>OY728137.1:1724193742-1734193742 GCA_963277665.1 Viscum album | reverse complement strand
TTGGAATCCTTTACGATTTTACCTGGATGTTCCTGTTATATGTTTTGTTAACACATACCTATGTAGAGATGACTATATGTAATTAGTTTTGTATACTTATAGTCATTTAATCTGGGTTTTGTGGTTCCCAACTATGTGTTGTTTTACTCACCACAACACATGATTTTCCTGAAAGTGGCATGTCTTTTGCAGATGATCAATGCTTTGATGAAGTCCTGGTGGACAGAGTCTATGTGGTGTTTAAATGTGACATGATAGACGTGGTGTGAATATGTAGCTTCAAATAACTACTTATATACCTACCATTCAGGTAATGTTTTCTACGAAGGATTCCCAATGACTTGTTCCTGTACATTTTTTCAGGCATTTATTTTATCCATGTTTACATTCATTTTTCTACTGTCATACAGTGTGTTTATTTACATAGAGTTTTCATTCTCCAACACCTGTGGATTGGAGTTTTGTGTGTGTGTAAATACACTTTGGAAAATGCCTCCCTTGTGTTTGGGAAATACCAACTCAGGGCTAGACTCTGAATCCTAGGCTATTGGAGGCGGGATTGGGGTAGTCATGACACGGACCATGGGCGATGGTTCGTGATAGTGTGGTATCAAATGTGGTTGTTTCTACATTAACAAACCAAATTCTATGAGTTTTGTTGGGAGAAATAGTGTTATGTGATTTGAGTTTGGCTTTAATGCTTGGGAATCTTGTGTTGGTGTGGCAAAAAACATATCAATACACAAAAACTATGAATTATTCTTTTTGTATTGGTATATGAAAACCCTAGTTTCATTGGAAAATGATGGTATATGATTAATATAGGAATTGGTTGTTTTTTTTCCATGTACTTCTTGAGTCAGCTCACCATTTATAATCTATTGAATGTGGTAGATCTTGTTTTTCTAAAAGATGCTTCTACATAGACAATCAGTCTGGATTCCACCACGAGATCACAAGGACGATCCATGGGGTGGTGAGGTTGATATAGATATTTGTAACATAGATAACTCTTATGGGTGGTGTTCTAGTTATAAAACTACTTTTAGAGTATCACATGTTACTCATTGTACCAGAAAATGAGATGCATATGCTTATCACAATACACGAGTTTCAGGGATAGAGACCCCTCAGGTTTTGAGGTGAGCCGGAATTTCTCATGGATAAGGGTAAAATTGTGGCGGTGATCATGTTTTCCTTCCAATGAGGACCCCATTATATTAGATGTTGGACCAAATGGTGATCCTTATACAAAGACCTTAAGAAATATGTAGTGGTTTATATTACCCAATATTACAATGAGGTGACTTATCTATAGTCTGATATTGATCAATTTTCTTTGAGAAGGGGCTATCACCATAAAAGTTATAGTCTATATGTTCTTAATAGCTTCTACAGATTCAGCATGATGACATGTTAGTATTTGAGTAATTATTGAGGTGTATCATCCTTCCTAGGTACTCAATGAATATGATACAAGACAAGGGCTTCAGGGCTCAGACCATTGAACAAGGTGTGCATAGGGAAATCTGAGCCAATGATATTCCTCGGTGCATTACTACTTATTCTAGGGTTCTAGTGAGAAACGTTTTTGTTGAAAGTCCTTTGTATGAGTATATATATTCAGTGGATGTTAGTAGCGGGGAGCATGAATAAAGACATTGGGAGAAGGAATACTACATTAGTCTCAGAGACATGGACACATGATACATTCTGAGAGGGGGTCCCAAGAAAGGGGATCTACAAATCAGGGCCCATAGGGTGAGTCCAGTTGGACTAGAGAAAGGAAACTCATTTCATGATATGGTAGGGGACATCACACTAGAGGTTCTCCAGCCCATCATGCTACTGATAGGGAATTGGTGGATGAGCCAGTATGGAAAAGATACAGATAGGAAATGATGGATATTCAGGGTGGAATATGTGGAAAAGTAGTTAGGAGAGAAGAAAGAGGTGGTATACATTTCAACATGTTACCATGACCACCCATATGTGGTCCATAGTTGGATCAGAGAGCTGGAGGATAGGGGAAGAGTCAGTTGCATGCAGTGAAGAAATATGATGCAAGGGCTCCATGAATGATTTGAGGTTTGACTTGTGTCTACTATTAGTTTCATTATTAATAAACACATGTTCAAATTAGTCATTCTTTTCACAAGTCTTGTTCGAGACCTATAGTTTCTGGTTAAACCGTTTACTTGACCATTATGTCGGGAGATACCTATGGGAGGAGACTCATTAATCCTACACAAGTCGATAGTGTGATGTAACCCTTGAATTGAGAGTTTATGTTGGAACATATTGTGGTAGTGTCGAGGCCTTATGACATCATTTTTGGTGTGGATTGGTTATCGATAGTACATGCCCATATTGATTATTTTCGGAAAAAATCATGTGGTGTGTCCATAGTGTTGGAATGTATTTTTCCTTTGTTTGAAAAAAAGGAATCCTAGGATGCTAATATAGAATCATGCATAGGATGGTGATGCTAATCAGTCTTGAGTCGGCTATACTTACCCTCGGGCAGTGGATGTATTGTGTTTTTTGTTCCAAGAAGTAGTAGCAGAGTAAGGGGATGTCTTTATTGGAGATGTTTCTAGGTTTACCTTCATACATGGAGACAAACATTTGCATTGTTCTGCACTATAATATGCACCATTGTCAAAATAAATATATCAAATGGATTTCAAAAAGCTTTGTAAGATTAGGGTGCATGTGGATGAATTTTTGATGAGGGGTTTAATGAGACCTAGTGTTCGAGGTTGTGTATGGATTACCATACTTTAACCAAGTTACCATGATCAACAAGTATTCACTACCAAATGGTCAATGAAAACATCGATTAGTTGAAATGGGAATCCATTCTTGTGGATAGAAAGGTTCCTGCAGGCTTTTTTGTAGATAAGATAGAGTTTGACGTGCCCCCCCTAATATTGAGTTTTCTAGAGGAGGGATTCGAGTACGTTGTGTTATATGATGCATCAATAATTAGACATAGTTGTGTATTAATGTAGTGGAAAGTGGTTATTTCTTATGGTTCACATCAGTTAATAGCACATTAGTATAACTACCTGACACATGATATACGGTTTGGAATTGTAGTCTTCGCATTAAAGATATGGAGACACTACCTAATGGGTGAGAGATTTATCATCTACTCATACCAAAAGAGTCTAAAATATATCATCTCTCTGAAGGTTATGAACATGATATGGAGGAATTGGTTGGAGATACTCTAGGACTATGATTTGGAAGGAGTCTATACTCACAGTAAGGGAAACGCAGTAGAAAAATATCTCTGTAGGAGATCTAGTATGAAGTTGTTGAATGAGGGAACATAGAAATGTACTCATTATAGTTATCTTTTGTGGATAGAGATGATACAACTTAACTATAGTTAGTGGTTTTTAACCCTCCACTATTATAGTGAGTTAAGAGGCACGACTCAGTGATACTGATGGTGAGACTTTATGTGCTCAGTTTTCCATTAAGAATTACACTGATGGATATTCAGAAGATGTAGAGAACTTCTGTCCATTTTGAGGGTGCACAGTAGTAGCCATAAATGCCTAGAGTGGGGAGATACATCAGGATTTTCATGTGGGTGTCAAGCTGGACACTGGGGATGACAAAACTAGTTGTTGTTGGGCTTACCTATAATATAAATCTGAGTTCATGTTTGAATCAGTTTTGTGGTTTGTCAACTCATCATGTCAAGACCATATTCTTGTAAGGGGTTTTTATTTTTTTCTTTATGTTTCCTAGATGGAAATGAGAAAGAGTATTAATGGACTTAAAAATAGATTTACCACTTACTTCCATGGTACATGATACCATCTATGTAATCTTCGACTGACTCACCAAGTGGGGTTGTTATTATATTTTTGAGAGAAGAGTTTAGTAATAAATTTAGGATGACTCTATGTGTAGGATATAAGTAGACTCCATGGAATACCATAGATGATATTTTATTATTTGGATGCTCTCTTTGCATCCTTGTTTTGGAAATTGGGGATTGACAGGAGAAGACCCTCCGTGGAATGTCGATTCTGTTAGTGCGTCCCTGGTGGCAGCATGAAAATTTCTAGAAGAGCACATGGGAGTGGGAGACGCAGGTTTGTGCTAGTACCATAATTTGTTTGGGTATCCCTTAGTTTAGATTTTGGTGATGTAAATCCTAAATTTCGGGATAATTTAATGACTCTGAATTTCCCACTTATAATTAGAAACTTTCTGGGAAAATTCAAAGACCATGTTCTGAGATGAAATGCAATTCCAAGGCCTGATGTTCCAGGAATTATTAAGCGGAAACTATTAACTTTTTAATAGTTCATGTAAGTGGATGTCTTGAAAAGGTGGAATATCTAATAATTCGCTTCTCAGATCATATTTCTAAGGCCACTGTTGTGTTCAGAATGGAGAGTTTACCCTAGGAATAACATAACAATAGTCAGCATGGGTCTCTAGTGTGAAAACCCAAAAAGTGCGTAAATATAAATAAAATAATTAAATAAAAATATATTATTTTAAAATATTAATAACACAGGAACTATGACTCAGATTGAAAATTTAATACCACAAATAAGTTTGTATTATAAATTTTTCTTTAGGCGGGGCTATCATCGACCGTCATGGGTCGACTGTAGAAGTTAATTTTTTTAAAATTATTAAAGAAGAATAAATAAACATAAAAAATTATTTTTAAAAAAATGATTCATAGAGAGAAGTGACACTACAATGTAGTGGTGAGTCTGACCATTTTGTTTCATAAATGAAAATGTGTAGAGACACTATAATTCTAAAATGGGCCAACATGTTTTCTTATTTTCTTTAACAAAAAATTAATTCAGGGTTAACGAGTAACACTAAAATTCCATGGAAAATACATAGAAAGGCGTTGGTGGTTACCTATTATTGGAGAATGAAAAAAATGGAAAATGTTGATGGATCATAGATCAATGTTTGAGTATCAAGGATCGATGAGGCGAAAGATTGAGACGACTCTCAACGGATCGCCAATGACGATTGAACCCTGATGTCAAATTATCCAAACATCATGTTGGGTGTGAGTTTTAATCTGTTTTACTTATACATTCATTGTCCCTCTCTAGAACATGGGTTAATGGAAAAATAGATTAATCCATGGGTCATGTGTATTGCAGATTGGGTTTTACCTTGTGTGGTATATTGGGGATTGTTTTCTTGATTTTTTTCCTTTGTTGTGGATTTTTGTTAACCAATATATCGACAACGAACCACAATCAACATGAAATTTGATTGAGGTTTTATCCTCTTTATTGGATCATGCCATTCTACATCCATTCTTCGTTCATCACATGCATTCATTGTTTGGACCGCAACTCAACAATTTGCGATAAATCTATAGTTTCAGAACTGATTCATGGCACAACGATATGATATCGAGGACTTGGGTTGGATGCGATACAACATATGTTCAATGATGAAGATGGCAGATGGATCGAATCAGTGAGGGTAGTGACTATGGGAACCCATGGTGATACCGTAGGGCATGTAGGATGCAGTGGTCTTCCACGTTCAATGCGGCGGAACCCGCATTGACTGAACTCATTTGGCCAATCCATGTGGGTGATTTCTAGTCTGCATGAGCAGATATGATATATGGGGGTGGTGTGGCATAGTGCTCAGGGTGATAAGGCTCACGGTCGGGTCGTATGCCGGAGGAGTCCGCCCGACACGATGTTGGATGAATTGGTAGCACAAGGAATTATTCTTCAAAATTCCATATGTGATTGATTTATATATAGGTGTGGAACATGGAATGATGCTTCAAAAACCCATATTTTATACAAGGGGTTACATGACACCAAAGTATACTTCAAATGCCCATGGGGTGCTAGGCATGGCATTATAGACACAAAATGTTGGCATTGGAGTATGGTTACAAGTTATCGTGATATAAAATTGAAGTGAATTTATAAATGAAAACACACTAGCATTGTGGTATGTGATATCCATTTAGGATAGTTCGGAATATGGAACATTCCAAAAAAGGTATTGATGGTTAAACTGTCATTATGAATCCATGATATATATGATGACAATTAATTAATAATTTAATTGGTAAACTTATTATTTTATCACTCATACTTGTTATTTATAAAAATTCAAACACTATTATTGAATGAATGTTATTTTAGACACCGTTAAGGGTAGACCAATGATTTTTAATCATACCCTACCGGGGATACGAAATCAATTCCTGAATTTACTTCATGTTTCAAGGACATGATAAGAGTATGGGCCATAAATTAGATGTCAGATTTGGGATTGAGAATGGATGAGGGAATGATACATGATGTTGAGACCCAGGAAAGATTGGTTGTTGTGTCTTTATTTTGGGATTTTTCATATATAAAAATAACACATATATGAAATTTCATATATATTGATTTGGTATGGTTATTTTATTTCATATTTTAGTCATCATGTAATACTCATACAATTCATGTTATTGGTTATGTAATTTGGTTATTGTTAACTTATTTATTCAATTTTTCTCCTTTTATAAAGTATTTCTAGACTCAACTTTTCATATATTAATCCCCCTATCTTTGTTGGTAGCCTCTAACATATAGGATGGTGTGCTTGACATCATGAAAAGAACCAGATTAGGGAACCGACTTGTGGAAACCTGGTCAGGATGTTGCAATATATTACATATATGATTAGTAACACAAGTTCAAATATATTACAATAGAAAATTATCACCCAAAATGGATATCAATAAATCATTGGAAAACAAATGAATTACCACTACCCTTATATTTATTATTTGTATAGTTTGTTTTATTGTTATTTTAATCCACACTATCCTCTAATAGTAATAAAACCCATGGTATAAACATTCTATACACAAAATTGAAAAAATTTCTTGTATTCTATTCTTTAATAAATGTATCAAAACCTCTATGAAAAGAAGTTAGGAAAATAGATAAAAACCCAAGAAAATATTAAAAAAAATTTGATTACCTATAATACACAAGACTCATCATGAAAACAATATGATAGGGTTAAAAAATAGACACCCAACTATTATCAAAACTCCAATGGGAATAATAGTAGGAATAAAACCTATGATAAAGGAAGAAAAAATCTAATTAGATCACAAAATATATATCTATTAATCTCTATAATAAAAATATAATATTAGGGGATCACAGTTCTCTAAATAAGAACTTATAACCACTTAATGATAATGGAAAAATTAAATAAGAAGAATATAGAGGGGATTATTAAATTATAGAGTTAATAGAAATTTGTGGCATTATGGAAAAGACATTAATTATTACACCACGATGGGGACATATAGAGTGAATCCCTAAGAATCGGGTTGTGATATCTTATATTTTTCATTATTTATTATATAGTTACTATTTTAATCTGATATGACCAAGAAACCATTGGTACACTCACAGTGAACCAGGGTTTAAAGAATGTCAAAGATACTGGAAAAAAAATTATACCTCTAAGTATTTATAATATAGTACATATGAACATGTCGTTTAAGCCAGTGATGGTAATAAAACAAACCCTCTTGACCCATTTCTGGTTTTGGGAACATATACCATGTAGTGATTGAAAAATTCGAAAAACTATATATCTAAGAGTAAAAAAATTATTTTATCAATTCATATAAACAAAATGTTTTAAACATGTCAATGACCTCCTCAATCTCATTAAAAGAGAAACACAAATCCACAACTCTTTGATATATAATTCATCTTATAGTGATATAAGATAATATTATCTTTATTTTACATCATTTACATAAGTAAAATAGTATATATCAGAAAATTGACATACAATATTAATAATGGATGACTTAGTTTATTTTTTGGAAAAGTTACATATGAAACATATGTTAAAAAAACTGGTGGAGAATTTTACACAATTAAAAAAATACTATACTCCCTTCAAGAATTAACATAGTTTATGTTCATATTCTTAAAATAGGGAATAAAATTATAAGAAATATGTGAGTTAAAATTCCTCATAATGAAAAATATCATCAACACATCATCGAGGTTGATATCAAAAAAATATTAAAGAAATGATTATTTTAGAAATATATTAATAAAAGCATATTGAAATATTAGAGTAATATATAAGTCATGATAGAAGGATACATAATTTTAAATGAACAATAATTTACTATGGAATAATAATGTGATATAATAAACTGGTGAAATTGAGGTTAATCATTTTTATATAACAATAAATTTTGGCATAAGTATAATAAAAAATGAACATGTTTGTAATAAATCTTTTGCAAAAATCTATATATGATCACTTTCATGAACTATATTGTGAAAAAGGATATATGTTATAATTTACATGCAGAATCATGTTAGTAATATAATATGGAATCACGTCCATAAAAAATAATTTGAAAAACCTAAATGTGATCATTTACATGAATAATAATATGATAGTGATATGTAAAATCAAGATTATCCAAGATCATTTCAAAAATTTTATATGTGGTCATATCCATCCACAATCATCTTATTAAGTCTTTACATGATCATTTCCAAACACAATCATGTTAATAGAAAATGTGATCGTGTCCACACACTACATTATTATCCCATGAGATTTAAAAAATAACCAATCAATTGGAGGGATATATAGGATCCCACCCATAAAACGTCCATAAATATGTATCTTACTTTATAACAATCAGTAATCACGTAATATTGAACCCATGCCAGTAAAATGATTTTCAATGTATTTATTCCTTTTAGAATCAAAATTTCCCATAATAATTTAAATTCTTGATACCCAAAAATCAATCATCGAATTTTTTTAAGATAAATATTTATAGAATGATACATGCTAAATAACATTCATAGAAATAATTATTTTAGTAATAATTATTAAAATTTATGAAATTTTATAAAATCGGATTGTAGAAATGATTCAAACATTGTAATATATGAAGATGTTATAGGTCACCTAGAAAATTAATCTTTTACAATGGTATCTTTTGAGAAAGTAAAATGAATTCATACTGAAAATAAATACGTGGAATTATATTTCAATAATTAATCCCTCTAAAATAATAAATGCTTTAAAAAATATTATTTAAAATCATTCATGAAACATTAACATCTAAAATAAATAATCCATAATTAATCCTTGATAATATATAATTGAATAAAAATGTTAACTAAAAATATTATGAAAACTTATAATCTTGAAAATATTTTATAAAAATATAACTACTATAGTACATAAAGTTTCTCAAAAAGGAATATTTTTTTAAATATAAAATAATAATTTTAAATAGATGTGAAACCATTTTTAAAATTATTTTGAAAATCTTTGTTTAAAAATACATTGTAAAATGATGCAATAAAATTTCTAATTTAAAAGTGGTAATGGAAAATCATAATATTCAGTGACTAAAAAATATTTTAATTTAAAAATAATAATGGAATATATTTGGGAATAATAAACATGTAAGGGAATGGAAAATATATTTATAGAGGATGCTATTTGTTTTCTAAAAATACATTTTACTTTTATGAGAAATAGATTCTCTAGAATAATATAAGAGTTTGAAAAATAAATATCCCTATAATTATATAAGTAACTATATTATTAAATATTAAATAGAATAATTTATTAAACCAAGAATAACTATGTTTATGGAATTATATTTTAACTCAATGAAAGTAATTTTATGTTATATGAATCCATTATTGATGCCATAAATAATTATTTCAGAATATTTTGGAAAGTTGATTTGGTTGTTGAAATTTAAATGACTATAAATCCAATGGAAAATAAAACCAAACAAAATAAATGAAACTAATATTCCCAACTTATATTATATAAGTTCAATAAGAATAATCACAGCTCAATTATTAAGTATTTGTTTTTATAAAAAAAATAATGGTAATGGAAATTTAATAAAAAAGGGACACTATGAAATGGAAAATAAAATTTTATGAATTGAAAGATAATAATTATACATAGAGGTAATGGGAAATTGAATACAACATATAAAATAAATAATTATGTGAATTAAAAAACATGCGTCATGAATTTAAAAATATCACAAAGAAACAATTACATTGTATTTCTTCATAGTTGAATTCACTTTATCCTCATTTATTAAATAATAAATATATTAATCACCCATTTTATAAACATACTAATATCTATAATATTTTATACTGTAAAATTGTAGTAATATATTACAAATATAGTAAATAGTTTTAGTTTCATTTCATTATTACATGTTTGTAATTAAAATTTTTGGGTCTATTTTATAATATCAGTAATGATACCCATTCTTTTAAACTATGTTAATTAAAATATTTTTTTTATTATAATAGATTAATTATTCTGACATATAAATCTTTTATCTAATTTCATATGTGTTTTCGTAATGTTTCATGAAAATGGAATTAGCGTTGATTTTTTTGAGAAATTTTCACGATCAATGATTAAAATTTAAAAATAATTAATATACCTTATATAAACATTAAAAATATAAATAAAATTATTTATTTCAATATTTATTTATAATAATATCAGTATTTATTTTTTCATATTCATATACAATATTGTTTAACAGCATCATTCACATACGTTGCTAAACTGACACAAACAAAAACACAGTATAACTCGATGGATGTGTATGGTTAAGGAAGAATTTGATATCAATATAAAAGAATCATAATGATATTATGTATATATTTTATATTTGGGGAACCATTTTTGGTTATTTTTTATCAATGATTAAAAACATGTTGATAAATAAAAAACTCTACTTAATGGTGGTAGTTGTCTTCACCGAATAATGTTCAATGTTCTTTTATATTTTTAAACGAATTTGAAAGAATATATAATGGTTTTAAATTAATATTATAACATATTTATATAAGAATTATAATATAAATAATATTTTACTGTGGTTATGATATATTTTTAATTGAAAAAATATGATTTGAAAAAGAAAAGGATTAAGTAATACATAGATGGGGACGTTGAACCTACTTTTAATAGTGACCATGAAAATGAATAGATTATGATAACTAATTAAGAGACGATTATTATAAAATTGAGACAGGTTTCTATGTGAATAAAATTTTTATCATTTCTTGTTGACCTTCTATGTTACTATTGTAGTTTGATGTGGTGGAAGTTAACCCCTTTTATAAATGAAGAAATGCGACTTTAGTGAATAGTCTTTATTCTTCAATAATGATGTGACATTATTCATGGCTCAATTGATCCAAAAGATAGTAATAATGGATTTTTAATAAATATAAGTCATATTGGTTCACTACGACTAATTTTAAAAAATATTTAAACATATTTCTATCCTTTTACCACATAATTTATACACTTTAACATTTTTTTACCTTGGTAAGTAGTTTTGACATGAGAAATTAATTTTTAATTAAGCATAAAAGGTTAATGATCTTACTAATTTATGGTTCCATGTACTGAATTTTTTCACCATATAATATAATTCATTTTTTAATAATAATTAATTAACATTTCAATATAAATATATATATATATATATACTTTTTGTATATAAAAATTTTGTTTTCATCACAATTTATTCTTAGTCTAATATGACTAAAATTAATAAATAAATGGGTGATAAATTATTTCTATATTGTTGAAAACATAATATAAATAACATTATATGGAATTTATTTGTTTAATTTATTGGATAAAAATTTCAAATCATCAATATATTTATTCTTTGAACACAACCCTTATAAACATTATCATGGTCATTAAATTATATCTCAATAGTCATATTATTATAACTAAAATGAAATAATTTTTTTAAAATTATATCATAATTTTGATATAATATATAAAATACATTTTCTTATATTTATTTTCTACAATAGATTTAAAATAATTTTTAATATAAGAAAATAAAACAATATTTTAGAGTCAAATAGTATTAATATTTCCAAAAATTTTAAAAAATTGATTTAAAAATTAATAGAAGTATTTTTAAGTGAATAATTTTCTAATTAATTATATTATTGATGTAATAAAAAATTTACAAGTCCATAAGTAGTTTTTACATTATTATAATTTTGTAGACATTATAGTATTACTAAAAATTATATTTTTTTACTATTAACCTAAAAATAATTTATTTTATAACAATATCAAAAATCCACCAGTAAGATAATATTGGAATACTTAATTTTAAAATTTATTTAATTTGAAAAAATTAAAATTTTATAATTTATATATTAAAATCATATTTATGAAATATAATGAAGTATAATTTTTCATCAAAAAATAAACATTCGTTTTCTATAAACTTAAAAATGAAAAATGTCTACAACACATCTAATAAATTCATATTACCTTAATAATCACATGATGATGAGATAATAATTTATAATTACAGTTTCAATCATGAAATATACCTATGTTCTAAGAATAATATATTGCATATTAGTATTCAATTGTGGTGATTCTGGTAGAATGAATCTCATTGAAATTCCCAAAACTTTGAAATTTTCTTGCATACTATTTATATCAATGGAAAATTATTCTATTTCGACATTGGATTGGAGTAGTTAGAACCCTATTGAATCTATATACACCTATATATTGGATAATTAGAATCATAAGGAAGGATTCATCAATCATATTCATATTCTATCTCTTTTCTTCATAGATTTCATGGCATGGTCACTTCGTTTTATACCAATTATTTTAATTAATATGTTATAGTGGTGATATTTTTTAACAAAAAATGGAATTGTTTTAGTTTTGTGCAGTGTATATAAAATGAGATTAAAATAATATTTTTATAGAAAAATACATTGTAAAATTTTTGGTTGTAATATTTTCTCCCATTAATTAAATTATTTCCATGTAATTTTAGTTATTCATGACTAATGGAATAGTAGAGGGTGTATATATGACATACAGGAATATAGAATTAAATTATAATTTGGTGTCATCCTCTCTATCATTGGTATGACTATTGAACTTATCTTTTCATGTATGATTGTAATATATCATGATTCTCAAATGGTTTTTCCAAATATTCATCAACAGTTAAGTTATAAGAGTTTTAATTGACATACATTCCACAACATCATTTCTGTGAACATTTTACAAACAAAACAAATTATTTGATAATGTCAATAATATTTTAGTAAATTATCATAACAATATTGAAGCTTGTTACGACCATGATATGTACAGAAGGTGGGGGGGGGGTGAATTAGTTGTGATATTTTAGAATTTGAATTCTCAATAAATTTACCACAATAATATGATAGAGTTACTATGCTTATTATCATTATTAAATAGTATCAAAAGAATTTAATGATGTGAAATAATGGAACACAATATATATAAGGTTCTCCCCTAATGTGTGTCATTATATCCTCTCCATTGAATGTCCCATTAATCCATTTATATTTATATTCTTAGATAAGTATAAAAAATGAGAAAACTCATATTATAATGAATATATTAATAAATTTGTATTATTATATAGAATCCAATTTCTTAAAATAGATTTCCTTATGTTCCCATGTAAAAAAACAAGGATAAAGTTTCATTACAACTCACTAAAATCTTGGCTAGAATTCCTCTATTTGAAGTGTTTGTTCGATATCTCTGTTCCATGCAACTTCTATCTCTATATGATGTTCTGCAAGACATGTACCTCAGTAAAATTATATTTGTTTTATTTTGATCCATGTCTAATAAAAATTACTCTTTTACCTCCCAGTATGTTTGGAATATATCATTGATACTATCTATGTTTGGTAACTCTCACAGACTTCACTCTTTGAGGTCTCAAAACTAAATATCTATCCCATGTTTCATATCTTAATAATTATTTGGTATCACTTATTTGATAGACTATTCAATTAATACAACAATAATCCATTATAATTTAACTAATTATTTTGTAAAAACAATCAACTTGAAACTCGATAAGTTAAATTTCATTATATATATATATATATATTGGATACATTTATTTAAGATTTAATCGAAAATAATATGATATGAAACTATATTTTAATGTGTTTTCATAGGAATTAGGAATTCATGAATCAAAGTAGGAAAGATGGAAAATAGAAAAATTGGACATTGCATGTAGAAAATTTTAAATAGAAGACATTTACTCCTCGAGATGAGAGTATGAAAGACAAATTACAATATGTGAATCAAATTTAAATGGAATGAACCAGGTATACAACATAAATTAAGATTTAACTTTTTGGAACACTCAAATTTAAATCTAGATGAGATAAACAATATGATATTAGTATGTGACGGGAGATGATGTAATTGTAAATACTAACAAAGATATTGGATATTAAATCTATGATATCCAACATAATTAAGGACATTAGAGGATCTATAGTACACTAAGTGAAATCCACTTACACATCATAAATGACGTTTTGTATATGTCACTAGTATAATGATCATAATTTGAATTAGTTACATGTAATGATCTTATCAGGCTCTATAAATATAATACCAATCTGACGTGGGAAAATTAATAATTATATAAAGGCATAACCTTTACTTATATTATTCATTTATTTACCATTTTATTTCTAGTATTTTATATTTACTTACATTAATGTTTTATTCATATCCTTTTTATCATTTTCAATTCTAGGAATTCGTTTTTCATTTTGGTGTTCCAACACATGAATAAAATTATTTTTTCCAATTAATAATCATTTTCTTCTATATTCATCATTGTTTCTTACATAAAGTTATTATGTGATTACTTTCCCATGATTTCAATTGTGGAATGATTCATTTTTAATCATTTATTTTCATGTCGTTAATGTTTCCTATTTTCCTTATTTATGTTAATACTATCATGTATGGATAATATTATTTGGGTTAGGGGTTATGTATAGTGGTATTTTTAATGTAATTTGTTTCTAAATCCAAAATAGATAACTCAATCACTAGTAAGTAGGTTAAAAAACCTTGTTAATCTCATTCTTTTGAAACTACCCTAACTACAATAGGTGAAATAGAAGGGCCCTATCCTAAATGGTGTTGATAATGATATGACAAATAGCATTCTACACATTCTTATGAAATGGAATTCTTACGATTCTTAGGTTGGTAGCTATCTCTAGATCAATGAATAGATTAATATCCAGATGATCCACTTAGTTAGTGAAATTCCAATTGGTGGCCATTGTACCATTTTTATTCAAGTTAATAGGTTTATCCTAGTCGTGATTTATTATTTATTATTTTTATAAAATCAGTATTTGAACTTTATCACATCTTTAAAAACCATTTAAAAATAATTGATAAGTTATTTTTTTGAATCATAACCCAATGAGTGATTATGGGGAATAATTCCAAATGGTTTTTAGTGTTAGGTTTCTTTAATACAATATTTCCCTCTGGGTTAAACCATGTACATTCACTATGCAATGCCTCACTAGTTGAGTGAAGTTTAGGAAATATAAATTCCATTTTAAGAAACTTATATATGTAATAAATAATTCCATGCCAGATTATAAAATATTATCATTGTTGATTGGGTGAGATGTTTTTATGCCCAATGAGCCTCTATATCAACCTAGTATTACCTCACACCCATTTCGTTTCTCTTCATTTTTTTTAATATACATTAACACATAATAGAACATGACCCCAGTCTACTAAATCTCCCAGTGCATATGTTAGGGCCCATTTATTTGTTCAATGATCCTTGAAACTGTTGAACCTCATTCTTTTGACCCCGAGATCAAATGATTTTTATCTACATGATAACTCTTTATTATGGATGAAAACAAAAATAATTCACCTACACACCAAAGAAAACACCAATATGCACCACCATAACATTCTGAAGAGTGACCAAAACCACAGGATCACACCATCATAGATTATGTCTTGTCATCTATTAGTGTCACTAAGCACATCATTATGAACCTTCTTATTTAGGAATATTAATTAATAACAAACCTATAATGTTCCATATGATATTGAAAACATCAGTATATTGTGGAACATAAAGAATATATCCTCATGAAATGATTTATAATTTCATATAAGTTTATGTCACCTTTTATAACCAAGGAATATCCTCTAACATGATCAGATTTTGTGTCCTTCTGTTATCATTGTGAGATAAAAGTATAACCCCAAACCAAGTATCCATGTGTCCATGGTTATTTATTAATAATGGAATAGATACAATAACTCACAATAAAAAGTATTATTTCATTTATTTTTATTAAGGAACTAGGTACTGATAGTGCTCCTTTATTATGTTCATAATAAAACATAGAACATAACAAAAGAAAATAAACTGCTTCCTTGAAACATATTCTTAAATTTAATATTCATTGGAAGGTTAAGAAAAAAAATAATGGGGTGAAATTAAATTTAGAATAGATGTTACATATAAAAAACAATAATAAATAATATGTTTTGAATTATCAACATGTAATAATTATCAAACAAATTCCATTTAATCTAAAAATTAGGAATGAAAAAGAATCCATAGATTTTTCCATACTTAGAATATCATAAATTGTAAAAAATAAATAAAAAATAATGGGAATTATTAACTATTAGACTTTATGTATCTTTGATATGAACTAGTATAGTCAGTACATTTCAAAAGATGGTTTATGTCTAATGGAAGAAATCAATATGATTATTTTTGGAAAAAATACAAAGGGTTTTTTCGTAATTATTTTTCCCATAAGACCTCTCGAAGCATTGAGGGGCTATTTGTAACATGGCCCCACCAATGTATTCATGTCAAAATAATTCCTCAAATAGTTAAATGGTCAGTTTAATCTTTGAAATCAATATAACTTATCTATTAATATCTGTATTGAGTAAAAGATATCGATTTACATTATTTCCCAATTATTCAAATAACATTAAAAGTAAACACCATATATAAAAACATGTTATATATATTAGAAACAAATAATTCCATGAAAAAAATAAAACTTTAATTTAAATTAAAAATTATTTCAAATGAGTAGTAGATACACCACATAAAAATGATTAGGTTCACAATGCCAAGTTTATCTCAACAAAATAGAGATTGAGTCAAATCCACTTAACATATGTTGGGAAGATTTCCACACTTGTATATATTGTTTGGTAAAATAAAACCAGGTTCATTAATTACATAATAAAGAACCAAATTTAAATATAATTTATTAATTATAATTATATTATGTTTATTTTCTACATTACGATTAGTTACAACGTTAAATTTTATTATTCTGGTAGACTTTAATTCATGGTTTTATGCTCAGTTCCCTTATATATAATTATGGAATTTCCTGTCAAATAGATGAAAACACCATAATTGGATTAGAATGATATTAATATAATTCTAAGATTTAAAATGGAACTCATATATCATTTGGTAAAATGGTATGAGTATGCTTCATTAGATAAATCGTTTTTTGGAAATGATTCGTCTATTTTAGCTATTTTTATGACTATCCTGAACATGTATTTTTTTATTTAATATTTTGATAATATAATGGTTATCGAACATTAAATATGTTTTAATAAAAATATTATAATATGGTTTATCCATAAAATGGTTTTATTATCAACATTGATGTAGGTAATGAAAAACAAAACCTTTTCATCAAAGAAGGTGGGGAATCGATACTTCATAGATGATGTTTTCATTTTTTAGAATTAGAAGTAGAGGAGAAGAGATGTTATGATGAGTATTGAATTAAAAAATTAATATTCCATTATATAATTGATACAAGAATTAACATTCCACTTTGGATATGGGAGATTAGGAATTGATAACATAAGAAAAGGAAATAGAAATGAAAAGGAAGATTTTACCACTTGAATATTGTCCCACTGGAAACCTCCTTAAGGCACTTAGATTTGGTATTTTTTCAATACCAATAGGTATTGTACATGTGGAAAAGGCTTTTAAATGGATTTGGATGAATTTTATAGGATTCAAGGCATATAATTTTTGAGGTGAATTGACGGTGAGGGTGGTTTTTATAATGGAAGAGATTGGATTTTTTTTATTTTTTTATTCAATTATTTATTATTTTGACTCAAGACAATCAATAGTATTGATTCATGTGACTAAAAATAGTAAGTATTTCATTTTATTTTTATCTTCTCTTTTTCATACATCATACATGTTCCAAAAATTCATGTTTCTGGCTTAAAAATTTAAACATAACAAATTGATGTTTTTCATTGTTCACCGAAAAATCAAATACTTCAGAAAAACAAAAAAATAATCTTAAACACCTTTTAATGTTTTGATTATATAAATGGACTCATTTTATATAAATTATTCTTGAAATATGATATTTTTAACTTCTAAATAAACTCATCATTTATTTTGGAAACTCTGATTTTTATATTATTATCAAATTTATGACAATTTGAAAAAAAGAATTTAATGTCTCTAATTTTTTTATACTTATAATAAAAGGAAATATAAATTTATGAATATATTTTTTTGAAAATAAATTTTATTTTAAATCATTATATTCATTATAAACTTTTAAATAAATATTAAAATATCACAATAAATACCAGCACTTAATACCTCATTTTTAAACCATTTATTTACTAATTCTATGATATAAATATACAATATTTTAATTTTCAAGATACTTAATATTTATTTATAATTTTATATGTTAGGTTATTATTCTAATTAAAAAATTTCTATTTATATACTCATATTAAAATTCCAATAGTCATGTTAATATCTAATAGTATATCACAGTTTATTTATGCTTGATTTTGTGTGGAACGTAAGCTATTGAATACGTTGAATTTATTTAAGAAGATACATACCATAAAATCTTGGTCTATTATATTATTCCTCATTGAAAAATCTATTCGTTGAAAATTTTCATTTATATTTACTTATAAAAAGATGTGGATGACTCTTCTTCATAAAAACCTCTGGTTCCTATGTTAGTTCTTCCATTTTATGGTTCCTCCAAAGAATATTTACCCGTTGGGTCATTTGATTTCATAACACATTATCTATAGTGTCTTGAATCATTAATTGGCTCTTAACAAGGAGAAATATTATGTTTTTTTCAATTTTTTAATAGGAGAGAACCAGTGTTGGCTTTGGAATCTACTTTCTTAAAAATAATATTTGGAACACATCATGAACATTAGAGAGACATGGTGGAATTTTTAATTAGTAGGATACATATCTAATTATTTCTAGAATTTCAAATGGTTTGAGGAATTAGGGGCTCATTTTCCCTTTATACTAAACCATATGATACCCTTCCATGAAGATTATTGTTGAAAGACATGATCTCCCACTTGAAATTAAAAATCCTTAATTTTGTTGTCATCATAACATATTTTTCTTAATTTCATCTGTATTAATATGATCCTAAATAGGATTTAAAATTTTTATTATATCATCAATATGTTTTTTCTAATAAGTTTCCTATCACCAACACCATCCCAAAATGTTGGAGTACTATATCTTTTTCCATATAAATCTTTACAAGGTTCCATTTGAATACTAGAATAGATGATATTATTGATGGAAAGCTCTACCAAAGGTAAATACATATGCTACACACCTCAAAAGTCAAGTGATAATTATTTCAAAATATCTTTGAATGTTTCAACAGTAATTACATAATATTTATCATTTTGACCGTGAATAACAATACTCAAATGAATCTACATATCCAAATACATCCAAATAATCTTTTATAATTGTTATGTAATACATAGATATCAATAGAGGTTCAACATGATATCATACAAAGTAATTAAAATAGTTTCCTTATTACTATCTAAGAGGTAAATATACTTTTATAACATGAAAATGCTCAGTTTTTGTAAGGTGATCCAAAAAATAATATAATTATTTCTAGGGTTCGTTAGAAATCCATCGATTAAGTCCATAATAATCTCTTCCATCTTCGATATTGGAATAGGTCGAGGTTGAATGACTCCCGTAGGATACAATTTTTCAACCTTTACCTGTTGAAAAAATAGTCATATTCACATATTTTCATCAGTTTATCTCTTCATATTGTCCAATCTAAACTTTTTCATTAGATGTCAAGACACATTGTATCAACTAGGATGTATAGAGAAACTTGATCTATGAAAATCATGTAATAGTATCATTTTAGCTCAGGTATTGATGATGAATGAAAACTCTTCCCAAATTTTATAATTCTATCATCATAAGTGATGTCTTCCTATATTCCATCCTTAACTGATTTAATTTTATTTTCAAATTCTCATCATCACATTTACAACATTTTATCATTTCCATGAAATATGGTATTACAATAATTTGAAAAATAAGTGATGTTTACCCTTTAAGAAAATGTCCTATATGTGAATTTTCTATATCCAAGAACATAAGATCATTATCAATCCATAGTTTAGTCATAATTACATGATCATTCCCTATTAATGAATATGATATCTTATTTTATTTTCTTGTGTGGCAGTGTTTTGAGAAATCACAATCTTTATGACAATCTAGTCATCTCCTTTTCCTCATGTTGAGTTCTTTATATGTAATTATTTATTTAAAACTCTATTTATCCATAAATATCTAAAATCATTAACCATAGATATAATTTCTTCATATCATCAGAGAATATATTGTGACAGGTACCTCATGATCATGAGTTAGATATTTTTTTTCATTAATATTTAACTCCCTTGATGAATATGTAATAAGTTTATCATTTTGCATAAAGACACAATCATGACCTTTGTTCTATACATCAATGTATATTAGAATAATATCATTTTATGATGTTAGAGTAAAAATAAGATCATTTAGTAGTGTTTTATTCAATAATTCAAAACATTCAACACATTCTTTTGTCCATACACACTACACACCTTTACACGTGATCTTGGTTAATGGGTTAACCAATCAAAAAAAAATTCTGAATGAAATGATGATAATAACCTGTTAAACCAATAAAAGTACATAGCTCAGTTATATTGGATATAATATAATGTTCCTATATTATCACTTTGTTTACATAATCAAATGACATTCCATCCTTAGAGACAATATGTCCATGAAAATAATCTACCTGATGTAAAAATTCACAATTTCCAAATTTACCATATAACTATTTCCTTATGAGAGTATCAATATTGAATCGCAAGTGATTATCATGAACATCAATGATTTTAGAATACAATAGAATATAATCAATGAATTTTGAAACCAAAATCACTAAAATATTAGTTGAATACTCTATTCATTAGATCCATGAATGCCGATTGTTCATTAGCTAATTGAAATGGAATTACTATAAACTTGCATTGTCCATACCTCATCCAGAAAGTTGCCTTTAGATTGTCCACCTTTTTTAGTCATCATTAATGATGCCCAAAATAAAAGTGAATCTTTTGAAAATGTTGAGCACTGTGAAGTGATCAAATAAATCATTATTACGAGGAAGAGGATACTTGTTCTTTATTGAAATAAAAGTCATTTCTCTATTTTCAATTTTGTATCCTCATGGTCCATCTTATTCTAATATAATAGAATAGTGGATCCACATAGAGAAACACTAGGGTGAATAAATACCTTATCAATTAAATAATCCAGTTTTTTATTCAGATCTACTATTACAAAATTTTCCAATATATAGTTATTCATTGATGTTGGTCTTGCATCAGGGAATAAATCAATATGAAACTCAACTTCATATACTGAAGGGTTTCCAGGTAATTACACATGAAATACATCAATGTATTTCTATACAATATGTATATCTTTGATTAGAATATTACGTCCCTTATACCTAGATGTTATTTTTATTTCTCTACAATAATTTCATTAAGTAGAGTTAATTGTGGTGGATTTAGATAAGAATCATATGATAAATGTTCTACTCCAATGATATGTAATTCTACATCCTTATCACAAATATTTATTTATTTCTTCCTACAATAATAATTTTCATAAAATTTTGAAATCTTTTTCATATGAAAAATCATATCAATGAAAACCATAAGAATGATGATATGATCACCAAATATTCAATGATTATATTCCATAATGTGGACTACGTGAAACATCTTTGATGTAATGAGGTACCCCTTAGGTGTTCTAACTAACAAAACCGTTATATAATCCAAAGGTAAATATATAATATTTAGGGAAAATAGTAATATATAAAATAGAATTATGAACCAAAATCAAATAAATAATTGGTTACATTTTAATATTGGACTAATATACCTTCCACTACATGATTGGGTATGTATACATCACATTTATTGATAAATTTTTTTGTTCATATCCCTTTGGACTCTTCTGATTTATTATTTACACAATTATTTCATAATGGTAATTTATTTGTTCCCCTATTATTATTTGATGCTTTACCATTTCATGGTTTTCATAATACCTTTTATCATATTTATATACCCTGAACATATTGGATAATGAAAATTCATTCTCCGTTATGAAAGTATTTAATAATATATCATCATATGATGAAAATGTTCTAGAATCTAGTTGCCTTAAAAGTCATACTCAATACCATTAAAGAAATGATAAATCTGGTTTTCCAAATCATGTATGTAATTTATTGGAAAGTTGGATAGTCTTGTGATGCTATCTTTGTACTTTGAATCAATCTATTCTTTCCTTTTCATTAATCTAATGATTATTATCTTCATTTCAATTCGTTTCACACAAGGGAAATATTTTTTAAATAATGTTTCGTTGAATGCCCTACCTTCCATGTATTCTATTTCATCTTCCTCCACAGTATTGTAGATTAATGACCACCATTGACCATCATCACCCTTGAGGTAGTATACTGCCAGTACCACCTTTTCCTTTTCATCACATCCCAATGCTTGAAATATGATATAAATGGAATTTATACATTGATAATCTACTAATGGATTATTATTTCCAATAAAATATGGTGGATTATACAACATGAAACTCTAAAACGTAGTTTTAGTATGGTTATTCATAATATTATGTTTATGGTTTCCTAATGTGGTCATGATCTACTCATCTCCAATAACAACTATGTTAACTTTCTTTATGTGTAAATCCTTACATTATCGGCATGTATTGTTTCACTTTTCCATTAGGCACCATCACTAAATAATGGAACACAATTAGTTATCTCATAATTATCATCTAAATTGAGCTAAAAATTCAATATAAGGAATTATTATAATTATCATGTATTTTGGACATATAGTTCCCATGGTATCTACTAAAGATACCATCATTCTAACTATATCAACTCCAACCATAGTAGCTCTCAGTATGTGGTTGTTTTATTATAACTGGAGAGATACATGGGGCCACATTAGTAAGGATTGATCAACATAGAAGTATTGAAGAATGATATACATATATATATCCCTTATTACATTGGTAGTTAACCATTGAACATATAAAAGTAAAATACATGTTTTGCATGGCGGTTATTCAAATATTTAACATTGATAACCTAGGGAAGAAAAAAAAATAAAGGTGTCAGATCAAATGTTCTATAAGGGGTACATACATCAAAAACATGATTCATTAATTTTTTAAGCATAATCAATAATACATAACTAGAATATCCATTCCATTTAATCAACAAAATGGTAATTAAAATGTATACATAGACTTTAGCATAGTAAAAATTTCTTGGATAGTAATAAGTGGATATTGATTAATGAAAATGATTAATTATTGGATTTAATGTATCTAAAACATGAACCACTACCATCATGACCTTTCAAAAGATAGTTTAACTCTAAATTTATAAAACCATATGATTCTTCTCGAAAACAAGCATGAATGGATTTTCTCCAATTGTGTTGTCTCTTGAGACATATCGATTCATCGAGGGGCTATCTATAACAAGGACCATCAGTGTTTACTTGTATAAAGAGTTCCTAAAACGTATAAATTATATATTTAATCAATGAAATCAATATTCATTATCAATTAATATCCATAGAGTGTAAAAGATAAATATTTAACATTGTTTATTAGTTAACCAAGTTACATTCAACATAAACACTGAATGTAAAAAAATGGTTTATATATTATAAAATAAATATATACATGATAAAATAAATAGAAATATAATTTCAAAATAAATAATGATATCTAAACGGTTGTATATACAAGACCTAAAAATGATTAGGTGTACAATACAGAGTATGTCTTAATGTAATGGAGATTGAGAAGATGTCACTTACCTTATATTTGAAAGTTTTTTCACAAATATATAATTTTTTGTATAAAAAAACACATTAAATAATTACCTAATATAAATACTCTTAATCATATATTTCATTTTTTATTATTTTATAATGTTAATTTAGGGCCATTCTAAGGAGTTATATTGTTTAATATTTTCATTTCGGGAGCGTTGGTTTTAGGGTTTTATGGTCGGTTCCCCTGTGTATATTTTTTGGAGTTATTATCAAATGAAATAAAAAATATAGAAGTAAAATATACTGATATTAATATTATTCTTTAATTTCAAATTTTTACTATATTTCATTTGGTTATATGGTATGAGGATGATTCATTAGTAAATACCATAATGAAAAATTATTAGTTTATTTTTTCAGTTTTTTGGACCATCATGGACTAGTATCGTTTAGTTTAAAATAATGTTTATATAGTAGTTTGAGAACATTATAGAAATTTTAATAAAAATATTATAAAATTTTTTAATAATAAAAATTGTTTTATGAATATCCTTGAAGGTGGAAATAAAAAAACTCATCATGCAAGAATGTGGTAAATCAATACATCATAGAAAAAGGTTTCATTTCTAAAATTAATTGTAGAGGGGAAGACATGTAATGATTAATATTACATTTAAAAAATAATATTACTATATATATATATATATATTATATTATATTATATTTACCTTACCACTTTGTATTGGAGAGGTTATGATAGGATATGAAAATAAAATAAAAGAGAAAAGAAGAAGGATTATTTTACCTCTTCAATATCATGTCATTGGGAATTTCCTTAAGATACATGGATATGTTCATTTAGAAAGACTAGTATGCCTTCGACATGTGTAAGATACTTGGGAGGTAATATGGGAATACTTTAGATAATAATCAAGGATTAAAATGTCATAGGAGATGGTATAGTGAAGGTTGGAATTTCTAGTAGTGGTGAGGAGTGTTTTTTTATTTTATTTATTTGTTTACTATTTTCAATCAAGAATATCAATAGAGGTGATTCATGTGACTATCTAAAATGAATAGTTCATTTGAGTTAGAACTAATGTGTCATTACATCATAGATGACCCAAAAAAAAAATTATTTGTTTTGAAATGTTAAATAGCATAAATTACCAAATTTCACTAGTTAACAAAAATTTAACTATTTATGAAGAATCCCAAAAAATCACTCAAACCATTTTTTGTAGTGTTGATTTAAAAAATAAAACAATTTTTATGGAAATAATTTTCATAACATATAAATTATAATTTATAATTAAAGTCATCATTTATTAAAAAATACAAATTTTATTATTATATCTTATTTTATAACACTTTAAAAAATTAATCGTGGTCTCATAAATTATATATTATAATTATAATACAACAAAATATTAATTTATGAATATATTTTATGAAATAAATTTTCTTTTAAATCATTATATTAATTATTATAATTTAAATAATAACTAACATTTCACAAAAATACCATCACTTAATTTATCATATTGAAAACATTTATTTACTTATTTGATGGTTAAAATATATAATATGTTCATTTTTTATATAACTATGTTTTATTTGTACATTAATATATCAAGATATTAATATAATGTCTGTATCACTATTCCTAATGGTGACATTAGAATTCCAATGTTCGTGTTAATATTTTGTAGTATATCATGTTTCATTTAATCTTGGTGTGGAGTGGAACATAAGATATCAAATAAATTTAATTTAGTGAAGAAGATACATACCTCAAAATATTGGGGTGTTATAAAATATCCATAGAATGGATTTAAAGTCAAGAACTCGATTCCATTACTTATATTGATGATTTAGAAAATAATTTATTTGACAAACATTTTCCACAGATGCGAACATGGAAGCTAAAAAATGATATCCAAAAGTACAACGAGGTGGATCAAGAGTCATATTGGGAAGCATGTGACCATTTTAAGGATCGTACTAAATAGTTAAAAAATCATGGACATGATGTGTTCCTTAAACTCCAAAATTTCTACCAAGTATTAAAATATCCCTACACTGTTGTTAAAGCCACTGTTGAAGGTGGGATGATCCTTCAGACACCTGCAGTCAGAAGAGAATTGTTAGATGAGATTTCACATAATTATATTCCCTGGAAGAGTGATAGAGGACTTCCTCGGTTTAGAATCCATAAATTAGAAGATAACACTGATCACACAACACATGTTGAATCCCTAAAAAATATTATGGAGTATTTCCAGCTTCCTACTCCACCAACACCCCTCTTACCCCTAATTTGGAAAAAATTAATGTGAAATGTGTGGAGGACTACTCTAATGACATGACTATTGGGAATGAATGTAATATCCACATAGCTAAGATTATAATTATATCAATAACAATAAATAAAATAAATATTTTCATAAACCCCAAACATTTGAATAGAAATACTATTAATAGAGTCTAGGTCATTATCTAAAACAACCAATACAAGGATAATATCAATAAAATAATGGTCAAGCTCTAGCATGGGATTGAGTATTGTAATATTCATACCTTTTTTGAAGATGTATCGAGCATAATTTTAGTTATTTTTTCCTTATTTTATTATTCATTGATTTTGTTTCACCACGAGGTTCATTTGGGTGAAAATTAAGAAAAATTGATGGAAGAAGGAAAGTGCATGATTAGGGAAATGTTTTCCAAAACCATGTGCCCGGTCCCAAAAAACTATGTGAGCCAAAGAAGAGGTGATTCAAATGGATGTAACATGGATTGTGAAATTGTTCACCCTACCAAAAGAAACCATGAACCCCCATAATAAGGGGAATAATTTAGGTATAATGTTCTGAAAATGAAGCTAACCTACCTACGGAACTATCATGAACATATAATTAAGCTGATTATTAGTTTGTTAAATTCCAAAACCTACATATTGTCACCAAATCAACCCCGACTCAACCCCTAACGTTCATTCATGATTTTTAAATTTCCAGATGGATTTCAAGCCCCCACAACCTCTGTTTTTTGGTGATTCAAAGCCGAATAAATGATTTTCACTTATCCACATAAGTAAATATCTTCTAGATTGGATTCTCAGTCATCACCCATCCATTTGGAGGGGTGTTCTTCCTTGTTTTTTAGATATCTATCTAGTTTAATTAGATCCAGATCTAAGATTATTGGATCTTGATATATAATTGTTTTATCATTCATCAAAGTTTCTTGAAATTTGGTTTAAGATCATGATCTAGTTCTACATCATTATTCTGATCAAATATTAGATATCAATTAGTGAGCATTCAACACTGTTCTTGAGGTCAGTGGTCGTAATCCAATTCCCATAGTCCTGATCATTATTTTATGTATGTGTTGTAGATTTCAATTGGGACATTTGAAAAGTTAATGTTGAATTGAATAAATTAATCTAATAAATTAATTTATGGAACCATGGGATTAGATGAGATATTGTGATTATGAAATTGAATTAATTAATGGTAAATTTTTTGATTATGAATTTTTTTGAATTTTTTTAATTTATTTATGAAATAAATAATATATTAAAAGGATTGTTAAATTTTATTAATTAATTGTTGAATAAATTAATTTATTGTTGAGATTATGTAATTTTTGGAATTGAATTATTTATATTTTGAATTATTTAATCAGTTTTACTGTGATTTGGATTTTTTTTGAATTTTATTAATTAATCAGTGGATTAAATAATAAATTGTTATGATTGTGGGGTTTTATTAGTTAATTTTAGAATTTATTAATTAATTTTTATATTTGTGGAATTAGATTAAATAATTATTGAATTAATTAATAGTTTGATAGGAATATGGAATAATAATAATTAATTGTTGAACTAATTAAAAGATTTGTTGTGAAATTGGAGTTGTATTAATTAAATATTAAATAAATAAATAGATTATTATGAGTGTGTAATTCAATTAACTAATATTTTAACTAATTAATATATTGTTAATATTGTGAAATTAGATTAGTTATTTATTGACTTAGTGAATTTATTACAATGATTGTGGAAATGGAATAACCAATTGTTGAATTATCCAGTAGATTTTTGTTATTTTGGAATTAGATTAATTAATTGTGGAATTACTTAATAGAATATTGTGATTGTGGAATTGGGTTAATTAATTGTAGAATTAATTAATGAGTTTTCATGATTGTATAATTTATTGATTTATATTGAATAATTGTTAAATTAGTTAGTGAGATGAAATGATTTTGAAATCAATTGATTTTGAATAATTAAATGTTAATTAATTAATGAGATGTCATGATTGTGAAATTGATCTATTTGAATTTATAAATTTTAGAATTAATTATTGATATGTAATGATTTTATAATTAACTGAATTGAATTAAATAGTTGTTGATTTATGTGATGAATTGTTATAATAATCGAATTGGATGATTGTGATTAATTAATTATTGAAACAATTAATTAGATGTAATGATTGTGGAATATATTGATTTAGATTAATTAATTGGTGAATTAATTAATGGTAATTGTTGTTATTATGTTATTGTAGATTTGAACAAATTAATTGATTAATTAATAAATAGAATTGATATGATTAAATTATTTTTGAATTGATTAATGGAGATTTTTGTGATTATATAATTATTGATGTTATTAATTAAGTTTTTAAATAATTAATGGAATCGATGTGATTATTTAATTATTGAATGAATAATTTAAATTACTATGAAAAATTATGTATTTAATTAATTAAAGAAGATTATTGAGATTATAAAAATCTGGATGTGATTAATTAATTGTTGAATTATTTAATAGAATTGATGTGATTAATTAATTAATGAATTAATTAATGAAATTGATGGGATTAATTAATTATTGGATTAATTAATGGTTATTATTGTGATTATTCATTTCTTGACGTGGTTAATTAATTATTGAATTAATTAATATAACTAATGTGATTGATTAGTTATTTAATTATTTAATGAAGATGGTTTGGTTAATTAGTTATCAAATTAATTAATGTATATTTTTATGTTTATAAAATTCTGGATTTGATTAATTATTTGTTGTGATAATTAATGGAATTGATGTGATTAATTTATTTTTTATTTTATTAATGAAATAAATATGATTAATTAATTATTGAATGAAATAATGGAGATTATTGTGGTTATATAATTATTGTTTGATTAAATAATTGTTTTATTAATTAATTGAATTGATGTGAATCATTAATTTTTGAATTAATTAATATAATGGAGGTGATTTATTAATTAATGAATTAATTCTGGGAATGATACAAATATGAAATTATAAATTTGAATTAATTAATTAGTGGATTATTTAATTGTGATATTTTGATACATGTGAAATTTGGACACATGTGATATATGTGACAGATATACGAGTTTGGGACAGAAACTAATAATCAAAATACCCATATTTGATTGATTTATATATGAGTATGAGACATAGATTGTTGATACAAATACCGAGAGAGTTCAAGTGGAAGAATGCAAATTTTATTGGATTGGTATTGATTCTCTAAATAAAAAAGATATTTGAGATAAGGAGTGATGCTCTAAATAATCACTGGGTGAAAGACATGATTGTCACACCTCGACCACAGATTCTTATTGTTTTTTTTCTTTTCTCGGTCCCGTGACTTTGGGCAGAGTTGCATTGGGTCCAGGCTTGAATTTTCGTTGAAGTGTTGATGTTTTCGGTGGGTTTCGGGATAGTGCGCAGTCACCGCACTGCTAGCAGTCGCTGCGCATTCGGTCCGAGGTAGTGCGTGGTCACCACGCACTCAGTCCGATCATGCATTCGGACCTGATGAGTGTGTGATTTCCCACCTGTTTTGATAAATAATAAAACATAATTAATAAATTTTATTTGAAAAGAATTTTATAAAATGTTTAATAATTTATAATATTGTTGTAATTATTATTATTATTATTATTGTTATTGTGGGATTATTATTATTATTATTATTATTATTATTATTATTATTATTATTATTATTATTATAAATATTTTATTTTATTTATTTACTTGTTTATTCTTCTTCATTATCTTTTACTTTTTTTTCTCTTCCTCTTCTTTGCTGCTCTTCAACACGGGTGTCCCCTCCCCACTTTCTTTTTTTTTCATTCTTTCTCTCTTCTCCCGTGCGACCCGGAAACCCTGTTCTCCAGCCCGCGCTTGCATCCCCCCTCCTCTAGTTCTCCCCTCCGCCTCCTTCCTTGCGCAATACCACCCCTAGGCCCCGGCTCCTCCCTCAGCCTCCCTGCATGCGCGCCCCTCATACCACAGCAGCCTCCCACGCACCCAGCAGTCCCATCACCCTTCCACTGCAGCAGGCCCGTCACCTGCCGGTCGCCCTCCGTAGAAGTTGCTTCCCCGTACAGCAGCCTGCATCCCGGCCTCCATGCCTACAGCCTGGCCACTCTGCTAGCCGCCCTCCCTACTGCCAACCTCACCCCAGCCGTGTCTCCGCCAGCAGCCTGGCCTCTTACTCCTTCCCTATCATGAGCAGGAAGCCCGCACAGCACCCTAGTTTTTCCCCTCATGCTTCTCCCTATATGATGATGTTGTAGTATCCTTCCCGCATGCGCCTTCGACCTACTACAGTGCCCCGCTCTGGCGCCCGCTTTGCTGAGCAGCGGCTCGCCACCAGCCCTCTGCCAGGCTTCCGCCTCGGCCAGCAGTGCTTGCGCCCTCCAGCCGCCCACCTATTCTGTCTGGTGTCTGGTGCCCCCTTCATCATGCGCAGCCCGGAAGCCCCCCCTGCTTCCTCTCTTCTTTTCATATGAGCCAACAACTCCCAGGTGGTCCTCCACCAGATCTGGCTCCTGCAGTGGCGCCCAACTATTCCGCACCCCGAGCCTCACTGCCCTGCCCTCCTTCATCCGGTGTGAGGAAACCCTCCTTCCAAGCAGCGCGGTGATCCCCTTCCCTTAGTTTTCCAGTGCGCAACAACCCCTTCTGATATCGCTTCCTCAGCGCACCAGACCAGCTGACCCAGCAGGCTCCGCCTTGCCCTGCGGGTTCGCAGCAGCCCAGTGCTCCTTCCTCTGTCTTCTGAGCCCTGTGATCCTGAAGTTCCTATCACCACTATCTGACGGCCCTTGCCGTACCCCCTGGTCAGACCGCGTCCAGCTGTGCGGACACCTTCTGGTGTTCCGGAGCGATTCCCTCCGGCGGTCCGTTTCTTGTCGCAGCCCCCCGATGGGTTTCCCCTTTTTATTTGATGCTCTATTTGATATTTTTTTGATAGATATATATATATATTACCGTTGTTTAAATATAGTTTTTATTAATTAAATATTATTTGGGTTGTTTTGACTTTTTATGACCCGTGTGGGGTGTTTCCAAGTGAGAGCTGTCGTCGTGCCTGCTTCCGAGTGAGTGTCGCCATCGCGCCTGCTTCCGAGTTAGCGCCGTCGCCGCGCATGTTTCCGAGTGACCGCCGTCGTCGCGCCTTGGTCATGAGGTAGTTCCCCCACTGCAATTAATTTTAAATTTAGAATTTATTAATTGCTTGTCATTTTATTAATTTTAATGATTGATAAATAATATAAGATAATTAATTTTTAAATGATTATTCAGTGTAAAAAAGATCCATTTATTTTATACACGTCTCTTGAAATACTTTCTTGATGATCGGACACCCAGTATTGAAAGAATGCCCATTTGGAATTTAATCATAATTCACGGAATTTCGAATGTACTTCTGGTTTTAATGATAAATGATTTCTTTTGAATAGGTGTTTGGTGTTTTCTCGAAAATGAGGTTTTGCTTTAAAATTTGTGAAGGCATGTTTGGCACTTTAATAAAATAAATTATTTTGGAAAACCCACTTAGGGGTGATCTTTGGTGTGCGTTTATTGTATGATATGTATTTGATGTTTGCGTATCGTGACTAGTTTACATTGCGTACAAACCCCTTTTTATTGTATGTGTTGACATGGGAACCTGACATAGTGAGTGAATCTTCTGAGAATGATTGTGGCAGTAGTTTAGATTACACACTGGCTAGTGGCCCCATAGTAGGGGAATAGTGAGTTATTGCTGCTATGGGGATTGGGCCCCTCGGTTAGGCCATGCAGGGCTATGCCCGACATTAGGGCATTATGACGTCACCGAGTTAGGGCATGCCTTGAGGATGAGTCAAATGTATAGTACGTTCTGGAATGTTCACGATCTCCTAGGTTCGACCCATGTTTCCTTTAGTGTGTATTTGTGTGTGGTGGACAATCGAAAGGTCTAGTTCGGCTTCTGGCCTATGTGCTCCACTTTTCCCTTTGACCTTGGTGTGTGTTGTGTGCTACGTGTGGTTTTCCTTTGATTAATCACTAAAGTCTAGATTTCTAAATTGTTCGTAGAAAAATGTTTTAAAACTGAAATGTATTTATTCCTTTTAAACATTAAACATGATTTTAAATTAAAAAGGGTGAGGGACTGATACTTGTTTTAGAAATGGAAGTGTGTGTGTGTGAAAACCAATATTTTGTATATTTAGTTCAAACCTGTAATTGGTAAATTTCATTATTTAAAGGTAGTTCATTGGGAATAGATATCGGGCTAGCCTACTGAGTTTTAATACTCACGCCTATAGTTCTTTTTTATTTTTTAGTGTTTGTGCAGGTTACAGCTTGGGTGTGTTCTCCTTGGGTGAAGTTTGGTCATGAGTTGGAGAGTGACCCGCGAGGTCACACAGAGATAGTGGTTGTCTCTTTCGGTTAGTTTTTTTTCTTTTGTTCTTGTTAGTTACATTACTTTGTTTATTTATTTTGCGCTGCTCTTTTTTTTTCTGATGATTTAATTATTTATTTTTATTGGGAGAAATCATTCCCACTTGCTCTCTATTGATGCCATGGCGCTTGTCGCCGGCCCGGGAGGATCCGGAACGCCTCTCGGGTCATGTCGCGGACCGGCTAGTGTGACCGGTTCAGGGTTGACCCGGGTTGGTTTGTGACAATGATGATCTATGCCTAAAAGAGTGGATTTTAACTAGGGTTCCAATGAACCTGAATAATGAATTGAAATTAATAGATAAGGAAATCCAATTGTATTATAATGAATTGAGAATTTAATATGTTACTTGGTTCAGACTTTGGCACGGGCCGAAGTAGTTATTAAGAGTTCAGGTGTCCTTCAGAACTTAGGACATTAGGAAGTTAAATAAAGAATTACTGATAATGTGATAACTATTTATGTATACATTATTCTAATTTACTTGTAAAACTACATACATTTTTATTGAATGGATATTGTTTTAGACACTGTTGGGGTGACCTATTGAGTTGTACTCACAACTTACATGGGTTACCTAATCAGTACCTGAATGGACTTCAGGTTTGTAGGACATGATAAAGGAAAAGTTCCACAGTAAGATGGATGATATGGAGTTGAGCATGGATGAGGGAAGAAGAAATGGTTTGGAACCCCCTTGGGATTCATTAGTGTCCTATTTATTTTGTGTTTTTTCATATTGACATGTTACACAGACTTTGGAATCGAATATTTTTTATTTAGTTGTTATTATTTCATTTTCTTCTTCGGTAATCATGTGATATTTGTATATTTCTGGTTATTGATATATTATTCTATTATTGTATATTATTTATGTTGTACTTTTACTCTAATATATAGGGTATAGTATCTCTATGACTAATTTTAGATCCTAACTACTAGTCTATAGCCAGTAGAGTATGGAGATGATACCCTCTTCTCATATTTTGAACCGGCTCAGGAACTGTCATTTGGATCCTAGGTAGGAATGTTACAAAGTGGTATCAGAGCAATTTTTTCTTTTATTTTCTTATTTATTACTTTTTTTGAATGTTATAAATGAGACTAGAAAGTGTTAGGCCTCAACTATATTTTCAATCATGAGAGTATCTATCCCACATATGTGGGAGACCCAAATTACCTAGAGTGGGACTATTGTTATATGTATTTACTTGTACAGTTTAATGATATCTCCTCATGGGTGATGAACTGGTTGTGTGATGTGATTGTCGTTCAATGAATTTATATAATTGGACATGTGGTCTAGTGAAGTACTAGACTAGAGTATGTATTCATAATCATAAGAACTCATGATTATTGTGACATTCATCATTTATAAGAATGAATATAAAATCATGTGTTTTGGGAAAGTTGTTTGATTTGAAATTTCTTTTATGTGATTTTAAAATTGAAATTAAATGGTTCCAAATGTGAAATTTGGAAATTTTAAAATGATGAATTTTCTTTGAATTAATGCAAGTATAATGAGACTTGAACAATGAGAATTATTATATCCATTTTAACCATGAGATAGATATAGGATGGTTATAGGTAGTAGTAGAACCTCAGTTCGGATTGTGTTCTTCGATTGGGGGAAATGTAACACCTGTGATTTTTATGAAATATTTATTTATGTTATATACATCATCAGAGGAATATTTAACTACACACAAAACTATCTTGGCTTTCTTTACATGCAATCATGACCTTCCTCAATAGCTTGCGTTGTACGCAATACTGAGTTTCAGTAAACAACGATATGCTATTAAAATATTATTAAAACTAGCAGTTATGAATAGTAATACACACTTTTTGAAATTTAATAAATGTTATATTTAAAAATGGAATTCATTTTTGGATTTGGAATATCGAAATTAGGCTAGGGTGAAATTTTGGTATTTTTCGGAAAACTTTCAATTTTTGATGAATAGTGAAAACACTAGGTTACTATTTATAAACTGACTTTTTATTTAAATAATTATTTATTTTATTTAATTTTATTTTACGTAAAAATTGATATATATAATACCTATATATGTTCAATGTAATTCATTAAGTCATTTTATAATAATTTTAGATATATAAAAATTTTATTGAACTTTTCACCGTCTTTTATCCACCTCCTAGGAGAGTTTGAAAATTTATATAAAACATAATTTTACCGCTTCTGTGAGTGGAATTTCAAAAATAAAAGAGACACAGTTAATATAAAGGAGTAAAATGTGGTTCAATAAGATAAAAATAATTTTGGTGAATAGTAACTTTTTACTTTTATTTACCACGGTTAAAAGTAAATATGGTAATTAAGGGTAAAAATGATATTATTATTACCCTAAAACATGTCCTAATTCTATTGGATGAGTTTCATTCGACCAAAAACAACCTTAGGAATAAAATATGACCATTTATGTCCACTTGGATTAGATTGGGACATTTATTATTAATTTATTTAAAGAAGGGTTAAAATAGTTAAAATCAATGTTTAATAACTAAATCATTTCTAATATAGGTTTATACATAAGATAAATTCAACTATAAATATTCATTAGAAATATAATTTTTTTTCTACATAATGGTATATTATTTATTATATTTAGACATTATATAATATAATATATTTATTACACAATGATGATGCAATAATTATATTATTAATAAAATTTTAACATAATTGATGTTATAAATACCAAAATAAATTTAATTTTAGACTTTTTATGAATTGCAATAATTTTATAGGTTAATATTCCATGTTATTATTGATTTTATTAACTTTTTTTAACAAATAATGCTTTTGTGCTTTCCACAAAGTTCAATTTCAAAATAGTGTCAAAATTGACATAAAATAGTTTTTAAAACAAATATTATATTATTAATTGCTATTTTATTCCTCAAAATATACGATTCGGCCAAATTACTTAGATAAGGTTATATATATTAATAATAAACAACTTGGGGATCATTTGGCTTGTTATAGTAAGCTTATTAAGCATATAGTGTAAGAAAACAAGAAGACACGGTAAAAGTTAAATTATTTAACTTAGAGTTAAATCTAAATGATAAGGTTAAAATAGCAAACTAAACATGCCTAAAATCTATTGGATGAGATGATTTAGACCCATCCCCATCTTAGCTTCTAAATAAATCAATTTGGAGCTATTAAAAACCGAATATGACTTTATAATAAAATAATATTTTAAGTTTTTCCTAAGGTGCCCTCTCCTCCCTTATAAAAGGGCACCTCCCCCCTCTCTTCTTCACACCACGTTGAGCCTTCAATCTCAAAAAAACCCTTCCAATTTATCTTCTACACTTTCCTAGAAACATCCTAGAGGTCCTGGTCTTATTCAATGACCATCTTTAGTGCCGTAAGAGGAGGTTAAGAAGAGGAGCTTCAAAGAAGAGGTAATGTCTGTTACCGATTCTTTCAACTTTATTTCTTCTTCTACTTCTTCTTCTACTTTAGTTTTTTCATTATGAGGTAATAACATCAGTATAACTCATATAATTATATGTTATTATATGTATTAAACAACCCTATTTCACCTTCTATCCGTACTACGGAAAATAAAATCACTGTGCGTGCGTACGTACGGAATACCATCTCCATGCCATGGTGTAATCTATTTTACACCACCAACATACATGGATGGGTATAATGGTGTAAATAATAACTATATATGATTATCTTAAAGTGATATAAATTCTTAAATAGTATACATACCCTTAAATTCAATTCCAAGATCATGTGATTATATAAATGAATTGAATGAATATATATGATACATATTACACTAATACCATTCTGAAAATAAGGTATCTATAACCTCAAATAAGATTAAGAATTTATTCGACAAAACACACAATAAACACTCGAATAACAAGTAGCAAAGAAATATTACTAATAAGAAGCTAAGAATATGACCATATATGATATCATAACAATGAGTATGATTATGGAATAAGTCAATAACATTATTTAAATCATTCTATAGGAGTTTCAGACACGTACGATGAAAATCAGACCTAAGGTAAGGGAAAATCTCGCAATCTCAATTTTTTTCTGAGATTGTTTATACTTCGGAAAACACTGGGGCATATTTATCATCCACATCCATGTTTCGTTAATATTTAATATTATTTTTATCCTCAAAAAATTGTTTAAATCAAATTTTACCCTTTGGTGAGTTTTTAGTAAAACATAATAAAGGAATCTTTTTCCATTTTTCGTACGAGGTACTTTTTGACTTTTCCGTCCAAAGTACGAGAAGAATGTCTTTTTTTTAACTTATACGACATGAATGGATTTTTAGAAAATTATTTCCATGAAGCTTACTTTACAGGTTTTCAAGTTTATTTTTAATCAACTTCTTTTATTTTAGAATTATTTTACATTTTATGAAAGGAAAAATGTTTTTTAAGTAGAAATGATATTTTCCGCAAGAATGGAGTTCAAGCGTTTTATCAAAATAATTTTCCATATAATATAATATAGGGTAATGTTTCTATCCCTAATTTTACATTGATTTTATAATGTTATGATGGAATTATTTTAATGATGTCCTATTATCTTATATGGATTGTGTTATGATGGAACGATGTTTAAGAATCCCATTTTTATTACATGGGTTATGCTATGATGTATGATTTATAATTTTGCGGAACACATAAGAATGGTTTCATTATGAGATGGGTGGGACCTATATCTCCCTCCAATGCATTGGGTAATGATTTATATCTCATGTGATAGACATGGAATGAACGACAGGTTAATCCGATTCAGTGAAACAGGACTGAAACGAGGAGTGAACTCAGTTCAGAAATGGACTTTGCCCGCTAAGATAGTCTTGGCAATGAGTCTTGACTACTATGAAATGATTCTCTATGATTATTTGTGTATGTTACAAAGTTTCATTTTTTACGTTATGATTATTGGGATTACATTTCACTATTATGACTTATCCCATGTTATGATATTATGATCCCTTTTCCAGGTTATGATTTTAAAAATGTTGTGTTCTTTATGAATATGATATGATTGATATTTCTTTTTCTTACCCTTACTAAGCATTTGAACTCACCCTTTTGTATGTTTTCTTTTCCCCAGGCCAGGAATAAGGGTATTAAGTAAGATATGCCAAAAGGGACTCTAGATATGATAAAAAAAAGGAATACAGTGTAAATGATTTATGAACCAGTTGTTTATTTTTCCCAGTTTCTAAAGACACTATACCTATACGGTCCTTTCATGGTTTTGTTATATGTTGTAATAAGTGTACTTCAATTTTTAATTATTAACAATTTATGAAAAGTATGGGTCGTTATAGTAGGTATCAGAGGAAAGGTACAGACAACCTTTGGAAACTAGGATGTGAAAGCCTTAGTAAGAACCCTAAGGATACATCCAAGCATTGAACACAATCTTAGTGTTTTAAAAATGGCCATGAACAGTCTATGATAATACCTTAAGTGTGAAATTTTATTCTTGATTATGTGGTTTTCCTATTATAATTAGTGTTTCTCACATAATTCTTCTTGGTTTAAGTCAATGGCTGGAACCCGAAGTAACCATGTTAACGCAGAATGCGACGGGAAATGCAATAATTGTCCCCCTAAGCAACCATACATTATGGGATATGGAATGAAAATATTATGGCCATGCTCACACAACTTTCTCAAGCTATGAATCATGTAGGACTCCCAAACGAGCAAAGGAAGGAGCAACATTCTGTTGAATCCTTCACGAGGCAGCGTCCACCCTCATTCTGCGGGTCTACTGATCCATGAGTGGATGAACAATGGATAAGTACCACTGAAAAGATATTTTCAGTTCTTCAATGTTCTGAACATGATAAATTCATATTAGCAGTTTATCGTTTAGAAGGTGAATCTGATCAATGGTGGAATCTTATCAAGAATACAAGGACAAGAGATGAAATTGAGTCCATGGAATGGGATGAGTTCAAGAACTTATTTTTCAATAAGTACTTCCCTCGCATTCTTCGAACAAATATAGATAAAGAGTTTCTTGAACTAAAGCAAAAGGATGATGAATCTGTTGGTACCTACGAAGCAAATTTTACAAGACTTGCAAGGTACACATCTGTTATTATTATCCAACCTGAGAGTAATATTTATTGATTCTTTAGTAGCTTAAAACCAAGACTTCGACAGGCTTTCGCCATAAGGGACTTCAATAGCTATGAAGAAATCGTTCGATGTGCTCACAAGGTTGAGATGGAGATTAGAGTAACCCATCAGTCATATTCATTTGATAAGAAGAGGAAAATGGAATTCAAAGTGAAATATATAGAGCACACTGAAAAGAAGATGAGTTTTACCTTATTCTCAAAGTGTGGAAAGAAAAATGAAGGGAGTTGTCTTAAAGGGACAAGTAAATGTTTCGTATGTGGAAAGAAGATCATCGGGCATTTGAATTCCACAATGATGGGAAGAAGATGTCTAGTGATGCGAACAAAGAAAATGATACACATAGTGCACCTCCTAAACTTCAATGTTACAAGTGCAAGGAAATGGGGAATTATGCTAATCAATGCCATAATACAAGGGTTGTTGATGATGATCGACGTCAACAAACTCTTAAGACTAAAGAAAAAGGAAAGTCACTTGCAATTTCTATCAACGATGTGGAGTACGATAATGGAGTGGTGAAAGGTACACTTACCATCCACTCTAAAGTAGAAAATGTTTTATTTGATTCTGGATCCACCCACTCTTTTAAATCTGATGAATTTTCGAAGGGTATCTTTGTATTACCTCAATAATTATATGTTGAGTTAGCTCTGGCAAGCCATAATGGCACAACAGTCACATCAAAAGTTTTTAATTCTTCTCCGATTATTGTTTGTGGGAAAGTACTTCCTGTAAATCTTGTGATCCTTTCTATAGTGGAATTTGATGTGATTCATGGAATGGATTTGATTTATTTATATGGAGCTCATATAAATTTACAAATAAGGGAAGTCACATTATATATTCCAGATCAATCTGTGATCTTATATAGATACAAGGATGAACATAACCTTCTAGTGGAAATTTCTTCCATCTTATGGGTCTTGATTCCAATAAAAGAAGGTTATTTATCTCAAATGGTTGGTGAGAAACTCACGATTAAGAATGTACCAATTGTATGGGAGTTTGATGATGTATTTTCAGAGGAATTTCCGAGTCTTACACCAAATCGTGAAGTTGAGATTTCAATAGAACTCGTACCAGGTGCTTTGCCTATTTCAAAGACACATTATAGAATGGCCCCAATTGAGTTTTAGGAATTGAAGAAGAAAATCCAAGAGAATCTTTATAAGGGATTCATACGACCTAGTGCATCACCTTGGGGAGCACCTGTTCTATTTGTTAAGATGAAAGATGTATCAATGAGACTCTACATTGATTATCGAGAACTTAACAAGAGAATTATCAAGAAAAAATATCCTCTCCCTCGCATTGATGACTTATTTGAAAAACTACGCAGAGCTCAATACTTTTCCAAGATTAATCTTCGTTTAGGGTATCATCAATTAAGGTTCAAAAGGGAGGATATACCAAAGATATCATTCTATATAAGGTATAGACACTGTGAATTTATATTTATGCCGTTTGGTCTTACTAATTCCCCTGCTATCTTCATGGATATGATGAATAGAGTCTTTAGAGACTATCTTGATCAGTTTGTGGTAGTCTTTATAGACGATATTCTTGTCTATTCAAAGAGCAAAGAATAACATGAAGATCACTTGAGAATTGTATTAAAGACCCTGAGAAAGGATAAGATTTATGCCAAATTTACCAAGTGTGAATTTAGGCTTCAAAAAGATTCATTTTTTGGTTACATAATCTCAGAAGAGGGGATATCTGTGGATCCAGCAAAAACAGAGGTTATTGAAAGATGGTCGAGACCAACAACAGTAACGGAGATCTGAGGTTTTCTTGGTTGGGCTGGATATTATCAACGTTTTGTGAAATATTTTTCACAATTATCTAATCCACTCACTTGGTTGACTCGAAAAGGAGGTAAGTTCGTGTGGACAGAGGAATGTGAAGAGAATTTCAAGGAGTTGAAAAGAAGGTTATCCAGTGCACCTGTGCTCACACTGTCTTGTAGTGGAGAAAGGTTTGTGATCTACAGTGATACATCCAAGAAGGGGTTAGGGTGTGTTCTCATGCAAAATGATATGGTGATAGCTTATGCCTCATGATAGTTGAAAATCCATGAGAAAAATTACCCAACTTATGATTTTGTGTTATCTGCGGTAATCTTTGCATTAAAGATTCGGCGACATTATCTTTGTGGTGAAAGATGTGATATTTATACTGATCATAAAAGTTTAAAGTATATTTTTACACAAAAGGAGCTGAATATGCACCAAAGAAAATGTCTAGAGGTGATTAAGGATTATGACTTCTCAATTCATTTCCACCCTGGGAAATCAAACAAGGTGGTAGATGCATTAAGCCGACAAGACCATGCTAGTTTATCCATGATGAGGATAAAAAAGATCCAATATTTATGAATTTACAAAATATGGATCTTGAAATTATAATGGAAGGGGAAAGATCTTATCTTTATCAAATGAATGTTTAACCATCTATACATGTGAAGTTTAAAGAAGAACAGAAAGAAGATGTAGAGTTACAAAAGAAGGTGAGAAATGTTCCTGAATTTAACCTTGATTGTGAAGGGATAATAAAGTTCCGGAATCGGGTTTATGTTCCTCCCATCCCCGAATTAAAGAAGGAGATACTAGATTAGGATCATAGTTCTTCATTCTCCATTCATCCTGGAAGCACGAAGATGTATAGGGACCTGAAAGAGTACTTCTGGTGGGATGGCATGAAAAGATATATTGCTAAAAATGTCTGTCGATGCTTGGTTTGTCAGCAAGTTAAAGTAGAGAGACATAAGTCTAAGGGGATGTTACAACCATAACCCATACCCGAATGGAAATGGGAAAGCATCACTATAGACTTTGTCACCGGACTTCCTAAAACATCCAAAGGTAATAATGCTATCTGGGTCATAGTTGATCATCTTACAATGTCGGCACACTTCATTACTATTAGAGAGGATTTCTCTCTAGATCAGATTGCGAGGATATATGTGAAGGAAGTGGTAAGATTGCATGGAGTTCCACTTTCCATTATATCTGATCCGGATCCGAGGTTTACCTCAAAGTTCTGGCGAAGTCTTCAGCATACTATGGATACAGAGATGAGATTCAGCACTACTTATCATCCTCAGACAGACAGTCAGTCTAAGAGAACAATTCAAACTGTAGAAGATATGTTAAGATCTTGCTCTATGGATTTCAACGGTTGTTGGGATCAACACCTACCTTTGGTGGAATTTTCTTATAATAACATCTTTAACTCCAGTATTTATATGGCTCTTTATGAAGCTCTCTATGGAAAGAAATTCAGAACTCCATATTGTTGGGATGATGTTGGGGAAATAAAGCTATTAGGACCTGATCTTGTTTATGAGATGGCAGAAAAGGTCAGATCTATTCAAAAACACATAAGATAAGCTTAGAGTCAACAAAAAAGTTATGCCGATAACCAAAGAAAAGACCAAAATTTTGAAGTGGTTGATAAAGTGTTCTTACGAATATCTCCTTGGAAGAGAGTAATGAGATTTTGAAAGAAGGGAAAGCTGAGCCCTAGGTATATCGGTCCTTTCAAAATACTGGATCGTGTCAGGATGGTAGCTTAGCGATTGGAACTTCCACCGAATCTCTCTCAAGTTCATGATGTGTTCCATGTATCGCTCCTGAGAAAGTACATACCCGATCCTTCATATGCACTCAGCTCAGAAGTTGTACCGCTGGAGCAAGATCTTTCTTATAAAGAACAACCGATAGAGATTCTGGATCGTAGCAAAAAAGTCTTACAGAACAAGACCACTCACTTGGTGAATGTTTTATGGAGGAACCACCAATTAGAAGAAGATTCTTGGGAGCATGATGATATGATGAGGGAGAGGTATGCTCATCTGTTTGTTACAAAGTGATGAATTTCGATGGTGAAATTCATTTTAAGGGGGGTAGAATGTAACACCCAAGATTTTTATGAAATATTTTTTTATGTTATATACATCGTTAAAGGAATCTTTCACTACACACAAAACTAGCTTGGCTTTCTTTACACGCAATCATGACCTTCCTCAATAGCTTGCATTGTACGCAATACCGAGTTTCACTAAACAACGATATGTTTTTAAAATATTATTAAAACTAGCCGTTATGAATAATAATACCAACTTTTTGAAATTTTATAAATTTTATCATTCAAAATGGACTTCATTCTTTGAATCGGAATATCGAAATTATCCTAGGGTGAAATTTTGGTATTTTTCTAAAAACATTCAATTTTCGATGAATAGTGAAAACACTTTGTTACTATTTAAAAACCGAATTTTTATTTGAATAAATATTTATTTTATTTAAATTTATTTTAGTTCAAAATTGATACATAATACCTATACAAGTTCAATTTAATTCATTGGAGTCATTTTATAATATATATATATATTTTTTTTACTGAACTTTTCACTATCTTTCACCCACCTCTTAAGTGAGTTTGAAAATTTATATAAAACTTAATTTTACCGCTTCTGTGAGTGGAATTTCAAAAATCTGAGACACACGGTTAATATCAAGGAGTAAAATGTGGTTCAATAAGATAAAAATAATTTATGGTGAATAGTAACTTTTTTACTTTTATTTACCACGGTTATAAGTAAATAGGGTAATTAAGTGTGAAAATGATATTATTATCACCCTAAAACAGGACATAATTCTATCGGATAATTTTAATTCGACCAAAAAAAACTTAGGAATAAAATATGAACATTTTGGTTTACTTGGATTAGATTAGGACATTTATTATTAATTTATTTAAAGAAGGGTTAAAATAGTTAAAATCAATGTTTAATAACTAAATAATTTTTAATATATGGATATACATAAGATAAATCAGACTATAAATATTCATTAGAAAGATAACAAAATTTCCTATATAATTGTATTTTATTTATAATTTTTATACATTAAATAATTTAATTTATTTATGACACAATGACGATGCTATAATTATCTTATTAATGAAATATTAACATAAGTGATGGTATAAATACCCAAATAAATTTTATTCGAGACTTTTTATGAATTAAAATAATTTTATAAGTTAATATGACATGTTAGTATTGATTTAATTAACTTTTTTCGAAATAATCATGCTATTATAATTTTCACAAAAAATCAATTACAAACTAGTGTCAAAATTGACATTAAATAAATTTTAAAACAAATATTATATTATTAATTGTTATTTTATTTCTAAAAATCTAAGGTTCGGCCAAATGTCTTATATACAGTTATATATATTAATAATTAACAACTTGGGGGTCGTTTTGCATGTTTTAGTAAGTTTATTAACCATATAGTGTATGAAAACAAGAAGACACTGTAAAAGTTAACTTATTTAACTTAGAGTTAAATCTAAATGATAAGGTTAAAATAGTAACCTAAACTTGTCTAAAATATATTAGATGAGATTAATTCTACCCATCCCCACCTTATAATCGAAATAAATCAATTTTAAGCTATTAAAAACTTAATATGACTTTATAATAAAATAGTATTTTATGTTTTTCCTAAGGTCCCCTCTCCTCCCTTATAAAAGGGCACCTCCTCCCTCTCTTCTTCACACCACTTTGAGACTTCAAGATTTTCCAAACCCTGACAATTTATCTTCTCCACTTCCCTAGAAACATCATAGAGGTCCTGGTGTTCTTCAAAGACCATCTTTAGTTCCCTAAGAGGAGGTTAAGAAGAGGCGCCTCAAAGAAGAGGTAATGTTCGTTACCGATTCATTCAACTTTATTTCATCTTATACATCTTCTTCTTTACTTTTTTACTTATGAAGTAATAAAATCAGTATCACTCATATACTGATATTTTATTATATGTATTAAACAACCCTATCCCTCCTTCTATCCATCCTACGGAAAACGAAATCACCACGCCTGCGTACGTACAGAATACCGTCTCCATGTCGTGGTGTAATATATTTTCCACCACCAACATACTTGGATGGGTATAATGGTTTAAAGAATAACTATATATGATTATTGTAAAGTGATATTAATTATGAAATTGTATACATACACTTCAATACAATTCCATGATCATGGGAATGATATCATCACTCGTGCGTACGTACGGCCTACCGACTCCACGATGTGATGCGACTCGTTTTACATAATCTTAAATGCCTAATGATTATATAAATGAATTGAATGAATAAATATGATATATATTACACTAATACCATTCTGGAAATAAGGTATCTATAACCTAAAAGAAGAATAATAATTTATTCGACAAAACATGCAATAAATACCCGAATAATAAGTAACAATGGAATACAACTAATAAGAAGCTAAGAATACGACCATATATGATATCATAATAATGGGTAAGATTCTGGAATAACTAAATAAAATTATTTAAATAATTATACAGGAGGTTCAGACACGTACGAAGTAAATCAGATCTAAGGTAAGAGAAAATCACGCAATCTCATTTTTTATCCGAGATTGTTTATACTTCGATAATTACTGGGTCATATTTATCATCCACATCCATGTTTCGTCAATATGTAACATTATTTCTATCATCCTAAAATTTTTTAAATCCAATTTTACCCTTCGGTGAGATTTTAGAAAAATATATGAAAGGAATCTTTTTTTTTGTTTTTCGTACGAGGTACTTTTTGACTTTTCCAGCCAAAGTATGAGAAGAATGTCTTTCTTTAACTTATACGGCATGAATGGATTTTTAGAAAATTATTTACATGAATATTACTTTTCATGTTTTCAAGTTTAATTTTAATCATCTTCTTTTATTTTAGAATTATATGAGATTTTAAGAAAGGATAATGTTTTTGAAGTAGAAAGGATATTTTCCTCAGGAATGGATTTCAAGCATTTTATCAAAATTATTTTCCGTATAAGATAATATAGGGTTATGTTTCTATCCCTATTTTTACATTGATTTGATTATTTTGTGATGGAATTATTTTTATGAATTTATTTTATCCTATATGGATTATGTTATGATGGCACGATGTTTAAGATTTCCATTTTTATTACATGGGTTATGCTATGATGTATGATTAATGATTTTGTGGAACAAATAAGAATGGTTTCATTATGAGAGGGGTGGGACCTATATCTCCCTCCAATGAATTGGGTAATGATTTATATCTCATGAGATAGACATGGTTGGAAGGAAGGTTAATCCGGTTCCGTGAAATAGGACTGAAACGAGGAGTGAACTCGGTTCAGAAATGGAATTTGTCCACTAAGATAATCTTGGAAATGAGTCTTGACTTCTAAAAAAGGATTCACTATGATTATGTGTGTATTCCACAAAGTTTCATGTTTTATGTTGTGATTATTGGGACTACATTTCACTATAATGACATATCCCATGTTATGATATTATGATCTCTTTTACAGGTTATGATTGTCAAAATGTTGTGTTCTTATGAATATGATATGATTGATATTTCTTTTTCTTACCCTTATTGAGAATTTGATCTCACCCTTTTGTATGTTTTCTTTTCCCCAGGTCAGGAAGAAGGGTATTAAGTAAGATATGCCAAAAGGGACTCTAGATATGATAAAATAAAAGGGATATAGTGTATATGATTTATGAACCAGTTGTTTATGATTCCCAGTTTCTAAAGACATTATACCTATACTTTCCTTTCATGGTTTTGTTATATGTTGTAATAAGTGTACTTCAATTTTGATGTATTAACAATGTATGTAAAGTATGGGTCATTATAGGAAATGACTTCCTGTTGATTATTTTATTTTCTGTAGATGTGTTCATGATGTGATATGAATCCAAATGTTCATGTCTATAATTGTAGATTTATTTCTACATGATGACACTTATTGAGTTGACAACAATAGGACATGTAAATGGATGATCCCCTAGTTGTGGAACATGAGGTGCCCATAGTTATGTTTTTGTAAGTTATATAGAAGTTCAAGAGAGATTTTCTCAATTCATGTAGTTTATGGAAAGAGACCAAGGGTGGTTTTGGAAATGCATGTGTGATCTGTCAAGGATGTTTCAGTTGAAGAACCTTCTGAAATTTACTAGAGAAGGTGTACCTAAGGTAACTATGCTCTGGGTTGGGTCTATCCAGACAGTACATAACCACATGGATACACCTACTAAGAAGAGAGTCAAGATGGATTCATACGTGGTGTGTGGTCAAGAGAAGCATTGGGGGGACATTCAGACATGGGATTGGAAACTAGAGACTATAGAGTGGAAGGGAATTTAGGAGAAGTTGTTGGGAAAAATTACCCTGAAACTCCTAGGAAGGAGAGAGAAACTGAGTTCATGAGACTAGCTCTGGGGAATATGTATCTGATGTGATATATTGGTCTCTCTACATATTTGAAGCACTATTTTATATATTGTTAGGATATGCGACTACTAAAAAAAGAAGTTATAAGATGTCATTAAAATATAAATAATATCTAAGGGGAATATCATTAAACTGCACAAGTTTTCGGTGGTAATGAATTAGGATCTCATATTAAAGGGGACCCTGAATGAGGTTTCAAGTGGTGGATTTATGGGGTTTTTTAATGATCGAGAGTTTTGTCTTTATAGTATGGAAGTATCACTTTGACAGTGATGGTTGGAGTAGTGGAAAGAAGATTTTCTTGGTGGAAGGAAAAGTTACTAATTATTTTACTCGAGTGATTTTCCACCATTAGAGTAGAATGAAAAACATTCATAAAAATTATCCATGACCACTAGTAGAGTTTCAATCTTGCATTAAGATGGTCCCCATAAATTTGTTCTACAGGAACCCATGACATACAAGTAATGATGTAGAACCTAGGGAGAATCATTGTTACCAAAGGAGATCTACTAAACCAAATCATTCTAGAAGAATCTGTTTTGCTGGCCTTGATGGTATAGGTAGTGGAGAAGGATATTTTAGGAAAGAGAACCCATATCAACAGAGTGGTAAAACATAGGGGACTCGAATTGCATCATGGGAAATATGTTCATGAGAGTTTCATGTAATTTATCATTCACTTATTGATAGTGAGGTTGGGATATCAATGGTTAGAGAACTATTCTTGTATCATATATGATATTTTATTCCTTATTTGATACTAGTGCTATAAATATTCTATATATGTAAATCATGTGAATTTTTGCTCCAAGTGGTGTAGTTTCTGAGAGGTGTGATGATAATAGATACACCGTTGGGAGTGAGGTATAAAGATATTTGTCTGTGTAAGGGATATTATGTTGAGGTCTGAGAGTGTCATTTTCTATGAGATCATTATATCCTTTAAATGTAAGACGTGAAATAACAATGGTTATGTACTGTTTAGTTGTATATCTATCACACACATATTTTTCCCAATTAGTGTTACTATTACATCTCGAAAGGGTAATGAATATATACACCCTGGTGAGTGGGATATAGAGGGGTGATATACAGGGCCATTTTATTGTAAATTAAGGGATCTTACCAGCCATGTTTCTAGTCAATTACTATGTAGAGGGGTGAGAAATAGGATATAATTCCGTCCATAGTAGACATACATCATGAGTTATTTTTTAATGACTTCTACATGGTACCACATGAGATAAACATGGATTTTACAATTGAGCTCATTTCTAAGGACGATCCAGTTTTTATTCCCCCATATAGAATTTCACCGATAGATATTCAATAGATCAAGACTCACCTGAAGGAGTTATAGGATATGGGGTTTTTATGATAGAGTACACCAACATGGGGTTCACCAATATTGAATGATAGGAAGGATGATAGTAGCTTATGCCTATATATTGACTACCAAAATTTAATCCAAATGGATGGACATAACCAATATCCTCTTCCACATATCGATGATATTTTTGACCAGTTGAGGAGAGAATATGTCTTTTTCATGATTATCTTGAGATATGGGTGTTATCAATTGAGATTTTTACCATCTGATATAGCATGGGATACATTCCAAAGTAGGTATATACTTTATAATTTCATCCTAATTCTTTTAGGGATAACAAACACACTAGAATTGTTTTTGGAAATAATGAAAATAATATTTTATTTTTACATATATCAGTTTGTTTACTGTATTTTTTGGATAACACCTTGGTGTACTCTAATAATCATGAAAATTCATTCCAACATCTTGATATTTTCTTGGGTAAACTTAGTGAGAAATTACTATATCCCAAGCTATCTATATGTAAGTTTTGGATTGACCAAGTACACTTCTTTGGCCATGTCATCTTAGAGAAGGTGTTTCAATTGACCTAGAGAATGTTCGTGCTGTTATATCTTGGTAAAAATCCTAGAATTTTGTTGATATGCATTGATTCCAAAGGTTATAATGATATTAGCATATGTTCATCTATGACTACACCCAATTGAAAGCACCAAATTTTGGATTGAAAAAAGGGTTAAATATTGAATGGTCAGAATGATGTGAGAATTATTTCTCGGAATTTAAGAAGCACTTTTCACCGACACCTATTTTAATCCTACATGAGCCAGGTGAGGAGTACATGGGTTTTTTTGAATCTATTGGGATAGTCCTTGAAGAAGTGATGATGTATAATGATAGGGTTTTAGCATGTGGGTTTCCGTATTTGATACAACATGAACAGAAGTACTCTATGCGCGATGTAGAGTTAGTTGTGGTGGTGTATACATTGATGTGTTAGATGTATTATCTTCTATGATAAAAGTTAACTGTGTATACAAATCACTAGATATTGATTAATATATTTTTTTGGTTATATTTGAATGTTTAGAAACATATATGGGTTGTGTATATGCATTCATTTGATTTTATGAATGCATATACAGCTCAGAAGAGAAAAAATGTTGTTGATGACAATGGTGGGAAAATCAGACCCATGTAGTTCAAGATTCGTGTGATGAGTGGAAAATGATTATTGTGCCTGAAAGATTGCATATTTTGGTTCTGGTGTGTTAGGAGGAGATGAAACTCATATCAGTTTTAGTGGAGTCTATACTTTTGAGATTGATCTGAGATAGACATTACGAGTATTCAGAATTTTTTACCATTAGGGAAATCCATGAAGGCAGGGACACACATTAATATACTATAGACGATAATGATAGAATAGTGGTCAAGAATCAATTTTCTATTCCAATGAGCATGTGGGAAGAGATGATTTCATAATTTCATGCCTCGAAGTGGGAAATGCATTTAGGTTTGGGAAAATGTATCATGACCTACACATACATCTTTGGTTGTTGTGAATAATAAAAGAGATATTAGGGTTCATGATGTGATGTTACACCTGTTAGTAGGTAAGGGATGAGAATCAACAACCTGGGGGTTTATTACAGCAGTTTCCCATTCCAGAATGGAAGTAGGATGAAATTAATTTTGATTTTATAGTGGGACTCATATATATGGCTCAAATGTATGAATCTATTTGTTTTATTGTGTACCTTTTGACAATGGTTTCAGATTTCTTACATAAATTGGATACGTTCACAATGGTGTAGTTTGGTGAATTTCATGATTGGGTGACATTCCATATACATGGGTTCTACATACTATATTTTCATACCATGACTAATTTTTCACTTCACTATTATATAAGGGCTTATAGAAGGAGAAAGGTTCACATGATTTTTGATTATTGATTTCCACTCATAAAAATTTTGGATGATGGAGATTACGATTCACGTTTTTGATGACAAGCTTTATGTGTGTGTATTATTGTATTGTGGGTATTTGAAGAAGTTCCAATAATTAGTGGTGTTCTATTATAAAAATATTTATCTACAAATAATAATATTGACCAAATGAGGCTCTTTATTCTTGGCCATGCAAATCACCATTATGCTAGATGGAGGCTGGTGAGTCATATTTGTTGGGACGGAGTCTCATATAATAAATTTTAGAGTGTATGAAACTAATTCAAAAATATATATCTATGAAAAGGGGTAGGAAAAAGACTTATGATGACTAACATTGAACACCCATAGAGTGTATATAGGGTGATCATTTATTCCATCATGTTTCTCCAATATTGAGTCATAGTAGGATATAGAGGCAGGGCAAGCTAGGGCCTAGGTCTTTCATACCATGTTAGGATGTGAATATAATCAGGATGGTGGCATATCGATTGGCTCTTCCATAGATATAAAATTCTATTCATGATGTTTTTCATGTGTCACATATTCGGTGGTATCACCCTGACCCTTCTCATCTGATTGAGGTGGATGATGATGAGATTGAGATAGATGCGTTATTTTTGGAGCATCCGATATTTGTGGTGGGTCATAGTGATGAGTTTTGATGGGAATGAAAATATAGATAGTGTATTATGACCAAATGAAAAATTGTAGTAGGATGCATGGAAAATAGAAGAATCTATAAGGGATTAGGGGATGATCATTTTTACTTGAAATCATAGAGATTTTTTTGAGTATATATTAAGGATTAGTTTTTATAAGGTAGGGGAGATTTTAAGATCATGACCATTTATGGGGATTCCTTGAGATAGATTTTAGGTATTTTATTTTTCCTTGATTTAGAATATATCTCTTGGGTGTTACCCTTTGGTGAGTTTGGGTGAAAATTGAGAAAATATGGAAGGAAGATGGAACGTTCATGGATGGCACACCATTTTTGTAAATCATGCGTCCTACCCCTGAAAAATGTGTAAACACAAAAAGAGGGGATGCATATGGATTGATCATAGTTTTCCAAACCATGCACTATATTTGGAGAAACAGTGAACCCCCCATAAAATAAGACCGTGGTTTTGGAACATGGTTTGGGAAACCGTGTGCCCCAAAACAAGAAACTATAAATGACCATTTAAGTAACCCAAAATATATTATTTAATATTCCCAAAATACCCATATTTACCAAAAATCAAACCCCACTCAAACCCCTGACATTGTTTCAAGATTTTGGAGGCTCTAAGACAAATTATAGGCCCCATCGACCTCTATTCTTTACAATTTAAACACGTATTGAAGATCTGTACCTCTCCCAGCAACTGAGTCTCTTTCCAATTGGTTCTCTTTTCTTGTCCTATACTTAGAGGTGTTGTTCTTCCCTATTTTTGTGGATATATAACTAGTTTTATTAGATCTTGTTCAAGGATTATTGGATCTAAATATATAATTGTGGGTACTTGATTTGTATGATCTTGAAGTAATGTCTAAAATCTAGATGTTATTCTATATAAATGTTCCACTCAGAGTGATTATATCTATTGGAGATCATTCAAAAATTTTGATGAGGTAGGTGGTGAAAATTCAATTCCCATGGTCTTAATCCCAATTAATTGTATGTGTTATAGATTTCAATTAGTACATTAAACAATTGAATCATGAATTGAATAAATCAAATTGATTAATTAATTAATGCAAACATGGGATTGAATGGTATATTGGGATTGTGGAATTGAATTAATTAATTATTGAATTAATTAATGGTAATTCTTGGGATTATCAAATTTTTGGAATTTGATTAACTAATTGGTGAATTAAATAATGGATTGTAGGGATTGTGAAATTGGATTAATTAAATGTTGAACTAACTAATAGATTGTTCAGATTATGTAATTGGTGGAATTAATTAATTAATTTTCTTATTTAATTAATGATATTTTGTGATTATTTATTTGGTTGAATTTGATTAATTAATTGGTGAACTAATTAATATATTATTATGATTGTATTATTGATTCAATTAATAGATTTTTATGATTGAGGAATTGGTATAAATTATTATTGAATAAATTAGTAGTTTGTTAAGATCGGGGAATTGAATTATTTATTTAGTAGATTTGTGTGATTATTGGGTTGGAATAATAAATTTTTTAATTAATTTCTTCATTGTTATGAGTGTGGAATTGGAATAATTAATTTTTTAATTAAATAATATATTGTTACGATTTTGTTACTGGATTAATTAATTATTGAATTAATTAATAGATTATTATGATTGTGGAATTAGATTAATCAATTGATGAATTAGTTAATATATTATTGTGATTGTGAAATTGGATTATTTAATTTTTGAATCAATAAATATATTGTTGTGAATTTAGAATTAGATTAAACAATTGTTGAATTAATTAATGAGATGTCATGATTGTGAAATTGATTGTTCTGGAATATATTATTAAATAAGTAATTAATGAGATTTCATGATGGTGGAATTGATTGATATTGATTCATTGATTGATGAATTAATTAATGAGTTCTAATGATTATGGAATTTATTTATATTAATGAATTAATTTTTTAATTAATTAATGTGATGTCATTATTGTGTAAATGATTGATTTGAGTTGATTAAGTTTTGAATTAATTAGTGAGATGTTATGAGTATGGAAATTTATGATTGGTATTAACTAATTTTTTAGTTAACGAATGAAATGTTATAATTCATGAATTGATTGTTTGGGATTCATTATGTAGTGAATTAATTAATGTATACTTTTGTGATTGATCAATTATAGAGTTGAATAAATTTATTGGTTAATTACATAATGAATATTATGTGATTAATTAACATTGAATTAATTGATGGAGATTGTTGTGATTATACTATTTTTGATTAGATGAATTAATTGTTTAATTGTTTAATGGATTTTATTTGATTAATTAGTTGTCGAATTAATTAATGAAATTGATGTATATAATTTTTTTATTGAATTATCTAATGGGGATTTTTGTGATTATATTTTTTTTGACATGATTAATTAATTATTTAATAATTTAAGAAAATTTATGTGATTAATTAATTTTTCATTTAATTAATCAAATTGATATGAATAATTAATTATTGAATTAATTAATGGAAATTATTATGATTATTCAATTCCTCATGAGAGTAATTCATTATTTAATTAATTAATGGAATTGATGTGTTTAATTAATTTCTTAATTAATTGTTGGAATTGACGTGATTAATAAATTATTGAATCAATTAATGGAATGATATGAATCTAATATTCTTGTGTTGGATTAATTAATTAGTGAATATTTCAATTTTGATATTATGATACATGTGATATTGTGATACATATGATTTATGTCATTGATATATGAGTTTGGTACACGGACTGATGATCTAAATACCCATATGTGATTGATTCATATACAAATTTTGTACATGGAATCACTCTATAAATACTCATAGATTTCAATGGGTATACATGGAAATTATTTTGGATAGGGACTGATGATCCAAATACTCGTGAGTTGTGGACCGGTACTGAGGCTACAAATACTCACGTGGTTCTAGACACAAAGTTCTACATCCAACATATTGGCATTAAAATATGGTTCCAATTTTCAAAAATAATGAAATAAAATGAACAGATAATGAAATACCCATACACTATAATGAATTGAGAATTGAATACGTGACATGGTTTAGACATTGTAAAGGCTGAAGTAGACATTGAGAGTTAGGCTGTCCTCAGGAACAAAAGACGTAATGTTGTTAAATAAAGAATAATTCATAATGTGAAAACTATTTACATATGCACTGTACATATTTAGATATACAACTAGATTCATTTTTGTGGATTGGATGTTGTTTTAGATGTAGTTTATGGTTGCCTAATGAGTTTTACACACACCCTACATAGGATTCCTAATCAATACCTAAATAGAATTCTTATTTTCAAAATAGGAAAACGGAAAAGGCCCTAGGTAAGATGGATAAAATGGAATGGAGCATGGATGAGGGAACCAAATAAGGTCCAGAACCCAATTAAAAGTTAATAGTATCTTAATTATTTTAGGTTTTCATTCTGATAAGTGAAACATAATTTTTTATAGAATATCTATAATTCAGTTGTGGTTATTATATTTCTTACATTGGTCTTCATGTCATATTGGTATTTTTCTGGTATAGTTATATCACTCTGTTGTTGTTTGATATTTATGTTCGTGTTTTAATCTAATATTGACGGTATAGTCTCCTAATGAATAATTTTAGACCCTTGCTACAAGTAAGCTTCCTCTGGAGTATGGGGATGATTTCTATATATCAGGTAACAAATTTGACCTGGATACTTTCATCTGGCACCTAGTTAGGGATGTTATAGGGAATGCCTAGGTTCCAAAAAAATAATCCCTCTCTTTCACTAGAATAAACTTTTCAAAAAATAAAACATTTTCATAGATCTCACTAGTTTCGACCTTCTCAATAATATAATTATCAACATGCTCCTCCATGATATAATTTTCAATCCCAACCTACCCAATCCAATGTGGAGAAACTACTCACATACTACATGTAAAAATTATATTAAATGATGATTACCTACCACACATAAATGAAGATTGAAGTGCATCCCTCAGGAACCATGCACACTAAGTGGGTAAAATATGCAAGAACCATTCTGAAAAATTATCGAGTACACTGCTCGATAACATTGAGACTCATATGTGAGAGGAGGTATTGGAAATAGTTCTAATGAGTTGAAAAATATGTTTTTTTCAGATGCCATGCAGATTTTAGGAAAATTAGTAAAAATATCTTTAGAAATGCGAGAGAATCAGTAGTAAGTAAGGTGATGATACCACAAATATAGCTGGTCAACCAAAAAATTGTGGAAGAAAAATTGCATGCAAAAGCTTCAGTTCAAGAGAATTCTTAAAAAATAAGTCCATTTTGAACTGAAACCATAAAAACCCCTAATATCCATTCCTGAGAGTATTAGATATGATATAAGAGAGGGGAATATATATATATATATATATATATATGAAATTACACATAAACATCACCTTTTAATTAGAGATCTATTAGATGCATTATTATTCCATGTTTTTTTGAAATAATTACTCTAAAATAAAGAGAAAATCGAAGATCTTGGAGTTATCTAATTAAATTTATAATGATCCTCAATTTTTCATCAAATACATCAACCCATGATGAAAGACCTTATAATTTTATATATTCTTTAAAGTATATGGGTATTAAATTTTTAAAGTTCCTAGGGAAATAATGGAGCAACTATCAATATCATGAAAATTATTTTTGTAAAACATCATGGGATCATGTAATTGAAACCTATAAGAAAAGAATATAAAAAAGATTACCGATCATTCATGTAACCTTGAAAACATCTCAAGGAAGTCTTAGTAAAATTAGTAAACATCATATTTCCTACAGAATTTTTTATCAAGTATGGGGAGGAAGAGGGATATGCTGCAATCATCCTTGGGAGGCCATTTATCAACATTTGGAAGGAAATGATTTATTTTATCAAAGGGAGGATAAAAATAATAATTGATGAAGAAAAATTTGTGTTTGACTTAATAAAATTGTATAAACAAAGTAATGATTTATTGAGTTGTCAGTCTATATTTTTTACTGATAAAGAAAATTATTATTTGACTATTGAGGATTATAGAGAGACCATGTATCCTAATCAAGATGAATGTAGTGACTATGAGGGAGTAAATTATACTCAACCTATGAAAAGGGATACTATACCACCATTCATTAACTCATTCAAAAGACCACTAATGTTGTAATTGAAAATTTTGTTTGATAATAATAATGTAGTCATTCATTTGAATATATGCTACACTAACTGTCATTATCAGTTCATAACTAACCAAAATATGTGAAGAAAAATTCATGGATGTCTTGAAAAGTTACATGATTTCAATTGCATGTGGGTTGTGTCACATTAATGTAATTATCCATATGATATGCACCAATAAGATTTTATTATAAGAAGATGATAAACCGTAGTATCAACCCTAGGGGTGGCACACACCACCAATAAAAGCGGTAGTAAAAAACAATTCATCAAATAATCCTAAAACTCATATAATATTTCAATACTAAAATTGAATGGGAGTACCCGCAATATTTCATCCAAAAAAGAAACTTAACAATTGTTAAAAAGGATGAATATGAATTAATCTCAACTCAAACAATCCCAAGGTGGAGACTATGTGTTTATTATCAAAATATCATTATAGGGACTCAAAAGGATCATTTTACACTTTCATTTAGGTATCAAATTGTAGTTTGTCTTGTCAATAATAAATTATTTTGTTTTATGATAGATATTCCAAATAAAATAAAATATTAGTTGACCAAGAAGATTACTCCAAAACAACAGTCACATTTACCATTAAGATATTTTGTTTAAAAAATATGTCATTTAGAATGTGAAATGATCTAAAAACATTTCAATGTTGTATGAATCACATCATTCATGATATTGGGATGAATTGCAAGATATTTTCATGGAATATTTTTTAGTGTATGTAAGATCCTTAACCTTTTTCATATAAATTATGGAACTTGTTATGTAGCACTATGTATATATGCTATTAGTGGGAAATTGTAAAAATATCCTTTCATGACCCACAGAAGCATAGTACTCATATACAAGATATTAGAGTACAATGTGGACATTGATACTGCAATGATAAAGGAGATTAAAGACATACCTGAACCTATGATGGTGAAAGGTATCCTGATTTTTTGGGTCTACTTGGTATTTTATCACTACATCATCATAGAATTTTGAAAATAAATTTCCAATTAAAACGTCAGTTATTAATGGATATTCATTTAAACATCACTAAAGAGTGTCAGTAATTATTCAACACTCTAATGAATAGTCTAGTGGAACTCCTATTATAATATCATATTATTTGGATGTACATTTCAAATTAATATATTATGTTGGAGATTTTTCTATGGGTTTTGTTTTAGGTCAATGAGTGGTGATTCTATTAATCCCTAACTATCATGATAATTTGACACAAAATAAATCCTAGTTTAGTTATAACATTTATGAAAATGTATTTTTGGAATTCATATATTCATTTGAAATGTTTATCTCATACACTTTACTTTCTTATGTAGTGGTTTATATAGATCATGTAGCACTAAAATCCTTGAAGAGAAGAAAAGATGAAAAAACATGATTTATTTGACGAATCATAATGTTGTTGGAATTTTGAATCATCATTCAGGACCAAAAAGTGACAAAAAATGTCATCTCTTATAACTAACATCAACTTCCACTACTGAGCAGTGTAGATGATGAAATTTGGATCATTGTTGATGAAATTCATTATGAAATTAGGATTAATATAAATATACAATCCAAACCACTAATTTTTTATATTAAAAAATACATTAAAGGAATAACAATTTATACTAACTTCTACTACTAACAAAATAATAATTGATCATTCGAGGTCCAAAAAAATTATAGGGATGTGTGTAAAAAATTTAAGAATTGTACTAATGAATTAATTACACATTAAATACCACAATATTATTTTCAAATAATATTATATATTCATCAATCATATATATTTAGAAGACATCATAGGACTGAACACACTATAACTAAAATCATACAAATATATTATTTTTTCCCACAATCATTTAGACGCGAGGAATTTAATTCAAATCTATGATCAATGTAACGACCCAGACCCGGGCAGCCACCTGAATAGTGCCAAATGGGTTGGCTGTCATTACCTTAGGCACACCTCCCATGAATGCTAAAGGTTACCGACTAGTAGCTGGGGTCTGAATAGGTATAGTGGGAAGACTACACCCTCTCGTAGGAATAAAAATGGTACTGGTCCGAGTATAATACTAAAAAGTTCAATGGAAATAAATGACTCAGCAAACTCGAACCAGACCCGCATAGCAGAAGCATATCAAATATCAATAAACCAGCAGGAGCAATATTGAAACAACAGTAGCAGAAAGTAAACAGAACAACAAGCTGAAGAATTCACACAATTACTACTGTAAGCAAACAAGGAATGCATCCTAATGAAGTCATACATATCAATATATAAACGGAGCCAATGGTTAACCAACAGTTTTTACATAATAATGTAAGCATGCTGATACAAAAAGGAAAACTAAACAATGTAACTCCAGAAAGGCATGGCCTCAAGGTCCATACCAATCTCCATGCCAACAGAACTAATGTCCAACTCCTGAGGCTGACCCTTTACATGCACACAATTTCATAAAGTCTACATGCATCCCGAAGGGCCTGTGTAGGGTGTGAGAGAAGTCTTAGTAGGATACCACCCAAGGGCGTGTACCTAATATAAGTGTTTAGGAAGACATGCTTATATAGGAAAATAGTAAAGAGTACAATGCCCAAAAGTAAACATGAACTTCATTGGTGCTCAGCAGCCACCAGGAAGTGTAACCTGTTTCAGCCTGCGCCGGAATCATTGGTTGTAACCCGGCACCACGTGCGACCTAACACCATGTGTCTCAACTACCGACTTCCCGAAGGCACTCCCAATAATCGTAACCCATCTTGGAAGCTCAACCTGCCCATGGCACAACATCAGGAGGAACAACGATACATATCCTCAAAAGAATACCGGAGGGACAGTGATGTCTGCCCTCAATTCACGGCGAGCCTCTGACCCTAACCTGGCCGCCTCAATGTTTTCTCCTGATGGATCCTCACCTTCCACTTGTCTTCCTATGGCAAGAACCCCAAGCCAAAAATACCTAACCGCATCTACCGGGGGCCTCTACCCAGCTAGTGGCTGTACCACCTCATCTCAGAGTCTATCTGTGTGCACACTACTCAAAAGTATTTGGTGGGTGGTAATTACCTCAGTATGTGCCCAAGACACAACACAACTGACACCTTGTTCCCCTGCGAACCTGTTGCTCAAATCTGATGGCCTCGCCATCCAAGTAACCCGGGCCAAGCCCAACCCGACAGTCCAACTACCTCAACCGATGTCCATGACACCCAATCATGTGGTAGCAACCACCCCATCTAACCCGAGCCAAAGCCCCAACCTGTGATCCCCATCACTCAAAAATATATCTGGGCCACTCCCAACACAACAAGAAGTTCAACACAGGCAATACCACACATTGCATATTCATACTTGGAAGCATCACTTTAAACATGCAAATAAAAAATAGTCAAATTGCACTAACTTGTGCTAACCCATACCAGCACATAAGGTCTTAAATTCCTTAAACAAATTACTAACATTCTTTAACAAATCAACTCATCATTTTAATCCACCAACATCAAAAGTAGTCTAAATTCAGCAGTTTAAAATACTAGTCTAAATCATAATCATTTTGTTACCTTCGACCGAATTGCCCCAAAACGAGCTATGAACTCTCACTCGGACTCACTCAAGCACAAAAATGGTCAGGGAATACCGAAATGAATCCCACAATGCAGATAAACTATCAAAGATAAATAAAAAAGGGTTTTTCTCAATACCCAATGTTGCACCCAAATGTCGCAACCCCCAAAAGTCTATAAAATCACAAAAGAAGGTATGAACCACCCACCTCGTACTAGTACGATGACACTACTTTGATACCAGCCACTGATTCAATCTAAATCACGGTAGATCTGTGTTTCCATCAAATCCCAGCAATTTCATTCAGATGGAATCTATGGAGAAACAGGCGAGGAATCAAGGACGAAGAAGGGTGCGTGGGGTTAGCCTTTCTGATGCGGTCCTGCTGCCACTGGCAGATTGAATAACGGAGGTCGTATGGTGGATCTAGGAGGATTTCTGTTTTCGGATTTTTTTCGGATGAAGGGTTCATCTAATAGAGAAGAAGAAGATTTTTCTGGATATAAGATGCGGCAGCGTCTCGGACTATCAAATAAAAATAAAAGTATACAACATATATTTTCAAAGTACACGCTGTGTAGATGGGTTTCTGTACTCCGTCTTAAGCGGAGTCCATCACATGTCTTGGAGTGCATACATAGTCAACACACGGCCAGGGATCGGCCATTACACATAACCAAGAGTACACAACGTGTCAAAGAATAATGCATGTCGTGTAGATGGAAATTCATACCTGGGCTCCACACGACATGAACTTCACCTCGCATGCTTATAGGTACACAAATTGTCTAAAACTACACATCGTGTAATAAGAAACTTCTACATGGTCAGTACACGACATGTACTCAGAGATCACATAGTTGGTACTCACCCAACACATACACGGCATGCACTTAAAGTACACGGTATGTAGTCTAGAAATTTTCAGAAACCACACAGATTTTCCAGACTTCTCAGAAACGAGTAAAAATTCAAATAGGGTTTGGATTTGACCTGTTCCTAAAAAACCCGGTTTCTTACAAACTCCCCACCTTAACGTAGCTCATCCTCGAGCTACCAACCAAAACCAGAAGATGGAACCGAACACGCCCATCCCGGTTAAACAGCCTGGACTACCCCAATCCTATGGTTCTGGCTAAATTCCTAAAAGGGCTCCCCAACATATGAATTTCCTACTCAGTATCAACCCAAAAAAAGCTCAAGGAAATCAAATAAATAAGCAAGCCCCAACGACATATTTCCCAGACCCATGGTCTTCCCGTGATGCATCATGACCCCCCGCACCTCGTTGGTGCTGCCGTGTCACTTCCGAAACCCAACGTAACCCTCATCGCATCGGTGTCCGCCTCCCTAAGGTCCTGTATCCAATAGACGCTCAAATCAAATCCTGGTGCCTTACACCTCATGTATCCCGCATCCAGGATGCCCCAATGCCCATGGCACCTCACGTAACCTGCGTCTGTGATGCTCCTAATGCTACACATCTCAAATATATATAAATAAAATATATAAATCTTCTGATATGATGTCAATCCCACCAACTATCATTGAGTCAGTCCACAAGTATCCTGTAAAACTCGTGCACTCAACCAAACAAGCCACAAGAAGCCATGCCAAAAGAAATCAAGGAAAACTCACGGCCACACCCGTGGTGTACCTACAACCATAGTCGGCTCACTACCCTACTCAGTCCTTGGCAGCTCTACAACGTGCAATTGGCCTAAAGTACGACTGCATGATGCCTGACCCTGCGTTGCTGCTCCATTCACCGACCACTGACCACTCTGTTGGGTCCCACCTTCTCTGTCACATCCTCCGCGCATCGCTGAACCTCGAATACCCTCCCCTTGTACCGAACCTGAACCAACACCTGACACCACCGTCTATCCTGGTCCCTGCCTACCGGCTTTCTGAGAAAGCTACCTGCAAAACCACTCCAGATGCCCGACCAATCCGTAGTCCCGACACTCCTTCAGAGGCCTATTGCACTGAGCCCGAACATGTCCCGGCTGCCCACACTGAATGCAAACCACCAATGAACTGCCACGAGGTGGCATAGCTGAGTCCTTAGCCAACCCGCCCTACTGAAACTCATCTCTACCTCACTTCCTGTTGTCTGAACCATCATCTGAAGCTGCCACCCTGCCAATCTGGGGCCTATCTCTCTGGTTTCCCTCTTCTATATGCGCCTGGTTCACCACCTCAGAGAACGAACCCAGCCTGAGGATGTTTACATGAACCCGGATGGCGTGTCGTAAGCAATCCTCGAATCGCCTCACCCTAGCTGTGTCATCGCTTACCATACCAGGTGCAAAGTGAGGCATCTCTGTGAAGGTAGATGCATATTCCATAACAGACATATATCCCTGCTAAAGACTCAAAAACTCCCGAGCTCTCTCTTCCCTCAGCGTCTCCTGGTAAAAGTGCAAGAAGAACCTGTCCTCGAAGTCCTTCTATGCCAGTCCCTCGTTCCTATGAGCCTGAATATGTACATCCCACCAACACTTCGCCGGTCCTCACAGCATGTACTTCGCCAGCTTGACCTTCCACCCTGGAGGCATCTCGAGCTGCTCGAAGATCATCTGAATACTCTCCATCCAATTCTTAGCTGCCTGCGGACCACCATCACACTGAACAAGTGGCGTGTGCTGCGACTGGAACTCCCGCGTTAGATATTCTATAGAAGCCTCTGTACCATGCTTGCCTCTGTCAATCGCCTACAAGACACATACCAGGCTAGCTCAGAGCTGCTCGTCAAGCCACGGTCCGAATGCTCCCAAACCCTGCTGCTACCCTGCCTGCACTAGATCCTGAACCTGATCCGGTCCCTGAGCCTATACCTGCATCTCATTCTCTTCCTTCACTGGATTCTGAACGTGATCCTGCGGTACCGTATCATCTCCTGCCTGATGCTCCATCATGTCATGAAGGAGTAACCCATTGAATACCATAAATTTTCAGACAACCCATATATATGACAATATATTCTACGCCGATAATGAAAGCAGTAAAGAGGCAGTGTATAACAACTTCCCTTACTCTCCCCTATCGCAACCCACGCCCTCAGCATTCCGACCTCATGGCATCCTTACCCGCCCTCAATAGAGCCAAGTATCAATATTACCTTGGGCCAAGCCCATCCTGAAAACCAATGTTGTCTCAAACCCGACAACCGAGTCGCCCAATCCTGACAGTTACACTGCCTCACCCATAGTACCTGCCTACTCTCATAAGACCCAAACCCAAATATCCTGCACATGAAATTCTAAAAAATACAATGCATGGCATAAAAAGTGCAATAATCAAGATATTCTATCAAGAGTTTCAACTATTCACATTTCATAGCTCACATAGCATGACAATTGATTTTATTCACATGGTATTATCACTTCACAAAGAATACATGCAGTTATGAAATTGAAATACCCTAAAATGTGCCTATGAAAATCCAACCAAACAAGCCGTGTCATATCATCCAAGTTTTTCATATCATAATCAATAAGATCGCATGAAAAGTGAGCCATTGAGGTGGAAATCATATCAACTGTAATCTGAGAAAAAATCAAACAAAAATTCCCACCCCGACAACTCAATCCATCCCTCGTACATGGGTCTGCAGGCACCGAAGCACAAGTTAGAAACTCAGTCCCCGTAACAAACTATCTCCACACTACTATATACCAAATAGTAACACCAGCAGAAAGAAATGAGAAAACTCAAACTCATTAGTAGCTAGTAAAACGCTGCTATTAAATCTCTGTCATGAACTCCTCTGATACAACATTGTAACAACCCGGACCTCAGAAACCACCTGAGCAGTGCCAAATGGGTCGGGTGTCACTACCATATACGCACCTCCCATGAACGCAAAAGGCTGCCGACAAGTAGTGAGGGTCTTAATAGGTATAGTCGGAAGGCTATACCCTCTCGAAGGTATTAAAATGGTACTAGTCCGAGTATAATAAGAAAAAGTGTAGCGGAAATAAATGACTCAATAGACTCGAACCAGACCCACAGAGCGGAAGCATATCAAATTTCAATAAACTAATGAAAGCAATATTCAAACAACAACAGTGGAAAGAAAACAGAACAACAAGTGGAAGAATACAAGAAACTACTACTGTAAGAAAACAAGGCATGCATCCAAAGTAAGTCATACATATCAGTATATAAACGACGCCAATGACTAACCAAGATTTGTTACATAATAAAGTAATCATGCTGGTGAAAAAAGGAAAACTAAAAAAAGTAACTCCAATAAGGCATGACCTCATGGTCCAGACCAGTATCCATGCCAACAACACTAATGTCCAACTCCTGAGGCTGACTTTTTACCTGCACACAATTTCATAAAGTCTACACGGATCACGAAGGGCCCGTGTAGGTTGTGAGACAAGTCTCACTAGGATACCACCCAAGGGTGCGTACCTAATATAAGTGTTTAGGCAGACATGATTATATAGGAAAACAGTAAACAATAAAATGCCCAAAAGTAAACACGAACATCACTAGTGCTCATCAGCCACTAGGAAGTTTCACCTGCTTCGGCCAGTGCCAGAATCATTGGTTGTAACCCGGCCCGACACCACGTGCCACCTGACACCATGTGTCTCAAGTACCGACGTCCTGAAGGCACACCCAAAAATCATAACCAATCTCGGAATCTCAACCGTCCCATGGCATAACATCCAAAGGAACAGCGAAACATGTCCTCAAAAGATAACTGGAGAGGCAGTGATGTCAGCCCTCAATTCACGACGAGCCTCTTCCCCCAACCTTACCTCCTCAAAGCTGTCTCCCGAAGGCTCCCCACCTTCCACATAAATTCCTATGGTAAGCACTCCCAGACAAAAAAAACCTAACCGCATCTACCGGGGGCCTCTACCCAGCGAGTGGCCGTACCCCCTCATCTCGGAGTCTATCGGTGTGCACACTACTCAAATGTTTCCTGTGAGCGGTAATCACCTCAGTATGTCCCTGAGCCACAACAAATATAACACTTCGTGCCCATGTAAACATGTCACTCATGTTTGATGGACTCACCATCCACGTAACCCGGTCCAAGCCCAACCCGACAGTCCAACTGCCTCAACTGACATCCATGACGCCCAATCCCGTGCTAGCAACCAACCCAAGTAACTCGAGCCGAAGCCCCGACCTGTGATCCCTATCAATCAACAATATATCTGGGCCATGACCAACACAATAAGTAGTTCAACACAAGCAATAACCCACATTGAATATCCATACTTGGAAGCATCACTTTAAATAGAAAATACTAAATAGTCAAATTGCACTAAGTTGTGCTAATCTATACCAGAACATAAGGTCTAAAATGCCTTAAAATAATTACTAACATGCTTTAACAAATCAAATCAATAGTTATATCCAACAGCATCAAAATCAGTCTAAATTCACCAGTTTAAATACTGGTCCAAATCATACGCATTTCGGCACCCTCGTCCGAATTTCCCCAAACGAGCTATGACCTCTTACCTAGCCTCGTTCAACATAACAAGGGTCAGGGAATACCCAAAGGCATCCCACAATGCAGATAAAATATCAAAGATAAATAAACAAGGGTTTTTCTCAATACCCAACATTGCGCCAGAAGGTCGCAACCCCCAAAAATCTATGAAAACACAAAAGAAGTAATGCACCACCCACCTCATACTCGTACGGTGATACTCCTTTGATACCGGCCTCTGATTCAGTCTGAATCTGTAACGCCCCGACCCTAGTTACCCAGAGTCGGTGCATTATTACATAACATTGGCATGATCACAAGAAAGATCACATCTCGAAAGACCGATTGGTTTAGTAGCCTTGGAAACACTAGATATATTCATAAGTTTTACATTACATCATAAAATGAAAAACTACTACAACAACATAATGTTTCCACAGTCCACACTATAATCCCCTCATAATATCCCTGCAGGTCATTCATAACTTACATCTTCACATCCTGGGAAAAATAAAACATAGAAAAGGGGTGAGCTCAAATGCCCAGTAAGGATAACAATATAGCGGAACATTCAAAAATAAGCATAAACATTTAAGGCAATGAATTACTAAAAGAAAAGCCTTTTAAACTTGAACTTCAACATAGTATGGAAAAAGTAAAATGAAATAATGCCATTTACTTGTTCACATGGATATTCTATTAATCGAATAATCACATGAAAAATCAATAACCACTTTCATAATGTTGGAATGCATAATGCAAGACTATCATAACCACATAGCCAAGGCCTCGTGCCAAGACTACAAATAAGATTTTGTCAAGTCCTTGTGCCAAGACACTAGTTTGTCTCATGAGACCTACCGATGCATCGAGGAGCTATAGCGGGCTCCACCCGTCACATATTAAGTCCAATGCATTCCCATATGAAAAAGTTTAAACATAACATAAACATTCGTATTAAAACTAGCATACGAAATGTCAATACTTTCACTATAAACTATGAATGGTATAAAAATAGCACATCCACAGTCAAACATATCACAAAACTTTCAATACAATATAGAAGTTTTGTATCATAATAAATCAACTTCAAATAATCATAAAATCGATCAAAGGATGTTGACATAGATGAAATCAAAATTCTTTTTAATGAAATATCTCCTTTTATTTTGAAATCATTTAATATCCATATAAAATAAAAAATTTTCTTTGAAAATATTATTATAAGCTTGTAAGGGAAGTTTTGAAGATTTTATAACGGCAGAAAATAGCCGCACCCGCCGTATAAGTTAAAAAAAACATTCTTACCTTAATTCTGTCGAAAAGGTTAAAAAGGACCTTGTTTTGAAAACGATGGAAAGATTCCTTTATAAACCACTTATAAAAGTCAAAAAGGGTATAAATGACTTTAACTCATATTCTAGTAAATAGTAAAAATGTTTTGAAATACATTTTTAAGAAACATGGATGTGGATGATAAAGAGATCCCAGTAGATTATTACATATAAACAACCTCGGATAATGAAGAGATTGTGAAATAACCCTTACCTTGTAATTTTCCTTGGTTGGGGTAGGTTAACCTCCTGTATAATGGTGAAATAATTTTTATTAAATTATACAAGAATCATATATATTAATATGATATCATATATGATCTTTTAACATTGATTTGTTAATAATATCTTAGAATTATCGTTGTTTCGGGTGTTAACTTACTTGTTTTCTTTTATATGTTTTGTTACGTAAGACATGTTTGTAAAGGATAGGTATTATATTATTAATATCCAGAATGATATCAAGTCCTTAAAAATCATCTTTTAAATCATCAAATGATAATTATACTTGAATGGATACAATGGAGAATGAATCTCATCGCGTTCGTGGAGACGGTAGTCCGTACGTACGCACGAGCGACAATATCATTCTTTTGATATTAAAATAATATATAATGGATGGTATATCATATATACAGAATCCTTAACATGTTATATTTATTATTTACATGAGTTACACATCATTATTATACCCATCCAAATAATATTATATTGAATAACAATTACACCACGACGTGGAGACGGTAAGCCGTACGTACGCACGTATGGTGACATGTTATTAAAAGGGTGGATATAATACTGAATATGGTTGTACCATATTTATAATAACATCACAGTATATGTGAGATACTGGAGTTATTATTTTAGAATGGTAAGAACAAAGAAAGAAGAAGTGGAAGAAGAAATGAACTTAGAAAAGGGTGGTGAAATCATTACCTCTTCTTCGGGTTATTCCTTTTGATTTGATCAAAAGGGATCCTTAGGTTGGATTTCTGATCAAACTAAGGCCTCTAGGTTGTATTGAGGGATGTTGGGAGAGTTTTTGGACATAGTTTTGACGAACCAAAAGGCTTTGAAGGTGTGAAGAAATGGGAAGGAGGAGTGCCCTTTTATAAGAGGGGTGAGGGGCACCTTTGGAAAAGTTAGAAATATTAATTTATAATAAATTAATATTCGGTTTCTAATGGCTCCAAAGTTAATTATTCAAAGGTTAAGGTGGGGATAGGTCTAAAACCACTCAACCAATAGAATTTAGACAGGTTTGGGTACTTATATTAACCTTATCTTTAAGTATTAACTCTAAGTTAATTAGTTTCACTTTTACAATGTCTCTTTGTATTTTTATATAACATGGTTAATAAACTTACTATATACATCCAAGAGACCCCCAATTGGTCCATTAATGATGAACCTATCATGATATAAGTCTCTTGTCCGAACCTTATATTTTTATGAGTTTAATATCAATTAATAATATAATATTTGTTTTAAGAACTCTTTTATGTCAATTTTGAAACTATTCAATAGTTGATTTTTGTGAAACTCATAACAGATTGATTACGTCGAACAAAGTCAATTAAATCAATCCTAATATATCATATTATCCTAGAAAATTAGTTTAATTCATTAAAAGTTTCATATTATATTTATTTGTTTATTTATAATATCAATTATTTAAATTTTTCACTATTATAGTAATTACTGCATCATCATTGTGTCATAAATAAAAAAAATTATTTAATGTCTAAAAATTATAAATAAAATATAATTATGTAGGAAATCGTTTTATCTTCCTAATGAATATTTATAATCTAAAATCCAACATATATAACCCTATGTAACAATTGTTTTTCCAAAAGATATATGCTTGTGTCATTTTTGAATTCATTAAAATAAAGTGTCATTATCACTTACAAGTGGATCCATGGGGTCCCAAAATCGACCGAAAGATGCCCATGGTCGACCATGTATCAACCAATAGGGTTAAGACACGTTTTAGGGTAATTTAGTATTATTATAATATTATTTTTTAACCCTTATTTACCAGATTTACCATTAACCATGGTAAATAAAATATTTACCGCAGTAATTATTCAAAATGTCTAAAAATAAAAGTTACCTATTTACACAATTTGAACATCCTGATTCCAAATATGGAATCCATTTTTATAAATTCAAAACCCAGAAGTGGCAGAAATTAATTTAAAATTAATTCCCGCTGTCAAAACAAAAAAGCGTGTTTTTAAGAGATAATAACTATCGAAAGATTGACACTTGTTTATCTTCGGTTTAATTGTAAAATTATGTCCAATGAAAAAAATTATATTAAACGTTAAAATATATTCTAAATATACTTTAAAACCACTCAAATTCATAATTTATCACTATTAATTATTTTGATTAAAAAAGTTGTTTTTAATTAAAATTTAGTAATTTTCACTATTCATCAAAATATGAAAGTTATCTGAAATGTACCAAAATTTCACCTTAGGCTAAATTCGATATTCCGAATCCAAAAATGAAGTCCATTTTCAAATATAAAATATATATAATTTCAAAAAGTAGGTATTACTATTCATAGCGGCTAGTTTGATTAGTTATGGTGTGTTAGAACTCGGTGTTGCGTACAACAAACGCTATCACATTATTCAAAGAGAAGCGTACCGTAGAAGCTTGTGGTGTTACATTCTCCCCTCCTTCAAATAATTTCGTCCTCGAAATTTCTAGAATACTTATCACATGAAAAGACTCGGGTGGTTCTTTATCATAAGTTCCTCGGGTTCCCACGTTGCTTCTTCCATCTTATGGTTTCTCCACAAAACTTTTACCAGACGCGTCGTCTGGTTTCTCAGTACATGTTCTCTCGTATCAAGAATCCTGACGGGCTCTTCGCAATAAGACAGATCAGGTTCCAGTTCTAATTCCTCATAGGTGAGTACATGCGTTGGATCAGGCATGTATTTCTTCAACAGAGATACGTGGAACACATCGTGAACTTTGGAGAGACTTGGCGGCATTGCCAATCGGTAAGCTACAACCCCAATTCGTTCTAGAATTTCGAAAGGTCCGATGTACCTGGGACTCAATTTACCTTTCTTACCAAAACGTATGACTCCCTTCCATGGAGATACCTTCAAGAAAACATGATCACTGACTTGAAATTCCAAATCCTTCCTTCGATTATCGGCATAGCTCTTCTGCCTACTTTGAGCTGCTTTGATGTGATTTTGGATTACTTTCACCTTTTCCACCGTTTCCTCCACCAGTTCTGGGCCTACAAGATTTCTTTCACCAACGTCATCCCAACAGGTTGGTGTACGACATCTCTTTCCGTATAACGCTTCATATGGTGCCATCTGAATACTCGAATGGAAGCTATTGTTATAGGAAAATTCTACCAGAGGTAAATATTGATCCCACATACCCTGAAAGTCAAGTGAGAAAGATCTCAACATGTCTTCTAAGGTTTGAATAGTCCGTTCTGATTGTCCGTCTGTCTGAGGGTGGTAAGCAGTGCTCAAATGAAGTTCAGTATCCAGGGATTTCTGAAGACTTTTCCAAAATCTTGAAGTAAAACGGGGATCTCGATCAGAAACAATTGATAAGGGTACTCCATGAAATCTCACAACTTCATTAATATATAGTCTTGCTAGACGTTCCAGGGGTAGATCTTCTCTTATAGCAAGAAAATGTGCTGACTTGGTAAGACGATCAACAATCACCCTTATTGCATCATTCCTTCTAGGAGTCTTTGGTAGCCCCATGAAAATGTCCATCGTAATATTGTCCCATTTCCACTCCGGTATGGGAAGAGGTTGCATGACTCCTCCAGGCTGTTGCCTCCCAGCTGTCACTTGTTGACAAAACATACATCTTGACACAAAATCAGCAATCTCCCTCTTCATGTTGTCCCACCAAAAATGTTCCTTCAAATCTCTATACATTTTGGTGCTCCCAGGGTGTATAGAGAAATTGGAACTATGAGCATCATCCAGCAATTCCCTTTTTAGATCAGGTATATCGGGAACACAAAGTCTCTTCCCAAATTTCAAAATTCCATCTTCATACACAAAGTCTCTCAATCTCCCATCATTCAAAGCTTTAATCTTCTTTTGAAATTCTTCATCATCGGTCTGAGTACTCTTAATCCTTTCTATTAAAGATGGTTTGGCAACCATTTGAAAAAGAAATGATGTTTCGCCTTCCCTGGTTATTCCCATGTCCATCTTCACTAGATCCATGAAAATTGGATCCCTTTCAATTCTCATATTGTTCAAAACTCCATGGTCTTTTCTACTCAAAGCATCTGCCACCTTGTTTGCTTTCCCCGGGTGGTAGTGTATCGTGCAATCATAATCCTTGAGTAATTCAAGCCATCTCCTTTGCCTCATATTGGTATCTTTTTGTGAGAAAATATACTTCAATCTCTTGTGATAAGTATAAATCTCACATTTTTCACCATAGAGGTAGTGCCTCCATATCATCAAAGCAAAGATCACAGCTGCTAACTCGAGATCATGAGTAGGATAGTTTTGTTCATGAATTTTCAACTGTCGTGATGCATAGGCAATAACTCTATCATTCTGCATAAGGACACAACCAAGTCCTTTCTTCGATGCATCACTATAAATAACGAACCCATCATTCCCCGATGGTAGAGTCAATATAGGAGCATTGACTAATATTTTCTTCAGTTCTTCGAAACATTCTTCACACTCTTTTGTCCAAACAAATTTAACCCCTTTACGTGTGAGCTTCGTTAATGGGTTAGCCAATCGGGCAAAATTCTGGACGAAACGTCGATAACAACCTGCCAAACCAATAAAACTGCATACCTCAGTTATGCTCGTAGGTGCTGGCCATTCTTGGATTGCCTTGGTCTTAGAAGGATCAACATAGATTCCATATTTAGAGACAATATGGCCAAGAAAAGAAATCTCCTGAAGCCAGAATTCACACTTGCTAAACTTCCCATATAATTCATTCCTCCTCAGAGTCTTCAAGATAATGCGCAAGTGATTTTCATGATCTTCGTAGGTTTTGGAGTATATCAATATATCATCAATAAATACCACCACAAATTCATCGAGATACTCCTTGAAAACTCTATTCATCAGATCCATGAATACAGAGGGTGCATTAGTCAATCCAAACGGCATTACGGTAAACTCGTAATGCCCGTACCTGGTTCAAAATGCTGTCTTCGAAATGTCTTCCTTCTTCACACACAACTGATGGTATCCAGATCGAAGGTCAATCTTTGAAAAGTATTGAGCTCCATGCAGTTGGTCAATTAAATCATCAATAGGAGGTAGGGGATACTTGTTCTTTATTGTTATAGCATTGATCTCCCTGTAGTCGATACATAAACTCATAGATCCATCATTCTTTTTAACAAAAAGAACAGGGGCTCCCCATGGGGAAACACTAGGGCGAATAAATCCCTTATTATTCAATTCTTCTAGTTGTTTCTTTAGTTCGACTAACTCTACAGTGGCCATTCTATAAGGGGTCTTCGATATAGGCCTTGATCCAGGAATCAAATCAATGGAAAACTCAACTTCTCGTTCTGGAGGATGTCCAGGTAAATCTTCCGGAAATACATCTACAAATTCTTTCACAACAGGTACATCCTCTATTTGAACATTCCTTTCCTCACCGACAGTTACTTCATTCTCTTCCTCCCCAATAATTGAATTAAGATGAGCTTCTGGGGGTGGATCTAAATAAGAATTAGGTGGTGATGATTCTGCTCTAAAGATAAGGTGTTCCTTATCATTATCATCAAGAATCGTAACTTCTTTCTTTTTACAATAAATCTTCGCATCATAGTCCGAAAGCCAGTCCATACCGAGGATTATATCAAACTCAATCATAGGTATGACGATGAGATCAGCAGATAAAGAAAATTTATCTGCTCTAATGGGGACTGATTCACAAAACTTTGTTGCAATGATACTTCCCTTAGGAGTTTTAACTGACAACTCCCTTATTAAATCAAATTGGAAATATCTAATTTTCTTAGCAAACTGGGAAGATATGAAACAATGTGAAGATCCAGAGTCAAATAATGCATTTTCTAAACTTGAGGAAACCATTAAATTACCTGCCACCACGTCTTTTGGAGCTTCTACCTCTGCAGTAGTGATAACATAAGCATGGCCTTGATCCCTTGGCCTTTTCTGAGGTATGTTCTCCTGACGCTTAGGACATGCATTTGCATAATGCCCCATCTCCCTGCAATTGTAGCACTGAACGTTGGTAGCTTCCTTCTTTCCCTTGCAATCATGAGCTTGGTGGCCTTTTTCACCACACCTGTAACAGACTCCCATTCCCTTCAAGCAAGCACCGGGGTGTTTCTTCCCGCATTTACCACAAGATGGATATTCAACCTTTCCCTTCTTCCCCTTATTTTCATTCCCAGATTGATCAGCATGTCTCTTCTTCTCTTGCTTTTCTTTAAAGTCATAAGACTTAGAGAATTCCTTTTCGGTCTTGATAGCACATGAGACAATGTCTTCGTACGATGAAAAGGATTGTGGGACTAATGCTTGACGGAGAAATGGTTTTAACCCATCAAAGAAACGATCAATCTTACTTCTTGGGTTGCGAATATAATCTCCAGTATACCTCGATAACCTTGTAAAGTTAGCCTCATACTTTGTGACATTCTCATCCTCCTTTTGTCTCAGACTCAGAAATTGCCTTTCCATATCTGCTCGATGGTCGCGAGGAAAGTATTTTTCTAAAAACAGATCTTTGAACTCCCTCCACTCCATATTTGATACTAAATCATCTTCCTTCATTTTTTGAATCAATGACCACCATTGATCAGCATCTCCAGTGAGGCGGTAAACTACCATGATAACTTTTTCCCTTTCACTGCTCCCCAAAGCCTGAAATATTTTCTCTAGGGAAAATATCCATTGCTCAGCTACTAAGGGATTTGTATTCCCATTGAACGTTGGTGGTTGTTGCCTCATGAATCGATCTAACATTGATCCTCCATGCTGCGGATCAGGGTGCTCAATACGGGTAAGGTTATTATTCATAACCTGAGTAAGTTGTCCCAGTATGGTGATTAGCTGATCGGCACCAGTTGCATCACCAGCCCCACTATAATTATCTTGAGCAGGAGGGAAATCCCTACATGGAGTGCGTGCATTGATACGGTTTCTATTTCTTCCACTAGGCGCCATTTCTAAACAATGGCATAAACTAGATCAGTTTATGAATTAAAATACATAATCCCATACTTATAAAACACTTAACATAAATTGAACTATTTATGGATATAATCCATAATCATAAGAATGTTTTCTTTGAGGAAGTATATACTCATAATCCCTTCAAAATGATTTGTAAAGAAAAAGAGAGTTATCCTAAGCATATCCCCCGGGAGTGTCGTAACCAAGAGTGCAGCAAGGCCCTTTGTCGTGCACCAGTTCCCATTCGAGTCTAGCTCAAAGCGGTGTTTTCGGGTTTTACCACTAGGTACATCTGTGCCAGAGCCGCCTCTACCTGCTCGTATCTAGACAGGGATGTATTGCTCGGAAAACTCACAAAATCTCTACAATACCAAAATTCTAGGAAGTTCTTCTATACTAATCCTCAAAGTTCATCTTAGGTCTACGTGCTCTAATCAGAGTTTATCTAAATCTAGCTTCCAAGGTTTGTACTAAACATCCTCTGATACCAACTGTAACGCCCAACCCTAGTTACCCAGAGTCGGTGCATTATTACATAACATTGGCATGATCACAAGAAAGATCAAATCTCGAAAGACTGATTGGTTTAGTAGCCTTGGAAACACTAGATATATTCATAAGTTTTACATTACATCATAAAATAAAAACTACTACAACAAAATAATGTTTCCACAGTCCACACTATAATCCCCTCATAATATCCCTGCAGGTCATTCATAACTTACATCTTCACATCCTGGAAAAAATAAAACATAGAAAAGGGGTGAGCTCAAATGCCCAGTAAGGATAACAATATAGCGGAACATTCAAAAATAAGCATAAACATTTAAGGAAATGAATTACTAAAACAAAAGCCTTTTAAACTTGAAATTCAACATAGTATGGAAAAAGTGAAATGAAATAATGCCATTTACTTGTTCACATGGATATTCTATTAATCTAATAATCACATGAAAAATCAATAACCACTTTCATAATGTTGGAATGCATAATGCCAGACTATCATAACCACATAGCCAAGGCCTCGTGCCAAGACTACAAATAAGATTTTGTCAAGGCCTTGTTCCAAGACACTAGTTTGTCTCATGAGACCTACCGATGAATCGAGGAGCTATAGCGGGCTCCACCCGTCACATATTAAGTCCAATGCATTCCCATATGAAAAGGTTTAAACATAACATAAACATTCGTATTAAAACTAGCATACGAAATGTCAATACTTTCACTATAAACTATGAATGGTATAAAAATAGCACATCCACAGTCAAACATATCACAAAACCTTCAATACAATATAGAAGTTTTGTATCATAATAAATCAACTTCAAATAATCTTAAAATCCATCAAAGGATGTTGACATAGATGAAATCAAAATTCTTTTTAAAGAAATATCTCCTTTTATTTTGAAATCATTTAAGATCCATATAAAATAAAACATTTTCTTTGAAAATATTCTTATAAGCTTGTAGGGGAAGCTTTGAAGATTTTATAACGACGGAAAATAGCCGCACCCGCCGTATAAGTTTAAAAAAACATTCTTACCTTAATTCTGTCAAAAAGGTTAAAAAGGACCTTGTTTTGAAAACGATGGAAAGATTCCTTTATAAACCACTTATAAAAGTCAAAAAGGGTATAAATGACTTTAACTCATATTCTAGTAAATAGTAAAAATGTTTTGAAATACATTTTTAAGAAACATGGATGTGGATGATAAAGAGATCCCAGTAGATTATTACATATAAACAACCTCGGATAATGAAGAGATGGTGAAATAACCCTTACCTTGTAATTTTCCTTGGTTGGGGTAGGTTTAACTCATGTATAATGGTGAAATAATTGTTATTAAATTATACAAGAATCATATATATTAATATGATATCATATATGATCTTTTAACATTGATTTGTTAATAATATCTTAGAATTATCGTTGTTTCGGGTGTTAACTTACTTGTTTTCTTTTATATGTTTTGTTACGTAAGACATGTTTGTAAAGGATAGGTTTTATATTATTCATATCCAGAATGATATCAAGTCCTTAAACATAATCTTTTAAATCATCAAATGATAATTATACTTGAATGGATACAATGGAGAATGAATCTCATCGCGTTCGTGGAGACTGTAGTCCGTACGTACGCACGAGCGAAATATAATTCTTTTGATATTAAAATAATATATAATGGATGGTATATCATATATACAGAATCCTTAACATGTTATATTTATTATTTACATGAGTTACACATCATTATTAAACCCATCCAAATAATATTATATTGAATAACAATTACACCACGACGTGGAGACGGTAAGCCGTACGAACGCATGTATGGTGACATGTTATTCAAAGGGTGGATAGAATACTGAATATGGTTGTACCATATTTATAATAACATCACAGTATATGTGAGATACTGGAGTTATTATTTTATAATGTTAAGAACAAAGAAAGAAGAAGTGGAAGAAGAAATGAACTTAGAAAAGGGTGGTGAAATCATTACCTCTTCTTCGGGTTCTTCCTTTTGATTTGATCAAAAGGGCTCTGTAGGTTGACTTTCTGATCAAACTAAGGCCTCTAGGATGTAGTGAGGGATGTTGGGAGAGTATTTGGACAGAGTTTGGCCGAACCAAAAGGCTTTGAATGTGTGAAGAAATGGGAAGGAGGAGTGCCCTTTTATAAGAGGGGTGAGGGGCACCTTTGGAAAAGCTAGAAATATTAATTTATAATAAATTCATATTCGGTTTCTAATGGCTCCAAAGTTGATTATTCAAAGGTTAAGGTGGGGATAGGTCGAAACACACTCAACCAATAGAATTTAGACAGGTTTGGGTACTTATATTAACCTTATCTTTAAGTATTAACTCTAAGTTAATTAGTTTCACTTTTACAATGTCTCTTTGTATTTTTATATACTATGGTTAATAAAATTACTATATACATCCAAGAGACCCCCAAGTGGTCCATTAATGATGAACCTATCATGATATAAGTCTCTTGGCCGAACCTTATATTTTTAGGAATTTAATATCAATTAATAATATAATATTTGTTTTAAGAACTCTTTTATGTCAATTTTGACACTATTCAATAGTTGATTTTTGTGAAACTCATAAAAGATTGATTACTTCAAAAAAAGTCAATTAAATCAATCCTAATATATCATATTATTCTAGAAAATTAGTTTAATTCATTAAAAGTTTCATATTATATTTATTTGGGTATTTATAATATCAATTATTTTAATTTTTCACTATTATAGTAATTACTGCATCATCATTGTGTCATAAATAAAATAAATTATTTAATGTCTAAAAATTATAAATAAAATATAATTATGTAGGAAATAGTTTTATATTTCTAATGAATATTTATAATCTAAAATCCAACATATATAACCCTATGTAACAATTGTTTTACTAAAAGATATATGCTTGTGTCATTTTTGATTTCATTAAAATAAAGTGTCATTATCACTTACAAGTGGATCCATGGGGTCCCAAATTCGACCCAAAGATTCCCATGGTAGACCATGTATCAAGAAATAGGGTTTAGACACGTTTTAGGGTAATTTAGTATTATTATAATATTATTTTTTAACCCTTATTTACCAGATTTACCCTTAACCATGGTAAATAAAATATTTACCGCAGTAATTATTCAAAATGTCTAAAAATAAAAGTTACCTATTTAAAAAATTTGAACATCCTGATTCAAAATATGGAATCCATTTTTCTAAATTCAAAACACAGAAGTGGCAGAAATTAATTTAAAATTAATTCCCGCTGTCAATACAAAAAGCGTGTTTTTAAGAGATAATAACTATCGAAAGATTGACATTTGTTTATGTTCGGTTTAATTGTAAAATTATGTCCAATGACCAAAGTTATATTAAACGGTAAAAATATATTCTAAATATACTTTAAAACCACTCAAATTCATAATTTATCACTATTAATTATTTTGATTAAAAAAGTTGTTTTTAATTAAAATTTAGTAATTTTCACTATTCATCAAAATATGAAAGTTATCCGAAATGTACCAAAATTTCACCTTAGGCTAAATTCGATATTCCGAATCCAAAAATGAAGTCCATTTTTAAATATAAAATATATATAATTTCAAAAAGTAGGTATTACTATTCATAACGGCTAGTTTGATTAGTTATGGTGTGTAAGAACTCGGTGTTGCGTACAACACACGCTATCACATTATTCAAAGAGAAGCATACCGTAGAAGTTTGGGGTGTTACAAAATCATAGTAGATATGTGTTTCCATCAAATCCCGACAATTCTGTTAGGATGGAATCAACGGAGAAACCGGCGAGGAATCAAGGACGAAGAAGGGTGCGCGGGGTTAGCCTTTCTGATTTGGTCCCGCTGCCACCGACGAATTGAAGAATGGAGTTTGTATGGAAGATCTAGAGGGATATCTGTTTTCTGAGGTTTTCGGACGAAGGGTTCATCCAATGGAGAAGAAAAAGGGTTTTCTGGAAATAAGGCACGATGGCATCTCAGACAATCAAATAAAAATAAAAGTACACGTCATGTATTTTCATAGTACATGTCGTGTAGATGGTTTTTCATACTCTGACATAAGCGGAGTCCAGCACACGGCTTGGACCGCATACACAGTCAACACATAGCCAGGGATCGACCATTACATGGAATGAAGAGTACATGGCGTGTCAAGGAAGACTGCATGCCGTGTAGATGGAAATTCATAACTGGGAACCACATGACATGTACTTGGCCTCGCACGGTTAATGGTACACTATGTGTCTAAAACTACACGCCATGTAGTAATAAACTTCTACACAGTCAATACACGACATTTAATCGGAGAGCACACGACTGATACTTTCTCTACACATACGCAACCTGTACTCAAAGTATATGGAATGTAGTCTAGAAATTTCTAGAAACTGCCCAGATTTTCCAGACATCTCAGAGACTTGTAAAAATTCAAACAGGGTCAGGATTTGACCCATTCTGAAAAACTTGGGTTCTTACAAACTCCCCACCTTAACGTAGCTCATTCCTGAGCTACCAACCAAAACCAAATGATGGAACCAAACACGCCCATCCCGATTAAACAACCTGGACTACCTCCGTCCTAAGGTTCTGGATAAAATTCTAAAAGGGCTCCCTACAATAGGAATTTCCTACTCGGTCACAACACGAACAAATATCAATTCAATAAAATAAACAAGAAAGGCCCAACGACCTATTTCCCGGACCCATGGTCTTCCCGTGACGCATCGTCACCCACGCACCTCCTCGGTGATCCCATTTTACATCCGACTCCCAACATAAGCCTCACCGCATCAGTTTCCTCCTCCTCGAGGTCTGACATCTAATAGATGCTCAAATCGAATCCTGGTGCCTTGCACCTCAAGTATCTCGCATCCACAATGCCTCGATGCCCCTGGCACCTCACGTAACCTGCATCCGTGATGCTCATGTTTCTATGCATCTCAAATATATATAAATAAAATATATAACGCATCTGATATGATGTTAATCCCACTAACTAGAATCTAGTAAGTCTATAAGTATCATGTGCGACTCGTGCACTCATCCAAACATGCCTCAAGAGGCTAGGGCAAAATAAATCAAGGAAAACTCACGACCACACCTGCAGTGTACCCGCAATCGTAGTCGGCTCACCATCATACTCAGTCCTTGGCAGCTCCACAATGTGCACCTTGCCTGACGTACGACTGCCTGATGCCTGACCCCCTACGGTGCTACTCCAGTCACTAGCCACTGACCCCTCAGCCGGGTCCCACCATCTCTTTCACGTCCTCCGCACATCACTGAACCTCGACTACCCTCCCCTGGTACCAAACCTGAACCAACACCTGACGCCACCATCTGTCCTAGTCCCTACCTACCGACTGTCTGAGAAGGCTGCCTGCAAAACCTCTCAAGATGCTTGACTTGTCCATAGGCCCGACACTCTTTCGGAGGCCTATCACACTGATCCCAAACATGTCCCGGCTACCCACACTAAAATCAAACCAATGTTGAACTGCCACAAGGTGGCCTAGCTGAGTCCTTGGCCTGCCCGCCCTACTGGAACGCATCTCTACCTCACTTCCTATTGTCTGAACCATCACCTGAACCTGCCTCCCTTCCAATCGTGGGCCAATCCCTCTAGTTTCCCTATGCTATAAGTTCTTAGTTCACCACCACAGAGAAGGAACCCAGCCTGAAGATGTTTACCTGAACCTGAATGGCGTGTTGTAAGCCATCCTCAAAGCGCCTAACCCTAGCTGCGTCATCATTTACCATACCAGGTGCAAAGAGAGACAACTCTGTGAAGGTAGCTGCGTAGTCCATAACGGACATATCTCCCTGCTGAAGAATCAAGAACTCCCAAAATATCTATTCCCTTAGCGTCTCCAGGTAAAAGTGCTCAAAGAACCTGTCCTCGAAGTCCTTCCATGCCAGTCCCTCGTGCCTAAGAGCCTGAACATGTACGTCCCACCGACGCTTCGCTGGTCCACTCAGCATGTACGTCGCCAGATTGAACCTATTCCCTGGAGGCATCTTGAGCTGCTTGAAGATCATCTGCATACTCTCTATCAAATTCTCAGCCGCCTCCAGACCACCATCACCCTGAAAAAGTGGTGGGTGCTGCGAATGGAACTCCCACATCAGATATGCCATAGAAGGCTCTGTACCCTGTGTGCCTCTGTCAATCCCTTGCAATACATGTACCAGGATAGCTCGGAGCTGCTCGTCAAGTCACGATCCGAACGCTTCCACACCCGGCTACTGCCCTACCTGCACTGGATCCTGAACCTGATCCTGTCCCTGAGCGTGTACCTCTGGCTCATGCTCTACCTACACCGGATTCTGAACCTAATCCTGTGGTACCGTATCATCTCCTAACTGAAGCTCCATAAAGTCATGAAGGAGTAACCCGCAGAATACCATAAATGGTCAGACAACCCATATATATGACAATATATTCTACACAGATAAGGAACCAGTAAATAGGCAGTGTATAACAACTAACCTTACTCTCCCCTATCGCTACCCATTCCCTCGGCATCCCGACATCACGACCTCCTTACCCAACCTCCACAGAGCCATGTATCAATAGAACCTCAGGCCAAGCCCATCCTGAAAACCAACGTTTCCACAAACCCAACGAACAAGTCACCCAATCCTGAAAGTTACACTGCCTCACCCATAGTACCTTCCTGCTCTCATAAGAGCCAGACCCAAATATCCTGCACATGCAATTCTAAAAAAATACAAATCATGGAATACACATTGAAATAAAAAAGAAATTATATCAGGTGTTTCACCTATTCACATTTCAGAGAACACATAACATGACAATTGATTTTATTCACAAGGTATTATCACTTCACAAAGAATACATGCAGTTGTGAAATTGAAATACCCTAAAATGTGCCTATAAAAATCCAACCAAACAAGCCTTGCCGTATCATCCAAGGTTTTCATATCATAATCAATAACATCACACGACAACTGAGCCACCGAGGTGGAAATCATATCAACTGTAATCTGAGAAAAAAGCAAACAAGAATTCCCACCCCCGATAACTCAATCCACCCCTCGTACATGGGGCTGCAAGCACCCAAGAACAAGTTAGAAACTCAGTCCCTGTAACAAAATATCTCCAGTCTACCATATCTCAAATAGTAACACTAGTAGAAAGAATCGAGAATCCTCATACTCATTAGTATCCAGTAAAACGCTGCTACTAAATCCCTGTCAAGAACTCCTCTGATACCACATTGTAACGACCCGGACCCGGGAATCCACCCGAACAGTGCCAAACGGTTCGGATGTCACTACCTTAAGCGCACATCCCCTGAATGCCAAAGGCCGCCGACTAGAAGCGAGGGTCTGAATAGGAATAGTGGGAAGGATATACCCTCTCAGAGGAATAAAAATGGTACTGGTCCGAGTATAATACTAAAAATTGCAGTTGAAATAAATGACTCAGCAGACTCAAACCAGACCCTCATAGGGGAAGCATATCATATATTAATTAACCAGTGGAAGAAATATTCAAACAACAGCAGAAAAAAGTAAACAGAACAACAAGCTGAAGAATACAAGCAACTACTACTGTAAGAAAACAAGGCATGCATCCAAAGAAATTCAAACCTATCAGTATATAAATGACACCAGTGGATATCCAAAATTTGTTACATAATAAACTAATCATGATGATACAAAATGGAAAACTAAACAATGTAACTCTAGAAATGCATGACCTCAAGGTCTATACTAGTCTCCATTCTAACATCACTAAAGTCCAGCTCCTAAGGCTGAACCTTTACCTGCACGCAATTTTATAAAGTCTACACGCATCCCGAAGGGCCGTGTAGGGTGTGAGAGAAGTCTCGGTAGGATACCACCCAAGGGTGCGTACCTAATATAAGTATTTAGGCAGACATGCTTATACTAGAAATAGTAAACAGTACAATGCCCAAAAGTAAACACGAACGTCACTGGTGCTCAGTTGCCACCAGGAAGTGTCACCTGCTTCAGCCAGCGCCAGAATCTATGGTTGTAACCATGTGCAACACCACATGCCACCTAACACAATTTTTCTCATGTATCGAAATCCCGAAGGCAAGCCCAACAATATTAACCTATCTCAGAAGCTCAACCTTCCCATGGAACAACATCTGGAGGAAAAATGATACATGTCCTCAAAAGATAACAGGAGGGACAACGATGTCTGCCCCCAATTCACGGCGAGCCTCTGCCCCCAACCTGACTGCCTCAAAGCTGTCTCCCAAAGGCTCCTCACCTTCTACGTGGCTTCCTATGGAATGAACCCCCAGACCAAAAATACCTAACCACATCTACCAGGGGCCTCTACCCAGCGAGTGTCTGTACCACCTCATCTCGGAGTCTATCTGTGTGCACACTACTAAAAAGTATCTGGTGAGCAGTAATCACCTCAGTATGTACCCAAGCCACAACACATCTGACCCCTGGTGCCCCTGAGAACCTGTCGCTGAAGTTTGAGGGCCTCACCATCCAAGTAACCCTGACCAAGCCCAACCCGACAGTCCAATGGCCTCACCCAACGTCCATGAAGCCCAATCCCGTGGTAGCAACCACCCCATGTAACCCGATCCAAAGCCCCAACCTGTGATCCCCATTACTCAACAACATATCTGGGCCACGCCCAACCCAACAAGGAATTCAACACAGAAAATATCACACATTGCATAATCAGACATGGAAGCATCACTTTAAACATGCAAATACTAAATAGTCAAATTGCACTAACTTGTGCCAATCCATACCAGCACCTAAGGTCATAAATTATTTAAACAAATTACTAACATGATTTAAAAAATAAACACCACAGTTTATTCCAATATCATAAAAAGATGTCTAAATTTAGCAGTTAAAATACTAGTCCAAATGATACGCATTTCGGCACCCTCGACCGAATTTCCCCAAACGAGCTATGACCTCTTACTCAACCTCGCTAAAGGACAACAAGGGTAAGAGAATACCCAAAGAAATCCAAAAATGTAGATAAACTATCAAAGATAAATAAACAAGGGTTTATCTCAATATCCAACATTTCACCCGAAGGTTGGACCCCCCAAAAGTCAATAAAAACATAGAAAAATGTATGCACCCCCACCTCGTACTCGTACGATGACACTCCTTTGACACTAGCCTCTGATTCAGTCTGAATCACGGTAGATCTGTGTTTTTGTCAAATACCAAAAATTCTGTTTGGATGGAATCTGTGGAGAAACAGGTGAGGAATCAAGGACAAAGAAGGGTGTGTGGGGTTAGCCTTTATGATACGACCCTGCTGCCACCGACGGATCGAAGAACGGAGGTCGTATAGAGGATCTAAGAAGATTTCTGTTTTGGAGGTTTTTGGACGAAGGGTTCATCCAACGGAGAAGAAGAAGAGTTTTCTGGAAATAAGACGCAACAGAGTCTCGGATTATCAAATAAAAATAAAAGTACAAGGTGTGTTTTTTTGAAGTACACGCCGTGTAGATGGGTTTCCGTACTCCGACTTAAGCGGAGTCCAGCACACGGCTTGAACCGCATACATGGTCAACACACGTCCAGGGACCGACCATTACATGGAACAAAGAGTACATGGTGTGTCAAGGAAGACTACACTCCGTGTAGATGGGAATTCATACCTTGGAACCATAGGACTTGTAATTGGGCTCACACGGTTAAAGTTACATTGTGAGTCTAAAATTACACGCTGTGTAGTAAGAAACTTCTACATAGCTAGTACATGACATGTCGTCGGAGACCACATGGCCAGTACTCACCCAACACATACACAATGTGTACTTAAAGTACACAACATGTAGTCAAGAAATTTCCAGAAACTGCCCAGATTTTCCAGACTTCCCAAAAACCTGTAAAAATTCAAATAGGGTTGGGATTTGACCAGTTCCTAAAAACCCGGGTTCTTACAATCAATGCCATCAAAAAACAAAAATGGGAAAAGTAAAAAAATTCACTAGAATCTAATTCCTGAATAAAAAATTACCGATTTGTGGGGAATCCATTTTTTAGGTTCATTCCAAAATTATTAGAGAAAATTATACATTCAATAAATCTTTGATTACCTTTCAAAATTAGTCAAAGCTGAAGCCACCACCAATGATTCAACAATGGTGTTCAAGAAATTATTAATAAAAAATTATTTTCTTGAGATTTTGATTTCCCCTATTTTACATTAGTGATTGGGGATCTCAATTTACATATAATTTAATTAATTTATTTCTTGAAGAAATATGGAATAATTTTTAATATTGTAACTCACTACCACCAACAGAAAAGTGGGAAGTTGAATTTTATAATAGGGAAATTAAAAAAAAAAAATTAAACAGTCAATGGTTATAAGTATAAAGGTGTTTATTATAAAATTGGATGACAGAAAATGGGTATATCAAACAGTTTAAAACACCTATTAACAATAATACATTTCATCAATTTAGGGGAATCCATGTCACTTTTTGGTTTAAAAAAATAATAACTCATATATGGAAATTAAGAAACAAATCAAGGATGATAAAAAAGTAAGAGATGTTATTATGTTAAAAATTTATGAGTTGATAGATATAATAAGGAATGAAGATGAAAATTTTGATATTTATAATGAAAAAAGGAAGAAATGGAATGACCAATACATTGTGTGATGAATCGTGACACTAGGGGATAATGTCTTACTTTTTAATTCCCAAATGAATTTTTTCATCATGAAGTTGAAACCATGATGGATCATTTACTTTATAGTCACCACATTGTTCACCTATTTGTAAAAGGATATTCAAGAAGGTGATGGACTAACCTTAAATGTCAGTGGACAAAGATTAGTTTTTTATGGACCATTTCACAAAGGGTCTTCACTTTATTTAAAATTCATATGATTCTTACGTATATCCACCTATTAGTTGATTCAATTGTTATATCCTTATAAGAGACAACCCATATTGATTTTTTATTTTTTTCTTATTGAGTATCCTGGGAAATTATTTTTAATTTTCTATATTTTTGTTTTTCCCATCATTTATATTTTTTTTCATTTCATTCATTTATAGGTGATTATAGACCTTAATATTAAATATGTTCACCCTCTCATTTTTTTCAAATATATTAATTAACCACGATATTCTAATGGTGTATCTATTGAATGTATTTTATTTATAAAAAATGTTTTATCAGAATAATTTACCATCAACATCCAAAGAGTTTACCCACGGTATGAATTTCATGAAAGGGAATACTCTATTCCCTTTTTTAAATTCATAATTACCATTTAAAAATGTCTATTAATATATTGATATAGATATTTTGAGTCTTTCCATAATAGTGTAATCATTGTGCAATTTTAACTACTGGGGAGTATTTTTTGAGCTCTATTATCAATACTCATGGATTTTTTTACAGTTTTCATTATTATAGTAGATATTTTCACTATAATCATGATTGATATTGAAATATCATTACACCCATTTAAAGAAAAGATAATTTTTTTAGATATTATTGAATACCAATTTTTATTCATCTTCATTATGTTAGCATGATGGTTTAGATGAGTAATTTATTTATGATTATAGTTTTCTTTAAAATGATTTTGATTGACTTTTTACTATATACTATGTCCTATGTGATTTTTAGTTTTTTTATATAATTTCAATTTTAAGAGGATTATTCACCTAAATAGTGATATTCATTAATACTAATATTTCTTGACAGATACATTGGGAATTTAAAGCCATCATAACTAGAATTAAGATCCTCTCAATGCTATAATTGAACAAATAGATTATTTTAATGATCGAGGAAATATTTTTTGTGGAATTTTTTATGGGTCATTCCTATAAATATATCCTTATTTTTCCCATATTATCCATGAATTACCTTGTTATCATCGATAAAATTTTATCCTGGTATCCCTTCATGGCATTATCGTTTTTATATGCATGATTTTATTTTGAAAAAGTGTTTGGAATTATTCATGTCTAACATAAATGAAATATTAATTATTGAGGAGAAGTACAGTTGTTGTCTCAAAAAATTGATTTGAAGTGTTTCATGATTACCTATATCATTTTCTTTTCTTACATTATCCCATTATAAAATGAAAAATATAATATAATTATAAATAATAATATTATTAAAATGGGAAACATATTATGTAATGAAAAATTATCCATTACCAGACCGATGAAGCTTATGAAAGATCATAAGTTGTTAGGTGATGGATGTGAGATATGGAATTAACATGATTTCCATAAAAAAAGAAAACAAGAAAAATATAAATGACCATGGAATATTATTTATGCTTTCTCGACATATTCATGGACCCTCTTTTAGATGTATTGAACAGTGAGACATTTTATTCGATGAGGAGTGTCTTCATTACAGTATTCATGATTATTGAGTATCATGCTATAGAGATTAACCACCTTCTTAAGATTGATTTTTTTCATATAACCACCTTACCTAAGACTCAATGAAATTATAACCTTATTCATAAATACCACATGACTAATGTTTTATTTTTCTTTACAAAGTGAAGATGTCAGCACCAATGAAAGCCTATTATTAGGAACATGTATCTAGGGTATGAGTATTTTTCCATTTGCATTTTACCTTGAGAGGTGATGGAATAATTATAGTGCGATAAATTGAAAATTAAGTATAAATTCTCTGAAATTGTTGAAAATTTTTAATTAATGGATGAAAGGATATGGATAATGAACATGATAATGATGGATTACTGATTTTATCTATAGGATTGATTCTGGAGTGCTTTCTTTATCTTATAGAGCTTTGGTTTATTTTCCCAGTTTTAATGCACATTTCAAGTTAAAAAATTTTCATTAAGAAAACATATTCAAATGATTTATTCATGAGGATAAGAAATTATTAAAGTGCAGTGGAATTCAGTAAGAATAATTATTATACATATATATATTGAATACTTTTCATTATGGATTTGTCATAATTTATTCAATAATACACTGGGGTTTTATGCATTTTCATAGTAATTATTAAATAAAGAATCAAATTTAGAATGCCGAAAACACATAACAAAGTACATTACCAGCTATGAATATGATTTACACAAAATTTACTTCTTTTTTAGAGAGTATATGTGCCAATTTAAACACTTTAAATCCAATTTACAATGTGTGAACTAAGTACACAACAAGGATCCATATTACAAATTATGAAAGGCTCAAATTTCAAACCTGATGAGATTAAAAATGTGAGTCCAATACATAATGGAAAATGTTCAAATTATCAATGCAACTGAAGATATAGACTACAAAATATTCAATATCCAAAATATTTAAGGTCATTGTTGGATTAGAAGTACATTGTGGGAAATTTCTTTACATTCCATGAAAGTCTTGAAATAGAATTAGTTTAATGACTGTTCAAAAAGTGAACCCATTCCACATTGTTAACCTCCTCATGAATATAAATATGAGAACACCCTAACATGGGAAAAGGTATCAAAATGTGATGGGTGAACCTCTTATTTTCGTCACCATTTACTTCTTTTTTTATTTTTAATTTGTTTTTATTTAAATATTTTTTTATTAATTCAATTTTCACCATTTTCGATTCTAAGACGCATTCCATTACCATCATTGTTACAATGCTTGAATCCAATTATTTTTCCATTCAAACAAAAAATACTGATGTGTTATAAATTTATTATTTATTAAAATTGTTATTTCATTTATTTAATCTGATTTTATTGGTGGATTTATTTCTTTTGATACATTTATCTATTATGTAAGTAAAGTTTCATGTTTTACCACATTCCTCTAATATTGTCATTCAATGATAATAGACTTAGTGTTAGGTGATGAGAGTTGGTGTTTGTTTTAATTTAATAAATCTATATATTATAACAGTGTAACAATATTTGTATTAGTAAGGATAAAAAAATTCTCAATCTCATTCTTTGAAACTACCAGAAACATAAATGGAGAAATCAATGGACCCTAATCAAAATGGTTATGAGTAGTATATTAAAAATAACCTATGATTTTTTCTACATAGATGGTCTTATTACTGCCACTAGGTTTTTACCTATATCTAGACGGAATAATAGTTCTATCTTAGGTAGATCCTATTGGTTATACCAAGATCAATTAGTGTCTTGTACACCTCATTGCATCTTATTCCATAGATCTATACCAAGTAAGATTTAGGATGAAATTTTTTATTATACTATTAAATTTCCTCTATCCCTTTTTTTAATCATTTTGAGAATCAAATATATATTATTTTTAGTAAAACCCAAACAAAATAGTGATCACAAGGAATAATTCCAAAAGGTTTTTATCACTAGGTTTTTTCCTACAGACTGCCCCTGTGTGTTTGACCCAATATTGCCACAATGATACACGTTAGTAGATGTGTTTAGTTTCGTAGTTATATATATCAATATAATTAACACCTGAAAAAATTCACAGTTCCATGCATGTTGGTTAAAACATAAGATTTTTTATTTTCATCTAGTATTTTAATTTGATAAATTTAATGTAGCACTTCAACATTCTATCATTCATGAAAAGTACGTATTTCTATTCTTTAGATATATTATTTTTAGATGTTATCATAAAGGAAAATTAATTTCCATGATATTATTTTCCAACTCATTTAAAATATGAATTTCAACTATCATACTTATTTTATATTCATTAGATTATTCTCATGTATTTAGGATTATTCACAAATAATTATCAATATTATTGAAAATGAAACCCTTTTTAGATATACTTATCCTTAATGTGAAAGAACACATTCAAACATTATTATCTTAGCTTGATAAAAAATATTGGTAGATTAGATCATCATCGTAATTTGTATAGGGATTTATTGGGATTTGTAATGTCTTTAAGAACTCTATCATGTGAGGTTTGAAGAATGAATTCATAGTAAGATACCCAAATTCCTCTACTATATTTTTGTTATTCTATTATATTAGAAAAGATATCATTCATACCCTTATATATTTCATGTGAAACTGATATAGTTAAACATTATTCAGATTAATCCAACACATTAAGTGAAAATCTCAACATTCATTTATGTATCATTCAGACCATTATGTAGCCTTTTTTTCTTTATTATTCATCACCTTATGGTGTTTAAAAGAAGTATTTATAACCATTACAATGGAATGAATTCAAGATTTATTCAATATAAAAAAAATTATGAAATTGAACATCATAAATCTATCTGTCATGTGACTTTTTTGTCTCTATTCGATGAACATGAGTTGATGGCCTTCATCCATGTATGTCTGATAACCTCATATACCTCTGTTTGATACACTCAAGTTATTAGATGATGATAAAACTATTTAAACATGATAATAATTATATCAAAAAATATATTCCCTCTTTTATAGAAGAAATTTCCCAAAACCATCAATAATTATTTTTTTCACTTTTACTAGTGATAAAAAAAATTCCAACAACATTTTACTTTTTTCTCCTTCAAAATTATTATATATTATATTACTGTATTCCAAAATAACAATATCATATCATTACAAATATATATCTACTAAATCAACGTCCCAAATTTTAGTCACCATTATTCATTCGAGAATAGAGTCCTTTTTATGTATTGATGGAAATATACCCTTATGTAATTGTTTTTTCTTTCAGTTCAAATATGCCCATTGATTTTTTACAGTGGTCTATCGAATAATACATGGTTCTTCTATACAATGAAATGTGGTTTTTTGGTTTATGATTTTATTCAGAGGGACTTTTTTATATAATATTCAATACAAGTTCATCTTGTATATAATTATGTTGAGTTAATAAGGTTTTCCTTATGACTTTTCCATTCCTTCTTATTTTGAAAATCACAAACACCTTATCTTTAAGAAAATTGTTTTTGTAAGGAAAATCTCTTTTGTAAGAAAAATTATTCTTATCACATTTTCACCCATATATTCCTTAAGTACAAGATTCAGATTCATTTCTAGATTTTCGGAAGTGTTTAAAACTTCGACTTAAAAGCATTCTGTTTTAGGCTCCGAATTCTGGATACGTACTTTAATAAAGATCAACTCCGAATGCTGGTTACGAACTCTCATGATGTTCAACATCGAATTCTAATGACAAATTTTCCATTACAATTTCAGATTATGAATTCTAGTGACAAATTCTCATTCCGAATTCTCATTCCGAATTCACCTATTAAACAGAATCCGGTTATCTTTGTTTTATACACTCTGAATTTATTAAGACTCTGAAAATTATTTTTTGTTAGACTCCGAACTTTCTTTTTGCTTACACTTCTATAATTTGTCTGCTCTTTGACTTTTTGTTTACACTCCTAACCTTCACTCCGAACTTTTGAGTTATAATTTAAAACGATGTCGTATATTCTGTTACACTTGTTTTGTTATAAAACGATGTCGTCTATTCTATTATAAACTAACCGTTGGTTAAGTTACACGTGTACAGGTCCCTCCGATTTTTAAGGAAAATATAACCGTTGGGAAGGAGGCTGACCTTACCTATAAATAGGAGCTCATTTGAAAGAGCTCGAGAGAATGCAGTTGATCAATCTAGAGACCACACGCTGCTAAGGTGATTTCTAGAGAGAGAAAGCTTTTCATGCCATGTGCGTACTGAACCACTCGTTCAGTTTTTGTTTTGTGCGACTCCGAATGTTGGTGATTACATTCGAGGACTTCCGGGGATAGGAAGACAGAGGTTTCCAACACCTTGAAGTTGAGGGCTTCCTTGCTGAGGAAGACAATGGTTTCCAACTACCGTGAAGTTGAGGGCTTGCGGGGATAGCAAGACAGAGACTTCGTTATTCGTATCGAGGGCTTACCCTGGTATGGGTAAGACATACATTCTTGAAAGTATAAATCAAGGGACCTTTATCCAAGATTGTTGGATACCCTTCTCTTTGGGTTAAAAGACTTATATCTTGTTACTTGTAGTTTTACTACTTGTTTATTTCCACTGCATTTCATATTATAAGGAAAGTATAACTTTCTTATACTTCCTTACTTGTAATCTGTTTCTTTTAGATTATATACGCTTTATGGTAGAATCTCATATTGTAATCTTTTGTTAAGTTTTATTTTCTGGAACCATATTTCTGTAACCTACTTTCGGAATATCTTTCCATGTTTTCATATGGTGTTAGAGGTGTTGTCAATTTTCTTAAGTTTAACTTTGTTAAACTTATCCCTTTCCTTTGCTTAAGGAAACCATTGTTATTCATAACTAACTTTAAAGGTTCCAAAGGAATTTTTAAAGTATACAATTCACCCCCCTCTTGTATATTGAGCATCTACATCATTATTTCGATTCAACAATTAGTATTAGAAGTGGTTTCTGGAATACTTGTACTCACATATATGTTTTTCTTGCTCACTTTATCATTCCGAACTTTTTCATTCAGAACTTTGTTATTACGAATTTTTTCTACTAACATGTTTGTGTGCCGAAGGTTTTTAAGTATGGCAGGAATTAATGTTGGGTCTATTGATAATCTAAATCCTACAAGACCACCAATCTTTGATGGTAATGACTATGAGTACTGGAGAGATCTAATGAAGACTTTGGTTATCAATACTGGAGTAGACAACTTTGTTATGATTACTAGTGATTATAAAATTTTTGATAAGGAAGTTAGAACTTTTACTATCTAAGAAAAGCAAGAGTATCAACTCAATTATAAGGTACACAATACTTTACTATGTTCAATGAAAAGAAATATATATAGACAAATTTATTCTTGTGAGGCAGCTAATTGAATCTGTAAGAAGTTATAAGTTACACACTTTGGAACTTCTAAAGTGATTGAGACTAGGAGAGATATTCTTAGAGCTGAATATCATGGCTTCAATTTTCCTTATGGTGAACCAATTTGTAATGTTAAACATAGATTTATAACTATCGTCAACAGCCTAAAGTCTATGGGAGAAAAAAGGTTAGATGATGAAGCACTTGTGGATAAGATAATTGATATTATGCCAAATGAGTGGGAATCCAAAAGAACTGCTATAGATGAGAACAGAAAGGTCACTCAAATTTCTCTTGATGAGTTATTTGGAACTCGTCTTCAACATGAAACAAGAATGAAGAGAGATGATGACAACATCAAGAAGAAAAATGGAAATGGTACTGTTGCTTTTACAACAACATCAAATCATATGAAAGCTAAGATTCCTGAGAGAGTAACCAGATCCATGTCTAAGAAGATAGTTTTTCAATCAGATTCTAGTGAGAGTGAAATATCAGAAAATGAGTTAGCTAATCTTGCTCGGAAAATGAACAAGATAGCTGGCCAGAGAAATTTTCAATCCAAGTATAAGAAAAAGGAAAGGAAAGATAAGAACGATGGAGAAGTTACTTATTATGAATTCAAGAGAGATGGACATATTAGACCAGATTTCCCTTTGCTCAAAAAGAAAGAAAGGAAAGAAAAGAATTCAGACAGGAATAGAAAGAAGTATTATAAATCCAAAGATAAGAATGTTCTGAACGCTAGTGACACCTAGAGTGCCAGTGGTGGTGACTCTTCAGATGAATCTTCTGATTACGAATCTTCAGGACAGAAGAATCTTGGTCTTATAGCTACATTACCTATTGAAAATCATTATTTTATGGCTAAGGTACGAAATGCTGAATCATTGACCAATGTTTCTTTTAAATTATAATAATAGTAAGTATTATAATTCTTCTGATGAAGAATCCTCTTCTGATGAAGAAAATACTTTACCTACTTATGAAGAAGTCTCTAGGTTTGCTGAACTTCTTGAGATTAAGAATTCTAAACTCAATAAGAAACATGATAAGGCAAACTCTAGGAATTCTATTCTTACAAAAGAGATATCAGATCTTTCTAAAGATCTTGATAGGAAAAATGCTTATTTTGAAAGTATTTCAAAAAATCATGAGGAAGTAAGTTCTGAGAAGAACAAACTTTCTAAAGAATTAGAAAAAAAAATTTCTATGAAAAATGTTTTCGAGCCTAGATGTAGTTCTAAAACTATTGATTTTGAGGATAAAAACTTGGTTATAAAACACAAGTCCGAAATTTTTTCCTTAAAGAAGTGTTTATGAAACTTTACCCATGGTAAGGAAAATTTTGATAAAATGTATTCCCAAATATGACCTTTAAGAAACAAATCCGGATTCGGTTATACCCATGAAAAACCAATTTTTAGTAACAATTATTTTATTTCTCAAAGTGCCCCATTTTGTACCAAGTGTCAATGTGGTGGTCACTGGGCAAAGAATTGTTCCTTAAAGAAAACCCAATCCTTAAGTTTTCATAAAGCTTACTTTTCTAAGAAGATGTGGGTTCCTAAAATTTTATTATCTGGAAATCTCGGATCCAAGCAAGTTTGGATTCCGAAAGTCTAATTCTCTTCTTAATTTCAGGAAAATAAAGAGAGTATCAACAACAACACCTGGTACATGGATAGTGGATGTTCCCGGCACATGACCGGTAATAAAAGTTTTTATGAAAATATTATCAAAACGAAAGGAGGAAAGGTAACTTTCAGAGATAATGCTAAGGGAGAGATTATTGGTATTAGTAATATTGTTCTTCTTGGTAAAACCTTGATTTCAAATGTTCTTTTTGTTAAGGGTCTTAAGCACAACCTCATTAGCATAAGTCAGTTATGTGATGAAGGTTACCTTTTGAATTTTAGGAATGATAAGTTCTTAGTTCACAATTCCATGGAAGAATTTATTCTATCAGCCAAGAGGCAAGAGAATATTTACACTTTTAACTTAGAAGACCTTAGAATCCAATATTTACCTTGCCTAAGTGCAATGGAAGATCATTCCTGGTTATGGCATAGAAGACTAGGTCACTATAACCTTAGGAACCTATGTAAACTCTCTAAGAAGAAACTAGTTAAGGATCTACCGGAGCTTAGATTTGATTCTTGTAAAGTTTGTAATCCTTGTCAATATGGTAAGAAAAATAAATCTACTTTTAAATCAATCAGTGTAGTCTCGACAACCGATGCATTATAGTTAGTGCACATGGATCTTTTTGGTCCAACACAAACTGGAAGTATTGGAGGAAAATACTATGTGTTTTCTCTTGTTGATGATTACACTAGATTTACTTGGGTCTGTTTTCTAGAAAAGAAGTCTGAAGATTTTTCTTATTTCAAAAGTTTTAGATCTCAAGTTAAAAATGAGAAAAACCTTCCTTTGAAAACAATTCATAGTGATCATGGAGGATAATTTCAAAATTCTGATTTTGAAACGTTTTGTAGTAGAAAAGGTATTACTCACATTTTCTCAGCACTTAGAAATCCTCAGCAGAATGGTGTAGTTAAAAGAAGAAATAGAATTCTTCAAGAGATAACTAGAACCATGTTGAGTGAATATTCTATAGATAGACATTGTTGGGCTGAAGCTGTAAGTACTGCTTGCTATGCTATAAATCGAGTTTTGATTAGACCTTTTCATAATAAAACTCTTTATGATTTATGGAATGGTAGATAACCAAGACTATCCTACTTCAAGGTTTTTGGTTGAAAATTATTCATTCTGAATACAAAAGATAACTTACAAAAATTCGCACCAAAATCTGATGAAGGAATTTTCTTAGGTTATTCCACAACTTCCAAGTCTTATAGAGTTTTTAATAAAAATACTTGTACTGTTGAAGAAACAGTACATGTAAAATTTGATGAGTCTTATCCTTTTTTTATTAAACCATCCCAGCCTACATCCTCAGATGTGTTTACAAAAACTGATTGTCAACCTTTGATATAAGAACCTTCTGATACAGATAATGTTCAAGAAGATAATTCTGATACATTTACCCCAGAAGACTTTCTACCCTATGTTGATGAACAGGATTTTCAAAACCCAAATCAGGCATTTCTTAAGAATCATCCCAGTGATATTATCATTGGTGATTTAAATAAACCTGTAAGGACTAGAAGTTCCTTAATAAATGAAGCAGAACATCTAGCATTTCTTTCCCAATTAGAACCTAAAAGCACTGATGAAGCTTTATGTGATAATGATTGGATCAAAGCCATGAAAGATGAACTAAATGAATTCGAAAGTAATAATGTCTGGACCTTGGTCGAAAGACCTAAGGAAACATCTGTTATTGGAGTAAAATGGGTTTTCAGAAATAAATGTGATGAAAATGGAGTCATAGTAAGAAATAAAGCTAGACTTATTGATAAAGGTTATAATCAGCAAGAAGGAATAGACTATGAAGAAACCTATGCTCCAGTAGCCAGACTTGAATCTACACGTATTCTACTTGCCTTTGAAGTATTCATTAATTTTTAACTTTTTCAAATGGATGTGAAATGTTCTTTTCTTAATGGTTATGTTCAAGAGGAAGTTTTTGTTGAACAACCTCCTAGATTTGAAGATACAAAACATCCTGATTATGTTTTTAGACATGCCAAAGCTCTGTATGGCCTTAAACAATCCCCACGAGCATGGTATGATAGACTCACTGGATTTTTGCTTCAAAATAACTATGTTAAGGGAAATGCAGATCCAACCCTTTTTATAAAGAAAGATAAGAAAAATGTTTTGATTGTTCAAATTTATGTTGATGACATCATATTTGGTTCAACTCAGCAATCTTTGACCGACTCTTTTGCAAGTCTAATGAAATATGAGTTTGAAATGAGTATGATGGGTGAGTTAACCTTTTTCCTTTGTTTTAAAATTTCTCAAAAACCAGAAGGCACCTACATATCTCAACATAAGTATATTAAATATCTTCTCAAAAAGTATGGTTATGACAACACTAAGAGTATAAGTACTCCTATTGGTACCTCAAACTCTTTAGATCTTGATGATGTTGGGAAACCAGTAGATCAAACATCTTTTAGAGGTATGATAGGAAGTTTACATTACTTAACATCTAGTTGACCAAACTTAATGTTTTCAGTATGCTTATGTGCACGATATCAATCCAATCCTAAGGAATCTCACTTAAAGGAAGTAAAAATATTTTTTCGCTACCTTAAGGGAACCATAGATCTAGGATTATTTTATACTTCTGGAAATGATTTTGTTCTAAAAAGCATTTCTGATGATGACTTTGGTGGATGTAGAATGGATTGAAAGAGTACATCCGGAACTTGTCATTTCTTAGGAGATTCGTTAGTTTATTTGTCTTGCAAGAAGCAACATTTTGTAGCACTCTCCAATACTGATGATGAATATATAGTAGCTGGAAGTTTTTGTGCTCAAGTGTTGTGGATGCAACACACACTAACATACTATGTCTTGAGTTATACTAAAACTCAAATTTTGTGTGATAACAGAAGTGCCATTGCCCTTAGTAAGAACCGTGCACATCACTCTCATTCAAAACACATAGATATTAGGCATCACTTTCTTAGGGATCACACACAAAAAGGGGATATTATTCTTCAGTTTTTCAGAATGCAAGATCAACATGCTGATATTTTCACAAAATCCTTGCCTTCTGATAGATTTGAATACATTAAACAGAAGTTAGGAATGATAACCGTAAGGTAATCCTTCTTAATTAACTTTCTGTTGAAAAAGTCTCCTTACAGTAATAAACTCCTTTTCATAGGGGGTGTACATTTGATTGTTAGAGTAACTAAATTTTTTTCAAAGTTAGTTTTTCAAAATTTTTGGAACTAAAATTCCGAAATGGAAATTTTCAGAACTAAAATTTTCCAGAATGGATATTTTCATATAGAAAACTTCTGGAATGGAAATTTTCGTATTGAAAACTTCTGGAATGGAAAATTTCATACTGATATTTTCGTAACGGAATTTTCATACCGAATCATTCATAATAAGTTTTTTTTAGTTTTCAAATTTTGTAATTTTTGTAATGAGTTTTCCGTACTGAGTTTGTTTTTCTTAATGAGTTTTGCGAACTTTGTCTTTTCGTAGTAAAGTTTTTTTTCATAGTTTTCTTAAAAATGTTAGCAATTACGAATAATCTTTCTAAGCCAATCCGAAAGGTATGATTTTCTTACCCAAGTTTTCGTAGTCATACTTTACTTGCTGGTATTTTCTTATACTTTTTTTAATAAAACCTCAAAAAGATCGGATTCAAGTTTTCATGAGAATTGGTTAACGACCGTCAGATCTGATCTTAGCTTTTCACAACCGTTTGATCAACTGTGGAAGATGAACCGTTTTCTTGTTGCTTATATAAAGGTGACCCCAAAGAGTTTTCCCACATAGATTTCATTCTCCAGCGACCCGAAACTCTGCCTCTCTGTTTTAAGACCATTCCGAACTTCTCAAAAGTCGTCAGACCCGAATGTCTGTGGAATTAGCCTCTCAAGAAATGTCATCCTCAAAGACAATTTCACAATGGTTAGTTTATAGAGAAAAGCTAGTTCATCCAGATTTCTTCAACAACTATGATTCTCTTATTTCAAAGAACATAAAGCTGAACGGATGGGAAGATATTGCTGTGTCCAAACCGGGGAATCAGGATGATGTTTTTTCGGAGTTACTTTTTGAATTCTATGAAATAGTTTCTTTATTTAAGGAAGATAATAGGGAGAAATTTTCTTTTAAGTTTTATGGCAAGACTTATAAGCTTTCTTATACCAAGGCATCCAGCTTGGTAGGGCTGACCTATGAAGGAGAATCTGAGTTCATATCTCACGTATTGTCAGATTCTAAAGGAAGCTTCAACAAGGAAAAATCTTTAAAAACTCTCGGACTGACAGACGACAAGGCTCCGAAGATTTCTAGCTTGCCTACAAATTTCCAGATTCTAGAGTTGTGGGTACAAGGTCTTATCGTACCGAGGAAAGGTGGTAAAGACAGTCTGATGAAAAGTGAAATCTATATCTTAGATTTTCTAACAAATCTAAGGAAGTTTAACTTCATGAGGCACATTATTAAAACTATTGAGAATGTTAAGAAAGGAAATCTCAGAGCCCAAATCGTAATGTACCCAGAAATTTTATCAAAGTTAATAGTTCGGTGCCTTGAGTCTTTCAAGGAAGCTTGCAGGACTAAGCCAAGGGTTTGAAAATTTTTTTTGGTGAGTGATGATACTCTTAAGAGGATGGATGTGGCTTTCAAGAAGGAGACTGGTAAATTCTTTGACTTGCCAAGTCAAGAAGAAGCGGTTCCGAAGGCTGCTGAACCAAAATCATCTAAGCCAGTAAAGAAAAGAAAATTGAAAGAAGTTGCAGCTGAAACACAAGATCCTAAATCTAAGGAAGTTCAATCCGCACCTCCAAAACTGAAGAATAAGAAAGCCTATCCTGATGAGGTAGTTTCAAATTGGAGAGCAGATAAAGAGAAAAGAAAAGAAAGGGATCCGCAGTTTGGATTGGATCCTGTGGAATCTAAGGCTTTGAAGGAAAAGACAGAAGATGAATTGGTAAAACTCACAAAAGAAAAGAAGCTCAAGAAGAAGATGACAGAAGCTGAGGCAGGTCAAGCTTTGTTAAAATTTAATGAGATGGTTTCCGGAAACATTCAAGTTCTGAGATCTTTCTCCTTGGAATCTCTACCCGAGACTCCAGGAAGAAACATTGATTTTCCGGAAGAGATTATAGCTGAGCCTGTTGAGAAAATAGAGAAGATTGTGTAACTGGAAGAAGAATAAGATGTTTCTGAAGGAAGTGGTGAAACTGGAGATGTGTTGAAAGAAGTAGAAAATTATTAGGGGTCACCTTCGGAACATCTGTCACTCCGGACTTCAGAGGCTGAATCCTCTAAGTTAGTAACTCCAGAGAAGGATAAGAATGAGGAATATGTTGTTCAAAAAGTTATTGATGATGTTATTAAAGTATCTACTAGCGAGAAGAAAACTCCAGATCAAGAATCCATTCCGAAAAAGGACAAGGGAATGAAACTCCTTGTTGATACTCCAAAATCAGTGGCAAGCAAGAAAAGAGAATTTGGTGATTCGTCTAAAAGAATGTTGGAGCTTATTGAGGAAGAAAATTCTCCAAGCAATGTTTTGGATTCAGATTCATCCTCGTTGGGGAATGACTTTGTTGTTAAATCTTTGAGGAAGTTAGTGGGTTCCATTCTGACCATATCGACTATAGATTCAAAATGCCAGATGCTCCAACATGCTCTGAATCAGAAATCAGATTCCGTATCCATGGTTATGGATAAGTGTGTCCAGATAGAAGCTGAATTCAAATATTTTCTTGTTGGCTGTGAAGCCCACAACAGATCCTTCAAGAGGATGACTAGCTGGTTGAGGAAAACTGTAGAAGAGATGAGGCTATTTGATGAATTTCAAGACAATTTTAATGATTCTCTTGAGACTGAGGACAGGAAGATAAATGAGCCGACTTCTTCCTTTGAAGAGAAGCTGACAGATGAAAAGAACTTCCAGATTCAAGAAGTCAGAGATCTGAATGGGAAGCTGAACTCTGTTTCTCAAAACTGGAAATATGAAAGGGATCATCAGATTGAGTTTGAAGAAAAGCTTAATGATCAGGAAGAAAAGCTTAAAGCCCATGAAGAAAATATTGAAGCTCAATCTGAAAGAATAGTGGTCTTAGAGAAGAAAGCTGAAGAAGACCATAAAGACCTAAATAAGATCAAGACTATTCTTAAGGGGCTCATTTCAAAGGAAAAAGATCCGAAATAGTTAAATCCGATCTTTTTGTTGTATCTTTCATTCCTTAAAATTAATGAAAATCTTGGATGCTCATCTTTTGTTATTATTACTAATTTTTTTCTGGTACTTTGTTATTTTTTCCATTCCCTCGAATTCTTTTTGAAAATCACAAAGGGGGAGAAGGAAAAGATCCTTAAGGAAAAAAGAACTCTAATAAGATCTTATCTAAGGGGGAGTTTTTCATTAAAGAAGACTTTCTTATTCATAATGAAATGTCACTTCGGAAATCTAGAATACGATCCTTAGAGTTTCAAAGCCTAAGGGGGAGTTAGTCATATTAATCAATATCCTTAAAGCAAAGGGAGATAAGCCTTAATGTTTTTCTTTCTTCTTAGAATTTCTTTTTCTTAAGGAAGTTTGTGCTTTCCAAAAAGGTGGAGATTGTTGAGTCAATAAGGTTTTCCTTATGACTTGTCCATTCCTTCTTGTTTTGAAAATCACAAACACCTTATCTTTAAGATAATTGTTTTTGTAAGGAAAATCGCTTTTGTAAGAAAAATTATTCTTATCACATTTTCACCCATATATTTCTAAAGTACAAGATTCAGATTCATTTCTAGATTTTAATAAGTGTTTCAAACTTTGACTTAAAAGCATTCTGTTTTAGGATCCGAATTCTGGATACGAACTTTAATAAAGATCAACTCCGAATGCTGGATACGAACTCTCATGAAGTTCAACATCAAATTCTAATGAAAAATTTTCCATTACGATTTCTGATTACGAATTCTGATGACGAATTCTCATTCCGAATTCTCATTCCGAATTCACCTATTAAACAGAATCTGGTCATCTTTGTTTTATACAATCTAAATTTATTTAGACTCTGAAAATTATTTTTGGTTAGACTCCGAACTTTCCTTTTGCTTACACTTCTATAATTTTTCTACTCTTTGACTTTTTGTTTACACTCCGAACCTTCACTCCGAACTTTTGAGTTAGAATTTAAAATTATGTCGTACGTTCTGTTACACTTGTTTTTTTTAAATGATGTCATATATTCTGTTATAAACTAACCTTTGGTTATGTTACACGTGTACAAGTCCATCCGATTTTTAAAATGATGTCATCTATTCAGTTTTTTCTTTGTGCGACTCCGAATGTTGGTGATTACATTCGAGGACTTCCGGGGATAGGAAGACAGAGGTTTCCAACACCTTTATGTTGAGGGCTTCCTTTCCGAGGAAGACAAAGTTTACCAACTGCCTTGAAATTGAGGGCTTGCGGGGATAACAAGATAGAGACTCTGATCTTAGTATCGAGGGCTTACCCTAGTGTGGGTAAGACAGACTTTCTTGAAAGTATATATCAAGGGACCTTTATCCAAGGTTGTTGGATACCCTTCTCTTTGGGTTAAAAGACTTATATCTTGTTACTTGTAGTTTTACTACTCGTTTATTTCCACATCATTTCGTATTATAAGGAAAGTATAACTTTCTTATACTTCCTTACTTGTACTCTGTTTCTTTTATATTATATACGCTTTTTGGAAGAATCTCATATTGTAATCTTTTTTTTTAAGTTTCATTTTACGGAACCATATTTCCAGAACCTACTTTTGGAATCTCTTTCCATGTTTTCATTTGGTGTTAGAGGTGTTGTGAATTTGCTTAAGTTTAACTTTGTTAAACTTAGCCCTTTCCTTTGCTTAAGGAAACCATAGTTATTCATAATTAACTTTAAAGGTTCCAAAGGAATTTTTGAAGTATACAATTCACCCCCCTCTTGTATATTGAGAATCTACATCATTATTTCGATCCTACAAATTATATATATCTCCCCATGTAATGTCACGTAAAAACATCATCACTGATTAAAATATTCATCATGATGTTATGAACATTAAGAATAAATTATCATTATATAACATAAGATGTGTCCATGTAATTCCATCAGAAACTTCATTTGTATGGTTTCTTAACCATCATAAGGAATAGAGCCTTAAAATCATTAAGATATATTTCTCACCTTTAAAAAATCATTCAAAATAGGACGTGGTATCAAAAATAAATTTTTTGTTTTAAAAAAATCAAATAGATATTCAATCACAAAATATAAATTTTCTAAAAACATTCACATTGACTTTTCATCATATATTAAAAAAATAATGTTTTCCATTTTTATCAAAATTACAGACATTATCTTGTATAAAAACATAAAACATAACTAATTGATATATAATTTTTAATGAATTATTCCCCTTATATAAATAAATTTTATAGCCTCATTAATATAAAAACATCATAAATTTTATATTCTTCACAATTTTGTGGTGACAAAATATTTAGTTGAATAAAATAAACAGTTTTAATTATTCATGAAATGGTATAATTACTCTTCCAATTTAACAAAATAATTCAAATAACTATTGGGGATATTACTTAATAACTCTTATGAAGTCTCTAGTACAGGTTATACGTGTATTTGAAACAACATTTCCTCAAAACATTAACAAGTAAAATTATTTGGGAATTAAACATTAATTTGATATTTGGTTTATATATACTAATGGAAAACATCCCCACCAAAAACATTATCTTTAATAAAGTGATACTGAATTCTAATGTTCATTGACATCGAATTTCGTACAAGATTATTTTTATTAATAAATAGAAATATTATTATCATAAAATATTTTCAATTATTTTATAACATTTATTTTTAAATATTCCGGTTAATATTTCATCTACATCATTATCATCGAAAATGGATAGAGGAAAAATATTTTCCATCCAGTGTACACAATTTAATATTACATTTCATATTACTATAATAGCTCACAAATGACTTTCTATTGAATAAAGCTCAACCTAAGGTGGATTTTCTATCCATGTAATCTTTATCCCAATCATCATTAGTGAATCCTATAAATTTTATATCATGACATATTTTGTATAAAATCCCATTAGAATATTTTCCTTGATCATATAAGAGAATTATTTTTTCCTCTAGAATATGATATTCCTTTGTATCCATCTAATATATTGCATAATATGAAACAACATAAACAATTTCTTTACATGATTCTATAAGAAAGGGAATGTATCTTATGAATATTTAAATTCATTATGATTCAAAAATTTCCTAGATTCATCATTTCTCATCTTCATACCTATATAAATTGTAGTAAAAGATTATTTAAAATCTACTATGATGAAATTTTTTAATGACACCTAGGAATAATTGTTTATATGATAGAAATATATATTATTCCTTTTATTGAAAATCTATGTTCAGATAGATGGTTAACTCTACATGATATTTTATTTAAAATAATTTATTCATTCTCTCCTATAACTCATCACAATTTTTATCCTTGTAATTAAAAAATTATATCATCTGCATGGAGAAGGAAAATATGATTACATATGATCAGTTCATTAACATACATGTTTCTATTAATATTTCCAGTAGAACTGTTCATCCAATTTCGGAATCTATAAATTTTAGTGTACCGTGGATTAGGAACCAATCTAATCCCATGTAGATATTTCTTCATCTTACACACTTTGGATTAATATTTATCGAAAAACAACCCACTATATTTCTCAATATAATCATCTTATTCAATTTATCTATATAATAAATATTACATAACATATACATAATAAATGTTTTAACAATTGTGTGCATAAAATTCATAGAACATTATTCATGTTTATAGTATTTTTAAAGGGGAAAAGGTTTCCTAAAATTCAACTCATTCCACCTATGGGTATTCTTTACAAACAAGTCATACTTCGATTATTCAATTGTATTAATGTTAATTCATATTTTCACTGAACACTTTTTTTATATATTATTCATTACTTTTGGTTGTTTAACATGTTTTCAAGATTAATTTTTCTCACTTTTATCCAACTATTAATTTATATCTTCCACCCATTCAATATATTAAAAAACCTTTAGAATAGATTGGAATTATACTTCCATGAAAAGTGATTTCTAATTCTCTAACATCAAAATCATACTAGTCTGAACTGATCAATTATACATCCACCAATATTATCATATTAAAAATAATTATACAATTTATAAAATTTAATATATTTTCTTCCAAACTCACTTTTCTCAACACATGATCTATCATACTCATCTTGTAAATGTTTTGTGAGACATTTTTATTCTATTTCATTATCCTAATTTGAGGGAATAATTTTTTATTATGTAATATTTTGAAAAATATTTTTTATGATATTGGATTTTCAAAAATTCAAAAATCATTAGAATACAAAAAAATTTTATGAAAATTTTTCAATGATTTAAAACATCTTCCACTTGATGAATATCATAAGAGAATCCGTTCCTAAAAATTTTCATCAATCATCCATGAACTTGATTTTTGATCATTATTAAACAAGTAAATCCAAAAAACTATAAAATATTTCATTATAGGGTTTTTCTTGTACAATATATTATAAGGAATAATTTTTTATTATGGTTTTGAGACACATAAATTTTGTACATGAATATCTGAAATCATAGATTATCTTTAGAAAAATATACATTTTTTCTTTTAATCTAATATATTTTATTCCATTTCATCTAAACATGTATTTTTAATTTAAATAAATTCATTTTATTATGGAGTATATGGAGAATTTTATTGGTGCCTGATAACTTGTTTCTTAAATTAGAGTTTGAACTAATTGATTGTGTTTTACTTTCCATTGTCATTTCGAATATTTATTATATAAAAACACATGACTCTTTCCACATCCCCTATGAAATATCAAAAAATTCTATGACCTCTAATTTATGTTTCCTGACGATTATGTTTTTTAATTTGAGTTAAGTCATCAGTTAATGTAATTATATAAACCATAAATATATTTTATTTATGTATCATCAGCCCACAAAGGTAATATTGAATGATAACAATAGGTATGTTGGATTGGATTTCAAAATTATTATCTTTTACACTAACCATCCTCGATTTATTTTATGGTGTAATCATAGAATCATATTTAATATTTTGTGGTGTTAAATTTATAACACTATTCACATTAAAAAGTTTTATCATAGTTTTCTATTTAGTATTCCCTTTTATTCAATACAATAAACTATTTTCATCCTTTTAAATTTTTTATAAATATTTCTTATAATATATATGAAGTATTTCTATTATTTCATTCTATATTAGATACAATTGTTATAATTTTTATGATTATAATTAAATAAGTCTATTTCTTGAAGAAAATGTTTTTAATACCATGAAATAGTTGTAAAGAACATATTACGTTGTGTTTGATCCCACAAACTTATAATAATTAATTTTATTTTAGTTTTATTGATTATATCTCAGCAGTTCATATTCCTCTTATTTTTATGGAACTATCATTTCATAATATAACTCCCCAACCTTCAAATTATTAACCATTAATATGGATTTTCATATCTCCTATCATGTGTGGGGAACCACCATTATCATCTATCCAATGTTTATTCCTTTTTCTAGATTTTAGTTTCGGCTTAACAACAAAATATCTTTCAAAAAAAATATTTATTTTTTATACTTTTTATATTACATTAATATGAATGTTGTCCTAGAAGAGTTGTGGATCATTATTAAAAAAAGTGATCTATATGGCCATATCATCCACAAAATGAATCAAGTAAATCAGAATGATTTTTCATCAGAAGAATTTTAAAATATGAGGATTTTGAAATTATTTCATCCTATGTCTTAGGATGTGTAGTCTCTTTGCATACGCTAATTATCCACCTTTGTTCAAAAATATTTAATAGATGATACCTCTTGTCAAAATAATTATATTTACATTTCCTATATATTCCACACCACAATCAATATCAACTAAATCCTGATCTTATATATGTGAATTATCATTATTTATTGAATGTTTGCAATGGTTCATATCATATTTATATATTTATTTTCTAATATTCTTGAGGAATTGTTATTATTGATTTTATTTTCATAATTTGTTGAAGTGATGAGTTTTCCCAATCCTTTCAGAATCAATGGTTTCAAAATTTTGTTTTTAACACATGAATGGTTAAAAAGATCATAAGAACATTCATGTTTAGTGGGATAAGATGTCAGTAGATTCTTTGGATGAGTTTTTCACATGTATGAGATGGTTAATATTTATCCTCTAAAACCTTATTGGAATATTTTCTTATAATATTGAAGATACAATTAATATCTATAATTCTCATGTATGTTTTTCATATATCAAATTCATTGGAGGAAATTTTATTATAAGGATCATCTCGTATGTTTACCTATTCCGTAACATTAAATTTCTGGTTCAAAATCCCATCAATTTACATAATATCCATTTTAATAAGATTTATGATTCATATATTCATTTTTTTAACCCTTTCTACATTATTAAAATTTCTTCATATGATTTTTTTTTACTAAATACATTCCATATGTTTAGATCCTAACCAATATTCCCAATATGTTTCTTCACCTTTTTATTCTTTCCTATTTTAGGAGTCTACATTATTCCCAAAATTTTCAAATATCTTTTTGATATTCATTATTTTATTATATTCAAAATATTTATTTTTAGTATATTCATATTTATATTTATTAGTTAATAGACTTATATTTTTTATTTCTAGTTATCCATGTATTACTTTAGTGGTTTTATTATCATCCATAGATGTTTTACTCTAGATAATCAATATATGTTTTTGTTCATAATAATTTTTATATTCCCCAATTTTTTCATAGAACAGTTGATATAATAATTCCCAAATACTCTATTACAGAAACATTTATGTGGAAGGTTTGCTCAAAATATTCCTCCAACTCTCTAAAAATTGTTAGAGATAATAGACATTATTTATTCATATGTTTCATTATTTTAATTATCTTTAAAATCACTAAATAAAACATTCCTATATAAAATATTTTATATTTACATAATTATCATAGAATAAAAACACATTCAATAATTGATATTCTTTTTGAATACATATTATTTAATCATCTCATATGTGATAATAAGGTTAATTAATTAATAAAGTATTAAATACTTTTTTTCTTCTATATACGAGATTTTAGAATCAAACATGTTAGAAAACATTTCATTTGTTTCTCAATAACGTTAGAATCTTACAAAATATATCTAAATATTATGATCTATCGAAAAAATTAATTTAATCAGATTAAGAACTCATACAAAGTTGCATAATCTAGAAATATGATATATTGAAACATTCTAGTAAATATTTTTATCAAAGCTCCCCGCACTTTGATATTTCAATCAAAGAAACATTAATTTTGTCCCAAAATTTCCTTTCCTATCAAGATACGGCACATTTTCAAAACTTATTTTTTAAAAAAAATACATTTGAATGAAATATATATATTTCACATCCACCTGAAGAATTTTTTTTATGAAAATGTCATAAGAGAACCTTATTTAATGAATGGAAAAAAACTTATAGTTAAATAAATTACTAGTAGTCTAACATATAGAGAAAATAACATTATTTTTTTTCAACCAGGATAATTTTCTATCTGTTATTGGAATTCCTTTTTTATCGACAAAATTGGGATTTTACAATATAATTAGGAAAATAAGGTAACCATCACTCTTATTCCTATTTAATTTCCTTATGTTCATTTGAACCACTATGAGGGTGAGTGGGGGAAATAAGTGTTCTCTAAAAATTAACCAATATATATTTTATGATTAAATATCTTTATGAAGTTAATATAAATTTCTCCCTATAATGAAATGATGAAATTATAAATCAAGTAACATAAGATTCACCAGGTTCACCCATAATGTGGGCGACTATATCAATTCCAATGAAACACCTATTGGACTATATATATTCACTAAAATAGAAAATTGAATATCATGACCCAAAATTTGTTAAACTCTTTCAATACCCCTAACATTATGATTATAATGACTCTCCTCAGTTACAAATTTTTCCTTATGCATCCAAGAAAAAACAATGATGAAAACATTTATCTATAACTCAATAAAATATTTTTGGAAATTTCTTCTTCTGATGTGTTTATCTTGTGTCTCTACGTTTTGTTACTTCTGACTCTATCTGGTGTTCTTTTTCCTATGAACATTACAAAAACTACACAGGTTCTTCTTAGATATTTCAAATTCAAATACACTTACACCTTGAATTATGTTCATAATCTCTCTCTTAAATAATTAAAATATGATAAATTTGCCCAACTTATCTATCCAAATCCTTAGAACTAAACTTCTCCGGTTCTGTAGATATTAATAGATGTCTATTATTTGAAATGTTAATACTCTTCCTGATTAAAATAAATAATATCCTCTCTTCTTTAACTAATTCTATTTGAAACACACATTAATCAATGTCTTATTTTTTGATCTTTATCCAGTATATTTTTTTGATACATTTCCTGCTACACTTTGACTTTTTAATACATTTGAAAAATAAATATTTTTATGCAATACATGGACCCACTTATATGTTTTCTCATAGAAAAATGTATGAGAACATTATTTTATTTCACCACTAAATGAAAAACCATTATTCTAATCTATAGCTTATTTTAAATTTCTTTGAGTATTTACCATGTCATCTAGATTATTCTTAACGATTAATAAAGACTCCAATATAAGAAAGTTTCTTCAAACATCCTTAAAAGTAGTGTTAAAAAACATATACAATCATTATACTCCTAAAAAGATAAAAAAAATTGATATGTCTACTCAACATCTTCATTAGTAAGGGAATTTTCAAATGATTTTTAATTTATCTAAAAACACTATTTGGTGATTTTTTTAAGTGAATTTAAAAGAACTTTTCCATCCTTCTATGCTCTAGCTTCACCCCTCTGAAAGATTTCACAAGTTATTCACTTTTCCCTTCTATAGGTCATATAAAACAGTAACCCTTTCATTGTATTCATATTAACAAAATGTTTTGTTTCAATATCCTAACATAAATTTATATAATGTTCATACCTTCATATATCATTCTATTTCATATAGTTTATCTATTGATGGACTCAAATTAATGTATTCATACCCGAGAACACATTATAACTATAATCATCATACAACTTTTAATATAATATTTTCCACATTAAAAATTTTTAAACTATATTTCTAGTTACATTTATATATTTTTATGATTAAAATTAACACATGGCCATATTTTATGTTTTTCTAGTCACCACAAATCTCTCTATCTAGTTCAATCAAGTCATTTCCTAATGATAATTAAAATTATTATAACTTCGAAGTAATCTTTTCATGAAATAATTTCTTCACTTTTCTTCAAGAAAAATCCTTGATCCATCTATAATTACATCTTTTACTTTTATAATAAGACATTTAAAAAACTGATCCCACTAGTTTACATCTTCCTCTTTCATAATTTTTATACTTTTTGATATATTTGATAAATAGTTGAAATATAATCTTCTAGCCATTTATCTTTTGGTAACAAAAAATTATGTATTTTTGTTTCCCTTATACATTATAAATATTACCTTTACTCAAGTTATAATGGAAATATACACATACACAATGATTTTTTTTGTTATTTTATATATTGTTCTAGTGATCTATATCAGATGGTCTATATAGTAATCTATTTATTTTCTATCTAGTGAAGTACATCTTATGATTTATTCTTTTATTCTTACGCATATTCATCCATAATCTTAATAATTATCCTTTATACTACATTATTGTACTTATCTCAAATTAAGTTAATGTTAAAAAAGTATAATGAACCAAATTAGGGAATCATATTACCCAACACCCAACCCGGTTTGTGGCTTGATCGGAAGAGATTTTTTGATCTCTACGAGAAGTAAATAAGATCCTGGGTATCGAAATAATCACTTGGGAATTATTTCACCTATACATGAACAACCAAAAATATTAAATAAACTAAAACAGAAATTATCACAACTAAACATCACATAATAATTTTTATATCCAACATTTACAAAATTTAAACCAAACCAAAAAGGGATAAAACAAAAAAGAAACAAGAAACTATCTGACAATCAACAAAAAAACAAGAGTATCATCCACAATACACCACAAAAATACTTATAAATGGAAGACACTATCATCCATAACTACCATTTCAAAACATCTTTCCATTAGTTGTGTCAAAAATGTCTATGTCTTCTTAAACCCAAAGGTGTATATAGGGGGAGACCCAAAGCCTACTAGGATGCCACCCAATACATAGATTCCATTATATGAACATTATATGGAAAGAAAACATCCATGTTTTTATAAATTAAAACCATGAAACATTTTTATAGATTTTTTAAGGGAAAAAATTTCACATGAAGATCACCTTTTTACAGAAGAACATATATTAATTCTAAAATCAAACACAAGGTGCACCGTATGCCAAAAACAAGTATAATAACAAAATTTATAACTATGTCATAAGAAAAAGCAATAGTCACTTGATAAAAATGTTTCACTAGGTATATCTTATCCTGGTGAAAAGTGGTATAGAAACCATGACCAACATAGTTCTCATGCACGAGAAACTAGGAGGGGGAAACCCATGGGCCTAGTGGCCTCACAGATCATTATGGTTTTGTTAGTGTTGTTATATCGAATACATCATGGGTAAATTGGGACAAGACCTCTCAGAATCAACTAGAATAATAGGCCTAGTCCTCCCACCTAGTTACACATGTTTTCCTTTGTGCTTAATTAACATCTCACATATCACATACAATATCACTTTCAAATATACATAAACCAATGACCATAAAAAATCTGGTAAACCACCCTTTCTATATCCAAAACCCATTTTAAGACCAAATTCACACCAAAACCATTTCAAAATTTTCTTTCTCACCATCCTCACATATTATAAAAAACCTTGTGTACGTGAAACATGGAATCACATATGAAACAAACAAAAAACAAAACACATTTCCTTTAAGAACATATTTTCAACATCAAAGAACCTTTAATCATTTTAAAAACAAATTTCACACCAGATATATAATCAAGAGAACATAAAAGTAATTAAATCAAAACTATTAAAGTGATCAAACAATGTATAAGCATGGAACCACCTACCATGAGTGAAGAAACTTATGGGAGATGGTTAAAAACTACAATTATACCTTTTTTCACACCCATAAGAGATTATAAAAATCCTAAAACGTCTATAGTAAACCCATGAAATTGTGATATAACACTAAAAACAACACCCTACCCACAGTAGAAGTGAAAACCCAAGAAATAAGAGTGATAATGCCATGTGAGAATGAAGAACACATGGAGAAACTCACTTACATGAAGAATATTAAAGATTTACTACCATATCCCCAATATCAATGGACTTCCAAGGGTGAAAGAAGGAGGATAAGAGTATTCAATGGAAGTAAATATAAGGTGAGGAATAATAGGGGAAGATATGGGGTTGAATACTTGAATGAGAAAATTTTAAATATTCAAATTTTAATGACCTCGACAGGCAATATGACATGATTATATGGTCTAAAAAATCTGTAGCAACCATGTGGTTTCTAATTCCCACAAGGGACTTGTCACACTGTTTGAAAAAAAAATACGCCAACTGTATGATTCATACCATCAAAAGGATGAATGATTGGTGTATGATTTCCAAGGAAAGAGACATTGTTTCCCCTAACACTCTGCAAGTGTTGTGCCACCCCCTTCTAAGGATAAATTTTCCATTTTTCTCATGGAACATAAAGGAAACACAATGGAAAAAATCTATATTGAAAATTAGAGAGAAAAATAAATTAAAATAAAATCATTGGTTCGAAAACTCTCCCCACCATGAATACATTCTACCCCTTGGATGTCATCCCTAAGCTTGATTAGAGAATATAAAAATATATTCTTTCTCAACCCATACTTCTGTTCCCATGTCTCATTCATATCATTACTATTCTACCAAATAACTTAGAAAAATAGTATAGAATTTCTTAAAAGAACATTCAATTTGGAATCTAAAATATATACTTTCCATCAAAAATATAATAACTCAGGCTCAATTTCCAACAATTCCACATTTAGCACATGAGAGATATCTGGGTTATAAATATTCTACATGGAGACATGAAATGGGCTATGAATTGAAGTAAACTATGATGGAAAATTAAACATGTATTCCACATTACGAATCCACACGGTGATCTCAACTGGCCCGATGTACCTCAATGCTAGATTTCTGTGCATTCCCAAACGACAATGACCTAGGTGAGGTGCCATCTTTAAGAACACACAATCACCTAAATATAACTCTATTTATTGGAACCTCTTATTTTTATTAGACTTATGATGAATCTAAGCTTTCAATAACAACTTCTTTATTAACAAGATCATCTCAAACATCTTTTCCAATAAGCTTGGTCCCAACATTGAGATCCCACAAACCAAAACCCAACATATATCTGATTGAAAAGACCAACAATAAATATCCTCAATGGGATCCATTATAATTGAGGATTGGTAGATATTTTTATATGAAAACTTTATCAATACAAGAAGGATATCCCATGGACCACCAAAATCAATGATACATGATCGAACCATGTCATTCAAAAATATGTTTTTCCTATTGCATCTGACCATCCATTTGTGGTTGTATTGTCATGCTCCTTTGGATCTGCTGCCCCATATCCTTTTGAAGGCCATCCCAAAATCGAATGATGAAATTAAGGTCCCTTTAAAAAAATTAGGGATGGAATACCATGAAGGCTCACAATCCCTTAAACATACAATTGGACCAACACATCCACTTTTGATGAATACTTAATGAAAATTAATTTGGATGATTTTGTTCAGATGATCGATCATTATCCATAAGGAATTCCTTCAATGGGTTGTATGATGAATGAAAATAATGAAGTTTGTGGAAATATCATTCCACATCTTGGTATGAATTTATTGTTCCTAATACAAATATGCGGGACATTGATGGTTCAATTTTACCCACTGACATGTATTTCACCCTGAAACAATGTTATCTATAACCTTCCACATACCTAGCCAACAGAACTGCCAATGCACATCATAATTCACCTTGGAGGATCTAGGATGAATGGACCACATAGACTGATGACTATAATATATCACTACCTTTCTCGGAGATAAAAAACCCATATAGAGACCGTTGAATTATAAACCCCCCTCAAAAGATAATGACCAAACACCATGTATATGTCAACCATGATGAATTGACACAGATTACTGACACAAGTCATCATCAAGATTCTACAAATGAATGAAGTCTATAACAGAAGAATTTATAAAAATACTAGCCATAAATTTTTTTTCCATTATGTCCTTTGGTTTCGTAATGCATATGAGAAAAGATTTCCATCAAAGCCCAATCACCACTAGACTCCATAAAATCATTCACAGGAACATTTCAACTTAATGAGCATTCCACAAAATATCATTTCTTGGGGTATAAAATATATCAATGTAAAACCCTTGACGCCACTCCACCCAATGAAAATAGCTTAGATTTATATCTATTTTTGATAAAATGTAAGCCATTATCTTATTATTGGTGTATACAAAAAACCTCTCTAAAAAATATAATGGTGTAATGTCTTTGAGGAATAAATCAGAAAAGAAGGATCTAGGTTAAGGGTTGGGTAATTGTTTTTATGTGGTCATAGTGGGTGGGAAACATACAAAACCACATGGTTATACTCCAAAATTTCACATCCATTCCCTTTACCCGAGGCCTCACAATAAACAACATATCCATATCTATATTCTGGAATGATCAACACATGAGCTTTATTCAACCACCACATCATCTCCCAGAAGGATTCATGACACTCGAGACTCCAATAAAACATAACCTATTTATGGTTGAGTTCATTTCTGGGCGATGGAAGTTGAGATAAGTCTCTAATAAACCACCTATAATATCTGGCCAGTCATAGAAATTTTTTTATCTCAAACAAATTCTTCGGTTTCTCCCATAAAAAACAACACTGACCATTTCAGGATCCACCAAAACAACATTTTCCAAGATCACATGACCTAGAGTTTTTATGTTTTTACTCCATAAGGATCACTTTGAGATCTTTGTGTAGCGAAGAGGTCCCTTAATAGAGCATAAAATATTTTCAAATGAATATCATGATCCTCCCCAAATTCAGAATAGAAAAGAATGTCATCCAAGAATTCCATGAAAAAAGAATCAATATACTGGGGGAACACTCTATTCATTATGGAAATAAAAACTATGGGAGCATATGTCAACCCAATGGGAAAGAACATGTACTCAAAAAGGTAAAACCTGCTTGGTTACTCTATTTTTGGGATGTCCGCCTCTCTCAAAATTACTTGTTGATATCCAAAATACTAGTCTATCATAGAGAAAAACATTTTCACAATATACTAATGAATAAAATTCATCTATTCTTAGAAAATGAAATTTTTTCTTAATAGTTTTGTTATTCATCTTTGGGTATTCAATACAATACCAAAGAGAACCATTGACATTCTTAACAAACAAGACTGGGGACCCAAGGAGAGACTCACTAGTGAAATAAACATTTGGATTACAAATCATAAAACTGTGAATTAATTCCCCCATCATAGTGGGGGCTATATGATATGAGTGACGATATATATGTTGTATTCCTAAAACCAAATTTATCAAGAACTCAACACCCTATTATGGAGGCAAGACTACAAATTCATATAGAAATACATATGAGAACTCATCCACCACCAGAGGTATTCCACCATCAAAATAATTAAAATCATATTCTAATGCGAGCGATGATAACTAAAGAACAAGATTCCCCTACTCTATGACTGTGGTACCATCACGACCCGACTGAGGATCCCATTCACTATAAGAAACCATAGGTACATTCATCAGGTTCCTTTAAACTCACCCTATCCTATAGAAATCAGTATGTTCCTAAAACTGTAACATCCAATCTATGATTTGGATTACATCAATTATGTCCATCTATAAGTCCTAGAAGTTCCATTCTCTCTCAACCCCTGCCACAGTGAGTGTTCAATATAGAAACATGAGACCTTTCTCTTGATTTTTACAAAAAGGCGTTACTAAACCAATCTTATAGGAAATGATCTCGTTTGGAAAATTTAAAAAAATTCTCATGGTGGAAAGATATAAATGAAATATAATCCCTAATATTAAATAAAATAGTAGCTATAGATGATAAAAAAATAATGGAACCTGAAACTATTGGAGGCCTTGCATTTGATTTCTATTGTGCTTGATCCACGGAATGAAGCTGCATAGTCCTAGCCTGAGCTTGAGAATGTCCACTGGCCAACAAATTACCTTGAACAGAGTATTCCCAATATATTACCCTTGAATATTACAATGACCATGATATCAATATCCCACTATATATGATGGCTATGAATAGAATGAAATCGCCCTAATATCCACTAATCACACACCACTCTAATTTGGGGGCATCACCTTAAAAAAACGTTGTAGATGTCACCTTGTTTCATATAAATTGAGGGTTTGGGAGGAGACGTGCATTTAGATCACATGTGACCTACCCTCCCACACTTATTTCACACAAGTGACCCAAATTATAATTCACAAACAAAGACTGCCAAGAAAGATTGCCTAAACAACCACCTCTTTTCTTCTTCTAATCATTCCACTTTCTCTTTTTCTCTAATGAACTGAAACATCCCATTGCAGACATAGCCTCACAAGAACAAGGCATTCTCATATGTAAAATCTCCACATTATATATTTTTTCAAACAATTAGACATTAGTCTCAATCTCTATCATACATACATGAGAATATGTCTATATGCAAAACCCCTATCAAACCTCAAATCCTTAATCATCTCATTGGAAATGATTTCCGGAGCCTAATGAACTAGATCAGAAAAGTGGTTGGTGACCTCATCCACGAACTAGTTCTCCTGAACAATATCCATATACTCCCGAGATTTGGCATAATACAAGTCCTAAATATAACAATAATAATTGAAAATAGACATGAAGTTATTATAGTTCAACTGCTCATGCTTTCCAGCATTCAACACAAGTCCCACCACCTCCAATGTGAACTTCTAATAAGAGAAAAATTCATTTTACTAGATCCTTTTCACGAGTATCTAGGCACTCGAAAATCTACACTATCTTTTAAATCCACTCATTTTCTACTTGATGCTTAATACATCCTTGGAAGGAAAGATTCTTGTTCTTAAGTAACTCTTGGTTCTTGTACTTTCCTGGCCATTGTTCAACCTCCCTGACATGAGCAGGGCTAGAGCCCACCACTTGTCTCAAAGCCTAAACTACCTAGACCACATCTACCACTATTGTATAATTAATTGTTTTGGGTGAAATATTTACATCATCATCATGAAATTGCATAGGAATTATCATAGGAAGCATCAACTATGAAATAATTCAGCAAGACCATAATTCTGAAAATTTTCAGCAATATCAACAAATTATAGACACATTAAAAAATTAATCCATAACTAAATTCATCACAATAAAATTCAGAAAATAAAGAAAACTACTTTAACACCATGAAGTATCCATACATAGTTTCAAAAATGTATGTATCTCTTGGGGGAGAAGTAAAACCAAAATCCCAACATTACATTGTGACTCAAGATCTGTTATGAGGTTTGTAGTTTAGGTACCCTACTCACAAAAAAAGACTCATGCCCTAAAAATCCTAGCTTCTGTGTATATATATTCATAACAAAACAACGTGACCCCAAATATGGGAACCTGCTCTAATATCATTTTGTGACAAACCAATCTGGGGTGTCATCTGACCCTCTGCCTGACCCAGTATGTGGCATAACACGAAAAATGTTCTCGATCTCCATGGGCTAACAACAGTTGTTTGGGAATCAACAATATAACTTTTGAATTATTTAACTTTATTTCATAAACATAGACAACCAACAAAAATAAAATAAACAAAACATCATAATCTCTTCCAAACATGGATTTTTTTTAGATTTAATGTTTACAACGTTTTAACAAAAATAAAAATGGATACAATGAAAAGGGAAACAAGACACTATCCCAAAAACCACCATGAAATAGGAGGAGTACTATCCTAAATCCAAAACAAAACACATGTAATGGGAATCATCTATCATCACGAACCACCATCTGCAAACATAATTCATTTACCATTTTCAAACATAAACAAATCTATTGACACTCGAAGGTGTAAGTAGGGTGTGAGAAAAATCATAGTAGTATTCTATCCAACTAATAGATTCTATGCTATAAACGTTATAATAAAATATAACGTGAATGTTTTAAAAAATAAAAGCATGAAACATATATATAGATTACATTAAATGGGGAAAATGTTTTCACAAGAAGAATCTATTTTTATAAAAGAATATACATTACTTCTAAATTAACCACAATGTGTATTTTATGCCAACATCAAGTATAAAATCATAGTAGGGAACTATGTCATAAGAAAATCCTATAGGAGCTAACTAGAAATGGGTCCCTAGGTATATCATATATCAGTTAAAAGTGGTATGGAAACCATGACCAATACAGTTTTCGTCCAAGAGCCAGTAGGAGGGGACACCCCTTGGTCTGGGTCGTCTCACTACAAAAAAACAGTACATTACAAGTCGTTATTTAGAGGGGGTTATGTACAACCCCCTATAAATTCATTTTAAGTAACATTAGTGGGGGTTCTGCATAACCCCCTATAATAATCGAATTTATAGGTGGTTATGAATCACCTCTAAATTAATTTTCTATAAAAATTAGTGAGTGATTATATACAACCCTTTCTAATCATCGAATTTAGAGGGGGTTATAGATCCCATTAATTTGATAAATTAGAGGGTGTTTTAAACCCCCTCTATTTTTTAACATTATTTTTGGAATATCTAGTCATATTTTAGAGGGGGTTCAAAACCCCCTCTAATATCTTAAATTACTGGTGGTTGAAACCCCCCTCTAATGTCTTCAATTAGTGGGGATTCAAAAACCCCCTATGAAATTTATAAATTAAAGTTAGTTCAAAACCACCTTTAATCCATTAAATTAGAGGGGTTGAAACCCCCCTCTAATGTATTTAAATTAGAGGAAGTTCAAACCCCCTCTAATGTCATTAATTTAGAAGGGGTTCAAAACCCCCTCAAATGTCTTTAATTTAAAGGGGGTTCGAATCCCCCATTAATGGATTTAATTTAGAGGGGGTTCAAAACCCCCTCTAATTTAAGAGATTAGAGGGGTTGTGATCCCCCAATATTTAAAAAAAGAATCTTCCATAATATGTATATATATATATATATAATTAAAACACAATATATAAATGTATTTAAATAAATTATATGAACATATTATATAAAATATTTATATTATTGTTTTTAATTGTATTTATATTTATACATAAATATAATCGTATAATATTATGTAATTTAATATATATTTATTTGTATGAATTGTATTTTATATAATATTTTTTATTTATAATATAAAAGCAATAACATATTATATATATATAAAAATAAATATAATTTATCTAAAAATATAACATATAAAAACCCAAGCTTGTAGTTTTCCTATATTATATTATAATAATAATAAATATATTTGTATTTAATAGGTTTATGCCATTATTTTATATATATAATTAATCTTATATGAAATAAAAATTATACAAATAAATTTATATTAATGTATATTTATTTAAATACTAATATATATTAATGTATACAATAATAAATATATATATTGAAATATATTATATAAATATTTTTATAAATTGTATTTCTTATAATAATAATTGTATATAATATAAAATTGTACTTCATATAATATTAAGTATATTTTTCTATAAATTTTATTTCATATTATATGAACTATATATAATATACATATTAATTATATATAATATACAAATTAATTATATATAATAAAAAAATTAATTATATATAATATACGTATAAATTATATATAACATAAAATTGTCTATCATATAGTATTGATTATATATAATATACATATTAATTATATATAATAGAATATTAATTATATATAGTATAATATTAATTACATATAATATAATATTAATTACATATAATATAATATTAATTACATATAATATTAATATTTGTATAAATTGTATTTCATACAATAAAAATAATATATTAATTTTATATAATATTATATAGTTTATACAAAAAAATATTTATTAATATAAATAATAATAAGTATATATTTTCTGCACGACATTATATGAATATATTTTTAAAGGCCTTATATAAATATATTAGGAAATTCCTTATATATATATTTTTTAAATATATAGATAAGTGTGTGTGTGTGTCTGTGTAATATAAATATGTATTTATGTATATAATTAATTTAAATAAATATATAATATAATTTTATTTAATATAACATATATTTGATATAAATCATAAAATAATTGTTTAGTATTTATAAAACCAACATATAATTTTTATAGATTAAAAAATGGATTTTATAAGAATAATAATAATTAATAATATTATTTTTATCACGCGCACACACAAACATATATAAGAAGAATATATTCATATTTTCTTGTGTAATATATTTAGTTGATATATAAATATAAAATGTATAATATATATAATTGCATATATAAATAAATATATTAAATAATATATATTATTATTTAAATATATGTAAATATAGTAATGTAATAATATTTATTCTAATAAATAGTGAAATATATATATAAAAATTATAAGATGTTTCATATATTTCAAAAATCATTTGATGTAGTGGTGTGCATGTAATTTCCAGTAGAGTATGTAGCTTGGCAGTGCAGGTTTGAATATCAGTAGAGATTATTTTTCTATTGGTGGTCTTGGAGGCCTGGTTCAGGAGGTAGGTATCGGAGGTGGGGCTGGATGTGGAGACGTGAGGCATTTGAGAGGTGGGAACTGGGCGAACAAGAAGCGGGGAAGGACCTATGGGAACCGGATAACTGGACTGGAGGCGCCGTGGAAGAAGTGGACTGGTGAAAGAACTGTAGGCAGGAACTTGGAGGTGCGAGAGGCCTGGTTCGGGATGCGAGGATGGGGAAACCTGGAATCGAAGGAATGTTGTGGGAGGGGAGAGAGAGCAAGGGCTAGGGCGGGTCAATTTTTTTAAAAAAATGTACAAAACATTAGGGGTGGTTTTGAAAACCACCCCTAAAGTAACCCATTAGTTAGGGTGGTTTGAAACCACCCCTAAATCACTTCATCTAGTTGTGTATAAGGGTTGGTGATTTTATGTCAACATTATAGGGGGTTTAAACTCCCTCTAATGTAACTGCCGCTAAAGTCATCATGACTTTAGAAGCACTTACTCAAAACTGCCACTAAAGGAAGTTGGCGGCCACATTAGTGGTGGTTCCTGACAACCACCACTAATGTCTTTAGATGGTGTTATAACCCATTCTAAAGACAAACATTACCCCTCCTAATGTTCCCATATTTTTAATGTCTTTGTGATCATCACTATTTAGTTAGTGTTATCATCATCAATAATTCTAGAAGAAAACAAGAAAATCCACTTCTGAATCTACAAGTAAACTAGTCCTAGTCTTCCCAACTAGTTACATTGGTATGCCTTTGTTTTCAATTACTACCTCACATATAATATACAAAATCACTTTCATGTATACCTAGACAAAACACTATAACACACATGATAACGAACCCTTTACATATCTGAATCAATTTTTGAAACCAAATTCACACCCAAACCAGTTCAAAATATGCTTCCCATTATCCACAGAATTTATCAAATACATTGAGAACACAAAACAAGGAAGAAAATATGGAACACACATGTAACATAACACATTTCATTTAAAACCTATTTTCAAAATTAAATCACCTTGAATGATTTTGAAAACATATTTATCACATCATATATAATCTATATAACATAAATAAGTTACGAATATATCTTATTAAATTCATCAAAAAATTCTTAAGCATGGAACCACCTACCATGATTGATGAAACTTCTGGGATCCAATGAAAAACAACAATCACACCTCAATAACACACTTTTGATGAAAGATCAAACCTTAAACATCAATATTAAACCTAAAGAATTATGATATATCCCTAAAAATAACTCCCTACCCCCTGGATATGTGAAACTCTATGATAGAATATGGAAAACCCTATAAAGGAGGAATAATCCTAGTAGAAAAAAACATACATGAGAATCTTGAACATATCCTACCAATTCCACATCAAAATAATGATTTAATGGATAAAGAGTTATGATTTGAGTATACTAGGGTTGGAATGCCGTAGTGGGGGAATAAGAGGGACACATTTAGGGTTTAATATAAGAAGGGAAAAAGGTAAATATCTAAATTTTAATGACATATACTGGACGTATGGTTTTCTAGAATAGTTTTTAATACAATTTAGAAACTGTGCATGGGCCATATTATTCAAGAGACATGTCGGATGGTTTGTCGCACGGTTTGAGAAAAATCATGATAGTTGTGTGATTTGACTCTTTCCAAAAGTGACACCATGGTGCATAGTTTCATGGGAAAGAAGAACTGTTTCTTGAGAAATATGCACAATTTCCCCGAACCATGTGGTAGACGTGTGCCACCCCAACCAAAGACAAATATTCTATTTTTCATTAAAATTAAAGGAAACCCAAAGGGTAAAATCTAGAACAAAAAATAAATTTAAAAATAACTCAAAATCAAATAACAAGTGTGACAAAAACATATTCTTCGATCATTACATTCTTCATTATGTTAGGAATTATATAAAATCAATGTATCATGTGAATTAAGGAACATTCCTTCATTTCCAACAAAATAATTGTTATGAATGCTTCACAACCTTTATGAATAAATATTTATTAATATATTAAGTAACTTTTTCTCACCTATTAAACAAAATCATTCTTAATAGATTTTTTATTAAAAAAAATACCAAACATATTATAAAAGAATCCTAAATGATATTAAAAAATGAACAATTAGTACTAATATATAATCTATAATGACACTTTCCTTTCAACCTATGATCCATTCAATTTTACTATGATATAATTATACCACCCAATATCATAATCAATTCATATACTGTTATCTAAGTTTATTTTTATATTGGTTTATCTAAACTAACTTGTCATTAACTTCAATTATACATAATTTGTTCATATGAAGGTGTAAAAAATATGATTAACCAAATAACATATCAAAGTAGTGTTTATCTTTGGTGTAAGTGATGAAATTATGGGTCACTTTAAAATGTTTGTTTTAGAATGGAATCTTTTGATAAATTTAATAGAATTATTTTTTAAAATCAATATTTGAAACAAAAAATATTAATAATTATATATTAGATAATATATAATTATTTAAAAAAATAAGGGAAAATATTTTGAAAATTTCTTCATTTAAAAATGATCTCCAGTAATGTACCAAATAAAGATACATATATTTTCCATAAAGTTTAGTAAAAACATTTTGAAATCATTTATATTTAAAAAATTCAAAAATATGTATATTAAAAGACTAAATATATGTTAAAAATAAATTTCAATTGAACGAGAAAATAATTTGTTTTGAAAGGATGAATATTTTTTGTCTAATAGTTTCAAATACCTTTTTAACCCACATCCTAGAAAGGAGAAATAAAAAAACATTTGAAATGTGTTAGAGAATAAAATACCTTCAAATGAGTGAAAACATATATTTATTTGAAAGTATGAAAGTAAAATGATTTGGGAATAATTAACATGAAAATTATAACACCCAAAGATTTTATGAGATAGATTCTTTTAATTTCTTTGATATCTTTTGTTGAATGCTTAACCAAGATTAGCTTTATCTATACACAACACCGTATTATCATGCATTATACTCTACATTGTTCTTGGCTTCTGTTCCACATAAATTCATATTCTTTTGATAGAATTCATTTCATGCAATAGTGAGTATGGATTTTATTCAATGTATAACTGAACTATATTTGGATTATGTTAAGAGTAAAACCAAAAAAAATCTTTCACTACAGTCAACATTTACTTGGCTTGTGTTACACGCAAAAATGACCTTCTCCGATAGATTGTATTGTACGCAATACTGAGTATCACTAAATAATGAAATTGTATTAAAATATTACTAATTATTGGGATATATTCTATCCATAATGAATTTTATTAAATAAATTTTTAAATTTATTTAATATTATCATTCAACAATCAAATTTTCTAGAACATGGTATGATAAAAAAAATAAAATATTCGGATAAAAGAAGTATTTTAAAAAAATGGGAGTTTTACTGCCTTTGGATGGTGCATCCATTTTAAATCCAGTTTTGACTATTTTATAACATAAATTTTATAAGATAAAATTTTTATTTGGAAGTGGGATATAATAATTTCAATTTTTTTAATGTTTCATATTTTCCTGATAAATTTGAAATGTTGATAAATATTGAAAAATAATGCATTATAATTCAAAACATTATTTTCATCTAATTAATTTATATATTTTGATTATATTTTTAATTGGTTTTAAAGTTTAATTAGATTATGATTTAATCATTTAATATAATATTTTACATTGGATGTATTTTCACTATTATATTAGACATAAAGTCATCTCAATCTTTTGAAATTTATTACTTCATAAAATCTCACTTTTTGGTTTTGACAATGTTAATTAATATTAAATTTATTATTGAATCTTTTCTATTTTTAATTTTGAAAAATGGATTTAATATTTTAAATCATATGGTTAATATTGTGTAAATAGGTTTCTTTTATTTTTAGACATTATGAATAGACACTTCATAAATTATTTTATTTACCAGGGTTAATTGGTAAATATGATAAATAAGGGTAAAAAGATAATTCTATAACAATATTAAAATACCCTAACAGATTTCCTAATTCTATTGGATGAGATATTTCTGACCATGGGAAGATTAGGGTTGATTTTGGGACCCTGTGTATTCACTCATATGTTAAAATGACAATTTATTAGAATTAATTTGAAGTAATGATAATTATAACCTAACCATATATATTTTAGTAAATTGATTTTAACATATGGTTATTGAACTATTATATAGATCTATAAATATTCATTATAAAGCTAAAAATATTTCGTATATCTTGGTATTTTATTTATAATTCTTATACACCAAATAAATAAATTTATTTTTGAACCAATGATGATATACTAATTACCTGATTATTGAATGATTTAAATAAATGAGATTATAAATAATAAAATAAATTTATTTTAAACCTTTTAATGAAATACATGAAATTTATGGATGAGTATGACTTGTTATATTTTAATTAATAAAGTAATTTTTTGATGTAATGATGTTGTTATTGATTTTTAAAATGTAATGAGATGAATAATATGAAATTTTACATAAATGAGTTTTAAAAAATTCTATTTTATTAAATTAAACAATAGTCTTAAATATATATGATTTGTTAAAATGACTTAGATAATGTTGCAAATGTCATTATATAACCACTTGAGTTTATATTAGAATTTTATAGTAACAATATCAACTATATCATATGAATATACAAGGAGACATGGTAAGAGTTAAATTAGTTTACTAAGGGTTAAAGCTAAAGAATAATGTAAAATTTGAGACCTAAACATGTATATAACCTATTAGTTTAATGGTTTATGAAAGTTAATCTATTTTAATATAATGAAATATGTTTTGGACATTTTTAAACTGAGAATAATTTTGTTATTAATTAATATTTTGAGAGTTTCCTAAAGTACCCCTCTCTTCTCTTATAAAAGGACACCTCCTCCCTCCGCTCTTCACTTCATTTTGAACCATCACACTCGGCCAAAACAATACCATTTCACTTAAAAAATTTATAGTTACATTCTAGATGTTCTTTTCTTCTCCAAATACCAACCCTAGTTCCCTAAGAGGAAAATCAATGGAGGCACGTCAAGGAAGATCTAATCTCTTATACCGATTTTTTCAAAACAATTCTTCTTCTTATTGATATTATTCAGTTGTTTCACTATAAAGTAATATAATCAGTATCAAAAATATAAATATATGTTATTATAAATATTAAATGACTCTATTTCACTTTCTATCCATCCAACTAAAAATTAAATCACTGCTTGTGCGTAGGCATGACTTACCGTCTCCACGCTATTATGTAATCTGTTTTTCACCACCACCATACTTGAATGTGTATGATGGTGAAAATAATAATTATATACGATTGTTATAACAAGATAATAGTTATGATATATTATATACCATTCACTCCATTACTATTCAACAATAATGGGAACGATATCATTGCTCATGCGTTGAGATTCATTCCCTATGTTAACCATTCAAGAATGACTATGAATTATATATATTAAATAATCATGATATATATGAAATAATAATGCTAATTTATTATATGTCTATTAATATATATATACATATTGTTTACATACATCCATTCCATTTAATTAAGAAATTAAAACGGCATTCTTACGTACATATGGCCTACAATCTAAATGAACTGTGTATTCCATTTCATATATTTAACTATTATATAAAGAATACATATGATACATAAATAATGTTTTACATTATAGATGTTAGTAAATATGATCTAATTTATAAAATCAATAATAAAATGTCCAAAAACGTATGATAAATAAAATGATTATTACCCAAAATGTTGTTTTAACATTGAATTAACAAATGAACAGGTAATATAAAGTAGTAAGTCATATATGATATCCTAAATATTATTATGGTTCTGTTACAAGTTAATAATATGTTTAAACCCTCCATAAAATAGTTTTGGACACATATAGAATAAATCAGACCTATAGGAAGGGATAATTTTTCAATCTCACATTTTTTAGAGATTGATAATACGTAATTATTTTCAGGTGTTATATTTATCATCTATGTCAGTGTTTTCAAATCTGTTTTTATAAAATATTTACTATTTTTCAATGTATTTTTAAATTCATTTTTACCTATTTTTTACTTCTATTACATGTTATGGAAGTAATCTTTCTTTTATTTACCATAAGAGGTACTTTTTTACTTTTTTGACAAAAGTACGTGGAGAATTTTGTTTAACTTATATGAAATTAATGGATTTTTACAGTTTCATGACATCTTATTTCCAAAAATATTTATATACACTAATTTAAGTTTATTTTCATCTAAAAACATTTCATTTAAAATTGTGTGGATTTTTAAAAAAGGAAAATGTTTTTGGAGAAAAAATGATATTTTCCTCAAGAACTATGATCAAATGTTTAATTAAAATTATTTTCCATCTAAGATAAAACTCTTAAATATGTGTATGTTTATATCCTTATTATTACTATAATTTTATTTATTTAACGATATAATTATATTTTATATTGATTATGTTATTATGGAATGATATTTAAGAATCTCATTTTATTTCTTGGGTTATGCTATGATGAATGATTTATGTTTTTGTGGAAAATGAATGTTTTACTTCATTGTGAGAGGGTGGGAACAATATCTCCCTATGATTAATTGGATAAAGATTTATATCTCATGATATAGATATTACTAAAATGACAGGTAAATCTGGTTTCATAATATTGGTATGGAATGACAAGTAAATACGGTTCAGTAATACATGTCTGGAACGACATGTAAACCCAGTTCAATAATAGACATTATACACTGGGATGGTCTTGGAAACAATGCCTTTGGCTACTATGTAAATAATATTATGTTCTCATTATTTTTTAAAAAATTTAGGTTTTATTCGAATGCTAATTTGTCATGTTTAATTTTCATTTATTATCCATGCCTTATGTCTTGCCAAGATTTATTTCATGACTAATGATTTTGATGTTTAAACTTTATATTCATGTTTTTATGTTAAAAAGATTATGGTTTATTTTATGTTCTCCATGTTTACCATTATTGAGCATTTGATATCATCCTATTATATGTTTCTTTTACCTAGGATATAAAGAATAGTTTTAGTTCTTAAAAATTTGGAATATTTATATGCGATATGTTGAAGATCATTCACCATGATTAGAAGATTATGTTCCATGTTTTAAAAGGAACTAAACAAATACGGTTTTTGAGCGTTTGTTTTTGTCATTTATTAAGTATTCTTCAAATTAAATTTAATGTCCATGCTTCTTATTCTTGGGTCTCTATAGTTGGTATGAGAGTGAACATTTAGTGAACCATTGTAAACTACGATGCCAAAACATTAGTGAGATCCCTAGAGATATTTCTAAGGTATGTCTAGGGATTTACCAAATGGTAAGTCTAACTAGAGGTTATATTTATAGATATATTGTAACCATCATGAATGATTTCAGATTAAGAATATGTTTCTATAGATTGAAAGTTCTCAACCTTGATTGTATTCATTTTCTAGAATGATTTTGGCCTCTCACAATATTTTTATAATTTTTAGAAAATGGGTCGAAATAGGAGGATTCATGTTAATGGAGAATATGATGTACAATGGAATGATATTATTCATGTGAAACAAAATGAAATGAGATTAGGAAGGAGAAACATAATTATTCGGCATAATCAACAATCACAAAATATGATAAATAATATCAACTTTGGTGAGTTTCCTAAAGTAGCTAATAAAAGAATGATGGATTTTAATTATGATAATTGAGGCAAGAAAGTTCAATTTTCCTCAAGTAAATCATGTGGGGATAGACATCAAATTTAATGTTTCAAAGGAACTGGAAGATTCTTTTTGTGTGGAAAATAATAAATCAAAGCTATTGAATTCCTTGTAAAAGTTTTTATTAACACAATGGACAAGGAAAATGGTATTTCTATGTCCTAAAAAATTGTTAAACTTTTTATACATAGAATGTATTGGAATTTTGAAAAGCAATTCCCTAAGGGAAAATCTAATGAAGAGAATCAACAAGGTCATATGGGTAGAATTTATGTTGACGATGATGAACAGACTAAAAATGATATATGATATGGAAGAAGAATTTAGGAATAAAATGATGAAGCTCGATCAATGGTTTATGAAGATAGTGGAATGATTGAATGTTTATCAAGAAAAATGTATGGTACAATGAAATAAAGAAACATCGACAGATTGTTACAATATTTTTTTTCTTAATGTATTTGAATGTATTTGTCCAATGGTTTCGATAACATTGAAATGTTATTCAATTTTTTTTAAAGAACAAATGATATCTTAATAATGTAGAGACAAGTAGATAATGAGATGTTTGATAGTATTAAATACCTCAAAACTGATATAGGGACAAATTGATATCATGATTTTTTATAGATAATTTTTGGAATTTTTGGTGTGTGGAAAGAGTTAATTTGGATAGAATGTACGTTTTCACTATGGTAATACAGTAATTCATGTTATTATCATGTTTTAATAGAATTCATGGTTAAGGTATTCACATGTTTTAAATGTGACAACCAAAAACTTCCAAATGAGTTATGGGAGAAAAAAGTTAAGTAGGTTGAGTTCACCACATTCTAATGTTTTATATTTATAGTTTTAGGAGGGATTGTAATGTTGTCCTTTTATAGATAATATAAGTTATATTCCGGTTGATGTTTGTTAGATTATTGTATTATCTCACTATAGCTGGCCTTATGCATATTATATAACCTATTCTAACATTTTTATTGATATAAATGGAATTACCTATCACTCAATCACATAATCTACTAACACTTCAAGAATGAAAATTTTCCTTTATTTCTTCAAATAAGAGATGAAGTGGAAATTGTTCTGAGAATGACCAATGATGAGATTGTACAGAAATAATGTATGTATTTATACTCATATAAAAATTCATCAATATTAATAAAAGGATCTTGAAAAAAAATGTTATCCTAGTACCTTCTTTTATGATGAATCATAGGGTCCCTTAAATCATTACAGATTTATGGTTTTCTGGTAGTTAACACTATTCAAACCATATTCTATATCACTATAAATTAGAAATTGATGGTTATATTTCTCTCGTATATCCATATTTTCACTTCCCACCTAAGTTATCCTATGTTGAAACACAGTGATGAGTTACTTTTGGTAACCTTTATGTTTCTTTCCATAATTTTTAAAATGATGTTTTAGTATCCCCTTTTACAATGCGGGATTCCATAAAAAATCATTCAAGTAGTAAACCAGTTATACCCCCTATGAATTTTGAGGTTGAAAGTAATTTTAAGGTGGGTAGAATGTAATACACTAAAATTTTATGATATAAATACTTTTACTTTCATTGATGACTTTTGTGGTTTGGTACACAATGATTAGCTTGTTCTATAAACAACACCATATTAGCTTTCATTATACGAAACAATATAATTATCTTGTGTTGCACACAATTTCATGTTCTTTTGATAGAATTCATATCACACAACACTGATTGTAGATTATAATCAATATATAAATGAACTATATTTGGATTATGTTATAAGAAACACCAAAGGAAGATTCCACAACACACAAAACTAACTATGATTTCATTACAGGCAAGAGATACCTTCCTCGATAGCTTGCATTATATGCAATACTGTGTTTCAATAAAAAACAATATATTATTAAAATAATTCTATTTAATAGGATATAAACTATCCGTCATGAATAGTAGTAATGAAATTATAAATTTACATAACATTCTCATTCATATTAAACATTTTCTAGAACATGGTATGAGAACACAATCAATTTTTAGGATAAAAGAAGTATTTTTTAAAAAATGTAGTTTATCACCATCTAATGGAACACCAATTTTAAATGTTATTTTGACACTTTTAACAGTTAAATTTTACAATATAAAATTATCATTTGGAAGAAGAACATAAAAAATATTTTTTTGCTATTTTTATGATAAGATTCAAATTTTAATGAATAGTGAAAAATATTGCATTTTAATTAAAAATTTATTTTCATCTAATTTATCTATATAGTTAGAATATATTTTTAATTATTTTTAAAGTGTAATTGAATTATTTTTTACTATTTAATCTAATTTTGGGCATTGTAGGTAATTTCACATTAAAATTGGACATTAACACATGTTAATCTTTTTATAGTTATTACTTCATAAAAACTTTTTTTTGGGTTTGAACAAAAGGAATTAATTTTAAATTAATTACTACAACTTAGGAGTTTTTAATTTGGACAAATTAATTCCATATTTAGAATCAGATGGTTCAAATTTTGTCAACATATACCTTTTATTTTTTGACATTATGTATAATAACTTTAGTAAATATTTTATTTACTAGTATTAAAGTGTAAATATGGTAAATAATTGTAAAAAAATAATATTATAATAATATTAAACTACTTTAACACATGTAATAATCGTAATTTATGAGATAATTGTAACCATGGGCATCCTTGGGTCGATTTTGGGACCTGAGGGATTCACTTGGATGTCATAATGACATTTTATAATAAATAATTAAAAGTAAAGATAATTATAACCTAAACCTATATTTTTACTAAATATAATTTAATATAGGGATATATAAATGATATATATATATATAGTCCTTAGAAATATAAAGATATTTACAATGTCAATGAATATTATTTATATTTTTTAGACACCAACAATGTAAATTTATTTATGACCCAATAATGATGTAGTGATGACCTAATTAATGATTAATTTGAATAAATGGGATTATTAATATTAAAATAAATTTATTTTGAACCTTTTTATGCCATTATAGAAATTTATAGATGAGTATGAGTTGTTATATTTTAAATAATATAGTTTTCTTGAAATAATGAAGTTTTTATGGATTTTTAAAAATTCATGATAAGAAAATAATAAAATTTGACATAAATAAGTTTTTTTAATAATCTTGTTTAATTAAATGATATAATAGTCCTAGAAATCTAATATTTGTAAAGTGAATTATATAATGTTGAAAATTTCACTAATTAAATACACGAGGTTTGTCTGGCATTTTATAGTAACTGTATTAGCCATATAGTATGAATATAGAAAAAGACATGGTAAGAGTTAAATTAGTTAAATAAGGGTTAAAGATAAAACATAAGGTTAAATTTGAGACCTAAAATGTCAAAAACCTATTGTTTGAGAGTATTTAGAACAATCCACATATTACATTATAATTAAATGAGATTTTACCTTATTGAAAAAAATCATTTTGTAATAAATTAATATTTTGAGAGTTTCTTGAAGTGTCACTCTCCTCTCTGATAAAAGGGCACCTTATCATTGTCCTATTACTCCATTTTTACCCTTTAAGATCCCCCAAAACCTGCCCATTTCTCTTCTAAACTTTCATAGTTGCATTCTATAGTTTTTGGTGTTCGGAAAAGACCAACGCTATTTCCCTAAGAGAAAAATTAAAGGAGGAACATTGAGGAATACGTATTCTCTTCTATTGATTCTTTCAAATTTCTTACTTCTTATACATAATATTATTTAGTTGTTTAATTATAAAGTAATAAAATAATTATCACTCACATAATGATATTTTTTTATAAAAATAAAACAACTCTTCTTTACCTTATATCCATTATACAAAAAATAAAATCACCAAGTGTTCTTACATATGACTTACCGTCTACATGTCATGGTGTAATCTGTTTTTTACCACCAACATTCTTGGATAGGTATAATAGTGGTAATAATATTTGAATATGATTATTATAAAATTATACTAATTATGAGATATTATACACCATCCAATTTAGTATAATTCAACAATTGTGGGAACAATATCTTCACTCATGCGTACGTAAGACTAACCGTTTCCATGACACGATGAGATTCCTTCTCCACATTAACCATTCAAGAATGATAATAAAATATAATAAATAATTCTGAAATATATTAAATAATAATTCTACTCAATTTATGTGTGTATATATATATATATTTCATTTACTCACATCAATTCAATTAAAAAATGAAATGAAAACAATGTTCATGTGTATGTATGCCCTACTGTCTACATGAATAGTATATTCCAATTCATTTATCTAACTATTATATACTGAATATATATGATATATAAATCAATATTTACATTATAGAAGTAATTAAATGATGATCTAATTAATAATATAAAGAATAAAAAGTCGAAACACGTATGATAAATAAAATGATTATTACTCAAAACATTGTTTTAATATGGAATTAACAAATGAAGAGTAATATAAAGACATAAGTAAATAATATATGATATAATTAATATTATAATGGTTATATTTCAAGTTAAAAATATTTTTAAACAATCTATAAAGGTGTTTTGGAAACATACAAAGGAAATCAGACTTAAGTAAGTGATAATTTTGTAATCTCACTTTTATCTGAGATTGTTTACATATAATTATTTACTACGGATATATTTATCATCAATGTACATGTTTTCTAAATATATTTTAATAATTTTTTTTACTATTATTCGATGTATGTTTAAAGTAATTTTTAACCCTTTCATACTTTTACTACATGGTATGGAATGAATCATTCTAATTTTTACCATACGAGGTACTCTTTGACTTTTCTGAAAAAAGTATAAGGATAATGTTTATATTAACTTATACGAAATGAATTGATATTTACGGTTTCATGACACCTTATCTCCAAAAATCTCCCTCCACACTATTTAATGTTTATTTTCAAATAAATAATTTTCTTTTAATATTGCATGGAATTTTGGGAAAGCAAATCAATTTTGAAGAAGAAAGAATAATTTCCTCAAAAACTAAGATAAAATGTTTTATCAAAATTATTTTCCATATAAAATGATTCTTTTATATAGGGTTATTTTTATATCCATATTAACAATATGATTTTATTGTGTTAATGTGGGAATGATCTTTTATATGGATTATGTTATTATGGAATGTTATTTCAGAAACCCATTTAATTTTTTGGGTTATGATATGGTGAATTATTTATGTTTTTTGTGGAACATGTAAGAATGATATCATTATGAGATGGGTGGGACCTATATCTACCTCCAATTCATTGGGTAAATATTTCTATCTCATGATATAAACATGACTGGAATGGGATGTAAATCAATTTTAGTAATAGAGTGCTATAATGAAAAGTAAATCTAGTTCAGTAATACATGGATGGAATGGAAAGTAATAAGGGTTCAGTAATGGACTTTATCCACTATTATGGTCTTAGAAACAATGCCTTATATACTATGGAAATAATATTATATGATCATTATTTTTACACAATTATACGTTTTTTGACAATGTTATTCTATCATTGTTAATGTTTTTTTTATGATCCATTCATTATGTACAACCATGATTTATTTCAGGCCTCAAGATTTTGATGATGAAACATAATGTTCGCGTTGTTATATTCAAATTTTTATGGTTTGATTTATGTTTTCCTTGTTTACCCTTATTGAGCATTTGAGATCACCCTTTTATTTGTCTCTTTTCAACAGAATATAATGAAATGTTTTTTGTAGGAAAAAAGGGTGGAAATTTTTGTGGAAGATATTGAAGATCTTTCACCATGATTAGAAGATTATTCCGAGTTTCCAAATATGCTAAACTAATACGGTCAATAGTTGTCAGTTTTTGTCATGTATAGTGTTTTATGCAAAATAAATATAATTCCAATGTACATCAATCTTGAATCTCTACAGCTGGTATCAGATCAATGGTTTATTCATATTTTTGAAACTAGTATGTGAAAACATTAGTGAGATACATAGTGATATTTTTGTGTTATGTCTTGGGATTTCCCTAAGGGTGTGTCTAACAAGAGGTTACATGCCCAGAATTATGGTAACTGTAACATCCCAAGTAAGCAATGAATAATATATATTCTTATTTATGTCTATTTATGAATTAGATAGTGTTATGAAGACTTAAAATGAGAATAAATCCAATCTTAAGCATAGAATTCTCTAATATTTTTAAAAGATTGTTTTATCGCTTTTAGATGGCGAACCATTTTTAAATAAAACTTTTGACAATTTTATAAGCTCTATTTGTCAAAATAAACTTATTCTTTTTTATTGGTACATTGAAATTTACTTTAGATAAATTTTTGGTATTTTTCTGACAATGTTCATTTTTTAATGAATAGTGAAAATACTGCATTTCACATCAAAACTGCTTTTTCATTTAATTTAATTATATGGTTAGATTCTGTTTTTAACTGGTTTTAAAGTGTAATTAGAAAATATTTTTACCATTTAATCCAATGGTGTTCATTATAATTAATTTCACTTTGGAATTTGGCAAAAACAAGGGCCAAACTTTTCATAGATATTGTTTAAAAATACCGCTATTTGTTTTGCCAACAGAAATTATTTTTAAATTAATTATTTCAATTTATGTGTTTGGAATTTGGTAAAATGGATTCCATATTTGTAATAATAAGGTTAAAATTATGTAATTAAGATTCTTTTGTTTTTGGACATTATGAATAGTAATGATGGTAATTATCGTTAATTATCTTGATTAATTAGTAATCGAGTAGTTAAGGATAATAAAATAATATCATAATAATAAAAAATGACCTAAAAATGTGTCCTAATTCTACTTGTTGTGTCATGGCTGACCATGGGATGCCTTTTTCTAAACATAGGGAGCCCATGGAATCACTTTTGGGTGAAAGTGACACTTTATCATTTTATTTTTAAAGAAAGGAGAATATCACTAAAGAATGTCACACCTGAGTAAAACATTTTTAGTTTTTTCTGTGTAAATTATCAATTAGACTATAAATATTCATTGGAAATATATAATTATTTCCTACATAATAGTATTTTTTTTATAATTTTTAGACATTAAATAAGTTAATTTATTTATGACATCATGATGATGCATCGATTATCTAATTAATGAACGATTTATATAAAATGAAAATATAATGTAAAATCTAAGACTTAAACGTGTCAAAAACATATTGGATGAGTATATTTAGAACCATTATCACCTTATTCCTCAAAATATATCAATGTGGGACCTTTTAAATCTGAAACACATTTTAATATAAAGTATCATTTCTTGACATTCAAAGAGTTCCCCTCCTCCCTCTTATAAAAGGCCCCCACCTCTACCTCCTTACCCACACTTATCAGGCCATTGTCTCAGCCATGCTCTGCACATTTTATCTCTCCAAATCCCTCTCTTCATCTTAGACACCTTATCTTTGGCATAAATCTCTTCAAGAAACCCTTTTGGTACAAACCAGGAGTAGTTACCCGATTCAAAGGTAAAGTCTTCTCTAATGTTCTTTTGTTTCATTTTGCTTCTCAAACCCCCTAAACCATTTTTATTCATTTATTTTGTAGTAACACTAGAATCTTAAATATACTAGGATAATTTTATAAGATGTATTCAAGCTACACGTACAGACACCTACATCTAATGGTTATAGAACATACTGTTTCAGTGGATGGCGAATTTCTGCCTCACGAAACGATGACTGTTCAATATTCTTTTAACAACTTGAAAGGTGGCCATTAAGATGTCACTATATATATATATGATATATGATATATGTTTATATTTTCATTAAGCTTCTGTATTTTTCATTTATGGCATACCTTTATGGTTTCCATTATGGGTAAACATGATATCTTCATTTTATGAAGTGCGGACTACCGCCCCCTCCAAGTGATTTGATTCGTTAATGCCATATATGGGATGTGTAAAGGATGTAGTTAATGATATTATATATGATATTATACTGGAATTATAAAATACCTTTATATCATTATGATTCCATTCCATAAAATACGAAATAGAAATGAAAGTAGTGTTCATGCGTACGTACGACTTACCGTCTCAATGAACGGTGCATTTCATTTCTTACCTCTAAATGTTATGTAATATTATAAATGTATCTATATACTGGATATATATTATAAATATGATATCTACATCATGAATATAATTCTGGATATATTGGATATTTTTCCACATGAACAACTTGTAATTATAAAGAGATTATTTTTGACTCAAGTACCAATGATCGACAAAATGACTATTATTAACTTAAATAAATGCATAGTGTTCATAACATTGTAATAAGTTATATAAAATAAATAATGAACTTGAAAAAGGTTCTTCAGCAGCTAGAAATTAACTCAAGTTTATTATTCAGGAGGTTAAAAATGATCAAGTCAATTCCGACCCGAGGTAAGGGACTTCGTCTCAATCTCTTTTCATTGAGGCATAGTTTGTTTTATACACAACATTCTTTTATATGGTGTATAAAAACCTTTGACATTTAACTCTATTCAAAAGGAATCATTTTTATATGAAGCGTTTTATTAAATGACAAAAGGAATGTTTTTTTGTCGTACGTATGCGGTGCAACCGTCTTCTCCACTGCCCTGACCATTATTTGAGTTTCAGCTTCCACTACAAGCCATAACTTTTTTATGAGAAATAAATACCATGTTTTAATTTTAATTTATTTTGGTATTAAAAATGGTTTTCAAATTTTTTTTGTTATATCAATGTGTTGTATTGATATCTGGTGATCGAAATGTGGAAATTTAATATTTCCTTTATGCATGTTTTATGTGATGTGATTATATTATGGTTCATGAGCATTATTTATGAAGACGGGTGGTTCTGTGATAATCTAATGGCAGGTGAGCCCGATATAGCTCTCCAATGCATTGGGTAACACGAAGGGGTTAAACGTTAAGGTTTCTCCAAAGAGATTTAGAGAATATACTGTGATGGGTATTCCAAACACAAACATGAGTGTTACTCCCTACATAAGAATGTTATGAATGCCTCAAGATACCTTTATGTCTTTTGATTTCTCTGATTTATTCATGATTTGATGTGGTATGTTAAGATACTTATGTTTTATTAGTAATGTATGATTTCATACATGGACTAATGTTTTCATTTTGTACTTTTATATCCTTTAATGAGATTTTTATGCTCATCCCATGTTTTTGAAATGTTTTTCATAGGTCAAGGGAAAGGTACATGATGTGATGATAGTTTTAAGGAAGTGTCAATAAAGAATACATGTTTTATTTTAAATATGATTCCGTTGATGGGAAAAATGAGTACTATATTTTATGTAACCACTATTTTTAAATGTGGAATGTAATGTATGATTTATGATCTAATTATCTAAAACTCTAAACCTAAAAAGATCCTCAACATGTATTCTTGAAATAACTCAAGATTAAGTAAGGTTTAAGGCCGATGCCTTATTGTTGGTATCAGAGGTCGGTTTAGATAACATTAGGAGTTAGAATTATAATAAATAATTATCCAAAAATATTTTTTTATGGTCAAATTGAAATGATATAGCATTTGAAGATCACCATGTTGCTTCATCTAAGACATGTTTGTTCAGAATGGTTTTCCGTAGAGGAAACAGATAAGTAGTTAAAGGAAGGCATACAGAAGGAAATGGCCTTCCGAATCACCATCCTTTGATGGTTAGAATTGGAACCGAATAGTTTGTTGCAGTAATGGCAGTAACACCCCGAGATTTTATGAAAAACGTTCTTTTTAATTTCATTAATGTCTTGTGTTATACGCTACACCAAAAGGAGCTTTCACAACACACATCTTTGACCTGACATGAATTACACGCAATCACGACCTTCCACGATAGCGTGTGTTGTACGCAACACCAAGTTTCGCTAAACAATGATATGCTATTAAGATATTATTAAAACTAGCCGTTATGAATAGTAATAACCACTTTTTGAAATTTTGTAAATTTTATTTTTCAAAATGGACTTCATTTATGGATTTGGAATATCGAAATTAGCTTAGGGTGAAATTTTGGTGATTTTCGGATAACTTTAATATTTTGATGAATAGTGAAAATTACTAAATTTTAATTAAAAACAACTTTTTCAATTGAAATAATTAATAGTGATAAATTATTAATTTGAGTGGTTATAAAGTATATTTAGAATATATTTTTACAATTTAATACAATGTTGGTCATTGGATGTAATTTCACATTTAAACCAGTTATAAACAAGTGTCAATCTTTTGATAGTTATTATCTCTTAAAAACACACCTTTTGTTTTGACGACGGAAATTAATTTTTAAATTAATTAATGCAACTAATATGTTTTGAATTTGGTAAAATAGAAATCATTTTTGAGTTCATAATATCAAATATAGCTTAGGCCTAATTTTTGGTATTTTTCTGTAGACTTTCAATTTTTGATGAATAGTGAAACCACTAAGTGGTAGTTAAAAAAACTGAATTTTTCATAAAACATAATTTTACCGCTTCTGTGAGTGGAATTTCAAAAATCCGAGAGACATGGTTGATGTCAGTAAGTAAAATGTGGTTCAATGAGATGAAAGTAATTTTTGGCGAATAGTAACTTTTTACTTTTATTTACCACAGTTAAAAGTAAATAGGGTAATTAAGGGTAAAAATGATATTAATATTACCCTATCACATGTCCTAATCCTATTGTACAAGTGTATGTCGACCAAAAACAACCTTAAGTGTAAACTATTATCATTTAGGCCCACTTGGATTAGATTAGGACATTTATTATTATTTAATTCAAAGAAGAGTTAAAAGAGTTAAAATCAATGTTTATTTACTAAAACATTCCTAATATAGGGTAATTAATAATATAATTTAGACTATAAATATTAATTACAAAGATAAAAAGATTTCCTACATAATGGTATTTAATTTGTAATTTTTATACTTTAAATAATTTAATTTATTTATGACACAAATATGATGCAGTAATTATCTTATTAATGAAATATTGACATAATTGATATTATAAATACCAAAATAAATGTAATTTAAGACTTTTTATGAATTCCACTAATTTTATAGGTTTCTATGATATATTAGTGTGGATTTAATCAACTTGGTTCTAACATATAATTCTGTTATGACTTTCACAAAAATCATATATCAAATAGTGTCAAAATTGACACAAAATAGTTTTTAAATCAAATATTATATTATTAATTTTTATTTTATTCCTAAAAATATAAGGTTCGGCCAAATGACTTAGATAAGGATAAATATATTAATAATAAACAATTTGGGGTTCGTTTGGAAAGCTATAGTAAGTGTATTAACCATATAGTGTAAGAAAACAAAAAGACACGGTAAAAGTTAAATTATTTAACTTAAAGTCAAATCTAATTGATAAGGTTAAAATAATAGCCTAAACTTGTCTAAATCCTATTTTTGGATAGGATTTCGACCCATACCCACTTTATCTTAGAAATAATACCCTTTTGAACCATTATGAACCGATTTTGACTTTAATATAAAATAATATTTTGAGATATTCCTAAGGTGCCCCTCTCCTCCCTTATAAAAGGGCACCTCCTCCCTCTCTTCCTCACACAACTTTGAGCCATCATGCTCGGCCAACCCCGGCCAAAATCCCTTCTCCACTTCCCTAGTATCATCATAGAGGTCCTGGTCTTCTTCAAATACCATCCTTAGTTCTTTAAGTGGGGGATAAGAAAAGGCACGTCAAAAAGAGGTAATATCCATTACCGATCTTTTTCAATTTTTTTGTTCTTCAACTTCTTCTTCTTTAGTTGTTTCATGATAAAGTAATAAAATCAGTATTTCTTATATACTGATATGTTATTATAAATATGAAACAACTGTAATTAACCTTCTATCCATCCTACGGAAAAAGGAAATCACCGCGTGTGCGTACGTACAGAATACCGTCTCCACGCTGTGGTGTAATCTATTTTCCGCCACCACCTTAATTGGATGGGTATAAAGGTGTAATGAGTAGATATATATGATAATTATAAAGTTATATTGATACTGAAATAGTATACATACACTTCAACACAATTCCACGACCATGGGAACGATACCATCGCTCGTGCGTACGTACGGACTACCGTCTCCACGACGCGATGAGATTCATTCTCAATGATTAACCATTCATGAATTACTATAAAGTATATATAATAAGTACTAATGAAATATATGACCTGATAATGATACTGGAATTATTTAAATTTATATGTATGTCATCTAATTAATTCCATTCAATTCAATATGGAAACGAAAACAGCGTTCATGCGTACGTACGGACTACCGTCTCCATGAACGGTGTATTTCTTTCCATTTACTGATTTATTATATATGTATATTCTGAATATATATATATATAAATCATGTTTTATATTCTGGAATTATGTAATCATGATCTAAGTAATCATATGAATAATTACAAGTTAAAAACACGAACGACAAATGAGATGATTTTACCCAAAACGCTACTTTAACATGAATTTACAAAAGAACGGGTAATATAAAGTCATAAGTGGACCATATATGATATAATAACAATGAATATGATTCTGGAATAAGTCAATAACATGATTTAAATCATTATACAGGACGTTCGGACACTTACAAAGCAAGTCGGGCCTAAGGTAAGGGAAATATCACAATCTCATTTTTATCCGAGATTGTTTATACTTTGGCATTTACTGGGGTGTATTTTATCATCCACATCCATGTTTCCACAATATGTAATATGATTTAGATCCACCTACAATTTTTTAAATCCTATTTTACCCTTCGGTGAGTATTTAGTAAAAGATATGAAAGGAATCTGTTGACGTTTTTCGTACGAGGTACTTTTTGACTTTTCTGACAAAAGTACGAAGAATGTTTTTTTAACTTATACGGCATGAATGGATATTTAAAAAATTATTTCCAAGAAGCTTACTTTAAAAGTTTTCAAGTTTATTTTTAATCAACTTCTTTTAGTTTAGAATTTTATGTCATTTTATGAAAGGAAAAGTGCTTTTGAAGTAGAAAGGATATTTTCCTCAAGAATGGAGTTCAAAAGTTTTATCAAAATTATTCTCCATATAAGATAATATAGGGTTCTGTTTTTATCCCTATTATTACATTGATTTTATTATGTTTTGAGGTAATTATTTTTATGAATTCATCTACCTTATATGATTTGTTTTATGATGTCATGATGTTTCAAGAATCCCATTTTTGTTATATGTGTTATGCGATGATGTATGATTTATGATTATGTGGCACACATAAGAAAGGATTCATTATAAGATGGGTGGGACCTATATCTCCCTCCAATGCATTGGGTAAAGTTTTTATATCTCATGAGATAGACATGGCTGGAATGGTAGGTTATACCGGTTCAGTGAAATAGGACTGAAACGAGGGTGACTTGGTTCAGAAAGGGACTTTGTCCACTAAGATAGTCTTGGAAATGAGTCTTGACTAACAAGAAATGATTCTCTATGATTATGTGTGAATGCCAAAAAGTTTCATGTTTTAAGTTATGATTATTTTGATTACATTTCACTGCCATGATTTATCCCATGTTATGAAATTATGATCTCTTTTGCAGGTTAAGATTTCCAAAAGTTATGTGCTTGTGTATACGATGTGATTGATATTTCTTTTGTTTACCCTTACTGAGCATTTGAGCTCACCCTTTAATGTTTTCTTTTCCCTAGGATATAAAGAAAGGGTTTAGGTAATAAAAATGAAGATCTTTATGGGAGATGTTGAAGATCTTTCACCACGATTCGAAGATTTTGTTCCGAGTTTCCAAAGACACTAAACTATTACGATCCTTGTGTGTGTGTTTTTGTTATGTAATAAGTATTCCGCAAAAGTAATGTAATGTCCATGTATGTTAAGCTTAGGGTCTCTACAGTTGGTATCAGAGGAAAGGTTTAGTCAACCTTTGGAAACTAGGATGCGAAAGCATTAGTGAGATCCCTAGAGATATTTCTAAGGTATGTCTAGGGATGTCCCTAAGGATAAGTATACGTATAAGATACAGTCCAAGAACTACGGTAAAGATCATATAATTTAACCTAAGATGTTAGATATTGAGGATACTCCCCCTTTATAATGTTGTTTTCCCTAGCATGATTTTTGCCTCTCACACTATTATTTTTGGGTTTTAGACGATGGTTGGAACCCCAAGGAACCGTGTTGATCAATGCAATGGACAATGCAATGATTTCCCTCCTGAACAAACAAATGTTATGGGAGATGGAGTGAAAAATCTTATTTCTATACTTACACAAGCTATGAATCATTCTGGACTTCCAAATGAGCAGATAAGGGAACAATATTCTATTGAGTCCTTCATGAGGCAACATCCACCTTCTTTCAGTGGGACTTTCAATCCACTTGTTGCTGAACAATGGATCATTACCACTGAAAAGATATTTTCAGTTCTTCAATGTTCTGAAAATGATAAAGTCATCTTTGCAGTATATCGTTTGGAAGGTGAAGCTGATGAATGGTGGAATCTTATCAAGAATACGAGGCCAAGAGATGAAATTGAGTCCATGGAATGGGACGAGTTCAAGAACTTGTTTTTTAGTAAGTACTTCCCTTGTATTCTTCGAACAAAGATGGAAAAGGAGTTTCTTGAGCTGAAGCAGAAGGATGATGAATCTGTTGGTATATACGAAGAGAATTTTACAAGACTTGCAAGGTATGCATCTGGCATTATCATCCAACCTGAAAGTAAAGTTGATCGATTTTTCAGTGGCTTAAAACCAAGTCTTCGAAGGGCATTAGCTATAAGTGACTTTAGTAGCTATCAAGAAATTGTGCGTTGTGCTATCAAGGTAGAAATAGAAGTTGGTGTTACATATCCATCTCATGGTTTTGACAAGAAACGAAAGATGGAGTTCAAGGAGAAATATCAGAATAATGGTGAAAAGAAGATGAATGTGTCCTTATGCACAAAGTGTGGAAAGAAGCATGGTGGAGATTGTCTTAAAGGGACTAGAAAATGTTTTAAGTGTGGAAAAGAAGGTCATCGAGCAGCTGAGTGTCAAAGTAATGGAAAAAGGGTTTCTAATGATGTGAATAAAGCAAACACTATAGAGAACGCACCACCAACACTTCAATGCTTCAAGTGCAAGGAAATGGGGCATTATGCTAATAAATGCCCTAATCCAAGGGTTAGTGATGATTGACATGAGCAGCCGCTTAAGGCAAAGGACAAAGGGAAGTCACATGCGATCACTGTTGGCGATGTTGAATATGACAACGATGTGGTGGAATGAATAAGTGTTTATGTAATAATGTTGTATCATGTAGTATTGGAATATTTATGTATTGGTATAATGTGGTATTCAAAGGGATTGAGATATTTTTTGAAATAAGATGATATGCGCATAATGAAGGGAAAACAAGAAAACGAAATGTTTAACAGTATTCATGAGCTCATGATTGATATAAGGACTAAGTGATATCATGGTTTGAGTATATAGAATTTTGAGGATTTTGGTATGTGGAAAGTGCTAACTTGTAACTGCATTCATGTTTTCACTAAGTTTCAATGGGTATTCAAGAGAGTACAAGATTAAGGCCTTTGAATGTTTGGAATGTGATAAAAAAACATATCTTATGATATATGGGGATCGACGATGGTGTTAAATCTCTGTTAATCGTTTTCACTATGTTATGAGAGTGGACTACAGTATTATGGATAAGCCTAAAGATTGGAATGGAATATGTTGGACATAAGTTAGTATTGTTTAAGGATATAAGTTTTTTTTTCGATGGGATGTCACTAGTGCAGAAAACGTTTTTTACGTCACCATTTTTTACGTCGGTTATATAAAACCGACGTCATAATATGTAAAAAGAGGTTTTTTACGTCGGTTATTTCTTAACCGATGTAAAAACCTGTGTTCGGTACACATTTAACGTCGGTTATACAAATAACCGACGTTATTAATCTCGCGGCTTCGTTTTTTACGTCGGTTATTTTTATAACCGACGTAAAAAACGCGGTTTTCGAAGGCCCTTTCACGTCGGTTATTGAATAACCGACGTAACAAACGCGGTTTTTGAAGGCTTTTTGACGTCGGTTATTGAAATAACCGACGTTATAAATGTTTTTAAAACAATTATCACGTCGGTTATTAAATAACCGACGTGATAACTCAATTAAAAATTTACCCAGACCCGTGGATTGTCATTCGCGAGTTTACCTTCGACAGTCGCGACTCGTCTCTCTCGCGCGTAAACCCGAATCGGCTCGTCCATTTCGTTGGTTTAGATTCGTTTTGCGATCATCGTTTCTCATATTTAATCTCCTTGGATCAATCATCTAAACTCGCAGCACTCAGGTAATCCTCCCACTCGTTCGTTTTTTTTCGCGGATAGTAAATATATATGTGTTGTGATTTTTTTGTTGAAACTAGCTAAGATTCTTCGATTGCGAACCCTTTTAACTCGTTTTGGAACCATAATCTTATTTATCATCCCTAGATCTATTTGTTCGACTTGCAATATTGAGTAATTTTATGATTTCACTAATTTTTCATCGTTTTCTATAAATCCCCGAGAGGGTTGGGGCGTGTCCATTTGGATGGGTTGCCCTTTTACAGTTGTTACTACTTTATTCACACACAACCATGGCATAGGTGCATGGATTTGGGGTCGGGGGGTGTCCAGGGGGGTTTACAAGGGGGTGGGTAGGTGTGGGGGGCTGTCCAAGGGTGTGGGTGGGTGTTGGGGGGTGTCCAGGGGGGTGTCCAAGGGGGTAGGGGGTGGGGGGTGGTGTCCAGGAGGGGTGGGGGGGCTGTCCAGAGGGTTGGGGGGTGTCCAGGGGGGTGTCCAAGCAGGTCGGGGGGTGGGGGGTTGTGTCCAGGAGGGGTGGGGGTGCTTTCTAGAGGGGTCGGGGGCTGTCTAGAGGGGTCGGGGGGTGTCCAGGGTGGTGTCCAAGGGGATGGGTGGGTGTGGGGGGCTGTCCAAGGGGGTGGCGGCCTGTCCAGAGGGGTCGGTGGGGTGTCCAGGGGGGTGTCCAAGGGGGTGGATGGGTGTGGGGGGCTGTCCACGTGGGTGGCGGCCCTCTCCAGAGGGTATTTGGGGTTGTCCGGGTGGGTGGGGGGGCTGTCCAGAGGGTTGGGGGATGTCCAGGGGGGTGTCCAAGGGGGGTAGGGGGTGGGGGGTGGTGTCCAGGAGGGGCGGGGGGCTGTCCAGAGGGGTCGGGGGTGTCCAGGGGGGTTTACAAGGGGGTGGGTGGGTGTGGGGGGCTGTCCAAGGGCGTGGGTGGGTGTTGGGGGGTGTCCAGGGGGGTGTCCAAGGGGGTAGGGGGTGGGTGGTGGTGTTTAGGAGGGGTGGGGGGGCTGTCCAGAGGGTTGGGGGGTGTCCAGGGGGATGTCCAAGCAGGTCGGGGGTGGGGGGTTGTGTCCAGGAGGGGGTGGGGGTGTTTTCTAGAGGGGTCGGGGGGTGTCCAGGGTGGTGTCCAAGGGGATGGGTGGGTGTGGGGGGCTGTCCAAGGGGGTGGCGGTCTGTCCAGAGGGGTCGGTGGGGTGTCCAGGGGGGTGTCCAAGGGGGTGGATGGGTGTGGGGGGCTGTCCAAGGGGGTGGATGGGTGTGGGGGGCTGTCCAAGGGCGTGGGTGGGTGTTGGGGGGTGTCCAGGGGGGTGTCCAAGGGGTAGGGGGTGGGTGGTGGTGTTTAGGAGGGGTGGGGGGGCTGTCCAGAGGGTTGGGGGGTGTCCAAGCAGGTCGGGGGTGGGGGGTTGTGTCCAAGAGGGGTGGGGGTGCTTTCTAGAGGGGTCGGGGGGTGTCCAGGGTGGTCCAAGGGGATGGGTGGGTGTGGGGGGCTGTCCAAGGGGGTGGCGGCCTGTCCAGAGGGGTCGGTGGGGTGTCCAGGGGGGTGTCCAAGGGGGTGGATGGGTGTGGGGGGCTGTCCAAGGGGGTGGATGGGTGTGGGGGGCTGTCCAAGTGGGTGGCGGCCTCTCCAGAGGGTATTTGGGGTTGTCCGGGTGGGTGGGGGGGCTGCCCAGAGGGTTGGGGGATGTCTAGGGGGGTGTCCAAGGGGGTAGGGGGTGGGGGGTGGTGTCCAGGAGGGGTGGGGGGCTGTCCAGAGGGGTCAGGGGGTGTCCAGGGGGGTTTACAAGGGGGTGGGTGGGTGTGGGGGGCTGTCCAAGGGTGTGGGTGGGCGTTGGGGGTGTCCAGGGGGGTGTCCAAGGGGGTAGGGGGTGGGGGTGGTGTTTAGGAGGGGTGGGGGGGCTGTCCAGAGGGTTGGGGGGTGTCCAGGGGGGTGTCCAAGCAGGTCGGGGGTGGGGGGTTGTGTCCAGGAGGGGTGGGGGGCTGTCCAGAGGGGTCGGGGGGTGTCCAGGGGGGTTTACACATCGATTTGTTTTATATTTCAAAATTGTTATATTCAAATTATGATTTTTTTTCATATAAACATATATTTGTCTTATCTAAAATATATATATATTTTTGCTATTTTTTATAGGTAATAATGAGTCGAAGTTGGATTACGGCACATCGAATGAGCAATGAATATGAGGAAGGTGTTGATGCCTTTTTGGAATTTGCTAAACGAAATGTTCCAAGTAGTGACATTTTTTTCTGTCCATGCCTGAAATGTCTGAATATGAAGAAGTTGAAAAGTAGAGAGATAAAAGATCATCTGATTTGTCATGGTTTCAATCCGAGTTACAACCCTTGGATTTGGCATGGCGAAACTGGACAGAATGTCACTGATGATAATGAATCGCAAGATGGTAACTCTGATGGAATTGATGAAATGATTCGCGATATTGTAGCAGAACAAATTGAGATAGAACCGAGAGTTGCACGTCTATATGGTGATGCCGAAAAACCATTATATCCTGGTTGTACAGATTTTACGGTTTTGTTGGCGGTGTTAAGATTGATTAACCTGAAGGCGAAACATGGATGGAGTGACAGAAGTTTTACAGAGCTGCTACAATTGATGAAAGACATTCTTCCAAAAGATAACGATCTTCCAGATTCACATTATAAGGCCAAAAAAATATTATGCCCGATGGGATTGGGATACAGGAAAATACATGCATGTCCGAATGACTGCATTATATATAGGAAGGAATATGAATTTCTGAAAGAGTGTCCCAAATGTGGGACATCACGGTATAAGGTGAAGGAAAAATCACAAGCTGATGTAGAGATTACAAAGCTCCCTTCAAAGGTATTTTGGTATCTTTCTATAATTCCTCGTTTCAAACGTTTATTTTCTAATTCACATGATGCAAAAAGGTTAAGATGGCATGCTGATGAGCGGGTATGTGATGGAAAAATACGTCATCCAGCTGATTGTCCACAATGGAAGAAAATTTATGCCCAGTACCCTACATTTGGAAATGAAATTAGAAATCTGAGACTAGGCTTGTGCACAGATGGAATGAATCCGTACCGAACCCTCAGTAGCACACATAGTTCATGGCCTGTTTTATTGGTAATTTACAACCTCTCTCCTGAAGTTTGTATGAAGCGGAAATATGTCATGTTGAGTATCATGATCTCTGGTCCAAAGCAACCCGGGAATGATATTGATGTATACTTGTCACCGCTGATTGATGATTTGAAACTTTTATGGGCTGATGGTATTAGGGTGTATGATTCTTATAAAATGGAATATTTTCAACTGCATGCAGTGCTTCTATTCACTATAAATGACTTCCCAGCATATGGAAATTTGTCTGGATACAGTGTTAAAGGGCATAAAGCATGTCCAATTTGCGAACAACAGACGTCATATTGTCAATTGCATCATGGGAGGAAAACAGTGTACATGGGTCATCGAAAGTTTTTGCCTATGGATCACCCTTATAGAAGACTAAAAAAGGCATTCAATGGCTCACAAGAATTTGATACTGCACCTCAACCTTTATCCCCAGAATTGTATTTTGAGAGGGTGAAAAACCTTGATGTGACATTGGGAAAGACACAGAAATCTGGTAATGATAGACATATTTGGAAGAAAAGGTCAATATTTTTTGAGCTACCATATTGGAGGTATCATGAAGTCAAACATAATATTGATGTCATGCACGTGGAGAAGAATATCTGTGATTCTTTGATCGGAACATTGCTAGATATTAAAGGAAAGACAAAAGATGGGTTGAATGCAAGGTTAGACCTACTGTCAATGGGAATACGTTTAGAGTTAGCTCCCACTCCTAAAGGAAGACGAACATTTCTTCCCCCGGCTTGTCATACATTATCGAAGAGGGAGAAAAGTAGCTTCTGTCAGTGTCTTCATGATATCAAAGTGCCTCAAGGTTATTCTTCAAATGTAAAAAATTTTGTCTCATTGAAAGACTTGAAGTTGATAGGTATGAAATCACATGATTGTCATGTCATGATGCAACAAATTCTACCAGTTGCACTGCGTGGAATATTGCCCATCCGTGTCAGAAAGACTATAATGAGGTTGTGTTATTTTTTCAATTCAATTTGCAACAAGGCGATTGATGTGAATGCTTTGAACATTTTGGAAAAGGATGCAATTATTATACTTTGTCATTTGGAAATGTATTTTCCTCCAACTTTTTTTGATATGATGGTGCATTTACTGATTCATCTGGTTCGAGAAATAAGGCTTTGTGGACCTGTATATCTTCGTTGGATGTATCCTTTTGAAAGGTATATGAAAATATTAAAGGGATATGTTAAAAATCCATATCGACCTGAAGCCTCCATTATTGAAAAGTATATTTCTGAGGAGGTAGCAGAGTTTTGTACGAGTTACTTGGCTACGGCGCAACACATAGGTTTGCCTCCATCTCGCCATGAACGGGTTAATAATGAGGGAAAGGGGATTCGTGGCTTGAAAGTCAAATCACTGTCAGCTAAACATATGAAGAAGTTAGAATCATACATCTTGAATAACATAGCTGATGTTCAACCATATATCACATTGCATATTAATGAGTTGAAACAATGTCATCCAAAGAAGAAAGAAATGTGGATTTTGAATGAGCACAACAAAAGTTTTTTGCCATGGTTTAAAAAGACCTTGCTTGGTAGATCAGATGTATCAGAGACATTAAAATGGATAGTGGGTGGTCCATCTTTAAATGTGATAACATGGTCCGCTTATGACATTAATGGCTATACATTTCATACGAAAGCTCAGGACAACAGAAGTGCAGTTCAGAATAGTGGTGTATTGGTGTTTGCAGAAGCAATGCATTTTTCGAGTGCTAAGGACAGAAACCCAATTTCGGCATCAAGTGCATATTATGGAGTGATTGAAGACATATGGGAGGCTGATTACTTTAAAATTAAAGTTCCCGTTTTTAACTGTAAATGGTTTATCGGTAACAACAGTGTCAGAAACGATGAATTTGGAATGACACTTGTTAATCTGAATAGATTGGAAGACACAGCTGATTCTTTTATAATGGCAACACATGCCAAACAAATTTTCTATGTAGTAGATCAATCAGATATGCAGTGGGCTGTTGTTTTACAAGGGAAAAACCAATATGTTGGTGAGGATGAATTTGATGAAGATGCTGATTTATGTGAGATCCCTACTTCCATGGAAAGATTAACAGAACATAATGATGAGTATGTTGAAGACATGGTTTGTGCCATTAGGAACGATCACGACGAAGGAATTTGGGAAAACAATCCAACTGTACATTCCTAAAATTACAGGTAACACAAGTATATATCTTGTTTACATTTAGTTTTTTCATATAATGTTAGATACTGTAAATTTTTTACTTATTAAAATATGTATCAAACCAAAACGATAAAACAATAAAAACCGTAAAGAGGAGAAGTCCTGCGCGCACCGGCAACCGGTCCTCTCTGTCTGTACCACCGGCCGGCCGCTGGCTCACCACCGGCCGGCCGGTGGACCAGACAGAGAGCCTTCCTCTCTGTCTGGAACACCAGCGGCCGGCCGGTGTTGAGCCAGCGGCCGGCCGGTGGTTCAGACAGAGAGGAAGGCTCTCTGTCTGGTCCACCGGCCGGCCGGTGCTGAGCCAGCGGCCGGCCGGTGGTCCAGACAGAGACAGAGCCTCTCTGTCTGGATCACCAGCGGCCGACCGGTGTTGAGCCAGCGGCCGGCCGGTGGTTCAAACAGAGAGGAAGGCTCTGTCTGGTCCACCGGCCGGCCGCTGGATCACCACCGGCCGCCCGGTGGACCAGACAGAGAGCCTTCCTCTCTGTCTGGATCACCAGCGGCCGGCCGGTGAGGAGCCAGCGGCCGGCCGGTGGTTTAGACAGAGAGGAAGGCTCTCTGTCTGGTCCACCGGCCAGCCGGTGGTGATCCAGCGGCCGGCCGGTGGTCCAGACAGAGGAAGGCTGTCTGCTCCACCGGCCGGCCGGTGGTGAGCCAGCGGCCGGCCGGTGGCATCAGTGAGTCCACTTTTCAGCTTTCTTATGCCAACTCCTTGGAAACATTTTGCCTGTGTTTACCATGTTTATCATTGTTTAACATGCTTATCATATTACCGATGTTTACTATTATGTAATTTAGTACACTTTTCTATTTGTGAACTAATGTTTGTTTTTTTGATTTGAAGGAAAATGACAGATCAATCAGTTGATCAGCCACATGATTCTGGAGATGAGCATATTGGTCATACATCTGGGGAGGAACATTCACATGCTCCTATTATGAAAAAGAGTTCAAAGGTTGGTAAGCGTGGGTGCACACGTTTACCAAAATTATCACTTGCCCGTACGAAGGAGGAGAGGATAGTCGTGGAGTTTGATGAGGATGATCTTCCTAGAGGTCCAAATGCTAAAGATTTTAAGGGTTTTGTAGCAACTCAGGCTAAGAGCAAAGTAAGCATTCTCTATGATGATTGGAGAAGTGTGGATAAGGCGATAATTTCTCAGCTGTGGGAGACCATTTTGGTAAGATCTTTTGCTATTGTTTGACTGTTCTTTAAATGTTTCTAGTATATATAATATTTTTAAACTCTTTTTTATCAGATGACATTTGATATTCCTGACACTGGAGGAGTCAGGAAGAAATGCTTATCGTTGGCTGCTAGGAGATGGAGGGATTTCAAATCAACCCTCTCATCTGATTTCATTTATGGTCATAGGAGTCGTGAGAATCCATGTCGTATATATCCTTTTATAGAAGAAGACACATGGAGAGAATTTTTTGAAAGTAGAAGAAAAGAATCATTTTTGGTAAGGGCAATGTAAACTTTTATAAGCTTTCTTATATAAATGATCTTATTATTGTTTTGTTAATGATTACTTATTCTTAATTTACAGCAAACAAGGAAAGCTCATCAAGAGATCCAATCTAAAAATGTATACCCTCATAGTTTATCTCGGGGAGGGTATGCATTATTGGAAGAACAAATGATGGCAGAAAAATTTCAACAACTAAGAGCTGAGTCTTCAAGCTCTGGAGAGGTGGCCCCTCCATCCCCTCCATCTAGACATGAGAAATGGAAAAGAGCTCAGAAGGGCAAAAAAGGACAATATCATTCGGAAGAATCGAGACTCGTAGTTGAGAGGATTGTAAGATATCTATTTTATTTATTTAAGTTTACTATTTTCGTCATATATTTCCAATCATTATAGAAAAGTTCAATTAATTATTACAGGACTCTCTTGAGGAGCAGAGTTCACAGGGGACATTTACACCATCTGGGAGGGAAGATATTTTATCTGTGGCATTGGGAAAGCCCGAACATCCTGGCCGTGTAAGAGGATATCCGGCAGGTGTATCGGTAAGAAAAGTGTTGCCACGTTCCTCAACTTCTAACGTTGAGGGAGTTTATAAAAAAAAATAGAATCGTTGGAGGCTGAAGTCCATAATATTAATGCGACAATGGAGGACAAGATTAGATCATCGGTGCAGTTAATGTTTGCAGACTTGCAAAGACAATTTCAGGGTGCAGCTCCCACTCCACCTCTCCCAGTAGCTCCCACTCCCCCACCTCAGCCTGCGGACCCCATTTTTGATCCTCCTCCTCCGCCGCAGCTACCTACTTATTGTGAGTTGTATGTTGATGATCCTCAACATCATATAGTTGCATATGGGATGGTATATTGTATAGGAGATACAGTTCATCATCAACAGTTAGAGGTAGAGAATCAGAGGGTCACTGTACAGGATATTATAGATAGATCAGCTCGGATACCATTACCTACAGATGAGGTGACGACAATTGGACATAGTATCGGCCATTTTTTACTTTGGCCATCCAGACTTCTTCGACTCATTACCATCGAGGTATGGATGTTATATCTTTTATTTTATATTTTTATTAATGTTTTATCATTTGAAAACTAATATATTTTTCAATTTATTTTTACAGGAATACTTCAAAGGTAAAGAAATACTGTATAGACAACAACAAAGACAGATAGCTATGACATCAGATGCAGATACTAGCAGTCTTGACAAATTGTCAAGATATTCAAATTTGTTGGCGGATCATTATGACTTTACAATGGAAGCTCATGTCTGTGGACGTGAACTATGTGTGGGGATTATGAAAACTGATATCATGGAGGTTGTCACTGGAGATAAGATGGGCATCAACGTGGTGAAAATTTTTATCATGTAAGTCTTAACTCCTTTTCCTTGCGTTATATTTATTAAAAATGTATACTTATGTCTGCTTTGTATTAGGTATATGTATAAAATTTGTGAGAGGAATGAGCTGACAGATGTATATGGATTCATGGACCCACAATTGATTTCCCCTGAAGCATGTGCATTGGATGAGGAACAAAGAATGCTTTATATTGCTGATAGATTTGAAAAGAATGTAATCACACAGTGTTGGATGATGCCTTTTTGTGAGAGGTATGAAACACATCCCTCTCAAAGAGTTAATTATATTTTAACATAAAAAACCACTAACGTTAATTTTCCTTTTCTCAGGGATCATTGGATGTTAGGGGTTTTTTGCCCTAGGGAGAAAACACTTTATTGGATATTCTCTCTCCATGATGATGTGCGAGAAAGTTTTAAGAATATATTGGAAACGTAAGTTTCAATTTCACAATAGTTTTATATATTATAATGAATTTTAAATTTACCCCATTCGTATTATTTTCTAACAGGGCATGGGTCCACTTTCGAAAAAGCGCAAAGAAAAGGAATTACAAGATCAAATATGTACATGCGAAGGTAAATATCCATTTATAATTTGTACATTTTGATTTATTACATAAAAATAATATATTGAATTTACACTCATTCAAACAGAAATGTCATGAGCAAAAAGGCATCATCGAATGCGGATATTACATGTTAAGATTTATGTATGAAATAATAACAACTGGGACAGTTCTGAGTTTTGACCTGGTAAGATTTCCTCTTTCTAATAATATTTCAATTTGATTTATTCATTATACACGTTGACTACTATCCTTTTCCTTTGTAGCTTTTTGATGACCCTCAACCCTTTACTGCTGAAGATATCAAACACTTACAAGTGGAGTGGTCAAATTATTTTACAGGTTTGATTGACTTTTAGTTGTTTGTAATGTAAAATGTAATTTTGAATATTGTCAATGTAATTGTGTATTTCGTAGTCGTTTAGGTTGGATTTAGTTTTTTTTGAAGTTGACATTGTAAGTTTTGAATGTTATATAAGTGAATGTTTAATTTTTCTCTACTTCTTGTTTTGGTCTACTGTTGATGGTTTTTCTGGTCTGGATTTTGGTATGGGGGGAGAGGTTCCAAGGGGGTGGGTGGGTGTTTGGGGGGTGTCCAAGGGATATGGGAGGGGTGTCCAAGGTGTGTTTGGGGCTGTCCTAGGGGTCGGGGGGGGGGGGGGGTGTAAATGAGGGTGGGGGTGTCCAAGGGATATGGGAGGGGTGTGCAAGGTGTGTTTGGGGCTGTCCAAGGAGTCGGTTGGGTGTCCAAGTGGTGGGGGGTGTCCAAGGGATATAGGAGGGGTGTCCAAGGGGTGTTTGGGGCTGTCCAAGGGGATGGGGGGGTTTCCAAGGGGTAGGGGGGGTTTCCAAGGGGTAGGGGGGGTTTCCAAGGGGTCGGGGGGGTGTCCAGGGGGTGGGGGGCTGTCCAGTGGGTGGGGGGGTGTCCAAGGGGTGGGGGGGTGTCTAAGGGATATGGGAGGGGTGTCCAAGGGGTGTTTGGGGCTGTCCTAGTGTTCGGGGGGTGTAAATGAGGGTGGGGGGGGCTGTCGAAGGGGTGGGGGGGTGTCCAAGGGGCAGGTTGGGTGTAAATGAGGGGGGGGGGTGTCCAAGGGGTCTGGGAGGGCTGTCAAGGTGTGGGGGGGTGTCCAATGGGTGTTTGAGGCTGCACTAGGGGTCTTGGGGGTGTAAATGAGGGTGGGGGGGTGTCCAAGGGGTGGAGGGTGTCCAAGGGTTGTGGTGGGGCTCCAATGTGGTGGGGGAGGGCTGGCCAGGTTGTTAGGTGGGTATAGATGAGGGTGGGGTTCAGTTGGGGCTTGGGGGAGGGCTGGCATGGTTATTTTTGTTTGGTTTCTGGTTGCTTTTTGGTGAGAGCAGTGCAATTATTTAAAAAAAAAAAAATTCTTTCACGTCGGTTATTTTATAACCGACGTGGTAAATAAATCGGTAGGGGTTTATCACGTCGGTTTTTTTCTAGAACCGACGTGATAAACCTTTCCCGGGGATTTTATCACGTCGGTTCTTAGTATAACCGACGTGATAAAAGGCCTGGGAATCGATTTACCACGTCGGTTATTGAATAACCGACCTGCTAAAACGTTTCCCAGGCCTTTTTATCACGTCGGTTTCCTAAATAACCGACGTGGTAATAGGCCAGGGGAAGGGTTTATCACGTCGGTTATGACATAACCGACGTGATAAACGATATCCCAGGCGTTTTATCACGTCGGTTTAGGGAATAACCGACGTGATAAAGCCCCCCGCGCATATTTATCACGTCGGTTATTATATGAACTGACGTGATAACCACCGTGAAGTTAGGGATATTACGTCGGTTTTAAATAACCGACGTAAAAAACGTTATTTATAACGTCGTCCGTATTAACGTCGCCTAAAAACCGACGTAAATAATAAAAAATAACGGACGTAAAAAACGTTTTCTGCACTAGTGTGTTATAGTAATATAGTTTTAGAAAAAGGACAACCTGCAGAACGGGCGGCATCCCATCGCGTCGGACAAGGCTGTGGGAATTGAACCCACAACCGAAGTGCGACTGGCCTTTATTGCCTACCACTGGCCCACATGAAGTCCCTGTTTAGTAGAAACTAGTTTTATTGTATTAAGCAGTCTGATATATGAAGTATAAGTCCATTTTAGGAACCATATATGATTAATCTCACTATATAATGACTTATGTATATTTAATAACTTTTGCTAACCTTTTGTTTGAGACAGATGGAATGACCCATCATTCTATCACATGATCTGCTAAAACTTCACGAATAACAAATTCAACTTCATTTATTTAAGAGATGAAGTAGAAATTGTTCAAGGCACGAACAATAGTGAGATTGTACCAAAATAAAGTAAGTATTTATTCTAATTCAAATTCTTCAACTTTAGGGAAACGATCTTGAAAACCAAAAATGTTGTCCTAGTTCTCTTATATCTGATTAATCATATGGTACCTTAGATCGTCACAAATTTATGGATTTGTGATTGTTGGCATTTCCATAGCCATGTTCTCTACCACTCTCCATCAGAACATGATGGTTAGATTTCTCTTCCATAACCATATTTTCACCTATGTGGATACCCAGTGATTAGTTTATTTGGGTAACCATTACGTTTCATAATTTTGTTTTTAATGATTGGTTTTGGTATTCCTTTTTACGATGAGGGTTTCGATTAAAGAATCTTTCGAATAGTAAACCATTTATAACCCTGACGAATTTCGAGGACGAAATTCATTTAAGGGGGGTAGAATGTAACACCCCGATATTTTATGAAAAATGTTCTTTTTAATTTCATTAATGTCTTGTGTTATACACTACACCAAAAGGAGCTTTCACAACACACATCTATGACCTGGCTTGAATTACACGCAATCGCGACCTTCCACGATAGCGTGTGTTGTACGCAACACCAAGTTTCGCTAAACAATGATATGCTATTAAGATATTCTTAAAACTAACCGTTATGAATAGTAATATCCACTTTCTGAAATTTTGTAAATTTTATTTTTCAAAATGGACTTAATTTATGGATTTGGAATATCGAAATTAGCTTAGGGTTAAATTTTCGTGATTTTCGGATAACTTTCATATTTTGATGAATAGTGAAAATTACTAAATTTTAATTAAAATCAAGTTTTTCAATCGAAATAATTAATAGTGATAAATTATTAATTTGAGTGGTTTTAAAGTATATTTAGAATATATTTTTACAATTTAATACAATGTTGGTCATTGGATGTAATTTCACATTTAAACCAGTTATAAACAAGTGTCAATCTTTTGATAGTTATTATCTCTTAAAAACACGCCTTTTGTTTTGACGATGGGAATTAATTTTTAAATTAAATAATGAAACTAATATGTTTTGAATTTGGTAAAATAGAAATCATTTTTGAGTTCATAATATCTAATATAGCTTAGGCCTAATTTTTGGTATTTTTCTGAAAACTTTCAATTTTTGATGAATAGTGAAACCACTAAGTGGTAGTTAAAAAAACTGAATTTTTCATAAAACTTAATTTTACCGCTTCTGTGAGTGGAATTTCAAAAATCCGAGAGACATGGTTGATATCAGTAAGTAAAATGTGGTTCAATGAGATGAAAATAATTTTTGGTGAATAGTAACTTTTTACTTTTATTTACCACGGTTAAAAGTAAATAGGGTAATTAAGGGTAAAAATGATATTAATATTACCCTAACACATGTCCTAATCCTATTGAAAAAGTTTATGTCAACCAAAAACAACCTTAAGTGTAAAATATTATCATTTAGGCCCACTTGGATTAGATTAGGACATTTATTATTATTTAATTCAATGAAGAGTTAAAAGAGTTAAAATCAAAGTTTATTTACTAAAACATTTTTAATATAGGGTTATACATAATATAATTTCGACTATAAATATTCATTATAAATATAAAAAGATTTCCTACATAATGGTATTTAATTTGTAATTTTTATACTTTAAATAATTTAATTTATTTATGACACAAAGATGATGCAGTAATTATCTTATTAATGAAATATTGACATAATTGATATTATAAATACCAAAATAAATATAATTGAAGACTTTTTATGGATTCCACTAATTTTCTAGGTTGATATGATATATTAGTGTTGATTTAATTAACTTGGTTCGAACATATAATTCTGTTATGACTTTCAAAAAAATCATATATCAAATATTGTCAAAATTGACACAAAATAGTTTTTAAATCAAATATTATATTATTAATTGTTATTTTATTCCTAAAAATCTAAGGTTCGGCCAAATGACTTAGATAAGGATATATATATTAATAATAAACAATTTGGGGATCGTTTGGCATGTTATAGTATGTGTATTAACCATATAGTGTAAGAAAACAAAAAGACACGGTAAAAGTTAAATTATTTAATTTAAAGTTAAATCTAATTGATAATGTTAAAATAATAAACTAAACTTGTATAAATCCTATTGGTTGATAGTATTTCGACCCATCCTCAATTTATCTTTGAAATAAGACCCTTTAGAACCATTATAAATCGATTTTGACTTTAATATAAAATAATATTTTGAGATATTCCTAAGGTGCCCCTCTCCTCCCTTATAAAAGGGCACCTCCTCCCTCTCTTCCTCACACAACTTTGAGCCTTCAAGCTCCGCCAAACCCTGCCAAAATCCCTTCTCCACTTCCCTATTATCATCCTAGAGGTCCTGGTCTTCTTCAAAGACCATCCTTAGTTCTTTAAGTGGGGGCTAAGAAAAGGCGCGTCAAAAAGAGGTAATATCCATTACCGATCTTTTTCAATTTCTTTCTTCTTCAAGTTCTTCTTCATTAGTTGTTTCATGATAAAGTAAAAAAATCAGTATTTATTATATACTGATATGTTATTATAAATATGAAACAACTGTAATTAACATTCTATCCATCCTGTGGAAAAAGGAAATCACCGCGCGTGCGTACGTACGGAATACCGTCTCCACGCCGTGGTGTAATCTATTTTCCGCCACCACCTTAATTGGATCGGTATAAAGGTGTAATGAGAAGATATATATGATTATTATAAAGTGATATTGATACTGAAATAGTATACATACACTTCAACACAATTCCACGACCACGGGAACGATATCATCGCTCGTGCGTACATACGGACTACCGTCTCCACGAAGCGATGCGATTCATTCTCAATGATTAACCATTCATGAATGATTATAAAGTATATATAATAAGTACTAATGAAATATATGACCTGATAATGATACTGGAATTATTTATATTTATATGTATGTCATCTACTTAATTCCATTCAATTCAATAAGGAAACAAAAACTGCGTTCATGCGTACGTACGGACTACCGTCTCCATGAACGGTGTATTTCTTTCCATTTACTGATTTATTATATATGTATATTCTGAATATATATATATAAATCATGTTTTATATTCTGGAATTAAGTAATCATGATCTAAGTAATCATATGAATAATTACAAGTTAAAAACACGAACGACAAATGAGACGATTTTACACAAAACGCTACTTTAAGATGAATTTACAAAAGAACGGGTAATATAAAGTCATAAGTGGACCATATATGATATAATAACAATGAATATGATTCTCGAATAAGTCAATAACATGATTTAAATCATTATATAGGAGGTTCGGACACTTACAAAGCAAGTCGGACCTAAGGTAAGGGAAATATCACAATCTCATTTTTATCCGCGATTGTTTATACTTTGGCATTTACTGGGGTGTATTTTATCATCCACATCCATGTTTCCTCAATATGTAATATGATTTCCATCCACCTACAATTTTTTAAATCCTATTTTACCCTTCGGTGAGTTTTTAGTAAAAGATATGAAAGGAATCTTTTGACATTTTTCGTACGAGGTACTTTTTGACTTTTCCGAAAAAAGTACAAAAAATGTTTTTTTAACTTATACGGCATGAATGGATTTTTAAAACATTATTTAAAAGAAGCTTCCTTTACAAGTTTTCATGTTTATTTTTAATCAACTTCTTTTAGTTTAGAATTTTATGACATTTTAAGAAAGGAAAAGTGTTTTTGAAGTAGAAAGGATATTTTCCTCAAGAATGGAGTTCAAATGTTTTATCAAAATTATTTTCCATCTAAGATAATATAGGGTTCTGTTTTTATCCCTATTATTACATTGATCTGATTATGTTTTGAGGGAATTATTTTTATGAAGTCAGTTACCTTTTATGATTTGTTTTATGATGTCATGATGTTTCAAGAATACCATTTTTTTATATGTGTTATGTGATGATGTATGATTTATGATTATGTGGCACACATAAGAAAAAATTCATTATAAGATGGGTGGGACCTATATCTCCCTCCAATGCATTGGGTAAAGATTTTATATCTCATGAGATAGACATGGCTGGAATGGTAGGTTATATCGGTTCAGTGAAACAGGACTGAAACGAGGGTGACTCGGTTCAGAAAGGGACTTTGTCCACTAAGATAGTCTTGTCAATGAGTATTGACTAACAAGAAATGATTCTCTATGATTATGTGTGAATGCCACAATGTTTCATGTTTTATGTTATGATTATTTTTATTACATTTTACTACCATGATTTATCCCATGTTATGAAATTATGATCTCTTTTGCAGGTTAAGATTTCTAAAAGTTATGTGCTTGTGTATACGATGTGATTGATATTTCTTTTGTTTACCCTTACTGAGCATTTGAGCTCACCCTTTTATGTTTTCTTTTCCCCAGGATATAAAGAAAGGGTTTAGGTAAAAAAAAGGAAGATCTTTATGGGATATGTTGAAGATCTTTCACCGCGATTTGAATATTATATTCCGAGTTTCCAAAGACACTAAACTATTACGATCCTTGTGTGTGTGTTTTTGTTATGTACTATGTATTCCGCAAAAGTAATGTAATGTCCATGTATGTTAAGCTTAGGGTATCTACATTGGCACAGTTGACTCAAGGGATAAATGGTGGTGGTATCCATGCACGAGATAATCCAGATCAACTGTAGAGGAAATGTCAGTGGTGGAACATTTCATGAGGCAACATCCCCCATCATTCAGAGGATCATATGACCCTATTCTAGATGAAGGGTGGATTAAATCCCTGAATAAGATTTTTGATGTCATGGGGTGTTCATAAAATAAAAATTTTAGTCTTGAAATTTACCATTTGGAGGGTGAAGCAGATCAGTGGTGGTCGATGGTTAAAAATATCAGGGACACTGATGAGATTGATGCTATATACTGGGATGAATTCAAAGGTATGTTTCTTGAGAAGTATTTTCCTAAGGCAGTTTGACTTAGGATGGAAAACAATTCTTGAAATAAAGTCATGAGGACAACTCAGTGGCTGCTTATGAAGAATGATTCACTCAATTGGCAAGGTATGCTGCAAAATTTTATCCGGGACTTTGATAGTAAAATAAATCGTTTTTTACTCAGGATTAACGAAAAAATATCGAAGGGCATTGGATTCTAGTGAGTTCAAATGTTATGAAAGGATTCTTCAATGTGATGAGAAGGTGTAAATGGAGTTTTCTGATGATCAAGTGTTCTATAACAACCAACAGAAGAATAGACCGAGGTGGCAGGAGAATGGGAATAATTCTTCAAAAAGGTCTGATGGTAAGAAAACTATGATTCCAGTTCATGAAAAATGTGGTAAAAGGAATGCTTGGGAATGTATTCTGAATTCTGGAATGTGCTACTGATGTGGTTATATGGGACATAAGGCTCGAGATTGCACTGGAAAAGAACAAGGTGATGGTAAGACCAAATTTGATTTATAGTTAGTGAAAGTTTTTAAGTGTATTGAGATGGGTCACTATGAAAATGAGTGTCCGACAAATATCTCGAGTGATGGGAAGAAATTAGATTACAAGCAGAATGGGGTGGTGAAATATTTTAGAACTACTTCAGTAGTTGTTGGGACATAAAATGAAGTGGTATCAGGTACATTGTTTGTTTTTTAGATTATGCTAGTGTGTTGTTTGATTCGGGGTCTACACAAACTTTCATCTCTAGAAACTTTTCTAGTAAATTGGGAATTCCATCTCAAGAAATGACTCCGGATCTTATGGTAAAAACAAATGGGGGAAATGTTGAGGAAAAATAATTTTTAAGAATCTTCCTATCCTTATCCGTGGAAAGAACCTACTTTCAAACCTTATTGTTTAACCTCTAGTAGAGTTTGATGTTATCCTAGGTATGGGTTGGCTCTCTATTTACCATGCTAATATTGATTATAGAGCTAAAGAAGTTTCTTTTCAGAAAGACGTTCAGTATGTGTACAATAATGAACCCTTATTGTTGATAACATATCAAGAGGCCTAGAAACTTGTAAAAGACGGAAATGAATGTTACCTTGCACGTATTGTTGAAAACAAAGGAACTATTCAGATTAATGTGTGCCAGTGGTAAATGAGTATCCTAATGTTTTTACTAGTCAGTTCCCTGGAATAATACCAAATATGGAATTTGAATTTACTGTTGATTTAGTTCTTGATGCTAAGACGATTTCAAAACCCCCTTATCAAATGGCTCAAATTGAACTTTTAGAGTTGAAGGAGCAATTACAAGATTTAATAGAGAAAGGTTTCATTCGACCTAGAACATCACCTAGGTGTGCTCATTCCTTATTTGTTAAAAGGAAATATGGTTCTATGAGACTTTTCATTGATTATAGAGCCTTGAATAACATCACTATTAAGAACAAATATCCTTTTCCTCATATCGATGATTTGTTTGATCAGCTCTAGGGAGCTCAGTATTTTTCAAAGATTGACCTGAGATCAGGGTACCATCAGTTGAAGGTAAAGGAATAAGATGTTATGAAGACCGCGTTTCGTACACGATATGGCCATTATGAATTTGTATTTATGCCTTTTGAGCTAACCAATGAACCTAATGTATTCATGGACCATATGAATAGAATTTTCCATGAGTTCTTGGATAAGTTTGTGGTTGTTTTCATTGATGATATTTTGGTGTTTTCTAAAAGTAAAGAGGAGCATGAAATTCATTTAAGGGTTATTTTGAAAACAGTAAAAGAAAATAAATTGAATGGGAAATTTAGAAAGTGTGAGTTTTGGTTGCAACAAATTTCCTTCCTTGGTCACATTGTTTCTAAAGATGGGATAACTGTTGATCCTGCAAAAACAAAGGTTGTTAAAGAATGGACAAGACCAAAAAATGTAATTGAGATTCATTGTTTCCTTGGTTTGGTAGGCTATCACTGAAGGTTTTTTAGAAATTTTTCCCGGATATCTAGTCCAATGATTAAGATAACTTGGAAGGGTGTTATGTTTATCTAGAAAAAAGAATGTGATGATTGTTTTCCGGAACTGAAAAACTGATTGGTGAATGCTCTAGTTTTGGCACTACTATCCAGGAATGGGGAGTTTGTTATCTACAGTGATGCTTCATTGAATGGACTTGGTTGCGTCTAAATGCAGAATGATCAGGTAATTGCTTACGCTTCACGTCAATTGAAAACTGATGAGGTAAATTACCCTACACATGATTTGGAATTAGATGCTATTGTTTTCACTTTACAAATTTGGAGGCATCATTTGTATGGAGTAAAGTGTAAAATATATACTAATCACAAAATTTTAGAGTATATATATTCACTTAGAAATAATTGAACATGAGACCGAGGAGATGGCAAGAATTAATCAAGGATTATGATTGTACAATTCATTGCCATCCGGGAAAAGCAAATAAAGTGGCAGATGCTTTGAGTCGAAAAAGTAATGCTTAATAAACAATGTTGCGTTTGGAACGTGGTCCTTTGGTTAAGGATTTGATGAACTTTGACATAGAATTTGTTGGTGCATGATGTCCTTCTATTTTGTTTCAGGTATCAGTGAAATCTTCTCTATCAGACAGAATTAAGCAAGCATAGAAGCAAGACAGTGAGTTGCAGAAAAGGGTAGAGCTAGTTCAGAAAGGTAAGTTGCCTGAATTCAACATTGAAATTGATAGTGCTTTGAGATTTGGGTAGAGATTTTGTGTGTCGTGTGATTCACAGTTGAAGAGACAGTTGTTATGTGATGCTCATAGTTCTCCGTTTTCTGTTCATCCAGGAAGTACTAAGATGTATAGAGATCTTTGGGAGTATTACCGGTGGGATGGAATGAAAAGAGATATTACAGATTTTACTGTGACGTGTTTGAATTGTCAATAGGTTAAAGAAGAGCCGAAGTTACCGAAATGGATGCTTCCACCGTTACCAGTACCAGAGTGGAAATGGGAGAATATATCCATGGACATTGTTGTTGGATTGTCGAAGACACCTCTAGGTAATAATGAAATCTGAGTTATTGTTGATCGCTTGACTAAATCTGCTCATTTCCTTGCAATACAAGATACTTTTTCCCTAGATAAACTTTTTAGTTTGTATCTTAAAGAGATATTCAGATTAGAGGGAGTTCCCCTCTCCATTGTATCTGATCGCGATCTCGTGTTTACTTCTAACTTTTGCAAAGGCCTTCAAAAGTCATTGGGTACTGAATTAAATTTTTGTACAGCTTTTCATCCCCAATCAGATGGGCAGTCAGAATGAACAATTCAAACTTTGGAGGATATGCTACGTACTTGTTCGATGGATTATCAGGGAAGTTGGGACCAACATCATTCTTTGGTTGATTTTTCTTATAATAACAGTTTTCATTCCAGCATACAGATGGAACCATTTGAGGCATTATATGGGAAGCGATGTTGAACTCCAGATTTTTTGGATGAAGTAGGTGAAAGGAAGTTGATGGGACCAGAATTGGTAGAAGAGTTGGCAGAAAAATTTCAGCTAATTTAGAAACACATGAGAACACCTCAGAGCATGCATAAAAGTTATGCGGACAACAGGCAGAAGGATCTCTCTTTTGAGGTAGACGATCATGTTTTTCTCAAAGTATCACCATGGAAAAGTGTGATGTGATTTGGTAAGAAAGGAAAGCTGAGTCCAAGGTTCATTGGACCATATAAAATTCTAGAGAGAGTTGGATTAGTTTCATACCGAGTGGATTTACCTCTGACTTTATCTTAGGTACACAATGTTTTTCATGTTTCAATGTTAAGGAAGTACATGCCAGATCCATCTCATGTTTTGAGTCCAGAGGTAGTTCAGCTGGAATAAAATATATCTTATGAGGAACAACCAGTCCAGATTCTTGGACATAGGGAGAAAGTGTAGCGGAATAAGGTGATTCATCAAGTAAAGGGTTTTTTGGAAAAACAACATGAGTGAATAGGCAACATGGGAATATGAAAATGAAATGAGGGATAAATACCCCCATTTATGCGATAAGTAAATAAATTGCGGGGAAGAAATTTTCTAAAAGGGGGAAGGATGTAACATTCCAATTAAGTAATGAATAATATATATTCTTATCTATGTCTATTTATGAATTATATAGTGTTTTAAATACATAAAATGAGAATAAATCCAATCTTAACCATAGAATTCTCTAATATTTTTGAAAGATTGTTTTACCGACTTTTGATGGAGAACCATTTTTAAATCAAACTTTTGAAAATTTTATAATCTACATTTTTCAAAATAAATTTATTATTTATTATTGGGACATTTAAATTTACTTTGGATAATTTTTTTGTATTTTTCTCACAATGTTAATTTTTTTAATGAATAGTAAAAAATACAGCATTTTACATCAAAACTGCATTTTCATCTAATTTAATTATATGGTTAGATTATATTTTTAATTTGTTTAAAAGTGTAATTAGAATATATTTTTACCATTTAATCCATTGGTTTTCATTATAATTAATTTCACTTTGGAATTGGGCATAAACAAGTGCCAAACATTTCATAGATATTGTTTCAAAAAAATGCGCTATTTGTTTTGACAACGAGAATTATTTTCAAATTAATTATTGCAATTTCTGTGATTAGAATTTGGTAAAATGGATTCCATATTTGGAATCAGAAAGTCCAAATTATGTAATTAAGACTCTTGTTTTTGGACATTATGAATAGTAACGATGGTAATTATCTTTAATTATCTTGATTAATTAGTAATCGGGTATTTAGGGATAATAAAATAATATCATAATAATAAAAAATGACCCCAAAATGTGTCCTAATGCTACTGGTTGTGTCATGGACGACCTTGTTATGCCTTTTTCCAAACTTAGGGACCCCATGGAATCACTTTTGGGTGAAAGTGACACTTTATCATTTTATTTTTAAAGAAAGGAGAATATCACTAAAGAATGTATCACCTGAGTAACACATTTTTAGTTTTGTCTTTGTAAATGATCACTTAGACTATAAAAATTCATTGGAAATATAAAAGGATTTAATACATCATAGTATTTTTTTACCAATTTTAGACATTAAATAAATTAATTTATTTATGACATCAGGATGATGCAGCAATTATCTCATTAATGAACGATTTAAGTAAAATGAAAAGATAATGTAAAATCAAAGGCGTACACTTGTCAAAAACCTATTGTATGAGTATATTTCGAACTCTTATCACCTTATTGTCAAAATTTATCAATGTGATACCATTTAAATCCGAAACTCATATTAATATAAAGTAAAATTTCATGACCTTCCAAGAGTGCCCCTCCTCCCTCTTATAAAAGGCCCCCCACTCAAACTCCATACCCACACTTCTCAAGCCATTGGATCTCCCAAGAACTACTCATTTTATCTCTCCACATCCCTATATTAATCCTATGAGCCTTACCTTAGGCAGAAATATCTTCAAGAAACGTTTTTGGTACAAACCAAGAGGAGTGACCCGATTTAAAGGTAATGTCTTCTCTAATGTTCTTTTGTTTTATTTTGCTTCTCCAACCCACTAAACTCTTTTTATTCATTTATTTTGTAACAAAAACAGTATATTAAAACTACTAGGATGTTTTTATAAGATTTATTTGAGCTAGACTTACAGACACCTACATCTAATGGTTAAAGATCATATTGTTTCCGTGGATGGCGAATTTCTGCCTCAGGAAACAATGACTGTTAAATATTCGTAAAACACCTTCAATGGTGTCCATTAAGATGTCACAATATGTATATATGATATATGATATATGTTTATGTTTTCCTTAAGCTTTTTTATTTTTCATTTATGGCATACCTTTATAGTTTCCAATATGGGTAAACGCGATATCTTCATTTTAGGAAGTGCGGACTACCGCCCCCTCAAAGTGATTTGATTCCTTAATGCCATATGTGGGACGTATAAAGGATGTAGTTAATGATATTATATATTATTTTATACTGGAATTATAATATACCTTTATATCATTATTATTATATTCCATAAAATATGAAATAGAAATGAAAGTAGCGTTCATGCGTACGTACAGCTTACCGTCTCAAAGAACGGTGCATTTCATTTCTTACCCCTAAATGTTATGTGATATTATAAATGCATGTATATACTGGATTTATATGATATATATGATATCTAAATCATGAATATAATTCGGGATCTAATGGATATTTTACCACATGATCAACTTGTAATTATAAAGAGTTTATTTTTGACTCAAGTACCGATGGTCGACAAAACGACCATTATTAACTTAAATAATTACATAGTGTTAATAACATGGTAATAAGTTATATAAAAGGAATAATGATCTTGAAAAAGGTAATTAAACAAGTAGAAATCAACTCAAGTTTAATATTCAGGAGGTTAAAGAACGATCGAGTCAAGTCGGACCCGAGGTAAGGGACTTCGACTCAATCTTCTTTCATTCGGGATTATTTTGTTTTATACACAACTTTATTTTATACGAAGTATAAACCCCTTTTAATTTTACGTCTATTCAAAAAGAATCTTTTTTATACGAAGCGGTCTACTATACGCTAAAAGGAATGTTTTTTTGTCATACGTATGCGGCGACAACGACTTCTCTGCCGACGTGACCATTATTTGAGTTTCGGCTTCCTCTACAAGCCATAACTTTTTTTATGAAAAATAAATACCATTTTTTAATTTTAATTTATATTGGTATTAAAAATGGATTTCAAATTTTTTTTATTATATCAATGTGTTGTACTGATATCTTGTGATTGAAATGTGGAAATGTTATGTTTCCTTTATGCATGTTTTATGTGATACGATTATGTCATGGTTCTTGGGAATTGTTTATGAAGACGCGTGGTTCCGTGATAAACTAAGGGTGGGTGAGCCCGATATAGCTCTCCAATGAATTGGGTAATTTGAAGGGGTTAAACTTTAAGGTTTCTTCGAAAAGATTTAGGGAATATACTTTGATGAGTATTCCAAATGTAACCATAAGGGTTACTCCCTATATAAGAATGTTATGAATGCCTCAAGTTACCATTATGCATTTTGATTTCTATGATTTATTCATGATTTTATGAGGTATGATAAGATAATTATGTTTTACGAGTAAAGTATGATTTCATACATGGACTAATGTTTTCTTTTTGTACTTGTATATCCCTTACTGAGCTTTTTATGCTCATCCCATGTTTTTGAAACGTTTTTCATAGGTCAAGGGAAAGATACATGATGTGATGATAGTGTCAATGAAGTGTCAAGAAAGAATGTATGTTTTATTTTAAATATGTTCCCATTGATGGGAAAAATAAGTAGTATATTTTATGTAACCACTTTGTTTAAATGTGGAATGTAATGAATGATTTATGATCTAATTCTCTAAAACTCTAAACCTGAAAAGATCCTTAATGTGTATTCTTGTAATAACTTAATATTAAGTATGGTTTAAGGCCGAGGAAATATAGTAACAATCATTAATACCCTAGGATATAACCTAAGATGTTAGAGATTGAAATTACTCCCTCGTGATTATATTATTTTCTTAGTACGATGTTCGCCTCATAACATATTATTATTCGGTTTTAGAAAATTTCCAGAAATATGAGGATTCTTGTTAATGGAGAATATTATGGACAATGGAATGATATTGTTCATGAACAACCAACTTAAATGGGAGTTGGAAGTTAAAACATCATTATTATTCCCAATCATCAATCTTATAAACTTATCAATAATCTTAACATTGGTGAGTTTGATGAAGTAACTAATAAGAGAATGATGGAGCTTCATATTGATCACAGAGGAATAAATGTTCAATTTTTCGCTTGTAAATCATGTGCGATGAGGCATCAAGGAGATTGTTTCAATGAAAATGGAAGATGATTTTTGTGTGTAAAACAAGAAAAAAAATCCCATAAATTTAATTGAAAATGTTCCATTAATTAAATGGACAAGGATCATGGTATTTCTAAGACATCAACAATTATTAAATGTTTTTAATGTGAAACATACGGACATTATGAAAATCAATGCCCTAAGGTAAAATATCCTTAAGAGAATCAGCATTTTCATATGGTTAGTATTTATGTTGATGATTATGATGAAGAGACTAAAAATTATATATGATATGAAAGAAGCATTAAGGACTAAAATGATGAATCTTGGTCAGTGGTTTAAGAAGATAGTGGAAGGATTGAATACTTATCAAGAATAATTTATTGTACTATAGAATAACGAAACATCAAAGGATTGATAAACTATTGATTTTCCTTATGTATTTGAACGTATATGTTAATGGTATTGATAACCATAAAAATATGTTTAGATATTTTTGAAAAAAAATGATATGTGAATAATGAAGGGAAAAAGAGATAATGAGATTTATGATAGTATTAATGGCCTCAAGACTGATTTAAGGGTAAAGTAATATCATGGTTTGTGTATATATACTTTTGGAATTTTTAGAGTATATAAAGAGTTGACTTTTATAGAAGGCATGTTTTCATTAATGTTATATATTAATTCAAGTTTATATAATGTCTCAAGAGAATACACGATTTAGGTATTCACATGTTTGGAACGTGACAACCAATAACATCCAAATGAGATATAAGACACAAATGTTAAGTAGATTTATTTAACCACATTCTAATTTTTTATATTTTCCGTTTTGGAAGGATTATATTGTTATCCATTTATGGATAGTACAAGTTATATTTCGGTTGATGTTTTTTAGATTAATTTATTATCTCATTAGAGGTGTCCTAAGGAATATTTGATAACCTATTCTAACCCTTTTATTGATACAGTTAGAATGACCTAACATTCTATCGCATGATCTGATATCACTTTAAGAATGAAAAATTCACATTTATTTGTTTAAATAAGAGATAAATTTTAAATCGTTCTGGGAATGACCAATGGTGACATTGTATTGAAATCATGAATGTATTTTTCCTCATATAAAAATTAATCAACTTTAGGAAAAAGATATTGGAACAAAAAATGTTCTCATAATACCTTTATATATAATTAATCACAAGTTCCCTTAAATTATTGCATATTTATGGTTTTATAGAAGTTAACATTCTCCAAACATTATTCTCTTTCACTATCCATCAGAACTTGATAATTATATTTCTCTCCTATATCCATGTTTTCACTTCCCGCCTATGTTCTATTATGTGGAAACCCAATGATGAGTTAATTTGGGTAATTTTTATGTTTCCAACCTTCCTTTTTGAAATTAGGTTTTAGTATCCCTTTTTATGATGTGGTTTTCCATAAAAGAAACTTTTATATAGTAAACCATTTATAACCCATATGAATTTCAGGGAAAAAATTCATTTTAAGGGGAGTAGAATGTAACACCATACGATTTTTTGAGATAGATTCATTTATTTTCTCTAATGAATTTTGTTTTATTATACACCAATATTACCTTTCTCTATACCATACACCATGTTACCTTGCATTAAACCCAACAATATTCTTAGCTTGTGTTGCACACAATTTCATGTTCTTTTGATAGAATTCATTTCACGCAACACTGTGTATATGTTTTATTGAATTTATAAATAAAAAATGTTTGGATTATGTAATATGAAACACCAATGGAATATTTCAGTACAATTTACACTAGAATGTCTTGCGTTACATGCAAGAGTGATCGTCCTCGATAGCTTGCATTGTACGCGATACCGAGTTTCAATTTAAAACAATATATTATTAAAATATATTATTTAATGGGATATAAAATAGTTTTATTGAATAGTATTAACCATTATTTTTATTTTATATAACATTATAATTCAAATTACACATTATATAGAACAATGTATGAGAATAAATACCAATGTTTCGATAAAATTAATATTTTTTTAAAAAATGCAGTTTTATAGCCTTTTGATGGAGAACCAATATTAAATCTAGTTTTGATACTTTTATAAGTTAAATTTTATGAGATTATCTTCTTATTCAGAATATGTACATAAAAATGAAATTATGTAGAATTTTTGGTATTTTTATGATAAAATTCAAATTTTAATGAATAGTGAAAAATACTATATTTTAATTCAAAACTGTCTTTTCATATTATTTATTTATATAGATAGATTATTGTTTTATTTGGTTTTAAATATTAAGGGGATTAGTTTTTTATCATTTAATTCAATGTTATTTGTTGGAAGTAACATCACTTTTAAATTGGACATACAAACATGTCAATCTTTTGTTTGTTTTTAATTCTTTAAAACCCACTTATTGGTTTCGAAAATAAGAATTACTTTTAAAATAATAACAGAAACATTTGTATTTTTAATTTGGAAAAAATTGATTCCATGTTTGGAATTAGAATGTTCAAATTTTTTAAATAGGTTCCGTTTATATTTAGAAATTATGAATGGTATCTTTAGTATATATTTTATTTATCATCGTTAAAGGGTAAATATGGTAAATTAGGGTAAAAAAATATTATAATAATAATATACTAACCTAACACATGTATTGATCTAATTTGATGAGATATTTATGAACATGAGAATCCTTGGGTCGATATTGGGACCCCATGGATTCACTTAGCTGTGAAAATGACGTTTTATAAGAATTAATTTAATGTAATGATAATTATTACATAAACATATATCTTGTAAAAAATGGATTTTAATATAGGGTTATATAAATTATATAGATGTATATAAATAATCATTATAAATCTAAAATAATTTCCTATATCATGGAATTTGTTTATTATTTTTTTACACCAAATAAAATAAATTATTTATGACTCAATGATGATGTAGTGATTACCCAATTAATGAATAATTTAAATAAATGAGATTATAAATATTAAAATAAAATTATTTTTAAATATTTAATTCTATACATGAATTTTATGGTTCATTATAAGTTGGTATGTTTTAGCTTAATAAAGTATATTCGAAATAATCAAGTTGTTATCGGTTTTTAAAAAGACATGATATGAATAATATAAAAAATTGATATAAAGGAGTTTTAAAAAAACACTATTTTATTAAATTATATAATAGTAATAAAAAATATAATATTATGCCAAATGACATAGATAATGTTTAAAATTTCATTAATGAACCACTTTAGGTTCGAATTTAATTTTATAGTCATTATATTAACTATATAGTATGTATATATAAGAAGACATGGAATGAATTAAATTAGTTTACTAAGGGTTAATGAAAAATGTAAGGTACAAATTTAGACCTAAACCTGTATAAATAATATTTGATGAGTTTATGTCAATTAATAGTCATCATATAATCGAATTAAATTAGTTTTGTACCTTCTGATATCGAAAATAATTTTGTAAGAAATTAATATTTTGATTGTTTCCTAACGTTCGCCTCTCATCTTTTATAAAATGAAACATCACACCTCTCCTCTTAATTCCATTTTGATTAATCAACCTCATCAATTCAGTGAACGTTTCTCTTATGAAATTTACTAGTTACATTCCAATGATTCTGGCCTTCTCAAAAGACTAACTCTTGTTCCCTAAGAGGAAAATTAAAGCAGGTACGTCAAGGAAGAGGTAATCACTTCTACCAATTCATTCAAATTTATGTATTTTTATATATACTATTCATTAGGTGTTTCATTATCAAGAAATAACAAAATTACCACTCATATAATTATATGTTATTATAAATATTATCCAACCCTATTTCACTTTCTATCCATCCTACGAAACATAAAATCACCGCATGTGCATACATACGACTTACCGTCTCCACAACACGGTGTAATCTGTTGTTACCCACCACCGAACATGGATGGGTATAATGGTAGAAATAATAACTAAATAATGTTATTATAAAATTATACTAATTATTATATATTATAGTTATACTCTTCCATACCATTCAATAGTTAAGGGGACGATATCGCCACCCGTGCGTAAGTAAAGCTTACCGTCTCCACGAAGTGATGAGATTCATTATCCATGTTAACCAATCAAGAATGATTATAAAGAATATATAATAAATAAAAATAAAATATATGATATAATAATGATACCAAATTTATGTATATATAAATATATTTTGTGTGTGTGTGTGTGTTTCATTTACTTTCTTACATTCAATTCAGTAAGGAAACGAAAATAGCGTTCATGCATACGTATTGCCTACTGTCTCCATGAAGAGTGTATTCCATTTCATTTATCAAAATATTATATAATTAATATGTAATATATATATAAATAATTATTAAATTCTATATATATGTAAATGAGGATCTAATTTTTAATAATAAGAATAACAATTCCAAACACATATGATGAATAAAACAATTATTACCCAAAATGTGGCTTTAACATGGAATTGACAAATGAACAGGTAATATATTGTCATATGTAAATCATATACGATATAAAAATGTTATTTTATCTCTCTTACAGGTTAATAATATGTTTAAACACATTATAAAAGTGTTATAGAATCATAGAGAAGAAATCTTATCTAATGTATGGGATAATTTTGCCATCCCACTTTTATCTGAGATTGTTTAAACGTAATTATTTACTGGGTTTATATTTATCATATATGACCATATATTCTAAATATTATTCATAAAATGTTTAATGTTATTCAATTTTTGTTTAAAGTCATTTTAAGCATTTTTAAATTTTACTACATGGTATGGAATGAATCTTTCTTCTGTTTCCCATACGATGTACTTTTTGACTTTTCAGACAAAAGTACGAGGATAATGTTTTCATAACATATATGGCATGGATAGATTTTTATGGTTTCATGAAACATTATTCCCATAAATCATACAATACAATATTTAAAGTTGATCTTCTACTTAATTAATTTCTTTTATAATTTTATGACATTTTGTGAAATTAAAAAGTTTTTTAGAAGAAAGGATATCTTCTTCAAGAACTGAGTTCAAATGTTTTATAATAATTATTTTCCATATTGGACGATGCTCTAAAATGTGGTTATGTTTATAACCCTATTATTACTATTACTTTATTTACCTAATTATGGAATGATATTTTATATGGATTATTTTCTGATTGAATTATATTTAAGAAACTCATTTTATTTCTTGAGTTATGCTATGATGAATGATTTATGTTTTTGTGGAACATGAATGAATGTTTTCATTAAGAGATGGGTGATACCTATATATCTCTCTCCAATTAATTAGGTAATGATATATATCTCATGATAAATAAATTACTGGAATGAATTGAAAATATGGTTCAGTAATACCTTGCTGGAATGACAAATAAATCTGGATCAGTAATACATGGATTCAACGAAAAGTAATCCCAGTTTAGTAATAGAATTTTTCCACTATGATATACCTATCAGCAATGAATTGGATAATATGGAAATCATATTATGTGATCATTAGTTTCCCACAATTACATGCTTTATTCCATTTATATTCTATCATGTTTAATGTTCCTTTATGATCCTTACCTTATGCAATTCCATGATTTATTTCCTGACTGAAAAGTTTGATGTTAAAATGTCATGTCATGTTTTTATGTTCTAATGTTTATGGGTTGTTTTATGTTCTCAATGTTTACCCTTACTGAGAATTTGATCTCACCCTTATATATGTATTTTTTCCCAAAGATATAAATAATGTTTTTATGTAGGAAAACAAAAGGGGAATATTTTTATGAGAGATTTTGACGATCATCCACCATGATTAGAAGATTATGTTCCGTGTTTCCAAATAAACTAAACTAATACGGTCATTGTGTGTAGGTTGGTTTTTTATATAATATGTATTCCACCAATGAAATGTTATGTCCATGTACATCAAGTTTGGGTATCTACTGTAATGGAGGTAGAACCATCTTTAAAGTTGATAAACTTTTTTCATAGAAATATTGGACATTTATGAGAAAGAATTTTATCTAAAATTTATATTTTTTTCAAATAATAATTTCACCCATACATAAATGAGGGAATAAAATATTAAATATGAAATAGAGTACATTATAAATCTTTTACAAATTATTCTTAGTGAATATAATTTTGACTCAAAAAATTTAATTTTGAGTAAGCTAAATCCCATATAGATGCAAATTTATTGAATAAAAAAAATAAAATAGGATTCTATATAATAAATGTAAATTCTAATTAATAAAAGAATAATTACCAATAATGAGAATATAAAATATATTAATGTTCCCAACATATATGAAATATGTTCTATATGAATAATAATGACTCAATGAGTGAGAAATGGGTTTTGTAAAAAACCCTTACATTAAATGTAAAATAACAAAGAGATGATTACCATGAAATAGATATTTAAATATCATTAAATGAAAGATAATAACTATAATTTATTGAAATTAGTAAGTGAATACACCATGTAAAATAATTTATGGTGTTTAATATCAAACATTCCATATGGATTAGAAAATGTGGAAAAGAAATCCTTAAATTGTATTTCAACTTAGTTGAAGGTTCTATAAAATCCAATAATATATATATATATATTAAAGATATATTTATGAAAAATATTAATATTTATATCCTTTATACTCATAAATTATAAAAATGCATTATATATTTACTTCATTGTTGTTGTTTCTCGTCAACATAAGATGCTAGTAACTCTAATTGAATCATGTATACTTTATATTTTCAATATTGATACCCATTATTTGACATTATGTTTTTAATTAATTTATAATTTATGGTACCTGGATATAAATCATAAATTTATCCATAAATTTGTTCTGTCATTCCAAAGATGTTTTAGTTATGCTTCTTTAAAATGGAGTTCATGTAATCCTATTTTAGTTATTTTAGAGATGAGAGATGATGGTTCTATAAAAAGTAAATTTATAATATAACCATTAAAGAATCTAAATGAACAATTATGTTCATATTAAATTATAATAATATTCATATTTAATTTACCAAATTCAGTAATGAAAATTTTTTATAGCACTATTCTTATAAGTTGTAAAACTGATCGAAATAAGAACATGTTATAAATTGATGAATGAGTATGATTAATGAAGCTAAAAATATATTTTAAATAGAATAAAGAAGATATTATTTAGATTATTTCCTTTTGGTTATATCTATTTGATGTCGTTTTTATATTGGAAGAATATCAAGGTGAAAAAAATTCTAAATCACAGAGAAGGTTGTCCACACATACAAAAAATTGATATTATTTTTATTATCAATGTGAATGAGAAGTATTAAATAATTTTAATTATAGAATTATGACAAAAAATTTCTATCGTAATGATACAAAAGTCATAATATTAATTTTTACTACATATTATTTTATTCTAAAAACATAAAATTAAAAAGATATTTATTAATTATTACATACATTGGGACCTTGAACATTCTTTTGAAAGAATCCTTAGAAATAAAGGTCTTAGTAAAAATAAATGAGACCATAAGATTACTTAATTGAGTTATTTTCATAAGATAAAGGAAATGTTTTATATCAGTGTTAAATTCTATATTACTAGTGTAGCATGATTGGGTTGAAGGGAACCTTGTTTATAGGTGATGGAAAAGTTAATTATCTAAATACCTATTATGTTTCAATAATGGACGAACCCTTGTCTTGGGAAAGTGGGTCCAAATACGATTAATGATGGATTTTGGGGTTATATAATTTTGATCAGGCCTATTATACTCATTTTCACCCATGTTTTTATGATTTTACAAGCCTTTACCACTTTATTTTTATACTTTACCTTTTTGGTTTTTAACATAGTAATGAATTTTTAAACAAGTAATTTACATTTAATTAAAAATATTACATAAACTGTATTGAAATTTTTTTATGTGGTGGAAATAAATTTTTCTCCAAATTATATAATTATGTTCATCAATATTCTAAAATTTAGTGATAAATTTAAAAATTTAAAATATTGATAGGCTCGTTTGATGAAAAATATCATTTTCACCATCAAGTGTTATTTATCCCATTTAAAATTAAATATAGAATAAATTAATGGAATAATATTTGTATACCAATGGATAAATAATACTATATTCATCATATAATATAGATAATTTTAATTTATTTGTTAATAATTACACAAAATTAATTAAACAATCCTTTTTAAATAACACTTTCAATGTTATCATGGTCATCATTTTTAATAATAGTAATTATACATTTATGTTTAACTTTGAATTGAAATTATTATATAATATAAACATGAGTAAATATATTATGAAATCAATTTTTTTATATTTAGTATAAATAATTTACAAAAGCTAATATTTAATATACTTGAGTAAAAATAGTTATTAGCATAAAATATTACTTTTGTAATCAAAATATTAAAAATGGGTTTTATAAGTTTATCATTTTTTATTGGAATTATTCTATTCCATGAATAGTTTTTTTACCTATTTATTTTTATCAAATGTTTATATGTAATACTTATTACATACAATTTTTATAAAAACTAAACAATTAATTAATTTGTTTTTCTCTTCACATAAAAAACAGTTATTTATGAAATTTATCTAAAAGACACCATCAGGTAATATTAACATGATTAATTTTGAACTCAACTGCCTTTTGATAAAATTAAAATTCTAATATTAATAATTTAAAGTTATTAAAAAAGAAATATAAAGAAAAAAAATTCATAAAAAATGAACATTGTTTTTTTCATATATTTCAAAATGAAAAATAGGTATAATACACATGAGAAATAATTTATTACAATAATAAATACATGATTATAACATCATAATTTATTATTAAATATCACCTAAATAAATATATATAGTATCTTAGTATATGGTGTGCTTTATTTTTTGTCGCATGAGGTGATTCTGTTTGTATGGATGTCATAAAAATTTCCATTACCATGAATTTCTCTTGGAAATGAATTCACTCATACCATAATTATTATATTTTATATTGGTCAGGTTCTAGAGAAAAACACTAGGAAGAATCTTATTTTATAATATCATATAAATGAGCTTCATAATGGAAACTTGCACTTCCATAAGTCATTTCATTCCATTTTATTTACAGATTCTATAATATGGCCAATTACATTTATAAATACTAATTTAATGAGTATATTATAGTAGTTATATTTTATTTCAATACAATAATATAATGTTTTAGTTAAGGTTTTTTACATAGAAAATTATATTAATAGAATTTTTATTTAATGAAAATAAAAATTAAATATTCGTGTCTTCCCACTCCATAAAACAATACAACCCACATATCTGACAGTTATTATCCCATTCCTCAATACTATAGACAAAAATTCCCTTATACTAAAATCAATCTTTTATGTTGGGGAACATAAATCCATATCACACTATACTATTCCAAGATAAAATCTACACTCTATCTCAACTTCAATTCCTCTAAAATTCCATGGATACCACAAACACTCATGAAAAAAAGTAAGATTATAGTAAGGTTATATACAATACACATGAATCATTATATCTTAAAAATAAAACATAATATAGTTTTACAAATATAAAATAACACCACATGATTTGAAATACTGATTAACAATAACACCACATCATGGCTTCATTCATTCAAAAGAAATATGAACACTTTTTAACAAAAAATATACAAAACCTATACTATGAATCTTTTCCTAGAAAAAAAACAACCATAACGAATAACCTAATAATTGATTCCATATATACTATAATATAGATTAAATTTGAGGTTGATTATTGGTGACATGATATGAAGGAAATAGAATTGAAAATGTCTGAACACACTAAATTACAACAACTATCTTGAATGAAAACCGTAATAAAAAATTAAAAACATAACATCATTTTATAATCATTTAGAGTAACATAAAAAATAAGAATATATGATCTAACCCAAAATAGAAAGCAGAGAGGATCACATCATAATGATATCAACATGTTCTTGGAGAGAAATCCTTCCCTTTATAATTTCAAAATAAAAACAAGCATATGTTACAAATAAATAATATATATGAAATAGTTTTATTCCAAAGAATCTTTTTTATTTACAGACATAAATACCAAGGGTTTCTTATATCTTCCAAACTATTAATTTTTATAAATGATAATCAATTTCTATGATGAATATAAATTACTGTATTATTCATTAATTCCATTATTTGTTATTTAAGAATAAATTTCATCTTACATGTTTTATTTTTATTTTTAAATATTGTATTTATTAATAAAGTATCTAATCTCTTCTTCAACATAACATTAGGAAAATTTTAATTTCATCACAACATTTGAAATTAATTCTAAAAAACATATTTATCATCCTATTGATTCAATAAATTATATTATTATAGTAAGATTCATCATTAGTTGACTAATATCTCTTAGGACAGTATAAATATAAAAATGTCTTTTGATGTGTCTTTTTTTTAATTTGAAATAACTTTTTTAATTTCATTCAATATGATAGATTTATATAATGAATTGTAAAAATGTATCAATATTTAATCAAGTTATGAATAAATATAATAACTTCTTCTAGTTACATAATATACATTTTTTTCATCCTATATTACCATGTATTAGGTCCCATATCTTGTTCTCAATCATTAAAATAAAATATTATAAAATCTGAAAATTTTAATATAGAAAATATTCAAATGTTTCCATTTCTGTCAGTGAAAACTCATCTATATTTCAATATGATAATGAATTAATTATATATCCTAAAAATATCATCATTTTATATATTATAAAGTGATAATTACATTATCAATCTTCACTAATATAATCATATTAATTTATATCATTGGGGAATAATTTCTGGTCAATATTCGTGTGTCAAAATCTCTAATGTTCCATGAAATATAATTTCCAAAATACTAAGTATTATAAATATGAATTTGAATATTAATTATAATATTTTTATAATCAATCATTTAAGAATAAACAACACAATTAAATATCCATGGATTGTTAATTATTCCATACATTAGATCTAATTTCAATACATTTTGTATTCAAGAATATGTATTTCATTGTGTATTATTTTATATGGAAAGTATTAAAATTACCCAAAAAATAATAATTAATCATTATTAAATAATATTATAATATTTTTGACTTTACCAAATGGATATTAATGGAAAAAATGTTCATTTTACGTAAGATAATTTTTTTATTTATTAGAATAACTTGTTTTTTGTAGATTTTTTCCATTTTCATACATTGTATCACATATTGACAATCCATTTTTTCCATATTATCAAATATAAATTATAATATAAAACATATTATGCTAGCCGACATATTAACTATCACCATAAATTTCATAAAATGTTACACTCCATGATATATTATATCAAGAAATGACAAAATTTAATTTGGTCATAATTTATAACCCATTCAAAATATAGTATTGAAAAATATTTTATGACAATAATTTTCAATCCCTATTAGAAAATATGTCATTCTTTATATATTAGGTTTCACCTATTTTTTCCATGATTTACGTTATAAAAGTAAATAATTATAATGAAAACATAGAGAAATCATGTGTAGTTTTGAAAAATTTATTTAATGTTTTATTACCATGTGATGGTAAATTAAATTTAGTGAAATATATGGTATTGTTATCATAATGTGAGTAAGATGAACATCAGGACACTATACTAATTTATTTGAAAAAGAATATATATTCCAAAACCACATATATGTTAAGCTAAAATTATTATTCTTTATATACAAACATCCAACGTTTCTTTTGTTTTTTCAATGTATCAATAAATTTTTATTATAATTCAAATAAAAATTCTCGATGGTTTAAAATTCAGCATAATCTGCACCAATTATTTTAATTTTCATACCTATATTAATTTTCAAAATCCTTATTTCATCACCATAATATTGTTATTTTCCAAAGAAAAATATTAGTTCAATAACATTAGTATTTTTTATATTTTTCTTTAATATCATGAATTTAATTTTAATATTGATTATTTTCCATTATACATTACCACAATTCAAACTTCTATAAAAGTTTTTCTTAACTATTTTCTCATATTTCATTACATGTTAATGATTTATCATCTCTTTCAACCCGATCCTTGAATATTCTTACCCTTTCAATGGATTACTAAAATTATGAATCACATAATGCAGTGAAATATTCATATTCATATTCTGTACTTTCTTGCGTCATTTATTCTTTTTTGATTACTATTTCTTATCTTGAAAATGTTTCATACCATTTTTATTTAAAAATCTCTTTGAACATCAATGTTTGTATTGGTATATCCTAATCATATTTCTTCTTTGCAACATTTTGTTTTAAAAATTAATTAAATAATAACATATAATACCATATATAAATAAAATTTATAGTATCATATAATTTTATGACTCACCATGTTATAAAATTCATTAAAAATAAACTCATAATCATTTAATGACGGTTATCATAATCATTATTCATGTTTTTGGGTGATGAATCTTATTCCTTTTCCATTAAGATTAAAAAGATTCATTGATTTAATATGAATTTAAACTTTCTATATGATGTTATTTATAAGCAAGATATGTATCAACATGTAATATGAAAAAATAATCAAAGAATATCATTAAGATAATATAGATAAAAATGTATTTAAATATATTACTCGACATTCTCTACGACTTCACTACCACAGTGATGTCTTTTAACACCTGTATAGAAAATAATTTATTCTATATAATATTATATTTCGATGAATAAATAACTGATGGATCTATCATTCTATAGCCTATAATTTCTAAATGTTATTCTAAGAATATATTTTATCCTTTCTGAAATTATTATTACATTCATTAGTATTTCATATATTTTGTAAAATTTCCTAGGAAATATTGATGACCACTAAAAAAATAAAAATATTTAGAATAAGCTGTTTTTTTAAAATTCAATGACATTCCAACATGAATGAACTAAAACATTTTATGGGAATTAAAAATTATTATTCTCATTTTTCTTATTCATTAATATGGAATCCGCCAATTTTATAACATGCAGGAAAAAAATTTAATCTTATATAGATATGAAGGATATTTATTTACATTAAAAAATAACTAACATAATATCAATTCAATTTCTATTTAAAAATCATTTACAGTTGATTAATAATATTTTCAGAAGATTATGAAAAAAATAAATTCCAATCATTAAGATTTAATGAATGATTAATAGTAATGATTTAATACCAATAGACCTAGATAATTATTACTTCTAAAAATTCTATGTTTCTGGTAATATTATTTATTATATATTATAAAATATTCTTATAGTAATCTATCCCATGTTAGTTTAGTTTGATTATTTCAATTTTTTTTTATTTTTGAACTCTTATATAATAATTGAAAAAATAAATGAAAATAAAACACATATAATTTTGGAAGGATCTTATACCATGGTTGGAATTATATGAGATTTTTGTAATATATAATTGTGTACACTAATTAATGTACCAATTTTTAAAATAATTTATTATGTTTTGTGGGATGGTGACATACTTATCCCAAAATGAATGTAATCATAAAAATATATATAAATCAATCCTATCTAACATGAAAGATTTATTTTCAATGAAACAATATCAATGAAAACCCATTAGATATCCATTTATAATTCGTAAATATAATTCTTTATTTTATATGAAATACAGTGATGTGAGTATCTTAGTAATCAGATCATCCTTGGTAAATGAATTACTTTTATATGGGTTCCTCTCCAACATAGTGATGATATTGTCAAAATTTTCATTATTGTATAAACTTATGTCATTATATTTAAATATGTAATGAGATTTTGGAACCATAATTCTTCTTATATTTGTATGAAGAACATTTTTAAAAATTAATATATTTAAGTATAAATTGTATATAATTATTGAAATATTATAATAAATTTTTTTTATAAATTTTAATCATTATATAACAATATTACTACTAACTTCACTAAGTTATAACTTTTTAAACCTAAATTTTCTATGATATAATTTTAATAGATCATTTATTTTGTGACCCAAAAGACTAGTGTATACCTTTTTTAATGAACAAAAAATATTTTTAAAGGACATTAAATTCTTATAATTTTCATACATAATATAAATCACATAAAATCATATAGATAACACAATAAAAACATTATAAATAATGAATGAATGAAATAATAAGAATTTATAGAATTTAGGAACCCTTACTAATGGAATAATAACATGACATTTGGAATATCAATGTGATCATTAATAATAATAAACTGTCCAACATAAAAGTAAACTCAAAAATTAAAGTATAAATTAAATATAGGTATTTTATGAATTAAAATATAATATACTAATATCATAGAATATGTAAATAAATGGGGATAAAATGTTAAATTAATTGTTGGTTTTTTATGTCATGAATACCAATTTTTAATTTTATAATTAATATAGTGATTGAAATGAAAATTTATTTTCATAAAATAAATTCATAAATTAATATTTTTCCCTATATGATATGAAAAAAAATTTATGATACATAAATTAGTTTTTCAATGTTTCATAAAATAATTTATAATAATAAAATTGTTATTTTTCAAGTAAATGATTATTTTATTTTAAAATTATAATTATAATTCATATAAAAATACTTTTATGGAATGGATTTAATTTATGAAATGTACAGTTTGAAAAATAGAATGGTCGAATTTGGGTGGGTTTTTAAAAATATTAATATTTTTTTCCAATAATGAAATAAGGTAATTTATGGTATATAACACTATTGGTTGTATAAACTATTTATTGAGTCCATGATTGTGTAAGCACAATAATATCATTATATATTTATCTATTTATTTTATTTAGCCTTGTCTATCAAATCTATTCATATTTTAAGCCAGAAATAAAATCTAAAGAATAATATAATTAGAAAACTCCCCTCTCCTCCACTATAAATACCCCCACTCAACCCCACTTCTCCTCAAACCATCCAATATTTGAATATTTTACAATTTCTTCAAATCAAATTCCCAACTATCTTCCCCACATATTGGATCCTTTTGTCTCAACAATATACCAAACCCAATTTCCCAAAAGAGGTTCTCAAGGAGATGAATTTAAGGTGTAAAATACTCTTCCGTTTTTGTTCCATTTATATTCAATATCATTTCTTTTCTAATTATAGCATCACATAACCATATAAAAGTTGAATGATAAGTGTATTATATGATATATACTATAATTTTAATATGTTAATGGAATAATCTATCATCATACCTCTCCTACTATCCCTATTATTATAAAATGTAAAACATAATCTATGATGCATCGATTTACCATCATCATAGATGATGAATTTTCATTTTCAATATTTATCTTCAAGGATGGTCATAAATAAATATTTATGGAAAAAACATACAATAATATTTTTAGTAGTAAATACTTTAGTGTTCTGTAACTAGACTATTAAAAAACACGCCTTTAAGAGCATTAGAATCCTCTTTTTTAGTGATAGAAAAGTGCATACTACCATAGAATAGTTAAAAGTACATAGATTTTAGTAGTTTTAAAAATTCAATAATAAATGGTAGATTTATAAGCACAAATAAAAGTCCTTATAGATCATACTTTTGTGAGTTCTTTTAAATGAACTGAAAAATACATCATTTATCAGCATTTATAAAAGTATTATTTATTTGAACCATTATAACAACTAATAAAGGATATATTTATATGTTCCTTTATAAGAGATGATAAATATTATTATTACAAATTCATTTAGTAGTGCTCATAAAGGTAAAAACATTAGTTTGATACTATAGAACTCTGTATCTCCAGAAATGGGTGTAGTGTGCAGTAACAACAAAATACATCAACTGGAATAGAAAAAAAAATTACCAAAATAAGATACAAATAATTAATTTAAATGAACTAAAATATCTAAAAAAAATTAAAGAAAAATAAAATACTATCATAGAGCATGTTATTTGTTTCTATAAACTAATTCATGTAAATCTTGAATAAAAAGGTGCACTTGGAGTCATACAAGTCATACAGTGAGTCGAATTGAGGTGTGATTGGTTCCTACACATAAAAAATTAATTATAGATAATTTCACTAAACTACAAATAAAATAACAATGTGTTGTCTTAGTTTTGAGTGTGTAAAATTTTTTATATTAAAATTAATGTCAATATTGAATAAAAACATGCACCTGGAGTCATATTATTTAGACCATGTATTATATTAAGGTGAAGATGATCCCAAAACGTCAGAAGTGACATATGGATCATTTTTATAATGTACCAAAACCATCCAATTTTTATTGATTGGTTTTGAGTATTTTAGTTTTTTTCACTAAAATCAATGTCAATGTTAAATAAAAATATGCACTTGGGGTAATACGGGTGGCCCAATGAGTTAGACTAAGGCGTGAATGAATGATACAAGTCCCAAATGGCTAATGTACCATTTTCATAGAGTAGAAAAGTAGTCATAATATATTTTATTAGTTTTGAGTACTCGGCGTTTATTTTTTCACTAAAATTCCATTTCAAACTAAAATCAAAAAATTTGAGACAAAGAGGTGGAATTTTGTGCCAGTTTAACATGATATTGATTTATACACAACAAAAAAGTATTATGAATCATTTTTATAAATTATGAAGAAAATCCAATTGGGATTGATCATTTTTCAGTGAGTGACACTTTTTGTATTAAAATGTCAATTTTAAACTAATAACAGACACATTGAGTTCTACAGGTCTTACCATGCATCAGATTGAGGAGGGGATGATCAATACACAACACAAATGATGTTGGATTATTTTCCTAAAGTCCCAAAATAATCTAAATGTGTTTTTTAGTTTTGAGTATTCCAATTGTTCTTTTCACTAAAATTAATGTAAATTTTAAATAAAATGGAATAATCAGCGTCATACTGATCACATGGTACATTAGATCATGGATTGGATGAATTTTACATGTCCCAAACAACTCATGTATAATTTTACTAACATATCAAAATAATAATCATTTGTTTCCCCAATTTTGAGTACGTCTTGTCTGTTATTTTTTTTATTGAATGTCATATTAAACTAGAAACAAACACTTTGAGACATAAAAGTGGAATCATTTGTGTGGGTTTTTACATGATATTTATTAATACATGTCATAAATTAATTATGAATCACATTACCAAATTATTAGGACAATACAATCCTGTTCTCTCTTTTTTTAGTGAATGATATTTTGTTGTATTAAAAAGTCAATTTTAAACTCATAAAGAAAACATTGAATCATACCGGTCACATTGTACGTCATATTAAGGTGAAACTAATCCTTACAATTAAAAAATTATGTATAAATCAATTCCAAAAATTTTCAAACTAATCATAATGTGTTTTTTCAATTTTGAGTATGCTGTTTGTTTTTTTTCAATAAAATTAATTACAAATTTGAATAAAAATACACACACAAATTCATATCTGCAACATCATGATTTTTATTGAGACACGTCTGAATGTTACACCTCCCTAATTACTCATGAATCATTTTCCTAATGTATTAAAACAATCAGAATGAGTTTCCTCATTTTCTGAGTACACCACATGTATTTTGTACAAAAATATAATTTTAAACATGAAACACACACATTTAGTGATACATGTGGAATCATGTCTGGGTTTGGCATGAGACTAATTCAAATATTTCACAAATTAACTACGAATCATTCTCCAAAATTATCAACGAAATCCAAGTGTGATTTCTCTTTTTTTAGTTAGTGAATATTTTTCATTACAATATCAATTTGTATCTAATAAAGAACACTAGGTGTATTAACATTCACACCATGAGTCATATTGAGGTGTGAATAATATTTATACATCACAAATTACATATGGAATATTTTTATAATGTACCAAAAATGTCCGAATGCATTTTCTCTTATTTGAGTTCGCATGTTTTTTTGACTAAAATTAAATTCAATTTTGAATAAAAAGACACAATAGGAGACATAATAGGTCACACCATGTGTCATATTGTGGCATGAATAAATCATACACATCAAAAATGACTCATGGATCATTTTAAAAATGCATCAATAAAATCAAAATGTGTTTCCTTGATTTTGAGTATGCCACTTTTTTTTATTAATTTGTCATTTTAAAAGATAAACATGCACATTGAGCCATAAAAGTGGAATCATTTCTGTGTTTGACATGAGACTGATTAATACACATAAAAACTGAATTATGAATCATTTTCCAAAATTATCACACAAATTCAAGCATGTTTTCTCAGTTTTTTTTGTGATTGACACATTTTGGTATGAACTTGTAAATTTTAAACTGATAATAGACACTTTGATTCATACCGGTCACACCATGCATCATGTTAAGGTGTGGATAATTTATACTTATTAAAAATGACGTGTTTATAGTTTTCATAAAGTACTAAAATAGTCTGAATGTGTTTATTCAGTCTTGTGTATGATAATTCTGGTTTTTACTAAAATGTCATTTGAAACATGAAAGAGGAAAAATGACTTTTATATTATGTGACAAGAGTTTTATACACTTTTATACAAATTATATAAAAAATTTATTGTCTAATAAATATTTTAATTCATTTCCCAATAATTTTATTATTTGTAAGCCAACGCTTATTATCCTTCTCCATTTCAGTCCCCACCTTGGTCTTACCCTCTGCCTCCTCCTCCACATATGTCTTCAAATCCGACTCAGAACCCACATTCACCTCCATCTTCCCCTTTACCTTCACCTCGTCCACTACCTTCACATCTGCCTCTAACTCTGCATCCGTAATTTTCTATATATTTTATTCTTTACAGGATAGTGATTCAAAAAATATTGATTTCTTACATTATCCTTCTCCTTGAGAAGGAGATCAAAAAAATATATAAGAATTTTGACATTAATGCTTTATATCACAAATATATTCAAAAATTTCATATCTCATGCTGGATAAAAAATATAGAATGTTATCACCTAATTTTGTTTTCAGTATACATTGTGTCCAAAAGTATGATTCCCAATCCTCTCTAAACAAATTGATTTCTTTTTTTGAGTAACTTCGTTGTGGGAAATCATGATAGTACTGAAAAAATATTGAAAAATATGGTTATGAAACATATATAATAAAATTATAATTACCATTGTAAATTACTTATAGGGGATGCGAGTCTTTTCATGCTTTATTATTTCACTCAAAAATTTGAAAACATTACATCGGAAATCTATTTTATTATTTTATTTCCGACTTTATAGAAATATTGAAAAAAATAAGTAAATTGTTTTAAAATGATTTAATATTTAAATATATCTTTATATACCGTTATTTTTTTTATTTTTTTTAATTCACATGTTTTATATTTTCATTCAACAACATCATGACATGATCTAGATTGAATTGAGTGACTACCCTATCATAATAATATTCTCATTAAAACACATACCAAACATATAATTCAAATTGAATCTATAAAATGTTAATTTTTTGTGTAATAAATATTTAGAATACACAACATTTTTGCTGTATTGGTTTTAAATACATGCATAGAATCCGAAAAATAAATATTTTGTGTATCTATATTGACTTCTATCAGCATTTAGTGCTTCCTAGAAAAACAAAAACAATTAATTATTGCAAAAATAAAAAATGATTTTTTTGTCATTAGATTGTATAGTTTTACACTTTCATTGTTGGAATCATAATTATTTGGCTGTATAGTGATTTTTTCTTAAACAATATGATACAATCATCCTTTTTTTATCTTTAATTCATCCCTATTAAATGTAATTTATGGTATAAAAATGATAGAGGGATTACTGAATCATAATGATGCTGCACATGATCATCCCATTATATAATTATAATATAAATTCTTATAAAAAGTATTAATAGTTATTAAATTTGATAAAACAAATGAGCTCACTATTTGGATATATGTATTTTCAATATATACTTTATTTATTTATTCACAACTGAGATACCCAACCATTCATGCTTAGGAATCTCATTTAGAGTCTCAAGACCAATTCTGAATGACAAGGAATCTCTATATATTTCTTCTTCATATTCAACATATGAAATATATTATTCCTTAAATGTGGTCTCTACGTGAATTTGCAGTTATAATAATTTTTTTCTCTGGAATAGGCAGGGAGAAGGTACTCTCATAAGGTCATTTAGTTTTCATTGCAGAATCACTAGATTTTCTTGATTCGACCTTTCATTTATCTACCTCTTTATCCATATATAATATCATAACTCACTTCAGAAATTTAATAATCAAATGTTACATGTTTTTAATATGAAAAAATTGATAATGACCTATCCCATGTATATTTATATGATTATATGACCCCAATATAAAAACTTCAATAGAAGTTTCAAGTGTTGTTATATCTTAACCATCAAGTAGAACACGAAACTCAGTAGTTGGACCATAAGCTACCTCAATCCCCACTATCATATATCTTTTTGGGAGGTTTGATTATGTAGATGGTCTCTCAGGGTATTATACATTGTACCCATTGCAACACAAAGGTATCTGGGTGTTGATAGATAATCATCACATACAATTGTACCCAATAGAAATTTAGTAATATAAAGTGATCATAAGTAGTTTTATTCAAATTTAGAAGAATGTATAATAAAAAAATGATTACCTAGTGTATGTTACATTTTTGGGGGTAATTTCTTGCCTCAATTAAAGTGGGATCATTTAGTTCAGGTGTGTATCTTTTCTCCACCATTGGTTCTCATTGATTCTTTCATATACATTCGTCCTCCAAACCAGACTGCAAAATTAGATTATCTAATGATACTATTTTTGACTACAATTATCTAATAATATTATATGTATCTTCCTATGGGTTTATCTTCTCAAAATATGTTCAGGGAGATACTAAAAATCCTATTTATCTAACGCGACCATATTGTAAAGGATGCATCAAAGCTATTGAATGTCACATTTCATCTGGTACGATCGTTGATGATTAATGTATCTAAACCATTAAAAAAATATGGAAATATTTATTTTTATGTAATATAGCTATAAATGATAATAAATTACAATTAATTCATACATAAACATGCTTTTCATACTTTTTTTGGTTGTCATCAACTAATATACCCTTCTTATTTACACTATCTGCATTCCATAGCCCATGATGTATGATGGAAGTGGATTCTGATTTTGATTCATCAATATACATATAAATAATGTTACATATGTTTTTTCTTTTTAGATAATTATGCTTTAATTTTTGATTTATAATATATACCACTCTATTATCTAATTAATCGTAATCCATCATTTCATTGTGATAGGGGTGCATTGGTTTTGATGCATGTTATTTATTTTTAGAACTTGTTTTATATTTTCTAAATTAATAATTTTGATTCAATGTAGATAAAATAATTAATGTAAAATAATATATTAATGACTGAAATGAACCTGAAATGGTGTATCATTGTGATGATTAATGAAAGAATTCAATTTTTCATACTTTATACAGTTCCCCTAACATAGTGGTGGGTAAGGATTTATCTTCCCCTCAATATCCCTTATATTTAAAATCGTCAAAAGTGTCTGGAAGCCTCTATAGCATTATACAGTGTCCATTAATATGAAATCCTTATAGAAATATTTTAAACAAAATAATTTCTAAAAGGAATAATGAATATGAAATCGAAGTTTTACTATATAAGTTTTATGTAAATAATAGAAAGTATAATATAACATTACAAATATATATTCTTAAATAATTTCCTTCATTATAGATTGGACGCAACACAATGAGTCAATATCAATGAAAACATTCATCCTTAATGTGATCTCAATATAACTAATTAATATTGACATTTTGTGTTCAATAGGTTGTCTGTGTTGATTCTAACCAACCTCAAATTTCATACCAAGACATCTTTCATTGACAATTTTATTCAAAACAATAATTTTTCAACATGTTTGTTTCTTACATAAACATGTTATTGATCACATAATAATTCCTTTGGTATATCATCAATAGTAATTTTTTCCTCAGGTTTTGTAAAATCATAACGTTTAGAAGAAATTTTCTCCATGAGTAGTCAAATATTTAAATTTTATTAAATAATGACAATAAAATTCACTCCATGCATTAAATTCCCGAATACAATCATATTCCATGAAAATTGTTACTGTCTTGGATAGAGATATAATAATTCAATATTGTAGTACTACTAACCTTCACTACTGTTTTGAAACTGTCCTTAGAGGTTTTATTTTCTTACATCTCTTGATGATGTATTTTTTGATACTCATTCCCTCTTTTATACTATCCTTTCTCTAATCCATGTTCGACAGTTCTATCATTAATGAATGTTAGAAACACAATGATGGGTTAAAGTCTAGTTGGAAGGAGGGAGTCCAATAAACCATCAAGAGTTGATAAAAAATCAATCATCTAAGGATTAAAGTGGATTAGGAATATACAATAACAAAATTACTCAAAAATACTCTTCAATTAAAGAGGAATTTGAATAAAACCATAGTAACAGTCTTGATGAAATTAAACTCACCCACCGATGTTGGACATTACATTTATCTACTCAAGTTTTCCTCACCTTCAATTTTTTGATATATTTTATTCCACTATTAGATCCTTCCAAAAACAAACATCCCTTTAAAGGGTAAATATTTCAATTTTTTATAAGTATCTATCTATAATTTTTTTACTCATATATGTGAGTTGAATATATTCAATGAAAACATAAATTTATTATTATGATATATTACCATAATATATTATAAGAACCTTAAATACTTCCCTTAATTGAATATTAAATAACATATCTTTAAGTAGATTTGTAATTACATCAACAAATGTCATATATTACGACTGATAATGATATTATCAGTTGAAAATATAATATTGGAGAGAGGTATCTTCATTACTCAAAAATATTCAATGGCGAAACATAATAATACTCTATTATTGGTCTCAAAAAATATGATATGAGATATCATATTTTTTTATCATTTTTAACAATTGAGGTGATATTGTGTTTGTGATTTGATCCACTATTCTCACACAAACAATGAAGATAGTAATATTTTAGGATATCATTACTTGTATGATAATAAAGATAAAATTATAAGATATTAATTATATATATAATAATATTTGATATATAATAGTCATATTCTATGTCTTAACAATGAAATCATTCATATCATATTATATGATATTAACATAATAAAATAAAATTTTTCGTTTTTTTTAAAAACTAATAGATTATTATGTTGTGTCCTTTAAGAAAATGTTTCTCACTCCACTAATGAGTTTTATGTTATCATCCTATAATCATTAGAGGGATAAAAAACAAAAACAAGGGCTTATTTTTCGCAATGATAATTATGAATGGTAACAGAGACAAAAAAACCTAAGAAATAGTTGTAATATAGTATTGATGAAATATATGTTTAGGATTCAATAGAATATGTTTAATTTATAACAGTAGTGAATCAAATAATGTATTATTTACATTGAGAAGATTACACTATCCTTCAATCACAAATATATTATTAACATCCCTCAATCACTAAAGGATTTCTAGTGCCTTAATTTAGTGATAACAATGATCAAATAAGAAAATAGGTCTCTCTTTGGAATGAGGAATTGTTAATTACAATAGAGGGATTGTCTCTTTATAGATACTATAAATTTAATAAAGAGTGCCTTGATTATTTACATATATCTTGTGGAAACATATAATTTCATCTCGTTGGGATACTTCATTCATTGAGTGTTTCAATAAATGATTCAAGCCATATATGATGATTCTTATGATTTATAATTGATGAGAAAACATTTAGGAGAAGTAGAAAATTTCATTCATTAAATATGAAATATTTAATGCCCCAAAAAAACAACATTTGTCATATGACATCGTATCTGATTGATGTATATATGACCTTAAATTTCCATTTATGATTCAAGAATATAAACAAATACAATATCTTTGTTTTGTGTATTTTCAACATGGATAAAAAACTTCATGACTTATATGACATAATTATTCAAATCATAAAAATAATATTTTAATTAATTTCCATTCCCTCTATGGTTATTTACCGTGTAATATTACGTTTCAAATGATTTTTATCTTATGATATAATTATCTCTCTATATGATTAGCAAACAGATTAATAAATCACATCTCATAGTTTTCTTGATCAACAATACAACCATGGATAACTCACTTAGTTTTTCGAAATATACACTTTAGATGTAATTGTGTATTATATGGCAATTTACCCAATGATTTATCAACTCTATACATTATAGAATTTTTCTTAGATAAATATGAACATTCATTTTTCAGTACTAAAATTCCTCATAACTCTTTATAACCCATGGTAAAAGTTCATTAATAATATTGAATTAATTGGAAAAAAACTCTCACAACATTAATCACTAAAATAAGGTTTGTAATGTGAATAATTGATTAAATAGTTTTTTTAATTCAATAAAAATTCATACATCAAAATCATAAATCTAAATAGCCCATTTCATGTTTTAACAATTTACATGAAAAACCATAATCCAAAAATGATGTTTTAATTATTTTTACACTTACCTTGGTCCCTATTTATTTATCACCAATAAAAGAGGGCCACAAAATTCTATCCTATAATTCTTATAACCCTCATAATTAATCCATTAGAATCTATAATAGAATATATAATATGAATTAAATGGGAAAACAACCTAGATTTTAGAAGCCTATATTATTCAAATAATTTTAAAATTAAAGGGGGATGAGTGGTTTATTTTTTAATGGTTAGAGGAGAGTAACAAATATAGGTTTGTCTCTATAGATAAATGGTATGAACACTAGAATAGATATAAAAGGGGAAGAAGAATAATAAATGAGGGAGAATAGAGTGTGTGGGATGGGAGGATGTCTATAGAGGGTAAATAGAAAATGGTTTTTATTTTTACATTCAGGACCATACACATATTTTGGCTAGCCTTAACATATGAAAAAATCTATATATTTATTGAAACAATTTTCTATGGAGGAAAATGATCGAATAGAAAGAAAATAATTGTATTTTAGAAGTGAAAAAAAGAGATTTATGGTTCTTCAAGTTTATGAAAATTACAAAAACTAAAAACCCGGAAACCAAAAGATCAAACAATGATAAAGGAAGAGTATAAAAAACATACATTGGATTATATCCTTGATTAATCAATGGGAACATTGAGGAGTCGAACGAGTAGAAGACGAGTTCCCCTAGATCATGAGAATCTTGATTGACTGAGTCATGGTTAGAGTTTTTTTAAATTGATCATGGACACTTTTAACAGCGCTTTCATAAAAGAACGAATAAAGATCCATTATATCAATTTAGTTATTTTTTATTGCTGATAAATCTCAATCTTTATCAGCACTAAAAAAGAATTTTTAAATGTTTTATAATTATTATTCTTTAAATATATTTATTATAATTTTATAATTATATGAATAAATTTTCTATAATTTTATAATTATAAAAATATATTTACCTATTTAATTATAATTATACAAATACTTATTTAAAAAATAATAATTATTTTTTATAATAATTATAAATATACTAAAGATAAAATTATAGATACATTTATTTTGAAATAAATTTTGGTCATTATTAAAAAATATAAGATCTTTAATACATGAATTTTAAAATTTTGTAAAATAGAATTGATACATATGAGTACACTTCAAAAATATTGCAAAAATAGATATATTTTATTATTAAATATAAGTTATTAAAAATTATGTGTATATATATATATATTTAAGTGTATGAATACATATTGAAAAAATATATTTAGTATATATATATATTAATAAATAATAGAATAAGATCAATTTCAAAAATAAAATAAAAAATAAAAAACATTAAAATGAATACCCTAACTATAATTATAAAAAAAATTAAATGAAGTTTAATGATTAAAATAAAATATATGTCAAATGTATCATATTATAATAAATTCTAATATATACTAAAATTTGAATAAATTACAAAAATATTAGGTGTTTGGGATTCTATATGTTGTCTAAATATATTTATGTGTGTGTTTGTGTATAAAAATGAATATATATATATGTGTGTGTGTGTCTGTGTGTGTGTGAAATAAATTCACAACAAAAAATTTGATATAGTTAAATTGAAAGATCAATGAACATTAAAAATGAATAAGATTGTAATATGATTTTAATTAAAATTATATATATATTATACATCTTATTTGTGTATATCTGTATTATAAATATACTTTTTATTAATATTTATAATATGGATATATATTCATATTGAATATATAGAAATAATAATTTAACTAATAAAATGTTTCATATTTTTCTTAATTTACTCTTTTCATTTCTATTTTCTTAATTTTTCATTATTTTTTGGATCAGTATCAGTACTAAAAAAGCATAAACAAAGGGTAGCCTTTATCAGGACTAAAAATTAAACAATGATAATGTTTTAATTTATCAATGATAAAATAATGCACTAAAAAAGGATACCATCTATCAGTTCTAAAAAGGCGCTTATAAAGGGGGCCCTTTATGGGTGCTTTTTTTGGGCTGATAGCAAGATGCCTTTATCAGTGATTATTTTAGCACTGATAATGATGGACTTTATTAGTGATTTTATCTATCACTAATAAATTCCAACACCATTAAAGGACTATTTTTTAGTAGTGTAGTATATATACTTAATATAAATAATATAAACAAATCTAGTTCGCACTGATCGGAAATATTCCAAAATAATAAAAATGGTTATCGTTAACATTTTTCTGATGAATCATTCTCATAACTAAAATTATAATGATATATAAGGACATTTAAATATAATAAGGTTTATCAGTATCATATAATTCTACCATATGATTTTTTTCCTTTCACATTTCAAGAAAACACATAATTAAACTCAAAGGAACATATTATAAACTCCTAAAAATAATGCTCCTGTAATGATGAAATCGAATCATAAAACTAATTAAAAAGGCCTTGAATAAACTGAATAAACTTATAATAAATAATGGTCATATATAATATATTCTTATTTAATTAACCAATATATTTAATTTGACTTCTAGGACATTATGACCAAGTACTAAACACTTTCAATCATTTGGTAATAGAATCTCTCTAATCCCCCATTTTCCCCTTCATGTATGATTTATCTATATTTAATCAAATGTAATTCTTAATTATTATTATTTACTACTATCATGATCTTCTTATGTTCTTAAAATAGGTAACTGTTGAAAATTATTATTTATTTTGTTGGGAAATTCTTGTTTTAATAATTTATCTTCTCAGTACCTCCTTATTTTCATACCCGATTAAAGGGTACTTTCAAATTTCATACCCATTATCAGGTACAGTCCATGATATCATTTATGACACATTAATTTTCTTAAATAAAAATATTTCTCATGAAAAAATATCTTGGTATATTTATTATTTTGTTAAAACATTTACATATCTTTTTATTTAAAGTGTCATTAAATTTATTTCTTAAACCGCACAAATGTGGCCCATTTGATTAATTTTTTAAATAGAATTTTTACATGTTTTCACTTCAGTTTGAAATCAAATATCATGTTTTATATGTATCATTAACTTATTAATTTTCAGATTTTATTTTGATCAATTACTTCCTAGAAACCTTTAGGACACACACATTTTTTATGCCTTATAGAATGATTATGATACCCATTCTTTCCATCGAAAAGCCATATGTTTATCTAAAATGTATGATTATTCATATGGAACACTTATGAATAAAAATTTTATGATATGTGAACCCAAATTACACTATAATGTATTGAGTAATTTTTAGTCTCATGATATGTCGTGTTGGGATAAGGTGTAAACCGGATTTCTTTATATTACTTGGTCTACAATGTGCAATGGTCTAGGCAGTTAGCCTTTTCTCATGCTCCTCTATGTGAAATGGACTCCCCAATTATTCTTGAATCATGCTAATGTATGTTTTTTATGTTTTTGTATCATTTAAATGATACCATTATTACATAATCTAATGCAATAAATATTATGATTCTTTATGTTTTTTAATTCTCCATTTCTATTTATTTCATTATGTCACAACTTCTATTCAATGTGATTTGATGTATTTCTATTTTAATTCCCATAATGAGAATTTTAGCTCATCCCTTTGTTAAGGTATACACCTGGTTATCCAATGTAGATATAAGTTCTCCAAGAAAGGTAGGTTCAAATTATGAAGATTAAATATATATATTTTTTAATTTTGGTTTCATGCGATTTAATTTTGTACATTATCATCCAAGAAAACTAAAAATTATGATCTATGGATTCTAATTGATGGTAAAATAAGCTTAAAATCATGTAATGAAATGTATTAAATTCTAGGTATGTTATTATTGGTATTGTAGCATGATCTAGTTAATTTTCATATTACGAATTGAGAACATTAGTAAGAACCCCATGGAAAATATTATCACCACATAAAACCTAGATTGAAATTTAGGGAATCACAACATAGGATATAGATATGTTTTTCTATCACGAACCTGCCCGAGTTAACCCTGAATTTGTAATCAGAGATTTTCTATGGCTTGGCATGAAGGGTGTTCACGATCCCCATAGGATATAAACTAGTTTCGCGCATCAGTTGAGTGTACAATGGGAAAATGTTTCCTAATAAATAAATAATAAAAAAAGTAGATTGAAGACAAACAACCCACTATATTTAAATAAAACTAAACTGATCATCAATTATACAATAAACAAAAACTACAGTGGAACACTACAACTAAAAAAACTAATAATGATGACTAAACTATCTCTATTTGACCTGAATAGTAACTCTCCAACACAACAACCACACATTGATCAAGTTGATCAATCTCAACATGAAACCAGTTCAAGGGATAAATACAGAAAAGAACTATAGGCTTGAGTATTAACACTCGGTAGGAAAGCCTGATAATATTTTCCCAATTTAATTTTTTTTAAAAAGAATCATCCATTTTCATGTTTGAGCTAAAATATATGAAATTATGTTTTCCAAAAATGATTTTATGCCATAAAAATTATAAGATATGTTTTCATAATGTTTTCATAAATAATAAATGGTAGAATATTTTTTTAAAATGGATGAAAATTTAAATGTGAATAATTTTTACGGGGGGAAACTATAAATAATTAATACTTAAAAAAACACACATGCTTATGAATTTATTGACCGATCACACATTATTACGATGGTGAGTAATAACTATCCAATGAGCACTAGTCACATGAACATCTATATGCACTAGCTAGTTGTGGGGCCCTAGGTACATCACATCTCCATGTAAACGTAACCATAATTAAAAACCTTTTGTGAAAAATATACTAACAGGGGAAAACATAATGGAGGAGTGGTCCCAAATCATCATCATAGTTTAATTAATGTTGTTACCATCTATATTTCTAAGGGAATCCTAGAGGATGCCACTACCAGATCACTATAATACAAGTCCTAGTCCGGCCACCTAGATACCCGAGATTCCCTCATTGATCTGAATCTAAATATAAATGTTATAAGATATCATTTTCAAAAAAGGAAACACATTAAAATCATAAAATCAACATACAGTACCAAAACACATTTCACACTATTTATATATGTCAATAAATCACTTGAAATTTCCATAAAAAAACTTCTGTAAATATAAGAACACTTTCCAAATATAATCCATTCAAAAAATTTATTTTATGGAAAAAATCCCACCAATACCATAAAAAAATAGGATTTAAATCCTTATATTATTTTAATAAATCAATTTCTTGAATCACAAAATGTCCAAAAATGGTACAACATAAAACACACATGAAAACCATTTTTAATGAAAAATGCCAAACATACCTTTAAACATTTTACCAAACAAATTATTATCAAATAAACAAATTCCACATTCAATAAAAAGGATTAAACAAATCTCCATAATCAATATAATTACATAAAACCCTTCAAACATTAATTTAATACTTTCAAAACACAATAACCATCATAAAAATTTCATGCATGCCATTTACCTGCAAATCTTTTAAAAATAGATTTAAAATGATAAAACATAACATAATAAGGACCGAAACCAATATAGAAACCATTTAATGGTTACAAAATAAAATTTCACTATATTATAATATATTTACAAATATAAATAAAACACATTATATTACAAAAAACCTAGAAAATATACCCGAGATATTTACCGAACACATGGAAAGTATTTTTTTTATTAAAATAATTTATTTTAAGCACTCCCTAAGGAATAAAACACTAATTAAATTCAATAAATTTATTCATACCACAGTAACATGTTAAAAACACAACAAAACATGTGGAATAGATTTGAAATATTTTTAAAAAACATATGGTTTCAACTATTTTTACAAACCAACAGCACTTTTTACAAAACAATGTTTTAACCCCATCATTGCACACCAAACAAATTATCCAATTATTATATTACAATATTAAAAATGTACAAAATGTTAAAATATCACGAAACAGATGATATATGAATTATATAGGCAATTTCATGGGAGGATTTACCTCAAATCTACTGAGGAATTGAAATGTGAACCTGAAAACACTCGCCGCGAGATTGAAACCACTAAATCTGTAAATACTAGCCCTAAATGTACAAAAACCCCATAAGAAACTTCTGGAAATTATAACCCTAGGTTGATAATGAGCAGGTTTGAAGGTATAACCAAGAATGAAAAGGACAATTAGGATGAGGGAATGGATAATAGAAGGAAACTCACCTTGTAAACAAGTCGACCCTTCACATTCCTTTAGATCTACAAGAAATTTGGAAGGGGAATTTCTTGGGAAGATTTGGGAGACCTCCTTAGGTCTTGACGCACCAGTAGAAATGACTTTGGGAACATTTGGGTCTATATATTCCAAGGGGGAAAAGTTAGAAAAATTATAATTTTAATTTTTGGAAGGGCTGAAAGGTTTATTAAACCGTGCGCCAAACCATGTGGAAGACACATGAGTGACTACACGGTCACACCTATGCGGCCGCACACCTATGCTAAATCCATGAAAATAGGTTTTATACCTACTGCACAGTCTCCCCTATGTGGTGGCATGACCATGTGCAAAGCCTCTTCATTCCAAAAATTATATGTTTTCTACAAAACTCTCAAACAAGCCAAGGGAAACAAAGAAGGAATGAATAAATAAAGAAAAACATAAAAATTCAACACCCATCACACCTATAACCTTTAAAAAATACTATTATTTCCAAAAAAATAGGATCAAAACCCAATCATGAAAATCTGGGTATGACAATTCTCCCCACCATTAGAGCTTTTCATCCCGAGAAGGCCATAACACATTCCACCTTATTGATCAATTCCTAGGGATCCCAAAAATGATACAACCTCTTAACCATGAACATTGAAATACCAAAAATGGAACTTATGACTCCTGATAAAAACCCAAAACAACTCAAAACTACTTCCCATGTATCAAAAGAAAAATATCATGCCACCCCTACAACCACCACAAGGACCAAATTATTGGGCCTTCTTAGAATGAACCCATTTGATCACCCACACTAAAGAATACCCATGAACATTGATGATTTCAAGGGAGTTAGGAATAGACTCCCTACCATTATAAGGTATCTAACATCAAACCAATACTTTAAATAATCTCTACGGGACCCATGGGTGGTCTTTCCACTAATAAAAATTACTGACAACATCTAAATGAGAATTTTAAATGAACTGGAATCGGGCCTTTCCAACATATGCCAACCAAAACATTCCCCCAAAAACTAACTAACCCATGCTATGAGGAGAAAAAAATGAAAATTTAAACAACCCACTATATAATGGGGTATAATAGAACTGGAACTCCCCGCATGGACCCAAAACCCCCACCACATGGTGCTAGGAGAGAAGGGGCCAAATTATTGGACCACTGAAGACGCAACAGAAAGCTATCTATCACTGTTCCCCTATGGAAAGGCAAAAACAAGGCCACACCCATTTCACATTGGTGGTCCACACAATGATATTGATAATAAAACCACATTTCAGAGGGTATAATCAAAAACATTATGTGAGGGTTAAGTACACCACACTCATTGTGGTAGGAGAAATTTTACATTAATGAAAAACCACAATAACAACACTAGATCTGCCTCGCTACAATAGTAGAGGCCCAAAAATATCCATAAATCTATTACCACTGGGATTCCTGACTATGTTCCAACTTCACTAAAAATACTATGGCTGGAGCTCTAATGGTCAACATATCTCTTTCCTAGCAGGCAAGAGATGCTAATCCCAAACTAGAACCCTATTCCTTTGTTCCACATGGGGCCACACAACACTCCTAGATGAAAAAATATATTGTGAAACATCATGAATCCCAATAACTAAAGAAGAACACATTCACCCAAATAATATCTTGAGAACACACACCATATTTATCTCTCAATCTGAACGAGGAGAAGAATGACCTTGGACCACAGTAATACTGATCAACATCACTAAACACCACTACTAAAACATATAGAATCACAATAATAGGAAATAACATTAGATGGATCCCAAAAAACTCTCTATTATAGAAAATTGGCTGAACCATCATTCAAAGAGGTGAATTTAACATTTGAAATGAGTTTATAGGTTGATCAAATATAATATTTTCCAAGTGAGAACCATCCATGGTAAACACACAACGTCCAAAAAATCATTAAAAATCCAATGAACATTGCTCCAAAACCAAGACACAAAAAATATTACATTTCAAGATAGAACAATAGTTTCACTTAAACATATAAAAAATACAAAATAAATGAAACTTCTATGAAATTGAAATCCAAGACACACAACCATCATTTTACAACACAGAACAATTTTTTAACATAAAACAATTTTTGAAAATATGAAAACTTGGTGGATTTTGACACTCACGAATGGTGTTTCATCAAGTATTACTCACATGCAAATTTTTTCCAACCTAGGCACCCATACCCATGACATATCGAAAAATGCATGTGAGATGCCCTGAAAACACCAAAGGATAAAACAAAACAACCTCAATTTTCAAAACAGAACAGTCATCTCAATTCAAAAAATGATGTGCATTCCTAAGGCACAATAACAACCAATTAAAAAACCATTTTCATATTTAACGCACCAAGAAATTTTAGCATTATTGAAAGTTAAACCCCATTGATTTCAATAAAAATAATATTTATTTTAAACAACTCCTAAAAGAAACTTTCCATTTTAGAGAACCATTTCCAATTCTAAAAAATTCACCAAATCCTCTTTCTATAATTTGATGGCCACATTGGCTAAAACTATTTTTTTTAAAAACCATACACTAAAAAATTTCCCAAAACCAATTCATAATATTCAATACTTTTTCAAAATACTAACAAATCCAAAATAAAATAATGATTCAGAATCACTTTGAAATAATATTGTTTAAAAAAAATATTTCAACAAACCACATGTTTAGATCAATGATATTCAATTCTGTTAAATAATTTACACTTTATCCCCATGATTTTATAAAAAATACCCATCATTCCAAAAAATATTATTATATCAATTTTTTAAATACCATTTCCCAATTTTCAAAATTCAGAAATTCCTTTAAAAACCACTTCCACAATTCTCAAAGAAGGATTTTCAAAATAATTTTCCGAATTCAAGAAAGGATAAAGAGACCCACAAATGGGAACTAATGTCACTGGGTGACTCGGCCAAATAGATGGAAGCTATATATTAAACAGACCACCAACATGGAGATCCTTTAAAGACCATTAGATGGACTTACATGTCTTTCTAGAACCTAAAATCTCGCAGAGGCCACAAGTCCTACTACAATTGTAATTTTCCAATTGTTAAATAATCCCTAAGTACCAATGAAACTAATGAAACCAGTCATCCCATAGAAACCCAAGGATTAAAAAGACAAAGAGTTCACAATTCTATTCCTACACCTACCCCTCCGGTACTGAAAATCCTCCTCTACCTTCCTTGACATTCCCAAATAATAATGGGTACTCTGAAAATCAATCTCATTTTATATATGACATGCTAATATTCCATTTTTTCATCAAACAGTCTAATTTGTATCTTAACCGGTCACCCGAGAAAGTCTAGAGAATGACCCAAAGGGTGTTCCTGATCCCCATGGGTTGGAAACTAGTGTTGGGCATCAATAGAGTTTAAATTTAGATGATTTCTCACAACAAATAAACAATAACCAATTGAAAAATGAAAACAAACAACCGACTATATACAAAAAAACTAAACTGAACAACAATTATACAAGAAACTAAATTTGAAAATGAACAGTATAACTAAAACGACCAAAACTGATGAACAAACTATCTCAATGTTTCATCGTATGTCACCCTCCCACACAATGAAAACACATTACTCAACGTGATCAAACAAAACCTGAAACCTAAATAAGGGATAAAAATTGAAAAGAACTATAGGTGTGAGTATTAAGACTCAGAAGGCTATCATTATAATCTATTTCCAATAAACATACATTAAAACAAAATAATCATCCATTTTCTAGATTGAAATACTATCTATTAATGTTTTATTTCAAAAAGGATTCGTTGCTATAACCATTATAAGAAAAAATGTTTTCATGTTTTCAAAAACAAAAAGTGGTAGCAATAATTTTTAAATTGATGAAAATTTAAATGGAAATTTTTTTAAAGGGGAAACTATAATGAATGACAACTTTAAAATATAACACTCATTCTACTAATTTTATCATCTAAACCCACTATATGCCGATTGTGAGTAAAAAATATCCATTAACACTGGTCATAGGAACACCCCTAGGCACTAGCTAGTTTTAGGGCCCTAGGTACATCAAATCTCATTGTAAATGGAACCATAACCAATAACCTTCTCATGCACGAGCCACTAGGAGGGGAAAACACAATAGCCTAGTGGTCCCCAAGTATCATCATAGTCTAGTTAGTGTTATCGTCATCAATCTTACTATGTTAAATAGGGATGAATCCACTAACATATCACTAGCATACCAGTCCTAGGCCACCCTCCTAGATATCCAGGTTTCCATTTTTTTCTCAATAATGTTAAACATGTTATAAGATACCATTTTCTTAAAACTCTCCACATTCAAATAATAAACATCCAAAATAGTACCAAAGAATATTTCCCACCATTTACGTATTTCAATAAACCACATGGAATTTACATACAACAATTTCAAGAATTATAAAAAGGATATTTACATAAAATCTATTAAAAAATGTTATTTTATGTCCAAATGCCCACCAATACCATTCCAAACAAGATTTAGAAACCCCAACCTAATTTAATAAATAACTTTCATGAATCATAAAACAACCCCAAATGGTTCAACATGATATATAAATGAAAACTAGTTTTAACGAAAAATGCGAAGCGTGACATTAAGCATTTACCAAAAATCCATTGCATAATAGAAATACATGCCCAAAAACACCCTCTAGGTATTTGAAAACCAAAAATCAATGAATAACATAGTAAAAAACCCCCCATAAAAAAACCTTTTTGAAAAATATCAATAGGTCCAACATGAATAACAGAGAAGAGAGAACCAATAATTAATAGGATATAAAGGAAGAGGTAGTTGTGATGAGAAAGAAACTCACCTTAGAAACCATTGAACCCTTAATATTCCCTTAGATATCCACCAAATGAGTAATATGAATGGTTTGAAAATCCATAGGAGACCTTATTAGTTCTTGAAGAACTAGGGGAAATTATTTTGGGAGCATCTGGGTCTAAAAATCTTGAGGGGGAAATTTTGGAAAATTAAAATTTCAATTCAGGGTAGGGTTGCACTGTTTAATAAACAGTGCGCTAAACCATGCAGACGACATAGTAGCGACCACACAATCACTCTTAATCCACCACACATTTCTACTCAAATCCATGCGGTAGGATTTATACCTATCGCACGGTTACCCATATGTTTCCACATGGCTGTGTGCTAACCATGCGCCGAGCCTCTTTCTGCAAAAAAATTATGTTTTCTCTAAAACACCCAAACATGCCAAGGTAAACCAAGAGGTAAATATTTAGAAAAGAAATAACATCAAAACACAACATCCATCACACCTAGAAAATGATAAATTGGGTAGGATTTCCAACAGACCAGATCAAAAAACAAAACATAAAAAACTAGGTGTGACATTTAAAAGATTATCATTCTACAATCAAATTTTTCTTTGAATATGATTATAAGCTATGTATTCAAGATCCCCAATATTTACTTTATGTTTCATAGGTAGTGGCTAGAAATATGAAAAAAAAATTCTAACATCCCACATAATAGGAAATGTGGTTATTTCCCTTGTGAAATTAAAAATATGATGGGAATGGTCACTCCAGCCTCATTACATTACTTTCTCATCTAGGTAATGTTATGCATAATAACATGAATCCTGATCAAATCCTTCAAATGAAAACACCCTCAAATATTTAGTGGATCTATCGACCCCCTCATCATGGAACAATGGATTAACTCCATTGAGAAGATATTTTATGTCTTCTAGTGCATAAATGATGATAATGTTGTGATGGAGTTCTATCATTTTGATTGATAAATAGATCAACGAAAGACACTTGTCTAGAAAATTATGTACAAGGAGGAAATTTATTCCATCAAATGGGGATATTTCTCAAAAATATTTTTCAATAAATATTTTCCCCAATCTCTGTATCATAAGATGGGGAGGGATTATCATAGTTTAATGAAAATAGAAGAAGATTATATCTGGGAGTATGAATAAAACTACAAATGAATTTCATGATATGAATCCATCTTTTTCATGAAAACCAAAAGAAATGTGGATCACTTCTTAAGGGGATTAAATCTGAGTTTATGAAAACAATTGTGACTTAAGAAAAGAAACTCTAAATAGACTGTCGGTTATTCCCTTTAGGTGGAAATGGATTTCAGAGACTCTCATTTGCCTTGTGTTCCTAGAGATAAAAATATGAAATTGGATTTTAGTATGGGAGGATAAATAGATAAATCCCATGATGGAATGAAAACCCAACATCCCACATGTCAACATTGTGGGAAGAGGCATCCTGGGAACTTTATAAAGAGAACTATGTTATTATTCCAATGTGGAATAGTGGGGAATCATGCATATAATTTTTGAAGGGATATGAAAAATTAAAAAAATGTGTTGGAATTAATGAAGATACATATCAATACATGGTCTATATTTTAGTGTTTCAAATAAAAATAACACATGAATTATTCATGACTTTTCCCTAAGCTACGATTTTTAAATCCATTCAAAAACTACTACAAAGGAAGAAAGAGAAGGGATTATTCAATCACTACAATTATCTTTTATGGAGATAATTATTTGGTGACATGTATACTGGTTATTTATTAAATAATAGTGAATTTAAAATTTTATTCTGGTTCTACGCATTCTTTCAAATATTTCATTCTTAGTAGAACTATTTAAAAACCACATCAAAATATGGAGTTTTAGTAATCATTGAAAATATAAACTGATGAAATTAGTGTAACTAAATTATATAACTCCTCTCTGGTAAATTTTTGATGCTAAATATCCCATCTTGTCTCTTCATAATTACATTGGTTTTATTTGATGATATTTTGGGAATTTATGAGATATATATTTATACAAATCGAACTACAATAGTAAATAAAGGGATATCACTATTCATATCCCAAAGAATCCTCTAATTCTATAAGAGAGTAAGGAGAAAGACTAGTGTTCTTCATAATCATATTCTCAATTTTTTATATTATTTCCTTATGACAAATCAAATTTAGCAGAGATGTTTAAGACAAAGAAAAAAATCATGCTTGAAGCCATGGAAATTCTGAGGGACTAGTCTAATGTGTTTTCTTGAAAATTTTCATGGTTTTATACATGACATAGAATTTGAGTTAATTATTGAAATTATTCTTCGATTTCATCATTTATCATATAATTATTATATAATATCCAACACTTAGTTTATGTTACTGAAAATGAATTCACTAGAAAGTCTTGATAAGGGTTTTGTATGCCTGAGTGCTTCACCATGGGGTGCAACAGTCCTTTTTGTGGTGAATAAGGATCGATCAATGTGATTTTTCATTTATTATCATGAGTTCAAAAAACCATGATAAGGAATAATTATCCCCTTTGATGGATAGATGACCCTTTCGATCAACTACTTGGGGACACATATTTGTCTACAATCGACCATTAGTCGAGATATAACTAACAAAAGGAGTGGAATGAAAATATTTCCATTATTGACTTTCTAAATTGATATGGAAACTATGAGTTCAAAATGATTCCATTAATACTCGTTAATTCCCCAGAAATTTTAATAGAATTAATGAATATTGACTTTGGAGAATATAAAGTCAAATTTGTGGTAGTATTTATTAATGATATTCTAATATTCTTAATGTTTATGGAGAAACTTGTGAAGAATTTTAATAATATTATAAATACCAGGATAATGGAAAACTCTATTTAATATACAATGAACATAAGTTATAGATGGAGTAAGTATCATTCCTAGGGAATGGTATCACTAGAAATTGAATATCTGCCGAGCTTTCCAAGATATAGGGAATCGATTATCGGCCCATGCCAACATCTATAATGGAGACACTTAGTTCCACTAGCTTATTTGGGTATATTGAAAAGTTTATAAGAATTTATCACAATTTTAAAACACATTAACCAAGATGAAAAGAAATTGAGTAATTTTTATATGGACCAATGAATGTAAAGACTACTTCAAAGAGTTCAAAAATAGGCTTATCAATACACAAATAATCAAACTTTTAACAAATAGTAAACTCATTATGGTGTACAATGATTTTTAATGAGGGGTTTAGGCTATGTAATGAGGAAAAATGATTTATTTATAGACTATTCATCAAGAAAATTAAAACATCCAGAGAAAAACTATCCCATTCATTATTTAGAGTTGGTAGAGTGATATTTGCATTGAAAATATGGTGACATGATACCTATGGGGAGAAATGTGATATTTATAGTAATAATAATAACCAAAAATATATATTCCTATAAAATTAGATTAATATGAATGAGTTAATATGTTTAGTTCTCATCACAGATTATGACTACTCAATTCATGACCGTCATGGAAAATAAATAAGGTGGCAGATGCTCAATGTGTAATGGATCATGCATCACTACAAATTATTAGAATTTAAAGGATCTAATCTTATAATAATTGAAAAATATACAAATAAGAATAATTAAGGGAGGAACATCATCACTCATTTCTAAAATTATTGATCAACTATCCTTTATGGACAAAATAAAGTATTCTCACATGAATGATATAGAAATTTAGGAAAAGGTGGAAGCTACTAAATATGAGAAATACATATAGTTTAAAATCTATGAGTAAGAATTTTTATTATTTGGGTCATGAATATGCATACCATCTTATCTAAAGATAAAGAGAGACATTTTGAATGATACACCTAGTGCAACCTTCTATATTCTCCGATGGAGAACAAATATGTAATGATATATACAAGATAACTATTTGTTGGAAAATATGAAGTATGATTCCATGGAATATAAATGAACATTCATGTTATGTTATAATGTGATATTTAAAAGAAAAAAAATCAAAGCGAATGATGCAACCATTTCCCATACTGATGTGGAATTGGGAAAACATCACCTTGAACTTTTTCAATAGACTTCTTGAATACATCCAATGGTATCACTTCCATAAGAGTATTTTGTGGATTTTATTCCAATGATATATCAATTTATCTCAATTGGATACAATTTCATAGTAGATCAATTTTAATGGATATACATCAAATAAATTATATGGCTTTTGGGAGTACCACTCTCAATTATATCCAAATAAGATACCAGAATCACCTATATGTTCTGGAAAAGTATGCATCATTCTCTAAAAAATGAGTTAGCCTTTATTACAAACTATCATCTTCAAAGTTATGGTAAATTGGATTGTACTATTCAGACACTAGAAGACATATTGATATAATGTTTTACGGACATCAAGGGAGGGTGGGACAAACATCCATCCCTAGATGAGTTCTCTTGAAAAAATAGTTTCCACTTGAGCATCTGAATGGCTCATCATGAATCAATTCATCGAAAAATATGGAGAACATGAACATAACGGGATGATTCTGATGAACTTAATAATATATGACATGAAATGGTCAATGAAATGGTGGAAAAGGTGACAAATATTCATCAAAACATCAAGGAAGCACAATATCGATAGAAGTGTTATGCAAAAAATCATTGGCGAGACATGGAGTTTAAGGTTGTAGACATGTTGTTCCTCAAAATATCTCAACGTAATATGATTATGTGATTTGGTAAGAAACGAAAGCTACATCCAAGTTACACATGCCCCTTTTATATTATAGATCATGTTGAAGCTATGGCCTATCAACTATCACTTCCACCAACCATGTCTTGAGTACATGATGTATTTCATATATCCATGTAAAGGAATTATACAATAGATCCTCAAAATGTACTAAATTCATAAGTGGTACAGTTTGAAAATGATTTATCCTATATGGAGTAGCCTATGAAAATCTTGCACCACCGAGACAATGTTCTTGGAAAAAAGTCTACTCACCTATTCATTATAATAAAGGGAAACAATAATTACAATGTGGAAATGTGGGAACCAAATGATGCGATGAATGAAAAGTACCCTCACCTATTTTTACGTTAGTTTTAAAAAAAAATTTCAAGGGATGAATTTCATAAGGGTGTATAATGTAACGAGACAAAAAATTAATCAATGAAAATTCCATTATAACAATTATTTCACAGAGATTAAATAAAATAAAATAACATATCTAACCAAATAAAAACTCTATAAATTATTAATTAATGAAATAAAAATTATTCCTAGATAATTAAGAATTATTTTTAATGGAATATTAACTTTAACTTGAGAATGGTAATCTGACCATTGGGAATGGTAAACTATCCATTATAATATTAACCACACCTATGAAATTATAAATAAAATTTATCCATATTATGAATGAATATATAATATATTTATATCATTTAATAAGTAAACAAATGTCTTAAAAATATTAAATTATGTGCCGATGTTTTTGAAATTCATAAATAATTAACTAAAATTTTATAAGTAATATAATGATTTAAAAATAAATTTATTTTCTTAAAATTGATTCATAAATACATATTATATGTCATTATTATTATATCAAAATTTCATGAGACCTTAATAAATTTTTCAAAGAGTTATAAAATATGATATAATATTAAAATCAGTATCATTTGAGTAAAAGATGATTTTATTTAAGAACTAAATTTTTCATATTTAGAAAGATATTTTCAGAAATTTTAATCCATTTTTGAAATCTACATTTTGTAAAATGGTCAGTGGGAATTTTTGGTATTTTTTCAAAATAGTTCAATTTTGGGTGAATAGTTAAATATGGTACATTATAGTATATAACATTATAAGTTAAATTACATATTTATTGAGTAATGGATAATTAAATAACAACAGCCTCGAAATATCCTTCTGTGTTTATGTTATTTATTCACAGGAATCAAAACTATTAATAGTCTTGATCCAGAATAAGAATCTAATATATAAAATAATAAAAGACACCCCTCTCCTCTTATATAAAAACTATACCTCACCCCCACTTCTCCTCACACCTTTCAAGACAAGATTATTGTAAAATTTCTACCCAATTCTATTCTAATGTATCTCCAACATGTCTAAGATCATGTGGTCTCATAAAATTTCCAATCCCAATTTACCCAAGGAGGTTCTCAAAGAGAAGAATTCAATAGGTAAAATCCTCTTATGTTTTCTTTTAATTTATTTTCAATATATTTTATTTTGTTATTCTCTCATCACCTCACTATATCTTAAGGAATTATAAATACATTATCTTATATATATTGTTATTTTATTATTTTAATGGAATAAATCATCATAAAAACTCTTCTCCTCTCTCTTTTATTCTAAAAATATTATCATTATCTAAGAAGTGTCGAGTAACTGCCATCGTGGATGATGCATTTTAATTTTTATTTACCCACATCATAAATGATCATAAAATCATTTTCATGTATAAAAAATTAATAATATTATTATTATATAATTTTTTATTATTCTGGAACCAATATATATACATAATATTAATTAAAAGATCCAAAATAGTTTGTGATGATTGAAAAATTTTTAAAATAATAAAAACTATTTTCTTTAACATTTTGTGTAGTGAATCCATATTATATATGAAAATATAATGATACATGAAACCATTTAAAATTAGGTATGTAAATTAATATCACATAATTACTCCACTAGAGTTTTTCTTTCATTTTACTAGAACATCCATTATTAAACTCAAACTAAATGAGCATATAATCATGAAACAAACACTCCCATAATGACGAAATTGAATCTTATAACTCATAAAAAAGACATGAATGAACAAAATAAAAATAAAAAAATCTCATCCATAAATAATAGATTCATAATCAATTAAATGTTGGATCTCATTGGATTATCTAGTACATTAGGTTTAATTGAATATCACTTTCAGACATATGGTATGTGATTCTCTCTAAGATCCTATTTTTTACATTGGGATATGATTTCTACATTTATAAGCCAATTTAGTTACTAATTCATCTTATTCACTATGTATATTTTATGATTTTAGGTTCCAAACATATAGATATATTAAACATTCTTCATTATTTGACGAGAAATGCTTGTTTTTAAACATTCCATTCTCAATTATTCACATTAATAAAACCCAATTAAAGGGATATTTAAAACTTCATTCCAATTTTAATGTACACTCAATAATCTTATTTAATACAACATTTTTTTTAAAATCAATCACTTTATCACATTAATCTATTTTGGATCATTTATCATTCTATACAGGCAATTAATTCTTTTCCATTTTATCCAATCATTAAATTTTTCCTATAATACACATTAAATTGGCTCATTTAAAAATATTCTGAAACAATAATTTTATATTTTATCACTTCATTGTGAAGTAAAATATCATTTTTATACATATGTTCCCATTGATAATGTCCAGGTATGTTTTAAATAAATTCTCTTATATATACCATTATGAAAAGCCCATTTTTATTCCTTATGAGATGATTAAAATAACCATTTCATTCCATGGGGAACACTTATGTTTATTTTTTAAGTATGGTTCTTCATATAGAAAACAAATTCATGAATCTTTTATGATGTTTATTCCTATATAGAAATCAACAATGTTGGGTAATTTTTACTCTCAAGGGATATCATGTTGAGACTAGGAGAAAACCCGATTCTTTTATGGGACTTGGTTCCTCGTGTGCGATAGTATTGGTAGATATCCATTACTCGTGCCCCTCCATGTGAAATGGTTTTGGAAGTTAGCATTCACTCATGTATATGAAATGTTTTATTTTGTTTCCACATTTCTATGATTCCATTATTACATTATACCATCTTTACATATTATGATTCTTTATGTTTATTCATGTTCCATGCCTTTTTAGGTCATCATGTTATGCCTTCTAACCCATGTTCTTTGCTTTATTTCAATATTTATTCCCTTTTTGGTATTTTTAGATCATCCCATTTTTATGTATTCCATGTGTTATCCTTTGCTTATGTAAGGGTTCAAAGGAAGATATGGGATCATTATGATGATTGAATAAAATATATTTTTATTTTGGTTTCATGCAGTTTAATTATGTTCTAAATATTCCCAATGAACTCAGATTTTAAATCCATGTCATTTAATTTATTTTTAATTATACATAAAATCATGTACGGAATTTTTTAAAAGGATAGAGATAATATACCATTGAAAATTCTTAATTTCATTGAATTTTTGTGGCATATTTAAAAAAATATTATGTGAAAAAATTATTTATAAATTATTTACATTCATTCCTCTATTTTTACCTTTTTTAGAATATTATATTTAAAAGGGTTATTTTATTTTACATATACTATTATTTTTTTGATTTATTTTAAATATTATTCAGTAAAAAATGATCTATATTCATTAAATGAACTAGTGTCTTGTAATATTTCATTTATTTAAAATATTTCAATGATACCACAGAAAATTTTTACATAGTTAAAGTCTTTGAAACATTCCATTTTAAATAATAATCACTGACATATGCCTTAAATTTTTGGAAAAATAACACACACACACACACATTTATTTTAAACATGATAATTTTTATGTCATTAAACATTGATAAATGTTATCCACCAAATCATTTTCACAATTTTAATTTGATAATTTATGATGAAAACATAAATCATTATTAGATAAAATGTTCGGATCCAAAATTAGGTACAACCCTAATGTTATATGATATTCTGACTGGTATAAAAATTACATCAACTATGGTCTAGAATTTAATTGACATTATCTACTGTTGAATTATATAGAATGAGGCATACCTAATAAAATGATTTATGAATATGTTATTTTATAAGTAGACAAATTTTCAACAAATATTTAAGTGTTAATTATCATTTAAGAGCATGTTTTTTATCTCATGATCATTATTATCCCACAATAATATATGTATTTGAAAATATTTTGTAAAACATAATTCACAACATCTTCATAAAAATAATTTCTCCTACAATATAAAAATATCATCTCTAATTTTTTGACATATGATTTATAATAATAAAAATATGAACATTTTATCCATTTTAAGGATCCATGTACAAAAAAAGTTACATAATACTAAGATTACTTCTTATATTATTCACAATACAACAATCAATACATAATAAATTTTATATGAGTTTCTAACACATATAATGTAGAGAATGATAGTGTAGAGGCCCAAAGCTTGACATACATGGACATTACATTACTTTTGAGGAATAATTAATACATAACAAAAACCAACACTCAAGGATCATAATAGTTTAGTTTCTTTGGAAACTCGGAACATAATCTTCTTATAATAGTGAAAGATCTTAAACATATCTCATAAAGATCTTACCCTTTTGTTTTCTTACCTAAAACCATTCTTTATATCCTGGGGAAAATAAAAAATATAATTGGTGAGCTCAAATGCTCACTAAGGGTAAGCATCGAGAAAATAAATCAAACAATATACATTTGAACATAATATCATGAACATAATGTTTAAACATCACAATCTTGAGCAATGAAACAAAACATGGCAGTACGTAAGGCATATATCACAATGGAACATCAATCATGATAAAATATATTGTAAATAAAATTCTAATTGTGGAAAAACATTAATCACATGAAATGATTTCCATAGTAGCCAAGGAAATGCTGCCAAGAGCATCTTAGTGGACAAAGTCCCTTACTAAACCGAGTTCACTCCTTATTCCAGTCCTGTATCACGGAACCGGATTAACTTGTCGTTCCAGCCATTTCTATCTCATGAGATTTAAATCTTTACCCAATTCATTGGAGGGAGATATAGGTCCCACCCATCTCATAATTAAATCATTCTTACTTGTTCCACAACATAAACATAAATCATTCATCATAACCCATAGAATAAAATGGGCTTCATAAACATCATCCCATCATCACATAATCCATATAAAACAAATGGATATCATTTAATCATAAGAAATGTTAAACCATGTAAATAATAGAGAGATTATACTTGAAACATACACATATGAAATAATGTCATCATAGATGGAAAATAGTTTTGATAAAACACTTGAAATGAATTCTTGAGGAAAATATCCTTTCTTCATTAAAATCATTTTCTTTTCAAAAAATGCCACAAAATTTTAAAACAAATGGATTTTATTGAAAATAACCATGGAATGTTTTAGAGTAAACTTCATGAAAATAAGGTGTTATGAAACCATACAAATCCATTCACACCGTATAAGTTAAAAAAACATTCTCCTCGTACTTTTGTCGAAAAATTCAAAAAGTTCCTCGTATGGTAAACAAAAGAAATATTCCTTCCATAACACAAATTTAAAGTAAAAGTAGGGTAAAAATGACATTTAAAATAAATTTAATAATATTAAAAACATTATGAAAAACATTTTATGGGCATGGATGAAAAATATAACCCCAGTAAATACTTACGTATAAGCAATCTCGGAAAAAAATGAGATTTGAAAAATTATCCCTTACCTTAGGTTCGATATGCTTCGTATGTATCCAAACCTCATGTATAATGATTTAAAAAATGTAATTGAATTATTAAAGAATAATATTTATTCTTATGGTATCATATATGGTTCACTTATGACTTTATATTACCCGTTCTTTTGTAAATTCATGTTAAAGTAGCATTTGGGTAAAATCGTTTCATTTATCATCCGTATTTTGACTTGAAATTATTGATATGATTACTTAGATCATGATTACTTAATTCCATAATATAAAACATGATTTAAATATAATATATATTCATAATATACATATATATAATATATCGATAAAGGTAACGAAATACATCGTTCCTGGAGACGTTAGGTCGTACGTACGAATGAAAGCTAATTTCCTTTCCTTAATGAATTGAATGGAATTAAGTAGATGACATAAATATATATATACATAAATCAATTAGAACTATTATGTCATATATTTCATTATTAATTATTATATATATATATTTTTTATAATCATTCTTGAATTGTTAACATGGAAAATGAATCTCATCACATCGTGGAGACAGTAATCTGTACGTATGCAAGAGCGATGACATCGTTCCCATATTTATTGAATGGAATTGGAGAGGATTATATAATATCATAGAATCAGTATGATGTTATAATAACCATATATAGTTATTATTTACACCATTATACCCATCCAAGTATGGTGTTTGTGGAAAAACAGATTACACCACGGCGTGGAGACGGTATTCCGTACGTATGCACACGCAATGATTTCATTTTCCGTAGGATGGATAGAAGGTGAAATAGGGTTGTTTCATATTTATAATAACATATCAGTATATAATTAATACTTATGTTATTACTTTATAATTAAACAACTAAATAAGTGGATGTAGAAGAAGAATGAAATTTGAAAGAGTCGGTAGAAGAGAATACCTCTTCCTCGACGGACCTCCTTCAAACTTCTTCTTAGGGCACTAGAGTTGGTCTTTTGTGAAGACCAGAACCTCTATGATATAACTATAGAGGTTGAGAAGAGAAATAGGTAGGTTTTGGCCGAGCTTCACGGCTCAAGAGGGTGTGAAGAGAAGAGGGATGGGGTGCCCTTTTTATAAGGGAGGAGAGGGGCACCTTTGGTAACATAAGAAATATTAATTTATAATAAATTCAACATCACTTAAAAACCTCCAATAATGACTCCAATCCTACTATTAGATGAGATAGGGTTTTAATGTCATCAACCAATAAAATTTAGACATGTTGGGAATTTATTTTAAACATTATCAACTTGAATTATCATCATTTAATCTATTTAATTTTATTTGTGGTAAAATGATTATAATTTTTAAATTGTTATAAATAATTACTTATGTGTTGTGAATTGTCCATAATTGGATATTTTATGAAAATTTATATCATATAAATTTCAATTTTTAATTTTTAAATATTTTTTTGATTTTTAAACAATTTTATAATATGTTATTTTTATAAAATAACAATAGTGTCAATTTTGACAATATTTATTTATTTTAATTTAAATAAAATGAAAACAGAGTATATATTCTAAAAAAATATTTAATAGATTCCTAACATGTCAAATATGTCTAGAAAATTCGTGGAGTGCATTAAATAGTTCAAATAATATTTATTTTAATATATTTAAAACCATTTATTTGGTATACCTCATAATAAAATAATTAGTACAACATATTTGTATAATTATTTAATATACTTATTTGTTTCATATAAATTTAAAATAAAATCCTATGATGAATATAAATCTAATATATTTTATAATAATACATTTACTCGAATTTATCATCTTAAAATCACAACATGTAAATTTTTATATTTATTAAATTATGAAGGTGATAACTTTGGAAGCATTTAAAATAAAAAAATATAAGTGTCATAATCACTTTTATATGGATCCAAATGGTCAATAATTCAGCAAATAGATGATTAGGGTTTATATATACACTACCATTATGTTTATTTTCAGATTTTTTGGCCTTTTTATATGCATTAATATTTCAATAAAAACTATATTATTGATTTTTCACTAAATAAATAATTTCTGCATCATTAATGTATAAGATAATAAGGTAATTAAATAACAATAAAAAATTACAAATAAATTAACATGAAAAATAAAAACATTTTAGATTTAAAATTAGTATTTATAATCTAATTTATATTTTGTATAACCCTATATTAAAAATACTTTAATTATTAAAGTTTGAGTGAGACATATTTCACTTTCTTTTAAATAAAATAAACTAAAGGTCTTAATCAAATACAAGTGGGTTCCATTAGATTCAATTTCAACCCTAGTATGATTTATGGAAAAATATAACCATCCAATTATATTAAGACAAGTGGTAGGGTAATTTTATAATATTATATTTACCCTTAATTATACGATTTACCTTTAACTGTGGTAAATAAAATTAACCGTAGTTACTATTCATAGTGCCAAAAAATAAAAAGTAGCCTATTAACAAAATTTTGACCTAATGATTCCAAATATGGAATCCAATTTTCCTAATTAAAATCACAGAAGTTGCAGAAATTTATTTTAAATTTATCCTGTTGTTAAGAAAATAAGTTTTAAAAGTTAAAACATTGCAAAAGATTTAAATGATTTTACCTATGAATTCAATGTAAAGTCAATGATAATGACATAAGTTATATTAAAAGGTAAAAATATATTATATTTATACTTTAAAACCACTAAATATTATAATCTAACCATATAAATTATTGAGATGAAAAAATTTGTTTTTATTTAAAATATAGCGTGTTTTTACTATTCATTAAAATATGAAAGTTATCAGAATAATAAGAAAAATTTATCAAAAGTTAATTTTTATATCCTGATTTTAAAGAAGAATTTTATTTTATCAAATTAAACTTATAAACCCATCAAAAACTATATTTAAAGTGGGTGTGCCATCAAAAGGCGACAAAACTAAATTTTTTGAATAATATTTATATTTCCTGAAAAATTTATCTTGTTCTCATACCATGTTCTAGAAAAAGTGTAGAATGAATAATAATGTTATAAAATTCAAAATTTAGTTAGTAATATTCATAACAGCTAGTCCATAATAATATTATAACTATATATCATTGTTTAGATAAACCTGGTATTGCGTACAACACACGCTATCGAGGAAGGTCGCGATTGCGAGTAATGCTAGCCAAGTCAGGGAAGCATGTAGTGCAAGACTCATTTGTTGTTGCGTATAATAGAATCCAACCATATTTAAATTATAAATTGAATATATATATATATATATATATACTCAATGTTGCGTGTAATAACTACTATCAAAAGAACTGAAAAATTGTGTGTAACACAATCCAATAATAGTGTTGCGTATACTACAAGCTAATACGGTGTTGCGTATAACGCTAGATAATCTTGGTGTATTGTACAACGAAAGATATGAAAGAAATTAAAAAGAATATATCTCATAAAAACTCGGGGTGTTATACAGAGCTTGACATACATAGACATAACATTAATTTTGCGGAATACTTAATACATGGAAAAAATAGACACCCAAAGACCATATTAGTTTAGTGTATTTGGAAACTCAGAACACAATATTCTAATCATGTAAAAAGATCTTCAACATATCCCATGAAGATCTTCCCCTTTTTTTCTTACCTAAAATCTTTCTTTATATCATGGGTAAAAGAAAACATAACAAGGGTGAGATCAAATTCTCAGTAAGGGTAAGCATGGAGAACATAAAACAATCCATAAACATTTGAACGTAAAAACATGAACATAAAACGTCAAAATCATGAGTAATGACATAAATCTTGGAAGTAAATAAGGCTTAGATCATAAAGGAACATTAATAATGATAAAATATCATGAGAATAAAACATGTAATTGTGGAAAACCATTAAACACATGATATGATTTCCATATTAGCCAAGGCATTGATGCTAAGACCATCATAGTGGACAACGTCCCTTACTGAATCGAGTTCACTCCTCATTCTAGTCATGTATCATTGAACCGGGTTAACTTGTCATTCCATCCATGTCTATCTCATGAGATATAAATCTTTACCCAATGCATTAGATGGAGATATAGGTCCAACCCATCTAATAATGAAATCATTATTTCATGTGCCACAACATAAATCATTCATCATAACCCAAAGTATAAAATGGGTTTCATAAAAACCATCCCATCATCACACAATCCATATAAAACAAATGGATATAATTTAATCATAAGAAAAATAAATCCATGTAAATAATAGAGACATTATACTGGAAACATAATCATACTAAATAATTTCTTCTTAGATGGAAAATAGTTTTGATAAATCACTTGAGATGAATTCTTGAGGAAAATATCCTTCCTTCTTCAAAACATTTTTCCTTTCTCAACATGTCATAAATTTTAATAAAAAAGAAGTTAATTGAAAATAAAATTGAAAACATGTAAAGGAAGCATCAGGGAAATAAGGTTTTTTGAAATCATAAAAATCCATTCATGCCGTATAAGATAAAAAATCATTCTTCTCGTACTTTGGTCGGAAAAGTCAAAAAGTATATCGTACTAAAAACAAAAAAATATTCCTTTTATATCTTTAACTAAAAATTCACCAAAAGGTAAAATTTGATTTAAAAAATTTTAGGAGAATATAAATAATATATAATATTGTCAAAACATGGATATGGATGAAAAATATGCCCCAGTAAATTCTGAAGTATAAACAATCTCGAATAAAAATGAGATTGTGAGATTTTCCCTTTCCTTATGTCCAATTTCTTACGTATGTGTCCGAGAATCCTGTATAGTGGGTTTAAACATATTATTAACATGTAACAGTACCATAAAAATATTTATGATATCATACATGATTCACTTACGACTTTATATTACCCGTTCATTTGTCAATTCCATGTTAAAGCAGCATTTTGGGGAAAATTGTTTCATTTATCATACATGTTTTGACTTGTAATTCTTCATATGATTACTTAGATAATTATTACATATTTACAGAATATAAAAAATGATTTATATATAATATATATTCAACATATATTTGATATATAAATGGAATTAAATACACCATTCATGGAGACGGTAGTTCGTACATACACATGAACGTTGTATTCGTTTCCTTATTAAATTGAATGAAGACAGTAATCTGTATGTACGCACGAGTGATGATATCATTCCCATATTTATTGAATGGAATTAGAGTGGATGATATAATATCTCAGAATTAGTATTACGTTATAATAACTATATATAGTTATTCTTTACACCATTATACACATCCAAGTAGGGTCGGGGTGAAAAAACAGATTACACCATGGCTTAGAGACGGTATTTCGTATGTACGCACGTGTGGCGATTTAGATTTCCGTAGGATGGAAAAAAGGTGGAATAGGGTTGATTCATATTTATAATAACATATCAGTATATGAGTGATACTGATGTAATTAATTTATTATAAAACAATAAAATAAGAGAAAGAAGAAGAAGAAATGAACTTGAAAGAATCGGTAAAGGATATTACCTCTTCTTCGACGCGCCTCTTCTAAACCTCCAATTAGGGCACTAAAGTTGTCTTTTAAGATGAAAATTATAAGTACCAATCCTTAAAACATTTCATAATCTTGAATTAAATGAATAATTCACATTGAGGATCATTTCAGGTTTATAGTTTTATTGAATTAGATCATAAATCATGCATTTCATTCCACATTTAAACAAGGTGGTTACACAAAACACTATATTCATTTTCTCCCATCAAGGAAACATATTTAATATAAAACATGGATTCTATCTTTAAACATTCTCGACACTATCATAACATCATGTACCTTTCCCTTGGCCTGTGAAAAACATTTCAAAAACTTGGGATGAGCATAAAGAGCTCAGTAAGGGATATAAAAATACGGAATGAAAACATTAGTCCATGTATACATAAGAATAAATGAAATAATACTTTACTCATAAAATAGAATCACTTTAACATACCTCATGAAATCATAATATTCATGAATAACTCATAGAAATCATAAGACAAAAAGATAACTTGAGGCATTCATAACATTATTACGTAGGGAGTAACCCTCATGGTTACGTTTGGAATACCAATTACAGTATATTCCCAAAATCTCTTCGGAGAAACCTTAACTTTTAACTATTTCGCATTACCCAATGCATTAGAGATCTATATCGGTCTCACTTGCCCTTAGTTTATCACGGAACCACCCATCTTTATAAACAATTCTCAAGAACCATAACATAATCGTATCACATAAAATATTAATAAAGGAAACATAACATTTCCACATTTCAGTCACAAGATATCAAAAAACACATTGATATAATAAAAAAATTATCAAAACCTTTTGCAATACAAAAATAATAGATAAATAAAACATGTTTTTAATTTTTCATTTAATAAAAATTTATGTATTGTAGAGGAAGCCGAAATTCAAATAATGGTCATGGTGGCGGAGAAGTCGTTGTCACAGCATATGTAAGACTAAACATTCCCTTTTGTCATTTAGTAAAACGCTTCGTATAAAAAGATTAATTTTGAATAAAAGTAAATGTAAAAGGGGTTTATACAACGTATAAAAGAAAGTAGTGTATAAAACAAAAATATTCCCCAATGAAAGGAGATTGAGACGAAGTACCTCACAAAGACGGTATCCTTAGATTAAGGATAAATCAATTACATAAATATGGGTGACAAACATAAATAAACCCAATATAGGTGGATATTAAGTGTAAAAAAATCATTTGTAATCCACACATATTCATAGAATGACATAATCAATAAGTAGAGGTTGAACCCAAATAATTGAAATTGGGTTAAGAAGTTCATTTACAAGAATTCGACACCCTAACGACGTCACTTTAAAATTCCGAAAATGAGATGATGAGAGATAAAAATGGTATCTCATCACTTGGATATAACGTTTAAAACAATAATGATATATAAGAACATATCCCAACATAAGAATATGTTAATTAAAAGACCTAACAAAAAAATTCTTTTAAAAAAGGAAGGTGAAAGGTTCCCTTACCGATTTGGGTAACGTTCGAAACATACACCCCATGAAAGAAGGGTCATAAAATGAATATGTAAATACCCATAAATTAAATTATATTGCACAAAGAATACAATCATGGGATGTAAATACACCACACAAAAGAAAATATTGGAAAATGTAGCATTAATCTCACGGGAATAAAAATTGAGATAAAAACTCCTTACCTCATTGTAATCAATCGAGTCGTATGACCAACATATTATAAACATAATATGGATCACAGAATAACATGAAAATAAATAGAATCATGATAATATATATGAAATTTAAGAACACAATACACCACATGCAATAAATAAGTGGGAAACAATAGAAATCTCATAGAATTAAAAGTGAGATAAGATATCCCCTTACGAAAATTCGGCAACCTAACGACGCCACCTAAAACTAAAAAAATGGATTGAAGATATAAATTAGGGTCTCTCATAAAATGAATATAAAATTTACAGTAAGAGTAATGTATAAAAATATCCCCAAACATAAGAAGGAGGATCTTAAAAGAAGTGACATAAAAGATAATACTTAAAAAGAAAGAGAGCGGATAGATCCCTTACCTCAAGTCCGACTTGTCTTGTTCATTTCTTTATATTCCTGAATAATAAACTTTGGTAAATTAAAAATTTCTTAAGGTAAATCCTTTAAAGTTTATTATTAAATTAATATAACATATTATAATGTTATAATAATTAGTTAATTATGTGAGTTCATATCAGACGTTTTGGTCGATGTTTGGTATGTGAGTCAATAATAAACATGTTTGAAAGGAATTTCCCATGTATTTATAAGTAAATCATATCAAGAATGGAATTAATGATTTAAATATAATATATATCAAGTATATATTCATTTTATAATATTCCAAAACATTTGGAGATAAAAATGAAGTGCAACATTCATGGAGACGGTATGCCGTACGTATGCATGAATGCTACTTTCATTTCTTTGTCACATTAGTGGAATTAAAAATAAATGAGAGATATATATATATATATTATAATTCCAGTATAATATATATGTTATGTATGTCACATAATTTCATTAATTTCATTCTTTATACATTCCATGTATTGCATGAACGAGTCACATCACTTGAGGGGGCGGTAGTCCACACTTCCTCAAATGAAATTATCTCATTTGCACAACATTCAAAGCATAAAGGTATATTTTAAATTTAAAATACAGACACATAAGGATTAAATATATATAATATATATCATAAATAAATATAGTTCAATCATAATGGCCGCCATGAGAGGTTGTAGGAGAAGATTGAACAATCATTGTTTTGTGAGGCAGTAATTCGCCATCCACGGAAACAATATGTTCTTTAACCATTAGAAGGAGGTGTGTGTAAGTGTAGCTCGAACAATTCTCATAAAAACATCCTAGTATATTGATGATACTGGTTTTGTAAAAAATGTGAGGAATAAAAAGATTTTATGGAGTTGGAGAAGCAAAATAAAACAAAAGAACATAAGAAAAGACATTACCTTTAAATCGGGTAACTCCACTTTGTTTGAACCAAAATGGAATCTTGAAGAGCTTTCTGCCTAAGGTAAGGCTTATAAGATGAATAGAGGGATGTGGGGAGATAAACTGGGTAGAGTGTGGCCGATCCAATGGCTTGAGAGGTGTGGGTAAGGTGGTAGAGGTGGGGGGCTTTTATAAGAGGGAGGAGGGGCACTCTTGGAAAGTCATGAAATGTTACTTTATTTTAAAATGAGTTTAGTATTTTAACGGTCCCATAAAGATATATTTCAAGGATAAGGTGATAAGGGTTTTAAATCCACACATCCAATAGGTTTTTGACAAGTTTATGTTTTATATTTTACCTTATCATTTAATTTTATTTAAACCGTTCATTATTGAGGTAAACACTGCATCATCACGGTGTCATAAATAAATTTATTTATTTAATGTATAAAATTTATAAAAAAACTACCATCATGTAGAAAATCTTTTTATATTTCCAATGAATATTTATATTCAATGTGATAATTTATTTAAATTAAATTAAAATTGTTTTACTTAGGATATACAAACCTTTGTTATATTTCCCTTCATTAAACAATAATATGATAAAAAGTCACTATCACACAAAAGTGATTCCATGGGGCCCCAAAGATGGAAAAAGGCATCCCAGGGTCGTCCATGACACCAAAAAAAGAATTCAGACAGATGTTGAGGTCATTTTATATTTTTATTATATTATTTTATTATCCTTAACTACCCGATTACTAATTAATCACGATAATTAAAGATAATTACCGTCGTTACAATTCATAATGTCCAATAACAAAAGAGTCCTAATTAATAATTTGGACATTATGAATCCAAAATATGGAATCCATTTTATCAAATTCCAGAAACATAATTTTTAGTAATTAATATAAAATAATTCCCGTTGTCAAAACCAAAGACTTGTTTTTAAGAAGTAAAATCTATCAAAAGATTTATTTGTTTTTACATCCAATTTAAAAGTAAAATATCATTCAACGACCAAAATTGTATTCAATTATAAAAACATAATTAAATTAAACCTTAAAACCAATTATAATGACAATCTAACTATATAAATAAATTGGATGAAAATGCAATTTTGAATTAAAATTTAGTATTTTTCAATATTCATTGAAAATGATCATTTGTTAGAGAAATACCAAAAATTCACCCTAAGCTATATTTTATATTCCAAATTAAAAAATTATATCAATTTTACTAAATTAAAAACATAGAAGTTTAATTAATTAGTTTTATAATCAATTCCCACTTTCAAAACAAATAGCGTGTTTTTAAAGAAACAATATCTATTAAAAGATTGACACTTGTTTATGTCCAATTTCAAAGTGAAATTAATACAAATGAACACCATTGGATTAAATGGTAAAAATATATTTTAATTAAAATTTGAAACCAATTAAAAAGATAATCTGACCATATAAATAAATTATAATAAAAAGAGGTTTTGAATTAAAATACAACATTTTCAATATTCATTAAAAATATGAACTTTATCGGAAAAATAACAGAAAGTTACACAAAGTAAATTTTTCTATCTTGATTATAAAGAAGGATTTTATTTTTTCAAATATAACTTATAAATTGTCAAAAATAGATTAAAAAAGGGTTCTCCATCAAAAGGCGGTTAATCATCCTTTTAAAGAATATTAGAAGATTTATGCTTAAAATTGGATTCATTTTTATTTTAATCCTCTAACATTTAATGGATAAATGAAAAAATATTTGACAAGAATATATAATCAATTTGAAGCTATTTCTTTTCATTCCTTCCATTACAATGGATAGGAGTCAACTACCATTTAAAATAATATTATTATATTATTAGTGTGTAACGTATGATTTCAAAAAAAGTCATTGTTGCGTATTGAGTAAGCCATTGAACATAGCATTCCCTTTAATTTAATATTAATATTTTATTCACTAATATTAATTAATATGGAAATGTAATATTAATTATTTACCTGGGATGATGCATCCTTCCCCCCTTTTGGGAATTGCGTCCTCGCAATTTTAAAATTCGGCTTTGAAATTTCATTAAAAGCCCCACATCGGAAAAAGAGTCAAATAAACTGTCACATTAAAAGAAAGAAAGAGAAGTAAAAAAGGTCACCTGAGTTAACCATACTAGGATTCCATGAAAACATGGATATGGATGAGAAAAAAGGGTTATTTTATGATGGATAATGATATAAAACATGATTTGGTGAATGTTAACCCCAAGAAAATCACAAAATTATGATGGGTTAAACGGTATTTGATTCCCCCGTATGAAAAGTTAACAAACAACATTTTTGTTTTAATATAATTTTCATAGAGGAATTTATTTATGATCTTAACTAAATCATAAGTAAACATACTCAATTTTCATGTAGACTTTCATCTTTTACTAGATTTCTAACACAAACTCATATTTTCTCCGAACGATGAGTATTTCAGGATGACTTGTTCAAATTAAGAGAGATATAATCAACTTCTAGAGAATCACCTAACCCAAAAAAGATGAAATATATACTTCCCATGTCTTTATACCTTAAACAAAACCAAAAATATTTAGTACAATATCAGATAAAACACAAAAAGGATAATCCTTTATAAAAAGAAATAATACTATTAATATCCAAAATTTGTCCAACAAATCCCAAAGTTCATCATTGACCATTCAATAAATAGCTATACATACAATTATTCAAAGTAATCCAAACTAAGAATTAAACCCAAATCTCTGAAGGATTTAATCACATAGTCTTCCAAGATAAATTTTAACATTTCTCTCTAAATAACATCAGTTACTCTTAAAGTCTCATACTGAAAAGTAACTAACCTAATCACATATCCTCCATGATAGGCTAATCATTTCCATAGATAACCCAAAATCAGCTTATTCCTGATTCATAGGATCATATAACTAAAAAGAATTTGTCATACTGACCAGGAATTCACATAGTCTAGTGGTAGACGATAAATACCAGTCGCACTTTGGTTGTGGGTTCGATTCCCAAAGCATTGTCCGACGCGACGGGTTGTCACATGGCCTACGTGTTGTCCTTTTTCCAAAACTATATAATTCTTATTAAATTCCCTAATAATAGATAAATTCATCAAAAATAACCATACCATAATTTATCTTCATGTTTATCTCATGCCTTTCATTTTCCATCATAACATATAGTAACCCATAATTACCTCAAAAGTAAGGATCATATAAACCCTAATGGTTACCTCTATAATTATAACCTGAACTTCTGCATCGAGTTGGTTATCTCATACAAGATTCATTAGAGAAATCACCAAGGTTCAAGTGTTTAATCATGACACCTGATATTTTTTTGAGAAAAACCACAAGAGTTCTGATTGCAGCTCCCATATCATTCAGTTGTTCTTTCAGAAAACCGTCACAGATTTCTTCACATCCACTATTACATTGGTGCCTGCCAGATCCATCCATTTACTAAAACCTAAAATCTCAGTGTAATTATATCATCATATAATAATGAGTTAGATAAACACTAAGATATACTTATCCAAGTTATCTCAAACTCATTCAAACATTCTAAAAAAACAATGACTACATCCAATATACTAACAATTGTGGTTATCTACAACTTTTCACTTATGCTTAAATAACACTCTAACCTCTAAAGTTATCTAAACCTACCTTTTATACCTACTATAAGGACCCGACCATAAAACATTACATAATCCGGAATTAAATGAATAATTCACTTTGAGGATCTTTCCAGGTTTAGAGTTTTGGAAAATCAGATCATAAATCATGCATTGCATTCCACATTTAAACAAGGTGGTTACATAAAAGAAAATATTAATTTTCTCCCATAAAAAACATAATTAATATAAAACATGGATTATTTATTGACACTTCCTCAACACTATCATCACATCATGTACTATTCCCTTGACCTGTGAAAAACATTTCAAAAATATTGGATGAGCATAAAAAGCTGAGTGAGGGATTTAAAAACACGGAATGAAAACATTAGTCCATTTATACATAAGAATCAATGGAATCATACTTTACTAATAAAACAAAATCACTTTAACATACCTCATGAAATCATAAGATTCATTAATAACTCATAGAAATCATAAGATATAAATGTAACTTGAGGAATTCATAACATTCTTACATAGGGAGTAACCCTCATGGTTACGTTTGGAATACCCATTATAGTATATTCCCAAAATATCTTCGGAGAAAAATTAGGGATTAACTCCTTCATGTTACCCAATGCGTTGGAGATCTATATTGGGCTCACATGCCCTTATTTTATCACGGAACCACCTGTTTTCATAAACAATGCCCAAGAACCATAACATAATCGTAGCACATAAAAAATGCATAAAGGAAACATAACATTTCCACATTTCTGTCACAAGATATCAAAAATGGATCGATATAATGAAAACATTATCAAAACCATTTTCAAGCTCAAAATAAAATAAAATTAAAAAATGGTATTTATTTCTCATTTAATAAAAAGTTATGGCTTGTAGAGGAAGCCGAAACTCAAATAATGGTCATGGTAGTGGAGAAGTCGTTGTCGCCACATACGTAAGACAAAACATTCCCCTTTGTCGTTTAGTAAAACACTTCGTATAAAAAGATTCCTTTTGAATAAAATTAAAAGTAAAAGGGGTTTATACACCGTATAAATGAAAGTTGTCTATAAATCAAAAATATGCCTCAATGAAAGGAGATTGAGACGAAGTTCCTCACGAAGACAGTATCCTTAGAATTAGGATAAATCAATTACATAAATATCTGTGACAAACATAAATACACCCAATATAAGTGGATATTAAGTGTAAAATAATCAGAGGTCATCCAAACAAATTAATAGCACGACATTATCAATAAGTAGAGTTTTATCCTAAAGAATTGAAATTGGGTTATGAAGTTCCATTACATAAATTCGACAGCCTAACGCCGTCACTTTAAAATTCATAAAATTAGATGATGAGAGTTAAAAAGGTTATATCATCACTTGGACATAACATTTAAAACAATAAGGATATATAAAATCATATCCCCACATAAGAAGATGTAAATTAAAAGACCTAACAAAAATAAGTCTTTTAAAAAGAGGAGGGTGAAAGGTTCCCTTACAGATTTGGGTAACTTTCAAAACGTACACCCCGTGAAATAAGGGTCATACAATGAAGATGTAAATACCCATAAATTAAATTATATTATAGAAACAATACAATCATGGGCATTACATACACCACACTAAAGGAAATAGTGGCAAATGTTGCATGAATCTTGCGGGAATAAAAAGTGAGACAAAAACCCCATACCTCATTGTAATCAATCGAGTCGTATGACCAAAAGATAATAAACAAAATATAGATAATATAATTACATGAATATAAATATAATTATGATAATATATAGAAAATGTATGAACACAATACACCACATGAAATAAATAAGTGGCGAACAATGGAAATCTCACGGAATTAAAAGTGAGATAAGATATCCCCTTACGAAAATTCGGCAGCCTAACAACGCAACATAAAACATCCAAAAATAGATTGAAGAAATTAATTAGGGTCTCTAATAATATGAATATAAAATTTCAAGTAAGAGGAATATATAAAAACATCCCCCAAAATAAGAAAGGGGAGCTAAAACAAGTGACATAAAAGAGAGTACTTAAAATGAATGTGAGAGGTTGGATCCCTTACCTCAAGTCCGACTTGTCTTGTTCATTTCTTTATATTCCTGAATAATAAATTTGGCCAATTAATAATTTATTAAGGAACTATTTTAAATTTTATTATTCAATTCATATCACATATTATAATTTTATAATAATTAGTTAATTATGTGAGTTCATATCAGACGCTTTTGTCGATGTTCGGTATATGATTCAAAAATAAACTTGTTTGAAAGGAATTGACCATGTATTTATAATTACATCATATGTAGAATGGAATTAATTATTTAAATATCACATATATCCAGAATATATTCATTTTATACTATTCCATAACATTTGGAGATAAAAATTAATTTCACCGTTCATGAAGACGGTAGGTCATACGTACACATGAAGGCTACTTTCATTTCATTGTCACATTAGTGGAATTAAAAATAAATGATATATATATATATATATATATATTATAATTATAGTATAATATATATGCTATCTAGGTCATATAAGTTCATTAGTTTCATTCTTTATACATTCCATGTATTTCATGAACAAGTCATATCACTTGAGGGGGCAGTAGTCCACACTTCCTCAAATGAAATTATCGTATTTCCACAACATGCAAAGAAAAAAGTTACATTTTAAATGTAAAATAAAGAAGCATATAGAGGAAATAAATATAATATATATCATAAATTAATATAGTTCCATCATAATGGCCACCGTGAGAGGTGGTAGGAGAAGATATAAAAATCATCATTTTGTGAGGCAGTAATTCGCCATCCATGGAAACAGTATGTTCTATAACCATTAGACAGAGGTGTGTGTAAGTGGAGCTTGAATAATTCTCATAACAACAACATATTTAATGGGAGATACTAATGTTTTTACAAAAGAAAGTAATATAAATATTTTATGCAGTTAGAGAAGAAAAACAAAACATAAAAACATAAGAAAAAACATTACCTTTAAATCGGGTAACTCCCCTTGGTTTGAACCAAAATGGTTTCTTGAAGAGATTTGTACATAAGTTAAGGCTTCTAGAATTAATAGAGAGATGTGGAGAGATAACATGAGCAGATTTGTGCTGAGATAATGGCTTGAGAGGTGTGGGTAAGGTGGTAGAGGTGGGGGCCTTCTATAAGAGGGAGGAGAGGCACTCATGGAAAGTCATGAAATGTTACTTTATTTTAAAATGATTTATGGATTTTAATGGTCCCACAAAGGTATATTTAGAGGATAAGGTGATAATGTTTCGAAATCCACCCATATAATAGGTTTTTGACAAGATTATGTCTTATATTTTCCCTTATCTTTTCATTTTATTTAAATCATTCATTAATGAGGTAAACACTGCATCATCACGGTGTCATAAATAAATTTATTTATTTAATGTCTACAAATTATAAAAAAATTACCATAATGTAGGAAAAAATTTTAGATTTACAATGACTATTTATAGTTAAACAGATCATTTATTGAAATTATATTAAAATTTATTTACTTAGGATATACAAACCTTTGTTATATTTCTTTTCTTTAAAAAATAATATGATAAAAAGTCACTATCACACTAAAGTGATTACATGGGGCCTCAAAGTTGGAACAAGGAATCCCATGGTCGGACATGACACCACCCAAAGCATTAGGACGCATTTTAGGGTCATTTTATATTTTTATGATATTATTTTATTACACTTAATTACCCGATTACTAATTAATCATGATAATTAATGATAATTATCATCGTTACTATTCATAATGTCCAAAAACAAAAGAGTCGTAATTAAATAATTTGGACCTATTGATTCCAAATATTTAATCCATTTTACCAAATTCCAAACAAAGAAATTTCAGTAATTAATTTAAAATAATTCTCGTTGTCAAAACCAAAGATGGGTTTTTATGAAATAAAATCTTTCAAAATATTGATTTGTTTTTACATCCAATTTAAAAGTGAAATTACATAAAACGACCAAAATTGTATTAAATGATAAATAGATAATTAAATTAAACCTTAAAACCAATTAATATGACAATCTAACAATATAATTAAATTGGATGAAAAGGCAGTTTTGAATTAAAATACATCATTTTTCACTATTCATTGAAAATGAACATTTGTCAGAAAAATACCAAAAATTCACCCCAAGATATATTATTTATTCCAAATTAAAAAATGATATCAATTTTACCGAATTAAAAACATAGAAGATTCATTAATTAATTTTATAATCAACTCCCTCTATCAAAACAAATAGCGTGTTTTTAAGAAACAATATCTATTAAAAAGATTGACATTTGTTTATGTCCAATTTCATAGTGAAATTAATTCAAATAAACACCATTGGATTAAATGGTACAAATATATTTTAATTACACTTTAAAACCAATTATAAAGATAATATGACCATATAAATAAATTATACTAAAAGGAAGTTTTGAATTAAAATACAGCAATTTCACTATTCATTGAAAAATGATCTTTATCCGAAAAATAAAAAAAATCTACACAAAGTAAATTTTGATGAATTTTTCTAAATAAGGATTTTATTTTTTCAAATATAACTTATAAAATTTTCAAAAATAGATTAAAAAAGGGTTCGCCATCAAAAGGTGGTTAGTCAACCTTTTAAAGAATATTATAAGATTTATGCTTAAAATTGGATTCATTTTCATTTAAAGCTTCTAAAATTAATTGGCTAAATGAAAAAATATTTTAAAAGAACATATAATCATTTGGTAGTTAGTTATGTTCATTCCTTCCAATGCAATTTCTTGTCATTAACTACCATTTAAAATAATATTATTATATTATTAGAGTGGAACCTACGATTTCAAAGAAACTCATTGTTGCATATTGGGTACGCCATTGAACATAGCATGCCCTATAAAGTACTATTAATATTTTATTCACAATTATTAATAAATACAGAAATGTAATATTCATTATTTACCTGGGATGTTACATCCTTCCCCCCTTTTGGGAATTCCGTCCTCGCAATTTTAAAATTGGTTTTCGAAATTTCATTGAAATCCCCACATTAGAAAAGGATTCAATTAAACTGTCACTTTAAATGAAAGAAAGAGAAGTACAGAGGTCACACGAGTAAACCCATACTAGGATTCCATAAAAATATAGAGTGGAGAAGAAAAAAAAGGTCATGTTCTGATGAAGAGTGATAGAAAACATGATTAGAAGAAAGTTAACCCTAAGAAAATCACAAAATTATGATGGGTTAAACGTTATTTGATTCCCCAGTAGGAAAAGTTAAAAGACAAAATTTTGGTTTTAAGTTAATTTTAATAGAGGAATTTATTAATGAGATTAACTAAATCATTAGGAAACATACTCACTTGTCATGTAGACTTTCATCTTTTACTAGATTTCTAACACAAACCCATATTTTCTCCAAACGCTGAGTATTTCAGGATGACTTGTTCATATTAAGAGCGCTATAATCAACTTCTAGAGAATCACCTAACCCACAAATAATTGAATATATATTTACCATGTATTTAAACCTTAACCAAAAACAAATATTATTAGTACAAGATCAGATAATCCCCAAAAAGGATAATCCTTTATAAAATAAATACTACTCTTAATATCCAAAATTTTTCCAACAAAACCCAAAGTTCATCAAATACCATTTAATAAACATCTATCCATAAAATTCTTCAAAGTAATACAAACTAAGAATTAAACCCAAATCTCTGAAGTATTTAATCACATAGTCTTATGAGATAAATTTTAACATTTATCTCCAAATAACATCAGTTACTCTTAAAGTCTCATACTAAAAAGTTATAAACCTAATCACATGTCCTCCATGAGAGGCTAATCATTTCCATATATAACCAAAAATCAACTTATTCCTGATTCATAAGATCATATAACTAAAAATAATTTTTCATACTAACCAGGGACTTCAAGTAGTTCAGTGGTAGGCGATAAATACCAGTCGCACTTTAGTTGTGGGTTCGATTCCCACAGCTTTGTTCGACACGACGGGTTGCCCCATGGTCTACGTGTTGTCCTTTTTACAAAACTATATAATTCATAAAACTTTCTCTAAAAAGAGATAAAATCATCATAAATATCCATAACATAATTTAACCTCAAGTTCATCTCATGCCTTTCATTTTCCATCATAACATATAGTAACCCTCAATTAACTCAAAAGTAAGGATCATATAAACCCAAATGGTAACCTTTATAATTATTACCTGAAATTTCACATTGAGTTGGTTATCTCATACATGATGCATTAGAGAACTCACCAGGCTCCAAGTGGTTAATCATGACTCCTGATATTTGGTTGAGAAAACCCACAAGAGTTCTCAATGCAGCTCCCATATCATTCAATTGTCCTTTCAGAAAACCGTCACAGTTTTCTTCACATCCACTGTTACTTTAGTGCCTACTAGATCAAGCCATTTTCTAAAACCTAAAAGGTCAGTGTGAGTATATCATCATATAATAATGAAGAAGATAAACACTAAGATATAGTTATCCATGTTAACTCAAACTCATTCCAAAATTCTAAAAAAACAATGACTCCATCCAATATACTAACCATTGTGGTTATCTACAACTTGTCAGTTATGTTTAAATAATACTCTAACATCTAAAGTTATCTAAACCGACCTTTGATACCAACTATAAAGACCTTGCCTTAAAAAATTACATAATCTTGAATTAAATGAATAATTCACATTGAGGATCATTTCAGGTATAGATTTTTAGAGATTTAGATCATAAATCATGCATTTCATTCCACATTTAAACAAGGTGGTTACATAAAAGACAATATTCATTTTCTCCCATCAAGGAAACATATTTAATATAAAACATGGATTCTTTCTTGAAAAATCCTCGACACTATCATCACATCATGTACCTTTCCCTTGACCTATGAAAAACATTTCAAAAACATGGGATGGTCATAAAAATCTCAGTAAGGGATATAAAAATACGGAATGAAACCATTAGTCCATGTATACATAGAATAAAAGAAATCATACTTTCTTTATAAAACAATTTCACTTTAACATACCTCATGAAATCATAACATTCATTAATAACTCATATAAATCATATGACATAAAGGTAACTTGAGGCATTCATAACATTCATACATAGGGAGTAACCCTCATGGTTATGTTCGGTATACCCATTATAGTATATTCCCTAAATATCTTCGGAGAAACCTTAGTGTTTAACTCCTTCACGTTACCCAATGCATTGGAGAGCTATATCGGGCTCACTCGCCCTTATTTTATCATGGAACCACCCGTTTTCATAAAGAATGCCCAAGAACCATAACATAATCGTATCACATAAAACATGCATAAAGGAAAATTAACATTTCCACATTACAATCAAAAGATATCAAAAACACATTGATATAATCAAAACATTATCAAAACCATTTTCAATACCAAAATAATATAAAATTTAAACATGGAATTTATTTTTCATTTTAAAAAAAGTTATGTCTTGTAGAGGAAGTTGAAACTCAAATAATGGTCATGACGGTGGAGATGTCATTGTCGCCGCATACGTAAGACAAAACATTCCCTTTTGTCTTTTCGTAAAAAGCTTCGTATAAAATGTTTAATTTTGAATAAAAGTAAAATTAACAGGGGTTTATACACCGAATAAAAGAAAGTTGTGTATAAAAAAAATATGTCTTAATGAAAGGAGATTGGGACGAAGTTCCTCACAAAGATGGTGTCCTTAGATTAATGATAAATCAATTACATATATATGTGTGAAAAACATTAATACACCCGATATAAGAGGATATTAAGTGTAATAAATTAGAGTTCATCCACACATATTCAAATCACGACATAATCAATAAGTAGTGGTTTAACCCAAAGAATTGAAATTTTGTTAAGAAGTTCCCCTATAGAAATTCGACAGCCTAATGGCGTCACTTTAAAATTCAGAAAATGAGATGATGAGAGATTAAAAGGGTATCTCATCACTTGGACATAAAATATACAAAAATAAGGATATAAAAGAAAATATCCAAATATTTGAAGATTTAAATTAAAAGGCCTAACAAAAAGAATTATTTTAAAAAGAGGAGGGTGAAAGGTTTCCTTACCAATTTGGGTAACTTTCGAAACGTACACCTCAAGAAAGAAGGGTCATAAAATAAAGATGTAAATACCCATAAATTAATTTATATTACACAATGAATAAAATCATGTTAAGTACATACACCACAAAAAATGAAATAGTGGCAAATGTAGCATGAATCTAGCGGGAATAAAAAGTGAGATAAAAACCCCATACCTCATTGTAATCAATCGAGTCGTATGACTAAAAGATAATAAACCCAATATGGACAACAAGATACCATGAATATAAATAATATTGTGATAATATATAACAAATGGAAGAACTCAATACACCACATTGAATAAATAAGTGCCGAACAATGGAAATCTCACAGAATTAAAAGTGAGATAAGATATCCCCTTACGAAACTTTTGCAACCTAACGACACTACTTAAAACTTACAAAAAAGGATTGAAGATATAAATTAGGGTCTCTCATCATATGAATATAAATTTTACAGTAATATTAATATAGAAAAACATCCCCCAACATAAGATACAAGAGCTTAAATGAAGTTACATTAAAGAGAGCACTTAAAAAGAGAGAGAAAGGTTGGATCCCTTACATCAAGTATGACTTGTCTTATTAGTTTCTCTATATTCCTGAATAATAAACTTTGGTCATTTAATAACTGCCTAATGAACTCATTTATAGTTTATTATTAAATTAATATCACATATTATTATTTTATAATAATTAGTTAATTATGTGAGTTCATATCAAATGTTCTTATCGATGTGTGGTACGTGAGTCAAAAATAAACTTGTTTGAAAGGAATTGCCCATGTAGTTATAAGTACATAATCTCCAGAATGGAATTAATTATTTAAATTTCATATATATCCAGTAAATATTCATTTTATACTATTCCAAAACATATGGAGATAAAAATGAAATGCACTATTCATGGAGATGGTAGGCCGTACGTATGCATGAACGCTACTTTCATTACTTTGTCAGATTATTTGTATTAAAACTAAATGAGAGATATATATATATATATATTAAATTATATTTCCAGAATAGTATATATGTTATGTAGATCACATAATTTCATTAATTTCATTCTTTATACATTTCATGTATTGCATGAACAAGTCACATCACTTGAGGGGGCGGTAGTCCACACTTCCTCAAATGAAATTATCGCATTTTCACTACATGAAAATCATAAAGGTATGTTTTAAATGTAAAATACAAAAGCATAGAGAGGAAATAAATAATATATATATATTAATAAATAAATATAGTGCCATCAAAATGGCCATCATGAGGGGTGTTAGGAGAAGATTGAACAATCATCGTTTCGTGTGGTAGTAATTCGCTGTCCACAGAAACAGTATGTTCTTTAACCATTAGAGGGAGGTGTGTGTAAGTGTAGCTCAAATAATCTTCATAAAAACATACTAGTATATTTAATATACTGTTTTTTGTTACAAAATAAAGGAATAAAAAGAGTTTAAGGAGTTGTAGAAGCAAAATAAAACAAAAGAACATAAGAAAAGACATTACAATTAAATTGTGTAACTCCCCTTGGTTTGAACCAAAATGGTTTCTTGAAGAGCTTTCTACATAAGGTAAGGCTTATAATATTTGGCTGATCCAATGTCTTTAGATGTGTGGGTAAGGTGGTAGAGGTGGGGGCCTTTTATAAGAGGGAGGAGGGGAACTCTTGGAATGTCATTAAAGGTTACTTTATTTTAATATGAGTTTCATATTTTAATGGTCCCAAAAAGATGTATTTATAGGATATGGTGATACATGTTCTGAATACACCCATAAAATAGGTTTTTGACAGGTGTATGTCTTAGATTTTACCTTATCTTTTCATTTTATTTAAATCCTTCAATAATAAGGTAAACAATGCATCATCATGGTGTCATAAATAAATAAATTTATTTATTGTCTAAATATTATAAAACAATTATCAACATATAGGAAATATTTTTATCTTTCTAATGAATATTTATAGTCAAATAGATCATTTATTTAATCGAAATTAAAATTGTTTTACATAGGATATACTAACCTTTGTTATATTGCCTTTCTTTAAAAAACAATATGATAAAAAGCCACTATCACCCTAAAGTGATTCCATGGGGCCCCAAAGTTGGCACAAGGAATCCCATGGTCGTCCATGACACCAAAAAAAAAATTAGGACACATGTTGGGGTCATTTTATATTTTTATAATATTATTTTATTACCCTTAACTACCCAATTAATAATTAATCACGACAATTAAATATAATTATCATCATTACTATTCATAATGTCCAAATAGAAGAGTCTTGATTACATAATTTGGACATTATAATTCCAAATATGGATTCCATTTTATCAAATTACAAACACCGAAATTTCAGTAATTAATTTAAAAAATTACCATTGTCAAAACCAAAGATGGGTTTTTAAGAAGTAAAATCTATCAAAAGATTGATTTGTTTTTACATAATATTTAATAGTGAAATTACTTAAAATGACAAAAATTGTATTAAATAATAAAAACATAATTAAATTAATCCTTAAAACCAATTAAAATAACAATTTAACTGTATAAATAAATTAGATGAAAAGGCAGTTTTGAATTAAAATGCAGTATTTTTCCCTACTCATTTAAAATGAACATTTGTCAGAAAAATACCAAAAATTCACCCTAATTTATATTTGATATTCCAAATTCAAAAATGATATAAATTCTACCAAATTAAAAACATTTAACCTTCATTAATTAGTTTTATAATCAATTCCCACTGTCAAAACAAATAAGGTGTTTTTATGAAACAATATCTATTAAAATATTGACACTTTCTTATGTCCAATTTCAAAGTGAAATTAATTAAAATGACAAATATTATATTAAATGGTAAAAATATATTTTAATTACATTTTAAAACCAATTAAAATGATAATCTGACCATATAATTAAATTATACTAAAAGGAGGTTTTGAATTAAAATACAACATTTTCACTATTCATAAAAAAAATGAACATTATCAGAAAAATAACAAAAATATACACAATGTAAATTTTGATGTCTTGATTCTAAATAAGGATTTTATTTTGTCATATATAACATAAAAAATTGTCAAAAATAGATTCAAAAAGGGTTCTCCATCAAAAGGTGGTTAATCGATCTTTTAAAGAATATTAGAAGATTTATGCTTAAAATTGGATTAATTTGCATTTTAAGCCTTTAACATTTATTAGATAAATGAGAAAATATTTGATGAGGATATATAATCATTTTTTAGTTAGTTCTATTTATTCCTAACATTACAATGGCTAGGCCTTAACTACCAATCAAAATAATATTATTATATTATTAGTGTGCAACGTAAGATTTCAAAGAAACTCATTGTTGCGTATTGGGTACTCTATTGATCATTGCATTCCCTTTAAACTAATATTAATATTTTATTCACAAATGTTAATAAATACAAAAATTTCATATTCTTAATTTACCTAGGATGTTACAACCAGGACCTCTAGTATGTTTCTAGGGAAGTGGATAAGGGAAATGGGTATGGGTTGGACATGATTGAAGGCTCAAAGTGGTGTGAGGAGAAGAGGGAGGAGGTTCCCTTTTATAAGGGAGAAGAGGGGCACCTTTGGAAACATAATAAATATTAATTAATAATAAATTCAAAACCCACTTAAAAAATCCAAAATGACTCACATTAAAATATGAGATGAGATATGGTTTTAATCTCATGAACCAATAAAATTTATACAACTTTGGAATTTATTTTAAAACATATCAATTTGATTTGTCCAAATTTAATCTATTTAAATTTATTTTTGGTGATAAAATTCTAATTTTTAAATTGTTATAAATACTTACTTATGTGTTGTGAATTTTCAATAATTAGATAAATTATTACATTTTTGACCATATAATTTTGAATTTTTAATTTTGAATTATTTTTTTTGATTTTTAATCAATTTAATAACATGTTTTTTTATAAAATATCAACAGTGTCAATTTTGACATAATTAAATTATTTTAATTTAAATAAAATCCACAGAGAAGATATATTTGATCCAAAATATTTAATTGATTCCTAACAATTCATATTAATCTAGAAAATTAGTGGATCACATTAAATAGTTCAGATAATATTTATTTTAGTATCTTTAAAACCAATTATTAGATATTTCTCTTGATAAAATAATTATTATTACATTTTATTATAATTATTTAATATAGTTATTTGTTGCATTAAAATTTAAATTAAAAATAAAATCCTATGATGAAGATAAATCTATTACCCTTCATAATAATACTTTTAATCGAATTTATAATCATAAAATCACAACATTTAAATTGTTATATTTATTAAGTTATAAAGGTTACAACTTTGACATTATTAACAATAAAATAATATAAATTTCATAATCTCTTTTATACGGCTCCAAATGGTCCCAAGGTCGAACCTTGGATGCTTATGGTGTAGATATACTAGACCAATTTGTTTTTGTCAAGTTTTTGGGCCTTCGGGTGGGTATTATTACTTTAACAAAAACTATATTATGGATTTTTCACTATGTAAATAATTTCTGCATCATTATTGTACAAGCTACTAAGGTAATTCAATATCACTTAAAAATTAAAAATAAAATACCATAACATAGAAAAATAAATTTATCTTTTAAATGAGTATTTATAATAGAATTTATATTATGTATAACCTTATATTAAAAATACTTTTATTATTAATGTTTGAGTGAGACATATTTCACTTTTTTTAAAATAAAATAAATTGAAGGTCTTAATCAAATACAAGTGGGTTCCAATGGATTCCATTTCGACCCAAATATGACTTAGGACTAAATATAATCATCCAATTATATTAAGACAAGTGTTAGGGAAATTTTATAATATTATATTTACCCTTAATTACTCGATTTACCTTTAACTATGGTAAATAAAATTTACCATAGTTACTATTCATAGTGCCCAAAAATATAAAGTATCCTATTAACATAATTTGAACCTAATGATTCCAAATATTGAATCCATTTCCTCAAATTAAAATCCTATATGTTTCATAAATTATTATAAAATTAATCCCATTGTTAAGAAAACGATTTTTAAATGTTAAAACATTGCAAAAGATTGAAATGATTTTACCTATGAATTCAATGTAAAATAAATGAAAATGGAATAAATTATATTAAATGGTAAAAATATATTCTATTTATATTTTAAAGCCATTAAATATTATAATTTAACAATATAAATTTTTACGACGAAAGAAGTTGTTTTTAATTAAAATATAGCGTGTTTTTACTATTCTTTAAAATATGAAAGTTATCAGAATAATATGAAAAATTTATCCAAAGTAAATTTTTATATCCTGATTCCAAAGAAGAGTTTTATTTTGTCAAATTGAACTTATAAACATTTCAAAAACTAGATTTTATGTGGGTGCTCCACCAAAAGGCGGCAAAACTGCATTTTTTGGAAAAATAATTATTTTACCCGAATAATTTATTATGTTATCATACCATGTTCTAGAAAATGTGCAAGATGAATAATAATGTTATAAAATTAAAAATCTAGTTTTTTCTATTCATAATGGATAGTTCATAATAATATTATAACAATATATCATTGTTTAGCGAAACCCAGTATTGCGTACTACACATGCTATCACGGAAGATCGTGATTGCATGTAATGCAATCCATGTTAGGGCTACGTGTAGTGGAAGCTCCATTTGGTGTTGCGTATAACATAATCAAAACGTATTTCATTTATACATTAAAGAAAATCTATACTTACTGTTGCGTTGAATAATTTCTATAAAACGAACTTGAAATTTTTTGTAACACGAGCTAAGAATATTGTTGTGTATACTGCAAGCTAATACAATGTTGCGTATAGTACAAGCTAATATTTGTGTAGTATAATATAGGAGAATAAAAGGAATTAAAAAGAATATATTTCATAAAATCTATGGGTGTTACATTCTACCCCCCTTAAAATGAATTTTACCCTCAAAATTTATTGGTGTTATAAATCATTTACTACATGAACGTTTCATTCATAGAAACCCACATCGTAAAAAGGTATACAATAAATTAATTTAAAAAAGTAAGGTATGAAACACAACAGTTACCCAAATTAACTCATCACTGGGTTTACACATAAAAGAACATAGGTGAAAATATGGATATCGAAGAGAAATTTGACCATCATGTTCTGATGAAGAGTGGTAGAGAACATGGATATGAAGAAAACAACAATATCAATGCCCTAAATTTGTGATGATCTAAGGTACCATCTGATTCATCGAATATGTGGGTACTAGGACACCATTTTTGGTTTTCAAGATCATTTCCTCAATGTCGAAGAATACAAATAAATACTTACTTGATTTTGGTACAATGTCACTGTTGTTTGTGACTTGAACAATTTCCCCTTCATCTCTTAAAGAAATGAAGTTGAATCTGTCTTTTGTAAAGTGTTAGCAGATAATGAGATAGAATGATAGGTCATTCCATCTGTCTCAAACATAATTTTAGCAAATGTTATATATATAAGTCCATATTATTGTGAGAGTAACCATATATGATTCAAAAAATGGACATATACTTCAACTATCATACTTCTTAATAAAATAAAACTAATTTATACTAACCAGGGACTTCCTGTAGGCCAGTGGTAGGTGATAAAGGCATGCCTCACTTCGATTGTGTGTTCGATTTCAGAAACCTTGTCTGACGCGACGTGTTGTCATCTATCATGAAGGTTGTCCTTTTTCTAATGCTTCACCATTATAACATTCCAGAAATAATATCGAAAAGAGGTTCTAGCCATAAACAATACTATCTAATTTCCAACATAATCCATTCCAACCTTTAGGCATATCAAAAATACTTCTATCCAATCTCAGAGTATAAAGTAAATGATTACTATAAAGTTCACATAACAAGCACTTGAATACCATAATTTATACCCCATATATCATAAGATATATCTTATTGATCGCATTCTAAACATGTGAATACCTTAATCTTGTATTCTCTTAAAACATAAATTACCATAGAACCATAGTGATGACATGAATGCTGTCAAAAGGAAACACTTTCCACATACCAAAATCCTAAAAATTCTATATACTCAAACCATGATATCACTTTTTCCTTATATCATTCATGAGATCATTAATACTATCAAGCATTTCATTATCTCATTATCCCTTCTATATGCGCATATTAGGTGCTTTCAAATAATATTTCAATCAATTTTCATGGTTACCAGTACCATTCAACATATACTTTCAAATACTCAAGGAAAAACAATAGTGTAATTATCCATATAGTTTTTTATTCCATAGTACAATACATTATTCTTGATAAAAATGCAATCATTCCACTAGATTCTTAAACCATTGATTGAGCTTCTTCATTTTTTCCTCAACACCTCTTTCAACTCATATATGATTTGTAGTCTCTTCATCATCATCAACATAAATACTACACATACAACCATTTTGATTCTCTTCCTGAGATTTTACCTTAGGGAATTGGTTTTTATAATTTCCGTACATTCCACATTTAAAACATTTAACCTTGGTTGATTTTTTAGACATACCATTATCCTTGTCCACTGTGTTAACTGAACCTTTTACTTTGAAATTACTAGATTTGTGTCCTTATTGTCAACACCCAAGCATCTTCCAGTTCCTCTGAAACATTCTCCTTGATGCCTCATCCCACATGATTTACATGAGGGAAATTTAACTTTATTTCCTCTATAATCATCATGAAACTCCATATTTCTCTTTTTAGAAGAGTCAGGATACATACCAATGTTGATATTATGGATCATATTATGAGATTTCTGAATAGGAATAATAATTATGTTTCTCTTTCCAAATCCCATTTCATTTGGATGCTCAAGAATAATATCATTCCATTGTCCACCATATTCTCCATTAACAAGAATATTACTCTTTCCAGCCATTTTCTAAAACCCAAAAAGAATAATGTGAAAGGAAAAAAACATGCTAGGAAAACAACATAATAAAGGGGAGTACTTTCAATCTCTAACAAATTAGGTTTAATTCTATGATTGTTACCGTAATTGTAGGTTTAGAACCTATAATTATACTTAACCTTTGGGACATACCTAGACATACCATAGGAATATATCTAGGGATCTAATGTTTTCGCATCCTAGTTTCCAAAGGTTAACTAAAACTTCACTCTAATACCAACTGTAGATACCCCTAGCTTGACGTAGATAGACATTACATTACTTTTGCGGAATACTTAATACATCCCAAAAATAGACGCCCAAAGACCGTATTAGTTTAGTGTCATTGGAAACTTGGAACAAAATCTTCTAATCATGGTGAAAGATCTTCAACATCTCCCATAATGATATTCCCATTTTGTTTTCTTACCTAAAATATTTTTTTATATAATTTGGAAAAGGAAACATAACAAGGGTGAGCTCAAATTCTCAGTAAGGGTATGCATGGAGAACATAAAACAATCCATAAAAATTTGAACATAAAAACAAGAAAATAAAACGTCAAAATCATGAGTAATGACATAAATCATGGCAGTAGATAAGGCATAGATCATACAGGAACATTAATCATGATTGAATATCTTGAGAATAAAACATGTAATTGTGTAAAAACATTAAGCACATGGTAGGATTTCCATATTATCCAAGGCATTGCTTCCAAAACTATCATAGCGGGAAAAGTCCCTTACTGAATCGAGTTCAATAATCGTTCCAGTCCCGTATCTCTGAACCAGATTAACTTTTAATTCTATCCATGTATATGTAATGAGATATAAATCTTTACCTAATGCATTGGAGGGAGATATATGTCCCACCCATCTCATAATGAAATCATTATTTTGTGTGCCACAACATAAATCATTCATCATAACCCAAAGAATAAAATGGGTTTGATAAACATGATCCCATCATAACATAATCCATATAAAACAAATGGAAATTATTTCATCTTAAGAAAAATTAAACCATGTAAATAATAGAGACATTAGACTTGAAAGATAAACATACTAAATAATTTCATCTTAGATGGAAAATAGTTTTGATAAAAAACATGAAATGAAATATTGAGGAAACTATCATTTCTTCTTCAAAACATTTTTCCTTTATCAACATGTCATAAAATTTCAAACTAAAAAATTTAATTGAAAATAAAATTGAAAACATGTAAATGATGTTTAATGGAAATAATATTTTATGAAATCATAAAAATCCATTCATGTCGTATAAGTTAAAAAAACATTCTTCTTGTACATTGGCCAGAAATGTCAAAAAGTATATCCTACTAAAAACAATAAAATTTTCCTTTCATATCATTGAATAAAAATTCACCAATAGGTAAAATTATATTTAAACAATTTTATTAGAATATAATTAATATTACATATTGTAGAAACATATATGTGGTTGATAAATATTCCCCCGTAAATTCTGATGTATAAACAATCTCTGATAAAAATGAGATTGCGAGATTATCCCTTACCTTATGTCCAATTTCTTCCATATGTGTCCGAGATTCTTTAATAGTGGGTTTAAACATATTATTAACTTGTAAAATATCGATAAAAATATTTATGATATCATATGTGTTTCACTTACAACTTTATATTACCCATTCATTTGTCAATTCCATGATAAAACAGGGTTTTGTGGAAAATTGTTTCATTTATCGTACATATTTTGATACGTAATTATTTATATGATTACTTAGATCATGATTACATAATTACAGAATGTAAAAAATGATTTATATATAATATATATTCACCATATAATAGATCGATAAATGGAATGAAATACACCGTTCATGGAGACGGTAGGTCGTACATATGCATGAACGTTGTTTTTGTTTCGTTATTAAATTGAAAAGAAGTAAGTAAATAAAATATGCATAAATCCAGTATCATTAATATCAGACATATTTCATTATTATTTAATATATATACTTTATAATCATTCTTGAATGGATAACTTGGAGAATGAATCTCATCGCGTTGTGGAGACGGTTATCCGTAGGTATGCACGAGCGATGATATCGTTCCCATAATTATTGAATGGAATTAGAGTGGATGATATAATATCTCAGAATTAGTATAATGTAATTATAACCATATATAGTTACTCTTTACACCATTATACCCATCCAAGTAAGGTGGTGGTGGAAAAATAGATTACACCACGACATGGATACAGAATTCCATACGTACACACGTGCGGTGATTTCATTTTCTGTAGGATGGATAGAAGATGAACCATGGTTGGTTAATATTTATAATAACATATCAGTATATGAGTGATAATGAAGTTATTACTTTATTATGAAACAACAAAAGAAAAGGAAGTAGAAGAATAAATGATCTTGAAGGAATTGGTAATGGATATTACCTCTTCTTCGACACGCCTCTTCTAAACCTCCTCTTAGGGAACTAAGGATTGTATTTTAAGAAGACCAGGACCTCTAGTATGTTTCTAGGGAAGTGGATAAGAGAAAAGGGTTGGGTTTGGCCAATATTAAAGGCTCAAAGTGGTGTGAGGAGGAGATGGATGAGGTTCCCTTTTATAAAGGGAGAGAGGGGAACCTTTGGAAACATAAGAAATATTAATTTATAATAAATTCAAAACCCACTTAAAAACATCCAAAATCACTCACATATTAATATGAGATGATATATCATTGTAATATCATCAACCAATAAAATTTATACATCTTTGGAATTTATTTTAAACCTTATCAATTTGATCTATCCTAATTTTATCAATTAAAATTTATTTGTGGTAATAAAATTCTAATTTTTAAATTGTTATAAATACTTACATATGTGTTGTAAATTTTCAATAATTAGATAAATCATTACATTTTAGACCATATAATTTTTAATTTGTAATTTTTAAATATCATTGTGATTTTTAAACAATTAAATTACTTGTTATTTTTATAAAATATCAATAGTGTTAAATTTAACAAAATTCAATTATTTGAATTTAAATAAAATCCAAAAATATATATATATTCGATCCAAAATATTTAATTGATTCCTAACATGTCATATTCATCTAGAAAATTAATGTATCACATTAAATAGTTCATATAATATGTATTTTAATATTTTCAAAATCAATTATTTGATATGTCTCTTAATAAAATAATTACTGGAACATTTTTGTATAATTATTTAATATACTTATTTGTTGCATAAAAATTAAAATAAAAAATAAAATTATATGATAAAGATAAATCTGTTACCTTTCATAATAAGACTTTTACTCGAATTTTTCATCATAAAATCACAACATTTGAATTGTTATATTTATTAAGTTATGACGGTGTCAACTTTGACATTATTAAAAATAAAATAATATAAATTTCATCATCTCTTTTATACGGCTCAAAATGGTCACGAGGTTGACCCTATGATGCTTATGGTATATATATACTCGACCAATAGGTTTTGGTCAAGTGTTTGGGCCTTCTGATGGGTATTTTTACTTTAAAAATACTATATTATTGATTTTTCACTCAGTAAATAATTTCTGCATCAGTAACGTATAAGCTATTAAGGTAATTTAATATCACTTAAAAATTACAAATAAATTTCCATAACAAAGAAAAAAAATATATATTTAAAATGATTAATTATAATCGAATTTATATTCTGTATTACATTATATTAAAAATACTATTATTATTAGAATATGAGTGAGACATATTTCACTTTCTTTAAAATAAAATAAATTAATGGTCTTAATCACATACAAGTGAGTTCCAATGGATTAAAGATCAACCCAAATTTTCCATAGGACGAAATATAATCTTCTAATTATATTAATGCAAGTGTTAGGGTAATTTTATAATATTATATATACCCTTAATTACCCAATTTACCTTTAACTATGGTAATAAAATTTACCGTAGTTACTATTCATAGTACCCAAAAATAAAAAGTAGCCTACTAACATAATTTGCGCCAAATGATTCCAAATATGGAATCAACTTTTCCAAATTCAAATCAAATAAGTTTCAGAAATTAATATAAAATTAATCCCGTTATTAAGAAACTGAGTTTTAAATGTTAAAACATTGAAAAAGATTGGTATGATTTTACCTATGAATTCAATGTAAAATAAATGAAAATGACATAAATTATATTAATTTGTTAAAATATATTCTATTTATACTTTAAAACCATTCAATATTATAATTTAACAATATAAATTATTACGATGAACGATGTTGTTTTTAATTAAAATATATCGTGTTTTTACTATTCATTAAAATATGAAAGTTATCAGAATCATATGAACATTTTATCCAAAGTAAATTTTTATATCCTGATTCCAAAGAGGAATTTTATTTTGTAAAATTTAACTTATACACATGTAAAAAACTAGATTTAATGTGGGGGAACCATCAAAATGAGGCAAAACTGCATTTTTTTAAAAATACTTATTTTACCTGAAAAAATTATTTTGTTCTCATACCATGTTCTAGAAATTGTTTAAGATGAACAATAATGTTATAAAATTCAAAATGTATTTAATTTTATTCATAAAGTCTAGTTCATAATAATATTATATAAATATAATGTTGTTTAGCGAAACCCGATATTGCGTACTACACACGCTATCAAGGAAGGTCATGATTGTGTGTAATGCATGACAAGTTAGGGATACGTGTAGTGGAAGATCCCTTTGGTGTTGCGTATAACATAATCAAAACTTATTTCATTTATAAATTAAACAAAATATATACCTAATTTTGTGTAGAATAATTTCTACAAAACGAACATGAAATTGTCTGTAACACGAGCCAAGAATAGTGTTGCTTATACTGTAAGCTAGTACGGTGTTCCATGTAGTACAAGATAATATTGCTGTAGTATAAAATATAAGACATCCAAGAAGTTAAAAAGAATATATCTCATAAAATTTTGGTGTTTTACATTCTACCCCCCTTAAAAAGAATTTCGCCCTTGAAATTCATCGAGGTAATAAATCATTTACTACATGAATGTTTCATTCATAGAAACCCACATCATAAAAAGGAATAGTAAAACATAATTTTAAAAAGTGAAGTATGAAACATAATGGTTACCCAAATTAACTCATCACTGGGTTTCCACATAGAAGAACATATGTGAAAATATGGATATCGAAGAGAAATCTAACCATCATGTTCTGATGAAGAGTTTAAGAGAACATGGATATGAGAAAAACCAACAATCTCAATGCCATAAATTGGTTATGATCTAAGGTACCATCTGATTCATAGAATATGAGGGTACTAGGACAACATTTTTGGTATTCAAGATCATTTCCCTAATGTTGAAAAATTAAAAGAAATACTAAGTTGATTTTGGTACAATGTAACCATTGTTTGTGCCATGAAGAATTTACACTTCATCTCTTAAAGAAATGAAGTTGAATTTGTCTTCCTTGAAGTGTTAGTCGATCATGTGACAGAATGATAGGTCATTTCATCTGTCTCAAACATATGTTTAGAAAAAGTTATATACATAATCCAATCTTATGGGGAGATTAACTGTATATAATTCCAAAAATGGACTTATACTTAAACTATCATACTATTTAATAAAATAAAACTAATTTATACTAACAAGGGAATTTCTATAGGCCATAGGTAGGTGATTAAGGCATGTCACACTTAGGTTGTGGGTTCGATTTCCACAACCTTGTCTAACACAACGGGTTGTCATCTATCTTGCATGTTTTCCTTTTTTCTAAAACATCACCATTATAACATTTGAGAAATAATATCGAAAAAATAGGTTCTAGCCTTAAAAAATACTTTCTGATGTCCAACTTAATCCATTCCAATCTTTAGGCTTATCCAAAATACTTCTATCCAATCTCATAGTATAAAGTAAACGATTACTAGAAATTTCACCCAACAAGCAGGTGAATTCCATAATTTATACCCCATATGTCATCATATATATCTTATTGATCGCATTCCAAACATGTGAATACCTTAATCATGTATTATCTTGAAACAAAAATTACCACAAAACCTCAGTGAAAACATGAATGCTGTCAAAATGTAACTCTTTCCACATACCCAAATCCCGAAAATTATATATACTGAAACCATGATATCACTTTTTCATTATATCAGTCATGAGGTCATTAATACTATCAAACATTTCATTATCAAATTATCCCTTTCTTATGCACATATTAGGTGCTTTCCAAAAATATTTCATTCACTTTTCGTGGTTACCAGTACCATTAAACATATACATTCAAATACTAAATGAAAAACAATAGTGTAACAATCCTTATATATTTCTTTATTCTATAGTACCATACATTATTCTTGATAAAAATGAAATCATTCCACTAGATTCTTAAACCATTGACTGAGATTCTTCATTTTATTACTCAACACTTCTGTCATATCATATATCATTTGTAGTCTCTTCATCATCATCAACATAAATACTACCCATAAGACCATGCTGATTCTCTTTATGAGATTTTACCTTAGGGAATTGGTTTGCATAATGCATGTACATTCCACATTTAAAACATTTAACCTTGGTTGATTTTTTAGCAATACCATTATCCTTGTCCATTGTGTTAACTAAACCTTTTACTTTGGAATTACTGGATTTGTGTCCTTTTCCACACCCAAAGAATCTTCCAGTTCATTTGAAACATTCTCCTTGATGCCTCTTCCCACATGATTAACAAGAGGGAAATTAAACATTCTTTTGTCTATGATCATCATGAAAATCCATCTTTATCATATTATAAGAGCCATGAAACTTAACAAAGTTGATGTTATTGATCATATTATGATATTTATAATTAGGCATAATAACGATGTTTCACCTTCCAAATCCCATTTCATTTGGATGCTCAGGAAGAATATAATTCCACTATCCATCATATTCTCCATTAACATGAATATTCCTATTTCCAGCCATTTTCTAAAACACAAAAAGAATATTGTGAGTGGAAAAAAACATTCTAGGAAAACAACATAATAAAGGGGAGTACTTTTAATCTCCATCATCTTAGTTTTAATTCTATGATCTTTACAATAATTCTAGGTCTACATCCTATACTTGTACATAACGTTTGGGACATCCCTATAAATACCTTAGAAATATATCTTGGGATCTAATGTTTTCACATCCTAGTTTCCAAAGGTTAAATAAACCTTTACTTTGATACCAACTGTAGTGACCCATAGTTTTATGTACATAGAAATTACATTACATTTGCAGAATACATAATACATGAAAAAAATAGACGTCCAAAGACCATATTGGTTTAGAGTCATTGGAGTCTCAGAACATAATCTTCTAATCATGGTGAAATATCTTCATCATCTCCCATGAAGATCATACCCTTTTTTTTCTTACCTAAAATATTTCTTTATATCCTAGGGAAAAGAAAACATATCAAGGGTTTGCGCAAATTCTTAGTAAGGGTAATAATGGAGAACATAAAACCATCCTTAAACATTTGAACGTAAAAACATGAACATAAAACGTCAAAATCATGAGTAATGACAATAATATTGGCAGTACATAAGGCATTAGTCATAAAGAAACATTAATCTTGATAAAATAGCATGAGAATAAAACATGTAATTGTGGAAAACCATGAATAACATGATATGATTTCCATAGAATCCAAGGCATTGCTACTAAGACCACCATAGTGGACAAAGTCCCTTACTGAATCTAATCCAGTCCTCGTTCTAGTACTGTATCACTGAACCAGATTAAATTGTCATTCCATCCATTTCTATCTCATGAGATATAAATCATTACCCAATGCATTCGAGGAAGATATAGGTCCCACACATCTCGTAATGAAATCATTCTTTCATGTGCCACAACATAAATCATTCATCATAACCCAAAGAATAAAATCAGTTACATAATGATCATCCCATTATAAGATAATCCATATAAAAAATGTATATCATTTCATCATAAGAAAAATCAAACCATTTAAATAATATATACATTAGACATGAAATATAAACATACTAAATAATGGCATCTTAGATGGAAAATAGTTTTGATAAAACACTTGAAATGAAATCTTGAGCAAATTATCCTTTCTTCCCCAAAACATTTTCCCTTTCTCAACATGTCATAAAATTTTAAACTAAAACAAAATTAATTGAAAATAAAATTTAAAACATGTAAAGGAAGATTCAGGGAAATAATGTTTTATGAAATCATAAAAATCCATTCATGCCGTATAAGTTAAAAAAACATTCTTCTCGTACTTTGGATGGAAAAGTCAAAAAGTATATCGTACTGAGAACAACAGAAGATTACTTTAATATATTTTACTAAAAATTCACCAATAGGTAAAATTAGATTTAAACAATTTTATGAGAAGAGAAATAATATTAAATATTGTGGAAACATGGATGTGGATGATAAATATGCCCCTGTAAATTCTGAAGTATAATCAATATCAGTTAAAATTGAGATTGTGAGATTTTCCCTTACCTTATGTCCAATTTATTCAATATGAGTCTGAGACTCATGTTTAGTGGGTTTAAACATATTATAATCTTGTAACAGAACCATAAAATTTTTTATGACATCATACTTGATTCACTTACGACTTTATATTACCCTTTCAATTGTCAAATCCTTGTTAAAGCAGCATTTTGGGGAAAATTGTTTCATTTATCGTACATGTTTTGACTTGTAATTATTCATATGATAACTTAGATCATGATTACATATTTACATTATGTAAAACATGATTTATATATAATATATATTCATCATATAATAGATCGATAAATGGAATGAAATACACCGTTCCTGGAGAGGGTAGGTCGTACGTACGCATGAACGCTGTTTTGTTTCCTTATTAAATTGAATTGACGTAAGTAAATAACATATAAATAAATCCAGTATCATTAATATCTCATATATTTCATTATTATTTAATATACATAGCTTATAATCATTCTTGAATGTTTAACTTGGAGAATGAATCTCATCGCATCGTGGAGACGGTAATCCGTACGTACGCACGACCAATGATATTGTTCCCATAATTATTGAATAGAATTAGAGTCGATGATATAATATCTAAGAATTATTATTATATTATAATAACCATATATTGTTATTATTTACACCATTATACCCATCCATGTAAGGTGGTGGTGGAAAAAAAGATTACACCACGTCTTGGAGACGATATTTCGTACGTACGCACGTGCGGTGATTTTGTTTTTCGTAGGATGGATAGAAGGTGAAATAGGGTTGGTTCATATTTATAATAAAATATAAGTATATGAGTGATACTTATGTTATTAATTTATTATTAAACAAAAAAATAAGAGGAAGTAGAAGAAGAAATCAACTTGAAAGAATCAGTAAAGGATATTACCTCTTCTTCGACGCGCCTCTTCTAAACCTCCTTTTATGGCTCTAAAGTTGGCCATTTAAGATAACCAGGACTGCTAGTATGATCCTAGTGAAGTGGATAAGGGATGTGCGAAGGGTTTTTTCAAGCATTAAGGCTCAATGTGGTGTGAGGAGGAGAGGGAGAATGTTCCCTTTTATAAGGGAGGAGAGGGGCACCTTTGAAAACATAAGAAATATTAATTTATACTAAATTAAAAACCCACATAAAAACATCCAAAATGACTCACATTCGAATATCAGATTAGATATGGTTGTAATATCATCAACCAATAATATTTATCCATCTTTGGAATTTATTTTAAACCTTATCAATTTAATTTATCCTAAATTAATCTATTTTAATTTATTTGTGGTAATAAAATTCTAATTTTTAAATTGTTATAAATACTTACTTATGTGTTGTGAATTTTCCATAATAATATAAATTAATTAATTTTATACCATATTAAATTAAATTTTTAATTTTTAAATATTTTTGTGATTTATAAACAGTTTAATAAAATGCTATTTTTATAAAATATCAATAGTGTCAAATTTGACACAATTCAATTATTTGAATTTAAACAAAATCCACAAAGATGATATATTCGATCCAAAATATTTAATATATTACTAAGATGTCATATTCATCTATAAAATTAGTGGATCACAATAAATAGTTCATATAATATGTATTTTAATATTTTTAAAACAAATTATTTGATATTTCTCTTAATAAAAAATTATTATAACATTTTTGTATAATTATTTAATATACTTATTTGTTTCATAAAAATTAAAATTAAAAATAAAATAGTATGATGAAGATAAATCTATTACCTTTTATAATAATTTTTTTACTCTAATTTATCATCATAAAATCACAACATTTAAATTGTTATATTTATTAAGTTATGAAGGTGACAACATTGACATTATTAAAATAAAATAAAATAAATGTCATAATATCTTTTATATGGATCCAAATGGTCCCAAGGGAGATACATGGATGTTTATGGTATAGATATACGTGAAAAATAGGTTTTGGTCATGTTTTTGGGCCTTCTGATGGGTATTATTACTTAAAAAAACAATATTGTTGATTTTTCACAAAGTATATAATTTCTGCATCATTAATGTATAAGCTATTAAGGTAATTGAATATCACTTAAAAATGACAAATAAATTACCATAACAAATAAAAACGTTTTATCATTCAGATGATTATTTATAATCGAATTTATATTCTGTATAACCATATATTAAAAATACTATTATTATTAAGGTATGAGTGAGACATATTTCACTTTCTTTAAAATAAAATAATTTAATTGTCTTAATCACATAAAAGTGGGTTCCAAAGGATTCAATTTCCACCCAAATATGTCTTAGAACGAAATATAATCTTCCAATTATATTAATACATGTGTTATGGTAATTTTATTATATTATATTTACCCTTAATTACATGATTTACCTTTAACTATGGTAAATAAAATTTATCGTAGTTTCTATTCATAGTGCGCAAAAATAAAAAGTATCATATTAAAATAATTTTAACCTAATTATTCCAAATATGGAATCTATTTTTCCAAATTGAAATCAAATAAGTTTCAGAAATTAAAATAAAATTAACCCCGTTGTTAAGAAAACGAGTTTTAAATGTAAAAACAATACAAAAGATTGTAATGATTTTACATAAGCATTCAACGTAAAATAAATGAAAATGACATACATTATATTAAATGGTAAAGATATATTCTATATATACATTAATACCATTAAATATTATAATTTAACCATATAAATTATTACGATGAAAGAAGTTGTTTTTAATTAAAATATCGCACGTTTTTACTATTCATTAAAATATGAAAGTTATCAGAATAATATGAAAAATTTATCAAAAGTAAATTTTTATATCCTGATTCAAAAGGAGAATTTTATTTTTCCAAATTTAACCTATAAACATGTAAAAAATAGATTTAAAGTCGGTGCGCCATCAAAAGGCGGAAAAACTGTATTTTTTCAAAAATACTTATTTTACTCGAGAAAATTATTTTATACTCATACCATGTTCTAGAAAATGTGTAATATGAATAATAATGTTATAAACTTAAAAATGTAGTTAATTCTATTCATAACCGCTAGTTCATTATAACATTATAACAATAGATAGTTTTTTAGTAAAACTCGGTATTGCGTACTACACACGCTGTCAATGAAGGTTGTGATTGCGTGTAATGCAAGCCAAGGCAGGGCTGCCTGAAGTGGAAGCTCCCTTTAGTGTTGCGTATAACATAATAAAAACTTATTTAATTTATACATTAAACAAAATCTATAATTAATGTTGTGTAGAACAATTTCAACCAAATGAACATGAAATTGTGTATAACACGAGCCAAGAAGAGTGTCGTGTATACTGCAATCTAAAACGGTGTTGCGTATAATATTATCTAATATTGGTGTAGTGTACAATAAAAGATATAAAAGAAATTATAAAGAATATATATCATAAAATATTGGGGTGTTCTATATAATGTGATGATAGACGACATATTATGTCAATAAATGTTTATATAAAACTCAATTTCCAAAAAGTTCCATTAACCAATGACATAATATTTTTTGAAATCATTTTTTTCCTATTATAAATTATAGTACTAATTAATTTTTATTGAATATTGTTACCACTTAGGTACTGTTAAAAATAATAAAATTTCACTTCTCATCAATACAACTGATTATGTTTTATAGACTTATATTCAATATATTTATTTTAAGTAATTTTTCAGTTGAAAAATTAATTAATTTTTCTTAATTTTTTTTCATAAATATTATGGATTTAATTTAATGTGAAAATGTTTAATTCTAGGAATTTAATGTGATAAAATATAATCTATTTTTGACATTATAAAACCATCTTTATTTTAAAAGGATTATTTTAATTTATCTAAAAAAATATTTTTTCTGTATAATAGTTAAAATTAAAATAATTCATACAATCTATCATTTATTTTCATTTATGTAAAATAACCGTTATTTGTTTTATGGTTTTTAATTAATTTTTTTTCCATTAATTTAAAATAATAAAATTAGTATAATATGAATCATAATTAAACATCAATTTGGTTGAAAATCATTTATATTCTTGAAATTATATATATATATATAGATTTTAAAAAGGATTTCGTTCTATTTTTTAAATATATCTTAAAAGAATTTTCTTTCAATTATATAAATAGAATAATAAAAAATAGATTTAATGTTTGTATTTATGTTATTAAAATTTATAAATGAGTTTAGTAATATTTTTTTTCTGAATAAATTATTGTCATTAAAAAAACCAGTTACCACTTTTTTAGGAATTATGGGTCAAATAAGGTTAAAACCAAATGTTAATATCAAATTATTTCATATTAAATCTTATGGGGTTAATTTATTTCAAACCATATCACTTTACCATCATTATATAATTGATTAATACCAATTTACCATGAATAAAACATTATGTTATTTTAAACCATCAAATAATTACCAGAGTGCCACTCTCCCCACATATAATAGGGTATCCTTATCCTCTATTAATAACATACATTGATTAATTTATCTTAACCAATAAACAAAAAAATAATGAACCAAAATCAGTCCTTAATATATTATGATATTGTACAAAATAAAGGATTAAAATTTAATGTCTTAATATATAATCCAACAGTATTTTCAAAGTGGCATAACATTTAACCTTGAATTTTTATATTTATTTCTTCATTAATATCCATTAAATTTCTATTAACTATGATAATATAACGAGTCATGTATATTTTATGGACATGAATTTTATTGTTTTGATGTGATAACCCTATATTATATCCATTTAAATCATATATTAAATTTTATACTTCCCTCCTGCATATGTGTGGACCACCACCACCACCACAAAATGTAGTGTTTTGAATCTTCTTCAATAGTTCTTCTATATTATAAAAATGATTCCTAAAATAAAAAAATATAATATTATGACATTTTAAAGAGTATAAAAATGTTATATATTACTTACCTTCTTACTTTTCCATTCCTTTTCAAATGATATTGTTTCTCCTATGTACGTTTGAATTACCACCTCCACGATGCAACATGATTTGTTTTCCATTACAAGCTCACATGAATGATCATACAGATAAAAAAAGGGAAATATTACCTTTAAAAAATATTTATGATTTTGTGTAAGTAATTATTTAACTACATTGTTTTTTCCACTGAGTATATAAATGAAAATGCAATTCATTGTAAATACATACTACCGTCTCCATGAAATGATGTTCTTATGTTATTATAAACACCATACATGGATGTTTAGTAACGAATATATAATGTAAAAAACCTGCAAACTATAACATTTATTGGATTTTCTAGACAATTTATTATTGATCCCATAGGCCATGGTCAACACACATGTGTTATTTTGAGGTTATAAATCAAACGACTGCAAAAGGAACTACTTGAACTCAATAATTTTAGAAACTAAATAAATGATGTATATAAATAGAAAAATTAATAATAATTATAATAAAATAAACATTAAAAGTTAAAATAAAATAACAGGACTCCAATATTATTTTATTAATCATTAGTTAGAGAACATAAAATGCATGATGAGATATAATGTAAGATATGTTTCTTTAAAACATCAATTAATGTAGTACATTGAAATCTATTTCTCTAATATATTTATATTATTAAATGATTTAAAAATGTTTCTTTATTTTAAAATTTTATAAAAATATTAATTTTTAATAGTGTGAAATGTTTACAATGGATTAAATAGGAATATTTTCATGGTTTTATTTATGGTTTATTTTCAACATTATACAAAAGTACAAAAAGAATGGGTTTTTAAAATATATAGATTGACAGCCATTTTCCACCATTACTGACATTATTCCTTATCATGATTAATATAATTTATAAAATGGGATTTCAAAGGATAAATATTTCCCAATCATAATGAAATTATTTATTTATATATGTTTATTAAAAAAGGGGTTTCACTATAATGTTTTATGAAAATGGAAATTGATTTTTTATGGGATAAAATTAGATATTGTAAGTTTTTATGGTAAAAATGTAAAATATTATAAATATTATATTCCTGATACAATAAATGATATTTTTATATTGTGACAAGTGATATATATATATAGCTTGCGATGATGGGTGAGACTAATATAGATCTCTAATTCATTGGTTAATGAATTGTATTTGAGGGTAAAAAATGTGTGACATGTCATGGTAGGTAAGTCAAATGGAATTAACCCAAAATTATCTATTTTTGAAATTTATAAAATATTAGTTATCTTTGTTTACAAATATGATTCTCTAAGATACTTATTTCAAGATTCTTATGTGTTTATATGAAAATATTTTGATTTTTTGGGGAAATAAAATTTTATATTATTTTAAATGAGAATTATTTCTTTGTTGAAAAATGTTTTTATTAGTACTCTTATATTTCTAGTAATTTTAATTATTTTTATACTAATAGTTGGTTTTAGTGGTATTATTTTTTAAAAGGTATATATTCTCACGTGTATATGTTTTATTTGGTACTAAATTGTTTATTATGAAAATGTAAAAACCTTCATGGGTTCTCAAATTTGTAAATGGATTCATGGGAATCCATTATATTGATATCCCTTACTGAGATTTTTCTTATTCTTACCATTTTTTCTAATGTTTTTTATATGATCTATGGATGTGTAAGAAATATAGCATGGACCCAATATCTACTTTGGGAACATATCAAAATATTCATATCATTATTTAATGAAACAAAGGGGGTAATTTTAAATACATATTTTTATGAATATATGTACATTTTTTTGGGAGTGTCTACTTTTATGTAATTATTTTTGCCTAAATATCTAAAATATTAAAACCAAAATATAATGGTAATTGAATAAGGTTAAAAACGTTTTGTAAATCCTAACATAATTTTTTTTATTAAATAGAATTTTACATGGGATAAAATGAAAATTCAAGATTACATTTCAAGTTTATTGATCATCTCACACTCTTTGGTGGTATTAAGGATCACAATCACAGAATTGTGTTTCTATGATTTTATTTTGTTTAATTTCAGTGCTTTTGTTTTAGATTTTTTTTCATAATGTTACTAGATGTAACTAAACTAAAACGATGAATGAAGAGGACTGTTTTGAATCCATCCACAAGAAGGGCCATGTGTATATGTACTATGATTTGGACCAAAACCTATATCATTCTAGGTTCCATTGTTTGGATAGTAGTACACACTATATTTCTAGTGGAATCTATGATTAGTAAAATATTATTTATTTATGGAGGGCCCAAGATTTCTTAATTCGACTCATAAATGAAGTATTCGACTACCCATCCTATTCATGTAGAATTCTATGTGGGATAGAGAGTGTTATTAAATGGGATTTTTCTATTAAACCCATTTATTTTTTCTTTCCCTGTTCTCTCGCAACCATTTTATTTCAGTGTGATAGGATTTTACTACCATAAAATTAAGGGGATTAAAGTTTCTAGATGGAAACATAAAATGATTTATTCATAATTCAGTTTAATGACAAAACTATTAAAGATAATGTGACTTACATGTTGTAATAGTTTTATTGTCTACCACTAAACCCAAGAGATAATACGAAAACCAATAAAGAATCTTGTGGTGAGGGGATATAAGGCTGCATTAATGGATTATTTCCGAAATCCTTTATCAATTTCACAAGAATTATATTTTACTTTGGTATATATTCTACACCTCCATCCAATGGCTTAGAGGCCTTCAATTTTTTTTATTTTAAACAAAAAAACTATTTTAATGGAAGATGGGGGGAACCCTACAGACATCATCAATATAAGACACAACATATGCCGTGTGTCCAGATAGACAAACCAAAGAGACACATGAAGATACCCCTCCTCATAATATGAACATGTAAAAGGACTCCATCTTTGAAATTCTACACAATATGTTTGTGTCCTATGTCAATGGACATGCCTGATCTGATGGTTTACACCATATCCTCTCAAACACCCGAATATGAAAATCACTACAATTATGAAGGGATGATCTAGAACTTCATCTGGGGACTGATCCATGGGTTGAGTTTGAGTGTATCACCATAAAAACATATATCATTTTATGAATTTCTAAAAAAATAGGATATTCGCAACCCCTAATTATATCATTACTCCAAACAAAAATGGTTCAATGGAATCCTTGATTTAAAAACATGATATGGTTTAAAATAATGATCATTTAATGATTGACTCTACCACAAATAATCATGTTGCACCGAAAGAAATATAAATGTGTTGAGTTACCTAATATTTTGGATCAAACTTTTGTTATTGGAAAACTATAATGTCCACATTTATTAGAAGAATAATATATATTGTGTAGAAATTAGTTACGATTGCTTGTACCCCTAATCAAGTAAACGAATATGAAAGGACTTTGGATGATATTAAAGTGTTTCATATTGAATTTAAAACTATGATTTCCCTAAATTTTATGTTATATATAAATAAATTTAAAATATATTCCATTTTTAAACCGCTCATGGAATTCTGAAAATATTAGATGATATGATTTAAGTATAAATTATTTAAAGGTTACTATGATCTTTATATATATACATTATTTTTTATGATTTATTATTCATCCTAATGAGTCTATAACTAAAATAATTACCAATTTGAATAATATTTATACGTATATAAACTCTGTAGTCAATGGATTACAATGGATATGCTTGTAATGAATATACTTTAAATTTTTATGTGTTCTTGGAAACCAAATGTAATGAAAATAGAAGAAGGGGATGGAAGTAAATATGTATTTTTTATTGAAATAATTATGCTTCTAAAGACCTATTATATTAAACTATATTTCATGTTTATAAGGAAGTAGATATGCAAAATGATAAGAAGAATACTACATTTAAGATAAATAATGATTAATTTACCAGATATGAATAAGATCATGCACATCTTCCTAAAAATTAATCCAATAATCTAATAATAATAATAAGTCATACCTCTAATAAATGGAAAACAAATAAGTATACAGGATGTATGAATATATGATTTTAGAAAATTGGGTAACATTAAATCAGATTTACCCACTCTAAAAAGGACACCAAAGAGAATATAAAAATCAATAAGACTTTCATGGTGTTAATATGTAGTGTTAGTTATAACTTGATATATTCATAAGAATCTTTTTATGGAAGCCCCAGGTGTCTCATGGTAGAAATTTATGGAAATAAGGAGGTAAATTCTCCCTCTTTTAATATCTATTCTTTCAATTTAAATTATAAATATCTAACATCCACTAAAGATCACTTTCATGATGGTTTTTATGACCTCTGCTTGAAATTTCAATGATCTTAAAAAAATGATATAGTTAAGGGTAACGACCATAATTTTATATAAAATTTGAAAATAATGGATAAAAATGAAATGGTCGAAATTATTCTTTCAATAAATGATGAATATTAACCAATATGAATCAATTAATTATTGTAAGAAAATGATATTTTCAAACATAATTCAAATAATGTTATTGTAAAATGGGTTTTTTTAGGATCAACCCAAAACTGTAAATAATAAAATATAATAACAAATCACAAAAATTATCTTTCCAAATTCAAAAAAGTTGATAATAATTTAATATTTATTTTCAGTTATAAATATTTTAGGCAATGAACTTATTGGATTGATTAATCAATACAGTGAATTTTATCATGATGAATCAAAAGAAAAATGTTTGATAATAATATATATAAATATAATTTATTCATTTTTTATAATAAAATTGGGAATTAATTTTTTAAATATTATCTCTAAAAGGGCCATTATCGAAGACAAAATCCGTTCATATTCCATTACATATTTAATATAGGAAAAAAATTTAAATGAAATTATGGGTTCAAAAATCGCGTCTAGATCCCATTTTGTCGAAAACATTTTGATTCAAAAAACATTATTCCTTTAAATGTTTTATAAGAAAAATGTATCAAGAGAAATTCAAAAGGTGATACATGGTACATGGATAGTGGGTTCTTGAGGACTATGTGTGGTGTTTAGATTGAGTTCCATCACCTTGATGAGATTGGTGGTGGGAATGTAGCTATTTTTGACAACTCAAGGAGTATGATCTTTAAAATTAGAACAACTATATTTTCAAACTCCCCTTTCTTAAATAAATGGGTTAAATCATAGTTTTATTAATATTAGTTAATATTGTGTTTTTTTATTCAATGTTTCACTTGAAAATAGTGTTTCTAATATTTTTATTCTAATTAAATAATTTTATTTTCAATTTTAGATTTCAAAAATATAATGTTATTGATTTAAAATACCTTAATAGATAGAATGTTATATGTTTTAGTGAACAAGACAATGAGTCATTGCTATGTCATATACACCATGGTTAATGCAGTGCACATTTAGTGGTAAAACATAAAAAGAAACATCTAGTATGTGCTTTAACACAATTTGATTTCCAAAATGTCATTTTGAATGAACTATGCCAACATTATAATCAATATGATTCATTATTTAAATCTAAAATGGAAGTGTCAAACTCTATGTCCCTTGAAAATGTACACATAGTTATGCTAGAAGAACCCACATTGATACTATATGTGGTAATTATTATTTATTTATATTTTTTATAAAATATTTACTTAGATTTATTTATTAGAACATAAAATTGAGGTTTGTATAATATTAATTAAATATAAGAAAAATTTTGAAAATGAAGAATGGGTATATGATCATTTCACATTTGAGTTATCAGGATTTAGTGTTTGAATATTAGTATTTAAATGTTATTTATGTTTTACATAGGTATCCCCAATACTTTTCCAACCATAGACAAATTTGATAAAAAAGGTTTTTTGAAGATGATATAGAACCTTATAAAAAATAACATGATGTATCCATAATGAATATAATATCAATTAATATTTTTTAAAATGTAGTTATTATTATCACATGATATAACTATAAGCATTTACTCAAAAGACTCATTCTTAAAAATACCCCTTATAAGATATGGAAATTAAAATTACTTAATGATGGTTATTTTATGTTATTTTTTTGAATTGTTTTTTTAATTACACAAATGATAATATTGATAAATTATACCCATAATAAGACAGTGGTATCCTTCTTTGGAATTTGAAATCAAGTAAATCATTTCTAGTTTTTGACAAAAAATTAACATTGTTGAAGAATAAATTCACATAAAATATTAGGAGTTTTTTCTCAATATTCATACTCAAATTGTTTATTTTGATGTTGAAATAAAAAATTTGACCTTAAATGAACAATAAGAATTAATAGAAAACGACATTGAATAATAACCTATTCTATTACCAAAGTCATGTTAAATATAAATTCCATCCTATTAAAAATGTTATTAATGATTTTAAATATAGTAATCCTAATTTTAGGTTCATTTTAAATGGTGTTGAACATTATTCTTTTTTGTTACATATATTTAACCCTAATCATTATAATTAAACTCATAATTAAAATTTGGTTCTTTCTAAGAAATTAAAAGAAAATTATTTTTAACTAAAACGAAATTTGGAAAATTATAAAAATATATAATGATCAACCAATTATTGACACTAAATGAGTCGTAGAAAGAAATTGGATGAGAAAATTAATATCTCCCATAACAAAGACACAATAGTTATTAATTTAAATAATAAAGAGGATAAAATTTATTATATGTAATCCTTTAACTGGGTTTATAGAATAAAATCCATTGGGATTCTTTTGGAATTAACCTATAAATTAGATTTTGTGTATTTTTAATTAGAGGGTTAATGTTATTTTATAAATGGTTTAAAAAATTAAAATTTATTTATTAAATTAAAAACTAGTCTTCCTAATTCTGAATTGCTAGATCATGTTTTTGGGTTATCCAATACACTTTTTGAATTGAAACAATCCCCCTATATTTATATGAATGGCCAATGAAATTTATTCTAGAAAAATGGGGTTTAAATGGAAAATTATTACTTAAAATTATTTTAGTGAAATATTTTAACTATTATTTTGATTTTTAACATTTATATTGATTACTTTATTTTTTATTCAAATATAGAACTTGTTAAAGATAAATTTCTCTATTGAATGAATAAATAATTTTCAATTAATTTTACATGAAAAATCAAATTTGTAAATGATGTTCAAATTTCATAAAATTTTCATTGTACGTTTTTTATCAAAATAAAGTACACCAATTATATCTTAAATCAAATTTCCATTGATCATGTTAATGGTATTAATAATCCAATGATTACCCCTTCTAATCTTACATCATTGAAATTTTATAAGACAATGGTTTATAAGATTTATCGAGGAATGATTTTGAGTATTATATATATTTTAAAAACACATATAGAAAATATATTTAGTGTATAATTATATTAATATTTTAGTACAATATAAAGTTATACAAGTTGAAATATCTGAAAAAATTAATGTATTTTAACGGAACCAATTTTATTATATAAAAGGCATATCTTTGTTAAATATTAGTATTTTGGATACATATTTTGGAATATGTGAACATGATTGGAAATATAAAAGTCATACATGTAAAACATTTGGAAAATTCATAGTCTTAGGATGTAAAAAGATACCAATAAGTTTTTTTATTTTTTTAGACATCCAGGAAAGTATTTCATAGGGATCTTGTTGCCCCAAAATTATTTTTAAGAAATACTCTCTTCTATTTTATGGATTAAATGTTGTCTATGTTCAAATAAAATGAGATAACACATTGATGATTTATATTTCTAAGAGTCAAATTGAACACTCTTTCCCAAATAACATAGAACATAGACACAATTTTTTTATAGATCATTTATAATATTGTGATATCATTATTGATTTTTATATTTATTAATATTAAATTTTCCATTATGTTATATAAACATCTCATAATCAATCATTTTGTTTTTAATAAGGTAAATTTTGGAATGGATTTCTTTTGATTTATTTATTTTTATATATAAACCATAAGGGGTTCACTATGGGTTTTTACATTGACATTTTTGGAATTATTTTCTTTTCTGTCTCCTTAATTATATTTATATAATTTATATATTAATTTCAATCTCTAAGTTCTATTTTAATTTATTTAATAGCATAAAACTTATTTTAAATAATTGTGGGGTCACCATATACTTTTAATATTATGCATCAGTTTAGGGGAATGCAACCATTTTTAAATAATAAATATTCTAAGAGAGAGACTTATATTAATTTTTTTTTTATTTTTTAATGTTAAAAAATCCTTATTTATGAAAATGATTTTTTGGTGCATAGTTTTTGGTATTCAATTGTCTATCCAATAATTTTTAAATCTCTTCGATATTTAATTTTTCATTGAAAATATGATAATTTAGAAATACATTTTTTTGGTTTCTAATGAAAAGATAATTTTGCGTCTTAAAAAACATTAATGATTTCCTTAATAAAAAATAATAAAATAAAAAGTGTTTCTAAAATAAAAACTGTACTTGTTTCTCAAATACTTATATATGATATTGTTGACAATATAAAATGTGAATTATACATCGACAATAATATGATTTTATTTATTACAAAATATGTGATTTAATATGATTACTAAAATCATCTCAAATTTTTTTAATCACTTCTACCAAGAAATTGTTTTTTAATGAAATCATAAATTATATACTATTATAGAATTTTCATAATCAGAGAGTGGTTTAAGATGATGGTATTAGTATTAAATGTAAATTTATTTTGTTTTTAAGAAAAATGATGAGAAATTTTTCTAAATTAAAAATACTATGAAATTGTTTTAAAAAGAAAATGTTTTTTAAATAAAAAATGTTATGAAAATATTTTTCAATTTTATTATGAAATATTGAAATTATTTTAGTTTTATTTATATTAAATGTAACATCAATATATTTATATTATTAAGTTTTGTTGATCATCTAATTTTTTAAAAATATTGTACATATAACTATTTTAGAAGTTTTTATTGATAAATAATTCCAAATTTTATTAATAACATTTTATTTTATTGAGTTCCATTTCTTATTAGATTTTTTTCATGATGATTTCTAACTGAAAAAAGGGACCAAAGGGATTATGGAGGACAATTTTGATTTCTTCCACCTATAGTTTATAGATGCGATATGGTGGGTCCAAGAAATAACAACTATTCTTTACAGGTTCCACCTATCAGTTGATGGAAAACATTGGATATCTAGTTCATTCTAAATTGACTAAAAATATAGTCATTGGTAGAGGTATCTATATTCTATAATTCAACACATAATTACTATATTTAAGCCCCAATACAGGTATAATGATTATAAGGATGTTGGAGGCTATAAATGAACATACAAGGGTTCATGGATGGATATGTCTAACATGAAGATTTATTATAGGGAAAATTTTGTAATTGTACCCTAATTATTTTCCTCAGTTACATTTTTATATTTTCCACCCATTGTATTCTTATTATATTAATTATGTAGGATAAAGATTGTGATTCAATATGATTATTATATGAATGAATCTTAATTATTTACTTTTTATGGTTTCTCACTACCATGGGGTGTGAGTAGTGTATGTTCATAATATAATAAAAGAAAATGTGTTGGAGTTTCTAGACAAAACTAGTAATAGGATAGCTATATAGTTTGGTTTTTTTACACAAACTGTAAAATTAAATATTATTAAAATTAATAATTGGGTTCTTCAATAATTCTAAATCCATGGAATAAACCAAAACCACTCAAGGATCTTGTAGTAGAAGACATTTAGTCCCCTTTATGGATTATTTTAATAATATTTTTACATTAACCTATATGTTTAAATTTAATTATATATTAATACTATTCATGACCCTTTTAATTTAGGATATGACTTTAATTTATTTAATTTAATGAAATTTAGTTTTTTTAAAATAAAAGTAAATTCACCACCCCACATTTCATATTTACTCTAAACATGAAATTTGGTTATTAAAGATACTTTACGTGACACTAATTTATACTAAAATTATCATGAGATAGATTTTTAGGACTTTCATGTGTCTTGGTCTATTCCATGTCTGTTATAAATGGTTTTACATAGATTAAACAAGGTATATGATGTCGAAAGGTATTGTAGGGATAATAAACATAGAAATTAAATACATTTAATTGTTAGAACAAACAAGTATGTGGAACTATTAACTCGGTATATATATGCTATTAATAGAAGAACCCATAAATGAGAGTGGCTGAATTCTCAATAGAGGATCATTTCAATAGTGGATAATTTCAAGACATATCACTCTTTACATTTTGATGAATACTTCGAACATGTGAAGTATGATGAATGGATTAATTCTTTGTCTAGGTTCTTGAAATTTTGGATTAATGGATCATCAAATGGTATCTAATTATATTTATCATTTTTAAGGTGAAATATTTCGATGGAAATATTTTACTACTAATAATAATGAAAAATTTAAAATTTATTCCACGGTGTAGATGATATTTAATGTAATTATTTCAGATGATTTTTTATGAGGTTCTTATACATATAATTGAAAACCAATATTTATATTTTATGTAAAATATAGAATACCCAATGGCCTGTAATTAATAAAATTTTACCCGACAGAAAATGTAGGCATAAAATTGTTTTATGGTTCAAGTGGGTAAAATTGAGAGTTTTTTTACATCTTGGAAACAATTTTTATACAGGGAGTTATCCTGTGGTGAATTTAAAATTTAAGAGGATTTTTTATATTTTAAGGACTATGTTTATTAATAAGACTTGATGTTCTTGAAATATTCTGAGTTTAGATTTTATTGGATGAGAAATTTTTAAAACAAAGAATCTAAATAAAATCCCATGATTTGGGACATCTTAATATATATTTTTTGGGATAATTTCAGAGACCCATGTGGTTCTATAGATTCTTCAGTTACTATTGATTGTTTTGGGGTTCAAAATATTACTTTAGTTGGAAATATACTAGGGAAGATATTAATTATAAACATCAACACCAACAACGTATTAATATTTATATAGGAACAAATTTTTTCTAAACCATGTTAGGGGATATGGTATACCATGTGACCCCTACCTAATATTTTAGAGGTAAGAACATTGATTATTATATGGTTCTTAAAATTTTTTGCATGACTTGTGTCAAGTAGGTTTCCTCAAATAGTGAGGTCTACATGGATTGAATTTAGTTCATAATAATGTGCAACCATATATTTCACCTCTTTAAAAGATGAAAAATTACTTTTTTTCTTCTCCATTTTTTTGGTTTAACTCATTTTCCCCATTATGAAGGAAAAATACACCTCTACATGACATTATTTTTCATACCATTCATATCGAGAGCTCTCGTCGGTTTAGTGTTTTATTTAGATCCCAGCAATTGAGATCATGCACATTTGGTGAGTCTAACTCTCATTTTATTTTTTGTAAGGAAGTTTTTGTTTGTTTGGTATTTTTTAATTTGGGATAAAATGAAATATTTTAGTGTTTTTGATTATTTTCATAATTTCTTTATCTTTTGGGTTAACATGTTACAAATATTTAATGAATAGGATTATAGAGCTATGGGGTATGTGGTAGCTTATATTTAAACTAATATCTTTTCTAGTTTCTAGATGTTATATTTGTATGGTAAATACATCTTTATCTTGTTTGAAATTGGTTTCAAATATGTTTTTTAAAATAATTTTTTTTGTATTTTTTAAACACAAGAATTTATCATGTAATAAGACATACTATGAGAACCAATAGTGTATAATTTGGGGACTATGTTTACTATTTAATTGGGTTTTCAGGTAAAGTGTGATTATAAAAGAAATAAGAATAAGTTTAAAAGACCCATCTATAAGAGAAGTTTATAATGAGATTGTTGATTGCATATAAGGTGGGGATATATAATTTTATAACCATTGATATTGTAAATAAAAAAAGAATATTGTTTAGATAAATGTTTTGATAATTGGAATTCGCTCATTTATGAAATGATAGATTGGTTTAAAAATGATGTCCAATATGGTAATTGGTGTTGTTTATTAGTAAGTTGAAAATGAGAACATCAAAAGAAATGGGGTTTGAATGTGTGAATGTAAATATTTGATATGAAACATTCAAATAGATATAAAAATACGTTGTTGAATAGACAGTGTTCTTTTCAGAAAACTATAATTAATTTTTCTATATAGTTTGTTAAAGAAATCCTTTTTAGTTAAGCCTCATAAATTAAAATTTTCTAAGAAATATTAGAAATAATTTATAATGGTATGCTCTCTAGTGTTGGTTGGTATTTTAATTACTTATTTATATTGAATTCATTTTCATAAATGAAATGGGATGAATGACTTGAGTGAGTTTGGATTCTGTTAAGGGACTCACTTAGACTCTATGGGATGATTTTAATTTGTACCAAGGATATCCAAAGATATTTAATTTAGGTATCCACATTTAATTTGTAAATAATTCATTAATAATATAGATGAATGGTGAATTCCCCTTGGATTCAGATGACATATTAGGGTTCAAATAAAATGTATTAATATCATGTATCCACTTGTTGTACCCACATGAATAATTTGGGATGAGATTCTTGGACTCGAGTTGATTATACAAGATGGAATGAATGAGAATGGACAAGTATTTAGGCCAAGAATAATTCTATGAATTCTATATTCTTTTGGATCCATATATTCAGTTTAGATAATTCCATTATTATTTTACTTGGAACCATTTTGATGTCAATTGGTGGAATGTCATGGATCACATCCTCATACTCTGTATTGATTTGGTATGAGAGGAATGCCTAATGGAGCCTCATATGTTCCTTATATTGCATGGATGTGGTTGCCTTGGCCATACACCTTGAGACTAAAATGACATATTAGATCATCCAATATGACAAATAATATATTGGAACATGCCAATTTTTGTAGGTCTAACCATTGGTTTCACTTCTTAGATTAGGATCATTTGATGTGTTTATATTTATTCGTTTGTTTGTTTGGTTATCATGGAATTTTTTATTAGCATCACATTTATTTAAACATGTTATATAAAATGATTATTCTAGGTGTTCCATTGTTTTTGGCCTACTAATTTTCATTCACATCCATTCTGGGTCACCATTGAACTTGCGTTGTGGAGTAAATGACAAATAAATAATATGGAATGGGTTTTTAAAGTTCCTGATTTATTGATTTATTTGGTTTTCCCAAGGATTGTGTTGAGTAAAGATTTTGCGACCCGAAAGATCTTTGGATGAAGTTGTGGATTTTTTCCAATGGTTATATTTTATCAATTATAACTTGTATATAATCCCTCCCTAGGGATCCATTTATTTCTGGTATAATATTTACTAATATTTCATTATGTGATGTTGTAGTTATTTATATGGAATTTATTGTCATTATTAGCTATGATTGTTTATCCTAGTGTACATTTTTTATTTTTCATTATACTTTCATGATGTTGATAAGAACTCATATTATCTCCACCACACCACCATAGACTCACACTACGATTTTTTATCCCCATGTGTGAGGCGAGTAATTCTTGAGGCCATGTGGCCTAATATCCCAATGGACCACCAGAGGCTCTTAGGATATGGAATTAAATAATATTACCAAATGTGTTTTAATTATTCTATATATTTGGGTATCGAAGAAATGAGAACGGATTTTTTTATAGCATGGTAATGAGTTCTATCATGGGAGTGATCAACCCACACATGAGGCAAACCCATGTTTTCCTAGAAGAGACTTTTTTCTCTTTTATTTACATTACTACAAGTGAATTTTATTTTCACATTGGGTGAGACATATGAATTTTGAGGTTATGATTTATGAAATTTTGACTCTTGTCCTACCATGAGAAGTTGGTATGGTTACGTTTATTCATCATTTGTGGAAAGTAATGATTCACAGTCATGCGTCATGCTAGGGTCACATTATTAGATATTTATTTCTTAAATATTGTAATTTTATTATATTTTTATACATGATACCTTGTGGATATGTTTTTTATATTTTATTAGTCTAAATTATATCCATATATAGTATATATTTTCTTATTAATAAATGAGTCTATATTTAAAGTGTCAATAGTGTTGTATATGGTGAATTATATAAATGGACATGGGGGAATATTATATAAAACATTCTATAATTATAACTTCAAAAATAGTTATATATTAAGGGATTTATTGCAGTAATGTTTATATAAAATTATATTATTAATACTATAATGTATTTTCCTCTACATATTTTGAATATAATTTTATATTACCAAGACATTCAAAGTTTCATAATTTGTTAGTTAGTAGGAAGACTGAAAAGTTAATATAATGAGATGGAAATGATTTTATTGTGAATCCTATGATCATTGGGAATTAAAAATGTTGGTTATATTAAATGTTAAAATTGGGAAATGTGAGTATTATATAAGTGTTTTTTTGTTACATATTAAATTAAAATATTTTTTCAATGTGGGTTATAAAATTAAATGGATTTGAATTAGGATAATTTATGAACATTATGTTGTGGAGAATAATGAAACCTATTATCAACAACATTTTCTTTGGTTTCTTGTTGTATTTGAATGGACCTAGTAACGTAATGTTGGGATATAAATAGATCCTGACTTATTCGGACCCACATTTGGGTGTTGGTAATGATAAATTACACGTGACCATAATAAAATATCTATGTTATTCAGAGATTTGGGGACTTACTGAGACATTTATTTTTTGTGATAGGTTGGAGAACTATGTGACTATGTGGATGAGGACTAGAGAACTACTAAGTCATTCATTGATGAACATTAATTTTTTCTTGTAAGATGTGTTTTCTGAGCATGTTAACATTCCGTAACAGTGTAACAAAAAGGTATACGCCTTGGATTTTCTGATTAGAATATTTATAGTTATATCTATATTTTTCTTGATTTTTTTTTATCACTCCAAGTAATCGCGCGTTGAGTTTAGGATGTCTACACAGTGTGGAATATTTCAAGTTCCTTCTATATAACAACCCTAGATTTCATATGTAGATATTAAATAATTTTTATGAATATTTATCACCATTAATAAATATATGCACTAGAACCGTAATAATTTTGTTCCTTTGGAATCTTGGTAACAATAAAAGTGATCCATAAGTGAGCTATGTCATCTCTCACTACATTCTTTATAACAAACACCCTTTTAGACATATAATAAATTATAAATGTCTTTATAGCCAAATGAAAGTAAACATAAGAATGTGTGATATCAGATTCTTAATAAGGTTAAACATGGGAGATACATATGAGTAAAATAAAAATAAGGGCATTGGAACATTAGCATAACAATTTACAACTACATGTTGCATGTTAAATATTATAAACCTACATCACAGAATAAATATTGTTTTTCAAACGATATGAGTACTATGAAAAATAATGAACATGATCCATTAGTGCATAAGACATGGATGTTTTGGCATACATATAAGCATTCAATATAAATTTTATAATAGTAAAAGCTCACTACCAAGACTATAATTTCAGAAAAAATCCTTTTCTAAATTGGGTCAACTTTTTATTCCATCCGTATATTAATAAATCAGGTTGAAATCTCATTACAACCCTATATCATTGATATGAGTTCACTAACTATACTAATCATTTCTTTCTCATAATATATAAATCCTTAACCAGTGCTATAGGGAGAGATATAGGTCTCACCAATCACATAATGAAAAAATATTTATGCAATTCATAATATCATAAAAATTAATAATATCATAACCCATTCAATGAAATGGGAATAATAAAAATTTATTCATATGATATCCTATGTATAAGTGATAGGTTTCGTAATCATTTCATTATATAATAACCTAGGATAAAAAGATGATTTATTGAGAATTTCTTCGTGGTATAACTTATGGATTTGAAATGGGTTTCGTAAACATAAACACATCTAAAAAACCATTAAAATAATGAATATGAATTATATACTACTATATTATCCCTATTATGATATATATAACACAAACATATGTCGTCTTAAATGTGAAATAAATTTTAATGGTTATTTAAAACATTTCTTTTAAGAAAATATCCTTTCGACATTGAAAAACATCATTTTAAAATGTAAAAATATTTTGAAAAACATTTTCATTGAAAATAAACATAAAATTTAATGAATAAATACTCAAATAATTTATTTTTCATTATCTCAAAATATTATTTTCATGTTTTACATGTTAAAATGAACAGTTCTATTAAATTTTCTGCAAAATCGAGATAAAACATTTCTAATAAAATATATGAAGTTTCCATTAATTTTTTTTCAATAAAAATAACTGGTTAATATTTATCTTAAATAGGAAAACACATTTTTGAAAACTTTTTTAGGAATCGTGGTTCTATAATAATGAAAATTTCTTACTGAAGAGTGAAATAAGTCAGTCGCTCATAAAACCTTTTTTTAATAATTTTACCAATGAAAGAGATGAAAAAATATTCCATTATTTGAAAATATTATGAATAACCATAAAATAATAAAATTAATTATAATTATTGAGAGTTATATCATGGTATTTTTATATTTTATATGCAATCATTATCCTTCTCGATGAATTATGATATTGAAACATAGAATCAATACCACATTGGTAACATTGAACCATAAGATCAATGAAAAAAATAAAATTAATTAAAACATAAACTATTATTAAGATGAATAAATTCAGTTCTGTAAATTTAATGGGGATTTATATAAACCTTTTTAACTAATATAAGTGAAAAACAAAACATGTTGTTTAATGAATACAAATTGAGACAAAAATACATTACTTATTTAGTAACTTCTGAATAGTAAAACCAATGAAAGAGAAATCCTAAAATGAATATTTAAATACTAATAATTAGTAGTAAAAAGTTACTAAAACATGTCCCTTGTTAGAAGATACACCACATAAATGAAATAAGTGGTGAAAAAATATTATTTATTCCAAAAACAAATTGTGAGATGAAAAATCTCATAAATTAAGTGTTGAATTATTTCATACTCAGTCAAACATGATGTATAAAAAATATAAATACACTATAAAACAATTAAAAATCATATATATATATATCTATAAAACAATATATTATTTTATTATGACCTTTTATTTACAATTTATATATAATTCTATGTTAATCTCTTGTTTCAGGTAATAACCACTTTATTCATCATAAATGTTTTGGTTTGTTATATTTTTTGTTATATTATTATAATCTTGAATTAATCATTTCCATAATGATACCATGATATAGATATCCTACATATTTGTTATATATTTAATTTTAATAATCTATCTATAATAGTAATAAGAAATGAAATAATCTGTTCAACGAGACTCCAGGTCGTACGTATTCATGAACGATGTTTCCATTTTCTTATTATATTGAAAGAAAGAAATGTATATGATATATAATATTTATAGAATAATTATTTTTTCATATATATCACATATTATTATTAACGAAATACCTAATAAATTCCATGTAATTTTTGAATTAATCACATCGCTTCATGAGGCGGTAGTCTGACAAACACATGAAAAACGTCATCATATTCCCACAAATTAGAAAGAGTGAAGGGATGTGTGATATAAAAATTAATATATCATCATCACATAATAAAAATAATATATATATATATAATAAAAATAATAAATCCATCATTATGGTCATACATCATAGGCTCTAATTGAAAAATGAATCACATCAGTTCATGAGGTGGTAGTCTCTCATTCTTATGAATGATTAATTTGCATCCTATTTGATGTAAGTGGAGATGATAGTAGGTCATTACCATAGAAAAAATATAAGTATATGGAATATTCTATGTTTTTTATATAATAATGATATAAATATTAATAAATGGATTTGCAAAATAAATAAAAAAAACTTTAATTAATGAACATTTTCATCTTCATGGGTGTCCTCAATTAAGTTTCAGTAACAACCTTCCAAGGATAGATTTATGCCCAATTTGAGGAATCTAGGATTAGGGGAAGGAATTTGGGTAGGTATGGGCAAAAAAATATTTTTTATGGTGGGAATAATATAGGGATGGGGGTGGCATTTTTTTAAGTGGGGGAGATGTTACACTCAGTATTTTTAAAGGAAAATTTGCACTCCCACATTTTTTAAATGGAATTAGGGTAAAAAATGGTTCAAATTATAACCATATACAATATAAGGTATATATATTTTATTAAATGTTATTTTGAAGAGTTTTTATTTTAATTTCATCTTTATTTATTTATTTTAACCTCCCTAGTAATCCCATTTTTACCTAAATGACAGTAAATAATTTTTAGTACATTCCATTATTATTTTGGTAAAATATTTGGTTCAGAATAATATAAATTTTTAATTATTAAGAATAAAAATATTGACACCATTTTTTCAAATTCCATTCACAAATTTGGAAAATATTGATTTAATTTTAATCCTACTAATGTAATGAGAAAGTGGGGTTTTAATGTAAAAATAATAAATAGTTTACAATGTTTTTATTTTTATTTCTAAAATGAAATTGACTCCAATTTACTAAATTATATTCATAGAAGTTTGATGGATATCAATATAATTTAAAAAAAATTAAATTATAATATATCTATAAAAATAAAATATATTATAAATCATTTTTAAATAAATTTTAGTATGTATCACTATTCATCAAAAATTAAGACTTTCAGAAAAGTCACAAAAAATTCACCCTAAGATAATTTTGAAGATATTAATTCAAAAATAAATTTCATTATATAAAAAAATTGACAATGTTTCAAAAAAATAATTTGATTATCATTCAAAATAATACATATATGATGTTTTTTTATAAAATAGTTATTTCAAAAGATATAAATTATTTACAAAATATTACGTATCTTATTATCGATATCTTTTATTTATAAGAATTCACTATACATAATATTAGAAGATTTTTTATTTCTGTTAATACCATTAAATATAATGTCTAGGTTGTAACATTAATGTTGAAAGAAAGAAATTAATAATTTATCATGGTTTTCGTAGAGATTTGTGTTTCTTGTATCAAATGATAAGATAGTGTTGCATCTACTAAAATCGTAACATGATGTTGGGTATAATTAACTATTAACATGGTTTAGTGTGTAATTCATGAAATCAATGAATTTTAATTTTAGTTGGAATAAAAAATTCATAAAAAACTAGGTGTTTTACATTCTACCTCCCTAAAATGAATTTTATCCTAAAAAATTAATCACATTGATACAAAAAATTGGGGATAATTCTACCTCATTATATCCACATGTTTCCACGTACATTCTAAAATATATCTTTATTTCCATAAATATTTGACCAGTTCAGTTATATTGTTTTGTAGAACATACTATTTTAGTTCCAAATTCATCGATGGTTGTTCCTCATAAGAAGTATCATGCTATAGTGGTATGAATTATGAGTTCATTACATGTGAATGGTTAAGTTTGAACTTACTTATGTGAGATACATTAAATACATAAAAGAAATAAAAAGGTTATGTGGCCTCTCTAAAGGATAGGATACCTTCCATCTATGATCAAGATATACAAAGGGACTAATATATTTAGGGATTAGTTTATTTTTGTTCTGAAATATCATAACCTTCCTCCACGGATAAATTTTTAGAAACATTTTGTCACCAACATCATATTCTCGATCACACATGAGATTATCATCATAACTTTTCTACCATCTCTACATTACCTTGATGTTTTGATAAATAGCTCTAACCATATCTACCATGTCATTACCTATCTATGGTCCTAATAAAATTATTTTTACAACTACATTAATTTTTTTGGAGTTGTATGTTTATTTCCATAGAGGGACTTATAAGGATCCATTTGGATTATTTAGTGACTTTTTAATAAAAATCATTTAGAGGTAGGTGTTTATCAAAACGTCCTATTAAATCCAAATAAAAATATCTCAACATATATTCTTGTGTTTTAATTATTCTTTTAGACTAATATTTTCATTGAGGATGATATGTAGTGATAAAAATCAATTCTATATCATGATCCTTCTAAAGAATTATTCTGAAAATTTATGTAATCTTTATATCGCATCCACATACAATAGAATTTGGCACACCGTGAGACCATACCACATACTAGTAAATATTATCGAATGATGATCTACAATGCATTACATTTTGGATAGAGATGAAGTGTGGTGACCTGGTAAAATGATCGACTACAAAACATATAGAATAATGGTCATTGTAAATTTTTGGGAGTCTAGTGGAAAAAATACCTAATGATGTTATCCAATATCAATCAATTTATAGGTGATGGACGTAACAACCCCTTAAAATTTTGTCTTTCAAAATTATATTAATATTATACCAATCATTGAGATATGAAATCTATAATATATCTCTTTAGGCAATCCCACAAAATGTATTCTTCCAAATCTCTATATATCACTGCACTTATATGATGAATTGGGAATTATGAACTATGATAATCATCTAAAAAATAAAACTTCATGACTAGTATGGATGTAACACACACACAAATACTGAGCCTTATCCTTTCATCATAAATTTTTTTAACTCATGAATAGTTATAACCATCATTTTTGTTGAAACTTCTTACTTCTGGAACTCTTTAATCTTCACTTGGATAAATGGTTAGACATTAAATTGATCACGATAAGATTATTCCCCTTAATTTATGATTTTTATATCCATATTTTGATAATCTAGAAAAATAATACCTTTTTTGATTCTCATCCTGGATAATCATGAACGTTCTTTTGAACTTAAATAATCATCCACTATACTCTCATTCACAATGTTGTAATTTATTGATATGTAGTAATATTTAATCATATATACCCATCTTATAAATTGTATATTTAAATCCTTATATGTGAATAAATATGTTAAATGTTAATGATAAGTATATATATCTAAATTTTCTATGAAAGGAAAATTGATCCATATTTTTAATAAAAAAATTAAAACAACTTACTTCAAATCATAAGTAGGGTAATTTCTGTCAAGAACCATTATTTTAAAAAATTCATAAGAAATAACTATGTTCTCATTCATAATATCACAACCAAATCCCTTATTAGATGAATAAATATATTTTAGAAACCCTTCTCCACTACATGGATATATTGGAATAGGTGCACATAGTAATATTCTATTTAGTTCCTTTTACATTTCCTCAAATATATCTTTCTAAGGAAACTTTTATTCCTTCCAAGTTAACTTTGTCAAATGATTATATAGTCTTGAGAAATTATAAAAAAATGTCTATAATATATATCAAACAGTACTCGCCTGTGCGTTCTCACAATGATATAATGTAAGGCTCTAATAAATAACCCATTACTCAATAAAAAAACATGATTTAATGCTCAAATTAAATACATGTTCTAAAGGTCAAAAACACTATTCAATTCTCAAATTAAATAAATCATTCACTACTCAATGAGAGTATATTAAGTCTGAAAAATGAATCACATATCATATTTAATACAAGTAAAATAAACTATTAACTAAAAAAAATGACTCACTTCTTATAAATATACCCTTGCTCCAGTCTTCCATGACGTTGTATTTCATCAAAATCGAGTGTTAGTCCACCATGTCACCTTGTATGCAGGATCAAAACCCTTTAGGAATATTGATTACAATGAATATATTGAAAAGATAAATGTGTGGTAGAAACTATTGAAAAAAAGTGTTAAAAAATTATATATTATTTTTTTCACTACCTATAATTATCTATGTGTGGGCCTGTATAAGGTGAGACCGAAACATCTTCTTATGAAAAGTCACTATGTATAATTATATTTTGTGCACATGAATTGTGTGACATTAACATTAGGTTAATCTTATGTGTTATGTGGTTAGACCATGTAATAATCAGTAAGCACTAATCATAATGTCATAATACCAACTACTGCATCTTCTAGTCATATTTAACAATATTCACCATATCTATTATTATACATGGTTCTCTATTTCTCAACATCATGAAAGATTCCTACAATTTCTTAATTTTAGAACATTATCTTTTAAACCAAGCAGACAACATAGATCTAATACCACTAATGGGGTTGAAATGATCAAAAGACACTTATTTATCATATATAAAACAATTAGAATCCCAAAATCCTAAGAACAACATGCATGAAACCAAAAACTATGATATATATTAAATAATGAACCAATATTTATATGTTTTATTAGACTGTACTTGTAAAAAATTCATCATTCTTATTTTTGATGAATACCACTCAAAAGATTTCCATAAAACCTCCCTCTACCGAGTGTATATGCGGGCCAACATGAATAACCCAATTATCAAGAAAGATTTTCCATCATTCCACAATAATGTATTAAGAAGTTACAAATTATTTTAGTACATATGTAAAAGATGGTTATTTAAGGATCGATATGGAAATTTATAAAATAAACCATCCAAAGAAATTTTGTTAAAAATGTGAAACCTATTTAACAAATTAGCGCACAAAGTGCATGTAGTCCAGCCAAATAAGTGCAGTTTATGGGGTAAATAGATGGAATGTCTCCATGTAAACCTATTATAAGCTTAGTCATCAAGGATATTTGGATCATCACTATAGCTATCACAGAATCTATCCCATATTGGGTGTCAGTAGACCTGTGTTAAAGATGGGGTGAGAAGGAATCTAATTAGAAAATTCACCAATTAGAAATAGATTTATCTCAAATATGATGCAATTTTATGGACAATTTGATTTGGACAATTAATTTTATATAGAAAACAAATATGTATAGTATGGTGGTGTGTTTGACTACAAGAGTATTTCAAACTACAATCTGCTTTAAAATTTCCAGATCCCTGCATGGAGAGAGGTAGGAACACAGTATTGTTGGTTAAACACATATTGAACCTCTATTTCCCTATATTAAAATCACACAGAAAGAGAATGCAGGTGAGAATATGATCAACCATAATATGATTCTCTATTAGATGGAGACAAGCTAAGGAATCCACTGGTACCTCTATGTCCCAATTGAAATATACAATAAGAAAAGGAATGATCAAAACTATATTGATATGAATAAGTGGTAATAAAAAAATTACACATATCATACCTGAAACTATCTCAAGTAGCACTTGATGATGTCCATCCCTTGTATACATCATCATATGGTCCCAAATAATTCCAAAAAAAGTTTTGAATAGACTACCTATAGTTGGTTGTGTGATTTTACTGAAAGATTATCCATCTAGATCTCTTCTTAATCTTACAGCATCATCTACTCCTCAAATGAATCCAACTCTTGAAGGAATACACTCTAAAATACAAGGATACCCCTAACTATAGGGATTCATTTCTAATAGAGGTCCATACACACTACTACCATAGTGACAATAAATTATTACATTGGTTGTGAAATTTGGAACCATATCTTATCTAAAAATAGATTCATTTAATTTCAAACATCACTACTATATTAATCTATACATAGATATTATGTAAATTTCTGTAATAAAGTTAAATATATGTACGCAACCATTCAAAAATATCTATACAAATGTATTAATATGTACACGTTCTGGACAGTCAATATCTGTACACATATATGGTGTTGAATCCCCAAAACATGCAATCATCATATAAGATTTTTTTTCAAGAAAATAGTATAATATTGTAAATGTCAGTTGCATCATGTTCCTGATATAAAATGTACTCTATTGTCCTATCATTATATAAACTGTTTTAAATCGATGCATATAATAGTTCAGACCCAAAGTAATAAATGTACAAATAAAATAAGTGACCTAACCTGAAGAAGCATCGAAAATACGTACAAATTTCATATTTCTGGGCACATCTTGAGGTTTTTATCGAATATAATATCAAAGTTAAATAATTAAAACAATTAAATTTTTAATAATTTATACACTTCGTATTCACATGAAAAAAATCATAAACACACAATTTAATAACAATGATAATAAAAACAATGATAAAAATTGATCAAAGCATAAAATTAAGAATTTGAATATAAATTTTGAAAAATTAAACTTCAGAGGAATTTCAGTTCTTAACTTTTTCAAAATATAACATTCTAATAAATTTCTGAAAAATAATAATGATGATAGACAATTCAAATTGAGAACCTCACATGTAAGCATCATTTAAGCTATTTTTTAGGCTAATAGTATAATATTGTAAATGTCAGTTGCTTCATGTTCCTAACATAAAATTAAATCTTATAGCCTATCATGATTTTAATTGTTTTAAATCAATGAATATAATAGTTTAGACCCAATGTAAAAAATTTACAAACAAAAGAAGTGTCCTAACCTAAAGATGTCGTGAAAATAGGTACAGATTTCAAATTTCTAGGCACATCCTGATGTGTTGCTTGAATAGAATATCAAAGAAAAATCATTAAAGCAATGACATTTTTAATAATTTATACTATTCTTATTCACAAGAAAAAATTAAAAACAATTGAATGAAAATCCTAATGAAAACAGTTATATAAAAAATGATCAAACATAAAGCATAAAATTTAGAATCTAAATATAACTTTGGGATAATTCAACTTAATTGTAATTTCTGTTAACATTAGAAACATATTAAATTCCAATAAATTTGAAATAAATAATAATGAAGATAAGAAATTCCAATTGAGAACTTGTATCAAGAAGGGATAAAACCAAAAAGTCAAGAAGGAAAAATACAGCCATGTATACAAATTTAAATTGCGTCTCTTTCCTAGCATATAATTAAAATTAATATAGTGTTTATAACAAACGAATAAATAGATTTTATAAAAATAATGGGGTTATTAACCTTTGTGTTTAATAAAATAACAAAAAATAACATAGGTGACACAATAGTGTTTTATATAAAAATGAAAATTTATAAAAAAACAAAATACAGAAAAACAACAACAAGAAATCTCTAAGTAAATAAAAAATAATGTATATAAATGAATAATTTGAATAATTAAACATGAAAATTATAGATTTCATAAATGAAATACATAATAATAGATTTGGAAAAAATAAAATAGTAAATGAATCCTAGATAATTTTGACAATTTTAATGATTGTGATGGATAAAATTACAATAAATATCAATTTATAATTGAGAAATAATCAAAATACATACCTTTTATACAATTCTCCCCACAGAACCCTTTTGTAAGGCACATTGCAATAGCTTTGTCAATATTATTTCCAATAATTATTATCCTGAAAGCATAAATCACATTAATTAAATGAAAGTTATACCATGTGATCATTAATTAACAGATTATACATATTAATTTTAATCTTGAAAATATGATGATATAGAAATATCACCATTTTTAATGCCATTAATGTTTGAAGATGAAGCAGAATCACCTAAACTGGAAAATTAAACTGGAAAATTATAGATATCATAAATGAAATCAATTTAAATGGAATTCAAAAATATAATACATTAAATAAATCTAAGAGAATTTTGACAATTAAAATAATTGAAATGAATTAAATTATAATAAATAGTAATTGATAATTGAGAAATAGTCGAACTACACACCTTTTATAAAATTCTCCCAACCCAACCCTTTTGTAAGGCCCATTGCAATACCGTTGTCAATACTATTTATAATGATGCTTGAACTGAAAGAATAAATCACATTAATGAAATTATGACAGTATCATGTGTTCATTAATTACAAGAGTAGACATAGTAATATAAATGTTGAAAATAAGATGATATCATAATTTTTTCCTTTTCAATGCCATTGATGTTGGAAGATGAATCAGCATCACAAAAACTACATATTTTACCCATACATAGAAAACATTAAACAACCATACATGAAATTGCATCATATTATGAAAATTTGAGTCTGGGGAATGAGTAGCTAATTCTAAAAAATCCACATGCCAAGAATTAAATGAAAAATTCATCACCAGTCACTCTGATAGTGGGTTCGATAAATAATTAACCTTTATCAAAGACAATGGTCCCTCAACAATTTGACAATTTTAAAAATTGCGATGGATAAATACTATCATTTGACTAAAATCTCAGGACACCAAGGTAATGTAAACAAAGGTGAAGTAGGCCTAGGAGGAGAAAGTGAAGGCATAGGAGAAATATACTACAAAATATGATGAAACACAGTAATGAAACTAATGAATTATAGAAATGTATATTTAAAGAACAATCCTAAAACCTCTGAATTAAGAAAAATAGGTATAACAACTCAAATGTTCAATCACATGAATAAAATTGGAATGTGTTTTTTATAACACATTAAATTTCATATTAAATTATTTCTGGTATAAAATTAAAAGAATTCCAAATTCAATTATTAAAAAAATAAGCTTTATAATGGAGTAATCATGTCAATGATCATTCATGGACATTACCTAACCGTTTTTTATTCCAAAAATAATCACAGGATTTACCTTCTAAAATCCATGAAATTTAGAAATGAAAGAGGCATAAACCACTGAGGGGAGAATCTAGTATAATGAAAACAAAATTTTTATGATTAATTCCATATGTTGCACCCCTACGACTCTGTTATGAATTAAGGTTGCTGAAACTGGTAAGTGAAGCCTCTAGATATATGACCACTAGCATAGATTTTAGCATTTCTATAGAACCGAGTATGAATATAAAATACACAGTTTAAAAAAAATATTTAACACATATCATAATATAGATCATTGATAAATAATTAATACCAATTGTATGAAAAATATCTTTTTTATCCAGGTTCACCTAGAATAGATGGAAAAAACATAAAACATAATATTTTCAATGAATAGACCATAAAAATGAGGGAATATAATCATAATAAATATTATTGAAGAAACAATGGACCAGATGAATTAGGAAAGGTGTGGTTGGAGTATCTGGATAAGAGATTTACACTAGGAATGTGTTTGTAAATAATGTTATACTACAAAATCAATCATGATGGATAGAGTAATCATGTCAATGATCATGCATGAACATTACATAACCGTTGTTAATTTCAAAAATAATCACAGTGTTTACCTACTAAAATCCATGAAATTTAGAAATGAAAGAAGCATAATCCATAGAGGGGAGAAGCCATTATTATGGAAACAACATTGCTATGATGAATTCCATTTGTTTCAACCCCCACTACTCTATTATGAATTGATGTTTCTGACACTGGTAAGAGAAGCTTCTAGAAATATGACCACTAGCATAGATTTCATCATTTCTGTAGAACCGAGTATGAAGAAAAACTACACAGTTTAAAAACCAAGATTTAACACATATCATAATATTGATCGTTGAGAAATAATTAATACCAATAGTATAAAAAATATCATTTTCATATAGGTTCACCTAGAATTGATGAGAAAAACATAAAACACAGCATTTTCAATAAATAGACTTGGAAAATGAGGGAATATAATCATAACAAATATTATTAAAGAAACAATGGCCGAGATGAATTATGAAAGGGGTAGTTCGAGTATCTGAATAAGAGATTTATACTATGAATGTATTAGTGAATCATGTTCTACTATAAAATAAATTAATATAGATAGAGGGTTTAAAATTTCTACAAAATTAGGATAAGATACCTGTTGAATAGATGTAGAGTCATCTGCTTACGATCTAGCAAGGGTCTCTATTGTTTAACATAAAGTGAGACATAGAAGGAAAGGGGGTCGGGGAAGGGGGTCGACAGTGAGGCAATGTCAATAGGGGTTGAGGAGGGAATCAAGGTGGGAGAATGTGCTGAGAGGGGGATTTGAGGATTGATGAAGTCTGGGAGGAGGTGTGAAATCGAGGCGTAGGAAGAGAGGAGGTGGAGGTGCAGGAAATGACATGATTGGAGAGGCGAGTCAGGGAGGAAGATGTGGATATTCAGGAACCCTAATAAGAATAGTGTAAAATCGGTAGCCGGAGGAGAAACACGAAGCTCACTATGGGAACCCAAAACTAGTGAGAGGTTTTGGAAGGGGGTTTTAGATGAAACCATATGATAAACCAGTGGAGGAAGAGGTGGAGTGATCAGTAGAGGCATCGGGAGGTCGACGATGAACATGCGAAGGAGGAGTAGAATTGGTCTAGAACCCTAAGCAGAGAAAAGGTAATATCGAGCGTGGAAACACAAGGAAAATTGATACGAAGATGACGAACACACAATATCAGAGGGAGGAATGTAGTTTTTTATGTGACATGGCTGCATAATTTGGTGACACATAATCCGGAGGAAAGACAACATTAGTATATATAATGGATATTTTTAAAACTATGTATCTCTATCACCATGTTTGGTTTGAGACAGCATTATATAGTCCTCATCTTTTATGGATCTACTATTATACCCTATATTGAGTTTTTATGATAAAAAATGATTCATTTTCAATGAAAACTCAAGCATTGTAGATTTTTAATTTAGTCTATCCTTCCTTATTAGATTTAGTATAATTCTAGTGCGGTATTCATGCAATCCATTTATCTTTTAATATATAAGAATATCGATAATAAATACTTCTAAAAATTGATCACGGTAATTTATATATACTCTATTTATTTATTCCATAAATATAGAAGTGGAATTTATAAGAACAAAAGGAATCACTATATATTCATTGTGTCCATACCTTGTGTGAAATTTTGTCATTGGTATTTACTACATATTCACCCTCAATTGATGATATATATAGTATAGGTCAATCATAGAAACATATGGAGCACTATGAATTTGATAAAAAAATTCATAAAAATGGGCAAGAGGATATATATAATTAATCATGATCATGTTCACCTCTTCATCATCAATAAAGAGTCACATAGATCCATGACTCTTTTTCAAAAAATTAATCGGTTCACACCACGGTGACACCCAAGGATGAATGAATCACAAAAAAAATTTCATGGTTTTTATTTTTAAATCCACCCACACAATTGGATCCATTCTACAATGATTCTTTGAAATTTGTGGGTAAAAATGTATATTTTCTATTAGTAACTCAACATCATGTTGTGGTGGAAATATAATAAAATATTCTAGAAAGAAATCACTAAATTCTGAAAATAATATGAATGTCATCATTGTAGATTTTCTCATCAACCATTTGAAATAAATATTTGATTTGAGTGTCTGTTAAGACACATACAATAGATGTGAACTCCAATGTAAGTTTATAATTATCATCACATTGGTAGATGATTAATGGTTGGTTAGGAATATCAAACTTGACTTACCTTTTAAAAAAAATGATATAATAATTTTTAAGATAAATTCAATCCATTCTTATAATTACATCAAACTCAAATAGGGGGATAAGGAAAATATTTGATGGAATCACATTCCAACAACATTCAATAGGTGAGGAATCATATACTTGAGATACAATAATTGTATCGTTATGGGTTTCCAATGCTAATTCCACATCTCATCATTTGGGTGGAATCATGATACCCATAGAAATTTTATAGATATTAATAAATGGGTAGATATAGAGTAAAATAAGAAATTTTTAGTTCTATATTTGAATGTATGTTCATGTTTGAAAATTTCAATTTTATACCCCTTAAGAGAAAAAATGGACACATGATATTTTTCATTTTTTCTTATCTTATGGGGTTTCTGACATTGATCATCATCATTAACCCTCTAGTCTGTTCATTAGTAATTATAATTACAATTATCCACTCACTAGAAAAATTAATGTTAGGGAGGTGTATTATGTGTTCCAATGTTTATATTCACATCATTACCTAACTTATTCCCAACACTTCAAAAATCAATTACCATATGACCTTCCCCTCTACACAAAATACATTTACAGTCCCCCAATGTAATTTAATTTTGGCTTCTTCCCACACTATGATCATAATGGAATGATCATTTTTTTCTCTCCATGGTTTATAAATCGTCCTATGAAACCTCTCTTCATTTTTTGTCAAAAACATGAAAATTATACATAAATCTAACATCCATTTCCACCATAAATTCACATCAAATAATATATTCATGGAAATTTTCTCATATTGTGGATAACATAATTTAGAGACCCAGTTTTATGGAAATAAATAATCAATCATCCATATATTTAGGTTGGATGACAATTACAGTATCATAACATTAAAGTCTTGTAAACATTTCCTCATAGGTACCACAATATTCATTACTATTTTTATTTAAATAAAGTAAATATGTCTACAACTGTATACAAAGAATATCAATAAATTACATATTGAAATATAAGTTCTTGAACTCATCTCAATCCTTGGAGTTGACTTCATCCTATTTCAATGTATTTATTGTTACATTCCATTAGTGATCCAATTGACCTTTCAAATAGAAGATGAAAAAAAATGAAATTTACATGTTCCAAATGTTATAGAATGAAAAAAATATTTTCTGTTGTAAAAATACATTATTCAGCCACTAGTTTATCAAAAGATATACCGAAATATGGTGAACGTTTCACCATGATGGGCATAATGGAATGTTGTTCCCTCTATTTTTTATTTTGATGTCTAGTATGATTCATAGATTGATAGTGTTTTTTGAGCATGTGAACAATATTTTATATTACATATCCCATATCATTTGGTCTCACTAGAGAAAAAAAATTGAATTTTCTATCACACCCATTAATAACATTGTTCCTTCAGGATCCATCCACTGTCTAAAACCCAAAGAATACTGTATGTAACAATTATCATAGGGTTAACCACATGATCATGAAAACGATATTGGATGTATAAATTATGATATATTCATTAATATATGACACCTTAGGTATATCATAGGTCCTTAAATGTCATATATATTTTAATCCATCATCATGGTAACGAATGTATTTGATAATTTCTTAACCATGTCCCTTGGGAGTGTGAATCCTATTGTGCATCAAGGACCTTTTTCATACACTAGTTCTCGATCGAGTCGATCTCAATACAATGTTTTCAAGGATACTATCCTTATGTACATATGTTATATTGGAACATTAAATTATTGTATCCATGAATGATGTGTTTCAATGAAATTATTCACTCTATTCATTAATAAAATTCCATAACATTTTCATATAAATTTGCTCATCCTTAAACTTATCTTTAGACATGTCCTTAGGGATCTCTCTGTGGTTTTCATATCCAAACATCCAACTATTAACTAAGATTTACTCTTATACCATATATAATGATCTAGTATATTCATACATATATAATACTTCATTTTTTACAGATGTTTATTACATAAATACACAGTTTAGAACTATAATAGTTTAGTGAATTTGGAAACCTGGAAACATTAACACTGGTCTTTAAGTAGGTTACATCTTCTCTCACTATGTTCTTTATAACTAGATACCTTTTTAGACATACCATACATAATACATATCATCTTAATATGAGGGAAATAATCATAATAAAGTGTGATTTTTAATGCTATGTAAGGGTAAAAAAGGTAGATACGTAAGGATAACATTAACATAAAGGTATGATAACATGAGAATTAAATTTTAAAACCATACCCTATATATCAGAGATCATAATCACGAGTCGTAAAATAAATATTAGAAGTTAAAATACAAGATTCATATTTGAATAAGTGAATACAATCCACGAGATTATATGTCATGGAATTTTTTTCATACCCATAAAAATAAAAAATAATTCCCATATTAATCAAGGTCAACTTGCAACACTATCATAGTATAAAAAAGTCAATTATTAAAACAAATTCAATCGTCATTCCAGAGCTATATTACTAATTTTTTCCACTTCACATTTCATCTCGGTATTACAAAATTGGGTTCACTCTCCTTTATATTCCTTCATATCTGATGAGATAAAAATCTTTACCAAATGCATTGGAAGGAGATACAGGTCCCACATATAACATAATTAAAACCATTTTTATGTGTACCAAAATATCAAAAATATTCATCATATCATAACCCTTGAAATGAATTGGGTATAATATCGAATACATAAAATCATAAACCATGAAAAATATATAGTATTAAAATTCATTTCATCATATAATAACCCAGGAATATATAGGGTTTAAAAAGATTTTTTTCATTGTATAACCTTTGGATTTGAAATGGGCTTCATAAATATCACTCCATCAAAACATAAACCATTTAGTAAATGAATATGAATTTTATCCATGTATCATGTCCTCAGTAAGGCATAGGCTACACCAATGGATTCCATCTTAGAAGGAAAATAACTTCAAATGTTCATTTAGAAATTTTATTGAGGAAAATATCATTTCCACTATGAAAGAACACTTTTAAAAGGGTAAATTTAATCATTTATCATTGAAAATATAATTGAAAAATATAAACTAATCCTCAAAATAAATTATTGGTCATGTCATTGTAAAATTACATTCATTCCATACAAGAAATAATGAATATCCCTTTCACATTTTTGGTAAAATCCAAACGTGCATTGTTAGGAAAAAGATGTGAAGATACCAATCAAATTTTATTGTATAAATAAAAAAATAGAAAAAATGTATTTTAAAAATAAAAAATATATATATTTCAATCCTTCTTAAAATAAATGGTTTTGGAGGAAATCATATTTCCAACTGAAGATAAGATTAAATCAAATTTCATTAAAAATACTTTCTTAATATTTTTAATTACAAAAGAGTGTGAAGATTTTACTGTTAAATGAAAATATATTTATTAACTAGATTATCCAAAACACCATGATAATTATTGAGTGTTATACTCTTAGTTTTATACATTGGAGACTTAATCATAAACAATCCCAATTTATGATGAGATTTTAACATAAAATCTTTACTACTTTAATGACATTTAACCATATTCCCAATGTAAAAATGACATAAAATAATACATAAAATATCAAAATTATAAATAAATTCCTGATAATAATTGTAAAAGGAGATATATATACCCCTTGTGAATGAATATAGGGGAATAACATAACATATAATTGAAAGATAGAAATTTGAGATGAAAATACCTTAATGATTTGGTATCTCTTGATCCATAAACCACGTGAAGGAGATATACTAAAATGGATATGTAAATTAATATAATTCAAAGTATAAGAAAAATAAAATTAATTAATTTTAATTATACACACTATATAAAATTAATTGGTGGTGAACATGGCTTGAGTGTCACTATAAATAAATGTGAAATATAATTTCCCTTAGTTTATTTGTTTACTTATGTGCTAATGATTAAAAAAACAATATAGTAAATAAAAGTTTATTAGAATACAAATGAATAATAATATTCATATGTATGATATAATATTTAATTTTTATATGACGTTTTTTATATACTGATTCCATGTTATATTTACCTTTCGAGTAATCATCGCTTTGTTTTTTGTAAAAACAAATTATTTGTTCTATTTTTGGTTATCTTAAATTAATAATAATTGCATCATATAAAATATTATAATAATTATATAAATATCATATATATTTATTATATATTTATTTATAATAATATATAATAGATATAAATACTGAATGAAATACACCATTCAGGGTGATGGTAGGTCATACATAAGCATGAACACTATGTCCATTTTCTTATAAAATTGAATAAAATTAATTTATATGATATATTAACAATTCAGAATTTTTTTTATTATATATATATATATATCACATATTTTTTCTTAAACCAATTATTGATACATTACCTATATGGTGTTAATGAATCACATAACTTAATGGGGCAGCAGTCCACCGTGTACACAAACGACGTTATCAGGTCCTCCTAAAATGAAAAGATTGAAATTACCTGTGATATAACTATTAAAGAATCATAAAAAAATCATAAAAATAATATATATCATATTTAAATAATCAATAATACATTATTACTATCATATATAATTAAAAATTTAAAAATTAACAACATCGGTTCGTGAGGCAGGATTCGACTGCACACACAAACAATGATTTTTAGAAACATTATGGAATTGGCGATGAATGTATTTTATTACATTATAATTAGAAAATATTATTATATGGAATATATATATGTTTTTTAATAATTATATCATATTAATTAATTGTTCTTGATAGTGAAATAAACTGAAAATGTTTTATTGATGATTGTGACATCTTTTTGGGTATCCTACTTATGATTTCACAGAATCCTTCCTATGATCAATTTATGCCCAATATAAATATTATATGATGCAATGATGGAATTAATGAAATTATTTTTGTATGTATTGGTTGAACCAAATAGGTTAAAAATTGTAAATAAGAGTGGATATGGGGTGGTGTTTTATATGTGGGGGAAAAGGCAAATTTTGAAATTTTGAAGAGAAAAAATAGATCCCACAAATTTAATATGTAAAAGTAGATAAAAATAATAGAAATTAAAAAATAATACATGATAATGTAGATATATTTCTATAATATTTTTTTCGAAATTTTTTAGCTAAATTTTATCCTTTTCATTTTAGATTTTCCCCCTGGTGAGGTCATTTGTTCCTTAACCGTGCAAATTATTTTTGTCTACATTCACTGTTTATTTTGGATAAAAAATATGTCGAAATTTTTAGGAATAAATTATGATGATTTCAAATACTAAATCTATTTTTTTCCACATTTAATTTAAATATGTGTAAAAATTCAATATTATATTTATCCAATAAATTTGACGAGAGAGTGAGTTCTTAATGTAAAAATGATCTAATGATTACAATGATTTTTACCAAATTCTATTATGAAATTTATTATAATGTCCTAAATTATATTAATATATTTATAATTGAAAAAATTATACATTTAAATTGATTTATAATATAGTTTTTCTTTATAAATAAATTAATTGAAAATGTAGTTTTCAGTTAAAATTCAATATATTTCACTATTCATAAAAAATGATCCTTTTTTGAAAAATATCAAAACATTCACCCTATTAAAATTTAAAAATTAATAATTCAAAAAATTATTTCTATTTTAAGAAACTAATTTTCTTAAAGTTCCAAAAATAAATTTTTGTATAGTTCAAAAGAATAAAGAAATGCATTTTTTTTTGAGAAAATAGTATTTTCAAAACATATAATGACTTTATAAAAAAGTACGAATTTTTTTAAAATGTTTTATATAAAATAAATAAAAATAATATTTAATATGTTGTTATTACTATTCACATAGGTATGTTTTATTGATAGTTTATAATTCTTGTGTTTAAAAAAATATATTAATAATATATCCTGGGTTTGTTAAAAGTTAGTGTTGTGTGTAACACATTCTAAGCCAGTGTTACATGTATCAAAAGATTAACTTTTTGTTGTGTATAACTCAAGAATAAAATTGTTTAGCATGTAATGATATATATTAAAAAACTAATTTTATTCAAAAAATAATTATTCATAAAAAACTCAGGGTGTTATATTCCTCAGGTAGATGTGAATATTTATTTGGTTTGGGATTTAGGTTCTATAAATAATTCTTGGGTAAATGGGTGGTATTGTGGTTGGATGTGAAATGTGAAGGGTGTATGCCTATGAAAATAGATCATCATTTCACATATGAATCTTGATTTCGGGTGTTTTTTTAAGGAAAATGGATGTATTTGGAAATTTTCTATGTACAAGTAATGTACTCCGAAGTACACGCCCTATACCCGGTTTCCACGGGTAGCCATATACTGGCCGTGAAGTTGCTGAGTACATCGACTAGTGGACCACCTAATGTGGGGGTCAGTTAAGGCATGTACACGGTGTGTACATTAAATGAACACACCCTATACTTTTATTTTTATTTGATTAATCAGACTGGGGTTATGTCTCATCTTCAGAAGTTTCTTCTTCTTTACCTATCTTGTATAGGAGTGTGACGTTTGACTAAGAATCTTCAAGCGCTTCCTATTCCTCTGTACGAGCAACGATTTCGGTACTTTGGGGTGTGTTGGATTCCCACCAGTGAGTTCTATCTTTCCATACAGCCTCTCTTCTTGATTTTACATCTCTCTCAAGTTATCCAAGGTTAAATGTTATTGACCTTTTTGTATATATACAATGTTATTGAATGATTCAAAGGCTGAGGTTCAACTATATCAGTCATACAGTGTCTAGGTATGTTATTGGATTCCTTTCAAAGTTTTCCTTTGATCTATTCATTCCTAAGTGACGATTACACATGGTTTGAGTATTTCGTGTTAAGGAATTGAACCCTATTATCATATGCCTTAGATTTATTTATATATTTTGGTTTTTTTATATATTATTCTAAATTTCATGTTTAGTGAACACCTTATGGGTTACTTTCCTTGTTTGAATGTCTATGGTTGTTTATTCTAGGTTTCCTATGTGGGAGACCATGTTTCCCTACCGTGCTTGTTAGGTTAGAATTGATTGAATATTGATTCTTGTTAACTTCTTGTTGTATAAATTGTAGCTCTTTATCCTTGTAGTATTTGTGATTACATTGGGATGCTGGATATCGTCTGTGCACGATTGTGTTACATAGGGCTGTGAGAACCTGGTGTAGTTAGACTATAAGCGGAATTGAAGTTGAGGGCTTCCCCACAATGTCTGTTATATTTACATTGTGAGACCATAGGGGGCATGATGGTGAGTACTAACTAAGAGTTTCTATTGTATACCATTACGAGAAAATATGATTAATTGATGTTTAGTGATTCCTCAGATAGTATGTAGTTATCATTAAAATACCATATGGGGAATTGATGCTGAGTGCTTACTTAAGGAGTCATTTTTTGAATGAGTCCCAGTCTGTTAGATTGTGTGAGCATTACCAAGGGTCATTATATCTTTATTGATTTTATTAAATGTTAATCTAGATGTGTTATACAATGAGAACTTTCACAATGGTTTTCTATTGAATGATTTATTGATTGTGGCGTGTCTGCCAAGAGAAATCACAATTTTGGACTCCCTCATACTTGTTTATTAGATGGTCTTCTGAGACATCTATTACTCTATTACAAAGGGGATATAGAGCTTAGTCTAGATCCCAAGATTCCATTATTCATTGTTTTGAATATTTATTAAATTTGAATGAATGTAATTGAAAACTGTAGAGTTTTTTACATTTGATTACTTCAATGTTTATTTATTCTTTTCACATATTACTTACTATATTTATTCACTGATAGTTAGGCACAGATCGTTCAGTGGTTGCCTACTGGGATTCATATCACACCCTATATGGGTCAGGATTTTATGCAAAAACAAATTATATGGTTGCAGGTATATATAAGGGAATGCACCCTTCAACATCAGGTATCTGGTTTTTGTGGAGCTGGAGAGCATGGGACCAAGCAGAGGCTTGCGATGCTGCAAGAGTTTACTTGTTTTCTTTTGTAATTTGGTGTAGTATTGTATTTATTATATTGTGACTTTCTGGATTTTTTCCTAGACATTGGTGACATGAATCATTTATAAATGTGATCTAGTTGTTTTTTTACTATCCTTCTTCTACTATTAACTTCTCTTGTATTTTATTACAAACATTGTAGTTGTTTATTACTTGTTATTAGATTGTGTATACTCTATTAATGAGGGAATAGTTTCCCCACTATCACATCCAAGGCCCTCACTGATAGTGGGAAGACTCTAGCGTTCATGGAAATGCGCTTGAGTCCATGTGACCAATCAGGTATGAGGAACCTTGGGGTGATACCTACAACTGGGACATTACAAAGTGGTATCCGATGTGTTATGGGCCCTATTAGATCAGAATTTAGTGGATCATGTTTGAACATTAATTGATTTGTTTTGGTTAGGATTTGAATAAGGATTCCAAATTATGAATCGGGTGAGTATGGGATCTCATGGATCAGAATTTGTAATTCCATGGACAGATTTTTTTTTAAGGGTTCCAGGGAAGTCTCTAAGGTTTACTATCCGAAAACCTAGAAAACATGTTGTATGGTGTTATAAACACAATCAATGTTTTCATATGTTATGTATGAACCAAAATTTCTTATGTACACATTGTGTACCCTATGTACACATTGTGTACCATATGTACCTGTAATGAAGTATTAAACCATGTGACTGAATGTGTGAGCAGAGACACGCGGTTGGAAAATAATTGGTGCAACATGTTCTGTAACGGACGTACACACTGTGTAGTAATAAACTATGTACCTAGTTTTGTGACTAACGACATGGGTGGAGGAAATCTGAGGGTAAACAAAAAGGTTTCCATTCATTCACATTGTGTCGAGTAGACCATGTTTCTGACTGTGTGACTGACAACACAGGTGGTTAGAGCATTAGCAGTGAATTCTGTTTGTTTGGTTAACATGTCGTGTAGTGTCACCCATGAGAGAACCATGTGGTTTATATGTTTAGAAGAACTCAGACAGGAAGGAAAATTCAAGTACACATCATGTCACAGGTGGAACACGCTGTGTGTAGGGGTGTTACATAACCAATTTTGGTATAATTAGACACCCATGTTGATGCCAAAGGGAACACACCATGCGTAGGGTATACCCAATGTGTAACATTTTTTAAAACCTAATTGTTTTATTCTCATGTACCTTTCTAGAACATATAATTTTTAGTCCTTGATAATCTTGAACTAAGGTGTGCGCTTTACTATGCTGAGTCATTCCACCATGATGTCTTCTAGTTGTACGCTAGATACATGGAGACAATTATACACCAGATATGGTATATCAAGAAATACCAAAACATCCTACCATTGCATCGGTCTTGGCACAATCTATTATACTAGACATATGGGATGATGCATAGTTTTGAGAAGGCTTCATGAGTTTTATGCAGACCTATTTGGGAGCCCCGCATCCTTCCATGATCATGGAAGAGTTGACACACGTTTTTCCAATGATAGCATCCTCAACCTGTTACATGAGGTGGAGGACCTCAGGATGAAAATTCATTGTTAGAAGCCATGTTGTCTATCATCAAGCATCACAAGACGCCTCCTGAGATGGGGGTGAATCATGCAACTGACATTCATTGAGATTCGACTATGATATGGTGTGATGTGATATCATAGGCGGTATGCTAACATGATTTGTCTTGGGATGTGTTCCAGCGGACCTTGTATGACTATTTCTACCCAGAGAAAATAATGAATGACCGAGCCTGAGATTTCATGGGTCTAGAACTGGGTACTATTACAGTCATGGAGTATTCTTCTTGCATCGTAGAACTACAACACTTCACACCCATCCCGAGGTGATGAGTTATTTCTAGAAAGGATGTTTGAGGATTGATAGAGATAATATTTCCAATATTTTTAATGTCTATTTAAATGATTTAAACCCCACAAATTTAACAATTTTATCTTATTTGTAACAATTTTGGATTTATAGTGTGTTTTGGGATAAAAAGTTTAAATTTCATAATTCTGGATTTTTAACAGATTTTTATCACAGGGGTATTTTGGTCATTTCTTATAAAATATATTTCCAAATTTTGTGATTCGAATTTTTTTTGATCCCTTATTTTATTTCCTTGAACCTTTCCTTTAGGACCAGGGGTTGAATCGATATTAATGGTGCAAAAAAAAATCAATGAAGTTGACAATTGTTTCCGGGAGGACTGCATTGACTCCACCATAGTAATGGAAGCACATTTCGGCCTACACTACTCCAAATGATGCGATTCTACCTGGATAGGACAAGGGACTCCAAGGCGCGTCTCCGCAATAAATTTCAAGTTGTTTGGAATCCGTTATGATGGCCGTTTAGTGATATATTATTGAAGGAAGCTTCTAGGAAGCTTCATCCAGAAAAATCTATTTTCAATATAAAAACCATAAATCCTTCAATACACGTTCAATTAATCTGAAATTTTGAGGGTGGAATGAAACGACATTTATTAACAATATTGATGAAGCGGTCCACGCGTGAATCGGCCATTTAATGGGTCTAAAACGCGACAACTTGGTGAAGATAAAATCTGCCTATAAAAGGAGGGGAGATCCTACCTCTCAACATATTCTATTTTTCACCACACCATCTATCAAAAAAGGGAGTTGTCTTGAGAGAGCAAAGGGGAAGGTGGAGATTTTGAACCTTAAGAAGATGAAATTATTTGAATATTCAATAGAAAATATGAAGGCTTCTCAAGTGATGGAAGGCTAAGCGGCAAGTGGTTGCGGACGGCGACACCCGACGGACACTCTCTTCCGAGTTTGGATTTTAATGTGTAATCCCTTTTTTTGAATTTCTCTCGAACCTATATTTTTGAGTGAATCTGGTTGTTTTCTTTCTTAAATATATTTTCAACAAATTTGTTTTGACCATTGTTCCATCTATAATGTAGAACAATTGACTTCGCTATTTAAAATTCATTGGTGAGGTTTTGTCATTGAGCATAGCGAATTCAATTAGGTTCAATTACTTGGTGGTATTTAAGTAATTGAATCACTTCTATAGGTGGGAAAAAAATCATATTTAAGTCTTAAATATGGTGTCTTTTCAAATTTTAGTGTAATAATGGGGGTCCTTGGGGGTACATTTAGGAATTTAAAATAATAGATATTTTTTTATATACAAGGAAGAGGGGAGTGTCCGAGAGGGTGAAGCTTGTCTGCGACTGCTATTTTTATTATTGATTTCAAACCCACATTATCTTTCCTTTAAAATTATTTAAGTTTAGAATTTAATTAAAATTTTATTTTCAAATTGTTAATCAAACCCCCATTTTCATTTCATTAAAAACAAACAAAACAACAAAAGTGACAGTTTTACAACTCGAACTGCAACCTCCTCGAGAGACAACCCTGTGGTCACCACTGTGCTACATAAAAAGGGAAAATATTTATTGAGGGTTTCACGACAAAAACGCTCACATCAAGGATGGTCTGAGACATGACATCTAATCCGATGTGACCATATTTAATATTAATTCCTTATATTCTATAGTCAACCAAGAATTGATCATTGAGATTAATCTGAGGGAGTATAGGGTTGTGATTTTAGTCCATTAGTCATCCAAAGTTGGTACTTATTTGACTGATAGTAGGAATCATTGCATGAAGTCAACATGTAGATATCTTTGTAGACATGATACTTCTTCTTGTAGATAGGTGGTATGCTAATGGTGTGGGAAGAGTGGGAATACCATTCCTCAATGCCTGAGAGACCTAGTTGAGTGTCGAACATGTGGAAAGATAGGCCATATTTAGCGTTTTTCTTGTTCTTATCACCAGAATATAGTGATAGGGGTTCAATTATTAATGAATTTTTAGAAGAAGGACCAACAGTTTCTCATCAATCAGAGAACTGGAGTTTTTCCGGCCATTCAGGCTGAGGAGATAGTAGTGGTCATGGTACCCAGAATGCTGGAATCCAGAAACAGTAGGGTAGATCAGCACAAGGTATTCGGGCTGGGTCATAAAGCCATAGTACAGGTCAGAGGTGTACAGTATAGCAGACTCGGTAGGAGCAGGATCCTTGACCATTTATAGTTAGAGGTGTGATTCTAGTTTCCTCAGTTTTAGCTTCTGCAATTTTTGATACATGGGATTCCCATTGTTTCATATCTGTTGTTTATGTGGAGAGATTTAGTCTATGTATCTTTACTGTTATGGATGTAATGATGCTAGATACCTTGTTGGGAAGTAGGATGACTAGTGTATATTAGTAAAAGGAGAACCCTCTTGAGGATGGAGGGTGTCACTTATTATGGAACCTCCATCTGTTAGAGATGACATGATTAGATCATTCTTGAAATGGACTGGTTTGTCTCTTTCTAGGCCATTGTTGACTGGTACAGCCATAGAGTGAGTTTCACGTTACCAGAGGAGGGGTATTTTTTATACAAGGGTGAGTGGGATGTTCCAGAAAGAAGAGATAGACCCGGGAATCTTGGGTTGGGAGAAATTATAACCCGTGTTACTAGTTTATATCCGGATAACCATGGGACTCCAAAGATAAACATTCTTCCAGGGGTGGATCATTTCAGATATGTCTTTTCAGTCGACTATTCAGGTTTACCTCTGAAGGAAGAGGTATATTTCTCTATTTATATTGTTCCAGGAGCGTCACTAATGTCCATTACTCCTTAAAGGATGGCTACACAATAGTTACAGGAGCTCAAGAAATAGTTGGTGGAGTTATAGGAAATGGGTTTCATCTGACCCAATACTCCTCCTAGGGGTTCACCTGTCTTGTTTACAAATAAGGCATATGGAACCCTCATATATGCGGCGGATAATCTGAATTTGACCCAATTGATGGTCAAGAAACGATATCCCTTGTCATGGATTGATGATGTCTTTGTTATTCATCATGGAATACGATTCTTCCGAATGCATGACATGAGATCTAGTTATCATCTGTTGTGTATTAGACCATCAGATATACATCTTATAGTTTTTCAGATTTGGTATGATCTATAGAAGTATGTTGTTATACCGTTTGGTCTCATGAACGCGCCATCAGTTTTCATGGCACTGGTGAACATAGTGTTCCATCCATACCTAGTCACCTTTATGGTTTTTGTCATGGATTATATCTTGGGGTACTCTCACACTCGACATGACCATTCCTCCCATCTTGAGATCATTTTGATTATATAAGGAGAGTATCAGTTATATAGAAAGCTCTCAAAATAAAACATCTCGATGGACTAGATTCCCTTATTAGGTCATTTAATCACTGAGACATGAGTATTAGTAGATCAAGAGAAAGTGAGAAAAGTAGATTCTTGGGAGCATCCGAAGAATGTGTTTGAGGTACGATGTTTTTGGGGGCAGGATAGTTACTGAAAACGCTATATACAATACTTTTCAAGCATAGCAGCGCCACTGATGGGCCTAAAAAAGAATATTTCAATGTACTTGTGGACTGATACATCTGATTCAGCCTTTAAGGAGATGAAATAATGATTGAATTTAGCACCAATCCTGATTTTTCTAGAGCTATAAAAGAGTTACACTGTATTCTATGATGCTTCAAGAATCAGGATTGGAGCTCTACTTATGAAAGGGGAAGGAGTCGTCGAGTATGTGTCTCGGTAGTTGAGGAAGCATGAGACGAACTACCTGACACTCGATCTAGATTTGGTTGAAGTTATTCATGATTTATTTTATTTGAGACAATGTATTTTGGGAGAGAATTAATTTTTTCTACTGAAAAAAGAGCATCAATTATATCTTTAGTTAGTGTGATCTGAATTCGAGATAGTGAATCTGGGTTGAGTACCTTCAGTATTTTGAAATTTTTCCTGACTATATCTATAGGGAAGGAAACATAGTGGCTGATGCATTGATAAATAATTATCAAATTCATCTAGTTCATGAGGCCAACAGTGAGTGGTAGCTTATGTCTCGGTTCACTGAGATGCATTTTGAGGTGCATGATAGACATGGGATGACTTTTCACTCATCTATAGTTTTAACATCCACTATACTGAATCTGGTGCGAATGATAATGATATCAGATCCTAATGAACTAGTACTACAAGAGAGTGAGTCAAGAGAAGTATATACTCCTAGATGGAACATAGGTGTGGATGCGATCATGTGTTTTAATGGGAGTGTATTGGTGTCAGCCGATATACGCAAGGAGCTGATGTGAAATTTTCATTCCTTAGTGTGGGAAGTTCATCCTAGTGTCACCAAGATATATCAATATCTTCACCCTTAGTATTAGTGGCTTGGTATGAATAGAGATGTTGCAGTTTATTTGATGAGGTGTTTCACCTGTTATTAGGTAAAGCTAGAGCATCATCGACCAGTATAGATTTTACATTACTTACCCATTCCCAAGTGGAAGTGGAATGCGGTCTCCTCAAGGGAATAATGCAGTTTGGGTTTTCATTGACAAACTCACAATGGTCGAACCTTTCATACCGATCAATGAGACAATCAATATTGATGAGTTTGGAGGGTTGAAAACATGGTATACAATAATTTTGTATGGGGTTCCACACCTTTTTTGTTTCATAGAGGTATGCACGTTTTACTTAACACATCTATTTGGGACTACAGAGGGATTTGGGTACATATGTACTTTCAAGTATAGCTTTCCATCCCCCCGATAGATGGCCAGTCCGAGCGCACGATCTAGGTTTTGGAGGAAATGCATCAAGCATGCATCCTAGATTTAAGGGGCTCTTTGGAGAGACATTTATCCCTTGGGGATTTTTCCTACAATAACATTTTTCAGGAGATGATTCAGATAGAACCTAATGAGGTTCTTTACGGTTGTCCAAGAAGATCATCTCTATGTTGGATGGAGATATGAGAGGAAGCTATTTTAATACCACTTCATCTCCAGGAGACCACAGAGTAGGTGGAGTTGATTCAGAATAGAGGTTCTACTGCAAAATCTCACCATAAATATTATGTCGATCGACTGATATGGCCTATGCAGTTAGAGGTAGAGATCTGGTTTTCTTACTTGTCACACCGAGGATCAGACACTGGAGGATTTGGAGATATGGGAATCTTTCAATGATATACATCGTGTTGTTTGAGGTTTTTGAGAGAGTCAGGCCAGCTACCGATGAGTTGAAGTGGCCTCATAGGTACTGGGGTATGCATGACATATTCCATGTTTCTTAGGTATGATGTTAATTTTCGCACTCATCTCACATTTTTCAACTCCAGGAGACTGAGTTGGAGGTGGATACATCCAATGAGGATAACCCTATACAAATTTTGGATCAATGTGGGTTGGTTCTCCATGCCCAGTTTGTTCCTCTGGTATGGGTGAAATGGCATCATGTGCGAGTACAGGACGAGACTTTGAAGTGGGAGGCTGATGTACGATCACAGTGGATGGAGTTGTATAATGTTTCTTCTTCGCTACTGTTGGAAGGGAAATATAGGGACTAATTTAGTTAAGGGGTCAGTTTGTAAGAACTCGGATCATTATTTTATATGTGAATCTTTATTTAGGGTTTTTTTAAGGATAAAAGAGAATTTGGAAATTTTCTATGTACACGCAGTGTACCTGGTGGCCGTGAGTAGCCATGTACTAACAATGTAGAATCTAAGCGCATGGATGTGTTGACCACAAAATGTGGGGGTCGATTAAGGAATGTATACAGTGTGTACATAAAATGAACACACAATGCAATTTTTTTTGATTAATCAGATCAGGGTTGCATCTCGTCTCTAGATGATGCTTCTTTATCCCATGACGCATACAAGAGAGCGACATATGACCAACAATCTTCAAGTGCCTCCCGTTCCTCTATCCGAGATCTGATTAAGGCGCCACCAGGTGTGTTGGATTCCCTCCAGTTGGTTTTTTCCCTAGAGCCTCTTTTCATTATTTCTATTCCCTCTTGAGTTATTCAAGGTTGACTAATTTTTTCCTTTTTGTAGACCTATGACATTCTATACATATTGAAATGCTAGGGTTTAGCAATATAAATTGTAAAAATTCTATGTAGGTGGTTTGTTGCTTTTGGGTGTTTTTATTTTTGTTATAAATGCCTAATATCCCATTACACATGGTTTATGTATTTCGTGTTAAGGAATTGAACGTTGTTATCATCTTCCTTAGATTTATTGATAGATTCATGGTTTTTGTTGATATATTATGATAAATTTAATGATTAAGTAACACCTACTGGATGTGTTTCCATGTTTTAATGGTTATTCCCATTTGTTATAGGTTTTCTATGCGGCATACCATGTTTACAACCAAACCATTTTTTTCCAATTTCAAATACCCTGTTTAAGGGTTTCTGGTACCCCAAACATCCACCCAAAACACACAGTCAAACAGGCACAACAAGCATACCATGTTTACTTTCCATGAATGATAGGTTAGAAATGATTCAAATTTTATTCTTGTTAAATGCTTGTGGTATACATTATAGCTGCTTAGCCTCGTAGTAATTGAGATTAAATTGTGCTGATGGATATCATTTGTGCAAGATTGTATTACACAGGGCTTTGAGAACCTAGTGTACCTATACCATATGGTGAATTAACATTGAGGGATTTCCTACAGTGTATATTATATATACATTGTGATATAATAAGGGGAGTGACATTGACTTATACCACAGAGTGTCTATATTATATCATTATGAGACCATAGAGGGAATTGGCATTGAATTCTCCGTCAAACTGTCTGTAGTTATTGATAAAATATCATAGGGGGAATTGATGGTGAGTGCTTTCTTAGGGAGTCTTTGTTTGTATGTGACCAAAGGGGTCATAATGTGTGAGCCTTCCCCATGGGTCATTAAATATTTATTGATTTTTTGAAATGATGAACCAGAGGGGTTATACTATGAGAACATTCCCAGAGGGTTGCTAGTGAATGATTAATGGATTGTGATGAGTCTGCCATACCAAATCACAAGTTTGGACTTAGTCTTAATTGTTTGATAGATGGTGTTCTTTGTTATCTATTTTTCTATTAAATAGGGGATGTAGAGCTTATGGTAGATCCAAGGATTTTATTCTCCAGTAGTTTTAATAATTAATTAATGTGAATGAATGTAATTATAAGCTCCCGGGTTGGTTAATTTTGAGTAAATCCTTGTATATTTAATATTTTATTAATATTTCATGATATATATATTCACTGAAAGTTAGGCACAGATCTTTTGGGGTCCATGATTTATAATGGGATAGTGTCTGAAAATTGGATTAGTTCTCGAGAGTGAATGAGTTAATCCATCAATTACTACTATTTTTGGTGATGGATGAGGTGATATTATTACGATTGGATATGTTGAACCAATGTGGTGATTGTAAGGGAACTCCTTCGGTTGGAATCAAAGGTCCTATCATTGGTGGGTGACTAATGTGTTTTAAAAGAGTTTTTGAGGTGTAGGATTGGTTATTAAGTGATCACGATGAAAATATATATTAGTTCACATGTTCATTCAATTCCAACAAGATTCAATTCAATATGATATTGATTTTTCTATGAGGTGTTTGTTGATGTACAAGAGGATGTATAAAGCATGTGATGAAAAGTGGTGATGAAATATTTTTTTAGTGTTGTGGTATATTGGTTTTCAGTAGAGAGAACATTGGTCTATGGGGATTATGGATTTTTCCACCATTTAATATTACTGGAACAGTAGGGTTAACCAAAATGTGTTCCTTGGATGATTGTGAGGTGACTCTAGATGTGGTGGGTTTAGAACTGAAAAAGGTGAATCCTTAGAAATGAAACAATCCATGATCATGAGGTGGTTGATGATTTTTGGGGAAGGGATGACTTGTTTGGATTTCTCATGGATGGTGGATGCCTAATTTTTTTTGTTTTAGAATTGGTATGTTAGATCCATTACTAATAAAATCCATCTCTCTATTATGTTTAACAATTTTTTATTGGGACCCATACTGCGTGGGTTTGTTGACATCATGGAATAATAATTAGTAAATGAATTATGATGAAATTATGAACAATGCTATAGAATTGATCTCCCATGATGAGTCCTATCATGATGAAAACATAGGCCATGTAGTAAATTGGATGATGACATAGAGGTTTCTTAGGATAGATGTAAGTAATATAGAATCATATAATTTTCCAATGATATCATTGAAGATTTTTGTGGATTAGAAAACATCATATCTTATGTTCAGAGTTGTGAATTTGACATTAAAATAATGTTTAGATATGTAACGGTTCCATTTTAATCGAATTTGATTAAAAAATATAGTCTATTGGTGTGTTTAGATGTCCATATTGTCTTATATTGGACATGATTTATTATGATGGGGAGTTTTTTTACCAAGTGTATGGAAGAGACATGAGGCCACATAATTTTTTTTATTTTCGAGTTTGGTGGGTGTTTAATCTCTAAACCATAGCGTCAATAAATAATTATCAGAGTTGTGAAATATTGATAAGATGATTTGGATATAGTTTAATTCCTAAGGAGTATTTTGGGTTTGTTTATAAGGCTAAGATGATTTTTAGTTAAAAAGTTCATATTTTGGGGAAATAGCTCGGGGAGTGGGTTAATGCTTACTATACCCCCATTATTTGTATCCTAATTTAAATTTGTGAATGGTTTGTATAAAATAATTGAAGTGAATTGAGGAGCATGTTAATTACTATGAATTTTTCAGTGGCTTGCACATGGTTTTTACATGGTTAACCAGGCTTTGTTAACTAGTTTCCTAATGTGGGGTTCCTGAAACTGTGATATCTTGATAGTTAGCAAATTGTATGGAAAACCATATAACCAAACCATTATACTCATTACAATTTATCAAATTACATTTTCTTCCCATCCCTTTTTATCATTTAATCCCCATTTTCCCTCCATTTTTACTTAAACCTCTTATGCAGGCCCTCCCATCAACCCCCATTTCATCTTGTGAGATTTCCTCCATTTGTTGTTTGTTATAGATGTAGTTTCGTGAAATCAAGAGCCTTTTTGTGATCTACATCTACTATTTTTTCTATTTTTTCTCCTTCATGTGGTGTTACTTCATATTAAAAAACATTCCATAAATCATGTTATTTAGTGTTTCTCAATTTCTTCTTATTTAGGCCTAACTAGCATCCAATAGTCAATGAGTTGGATTTTTTAGGAATGAGTTTGTTGGTTCCTTAAATTTTACTCAATGTATTAAATATATTCTTGATTTATTCATAGAGTGGTATTTTCAGCCTTATCGTTAGTGACCTATTTTGAAATTAATTATTTTAAAGTGAGGTCTTCATTAGTTAATCTCTATTATTTCCTAGGTAAAAATTCATAGAACATGAACCCCTAAAGAAGAGTTTAAGTGATGAGTTGAAAATGAAATTTGGTTTTTAATTGTTGGTTCATTTATAAATGAAATTTGAATATGAATAAGGGACCCTTCTACATAATATGGATAGAATGGTGTTTGGAATTAAAACAATTGTGGAAAAATATAATCTCACCACTAACGATGGTGTAAATTAATGTCGAACATAGTGTGGAAAAAAATTTGTAATAGAAATTGTCCATTTTATGAAATTATAAATGGGTTTTAAAATGTATAATTTTCTAATAATGGTTTTAATTGATTTAAAATGGTAACATTCAATTTTCTTTATGATAATGGAGTTCAATGTATGAATGTGAATGGTTGAAATGTAAACTCCATTATGATGTAAAATGATGGTGTTGATTAAATCAGTTCCAGTTAGTTACCCATTTATAATTTTACCATATATATTTGCAATGGAATCTTGTTTAATGATAGATATGACATGATAAGGATTTATGGAATGATAGTTTGAATTTATATGGAATGGTCACTATAAATGATTGTGGTTTTTCTTCATTATGTATATTATGTGTAGAATGCAATGTCTATCATTCCCTGGATTTAGTTCATGACATGAAATAAGGAAATCACCATGAGGGAGCATATATTACATTATGGTAATCACTTGGATTTTATGGGAGTATACCACATTGGATCCAAGGATCCCTATATATGTGGAATGTAAACATTTACTGTGCATTTATCAAGAATTAATTACATTGAATTCCTTGGGGAACATACCCCTTTTATTTGGACGAAATATTGTGTTTCTAATGAAACATATTAATTTCAAGGATTCCCATGGGGTACCTACTTGAATCATAGTTTGGTTAATCAAATTACTCATAATTCTGTAGAAATTCAGTTTCATAAATTTAGTGTAATTAATACCAAGGTTGGGTTTATTAAATTCTACATGATGGTATTAAGGGGATTTTCATGGAGGAATTCCTTTGAAATTTGATTGATTTTAAATTATATGAATTTTTTTATAATCCCCTATTGAATCCCTCATATTTAATTTTTATAGTTTCATGGGACACACACCTTGGAATCAATAATAAGTACAATATCTATCACATAAATTTGTGATATACCAACATTGGATGAAGTGGGTAGGTATTAATTTAGTTGTCCATTTTGATCCAAAGATTAATGGTTGTGATTTTTTTTCAGGTTTATTTTGATATGTGGTAATATAAAACTTGTAGTACTTTTCAACGAACTTGTTATATGGATTACATATTTTCGGGTTACCATTCTGGGAGTCCTACATACATTTACTCAAACCCTAATACATCTACCATCTTATTTTTCTACCCTATTAGAAGCCTATTTAATTATTGGTGTAGGATTAGGTAACCTCCTAAAATGTTGAATTATTATGTTTTCCATGGATTTAGTGGAATATAGAAGTTGATGCCAAGAAGGAGTAATGATCATATTGGGTTTATGATTCACTTATGTTTTATTTAATCTATTATAAATTGGATGTTATCCACCTCTGAGGGACAAATATGACATGTATGGAATTAGTTTCAATTATAGTAGATGATTTTCTAAATATTTGTTATCACATTCCAGTATTTGTCGATTATATTTTTTCTATGGTTTATTTTTATTATTATTTAGACTACTATTGTAAATTTGATATACAGATATAGTTTCCCCACTATAACACATATGACTTATACTATATTTTGGAATCCTATAGTATATTGGGAGGTGTACATGTTCTCATGTGTCACACGAGACTAGAGATAATGTAGTGGATCCCATGATGGGGAGTTATATTCATTATTTTGAGAAGGATTATAAAGCTTTTATTGACTCTCATTTACTATATGAAACCAAAAATAATAATTAGTCAATGATTAATGAAATAAAGAATTATTGAAATTATAAACATAGAGGTAATCCCAATGAATATTCATATTATGGTAAAAGTTATTTTATATAATGATTGATAAGATCTATATATTGTTATCAATTCTGTTTTATCAATCACTTGGGTGGTGAATACAAGGAAAGTTGTTTCTATCATGAAATTAATATGAAAAATAATATTCATTTAAAATTGAGATGTTTTAGTTATAAAATTTCAATTCATTATGGTAAAGTATGTGTAATGTTAGTTACTAATTTTGTGAATCATAGATATCATATGAAAAATGGTAGGAGAAAATATTTATCATCTACTAAAGAAGATGTGAGTTTATAAAATTAAGTGATTATAGATATATTAAATTTTTATTATGCTTATTCCAATGTATTTTTTCATTTAGTATTTATTAATTATATTATATCTATAAAATTTGTAATTAGATTTGAAATAAAAACTCATGAAATTAACTTAAAACATTTTGAAATATTTAAAGGGGTGTGTGGAGGAATACATATTAATATGAACCATCCAATAATAATATATACAGTGAAATTTACCAAAAAACATGTTTTCATAACATTAATAGAGTTTGAAATTATTCTATGAGTGCAATGGATTTTAGTTTAGCATTTTGTGATATGTTATGGAGATGAAGAAGTCTTAATAAATTTTTATAATTAGTTTTGATTCATATATATGAATCATTTCATATAATTTATAACACATCTATGATATTAGAAACTAAATAAATGTGTGAGTGAATGTAATTATCTAAATTTTTTTAAACGAAAGAAAACATTTTAAATTAGCTATCTTCTCGTAGTAAATAAACATATTGATATATTTTCATAAGATGATCCTAGTATTATTCCTAATTAGGACACTTAATTTACTATGGACATATTTTTTGAAATGAAGAGAATTTCAAATCAACATTATCTAATTCCATAGTAGAACATTTTGAAATTAAAAATCTTTTACCAGACATTATTGATAAGGTTTTCATTCAAAAATTACTTCATATTGTGGTACTCTAATTTTCATTATTAAAAATATGGATGGTTCCATGAGGTTATAAATTAACTATATAGAACTCAATAATATCAATGTTAAGAACAATTATTTTTTCCTCATATTGTTGAATTATTTGATCAACTCTAGAGTTCCCAATATTTTTCAAGGATTAATATCTGATCTGGGAATCAAAAAATAGAAGTTAATGAGGAATACATTCTATAGATGGTGTTATATACATTGTATGACAATTATGAAATCTTATGTATTCTTTTTTAAGTTGAAGAATGCACCCACATTATATTTTTATATTAATAATATGGTTGGCCATGTGTATTGGGATAAATTTGTGCTTTTTTTAATTTAAAAAATTATATTTTACTCTAAAATATAGTAATAATATGATAAAAATTGCTGAATTTTTCTAGATACATTAAAATAAAAAAAAATAATATAAATTTTTTTTAATTTAAATTTTTTTGGTAATATATTTCTTTCAATGGGAATAATTTTCTTGAAGACTAAATATTTTAATGATATTATTAAAACAAAATTTATGGTAGAGTGTCTATGTCCCACAAATGTCATTGAGATTAAATGTGTTCCCCTTATTATTTTGTTACTACTAACATTTGGTTGAAAATTTTACCTTTTTATCAATACTATTAACTAAGTTAACTTAATAAGGATCTGAGTTCACATTAAAAAATGAATGTGATGAATGATTTATTAAGTGAATAAAGAATAGGTTATTCTTTCGATGTTATCATAGTGAATAAGAAATGGTTTGTAATTTCTTAATAATGATGCATAAATTAAGGGACATGGTTGCATCATGTTTTAATATGATCATGTAGATTCATATACATTATTTCCATTGAAACTCAATTGGTAAAATTACCGTACACATGATATTGAGTTATAAACATTATTTTTTTAATTTAAAATGTGAATGAATAATTTTTTATGGTGTGAAATGTGAAATATATATTGAAAATAAATGTTAAAATTATATATTGACACAAAAATAGTTTTATATGAGACATATAATATTATTGGAACTGATAAAAGATTATGATGTCATGATTCACTATTGTTAAATTTATCAAATACATGTATCAAATACTATGATTTAATTAACTATTATATGTTTAGACTATGATTCTATGGTTGATGATTTTAAAAAAAATCATAGAATGTTTTCCAGATGGAACTGTATCTATTTTTTAAGGAATGAGTGAAATCAATTTTTTCAAATAGAATTATGAATAATAAAAAAAGAGATCATGATTTATAAGAAATTGTAGAATTTTATAATAAGGTTATGTTTCAATATTTTAACCTTGGTTTATAAGGTTTTATATTATTTTTAATGAGGTTGTGTTTGCCAAGGGATTAATTGATTTAGAATGTATGTTTTTGTGAATCTCATTGTAACTTTATTCATTCATTCCAGAAATACTAAAATGTATAGACCCCATCAGGGGTATTATTTGTGGGATACAATGGGGAATGATATAATATAGTATAGAATGGTTTTTTTGAAAAATAAATAGTTTAAAGTTATATAAAAAATAATAAATTGGTAGCTTCATCCATTTCAATTTCTTGAATAGGAATGAGTGGATATATCCAGGGATTTCATGGTGGGATTAAAATATATATATGCTGGTAATAGTTTCATTTGTGTTATCATTGACTATTAGAATAAATCTAAAAATATACTATTTATTAAATATATTATGTATTTGGATTGTATTTCTTGAATATTTATTAATGAGATATTCATATTATAGGGATTTACCCACTCTATTACATCTGATAATGACCACATATTTACCATATTTTTTTTAATGTACGTCAAAAGTAATTGTGTACTAAATCAACATTTCATCTATAATACGATGGATGTTGGGAGTAAATAATTAAAAATATTGGAGGATTTTATTAGGGAATTTTCATGGGATTATCACCAATTATGGGATCACTATCATATAATGGTGGATTTTACTTATAATAGAAGAATTTATTCATTTACTCAAATGGCACATTATGATGAATTATATTTAATGAAGTATTTTTTTTTTGGAAAATCTATTGGAATGCGTTTTTGGGAACTATAATTTTAATAAGAGATCATTGAGAAGTTAAATATGATTTAGAACCATAAAAGGGCCTCCAAATGAATGTAAAACTATTATGTAGAAAACCAATGAAAATATATCTCATTTGAAGTATGAGATCATTTCATTCATAAATCATCCCCGAAAAAATTATTATTCTTTTTTTATAGAAAAAAAATTAATAAAATGGAATTTTATGCCAAAGAAATCCTGAAAAAATTGACATCATTTTAAAAATGAGTAGAACTATCTTTGAGTTTATCATGGACAATTGATGTATTTCGTGTTTCATTAATTTTTTAAAATATATACCTGAGGAATATTATATTTTTATCCCAATAGAAGTTTAGTTAGAAGATAATATTTCTTTTGAATAGGTGTTGAATTATATTTTGGATCATAAAGAGAATATACTATGAAATATGGAGATTCATAAAATATTGTTTTTATGGATGAATGACATGATGAATGAAGCAATCAGAGAACAAAGAAAATATGTAGGGAGAATATACCCACACATATTTATGTAATGAATAAAATTAAAAGGAAATGATATATTAAAGGAGTAGGAATGTCATAGCCCAGGAATGTTTTATAATAAATTTGTGGTCTTGGTCAGTAATAATGATGATTATATTATATAGAGTCATAAACACTACAATAATTTTTAGAAAAAATTATTCAAAAAATAGTTAGTTTTTTCTAAAGATTATAATTTTTTATATATACTGTAATTTATTATCACATATTTGAGGAGCCCAATTATATTTTGGATTGGTATTAACTTAACCATAGTCACATATTTAGGGTTGTGTAATATTTGGTTTAAAATTTTACTTATTTTTTTTATGGAAATCTACAATATCATCATATTCATGGTGTGGCATCACATTTTCCTTCCCTTTGGTACTTTCCCAAATAACATGGTGGTACATAGGTTCCCACAAACATTATTTGATGCCTTGATTTACAATTCTACACGTAAATATGTTATAACACTCCTAAGTTTTTCCTTTAATTTTCCAAATTTAGTCCATATCTCATAATTTTCTACTCCCTTATCATTCTAGGAGATTATTTCAGACAATGAACCCTAGTGATGGTTCTTCCTTATGATGTTTCTGTTTTTATTCAATCCCTGATCGGTGATTCCAAAACCCTATAAGTATTTATCCTCTATGGTGAAATATCATTTTTATGTGACTGATTGTTCCATCACTTAGTGGAGTTAATTTTATCTATTTCATATCGATATTTTTCTCCTTAGTTTCACTCTTTAGAGTGTGTGTGGTGAGATTTAAGTATGATGGGTGATGAAAATAATGGATTAATATTTTTAATTAAGATGATGTTTATGTTATGTTTTGCATGGTAGATTCATCATTATTCTATTTCAATGGGTTGTAGGTATGTAAAACCATTATTGAGATGAAATTATTTTATTGTAAATTCTAGTTAGTACAGTGCTATGGAAATTATAAATTTTTTTATATATCCTCATCGTGGTGAAGATATTTTGTTTTTTGGCCAATCACATATATTGTTTTTTTTTGTTATTGTGCAAGGGTGTTCCAAATTTTCTGCACTGGTGGTCGATTTGTGATGGAGATTATGTTGATGTTATTTATCATGGATTAATATAACACTATGTTGGAGCTGTGTTTTAAACTATGGGTGTGTCATCATTTTTATATTTTATTAGAATCCATTTGGGTGGATTTTACTTTTGTTATAATTTCTGGATTACTGTTTTTATTATGGAAATAAACTAGTTGTAGCATTTTATTTTTATTTCGCAATGTTTATTTATATTTGGAATATAAAATGAATTTAATTTATAGAGTTCAGGTGTTCTCATTGATGGTAATGTGATTCTTCATTTTCAGTTATATTTAGGAGGGGGCCTATATGTGTCAATTTACGGTTTCCCAATACATAGAGTTCTATAACATATAATATGAAATATCCGGATCTTGAATTCAGATTTGGGGTTTTTTGAAATCCTATTATTTATTATTAACCCCTTTACAAATTATATTATTTTATTATAAAATATAATAATAATGGATTAAAATGACATATAAATAATAATTATGAACGATTTTGGTATAAAATCATCTATTTTGTAAAATTGATAATGTTTATCAAAAAGGGGTTTCATTATATTTTTTGAACATATAATAAATATAGGTTATACCAATGTGATAAATATAATAACAATAAATTGTTTTAAAATGTGAAATTATGGGGATTAAATATAATAATGATTTCTATATCATGTTTTCATGCGTCTATCATATGATCTATGGATTTTTAAGAACTATTGAATGATCAATCATACACCTTTGGATTAATCATAAAATATTTATAACGATATTGAATGAAAATTTTGTAAAAAAAATCAATGTTTTTATTGGAAAACATGTATAAGATGCAGAAGTTTCCACCATTTTATGTAATTTTATTTCCCAATTATTAAAAATTCTAAACCAAAGAGATCATAAAAATACACAAAAGTGTATCAGTTGTTATAAATATTGTAATTATGGGTGTTTTATGTCATTAGGCACTACAAATATTATTTTTCATCATATATTATTCAACTCACTATCATATTTTGTGATCATTAAGTCAAATTATTTCCTCTATATTAATAGATAATATATGTTGATATTTTCAGTATCTTGATTTGGAAAAATATATATAATGATAATGTTATTTAAATGTAAATACAAGGAATAATATTTTCATATATTTTATAAAAAGTGATAATATATTCATATATATACCCTTCATGTCATTAATTCACCTAAAAATTAATTTTATAAAAATTATTTATCATTTAGTGTCAAAATAATATATGATCATTTAATTTGTTCTCTTCCTTACAGAATATGTTTTATATAGAACCCTTAATATTCTTCACATAGAGTGTTCAATGATATATAGAAAAAAATTATATCATAATAAATACATATATTATATAATATCCCCAATTGGATTTTTTTATACCAATAATATTCTTCCAACAACCTTAAATGTTGATAGAATATCACAAAAAAAAATGAATTATTTATGAAAATTCTAAAATCACTCAATTCCTTCCAAAACTAAAAAACCGATATCATTTAAACATGAAATACCAAAATAATTATCATTGATTATTTATATATATGTTTTATCTTTATAATTTTTAAATATAATCATTTCATTTACACTCTTAATATAAATATTTAAAAGGAATATTAGGGGAAGAGGTTATTATAATCATACCACTCTTGCTAAATATGGAAGGTTGTATATAAATAATTATCCTTTGATCTTGAATTATTTCATTTTTCTACTTTTTTAATGATATTTTGAATTTATTTTTTATATTTCATAAAAAAACCATATTTCCACTTGAATACTTTACATTTGTGAAATCATACATGTCTTCAAATTGTTTTGATCAATAGAATAACAATATTTTTTTTAATAAATTAAATGAACTTATGAAATCACAACTAATACATAATGTAAACTCAACTCTCACCTTCATATCATCATGTTTTTAGATTATCTATTATATTTTTACACCTTCTTATGAAGAAACCATGTAAATAACATCCAAATTACAATGTTTCATAGAAAAATATTTTTTAAAAGATGTATTTCTGGAGCATTATTGGATGACATTGACTACGATATTATTTTATTTTATATTATCCATCATATATAAAATATATTAATATTTTATATGGATAGAAAATATTTGATCTTGTTTTCCCTAAAATATCTAAAAAACCTATAATCCTTTACAAAATATTTTATTCATCCTATGAAAAATTATAAAATTAAGTAGTTTTATCGAATTTACTTCTAAATAATAACTTAATTTAATTTATATTATTTCATATTAGTCAATTAAAATGATATAAAAATTAGTTTTTATCGACAAAAAATATCTATAAATTTTTATCACATATCAATTCATTATAAGAAATTAATTTATCTATAAAATTTTGTTTAATTTATGATATAATGTTTATTTGATTAAGTTATTTTGACATTATCCTTGTCTTGAATAGTTATTATCTATCTGTAATGATCTTTTACAAATCTATAAACCTTTATAAATTCTTATAACCAGGGTTTAAATATACAATTTCATTTTATTAATCATCATGGGTTCAATTTGAATCAAAATAATTAGTGGGGTTTTCTTCATAAAATTATTCCTCCTTATCTTATCATGTTGTTTTCATGGAATAATGTAATCTCTTATAACGATATTCAACCTGAAATATTTCTAGCATGGTTTTAGTTTAGATAATTTTATCCTTCTGAGAAAATATAATTTCATATTATTTATACTTCCAAAATATATATAATTTCACATGGGATACTTTACCCATTGCAATTATTTCTATTAAAAATGATAAATTTATAAAAAAAATTAATTTATAATGGTATTCAAAATAAAATATTTTTTTAATATATGAATTTATTTAACACCACATGTCAAAAGTATGTTTATTATACATATATATCAATAGTAATATTTTTTTGATTTTGGTTAGTAGTTTATATCATTTCATTTTCTAATAGTATATAATGTGTACTATTATCTAGAAAAATTCTTGTAATTTCCACTAGTATTATTTTTCCCATCTAAGATAATATATGTTTCACATTGTTTATTGATTAATATATTCAACAAAATTTATTTATTTATCAAATATGAATATCTTAAATTTGAGATGTATTTATATCAATTGTTAATAATCAATTTCCTGATAAACAGTGTGAGAAAACCGACTGATGTATCATAGGTCCATATAAATTTTAATATGTCCAATCAAGAGGTATTTAAATAGAATTATACTCGATAGATAGTTCCCAACTCTAAATTACCTTTTAAAAAATTCTATAAATGGTGTCATTTTCCCTCTCCAAATATGGATGGTGTATCCTAACCTATTCCTTTGTAATCTTGTTATTAATTAATTAGCCAATATAGACAATTATTCTATTCCTTTTCATATTATTATATATCACTATAGGATAAAATGAGTCATAGGATTTTATATTTTTTTACAAATAGATTTAGTTTCCCTCTTCATTATATAAAATTCTATTATTTTTTATACTTTTTATGATATATGAATTTATTCTAAAAAAATAATTGATTTTGATACATTATTTTTTTTATAAACATAATATTGTTTTTTTCAGTCCATCAAGAATGAATTCATCATCTCACTTCAATATATGCGATTTAACATTTTTTTCTACAATATTTTATCCTTAAGGCATTATAATTTCAAAATGTCATAGATCAACCCCAAATATTTTCATTATAATTTATGTAATCAATTTCATATTAATTTTTATTTAAATAAAAATTAGATATGATTCCAAAAAATTTATTTTTATTACTCTTTTTAGTTACATCCACAAAAAATACATTTCCATTAAATTTTCATTAAGTTATTGATATCTATAATGCCCTCTTCTATATAAAAAAATGTTGGGTCTTTTTGGAGGTCAAAATAATGACTTAGTTAGTCCCCTATATTTTCTAATGGGTACTAACATACTGTTAAATATTATATCAGTATTTCGTAAGAAATAAAATAAATAAATAAAAATAATTAGCATGCTTGGATCAATAAAAATTTTCTACATCCCATCCATTCATTAGAGATAGTAACATGGAGAAAAAAGGACCGAATTGAGTCATATCATAGTCTTGTATAAAAAATAAAATAATAAAATTGATTCATATATAACCTTAAATCATGAAAAATATATGATAAGGAATAAATAATATATTGAACAATATATCCCAAGGTCTGATAAGGAATTAAATTTTTAGTCTCATTTGGACCAATATGAAAATAATAAAAATAATAATATTTTCTACTATAATAAAGAATATAAAGAGTTAATTTTTAAATAAAATACAATATTTTATCCTATAAAAAAGCACAATGGAAACCCCAACCACATCAAAAGATGTTTAATGAATGTTGGAAGTTGAAGAGTTTGATGTCCTGGTTTGTCTTCTACACTATCCCCGACTCACAATGTAATAGTAATCACATAGATCAATGTGAACATCTATTTTTAGTATCACTAAACCCGCCATAAATACATATCTGATATACTCTCAATAACCACCATGTTAATAGGTATTTTCCATCAGCGAATATATAATAAAATAACATCGGTTTTGTAATCATATTGGGAATCATTTTCTAACAAATAACAGGTCACGGCCCACAAAATAATTACCTTAGATATATTATTCCTTATTTAACCTTGGGATGTGCTTATAAATGAATTTGATCACCTGAATATGACCAAGAGATATCACATCACACTAACACTAGCTTACTAATTCACAATTTAAATGTGTCCCATTTCATATTCAACATCTCATAGAAACACACTATTAATATCATCAGTCACACCTAATAGGTTCAATATCACCATTACAAACTATAGTATTCTATCATAATTTATCCATAATGACTACATTGATAAATTTTATTCATAGTATACTAAAATTATGACTGAATTACACTAAAACAAATTTGACTACTATAAATCTTCCAATATTCTAAGACCAACATAACTGATGACAATTACTCATAAGGTTTATGCATGAATATAACAATATTAGTATCTAGTACATTTAATAACGTGTTTATATACTTGTTTCCATATCATGGGAATAGTTCTTAGAATTAGTATCATTAGAGGCCCCATCTTTGATAGAAAAAATTTCATATGAGTACTATTTCCACATGAAGATATCTAACACATTCAAATGATTCAAAAAATAATATATTGACCTACATTTATATAGAATTTTTAAATATATCCCATAACAGGGGTAGGTTTAAAAATATAAATATCCATATTAATATAATATTATTTTGTAGAATTGTAGAATCTTATCTTACACATTAGAATATTCTTCTAATAGTGAGTGGGAATACACCTACCAAGGAAAATATAAATGTCTTTTGAAATGTAAGATATATGTATTTTCTCCTACCATCATTAAGTATTAAACAATAAAAATAAAAATATATTATTTTTAAATTCATCATATTACATGGACTAATTTATATAATCACACATATAATTTAAATAACCATTTTATATAGTCATCACACATTATGGAATGCACTTCACCCTACCCATAATCTATTGGAAATGATGTTATCAAATGCATAAGTTGTGTCCCCTCATATTTAAAGACATAATGTTATATAACACTGTTAAAGGCACACATGTTATCTATCCTAATAATTGTAAATACAATTCACTCTTAGTTAATTTATCTAAAATTAATTATCTATATTGATAATGGGAATACACTCTTTTAAAATCATGGATCCTTCATGTAAAATCAATTACAACATAACTGAGACTATCTAAATAGTTTAGAATACTGTATAAATATAAAAAATATATATAAAATCTCACACAAAACACAAAGTCGTCAAATAAAAATTAATCCAACTCATAATGTTATAAACCAACACAAACTATGACAAGTGTGAAGTCACAAATAGTCATATAGAAAATTCCATTACTATGTATATAGTCAATTTCATTTCCCATCACATTGTCAATACATTTTGCCTCACACCATTACATGGGCCACTCAATAACATTATCATAATAAATGTGTGATTTTCCAGTCCAGGATTGAATAATACAAAAAAAATGGTTTCCATAGGAATTAGTTATCTCTATACCAACCAAGGAGTTCATTCGTCAATTTTAATGACTTGAGTGTGTAATTTCCCAACCTTAATAGCTTTAATGAAACTCAAGAATGGGCATTGAAAGAACATTATAATTCCTCTATTTATTAAAAGGGATTCTAACTATCTTGTATGGGATTAAAATTCCATTGGAAGACTATGACTTCCAATAATATAGAAGTTCTGTATTTCTCGTGCCTAGGGAAAATTCAGCATGACCCTTCATGATATTGGACATCCAAAGAAGGTATAGAAAATCAATAGAGAGACATAGAGACCGTAAATATCTAGAATATAAAGTGTTAAAGATGTCTATATTATGAATTTTAACAAAATAGAGAAACAATATACCCTTGTGGAAGGGATCATAAACAAATATGCTATGGTATCAAATTATCAGGTATTAATATATAAAAATAACTAAAATTTAAATTGTAATGGACTTCCAAAAAACTCATAAAATCATCTCATTTTAATAAATCAATTCCACATCCTTCTATAAATATATAATTTGGTTAAATATAATAGATAATTGTGTACTAATGAACAACATGATGTTCTTCCAATGTATATGGGAACTCATGTTCTATAGGTTTTAGTGGGTTAGTCTAACGTCCAATTAGATATTAAAAATTACATAACACATGGAATTTTATTTTGATCAAATTGACATGGTTGAAAATATATAAGGACCGAAAATCAAGTACAGGTAACAAATCCACCTTGAAACATAATAAAAAATACAAAAAGAAGAAGAAACATTCATTCATCACGTGTTAACTAATACAAACTAACACTATACACTACATACATTCAGAAATATTAGTAATACATTATTCTTAGCTACATTATAAAAATTATTAATATGGACTGGAATCATAAAAGGAATTCATCAGTATATAAAAAAGAAACGATGGAAAATCATGAAATTTTGAAATTATAATATATCAAAAACCCCACATGTATCATGTGTTATTCGAAGAGGGAATAGTGGTATCCATCCATTCAGATATGACAAACCACCCCTCATAGAAATTCCGCATAAAATTTCAATTATACTTGTAAACATATAACAAGATATTTCAGGAGGGTGTAATAATATCCAAACTGTCAAAAAATTCAAATCACATCAACATGAGGTCGGATCCCATGGTAGGTCCTATAACTCGAAACAAATTGATGCTGTATGAGGATGGAATTTCAATAAGAAACCTCTTGAATATGTCAAACACTCTTTATGAGGGTATTTCCCATAAAATTAGTCAAAAACTATTACTATCTAGGATCTATAGATAATTAAACATATATAACATTAAAAATAAGAGATTATATTAGGGAATCAATATAACTGGGCTCTATTGCTTGTTTAACCATAACCCCAGTGTAGACCACATGACATAAGTTGAACCACGGCCTAACTACATTGTTAACCAGGATAATGGAATAACTCTTTCAATGAAACAATTCCAATCAGTGTTGGGTCTCACATAAATTATATAAAAAATAGAATGGATTAATAATCATATAGAGAAAAAAGAAAACAACTGACCAAAAAAACATACACAGAATAATACCATCAAAGGAATACCCAATGTATTCTAACATACCACCCTCATAAGTTTAAATAAATTACCCTTTTTATTAAAACTGAATACATTAATATTAATGGAATTATCACCCAAACCCAATTTTCGGACAACTAGGTCACCGAATCCTCAACTATTCAAAAATAAATCACTATATGTCCAATTTATCCACAAGGATACCCATTTCACATATCATGGAATAACCAATGGTTCTATCAATACCTATACATTTAACACAGCAGTCCCATCTACTATTTCAATTACCACAATTCAAATTGAGGTGACCACTTTGATATAGAATAATGTACACAATAGAGGTAATTCAAGCACCCACATGCATAATAGTACATTAAAACACATTGGAAATGAATAATATGGTGTGAAATTCTGATAAAATTCTATAACATCATTGAACAAGAATATTATACCCAAAAATCATAATTGATATGTACTAGAAGCATACTAGATTTTTAAATGATATTCTTGTAAACATGAGGTAAAATGAACAAAAATAAATCTAAACTAAGAAAATATAAGGTTCATTTTGATACCATGCTACTCCTTATTCAAAAAACATATAGGTAAATGCATCATATTTTGTATTTAATCATTTGAGGCCCATAAAGTAAAATGTTTCCTACAATTTTAATTATAAAATCCAGAAATCATTGGAAATTCTATTTGGAAACAGTCTTATAAAATCATCAAATTCACCTTGAAAATTTATTTTAATCTACTCCAGTAGAAGTTAATTTTTTAGGAGAATCCAATATTGAAATAATTATTTAAAAAAAATCCATTTTACTTTGGGACTCAAACTCAAGTAAAAAAATCCAAAAAACTTAGTGACTTACACTCATTTGATCCTAGCATCATTAAAGAACCTTTTATAAATCCATGATGTAATCACTTTTTATTTTGATGATGTGATTCTATGAAATATGTTGTGTAAAATCATTTAAATCATTCAAATGTTAACAATAATCATAGTAACAGAACAATAATAATGAATAATTGATTGAATAAGTTAATCAGTAATAAAAATTCCACTTACGTCATTCAGAGTTAAGAAGAATTAACTATTGAGAAACCATTGAAATTTTAGAAATAATTAGAAAGAATAAAATAGTTGTAAAAATAAATAATTCTGGACAAAAATAAAATAAGCGAAGTAAATAGTAATATAAACTATGAATAAATACTAAATAGAAAATGGACTTACATTAAACTACTCTATGAAATATATATAAAAAGAATATAAATCAATGAAAAATGATCTAAATAGTTTTTAATAGTTGAATTATAATAAAATATTGGTCATAATTACTATTTTTTTGATTAATTAGCCAAAACGTCTTTTCATTACAAATTAGTATATTTTATAATATTTTTTTGCAAAACTAGAAAATGATGATTACATTTGATTTTTTTGGGAAAAATTAGTACCCTTACTTATTTTCCATTATATATTAGGTGAATCATATATATAAACTCAGATGATATTTTCTTATCACAAACCCTATGTATCATTTAATTTTTAATGTCCAATGTAATGCCTATGACACTAGAATATAATATAAACACTACATGTAAAAACCATTGAACAATGTGAAATATAAAGAACCCTCATTCTTTTTTATACTTTAAATTTAAATTTATAAAATAATAAGATGTGTATTTTGGAAAAGGATTAAATATTTGAGATATTCAATTAAAACTATCTTAGAGTGAATTTTTGAGATTCCTACAAAAATTATTGTTTTCATGTGAGTAGTGAAAAATACGGATTTATCACAACATTGAATTTTTTGAAATTATATGAAAAAACACCGTAAATTATTAAAAATTAAATTCAAGAAATATGTTTCTAATAGTTAAAAATATATATTTTAAACTACTATCATTAATTTTAAAATTATATTTTTTAAAATTTAATAGACCATTATAATATTCTATAACAAATGAAATTGTTTTTAGTTTATGTTAATTAAATGTAATTCTTGTAAAATATTATTTTCAGGTGATTTTGAAGACATATAATATTTTTTATAGACCAATTTATTTTATTGAAATTAAAAACAATGATATTTTTATCCCATATAAAATTTTTATTCTTAAAAATGCATGTTTTCTAAATGTTGTGTTATATGTATGTAATGTTAAAATATTTTTTTCTCCAATCTCATTAATCATATTTGATAAGATTCAAGTTTTATTTAGAATATTTTTATTCATAATGTTTGAAAAGTTATTTTTCTAAGATTAAAACATAAATTAATTTGGATAATGATTTATTAACATGTTACAGTTACACTGGCTGTTTAAATTGTTTTTAAAATATTTGGAAAAAATTTGTATAAATAAAACAAAATTATATATTATAAATTATGTATCAAATATTTTGTGTATAAAAAAAATATAAACCCATAATTAAGTAATAATTAATCATAAATAATAATAATAAACACAAGTTTTGTGATGGGAAATGTTTCTATGAAAATAGTTTTTTGTATTTATTATATTTTTATTTAACATATGATTTTCTAATTATTATAAATAGAATTAAATTAATTAGAGTAATAAATAGGACTCATAGTTTCATAATTTGGTTACAATTATTTTCTTATATTTTTATGAATAAAATAATTACCATGGGTAAATTCTACGAAAGATATGTAATTGTAAAAATTAGTAAATGGTGTATCTCTAATTATGATTAAATAAAATAAAACTTACAACAATTTAAAATTCTATTCCTTTTTTTAACTTATACCCAAATGTCTCAAAACCCATATATACACCTAACTCACACCTTACCCACCAGACACCCTTATGATTCCATTATCACCCCTTACCTAACATTACATTCCTTGAAAATCCCCACTTATATCATATAAGAGGGTCACATGCCCAACCATTATCTCATTACAATATAAAAGAAAGTAATTAATGATTAATTCCCATTCCTTATCGATCTATAAATACCTCCTAAGGAGTTCTGAACATTATAAGTAGTTTTCCAAGATATAAAAATATACATAGAAAAGTATGGGTTTAAAATCAATATATATACATTTTATTATTTTTTATAATATTATTTAAAAATATTTTATTAATTTTAATTTAAAGTAATTATCTACAACATGATATTTATTTAATTAGATACAAAAAATTCAATAAGATTATAGAAATTATTCCCAATATGATATTATAAGAACATAAGGGTTCTCATTCCACCCCATACTTTTTGAATTACAATACATTATTTAAATGTCATCATTATTGTAATTATATGGCATTATATTCCTTTTGATATATTGAAAATTATATTTCTTATAATTAATCACTTTTCAAAATCCATCATAAATCCCAAAAAATCATAACATTAAATATTGAATGAGTGTGTTTTTCCCCTAGAAATTACATCCTTATCCATATAATAACAAGTGGATACGACTAAAGAATAAATGAAACCATGAAAATTCACCTAGAAAAAGATCGGTTGAGTTTTGAATCAATGTTCAATTTGTTGTACACTGAGTTTTCCCAATACTATAGAAATGGATTGACACACCCACTGGATATGCTTTTGTTATTTCATATTCACTTAACATACCATACTGAAATATTTTCCCACAATTTATATGGAATCCTATAAGTGAAAAAATATTGAACTCAATTACCATCTTCTATTTACAAAAATACACATTAAAAGTATCATTCACTTCTACCAAATCATTATATCATTGATAATGGAAAAATATTTTACATTAAGAATACCAAATCAATTCTATGTTGATTAATTATTATTTATCCACCAATCTTTATTCTATAGATATATTTAGAACATAATTTTTTATCGAAGATATGATTTATCCCATGCATTTTCATTCCTAACCATCCACCGTGAATATGATTGTTTTTAAATATAATTCTTTTACATTTTAAATAACCTATTATCCATTTATATTATAGAAGGGTGTCTACCTAGACATCACACATTGATTTAATGGGGAAAATATTAACTTTATCACATACCACTTACTTTGAAAGATGTCAGTTTATAGATTTTTAAATAGAAATATATGTCACTTATTAATTGAAGTACCATTAGGTATCTATATATTTATTTTATGATATGGATAATAATTTAGTATGAAATAAATGTTGAATATTATTTTACATTTCTTCATATGATGAAGAAATTGGATATAATTATTCATGGTTAGAGACAAGTTTTAGATTTCTCCTCTATGCATCGATATGTCTTATGAGAAAAATTATCATAGTTTTTGGAATACCCCTTAACCATTTATGTATAGTGACTTGGAACAAGGCCTTTATTTCATGTTGTAAATGTTGTTATTTGTGCATTCAATTAGTATGATATTAATATTTTCATCAATTTTCTATTTATTTTCATAGATACTGTGTGCCATCTATTTCATTAGATTATGAAATTATTTTGATCATTTATTTTTATTTTGTTCAAACAATTTATTTGATGCTTATTTTAATATTTGATTCATTTTATGCTACCCCTAGCCATAGACATGTACTCAACATAATTTTGTTTTGTTCTCCCCAACATTCATTGAAGGGAACTATGTGTAAATATTAGGGATCTTGATGAAGGGATAATAACTTTACTGTATAGTTTTAATGATTTATTTTGTGTTATATAGTGTAATTTTAAACATATGTATGAATCATTCCTTCCAAGACTAAAAATTTGTTTGATCCTTTAGAAACTTATATATTCTATACTTATAACATAAGATAACATCTATATATTGGATTCCAAAGATTGATTTTCCATAAATTTTATCATAGTAATTATATTAGAAAAGTTAAAGACTGTATTTTGGAGAGCATATTCAAATATCAAAAATATTTTGGAAATAACATTTTATTTTGATGGATTTTATTTTCAATGGATAAATGAATGAATTTTTTTTAACACAATAGAATATTATAAATAAATTTATGGAATTTTGTAGATATGGTGACAAATGAAAGGAATGAGAGTCATATCATAAACCAGAGTCAAAGTACTGATGTTAATCCCGACCAAGCCAAAGACGATACTATTGGTTCTGATCATAAAATAACCCTATTAGGTGTGTTGGACAATCTAATAAAAAATAACCACACCATCATGGAGAGACATTCTGATCCACATTGTGGTGTGTCGATGCCGCACCCGGACTTCATGTATGGTATGAATTTTATTTTAATTTAAATTTTATAAGTTCATCTGCCTTTTTTATAATTATTTAGTTAGAAAGTACATCGACCCTGACATGTGGTACGCTTCTTGCACTGGTCCGTGAAACATTGTTTGACAATGCTCGACGTGTGGGTAGGGCACGGGTAAATCTGAGCAGCCCGCCTTCCACGTGAGCAGACCTATTTACAAAAACTGATTAAAGACAGTTTTAATTTATTTAAATCTAGTTATTTTATTTTATTATAGTTTGTTTTATTATTTCCTCTCCCTCATTTCATCCCCCATTCCTATCGATCTTATTTTATTTTGTCTTTTCTATTCTATTTTATTTTTTCTTTCTTTTCTGTTTTATTTTATCTCATTTTTCTCTTTCTTTTTTTCCTCTTACCTATTGATTCCTCCCCCCTTCCACGGTTAAATCATCTTCTCTAACCCTAGGCGGTGCACCCCTCGGCCGAACCCACCTAGCTGAACCCCATTGGCCTCCCCTGCCTTGAGCGATTCTCCCGCGTCGTACCGAACCCCATCGGCCTCCCCAGCCTTGAGCCGACACCTCATAGCTATTTTCCAGACCGACTTTGCACCCGGTTGTTCCCCTCCCTATTCTCGGCACCCCCTGTTGTCCACCCTTCCACACACTTGTCCTCCTGTTTTCCCCAGCCACGCCCCACCTCACCTTCCACTCCCATCTGTGACCCTCCTTCCTCCCACGCCGCATCTCACCATCCCCCCTACTCCTTCATCCATTCCACCAGACCGGATAGCCACCAGATCTTGACCTTCGCTAACTGGACAACCACCACACTTCCCCTCAGTTGTAATTCCAACGAATCCTGTGGTTAGGGGATTAGATTTAATTTATTGAATTATTCTTGATTTTTTTGATTGTTAATTAATTTGTTTAATTTGTTTAGTTGTTAATCAATATATTTAAATGAATTTGTTTAATTGTTAATTGATTTATTTAATTATTTTTGAATTTGTTTAACTATTAAACAAATTATTTAATTGCTTATGTTTTTTTATAAAACACTAATGTTTTTCTGGGTGGCATTGAGGTTAGTTGGTCTACTATTTTTGGACCTTTTTGATGGATCTGTGCGGTGCGACGATTGCGCAGCAAGAGTGTTGCGATGTATCGTTTTTTCGTACGTACTTTTAGGTAGGTGGTTTCGCATGCTTAGGTTATATGATCAATTAATTTGGTGGTTTAATTAAATTAATATGTCTTTTATTTAATTACTGCTGTGAGTTTTTGGTTTTGGTTGGTATAATTTGGTGTTTTATTTTTATTAGTGGCATGTTTAGGTTGTCTAGTTATTACAATGTTGTGCCTTTGGTTTCTGAACAAATGCCCCAGTTGAAATATGTTTCCTGTTACAGTCTTAGTGTGCGTTCGAGAGAGTTTACCCACTAATTATTATGTTAATTTATTTTTTGTAAAACTACAAAACCAATTTTTCGTATGTTTGATAAATTTTAGTTTGGTTCTTGTAATTGTGAAGTTTATTATACTGTGTAGTTCTTGCACTTTGTGTTATGTTTCTGAGGGTATCTATTGTGTGGAATACAATTAATGGTTATTTTGTTACTCATTTATATTGAATGTGTAAGTGTGATGGTTGACTTAGTTGACATCCTAGGTGTATGGTGTTTCACTAAGTTGACATCCAGGCATGTTGTGTCTTGAACATGAAGAGTAGGGTGATCTTTGAATGTTGAGCACAAAAGTGAAACACTGGGTAATAGGTGGGAAGACTAGACTAGCGTGCGATTGATACGGGAGTGTCCCCTACCTGGTTTCACTTAGCTGAATTGACACTTACAACACTAACTAATCCTTGGATGATGACTAGTGACCACTAGGTTATGGAGGTGTTTCCCTACTAGTGGCTTGTGCACGGGAACGTATGATATGTATTATTTGGTACACTCAGATATGAGGTTCTAGGTCCCCGCACAGATTTAGTCCCTTTAGGGCCTCTCCCACTTTTGTTGCTTCTGTAAGATTATATACTCATCACTAGCTGATTGTGTGACCTCTGTGGTGTAAAAAACTAAAAATGTTTTCATTTTATTTTAGTACCAAAAATGTTGTTCCCTATTTAAAACTGTATTTCTCAAAAAACTATTTTCATTAAATTGTTAGTGCAATTATTTATTTTCTATAATTGAAACCATCAAACTGTTGTGGTCACCTAACCTTTACATGAGGATTAATTTCTATGGTTTCAACCTATTGAGCGATTTCTCACAACCTACTTACACACTTGGGTGTAAGTAGATCTGATTATTTCTGATGGAGGTAAAGGAAATGGTTTTTAGAGTGGTGGTCCAAGTTGTCAGCTGCTTCTTCTGACTTGGCGTTGGTGGTGAAGGCCAGACGGTGGTATCCCTCCATCAGGTGATGGTTTCTGACTTGGTTTTTGGTCAACCCTTTTTGAGTTAGTTGTGGTTGGGTTGTAGTTATTTTTTAGACTCAATTTTGTTGTTTAAAGACTTGTGGTTGCAACGTTGTTTTTTAGTTCAGTTTACTTGTGGTTATTCCTGGTTGTTTATATGGGTATATCATTCCCAAAATTCAATTTGATACTCGGGAACTTGTGCTAGCCCGTGGGGATCTGGAACGCTCTTCGGGCCTTGCCACAGGCTAGGTTGGGCGTCAGGTTGATGGAAACCTGATTCGGTTCGTGATAAAATGGTATCAGAGGACATGTTACCTCTTTGTTTATTTTATTTGGGATGAGTCTAGATAGATATGAAGTATAACTGTTGGGTCTTGGAATTCAGTTTGTGAGTAGGGTGCCTAGCCAACACGCCTCGTGACAAACACTGAGTCGCCATTGGATTTCAGGATGCTTGTTTGACTTCTTTTCCAGGTGGGACGTACAGTGTTAAGACTGTTCATGGGAACCATGCAGGAATGTAGAGTTTTGAAATAATGTTATTTTTTCAAGTTTGGTTGACTGATGATTAATTATCTTGCTGAAATTTTTTTTTCTCTTGAGATATGAGATTTTTATGGTGTTATTTTATGATTGTTGCTCCTTTCAGAAAGATGCCTCCCCAGAGATCTCCCATGAACCCACGGGAGGAAGCCAGAGAGAGTTCTCATGCGCCACTTGATGAGATGTTGGTTCTGGCTGTGGGTCGAGCTGTTTAGGATTTAGGAAAAGGGGCGACTCTTGTCCCTGCCCCTATTCCAGCTTGAGGGGATCAATCTGGATCTAAGAAGGATAGAGCACATGAGTTTCTGAAGAATGATCCACCTTCTTTCCGAGGTAGTTCAAAACCTCAGGAGGATTAGGAATGGCTTGAAAAGATAGAATGCATGTTCAAATTCTTTTACACGGCTGAAGGGTAATGTGTGCAGCTTTCCAGCTAGAGGGTTCCAGTCGCAAATGGTGGGAATCAGTGATTCATGCTGGGAAACATGAGCCTATTAGTTGGAAAGATTTCAAAGTTATCTTCAACGAGTAGTACTATCCAGAGTTCCTAGTATACGCTAGATCCCGGGAGTTCATGGATCTTTCACAAGGGAATCAGACAGTGATGGAGTATGTGAACCACTTCACTGAGCTAGTGTGGTACGCACATGAGATTGTTTCAAGTGAATACCTGAAAGATCAAAAGTTCAAGAAGGGTCTTCAACTATAAATACACTCTCATGTTTTCTTATTAAAGTTGGGGACCTATGCTGAGGTGGTCGATCATGATTTCATGGTCAAGATTGACCACAGAAGAAAGTTGGGGTTTTTTGGGTCAATGTCAGGTTTTGGCAGCGGCAGTTCATCAGAGAAGAAGATGAAGCATGATGACCAGTGGAGGAAGAGTGGTGGTAGCTCAGGCTATACCCCCATGAAGACATTGTCTGGGGATTCTGTTATGAGGTCCATTATGTGTCATCAGTGTGGAAGGGCAGGGTACATTCGACCTGCGTGTCCAAATCCTCTCAGACCTTGCATTGGGTGTGGAGTTATGGGACACCTACAACGTTTATGCGGGACTGTACGCCCTCAGTAGAGTGGGACTAGATCTGTGGCTTCTGGGGGAGAATCAGTACAGTCAGAGCCGAACAGGATGCTGGGATCTCGGTTCGGTGGTCATGGTGGCATGACCGGATCGTCTTCGGGACAGAGCCAGTTTAGGGAAGAGCCACAGGCGAGCGGTCATTCTCAAACAGGGACCAGGAATCTACATGATGTGGATCATGAACCTACCAGATCTGATGTAGGGCCTTCGACTGTTCGAGGTACCATTATGATTGCATCTTATATAGCTACAGTTTTCTTTGATACACGTGCTTCAGTTTCCATCATATATGCTCATCTTGTGAATCTGCTGAACCTACCAACAGAACTGTTATTGTTGGCTATAGAGTTGGTAACACCATTGGGGAAAAAGAGGGAGTAAGGCTTTAGGTGCCCGTCGTGCGCACTCTTTTTGTCAGGAGTCGAGATGGAGTGGGAATTCTTGGTGTTTGATATGTAACTGTCTGAACTCATCATTGGTATGGACTGGCTGGTGCGTTTTCAAGTGCATATTGACTACTATCAGCGGCGAGTCAGATTTACAGCACCAGAAGGGAGTCCTCATGTATTTAATGGAGAATGGGATCCTCGGTCGGGTCGCGTAGGACCTCCACTCCCTGAGTTGGGAAATCTCGCTTATCAGTTGTCATCTCTCACACTAGAGGATGATGGTGGTGTTTTTCCGGGTGGGTTACTTCGTGTAGTGGATGTGTTCCCAGAGGTCTTCCCAGATGATTTTCCAGGCATACCCTCGAAGAGGGACGTGGAGTTATCGATTGATTTTGCATCGGGAACACAACCTATATCTCTTCCCTCATATCGCATAGCCCCCACTGAATTGAAGGAATTAAAGATACATCTGGACGATTTGGAATCCAATGGATTCATTCGCCTGAGCGTATCTCCTTGGGCCGCCCCAGTCCTATTTGTGAAAAGGCCGATGGAACCCTTTAGTTGTGCATTGATTACCAGAAATTGAATAAGGTAACCATCAATAATAGATACACTTTTCCCGAGATTGATGATTTGAGAAACTAGGTGAAGGGGGAAAAGTGGTTCTCTAAGATCGATTTGAGTTTGGGATACCAGCAACTCGTGGTTAGAGAAGAAGATATCACGAAGACGGCTTTCCGAAGCAGGTATGGTCACTTCGAGTACTTGGTCATGCCATTAGGAATGATGAATTCTCCTGCAGTTTTCATGGTACTCATGAATTGGGTGTTCCACTAATATATCGACTCATTTGTCGTGGTATTTTTGGATGACATCCTTGTTTATTCTTGATCTGAGGGGGAACATGAGCATCACTAGCACGTTGTTTTGGGAAGTTTGCGAAACCATCGCCTATATACCAAACTTTCAAAGATCACATTCTGGATTAGGGAAGTGATGTTTCTGGGGAATGGCGTCATAGAACCAAAGGTTTCAGGGGATCCTGAGAAGATCAGGGCAGTTATGTCATTGTACCAGCCAAGGAATGTGTTTGATATAAGGAGTTTTCTTATCCTAGAAGTCTATCACAAGCACTTTGTCCGGGACTTCTCGTGACTCGCCTCCCCCATGACTTCACTCACCCGGAAATGGGTGAAGTTTGAGTGGAGCCCATAGTGTTATGAATCCTTTGAGGAGTTGAGGTGGTGGTTGACCACTGCACCTGTGTTGACCATAATGGAATCTGGATAGGGCAATGTGGTTTATTGGGATGTTTCAGGTAAGGGCCTTGGGTGTGTGATCATGAAAAATGGCCATGTGGTGGCTTATGGTTCTCGTAAACTCCGGCCGCATGAGAAGAATTATCCAACTCATGACATGGAGTTTGATGAGGTGATGCATGCTCTAAAGACATGGCATCATGATCTCTTTGGGGATAAATTTGTGTTCTATTCTGACCATAAGATCCTGGCCTACATTTTCTCTCAGAAGGATCTCAATTTGAGGCAGTGATGTTGGATCAAGTACCTGTAGGGTTTTGACTTTTACATTGTCTATAGCCCATTTAAGGGTAATGTGGTGGCCGAATCTTTGAGCAGGAAGGTACCAGTGTAGTCCTTGAGGAAGTCCAGCGATGAGTGGACTTTGATGGGGCTTTTCGCCCAAATGCACCTGGAGAGCAGGGAGCACAGTGGAGGTACATTGTTGGCTAGCATTCAGTTGACACCCGCTCTTCTGGAGTTGATTCAGTGGGAGCAGCGCAGAGATAAGCTATGTCAGCAAACTATGAAGTTCCATCATAGTGGGGAGACTCTTTCTGATTGGTCTTTGTCTCCAGAGAGGATTGCGTGCTTCAAGGGTCATGCTATGGTGTTGTTGTCTTTTTAGAGGGTGGTGATGAAGGATTGCCACCAGTCTCAGTGGGCTGTCCATCTTGGTACCACCAAGATGTATTACGATGTTCCCCATCAGTTATGGTGGCCAGGTATGAGATGGGACATAGACAACTTTGTTTTGAGGTGCTACACTTGCCAGTATGTAAATGCAGAGCATCATCGGCCATCTGGGTTGCATCAGCCACTACCTATTCCTACTAGGTAGCGGTATGAGGTCACCATGGAATTCATAATTTTATTTCATTAGACACCTCAGGGGAGGAATGAAATTTGGGTAGTGATTGATATTTTGACCAAGTCAGCTCACTTTATCCCGACCAGAGATACAACAAAAGTAGATTAGATGGGCCTCTAGTATGTTCAGGAGGTGGTCAGACATCATTGTGTTCGGTTGGAAGTTGTTTTTGAGAGAGACCCCCTCTTTACCTCTTGGTTTTGGGGGGGCCTCCAGAAAGCATTGGGGTCATAGATTAAGTTCAGAACGACATACCGACCTCAGACGGATGACCATACGGAGCAGCCAAATCAGATTCTAGAAGACATGCTCCGAGCATTTGTGTTGGATTTCGAAGATTCATGGGATAGCCAATTGGGATTATTCGAGTTTGGTTATAATAAAAGCTACCAATATTCCATCAGAATGGAACCCTTTGTGTAGCTCTATGGTCGGCCTTGTCGTTCTCCTTTGTGTTGGGATGAGGTAGGCGAGACCTCACTCCTGGGACCAAGCCTTGTTCCGGGGACATCTAAGAAGGTCAAGATGATTAGGTAAAGGTTGTTGACAGCACAGAGTCGTCACAAATCTTATGAAGATTAGAGGTGGTGGGATCTTGAGACTTCAGTGGGGGAAAAAGTGTTCCTAAAAGTGGCCCCTCGCTTGGGTCACCACTTTTTGGGGAAGCAGGGAAAGCTGACACTGAGGTATGTTGGGCCATTCGGGATTATTGAGCAGATTGGAAAGGTGGAATATAGGTTTGCATTTCCTTCACAGTTGAGGTCGATTCATGACATATTCCATCTCTCTCAACTGAAAAAGTATAATACCGATCCGTCACATGTGTTAAATTGGGAGGAGTTGTAGATTGAGCCAGACTTATCAATGTTTGAGAAACCAGTGCAGGTAGTGGATTCTCAGGAGAAGGTTATTTGTTGATAGTACATTCCCATGGTTCGTATTCTCTAGCAGCATGGGAATGATGAGCACGAGACTTGGGAACAGAAGTCGTGGGCTGGGCCAGATTACCCTTTTCTATTCTCTGACCAAGCTTTGAGATGACTTTTCGAGGGCGGAAAGTTTCCATGGTGGGGAGAATAGTCACAACCGGACTTCACGTACAATATGATTTTAATTTTACTTTTAATTTTATAAGTTTATTTTCCCTTTTTATAATTATTTAGTTGGAAAGCACGTCGAGCCTGATGTGTGGTGCGCTTCTTGAACTTGTCAGTGAACCTTTGTTTGACAACGCTCAACGTGTGGGCAGGGCACGGGTGAAGCCGCACATCCCACCCGACGTGCGAGCGGACCTCTTTACTAATACCGTTTAAAGCCGGTTTTTCTTTATTTAAATCTAGTTATTTTATTTTATTTTATTTTGCATTATTATTTCCTATCCCTCATTTCTTCCCCCTTTCCTCTCTATTTTATTTTATTTTTTCATTTTCTAATCAATTTTTTTATCATTATTTTATAGTTTATTTTATCTCATTTTTTTCTCCTAAATTTTTTCCTCTTACCGATCGAATCCTCCCCCCTTGCACTATTCAATCATCTTCTCCAACCATAGGCGGTGCACCCCTCAGCCGAACCCACCTCGCCAAACCCCAGCGGCCTCCCCTGCCTTGAGCCCTTCTTCTACGTCATGCTGAACCCCAGCGGCCTCCCATGCCCTAATCTGATGCCGCACAGCTCCTCACGAGACTAACCTTGCACCAAGTTTCACCCCTCCCTATTCCAGGAACCCCCAGAATACCACCCCTCCACACACTTCTCCTCCTGTTTTCCCCAGTCATGGCCCACCTCTCCTTCCCCTCCCATCTACGGCCCTCCTTCCTCCTGTGCCCCATCTCCCCATTCTCCCTCCTCCATTTTCCATTCCACCATTCTGGACAGTCGCTGAAACCCAACTCACGCTTGCTGGACAGCTGCCGCGCCAACCCTCAATCTTTATTCTGACGATTCCCGTGGTTCAGGATTTAGATTTATTTTTTTAATTATTATTTAATATTTTTTAATTGTTAATTAATTTAATAAATTTTATAGTTGTTAATAAATTTATTTAATTGATTTTGTTTAATTTTTAATTAATTAATTTAATTATTATTGAATTTGTTTAATGGTTAAATAAATTATTTAATTACTGATATTTTATTTATGGACCACTAATATTTTACTGGGTTGGAATTAGGGATTCTTGGTCAACTATTTTAGGACATTTTTGATGGATCCGTGCGGTGCGACCGTTGCGTAGTGTGAGTGTTACACTATATCGTTTTCCGTACCTACTTTGACGTAGGTGGTTTCGCATGCTTTGGTTTTTTAATCAATTAGTTTGATGGTTTAATTAAATTAATATGTCTTTTATCTAATTTCTCTTGTGAGTTGTTGGTTTTGGTTGGTAGAATTTGGTGTTTTATTTTTATTAGTGGCATGTTTAGGTTGTCTAGTTATTACTATGTTGTGCCTTTGGTTTTTGAAAAAATTCAGTGGGTGAAATATGTTTCTTGATACAGTCTTAGTGTGCGTTCGAGTGTGTTTTGGAACTGATGATTGTGTTGATTTATTTTCTGTAAAACTACTAAACCAATTTTTCAAATGTTTGAAATATTTTATCTTGGTTCTTGGAATTGTGTTGTTTATTAGACAATGTAGTTCATACACTTTGTGTTCTATTTATTAGGATCACTGTTTTGTGTAATCCCTTTAATGGATATTTGTTTATTTATTTATATTGAATGTGTAAGTACGGTGGTTGACTTAGTTGACATCCTAGGTGTATGGTGTTTGCCTTAGTTGACATCTAGGTGTGTTGTGTCTTGACGTTGATGAGTAGGGTGAACTTTGAACGTTGAGCACAAAAGGGGAAGCCTGGGTAATATGTGGGGGGACTAGACTAGCATTCTAGTGATACAGGAGTGGCCCCGACCTAGTTTCACATACCTGGATTGATGCTTACAACAATAACTAAACCTTGGATGATGATTGGAGACCACTATGTTATGGAGGTGTTTCCCTACTAGTGTCTCGTGCATAGGAACGTATGATATGAATTCTTTGGTACTCTAAGACGTGAGGTTCTAGGGCCCACACAACTTTAGTCTATTTAGGGCCCCTCTCACTTTTTTTACTCATGTGAGATTATATAATAATCACTAGTTGATTGTGTGACTTTTGTGGAGTAGAAATGTAATAATGTTTTTATTTTCTTTTAGTACCAAAATATTTTTTCCCTATTTAAAACAGTCTTTATTTAAAAACTGTTTTCATTAAATTGTTAGTGCATTTAAGTTTTTTCCATAATTTATACCTGAAAACTATTTTGGTCACCTAACCTTTACATGCAGAATATTTTCGCTGGTGCTACCTATTTAGTGATTTCTCACACCCTACTTACACCCTTCAGTGTAACTAGATGTGATTATGTCTAATGAAGGGAAAGGAAAAGGTTTTAAGTGAGGGGGTCCGAGTTGTTAGATGCTTTTTCAGACTTGGAGTTGGCGGTGAAGGTCGGACGGTGGTATCCCTACATCAGGTGATGGTTACTGACTTGGTATTTGGTCACCACTTTTTAAATTAGTTATGGTTGGGTTTTAGTTGTTTTTGTGACTCACTTTTGTTTTTTAAAGACTTGTGGTTGCAATGTTTTTTTGAGTTCAGTTTAATTGTTGTTATTCCTGGTTGTTTAAACGGGTAAATCATTCCCAAAATTTTAATTTGATACCCGGGCAGTTGTGGTAGCCCGTGGGGATCAGGAACACCCTTCGGGCCTTACCGTGGTCCAGGTTGGGCATTTGGTTGATGGTGACCTGATTCGGTTCGTGGAAGGCGATATTGGACTACATAATATGAAAACATCCCCCATTATTTCATTGATATATTAATCCACTAGTGTCTAAAAAATGGATGAATTCACTTAAAATATATTTCTTTCTTTGGGATATTATAAAAATAAAAAAACATTATCCTGGATATATCTTCCAAAGGAACATGCAGACTAATTATGGTCCTTAATTAAAAATAATAAAATGGATATAGAGATTCAGAACATAGTAGGGAAAAATATTATGTATATGTTCTTTGAAAAATAATTTCCTCAAGATAATATAGATAAATTATAAAAACAATTCTCATTCTAAAAATGATGGAGGAGAAAGTGTTTTAGTTATTTTATAGATTTGTCAATTTTGATATTCATGTTGTAGTTAGTGTGTGTAGAAAAGAAAAACAATATTTACTATTTTTTTATGGGATGAAGCTAAGGCATCAAAGGGAGTTTGTCTCCCACAAATTTTCATCATTTGTGGATACATCCAAAATCACATTGAATATAAAAATGGTGCAATCCATGATTTTTTCTTAAAAGTTAATCCATAGAATAATATTTATTAAGATCTCTATTAAACAAAAGATATGAAAGTTGTAATAAAGGAAGAGAAGAATTTCCCACTTGTATTAAAATCGAAATAAACATTAAATACTTTATTAAAGGGAATTAAAGTATATTATATGTACAAAAGGACATCAATATCATCAATTAAAAGGAAAGGAAAAAGTTATTGATATCAAAAAAAAATATTTATATGTTTATGTGGAATTATGTACCCTTATTCCCCAAAAAATAATGGAAATAACCAAAAACAAGTTTTAGAATAAATAAAAAATTATTTGATTAAAACAGATGAGTTTCACAATCAAAATTTTGTAATGGTTTGTATTTTCACCGTAAAATAAATTTTTGTGAATGTTTTTTTGATTCTAGAATTACACACTCTTTTATAACATGCATATATTTTGAGATCATTGACTGAATATTTAATAATATGAGAAAGCGGTTTTCATTTAATATACATACGAGAATATTTATTGTAATAAAGTTTTAATGAATAGTTTATATTCTAAAAAATACATATTCACTTGTAAAAAAACTGATTATTTTACTTGTGATTTATTTTTATTTAATTCGTTGTATGTGTTTCCTCTCATGTATATTGAATTATTTATTGTTAAGAGAAGATGAATACCATTTGTAAATGGTGCATAATATATCTTATTTTGGAGGGAAATTCATTATATGATGACTATTTTCTTGACCCAGACCAATTTTCTTACCATAATAAAATTATTGGAGAAGAGAAAACGAATGAAATTTCTATATATGTGAAATAAGTATTAATAATAGAGGATGTGCACAATGTGGGAAATTTCATTGATGTATTTCTAGAGGAATTACCTAGTAATATATATGAGAGTTATAGTGTATTTTTAATTGAAATATTTCATGTTGAATTATCCATATATAAAACTACTAACATAATGGAACTTGTAGAGTTTGTATAGTTGATCAAAAACATCAATATTTTTGTGATAAAGGATTGATTTTCCATAATATTTCATCACATGTAACCCCAATTTTATTTATGAAGAAGAGCTATGGATATTTCATATTATACATTGATTATATAGATTCAATGTGATTAACATTAGTAAAAGTGTACCTTTCCGCACATTGGCGACTTATTTGATAAATTAAACGAAGCTCATATATTTTTTGAAGATAGATCATTAAAATTGTAATCATCATCTGAGGTTTAGAAATATATATATATATAATACTTTATTTGAGATAATATATTTACATTAATTGTGTTTTATAATTCACATAGGTATGACAAATTCATCATATTTTATTATTGTTCTGATGAATTGAGTTTGTGGGAATTTTTTTGATATCATCCAGTAAGAATTAAATTATTGGATATTTATATACATTGAATGTTTTTAAGATACTGATAATAATTTTTGAGTAAATCATGTGACCCAAAATGAAAAGCAATTATATTGGGAGTTTCGTATGATGTAATTTTCATGTCATGATGTTTCATTTAATTTCTATTATATATCTTTAGGATATAATACTTCATAGTCCATTGATTCAAATTTTAGACAATTAATAGGAAACAATGAAGAATAAAATAGACATTAGTAGTTTCTATGTTTTTCCAGGTTACTATCAATATTTCTTTTAAATATATGATAATTACTGAACCATCTAGATTTTTTTACATGTAATCTGATTAAATTCACACATTCATTAGAATATAAATACTTTTAAAGATATAAATACAATATTGGTTAATTTTACAATATTTAATTTATAATTAGGGAATGAAGGATTTTCAATATATTGTGATGTATCAATGAATGGATTTGGTTGAATTCTTATGAAAAATGATATATTTATTTCTTATAAATAGTGTAAATTGAATATTTCTGAATATTATTATCAAATTCATGACCTTTAGTTAAAATTGATATTCTCTTCATAGATTATTTTGATAATCTATATATATAGATATAGAAGCAACATATATAGACCAAAAAAGATTAAATAATATTTTCTCTAAAAAATTGATTAACTGGGGGAAAAGGGTATGGTTATAACTACTCATGGAGTATGGATTATTGATACACTACCACCATGGGAAGGAAAAAAATTATTTGATTCATTTACTAGGATAGACCATTGTATTCTGACAATAATGAGGATTAATAATGATCATATAGGATATGTTGTAGTAAATATTGATATAGATATATTTATTCATGGAGGTACATCATTATTTTTTCATGAAATATCTGAACCGTTTTATTGAAAAAGATAGCATTTTACAAACAAGATGATAAGGATATAAAAATGATGATTAAAGAAATGAGTAATGTGAAATTGAAAAATATCATCTATAAAGATGGAGTGTTCTGGTTTGGGATGATGTTAAATTACTATCCATAAAATAATTAACATGTGAGCTTGAAGGTGAAGAACAAATCTTAAATTTAACTATACAATCTATTAAAATAAATTAAAAATAATTATATGAGAAAATATTTACTATGATATTTGCATGGTGTTTGATTTTTTAGAATATGTGCTAAGATTTATAGTGGGTTTGTTGGTAATGGATAAAAGGAAAAATCCTAATGGTTTCCTGAAAACATAACCCATACCAATATCTATGTGATATAGCATGACAATGTAATTTTTCAATATAATTAAAAATAGACAACAAAAGAATAGTTCTATGTGGGTCATTTTTGATCTCCTTACCATATATGAAAATTTCATCATATAATGTGATTTAATGCCCCTTGAGTCTCATTATTGAATCTATTTAAATGAAAATGAAATAACTCAATGGGAACTGATTTCAATTATGGATTACCTTTATCTTTAGTTCACATCGGAAATATTGGAGTGTCATCAAATATATCTACACAATGAGGAAAAAATATATAATATATTTCATCCCCAATTTTTTTGGGTAACCTAAAGGTAAAATCTAAGAAATTGATGTCATATTGAGATTATTCTATGTTAAATTCAAAGAAGCATGGTATTAGTACTTCCCCTTGTAGAACATTAAAGTAATCATTTTTATTGAATAATCAATGAAGCATAATATAAGCAATTATATTGAAATAATTTCATGAAATTATAAAACTTTTAGTTTAGATTATGAAAAACAAACGAATGATTCTAAATCATATAAAAGTATCAAATATATAATGAATGAGTTATTCTAATAATCAAATTAAATATGTGGAATTCCAAGGGTGGGATTTTATATTCATAATTGTGTTACTATAGAAAGTATTTTTAATAATTGGTAAAAATGAGATGTTAATTAATATTTAAATTTTTTATTTTGAAATTATAGAAATAATTATACCTATAGGTATCTAATTGTTTATTCCAACCAATCCTTTTATGTTACATTAATTCATCATGGATTCATTATTGAGTAAATACATAATTGTTCTATTTAATTTACTAAAATCAATGGGAAAAGTGTTCAAAACTAAATTGTCTTATAATGAAGATCATTTTAAGATTCATGAGACTTGAGACAATGTGTTCTGGGATCTAACTATCTATTTAGTAAAATTTAATTATAGAAATAAGAAACATGAAGTGGAAACATGTGATCTTGAAGGTGGTATAAGGAACAAATACCCAATTTTAAATAGTAGTAACTATGTGTCAAATTTCATAGATTATTTTTTTAGGGAATGTGAATGTAATACCAAAGTTCACTTTATATTCGGAAACACTAGATCCAAAAACTATTGAAAAATTTACATGCTAATGGTCTTTTAATCATGATTGTAATTTAATGTTATGATTACAAAATTATAGTAGTTTCATTTTTAAAAAAATTTAATATTATGATTAATCATATCAAAATTATCTTATAGATGACTTGTTTTCAAAAGTAATTTACTTTTTATAAATGGTGGAAAAATTAAATTTTATTAAAACAATAACTTTTATGACATTAAATGATAGAAACCTATAAATATAAAAACCCATTTAATTGAATGAAAATTTTCTTTAAGAGAAAAAATATTCATTTCAAAATACTATTCAAAATATAAAAAATAAATACATAATTTTTTTTATATTTACTAATATTTTCCAAAAATATAATGTCATTTTGGTTTTTGTAATTAAATATTATCTTTGTAAATTAATTTTTCCATTATTTTGAAACCATGTAAAAATTATTTATTTTACAACAAACCAATTTATTTCATTATAATCAAAATTGTTTATAATTTTATCCTAATCAAATTTTTAAGCCTAATATTTACTTTTTTTCTAAATAATATAAACTATATTTGATAAAATGGAAATTATATTTATAATTTTTAATTCAAAGAAATATTACTATGATAATCATAGTTTAAGTAATTGAAAACAAATTACATTGGATAAAAAGTAATTATAAGGGTAAAAGTAAAATTGTTGTTAACACAAAATTTATTTATTATTGTTTTATATATATTTTTTCTTAATTAAATGGGAAAATATTTAAATATTATGAATCAAATATTATGTTTAAACATATTATTTTTATATATAAACACTGATTCAATATGTAATTAATCTGAAATTAGAATAAAAAAACACAATGTATAATTTTTTTAAATAAATGAACATTCTTATATATTAAAATTTAATTTAATATAGGATCATATCACTTTTAGAAATTGAATTAGAATAAATTTATTGTAAATTATGATTCATAATATAATTTTTTATGTGGGTCCACGTACTAGTGTATGTAATAATATAATTACAATAGATACTATTTGAACAAAAATAATAAGGGTAACAATTCATAAATTTACTATGTCAAATTATTATTAATTAAATGGTCAGATCCATCTTCTTGACATTATTTGGGATTAAATACATACCTAAATTTCAAACCTACCATCTTCCCACCTTACTATCACAACTCACCTAACCAAACTAAAACCATTGAGATTCATATATTAACCCCATAAATTTTTTTAGTTTCCATTAAAAGATCCTCTTTTTTACCTAGATGAGGATATCACTCAAACACATTCACTCATACCACTCCATCGTATGTAAATTTATCAATATTTATCCATCTATATTACTCTATAAATCTATACCATGATGTTACTATTGTTCAAATATGTATTCCAAAGCATTCATAATCAATATTTCAAAGTAAGGGATTCAAATCCTTCTAGTCATTTTTTCACTGAAATTATTTTCTTATAATTCTATTTTAACATATTTAATTTATATTAATTTAAAAAAAGTATCACTAATTAGATATATTTATAATTATATATTATATACACCCTATAATTATTGTCATGTTGCTTCTAGAATTATAAGGTTTACATAAGGGTTCTGATTACACCCCTTTCATTGTCCATTATATGCCTTTATTATAATGTCATAGTAATTTTTAATCTATTAATGTATCAACAATTTTATATATTGAGAGTTATATTTTTATAATTATTTCCTCTTCTTATGATATAATAATTCCATGTAAATCCTAAATTTTGGAATGCAAAGAGTTTGTGGTTTTCCTAGAAGTACCACTCTTTGGTGGATACTAGATAGTTCATGCAGCTGTGACAAGAATGAAGCATGGAGTAACCTCTATAATTAATACTATATGAGTATCAAATGAATCTTCATTGTCATTAACAATTGGTAGTAAAAAGACTGCACACCCTGTAAGGCGCTACTAGGGGATATGATATACATTATTCATATTCACTTTCCAAACTATATTGGTAGATTTTGATACCATATATATTTATTAAAACCAATGAAAACTATTAAATGACAATATAATCTACTATTTTGAGGAAACACATTTAATATAAAATTATAAACTAAATTATATTAATTTAATTTATAATGAGACTTCCATTGGTAATAAAAAAACCCATAGTCTCGTTGTTGATTTTGTAATAACTAACCATCACATGATTTCGTTGGATTGTATATGAAACATTATTTTCAACAAAAAATTTGATCCATCACATCCTTTTCCTTCCTTAACAATCCACCATGAATATGAATGATTTTTATTCTAATGAATTTTATTTTTGAATACCCTATAATCCATTTAATTTTTAAATGAGTGTCCATAATGATTCCATACATTGAATTATTTTTGATGTTATTGAAATAAACTAGGTACCCATTTTCTTATAAAATTTATGTTTAGTGATACTTACATATAATGTTATTCTACTTATTCATTAATTTATTATTAAAAATTAATTTTTGTTTTTCCGATATGAATGTATATTTATTATTATGGAAAAGTTGATTATGGAATTTTTATTTATTTAGTTATATAATGATTGCTTAAAAATTAACTATGGATGGGTGGGGCATTGTTATATATATTCTCTCAAGGAATTAGTAGTTTTAACATTATAACAACACAAATTCTACTAACCTAAATCCAGTGCTTACTTTATTACATTGGTACATGAGACAATGGATTGTACCATGTATGAGTGATCAGTTAAGCTGTCTTCAAAAATCAGATACCTAAATGATTCATACAAAACATTGAAAATATAAAAATATTGTATATGAATAATAATTACATCCTTAAATTAATTCATAATATTCTTCTTTATATAATGGGTAAATAAAAAAAGGGTGACCTCAGATTCTCAGTAAGTGTTATGTATAATGAAATATATCATTAGTAAATAACATATAATCAATAAATAAGAGTGGATAATAATAACAATATTAATTTAATCTAAAATTTTATATTAATAGAAAATCATTGATTATATCACCATAAAAATCATTATGATAACTGAAACTTAACTATAAATAAATGATATTAAAAAATATAGATATGTATGATCTTTCCATCAATTAAATGTCCCAGTTTTCTTGAATCATAACATTAATCCATTTTCCAGGTCATAATAATTATATGTATGCGTATAAAAAAATTATGAATCTAATGTGGCAAACTATTTTATCTCATGATAATAGTCAATACATCACGAAAAGATAATCATTAACAACCCTTCACATGTACATCCAATTAATTCATCATATAATTTATGATCTATAAAGTTAATTTTCAATATATATTATAAATCAATATTTCAAAATATTTAATAAATAATAATTAATATTTTACCATGTAATGAAATAAAAATTTTTATAGTCTTCCATCCACAGATATCATAAATTTGCGTGTTATATCATTGAGAAAACATCAAAGTGTTAGAAATTATGACATATCATTCTATGACTCCTATAATATAAATATGTAGTATAAAATATTATGTATTGCAATTATGGGTCTTTATTAGAAATGTAACCATGACAATGTTGAAGCCTAAAAATTTTGAATCTTTTAAGTCTGATAGAAGACAATAAATTTATATCAAATGATGGGTTTTATAATGGAAATAATTTTTCTTAATTATCGAGGGAATTTGAAGTGAAATTTTAAAAATAATGTTTCATAAATATTTGGTAATTTTCTTGTAAAAATTAATATATATTATTTTTATAAAATTACTTTCATTTCCTAAATAATGAAATAACCATTTCTTGTAAAATAATTTAATTAAAAGAAAAAAATTTCCAAAATATTAAAGAAACCATATTCATTAAAAATAAATATGGATAATAATAAATGATTCTTTAAAAGAATAAATTAATGATATCTAGAATAGCCCTTAATTTAGTAAATGGAAAAAATCTATGATACCTTTCAATCATTTTGTAAATTCCCCATGTAACATGTCCTAAGAATGAATAATTGAATTAATTTAAAATGTTTTATAATAAATTGGAATATGGTAGAAAATTAGTTTAAAATATCATTTCATAATAGAAAATAAATTTTGATAACCCATTTTAAAGAACACAGAAATGGAAAATTTCTTTAACCAAAAAGGGAATCAGGTTGAACTTTTTAAAAAACATTATATCTAATTTTTATAACCAAATAGAGAGAAAATTTTATGACATCTTATTGTATGTTTAAATAAATAAAAAATATGAAAATACCTTGGGTTTTTAGATTTGATACCATACAATTTTCAAATAAATTTTTAAACATAAAAAAATATAGTTTTCAGTATGAGACGATGAAATTAATCCTTAACATTTCAGTGAAATTAGAAATAAAATAGATAACGATATAAAAATTTCACAAAAAAAATTAATAAGAAGAATAAATTTGAATTCATGATATAAATTTTCTGGTTAGTAGCATATAAAATATATAATATAAATTGTTTTCCATAAGTTATAACTTGTGTCCATGAATTGAAAATAAGATGAAATTAACCATATATCAAGTTTCTATAATATTTTTTTGTTTAATAATTATTTATAATGTATTTAAAAATATTATATACATTATTGGGAAAAGATTTTATATATATACCATTTTTATGGTTCTTTTATAATAATTTTAAATCAATTCATTGAATATATATTTCTTATATTGAACACCTTTTTCTGTTTCATAAATTTCTAAAAAATTCCTTTAGTATAATTTAGGTGGATGGAGTTTTTATTAATGGATAAATTATTTCAAAAATATTAAAAGTATCTTAAATATAACATTTATTCATTATATATAATTTTATAAATTTCATTGAATGATTGTTATATAAAAATGAATCACATCGTTTCGTGGAGGTGATATTCTCATCATATGGATGATCTGTGTTTTAAATTTACAATATATGGAATGGTAAAAGAAATAAAATAAAACAATATACTAAATTAATAATATTTATTTTATTAATAACATATTTATTCATTAATTCATCTGTTATAATGATAGATGAAAATTGGGGATGTAAAACGAATGTCACTGCTATGTTGAGAGGACATACATACACAAAAGTGATGGATTCATTTTCCATAGGATTGAATAAATGTGGAAAATTGTTTTCCCAAAATAATAATAAATTATAAACTTGTTTTTTATATTTGATTCAATATTTTTTTATATACGGAATAGATTTTTTGGATGTAAATAAGTAAATAAACATTGAACGTGTTGGGTTATACAATGACTTCTTCATTGAGAGACGTCCTTTGGGAGATAACATAACGAAAAATAGTATGGTATTAGATTAATACTAGAACAATGAGAAAAATAATTAATGAATCTTTTATGGTTTTATGAAATAGATATTTTGAGATTTATGGATAATAAAAGGTAAATTAATAAAGAGAAAAGGTGACATTTTATATGTGAAGAGATGACTCACATGGAATTAAAAAAACATTAAAAATAATTAATATGTTTTTAGAGGTAAATTAATCCAAATGGAAATATATTTGTATAAAAATAATATAATGTAGAAATATAATCATTAGAATTATTTTATATTTGTTATATTTGTAAATTTCAACCATATATTATCATTAAAATAATTTGTTAACTGTTTTTAACTATTACATGATAAAAAAATTCTTCAATCAATGGATATAAATTTACTTTTAAGGTGAAAATGTATAAAGGACCTGAAAATTCCATATAATTTTTTATTGTTTTGGATTATTATGAGTCTGCGAAAATTGACAGCATGTTATTTTTGTGTTCCAGTGTGACCGTAATGGTTCATTGATCTTTATTTAAGATACATTCAATAAATGCGGGAGTGATATTTTCTATATTTTGAACTGGGGCTTGGATTAAAAAACTTGAGGAAACCATTGAATCCGCAGTAGTTGGATTCTTATAAAGGAGGCTTCACTTCGACCATAGTAGGTCAGGAAAAAAAGTTAGTTTTTGTATTTTTTAATGAAATGTAAAATAACATGTAATTGTTATTTTATTTTTCTTTTCTCCAACGGATTATTGACAATGGAAGGACATGTGACTTATCAATCCATTTAATGGATTGACTCATCAATTGCGTAAAACCACCTATGTGAATTAAAAGAGATTCATTATTTTATTTATTGAACATTATTAATTCCTCAATGTGTTACTCACCTTTCCCCTTCATATTTTAATAGTTCTTGGGGTTAGGTTTTGGATATAATTCTTCAAGTGAGGAAACTTTAATGACGTCATGCAGCAACATCCACCTGGAAGACGAGACTGGATTCCGCGAGCAATGAGAAGAGCCACCGAATCACCAATTGACAACAACGATGAAGGAGGTTCCATTGATCGTTATCAACGGAGGTCTCATCCTGGTAGGGGTTTTTGTTTTTTATATTATAAAAATTCATCCTTCCCTGTTATTAATTTTTACGAAGAACACGGATCAACCAACCATCAGTTTGATCCGCGGAACATTATTTAAACACTAGAGGTTGATGTGGGGTTACCAGTCGGGGGTTATTTATAAATTCTTTTGTTGTTGCTAACACCCATTGTAAAAACGCTAACACGGAGGGTGTTGGATTATCCAAAAAAGGCCTGGACCCTCCACCTACATTCTTGTTATTTTGTTTCATGTGCCCGTTAGGGAAATGTAACGGCAAGACAGAGATAGGGGTCACACAGTGGCGCAGTGACTCCAGAGCCTCGTAGGCACAGACAGCTACAAGAACAAACCACTAGAGCATGTCCAGTAACCAGATGGAAAGAAACACCAGTGTGCCATGCTGGCAACGGCTGGTGATGGCCAGAGGAGACCATGACAACCGGTTATAGGCGGTGGGAAGGCGGCGTACCGCGGTGGCTAGAGGCTGATTGCCCGATTCGACTATGCGTTAGAAATGTGGAGCCTCTAAGTTCCACCAACGACATCAGCCATGGCTAGTGGGCCGCAGCATGATGGCGCAACGTGGACCCACCCCACGCCATGTCGGCTGGAGAGCAGTCAGCCAACTGGCCGATCATTACATGAGGTGGGGCAGTGCCCCACTAGTCGGATGAAACTTCCCCGCGTCTGAGGGGCCAGGTGAAGACACAAGATGACTTCAGGCGGACCAGGCCAGATGCAGGCAGACAGAACTGGCTGGACCCACAGTCCAATGCTGGTGTGCTGAGCCCTGCATGACGTGACGGGCCAACCGCGACCAGGCCCTATGAACCATCCAAGCCAGACCCATTGAACCGGTCTGACCCATAACTGGCTGGACCCAGGTGGGGTCGGTTAGACTCTAGGACCAATTTTGTCGGGCTGACCTGGCCGAGTCGGACCGTGCCCAGACCCAACAAGCCTCGGTATAAAGAAACTCACATAAATGATGAACCAGGGTGTCCATTTGACACAACTTCAGTGGCATTGAAACCCCTTTTGGGAAGTGGTACCTTGGGAATATTCTGATGCGCCCGACCGAGCCGAGCTAGACCAAGATGTGATCTCACTCATTTCACAAAAAGGGTTGTAACTAAGAGATCGAGCATCCAATCAATGAACCGTATATTGCATAAGGACCTTTGTGAGAGATATGATATTTGGAGAAACTATATGTGAGTTTTGAAGTAGTTTTACATGCGACATGGGTTGGATCAGACTTGAATCCAACCATGCCCGTTTTAAAATAGGTTCTGTATCTCATAGACGTGGCGTTCAATCGGTGTGTATTCTGTCATGTTGGTACCCCAAATATGGGGAGGTCCCTTGGGTATGATTTTTTCAGGACATAATACCGATTGAAATATTACCTATGGCTTGAGGAGAAGAGCCTTTCAGAGATCAAGTGTGCTTTGTACTGAAATCCAGTGGCTGGCTGTGACATGAAGAAGAAGAGAGACAGATATAGGTCAGCATCAGATACTCCAGAGTTGGATGATCTTGTTGTATGAATAATCTTCCCTATCTCTGTACCAATGACCTATACGGTTCAGCACGAGCGACCAATGTAGGTTGGCACTAACAACCAATACGGGTCAGCCCCAACGACCAATACGGGTCATCCCCATCGACCAATACGTGTCGACATCTAGTGACCAATATGGTTCAACATACAGTGTCCTATATGGGTTAGAAGTAGTGTTACTACTGATAGGATGACATGGATTTAAGACTAGTCATTCATATCCCATTAACCTTGAAGTAATACCGTTAGAGCGAGTTGTCTCTATTACTTTCTGCTTCATGATTTATATCATTCTTTTGATATTACCATTGTGGTATTTCATGTGATGTTTTCCTTTTAATATTACTGAGAGACCTTTGGGGGTCTAAGGGTACCCTACTGAGTTGTTATGCACACCCTTTCATGGGCTCTACCTGCACGTGTGTGTCTGGTGCGGACTACTGATGCTCTGAGGTAGACAGTGGAAGGTTGGGACTAGGTGGATCTTGGTTCAATGGGATCAGTTGTGATCATCTTCTTCAACTTCAATCATATTGCTTCTACCCTCTAGTTAGAGCTCTAGGCTAAAAGCCACAACTGTTTACTTTCTTTTCATTTTCTAGGGGTTTTATTTCGTCTCACTGTTTTTAGTTTACTATTTTACTTGTGGTTGCACATTACTTTTGTTGTTAGATCTTATGATTTATGGTTGTTTGCATCAGATTCATTTTTTGAGTGTGTAAATATTTCTAAGGAAATTCCTTTCTAGTTAGGGAAAATCCTTTATTTGATACTCAAAAACACCTGGCCTATGGGTGGTGGGCTTGGGGTATTCACATTCGAGCCCCGTGGGATAGGTCATGAAAAGGTGGTATCAGAGTTCAATCAGTTATACCAGAAGAACTAAGAATATATTTTTAATGAGGCAATGGTGCAATGTGGCTTGAGTTAAATTTCTAGTATATGGATTCTATTGTGGTAGAGGTGTGTGACATATCTATACACTAGGACCATGAATTTGTTTTTGACACGACACCTAAAAACATCAGTTACAAGTTTTTTTAAACGTTTTCTTGATCTTTCTTGGGTTAGATCACCAGGTATATCTTATTAACCATGGGGAATCTTTTTTCTACATGATTTTTTCATGAAGAAAACCATCCAGGATTCCGCTTAGACATTGTGATAGTGGCCCACCGAGCGACGAGGCATCAGTAGAGAGACCACTCGTTGTGAATACACCTTTGGGATGTGTATGAGTAGCACCACCATCCATTGATAAATAGATGCTTCTAGTGGATCATTCATGCTAACTGAGTGGGTTCCATGAGTTCTGGAGACAGAGGCCTCCAAGGTTTTATGGTGAGATGGACCCCTAGGAAGTATAGGACTAGCTTCAGGCAGTTTCATAGGACTTTCGATTAGTCGAGACATCATACAAACATGTGTAGATCTTGGCCACTAGCCATCCTCAGGGCTCGACAGGATGATGGTGGAGCGCAACACTACAGGTACACGAGGAGAAGACCCTCACCTGTCCAGACTTTGAGAGCCTTTTCAGGGTAGAGTTCATGCCAGTGACACTACACTCTATGTGTATTCAGGAGCTTCTACATCTACACCAGGGAATCCAGACTGTGGCTCATTACTCATCGAGTTTTACTGACCTCTCCCGATACACCACCGAAATGTTATGAGACCCTTAATTCAAGACCTAGACCTCTGAGTAGGGGCTCCGATGAGAGATCAGACCTGTTATAGTTTCTCTTAGCATCCCGACGCAGGCTCTGGTGCCAGAGCGAGATTTTATGATAGAGAACTTCATTTCAAATCAAGAACAAATACTGAGAGCCCCTACCATATGACAGTTAGTAGATTCATCTGCTGCTAGAAGTAGGCAGACAATGCTAAATCCCAAGTAGGAAAGACCATTCATAGGGAAACACAGGGATGCATGGTTAGAGGTGCGAGGCATGGGAGGCCAAGGGAGCCACTAGCAAGGCATGATATTTTTTTGCCGGGGACAGGGTTACAGAGCTCATTACAAGTTGACTTCAATCATGAAAGATTGGTAGATGGTGGGGAGTCCACCGATGCAGCGACAATGGTAGGAGAATGAGTTTAAACTAGGAAGTGGAAGAGGCATGGGAGTAGGACGTGTAGTGGGAGGTGGTCAGGATCACCAGGCATTACCATCACCACCCTCAGGCAGTCCCCCAAGATCTTAGGGAGCAAGAGGATGGGAACAAGCCCAACTACAGGCAGTAGAGTTTCACGATCCTAAAATCTATATGTTGATATGATATATGATCTATATCTTCTATACTTTAGGATTAGTGCATATCGACATAGGTGATAGCTATTCTTTCCGTGCCGTAGACTTATTTCGGGAATCTGAGATTCAGACTGAGATTTTATATCAACCTTTGCATTTGGAAACTCTTATAGGAGGTGATTCAGTGGTCAGAAACTAGTGTTGATAGTATGATCTTACTCTCAGAGGAGAGAGTTTCATATGGGATATTCTATTATAGGCATAGAATCTCTATGACATCATTCTAGTAATGGAATGACTATCAGCAGTTCACATACAGATTGACTGCTTGAGACATACAATGTGATGAACGTGCGTAGATGGAGGCCAATTTTCCTTTGTTGGTGAGAAAGAAAATAGAGCAGAATGAGATGGACTTGTGCTCATGAGGGTACAACCGATTACAGATCATCTAGCTTGCATGACCTTCGACACGGTGGATGAGGTGAGTCCACAGTTCCCAGCGGTGGTGGAACAGTATGAGAACATCTTTTTAAAAGATGTCCTAGGACTACCTCCTATTATTGAAGTATAATTATTCGTTGAATTGTACCCAAGAACAACACTTATATCTACAACATCATATTGGATGGCCCCTGTAGAACTCCAGGAGCTGAGGGTACCGTTGGAGGACTTACTGGGGAAGGGATTGGTAAGGCCCATTGTTTCTCCATGGGAATCCTCGGCATTGTTTGTGAAGAGGGAAGACAAATGTTTGAAGTTATGTGTGAACATATGGTGGTAAAAATAGGTGACAATAAAGAACTAATAACCTCTACCAATGTTTGATGATCTGTTTCATTAGTTCAAAAGAGCAAAGTGCTCCTCGAAGATAGACCTCAGATCAGGCTGTCATTAGCTAAGTGTACGGGACAAGGATGTACTGAAGATATCCTTGAGATGTCGTTATGGCCATTATGAATTATTGGTGATTCCCTTTTCTGACCAATTCTCTAGCAGTGTTCTTGGGTCTCATGAACAAGACCCTTCATCCGTAACCCGATTGCTTTGTGGTGGTCTCCATCGAAGACATCTTGGTGGAGTCTGTTTTTGAGGAAGAGCACGTTGTACAATTGAGGATAGTTTTGGACACACTCTGGGAGCCGTAGTTATATGGGATGCACTCGAAGTGTGAGTTTTGGATATAGAAGTTCCACTTATTGGGACACGTCATCTCAGAGGCTTGAGTTTCCATGGATCCAGTGAAGATCAAGGCAGTACTTTCTTGGAAGCCACCCAAGAGTAATACTGAGGTTCATAACTTCCTTGGAATAGTAGACTACTATCTGAAGTTTGTACTCGATTTCTCCGAAGTAGATGGACCTATTACTACCTTGAAGAAGAAGGATAAACCCTTCCTATGGCAAGAGACATGGAATCATATCTTTTAAAAGGTGAGGTAATGATGGACCAGAGCTCCTATCCTCGGTTTGATGGAGGAGGGAACTGGCGACATGGTTAATTTTGATTCATCAGGGACATGTCTCAGTTGGGTCCAGATTCTGGATGATGCAGTGATTACATAGGGTTCACAATAGCATAGGCCTCAATAGAAGAATTATGTGACTCACGACGTGGAGTTGGTAGAATTAGTCTTCACAATGAAGATGTGTCGAAACTACATGATGGGCCAGAAGTTCATTGTTTACTCAGGCCACAAGAGTCCTAGATATATCTTCACAAATAATGATCTGTATTTTAGACATAAAATTTTATTGAGTTACTCCAGGACTATGACTTTGAGATAGTCAATACTAATGGGATGGGGAATGTAGTGGCAGATGCACATAGTCGTATATTGAGTTCGCAGCTACTTAATGAGGCTTTAGAGCAGTTTAACTCACATCAGATATCCTACATGGACATAGATGATACAATATACCTCCAGTGGATGGGATTTTCCCCTACACTCCTTCAGCGATTCTGAGAGGCGCAACTAAGAGATAGCAACTACGAGAATACACTTTCTCATATATCCTCAGGCCATGCACCACACATATATTATGAAGTTTGGGAGCATACTATGCTTTTTAGAGGATGTACTGTTGTACTAGTGGCACTACGAGATGAGGTTATAAGTGAGTTCCATACATCCTCCTTGATAGTACATATAGGCATGATGGAGATATATCAAGACCTCCGGTGTCATTACTGGTGGCTGGGGAAGAAGAAATCTCTGGTAGAGATTGTTTCTAGATTCCTCCATAGATAGAAACTAAAGGCCCAACACTAGGTACTAGAAGGATTGACCCAACCCCTCAATATTTTAGAGTGCAAGTGGGAAGGGATATCAATGGTCTTCATAATGGGTTTACAATGTACGTATAGAGGTAAGGATACCTTTTGGGTGATCGTTGACCGACTCACCAAGTTGGTCCACTTCCTTGCTATTCAAGAGAAGGGTTAGGTAGAGAGCATGGGATGTCTCTATGTTCAGGAGATCATGCGACTTCAGGGGGTGCCTTCGATGATAGTCTCAGACTATGACACATGATTCACATCCTGGTTGTGGAACGGATTACAAGAGGATTTCTTGACTCAGTATCTTTTGAGCACAACTTTTCCCCCAATGGGAGATGGTCAGACTAAGCAGACCATCTAGACCATGGAGGGTATACTTCGTGCATGGGTCCAAGATGTTTGGTCATAGTTGGGAGGACCACCTACCCTTGATGGAGTCCGTGTACAACAATAGAGATCACTCCACTATTTGTATGGCCCATTTTGAGGCATTGTACGGATGACTGTGCAGATCAACCTTGTGCTGGATGGATCCAGGAGGCCCAACACTCGTGAGAAAAAAGATGGTACATGCAACAACATAGATGGTGCTTTTCATCCTAGAGTGGATAAAGACTGCACAAATCCTACGGAAGTCTGATGCTGATAGGCAACTGACACCACGGGAGTTCCATGTGGGGGACCACGTATTATTTCATGTCTCACTTCAATGGGGACTACAATGATTTGATTGAGGCGGAAAACTCTCAATGTGGTTTATCAGAAAATTCATGAAACTTGGGAAGATTAGAATGTAGGAGTACCACTTGGAACTACCACCATAGTGGTATTGGGTGAACAATGTCTTCCACGTATTCTAGCCAAGGAGATACGTGCCTGACCCAACTCACAAAATCAACCATGGTGAGTTGAAGATCAATGGCATGGTGACTTTTGTAGAGTACCTGATGGAGAAAGAGGAACAACCTGAGTAGATCCTTCATGGGGGGTCGATAACTCTAGTGTTCTTTCTGTGGATGTACGTGAATCTTCAGGAGAGCACATCAGAGCAAGAGGCACAAATGTGTTCCAAGTACTCCTCTTTGTTTGTGTAGCCTTGTTTGGATTTCAGGGACATAAATCCCCAAGGTGAGGAGAATATAAAAACATGGAAATTAAATTTTATTTTTTTAATTATTTGTGATTATTATGAGTTTGAAAAAATTTACAGCACGTTATTCCGAGGCCCAGGGTGCCCAGAATGGATTATTGAACTTTTTTAAGGTTCATTCAGTAAACGTGCAGGTGGCGTTTCTATATATTGAACTAGTGCTCAAATTAGAAATCTGAGGACACTATTGAATCTGTTGTGCCAAGATTAACTTAAGTGTGGCTTCAATTTGAGCGCTGTATATCGAAAAACACGTTAGTTTTTGATTTTTTATGAAAAGTAAAATAACAACTAATTGTTATTTTATTATATTTTTCTCCAATATATGAGAGGCGGTGGAGGGATCGGTGACTTATCAGGACATTTAATGGATTGAATCCTCAAATTCATTACTCCACCAATGTGAATTAAAAGAGATTCATTAATTCATTTAATAAACCACATTAACTTCTAAATGTGTGTCTCACCTTTCCCCCACATATTTAAATGGAGCTCGGGGTGGGGTTTTGGCATGACTTATACAAGTGAGGAAACTCATGCGAAATCCAGCGGCAACATCCACCTGGAGGATGAGACTAACTTCGACGAGTGGTGAGAAGAACCACAAAATCAAGAACTGATGACAATGACGAAAGAGGATCCATCGATTGTCGTCAGTGGGTGTCTCATCCAGGATGGGGATTCTGTTATTGATATTATACAATTCCTCCTTCCCTGTTCTGAATTTATATTAATAATTGGATCAATTGACCAATATATTGATCCACAGAAAATTATTTAGACATGGGAGGCTGATTCAGGGTTACAATTCATGAGTTATTTCTGAATTATCTATTTATTGCTAACACCCTTTGTTAAAATGGTAACACAGAGGGTGCATGCCAATTTGAACAAGGCCTTGACCCTCCACCGATCTTCTGTTTCTTGTGTTTCTCATACGAGACCAAGAAATGTGATAGTAAGACAATGATAGAGGTCACAGAGTGGTGGTGGTGACCCGAGTGGATGGTAGCAACATATGGAACCAAGAATGGGCAACCGGAGCACATCCACTGGCCCGTGGAATGAACCGTCAGAGCACCATGTCGGTGGTGGGTGGAGGAGACCCATGACAACCTGCAGCGGGTGGTGGGAAGGCGTCACAACGTCATGTGCCAAGGTGGCCAGAGGTAGCTAGCATAAGATGGCCTCGCCGTAGAAGGGATGTTCCCACAGGTGCCACCAGCGACAACAGCAATGACATAATGGAGTGGCGCAGCCCCACACCATGCCGTGTCAGCTGGAGACCGGTCGGCTAGCTCGATAACTATTGCATGTAGTGGGGTAGCTCCCCACTGACTAGATGATAGGTCCCTATATCTGAAGGTCCATCTGGAGACACGGTCTGCCTTCCGGTGGATCAGTATGGATGCATACCGGACAAAAAAGACGGACCCACAACTAAGTGGGACAACGCAGGTGGGCCGTGACCCACTAGGCTGGTCAGGGAAACTGATGCCTAGTCCCGCAAACCATAGAGTCCGATCCCAATGGTTCGGACCCAGTGAACATCACCGAACCTTAATGAGATGAACTCGGGCAGGTTCATGTAGACCCCCGAACTAGTTGCGTCAGGCTGGCCTGACCGAGTTGGACTCGCCCCAAACCCCACTAGCCCTTGAATAAAAAACCAAATGTAACTAACGAACCGGGAGTCCGTTTGACATTCCATCAGTGGTGTTGGGACCCCTTTTGAGAAGCAGTCTCTTTAGAATATTATGAGGTCCTGACCGAGCAGGGCCATACTTAGGTGCAATCACCCCTGTTTCACATTAATGGGTGTAACTAATAGATCAAGCGTCTGATCGATGCTCTGTCTATGGAATAAGGACTATTATGACATGGAGGTACATTGGAGATACTGTAAGTTAGTTTTGATGTTGTTTGACGTGCGACATGGGTTGTATCAGACTTGAATCCAACTGGGTCCTTTTTATAAAAGTGCCCATATCTCACAGACCAGGCGTCTGATCGATGCACCGTCTATCATGTTAGGACACCTATGACAGGGCGATCCCTTGGGAATTCTATTTTAAGGAATTAATAATGGTTAAAAAATGACCGATGGTATGAGGGGAAAAGTCTTCCAGAGATCAGCCATGATTTGTGAAGAAATATCGTGGTTGGATGTAGCATGAAGAAGAAGAGCGACCAAAATGGGCCAGCATCAGAAACTTTAGTGTGGTATTATCTAGTAGTAAGACTAATAATCCCTACCTATATACCAACAACCAATACAGGTTAGTAATAATTATAAATAAGGGTCAACACCAGCGACCAGTACGAGTCATCACCAGTGACCAATACGGGTCAAAACTACTGTCCAATACGATTTACCATCTATCGACCAATATGGGTCAGCATACAGTGACCTATACGGGTCAGTAGTAGAGTTAAAATGGATTGGATGATCGGGTTTTAGGACTAGTCAACCCTATCCATTTAACCTTTAATTTATATCTTTAGAGTGAGCTATCCATTTTCCTTTTTTTCTTTGTGATTTAGATCATTCTTGTGATATTACCTTTGTGGTATTTAATATTATGTTCTCCTTGGTCGATTAGTGAGAGACCATTGGGGGTCTCGGGTTCCACTACTGAGTAGTTATACTCACCCATGCACAGGCTCCGCCGGCACATGTTTGTTTGTTGTAGACTACTGACACTCCAAGGAAGACATAGGAGGTTTGGGACATGGTGGAGCTTGGTGTGACAGGTTAACTCGATATTCCCTTCTTCGACCTCAAACATACAGCTACTACCCTCTAGTTATAGCTCTAGGGAAGAGGCGACAAGTGTTTACTTTGTTTTCAGTTTCTAGGTCTTGTATTTTGGCTCACATTTTTCAGTTTACATATGTACTTGTGGTTGTACTTTACTCTCGTAGTTATACCTTAATTTTGTTGGTTGTTTACTTCAGTTTCACTTTTTTAGTGTGTACAGATCTCTACGACAATGCCTTCCTTCTTTGGGAAAATCCTTCATGTGTTAGTCACCAACCCCAATCCTATGGAAGGCGGGATGGGTGTAGTCACATACGGGCCTCGTGGGATGTGTCGTGAAAAAATGGGAATAAAAACTACATTTATTTTAGTTTAAATATTTTGAAATACTAATTTAACCATGTTAATATTTTGATTGTATGAATATCATTCAAGAAAGATATATTTTAAAATAAAATGTCATTAAAGAACTTTTTAAGACTATTCACTTAATTTGAATCCAATTCATTAAAAGATCAATGGATTGAATATATAATATATTTTATAACAAATAATACATCATTATAGAACTTAAAAATTACATAACACCATAATTCATTAAGAAAAATTCCTTGAAATGTTTTTAAATTTATTTAAATAACATTTCCAACAATTTTCATGAGCACCGAGCCATTATTGTGTAAGAATATAAAGTAATTATATCATCACCAAAAATTAATTAAAAAATTAAAATTTTGAATATATTTTAATCCTTAACAATTTTATCATATTGATTCATTCATATGTAATTTTCATATGTAATTTTCATCTATATCTATATTTTGAGAACATAACAATTGAGAGGGGACATCATTTTTTATAAATTAAAAACTAAAAATATTATAAATGTTATAATCAATGGAATGTGGGAATAAATTGCATATTTTATAATTTAAAAATATTATGGAAAAATTAAACATATCCAATTCAATAAAGGTATGTTTTTGGTTAGTTTATACATCTTCTCTAAATATTTTATCCTTAAATGACTAGTTTAACCCATTACTCTCCCTATAAACCTTGATCGTAGTTGCTAATAATTATGAATTAAAATTAAATTATTAGATTTAAAAAAATTCATACTCCTAACTATAAACATGAAATCCATTTTTTAATTTAAAATTCCTATAATTGACATAAAATTACTTTACTGTAAGTGTGAATAATGCAATGAAAATATTTTCAAATAAAAATTTTTATAATCATTAAAGTGAACATAGAAAAAAAGAAAATATAATTTCTATTAATATGTAAATAATTCGAATATTATTGATAAAATTAATGATATTTTTCTTTAAAAATTATAAAATATATCATATTTCTTTCAAATTACTTGATTTAATGAAAATTAATGATAATTTTGAAAAAATATATATTTTGTCACTATTTACTCAAACACAATCATTTCAGAAAAATAATCAATTATTTTAAACCAATTTTGAAATTATTATTTAATAAAATTTATCCATTTATCAAATAAATATTATAAAAGTTTAAGATAATAATTATAATACCTTCACAAAAATTCAAAATAAATCATCATCGAATAAAATGTATTTTGGAAGCATGAACAAAATTTATTATCATTAGTATACTAATAAATATAATTAAATTAATTTTATTGAATTAAATTGGTTAATTATAATTAATTTTTCAGTGTAATTAGTTATCAACATTTAATAAATTAATCTCTTCATATAAAATTTTATTTCTTGTAAAAATTTTCATTGAAAATTATCTCATTTACCTTAAAAATATTTTATCTTCATTTAAAATTAATTAAAAATCAATTTATGATTGATTATGAACATTATTTTATGGGTTATGACTAGAGAACATATTATACATGTACCTCTAGAATATTCATCGATAAAATGAGTTTCTAAAAATGTACCTTGGTAGTTGATTCTAATAATTGACAAATTTATCCACAATTTTCACGAGTTTTAGAAATTTCAATACAATTAGGATATAAAATATTTTCAATTTTATATAAATTATCTCTTCCAATGACATAAGAATAATTTCTTCCTTTGATGCATGTTATGTTGATAATGATGAAATTTTCATTGAAAATTTCCTAAAATAAACATTAAATCAAATATATGATATAGAAAATGACGAAATTTTATTTATCCTATCTAAATCCAAAATTGTCCACATAATAATTAATAAAATACAATATAAATAAAATTTGACAAAAAAAATCTCTAAACTATTAATAGTTTCCAAATATAATTTAAAACACATGTACTATAATAGATTATATTTTTCGAATAATTTAGAATGGACTAATCAGTTATTCTTATGTAATCGTCGCAATTTGTATTTACTAACATCATTTATAACTAAAATATATATACTTCCTAATTATGTACATTAAAATATAATTTATTCTAAATAAAATACAATTAAATTATGTAAATTCACATTATATCACCTCATCATATCACATTATAAAGTTACCATAAAACTTATTCAATAAATATCTCTAAACAATATCACATTTTTATAAAAATAAAATTTTAAGGTGGTTGATACAATTGAAAATTTGTTTTTTATATTCAAATTTTATAACTTTCCCATAAAACTAAAAATTACTAGAATAATACTCGGATATTTTCCCTTAATTCTCATACAAACTACTATTGATAATGAAGACCACTGAATAAAAATATCTCATCTAATTCAACCATAATTACTATGAATTAAAATCCATAATAGTTAAATTCATCCACAATGGTTATTCTTTAATTTCCTTTTAACTTGTAAATATGAATATAGTTTGCAACCAAAGAGATATATTTGTAAATAATGTTAACTTCTCTAAAGAAACACATAAAATTACTAATTTTTTTATATGACATAATTTCTGCTAAATTATTCTAGAATATCTATAAAGTGGTTATCATACTCTCATCAATACTTAGTGTATCTTATGATATCATCAATAAAGATAAAAAAATCTTAGTAATACCTACTCTTCATAAGATTCATTAATTTGATATATACTCTTAGTTTCTTCCCTAAATAATAGAACATACATGTTTATCTAAAATTAATCATTAATATAGAAAAATGAAATAAAAATCCATAAAACTATATCAAATACTCTATGGTATGATCATAATTCTCATGATAGCTATGTTAATCTAAATTTTCGTTTTCAATGTTCCTAAAAATATTACATCGATTCAAATTTAAAAAAATCCAGAATCATAGATTTGGTGTTAATATTTCAAAATTAATATATGATACATTAAATTAGACGACCCATGATCAATCAGTTCATAATTCATCGAAATATAGAAATATAATTGATTAAAATATTCTATTGTAATTTTTATATCATTGGATAGAAAATATTTTTTTCACCCATGAATGTATTCAAAATATCACTCTACATATCTATAGAAGGAAAAAAAATAACATAAGATATCAGATTCTTAGTAAGGTTTATGTACAATTAATTTTATCAAGTGAAATTATTACACAATCAATTTCACAAATTGGATAATCAAAACACTTTCCATTAACTCAAAAGCATTCGTTCAGTGAAAAGTGGAGGCTAATGTCACCATAAAAATAATAATGATAATGGAAAATTAAATTTTCAATAGACAAAACTCATGAATATGTAAATTCATGATCACAACATCATGAAATTAGACATGTTATCAGGAATCTTACTATAATGTCCTTGACCAAGAGACTGTCATTATATGGGTATGTATACCAAAATTACCCAACTAATGGGAAATATATTTTTCATCTCATGAGACCTTTATATTCATAAAAGAGATATATATAACAACAACACACCCTTCAATTTCTTGTTTAGGGAAATAATTATATTATTAATGACCACTATAATTAGTTATAAATATTCTTTACAAATAATTATTTATCCTTATCAAATTACTAATATTTAATTTTTTTCAAGTAATTGAAATAACATTATTAATAGACATACACCAAATGATATCATTTATATAAATGGTATATGATTATGAAAATTACAATGTTGTATAAATTATGACATTAAAATCATCGATTCAACAAACATGGACACGAGGAAAGAAATAATTCCAACAAAAAGTATGGATCGAGATAAGAAATATGATTATGGTAAATTTGATGAAAAAAACATGATTCATTAATGAATAAAATAATTCCATTGATTTATTATAAATTATGTTTCACAAAAAAATTAGTTTTTGAGATTTTTTGTATTTAAAGGATGATAACATTAATAATGAAATTACTGATTGAATTTTAAAAATTATTGTATAAATTATGTTATAAATCATATAAAGAATTATTTCTATTCCATTAATAAATTAAAAATAATATATTATGAAATCACTTATTTAAAATTTAAAAATTGAAATAATATCATAAAAATCATCTTTTAAAAAAAATCAAGATATTTAGGAAAATATTAAAATAATTTAGTGTCCATTAAATTGGATAAATATTTTCATTTATTAAATTTTGATAAATGAAGATTCCCTATAATATTTTGATATAATGTCAAAAAGTACATCTTTTATTAAAAAATATAATTCCATTTAAAAAATTAGAAATAATGTCAAATATTTTTTATATTGACATTAAAAAACACATCTATTGTAGAAAATAGTTCTATTTAAAGTATATTAAATAATATTAATATGAAATAAAATATCATTAAAAATGTTGTAAATAATGTTGAATTTTTAGGGATTGTTTCTTTATCATTTTTTGTAAGGAAGAGATGAAAAATAGTATTAAAACCTAGATAACCTAAAAAAAATATAACAAATGAATATGGATTGGGTTTTGGTATAATATATCATAATATTAATATAAAAAAATCAAAACCAAAAAATCCTCCATTAAAAATGATTTTGTGAAAAAAATACATACTAAATCAATAAAAAACAAAATTTAAAGCCTATTAAAGATGAAACATGAATTAAAAACTTTTGATAACCATAATAATTAAAAATTAAGTATATAATATGCTAATAGGGTAGTATATAGTTCATATATATTAAATTTGGTGTATAATGTAGAACTTGTCTCATTCTAGAGGATATGAAATAAAATTTCCCTTACCATGGGTTAGAGTTTAATCATTATTGTTTGGTCTTATTTTTTAATGAGTTGAAATTTATCAAATAATTTCATAATATCATTTTCTTTTATATTAATTATCATATTCCTTTTATATTATTATAAAATCCATTCATTGAATAGTTCTTGCTGACGTTGACCACTTAATGCAGTTCGGTCAATTTCTCCAAAATTACATAGGTTTATTATCTATGGTTAATGAAGCTATGAAATTGTTCCATTATATATAGAAATATAATATTGAAATGAATATATATTTAATTAATTATATACAATTTAATAATTATTCATGAATGTTGCTGATTGAAAAATGTTGTACATTACTTTTTGTATATGTTCATCCACACATATGCAAGTGAGACTTTATCATTTTTTAAAATATGGATTGGTAGAAAAATGTATACGGACTATTATATTTCCAATATCATAATTATGTAACAAATATTAGATATATACATTGAATCCAATTTTATAACCATTAATTAAATGTTAGGATGAAAAACCTACTACACTGCTATGTAGAGACAATTGGCCACATTTATATAAGAGTGATGTTTTCATTTTCCCAAGGATATAAAGTGATGGAAAATGGTTTTCCTATAATCAAAATAAAATATAATTATAATGGTGATTTTACACATAATTTCAAAATATATAGAATATATATTTAGGAATTATAAGAATAAAAAACCTATGAAAGATTTAGATAAGAGGATTTCCTCTTCTTTGAGAGACCTCAATTTGGATACAAATTAAATCACCGTATAGTAAAAAATGGACTCAATAATGAATAAAATTATTATATTATGGTATTAGGTTATGGATTATATTATCTATAAGTCTCAAACGTTGTGAATAAATAAGAAAAAATGGTTCACTTTTTTTTGTGAGGAGATGATACATTTGGAATTACATAATTATTTATATATAATTAACTTATTTCTAATGTAAAATGTTTTGAAATGAATATTATTTTTTAATTAAATTAATAAATATGAATATATTGGAGTATAATAATATTAATATATTTAAGGGTGTTTTTAGACTAATTTTTTTGTTTAACCCCTTCCGTAACCCTTTTTAACCTTAACCATAATAATAATTGTTTTAGTAATTAAGGGTCATAAATTTACATCTAAGGTCACATGTGGCTCCCAAATAGTAAATGGATGAATTTATTTACAATTAAATATTCTACCTATCCACTTTTATTATTTATGAAAATTTTAAATCATTCAATAATAATATAATTATTCATAAAATTTCATGACCCACATCATTATATGTTATTAATTTCAGAGGATGTTTTCACATTTATATGGGGGATTGATAGTTAAGTGATATTTTTAATAAAATTATGGTTCTTCAAATTGGAAATTTTTTTATTTTTTTCCTATAATTTATTGGAATATCATTCCGTGACTTGAGGCGCATGTTTTCGGTAGAGGATGGCCAAAATGGTTAGTGTCATTTCAACAGTGACTCGTATGTTGGTTTCCTCCATTGACTTATAAGAAGTATAATAAGTAATCTTCCCACCAACCATAACTCATTATACTTTTGTGGGAATAAAATAGAAGGATAGTGAGATAAGAATCACTACTAGTCCCTAAAAAGTGACTCGAAAGGGTCTGAGGGGCATGGTTTAAGAAGGGGTACTTTTGGTCTTTTCTCCATAGAATCCCCCATCTGATTTATATAATTTGATTGAATTTTAGGGATAAAAATTGAGAGGATATTATCTTCATATAATTCAATGATTTAATATTAATCCATGGTATATATAGTAGAGAATCATTGGTTAATCCTTGGGATATTATTTCTTCTTCATCAAACGTGGACTCAAACTTGCTCGTGTTGGGTTAGATCATTGTGTAATTTATATTGGGTGGTCCTATTTGAATTTACTAGACCTTATGATCCATAAATGGAACATTTATATTGATTCCACTCCCCCTAAATCATCTTTATAAACGTTTTATTGTTTTCCTGATATCTATTAGATAATTGGATGACAATACCATCAGATCTCGATTGAATTAATGAACATCCTTGAGGTTTTAGATATGTACGAATAAAGGATGTACTGTAATGATGAAAAAAATGATTTTTTCCAATTTAATGTATTTTATATCCCTTTAAAATTTATACTATAATTATTTTTCGAATTATTTGAAAAAACCCAAATACTCTAGAATCAAATTGGGTCATTCTTATGCCTTAGAATCGAGAGTGTTTTTGAGCAGTAAAATTATGTTGGTCAATGATTCAACTTTGATACATCCATTAAATTAGTTAATATAATATTTTAAAATTTAATTATATAATATTAGTAATTTTATGGTAGTGATTTGTAAGTCTTTTTTCAAAAATATGTTTTCATTTGTTAGACGGACCATCCATGGGTGGTTGTTCGTAGTTACAAATAAGAATTAATATCTAATAATTCCTTTAAAAATTATTCATTTTAAATCTAAATTTGAGTTTTCTGGTAATAACATAATTAATTATAATTGTTACATAATTAATTTTTTTTGTTTTTTACTTGAATAAAATAACATCGGGTTCAATTGGGGATGAATGTAATTAGAACACCAGATAAAAAACATAGTTTTTTAGATTGTATTCAAATATGTTTTAAGTAGGTAGTCCCAGATACTCCAAATAATGATATCATGTGTGTATATTACAATTTTATATGATGGTTCCCCCTTTAAGAAAAGCTCCATTAAAACATAAATTTCTTTTTAATGATAAAATAATTCTTAATTAGGTAATGATGCTCAAATATTAAAAAATTATTAGATCCATAACTACTGTAACATGTAAAAATTATAAGATCCATGAAATACCATTGTGAACTAGTTTGATACTAGTTGTAAATGGCCACAGATTTATCAATTTCTCATTCCTTTGATTATAGGACCATTTTGGGTGTGTGGTTTTGCTACATGAGACCTAGATCCCATGAGAACATGTATTATTCTTTAACAATTGTGTGTGTGTAGACTATGATACAATTTTTTAATTCTTGATCACATGTGTGTGTGTATCATGTGATACTATATTTGATGTTTTATAACATTTATATGTCCATTTATAACCCATTGAGACAATTTTTGATAATTGATCATGTGTGTGAATGTATCTCATGATACCATGATTCATTCATTGACCACAACTATGTGAATGTGTTTCCATTGAGACCCATTTATGATGTTTGGTTTCATGTGATTTTTAATAATTATAGATATTTCATGGAATGAAAAGATGTTCGATCTTCCATCATTTAATTTTTATTACATGTGTTGCTTCTCTGTCATTGGTAGATGATCCTGTAGGTATTACATTTAAATCAAATTGATAGAGTGTAAATGTTTATTGATTTATGTGCATCCATATCTATATAGGTATATGAATACATGACTGAATGGACGATCGAATGGTGGTGCATCCAGCCCCAAAAAATTGATATTGGATATATATGTGATAAACAACATTAATGGGGGGTGTGGATGCCCTTGTTAAGGGAAATACATAGACGATTAGTTTTCTTATTTATTAGGGGGTGTGGATATATATTTAAGGGGGATGTATTAGACAAGGAATGTTTAAAATATCTCTGACCTAGAGGTGATGTAGTTTTGACGAATGTCCCTGGTTACTTGGTATGCACAAGAAAAATTATCACATCAAAGTTATTTCTTACTTATGTATTTCTGACTAATTGTTATTCTGTTACAGTTTATATATTTACTATTTACTCTCTATTATATATATCCTATTCACGTACCTTTTGTTTACCGACTGGGTAGTTGAATATTTTCTAGGTGTCCTATTGAGTTGTACCCCCATGCTACTTAGGAGGCCATGACACATGAGTACCCAAGAATCTGTCACTTGTTAGAGGTATAGGTATGGATGTGGAACTGGTTGTCTATTAAGTATGATATTTTTCTATGAGTCTATAGACTAGGATGTTAGGATTCTAGGATCTTCATAGCCTCTTGTGATTTTATTTATTTTTTACCATGCATGTGAGTACATTCCAGAGAGAGATAATTATATTGTTTATTATATGACTGTGGATTATGTTGTTTTTATTAAACATTTATAGATTTTATGTCTATAATTATATAAATTATATTACTATTTAGGGTTATATATTTATTATTTATCTATTATTTATCTCTCTAAAGGATGGTATATCCACCCCATGAATTCATGTACTCCCTCACTACTATTCTACTATCTCTAACATATGGGTAGCATTCCTATGATTACTTAGTGTTCTATCTCAGACCTAATGACTCTAGTAATAATCTTAAAAAAATGGTATTATATAATATGAGTCATATTTTCTTATTTTGAAAATTTTTATATATATGACATTGGTATATGTAGGTAAATGTGATATAATCCACATTGATGCATCATGAACACCTTTTCTGGTGGAAGTCAATGTTTTAAGGTCCTGAGATTGATGTTGTGGAATTATACTATTATTGTTATATATTTATCACCATTTGTGATGTACATGGATTTTTAGGTTCATGATTTCTTATGAATATGACTAATGTCCATTTCACCAAGAGGAATCACATGAATCATATTCACAATAGAAGATCACATGACATATATCATTGCTTATTTGTGATTGAACTGATGGTGAAGGACACAACTACTTCAGTGTCAATAAATATTACTATGTTTTCACATATTATTTCATAGTTATTTTATATTTGGATGAAACACTATCAAGGAATAATTTTTAAATTAATTCATGTGATACTATAGTTTGGTAAAACTAGGTGATGATGATAACGACGATGATGATGATGGAAATAAAAATGAGACAAAATTACAATACCTCTATAGAGTTAAGATATTGTGTACATTGGTAGGTCCTTATAGGGAATGATTTTACATATTAATGAATTTTATGAAAATATATTTTACATTGAAAGAGTAAATTATGATTAAAACTATATCCTTTGTAGATATATCCATCTATCACATAGTAAAATTATATTAAGTAGAACCGGACATCCATTTCCACTCTATGTGGAAAGTCTAAGAGAAAATTTATTGCATCATGTGATTTGTTTCCCTTCGTGCAACATTGTTATCTGTTCTATGTGTTACCCTTTTTCAATATAAATGAGAATCTATTCATTAATGAGCTAGTGTTTTGTGGTGTGTGAATGTATCACGAGTGAGGATATTCATTTGGAATATACTGTAAATGATAGTTCCCAAGGTGATAATTTCAATGATGAAAACATAATGTTCATGTGAATGATATTTTTATGTCATAAGAGATGGTATTAAATGTATTCATGAATATATACATAGTAGGTCATAATGGGTGATAGTTCTTATAACACAATGTTTGGTTTTGGAGTGCTTTGAATCTTGGGAAATCAAGACTAAAACCATAGGTTATGTAGACCATTGGTTTCGATTAATATTTTTTCTAAATGAATTGTGATATTTTTTGTTGTTAGACGTAGGAGGGGGAGATAATAGGTGGATACTCAATGGACATATTAAAAATACAGAAGACAAGATAAATGAGATGCCCATTCTGTACATGAGTGTATAGAGTACTTAGGATGGTAGAGTGGGTGACTTGTTGAGTGTGGACATATAAAGTCGAATCTATCTCTATATTGGAGGTATTTGACTTAGGGGAAATCATTATTTTTAAATAAAGATTATTTTTTCTTAGATTTATTGAGAATCCTTAATTTTATATCCTTCATTTTGTTGTTATTAATTGATTTAATTGAATCAGTAAAAGAGGGGAGGTGAGTATGCTGTAGAAAATATTTTTGGAAATGTCGATAAACCTGCAAATGCTGGTGAAAATATGTCACTATCATTTTCTGTTCAAGGTCACCCTGAGTGTTAGTAACCAATATTTCTACATGAATCTTCAAGGACTTGAAATATTATATGTTGATATGTGTAGATACGTCTATGTTAGGATATGAAATCAATGATGGATAGGGGAACTATTTTGTGGTGGACACCATTTTTCATTATTTTAGAATTTATGTTATGGAATTATTAGTCACATGATGTGATGATAACCACATGGGTTAGAACCAATTTCAATACATAGTAGGATGAGGAATTTTATGCAAGTCATGAATGGATCATTTAATATAGGGAGATATAATCTAGGAATCCATGTGTGTGAAGTGTTTGGATATATTATAAAAATATGTTATAAATAACAGATCATATTTATTTATCATAGTCATTAATAAAATATTCATTCAATATTTATAATGAAAAGGACAATATATTAAAAAAATTAGAACACTCCTATAGTGGGGGGAATCGATCCAGACACAAGTGAAATAGAACTCCCATGTTATAGGTAATAGTTCTATGTAGGACTAGTCTTTTGAATATCATAGTGACATAAGGTTATTTATGAGTGGTGGAATTAAGATTATATGGTTTTAAATTGGAATTATTGTTCTTTATTAAGATGTATAATTGGATGGAGTTAAGATATAAAAATAAAACATGGGGGAAATTAGTTTGAATGAAGTGTGAGTAAGATCCATGGTGCATTGATTTTTAGTGGGAATGGTTGTAGATGGTGCAAGAAGTTAGTTATCATAAGGGAGAACCTCATTATATTTCATTTCAAACATTAGTAATGATTTTGGCTCAATTTTGTAATTCCTTTCATATTTAAGGAATCATGATCATTGGTACATGGAGAATTAGTCATTTGGCTAGGTACCCTAGTGTGCATTAGTAAAAATAGTGTATCAATTGATATTTCTATGAGATACTTAATGTGGTTGGTTGGAACCATATCAAAAACATCATATATGCACTAAATTGGTGTTTATTTATTGGATATGTCCTTTCAAGAAAGATCAACATGGGTGGGTTCTATTGGTTTGTAGAGACTAATTGGTTTGGATTGAAATGAGGGATGATGTATTGATAGTGAATTTTTACACCAATCATTCATTTGATCTATTAGAATAGATGTAAAACATTGTGTATTTTATTTTTGACTAACATAAATATGTTCTATATGGTAATTCCTATGGTGGGGAGTACAATGATTCTTTAGTAGAAATCTATAAGGAAGACTACATTGTGTCATGTTCTATAGTTTCAGTGGTCATGAAATCAATGATTCAAAAAATGTTTTATTTTCAGCATATGGTGATCATTCATGGAGTCAAGTAGCAGTAAAATGATAGGAGTTTTATTAATCATAATTTTCTTGATATATTTTTTTAGTGTTCTGGTAACGAACATACATAAATTATAACCACCCAATGTTTTCAATGGTAATTTACTTCTTATAAATATGTCATATAATCACATGAAATCACAAGACTATTAACTACTATGTACTATGTGTATTTTGTACATAATTTTGACACTTCTCTATTTATAATTTTGAAAAATTGATATACACGATTGCGATAAATAAGTAATTGAGAGTCAAATATGACCAATTTAATTTTTGGTAAATAGTAAAATACCCTTATGAATAGTATTTTTAACCATATGAATAGTGATATACCCTAATTAATATTAACTTTATCTATTATAGTATATAAATAAGATTAAAGTGGAAGTAAAAAATACCTATATATGGGAATAAGAAGATAAATGTTTTAATATTTTTATTTTTCGAGTAAATTGGGATTTCAATTAAAAAATTAATCATATCTAGAAAATTATATTTGAAAAATGGAATTCATTTTTATATTATAAACGTCGAAATATGTTTCGAGTGATTTTTTGGGATTTATCTTAAATACATGATTTTTTCTGAATAGTAAAATACATTAATTTACCATATAAATACATTATAATTTAAATCCAATATTCCTGACATCATAAGTGATGTAAGAACCAAAATATACAACTCACATGTAATTATTTCTATTATTAGTCATGAAATCATCCCAATTTCTTGTCTTATGAATAAATATTTGTCTACGGATTATAATATTAGGGAAACCCTCCTCTCATCCACTATAAATACCCCCCCCCCCCCTCACCTCTTCGCTTTACTCCTCTCCAACATTGTGTCTTGCATATATTATAACCAAATATCTCTTTAAGATCCTCCCACACTTCCAACAACCCATTTTGTCTTCAAAATACAAATACTCTCTACTAAAGAGGTTCTCAAGGAGGACTTATTCAAGAGATCATTTCATTCATGCAAATAACACCATTAGACTTAAGGTAAGGGATCCTCTCCATTTAACTTTTATTCATGAATGTACTCTATATTATTACTTTTTATGTGTAATCCCTAATTTTTTGGTACGATTTAAAACCTCACAATACTTCCCTCATGATGTATAAGTGATGAGAAACCCCATTCTATCTCATGAATCCCTCTTAAGTACACATGAAACAATGCTGATAATCCTTATGGAATTCTACCCAAATATCCTATATCCTTTTGCGTTTCTTTACCTTTATTTGTACCAAAATGACGTTTTATTATCTATTTACATTAAATTTTTAAATTATGTGTACATATACAAAATTAATTTATCAAGACCCATCCTTTGTTCTCCGTTTTAGATATACATGTTTTTAAAGTGATTCCCTCCTCAATACATCTCAATAAGAGAACCTGTTTTAAATGATCGTCTCGAATTCTAACCCATTCTCAATTTCACTCTATATTATGTTTTAATACACCACCGTCTTTATAAAATCAGTGGTTTTTATTATAAAAAACCCATGAGTTCACAACGAGTTTTTAATGTATTTTTCTTTTTTCGATTTTAAATGCTCTATAGTATTTTCATTAAAACCTCTCAAAAATATTTTAATGCTAAAATTCAATAAATAATTTTCTCATATTTGTTCACTTATACTTGACATCACTTCCTATGGTACATGCCTATTTTACCTTATTAATGTCCATAACTAAATTTCATCCTTTCAATCATGGGAATATATATGAAACACCAATTTTTTACGCATTATGTTATGATTATGGTACCCAATATTTTTGATGGGCAACCCTTATGTTTTAATATGACTAAAAATGTATGATTAATTATGTGTAAAATATATTCCTGGAATGTTAAGATGGGTGTGACCAGATTTCACTTCAATGAATTGGGTAAAGTTGAGTCTAATGATATGTTCTGTGCGACAGTCTCGATGATTATACATGGATTTTTCTACAAAGTGCAACGGTCTTGGAGGTTATATTTTTCTTGTGTACATTGGAAAACGGCCTTGGCAGTTAGCATTGACTTGTAAAAAATTCGTGTTTTATGTTTTTTCCACATTACTAAAACTTCATGCTTATATGATTTCATGTTTATATGTTATGATTCCATATGTTACATTTTCTATATCATAATATCATGCCTTCTATCCCATGTACTAATGCTCTGTTCTTATGGTTACTCCATTTTTGGGATTTTATATCATACCTTTCTACATTTTATCCAAAGGTTATCCTATGATGATTTATGAGATCAATGGAATATATGATCTAGTTTTGGAGTTTTATTGAACATCTATTTTTATATTGTCTGATTATGTACATAGTCTTCCAAGACAATAGACTTAACGATCCATGGATTGTACTCTGATGTATAATTTTTCTTCAAATCATGTAATGTTTTGTGTAAAAGGATAGGGTCACTATACATGGTATTAAAGAATGGTTTAGTTATTTTTGGGGATTAGGAATACAGAACATTAGTGAGAACATTAAGGATGAGACAATCTATAAGAGAACATCCCAAAAATTTGGTATGTATAGTGTAATTGGATTATCAAGAAAATAAATACATGAAAAGATAAAAACAGGTAGAGGTGGCTCTATTATATATGTACTTAAGAGTGAAAACATTGACAAAGTGTTTTGGGATTGACCCAGGGTATGTTGGTACATGACAATAGACCTTGTTAAACTCTTTGTTTGATAGTCCTGGTGGATATTATTTTTTTAATTCATGATCTTAGTGAAATTTTTTTTAAGGGAATAAAAAATCCCATAATAAAATAAGTTATGAAATAGATCGAGGATAACCATGATTTAAACCTATGGAATAACAAGTTTGGATATACATATCCTTGACATGTTTATCCTTTGATGTTGAAAATTTTCTCTTTTTTTCAATAACTATGTCTTCAATCCCTCAAATTGTACGTTCTTTATCATAGTTAATGGAGGGAAATAGAAGAACACATTCTAGAAACTACTGTGAAAGGCGATGTGAAGATTTCTCTATTGATATGCTTGATATGATGGGAATTGGTGATCAAAACATCATGATAGTACATTCTCACCTCTCTGAATTTATGAATAATAAGTTGAATCATGTACAATTCACTCCTCATCCAAAGAAAGAACATGTTTCTATCGAATACTTCATACGGAAAAGGCCTCCCATGTTTAGTGGATCTTCTCATCCCCTCCTAATAGAACAGGGAATTATCTCCATTGAGACGATATTCTTTATCATTTAGTTCTCAATAGAAGGGATATTCATAGTAGTGGTCTATTGTTTTGACAGGGAAGTAGATCAGTGGTGGATACTGATCAAGAATATGAATCTCCAAGAAGAAATAGATTCCATGAATTTTGATGAATTATAGAGGATGGTTTTCAATAAATATTTTCATTGAACCCTCTGTCTCCATATGGAAAGAGAGTTTTCGGTCTCAAGAAGAAGGAAGATGAGTCCATCTAGGCATATGAATAATACATTACAAGGGTTTCACGATATGCCTCTAGTATAGTCATAAACACTGAATGCTAGGTAGATATTTTATTTAGTGGGATAACGTCAAGTATACAAAATGTTTTGGCAATTCAAGACTTCGTTAATTATGAGGGAATTGTCCATTGTGCCCCCAAGGTTGAAAGGGAGATTGGAGACTCATAGTGGTCTTGTGGGCCAAGTGAAAAAAAGTGAAATATTGAGAAAAATATGGGTGGTTCAACAAAAAAAATCCCACGATGGAAAGAGGCTTGAATATCCCACCTATAAATGTTGTGGGAAGAAGCATCCTAGGAATTATATAAAGGGAACCATGAATTACTTACAATGTAGAATGCTGGGACATCTGGCCAATAACTACTAAAAGGATATGAAGAATCCTTCTAATGTGGAAGAAGAAACGAAGGTTCAGATCAATTCTCAGCCAGTGGTTCAGTGTTACAAATGCAAGGTGCATGGTAATTATGCAAAAAAAATTCTTTAAGCCAAGGGTTATCAGAGGAAATCAACAACAACCTCCAATGAAACAAATACGTTCTCATGTTATCACTAATGCTGATGTGGGTCCGGTCAATTATGTGGTGATTGGTATGCTAGTTATTCATGAATAGTGAACGTAATGTTTGATTTTAGTTCTACGCATTCTTTTCATATCTTCCATGTTTAGTAAAACTATTGAAACACCACCTCAAAATTAGGAGGACATGTTATCGATGAGAAGTGAATGGGGATGTTATTACATCCATTGTTTTTATATCCTCCCTGGTTAACATTTGTAGACTAAACCTCCAAAAAAAAATTAATTATACAAACTTTATTAGAGTTCGAAGCTATCTTGGGAATATATTGTCTCTCTTTATAAAAAGCCAACATCAACTGCCGGGAAAGGTGTATCACTCTTCACATCTCGAAGAATCCTCTAATTCTTTATAAGTATAAGGAGGATGATGAATATCCATCAGAATCAACATCTCATGTGTGGATATTTCTTCCTTCTGAGAAGGAATATCTATCCCAAATGATTGAGTCATAGGAAAGAATCATTCATGAATACATTACCATCATGAGGGGTTACGCTGATGTATTCCCTAAATAGTTTCCTAGTCATCCTCCTGATTGAGAGGATGAGTTCTCAATTTAACATATTCCTTGATCTCAACCTATATAAAATACACCTTATTGAATGGCCACCATAGTTCAAGAAGAGATGAATAATAAGGTACGTGAGAATCTGAAGAAGGGTTGTATACACCTGTGTGAATTACCATGGGGTGCACCAGTCCTCTTCATATTAAAGAAGGATGGTTCAGTGTTCCTCTAAAATGATTATTGTGAGACAAATAAAATCATTATAAAGAACAATTATCCCCTTCTATAGATAGATGACTTGTTCGATTTGCTTCATGAGGCTAGTTATTTCTCAAAGGTCGACCTTCGATCAAGATATCACCAATTAATGGTGAGTAAAAATGATATTCCCTAGAATATCTTTTGAACGAGGTATGTACACTATGAGTTTATAGTTATTCCCTTTATACTCATTAATGATATTATAATATTCTTGTATTTAATGATTAGAGACTTTAGAGATTACCTTAGAAAATTTGTGGTAGTCTTTATTGAAGATATTCTGATATACTCCAAGAGGAAGGATAAACATGAGGAGAATTACAATATAGTGTTAAATCTATTTGAAGGGAGAAGTTGTATGCAATGTAACAAAATTTTTGAGTTCTGAATAGAGGATGTATCATTCATGGGGAATGTATTAATCAGCAAAGGGTTATCTGTGGACCCTTCAAAGAAAAAAGAGATTGAAGAGTGGCCCATGCCAACTATGCAACGAAGATCCACAACTTTCTGGGTCTAGTGAGTTATTATCAATTATTTGTGATCAACTTTTCATGATTTTAAAACCCAATGACCATGTTGACACAAAAGAGAGTAATTTTTGTTTGGACTCAAGAATGAGAAGACTATTTTATGGAGTTGAAGAAGAGTCTTCTCCCTGTACCAGTACCCACACTCCCAATAAGGGAAGAAATATTTGTGGTGTAAAGTGATACCTAAAAGAAACAATTAAGTTGTGTGTAGATGAAAAATGAAAAATGATAGTCTACGCCTCACAGAATATGAAATACATGTGAAAAACTGCCACAAACATGATCTTGATTAGGATGATGTGACCGCTACGTTGAAAATATGGCGGCATTTTCTCTATGGGGAGAACTGTGAGATATATACTGATCACAAGATTCTCAAATACATATTCACACATAAATAGATTTGTATGATCCAATGAATATGGTTATATATAATGAATGATTATGACTTCTCAATCCACTACCATCCTAGAAATTCAAATAAGGGGGAAGATTCTATATGTAGAAACGATTATGCATCTTTATCAATGATGGGAATTGAAAATGACCATATCTTCATAGATTTTCATATGATGAAAATGGAAATCATTTATGGAAGAACATAATCAATCATTTTACAAATGATTTTTTAACCATCCCTCGTGGTGAAAGTAAAGGATTCTTAAAGTTGTCGAAATTATGAAAACAGTGGAAGCTTTTAGAAATGGAAAATACTTTGAGATCATGATTTATGTTGAATGAGTTGTAATTTTTGAATCATGAATATGTGTACCATCCGATCCAATGATAAAGAAGGATCTTTTGAATGACCCACATAGCTCAAAACTCTCTATTCACCCAGGGAGTACAAAGATGTATCAAGATATTAGAGAGAACATTTGGTAGGAGATTCTGAAGAAGAAGATTGCTGAATATACATCAATGTGCCTAGTATGTCAAAAAGTAAAGGCTGAAGGACAAAAGTATAAAGGGTTGATGCATCCACTACCCATACCAACATGGAAGATTTAGAAAATCACCATGGACATTTTCACTAGACTTCCAATGACATCTAGAAGAAAAATGTTATATGGGTCCTTGTGGATTGACTTACAAGACAACTCACTTTTTCACATTTTGAGAGGACTACTAATTTGATCAACTTGTATGGATATATATCGACGAATTAGTAAGGATTCATGGACTACCACTATCTGTAGTATCCAAACAAGATACAAGATTCCCCTCGATGATTTGGAAGAGTATCCAACATGCTCTAAGCACTAAAATGAACTTTAGTGTGTCCTATCATCCTGAAAAGAGGAAAAATATTAGCATACTATTCATACACTGGAAGGTATGTTGAGAGAACATTCTATGGACTTCTATAGATGATGTGACCAACATATTCCACAAGTCAAATTCTCCTACAATAATAGTTTCCACTTGAGAATCTGAATAGCACTATACAACCCTTTATGGGAATTGGTGAAGACCACAGGAGTGTTGGGATAATGTTGGGAAACATAAGCCGCTAGGACCTAAAATGGTCGAAAAAATGGTGGAGTAGGTGAAAACCATTCAGCAACACATCAAGGCAGCCCAATGTCGACAAAAGATTTATGTAAACAATCATCAATGGGACATTGAGTACAATGTTTGAGACAAGGTATTTCTATGAGTATCTCCATGGAAGAAGGTCATTGAGGTTTGTGAAGAAAGGAAAGCTATGTCTTGATTATATCGGCCCCTTTATGTTTATGGATCTTGAAATAGATGTGGCATATCGACTAGAAGTTCCATCTACCATGGCCAAAGTACATGATGTATTTCATGTATCCCTCTTAAAGATGTACATACCTGACCCTTCACATGTACTCACTGTAGAGGTGGTACAATGGGATAATGATCTTTATTATGAGAATAAGCATGTGATGATCTTGGATCATATAGATAATGTTATACATATCAAGACTACTCACCTGGTCAAAGTATTGTGGTTGAACTATCAGTATGGAGTGGAAACATGGGAATTGGAGGAGGCAATGAAAGAAAAGTACCTTCACATTTTTATTGCATAGAATGTAAAATGAAATTTATGGGGATAAATTTCCTAATGGTGGATAATGTAACGACCTACATTTTTCAATGGAAATTTACTTCTTATAAATATGTCATGTACTTTCCATAATTCAAGAAATTGATAATTTCTATGTACTATAAGACCTTTGAATATAATTTTTATTCTTATGTGTTTTGAATTTCGAAAATATAACATACACAGTTGCGATCAATAAGTTATTTGGAGTCTATTATGACCAACTTAATTTTTGGTGAATACCCACATACCATTTTGAATAGTAATGTTAACCTTATGAATAGTTTCATTATGTAACTCCCCGACCCCATTTACCTAGAGTCGGTGCATTATTGTAATACATTAGCATGATTACAAGGAATCAAGACTTGAAGGACCGATTGGTTTAGCAGTCTTGGAAAATAGATTACATACATGAACGTTAGTTTACACATTAGAAAATAAAAAAACAACATAAATGATCCATTGATAACGAAATTAAACCCAGAGCTTAACCATGCTTATCAATCATAATACACTTCTTGGAATCCTGGAAAAATAAAACCTAAGAAAGGGGTGAGCCCAGATTCCCAGTAAGGGTAAGTAAATTAGCGGAAGCTATAAAATTTTAGATAAAGATGTTTGATTAAAAAAACAGCCTTTTTAAACATAAACATGAACATAATATGGAAAAGGTGTAAATCAAACATTACCATATAAACTTGCACAAGGATATTATACAAGTCAAAAAATCACATGTAATAACTAATTTCATAATGAGGGAATTCATAATGCCAGACATCATTACCACATAGTCAAGGCCTCGTCCCAAGACTAAAAATAATTTTTCTTTCAAGGCCTTGTGACGAGACACTAGTTTGTCTCCTGAGACCTACCAATGCATCGATGAGCTATAGCAGGCTCCACTTGTCACATTCTAAGTCCACTGCATTCCACATATGAATAGTTGAAACATAACATAAACATTCATTTTAAAACTAGCATGCAAAATGTCAATACATTAACCATAAACCATGAATGGTATAAAAATAGAACATCCAAAGTCAAACATATCATAACTCATTCAATACAATATGGAATATTATATTATAATAAATCAACCTCAATAAAAAATAATATCCAGTAAAGGATGCTGACATTATTAAAAATGATGATTAAAACTTTTTGAGAGAAATATCCTTTTTGTAAAATCATCTAAAAGTAACCCATTTATAAAGGAAGTAATTTAAAATAGATTTTTGAATCAAATTGTCCTATCCCACTTTGAAACTTTTGAAAATAATTATCATTTCAAAACCTTCATGCCCATATAAATAAATCCTTAAAATCATTTTTAAAACATGGACATTAATTAAAAAGATTTTGAATGATAAATTTTATAAAAAAATTAAATTATGATCTTGATAAAGAGTAAATTTCAAAAATCCTTAAAATATTCATTTTGAAATTTTTTTATGAAAAATGGACATGGAAGATTAAAATTCCCTAGTAAATACTTACAAATAAATAATCTCGGGTAATAATGAGATTGGGGAATTAACCCTTACCCTAAACATTCCTTTATTTGAGGGCACATTTACCTCTTGTATGAAGATGGTAGTATGTTATTAAAATATATCAGAAACATATTAATATTTATTATATCTTACATGATTAATTTATGACTTTATACTAACCATTTAATAATAATTTCCATGTAAAATTAACATTTCAGGTAATAATCGCTTTCTTTATCGTACATGTTTTAACTTGTTACTATTGATTGTATCACTTATATAAATATTTAAACACTTCCAAAATATATAACAATATTTATATATCATATATATTTAGAATATAAATATGTATAATAGACATATATAGGAAATGGAAACACCATTTATGGAGATGGTAGTCCGTACGTACGCATAAAAGCTGTTTCCATTTTCATATCGTATTGAAGGGAACTAAGTGAATAAGACATATGTAAGTACATATATATAAATATATATATATATATCCCTATTAGCATTATTCTGTCATATATTACATACTTATTAGTAATATATATTTTAATAATCGTCGATGAATGGTGAACGTGGAAATGAATCTCATCGCGTCGTAGAGACGGTAATCCGTACGTACACACGAGCGAAAATATCATTTATTTAAAGGTGTGGAATTGGATGGTGTATTAATTTTACAGAGACATTAGAATTTTATTTTTATTATTTATATACATATTACTCATAATTATATCCATCCAAATAACATAGTGTTGATTAACATATTACACCATGGTGTGGAGACAATAAGCCGTACGTACACACGCATGGTGACATTATCATTCATAAAATTGATTGAATAATGAATATAGTTGTTCCATATTTATAATAACATCACATAATATATAAGATACTAGATTTATTATTTTAGAATGGAAACAACAAAGAAATAGTAAGTGGAAGAATAAGAGAATTTGAATGACGGTGGTGAAATCATTACTTCTTCTTCGGGTTCTTCCTTTTGATTTGATCAAAAGGGATCCTTAAGTTGAATGTATGACCAAAGGAAGGCCTCTAGGATAAATTTAGGATAGTTGAGAGGATATCTGGGTAGGGGTTGGACGAGACAAATGGATTCGGAGGTGTGAATTTTTGATAAGGGGAAGTACCCTTTTATAAGAGGGGTGAGGGGCACCTTTGAAAAAACATAAGATATTATTTTATAATTAATTAATAATCGGTTTTTAATGGATAAAAAGTGACTTATTTTGAGTATAGGGTGGGTATGGGTCGAAATACTCTCAACCAATATTTCTTAGACTTGTATAGGTTACCATTTAAAACTTATCAATTAGATTTAACTCTAAGTTAAATAATTTAACTTTTACAATGTCTTCTTTTATTCTTACACTAAATGGTTAATAAAATTACTATATACAGCCAATAGAACCACAATTGATTCATTAAGGTCATATATATTATTATATATGATGTTTGGCCAATAATTATATTTTTATGACCATTATATCAATTAATAATATAATATTTATTTTAAAAACTATTTTATGTCACTTTTGACACTATTTGTTATTTTGTTTTTTGTAAAATCATAAAAACATGACTACTTCGAACAAGATACATTGAATCAGATCTAAAATGTTATATTCACCTATAAAATTCGTGGTTGTCATAAACATTTTGAAATTATATTTATTTTAGTATTTATAATACCATTTATTCGATTCTTTCATCAATAATGTAATTACAGCTCCTTACAGTGTCCTAAATAAATTTAATTATTTAATGTCTAAAAATTATAAATAAAATACCATTATGTAGGAAATATTTTTTTCTTTCTAATGAATATATACAGTCTTATTTATATTATGTATAACCCTATATTAAAAATGTTTTAGTTATTAAAACTTGAATTTAACACATTTAACTCTTCTTTAAATTAAATAATAATAAATGTATTAATCTATTTAAAGTATACATAAAGGATAATATATTATTAATAAGGTTTTTTGGTTGAATTATACTTATAAAATAGAATTAGGACATGTGTTAGGGTAATAGTAATACCATTTTACCCTTAATTACCCTATTTACTTTTAACCGTGGTAAATAAAAGTAAAAAATTTACTATTGACCAAAAATTATTTTTATCTTATTGAACGAAATTTTATGTACTGATATCAACCATGTCTCTTGGATTTTTTAAATTTCACTCACAGAATCTGTAAAATTATGTTTTATGTGAATTCCCAAATTCTCCTAGGAGGAAGGTAAAAGACGGTGAAATTTTCTATAAATTTTTTTATATATCTATAATTATTATAAATTGACTCCAATGAATTACATTGAACATATATAGATATTATGTATCTATTTTGACCTAAAATAAATTTAAATAAAATAAATAATTATTTAATGAAAAATTCGGTTTTAAACGATAACTCTGTCTTTTTTCAGTATTCATCAAAAATTGATCATTTTCAGAAAAATACCAAAAATTCACCCTAGGATAATTTTGATATTCCGAATCCAAAAATGAAATCTATTTACCAAATTAAAAATATATAAGTTTCATTTATTAATTTAAAATTAATTCTTATTGTCAAAAAATAGCGTGTTTTTTAAGAAACAATAACTATCAAAAGATTGACATTTGTTTATGTATAATTTTAATGTGAAATTAATTCCAAAGACCAAAATTGGATTAAAGGGTAAAAATATAATCTAATTATAATTCCCAAAAATTAAAATTTATAAATAAACAATATAAATTATTTTGATTAAAAAAGTTGTTTTCAGTTAAAATATAGTATTTTTTCACTATTTTCCAAATATTAAAGTTATTAGAAAAACACTAAAAATTTATGGAAACTAAATTATTATGTCCCAATTATAAGGAAGATGTTTTTTTGTCAAAATTAATATATAAAAGTTTAAATTATTGTATTTAAAAAGGGTTCGCCATTAAAAGGTAGTAAAATTGCATTTTTTGAAAAATAATTATTTTATCTAAAATAAATAATTTTTTCTTACATTATGTCTAAGAAACTAATAAAATGGATTCTAAAATTTTGAGGATTATATAATGTTCAAAATTCAGTTAATACTATTCACAACCGCTTTTGAATGACTAGTTTGGTAAGTCGTGATGCGCTTGAACTCATTTGTTACGTCTAGTGTAAGTTATAACATTACTTTAAAGAAATAATGTACTATGAAATCTTGGGGTGTTACATTCTTCCCTCATTCAATAAATTTATTTCTCGCAATTTGAAATTGTGTTTCAAAAATAAAAGGCTGAAAATAGAGAATACATTTGTGGAAAAACCCACATCGGAAATTGGGTTAATAAAATTTAGTCATAATATGAGGAAAATGGAAATGAAAAAGACACCACCAAATTATGATCTCAATTAAGAGAACATTGGTGGAAATTAGAGAAACATAATTGGAGAGAAAATGTAGATATTTATAGTGAGTGATTGAGGTCATCAATCGCAAACAATTGTAGAATTTTGGGCCTCAAATCCACCAATATATGATGATTTAAAATACCATTAGTTCAAGAAAACGTAAGGTATTAGGATAACACATTTTTGGATTTAAGATCCCTTCCAAAAAGTTTAATAATTAATTTATCCCTAATATAAGAGGGAAATATGTATATTTATATATATACTTGACAAGTAGAGTTTCATCCTATATCTAATTCCTTCTACAAACTCATCTTTCACTCTAAAATATTTCAAATATATATATATATATATATTATTTATCCTAATCATAAAAGGTTCCAAAAATAATGAATTTATAATTCACAAATCAAACCCTTTAAAAACTACATTATTCAATCCAGGACATCACGTAGGCTAGTGGTAGGTGATGCACCCTTTCGGCACTTTGGTTGCAGGATCAAGTCACGCAGCCTTGTCAGACGCGACAGGTTGTCCCCCGACCTTCAGGTTGTCCTTTTTATGATAATCCAAAAATTATCTCGAGAAATGATTTAACATTAAAAATAGTATCCAATGTCAAACTTAATCAATTCTGAACATTAGACTTTTCCAAAATTCTTCTGTCCAAACTCACAGTCCAAAATTTATAAAGAAGGTAAACACAGTGAAGATCCTTTTTTCCACGTAATAACATGTGAATACCTTCATCATGTATTATTTTAAAAAATATTAATTACCTGAATTACCATAAAAACATATTTATTGAATTCATGCTCACTTATTCCTTAGATATACTCCTTATATCCAAAAATGTTGTAAACTCCAACAATGAGGGAATATACAAATCATTAATCAGTTTCAAGGTAGTCAAGAATATCGAATATAATTTATCCAAATCAATCATCTCTTATTAAAACATTAACACCTCAGTACCAAGACCATATTAATGTTTTTTCTTTCCTTCAACCATGTATTTTCCAAAAAAAATTAACTTACCATTAAGCCACTTTTCTTGGTTCCACAAAATCTCAATTCATTAATGATATAGTACTGCAGTACAATCCTTATATACTGTATAATTCATATAACATGTACATCAAAAATAAAATAATAAAATGAAACAATACTTTAATAACAACATAGTAACTCTTAATCATTACTATTTGTCTTTGGTAGTATCATAACTTGATTATTATCCAATAACAGTATTTGGGGTATACTTTGATGATTTGAATAGTGATTCCCATAGTGTCCCAACTCCTTGTAGATAAAGCATTTTACATTTGAAACCTTTTTCTTTCCTTTGAAATCAAGTGTTTAGTGTCATCTTTCTACACACTTATAAAAAACTCTTATTCAATTCACGCATTCACCAATGCCATTCTTTCCACAGTTATCACATATAGGAAAATCCGTCTTTCCCTTATTCCCTTTATCCATCTTTTTTTCTACCACCCTTTTCTTCTCAAGCTTCCCTTCAAATCCATAGGACTCCGAGAATTCTATACTTGTCTTATTAACACATGATAGTATTTCTTCATATGATCATAATACATGGAAGAATATTTCCTTTCTAAATGATGGATTAATACAATGAAAGATATGATCCTTCTTACTCTCTGTATCATATTTATTGTTGGAGGTCTCATTCCTTCTACTTGACACCATTTCTAAATAATGGCATACAATAGGTTAGTTTAGGAATCAAAATGCACAATTCAAAACTTGTAAAATACCTAAAGTAAATTGAAAATATTATCCATAAAATCTATAGTTATAAAATGTTTTCTTTGAGTAAATATTTACTCCCGAATACTTCGTAATTTCTTATAATGAAAAAGTGAATTATCCTAAGCATATCCACCGGGAGTGTCGTAACCAAGAGTGTAGCAAGGCCCGTTGTCATGCACCAGTTCCCTTTTGAGTGCTACTCAAAGCGATGTTTTTGAGTATTACCCCTAGGTACATCTGTGCCTGAGCCACCTCTACCTGCTCATATCTAGACGTGGATGTATTTCTTGTAGAACTCACAGAATCTCTACAGTACCAAAATACTAGGAAGTTATTCTACACCAATCCTACAATTCTATCTTAGGGTAATGTTCTCTAATCAGAGTTTAACTAAATCTATTTCCCAGATTGTTTCTAAACTTCCCCTGATACCAACAATAATTCCCTGACCCCAGTTACTAAGAGTCGGTTCATTATCCTAATACATTGGCATGATTACAAGGAATCTAGTACCGAAGGACCGATCAGTTTAGCAGTCTTGGAAAATAGATTATATACATGAACGTTACATTACACATTATAAAATACAAAACAAAAAAAATGATCCTGTGAGAACACCATTAATCCCCAAGGTTAACCCTACTTATCAATCATAATACACTTCATGGGATCCTGGGAAAATAAAACATTAGAAAGGGGTCAGCCTAGATGCCCAGTAAGGGTAAATAATTTAGCGGAAGCTATAAAATTTTAAGGAAAGAAGTTTGATTAAAAAAGATCCTTTTTAAAACTAAACTTGAACATAATATGGAAAAAGAGTTAATCAAACATTACCATATAAACTTTCACATGGGTATTCTACTATTCGAATAATCACATGTAATAAATTATTTCATAATGAGGGAATTCCTAATGCCAGACATCAATATCACATATTCAAGGCCTCATGCCAAGAATACAAACAAAATTATTGTCAAGGCCTTAATCCAAGACACTAGTTTGTCTCATGAGACCTACCGATGCATCGAAGATCTATAGCGGGATCCATGCGTCACTTACTAAGTCCACTGCATTCCTCATATTAATCGTTGAAACATAACAAAAACATTCGTATTAATACTATCATTCGAAATTTCAATAAATTTACCATAAACCATGAATGGTGTAAAAATAGAACATCCATAGTCAAACATATCATAACAAATTCAATACAATATTGAATATTGAATTATAATAAATCAACCTCAATCAAAAATAATATCCAGTAAGGGATGTTGACATCATTTAAAATGATGAGTAAAACTTTTTGAGAGAAATATCATTTTTGTAAAATCATTTAAAAGTCACACATTTATAAAGGATGTAATTTAAAAGAGATTTTGGAATCAAAGTGTCCCATACCACTTAGAAACGTTTGGAAAGAATTATCATTTCAAAACATTCATGCCCATATAAATAAATTTTTAAAATCATTTTGAAAACATGGACATTTATTAAAAATATTTAGAAAGTTAAATATTTAAAAATTTAAAAATTCTGATCTTGATAAAGAGTACCTTTCACAAATCCTTAAAATTTTCATTTTGTAATCATGTTTATGAAAAATGGACATGGATGATAGAAATGTCTCAGTAAATACTTACTCATAAATAATCTTGAATAACAATGAGATTGGGGAATTAACCCTCACCTTGAACATTCATTTAGTCAAGGGTACGTTTAAACTCTTGTTTGAAGATCGTAGTATGTTATTAAATTATACTATAACCATAGTAATATTTATGATATAATACATGATTCATTTATGACTTTATACTACCCATTTAATAACAATTTCCATGTTAAATTAACATTTCGGGTAATAATCGATTTCTTTATCATACGTGTTTTAACATGTTACTCTTGATTTTATCACGTAGATCAAGATTTAAATATTTAAGGAATATATAAAATTATTTATATATCATATATATTTAGAATATAAATTTGTATAATAGACATATATATGAAATGAAAAACACCGTTTATGGAGACAATGGTCCGTACGTATGCATAAACGTTGTTTCTACATTCATATCGTATTGAACAGAACTAAGTGAATAAGATATATGTAAGTACATATATATATATATATATATATCTAGTAGAATTTTTATGTCATATATTACATACTTATTTGTAATAAATATTTTTATAATCGTCAATGAATGGTGAATGTGGAAATGAATCTCATCGCGTTGTGGAGATTGTAATCCGTACGTACGCACGCGTGAAAATATCATTTCCTTAAAGGTGTGGGATTGGATGGTATACTATTTTTATAGAGACATTATCATGTTATTTTTATTATATATATACGTATTACTCATCATTATATCCATCTAAATAACATAGTGTTGAATAACAAATTATACCACGATGTGGAGATGGTAAGCCGTAAATACACACACATGATGACATTATCATTCATAATATAGATAGAATAATGAATATAGTGGTTACATATTTATAATAACCTCACGGTATACATAACATACTAGAGTTATTATTTTAGAATGGAATCAACAAAGAAAGGTTAAGTGGAAGAATAAAATAACTTGAAAGAGGGTGGTGAAATCATTACATCTTCTTCGGGTTCTTCTTTTTGATTTGATCAAAAAGGCTCCTTAAATTGGATTTATGACCAAGGAAGGCCTCTAGGATGAATTTAGGACAGATGGGAGGATATTTTGGTAGGCATTGTCTGCGCCAAATGCCTTTGGATGTGTGAATTTTAGAGAAGGGGAAGTTCCCTTTTATAAGAGGGGTGAGGGGCACCTTTGAAAAAACATAAAATATTATTTTATAATAAATTCATATTCAGTTTATAATGGATCCAAAGTGACTTATTTCGAGGCCAGGTTGGGGATGGGTCGAAATAATCTCAACCAATAGGCTTTAGACATGTTTAGGTTAAAATTTTAAACTTATCGTTTAGATTTAACTCTAAGTTAAATAATTTAACTTTTACTATGTCTTCATTTATTCTTACACTATTTGGTTAATAAAAATACTATATATTGAAAATAGAACCCAAATTGGTTCATTAAAGTCATATATATTATTATATAAGTATTTTGGCCAAACTGTATATATTTTAAACTATTATATCAATTAATAATATAATATTTGTTTTAAAAACTATTTTATGTCAATTTTGAAACTATTTGTTATTTTGTTTTTTCTAAAATCATTACTCAACTACTTAGAAAAAGATACATTGAATCAGACATAACATGTCATATTCACCTAGAAAATTAGTGGATTTTATAAAAATATTGAAATTATATTTATTTTAATATTTATAATACCATTTATTTGATTTTTTCATTAATAAGTTAATTACATCATTATTACTGTGTCATAAAAAATTTAATTACTTAATGTCTAAAAATTATAAATAAAATACCATTATGTAGGAAATATTTTTATATTTATAATTAATATTTATAGTTGATTTTATATTATGTATAACCCTATATTAAAAAAGGTTTTGTTATTAAAACATGAATTTAACTCTTCTTTAAATTAAATAATAATAAATGTCTTAATCTCTTTCAAGTGGACCTAACGGATCATATTTTATTCCTAAGTTTGTTTTTGGTCGAATTACACGTATCCAATATAATTCGGACATGTGTTTGGGTAATAATAATATCATTTTTACCCTTAATTACCATATTTAATTTTAACCATGGAAAATAAAAGAAAAAAGTTACTATTCACCACAAATTATTATTATCCTATTGAACCACATTTTTCTTATTGATATCAACCATGTCTCTTGGATTTTTTAAATTACACTCATAGAAGTGGTAAAATTTATTTATATGTGAATTCGCAAATTCTCTTAGGAGGTGGAAAAAAGAGGGTGAAAAGTTCTATAAATTTTTTTATATATCTAAAATTATTATAAATTGACTCCAATGAATTAAATTTAACTTATATAGATATTATGTATCTATTTTGACCTAAAATAAATTTAAATAAAATAAATTATCATTTAAATAAAAATTTGGTTTTAAACGATAACTGAGTCTCTTTTTCAATATTCATAAAAAATTTACCGTTTTCAGAAAAATACCATAAATTTAACCTAGTCTAATTTCAATATTTTGAATCCAAAAATGAATTATGTTTTACCAAATTCAAAATATAGATGTTTCATTTATTAATTTAAAATTAAATCTTGTTGTCAAAACAAATAGCGTGTTTTTTAAGAAACAATAATTATCAAATGATTGACACTTGTTTATGTATAATTTAAATGAAAAATTAATTCCAATGACCAACATTGGATTAAAGGTAAAAATATAATCCAATTATACTTCCAAAACATTAAAATTTATAATTCAACACTATAAATTATTTTGATTAAAAAAGTTGTTCTCAGTTAAAATATAGTATTTTTCACTATTCCCCAAAATATGAAATTTATCATAAAAACACCAAAAATTTATTGAAACTACATTATTATTTCCTGATTCTAAAGATGAATTTAATTTTATCAAAATTAATATATAAAAGTTTCAAATATTGGATTTAAAAAGGGTTCTCTATTAAAAGGCGGTAAAATTGCATTTTTTAAAAAATAATTCTTTTATCTAAAAAATTAAATTTGTTCTTACATTATGTCTAAAAAACTCATAATATGGATTTTAAATTTATACTGATTATATATTGTTCAAAATTCAGTTAATACTATTCATAAACACTTTTTAACGGCTAGTTTGGTAAGCGGGGATGCGCTTGAACGCAGTATTGCGTGTAGTGCAAGTTATTGCATTATTTTGATGAAATAAAGTACTATGAAATCATATGGTGTTTCACATTTCCTAATGTATAATAAAAATATATATGATATTATATAAATAATATTCACATTGAAGTACAATATTCCTATATCTAGGAATAAGAAAATAATTTTTTTAAATTGTTATTTTTCGAGTTAATTATGATTTTGATTAAAAATTAAATTAATCATATTTCAAAAAATATTATTGAAAAATGTTGTTTATTTTTGGAATAAAAACGATGAAAAAAATTTAAGGTTAATTTTGGGAATTTTTTGAAATACTATTATTTTCTGTGAATAGTAAAATACATTAATTTACCATATAAATTAATTATAATTTAAATCACCTTTTCCCAAAATCAAAAGTGATGTAAGAACCCAACTCTCGAACTAACATGAACTTATAACTTTTCTCAATAATGTAATCATCAATATTTCTTCTCTTATAGAAAAATAATAAACTAATGATCATAATATTATGAAAGCCCTCCTCTATTCCACTATAAATACCACCCCTCGTTACCTCTTATCTTTACTCATCTCGATCCATGTGTCTTGCCTATATTCTACCAAAATCTATCTTATATATCCTCTTCTAGGACCAAAAACCCCTAGTCTCTTAAAAATAAAAAAATCTTATCCCCTTAAGTGGATTACAAGGAAGATTTATTCTAGAGGACATTAAGATCAAGAAAAAATCACTGTCTGATTTAATGTAAGGGATCCTCTCAGTTTCACTTTTATTAACTAATTTCATATATTCTATTAAATTTTATGTTCAATTATTAATAATGGGGTAGATTTTGCACCCCCATACTACCGTCATAATTTATAAGGGATTGGAAACCCATTTCTTTCTCATGAAGCCCTCTTATGTATGTCTGATTACATGTTGATAATCCGTAAGAAATTCTACACAAAGCTCATTTTTTCCCACCAGGTTGCATTGTAATTCATTATAAAAAAATGACTTGGTCTAATATATATCTATGTGCAACTAATAATTTCTATGTAAATTTAGAAGATTCATTTATCAAGACCCTTCTATCGTTCTCTTTTGCGGATATACGTGTTTTTAATTAATTCCCAACACAATACTTCCTGATAAGAAAACCTATTTTAAGGGAACTTACCAAATTTTTAACCATTTTCAAATGCATTGTATCTTTTGTCTTAGGGTACCATTGTGTTAATAAAATCAGTCTTTTTTTTAAGAAAACCTTATAGGTTCACTTCTATTTTTTATAATGTATTGTTCCCTTTTCTATTTTAGAGACTCTATAGTGTTTTCCTTACAACATCGCAAAAATGTTTTAATGCTAAAATTACTTAAATAATTTTTTTACATATTGCCACATGATCTTGACATCAATTATCATGATAAATTCCTCTTTTCCATTATAAATATTCATGTTTATTATAATTCTTTTCTTTCATGGACACTTTTATAAAAAACCAAGTTGTTATGCTTTATATCATGATTACAGTACCCAATCCTTTCCATGGGAAACCCTTATGTTTATATATGATTGATTATGTATGATTAATTATTTGGAGAACATATTCATGTAATTTTAATAAGGTTTCACCTAGATAGAACCTCAATTCATTTGGTAAAGTTGAGCCTCATGAGATGTTATGTCTGACAATCATGGATGTTAGCCTTGGCTTGTGCTCTATGTGAAATGGTCTTTGAAGTTAGCCATGGGATAGGCTACTATGGGGAAAGGTCTTGGAAGTTAGCCTTGATTCATAGTAAATTCAGGTTTTATTTTTCTTCCAAATTACTATGACTCACTACGTATATGATTCAATGTTTATGTGTTATGATTTCATATGTCACATATTTTTTTATATCTTCATGTCATTCATTCTATCAAAAGTGTTAAGGCTTTGATCATATGGTTATTCCCTTACTACAATTTTAGCACATCCATTTGTTCATGTTATCCCTAGGTTATACTATAAATATGTATGATCACAATGGAATATAGGAGCTCATTATGGAGTTTATTTAAAATTATGTTTTTATAATGTTTGATTATGTACCTAGTCATACAAGACACTAGAAATAACAATCTGTGGCTTGTACTCTGATATATAATTATTCTTAGAATCATGTAATGTTATGTGTAAAAGGAATAGGTCTCTATATAGATCCTTGAGAAATTTTATCTAGGTTAAATGAGATACATTATTTACATGATATCACATCTTCACGTGGATGATAATTACTATTGTGTGGAGATTTTAATGACACATTCATTTATGAGTAATTAATTTTAGTGGAAGTTTAATAATTCATATGGTGGAGGGATATTTTGAATAACTAGGTGATGAATAGAGCTATGGTCTTTCTAAACATCTTGATATGGTGTATTCTTACCTAAACAGAAGATTTGAGGGAGATTTAAGGATCATGATTTTAATAGAGGAGGCCTATAAGTGCTATGTAAAACACAAAAAAACACCTTATAGAGACTAACCCCACTGACATGCCAGTGGGGTAGGAAATATTCATGCTTCAAAAAATGAATCACTAGCAAGATGGTGGAGAGAATTGGAGATGGGAAAGTAGGTTAACTTTTTATTTTTTCCATCGAATCCTCCATAATATTTATCAATTTGGCTCAAATTTTTGAGATCTATTTGGTTTAGCTATCTTATTATTTCCCCTCCATGAGATCGCCTTGATATGGGTTTGGAATATGTGACAATAAAGGGTGAATCCGATTTATATAATTCATTGTTCATCAATCATAGCCACCTTCATTATTTGGGGGATGTATGATTTTATGTTAATAATAGATGTTCCTCTTGGTATGTCATGGCCCATATTATTATTTTACATTTTAATTCTCTATGAATTATCTTCCGTTAAATATTCATGACCATGATTTGAATATTTCTATAATATCAATTAGACAATTTGATGAAAATTCCATTTGATCTTGTTTTAATTTTCTATGAACATTGGGTATTTGGATCAACGTCAATATGTAATGTACCAAGATTTTGAAAACATGCATCTATTGTGAATGTATTTAATACAATATCCTCTATTAATCAATCATATGAATTTTGGTCAATTGGTCTGAATAGTCCCTATACCAGAAAAATTAAATTTTGATTTTGTATTAATTATAATTATGATTGTGTCGGGACTAACCGAGATTCATTAAACAATATTGGGGATATGGTACGTCACATATTTCAATTCATATAAGATTTTCTAATTATATTATATTATATAATTCATTATATTTTTATTGTGTGATAGATATTTTTCCTAGAGTAATATTTAATGTATATGGAAGTCCATGTATGGGTGGTTGATCTTGGTTCTAGTTATCCGTTGATATCTGAAAAGTGCTTCGGTAATTGTTCCATTCTCCTTTAAATATTTTTTTATCATTAAATTAATTATAGTTTTGTTATTATTTATTAATTGGATTTCTAGTGTGTGGTTAGAATTCCAGGGAAATCTATAGACTCTGATTGGTGTTGGATGACCCAAAAAAATTAACTAAGATTTTCATGGATGTGAGTTCACATTATTTGTGGTAACTTTTATCATGTTCTCAACACTTATTTGAGTGGGATGACCCAAAATAATAAAATGTGATTTTCTTGGATGTGAGTTCACATTATTTGTGGTAACTTCTATTATGTACTCAACCCTATAGTATCATATATGTCAATTGTCATGTGATATGGGGTTTTCTACATTAAGTAAATCACTCTTACTTCATAAATTTTCTATAAATGACATGGAACAGTTAATTAATTAAATAGTCCTAAAGTGACAAAAAAATAATGGATCTATGCCAAATGTAACTACAAAATGTTATATGGACCCTCAATTTCCCTTATGAACATTCTGGATGCTTCCACTAAAGTCAATTCCTTTTTCACTTTTGATCTTCTTTGATTACATATACCCCATTAGGTTAATTGTTATGTTATGTGATACCAATAACCCTGGAGAACGTGTTTGATGACTGATCATATGCGTGTGTGTAACATGTTAGACCTTGATTGTAGATTTATCACATGTCTATTCATTTTTCCCTTTAGACCATGTTTTATGTTTGATTAGATGTGTGAATGGGTAGGCCATGCGACACCATTTGATGATTGGTCACTAGTGTTTTCATGTGTAACCCATGAAATAATGGTTGATTCATCGATCAAATTTTTATTTTTGTGTGTTTATAATGTGAACTATTCTTTAAGATTAATTTCATGTGAAGGTATGATTATTATGAATATTTATTAAAATAATATTGTTTTCATTCTGTCATCATATTCCTTGTGTACAAGGTTTGGTTTCTTCATCTTCTATAGTTTTTCATAATGGTATAACATTGATTCTTGATCTATGTTATATAACTGTAGGATCTAATATGTAAAAATGATATTCTAAATTATAGGAGGGGGTGAATTTTATACTTTAAATATTCCTTTAGAACCTTTAATGTTAAGTTTAATAAGGTTTAACAAACATTCATAAGACCTCTTAATGAAACATTTTATATTTTCTTAAAAGAATGATTCTACCTTAATGCATAAAGAATTTTTAATATAATCAGAGTAATAGAATTACAATATATAAGAAGATTATACTTTCTAACTTTAACAAAGTTAACATAGAACTATGAAATTAAAACAACTTGTAATAGTAAACAAGTAACAATAAGATTATATTAACCCAAATTGATGGGTGTCCAAAAACCATGGATAAAGGTTCATTTATTTATACTTTCAAGAAAGTATTTCTTACCCAAACCCACTTAAGCCCTTAATATGAAGATCAATATATGTCTTGATATCCCCGCAATCCATCAATTTAAAAGGAAATCAGAACCACTGTCTTCGAATCCCAGAATCCCACGATGAGAGTTTCCACAAAGCAAGTATGAACAAGTTGTTCATGCCTGGACAAGTTGTTCATGGAATCCTTACGAAGAACTGAGAGTTTTATGGGCCTCTCTCTCTTGAAATCACTTCCTATCTTTATTCTTTCAAAGTTAGTTGTCAAAGATAATGTAGTTTTCTTGTTCAAATGGGCTTGAATTTATAGGCAAAATTTCCCTACCGTTGGATCCACTCCAACAGTCATATTTTTCATAAATTTATGAGGGACCTGGACACGTGTCAAACATACAATGGTTTTTTTTAACAGAATGTATGACATCATTTTATGAAACCGAAACGATGTTAAGTTAAAGAAAAAAATTATGTACAAGAAATCATAGAATCTGATAATATTGGAATGATACATTTGTAAACTCTAACATTATCAGGAAGACAGAATATTAAGAAAAAAATTATCAAGAAAATGAATTCATAAGGAAAAGTAAATCAGATTGAGAAATTGGTATTGCATTTTTTCTGAAACCGGAATAAAAAAATGGAGTCACTTATACGCCGGATTCGGAATCATGAAGACAGTATCATATATACACCAAAATCGGTATCATAAAGACTGGCATCATATATACACCAGAATCAGTATTGTAAAGATCAGTATCATATAAACACCGGAATCAGAATCATAAAAACGGAATCACATATACACCAGAATCAAAATCATAAAAAATGAATCATATATACACCAGAATCAGAATCATAAAAATTGAGTCATAAATCATAATGATAGATCTGTAAGTATAACAGAATGAAAAAACATAAGGATATATCTAAAAGCATAATTGAATGACAATTCCGGATCATAAAAAATACAGAACATAAAAAAATATTTAGAACATAAAAAAAGTGCTTGTGATTTTCAAAATATAAAACCATAAAGAATGGATAAGTCTTCAGACATCCTTATTGACTCACAAATATGCCCATCTTTTTAAATAAAAAAAAATTCTAAGGGAGAATGTATTTACATAGATAAACAAGTATGAAAAACTTATCTGCCCTTTTGAATAAGATTTTGAGTAATATGACTAACTCCCCCCTTAGGTTATGTTTCCCAAGGATAAAATTCATGATCTTTGAAGTCAGTTTTTCTTAAGAGAATATCTCCCCCTTAGATAAGCATTTCATCTTAAAAGAAAACTCCCCCTCACATGTACATTGTCATTTTTTATATACTCCCCCTTTCAAGATTCTCTTTCTCAGAGTTTAAATTCATCCTTTAAATAAATTCTCCACATTTGTGATTTTCAAAAATAGGGAAAGGATTGGAGAAGTATAAGATGTACATTAAAGGTTAATCAAGAATGCATTCTAAAAAAAGAATGATATGAAAGAAACATCTTAATAAAATTTGAGAAATAAGGTTTGCATTACAACAAAACTTCGAAATGAAAAAAAACATACATCCTTCTTTTTCTCAGACAACATCTTCTTCATCAAGGATTTGAGTTTCTTTTCTTCCTTATGATTTTCTTAGAACTTATTCATTAAGATATCCTGATACGAATTATTCATCTCTGAAGACAAGATCCTCTCTTTTTAAGAAGCCACATTTTTCTCTAATTCATCTCTGACTTCTTTCTCACTACTAATGGATCATGAAATAGAATTGAGTTGACTAGATTTCTCAGAGATTGATGCCTTGACCATGTTGAACACAGTTTCACAAGTATTAAAAGCTACATTTGTTGAATCCATGAAGTCACCGAACTATCCTAGATGTTCATTGATATTTTTGGTATGGTTAAAGACATTCATACAAGTTATCTTCTGCGCTTTGTGGTCAATCAGAAGATTAATGAAGTCTACTTCTTTCTTGACAACAATGTCCATAATCATATTGGTCAATTCCTTATTTTAATTTAGGTTCTCTTGAAACATTTGTCTCTGAGCATCTATGTTTTCATATACCATAATGGTGCTGACTAACTTTCTTAAAGATTAAATGACAAAATCATTTTCGATAGATGAAGAGGTATTGGATCCTAAAAAATCTTTTCATTTCTCAACTCCTCTTGGAGTTCAAGAAATTGGTCTATATATTCTCTTAGAGGACTTCTGAGGTGTTTTCTTATCAGAAAAAGAAACAAAAACATTCTTTACATAAACAGGGTCTGTAAATAGATATTTTTCATCTAAAACATGAAAAAAATAGATTTCCGTGTTCATCTTCTTCTTTTTCAAACTCATGATGTTTACATACTGCTTATCCCTCTTCTTCTTGAAATTATTCCACTAATTCAACTTGTTGTTCAACATGTTATTTCTCTAATTATTCTTCTAGTTCAAATTCAAATTCTTCTTTATCTTAAACATCAAACTCTTTCTCAACTTCTATTTCTTCCTCAAGTTCTTCTTCAACTTGTTCTGCGACTTTTTCTATTGAAAAATATTTAGAAACTGAAATCGAAGGAGTTCCAACATAATCTTCCACTCCCCATAAAACATCATTATCATTATCTAGGATTATCTGATCTTTATTTTATTGAACTAGTTTTGATAAAGCTTGGACATTCTTAGATTTCTGGATTTCCAGAGTTTCCATCGGTTTCATATGGATAAAATGAGATTCTGGTACTTCCTGAGATTTTTGTTCAACATCTTTTAGAAGTGACTGACCCACATTCTCTTAAAAATATTCCTTCTTTAACTTTTTTTCCTTCTTTTCATTCTCAAGATTATTAGTTTGATTGATTTTTAGAGCCTTATCCTATGTAATATTTATACCAAAAGAAGGATATACTTCCTTTCTAGTAGCAACCATTTTTCTCCACTTTTCAACTGTTGCATCCGAATAAGAATTAAGTTTCTTTGCAGGAGGGGGTGATGAAACTGGGATAGAAGAAACATGTATTGGCAAGCTATGTTCATCATGTTTCCTTTTCTTAGGAACCGACTTTGAAGATTCTAGAAGATCACCCTTGTTTTGGACAAACATTTATTCAAAGATTTTCGATTATAGAATAATCTCTACTTTAATCCTCCTTAGAGTGTCGTCACTAGGCAACAAAATCCTAATAGGTTTTGAGACTGATCGGCATGGAACATTCATCTCATAAAGACACATAAAAATTATCTTGGAAATAGTTGTTGGATACATAAGGATATGAGATTTGATGGTTCCATTTTTTATTGCTTGGATGGTGAGAAAGATGTACATCACCAAGTTTATCATCCTTAGGTTGACAAGAAAGTCTAACAGAAAGATATCACATATATTTAGAGAATCCATATATCCCTTTCTGGAATAAGAAATCATTGCATCCAGATAGAAACCATCTTGTGGTTCATTTAAAGATTCAAAATATTCAGATTCTTAACCTACATAAGACCGAGAATTTCTAGAGCCTTGACTTTTTCAAAAGAGCCTTCTTCTTGGGATGTTTTTTAGAATGACAAATAGCCTCACCTTAATATGGTTTGTTAAGAACATTTTCTTCCTTATTGTAGGGGACTGTATATGATTTATCATAGAATTTGAACATAAACAGATCCTTACCGTTATTTTGAGAGAATGTAACATATTCATTGAATTGAAAAAGGAGGTCAGGATAAACTAGATCCTGAGATTTTTCCTTATCCATAGAGACACTTTCCCATCCATTAGATCTTATCACCTTTGAAATAAGGGAGTCGTATTTTTCAATGAACTTAGGGAACACTAACCTTTCCCTAAAGATTGAGAAGTCTTTAATCTCCTTGCTAACCAGCATCTAATCTGCCAATGATTCCGAAGTCATTCAAGGTGATAGAGACAAAAAAATCAGAACGAACTCTTTGATGAAAAAAAAACTTGGGCACTGAGATCAGTAAGGATGGTGTGATACATGAAAAAGGAGGCACACCTTATATAGAAATAACTATAATTTTTCAACTTCCATAAGATAATCAAACGATTAACAAACACCTGATCTGATCTGATGGTTGTGAATTGATATAGAAAATATGAATTATGATCTTTTGATGTATGGTAAACTAGAGTTTAGGAAATTCTAAAATAACAACAACTAAATCATAAGATAAATAAAATAAAGCGTAAGAAAAATTACATTTTGGAGTACTCTAAGTGATTTATCGATATTATATGAATCTTTCGTGGAAGTTTTAAATTCCGAAATTTTCAAATCATAAATTTTAAATAATGAAAAATTTCATAAGGAAATAAATAGAGTTTAATGAAAGAAAATAAACAAACATATGGAATCCCTCTAATATAAAGAGTAGTTTAATGTTAGGAAATGAATTAAACAAGAAGTAGATATGAATTACTACCTTACAAAAATCATTTGTAGATTCTGTTTAATGTATTCAAATATATTGGATGGTAGTGGTTCTGTAAAAATATCATCATGTTGCTCTTGCATTCTGAGGAATTGAAGAATAATATCTCCTTTATGTGTGTAATCCAAATGAAAGTGATTTATAATATCTATGTGCATTTCGTAAGAGTGATGTTCAGGTTTTTTACTTAGGGAAACGGCATTTGTGTTATCACACATAATTTGAGTCCTAGTAAAACTCATACCAAGTATGTGAGTGTGTGTTTCATCCATAACACTTGCGCACAATAACATCCAGCTCCTACATATTCAGATTCAGTAGTGGAAAGTGCTAAATATTGTTTTTTCTTGAAAGACCAAGAAACTAACGAATATCTTAAGAAATTAAAAGTTCCGGGTGTACTTTTTCTATCCATTTTACAACCACCAAAGTCAGCATCTGAATAAATTTTATGTTCAAAATCATTTCCAGAGGAATAAAATAGTCCCATATTTAATGTTCCCATTAAATATCAGAAATTTTTATTACAGCCTTTAAATGGGATATTTTAGGATTTTCTTGAAATCATGGACATAATCATACTGAGAACATTAAGTAGTGTTGACTAGCTGTTAAGTAATGTAAGCTTCCTATCATACTTCTATAAGACGTTTGATCTACATGTTTCCCTAATTCATCAATATTAAGATTATTAGAGGTTCCAATTGGAGTACTTATACTCTTAGTGTTGTCATACCCTAACATCTTTAGTAGATCGTTGATATATTTATGTTGAGATATGTATGTTCCCTCTAGTTTTTGTGAAATTTTTAAACCAATAAAAAAGGTTAAGTCATCCATCATACTCATCTAAAACTCATATTTCATAAGATTATCAAAGGAAATAGTTAAGGATTACTGAGTTGATATGAAGATGATTTCATAAACATAAATTTGAACAATCAAAACATCTTTATTATTTTTATTAATGAAAAGGGTTGGATCAACAGTTCTCGTAACATAGTTATTTTGAAGCCAAAATCCTGAAAGTCTATCATACCACGCTCTAGAGGCTTGTTTAATTATATATAAATATTTGGTAAGTTTAAAAACAAGATTATGATATTTAGTATCTTCAAAGCCATGGGTTTGATCTAAATAGACTTCCTCCTGTGCATAACCGTTAAGAAAAGCTCACCTAACATCCATTTGATAGAGTTTAAAATTAAAGAATGTTGTAAAGGATAGATGAATACAAATAGGTTAATGTCTTGCTACATACACATATGACTCTTCATAGTCTATGACTTCATGTTGGTTATATCCTTTTGCAACAAATCTTTCATTATTTCTATCAATAACTCCATTTTAATTGCATTTGTTTCTAAAAACCCATTTTACTCCAATAACAATAGTTCCCTTTATTTTCTCAACCAAGGTCCAAATATGATTTCTTAAGAATTCAATGAGTTCATCTTGCATAGCCTTTATCCAATCGTTATCACCCAAGGCTTCTTCAAGAGTCTGTAGTTCAAATTGGGAACGAAATCCAGTATGCTCAACTTTATTTCTTAATGAACTTCTAGTTCTTACTTGTTGATTAAAATTTCTAATGATATTATCACGGGGATGATTCCTAAGTAACAACTGACATGGATATTGAAATATCAGTTCATCAACATAATGTAGAAAATAATCATGAGTAAATGCTTTAGAAAAATTTTCTTGAACATTATCCATGTCTGAAAGATCTTCTATCAAAGGTTGGTGATTAGTTTTGTAAAATATATCCGGAAATGATTCAGGTTGTTTGAAAACAAAATAATAATTTTCATGAAAATTAACATGTACTGTTCTTCCACAATGCAAGTGATTTTATTAAAAACCTTATATGAATTAGAGTTAGTAGAGTAACCTAAGAAAATCCATTCCTCAGATTTGGGTGCAAATTTATTTAAGTTTTACTTGGTATTAAAGATAAATACTTTGAAACCAAAAACATTGAAGAAAAAAACTTTTGTTTTTTGTCCAGTCCACAACTCATAAGGTGTTTTATTAATAAACAGTCTTATGAAAACTCGACTTATAGTATATAAAGCAGTACATACAGTGTCATCACAAAAAAATTTAGATATAGAATATTCACTGAACATGGTTCTTGACATCTCTTAAAGAATGCGATTTATTTTTTCGACAACACCATTTTGTTGAGGAGTTTGTGGAGATGATATGTTGTGAGTAATACCTTTTTTACTACAAAAAGTTTCAAAATTAGAATTTTTAAATTCTCCACCATGATCACTATGAATAGTTATCAATGGGTGGTTTTTATCATTTTTAATTTATGTCTAAAGATTTTGAAATAAGAAAAAGTATCAGATTTTATTGTGAGAAAATAGACCCAAGTAAATCTAGTGTTGTCATCATCTAGGACAAAAACATAGTATTTTCCTCCAATACTTCCAGTTTTTGATGGACCAAATAAATCAATGTGAACTAACTCTAAGGAATTAGAAGTTCTAACTTCACTTTTTGATTTAAAGCTAGATTTATGTTTATATCCATATTGACAAGGATCAAAGACATTCGAAGAATAAAACATAAGTTCCAGTAGATCATGAACACGTTCTTTCTCAGAAAGCATACTATGATTCATTAAGTTACAGTGTACTAGTATCTTATTCCAAAGTAATGATTTATCTTCATATTCACTTAGGCATGATAGATCTTGACTTCTAAGGTCTTATATATTTAAGGTGTATACATTCTCATGCTGAAGGGAAGATAAAATAAACACATCCTTGGAATTATGAACTAATCATTTATCATTTCAAAAATTTACAAGGTAATATTCATCACATAATTGGATTATGATTATGAGGTTTTGCGTAAGGCCTTTTACAAAAAAAACATTTTAAATAACAGCTTTACCAAGAAGAATAATGTTACCTATACTAGCAATTTCACCATGAGAGTTATGACCAAAAGATACCTTTCCACCTTTTGTTTTTAAAAACTTCTTGAAATAGTCTTTGTTACCAGTCATGTCTCGGGAACTTCCACTATCCATGTACCATAGCTTGTTGGTACTTCCTGCATTTTCCTGAAAAAGACAGTGTTAGGCTTTCAGAATCCAAACTTGTATGGATCTGGAACTATTAGATAATAAAATATTGGGTAACCATATTTGTTTGAAAAAATATCTTTATGAAACACAAGGAATTTCACTTTATTTAATGAAAATTTTTTTCTTCCAATGCCCACCACTTTGGAATTTAGTACAAAAATGGTCTCTAGAATGAACAAAATAATTATTTTTAAAAATAGGATTTTTATGAGAATAACCTAATCCCGGATTATTACCATGAGGTCGGATCTGAGAATACATATTGTCAAAATTTTCCTTACCAAAAGAAATATTTGCAAGATGTTTCTTCAAGGAAAATATTTCAAATTTTACTCTAATGACTAAATTCTTATCCTCAAGAATAATAGATTTAGAGTTAAATTTATCCTTTAAAACATGTTTTTCTAAACATATATTTTAAGATCCATAGAATGATTATCCTTCTTAAAATTAACATCCTAAAGATTCTTATAAAGTATTTTTAAAACATCATTCTTATCATCAAGATATTTGGAATGATCTAAAATTTATTTTGTTAAAATAGATTCTATATAGTTTTCATTATCAAGTTTCTTAGAATCATTAAAATTTCTCTTTTCTAGTAACTTAGCAAATCAAGAAAATTCTTCATATGAAGGAAAATAATTATCATTATCTGATGAAGAAGATTCATCATCTGAAGAAAAACCTCTATCTAGAAAATTTTAACTTAAAGACATAATGGTTAAGGTTTCAGCAGTTGGTACCTTAGCCATAAGAAATTGATTTTTAAATAGAGATATATATATTAGACCAATATTATTTTTCCCAAAAGATTCATATTCTGAATAATCATCCAGAAGAATCTCCACCACTGGCACTCCACGTGTCATTGACTTTGAATACTTTCATATGATTTTATCTATAGAACATCTTCTTGTTTCTTTCAAAAATACATGTCATTCTTGTCTCTCTTCTTAAGCAAGGGTCAATCAGGTATAATATGACCCATTCTTATAAATTCATAACATTTCACTTCTCCATCTTTCTTATCATTTCCATATTTCTTCTTGTATCTATATTGAATGTTATTCTATCCAACAATCTTGTTCAACCTCCGAGCAAGATTTGCAAATTCATTTTCTGAAGCTTCACATTCACTAGATTCATATTGAATATTGAACTTCGATGATTTTGATCTTTTAGTTTTCTCAGGAGTCTTGGATTTCATATGATTTAAAGTTGTTGTAAAGGCAACAACTCCATTTCCATTATTCTTATTAATATTATCAACATCTCACTTTATTCTGGTTTCATGTTGAAGAAGAGTTCCAAATAGTTCAGCAAGAGAAATATATGTAACTTTCCTATTCTAATCTATAGTAGTCCTCTTGAATTCTCGTTTGTTAGGCATGATGTCAATAATCTTATCTAAATGAGCATCATCATCTAAACCATTATCACCCATGGATTTTAAGCTATTGATGATAGTGATAAATATTTTTTGTACATTACATATGGGTTCCCCATAAGGGAAATAGAAGACATGATACTCCGCCCTGAGAATAGCTCTTCTAGTTTCAATGAATTTAGAAGATCCAAAGTGAGTTACTTAAAGATTTTAAAAATACTATTTTCAACTTCAAAATATGAAATATGGATATTAATATTTCTAGTCATGGAACAAATCAATGTATTATGAACATTAACGTTCAGCTGATATTCCACCTTTTCTGAATTAGTAAAAGTACTAAGTTCCATATCATGAATCTTATAATATCCAGTTAACTTAATGTTGTTTTCTACACCTATGTTTATCACAAAGGTCATCATTCTATCTCTCTAGTACTCATAATCATTTCGATCGAAGATTAGTGATCTAGTAGGATTGAGATTATCTAAAAATTCATCATGAATGCCTACCATACTAAAAATATATTTCATTCCAAAAAACTTATTAGTAGTAAAAGTTTAAAAAAAAATATGAAGAAATTATTTAAAAAAAATTGAGCAAGAATACTTATATGTGGATATAAGTATTTCGGAGACCTCTTATGATACCAATTGTAGGATAGAATGTGTAAAAATGAGATGCTCAAATACAAGAGGGGGGTGAATTGTATACATTATTAATTCCTTTGAAACCTTTAATGTTAAGTATAACAAGGTTAAACAAACATTCGCAAGACCTCTAAAAGAATCCTTTTTTATTATCTTAAAAGATAGATTCTACCTTAAATAATATAGAATCTATAATATAATCAGAGTAATAGAATTTCAATGTATAGTAAGGTTATACTTTCTAACTTTAACAAAGATAACATAATACATCGGAATTAAAATAACTTGTAATAGTAAACAAGTAACAAACAGTTATTTTAACCCAAAGAGAAGGGTATTCAACAACCTCAGATAAAGGTTCCTTGATTTATACTTTCAAGAAAGTCTATCTTTCCCAAACCCAGGTAAGCCCTTAATCCGATGATCAGTATCTGTCTTGTTATCCCTGCAAGCCCTCGTTTTAGAAGGAAATTGGAACATCTGTCTCCCAATCTCAGAAGCCCATGATCAACACAATCAGAGTCTGCACAATGCATGTCTGAACAAGTTTTTCATGCCTGAATAAGTTGTTCATGACATCCACATGATGTACTGAGTGTTGTAAGAGCCTCTCTCTCTCTAGAAATCACATCACATCTTTATTCGGTCAAAGTCAGTTTTCGAATTTGAAGTAGTTTGCTCATTCAAATTGACTTGTATTTATAGAAAAAATTTCCAAACGGTCGGCTCCACTCCAACAGTCATATTTTTCTTAAATTTCGGAGGGACCTAGACACATGGAAAACATACAAAGTTTAGTTTGTAACATATCGTATGACATCATTTCAAGAAACATAAAAAATGTTAAGTTAAAGACTACAATTAATTATAGGAAATATTAGAATCTGATAATATTGGAATGATACATTTGGAAACGATAAAATTAATCAGAAGATGGATTCGTAAGAAAAATATTACCAGGAAAAACAGATTCATAAGGAAATGAAAAGCAGATTGAGATACTGGTATTTCATTTTTTCTGGATCTGGAATCAAAAAATCAGAGTCACATATACACCGGATTCAGTATCATGAAGATGGTATCATATGTACACCGGGATTGGTATCATAAAGATCAGCATCATATATACAGCATAATCAGTATTGTGAAGATCGACATTATATATACACCGGAATTGGAATCATAAAAACTGAATCATATATACACTGGAATTGGAATCATAAATACTGAATCATATATACACCGGAATTGGAATCATAAAAACTGAAGAAGAAATTCACTGGAATCAGAATCATAAAAACTGAATCATATATACACTCGAATAAGAATAAAAAAAATGAATCATAAATTGTAATGACAGTTCTGTAAGTATAATAAAATGAAGAAACGTAATGATATATCTGTAAGCATAAAGAAATGTAAATTTCAGATCTGAAAAAATACACAACATGAAAAAATATTCAGAACATAAGAAAACGTTTTTGTGATTTTCAAAACATAAAATCATAATGGAGAATTCATAAGATATCCTTATTGACTCAACAATAACCATCCTTAAGGGAGTTCGCGGCTATGCCTAAATAAGGTTGTGAATATATGAATGATTAACAAATAATAGTGTGTTGGGGAATGCCTCAAATAATTTAGATTGTATTGAAATAGTTTAATCATCCTTAATGGATGGGATGAAAATCCTTATAAAGGGTTATTCATAGATTACCGATTAGACAATATAAAAATATGTGTAGTTATACCTTAAAAAGGGATGTGTTGGATGTGGCTGGTTGATATTTTTTCTGGGATATATCTAAAAAGTTGTGAATAAAATTTATGAAGGCATCAAAAGAAAATGCCTTATCAACACATGTGTTTTTCTGCTAACTGATATGATATTATTTTTTAATTTATTTATTTATAGTTTAATTTATAATTATTTTATCACATACACATACACCTAGATTATAGGTTGGGTAATATACTACATTAGGGTTGTCCTACTGATTTGTACTCAAAACCTACTCTAGAATCCCTAGTATGTGGATACCCTATAATCCCACACATGTTGTTGTTATTGGATAGGTTGAGGCCCATGTTGATCGTTATATAGGATAATTCACTATGAATATGAGGTTCATCTTGTAGGGAGGTTAGGAGTTGGTGTTCATCTTGTAATTTTTTTCTCCAAATATTTGTGTACGAGGAGAGCCTGGGGGGTGATCGTAATATAATTTTCAATAAAACTATTGAGTATATTTTTTTCAAATTCATTAGTGAATTATGTAATGTTTACTAATATCAGTGTACTTTGATTGTTTATTATTTTATACTTCTTATTAATCCAAAAATGTGTAATTTGATAGAGTGTATAGTTTCCCCTTGACATCATGTTGACCCTTATTTATATTTTGTATCCTCGGTCATATGGTGATGCATGGCTATAATCATGTAGCTTTCTATACTAGAAATAGTGATTATAGTTAGAATGTTACATAAACCATCAATATTTTTTGGGGGCCTCTTCATTTAATTTGACTTTGAATTCACCAAGATAACAATTTATTTTGAATAAAAACAATTTTAACATCAATAATAAATTATTATTTACTATTAAATTCATTTAACACTATAATTTATCAAATAAATGCTTCTGTTTATAATTTAAAAATCATTTTCTAGATTTTTGTCCACTTTTCATTGGCACGGAGTTAGTGTTTCATAATAAAATATGTTAAATATTCCATCAGATAAATTAAAAATAAGGAACAATCCAAAATTTAGTATAATAAATATCAATTTTATCTTAAACATTCATTATCATTTAATTTTTATTTATATCCATTTTAGGAAAATATAATTAGTGGTAGAGGGTGAAATTTTAAATTTATTTTTAACATAAACTAATATAATAGTCATAATCAAATCCATGTGGTATGAACATTCCAGAATTTTGAATTTAATATGGTTACGGTCAAATTACTATCATCATATAAAATAATGATTGGTGTTAAATTTAATTTGAGAATATATCCAATAGTTTTAACCATAATTAACATACATTACCCATTACGATAGTGATAGACATTTATCATGGTTACTATTTATTATGACTAAAAAAGAAAGTAGTTTGATTTTTTAGAAATTTCCTCCTTCTAATTATAAATATGAAATCTGTTTTTTTAATATTCAAGTCAAATAATTATAATAAATTAGTTTTAATATATATACACAATAAATTAAAAAATATTTTATCGGAAAAATGTGTTTTTAGCATAAAATTGATCTTATAACAAATTCAAACATAATGTTCATTAATTTTTAATTAACTAAATTATTTTTAATTTTATTTATCTTCAGTTATAATGAATATAAATCATCAACATCCAAAAACTTTTAATTTAATTTATTTAATTAAAATAATATATACTTCTGAAAAATAGGCTATTTCATTTTACATTCAAAAGAAAATCCTATCAAAAAAATATAAATATTTATTATAAAGCTATTATGAATTTATAATTTTAAAATGAAAATTCATTTGTTAAAGAAAAATTATAAGAGTGCTAAATAATTGTAAGGACTAGATATTTTTGGATCTTTTAAATGAATACAATTTACAGAATCTTATGTCACAAACAACAAAATACTACCCCAATAATAATATAAAATGAACCAAACATATTAAAAATTCATGAATAATGTAACCATTATTATATACAAGGATTATAATCAATTAAAAATTATTATATATTACTATTTTTATTTTAAACACTATTCATTTAGAAGAACCATTTTAAGAAGTGTATTGAATTTTTTCATAATAAATTAAACTGATTATTTTTAAAATATTATCAAGATAGGAAATATTTAGATTCATAAAATAATATATCAATTTTAAAATATTTATATATAAATATGAAATAATATTTAAAACATTTCATGGTCAAAACAATCATTTTTTAATAAACCAAAATTTTTTATTATAAATTATTTTATTTTAAAAATATAATATATAAATTTTAAAAGGTCATTTTAACATAAATATTATAATTTTCGATTGAAAAATATTTAATATGATTTTTGAGTTATTTAAAGAGACTTATTTTATTAGAGAATAACACAAAATATATTTTTTATATATAAAATGATTTTTATGACTTTATCAGAATTTAAATTTACGTTTGATATTAAAGAAACAATTTTATAAATTGATATTGGTATTTTATATGTGACTCCATAAATTTAATTTAATTTTTAAATTTCAGTACCCATAATTGATATTTTATAACATAAGTAATAATTTTCTAAAAAAAATTTACTACATAATACATTAGTATTTTTTTAATTACATTCGTTTACTTTTATAAATTTAATGAATAAAAATAAATTTAAATTTTTCAATAAATATGTCCATATTAGGTAATAACTGCCATTGTATTTTTAGTCATAATGGATAACATACCCTATGTAAAAAAAGTATTCCATGGTAAAAGATGAAATGGAAAACATAAAAATATAATTTTATTTAACCCCAAACATATTTAAAAAATGTTTTGGAAGGTTTGAATGAAGCCTCTATCAACATTATCTATCTTTATAACCATTATATATATATATATATATAATATTCAATATTATTAAGAGTGAATTCCCATTATTGAAAATTCATGGTTATTTACAAAAATTCCATCTATTATTTATTTTTATAGGGGATAACCTTTCTCACATATCCTCACTCTAAAGCCCCTTATTTCTATTCAAACTATAACAAAACATGTTAAAAAGATTGATAAAAACTTTATGGTGACTTTTTATTATCATAATACCATTATAAAATGGTTTAATCTCTTTGAAAAAGAAGATATTCTATTATGTAGGTATGATGTAAGGACCCATATATGGGTTTCTAGAACCATTTTTTTAGATGCTCTTGGTGCTTAAAGGATACACAGAGTAATTCTAGAGGGGTTATGCAACTAAATTATAGAAAAAATTAGATTAAACTCTGTGGAATAATTGTATGCAGTGTAAGTGAGTTTAATGGAATATACGAGGCTTGTTAAAATGCATATTAATTTGATGTTAAATTCCATAAGGTTATTATTATTTAGTTAAATTCACATACCCAACATTAACACTATGTGTATTCATTACATGATATGTAAATTCCCTATATAGTACAATAATTAAAGGTGAAGTGTCTCAGGAGTTCTCAAACCCTCCACCCCTTTTTCAAATTCAAGTATATCCAGCGCCCCTCATTCTAGAGTATTAGAGTTACTTAAATAAGGACGAACCCTTAGATTATTTCCTCAATCCTTGATGATCCTAGGTATGTTAATTATTTTATTTCGAGAGTGTTTTCATTAATATGTCTTGATTCCTGGCATTTCTTCTCTCTATTCAAGGACGCTTAATTTATATTATTCCAAACAGGTTTCCTTGTTGTTTTCAGTGAGGTTGTCCAACAACATATTTTGGACATCATAGATTCTTCTGGGATATGTGATTGGGATCTGTGAAATTGGTCTCATTATGTGAGAAGAATGATTAATCCTTTATTGTGTGGATTCATTTCTTATCCTATTTAATTACATTCAATCATTCAGTTGGTATGGTTTATCAATTTTTATGGAAATGGAAATAACCACATAGTTAATGAAAAATATTATTAATGAATCCAACATTGATTTTATTTCAATGTTGTTTCTCTATAATGTAATAACATGGTTCCTCTTGTTGTGTTAAATAGTGTTTTATCAATCCTATGTTTATAAGAATGTTGTTACCCTATATATATAATGGTGATATTTATGAAAATTTTAAAAAATTGTAAATCAAGAATAAATTGATAAGTAATTTGATTAAGAATAATAAAATAATTGGAATGTTTTTTCATTTGTTTTGTTGTAATTTTTTATTAATCCAATGGATGCAATGTTCACATTTATTTGAAATGGTTATTTCATGTGATCAATGGATTTGATAAATAAAGTGAAGCATTTTTATACTTGGTGATAAAATTAAAAATAATGTAAAATGAGAATTGTACTTATCATTGTTTTTTGGAATTTGTTGAAATGCTAAGGATTATGTTTTTCTTTTGACAGCTAGTTATAAATGGATGCCATATATATATTGTAGTTGAATCCTATGAATAATTAATTGTCTAATTCTATATGGGAATATTTTTTTTGATAATGATATTTTTTACAACATGAGATTTTCATCTACGTGAGAAGGCCATGTGCCATGAGATTAGAACCATGAGATATTGTGTATGTGCGAATGATGAATTCCTTGTTTTAATGGAATATATTTCCTTATTGGATATTCTTATTATTTTCCTATTTTTTATGATGTTCCCTAAATGTTTTCATTAATGAGAAATATGATATGGGGTGGGAAGCCCTGGATGTAATTATAGACTATGATGGATAATATGGGGATGTATGATATGATGTGGTATGGGAGGCCCTGAAGATGAGGTATTAGTTGACACCATTGGAGGATAGATTTGAAAATATATGCATTTGGGTAATTGGGATGGAACTAGAGATGGATGAACGGGTTGAATATTGTATTACCCCTGGATGATTTTCTAAGATTTGGGATAGTCTCATTTGAATCTGTTTAGTGGACAATGAGAAAAAAAATTATATAAATTAATTTCCCCAATTCTTGAGGCATCTATGTTTCTGAGGCCACATATTTCCTCTTAGTGGTAGCTTATGATGGATTTCATAGATTACATTGGTTAAAATAATTATTCTAATAATTATTAAATAATGCATATCCTATGGGGTTTATTTTGATGGAATGAAAGTTATAATAGAGAGAATTCATGATAAATAGTTTAATTTGTTTGAATTATTCTTAAAGAATGTGGATTTTACTCAAATGATTAATGTAATATAATGGAAATTTTGTTAATGTATAATTAATGTTCAATTATTTAATTAAAAAAATGAAATGAAAAAAAATAAAGGACGTAATTAATATATCCCTTATAAATTATTGTGTGGTTATATATTATTTGGACCTCGAAGTGGTAGTGGAGAGTCTAATTGATATTAGTTGTAGTTGAATTTAAGACTAGGATATTTCAATAGTGTGGTTGTGAGAAATATTATATCCTAAATATTCTATGATTTCTTATGATACCCCAACCGTTTAAGTTAAGGTGAGTGACACTCATTGAACACTAGGAGGGTGTTTTCCCCAACATCTCAGTTGGAGGACAGACGACTGACTACCCCCTCTATCCATAATCACTTTTATTATTAGTTACAATTTATAGTATTCATATGAGATAGTTTTTCCATATAGGTGTATAAATGGTTTTAGTTCCTTTAGGGTTTTTATAAACATGTATTACAAGATAATGTGACTAAAGAATAATTATTGGTATGACATGTTTGGATTTATTGGTTTGTAGTACCTTACTCGTTATATGGGCTATAATGGAATGAGGTATAATACATGATGTATGATTCATGTCATTCAGAAAATTATGGCTCCCAAAAACAATCTGGTTTCTATATATAGTGATATGATATGGGATGATGTGATAAAAAGGTTCTTGTTGTGAATCCATGCCCAGGTGTCTTGGGATATCATATTTTGGAGATAGATAGATTAGGATGATCAATGTTAGGGAAGATGTGAAAACCAGTGGGGAACTAGTAGTGGGGAAACCATGATGATTCATTTTTATATTATATTTTTTCTTTTTTTTGTGATACTTATTGAGAGTTATCCATTTTGATGATGAAAAAATAAGGTACATGTTTGGGTGATTAGTTAGTATCACTATTGTTCATTATGATTTAACATGTTTTATTTTTCTTTTAAAATAGAGGATCTAGGGAGTATCCAACATAGAATCCTATTACACTCTCCCTAAATTAATATAAACTTTTTTATGTAATCTAGACTATATTGGAGATCATACATTATATTAGTAGCTCATGGTTTTGTAGATGATTTGGGGATTCATGATCACTGTCGTCTATACATTGGTTTTTTTATTTCATTTTAGTTTTCATAATAACCTGTGGAATTTCATGTTTTAACATGGTATTTTCTTATATATATATATCTGGGAATTTTTTGATAGGTTTATTTATCTTATCTATCTATTCTAAATGTTCTCTTAGAGGGTAATTCCTCCCATGTCCATTTTTATTATACCCATCAATGCTAGTCTTTATCCTATGGATAACAAGAGGCAGGACTCCCGAATTCAATATCTATCTCCCCTCATTTTAGTGTCTTTGGGTGGTGGAGTTCGGGACTAAGCTGTATCAGTGTTTTAGGTTTTATTAATAAGGTAGAATTTTTAGTTGGCCACAACTGATATTTCATGTGATGGTAGGGAAGCATTGTCATTTTATGTTTAGTGAGTTATGTAACTATGGGATACTAGATGAGACATATGTATTTATTCCCCCTTTGATATGATGTATTAAAATATATGTTTATTTATCCTATTAAATGAAGTGATATCGGTTAAAGGGCAGAGTCCTAGGAAGGAATCCTGCATCATTCCTATTTGTGACTATGATTGAAATGGGAAAAACATGAGATAGGTTAAAATTATAAAAATAAAATTAATAAATTAATAATGTAAGGTTAAATATTCCATATTCTAGGATTATGATCACTGATATTTTTTACATTAAAATGAATGTCTCTAGATCAAAATAATAGTTAGGTTCCCAATGAAGATATTTAGCCAGATGTGCTATCATATTACTATATTGGGGATGTATATGAAGATGAAACTTTGAGGATGAAACTTTTAGAGTTTTAGCTCTATAATCTATTAGAGAATGAGGGGTTTTTTTTAGAATCATTACCATAAAATTGGTTGGAGGATGATGAAATAACATTCAAATATATTAGTGATCATATGGATCATAGGATTTCATTGGATGTGAAGATGTTAAATGGGGTATCAAGGATCGATTTATTATTATTCTTTATATATTTAAAGGATTTAATTGTCTCATGGGAGATTCCATGAAACCTATTCTAAGCATATTTCATTTCTTTGAACACAAATGTAGCCATCCCGATTGAGTTTTTTAACTTTCAGTAGGGTATTTACAACATTGTATGGGTTTGGATCCATTTTACGACCATTCAATGATATAATATAGACCAATTTTTTGATGTGGATGATAGGGAAATGAATTTTTAGGAGGTTATACTCTAATATATCTACTACCAGGTGATTCTATTTATGCTAAATATATATCTTGAGGTAAAGGTGGAAGAATATGTTATTGAGTAGATGTTGGATAGAACCATATAATCATTGGAGGAGAATTTTCTAGATTTTTCACAACTAAGAGCTATGGTATAAGGTTCATTTTTGTCAAGAGAGAATATATTTCAACCAAACAGGGTAGGTAACATCTATATGAATCTTCTTTGTATGTGGGAAGAATAATTCAAACCTATGAAAAGGGATCAGAAAAGGGTTCTTATTATTCAGGGTCAGAAAATTAATGGATTGAGTTCCAAAACATTATAAGCTGTCAATGTGCTCCAGTTGTTCAATTCATATTCCCTTAATGATGATGTTTTATCTGAGGTAGAAGAAGCATGATACTCAAGTTTAGGCTCATCATAGAGGTGATAGGGAAGGTAGAGTACTGGCCTTAGATATTTCTCATCCTAAATGAGAAGAACATAACAATGAAGGTTGTCATCATCAAGGTCAGAGATTGCATGGAGTATGTTGTTTTCACCTTTATCCTTGAGAATTTCCTGTTGTGGGTAATCCAGAAATTGTTTTATGTGTAATTTTCATAATTTCTAAAAGGATAAATTCTTTGTTTCATTCATGAGATTCACACTAATTTATATAAATTACTCTCATCCATTATTTGGGACATAATGTTGATAGGCTTTGAGTTACCTTGTCATTCACTATGCTAGTTGGATGTATAGATTACTTTTATGAAGAATGTAATGGTTATAATATAGTTTTGGGGTACAACTGATCCTTGAGATATTTCTATTGTTTACTGATACAACTACATGACATCATCATCATCATTCATTCATTAGTTGTATTCACTACAGACTAGCACAGATTGTATTAAGAGCTAGTTTTTTCATTATAAAGATAATGTAGAGCCATCAATGTTTTTTGAAAGGTGAGACCCTCATATGGGATAAATACTTATTCCTTCTTTTTCTTTATTGATGTCTCAGATGATGGTTATATCATCATATGTTTATACATATGTGTTTCCCAATGTTATAGAATAATAACCTAATGTATTTAAAAAGGATTTTATAGCATCACTACATCGAAATTAGATTAATTTTGGATCAATATACAGTGAATAGTGTCTCCAATATAAATGTATCATTTTTGTTTTGAGCCTTATGAGTAATTTATCAGTGTGACTGTAGCTCGATGATCCATTAAAATTATGTATTGTTCAACCAATTCTGTCCCCATGTGGCTAAAATATTTTTTTTGTGAAAAGGGATGGTGACACTTTGATTCTTTGTATAGTTTATCAAAAAATGAACCAAGTGAATATAATGAATCTTTATCATTTACTAAGCATTTGGGATTTACTTGACTAGTATAAGGGGGAAATATCATTCGCTATGATCGATTTGAGGGAAATATTTCATAATATTTCAGTGAATTATGAGGATATCTTGATGATTTTTTTTAGTTTTAGTCTTGGGAATTATGAGTTCATTTTGGTTCCATTCGGTGTGAAAATTAATAAATATGTGTTCATGGGATTGATGAGTCCAGTTCTAAAATACATCCTTGATAATTTCAGGGTTGTTTTCATAGATGACCTATTTGTGTACATGGCATAAGAGGGGGATCATTTAGAGAATATGGCAGACGTTTTTTGAGTTATTCACTCTAAGAATATGTTTGGGAATGTTTTCATAGTGTGATTTATGGTCTCATTAAATTCATTTAATGGGTAATATTTTGTCCTAATAGGGATTAGTTATGGATACATAGAGGATTGATGTTGTTGATTCTTGGGAATCACACAAGATAGTTGTAGTGGTGAAGAGTGTCCATAGTGATGAAATATATTACATGGTTTTTGTAGATTATTTATCTCAGTTTTTGAACAATATGATATATTTTAGAATGTGGTATTTGATTTTCTAGAATACTGACCAATGATATATAGCTTTTGAGTACTTTCATGATAATACGGTAAGTGCTATTGTCGATTGTTTTCAAGTAGAAGGAGATTAGTTTGAGGTTGTAGATGATGGTTCAAATATTTTCTTAGGATACATTATGAGGCAGTAGATATTAGTTTTTCCTTATAGGACTTAGAAGTTACATTCCCGTGAGTGTAACTATTCCGCCATGATCTTGAGTTAGTTGTAATTTATGTTTCTATGATGTTGTGGTGACATTACATCTTCCGAGAGCATTTTGTGGTTTTACTGATCTTAATAGACTTAGGTATGTCTTCCCCTCCCCCTCCATGACACAATCATCTATTAGTATATGTGGATTGAATTATTATAAGATTAGGACTTTGGTATTTCATATATATCTAGGATAGGGAAATATGTTGACTGATTCACTGAGCAAGAAGTCACATAATGACATTGTGCGTGAATCTGGAGAATCATGGAGGGTGATGTAAAAACTCTCAATGATTTAGAATTTTTCTTTTATAAATTATAGTGTGGTTTTCATTGGTGTATTTAGAGATGGAGTCCCAGTTGGGGGATTATGAGGTGGTTTTCTTGGGGGATCATTTATTTGTGATTCCCATAATGGATTTTTGGATGCTAAAATACACCAGGATTTATTATAGAGAAATATTTTCATTCCATTAGTGATACATTAAATAGTTCTCCATGAGTTCCAATTTTCACATTTGGTGGTATATCCAAAGTTGATAAATATTTATCGATATTTGAGAGATCAATTTTGGTTTCTAGGGTTAATTCATCACGTTTTGATTTTTTTTTTGATATTTTGACTTCTAGAAGGTGATATATGATCACGGTGTTCCCAGTGGATTTCTATAGATATTATGTGTTCCCCAATGGAAGTGAGAGTACATCTCATTATTCATTATTACCTATTTACCTCAATATTAAATGTTCTATGGTTCTATATGAGTGACATTGGATCATTTTAATATATTATCCCACATAATACTGAGACAAGATTCAAGCATTGTGGTGGTTATGTAAAGGTAGAATCTAGAGGAGGTGGTGTAGCTCTATGGAGTCCTAAGGATGATCATCTCTGATCATGATCCTCATTTTACATTTAGTGTATTGATATGTCTCTTCCATTATTTTTTCCCTTATTTATTTCATCACACTATTTATTTTCCATAGATAGATGGTCAGACATGTCATACCATCAAGAATCTTAATGAAATGTTGTTCTCTTGTGCTTTGGATTTTGGATGTGTTGATGATGTAACGTCCCTTGGTCATTTTTTTTTATAATAATAGTATACACACCTCTATTGGTATTGTATAATTTGATTTGTTATGGAAGAATTTATTGTTCTACATTATGTTGGAGTGGTGTCATGTAGGTAGAAATTCTGATGCCCCAACTAGAATGGGATATGATTGATATGATTCGTGTAATTTTAAAAAGGATCAACATAGTGTAGGATTGTCTAAAATCATTTTTCTCTCAATGTAGGAGACCTATATAGTTCAAAATTGGATATCAAGTATTCATAACAGTGAGTCCCCGTTATGGGAAGTGATGTTTTGTTCATCACATTATCCTTTCTCACATGTTTATAGTGTGTTTAGATGTGATGGATCATGGTGGATCTCTACTGTATCTGATAACACATCCCCCATAGACGAGTCAGATGCACGATTATTTTCATTTGACATAGATCATTTACTATTTTCATAGTGAGTTGATTTTTATATATTGGGGAGTGATTAATATAGAAAACAATGCAAAATTTTTGGAGAGGCATGTAGATATCTAAGAACTACATCTGAAGGTGTTTTATTTTCATGCTATTCTATTGGATCATGTCTTGGGGTGGGAAGGTGTATTTGAGATGATTACCTTGAAACATGATTCAAAGATGTGCACTAAGTGCCATGAGATGTTTTATTTTTATCAGTTATCTTGTAAAATTTTTATTTAGTATATGTGGTTTTTCTAGGTTATTAGATGGATTCCTCTTGGTTATTTTTCTAGCATCACTCTCGTTTGAGTGTTATCTTCACTAGGAGAGTGATTTGGATATAGTTGTTACTGTTTCAAGGGTTTTAATGTATTTTTTAGGTGTGAGGTTGTTATTCTCTTGGGATGGTGATATATTTGATTGGTATCTTATAGGGTGGCTGTTCAGATTGACCATTTTCATTTTATGTAATGTCATGAACTTTTATATATAAAATTACACTTTGGATTGAATTAAATTCCTGATTATTTTTTTATAAAATACATTCAATTCCATTGTTCTATTATACCCTATTAGAATTAATTGACCATTAATAATCATAACCATTTATTTTATTTTCGTTGAATGTTGAAAATATGATTAGTATAAATGTTGGTTTATAATATACCCAAATAACCTAAATAGAACACATAATTTCTTCAACCAATAGTATCATACCCTCTAATATAAATTTATAAAATTATCAAAGTGAGGAAGAATCACTTTTATTTTCCATTATCTTTGGAAAAGATATGATCCAATTACTGAAGAACGAGACTAAACGTTTGTAGGAGAAGTTCATGATCCTTGAGATCATGACCATAATGGTGTAAACCGAACAAAACCATGAGAATTTCACTTTCATGAACATTAAAATCTAGGAATATTATTTTGTAATAATGGAATATGTATACAGAACCTAATTATATAAATATAGATATATTATTTTCAATATAATTATAATTATATTGACTTCTTATTGCTTTTATTTTATAAATGAATTTTATTTTTATATGATAAAATAAAAACCATATTTTTCTGTAATAATAAATTTCAATTAACACCTTCAGATTAGGTGAATTAAATAATTTTAAAATTATAATTTAATTTAATAAAGAATCCAATGAAATAGTTTTTATTATATATAAATGATAATTTTTTTGAAGCAAAATGTAAATTTTATAAGTGTTCAAATGTTTTAATTTAAAAAAAACCCAAAATTTCTGAATAAATTTCATTTCATAATTTGAATGATAAAATTCATATATTTATAAAATTATTTTCGTATATTATATATTATTTTTTTAATAATAACATCAAAATTGTCCAATCATTAATTTTTCACATTTTTTTGAGAAATAAGATTTTTTCATGTAAACATTAAATACAGTGTGGATATATAATGAGTATTATGACTTCATGGTGGCCCAAAAGTTGTATAATTATTGATATAAATGGAACCCATGACCAATTATATGTTTAAAAATTAAAATAATGTGTTTTTTGGTTTCTTTATTAATTTTATTAAGACATTATTAATCCTCTAAACATAAATTATATTTTATGGGGTTCAAATCAATAATTATTAACACGACTCACTACCAAATAAGTAATGTTAATATTTTATTATGTTTATACTTTGGAAAAATAAAATTGGTAAAATCAATCAACTTTTTTAGGATTCCTACGAAAAAATCATCAAAAGGCTTATGGTTTTATAAACATCATTATGTGGAGTCCAGAACCTATGTTTGGGAAATAATAATGAACTCCCTTATTTTTTAAAACATTAATCCATATAATATCCCATTAATATTAATTAAAATCCCTTGGATAATATTCATACTATTCCCTCCAAATTGTATATTACTCCCATAGTTCCCTAGAAGTCTCAATAAGCTCCTATAATTTTTTTGGAATCCCCCATTGATTATAAGGGATCCTCTCCTTCTCCTATTTATTCAAGTATCTTATTCCTTTTCCCCTTTTTTCCAAATAAAAATTGTGGGATCTGCTTTTATGATCCATTTTACATTATATTTGATGTAAAAGTAATTATAGTCCCATTTATGTCTTCTTACACCATTTTACGAACCATTTTGTACATCTATTATGCTTCCAAATTTTCAAACCCTATTTTTATTCAAGAACCCACCTTGAATTGTACCTGTTAATTATGGGTTTTTAATTATGTATTATGTTATTATATATTACACATTCAGATCATTTTTTATTCAATGTGATGAGGTAACCATTTATCTTTCTTTGAAACATTTTATGAATCTTGATGTACTGTATTTATGCTATTGAATTGCAATCATGATTTTCCATGAAATACATTAATGAGCTGTATACTCATACTATTCTCCACTCATGGTTATTCAACGAGTTAAACTTATAATACATTAATTGGGTACTTCTATGCACATAACCCACAATCCGTAATAATGTTATTAAATGTAATGAAGTATATTCTTATGTTAAATGTTATACGTGAAACACTTATTCATGTGCATGATATGATTATAATGGGTAGGCCTAGGATTCCTTCCAATGCATTGAGTAATGTTTCAGTCTGATGATAATCCATGTACGGTGTAGATAGGTTATACAAAGAACATTTTGTTATGATATCTTTGTGGTAAATATCCACTTATTCGTATGATTTCATGTATAATGTAGTTTCCACATTACCACGTTTTCTTTAATATATAATGGTATATCATACCTCATTTCCATGTTTATGATTGTCACCCCTTTTATGTCCCATTTAAATTCCTATAATATAACACGTAATTCATTCTTCATGTCATTCTTCATTTTTTCCCTTATTAGGATTTACAAGTAACACCTTTTCTATGTATATTCCCATGTTACACACAAACATTTTAAGAAAAATGGGATAATATGATAATTCTAAGTAGGTTATCAATAATCTCAATACATCCTTATTTTATGTGGCTTTATAATGTACCTAATTACCTAAATTCACTAGAATTATCGATCTTCATGGTTGTATTATGTGTATTCTTATTAACAAATCAATAATTAATGTGTAATAAATTAATGGTTTTTAATAGTTGGTATCAAGTACAAGTGTTGTTATTTTTGGAATTAGGATTAAAAAAATATAGATAAATCTTTAGGGATGAGACTAATCATAAGAAAACATCATTAAATTTTGGTAACGTATAAAGTGTGCAGTTTCCAAGAAAATACATTCATGTCTGGGTAATAAATGATGATATGCATCTAGAATAGATATACATAGGGGAAACACCAAAATACATTTTTTAAGGTAGACTCGATCGAGAACTAGTGCATGACAATGATCCTTACTTCCCACCAAGTTTTAAAGTCATATGGGATATTAATTAGTAATTTTTTAGCTTTGTATGAACCATTATTTAGTGTACCAAAATTCCCATAAGATTCAATGTTAGAAAATAATTCATGGATAACTTATGTTGAACCTGAGAAAATCATGATTCAAGGAATAAATGTAAGTTAAAAATTATCTATTCATTTTTATTATTTTACCATTTTAATATTTAAATTTAATCATTCCTATTTTTCTTTTTAATTTAGAAAATGACAAGAATTTAGAGGAACCAAGTAAATATGCAATATAAAGGGAAATATTATGACTTAGTAAAATATATTCCTAACCTAATGGGATTTGGAATCACAATAATTTTGTTGATACTCACTCAAATAAAAAGGATCTTAAATGGAAAACTCAATCAAGAGGAATTTGCGAAAACCAATTCTAAAGAACAAGTTGTAATAGATACCGTTATGAGACAATGGTCTCCAGATTTCAATGGATCATCTGATCCCTTAATCCATGAACAATAGATCAACTCAATTGATATGATTTTATCCACCATTCAATGTTATGAATAAGTGAAGATTATATTGGGTGTTTATCATATTGTGGTAGAGTTTGATTAGTGGTGGACATTGATCATGATTATAGAGCCTCAATAAGATATCAACGTATTGGGGTGGATGGAATTCAAAAAAAATATATTTTGAAAAATATTTTCCTCACACTCTCCAAAATAAAATGGAAATGGATTTCCTTTCCCTCAAGAAAGAATATGTTTAACTGATCAGATCATACAATGATAACATCACAAGACATTCATGATACACCTCCATATTTTTTTACCCATTAATGAATATTTGACCACTTCTTTGGTTGGATAAGAAAATCTATGAAATCCTTAGAAATAAGAGACATTGATAGATTTCAGAAAATTGTTCGATGTTCTCTCAAATAAAAAATAGATCAATGAATATTTATTTACAAATAGTGTTTATGAAATGATTTAGGTTTATAATATAAGGGAATTTTTATATTGATTGACAATGGGAGTACCCCACCAAATTAATTTAAGAGTGTAATGCTCTAGTGAACCCTCACCCTATTGTCCAATGCATCAAATACAGGGAAGAAGGACATAATGAGACCCACTATCCTAGATAAAGGGTTGTTGGATACATTCAAGTCCGATGAAATTCAAGATAATAATATAGATTTTATTCTATTAAAATAATCATGGTGGATCCCAGTAATGAATTGGTGATAAGTATTGTAGCTATCAATTCAAGAATAGCGAATGTACTTTTTTAAAATTTGGTAATTTAAAATAATTTATATAAATAAATTAGTATAAAAATTAAAACACCATCACAAATCATAAATGTAGAGTGTTCGATGAAAATTTAAAATTTAAAATTTAATGATACCCATGAAAATAATTCATAACATGTCTAAATTTGTGTGTTGAAATTCTCAAGAAACAATTCCATTATCCCTTTAGTATAATTTTATGAAATTATATGTATGGATCATAATTCCTTATACAGATCCATAGTAAGGTTACAAGAATGGGACATCACTCTATGTATCATAAATCATAATCATATTATGTACAATTGAAAATAGGATGATTATTTGTTGTTAGAAAAAAACTCCAAAAATTAATTATATTTTTTATGAGAAATCATATCTAGATAAAATAATTGAGTATAAATAAAAGATAATCCTTTAATACATTACCATTATGAGGGACTTTTATATTATGTTTCATGAATAATTTACTAGTCTTCCTCCTAGTCGAGAGGTTTAATCTTCAATCAATATTATACCTCAGGATTTTCCAATATCAAATAATCAATATTAAATGACTATTTTGGAATATGAGGATATTATGAAATAATTGTATAGTAATCTGCATAATATTTTCATATGCATATGAGCTTCACCATGGGGTGAAATAATCATCTTTATCAAAATTAATTATCAGCTGATGTACCTTTTCCTTGAATATCATCAGCACAATAAGAAAACAATGAAGAATAGGTATCTTTTACCAGGGTTTGATGACTAGTTTCATCAACTATATTGATCCCAATACATACCTACAGTTGAAAATTCGATTGGGTGTTAACATGTAAGGGTGAAGAATGTTGATATCCCCATGAATTTTTCATATAAATGGTCAAGAAAAAACAAGTTCATATTGATCCTATTGGGACAAATTAGTGGTCTAGAAATCATCATGGATTGATCAATATTGACTTGAGATATTACCAAGGAAAACATGTCATAGTATTTATTGATGATATTCTACTATACTCTAAAAGTAATTAGGAAGATAAGAAGAATTTGAATGCTATTCAAAAGTCCGTATGAAATGGGAATCTATATGAAAAGTTAAAAAAATCGTTTTTTGGTTCAAGAAGTCCCATTCATGGGTTATACTATAACAACCATGATTTTTATTACACACTTAAACATGATTTATTACATAAAATATTCACTTGATACAACATAGAATATTGATAGGTATAGTGTCTTTGGGTATTAGTAACATTAAAAAACAACATAAAACATAAAACACCCAACATATTTATTTAAAACATTCTTTACATGACCATTTCATCCCCTCGTACTTAGCATGGCATGGGATAACCCGAGGACATGCATCAGAAAAGGGTGAGCTATAAAGCCTAGTAAGGGAATAAAAATGGAATAACATGAGGAATATAATACATGTTATACAATATACATATCAATGGATCACAAGAGAACCATGAACATAAATTCATGATAAAGCATGATAATCATAACATGGAAATGTGGCAACAACACTTAACATGGAATTAGAATGAGCCAAGGATCATTGCACATGGAGCATGAGTAAACACTCATTGCATATGAATCACAAGTAAAACCTAGATGAAATTGAATTAGCATTAGTAAACACCCATTGAACAATACTTATCGTGATACTAAACTTTACCCAATGCATTGGAGTGCTATCCGGGTTCACCCTTCTTAAACATTTCATTTTATGCACAAGTGTAAACATGAATCATATTACATAGAATCAATCAAAATCATAAGTTATTCCACGATTAATTAATGTAGAATAAATACATTAATTTACCATTCAATATCTATATGTTCTTAAAGGTTACTACACTTGATAGAGACAAGGGTATGGAATTAAATACACAATTATCTTGGCTTGAAAAAACACTGTGTAATTTCGGCAGTATAACGACCAAACAATAGGATTCGTGAAAATGGATGATAAGATAGAAAAGAGTTTCACATATTATTTATATAAAATTTAAAGTGAGAGTTTCGTATAGATACATGTCCCAACAAACATAATGGAATTTATATGTATAATACAAAATAATTACTTGGTTGTAAAATTGGAGAGAGAAATATCTCACAAAATTTCAGCATGGTAACAAGTGTACACGGGTGGAATTTATGTGATAGAAAGGGGTAAACCATTATCCAAACATGAAGAGGGAAGTATGGGGAATGTGAAAAATCATACCCAAATATTTTTAAATTAAAAAAAGGGAATAATAGCTTAATGAAAATTGGACACAATGAGAAAGGAAGAAATCCTTTACTTGGAAGTGTGATCCCAATGGCTTGGGAGAGGCTTGAGAGAGGCTTCTTGAAAGATTAGAGAACCTTGGGAGTATTCTAGAGAGAGGAGTTCAGGGGATGGTCTAACTCCAAAAGTAATTGAGTGAAGAGGAAGTGGGTGCTTGGGTGGGTTTATATAGGAAAGGAGAGGAAATGCATTAATATTTAGGTTTGGGACACTTCACATTAATTTAATCAATACCACAATGCATCCCATTTTTTTGCCCATGGTTTTTTCCAAAGGGAAGTGGAAAAAAATATTTTATAAGGCCAATGTATGAACATCTTAAAATAAAAGGTTTTCTTATGTGGAGGTGAGTCACACTCTCAAGGAAAACAATTTAAAAAGACAAAATGTTTTATAAGTTTTGGAGGGTCCACAAAATCATTGTAAAATAAATCAAACAAATATAAAATAACTTTATTTTAAAAAAATATAAAATTTATTTTATCTAAATAATTTTATAAATATGTGAATTTTTATTATTAAAATAGCAACCGACATTTACAGATTATTCATGGGTTCTCACAAATACAGTTTTCAAACTGTAATAAAAATTACAATTGCATTCGTAAAATTATATGACCATTTATATTTAATAAATAGTAATTTTATAATAATATTTCATCAAAATATTATTTAATTCAAAAATCCATTAATTCATCAAAATAGATTTCAAAGTTGAATATTAACTAAAAATACTATTTATGCTTTTAAAACTTTTTACAAAGTAACAATAATAAAATTAATGCAAATTCTTTATAAAAAATAATGTACATAGTCATAGTGCTAGGGTATTGTTACATAACCTCTTATAACACCAGCATATGACCAAAGGGTAAGGTGTGCGATGGTTATAGACTCTTTGGGTGGCTCAGATAACATCGCTCGGGTGGTAGTCTCTTTTAAGTTCCACTTCTCCCGTAGTCAGTTTCACTCAAGCTTAATGAGTTCAAGCTCGGCTTGGGATTGGTCAAGATAAAATCCCAATGATTCCACCTCCTTTCAGAGCTCCGATAAATGGGCTTCGTACGGGGCTAGTCTACTAGATGAGTTCATCATTTCCTTTTTCTGAGCAAATTGGATTTGTTAAAGCCCTATATTTATACTAATCATGTGATAACTATTCAATGTCTATACTAGAAACGATTACAATTCATAATGGTATTTAAAATCCAGAAACATAAAACTAATGAAGTTAACCTTTTATATAACCATAATAAGACATTTAATTAGATCAAGAATAATTTTCATTAATGAATGTTTGGGTCATTACAATCTTCCCCTTAAAATATTTCCCCCAAAAAAATTCCTTATCCCACACTAAAATAGATGTGGGTAGCTTTTCGTCATCACCTCATTCGATTCCCATATTGCTTATTTGAACTTGCAGTTTCGGTACAACACCTTGACAAGGGGCATTGTCTTATTTCGTATAACTTTTTCTCTATGGTCTAAGATCTCAACTGGTTTCTACATGTAATAAAGATAATCCTCTAGCTATATTACCTATGAAGAGAGTAAATTTGACGGATCTGGTATGTACATCCTGAAGAGGGATACATGAAAGTCATCATGTACTTTGGCCATAGAAGGTGGAAATGCTTGTTGATAGGCCACAACCCCAACACGATCAAGAATATTGATGGAGCCAACGTACATAAGACTTAACTTCCATTTCATTCCAATCTTCATGACCTTATTCCATTTAGATATGAGTAGAAATACCATTTCACTAAATTTAAAGAAAATGTACCACCGACTGTGATCTGTATAACTCTTCTGTCAACTCTGAACTGCCTTGATAAGCAACTGATTGGTTTTTACTTTCTCCACCATTTCTTTGACCATTTCTGGTCCTAGCACCATACTCTCACTGACTTCAACCCAACATGCTGATGTTCTGCACCTCTTCCCATAAAGGGCTTCATAAGGTGCCATTCGGATGCTCAAGTGGAAGTTGTTATTATAGGAGAATTCAACCAGTAAAAGATATTGTTCCCACCCTCCTTTGAAGTCCATAGAACACACTTTCAACAAGTACTCATGTTTTTTCATAGTTTGCTCTAATAGTCTATCAATTTTTCGATGATAATCCATAATGATGTTCAGCTCAGTATCTAGATCATGTTGAAGACGCTTCCAAAACATAAAGTTGAATCTTGGATCTTGATCGGATACAATAGATAACGGTACTCCATGCAGCCTTACAACTCCCCTGATATAAATCGGTGCTAGTTGATCCAATGAGAAATCTTCTAGAATTGCAATGAGGTGTAAATCTTTTGTAAGACGATCCAAAACAACCCAGATTGCATTGATTCCTTTGGATGTCTTCAGAAGTCCGGTGAAAAATTCAATGGTGATGTTATCCCTTTTCCATTCTATTATGGGCTAGGGTTGCATCATCCCCATAGACTTCTTTCTCATTGCCTTCAATTTCTGATACACCAGGTTATTTGATGAATACTCAACAATCTCTTTCTTCATATTATCCCAAAAATAATGCTCCTAGAGATATCAATACTTATTTGTGTTCTTGGGTGAATAGAGAAATTTGAACTATGTGAATCATCCAAAAGTTCCATCATCAGCTCTAGGCGTGATGGAATATAGAGTCTTTTCCCAAATCTCAAAATTCTGTCTTCCTTAACATTGAAATCCGAGGATTTCACTTTTCAGATAGCTTCTACTCTCTTCCGAATTCCCACATCGTCCTTTTGAGAATCCATTAACCATTCCAAAAGAGATGGTTAAACAATCATTTGTGGAAGGATTGATGATGTTCCCTTCTTTATGATTCCCATGTCCATATTCATTAAATCTAAGAAGATTGGGTCCTTGTAAATTCTCATCAATGATAGAATTTGTGGGTCCTTTCCACTTAGAGAATCTACAACCTTTTTTTCTTTCCTAGGGTGGTAATGGATTGAGCAGTAATAGACTTTGATTAGCTCCAACCATCTTCATTTGCACATGTTCAACAAAATTCTGTGTGAATATATACATGAGTCTTTTGTGGTCCATTTATATTTCACACTTCTCCCCAATGAGATAAACCTGTAGAATTTTTAATGTGAATATCACCACAACCAACCTCAAGTCATGTGTTGGAAAATTCTTCTCTTGAACATTCAATTGCCATGAAGCATAGGCAATGACATTGTCATTTTGCATCAACACACAACCCAGGCCCTTCTTCGAAGCATCATTGAATACCACAAGAAGTTCTTCACTTGTTGGTAAAGTGAGCAAAAACATAGTGATACCCTCCTTTTTAACTCCTTGAGGTTTTCTTTGCATTCATCACTCCAATAAAACATTACTCCCTTCTGATTTAGCTTGGTAAGAGGGTTGGAAGATCATGATAAATTTCTCACAAACTGTCGATAATATCAAAATAACCCCAAAAAGATACAGATATCTGTTACCGACGTTGGAATTGGCCATCCATCAATTGTATCAGTTTTAGAGGGATCCACAGATATACTATTGACTTTGATGATGTGGACCAAGAATGAGACATCATTCAAATAGAACTCACACTTGATGTACTTTTCATAGTGATTCTCTCTATACAAGGTCTCTAGTACAGTTCGTAGATACTCCTCATTATCCTCCTTGGTTTTGGAGTATATCAGAATATCATATATAAAGACTACCACAAATTTGTCGTGGTAATCCCTAAAGACTCTATTCATCAAGTCCATAAAGATTGATAGAGAATTAGCGTGTTTGAAAGGCATTACTATGAATTCATAGTGCCTCTATCTTATAGGAAAAGTTGTCCTGGGGATATCATCCCACATCACACTTACATGATAGTATCTCGACCACAAATCCACTGGGAGAAGTATTGTTCTCCACGCAGCTGATAGAACAAGTCAACAATTCATGGGGGGAGGATACTTGTTCTTTATAGTGATTTTTTTAAGCTCACGATAATCGATGCAATGGCGCATTGACCCATCCTTCTTCATGACAAAGAGGACTAGTTCACCCCATGGTGAAGCACTTGGGCGTATAAACCCTTTATCCAGATTTTCTTGTATTTGTTTTTTTCAGCACCTCAAGCTCCACAACAGCCATTCTATATAGAGTCTTAGATATTGGAAATTCCCTAGGTATAAGATCAATTGATAATTTAACATTTCTTCTAGGAGGAAGACCTAGAAATTCCTCAAGAAGTGCTTCAGCAAATTCCCTCGCAATAAGCATGCCTTCAGGGATGGTTTCCTCCTTAGACTCAATAATCTGAGCGAGATACGCATGATCATAGGGCAGTAATATCAATGCTTAACATGATGAATTTAACGAATATTAATCTTTCTCCTTGAACTTGTATAGAATTGGGGGTCGATTCTCCACATGGAGAGTGATTTCCCTCTCACAGCAATTTATGTTGGCTCTAAATAAAGAAAGAAAACACATGCCAATAATTGCATCAAATTCCACCAGAGGGATTATGATGAGGTTCTCTGGGAAATTCAATCCACATTTTATGATAGAGGAGGAGTTATATTTATTGGATGGAATGATTGCCCAATTTTTTGTACACACTGAAATCTTTACTTCCAAGATTTGTTGTGTTGCTGGGATTATTCTACTAATATTATGAGATATAAAAGAATGCATAGAACCTGAATCAAAAAGTACATTTGATATTCATGAACGAATAACTAGTGTACATGTAACCACATTGTTTTCGGGGTTCACTTCATAGTAGTTATAGAAAAAGATCTATCATGCTTCCTTGGAGGTTATTGGTCGCCTCCAAAAACCCTTGGCTTGGGGCACTGATTTGCAAGATGCCGTGGTTCTTTGCAGTTGTAGAAATGAACAACGCATTGAGGATTGAATGGATCATTACTCTCCTTTGTTGTAGCCACATGTTTTTCTTTTCAGTAGTTAACAGCTAGGTTCCATTCTCTTCCACTCCTAATGTATTTCCTCGTCCCCTTCAGGCAATTTCTAGGGTGCTTCTTTTGACACCTTTGGAATGTGGGGTGCTAGATCTTCTTAGCACCGTTGGATTTATCCCTCAAACCTCAATCAATAAAATCCACCTTAAGCTTATTATCCCCATGATACCACTAATATTCTCCAATCTTCATTTCGACCGTGTGGGAACATCGGAATATTTCCTCATAGCGGTCAAAGTCACGGATCACCAGTTCTTTCAGTAGGCTAGGTTTCATCCCACCAAAGAAGTAGTAAACCTCGTATTCAGGGGTAATGGAAAATCCAAAGGCATATCATGCATGCATTGGGAAGTTCGCCTCGTATGCTATGAAGGATTCGTCATCTTTTTGGTTGAGGGCGATGAATTCCCTTTTCATATTATGTCGGAGGGTGCATGAAAAATATTTATCAAAAAAACATCTTCTAGAAATTCTTTCATTGAAATTCCTAGATATCTTCCTCTGGATTCATATTTTTGATCAAAATCTACCATTTATCATCTTTACCGTCCATTCAAATTCCTCGATATCTTCCTCAGAATTCAGACTCCGATTTCCTTTGAATTTCAAATAAATTCTTCAAAATTCAGATTCCAAATACAAGGGAATTAATACTTTGTAATCCATAGAATTCAGATTCCAAATTCTTTGTAAAATAGAATCTGAATTTGCATGTCTTATATACTATAAATGTTTATTTTTTTATATTCCAAATTAAATTTTTTTTCTTACTCTGAAAAATATATTTGTTTAAGTAACTTCTTTTAACTTAAACTTGGTATGAAATGATGTCGTTTAATCTATTTATAACTAACCATTGTTTGAGTGACATGTATAAAGGTCCCTCTGAGATTCAAGAAAAAAATATTAACATTAGAGGATGGATCTGACCATTGGAGAAGTTCCTATAAATAGATGCTCATTTGAACAAGCTCATGATAGAGAATTACTGTTTTCATCAATCTACAGATTGCATTCTATTGAAGGGATTTCTAAAGAGAGAGACTCTCATTCTTTTTGTGGTTCTAAACAGCTTTTTCAGATTACTTCATGAAACTCTGATTGATGCTGAGTACAATTGAGGACTTCCAGGGATAGGAAGGTAGAGGTTCCAACAAAATTAATGTTCTAGGTCTTTTGGGGATAGGAAGACCGAAGTTATGACTTCCATAAAGTTCAAGGTGTTGTGGGGATAACAAGACAAGTTCTAATATTCCTATCGAGAAATTACCCTAGTGTTGGTAAGATATAATTTCTTGAATGTATAAATCAAGGGACCTTTATACATGGTTGTTGGATACCCTACTCTCTGGGTTAAATGATTTCATACTTGTTACTTATTTCATTTCAAGTTTATTTATGCTATATTTTGATAGAAGAAAAAAGTATAACCTTTTTATAAATTCTAGTAAATTTGAACATTCTAATAAGTATGATTTTATATGCAATAAATTTGAATCATTTCATTATAAACATTCCTTAACATTTCATTTCCAAACCAATATTTCTAGAACCAAATATGTTTGTTTAGTGGAACTAAAATAGGTCTTCTGAATTGTCCTATTTTAACCTTGTAAAACATTGTTTTTTTAGGATAAAAATTAATGTTTTTAAACATAAAATCCATCCCCTTGTAATTGAGCATCTACATCATTATTTAGATCATACAAGTCATTGTGACATTACAAAACCCAATGGTCCTAGAGAAATAAATGGAGATTGTAACAACTTGAAACTACCCCTCCCCAATATCTAAATCATGATGTCATCTCTCCACTATAACATTTATATTCTAATAGGCATTGTGATATTTTAATTAATTTTTGGATAAATTATATAATTCTATTTTATCACCTAATTTCATACATTACTTATTAGGCTGGTTTATTTAGACACAATAGTGATGACCTTATGAGTTATACTCACACCCTTTTGGGATACTGTTTGGTACCTGAGATGATTATGTGGACGTAGGTTTGGACTTTTCCAAATAACCTTGTTGTCGATTTCTTGGTTGCTATTGGGATAGATTTTTTGATATGGGATCGGAGTGGGGTTCGGGAATCCAGTCATTTGGTATTTTTTGAGACTGTTATACTTCTCTCTGTATTATTCCAGCACAACATTTTTGTAAAAATGAAAAAATTCATTACATTATTCTTTTTTATTTTTTGATTATTAAGTTGGATTTTTTTTATATTCTTCTAGGTCATTACATTTATTTATATTTCCATTTACTTATGATTTTTTCTACTTATAGTACACTTCATAACATAGGGTATTATATCAAAAAAAACTTTTTATACCCCCACTGCTAGTTAGAATCATCTTGTGTATGGGGAGTCAAACATGAGGCCTCATAACCAACCCTTTTTCACAATGTGAGAGTATTTCATACTGCTGTATGTTTTATAGTTGTTTTAGTGAACCATGTTTTCATACTTTTTTCTTTATAGTTTAGTAATGACAGGAATGATTCTATAATGTATAGGGACATTTTAATGAGCATGCGTATTGGCATATATAACCCATGTAGGAGGGAAAATACAAGTACCTAAGGATGGGATTACAGTTTGTGTAGTGTTTTTTTTATTTGATTTTATTTAACCTTATGTGGTTTAGATGTTGTCTGATGTTATTGTTTTATGGTATTACTATTTTTTGATATTTATACTTATTCCCCTATATAAAATGAAATGATATAACATGCATCTTAATGAGAACATATAAATATATTGACATTCATTTTACATGATATGGGAATATCAATTTTTTCATGTACTATACACAAACCCAATGAAAAATAATAACAGATATATGATTAACTAGATAAATGAAAATAGTTATCATTTCATGATAAAATACATTAAAGATGCATCTAGAGAGACTATGAGATTTTGGTTCTCTATTATTGTCACATGTTAGGTTGACCATGATGCAATCTAGTTCTCTAATATGTGTGTTTCTCATGTAGATAAAATTCCTTCTAATTTTATCTAAATCGAGAATAAAGAGGGTGGTAATAAACACACTCCTAACAAAGATCAATAAAAACTACGTATAGTTATTGAGGAGAAAATGGATGTTCATCTTCATGAAATATTTCAAAGGGTCATGTGATCCATGGAAAGGGATAATTTCCATACAATTCAAATGATGTATGAGATAAAAAGGAGTTTTATTTAATCTTCTTCTTGTGTTTACTACGGAAGGGGGACCCCAAACATCTGAGTTCTTTATCGAGTCCGTCCAGAAAATCATCATGCATCTTGAGACACAGCAGACATGAGAGTAAATATTTCTATGTATATATTTCCTTGACCTTCCAAGAATTGATGTGATATTTTGGAGGTATATATGAAAAAATATAATCTATATATAATAAAATTTATATGATTTTCTAGTGCCATTTTAATCCCATGACATTAAGGGATGAAAAATATAATGACTTCATACATCTAGTATAAGTTTTATTTTTCAGTACTAGACTATGATAGAGTTTTAACCAACCTAAATTTCCTTATGTCATATTTGTAAGCTGATAATACCTCCAGGGAAATGAATTTCTATGATATACTTCTTTATGTGATCTGGTACATGGTAAACATTTTATGTTTATGAAGCATTGAAGACCTGATTAATTAACAACTCATAATTAAATGGAATCTACAAGTAGACCTAAGTAGTGACAAGGATTATTGAGCATGGTGATCTAGGAGTTCTTCTTTGAGTGTTATGATTTCTCATTTTTACAATTTTCACCAAGGATATAATGGTTAGAGGAGTTAGGGTACTGAAAAATCATCTCAATGTCGTGTTTTGTTCCATTGATATCTATTTGGCATGTTCAGTCACAAGGGACCATATTTTTGTTTCCCCGAAATTTTGTATCTTATCTCTGAAAGAATAGGCCATCAGAAGAGGTTCTATTCAAAATTTCCATACTATATTAGTTGTAAAAAATCATGACAGGAAATAGAACCTGGATGGGACTCTACAACACCTCATGAGGATGGTATTTTCAGTTTCACATGTCGTTCTGTCCAAGGTAGTGGTCATGGTACCCTAGTAAAAGAGCTGAAATACCATGTAATGTATGTAGATCTAGGAAAAAATAATGGAGGCTAGAGAAATGGGATAATTTAGACTCACATTATGAAGAATACTCCAGCTAATGTGGATGCATGACCATATATTGTTAGAGGTATGATTCTTGTATCATTTACCATAACATTTTTTTGTTTCTTACAAGGGCATCACAATCTTATCTGTCTTCACTTTTTGAAAATGGTTTGGGCTCAGATATAAATATCATATATAGTGTTTTAACCATTGAAAACATTTTGAGAGTGCAGTCATAAAATATCAAATGTTTCATTGTGTTCTATCTAGAGATTTGTGGATATAACATTTGTTGGAAAAATTCATTCTAGAAATAACAGGCTTTGACATGATTCTTGGTACGGATTAGTGACTACTATACAAATATCATATCAACTGTTTCAGGAGGATAGTTAATTTCTTATCTATAGGGGAATTATTTATTATCACAAGGGTAAGTTACATCTTCTGGTTGGTCATATAGTATGATTTTAGTGCAGATTAGATTGTCTCACTACACAGATAATGGTAAATTCTATAGATAATTGTGGAATGAAACATGATTCCTTTTCAGTAGTGGTAGAATATTTTGAGGATGATTTCCTTGAAAAGTTTTATGGATTACCTCCCAAGTGGGAGGTCAAATTGACGATCGAATTGTTATGGGGAGTAGAACCAATTTCTATACTGCTTTAACAAATGGCACTAGGAGAGCGTCAAGAGTTGATGTTTCATTTGGAAGATATACAATCTAAAGGATTCAAATCACTGAGTACATCCCATTGGTGTTCTTCAGTTATCTTCCCCAAAAATGATGATGGATATTTGTGCTTATTTTTATATTATCACATGTTAAGAAAAATTAATATAAATAACATGTAACCTTTTGCATTCAATAATGATCTCTTCAATAAGTTGAGATGTTCTAAGATATTATGCAAGACTGAATTAAGATCATTCTATCATCTATTACGGGTGAGACTATTGGGCGTACCTCAGATAGCATTTATGAGCAGTTATAGAGTATATGTATTCATAGTGATAACATTTGGGTAGAATAATTTATATGTGGTATTCATTGACATAATGAATAGGATATTTGATCATTTTCTGTTCTATCTTGTGGTGGTTTTGGTTGATGATATCTTAGTTTAATCCATGTTAGTATACAATTATTCCATACATCATGATATCATCCTGAGTACATTGTGAGAGCATCATCATTATGCAAAGTTGATTATAAATAGTTTCAAGATAACTGTTGTGAACTTATTTGGCCATATATGGTCATTAGAAGGTGTTTTAGTGCCTACAGAGATTGTTATAGTCATGATATCTTGGGAATATCCCAAAACAATTATAAATTATGATATTACTAAGTTTAGAAAGATATTATCAGTGTTTTATTCAGGATTTCTCTTGTTTGGATGTTATAATTCTTGGACTGACCAAAAAAGTGGTGAGGTTTTTGTACGTATAATGATAGAGCAAAATATTTTCATGATCTGAATGAAAGGATGACCTCAAAACATACCCTGACTTTACTAGTGCAGGATAAATCATATACCTTGTACTATGACGCATTTAGAGTTGGAATCAATGTAGTTCTAATGTATGAAGATCATTTGGTTTCTTATGGATCCAAAATTAATACAGCACATGAGAGGAATTGAAATACTTATGATTTGAAGTTATCCACAATGGTACATGGTTTGAGATTTTAGAGAAACTATCTCATGAGTGATTGTTTTGTGGTATATGTGGATCAAAAAATCCCCAGGTACATATTTTCCCAGAGGGACCTAAACCTTTGGAAGAGGACGTGGGTCATGTATCTGTTTTCTTTATACTCTATATTTTATTATAGAACAGGAATGGAAAATTTCATTTATGATGCATTGAATCAAAATACTCAGGAATATTTAGTATGAGATTCTTGTGATGAGTGGTGGATAATGTCCCTGTTTTAAGTTATGCATCATGATGTTCAGAAATCTCTAGGGTGAGTAGCTCTGATTTCAACTTCTTTTATAAATGTGATTTTGGAATTGATGAAGATCAAGAAGTTTTATCATCTAGAGGGATCATTTCTAAGTTAAAATATATACGGTGGAAGGACTCTACTAGAATGGTATCTCAATATTTTCTATTCAATTCCTTTCCTTGCCTAAGTATGTGTTCCTCTAGTCTTACATGAGGATCTAACGGGTTATTTTAAATCTTTTAGATGGGTGGTGAATCCTGTTTTAACAATGATATATCACTATCCCTATAAAAAACTAATGGTTGGGGATAAATAAGGGTGTGAAAATTTTTGTGGCTATATGTATCACTTGTCTGTAGGTAATATTTGAGCATGAGAGGCTAGTTGAGATTTTGGATCCGTTATCCCTCCAGGAGTGAAAATGAAATGGCATTACAATGGATGCTTTGAATAGTTTACCAAGGGTGACCCATATGAAGTATGATGTATGGGTTGTTGTGGATTTACTAACTAAGGTATCCCATGTCATACTTATCTAAGAAACCATAATAGTTGAAAAATAATGGAAATCATCAAGTGTATGAAACTGTTATGTTACCAGGTGTTTTGAGGATTAACATTTCAGAAAATAGATACGCGTTTTACATCATGTTTTAGGTAGTGTCTTTAGATGGATCCTGGAACAAATGTTCTTTTAATCATATCCTCTCATTTGTAGACTGATGGGAAAACTCAATAGACTATTCAGGTTTAATAGGATTTAAGATGAGTATGTATATTGGATTTGAGGGGTTCATGGGATAAAAATATGGAACTCGTAGAGTTTTTTTGTAATAATACATTCAATGATTCCATAAAAATGGTATATTTTGTTGAATTGCATTGATATATGTTTCATTTACCATTTTGTAGGATGGATGTCTGTGAGTCCACTTTTTTTTGGCCTTGTATCATATGAGAAACATGTAAACATGTTCATTTGATAAGACAGAAGTTTGTGACCATGAAGAGAATGTAAAAAACATTTGTTCTCCTCCAAATATGTGCTCTTAATTTTTAGGTTTCTTATCATGGTTTCCTTTGTATGTCTCTATAGTTGTGTAAACATTATATTAGTAAATAATGAAATCTTGCACCGAGGATTGGGGTCCATTTGAAATGGTGGAAAGGGTAGGTCTACTGGCCTTCCATCTAGACCTTCCACAATGTAATGATTCCATTCATGATGTGTTCGACAAGTGGAACCTACGAAGATATCATCTTGACCATTCCGATGTTATAGACACAATTTTTTTGAACTTTGAGATGATTCATCCACTAAGAATCATCTGATATTGGTTGTGGATTGTAGTGATAATATCTTTTAGGTCAAACTATACCATTGGATTGAGTGCAGTGGAAACATGGGAGTGTTCAAGTGGAGACCTGGGAGATGGAATATGATATGTGAACAATGGGTTGATGATGTTTTCTAATAGATCACAATCATACTGGAAGCAACTTGGGGATGAGATATTATAAGGTAGATAGGTTCTAATAACCCATATTTTTTCAGGTACACATATACTTTATTATTCATTTGATCATCAGTGGATGTGTCTTATTCAATTATTGAGATCCTATGTTGGATAAAATGACTTACATTTTGGGATATACATTTGATTCAATATAATTGAGTGTAGGTACAGTCGTTTTAGGTGTTAAATGGGTTAATTCTTAGAGGAGAAGAATTGATCGATATCTGAAGGGTTAAAGGGAAAATGTGATGCAAAATCAACTGCATAACATTTACCCGTCAGGTAAGGGTACTAAATATCATGTATGTTTTTATTGTTTTTAATAAAATAAAACCTAGGTGATTGGTTTTTTTTTGAAAATTACCAATAAAAATATTTAATGATTTGTAACAGTATTAGACGATGTGTAAATGGCCCACCTAAAATTTTAAACATGTTTTGCAGATTATTTTCATTGGAATCCACTATAGATCTCCTGCTTTCATCCTATGGTGAAACTCTAGGTGATTTATAGTTCTAAAGACACAACCAATTTTTTTATTATATATAAAGTCACTTTTGGGAAATTGAGAACCATATAAAAACTTCTTCAAACCATCATCACAAACCCGACTTTGACGACCACTAAACACCTACTGAATTCAATATTCACAGAACAACATCCATGCAGACAAATACCGCAAAAAACTCCTTCCAAAAAAAAGTAAAAGTTCAAATTTCAAATCCATAGTCATCATCACCCTTGATTCAAGCATCTGCCTCGAGATGCACACTTATCTCCATTACTGCCCGGTCATATCCGAGACGCCCCATCATCACGTCGCCGACCAATGATCACCATTTTCAGCCCATGAAAATCATTGAAGCTAATATCATCACAACTTTCCATCATCCCAATGAGGCCAACCACATCGAATATCATCACCGTACCCCTCCCCGAATCACCTTATTCGTCGTTTACCATCCTCGCTGGAGCCACGAATCAGGGCACAAAACCAGGACATCAACCACCAATCACCTCCGCTATCTTAAAAATTTCATCGAAGAACTCCACCATCACTGCCAAAATACCATTAAAACACAACAATAAAACCATCCGGTCATTTGGTAGTGGACCAATCACCCTCCCAGAGATGCACCACCACACAATCCTCACCTTCGAGAACCTCTGTGAAGACCCGCACACCGGAACGACAGGGAATATACCACATGACCAAGATGTCAGAGTAGGGATGAGAAAATAGGGGCATTGGAAGGAGACAAGCCAGAAACTACATAGTTCCTTTGAAAAAGAGAACCAATAATATGGAAACATATAAGAATACAAAAAAACACCAAAATATACCTTAAACCACTTCCACAAAAAAAGGGAGTGATCCAAAAACAGGAATGAACCCGAACTGAGACTACTGCCAGCCCTCCTCCAGCACCCCCAAGACATCCCAGATCTCCAATCAAACCCAACCAGAGTGGAGTTAATGGCGATAGATCAGCCATCAAGGGAAGAATAAGTTTAATTAATTTAATCAATTGTGAATTAAATTTTAGTGTGATATATAAAAGAATAATGTTAATTACAATAATTAACCATCGAGATATTTGAGGTGATATTTTTATATACATGTTGTATGGAAGGAATTATGTTCTATGTTGATATGCTCACATAATGTTCCAGGTCCATGAATTTGAACAAAAATATGATTTAATGTTGGGATTCAAAGGGATCTTCATAGTACAATGATGTAATTCTTATAGGGATATGACATGTAATGATGTAATTCTTATAAGTCATTAACACAGATTAATCTTTTTGATTGTACTACGAGTATATTGGAATCATTTTCTTGGTCATAAGAAATTCTCTGAGTTATTCCTGTGTGGTTCTGACGAGGTTAATTTCCTTGTTTATTTGGAGATGGTTGGAAAGGTTGTAGGACATGCTTACTGTTATTCTACAATGGAGCTAAAGTATATTATTTTGTTTTTATATTTTGAATTAATTTAATATACCTATTTTTCACCATATTTTATACACTACATAGAATGATGGTTTATTTAGACAAGGTTATTTCGACCTACTGAGTTATACTTAGACACTATTCGGGCCTCTTTTTGGAACCCAATCAGCATATTTAGATTCAAGTTTCGACATGGCCAAAGGACCTTGATGTGGATTTATTATTTTTTGCTAGGAAATAGATTGGAGATTAGACTGGCATGGGGTTTGGGACCAATGACTTTGAGTCTTTTGTTTTAGTCTACTAGTAATTTTCTTGTATTGTTTTATCATGATGTTTAGTTACATTACAAAAATCCATTATATTGGTTCTGTGTTATGATTGGACTATTCTATTGGATTTTGTTGTAAAATTACCTAATTTATTTAAATTTATTATTATTTATATTTAATTATGAATTGTTCACATATTAATATGCTTCAAACAAGGGGTTATAGTATCAGAACTATATATTTCATACCCCCACAGCTAGTTGGCACCCCTTATCTTATGGTGAGGGGAACATGATGTCTCTTAAACAACCATTTACAACCACATGATAGAGTTCCAAATTTTGGAATGTCACATGTTGAATGAAAAAGACTAGTTTGTGAAATGGTTTATAAAATGGTGTATAAGGTGAAGAATATTCGGTAACACAACATAGAATATCATATATGGTTATTTGATATCCTAATAATCATCAACAAGACCATGTTTTTGTAGCTAGAGAAATGGAACATGTCCATATATCATCATGTAATAAATCCATGAAATTTTAGATGAAGGGAAATCATTTTCCATGTTATTTTGGTCACTTTGAGTTCTTAAATACCATTGGAGTAGTGGAATATCGACTATCACACCCACAAAACATATTTCAAGTACACGATGTGATCCATGTTTCTATATTGACTAAGTATATACTAGAAACTTCCCATGTGTTTAATATATAGTTGTTACTATTAGAGAATGACATTTTTTATGAAGAGAAGAATGTGAATATTTTAGATTGTAGAGACAATTTTTTTTTGAAATTAGACAATTCTGCTGGTGAGTGTTCTATGAAGAAACCAGAAGATCAATGATGTGATGTGGGAACCATATGTGGTGAATAAAAAAATTACACTCATCTGTATTATTATGTGGAATGATAATTTCATGGTAGAAATTTCTAAAGGGTGGAAGATTGTAATGACGTGGATATTTATTTATAAAATTCCCTTTGTGATTTAATAAGATTAACTATTATTGTTATAGAAAGAAATTCACTTAAATTGATATATTATATCCAATCATATTTAAAATACCATTAAGTATGATAACCATTGACAATATATCCATTTATGAGTGATCATATGAGTCTTATTAGTATACAATTATGATAAATCCAGTTGATACAGAAAGAAGAAGAGATGGCCAAAACATGTCGGATAGTACCATTTGAAGCCCATTTATTAGTTCTTCCAAGGGAGATGCCATCATTTGGTGCATCCATTGTCTATACCAATGATCATATATAATAACTACAACATTAGGGAATTTGTTTATGGTATAATTTCATGTTGACCTAGATCACAACCCAAAAATTATATGTCGAACCACACAATAAAAATATTGTCATCATGTACCATTCCCATAGAGCATAAGATAGTGTAGTAAATAGATATATATGGAGACCATAACAACATAAATATGTGTATTTTATTTCTTATGTAATAATTATCATACTTAATTCTAATTGATCTTACATTAAAATAAATTTTTATTTTGATATGATAAAAAACTATCTTTTATGTATCATTAAATTTATGTTATCAAATTTCAATTTGATGTTTTAATGAAATGTAAAAATAAATTTTAATTTAATATCTTAATATAATTAAATTATATTTTTTAAATATTATGATAATATAATTTTTATGATGTAAAATTTAATTTCTATAACTTTTCAAAAATTGTGATTGTCAAAAAAACCATAAATTTTTCAATAAATGTTGATATATGTTTTAAAAGTTAACAATATTGCATTAAAACAATAATTTGATAAGATAAATATTATTTTTTTTGAATAATCATTCAAAAGTTATTCAATAGAAATTTTTTCATAATTTTCTGAGACAATTGAATTTTCATTTAAAAATTATATAAGGTATAAATATACACTATGTATTATGATATCATAATATCCCTAAAGTGATGTAATAAATTTTATAAATGGAATAAATGAATAAATTAATGTTTATAAATAATGGTATTATCTTTTGGGTTTTTTTGATTGATCTTAAAAACCGTTACGAGTCCTCTATGACCAATATTATATTTTATGGTTTTCAAATCAGTTATTTATAAACATGGCTCACTATAACATCATCAATGGTTATATCTTATTAATTTCTTCCTCTTTTCTTATAAAACAAGTAAAAAAACTTTCTTTTCATAAATAATTTGAAAAATCATGGTATGGTATTTGGTTCTTATTAGATTATTATATAGAGTCTAAAAAGACGTTTAGGAAATAATAAAGAACTTCCCTCTCTTTTCCAAAATAAATCCACCCAATATCCCATTCTAATTTACTATAAATATTTGACGATCCCCATTCGAATCTCAAAAGATGTTCGTACGATGTTTTAGAAATCTCATTTTATGGGTAAGGGATCCTCTCCTTCTCCTCCATTTTCATTCATCTTATTTTTTATGGCATTTAAAAAAAATCATTTATATATGGATATGTTTTTTATAATATATCGTAATATATATTTTATTTAAAAATGATTAAATAACCTTTTATCCAACATTAAATTATTTTATAAAGCTTTATCTACTGACATTATGCTCTAGAAATTTAAACTTGTTTTTTCCATTCAATGTATTTATTTAGGAACCCTATATTTATAATGCATATATAGTCTAACATTTTCAATTTTTATTATGTTATTAAATATATGTCATACTTCCCTTTTTATTGAAAAATGATGAGAGACCCCTTTCTCCCTCATTAATCCGATTTATGAATCTCTATATATTTTGGTTATGTTTCTGAAATGTGACAATAATTATCTATGATAATAATTTGTGAGGTGTGTACCCATAACTATCTCCACTCATGGGTATTCACCTAGTTTTACATGTACATTACTTATTATTGATTTTTATATATTCGACCCATAATATATAATCATTGGACTACTTATGATGGAATATGTTCTTATGTTAAATGATTTATTTTCCACACTTATGTATGTACATGATAATATAATTATAAGTGCACCCAGACAGAGCTCTAATGCATTGGGTAATGTTTTAGTTATATAATATTTCATGCACGTTGTATGAGATGTTTTCTTAAACACATTATGTTATGATGTCTTGGTGCTTAGCTTTGAATTATTCTTATATTTTTATTGTTAAAGTTGTTTCAATATTTATATATTGCATTTATGTTATCATGTTATATCATGACTCAAATTACATGATTACGATTCACATTAATTTTATGTACCTTTGAAATTCCAATTGTCCGAAATGAAATAACTTATTTATGTTATTCATTATTAATTCCCTAATTGGGATTTATAGCTTAACCCATTATTAGGTATGCCCCCAAGTTTTCACCGGATGTTTTATGTACAATGTAATAATATGATAATATTAAAGACTTTTTCAATAACGCGATGTACCCATGTTTTAATTAGTAATGTAATGTACCTAATAACCCCTAGAAACAATAATTATCAATATTTTGGGTTTTATTATGTCTATTCTGAGGTATTAAATCTTGAATTATAGTGTAATAAAGTCACCATTTGTCAAAATTCTCTGTGGGTTTGGTTTTGGATTATCGAGGATGAGAATTGTTGGAGAGACATCTATTGTAAGGGCCTAGATCACTATAGTCCATCCCTTTTCATGTTTTTGAAGCTCTTGGTTTACATAGGAGGCCAACATTGAGTCTACTGGGGTTCGACAAAAACATTTTTTAAATTACGGTATTACATGATGTGTAATAATTAAATATTGTGTAAGTGAGTTTTATTGGATTGTGTGAGGCTTATCACGATGTATATGAATTCAATGTTAAAGTCATCAAAATGATGTATTTTTTGATGTAAATCAAAAATCAAACTCTTACATGACATGTAACATTTTAACATCCTATTAAAACCATGTGTAGTGTGATTATAAATGGTGTAGTGGATCATAAGTTCTCAAAACCTAGTCTACTTATCTTGATTCATGTTTATCCAACAACCCTCCTTTCTAATGTTTTTAGATCTCTTCTACAAGGATTGATCCTTTGATTCTATATTTGATTAATAGTCATCCAAGGTGAATAATTTATTCATTTTCTGGAGGGTTCTCCCTGATCAGTCATCTTTCCTCCTATTTTATATCACCATGTTATGGCACTTGATCTCGGCTGTTCTAAATAGGTTAATGTGTTTTTTGTTAGATTGTGGAACAATTTTTTTAGAAGACTGCATCTACATGTGGGAGAGGTAATTGGGATCTATGATATTAGTTTATTATCATTAGAATAAAATTGATGATATTGAGGTGGGGGATTAATTTATTCCCTTATTTATTTTTTTACAATCATTTAGTAAAAAAATTTCACACATTGTATGGAAACTGAATAAACTGAAAAATTATTTAACCTGATTAATAATTAATTGGAAAGCAGTCACATGTAAATTGGGTTTCTTAATATGTTGATAAAAGGTTACCTCATATTTTGATTAAAATCCATACATATATTATATTATTATCATAATGTGTTTATGATATTGATTGGAATGTTGATCTTTATGATAAATGGTAAATAACTGAAATATAGAATGAATTAATAATTAACAGGATTAAGAATAATTTAGGAATAGGCATGCTTAAATATGGTGTTTTTTCCAATTTAATAATAATATAATTTATACAATGAGAATGTTAAATTGAAAATGATATTACATGATATAAATGGAATTTATAAATAATGTAAAGCATGTTTATTCTTGTTGATAATAAATAAATTAATGTTATGTTAGAATGGTACATCTCATAGTTTGGTGGATGTTGTTTATATTATAAATAACATATTTATAATTTGAAATATTTTTATAGCATTATGGCATAGGTTTCACGAATTTCCCACATTTTAATAATGAATCTATTAATTCAATATTGAAGAAAAACATGTTTTTTTATATATTTAATTATTAGGGAATAATATTATTTTCTGATTGAGATGTATGAGTGCATTAATTTTGGATTCGTGCGATATAATTTATTTTTAAAGGATGGATGACATGATTTAGGGACAAATATTCCCTTTTTCCTAATCCTTTTTTCATCCTACTATGTTTATAATGGTCTCTAAATGTTTTCATTTCTATGTGGTATGATTTATTTTGGCATTGACTAGATGTGATATACGCCTGGGATAACTGAGTCTAGAATATACAATGGGATGTGGGTTAGGAGGCTCAGAGGATGTGGTAGTAGTTGTTTCCTTTGATGAAAAAATACATTTGGATTTTTATGTGGGTATCGAGTATGACACCAAATATGATGGAATGGGTTGAATATGTGTTAATTATTGATTTAATTTTGTGATATGGGATTCTCACTTCAAAACTTATTAAATAGTTGATAACTAGAATGATTATTTTCTCTACAGTACATTCAACGTTTCATAAGGTTGTTGGCTATTCTTGGCTTCATGTTTCATATTGGTGGAGTCATAAGATAGTTTTCCTAGAGTACATGGTTTATTGATTCTTGAAAATAATGAATAAATTATTATTAACCCTTGGGGTTAGTTTTCATGGAATGAAAATGATAAAATATATTAATATTGATAAACCATGGACTTGGATTAGAATATTTTTTGAGTACATGGACATTACTCTAATGATTACTGTAATGGAATATTAAATATTTTTAGTGGTTGATTAATTTTAATGAATTTATTAAAAAAATAAACATATTAAAAGAAAATTTGTAAATAATTTATCTCTTTTATGTTTTTGGGTTATTATAGAATATATGGTCTTAGCAGGGAAATTAGGGAGTCCTATCGACGTTAGCTGAAATTGATTTGAAGACAATGTTATGGTCATTGTGTGATTTTGAGATATATTATATCCTATATTTTATAAGATTTCATACAGTAACCCACCCATGTATGTTTGGGTGACTAACACATAGTGGACTTATGGAGGGGGTTTTTATGAACAATCCATGGAAGGTTGGATTGATAACACCGCCCTATGACATGTCTCTAGTATATTAGTGGTTACTTGTGTTGTTATGCATGATAGTTGGTTTTCCCACATATTTGTAGAGGGATGTAACGATTGTGGTTATTTCCCAGATAGTTTATATAGAATATTTAATAAAAAATATTATTATAGGAATGATGTTTACAAACTGCTATGTCTTGTGTTATCATTCTCAGTGTATAATTCGTAATGGATTGAGTTATAGTAATCTATGTATGATACATGTTATATGGGATGTGTTGTCTCTCGAAAACATCATGGTTACTATATATGCTTATATTATATGGGATTATATGATGATGTGATGCACATGGTTCTTATTTTGATTCTTTTTCCACGTGTCTTTGGGATGGAATATTTTGTAGAGAGTTGGCTCATGACATGGGACATTGTGCTAGAGGTGCAATGATATAGGGATGTGAGAAATGGGTACCCTTATTTATTCCTTATTATATTAAATTCTATATTTTCTGTGATATAATATGAATATTATCCAAATTGATGCTAGGAACATAGTATAACTATTTAGGTGATGACTTAGTTTCACTATTGTTCACCATGCTTTAACATTCATTCTTTATCATTTTCATGAGAGGTTCCAAGGAGGATCATACAATGTTTGTCATTTTTCTCACCCTGTGTATATATAATTAATAGGATATATAAAGAATGTTATATATCTGGATAGATATTACTATATTTAGGTGTATCATGAGTTTTTTTTGGAATCATGGTCATCACTGTATTTTTTTTGTAACTGTAGTTTCATTTTAGTTGTTATAATACTCTATGGAATTTAATGTTTGAAATGGGGATCTATTTATATTTTTATATGAGTATATTTATATTGTTGTATTCATATTATCACTCTATTTTAGATGTTATATTAGAGGTTAGTGTCCCCAAAATTCATGATTATTGTACCCTCTTTGTCGGTCTCCAACTTGGGCCTACTGGTGGTGGGACTCGCAAATTCATTATCTCTTTCCCCTTATTGTGGTATCCTTGTGGGGAGGGGGACATGACATATGAGTTCATAAACTACAATGTTTTTTGTATTTTTATTGTTCTATATTCTTCAACGAAATTATTTTCACAATATTATTATGATAAAATTTATATATTTAGTTTTTTGGTATTTTATTACCGTGATGGTACAAGCACTAACCACCCACTTCTTTTCCATTATGAAAAAAATCATGAAATGTGTGAAACATGCATCATTTTCATTCACCACATTACATTGAATCAACTAATTGGGATGTTAATATACAAATATGAAATTACTAACATGTTTTATATTCCAAAATGATAAATCATATTACTCCCTCCCCCATCGAATGAAAAATGTAATCACTATTCAAAGATATTGTTAGACTATCGCCACTATGAAATGATCAATTTCTTCTATTCATTCCATTGTCTCCTTACATTAATGCTATTTAGAATTGGATTAAAATGATGACTATGATTTTTATGATATTAGTAATGTTATAATAAAACAAAATAAATAATCTTTTTAACAAAATGAAAGGAAAACAATTTTTTCAAACATTTATATAGAAAACCATAGAACAAATGGGAAAATAAGCTACTCATACTATGAAATTATTTCATATCAATAACTCATTATAAAAAATCATACTAATTTTAATATTTCACAATAAAAATCACTATTTTATATGAATATTGTATCACCTTGAGAGTTTATGATATATTTATCTTCAAATAAATTTAATTACTTTGATAGTTTGTGATCCGAGAAAACCCAAATAAAAATAATCCATAATATATTACACAATAATATCCTAGATACAAAATTAGATAAATGGATATAAATAAAAAAAATTTTAAATTAATATATAAATAATATAAATAAAAAATATATTTATAAATAATTACACTTTTTTTGTAAAGTATTTAAATGATATAAAAATGATAGCTCTGGATGGAGTTGATAATGAAAAAGACAAAAGAGGGGGATAATTTTGTTCTAAAAAACATCGATATATTCAAAAAATATATATTTTTATAAAGATAACCTTTCACTTTATATCAATGATTAGTGAGTAGAAGAATTAAATAAAAAAATCAATACGGTGATTTATAGTGGTTCAGGGGACAATGATCCCCTAGTCTACTCCCCTAACACACTTTCAGTGAGTTTTTTTTATTTTACTAAATATACAGTCTTATCATAAGACCATAAAAACTATGTAAAATAATTTGACACATTAAAATGGATTTTGCAAGGAGTTCTAGTTATTTTACTAGGAATAAAAAATCAATATCTTATTATATGTAGGTGACACATCACTGTGACTGAGTCTAAGAAGTCAAGACTCTAATAAATCAAGGGAGATTGACTGTATCTAGAACACATGTTAACCATAAATGTTTTTACAAAAACTAAAAAATTTAATTTATCTTCAAGGACACACAATACGAAATATAAATTCAATGTTGTAAAAGAATTATTTAAACAACTTTTTCTTATGTTAAATCCTCTCTCACTTCCATTGAAAAACTTATCCATATTTTGAATAAAGGTTGATAAACTCTAGATAAAACTAGCTGTAGAAATATATCCCAATAAATCCTAAATATTTGAATTCAAAATAATTCAATAGATTTATAACACCCTTTAATAATAGAAAATATTTACTCTAGTGAATATGATTATTTAAATAAATCATAATATTCCATTAAATAATTCATAAAATATATTTGAATGGATCATTATTTCCATCAAACAATTTCATAAATGTCAGATTATATCATTGATTAAAACACAATCATTTAATATTCAAACATAAAGGCCATTCTTTTGGTGACAAAACACCGGACGCATGGTTAAAAACATAATGTTAATTAAAGAAGTAGGTTTGAAAATACATTATTTACATTCCTAAATGATACTGATTCATTCAAATGTAGTTTATATAATCTACAAATGAAAATTCATATTTATGGTTTATTCTTTACATTATTCTTACAAATTTAGGGTAGCAATAATGTGTCCAAAATACATTTAAACACATATATAAATTTTCAACATATATTTACCGAAGATAAATGACATGAAAATTTTTATAGAATAAAAATTATGATAAATATTTTATTTCTACAATTCAAATAAATAAAAAAACATTAGTAATATAAATGTGGTCATTTGTGAGAATCAAAACCCAACATAGATTTAAAAAATTATTGAATCAACATATGATCAATAAAAAATACATTCGTCAGAGAAAAATGTTTTTTTGGTGAATGTTTTAATTTTTTCCTTCCAATTTTAGTAATTTTTGAAAAAAAATGAAATTTAATAATAAAATCATCATTTAAAACATTTCTTTGAGTTAATTATTGATTTTTCTGAAAATATTTATTTTTTCGATGGATAATAAAAAATGATGATTTTGATTGTAAATATTTATTTCATTTTAATCATTTTAAATTATACATTTGATTTTAAAAAAGATTAAATTATAATATTTTATCAATTATATAAAATATTAAATTTTTAATTTCAATTGAATAAATTTTATGTTTCATTTTTGTATAATATTTTTATAGTTATGATTCTATATAGAAACACACTTTTCATCACATTTTCTGGGATTAATTTTAATATAAATTATATACCCTATATAATTTTGAAAAGTGTTTTATATTTGTAAAAATGGGTTCAAAATTTTATATTGAGTCAACAATCATTTTTTATCATAACAAAAAGAAAAAACAGAATAAATTTGTCACAACAGTTAAGGATAAAACATGTTTATGTTGGGATTTAACTGGGATATAAGGGTACGTTTTAGAATTAAAAATAACTATATACAACCCAATGGAAATATTTCAACTTTCTAATATCATAAATTTTAATAACTATCCATTTTTAATCATTTGTTATGATAATTTCACACCTATATTTTAATCTTTTACAAACATCCAAATGTGTCCTCTCCCCCACTTTAAAATGGTTACCCCTCCTTTTTGTTATTTATGCTATATTGAGAAATGAATGTTGACCCAAAACTACCTAATTCAGTCCTCAATTTCAATATATACAAATTTTATGCGATTTTATTCTAAAAATAACTTTCTATGTGTAATGTCCCAACATAGGATCCATAGATCGGTTCCCCTAGCTAGTTGGTCACATGACCTCAAGAACACCTACCAATATTTTAAAGGCTACCAACTAGTACTGAGGGTCTTATACAAGACATTGGTATACTATAACCTCTTTATAAGAGTAATGAATCAACATTAATATAACCACAATAAACAATATATAATAACTGTCATCTAGAATAATAAAATAACCAGAACAAACCTATATCACATGATGAACAAAACAAAAAACAATACCCATAATTTAAAAGTAGATATTTCCTGAAAAGTATGTGTCATGTTTCTAAATTAAAACCCAAAATTAAGAAACTAACTTCTCCCCCAAATTGGTCATGACACCATGTTTGGTCGCCTTATCAATTCTCCATCCCAAATTAGACATATAAAACTGGGATCATTCCCTTATTTTGTTATATAAACAGAAATCTTATTCATGTACAGATCAGGAAGCCTGAGTAGGGAGTTAGTATAAATCTATAGTAAAACTAAAATAGTGTATCAAACGATATGGATGTATCCTTAAAACATTACATAATATTGAGTTATGTCATGAATATTACATTATCTCACATTGAGGATCATTTCAGGATTAGAGTTTTAGTTAATTGGGTCATAAATCATACATAAAAAAAATTCAAAGAGGAAACTTCTGAATAGTTTCCATTTTTACAATAATTTATATCTTTTAAAACAATGCATAATATCTTATATGGAATCTCTTCATGACATTCAGAATGTCATATTCCAATCACTTACTCATTCTTAAATCCTTTGAAAATCACTAAAAACCATGAATGTGCATAAAAAGATCATAAGTTTATATAAGAAAAAGAAAAATATTATTCTAATAATAAACATTAAATACATATAAAAATTTTAACATAATGTAATACCTTACACTTTAATAATTAATAAATACCTAACTTTGACAAAAAATATATTTAATACTTTTTTATAATGAAAATATTACCAAAAAACCTATAGAAAGCTTAGAATAAACAAAAATGTAATTTGGGAAATCATTATAAATTTCACTACTATAAATCGGATAACCATGATGTTAAATTCCATACATGTCACTAATTCAATGTAAAACCCATATAACAGATATCTATACCTAATGTATTCGATGAATATCATTGACCCACCCATATTTGGTTTATCAGGGAACCACCCGTCATTGAATTATTATGGAACCACCCATCTTATTTACAATATCATTATATATTCATAAAACAAAAAATATCTAAATTTTCAACAATTAACTCATAAAATTTAATTTTCAATACTATGGAATAATTTCATGATATTAAAATTATTCATCCACTTTCAATAAACTGTTTCAATTAAAAATACCGAAAAAGAAAAGATGGGTTTATTTTAATTTTCATAATATAAGAGCATATAAAGGATTAAAAATATAAAAAACATACTAAATATGTATTTTATATTCATTTTATATCCATATAAATAAATATATAAAATAATATCATGAGTATTGATATTAGGGAAGGATTTCATCCGTAAATATTCAAAGTGCCGCATAAATCATAGATCATTTTAATAATAATCTCCATGAAATAGTAACATTTAATAAAAAATTTAATAAAAAGATAATTTTTCAAATATGGAAATCTAATTTCAAATGGTATATATATAATCTTTATAAAATAATAATGCTAAAAATTTTCAAGAAAAATATCTATGAAAGGAGATTGAGATGAAATCCCTTACCCTAGGATTGAATAGTCACATTGGTATTTATCTTCATGAATAATGAAAAAATGATACGTATTTAATATATTTGATATATTTATCATTCATATAATTAATTTTATCTCTCCTGTCACAATTTTTTAAATAAACACTTATTCAATTTTGTTTACATCATTTGTTTTTACCATATTTTATTTGCGTGTCAAAAAATGACTATTATAGTGGTATATAATGTTAAAAGATTTTGTTATATAAAAAAATGTAGATTAATATAAATGAAATAATTATCATATTTATAAATCATTTATACTTTTAATACCAATATAAATATATGGTTTTGAAAAATGAACCAAAGTACTCGTCATAGAGACGGTAGGTCGTACATACGTCGGAGTAACATTTTCATATTTACCATGATCATTATAGAAAAAAGGTATGTAAAAATTTGTCTATAAAAATGGTAATTATAACATATATCAGATTTTTTTAATTCTATATACATATATATATAATTATGGTAATGTAAAATGCATTATATCACTTTCAGGAGGCGGTTTTCCACACGTCCATGAACAACATTATAACATTTTGTGCGTGTGTAAAGGGTTATATAGAAAATGATATATTATAATTTTACTGAATTAATTATTTGATTAATATCATATATATTCTATTTATGTGAAATATTTTTAGTTAAATGAATCATCAATATGTTCTATGTTGTGAGTGAAGTGTCACATATCGTTGACGAGTTTGTAATCCGCAGTTCCCTAAACTGTGTTATTGTATTTACATAAAATTGAATGTATAAAGGTATGTGTTATAATAGAATAAAATAATAATTATTACATAATAAATATCATATTAACCATTTATAAAAATAGTTTCCACAATAATTTCCAACATTATAGTTTGTAATGGAAAAATAAACAATCATCGTTTCATGTGGCGATAGTTTACCATACATGTAAATATTATGTTCGTTATGCATTAGATTGTTGTGTTGAGAAGTTTAGGTAGAAACCATAGTATAAAAAAATATTAGTATATTTTTTATAATATTTTTTGATATAATCATATAGATTGGTTATTTTATTTTGGATAATGGAAATAAATCTAAGAGCCTGAGATAAAATGTTATCTCTTAATTGGAAAACACCTTTTGGTTTTCATAAAAGGAATCATTTGGTTTGATTATACCCAAGGGGAGGATTATAAGATTAGTGTAGTAAATTTTTGGAGATATTTTGGAATATTTTGGTCAAGATAATGTGTCTTGTGAGGTGTGGGGAAGTGGGAGGATAAGATTCCTTTTTTAGTGGATGAGGATTTTCACTCTTGTAAATTTTGGAAAATGGAATTACACCAGCATTTTTCTCATTTAATGTTGACAAAATAATGGAAACAATTATGGTAAAATGAGGGATTTGGTCAAAATATTTCCATATAAATGATGTTATGGATGTTTCTAGTTTATTTTTTCCCATAAAATTAATGATTATTCACTTGTTATGCTAATGTTTACCTTAATAATTGTAGTTAATTTTAATTAGCATCACTAATATTTTTGGAAAAAAACTATGTTAAAATTAATAGAAAATATATATTATTATGATTAAAAATATGGAATCCATGTTTCAAAGTCCTATTCTTTTTATTGGGAATAATTAATTTAAATTTTAACATAGAAAAAGGATGTTAAGATTGGTTTTTAATGTAAGAACACTCAAAACAATGAAATATTTTTATATTAAATTTAAAATTAATATTTATTAAAATGAATTTGTTTTTGTCAATGAATAAAAACTAATATAATTAAAGATAAAAAATAGTAAAAAATATAATTTAACATTATAAGTAAATTAGATAAAAATGTATTTTTAGATAAAATTTAGTATTTTTATCTATTCATTTCTAAGTTAAACTTCAAAGGAAAATAAGTCAACAATCACACTAAACTAATTATCATGTTTTTATTTAAAAAATTAATTTTATTTTGGAGTTAAAAAATCATTAAATGTGTAGAAAATTGTATTTAAAATGGGTTCTCTATTAAAAGGTGATAAAACACACTTTTAAAAATATCAAGGTTTTTAGGCTTAAAATTGTATTATATTTTAATTTTAACCCTTTCAATCAAATCAGATTATTTTAATTACATTTAATAATAATTTTAAAACATAATATAATTATTATTATTTATTCCCACTAACACAATAGTTAGGAGATATCTACCACATAAAATAATAATAATAAAAATATATTTCCATATGAATCAGTCATGCATACAACCTACTATTTATGAGAAACACCTTGATGTGTGTAAGATAAGCTATCAAAAATAGAATTCTGTATAAGGTAAAATAAATATTTAATTCATAAATATTAATAAATATGAAGAGTCGTTATTCTATAAATACCTATTAGGTGACACTAATAATATCATGTCAATAACAATGTATGTTGTAATATAAAAAATAAGTCACTATGCATGAAGTTAACATTTATCATGTTTCATTATTAATTAATTAACAACATAAATCCCTAATTTTAGGTTCAATATTATCCAATTAATTATAGCTTCATCCCATTTCATATTTTGAACAATCCCCATGGGATATCACATATCACAATACCATGGTTTTCATTTCTAATTTCATAACAATTCATATTCCGACTAATTTGAAACATTTTCCATTGCCAATATTGTGGGCATAAAACACAATTCATATTACCTAGATGGTATTTGATGTCTCTTTACTTGTCACACACCTCAATGTCACATGTGTATTTTGATCCTCAATTACTATACCACACTCACTATCACATATGATAAATTTTAGCCTTAGATCCAATCCCACACACACAAACAAATACATCACAAATATCGAAATATCATAAAAATATTTGATTCATATAAATAATTTATTTTCTTCATTAATAATATTAATAAAAATTCTCATTAAAGTTTACCTTTTTAATTTATCACAAAAATACTAATATTTTATTTCAAAGACAATGAATAATATAAACTACTAAACATTAACCATTTTCAACAGTTAATCTATCAATTCATTAACCCATTAAGGTGAAGAAAAACATTCATTAATTCCCATTAATCAATATATTATTAATTATACTAATCAATCAATTCAACATTATATTAATCAATCAATTCCATAGTCCATCAATTTAAAAATACACCATCCCATCAATTGGAAAATTTTATTACCCCATTAATCATTCAAGTTAACAATAATTTAATTAATTAACCAATTTAATTAATTTGAATTGATATTTAATTACATAACATTAATTTACAAGAAATTGAAATCATGTCTCTGAGAATTAGATAATAGACCAGCTACCTCAATATCATCAATGAATTCTCACCAATAGAAATCTAAAAATTTAAGTGAAATGTTCAATTTCACAATTAAGAATGAGATCTAGATCAAAGGTAAAATTTATTCCATTTATTAAAACATATATTTAATTATTTTTACAATTAAGGGAAACATCCCTTCATGATATGAGAGAAATATGAGATAGGGGGAAGAAACCAATCAGGATTAAATTCTCTTACCTAAAGAGGTGATGATATTTCAAACAGATCTTTCATTCTCCATGACCAAACTTTTGAATCCCTTTTAATCCATTTAAGAGACTAAAAAAATGAGATTAATGTGTGAGGGTAATGCTTAGGTGTTATGGGATATAATAATAGGGTTCAAAAAAATTTAATGATTTTTTAGGGTTTAATTTTCCATGTATGGTTTCATGTATGGGGTGAATGGTTTTCTTAAACAGTGCTCCAATCCATGAACTAACTCATAGGGGAAACATATTTACTACTATGAGGTCAGATGATTTTTCAAAATGTGAACCTATCATGTGAATTCAATCATTTTGGGTTCAATTGGTTTACTAACCTTGGCAAACAGTTTGGGAATAACCTATGGAAACCATGTACTACCCTACTTCTTTGCAAAATTCTTTAATTTCACTTTAAAACCCAACTATGTGAAATCCAATTGAGATTCAATAAAACGTGGGTAAAATAATACATTTATGTTATTAGAATTAACATCTAGAATCCCTAAAAAGCTTGTTATCTCCCCACCTAATAATATCTCATCCTCTATGTGTACACCCAAAAATCTCTATAGTGCATATGTGAAAATATCAGGACACTAAGACCTCAAATTAAATTAAATCTCCCATGATTCAACCAGATGAAACCATTTTTTACACAATACACTAACTATCAGATTGGTATTTTCCCTAAACACATTATCACATAATTCCACAACATGTATCAAATGATCTCGAAAGGATGAATTAGTATCAAGATAAACATCATCCACATTGGTCACATGAGTAGGGTCAGGTTGATACTTACAAATCCATGACACATGAAAAACATCATGCATGTCACTCTACCACTATGGAAGAAACTATCGGTATGCCACTAGCTGAATTCTCTCCAAAATATCAAAAGGTCAAAAACTGTTGATCCAACATACCCTACCTCTAAATCATATGGTGACCAAATATAATCAACACCAGAAGGAACAAATGATCACCCATTGTAAACTCAAGGGTTCACTGACATCTATTAGCATCAGACATATATTTACCCTAAGCTATTTCTATATGATACTAAATCACATGAACCTATTACAATGTCTCCTATACGAGACTCGGTCCCAACATCTGTGACTCACCTACCTCTATCAAACATTGATGCTACTGACATGGAATCCCATGTTGTGGCTTACATGTTTCCATATGAATAGTTTCTGGATAACTATTTTTATTGGAAATTTCCATATGTTCTATATTCTTCACCTAATTCCCATCTATTTATAGAACATATGATCACAAAATATCCACAATAATGAGAATAGATTACTACGAATAACCATCTATCTATGAGTGTAATTATATTCTCAAAAAACTATAATACCAAGAACCTTCGACAATCCTTTTTAAAATCATAATATAAAATGTGAGTCATTGTATGAAAATATACATTATGGAACCTTGGAAAGTTAGAAATCCTTCCAAACATACAAATCACCCAACAATTCTTCATATAAAGGCTCTTATATATGTATGAAATGTGCTACATTCTTTAGTCTATCCATAAGAACCCAAATAGTGTCATTCTTGTGAAGCATCCATGAGAGACCCACCAAAAAGTTTCTGGTAACATCATCCCAATTACATTAGAAATGTACACTGTAGAGAGTAAAACACCAGGTCATTGATGCTCAACCCTCACTTGTTGATAGATGTACCATAATTTCATGAAAAATGAAGTCACCTTTTTCATGTCTGGACCGAAATTCTACCGACATTGGTCGTGATATATTTTGATTAAAATCGGATGCATCTCCGACATCAACTCACAATATTCATGCATTAGCTCCTATAACATACAAGTAGGCAGAATAACCCATCCCTTTACATCGATGATAGAATCCTCATATACATTAAAATCAATAGGTGACTCCCCACCATCAAGGATTTCAATCAGCGAAAAACTATACCTGTCCTCATACTGACTGTTGGAGCTCGAGGGTTTCTTCAACGATGGACTCTCCCTACCGGTGACGAGAGCAGGCTCCGCACCGGCTCCTCCCCCCTCGGTGGGGGAGGGGTAATCTTTGTAACATGGGAGATCTATGTCATTTTTACCCTTTTAAAATATGGAGTTTCTTCCCCCGTTTCCAATGTTTTCTTTAAACCCTAAAGTTCCGGATTTATTCAATGGTTTTCCGAATCTGCAACATTCCTCTTTTGCGTTTTTGCAAGCCTCAGCCTTGTTGAATCTCACCCTGGTGGCTCGGTTCAAGAACAAGAGGCCTTCAGTTGACTATTTTGACTGATTTTTCTTTGGACCTTGGGATCTTCACAAAAGAGCAGTGGTCGGTCTACTTGACAACAAGAAAATCATGATTAGGTTCGATTCAGAGGAAGACTTCATCTGAGCTTGGTCGTGGGCTCCTCGAAGCTTCAACGGTTCTCGTTTTTTGCTCTTTCATTAGTCTTTCGATCTTCATATGAACCGTGATTCGTCTTCCATTGCGGTTTGGGTAAGTTTCCCTTCCCTTCCATTACCATTTCAAAACCCCTCAATTATTCGCATGTTGGGTAATCTGCTTTGTAGATATCTTTGTTCTGACAGTCTTACTGAGTTTTGTGGATATTGCAAGAGATTGGGCCATTCGGTTGAGGTTTTTAGAAGCGAACGTCAGTCATGGTTCATGAATGCTCGTGGTAATGGTCATTCTACTACTGTGAGCACCAAAGATGGTGCTAGAAGTTGCGTTAAGGTGGGTCTCGTTTCAAGAGATGCGGAACAGGTTGACCAAGGAAGGGGCCCATGTGGGTCTGGTGCTGCTGGAGCTGTTAATCCATCGAGGCCTCGTAAGGTTTCCTTTGAGGAAGACACAGTCCCTGAAGCATCCAGTGTTAAGGCGATGCAGGATAATCTGATCGTGTCTAAGGGTTTACAAAGGCTAAGGTGGGACTTGAAAGTACCTACTTCTTCCATGGCTGGTCTGGGTTCAGAGCAGAGTGGGGCAGGAAGAGAGGTGAGTGCTGCGGAGGATTTCACCGCGAGTGCTATGGCTTCTAAAAGACTTGATCCCCGGGCTAAACCTTTTATATATTTGAGTAACATATTTGAAGGGCTATCTGAAGACTTGCTGGATGCGGGTACTGAGGAGGTTGTTGTGGTAGGAGGTGATGTTGGTGAGGATACATTGGATGACCAGTAGGTTGAACATAAGGTGCATGATCTAGCTTTGGTTGGTGAGGAGTACATGGAGGATCAACATGTCGAACGTTTGGGGCATGAAGCAGGTACCAGGATTGTGAATAACAATCACAATGGGGCAAGGCGCAGTCCATTGGTGGAGTGTACGAACTAGAGGCTAGGGGAAAATGTCGATCCTTTTGTTGATAATTCTACTAATGAGGATAGGATCCTCCCATTGTTGGAGTGTAATACTCTAGTCCAGTGGCTAGGGAACAACTCAAAGTTTGCAGACACTGCATTGAGGGAGTGAGCTGGAATTGGAAAGGAGGGTTCTAGGGGACGGAAAGAGAATGTGAGCGGTCCAGTTGGTCATTCATTCAGTGATGTGGTTAAAAGTGGGAATCAGATGATGGCTACAGTTGAAGGACCTTTGTATGCTACACCCAGAAGAATACCAAGGAAGGACTACTGATGTCTTCTAAGGCCGCTGCAGACTATATCTTCATCAAAGCGGAATAGCGAGGTGACTTTGGCTTTTAGAAATGCTAGTCTGAGAAAGAAGGAACATCCAGATCAATCTGTTCCGGATCAGCTTAGGAGTCGGGTTCAAAGTGGAATCTTTTTCAGGAATCCAGAATGGGAATGAACTACTGGTGAAGAGGACTCCTTCTTGGGATTCGGAGATGAGTCTTGTTATTATGATGTGTAAGTATTTGTTGGTTTGGGTCGTCTGACTTGTCTGTGGTTTTATGTTGGGGTACCAGGAACCATTAAACCGGCTTCTAGAAATGAAAAAAATGTTTTGCAACAGATTTGAAATGTGTACTCCACAAATATTTATACATTGTTCACATGCACCTTTTCCTTATTGTCCAAAAATGTATATTTTTTAGTAATTTCATAATCTTCCACTCATATAATGACTCTTGAACTGCCTGATTATGAATTTTCCATCTTAAAGATTCAACAACACTATTTCCCCTCTCGTTTATATATGAGAGCTCAAAAAATATGATGACATATACTCAACCCCTATCTACAGTCAAAGATTCAAGTGTTATTATGAAAAGATATACATTAATATATTCTGATATCTTTTCATCCTAAATTTTTCACCCAAATGATAATTCCACTAACACTTCAAGGCATAAAAACTTCATCTTACTTGATATTATACATAGAGTAGTGCTATTCATGTGGCCTTAAAAGTGGTGACCAATACAACATAACTCAATCCAACTTCATCAACACTTCTCCAAGACCAATCTGAAAATCATCATTGAAAACTATATACTCTTACCCTGTTTGGGTATGATCAAAATAAGTTTTTTGATCAAAAACATCTTCAAATATTTTAAAGCATTCTCACATGGTATAGACAATTCAAAAATATCACCCTTCCTGGAGGATCTAGATAAATGTGATTCCAAGTGATAAAATTCATTAATGAACCTCTGAAAATATCCTACAAACCCATGACAATTTGGATATAAGAGAAATTGTTAGGATCTTCCTAAAAAACTAATATCATCATTTCTATGTATACTAAAAACATATCTCCCTGATTATGTGACCCAAGAAATGTACGTAGTCAATCCAGAATTTTAAGAGAGCTTGGTGTATAGACCATGCACTGTTAGCACACTCAACATGATGTTAAGGTGTTTATAATTACTATAATGAGTCTTGGAGTACACCATGATGTCCCCTAGAAATACGAACACACTATGATCTAGGTACAGAAGGATGATTTGGTACATCAAGGATATAAACACTATTTGTACTTCTGGCATCTTGAATGACATCACGAAAAACTCATAAAGTCCATAACTACTTCTTAAATTTTTTTAGGTATGTCCAATGGTTAAAATATCATATGGTGATACCCTAATATCAATTTAGTCATTCTAAAAACAGATGATCCTCTAAACTAGTAAAAATTTCCATTGATATGCAGTAGAGGATACGAGTTCTTCACAATAATCCATATCAACATTTAGTAATTAACATAAAATTACAAGGTCCGTCCAGACTTCTTTACAAAAATGCACTGGAGAATCCCATGGTGAAATACTTAGATGGATGAACCCATTATATATATACTCTTCTTGATGAATATTTATCTCATGAAGCTTCGTTGTTTCCATTATGTAAGGGGGATGTAAACTGGCTTAGCCCATAGTATGGGCTCAATTGTAAATTCCACATCTATATTAGGTGGTCTTCCTAAGAAGTCATTAAGAATCATATCCTAAAACCTATCCAACATGTTTGGAAATAAATACTATTTTACAACAACATTATCCATCAATTGACTAGAAACTATGGTGGTGATCTCCCCCATTTTTTGATGAACTATCCCTTCATATCTGACTTTGAAATACCACTATCAACGGTGAATATAATTGTTAACCTCAAAAGTTGTAAAAGTAATTTTCCTTCTACAATAATATATTTTGGATTAGTACAACACTCACATATCCATAACCATAATTATGTTTAATACTAACATATTATGAATGTAATGAACCCAAAAGAAATGATACTCCCCAACCTCAATAGAACACCCTTTTCACAAATAGATGTCTTTCAACCACACTCCCAATTTTGTATCGATCATCATAACCCCAATAAAAATATTTACGGTGATGCTCAAGATATTCAAAAATTTTGTAGATATAATGTAATCATAGGAACCGGTATAAAATAATGTTTTTCAACTGTAGAGGCTATAATAATGAAACCAATGTATATTGATGGCCCAGTCTCACTATCCACATGTGTAGGATGAAAGTAATAAAAAAATCCAACGTCTTTCTTTATTATGAATTATGTGTCCCTTGACCTGCACCACTATATTTATAGTAGTGATCATTCCGATAATAATTTTATCAACTATCTCTACCACCCCAACATGTAGAACTTCGGCCACTAGACTAATACGTTATAGCAGTTCTCCTTCCTTTACTCCAGTTCTTCTTAGATACTCCATCATTAATCATATGTCATGAGATCTAATAGAACCCCTATAGGTGTCCCATACTTCCGAAAGCTCAAAAATATACCTGTGATTTGTGAATATTTATAAAAATGTGTCTTGGCCTACTACATTGAATTAAATACACGTGGGTAAGATCCTACGTAACTAACACTTCCACATAGCTACTCTTCATTCCACATCCTTGGTCAATGTTATAGTAATGATTCTTCATAATCTACTAAGTAATACAACCTGATCATCTAGTGTAAACATCCTATCCTCCTCTGGAATCATTGTTTATGTTCCCCATAGATTTGAGAGCATAAAACACCAATTTAGAAAACTTCTTAAAAAGAAAATATTACCTTGGGAAATAATATCACGTTTATGTCTATCCAAAAATAATTTTCGTACCTACCACATTTCCTGATTGCACTGGAGAAAAGCATTGTATTTTATAAAAGGTACTAGAATAGACAATCACAAACATACACAAGAACTCATCTTCCCTCTCCTGTCTCAGTGTCTATGAATGATATTTCTCCAGGAACATAACCAAAGAGTTCTTTCATTTCATACCATCTTCCTTCCTAGTCTGATAATGAAAATTCAATCCAATATTCATTTATCATCATAACATATAAGCTTCAAAGATGAAACTCTCCTCAGATGGAGTATCCAAATGGTCTTTAATCTCTAATACATACTCAATCCATAACTATGCTTCCTCAGGTCCACCGTCTTAGATAAAATTAGAAGGGATCTATAACTGAAATTATTTTGTCATGTTGGAAATACTTTTCACAACATGCTCTTTGTCTCCCTCTACAAACTATATTAGTTAAACAATTTTCTGACAAATATAATTTCTTTATCCTTTACCCGGATCTATCATACCCCGATTTTATACTACTGGATGATAATCTCTTGAAATATCATATTGTATTCCTATCAAAAAACTACATCATGGAAAAATATCACAATTATTCCAAATAAATTTCAATGGAAAACATACACAACATTATCACTTTAACGTCCTAGGTCTGGATTCCACTTGATAGTTCTCCGAACCCGGTTGGCCACATGGCCTCAAGCGCATATCCCCAAATGGCATAGGCTACTGTCTAGAAGTGAGGGCCTAGGAGATGGTCATGAGGATACTATGCCCTCATTTATAGATTATAACACAGTGGACATAATGAAAAGATATAGAAATAAGTAATAACAAACAATATAAGTAAACAAAATAAGTCTAAAAATATAAATAACCATATTTCATAGAATAAAAATATGATGATGAATTTTACGTGTTCTAGGAAAACAAAAAAAATAGGTTACACTATAGTAATTCTATATATAAGTACCTACAGTCAAAAAAGGAACAAAACAAACTCCAAATAATCACATGCCTTGACATTATTCTATGCTACCCTACTCCTAAATAGAAATCATGTACATTTAAATGATTTCTTACCCTTCTCGACACCTACCACAACATAACCTATTTGGTCCCAAAAACATGACCAAAATTGGTTGTTGGAGAAACTACTAGTAGGAAACAACCCATGGTCTATTCCAATCTGATAGTAAATATATATATTATATGCAATGTTCAATAGGAAAACCAGTAAACAAGGAAGTACTCAAACGTAAACATTCATACATGTAATGGTTTCCATTTACATTAATTTTATGTTCATTATCAATTCAATTGCACTAAATTCAATAATTATTGAGATTCGGCCTAGGCCAAATGATCCCCATACAAATGTATGCCCAACAGATGTCTCATATGACCCTCTAATCAATTATTAGTTAAGATCGAATCCATGATTTTGATTTATCCTGGAAAATATGTCACAAGTCATACAATTTTATATTCAAATTATATGTAAATTTCAACTCAGGACTTATAAACATCTTCAAATAGAGCCCATCCTCGGAATCCCTCATAAAAAAAAGGTTCTCTCGGTATTTATATAATGTCTACATGATCCCGACCACTACAAGTGTGGATCACTCTTAACCTGCCCTGAAAATAACCTTTTGAGTTCATCCATGGTCTTTTATTAGGGGCCATGGTTCGCCCATGGTATAAGGTGAAATAATATTATGATTCGAAACATTCCATTTAACCAGATGATATGGCTCAACAATTTCTACTTACACATATATCATTTTATATAAGAAGGGACACTTGTAAGTTAAACGATTACATGGATTTAACATTAATAACTCATGTGGGAAATTATTCTCACAAGAAACACAGGTAAATTAAACTATTACATAACTTTACATTATTCAACATCATTTTAAACAACCCATGTACAGAATTCAAGGCATGCCTCATGGTAATGAAAGGACAAATGACCAAAAATGGTCATTCATTAGAAAAAAAAATTGGATGGACCTTAATAAAGGTAAAAACCCTAAAAATGCATTAAAACCATTAATCAATTACCCAAAAACAATTAGAAAAAGAAATAGACAATATTAATTCAAGGAGACACCCTAATAATGGATTTTCAGCACTCCAACACATATATTAAACATGATAATTAATGAAATACATGATACTACCAACCTCATGATAGTATGACTCTCCTCGTCCATCGACACCCTCTAATTCGACTTATAAGGGAGTTGATGTAAAAAATTAGCATAAAAAATCAATCCCCGATAACTAGGTCGAGAGAAGAAATAATGCATAAAATATAAAGTGGAATCAAGATCTCACCGAGGGGATTCCAACACATCTGATAGTGTTCGAATCGGAGATCAGATAATGAAATGGGAGGCCACCCTATCCTCAGATCTCTTAGGTGCACTATTCGTCGAACGAAGGGGTGAGTGTCTATCTATCATAGAAAAAAATTCTAATAACTGATATAACACAAAAAAATAAAAGTAGAAAATTGTTAATTAAAACTATATATTGTGTGATGTTTGTTTCCATACGGTTCCAAGCCAGACCACTACATGGTGTGTTTTGGAATTATATGACATTTAACCCCAACTACACAATGTGAACATGGGTTACATGGTGTGTAACCATCTATTTTCTCCAAATTCTAATGAATTAACTAAAAATAGATTATTTGTACCTTATGGGGAGAATGAGGATATTATAAACTTCCCCCTTAAAGGAATTCATCCCTTAAATGCACTTCCATGGGTGGACAATATTCTTCTAAGATCAACTCCAGCCCTTGAGGAAATACGTTTGCCACCCTCTCTCAGGTCTTGTCTACTAAATGGTTGTGCAACCACAAAATCCATAATAGATGAACTGAATGGTCTCTAATAACCTTCATTCTCCATTAAACTATACGTATCATATGCTCCTAAAAGGATGCATCAACTAGAATCTCAACATCCTTGGGAAATAAATGTGAGACATGTCTAAGGGATAGGGGAACATTGGATATATGTGGAACACATCATGCATGGCTTGGTACCTATAAGGTAACTTTAACTGATAGGCAACTGGCCAGAATATCTCTAGAATCTCGAACACACCAACATATCTTGGTGAAAGCTTACCCTATCTCCTAATCCGCCTCTGTCCCATGCAGAGGGAAACGCACAAGAAAACCGAATCCAAAACCTTGAACTAAAATGTTCATCTATATCAATCTTCATATAATTTTTGATTGGACTGTGGAATTGACACTCACTTCTGAATCAATTAGATCAAATCAAAATTCTCATGAACGAGACACAGTCCGAGTAAATCTGCCTTGCTTGCCTCCCAACAATACAAGGGAGAATAACATGGCCTATAGTATAAAGCCTCATAAGGTTCCATCTACATAATCCCCTAAAAAATATTATTGTAGTAGAATTAAACTAGGGGAATATGAATCTCTAAGGAGCCCCAAAAATCTAGGAGGTATTCTTGCAACATGTCCTCAAGAACATGTATCAAACACTCTTACTATCTATTAGTCTGATGGTGGGGTGTTTTTTAAAAGAACCTATGTACCCAGTTCCCTCTAAAAAATATGCTAGAAATAAGACATAAAATAAATATCCATATCTGAAATGATTGAGTGCAAGAACAAGTGTAATCATACCACATATCATATATACAACCTACTATGATCATCTAAACGAGAAGTTTCTTTGATCAGCAAGGGATAAGGAACCTTTATAATATAGTCAACAATAACCCACAAAAAATCATTACCACTAGAAGACCTTGGTAAATCAGTCATGAAATCCATCACGAAATCCTCCCATTCCAACATTGAAATAAATAACAGCTGTAAAATCTAATTCATTCATTGAGGTTCTTCCTTTACATACTGACAGGTAAAACACCACATTACAAAACCAACTTCCTTTATCTTCATACATGGCTACCAATACTGACTTCATAAGTCATGGTAAATCTTTTTGACCATAGGTTATACATACCAATATGAATCCTGAAACACCCACATCAACTCCTCGTCTATATCCACTAGAACCCAAACATGACCATGTACACACATGATCTCTCCATCACCCATCATCCAGCCAAGAAAAGAGTCATTACCTTCAATAATCTCCCGTAAAAATAGTATTTATGAATCGAATAACTACTTCATCTTCACAATATCCAGTAGGGTATAGATAATAGTTAAAGATTACAAAAAATTTATATAACTAGATTTCTTACACCTCAAAGTGCATCTTAGTTAATAATTACATAAGATTACCTTTGCTACTGGCCTATTGCACAACCAGTATCTGAGTCATCCTGTTCAAATCATCAACCACTATACTACCTTTCACAGACATGTAGGTAAGCTTGAAGTAAAAATACAGAAGGTATTCTATATACCTTCATTTTTTATGATATAGATCATCCTGAGTAATGACATACATGAGGTTTTTGGGGTCAGTGTACACCACAAAATAATCTCCAAACATTGATTTTCTCCAATAGTGAAAAGCATGAATTATCACACCTAACTCAAGGAAATTTATTGGGTAATTTCTCTCATGTGGATTAAAATTCTATCACTTATACACAATGACTCGTTCCCCATGCATAAGAACTGCTCTTAGTAAGATACATGATGCATTATAGTACATAGTGTAACTCCTTCACAAATTTAGAAAAATCAATATCGGCACTAAAGTCAATATCTGTTTCATCAGTTGAATGCCTATCATCCAAGAATCATCCCATTAATAATTTTCACCATTTTTTGTCATTCCCATCAATGTTGTTTCTAAACATGAGAAATCATGTGTGAAACACCTATATTAACCAACCAACCCCCGGAAATGCCACACCTCAAAGTGGTTCTTGGGATGGTCCATGGAAACTACCACTCTCACATTATCTAGTTCATCTGATATTCATATCTTTGTGTTAATGTGACCTAATAAGTTAATCTAATCCATCCATAAGAGGATTTTTTTGAGCATATAATATAACTAATTCTCCCTCAGTGTACTCAAAATAATCTAATGATTTTCAGCATGGACTTTTCAATTGTCAGAATACACTAAGATATTATCCAAGAAAACCAAACTAAATGAGTAAAGATAAGGATAGAAAACATGTTTCATTAGTGCCATGAATACCGCTAGCATGGCCGTGAGACCGAACAACATTAAAAGATACTCATTCAAACCATACCTACTCTGAAAGGTTTTGAAATGTATGTCTGATAATCTAACACAAAATTGGTGATAAATAGATATAAAGTCAATCTTTGATAAAAACAATGGTCCTGAGAACTGATAGAAGAGATCATCGATTTGAGGTAGAGGATACCAGTTATTAACCCCCATCTAGTTCATTTTCCAATAATACATGCACATATTAAGTGTTTTGTCCCCCTTTTTTGAAAAAAACGATAGGCGAACCCCAATGAGAAGTACTAGGTTTGACGAAACCCAAAGCATCCAAATATACTATAATTGTCTCTTGAGCTCTTGCAAACACTATCATTGTCATCCTATAAGAGGGAATGGAGGCTGGTGCATCTCCTGAAACTAGATTTATAGAGAACTCTACCTATCTCACTAGAGTAAAACCTAATAATTATTTGGGGAAGACATTCCTAAATTGATCAACTACTTGAGGGATATTCATTTGACACATTCCCTGGATATCTAGATATAATATCACAACATGGGATGTCATCCAGCCCAACCGACAATGCATGGGTTCATCTTGGCTCAGCCGGACATCTCAATCACATTTGGTTTGAAATGACCTTCCCTATAGTGGTGTAAAACTCACCTTGTGGAAATAGAAATCGACATAAGATTGAAAGAAGACCATCCAGTCCATTATAATAATGACATAAATACCATTAATCTCTAAGGAATAGATATCTCATAAGTTGTTACACCCTCCAACTTCAAGGGGAATTCCTTGTTCTTAAATGCACCTACTATTCTAATCCTTATTAGTGTTTCCAGCTTCATAAAATCATCGAAATTAAAAACATATATCCCAAAGTTCTTCACAAAGAGCATAGACATGAAATTGTGTGATGGATCAGTATTAAAAAGTATTGAAGAAAAAACAGAGGCAACTAGAATAGTACATCTAATATGAGATGCTTATGTTAGGTACCAAGACGGGCAGCAGAAGTCAATGTGCTAGGAAATTAAAAAACTTCGTATCACCGGAGCAGCGTTATGACGTCGACTCCAGTGAGCTACCCTAGTACTGTTCGAGGACCACACATGGATTTTATAGGGCACAAAATAAAAAGAATAAATACCTTATTTGGATCTGACGTGTGCAAGTACATTGCAGGATGTCGTCGACTGTTGATCGAAGAATCCATCATTGAATTCCTCAGGATTTTTGACACATGCCTCTCAAATCTGCATGCATGCCGTTTGTTGGAATTCGGGTCCAAGTGTGGCACACCAATGATCTCTTCAACGCAGCAGTGATCACTGCAAGGCATGAAACTTCGATCCATGAAGGATGATCTCGAAGTTATTCCTTTCGTGAGAGGACCTCTCTTTAGAATTTAAGAGGCAAGTGTGCCACTCAAATTTGACACATGATTAGTTTCAAGGGGAGAGACACTATCTTACTTATATAAAAAATATCTCAAATACCTAATATGAGTTCCCAACCCCCGTGTAATACATATTCTCTATATAAGTATTATAAATATTTATTTATGACAAATTAAATTATTCCATAAATAATATTTTTAATTTTATCAGTAACTAGAATATATATTAAATATATATGGCATGATAAACATGAGTCTATTACTCAATGCACATCTCTTGAAAATATTAAACAAACCCTGGATATATATATCCGATCAAATAATATTGTACCACTATATTTACTTAATGATTTGTAAATACATGTTATAAATAAATTCAACAGATTATTCCAAGATTGAATAATTAAAGAATTTATTTATTCATTGGTGGTCCATAGAAACTGTATAGTACATGGACCCTTTAGCGGGGACCAAAAAGTTCTATATTCTTATTCACAAAATAGGGAAGATTCTCACAGATCTATAGTGTGTGACCCTTTAGGACCTTATATATATAGCAATGAGTAATATCCACCGGCCAAGATCAGGGTCTAGTAACCCATCGAGGCCCCTATAGAGACGATGTAAAGTCAAATCAACAACTACCATCCAACAAACATGGTCTATGTAATATACTCTCTTTTTCATTTTTATCTCAATAATGCATAATAGACGCTAGTGTCATCATTCATTATCTCACACTATTTTATTTGTTTATTTGTCTAAACAGTCGTACCTTCTACTACCATGGCTATGGAATTAATTAATGTGAAACCATCCTAATCAACCATGCCCGAGATATATCTTCCTAAACATTGAAGCAACAAATAATATCTTGATCATTCAATCAGTTCAATGTCACAAATGATGTACCCAACAAAAATTACCTCACCACGACTTTATCTCCATGGTTTTCACCTTACATTGAAGCACGAAATTAAATGAAATTAATTGATAATGATCTCAAGTCTAGACACCATTAAACATGTATGTATATAAGAATGAAAAATGACACCTGAAACATGTGGTGTTCATATTATGTGGGTTTATCCTCATGATCTCAACTACTATAGATCATCAAGTGTGATATTAATGAGAAGAACCCTCAATTCTTATGAGCCACAAGAACCTGATGGTTACACATTATTTGTGTCCTTTCATAATGATGTAACTTGATCATATGAAATTACTTTAATATTGTTGTCATGGTATCTCAGGGTTCTCATTATAGCCAAGGATATGCTATAACCTTTTCATACGACAAGTAATATATGGAGATTTTAATAAAAAAGTTGACCCATAAGTATCTAAACTATTATGGAAAGATAAACACAAGTATTATAACAAACTACAAACATGTAGTGGTAATAAAAGTACAATAATAGTTTGTTCTACGAAACACACTTTCTACAATCACACTTACACTAGAGAAAAATACTAACAGGGTTCAACCCGCTATCTCTCACATGAGAATCATTCTTCTACTGAGAAATGGCTTTAGTCTAGGGGTCTGACATGTTTTCCACTGTGGGTACATGGCTAACTATGACTTCACCTTTTTGAGTAAAATTCATCAAGAGATGAAACATCCAAAGAATATGATTTGTCCTCTGGTGAGACTTTAGCCCCTTAGAAAGCACCACTATAGTAGTATTATCGCAATATACTAGAACAAGGTATGCATTGCAAAGCACAACCCCAATGTCTAAGATAAAGCTTCATATCCAGACTACTTCCTTTGCAACATCAGAAGCTGCAATATATCCAGACTCTGCTACAGAATCATAAACCACAACTTTCTTCGAGCATCTCCAGGTCAATACACAACCATTCAATAATAATATGTAGCCTTACTAGGACTTCATATCATCATGATCTATATGGAAACTAGAATCAATGTATCCTATTACTACTAGTTCCTAATATCCTTTATACACCATGAACATAATCTTAGTACAACTCAATTATTTTTGGTTAGTATTAACATTTACCCTATGAATCTATCATGGATAGTTTTAATATCTACCCAACATGCTTAATGAAAAGGTGACATCAAACCTAGTAAATAACATGAAATACATGATAGAACCCACTACCGACGCATAATGGACTCTACTCACTCTTTCAATCTTATTCTCTGTTTATGGACACATTTTCTTCGATAGATTTATACCATGTGACATCAGTAAAAATATTCTATTGTATTGTTCTATACTATATATTTTTATTACCTTTTCAATATATGTACATTGACTTAGCCAAAAAAGCTTTTGAGATCTACCTCAATAGATCATGATTTCTTGAATATGGGCTTCTTCACCTAATTCCTTCAAGTAGAATAATTCATTTAACCAAGTCTTAACTGACTATAATAGTTCACCTCGTTTCCCATAATTAATATGTCATCATTAGATAATAATATTAAAATGATGGAATTCCCATAAAAATTTTTATAAACACATGGATCACATTCATTTTTGATAGAAACAAAATCTCTTATGGCCTCACGAAAACAAACATTCCATGATCATGATGCCTCTTTCAACCCATAAATGGATCTCTGTAGCATTCATAATTTATTGTCCTTATTTGACTTGAAACACCCTTCAGGTTGAGTCATATAGATGTCTTCAACCAACATCCCATTTATAAAATCAATTTTTACAGAAATTATCCAAATTTCATCATCCGGGAAGGATGTCATTGCAATTGAAATCTTGATGGATTTATGAATTAATATTGGTGAGAAGGTTTCATCATAGTCAATGCCTTAATGTTGTCTGAAACCCTTTGAAACTAGTCATTCATTAATGGTATTAACCTCACCATCCATTTTTAGATTGTTTGTGAATACCCATTTGCATCTAATGGTCTTTAAATAATTTGGAGGGTCTACCCTAATCCATACATGATTTTGGTACATGGACTCCATCTCAGAATTCATGGCTTCTTCCCATTTAGTAGATTTTATTACCTTTTATTGCTTCATTGTAGGTTATAGGTTCATCATCCTCATGGACTAAGGTGTCACTTAGCTTGGTGAAAAGAAAACTCTAACACTCTAGTTCTCTAACCTCTTGCATAGACCTACACCTTAATTATGTCTCAGGAATAACTTATTCTTCCACTTTTTCTTGTGGAGATTGTTCCTCTACCAACTCTTGTGCATCAGAAGCATTAACTTCCTCAAAGTCAATCTTGCTCCTACTATTTATAATATAAATGTGTTCCCTTTCTAGAAATATGGTGTATCTTTCCACAATAACTCTTCTATCTAATGTTTTATATATGTAGTATCCTCGATTTTCCTTAAGATAACCTATAAAGATGCACATTGTGCTTATGGATGCTAATTTTTCTCTTGGTAATGTCTGAAAAAATTTCTCTCACCCCCATAAAAATATGTGTGTCAGAATGGGTTTCTTTCCATACCATAACTCATATGGAATCCCATATGCAGATTTAGTTGGTACTTATTTAAGTGTATATGATGATTTTTGTAATGCGTACCCCCAATATAATAATGGAAGAGTTTAATTACACATCATTGATCTGACCATGTCATGGAAGGTCATATTCCTCCTTTTACTAACACCATTCCATTGTTTTGTATAATGAGGAGTGAGTTGGAATACAATTCCACACTCTTTCAAGGGATCAATGAAATCTCGGTTCAGATATTCTCCACCTCGGTCTATGTGGAGTGATTTTATATTTTTACCAAGTTTATTTTCTACTTCATTTTGGTATTCCTTAAAAAACGAAAGGAATCTGACTTTTAACACATTAAGTAGATATAGCCATACATACTATGGTCGTCGGTAATAGTAATAAAGTATGAAAAACCACCCATTACTCTATGGGAAATAAACCACATACATCAGTTTGTATTAATTATAGTACGGAGCGACTCTTTATCCCTTTATTTAGAAAGGTTATTTTTTCATATTTCCTTGTAAAAAATATTAACATACATCCGAGGGTTCTAACTATACCGAGTTTAAATACCCTTCTTGATGTAATCATCATAATCGCTTCTCCATTACATGACCATGCCTGAAGTGACATAGGCGGGTGATATATGAGTCATGTCAGTTGTTTTTGTAATTGATTTCCATTATGGGGTTCCCGAGTTTCATCATATATAATCCATTATTATCATGTGTGATACCCTAACATATGTTATCCTTATAAAATAGACAGCATTTCTTTCCAAACATGAAATAAAGACCTAGTGTCTACACATGACATAAAGATAATGATTTTGGTAATAGAATGTAAATAATAGCAATGTTTTAAAACATGAACCAAACATTTGTCATGGTTACGTGATAGTCTCCCACAGCCAAGGCTACCAGAATTTAACCATTTATAGCTCATAGATCTACATGAGATTTTTTAATCTTCTTGAACCAACTTGGTTCCTATATATGAATACAAATGTGTGAGCCACATTTCATATCTAGTACCCAATATGTAGATAAAGACAGATTGCATTCGATTAAAATAATACCTGAAGTAGAAGCATTAGTTTGTTTCCTCTTCCCAACTCATCAATTCTTCTTCCAGTGGCCTTTCTTGCGACATCCAAAGAAGATAACTTCCTATGAATTAGTTTCCAGGTGAATCTATGGCTTCTTTGTAGGAAACTGCATTGGTGTCTTTGGCATTGACTTTGCCTTTGACACATTTTCCATGCTCTTTTTTTCTTGTTCAACTTATGGATAGATGAATTGGTATTTTTCATGTACTTGTCAGCTTGGCTAACTAAAATCGAAATCTCTAAGTGATTATGTTTCATATCATTCATGTTATAATTGATAACAAATGAAGAGAAGTTTTATTTTAAAGAGGCAAGAATGAGATCCACTACTAGTTAAAAGTTCAATATGAACCCACAAGATTCAATCCCTTCAGTATACCCAATCATCTTGAGTATGTGATGATAGGATTGGTGCCTTTATGCTAGAATACACTTATAAATAGCACTTGAGATCTCATACCTTTCTTGCTTATCCCTCTCCTATTATAATTCTTAGAGATGTGAAAGCATATTGTAGGTGTCTTCATCCTTATGAATTTTTTTACATTTTTCTGGACATGGATGACAACATGATTTATTTTACATCAAGGGAATCATCTATATGCTTTCACTATTTATCTATTTTCTCCTTTAATTCTCCCTCAGGAGGATCAACAAGAATTGAGGATTCCCACACCTATAACTTCCTTTCTTGGCGTAGTATTATATGCAAGGTCTTGTACCACTCCTATATGTTATTGATGGTCATAATATTTTCATTATCCAAAATCAATAGAAGTTATAATGTACTTTAGGTGTTGGTGATTTCCATATTAATCCTACATTAGATAATCATTTAGCAGTTAACAATTTATCTTGATTACCTTTTTGAAATTTATTATTTTTAAATTATTATATCATTTTAATGTCTCCCACTATTTTAGTGAACCTTAATAGCCCACACTATCAGATTCAGAATAATCTGTCTCTTGAGTATTCTAGGGGAAAGGATCTTTGAATCCTCCCTCATAGTCTACAAGCTATGGTTACGCAACAATATGGACGGTTTCAAGGTAGGAACTCATCTGGCAAACCACTTGACTTGTGGTTCCTTGTGTTGTTGAGTAAAGTCCCAACATTTGGAATCCTAAAATCATTCCCTCAACATATTTCCTCTAAAGTTATATAAATTTATCTATGGAAAAACCATGACTACTCACTTTAGTTATGTCAACCCAATTCTCTCATGAATATTCCCCGGTAGTTAGTGACACTCTAAAATATGGATTTTCAGCACACCAAACACCAGGTTTCATTTAGATGTGGGAAATGGAAGGCATTCAGACATAATATATCTTTTAGGGTTTTTATTATTTATTGAAGAATACTACATTTTCTATTTATATGTTCAAACTAGATTGTTTCTCTCACAACTAAACATGCAATAGAAATATATATTCGTAACTTCTTTTTGAATTTTTTGTCTTGTTTAAAATTCTATGAGATCAAGAAATAATCAAGAACATTCATAAAATAATAAACATTACATAAATGAAAATCATGCAATACAACTTGTCTTGAGAATTCTATAATTTTCGATCAATAACGGATCAATCTTATTCTAGGGGCATCCATACCTGAGTTGACAGCTGACTCAAGTTGAATCCATCCCCTATGTAATGCACTCAGCTCCCATCTAGTTTACCGCCTCAAATTGGTGGGTTATGCATCTCGGATCATCATCGATTAATTACAAATATACTCACACACAGGTAAGGGGGTTTACATGTACAAAATACAGCTTGTGAATTGGAAATACATGCCCTTATATATATATTTGAATTAAACTATGAATCACAGATAGTAAGTTATCTAATTAATTATTACAATCATCGTACACATTGAATAAATAATTAAATAAATAAATAAACCAGACATGCATGGTTCAGTCAATTTCTCAAGACCAGTCGGTATTAATAAAGTTCAATTAAATTTAAACTTCAATGAAATTTAAATGGTATGGGGGGGGTCATATTAATTAAATAAATTCAAATAAATTCAATTACTGTTTTTCATTTCCTATTATTTAATTTAATATTAATTCCAAAAAGAAATTAAATCATAAATTTAATTTTAAATATAAAATTAAATTAAATTATTAATTTAATTATAAATCTAAAATTAAATTAAACTATTAATATAATTTTAATTCATACATTTAATTAAAATATAATTTTAATTGTAATACTAATTAAAGTAATGTTTCAGATTAAATTAAATATAAACCTCAATCTAATTATAATTAATATAATTTTTTAAAACTAAATTCATTAAACATAAATAAACAAGGTTACCTCTGGCTGGGTAGGAAATCTGACCAGACTGCGAATCACTGTGAGATACTATTATTGGGGTAGAGTCGATTTTTAGGGTTACCATGGCACGACCACGGCGTGACCGTGGCGTGGTCACGACCTGACCATGGCTTGATCGCGGCATATTTGTTTAGTCCAACAACTCTCTTAGTGGAAATAACTTTGGTAGAGGTGCGAATGTGGTGGGATGTGGCGGGGAACCACTCTAGCCAGCCACTAGGGAGGTAGCCCACTTCTCCGGCCAACTGTAGGGGTGGTGACCCTATCTAGAATTGCCTGATCTGAAACATCCTGGTTAGGCTCTACCTAGTCTGGCGAGGCCTAGTCTGGTGCTACCTGGCCCGATGGTCTGGTCTGGGGGATTGAGTCAGAGGTGAGGCAAGTGGGGGAGAGCAGAGCGGTGTGACTCTAGGCATACCGACAATGGGAGAGAGGGGTGTTGCTCATGGCAGACCGATGATAGGGTTCTGGGTGGCGCGACTAGGTAAAGGGGATGGGAGGTGGTTCGACTGCAAGGGGTAAAGGGTGGTGCCACTAGGGTTTTCCCTATGAAACTGTGTTCTACCCTTGTGGAAAAATACCCCTTTGGGGATCTTCCTTTCCTTTTTTTATTTTAGTTTTTCTTTTGTAAACACAGACCCCTTTACCCTTTTTAATTATTTAAAAAGTTGGAGACCCAATTTGGGGTCTTGGTCATGAATTTTTTAAAATTTAAAGTTTAAAGACATTAAGAAATAATAAAAAATACATGCACCAAGTCTTTAAAGACCAATTTAGTTAATATTTTAATATTTATTTTATTTGAGAAAAATAAAATAAAACATTAATATATTATATTTTATTTATCTCTTAAAAATAAAATTACCATAATAATTTCGGTGACTAGATTCCAGCCAATGCATGACAAGATTTTGGGACTTTAAAGATCATATTAAATGAAAACATGTTCTTCATCAAAATTTAATCTAAAGATATAAAACAAGATGACATCGATCCCATTAAATTATTGAAATGGCTATAAGTTGGCCCATCGGAAACGGATCGACGCGCGGTCAGATCTGTTGGAACCAATTTAATCTCCCATAATTAAATTTAATTCAATTTAATATTTCTTTTGACTTTGAGAAATCACTCATCCCTCTGATACCATTTTTAGGTACCGGGATGGGCATCGGAAGGCGATTGGCCAGGAAATAAAAAATTACTCATCGCCAGAGTAATGTTTCAACGTTGACACCAGTGAGCTACCACGGTATGGTCTGAGGACCACACATGGATTTGATAGATAAAAAATAAAATGAATAAATAGATTGATTGGATCTGACGTGTACAAGTACGTCGTAGGAGGCTGACGACCATTTCTTGATGACTCCGATGTTGAAGTCCTTTAGATCGTCTACACTTGCCTCTCAAATCTACAAGTACATCATTCGTTGGAATCCATGTGCTAGAGAAAAACACAAACGTTATCCTCGATGCATTAGTGATCATCGCAAGGCAAGAAAATTCGATCCAAGAAGGATGATCTAGAAGATTTTTCCTTCCCTGAGAGGATCTCTCTCTAAAATCCAATAGAAGTGAGAGGCTCTCAAATTTGACACATGAATTGTTACAAGAGGATAACCTCTCTCTTAATTATATTGGGAATATCTAAAATACCCCGTATGGGTTCCTGGACCATATGTAATAGATATTCTCTTTATAATTATTATAAATATTTATTTATGTCAAATTAAATTATTCCATAAATAATATGTATAATATTATCATTTAGTGCAATATATATTAAATATAAATTGTGTGGTACACTTGTGTATATAATTTGACACACATCTATTGAAAATATTAAATCAACCCTAGATAATATATCCGTTAAAATAATAATTTATCTTTGTATTTACTCAATGAATTGTAAATACATGTTATAAATATATTCAAAAAATTATTCCAAGCATTAATAATTAAAGAACTAATTTATTCATTAGTGACCCATAAATCATGGATAGTTCTCAGAACCTTTGGTGGGGCCCACCATGTTCTATATTTATATTCATTGAATAGGGAATATTCTCAAATCTCTATAGTGTTTGACCCTCTAGGAACTAATCCCAATAGTGGTGAATTATAACGACCCATACTTTACATACATTGTTAATACTTCAAAATGGAAGCACACTTATTACAACATATGACAAAACCACACAGGACCGTATAGGTATAGTGTCTTTAGAAACTGGGAAACATAAACAACTGGTTCATAAATCTTCTACAGTGTCTCCCATTTATTTCATCATATCTAGGGTCCCTTTTAGCATATTATACTTAATATCCATCTTCCTGACCTGGGGAAAAAACATAAAAGGGTGAGCTCAAATGCTCAGCAAGGGCAAATAAAGGAAATAAAAATAATATCATATCTGTTTGAAAATCAAAACCTGCAAAAGAGATCATAATATATTAACATGGAACAAATCATAGAAGTGAACATGAGATCCCCATAATCATAACATAAAACTTGAAACCTTGTGGAATGTACACATAATCATGGAAAATCATTTCTTGTTAGTCATGACTCATTGCCAAGACTATCTTAGCGGACAAAGTCCATTTCTGAACCGAGTTCACTCCTCGTTTCAGTCCTGTATCACTGAACCGAAATAACCTTTCGTTACAGCCATGTCTATCTCATGAGATATAAATCTTTACCCAATGCATTGGAGGGAGATATAGGTCCCACCCATCTTATAATGAATCCTTTATTATGTGTTCCACATAATCATAAATCATACATCATCGCATAACACATGTAACAAAAATGGGATTCTTGAAACATCATGACATCATAAAACAAACCATATAAGGTAAATGACTTCATAAAAATAATTCCCTCACAACATAATCAAATCAATGTAATAATAGGGATAAAAACAGAACTCTATATTATCTTAGATGGAAAATAATATTGATAAAACATTTGAACTCCATTCTTGAGGAAAATATCCTTTCTAATTCAAAAACATTTTTCCTTTCATAACATGTCATACAACTTTAAACTAAATGAAGTTGATTAAAAATAAACTTGAAAACTTATAAAGGAAGATTCTTGGAAATAATTTTTTAAAAATCCATTCTTGCTGTATAAGTTAAAAAAACATTCTTCGTACTTTTTTCGGAAAAGTCAAAAAGTACCTCGTACGAAAAACGACAAAATATTCCTTTCATATCCTTTAATAAAAACTCATCGAAGTGTAAAATTGGATTTAAACAATTTTAGGTGGATGGAAATAATATTACATATTGAGTAAACATGGATGTGGATGATAAAATACACCCCAGTAAATACCAAAGTATAAACAATCTCGGATAAAAATGAGATCGTGATATTTCCCTTACCTTAGGTCCAATTTGCTTTGTACGTGTCCGAATCTCATGTATAATGGTTTAAATAATGTTATTGACTTATTCCAGAATCATACATATTGATATGATATCATATATGGTCATATTCTTAGCTTCTTGTTAGTAATATTTCATTGTTACTTGTTACTCGGGTCTTTATTGCCTTTTGTTCTTATGCGTGTTTTGCCGAATAAATTCTTATTCATCTTTTAAGGTTATAAATACCATATATACAGAATTTTATTAGTGTAACATATATCATATTTATTCATTCAATTCATTTATATAATTACTTTGTAATGATGATCATGTAGAACGAGTCGCATCACATCATGGAGACGGTATTCCGTACGTACGCACGAGTGATGATATCATTCCTATGATCATGGAATTGTATTGGAGTATATATATATTATTTCAGTATCAATATTACTTAATAATAATCATAAATAGTTACTCATTACACCATTATACCCATCCTTGTAAGGTGATGGTGGAAAATAGATTACACCACGGCGTGGAGACGGTATTCCGTACGTACGTAGGCGCGGTGATTTCATTTTTCCGTAGGATGGATAGAAGGTGAATTAGGGTTGTTTCATATTTATAATAACATATCAGTATGTAAGTAATACTGATGTTATTACTCTATCATGAAACAACTAAAGGAGAAGAAGTTGAAGAAGAAATAGATCGGTAATGGATATTACCTCTTCTTTGGAACAGTTCTTTGAATCCTCCACTTAGGGAACTAAGATTGGTCTTTGAAGAAGACCAGGACCTCTAGGATTATTCTAGGGAAGTGGAGAGGAGAAAATGGCAGGGGTTGGCCAAGCTTGAGTGCTCAAATTGGTGTGAGGAGGAGGGGGAGGAGGTGTCCTTTTATAAGGGAGGAGAGGGGCACCTTAGGAATATCTCAAAATATTATTTTATATTAAAGTCAAAATCGGTTTATAATGGTTCCAAAGGGTCTTATTTCGAAGCTAAAGTAGGTATGGGTCTAAATCCTATCAACCAATAGGATTTAGACAAGTTTAAGGTATTATTTTAACCTTATCAATTAGATTTAACTCTAAGTTAAATAATTTAACTTTTACCGTGTCTTTTTGTTTTCTTTCACTATATGGTTAATAAACATACTATAACATGCCAAATGAACCCAAAACTGTTTATTATATATATCCTTATCTAATTCAGTTGGCCAAACCTTAGATTTTTTGGAATAAAATAACAATTAATAATATAATATTTGATTTAAAAACTATTTTGTGTCAATTTTGACACTATTTGATATATGATTTTTGTGAAAGTCATAACAGAGTTATATGTTCGAACCAAGTTGATTAAATCAACACTAATATATCATAGTAACCTAGAAAATTAGTGTAATTCATAAAAAGTCTCAAATTACATTTATTTTGATGTTTATAACATCAATTATGTCAATATTTCATAAATAAGATAATTACTGCATCATAATTGTGTCATAAATAAATTAAACCTTTTAATGTATAAAAATTATAAATAAAATACCATTATGTATGAAATCTTTTTATCTTTCTAATGAATATTTATAGTCGAATTTATCTTATGTATAACCCCATATTAAAATGATTTACTTATTAAACTTTGATTTTAACTATTTTAACCCTTCTTTAAATAAATTAATAATAAATGTCCTAATCTAACCCAAGTGGGCCTAAATGGTCATATTTTATTCATAAGGTTGTTTTTGGTCAAATGACACTTATCTAATAGAATTAGGACATGTGTTAGGGTAATAGTAATATCATATTTACCCCTATTTACTATTAACCACGGTAAAAAAGGTAAAAAGTTACTATTCACCAAAAAAATATTTTTATATCATTGAACCACATTTTACTTACTGATATCAACCGTGTCTGTCGGATTTTCGAAATTCCATTCACAGAAGCGGTAAAATTAAGTTTTATGCAAAATTCAGTTTTTAATCTACCACTTAGTGGTTTCACTATTCATCAAAAAATGAACGTTTTCAAAAAAATACCAAAATTTTACCCTAGGCTAATTTCAGTATTCTGAATCCAAAAATGAAGTCCATTTTGAAAAATAAAATTTATAAAATTTCAAAAAGTGGTTATTACTATTCATAACGGCTAGTTTTAATAATATTTTAATAGCATATCGTTGTTTAGTGAAACTCGGTATTGCGTATGACGCAAGCTATTGAGGAAGGTCGTGATTGCGTGTAAAGTAAGCCAAGCTAGTATGTAGTGATAGATTACTTTGATGATATATAACAACAAAATATTACTCATAAAAATCTCGGGTGTTAAATTCTACCCCCCTTAAAAAGAATTTCGCCCTCGAAATTTGTCACTTTGTAACAAACAGATGAGGACACTTCTCCCTCATCATATCCTCAAGCTCCCATGTAGCTTATTCAAGTTGATGGTTCCTCCATAAAACTTTCACCAATCGAGTGGTCTTGTTTCGTAAGTCTTTTTTGCTATGATCCAGAATCTCTATCGGTTGTTCTTCATAAGAAAGATCTTGCTCCAGCAGTACAACTTTTGAGCTGAGTACATGTGAAGGATCAGGTATGTACTTTCTCAGGAGAGATACATGGAACACATTGTGAACTTGAGAGAGATTCGGTGGAAGCGCCAATCGGTAAGCTACCTTTCCAACACGATCCAGTATTTCGAAATGACCGATATATCTAGGGCTCAACTTACCCTTCTTTCCAAATCTCATAACCCTCTTCCAGGGAGATATTCGTAAGAACACTTTATCACCCACTTCAAACTCTAGGTCTTTTCTTCGGTTGGCGGCATAACTTTTCTGTCGACTCTGAGCTGCTCTTATGTGTTGTTGAATAGATCTGACCTTTTTTCCATTTCATCAACAAGATCAGGTCCTAATAGCTTTCTTTCCCCAACTTCATCCCAGCAAGTTGGAGTCCTGCATTTCTTTCCATATAGAGCTTCATAAGGAGCAATCTGAATACTGGAGTGAAAGCTATTATTATAAGAAAATTCCACCAAAGGTAGGTGTTGATCCCAACCTCCTTTGGAATCCATCGAGCAAGCTCTCAACATATCTTCTAGGGTTTGAACTGTTCTCTCAGATTGACCGTCTATCTGGGGATGATAAGCAGTGCTGAATCTCAACTCTGTATCCAGAGTATGCTGAATACTTCGCCAGAACTTCGAGGTAAATCTCGGATCCCTGTCAGATATAATAGAAAGTGGTACTCCATGCAATCTTACCACTTCCTTTACATATATCATGGAAAGCTGATCCAGAGAGAAATCCTCTCTAAAAGCAATGAAGTGTGCAGACTTTGTAAGACGATCAACTATGACCCAAATAGCATTATTGCCTTTGGATGTTTTAGGAAGTCCTGTGACAAAGTCCATAGTGATGTTTTCCCATTTCCATTCGGGTATGGATAATGGTTGTAACATCCCCTTAGACTTCTGTCTCTCATCTTTAACTTGTTGACAAACCAAGCATCGAGAGACATATTCAGCAACATCTCTTTTCATGCCATCCCACCAGAAGTACTCTTTCCGGTCCCTATACATCTTCGTGCTTCCAGGATAAATAGAGAATGAAGAACTATGAGCCTCATCCAGCAGCTCCTTCTTTAATTCGGGGATGGGAGGAACACAAACCCGATTCCTGAACTTTATTATCCCATCACAATCAAGGTTGAATTCAGGAACATTTATCACCTTCTTTTGTAACTCTACATCTTCTTTCTGTGCCTCTTTAATCTTTACATGTATAGATGGTTGAACATTCATTTGAGAAAGATAAGATTTTTTCCCTTACATTATAATTCCAAGATCCATCCTTTGTAAATCCATAAATATTGGATCTTTTGTGATCCTCATCATGGATAAACTAGCATGTTCTTGTCGACTTAATGCATCTTCCACCTTGTTTGCTTTCCCAGGGTGGTAATGGATTGAGCAGTCATAATCCTTAATCAGCTCCAACCATCTTCTTTGACGCATATTCAACTCCTTTTGTGTGAAAATATTCTTTAAACTTTTATGATCAGTATAAATATCACACCTTTCACCATAAAGGTAATTCCTCCAAATCTTTAATGCAAAGATTACCGCATCCAACTCCAAATAATGTGTTGGGTAATTTTCCTCATGGATTTTCAACTGTCGTGAGGCATAATCTATCACCATATCATTTAGTATAAGAACACACCCCAATCCCTTCTTGGATGCATCACTGTAGATCACAAACCTTTCTCTACTACAAGGCAGTGTGAGCACAGGTGCACTGGATAACCTTCTTTTCAACTCCATGAAATTTTCTTCACATTCCTCTGTCCAAACAAACTTAACTCCTTTACGAGTCAACTTGGTGAGTGGATTAGATAATCGTGAAAAATCTTTTACAAAACGTCGATAATATCCAGCCAAACCAAGAGAACTTCGGATCTCAGTTACTGTTGTTGGTCTTGACCATCTTTCGATAACCTCTGTTTTTGCTGGATCCACAGATATCCCCTCTTTTAAAATTATGTGACCAAAAAATGAATCTTTTTGAAGCCAAAATTCACACTTGGTAAATTTGGCATAAAGCTTCTCCTTTCTCAGGGTCTTCAATATAATTCTCAAGTGATCTTCATGCTCTTCCTTTCTCTTTGAATAGACAAGAATATTGTCTATAAAGACTACCACAAATTGATCAAGATAGTCTCTAAAGACTCTATTCATTAGATCCAAGAAGATAACAGGGGCATTAGTAAGACCAAATGGCATAACTATAAATTTATAGTGTCCATACCTTGTATGGAAAGCCGTCTTTGGTATATCCTCTCTTTTGACCCTTAATTGATGATACCCTGAACGAAGATCAATCTTGGAAAAGTATTGAGCTCCGCGTAGTTGGTAAAATAAGTCATCAATGCGTGGGAGAGGATATTTGTTCTTGATAGTGATCTTGTTAAGTTCTCGATAATCAATGCAGAGTCTCATTGATCCATCTTTCTTCATAACAAATAGAACAGGTGCTACCCAAGGTGACGCACTAGGGTGCATGAATCCCTTATCAAGATTCTCTTGGAGTTGCTTCTTCAATTCCTGCAACTCAATTGGGGCCATTCTATAAGGTGTATTTGAAATAGGCAAATCACCCGGTACGAGTTCTATTGAAAACTCAAATTCACGATTTGGTGGAAGACCCGGTAATTCCTCCGGAAAGACATCATCAAACTCCCGTACGATGGGCATATTCTTAATCGTAAGTTTCTCACCAACCATTTGAGATAAATAACCTTCATTTAGTGGAATCAAGACCCATAAGATGGAAGGAATTTCCTCTGGAAGGTTATATTCATCCTTGCATCGATAGACGATCGTAGATTGATCTGGAATATGAAATGTGACTTCCCTTCTTTGGAAATTGATATGAGCTCCATGTAGAGAAAGCCAATCCATGCCAAGAATCACATCAAATTCCACTAAAGGAAGGATCACAAGATTTGCAGGAAGCAGTTTCCCACAAACTTCGATCGGAGAAGAATTATAAACTTTTGATGCGATTGTTGTGCCATTAGGTGTTGTCACAGCTAACTCAACATCTAATTGTTGAGGTAATATGGTGATACCCTTAGAAAATTTTTCAGAAATAAAAGAGTGGGTGGATCCAGAATCAAATAAAACATTTGCTACTTTAGAGTGGATGGTAAGTGTACCTTTCACCACTTCGTTATCATACTCCACATCGCTGATAGAAATTGCTTGTGACTTTCCTTTGTCTTTTGCCTTAAGATTTTGTTGACGTCGACCATCATCATCAACCCTTGGATTTGGGCATTGATTGGCATAATGCCCCATCTCCTTGCACTTGAAACATTGAAGTGTAGTAGGTTCATTTTGTGTATCCCTTCCTTTGTTTGCATCATTAGACATCTTCTTCCCATTATCGCGGCATTCAAATGCCCGATGACCTTCCTTTCCACATTTGAAACATTTACTTGTTCCTTTAAGAAAACTCCCTCCATGTTTCTTTCCACACTTTGAGAATAAGGGAAAGCTCATCTTCTTTTCAGTGTGCTCTTTAGATTTTCCTTTGAATTCCATCTTCCTCTTCTTATCAAACCCATGTGACTGATGGGTCACTCCAATCTCCATCTCGACTTTGAGAGCACATCGAACGATTTCCTCGTAGATATTGAAGTCCCTTATGGATAACGCCCTTCGAAGACTTGGTTTTAAGCCACTAAAGAATCGATCGATCTTAATCTCAGGTTGGATAATAATACCATAAGCGTACCTTGAAAGTCTTGTAAAATTTGCTTCATAGGTACCAATAGATTCATCATCCCTTTGCTTCAGTTCAAGAAACTCTTTCTCCATCTTCTTTCCGAGAATACGGGGGAAGTACTTATTGAAAAATAAGTTCTTGAACTCGTCCCATTCCATAGACTCAATTTCATCCCTTTGCCTCATATTCTTAATAAGATTCCACCATTGATCAGCATCTCCTTCCAAACGATACACCGCTAGGATGACTTTATCATGTTCAGAACATTGAAGAACTGAAAATATCTTTTCAGTAGTACTAATCCATTGTTCAGCAACTAATGGATCAGTAGACCCACTGAAAGAAGGTGGACGCTGCCTCATGAAGGATTCAACAGAATGTTGCTCCTTCCTTTGCTCGTTTGGAAGTCATGCATGATTCATAGCTTCAGAAAGTTGTGTGATCATGGCTACAAAATTTTGCATTCCAGCTCCCATATCGTTTGGTTGCTTAGGGGGACAATCATTGCATTGCCCATCACATTCCACATTAACACGGTTCTTTCGGGTTCCAGCCATTGACTAAAACCAAGAAGAATAGTGTGAGCAACACTAATTATAATAGTAAAACCACATAATCAAGGATAATATTTTACACTTAAGGTCTTATCCTAGGGTATTCCTGGCCATTTCTAAAACACTAATATTGTGTTCTATGCTTATACTTATCCTTAGGGTTCTTACTAAGACTTTCACATCCTAGTTTCCAAAGGCTGACTATACCTTTCCTATGATACCAACTATAACGACCCATACTTTACATACATTGTTAATACTTCAAAATTGAAGTACACTTATTACAACATATGAAAAAACCACAAAGGACCGTATAGGTATAGTTTCTTTAGAAACTGGGAAACATAAACAACTGGTTCATAAATCTTCTACAATGTCTCCCATTTATTTCATAATATCTAGGGTCCCTTTTAGCATATTATACATAATATCCATCTTCCTGACCTGGGGAAAAAAACAAAAAATGGTGAGCTCAAATGCTCAGCAAGGGCAAATAAATGAAATAATAATCATATCATATCTGTTTGAAAATCATAACCTGCAGAAGAGATCATAATATCTTAACATGGAATAAATCATAGAAGTGAAAATGAGATCCACATAATCATAACAAAAAACTTGAAACCTTGTGGAATGTACACATAATCATGGAAAATCATTTCTTGTTAGTCATGACTCATTGCCAAGACTATCTTAGCGGACAATGTCCATTTCTGAACCTAGTTCACTCCTCGTTTCAGTCCTGTATCACTGAACCGAAATAACCTTCCGTTCCATCCATGTCTATCTCATGAGATATAAATATTTACCCAATAAATTGGAGGGAGATATAGGTCCCAACCATATTATAATGAATCCTTTCTTATGTGTTCCACATAATCATAAATCATACATCATCGCATAACACATGTAACAAAAATGGGATTTTTGAAACATCATGACATCATAAAACAAACCATATAAGGTAAATGACTTCATAAAAATAATTCCCTCACAACATAATCAAATCAATGTAATAATAGGGATAAAAACATAACTCTATATTTTCTTAGATGGAAAATAATACTGATAAAACATTTGAACTCCATTCTTGAGGAAAATATCCTTTCTACTTCAAAAACATTTTTCCTTTCTTAACATGTCATACAACTTTAAACTAAAAGAAGTTGATTAAAAATAAACTTGAAAACTTATAAAGGAAGATTCTTGGAAATAATGTTTTAAAAATCCATTCTTGCCGTATAAGTTAAAAAAACATTCTTCTTACTTTTTTCGGAAAAGTCAAAAAGTACCTCGTACGAAAAACGACAAAATATTCCTTTCATATCATTTACTGAAAACTCATCGAAGGGTAAAATTGGATTTAAAAAATTGTAGGTGGATGGAAATAATATTACATATTGAGTAAACATGGATGTGGATGATAAAATACACCCCAGTAAATACCAAAGTATAAACAATCTCGGATAAAAATGAGATTGTGATATTTCCCTTACCTTAGGTCCGATTTTCTTTGTACGTGTCCGAAGCTCCTGTATAATGGTTTAAATAATGTTATTGACTTATTCCATAATCATACATATTGATATGATATCATATATTGTCATATTCTTAGCTTCTTGTTAGTAATATTTCATTGTTACTTGTTACTCGGGTCTTTATTGCCTTTTGTTCTTATGCGTGTTTTGCAGAATAAATTCTTATTATTATTTTACGGTTACAGATACCTTATATCCAGAATGGTATTAGTGTAACATATATCATATTTATTCATTCAATTCATTTATATAATTACTATGTAATGATGATCATGTAGAACGAGTCGCATCACATCGTGGAGACGGTATTCCGTACGTACACACGAGTGATGATATCGTTCCTATGATCGTGGAATTGTATTGGAGTATATATATATTATTTCAGTATCAATATTACTTTATAATAATCATAAATAGTTACTCATTACACCATTATACCCATCCTTGTATGGTGATGGTGGAAAATAGATTACACCACGGCGTGGAGACGGTATTCCGTACGTACGCACGCGCAGTGATTTCATTTTTCCGTAGGATGGATAGAAGGAGAATTAGGGTTGTTTCATATTTATATTAACATATCTGTATGTAAGTAATACTGATGTTATTACTTTATCATGAAACAACTAAAGGAGAAGAAGTTGAAGAAGAAAGAGATTGGTAATGGATATTACCTCTTCTTTGGAACGCTTCTTTGAATCCACCACTTAGGGAACTAAGATTGGTCTTTGAAGAAGACCCGGACCTATAGGATTATTCTAGGGAAGTGGAGAGGAGAAAATGGCAGGGTTTGGCCGAGCTTGAGTGCTCAAATTGGTGTGAGGAGGAGGGGGAGGAGGTGTCCTTTTATAAGGAAGGAGAGGGGCACCTTAGGAATATCTCAAAATATTATTTTATATTAAAGTCAAAATCGGTTTATAATGGTTTCAAAGGGTCTTATTTCGAAGCTAAAGTGGGGATGGGTCTAAATCCTATCAACAAATAGGATTTATACAAGTTTAGGGTATTATTTTAACCTTATCAATTAGATTTAACTCTAAGGTAAATAATTTAACTTTTACCGTGTCTTTTTGTTTTCTTTCACTATATGGTTAATACACTTACTATAACATGCCAAACGAACCCCAAATTGTTTATTATATATATCCTTATCTAAGTCAGTTGGCCGAACCTTATATTTTTAGGAATAAAATAACAATTAATAATATAATATTAGATTTAAAAACTATTTTGTGTCAATTTTGACACTATTTGATATATGATTTTTTTGAAAGTCATAACAGAATTATATGTTCGAACCAAGTTGAATAAATCAACACTAATATATCATAGTAACCTAAAAAATTAGTGAAATTTATAAAAAGTCTCAAATTACATTTATTTTGGTGTTTATAACATCAATTATGTCAATATTTCATAAATAAGATAATTACTGCATCATAATTGTGTCATAAATAAATTTAATTATTTAATGTCTAAAAATTATAAATAAAATACCATTATGTAGGAAATCTTTTTATCTTTCTAATCAATATTTATTGTCGTATTTATCTTATGTATAACCCCATATTAAAAATTATTTACTTATGAAACTTTGATTTTAACTATTTTAACCCTTCTTTAAATAAATTAATAATAAATGTCCTAATCTAACCCAAGTGGGCCTAAATGGTCATATTTTATTCATAATGTTGTTTTTGGTCGAATTACACTCATCCAATAGATTTAGGACATGTGTTAGGGTAATAGTAATATCATATTTACCCCTATTTACTATTAACCGCGGTAAAAAAGGTAAAAAGTTATTATTCACCAAAAAAATATTTTTATCTCATTGAACCACATTTTACTTACTGATATCAACCGTGTCTGTCAGATTTTCAAAATTCCATTCACAGAAGCGGTAAAATTATGTTTTATGCAAAATTCAGTTTTTAACCTACCACTTAGTGGTTTCACTATTCATCAAAAATTGAAAGTTTTCAGAAAAATAACAAAATTTTACCCTAGGCTAATTTCGGTATTCCAAATCCAAAATTGAATTCCATTTTGAAAAATAAAATTTATAAAATTTAAAAAAGTGGTTATTAATATTCATTACGGCTAGTTTTAATAATATTTTAATAGCATATCGTTGTTTAGTGAAACTCGGTATTGCGTACGACGCAAGCTATCGAGGAAGGTCGCGATTGCGTGTAAAGTAAGCCAAGCTAGTATTTAGTGAAATATTCCTTTTATGATATATAAAAACAAAATATTACTCATAAAAATCTCGGGTGTTACATGAATAATATCCACGGACTAGGTTCAGGGTCTCGCAACCCATCGCAGACCCTATAGAGACAAGGTAATTTAAAAGCAACGAATACCTTTCTACAGACATGGTATTTCTTATATAATCTCTTTATCATTGATATCATAAAAAGTAGAATGAGAACTAGTGTCATCATCCTTTATCTCTCTCAATTTTATTTGTTGATTTGTCCAGATGGTCTTACATTCCTCTACCATGGATGTAGATTTAATGAAGGTGCAACCATCCTAATCAAATCGGCCCGAGATATCTCTTCCTAAACCCAGAAGTGAACAATCCTATCTTGATCATTAAATCAATTCCATGTCACCAATGACGTACCCAACACAAACTACCTCACAAAAAATTTATCGCCACTATTTTCACCTTGCATAAAGTTACGCAGTTAAATGACAGTAACTGATAATGATATCAATTCTAGAGACCATTACACATGTCTAAAGATTGGAATGACCAATGACATGTAAAACATGTGGGGTATCTATTATGCTAGTTTTTAATCTTTATATCAACTACTATAGATCATGAAGTGTGAAATTCATGAGAAGAAGTCTCAATGCCAATGATCCCCTAGCACCTGATGGTCACAAATCACCTGTTTCCTTTCAAAATGATGTTACTGGACCCTAGTAAATTACTTTAAAATTTCTATCATGGTATATCGGGGTTCTCATTATATCCTGAGATATACTATAACCCTTTGATACGACATATAATCTATGTAAATTTCCATAAACAATGTGGATGAATAAGTATCAACACTACTGTGGAAAGATAAACACAAGTATTATAACAAACTATATACATGTAGTGGTAATCAAAGTAAAGTTCAAGTTGAGTATAGGGAACCCCAATTCAATAGTTTCAGGATATATCACTTGCTGGGTCTATTTTACGGAATAAGTCTAACAAGTACTACGACCCTGTGACACAGTCTAGCAACCCTGAGCTGACCCACCCTTCTATCACTGTGAACATGGGGGTGTAGCTATCATATCCAATACCACCACCTCATCATGAATAGACTGATGCATTCTAGTTCCCTAACTAGTGAGAATATTCTAACCCATTTCCTAAACATGTATTCAGTGCATATAGTCTGTCATGAGTATCTAGTGGAAACATTCTACATAAACACTGTCGATGTCCACTATTTATGCAAGATCAACACTCGACTAGGTCCATCAAACAATGTGGTCTTGTATGACAAACTCTACCACACTAGTAGCACCTAACATTTTTACATGAAGATATGATCTGACTACTAGCTTCACTGTGAGAAATCTCTATATGATGCTTCCTGCTACCGGTCGAAACATTAATAGATCTTAGTGTAAAACCACCACATATCACATCTCCAGATTCCCTATGATTATTCTCAGTAATCAGTTCCTAATTAACTATATTAGGTCAAGTAGTTACCTAAAAAATATTTACATATGATCAGATGTCATCCCTAAGACCATCCTCCAAATTATTAACCTTTAACAGATCATCGCCCATTAGAATAGTTGTGAATCACTAGATCTTAGTAAAGCATGATGAATAATCCATAACAGATAAAATGCTCTACTCCAAATTCATAATCTCCGAGTCTTTTTTGGCCATCAACATCTCAGGATAGATGTAATCATAGAAAGTTATATAAAACTATTTACAAGAAATATCCTAAAATATGTTCCATATATGTGATAACATCCCACCATATTTTGGAATAATCACGTGGAATATATGTAGCGAACGTGACCCTTCACCCAGGAGGCGTATGTAGATTATCAAAGATCGATAACATAGAATCTAGCAATGACTCTTCTACCTGTGGTCCACCATCACCTTAATATGTGGGAGGATTATATAGATGGAACACCTGTGTTAGCTCTTCCAAAGAAATGTCGGGGCTTGGTGATCTTATAAAGGTCTTTATAAATCTCATAAAGCCTTCGCAGAACTGCTCGTGAGCACCTACGTCTGATATAAAAAATTGTGCTACAACTGTACGACTTGAGGATCCACTGGTAGCCCATTTCCTTCCACCTCGATGATAAGACAATTTACACTCTCATATACAATAATTGGAGGTCATCATTGATTCATGACTCAAAAAGTAAATGCATACACCTCAGTTCACGTTCATTAGCACGGTTCAAAGTTCATGAGAGAGAGAACTAAATAAAGGATGGAAACCACCAAAAGTTAACAAATATGATTCCAGAGAATGTAAAAAAAAAATACACAACATGTATTCCTAAGCTCTTACATTGTCATGTAATCCCATTTTCAAGAAATTTTTGACACCCTAGGTACACAATCTGTTTGTCTGGTATATTTCATGTACTCAAGTTCCCCACTATTATCTATATACTTGTTCATGACGAGATTCACTTGGGGTATGTCTCGGTAAGACTACATGGTGTGTACTTAAAGTACATTGCATGAAATATCTAATACTATTACTATTTCATGTTTCTTATCACATGGTTGGATACATGGTCATTTACCATGAGACCTGTAAAAATAGTAACTTGTATGTACATTATAAAATACTTTCATCTCGAATAGAAGAACACATGATGCGTGTTCATATAACATCATGTCGTGTTGTCTGTGTTTCTAGATAGTAATCCTGGGAAACATCCCCAGAATCCCTATTTTTGAAAATTAAATCAATGATATTCTAAATTCCAATCCATGATGGAATATACATACTATGAATCAATGTTTGGCATACATTTATATTTTATATCATAACAAAAAAGAATTAAATAAACTTGAAAATCCACCAAATTCTTATCCAAGAATGATCATACACCTCAAGAACCAAAGTTTCACAGACATCCAATTTGAACGACCACACAAACAAATAAACATATCACAACAGCATGCATATCTATTAGGGTATCTATCAAAATGTCATGAAATCAGTAATGCTCTCTAAATGGCATGTCAGGAATGCATGGAATGTGATTTCAATCATGTGTCAATATGATGCATGACATGGAAAACTGTCATCTCATCAGGTTGAAAAAAATAGAACCAAAATTATTTCAATATTAATAGCATAATACAATTGTCTCATTTAATGGTGAAATCGAATAAAATGTAACAACTCAATGTCCAAAATAACAATTCAATTCGAGGAAATGTGGATTTTCCATGTACATAGGCCACTCCGGGGAATAATTTATTACCAATCTCTATTTCCTTCCAATCCCTATCTAATGTCTTAAAATAGTAAGGAAAACTAGAGAATAACCTATTCTAATACAGCTTTGTATCCTCCCATGTCCGGATTCCACCTAATAGGGCTTTGAGCTTAGTTAGCCACATATCCTCAAGCACATGTCAACAAATTACTTAAGATTCTCTCTAGAAGTGATGTCCTATGAGATGATTGTGGGGAGAATATTCCCTCATTGGAAGAGTATAACACGAGATAAATAATTACCAAAAAAAGTAGTATTACCATAAAACAAAAGTAAATAGTAGAAGACAAATTGAATAAATAACCATATGTCAAAGTATACAAATATGATGTTGCTTGTTACATGTTATAGGATAATAGCCAAAACATGTTACAATGTAGTAATTAAAAATATATGTTCCTATAGTACAATAAGGATCAATAGAAACTCAGAAGCATTACAATCCTAGGCATGATCCATTGCTCCCCATATCTAAAATAGCTATAAAGTACATATAGATAGGTTCTTACTCTTATGGATACCTGCAACAACATAATATATTTGGGCCCAAAAATAAGTCCCAAAGAGGGTGTGAGACTAAATCCTAGTAGGAAACCACCCAACGTCTGTTCCAATCTATCAGTGAATATATATAAATAGAAGTGTCCAATAGTTATAGTGGTGAACTATGATGTACTCAAATGTAAACAGTCTTACAATTACTAGTTTCCATTTACATCAATTTTATGTTCATTAAAAATTAAATTACATTTAATTATATAAGTATAAGTATGAATTCTAGGCTCAAATATCCCCATAAAAATGTTTTCCCAACATATATCTCAAAAGACCCTCTAAGCATGTTTAAGTGAAAACTGAATCCAATATTGTGCTTTGGCTTGGAAAAAGCATCATAAGTTATTCCATTCAATATTCAAATGATATGTAAATGTCAAATCAAGAAATATAAATATCTTCCAATAGTTACTATACTTAGAATCCCTCATTTGATTTAAGGTTCATTAAACATTTATATAATGTCTCCTTGAGCCTGAAAACAACATTCATAGCTCGCTCACATGTTTTCATGACAATACCCTAATGAGTCTGCATGTTTTCTTTTTAACTAAGGCCATGGATAACCCTAGGGATAAGGTGAAATAATTATATGATCCCATAATTGAATTTTAACCATGTTTTATGGATCTCCCAATGTTATTTACCCATTTATCATTTTATATATGATGAAACTCATATAAATTAAACTATTACCTAGAATTAAAATCAATAAATCACATGATAAATTCATCTCAAAAGAAAAATATGTATACTCAACTATTAAATGGATCATAATTTAATAAAACTCATTTCAAAAAACCTAAGAAGGTATTTCTTGGCATGACTCATAGTAATCCTAGGCCGAATGACCATAAGTGGTCATTCCTGATAAACACACGCATGAGGTGACCCTTAATCAAGGTAAACAGCCCTTAAAATGCATTAAATGACTTAATAAAATAGCTAAAAAATAGGTAAACGAAATAGAAAATATTCATTCAAGTGACTATCTAATGATTTTTGTGTGGAACTCTTTCACATATACACAACTTGATAATTAACGAAAGGCACCAGACCACCTACATCATGCCAGTATGACTCTTATTGTCCAACATCAGTCTCTAATTCGACATAGAATGAAGTAAATACATAAAATGAGCATAAACAATCAGGTATAGATAACATGGTTGATATAAGAAATAAAAAAGAATGGATCACAATGAATCAAGGACACACCGAGGGTATTCCATCACATTTGATGATGTTTGAATTGTAGATCAGATGGTGAAACGGGAAGCCACCCTATCATCGGATTACTTAGGTTCATTGTTCATCAAATGAAGGGGTGAGTCTCAGTCTGTTTAATAAAAATGACTATAAATACCAATTTAACAAAAAAAAAAGAAAATTATATGAAATATACATATAACTGCACCACATGTGATGCATCTTTAGGTATGGTTCTAATCTAAACAACTACATGGCGTGTATTGGAATTATAGAGCATATAAACCCAATTACATGACATGCACCAAGGTTATATGTTATGTATCAATCTTTTTCCACCACTTACATAAGAAAATACTAAAAATAGAATTGTTATTCCTCAAAGGAGGAACTAGGATTTTAAAATCACTATTAAAAAAGTGGATCCACCAAAAGCCAAAATAAGTCAGCCACCCTACCCCAAGACATGGTCAAAACTGAGGAACTATCACTCAACATAACCATCTTACATTCAATTCAGGGATATGATGTGAAAACATCATCTCATATCCCAGGATCCCATTATAAATCCAATTATTCACATTTTTCATTATTTTAAAATAATAAATATCAAATTAGGAAAAAATTTCAATTCAATTACACAATCATTGAATATATTTTTCATTAAACAACAATCAGAAAATAATATTTTTCATACGTGCCTAAAAATGATTCATGAAATAAGAATTCTTGAGTTCCTAAAATGATGAATTGGTATAAAAATATCAGTACATAATGGTTCACATTTCAAATCTCATAAAATTTCAGAAAAAATAATCATGTCACGCAATAAGTGAATCCCTCGAGGTGAAATAAGAATCCTTCATAATACCAAACAACAAAAAAAGTAACCCCACACTAGGTACATGGGGTTTCCCCAATATATGAGTACACTATTCTAATGAATTATCTAATTACCATGAAGTGACACTTTATAGTCTCTTTTATACTATTCCTAAATATTATGAATAATTTAATGAAAAAAAAATCATTTGATACAACTTTATAACGTCCTGACCAGGTTGCCAAAAATTATTTCCTCAAGCCCATTAGTCACATTTCCTTAAGCATTCCTCCCTGTATGCTAGAGGATGTAGAATAATATAAAGGTTCTATTACAAATAGGGGGAGACGATACCTAAATTTTTAGAGTAATATAATAGTAGAAAAAGAAAAAAAAAATCAATATAAAAATAATGAATAACAAGAATAATGTTATAACCAAAACATACTAGTATCACCTGATGAAGAAAAACTAAAAAATATATATCTATAAATTATCAGTATATATTTAATGAAAAATAAGTTGATATTTTCAAAATGAAAATTCCAAAATAAATACATATGAAACTCCCTAAATCGCGTCCCAACACAAATCCCTGCCCCCTTTTCCATGCTCTATCTTGACCCAACAATTTAACATAGGGATATACCCCAAATACTATAATCAAAAAAATGAGGTTTATTTGGGTATTGATCAGTTATCCCGAGTAGGATGTATGTACAACACATTAGGCCCCCCAAGGATATCCAATACAATATCCAACAAATAATAGTGTATGAAATTATATATATATTTAATAATAATTCAAAAAGTAAATAGTTATCATATTTCATTAATAATTAATTAATCACTTAAATATATGGGTCCATGCCAAAACACATACTATCCATACCTAATTTGGCCAATACCAAAGGCAGAAGTATAGCCACGGGATACAACATATTGAAATATCATGGTTATCATTTATTATTTTATATCAATTCATATCATGTAAAATTGGATCCATAGTCCAATTCCAATCTCATGGGAGTTGAAACTCATTATTATCACCCCAGGGGTATTTAGAGCATTTGTCCACGTCCCACACCTCAATGTAACATGGGTATATGGAGAATCAGTCCTTGTCCAACACTCGCTATCATAAATTGGTATTTTGAGCCTTATACCCTGTCCCACACTCACTAACATATATGGGTATTTAGAGATGCGGTCCCTTTCCCACAATCACATGCACATATATCCAAAATTACAAAATATCACAAAAACTAGAATTTGATATGAAACACTGTTATCCATCATTATCCTTTTTATCAAACAATTTCATTAAAATGAACAATTTTCAATTTATCACAATAATGAAAATTAATTTATTCAGTCACATGGAATAATATGAATAATTCATCATTAAATTTTTTTGAATATGTAATCATTTAAATCATCTAACCTTCAAGGATTAGACAAAATTACCTTTATTCACATTAATATATCAATTTAAAATTATAATAATTAATAAATTAAACAATATTTTAATCAAAACATCCAAAAAAACATTATTTAATAAATTACATTATCCCATCAATGGGAAAATTTCATTACCGCATTAATCATTAAATTTCACAATCCATAAATCTGTTAACCAATTTAATTAATTTATATCAAGATGAAATTTATAAAACATAAATATATAATTCGTCATTACATACACGAAATTGAAATAAGTATATTTTGAATTTTATTATAGACCACCTACAATAAGATCATTTGCAGATGCTTGCCCAAAGAAATCCTCGAACTGAAGAAGAATGTTGAATTTCACAATGAATAATGAGATTTAGATCCAAAACCACCCTCCATTATGAAATAGTTTATATCCATCAGAAAAACAAATCTAGATCCATTTCTGATGAAGAAAAACATACCATCAAAAGATGAGAGAATAATCAGAGAGATAGAGAGGGCGTGAGAAAACCAATCAGTATTAGAATCTCTTATTAGGAGACATATATATATATATCAATAGGTCTTTAATTAATCCTAACTAAGTTCTTAATCTCTTTTAATCATTTCAAGAGGCTTTAAAACATTATAAGTTTTTAGGGTTGATCAACGGTTTTTTGGATATATGAAATGGTTTTGGAAAATTTCATGAATTTTTGTTTGTTTAATTTTCCACACACACAATTACCTATACGGGGTGCATGGTTTTCCCAAAAAAAGCACCTAACCATGAACCTCTTATGAAGGGTGCACATAATTTATACTAGGAGGCCACACATTTTGAAAAAACAATTTACAAATAGGGTGAATATTTTCTATTTGGGTTCACACAATTTTTTAACCATGAATATGTCTTGGGAAAACCATGTACCCACCATGCACTGCCCCACTTCCTTCAAAACATATAAAATTTCACAAGAATACTCCCTAACATAAATCCAAACCATTATAAAATAAAACAAATGTCAATAAATTAAATATAACATGTCCCATTTTATATCATGAAAATGTTCAGTATCTTACAATAAGAGTCATTACGAAATGATCTGAAGGTGGCCTAGTGAAAAGATGTGATTGTCTTATAGGGCCTCTTTCAATTTATGTACTACTAAAAACTCTTAATATATATGATATTATTAATAATAAAAAATTTATTATCTTAAATATATTAAAATTATAAAATGATTAAGTCTATTCAATCAAATCTGAAGTGAATGTGTCGCCTATGTGTATTTTGGAATACCTCCTCCACAAAGTGATATAATCCATTTTCCATAGAAATATATAATTTATGGTTATTATTATGGTTTTAATGTATATAAATTATATCTATGAAATAATTATATTTCATTAGTCATAAAATAAAATATACAATCATACCATCTAATCTATTAGAAAGCGATAATCTCACTCATGTGTACATTTTGACTACAACTCCAAGGAAGTTATGGGTTTAATTTTTCAATTATGGTTTTTATGGATGGTAATAAAGATATATTTATTTATAAGTATATATATATATATATATATGATATAATAATGGGGTTTAATAGTGAAGTATTATTTTACTATCTCTTTTCACGTCCATTGAAAATTGAAATCATCGTTCAAGCGTACATATGGTATAATGCTTATATGAACTGTAACTACTTTTTCAATATTTAAATTTTATAGATGAATATATATATTAATGAATATAAATTATATTTATATCATTATTTAAATTTCTATAATTATGGAACCATTATCAATGTGTTGGGATCATACCTTGCGAATCAAAATTCTCATGAAAAAATGAATGAAATAAAACATGTAAATTATGAATTTTATGTAAAATTAATAATAAATGGGTATTAGACAATTAAAATTGGATCACATTTCATAATATTATTATATTAAGATTCAATTATTAATATATAATTTATAAATATTTGACATACTCGACTATAGAGTTTTTACGTATCAAGTCAAACTTGTGGTAAACGATTTTTGTTAGAATCACGTTGTTTATCATCCTTATTTATAATTAATATCACCATGTTGAAATTTTATGAACTATCTCTAAATATTCTTATTAATATTAATATAATATATTAACTTGATAAAATTACACATTTTATTTTTATTTGTTTCTCATTAATAAATCAAGAGACATAAATAATATGATTAAGAAAAATTGAATGTATTTCAATCTATGGTCAACAATATTTTTTCTTCAATAACCATATTTTGATGAAATGTTTTACAAAATTCTATTAATATTATATCATGATTTTATAGTAATTTTAAATACTTATTAAATTTATAAATTTTTCTTAATCTTAATACTCTTGTCATTTTTTTATTGATGTATATTTCACCTTTGAGTGACATTATTTAAAGAATCAATTTTTTAATGCACACAGAGTGAACATAATTTCCAAAAACCATTCCCAATGAATGGGTTTAATGATCCTTTATTTTTTCCAAAATTACATTGAAATAAAATCCAATAATTAATATTTGTTAAATTTTTAAATTTTAAATAAGTTATTATAATCTTAGTAGGGTATTTTAATTACGAATATTTTTAGGTGACCTCTTAAAATAAATTTATACAATGACATCTTCTAATTTATATTATATAAGATATTTAAGGGATATGACTCAATGATGAAATAACTGATCTTTTCATTTTGTATGTTTAACTACATTAATGATGAGATGTTTTTGAAACCCATGTGATTTCCAAGGGTTTTATTATGATGAAATGTTGGAATGTTTGTGAAACCTATTTTGTTTCCATGAGTTATAATATATAATGAATGTTTTATGATCTTGTAGAAAACATAAGTATGACTCCCATTTTTTTATGGAGGGCCTATAAATATATATCCTAAAATATAATTAGTTAAATATGGATATCTCATGACATAATGAGGACATGAATACAAAGTTAACCCATTTTTAGTAAGTTACTCCTTCCATTATGATAGTTTTTGAGTTTACCATGAAAAAATATATTATGTTATAGAGAGTATAACAAATAGATATTAAAAAAACTTTTTTAAAAACTATATATAATTTTAGATAAATTTCGTTATATGTTATACCATGTTCTGCTTTAAATACATATAATAAATATAATTTTGATAGCGTGTATGACACGAGACACTGAGCATCATCGAACCAAAAATTAATATTATTATAATATTTATATTCAGTAGGTTGGTATGAATATTAATAACAAATTTATGAAAAATAAATTTTAATTTACTACTCAATATACCATTTTTAATAGTGTTTAGTAAATAATAAACCAATTTTAAGTGAAGTAATAAATTCATTAAAAAATATTTTTCGTTCAAAAATGTTCTTTATTTATTTCGGTGATGAAATATTATAATTAATTTATATATATATTATATAATTTATATTATATAAATATCTATTTTTTGAAATAACTATATTGAAATTTACTTATCTTGAATATTTTGGATATTTAAGAAAATATTGATTTATCAGTGAATATTTAAAATTAACCCTTTTTAATAATATAATTTCATCCAAATAAAGTAATTAATTTAAACAACCCATTATGATTTAAAATAAAATAAATATTCTTTAGTAATATTTACATGTTATAATTTATTTGTATTAAGCATTTTATTGTATTTCAGTATAAGTTTATTTATGTGTTAAAAGAGTGGTTTTTTCTTTTTTTAATGCGAATAATGGTTTTCCAATTAAGTTAATTAAAGTAATTTATAATGGCGATTTTTTTAATTTCAATATATGAAAAAAATGTTAATAAATATCAGTAATGATTCATACCATGATTTTTATTATACAATGTGTTTATACAAAACCATATTATTCTTTAAAAGTATACTTATAAAAACATTATTATTTGTCGAATCAACGTTTTTTATTTAATTTTAATTTTTTAAAATTTAGAAACTTTTTTTAAAAATTAAACAATTTTTTTAAATGATAATTTTAAAATTATATTTCACTGAATTTTTGATAATTTTATCAAAAAATATTAATCTTTTATTTGTACTAAAAAATATTGACCTTTGATTGAAATCTTTTTTTACTTTTATATTATTTATAAATTAAAATTATATTTTAAATTATTTATAATTTAAAACATTTTTAATTATATATCTATTAAACAAATATTTTGTATTAATATCATATTTAAATGGTATATAAAAACACTTCAAATTGTTTAACATTTTATCTTTTAAACCCATCGTTCTCATAGAGTCTGCAGGATTAATTCTAAAATAAGAATTCCAAATTATGTGAATATAATTTATAAAAATGGATTCAATATTTATATTAATAATAATCTATGTTTTCAAATAATTTCAACTATAAATTTTACCAAAATGAATAATGGAAGTATCAAAAAATATTTACCACAATTATAGAAAAATGTTATTATAAGGGGCCAATCTAAAATGATACGGCCAAAATTGCTGTAAAAATTGTTAAATTATATTTTATGGACATATTTATAACATATAATATATAATTATTGATAATAATCCATTTTGGTGTCCCGTGGATTGAGAAAAACATGAGAACCAATTTTTCATTTCAAAAAATTACATATATGCCACTCACCTTACTTCTAAAAGTCAACTCCCTATCCAACAATTAATAATAAATAAAAAAAAATTTGGATGATCTGAGCCAAAAAAGTTAACTTATAAAATTCACTAATTTCATCATAAAACCGTATTATACATAGACAACGTACATAAGAAGTCTTCTAGTGAAAATCTATAGAGGTTACCCGACACAGAGGAAACGTCCTTCATAGAGTATTTTTTATATTTTATTTCATTCTCCACCACCATAATTTATTATTAAAGAATTATAATATTATAAAATAAGTATATTAAATATACTTTGACTTTATTATTTCATTTCCATGACTCTAAACCATATCCTCTTCCAATAAATTGTCCACAAAAACATCTTTCATATGTTTGGAGGATTACCGCCTCACAAACCATTGTCATATGTTTTCCCATTACAAGATCTCATGGTTGGGTTTGATGAAGTATATAAATTATAGAAATTATATTTCATACATAAATTTCTATAATTAGTCATAATATCATATATAATGTTTTTTAATTTCATTCAATAGGGCATACAATAACGTCTCTCTTGTGTATGTCAGACAATAATATCATGAAGTGATGTGAGTGTCATTTCACTTATGCATTACATGAATGACTATAACGATAAATATATGTGATATAAATGAAACATTTATGATAATAATTAAAACATTATCTTTTATAATTGAAAATATATCATTTTATTTATTACCATTTCACTAATTGATTGATGATAGCTTCATTCGTGTACATTGGGACTACCGCCTTCACAAAGCGATGCGACTCTCTTTTCTTTACCACGCCACTTGGATTATATGTACAATCATATTTAAATAACTATTTTGTTTTATATGAAATTACAAGTCAAATATAATTATATGATATTATTTACCTCCATTCCTTAATAATTCATGTAAAATTGATATTGTACTCATAAATATGTACGACATACCATCTCTATAATTGTAACGTACATCATAAATAAAAAAATCATTAATGATTATTCATAAAAGTATTATTGATGTATAGATATGATATATATGTCATTATAATTAGTAAAAGTAGCTTTAAAAAATTCCCATTATCTTCATTTTTGAAGATATCAATGACATTTCACAGAGATATTTAGTTTATGGTTTTGGTGATCACAAAACTTCCCTTGGTTACCCTTATATTGTGACTAATGATCTCTATCACTCTGAATAATTATTTATGATTTTCATCAATGTCTACATTATCACTAAAAACCTACAGTATCCTATTTGGAAACCTTGTTTGTATTATTCTAGATTAATTTCACACATCTCTTTATCTTTTTATATAGTAGTTTTTAACACAACTTTTTTTACACTATTGGTTTATATGAAAGAATTTGCGAATGATAAACCTTTGATGAATGAGAAAAATTTCAAGGTTGAAAGTAATTCCAATGGGGTGAAATATAATAAAATATGATTTTGCGAAAAATATAAATATATTTCAAATTAGCATAAAATATTAGTGAGCTTCAGTTATATAAAACACCAACTATATTTTTTGTTAAAAACAACAAAGAGTTTTTTTGATGGCTTACAAGATACCCCACACAATGATTTAGACATCTATAATATAATATTAATATAACCTATAAATTATGTAGATCGGTGTGAATAATATCATTTAATTTATGAAATATAAATTTTAAATTTACTACTCAATATATATTAATTAATAAGTGGTTGGTAATTAGTCATTCAATATTTAGTAATATAATTGTATTTTTCAAAAATTATGGTTTCATAAAAAATAATTTATACTTCATTTTGTGAGGAAATATTTTTATAAATTGTTAGAGATTTTAGAAATCTGATTTGGTAAAATGAAATTATAATTTCTTAAGTATCAGATCTAAATTACCATGTGGTAAAATTTTGAGATTTTTTGAAAATATTGGTCTTTTATTGAATATTGAAAAATAATGATAATTTAATATATCACTTCATTACAAAAAATTAAAAAATTAAAATTACACATTATTTTGGAATTTTAAAAAAATATACATATACTTAATATACATAATTATATTTTATTAAATATTATATTTTATTTATGTATAATTTTAATTTTGTCTTTAAAAAGTTTTTATTTATGAAACCTCTATTAAGGTACATTATATTTCTCTATTTAAATTATCTATTAAAATACCTAATTCATAATTTTTTAAAATAATTTAATATATAATGTATTAAAAAAAATTATATATTAATACAATGATTATATTTAGGCACAATTTCAATATAGAATATACTAGGAAAATTCTCTTCACGAAAACCAGATTATTATTGCGTTCGTAGGTTATGTTTTAAATTTTGATTTCTCTAAATTTTGAAATTTTTTTTGGATAAATAATAAAAAATTTAATCATAATTTCAAAATTATATTTTGGTGATTTTCATGAGGATTTCTTGAAAATATTAATTTCGGATGAATAGTAAAAATAAAGGCATTTTATTAAAAACAACCATTTTTAAATTATATATAAAGTTATTTTTTATATTTATCATAATGTCATATTATTTAGATTTAATATCTTTTAATCGAATTTATGAAATCTGAATAAATATGATATTTTAAATTGAAATAAGTATTTTAAATCATTTAATAATATTCCCTTTGAAAGCCAATTTTATTATCACATCTGCATGATTGGTTTCAAATTAAAAGTTTTAGGTTGTGTGAATAGAATTTTGAAAAACTGATTCCATATTTAGAATTAGAATTATATATATTATTTAATAAGGTCTATATTTATTTCAAAATGAATAGTTAAAATATAAAAAAAATTACCATGGTTAAGTTAATAATGGGATTATGGGGGGTTAAACTAAATAGATAATTTTTAAAATGACCTAATCAGTTTTCTAAACAATAATTCATTTTTATATGATTACCCTGTAATTATTAATTATATATCATAATAAAATTTTTATCAACTTGTAATGAGGAAAACATCGGTACAAGTTTTCTATTCAAAATATTACTAGTGTTCCACGCACCTTAGTTATAAGAGGATACTTTCTCTTATATTATTCACACCTTCAAACGCTTTCTAATTAAAAAAAATTCCAAAAAAATAGAAAATTACCTAATCTCATTATATAAGACTTATTTTTGGAAAATATCCAACCACGAAAGACCTTTTTTGCAATCCCAAGTAGCTTACCTAAAGAATAGGTAATGATATTCGATGTGTGTTTTTTTATTTATTCCTCTATCTCCATAAATTATTTTTAAAAAATGATGATGAAATAACCTAATTTTATTCCATATACTATGTTTTTATTATGTCAATTTCTTTACATATAGACATAAAAATTCCATGTAATGGGTTATGAAAACATCATCTGTTTGTATATAGGACAACTGCCTCATGAACCAGTGTCATTAATTTTCCAATTACCACATATATTGGTAGGGAATTATGATGTATATATGGTATATATATGATATTTTTAACATAAATATAAATTTTTATAATTATATAATATATACATTTTTTAAATTCCATTCCATTGGGGATATGATAAGATCGGCCATGTGTATGGTGAACTACCACTTTGCATATCGATGTCTATCATTTTTCACTAATCCATTGAAGATAATTAAAATAAATATATGATACATAAATGAAATATTTATTATATTAATGTCATATTTATCTTTTTCAGAAAATAATATATCATTTTATTTATTATTTTCACTCATTGTAAGATGACAATGTCATTTCTTTACATCTGGACAACCAACTTCATGAATTGAAGTGAATCTCAATTCATAATCACAACAATTGGATGGAATGTATATTTATATTTAAATAAATAATAAAAAATTTATTACATTGTTATCCCTCTTTAATGGGGATATTTTACTTAACTCGCATAAAAAATAATTGTTTATAAATTGAAATGTTACTCAAGCTTACGTATGATCTACCCTCTACATGATCATATTATATGTCATTTCTCAAAACCATCATTTATGATAGGTGAAAAAAGTATAATTGATGTGTAAATATTATAATTGTTACAAGATTATTATTCTGGATATTATGTAATAATGATCAATTTAATTGGATGGAATATAAAAATATATAAAAAATATATGAAAACAAAGTATTTATTAGTTAAAGCGCGACATTATCATGGAATTCAAAATAAAAGGGTAATAAAAGGGAATACGAAAATTATATATGTCATGATATATATAATTATGGTTCTATAATATATTTAATATATATATACTATACATGATTTTGAAATTAGTATGAAGAATGAGACCTATGATAAAAGGTTATTAGTCTCCCTTTTATTTGTGATATACATATTCACATTCTACAGTCATTTTTTTGGTGTATATAATTATTCATAGAAATTATAGACAATGAATCTCATTATATTCATAACATTGATGGTTTCATTTTATTATAATATTTATTCAGGCCTATGATTATAAATATTTCTAACGTGGCAATGGATTTCTATATGACTTTTATCTTTCTTTGATCCAGATTCCATATTTATGATTTTTTCTATTTTATGTGGTTTGTATTCATCCCACGAAGGTATTTTATAAAAAATATATTTTAAATTATTGTTATCCACATTTCCATTTTTTATCACTCATTCATGGTGTTTTTAGTTCAAAATATACTATATCGATATGAGTGTTTTGTCGCATTTTCCCTTCTCTGAGACATATGTCTATGCTTTAAACCTATCTTATTATATGAAGTGTATTTACAACCAATTTTAATTGTAATATCCGGAATATATCTATCATCATGATATTTTATATTTCATTTAATAATATAACTTTGGGGATCTTACATTTTAATACTACCAATGTTGTGATGATTTTATGTTATAATCTCATCATTTATCGATATTGTTTTTTGATTTTGTTTACAATGATAAAATATTATGATCGAAAATTAATGAAAATATTGAGCTTCATTCTCCACTAGACATGTCATTAGTATCTACTTCCTCCCTTCATTTTTCCCTATTTATGTATGCAAGAGTTAAAACGATTGATTTTAATAAAAAACATAATTTCATTCATAAACCATTTTTTTCCAAAACACGGAATACAAAAAATGATTTAAAATTTGATCTTAAAATTATTATAATTATTTATTAAATATATTTTTCCCATGATTTAAATTTTAAATATTTTAAATTTATCTTAATGTCCTTCTTCAAAAAAATTTCGTTCGGCTTTCACTAAATATCCGAGAGAAATTTTTTACATCTATGGAATTAAAAAAATTTCATTAAATAATTTCTATTATTTTATTTTAAATATAAATTAAATGGCTTATGGTAATTTAAATCAAAGGGGTATAATTTTATCTTGGTATTTTAATTTAAAAAATGAAATGATATTTTTTCATGAAATGATTTCAATGATTTGTAAAAAAATTATAAGTGTTCAATGTTATTTTCAAGGAAAATGATTTCTATAATTTGTTACCACTATAAAAATTTTAAAGATTGATTTTCAAATAATAGTTAATTTCATGAAAAATTGATCCATGTGATTTTTTAAATCATTCTCCATCTAAGGAGAATTCTTTTTATATAACTTATGATTTTTTGGGAATATAATCCAAGGGTACCATTATTTTTATTCATCTAAATGTTTTATCTTGAAAATATGTATATGAAAACCTGTTATATTCCACATGTGATACCAAAATTAAATTATTATGATAATCTGGATCCTTTTTAGGGGCTTTGATATGATGAAATGATTAAATATTTATGAAACCTACATGTTTCCATTGGACATGATATAACTAATTGTTTGTGAAGCCCATTTCATATAACAATGTATGATATGATGTTAATTCTAATAAATTTTGTAACACATAAGTTTGAAATTAATTATTTTATATATGGGACTTATATCTCCCCCTTATGCATTTGGTAATGATTAATGTTACATGAGCTCTATGGGTACACTAGAAGTTATCCCATTCCTGAAAGATGGAACACACGCAGTTATCCCATACCCAAAAGAGGGTCCATGGGAGGTCATACCACGCCTCAAGTAGGTACATGGGTGGTTATGCCAAGATTTAAATATAATTAATGTATTGTTTTTTGGTTTTGATAATAGATTTAATATGCTTATGTGTATTTTAAAAATCTATATTTTATGAAAAGTTTATTATCCCATGTATGATTTTCAATTATTTCTTTATGAATCATGTCATGTTAACTACCAAAAAAAATTTCCTGACTAAATACTACCTTCATTGATACGGTGGATAGGTTTTTTAAATGATATGATCATGTTTTCAAACCATTTTTTTCATGTTATTCTTACATATATTTTTTTATTACCCTTACAAATCACCTGAGCTCACAATTTTTTTTATTTCTTTCACCGTGATATTAAGATAATTTTTCAGTAGGTTGTTGTTTTAAAGAGTACTAAAAGTGAATATCTTTATGGTAACATTAAAGATCACTCATAAATTAAGAATTTTTTTGTTCGATGAATCTAAGAGAAGTAGAATATTAAATTTATTAGGAATTTGTTTTTGTAATATAATTAATATATATCTAGTAAGATATAATATCCATGCATGTGATGATTAGGTTCCAATTTTTGTCTAAGAGGAATGGTTTTTATAACCATTATAAACTAGGATCAGAAATATTTAGTGATATCACTAGGGATATTTCAATGATATGTCTACTGAGGTATCTTAGTATAAGTCAAAGGATAAGTAAATGTATAAGAAAATGAATTATATTTTTTTCAAAATTATTCAGGAAGTTATTTCTAAGTAATTAAATCTGTATCAAGATTCAATAAGTCTATATGTCTCTAGTATAGAAGTACCCAATGGTAATAACTAATAAAGGGAACATTTAGATGGACTAAAATGTCACCTAGTGACGAATAATGGGCATTTCTGTAAAACTGCTTTCACAATCCCATAGTACACATTTACAATTCACAAACACATTATAAACCATCAATAAGGATTTTTTATATAATATTAGTTTTAATTAACTATGATAATCCTTTAGTATCATCGATCAAAAAGATGTTTTCATTATTTATATAATATATATGTGATATTAATGATTATCAGGTTTCCGATCTTGATTATCATTTCACTGACTATGATTTTGGGATTTATTAAATGGTTTTAACCAACAGAAATTGTGTTAACATTGAAAAATATATATAATTTGATTCCAAATGGGATGAAAATTGTATTAAAGTATGTTGTGAATATTCCGAATCAATTATGATGATATATGATTTCCAATATTCCAATTAATCTACTCATAGACTCATCTAAGAGGATAATGATAGATTTTGATTTGAGTTTTGGTATTAGTGACTTTGGAGGAAATAATATTTAGTTTTCTTTATGTCAAGAATGTGGGAAGAATCATTGAGGTAATGTCATAAATAAATTGGAAGGGTTTGGGATTATCAAAAATAAAGACACAATGTAAGTAACTGTAATGGAAACTAAAATGTTCAGCTAACATAATGGATGAGAAATGATCTTCTAAATATATCATCAATTATTGGTTGTTTCAAAGGTGGAATGTTTGGGAATTATGAAAATAGTTGACTTAAGGGGATTTATCTTGAAGAGTATCAGAATGGTTGTATAAGTATTTGTTTTTTTATTGACATTAAAGAGACTATGAATGAAATAGGAAAGTATTAAACTATTAAGAAATAATATGATGAAGAATGATTGATATTTTTAGAATGATGTGGGATAATTGATATAATTATTAATTGTAATTTAAAAATTATCATATATATAATAAGTTTTCATTATAATTATTCAATTAAGGATTTAAAGAATAAGTTGAATGATGCTGATGACCCAGAAATTTGATTTAATGGAAATGATATACATTTATTAAGTTAAGATAACCCTTATTATGATAATAATTTTGAGACAATGGTGTTTCATTATAATGAATTGATGAATGATATGAATAAATTTTATTTCATAGTATTGATGACCTCAGAATAGAGTAATTATAGGTTGAAAAAGTGGGTCATGTTATCATTGATGGAGATCACATTATTAGTGTATTTGTTAAATAAATTAAATAATATTTTGTTTTATTCGTGTAATAAGGATGTGTGGATGTTTCCAATAATGTTTTACAATAATTCAAATTATCACAATGTTCTAAGAGAATTCATGATGATAGTATTCTAATTTTTTTTATGTTAAAATTGAAGGATACTTTGTGTTTCCTTGTGGGGGGAGGGGTTATGATATAATATTTTTGAAAACTTTTGTTTCCTATTTAATATATTTTTTATTTATCATGGGTTATAAGTGTAACCATTTATATAATGGTTTATGTTGAACATTGGTTGAGGTTTTAGAGATTAAAATATTATTCAAAATATAAAGAAATTTAAATATTAGATAATAGATTCTAATATTTTTTCCAAATTACATGTGATTGATGGAATTAATTAACATTATTTAATATATCTTATTTAGTATTTAAAACAACAAAATATTCATCTCAATTAGCATGCGATAAAGTTGAAATTGATTACATCTTGACCAATGGACAAAATTGTGCATATATTTTTTTAGTATTGAAGTTAAAGTAATTCTTAAACATTAGAAAAATATATTAAGGTAAAATATAACCCTATAACAATTATTTTCTTATCAATGACTATTTTCACACCTCTTTGGTTTATTTTCTTGTGGTCACCAACATTAACTTGATTAACCGCTATATTATGACCGATGATCATTGTCACTATCAATAATAATTTAACGCTTTCTTCTTTGACTAAATCATCACTAATGCCTTTTTTATAGTATTTGGAATCCTAGTGTGTTTTATTCCATATAAATTTAAAACATATTTTTTTTCTTTTTTAATAGGATGTTTTATTAAGTCATTTTCTGATGTAAGTTTCAATTATTTAATTTTCAAATGATTAAACATTGATGAATGAGATTAATTATAAGGGATAAAATCATTTTGAGGGGGTAGAATGTAATACCACAAGATTTTATAAAATATAAATTATTTAAATAAATTTTAATTTAAAGATAAAATTCTTTATAAATAAAACAAATCTTATCGTTTGTTACGAGAAACAACAAGTTCCATTGATATCGTGCATGAAAGAGACACAGTGGATTAGTGGACCATGAAATATTATTATTATAAAAAGATTCTATGTAAAAGGATATATATATTAATAACTAAATTATTTAATATATATGTAAAATTCTTACATGATTTAAATTTATTTCTAAGTGTTTATTAAATAATAACTCAATTTTTATTAAAGTATTTATATTCAATAGAAATTATGTTCTCTCCAAAATTGGTTTTTATTTATTTTTATGAACAAATATTATAATTTAATTAATTATATTATAACAAAATAGATAAATTGATATTTTTATATGTAATAATAATATAAAAATTAACTTATTGGTATTTTTTTCATTTTTCATATAATATAGATTATTCAGTGAATAATAAAATATGCTAATTTAGTTATAATCTATAATTTATTTGATATAAAGTATGTAATTTAAAATAAAAATTATTTATTAAATTAATATAATTATTATTTAGTTATATTAAATCCACATAAGTTATTTTTAATTAAATTAGAATTATAGAATAATATAATTTTTTTTGTGTTTAAAAATCGGGGGTTTTTTTCTGAAAATAGTTTTCAATGAATAATGAATCTCATTTTTAGTTATATTAAATAATCCTTCATGGGTAATGTTTTAAATTATTTTAACATATTATATATAAATAAATTGAAATATACATTTCTAAAATGATTGTTAATATACTTAATGTTAATATAAAATCATATTGTTCTTTAGAAATACACTTCTCAAAAACCCACTTTTCATCAAATCTGTGTGTTTTGTTTTAAATTTATCTTCTTAAAAATTTAGAAAAACAATTTGAAACAATAAATATAAATATTTAAATAAATTATAAAAAATTATATTATGGTGAACTTTTGATAATTTTTAGATAAGAATAAATTTTCGAAAAATAGTAAAACAAATTTCAATTGGATTTCAAATAGAATTTTCATTTTAATTATTTATAAAGTTAAATTATATTTTAAATATTTATCAATGATAAATTTGTTAAATTATATTGCGACTAACCAAATTTATTTCATTTTTATCAATTTAATATAGAAAATGGATATAAATGTTTTTGAAAACCATTTTTCATTTTCTCTTTGAAAGCCTCATTTATTATCACGTATTGAAGATTGTATTTTAATTCAAGTGTTCCATTATTTAATATAATTTAGATATATGGATTAAATATTATGAATATGGAGAAATTATATTATATAATAATGTAAACTTACTTTTTTACCAAAATGAATATTGGAAATAATAATAACTAATTGCCATTGTTAAGGTAAATATGAGATTACATGGGGGTTGAACTATAAAATATCATGTTTAAAAAGACCTCAAAACATTTCACAAATATATATTTTTTGAAATATTAGTAATATAAACTTTAAAATTCTCAGTAATAATTATTTTTTAGCACCCTTTGGGATGATAAAATTGTGGTTACAATTTTATCTTTCCAAAATATTTTAATTATCCCACTCACCCTAAAAATAATAGGCTACCACCTCTCATCCCTTAATCACCCATTAAAATGATTTGGTTCTTAAAATAAATCCCAAATAACTTCAAAAATTCCCTCCTATAAATATATAAGCTTTATTATTTTTAATAAACAGTCCCTATGAAATATTTTTTTCAACCACCTAAGGACTTTACCTGAAGAGGTGGTAAAGTTATTCAATGAGGGTTTTTTATTTTATTTCATTCTATACCTAATTTAGTTCTTTTTAAGTCATTATGATATAATATCGACATTTTATTTCATAAATTGTTATTTTTTAATGTTATATAAAAAACCTAAAACCATCTCCCCTATCATCAACTTGGTTTCAAAATCACCATTCGTGTGTATTGAGTACCACCACCTCACAAACTAATTCCATTAATTTTTTCATTTACGCTGTTCAGGATTGGCTATTATAATAGATATAGAGTATAAAGATGATATCTTTAACACGAATATACCTATTTATTAATTATATCATATATAAAATTTATAATTTACATTTTATAGGGGATACAATAATGTTTCTCATGTTCACGATGGACTATTTCTTTACGATGCGATGTGAGTTGTTTTTAACTAATTCTTTAAATCACAGATAATATATGTTCTATAAATGAAATAATTTTGATATTAATGACACATTTTCCATAATTAGAAGATAATATATCATTTAGTTAATTACCTTCTCACTAACATAAATATGATAGTTCTCTTTTTATATGTGTGGACTACAACCTTCATGAAGTGATGTGAAACTATTTTCATTACCACTACATATAGATGATATTTATAAGAAGATTCAATTATATATTATTTTATTTATGAAATTATTAGAAATATAGATATATAATATATAAATTACCTCATTTATATAATAATTGTTGAAAAATGGAAATGTTAGTCATGTGTATGTAAGACATACCGTCTTCATGATCGTAACATGATTCATTTATCAAAATAATAATTAATGATTAGTATTAAAATTATATTTGATGTATAAATTTTATATTTATCCCTAGATAATTATTCCTAATATGATTGAACTATGATCAATGTAATATTAATTACAATAACAAATCAAAACCTATACAAAAAATTAATTGGTTAATACACGAAACATGATTTTAACATGGAAATGTCAATAAATTGGTAAAAAGAAATAATTAAATAATATATATATATAGTTATCGGTCTTTAATATATGTAAATGAAATTATTTTTATTATACCATACGTTCAAATATGTATAATGGATATCAAGAATTATTGTAATGGATTTCTATCATCTCATTTTTTTCTGGGAGACATATAAAAATTCACCACTCATTTATTTCATGTGGTGTATATACTACACATTTGAAATAATATATCTGGAATCTAATTATTTTCAGGATATCTAATGTTTAAATTAATTTCATTTTTTTGGGTTCATATGATTCAAAATACTACTAACGCATTAAGGGATTTTTCTCTCAGTTATATTTTTCTTTAAGAAACATGCCATATTTACCATTCGACTCTTTTATGGGGTATATATACATACCATAAATATAATATAGTATTATTATACCTATTATTTATTTATTTAAAAATATATTTGAGAATATTTTTTCCATTGGATTTATGGAAAAAAATTAACAAATCAGTATGGGAATGTTTTCTCACCTTTTCTTATTAGAGATAAAAGACAATGTAATTAATATATATTATTTTCGGAGGTGTGTATTATACCAATTCGACATGTAATATCTAAAATATGTTTACCCATTTTTATTCATTAATTTACATTTTCTGATATTCTATAATGGGGATTGTGTTTTAATGTTATTAAAGTGGTAATGATTTTATGTTATCATCCCATTATTTATGAGGGTTGTTTATAAATTTATTTTTGAGGATAAAATCTTATGATCCATATTTCCAGAAACTCATGAATCATCTTATCCTATATTTATTTCATGAAAAATAATTTTTTCCCCTTCACTTTTAAATAATTTTTTTCTCATGATTTTATTTTGTTTATTAAAAATCATTATTTCAGTTGAAAACAAAATTTTATATCAGTTTTTCAATAAAATGTTTTTAAAATTAATATAATTTTCTTAAATATTTTTATCCCATATATTATATATAATTTTTCTAAAAATATAAATTTATAGAAATAATCATATCGATTTTCAAAAAATGAATTTTTAGATATAAAAAAATATAAAAGAAATCATTTTTAACCTGTATAAATTGAATGAATTTTCCTACGAAAATAATTTTTATTCTCTTTAAATTATCCTTTATATGTTTTCATGTTTATTATCAATGTTTTTTATTTTGAACAATGTTATTCATTGTTAAAATTATTATTCAAAAAAAATGTAATTTCCATTTTGAGCTGTTCTTAAGTATTTTTAAAATAATCCTAAATAAGTTTTAAATGTTATTTAAAAAGAATGGGTTTTAAATATTTTTTTTTTGAATTTATTATATTTTAATATTTTATTTGTAATGAAATGTTATTTAAATAAATAAATGTTCCAAATTATACTTTGAAATCTTTCTACATTTAAAATTATATCCTTTTATGTAACTTATGGTTTTATGGGTATATGAACTAAGGGTACAATTATTATTTGTATTCATAAAAGTTAATCATGAAAAGATGTTTATGAAACCTACATTTATGACATAGGTTATGTCCTTTTAAAATTATTTTGGTAATCCACTTATTTTTTCATGAGATATTCTATAATGAAATGATGATATAATTTTGAAACCTATCTCTTTTCTGTTGCATATGATACGATGGTTTGTTTATAAAACCCATTTAATTTCATGGGTTATGATATTCTGAATGTTTTATGATCTATTTTCATATATTTATGTGTTTTTAATTATGTGGATGGTGGGACCTATATCTCCCTATAATTAGTTGGTAAATTATTAAGGCCATATGTTCTCAAAGGGTATATGTGAGGTTATCCCATTTCCAAAAGGCAAAACACTTGAGGAGATCCCAATACCGAAAGCGGGTAAATGGGTGGTCTTCCCCGGCCTAAAGATGTTACACAAGTGGTTAGAAAGTCCATTAAAGGGAATGAATATCTTAGTGGGTGAAATTGATATAAGATTTTTTATACTTCTATTTACTATTTAAATATATGTATAATTCCAATGTTATGCTCTAATAAAACGTTTACTTTAATTCCATTTTAACTCATGTCTTATTAACTACAAAAATTTATTTAATGAATCAGGATTTTCATATTTCATATTCATGGTATAGTTTTTTAATATTATTTTCATTTTCTGATACCATTATGTTCATATAATTCTTTTTTATTTCCATTCATTTCCCTTACTGAGCATATGAGCTCAACCTTACTTATGATTCTGTTACCCAGGTTATGAAGAATGGTTTTATATAGGGTACGATTGTGATGAGTTCTAAAGGGTAATATTTTATGGGATACATTGAAGATATTTCTTTAATTAAAAATATTTTTTTATGTATGAAAAAAGAACTCAACTATTACGGTCGTCATAAATTTGTTTGTGTAATTTGATAAATATTAATAAAAAATATGTAATATTCATGTATGGGAATTCTCAGTCTATATAGATAGTGAACCCAATCATCTATTATAGTCTTAGTCGTTGAACAAGAATATGTAAATGATTTTATATACATTTTTTATTCTAAAAACATATGTATTTTATCAATTTTATTATCTCATTGAAAATATTCTTTAATTCTATTACGATTCATTTTTTATAAATTGTTAAAACTTATACCATCATTATCGAATATTATCTATGATGAGTTGGTTATGGATTTCAAATGCTAAGATCATTTTTTCACACCATTATACTCTTGTTATGATTTTAAGATCATTTATGTCTCCCTTGACTACCTTTACTGAGCATATGATGTCACTCTCTCATATGTTATATTTTACCATGTTATGCAGAATGGATTTATGTATGATATTTTTAATAATGGTTTTAGTTATGATCAAAATAATGGAATATGATGTTTATATCTTATAAACTGGTTTTATATATATCAGAGTTTCCAAATAAACTAATCCTATATTACTCCAGAATAAATCAAAATTTATGAATTTAATATTGATAAAATAAGAAGTATTTTTTGTTTTTAAAATTTATTTGTCATTTATTTGATATTAGATAATGTTTTAGTAAAATTTGGAAACTAGGATGTGAAAAAATTAGTGAAGACCCTTAGTATAATCATGTTTATAGAATAATATTATAATTTATGGTAAATAAATAAGTGTGGGTTTAGAAGAAAAACATCTCTACCTATATACGATAACTGGAATTTTTTTTGTAGTGATTCATAGATGGGTAATAACCCATAAAAGAGTTAGTATATTATATATCATGTTAAATTATAGTGCACATTGAGTGTGTAAGAACCCGGTTTTTGCTGTGAAAGACTTTGGAATATTCTTTATGATATTCCAGAGCAGCGCCTTCAGACGGCGTGCGATTCCGAGCCCCGGAGTGGCCAGAATTAAATTTTCAGTGCATTCACACTGAAAACGCCAAATAAATGGGATACCTCCTAAACGGAGTTCCGGATCAGGGATTCGAGTGTACAGATTGGTCCGAAATGGGGTGTTTACCCTAGGAACGACATAAAACTTGTCGGCGCGGGATGTTTGGACCCCTCGCCCACTCCCGGAACGTTAAACAGATAAATAAATAAATTTATTTATTTGTTTAATGGTGAAACGCTAGTATCTCTTAAACGGTGGCTCGGATCGGAACACTGAGAGCACCGTTGAGTTCAGAGCATGCCGTATACCCTAGGTGGGGTATAAGTTTCGCGGGCGCGGGCCGTTTGTGAAAAATGGCCCGAGGGGCATTTTCGTAATTTGGCGGCCTCAGACGCTAAGTTTAATAACTTTTGAACGGGGTCTTGGATTAAAATTCCGAGACTTCCGTTGTTCTCAAAGCATCGTGTTTACCCCAGGGATGCCCTCATTTTTTCCTGCTTCGAGAGTGGGGTCGGGGGCGTGTCGGACGGGGTGTTTAAGTGTTATTACTAAAACGCACCCCCTCCCCCTTCTCCTTCCTCACAACCTCTCCCCTTCCCTCCTCCATTCCGGCGAGCTCCGGCGAGGCGAGCTCCGGCGAGCCAACTCCAGTGAGGCGATGGCACGCGGCAGATCGTGAGGGAAGCTTCGGGCGAAGCCCAACGAGGTAGGAGTTATTTCGTTTTCGTTTTTAAATTACCTCATTTCTTTGAGCCCAATTTATAACATCTAATTGTCACCCGATCGTCAAACAAATCCCATAGATTAGTAGACCTCGATCCGAGCTTTCCGACTCACCATTCGGATGTGAAATCGGAGCTCCGAGGCGTCCGCAGCGGCCCGACGAAGTTGGGGGTGGTTTTGCAGTTTCCGGCGATCGGCAGGGTGGTCCGGCGAGATGGCGCGGCGGAGCGGCTCGGCTCCGGGCAGGCGGCGCAGCGGCCGTGACTTCGGAAGGCGGCCGCGGCCGCGGCTTCGGAAGGCCACGGGGGCGGGAGCCGGGGGCGCCGGCGAGAGCGAGAGGCGGGGCCGCGAGGTGGCGGCCCCGTGCAGCGCAGCAACGACCCGCGCTTTGCGGGTCGTGGCGTGGAATAGGCGACCGGCCCTCGTGGCCGGTCAGTGAGGAATCCCGCGCGGCGGGCGCGCGGGTGTGAAGGGGGAGCGGGCCGCGGAGCAGCGGCCCGCGGCTCGGCCGGACCGGGTCGGCCGGCGCGGGCCGGCCCAGGCAGGGCGGACCGGCCGGACCGGGCCGGTCCGGCCCAAGGGGCTTTGCCCCTCAGTTTTCGGACGCCCGTATTTCGGGCTACGGGCGTCCATTTTGCACGCCGTCTACGACAGCGCGGAGCTTGCGTCGAGTGGAATGTTTTGGGATGGTTTTGGGAATTTTTAATTCCCGAAACGAGGGGTCGCTGAGGTGCGACGCGTCCTTAAGTGGAAGAGCGTTTCTCCCGAGTTTCTTGTTTTGAGCGGCGCGGACGCGTCCGACGTCCGTTTTGAGCGTCGTCCATGGCGTTGGAACCCTGGCATCGAGGCGGGGCTTTCCAGGGTGATTTCAGGCGTTGAGGCCGAAATTGTGGCGCGAGTCCCACGACCCGTCCTTTGAGCTGCGGGCAGCGTTTCACGACTTTTTCCTCGGACGTCCGTTCGGGGCGTGCAAGCAGTCATATCTGGATGTTATTCCGAGGGGATTGCAATGGTGCAATCCGCACGCTCAAATTCGGCACGATGGTGCGGGGCCCACGAGGGCTGTTTCGGGAGTTGACGGTGATTTCCAGCTTTATCACCGGGTGACCGTTTTGGACAGGTGAATAGTCAATTTTGTGTACATTTTCGAGAGGATCGCAACAATGTGATCCGTTCATTGAGTTTCGGGACCGGGATGCGGGTCCCACGTGGCGCCGCTCGTGTGCGGTGTGCCGGAACACATCTTTTTCTCCGGGTACCCGTTCCACGCAAGGAAGCAGTCGATTTGACGTGCTTTTCCGAGAGCATTGTGATGGTGCAGTTCGCCCGACCTTTTCTGGGACGTGGTGTGGGTCCCACCCGACCCGACTATGGTGAATAGTGCCCTTTTCACCGGGTGTCCGTTTTGGGCGATTGATTACTCAATCCCGTGTGTTTTTCCAAGGGGATCGCTGTGGCGTGGTCTGTTGGTTCAGTTTTGGGATCTTGGGGTGGGCCCTACACGGGTTTGGTCATGGTGAATAGTACCTTTTTCACCTGTTGACCGTTTCGGGCGAGTGAGTAGTCGATCTCAAGTGTTTTTTCGCGAGGATTACAACGGAGCGATCTGTTTCGTTGTGCGGAGCCTCTAGCACGATCTTGTTAAATGTGGAGCATCTAAGGTGTTATAGTCGTGGTTCGCCCTACTTTGTCTGTAGCAGACCCTTGGTGTGTGATCACGCACTCTTGGGAGAGTTATGTAAATGATTCACGAGATGTGGTTGGATGTGCCTCAGCAGATGAGGTGGAAGGTTAGAGTTGTTATTTCACGCCTTCGCGTTGACGTTGGGTGCTGTGTGCACGATAGCCTATTGGCCGGAACGAGCTATACTCTGGGATTATACGGGAGCACTTGGAGGTACGTGTGGTTGTTTGTACCTATGCACGTTTGTGCGCTTAGTTGGGGTTGACTTGGGGGCCACACGTTGTGTGGGCGCCACGTGCGTGCCGTGATCTGCTTTGCGTACTTGGACCTCTCACGGCGTAGAGGATCCCTTGGTGCTTGTTTGTTTGGCTAGCAGGGTGGAGTTTATTTCCCCAGGATTTGTACTCGTTTGTTTGACCAGAAGGGTTGAGTGGTCTACCCCTGGTTCCGCTCGCGATGGATTGGCCGGTAGCGGTGCTAGTGACACCCAGTGCTGGAGCAGACATTGCACCTCTTTTGGGTGAGTTGTTCTGGAGTTGGGAGGTTGCGTGATACCCACTCTGTGTTCAGTTGTCCAGTGTTGTGCCCTCTAGTGGAGATGTCTATAGCAGTTCTGAGCTCTACCCTCCAGTGGGGCTATGCAGTGGGTTACTCATCGACTTCTTCGAGTTTACACTCCAGTAGTGCTGGGCAGTGGGTTGCTCACTGACTTCTAAGGTTTACCCTCCGGTAGTTACTGGGCAGTGGGTCAACCGACACTCTTAGGGTCTACCCTCCAGCGGGGCTGGGCAGTGGGTTGCCCGTCGTCTAGTTCCAGGTCTACCCTCCAACACGGCTGGGCAGTGGGTCGCCCGTCGACTTATTCCAGGTCTACCCTCCAGCGGGGCTGGGCAGTGGGTCGCCTGATGATGTATTAGGGTTTACCCTCCAACAGGGCTGGGCAGTGGGTCACCTGATATCTGATTATGGTCTACCCTCCAGCGGGGCTGGGCAGTGGGTCTCCGGTTGATGTATTATGGTTTACCCTCCAGCGGGGCTAGGTAGTGGGTCGCCTAATGATGTATTAAGGTTTACCCTCCAGCAGGGCTGGGCAGTGGGTCACCGGACTTTTGGTTATGAATTACCCTCCAGCAGGGCTGGGCAGTGGGACACCCGTTGACATTCCAGAATCAGTCCTCTCGACTAGGCTAGTCTGTGGTTTCCTCCATGGTTACCGGAGCGGGACCCTTGGTTGTATGGGTCAGTGATGGAACAACTTGACTTTGAGAAGACCTCTCGACTGCAGGGCAGTGATGAGGTGTGTTTTGGCTTTCCTAGAACTCTCAAGTACGAGGGGCGCTTTCCCCACCGAGACGCATTCTTATGACGCGATCTAAAACCGTGCGGGCGAGTCAGTGCCGCCCAAAGCGGATAGTATCAAGGTGCGGTGACTGAGCCCCTTGGCTTGCGGTTCAGGGCAGACGTGTGGGATGCTGGGCATCAATAGTGTTATATCTGGGACTGTTGGCGACTCATTTTCGTAGGCTGAGCTACGGGACGGAGATCCCTATACGACATTGTTCGGGCTTCTCGACAGAGCATATGGATTTGTATATACCATGTTTTGAGTACCCGCTCCTTGGGTTTTGGCTACTCTTTTTCAGGAGAGTCTAAGACGCGTGGGGTATGCCACGTGCTTTCCGCGTCCAGCTTCTCATGGTAGGACGAGTCTTATATCTTTCTCTTGATGGGTTGAGCTGTTACTCTTTACTGCACCCTTGGTTGTACTCCTTTCTATTCCTTGTTTTCTATACTGCTCACCCTTTGGTACCTCCTTTGTTTCTCCCCTGAGCCTTTGGGGTATCCTACTGATTATTTTTATACTCACCCCTGCTTGGTCTTTGCCCGCACTTTGTGTGCCCTTGCAGACGACGGACAGGTGGAGCGTGAATTTGGTGGAGTGTAGGAGCTTGGGAGCTTGGACCACGTGCGGTGGTCGTGGCCGGGTTCTAGGTGGGAGACCCGTCAGCAGCTCTTTTTGTTTACCTGTTGCCGGGTTGTGGCACTTTTCGGTTGGGCGCGTGTTTTTCCCCTTTTCTTTTCAGTTTGTACTTTGTACTGTTAGAGGTCGATGCACATTGTGGTCTCTATATAGCAGTTTCCCTTTACTTTTCTTGCCCTTTTCTTTTACTCTGCACTTTTTCATTGAGTGTGCTGTGTGTGTGTGTGTGTGTGTGTGTGTACAGGTGCTTAGGCAAAGGCCTGCCCGAGTTATTGTGCCTTCGTCGCTGGTCGCCAGCCCCTGGCCTATGGAGGTGGGCCTGGGGTAGTTGCGGCTCGAGCCCGGGTAGGGTCGGGTCGTGAAAAAGTGGTATCAAAGGTGGTTCGTTCCTTGGGATGTTGTGTGTATGTCCCTAAAAGATGAATTTTTTGGGATATAGGGAAACAGTGTGGATGTGTGTCGAGAGCGGCTCTCAGGCCAGGGATTCCAGTGATGGTGCGGCAGCCGACGTATCCATTCACCAGGACCTTGATAACCTGCTTGTCGAGTGGGCATGCTGAGACACTTGTTGCAGTGAAGTCGGATTGTGCATCACATAGAATTGATTCTTTGACTGTCCTTCTTGAGTCAGCTCCCCATTTTTGTTGTTGTTGGAAAATACATATATGCTCATCTGACCCGCGACACTCCTTGATAATATTTAGGATGTCTCCGCGAGGACATCCATCCAGGATACCATCTTTGGTTCGTGACGACGACCCTATGAGCTACGAGGCCACAATCCAAGACCCATCATGCAAGCCCCTTTCTCTGGGTGGGCCAGTATCAGCACACCCACCTATTGAGCAGCAGACAGTTTCAGCAGAGCAGGCTGAGCTCGAGCGCAGGTTGAGAACGCTCCATGAGTTCTAGCAGCAAAGACCGCTGAGGTTCAGTGGTGAGCCAGTCCCTCAGGCAGAAGAGGTTTGGCTCGAGGCAGTGTATTGCCTTTTCAGGCTTGTGCAGACGCCGATAGATCAGAGAGTGGCTTTGACAACCAGCCTTTTTCCATGGATCGGATTGGCGTTGGTGGATTCTGGTGACTCAGCTTCTTGACGAGTCATCACTTTCGTTGGACGACTTGCAGTTTTGCTCCGTGAGGAGTTTTTCCCCTCCTGCTTGCACTCCGTTCGGATTCAGGAGCTCTTACAGTTTCAGTTGGGAGGGATGACGGCGGCCGAGTACGCTGCTAGTATTTCAGACCGTGCATGCTTTTACCAGGACTTGGTCCGTGACGATAACCTCCGAGCGCGGAAGTTTGCGAAGGGTCTCCACTGAGAGATTCGTGCTGTCAGAGTACCCTTGGGAATTTCCACATATGATGGGGTTCTAGAGTAGGCGTTGGTGACAGAGGGCTTCCTGTCATGTTTTGCGGTTGGTAGTGGCAGTGGACGCGATGGAGCCGGGATGTCTACCGTAGCTAGCAGGCGCCGGAGGATAGGACCTCGATGTAGGTGGCCTTCCCACTGCCGGTTTCGGAGACGTGGTCGTATACCACTGTGGCGAGAAGGCACAGGGCCTCAGCCAAGGATTCCCTTCCGTGAGTGGATCTCGGGCCGTGGTCGTACACCACAGTGGCGCCGGAGGGCACCAGGGAAGCCCAGAGAGCGTCGATGCTATACTTGTGACGGGCGAGGTCACTTGGCACGAGACTGCCCGACCCAAGTTGCTGGGAGCATTAGGCAGGCAGCAGGCGCACCACCACGGCAGAGGCAGTACCGTGATCGGTGTGGTACCCAGAGAGGTGGTGCTAGTAGAGGAGTGGGAGGAGCTGGAGGTGGGGGACGACTTTACGAGGTCTTCCCGTCACCATTAGGCGGTCCACATCAGGCTCCGAGAGCTAATGGTTGGGACCACGGACAGCCGCGAGCTTTGGATGTCTACGATCCTGCAGAGCATGGGATGGTGAGAGGTACCCCTTGCGACCCTTCTACTTCTTGCAGTAGAATTGTTAGGCTCTGCGTGTGAAATGCTTCTCTCCCGGCTCCTTGTTTGAGGTGTTACCAGGGTGACTCAGGGCGTCGGGTGTAACCCTGTGGTGGTAAGGAGAAAGGCGCGAGACCTTTTCAGTCGATGGTATTGACTCCTTCGCCTTTTGAGCGTGTAGGAGAGAATCGACTGTGGAATCTTGCGTGACCAGATATCCTTGGGTGTTCCACCATATGGATATTCTGAAGGAGGGAATCACCGGGCCTTGTTTCAGGTGCGGACGGTGATTCCAGTCGCGACATGCGACGTAGAGGTTTGGTCGGGGAGGTGAGCTACCCCTGATGGCCTTCGGGCCGTTTGAGACCGTGCAAAGAGATGGCGAGGTACCCTAGAACCTTGCCCTAGCCCTAATGTCTGGAGTGGGTGCACGACGTCAGCAATGGCCGACCTAGCGTGAACAGATCGATCCTTTGGTCTGTGTGCGGTGACGCAGAGCTATGCGTGGGTTCTTCTGGGTATGGGAAATCCAGTTGTGGGCTTAGTACCCTGTTTTCTTCCCTGGTTTTGCTTTTAGAGGACGAAAATATTAAAGGAAGTAATGATGTAAGAACCCGGTTTTTGCTGTGAAAGACATTGGAATATTCTTGATGATATTCCAGAGAAGTTCCTTCAGACGGCGTGCGATTCCGAGCCCCGGAGTGGCCGGAATTAAATCTTCAGTGTGTTCACACTGGAAACGCCAAATAAATGGGATAACTCCTAAACGGAGTTCCGGATCCGGGATCCGAGTGTACGGATGGGTCCGAAATGGGGTGTTTACCATAGGATTGACATAAAACTTGTCGGAGCGGGATGTTTGGACCCCTAGCCCGCTCTCGAAACATTAAACGGATAAATAAATAAATTAATTTATTCGTTTAATGGGGAAACACTAGTATCTTTTAAACCGTGGCTCAGATCGGAAACCCGAGAGAACCGTTGAGTTCGGAGCGTGCCGTATACCCTAGGAGGGGTATATGTTTCGCGGGCACGGGCCGTTTGTGAAAAATGGCCCGAGGGGCGTTTTCATAATTTGGCGGCCTCCGGTGCTAAGTTTAATAACTTTTGAACGGGGTCTCAGATTAAAATTCTGAGACAGCCGTTGTGCTCGAAGCGTCGTGTTTACCCCAGGGACGCACTCCTTTTTGTTTACTTCGAGAGCGGGGTCGAGGGCGTGTCGGGCGGGGGTGTTTAAGTGTTATTACATAAACGCACCCCCTCCCCCTTCTTCTTCCACACAACCTCTCCCCTTCCCTCCTCCATTCCGGCGAGCTCTGGCGAGGCGAGCTCCGACGAGCCAACTCCGGCGAGGCGATGGAGCGCGGCGGATCGTGTGGGAAGCGCCGGGCGAAGCCCAACGAGGTAGGAGTTATTTCGTTTTCGTTTTTAAATTCCCGCATTTCTTTGAGCCTGATTTATACCATCGAATTGCCGCCCGATCTTCGAACAAAGCCGAGAGATTAGTAGAGCTCGATGCGAGATTTCCGACGCACCATTCGGATGTGAAATCTGAGCTCTGAGGCGTCCGCAGTGGCCCGATGAAGTTGGGGGTGGTTTTGCGGTTTCCGGCAGTCGGCAAGGCGGTCCGGCGAGAGGGCGCGGTGGAGCGGCTCGGCTCCGGGCAGGTGGCGCAGCGGCTGTGGCTTCGGAAGGCGGCGGCGGCCGCGGCTTCGGAAGGCCGCGGTGGCGGCAGCTGGTGGCGCCAGCAGGGCGCCGACGAGAGCGAGAGGGGGGGGGGGGGCGAGGTAGTGGCCCCGTGCAGCGCAGCAACGACCCGCGCTTTGCGGGTCGTGGCGTGGAATAGGCGGCCGACCCTCGTGGCCGATCGGTGGGGAATCCGGCGCGGCAGGCGCGCGGGTGTGAAGGGGGAGCGGGCCATGGAGCGGCAGCCCGTGGCTCGGCTGAACCGGGCTGGCCGGCCCGGGCCGGCCCAGGCAGGGCGGACCAGCCGGACCGGGCCAGTCCGGCCCAAGGGGCTTTGCCCCTCAGTTTTCTGACGCCCGTATTTTGGGCTACGAGCGTCCGTTTTGCGCACTATCTGTGGCAGCGCGGGGCTTGCATTGAGAGGAATGTTTTGAGATGGTTTCGGGAATTTTTATTTCCCGGAATGAGGGGTCGCTGAGGCACGACGCGTCCTTAAGTGGAGGAGCGTTTCTCCCGAGTTTCTTGTTTTGAGCGGCACGGACGCGTCCGACGCCCGTTTTGAGCGCTGTCAAAGGCGTTGGGACCATGTCATCAAGGCGGAGCTTTCCAGGGTGGTTTCAGGCGTTGATGCAGAAGTTGTGGTGCGGGCCCCACGACCCGTCCTTTGAGCTGCGAGCAGCATTTCACGACTTTTTCCTCGAACGTCCGTTAGGGGCGTGCAAGCAGTCGTTTCTGGATGTTTTTCTGTGGGGATTGCAATGGTGCAATCAGCCCGCTCAAATTCGGTACGATGGTGCGGGGCCCACGAAGGCCGTTTCAGGAGTTGACGATGATTTCCAGCTTTATCACCGGGCGACCGTTTTGGACAAGTGAATAGTCCATTTCGTGTACTTTTTCGAGAGGATTGCAACGGTGCGATCTGTTTGTTGAGTTTCGGGACCGGGATGCAGGTCCCACATGGCGTCGCTCGTGTGCGGTGTGCCGGAACACATCTTTTTCTCCGTGTACCCGTTCCACGCAAGTAAGCAGTTGATTTGATGTGCTTTTCCGAGAGCTTTGCGATGGTGCAGTTCGCCCGACCTTTTTCAGGGACGTGGTGTGGGTCCCACCCGACCCGGATACGGTGAATAGTTCCCTTTTCACCGGGTGTCCGTTTTGGGCGATTGATTAATCAATCCCATGTGTTTTTCTGAGGGGATCGCAGTGGCGTGGTCTGCTGGTTCAGTTTCGGGATCTTGGGGTGCGCCCTACACGGGTTTGGTCACTGTGAATAGTACCTTTTTCACCTGTTGACCATTTCGGCGAGTGAGTAGTCGATCTCATGTGTTTTTCTGCGAGGATTACAACGGACCAATCTGTTTTGTTGTGCGGAGCCTCTTGCGCGATCTTGTTAAATGTGGAGCATGGAAGGTGCTCTAGTGGTGGTTCGCCCTACTTTGTCTGTAGCGGACCCATGGCGTGTGATCGCGTACTCTTGGGAGAGTGATGTAAGTGATTCACGGGATGTGGTTGGATGTGCCTCAGCAGATGAGGTGGAAGGTTGGAGTTGTTATGTCACACCTTTGCGTTGACGTTGGGTACCGTGTGCACGATAGCCTATGGGCTGGAACGAGGTATACTATGGGAGTATATGAGAGCACTTGGAGGTACGTGTGGTTGTTTGTACCTAAGAACGTTTGTGCGCTCAGTTGGGGTTGACTTGGGGCCACACGTCGTGTGGGCCCCACGTGCGTGTCGTGATCTACTTTGCGTACTTGGACCTCTCACGGCGTAGAGGATCCCTTTGTGCTCGTTTGTTTGGTTAGCAGGGTGGAGTTTATTTCCACTGGATTTGTACTCGTTTGTTTGACCAGCAGGGTTGAGTGGTCTCCCCCTGGTTCCGCTCGCAATGGATTGGCCGGTAGTGGTGCTAGTGACACCCAGTGCTGGAGCAGATGCTGCACCTCTTTTGGGTGAGTTGTTCTGGAGTTGGGAGGTTGCGCGATACCCACTCCGTGTTCAGTTGGCCAGTGTTGTGTCCTCCAGTGGAGATGTCTAGAGCAGTTCTGAGTTCTACCCTCTAGCGGGGCTGGGCAGTGGGTTATTCATCGACTTCTTCGGGTTTACCCTCCATCAGGGCTGGGTAGTGGGTTTCTCACTGACTTCTAGGGTTTACCCTTCGACACAGACTGGGCAGTGGGTCACCCGACGCTCTTAGGGTCTACCCTCCAGCGGGGCTGGGGAGTGGGTCGCCGGTCGTCTAGTTCCAGTTCTACCCTCCAGCACGGCTGGGCAGTGGGTCGCCTATCGACTTATTATAGGTCTACCCTCCAGCGGGGATGGGCAGTGGGTCGCATGATGATGTAATTTGGTTTACCCTCCAGCGGGGCTGGGCAGTGGATCGCCAAATGATGTATTAGGGTTTACCGTCCAACAGGGCTGGGCAGTGGGTCACCCGATTTCTGATTATGGTCTACCCTCCAGCGGGGCTGGGCAGTGGGTCTTCGGTTGATGTATTATGGTTTACCCTCTAGCGGGGCTGGGTAGTGGGTCGCCTGACGATGTATTAAGGATTACCCTCCAGCAGGGTTGGGCAGTGGGTCACCCGACTTTCGGTTATGAATTACCCTCCAGCGGGGCTGGGCAGTGGGACACCCGTTGACATTCCAGACTCCGTCCTCTCAACTAGGCTAGTCTGTGGCTTTCCTCCATGGTTACCGGAGCGGGACCCTTGGTTGTACGGTTCGGTGATCGAACGACTTGACTTTGAGAAGACCTCTCGACTGCAGGACAGTGATGAGGTGTGGTTTGACTTTCCTAGAACTCTCAAATACGAGGGGCGATTTCCCCACCGAGACGCGTTCTTGTGATGTGATCTAAAACCGTGCGGCCGAGTCAGTGCCGCCCAAAGAGGATAGTATCAAGGTGCGGTGACTGAGCCCCTTGGCTTGCGGTTAAGGGCAAACGTGTTGGATGCTGGGCGTCGATGGTGTTATATTTGGGACTGTTGGTGACTCATTTTCTTAGGCTGAGCTACGGGACGGAGATCCCCTTACGACATTGTTCGGGCTTCTCGACAGAGCATATGGATTTGTATATAGTATTTTTTGAGTACCCAATCCTTGGGTGTTGGCTACTCTCCTTCAGGAGAGGCGAAGACACGCGGGGTATGCCACGTGCTTTCTGCGTCCAGCTTCTCGTGGTAGGACGAGTCTTCTATCTGTCTCTTGATGGGTTGAGCTGTTACTCTTTACTGCACCCTTGGGTATACTCCTTTCTATTCCTTGTTCTCTCTACTTCTCACCCTTCGGTACCTCCTTTGTTGCTCCCTCGAGCCTTCGGGGTATCCTACTGATTATTTTTATACTCACCCCTGATTGGGCTTTGCCCGCACTTGGTGTGCCCTTTCAGACGACGGACAGGTGGAGCGTGACTTCGGTGGAGCGTAGGTGCTTGGGAGCTTGGACCGCGTGCGGTGGTCATGGCCGGGTTCCAGGTGGGAGACCCGTCAGTAGTTTCTTTTTGTTTACCTGTTTCCAGGTTGTGGCACTTTTCGGTTGGGCACGTGTTTTGCCCCTTTTCTTTTCAGTTTGTACTTTGTACTGTTAGAGGTTGATGCACATTGTGGTCTCTATATAGCAGTTTCCCTTTACTTTGCTTGCCCTTTTCTTTTACTCTGCACTTTTGCATTGAGTGTGCTGCGTCTGTGTGTGTGTGTGTGTGTGTACAGGTGATTAGGAAATGGCCTCCCCGAGTTATTGTGCCTTCAGCGCTGGTCGCCCGCCCCTGGCCTATGGAGGTGGGCCTGGGGTAGTTGTGGCTCGAGCCCGGGTAGGGTCGGGTCGTGACAGAGTGTGCCATTACTATGCACTAGTTATAAAATTATCGAGGGGTAATAAAGTATTAACTAACATTTTATAAACAAAACTATTATAAAAGATATAAATAGATGATGGTAATGGATTACCTTGGTTAGACTGAATAATAAAGAGAATAATAATAAAGCAAAATAATTTTGACATCTTATAAATTATTTTTCTCATTAAAAGGTTTCCCACTATGATTATAATAATATACACTATGGTATCTGGTTTTAGTCAATTGATGGAAGCCAAAGGAAATGTGTTATTGATGAATTTCATTAAGAACTCAATAATTATGATAATGAGATTCTAAATATTATGGGAAATATAATTAAAAATATTTTTACTTTACTCACATGACATTCTCAATATTTGAGTCATATTGATCTTACAAACAAGAAATTCTATTAAAAACATTCTATTGAGACCTTTATGAGGCCACATCCACCTTCATTTAGTGGTTCGGAAGATTAACCAGTTCCAAAAAAATAGATCAGTACTAATGAAATTATATATATTCATACTTACCTATTTGTAACATGAAAATATTATTTTATCTATTCATTTTTTGATACTGAATTAGATAAATTGTTAAATATAATCAATAACATGATTCAACATGAATAAATTCACTGAAGGGAGTGGGATTAGCTGAAGATATTATTAAAAAATAAGTACAACCCTTTTATTATTTTGATGGAAAAATAGACATTTTTTCACAAGGTAATGTAGAAGGTCAATGAATCCATATCACAAATGTGGTAAATACTACAGTACTTTCTATGTATGATATTTTTATTATCATCCAACCTAAATGAATGATTGATTGATTCATCAGTGGCTAAATAATATGTTTTCAAATTGAATTATCCATGAGTTATTATTATTTTTATAAAGAAATCATTCGATTTTTTTATCAAGGATGAAATTGAGAATAGTGTTACCCATCAATCTTATGGAATTGATAAAGAAAAAACATGGATATGTCATCAAATAAAAATATAGGCCTTGTGGCACTACTTCTGCATTTGATGAATAAATGTGTGCTCTAATACAAGTAGTTTTTATGGTGAAGAGGAAGAAAATGATCAATATATTTTTTGAGTCAGACTCCAGAACCATTTTTTAGGATAATAGATCCAAGTAGATACACCCATCCTGGAAACAGGCAGTGAAGTGGATTGACATCATGTACTGGATTTCTTCAATGAAATACATCATTACACATGCATTTCATGAATTTAATGCTATTGGAGAGGGAATTGAAAAAAAATTAGTGTTTGTTGATTAATTATTTTTTAATAAATCTTCCTAATGATCATATATCAATGTTTCAAAAGGACAAATTTAGAATTCACACCTTCAATTTTTTGTAATTTTTATTATTAAATAAAGAGCCTTTTACTCACCTTTTTTATAAAAATCAATTTATCATCAATGTGTTGATGAAAACATAGAGTAAATTATATGAAGTGGACTGGTAAATTATTTATGTTTCAATTGGATGGTCATTGATAAATTGAATTCTAATGTGATCAAAATTTGACCCTCACTAATGATGGACAGAAAATACCAGAACAATTCACCCACCACACCCTAGTGATTAAAATAAAAGGAGTATGGGTAGGATTTTAACCAATTCTAAAATACCATGGTTAGTTGTGATGTCCAACATCAATAAACTATTATTCCAATAGACAAAGGTAAATCTCACATGATCACTATTTCTGATGAGGGGTACAATAATAAAGTTGTTGAAGTTACAGTAATCATCCACCATAAAATTGTTAATATATAATTTGTTTCTATATATAACAACTCTTTTATATATTTAAAATTTATAACGTTATCATAAATACCACCTAAATGATTAGATGTTTAATTAGTAGTGAAAAATATTGATGGTACTATGATTTCATCTCATTCTTATGATTCTGCATAGATTGATGATTATGGGAATGTAATTCCTGAAAATCTAATTATTATTCCTCTTGTTTAATTTGATGTTATCTTAGGAATGAATTGAATTTCCCATATAAATTCCACAGTGTTTTTTAGGAAAGGATGTCACAATTTAGGTTTTGAACAATCCTTTGATAGTCTCTCTATGTTAAAATAAATATGAACTTTCTATGGAAATTAAATCTATTATGGGTCATGATTTCAATCAAAAGGGATTATTTATCAATAATAGTTTGGGGGAGAGAAAAAATTGAATATATGCATATTATAAAATTGTTTTTTGTTTACAAGAAGATTTTCTTATTCGTCTAATATATTGTAATTTTTATTTTTCATTAAAAATAATACACATAAATACACATATTTAAAATAATCCATATAAATTGGACCTAATTGCATTTTATGTAATAATGTGAAAAATATTGGTGAATAATAATAAGGGATTATATTTCCTTATTGTGAGGTGAACCTATATAATTTTTTTGGATGAAATACAGATTAATGAAACTACTTATTTATTATTAAAATACTAACAAGATTATGATCAAGAAAAAGTATCATATTCCCGGTATTAATGATTTTTTTCGATCATTTACGAGGTGATAAATATTATTCAAATATTTTTCTTTGAGATGGGTACTATTAGTTGAGTTTCAAATGTAAAAAAAATATATCCTTCTATATAAGGTATTTAAGCTATGAAATTATAGTAATTCTATTTGGTCACAGTAAATCCTCTTCCACATTTATGTATTTTAAAAATACAATCACTAAATATTCTATTTTTTAGTTTTTTCATGTATTTAAAAGTGAAATTCTTAAATATTACAAGGTTAATTTTTATAATTAAGATCACTATTGTATTATACTAAAAATTTAACAATAATATAAGTTATGTGATAAATTTACCACATTTGAATTTTGGAAATAGATGTTTATGTGTTGCGTCATATAACATGTTAAAATGGTATATTAGTTGATGAATCAATGGTTGATGTTTTTAAATTTTAGAAAATACCAACCACAATGAATGTAATCCATATATTTCATAGACTATATGGGTACTATCAATTATTTGGGAATGATGTTACTTATCAATATAATCCAGACATCAAAAAAACTCCAACGGAGTTTTGTTCATTTGGATTTGATGAATCTATAGAATAGTTCAAAGAAATGATGAGAAAGTTGGTCAATGACAAGTGAACACACTTTGATACCTCAATGAATGGGTTTTTATTTATAATTATTCAAAAAGGGGAATGGTGTTTTCTTATAATGAATAATGTGTTTATCAATTATGTGTGATATAAATTGATGTTACATTAGAAAAATTGCCCGAATCACGATTATAAGATTTCAGTTGTAATATTTTCATTAGAGATATATATGTATTATATTTATGGATAATGTATTTATATTTATACAAATAATAGAGTAATAATGTATATTCACTATAAAAGAGATGAATATATTCTAAATAAGATGGCCCGAGATGATTAAAAACTACACAAGATCAATACATTACCACCCTAAGAAGGAAAATAAGGTTGAATATGATATAAGTTGAAATTATATTCTTGGTTTATCTATGTATAGGATAACAAAATTATATAATATTTCAATATTTTCAATGTATAGATTCAAAAATATTATTTTAGGGGAAATAATATTGTCTTCCTTAGATGAGTGTTCAACCATATATCTAGGTAAAGATTAGATATATGAAAAAGGATGATATAGAACAATAAAATAATGTGAGAAATCTCTATATGGTCAGAATTGATTGTGATGGAATTATAAGGTTCTATAACCATGTTTCATTTCCAACTATAGAAGATATAATGATATATTTTTCGGATATGTGAATAGTTCCTAATTTTTTATTCATACATAATGTATAATGATCTATATAGATAAAAAAATATTTTTATTAAAAAAACATGTAGATAACTACTTTAGAGTAAGTATATTAGTGATTGGTATGCTGGAAATTTTAGGCCATGCGCCAGAATTCAATGGGGACATAAAGACAATACTTATACCATAGTTGAAATGGAAAAAACATAGTATATATTTTTTCCACAGACTCCCCAAAAAATCTAAAGGATAAAATAATTTTTTGGTTGTAGTAAATCTCCTTAAAAATTAAACACACTTCATTTATACTAGTGGATACTACTCTTTTGATCAACACAACATAGTATATATTAATGATTTTTTATATTGGATGGAGTAAAATATTTTGTTATATATGATCGAGATGAGGATTACATCTATGTTCTATAGAAGAAATTATCGAGCTCTAGATTCATAGTTTCAGGTTAATAATATATGTAATCCTCCAGAAGATTGAAAATCTAGGGGAACTATTCTATATTTAGAGTATATAATGAGGTTTATTTCTATGTATTTCAATAGTGGTGTTAATCAATAACTTCTTATACTCAATTTTTCTTAAAAAAAATAGTTTCCCTCAAACAATTAGATGGGACCATATAAATCCTTGTTCAGAAGAAGTGTAGTACCTAAGTGTGTTACTATGAATTTAAAGAATATAATCTAATAGAAACTATTGTGGATAAAAATATTGTATAGAAAGTATAATCTATTTAGTGACACATCAAGGAAGATCAGAGTATAAAAACAAATACACATAAAATTGTCAGTGAAATATGGAATTTAAAGTTGAAGAGAATGTATTCCAATGAATTATTCCATGGGAAATTTTTGTTTGATTCATAAAGATGGTAAATCTGATCTATATGTATTTTGGACCATTTTGTGATTCTCCATCACGTAGGGACAAAATATTATCAATTGGATATTCCACCGAACTAATAATAATGTCAGTATGGTATCCAAGTATCTCTCATGTTGAAGTAAATACCCAGTCATTTAAATATATTAAATTCAGTGGTCATACAGTTGGAGGTGGATATTACCTTAAATAAATACTAATTTTAATCTCCTATAATAGATATAATTTGCTCCAGAACAAGAATACTCACCTATTTAATATTTACTGGAGGAATTAAAAAATCAAAGAAGATACTTGTTGACACAAGGGTGAGATGAAACAAATATATAGAAAATTGTTATAGTGAAATGATATAAGTTTTAGGTATAAATTTATTTTAAAGGGTCATTATATAAAACACTAATATTTTATGATATATTTCTAGTAAAATATATTTTAATTTATTTGATAGCATATGATACATGATACCCCATCTCTAAATGAATAGTAATATGACAAACTATGATAACCTATATGTTAAATATAATGAATTGAAAAGAATAAATAAAATATCAAAATTTTATATAACAAGTTTTGATAAATAAAATAAATTGAAAAATAATTACTCAAATTTTAGTAAAATGTTTTTGTGATTTGAAAATACATTTTTTAGAAAATTGTATTTATAATTTTTTGGGAAAAAATAACATAATTAATTTCAGCCAATTTTTAAAACTGTTTTTAAAAAAATTAAATTAAATTTTTAAATCATTATTTCAAAATTATCTGATAGAACTTGTTTTATAATTTTTTGAAAATTATAATTTTTTCAATGAATGGTGAAATAACTAATATTTGTTTAAAACAACCTTTTAGGATTGATTTTGGTATGAAATGTTTTATACATAAGTAACATTTTTTTCTTAGAGAATGGAATTTTATCTCATTTTGTGTGATTACTTTTAAATTATATCATACCAATTTTTTAAATTGAATTTGAGAAATTGTATTATATATTTTGAATAAAATTTTACAAATTTTTAAATTATGAAGGAAATCAGTTTTTGTCATAATGAATTTAAAAAATGGTAAATGCATCCCCACGGTTATGGTTAGAATGTGTTTACTGGTGGTAGAGGGTAAATAAAGATATAAGGGAATGTTTTTTATTCTAACTTTCTGAAATCAAATTTTATGGACATATTTTGATCTCATCATATCATTAATTAAAATATTTTCCCATTTGAATGAATATTTTTTGAGCATAGTATTATTTTATTTTCATCTTTCAAGAAAATTGAAGCATTTCCTATTACCAACTTATAAAAAGACACCACACCATTCAATTATTTACACTACAATAATCCATCTAGATAAGTAAAAACCTTAATAATTATCTCATAAACATCTATATCCATTTTTTTATGGGTGGGGTTATTCTAAAATAGCATTCCTAATTTCCTCACGAAATGATATAAAAGGGGGCCTACGGAAGAAGCGTGAATCTTCTAAAATAACATTTTTCAATTTATTTACCATACCACATATAAATATATTGTAATAATTATAAAATAATTAATAAATTCTTCCCGATATAATTTTTTTTATAATTATAAAACCATCAATATTCACCCTCTATTCCGTCATATGAAATGCTAATGTGTCTATAATATGTATGTGTAGACTACCACCTTCATGAATATGAAAAATTCATTTTCCATAACCATGTTTCATAGATGATAATTGTATATTATTCATTTTTATAATTTTTTTCAGGAAATAATAATAATTTTTATATAATTATAATATCATATCTATCTTCTTACCATTGAAACCATTATAAAACGTTAAAACCTCTTGTACGTACGTGTGGACTACCACCTCTACGAATTTATGTGATTCATTTTTCGATGTCCACATTAAATGTATAGTAATAAAGATATATTTAGTTAGTTAATTTGATTTAAAAGATATAATAATTATTTATTAAGGATTACTAAATATATACCTATATTTCCTTTAGTATTTTGAAATGTTAAATCAATGCTTATACATACGTACGACATATCCTCTATATGAACAATGTAATTCATTTTTCTATCACAAAATTTACAAATTAATTTATATATATTAATCATTAATATATATATATATATATATATGATATTTATATCATGATTAATATTATTTATATGATGCAATCATTATGAAATTAAAAGGACATAACCTACTGGAATGAAACAATCATAAAAAAATCATTAAAACACATAAATGATGATTTTAATAAGGATTTATTATTAAATATGTCCTTAAATGATATTAATTGATAATATTTGATATTATAAGTATGTTAATTATTCTAATGTTGAATTATAATAAATATAAATTTATTATATAGGATATTTGAGTGCATTCTATGAACATTGAACTTGAGATATGTGATTTATGTTGAAATCAAATTGTTAATCAAAATTTTGTATGGTTCTATTTTTGAAAATAAAAATTTATAAATTATATCTCATGAAATAGCATAATTTTATTATACTATAATTATTAATCTACATTTCTTGTTATAATATTTTTTTTCTCTCTTCCAAAACATAATATACTATATTATTTTATGGAAAACTGATATTATTTTTCATTTAGATAGAAATTATTTACATATATAACCTTTTTTCTAAAAATATTTTCAACAATACTTTTACTATTTTCTTATGAAAAATTGAATTAAATTCTAATGATTATTTAATTCTTTTAAAAATGTTTAAAATGATATTTTTTGTTATCTTTCAAAAGAGATAATTTTGACATTTTTCTAAAAACATGAATGTATTATTTGTATTAATATATAGGTATGAAGCTAAATATCCCACCCTCATAAATTATCCACCATTTTAATAATACATTAAAATATTCCAAGATTATTTGAAATGAAAATATTTTATTTATTATTTATGTTTTTTTTTTGATTATGTATAATAAATTTCACATTGAAAATGGTATTTTCCTCAATAAATGTTTTTACTAATCAATTAAACTATTTTGTCCATAATATGACTTTTTAGGAAGTTAGATAACCATTAAATTTTATTTTATTCATGTTTAACATCCTTATTCATTCTATTGACATAATATGATCATTATAATGAAATGTTTATAGGGAACATTTATTTTCAACAGGTTGGTCATTAATGAATTGTTTAAATTATTATGTAACCAATTTAATTTATACTGGGTATGATATATGATGAATGTTTTATGATCCATGAAACAAATATATCTAATTTTACATTATATAGTGGATGGGGCCATAATTATATAACCCTCCAATGTTTTCGGTAAATATGGACATCCCATGAGATAATAAGGAATGAATTGGGGAGTGAAACCTATTTAGTAAGGTAATACATCCACTATTGTAGTATTGGGAGTAAACATTGATTAAAGATATTATTGAATTATGAATAAACCTATTCAACTATCAAAGTATTACCAATGACCTTTCACTAAGTAAATTAGCTTATATACTTATGTGTATTCTACCAATATATGTCTTATGAAAATGTTATTATCATAGGGATCATGTTGTTTGATTACATTATTAATCATGTATTATGAACTAAATATATTTTTTCTATGATTAACTATTATGATTTATGATATGCTACATATTCTTTTAAATTTTTATCCTAATGTTAAAATACCCTTATGCTCATGTTATGATTTATTGATAATTGGTATCACACTTTTTAACCCCCAATAGTGAATTTAATATAAGACATTCTTATTTATCTTTTCTCCAAGCTATAATGGAAGTTTTTTAGAATGATATGTATAAGAATTTTTTATTTTATGAATTTTTTTGAGACGATTTAAATATCTTATGAAACAATTATTTATTTATGAAGGATTCCAATTACACTAAACCTACATAGTTATAGAGTGGGTGATAAATTTATATATTGAGTATTAATATTATAATATGAATTATTAATGTATGAAATGTATTTTATGCTATTATTATGAAATTGGTATAATAAAATTTTAACTTTATCACCTCATAGACATCCAGTAATAATGGTTTGTTTATGTTTTGGTTGGTTTTAGAACATAATTAAATAATTCTATGAAATTATATGAAGGTAGATTTTAAAAATATAATAACTAATATTATATGATTTGAATATGCAAATAATTAATTTTAATTTGGTAAATGATACATCAATATTTTACTCATTAACTAATAAAATAAATATCATTGATTAAAAATCACTAAAAAATTATTGTTTGTAATTTCATATTCAATGTTATATGATAAAGCACATAGAGAAGGAAACAAAATCTTATCAAATAATTATAAATCATCTCATTAAGTAAAATTAATTATTTTTGAATTTTTAACATTTAAATAAGATAAAATATTGAATCATATTATATAAAATTAGTATAAACCATTATAATTGTATATACTCAATGTGGGAAAAGAGTTAGAAACAAAAAAATATATATATATGGAATCGTTATTAATAGAGTGTATAAATATACATAGTTATAAATAATGTTATTTAATTTTTATTTAATTTTATTAATTTAGTTATTTAGGTTTTTGTGGATTTTTTATAACGAATTTGGAAAAATGTTTGTATTTTTAATCTCAAATTCCACCAATTGAAATATTGTTTTTATTTTGTAACAAATATTATTTTAAGTAGTGTAAATGTTTCTTGATTTTGATTTTTGTCCATGAAATACACTCTATTAATAATAATTAAAGATTAATTTCGATATCTCTCTTGATTAAGAGTTTTATTTATATGTCACTGAATCTATAAAGGATATATTACAAATATTATTTTGAAATTGAGATATGTCAATTATAATAACTCATATAGGAAATTTTTATTTACATTCATTATATGATTGTTATTATTTTATTCTATTATATTTATAGTGAGAGGGATTTATATTCTCTTATCCTTGTTTTAAAATCATTTTTTTAAAATCAATTAAAACTATATTATTTTCAATATAACTGATTTGAAAAGTGAAATTTTTTTATGGAAGATTCCTTTTTTTCAGACATCCTAATTTCTATTTTGGAAAATTAAAAAGTTTATTTTCAACTACTTAGATCATATTTTAATTTTTGTATTGTAAAATCTATTACTTTTTTCTATATTGATTTCTCCTAAAAATTAATCTCTTGTGGTATATTGGTGTAAATATATTTTTCCTCTTTCATATTACTGTTATGTAAATAATTAACTTTACATCTTAAGGATTTGTAAAATAAATTATTTTTATAATAGTTTTATAATTTTTTTAATAAATTCTATAAAAAAATAATGGGTATGTATTATTTACAAATTTATTTTATTTATAAAAATAAAAAAAATATGATTTTCATCTAATTCAATATCCCTTTATATATCTCATTCTTGATCTAGGGTATTCATTGATTATTACCATCAACATTATTTCTCTTGATGGATTATTTTTTTCTCCTATATCAAAAAAAAAATGATCTGAAACTACCTTTTTATTACGAAATATTTTCTAGTGTATAACTATAATCTTTTATACAATTAAATTCATCTCAGAATACCCTATTCTAGATTATTTTATTAAATGTTATTCACCATGATTCTATCATTTATTTAATGTTGAAAATTATTATCATAATTTTATAACCTTTTTATAAACCATGTATGTACTATATAATTTATTATTATGATTTAATGGTATTTATATATAATATTACTTAATTATGTTAGATACCAATATATATTCTTGGGGTTTGTCATATTTTATTTATATATTGAATTTTTTATTTTTATTACAGGGATATGAAACTCATTTTTTGGTCATGGGTTCATAATTTTGTGATGAATAAAACCAAATATACAGCCCATTTATATTTCTAAAATAGTGAATGACTGATATATTATAGAACGCATATATGTGGATTATTATAGCTTTGGACATAATTAAATCTATAATGAATTGGTTTATGTGTATGTCTCATGATCCCAAAAGGTTTCATGAGATGATTTATCATAGTCTAATGGGTACATGGGATGATTTATCATAAGGAAAATGTTACATAAGAGGATTTATCAAATGCTAAAGGGAATCAATAGAGAATTTATTCCATTCCTATTTGTATATTGTAGGATAATTCCATCCTTGAGATACAAATGGGTGGTTATCCTCAGCCAACTATGTGATAAATTTCTTAGTGGGTATCCTTGATATGTGGTTTCTATTCTTATGTTTTTTCCATATTAAAAATATATATTAATAGTGTATTTAATATTCTATTATCCATTTTATTCTCTCATAAATAATGTTTATTGACATACACATTTGATTCATGTATTATTATATTTTTTAAATTATGACATGTATAAGACCTATGATTTATTGTGAATGATTTTATAAAGTAAACCATTATACACAAATGATCATATTATTTACTCATCTTATATTTAATTATAATCACATACATTTACCGTTACTAATAACAATATATTGCCTATTTATTTTGATTATATTTCTCAATGTTATAAAGTAAAGTAATACATATGATATATCATGAATGGTATCTTTAGTGATATTTCTATTGGATATATTAAAATATTGTCATAGATGAACGAGTTTTTTAAATTGTAGAAAATTGATTTTTAGTTCAAATGAAAGGAGTTTTGATATTATGTTTTTACTAAATCTAACAAAATATAAATCTAAAATGACTAGGGAATGTTTTGTTTCGAAATATTTACATTAAATCATGCAATTTGACAGTCACATTTGTGGGATATCATTTTTTTAATAGAGAATGGTTTTATAATTTTAGACACTATAATGATATTATATAAAGATATGGTGGGAGTAAGAAATTTCATCAATGGATCAATAGCTATTATTTATTATAATTACAATGGTATAAATAATCTTTTAGGTTGGTTGAGTGAATATTATATTCATGAGGAAAATATATCATCAGTGAAAACCGTATGGATAAGTCTATGGGAAATGATTTTGTATAAGATTATATCATTATTTTTATAAGAATTGATTTTTTTTTCATACAAATAACATCATTGATTGGACACTAGAATTGGATATAGATCTACCATAGATATACCTTGAGGTAATAAGCCTAAAAATATCGTATTGGGTATTAACTCAATCATCACCATGTGCATGAAAAAAGCCTTAACTATACCCTTATTTTGAAATTCTTATGAGATATTATTCATCAGTCACATAATATTTATGACCATTGTGAATGATTTATTTCATAATTTACATAAGTTATTAGGTTAATAATTTTGAGAGAACAGAAATAAGTAATATAAAGACCCAACCATTAACATTAAATAATCTTGAATTTAGTTAATAATTAACATTGAGGAACATTTCAAGTTTAGATCTGTAGTGAATTAGGTCATAACACGTGTATAACAACTTGAATATTACAAGGATAAACTTCTACTCAGTATCCATTTTTTCATAAAATATAACTCTTATAAAAATAGTCATGTCTAGTTCCATATTTTAGACAAAATTTCTTTCCCTCGATCCCATCCTTGACCCTATTCATATTTAAGTCTTGTGAAAAACATTTCAAAACATGGGATGAGCATAAAAATATCATTAATGGATACACATAGAAAGAAAACTATTTGATTTTGAAAACAAAAAGTAAACCATGAATACTTTATCATAAGTAATAATTTTTACCTTTATGATGTAATAAATACTCTTCACTAAATAAAATATCATTTCATACCATTTTGTAACCAACATATTACCTTAAAACCCATAGAAAACACACATAACATATATATATAACTTGGGACATAAACGTAATTAAATGGAATATTCATACGGTTGACTTCCACACATATCACTAATTGGAATAGCCATATGGCTGACATAATAACAAATTAATTGGAGGTTATAACGTATTCACCCACTCTAGTTTATCAGGACACCACCCGTTATTTGGTTTATCACATAACCACTATTAAAATTTCCAAGTACCATTAATAAATCCTATAACATAAAATGTTGAAAAAATATATTTCTCTAATAAAATTTCATTTGTAATCAAAATAAATCATTTCTATTTATAGAAATAATTAATTGATTTCAAAAACTATTTTCAATAATAAAACACCCAAAAAACAGAATAAGGGGTTTCTTTTTTATTTTAAAAAAATTAATGCTTATAGAGTAAGATAAGTAATGATTACAGTGGCAGAGAGGTCATTATACTCACAAATTGTAAAAACAATACTTTTAAAATTTAGTAAAACACTTCATTGAAAAAATATTCCCTTTGAATGAAATTAATATTAAAAGGGTGTTATTATAAACCGTATAAAAGAAAGTTGTGTATAAATCAATGAATGCATCAATGAAAGAAGATTGAGACGATGTCCCTTACCTCATGTTCAATATAACCCATTCATTCATTAATTCCCTGAATAAAAAACATATAATAATTTATACTTTCTTATGAACCTTTTTCATGTTTATGAATCCTTTTATATCTCTTATCACCTTTCAATAACAATTAGTCAATTAGTTGAGTTTATATCTGACATTTTGTCGATGTTCGGAACCTGAGTTAAAAATTAACTTGTTTTAATTATAAATTTTCCGTGTGATCAAATTAACATTATCCCCATAATTATATTCATGATTTAGATATCATATATATCATATATATCATGTATATATATGTATTTATAACAGAACATAACCTTTGGAGATAAGAAATGAAATGCACCGTTCATGGAGATGGTAAGCCATACGTACGCATGAATGCTACTTTCATTTCTATTTCATTTTTTAATCGAAGGAAAAAATAATTATAAATGGTATATTATAAATACATTATGATATTATATATATAATTTCAGTAACTCCATATTTTATACATTCCACCAATGGAATGAACATGTCATTACACTTTGAGGGGGCAGTAGTCCATACTTCCCCAAACGAAATTATCATATTTTCCCACTACGGAAACCATAAAGGTATTTTATAAATGAAAAATAAATGGGAATAAAAACAATATAAATATAATATATATCACATATAAATACAGTTCCATCTTAATGGACACCTTAAGAGGTGTTAAGAGAGGATTGAACAATTATCGTTTCATGAGGCAGTAGTTCACCGTCCACCGAAACAGTATGTTCTTTACCTATTAGGTGCAGGTGTGTGTAAGTGTAGTTCGAATTCTTCTCATAAATAACACAGTATATTATGTATACTAGATTTGTTACAAAATAAAGTAATAAAAAGTGTTTAGGGGTTGGATAATGAAAATAAATCAAAATAACTTAAGTGAATATGTCTCCTTTAAATCAGGTAACTCCCTTTGGTTTGAACCAAAAATATTCATTGAAGTGACTTTTTCCTAAGGTATAACATTTAGGTTAAATATAGGGATATATAGAGATTTATTTGGAAGATGTTGGATGAGCCAAAGGTCTTGAGAGGTGGGAGTAAAGAGTTAGAGTTTAGGACTTTTTAAAAGATGGAGGAGGGGATTTTTATGGAAGTTTAAAAATATTATTTTATTATATAATGATACTCAGTTTTTAAAGGTCCAAAACTCATTAAAGGAGAAGATAATATGACCCATGTTCGAAATAAAATCATCCAATAAGAATAAATAGGTTTTGGATATTTTTTTAATCATTATAATCTTCTTTATTTAAATCATTCATTAATGAGGTTTACACTGCATCATTATTGTGTCATAAATAATTTTATTTATTTGTTGTATAAAATTTATAATAAATTACCATGATGTTGGAGATAATTTTATATTTCTAAATAATATATATAGTTGATAAGATAAAATATATAATCCCATGTATTAATTGATTTACGAAAAGATATATGTTTAAATCAAATTTGTTTTTACATTAAATTAATTAATATAATGTTTCATTGTCACTCTTATGTAGATCCATGGTGTCCCAAAATAGACCCAATGATTCCCATATTTAGCAATTTATCAACCAATATTATTATTACACATGTTAGGGATAATTAATATTATTATAATATTATTTTTAGCTTTAATTACATTGAGATGTATTTGGTAATCCCCCAACAAAGTCCATGGATATATTTTCCCATTTCCACTCAGGAATCGGTAAATACTGAAGCATCCCATTCAGTAAATTCCACTCTTCTTTAACCTATGGACAAGTAAAATAATTCACAATAAAGTTAGAATTATCTATTTTCATTCCATCCCAAAAATAATACTACCAAAATCCATGTACATCATAGTATTTCCATGATGAACTGAAGACATAGAACTATGAGCTTCACATAACAACTCATTCTTCAACTGTGATTCAAAAGGCTCACATAATATCTTATGAAACCTCAAAACACAATCATTATAAAAATTAAAATTAGGAAACTTACCATTTTGAACCATCTCTATTTTTTTCTACAACTCACATTCTTCTTTCGGCGCTTTCTTAATTCAATCTAATAGAGATGATTTCACTAAGACGTGAAACAAAATTGATGAATTCCTTGCACCAACAACTTATTTTCCATAGTTAATCAAGTCTTTAATAAAATTATATTGTTCAAAATGTTACAAGGTTAATGAAGCATTATTTTTTCAACTCAATTCATCAGCCACTTTATTTTATTTACCTATATGGTAATGGATTATGAAATCATAATCCTTGGTTAATTCCCACCATATCTTTTGCCTCAAGATTAATTCCTTTTGAGTTAATATATACGTAAAACATTTTTGATCAATATATTATTCACATTTTACTCCATACATATGATTCATCCAATTTTTTTACGGAAAAACAAAATCAGCTAATTCCAAATCATGTGTGGGGTAATTTAACTCATGAGGTTTCAACTAACTTGAAGCATAAGAAATTACCTGATCATTTTTCATAAGGACACATCCATGTCCTTTGAATAAAGCGTCACTTATGATAAATAAAATAACAATTTCTAGATGGATGTTACAAAACTAGAGAATTCACCAATCTTTTTTTCAATTCCTGAAAACAATCATCCCACTGTTTTTTCCAAATGATATTAATGCCTTTTTTATTTGACTTAGTCATTGGTCTAGATAACCTTGGAAAATTTTAAAAAAAATCATTAATAACATAAATATCCAAGAAAACAATAAAGTTCAGTTTTATTTGTGGGTCTTGGCCATTCTTCAAAAACTTTTTTTTGCGGGATCTATAGTTATCCCATTTTTTTAAACAATGTGACCATGGAATGAAATTTTTTGTAACCAAAACTCAGACTTGCTAAATTTTCCAAATAGTTTATTTTCTTTTACGGTTTACAAGGCAACCCTTAAATGAAGTTCATGCTTCTCTTTACATTTAAAATAAACCAAAATATCAACAATGAACAACCACCATTTATCACATGATTCAACTGAGCCATCACTACAAAAAACTATTCAAATCTTATTTTGTCTATCTCGGGATACTGATTTGGAAGGTCATTTCCCTCTGTATGCCTTCCCATAAAATCTTCTCTATTTCCTCTATGGAAAACCATTGTTAAAACACAAAATATCATAGGTAATGTAACCAAAAAATTTGCAAATGATATATCATTTCAATCATACATAAATTAATTTAACAATATTCTGACCACTAAAGACGTCTAAACCGACCTCTGATACTAAATATAAGGACTCAGCCATAAACATTAAAAAATCTTGAATTAAGTTAATAATTCACAGTAATTATATTTTCATGTTTTTTTATCTATGTAATTAGGTCATAACATAATCATTACAACATGAATATTTCATGTAGACACATCAACTTTGTATCCATTTTTTATTTCAAAAAACAAAAACTCTTTAAAAAGGGTCATGTCTAGTTCCATATTTTAGATAGTATTACTTTTACATGATGCTATACTTGACAATATTCATCTTTATGTCCTATGAAAAGCATTTAAAAACATGGGATGAGAATAAAATTCTCAGTAAGGGACACACAATTAATGAAAAACTGTTAGTTTTTCAAAACTACAAATAAACCATGAATACTTTATCATAACTAATAATTTTCACCTTTATGATGTAGTAAATACTCTTAATTGAATAAAATATCATCTATTTACATTTTTAAAACAAAGTATTACCTTAAAACCCATATAAAGAACATATATCATATATAGGTAACTTGGGACATAAATGTAATTAAATGGAATAACCATAAGGTTGACTTCCACACATATCACTAAATAGAATAGCCATACGGCCGACTTCCATACCCAATTAATTTGATGTTATAAAATAATAATACATATGAGGTTATCGTGGAGCCACACATCATTTGTTTTATCACATAACCACACATCAAATGTCCTTGTACCATTATAAAATCATAGCACACAAAATATAAAAAATATAAATTTTTCACTAATAAAAATTCTTTTTCAATCAAAATAAATCATTTCAAGATATTGAAATAATAAATCGATTTCAAAAACAATTTTCGAAACAAAAACACCCAAAAAACATAATAAGGGTTTGATTTTCATATTAAAAACATTATGTCTTATAGAGGATGCCAAAAAACGATTACAGTTGCGGAGATGTCTTTGTCACCGCAAATGTTAAAAACATTCTTTTTGTAGTTTAGAAAAACTCTTCATAGAAAAAATATTCAATTTTAATGAAATTTAATGTCAAAGGTTTTTATTATATACCGTATAAAATAAAGTTGTTTATAAATTGAAGTACGCCTTAATGAAAAGAAAATTGAGATGAATTCCCTTACCCTATGTCTGACTTGACCCGTTAATTATTTAATTTCCTAAATAATAAAAATAAGTTAATTTAAAATTTCTTAAGAACCATTTTAATTTTTATTATCTATTTATATCACATATTACATTTCTATAACCATTATTTAATTATCGGAGTTAATATTAGACATTTGGTTGATGTTTGAAACTAGAGTTAAAAATGAAATTTTTATGATTATAAATTTTTCATGTGGTCAAAAGTCCATTATAACCATAATTTTATTCCAGATTTAGATATCTTATATATAATATATATACAGTATATATATATATTTATAACAGTACATAAAATTTGGAGATAAGAAATGAAATGCACTGTTCATGGAGACGGCAAGTTATACGTACGTATGAACTCTACTTTCATTTATATTTCTTATTTTAATTGAATGAATACATAATTATACATATGTATATAATAATTAATGTATAAAATTATATATATAATTTTAGTAACTCCATCCATTATACATACCACATATGGCATGAACGAGCTATATCACCTTGAGGGGGAGGTAGTCCGCACTTCCTCAAATTAAATTATCGTATTTACCCATTATGGAAACCACAAAGGTATTCTATAAATGAAAAAAACATAAGCATTTTAAAAATATAAATATAATATATATCACATATAAATATAGTTCCATATTAATGGCCACCATAAGAGGTGGTAGGAGAATATTGAAAAATCATCGTTTCGTGAGGCAGTACGTCACCGTCCACAGAAACAATATGTTCTTTACCCATTAGATAGAGTCGTGTGTAAGTCTTTTTATAATCCTTATCATAACAAAAAACATATTATATTTAGGATTCTTTTTTTGTTATAAAATAATGTAACAAAAATAGTTTAGGGGGTTGGAGAAGGAAAATAAAACTAAAGAACTTAAGAGATGACGTTTTCTTTAAATCGAGTAACTCACTTTTTTGAATCAAAAGGTATTCATGAAGTGCCTTATGACTATGATAAGACTTATAGGTGAAATATAGGGATTTATGTAGCTTAATTGGGCATAGTATGGACGATCCAAGTGGCTTGAGATGTTCTAATAGTGAGTTAGAAGTGAGGTATTTTTAAAAGGGGGAGGGGTTGTTTAGAAATGTTTAAAAATATTATATTATTATATAAAACATTTCAGTTTCTAAAAGTTCAAAACTCATTAAAATCAATATTAAGATGAATCGTGCATTAAATAAAATCATCCAATGATAATTTTACAGGTTTTGGATATTTTTTTAATCATTGTAATCTTAATTATTTAAATCATTCATTAATGAGATAACCACTGCATCATTATTGTGTCATATATAATTTTATTTATTTGATGTATAAAATTTATAAAATACAACCTCATGTAGGAAATATTTTTGTATTTATAATGAATATTTTTATTCAATAATATAATTTATATAACCCCATGTAAAAATTGATTTACAAAATGATATATTTTTATGTAATTTTTGTCTTTACTTTAAAATAATTAATATAATGTGACATTATCACTCTTAAGTGGCTCCATGGGGTCCCAAAATAGACCTGAGGATGCCCATGGTCGAAAATTTATCATCCAATGGGAATATGAAACATGTTAGGGTAAATTAATATTATTTTAATATTATTATTTCTTTGAATCAACCAATTTACCATTAATAACGGTAATAAAAGTCAACGGTTACTCTTCATCAAAAATGATTTTCATCTTATTGAAACACATTTAACTTACTAATAACAACCATTTATGTTTTATTTTTGAAATTAAATTCACAAAAGTGTTAAAAGTTCCTGTAAATGATGATGTCAGTTTTTTTACAACTACTCAGGGTTTTCACTATTCATCAAAATTGATGTTTTTCAGAAAAATACCAAAAAATCAGCATAAACTATAAGTGATATTCTGAATTCAAAAGTGATTTTTATTTATGAATTTATGTTTCATTATTTAGTTTAAAATTAATCCCCATTTCAAATTAAAAAGAATGTTTTTTATGAAATAATAACGATCAAAAGTTTGACACTTGTTTATTTCCAATTTCATGGTGAAATTATTTCTAATGACCAACAATGGATTAAACGGTAAAAATAAAATATTTTTACACTTTAAAACCAATTAAAAAGATTATATAACCATATAAATAAATTATAATAAAATGAAATTTTGATTTAAAATTCACAAATTTCACTATTCATTAAGAAATAAATTTTATCATAAAAATAACAAAAATTTACCCAATGAAAATTTTGATGTTCTAATTCTAAATAAATATTTTATTTTGTCAAATAGAACATATAAAAGTTACCAAAACTATATTTAAAGAGGGTATTCGATCAAAAGGTAATAAATCGACATTTTAAAGATTATTAGTGTATTTAGGCTTAAATTTACATTTATTCACATTTTATTCCTCTAATTTTATTGGATAAATGTAAAAACATTTAACAAACATGTATAATCATATTGTATTTAGTTCTGTTCATTTCCGTTATTACAACGGCTATGCATTAACTACCATTTAAAAAAATATTATATTATTATTTTTCCTTATGAACCAACATTGTGTGCAGTGTAATATTTTAAAAAAATCACATTGTTGTGTATCAGGTACGCTCTTTAACATAGAATCTCTTTCAAATTAAAATTAAAATTTAAATCACAAATACTAATAAATATGAAAATCAATTATTCTTTATTTACTAGAGATATTAAAAGTAACCAAGTAATAACCAATATATTTATATAATTAACCATGTATGACACAGTTTAAAAGAATGTATCATAAGTAGAAATGAAGGTGTCAATAGAGAATACATCATAAGATAAATTTTTCATATTAATAATCTTTAATTCAAATGGGTATTATAATAACAATTTTTGTATCAATATTTTGTTAAAGCATGGTCACAAAGATGATGATGAAAATGGTTTATATCTTCATACCAATGTTCCTTATAAGGGAATAAGGAACCATCCATATATAGTTGAGAACATTAGTAAATTATTATTATGATATAAAACCCATGATTCCTTTTATAAACATAATTTAATTAGGTTGAAATCATAAAATAAATTAATTCTCAATACTCCAAGCTATTTTCATTAGTTATTGATACTTATTAGAGATAATATTGTATATTCTAAAATCATAGAGGATTTTGTGAAACAAATAAGGAATATTCTTAGTTTAATTTTGATTTATGGTATGAAAATTTATATTTAATAGTATACATACCATTGAAATATAACTTAATAATAATTTTATATGTTATTAGATAACTATTGGAAAAATAATTATTGAGGTTTGGAAAAATATTTAAAATAATATATTATTGGGGATGATGTAATAATGATATGAATGATTTTAAAAAGTAACACAATACATTATCAGTAACAATGGGATTCTTAAATGATAATTTATTAATTTTTGTATTTTTATCTAATTTTTGTTAATTATTATTAATAGTGTTAAATTTTATAAATTAGTTGTTTAATATAAGATTTAAATTTTATGGACCACATGGTATACCATTGATTTAATGTCTTGGTGATTAATATATTTTTTGGAAAGATAAACACTGGAGAATATATGAATAGGTTATAAATAAAATTATTGTTATAGTAATAATATGTTTGTTGACCCCTCCTTGAATAGTAAAGAAGATGTCACATTGTGTGTAATATCTTGAATAATTATTATGTCCTGAAAACCAACCCTTACATTCATCAGTATGTGTTAATTGTTATTATGAGGATGTAATTCATTAATGTGGGTTTAACATAAAGACATCATATTTTTTATCCATTTAAATAATAATATTTGTATTTACTTCTATCACATAAAATATAGAACTAACAGAAAACATGACAGAAATGATCATATAAATATTACAATGATATTAATAATATACTCATTATTAAATTAGAGGAATTTAAATAAATAAAATAACTATATATTATTACTATTATTTTAAAAAAATTATTTTTTTGGAGAACAATTTAAAAAATCAAATGTGAATTTCCTTAATAAAATGAATTTATCATATCAAAAAGTGTATCATAACAACTAATATTTAGATTCATACATTTATTTATCAATTTATAATTATTTATTAATATATATTTTCTTTTATTTATAATGTGTTCACATTGAAAAATGATTTTTTAATAAAAATTATTATTTTAATATGTTGTGTTTTCACTTGAATGAAAATATATAAATTCAAATAATTTGAATTCATAAATACTCACCTCATTTATGGATTTAATATGTATTCCTTATATAATTATGATTTTTATTTGGATTATTTTTATTATTTATATTTTAAGATTAGTAAGAAGAATTTTTTTACACATAACATGGTTTTATGATATTCTTATATATAAGTGTATGATAGAAATTTAAGATAAAAAATTATAAGTTGTAATATTGATTTTATAAGTGAGTTTGGAATTTTGAATATATTATTCCTATTTTGTAAACCAATATCAAGAATTTTATAAAATAATTTATAATCTTGTCAAAATTTATTTTTTGTTAAATAATACATTTTTATTTTGAAATTAATTTTTCACTCATTATGTAATTGAAATTAAAAAAATATATTTCACCTTTTGAATTTCTAGTATCAAATTATTTTTTATGTTTTAATTTAGTCTTTGTCAATTATTTTTTGTTAACTTAGTTAAAAACTAGTGAGCATGGTAAAAGGTAAAACTGTAAAATTAATAATATTAGAGTGAAAGGCCTAAAACATGTCTAATATATGTTTCTGAATGTGATTTTTTACCTTTATAAACTAGTGTCTTGGAACAAGGCCATGATCATATTTTTTGTAGTCATTCCTTGGGCCCTTAACTATGCTATTTTGATGTCCAACATTATGAATTTGATCATTATGAGATTAGTTATTTATGTTACATGTGATTATATTATAATTAGAATATTTATGTGAATATGTAAGTGGAATTAATTTATTTATATTTTCCATATTAAACTTACATTTTATGTTAAAGGGACTTGGGTTTTAATTTTATACCATTATTTAAAAGTTTATACTTTTTTATGAGTGTTTCATATGTATTCATATCCTTAATAATTATCTGATCTCACTCATTTCATATGTATTATTTTCTTAATATACAAGGATGTATTTTATGTTTGATATGCAGGGTAATTCTAGGGTAATAATGGAGTTTTCAATGTACTATATATGTTATAGTTTATATTTTTAATTGTACTATATGTTTGATTAATGTAATCTATTTTACAATACTGTTAAATAGATCAGTCCATTAGGAAATGATTCTTGTATCATGACTATGTTTTAATATAATGCACTAACTCTAGGCTACTAGAGTCTATGCATTAAAATTGGTATCGGAGTACGTTAAAAAAACATTAAGGAACTAGATTTTGGAAAAATCTAATTAGAGATTATTATCTTAAGATATAAATTACATATTATTAGAAATGAAAATCCTATAATTTTTTTAATGTAGATATTTTTTGATTTATACAAGTATTACATTCCTACCTGGATAATAAAATTGGACATGGTTTTGTAATATATGTAACTATGGGAAAAACTCCGACAACGTGTTCCGATATTTACTCAAGGTAACCTGGAACCAGACAACATTCCTTACAGCACAACTGGTTTAACACTATTAATGGATATTCTTAAGATATTTCACAATTTTATTGCAAAATATTATGATTTATTTATGAATAAATATATCCACAATGAATCCATTTTTATTATTTAGAGATTAGATATGCATGAATTCTTCAATTTTTGATATGTATTTCACTAGTTTAGAATCATTCATTATAATTTATAACCTAATATAGTGTATGAGATTATTTATAAATGTCACCTAGTAGAAGGAATGACTACCCCAACAATGCAAATGCTTCAAAGAATAAGAAATATTCTCTCTTTCGTGGCCCTAAGCCATAATTTCAATGCAAAATAATCTTCAAGAATTCTCATCATATGAGGGCATAATATCACATGATAGTTGGATAGGTAAATAATATACTTGGTACTATGACTACAGAGGGAAGCAAGAGAAAAAAAGGTAGTTGTGAAAAACATGGATAAATATTATAATGGGAAGAATGATTTTCCAATATGAGATAACTGTGTAATGAATCATTGTGGGAAGTTCTTGAATGGACTGGGTGTTTGTTATAAGTGTGGATAAAAGGTTCGTAAGGTAATGGAATAAAAAGGGAAGAAAGAAAAGAATACTATTCATCATTTGGACTATAACTGAATGTGTAGTTACACATATAGATTTCTTAAGCATCATGAAAATATAGCTCATAAGAACAAAGGGATGGAGGTCAAGCAAATTTTGTTACTACAATCAACATGGAATAATTAATGTATTAGTGTCTATAGAAATAAGATTTATGTAATTTGAGTGTTGTAACAATGATGTACTGTTTGTGTGAATTTTTGTAATAAATAGGGATTATACTATAATACTATTGTACTGTACCAGGAAAAGTGACTCAACAGAATGTTTAATTTTTTGTAAAATACATGGTTGAGGGAAAGATAGTCCTTAATATAGTCAGGATAATGAGGTAGTGATTTTTGAATAAGAGGTTATTGATTTGGTTAATTTATATTGTATATTATTGACTTCTATGGAACAAATTAATTGTTTTCTTACTCCATCATTCTGGGAGTTTACAACATTTTTAGATCAATGGACTATAACTAGTATTTTATAAGAAATAAGTGAGCAAGAATGTATTCAATAAGGATTTATGGTAATTCAGGGTGTTACCATGTTTTAGGAAAATAAATGATGAAGTTACTCACAAGTTTTTATGTGGAAAGAATATATTGTCATTATGTTTACCTCCCATATAAATTTTGGGACTGTGGGTTTGGAAAAAAGTATTTTGGATAAGTCTAAAGGATGGAATAATGAATGTTGAGAAGTTTATATTTTGTTTTAGGTTAAAGTATAATATATTGGGTATTTTGACCTAACCTTTTGAATTCCAGTAAACTTATAGAATATTGAGGAAATACTTGTGGACCATATGATTTATCAAATGAACATCAGACATAAAAAATCATTTTTGAACTTTCCTTTCCATGTGTGAGGGATGAAGGGAAAATAGACCGAAGTACTTCTAAATGATAGGATTATGATTATGATAAGAAATAAAATAAAGTTTGTTTTCATGAGTTTATATCTTGATATTAAATTAATCTATTATCTTCAAGAAGAAGGATCTAATTTTTTTATCCTATTACCTTCTGTTTTTTGAACTGATGATACATTAAATCATCATAGATTTATGGTTTTGAGGCCCTGAATTTTCCATTTATTGTTCAATTCTTTTATATTGATGAACTCAATTACACCCTATAGATATTAACATTTTCCACCAATTAGAAGTATTTAATTTCCACTAATGGTCTTCTATTCAAAATCTTAATTTTATGGTTATATTTTCATTTTCATTTCCCTTATTTAAGAGTAAATTTTATTAACCCTATTTTGGATGTGGGTTTTCAAAAAAGGTATTTTCTATTTTCTACCTTTTATTTTCCAAGAACAATTTCAAATTATATGGGTGAAATTTTATTGTTGGAGGGGAGAATGTAACACTGGAATATTTTATAGTATGTTATATTTTTTAATTATTTTAGAAGCTTATATTTCACTGAACACTGAATTGGCTTGTACTATACCCAAGATTGAGTTTCTGGGAAACAACACATTTTTATTAGAAATATTTAAATGATATAAATATTTATCAATTAAATATTGTAATATGGATCATAAAAAATATATTTTAATTATTTTTCATAATTTTTTCACATACATAAAACATATTTATAATGGAATGTATATGATTTGTTAAAATATTTATTTATTTTGAAACACTATTATTTTAAAAAACTAATTATTATGTACTTCTGTGAAAAATAATAAAATTAATATTATACAATCATAATAATTTAATATGGTAAGATAGACTTCATTTTTTAATAGGAAATATCATAATTAAATTAGGGTGATTTTACTGGTATTTTTCTAAAAGCAATCAATTCTTTTTGAATAGTGAAAAATATTGGATAGTACATAAAAACAAAATTTTTATTTTAAATATTTATATTTAATTTAAATTTTTTTACATCAAAATAGATACATAAAACTTATGTTAGTTCAATGTATGTCATTGGAGTCATTTTATAACAAGATTAGATATATATAAAATTTTATTTAACTTCTTAACGTCTTTTACCCAGTTTCTTGGCACATTGGAAAATTTTCCTAAAAAAAATTAACTTGTTCTTTGAATTGAATTTAAAAAATACAATATACATAGTTATCATCAGTTGGTAAAATGTGTTTCCATAAGATGAAATTAATTTCTAGTGAATAGTAACTATTGAATTTTATTTACCACGGTTAAAAGTAAATAGGGTAATTAATAGTAAAAATAATATTGTAATAATATAAAATTACCCCAAAACATGTTTTAATTCTATTTGATTAGTGTTTTTAGACCAAAATTATCTTTAATAGAAAATTATTTATATATTTTTATCCATATTGGTTTGATTAGGACATTTATTATATTTTATTTAAAGAAGTGTTAAAAGTGTCAAATTCAAATTTTAATGACTAAACCATTTATAATATAATGTTATACATATGTTATATTAGAATATAAATATTTATTAAATATATAAACATATTTCAAACATCATGGTATTTTATTTATAATTTTTAGGTATTATATAATTAAATGTATTTATGACACAATGATGATGAATGATTGGCTTATTAATGGAAGACTAAAATAATTGGATTTATAAATATTTAAATAAATGTAATTTGATACATTTGATGCCATAAAATAATTTTATCAGTTAATATGAAATGTTAGTATTGAATCAATGTATTTTTTTCAAGGAATCATGTTTTTACGACCTCTACAAAAAACATGTATTAAATAGTAACAAAAATGACATAAATGAAATTTAAAAATAAATACTATTTTATTAAATAATATAAAAGTCATACCAATATATTGTTCTTCTAACTAACATGGATAGTGTTAAAATTTCTTAAATTATCCATTTTAGGATCGTTGGGTAATTTAATGTCTCTATTTTAGCTTTTTAGTATAAAAATACAAGAAGACATGGTAAGAGTTCAACTATTAAAAAAATGGTTAAATCTAAAAGATAAGGTTAATGTGATGACCAAAACTTGTCTAAAACCTATTTTAAATTACTTAACATAATCCTATATTCCTTACCATGAGCACAAATCGAACCTATGGAACCATTTTGTTCAAATCCAAAGGAATCACTCGAAGAAGAGGTAATTATTTTATCACATCTTTCAATTTTCTTTTCGTAATATACATCCTCTTTCTCTATTGTTTCCATTATTAAATAATTACTCTAGTAAATTCTAAATTCCTATGTGTTATAATAAATAATGGAAAACCATATTATTTATTCTATCCATACTTTGAATGACAATGTCACCTTGTGTGCGTACATACGGCTTACCCTCTCCACGTCGTGGTGTAATTTGTTATTCAACACTATGTTATTTGGATGGATATAATGATGAGTATTATGTATATAAATAATTTACATAACATTATAATGATTCCTTATAGTTAATATACCATCCTATTCCACCCCCATTTAATCAGTAAGGAAATGATATCATCGCTCGTGTGTACATATGGCTTCCCATCTCCACGACGCGATAGGATTCATTTCCATATTCGCCATTAAAGGTTGATTATAAAAATATATACTATTAGTAAGTATGTTATGTATGAAATAATAATGAAAATTATTAATATATATATATATATGTATGTATGTATTTTTATATATTTGATTAACTTACATCCATTCAATACGAAATGAGTATTGAAAGAGAATTTATGCGTACGTACTGCCCACCGTCTCCCTAAACGGTGTATTCCATTTCATATATAAATATATATTATGATAGAAAAATCATGTTTTATATTCCGGTTGTATGTAAATCATGATCTAATTATTATTATCAAGAATAAAATGTTAAAACACATACGATAAAGAATGTGATTATTAAAAAAAGTTACTTTAACAAGGAAATAAATATTAAATGGGTAGTATAAAGCCATAAATTAATAATTTATGATATCGGATATATAAATATGGTTCTAGTATAATTAAATAATATACTATGGTGCTTAAACCGAAGGTTAAACCTACCCTCGACTAAAGAAAATTATAAGGTTAGGGTTAATTATTATTCATGATTGATTATGTGAAAGTATTTACTAGGGAATATTTATAATCCATGTACATGTTTCAAAAAAATGCTTCAAAAGGAATGATTTATGGTCTTATGGAATGGACTCTCTAACTATATCATCATTTTAAATGTTTTAAAGATTTATTTTCATAAATATTTTTAAATAATGTCCATGTTTTCAAAATGATTTTATGGATTTATATATATAGAAACGATTGTTTAAAAATTTTAATTCCTTTCAAAATATTCAATGTGTTATGGGAAACTTTAATTCGAAAATCACTTTAAATTGAATTAATTTATATGTTGTGCGACTATTGAATTTTTTCCGGAAAAAGGGTTATTTTTCTCAAAGAGTTTTACTAATTATTTTCATCTATGCCAACATCTGTTATTAGATATTATTCTTGATTGGGGATTATTTATTATTAAAAATTCATATATATTGTTTTGAATGTGTTATGATATGATTGACTCTGGATTTTCACTTTTTATACCATAGATGGATTATGTTTAAATTATTAACATTTTTATGCTAGTTTTATTATGAATATCTATGTTATGTTTCATCATTTACATATCAAGGAATGAATTATACATAGCAAGTGATGGGTGGGGCCTGCTATCACCCATCGATGCATGTATATGTCTCATAAGACAAACTAGTGTCTTAACATAAGGCCTTGACAATATTTTTATTTGTTTTATTGGAACGAAGCCTTTATTATGGGGTTATGATATACAACATTATTATTTCAATCATTATGAGCTTTGTTATTAATGATACATGTTATAATTCAACTAGTAGTATATCCCTGTGAAAATTTAAATTGAATTACTTAATATATCATATCCATATTATGAAAAATTTTATGTTTAAACGGCTTGTGATTCAATTTTAATCGTTGCCTTAAAATTTGTTCTTATTTATGAATGTTTCACATATCTTAGTATCCTTAATAAACAACTAATACCAACAATTTCTTATGTTTTATTTTCCTAGGATTCCAAGAAGTGTTTTATGTTTGATGCATAGGGTTATGATAGGGGAATAATTGTATTCTAAATGGTTTGAATATTTTATAGTTTATGTTTTGAATTGTAATGTAAGGTTGATGAATGTAATATATTTCACAATATTGTTAAACTGATTGGTCCATCGGGACATGATTCTTTATTTCATAAAAATGTGTTAAAATAATGCACCAATTCTGGGCTTCTTGAGTCGAGGTGATACAATTTTAATTTTATATTATGTCTTAGATATTTTTTAGGTTGAATAAATCTACCATTTTAAATTGTTTCCTATAAAGGGTAATTCCTCCCATATTGTTAGATATTTACACCCATAGTGATATTCTCTAACCTGGGACCTATTATAGGTGGAACTTGGGGTTCATAATCTCGTTTTATTCATTTCCATCCAAGGATGGGTATCTTTGGAGTTTCTGGGTTGTGACAGAGCGGTATTAGAGATATTGGTTGATAGGTATGATGGATTTTGGAGTTAGGCATAGTGATTATTTCATGGGATGGTATGTAAATAGTTTTATTTTACCTTGGCATATGACATGGGCTATGGAGCTTGGGCAGGACATTGGATTTTAGGGCCCCTCATTATCCAGTGCATGAACATTGATTTTATGGAACAACCAAGTGAGATGAACCTTATTGGATTGTAGAGATCTATGAAAGTTACATGAATCATAATGACTTGAGCTCATGTTAGAATCGGGTTGTTTGTTAAATGTGAAAAATTGATAAAAACTGAAATAAATAATTTAAAATAAATCTTACATAAAATTATATAATATTCAGGGATAGGAAATATTTTCTTTTCTTTCCAATATTGCTCTCATTATTCATTCGTGAGTGGATTTTGTAGTTGAGGTTCAAATGTACAGTTCATTTGATTGTCATAGGGTTAGTCTATTTGAGGAGGATGATCATAAGTAGATGACTCTATGTGATTCACAGTAGCAGGCCTCGGGATAGTACAACTGTAGTGTTTCAGGCTTGAAGATGGAGAGATGGGTAGTTGAGCTCGATATTGGATGTAGTTAGATCAGGGTCGTGAAGGAGGACTTGGTCCCTTTAGATATCAGTTCGATGCGTGGAGTTGTGAATTAGTGGTGGAATCTATATGGTTTTGAGAAGAAGGCTGGATATGTTTGAATGGTTGAATTTCAGAAGGAGTTCCAGCAGAGTTTCTTTTTTCAAAATCAAGGTAATTAATAGGTCAAATCTTATTTCTCTTTAGTTGGGGATAATTTTTGTGTGATTTCTTGTAATAATGGATAAGGACCTTTTGTGTTTTCCTATATATATTTTTTTAAATGAAGAGTCTCGTGAGATTATTCTTGTGAAGGAACTATGTCATTATGTCTAGTATAAAGTTACTCATTTTACATTGCCTTTAGGAACATGGATTTTTGTTTTAGGTATGTCTTCCCTTTTTCTAGAGTTTTTGAGAAAATTGATGTTTCTGGGAATTTTTGAAATACATGCCCAGTACATTCTGTGTACACACCGTGTACTCTTTTCCTACTCGAAGCAGAGTTCTAGCCGTGTCTGTTCCACACACACGGTGTGTAGGGGTGATGTGGAGGACGATTTTGACGGAGTATGGCAAGACCTAGTACACGCTATGTACTCTAAAAGTACATGTCGTGTACTTTCTTTTTTTCATTAAACGGACAGGGGTCACACCTGTTCGCGATAAACGTCTTCTTCTAGGTCATGTTCGTCCGAGAGCAATGGGAATCCGCGGATGTTGGATGAGCCACCGTTCCTTCATCGGTTCTATGATTCGAGCACTGTCGATTGTGTTGGAATCACAGTGGTGAGTTCTAACTTATACTTGAGCCTTGTTTTCCAATTCCACTTCCTTCTCAAGATATCGTGGGATGAGCATTACAGGAATTTTCTCATATCTATGACGTTCAAGGGAGAATCAGTCGTCGTGGTTCAAGTATATCGATCTCCTAGGATCAAGGTAGGTGGTTTGTTCCTTTCCGTAGGAAGTCTGTGAATATTTTGTGCAAATTCCACCAATTCCCTTGAACGAGGAATTATGGGTTTCCTGTTTTTCCCATGTTGTTCGTCTTATTTTCTTGATTGCTTGAGTGGATATCATTTCTTGTAAATTTGGATAATTTATACAATATTCTTGTGCTTTTCCTTGCATGTTTTTCTTATTAAGCATTTTTCCAGTTTCCATGCCTATTTGTAGGATGGTTGGGCTGTTATACTGTTATGCTGTTGTGCCTTAGAATGATAGCCAAGTAGTTAATAAGGTTTACTTGGGATGATACGCACGCTCTGGGCTTGTTTATTTCACACAGGACTGTGAGAACCTAGTGTAGTAGACCATAGGGAGAATGGACATAAGGGCTTCTCTAGAGTGTCTATTAAAACTATGTGAGACCACAGGGTGGGAATTGAAAATGAGTGCTTCCTCAGAGAGTCTATAGTTCTTCGACGCAGGCCACAGGGGGAATGAGATGTTGAGTGCTTCCCCAGAGTTCCTTTAGTACAATACGAGACTATAGGGGAATTCACAGTGAGTGCTTCCTCAGAAAGTCTACTCTTAGCTGAACTAGAGGGGTTTGACTAAGTGTACCTCCTAGAGGGTTTCTAGTACTTATAGGTTAAACAATAGGGGTTAGGCAGTGAGAGATACCCACATGGTACCTTCTTTCTACTTGTTGTTGGTTGTTTACTTTTGTACATTATATGCTAGAAATTTGAATTGTAGCTGTTGTGTGCTTTTCTGTTTACTGTTTCCTACAGTTTTACTTGCCTTGTATTCATTGACTGTTAGGAACATATCTTTGGGTGATTTCCTACTGGGATTGTATCTCACACCATGTTTGGGCCATGCTTTTGGGACTAAGAAGTCTTTTTTGTTGCAGGCATAGATAAGGGAAAGCACCCATCATCTTTTGGTACTTGACTGCTTGGAGCTAGAGAGAAAAGGACCAAGCTTAGGCTTGCGATGCTACAGGAGTTGCTGTTATTTTAGTACTTTTTTTTACTTGTATTTCGGCACGTTGTTTTGTTTTCTGCGTTCCTTAGATACTTGTACCTGCTGCAACATTATCGTCATTACTATATATTCATTGCTTCCACTGTTTGGTTTCAGTTGTTGTTTGTTGTTTACTGCTTCCTCTATTTACTGTAAATTTATTTTCATTGTATACCTTACCAAATGAGGTCATAGTATCCCCAATAACTTACCAAGGCCATCGCTACTAGTCGGAAGCCTCTGGTGTTTAGGGTAATGCACTTGAGTTCATGTGGCGAACCGGGCACAAGGCACCTCTAGGTGGCTCCCAGAACCAGTACGTTACAAAGTGGTATTAGAGGGTTTCTTTTCTCTTGATTTAATGTTTGGATCCTTTATCCAGGGATTGGAGGGATTTGCTAATTGTTGTTAAGTTGTGCCCGGGAGTAGCTAACCCATGTACAGGGAAAATCCATACTACTTCATTTATTGTTGTTTTCTAGTGTTGAGATTTATGGTTGATTTGATTTCACCAAGAGGGATTCAGATGTCCTGTGTTGTTGTAGTTTTTCTACTTCGGTTCTATTTCTGTCGCAACCTGATGAGATGAGGGTATGCCATCTCAAACATCATATAGACACTTGTTAGAAATCACATTCCATGCATTCTTGCCATACCATCTAGGCTGCATTAGCGATTGCAATTTTTTGTGATAGACTTGTGTAGATTTTGCATGCTGTTGTGATAGATGCTTTGATAGAATCTCTACTACTTGATAGAGGAATGTTTGTATTGTACTTTTCTTGAATGAATGCCAAATTTTGGTTCTTACGGTGTTATGGGCCCTCATGAAACGGGAATTGGTTGATCATTGACCTGTTTTTCTTTGTATATGACTGTATAAGATGCCAAACATTGATTCGTGTGGTGTATGGGCCCTCACAGATTGGAATTTGGCACCATCATTCCCTTTTTTCAGTGTTTTCTGGGCTTCAGTGCAGTTTCAAAGCTACTACCCAGAAAACGCAAAAATACACGGAGTGTACTTTATATATACACGCTTTGTTGTTTTAATCTGTGTATTTGACTGTGTGAGCAGAAACATGGGTTGTGAAAATCGCCAGGAACACGCCGTGTACAGTAGGTACACGCCGTGCAGTAGTGAGCATGAACCCGACCATGTATCTAACAACACGGGTCGGGGAAGCTCGAGTAGAAAACGTCGCGTTGTATAGCAACACGTCGTGTAGTCTTCTTCCAGGTACCTGACCATGTCACGAGAAACACGGGTCGGTGTTATCTTCTTCTATACACACCATGTTTGTTGGGACCACGCCTTGTAAGTGTCAGCAGTGTACTTAGTCATGTCTCCTACAACACGTGTCGGGATAAGTCTTCAAGTACATGCCGTGTTTGTTCGGAACACGCCGTGTAGTCTCAGTCGTGTAGCCGGCCGTGTAGCCAAAAACACAGGTCGTTGAAACATTGTCTACTACATGCCTTTTCCACCAGGCACACGCCGTGTAGTCTTAGTTTATGAAGCCTGTATAGGTTATTCATTCAAGGAGACACAAGCACGGAAACAGAGTTAAGTATACACCGTGTAGATTTTATACATGCTGTGAAGTCTTGTTTTGTAAATATTATGTGTTTCCTTCTCCTATTTTTTTTCTACTCCTTGGATATCAATCATTGTTTTCCTAATCAAATGTATGTTTTGATCTTTCAGATCTATGCCTCTGAGACGTCCTCTCGTTGTACGTCAGTTGTCAAGCAGTTATCAGACACTATATATGGCTAATTAGGGATTCTTACTGATCCTCCAGTCGGGCCAGCCTTGGCACCGGCTATCATAACAGTTGCATGCGGTGATGCGCAGTTCAGGGAAGGTTTTATGAGGATTATGTCAACCTTTTAGGGAGAACCGCTTCATGCAACATCTATGGAAGACTTGACATGGGTTTTCCAGCAGCAACATCCTCCCACTTTTTCAGGGGAATAAGGACCGTAGGCTGCAGAGTCATGGCTGGAAGCCATGTGGACCATCTTTTAGCATCTAGAGACACATCCAGAGAGGTGGGTCAAGATCGCTACCTATATGCTATGAGTCTCCACCAAGTGGTGGTGGGATGTGATCTAATAGGAGGGTCATCAGTATGTTATGGCTTGGGAGGAGTTTCAACGCGTCTCATATGACTACTTCTACCCGGAGACCCTGAGGGCCTACTGAGACCGGGAGTTCATGTCCTTAGGGCATGGTACTCTTTATGTTATGGATTAATCCTCTTGATTCATTGAGCTACTGCATTTCACACCCCTCTGGGGTGGGGATGGGATGTTCTTAGCGAGGAAGTTTGAGGATGGTCTTAGGCCGGAGATCCGATCGCAGGTGAATCTCTTCCAGTCAACTTCCATCACTTCCATAGTCAACCAGGCACTGATTTCAGAGCACAATCTAAGGGACTCCGGAGCTGCGAGCCAGGGATGTTCTACTTCCAGACCTAGTATTTTTCTAGATGATAGCAAGAAGCGTCGTAGGGAGTCTACGTGTGGTGATCTGAGGAAGCGAGATGCATCGTCAGGCAGCCAGGTGACATGCTACCAGTGTGGCCGGTTAGGGCACATGAGGCCGTAGTGCCAGAGATACCTAGTGGAGTGCCAATCCTGCGGCATGATGGGTCACCTATAGCGTTTTTACCAGGTTTTCTCACCAATAGCTGGTGACAAGGGTTCTTCTATGACTCCCCGTTCAGGAGCAGCACCACATGTTTCTCACCAGTCGGGAAACTGGAGTTCTTCCGTCTGTTCGAGCCGAGGGGGAGGTTGAGGTCGTGGCGGTCAACCACCAGTATGTCAGTGTCAGCAGGACGTATCAGGTCAGAGCGGTCAGGCAGGGTGATAGGGCCACAGTGCAAGCCAGTCATTCGCCGTGGAACATATCCATCAGGACTAGGATCACGGACCTTCTACAGTTCGAGGTACGATTTTAGTAGCCTCAGTTTTATCTTCAGCTCTTTTTGATATTGGTGCTACGTATAGCATTATCTATATTGCTATAGTGGAGAGCCTTGGGCTCTGTATCTTTTCTTTTGCCAACTCATTGACTCTAGACACACATTTGGAGACAATGACATCTAGTGTACATCAGTGTAGAGAGTTCCCAATCGAGGTTGTAGAGTATCATTTCTTATGGGATATCTATGTCCTAGAGATTACATACTTTGATGTAATTCTCAGGATGGGCTGGGTGGTTCCCTTCCAGGTGGTCATCAACTGTTATCGTCGCAGGGTGAGTTTCAACTCACCATGGGGTGTATCTTTTCTTCATAGAGGTGAATGGAATGTCTGGGCGAGTCAAGAAGGACTTGAGCATCATGGGCTAGGAAGGGCGATTCCCTAGATTGCTAGTTCTTATCTTGATGATCAGGGGAATTTACAGTTGGACTTTCATCCAGTGGTGGATCATTTCAGAGATGTCTTTCCCGAGGACTTTTCATGTTTTCCTCTAGAGCGTGAGGTAGACTTCTCAATTGAGCTCATGCTAGGAGTGGCACCAGTGTCCATTCCTCCCTATAGGATGGCTACACCTGAGTTTCAGGAGCTTAAGAAGCAGTTGAAGGAGTTTTAGGCAAATGGTTTCATCTGACCCAATACTTCTCCTTGGGGTTCATCTGTCCTATTTGCAAATAAGTCAGACGATACCCTGAGGCTCTATGTGGATTATCGGAAGCTGAACCACTTGACGGTCAAGAACCGGTATCCCTTCCATAGGATTTATGACCTTTTCGATCATCTTTGAGGAGCACGGGTGTTCTTGAAGATCTATTTGAGGTCTGATTATCATCAGTTGTGCGTTAGACCATCAGATATACCTCTGACACCCTTCAAGAGCTGGTATGGTCTCTACGAGTATATGGTCATGTCGTTCGGTCTCACGAATGTGCCCCCAGTTTTCATGGCACTGATGAACCGAGTGTTCCATCCTTACTTGGACTCCTTTGACGTGGTCTTCGTGGATGATATCATGGTGTACTCTCACACTCGACACGACCATGCTACCCTTCTTGAGATAGTTCTGAGTACACTGAGAGAGCATTAGCATTATGAAAAACTCTAAAAGTGCGGCTTTTGGATGGATAAAATTCACTTTTTGGGTCATGTCATCTCAGAGGTAGGAGTATCTGTGGACCCAAAGAAAGTGAGAGTTGTAGTTTCCTGGGAGCATCCGAAGAACGTTTTTGTGCTATGAAATTTCCTAGGGATAGCTGGATACTACCAACGCTTTATTCAGGACTTTTCACGCCTAGCAGCACGTTTGATAGGTCTGACAAAAAATGGGGCGAAGTTCTCATGGTCAGATTCTTGCGAATCAGCCTTTTAGGAGGTAAAGCGAATGGTGATGTCAGCATCGATACTAATCATTCATGATCCAGGCAAGAGCTACACTATTTATTGTGAAGCTTCAGGTATCGGGCTGGGCACTGTGCTAATGTAGGGAGGTATAGTCATTGCATATGGGTCTCGGCAGTTGAGGCCACATGAGAGGAACTACCCGACACACGATCTGGAGTTAGCAGCTGTTGTTCATGCCTTATGATGTTGAATACATTACCTTTTGGGATAGAACTTTGTGGTTTTCACCGAACACAAGAGTCTCAATTACATCTTCATTCAGTTTGATCTGAATCCGAGACAGCGTAGCTGGGTCGAGTATCTTCAGACTTTTGATTTTTAGCTTGCCTAAACACTAGGAAAGGGCAATGCACTGGTAGATGCGTTGAGTAGGAGAAGTCAGATTCATGTATTTCAGGAGGCCAGTAGTGAGTGGCAGCTTATGGCTCTGTTCACTGAGACGAATCTGGTGGTACATGACAGATAGGGACATACGCCTCTATCTTCTGTAGCTGTTACCTCTACACTACTTGATCGGGTACGGATGAGATAGCTATAAGACTCAAAAGGCTTAGTTCTGCGGGAGAGTGTGTCAGAAGAGGACCCTCTTCCAGGATGGATAGTGGGAGAGGATGAGATCTTTTGTTTCCAGGGATGCGTATGGGTGCCAGTAGACATACGAGAGGAGTTGATGCGGGATTTTCATACCTCAATTTGGGCAGTTCATCCTGGCTTCACCAAGATTTATCAGGTCCATCATCACCAGTACTGGTGGCCAGGTATGTAAAATGATGTTGCTGGTTTCATCGTGTGGAGTTCTACTTGTTAGCAGGTGAATATAGAGCATCAGCAACTAGCAGGGCTTTCACAAAAGTTACCCATTCCCGAGTGGAAGTGGAATGATGTCGCGATGGACTTCGTGACAGTGTTGCTGTGGTCTCCTCGGGGGAAAGATGCTGTTTGGGTTGTCGTAGAGAGACTCACAAAGGTCGCACACTTCTTTCTGATAAAGGATACCTTCAGTGTTGATGATCTTGGACGGTTGTACATCCGAGAGATTTTACATCTATATGGAGTTACACACTCCATTGTTTCAGACAGGGATGTGCTTTACTTCTCAGTTCTAGCAGGGACTTCAAAAGGCTTTGGGTACATAAGTACTTTTGAGTATAGCATACCATCCCAAGACTGATGGCCAGTCCGAGCGCACGATCCAAGAGCTTGAGAATATGCTCTGAACTTCCATTCTAGACTTCATGAGGTTCTTGGTAGAAGCATATACATGTTTTAGAGTTTTCCTAAAACAACAGATTTTAGGCGACCATTCAGATGGCACCATATGAGGCTTTGTACGGTAGGCCATGTGGATCACCCTTATGCTGGATGGAGGCAGGAGAGGCAGCTTTGCTGGGACTTCGTCTTGTTCAGGAGACCTCTGAGCAGATAGTGTTGATTCAGAAGAGGATGGATACAGTAGAGGCTCGACAGAAGTCTTATTCTTATCAGTAGAGATGACCTTTGGAGTTCGAGGTCGGGGATCAGGTTTTCCTGTGTGCTGCACCGAGGTTGAGACACAAGAGGATTTAGAGACATGGTAAGCTTTCACCACGGCACGTCGTGATTTTTGAGGTTTTGGAGAGAGTTGGTCCGGTTGCCTATCGGTTGTAGCTACCTCAGAGGTACCGGGCCATGCACTACGTCTTCCACGTCTCTTAACTCCAACATTACTTTTCAAACCTGTCTCATGTCTTTCAGCCATAGGAGGTAGAGCTCGAAGGAGACACGTCGTTTGAGGAGCATCTTATCCGGATTTCGATCAAAGTACGAAGGTTCTCTGTGGGCGGTTTGTTCCTTTAGTACGGGTGCTTTGGCATCATGGGTGAGTAGATGAAAAGACCTGGGAGAGGGAGGCTGATGTATGATCGCAGTGGTTGGAGCTGTTCGGGGTTTCTTCATCTACGCCTCGCTAGGGAAATTCGAGGACGAATTTCATTAAGGGGGGAAGTTTATAAGAACCTGAATCATCGTATTAGGTATGTATTCCCTTTTTTTGATGTTTTTCAAAAAAATGAAGTTTCTGGAAATTTTTGAAGTACACGCCGTGGGCTCTTTTCCCGCTCGAACCCGTGTTCTATCCGTGTCCGGGCCACACACACGGTGTGTAGGGGTGACGTGGAGGCCGATTTTGGTGGAGTACAGAAAGACCTAGTACATGCCATGTACTCTAAAAGTATACACAGTATACTTTCTTTTTTTTCATTAAACGGACCGGGGTCGCACATGATCTTGATAAACTTCTTCTTCTAGGTCCTGTTCGTCCAAGAGCACCGGGAATCCTCAGATCATCAACGATCCACCGTTCCTCCTTCCGTTCTCCGATTCAAGCACTGTCAATTGCGTTGGAGTCACAACAGTGAGTTCTCCCTTCTTCTTGAGCCTTATTTTCCAATTCCTCCTCCTTCTCAAGATATCATAGGTTGAGTGTTTCTGGCGTTTTCTCATATCTACTAAGTTCAAAGGAGAATCAGTCGATGTGGTTCAAGTATATCGATCTCCTATGATCGAGGAATGTGTTCTGTGCCTTTCTGTAAGATGTATATTAATATTTTGTGCAAATTCCACCAATTCCCTTGAACGGGGAATTGCGGGTTTCCTGTTTTTCCCCTGTGGTTTGTCTTCTTTGCTTGATTGTTTGAGTGGAGATCATTTCTTGTAAAGTTGGATAATTTATACTATATTATTGTGCTTCGCCTTGCATGTTTTGATTATTAGGCATTTTTCCTGTTGCCATGCCTAGTTGTAGGATAGTGGGGCTATTATACTGTTATGTTGTTGTGCCTTATAATGATAGCTAAGTTGTTCTTGAGGTTTACTTGGCATGATACGCGTGCGTTGAGAATTTTTATTTCACACAGTACTGTGAGAACCTAGTTTAGTAAACCATAGGGAGAATGGACGTAAGGGATTCTTAAGAGTGTCTTTTAATATGATGCGAGACCACAAGGGGAATTGATGATGAGTGCTCCCATAGAGAGTCTGTAGTACCTCGACGCGGGCCACATGATAAATGATACATTGAGTGCTTCATCAAAAAAATCCTTTAGTATGATACAAGACTATAAGGGGAATAGACAGTGACTGCTTCTTTAGAAAGTCTACTCTTAGCTTCACCAGAGGGGTGAGACTGAGTGTGCCTCCTAGACGGTTGCTAGTACTTGTAGGTTGAACCATAGGGGTTAGGCTGTGAGAGCTTCCAGAGGGTTACCTATTATCTACTTGTAGTTCGTTGTTTACTTGTGTACTCTATATGCTAGAACTGAGGATTGTAGCTGCTGTGTGATAGTCTGTTTACTATTTTCTAAAATTCTACTTCCCTTGTATTCATTGACACTGAAGAATTGATATTCTGGTGTTTTCCTACTGGGATTGTATCTCACACCCTGTTTCGAACAGACATTTGGGCCGAAGCAGACTTTGTTGTTTCACGCATAGATAAGGGCAAGAGCCCCTCGACTTCCCGTACTTGACTGCTTGGATCTGGAGAGCAAGGGAAAAAGCATTGGCTTGCGATGCAGTATGAGTTACTGTTATTTTAGTACATTGTTTTTTACATTTATATCAGTACATTATTGTTTTTTCTTCATTCCTAAGATACTTGTACCTACTGCAACATTATCCTCATTACTATATATTCATTGCTTCCGCCACTTGGTTTCAGTTGATGTTTGTTGTTTATTACTTCCGCTATTTACTGTTAATTTTTTTTCTTTGTATACCTTACCAAATGAGTGAATAGTTTCCCAAATAACTTACCACGGACCTCGCTACTAGTTGGCAGCCTCTGACGTTTGGGGAAATGCGCTTGAGGTCATGTGGCGAATCGGGCACGAGGCACCTCTTCGTGGATTCCGGAACCGGGACGATACATTGCCGATGTATTTGGTGGTTCAGATGAAGGAAATGGTTATCTATATGATGAAATTGTGAAATGGATTTTGTTAGTGGATAAATAGGTTTTTTTCTTGATGATTAAAGTTTTCAGTAACAGGGATTACGAAAAAATAATTTCTATGTTTCGACAACCAGGGGGTCGACCTCTACATCTTCATTTTTGGCCTACTAGGTTTAGTGGTTTCTGTTATTTTACTAGGAGAATTTTTACTATGTCTTTTCGTTGTTTGGTTCATATAAATTTTGAGATCTAGTTCATAGAGGCTACTCATGATCATTTTTGTGGTGTATCATAGGTTCAATACTAGTGTTAGTAACAATTTCTAGTGAGACAATTTCAACATCATGGGTAGAAGGTTTTTTCTCCACCAATGATATTTGAAGATGTTAGAGACCGACATCAAGATGTTCCTCATTTTTAGGGACTATAACATGAGTGTGGTCATAGAGGTGGTCATTAACAAAGAGTTAGAGGATTCAGGCAGGGTCAGTTACAAACAGTAGTTGCAGCAGCTCTAGAGGGGCAGAGATAATAAAAGGTATGTGCAGTTTTTTAGTACCCTTTTTTCACATTGTTTAATTCAATATCTTCACACTTCTTTTTTCCCCCACATTACCCCATTCTCTAGGAATAAAAATGGAGAGGATTACCATAATGGTGGGATTGAGTATACCAGTAGGACGAAATATCATCTTGCTTAATGTCTAACAATGGGGAGACCTTGTATTGTTCTTAATAAAAAAAGATGGTAGTTTGAGGATCTGTATAGAATACCCGTTTTTGAATTAGGTGACAGAAAAAAACATTTTCCAATTATGATTATAAATAATATTTTTTATTAGTTTAGAGGTATTATTTTCTTTTGAATGATTGATATATGGTCTTTATATAACTAGTTGAGGGTGAAGTAGTGTGATATCCCAAAGAATACATTTTGATGTCGGTATGGGAACATCAGGTTAGTAGTCATACCATTTAGTGGTATGAAGGCATAGACCATGTTCATGGGGTTTATTAACTTTTTAGTCCATGAGTTCATGGAACTGTTTGTGATCAAATTCAATGATGATATCATGATCTACTCAATGTTAGAGGATGATCATGCCCAGCATCATAGAATTGACTTTCATGATCTTTGGAACCAACAGCTCTATGGAATGTTGTCCAAGTGTAATATATGAACTAAATAGGTTCATTTACATAGTCATGTGGTGTCTCAAAAGGTTGTGTTAGTGGAACATTAAATATTGAAGAAGTTATTTCTTGGGATGTTCCCTAGAACGTGGTATAGGTTCATTGTTTTCTTGGAAATGAAGGATATTATTTGAGATTTATACCTTATTTATCAAGAATTTCAACCATAATGCATTATTTGACTAGGAGGAACCATGTTTTTTTTGCAGTGATCTGTGCTATGAAGCATTTGGTAACATGAATGAGACATTGGTCAGTGCTCAAGTGCTTCAGTTACATGAGGAAGGGGTGTTGTTTGAGGTGTTTTGTGATGCTTCTTGTTTGGGACTCTGATAAATGATGATATAGTAGCAGGAATAGATCTATTATGGGTCAAAGATGTTAACTCGCCATGAACATAACTATTCCACCCATGATCTAGACCTACAATCGGTTGTGTTTGCGCTGATGTTGTGGCGACATTACCTCATTACGGAATGATTTGTGGTATTCAAAAATCAGTAGAGATTGTGGTATATATTTTTATAGTGTGTATAAATAATAGGTAGTAGAGTTGGATGGAATATATTTATTAATTTTATTTTGAGATCTACTAAACCTCAAGAAAGAATAATATCATTGCAGATGAATCCTGAAGGAATTCACGGATGGGTGTTATTAGGGAGTCTGTGGATACATGGAGAGAATTAGAGGATATTGAATCCTTCCACATAGATGAAATAGTGGATGGTGGTAGAGGCTATTTTTTTAGATGACAATGTAGTACTCTCTGATGCAATAGGTGTAGGAGTCTCAAAAGGGGGACCTAGTGGAAGAGGTGTTGTACAATTGTGTTTGTCATGGTGATCCCATAGAGGTATGTTCAAAGGATGGTTAAAATTGGGTTTTGATTCATTGTATGTTTCTTTTTCTAGATGTAATATTAAATAAGTCTTCACAAGTATCCTAGTGTGTCTTTTAATATACATCCATATATTTCCTTATTTATCATTTCTTGAGTATTCTATTTTGGTGGCTCGGGATGAAATAGATGGTGGTAGAGTTTGTGGATAGGTATATGGTTTTCTAGTTGGTAATGGTTGAGCATAATTTTCTTGGCTTTTTGTTGCATCACTTGGATGCTCTCAAGTGTATATGGGATGTCATAAAAGTTTATTTTTCTCAAGGTTACCAGTATTTCATGAAGGCTGTTATGCTATAAAGCTGATAGTGGATTGGATGATGAAATATGGCCACTTCATAGTTATCAAAAGGTTCTGACCAATAAATTCCATAGATATAAAATAAATGGAGGAGGTGATTTAGTTACATGGAGTTCCAAAGTCCATTACATCATATCTGAATGCATGGTTGGCCTCACAAGTTTGGAAGGGATTAAAAATTATATAGTCAATGAGTTACACCTCAGCACTAATTTCTACCCTCAGACAAATGGTTAGTGGGAATAGACTATCTAGATGTTGGAGGATATTATTTTTTCTTATGTATTAGACATTATTGGATCTTGGGTGGTACAAAAAATGAACATGTTGGGGTTTTCATATAATATTTTTTTCACTCATTTATTGGAAAGGAACCGTTATAGGATCTATATAAAAATCATTCCTTTCTCCATTGTGGTGGATGGAGTTTGGGGAGGCAACCGCTCTTGGTACAGATGTGGTGTTAAGCATGACTGAGAATGTTAAGCTTTTCCATGAGAGAAAGAAAGCATCACAAAAAAAGAAAAGTAATTATATCAATTATGGATGGAGGCTCTTATGGTTTGAGGATGGGGACCAAATGTTCGTGATGGTTTCCCCATGAAGTGGTAAGAAGAGGTTTGGTAGAGAGATTAATATTTCTCCTGTGATTATTAGGCCCAATGATATGTTGGGGCAAGATGGAAAGGTGGTGTATCAGTTGGAATTTCCCCCCATAGTTGGAGAGGATATACATGGTCTTCTAAGTATCTTAGTCTCAGAAGTATCTTCATAATGACCACCATGTCATTAATTGGGCTGATTGGGATATTATGGTTGATGTGAAATTTTTGGAATGATGAGTAGAGATACAGGATCATCAAGAGAAGAGGTTTCAGGGACATACCAGTCCTTTGGATCCTATCTTTTTGATGAATCGTGGCTAGATGGAGTGTTCATAAGAGAAAGAAATGTAGGTGTGTTCCCAATAATCATGGTTGTTCTTGGTTTTTGTTTTCTCTATTAGTTTTCGTTATGTGGTGTTTGAACCCTGTTTTATGAATTGAGATGTTTTTTTAGGTTTATGATGTGTGTTGTTTGGTGAGTGATAATGTCTTGACATATAAAAAGGGATGACCATATTTCTAATCGAATCAAATTAATTTTTATCAAATTAGACCCACACAAGTGATTCAGTGCTATCTAGAGAGGATAATATCTTGAAATGGAGTTTGAGATTTCCTAAGACTTAATTCTGGGATGGTGCAATTGGTTGGTTGTAGTGGTTGTTTGTTTGGGATGCATGGCTATTGAGATGGTTGTGCAGTCGTTGTGTGGAAGTTTGGTTGTGTGATATGATATGATTTTATTAGTGGTTTCATGGGGATTAGGTTGTGAAAGAGGTTTCCGGTCATTGGGTTTGGCTAGTTTGGATGGTGGTAGCATTTGAGGTATGTTGATATCCTTGGGAGAAAGCTCACATGGTAGTTGTTATCCCCATTTTCTTCTGGGAATTATTTTGTATTCTCATGGGGGAGAATCATTTGAGAGTTAATTAATGTACTATCTTGTCACCACCCCATTCGGTACATTGCGAGTTTAGAGTGTTGGAGGTGTTAGAGGGTGGTTCCAGGAGGTTTTGGTGAAAGTTGAGGTGAAACTGATAAGCTTCAATAATTACACATCACATAAATTGATTAGAAGATGTAAAATTTTATTTCATAGCATGTCAACGGCGGGTTCACAATGTGTAGATTTTCTTTAAAAAAAAATAAAAAGGTATGAGTTTTTCAGTGAAACTGAACCAAGGAAATTACACGATTTGAAAGGGGATTATACATAATGGATACATCTGATCAAGTGCAGTTTTAAAATTAATTTACAAATTATTTTTCATTAATAAATAACTAAAACCTTATTTATATTGTTTGGAGAAATCCCTAGGTTCTTGTGGTGTTCTTCAAGTCCCTTTTGAAAATATTTTATCAATTAATTTTAGTGGTTTCTCTTTAAGGATCTATCTTTTATCTGTGATGATTTGTCCTATCATTATTTTCCATTTTATACTATTCAGATCCTATGGTTCCACTATGGTGTTGTTTCCTTTGTTGGTAGTTCATTTGGGTTTTGTTTTTGACCACCCTTTTGTTTAGATTAGGTTGATCCAGAATTTACATATGAAATGGTGTTCTCTAGGTGGTTTCTCCTTCTCCCTGCGTTGTGAAAAAAGTATGAAATCTTATTTGAGTTATGAATTCCCCCATTTATATTTACTTTGTATCACGCGGGATGGGTTTTTTACCTGTGTATAAGGGTTTTTCATGATTAATTGAAGATAAATAGTTTTTAATTGAATTTTAAGGGGTAAATTTTGTTTGATTTTCTTATTTTTATATCTATGATATTATATTGTTTTTTTGTTTGGGATTTATTTCCCTCTAAAAAATATGTTCTTTGGTGTATTTATTTAATCTCGATATATCTGATGTGAGTGCTTATTTTGTTGTGAATATTGTGAAATGACCCTAAATGGAAATTCGTTAATTACATATAATTGGATAGTGAATTTTATTCTCTGAGATTTTTGTTTTTGTGAAAATTCGCCTAATGTAAAATAGAATGAGATAAAATCCATTTTCTAAATCTATAAATGGTACCTTTTGTGTTCTTATGTGAGATTATTCTTGATGGATATCAATGTGTTGTTGGAAAATTTGTTACTAATAGTTTTCAGGGTGTGATTTTGGGGTGATGAGGTCATAGTTTGTGGGAAATATGTATTGGGTAGTGAGTTTAAAGTTTATGGGCTATGTTTTTGGGGCAGTTAGGTAAAATAATGATGAACTATTTTTTGAAATGTGGTTGTGTTGTAAAAAATTCATATATAGTGATGGAACAAATATAAAATTATTTAATAATTATTTGTATCGCTTGGGTTTCTTTGGTTAATGGAATTGAAATTGTTAATGAATAATTATATAGTGGGTTGTGTGGTTAAACATAGTTGATGAAAAATAATGGAAATAATGGGATGATTAAATGATAGTGGATGTAAATGTGGAATGAGGTTTGTGGCTTTTTTGTGGTGTTATAAATTTAAATCTGGAAACAATAGGGATGGTGTCGTGAGTTGGTTGTTTGTTTGAGAACCCATATGTTGGTCTTGAGTGTTTTATTTACATATATATATATATACATGTGTATTATTTTTATTTATATAAATGCCCCACCCATGTTGATATCTATGTGTTGAACACCCGCATAGTCACACATGGGCGTCCTTGCCATCATACATGTGGGATTATGGATGGATGGACTCCCATTCAACCCTAAACCTTCTTCTAGGGGAGGTATATGTTACATAGGTTGTGAAATCTGATTCTATGTTAGTTTAATAAAGGATGAGGAATGGTATCCTAGGTGTCTTCGGGATGAGTTGTGTTGTGGTTCCACATGTTTATTAAGGATGAGATGTTATGTGATTAATAATGTGTATTTAAGATGAGATAGGATGGGGTACCCCAAGTGTCTTCGAGAAAAGATGTGATGTGTTGTGTGTCCAAGGTGTGTGCGGGTGAGATGTGTTTTGAGGCCATGATGTTTGGGTCCAGGATGTGTTTTCTGGCTAAGGTGTGTCAGGGAGGGATTTTTTGTGACTCCACTGTGTGTGTAAGTAGAACATGATGTGGTATATTCAAAATTGGTTGGAGTTATTGGACATTTTCTTTTGTAGTGTGAGAGAGGATAATCCGCAGGAAATAAATCTATATTACCCTATCAACAATATCCTTTTTATTATATTATACTATATGGGTTGTGTTATTTGGTGAGAGTGCCTTGGTAATGTTGGGTTTGTTAGTGAACCTATTTATGTTATTTTTGGTTATGGGTATTTCTTACAAGATCATTAGTATAATTTTTTTGTATATACACGAATTACATTGGTTTTCTTATTTAGTGTACTTCTATGCTTAGCCTATGTATATAAAACATTCTCATGTTTGGAGGATAATTTCAAGTACCATACCAAAAATTGATAGCTAGCATCCTTGAAAATTTTTGGGGCGCTACTTTATCTTTACATTCAGGTATTTACATGGAGGCTTTTATCTACGTCAGTTCTATTTTTGGGATTGTTTGGGTTTCTCTTTTATATTATGTATTGGAGTAATTTTTGGATGATTCATTCAATCTCCCAATATTATATCTTATAAAGGTTAATTCCTCCCATATTGTGACATTTGTACACCATTGGTGCTAGTTGCTAACATGGGTCCTGTAGGAGTCAAGACTCAGTGGTCATTCTCCCCTTTTCTTTATTTCCATCTAAGGAGGGGTATCATTGGAGGGAGGGGGAAATTAATATATTATAGATTTTCTCATGACTATTTTATAGTCCCATGGATTATACTTTTACTAACTATTTATCTTCATGTCATATGTTAGATAAATCATTATTCCTTGAATATGACCTATGCTTTTTTGGGTATTATTTTCGTATTTATCATGACAATATGTATTTTCCAATCATTTGAGCACATATGATTAGATATTCTCATAACATATGTTCACCCCTATTTATAGTTTGATCTCACCCATCTCCTAGGATTCCATTACCCATGATATAAAGAGATGTGGTACATAAAATTTGTTTTTAATGGCATCTTAAGAGAATAATTTGTGGTGGTATATTTAATGAAATTTTATGAATGAAATATTTTTTCATATTTTTTAAAATGTGAATTAATTGACAAAGAATGAGTGATGTTAGTTAATGGTTTTCCACAATTATCAAATACTATTAAAATTAAATAGGAATAGAGATTTTTTATTGAAAATTTTTCATTATTTCATTTAATTAAATGGGTTGGTTTATGTTATTTTTTAATATTATTTATAATAGCCATACACAACAAATAGTAAAAACTACTTTTGAAGAAAATTTATTATTGATGAATAAAAAGACATTTATCACATTACCTTTCCAATAAATATAGTTAATTACAAGTTAATTCCATCATTTAGATATATAATCTACCTATTTCCTTAAAACAATTAATCAATATTAATTTATTTAATTTATTAAGATCAAAATACTTTTCATGAAAATATAGTTTTATGGAAATTATCTATTTTACCTTGAAACAATTTATCATCATTTTTAAATAATTAATAATTAATGAATGAATGACTATTAATTTCATTGAGATTATTTTATAAATATATTTTTCAACATATTAATATCAATTTATACCCCCAAAAACAAGAGTTATATTAAAATAATAAAATTTTAGTAATAATATTTCATGATATGTTTAACCATAGGGTTATGTATTAGGTACCCATTGGAACATAGTATTAATTAAAATGAAATATAATATAAAACATCAGGGTATTAAAATACTCCCTTATTAATTAATTCCATCTTTCTAATTTTAATAATTAGTTTATAAAATTAATATATCCTAAAATCTTCTTAAAATTGTAGATATATATTTTCATGGAAATTATTTTTGTATGTCATTAAAAGGATTCATATTAAACATTTAACTCAATAATAATTAGACCATAAGATTATTTTCCCAAACCATTCCATGGTAGTTTAGTTATAAACTATATAAATGAATTGTTACATTTTTATTTAGCTTGTTATGTTTGAAAAATTCCCTTTACATGGGGATATAGAATATTTTAAAATAAACTTTCATTATTTATTCCTGTGATAAAATAATGATTTCATCTATTGATGTTTAAAATTTTGATCAAAATTATTATTTCCATTCTTGATGCACAAAAAAAATATTTTAATATACTATCACTTCCACAAAATGATGAAGATTTTTTCATTATTTCTAAAACTAAAATGGTTTTCATAAAAGAAAATATCGACCAATAAAAAAAAACAATCATAAAATATTATTCCCCAAAATCAATACTAACAAATTTTATTTTTAAATATCATAAAATATTATTGGTCAAATATTAAGCTAAAAATTAGAATGTTTTCATAACTTATTATACTAAATTTGTCTGATTTTCCAAAAAATATCCTTCACCACTCAAATATATTCCTAAATTACATTGTCCCAAAATAATATTTCCAACATTAACTAAAAAAATACAATGTAAACATCCAAAATAATGACCATTTCCTATCACTACATAACCATAAAGGTCATTTATAAATTCATCAATAGATATCTCTAAAACCTTAAAATTTTAAAATATATTTCTTTACCATATAATTAATACCGTTAAACATATGTTATCAATCATTAAATTTTCTACATTCTCCATAAAATTAAATAATTTTAGAAAAACACCTATTTGTTTTCAATTAACCATCTTAATGAACTAATATTTAAAAATAAAACCCCAAAATAATCATATGTTCTCTAATTAAAGAATGATTACCATTAATTCATACCCTTAATGGTTACATTCACCCCTAGGGATATTAATTGATTAATTTCTTTATTTGATAGTGATCAATATAAATTCTAATTGTTGATAATATATTTCCATGAAAAAAATTATTAAATATACCCTTACCAAAATTAAATTTCAAATATGACTATATTTTACAAAGAAATCAATAAGTATTCCAATGTGATTCTTATGATCTTCATAAAAGTTTTTTTATATTTTAATATCATTAATAAATATTAGAAAAAAATTACCAATGTAATCCCTAAATATACTATGTATATTAATTCACATCCTCTATAGTCCATACCTAAATAATGTCACTCACATTGTTGTCCCATTTTAATTATGAATATTAATCCATTTAATAGGAATCACCAAAAAGTTCTCATGTAATCCAAGGGGATTTCCTAATGCTCATATTATCTATACCAACATAAAATATAGTTCCCAATTTTGATACAGAATATTATATAATTAAAAATATAAAACTAAAAACTCTAGTATCCAAGAAATATTTTTTATATAATTTCATTTGTATGAAAATATATAAAAAATTTATAATTTATTAGTTTAGTATAATTATAAATCTATATGAATACATGATTCCAATAATACATTGAAAATATAAAAAACATTTCAAAAAAAATTAATGTATATTTTAAGAGATGATAATATACTTCCCATCATGGAGAACGGAAAAAAATGGTTGAGAACGTATGGTTAGTAAGGGTTATGAATAAGAGAAGCTATAATGAATATATAAGAAATAATAATTATAGAGGACTGCATAATCTAAACAGTGTTTATTAAATAAAAATTATTTCAATGAAAATGTAAATCTAATATCATCATAAAAATATCAGGTTTAATGAAAAATGAGGTATTATGAAAATAAATACATAAATCCATAAATTCATGATATTTATATTATGGAATCTTACAAGTTATCTAGTAGTATACCATCCATTACCTAGCCTATTCACATTCATTGTATAAGTAGGTAAACACTAACTACCCATCAAATCTAGCCACCTATTTTTTCTCATTATACCTATAGATGCATCATGGTGAAATCAAAAACAATTTCCTTAAAATCACATTCATGTATAATTAATTATTAATATATTTAATGATAAATAAAATTAATTCATGAAATTCTTTATAAATAAAAATTTAACTTTAATGAATATAGAATATGAAAAAATTCCGTAGTCTATGAAATAACATTGTTAATAATCATCATATAACTGATACTATGCATAAAAGTTATGTATGGTCTAAAAACATTAATGTGATTGAAATTATTATTTTTAAATACAATATACTTAAAATCTTTTAATGGATAAGAAAATAATATAAAATATAATGATGGAGAATAATGAGAAATGTGAACTCGATAAAGTTAATGACCACAAACATGGAATAAGTAAAGAATGTAAGAAGAAAATCGAATCATTAGAATTGAGGGTTTTTAATAAATTATTTTTTATGAAATTTAGAGGAAAATATTATTGAAACATTAAAAAATATTTCTATACAACTTTAGTAAATTATTTTGAAAGAATAACATTATATATTATTTCCAAATTCAATGAATTCCATCAAGAAAATGATAACATTTTCTCATTAAATAATTTTTTTAAAATATAATAATATCTAAAATATTATAGAATAAATTTTATTTAAAAATAAAATTGTATAAATATATATTTTACATCTATGAAAAGAATTTTCCTAATAGTGGGAAAGTCCCTTAGATGAAAAAATGTAAAAACACAATGACTCCATTCACACTTTTGGAAAGAAGACCAAAGTAACTTATTTTGAAAATGTTATGAAGGTAACCCACAAAACATTGAAAATAAATACATATATTTTTGAAAAATAATTTGAACATAATTTTTATTATAGAAAATAACATCCTTGAAATTATTTCAATGAAAATATAAATTGAACGAAAATTTTATTGACAAAAAGGATATAATGTTGAATTTTCTTAAAACAATTTTCTTCATCATTTCAAATTCCAATGAGATGAATTTCTTTTTAAAAAATAGAATGATAATAAAATACTGAAAATATATGAAAATATATGGGATTTCAGTAGAATTAGTCAAAAATTTATTTTATGAAAAATTAAAAAAAACAACCTCAATTAAAAAAAATGGGATTGTCAAATATATCCTTAACTCTTTGGTAAATTTTTATTAAAAAACACTAACTATATAATAAATGAATAAAAAAAATTATACCATGAATAAATAGTAATTCATCATATAATATGTAAATGTGGATGGTTATAAACCATATAGAAGAAATTTGGTGCATAATGTAAAACATATATAATTTATGTGTATGTGAGATGAAATTACCGTAGACATATGACACTATTTAGTCCTACATATTTGATTCATGGGGAAATTGAATTATATTTTTTAGTACCATCATAATAATCCTTTTCATCTATATTCAATTTTATGTTTCTTTGATATTCATTTTCTAGCCATTCATTGGATAGTTATTTCTTATCGTGATCACTAATTATTGTTTAGTCAATTTCAATATAATTATTTCGATACATGTAAATTGTTAAAAGAAATAAGAAATTGTTACATAATTTCATAAATATTAATAATTTCAGTAATATATTTTTTATTTATTATATAAATGTTTGGAATTATCCACGCAAACTGGTAATGAATAAAATGAACAACATCACTAGATGGAGGTGGTTGTCAACATTTACAGATGAGTGAAATTATAATTTTTCAATGAAATGAATGATTCAAAATAGTAAATGATTTCAAATATTTTAAAAGTCATATTTAAGATAATATATATATATATATATATATTAATTCTACCTCTATAGCCATCCATTTAATTATATAACAAAAAACTAATTACAAAGTTATGTGTAAACAGTCAGCTATAAATACACACAAGTAATGTTTTATATTTCCATAGGACGGAATGAAGTTTTAAAATAGAATTCCCCTTATAATTTTAACATCAAAATATATTTTTTTACAATCAACTAATTATGTTTTTGTAATTAAAACTGGTTTTAAATATCTAAAAAAAGAAATAAATATTGAGAAATTTTTGTAAGATGACAACATCATCGTTGCGATACCACATTTTGATTACATTATATATTTATATATTAGAATTTCTTAAATACAAGGAGGTAAATTACTATTTCCAGTATGTTAATATGGAATTATGGTATTGATTTTCCAGAAAAAAAAAGATGAAACAATGTGAATAAGGAATTATGCGGGCTCATTTATGTAACATCACGAACCGAGTTCCACATAAACCTTGGCCTGAGCTATTGGGTCACATGTCCCCCCTGAACACCTCCCCATACACTAGAGGATTACGACTAGAAGCGATGGTTTAAAGGTCATACAATGGGGATAATATAGCATCTTATCATATTAGAACAATATATTGAATCAATGATAATAAAATTCGAAGGAATATATGAATATAAATATTATTAAACTATGGTAGAATACATAAATAGACATAATATAAGATGAAGAAGATAAAAAAAACTGAAAAAATGAAAATAATAATGAAAATCCTCAAATATAGTGTTTGCAACATGTGTGTATGGAATGATATTAAAACATGAATTGGGGAACATGTATATTATCATTCAATAGAAATGAAAAAAATCCAATGTTTATCCACTGGAATATTAAGGGAATGCTTGATCCACTACTCCAAAGATTCATATATAAGTAATGCATATCAATAAACATTAGAACTACCATTTACCTTATAAATACATGAATATAGATATTCTTCTCATGTACGAAATTAGGACACCACCAAAGAAGCCTATGTGTAATCCATTCAGTGATCATTACTAAAAAAGTGCTTTCAAATAAAAGTAAAAAACAATACTGAATAAATAAATAACCATGATACAACGGATTTGAATGGACACCTGGTGGATCTACCTAATTCGACTCATTTTCGGGTGGAATGTATGAATATTCAATATATATAGAGTATTAATATATTTATATATTATATAATAATATAATGAATCCATACATATGAAACATGAAAAGGTTTATGTCACGACCTGTCCTCAGGGCCCGTGTCGTGACTACCCCAAGCCCGCCTTCCATAGGCCTGGGGCTGGCGACAAGCAGAAAAGGTGTAAACCCTGACAACTGGGAAGGAATTTCCTTTATGAAATTAAAAAAAACACCATAGAGTACAAGCAGAAGTAATACACTAAGTACAAAAGAAGTTCTGAAAAGTAAATGGGCCAGAATACAAAACCAACCGAAAGTATAGCTACAACTGAACGAATGTACAACAGGAAAAAAAAGCAGTTGGAAGAAAAGAAGCAGCTCCTAGGTCGTCCACCTCGGATCCTACCTGAAGGGTAGGTACCGATAGCACAACCCCTAGATCGTCCACCACGGATCCTACCTAAAGTGTAGGTAGATATAGCATCCACAACGCTCTCTCTCATCAACCTCCTCTGAGTATCCTCTCGTCGTAAAGTCCATCTCCGGATACTGACTCATCGTGAGGTCCACCAATGGGTACCATCCAGTCCTCGATCACCCGACCTCTGTCAGCACTGCCCGTCGTCTACAACCAACACAACGAGGTGCGAGCATATCCCGTGTAGGGGTGAGTATATGATACTCAGTAGGGACCCCAAGACCCTCATTGTATCACTAAACCCAACAAGGATAACCACAAAGAAGGAGCTGAACAGATAACCCTTACTTATGTAAAAGCCCATAGTTATACCAAATTTATCAAGTAACTCATCTCAATCAAGAGGAAGCACAAAGGTTATGAAATCAACGGATAACCACTACCTATGTATATGCCAATACATATACCTGAGTTTTCATGTGACCCATCTCAATCATGAGGTAAACACAAAGGTCATAGACTCAGCTCAATCCAGGATTTTATTCATTATGTCGAAACAACGACTGCTGGAGAACTCCACCTTTGTCGAGTACAGTGGGCATGCCGCTACAACCAAGCGTGCCCCACTAACCATGGGCTACTGAAGCACTCCACCTATCAACTACTGTGGGCCTGCTGCTACAACCAAGCGTATCCCACCATGGGTCTACCGCTACAACCAAGTGCAACCCCACATAGCCTACAAAGGTACTTCTTTTGTGAAGTACAGCGGGTCTGCCACTACAACAAAGCACAACTCCGCCATGGGTCTACTGCTACAACCAAGCGCACCCCACTGGGCTATCCGAATCACTCCGAGACGATCGATCAGCAGTCGTCAAGTCTCAGCCAGCTACTAGGTCTCTATACTCTGCTATCTCATCACTGGGAGGGTCCACTCCAGGAGCTACTGGTCGATACTCCATGTATCACAATGTCCCATGAAGAATAATCACAAAAGCGCACCTCGTCATAGGGGTATCAACACAACAGACGGCGCGTCAATCGGACACTCGGTCTGTATGTTATCAGCCTTTTCGTCTCGGGGGCCCGGTTGGTTTCATGTATGAACAAACCCGTCCGTATCTCAAATGTACCCTGAAATATAATAGGGTATACTCATAGGGGTCGTTTCTCAACGTGATCACCCACGCCGCTGACGGTTCGTCTAACGGATGCCCTGTCTGAAAGTTATCAGCTTTTCCGTTCCAGGGGCCCAGTTGGATATCAGATTCAATCCAACCCGGCCACTATCCAACTGCGTCCAAACCTCAGCCCAAGTATTCCAAAAGTTCCGTCTCATTACGAAGGATCCAACAAAGTCAACGGCACGTCAGTCGGACGTCCGGAGATCAAGTTATAAGCATTTCTGCTCCGAGGGCCTGATTGGTTTCATATTCGAACCAATCTGGCCATACCCACAGTTCCATGAAACCTTTAGTGTAATATACCTAAACGTACATCATGATCCAAGGATCACATCACAACTGACGGTGCATCGATCGGAGGTCCGTAGCCCAGGTTATGGGTGTTTGAACGAAAACTGCCTGAAAATAGGGGGTTTGTGTAACACCCCGAGATTTAATGAAAAACATTCTTTTAATTTCATTAATGTCTTGTGTTGTATGCTACACTAAGATTACCTTGCGCTATACGCCACACTGTATTAGCTTGCAGTATATGCAACACTATTCTAGGATCGTGTTATATACAATTTTGATAATAGTTATTCTACGCAACATTGAGTATATATATATATATATATTCAATGTATAAATGAAATATTATTGGATTCTGTTATACAAAACAACAAAGGATTCTTTCACAACACGCAACCTTGACTTGGATTGCATTACACGAAATTGCAACCTTCCTCGATAGCGTGTGTTGTACGCAATACCGGGTTTTTCTAAACAACGATATATTATTATAATATTATTATGAACTAGCCGTTATGAATAGTACTAACTAAAATTTGAATTTTATAACATTATTATTCATCATACACATTTTCTTGAACATGGTATAAGAACAAAATAATTTTTTTGGGTAAAATAAGTATTTTTGAAAAAATGCAATTTTGCCGCCTTTTGATGGCACACCCACATTAAATCTAGTTTTTGACATGTTTATAAGTTCAATTTGAAAAAATAAAATTCTTATTTGGAATGAAGAAATAAAAATTTACTTAGGATAAATTTTTCATATTATTCTGGTAACTTTCATATTTTGATGAATAGTAAAAACACGCTATATTTTAATTAAAAATAACTTTTTTCATCGCAATAATTTATATGGTTAAATTATAATATTGAATGCTTTTAAAGTATAAATATAATATATTTTTACGATTTAATATAATTTATGTCATTAGCATTGATTTTACATTAAATTCGTAGGTTAAATCAATTCAATCTTTTGCAATGTTTTAAGAAAACCCGTTTTCTTTCGGCAACGGGATTAATTATAATTTAATTTCTGCAACTTTTGTGTATTGAATTTGGAAAAATGGATTCCATATTTGGAATCAGTTGGTCCAAAATATGTTAATAAGCTACTTTTTATTTTTGGGAATTATGAATAGTAACTACGGTAAATTTTATTTACCATAGTTAAAGGTAAATCTGTTAATTAAGGGTTAATATAATATTATAAAATTACCCTAACACATGCCAAAATACTATTGAATGACTAAAAGTCGACCCATATCACCTAAGGGTCGGATAAGATTCATTTAATGGACTTTTGACCATGAAAATAATTTAATTATTATTAAAACCAAAGAAAGAGACAACATGTCACTCTCTTAAATCTTCTAAGTATAATAATTTTAATTGAGTGATAAACATCATAAAACTTTGAACATGAATAGTCTTCATAAATATAATAAAATTATCTACATCATGATAATTTATTTATAATTTTTAGGGATTAAATAATTGTCTTTAATGGTGATACATTAATGATACATAAATTATTTATTAAGTGAAAAATAAGTAATATAGTTTTTTATTGAAATAATAATACCCATTAAAAGGACCACAAACCTGACCAAACCTTATTGGTAGTTCTTATCTACACCGTAAGCATACAATTACCTAATATATAACCGTTTTAAGCCTTATAAAACTGATTATGCCACTTATATTATTTTATTTTAAACGATGCCAAATTTGTCACCTTCATAATTTAATAAATTTAAAAATTTAAAAATTGTTATTGTAAGATGATAAATTAGAGTAAACGTATTATTGTGAAATATAATAGATTTATCTTCGTCATAGGAATTTATTTTTAATTTTTATGCAACAAATCAGTATATTAAATAATTATACAAAAATGTTGTAGTAATTATTTTATTAAGAGCTAAACCAAATAAATGGTTTTCAAAATAATAAAATAAATAATATATGAACTATTTAATGTGATACACAAATTTTATAGATACATATTACCTTGTATTAGTCTATTAAAGATTTTATTTAGAACATATCTCTTGTATATATTTTATTTAAATTAAAATAAATGAATAGTGTCAAAATTGACACTATTGTTGTTTTATAAAAATAACATATTATAAAATTGTTTAAAAATCACAAAAATATCTAAAAATTATAAATTTAAATTCATATGGTCTATAATGTTATAAAGTTACCGATTACATAAAATTCACAACAAATAAGTAATTATTTGTTATAATTTAAAATTTAGAATTTTATTACCACGAATAAACTTAAATAGATTAAATAAGGATAAATCAAAATGATAAGGTTTAAAATATGATGAAAACAAGTCTAAATTTGATTGGTTGATGATATTACAACCCTATCTCATCTAATCTTTGAATATGAGTCATTTTTGGAGGTTTTTTATGTGGGGTTAGATTTATTATAAATTAATAATTTTAAGAATTCCAAAGGTGTCCCTTTCCTCCCTTATAAAAGGGCATCTCCGCCCTCTCTTCCACAAACCACTTTGAGCCTTCAAGCTCGGCCAAACCCTGCCCAAATCTCTTCTCCACTTCCCTAGAAACATCCTAGAGGTCCTGGTCTTCTTCAAAGACTAATTTTAGTGCCCTAAAAGGAGGTCTCAAAGAGGCGCTTCAAAGAAGAGGTAATGTTCGTTACCGATTCATTCAACATTATTTATTCTTATACTTATTCTTATTTAGGTGTTTCATTATGAAGTAATAACATCAGTATCACTCATATAATGATATGTTATTATAATTATGAAACAACCCTATTTCACCATATATCCATCCTACGGAAAACGAAATCACCACGTGTGTGTACGTACGGAATTCCGTCTCCACGCCGTGGTGTAATCTATTTTCCACCATCACCTTACTTGGATGGGTATAATAGTGTAAATGATGACTATATATGATTAATGTAAATTGATATTGATTCTGAAATAGTATACATACACTCCAATACAATTCCACGATCACGGGAATGATATCATCGCTCGTGCGTACGTACGGACTACCGTCTCCACGAACGTGATGAGATTCACTTTCCATGATTAACCATTCAAGAATGATTATAAAGTAAATATAATGAATAATAATGAAATTTATGGAATAATAATGCTACTGGATTTATGTATATATATATATGTCATCTATTTAATTTCATTCAACTCAACAAGGAAACGAAAACAGCGTTCATGTGTGCATACGGCCTACCGTCTCCATGAACGGTGTATTTCTTTCCATTTATCGATCTATAATATATATGTATATTCTGAATATATATTATATATAAATAATGTTTTATATTCTAGAATTAATTAATCATGATCTAACTAATCATATGAATAATTACAAGTCAAAACACAGATGACAAATGAAACGATTTTTACCAAAATACCCTTTAACATGGAATGTACAAAAGAACGGGTAATATAAAGTCATAAGTGAACCATATATGATATAATAACAATTAATATGATTATTTAATAAGTCTATAACATTATTTTAATCATTATATAGGAGGTTCAGACACTTATGAAGCAAATCGGACCTAAGGTAAGGGATAATTTTGCACATCTTATTTTTATCCGAGATTGCTTATGCGTTAGTATTTACTGGGGTTATTTCTATCATCCATGTCCATGTTTTATAAAAGTGTTTTCATGTATGTTTAAAGTCCTTTTTACCTTTTTTTGACTTTTACTACATGGTATGTAAGGAATCTTTCTTTTGTTTACGAGTTACTTTTTGACTTTTCCGGCAAAAGTATGAAAAGAATTTATTTTTAACTTATACCGCACGAACGGATTTTTACGGTTTTATAAAGCCTTGTTTTTATGAAGCTTCCTCCAGAAAATTTCATGAATATTTTCAACAAAATCATTTTCTTTTAAAATTTCATGATGTATTGTTAAAAGAAATTGATTTTGAAGAAGAAAGGATTTTTTCCTCATGAATTCATTTCAAGTGTTTTATCAAAACCATTTTCTATCTAAGATGAAATTATTTCATATGTGTATGTATAAAGTATAATTCTTTATGATTTAAATGCTTTCACTTTTCTTATGATGAAATATCCATCTGTTTTATATGGATAATGTGATGATGATATGATGTTTATGAAACCCATTTTATTCTTTGGGTTATGATGAATGTTTTAAGTTTATGTTGTGGCACAAGTAAGAATGATTTCATTATGAGATGGGTGGGACCTATATCTCCCTCAAATTCATTGGGTAATGATTTATATCTCATGAGATAGTCATGGCTGGAATGGCAAGTTAAACCGGTTAAGTAATACAGGACTGGAACGAGGAGTGAACTCGATTCAGAAAGGGTCTTTGTGCACTAAGATGGTCTTGGTAGCAATGCCTTGGCTACTATGGAAATAATATCATGTGCTTAATGGTTTCAACAATTACATGTTTTATTCCAATGCTATTTTATCATTCTTAATGTTTCTATATGATCTATTCCTTACATACTTCCATGTTTTATGTCATTGCTCGAGCTTTTGATGTTTAAACATTATGTTCATGTTTTTAAGTTCAAATGTATATGGTATGTTTTATTTTATCCATGATTACCCTTACTGAGCATTTGAGCTAAACCTTTTTATGTTTTCTTTTCCCTATGATATAAAGAAAGGTTTTAGGTAAGAAAAAAAAGGGGAAGATCTTTATGGGAGATGTTGAAGATCATTCCCCGCGATTAGAAGATTACGTTCCATGTTTCCAAAGACACTAAACTATTACGGTCCTTGTGTGTCTGTTTTTGTTATGTATTAAGTATTCCTCTAATGTAATGTAATATCCATGTACGTCAAGCTCTGGGTCTCTACAGTTGGTATTAGAGGAAAGGATTAGTCAACCTTTGGAAACTAGGATGCGAAAATGTTAGTGAGATCCCTAGAGATATTTCTAAGGTATGTCTAGGGATGTCCCTAAGGATAAGTATACGTATAAGATATAGTCCTTGAACAATGGTAATGAACATAGAATTTAACCTAAGATGTTAGATATTGAGGATACTCCCCCTTTACTCTGTTGTTTTCCCTAGTATGATTTTTGCCTCTCACACTATTAGTTTTGGCTTTTAGAAAATGGCTGGAAATAAGAAGATTCACGATAATGGAGGATATGATAGACAATGGTATGATTTTCTTCATGAGAAACCAAATGAAACGGGATCTGGAAGTCCAAACATCATTATTATACCTAATCAGAAATCTCATAATATGATCAGTAATCTCAACTTTAGTAAGTTTCCCGAATCAGATAATAAGAGAAAGATGGAGTTTCATGATCGTCATAGTGGAAAGAAAGTTCAATTTCCCTCATGTAAATCATGTGGGATGAGGCATCATGGAGATTATTTCAAAGGAACTGGAAGATGCTTTGGGTGTGGAGAAGAAGGACACAAAGCCAGTAAGTGCAATGGAAAAGGTTCAGTTAACACCATTGAAAAGGATAATGGTATTGCTATGACATCAACAATGATTAGATGTTTTAAATGTGGAATGTACGAGAATTATTAAAACAAATTCCCTAATGGAAAATCTCATGAAGAGAATCAACATGGTCATATGGGTTGTATTTATGTGGATGATGATGAGGAGACTAAAAATAATATATGAGCTGAAAGAAGTGTTGAAGCTCAGTCAGTTGTTTTAGAAGGTAGTGGAATGATTGTATGTTTATCGAGAGTTATGTTGTATCGTTACACTATTGTTTTTCCTAAAAGTATTTGAATGTATATGTTTAATGGTACCAGTAACCATGGAAGGTTATTCAGATATTTTTGTAAAGTAGATGATATGCGCATAATAAAGGAATAAGAAGATAATGAGATGTTTGATTGTATTCAGGAGCTCATGATTGATATAAGGACTAAGTGATATTATGGTTTGAGTATATAGAATTTTGAGGATTTTGGTATGTGGAAATTGTTAAATTTTAATTGCATTCGTGTTTTCACTAAGGTTCAATGGGTATTCATTTTTCAAGAGAATACATGATTAAGGCCTTTGAATGTTTGGAATGTGACCAACAAGACATATCTTATGATATATAGGGATCAATGATGGTATTAAATCTCTGGTAATCGTTTTCACTATATTATGAGAGTGGAATGCAATATTATGGATAAGCCTAAAGATTAGAATGGATTATGTTGGACATAAGTTAGTATTGTTTAAGGATAGAAGTTTTTTCGATATTTTTGATGGGATGTTATAGTAATATAGTTTTATAAAAAGGACAACTTACAGCACGGGCGACATCCCATCGCGTTGGACAAGGCTGTGGGAATCGAACCCACAACCAAAGTGCGACTGGCCTTTATCACCTACCACTGGGCTACAGGAAGTCCCTGGTTAGTAGAAACTAGTTTTCTTTTATTAAGTGGCATGATATATGAATTATATGTTCATTTTTGGAAGCATATACGGTTAATCTAACCATAAGATGGACTTATATATTTTTCTACCTTTTTTTGAAAGAGATGGAATGACCCATCATTCTATCACATGATCTGCTAACACATCACGAATAACAAATTCAACTTCATTTCTTTAAGGGATGAAGTGGAAATTGTTCTATTCATGAACAACAGTGAGATTGTTCCAAAATCATGTAAGTATTTCTTTTAATTCATCAACTTTAGGGAAATGATCATGAAAACCAAAAATGTTGTCCTAGTTCCCTTATATCCGATGAATCAGATGGTACCTTAGATCATCACAAATCTATAGCTTTGTGATTGTTGGATTTTTCAAAGCCATGTTCTAAACCACTCTCCATCAGAACTTTATGATTGGATTTTTCTTCCATATCCATATTTTCACCTATGTTCTCCTACGTGGAAACCCAGTGATGAGTTAATTTGGGTAACCGTTACATTTTATACTTTAGTTTTAAAGCCATATTTTGGTATTCCTTTTTACGATATGGATTTCTATTAAACAAACTTTTGAGTAGTAAACCATTTATAACCCCAAAGAATTTTGAGGGAAAAATTCATTTTAAGAGGGGTAGAATGTAACACCCCGAGATTTTATGAAAAATATTCTTTTAATTTCATTAATGTCTTGTGTTGTATATTACACCAAGATTACCTTGCGCTATTCGCAACACCGTATTAGCTTGCAGTATACACAACACTATTCTTGGATCATGTTACACACAATTTTGATAATAGTTATTCTACGCAACATTGAGAATATATATATATATATATATATATTCAATGTATAAATGAAATATGGTTGGATTCTGTTATAAGAAACAATGAAGGATTCTTTCACAACACACAACCGTGACTTGGCTTGCATTACACGCAATCGCGACCTTCCTTGATAGCGTGTGTTGTACGCAATCCTGGGTTTTGCTAAACAACGATATATTATTATAATATTATTATGAACTAGCCTTTATGAATAGTATTAACAAAAATTTTAATTTTATAACAATATTATTCAACTTACACATTTTCTAGAACATAGTATAAGAACAAAATAAAATTTTCGGGTAAAATAAGTATTTTTCAAAAAATGCAGTTTTGCCGCCTTTTGATGGTGCACCCACTTTAAATCTAGTTTTTGACATTTTTATAAGTTCAATTTGACTAAATAAAATTCTTATTTGGAATCAAGAAATAAAAATTTACTTTGGATAAATTTTTCATATTATTCTGGTAACTTTCATATTTTGATCAATAGTAAAAACACGCTATATTTTAATTAAAAACAACTTTTTTCATCATAATAATTTATATGGTTAAATAATAATATTGAATGGTTTTAAAATATAAATAGAATATATTTTTACCATTTAATATAATGTATGTCATTATCATTGATTTTACATTAAATTCATAGGTTAAATTAATTCAATCTTTTGCAGTGTTTTAAAGAAAAACCCGTTCTCTTTTGACAACGTGATTAATTTTAATTTAATTTATGCAACTTTTGTGTATTGAATTTGGAAAAATTGATTCTATATTTGGAATTAGTGGGTCCAAATTACGTTAATAAGCAACTTTTTATTTTTGGGAATTATGAATAGTAACTACGGTAAATTTTATTTACCATAGTTAAAGGTAAATCGGGTAATTAAGGGTAAATATAATATTATAAAATTACCCTGACACATGCCAAAATACTATTGGATGACTAAACGTCGACCCATATCACCTAAGGGTTGTATAATATTCATTTAATGGACTTTTGACCATGAAAATAATTTAATTATTATTAAAACCAAAGAAAGTGACAACATGTCACTCTCTTAAATCATATAAGTATAATAATTTTAATTGAGAGATAAACATCATAAAACTTCGAAAATTAATAGTCTTCAGAAAGCTAATAAATTTATCTACATCATGATAATTTATTTATAATTTTTAGGGATTAAATAATTGTCATTAATGGTGATACATTAATGATACAGAAATTATTTATTAAGTGAAAAATAAATAATATAGTTTTTATTGAAATAATAATACCCATTAAATGGCCCAAAAACCGACCAAACCTTATTTTTAGTGTATATCTACACCTTAATCATCCAATTACCTGATATATAACCGTTTGGAGCCTTATAAAAGTGATTATGACACTTATTTTTTTTTTATTTTAAATGATGCCAAAGTTGTCACCTTCATAATTTAATAAATATAAAAATTTATAAATTGTGATTGTAAGATTATAAATTCGAGTAAACATATTATTGTGAAATGTTATAGATTTATCTTTATCATAGGATTTTATTTTTAATTTTTATGAAACAAATCGGTATATTAAATAATTATACAAAAATTTTGTAGTAATTATTTTATTAAGAGATAAACCAAATAAATGGTTTTAAAAATAATAAAATAAATATTATATGAACTATTTAATGTGATCCACTAATTTTATAGACACATATGACTTTTTATGAATCTATTAAAGCTTTTATTTTGAACAAATATTCCGTAAATATTTTATTTAAATTCAAATAAATGAATAGTGTTAAAATTGACACTATTGTTATTTTATAAAACTAAATTATTATAAATTATTTAAAAATCACAAAAATATCTAAAAATTATAAATTTAAATTTATATGGTCTAAAATGTTATAAAGTAACCGAGTATGGAAAATTCACAACAAATAAGTAATTATTTGTTATAATTTAAAATTTAGAATTTTATTACCACGAATAAACTTAAATAGATTAAATAAGGATAAATCAAAATGATAAGGTTTAAAATAAGATCAAAATATGTCTAAATTTGATTGGTTGATTCCATTACAACCCTATATCATCTAATCTTCGAATATGAGTCATTTTTGGAGGTTTTTTAAGTGGGGTTAGTTTTATTATAAATTAATATTTTTAAGAATTCCAAAGGTGCCACTCTCCTCCCTTATAAAAGGGCATCTCCTCCCTCTCTTCCACACACCACATTGAGCCTTCAAGATCGACCAAACCCTGCCCAATTATCTTCTCCACTTACCTAGAAACATCCTATAAGTCCTGGTCTTCTTCAAAAACCAATTTTAGTGCCCTAAAAGGAGGTCTCAAAGAGGCGCTTTGAAGAAGAGGTAATGTTCGTTACCGATTCTTTCAACTTTATTTCTTCTTCTAATTATTATTATTTAGATGTTTCATTATTAAGTAATTACATCAGTATCACTAATATACTGATATGTTATTATAAGTATGAAAAAACCCTATTTCACCATCTATCCATCCTACGGAAAACAAAATCACCACGCGTGCGTACGTACGGAATACCGTCTCCACGCCGTGGTGTAATCTATTTTCCACCATCACCTTACGTGGATGGGTATAATGCTGTAAATAATGACTATATATGATTATTGTAAATTTATATTGTTTCTGAAATAGTATACATATGCTCCAATACAATTCCACGATCACGTGAATGATATCATCGCTCGTGCGTACGTGCGGACTACCGTCTCCACGAATGCGATGAGATTCATTTTCCATGATTAATCATTAAAGAATGATTATAAAGTAAATATAATGAATAATTATGAAATATATGGAATAATAATGCTACTGGATTTATGGATATATATATATATATTTCATCTATTTAATTTCATTCAACTCAATAAGAAAACGAAAACAGCGTTCATGCGTGCGTACGGCCTACCGTCTCCATGAACGGTGTATTTCTTTCCATTTATAGATCTATTATATATATGTATATTCTGAATATATATTATATATAAATCATGTTTTATATTCTGTAATTAATTAATCATGATCTAAGTAATCATATGAATAATTACAAGTCAAAACACAAATGGCAAATGAAACAATTTTAACCAAAACGCTCTTTAACATGGAATTTACAAAAGAACAGGTAATATAAAGTCATAAGTAAACCATATATGATATCATAACAATGAATATGATTATGTAATAAGTCAATAACATTATTTAAATCATTATACAGGAGGTTCAGACACTTACAAAGAAAATCAGACCTAAGGTAAGGGATAATTTTGCAAATCTCATTTTTATCCGAGATTGTTTATTCGTAAGTATTTACTGGGGTTATTTCTATCATACATGTCCATGATTTATAAAAGTGTTTTCATGTATGTTTAATGTACTTTTTACCCATTTTTTACATTTACTACATGGTATGTAAGGAATGTTTCTTTTGTTTATGAGGTACTTTTTTGACTTTTCCGGCAAAAGTATGAAAAGAATGTATTTTTAACTTATACGGAACGAATGGATTTTTACGGTTTTATAAAGCCTTGATTTCATGAAGATTCATCCAAAAGATTTCATGACTATTTTCAACAAAATCCTTTTCTTTTAAAATTTCATTATGTATTGTTAAAAGAAATTGATTTTGAAGAAGAAAGGATATTTTCCTCAAGAATTCATTTCAAGTGTTTTATCAAAACCATTTTCTATCTAAGATGGGATTATTTCATATGTGTATGTTTCAAGTATAATGTCTATATGATTTACATGTTTTCACTTTTCTTATGATGAAATATCCTTTTGTTTTATATGGATTATGTGATGATGATACGATGTTTATGAAACCCATTTTATTCTTTGGGTTATGATGAATGTAATAATTTTATGTTGCGGCGCAAGTAAGAATGATTTAATTATAAGATGGGTGGGACCTATATCTCCCTCCAATGTATTGGGTAAAGATTTATATCTCATGAGATAGACATGGCTGGAACGGAAAGTTAAACTGGTTCAGTAATACAGGACTGGAATGAGGAGTGAACTCGATTCAGAAAGGGACTTTGTCCACTAAGATGGTCTTGGAAGCAATGCCTTGGCTACTATGGAAATCATATCATGTGCCTAATGATTTCCACAATTAAATGTTTTATTCCCATGCTATTTTATCATTCTTAATGTTTCGTTATGATCTATTCCTTAAGTACTTCCATGTTTTATGTCATTGCTCAAGCTTTTGATGTTTAAAGTTTATGTTCATGTTTTTAAGTTCAAATGTATATGGTATGTTTTATTTTATCCTTGCTTACCCTTACTGAGCATTTGAGATCACCCTTTTTATGTTTTTTTCCCCAGGATATAAAGAAAGGTTTTAGGTAAGAAAAAAAGGGGAGGTTCTTTATGGGAGATGTTGAAGATCTTTCACCACGATTAGAAGATTACGTTCCAATATTCCAAAGACACTAAACTATTACGATCCTTGTGTGTCTTTTTTTGTTATGTATTAAGTATTCTGCTAAAGTAATGTAATATCCATGCACGTCAAGCTCTCGGTCTCTATAGTTCGGGCCCAGTCCGACCCAGCCCGAGGCCCCTTGGGTAGGCCCGAATCTGGTCGACCCGACCCGAGTCCGGTTCTTGCCCACTAAGGCGCGGCCCGGCCTGGTTGGCGTAACTCGGCCCCACCGGCGCGGCTCGGCCCTGCCTGGGCGCCGGTTTGCCCGGCATGAGCACACCTCGCATGGCCTGCTGGTCGTACCGTTGTAGAAAGGGGGGGGGGGTTCCCCCTTGATTGAAGCCGCGACCCCCCTCCACGTGGGGGCCGCTCCCTTTTAATGCTGGGGGTTACGAAACCTGGTCTCCCCTGGTCCTGTGCGGCCACGGGACCGCCGCCTGCTGCCACTGCTTCAGCCGTGGAGGATCCTCCTAGTGGCGCACCGGGCGCCGCCTCCGGCAGCCGGCGCCGCCGTGCCTGCGGGGCGCACCGACATGATCTTCCGCGGACCACCGAATGTGCTCTGGTGGTCCGTTTTGCTTTCCATCTTCGCCAGCGGTCCTCCCGTGAGCCGTGGATTACTACTAATGGTTAAAAATGCCGTTGTGGCCTGCTTCATCAACGCCCATCGATCCGTACTTCAACAATAATCTGCGGAGGTTCTAGGCTTTGTTCGTTAGCCCGTGCCCTCCACGTTAGAGATTTTCAATCAATATCAAACTCAACCAAACCCGAATATTCACACCGCAACCATCCAGAATGAACGAACGATCCGTGGATAAACTGGAAGAGATTGATCCGCGCTCTTCGTCCTTTTCTCAAATGATAAAAGGGAAAATCAAATATAATTCTCCTACCTTGTGTCATTTTTCGTGTGTCGAATTTGATGTGAGAAAGACGTCATATTCAACGTAGTTCATTGTGCCAGCTCCACGCTACCGATCCCTTCTCATTCATCGTTTTCTCATCAGAGAAGATGGATCCTCGGTATTCTTTGATGAAGAGACGTCGTTCATTGAAGAAGGAAACAATTCTTCAAAGCTCTAGAGCTTTCTCTCCAAAAGACATTCCCCACAAAAGTGATAACCAAATTAAAATAAGCATCCAGCTTATTTTAATTGAACTTTCCAATCCATTCCCCTTTTGAATATAAAACCCCTTATTTAATGAAATGTTCAGTTGTTTAATTAATTAGAGATAGGATGTAAAATTAATAAGGAAGTGGAGGAGATTCATAATTAAAGGTGGGAGTTTATGAGAGTTAAAGTGAGTTATGTGAATGTGAATGGTTGGGGCTCGTGCGGGCCCCAACTCACATTTATCCTCACATTTATCCTCACATGGGTAGTTAGGTGCCACCCCAACTTCCCAATGTAGGATAAAACTACCTTAGACTTAAAAATAAAATTGTTTCACAATTTTATTCATTCTTTATTTAACCCACAATTTTTAACTTATCCACCCGCACAAACGCAACTCTGGAATGGGTGTTCCTAATCAATTACCAGCGCTGTGGTTTCATCGGTGCCCTCAGATTTCGATTCCGAGCACCGGTTCAAAATTTAGAAAAACCCGCTCGTTCGTTCACTGAACGTACCCGAGCTAAACTTCAGAAAATGATTTCGGGCACACCGGGCCTCTGAATTAGGTGCCGTCAGAAACTTCTTTCTTGAAAAATCACAAATAAATTTTAAGAAAAACATTTCCTTGAAATTTTCTGGGCTTTACATTACTCCCACCTCAGGGCTTTACGTCCTCGTAAAACATTAACACAAATTAGGGATAAAAAAGATGTTCTGAGCACGCATATGAGCCTTCCTCTCCTATGTGCTCACCTGGAGATTCCCATGCTGCCAATGAAAGCGCACAAGAGGAATCGACCGTCCTCATAGGACCCGCTCCTGTCAATCCTAGACCTCTACTGGAATCCCGCAAAAGTCACCCCATTGCCAACGTCCACCTCCCCATGGTCGATGATATGCGTTGGGTCAAGCACGTATCTCCCCAGTTGAGATAAGTGGAAGTCGTCATGCACCTGATGCAACTGATGTGGATGGGTCAAATGGTAAGCCACCTCGCCTAACCTGCTGAGGACCTGAAGAGGTCCACTGAACCTCGGAGATTACTTTCCGCCTCAGCCACATCTCCGTAAACCTCGTCGAGGTGAGACCCGTATAAGGACGTGGTCATCATCCTCGAACTCTAGAGGCCTCCTATCAGCTCTATGCAGTCTCATCTGCAGTGATCCATAGGAGATCACTGCCCACTCCTACATTAGGACACATCCGAGTCCAGTCCCTAAAGCGTCTCAGTGAACTATGTATACAACGCCCATAGGTTGGGCGCACCGGTCAACCCAGCTACTGAAAGATCTGCTGGAAGTGGTGCCGCAACTCTGGAGAATTATAGCACAAAGGTATGTTTGGCCATATCATAAGTGATCGAATGCACCCTCATATGCAAGATTCCATCATGTGCTGCCTGGCTTTTCCTTTTTGCCGACCAAGGAAACCCCCATCCCAACATTTTAGATAAACCACAAAATTTTTGCCTAATATAGTCAATCCGTGAATGAAATGTGGATCCAATCCATACTCAGAACAACATCGTAAGGCCTCGACACTACCACCAAGAGATTCCAACCAAAACTCTCACCTCGTGGGTCAGACCACACGGTCGGTGTAAGTGTGATTATCATGTCTCCTCTAAAAGGTATCTCCAGACGTGAGGGTCATGTCTACGACTTATCGGAAACTCTTTGTCTGCGACCTGATTCGTGGAAGGAAGGAATGATTAATATCAACATCTGTTACTACGGCAGCTAGTAGTGGTCACAGAATGTTACTTGAATCATTTTGACAGCCATTGGGTCACACTCCTTGACCGCAAGCAGCTAATCTCTTCTCCTTCCCTTCAGATCCCTGAGCCTGGAGGGGACAACAAAGGCGGGTGGTTGTAACATGTTGAAATGTACACCACCTCATGCTACTCTCCTAGATCTGCCTCCACATCTGCTGCTCTACATATTTATCTGTACTTAAAATTTCCTCTACATGAAGCATTTTTCACACCCATGTCTCCGAGACTGGCGTTAGTTTCCTACATTCCCATTGCTAACCTTTACTGACTGCATCCATTCAGCAACAGAATTCTCAACCACAAAGGTTCTTTCTAGCACCCTAGTATAAGTAGGAATGCATTGAGAAAATGTGATGGCTCGGATGTCCTTAAACACATCACACTCAGAGGTCCGAGCTCTATAGAACTGATCGAAACGTATTCATCGAGTACCCGGAATGTTCGGTATGCCTCGATGAATTCTCAGCTATCAACACGTCGTTCTGCCGAAGCTGCATAAGCTCTAGAAAACTCTCAGCCACCTCCTCATGCTAGTCATCAGCTGCCTGTGAGTCAGGTTCACCTCGGAACTTGAGGGTATCTGATGTTGGAACACGTGTAAGGCAGTAAGTATACAACTGTCACATACCTGTACCGCCGATTGTAACTACTAACAAACAAGTAGTGATGTATAGCTGGCACACTTCCCGAAGGCACTATCTCAGGCATCGGTCCACATACCGAAGCCTCATCACTATGCATTCCATCCTCATGGTCACTCACTGGAAAACACTAGTATCCAAGTCCACCATCCACTCTACTGATGTCTCATCTAGGCAGAAAACTCTAGCAATCGCCTCCAGCCAGTGCTCTGCTGTCTAGGAATCTGACTCGCCTCGTATCATCCGAGGCCTCTACTGCTGGAACTCCTGCAACCCACTCTTCCAGCATGCACTGTCCACTAGTACGACTGGTGGAATCTGCAGCCTAATGGTTGGTGGTGCTGCTGGTACACCACTCGAAGGAGCCAACATAGAAAGAGGGCCCTGCACCGGAGCCTCATCGCTCGGTGAGCCGTCATCGAGTACACTCTCGAAAACTCTAACTGACTGTCTGCGTGGAGACATCCTGAATAGACGCGACGTAGTCAAACAATTTAAACCTGGTGAGGTGACCTGGTTTGAGATGACTTCATGAAATCTTTTGAAACACACATGCAACCAGTGTTTTCGCGTACTAAGTCAGAAATCAGTAGTAAGGGTCCTGGTGTACGGATACGTCGGCCGCCGCACCAAAACCGGACTCTATGAACTGAAATCCACACTTAGTAACCTTAACACTATTGCTTCATATAAAGAAAATATCAGATTCCTATGTTCTGCGGTAGAACCGACTCCTATGATACCAATTTGTCACTACCCGTCCTCGGGGCCCATGCCGTGACTACACCAAGCCTGCCTTCCATAGGCCAGGGGCTGGTGACTAGCACCAAAGGCAGAAATCCCGATAACTGGGAAGGCATTGCCTTTATAAAAGTAAACAAAACACCACAGAGTACAAGCAGAAGTAATACACTAAGTACAAAAGAAGTGCTAAAATGTAAATGGGCCAGAATACAAACCCAACTGAAAGTACAACAACAACTGAACGAAATTACAACAGGAAATACATGCAGTTGGATGAAAAGAAGAAGCTCCTAGGTTATCCACCTCAGATCCTACCTGATGGGTAGGTACAGAGAGCGCAGCTCATGGATCATCCACCATGGATCCTACCTGAAGGGCAGGTACAGATAGCCTCTGCAACGCTCTCTCTCGTCAACCTTCTCCGATTATCGTCTCGTCGTGAAGTCCACCTCCGGATACTGACTTGTGATGTGGTCCACGACCAGGTACTATCCAGTCCTCGAACACTCTGCCTCTATCAGCACTGCCCATCATCTGCAACCAACACAACGAGGTGTGGGCATAGCCCGTGCGGGGGTGGGTATACGATACTCAGTAGGGACCCTGAGACCCTCAAGTCTCACTAAACCCAACAAGGATAAACACAATGAAGTATCTAAACAGATGACCCTTACTTAGGTATAAGCCCATACTTATACCTATGTTATCAAGTAACCCATCTCAATCAAGAGGAAGCAAAAAGGTTATGAAATCAACGGATAACCACTACCTAAGTATATCCCATACATATACCTGAGTTATCATGTGACCCATCTCAATCATGATGTAAACACAAAGGTCATAGACTCAGCTCAATCCAGGATATTATTCATTATGTTGAAACCACGATTGCTGGAAAACTCCTCCTCTGTCGAGTACAGTGGGCCTGCTGCTACAACCATGTGTGCCCCACTAACCTTGGACTGCTGAAGTACTCCACCTGTCGAGTACTGTGGGACTGCCGCTGCAACCAAGTGCATCCCACCATGGGTCTGCCACTACAACCAAGCGCACCCCCTCATATACTACTGAGGTACACCTTCTGTCGAGTACCACGGGTCTGCCGCTACAACCAAGCACACCTCCGCCGTGGGTCCTACGCTACAACCAAGCTCACCCCACTAGGCTATATGAATCACTCCGAGATGATCGATAATCAGTCATCAAGTCTCAGCCAGCTACAAACTCTCTTCACTCTGCTAGCTCGTCACTGGGAGGGTCTGCTCCCTGAGCTACTGGTCGATACTCCAAGTATCACAAAGTCCCATGAAGAAGTATCACAAAAGACCGCCTTGTACTAGGGTATCAACGCAACAGATGGCGCGTCAATCAGACGCCCGGTCTGTGTGTCATCAGCCTTTTCGCTCCGGGGGCCCGGTTTGTTTCGTGTACAAACCAACCTGACCATATCGCAAATGTACCCTGAACTCTCATAGGGTATAATCATAGGGACCATTTCTCAATGTGATCACCAACGCCGCTGACGGTTTGTCTAATGGATGTCCGGTCTGAAAGTTATCAGCTTTTCCGTTCAAAGGGCCAAGTTGGATTTCAGGTTCAATCCAACCCATCCACTATTCAACTACATCCAAACATCAGGCGAAGTGTGCCAAAATTTTCATATCATCAAGAGGAATCCAACAAAGTCGACGTCACATCATTCGGACATCTGGAGCTCATGTTCTATGCATTTCCGCTTCGAGGGCCCGATTGGTTTCGTATTCGAACCAACCCGGCCATACCAAAAGCTCTCCGAAACGTTGAGTGTAATACTCCGAAATGAATTTCCAGATCCAAGGATCACATCTCAACTAACGGTGCGTCGATCGGAGGTCTGTAGCCCATGTTATGGGCGGTTGAACGAAAACTACTCGAAAATAGGGGGTTCGGGCCCGGTCTGACCCGGCCCGAGACCCCTTGGGTCGGCCCAAACCGGTTCGACCCGACCCCGGTCTGGCCCCGCCTGGGTGCCGGTTGGCCCGGCGTGAGCACACCTCGCATGGCCTGCTGGTCATGCTGTTGCGGAAAAGGGGGGTGGGGGGGTTGCACCCCTTGATTGAAGTCGCGACCCCCCTCCATGTGGGGGCAGCTCCCTTTGACCACCGGGGGTTACGATCCCCGGTCTCCCATAGTCAAGTGAGGCCGCAGGACCACCGCTTGCTGCCGCGGCTTCACCTACGGCCAACCCTCTTGGAAGTGTGCCAGGTGCCCCCGCCTCCCTGCGGACGGCCGCTGCCTCCGGCCGCCGGCCCCGCCGTAGCGGCGTGGCGTGCCGGTAGGATCATCCATGGACCACCGGACGCACTCCGGTGGTCCGTTTTGCTTTCCGTCTTTGCATGTTGTCCTCCCAAGAGCCATAGATTACTGCGTAGGGTTCAAAACGCCTTTGCGGCCCGCTTTATCAATGCCCGTCGATTTGTACATCAACAACAATATGCGGAGGTTCCGGGCTTTGTTCGTTAGCTCGTGCCCTCCGTGTTAGAGGTTTTTAATCAATATCAAACTCATCCAAACCCAAATATTAACCCCGCAACCATCCCGCATGAATGAGCGATCCGTGGATCAACCGGCATAGATTGATCCACGCTCGTCATCCTTTTCTAAAATGATAAAAGGGAAAATCAAATATAATTCCTCTACCTCATGTCGTTTGTCGTTTTTCAGATTTGGTGCGAGAAAGACGTCGGATTCAACGTAGTTCGTTGCGCCCACTCCATGCTACCAATCCCTGCTCATTCGTCGGTGTCACATCGGAGAAGATGGACCCTCAGTATTCTTCAATGAAGAGATGATGTTCATTGCAGAAGGAAACAGTTCTTCAAAGCTCTAGAGATTTCTCTCCAAAAGACTTTCCCAACACAAGTGTCGACCAAATTAAAATAAGCATTCACCTTATTTTAATTGAACTTTCCAAGCCATCCCCCTTTTGAAAATAAAACCCCTTAATTAATTAAATGTTGAGTTGTTTAATTAATTAGAGATAGGTTGGCAAATTAAAAAGGAAGTGGAGGAGTTTCATAATTAAAGGTGGGAGTTTATGAGAGTTAAAGTGAGTTTTGTGAATGTGAAAGGTTGGGGCTCGTGTTGGATCCACCTCACATTTATCCTTACATTTATCCTCACATGGGTAGTTAGGTTCCACCCCAACATCCCCATGTAGGATAAAACTACCTTAGACTTAAAAATAAAATTGTTTCACAATTTTATTCATTCCTCATTTAATCCACAATTTTTAACTTCTCCACACGCACAAACGCAACTCCAAAATGGGTGTTCCTAAGAAATTACCGGCGCTACGGTTTCATGGGTGCCCTCGGATTTCAATTCTGCGCACCGGTTCAAATGTTAGAAAAACCTGCTCGTTCGTTCACTGAACGTACCCGAGCTAAACTTCGGAAAATGATTCCGGGCACACCGGGCCTCAGAATCAGGTGCCGTCAGAAACTGTGTTCTTGAAAAATCCCAAAGAAAATTTATGAATAAAATTTCCTCAAAATTCCTGGGACTTTACAGTTTATGTAAGTGGGTATATAACAGTAATACAAGTCATTGATGGGATATGGTATAATGTAGACGTCCATTATAATTATAACATGTTGATAAGTTTATGCACTAGGGTAGAAGTCCAACATCCCATAAAGATCATGAGATGTCATGAAAGAACACATGGGGTGGTGAATGGTCCATCATGTCTTCACTCAATTAGAGGAATATGGATCCTCATCCCATAATCTTGGAAGTGTCAATAGTGTATGATTCTATACTTCCCACCCACTGTAAGGTGGTGTAATTTTCTATAATGATCAACAACCCATACCATTGTATAACAACCTATGTAAAGGGATATCCATATTTATAAGATATATGAGTCATAATATCCCATTTCATATGTTTTCCAAGCCCTTAAATATAAAATGGAAACATTCATGCTAATAACAAAACACATAAGGAAATACATCTAACGTTCCCCAATAGGTATGTTAATTCCATTCTAGGAAATTATATTAATCATAAGTAAATAATAAAATATATTCTAAAATAATAATTAAATTTTACATGTACATGGGTAATTACCTCCCATAAACCTCATTTAATAATTTCAATATCGAAAAGGATTTATAATTCAATTAATACTTTTTATTAATCTATTAATTGTAGGCATGATAATGACATCATTAAGTCAATCCCTTTAATTAACAAAATTAATTTATATAATATAAAACATCATGTATTGATAAGTTTACATAATAAACCCATCCGAATCACATATTCATGGAAGCTTAACTCATACATATAATGGAATCTATTGAATGTTTTCATGGTCACTACGGGACATTCCAACATGATAAATTCCAACCATATATTGAGTCAAACACCTATAATTTCTTTGTGTTCCTTTTAATTCCCTTTTGTCACGTTAATTTTCATTTAAAATATTTGTTTGAATATATAATGGATCCTTGATAATTTTATATAATTATCCATAATGGTAAATTTAACTTGGCTCGCCCAAGGGGTGACTATATATGGTGCATACTACATATAAAATACCAAAAAAATGGTCAATATATGCATAATAATTGGAAATGTTCACATTTATATGAAGAAATAAATTAAAATGAGGGGCTCTAAAAAATACGGTGTGCGACAAAATACCATAGCAACAAAAAAATTACATTCTTAGGGAAAATAATGTGACCAGCTAACTTATGGCCATAAAATCAACCTCATAAGATATCATTGTTATATTTGACGTAGTTTGAGAGAAATATGAGAAAAGGTCCAATGCTATGAAAATATTTAAAATGATCCTAATAATAAATAGAGTAACATATTTGATGGAAAACTAAAAAAGGAATGTAGAGACTAGGTGGTCTCACTATGAAAAATCCAATTATTATGATGGATTGGTGATCATACATCTCGGGAGGAAGATTCCTCAATGCCTATCATTAGGGGACTTTTAAGCTATTGGTGGAAGAGGGATTTCATCGTATTATGGATGAATAATATTAATAAAGGAATATTGGGTTTACGCTAAAAGATATGAATATTTTATTTTCTCCCCAATGTAATGCGGGGCATAGTTTTAAAAAACCATGCACAAACTATACTAATTCATCATGTTAATGAATCACCAGGCATGGTTATAGCACATCAAGTCCCAAAATATGTTTTTAGTGGGATAAATACTATAGTCCAAAAAACATAGAATATCTCCACATCCTTGTATGTTGGTACATATGGTTTTACAAAAACTATGATGTCTAAACATGACCTTGTTTGCAGCCTCACAATTTCAAAAAAACCATACAGGTCGGGTGGCACGTTTTCTCCAAACAGTGCAACCCTGTGTCTTTCCCATTTTAACCAAAAAAATATGCTCTAAAAAAATGTCATATGTTCCTCATATCTTACATAGTCTATATTACATTGTTACCATGATTAAACAATGGTTTAAAATTGAAATATAAATGATTTTTACCTGTATAAAATGATGTTTAATTACAACATTCCCTCCATATTTCACCTAATCCCCATGTTAGAAATATTATGGTAAAGAGGTACTGTCATTAAGGATTTTGAGATATTAATGTATTATATTATCTCACACTCCCAAATCTCATCAGGTACATGATCGTGTTGCCATAGCACCCATACTAGAGGAAGTGACATGCCCCCGACTGTCTTATCGCTCTAATCCACCATATGAATTAGATACTACTTAAGAAAAAATTATACATAATTATCAACCTCATTAGGGTTAAATACATTTTATAGGTCTTTATAGAATCGTCTATGTTTATATACATGAAAGACATCCTACATTGACCAATATATCTGATTATGTTCCTACTAGTATTCCACTAATCCAATCCATTTCAAGAACTCAAAGGGTCCAATGATTCTTAGTGAGAGATTAATATACATTTTATTACATTTATGACCCATAATTGGTGAGACTCATATGATAATCTAGATCTGGACCTCGAACATGAGAGGTCGACATGGAATGATGGAAAATGAAATCTGAATGGTCTGAGCTGTTAACATGATCTTTAACATAAGATGATCCTAATTTATAATATATTAAAATATATGTGTTCATAGAATAGAACTATCCCCTTCATATACCCAGTATATAGATTAGTATAAAGGATTCCATATAAGGTTTCATAAGAAGCCATCTCGATGGTCTTCTAAAATTATTTATAAGAAAACTCGATGAGAGAAACATGTTTTCCTAATACCCTAAAAATTTGATGAGTATTTCATGGATCATGTCCTCCATTACTTTAGTCAAAGCCTCCATTTGTGTATATTTATGTGGTAGATTGGCCATTCTCATAAGTACCTATGTACCCATGGCGTTCTACAATACCAGCCAGAAGCATTACATGAATGGAGTGTCTTTATCCAAAATGATATACTGAGGAGATCCATGAAGACATAAAACCCATATAATATATATCATTCCAAGATCGTCTACATAGAATGTCTCTCATACACGTATTAAGTGTGATAACTTCTTCAAATTATCTACAGTAACCCATAATGTTACATTACCTAGAGGTTATCTGGGTAGAAGAGTCACAAAACCTCTCAAAGAATTATCTAATATCTACTTAGGAATGGAAAATGGTTTTAAAATCCTTACTAGTCACTTATGTTCCACTGTAACCTACTGATAGGTGGAACAGTGAGTAAATAATATAAAAATATCTTATTTCACTCATTGTCTCTAACACCGGCATCGTAGAACCCTATAAATTTTTTTGACACCGGGGTGACCATCCAATTATTAGGAATGAAATTACCACCTCAACTCTTATATATTGTCTACTGTGACCATACATGCACATGAAAAATAAGGTATCATCCCCATCTGTAGTACTTATTGAATATGTATCGTTTTATGAGACACTTTCCAAGGGATAATTCATTTGGTATTAGATAGCTATTTCATTATTACACATTCTAGATGAGTATATGTCAGTACTAAGGATGAGAGGATAATCTGACTATTGTCCTCATAAACCTCATTGGGAATCAATGTGAATAATGACTATGCATCCATTCTCTATTGTCCTCCTAAACAACTTGAGTCTCATTCATCCATCTCAGTGCATGATCCATTGTGTTTCCATTACCATGCATATAGAAAATCTCAAAATAAAATGTCCCTAGGTACATAATCGTCCTGCAATATATGAGATTTAGATCCCACTGTGTAAATATGTACTTCAATATTATGGGATCCATGAATATTGATATACTCCCTCCAAGTATATATTTTATCAAACAACGTAAATCATGAAATACATCCACTAGTTCGAGGTCATGTGTTAGGTAGCTCTTCTCATGAGGCCTCAACTATCACGACCTATAAGCAACGAATCACATGTCCTACACCATAAAATCTCAACGTCTGATCATTGATTATTTACTATAAATATTATATCTCCTTCATTGTGTTGGAATAATCAGGATTGGAACTGATTTCAGTGATCCATTTAAATCCTAAAAGTATTATTTTGATGCTTCTAACAAAATTAATTTCACACCCTTCTTTGTCGTTCCTATTAATGGGGTTTTGAGGTGTGATAAATTTTGGATGAAGTTTCTATAATATACGTGTACCCCCAAGGAATAATTAATTTAAAATATGATATAGGGATTATCCTAGGAAACAAAAACTCTCAATTTAAATGGTTATACTAAAACTCACTATTTAAAGATGATATTTTCATAGAAGTGGACATTGTCTATCCAAAATTGGAATTTAATAGGACTTGCAGAGATATAATAATCTATTGATGTATTGAACATGATATCAAGATGTGTTACTACATTGTGTCTAGACATTGAATATACCATGATATCACTGATAGAGAATACTATGAATGATTCTATGTAGAGGTATAAAAATAGATTGATTAGATTCATGAAGACAATAAATGATTTTTTAATCATAATAGTATTACCATGTACTTATAAAGAATTTACATTCTCTTTAATTTTTTGCTAATTATATTTGAATTAATATCATGCACATAATTATTTCCCAACCTCATATCGACCATTTAAATAACCATCAATTCTCATAGTAGAATAATGATGAGATTTATTAAATGATGTCGAAACATGTTCTTGATTATGAGATTATTTGAATGATGATAATATACACCGTGCCTGAGGGTACCATCTACCTTCATAGTGAAATGAACTAATGAAACCCATAGATATGTGATGGGGTTTATAAATCCTTTATCCTTAATGACCTCCAATAGTTTCATGAGCTCTAGAATATTATTTGGTTTATCATATAAAGTAGAATTTCCATAGGTTCTTCTCCGATAATAAACTAAATAGTTTAATCTTCTTATCTAATGGATGTATACTAGATAAGTTATTAGAAATGAGGCCTCTTAAAAAGCCTACTACAAGAGAAAAAAGGTTTTTTTGTAACCCCTGGTCATCTATGAAATTATTATTGATCTGAGCGACCACACTACCCATCTTTGCAGCTTGGGTATTGATTGTGTTTCTATCACATCCCATTATACCTTATACACAAGCTTAGTGCTCTACAGTGATGAAAATTCCACCATCTAAATATAGAATTCACTAAGATATTGGTATTTAAATAAATATTCCATACTAATAATTTTGTCAATCTCCATAATGTTGAGGAATTAATGGTTCTACATGAGATGGTAACTACTTATCTCAATAGGATGGTCCTTACTACGATGAACACTCTTTGACTAGGTACCCAACGGGGTGTTTATAGTCATGACGCCCAAAAATTTATCAATCTCAAGGCCTATAATATAATTGATTTCCTACAATATAAATTATTAAGACATTCCTGAGTCAAAAAAAAGGAGAAACAAAAGTCAATTCTAAAATAATAGTTCCCCTTATAATTGATGGTCTGTCGGTCTACTCCTTTGATGTGGGCTAGATATTATATAACTAGATTATACCACATCCCTGAGTCACTAACTCACTTCCCTAATCAATCCAAATATGGTGGAAATGAGAATCATAAGTATGAATGCCTCTACCTTGAAAACCAACTTGGCCTAAATTAATAGTTTTATTCCAGCTCCATACATTTCATGATCCTTCAAACCCATCTTCTGACCATCGAGTAGTTTCATATCATCTCTCTCTATGAACTGTCTCGAAATTCCTACAAAATCGATGGATATAGACCATCATGAAGTAGACTACACACTCCCATAGATTCTATAATCATTTAGGTTTATTATTCCATAACTACCCACATTGGAGACGTATTAAAACTTTATATATGCAAAGATCATGACTTTTGATACCTCCGTGAGAAACCTCCAAATGACTCATGTGACCATAAGAAGAACAACTATAATCCTTGGATTTCGATCCTCTCTAGATCTCACATTCAAATAACCTCAAACTATACTCAATAATATGGTACTCGATGAAGATTTTATAAATGGTGTTCAACCCAAAAACGTTGACCTATGATTGGATGGCCTACATCAACCAATCCTCAAATCGCCTGGTAGCTATGATAAAATCTCAATCTAGTGTAGAAAAGAATGGTTGAAAATCAATAAAATGATATTAGTTTTCCATAACTGGAATAATCCCTTAATTTATGTTAATTAATTATCTATATAATTCAGCCCATGTTGATTAGGGATAGAAATAATCATATAATTTGGACTAAAAAACTCTTCAGACAATACCACGAGTTCGTTATACTTAGGATATCACATCCCATAACCAATTAGACGAATCCCGATGAATATATAATTATTACATGACCCTACACTATGGAGGAGTCTCTAGATTCTAGAATATTCTTATGATTTCTTATATCCACATCTTTTTATCATGATATCCTATATCCTATGAAAATTTCAGATGATGTTGTTGTTGAAAATCTCAATCCATCTCTGGAAAGCATAGGGCATGTCAAAATAAATGTTGAATAGACTGAATGATAAGTAAGAAACACTCCAATCTGAGTTCCAATTCCTATATCATGTACATGAATATGTTCCATAGGTGGATCTATAAGAAGAATACCTATTAATTTACAACCTTCCACCTCAAGATAGTACATGCCACCATATTTAGTGCATGTTACCAGATGAGGTTGTGGAAGCATAATTATACATTTACAAACACACTTCATAGAGCAGATTCACAAAAATTAATGGATTTAATTTTTTAATGTAGTATATGAGTCAAGGAATCCTAAATAAAATACAATGCTTCTCTGTCTACTCAAAAAGTCAGGACTATGCAGTAGAAATATACTATAATGATCATAACATTTCCATAGATACCCACTACCCACTACTACAGATGAGTTCAGGTATATGTCTCTATGTAATATGTATATAATATAGTAATTCATATTTTATATGAATTTTACAATTTAAATTGTTCTTATTCAAAAAAATTTAAACACATATTATTTTTTAGTCATATGATTTTCTATTTTCTGATCCACAAATATAACGACACACTACTAAAACACATTAACATTACATAACATTATCATATTAATTTAAACACTATGTAGACATAAACCCAAATTACATAATTCATCTAGTTCCTTTGGAAACATGAAAACATAAACACTAGTACATTAGACATCTACATTATCTCCAACTAGGTTCATCATTATTAACACACTTCTTAGACACATCATACCTTAAACATGTCTTCAGTATCTGTAGAAGGAAAAATAAAATGGGGGGAGCTCAGTTTTATTATAAGTGTAATCAAGGGATATATGTAATAATAAACATGAGCATAAACATATGATAATTTGATGATTACATTAAAATATCTTAACCTACACATTAATGATCTTAAAAATGAACATTGAAATAGAGCAAGGTAGTTCATAAGATGTGAATGATATGGAGATATAGAATGTATTCAATGAAATCATAACATAAGAATACGATATGGAATTGTGGCACACATAACCATGTGTTATCATTTATTATAAGTCAATTGAAATTACTATAACTTATCAGCGATATTCATGGGAACAAAACCTACTAGGAGGGGCACACCACCATCACAGTTTCAATACATTCCATAAAATGGATAGTGCATCCCCATCATCCCATTGCAGATTGGGTTTATCCAACATCCCATAGTGGATAGGGTTACACCATCTTCCATGTAATGCCCCAACCCCAGTTTCTGAGTGTCGGTGCATTACTATATAACATTTCCATGATACAAGGAATCATGTTTAGTAAGACCGATCAATTTAGTATCCCTAGAAGTACCAGATACATTCATAAGTTCTTCATTACATCATGAAATAAAAACATCAGCAACATTTTGTCACCATTTAAACACACTTATATCCTTATCCTATCACTACATGGAAACCATAAAATACATCGTCACATTATGAGAAAAAATAAAACATATAAATGGTTGAGCTTAGATGCTCTGTAAGGATAAAAATATAGCGGAAACATTCATAAATAAGAATAAACATTTAAGGAAAAGTATAAGACTAAAACAAAAGCCTTTTAAATAGAAACATCAGAATAAAATGGAAAAACAAAATCAAATAATTCTATTTAATAATTCACATGGATATTATAATAGTCTAATTATCACATGGAATATCAATAGCCACTTTTATAATGATTTAATTCATAATTCTAGACTTTATAACCACATATTCAAGGATTTGTGCCATGACTACAAATAAGATTTTGTCAAGGCATGGTACCAAGAAACTAGTTTGTCTCATGATACCTACTGATGCATAAAGGAGCTATAGCTGGATCCACCCATCACTTACTAAGCCCAATGCATTCCTTATATGAAAAGGTTTAAACATAACAAAAACATCCATATTAAAACTAGCATATGGAATGTCAATACATTATCCATAAACCATGAATTCTCTTAAAATAACCCATCTATAGTCAAACATATCAAAAAACCTTAAATACAATATGGATGTTTTGTATCATAATAAATAACCTTCAAACAAGTTTACAATCTATCAAAGTATGTTGATATAGATGAAATCCAAACTTTTTAGAGAAATATATCTTTCTATTTTGAAATCTTTTAAAAGTCATATAATTATAAAAGAAAAAATTTATTTTAAAAATATTCTTATAATCTTTAATGGGATGCTTCGATGATGTTATAACGACGAAAAATTTCCACACCTTCCATATAAGTTAAAAAAAGACATTCTTAACGTCATTCAACAAAAAGGTCATAAAGTACCATGTTTGGAAAATGACGAAAAGATTCCTATGAAAACATTTTATAAAAAGTCAAAAAGGGTATAAATGACTTTGAACCATAGTATATGAAATAGTAAAAAAAATTGAAATACATTTTTAAGAAACATGAATGTGGATGATAATGAGGTCCTAGTAGATACATACGGTAAAAAAAACCCTAGAAATTAAAGAGATTATGAAATTAAACCATACCTTGTACTTTTCCTTAGTATTTAGTATGTTAAACTCATGTCTAAAAGTTAAAATATTTATATTAAATTATAAATGAACTATATACATAAATATTATATAATATATAATCTTATAATATTGATTTGATAATAATATTTTAGTAGTATCATCGTTTTGGGTGTTAACTGATTCATTTTTCTTTATATACTGGGTTATGTAAGCATAGTTTGTTATGGATATGAAGTATTTGATTCATATACAGAATGATATTATGCTCATAAATATTATTTTTAGGAATAAAATTAAAATTATTCTTGAATTATTACTATGGGGAATGAATCCCATCATGTTCATGGGGACGGTAATCCGTACATACGCACAAGCGCAAATATCATTATACTAGGGCTGAAATAATATGTAATTTGATGTAATATAATATAGACAGAATTATTAACATGTTATATTTATTAATTACATCAATTATAATCATTATTATACCCATCCAAATAATGAAGTGTTTGAATAACAAACTACACCACAACGTGGAGACGGTAATCTGTATATACGTACATTTGGTGACTTTGTCATTTATAGGATAGATAGAATAATGAATATGGTTGTAAAATTTTTATAATAAAATCACATTACATATAAGACACTGGATTTATTATTTTATAATGGAAACACCAATGAAATAGGAAGTGGAAGAAGAAATGAACATCAAATAGGTGATGAAATATTTACCTCTTCTTCAGGTTCTTCCTCTTGATTTGATCAAAATGGCTCCTTAGGTTATCTTCCTAATGAAATAAAGTCTTATAAGATGAAGGGAAGAATGTTGGGTGGATATTTTGGTATGTTTTGGACGAGGAAAAATTCTTTTGAGGTGTGAAATTATGATAAGGGGAAGTTTTCTTTTATAAGAGATGTGAGGGACACTTTAGGAAAAGCTTGAAGTATTATTTTATAATAAAATACTTTTCGGTTTCTAATGGATCCAAAATGATATATTTATATGATAAGGTGGGTATGGGTTGAGAAACTCTCAAAAAATAGGTTTTATATAGCTTTAGGTCATCATATTAACCTTATCATTTAGATTAACCTCCAAGTTAAATAGTTTTTCATTTACCATGTCTCATTGTATTTTTATATTATATGGTTAATAAAATTAATATTACATGTCAAGAGAAACCCATGTGGTTAATTATTAATATATATATCCTTCTCTAAGTACTTTGGTAGAACCTTATATTTTTTGGAAGATTATATCAATGGATAATATTATATTAGTTTTAAAAACTAAATAATGTCAATTTTGACACTATTTAGTTTTTTATTTTTTTGAAATTCATAAATAATTTATCAATTAGAATTAAATTTATTTAACCAAACATAACATGTAATATTAACCTATAAAATTAGTCAAATTATTTAAAAGTATCAATTTACATTTATATGGATATTTATAATATCAATTATTTTAATATTTCATTAATAATGTAATTACTACATCATCATTAGTTCATAAATAAATTAAACTATTTAATGTCTAAAAATAATAAAAAAATAAAATTATGTTGTATATTGTTTTAGCTTACTATTAATATTTATATTTGAATTTATATTGTGTGTAAATTTATATTAAAAATGGTTTAGTTATTAAACATTTAATTTATCTCTTTTAACTCTTCCTTAAATAAAATAATAATAAATGTCCTAATCTAATCCAAGTGAACCAAAGAGGATCATTTTATATTTATAAGGTATTTTTTGGTCGAATTATACTTATCCAATATAATTAGTATGTGTGTTAGGGTAATTATGATATCATTATACCCTTAATTACTCTATTTACTTTTAACCGTGTTAAATAAAAGTCAACAGCTACTATTCACCAAAAATTATTTTCATCATATTGAACCACATTTTACATAATAATATTAACAGTGTCTCTAGGATTTTTGATATTCAACTCACAGAAGAGGTAATATTATTTTATATGCAATTTTGAAAATTCACCTAGATGGTGGGTAAAATACAATAAAAAGTTCGATAAAATTATTATATATCTAAAATTATAATAAAATGACTCCATTGAATTAAATTGAACTTATATAAGAATTATGTATCTCTTTTAACCTAAAATACATGTAAATAAAATGAAATATTATATAAATACAAATTCAGTATTAAACGATAACTCAGTTTTTTCACTATTCATAAAAAATTGAATGTTTTCAGAAAAATACCAAAAATTTACCCTAAGCTAATTTTGATATTCTGAATCCAAAAATGAAGTCCATTTTGAAAGATAAAATTTTAAAATGCGTGTATTACTATTCATAATGGCTGGTTGGATTGGTTGTGGTGTGTTTGAACTCGAAGTTGCGTATAACACAACTTATTGTATTATTCAAAGGGAAACATAATGTGGATGATTGAGGTGTTACATTCTCTCGTCCTTAAAATAATTTCATCCTTGAAATTCATATAATATTAATATATAAAATGATTCGGTTGGTTCTTCATCTTACGTTCCATGGGTTACCACATTTTCTCTTCCATCTTATGGTTTCTCCATAGAACTTTTACCAGATGAGTCGTCTGGTTTCTCAGAACTTGTTCTCTTGTATCATGAATCTTGACAGGCACTTCACAATAAGACATATTAGGTTTTTGTTCAATTTACTCATAGTTGAGTACATGCATTGGGTCAGACAAATATTTTCCCAACAGTGATATGCGGAACACATCGTAGACATTGGATAGACTTGGTGGCATTGCCAAACGGTAAGCCATTGCACCAATTTGTTCTACAATTTTGATACGTCTGATGTACCGAGGACTTAATTTACCCTTATTACCAAAATGTATAACTTTCATCAAAGGAGATAACTTCAAGAAAACATGATTTCCAACCTGAGATTACAAATCCTTCCTAATGTTATAGGAATAGCTCTTCTACCTACTTTGAGCTACTTTGATGTTGTTTTGGATAACAATCACCTTTTCCATTGTTTCCTCAACAAGTTCTGGGCCTATATGTTTTCCTTCACCAACAACATCCAAAAAAGTTGGTGTGTGCATCTATTTCCGTATAACACATCATATGGTGCCACCTGAATACTTCAATGAAAGATATTGTTATAGGAAAATTCTACCAGATGTAAATATTGATCTCATAAACCTTGAAAGTCATGTGAGAAAGATCTCAACCAGTCTTCTGAAGTTTTAATAATTTTTTCTGATTGTCCATCTGTTTGAGGGTGGTAGGAAGTGATCAAAATAAGTTCAGTATCTAGGGAATTTTAGAAACTTTTCCAGAATCGTGAAGTAAAAAGGGGATCATGATCAGAAGTAATCTATAGGTGTACTCCATGAAGTCTTTCATATTCATTAATATATAGTCTTTCTAAACATTCAAGTGTTAAATCTTCTCTTATAGAATGAAAATTTAGTTACTTTTTAAGAAGATCAACAATGAACCATATCACATATTTCCTTCTTGGAGTCCGTGGTAGTCCCATGACAAAGTCTATCATAATATTATCCCATTTCCACTCAGGTATGGGAAGAGGTTACATGAATCCTCCAGGTCGTTCACTTCCAGCATTCATTTGTTGACAAACCATACATCTTGACACAAAATTTACAATCTCTATCTTTATGTTATCCCACCATATATGATGTTTTAAATACCTATACTTTTTTATGCTCTTATGGTATATATAGAAATTGGAGCTATGAGCATCATCCAGTAATTCCCTTTTTGGATTAGTTATGTTAGAACACAAAGTCTCTTCCCAAATTTCAAAATATCGAATTTATATATGAAATCAATCAATATCCCATTGTTCACATCTTTAATTTTCCTTTTGAACTCTTCATCTTTATCCTGAGAACTTTTTATCATTTCTAGTAATGATGGTTTTGAAACCATTTGAAAAATAATTGATGTTTCATCGTCCATGGTTATTCCGACACCCATTTTTACTAGATCCATGAAAATAAGATCCCCTTTAACTCTCATCTAGTTCAAAAATCCTTGGTCATTTATTCTCAATGCATCTGACCTCTTATTTTCCTACCATGGGTGGTAGTGTATTGTGAAATCATAATCATTGAGTTGTTCAAGCCTTCATATTTTCCTCATGTTGAGTTCTTTTTTTGTGAGAAAATATACTTAAAATTCTTGTTATCAGAATAAATCTCACATTTTTCACCATAGAGACATTGTCTCCAAATATTCAAAGTAAATATTATAGATGCTAACTCAATATCATTAGTAGGATAGTTTTCCACATGAATTTTTACCTGTCTTGATGCATATCGAATAACTCTATCATTCTTCATAAGGACACAACCAAGTCCTTCATTTGAAGCCTCAATATAAATAAAAAACCCATCGTTCCCTGATTTTAGAGTCAAGATATGAGTATTGGATAATCTTATCTTTAGTTCATCAAAAAAAAATCATAATATTTTGAGCAAAAAAATTCAACCCATTTTCGTTTGAGCTTGGTTAATTTTTTTCCAATCGAGCAAAATTCAGGACATAATGCCTATAATAACCAGCTAAACCAAAAAAATTACATACCTCAATTTCAATCATCGGTGCTACCCATTATTGAATTTCCTTGTTCATTGATGTATCAATAGAGATTTCATATATAGAGACAATATGGCCAAAAAAAGAAATATCCTAAAGCCTGAATTCATACTTGCTAAATTTCAAATATAATTCATTTCTTCTTAGAGTCCATAAGATAATGAGAAAGTTATTTTCATGATTTTTGTAGCATTTTGCGTATACCAAGATATCATCAATAAATAACACTACAAAGTCTTAAAGATATTACTTGACAAATCTATTCATTATATCCATAAAGATATAGGGTGCATTAGTAAATCTAAAAGGCATTACTATAAAATCGTAATGCCTGTTCCTGGTTCGAAATGTTGTTTTCAGAATGTCTTCCTTCTTCACACACAACTGATGATATCCAGATCGAAGGTCAATCTTTAAAAATGTTGAGCTCTATGAAGTTGGACGAATAAATCCTCAATGCGAGGTAGGGTATAATTTTTATTTATTGTTATAGCATTGATCCCCCTGTAGTCAATGCACAACCTCATAGGTCCGTCTTTCTTGTTAAAAAATAGGATAGGGGTCCCTATGGTGAAGAACTAGGGAGAATAAATAACTTAATACTCAAATACTCTAGATGATTCTTTAGATACACTAATTCAAAAATGGCCATTCAATAACAGGTCTCTGATATGGGACTTGAACTAGGAATTAAGTCAATGGAAAACTCAATTTATCATTCTGGAGGGTGTCCAGGTAAATCCTTTGGAAACACATCAACATATTCTTGCACAATTGGTATGTCCTCTATTATAACATTTTTTCCTCACCCATAATTATTTCTTTCTCCTCCTCCCCAATAATTGAATTCAGTTGAGCTACTGGGGGTGGATCTAGATAAGAATCTAGTGGTGACATTTCTGCTCTAAAGATAAGGTACTCCTTATCATCATTGAGAATTGTAACCTCCTTCTTCTTACAATAAATTTTTGCATCATGGTCTGATACCCAATCCATAACACGTGTTATATCAAATTCAATCAGGGGTATGATGATGAGATCCACAAATAAAAAACATTTATATGCCCTAATGGGAATTGATTCACAAAACATGGTTGCAATGATATTTTCCTTAGGAATTATGACTGAAAAATCTCTTATTAAATAAAATTGTAAATATCTAATTTTCGTAGCAAACTGAGAATATATTAAACAATGTGATGATCCAATGTCAAATAACGCATTGTCTAAAATTGAGAAAACCATTAAATTACTTGCCACCACGTCTTTTGGAGCTTCAACCTCAGTAGTATTTATTGCATAAGAATGACCTTGCTCTCATGTCCTTTTCTGATGTAAGTACCCTTAGTGCTCATGATATTCAATTGCATAATTCCCCTTTTCTGTACAATTGTACCATTTAACAGCCTCTTTGTTCCCCTTGCAATCATGAGTTTGGTGGAATTTTTCACCACACTTGTAACAGACTCTCATTACCTTCAGGAAAGTACTAGGGTGTTTCTTCCCACTTTTACCTCTGGATGGATATTCATCTTTTCCCTTCTTACCATTATTTCCATTTCCAAAGTGTTCAGCTGATCTCTTCTTCTCCTACTTTGCATTAAATTCATAAGACATAAGTAATTATTTTTCTATCTTAATAACACATAATACAATATCTTCGTATGATGAGAAGGATTGTGAGACTAATTCTTGATAAAGAAATGGTTTTAACCCATAAATGAATCTATTAATATTACTCCATGGGTTATGTATATAATGTGTTGCATGCCTTTCTATCCTTGTAATGTTAGCATCATATTTTGTCACATTCTCATCATCCTTTTGTCTAAGACTCATAAATTGTTTTTCTACATTCAATCGATGGTCATGAGGAAAGTATTTTTCTAAGAAAATCTCTCTAAAATCCCTCCATACGGGTAGGGTTATTATTCATAACCTGAGTGAGTTATCCCAGTAGGGTGATAAGCTGATCAGCACCAGTTTCTTCACCAACTCAACTATAATTATCTTGATTAGGAGGAAAATATCTACATGGATTACATGCATTGATTCTGTTTCCATTCCTTCCACTAGTAACCATTTCTAAACAATGGCATACACTCGATTAGTTTGTGAATGAAAATACATAATTCCATACTTGAAAATAGTTAACAAAAATTAAACATTATATATATAATGCATAATCATAAAAATGTTTCAGTTGGGGAATTATATACTCATAAACCCTTCATAATAGTTTATAAACAAAATGAGAATTATCCTAAGCATATCCCCTGGAAGTGTCGTAACCAAGAGTGAAACATGGCTCGTTATCGTACACTAGATCATGTTCGATTCTAGCTTAAAATGGTGTTTTCGGGTTTTACCGCTAGTTACATCTATTTCAGAGCTGCCTCTACCAACTAATATCCAGATAAGGATTTATTTCTTGGAAAACATAAAAAATCACTATAGTACCAAAATTCTAGGAAGTTCTTCTATACTAATACTAAAATTCTAGCTTAGGGTAATGTTCTCTATTCAGTGTTTTTTCTAAATCTAGCTTCCAAGGCTTGTACTAAAATTTCTCTGATGCCAATTGTAACACCCTGAACCCAGTTACCCAGAGTCAGTGCATTATTATATAAAATAGGCATGATACAAGGAATCATGTTCTGAAATAATGATCAGTTTAGTAGCCTTGTAAGCACTAGATACATTAATATGTTTTACATTACATCATGAAATAAAATCATCAAAAAAAAATTTCCCCTTTTGAACACACTTATATCGTGAACCTATCCCTATAGGTCAACCATAATCTACTTCGTCATATCTTGGGAAAAAATAAAACATTGAATGGGGTGAGCTCAGATTCTTAGTAAGGATAACGATATAGCAGAAACATTCATATAAAACATAAACATTTAAGGCAATATATAAGACTAAAAGAAAATACTTTTAAACATAAACTTCATCATAGTATATAAAGAAAAAATCAAATAATTCCATTTACTAATTAACATGGATATTCTTATAGTCGAATAATCACATTGAATATTAGTAGCCACTTTTCATAATGATGGATTGCATAATTCCATACTTCATAACCACATAGTCAAGGCATTGTGCCAAGACAAAATATAAGATTTTGTCAAGACCTTATGCCAAGACACTAGTTTTTCTCAATATACCTACTGATGCATTGAAGATCTATAGTGGGATCCACCCGTCACTTACTATGTCCAATTCATTCCTCATATGAAATGGTTTAAACATAACATAAACATTCATATTAAAACTAGCATACGGAATGTCAATACTTTATCCATAAATGATGAATGGTTTAAAAATAAAACATCCATAGTCAAACATATCACAAAAAATTTAATACAATATGGATGTTTTGTATCATAATAAATCATCTTCTTTCATGCTTAAAATCCAACAATGTATGTCGACATGGATGAAATCAATATTTTTTAGAGAAACATCTCTTTCTATTTTGAAAAAAATGTAAATGTCATATAATTATAAAAAAAAATTTCTTTTGAAAATATTATTATAAGATCGTATGGGATGCTTCGACGATGTTATAACGAAGAAAAATATCCACACCTGCCGTATAAGATAAAAAATATGTTCTTTACATAATTCATCAAAAAGGTCATATAGTACTTTGTTTGGAAAATGACTAAAAGATTCATTTCAAAACATTTTATAAAAATTAAAACAAGGGTATACATGAATTTATCTTATGTTATAAGAAATATTAAAAATGTTTTGAAATATATTTTTAAGAAACATGGATGTGGATTATAATGAGGTCCCAGTAGACACTTACTTAAAAACAACCCAGGATAATAATGATATTTGGATATTAACCATCACCTTGTAATTTTCCTTAGTCATTGGTATGTTAAACTCCTATATAATAGTTAAAACATTGTTATTAAGTTATACACGAACTATAAACATAAATATGACATCATAAATTATCTTATAATATTTCTTTGTTAATAATATTTTAGTAGTATTCTAGTTTTGGGTGTTAACTGATTCGTTTTCCATTATATGCTTGGTTACGTGGGGAATAATTGTTATGGATAAGATGTATTTTATTCATATACATAATGATATTATGTTCATAAATATCATTTTTAATAAAAAAAATGAAAATTATTCTTGAATGATTACGATGGGGAATGAATCCCATCGCGTTCGTGGAGGCGGTAATCCATACATATGCATGAGAGACAATATCATTATATTGATAGAGAAATCATATGTAATTGGATGGTATATAATATATAGAGAATAATTAACATGATATATTTTTTATTTATATCAGTTATTCTCATTATTATACCCATCCAAATAATTAAGTGTTTGAATAACAAACTACACCACGACGTGGAAACGGTAATCAGTACGTACACACATATGGTGACTTTTTCATTTATAGGATGGATAGAATAATGAATATGGTTTTACCATTTTTATAATAAAATCATAGTATATAGAAGATACTGAACTTATTATTTTATAATTTAAACCACAAATAAGGAGGAAGTGTAAGAATAAAGGATCTTGAAAGAAGTGAGGAAATATTTACCTCTTCTTTGGGGTTTTCCTTTTGATTTGATCAAAAGGGCTCCATAGGATGGAATTATGGCCAAAGAAATGATTCTAGGATGAATATATGAATGTTGGGATGATATTTGGGTAGGGGTTGACCGAGCCTAAAGGCTTTTTAGGGGTAAATTTAAGAGAAGGGGAAGTGCACTTTTATAACAGAGGTGAGGGTCACATTAGGAAAAGATTGAAATATTATTTTATAATAAAATAATATTCAGTTTATAATTGCTCCAAAATAAATTATTTAATTGAAAATGTGGAGATGGGTCAAAAACCTCTCATACAATAGTTTTTAGAAAGTATTATGTCATCATATTTATCTTATCTTTTAGATTTATCTCTTAGTTAAATAGATTTTCATTTACCATGTCTTTTTTTATTATTATATTATATGGTTAATAAACATACAGAAAGATGACAAAAGAACCCCATGTGGTTCATTATTATTATATATAAAATTATCTATTTCCTTTGGAAGAACAATAGATTTTTAGGAATATTATTTTAATTAATAATATAATTTTTGTTTTAAAAACTCAATTATGTCAATTTTGACACTATTTAGTATTGGATTTTTTTAAAACCGATAAAAACTTCATAACTTAGAATAAAATTTATTTAACCAACTCTAACATGTCATATTAACATATAAAATTAGTGGAATTTATTATGAGTCTCTATTTACAATTATTTGGATATTTATAATATATTATTTTAATATCTCATTAACAATGTAATTACTGCATCATCATTATGTCATAAATAAATTAAATTATATAATATCTAAAAATTATATATAAAATACCATTATGTAGGAAATTTTTTTATATTTCTAATTAATATATATATTGGAATTTATATTGTGTGTATCCCTATTTTAAAAATGGTTTAGTTTTTAAACATTGAATTTAACTCTTTTAAATCTTCTTAAAATAATAATAAATGACCTAATCTGATTCAAGGGACTAAAGAGGGTCATATTTTATTCCTACTGATGTTTTTGGTCAAATTATACTTAACCAATAGAATTATAACAAGTGTTATGGTAATTATGATATAATTTTTAAACTTAATTACACTATTTACTTTTAATCATGATAAATAATATTTAAAAGTTACTATTCACAAAAAATTATTTTCATCTTATTGAACCACATTTTACCAACTGATATTAATCGTGTCTCTTGTATTTTTGAAATTCAACTCACAGAAGTAGTAAAATTATGTTTTATTTAAATATGTAAATGCTCCTAGGAGGTGGGTAAAAAGAAGGTAAAATGATTGATAAAATTTTTATAAGTCTAAGCTTATTATAAATTGACAAAAATGAATTACATTGAAAATATATTGGTATTATGTATCTATTTTGACCTAAAGTAATTTTAAGTAAAATAAATAATTTTATAAATAAAAAGTTGGTTTTAAATAATATCTTAGTGTCTTTCACTATTAATCAAAAATTTAATGTTTTCAGAAAAATACCAAAAATTCACTCAAAGCAAATTTCGATATTCCTAATCCAAAAATGAATTCAATTTTGAATGATAAAATTTTGAAAATTTTAAAAAGTGGGTATTACTATTCATAACGACTTGTTGGATTTGTTGTGGTGTGTTTGAACTCAAAATGGCATACAACACAAGTTATTGTATAATTCAAAGGGAAACGTACAGTGGATGCTTTGGGTGTTACATTCCATCATCATGGTTATTACACCTACTGGGCCAGATGAACCACCACCCCCAGTAAAGACCGTTTCACATATGGGATAAGGTTTCCCCATCATTATATAGAGGATTGGGTTTCCCAATTTTCCCATAGTGGATTTGGATTCCACCTAATCCATCATCATGGTGGTTACACCTACTAGGTGGGAAATACCATCATCACCGGTGACAGTCCTTTTAGTATAAGGGACTTTGATTCCCCATATTCCCATATTGGATCAATCCCATTGACTTTATTTTCATAGTTATCTAATTAGTAATGTATCATTACCCAATGCATAGAAGAGAGATATAGCCCCCACCCATTTTGTAATGAAATCATTCATACATATGCCACAAGATAATAAAGCATTCATCATGTAATTACCAAAAAAGTTAGACGGGTGTTACAAAAAACCTAACATAATCGAAGGAAATGAAATGGGTATCATTAATATTTCATCATATGATAAACTATGGAAAAATGATCGGTATCATTATCATTTGATAAAATCATATCATGTGAAGATAAGCTACATTCAAAAGAATATAACCCAAGTATGATAAACATTTTTAATAAAAACCATTCCACAAAAACATAAACCAATCAAGGTAGAATATGAACGGAACCTTTGAATAATTTCTTAGAAGGGTAGGAGTAACATAAAAACATTTCATCTTATATAGAAAATTACATGGAAGGATATTATGAAAATAGTTTTTTTTGTTAAAAATATTCATTAATATTTGAAAAATTACAATTAAAACATAAAACCATTTGAAATCTACATTCATGAAAATAAACACGAATTCTTGTAAATAAAAATTTTAATACGCTTTGGCTTTTTCTTTGTAATAATATGATGAGAGTCTAACAATTTTTTAAAACCATTTTCTTTGAAAATATATAAATATAGATTAAAATTGTTTTTAAAATCATTTTCCTTTAATACATATATTATAATATTAAAAGACATTTTAAAAATACATTCCTTTAAATTTTTTTTGAAATTTTATAATTAAATAATGATTTTTAAAAAAACATTTTCACTTGAAATTGTTTTTAAAATCATATTCTTAAATATTAGCCTTTCAAAAATGTAATGGAATCATCACAAAAATGATGGTGGATAAATTCGAACAAGCTGTACGAGGTGGAAAGAACATTCATTTCATGGCATTTAAAAGAATCACTTATTTATAAAGATACTAGAATATTCCCATGAAAACATTGGTAAAATACACATAGGGTAAATATTTTTTTAAATATTATAGGATAATTGTAGAATATTCTTATAAACACATGTTAGGATACATGGTTTTAAAAGAAAACATTTTATTGAACAAAGAGAGGGAAAAGATAGGATTTTTAAAAAGAATTAGTAAGTATATTATCTACAAATGAATGAAAAAAAGTTAAATTAAAAGTTTATAAAATAAATATATAGACTTAAATAAATTAAATTAGGGATTATGAGAGATTAATCATAATATTTCCTCAAAGGAAGCGTAATCAGAAACAATCTCAAAAAGTGATGAGATTGTTTTAGTAAACTATTACCAATTATTAACATTAAAACGTATACAAAATCTAAGATAATTAAACTGAATCATGGTAAAAATATCATTATTATAAGTATATTCATGATATATCCTTTCAAATGGAGTATATACAACTCCGGTAAAATTATAGGTGCATTAAATGTCATGCATCTCAATGAGAGAACATTTAAGACGAATTACATTGATGATTTTGTATCTTTTGAAAGAAAAATAAAAATAAAAAATAACATAAAATTGATTTGAAAATATCCATAATATAATTTATAATAATAATATAGACAACTATGGGATTTATACACACCACAAAAAAGGAATGGGTGGTGAATAAAACATTTATCTCACAAAAATAAAAAGTGAGATGAAATTCACCTTCCTTAGGTCCTAACTCTCATTAAACTCATTTAGAACTCCTTTAAAATAACTGTAACATTAATATAATTAATATAAAAACATTATAATTATATCAAATACCGTATAATGTTTTATTATGTCATTATATTACCCTCTTATTAACTATTTCAAGTAAAGGTTATACTACTGGTAATATTCCCTTTATTTGTTTCTTAGGTCTAAATTTGTTATATCATTGGTACATGTAATTATATCATGATTCAAATAATTTAAAACATGATATAAATATAATTAATATTCATTTTATTTTTATTCTAATAATATATATAATATAGATGCATGAAATGAAATACACCGTTCATGGAGAAGGTAGAGCGTACATACGCATGAACATTTCATCCATTTTATTGATGTATTAACAGAAAGATTGTAAATGATATAAACTTATATTTATATACGAATATAATATCATTACAGAAGAATTATTATGTCATATATATATATCTATATCTATTATATTCACTAAAAATATAATTAATACGTTCCATGTAGTGTGTGAACAAATAAAATCTTTTTGAGGGTAGAGTAGTCCAATTACCCCCAAATGAAACTATTGTATTTATAGAAGATGGAATGAATAAGGGTATTTTATAAATAAAAATTAAATAAGAAATACTTAATTTTGATATCATATATATATCGTACATTAATTATTTTTCCATCATAATTTCCATCATGAGTGTTAGTAAAATAAATATAAACAATCCTCACTACCAAAAGTGCTAGTTCTCCCTATATATAAACAATATGTTTGTGACCCATTTTATAGAATTGTGTGTATGTTTTAGTATAAATAATAGACTAAAAATATACAAGAATATTTTGGATTCGGTTTTTGTTATAAAATTACCCAATAAGAAATGATTTGGGAGTGTATAATGGAAATAAAAGAAAGGAGCTTTAGAGAGCGTGTAACCTCTTAATCAGGTAAATACTTTTGGCTTGAACAAAAGGGATTCCTTAGAATAACTTCAGCCCAAATAAAGGATTAAATGAGAAAGGGAGTAATTTTTAAAAGTGTATTCTTAAAATAATTGAAGATACTATGTGTTTTGACAGGTGTGAGGAAGTTGGAGATTTGGTGGCCATTTATTAGGATGGGAAATGACACACGTACCATTTTTAAAAATAAATTTTGTGTACCCACATTCTTACCTAAAAAAAGAAATATCAAAAATACCAAATTCACAAATGGAATGTATACAGATAAAATATTTTAATATATTTGGTGTTTTAAAGTATTTCTTTGTCATTTGTGCCCTTATGTTTAAGGTTAATTCCCTTGTTATGATTAATTTTACCGTCATCACAATAATTAATTTTAACATCATTCACAAATAATTTTGGAAAAAAAATAAGTTTTATATATGAGAAATTATAAATTATTGGTATTCCAAAATATTTAATCCATTTTTCCAAATTCCAAAAACCTATTGTTATGAAATTAATTTATCATTAATCCCACAGACATGTCGACACTACATGTTTTTTTAGTAAAAATGCCGAAATGATTACTATGTTGTTATTCCCAATTTCAAAGGTAAATTTATTAAAATTATAAAAATTTTGTTAATTGATAGGAATATTATTTAATAAATAATTTATAATAATTTATTGTATACTTTAACATCGTAAATAAATTATATTAATGGTATTTTTTAATTAAAATTCAATATTTCTAACTAAACAATAAAAACGAAACCATAAAGAGATTTTAAAAAAATTATCATAATATAATATTAATTTACATCATTCAAATATGATGTTTATTTTTACATATTTAATATATTAAATTCGAAAAATTGTATTTAAAACATTTTCTACATTAAGAGGTTGTAAAACATCTATTATTAAAATATTGTTTTTATTCATAAAATTGAGTTTTTACTTATCTTATGTCTATAAAATTTATTGGATGAATATAAAAATTATTTCATTGAATATATAAAATAAATATGATAATAATATCACTCACTAATGTTTATTAAATTAAATTATTAAGGAAATAGAAAATTTATATAATTATAAAAACAAAAACAAATCATTTATATTCAGTAGCTTCTTATATTCTCATTTTTAATTAATTTGTAGCCTATGAATTAATATTATAAATTTGTAGGCAATATATTTTTAATATGATAGTTATTAATACTAATTTAATGGACATTTTATATAAAATCATATATCATCATTTAATAAAAACAAGTCTTTATGGTTATAAAATCCATCGAGGAATGTCATTTTTTCATTTTAGGGAAACTAACCTCAATGTACAATTTGAAGACAAATAAAATTTACATTGTGGGTTGTGCACGATTAACATTATTTTTCATATAATGCAAGAAATAATTAGTTATTTAATATCAAATAAACTCTTTTTAGTGATGAATGAAATGTAAATTATCAAAAATATTAAATATATTAAAAAAAACATTTCAGAAAATCATAGGGTGTTACATTAAACCCCTTTAAAAAGAATTGGACCTCAATATTCATCTGAGTTACCAAGGGTTTAATATTTTAATTTATCATTCATATAATTACACATCATAAATATTAATTAAAAAAATACATTAAAATGAGAATGTTGGAATAATAAAGGTTACACAAAATAATATATAACTAGGCTACCTAAAAGGAGAACATATGGTGGGAATGAAGATTGGGCATGGAGGAAAATAATAAATATTTATAATTAGTTATTTACTTCATCAATGAAAATCATTTAAATAATATAATAAACATTGGGGGAAAATAAATCATATATATATGATTATTTAAAATTCTATTGATTAAAAAATATTAGGATAACACCTAATTTTATCAATAACTATCACTAAGTAACAATATACCGAAATATACCTACTTGAATAATTTATTTTAAATATCACTTCATAGTTTGTTCTTTTACTAATTTCTAATTCATCCATTAATTCATGAAATGGATGTCACAAAATTGAAATTCCCACCTGATGTACTAAAATACATAATTATCATATCTTATAGGCCATAAAAGAATAAAATATTTAACTATTTGTCTCTAACTGTTCATAAAATCAATAAGGTTAATACATTAATATAAAAAAATGAAAAGTAACAAAAAAATTTCATCTTCTATAATTTTTTCTATAAATATTATACATTAACCATGACATCGCGTAATCAAGTTATAGGTGTGAAACTGTTAACATATTTCAATCATAGGCTCATGAACCATGGCCTTTCCGATATTTATTAGTTTTTAACAAACAAACATGATTTCCACGCTAATATAATTTCTAAAATATGATATAAAACCTTAAAATAATGTTAATAACTAAACTCCATTTAAGTGAGATTTTCAATAAATTTCCCTAAAATAACCCTTCCATTTAAGTTTAACATAAAATTTTCAAGAATGGTTAACATTATAACCCTTCTAAAAGTTGAAAATAAAATTCCCTAGAAAGAAGTTCAGGAAGTCACGTTATCATTTATCCCCATATATCCCTAAAGAGATATTGGTTTTTTCATTCGAAACATGTGATTATCCTCATCGTATATTCTCTTGAAACATGGTAATATCCTAAATTACAATTAATACTTGTTGAAAAAATTCATGTTTCCCTATTCCAAAATATATTGGATATATTCATTAAATCCAAAAAAATTTATATTCTCTATCCATTATAGTATAAACCGCTCATCGAAAATACCCATTAATTTATTCCATGGTGATAAATATCATCCAATTTACTTATACATATATGACATATCTTTATCCAAACATCATTACCTCAACATAAATAACATATTAAGGGCTACCATCCCTTAATAAAATTTTCATCCTTCAATTTAATCACATACCTACCACACCAGAACAATTGAACATATCCTTCGAATTCTAAAATATCATATTCTGAAAATACATATATATCATGGTTCTTATAATATCATCTTTCTAAACCTTAATATATATACATTGATAAAACAAAATTATTATTAAACAATTTATTAGGATTTATCACATTTTTCCTTAATATATCGTTCAATGAATATAAAATATGATAAATGTATATATATCTATCAAACTCAATTTTATCATTATTATCAATTATAAAAAAAATCACATAACATTCATAGTTAATTTGTTTCGTCTTCATCATCTTTAAAAAAAACTATAACTTTCACGCCCATGATTGTTCTCATCACGATTCTTCCACATAAGAAAATAAATTCTATAATGCCCATAATTTTGACATATACAGAAATAATCAATCGATAATACCACAAGGAGGCCAATATTCGCACCCATTGTATTAACTAAAATCATCATTTTCCCTTTGTATATACATTATTTTTTTCATTATTTTACATAGTAAAAATTCCTTATTGTTCTAAAATACATTCACTTTCATGATTCATTCCACATTCATGACACAAATGAAACCAAATATCCGTTCCACCATGGTCTCCATTACCGGAACTCTTAGGAATCACTTTTATTATCTATCTGGTGAGTCTTAGAGTTAGTTAAGTTACACATTTTTGTCCATGTCCAATTAAAACTAATAAAGAATTAAAAAAATATCATTCACTATAGTGTTCATTTTATTTGACTTATCATTAGCAGACTTTCCATCACATTCGACATTAATCATGTTATTTCAAATTCCATCCAGTGGATAAAAACTAAAATCATTCTATGTGAATCTATTTTCACTATGATGAACCAGATAATCATGAAAAGTAACTTATTGGAAGTCTAAGTTATAAAACCATCCTTAATCTATTACAAAATATGATTATACAAGGTTATTCATATTATTATTCTATTAAAATCCTTCATAATGGTTTATGAAGTGTTTTTTAATTTACAATGAATATTCGATGGGACTGTGAAATCAATTGTGTAGCAATGCCCATTATCATATACCATATTACCCCATGTTAGGCTCATTCCATATTACTAGAGTTGTTACCACTTGGTACATCTCTGCCAGATCCACATCCTCACATAGAATCCATAAATTGTTGTATTTTTAGAAAACCACTCACTCTATCCATTACCAAAAATGCAGTAAATTATTTTAATCATTATCTCATCCTTAGACTTATCCTTAGATCCATCCAATGATATATTCATAAAAATATGCCAAGGGATATCACTACAATTTTCACATCCTAGTTTCCGAATTTTAACTAAAATATTTATATGATACCAACTATAATTACCAATTCATGAAATACAATAACATTACATTACATATGGGGAGGTTTTTAAACATTTTATAAACATATTACCAATGATAGTAGTTGGTTGAGGGTGATTAGAAACATTGAATCATAATCATTGGTACATTAGTGAGCTATGTTACCTCTTACTAGTTTATTCATGATTGGAAAAATTCGTAGACACAACATATAAAAAAATTAACATTATAACATGGGGATATAAACTTAAAAATGGGTGAGATCATATACTCAGTAAGGATAAACAAGAGAGAAATGTAAGCATAAACATGTGAATAGGGGTTTGAGAACGTCATTATAATATTAGATAATAATAACCTACAAAGCAATGACTGTAAACATGAATAAAGGAATAGCTATTACTAGTTAATTAGATATTAATCACATAGAACTAAAGAATGAAATACAAGAAATCATAACTTATGAGTATTAAATGGAATTTTGGGATGAAAAAACATGTGATATCATTATTTATATGTCTTTACCCATTTCTAAAAGTTATCTATGAATTTCATGGAAAATTAACCTACATGGTGGGACACACCACAATCATTAGTTATATTAATTTATTTTTATGGGATCATGTTTCCCTATATTCTAATAATATATTATGTTTCCCTATCTCCTCATAGTGAATTGGGTTTTTCTATCTGTCATCTTCAATATGACTTCAACTACAGGAAGGACACACTAGTATCCCATGATTCATTACATTCTCTATAAGGGATCTGATTTCTCTATCTACCCATAGTAGATTAGGTTTCCACATATTCCCATATTGGAAAAGGTTTTCCCATCTCTCATCTTCATGATGTCTACACCTACTTTGTAGGACACCCCACCTGCCCTAGGCCGTGTCATTTTTTTATAAGGGAGTATATTTCTCTATATTCCCAAGTTGTATCATGTCCATCGATATGATTACAATCATTATTTCATGATATATAAATCCATACCCAATGCATTTGAGGGAGATATAAGTTCCACCCCTATCTATATAAAATCATTCATACAAGTTCCACATGATAATAAGATGTCAATCATATCATGACCCATAAAAAGATATGTGTTTTATAAACTTTCTATGATATTCTCTTGAAATGAAATGGTTATCATTATGATTTCATCATGTCACAAACTTTAGAAATGATATATTTTTCATAAAAAAATCATCATTTCATTTCCTATAAAGTGATGTAGGATTACAAAGAATATAACCTGTAGAAGACAAATGAGTTTTATAAGAATAATTCCATCAGTGCCTAATCTGTTCATAAAGTAATATTAATGGAATTGTTGGATCATTTACTAAAGATAATGAGTATCATTATTGAAAAAAATATCATTTATTGTTTTAAAAAATTTCCTTAATACCTAACACCTTATTTGAAGACTTTTATTGTAAGAAAACCTGAAATTTATAAAGAAATATTTAAAAAAAATTGGAAATGAAAATCATTGTACAAATATAAAGAGATATTTAATAATTTTGAAAATAATTTTCTTCGAAAGAAAATAAACGAATCGTGAAAACATTTTGAAAACAATTTTCATTAAAAATGTATAAAATAAGTTTAAAAACCTTCTGGAAAACACTTTCCTTGAAAAATAATTTCAAAATTTGCAAATAAATCATTAAAATGTTTTAAAAACCATTACATTGAAAATTTATTTTTAATTCATATTCTAAAAAATTAACATTTTAAACATGAAAATAAATCTTTATATAATTGTTGTTGGGTAAATATATATATGTCATACGTCGTAAAAAGTACATCCCTTTTCATGGTAAAAATGTTAGAAAATGAATTGTCCAGAAATTGAAATAATTATTCCATTTAAAAAATCTATTAAAAAACTAAAATATTTCCAATTAAATATTTTAGGTGAATAATATAATATTCTTCGAATCACTTTTTTTAAACATGGTTTGGAAGGAACACAGATTCCCGATTGAAGAGAGGAAAATGTTAGGATTTCTTAAAAACACATACTTTACTATATTATATACTAAATATTGCGAAAACAGTTTCATTTCAAGGATATAACATTTATATACAATGGTTAATAAAATACATTAGAGTTATTGAGAGATGAATCATAATATTTCAACAAAATAAATATAAACATAAACAATCGTCAAAAGTGATGAGATTATTTTGATAAAATCATACCACATTGTAACATTGAACTACACTCCGTAAATAAAAAATTTAAATGAAACTAATATTAACATAGCATGAAATGAATTAAATTCATGATACATCATTTTAATGGAAGTATATACACCTCATGTATAGGCACATTACAAGTAATGCATCTCAAATAAGGAAAAATGATATAAAATTACATTACAAATTTGGTATCTCACGAAACAAAAACCCTAAGAAAGGATTGTTAATAAAATTTATATAAACATAAACATAATTTTATTTATACCTGTTTAGTATACAAACCACACAAAATTAATGTGTGGTGAATAAAAAATTTATATCACTGAAATAAAAAGTGAGATGAAATTACCTAACCTTACGTATTGACTCTCATTGTACACATTAAAACATCATACATAAAATTTTTTAGTTTATTATAAATATGATATGAGACCATATATTTATATATAATAAAATATAATGTTTTATTATTACTTTTTATTACCCACTTGATAATAATTCCTTGTTACATATAGGCTTTGAGTATTATTCATATTGTTTTTTTCTTGTGTCTTAATTTATTATATCTTTCGTCCATACACATATATTAGGATTTAAAGAATTTAAAATATTATATAAATATCATTATTATTCAGTATATGTTTATTATAATATTATATACAATATTGAGGTATGAAATTAAATACTCTATTCATGGAGATAGTAGGTCGTACATACACATTAACGCTGCTTCAATTTTATTGTTGTATTGAAAGAAAAAAATTAGAATAAAAATATAAATATAAATAAATAAATATATAGGATATAATTAGGATGTAATTATTATGTAATATATATCGTATAGGTTCAATAAATGTATATTTAATACATTCCATGCAGTGTGTGTATGAATCACATTGCTTTAATTGGCTGGTAGTCCGAACTATCTCACGTGAATTTTTTGTATTTACAGAGTGTGAACAAAATAAACATTATGAAATCATAATGAAATTATTAATACCTTATATGTACAATATAATAATTGATTCCATCATAATTTCCACAATATATGTGGTAAAGGAAAAAATGAACAATCATCGTTTTTTGATGTGGTAGTACACCATGCATGTAAATTGTATGCTCATTACACATTATAGGGGCGTGTGATTATTTCTAGGTCAAAATAATTTCCTAAAAAAATCCTTTTATATTTTGGAGATGTAATTTGGTATACAAAAAGGGACTAATATTTTTTTATGAAGTGGATTAATGAAATAAAATAAAGGAGATTAAGGGAGGTTACTTCCTCTTAATTAGGTAACTTATTTTGGTTTGCAAAAAAGGATTCCATGGAAGGTTTCATTTGAAAACATAGGATTCAATGAGTAATGTAAAGATTATTAGTTCTAAATTGGCCATATATTGGTCTAACCTATATGGATATAAGGGTTTGAGGAAGTTGGAGATGTGGTGGCAGTTTATAGTGAATGGAAAGGGAACACTTCGCATTTTTAAAAACAAGTTAAGTGTAACCACATTTCTACCAAATAATGTCCTAAAAACCAATAAAAATAATTAATTAATGGTTTATGGAATAAATAAACCCAGATAACGTGTTTTAACAATTGTATATGCCATTTTGTCTATTAAGGTTGTTGTTTATTCCCTTATTAAGTTGAATATTATCTTCATAACTGTAATTAATTTTTTCTACCTTCAATAATAATTTTGATCAAAATATTAGTTGAACATCTTAAAAATTATAATTTATTATGATTTTAAATATGGAATAAAATATCTTAAATTACAATCACAAAAGAGGAAGAAATTAATTGGAATGTAATCTCATATATGAGAAAACACTACGAGTTTTTAACGTAAAAAAATTCAATCGTTTCCTATGTTTGTAAACACAATTTCATATAAAAATTGATTTAAATAAATAAATTGGAATAATTGATAAAAATAGTATTTAATTATACATTTATAACATTTTAAAATATAATATATCCAATTAAATAAATTAAATAAAAAAGATGTTTTGGCATTAAATTTCGACTTTCAACTACTCATTTTAAAATGAAACCTTACAAAAAAATACCAAATATTTATCCTAACCTGATTTTTCTATTTATAAATATACTATGAATTCAATTTTGGACGATTAAAACTATAAATGATCCAGAATTGAGAATTAAAAATTGTTCCACACTAAAGGGTGGTGAAACATCCATGATAAAGATATAGTTTTAATGTTGAAATTGGGTTTTTTATCAAATTTCTATAAAATATATTGGATGAATATGAAAAATAATTTATTAAATACATAAATTATACATTAAATTATTATCAATATGAATAACAACATAAGACTTGTGAATCACCATATGTTGATGTAGTTTCATCAACAAAAAAACATAATAAATTTAAAAAATTCTTATCTCAGGTAATTTGGGTTTCCCCTCTACATGGTTTATCTATGTCTAGGAATAGGCTCAATTCGAAATTCTGATAACTATTAATATCCTATATAATTATTTAATATTTGGACAAAGTAAAAACAAGGGGTCTGATTCCACTTTTTAATGTTCCGAACTAGGGCCCATATAAACTGTGCCTTGAGTCGGAGGGTCACATTGTCTCAATTGTGCCTCCAAATATGCCAGAGGCTGGTGACTAGTAGCGAGGTTGTAAAATTAGTGTAGAGAGGATACTATGATATCTTATCATATTAGAACAATAGATTCAATCAATGAGAACCAAATTTGGAAGCATATATAAACAGAAAGAATCAATAAACTACAGAATTTATAATCAATGGAATGAATATAAGAAGTGTAAGATAATTATACAAAAAAATAACAATAACTATCAAAATTCTCTTAGGTAATGTCTGATACATTTATGAAAGGAATGTTAATACAAAAGAAATATGGTAATGTTTTTACGATCATGCTATGATTAAATTACCAAAAAATTAAAAGATACTCCACTATCATCTTGAGATAATACTAGTTACTCTGATCATATGATCCATCTATATTCAATACATATCAACAACCTATAGATGGTCACTTTCCCTTATCCATACCTATATACAGATAATATTCTTGGGTATTAAATGATACTTGATTATGGTAAGAGAAAAAAAATAAAAGTAGGGAACCACCAATGATGTTTACATATAATCCAAGAATCCATTATTACTAAAATGTTTTTACTCACATGTCAAATATTACAACCCTCATAAATATATAAATAACTAGGATGCTCATGTTTCTAAAAAATACATAACAACTCTACCTACATCAGATCATTATCGGGTGTAGGGTATGAAAAACCACTTTCTATATATATTAGTAATATATATATATTATTATTTCAACCACATATATAAGCCAAGTACGTACAATTGTAGGTGGCCATATAACAAGAAAACTGGTGCTGGTCGGACCGAGGCCTAACAGAAATATCCATTACCAGTCTGAGGAGGCTATAAGCTCATGAACTTGGGTAAAATATATACATCCCATGATGTGTGTGATATTTCATGATATAATTCTCATGATTATGTGATAGAAATCATGTCCTCACTCAATAAAGGGATCAGGGTTCCTCATCTCATTTCCCTAATAGTGTTAATGGTACGAGATTCCATTCTCAACACCCGATGTAAGCTGCTATGATTTTCATTCATTCTCAAAACCCCTTACCATAGTATAACAAACTATGTAAATGTGTATCCATAATTATAATATAAATTATTCTTAACCTCCCATTCTGTATGTTCAACAAGCATTTAAATATATATATAGCCCATTCTTATACTCATAACATAACACATAAAGCAATATCTATCATCTTTTCCATTAGGTAAGTTCAATTCAATTCATGGAAATGAAATTAATCATAAGAATTTAGTTAATCATAAACTAAATGGATAGATACAATTAACATGGACATAGGAAGATACCACCCACGAACCTCATTTAACTATATCAATAACCACAAAGATTTATAATTAAACCAAGAAATTTGATTAATTAATACGTGATAAGTGTTTTCATGCTACCATTATGTCGTTCCATTTAGTTAAACCTATTCATTTATAGTATGAAAAACATAATTAGTTGATCAATTAACATAATGAACTCATCACATTCCTCTATTTTTGAAAATTTAACACATTAGGATAAAGGATTCCAAAAAAAACATTTCATTTCCAGTAAAGAACATGCCTACATGGGTAGTTACATCGATATATTGATCCAAAGACTTAGATTAAAATTTGGTTCTATTTAATAATAAAGTTTATAGGAAAATTTAATTTATAATATAAGATATATGGTACAAGAGAGTTTCATAAATTTAACACAATTATCCAAAAAGTCCAATTTCACTTGGCTCACTCGAGGGGTGACCATAGAATGTGCCTAAAAACTATGAACTACCCAATAAGAGTCATTAGGTGCATACGATGATTCACTGGTAAATATGATGTTAATAAATCATTTGAATGGAGGTTCTCATAAAAATATGTCGTTCCCTACAACAGAGTAACCACAACATAGAAAAACTCAAATCTAAAATGATTTGACTACCTACCTCAATTATGTCGATAACACCTCACTCGATATCAGCCTCAAAATCAAATTAGGCTGGGATAAATATGTGAAACGGTCAAATTAAAAAAATAAGGAAAATTATCCTATAACAAAATTGAATAATGTATTTGAATGAATCATAAATTAGGATGGGAGATGCTAGGGCAGCTCACTGAGACAGATCCAATTCTTCTGACAGAATGAAGATCAGACATCATAGGAGAATGTTGTCTTAATGCATTGCTTGGGAGGATTTTTTAGGTATGGGATAAAGGGGACCTTCTCCAACCATTATTGGATGATTATAAAAAATGGAAATAAAATTTTACGTTTCAATTGCAAAAATAATCAATTTCACCAAAAAATAATAGGGCATATGGTTTTAATAAATCATGCTATAACCATTTATTAAGAAACCACAACACATGGTTAAAGAACACAATTTCCTAAACCATATGCCAACCATGAAAAATAATAAAATCCCAAAAACTATAAGATCTCAATGTTTTTACGACATGACTCACACATTTTTATATAAACAATGGAGCCTACAGGTGACACTGTCTGTAATCCCACCGTTTCAGACAAAAAGTGTCTATTGGGTGGCATGGATTCCCCATACTGTGTGGTCTAGTCTTTTGCACATTTTTCTTGATATGCAGGCTTTGAACATGCTCTAGACACTCCTCATACCTTCCTTAGGCCACAGTACATCATTTCCATGATTACAAATTTATCATATTTACAAAAGATATCCATTCATTCATGAAAAGAGGGGGCATTTCACAATTTTTATGTGAGGAGTGGAAAAACATGGAATTATCTAAAATAATATAATATAGTCGATGAAATTATTGAGTAACACACATCAATATGGACAAGTATTTCAAGTAAAATACTCAATGTTAAAAATATAATTAGTCAATAAAATTTAGACAGGTTATGTTGTCATTTTTAACCATGTAGTTTGGTTCAAACCCCTCCATAACTCTTATTATCCTAAAATGTGGTGACAATATAATGCATTTTAGGAACATAAAATTACATCTAAAGATACAAGTTACTCAATGATAGTCTATAGATGATGTTTTAGACCATTTATCATTTCCCATATCCCATTTATTTTGTTTTTATTTTTTAATCATTTTAAAAAAATATTATACTACATTTAAAATAATTTTGGTCATTTTGGGATTGTTAATTTAATATTAGTTAATGTAATAAAGAAAAAAATGGATTTAAATTATAAATTAATTTACCTTAAATAAATTTTTTTATTAACTATAATATTAGTTATATAATTATTCCAAAATATAGTTATCTTTTTTAGGATTCATTTACTCGAAATTTAAAAATATTTACACATGCACTAAGTCATTATAGTGTAAGAATTAAAGGTAATTATATCATCGTAAAAATAGATATAATATAATATAATAATTAGATTTTAATCCTAATCAATTTATCATCTTGATTTATTCATATTTAAGTATTATCTATATTCAAATTAAGAAAATATAATGAGTGGGATAGGGTGGAATTTTTTATTTTCTCTTCACATAAAATATTATATTGGTCATACTCAATGGAAATTTGAACCAAAATTACAAAATATTGATGGTAGGATGGTTATGGTCTGGTTAATATAAATAAATTAAATAAATTTATGTCTTGGGATGATTATTATATACTATCCCAATGTTTTTACCTTAATTAACTCATTTAACCCATTACCAATGTCATATAAAATATCTAAAGATACTATTCATTAAGATTATAAATGAAATAGACCTAATTACCTAATTAAAACATCATGATTAGATATATGATATATTTTTTTAGGATTTTATTTAAATAATTTGAAGACATATTGTTTTAATATACAGATTAAAAAATGAAAAAGTGTTTTGTGAAAAATATGTTTTTAAGAAAAAAAATAAACTAATACCAAAGGTAAATAGAATTTATATTATTATTGAGTTAATAAGATAATTTTAATCAACATTTATCATATAGAGAATCTGATACAAATATAAAAAATCATAGTACTTTTAAATTACATTATTTAATGAAAATAAATGACAATTTTCTAAGAATAGGAATTTTAAGTATTCACACAAAAATTGATATATTAAGAAGTATATAAAAATTAAATCATTATAAAATTATGAAATTTTAATAATTATTTAAGTAAATTCAAATTATGTATATTAAATAATGTTTAATTATATATAATATCTAGGGAAATATAAAACAAAAAAATTATTTATAAAAATGTATTTTTCAAGAATAAAATGACATCATTATCATTATGTTTCTCATAAAAATAATTATATGTATGATAATATATTCGTATGGAAATATAATTAATTTTTTTTATCAGATTCATTTATCAATAACAATTAATTTTCTCTATTTATATCAATATATATTACACATATAAAAATTTTTATATTAAAAATATATCATTTATTTTCAAAATATTTTATCATCATTTCAAAAAAATTAAAATAAAATGATGTTATATTATTAATTTTATAATGGAAAAACAGTCTAAATATATTTTAAAATATAGTTCTTCTTATATATACCCTCCAATCTAATATCTAGGTTAGACTAATGAAATTTAAATATTATTATTTCATTTTTCATTTAACCATGGGGTTTTATATATTGTAAACTTTATATCATAGTGTTCTTTAAGAAGAAAATGTAAAATATAATATCATGGTAATATAAATTAAATAAACAATATAGGTGATTAAATATTCCTTACATGCATTGATATGATTTTATTGAATAAATTTATAATAGTATGTTTATTATATCTAATATTATGCATTCCATATATACCTGATTAGTAATTATTGTCAATGATTTTAATTGTTAGGGATATATTATACTCTCATAATGATTTTAATATGTCGTTTCTTTATTATTTATTTCATTTTCCATACTATTTATTCACTGATAATTTTATGATAGAATTCACTATACACAACCCCATACATATCACTCATATGATCAATAGTTGCACCATGCCAACCATTATGTATCACAAATTTACTAAAACACTATGCCAATTTCAAAAAAGTAGGAACTTTATGGATAAGATGTCATTATGGTATCAGAATATATGACCACACCCATCACAAAATGATGCCTATAATATGTCAAATTTTATTTCCTTATAGCCCTTATGGGTCTATGGTACATTTAAGTATCTACTACTCTTCCATTTTCCCCATAGAAGGTGACCCATATATATCACTCATTTCATTCAGGGTAACCCATATATATCACACATTATGAATATGGTTAACTTTACAAATTATTATGTAATTTCAATAACTAGTATATTATTTTGAAAAATAGTATAACCCATACACAACATCGTATACATATGTAAAACTAACCTTTAACCTCTGGGATCCATTTAGATTTTCCCAATGAACATTACACTTATGTATAAAACATACCATATGTAAATGGTTACAATTAGGTGTTAAAAATTATCCACTTTTCCAAAAACCAATGCCCCAATTTATGTAATTATTCACAAAGGAAAAGTTTTTTCATATACAATGTTATATATAGAAATATAAAAAATATTTTATCCTATTATCTATAACTCCCTAGGTATGTTGTAGCCAATGATATAACTTATTCATATTATAAAAATAAGTGGTCCAAAAATAAAAAATATACGAAACATATCCAAGTGTATCAAATATAAATTAACTTTCATTCCACGGAATTATGATATTCCACATTTTCCAAATAATATTATCACATCCTTAGGACTAGACCTGCTCCAGACAACGAATTCAGAAAAAATCATTTATCCTATAGAAATATATTAATACATACCCTAAAAACTATTACCCTTAAATTTAATGAATGTTGTTGAGTTAGGAGAGCATGATCTATATATCATGGGGGTATTACTCTTATTTAATTATGATGTAGTTAATTGGATATATTTTGAAACTATGAATTATATAATTATTCAATTTTTTTGTATTTTTACATATTTTTACATTTTTTCTACTCTTTTAAAATCTCATACTTTTTTAAGATGTGTAGTTTTTAAATTATTGAAACAGTTAAGGTGTATAAACTCAAATTAAGAATTGGATTAAATAGATAAGAATGTGTATAAAATAACTAAATTATAATAATTTAAAATGAAATAAATATTGTAAATAAATGAAAATATTTTTAATTTCATAAGTATTCATCTTTATTACTCTTATAATAGACCTCATATCTATAATATTTGATGAATTTTTTTATGAATTTTTTTATCAAATTTTGAAACATTTATCACCGTGTGGAATGCGTAATATGTTGAATGTGTTAAATAACCATCCTTTTAAGGATATAAATCATCTAAAAAATAACTATATTCCTAAATATATAAATTCCAACACCAAACCTATATATTTCAAATATATTAATAGTAACATAAATAAATAGTGTTATTAGTGTCGAAAACTAATTAATGATATTTATAATATCCATATTTTGAAAAAATTTAATCAATATACAGTTAATGTTATAAATAAAAACCAATATCAATTAAATCAACCATTTATAAATAAACTCTATATAAATATGAATTTAACTAAATATACTAATATGGTAATATATTTTATTTATAGTAATCAATATAGAAAGATTAACTATAATCGTATGAATCAAATAATCATTAACAAAGAATATTTTCATAGTAACAGATCTTAATTAATTAAATAAACATTACTGATTAATTTTACATATAATAGCGAAGATGTAAAACAATAAGAACTAAGATTTTTTAATTACATCATCATCAAAAAGACATGTTTATAAATAATAAATAAAATCCACATTCAGAAAATATTTCAAATATAAATTTTAGTGTGAATTCAATTGAAATAAAAGTTAAAAAATAATTTTTTATATATAATATTTTGTATAAAATTAACCAAAATGACTAGGAAAACAAAAATTGATGAGTATAATAAATATTATTAATTAATTAATTATTATAATTATTATTATTATGATAAAAATAAAAAATTATTCATATAATTTCAATGAAACCATATTTATTTTCATTTTTATCTTTCTTAATGTCTTGAATAAATATAAGTAACATGTTGTTCATGAAAATGAATTTGTTGATGTTTTCATAAAATTCCATAAAAATTCATCTATTTTTTTAAGATCAAGTGATGGATAAGGAATATATATTTTTTATGATAAAAAATAATGATTTAATATAATTATGTAGTTTTTAAATGGGAGAAAAATTAGAGAATATATGATATAAATATGATTCTTATGTTTCTTATAAATTAAAAACATAAATCAATTTCAACCTCTATTGTTTCATTTTTTTCAATAGATCCCATTCTTATTCAATTATTTTTGGGTTTCTATGTGGTGGATTGTATTTTATTGGAATTATAAATAAGTTGTTACAATGTAATGAATGTTTTGAAATAATAGATATGATATTCATAAAATTAAATGTGTTCAGTGTAAGAATAAAATATTCTGGGGTATGAGTAAATCAAACTACAGTCTATTTATATGTCTCATGACTGAGGTTTTAATGTTATTATTTTTTAAAATAGTAATAAAAAAATAAATCACATTCTAATTATAAGGTCATGAAAAATAAAAATATTTCTAGATTGGAGGCTCCATAGAGACATAATTATTATGCATAACTTATACCACCAAACATATAGATATAATATTTTTAAGATACCATTATTTCAATTGTGTGGATTCATTAAATTATAGTCTAAACCATTATTTTTATCTTAATTAAACTATTTAAATAGGTCAATGAGGAATCAATATCATTTGGTATTGGATTGGGGCCTAAAGACTCAATTTTGAATGAAATGACGAGGTTCAAACATAGAACATGAATACTGAAAACCAAAAACCTCAACAATGTTGACCATAGTTGGTTATTCATGGTTTGTATAACCATGAAAAAATAAGATCCTTTCCATGAAATATATTCAATTTATTAATCGTTTAGATTTCATAGTTTGAACACATCTTAATATAATTTCTCACCTATCAATGAATCGGAGTAGAAACACTGGACATATCATTACAGGGTTTATTCATTATGTTTCGATCCAAGTACCATATCATGTGAGGCTATGTTCCTTTTAGTAGTGGGTGTTCATAGTTTATGCAACACTAGACGAAATGAGTTTCCAATTATGCCCTAATAATAATTTAATAATAAATAATTTTCCCATGTATTCTTTAAAACACTTCCACCATTTATTCTTTAAATTTTTCCCACACAAAAAAACATTAGAGATATACTCTTCTAACTAATTATTTATTTATGATTATCATTTAACAAATATCAGAGTTGAGCATCATCAGTCGTGGTTAAATCCACTCTATAAGTCCAACAATCCCATTTTTCTTTTCATAGTATCCCTTCTGGTATTATTTGATATTTCCTTGTGGTATTACACTCCCAATTTTCATTATTGTATCATAGTTTCTCAGTTTCACTCATTCCATACTAAATAAAATAACAATATTGTATGAGTGATGCTTCCTATGAATAAATAATGTAGTCTATTACTTTTACCTAAATTACATTTATATTATAAATTATTATTATTGTTCCATATGATGGACATCACGTGCATCACCCCTAAAATGTGTAAATCCTTAAATAAATAGATTATAATATATATTTGATGTTCTTAAGACCCCATTTACATGTTTAGAGTTTAATTAACTCAACTCAAACAACTAATTTATGTGTGTATGAATTAATTATTGTAATTAATGTTCTTACATAAAACCATAACACCAAACAAGTGTGTATGGGATGTCTATTTTAGAAATCAGTAACATTATGAAATTATATAATTAATAGATTACATGGATAATCAATTTCAATATCTTATGTCATATAGTATGTCTTATTGTCCAATAAATCACCATTGGGTATGATGAGACTTTCTTTTATTAGTTGTAATGGGTTTTCAAATATGTGAATTGTTAAATGGTTTAATACCATCACTTCACCCCTTGATATTAAAAATAATTTCGAGATATAATCAATTGAATGTCATTATAAATTATTTAATGAATTGATTAAATATTATTTAAAATTTTAAGACATATTAATCATGGATTATTCTTTTGTTACTCAGTGAATCAATCTAACTCATTATATTACACCATGAGAGATAATCAGATTATTCATAGCGAGTTCCTTATATGGAATCATTATGTAAATAAAATTATATCACACCTTCAAAAATGCATGGATTCATGATATAAGGATAAATTGTTGAATGGAACTATATAAAACTTATGTGATACATGGATTCATGAAAGGCAATTTCATCGATGGGCTCACTGTTAATATTTAATTTTATCATGCAATGAGAAATAATTTGATACCTTGTAAGAAGTGTCTTGTATATGCTCACATGACAAATGATATTATAATTTTCATCATTACTATTTTTTATTTTTGAATACTAATTCATTAATTCCATGACATGTAGACCTTTATATGATCATCAATATATATGGATACCTCATTTTCTACTTATTTCCCACATGAATATAGTTACACATCAATGTTTGAGATTGTAGTTTTGGGACCTAATTTTTAATTTATTATTATCTTGATCAGAGACAATTACTATAGGTGAAGGTATATAAATCCATACATATATCTTCTGCGGACCCTAATCCATACATGGTATAAAATTACTATACTTATTTAATTTTTATATACCATCACATTTCATCATTTTATATTCTATGAAAATATTTGAATTTGACAACATCATTGGTGGCCTATAGGTTTTTACTAACTCCCAATTCAGGATACAATTTTGTTCCCAAACAAATATCATAACTCTTGGCTAAGACATTGCTTATACTCTTTTTCTACTATATCATTTGGAATAGGACATGGAATGAGAGTAGCGGTTGCGCATGTCCTGGTCCTACCTTTAGGGGTTATATTATTTTACATATTTATTATTATTTATTCTTGAATTATTGTCTATATTTTCTTTTATAAGTTTATAACATTTTATTACGTCTAATCATGTTCATTATGGTTTCTTTTATTATAGTTTTTAATGTTATCAATTAATTTTATCCTTTTCAATTTATAAAATTTATTTATCCCTCTACTTTTATGTACTGCTATAAAGGGTATATTATCTTTACAATACCATCGTAGAACATCACTTCAAGTTAGACACCATTGAACTACATAGAATTGTCCTTTTATCCAAGTGGACAATAGGATTTCTTAATTATTAGTTAACTAGCCCAAGAAAATCCCAATGTTGTATTGAAAGACATGTATTTATTTATTATGTTGTTTTTGGATGGTAGACAAGAGACTAAGAACATATTCAAATTTGGTAAATTCCTTGTGTCTATGAATTTCTAACCCACGTATAGAATAATGACTATGTTTTTTAGGATGGGATTGTTTTTTATTCAGTTTGTACTATAGTTGATTAATTTTTTCCCCAGTAAGAATAATTTACCGAGTTACTAATTTATTATATATATCACTTGGCCTAAATTTAATGATATGAGGTATACTAATGTATCCATTCATGAAAATAAGATTCACATGTCCTTACCAAACTTATCTACATACCATTATTGTGTGATTATATTCCATGTATATCTTTATACCATGATTTAGTGATAATTTGAGGACATTAATTGTATACCATATTTCATTGATTATTTCAATGATTATATGAATTCTCTACAAATGTGGTAGAATTATATGTTTTATGGTATAATGAAATTTAAATATTATTTCAACATAAAATTAAATGGCATATTCCCAGACATCTTGATAATGGAATGAAATCTACCATCATGAAAAATAATTAGATAAATGAAAGAGTTAAAAATTAAATTATGTATTAATAATAATTTAATATTGAAATTTTTAAGGAATTCAATATTTTTTTAAAAACGTAAGTCTCTATTTATGGTAATGGGTTAAATGGTGTGTTATTTACAACATATAATGGTATGTATCTCTATAACAAATGAATAATGACCCATACAACTGGATTCTTATAAACATTATCCAACCCATTTACGGTTTGATTTAACACCAAAATAATAAGATATAATCCCACTAAGGGTGTGATAAAATTTTCAGTAACTGAATTTCAATGGGTTAAATTTTATGGGATTTATATTTTCATTTATAGAGCATTGATTCCCTAAATTGGAAATAGATATCAATATAACTGAATGAAAATGACGTGGAAGGACCCTAATAAGTTTCTACTATTCTTATGTAATTACTAATTATCCCTTTTTGTTATTTTTTAAGAAAAATTGGAATAGTGATTTATAGATTTATAATCCAATTATATGGGTTTCATAAAACATTATTCATCCAACATACCTATATTATCTTTTTAATATTATAAAATATTTTTTTGGGTTTTGAGATTTATTTTTATCAGGATATAATGAATAAAAATCCTATTTAAGAATTTTTTTTCTATATCTTATTATTGAAATTATCTTTAATTAATCATAGTTTTGAGAAAATATTCATAAAAATGATAGATTGTGAATTTTTTGTAATTTTAATATAATTTAATGTGGTGTTAATTAATCATATATCTAAGAACATTTCGGCCACTATTAATGGTACATGATATAAATTTTAATGACATAAGACTATTGAGATATAAAAAAGGAAATAATTTGATGTAATGAATTAAATAAATCCTTTTACAGATGTTAATTTCATGTACCCTTGTTTAGGGGATAGTTCCAATGATTCCTTTTTTGTAATCTCAGATAGAAATGGGAATGGTTCATGAGGGTATCTAATGACTTCTTTATTTACATTGGACTAAGATGTTAAGAGGGAGATCTTAGTGACCTGTTATACATGGACCATTATTTAGAGTTGATGTATAATGGTATGTTACGGGATATCTTTGATATGTAAGTTCCCTTAGAGGTAAAATCATTTTTAATTTCATGAGATTATTTTATAGGAAGTGTTTGTTATGATTGAGTGTTGTTTAGGATCGTGCCAGACCATTAGTGATAAAGGGACACCCTTGGGAAGATGGGTGATAATTTACTCATTGAATCATTTAATATATGATCATATTGTATAAATCATGTTCATATTGATATAAATTCTTAGGTAGAGATCATTGTATTTGTAAATAATCCAATATTTCCAAATTTTTTATAGATAAAAAATAATATTATTACCTTAAAAAATGCTGGTATAGAAGAATTCTCTTATAGGTTAGTTTTTTATCTATGATATCAAATTCTAGGATTCATCATAGAGACCTAGGAATAACATGCATGGATATAATTTCATTTTTGATAAATATTTATCACATTAAAAAAGTACATGTTTGAAGATCGTAACTGTCTAGTGTCACTGTAAACATTGAAAAAAATATTCAGTGTTGGTGAAAGAAGATCAATGTTTCCCACAATTATATTACACTTTAATAAATATAATTAAAACTTGTTTTCATTACATGGATAAGGGAACATAAGAAAGAGATATCAATGATCCTTAATAAGGGTAAATAAAGTAGATACATAAGTTTAACATTTGAATAAGGGTACCGGAAGATGAGAATAAAAATTGATGACCATACCCAAGATAAAAAAATATATACACGAGTCATTGAATAATGATTGGCATTTCATATGATATCAATCATAAGGGATTGAATAGAATAAGACATGAATGAATAACATTCATTTAAACATGGAATTATGGCATACACAGAAACATGTAATGTCATTCTCTATAAGTTAAGTATTATTTCAAAAAACATGTGAGGTAACTTCTTGGGGCTACACCTAAGGGGTGGTATACACCACTATCCTAATTCTTAGTATGTTCCTCATCTATAATGGGGTACTTATTATTCTCACAGTGTAAAGTGTTGGATTAAAGGATGTTAATTTCTACAAACAGAGCCGGGTTTGTTTTTTTCATTTAACAATGTGTTGATCATGGGGTTTTCATTATTTTTCAATACAAAATGGGTTTATTGGGATTTCCATGACCATTAGAATCTTTTTAGTGGGTTTAATTTCACTTAATCATCATGAGTGGAGGTCATACATGAATAGAGGAATGGAGTTTCTCACAAAATACTATAAATGTGTGGGATCATCTTGAATGTCTAATACTTTGAAGGTGATGAGTTCAAATCCAGCCATGTGTATGTGAGAAGAACTATAAAATACTTATTGAGTTGAAAAAAGTTAAGGAGATGAAACTTTATGATTTTCATAATAGGATCAATGATAAAACAATCAACCTAATGAATATCTACATACATTTTTTAAATGATTTACTAAAGTGGTTGAAGAAATATGGGGACTTTGTGAAGTAATTAAATAAAATGAAATTGTGATGAAAATAATAAGAATTATTTGACCTATTTACAATACTAATGTGTCAAAAAATGATGAAAGGGATATATCTAAGCATTCATTGTATGATCTTTGAGCACTATTATGGCATAATAAATGAGTGTTAGACATGAAGACTCAAAAAATTAAGTGAGAAAAAATTAATTTGAAATACATAGAAAAATAATGACCATTCTAGAGATAGTGTTGATGAATATAATATATAAGTTGAACCAATTTATATTATTTCAACGAAATTAAAGTGTGAAAAAATAACGGAAACCTTCCTCTAGCCAATTTTATATATAGTAGAGGTTGTAACATTGCCTGTTGATGCTCAATGAATATTAATGGAGATGAAAGAGAATACGTGAACATGAAGAAGGATCAAAAAAGTTTTACCCAAACAAAAGACTTAAAATTAGGAATTAAATTAATGGCAATGTTATTTTCCTATAAATAAGAAAATTATTATAATAATATTTTAAATTATGAAGAAGAAAATTTTAAATCTGGAACCCAAAAATCTATGATGGATACAGTTCAAATTTAATAACCTCCAAAATATAATGATAAGCTTAATTAGCTGATTAGTGATTATTATTACAAGTTGGCACTTGAGGAAGCTATTGGTATATTGGTAACAAAAATAAAGATAAATAGAAATATGGGAGCCATTATAGAACAATCATTAGGGTATATTGATCATCTTGAAGTAGAAATGGATTAACTTGAAGAATGATCAAAAGTACGTTAAAAAATTCTTTAATGATTAGATAATGATGTGGAATTCATGCTTATGATTGATTAGAAAGAAAAGGTCACCAATGAAATTACATTCAAATAGGAGTAAAAATATAAGATAGTAGAGTGGATTAAAAAAAGTTATTAATTTAAATAGAAAACTATATTCTGAATCCAATTCAAGTGAAATAATGAAGAAAATATATTTTTGGAATTTTCATAGTTGCATATTTATTAGAAAAAGATAAGGGTGGTACATAATTAGTATATAAGGGTTTGAGTGAATACTGATCCAAATTCATAGGAAAAATTGTAATTTTATGCGATCATGAAACATCAACGGATAGAAAAAACATAAGTCAAAATAATGGGAAGAATAAAGTCTGACATTTCACAAATTTACCTAAAGTCCTAATAAGGAATGTCTCAAATCAGACATAATGTGAAACAAAAAGGTATCCATAAGAATTAAATAACTATCACAAGTCAAATAAATTTCCTACATAATAGTACATGAGGAAGAATGGATGTATGGAGTAATTTCCACTTATGAAATTTTAATTCAGTGGCCATCGGGGCCATACTGTTCCACACTATCAAGAGTAAATGAGCTATCTTTATGAGTTAGTACATGACAATCATTGATGGGGAATGATACCACATCGGTAATAATATAAAATAAATAGTTTCTATGGATATTTTTTTCATTGTTCTAACTATGGACGTAAATCTATTCATTATAGGAAGAGGAGTGTTAGGAAAACATCCTAGAGAACTCATAGAGAATTTAATATTCACCAATCAAGTATGGTTCCTTTTATAAATAGTTATTCTCTTGTGAAAAATTAATATGACTATAAAGAACCTATTATTATTGAAAAGTTATTATTAACGCCATCTTTATCCTCTAATCAATATAATATCTCATTTAACTAAATGAAGAAAATCGAGTAATCTAACCTCATAGAAATTGATCTCAAAGCCATAAAGAACATTCACAGTTGGATTCTTGATAGTGGGTAAATGTCCAAGATTATAATAAATGAATAATTGTTGATTAATGTTAAGAAAAGGTTTTTTTTTTGAATAATGAGGTTTGAAAATGATGGTTCTTTAAAATTAAAAGGAAATGAAATTATAGAAATGGCTAATTAAGATCTTTGTAAAACCTGTGTTCTCTCTATGGATTGTTTGCAATATAATAACCTAATTGTGATTAAACACTATGAATCATAACTGATAGTCAAATTTTATCAAAAGGGATGAACTATAATTGTAAATATATGTAATTCTCCAATGATAAAATAATTAAAAGAAGTCAATCTATAACAAGATTATATCAGATTGAACATTTGTAAGATAAATATTGAAGAATAAAACAACTTTCAGAACATAGGTTTCATCACATTAATAAAAATGAATGGAAAAAATATCTTTGTTGAAGAGTTTCATGGATATCCCCAACATGAATCATTAATGGAAAACACATTTGATTATTTTGTGATATGAATGATAGTCTACAGTTCATATCAGCCAATGAAAAAAAGGGAATTGAATATTCATGATCTCATCCACACATATGTGTGTGGTCGAATAAATGATTATGGAACATTTGGACTGAGGTAATTATTTTTTTATATTTATTATTATAGTAGAACGACTTATATAATGATTATTCTTAAAAAAAACTATATTGCATGAAAAGATATCATTGAATATCTAAGAATGATACATTATGCACAATCAATGTTCAATGATTTGATAATGGATCAGAATACACCTCCATGGAATTTAAAAATAACCGGAAAAATTTGAATACATAATGTGATGGATACAGTGGGAAACACATAGTAAAATGGAATTGAAGAAATTGATAGGTGAACAATATGCCAGGAAAAATACTGATTTAGTGTCGAATCTCTCTTCTCTATTGGAAGGATTCTGTTCAAGTATTAGTGTATACTCAAAATTGAATTGGGATTTATATGGAAAACCCAAGATAATTTTTGTGTTGTGGTATGGTAGAAATACCTCTATCTTGTATTTTCATGTTTTCAGAAGTAAATTTTTTATCTAAAACAAAGAATGAAATTATGTAATGTATGGTTATGATGTAGATGTTGGGATTTTCATTGGATTATAAATGAAGATTAAATCCTATAAATGTTTTAGTAGTCATCTTGGATGATTTTTTTGAAATAATGTATGTGAAGATACATGAAGATAAATCCAAAAATAACTCAAGGATCTTATTGATTATACATAATAGATGATACTGAAGAATGTAATCAAGTAATGGAATAAAATAAAGATGTATAGTAAGGTGTGAAAACCATTCCTGGGTCACAAAACAATGATGATTTAGAAAATAACTCTGAAGAGGAATCCATGACTGAATAAAGTTCATCCGAATATCACAATATAAAAAGAAGAGTAAAAAATTATCATCCTAAAATCATTGGGATTGTACCTAACCCATTGAGATAAGACGTATGTTGAATGATGAATATTCTTACGTTCTACTAATTATTGATCCAATTCATTTATAGTAATAGAACATGATGAATAATGGGTTAATTCCATGATGGAATAACTAGATTGGATTGAAAAAAACCATACATGGGACATTGCTAGAAGACGTGAAAATTACAGTGTGTATATAAAAAATTGAATCATTAAAAATAAATTTGATGATATCGGAAATGTGATTAGAAATAAGGAATTCTTATTGTGTAAATGATACACATGGATTTATGGACATGGTGTTAATAAAAAATGATCACCAGTAGAGATATTTGATTTGATTAGGATTGTTCTTGCAATGGAAATTCAAATAAGATGTAATGATTATCAAATGTATATTAAAACATCAATATCATATTGTTTTCTGGAAGAATAAGTATAAATTAAAAAAACATTTGGATTTTTTATTAGAAATTATAATGTAATGGTTTTAAGATTATGTAATTCCATCTTTGGCCAAAAGTAGGCCCCACATGCATGGTTTTCATATTTGGGATCTAATATGAATACTCATAAATTAAAAATAATAGGTTTCAATCATAATAACTATGTGAGGAATTCAATAGATGATCAATTTATGGTGATAGTATATGTGGATGATAGTATATTTTTCAGATGAAGTCTGGAATAAGTGTAATAATTATCTAATCATATCAAATCAGACTCTGAAATGACAATTATTGGTGGAATCAAATACGTTTTCGACTGAATGTGATTCCAACAAATGATAAATCATTAATTTTTTGAAAAAATATTCGAGTGAATTATATAAGAAATTTAATATGCATGATGCCAAAAAAATGTCGAATCTAATTATGGTTGGGAAACAACATAGAAAGTATGAGGTCGGGAATACTTTGGATCCCACCATCTATAGAAGAATCATTTAAAGCATATTATACATGACTAAAACATGACAATATACTATCAGTAAAAAATTATTTGTTCCCTAAATTCAATGTAATCAGAAATAAATGAATTTAGATGTTTTTAAAAAATAATGAGGTATAATAATGGTGCAATGAGTTTTTCCATATACATTACTACATGAAGATATATTAAATTATTGACATTTATATATTCTGACTATGCTTGATAAGTATTGGATAAAAATCACACAAGTGGTGTAACATTATTCATTGGGATCAAATACATTGTCTATTTGAGCTTAAAACAAGAAATCACATCTCTCATCATAGAAGAAGTGGAGTATATATTTTCTATGAATTTATGTAGTCACAATGTGTTGATGAAGTTACAATGGGCTAATATCGATGATGATGTGAAATAGTCGACGATGATTTACTGTGACAACAGTATTGTGATTTATGTTATGAATAATCTCATTCATTACCCTGATACAAAACATATTGAGATCATATATCACTTCATCAAGGAAAAATATGATCAAGGTGTGATTATGATAGAGAATGTTGGAAATTAAAATCAAGTCGATTCAATTATGAAAAAGACATAGGAATCAAATGATTTTGAGAAATATAGGTTTAACTATGGTGTTCCCCCTCCACATAGTGCATGAAGTGGTTATGGTGTGTGCCCTCTCCCCATCCTTGTTAACTATTTTAATTTTTTATGGATTTGTTGTGTGTTTATAGAGGATATAGAATTTAAGGGAATCTGTATTTGTGCTCTACACAAAAAAATCAGGTTCTTTTTTTCTTATGTTGGTGAATAGATAAATTCAGTGTGATAAAATATTACTAGTTATATGTGTTTGAATAACCGTGAAATTTTTTTCTATGACACAAAGAGAATTTGGTGTTTTGAAGAAATAATCATAGCATATCTTGGGCATATTTAATAATTCCAAAACATTAGAAATGAATTCATTATTCCCCTATGGTTTACTACACTGAGATTTAGAAAGGTATACATAGAGTTTTGGATGATTTGTTTCTCATATAATAGGTTTTGATAGTTATTGGATCTTTATTGATTTTTCTAAATATTTTTAACAAACCCAAATGAGGAGATTGTTGGAACGATGGATGTGATTTGATTAAAAATTGAGTAATGTTTTTCGTTGTTGTCAATATATAATGGTTTTAACAATGTCAAAGATTTTGGATGATTTGGACTAATGTGAAAAAGCACCGTGAATGGAACCATATGATTATGGTGATCTCTTTGACTGGGAATATTAGTGAGTGAGAAAAATTTTATTGGATATTTTTTATGTGAAACAAATTCACAAAAATGGTTTTGGAGTTTCAAAAAAATTAACAAGATGTGGTGGAGCATCCTAAATGGTCAGACATATTAATAGGCACATACCTCACTACATGACACATGAAAAAATTTGGATAAGTGGATAAATTTCTCTAATTTAATGATGTTATAGAGAATAAAACATCATTTATTCAATGTGATATTGAGCATCATACAATGATTTCTCTATTCTAGACCTATGCTTTTGTATTTTGGAAAAAAACTTTTCATAATGATGAGTTGTTTTCCAATGTAAAAGTTATATTTTCAGTTTATTTTTGATCCTCAATGGTACTTTTCTTCACAAATGTATTGATCTACATGAACAAGCCTCACGATCAACAATATAGATCATTTTATTTATATGAAAAATGTTTTTAACTGTATCAAATATGATTTATAATGCATACAAAGTCACTTTCTAGATAAGGATAAAGAATTAAATTACAATATACTATAGATAACTTCATGTTGTTAAAATGAGTTAAACTTTTTTCAATGTTTTAAGTTATAGGGAGTGGAAATAAGTGTTCTAAGGGAGTCGGTGTGCTTATAAAAAACCTTCCCTCTATCTAAAATTAATTCATTATTTGTTACAAAAAATTAAACATAATAAATATAAAATATTAAGAAGTATAATGTCAATTGTAATTAGGTAGATGGAATAACATATAGATAGGGGAATACAACAACATTAGTGAAAACATTAATTAAATTATTCTAAAATTCAATTTATTTTTAAATCTTCATGGGATATCTTGGGGAAAAACATTAGAAAGGTGTGAGCTATAAATCCCAAGTTGGGAATAAAAAAGGCAGAATATAAAGATGATAATACGGGTTAGAAAATATGCATATTAGTGTGGAATAAAAGAAATGTGAATAATAATGAATGATTTATCATGATATTCATAACATGAGAAATGTGGAGACAACATAAAACATTGAATCATTAAAATAGTTCAAGCCTGAGCCCACTAAAAGATCATGATGGAAAGCGTCCCATAAAAGAGGCATTAGGTTTTATCCCTATCTCAACATGAAAAATCGTGATACTAAACATTACCAAATTAATTATAGATCTATCTAAGAACACACATAACAATTATTTCATTATGATACTTAATTGTGCCACATATATTATACAATAAGAATTCATTTAACATCATAATTTATTCTATGATTAAGGTGTGCAGAATAAATATATGTTAGACCACAATTAAAAAAGTGTGTGTGCATAAATGTGAACACCCTTTATATGAAGTGGTTATGTTATTCACCACATAATTTTTTTTGTAAAATAATTCATAGATTTTGTAAGCATAACGACGTCACATAAATATTCATAAAATGGGTTTAATGAGATATAATGTGTTTTTTCATCATTGAAACATAAAATTTAGAGTAATAATAACATGAAAATACATATCCAAATATTATTAATTTAAAATTGAAGACATAATTCAATGACGAAACTTTAATAAAGAAACAAATTTTATCTAATCTTGTAATGGTAAATGGTGTACATGGACGATTATGGGAAGATTAATCATAGGAAAAAGAGACATCATCATTTATAAAATTAAATAGGATATAAGGGGAATATGAAATTATATATCACAATATCATAAAAAGGAATTTAATATACATAACATTAAATAATTTCATAAAATGAAATGGGAAAAGAGAAATCTATTATGAAATTTAGGCATTGTAACAACATAGGTTAGGGTCCAAATATGGTTGTATAAAAGATCACTCACATAAATAACATCAAATGGATAGTATGGGAATTATTATAAATGAGTGAAATTATGAACATTTGAAATTAAAATAAATGATTTCAAAGAATGTTCTTGAATTGGACAGGTGGATAGAAAGGACCCTTACATGAGTATGTGACTCTAAAGGATTGGGGGAGGCTTCTTGAGTGTTTTCGGGAACCATGGGTGAACTCTAAAGAGTGCAGGGAAGAGTGTGGACATGATCCAAGAAAAGTTATTAAAGTGAAACCATTGAAAATTCTATCAATATTTCATTTGGGCATGGATACCATTTATAGTAATTATTAAATCTTTTTTTGGTCACCGTATTTTCAGAAAACATAAAATATATTTATACGATATTTAATTTTTTACCTAAAAAGTCGACTATCTACCAAAATTATGAAACAGTCAACATTTGATTATTTCAATGTTTTTATTCCAAAAATAGTATTCATTTTATCTTAATAATTTTCCAAATATGGTAATTTTCACTTTGAAAATGAAATCATCATTTATTGAGTAAAGTAGTGTTTTTTTACAAAAATAGTTTTTAAAACCTTATAAAAATTTAAATTGTACATCATAAATTTATTTAGAACTTTTATATTTGATAAAAAATATATAATAATTTTATTCTACTAAAATATTTTTTATTTCAGTTATCCTATAATTTCATAAATTCATAAATTTAATTTTTTTATTAACCAAAACTAGAATATGTTCATTATAGTATCCAAGTTAAAGTCATTTATAATGTAATACTAATAGGATGAAAAATATTCAATCCTATATAAAAAATAATGAAAATACTCATATCTATAGGGTATTGATACATATACATTTAATACAGTATCATAACTCTTAAGTGTACGGTCCACGACAATGGGATTTTCATGGGTAAGTTCAATGAAAAAGGTTTGGCCTTTGATCATGATGATATTAAAAATCTCCCACAATTGGATGTTCTCATTATTATGTTGTTGAATAAAAGGGTCTGCATGGTCAAGGGAAAAATACTAGAGATTATATCTCCTTCATAATCTCTATTAAATGGTCTTCATAGGTAATGATCACACTGGTTGAGTTTATCAAATTTTCTTGTCAATTGGATTGTCAAAACCATACATTTATACTTACAATGTGATCACTATTCAGAAAAAATATTATCAATAGTAGTGATACATAATAATATGTAAACATCAATTAGATATTTATATATAAAAGTTCGTGTGTCATTTATAACCATATTACATAATAAGAAATGTAATTAAATGAAATAGGGAATTTTATTTGTAATAGTTTCTGTTGTCACAATATTACACCCTTAAGAAATTTCTCCCTTGAAAGAATTCTTTCCCAAACGAAAATAGATGTGGGAAAATATTCTCCACCACCTCATCTGATTCCTACATTGCTTCTTGAAACCTATGGTTTCTCTACAATAATTTAACCAAGAAAATTTTATAGATTATCTAGTCCTTTTTTATCTATGATCTATGATCTTTATCAGATTCTCTTTATAATAATGATCATTCTCCAATGGTAACAACATTAGACTATGTATTTGTGAGGTTACGAGTATGTACTTGTTTAATAGTTATACATGGAAGACATCATGTACTTGAGATATGTTTGTTTAGAGTTCTAGTCAATAGGACACTGCTCGGATGCGATCAATGATCTCAAAATTGATGATGTACCTTAGACTACGATTCCCAATTTTCAAAAATCTCATCACATAGTTCAATGGATATATGAAGAGGAATAACATCTCTCCAACATCAAACTCAGGGTCTTATCAATGTTTTACAGGATAGATCTTTTGTCAAATCTTATCAGCCTTAATGTGCTACTGAATTTTCTTAACCTTATCCATCATCTTATAAACTATTTCAGGACCAATTAGTACTAATTTCCCAAAATTATCCCAACATGCAGGTGCTATGATCATCTTCCCATGAATAGAATCATAGGGCACTATTTTTATTCTTGATTTGGTAATATTTTTATTAAGAAAACATTACCAAAGGATGATATTTATACCATCATCTTTTGATATCAATTGTTCACGATCCCAAACATTCCTTAGGTGTTTAGATAGTTCGATCAAATTTCCCATCAGTTTGAGGGTGATAAGTCATACATAACATCAAATTAGTGCTTAAATCATGTTGGATACTTTTCCCAAACATTTAAGTGACTCATAGATCTCGATCAGATAAAATTTATAATGTAACATCAGTCAATCTAACCACATATCTTGTGAATATCAATTATAGATAATTCTATGACAAATAATCTCAAATATCAATGAAGTGTACTATCATTGTAAGAATATTTACAAAAACACAGCTAGTATATTTTCCTTTTTATGTCATTAAAAGTCCTCTTATAAGGTCCATTTTTATTTTTTCCCATTTTCATGTTATGGGTAACCATTGCTTCATCCCTTTCTACATATTCATTTTATCCTTGACATGCGGACACACTAAACAAATTGATGTATATTTAGAAATATCCTTCTTCATTTTGTCCATATAATAGTTAAATTATGGATATCGAAACATCTTTGTGTTTGTTAGGTGTATAGAGAAGGTCAAACTATGTTCATCATAGAATAATTTTTTCTTTAACCAATGTTTTTATGGACCACATTGTCTTCACCAAAATCTCACAATTCATTTTTCATTTTCATTGAATTCCAAATATTTCCATTTCTATATAGTTTCCACTTTCTTCTAAATTCTATCATCATCTCTTTGATATCCCAGTATTCATTCTAGAATAGACAATTGAGAAATCATTTTTCAAAGGATTGATGTTGTTAATTCCTTTAGTATTTCCATTTCTATTAGTTATAAATCTATGAAGATCAGGATGCAATCAATTTTCAATATTTATACTAATGATAGATATTTTATACCTTGATCATCTTAAATTTTTTCACATTTCTAGGATGGTAGTGAATTGAGATGTAATTTTATTTGATAATATTTAACCATTATCATTTTTTCTAATTTGCCTATTTCTTGTGAGTATATATCTTTTAGATTTTTGTGATCCATATATATTTCATGCTTCTTCTTAAGAGGTAATGATGCTATATTTTCAAAGATATGATCAACGTAGCCAAATCCAGATCATTAATAAGAATGTTTTGTTCATCAAAAATACACTTCCATGAAAAATATGTAATTAATTTTTCATTGGGAATCAACACATATCCCCATCCTCATATTGCATCATCAATAAATACAATGAACATTTCTCTACATGTAGGTAGTGTGAGAATAGTGGAAGTGATAAGTCTCATTTTAAAATCATTAAATCTCTCTACACATACATAATTAGAAGGAAACATGATTCCTTTCTGAGTTATGTTGGTATGAAGGTTTTAAAATCATGGTAAATTTCTCAGAAATAATTTATATTACCTAGTTATCCGAGGGAAAATACAAATATCTATCATAGATATTGGCCTCAACCATCTTGTAATTTTTTTTCCTTTGTAGGATCCAATGATATCCCATTTCCTATTACGATATTCCAAATGAATGAGATGTCCTTCAAATCGAAATCCCACTTTTTATACAATTGAAAATTATTCTCTATTATTAATTCCTTTAGCATAGAGATCAAATGATCTGTCTGATCCTCCTTGATTTAAGATTATATTAGAATATCTTCAATAAATACTACCAAAAATTTGTTGGTTTATTCTATAGAGACTACATCCAACATGTCCATAAGGATTTTGGAACCATTTTTTAGTCTTAAAGGCTTCACAATGAACTCATAAAGGCCATACCTTGAACAAAAAGAATTTTACAGATATCCTCCTTGTACACCCTAACTTTTTTATTTAATGATAGTAGATCCATTTTAGAGATGTATTGTATCCCACATAGATGATAAAAAAAGTCATAAATCTATGGAAGATGATTATTTTTTATTTATCAAGGTATTATTGATCTCTTGAAAACCAATGTATGGAAAACTGACCCATCACTTTTCTTGATAAAGAAAAGTGGTGAACCCCATACATAAACACATTGTAGTATGAACCCTTATTCCATATTCCCTTGTATTGTTTTCAAAAGCTACTCAATTTCCACAATAGCTATCCAATATAGATTCGGTGATGTTGGAAATGACTCAGATATAGAATATATTAAAAATTCAACCTCACATATATGTAGAGGACTAGAAAATTTATTGGGAAACACATCAATAGATTCCCTCACAATGGTTATGTCTTCATGTGTGATCATTTCCATAGAATAAATCATTGATATTGATAATACTTCACATAAGGAAATTATTTCCATGATTTAGATTATGTTTCTAATGAAGATATATCATCCTCCTTGAACATGTATAGAATCAAGGGTTGATTCACCATACAAAGAGTGATTTCCTTCCCATAGAAAGTTATGTTTTTCTTATATCGGGGAAGCAAATTATTAGCCAAAAATTGTTTACAATTTTTCCCAAGAGATTATGAAAAGGCTCACTAGGAAGTTCTTCCAATAGATTGTGATGGGGGAAGAGTTATAAACAAAGTATGTAATAATTTTATCATTTCCCATTTTTTACAAATATCTACACTTCTTTTATTTTTTGTGGTGTCTGAATAATTATACGAAACATATGACATATGAAGGAATTCAAAGAACCAGAATCAAAACATATGTTTTTTATTAAAAAATGGGTAACATAAATATATACCACCACTTCGTTGTTGGGATTCTCTTCAGGATTTGTGATAAAAAAATATTCTCCCTTACTATATTGGTGGATGTTGGTTGTCTTCAAAAAACCATTGGTTTAGGGTATCTATTTGTAAACATTTATACTTTACTAAATTTGATGAAATTAACAATGTCGTATGGGTTTACTAGACTACTCATTCCCTAAATAAAAAAATGGGTTACTTCATACTATTAAATGTTATAAAGGTTTCCTTCCTTCCCACACCTAATGAATATATCTATCCCTTATATGAAATTTATAGAGTTCTTCTTTATGCGTATTTGACATGTGTGATGTTGGAATTTATTGGACGCATTATATTTATCCATTTGAATTCCAAAATTAAACTCCACATTATGGTTATTATCCCTATGATACCTTTAAGATTCATTGAACTCTATCTTAACCTTGAGTGAATGTCATAAAATTTTCATTATAGGTATCAAAGTCATGAATAACCATGTTTTTTCAAAGGCTATTTTTTAGCACAACAAAAAATCCATAAACCATGAATCTTGGGGTAATAGAAATATTGGAGGCATATCATGAATGTTTTGGGAAAATGTACTCATACAAATCAAAAGATTCAACATCTTTTTTATTAGGGGAATGATAATATCATTAAATTTTTAGATGGAGAGTGAGAAGAAAATGTGGATCAATTTATTTTTTTCATAATTCCATCTAATCCATTATTTTAATATCTTTCTCAAGATTCATATTAATAATAAATGTCCACCACTAGTCAAATTATACCTTTATATGATAAACCTAAATAAATTCATTCTCTTTTTTATGCAAATCTAATGATTTATAAGATATTTTCTATGATGTTGATCCATTGTTCTGTGATTAAGGGATTTGATAATACTTTAAAAATATGTGTCCATTATGGCCTAAATATCATGATTATAACACGTTCTGTTATATAGTAGTTCAGAACCTTTTCCATATAAATGTTTCAATTCATAACCCAATTTATATAATAGATTATTTTAATGACGTTAATGAGTCTTTCTATTATTGGGTTTTCCATATTGTTGTGGTGGTTATAAAATCTCTCATATCATAGATTGTTTTCCCAATTCCTCATATTTCCAGCAAGTTTATAGAATAAAATGAAAAAAGGATGAGTGTAATTAAAATATTAAAGTACTAAATGGGAATCAAATGACAATAACGGGACAACATATATATTTAATTTATCTCTTTATGACTTTCCATGATTCAATAGATGTTATATAATATATATTTCTTAAAATATTTTCATATGGAAATATTTTTTTTCCTATAATAATGGATCATAATGGTCAAATGAATTTACCAATGAATAACCCCCAGGTGTGTCAAACCAGGTGAGTCATAAGACCCATCGTCTTGTTCTAGGTTACACCAATTTTGGCATAGAACACCTTGTCTTATTTGTTAGTCCTAGGTACATTTGTGTAAAAAACTATCCATTTTTTTATCTTAGCATGTAAGTGTTTTTTGGTAAAACAATTACATTATAATTACAAAAATTAATGCATTATTTCGTATATTTAGTGTTATCCATAAAGCTTTCAATATACTTTTATAATACTATCCCCAAAACTAAATAAAAATTTTCTCTGATACCAACTATAAAAACCAAGTTCATTTTTTTAAATTTATTATTTATTAACTACATAAAATAGTAATAAAACAAAAAATATCAATAATTCATTGGTATTTTAAAATTAGGTACATTTAATTAAATTTTGATCATTTAATACAATAACATAATTTAAAAAAATCCTAAAAAGCTTTGTTTTTTTAAAGATTTCTTGGTGTATCCCAGTGAAAAGAATAATAAGTGGTGATATAAAAGTTCCTTGAAGGGAATAAACACAGAAAAACATGATTAATATAATATATTTCATACATTAGTCCTATCACTGTGGAATAAAATAAAAATGAAATATAAGGCCTGATATAGATTTATAATCATAACATAAGAAATATAGAAACAACTTAAAACACTGACTCATAAACATAGGTCAATGTTAAACCCTCCAAGAACGCATGGTGGAAAAAATTTGATAAATTATCTAGTTTCATATTATTTCCCAACAAGATGTATCATGATACTAAACATTTCCTAATGAATTGGAGTGCTATCTGGGCGCACCCATCAAAATCATTTCATTCTCATGATTATGTTTTCCACAAGGATTACACCACATTTATTCATTCATAATAATAATTTATTTTATGATTAAGGAGTGAGGAATAAATATATTTATGTCACCAAAAAATAAATTATTTGGTCATAAATGTGAACACACTTGATAGGAAATGGGTATGGTATTTAATACATAATTATTTTCGCATAGAAAATCATGGTAAAATTTCGAAAGCATAACTATGTCACATATTAATTCAGAAAAACATGTTGATGAGATAGAATGTGGTCCCTCATCACATATACATAAAATGCGAAGTAATAAAAACATGTAAAAACATATCACAACATTATAAATTTGAAAATTAAGACATATGTTATTTATGAAACATAATTAATGAAAAAAAAACCAAACTATTTTTGGGATGATAATAGGTGTACATAAAAAATCTTGGGAGGAATAATGAGAGGGAAAGGTTATATCATCATCTATAAATTAAATTTATAGTAATGTGAATATAGAGAAATATATTTCAATATATTTAAATGGAATTTAAGCGGCCAAAAACAAAATAAGTTCTTGAATGGAAAAGAGAAAAGATAAACCTCTTATGAAATTTAGTCATAGTAACAACATAGGTAAGGGTCTAAATGAGGGTGGATATATGATTGCAACTCAAATATAATGAAATGGAATGTAATGAATTTATTTTAAATGAATTAATATATATTCACTGGTAGAAATCCCACATATACCAAAAGTTATTTCCCAATGGTTTCCAAAAACCGTTGGAATAAATAGGTTATACCATCGGTTCTGTGAAACTATTGGTATATATTAATATAAGTTGGTTTCACCAATGGTTTTAGTGAACTGTTGGAAAAAACCAACTCCATAGCCAACAGTTCTTATGAACCGTTGAGATAAACCTACCTAAATTTCAACCATCCTCTCATCCCGACTTCCCCTTGCGTCGCACCCCCACTTATCCTTCATGAATCACTCTTCTCCATCCCGACTCCACCTCGCCACCGCTCCCATATAGACACCCCCACACCGCCACTCATAGCTCATCACGCGCTCCCCTCTTCCCATTCGAACTCCCCCTCGCTAATCGCTGCTCACTGCTCGCCACTCGCCATCTCTCAGGGGGCCCCTCCTCGTCCTTCTCTTATAGAGCATCCCCTCGGAGGTCGCATATCCCAACTAGGTCAAGATTTCCATCACCCAATGCTAATCGAACCTAGGTGATGAATTCCCTCACCACACGCGAACCCCCTAGGTCGAGAAGGTCAAGCATCCCCTCTAGTGGTCAGGCATCCCGCCTAGGTCGAGGATCCCCTCTAGTCGAGCATCCACTTTTATGTTTCCGTTATTCATTGGTAGTAATTCCCAGATATTATTATGGTATTATTAATTGATTCATTTTTTAGTTTGAGGTTTGTTGATTCAATTTGTATCCTTTCATATTTTTTATTCATCTGTGTTATATGACTGATTTTGGTTTTCTGAAAACATAAAAATATATAAAATTGTAGTGTTTCATTCATCTGTGACATATTATTGATTTTTATTAATTTTTTTAAAACATTTTGTAGTCTAACACATATACTGAAGGTTTATCCTAACAATGATCTGATAAGTAATATAGAATAAATGAATTTTGAACATCTGATTAGTTAACTTATAGTAAATTCAAGAATTTAACTTGATCTCAATATTTTTTTTGTAAAAAAAATATTTTGTATTTCATTTATGTGAAACATGAAATTACCTCCACATTACATTCTTTATAGATAATCCTCAAGGTATTATTATTGGACACACCAATGTAAATCCTCATATACATTTTTTAGTGTCTTCATCATTAAGATAATGGAATTTTTGAAATTGTTTACTGAATATAATTTTTATTCCAAACTAATTTCTTATTTTAGGAATAGTTATATGAATATTATGATAATTTAATTGGGGTTTACAAAGGTCTCAATGGTTTTGGTTGGGGTTGTCAGGTATAATCATGTATAATGGCAGGGTCGGGGTGAACACATGAGTTTTCATTTGAATTTGAAATATGCACTTCATCGAGTTCAAATTTCAAATTAATGTTTCTAAGTCTCATCAAGATGGTTCATTCAATTTCAAGGTATAGTGGTTACGGGTTAGTATTACTGTTTCTATTCTAGGAATTTTATAATTATGTTTTCGGAACTACCTCCCTTACCATGATGCCATGTTTTGATGCAATCTTGTCATAGGATACATAAAAATAAACTTATTAACTATGATTAAAATTCATTATAGTGGCTAACATAGGTTATATTCATAGACGGGCATTCAATAATCAAGAATTTTACATTAAATTAGAGTAAAATGGTGTGTTATTGGTCATAATTCTTGGAAAAAAATGTTAAGTAGTATGAAAGTGTTCGAAATAGATGGATACAGTAAGTGGTAAGGTTAGAGTTAGATTACATTTTGCAATGATGTCATAGTCCAAATAATATCATAAACCTATATTCAAATTCAATGATAAATTAAATACTCCTCAATAAAGTTTACAATCACCCTTGGTTGATGTATATGATGAATAGTACTCATATGTGTATGAATGATGAGAAATCACGCTTGACTTTCCATTGAAACATTTGTTTGGGATTTTTTCCCCATAGTAATTCAGAAAAAACTAATTACATAGACACACATGTAATTGATCTCTCAACTCTCACCAACATAGAAATTTTAACCAATAAATACATGTTTCTCAAGGTAGAGGTTGTATATTGAAGTTTAACCAATGTTGTAAAACACAAATGACACAAAAATCCCAAAAATGCACATTAATGGAATTGAGATCCACTATAAAAAGAAATAATTGAACATAAAATGAGATGGGGGGATGTCTAAGGGGTGGGGGCTGTCCGAGGGGGGGGGGTGTTGTCTAGGTGGTTGGGGGGCTGTCTAAGGGGGTTAGGGGTGTCCAGGTGGGTGGGGGTGCCAATGTGGGTGGGGGGCTATCCATGGGGGTGGGGGTGTCTAGGGGAGTGGTATGGTGTCCAGGGGGTGGGGTGGTGTCCAGGGGGTGGTAGGGTTGTCTAGGGGGTTTGGGGGGGGGGGGGGCTGTCCAAGGGGTCGGGGTGTCCAGGGGTGAGGGTGGGGTGTCCAAGGGTATTTGATGTTGGTTTATTCTGCCCTCTTTGTTTTCCCCAATTTAATTTGGGGATTTTGATGTTATAAGATCCAATAGAAAATTTATATTAGGTATAAATTTCTTGAATAAGACTGATTTCATGATCGACAAGAACCCATATGTATGAAGTTTTCCAAGATAATATAAACAAAAACAAGACAAACTAAATCTAATGGAAATGCCCCAAACAAAATTGTATCGAGCAAAATAAAACTATGTAGTCACTCGTGCGAAACTGATTATATACCATTAATAGGAAGAGTACATGTTAATTAGTAGGAACTTACTATTTGATATTAATATTTTGAAACATGGATCTGTTTCCCCCTTGCTTGCAGGTACATGATTTGACCCATGGGGTGTTGTGGTTCTTATGTGTTGTGCGGTAACATTTATAGTCACGTGAGACATGTATGTTTTAGTTTGGTTTTTATTATATTTTTTTATCAAATTGGCCACATTTGAATTTTACAACTTTTTATGGACAAAGATTAGTTATATTCTCTGAAGGGTCCAGAAGGGGTTCAAATTGATTCAGTCCACCGATATTGATATGAGGTAAGATTTTATGGTTACTACTTGTCTCACACCTCATGTATTTGTGGATTTTAGTGTTTTTGACTCCATTTTATGTTTTTAGTGGGGATTTGGATCGTTTCATGTTCATTTGGGTGGATTTGGTTCTTGTATGCCAATCTAGGTAAGGCATTAATGTTGTTGGTTGGTTTCTCAGTGGTTATTTAGCGTCCTTTTTGTGTTTTAAGGTTCTTAATATCTTTATTGGAGTTCATTGATCCCTGCTCGTTGGTTTGGTGTCACCATGTCAAGGGAGACTCACCTGCATGTGCATAGGTAAGTATGTATATGTATGTGGGTTCCCCCGTCACATGTATAGTCACCCATGGTAGTGATTATGCAAGTATGGGGATATGTGTGCCCATGTATATATATATATATGCATATGTAGGTGAGTGGAGACCAATATATGAATATAAGAATATGTGCAAGGATCCCCACACACATGCTCATTTCCATGCAGGTGTGTGCATAGGGTCTCGGTGTCCTTGCATGTGTGTGAAAGTGCATATACCCAGTGGGGGAGCAACAGATTTTAGTTAGAATGTTGCATGAGCCGAAGTGGTTGGCTTGGTTCCACCTTGAGGTGGGGTCCCTCTCTTAGCCTCTTTGATTCATGATTTCTTTACATTGAATTTAGTTTCTTTTTTATTTCTGGTAAATTATATTGAATTTCATATCGTGAATAAAAATTCATTAATATAATTGTTTGATATGATAACTAAATTCCTGTTTTTATAATAAAACCCCTCCAACGGAGGTGTGATGTCTACAACAACTCACAATGATAGTTATGTTGATCTAGTGGAAAATGTTATTGCATTTGATTTGTGTTGAATGTGAATTAGAATAAATGTTAAATATAATGAAATGAATTTTGTGATAAATCCATGCCATGATTTTATAATAAGACCCCTCCAACGGAGGTGTGCTGTCTTCCAAACCAATTTGTAGTGATGGTTATTTGTATCATGTTTATATTTGGTTTGAGTTTTTTATATGTCACTTGTTGGTGTTTGTTTTGTGGAATGTATGTTTTTGTTTTCTTTGATTAATATAAATGGTCTTATCATACTCATTTAGATAAAATGTCATTTCCCATGTAAAAATATGTATGGACCATGACACTTTCCTTTTCACCCTTTAAATATTATAAATGAAATTGCCACTTTTATGGGAAGTGAATGAATTTGTAAAAGGTTTATTTAGGTTTTATGATTATTTTCTATCATTTCGTTTCCCTTTAGACATTGCACCATTGTTCTGCTCACTAAAAACATTTGATAACCCTTTTTATAACATATTAAATAGTTTATTTGTTTTATCATGTATGTTGTGACCTTATTTTATGGTGAAACTCATTTAGGGTGTTTTCCTAGCCTCTTGGCCACCCATTTGGGTGTTTACCCAAGCCTATATATCAAAAAACACTGATGTTGTGCTTGTTTTACACCTATCAGGCTTATGGTGCTCCCCACCCTAAGCTTCATCTTAACACCGTTTGGGGCGTTTGTCTGGCCTCGATGCACATCTAATTTTTTACATATCTAAATTATCCCATAAGATTTGTGTGCATCCTAAAATGTAAAAACATACTCAAATTCTTTTGTTCTCAAGGTGACTGATGTTTCATTATCATCATTCCAAGAAATTCATATACCCTTCACTCATGTACGGTATATGCTGCACTGCAGATGTCACCGGACAAGGTCAACACGTCGCAGTCACACCGCGGTCAAGCCACGGTAACGCCGCAGTCACACAGCGGTCACTCCGCAGTCACGCTGCAGTCATACCGGGATTTGGCCCTGCTCTAGGATGACACCCTATGGTGGTTCGTAGTACAGTCGGAATACGATGTATGATACATGGATAGAGTTTTAGATACATTACCCACATATAGTTAATATGGAGGGAAGCCCTCAGGTAGAAAATATTTGGATTGAGTCTCTCATGAAAATATTTAGTCACATGTATACAACATTGGAGATGAGGGTGAAGAATTCTGCTTATATTCTAGAAGGACCAACTAAGTTCTTGAGGGACATCACAGTAAATGTTTGACAATAATAAGACTTTAGAATACCTTTATAATTATATTAATATATGGAAAAGTGTCTATAATGTTTTTGTTTTAGAATCAAAACCTATTTTTTGGAAATTCTTTCATTTCCATTTGAAAAAGGGATATTTTTAATTATTTTAAAGGTTTTAAAGTGATATTAATGAATGATAATGAGAAAATTTTAAAGGATTGAAGCTAGATGTACTTTTAAAATAGATTCTTTGGATCAGTTTTTGATAGTATTCCTTGAGTCTTTTGATCAACATTGAGATTGACTAATCACAATTTCTGACGGAGGGGCGATAACAGGAATGTTGCCTCACCTCCTCCATCTCCCTTCACTCCTGGCCGGTATATGCTACCCCGCGGATTTCCTTGGACTTGGCCAACATGTCACATGCATGCCAGGGTCACGTCGTGGTCATGGAACAGTCATGTTGTTGTCATGCTGTGGGCACGCCTATGTAATACCACGGTCACTCTGTGATTTGCCACTGCTCCAGGACGACACCCCACGACGGTTCGTAGTCCTGTCTGATTTCGATGTATGATACCTTGATAGAGTTTTAGATACATTACCCACCTATATTTAATGGGGAGGGAGGCCCTCAAGTAGCAAATATCTGGATTGAGTCTCTCATGAAAATATTTAGCCACCTGTAGAAAACATTGGAGTTGAGTGTGAAGCATCCTAATTTTATTCTACAAGGACCATCTACGTGCTCGAGGGACATCATATTAAATTTTGGACAATAAAAACACATGATAATACTTTTATAATGATATTTTTATATGTAAAAGTGTCTAAAATGTTTTTTTTTAAATTATAACCTATTTTTGGAAATTTTTTCAATTCCAGTAGAAAAACGGATAGTGTTAATTATTTTAATTGTTTTTAAGTGATATTAATAAATAAAAATGAGAAAATTTTAAAGGATTGAAGCTGATTGTACTTATAAAATAGATCATTTATATCAGCTCTATGATAGTATTCTATGAGTCATGTGATCAATGTTGAGACTGACTAATCACAATTTCAGCGGGAAGGGCAACGACCGGAATGTTGCCCCGCTACCTCCCGCTCCCTTCACTCCAGAACGAAAGATGCTTCCCCGCAGATGTAGATGGACCTTGCAAACATGCAGCGATCACTCTGTGGTCCTTCTGTATAGCATCCCACCTTTTTATCACATAAAATTTCATTACATTTTACAAAACTGAGGATCTTTAAGATTTAGTGTCTTGGAAACCAGGAACTTAAAACATGAAAACATAAAACATTCTTCTTAAAAAATTGAAAGTCTTATCCTCATGTTCATCCTAGGTTCATTAATGAATCTCAGAACCTCAGGACATACATCAAATGAAAGGGTGATCAGAAGGCCCAGTAAGGGAAACAAGGGGAAACATTTAACATGTGAACTTTAGATACATCAAAAATGTCATGAAAAAGAACTTTAAGGCATGAGAAAGAAATCGTGAGGCATATCATAATAAAAATACCAATATTCATAACTTGAATATGTGGATACAACATTTAATATTGACAATCATTTCGTTTCACCATTGTCCACCCCCAAGGTGTCATTAAAAATTACCAAGGTTATTCACCAAGGTATCAGTCTAAAAGGTCATCTCTAGAGATTAAGTCTTTACCCAATGCATTAGAGTGCTATCTGGGTGCACCCTTGACATGTATTTATTATCATGTGAGCCATATATATCATCACCAATAATTTCATAAACAATCCATATATTTTAAAATAATTGGGTTTCATTTCATAATCATAACGTTTTAAAAATTGCTTTAAAGACATGATCTTTATGTCACTTTAAACCCACAGAAAGGGAAAGCAGGTTTCATGTATGTAAATCCCAGAATTTAAAATAGAAAATTTTGGTATATATTTGAATACATATATATAATAGATATATTTGAGTATTCACTTAATAAAATAAAAGAACTTTAGAAAAAGAGAGATACATTTTGAGGCGAAAATTCTTCAGCATAACGGCTATGTTATAGGGTTTTAGAAAACATTGAAAAGAGAGGGGACATGGGTAAAACATTCATAAATGACCCATAAAACAGTAGAGGGACAACAATATATGGGATTTAATAACATGGTAATGAAATTTGAAAATATACCATATGAAATGAGGAACATGAAAGGAAGACAAAAATAAGATTTCTCTTATGAAAATTCGGCAGCCTAACGGCGTCACATAAACATCAACCAAAAATGAATTGATGAGATCAAATAGGGTCTCTCACAATATGAACATAAAATATCAGTATGATAGATTTAGAGATAATACCCCAACATAATAAAAAGGAACTTACAAGAATTGACATGGAATTAGAACTTTGAAAAAGGAGAAAGGTGAAAGAATCACTTAAAAATTCGACAGCCTAACGACGCCACTTTAACATTCTTAAAATGAAATGATAAGAGCAAGAGGGGGTATCTCATAATATGAACATAAAAAGTGCAGTATGATTAATATAAAAGAACATCCTCCAACATAAAAACATGTAGCATAAAAGAAATGACATAAAAGAGATTACTTGAAAAGAAAGAGAGAGGTCGGATCCCTTACCTTAAAATGTAACTCTTAAAACTCAAAGGTTGGGACCCTGAGGGCTTGGGGGAACCTTGGGAGGACTCCTTGGGAGGTAATGAGACCAGAGCTTCGTTGGGGAGAGTTGGGAGTGAAAACTAAAGGAGGAAAGGGTGGGTATTTATAGGGAATGTGAGTAGACAAGGCATTAATTGCCAAGGGACACCTCACAAGTGGTTTTCTCAAAACCGTGGGCTCTCCCATGGTATTACCCATGGAGTTAGGCCACATGGGCCCCCATACAATAATTCATCACCTTTGGTCGGACAACCCTTAAAATATCTCATGAAATCATCATGAAACAGTTATGATGTCATTAAACATACTGAAACCCTAAAACTGCATTTTTACTATTCATTAAAAATTCATCTTTCTCAGAAAAATCCCAAAATTTCACCTTAACCAAATATCGATGCTCTGATTACAAAAATGAACTCCATTTTATAAAAATAATTTTCTAAATATTTTTAATTTAATTTTTAAATAAATACACTATTCACCGAAAATTCATTTTTTCAGAAAAAACCCCAAAAATTACCTTAACATAATACTGATGCTTTGAGTTCAAAAATGTAATCCATTTTATAAAAAAAAATTTCTAAATATTTTTAATTTAATTTTTGATTAAAAAACACTATTCACATGAAGAAACTTATACTTGAATAATAATTTATGAAACCTTTATTTAACCATTTTATTGAATCGCATTACTTCATCAAGGTGCCTAGGTTATATTAATACATTTTTTAAGTGAGATTAATAATCCATTTGGTCACATTACTAATCCTAAGCATACAATCACTATTCATAATTTACTATTCATCAAAAATCATGTTGATCTTATTAGACTCAAAATTTCATACTGAACATAATTGTAGAAGACCATATTTTTAAAATCATTACACCTTTCTAAATATTTACAGTTTACATAATCATTTTTTAAATATTCTTTTTCTAAAATTTATCATAAATATGCATACTATATATATCTGGTAATTTGAAAATTCATAAGCTTCATCATAAGAAGAAATCAAAATTTTTTATTTAAAACAAAAGATTACACAAGGTAGTTATGGTATCCTTACATAGCCCCTTATTACCCCAGCATAGGACCTAAGTGTAAGGTGTGCTAAGGTAAGGGAATCTAAGGGCGGCTCGGACAACATCGCACGAGTAGTAATTTCTATCAGTTTGAACTTCTTGCAAAGGTGATTCTGTTCTAGCTTAACATGATGAAGTTCGGCTTGGGTTTGGTCTAAAGCAAAGCCCAGTGGTGCTACCTCCTTCCCAATTTCTGTTAGATGGGCTTCGATCGGTCCAAGACTACTGGGTGAGGCCATCGAATCTTCTATCTATATTAATTAACCAAAATCACTTTTATTTAGAGACAATTATCAAAACATTTAGTTTTTAGTGGTCATATTGGCCAACGATCATATAACAGTCAAAACCCAACTGTCTCATTTTAATTATACTCATGTTATCAAATGAAACAGTTTTTTTGAGTATAAAATAACACAAAAAATTAGGAAACAAGATTTATTCAAAATTTCGGGTTGTTACATGCTGTGTTCATGGCGCGGTCACACCACGACCACCCCAAGGCTCGTCGTGTTCACGCCATGATTTAGCCCTTCTCTAGGATGACACCCCACGATAGTTCGCAATCCTATCTGAATTTGATGGATGATACATGGATCATGTTTTAGATATAGTACCCACATATAGTTAATGGGTAGGGAGTCCCATCAAGTAGAAAATCTCTAGATTGAGTCTCTCATGAATATATTTAGTGACCTGTAGACAACATTAGAGATAAGGGTGAGGCTTGATACTTTTATTCTATAAGGACCATCTATGTGCTATAGAGACATCATAGTAAATTCTGGACAATTAAAAGACTTGAGAATACTTTTATAATGATATTTGTATTGGGAAAAGTGTCTAAAATGTATTTTTTTTAAATATTAACCTATATATGGAAATTTTTTAAATTCTGTTATAAAAGGGGACAATTTTAATAATTTTCATGGGTTTAAAGTGATATTAATAAATAATAATGAGAAAATGTTATTGGATTAAAGATGAATGAACTTTTAAAATAGATGCTTTTGATCAGATCTATGATAGTATTCCGCAAGTCTTATGATCAATGTTGAGACTGACTAATCACAATTTCTTCCGACGTGGTGATGGATGGCATGTTTCCCCGACTCCTCCCACTCCCTTTTCTCCTGGTCAAAAGATGCTACCCTGTGGATGTCTCTATATCGGGCCAACACGTCACGGTCATGCCACAGTCATGCGGAAATCTGATCACGGCCATGCCGCAGTCATGCCGCGGTCATGCCGTGGTCACGCTGTGATTCAGTCATGCTCTAGGATGACACCCTGTGGTGGTTCGCAATCCTATAGGAATTCAATGTATGACACTTGGATAGACTTTTAGATACATTACCCACCTATAATAAAATGGGGAGGGAGGCCCTTAGGTAGCAAATCTCTGGAATGAGTGTGACATAAAAATATTTAGTCGCATGTTGACAACATTAGAGATGAGGGTGAAAAATACTAATTGTATTATAAAAAGACCATATAAGTTATTGACGGACATCATACTAAATGTTGGACAATATGAAGACTTGATAATACTTTTATAATGATATTTGTATATTGAAAAGTGTCTAAAATGTTTTTATTTTAAAATGATAACCTAATTTTAAAAAAAAATCAATTCCGTTAGACAAAGGGATAGTGTTAATTATTTTAATGGATTTGAAGTGATATTAATAAACCATAATGAGAATATTTTAAAGGATTGAAGCCGAATATAATTTTAAAATAGATGCTTCTGATCAGTTCGGTGATAGTATTCCATGAGTTTTGTGATCAATGTTGAGACTGACTAATCACAATTTCGGATGGCGGAGCGATGGAAAGAATGTTTACCCACCTCCTCCAGCTCCCTTCCCTCCTGGACGGAAGATTCTTCCTCATGGATATCGTTGTAACAGGTCAACACGCCATGGTCTTGCCTTAGTCACGCCGCAGTCACACCATGATTTGGGCCTGCTCCAGGATAACCCCGCGCGGCGGTTCTCTATCCTGTCGGAATTCAATTTATTATACCTTGATAGAGTTTTAGATACATTACCCACCTATAGTTAATAGGGAGGGAGTCCCTCAGGCAGTAAATCTCTGGATTGAGTCTCTCATTAAAATATTTAGTCACTTATAAACAACATTGGAGATGATGGTGAAGCATGCTACTTGTATTTATCAAGGACCTTATAAGTGCTCGAGGGGGATCGTAGTAAATTGTGGAAAATAAGAAGACTTTAGAAGACTTTTATAATAATATTTGTATTTGGAAAGTGTCTAAAATGTATTTTGTTTGAAAATGATGAACTATTTTTGGAAATTTTTTCACTTCCATTAGAAAAAGGGATACTGTTAATTATTATCAAGGTTTTAATGTGATTTTAATAAAGAGTAATGAGAATTTGTTAAAGTATTGAAGCCGAATGTACATTTAAAATAGATGACTTTGATCAGCTCTGTGATAGTATTCAATAAGCCTTGTGATCAATGTTGATACTGACTAATCTTAATTTCTGCCGACGGGGCGACGCCTGCAATGTTGCCCCACATCCTCCCGTTTCCTTCACTCTTGGATGGAAAATGTTGTCCCGCAGTTGTTGCTGGACTGGGAAAAAAATCGTGGTCACACCACGGTCACGCCACGGTCATGTTTCGGTAACACCGCAGTCATGTCGCAGTCACGCCATGGTCACACCATGGTCACGCCACTGCCACACCGCGGTCATGCCGTGATTTGACCCTGATCCAGGACGACACCCCTTCAGCGGTTCGCTGTCCTATAAGAATTTTATGTATGATACTTGGATACAGTTTTAGATACATTACCCACCTATAGTTAATGGGGAGGGAGTCCCTCAGGTAGCAAATCTATGGATTGAGTCTCATGAAAATATTTATTCACTAGTAGAAAAAATTGGATATGAGGGTGAATCCAGCTTCTTGTATTCTACAAGGACCATGTAAGTGCTAGAGGGACATCATAGTAAATTTTGTACAATTAGAAGGCTTGATAAAACTTTTATAATAATATATGTATTTGGAAAAGTGTTTAAAATGATATTGTTTTAAAATAATAACCTATTTTTGGAATTTTTTTCAATTCCATTAGAAAAAGGGAAACTGTTGATTATTTTAAAGGTTTCGAAGTGATATTAATAAAGCATAATCAGAATATTTAAAAGGATTGAAGACAAATATACTTTTAAAATAGATACTTTTGATCAGCTCTGTGATAGTATTCCATGATTCTTATGATCAATTTTGAGACTGACTAATCACAATTTCACCCGGCGGTGAGATGCCTGGAATGTTGCCCGCCTCCTCCCACTCCCTTCAAATTTGGCCAGAAGATGCTGCCCTGTGGATGTCACTGGACAGGGACAACATGTTGTTGTCACGCCACCATCATGCCATGGTTATTTCATGATTTGGCCCTGCTCCAAGATGACACCACACAACTGTTCGCAGTCCTATCAGAATTCGATGTATGATACCTAAATAATGTTTAAGATATATTACCCACCTACAGTTATTGGGGAGGGAGGCCCTTAGGTAGAAAATATCAAGTTTGAGTCTCTCATGAAAATATTTAGTGACCTGTTGACAAAATTGGAGATGAGGGTGAAGCTTTCTACTTGTATTCTACAAGGACCCAATAACACTCGAAAACACACACACACACCCAACCACAAGAACGCACGCTCCCATCCACCAACATAAGGAGGCCACCACAGTCCACCTAAAAACCATCAGCCACCATAACCACCACAATACATCCTGTACCAGCCACATCCATCCCACACCATCCCCCTCCCACCTTCATCTCAGCCCACTGCTACCAGCATTCCTGCCTGCTGCAGCCCCCCTGCCACCTTCGAATTAGCCCGAACCATCCCCCCACCACCTGCAACCAACACCCTTCCACCAGCATTCCTGCCCCTTCCACCTGCATTCGAGCCTACACCAGCCCCTATCATCCTTCAATACATCCCACCCCAACTACCACACCAGCCCCCTTCCCCTAGCATCTTGGAAAACACTCATGCCAGCCCTCTACCACCTTCAAACCAGCCCCAGCCACCTGTTCCATACCTCACGAGCCCCCGACCTTCTACATCCCCGCCCTCACCAGCCCCTTATTCATTCCCAATAGCCCCTAGCCACTAACGATCCAGCCCACACCAGCCCCCTACCACCTGTTCCAGCCCACACTGGCCCCCTGCCATCCCCATGCCACATCCCTTCATGCCCACACAACCCCCCCCATGGACCGCCCACCCACCTCCTGGACACCCCCCATGAAATCCTTGTGACCCCTGTGGATATCCTGCCCACCCCTAGTCAACCCCTACCCCCATGATGGCCCCACCACCCCTTGCGAATAGCCCGCCCACCCCACCCCCCCCCCCGGACAGCCCCGTGTACTATAGCGACCCTGCCTTTTCATAGATTAATATTATATCATTTTAAAGATAAAAAACATAATATTATTACACATAGAGGATCCAAAGTTTTAGTTTCTTGGGAAAACTTGGACCATCCATTATAATTACAACATCAACTATAAAAATTTATTTAATTTCTTCTTCTCTAGCTTCTTATTGGAATATTACCACTCCTTAGTACATACATCCACCTAAGGATATACATAAAAAGGGGTGGGATAGAAGCCTAGTAAGAGGATATATAGGAACAATATAGAATGGAGTGAGCATAATAATAACATGGGAAAAATATCATGAACATGAGAGGAAGCATAAATATAAGACTTGACATGTGGCAAGGCATAAAAATGAAACAACAATGTATTAGTGGTTAAATAACACACATCGTTGTGAACCAAGCTAGAATTTTTTTCACACAACATTTCACATTTACTCATGAGATTGACCACTTTATCCAATGCATTGGAGCACTGTATAATTCCGAGTTCACCCATCACTTTGAAACATTCATATTGCACTATATAATTCAGGGCGCACCCATCACATCATAACATTATCATTATCAGGATTTCCACATAAAATAAATATCAAAAATGAGAATAACTAACCCATGGAATGGGATGGGTTTCATCTCATAAGAACACATTCATAAACATTGGGTTCCCAAAATAAAGACTGAATAACATACATGTTACAAGAACCGTCCACTTTGAGTGAGAAGTAAAAGGGGTGTTCTCAAAAGTGGAGTTCTTTTGGAGAAATTTTTGTTGGACATAAATACCAGTGACAAACATGTATATGCTATAAAATTAAATATAATTATGAACAATTATCTTTATGGAGTAACCCTATCAAAAATGGAGTGAATGAGGGAGAACCCGAAGGAATAAAATTGGGTTCCAGATTTCCCCTTACCTTGTACCTGAATGCATCCTTCTATTTAATGTCATGTATAATGACATTATATACATTAATTAGAAATAAATAACCTTGTGTGAATTAATATGGTTCATTATGATTTCATTAAGTGAATTTATGTGCCTTTTTATGTGTTATATATTTTAAAAACATTGTCCAGGAATGTTTGTTTTTATGGTTTTCTTGAGTGGTTCACTTGTATTCTTAAATTGATGTTTCAGTAGAACATGGGTAAACATCCATAAATGATATTAAATGTTATTAATGATATTACATGAGTTTTAATGATCTTATAATGAATCAAATTAGATCCATGTGGATGAATCATTCGATAATAATTAAATGATGATCATTTGGGTTGATTTGAGCGGTTTTTTGATCATAACGTACTTGTTTTAACTTTTCACTTAGTAATATGATCATAAGATAGTTACGGAACACTAAATAGGAGATATAACATATATAATGTTATGTTTCAACCCTAAAAATGGATTCATGAGCAGATATGAAGGTATAAATTGAAGAAGAATGCATGTCATTCTTGAAGGTGAAAAATTAACACCTCACAAACAACGTTCTCTTTAATAATATAAAAGGAAGAGGTAAAGGGTGTTGGACGATATAATATCCCATTAGCATCATAAAATTTCATTAGATGTAATACTGAAGTTACAATACCATTTGGATGAGGATAGTTTGGGAGAGATCAAGAAATGAACTTGAACATTAAAGTAAATTAAGGGAGGAGAGGGAGAGAAATTACCTCCTAAGTCTTCTTCTTGAGATCCTCCTTAAGGATGCTAGGACTGGTCTTTTGATGAGACCAAAAGATCTTGATAGTTTTAGAGTGGTTAGGTAGTGTTTTTGGGCAGAGATTGAAGAAGGCTTGTAGTTTGAGAGGTGTGAGGAAATGAGGGTGTGAAGGGTGGTATTCATAGTGGAGGGGAGAGGGGTTTCCTTAATATAAAATCCATTAGTTTTTTAATTTCCACTAAGACAATGAATAGTGAGTCTTGGATGAACAATAATAGTAATTTTATCATGTGATCCCGATCCAAGTGGGATTACATCAGCATAACATCACACATGACTCTATAATTAGCTTATTTAGCTTATTTTTTTAAATTACGGTATTTCACTATTCATAAAAAAATCAAGTATCTTAGAAAAAACCCAAAAATTTGCACCTACCATTTTTCGACATGTAGAACCAAAAAATGTAGTCCATTTTTCAAAAATAATTGTCTAAATATTATTAATTTAATATTTAATTAAAATCATAATTTACTTAAAAAAACATTTTTTAAAATTAAAACTAATTTTATAGTGCTTTCAAAAATTACATAGGGTCTTATAAAATTATCTAAAACCTATAATACATTGATTATATAATTAATGAATACATTTTAGGAAAATAAATTTTATTTCAAATTAATTAATTATTGATAAATAATTAATTATGACTCACAAAATACCAAAACATTTACTAAGGTCCAATTGTAACTTTTTAAGATGCCTAAATTTTATTTAATTATTCAAGGGTAAGTTTAATCTTATGTTGGATGATTTACTATTCATAAGGGTCATATTACTATTCATAAGGGTATGTTACTATTCATAAGGGTATGTTACTATTCACCAAAAATTATTTTTGTTTTATCAGACTCCAAAAATCATCTTGAACACAACCGTGTATGTCAGATTTTCAAAATTCCAAACATAGAAGTGGCAAACCAATGTTTAAATGTCACTTATAACTTGGGGGTTCATTATTTTGTGGTTTCATGAGTATTTTATGACATAATTATAGGAAGGTAAATTTCCATTGAGAAACATTGGTTTGTTACATTCTTCCCCCATTAAGAAATTTCACCCCCAAAATTTCACTTTACACAAACAGGTGACGGTACATCTCTTTCATTGCCTCTTCAGGTTCCCAAGTTGCTTCCTTAAAATTATGGTTCCTCCAAAACACTTTGACAAGATGGGTTGTCTTGTTGCGTATAACCTTATCTCTCCGATCTAAAATCATTACTGGCTGCTTCTCATAGGAGAGATCATCTTCCAGCTACACCACCTCTGAGTTTAATACATGTGAGGGGTCTGGTATGTACTTCCTTAGTAGAGATATATGAAAGACATCATGAACTTGAGACATATTCGGTGTAAGTGAAAGACGATAGAACACAACTCCTATGCAGTTAAGGGTCTCAAAGGGGCCAATATAACATGGTCATAGCTTCCCTTTCTCCCAAATCACATAACTCTCTTCCATTGAGATATTCGAAGGAAGACTTTATCTCCAATGTCAAACTCCAAGTCCGTCCGACGGTTGTCAGCATAGCACTTTTGCCGACTTTGATCAGCATTGATGTGTTTCTGGATGACTTGAACCTTCTTTGTCATATCTTTGACATGATCAGGTCCATGTAGCTTTCTTTCTCCAACTTCATCCCAATAGGTCGGAGTTCTACATCGCTTTACATAAAGATCAGCATTTGGAGCCATCTGAATACTCGAGTGGAAGCTATTGTTGTATGAGAGCTGAACCAATGGGAGATGCTGATGCCATCCACCTTTGAATTATAGAGAGCAGGATCTTAGCATATCTTCAAGCGTCTGAATATTTCTTTCAGACTGGCCATCAGTTTGGGGGTAATAGGTCGTGCTGAAATTTAATTCAATACTCAAAGCATGTTGAAGGCTCCTCCAAAATTGAGACGTGAACCATGGATCACAGTCAGATACAATTGAGAGTGGAACACCGTGCTGTTCAGCACATCCTTCACATATATCATTACAAGTTGTTCAAGTGAGATATCTTCCCGAATAGCGATAAAATGGGAAGTCTTGGTGAGTCGGTCAACCAAAACCCATATCACATTATTTCCCTTTGACGTCTTCGGGAGACCCATGACAAAGTCCATAGTAACATTTTCCAATTACCACATGGGTATAGGCAATGGTTGCATCATACCTTTGGACTTTTGTCGTTCAGCTTTAACATACTGAAATACCAAGCACCTTGATATATATTCTGCAATCTCCTACTTCATGTTATCCCTCCAAAAGTGATCCTAGAGATCACGGTACATCGTTGTACTCCCCAGATGGATAGAGAAAGATGAGCTATGTGCATTGTCCAATAGCTCTTTCTTTTTCCCGGTTGATGAAGGCACACAAAGCCGCGTTCCAAACTGAATCACACCACCATCATAAATATGGAACTCTTGCAGCTTCCATTTATTTACTGCATTCACCCTCTTTTGTATCTCCACATCATCCTTATGTGCTTCCTTAATTTTCTCCTAGATGGATGGTTGCACAATCATTTGGGAAAGGTTGGATGTATCCCCTGCCCTTATGATTTCCAAATCTATTCTTTTCATATCCAAGAAGAAAGGGTCTTTGTCAATCCAAAACATGGATAGAGTAGTAGGTTATTTTCTACATAGAGCATAATCTACCTTGTTTTTCTTTCCAGGATGATAGTGAATAGAGAAATCGTAATCCTTGATTAGATCTAACCATCTCGTTTGATGCATCTTGAGATCCTTTTGTGTGAATATGTACTTTAGGCTCTTGTGGTTGGTTTATATTCCACACTTCTCACCATAAAGTTAGTTCCGTTAGATTTTCAAGGAAAAAATAACGGTTGCCAGCTCTAGATCATGCGTCAGGTAGTTTTACTCATGGATCTTCAACTATCGTGAGGCATAGGCTGTCACATAGTCATTTTTCATGTGTACACAACCCAAGACTCTATTTGAAACATCACTGTATATCACAAAACATTATCCACTTTTTGGTGGTGTGAGTACAGGTGCAGTGATCAGCCTTATCTTTATCTCCTTGAAGCTTCCCTCACATTCTTCTGTCCATACATAATTTACCCCTTTCCTTATTAACATAGTTAGCGGGCTTGACAATTGTGAGAAGTTTCTCCGAAAACGTCTGTATTAGCCAGCTAATATAAGAAAACTACGGATTTATATGACACTAGAGGGCCTGGTACATTCCTCAATCACCTTTGATTTTGAAATATCCATAAAAATTACCTCAATTTTGATCACATGTCCCAAGAACGTGACTTGCTCTATCCAAAAGTCACACTTGCTGAGTTTGGCATACAACTTCTATGTTCATAATGTCACCAACATAAGTCTTATACGTTCTTCATGTTCTTCCTTGCTCTTTGAATAGATGAGAATATCATCAATATACACTACCACAAATTTTTCGAGGTAATGTCTAAATACTCTATTCATCAAATCCATGAAGATTGCAAGGGTATTAGTATGTCCAAAGGGCGTCACCATGTACACAAAGTGCCCATACCTTGTACGGAAGGCAGTCTTCTAAATATCTTACCTATTCACCTTTACCTGATGATATCTAGAATGAAGATCCACCTATGAGATGTATTGAGCTCATCTTAACTGATCGAACAAGTCATCAATCCTTGGGAGAGGGTAATTATTATTTATGGTGATATTGTTGAGTTACTGATAATCAATGCACAACCGCATTGTTCCATCCTTCTTCACAAAGAGCACTAGTGCACCCCAAGGTGATCCACTAGGGTGTATGAACCCTTTGTTCAGATGCTCTTGTAGTAGCTTATTTAACTCCTCTTGTTCTATAGAAGCCATCCTATAGGGACACTTAGAGATTGGAGTAGCTCTGGGTATGAGTTCAATTGAGAACTTTACCTCACAATCCGGTAGAATTATAGGTAACTCTTCAGGAAATACGTCATCATATTCCCTTACGATGGGAATTTCCTCGTGGTTGGAACTTTTCTTCGACTGAACCATTTGGGTGAGGTATGCTTCTTCATAGGGAATCAACAACGAAACCATTTATGGATTTTTCAATGGATATTCCTGATCTTCCTTGCATTTTTAGTGGAGGAAGGGATGGTTCGAAATATGAAAAGATATTTACTTTTCCTGACAGATGATATGTTCTATATATAACGAGACACAATCCATTCCCATTATATCTTCAAATTCCCCCAAGGGAAGATTTATGTGATATTATGGAAGAATGTTTCCACATATGCCAACAGGAGAGGAGTCAAACACTTGGGTTGCAATGATTGCACCACTTGGTGTTTTTAGAGATATCTCTAGTTCAAGGTTTCAGGGATTCGATTCAATAGTTCTATAAAACATGCAAGATATAAAAAATGCGTTGAACCAGAACAAAATAATACTTTTTTCATTATTGAGTGAATTGGAAGTGTAACTTGTACGACTTCATTATCTTTCTCCACTTCTGCAGTTGTCATAGCATAATCCTTCCCTTGTTCCTTTGGATTCTATGGCTGTTGATGCTAATTATCATGGAGAGCTCGAGGTTTTGTCACTGATTTGCATAGTTCCCTAGCCCCCTACAGTTGTAGCATTGAAACATGAGTTGTTCTATCCTTTTATCAGCTACATTCTGTGTCCTTTTTGTGTCTTTTCGACACTCTTTACCATGATGTCCTTCTTTCCCACACTTGAAGCATTTCCCCGTCCCATTGAGGAAGTTCCCATGGTGCAACTCCCCACATTTTTGGCATGTGGGTCGTTGAGTTTTCTTCCCACCTTTATCCTTATATCTACTTCCTTGAAACTCCAAATTTCGTTTCTTATCACCATATCCATGGGACAATTCTCTAAACTCCATATCCACTTTGAGGGCACATCGAACTACTTCTTTATAACTCCCAAAGTCTCAAATTACAAGATCCTTTCCATGGTGTGGTTGTAATCCACTAAATAATCTATCAAATTTGCTATCATTGTTGATAACAAAACCTGAAGCATACCATGCAAGCCTTTTGAAATTCGCATCATATGTTTTGACAGATTCTTCTTCTTTTTTCTTGAGAACTACGAATTCTCTCTCCATCTTTGTGTGAAGAGTTCATGGGAAATACTTTTTATGAAACGTTATCTTAAAGTCTTCACATTCCATCTCTTCAATTTCCTCCCTTGGCTTGGTGTTCTTAATCAAAGCCCACCATTGATCATCTTCTCCATCTAGATGATAAACAGATAGGTTCACCTTCTCCATCTCATAATAGTGAAGAACAGAAAAGATCTTCTCCATGGAGTTAACCCACTATTCTGCAACTAGTGGATCAGAAGATCCACTAAACATCGGTGGTCATTGCCACATAAAATATTTGATAGCCATTTTATCCCTATTAGGTGAAGGAGGACGTTCCCCAATATTATAGTAATTGTTCCTAACCTGAGATAATTGGGTAAGCATCGCCATGATGTTTTGAACTCCACCTCTCAAATAATTGGGGATATCATTTGGGAAATTGTTGAATTGGCCCTTGCATGAGTTGTTGGCCTGATTTCTCCTTGTTCCCAATATTTTCTAAAATAGAAAAGGTTAGAACAAAACATATGTAAACAAGTCATGAATTACTTATTCATTTAAACAATTTATTCCAAAAACATAACATATGGGATCCCTATGTAAAGATTCTTCTGTGCCTACTTGTACTTAGTCTCATGCTAGAAGTTTTCTCTAGGTTTCACTAATCCCAATTCCTATATTAACTAAACCTATCCTCTGATACCAACTATATCAACCCTGTCTTTTCTTAAATTACTATTACATCATTTTAAAGATATAAAACAAAATAGTATAACCCATATAGGATCCAAAGGTTTAGTGTCTTGGGAAATCTAGGACCATCTATAACAATTACAACATCAAGCATAAACATTTTTTTTAATTTATTATTATCTAGATTATTATTGGAACTTGTCCTCTCCTTAGTTCATGTATCCACATTAGGATAAACATCAAAATAGGTGAGCTAGAATCCCAGTAAGAGGACAGATATGAACAATATAGCATGGGGTGAGCATTATAATAACATGGGAAAAATATCATGAAGATGAGAGGAAGCATAAATATAAGACTTGAAATGTGGAAATGCATAAAAATAAAACATCATGTCCTAGTGGCTAACTACCACACAACATTATGATCCAAGCTTGCATCTTGTTCACACATCATTTTACATTTACTCATGAGATTCATCACTTTACCCAATGCATTGGAGCGCTGTATAATTCCGGGCGTACCCATCACATCATAACATTATCATTATCATGCTTGACACATAAAACACATATAAAAAATGAGAATAACTAACCCATGGAAAGGAATGGGTTTCATCTCATAAGAACACATTCATAAACTTTGGGTTCCCAAAATAAAGAGGGAATAACATACATGTTACAAGAACTGTCCACTTTGAGGGAGAATTAAAAGGGGTGTTCTTAAAAGAGGTGTACTTTTGAAATACATTTTGTTTGACATAAAAACCAGTGAAAAACATTTATATACTAGAAAAGTAAAGACAATTATGAACAAATGATCTTTAAGGAGTAACCATATAAAAAATAGAGTGAAAGAGGGAGAACTCGAAGGAAGAAAATTGGGTTCGAGATTTCCCCTTACCTTGTACCCGAATTCTTCCTTCTCTTTAATGTCATGTATAATGACATTATATTAATTAATTTGAAATAAATAACCTTTTTTACTTAAATATGGTTTATTATGGTTTCATTATGTGATTTTATGTGCCTTTGGTTGTGTTATAGATTTTTAAAACATTGTCCGGGAATGATTGTTTTTAAGGTTTTCTTGAGTTGTTCACTTATATTCTTAAATTGATGTTTTGGTAGAACATGGGTAAACATCCAGAAACAATATTACATGTTACTAATTAGATTACAAGAGTTTTAATGATCTTATAATAAATCAAATTAGATCCATGTGGTTGAATAATTCGATAAGAATTAAGTGATGATCTTTTGGGATAATTTGGGCGGTTTTTTGATCATAACAAACTTTTTTTAACTTATCACATAGTAATATGGTCAAAAGATAGTTCCATAAAAATAAATAGGATATATTACATATAACAACTCCTTTTTCAGCCATAAAATAAATTTCATGACCAGATCTGAAGGTATAAATGGAAGAAGAACGCATGTCGTTCTTGAAGGTGAAAAATTAACACCTCACAAACAACGTTCTCTTTAATAAAATAAAAGGAACAGGGAAAGGGGGTTGGATGATATAATATCTAATTAGCATCATAAAATTCTAGTAGATTTAATACTGATGTCAAAATACTATTAAATTAGTATATGTGCGAGAGATCAAGAAATGAACTTGAACGTTAATGGAAATTAAGGGAGAAGAGGGAGAGAAATTACCTCTTAAGTCTTCCTCTTGAGATCCCCATTAAAGAAGCTGGGATTGGTATTTTGAGGATACCAGAAGCTATTGAACGTGGGATAGGGGATAGATAAGGTGTTTGGGTAGTGTTTAGATAGGGATTGAAGATTGACAGGTGTGAGGAAATGAGGGTGTGAAGGGTGGTATTTATAGTGGAGGGGAGAGGGGTTTCCTTAATATAAAATTCATTTGCTTTTGAATTTTCCCTAAGAAAAGTAATAGTGACTCTTGGATGACCATGAATAGTAATTTTATCATGTTATCCCGAACCATGTGTTATTACATTAGAAGAACATCACACATGACTCTATAATTAGCTTATTTAGCTTATTTTTGTAAATTACGGTATTTCACTATTAATCAAAATTCAAGTATCTCGGAAAAATCCCAAAAATTTACCCCTACCATTTATAGAAATTTATAATCCAAAAATAAATTCCATTATTCAAAAATAATTTTATAAATATTATTAATTTAATATTTAATTAAAATGACAATTTACTTAAAAATAGTTTTTAAAATTAAAAATGATTTTATCGTTATTTAAAAAATAACATAGGGTCTTACAAAATTATCTAAAAACTATAAGAAATTGAGTTGATAATTAATGAATTCATTTTAGGAAAATACATTTTCTTTTAAATTATATAATTAATTATAATTAAAAAATTATGACTTTCAAAATACAAAAATGCTTACTAAGGTCAAATTGTCACTTTCTAAGATGTCTAAATTTTATTTAATTATTCAAGGGTAAGGTTAATCTTATGTTGGATGATTTACTATTAATAAGGGTCATATTAATATTAATAAGGGTATGTTACTATTCATAAGGGTAGGTTACTATTCGCAAAAAATTATCTTTGTTTTATCAGACTCCAAAAATCCTCTTGAACACAACAGTGTATGCCAGATTTTCAAAATTACAAACACAGAATTGAAAAACTTATGTTTAAAGGTCACTTAGAATTTAGTGGTTCATTATTTTGTGGTTTCATTTGTGTTTTATGACATAATTATAAAAAGTGAAATTTCCATTGAGAAACTTTGGGTCGTTACATGGACATCCCCCCACCCCCCGGACACCACCCAACCCCCCCGGACACCCCCATGGATAGGCCCCCCCTAGAAACCCCCATGGAAATCCCCTCCCCACACCTCACCGCCAAGGAAACCCCCCCCCCCACACACACACACACACATCCTCCCTGGATGACCCGTACCCGCCTGTATAGCCCCGTCACCCCCGTGGACAGCCCACCCACCCCCGTGGACAACCCCTCCCCATGTGAACAACCCCCACCCCCTGGACACCCCGTACCCCGGGACAACCCGTCCACCCCTAGGACACCCCGTACCCCACTAGACTGCCCCACCCACCCACTAGACACTGCATACCCACCGGACAGCCCTGCCCACACCCCTGGACAGCCCCGCCGACCCCTTGGATAGCCCCTCCTCTCGTGGATAGCCCCCCCTCACCCCCATGGAAAGCCAGACCCCTCCTGGACAACCCTACCCCCCATGGACAACCCTCCCACCCCCTTGGACACTCGTACCCCCTAAAAATCTCTACCCTCCCCTGTGGACACCCCTACCCCCTGGACACCCCCCACCCCCATGGACAGCCCCGCCCACACCCTTGGAAACCCCCGACCCCCTGGACAGCCCCGCCACCCAGGTGGACCGCCCCACCCCTATACAGCCCCTTCCCCCAAGACAGCCCACACCCCCGTGGACACCACCCCACCCCCCTTGGATAGACCCACCCCCCATGGACACCACCGTACCCCCTGGACACCCCCACCCCTGAACACACCCCACACCCTGGAAAGCCCCCCAATCCCAGGTCCCCACCCCACCCCCTGGACACACCGATAGACAACCCCCCCCCCACCCTGGATAGTCCCCCCACCCATCAGACACCCCCATCCTTCAAATACCCCCATCCCTCCATACACCCCCACCCCACTTGGACTACCACCCCAAACCCATGAACAACCCACTAATTCTGTATGAATTCATACAGAATTTTTTATGTATTATTCATGTATACATGTTAATGGTGTATTTTGTTACTTGCCGTATATTATGCATATATTCTTTTGTGTATAAAAATAGTGTTCAAGAGTTTTTAGGAAGGATCCAATATAAACTAGCTATATCCAATATAAAGAGTGCAATTGTGAGACGGTAAATTAATCAGAATACTATAAAACTATCGAGAGATAGTAAAGTATATTTGGGAGATAACCCGATTGTATTCACCTATGTGATATAGTGGATATATAAGTATTAGGCACTACCCAAACACACTAAGGATCAAATAACCACATTGGGATCGAGCCATGTAAAAATATTATATACTTATTCTCTGTCTATTATTTTTCATGTGGTAAATGTGGATTGGGAATTCATAAGTCGATACATATATCTAAACTGATATATCAATTCAAATTAATTTTAGAGGGTTACATATAGATACATATATCAGTGGTGTATTTATTGGATTTATTTTAAAATCTGTGGTGTATTTATAGTGGTAATTGCAGAGGGATGCAGACTGCTGTGGTGTATTGGAAGTAATTACAGAGGGTTACATGCATGCTGCAGGGAGGGATACAGGAAGGATGCTAGGAGGGATGCCGGCAGGCTGTTGAGAGGGATGCAGGCAGGCTGTTGGGAGAGATGTAGGAGGGCTGCTGGAAGGGATGCTGGATGGATTATGGGAGGGATGCAGGTAGGTAGTTTGGAGGGATGCAGGCAGTAGGGACAGATGTAGGCAGATGTCGGCTGCTGGGAGGAATGCAGGCGGTTGGGAGATTTGAGTGGAAGAAACTATATACTAATAGTTTCAATGAACCATTGATAAATATTTTATTGGACAATATATATCCCAACAATTTATGAAACCGTTGAAAAAAACATATACATTATGTATACCTACGGTTTAAAAACTGTTGGTATACATATATTCTAATGGTTTTATTTAACTATTTTAATAGATTAGATGTTGGATAGCATTTGTACCAACGTTTTAAGAACCGTTGATACACATATATACCAGTGGTATTACTTAAAATCTTGTAATAGATTACATTCAGACATCCTATACCAACAATATCTAATGAACCGTTGGCATAGAGCTACAAGAATAGCTAACAGTCCAACGGTTCTAAAAACTGTTGGGATAGACTATCCCAATGGTTTCAGGCCCTTTCCAAACAGTTTGAAACTGTTGGGATATGTCAAATTTCCAGAAGTGAATCAATTTATATAAAAACACCTAATTTCAATGAAGGTGCATGAATTAGAAAGGAGGAGAAACATGTCCCTTAATTGAGTATGTGACTCTAATGACATTGGAGGGTATTCATGAGAAGACTAGGAATGTTGGGAGGTTACTATAGAGTGAATGTAATAGGGTTTATATTCTCCATGTATTTTGAATGAATATAAATGGGCGATTGGATGAGATTATATAAAAAATGAGGTGTATTTACTATTTATTTAGTTTTTGGATTCTATAATATAAAACATCCAAAAACACAACAATATCATGTGTTTTCAAATGGTTTCTATGAAATTGGAGATTGTTTTATTTTACATAGAAAAGGTATGAAAATAGTAAAATATATAATCTGTTTAGGTGGAAGTGATTAAAAAATTTAAATAAATGATATTAAATCCATAAAATATATTATAGGTTTTCGAGGATTCATAATGGCCTTAGAAAATTAATCAAATAAATATAAAACCCTTAATTTTATAACGAAATGTTTATTCAGTCATGGATACCATTTAGAGTAATTATTATGTCACATTTGGGTAATTATGATGTCATAAGACACAATTTATATTTTTATAATATTTAATATTTTACACAAAGATTTGATGGTCATTGAAAATTAGGACATATTCACTATTGTAAAATTTAAAATTTCTGATCCCAAAAATAATATTTAGTCTATCTATATAATTTATTATATATTTAAATTTTCAATTTTTAAATAAAATATACATTTCATAATAAATTTTGGGTTTTTTAAAATAAGAGTTTTCAAAACCCTATAAAAATTAAAATTGAATTCATAAAATTTAAATGATATTTTATAATGGATATAAATAAATTAATAATAATATGTTTTAAAAATATAATTTTTTTCCATAATCAATTAATTTCATAAATTCATAAATTGAATTTTAACACTTTCAAAATACAAAATTTGAGCAATATTGTATGAAAATAAAAAACAGTTACATTTTTAGAATAATTGGATTAAAATATATTTGTTATTCATTAAAAAATAATTTACAAACTCCTATATTTGGGGTCATATTTCATTTCCCTTTTACACAATAGTAAACTCCATATGAGTAAAGTTTTAGATGATGGTATATTGATCGGCGGTTCAACGAACCTGGATTTTGTAGTGATCTTGAGGAGATTGAAATTCTCCCATAAATGGTTTTCTTCTTGCATAAGTTGGTAGATATCCACTAGGGAATTGTAATGAAAAAATTCCAAAGATTATATCTCCCTCAAAATCATTAGTAAATGGACTTCCTAGGGATCAATCCGACTACTTAAGGACATCACTTATTTTGTCTATTTCAGATGGATTTTAAATCCCAACATTTATTCTAATAAATAAATCAATGTTCTACATATATATTATCAAATATTATGATACACGATAGAATTTTAACTCCAAATGGACATATATAAAAAACAATTGTGTTTTATATAAATATATTATGTAATAGGACTTTCAATTAAAATGAACGGGGAATTTTACTTATAACATTTTGGGTCCTTTTAGTGAAAGATTTTTTTTTAAAATAGGTGTTCCTAGAATAGAGTCACTATTTTTGAAAGTATATATTCTAAAAATAGTTAATATTAGTTGATATAGGTATTATTGACACACTGTCTACGAATTCCATATATACTAGACCTTAGTAGTAGACTATGAAAAACTATTATGTTGTCTCTTTGAATGTGAATGTTAAAATTATTGAACATTTTTTTTATAATGGTTCAACTTCTTCTGGACAACAAGGGAATAATATTATTACCTTTTGAAGAAACAAGTGAAACCCAGATTCTTCCCTCCCCTCTCAGGGTGTTGTGGGATACTACAAATCTAGTCGTCATTTTATCCCATACTTGATAAGGTTTCCCATTTAAACCATAGTGGATCATGTGTGATGCATTATTTACCATCATTATCTCATTATATATAAATTATTACCCAATTCATTTGATGGATATATAGGTCACACCACTCAAATAAAAAATCATACATGCATGAACCCGATAATAGTAAAACTTTCATTATATCATGACCGATAATAAGAGATGGGTATTATATACATCCTGTCAAAACCCCTGAAATGAAATGGGTAACATAAACATGTCATAATATCATAACATGTGGAAAAGAGCTATCTTTCATAATAATTTCATCAAATCATAACCAATGAAATGAAGTGGTTTCCATAAGAGCTTTACCATGCTATAACCTGTGGAAGAAAAATGGGGTTCATAATAAATGTGTCATCAAAATCACAAAAATTCAGAGATACTATAACAATAGTTTCTATAGATAATTTCCACAGTAAATCATAAACAATATCAATTAATGTTTTTATGGATGGATAATTATTTTAGAATATTACATGGAGTGTATCGTAAGTAAAATAAAATTTAATTAAAAAAATTCTTTAAACATTTTAAAAAGTCACATTCTTATAAATAATGCATTAAAATTTCATTTAAAACATTTCATGAGGGAAATTTATTTTCTAAAGAAACAATTATGTTTAAAAAATATTTCATTTACAATACCTTTTTCTTTAAAATTAAATTTTATATCATATAGTGGATGCTTGAAAACTATTTGAAATTTTTTCCTAGATTACATATAAAGGATTCTTGATAATCATTTGAATCACTATTATAAATAGAAATTTATTTTCAAACCCCTATCATCTGAAAAACAGAATATAAATAGTGAACGTACCAAATATTTGGAAAAAAATCTTGAAAAAATAACCATGTTAATTTTAAAATTTTGTTTAAATTAAATGACATTCTTTTTGGGGGGTAAATTCATACAAAAAGTTCATTACTTTTCAACTATAAAATCAAAAAATATTTCCATCATTTGAAAGGAAAAAGTGGTTAATATTATTAATAATTGTTTTAAAGGTAAAAAATGGGAAGATTTATTTTAAAAATGTGAATAATTAATTTTTGAATGAATTTATAGAAAACCCGATTCCGTGAATAACACTAATTTTTTCCTGAAGAGGAAAATAAAGTTAGTGTTTATTAAAAACACATTATTAATTACCATATGTGACATGAAGCATATAAATGGTACTAATACATGGAGATATCACTAATAACCAGTGGATAATAAATTTGATGAGAGTTCTTCAGTGGTGGATCATATTAATTTATCAATATAAATATAATCATAAAAAATCTTGATATATGATGAGATTTTTTAAATAAACTGTTACCACTTTGGTAATTTTGAATAACAATAAAAAATAATGAAAAAAAATTAAATTAAGCTTAAAATATTATGAAAACAAGGATATTTGTGATAAATTTTTTTAAAGGGTTCTGTATACACCTCATTGAAAAATACAGGTGCATAACAAGTCATGTATCTCAATAATAGAAAATTAAGGAAAAATAACTTTACTGATTTGGTAACATTTGAAAAAATAAAAAACAATGAAATAAAAACCATAAAATTGATATTTTAATAAAAATAAATAAATTTATAGTAATTTTATAATAATTTCATTTATAGTATACACACCAAAACATTTAAATTAATGGTGTATCAGTTATAAGTCTTACATAATTAAAGTGAGACAAGAAAAATCATACCTAATGTATTAAATTTATTTGTAAAAATTCCAAATATCTATATAATAAAAAAGGTTTTTTAAACTCCACCAAAGAACCGTATAATTATATCTAATACCACTTGTGTATTTATTAGGATTTATTTTATATGTTTATTTACAAATACAATATTAATGTTATGTTTCAAAAATATCCTTAATGTTTTTCAAACATGTTTTGTATTGTTATTATTGATCCTATTATATAGATCATGATTAAATTATTTAATGATTTTATATCCTGATACAAATATCATATATATTAATTATATAAATATTTAAAACAGACTATAAATTATAGAAATATGAAATGGAATACACTGTTCATTGAAAGGGAATCCCGTACTTATGCATGAACAGTGTTTCTGTTATGTAGTGATATTGAAAAAAATAAATTAACTAAAACATATGTATATATATTATCAATAAATTATAAAATTATTTCGTATTTTTCATATACATTTAATAATCTCATTCTTTACATTCTATGTAAAGGTGAATGGATCACATCGCTTTGGGGAGGCGATAGTCCATACGTTTAAAAATGATGTTATGATATTCAAAAAAAATTAAAATCATAAATTTTTGTTTTATATAATAATTAAATAAGCATAAATAAATCTTACATATTAATCATAAAATTAAAAATATTATGTCCATCATAATTCCAATTCAGGGGATGGGGTAAAGGAAAACTAAAGGACATTGTTTCGCAAGGCAGTGTTTTGTCGTACTCACGAATGGTATGTTCAATTAAAATTTTATGAATGTGTGGGTCGGTGTAGGTTAAAACATAATGATAACAACATATCTGAATATTTTATATATCTATTTTTTTATATAACCATTTAAAAAATATATTAATCTGTTGGATAATAAAAAAATAAATGAAATTGTGGGAGGATGTTACCTCTTTTATGTGTAAGTCTTACTAGTTTGCAAAAAAAGGCATAATTTTATGGATTTATTACAAAAGGGAGGTATATAGTATTAATGTATGAATGTTTTGAGATAATTTTATCATGTTGGGTATTATAAAATGTTTCATTATTAGTGTGTGTAATGGGAAGAGTGAATTCCTTTTTATAGAGGATGAGGGGTGGAATTCTTTTAAATACAAAAGTTAAACTATATTGGGTATTCTCCTATATATGATGTGATTCCACAATGAATAAATAATGTATTAATTTTTATTTATATTCTATCACAACATTCAACACACAAAAAAAGTTCATTTTTATAATTGTCGCCATTAACTTATATCTTTCTTTACTTTTTTTATTTTGGTTTTTATTAAGTTTACATGTTTTCAGACCTATGTTATTAAACCATTTGAAATAAATTAAATTGAATTTTTTTAATATATAGACTTAATGGATTCAAAATATGATATCTAATTTAAAAAAAACTAAATACCACATGTGTATAAAATTTATCACAAACAAGGAAATGTAAGAAAAAAATACTACATAAACTTGAATAGTGCTAACAATGTTCTTTCATTTTGAAGATCAATATGTTGATTTTAAAAGATAAATTTATCCATAAATAGAATATATTTTATATTTATTATCATATAAAAATAATTTTTAGGATAATTTTATTTTTATTAAATTGTAAATATTTTTATAAAATAACATTTATTTTAAAATACAATTAATGGTAATTTTGTCATTTTTTACTCAATTAAAATTTAAAAATAAAAAAAATAGTTTTAAAAAAATTAATTTCAATCCTATGAAAAATGATATATTAATCTAATGAAATAATATATTACAATTCAATCAATTTAATTCACTTTTAATATTGTTTATAATATTTATTTTAGATAATAATTATCTAAATAATTACTGGATATCGAATTCCTTAAGAGGTAAATCATAATAACTCATATATAAAAATTAAATATAATTTAATATGAAGAAAATAACTCCATTTTATTTAAAAATTACATTTTTAATCGAACTAATGTGTTTTTTCCATATCTTAACGATTTATGAATGTTAAAGAAATGGTAGGTTCTTTTTTTTGTCTTTTACCTTAATTAACTTATTATATAGGTAAAACTCATAGAATAGTATCACAATAAATAATAAAATTATATCCAAGAGGATTTATGTTCAGTATATGTTCATATAATGGATTTTAACACGTTATTTTTCTAGTTTTCCCTTAAATTTATGTTTAAACACTATCTAATATTGTTTTTACTTAATTGATGAAATTAATTTAGTTACATTCACTCATATTTTCTGTCACAAACTAAGTTGAAATTTTTGACATTGTAATTTTTTTATTCAATGTATGTAGTCCATTTTCACAAATTCTATTCACAATAGTCACTGAAATTAATTTACCATTAATCCCAAAGATGTGTCATGACAATGAGGTTTTTTATAAAAAATGATTACGTGTTTGAAATGTTTTTATATACAATTAAAATTTGAAATTGGTTCTGATTACCTGAATTAAATTATTTTTTGTATATTTTATAAAAATAATTTTTTAACAAAATTAAAATAAAATCTAACAATATAAATATACTAGATGGAAAATTAGTTTTGAATTTAAATTCATTATTTTTCTCTATTAATTCTGAATTTATTTTTTTAGAAAAAAAAACAACTATTCACTCTAGGGTAATTTTAAAATTCTGAATTACAAAATGATGTTTATATTATCTGATAATATTTCGATAAGTATGTAAAATTAATAATATTATTATTAAAATAAAAACATAAAAAATAATTTCATTTCTAAAAATAGTATTTTCAAACATATATTGAATTTACCAAACATTTTATGTCTTAATATCAAAATTTTTTGTTTATATAAAACCATTATAAATCATATTTAAAAATTACTAATCAGTGTATATGTTAATATGATTAAATAATTTATTATCACTATCACATTTAAATATTTAAAAAATCAATGATTTTCCTTATAGATAACTCAATTTCATGTGTAACCTAATCCAAATAGATGTTTCATGTTGTGTAGGATTTAAATGGTGTAGTGTAAAAAAGAAAAACATAACTTTTTTCATTCACAAAAAAAATATTAATTATTTCATTAAATTTAAAAGATCAAAATGTATAAATTAAATCGAAAAAAATTTCACAGTTTCTATTGGTGTAACATTCTACCCCACATAAAATGAATTTCACCTCTGAAATCCATCTAGGTTATCAATGGTTTTATACTATAAAGTTAATTTCATATAATCCCATTGTATAAAATTGAATAATAAAATTTACTTTAAAAATGGGAATTATGACACACAACATTTACCCGATGTTATTGAAAACAATATTTCCACTGTAAAGAAAATATGCATCATGTTAAAACATGGAAATTGAAAAAAAATAAAACTATCATGTTACAATGGATAGTGTCATATTATACATTCATGATAATTTTATGGATAAAAAATCCCTGACCCAAAAAATCATGAAAATGTTTTTTGATGTCATCAAAAATGATTATAGGATATGAAACTTTTATTTCAAGACCATTTTTCCTAAAGGTGGATAATATCAAAAAAATGATATAATTATATGATTTTGGGATTACCTCACTATTTTCAACCCTACATAAATTTACAAATCACCTATTACTCAAATAAAGATAGGTGAATCTTACATTATTTTTGTTCTAACTGATCATGAGGTATAATGATAAATAATTCCATTTATATTTAGTTAACATCTCAACAAAAATAGTTGGCACCACTTATCTAAAATTAATAAATTCTCATATAGAGATAAAATAAATGATTATAAAATAACATAATAGAATTTTAATATAAAAATTCCATAAATGTTTAACCTTATAATTATTCAGAAATATGGATGTCAAAAAAAGTATAAATAAGGTCACTAAATTTCTCAAAAATATCTTAGTAGTGGTCCTTATTATATTAAAAAGTAACTATTGTTTTCCATAAACCATATATGTGAATACCTTTATATTTTATTCATAAAAACATAGTAATTATGAAAAATACATATTGAAAACTTGGAATTTTCATTATTTCAATGTTTATTGGATATATTCCTTAAATCTAAAAATGATGTAAACTCAATCCATGAAAGCTCAAACTACGTTGTCAACAAATCCTATATCACTTATGATGTAATTTTCAAATTCTAATTTACTTATTAATATTTTATATATCTTTATTGAAAAAATAATTATCTCAAAATTATGAACATATTAAGTATTATCATCCCTTAGTCAAATTATCACCTAGACATTAAATTACTTTTCTAGTATATCAGAATAGTTTAACATATACATGTAAATCCTTAGTGAAAAACATAAAATGAACAATTCCTACCTAATTCACCATTTAAAATTATCCAATCTAATGAAATCAATAATTATATTATTATACCTAACCCTTAATCAATAACAAGGCTACATCATCCCATTAATTAGCACCTATTTCCATTGACATTTCATTTACAGTTTCATCACTAGACGCAATATAAACATTAATCATACCACCATTTTGATTCCCTTTGGGTGATTTCCACTTACCACGATGATTTTTATAATTACCATTTATTCCACAATTAATGAATTTAACCATTAATGTTGTATTATTGAGGCCAATATTACCTTTATTTTCATTAAACCAAATCATAGGGTTTTTCTTTCTATTTAATTGTTTTATGAAATTATTTTCCAAATTCAAAACATTTTCTTATTATTCTAAAAAATTCACATTGGTGTTCTATACACATTCTCTACACATGGAAATAGAATCATATTTCCTCTATGGTCTCCATTACCTGATCTCTTAGTAACTAGTTTCCTTCTTTTCTTCGGTGAGCCCCATAGTTGGTTAAGTTACACGTCGATAGTCATGTTCTGTGAAAACATATTAGGCAGGAAGATGAATGTTGTTTTCACCGTGGATTTGTGTCATATATCCTAGTTTTTATTGGATGGTAAGTGTGGAATATGTGTGGTACTAGTTGGGATATGTGCATGTCAATTTAATTTATTTTTTTAATGAGTAAAATTGAGTGGTGTAACGATAGTGGAGCTTTTAAGATTGTTATTAAGAAGTTGTGTAAGGAAATAATTATGGGGGAAGAAAACAATTGTCTAATAGGTGACGTGATATTAATTTGAAATAGTTTTTAGTACATTTATTTTCCATTATTATTGATCTAGTAATGTGTAGTTGATGTTTTTCTATTAACACTCATATATGAGCAATTTTTCCATTTTTTTGGTAATGGACAAGGCATGGGATGTAAAGGACAATGTATGGTAATGGGATGAGGATAAGGATACTACTACAATTGGATTTACTAGATATGTCGATGATCAATGTCTCTCATGTTGGGATAGGTTTGTGGGAACTATCTTGAGTTAGGTATTTTTAAGACAATGTATATGTATGGATTCTATGGGTGGAATAATAATTTTATGTTAAAATCTACGACATCTAGTTTACAAATGGTTATATTGGGAGTTTTTAAAGATTAATTCTCCTAATGGTTATAAAAATCAATGAAAATTTGAATTTTTGACTTTTGAATTCTCATGAGGGTTAAAATATAAATTATATTATTGTACAAGATCTCATATAATTTTTCCAACAACTTAGATGGTCTCGAAAAAGGTTTTTTATAGAAGGGAATGTGTTTACTTGATCTTCGAGTTGTGGGAATTTTGACAAAATATATAATATTTAATTAATCTATTTTTAATTTATTTTTCAAAATTATTGTAAGTATATATTTTTAATGGTGATTTGTATTGATATTACAACTCCATAGTTGATTTCAGAATGATGTGTTTAACCTAGGTGAGGCATGACCTCACATGAGGAACTTAGGTTTGGGCCAATCATCCATTCCACTATTTTTATTACTAATTATCTCTTTTTATTTTTTCAATTATCTTTAATACACCTCCAGAATGTATTTTGTGTTCATATAAATGGCATGAAAAACTTTTTTTCTTCATTTGGGAGAGATTGATTAAGAGTTTTTTCCACACATTAGAGCTCATATAAATGTATATTATGGCTCAATAAAGTCTTTGGGTAGATATGTGATTGAAAAAATAGCATTTAAAACAAGTGTATGAATTTTTAATATAAAAATATATATAAAACCAATAATTTTAAACATATTATTACATTACTTTTAACATAAATATAAAATAAATATAACCAAGGGATCAAAAGGCATATAGACTATGGATGAAAAGGAATATCAAATATCACCATGAAATAAAAAGAAATCATATTTATTTATTTCTACATAATTAGCTTTGAAATTCCCTCATTTCCTAAATGTATATGGGATAACCGAAGGAATACATAGACAAAATGAGTGAGATAGAAAGCCCAACAACTAAATGAACATGTAAAAGTAAGTGTAATGTGTGATTTGACGGTATAACATGATATTATAAAAGAGACGGATCATGGGTAATGAAAAGGGATAAAAATATAATGAAAACATATCATAACACAATGTAATAAAAGTAAATGTTGTAGAAATTCAAAAAATTAAATTAAAATACATAATCAATAAATAACAAGACAACATCACATGTTAGAAAGTGTTACTTAGTGGATTGTGTTTACTATATAATAAAATACATAAAATATCATGAGAAAAGAATCCTTACCCAATGAATTGTAGTGAAAATAAAAACCCCCCAAAAAATCATTTCCATGATTTTGGGTTCAAATAATAAAAGATAATCATAAGGAATTATCATAACAACTACCCATGGAATGAAATGATATTACTAATCCTTCCTTATATCATAATCAAAAGAAAATTTCTTAAAGAAACAAAAAAGAATAAGAAATTCATTATTTTGGATGATAACATATAATAAAATGATAATTGGCATCAATTTTTTTTCAATTAAGAATAAAAACATTATATTATTGTTATAGAAAAGGAATGTGCGATAGAAATGTTCCCCTTAATATAACATGATTTTATTGAAGGAAATTGAGAAATTAACTTATGGAATATATTACACCATTAACATAAAAGATAATTATAATTGTATATTTGTAAGGGACAAGAATACATAATTTAGAGGTAATAAGTAAAATCAAATGTATATATAATGTTAATTAGAAAGATAATTTATATAATCCAAAAAAAGTAGTTTTATGAGACCCCTTACCTTATGTCTCGCCTTATTTTAAATATGTTAGAAAATAATTTATAATAAATAGAGATTTATTATAAATTAAATATTGAATTATAATAATTTATGTAATTTCACATTTGATTTTCATATAACAAGTTTCAAACAATTTATCAAAAAATCATTAATAATATCACAGTTCTACGTGAAAACCACTTTTTCATCGATGAATATTTTTGTTATTTGGTATCATTATTTATAAAATATGCATGGTTCCACTATTATATGAATTTTAAAAATTATATTTTTATTATATATAAATAATCATTATATATATATATATAATTTTAGTGTTATCTATAAATGGTATTGATAACATATTATTACACAGTTCATGGAGATGAAAGGCATAAAATTTGAGTGGACAACATTTATGTTTTATTTTGATGGGATAAATTAAAGGGAAATCTAAATTAAACTTGATATAATCATTACTATATCATAAATAAAATCATTATTTTTGTAAATCCATCATTTCAACTATGAACGATGTGAAATTATGAAAATTAATGACATTGGATCATGAGGTGGTTGTCTACCTTAAAAATGATTATTACATTTCCCATAATATGGAAGAGGTTATGAATATTAGATATGGAAGTATGATAACAACACCAATGTATATAAAATATATATTTTCTATTATTTAATCATACACAAATATTCTTTGATGGTTGGACAAGAAGAAATAAAAATATAACATCTAGTTATATAGTATACCTATTCCTGAAAACAATACCTTTTCATTACACCTTAATACCTTTATGTCTTGTATTATACTGAATCAAAAATCTCTATAATATAGAGATACATGTTAGAAATTAATTTATTAATGTAATGGATGAAATGATGTGCTATTTTAGGAATGAAGAATATAAGAGAGGAGGATCTCTTTTATAAGTGAGGGGAAGGGCACTCTTTGAATAAAATAAAATATTTATTTAACAAAAATTAATTTCCTTAAATAATGAACCAAACTAATATAAATAAAAAATTTAATAAATTTGAATCTAAATTCAATCATTAAAAATGGGAAATCATTATTGTTTTACCATTATCACTTTTTTAACCCATGTTAACCCTTTTTTGAGAGTTATTATTATGATAAAGTATTTATTTATAGGGTTCAATATAGTTACAGTAAAATGAAATTTAGGCCATTAATAGATATTATTTTCTCTTTTAAATAATATACTAATAAAATTGTGGAAGATATTATTTTCTAAGTTTTATATCATATAACAAATTAAAAATAATTATTAACTAACATTAATATGATTTTGAAAATATTCCTTTAATTTGACTTTCAAAGACACACGTGGATAATGTAATTCAAATAAATTCCATTAGAAACAATCTAATAAGTTATTTTTATCAATAAAATTATTTTAACCTAAAAGTTCATTTAAATTTTATTAATTTTCACATATTAAAGATCATTTATTTTATTTTTCTCTTAATAGAGATAAAATGGTGTTGACGTTTCATATGTAGTTAAGGTAATTATTTAGTCTTTTTTTTAATATAAATTACAATGATTAAGAGACAATTTTTATTACATATAACCATTTATAATTGAAAATTTGTTATTTTAATCCATATAAAATAGATATTATATATATTAAAATAAAGTGAGTTACAATTTTTACTGAATACTTTATTAAAATATTATAAATGTCAAAATAATGTTTTGAAGGAAAATAGAACATATTTTAGAAAATAGGATGGAAATGAAAGAACTGCACTTACAAAATAGAAAAAGACATTTTTTTGGTCATTTATATTCCCTATCATATTAGTTTTAGATTTTACTACACAATTTAATGTTATGGTGCAGACAAAAATTTACTATGGATACTATTTATAATGAAAAAATAAACTAATTTACAAAATTTGGGTATTGTAATACAAATTTGTAATCCATTCTCATGATTTAATTTATGGACATGTTATAAATTAATAAACTATCAAATCACAAAAAATAAGGAAAAATAATTATTTAGAGAAATGCCATTTATGTTTAAAAAGTTGGTTTGAACCAAATTAAAAGACTAAAATTATTAAAAAAAAAATTTGTATTATTTATATTAATAAATAAATATTTTTTTTAATTTAATAAAAAATATTATTGTAATATTTATATTCAAAAATATTAAATTCATATTTCGATAAGAAGAGTATTATTTAATACTTATTAAAAAAGAATTATTTTAAGAAAAGTATAGAAACATCACCCTAAGATAATTTTAATATGAATTTTTGAAAAATAAATAATAATTTATTAAAATAATTTTTCCTTATTTTCTATATATTAATTTTAATATTTTCTCCCATATATTAATATATATCTATTTGGAAGAAAAATAATTTTTTCAGAAACAAATACTTAACTAAAAATATGGCGCTTATTGAAAAATTATTTATTAATATATTTTAATTGATTATAAAATTTATATATAATCATAATGTTCTTTATACTACTCATAATCACCTATTTAGTGAATAATTTATAATTTTATTATATAAATAATTATATTTAATTATTCATTTATGAAAAATATTATTTACCATTTATACCATCAGACGTAGCAATCCTTTTAATATCATTGGATATTAAATTTCCCCCAAAAAGATTAGATCAATTAAATTTTATATAATATACTTAGGTGAAAACAGGATAGGGTAATTTTGAATCATGGATTCCAATAGTTCACATGTTTTCCACTAATATTTATAGTTCCCCATATGTATTTAACTAGGATATTTGTATTTTTTCAAACAAAATCATTTTTATAGACACAAAACATCACTAAATTATCCTCATAAATAATATCATTTTACAGAAGTATCACCTATGAATTCAATACAAGTGAGGTATTTTTATGTACATTCTCTAGAGGGATGTGTTTAATAAATCATGTAATTGATATAGGGTTAACAAGTGTGGTAGTTAGTAGTATATAGCTTGAATACGACTGAGAATAAAAAATGAGATTATTTGATTAGGACTAAGTATTGTATTCATACAAAATCTAATAACTGTATTATATGAATATCTTTTTAGAAACACTTAACCTCTGACCTCAAACTCAAACTCTCATCAATGAATATATACAAAACTATTTTGTTGTCTTCAATTAGAATTAATGAGTTTCTTAATGTTCCATTCCATTTTACTAATTCCATCAACCATTTATTGTCCCCAATGCTTGTTTTCATAAAAATCTTCCGAAAACATAGGTAATATATATCTTCCCATTACAAGATTCATGAGGATCCATTTGGATTCTTGAATGAAATATCATTCCATAAGGGAACTCAATTAGAGGAGGGTTATTAATCATAAATTCTTTTTAGGTATATAAATATTTCCTTCAACATGTTTCCCAATGTATGGATATTACCCTAAGATTAGATATCTTCATTTTGGGGACAAGAAAAAATGAATATCATATATTTTATTTGAGAATATTAGAAAATCATCAGAAATATAAGGGAAAATATCAGATCCCACCTACACACATTGGATAGTTTTCTTTCATTCAGCATCACAAACTCTTATGATGTATATCCTTGAAAGTTCATTTAGTTATATATCCTCTGTAATTGGAATGAATTTATATGTATTTATAGGATTATGCACCATAACTCAAATAGGATTATTACCACTTGATTTAATTTGTAGACTAGTAAATAACTACATGGTGATGTTTTCTCATTTCCATGTGGGTATGGGTTATGGTTATGTCATCCCCTTATACATTATTCATCAAATTTTATCTAAAAGTATTTCTATTTTTGTAGAAGTTCTCCCTTGTTTTAAATATTCACATCATCTCTTTGATCATCAATTGTATTTTTTAAATGATTATTGACATACCATTTGAGGAAGTAATGTCAATGTTTCATAGTTTATGATCCTCATGTCCATCAACTTTATTTCTATGATTATCAGAATGTTGTCAATTTTAATAATTTATAATGTTTTATGATCATTTAATCCTATGATATTTATAACCGTTTTTTATTTAGGTTGATTGTAATGTATTGATCAACCATATTACATGACCGCATTTTATTATCATCCCTTGTGAAAATTATTTTCCTTCTATGTGGTTATATATATTAGACTCGTCTAATCTGTATATATTTCACACTTATCCCTAAGGGATAATTACTATATATTTTCCATTCCAATATCATTACAATAAAGTGAAAATAATGTGTTGGATAATAATTCTCTTTAAAATTCAACTTCCTAGATGTTTAGTCTCTAAAATTTTCATTTTTCAATAGTAAAAATCCCACACAATTCATTATAGAATATATAAATTCTATAAAAAGTTATCTACTTGAGGAAAACATTATTATTGTAATAGTGACTAACTACCATTTTAATTCATTAAATATCACATCAAATTCAATGGTCCATAAAAACATTACTCCCTTTTGAGTAATATTGGTTAGTTTCTTTCATAATCATTAGGATTATCTTGAAAATATTCATAAATACCCAGTTATTCTAAAAAAAATCATTTTTACAAATGATGGTCTAGGATAGTCAAAAATTGTCTTTGTCAAAGAATTCTCCATTTATATCCCTTAGAGATGATAGAAAGGGTTAGAAATGGTACTTCCTTCATTTAGAACTCAAATTTTCTGTGCATTTCATATAAAATTCCTTTAAAAATGAATAAATTGTATAATTTTAATGCTTCTCAAGATCCTCATTATTTTTTGAAAATATCATATATTCATCTTTATAAACAATCCAAAAAATTTCAACATAATCTCTATAGGCTTTATTCAACGTGTCCATAAATATTAATTGCTATTTATTTAATCTAAAGGAAATCTACATGAACTCATAGGGTCCATACCTTGTTCAAAAGGTAGTTTTTAGAATACTGTCTTTATTCACCAATAATGGGTGATATCCTAAACACATGTAAACTATAGAGAAATACTCATCCATATATAGTAGATTAAATAATTAATCTATTCAGAACCGGTGAAATATTTTTTATCATGATTTTTTAGTTTTTTAAAATTAATAAAAATGTGAACTAATATATACTTCTTTAGGATGGAGAGAATCGATGATCCCCACAGTGAAATAATAGGGAATATAAAATCCTTTTATATATTACCTTGTAAATGATTTTTCATATCATCTAACTCAGTAGTATACTGTCTATATTGAGTGGTGGATATTTTCCATATCCATGTATATAATTTACAATGAAATAAACATCTTAGTCATGTAGATGACAAGGAAAATATTTATTGGAATACATCAGTACAATCCCTCACAATGGGCATGTATTAAGTAATGATTCTATCATTTTTCACAGTAATTTGTCCTATATATGGTTTCTCATAAGTAAATAATATCAATTAGTGAGTTAATGTTTCTAATGTCTATTCAACGTCCTTCGTACACTTGAATAGAATAATAGAATGGCTTTTTATGTGACGAGATATCTATCTATCCAAAAATTTGAGTTTGGATTTATATAACGACATCAAAACCATGCCCATTCTAACAGAAAAATCCTCTAATAGGTGTAATATGATATTTTATGGAATATTAATTCAAAATAAAGTGACTGAGGAGTAGGTAGATAGTTGGGATGAAAAAATTACTCAATTTTATGTTCCCACAAATAGATAATCTCCCATGTTTTTAGGTGGTGATTGAATAGGTTTAATAATCATGAATGATATGTATAAATAATTGAAAAAAAAGTAAATATATTAATTAATGAATAACTATAAAACATGTCACCACATCCTTTTCCGGATCCACATTGATAGTACTGATAACATATACCCTTCATTGATATCCATTATTTGATGTTTCTTGTAAATGATTGTCTCCAAAAAACCCATAGAAATAGATGTTTTTGTTCATGATTATTGTTTTCCTTTCTATTTAAAACTATATTAAGGGATGAAATTTCATGTGAAAATTCCCTTCCTTTGTTATGTTAGTGGGGTTTTTCAAATCATTTCATAACAAAATAGCATAATTCCCCACATTTCTATAATAGAAGAATCTCTTGTTACACATCTTATTGTTTCAAGGATTCTTCTTCCTACACATTAGATATATGATATTTGGTGTTTTATTTCCACCATTAAATTTATCTTTTGAAACACTTACAAAATTGATATCTTATACTTTTATCTACAATCCCATGAGACCACTAAGAGTCTTAAAAAATATATATTTCTACATTTAGGGAATGATTAAGAATCTATTTATTTATATCAAAGTCCCAAATGACAAAATCGTTTATAAAAATGTTTTTAATCAACTAAATAATAGGTATTCATTAATTTTAGCATTGATGAAGAATCACGAGGTGTACGAAGAAAGCCTTGTAATATATTTCCCGTGTATCCTGATAGACCCATCTTGTAATCAGTATATGGATATCCCTATACAATTTAATATTGAGTTATTGAGGTAATATGTATTGAAATATATTTTCTGAAATTCTTCATATTCCATGGAATAAATATCCTCTATAAACATAATGTTTATATTTAGGGAAAACCACTAATTGGCTTTACCCTATATAAGATAAATGGCCTAAAAAAGATTAAATAATCCTTAGGATTGTATAATATATAATATAATATCAATTGGGTAAATCCATACCACAATAGTGAAGGGGTTATAATATACACTCTATTTAGATGTCCATTGTTATATAAAATACTTTACCACAACATTCTCTATCATAGGAGGAGTGAATTCCTCATGAAGAAACTTACTATTCCTAAAATTTGTTAGCTAAGCTAGTACTTTGATGAATTTCTCTAATCCCACTACCATAAGGATTGAAATATCATTGGGGAAATCATCATATTTCCTATCATTTATTTCTTGGACATTTTAACCCATTTCATAAAATTAACTAAAAAAAGAAAAACAAGATGAGAATACATTATCAAATAAATATTCAAAAGTTAAACATAAGAAAAAAGAAAGGAAAATTTACAAATTATAAGTATTTCATATCTTGTAAGCATATAGGTTTTAATCATGGATATCCATTGTAATATTCATTTTCATTCTAACAAAAATATTTATTATAGTCCTCTATAATGGATTATAATGAGTTTGTGATTTTTTTAAAGAAAATATTACAGAAGTGTTAATCCAAGTGTTCATCAATGTTGGTTTTTTCATTCCCAAATAGACAATCAATATAATAACCAATGAACCCATTATTATGTTAATACCCCTATGTAAAACTATATTAGAGACACTGCTACTTATATTATACTGAATAGGATTTAATTATATGGTAAGCACAATACATCTATCTCATAGAAACTATAGAGACTATGTAATTTTACACATATTGTTATACTACTTTTTTACATGGATATCCAATAAATACAACCCAAGGATTGAATGTACAAGTGTCTTTGGAAGAATAGGTACATAAAACGTCAATATAAATGTAAAAAATAATATTTATTTATTTCTCCTATATCCTATTGAATTCGTTTCATATACTAATACGATATGGTATATCCTTTTGAATTCATATACAAAATGGGTGACCTAAAAATATCATTATGTGAATACAAAAGGTAAAGAAGCTTGACATGTGACTCATAGGAATAAGATGACTTCATAAAATATGAGTCTTATGAGTAATCACATTGGATCATATATAAATGGACAAAGTATCGTAAGATAATGGAAATAGAGTAATTGTGTTGGCCGCAAAATGCATGACATCATAATAAGTTGTGGTTAATATCCATGAAAACACCACTATGTAAAATGTGTCCCACAATAGATTAGATTCACACCATAATTCCATTCATAATATATCATGAGACAAAATATCAACCAATTTCCTTAAGGAACTGTCATAGTGAAATAATTATATAATTGTATTTATTAGGTGTTCTATTAATTAAATCAATCATAATCTATAGTTATACGAATTACTAATGTAATGAAACAGGTGGAATAATCTTGTGGCTTATCATTATCAAATGAAATTTCATAATGATTCTAAATATAATAAATAAATAAATATTATTGATATAAAAAATACTGTAAAAAACAATATGATTCAATATATGGTGAAAATTTGAATATATTCCCTTGAAATTGATGTTATATAAAATTATAAAAAGATTTAAAATTACTTTTTTATTAGGCTTTATTTTGAAGAATGAATTTACAATAATAAATTTTATATGGTTTTACCCCATAAAATAATGATATACTGATATTTTTATATATTTATGATAAATATATATAGAATTTGGAATTAATACATAAAATTAATTGTTTAGATAGCTTGTGTTCAGGAGATAATTTTCATAATCTGAATGAAAATGGTGCTTTAAAAAGACCCATTACCTTTAGAATTGTTTTTATTCTTACATGTTAAAATATCCTATGAAATGAATTAAAATTTATTATAAATGTATTATGGAAGAATAATAATATATATCATATGATATATGTTTTACCTATTAAATATTACCACCGGTTTATTAAAAGTTCATTATTAAAATCATAGTTCCTGATAACAATTTCTTTATTTTTAATGAATTATTTGGATTGATATTATTAGTATATATACTTTAATAATGGCTCCATAATCATCAAAATTTTAAATATTATATTAATAATATATATATTCAGAGAATATATATAATTGCACAAGAAAATTTATTGTAAAAAATTAATTACACCATCTATGAATACAGTAGGTCATATATTTAATGAATTAGATTTCCATTTTATATGGATGGAAATTTTTATTCAATAATAATTTAACTTGGTATATTCCCAAAAATTCTATAAATAACAAATATATTTATTAAATCCATCATTATAACTAGTATTTACATATGATTATGTAAAGCTAATTACATAGTTTCATGAGGTGGTAGTGTACTTCACACACAAATAAAGATTTTTTACCCATTTTATGGAAGGGAAGCCAAATTTTAGTGATGAAATTGAGATAATAAATCAATACATTATATAACATAGTTGTTTTATAATTTTTTAAGTTTTTTATTTTTCAATATGATATAAGAAGAAATAAAACAAAAACATTCTCTTTAAATCTATACATATTTTTTGGGATGTCATCTATTACATTACACATTAAACCCACTAAGGCTTTTATTCTGTAGGGGCCCATGTGTTTCTAGACATAATTTTGTGGAAAAGAAATAATTTTTGATTTATGATGTCTTTATGGGGGTAAAATGGCCTTTTTACCATGGAATATGTTCTCAGCTAATTTTTCTAAACACTTCATTTGTCTCTGAATATGGTGTTTTCCGAAGTAGAGTGGATTGGTAGAAAATCGAGTCGATTGAATTTTGGACGAATAATTAATAATTAATATTTTTGAAATTAAATATTTTATTTCTATCACACATTTATTTGGCCATAACAATTTAACTGAGCATTATTTTGGATTATATCTCTTATTTTGTGTTTGGATATATATTTTTTCCTTAAAGGGGCATAAACATGAGTTGGTCACTATGGACAGCCCATTCCCCCTTTACACATCTTTTCATTTCTTTTTTCATTTTATTATTTTATTTTTCTTCTTTTCTTTCATCCTCTGTCTTTTGTATGCCTCTCCTATAGATTTATATATTCCACTAAAATGGGAGATAAAATAATGATATAGATAAATAGAGAGAGATGTAAGAGAATATGGGTATTGTTTTGTAGCTATTGGGACAATAAATTGATGTGAAACAACTCTGGACTACAAGATCCAACAAATATTTGGTGGTTTCCATCCAAAGGTATGAATTTTTATAACAAATAAAAAACCCAATTATATTCATCATTTTAATGTTTTTGGAGCCCTTATATGCTTTCTTGTAGCCCATGATGGATAAGTCTTTCATTTTTGGGAAAAAATGGGTGATTCGGGATATCCATGTTTTTTTGTATGGGAAAACAAGGAAACATAGTGTTTTGTCTAGGGTAAAATTATGTGTATTCTTCTAATTTAGGGAAGTTGGCATTTTGGATGTACACACTATGTACAGTGGATTACACATGGTTAACGGATTATTGGTTGTGAAGCTCAATATCTGGCTAGGGTAACCCATGTAGGGTTATATAGCCATGTGAAATACATGGACATTACCCATGTGAGACACACATAGAGTAAAAGTACATTGCCTAGCCAAGTATCCAGCCAGACCAGATGTGGGACACGGCTAGGTACCCCATGTAGGGTACATGCCATGTTTCATACTTGAACATCATGTAACTAGGGTGTTTGTAGGTCCAAGCTGGTGGAAGAATATTCCCATGTGGTCCTTTTGGAGTACATTTATTATACAAGGGGTGAAAGATCGTGTACAACCCCATTTCAACCTTTTGTGGATTTTTCATTTCACTCATCCCCTATGTCATAATTTGACCCTATTATTTTTATTTCATTATATATTTCCATATATATTAAAATGGTGATAACCTTATAGTGACATGAAGACTCCAAATGGGTGTTTTGGGATTATATCACATAGGAAAGTTTTGTCCCTAGTTGCTTTATTCTATGTCTCTTTATATCAATAGCTGTTCTGAGATGATCCATGATCTATTTCTTTTGACCATTGATTTATTATCTTTTACATTGAGGAAATATGACTTCTAAGATGTTCCCTGATGGCCTAAGATGTCGTGAGTATAGTTGTTATTATGGATATTTTTTTAGAATCCTTTATCGTCTATACTATTTCCAAGGAACCCATGACGTATGATATTGGTTATATAATGATCTTGGGAGTCCCTTGTATGATCCAACAACCTATGAATCATTCTATGGATCCCTTGTAGGATTCCTCATTCTTGTTTATCTTTTTGAGTAACTCTTGTAGGATACCTCCATTTCATATAATTATAGGATCCTATGTAGTATTCCTACATTACATTATATAGATAAGGATCCCATGTAAGATTCCCTCAGTTGTGTTTTGACCTGGAGGATCCTAGGTAGTATTTCTATTATGTGTATGACATTAGGGACCATGTAGGTGCTAGTTGTTTGACCAACTATTAGCTTTAAATAAGGATAGGGTAGACAAGGTAGCGGGTGTCACCTTATAACCAATAACAAACATTTAATCCCAATCGGATGTGCATGAATATTTTGGTGTTGGTATTCTTCTACTCTTACTCATTATTGTTCTTTCAAATGTTTATTGTTCATGCAATGATGTTTACCATATGGGCTTCGTGGTTGGTGGGTGTTGAGCCAGATTCATGGAATCCTTCATTCTTTTGGGATGCCCATATATGGTTTCATGTGACCTATAGTATAAGTCTTATTGTTTAATGTGCATACTTCTATACACAGGAGAACTATTGAAGACTGAGCTATTGTTACTGGATATACATGTTCAATTAAATTTTTTTGGGATGTCTAGATGTCATTCCTTATATTAAGAGGTTGATCCTCACAGGATGAATTTTAGAATCTAACTGACAAATGGATTTTCATTGTAGAAACTCCTTGAATAGACTCAGAGGGATGATGGATTCTATACCTTGAGGGAATTTTGGATTCCATATTGTATGAATTCATTAGAAGAACTCATAAGCTAGTTGACTATTGAATCCTTGGATATTTCTCCATTGATCATGTTGTCGTTGTGGATTCCATTGATTGAGTATTCTCTTTATGTATTGATTCCATGTGATTCCTTGCACCTTGAAGCCATTAGATCACGCTTTCATGGACTCCCATTGGAAATGCTTGGTATAAATACTCTTATGACTCCAAATAGTTCTTTTACTATGTTTCCATCAATATGCTCTAGGGACTTGACAATGATTCATTGGTCTTGTATACTTTTGATCCGACCCTTCATGGTCGAACCATTGATTATACGGAGGATCAATGATATATGTAATGCTCATGATTACACGATGTAGGCTGGTGTGGATGCCTTGGTCATTATATCTTATACCAATCCTTTGTGGTCTGACATGTGATTACTTGTAATTAACTGTATTTGGTTTCTATGATCAATAAAGGATTGACCATTGTTATACAATATTCGTCTTATTGTGATTGGATGTGATTATGAGTAATCTAAATTGTAGGAAGAGTATCCTACTGTGGTTATGTTTCTTGTTTAGAGATATTTCAGGTGTTGGTCGAAGTAGGTATATATTTGTAGGGATTATAGAACCAAATATCAACATAAAGAAACATGGATAGAGTGGAGAAATGTCCAGCTAAAATCCCGTGCATAATATCTCATAGTGATCGTGATTACAAACCCAATTATTGAAATTTTATGTGTTTTCAAGTTATTTTTTTCACCTAATAAAAAATATTTATATTTATGCATATATATAGTTATGGGACTATACATGTATACGTATAAGGACATGGACAACCACGGTGACAGTTTACTCATTGGTCGGGATTACAGATAGGGGATTGAATGTGGCTTGACATTTGGTTATACATTTGTTTTTAGTTGTGTTTCAGCTATGCTGAGCATGTTTATTTTTCATTTGCCTATAACATCTCATGTAAATGTTATTTGATGGGGGGTGGACTTATAAAATAATTTCAAACACATAGACAAGAAACTCAGTGTACAAGAAGATATTATATCTATTTTCTTTAATGATCATGAGTTTAATGGGGGATAGGGGTGATACCCTGACTTGTATGATCAAACGGAGATGCTTGAGTGTCTTCTTTTGACCAGACTGGTGCGGTTCGATAGTGTCTGGAGACTATCTATATAGTCTGTCTTGGAGTTAGTAGTATATAACTATACATGTACTTATAGTTTCATATGTACTTATGTTTCTTTATGGTCATCCATGTGGGTTACATGGATTTTATTGTATTGCACAATTATTCTATATTTTATATCAATTTATTATTTAAGCGGCTTATATTTTAGTTTTTTAATACATCAACACACTGTTGTTTACCTTTTATGGTGTATGATACATAACTAAATTTCATTGTTAATTAATCTAATATGAGGGTATTGTCTCCCTAATATATCCTCATATTCCCTCATTTCTAGTTGGTGGTATTTGGTGTATTTGGAGGTGCTCTTGAGACCTATAAACCAAACAGATCAGGGCACCATTTTAGTGACATCTGGTCCAAGACATTACAATGTGTTATCAAAGAACTTATTTTTTCTAAATTTACTATTGTGGATATGATAGGCAATATTACTATAATTTTTTCATAACCTATGATGGATATAAGACTGGTGCCTCAGGAAAAATTATTCCAGTAAAATGTCATTGTTTTTTGGGGTATGGGATTATCATTAAAATATGTGATGTTATATTTAAATATGTTTTTATACTTGATTGAAAGACATGTTTTGTTAGTATTATGATTTAATATTGTTCTATAGATATTTCCATTGCTAGAAGGTCACATATTTTTTTGAGTCCTCATCAAAAAATCAAAGAGGCCTCTCATGTATCATATTTGGTATACATGATTAACATTGTATAGGCATGATACAACGAAATTTTATAAAAATAATGAGAAAAACAATGTTGTTCCATCATACACAAATATATTTCAACATCATGGTAGTTTATGATGTTCTATGTTGAGGAATATTATTGTTAGGACGATGACTCAGTCATCCTGCACATGAGGGGTAGTGACCTAGTCTGTTGATATGGCACATGATGCCATTATGTTGAACCCATCGGCGGGTGTTGTTTCACATGTTATAGTTATCTTGTCAGATCCGGAAGTACGATTCCAAATTATAATATGTCATTTCTGTGATCTAGAACTATAGAGGGTATTGTTGTATAAGGATTCCGATTGCATGTTATTTCAGAATCTCTTCTATAATGGGGTTTTGTCTTCTAGGGAGTATTCCTTCTCAGGATGTTTGATGAGGATCATGCACTTGTATTCCATGATTTTAGTTTTGACCCTCATATTTTGTTACATTAAATAACGTATTTATACATGTTTAATATTTTGGGATAGGTGGCAATACCTTGTGACATAGTTTTAAGATGTGTTATGTTTGGATAAGTGGGAGACCTAGAGGCCCTTAGTATGACTCATAACCATTAAGGTCAACCACCATTCTATATTTTGGGTAGCCTGCAAGAGAGGGGAGATTTTTTTTTCAATTCCAATTTAATTAATTTATCTGGTTTTATAATCATTTTAAAATTTAGTCATGGTTGGTGATATTCATGTTGATGCCTTCACCTTTTGGTAATCACCTTGGTTGATTGTTTTTTCAAACTAGTTTCAACATGTTGGCCTGTTTGGGTCAGTGTCAAAGTTGAATAGTGTTTTGATACTTCCAGTGACATTAGATCATTAGTAGATTCTTATGACTTGAATGATTACATGTGATGGGTAGTCTCGGAATAAATTATGGCATAAGTTAGGTGTCTAACTCCAGAAATGATTTTTAAGGGAGATTCTGGATTAATGAAAATTTTGTGTCATGTGGCACGATCAACATAACCATATAATGGAAAACTCGTTGTAGTATGAGTCTGGTGGTGATTTTACATGTATGTAGTGTGTGGAATCATTTTAATCTTAATTACTGAGTGGATATGTGAAATCTAAGGAATGATATTTTTAGGCCTCACTGTGGACTTTGTTACCTAATATTTGTGGTTTAAAAGATGAATGTCCCCCAATTGTAGAGGTGATGTTGGAAGTAAATGGATCATCCTAAGACAATTTTCCATGGTAGAATCATGGTTAGGTTTTCACATGTTGGTGATCATAGATCCAAGAAAATTTAGATCCCCTTTTGTATAATCTTAGTTCACTATCATTAGAGACGATCATACTTTATCTTTATTTGTCTTGAATATGATGAGAGTGATCCAGTCATACACTGAGGTGATTTAATTTGTAATGTTATTATTTTTCTAAGAAGGGAATCATGATTAAGAAGTTCTATAATATAATTATAATGCAAACCATACAATGGGGAGAGAACCATTGGTTGTATGAGGGAGATGACCCTCATTTTCAGTTGATCTTCTTCCCTTTCCATGTGTGGTTGAGCTCATATTTTTATTATGAGATGATTATAAAATTATATCTATGGTGGGAGTACTAGATCAGTTTTAGTTTAATTTCATTCAGTTAAGATATTATCGTTGACAATATGAGACTATTAATTGGACATTCGATATATCATGGTTTTGGAGATGCTCTGGTTGAGATCATGCTCTTTAGTATTTTCACTAAGCTTCTTAGGGACAAGAATGTTTATGGCGGGAAGATTGTAAGAACACTTGTTTTTCTTGAATACATTTTTGGAAACGAAATTTATATTTTTTTCTTTCAAATTCAAATAAGTTGGTTAGATGATATTTTCCCTTGCCCTATGTTCTTGGATTATTTTTCTCACCACTATGTTAGTCCCTGAATTGGATTTTTACTGTAAGATAAATTTCTGGGAGAAAACAATGCCAATTTAATTTTGGAGGAATAAATACTTTTTAAAATTTTTTAAATTAAATATTCATTTTTTCACATAGGTTCATTCATCTATAAAGTAATAATGGAATATCATAATGAGATTTGTCACCACTTTTGAGTATGGAATGAGGAGTTTTTCTAGTCGGGGCATAAAATCGAGTTAGGCACTATTGTCGGCCCAAACCCCTTTCCCATTTAATTTCATATCTTCTTTTTTTATTTTTTTTCATTTTATTTTGACATCTTTACTCATTCTCATGTGCATCCTCAAATTCATCTCTTGTTAGATAGAAAAAAGCTAATGGAAAAAATAGAGAGATATGTAAGAGAATAAGGTTACCGGTGTAGTACTCTTGACACGCTGGATCAATGTGCGACCACTGTAGACCATAGAATCACTTGAAGCTATAGAGGTTTCCCCCCAAATGGTAGGATTTTTTAGAATTTATCGTTAAACCCATTTAGATTCAATATTTTTCAAATTTTTAGAGCTCTTATGTGCATTCTTATGACACAAAGTGGGATGACCTATTGTTTTGGGGTCGAAAATAAGGGATTTGGTCGAACCAAGGATTTTACAATCATGAAAACAAGAAAACAAGGAATATATTATAGAGGGATACACCTTGTGTTATTCCCATTTAAGGAAGATTATGGTATTTAAGTGAATGTGTTTTAATAGGGTGTACATGTTGGGTAATGATTCTCATTTGTGTAGCAGTGTATTTCGCCAGGGTAACCTGTGTAGTGGTATATGGATGTGTAAAGGACAAGACAGTACCCCATTTGGGATGTACACCATGTAAACGTACACATCATGGCTAGTTATCCATAATATCCAAATGAGGTACACAGGAAGGTACCCCATGTAGGCTAGACATTGTTTTCCCTCCTTGCACGATGTGTAACTACATCATTTACACACCAAGGACGACATAATTATATTCCCTTGTGGTACTTTGGGAGTACAAGCCATGTATTGTGGATAGAATGTGGTATACTACAACTTTATATCCATTTGAGGGGATTTATTTTATTTTGTAACTAGAGATGTAATTGGAAATAGATTTTAGTTCTTTGGGAGTAGTTCTACATGTAGATTGCACTAGTGAAACCCATGGAGAAGACTGTGGCCACCTAATTTGTGTTTTGAAGATTCTATCAAAAAGGAGATATTTTCCATCAATTTTTTAATTCAATGTCTCCTGAGAGTGATAAATATTCTAATATGATCCATGAGATATATTTGTTAAAATATGATTGAGTATATTTCTTTTGAGATAATACCCCTTATGAGATGTTCGCTTCATTCATGATAAACCCTAACAACAGTTATTATCGAGGATCTTGTGTAGGATGACTTTATCATTTATCTAGCAACCAAGGATCCCCTAAGGTATTCCTTTCATAATATTTTGATATAGGGAGTCCTTTGGAGGATCCATCTACCTATGTATCCTCGCGATTACTCCATACATGATGCCTCAGTCTTGGGGATATTTTTAAGGATCCCATATAGAATGGATCAGTTGCATACAATTTTAGGAGCATATTTAGTATTACCATTTATGATTTTATAGCTAAGGATCCCTTATAGGATTACTTAACATTTCTTTTACCTAGAGGATCCTACGTAGGATTCTTATTTTGTTTTTACTAGAGGTATCTAGAGGGTGATCGTTGTTTGACTGAACCTAATCATTATGTCAGTTTTGGGTAGAGATAGTAGATGGTGTCACCATAGTACCCTTAGCAAACATTTAAGACAAAGAGGATTTGGAAATATTTTTGGGTTTAATATTTCACCCACCCTCACCCTTTTTTTGTTCATATATTTATTGATGATGCATCTATTTTTACTAGATGTGATCCCTAGTTATTGAATGTTGATCACGAAGTGAGGAATCATTCTTTCAATTCAGATTCCTAGATGTGATTATGTGGGATCTACCTTATGATACTTTTTTTCATTTGTTTACATGTATACCCATAAGAACTATGTTGGACTTGGATATTGATCCCTGATATATATGTTCAATTATTATTTTGTTAGGTTGTCAACGGGTATTTTCTGGAATCCAGTTGTACTTATATACATGATAACCTGTATACCTTGAGTGATACTTGGATTACTAATTTAGTAATTGCTTGGATGAAATCATAGAAATAATGAATTGTTCTCCCTGACTGGTACATGTATTCTCAGCAGCTGGAATTCCTTGGATGGAATCATTGGCCGGTTTATTCTATATATTCCCTAGACATTGTTCCGTGGATATTAAAATATTAGTGGATGCCTTGGATAGAATATGATCCTTTTTTCTTGATTCTAATGGACACCTTGGGTATTACTTCCACTTGGATCAAGATTTCTAGGACTCATGTATGAAATGTTCGATAGACATGGTCTTAGGCCTCCAATAGGTTCTTTTACTGAGTTTTCATCGAGATTCTATTGGGCCTCATTGAGGATTCATTGGTCTTCTATAACATGGATCTGGAACTTTGGGGTATGAAACATGACTATATTGTTTCATCATGATGGATGATATACTTGTGATTAGATGGTCTAGGATGATTTTGATGCATTGGTCATTATACATTGGCATCAGGCCTTGGGGATTGACATGTGATTCCTCAGTATAGGTTGTAGTTCATTTTAGTGATCCGAATATAATTGATCATCAGTATTCGATATACTTCTAATAGTGATTGGAGGTGAGTACAGGTGAAAAAAGGTGTAGGAAATAGTTCATTGTGTAGTGATGTATCTTGCACAAAGATATTTCATGCCTTGTTCGAAGCTAGTATATGTTGATTAGGATGGAATTATGATTATCTTATCTAAAAAAATGATTTTGATGTGTGAATGAAATTTGAGAGGTGGTTCTCTTTTATTAGTGGGTGGAGGGGCAATCTTGAAATTAATTAAAATATTAAATTAAAATGAATAAATTTTCATTAAAAAATTCTTCGAAATAACATAATTATAATTTTCTGTGGTAATGACTCAAAATAATATAATGAAATAAAATTTATAAATATCTATATTAGGGGTTTACCCTAATTTCATTGTCTTATTCACAGTGAACCATTTTTTGACAATTACGAGGATGTGTAATATTTTCCCTTTATGGGTGAATAAATTTACAATTAAAGGAATATTTTATAATAAATAAATAAATAGATAGTATTTTGACATACAAAAAACACATGTATAATGACTGGATGGTTATGAATTTTAAATCCTTTAATAAAATATTATTTATTATAAAATAATATTAATGTCATTTTTGAAACAATTCATTCATTATATCTTTGAAAATAATGGTAAAACAATGTGAATAAAATAAAAACCATATAATCCTTTTCATTGGGGCTTTGATACCAAACAAAATTATAGAAAAAACTAATTTAATAAAAAAATAACTTTTAATAATTTTAATATCACTTATTTTTTTGCTATAAATTAAATAAGTATTTTTTCGGTGTTGTGTACTAATATTTGAAAATTATGTAATACTAAAAACAATAAAAAAATTACTATGATAAAATAATAAATTATATTTAAAAAATAGTTAAACTATACCTATGTTGTTTTCTTCCCTTTCAAAAAAATATTAGAGTTATCAAATGTAAGATAGTGACATTTTTGAGTTTATCAATAGTTAAATATTATAAAGGATAAAATCATATAAAAATAAAAAAAATCAAAATTTCAATACATAGAAGAAAAAAGATGATTTCCACTCATCCAATATAATATATATATATATATATATATATATATATATATATATGTGTGTGTTTAACGGTCAATTTATATTCCTTATCATATTAAATATACATTAATTACATGATTTAGCCAAACTATGGTGGCAAATATTTATTATGGTTACAATTCATAACGAAAAAATAAATGGGAGATATTTATCTAGATTGTAATTCTAGATTAAAAATATATAAGAACATTTCCATAATTACCCTTATAGAAGGGGACCAATCTTATTTTAAATAAAACACAAAAACACAATAAAAAATATTTTTTCAGAAAAATGATTTTTAATTACATTAAAAGGGATTGAGATAAATTTTTTGATTAAAATTAATTAAAAAATTATAATTTTATTATTATTAAGGAAGTAAAAAAATTAAATGATAATAATAATATAACTATATAATTTGATTTTTTAATTACATAAAAATATTGTTTCTAAAAAAGTCAGTATTTTTCATCATTCAATAAATAAATCTTCTTTTAAGAAATTACTAAAAATTTAAAATATGAAAATTTTAATTGGAGTGTTTTAATAATGTTATTTATTTTAATATATTTATTTAATAAAACTACTATAAATTAATTATTTAATTTTCTCATAATAATCATTATAAATCATTTTGGATGAAAATGCATTTTTTCAATAAAGCCTCTTTATTAAAAATCATATAATTATTTCCAATGAATAAAACATTAAATTTTTTATTATGTAGGTCACATATATATATAATATTTGTTTAGTAACATTCATACCCACCATTTCAATGACTAGGATATAACTTCCTTACTTAAATAACAATATTTCGTAGTTCGATATACCTCATTGGTGTGAATATAATACACTATCAAATATAGGATTTATTTTAATCACATTTTATAATACATAAAATCTAAATTTAATATGTCGGTTTTAGTTTTTTAGGTTTCTTGGGACATCTATATAGTTTATTTTTTGGATTTTTTTGGGTATAATTTAATATTTGTTGTATTATGATGGTTTTCTATCTAGGAAAACATGGTGAAACTATGAGAAATATTGAGTCACACACCATATGTTTATCTTTTATTTCAATAGTATATGATAGGGACCAATAAATTTGTATGTTTGAGATATTCCTTTGAGGGAGATTTAGTGTGTGGTCAGGTACATGGTCAAACACCCCTATATTGGTTGTACATGGTTGTGTATAATACACATCTAGACCCCATGCAAGGTAGACATATGATGTCTAGGTATGAGACATTGTGGGATACCATGTGAGATAATTCTCCAGGTTCCTTGGAATCATCTTTTATTAGTTACATGGTGATTATAATGAGTTTTCACTATTTACTTACCAAATTTGCATGTAGTGTGGGATATGAGACATGAACTGGGTGGCCTGTTAGAGGCACCCAATATGTCTATTTTGTACATGCTGTGTACTTCATATTTGGGTAATATGTTGGTTTTTCTCTACAGTTCAAATGGGACTCAAAATTAGTCAATAATAAATGTTTATATATATATATATTTATCACTATATTTTAATCCCTTCAAAATCAAGAGGACACCAAGATTGAATTTTTGATTGATGTTGAGGTTCTCCACTAGTAATTGAATCTTGTGGTCTTCTAAGTGTGTCAAATAGGGTGAGACCTAGAAGGGGATCATGGTAATGGATTGATGATATGGAATGGAATTTCATTGTTCCTTTTTGGGTTTCATCTATAGGAATCATATAGAAATATAGAGTGTATTCTAACACATGTTGAAGGATAGGTTGTGTTTTTGCTAAAAACGAGAATTTTATATATATGTTATGGTTTTGAAGCTACCTCATCACTGAGTCTATACCAATTAGGAATGTGAGGAAATGAGATGTTTGAGGCAATGTTGTGGAATGTGTTATCCCTGAGACACAAGTGTGGGACAAAGGGTTTTGATAATGATCATGGACTTAAAGTGTTCTGCCCAGATATTTTCTTACTTAGGGGATCCTAGTTGGTAACCCAATGACCAATTAACTATATTGATATTATGGGAATAAAAATAGTCAATGATGGCTATGAATGTTACCTTAGAAATTATATTGATGGGTTTATAATGATTATGTTGTAATGATTATGGGATCACTCTAGGGATTCTGACCTTATTTATTATGCCGGGTTAAGAATATTGTAAATAGAGGTCATAGTTTATTGTTATATATTCTGCACGGTATATGAAGTTAGCTAATTATGATAAAACAAATAAACATGAGAAGGATTGGTAATTATTAGAATTAAAACCCCCAATACTATGGCGGTTTGTGGCATTTATATGGTTATTCATTTTCTACAATTCTTATAGGGGTTATTCCCTAGCTGATAACACTCACATATTGTAGGGATAAAATGATTATATGGTTTTTTCTTTGGATGAGAAGACACCCATAAAGAGGTATGAATTAATTATAGTCCTATTTATATGGATGAAAACCCTCCTAGTGGATAGGGATAAAATAATATTAGGGATTATCCCCTTGATGAGGAAACTCCCAAATGGGTTTTTGAAATTCTCATAGGGTCATTTTTTGAGATGAGAACATTCCTATTAGAGTGGGGTGAAGTGATTATTGGAATTATTTTCATGATGGAAGACACCTATATTGGAAGACTATGATACTGGTTCATGACAGAATAGTTTGGAGAAAACATATTTGGACTAAACCATGTTATCATAGTGGGGGAGATAATTGGGAGCTCATTGATTATGATCATATAGTAGGAAGGATGTATTATCTAGTGTAGCTGATATGGTATAATATAGAGATCATGGATTTAGGACTGTGATAATTTTTTTCTTCTAGAACAATTTAAATATCTCCAATATGAGAGGAATTTGATATCATTTATGTATACCATTAGGAAACTCTAGTTGGTTATATTGGATGGAATTATTATGGTACATTATAAGAGAACATTTATCAATAGTTTTAGTGTGTCTAGTTAATAAGAGGCTTCTACTAGAGGATATAAGATTTTTATTATTCCTGAAATCATTTATATGGATTTATCCTTCTTTTTGTTGAGGTTCTAGGGGAACTTTTAATCTTTAAATTGTGAAATAAATTATATATAGATGAAATTGGTTTGATTACATCATGTTCCATGGAAAAAATGAATATTGATAGCAGTTACAATGTATTATTATAGATATTTTCTGTGATAAGGGGAAAATAATATGATAATTGTAACACCCCAAGGTTTTGAAAATAAATATATAATGGAATTTTATAATCTATCCATTAAACAAAACATTTCCCCTTCTATGTTTTGAATTTCGAAAAATGGTCATATAGAGTTGTGTTCAGAAAGTCGTTTGGAGTATAATAGAACAAACTAGATTTTTGGTTAATAGTAACATACCCATATGAATAGTAATATTAATAGTAATATTAACCTTATTAATATTAAATGTTATTATTTTTTTTTATTTTCTTAAGGCAATAAGATAATGAGATGTTAATTAGTTTTTCAATGAGAAATAAAACTAAATGCACTTTAAGATTGTTATTATTCGAATTAATTATGTCTTAATATAAAAATTAAATTAATAATATTTAGAAAATTATTTTTGAAAAATGAATTTCAATTTTGAATTCTACACGTTGAAAAATTGTTCGGGTTAATTTTGGTGATTTTTCTGAAAAAGTTGAATTTTCAGTGAATAGTAAAAAATACAGTTTTTAGTTTCGGTGAGTTTATAACATCATTAAGGATGTAATAATGATTTCATAAATCTGGTAGACATTTTTATAGTTAAGTAATATGTGAGGTGTCCCATGTATCTTTAACCATGGGCAAATACCGTGGGAAAGTCCATGGTTTTGCAAATACCATCCATAAGGTGTCCCTTGGAAATTATTTAATTAATCCCTCACTTTTCTTATAAATAGAAACTCTTCCCATCATTTAATTCATTCTTATTTCTCCCCAAACTAAGCACTTGCCCCCTAACATTTATAGTACTCCTACAAAGGTTTCTTTAATTCCCCAAGGTCCAATCCATCATGTTCTAAGGGTTACTCTACATCGTAAGAAAATTATCAAATTCTTTCTCTTTCCTTTCACGTTCTCTTTTATGTGGTATATCGTTCAATTTTCCATACCATGTTCTTATTTTTCTTCTTATTTTTTATCTACTATATATTATTATTCGTTTCTAGAGAGGTTACCCTTGTCCCCACTATTTTTAAAATTTTCTAAAACCATGTTGCGTAGCCGTTAGGCTACCAAATTTTTGTAAGCGATTTCAAAATTATTCTTTTATTTTGATTTCATTATTTATTCTTTCTTCATTGCTTCTTACCCAAGATAAATACAATCTCCAGAATCGTTTATATTCTATATTTTCTCATTTTCATTAGAAATTCATCATCAATCGTCTTTTTTTTCCCACTTGTTCAAGGAATTAAAAATATTGTCTGTGATGGGTCGAATTACTGACATCGGAGAAGATTTGATTTCAATTTGCATTAATTCTTTCAAGTCTAGTCATGAAACCATATATATATGTTTGAACCAAGATATAATATATGTTTTAATACACACCGATGGTTTTTTAATTCTTTGGTACTCATGGTTCTAATTTATAAAACAAATTCTGGTTTTTATTATCAAAGAACCACTAAACCGATCTAAACAAACATCATTAATGTTTTAACTAATGAACCATCATCATGGTATATAACCCAAAATAATTATAAGATAATTTATATCTCCATAATTTTGTTAATAATATGTATTTACAATTCTGGATGTTTAACCATGTTTCAAATGAACTCCCATTCATGGAAACAAGTAAACAAACCATGAAAACTAAGGAAGAAAATGCTTCCAAAACATGAAAATTGAACCAATTGACCCCATAGAAAGGGCAATGAATGAACCTAAAAAGGTTATACTAAATCAATTAAATTTATAGGTGGTACTGGAAATATTAATTAATGAATCTAATTTTGATTATTCAAGTCATTAAAACAAATTAAAAACACACTTGATAATAATGTAATGGGTTTCTCATCTCTCTTTCATTTCTGTGATATTTCCATTGTTCACCAATTATTCCTCATATTTTGTATATGTGAACTTCCATGTGATATATAATAACATGATTCTATTTATATTAATGTTATTAAATGATTCAATTTATGGTTATTATGTTCTGGTCATACGGTTCGACCGATTACATTGTGGTAAGGGACTTTGTCTCAACTACCTTTTCATTGTGACTAACTTTGTTTTGTGCACCTAATAATCCTTATGTGGTGTAACTACTGACCATTTGGATCAAATTTCATTTTAAATTATTTTTATATTAAACATCCATAATCTCATGTCGTGGATATGTTTGTGGTCTAAACCATATACCATCTTACATACAGTGTTTATTTGGAAAGTTATTTAAATTATAAAAATATTGATGACTATGTATACTATAGTCTATACGAATATTGAAAAGGCTTATTAATCAAGTATTGATTCAATTTATAAATAATTATTTGAAAATTCAGTGGCAGGTGGGGCCCACTATAGCCCATCGATGCATTAGAAGGTATCATGAGACAAAACAGTTTGGCGACAAACCATTCGAGTTTGTATCCAAAAATCAGAAGGGTTTATACCCATAGAACTAATCTGTTTTTATAGTATTATGGATTAATGTTCCAGACACATGACGAACAATTAATAAGAATTCTCTTTATTCATTATCAGTTATTATTAACATCTATGAGGATTTCACTATGACAAAATCTATGGATGCAGTTTCATTCTCAGTATATTAATGGAATTAGATGTTCATTTATTCACTATTCTATATTGATTATGTCAAATTGATTGTGATTCACTTATTATTTTACTCATTATTATGCTATTTATAACCCTTACTGAGCATTTGAGCACACCCCTTTCATTTTCTACGTTTAATAGGTGATGAAAAGTAGATATTTTATTCAGTTCCTAGGGATGTCGTTTTTTGTTTTTGTTATATATTGTACTTTTTAAACTTTTCCAATGTAATTTGAGTTACATCTATGTATCTAGATTCTTCAAGTCTACTAAAATGATTGTTATTTTGGGATTTTTATTCCTTCTAACCATTCCAATATCAAAAGAAATGCAATGACTCTAGCCTAGAGTCGTCAGGGTGTTACAGTAGGTATCAAAGGACGTTTAATAGAAAACTTGGAAACTAGAGTAGGAAATGTATAGTAGGGAACAACGCCCTACAGTAGTATCTGAGGATTAACATACAAGAAAATCCTTTTATTTTTGTAATGAATTGATTATGTGGATATTTTAAGAAATACGTCTCTGTCTGGATACGAGCAGTTAGAGGCGGCTCTAGCACAAATGTATCTAGGGGTAAAACCCGAAAACACTTCTTTGAGCTAGACTCGAATGGGAACTGGTGCACGAATATGGGCCTTGATGAACTCTTGGTTATGACACTCCCATGGTATATTCTTAGGTTAATTAATATTTTATTTACAAGGCATTATGAAGGAGTTAAGTTAAATTTTTTCTCAGAGGAACCTTATTTATAAGATTAGCTATGCATAGAATTTCAATCAATGTTGTGTTATTTTATGTTTAAGATTCATAAACTAATTTATTGTATGCTATTATTTATAAATGGTATCTAATAGATGACGGGGAACCAATACTCTTGGGCAAGGTATGGATCTCCATACTAAGAAAGTCAACACAATCAACGTTGGAGCAGATCAGATCATGACCATAATGGGACAACTTACTCTAGTTGTAATGAATAACCATTCAACACCTGTTCTGGATCATTTCATGCGGAAGAATCCCCCATCATTCAGTGGGACTACTAATCCCATGGTTTCTAAGAAATGTATCAAGTCCCTTGAAATGATATTCATGGCGTTAAGATGCAATGAAAATTAAAAGGTATTACATGCAGTATATTGTCTCAAGGGTGACGCTGATCAGTGGTGGTCCTGGATTCAAATACCTAGGGAGGAAGAAGAGATATAATATATTTAATGGATGACTTTTAAGGAAATATTCTTCGAAAAATATTTCCCTCATGAGCAACAAACTGAAATGAAGAGGAAATTTTTTGGCTTGAAACAAAGGGATGAAGACAATGTTGCAGAGTATGAGGCTACCTTCATAAGGCTAGCCAGGTATGCCATGGATTACGTACGTGACTCAGTAGGCAAGATTGATCATTTCTTTGAAGGTCTTAAGCCAAGTCTTCTAAGGTCATTGTCTTCTCATTCATTTTCATCATATGATGAAATTGTATCAAGTTCCATCAAAATAGAGAAGTAATTTTTTAGATAAATTTTTTTCAAAGGAAACCAAGATAAGAAGTGGTATTTTGATAAAAAAGGAAAATGAGAAGAACCAATGAAGAGAAAGAGAATGAATAGTTTCTCATTATGAGAGAAATGTGGAATGTATCATCCCAAGAAATGCATGAAAGGCATGGGAGTCTGCTATAACTGCAGAGAAAAGGTTCATCAATCTGGTGATTATAAGGGGAAGAAACAATTCAATGATATTCAATGCTTCAATTGCAGAGATAGGGGACATTATGCAATTGAGTTTCCTAAGAGTCAAAGAAACATTCCCTAGAAAAATCCAAGAGATCATGGTAGAGAATATATTGTTAAAACTGCAGAGGTTGAAGTTCCTAGTGACGTGGTGGCATGTAATGTAATTGTTTCCTAAAACATATCCAACACTTTATTTGATTCTCGATCATCACATTCATTTATATCCTCCCAGTTTCCATGAAAATTAGATATGTCCAATTTGGTTTAAGAAAGGAATTGTCAGTCAAAACTCCCATGGGATGCATCATTGCAACAAAGGCATGTTGACTAGTCCCCCTACAAACACCAAAATGTGATTTAGTTGCTAATATTATCATCATGACCATGAATGAATTTGAAATAATTATCTATATGGATTGGCTATCAAATTATGATGTGAGGATTTATTGCAAGAAAAAGGAAGTAACAATTTTTGAAAATTGTGTAGAATCCCTTGTCTTTAAGGAAGAAACTTTGCCACCTGATTCATATATAGAACCCCCCCCCCCCAGTATCTCTGTTGAATGAAATACTTGAAGAGGAAGATAAACAAACATCTATGGGAGAGGAAATAAATCTTCAAATTGAATATGTGTACATAGTGAAAGAGTACATTGATGTATTTACAGAATATTTACATGGACATCCTCTAGAGCGGGAAGTTGAGTTATCTATTGATTTAATTCCTTATGGAAGACCTATATCACCGACTTCCTATAGAATGGACACTATGTAATTAGTAGAGATAATGAAAAAAATAGAGGATTTGAGTGAAAAAGGATTCATATGACCTAGTTTTTCTCCACGGGGAGATCCTATACTCTTTGTCAAGAAGAAAGATGGATCCATGAGGATTTTCATTGATTAAATGGAAATCAATGCTATTACAATAAAGAATAAGAATCCTATGCCGCGCATTGATGATTTATTTGACCAACATCATTGAGATCAATACTTTTCGAAGATTGAAATTCGATCCAGATATCATAAATTGTGTGTGAGGAAGGAAGATATTCTGAAGATATCCTTTCGAACCAGGTATGGGAATTATGAATTTACAGTGATTCATTTTGGACGGACAAATGCACCCTCTGTTTTAATGGATTCAATAAATAGAGATTTCATGGAATATCTTGATAACTTTTTGTGGTATTCATAGTTTATTTCATGGTATATTCAAAAATCTATGAAGACCATTATGATCATTTGCGAACTATTCTGAAAACTCTTAGAAGGAATCAATTATATGGGAAGTTTAGTAAGTGCGAATTTGGGATTTAGACAGTTTCTTTTTTAGGTCATATTGTCTTGAAGGATGGAATCCTAGTTGATCCTGCAAGGACAAATTAAATCCACGAACGGCCCATTCCAACACACATAACTGAGTTACTCAATTTTATTGGCTTAGCAGGTTATTATCGGCGTTTTGTGCAGAATTTTTCCTGACTGGCTAACCCGCTAATGAAGCTCACACGTAAAGGGCTAAATTTTTTTGGAAAAAATATTGTGAAGAATGTTTCGAAGAACTGATGAGAAGATTAGTCAATGCTCTTTATTGACTCTACCACCAGGGAATGACGGGTTTGTTATTTTTAGAGATGATTTAAAGAAAGGACTTAGTTGTGTCGTTATGAAAAATGATAAGGTTATTTCTTATGCATCAAAACAACTAAAATATAATGAGAAAAACTATCTTACTCATGATCTTGAGTTAGCTAGTGTAAGATTTCCTTTAAATATATGGATACATTTTCTCTATGGTGAAAATTTGAGATTTATACTGATCACAAGAGTTTGAAGTATATTTTCTAACACAAGGAACTCATCATGAGGCAATAGAGATGGCTTGAACTACTCAAGGATTATGATTTCATGATACACTACCACCCGGGAAAGGCAAATATGGTGGTAGATGCTTTAAGCAGATTGGATCATGGAGTTTTGAACAAGATGACAGTAGAAAGGGATCCTATTTTCATGGATCTAGTAATGATGGATATGGGAATAACCATGGAAGGTGAAACATCAATGCTTTTTCAAATGGTTATCCAAACCATCTTTACTATGAAGGATAAAAATTACTCAAGATGTTGATTAGGAGTTTCAAAAGAAGATTAAAGATGTGAATGATGGGATATTGAGTGACTTCGTATATAAAGATGGAATAATGAAATTTTGGAAGAGACTTTGTGTTCCCGATATACGTGATCTAAAAAGGGAATTGTTGGATGATTCTCATAGTTCCAAATTCTCTATTCACCCTGGTAGCACTAATATGTATAGATATTTGAAGGAACAATATTAGTGGGACAACATGAAGAGGGAGATTGTTGATTTTGTATTAAGATGTATGGTATGTCTATAAGTGAAATATGGAAAGCAACAGCCTGGAAGAGTATTACAACCTCTACCCATACCTGAGTGGAAATGGGATAATATCATGATGGACTTTTTCATGGGACTACCAAATATTCATAGAAGGAATGATGCAATATGGGTCATTGATGACCGTATTACCAAGTCAGCACATTTTCTTGCTATAAGAGAATATATACCACTTGAACGTCTAGAAAGAATATATATTAATGATGTTGTGAGACTTCATGGAGTACCCCTATTGATTTTTTCTGATCGTGATCCACGTTTTACATCACGGTTTTGGAAAAGTCTTAAGAAGGACCTGGATACTGATCTTCGTTTGAGCACTCCCAACCACCCAAAAACATATGGACAATCAGAATAGACTATTAAAACATTGGATGACATTTTTAGGTCTTGTTCAATTGATTTTCAAGGCATGTGGGATCACTATTTACCTATCATGGAATTTTCCTACAACAATAGATTCCATTCATGTATTCAGATGGCACCCTATGAAGCATTATATGGAAGGAGATGTCGTACACAAACTTGATGTGATGAAGTTGGTGAAAGAAAGCTCTTGGACCCAGAACATTTTGATCAAACAACTCAAAAGGTGAAGATTATACAGAACCATATCAAAATAGCTCAATGTAGGAAAAAGATCTATATAGATAACCGAAGGAAGTATTTTGAGTTTCAAGAAGGAGATCATGTTTTCTTGAAGGTATATCCATGGAAAGGTATTATATGATTCGATAAGAAGGGAAAGTTATATCCCAGATACATCAGACCTTTTGAAATTCTGGACCGAACTGGAGTCGTAGCCTACCTTTTGGAAATTCCGCCAAGTCTCTCCAAGGTTCACAATGTGTTCCACGTGTCAATGTTATGAATGTACATGCCATACCCAACACATGTACTAACTTAGGAAGAAGTAGAACTTGAGCTAGATCTATCTTATTATAAAGAGCCTATCAAGATTCTTGATAATAGATAACAAGTATTGAGAAATCTGACGACTCGTATGGAAAAGGTTTTATGGAGGAACCATAAGATGGAGGAAGAAACATGGTTGCCTGAGGAGCTTTTCTTAATGACATACCTGAATCTTTTTAGGTAATACTTTTTGAATTTCGATGATGAAATTTTTATATATAGGGGATAATGTAACAACTTATGGTTTTGAAAATAAATATAGAATGCAATTTTATAATCTATCAACTAAACACAACTTTGCATCTTCTATGTTTTTAATTTCTAAAAATGGTCATCTAGATTTGTGTTCAGTAAGTCATTTGAGTTTGATAGAACAAACATGATTAATTATGAATAGTAACATATCCATATGAAAAGTAATATGAATAATAATATGAATAGTAATATGACCATTATTAAGAGTAAATAATAATATTATTTTATTTTCTTAAGGAAATAAGATAATAAGATCTTATTAGTTTTTCAATGAGAAATAAAACTAATTGCACATTAAGATTGTCATTTTTTGAATTAACTATGAATTTATTTAAAAATTAAATTTATAATATTCAGAAACTTATTTTTGAAAAATTTATTTCACTTTTGAATTCTACATGTCGAAAAATGGTTAGGGTGAATTTTGGGAATTTTTCTGAAATAGTTGATTTTTCAATGAATAGTTAAAAATATAGTTTTTAGTTTTGGTGGGTTTATGACATCATTAATGATGTAATAATGATGTTATAAATTTTTTCGACTTGTTTATAGTAAAATAAGATGTGAGGTGTCTGAATTGGCTTTAAACATGGGAAAATCCCATGGGAAAGCCCATGGTTTTGCAAATTCCACCAATGAGGTGTCCCTTGGAAAATTTTAAAATAATTCATCACTATTCCTATAAATACCAAATCTTCCCTTCATTGAATTCATTCAAAATTCTCAATTAATGATGATATGGCCTCCTTACCATTATAGTAGTCTTCCCATGGTTTCTTCAGGCCCCCAAGGTCCCAACATTCAAGTTCTAAGGGTTACCCTACAAGGTAAGAATATTCTCAATTTCTTTCTTTTTCATTTCAATTTCTCTTTTATGTGTTATATCATTCATGTTTCCATACCATTCTCTTATTTTTATACATATTCCTGATATAATATATATTATGATTAATTTTTTAATAGGTTACCCTAGTCCCCTCTCTTTTTAATATTTTTTAAAACCATGTTTCATAGCTGTTAGGCTGCCGAATTTTTGTATGCGATTGCAAAATTATTATTTTATTTTGTGTTAATTATTTATTATTTATTAATCTCTTCTTACCAAATAGTAATGAAATATCTAGAATATTTTATATTCTAGATGTTCTCATGTTCATGATAAATTCATCATCAATATTCTTCTTTTCCCCCACTTGTTCATGGAATTAAAAACATTGTCTGTGATGTGTCGAATTACCAACATCGTAGACGATTTGATTTCAATTTTCAATAATTATTTCATGACTGGTAATGAAACCATTTATATGGTTGCACTAGGTTATAATATATGTGTTATGACTCACCCATGGTTTTGTAATTCTTTGTTACTCATGGTTGTAATTTAAAAAATAAAATGAGGTTGTTATTATCAAAGAACCACTAAAATAATCTAAACGAACATCAGTAATGTTTTAATTTTTGAATCATCACCATGGTATAAAACCCAAAATCATTATAAGGTCATTTATATAGCCATAATTTCGTTAATAAAATGTATTAGCAATTCCGGATGTTTAACCATGTTTCAAATGAACTTCCATTCATGGAAACAAGTAAACGAACCATGAAAACCAAGGAAGAAAATGCTTCCAAAACATGAAAATTTATCAATTAAACCAATATAAAGGGAAATTAATGAACCTAATAAGGTTATACTAAAGCAATTAAATGTATAGGAGGTTCTGAAAAAATTAACTAATGAAGATAAATATGATTATTCAGGTCATTAAAACAAAGGAAGAACACACTTGAGCATAAGGTAAGGGGTTTCTTATCTCACATTCATTTATGTGAGATTTCCATTTTTCACCAATTCTTTCTTATATTTGGTATATTTGTAATTAAATTTGATATATAATAACATGACTATTAATATTCAATTTATTCAATGATTCACTTGATGTTTATTATGTTCTGGTCATACGGTTCGACCATTTACATTGTGGTAAGGGACTTTGTCTCAACTACCTTTTCGTTGTGTATAACATTGTATTGTTCACCAAATAATACATATGGGGTGTAACTACTGACCATTTGAGATATATTTTCATTTGAAATTACATTTATATTAAATATCCATAATCTGATGTCATGGATATGTTTTTTGTCTAAACTATATACCATCTTACATACGATGTTTATTTGGAAAGTAATTTTAATTATGGAAATTTTGATTAATCTATATACTCTACTCTATAAGTATATTGAAAAAAATTATTTATCATGTATTGATACAATTTATAAAAAATTATTTGGATATGCAGTGGCAGGTGGTGCCCGTTATAGCCCCTCGATGCATCGGTAGGTCTCATGAGACAAAATAGTTTGGCGACAAACCCTTAAAGTTTGTTTCCCAAAAGGTGAAGGGATTCTACCCATTGAACTAAACCATTTTTATGGTATTATGGTTTCATGTGCCAGATACATGACTTCCAATTAATAAGAATTATCTTTATTCATTAATAGTTATTATTTATATCCATGAGGTTTTCAGTATGAAAAAATCTATGGATGTAGTTTCATTCTCGTTTTATTAATGGAATTAGTTATTCATTTATTCACTATTCTATATTGACTATGTCAAATTGATTGTGATTCACTTATTACTATACTCATGGTTATTCTATTTTTAACCCTTACTGATTGTTTGAGCTCACCCCTTTCATTTTTTTCCTTCAACAGGTGATGAAGAGAAGATATTTTATTGAGTTCCTTGGGATGTCGTTTTTAGTTTTTGTTATGTATGATACTTTGTAACCATTTCCAATGTAATTTTAGTTACATCTATGTATCTAGTTTCTTAAATATTACTAAACTGATCGTTCTGTTAGAATTTTCATTCCTTCTAACCATGCCAATATCCGAAGTAATGCACGCGCTCTAGCCTAGAGGTGTCGGGGTGTTACAATAATGCACTAATTTTTACAGTTTATTAGTTTTACATGGGGGTTTCCTACTACGATTTATTTATCAAACATTTTTAATTTACCTATATCTAAATGTAAATATTTTTTTACCTTTTCATTTATTATATAAGAATTATGGTAAGGGGTGGCCTATGATTACATGATGATGAATATATTTTCCTGTGGGGTCTTAGAATTGGGCTTCTGAAGCTTCAGAGTCATGAATATTTGGTAAATGGAATTTCATTAAGTTAATAGTATATCCTAATGTATTTATTTTGAAAATTTATTTTTATTTGTGATCGGCCAAGTGTGAAATATGTTATTTAATTGGAATTTGACCATTCATGTATCTATAAAGCCTTTTCTTTATTATATAACCCTAATATTAATTTCTTCTTCTTAGTAGTAAAATTGGGTGATTTTTGGTCATTTATTTATTATTCTGCACAATGATACACTGGTATTGTCTTCACATAATGCCAATATAAAACCCCAATGATAGACAGAAACCTCTAGTGTATGAGCAATACACTACTGTATGAGAAGGTGTGCTTGAGGGTATGTGGATATCATGTTTTATAACTATTTAAAGAGAGAGTTGGTCAAGGTTATAATGGGGGTAAATCCACTAAATGTGTAAATTTTACAGAAAATAACAAAATAATTATATTTTGAAAAAATGATTCATTCACTAGATGATGAATGGATATATTATAACATTAGGAAACATAAATAAATATTACCCCACTTGAATAACTCTTAAATTAGTATGAATTTATATTACAAAAAAATCAATGATAAATACAAACTGCGTAAGGGAAATTTATTTATTAATTGAATTTGCACTCAAAGAATCCTAAAATAAATATTCATTGGTCATTACCAGTGGATGATCTTAATATAATATTATATATTTGATGATCATGAATGTTTTATAAAATAAAATGGTTGTATTGGTGACATTTTCTAATGAGTGATGACTCATGATAAAAACATTTCTGTTTATTGGTCATTGGATAAGCCAAATTAAAAAAGAATAATACTCAATTTTTTATAGGTTAAAATATAACATAGTTATTATCTATTGATAGTGAAATAGAATAAATGATGTGATTTTTCATGAGGTAGTTTTTTTGTAGAGGTTAAAATAGAACTGTTTTTGAAAAAAAGGACCCTAATCCAATGGATACATGATTTAGGTTAGTGATGATAATAACACGTGGTATTTATGGATAAAAGAATAAAATATTCTTTAAAATCATAAAAACTTCATCATTGGATAATATAATTGGCTGAATATTACATTATTAAGGATTGTTTTTTAAAATTCTTATATTTCATAGATAATCAAATAAAAGTAAAAAATTTGATAAATATTGGTTTCATAAATTATTCACATGATAAATGGGATGTTCAGACAAAAAAACATTAGATTTTATTCATTTATATGTTTGTGATATAATGAGGATACAATATTCTAATTAGGATAGGTGTTATAAGAATTTTATTATTAACATCAATAGTAATATATGAATTATTTTCATTAATTGTAAATCAGAGGACTTGAATATGATAAATATTTTAATTGAATTCTAATAATAGATTTTTGTATCAAAATAATGTAGTTTAAAATTATGAACAATGCTGAATACACATTTGGATAGTCTGAAGAATATTTATGAAAAAATAAAATATATAATTTATTTATTCTCACATTCTATAGTTTGTATTCCCCTAATATTTATAATTTGTTATGTATTGATAGTAATACATTATTTTCTTGGCTTTCATTTCACCTAACAGTCTTATTTTCTACACCCCTTATTCACAGAAGAATATCACTTGGGTGGGTGAAAATCACATATCACCACCACTCTTTCTTCTTACCTATATGCAACAGTCCTCCGGGTATAGGGGATGTGGATAGTGCTTCGCGCGGTTGGGGTCACAATTATAGGTGGAATCTGGTCCTCTTCCTCTCCATATCCATTTTCATCCAACCCATAATGCTCAACCATGTATTGGATTCCCTTGATAAGAGTTTCATGAAACCTAGTATGGTTTTGGAGGGTTATTAGAGGTGGTATTAGGCCGTGTTCTTCATTGTAATATCCTTCTTTTTTAATATTACGTGTTTGATTATCATCATTTTCTTGGTTTTTTCGTATTGATTTTTTTATTGTTTCTAATTTATTTATGGTATAACCTGTTTCAGGTCATCATTTCGAGTTGGTAAATTTTCTTTTGTGATTGTTCTTCATAGAATAAGATCATTTGGTCTATTTTGGAATTTCTTCTTTTTGTCTATTTGGATGCTGGTTTTTAGGGTAATCCTAGTGTGTTTTGTAAGCTTTTGGATCAAATTTTATTATACAGATGCATGTATGTTTATAAATTGGCTAGTGGTTCAGTGAGGTTCATCTTGATGGTTGGATATGACGATGATGACGAAGATTGGAGTGGAAGACTGTAACATGTTGGTGATGATGGTGATGTGATGATGATAGTGATAGATTTGATTATTTAGTGTTCTAATTAGAACACATAACTTTGTAGGTTTTCTTTTGATGATGGTGTGATTTTCATGGATTTAAATTGATGTGATGTTCTTCAGATATTATTTTCAATTTTTTCTTTTGGTTTTTTAATTTCAAATCTATGATCATATTTCCCAATAAAATGAGTACTTAGGTTTTTTTAATTTTGAATATATAATAAATATTTCCACTAGAACATGGAATTTGGATGTTGTGCGTGTTCCCACTACACCCCTAATATTTTTTTTCTTAAAAATAATTATTTAAATATGGAACTGTTAAGGAATGAAGTCATAGGTCTTGAAGAATATTCCAAATCGTACATGATGCCATTGAATTGGTTGATAATAAGATGTATGTTTCCAAAAAGTTTATTAATTATAATGAAGTAACCCATAAGGTTTAACTTTAATTTATTAATATAGATGATTCAAGTCATGTATCCCATTATATATGGTTGGGAAGGTTGGTTGAGGTAAAATAGTATTTCTTATGATGATTATCCCAATCAAGATATTATAAATTTCTGGGTAGTATCATAAACTATATTTTTTCTATGGTTGAAACAAAAAATAGAAAATGATTTGAGGAAGATATTGTAGTGATTTTATGAATGATATGTTATATCTGATTAACTATAATGATACATTAGAGTATTTACCCAAAACAGTTGATTAGAATGTTATTAAAACAAAGTTGTTGTTTGAAATCAAGTTGAATAATATTGAAAGGAGATATGAGGTAAGAAAATACTCTTTTGTAATGAATAATCAAATATTGAATTAATTGACTTTGAATAGGAAATAATGCCAGTTTTTATACATTTTACTATAATGATTTACCTTTCTATTATGACAAAAAATAGATTCGAGAGTTTTAAAAATTATTTCATATCAATATTCCTCGAGTTTGTATTATAATATGATTCTTGTATTTATAAACCTGATGGGTTCCAAAATATATAATTTACAAAATATATTTTAATATTAATAAATTAGGTTTATTGATTAATGAAATCCATTTATACATTCTAAATAACATCAAAATATTTTATGAGACATTGAAGTCCAAAAAATGATGACTTGAAAACATATTCTACACAATAATAGAGAAGAGATATCATTAATTTATATTTTTTCTGTAGATGAAATTATACTTTTGTGAAATGACAGAAAATATTAAAGAAAAACTTTCTCTAAAGACATAATAATAAATTTTAACTTTCCTTAATTAGTTTGATGAGTTAATTTATAAGACACTATATTTATTTATATGGGGATAATATTTTGATTATAAAAATAAGGACTCACATGAACATTTAGATATGTTTGTAATGTGATATTCTAAGATAGTATCTACAAAAACATAATTCGGAAAGTAGAATTACAAATATGAATATGGAATGTGTATTAATTAATAACATATTTATAAATTATTATGTTTTTTATTTACTTTAATGATTCATAATTGGGTATAGTTTTTTTACAATTTGTGATTGATTCCAATGTTAACCAAAAAACACATATTGTGGATTAAAATATAATTCATATAGATATTTATTAGATAAAAATTTCATGTATAAGAATGATGGTGAGGAATGTTTTATATATAATGATAAGAATATATGAATTAGGATTGAAATATGTATGATATGTGGAAACCATAAAAGGAAATTTTCATTTATTATGGGAGGTTTTTGGAATGGAACATAATGAAATAAATCATTAACTCCTCTAGTAGTAATGGCATAGATTATATTTCCAAAATTCATATAATAACTAATTAATGTGAAAGGAGATTCAAATATTGGATTGTGTAGTTGAAGTAATGTTTCCACTTCTCATGGATTTTAATAATAATTGTGTTATCATTCATGAAATTTGGAGCAACATTCATGATCAAAGTAAATTTATTTAAAAAATCAATTAATTAAGGATTTTATGGTGAAAAGGTTTGTTAATGCTATTTTTGTTTTCCATAAAGGGGGACATTAAATCTATATACCAACCCATTAACGAAGGATTCATTTTAAAAAATTTGGCTGTTAATTGGGGGTCAACATTAATCCATTGTTGGAATCAGTAAGGTTATTCATTAAACAGTCTTGATTAATTTGATTTTTTTTTAAAATGTGGAGTAGTATAATATATTTTTATGAAATATATTTCTTTCATTTTTACAAATTTTTTGGTGTCTCTAAAACTCTATAATATTTAAATATATATTTATTTTGGATTTAGTTATGTATTTGAAATATTATAACATTTTTTTTAAGAATGTTTCTTGGAATGATTTTTGTAGAGGTCCAAGAATACTTTTTCAAGAGAGTGTATAATTTTTTTAGAAATATATCATAGTTGTTATTAGAAAATAGTAACTAAGTATATGTTTTTGTGACTAATATATATAATGATATTTTTATTCAATATCCCTATTATTTAGTCAGTTTTCACATGTAAGATTAATATTTTTTTATGAATATAATGTGTTATCTGGTACATGTTACAAAATTTGTTTATGTTAAATGGAAACAACCGAATAAAAATGGAAATTTCTTATGACCAAAAAAATTTAAAGGGATTAATTTAGTTTATGAGTTGAATAATATTCTCCTAAATTATTTATATTTTTTAATTAGTGGAATAATTTTATAAAAGACGATGTATATATTGAATTAGTGCTATCATTGGTTTTCGACACATAATTTTTTTTTAAAAAAATTTACAATATGATTTATTTGAGTTAAATTTAAAATTTTGATTCAAGAGAGATTGTAATATTATGAAAGAGTTTGAAATTATATTGATTGATTTTTATAGAAGTTATATTTCTACTGAATGAATTACACTACTATTTAATATATTTTTCTTTAACGCATATATCATAATAATATATCTGAGATTTTTTTCAGAAAATACATATGTTGAAAATCTGTAATAATCACGGAAAATATTAAATAAAAAATAAATCTAAGGGTTTATGTTGTTATAATTTTTTCAATTTGAATCTATTTTGATCTATTATTTAGGTAAATTAAATGTTATCAATTATGAAGTATAGGAAAAATTAATGTTCTTATAGATTCAATTTTATTGGGTATAAAGTATCAAAAGTGTAACTAATGAAATAAATTACATAGATGAGGATTTCATGTAAATGAGCTCCATTATTCTATGTTTTATAGGGTATTCTATCACCACATTTATTATGGTGTAATATGAAACTAAAAATCCATAAAAAATAACCAATATGTCATATATTAATAATGATATAAATAATTAGATCATATAATGATTGGATTTTTGTTGAAGTAAAACTTTTGCAACATAAGAGTAACTTTCAAAGTATCACACATTATTAATTAAGTCATTAAGATTTTTTACATATTGGTATTCAAAGAAATATAGTAACATTTAAAATTGAATTATAACAGTCAACATTAAAGGATATTGGATTTGATTTTTTTGAGAAACAAATGTTATGCTCGTCATTATAGAATGTTCATGAAAATAAATACCTAAAAATCAATAATTTATATAATACTGACCAAGAATATATGGACATATAAGGATCATCCCAACAATGTAATATATATTTTTCCCGTAAATATTGGATAGATGAAATGGAAAAAAGTTATTGGAGTGGGTGAAGTGGAATTTATAACCCAATATAATAATATAATTTAAAAGATATAAATGAAAATAAGAATAATACAATGTTATTGTTAATAGGTAGAGGGGATTATAAGACCTCTTGGTGTAACATATTAAGTGATGTAGAGGTCAATATGAGGGGAAATTATATGAGGTATAAGTTATAGAATCATAGAAAACATCAATATAGAGTTTAGTTAATGGTTAAATTGCTCTACTCATTAAAATTATGATTCTACATCATTGTTTAAATGGGAGAAAAATATAATATTAGGAGATATGTTGTATATCATGTGTTCAAGGATAACCCCTACAAATTTATAATCCATTATATGATTCTATCATAGTGTGTGATCATTGGTATTATAGGATCACCCTATTTATGTGGTTGCCTCTTTTAGTACTTATACATTTAAAAATATGATGTGGTAGATTTTTTATTCCATTATGTGACTGTGGTTTCATTATAATGAACATGAAATACACATTAATTATTTTTGATGGTATTTTTGAATTACAAGTATAGATGTATATAAATTAACCACTTCAACACTCCCCTCTCAGTGAATTCATTCAAATCATGTAATCTATTATCAATTTTATTATTCTAAATAGATTCATCAATATTTTAACATTTCTATGTTAATATCTAATATAATATGAATATTAATTCTATTCAAAATGTTTCTTGCAATGAAATTTTTATCTAGTGTAATTATCCAAGAACCTTTATTACAAATTCAAATACAATATTTTGAAATTTAAAATGATTTACGTAACATTTAATTTTATATTTATTTAATCCCTAAATAATTTTCCAAAATTTGATTTGGAAATTCATGCCACTAATACTCAATGTAAAATAACATGACTAAGAAATTACAAAAAAATACACATGTAACCCTATATAGATTCTGCAACATAATTTTTAAGATAATTTTGAATTACTATTTCCTACTATTTATTAGGTTATATACATGGAGAGAGTGTTGTTTAATTTAATATTGTTACATATTATACATACCTCCATCTTAATAAATGAAAAAAAATTACATTCATTTAATAAAAAAGTAAATGGATATTTAAAAATTATTCATTTTTGATATATTTAATTCAATTAATTTTTCATTTAAGAATAAAAAAATTATGTTTTATTTACTATAATAATATTGAATTCATCTTCTGGAACTATATTGAAGGATAATATCATTTAATTTTTTTGATGGAGAAAACTTATTTGAAATTCATTCTAGTATTTCTAACATTTTATTCAACAAGGATAAATATAAATGAGAAATAATATATTTAAAGTCTCTAATGATAATTTTTTAATGAAAATATCATGTTTTGATAATATAACTTTTTAATTTAGTAAAATCATGATTATTTTAAAATTTTACAACATCACATTTTTATCAACTAACACCATTGTAATAAAATAAAAATAATTGAAAAACCTTTCTAATCCTTAAATTTTATAATATATTTTTGAAAAAATGTACAAATATTGTTTATCACAATTTTTATTTGTAATATAAAATTCTTTATTAATCAACAAATTTTTTTTAATAAAGATTTAATTTATAAAAACTTCACCAAACTATTTTAATTTTATATATACTATTAATATATTATTTATTTAAATAAAATTTATATTTGGAAGTAAAATAATAAATGTTTATACATAATTTCAAATTTCACAATGAAAATTACAAAGATATAAATTTTACGGTATAATTATATGATTTTAAATTTAATTTAATTTTTTTATTTATGTTAAGTTATTTTATTCCTTTATTAAACCGAACCACAAAAAAATATTAAAAATAAAAAAATTTATAACATAAGGAATTTTTTAATTAATTATTTATGTGAACATAAATTATGAATATAAATTTCAATTATTATTTTTTGATTTAAAATGAAGTTTTTATTATCTATATAATTTTATAAATATCAAATATTAATCCTAACATTTTTATGACTAAAATCTATTTAGAATACCTATTGTATAATTTTATAAAACATTACAGTTGGATAAACTCATTGATGTTAGGACTAGTTAATGAATGTGTAATTTGATTTTTGAAATCATGAATAAAAAATTCTATATTGGTAGAAATTGGTTTGGTCATTACCTAATGATTTTAAAAAAAATAGAGTTATCAAAATTATAAATAATTAACATAAGTGTTTGAACATGTTTGATTAAATAATAAATAGATATATGATTTTTTATAAGAGATTAAATGAATTCACAAGGAATTAAAAATATTCATTACGAGTAATTGATAAAAACATAAGGAGGATATCTTGAAAATTAAGTTTATAGTTCCTAGATAATTATATAGGTTTCATTAGTATTTACAGAATACCCAATGACCTTTGAAAATATGACTTCACAGTATCCTAATTTTACAATTTACAAAAAAATAAATCATGTTAGTATTTATAATTTATATATTAATCCTTAAATATGTTTTATATGTATTTTATTTATTATCTAAATAAATGAATTGCAGTTTTATTGATAATTTTACTCTATAAGGTAATGATTTTTAATCATATTTAATTATTTTTAAAATATTATATATTTATATATTTTATAAAATTTGTTTATTATTAAGTCAATTTATATTTAATATTATTTATACCACATCCATGATGTTAGGTCATTCTATTTCATTCTAATTAAATTTTATTCATATTTTTTTAATATAAAATAATTACATTTTCCAAATTTAAAAACTATAAAAGAAATTTTATAATTTTTAATCCATGATGGTGTATATTGAATATTTGTCAAAAAAAATTATACTATTTCATTTTAATTAGATAAGATAATAAAAATTGGAATATATTTTATTTTTTAAGAAAAACGTCAAGGAATAATTCTAATATAAAATAATTAATGAAGAAGAACATATATTCATGAATTAGATGACTATAAATCAATATATGAGATAATGTGAGATGCTTCCCAAATTTTTTATTTTTGATACAATGGTCAGAGGCATTGCAAGATTAATATTTTCTTAATTGACATTACTAGGTCACAAATTTATCCTCTAAAAAGTAAATTTTAAATTCAAACCATTTTTCATGATACTATACTCTCATTAGATAAACATAGACCTCATTTATTTTTTAAAAATGTTATTTATTATTTTTATTATAATATTTGTTACTTATTAATGGATCATGTTTTGAAACCTCTAATTATAAGATGATTTTTTTTGGGAAATTAATAAATTAATTATAGTTAAAATATTAGAAGAATATTTTATAGTGAAGAACAAAAATTGGATGGAAATTATTGAGTTTTTGGATAATTTATCATTTTCATTTCTACTAAAATCATAATTGGGATAAATTATATGTTTTATTGGTATATATCCATAGTTATATATAAAACATGATGTACTTATCCTTCTATATTGCATATATGTCCAAAAATTAAACTAAATAGTGTGTCTTTGTTTATTTGGATATTCAAATTATTCGGATAGGAGGTAAAAGTTCCATTATGAGTTAATTTTATATCTTTGAAGATTATGATTTAATTTTATATATTTTTTATTCTATTTTTACTTGAGTTTATAATTTTTATAATGTATTTTATAAAAATTGTTTATGACTATGGATTCATATAATATTATTTAATTAGTAGAAATTAGAATATAAGTCATGAATAAAATGTCAATAATTTAGATCAATAAGGTTATAATTATGATAAATAATATATATTTTTTTTCCTTGATGTATTTATTTAAATGAAATATGGAATTTTGAAAATTAATTATTTTAAAACTCCCAAAATCTAACCAATTTCATATATTTTATATTCCCAAAAAATATTATTGATCTTATAACTCATTTATTAAGTATGGTTATCGAAAAAATATTTTAAAATAAATAGAATCCTAATATTTTTACCACCAATAAAAATTTTAAACAGATCAATTTCATATCCTACTAATATTCATGATTATATTTTCTAGATTTATTTTCATTATAATATTTTTTTTTAATTTGTTGATAGAATAATATATAGTTTAATTATAGCTAGATTTAATCTATGAGATATATGGTTTGAATAGAAAAAAATCTAAATATTGTAATTTATATTGTTTTTAATTTATATAATTTTTTATATAATCATATCTAATTTAAGTTATAGTTATTTTTGATACTGTTTCAAAATCGTTTGTTTTAGGTTAATACTGATAAAAAATATTTTTCAAATACGGTATATTTTATGAAATAATTATGATATATAAATCAAAAAAATTATATAAATCATTTTTATAAAATAAATATGTATCTATGAATTTAAAAATTGTTTAAATTTATTATTTTCAATTTGAAAACATGTCCCTTACTTTTTGGTAATGATGTTATTTTTTAATCTTATGAAAACAAATATATTTGTTTTGATGATTTTAATAGTCTAATTGAATGGTTATATTGTATTTTTTATTGATATAAATGTATAATATCATTTATTATTTTATGAAAACAAAAAAAATCATTGTATTGATAGTTGTATTAAATTTTGTTGTAAAATCATTTTTATTCTTTTAAAAATGCACTTATATATATATATATAATATCATTGAATATTTTGTATATATATATATATATATTAAAATTAATGAATACCAGTTATGTAAATTGATTCATAAAAAGTTTATTGAATATTTGGATTAAAAATGTTCTATTTTTCTTATGAGTTCATTTTCATTTTTAGTCAAAATGAATAGTTCCCAAGTAAATTGATTTCACCATGATAAATGTTAAACTGATTAACGAGCTGGTGGGGGTTAAAAAAAGTGATACAATTCATATATCTCCAAAAACTTGTAAATATATTTGGATTATTGAATTTTAGCATTAACATAAGTAGTATTTTATATATGAATATAATGTTTACACTCCCCATGATAAATATATTTATAATATTTTAATGTTATAAAAATGTAAAATGATGCCCATTCTATCATTAATAAAAAAACACAATAATTTTTTTTCTCCACATACAATGTGAAATAAATATCGACCATGAATGAAAAAACATACTCATCTAACCTTCATATATTCTAGAGGAAATGGACTAAAAAATACCATTCCTAGAAGTTTTAGGGGGTAAATAAAAGGAAGATATATTAAGAAATCGTATAAGTATTTACTGAATTAGATCATGATTATTTAATATTATATTTACTTGAAATATATTATAACCATTATAATATAAATATTTTAATATATTTAATAAAATGAAACGTTAATAAATTGTTTGAAAAATGATTTAATACCTCATATTCATCTAAAGGAAAATGAAAATGTAACTCATGCATATGTGTAGAATGTAGCCTCCATGAAATGATATATATTTTTTCATTACCAATTCACAAGGGTGTTTAAAAATATGGATTAAATGAAAATATATTATATTAATGAAGTAATTATTATTTTATAAATAAAAAATTATTATCCATATTAACCTCCCATTCGATGGAAAATGGAAACGTTACTCTTTTATACGTTTAGAATACCACCTCCATGAAAACAGTAGTTTAAATATTAATAAACTATTTACTAGGACAGTTTCAAAATAATATTTATATTTATGTATATAATTGTTTTTAGTTTATGGTACAAAATATTACGGAATAATTTCCTCTTTTACCATTGTCAACATATCGATGTTTTTTTTGAATAAATGACCACAAAAATATAAGGTGAGTGTAATTAATGTAGTAATAAATTAGAGAAAGATAATAATTGAGGTAAATGGAATGAATATATTATAATAAACATGAAAATCGTTCTTCATAAAACCCTTTAAGAATACTATTTATATATATCAAAAAATATATGATATTCTTGTTGAGTCAGGATTCGAGGTAATAGATTTTTAATAAAAAAAATATTTATTAAATTTTTTTACAAATATATACATCCAAATCCTTATTCTATTAAATTTGTAATAAATTTTATAAATTATCATATCATGAGTGATTATATTCATAATCAATTATAATTTAATTATTAAAAAATGGTCAAAACATAATTTCTTTCATCTTTTTTCATGTGGTTTTGTTACAAAATACTATTAATAATTTTCTTATATTTTCCACAAGTCCATATTTTCCCAACATCAAACCAATTATAAATTGCCATTATTCCTCTAATAGTTAAAATAGATTTACAATAAATAGTATACTCATATATCGTGATTTTTTTTATATTTTTAGGTGAAATGGATATTCTTTCTTCTTAATTTTATGAGATAATTGAAATTTTAGTGCATATTGAATTAGAGTTAAATTTTTATGAGTTTTGTAATTTAACTGAAATATTTTATGTATTTTTCTAAATAAATGGTTCTTTCAAATTTTATATGTTGAATGGTGGGATTAATATTGTACCCTAATATCTTATGTAATTATATTTCATTGAGAATAAATATGAGGGAATTAAATTTATTGGTTATTGTTTTGAAAGGGTCATTATTGTGATAATGTAATAAGACTCCTACATTTTTTCTCATGATTGATTTGATTTTATATGGAATCCTAAACTTTTATTACATAACTATTTCATTACACTGTACAAAATATAGGGTATTTAAAAGTTTAGTTTCCTCGAAATAAGTTATGTAATACAAGATAACATAAGAAAGTACAATAAAATGGTTGAAATTATTCTTCACTAGTTCATCATTATTAATATTACTACATCTGATTAATAGTGGAATATATCAAGGGAAAGGGATAACATAGGTCCTAGTAAGGGATAAAGGAAACAATTTACATTAAATCTAGAGAAACATAAATAAAAACATGAGGAAAAAATAAAGGAATGATAAAACGTCATATCATGATCATAATAACATGAATCATAACATGGAAATGTGTCTAAAACATGTAATTGATTCATTCAGAAGCATTTCACCATGGTTTTTCATCGAGGATTCATAAAGATTACAATGGTTATTTAAAAAGGTATCATAAAACAGGTAATCTATAGAGATTTAATTTTTTACCTCATTCCTTGGGTCACTATTAGTGTTTACCCTTCATGTGTATTAGTTAATTTTATAAAAATAGATCAAAATAAAACATTTATTAAATAAGCCATGTAGAATATAAGAAATTTTTTTCATATCAAAATCATAACATTTTTAGAAGTTCCTAAAGGCAGGATCATTATTTCTTTATTAAGCCACAAAAGGCTATATTCAGTTTTGTTTATCCCAGAATAAAATAGATCAATTTTGATATATATTTTAGTAACCCTTGAAACTAAATAGGTTTTGGTATTAAAAAAACATAATAAGTTAGTATTTTGTAAAAAAAATAGATATTTTGAGAAGAAAATCCGAAATAATAAGATTGAAGAAATGTAACACCCCGAGCATCCACGATATGCTTCTCATTCAATAATGCAATAGCTTGCATTGTATGCAACTTCGAGTTCTAAAACACCACGACTAATCAAAGTAGCCGTTATGAATAGTAATAACCACTTTTTAAAATTATGGAAATTTTATATTTCAAAATGGACTTCATTTTTGGATTCGAAATATCGGAATTAGCCTATGTTGAATTTTTGGTATTTTCCTGAGAACTTCTAAATTTTTATGAATAGTGAAAAATACTTAAAAACAACTTTTTTTAATCAAAATCATTTATATTGATAAGTTATACTACTGAGTGGTTTTAATGTATAATTAGAATATATTTTTACCATTTTATCCAATGGTGGTCATTAGAATTAATTTAACATTGAAATTGGACATAAACAATTGCCAATCTTTTGATACAAATTGTTTCTTAAAAACATGCTATTTGTCGTAACAACGGGAATTAATTATAAAATTAATTAATGCAACTTATATGTTTGGAATTTCGTAAAATAGACATCATTTTTTAATTTTGAATATCAATTATAGCTTAGGGTGAAATTTTGGCCTTATTCTGAAAAACTTCAATTTTTGATGAATAGTGAAACCACTAAGTGGTTGTTAAAAACTGATTTTTCATTAAAATGAAATATTACCACTTCTGTGATTTGATTTTCAAAAATCCGACATACATGGTTGTCATTAAGAAGTAAAATGTGGTTCAATGAGATTAAAATAATTTCTTGGTGAATAGTAACTTTTAAGTTCTTAATCGCGATTAGAGGTGATTAGTGTAGTTTAAGGTAAAAATAATGTTTTAATAATATGAGATGAGAATGAAACTTGTCCTAATCCTATTGGATGAGTCATGGCCGACCAAGAAAACCCATGGGTCAACTTGGGGTCCCCATGGAGCCACTTTAGTTGGAAAATGGCATTAATATATATTTGTTTAATGTTAAAATTAAATTGACACAAACATGTAATATTTTACTAAAACAGTTTTTAATTGGGGTTACACAAGTCCAAATTTTGACTATAAATATTCATTAGAAAGCTGAAAATATTTCCTACATGATAGTATTTTTTTTATAATTTTTACACATTAAATAAATTAAATTATTTATGACATCATTTTGATGCAGCGATGACCTCATTATTTAACGATTTTAATAAAATGAGAAGATAATGTAAAATCCAAGGCTTACACTTGTCCAAAGCTTATTGGATGGGTAGATTTATAACCCTTATAAACTTATCCACGAATTATATAAGTGTGGGACTTTTATAATCCAAAAAAGCATTGTATAATAATGTAAAGTTTCCTTACTTTCCAAGAGTGGCCCTCCTCTCAACTTATAAAAGGCCCCCACCTCTCACACCTTATTCACACCTTCAAGCCATTTGGATCGGCCAAACTCTGCCCAAATACTATCCCAACTTCCCCCTCTTACTCCTAGAAGCCTCACTTTGGGCAGAACTCTTCCCAAGAAAGACTTTGGCTCAAATCAAAAAGAGTTACCCGATTTCGAGTTAATGTCTTCTCTAATGTTGTTATGTTTTATTTTTCTTCTCCAACCCCCTAAACTCTTTTTATTCATTACTTTTGTAACAAAAACAGTATCCTAAATATACTAGGATGTTGTTATAAGAACGATTCGAGCTACACTTACACACACCTACATCTAATGGTTAAAGAACATATGGTTTCTGTGGATGGCGAATTTCTGCCTCACGAAACGATGATTGTTCAACACTCATATAACACCTTCAAAGGTGGCCATTAAGATTTCACTATATTTATATATGATATAAAATATTTATATGTTTTACTTATGCTTCTGTATTTCTCATTTATGGCATACTTTATGATTTCCATTACGGGTAAAATGCGATAATTTCATTTTAGGAAGTGCGGACTACCGCCCCCTCAAAGTGATTTGAATCGTTAATGCCATATGTGGGATGTATAAAGTATGGATTAAATGGTATAATACACTATATTATACTGTAATTATATTATAAATTTATATCATTATGATTTCCATTCCATTAAATATGAAATAGAAATGAAAGTATCATTCATGCGTACGTACGGCTTACCGTCTCCATGAACGGTGCATTTCATTTCTTACCTCTAAATGTTACATGACATTATGAATGAATGTATATACTGGATATATATCATATATATGATATCTACATCATGAATATAATTCTGGATATAATGGATATTTCACCACATGAACAACTTGAAATTATAGGAAGATTATTTTTGACTCAAGTACCAAAGATCGACAAAACGACCGTTATTAACTTAAATAATTACATAATGTTAATAACATGGTAATAAGGGATATAAAAGGAATAATGAACATGAAAAAGGTTCTTAATTAAATAGGAATTAACTCTATTTTATTATTCAGGAGGTTAAAGAACGGTCGAGTCAGGACAGGACGCAAGGTAAGGGAATTTCTTAACCCAATTTCCACTCTCTGGGTTAATCTCCTACTTTAAAATTATGTCATGATATTATTATGTCCTATATAGTATTTGTACTTTCTTTATGTGTAAATATAGTGAATACACAAAACAGATCTATTTCATTTTAATAAATGATCTTTGTGTGGACTTCATCTCAATCTCCTTTCATTGAGGCATATTTCATTTTATACACAACATTATTTTATACGGTGTATAAACCCCTTTGATTTTTACATTTATTCAAAAGATTTTATTTTATAAATATGTGATTTTTAAATGATTTCAAAAAATAGATATTTCTCTCCAATATTTGAAAATCCAGTGCAAATGTATACGTATTTAACGCAAGCTTAAAAATGATTTCAGAAAACCCAACTCTCGAGTGTGGTAGACAGGAAGGGATTGGGCGTGGACCCATCATGGCCTGTAATTAGTCGAGAAGTCTCAGAATTAGTTATTTTGTTTTCAGAAGCTTGCATAATGTTTTCAAAAAAACACTGGAGTATATTTGAGCAATTTTAAATGTAATTATATTCTAAAAAAATTGCATCGTTAGGTCTCATGAGACAACTAGACGTGGAATTGGCCGAGGCCCTTTCCCAATTTGATTTATGGTTTTGGCCAAGGCCTTAATCATTTTAGATGTCTTGGCCGAGGCCTTGACAAAATGTTTCAGAATGTCTGGCATTATACATTCCCTCATTATGAAAGTGGTTATTGATATTGCATGTGATTATTCGACTAGTAGAATACCCATGTGAGTAAGTAAATGGCATTATCTAATTTTATTTTTTCCATATTATTCTGAAGTTCATGTTTAAAAAGGCTTTTGTTTTATTTATACATTGCCTTAAATGTTAATGTTTATTTATGAAAGCTTCCGCAATATTGTTATCCTTACTGAGCATCTGAGCTCACCCCTTTCAATGTTTTAATATTTTCCAGGATGTGAAGAAGTATTTTATGAATGATCTGCAGGGATTGTCAGAAGAGGATATGAGTGTGGACTATGGAGACTTTGTTATTGTAGTTTTTCACTTTATTATGTAATGTAACGTTTACGAATGTATCTAGTGTTTCCAAGGCTACTAAACTAATCGGTCTTTCGAGACTTGATCTTTTGTGATCATGCCAATGTTACGAAGTAACGCACCGGCTCTGGGTAGCTGGGGTCGGGGCGTTACAGTTGGTATCAGAGGCAGTTTAGTACTAACCTTGGAAGCTAGATTTAGATAAACTCTGATTAGAGGAAATATCCCAAAGATAGACTTTGAGGATTAGTATAGAATAACTTCCTAAAATTTGGGTATTGTAGAGATGTTGTGAGTTTTCCGAGCAATACATCCCTGTCTGGATACGAGCAGGTAGAGGCGGCTCTGGCACAAATGTACCTAGGGGTAAAACCCAAAAACACCGCTTTGAGCTAGACTCGAACGAGAACTGGTGCACGACAACGGGCCTTGCTGCACTCTTGGTTACGAAACTCCCGGGGGATATGCTTTGGATAATTCCCATTTTCTTTACAAACCACTATGAAGGGTTACGAGTATATACTTCCTCAAAGAAAACATTTTTATAATTATGGATTATATCCATAATTAGTTCAATTTATGATAAGTGTTTTACAAGTATGGAATTATGTATTTTGATTCATGAACTAATCTAGTTTATTCCATTATTTAGAAATGGCGCCTAGTGGAAGGAATGGAAACCGTATCAATGCACGCACTCCGTGTAGGGATTGCCCTCCTGCTCAGGATAATTATGGTGGAGCTAGTGATACAAATGGTGCTGATCAGCTTCTCACCGTACTGGGACAAATCACGCAGGTTATGAATAACAACCTTACTCGTACGGAGCACCCTGATCCGCAACGTGGAAGATCAATGTTAGACCGCTTCATGAGGCAACATCCAACAAAATTTAATGGGGGTACAAATCCGTTAGTAGTTGAGCAATGGATATGATCCTTAGGGAAAATATTCCATGCCTTGGGGAGTAGCGAAAGGGAGAAGGTTATCATGGCAGTTTACCGCCTCACTGGAGATGCTGATCAATGGTGGTCATTGATTCAAAATACAAAGGAAGATGATGACGTATCGAATATGGAATAGAGGGAGTTCAAAGAGCTTTTCTTAGAAAAATACTTTCTAATGACCATCGAGCAGATATGGAAAGGCAATTTCTGAGTTTGAGACAAAAGGAGGATGAGAATGTCGCAAATTATGAGGCCAACTTTACAAGGTTGGAAAGGTATGCTGCAGATTATATACGTAACCCAAGAAGTAATATTGATCGTTTCTTTGATGGGTTAAAACCATTTCTCCTTCGAGCTTTAGTATCACAATCATTCTCATCATACAAAGATATTGTCTCGTGTGCTATCAAGACAGAAAAGGAATTCTCTATGTCTTATGACAACAATGTAAAGCAAGAGAAGAAGAGAACGGTGGAACAAGAGATAGATAAAGGGAAAAAGGGAAAGAAGGATTTTCCATTATGTGATAACTGTGGGAAGAATCACCCTGGTACTTGCCTAAAAGGAATGGGAGTTTGTTATAAATGTGGAGAAAAGGGTCACCAGGCTCGTGATTGCAAGGGAAAGAAAGATGCTATCAAAGTTGAATGCTATAATTGTAGAGAAATGGGTCATTATGCAAATGAATGTCCTAAGCGTCAGGGAAACTTACCTCAGAAAATGCCAAGGGATCAAGGACAATCTTATGCTGCTACTACAGTTGAAGCAGAATAACTAATGTATTGGTGCTTTTGGACTCATGGATTATATTTTGGTTATTAGAATAATGTGATATATATATATAAGGATTGTATTGCAGTACTTATTGATTTCAGTAAGGTTTAATATGATGAAGGTAATTATATTTTTAGTATGTGACAATAATAGAATATTTACTTTGTTTGGGGAATCTGATAAATTGATTTTGGAATTAAGGGACCTTTTAGAGAAAGTTTGGACAGAGGTAATTTGGATAACTACAATGGTTGGAGTGGATTAAGTTGATATTTGGATAGTATTGTTTAAGGTTAAAAAATTTATGATGATTATTTTTGGAATATTATGATACTATAGTTTTAGGAAAAGGACAACCTTCAGGGTGGGGAATAACCCGTCGCGTCGGACAAAGCTGCAGGAATAGAACCCACAACCATAGTGGGACAAGCCTTTATTTCCTACCACTAGCCTACAGGAAGTCCCTGGTTATTACAAAATAGTTTTACTAATCTAAATGGTATGTGTTAATATTTGTAACCTTATACAATTAGGATAAATAGAACATTTTTGAGTTCCGTTACCATTTGGAGTAAAAGTTGGGTTTGTGGTAAAATTTATTAACGAATGAAAGTATGCATAACAAGTATGTATATTCCCTTACGTTCTAAGTAAATGTCCTAAATAAATTCCTCAACATTATAAAAGGTAACTTAAAACAAAAATGTTGTCGGTTAAATTTTCCAACTGGGGATTCAATGACCGTTTAACCAATCACAAGTTTGTGATTTTCTTATGGTTAAACTTTCTCCTAATCCTGTTTTCTATAACTCTCCATCATAACTTGATGGTTTGTTTCTCCTCCATATCCATATTTTCATAGAATCCTAGAATGGGCTATATCGGGTGACCTTTGTACTTATCTTGCTTTCTTTTAATGTTATATATTTATTAACCTTATTTCCGATGTGGGTTTTCCTCAAAGGTATTTTCTCTTTTCAACCTTTTATTTTCAAAGAAAAATTTCAAATTGCGAGGACGCAATTTATTGAAGGAGGGGAGAATGTAACACCCCGAGCTTCCACGATACGCTTCTCATTCAATAATGCAATAGCTTGCATTGTACGCAACTTCGAGTTCTAAAACACCGCAACTAATCAAAGTAGCCGTTATGAATAGTAATAACCACTTTTTAAAATTATGGAAATTTTATATTTTAAAATGGACTTCATTTTTGGATTCGAAATATCGGAATTAGCCTATGTTGAAATTTTGGTATTTTTCTGAGAACTTCTAAATTTTTATGAATAATGAAAAATACTTAAAAACAACTTCTTTTAATCAAAATAATTTATTGTGATAAGTTATAGTACTGAGTGGTTTTAAAGTATAATTAGAATATATTTTTACCATTTTATCCAATGGTGGTCATTAGAATTAATTTAACATTGAAATTGGACATAAACAATTGCCAATCTTTTGATACAAATTGTTTCTTAAAAGCACGCTATTTGTCGTAACAGCGGGAATTAATTATAAAATTAATTAATGCAACTTATATGTTTGGAATTTCGTAAAATAGACATCATTTTTGAATTCGGAATATCAATTATAGATTACGGTGAAATTTTGGCCTTATTCTGAAAAACTTCAATTTTTGATGAATAGTGAAACCACTAAGTGGTTGTTAAAAACTGATTTTTCGTTAAAATGAAATATTACCACTTCTGTGATTTGATTTTCAAAAATCCGACATAAATGGTTGTCATTAAGAAGTAAAATGTGGTTCAATGAGATTAAAATAATTTTTTTGGTGAATAGTAACTTTTAAGTTCTTAATCGCGATTAGAGGTGATTAGTGTAGTTTAAGGTAAAAATAATGTTTTAATAATATGAGATGAGAATGAAACTTGTCCTAATCCTATTGGATGAGTCATGGCCGTCCATGACAACCCATGGGTCAACTTGGGGACCCCATGGAGCCACTTTAGTTGGAAAATGGCATTAATATATATTTATTTAATGTTAAAATTAAATTGACACAAATATGTGATATTTTACTAAAATAGTTTTTAATTGGGGTTACAAAAGTCCAAATTTTGACTATAAATATTCATTAGAAAGCTAAAACGATTTCCTATATCATAGTAATTTTTTTATAATTTTTACACATTAAATAAATTAAATTATTTATGACATCATTATGATGCAGCAATGACCTCATTATTTAACGATTTTAATAAAATGAGAAGATAATGTAAAATCAAAGGATTATACTTGTCCAAAGCCTATTGGATGGGTAGATGTCGAACCATTATAACCATATCCACGAATTATATAAGTGTGGGACCTTTAGAATCCGAAAAAGAATTGTATAATAATGTAAAGTTTCCTTACTTTCCAAGAGTGCCCCTCCTCTCCACTTATAAAAGGCCCCCACCTCTCCCACCTTATTCACACCTTCAAGACATTTGGCTCGGCCAACCTCTGCCCAAATACTCTCCCAACTTTCCCCTCTTACTCCTAGAAGCCTCACTTTGGGCAGAACTCTTCCCAAGAAGGACTTTGGCTCAAATCAAAAAGAGTTACCCGATTTTGAGGTAATGTCTTCTCTAATGTTGTTTTGTTTTATTTTTCTTCTCCAACCCCATAAACTATTTTTATTAATTACTTTTGTAACAACAACAGTATCATAAATATACTAGGATGTTGTTATAAGAATTATTCGAGCTACACTTACACACACCTACATATAATGGTTAAAGAACATACGGTTTCTGTGGATGGCGAATTTCTGCCTCACGAAACGATGATTGTTCAACACTCATATAACACCTTCAAAGGTGGCCATTAAGATGTCACTATAATTATATATGATATAAAATATTTATATGTTTTACTTATGCTTCTGTATTTCTCATTTATGGCATACTTTATGATTTCCATTATGGGTAAAACGCGATAATTTCATTTTAGGAAGTGCGGACTACCGCCCCCTCAAAGTGATTTGAATCGTTAATGCCACATGTGGGATGTATAAAGGATGGATTAAATGGTATTATACACTATATTATACTGTAATTATATTATAAATTTATATCATTATGATTTCCGTTCCATTAAATATGAAATAGAAATGAAAGTAGCGTTCATGCGTACGTACGGCTTACCGTCTCCATGAACGGTGCATTTCATTTCTTACCTCTAAATGTTACGTGACTTTATGAATGAATGTATATACTGGATATATATCATATATATGATATCTACATCATGAATATAATTCTGGATATAATGGATATTTCACCACATGACCAACTTGAAATTATAGGAAGATTATTTTTGACTCAAGTACCAAAGATCGACAAAACGACCGTTATTAACTTAAATAATTACATAATGTTCATAACATGGTAATAAGGGATATAAAAAGAATAATGAACATGAAAAAGTTTCTTACGTAAATAGGAATTAACTCTATTTTATTATTCAGGAGGTTAAAGAACGGTCGAGTCAGGACAGGACGCAAGGTAAGGGAATTTCTTAACCCAATTTCCAATCTCTGGGTTAATCTCCTACTTTCAAATTATGTCATGATATTATTATGTCCTATATTGTATTTGTACTTTCTTTATGTGTACATATAGTGAATACACATAACAGATCTATTTCATTTTAAAAAATGATCTTTGTGTGGACTTCATCTCAATCTCCTTTTATTGAGGCATATTTCGTTTTATACACAACATTCTTTTATACGGTGTATAAACCCCTTATATTTTTACATTTATTCAAAAGATTTTATTTTATAAATATGTGATTTTTAAATGATTTGAAAAAAATAGATATTTCTCTCCAATATTTGAAAATCCAGTGCAAATGTATACGTATTTAACGAATGCTTAAAAATGTTTTCAGAAAACCCGACTCTCGAGTGTGGTAGACATGAAGGGATTGGGCGTGGACCCATCATGGCCTGTAATTAGTCGAGCATTCTTAGAATTAGTTATTTTTTTTCAGAAGCTTGCATAATGTTTTCAAAAAAACACTGGAGTATATTTGAGCAATTTTAAATGTAATTATATTCTAAAAAAATTGCATTGGTAGGTCTCATGAGACAACTAGACGTGGAATTGGCCGAGGCCCTTTCCCAATTTGATTTTTGGTTTTGGCCGAGGCCTTAATCATTTTATATGTTTTGGCCGAGGCCTTGACAAAATGTTTCAGAATGTCTGGCATTATACATTCCCTCATTATGAAAGTGGTTATTGATATTGCATGTGATTATTCGACTAGTAGAATACCCATTTGAGTAAGTAAATGGCATTATTTAATTTTATTTTTGCCATATTATTCTGAAGATCAAGTTTAAAAAGGATTTTGTTTTATTTATACATTTCCTTAAATGTTAATGTTTATTTATGAAAGCTTCCGCAATATTGTTATCCTTACTGAGCATCTGAGCTCACCCCTTTCAATGTTTTAATATTTTCCAGGATGTGAAGAAGTATTTTATGAATGACCTGCAGGGATTTTCAGAAGAGGATATGAGTGTGGATTATGGAGACTTTGTTATTGTATTTTTTCACTTTATGATGTAATGAAACGTTTATGAATGTATCTAGTGTTTCCAAGGCTACTAAACTAATTGGTCTTTCGAGGCTTGATCTTTTGTGATCATGCCAATGTTACGAAGTAACGCACCGGCTCTGGGTAGCTGGGGTCGGGGCATTACAAGAAACATTGATTTAATAAACATTAAAAAAGATAGGAAAAAGGTAGACAATTCATAAATAACTCTAAATAATGTAATGTGATATAATAAAATAGATATAAGAACATTGGATGGAGAACTGATATTTATACCATTTTGAAAATGAACTTCAAAATAAAAAATAAATTGATATTTCCATTACATTGAAGAGTAATTCCAAAAACTCAATGAATGGCTCAATAAGGGATTTATGGCACATTGAGTGGTATAATTGGGATGTAAAAACATTATAAATTCATTTATTTTGAGTTATTAATTAATTAATATTGATAACTGGGTGGGTATTTAATGAACCATTTAATGACTTGTTTAAAAATTTCCTTTTACACCTAGGATGCGGTAATATAAAAACCATGGGATTTCCTATGGTATTTACCATGGTATTGGCCACATGGGATACCTATTATGTTATTATAATCCAAAATAATGGACCATATTTTTATTACATAGTATGTTATTATGATGTCATTAAACATTTTGAATAACTCAAACTGTATTTTCACGCTTCATAGGGAAAATATATTTTTGAAAATTCTCAAAAAATATCCCTAATATAATTTCAATGTGATGATTTAAAAAATGATGATTATTTGATCATAAAAATTCACTAAATATGAAAAAATAAACTTTTTATTATAAAAATCATTCTTTTATGAAAATAATAGTAAATAGTAAATGCATTAAAAATTGCATATTGAAATTTGAGACACTTGAATTAAATAAAATTATTATATCATTTTAATTTAAATATGAATAGATTGTTAATATAATTTCATTGAAATAATTAATATTGATAAAATATTATTTCATTATATATTTTAATATATTTTTTAAATAGTAAAATGTATGTCTGAAAAATCAATTTATCAATCGTGAAATATTTTAAAGAAAAACTAAATTGGGACAACTAGAACAAAAATACTTTCTATAAAAAGTGATTACACATTTAGAAACAATTTATATGAAACATATACAACTAAAACACCTATATATGACTTAATGGTGAGGTTTTCAATGGTGATAGATTCTTGGGGTGGTTCTGATAACACCACCAAGTTGTAATTTCCAATTACATGAACTTCTCATGTATGTGGTTTCATTTAAGCTTAACATGTTAAAGCTCAGTTTGGGCTAGGTAAAAAATGAATCACAGTTACACAATCTTCTTATAATGTTTTTAAAAATTGGCTTGGTTTGCCACAAATCTACTAGCAGTGGTTCTAAACTATTCTTTTTTTCAAAAAATTTATTTTCCCATTTATACATAAAAATAATAAATATAATGTTACAAATACTATTTTAGGGTATATTTTCTAAGGGGTAATATTACCTAATGAACATATAGCAGTTGAAACGTGATGGTCACATTTCAAAATATACTTAAATAATTAATAGATATATATAATTTTGTTGTGAATAAAATAATATATGAAAACGTTTCCAGAATAATTTATTATTCAAACAGTTTGGGTCATTATATTCTCCCCCTTAAGAAAAATCATCCCTGAAATTCAAAATCGTTCCCTCATTTGATGAAAGGTGTGGGTACTTTTTCCTCATTGTCTCCAAAGTTTACCACATGTATTATTCTTATTTTTTGTTCATCATCACCACATTACCAATGCAGGTAGTATTATTGCATATAACCGTGACTCTATTGTTCAAATTCCTTACTAGTGGATCCTCATAAGAGAGGAAATGTTCCAATTGTACCACCTCCAAATTTAGAAAATGTGAAAAGTGATGTATGTACTTCCTCAAGAGAGATATGTGAAAAATATCCTGAAATTGAGATATATTTGAAGGATGTGCATGTCGATAGGACACTACTCCTATGTGATCAAGGATTTCATAATGTCTAATATACATAGGGAAGTGAATCAATTTCTTCAAAAACCTCTTGATTACCTTCCAATGTGAAATTTTAAGGAAAATATTGTGATGAGAATTGTCTTACTCTAGGGAGTCTGATCTTTTTTATAGTGGGTTATAAATATGACTATTAGAGGTTATCGTTTAATGTTTTTTCCCATTTTGTAGGCCATTTTGTAATTTTGGAAAAAGTAATAAACTTGTAGGGGATAAGGAATTTTTAGAATAAAAATCCAATAATAGGGGGGTTTGTGAAATCTATTGGCTTATTTATTGGATATAATTATTATAGGGTTTATTCCCTTTATGGGAACACTCACATATTGTTGGGATGGAATTCATATATGGATTTTAATTTGAAAGATAACACTCCCATAAAGGTGGGATACAATATTTATAGGGCTATTTCTATGTATGAGAATCCACCCATATGATAGAGATGATATAAAAATAGGGGTTATTCCCAAGATGGGGACACAACGTAAAGGGGTATGAAATATTTATAAGTGAATTTTTTGAGATGAAAACGATCCCTTTAGAGTGGAGTGATGTGATTATATGGAATATTACTAGGATAGAAAAACTCATATATTTGATGACTATGATACTAGTTATGCATACCATGGTTTGATGAAAAGGTATATGGAATTATCAATGTAATCCTAGTGGGGGAAATTTATTTGGAGCTCAAGGATTATGTTAATCCACGAGGAAAGCTATCTCATCTTGTGTAGCTGATATTGTATAACTGGGTGATCTTTGATTTAGGTCTGTGATAATTTTTATCTTATGGAATAACTAAAATATCTTCCATATGAGAGGCCTTTGATATCATTTATACATACCATGGGGGTGCTGATCTCACTTCTAGGGTTACCCCTTCCCCTCATGAATGAGTCCTTGCTTAAGGGTATTAGGGATTCATTGGGGTCTTTTCTGTGTGCGGATGAGAGGACTATCATGCTAGTGGAGGCTTCTGTAGCAAGGATTTGTGTGGAGATGGATCATTCATGGCCACTTCAAGGTCACCTTGTGATCTGGATCGAAGGGAAGCCAGATCATCATCAAGCCCTAGTTTATCCTGCCTATCCTAGGTTATGTTCTTTCTACCACATTTCTGGGCATTGTCAGTAGGTGTGTTGCAAAACACGCATGAAGGGAATCAATCCTCTGGAGGTTCCGAGGCCCGAGGATCAGCACCCTCGTGCACGTATCCCTGATTCCAAGGGGAATGATCGGGGGAAAGGTGTTGCATTTGATCTCCCAGTGAAGATAACAGAGGCTTCATCTTCCAAACATTTCTCTAACGGTGAGGAGTGTCCTTCCATCAGTGGTGCTCTGGTTCTTGTCATTCGAGTCGTGGGCGGGGATCTAGTGGTTCAGTTCCCAGAGGAGGGATCGCTTCTCATAGGGATGACTCTCAGGAATCCTATGCTCTCCTCGCTTCCTTTGTAAATCTGGATCTCAGAGATCTCAGTGATGGATCTTGACTTGTGTGAGCATGAGGTCTTTCATCCTTCCTCATCTAGGGAACTCTCCTTTCTTCCTTCAATTGAGCAGCCACTAGTGACTTCTCCCCCATCCTCACCGACACATTACTCTTCTCATTCTTCTCTACGTTTTCATCCAGTGGCTATGTTGGATCATAGTAGGCAAGAAGGTCATTGTTCTATGTCTCCAGAAGCCACTTGCAGGGTCCTGTTCAAAGGTGGTGATTCTCCTGTGGCAGTCTCATCGTAGGTGCATTATTGTGTTAAAACTTGTTCTAAATCCAAGATTGGGGATAGTTCCACTATAATCTTATCTCATCATGTCTAGGGCTAGGAGTCTGGGGCCAGATCTAGGCGTTCTTGAATCAATGTTTAAAGCCTTAATATGGAATGCCCGTGGTCTTGGTGCCAGGGAAAAGTCAGATTTCATCTGCAATGAATTGAGTAATAGGCATGTTTCTTTGGTGGTTATTCTGGAACCAAAACAACCCTCTATCAAAATTCAGCAGTATGCCTAGAGGCATAAGGTTCTGGGTTTTAAGCACGAGGATCCCCTGAATTCCAAAATATGGATTTTTTGGATGGATCACATCAAAGTTGAACTTCTGAGTACCTCGGATAAGTTTCTGACTACTATGATTTTCGTTGGGGCTCAAGTGTTTCTCTTTTCCTTTATTTCTTCCAAGTGAAATGCCTAGGATATAGAGGCTTTATGGAGTGGTTTAGAAGGTGTTAATCCAGGGGATGATCCTTGGGTTGTTGGAGTGGATTTCAACATCATTGCAAGTTCAGAGGAGAAGAAAGGGGGTGGTGATTTTCCTAGGAATGCGAGTCAGGATTTTGTATCCATGGCAAGGAATGTCCTTCTAGATTTGGGATATTAGAGTAGTAATTTCACTTGGTGTAACAACTAATGAGGTGGGAGGCGCACATATTGTCGGCTTGATCGGTGCCTTATGAACGGAGCTGCAATTTCTATGTTTCCTGATTCCAAAGTGGTTCATTTGGTGCGTTGTATTTCAGACCATTCTCCGCTCAGCCTGTCCTTAAGTGGAGTGTATCTATGGGAGGATCATGATATTTTTTCCAGAACATGGATGGAGGAACCAGGTTTCTCCGAGGTGGACAGGGAATCATGGGACTTGTTGTGTCAGGGGAACGCGTGGATCAACCTTCACAATAAGATTAGGTGGCTCAAAATGCTTCTTCACGCCTAGAGAAAGAAGATTCATGCACGTGATCATGACTTGGCCGAGATAAGTTTGGAGGTGGAATGAATAGATAATTTCTTAGAGAAGGAATGGGATGATTCCGTGTTTATAGAGCTTATAATTAAAAAGGATAATCTCACAGATTGTCTTCTGAAACAGGAATCACTGGTTAGAGAACGTGCACGGGTTAAATGACTTAGTGAGGGGGACCATAACTCTGGCTACATCCATGTGTGTATTAGAGAACATCAGCACGTGTAGAGGCCTAACATTCGCAGGGATGATGGATCTTATTCCAATGATTGTGAGGAGGTAGGGGCCATGATTAATGGGGCTCTTCATTCCTTACTAGCAGCTCCAATTGCTTGGAAGGTGGGGGGGGGGGGGTTACCCGAGAGGTATGACTGAGATTTTTGAGGGAATTAAAAGCAGTGTTTCAGAAGACATGGATGAGGGTGTGAGAAGAACCCCGGATGAGGATGAAGTGTGGGAGGCTTGTTGGACATTGAATCCAGACAGTGCACCAGGGCCTGATGGATTTCCTGGATCCTTTTACTTGCAGAATTGGGACATTGTTAAAGGGGATCTGGTGCGTGATGTTTATGATTTCATTCAGGGTGGAGATCTGCCGCGCATCTCATGTTCTTCGAATATGGTTCTTTTACCCAAGGTGTGTAATCTTTAGTCCATCGATTAGTATTGGCCCATAAGTATGTGTAACATACCATATAATATTCTGGCCAGTATACTCAACAAAAGGTTAGTTATTCACCAGGATGCATGCCTGAATCCAGAACAACATGGTTTCATTAAAGGGAGGTCAATACAGGGTGTGATAGGAATGGTTCATGAAATGGTAAGTGTGATTAACAATAAGTCCTTTGGAGGAAATTTTGTGGTTAAATTAGATATGATCAAGGCTTACGACAAGTTGTAATGGGTATTTGTTCTCGGAGTCTTGTCTTGCATGGGGTTCTCCAATTGGACTAGGGATCATATTTTCCATTGCATCAGCTCGGCGTGGATTGCAACGATGTTTATGGGTAAGCAGTTTGTGTTCTTTAAGGCCTGTCGAGGTCTTAGGCAAGGGGATCCTTTTTCCCCCACTCTTTTCATTATCTCCCAAAATGCTCTCAGTTGCTATATTAATCAGGGTCTCAACACTGGAAAAATTAGACCTTATCATAACAAGAGTGGCACAAGGAGTATTATTCACATGATGTTTGCGGATGACACAATTAAATTTATCAATGGCAGTAGAAGGTCAGTGCAAGGGCTGAATGTGATTCTAGAATTATACTGCAAGTCGAGTGGGCAAGTGGTGAACAAAGATACAAGTCTTTTCTTCACATCCAGGAGGATCTCGGTGAGGAGGGAGAGGGAATTGGGTGACAGCTCGAGCATGAGAAGAGGGTCCTTTCCCATGGAGTAACTTGGGGCCCCGGTTAGTCCTTTTTCCCTCAGGGTGCATCATTTTGACAAGCTCAAAAGCAGAAATATGGGGCACATCTATAACTGGAAAACAGATTTCTGTCCTTTGGAGGTCGAATAACTCTTGTTAACAGTGTCTTATTTTCCATTACCATGCACATTCTTTCCACCATGAAGGTTCCGAAGAGTGTGATTAATAACTTGGAGAGGAATATGGTGTCCTTTATTTGGGATGGGCAGATGGAAGGAAACCATCCTTGGGCTTCAGGGAAACGGCTAGCAAGACCTTTATCAGAAGGGGGAATTAATTTGAGGATTGTCTCCGCAACCATGTAAGGGCTTTATGCTAAACTGGTGTGGGAGGATTTGGAAGGTAAATCTCTTTGGGGTAAAACAATGCAGGATATTTACGGAACGAATATGAATAATCAAGGAATTCATTCTACAAGGACATGAAAACTGATTCTCCATATCTGGAGACCTAGTATCATCACTCTCGTTGGCTTGTGGGAAGATGGAATATTAACTTCTGGCAGCAGGATTGGAGATTGCGAAATATGTGGTTCCTGGGATGTCCCACTCTAGATTTTTCCCTTTTTGATGCAAACTGCCATCCCAGGTTTTTACAGGCCGTTATTGGTGAGAGTCAGCTGGGCATTTTCAGCAACATAGTCATGAGTGAGGATCATGACAGACTTATTTTCACTGCTTCTACATCGGGTGTTTTCTCCAACAAGGATTTTAATCGTGCAATGAGGGATATGCTTTATGAAGTTCTTTGGGGGAGACTCTATGGTTCAAGGAGGTTCCCTAAAAATATAATTTTCTACTGTGGCGTGTGAGGAATAAAGCCCTGCCTACGGATGATAATCTGCAACGTATGGGAGTAAAGATGGCATCCAGGTGTTGGTGCTGTAGGTCTTCCAAATCTGAATTAGTGGGACACCTCTTTTATGATAGTGAATGGGCCAGAGGGGTGTGGTAGGTGTTTGGAACCTTCTTTGGTTGGGATGGGTATGATGGGGGCATGATAACTTCCTAATTTCATGGTTTAGGGATGCTGGTACACATGGGGATGAGAGGAAAGCAAGGGAGATCATTCTAATGGCGGGGAACTGGATAATATGGAAATCCAAGAATGAGTATCCCCATAAAAAAATTGCATGAACTTAGGTGAGTATGATCTTAAATGTGAATAATACTCTTTTGGATTTGATCAAGATGAGCCCAGAGTTCTAATCTTCTCCATATGTGAGCGCTGCTATGCTGAACCGGGGCTGCGACAACCAGACCAGGAGCTCGGTACAGGGTCGATGGGTTCGCTGGGGAGCTCGCAGCCAGGGGATAAAGCTTAATGCAGATGTTTCGCTGCTTTCTAGGGAGAAGTACAGGGGCGGCGTTGTCAGAGATCAGGAGGGGTCGGTTTTTTGCGGCTTTCACGACATCTTATGGTAGAAGAGAAGTGCTGTAGACGGAGGTTTTGGTATTGGTTACGAGACTGGAGGTATGAAAACAAAGGCAAATTAATCTAAAGATGGTGGAAATAGACTCTACGATCTTGTACAAAGCGTTGCTTGGTCAAGGTAGTTTTCCTTGGAATATTGTTTATATTTTCAGGAGGTTCCAGATGTTAATGGGGAACCAGATGGAGATCTCTTATACGTGGTGGGAATGGAATATGGTGGCCAATTTTCTAGCGTCGATGGAACCCGTGAGTCGAAGTATGGATTCTTTGTTTAGCTTGGGATCTTTTCCTAACTAGGGGATTATATTTGTTACTAATAATGCTATGGGTTTGAATTACTTTAGACCACCATGAGCAATGTAGTCGGGGATTTTTTCCAATCAATAAAATTTTTATTTTCAGGAAGTCAATTAAATAGATAATATAGATCAATATTTCGGGTGTTTAAGGTTTTTGGATGAATTTTAATATTAAAATGCTTAATGTCATTCTATAGTAGAGAAAACTGTATTGATTCAATCATGTTCCCCTATTGAAACTGAGTATTGACAATGGTTATATTTTTTAATTTTAGATACTTATAGGTAGAATGGGAATATTATATGATAACAGACATATGTTTTCTGTTTATTAGTTCATCAATTGGAGTGTCCTAATAAGATTCATTTCTAATCCATTTTACATTTACATTTATGTTGTTGTAAACCTATTTTTATCTTTTTGATGATCATATATGAATGTTGGATAGGAATGAGGCCATTGATTTCACGATTATGAATAACTTGTAGTTTGGATTCATATGATAGTTCTTGTGCATCTTAAAAGTCAGGAATATTTGGTAAATGGAATGTCTAAGAGTTGATAGTGTATCATAATGTATTTATTTGGGCATTCATATTTATTTTCGATAGGCCTAGTGTAGAATATTTTATTAGATGGGGATATTACAATTCATGTATCAATGAAGCCTTTCATTTTAATATATATTGATACTATTAATTTCATTCTATTAGTACTCAAATTTTATGATTATTGGTCATTTATTTATGAATTTTCACTCTGATATAGGTGGTATTGTCTTATCATAGTACCAATATAAAACCCCAGTGATAGTCAAAAATTTCAAGGGTATGAGGATGTATGATTGAAGTTATGTAGAGAACATGTATTATAACAATTAATAGAGTTTTTTGGGCTCAGTAGTTGGGTGGGTAAATGCACTAAATGTTTAAATGTTACAAAAAATATCCTTGGATGGTTAAAAAATCATTCGTTAGTTTGATGAAGATTTCATATATAAAAAATATGTCATTTATTTAATATTTCATCACTAAACATCACTCTATATTTATAATGAAATAATATTATAAAAATTCTAATAAGAAGAAAAAGAATATAATGGATAATGTGTTATTTATTAATGTGGACCTCAAGCCATCCAACAATGAATATTCAATGATTTTTTATTGTGGATTCAATTCATATAATAGTATATATTTAATTATCATGAAAGTCTTATAAAATAAAAAGAATGTATCAGTGAAGTTTACCAACGACTGATCACTCATGATAAATCAATATTTTTTAACTGTAATTGGGGAATAAAAATTGAAATAGATGCAGACTAAAATTTTTTATGGCTTAAAATAGAACATACTTATTATGGAATGAAAGTGAAATAAAATAAACGATGTGATTTTTCATTAAGGTGATTGATTTCTTAGAGTTTAAAACGAATATATTTTTGAAAAAAAGGACACTAATCTAATGAATTCATTATTTCCCCTAGTGGTAATGATAATAACAAGTAGTTATGGTTGAAAGAATAAAATATACTATTAAATCATATAAATTTCATCATTATATACTATAATTGGATGAATGTTACCCAATTGAATAATTTTAATTATGTTCTAATGTATAAATATAATGAAATATGAAGTAATAAATATGTTATATGTGGGTTTTAAAAATAATTCACAAAAGAAATGGGATTTTCAAACATCAAAAACATTATTTCTTATTCATTTAATTTTTTTTCAGACAATGAGGATACAATAATCTAATTGGTATATGTGTTATATTTATTTTATTACTAAATTCAATAATATTATTTCAATTATGTTATTCAATTATATATTTGGGGGCTTAAAGATGATAAATATTTTAAATGAATTGTAATAAAATAGTTTTGTCTCTAGAAAATGTTGTTTAAAAAGAAAAACTCTATTGAATACACAATGTAATATTTTTTATAAATTTTATTATTGTAAAATAATATATAATTTATTTCTCATATATTTGGAGATTTCTTATTCCCCTAAATTTTTAATGTAATTATTTTACTAATTTATTTTCATGGAATTTTTTCACATTCCCGTATTATTTTCTACTTCACCTTCTTGAAAACAACTTCTTTCTCGAGTGGGTTTAGATTTCCTTTCACCCCCACTCCTTCAACATACCCATGTACATCGGCCCCATGTGTCTATGTTTGGGAGATGGTGCTTTGGGTGGTTTGGGCCTCCATCAGAGGTGGAATCTGATGCTCTTCCTCACTACTTCTCTTTCAATCCAACCCATCATGCTCGACCACATATTGGTTTCTCTTGATAAGAGTTTCAAGAACCATGATATAGTGATAGAGGGAGACTAGCATAGGTCTTAGGTCTTGATATTCATTGGCATAATCTTATTTTTTTATATGGTGTGTTTGATTATCGTCATTTTTTGATATCATTATAGATATGTTATTGTTTTTTTCATGTTTTATGTTTTCATTATAGTATAACATGTGGTAGTTCTTCACATTGAGCTGGTTGATGTGATGTTGGGATTCACCTTCTAAGATGAACCCCCATTGGCATGGGGTGACATTTATTTATAAAGATATTTAGATGATCATTAATTTTTTAGGTGATACAAGTGAGTCTGTTAACATTTTGGCACAAATTTTATTCGAGTTATTCATATTTGTTCGGAATATTGATTGGGGTTTATAGAGGTCTATCCTGATAGTGGGAGATGACGATGAAAATAATGATTTGATTGGAACACTGTGATGCATTGTTGAATATGGTGATTTGATGATGGTGGTGACAGAGTGTATAATGAAGTTGTATCATTAGGTAATCTATTGATGTCAGTTTTCTTAGGTGTATGGTGTGATATATGGGGAATTCCATTAATGTGAATTTCCTATGATATATTTTTCATATTTTTCATTCATTTTTCGATCTATGAATCTATGATCAATTTTCCTAATAAAATTTGTAATTTATTTTTTGGATTTTTAATTTTGAATATGTAATAAATTAGACCTTCAAAATGTGGAATTTGGATATTTTTTGGGATCCCACCATACCCCTAAAATTTCTTTTTCTTAAAAAAATATTTTATTTGGAACTCTTAATGAATGAAGTCGCACAACATAATGAATATTCCAAAATAGTATATGATGAAATTGAATTGGTTGATAATAATCATGATTTTTTAAAAATTTATTGTAATTATAATGATGTAAACCTTATACTATAAATTTCATACATTTATAGATATGATTGATATCATTTATCCCATTATATATAATTGGTAAAGTTGGTGGTGGTCCAAAATAATTTTGGATAATATGTTTATACGAATCAAGATATAATAAATTTGTGGACTTTATCACATCATATACTATTTTCTTAGGTAGAAAAAATAAAGTAGAAAATGATTTGGGAAAAAATACTAGGGTGATTTGGTAATTGATATGTTAGATCTAATTAAATATAATGATACATTACAAATTTTCCCAAAACTAGTTAATTAGAATTATATAACAACAAAGTGGTTATTGAAAACAAGTTGAATAATATCTAAAGTATACAAGAGGTAAGAAAATATTCTTTTGTAATGAATAGTCAAATATTTAATGAATTTACACGGAATATTCATTAATGATAGTTTTATTAATTTTACAATCAATATTTTATTTTCTATCATGACACATAATAGACATGGGAGTTTCCAAAATTATTTCATATCAATCTTCCTCAATGTATTATTTTAGGATGATTCTAAGATTTATTTTCCCAATGGGATCCAAAATAGAGAATGTAAATGATATATTTTGTTCTATAAAAATGAGGTGTATTGCTGAATGAAATCCATTTTTGCGTCCTAAAAAATATCATCATCTTTTATAAGGCATTGAAATCCGATAAATAATGAGTGGAAAACAAACTCATCATAAAATATGATAAATATATATCATTAATGGATATTTTTTGGTAAATGATATAATATTGTCATTAAATAAAAAAAATGATTCAATAATGTTTTCATTAAAGAAAAATGATGAAATTAAAATATCCCTAAATTGCATAGGTGTGTTAATTTATATGTCTTTATATTTATTTATATGAGGATAATTTTCTATTTAAATATATATTTATGCACATGGTCATTTATATATATTTTAAAATAGATATACTATGATAGTTTATACCAAAATTTAATTTGGAACATTAAATCCAATAGATGAATGTGGAGAGTATATTAATTAATGATGTTTTTAAAAATTATTATGTATTTAATTTACTTTATAGATTCATAATTGTGTATATTTTTTTATAAAAACATTGACCTTTTTCAAATTGCACCAAAAAATACATATTTTTAATTAAAATATAATTCGATGAGATATCTATTAGATAACAATTTCATAGATAAAACATGATAGTATTGGAATGTTTTATATTTGATGATATGAATATATGAATTGGGAATGAAATATGGATGATATATGGAAAAAATAGAGTGGAATTTTCTTTCTATGAGTAATTTTTTTTGGCATTGAACATAATGAAATATTGCTAGAAATCCTCAAGAAAAACTAGAATAGATTATATTTCCAAAAATCAATAGATTACATATTAATATTAATGATGATTCAAATATAGTATCTCATTTTTGATTTAATGTTTCCATTACAAATGTAATGTTGTAATAAATCTATCATCTTTTATGAAATTTGGATAAACTTTCAAGATCAGAGAAAAATTATTTCAAATATCAATTTACTAAGGGTTTTATGGAGAAAATCTATGTTAATGATATAGTTTTGGTTAAAAAGGAGAAAAATGATAATGTGTTTACAAATCCATTATCAAAGGATTCATTTTAAAAAATTTGAATGTTGAATGGTGGCTAAATTTAATCCATTAATGTAATATTCATGGATATTCATTAAAATATTTTGTTTTTCTTGTATTTTAATTTATAAATGTAGAGTAGAACAATATATATTAGATAAATATATTTCTACCTTTTTTTACATATTTTGGGGAGTTTTTATAACTCAATAAATATTAAATAAAAGTTTTTAATGAAGTTGGTAAAGTATTTGAACTATTATAACATATTTTTTAGAATTTTTATTGGAATATTTTATATAGAGGTCCAAAAACTCAATTTTGAGAGTGTGAGAGAAAAACATTTCAATAATATATCATATTTGGTATAAAAAATAGCGACTAAGTAGATGTATTAGGAATTAACATATATAGTGAAATTGTTATTCAATGGAAAAATTATTTAGATAGTTTACACATGTAGGATTAATATTATGGAATTATTATTACATGTAAGGTGTTATATGTTTTAAAATTTGATTATGAAAAATGTTAAAAACAATTTGAAAATTTGATGTTATTTATGAACAAAATATTTTTAAGGGAGACATTTAGTTTATCAGTTGAATAATATTCCCCTACCATTTTTAAAATTTTCATATATGAGAATAATTATATAAGAGATAAATTAGATATGGAATTGGTGCAATAATTAGTTTTTAACACATAAATGATTTTTAAATAAAAAAATTACATTATGATAAATTTGATTTAAATTTCTTTTTTTGAATCTGGAGAGATTGTAATATTTTTAAGTAGTTTCAAATTAATTTGAATGATATTTGAAGAAGTTATATTACCACTGAATAAATCACACTACAATTTCATTGTTTTTTTCATAACACATATTACATAAAAATATATCTGATATTCTTTTTAATAAATACTTTTGATGAAAATATATAATAATAATGAATAATATTAAATAAAAAGGAAATCTAAGGGATTATTTCACTATTAATGTTTGAATTTGATAATTTTATGAATAGTTCATCATATAAATAAATCATTTTCAATTAATAATATAATGAAAAATTATGTCTAGTATAGATTCATTATTATAGGGTGTAAGGTATCATAGGTGTAACTAGGGAAATCATTCACATTGATGAAAATTTCATGTAAAATGAGCTCTATGATATAGTGATGTAATTTATATTATCTCACTAATTTCATTAGGGTGTAAGATGAAATTCAAAATCCATAATAAATAACCAATTTGTTAAATATTTATTATGAAACAAACAATGAGAAAAATTATTAGTGTATTTTAATAGGAGTAAAACATAATCAAAATAAGTGTTACATTAAAAGTATCACACAATATTAATTAAGTCATAAAATTTATGGTCATCTTAGTATTAAATGAAAAATATTATCATAACAAAATGAATAACATGAGCCCACATTGAAAGTGATAGTTTTTGAACTTTTTTATAAATAATAGTTAGGCTCAAAATTATGTTAACTTCATAAAAATAAATATGTAAAAATGCTTAATTTAAATAACATTTATCATGACAATTTAGTGCTATTTGGATCGTTAAAACTATGTCATATATATGGATTCTCATAAATCGTAGATAGATCAAATGGAATAAAGGAATTTGAGTGAGAGAAGTGGGATTTCTCATACAATATACTATTAGAATTAAAAATATATAAATGAAAAGAATTATAATCCAAAGATAATGTACATAGGTATAGGGGATGAGAATGTGTCTTGGTACAACGCATGAAGGGATTAAGAGTTCAATTTTATGGGAATGAATATAAGGTATAAGTGAAATAATCATAAAAACAACATGATTGATTTTAGTTATCTGTGTAATCTCCTTTTTATTAAAACAAGGATTCTAAATCATTTTTAATATGAGAGAACAATATAGATGTTAGGAGACATGTTGTGTATCAGTGGTTCAATGATAAACCCTTCAAATTTATAATCCATGATGTGATTCTAGTAGAATTTGTGATCATTAGTATTATAAGACCACACAATTGATGTTATTTCATCTTTTTAGTATTGATACATTTAAATTTTTTTTGGTATCTTTTTTTATTCCATGAAGTATTTTTGGTTTCGTAATAATGAACTTTCATTACATTTAAATAGGTGTTGATGGTATTTTTCAATTATATATATAAATGGATATAGATTCACTGGTTCTGCTCTCCACTGCCATCAAATTCAAATAAATCAAGTGATCCATTATCAATATAATTATTTTAAATAGATTCGTTAATATTTTAAAAAATTTTATGGAAATATATAAAATATGTGGGATATTTATTTCATTCAAATTTTGTCTCACAATGAAATACTTATCCAATATAATTATCATAGAACCTTTTTTAAAAATTCAAATATACTATTTCAAAATATAAAAAGATTTACATAGCATAAAATTTATATCAATTCAATTCCTAAATCATTCTAAAAAAATTTATATTGAAATTCATGCTTCTATTACTCAAAAAAAACGTACATGATTGAGAAATTACACAAAAAAACACAAGTAACCCTACATAGATTCTAAATCATAATTTTTTTGATAGTTTTGAAAATATATTTCTTATTTATTTTTATGTTATAGACATGGAGGGTGTATTATTTAATTTAACACTCAATCATACTTTAGATATCGCTTTATTAATAAAAGAATAATTGAAATTCATTAAATAAAAATGTAAATGGTTTTTTATAAATAAGTTTTTCTGAAATATGTTATTCAAAGAAATTTTCATTCAATTTTTTTTTGTCTTATTTACTTTAATAATAAATAATTCGATTTCTAAAATTATGTTTAAGAATAAGATGATGGTAATTTGTTTGAAGGATATACAATTTTGAAATTTATTCTAGTATTTGTGAAATATTATTCAATAAGGATGCAAATAAATGATACATAATATTATTAAACTCTTTACTGATAAAAAAATCAGACATATTTTTTTAAATAATACACTTAAATTTAGTAAATTCATGATTCTTTTATATTTTTTAGACCATCTCATTTATACTGACTAAAATCATTATAATAAAATTAAATTAATTGTAACAAATTTGTGTTCAATATATTTCATAATATATTTTTGAAAAAATGATGAAATATTGTTAATCAAAACATAGATTTCTAATCTAAAATTATCTATTCAATATGAAATTATTTTTAATAATGTCGAAATAAATTATAAAAAACATCCCTAAACTATTAGGAATTTATATATATTATAAATATACAATTTATTTTATAAAAATTATATTTTTATGACAAAAAATTAAATGCTAATATATAATTTGAAATTTGACACTAAAAATTATGACGATGTAAATTCTATGTTTTTATTAGATGTTTTTAATTTTAATTTCATTTGTTTGGTTGAATATATGTTTGTTGATTCCTGAATTAAAAAAAACACTACAAAACTATTAAAATATTTATTTTTATAAAATGATAAAAACTTATTATCAATTATTTATGTGAACCTAACTTATGAATATAAATTTCAATTAATTGATGTTTTTTATTTAAATTGAAAATTTTATTATTTATATATATTGATAATTATCTGGTACTAATACAAAAAAAGTTGATGAATAAAATATATTATGAATACCTATTAGAAATTTTGTAAAACATTATAAGAAGATGATTACATTTATGTTATTACTGGATAATGAATGAGCTAATTGATTTTTGAAATCATGAATAAATAATAACATATTAGGTATAAATTGGTTTATTAATGACCTAATAATTTCCAAAAAATAGTTTTGTCAAATTTATAAATTATTAACACGAGTTTTAAAACACATATCATTAATTTATATATGGATATTTTTTTATAGGAGGACAAAATAATTCACATGGAACTATCATTATTAATTAAAATTCATTGATATAATTATAAAGAGAATAAGTTAAAAATTATATTTAAGCATCCTTGATAATTATACATGATACATTAGGATTTACATAATATCAAATAACCTATTAATAGTGGGTTTCACATTATATTAATTTTACATTATGCAGATAATAATAATGTTAGTATTTTTTAATTTATATTTTAATCATAAAAGTTCATTTATAAATGTTTTATTTATTCTATAAATAAATTAATTAAGGTTTTTATTTGTTATTATACTATATAAAGAAATTATTGTTTTCATTATCATAATATTTTATTAAAATAAATATACTTATATTAAAATTTATATATTATTAAATTATTATATGTTTAATTTTAATTTTACCACATCCATACTATTTTTGTCACGCTATTTCATACTGATTATATTTTATTTATTCATTTTTAATATAGAATTATGAATTATTATAAATTAATAAACTATGAATGACATTTGATAATTTTTAATCAATTATGGTTTTTAAAGAATACTATTAAAATAAGTATACTATTACATTTCTAATGGACATGTTATTAAATATTTACATGTATCTTCTATTAAATGAAATTTAAATGCTTAATTACTATGTTAAATAATTGAATAACACAAACGTTCATCATAAAACAAATGAGTATAAATCAGTATTTTAGATAAAATGTTATGGTATTCATGTTGTTTATTGTTGGTACACTGATAAGAGGAATTGTAAGATTTATATTTTCCTAAATGACATAATATAATCACAAATTTAATCAATTAGAAATTAATTTTAATTTTAAAAAAAAATTCATTCTATTATATTTTCATTAGATGAATCTAGATCTCATTAATTCAATGAAATGTATTATATGTTTTTTTATTATATTATCTGTTACTTATTAAAGTAACATATTTTGAAACCCAAAATTTTAAGATGCATATTGATTATTTTATACTTTAATATATTAATTATTATTAATAGTTGGGAGGAAGATTTTATATTCGATAATAAAAATTTTAATGAAAGTATTGAATTTTGTGGCTAAATTGTCATTTTAATTCACAATAAAATCATTTTTGGGTTAAATTATATGTTACATTGGTATACATCCATAGTTAATTATAAATAATTATGTAATTATCCATCTAAACTATATATATGTCAAAAATTTCTACTAAATAGTGCGTTTCAATTTATTTTTATATTATAATTATTTGGATATGAGGTACAAGTACCATTATGAGTTTATTGTAATTTTTTTAAGAATATGATATAATTTTAAATTTATATTATTTCTTTTTTAAATGAATATATAATTTTAGTAAATAATTTTTTAAAAATATTTATGGATATGGATTATTGTAATAATATTTATGTAGTAAAAATTAGAATATAAGTCATGTCTAAAATGTCAATAGTTTAGACCTATCCTCTTATAATTATGTTAAATTATATATCTAATTTTTACCTTAATGTATTTATTCTAATAATATAAGGAAATATGATAATTAAATATTTTAAAACTCCATAAATATTAAAAATTTAATACTTTTTATATTCCCAAAAATTATTATTGATATTGTAACCCATTTATTAAATACGATGATTGAAAAAATATTTAAAAATAAATAGAATCATCAATTGTGACAAACTTGAATTTCTAAAAATAATTCAATTTAATATTTTACTGATATTCAGGATTATATTTTATGGAATCATTTTCATTGTAATAATTTTATGTATTTTTTTAAATTGAAAAGTTATAGTTTTATTATAAATAAATTTATTCCATGAAATATATGGTTCAATTCAAATGTGAAATTTCAAAATATCTAAATTTATTTTATTTAAATTGATTAAATTTTATATATTATCATATTAAAAATATCATACTTTTGGTTTTTATGTTTTTTTAAATAGTTTATTTTTATGTTAATGATGATAATTTTTTTAAAAAATTACATAAAATTAATTACTTAATTAATATATATGAATGGATAAAAATTATATAAAACAGATTTACCCTATAAATATGTATCAATGAAATAATAAATTAATTTAAAATTTTAATTTCAATTGGAAAACATGTCCTTCACTTTTTCTAAATGATGTTATCAATTAATAATACAAAAGAACCATTATTCCCTGATTTTAATTGATTATTTCAAAGGTGTTATTTTATTTTGGATTGATATAAATGTATGATAACCTTTAGTTATTCATTAAAACAAAAAAATAAAAGTATTTATAATTATAATTAATTTTGTTGTAAAATCATTTTTATTCCTCAAATAATGTACTTATCATAAAATTTTATCACATTGAATATTTTATATATATATATATATATTAAAATTAATGTTTACCAAATATAAAAATTGAGTCATAAAAATTTTATTCAATATTTAACATTTGAGTTTTCTTTTTTTAATGAGTTTAGTTTCATTTTTAGTCATAAGATGTAGTTCCTAGGTAAATTGTTTCCACCATGATAAAGGTCAAACTGATTTACAAGCTGGTGGGGGTTAAATAATGAGATGAGATTCTTATATATCCATAACATGTATGAATATGTTTTGATAAGTGATTTCTAATATTTAAGATACCATTATTTTAAATGTAAATATATTTTTTCCACCCCTCATGATAAATAAATTTATTATATTTTAATGTTATATGTATTTAATATGAATCTAATTCTCTCACAAATAAAAAACCACATCTCTTTAATTCTCCACATACACTATGCAATCACGATCAATCATGAATTGAACAAAACATCTTAAAAATCATAAAATATCCTAGATGTTATGGTCTAAAAAAATACCATTCCTAGAAGGATTTGGGGGTTAGAAACGAAATATATCAAAGGAAATGGTATAAGTATTAACATAATTATTTCATGTTTATTTATTATAATAATTATTTGAACTATATTCAAATAATAATAATATAATGAAGTCTATATTTTTAATACAAAGACATGTTAAACAATTGTCTGAAAAACACATTAATATGTCATCTTTATCTAATGGAAAACTAAAATTTCTCTCATGCATATGTTTAGAAGACAACCATTATGAAGTGATGAATTATTTTTATTAACACACCACTTGGGAATTTATAAATATGGATTTAATGAAAATATTTATTGTTAAGAAAATAATTATTATTATATAAAGAAAAAAATATTTTCTTACTTACCCTCCCATTAGATGGAAAATGGAAGCATCACTCATTCGTATGCATAGACCACCACCATCATGAAAAATTTAGTTTACTTTTTAAAGAACTATTTACATTGATGGTTATAGAATATTATTTTTTATTTATGCACGTAATTATATATTTTAAGATAAAAAATATTGTGAAAAAAATTCCCTCTCTTACCATAGTTAAAAGACATAATATTTTTCGATAGAACAGCCACAATAAGTCTAATGTGAACTTAAATGATGTTTTAATAAATTTTAGTAATATAATAAATTATAATAGTGGAATGAAGATATTTTAATGAACATGAAAATAGTTCATCATAAAATTAATAATGAATATCATTTCACAATTTATAAAAATATATTACATTCATGTCGAGTCAGGATTTTATGTAAGGGAATTTTCATAAAAAATTTCTTTATTAGTTTCTTATCAGATATTTTCATCCATATCGATGTTCTAATAAATGTTTTATAAAATTTTTAAATTATAATAAAATTAATGATTATATTCATAATCAAATATATTTGAATTTTTAAAAGATGGTAAAAAATTAAATTTCTCATATATTTCTATATGGTTTCACTAAAATATATTAATGATACTGTTTTTATATATTTTCCACATGACAACATTTTCCAACCTTCATATCCAATATAGATTATTATGATTAATATAAAAGTACATATGGATGTGAAATCTCTAAACTAGTATACTGAGGATGTGAGTGTAAATATGGAATCAGAATAGTGGGATGACTTATTCAATAAAAGGCTCATAGATGGTAAAATATATGATGAATCATTTCTTGAAATAAAACACTAAATTTTTAATATTATTTCAGTGAAATAGTATAAAAAATATATGATTTTCTATGACTAGTGATATTTTGTTTATTTATTAGGAAGGTGCACTACCTTATTCCTTCTGTCGCGATCATTCATGCATGTACCCCTTCTTGTTTAATGTTGCCTCATGCACATTATAACCTCAATGTGTATCATATTCATCCACTTTGGTTGGGATGTTTCATTTTTCATGCCTCCTTAAGACTGCATATCCTGGGGCCATTGCTTGTCCAGAGTTACGGCATTCACAGTTTGATGTGACTAAGCTTCTTTGTTATATAATTATATTATGTTGTCACATTTGTGATGGTGTAAACTCATTAAAACCCATGCATATATCATATAACATTTTATTTAATAAAATTTTATTGGGAATGAATTGGGTGACCAATTCCTGTATTCGTTTGTGTTTAAAAAATTACAAAAATGTTTCATTACAATATAGAAAACAAAGGATATTCTAAAGTTTAGTTTCCTATAAATATGTTATAAAATATATGAATACATTAGAAATTTTTATAAACAAGTTGAAATTATTCTTTATTAGTTCATATTTTTTATTATTATTATATCTGGTTACGAGTTGGAATATATCAAAATAATGGTTTAGCGTAAGTCCCAGTAATGAAAAAAAAGCAAATAATTTAGTTTTGATCTAGTTGAATATCAATAAGAACAAGAGGAAAAAAATAGAACTATGAGAAAGAGTCACATCATAATCATAATAACATGAATCATAACTTGTAAATATTTCTAAAAATGTAATTTATTCGTTTAGAAGCATGTCACCATGTCATTTCACTAAGGTGTCATAAATTACCTAGGTTATTCTCTAAGGTATCATAAAACATTTTATCTATAGAGATTAAATTCTAAACCCAATAATTTGGATCAATATCATTGTGCAACCTTCAGGTGTATTAATTAATGTGTGACACATAAATCATAATATAAAATATTTGAAATAACCCATGGAGAAAAAAATAAATGGGTGTCATATCAAAATGATCACATTTTAAGATGTTTTTAAAGACATGGTCCTTATGTATTTATTATGACAAAAAAATGAAGCCAATTATCATTTTGTTTAATCCTAGAAAAAAAAGATTATTTTTGAAATCTTGGTGAATAACCCTAGAAAATAAAGGGATTTTTCTATTCAAAATAAAAAATAAGATAATTTTATGAGAAAAAATGATATATATTTTGAGAAGACAATACAAAATCATAATGTATAGGAAACGTGGTATTAGGACCATAAAAAGGGGAAAAGGATCTCTAATTCAGAAAATATTCTTCATAGAGTAATGTGATATAATTAAATGGAAATAAGAACATATTATGGAAATTTGATATATATACCACAAAGAAAAAGAACTTGAAATGAATATATAAGTTGAGATTTTCCGTACCTTGAAGTGTAATAACTAAAATAGAATTATTGAGATGTTGGGAGTGGGGGTTTATGAACCATTTTAATGACTCAATGAGAGGTAAAACTATTATAAATTCATATAGAATGAATTGTTAATGAAGGCCAATGACGAAATTGGTGGGTATTTGTTGAAAAAATATGGCGATTTGTTTAATATCTTATTTGTACACCTATGTAGTGGTAATATTAAATCCTTTGGGTTTATCATGGTATTTTCCTTTGTATTGTACACATGGGATACCTATTATGTTATTATAATAAAAAATAGTCATCCATAATTTTATATTACATAGTACGTCATTATTATTTCATTAATCATTCAGAATAATTCTATCTTAATTTTTACGATACATAGATAAACAAAAAAAACTATAAAAACATTAAAAAATATTGTAACATAGTTTTAATGAGATTATTTAGAAAAATAATATCTATTTGATCATAAAAATTATCTAAATATGATAAATTAGTCTTTTTAAAATAAAAATCATTCTTTATTAAAAATAATATTAGATAGAAAATAAATAGTAAAATGCAAAGTAAAATTTATGACCCTTGAATAAAATTAATTTTTTTATAATTTAAATGTAAATAATAGTGTATTATTCATACTATTTCATTTAATAAGTTATTATTGATAACTTATTTCATTAAAAAAATCATATTTTTTCTAGAAATTAAAATTTCTATTCGAAAAATCAGTTTATCATTTGTGACATATTTTCATGTAAAACTAAAACAGAACTACTAGAATAAACATTTTATTTATATAAATGATTTAAAAATTAAGAAAAAATGTTCATGAAAAATAACGCATTATAACACATGTATACGATCTAAGGTTGAGGTGTGTAATGTTGATGGATTTTTGGAATGACTCTGATAACAACACTCGAGTAGTAATTTATGCTAACATGAAATTATCTCATAGGTTATTTTGTTCAAGCATAACATGTTGATGCTCAGCTTGGTCTTGGTAAAAAAAATCTCACTGACAATACCTCCTAACCTAGTTCTAACAAACGATCTTTTTAATGCACAAATTTACCAGATAAGGTCATTGAATCTTCTTTTTTTCATTAATTTTATTTTTCTATTTCCTCATATAGGCAATAATTATATTGGTAAAAATATTATTTAAGACTATATCTTCCAAATGGTCATATTGAAACCTGATCATATAATTGTTGAAACTAGATTGTCACATTTCAAAATATATTCACATAATTATTAGAGAGATTTCATAATTTTTCAGGAATCAATTATTATTCAAACAATTTGGGTCATTACATTCTTCCCTTTATGAAATTTCATCCCTGAAATTATAAATCATTCCCTCTTTTGAGTAAAGGTGTGGGTACATTTTCCACATTGTCTCATCTTGTTCCCACATATCTTGTTATTATTTTTGATTCCTCTACATTACAATATTGTGGTGTGAAGTCTTGTTGTATAGAACATTCTCTCTAAGGTCCTAGATCTCCACCGACTAATCCTCATTAGAGGGGTCAAGTTCCTGTTGTAGCACATGATGATTTAGTAATTTTTAATTGTGAGGTATGGACTTCCTTAAGAGAGATGAATAGAAAACATCATGAAATTATGTTAAATTTATAGGAATTTAAATCTGATAGGACACTGCTCCTATGCGATCAAGGAATTTATAAGGGCCAATATACTGAGGACTAACCATCCCTTTCTTCACAAACATCTTTAATCCCTTATAATGTGATATTTAATGGTAGTATTTGTCAAAAATATCAATCTCCAGGTCCCTTCGATGGTTTTTAGCATAGCTCTATTCCTAAATCTGGACATCCCTTTTTATGGATGACCTAACAAGTTTCTATCGTCCCCTACACAAGATCAAGTCCAAGATTATTTCGCTCCCTTGCTTCTCCTCAACTAGTTGGAGTTCAACATCGCATCCCATATAAAATTTCATAAGGTTCAATTTGATTACTTGAATGAAATCTCATTTGTAAGAGAACTCAACTATTAATAGATGTTGATCCCATAAACATTTAAATTCCATTGAGATTATACTCAGCATTTCCTTCAGTGTATGAATTGATGTTTTATATGTCCATCTATTTGTGTGTGATATGCCATAGTGAATTTCAATTATTTATTCAAATAATTTTGAATACATCTCTAAAAGTTTGATGTTAGTCATAGATCATGGTCATAAATTATAAAAATGTAACTTCATGATACCCTACCCATTCATTTATGAATATCTTGGTGATTTTTTCAAGAGAGAAATATTTGTGAATAGTGATATAGTAGGATGTTATAGTGATATGTCCACTGTAAATGATATCGCATTATATCCTTTGGATTTATCTATGAGACCAGTGATAATTTCCATAGTTATATTGTCTCACTTCCATGATGGTATGGGTAGTTGTTATAATACAGCATTATAATGTTGTCTTTCTATCGTCACTTATTGAAACCTCGGGAACCTTGTACCGTAGTCGTAAATATTCATTTTTATGTTACCCCATGAATAATGAGAATGGAGGTTCATGTACATTTCACTGCATCCATGATATATATAGATATTGTAGGTCTATGGTAATCATCTGTCAGCTACTTCTCTATTTCAAAAATAGATGAATCACATATCCATGTGTGAAACATCAGTAAAATATATTAATAAATGTTGAAATATGTAAATATCTGATTTTTTTCATAGACTATAATTTATTCTATAACAAAGGAAACTATTATTCATATTTATTGATCTTATTTTGTAATGGTTATTGAGAAATAATTTGGGATAGGGAGGATGATGTCCCCTTCCATACAATTCCATTGTCTAGTCTTACTAGGTCTTTTATCAAGGTATATCCTTGAATCCTCATTATTGAAAACAGAATAGGTTCATTCCTACTTAATGAATTAGTGACATTTTATTGTATTTTTGGGCGATAATTAATTTAAAAATCAATGTTTTATGAAGTACAAAAAATGTTCTCGGCCTCATGTTCAATTAATATTGGGTGTAAATATACATTACACATTTATGGTAAGGGTATATATCACATTTCTCCACATAAATATAGTGACACTATATCTTCAATTAAGAAACAACCACATCCATATCTACGTCATGCATATGATAGTTCTTCTCATGAGGCTTCAACTATGAAGATGAATAAGAAATCACCTTTTCATTTTTTATAAAGTCGCACCAAATTCCATTCAGTGATTCTTCTCTAAAAATAAATAATTCATCCACGATAGAGGGTAGAGTTAACAATGATGTAGAAACCAATATCTTCTTCACCTCTAGAAAATATCTTTACACCCATTTATCTGGATGAACATGACCACTTTTTGATATAACATGGTTAGTGTAATAGGAATTCCTAATAAGATATTAAAAAAACTTTTACAATATCATATTAAACCATGGTAACTATGAGTCTTAGTTACTATTGCAGGATGAGGCCACTCATATATAACCCTTTTCATTATACGGTCAAATAAGATTTCATCCATGGTAATAATGATCCATAATAAAGACATGTATTGAAACAAAAAATAAAATTTTCTAAACAAAAAAAGTAACATATCCCTCCTCAATGTTTTAAAAATAACTACTAGATCATCATCATTCTCCTTGTGACCTTTAAAATATATCATAATATCATCAAAAAAATTTACCACAAAATTATCAAGGTATTCCCTAAAGACTCTAATAATCTAGTCCATATATCGAGAAGGATCATTACTCAAGAAAAAAAATGACCAAAAACTCATAATGCCCATATCTTTATCAAAAGGTAGTCTCTTTAATTTCATTTTAATTCACCCTCAATTGATGTTAACCTGGTTGAAGATTATTCTTGGAGAATAATTTTTCACAAAGAATCTAGTCTAATTTATCACCAATTATTTGAATAGGGAACCATTTATTAATTGTGATCCTATTATGTTCTCTGTAATCAATGCATAACCATAATGATCTCCCTTATTCCTCACAAACTAAACATGTTCTCCCTATGAAGACACAATTTTTCCAAAAAACCCATCATCCAAAAGATATTGGAGATTATTCTCTAATGTATTAACATAAACATTTTACACTCTATATGAGTCCTAAAATTTGGCATGGATCCTGAAATGATATCATAGAGAATATATCCTCCATTTTTATGGGTGGTCCAAAAATCTCCTTAGTAAATACATCAATGTTGTCCTGAATGATGTTGACTTTTTTATTTATATAATTTCATTTTCTATTTTCATCTTAACATATCATTTACAGAAATAAAAAATTAAGAGATGCTTCAAGACCAAGATCGAGTTGAGATATCGTTCCACTGAAGCTAACTATTTGATATCCATTCAAGACTACAGACATTTCCATAAATTTATAGTTGATATTAGTATTTTACATTGAGAGAAAATTCATCCCTATTATAATTTCCATTATCATCATGGGAATGAATACAATATTTTCAATGAAATTATTCTCACCAATGTAAATCCTAGTGTTTCTATACACTATGATTCTTGGATAAGATGTCAAGGATTCTTAACTAAAAGTTATACTTATCACAGTTTAACGATTGATTCTATATTATTTTCAATCATTGAGGAAATAAAGGAACGTATTGAACCAAAATTAGAAATACAACATGATATATTTGAGGAAACAATGAGAGTGACATCGAGAACATCATTTGTAGCATCAATTTCATCTATATTGATTAAGAAAGACAAACTATACTGTATTAGACACTGCTAAGGATGATGGTTACTCCCCACCATTAATCAGATATTTGGATTGTGGATGGAAATGTACCTAAGTTGTCCTCATTTGACGAACCACACATCAGGCTATGCCCACAACATCATTCCATATTTGTTAGTGTTTTGATGTTGTAGCTTCACCTCACTATGATTGTTTCGAGAAATATGTTCTTCCCTTCAACACTTGTAACTTTTTTCCCTCCCAATAAATATATTCCCTAAATTCTTCTTCCCACATTTATTGCATGTGTAATGCTTCACTTTTTTCCCTCATCTTCCTTGGTCAAAGCTCCTCCCCATGTTTTAATCTAAATATATCTTCATTTCAATAGATATTCTTGACCACTACGTCTCTCCGAACACTAATTCAACTTTCATAGAACTTTATATTATCTATTCATTGCTTTCATAATTTTCATTGTAAATATTTTTCCATACATGGGGTATTAGTCCACCAAAGAATCTACCAACCATCCCATTAGGATCCATGACTAATATATATTTTTAATATTAACTTATTATGAATTTTACCTCGTTGCTTCTTATAAATTCATTTTCCTTCTTCTTCTCTGCTAATATATACTTCTCTATTATTTTTCACATCGAATAGGGGAAATAATTTTTCAATAATGTTCTCCTAAAAACTTCCCACTATATAGCTTCAATATCCACTCTTGATATCATGTTTTTAACTATTGTCTACAATTGATCGAATTATACCTATAAGGGGTAAACAACCTGGGTGAATTTCTCTTATTCCAGAAAATGGAATATATAAAAGATCACTTCTATAGAACTTATCTAATATTTAGTAATCATTGTGTTGGTAGATCCACAAAAAGAATTTTCTCATTGACGCATAATGGACTCACCAAAACGGTGTTCCCATAATGGTGAATATAATAAATTATCATGATTAATGTAACTTCTCTCAAATTATGTTAGTTGATTCATAATTCTCTTGAAATTTTCTATTGTTTCTTCAATAATAAAGTTATCTGAATCTGGTCTATTTCACTCACCATTTATGTGGTTTCTCATATTTCCCTCCATTTTAAAAAATAATAAAACCATTGTGAGAAATGTATTTCATTTTATTATGTTTTAATTATAAAGAAATATGTCATGTTAAAACATTATACATACATATTTTATTCTTCAACAATCATTAAATTTTCAATAAATCATTATTATTGGTTCATAAAAAAACATATGATTAACCAAACATGTCATCCATGAGTTTATTATAATGAGGTTTACAAGGGAAGTTTTTATGTTCCATGTTACACCATGTTAATGCTGAAAAGCCATATGAGTGTTTTTACCCCTAAGTATAACTTTTCTGAAGCCACATCCACTCGTTCTTATCTACAAATGGATTTCTTTTCACAGAAAACACATAATTAATTTTTCACCAATATAACAGGATGTTTTACTCTATTAAAATGTTCTTATAGGGTTATTAATATTTTTATAAATCCAAATTTATGAATGTAATAGATATTCTATTTTACACTAACTATGGAATACAAGATATTTATTACAAAAAAATGTAAAATTATTGTAAAAAATAGTACATATGTTAAAGATTATGTTATTGAAAGTAATATACATAAAACATGATAAATTTAAAAATATTATATAAACATGAAATAATTATTCATTTAGTTATCTTATTTACTTATTTAGAATATCTGAACCTAGGGACATACATCAATAGAAAGTGTGTGCATAAGGCCCTGTATGGGAAAAAAAGAATATAATTTACTTGTGATGGTTTGTAATATTAATTAAAAGATTAGGAAATTTATAAAGGAATGAGATATAGGCATATAATAATCAGAAGAAAATTTATAATAACATGGAAATGTGCCTAAAATATTTAATTTAGTTATTCATATGAATGTCCCCATAGTGTATCAAGGAGGTTTCATAAATGTTATGTATATTATTCAGAAAGGTATCATAAAACATGTCGTCTTTGGAGATTAAATTATTTACCCAATGCTTTAGAGAAAAATCAAGGGACACCATTCATATGTACTAATTAATGTGATCCACATATATCATAATAAAAAATTTCATAAATAACCCATGAGATGAAATAAAACATGTTTCATATCAAAATCATGATGGTTTTAAAAAATGTATAAAGATTGGATCTTTATATCATTATTAACCCATGATAAAGGAAAGAGGGTTTCGTGAATCTTAATACTTGTATAAAATAGTTAATTTTTACTTATAAGTGAATTCTGTAGAAAATAAAATGAGAGGGTTCAATGGTATATAATTAATAGAAAACTATCAATAAAATTATGTGTTAGAATAAAATAGATTGAATAATAAGGTATGAAAATTTTAAATACATACAACATAAAAATGGAGCTTCAAAGATAAAGATAAGTTTAGTTCTTCTTTACCGTGAAGGGTGACACATAACACTCGATTATTGGGACCTACGGGTCTTTAGGACACCTTGAGACAACTCGATGGGAGGTAAAATATTTAGATATTCATTAAGAAAAAATATATATTAAAATATAATGGGGAAATGGGTGGTATTTATAGAAAGATAGGAGAAATTGTTTAATAATTTCATTAAAAAAATAGGTAGTTGTAAATAAAAAAATGGATTTACAATTGTATTTTCCTATGGTATTGGACATATGGGACTCCAATTATGTTACTATAGTTCAATATAGATTACCATATTTATTTATTACATATTACATAATTATGATGTCATTAAATATACCAAAAACTCAAATAGTTTTTTTTATTATTCACAGGAAAACAAAATATTATGGAAAATTATCTTAAATTCATCCTAACATAATTTTGACAGTAATGAGTTTTATTTTATCATAATAATTCATTAAATATGTTAAATTAATCATTTGAAATTAAAAATATATATTTATTAAATATAACTACGAATAAAATATTCATTGTAAAATTTATAACAATTGAAATGAAAAAAAATCATTTAAAGGTAAAATAAAAGGGGTTTAATAATGATTTTTTAAATAATTATTATTCTTAATATATTTTATTATTATAAATATTTATATCTTTTCTAAAAGGTAAAATTTCTTTCCGAAAAATCAATTTAACAAATTCTACATATTTTTATGAAACCAAACATCATTGATAGAACAACTATTTTATTTATACACATATATTATACATTAAGTGGTTATGTCCCTGAAACATAACCCCTTATAACTGCAGCACCCGACTTAAGGGTTAGGTGTGTGATTGTGATAGATTTTAGGGGCTGCTCGAATAACATATCCCGAGATGTAATTTCCACTAACATTAAAATCTTTCATATGTGATATAATTCAATATTATCATGTTGCATATTGACTTGGGGTTGGAGAAGAGATAATCTCAGTGACTCTACCTATAACTCAAGGTATCAAAAATAGACTTTGTATACCATGACTCTACTAGATGAGGCCATCGAAAAATATTTATTCATTAATTTTTCATTTTAATTTCAACTTTTAAAAAATAATTATAATGATAAAATTATAATTTAATATTATTTATTCTAAGGGTATCATTGACCATAAAGCATAATTTATGATCAGTTACATAATAGTCAAAACCTAATGGACATATTTCAAAATATACAAATAACATTATTAGAGAGAAATTTTTTCATTATGTATAAAATAATATCACAAACATTTTTATAAAAGAATTATTATTCAAAAAGTTCATCTTGTTATAGTTTCATTAGAAATATTTTTATTAATAATGCAATGAAAACATTATTATGTATAAAATATTTTTTTATGACCTTATAAAAGTGAATGTGAAAATTTTCAAGAATTGTTTTCATGAGTCCACTTTTTATCATATGAAATTTTCTTGGTTGTTAAATTTTCATTATACTTTATAAAAAATGATATATGAAAAAAATTTAGACAATAATTTTTTTATTAGTATGTAAATGATTACCTGATATAAAAGTATATTTTTTGAAATTAATAACTTCTTTATATATTATCAAAATTTTAAAATGAATGAGGGTTTTTATAATTTTTATATCACTTATTAGTATTTCTATTCCTTATCACACGTTTTAAATGTTTTTTGAAAGTAAAAGGAAAGTCTTAGAATTTTATAAATGTTATTGGTTTTATGAATTGAATGAAGTAATAGTTTCAAGATTTAAATATGATTGTAAACTAAAATTTTATGGAAAATATTTAATCGAGGAGAAAATGTTCCATTTTTTATCCAATAGTTATAGTAATTATCTAAAACGATAAAAATATATGATCAAAAAATTTCAAAAGATGTACCCCTGTTTATAAATCTTGTACATATAAGTTGAATAAGAAATAATGTTTTATAAATGTAACCATGTGAAGGGTTTGTTGAATATTTTTCTTTAAGATGATTTTAAAAGACACATTTAAGATAGAACAATTTATGGATATGTCATTCTGATATTGATTATTAGGATTGAAAATTTCTTCATATTATCTATATCTATTGAAATTATTTTCTTAGAGTAAAGTTGGTGAATGAATTAGGAATAGAGAAATAGAATGAATTTCATTAGTATAAAAATCATGGAAGGTTCATAGTTATATATATATATTTATTTGTGTTAAATCATTTTGAACTGGACCTCAATGCGGGTACCCATGAACGTGTGAAACCAATTTATCCAATAAATAACTTGTATATAGAGGATAATTTGATGAAACATCTCCATCCTGAATTTTTTGTATTTTTTTAAGTCAATGTCTATGTAAATGACCAATACGTAATTTATTTTAAATTCAAAAAAAGAACTACAAAACTATGAAAGAGGGGATTTTTGACAATATTTTTCATCGAAAGGGAAAAGATCAACCGAAAAATCATCACACAACACAATGTTTGGGTTGATTCCCTTGTTAGAAAGACCATCAACCACTAGGATTGCTTCTTTATATGTATGTGTGGCAATGTTTCTGATATACAGAAGTGAGTAAAGGCAATTTTTCTAGAGCGATGTAAGATGGTTTATCTTTATAAGAAGTTGAATGTAATGTATGGATCAATTATCTTTGGAAGATGATTCATATTTTGGGTTATTCAAACCATTACAACATATTGCATTCCATTTACAATGTTGAAGATGGATTCACTATGTGGTGGTATCTAATTCAGAATAGTATTGTAAAGGATTCTATTTTTGATATTGAAGGGGTGATTATTTAAAAAAAATTACTTGATAAATATTCTTATAGTGACTGTCCATATATTATATAATGGTTTTTTTGAGACAATGTAAAATAAGGACACTGTTTCTATATACGAACCAAGTTTTTCTTCACAATATAGTTTTGAGAAATGTTTTATTTTATTTACCTGATATAAATATTGGTATATCATCATCATTATGGTTAGAATGTTTAATATGATAGTGGGTTACTGAGGATATTAGTACTTAAGAGGATATTAGTCTGTTTGTATAGAATGTTGAGATATTTTTCATCAAATATTACAAGAACATGGAGATAAAGTGGTCCTAGTAGACTGAAATAGGTAAATATTCATTAAATAAATCTGAACGTAATAAAATCCATTTATCCTAATATTATAACTTAGGTAAGAATCACTCGGGTTAAGGTCTTATAAGATTTATAATGTGTTGAAAATAAAATTACTATGGATATATGTCTTGTGAATGAAAAGAATATAGAAATATTCATAGTCATATAAATGATGTGAATATGAGATTGAATTTCGATTTCATTAATCATATAGGCCATTTTTAGAATATATATATATATATATGTCTGTATTATCAGTGGAGATCATAAATACCATAATTATAAGTATGTGGAAATGTCATTTTTTATTTCCTTAGTAAATATTTGACCACAAAATGATGTGGTGATAGGTATATTACATAATTTATTAGTTATAAAAATGTATTTTAGCATTCAAGGTCTATTTATTCTTTTATTTTCGGGATGTTCTAAAGTAAAATATAATATCACTTCAAAGAAATGATAATTGTTTTTGGGTAAAAAGTAATTTTAGAATTATTATATCCTTAAATATTTATAGGATCCCTTATATTAATACCAATGGAATGGGTTTTCAATGAAATATTGTATTCTTACTCTTAATAGAGTTATGTATAATAGTTGGGGTGGATTAGATTTCGTTTTTTAATATAATATATATTATATATATTGGGATATCATTTCATGTTTTTACTGTGAGTTTCAATTTGTTTATAAGATTGAGTTGGTACAATGACAAACTATAATTTATCTTAAAAATTTATAATATAAATGGGTAAAATTTACCTATAACTTTTCATTGATTATATGATAATTATTCACCATATTTAGGTATCTATTGTAAATAAATTTTTAATCCTATATATTGATATTTTTCTAGTTTTCATTCCTAATCAGTATGTTAAATTAAAAATTGATTCCGTTCCTAAAACTTTCTAATTTCAAAACAACAACACAGAATGTCTCCAATGGAAAAATTAGAGTTGAAATATAAATTGAAATAAGGGGTTTTCCACACTAACAATTACATAGATGTTATCTAATTGTTTAAACTATGAAATGGATTGTTCTATGAGGGTTTGTGTTAAATATATAACATGTAATTATTTTGTTGTTGATAATAATTATTGTTTCCTAAAATTGATGATTTATTTAAATAAATACTAGTTTGTTGGAATTATTCCAATATTGATATCATTTAATACACCATTAGATAAAATTTAATTAATAATAATGTAGAATCCCATCCATCAATGGTTTTATTGATAATAGGTGGTCTGTGTTACTGAACTTATGTTTCATCCCAAAGATAAATAAGGACGAAAATAAAATCCAAGTGGTTAACATAAATATAGGGAATTATTTTTCATCCACAATGGAAAACACAAAAGATAATTGTAACAATAAAATCTCAATATGATGCATTAGTAAAAATTAGAACATAAACAAAACTAAACCATACCATACCAAAGACTATATCAGAAAACAAATAACCAAAAAAACATCATAAAAATTAAAGCCAATAATACCCAAGATGTCAAAACAAAAACTCTTAACCACTCCTTAATCTAATAAGAAAATTCATTCCCATTTTATGATGTAAAATTAATAATATATAGAGATAAACAGCTTGTAATTGTGTTCCAATACATGTCATTTAAAAATGTATAATAGTTCCCTAGAAGGAGGTGAGTATAAAACAAGTAAGATTTATAAAACAACATCCCAACTTCTGCAACTAATTAAAATAGTATTAATGTTTATATATAATAGTTTGAAAACAATTTATTGTTGTTTATATCAAATACAAAATGGTACTCTAATCGAAAACAATTATCGATGTAAAAAATAAATAAATAATTTTAAATAATTTTTAATTCCTTTTGGTATACCTATTAAACATAAATAAACATCAAAAAATGAATTTCCATGTTCTATTTCCAAACTCAGGAGTGGTCTCTCTCTCATATACCATGTCATCACAAGATATCTAATCCCATTTTCTGTTAAAACTTTGGAGCTAAGAACCAATTCATATTTCAACATATTCTTATAATATCAAACATGATGGGATGTCAAAATTTATTCCAAAAACCATTCAAATAAATTAAATATAAAATCTATCCTATACGAATTTAAACAACTATTTTTGATGTTGTAAAAAAACCTTAAATTGAAAATCACCATTTTAAATTATCATAAAATAGTATTTTCCACCAAACAATACAATTTACAAAACATCACATAACAATATTTAAAGTGTTTTTCTATCATGAATATAAACGAATATCACAATTTATTCTTGGTATAATCATTAATTTAGACAAACCATTAATTTTTTAATCACGTGGAATCAATATAGTCTACCAACCATTGGAATGTTTGAAAAAATGAATAACAAAACACTGATTATCAATATCTTATCATGAGTCACCAGACCCTTCCTAAATCTAGCCACAATTCATCACAATTACAATCATGTAACATTGTCCTATCCCCAATATATTATATATTAGGATAAAATAATATTAATTAGAAGAGATTAATGATGAATAGAAATAAAAAAAGCCTGTATCAATGAACTTGGGACTCTGATCCAATTTTCATCTCCTCTGAATCACTCCCAAACTAATGTGAAATGCCTCTCACACCATGGGAGAAAAAGGAGATTGAGTTTAGAATTAATTTTAGAAAAACAATTATTAAAAGATATAATTTTAATTAGGTAGACAAATTTCAAAGGTCCAACTATACGAAACACTATTAGACGACAAAATTTGGAGAATTAAGTGCCAACTGTGCATGTGCTACTACTATAATGCACCCAGAACATGGTTGGATTACATAATTAAACTGTCTAAATTCTATTATTATATTTTCCTTTATCTATAATGACATTAGGATTACATAGTTTCTCCGGAGAACTCACACGGTTTGGCTATACTGTGTTCCAACTATTCACCTACCCACTTCCAACTATTTTACCTTGTATGATTTCATCGAGTCATTCCACATTTTCTAAATAATGTTCCATGATATTAACCTAAAAAATATCCTCAAAAAAGTTTTACGACACCTATGATCATCCCAAAACATAATAAAACCATTTTATAACTATAAAATACCAAAATAAACGTTCAATTATCTGAAACTAGGTGTTCTACATTATCCACACTAATCTTATTTTTGTGCCTAAATGGAATGTCATGCTCCATTATAATGGAATGTCATCCTCCTTTATAATTTCTCATATATTTATTTTCTAAATGTTCACCACCATATGATATTTGAGAATAGTGGTAATATATGGTGACATTGTTTAATGATCCATAATTACCCATATGTAATCTTATTTCCTATATTTTCTTTGATATCATTTCAAAAAATTCAATTATAACTATTTTAATTTTCCTACAGGAATTGGTAAATAAAATATTATGAACGTTGGTCACTACTATTATTCCATGACCTTATGAAATGTGTGGTATCTTGGTACATACTCTTCCAATTCCATTTTCATAAACACCCACCAAAACTATTCATTAATCTCTCTATACCACTTTTTGATTCATGGGTGATCAATTTATTTTAAATGGTTGTAAAATCTATGAATTAGGCCTGAAAAAAATAGTTACAATGATTTTATCTCTAAAACCTACAATAGAACTACTATCCAGCTTCCATTATTCAATGTTCACCCCACCATTTTATTTTTACCTAATACTAACACATATTTTCTAAGATATATTATAATATTTTACATGATGAACTAAATTAATAATAATATAAATGGGGAGTGAAACTAGAATGCTTGCCTCATCCGTAAAATCCAAGTGACTGTATGTTGTGACTAACATCAGCTCTAAAAAATTCAACAATTTTTAATCTAATAGATAATAAGACTTCATTATTAATGAATCATCTAACAAATTAGCTATACCAATTGTATATATCATGTTGAGGTTGAAAATTTGAATGTATTTATTCAATATTATTTTCCTATGATTGAAATCTAATTGGCAAAAATATGTATTAAGATATAATAATATATAAACACTATGAATTTCTCACTAAAACCATAATTAATATAGATATTAGAATCATGTACAACATCATATAATTCCAAATAAGGTTTTGGATAGTTACTCTCATCTAACCATAACATCCATGATCCATAAGTAACAATACGATCTACTTGCAAGGGAACACAACACATCATAGATCCAGATTCATCATAATAGACTATATTGAATTTTAATCACTTATTAAATTATGAGAAAAGTGAAAACATAAGTCTAATAATATGTAATTTAAATGATTTCAGACATTCATTATTTCAATAGAAATTTATGTCGTTCTTTATCCAAGATTACATAAATGATTCCAAATGTGAAATTCCACGTATAAAAACTCAATATAATCCCAAAACATATAACTGTTTTTAACCCTATTAACATATTTCCCATTTCAACATCCACTAATCTTATCTATACATGGGTTTCCTTTCTCACAAACCACTTACATAATATTTCACTTAAATACCAAGTTGTTTTTTTCTATTTTTAAAAACTTATTTAGGGTTCTTCTTGTTTTTTTAAATCCTAATTTCTATGATGAAAATTTATCCTCCATTTGACACAATTTATTTAATCCCACCATTTTTCACAATGTCTATTCATGTTGTTGTACAAAATAGACAATCTTTTAACGATTAGTTTCTTGAAAATAATGTACATAATACATGAACAATTAATAATTCCACTAAAAACATGAAATAATTATTCATTTGTTTATATTAAATACTTATATCACATCTCATAACCTAGGGACATACATAAATGGAAGGGGTGCACACAAGGCCCAACCTGGGAAAACAAAGCAAAATACATTACTTTTGATGTTTGGGAATATAAATTAGAAGACAAGGAAATTCCTAAAGGAATGAGAAAGAGGTATATCATATTCATAATAACATGTAAAAAAATATTTAATGGTTCCAAAAACATTTAATTAAGACATTCATAAGAATATAACCATGGTGTATCTCCGAGGTGTTCTATAAAATACTAAGCTTATTCAATAAGGTGTCATAAAACATGTCATCTCTAGAGATTAAATTATTTACCCAATCTATTAGAGCATATTCAAGAGATAACCATAATATATATTAATTAATTTGATCCACATAGATCACAATAAAACATTTTATAAATTACACATGAGAAAAAAAAAATCAGGTTTTATATCAAAATCATGATGGATGAAAAATGTCCATAATGATAGGATCTTTATGTCATTATTTACACATGAAAATGGAAGGATGGATTCATGTTGGATTATACTGAAATAAAATAGTTAATTTTTATATATAAGATAATACCCTAGAAAATAAAGAGGTTTATTTATTTAGAATACAAAATAATATAATTTATTGAGAAAAAGATATATATTGGTAGAAAAAAATTAACATTCTTATGGGTAAGAAACATGGTTTTAGAAAACATTAAATAGAGAACTTGTAAGGGACCCTATTTGATAAAAAAAGTAAATACAATGATGTGGAATAATAAAATAGACTGAATTACAATGTCTAGAAATTTTAAATACATACCACATAGAAAGAGAACATGAAAGGAAAAGAGAAGTTTAGATTTCCCTTACCTTTAAGAATAATACCTAAAACTTAATGATTGAGACCTTTAGGGTTTCAAGACACCATAGGAGGACTCCTTTGGAGGTAATAAATTCATATATTCATAAACGATGAATTGATAATAAAATATAATGGATAAATGGGTGGGTATGTATAAAAAGATATGAGGATTTGTTAAAAAATTCATTAAAAAACATGGTAGTTTTAAATTCAAAACCATTTTATTAATCCTTGTATTTTTCAAATGTATTATACAGTTGACACAACTATTATGTTATTATATGACAAAATAGATTAACAATAAAATTAATTACAAATTACATCCTTTGGATTTCACCAATCATAGAGAAAAACTCAAATATTATTTTCAGTATTCACTGAAAATCAAAATATTATAGATTTTTATAATAAATTAATCATAACATAATTTTGACATTATTATTTTTAATATGAGGTTTATTTTATCTAAATAATTTTATAAATTAGAAAAATTAATATTATAAATGTAATAATACTTTTTTATTAAAAAATACAGTGGATAAAAAATGTATAGTAAAATTTATAAAACATTGGAAGAAAAAAATTATTTTTTCATTTTGATGTAAAAAATGTATTAATCATTATATTTTTTAAATAAATATTATTAATAATATATTATTTTCTATAAATAATTTTATATTTTATAAAAATTAATAGTTTTTTCCGAATAATTAATTTATCAAATTCACCATATTTTTTTGAAAAACTAAAACATCTTTGAAGGAACAATAATTTTATTTATAAAAATGTATTATACATTAAGTAATTAATTCCTTGTCACAAAAACCCTTATAAGTCTGGAATAGAAATTAAGTATGAGGTGTGCGGTGGTGAAATATTTTAGGGACTTCTCGATTAACATGTCTTAAGGGGTAATTTCCACTAACTTGAAGTTCTTCCAAAGAAAACTTCGTTCAATATTATATTGTTGAATATTGACTTGGGATTGGGGAATAGAGAATCCAAGTGAATATACCTCCTTTTCATGTTATCAAATAAGACCTTCTTACATTAAGACTCTTCTGGATGAGGCCATCGAAATATAATTCTACACTTATTTTCCTTTTTCATTTATACATATAAATAATAATTATAATGATAAAATTAAAAATTAATAATATAATTTCCAATGGTCATATTGACCAAAAATCTTAATTGAACAATGGTCACATAACAATCAAAAACTAATGGTCACATTTCAAAATATACTCGCATCATTACTAGAGAGATATTGTTTTATTATGTATAATACAATATAACATACATTTCAATGAAATAATTGTCATTCAAAAAGTTCATCATATTATAGTTTCATTTGAAATTTTTTATTAACAATGTTATGAAAACATGGTTATGTATAAAGTTTTTTTATGACCATTTAAAACATAAAATAATTTTTTTAATAAATTATGTTTCATGAGTCATCTTGTTATCTTATAAAATTATCTTGGTTGTTAACATTCTTTTATAATTTTAAAAAAAAATTTATGAAAATAATTTAAAAAATAGTGTTTTTTCATTAATATGTAAATGATTTCTTGAGTTAAAAGTATATTTTTTAAAAAATAATATATTTTATTTATATTATCATGTTTTTTGAAATGAATAAGGGATTTCATCATTTCTATATCCCTTATTGAGAATTTTATTCCCAAACACACATTGTAATCTATTTTTAAAAGGAAAATTAAAGTGTTAGAATTTTAGAATTGTCAACGGTTTCATATATTAAATGAAGTAAAAGCTTCAATTATTAAATATAATAGTAAAAAAATAAATTCTATTTATTGAAAATAAGTATACTATGAGAAAATTAAATGTTTTTTTCTAATATTTAACGTAATTATCTAAAATTAAAAAAATAGGATCAATAATATTTCAAATGGTGTATCAATTATTATAATTTTTTTACAAAAGGGTTAAATATTATACAATGTTTTATAACTATAACTATATTAATGTTTTATATAATTTAGTGTTTAAGATGATGTTAAAAGGCACATTTAAGATAATATAATTTATGGATATGGTAATTTGAGATGTATTATTAGGATTGAATTATTTTTCATCTTATCTATATCTATTGATAATTTTTTAATTTAATAATCGTGGTGAATGAATTATGAGGAAAAATTTAGAATGGGTTATAATTGAATAAGAATCATGAAATGGTAATAATTAAAAATATGATCTTTATTGTTTAAAATCAATTGAAACTGGATATCAATGTGGGTAACCATGAAAGTGTGAAACAAAATTCTCCATTGAGGAAATTGTATATAGGGGATCATTTGATGAAACCTCCCCCTCCAAAATTTGGTGTATCTTTATACTTAATGGTAGATAATGTATGGATCAATTATCTAAATAATATAATTGACGTTTTGGGTTATGAAAACTATTATAATATAATATATTCAATTTATAGTATTGAAGGTGGATTTTCTTAGTGATGGTATCTAATTATGAATAGCATCATAAAGGATTTCATTTACGAAAGAGAAGGGGTGGTATTTAAAATTATTTTCCATGATAAATATTTTAATAATGATTATTCATATATGATGTGAAGAAATTTTTTTGAGGCAATTTAAAATGAGGACTCAGTTTCCATATATGAACTAAATTTTCCTTCTCAATATTGGTGTGAGAAATGATTTTTTATTACATGATATTAATATTTTTATATCTTCATCACGATGGGAAAAAATTTTAATATGATAGTTGGTTACTCATGATCTTTCTATTTAATAGGACATTGGTTGATGTGTTGAGAATATGGAGATAGAGTTCATAAAATTTTATAAGAACATGGTAAAAAATAGTCCTTATGGAAAGAGAGGGGGAAATATTAATCAAATAATTATGACGGTAAAAAAATAATTTACCCTATTATTATAACTATGGTAATAATCACTCAGATTAATGTCTTATTATGTTTATAATGTCTATAAATTATGGTTAGTGTGGATATATGTCTTGTGATTGAAAAGAATACAGAAATGGAAATAGTCATATTGATGATGTGAATTTGATATGGAATTTCTTTTTCCGTATTCAGATAAGACATTTTTCTTATATCCATATAAATGGGTGTATTATGGGTTGAGATCATAAATAACATAATTATATGGGTGTGAAAATGACTTTTTCCAGTTCCTCGGTAAATGTTGGACCATCAAATTAAGTGGTGATAGGAATATTAGTAATTTTTTAGTTATAAAAACGTAGTGTTTTATTCAGGGTCTATAAATTCTTTTCTTTTTGGGAAGTTCTCAAGTAAAATATAAAATCACCTCATGAAATCAATATTTTTTTTGTGGAAAATAGTTCTTATGGAATTTTTATATAATTAGAGATTTATATGATCCCTTATATTATTTCCAGTGGAATGGTTTTTATAAGAAATAATGTTGTCTTACTGTTATTGGAGTTATGTGTAATTGTTCTGGTGGATTTTATTTTATTTTTTAATCTATGATTGATTATATAGATTTGTATTTCATATCTAGATTTCACTATAAGTTTCAATTGTTTATAAGATTGAGTTGATATAATGATAAAAGATAATGTACATGTTCAATTAATGTAATAAATGGGTAAACTTTATCTATAAAATTTTATTGATAATATGGGAATTATTCATCATAGTGATGTATCTATGGTAAATAATTTTTTAAATCTATCTATTGATAATTTTTATAATTTAATTCCTAATGAGTTCATTAAATTCTATATTGATTCAATTCCTTGAAACAATTCCTATTTCAAAACCACATCCCAAAATTTCTGTAATGTGGAAATTGGAGTTGAATGATAAATTACAGTAAGGGGTTTTACACCATTAAAAATTACTTGAGGTTCTCTTATTTTGTTTACTAAAAAATTTATTATTATATGGGGGTATTTATTAATTATAGAACACGTAACAACATCACTGTTAATAATAATTATTGTTTCCTCAAATTGTGGACTTATTTGATCAAATCCTAGGTGGTTGGAAGTAATCCAATATTGATATCATTTCGCAACACCATTAGATAAAATTTATGCAAGATTAATATAACATCCCACCTATCACCGATAGTATTAATAAGAGTTGGTGGGGTTACTGGCCTTATGTTACATCCCAAAGACACCAAAGGATAGAAATAAATGTCAATGGATTCATATAAATGTTGGGAATGATTCTTCAATCTGAAATTAATAAATATATAACCATAATAATAATATATTTATATGATGCATTAGTACAAATTAGAACATAAAAAACCAATGTATAACAACCCCCATATCAGAATGCATGACAAAACAAAAAAACCGCATCATTGAAAAAATGAAGACAATAAAAACCGAAAGATGTTAAACCAAAAAACTCTTATCACATACGTGATCTAATAAAAAAATTCATGTGCATGTTATGACGTATAATTACTAATATATTGAGATACATTGGATTTACCACTGTCCAGAAATATGACATAGGTAAAATAACAATAGTTCCCAAGTTGGGGTGACTCTATAATAATTAGGATTTCTAAAATGGCGTCCCAACTAATTCCACTAAGAATAAATATTTAAAATTATTATATAGAATAGTATAAACGCAATTTATTGTTTTTTATATCAAATAGGTAAGGGTACTCAAAAAAAACAATTTTACATGTAAAAAAGTGAATTGCCTTTTATAAAATTCTCAATTCTATTTGGTATATCCATTACACACATCCAAAGATCCACACATGAATCTTCATGTGATAGTTCCATATTAATGAGTGATAAATCATAAATATACCATGTTATCAAAAGGTATCAAATACCATGTTTCATTAAAACATTTAAACTAAGAACCAATACATGTTTTAACGTGTCCTCATAAAATGAAACATGAACGCACACCAAAATTTATAACAAAAACCTTGCCAATCCATTCAATACAAAAATATTTTATTTAAAACAAATTAATAAACTAATTTACATGATGAAAAAAATCTTATGTTTAAAATAACCATTTTTAAATTATCATGAAAGTGTACTTTCCACGAAAAAATACAATTTACAAAACATCAAATACTTATAATTATAGGGGTTTTCCATAATGAATAAAAATGAATATCATAATTTGATAATGTAATGGTCATTAATTTATACTAATCATTCATTTTGTAATCATGAGGAATCATGATAGTCTACCAACCTTAGGAACATTGTACTGATTCAATTACAAAACAATGATTATCAATATCCAATCATGAGTCACCAAACCATTCATAAATCTAGCACCAATATATCAAAATTACCATCATTTTACATTGATATATCTAAAATATTATATATATTAGGTTAACATAAAATTAATTAGAAGATATTAATGACGAATGTTCATAAATCAAAATCGTACCAATGAACATGAGACTCTTATGCGATTTTCTTATCCTCTGAATCACCCCCACCCCAAAGGGAATTGTGTCTCACACCATAGTCGAAAAAGGAATTCATGTTAAGAATGAATATTAGAAAAATTGATTCTTAAAATATTTAATTTGAATTAGATACATAAATTTTCTAGGGATAACTATACGACACACTATTATATGGCACAATTTGGATAACCATGTTCCAAATGTGCATGTGATACTTCTGTAATCCACCCCTCACTTGGTTGGATTACATAATTATAAAAACCAACTTATAATTGTGTATTTTAATCTACATATAATGATAGTAGGATCACATAGTTTCACTAGTGAACCCACACAGTTTGGAAAACTATGTACAAACAATTCACCTACCGACTTCCCGCTATTTTACATTGTATAATTTCATCTAGGAAATGGAAATTTTCTAAAAACATTTCTCAAGATATAAACATCCAAAAATTCCTAAAAAATTTATAAAACACATCTGATCATCCCAAAACATAATCTAATCATGTTATTGCCTTAAAATACAAAAATTAAGGGTTAGATATCTGAAACAAGGTGTTCTACTTTATCCCATCTAATCATTTTTTTGTCCATTTTTTTTGAAAACTATTGCTTTCCAAGAAGAGTTCATTTCTTTCCTCCATAATTTCTTTTCCATGATCCCATGATTATTCCAGAGTCTACATATTTATCCTTGAAACCCCCAATAGATAGATTATCTTCCTAGGAAATACATTTCCTTTTCTATCCAATAACAAGATTGAAACATGATCCAACATAGAATCTATGACCAATTTGACATGTGTCCATAAAATATAATGTTAAATATCAGGTAGATACTTCTTTAATTGGATAATGTAAAACACATTATGTATACAACTAAACCATGGGGAAAGAAATATTAAATATTCTACCCAAAAAACAGGTTCATGTATCATAAAAGTGGTTATCTATCAATGATATAACAATGAAATTATTTTAAACTGAAAATATATAAAAATTGTATAGATTTCAAATTACAAATGATCACTCACACCAAATGAAAATGATCTTTAATGATGATATTTGTATAATTTTTGATGGTTTTGATTCCTCTCCATCCTTTTCAAAATCAAATTAGTCTTATCCATTATCTCTTGAACACGGATTTTTTTGACTATTTATTTCTCACCTATTTACTCCCAACAAATTGTAGAATTATAAGGATAACTAGAAAATGCTTCCAAAGGATCTATATATTGTATCTTAATAACATTTTATATATGAGATATCCATTAATAGTTTGATATCCTACCATAATCCACCAATATATATTACACCAGACCTATTTATATCCACCAATGGCTAACCATCCTACTAGATTATCAATTTTATTAAGGATGATATTTCATTATCATATTCAATTGAGTCCTTGGATATTTTTACCAGGATTTACAAAATAAATATATTAAGCGAGCATCTCGGTCTGGTACAACCAATAATAGAATGTCAGGCTCTTTTATAAATTCTTATATATTGGTTTTCTACATGTCCACCACCATTATAATTCAAGAATAGGGATAAAATAAGATGACATTTTGTGATGATCCACAATTAAACATATGGAATATTTTTTCCTAAATTTTTTTGAAATCATTTAATAAAATACATGGATATCTATTTTAATTTCAACACTGAAATTTGTTACGAAAACATCTTGAACTCTGGTCGCTACTACACTTCCTTGACCTGCTGACATGTATGGTATCATTATACATAACCTTCCAATTCCATTTTCATAAAATTCCACCAAAACCATTCATTCAACTCTCTATACATATTTTTTGATTCATGGATGAAAAAAATAATTTTATTGGTTGTAAAAACTATGATGTTAGTCTATAAAAAAAATGTAACTACAATGATTTGATCTCTAAACCCTAAAACAGAATCCCTATCCAGCTTTCATTATTCAATGTTCTACCCACCAATGTGTTTTGACCTAATAGTAACACATCTAGGTTCTGATATCTAAGAATCTATTACATGAGGAACTAAATTAGGAAAAATAGAAATGGGGAATGAAACTACAAAATCAGCCTCATCTGTACAATCCAAGTGAGTTTATTATTTTATTAACATCATATGAAACTAATTCTAAGATTTTTTATCCAATAGATGACAAGAAGTCATGATTAATGCATCTTTTACTGAATTAGCTCTACCAATTGTGAACATGATGTTGAGGTTGAACATCTGAAAGTACTTCTTCCATCCTATTTTCCTTAAGTTGAAAGATAATTCAGAAAAATGTGTTTAAAGATATAATACTCTAAAAAACTGGGTATTTCTCAACAAAACCATAAATAATACATGTCTTCAAATCATGTTTTGGTTAGTTACTCTCATGTATCGATAACATTCATGAGCCACGTGTAGCAATATGATCTACCTGAATGAGAATACATCCCATCCTGGATCCTTATACAACACAATAGACTACAAATCCTTGTTATGACTTCAGAAATTCTGGGATAAGTGAAAACGTAAGTCTAATCATATGTCGTTGATAGGATTTCATACAGTCATCATTCATTTGGAAATTAATGCCATTCATTATTCCAAGATTGCATCAATGATTCCCAAATTAAATTCCATGCATAAAACCTCTATATGATCACATTATTCCATGGATAATATGTATCTCAATTAAATTCTTCAATGTTTTCCATGAGATAAAAAATTCTATATTTTCAGGATATATGGAAACAATTTTTTTATAAATTAATTTGAGAATGAAATATATCTATTTTATTATGAAATTACAGTTGGATATCATTGAATACAGTTGATAATCCTACAAAATACCCATCACTATTGTAGAGTGTTTCTCATGATATACCTTTTTCTAGGAAAACACGAGTATATTATCTACAAGAACCAACACTATGGAAGCTAGGTACCTATAAATTATGAGATTCATCAATTCCACAATAATGGATGATATTTTCGTGATACCAAAATGAATAAAAAAACTCATAATATACATATATTCTTATAAATAATTTTTTCATAATATATTCCATTCGAGTCTATAATTTCTAATATCTTTAATGTAACTCAAAAATATAAAACAACTAGGTTCCCATCAATTGATAAAATAGATCGTAAATTTGATGAAGATGATACCAATTTTTTTTCATATCTTGGTTAATATTTTGAAATTATACACAAAGCATTATAGCTAGATATTATATCTTTAGAAAAGAACCTATATTCTCTATAGAGATGTACTATATATAATAAACACTTGTATTTCCATCTATTCATAAAGGTCCATTAATTCCCTCAAATGTATTTTTGTTATTTGATAATAAAGAAGGGAAATAATATTGTTCCATGGTATGAGATCAATCACAACTTCAACATATATTTTGGGTTGAAATCATAAGAAATTTTTAGGGAAACATAACTGAACTAGTCCAATATTGTTGGAAAATTTAAATTCTCCATCTCATCTACCGATTCCAAAGAAACTATTTTGAACTTGTAATACAATGTTCTAGATTCCAGTACATCGTGTCCTTAAATCCTTTAATTTACATCCCAATATACATTAATGAGATTTATAGCCCCATATGATGATTTGAAATTCACATCCAGTGAAAAAAAAACAATATGTGGCTCAAAGTTAATCAACCAATCCATTTCTAAAATAATTTCATTGATATCCATATCTATCATAGTGAAATCACATACCAACTTAGTCCCATATATTCATATCAAACATGCTTCACTTTTCAATGGTTGGAACACAAACTGACGTAAAGCTATTAGGAGTTTAAAATCATATGACATAATCTAAACATGTAAAATCATATTATAAACCATATAAGAGAATGTAAATTAATGGTATTCACCTGTATCAATCAATACATGCATATGTGTATGATTAAAAATAATGATACCAACCACAAATGATGGTACCCCTTTTAGCATCTATGATAACTTTTTCACATACAAATAATTACATACTTTCTTAATTATTAACTTTATTGCCATTGTGATATTTCATTATTTTAAGATTGAAGGTGTTCCTAAAATATACGAAGAATTATCAGTTATTTTCAAGAGAGTTTTTATCCATTACTCATCTTGAAGAATAATACGATATCGATGAATCCTGAGATGTGTATGTAGCACAAAACCATAGAGCGTAGTTTCAATAACAAAAAATATGTAAAATCTGATTGAAATTATGGAATGATTTACGTGGTCTCATATAATCTCACATCATATAATCGATAGAACCACATTGGAAATGTTTTTTCATTCATTTTGGATATAGAGAATGATTTACTAATCACATATTATTTTTGTGTGTGATACTAAAACATTGGGAATATGTGTTCTTACACCCATTGTTCTTATATATAGAGTTCCCACCAGGTCCTATATGAATATACATTATTAATTGAATATTATTTTAATAAATATCCATTTCGTCCACCATCTATCTATAGACAATCTCAAAAATAATCCCCTATAAAAGGCATGAAAACATTTAATGAAATTAATATTTCAAGATTAACTCGAAAAATTATTCCTTATAATAAAATATTTCAATAAAATTCATTTAAAAAGGAATAAATTATTAAATTTATCCACATACTCTATTATTGAGAGATTATTCTTCTTTAAAGTTATGATTTTAACACTTTTAGAAACTATTAACATATAGGGATAAATTTTTTTATTGAATGATTTTTCATAATCTTCTAATTGCATTCCTTTTATAATTTTTCCTAAAATTAAAAATCCATCCAATAGCATTCTAGATCTTCCAGACTTTAGTTTTCCAACTTCACCTTCTATATATAATCATTATAAAGGAATATGACGATTTTATACATATATTCAGCCTCGCATCGTATTTTTGCAGATACGTATCACTAAAAAATAGGGGAGGTGTCTACATTTTGTAAGAAAAATTAATGATAAACATTTTCTGGTTTATCTATTGGGTTACCCATATACATGGTATGAAAAAACTAGATAATACGTTAGGAAAATTTTTAGTTCACATGTGGATCTGGTGAAAACTCATTCTTAACAGCTTCATTCGGCTAATTCTTATGACACATATTGAGGTTTATTCGCTCTAACCAAAATAAAATCGCATCTAGTATCACTCTCTATAAACTGTTTTCATATAAATTTAAATCTACCATGTTTATAAATAACAAACCTTATCACTCAACAACATTGATTTTCCATGATAAACTAATTTATCCAATTTCTAAATACAACTATTAATCACTTAAAAAATTTCATCATTTTTTTAAAAACATTGAAAACGAATTTTATCATACGATTTACAAAATCATTATCTCAAAAAAGAATAATTTATTCATATTAGGAAGTCATTTTCGCAATACATTTAATGAAATATCATTGGTAAGTCCCATAATGATGAGGTGAAAACTCACCTAGAGAGGTCTTTAATACTCATATACCCAAACTCCCAAGTAACATGAATGTGACACCCCAAAATTCTAAAATACGAACACTATATTTTATAGGCATGTAAGGTAATATAATGTCCCAATAATAAAAATTATATGTACTATTCAATCTATCCTATATATTTCAATTCACTCAAAATTGTTTTTGTTGTGTGTTTCTCGCAACAATTGTCTTCAATGGCTTATATTACACACAAGATAGACTCTAACTGAACAATATTTATATTACTATTTAAAATGAAAACAATCTCATAACTAATATATTTGATTTTATGAATAGTATTAACAATATTATGAAAACATATAGTTTAATTCATTGGTTACTAAATAATTATAAATGAGTATATAATCCAAATGAATATAAGTTAAATGTTTTTATTTGAAAACAATTTTTATGCTCCGAATGAATTTAACCTCAATAAAATAAATTAATTACTATAAATGAATGATATTAATAAAATTTATATATTATATATTACATAAAATGGGTTTTACATTTTTATAATATATTTGATAGGAATATAATAAAAATAGATCCATTTATATACAGAAATGATATATTTTTTTAAAGGATGATTTGCATCCTTTTAATGGATAACTTATTTTAAATATATTTTTTTAAAAAAAATTTAAAATTATTTCTAAAAATGAAATTAATTTTATAATGATAAATGTAAACATTATCTTTCTGTGAATTTTGGGTATTGTCCTGAAATATTTCATTTTTTATTTATGGTGACAAATAATGAATTTTAATTGAATCATTCATTATCATAAAATTTATATCAATGGAAAAACTATATATTATATTAATTTATAAGATTAATAATATAAATATGAAAAAGTAATCTAATTTAGTTTATTTTGAGAAATTTCTCAGTGATATTGGATATAAAATCATTTGAAGAATTCTACCATTTTTACTTTAAAAACTGGCATTCCCATCGCTTCTACGAGATTAATTTTAAATTAATTAATTCCACCTATGTGATAATAATTTAGATAAATGGATTACATATTATTAATGAACATAATTAATAATTTCTCTTAAGTTAAAATATGTTTTTTACAAAATATAATATAGAATGAAAGTTAAATTAATTATATCTTTTAAGTGAAAAATTACCTTGACATGGGATCAAACCATATTACTAAGGTCCAAAAAGACCAAGAAACATTTCCAAAACACATTTTTTGTTCTGATATAGAAACTATAATATCTTATTATTGTTTTTGATCATTATTGGGACAAATTGACATAGAAAAAATGTGGGTGGAAATATCACTTTCAAAAAAGTACAAGAATGCAGTTAAATCATCCAAAAACTAACATAATAATATCCCAACATCCCAACCATCATTATATGAGATTATTTTTAGGCATAACTTAAACTGAAGAAGGCATTTGGTGGAAAAAATGGAGTTACCCGATAAAGAGGTAATGTTCCCGGAAAAGATTTTTTTTTTGAATAATTCAACACCCCTTGAATTAATATCATATAATCATTAAATAATAACCTAATTATAATAAATATACTAATATTTTTATATAATAAATTTTCTATCTACTCTCACAAAAACATTTACCTATTGGGATCCTGAATCATTGGTCATGTGTTTGACGGACTACTGCTGCGCAAATCAATGTCGTTTGTTTTTCCATACAAACATTAATGGTTGTTAATAATGATATATTTATTGTCATTATATGATAAACATTATATTTATAATTTCATAATTATTATTTATGATTTATATAACACATTACTTCAGTAATTCCATTTTTGAGGGAATACGATAACACATTTGTAGACGCATGGACTACAACCTCCTTAAAGTAATGTGATTTGTTAACACTATACATGGAATGTAATAATGATGAATTAAAATAAAATATGTGAGATATATGAAATTAATATTACTATTTAAATATAATATACATATATATCATTTAAATTTCCTTAATTTAATATGAAATTAAAATGGAAGCAACATTTATGGATACGTATGATATATTGTCTCAATGAACAGTGTATTTCATTTTCTATCTATTTTTTTGAATTACAAAAAATACATATATTTTGAATATATATGATATTTAATTATTTTTTTACATCCTAGAAATGATGAAATTATAATTTAAAATGGTGAAAAATTACAAGTCACAACATACTCAAAAAACGTGATAATTAGCAGCCGAAATGATAAAAATAATGAAATACTGTTAAAAGACATGTAACAAGTTATTATAAGAATATAATATATTATTTTATAAATATATTTATGGAACCTTTGTAAGAAAATTACAGTTTCATATCTATTAGATAAATTCATAATGTAATTTTAACCAAATATAAATTCCTGGTAATGGATTTTATCTAAATTTTAATTCCATGGAGACTTACTTTTTATTATTCACCAATTCACATTAATGGGATATATAAAATTAAAAAATTTCATTTAATATCATGATTTAGTAATACACAATTTTATTTTATGTTTTAATTTGAACTACATCCTCAATGATTGTTTTTCTATAAAATTATCTAGTGGTAAAAGTTATCATTGTAATATCACATTATTATGTGATAATTAACTTTCTCTTGATACATCCACTACCTTATGATAATTTTCATTACATATATCCTATATATTTATATACTAATTAAATATATATTTTTATTTTAAAAACTATAAAACATTTTTACATATGGTGTTCACATTGAATGATATTTAAATAACCAGAGATATATTGTTAAATATTTATCTTTTACTCAACATATATATTTGATGACTAGTTATATTATTCGTTGATTAAATATATAATATGATATATGTTGAATTATTTTTAATTCACTTCAGGAGTTCAGGACTAGCTAATAAAAGTCCTTCAATTCATTGGTAGTCTCATGAGAATAAATCATTTTTCCAAATTAGATGGGTTTTACCCAAAATGTGTTAAACTGCCTTATTGATGACCTTGATCATAATGTTATAATGATCATAGGAAACATTATGTCCAATAATTATGCATTGAATTTATTGATAATTCATTTATTATTATATATTATATGATTTCATTGATATTATCTATGGGTGTATTTTATTATCAACTTATTGATTAAATGGACTATCATTTAATTATTTACCTTCCCATATTGACTTTGAATCATCTAGATATTTATATGAAATTTTTCCATAGTTATTCTCATTTTAAATGATGATTATGGGAACATATTCATAAGTGATTCATTTTTACTTATAATTACTAATAATTTGAGATCACACTTATTTTGTTTCCCTTCCATAGGATATTTAGATGAAATCATTGAATGAGCCTCAAAGAATGTAGTTTTTTTAATTTTATTATCTATTAATTTCTATACTTATTTTTGAATATAATATAGGTATCATTTATGTAATCTATTTTTCGAAAACTACTAAATTTATTGGTCCTTTTGGATTTGATTTCATTTTATCATACCAATAAAATATTGTAAGGCACTGAATCCAGGCTTCTAGGCTTGGGACACAATAGTTGGTATCAGTGGAATTTTTGTTGAAACATTTGATACTATATTTATTAAAACATAGACTAGGGAACAAACCCAAAAGATATAATTTGAGGATATGAACAAAACAACATACTAGAGTTTTGTTAAGGTGGATATTATGTTTTAATTATATGAAAAAAAACTTGACTAGATACTATAAGTTGATATGGATTTTAAAATAGTTACCTAAGGTGATTAAATATGAAAATGGTAATCGTACCTGACATGAGCGTAACATAGTCCATGACTATATGACTTACTATTAACATAATATGACACTCCCTTGGGATATTCTTAGACTAATTAACAATTTCATTACAAACCATTTTGATGAAATGATAACACCAATGAAATAATGAATATTATAATGAGATTAAATATGCATAAACTATTCAATTTATGACAACTATTACGCCATATTTAGGATTATTAAATTTCTAAATGTTTATTATATCATCAAGTATATGACATTTTTAAGAAATGTAACATAGTACAAAGAAGTATATAAATAGTCAAGGCCAATGTAGTGGGTTCCTATTCAGAATTTTAATATAACTATTTTTGGAATAAATAATGTTATAGATATACTAGGGAATATTATTTTGGTTATGACACATAACCTTTCTCAAGAAGAGAAATTTGTTCCAAAATAAAATACCCCAATGTTTGGTCACTTTATGTGATAGATATCCAAATAATATAATGGGACTACAAATCCAATGAAAAATGAGAAATTCATTATGTATTTGAATAAGATACTAATGAAATTATGAATTGGTGAAAATAAAAGGGTTACAATTTTATTGTTCCATCATAATCACAATACATATATATGGTGCTCGTTGTTAAGAAGTATTATAATAGAAGAGAAAATATAACTCAGAGAATTAATTATCATTAAAGAGAAATTCATAAAAAATATTTTCATCATGATAAAAAACACATATGAATAGAATTTTCATTAGTTTTAATAAAAAAGAGGAAAAAATTGTCGTAGATTATGAATCTAACCTTAAATGATTATCTAGGTATGAAAAAAATTATATATAATAAATGGTTGGATAGATATACCACTACATTAAAGGTAATATGTCAAATTAATAATGGGATATGGTTTCTAAGACAAACTCATCATATGAAGAAATAGAATTATGTTTCTTGTAAACAAGGGTGTTCCAATATTCATACATATATAACAAAAATCATGAGAAGCAGAAGGATTTTGAACACTATAGAAAAATTAATTTATAAATGAAGGGAATTATTCAATTATATCACTGTTTGAACTGTTGAAAAAATCACTCTAGGAAATGATTTATGGGATTGGGTTTCTATAATAAGTGGGGAGAAAAGGGTAATCAGGTTAAGAATTAAAAGGGAACATGGAAAAATCATCAATTTAATGTTTCATATATAGGTGGGTGCGGAACTATGTAAGTAAATAACACATGTATCAATATAATATTCCTTAGAAGATGCTAAATGTTTAAGGTGAATCTTATGTTATTGACTCAACCGTAGTGGAATGATTAATGTTCATGAATTTTGATTCATGAAATATGTTATTTGATTATTTTATACATGTTTTATTTTTTAAGAAAATAATGATATATATATTTATATTTTTTTATAGTTCCTTTTGTTCAAGGATATAAAATATTGTGTTAAATGGTACCATTGTGTAACAAAAAATTTTTTTTGGCTTGTTGACCATTCTATAAAACACATGGTTGAGGGAAATATAACCCTTAACATGTTACAGATATTGATACCACAATGGTTGGATAAAGAGAATATTGTTGTGGATAATGTGAACTAGATATTACTAAACACCATGGAATTGATTAATGATATGTTGAAAATATTGTTATCCTATCACATATGTATTTTAAAACATTTTTGGTTTTAAGGAATATATTAAATAATATATTTTTATATTTAATTAATAAGTAATAATTCATGTTTTAGATAAGTTTTATTGTAATTGAAGTAATAAACATGCTACAAGAGAATTCATGAAGAATGAATTCAGTTGTTCTTATTTAAAAATTATGATCGAATTCGTGTTGAAAAAATATTAATATGTGCATATTGGGAGTTTATTGACCAAACATTTAATTTTTTGGATCATAATTTTTTGGAAATGTTTATCGTCATGAAGTAGTTAAATATGATCGTTGTATGATGATTTAGAGGTTAATGTATTACTTCAACCTATGATAAATCATGTTCTATGAAATGAAATATAAATTTTCAGGGAACAATCATCGGATAATATTATTATTATAGAAATATATATTTACTTATACTATTACATAGTGAAATAATTCTATATATCTAGTAAAAATGGTCTTGAAAAAAACTTTGTCGTATTTTTATCATTTTTTATTATATGAATTACCTTTTTGATAGTTGGGGATTATTTTTTGTGGTAAAAATCCATCTCATTAACATGTTGTCTATCATTATCCATCAGAATGTGATAGTTATATTTCTCTCCCATGTCTATTTTTTCACAAATGTTTTCCTATTTTAATACCATGTTATGTCATTCACTTGGAATTTCATTTTCTCTCTAATTAAGAAGATGCATTGTTAACACTATTTATGATGTGATTTTTCCAATAATAGATCATTTTAAAATATCAAGCACTATATTACAAACAACAATTTAAAATTGTGTGAATGCAAATTATTTAAGGTTGGCATAATGTAAAACCCCTGAAAATATAGGGTAAGGAATTTGTATTTGATAATGTGGGTGACACAAAACACCAACCATATAAGATAATATAATATCTCGATGCATTAATGTATAATTTCTATTATATATATCCAATATATTACAATAAATGAAATATTTAATTTAGCTTCCATTGCATGAATTATGTATACTTAATGTCATGTGTTACAGAAAATAGAAACTCATACATAATAGTATTAATATTAAAAATAAAAATAAAAATTACCTCATATTTGTTAAATTTTTTTTGTTATGAATCAGGTTGACCAACTTATAAAAATATATACTCAAATTCATTATTTACTTTTTATTTAGAAACTAATATAAAAACCAAATGAATAAAATGTAATTGATTTTTAAAAAACCATTTAATCCTCCAAAAACGATTCTATTAAAAAATTTAATTAATTATAATTGAAGTCATAAAAGCTATATTTTTTAATAGTTGACTTTCATCCTTTTAATAGAGAACATACGTTCAACACAAATGATGACAATTTTATAAAAAAATTATAAAAATTAACTTAATTTTATAAATTTAAATCTAAAAATAATATTTTGTATTTTTATTTATTTTTTAATATTTCTTCTTTTGATGAATAATGAAAAATACTAAATTTTAATTGAAAATTGATTTTTCATCTATATTATTTATAAGGTGGTGATATATATTTTCTTGAGTTATTGTTTTATTAGATCAATTTTATGTACATTAATCTAATTTTTTTAATTTTAATAAATTTGAAATTGATATTGGATATACATTTTTTAAAACACTTGATCATTTTTACTACAAGTACATGATTTTTATCCCATATATGAGATTCATTTTATACTAATTAACATATCCTGTGTTATAGTGATTTTAAAAAATGGATACCAAATTTATTATCTGAATAATTTAAAATTTATTTTATTGTCAAATTTGTTTTCTAATAAAATACTAGTGAATGTAATTACAATTAATTACAACAATTAAGAGAAAATTTATCTTAATAATGCACAAAACCTTAATTTAATGGAAAAAAATTAAAAAGAAACACTTCCAAAAACAAATTTATGGCCATATTTATACTATATAATATATTCAATCTAATTTGGATCATTATTGGTGAATAATGGTTTGCAAAAAATGTGGGTGGAATTCCCACTTCCAATTATTTACAAGAATGCCACTCATGTTCTAGTATACAAAGGCAATCACCCCTCCCACTTATTTAAACCTATAAATAAATTTCGGCCAAACAAAACCGAACCAAATAATTTCAAAAAATAACACACCTCATCCAAGTAGAAAAAAATTTAGATGAAAGAATGCTGATGATATCCTCTGGTGCAAACCAAAATGAGTTATCTGAAAATGGGTAGCGTTCTTCAACGAGCAATTTTGTTTTTTATCAACTCTTAAATTAGGTCAATATAATGATTATATAATAACATAAATATTCTAAATGTAATAATATTTTTTTTTCATTCTATGGTTATGACATGTACTCACACACACTACCATCAAATAGAATATGCAATAATCTTTCATGTGTAGGGAGAGTACTACCTCACGAACCGATATCGTTTGTTATTCTATTAAAACCTTTAATGGTATTAAATAATGATATATTTATAGTGTTTATATAATATATATATTATATTAATAATTTTTTTATTATTATATAACATTAAAATAAAAAATATCTTCATGCATTCAATTTTTTCGGTAACTCGATAACAACAATTTTGGATGTGTGTACTACCACTTCATCAAAGAGATGTGAATCAATCAAACTATAAATGGAATGTATTAATGATGGGTTTTGTTAAAATATGTGATAAATATTAAATTAATATTCTATAAGAATTATAATGTACAAATATATCATTTAATATCATTATTAATATTACATGAAAATGGAGGTAGTGTTTTTTTGTACGTACTTGCTACAGTATCAATGAACATGGTATTCAATTTCCTATATCCAAACATCATGGATTACAATAAATACATTGATAATTAATATATATGAGACTTAAATCATGATTTACATATTTTATATTATGAAATGGGGATGTGCAAAATAACAATAGAAATAATAAGTCAGAACATAATTGAAAAACATTACAGTTAACACTTGAAACGATGAAAATAATGAAATATTTTTTATAAACAAGTAATATGATATTATAAGATGATCATATATGTTATTATAATTATAATTATAGATATTTTATATTCTAATAACAACATAAAACCATTATTCATAATGTTAATGGACTTTCACCCCAAATGAAACAGAAGGAATGGGATTTCATCTCAATTTACATTCTATTGAGAAATATTTGTTATTATGAAACAAATTACAATAATTTGGTTCATATATATCCCCATTGTAATTTATGTCACTATTAACTCATAAATATTTATATTTTAAGGTTCAGTTTAAATATCTATTATATGGGATTTTTACATGAAAATTACCAAGTGGTAATTGTTATATTTGAAATACCGCATTTTTTCATTCTTGACGTTCAATTGAAAAAATAACATCCTTATGATCATATTTATTATATTTATCTTAATAATATATTTTATCATTTAGTGTATATAATTATTTCCTAAATCATATACCATTTTTACATAGGCTCTTTCGTTTTAAATATATTTGATTAATTGGTGAAATATTTATAAATTCATATATTTTAATCAATACTAATATTTGATGATAAGGCATGATATTCATTAATTATACAAAAAATTAAATATAAAAAGAATAATTATGAAATTATCTGCATGGTTTGGGGACTATTTAAACCAATTCCATCAAATCATCAGTAGTCTATTGAGATTAAATCAGTTATACAAATAAGATGGGTTTTTACCGAGAATGATTTAAAATGTTTTGAGGATAGATAATGATGGAAAATTTATCATATTCCAAGAAAAAATGAAATCAAATAATGTATCATTTCCTTTATTGATATTTCAATTATTATTAATATCCACGATAAATTTTCATTTACATTATTTATAGATGCACTCCATTATCAGCTTGTTGATTAAATTGAATGTGTTTCAATTAACACCATGCAATATTTCTTATTCCTTATCCAGATATATATATATATGGAATGTGTTTTGTTTATATACCATTCCATAATTATTATGTTCATTGACTCATTATTTCATCCATTTTACTTACTCTTACTGATCATACGATCTCACCTTTTTATTAACCTTCCTAATGATATGTTGAATAAGTCCTTGAATGATAATTCAAGGATAAATTTAATTTTATTATAATACGTATCATGTTTTATTTTTTATTTCCTAATATAATATAGGTATAATTTATATAGTTTGCGTTTCCCCAAACTATTAAACTCATTGATCCTTTGGGATTTTATTCAGTGTAATCATGCCAATGTAAAAAATTACGACACATACTCTAGGATTTTGGGTCAGGGCTCTATATTAAATATCGACAAAAATAGTTTAGCTATTAATGTTTTACTCTACATATATCCGGTTCCAAAATACAAAATCCTTACTTCCATACTAAGGAAATAGGATTATACCAATTTTGATACTCGAGGATCGAACAAATTTATACATTTTGTAAAAAATATATCTAGACCAACCAAGTATGATTTCATTTGTAACATCCCTCCCCTTATCCATTGTCTTGTGTTGAGTAAGTGGGTGATAATGGCGATATAAGTTATCCTAATGATATAAATGGCATGAAATTATTTCCAGTGGCTTCATAAAAAATCGGTGGATTTTTTCCCCTCTAAAATAAAAACAATGAAACAAGAATAAAAAATAGAAAAATGTATATATGATGCATGAATAAAAATAAAAACTAAAAATTTTAAAATCAAAAGAAACACAATATCATAGAACTAGATAAATCAAAAGACAAAATATATGTAAGACCAGAGAATAAAACCCATATTACATCAAATGATAAATTCCCAACCTAATTCATTCTCCTATATGACATGTCACACCCATTCTATCAAGAATAATCACTAATGTACATATATACCTTTATATTACCTCTCCCGATATATGAAATAAATAAATGAATAACAATTACTAAGATGGCGATGATTCTAAACTCAAAAGGATTTTACCAATAACATGTCAACTCACACCATTAGGGAAAACATGTCTACCAATTTATTAAAAATTGATTAAAACAAAACAAATAATTTTATATCAAATCCAAACTAGTTTTAAAACAAATTCATTTCCAATAGAACGATAAAAAATAAACATGTAAAACCCCTTCTCAATTAAATATTTTATACCCATTCCACACATCCACACAACCACACATGCATGCCCAAGTGAAAGTTTAATACTCATGAGAAGTCTCTCATTGATCTACCAGGTCATTACACGGTAACCAACACCAAGATCAATAACTCCATTGGAACTGAGAATAATGTAAAATTTCAAATAGGCCTTGTAAAATTCAATATGAATGCATACCAAAATGTATTATAAAACCCATGAATATAAATTTCTATTAATTTTTTTCCCTTGAAAAATTTTCATCTGGCATTTTCTATGAATCAAAAAAAATCCATAATTTTAAAATTAATTTTAAAAAATTGTCATCAAATCGGTATTCTAACAAACCATAAAATTTTGACCATTTCAAAAATTCATCACTAAAATCATTTTCCATTAATAAAAACGCATCAATTTCATAATTCTATTCAGGAAATATCATTCATTTCATTTAGACATGATGCACTAATCATGTGGAATCAATAGTGAATCCAGACACATCAAAAATATTTTAAAATGTGATGAACATCAAAAGGGTTCTATATATCTAATCTTAAATCACCTTCCCTTCCCCAAAAAAAGTAAAAAATCAATTAAAATATTTGAATATGGATACTTCCAAATAGGATTTTATATAATGCTTCAAAAAAATAATGGACAATATATTAACAATTAATAACCTATAATGAGTACTTATCAATGAATTAATCCCTTTAACAAACTATCCATATTGATCAAATTAATCCATGACCAAATTGAATTGTATCTCACCTATTGGGAGAAAAATAAGTTCTTATTATGGACAAATTATAAGAAAACAAAGGAAAAAATTATCTAATTCTAATTATAATGACATATTTAATAGGAATATCAATATTTCATAGGGTTAGGCCAAACAATTTTGAAGACTGTGGCCCAACATTGCATGACCTACATCCTTAAACCAACCATCCCATGATAGGCTTCCATAGTTAGAAAAATAATATGCCAATAGTGTGTTATTTCTATCCCAAATAATAGTAGGCTTGTGTAGTTACTCGAGAGAACCACCACAATTGGGAAAAAAATTCAAACCAACAATGCATGTTCCAAATTCCAACTGTATTCCATTAAAGAGTTTAATACATGTGTTACAATGTTTTTAATAACCACCCTCAAATTTTTACTACTGGAAAATATAACAATAGGTATTAATACCCCCCATAAAATCATAAAAAAATACCAAAAATTACATAAACATAAAATACATAAATATATGGCCATGTATCTGAAACTGGTGGTTCTAAAAATATATTCCAATGAAATTTTTTATACATTATATTACTATAATTTGTCTATGGTGATGGTTGTTAGGTATACAAATGAGAACACATTATTTATAGATATTATGAATTATTTTTCTTTGATAACTTGGATGAATTTTAACTATTATTTATTGATGATATTGTGGTATATTATAAAATTTAACACAATCACAAAAAAACATGTAATAATTGATTAGAAAACTATAGAAAAAAATATGTTTTATGAAAATTTATTAAATATAAATTTTGGTTGTAAAATTTTTAATTTCATGGTTACATTATAATCAACGATATTGAATTATTACATCCTTAAGAATAATTCGAGTAAAATTATTTTCAATTCCTGTAAATTTCATTCAGATTTAATGTTTCGTTATTTTTTAAACATTTTTAGGACATTTTTTAGGAAACAAATTTCAATTTTCAAGAACATAGATCATTTTCACATGAAATGGATTTAATTTTAACTAGTAAAAAAATGTTATATATTTTTTCAATAAATTGAAATGAAAATTGTTGAATTGTAAATTATTAACCATTCCATATTTAAAGGAAGTGTTATGGATTTCCCTTCATTCATCAATAAAGGTATGTTATTTTGTCCTCTATGATGATTATAGAGATATTGTGACTACCCATATTTTTTGGCATGTATTTTTTTTGTGGATTATAGTATAGAAGGTTCCATGTAGGGTTTTAGGGTGAATCTATGTTGGTGGAGTGGGTATAAAATTTTTGGGGGAACCCTATAGTGTAGAAGTAGTTATATATCCTAAGGATTGATTTTTCAATATAGTTATTTTATCGTGGAATAGAAGTTTGAGACACTAGGTCTTGGTGGGTCCATCAAATCATGAAGGGTTGTAGTGTGGATTACTAAAAAGGTTGTTGTATGGTCTTTATTGGTTTGTGTAAAGACACTATGTTTTGGATTGGTTTTACCATATCCATTCCCTAGGAGAATAGGATCTCAAAATTATTTTTAGTATGGATCCAAGAGGGTTTTTTGTTCAAGATACATTGTATCATAGTTACCGAGGATTTGTGGAAATATTTGGTAAAAAATTAAATATTACGGTGTGGAATGCTTTTCATCATTATAGAATTTCATTTTCCAATTAAGAGTAAATATACACAACCCCTCTTAAATAATCATTTTTCTATCTTCCTTTTCAACTATTAGGTGACTTTGGTTTAATTTTATTTGGTATTTTACCATTTTACACTGGTTTTGATCCACAACCTTACTAAATAGAATTGTGGACAATCCATGTTATATTCACCTCTTTTCAATTCTCATTTAGTTTACAATCTCTTCTTGGGGAATGATGTGATCATGGGAGTTGCTTGTTTATAGTGGTTTTGTAAAATAATCATGAATATTAATATTTTGTTATTTATTTAGAGTACCATATTGTGTGATTCTATTATTTTGGGAGTCTTATAATGTTCTATTATATAAAAAATTATTATTTTTGTTACATTTTAAGGGAACCCTATTATATCCTTATTATTAATTCTCATGATATTATATAGCAATTTTCTCTCATAGGGTGTTTGGTAAAAAATATCTATAGGAGAAAATAAATATTTTTAATTGAAACATAAGTTGAATTGACGGAATCATTTGTGTTTTCTTATTTATTGATATTTTTTATGAGTTTATAAAATCTATATTTTTTTTATATAAATCTAGGTTATTGTTATTACTTTATTTTTTATGTGATTTTAATAAATATACAATTGGTTAATGAAAAATGTTGGGGATTGAAAGATTATTGTTGGGGAATTTGTGGGTCTAATGTGTGGTGAGGTAGTGGGTTTGCTAATGTTTAGAGTGGGGTGCATCAAAGTTTATGTATTTTTTAGGTTTCTATAGGACTATTCTAGTATTGTTTAATGAAAATGTAATGGGTTATATGAAACTATGTGTAGTATGAATATAATGATTGGTAATTTTACTAAGGATATGATAACATTATGAATGTTGTATTTAAAAAAACCAATTCTAATGAATGTGATGGAATGAAATTGTAAATTATAAATTCATCAATTTGTGTGTCCTTATAAATAGGATATTATTAAATTTAAAATTGAATGGGTTTTGAATAGAACATGGTTATTAATTTGGTAAATATTGAAATAGGTTAAATATGAAAATAAATAAGTTATTCATGTTTTGTTGTGTGGCTATTTTGTATAGTGTGTCAACTTTAGTTATTCCAGAAGTGTGGTCTAGATATTGTATTGTTTTGTGGTATATTTGTTGGAGATATGAGGGTTACTAATGTAAACTTTTATTTTAGTCTTGTGTTAGACTGATAAAAAAAAATTTACATGTTTTTTAAATATTTACGACACCTAAGGTGGAAAAACTATATAATTCCTAAATGTTTTGGGGAATTAGTGTTTTAGACCACATCTATGTTGTTGGTGAAATAAATTTCAGGATATCCACTCTTTTCCAAAGAACCTTACTTAGTAGTATATGTTGGTGCCATTTAGTTCGTTGTGACTACCGACTAGTTCTGTATTAGTTTGTGGAAATTCCAAGAGGTCATGGTTAGGGTTCTAGATTTTAACTGATGATGACGATATAATATTATGTGGGGTCATACATTGTAGGATAAGGGTATGAGGTTGATTTTATTCATATTCATGTTTCATTACTACATTGATTATGATACATTTTTATGTAATGATTTTTCAAACTGCTGATGTGAAGAGTCTATGATGTGATTTTGTGATATGGATAAAATTTGATGACAAGGAAGTGTAGGGAGTACATTATGAGTGGAATTTTGGTGTGACGGATGTAAATCCTGCAAAATTTGTTTGGACCACTATTTCTTATTTTATTTTGATTCTGGGTTACCATATATGGATTTCTTAGTTGGTAAAAGTGCATTACTATGGTTGTGATGTATTATTCAACCTATTTTTGTGTCATTGGTTTTAAAATTTTTAATAGATCATTATGATGATATTCTAGATTTTAAAAAGATGATTTTATTAGGATCATATTGTGTATAGATGTTATTATCACATTATGAATATATATTTTTTAGGTTTCCAAGAGTGTTTAGAGAGTGGGATTGATAATTATATCTTTTATTTTTTATATTATATTGAGTCACTAGACTTTCAATGGTATTTTTTTACATAGAGTTTTATTTTTATTTAATTACATGCATTGTGGGTTATTTGTTCCTTTTTATTATATGTAAGTGTTTGTTTTTTGTGGTTCATTATTTTTCTTGAGATTATTTATATTCGGAGGGAAATTCCTTCTATTATATGACTTACACCCTCTGTATTAGTAACCAAAAAAATCTTATTGGGGATGGGATTCCGGGGTCACTCGTTCTCTTCATTGAAAACATAGGAGTTGTGCCTACATAGAGGGGGTGGTGAGAATAATTTCATTTTCCTCATAAAATTTTATCCCCATGAGATGAATAATTCATTTCATGATCCACATATGATCCCATAGTTATTTATTTTTAACAATCTAGGTATATTTTTTATGGGTAGAAATTTGATATATATATATATATAAATCATAATTTTAATAAATATAAATTCACTCAAAAGTGGTGAACATGTGGAAAAAATAATGACTAGAAATGATAATGGAATATGATATTAGGATACATTTTAAATTGGTCAAAAGTTATTATGAATATACACCCAAGAAGTGTGTATTAATTGAAATTTTAAAAATAAAGAATGAATTTAAAAAGATATATTTATTAGAGTTATATTAATAAATAAAAAGATAATAAAAGATAAATAACACAAGATATTTTTTTAGTGGTTTAGATCATAATGTCTATACTTCTTTCATCTACAAACACATAAACTGAGAGTATAGGATCCCACAATAATGAATATAAAAGAATATTATAATGAACATTTCCCACAAGGAGTCACAACCCAATTATAAATACTTTTTCCCAATGGAGGCATAAAAAAATTGACCTACCCTTTTCCACTAAGAGGCATAACCCGAACAACTGTCATTTTTTCCTTTCAAAAACAACATAATCTGGAAATTTTATTTTAAAGTCACATCAAAATATAATACATTTTAAATGGTATTATAACCAATTATAATTATTTAAATAAAAATATGATATGGAGAAGTATATATATAAAACAACATAAAAATATCCTTTGTTTGGGTGCTGATGGAGTTGATAGATCAGCAATAGTAAATGATCAAATAGTTAATGTCTTGTTGAGTGTTGTAGAAATTAATAAATGTTTTTATCGCTTGAATAGTTTTATAATATCCACATCCTCATTGTATTTTTTTCTATTTAAATCCTAATATAGTTTTATTTTATGAATATATGATTTAAAATCATGATTCATGTTGTAGGTTTTTGTTTCCTAATAGTTTATGTGATAAATATGCTTAAAAATAATCATGTTCATTAAATTGATAATGTATAAAATTTAAAACAAAATTTATACATATAAAATGTAATATTAATTAATATAGTATCCATACATAAATACAATCAACATTAATGTACCTTTTAATATTCCGATAAATCATGTGAGTCAAATGATTTAAATTCCAACCATATTTAATTTAGAACTCATTTTTTCCTAAGAAACCAAAATTAAACATCAAACCATATATTGAGAATATAATTAAATAATTATAATATTTAATCATCGATTTTAATTATTTATTTATTAATTATAGGAAAAACATTAAATATATCAATATAAACATGTCACAAATAGAAAGGTGAAATGTTTCGTAAAACCAAACATATTTCTTAATTTGACAAGATCTTATTCAAATTAAAATATAATTGTAGGAAAATTTACATATAGGTTTCACATAGAATATTTATATACAAGATTCACATAATTAAATGTTCATTTTCAAATCTATATATAAAAATTCATGTACATAATTTTCATGTAAGATAATATGGAAATTTATAGTCAACTTAAATTATAATGTTTTAGAATTATAATTTACCATAAAACATAATAAATAGCTTTATATGAAGTAGAATTATATTAGATAATTTTATTTTACATAAATATTATCATGAATTATCTTAATTGTCCTTATAAAAATATTGTTATCATCACAATATATTACAAAATTATTCTTGGAAAATATAGAATTTAATATTAAAACATGAAGCGTTTTAAATAAATATTTTTACTTATAAATACTATTTTTGAGATTGGTTATATATATAAATATATTGAATTTATGCACACAAAAATTACTTAATTTCAAGTTATCATGACCATGATGTAGATGCTATAATGCTAAGAATTCCACTCATGTCAAGTAGTCATGGTTGGTTCCATAATCAATACACATATTAAGATCCACATTCAATACAAATGATCAGTTCTATGGTCAGTTATTACAATTAGTTACTTGTTTAGTACATAAGATCTATTCCATGGCCATTTGAAATCATAATTTAATAGGCTCATTACTTATAGTTAGTGGACATAGTATGTTGACACTATTGGATGAAACAGTTAGTTACGAACATTGAAAAATTTTAAATTTCCCAATATTTAAGTTTTTAGTTTCATATTAATTTAAATTATATAGGTCTGTAATGGAATATTTAGCATATTAAAAAGTTATTAAACAAGTATTAAATGTTTTAAAATATAAAAAATTGAAAACTAAAAATATTTTAATCAAATAAATATAACGAAATGGTCCTGACTAAGAATACAACAAAATTACCCAATAAAATATTAATGATTCTCAATGGATGTAAAAAAAATTAACTATTATATTTCATAAAATATAATGCGGTTCAAGAATCGATTTAACATTCTACCCCTTTTGATAGTAAAAAAAGTATAATTTTAAAAAAAATAACCCCTTTTTAAAAATTATAAAAAAAATTACGGCTTTAGTTGAATAATTTCCTCTTTAAAATTTATACATAAAATATTAAATCACTTTTAGAACACATATGTCAAAAATAACAATTTCTTCGATAGATTTCATAAATAATAATATTTTTGAACATATAACAAGGTGCCGCCAAAAAATAATTCCATATTCAAAACTACTCAATTAATATAATTTTAAAATGTTATTGAAAATATAAATGAGGGACCCTTGATAAAATAAAATTTTATGAAATATAAATGTTTATATATAATATAAAATATATATTATACATATGATAAGTCTCAGTATAAATATATAATACAAAAATATATATAGAAACAAAACAATAGAATTATGATAAAAAATATTTTACATATTTCATGTATATCTATAAATTTCAGCACAAAACACACCCAAAATCATCCTACATTCATGCGATGTAAAATTAATTCTCCAGCATACAAAGATTAAAATTAATTTTCTCAAACATATAAAATAATATTGGATTCATATATATCATAAAGATGATTTAAATTAAAATTAATTCCATACTAAAATTTCATTTTTTAACATGATCACTAATAAAATGAAATTCAACATCAATGTGCTTAGTCTTACTATGTTGTAAGGGTTTACAATAAATATAAAGAGAACAATTAGTATAAATAATATTGGAATTAAATCTATAAAAAAAATATCCTTAAGGGTTTTCCCAATCCATAAATATCACCACATAATGCAACAACACTACACTATGATTCAATAGTTAAAAGGGATGCAATATTAATTACCATTGTAGCTTGTAAAGTTATTTATTTAACAAGTTAATTGAAGGTACATGAAGTGATATAACAATTATTCTTGCATTGGATTAATTTTAAATAGAATAAATTATCATATCAATTATAATTATAGCAAGATAAGATAGATCATGATTCAAACAACAATTATCATGTTTAATAATTATTTTAACTAGTTGATTATGAGTTTTTGTAGGATCACATTGATGTCTAAAACACATGAACACTAAAAACATTAAATCTCTTTATGAATTGGTTAAATATAATTAACATCATATCATTCCTCTATTGGGTTTTACATAAAATTACTTTCGATATTTATCAAAATCTAAATTTCATGTTGTAATTATGGGAGTATTTTAATATTTTATGAATATGAAGAAATCATATTAAGTAATTAATTAAAATATTTATATTCAATTTAAAAATACATTTATTTCATTGAATGTTTTCAAAACCAATGAATAATTTCAAATCCACCACCTTGCGAATATCAAATTCAAAATTTTTAAAAATATAAAAATTACATACAATGACATTAATATGAGGAACCAAATATAATATCACCAAAATAAATTTATACAATTATAATATCACAACAAAAATTGGTAATAAACAAATTGAGATCAAAATTTCCATTCATCGAATTCATTTTCAAAATAAAATAGCATAACATTTCATATATAGCTTAAGGATCTTGATTCAAACCATATAAAGCATTTGATAGTTTAAAAACATGATCAGGATTATATTCATTTTAAAAACAAGTGGGTTGTCTAACATACACATCTTAAAAAATATATACATTTAAAAATGAATTTTTTACATCCATTTGAACAAATTAAAACCATAAAAAAGAATAAAACTCCAATTTTACCCAAATTTATTATAATCATACAACATGTAAAAAATACTTTACAAAATAAATACAATTCTCTTATAAATATCATTGAGAGACTACCCTATATTAATTTTTAATTATATTTCTAGATTTAGCATTTAAAAAACTATTTTCTCAGTTCCAATAAAAAAGATTTATTTTGTGAAGGAATTATAGTCCATACATTATTACTAGTAAATAGTTTTAATACATATTTAATAATGAATATCTAATTAGCATAATCTAAATATTCAATAATATTTTTGAGAAAAATATAAAATATATTCATAATAAGAGAAAACATTAATAATTGATTATATTGTTTGGACATTTGAATCAACATTACAAATCCCATTTTCAAAAGGATTATATCAATGAATCTTAAATGAATTTTCATGAATATCAACATATTGAGAAGAAACATTATCCCAATTAATTTTTAATCAATTTAATAATGTACATATGCTATGAAATTGAAATCTATAAATTATTCGTCACTTTATTCAATATCAATAAAATTTTATTCAATGTATTATAAAAAATTGTAACATGAATTGATTCTTCAATAACCAAGGATCTTTTATTACATAATCTGTATGAATTTGTAATAAATGAATATACTATGAATATTCCATCATAAAAATCATTTTTTTGTTATTTTATTGAATACTCTATAATTTCATCAATTTTATCTGATCTAAAATTTTTCTTGAGAATAAAAAACATACGAACAGTGACTCTAAAACCCATTTTTATGTTTTCATCCTTTACAATGTTTATATGTTTTCTTGTCAGCATGGTTTTTAAAATTGTTATATTTGAAACACAATATTATGTATTCAGATATTAATACCAAATATATTTAGGTAACATAAATTTTTTTACCATTTTTCTTGAAATTTATGGATGTATTCTAGATTTCCTCTATATTACACCATTTTTTGGATCCCTTGGAGTTTAGAATTATTGAAATTATCTATTTTCACGAAAAAACTGGAAAAATTAAAAATTTATTATTAACCATGTTGTTCAATTCTAACTGACATAATTATGATTATTTTCTAATGTTGAACCAATTTACAAAAAAACACAATTAGATAATATTTCATAATTATGAGTAAAAAGGTAAACCCATGTGTACATTTTAAAATAATTAATAGTTAAAAAATAACTATTATCTCCAAAAATTGTATGATTTCAATGAACCACTATTATTTAAGAAACATCCCGCTATTTATTTTTTCAGTTATGTCCCTTTTTGGGGTTTTATTAATTTAATCAATGGTGGTAGAGGCTTTTCTTTTAGGTTGCATTGTTTTGTTAAGGAAAATAAAATAATTTTTAGGGATATAACTTTTTTGGAATTAATTTATTCTTTTTATAAATGGTTTATAGGGTCTATAAGGTTTTTTAGATGTTTGAAAATCATTAGATATAGTTTGTGTTGTTTTTTTAGAAGATTGATTGAGATTGGTCAGTTGGAAACATTTCCATCGTGAAATATTTACATGACATGAACCTATTTTTGGGAATATTAAATTAAAATGATTAAATAATTAAATGTTTACCTACATGTATATGATTCCACATTTTGATATGGAGGATTATGGAAATTTAAACCTGATGTGATGTTTTTTGGGTGTAAATTATAAAAGATAAAATTCATTTTAATGTATGATTTCACATTGAGAGTCTATCATGATCTATGTTTGTAACCTGGGCATCACAAATGATTTTTTTTCTGATTCATTGTGTAACCAAATCCCTAAATAACATGGGGAGATTAATTATGGTATTTAGATGAATTTATCCTTTATGGACGTTTCTTTCAAGTGTCTAATCTCTAGCGTGGTCATTTATTTGGGTTTTCCCCTTAGTTCCACTATTCTCGATTATCATAGTGGAAATCTATTGACAACCATCTAATATAGTTTTTATCGTGATGTTTTTGTGATATATATTTTCTTTCTGATATATTTCACTATTTTTATTTCTTTTTATTTCACTATTTTGAGTGTTTATTTGAACACCATATAATAGTAGGTATTGAAAAAAAAATCCCAATGGTCTGTTTCTATTTGATTAAGTGTGTGATTTTTTTTTGCAATTACAACTACCCAACATGTGAATTAACTATTGATATAATGCATGATAATAATCATGTTCTTGGAATAATCATTATAACTATCTATATCCTATAGTTTTTAGACCAATCTTTTCGATACAAACATAGATAACATATCCTTAAACAATTATGAACTTTATTTTGACATAATTTTTAATTGAAATTATTAGTGATAATTTGATGTGAGATAGTTTTTCACAACAACATGATAACAAATTTATAATTAATTTGTTAAATAATAGTGTTATTTTATTAAAATTGTAATTCTCTGAAAAAATAATTTTCCCTTATGATATTTTTTTTATAATTCATTGCTTTATGACTTTTATTGTGATTGACAATATAATTTATTTATAAAGAACTTCGAGAGATCTCAAACTGAAAAAATTATATATATGGATTGGATTGGTTATGATGTAATGATTATTATTATTTCTATAGTTATACAGAAAGGTTAATATATAGGCTTGAGACTCGGTACAAGGAAATACCTATTTAAATTACTATGCAAGGTTATGTTATAACGCTTATAGGGCTCATCCTGATTGTGGTGAAATTTCTAAAAAGAGGGGTTGGCCCAGTTATTATGTAATTCTTATATGTATCATATTAGTAATATGGAAATTATTATATTTAGGAATTTTTCATAGTTATGTGATTATTCCATGGACAAGTGATTACGATTATCATTGTAGTGCTATATATTTAGAGTTATTCGAACAAAGTGCTACAGAAGGTTATTTGTTATATTTTATAAATTTTTTAATTAATACACTTATATTTTTTTATAATAAGTGTATGTTACTATCAGATTACGTTTTTAGACATTTTGTTGTTGACCGAAGATATAATACTCACTCATATTGTGGGTATTTGTTTAGTACCATTAATGATTATATGGATATATGTTTAGAAATGTAATACAGAAATTTTGTTTATTGTTTCTTGTTCTATGGGATGGTGTTTGGAGATAGGGCGTATGTGTACTTAAGACTATAGTATTTTGATATTTTTGTGTCAGTCTGGAATTTTATCTCAATGAATTATACTATATCATTTATTTATATCCCATCATGAAATTACATGGTTCGTTTATATTTGGATTACTTGGTTTTTCAATTTTCATCCAATGTATTATTTAGTATTACCTCTTTTATTATTACTATGATATTTTTTTATATTCATTGTATTTAATCATTCTCCCATGGGGTATAGTCTCCATACAATTTTTTCTACACTACTTAAGCAAATCGATATCATCTAGCATATGGGATAAGACACATATAGATTATCATCCAACTATATTTGGCCACATGAGACAGTTCCGAATCGGGCGAAATTATAAAATTTTATTAGAGAAGATCTTGTTTTTTATTATATTTATTTAGTATTTGGGAAATTAATGAAAGGTACATGGATTGGTCTTGACATAGTAATGAACTCGTGCATGATAGTAGCTAACCAATGTACAGGGAAATCCAAGTGGCTATAGATGAGACTATTATTCATTATTTTTGTTTACTATAGTTCATATCATTTCAATTTGGGTTATTCAGATGTTATGTGATTTATTATTTAATGATATTTATATTTGTGGAATAGTATGGTGGGAGATGATAATAAAGTAATCAGGATAGGAACATATAAATTTATACTAACATTCATTGTTCAGGAAAGGTATATATTTATTACATGTGAAATATTTTCCTAGATGAAATGTGAAATGAGAACCCAATTATATTTGAAAAAATAAATGAATTCATGGTTAGACCATGATAATTTACTTGTTATAACATGTTTATAAATACATTAATCTAGTGGTTCTTTGTTTTTGACATATTTTTTTGTTGAATATATTGATATCTTGTTTTTTATGTATTTTCTATTTCAACTGGATAAAATATATTTTCACTTTAATTGAATTGAGTGTCAGGAGAGTGGAAATCAGTACACTCATAACACAGGTGAACTATAGCTTGATATAATACATGTGTGACATCTCACTACCCACTTTTATATATTTTTATTCTCTCATTGTCTGTTTTATTTAGTTCAATTTTGTTACTCTTGAGGATGGAGATAATTTTCAAGGGAAAATGACTAAATGTATGATGATGTATGTTTGTTTTAAATAATGGATATTATATATAAATGTGTTAAAGGAGTTGGAGGGATATCCATATGTTGAGAGACCATCTGTATTGGATAGGTCTTTTGAGAAGAATTTAGGGTTATAAAATTTCTTCTATGTAATTACATGTCTTATAGTGATTACACATAATGAAATCATTAATCACTAAATAAAATGATCACTTCATGTATTGGTCATCTGGATGAATTTTTGAACTAGTGCAAGATATGAAAGGGTTTAGATGTTGTGGAAATATTTCAAATCACGAAATTGTAAAAATATATATTTTTAATTTGAGGAGACATATATTTTTCATTTTCTTGGATTGATGTATTACAAAAAATAAAAATATGGTTCATGAAAATTAATTATTTAATATTTTATTTCTATTTTGTTGGATGAGTGATTTTATACTTCATTCATTCTTAGACTCATCCCTATTTAACTAGGATGTCTCATAGGTGATTTTGGAGACATCCACTCCTTAAAAAATTTTGTTCTATGGTTTATCATTATAGATATTGTAATGAATTAATCTAGGTGATTAACACATTGTAGGCTGAGGCTGTGGTTACTGGTATGGAATCTTCTATAAAAGAGTTCCCTCATATGACTATGGCTTTGAACAAATCATGTTCAAGGTGTGGGTCACCATCCATTATGTTGGGTAATCGCTTTGATAGATTGGAGATTGAAGGGACTAGTCAGAAGGATGATTATCCCACAGAGGAATCTGATGGCGAGTCATCTGATCGGTTTACTAAAGACAGTAAACCTGAATTCCATGATAAAGAACCTTGTGGTTAGAGAAGGAGGAAGGGGAATAATGGCAGTAGGAAAGGCTGAAAGGAATAATCATATTTAGCTCTACTGATGGAGACTCAATCTGCTAAAAAATCACAAGACAAGGTGAAGGGTAGTGCTACCAACCCTGTTTGAAATTTTATTTGTTTGGAGGGGAATTTTGGGGAAGCCTTCATTAACGGTGGCCCATTGGGAGATATTCCTTTGCAGTTTTTCATGTATTCTAGAAAAGTTAGGGAAGAATAATCCCTTGCGATTAATGCCTCCATAGATGATGGGACAACGTATTCTGATGCATACTAACAGTGAGCAGAATGCGTGGATAGACAAGAAAAACTTGATTTTAATTAGAGGCTTCAATAAAGAGAAGATCGAACAAGAAGAGTACATGCAAGTGTGGCACATGATGGCATCCTGATTTTAATACCTACTAAATAATGCTCCAAAAACACCAGTATCTTATCTTTCGTCAAACACTTTTCGGATAATAATGATAATAGGTTCATGTCACATTTTAACACCTATGTTTATTCTTATAGTGCTTATCCTGGATGAACTTGGGATTTCTCACTTTTTCTAAAAAAGTGTCTTTGATAATAAATAATGAACATTCAGTCATTTAGAACCATTTTGTTTCATTGATGGATCCTTTGATATATGAGATAATATTCTTTATCTTTTCTATGATCATTGTATGAACTTTATCTGAAGGCTAACCATTTTACTGGTTTTGGTGAGGTTCAAGAGCTCTTTAAGGGACATTTTGACCTATATTATCCAATGAATTGTGTATTTTAAATCGATTTTGAGTTTAACGGATTGATACTACAGAATATATCATTGTATTTTCATTCTTCATTATTTGTGGATTCCATTTCAAGATTGTGGGACCCTAGTTTTAGGTGGATAGTTCACCCTATATCCTATAATTGTAGAATTTTATTACATTGGTTTTTGTGAGTTATTTTATACATTATTTAATATGATTGATTTTTGTGCATGAAAACCAATTTTCTATAAAATATTTCTTTCCCCAAAATATTTTAGAATAAAATTTATTTTTCAATATATTATAAAATGAATTTATGAAATATTTTTCAAAGATTATTTTTATTAAAATTGTATGGAAAATTTATCACATGGGAAGTTTTTTATAATTAGGTGGAAGGTGTAGATTGGTGAAAATTTTTATATGTAGTGGGTGGTTCAATCAATGGTTGATACTTTGAACCCTAGGCTTTTAGTTCTATAGACTCGATTGGAATTGATGATGGATTCACTTGTTGGGGTTTATACGCTATGTATATCAATGTTTTATGGACATGGGTGATCAGTAGTCAATGATAGTGGTAAGATTAGTATTCTATCATTACTTTTATTCATCCTTGATATGATGTTATGCATTCTTCTAATTTTATATGATTTTTTTATTTTTTTATTCAAACATTGTTTTTATTTGATTTCACTTATGTATATGAAATTCTTTGAAACTATTTTAAATTTCTTGATCTGTAAATGTATAAGATGGAAAATTTAATTGTATTATCATAATTTTGATATAAAAATGTTTAACTATTTATTAGGACTTGTTTTCATTAATTTTAAGAATGTTACAGTTATTGTATAGATACTTTTTATGGAATGCTGAGGAAGAATCATACTGATCCAACTATCAAACAACTAGTGCACCACTATGATAGTGCATTGTTTTTTGTATGTCTTTTTGAATCACAATGGAATGGTGTTACATTGAGTATTTAAAAATTTTATTAGCTATATATGGGTATCTAGAGGTGATATTGTGTAATTTTCCCATGATACCAAATGGAGAATTGAGTTTTCAATTTTAGTTTTCCATTGACTTTTAACTTGTACTTTGTGATGTTCTGACTACTTTGTGTTGTATATTTATGTTGTTTTCTTTCTATTATGGATTATATTTATCTCCTCCACTTTTGTTCTCTATTTTATAAATATATAATCCATGGGGTTTACTTCAGGTTGGATTAAATCTTTCTCTATATTTATTAATGAGGCATGTGTTCCAGTCATCTGCAATTCAGGGTTGGTAATTCCCATAAAATATGTAGAAATTTAGGTCGAGTACTATCTTTAGAGGGTATCTAAGTTCGGATTTTTACAATTCAGTATCATATGTTATATGTAATGATTGTACTTATGTTGAGACATTCTTTATATTAGTGATAGGATTCTCTAGATATTTTAGGTATGAGATAGTGAATGCCAAAACAGCTCATTCTAAAAGGAGAGTCATGTTAGGATGTGATATTATGATGTGTGTCTCCTATTTTGAGATCTTAATCATAATATAATTTTTTCTTATGGTTTTCCTGTTTTAAATGAGAATATTTATTTATATGATCATATATAAAATTTCATTATTTTAAAGTATTACTCTAAGTTGTCTTCCATATAGTCCTCAGGAGGGTACAATGGATGATCCTCAAGGTAATACAAATATAGATCATCATCTTATCGAGTGTACTATGTGAGTATTTTATATAGTAAACAATGATATATGAAAATTTCAGAACATAGTATTTTAAGTACAACTAGGAACCTTAGGAGACATGGATCAAGCATGAGTGTTCAAACATTAGAAGATAACATCCTCTAAGGGTAGGTATGTACATAAAGAGTCAGATGAATAAATGGAAAGGATTTACCAAATGATTTAATTCCAAGATATATATTAAATTATCAATGTTATTTGTGTGGAATTCAGACATGGTTATATCATTACATGTTGGTTGAATTCTAGGGTGCAGACGGATATTCATGTGGGCTTGGATAGAAATGGATACAAGACACTATATTTCTTGTAGTTTTTACTAGATCTCTTAATGATGTAGATTTAAATCATTTTCCTCTCTTTATGGATGGGATAGTATTTAGTGTCAGTTTAGACTACCCTTTTTCCAATCTTGTTTGGTTTTATCCCGAGTTAGTAAAGAATGACCAGTAGATGTCATAAAAATACTTACATTATTTATGACCAATTATAATATCATAGTTATTTATGTAGACTCTTCCACTAATGTAGAGAGACTTTCTATGGATAATATGTACTAAATGTATATGGAATGAAATGTTAATTATCCTACCCATTCTCTATCACCGAGTTTATACATCAGTGGAATTCATGGGAAAACGTGGAAGTAGAAGATCATCGTAGGAGTGGTATAGTTGTTTCTTAGAGACAGAACTTCTATAAACTTTATGTAGTAGCTAGTAGTGGGAACCAGTATTTTAGTTAGTTTTTCCAGGCTACACATACCTAACTTTTATGTTCTACATAAATGAATATGTGTAATGGTTTTCAACTCTATAGTAATCCACTATGTTTCAATCAGGCAATGTGTATACCTATTTATATCCAGGTATCACCAACTAAAAAGAATATTACGGTGTAGTTAAATGCATCACAGACTATAGGAATATATCCATAGGTCTCATGAGGGATGTACCTTCATGTTTTAGATGAATTTTAAAAGGTTGTAGATATTGTTCTAGAGATTTTGAGTGGTACTGTATTTATTGTATCTTCAGTATTAATTTCTTTGTTTGATACTGGTGCATGCCACTCAATAAAAAATTACCATTTTTTATATCGCTAAGATTCCTATGGAGATTATTTCATTTTATATGGATTTATATATACCTATAAAAATGAGTAAAGAGAAAAAACTTTATAGTTTCTGTTGTTTTGAATAACATATGAAGAGTTTATATGGGATTTATTTATTCTTGATCTTGATTTGTTTTAAATCATCATTGAGATGGATTAGATTATTTCTCATCATGATGAGTTTTATTGTTACCATTGAATTTACTCATTTCTAACTAATGATGGGAACTCATGGGTATTTCAAGGAGAGTGGGTTCTAATGTATTGTCACGTAGGACCTTCCAAAATGGAGTTGAAGACATTGTTGATTGATGTTTTAGTTATGCCTAATGGTGTATCTTCAATTATTTATCTTCCCTATATTATTTACAAATAATCAAAGTTTTTAAAAGTTGAATTCTATATGGTTATTCTATAGAGGTAGGAAGAGTTTAAGATGGAAATATTTTCAATTATGCAACTGATTTCAATTCATTCTTATACTATGGAACCAGTGGATTTAAAATAGATTATGATTAAGTTAGATGACCTTTTGAATAAATTTTTTTTACATCCATTGGGTATTTCCTTTAGAAATTGATGTTATTTTTTCCCAGACTATGGATGGATCAATCTGAATTTACATAGATTATCATAATATTTAATAGTTAATGGTTAATAACATGTATTGATTGTCTCATGTTGATTAATTTTTAAATTATTTAAAAGGGAAAAAGTAGATTATGAAGGATAAACCTGATTGAAGATATCATTAGCTAATATTTCCTGAGTCTGATATATTAAAGATGGATTTCAGGAGAATGTATATCCATTATGAATATCTTGTGATGAAATTTTTAGACTGATACTTCTTCAGTTTTTATAGATTCTTTGAATTAAATATTTCATCATTATCTCCAAAAAAAATATGTGTTTTGGGATAATATTTTTGTTTACTATAGATCTGATCTGGGGAACAAGATCCGTTTTATTTTTTGTCTAGAAATTTTAAAGAGTAGCCATTTCAATGTAATTATTTTTGAAATGATATCTCTAGATTCTTAGTGATTTTTTGGGGATCATGATTTCTGATAATGTATTATCTATTTTTCATGATAATGTGAAGGTAATTTTTTCATGGGAAGAACTATATAACCCCTTTCAGATTTATAATTTTCTTACTCATTCTTGACATTTTCAATGGGGTTTCAAGTATTTTTCAATGTTTTGGTCACATTTGACTTATCTCTTTATGAAATGGGTAAAATTAGTTTTGTTTGGAATGTGTGAGTCTCTTTTTGATGATTCAAAATGACTTCACACATCCCCTCCTTTTATGATCTTACTAAACCCAGTATGGGGTATATTTTATTGGTTATTATTTTCATAATGTTGAAGGATGTTTCAATTTAGAGGATGGTAATGTGGTGTCTTATGGATCTCCCTAGCTAAAACCCCATGAAAATAATTTACCTACTCTTGATTTTGAGAATATCATGTTTATGTTTGTTCTTATGTTTTGAAGGTACTATCATTTAAGAGAGAGGTTTATAGTCATTTTGACCATAAGAGTATTATAAATATATTTTATTTTAAGTTATAGAATATCAGATAAATATGATGGTTTAAATACAATAATATGTTCTACCTCAAAACTACATACACACCAGGGAAAGGAAATATCATTACAAATGTTGTCAAATGGAAGGTTCTGTCATAGACCATTCTTGAAGCAGGCAATAGAGCGGGTGGAAATTAGTCTGGAGGAGAAGTGGGAAGAGTCAGTTTTCACTGAGCACAAGATGAAGAAAAACTATTTGTAAACTATGCCTTTTTTCAAAAGAAAAGGGCAAGAAACACTTCTATGATCAAATAGATTAGTGGGGGCGAAAAAACACTACTTTCTTCTATGATTGTATTAAAGAGAAGAGGAGGAAAACCATGCCTAATATAAAGCTGGAAGATGTGTCCTTCTTTGATGACAAAGATGTTGTGAGAGGGATGGTGCACATGTTTTTCAGATATCTGTTTGTAGGACCTAACACAAAAATTCCTAAAGGTTACCCGGCAGGGATTGAGGGTAACTTGGGAGAACATTTGAAGTTAATTTCTACTCAGTTCAAAAAACACGTGGATTTCCAGCCAGAGGAGAAGGAAATATATGATGCCATGATGAAGCTTAACCCAGATAGTGCTCCAGGTATAGACAAGATTCCAGTTTCATTCTATCGGAGATCATGGGATACCATTAAAGGGCACATTACAAGGATGATTCAAGACTTCTTCGGGGGAGGAGGACTTCCTCGGGTGGCCTGTAAAACAGCACATGTTCTGCTTCCGAAAATAAAAGACCCATCTTCCATAGCACATTTTTGGCCCTTCAGCCTGTGAAACTTTTCATTTAATATTTTGGTGAGTATTATCAACTCGAGGATTTTCGTATTTCTTCCTCATATCATTTCCCTTGAATAGAATGGGTTTGTGAAAGGTCGATCGATCCAAGGCGCTATGAATTTATCACAAGAGATAACCAGGGACATCAACACCAGAACTCATGGGTCTAATATCATTATAAAGCTGGATATGATCAAGGCGTGTGATAGACTGGAATGTGGTTTTACTAACCGAGTGATGACGCACATGGGCTTCTCTGCACGGGCTTGTGATAATTTTTTTAGATGCATTAGCACTCCTAGGATTTTGTTTCATTCATGGGTTGATCCTATAGATTTTTTTAATGAAACAAGTTTTCTTGGTCAAGGAAACCCTCTTTGCCCATGTATTTTCTTTCTAGTGTAGGATACGTTAGGCAGAATGATAAATAGATGGATTCATAGCAGAGACATCCTTCCATTTCGATGAAAACAGATCATGCCGCTGGTGCAAGGCCATGAGAGCGGTGCATTTGCGTAACAGGTTGGGCATGCAAAGATGCTAGTTCCCTATATAATATTTAGGGACTGCTATATCTCCAGGAAGAATATAGATCAAGGATTTTGATCACGTGGTTAGCAGGATAGCGAGTTGATTTTTAAACTGGAATAATTATTTCTTATCCTTCGGGGTTCGTATTGCTTTGGTCAACAATATCTTATCTGTTATACCAGTGCATGGAATGGAGTCCACCAGCATTCCAAAAGTGTTTATTAGATTTATCGACAAAATCATGTATGGTTTAATATGGGATGCTACATCAGAGGGAAAATGACACTAGGTATCTTGGGGGAGAATGGCAAGGCCGATCAAGGAGGGAGTCATAAACGTGAAGAGCCTCATATTCACCATTCAATGCATGCACACTAAACAATTTTGGGAATAATTGAGGGATGATATTTATGGGGAAAGACCATGAAATGTAATAGGGTAGGAAATGAAGGCACCCAGTAAGAGCCTTGTTCTCCTCTGTGGTCATCAATTTTCTCCATCATCCCGACTCTTCTACAACACTCTCAACGGATTGTAGGGCATGGGAACATTATCTTTTGGTTCGATCAATGGGATGGTAATAAAATAAGGTGTCAGGGTTTCCCTACGCCCACTATTACATTTAGTGAAGCATGTTAGTATCCCAAACATATTGCGATGGCCCCAGATAAGAAGAACAACGAGGATTACAATAATATTATCATCAATTCAGAACTAAATAATTTCATTTTTATTCCCTCGGTAATGGGTAATTTTGATACAAAAGATTATCATTTGATTGCATTCAACCAGTCAAAAGGTGCAAGATGGAGTGAGGAGGTGTGGTGAAAAAGATTATTTCTAAAAATTATTTTCTTGTTTAGAGATTCTTAAACCACACCATTCCATCAGATGAAGACATAAAAAACTGGGGAAAAGTTTTGTGTCATGTTTCTAGTATTGCAGTAGTAAGCGTGAGGATGATTCCAAATTCATATTCATTGAGGGAGACTAGGCTCAAGAGGTGTGGAGAATCATAGGAATGTTCAATGTGTACTCTTCCCCTGCTCACCAAGACGAACCCTTCCTGGAAGGATGGTTTCAGAGGACAGAATGAATGGGCACAAAAAGGAGGGCCCATGACATTATTCTCAAGGTCAGTTTTTGGTGTCTCCAGCAATAAAAAAGCCGAGAGAGGTATGAGGGGCTCTCTTCTTCAGGGTGTGTAATAATCGCAAGGTTCCAGAGCTTAATGGAGGACCTTGTGCCTTTTTTCAAAAACTGGGAGGAAGTGACTTCTCTGAGGTCTCTTCAGGTTTCTAACACAGTGGGCCACTTCCCTTGCTCACAAGTTCAGTGGGTGCTATAGTTTCCCCTGGATGCTGGCTTCATGCTCAATACAGACATCTCTTCAAAAGAAGGCATTTCTTGAGGCGGAGGGGTTGTATGGGACCAGAGGGGGAGTGTGGTCTTGGATTTTAAATCCAACTATGGGCATGGAACTAGCATTCAAGCAGAGGCCAAAGAATTACTGTTTGGAATCATGCATATCATATAGAACAATATTAGGTTATCTCACATGGAGATCGATTCCAAGATCATTTATAACTCCCTTCAAGGTAATGACTGAACCCCATGGTCGATAGCTTATATCATAAAGAAATGCAAGTAATTCCTTACCAATGATATTAAGGTTTTTCATACTTGGCGTGAAGGGAATAAAATAGCATACCATTTAGCCTCGCAAGCTATCCAAATCCTGAAAGTCACATGCTTGCTCAATAGTTCATTCTTTGGACCTGAGGCGTATCTTTTATAAGAGGGGATGACCTTGGCTTACATTACTTTAGGCCTCCTGAGATAATGTCACCCATCTTGTTTGTCTCTTGTTTTGTTTCTCCCTTTATTTCGTATTTCTCTATTTTAATAAGAATGGAATCGTTGATGATGATGGTTGTTATATCTCTTCAGAAGGCATTAGCTATTTTGAGGATTAGTTTTTCATCCCAATATCTATGAGTGGAACAATTTTTTTTACTGAAACAGTTCATAATGGGTTGATCATATAGTAATTAGGATGATGTATTATGAAATTAGAAGGTGATTTGGTGAAAAAATATGAAGAAAAACATTGATTATTATTTATCTCTCTATTACAACTACTAAAAAAAGGTCGAGTAGTTGAAACCCTGTGTTTTTATCTAGAATCATCCATAAAATGTTTTGAAATGGGATGGGGGGGTCCATGGACATTATTACGATGGAGGAATTCTATATTGGTGCCGATTGATTGGTTGAAAAATTCCATTAACTTTATTCCAATTAGGGACCCCACAAATGATTAAGACCTGGGTATGTTGTACATGTAGGGGGATCTGAGGATACATGGTATTCCTTCTGCCATTTTGGATATGATTTCTTGGTTTAACTCTCCATTTATAATAAGTCTTAATGTTGTGATGGGGAATCAGATCTGGTTGACCATAGATCACCATGCACTGACAGATGGTCATACTAGACATTCAATTTAGATATTAGAGGTAATTATCTGATCTTATGTGTTGGATTTTATTGGTTATTGGGATAACCATCATAGACTAGTTGTATTTTTTTATAACTACAGTTATCATTCATTGATTATAAGGGATCCCTTTGTGGAATTATGTGGTTGGAAGTATAGATCACCTCTTTATTTCCCAAATGTGGGAGGGCCCACTCTATTGGGACCAATTATCATTTATGAGTTTTAAATTTGTATTCACAATACACATACATATCTTCATATATCAATTTCAATAGAGATCAAGTGTGGATTGGTTGTGATTCCCATTTATGTATTCCAAAGATGAATGAGTTTTCATGAATGTTTCTGCTCGCCAAGGACATTGTCAGTAATGAATTTGTGGAAATATTTCTATGATATATGTTGGACCATTTGAGTCCACTAAGTGGATTGGGTAGGTTTCTTATCAAATGGAGTTTTTGGATTAGGTGACATGTATTCATGTCGTTTTGTCAAATATCAAATCCCAAGAAATATAATCATGATCCCTCTCATGTTCAGAGTTTGGAAGAGATTGAGTTGGGGAATGATGATTATTTTATGGATACTCTAGTAGAGATATTTATTATCAGTTCAACATTTTGTGTGTCAATTAGATTCCATTGCATTGGTGTGGTATGATGACACAAAACAGATTATGAAAATACACGGGAGTGTGGGTCATTGATGATGGTGTAGTTGCCACAACTATTTTTTTTAAAATCATTGCTCCACAAGACTTTCTTGGGATGGAATGTATTCTATTGAAAATATTATAACAACCCATTACCCAAATTCATATTTTTAACTTATCTATTATAAATTCCATTTTTTTGGGGGTGGTTTGGAACTCCGATGGATGGAAAATATTTGTAGGGTAAATGACATAAAGTTTGGGTTGTATGTATCTTTTAATTAATGTATTAAATTTATAAATGTGTTAGTGGTTAAGTATGGTTATCTCTTATTTTAGACAGTATGAGCGATGGATTAGATTTTTTAGTAGTATCTAGATAGTTTATTTTGTTATAGGTGTTTATATTCCATGTAATGATTACACACCATAAAAGTTTCCAATTCCATGAAATTCATTCACGTCACGAGTTAGACTCTAGGAAATTTTCATAAACCTATACAATGTGTGAAAGAGATTATATACTATAAAAATATTACACATTACAAAATGGAAAAAATCATATTTTTAATTGTAGAAGATGAAATCTTGAATCATGTTAGGTTTTTTGGATTAAAAGGCATGAATAGGTGTTTTCATGTCATTTAATTCTATTAGATTGTATTTTTATGGTGCTTCATTTATTAATTGTTAATTCATTCAAGAATATCATCTTCCCAATCATCCTCTAAGATCTTTTAGCTGATTTTGGAGACCTTCAATCATTTTGGATATATGTTTTCGATGATCTATCATCATGGTTGTTTTGTTTCATTTTTCAAGAGAGTAATCATGCTATATTTTAATTTCCATTGATCTTGTCAAAACCCTTATTTTTTGTATTCAAATCCTTGGATATTTTATTATAATGATTTTTATCTATTCTATATTTTTTGTGTGATAGTTTTATATAATTATACCCTTGGGTTTTGGGTGAATCATGAGAATTAAATAAAGTAAGTTGTTTTCTATCCTCTCTACTCACCATTTTCTGTAATTGATTATGAGATATAGATATTTATTCTACGGACTATGTATTAATCATTCCTTTCTTATATGCTAGTGGATTAAGTTGTGGGTGTGTGAAACCTGGGTTTGAGGTAGGCAGTTCCATATCTATCCTATATTGGATTAATAATATTTCTTTTTTAGTGAATTATTTTATTAAAAAGTTGGAATTAATTTTTTGAATGTGTGAAAATGGGGTGTTTATAAATATTGGGGATTACATTCTCTTTCCTAGGTAAATTTTTATGTGCTTTGAAACAGATTTCATAAAAGGTTTGCAAAAAATGATTGTGATGAAATGGGAATGAAAATGTTTCACAAGGAAATTCATGGGTAATTAGGTTAACTTTGTAGAATTGGGCTTATATCATTGTATAATTTGAGGGTTCACTCATTAGGCATTATTTGGATCCATGTGCTTGTTGTTCAAGGGACTCAATTGAAATTGTTATATGGAATCACTCATGGGGTGTTTCAATACTCCTTAGTATTGTTTTATGAGGACATGAGTTAGCACTATTCATCAAGTGTGGTGTGATTCATTTCTATGGTAACATCTATTGATCCTTAGTGTGATTTTACAAGTTCTATTGATTAGTATTGGGCTTGATATGATATGTGATGCCTGATTTTGTTTTTTAACACATTTCATGTAAATGAAATGCTTTAAAACTATTTTACATTTCTTATATTTGAAATTCTAAAATTTTGAATTAAATGGTTTACTATTATTTTGAAATAAAAAATATTTAATTTTTTATTACTCCATATTTACCTAAAATTTTATCATGTCCAGTTTATTATAGAATGACATGTTATGGAACACCTATGTGGGATCCTACAGATCCAATTATCTCACACAATGTGTAACCCTTCATCGCAATGTAGAACATTGTATGTCATTCGATGATGGGAAAGGAATGGTCCCACCCGCAGTTGTGAGGTTTCTGATAGCTATGTAATGGTCGTATGTGGAGAGATGGTGGGAGGTTATAATGATATAATATTATGTGGTCAGTTTTTTTATTTATCCACTAATGTTGGTCATATACATTGGGATGTTCTGACTGAATTGAGATATATCTTCTACCAAATATTACATTTCTATATAAATAAATATATGATAATTTGTCTACTTCAGGTAGGAAATAATCATTCAATCTGGTTTTTTATGAATATGTTCTATTTTTTAGTCGATAGTTATTGGGAACACCCTTTAGGTATGTGTAAATCTGTTTAGGGTACCGAATTCAGTGGGTATTCAGTTTGGGTTATCCATATTAAAAGAATAAGATGGTCATTTATCTTCACGAGAGCTTCCTAAAGTTTATGTTATTCATGGAAAGGTATTTTCTCACTCTCTACCTTAAATTTATTGGATGGGGTGATTTTTTTTCATTGAAATATAAACAAAAAATCACTAGCGAGGGAGTCCCCTGGGTGGATGAGTCTTGGATAGAGTTGGTCCAAATTATAATCAAGAATCTTGAGACACTATAGATTTGAGGGATAAGATTTTTTGATACTTGATTTTTTAAACAGATAATCTTTCATGGTACATTATGGGATATGTAAGGTAAGAATATATGTTATCTTATAAGGTCACATAGAAAATGTTTTTGATCCAAATAAATCCTAAAACTTTAATTGATGAGAAGGATCACTAGTTCATGAATCTGATAGTGAAGTGGATACTATTGATGGACAATGAAATACATTTCACTGAAAAAAAGAAATATGTTCCATATATAGTACCTATTGTTATTCCCATGGATGGAATTTTCAAGAAAGAAGTTTCTATGAGATAATGTCATATGTGAACTTTTTTAACATCAGTGTCATTTTAGTCATGATAAACCGAGATCTCACTATGGAAGAGACATAAAGAGTGTCCCTGAGCAACAAACTCTGATTTTTCAATAGTACAGTTTGGGAGATCTTATTATGGTGGTAAGATGTTCTTATATGATAGTTATGTATAAGGATACCATAGTAAGTGTAGTTGGGGATGTAATAATACATCTCAATACCCTATTACATTTAGTTTCTATCAGTGTTGAATGTTTGACACAAGAAACCTCAACAAACATACCATGATTTAAAGTATCATGCTTGTGGTAGTTTGGTCTACCTGAAGAGGTTTTTTGGGGCATAGAGGAGACGACTAGTCTTAAAGGACTAGTTCTTATACTAGAGTCTGTGAAAGAATAAAATACCATTCAGTAGACTGGTATCTAGTGTTATACAATATGTTCATGGTTATGCAGGGGGTGTAGTACCCCACATCAAATGTGGTTGTACTATCTAGAGGGAACAACACATGGTTGTCACAATAACGACTATGGTAGAGTAGAAATTCAACTGAACTTTATGTTGTATACCTTTTACAGTCTTGATATGTGTCTCTCTATCATCAACGATATGTTGATTTTATCAACTATTCATTCAATTTTTGATATATTAGCTTTACATTACATTATATCATCTATTTTTTTCAAACGGTTTTGGAAAAGTTTTTGAAACCATGGTTGGTTTTATAATGATGAAGGCACCATTTGGAGTAGGGTTATAGAATATCAATTGTCTTAAAGTATGATGATAATAATTTTTTGGCTATCATTTATTTTTGGAATTTTTTTGGGTTGGTAATGATAATTTTAAATTTGATTATTGATATTGATTGTTTAGTTCTATACAAGGATCAAATCAACTATTACCCTAGGAGAGTTAACTTTTTATATCACGAAGGAGGAAAATATATTTATCATGGTGAGTGGGATATTTATAATTTATAAATAGGACCCATTAAATATAGATTATATTGTCTCATAGGTCATATGGAATGTCACTCTCTAGATGATGGTAGAATAAATTAGGATATGTTTCCCTGAGTGGTAGTCTATATTCAAGACACATTCTTAGAATAAGTTATTATCTTTCCAACTTAGTAGGAGTCTAGGATCAAGATCCATTTATTACTAGAAATTTAGAAACTAACTATTCCACCATACATGTTTACACAAAAAGATCTTCTGATGATGACGATATGTTTAATGATATGGTAGTTAAGGGATTCATAAGACCTAGTATATCCCCATCAGGTTTGGATGTTCTATTCATCTAGAAGGATGATAAGAGTTTAAAATTGTATGTATAAGGTCAATGAATGAACCAAATGATAGTCATGGAAAAATATACCCTTATCTTTACTGATGATATCGTCAATCATCTTAGAGGTTACTAGATATTATATAATATTTATATGAGATTTGGGTTTCCTTAACTAAGAGTGTGACAATCCTTCACTGTTCAAGCATCTTTTAAGAGAATTCATGGACAATATTGGTTTTTAGTAATTCCACTACGTATGAAAAATGAACTAAAGGTATTCAATGCCTTTAATGAATTGAATTTTTCATCCATATATAAATGTTTTTGTGGTGCTTTTCATCAATTAAATCATATTGTACACTCATTAAGTGGATGATCATTCCCAGCCTCAGGACATGAAATTGAGTACATTGAGAGAGAGATGATATTACACCATGAAATTTTAATGTTATTCATTGATAATGTGAACTTATTGGGCCATTTCATCTTGTAGGATAGAGTTTTAGTGGAACAACAAATGGTTCCAACCATGGTAACCTGGGAGAATATAATGAATGCATTTGAGATTCATAGTTTTCAAGGTTTAGTGGTTCATTAACTGTGATTCATACAAGACATATCCCATAGAGACGTATTGATATCCTAGAAGACCAAAAAAGGGATAAATTTTTTGGTCAGATGATTACATGTGATATTTGCAGATGGTGAATAGAATTTTTAAATCAATATCGATTCTACCCTTACCTATTCCGGGTAAGATATATACCATGCACTATGCCAAATAAAAATTCTGAATCGGAGTATTAATGTTGTTTAAGGACTAGGTCGTTTCATAAGGCTCTAGAGGGATGATATCTCATGAGAGGAATTATTCTACTCCAAATGTTGAGTTATATTTGGTGGTTAACGCCTTGAGATGATAGAGACAATACTTTTTAGAGATTTGATTTTGGTCGACACAGATCACCAGAGGCTCAAGTGAATCTTTTAATCAATGGTGTATAAACCTTTTGTGGGGGATGTGGGTGGAGTATTTAAAATTATAATACATTGAGCAAGATTACACACATGTTATGGTAAATTTCAATACCATTTCCTTGGGCTAGAAAACACAGATAGAGGAAGTGATAACCCCATGTGATGAGTAGAAGATGATATAACTCTTTACAGACAAGAATATAGATTATTAATATTCCATGGTATGACTATCTCTGACATCAATGTATATAATTTCCATGAGTATTTATTTGATCATGGAAAAGAAGTTATCAAAACTGTAGGTATTAGCTCTAATGGAAATCATGTATGGTGGGGAGCCACCACCTGGATGGTATCTTAGAAAGGGGATGTTCTTATTTTATATGGATGAATATGGGTTCCTATGGGATTGAGTGGGGTGATGATAATAGAGTATCATTCATCAAGATGGTTTCTAAATCTAGTTGTGAAAACTCTATATCATGATATCCATAGGCACCAATGGTATCCATGAATAAAGAGTTAGTAGAATTTATAGTGATATGGTTCACCTACCAGTAGGTGATGGATGATAAATAGTGTCTTAATGTGTTTTCAAAACCCCTTACTATTCTAGTGTGAATGTGGGATGATGTCATAATGGATTTTGTGAATAGATTACCCATGATACCTCACAAAAATAATGCATTATGGGTGATTTTATATCAACTAAATAATGTATCCCACATATTTCCTCTCATGTATAAATTCAATGTTTATGATTTGGGTATTCTTTATATGAAGGATATATTTTTGTTTCATGTTGTTCTAAGGAATATAAATTTTTTGATAGGGAATTTCGTTTCACATATTTATTCTTGAAGGTTCATCACACGGATATAGTATCACAATATCCTCTATGAAGATCCTATATTGATTTGATATACAACCAATTTTAATGGATTATTCACATTATAGAGGATCTGATATGACTATGTGTTTTGGATTTTGGGGGATTGTGGGAGAGTCTTGTGGCCCTAATAAGGTTTTATTATAATAAAAAATTCTAGGAAATGATCCAATTGGAACCTTTTGAGTTTTTTCGGGGAAGTATGTTATGTTCTCAAAAAATTCAGTTTGTGTAAGTTAAGAAAAAAAGTGTTGGGCCTCGTATTTTGGATGATTCATTTGACTAAGTTCATTAAATTAGGATGAGGTTGGTGAACATGAAGTTAAGGAGGAAATAATAAAATTTTGAGATAATTTGACCAGTGGTGTCTGATATTGGTTAACATGTTTTCCCTCATGTTTTACTTAGCCATTGAAAATACTGTATTAGAAAAAAATTTAGAGCTGTTCCCAGGTTTTTCTGACTTATCCTGAGACTGTAAATATCTATAACACCCCAATAATTTTGTGGTTTGTGGCTCATAAGTACTTTATATTTATTAAATAGCCTATATTTCAAGAAGCAAAAAATTCCATTGTGAATGAAAACATTATAGTAGAAATTTATAATATATCCATTTAACATAAAATTCCCACTTCTAGGTTTTGAATTTCAAAAAACTGTCATCCAGAGTCATGAATAGTTGTTATATGGAGTCTGATAGAACCAACATGATTTTTTGATGAATAGTAAAAATCCCTTCTTAATAGTAATATAAATAGTAATATGACCCTTATAAATGGTAAATAATGATTATATTTTATGTTACTATGCTAATAAGTTAATGAGATGTTACTTGATTTTTTAATGTGATATAGAACTAATTATACCTTTAAAAATTGTTTTATTTTGAATTAACTAGGATTTTATTTAAAATATATATTAATAATACTTAGAAAATTATTTTATAAAAATGGAGTTCATTTTTTCACTATACACATTGAAAAATGGTTATTGTGAATTTTTGGGATTTTTCTTAAATACTTCCATTTTCATGAATAGTAAAAATACAATTTGGAGTTTTCGGTAGTTTAATGACATCTTAATGATGTAATAATTAAATATAAAATTATGTTATAATTTTGTACAGTAGCTTATGACTTGAGGTGTCCTAAGTGTCTAAAACCCTGGGAAAATACCATGGTCAAGCCGATTGTTTGGAAAAACCCACAAATGAGGTGTCCCTTTTAATAAATAAAAAACTCTCTCTTAATTACTATAAATACCCACACACCCCTTCCTATAAATTGATTCAAAACTAATTATCCTCGGATCTCTGGTGGTATTACATCCATTGGAGTCCTCCCAAGGTGTCCTCAAACCCCCATGATCCCAACCATCATGTTTTGTGAGTTACTCTACAAGTAAGAGAATCAACCACCATTCTCTTTTCTTAAGGATTTCATTTTATGTTTTCACTTTTATTTTCAATTGTATTATATGGAAATATTTCATTTAATATTCCCCTAACTTCCCATATTATTTATTAGTGATGAGATACCCCTTTCTCTAATCAAATTATCTTATTACATTTTAGGTGACGTCGTTATGCTGCCGAATTTTTGAAAGACATTTCTCAATTTCTTATCTTATTTTGAGATCCTTTATTTTATACATCCCTCTTTATATCCCCTAATCAAAATGATATTATAGTTCCAGTACCTTAAATTAACTGGTATTATATTATTCTAATGGAATATTTCATCATCATCTCTTTTCCCCCTGCACTTATACTAAAAATAAGAACATCGTCTGAGATGTGTTAATTAATCACATTCAAGGATGATGAGTTATCGATTTTCGTTACCATCTATAATTATAGACATGGAACCATTATTATGGTTGAACCAGATCATAATATATTTATTTCATATCATTAATGTTCTGTAATCCCCACACACTTATAATATGTAATAATAATACAAAACAAGTTCATTGTACACAAAACTGCCAAGCTAATTCCAAGCGTCTATCAAAAACATTTAACTAATGATTCAAACAAAAGTATATAACACAGAATAATTAGTATATAATTTATATCTATTTAATGCCAAAAATAATATATATTAACAATTATAGATGTAAAACCACATTCTAAATGAACTTCAATTCATGAATTCAAGTAAAATAATCATGAAAACCAAAGAAAAAATGCATCCAAAACAATAAAATTGAACCTCTTTAAACCATTAAAAGGGCCATGAATGAACCTATTAATATTTTGAAAAACAAATTAAATTTATATGAGGTTCATGAATTATTAATTAATTAATATAAATTTTATTATTCATGTCATTAAAACAAATTAAGAACACACTCGAGCAAAAGGTAAGGGGTTTCTCATCTCACTTTTATTTCTGTGAGAATTTCATTGTTCACCACTTCTTTCTTGTATGTGGTATATGTAAGCTACCATTTGATATATAATGACATGATTTTATTTATATTCATGTTATTAAATTATTAATTTGTGGGTTATTATGTTCTGTTCATACGATTCAACAGATTACATTATGGTAATGGACTTTGTCTCAACTACTATTTTGTTGTCCATAAATTTGTATAGTGCATCTAATAAAACTTATGTGGTGTAAATACTTCCCATTTGAGATCACTTTTGAATTTGAATTATATTTATATTAAATATCCATAATCTCATATGATGGATATTTTTCTCTAAACCGTATACCATTTTATATATGGTGTTTTTTTGAAAAGTTATTTTAACAATGGAAATATTGATTAATCTGTATAATCAAATCAATACAAACAATGAAAAGGCATTTTTCTATTGTATTGAATCAATTTATAAAAAATTATTATTCAAATACAGTGGCGTGCGGGCCCACTATACCCCTCGATGAATTGGTAGGTCTCATGAGACAAATCAGTTTGGCGACAAACCCTTTGAGTTTGATTCCAGAAAATGATACATGTTTCTACCCCATGAACGAAAATGTTTTAATGGTATTTTGGTATCTTGTTCTAGATACATGAAGTCCATATAATAATAATTCTCTTTAATCATTATTAGTTATTACTATCAATGAGTTTCTCACTATGTAAAGATTTATGGCCCCAGTTTCATTCTCAGTTTATTAATGGCATGAGTTTTTCATGTATTCACCATGCCATATTGATTATGTCAGATTATTTACAATTCAGTTAATAACGAATCATTATTACACTATTTTTAACCCTTACAGAGCATTTAATATAAGTCCTTGGCCATAAAAATTACATAATCTTGAGTTATTACATGATTACACATTGAGGATCTTTTCAGGATTAGAGTTTTAGAGAATTAGATTATAAATCATGCATTACATTCCACATTTAAACTAGGCGGTTACATAAAATAAATTATTCTTTTTCCCCTCAAAGCAGACTTATTTAAAATAAAACATATATTCTTTCATGAAACTTCCTCGAAATTATCAACACATCATCTACTTTTCCATTGACCTGTGAAAAACATTTCAAAATCTTGTGATGAGCATAAAAAGCTCAGTAAAGGATATAAAAGTATGAAATGAAAACATTAGTCCGTGTATACATAAGAACTAATTAAATCATACTTTACTCATAAAACATATGCACATTAACATACCACATCAAATCATGAATAAATATTAGAAATCACAAGACATAGAGGAAACATGAGGCATTCACAACATTCTTACGTTGGGAGTAACCCTCATGGTTACGTTTGGAATACCCATCATAGTATATTCCCTAAATCACTTCATAGAAACCTTAGAGATTAACCCCTTCACATTACCCAGTGAATTGGAGAGCTATATCGAGCTCACCTTCCCTTAGTTTATCACGGAACCACCCGTCTTCAAAAACAATGACCAAGAACCATAACATAATCGTATCAAATAAAACATGCATAAAAGAAACATAACATTTCCACATTTCAATCACAATATATCAATACAAAACATTGATATAATATAAATATTTGGAAAACCATTTTCAATACCAAAATAAAAGAAATGTAAAACATGATATTTATTTTTCATAAAAAAAGTTATGGCTTGTAGAGGATGCTGAAACTCAAATAATGGTCACATCGGTGGAGAAGTCGTTGTCACCGCATACGTATGACAAAAAAAATTCATTTTGTCGTTTAGTAAAACTCATCATATAAAAAAGATTCATTTTGAATATATGTAAAAGTAAAAGGGGTTTATACACCGTATGAAAGAATGTTGTGTATAAAACAAAATATGCCACAATGAAAGGAGATTGAGACGAAGTCCCTTACCTCGGGTCTGACTTCACTCAATCGTTCATTAAACTCCTGAATAATAAACTTGAGTTAATTTATTCTTTCTTAAGAACCTTTTCAAGCTCATTATTACTTTTATATCAATTATTACCATGTTATGAACACTATGTAATTATTTATGTTAATAATGGTCGTTTTGTCGATCATTGGTACTTGAGTCAAAAATAAACTCTCTATAATTACAAGTTGTTCATGTGGAAAAATATAAATTATATCCAGAATTATATTCATGATTAAGATATCATATATATCATATATATCCAGTATATACATGCATTTATAATATTACATATCATTTAGAGGTAAGAAATGAAATGCACCATTCATGGAGATGGTAAGCCGTACGTACGCATGAATGCTAATTTCATTTCTATTTCATATTTTTTGGAATGGAATCATAATGATATAAAGGTATATTATAATTCCAGTATTATATCATATATAATATCATTATCTTCATCCTTTATACGTCCCACATATGGAATAAACGAATCAAATCACTTTGAGGGGGCGGTAGTCCTCACTTCCTAAAATGAAGATATCACATTTACCCATAATGGAAACCATAAAGGTATGCCATAAATGAAAAATACAGAAGCTTAAGGAAAACATAAACATATATAATATATCATATTTAAATATAGTGACATATTAATGGCCACCTTTTATGGTGTTATAAGAATATTGAACAGTCATCGTTTCGTGAGGCCGAAATTCGCCATCCACATAAACAGTATGTTACTTAACCATTAGATGTTCGTGTGTGTAAGGGTAGCCCGAATACATTTTATAGAAACATCCTAGTATATTTAGGAAAATTGTTTTGTTATAAATAAATTGATAAAAATAATTTAGGGGGTTGGATAAGTAAAATAAAACAAAATAACATTAGAGATGACTTTACCTTTAAATCAGGTAACTCCACTTGAATTGTACCAAATGGGTTTCTTGAAGAGATTTCTGCCTAAGGTAAGGCTTCTTGGATGAAGAGAGGGATGTAGAGAGATATAATGAGTAGATATTGGCCGAGACAATGGCTTGAGAAATGTGGGTAAGGAGGTTGAGGTGGGAGCCTTTTATAAGAGGGAGGAGGGGCACTCTTGTAAAGTCAACAAATGTTACATTATATTAAAATGATATTCGGATTTAAAAGGCCCCACAATGATATATTTCAAGGATAAGATGATAAGGGATATAAATATACTCATCAAATAGGTTTTTTACAAGTTTATGTCTTATATTTTACATTATCGTTTCATTTTATCAAAATCGTTCATTAATGAGACAATCGTTGCATCATCCTGATGTCATAAATAAATTAATTTATTTAATGTCTAAAAAAATAAAAAAAAAATACTATGATGAAGGAAATATTATTATATTTCCAATGAATATTTATAGTCTAAGAGATCATTTAAACAGACAAAAATAAAAATTATTTACTCAGGTGATACATTCTTTAGTGATATTCTCTTTTCTTTAAAAATAAAATGATAAAGTGTCACATCCACCCAAAAGTGAATCAATGGGGTCCCTATGATTGGAACAAGGCATTCCATGTTCGGCCATGACACAACCAGTAGCATTGGGAAACTTGATGGGGTCATTTTTTATTATTATGATATTATTTTATTATCCTTAACTACTCGATTACTAATTAATCAAGATAATTATTGATAATTACCGTCATTATTATTCATAAAGTCAAAAAAAGAGACTTATTTACATAATTTGGACCATATGATTCCAAATATGTAATCCATATTACCAAGTTACAATCACAGAAATTTCAATAATTAAATTAAAAATAATTCCCGTTGTCAAAACAAATTGCGGGTTTTTTTTGAAACAATATCTATGAAAAGTGTGGCACTTGTTTATGACCAATTCCAAAATGAAATTAATTATAACTAACACCATTTGATTAAAAAGTAAAAACATATTATTATTACACTTTAAAACAAATTAAAAAGATAATCTAACCATATAACTAAAATAGATGAAAAAGCAGTTTTGATGTAAAATGCAGTATTTTTCACAATTCATTAAAAAAATGAACATTGTCAGAAAAATTTTAAAAAATTATCCAAAGTAAATTTAGATGTTCCAATCAGAAAGAATAATTTTATTTTGACAAATAGAGATTATAAAATTTTCAAAATTTTTATTTATAAATGGTTCACCATCAAAAAGCGTTAAAATAATCATTTAAAAATATTAGATAATTCTATGCTTAAGATTAGATTTATTCTTATTTTGAGTCTTTAAAACACTATATAATTCATAAATATAAATATATAAGAATATCTATTATTCATTACTTACTTGGGATGTTACATTTCATCTAACCCCTTTCACTATTTACCTTTAATTGGTGATTAAACAAAGATCATTTATTGAGTTCCTGTGGATGAAGATTTTTGTTTTTGTTATGTATTGTATTTTTTTTCCTTTTATTATGTAATTTGAGTTTCATTTATGTATATAAATTCTTATAAAATACAAAACGTATTGTTCCTTTTGGATTAGAATTACTTCTAACAATGCCAATATAACATGTAATGCACCGTCTCAGGTCTAGAGGGGTTAGAGTGTTACAGCTGGTATTAGAGGAAGTTTAATAGAAGACATGGAAACTAGAGTAGGAAATGTATAGTAGGGAAAAATCTCTAAGGTAGTATTTGAGGATAAAAGTACAATAATATCCATTTATTTTGGTATAGAATATATTATGTTAATACTTCTCTAAAATACATCATTGTTTGGAAACAATTAGGTAGAGGTGGCTCTGGAACAGATGTACCTAGGAGCGAAGGCTCTGACAAGGAGTTTTGGGGTTGACCTGGTGTATCTTGGTACAAGAAAATGAGCCTTGAGTTACTATTGGTTACGACACTTCTGAGGTATATGATTTGGATAATTCATGTTTTATTTATTATCCATTATTAAATATTGAATTGTAAATTATTCCTCAAAGAATCCGTTTTTCTGATTATGGGATTAGTAATGCGTAGGGTCTCAATTTATGCTAAGTATTTTGTTAAGTTATGATTATAAATTATGATTCATACCATAATATAGTGTGTTCCATTATTTAGAAATGGAGTCTAATAAAATAAGGGGAATAAATACTCATGGACAATGTAGGGATATCTCTATTGAGCAAGTCAACATAGTAAATTTTGGAGAAGATCAAATCAGGACCATTTTGGGACAACTTACTCAAGTTATAACTAAAAACCATTTCACACCTCTGTTGGATCATTTCATAAGTTAGAATCCCACATCATTCAGTGGGTCTACTAATCCAGTGGTTACTGAGAAATGGATCAATTCCCTTGAAATGATATTCTTGGAATTAAGATGTATTTAAAATAAAAATCTAGTACTGGAAGTATATTGTCTTAAAGGGAGATGTTGATCCATGGTCGTCATTGATTCAGAATACCACGGAGGAAGAAGAAATAGAGTATATATAATGGAAAAAATTTAAGAAAATATTATTTGAAAAATATTTCCCTCTTGAGAAACATACCAAAATCCATAGGAAATTCCTTGTCTTAATGTAAAGGGAAGGAGACAATATTGCAGAGTATAATGCTACATTTAGAAGGCTATCTAGGTATGTCATAGTTTATGTACGTGACTCATCATACATGATTTATCATTTCTTTGAAGTTCATAAGACAAGTCTTCGAAGGGAATTGCCTTCTCAAAATTTTTCATCATATGATGAAATTATATCAAGTGCCATCAAAACAGAGAAAGAATTTTCTAGATCAAATTTTTTCAAGGGGAACCATGATTAGAAGTGGTACTCTGATAACCAAGGGAATGGTGAAGCACCCAAGAAGAAAAAGGGAAGGAATAAATTCCCATTATGCGAAAACTGTGGAAAGAATCATCCCGGTGAATTATTAAAAGGAAAGGGAGTCTGCTATAACAGTAGATAAAAGGGTCATCTATCTCATGAATGCAAGGGTAAGATATAATTTGATGATTTTCAATGATACAATTCTACGGCGATGGGACATTATGAAAATTAGTGTCCTTAGATCCAATTACACATTCTACAGAAAATTCCAAGAGTGGAAGGGAGAGCTTATATGATTACAACCAGGGAAGTTGAAGTTCCTAATGGTGTGTTGGTAGGTATATTAATTATTTCTTCAAACATAGAAAAAACTTTATATGATTCTAGATCATCACATTCATTTATATCTTACATGTTTTCCAAGAAAATTATGCATGTCCAATTTGATTTAATAAATGATTTATCAGTCAAAACTCCTAGGGGAAGCATCATTGCAACAATGTCATGACACCTAGTACCCCTCAGGACACATAAACATGCTTTAGTTTCTACCCATATCATCATACGAATGTCTAACCTTGATATAATTCATGGTATGAATTGGATATCAAAATATGATGCAAATTTTTATTACAGGAAAAAAGAATTTACAAATTTTTAAAATAGTTTAGAATATCTTATCTTTATAGTAGAGACCTCACCATACGATACTTATCGAGTCCTGCCCCTAGTAGCTCTATTGAATGGTATTCTAGGAGAGGAAGAGAACCCAATATCAATGGGTGAGGAAAGAAATATTCAAATTGAATATGTTCATATAGTGAAAGAATAGATTGATGTCTTTCCATAGGATTTACCTGGATATCCTCCATAATGGGAAATTGAGTTTTCCCTAGACTTAATTCTTGGTGAAAAAACTATATCAAATACCCCCTATAGATTAGACACTATGAAGTTAGTAGAGATAAAGATACAACTAGAGGAGTTGAATGAAAAAATATTTACTCAACGTAGTGTTTCTCCATGGGGGTCTCTGATCTTGTTTTTCATAAAGGAAGATGGATCCATGAGGATATGCATTTATTATAGGGAAATCAATGCTATTACAATAAAGAATAAGTATCCTCATCCCCGTATTGATGATTTATTTGATAAAATTTATGGATCTCAATACTTTTCATAGATTTTCCTTCGATCCATATATCATCAACTGCATGTGAGGAAGAGAAATATTATAAAGACAACATTTCGAACCAGGTATGGGCATAACGAGTTTATAGTGATTCCTTTTAGACTGAAGAATTCACCATCTGTATTCATGGATTTAATGAATAAATCATTCAAGGAATTTCATGATAACTTTTTTGTGTTATTTTTCGATGATATCCTGGTATACTCGAAAATATATAAGGACCACGAAGATCACTTACATATTATTCTGAAAACTCTTAGAAGAAATGAATTATATGGGATGTTTAGCAAGTGCAAATTCTGGGTCCAATAAGTTTCCCTTCTAGGTCATATTGTCTCTATGGTTGGAATCCTTGTTGATCCTGCATAGAAAAAGGCAATCCATGATTGTCCCATGCCAACAAAACATAACTGAGGTACATAGTTTTATTGGCTTAGCAGGTTTCTATCAGCATTTCGTTCAGAATTTCATCTGACTAGCTAACACACTAACCAATCTCACTCGTAAAAGTGTTATTTTTCTTTGGACAAAAGAATGTACTGAATGTGTCGATGAATTGAAAAGAAGATTGGTCAATGCTCCAATTTTGACTCTTCCATCTGGAAGTGATGGATATATATTATACAGTGATACATTAAAGAATGGTCTAGGTTGCACCCTTATGAAAAATGGTAAAGTTATTGGTTATGCATCAAGGTAGGTGAAGAATCGTACGATAAATTATCCAACACATGATCATCAGTTAGTAGTTATAACCATTCCTCTAAAAATATGGAGACATTATCTTTACGGTGTAAAAATGTGAGATATACATAGATCACAATTGTTTGAAATAAATTTTCACACAGAAAAACACAACATGAGGCAAAGAAGGTGGCTAGAGTTACTAAATGATTATGATTGTTCAATACACTACCACACAAGAAAGGAAAATAAGTTGTAAGATTCATTGAGAAAAAAAGATCACGGACTATGGACCCAAATGCAGATTGAGAGAGATCCTATAATCATGGATCTACTAAAGATGGATATGAGAATTGATAATGATGGTGAAACATATTTTCTCATTAAAATTATTTCTAAACCATCTTTATTAGAGAAGATAAAAAATCTCAATCTGATGATGAAAATCCACACAAACAATTATTGATGTTAAGGATGGGAGACTGGAAGAGTATGTGTACGAGGAATGAGTTATGAAGTTTGGAAAGAGGTTATTGGTTCCTTCAGTACATGAGATAAAAAGGGAACTGTAAGATGATGCTGATAGTTAACATATCTCTATACACCTTGGTAGGACAAAGATGTATAGAGATCTGAAGGAATATTTTTAGTCTGATAATATTTAGCAAGAAATTGCGGACTACCTGTCAAGGTGTCTAGTTTGTCAATAAATAAAGGCATAGAGGAAACATCCTAGAGGAGTGATGCAACCTCGACCTGTTCCTATGTGGATGTGGGAGAACATTACAATGGATTTCGTGACCAGACTACAGAGGACATCTAGAAGGAACGATGCAATATAGGTCACCAAATCAATACATTTCCTACCTATAAGAGATTATTTACTTCTTAACTACCTGGAAAGAATTTATATTAAATAAGTTGAAAGACTTCATGGTGCACCTCAATCGATTGTGTCCGATTGAGATCCCCAGTTTACATCAAAATTCTGGAAAAGTCTCCATAAGGCTTTGAATACTGAGCTTCGTATGATAACTTCTTATCACCCCAATCTAACAGACAATCTAAAAGTACTATGTAAACTCTAGAATATATGTTGAGGTCATGCTCTCTTGACATTAATGGTATTTGGGATTAATACATAACTTTGGTGGAATTTTAATACAACAATAGTTTCCATTATAGTTTTCAAATGGCTCCATATGAAGCATTATATGAAAAGAGATGTCAAACTCCAACTTGTTGGGATGAAGTTTGTGAGAGGAATCTTATAGTCTCAGAACATATTTTAGAGACCACGACAATGGTGAAGACAATCCAAGACCATATTAAAGATACCCAAAGTAGGCAGAAGAGTATGGTGACAACTGGAAGAAAGATTTTGAATTTCAAGTGGGATATAATGTCTTTGTGAAAGTATCTTCATGTAATGTTGTCTTATGGTTCAAGAAGAAAAGGAAACTAAGACCCAGGTACATCGGACCATTAGAAATATTGGACAGAATTAGATCTATAGATTAAAGATTAGCAATGCCTCAAGGACTCCCCAAATTCCATGAAGTGTTCCATGTGTCATTTTTGAAGAAATACATGCCAGACCCAATTCATGTACTCACCTATGATGAAAAAGAACTTGAACTTGATTTATCATACTGTTAAGAGCTTATCAAGATTCGTGACATAAGGGAGATGGTATTGAGAAGTCTAATTACTCTTATAAAAATGTTCTGTTAGAAAAACAAGATATGTAGTATGAAAAATGGGATCCTGAGGATGTTTTGAAGAAGAATGACCAACATCTTTTTTGTGGGATTTATATATAAAATTTCAAGGACTAAATTTCTAAAGGGGTGAATATTATAACACACCAAACATTTTATGGTATGTTGCTTTTAAATACTTTCTATTCATTAGATATCCTATATTTCATGAAGCACTATGTCTTTTGTGAATCAAAACGTTATAGGAGATAGTTGTAAGTTATCCATTAAATATAATTTTTCCACGTCTATGTTTTGAATTTCAAAAAACGGTCATCTAGAGTTGTGACCAATAATTAATTTGGAGTCTGATAGAACTAACATTATTTTTTATGAATATTAACATACCCTTATGAATAGTTATATGACCCTTATAAATAGTAAATAATAATTATAAATTTTTTAAAGTAATAAGATAATGAGATCTTAATTGATTTTTTAATGTGATACAGAACTAATTATACCTTTAAATTTTTTTTTGAATTAACTATGATTTTGTGAAAAAATAAAATTAAAAATTATTAGAAAATTATTTTCTATAAATTTAGTGATTTTTTGAATTCTACATGTCGAAAAATGGTCAGCGTGAATTTTTGGGATTTTTCTAAAATACTTGAATTTTTCTTTAATAGTAAAAATATAGTTTTGAGTTTTCGGTAGTTTAAGGACATCATAATGATGTAATAATTAAATATAAAAGTATGGTCGACTTGTGTACAGTTTTTTAGTACATGAGGTGTTCCATTTGGATAAAACCATGTGAAAATACAATGGGAAAGCCCATGGTTTTTCAGAAGCCACTAATGAGGTGTCCCTTTCATTTAATAACAAACTATTTCTTAATTACGATAAATACCAACTCACCCCCTTCGTTTTCGTTCATTAAAAACTCTATATCATCGAATATATGGTGGTATTACCTCCCAAGGAGTCCTACCAAGGTGTCCTAATACCCCTATGTCCCCAACCTTCACGTTTTGGGAGTTACTCTACATGGTAAGAGGATCAACCGCCCTTCACTTTTCTTATAGATTTTATTTTATGTTTTCTCTTTTATTTTCAATTGGATAATGTGGGGATATTTCATTCAATATTCCCCTTAATTCCTATATTATGTATAATTAATGAGATACCCTTTTTCTCTCAAAAAATCTATTTTAATTTATTTCAGGTGACGACGTTAGGCTGCCGAATTTTCGTAAGATATTTCTTAATTTTTCACTTATTTTGTGTTCCTTTCTTTTATACATCCTTCCTCATATCCCCAAATCAGAATGATATGATAGAACCATTAACTTACATGAACTAGTATTATATTATTCTAATTTAATATTTCATCATCATCTCTCATTCCCCCTTCTCTTATACAAAAAATAAAAACATCACCCAAGATGTGTTAATTTATCACATTCAAGGACGACAGGTTCTCAATTTTCGTTACCATCTTTAATTATGGTCCTGAAAGAATTTTTATGGATGAAACAAATCTAAATATATGTATTTTATATCATTAATGTTCTATAATCCCTATACTCTTATAATATGTAATAATAATACAAACCAAGTTCATTTTATAAAAAACTGCCAAGCCAAATCCGAGCGTTTATAAAAAACATTTAACTAATGATTCATAGTCATGTATACAAAACAGAAACATTGTTAGATAATTTATGTATATTTAATGTCACAAATAATATATATTAACAATTATGAATTTATAAACACATTTCAAACGAACTTCCATTCATGAAAGAAATTAAATTAATAATGAAAACAAAGGAAGAAAATGCTTCCAAAACAATAAAATTGAACCTATTAAAACCATTAAAAGGGACCTGAATGAACCTAATAAGCTTATAGTAAGCCAATTACATGTATAGGAGGTTTTTAAAATATTAATTAATAAATATAAATTTGATTATTCCGGTCATTAAAAAAAATTAATAACACACTCGAGCAAAAGATAAATGGTTTCTCATCTCATTTTCATTTCTGTGAGATTTTCATTGTTCTCCACTTATTTCATGTATGTGATATATTTATACTAATATTTAATATATAATAACATGATTCTCTTAATATTCATTTTATTAAATTATTCATTTGACATTTATTAATTTCTAGTCTTATGATTCGACCGATTACATTGTGGTAAGAGACTTTGTCTCAACTACTATTTTGTTGTGAATATATTTGTATAGTGCACCTAATAAGCCTTTTGTGATATAACTAATACCCATTTGAGATCACTTTATATTTGGAATTATATTTATATTAAATATAGATAATCTCATATTATGGATATGATTGTTGTCTAAATGATATAAAATTTTACATACAGTGTTTATTTGAAAAGTTATTTTTACTACGGAAATATTCATTAATATTTATAATATACACTATAAGGATATTGAAAAAGAATATTTATATTTTATTGAATCAATTTATAAAAAATTATTATCAAATGTAGTGGTATGTGGGGCCCTTTATTGAACCTTGATTCATCGGTAGCTCTCATGAGACAAATCAGTTTGGTGACAAACACTTCGAGTTTGTTTCCAAAAAATTATACGGGTTTCTACCAAAATAACTAAATCATTTTTAAGTTATTATGGTATCATGTGCCTGATACATGACTTACAATTAATAATAATTCTCTTTATTCATTATCATTTATTACTATCCATGATATTTTCACTATGAAAATATATATGGATGAAGTTTCATTCTTAGTTTATTAATGGCATGAGTTTTTCATTTATTCACCATGACATATTGATTATATAAAATTGTTTACAATTAAGTTATTATTGATTCATTCTTCCACCATTTGTTACCCTTACTAAGAGTTTTATCTTACTCCTTTCATTGTTTACCTTCAACAGGTGATGAAGCAGAGATCTTTTATTGAGTTCCTATGGATACAGTTTTCAGTTTTTGTTATTCATTGTATTTTGTAACCTTTTCAAATGTAATTTGAGTAACATTTATGTATCTATTTTCTTCAATACTACTAAACTAATCATTACTTCGGGGTTTTAATTCTTTCTAACCATGACAATATAATAAGTAATGCACTGGTTCCAGTGTTGAGGGGTCGGGGTGTTATAGTTTGTATCAGAGGAAGTATAGTTGAAAACATGGAAACTAGATTAGGAAATGTACAGTAGGGAACAAATCCCTGAGGTAGTATTTGAGGATAATAGTACAATAATATATTGTTATTTTGGTAAGGAATATATTATGTGAATCCATATTGAAAATACATCATTGTCTGGATAAAAGTAGGTAGAGGTGGCTCTGGCACAGATGCACCCAAGAGTGAAAGATCTGACAAGGAGTTTCGGGCCTGACTCGAGGTATCCTTCTACATGACAACAGACCTTGCTTCACTATTGGTTATGACACTCCTGAGGGATATTCTTAGGATAATTAATGTTTTCTTCATAAGCTATTATAAAGGATTTAAATGTAAAATATTTCTCAAAGAAACCATTTTTCTGATTATGGGATTAGTCATGTGTAGGATATAAATTTATGCTAAGTATTTTGTTCGGTTAAGATTATACAATATATTTTATACACTAATATTTTGTGTTTAATTATTTATAAATGGTGTCTAATGTAATAAGGGGAATCAAAACTCGTGGGTAACATAGGGATCTCCCCCCTGATCATGTCAACAAAGTAAATTTTGGATCAGATATGATCCTAATCATATTGGGACAACTTACTCTTGTTGTAACGAGTAACCATTCCACACCATTGTTGGATCGTGTCATGATGTAGAAGCCCACAACATTAAGTGGGACTAATAATCTAGTGGTTGCTGATAAATGGATCAATACCGTTGAAAATATATTCATGGAATTAAGAAGAATTGAAAATAAAAAGGTAGTATTGGAAGTATATTGTCTCAAGGGTAATGTAGATCAATGGTGGTCGTTGATTCATAATACAATGGGGAAAGATGAAATAGAGTATATGAAATAGAGGACTATTAATAAAATATTATTCGAAAAAATATTTCCCTCATGAGAAACGAACCAAAATCAAGAGGAAATTATTTGTCTTAGAGAAAATGAAAAAAGAAATTGTAGTAGAGTATGAGGTTACATTCAAAATGCTAGCCAAGTATGTCATAGATTACGCATTTGACTCAGCCGACAAGATAGATCATTTTTTTGAAGGTCTTAGCCAAGTATTCGAAGGTCACTAGCTTCACAAACATTTTCATCGTATGATAAAATTGTATCAAGGGCCATCAAAATAGAGAAAGAATTTTCTAGATCGAATCTGTTCAAGGGAACCAAGATAAGAAGAGGTACTCTCATAACCATGTGAAAGGTGAATCTCCAAAGAAGAACAAGGGAACAAATAAATTATCATTATTTGAAAATTGTGGAAAGAATCATCTCGGGAAATGCTTAAAAGGAATGGGAGGCTACTATAACTATTGGGAAAAGGGTCATCTTACTCATGAATGCAAGGGGAAGAAACAATTTTATGATTTTTAATACTAAAATTGTAGAGAGATGGGACATTATGAAAATGTGTGCCCTAAGTGCCAAGGAAACATTTATTAGAAAAATATAAGGGAGCAAGGGGGATCTTATACGATTACAACCGCAGATGTTGAGGTTCCTAATAGTGTGGTGGTGGGTACTTTAATTGTTTCCTCGAACATATCCAACACATTATTTGATTATGGGTCATCACATTCATTTATATCTTCCCAATTTTCTATGAAAATTAGACATGTCCAATTTGATTTAATAAAGGGGTTATCAGTCAAAACTCCTAGGGGATGCATCATTTCATCAAAGGAATGTCAACTAGTCCCCCTCGTGACACATAAACATGTTTTAGTTGCTAACAAAATCATCATACCAATTAATTAATTTGATATAATTCTCAGTATGAATTGGCAATAAAAATATTATGTGACGATTTATTGTAAGAAAAAATATGTTACAATTTTTGAAAATGGCACAAAATCACTTATCTTTAGAGAAGAGACCTCACCATTAGATTCTTATCTATACCTATCCCTATTAGCTCTATTGAATTCAATTATTGAAGTGGAATAGAACCCAATATATATGGGTGATGAAATAAATAATAAAATTGAATATGTGCAGATAGTGCAAGAATACATTGATGTGTTTCCAGAGGATTTACCTTGATATCCTCCAGAGCAGGAATTGAGTTTTCCATAGACATAATTTCTAGTGCAAGACCTATATCATAGACCCCCTATTGAATGGCTACATAGGAGTTAGTGGAGATCAAGATACAACTCTAGGAGTTGAATGAAAAAGGATTTATTTGACCTTGTGTTTCTACATGGGGAGCCCCAGTCTCGTATGTCAAAAAAAGATGAATCCATGATTCTATGCCTTGATTATAGAGAAATCAATGCTATTTCAATAATGAATAAGTATCATAATCCCTGGATTGATTATTTATTTGATCGAAATCACAGAACTCAATACTTTTATAAGATTGACCTTAGATCTGGATATCAACAACAATGTGTGAGGAAGGAAGATATTATAAAGACAACATTTTGAACCTGTTATGTGTATTATGAGTTTATACTAATGCCTTTTGGATTGAAAAATGAACAATCTTTTTTCATGTGTTTAATGAATATTGTTTCTAAGTAATATATTGATAACTTTATTATGGTATTCATCGATGATATATTGGTATACTCAAAAATCTATGAAGACCATGAGGATCACTGTAGGATTATTAAAAAAACTCTTAGAATAAATGAAATATATGGGATGTTTAGAAAGTGTGAATTCTGGGTCCAAATAGTTTCATTTATAGGTCATACTGTCTCTAATGATGTAATATTAGCTGATCCTGGGAAGAAAAAGGCAATCTGAGATTTTACAACACCAATAATCATAACTGAGGTACCTAGTTTTATTGGCATAGTCGGTTACTATCAGTGTTTTGTTCAAAATTTTGCCCGACTCGCTAACCTGTTAACCAAGATCACTCGTAATGGAGTTATGTTTGTGTGGACAAAAAAATTTATAGAATTCTTCGAAGAATTGAAATGAAGATTGGTCAGTGACTTAATTTTGACTCTTCCATCACGAAGTGATGGATTTGTATTATACAGTGATACATCAATGAATGTTTTGGGTTGCATCCTTATGAAAAATGGTAAGGTTATTGCTTATGAATCATGGAAGTTTAAGACTCATGAAAAAATTATCCAACACATGAGCTTGAGTTAGTAGTTGTAATCGTTTCTCTAAAAAAATGGAGACATTTTCTTTACAGTGAAAAATGTGTTATATACACAGATCACAATTTTTTGAAATACTGTTTTACAGATAAAGAACTCAACATGTGGAAAAGGAGATGGATTGAGTTACTCAAATATTATAATTTTTCAATACACTATAACCCAGGAAAGTAAAATAAGGTGGAATATGAATTAAGTAGAAAAGAGCATGGACTTATGACTCAAATGAGGATTGAGATAGATCCTATATTCATGGATCTATTAAAGATCGATATGGGAATCCTTAATTTGGTGGAAACATATTTCCTCTTTCAAATGATTGCTAAAATATCTTTACTGGAGAAAATAAAAAAATCTCAATCTGATGATGAAAATCTACACATGAAAATTATTTGCGGATAAGGATGGGAGATTGGAAGACGTCGTGTACAGGGAAGCATTTCTGATGTTTTGGAAAACATTATGTGTTCCATTAGTACCTGAGAAAAAAAGGAACTATTAGACGATGCTCATAGCTCAAATTTCACTATACAACTGGGTAGCACAAATATGTATAGACATCTGAAGGAATATTTCTGGTGGGATAATATGAAGTGGGATATTTCTAACTACGGTTCAAGGATTCTAGTTTGTCAACAAGTGAAGGGAGAGAGGAAATATCCTATAGGAGTGATGAATCCTCTACCAATTCTTATGTGGAAGTGGGATAACATTACAATGGATTTTTTCACCGATCTACCGATGAAATCTAGAAGGAACAATGCAATATGGGTAATTGTTCTTCTTCTCACAAAATCAGCCCATTTTTTTCTTATAAGAGAGGATTTTCTGCCTAAGAGCCTGGAAAGAGATTAGATGAATGAAGTATTTAGGATTCATGGTGTACCTATATCGATTGGGTCTGATCGAGATCCTCGGATTACATCAAAATTCAGTAAATGTCTCTAGATGGTTTGAATACTGAGCTTTGTATGAGTACTGCTTATCAACCCCAAACTGAATGACAGGCTGAAAGGACTATTCAAACTCTTGAATATATGTTGATGTAAAGCTGTCTTGACATCCAAGATATGTGGGATCAATAATATCCTTTAGTGGAATTTTCATACAACAATAGTTTCCATTCTAGTATTCAAATGGCTCAATATGAATCATTATATGGAAAAAGATGTCGAACTCTAACTTGTTGGGTTGAAGTTGGTGATAGTAAAATTATAGGCCCATAACATATTATAGACACCACTATAATGGTAAAGACAATACAATCCCATATTAAAGCATCCCAATGTAAGAAGAAGAGTTATGTTGACAACCGGAGGAAGGATTTGGAATTCCATGTGGGAGATCATTTCTTTTTGAATGTATTGATATGGAATGGTTTCTTAAGGTTCGGTAGAAAAAGGAAACTAAGCCCTAGGTACATCAGATCATTTGAAATTTTGAAAAGTATTAGAGAGGTAGCTTACCAATTTGCAATTCCTCCACGTCAATCAAAATTCCATGATGCGTTCCATGTGTCATTGTTGAAGAAATAAATTCCACACCCAATTCATGTACTCACCTATTAAAAAATAGAATTGGAACCTGATTGATCATACTGTGAAGAAATTATAAGGATTCTTGACAAAAGGGAGCATGTATTGTGAAATTTTACAACTCATCTAGTAAAATTTATTTGGAAAAACTAGAATATGGAGGAATCAACATGGGATCTTGAGGATGTTATGATGAAGAACCACCGACATGTTTTTTGTGGTCTTTATACATAAAATTTTGAGAATGAAATTTTTGAAGGAGGGAATATTATAACACCCCAAAAATTTTATGGAATGTTGCTCTTAAATACTTTCTTTTCATTATATAGCCTATATTTCATGAAGCACTATGTCTTTTGTGAATCAAAACATTATATGAGAAAGCTATAATCTATCCATTAAACAAAATTTTTCTACTTCTGTGTATTGAATTTCAAAAAACGGTAATCTAGAGTTGTGACCAGTAAGTTATTTGGAGTCTCAGAGAACCAAATTAATTTTTTATGAATATTAACACAACCTTATAAATATTATTATGAATAGTAATATTACCCTTTTAAATAGTAAAAAATTAATATATTTTATTTTTATGGTAATAAGATAATGAGATCTTAATTGATTTTTTAATGTGATATTGAACTAACCATACCATTAAAAATTGTTTTCTGAATTAACAAGGATTTTATTTAAAAATCTAATTAAAAATACATATAAAATTATTTTCTAAAAATGGAGTTCATTTTTGAATTCTAGACGTCAATAATTGTTAGGTTAAATTTTTGGAATTTTTCTAAAATACTTGAATATTTCATGAATAGTAAAATTAATGTTTTGATTTTTCGGTATTTTAATAAGATCATAATGATGTAGTAATTAAATATAAAAGTACGGTCGACTTACGTACTGTAAAATATGACATGAGGTGTCCCAAGAGGAAAAAACCATGGTCAAATACCATGGGAAATCCGATGGGTTTTCAAAAACCACTAATGAGGTCTCCCTTTTAGTTAATAAAAAACTCTCTCTTAATTTCTATAAATACCCACTCACACCCCACCCCCACGTTTTCATTCATTCCAAACTCAATATCCTCAATGATCGGATGGTATTTCATCCCACGGAGTCCTCCCAGGTTTCTTCAATCCCCCAAGTTCCCAACCATCATGTTTTGGGAGTTACTCTATGAGGTAAGAGAATCAACCACCCTTCTCTTTTCATAAAGATTCAATTTTATGTTTTCTCTTTTATTTTCAATTTTACATTTTGTGGATATTTCATTCCATAATCTCTTTAATTCCTATATTATGTAAGAGTTATGAGATACCCCCTTTCTCTCATAAAACTATTTTATTAAATTTTTCGTGACACCGTTACACTACCGAATATTCCTAAGAGATTTCTCAATTTTTCTCTTATTTTGAGTTCCTTTATTTTATACTTTCATACTAATCTCCCATAATCCAAATGATATGATAGTTCCAATACCTTACATGAACTGAAATTACATAATTCTAATGGAATATTTCATCATCATCTCTCTTTCCCCCTCCTCTTATACTAAAAATAAAAACATCGTCCGAGATATGTTAATTTATCACATTCAAGGATGACGAGTTCTCAATTATGTTTATGAAACCATTTTTATGGTTTAACCAGATAAAAATATATTTATTTAATTTCATTAATGTTCTGGAATACGAACACACTTATAATATGGAATAATAATACAAAACAAGTTCATTGTATTCAAAACTGCCAAGCTAAATCCAAGCATTTATCAAAAACATATAACTAATGATTCATACTCAAATATATAACCATGAATAATTATTATAAAATTTGTATCTATTTAATGTAACAAATAATATATATTAACAAATATAGATGTAAAACCATATTTCAAATGAACTTCCATTCATGGAAGCAAGTAAACGAATCATGAAAACCATGGGTGAAAATGCTTCCAAAACAATAAAATTGAACCTCTTAAAACCATTAAAAGGGCCATCAATAAAACTTAAAAGCTTATAATAAACCAATTATAGGTATAATAGGTTATTTTATTATTATTTAATGAAACTAAATTTTATTATTCATGACATTAAAACAAATTAAGTACACACTCGAGCAAAATGTAAGGGGTTTCTCATCTCACATTCATTTCGGTCATATTTTCATTGTTCACTGCATATTTCATGTATGTGGTATATTTTATCTGACATGTGATATATAATAACATTATTATTTTTATATTCTAGTTATTCAATGATTCATTTGAGTGTTATTATGTTATGGTTTTATGATTCGAGCAATTACATTGTGGTAAGTTACTTTGTCTCAACAACTATTTAGTCGTGTCTAACATTGTATGGTGCACCTAATAATCCTTATGTGGTTTACATACAGACCATTTGAGATCAATTTTCATTCGGAATTATATTTATATTAAATATACATAATCTCATATCATGGATATGTTTTTTGTCTAAACCGTATACCATTTTACATATGATGTTCATTTGGAATGTTATTTTAACTATAGAAATATTGATTAATCTGTATAAACTACTCTATAAGGATATTAAAAAGGCATATTTATCTTGTATTGAATCTATTTATAGGGAATTATTTGGAAGTTACGTGGTGTTTGGGACCCACTATATCCCCCTTGATGCATTGGTAGGTCTAATGAGACAAATCAGTTTGGTGACAAACCCTTCGAGTTTGTTTCCAGAAATTAAACGGCTTTCTACCCCCAGAACTAAACTTTTTTATGATATTCTGGTATCTTCTTCCAGATACATGATTTCTAATTAATAATCATTATCTTTATTTATTATCAGTTATTACTATCCATGTGGTTTTCACTATGACAAAATTTATGGATGCAGTTTCATTCAGAGTTTATTAATGGCGTGAGTTTTTCATTTATTCACCATTCCATATTGATTATGTAAAATTGTTTACAATTTATTTATTATTTATTCATTATTCCACCTTTTTTAACCCTTAATGAGAATTTTAGCTCACCCCATTTATTGTTTACCTTTAACAGGTGATGAAGCAGAGATCATTTATTGAGTTCCTATGGATTCAGTTTTTAGTTTTTGTTATGCATTGTATTTTGTATCCTTTTCTAATGTAATTTGAGTTACATTTATGTATCGAGTTTCATCAAGACTACTAAAAATATCATTCCTTCAAGATTTTCATTCCTTCTAACCATGCTAATATAACATGTAATGCACTGACTCCGTTACTTGAGGGGTTGGGGTGTTACAGTATAGGTCAAATAATGCACTCAATGGACCCTCCATTATGATATACTTACATATAAGACATGTTTTATGTGTTGCAACATCCAAGATATAATCTTGAAAATATTCATTACATATATGTTTATTATTCCATGAATTGTGTAGATTTATCCTTTGATGGGGTAATATAAAAAATTAGTACCATAGTGAGAGGTATCTCCGGTTAAAGACAATAAATATACATAGATTGTAGTGGGAGAAAATTAATGTTCAGTATGAGGTTTGGGAGAGGGGATCTTATATTCCATGATAGCGGCTAGAATTGTTTGGTTAGATATTTTCACATCATGAATATTTTACACGATTTGAACCTATTGCCTTAAAAATTTCATGAAATAGTTTTGATCAAGAATCACTTTGACACCAAAAAACAGTTTTACAACATCAAATATTTGAAGAATTTTTATTTTGTAGGATCGATATAATGATGTGGATGTTCTATATATATAGGGGGAGTGAATTGTACACATTAAAAATTTCTTTTTGAACCTTTAATGTAGGTTTTAAAACATAAATTTTCAACCTTTTGGAAAACTATGTTTAATAAGGTTAAACAAGTTAAATTCACAAGACATCTTAGTTTTAAAAACATTCTAGATTATAGAAATAAGATTCGAGAAATGAAACATAAGAAAAGTTTAAAAGGAAAAATATTCCACCTTAAAGCTTATATAATCTTACTAATCAGAGTACACAAGTATAAGAAAGTGTAATATATTTATATTTTCCTTATTATTCAAAATGTAGTGGAAGATAAACTTGAAACAATACAAGTAACAAGTATAGAATATTTTAACCCAAGGAGTAGGGTATCCAAAAACATTTTAAAAAGGTCCCTTTACTTATACTTTCAATAAATTCAAGCTATCCATAATAGGATAAGCCCTCGATAAGAATATCCGAATATGTCTTGCTATCCTAGCGTGCCCTTGAACTTCAAGGCAGTCGACACCTATGTCATCATAATCAAGGAAATCCTCTAACTTTATGGTATTACGAACCACTATCTTCCTATGCCTAGAATCCATAGATTGTATAAAGAAACAATTAGAGTTTCCCTAATCATGTTGAACAAGATGTTCAGTATGCACAAAGCATGAGATTCTTTCTATCTAGAAATCACTTCAGCAGCATGTAATCTCAAGAGTTAATGATTAGTTTTGAGCTCATTCAAATGGGCGACTATTTAAAGGCACTTCTCAAATGGTTTGATCCCTCCACTAATGGTCATATATTCCATGATTTTCAGAGGGACCTATACACAAGTCACTTAAACAATGGTTAGTTAGAAACATAATGCACAAAATCATATAATAATTATAACAAGAGTAAGTAAAATATGGTTCCTCAATCAAATATATTGTTTAGAGTCTATGGAAAAAAAATTTGGAGTCTAAGAGAAAATCATTTGAAATCTATATTAAATGAATATTCAGATTCTATTTATCAAGTAATTTGGAATCAAAATTATATAGACTTTTTAGTCTGAATTATAAAGAATCCGGAACTTAATTCTAATGAATTTAGAACCTAAATTCCAAGAGAATTTGGTGTCTGAATTTTGAGGAATTGCGAACCTGAATTCTAAGAGAATTCAGAGTCCAAATTATGAAGAATTCGGAACCGGAATTCAAAGGAATTCCGAAGCATAATTCTATGAAATTCAGAACCAGAATTCTAAAAGATTTATGAGTCTGAATTCTGAGAAATTTGGAACCTGATTTCTAAGGAATTCAAAACATGAATTCTGTAATAATTCATGAGTATGAATTCTGAGGAATTAAGATTATTAATTTCAGAGAATTTGGAATCTGGATTCAAAAGACATCGAAATCTGAAATTTAGAGAATTCAAAATCAGAATTTAGAAGAAATTGGAATATGAAATTCAGAGAATTCAGAATGAGAATTCAAAAGATTTTGGAATCTGAATTCAAAATAATAAGGAACCTGAATTCATAATAATTTGTAATCAGAATTCATAAGAATTTGAAATCTTAATTTAGAAGAATTTAGAATCTGAATTCATAAGAATTCATAATCTCAATTCAAAAAAATTCTAAATCAGAATTCAGAAGAATTCAGAACTTGAATTCAGAACCTGAAAACAAAATAATTTATATCTAAGTATTTATAGGATTCTGAGGTTTTAAAAATAAAATCAATTTTTACACTTAGAAATAAAAAGAGTTAGATTTAGTGAAAATGAATCATGAAAAATGAAAACAATGATAGGGAGAAAACATCATTAGGAAGGAAAATTGTCCTTAATAAGATAAATATTATGGGAAGTAAACTTTTCCTTGAGAATTAGTATTTGTTAGTTTTAAAACATAAAGGAATGGAAAAGTCTTAAGGAAACCTTAGTAACTCAACAATATTTTCTTAACAAGATTCATTTTATGTGTATCATATAAATTTAGATATTAATTTAGATAATGGTGTTCACGTAGAGAATATATTTGGATCAGTGGTCTTATCATAGGACAAACAAATTATTTTATTATTAGTCATTATATATCCTTCTCTCATATTCCCTTGTCATATTCCTGAATATTTTCAGGTGATATATTCATTTATATAGGCCTGGTTTTTGATATTAATGACATGTGAGTTATTATATATTGGGAGTTTCCTTCCTTTTAATATTATCCATTATTGTTATTTAAATCACTTGAAAACCATTGAATATGGTTTTTAACAAGATGTTTCTATGATCTAGGTCAGGAAATTGATCTCATTCACATGTGTTATTAATTGGCCCTCCATATTGAGAGTGTTGATTTGATAAAAAAATAATTTCGTATAGTCCAGAATAACACCATGTTGTGTGTTTTTATTTGGTTAAGTATCTGAAATATTATAATATTACACTGACAAAAATGACAAACTATCTAATATATTAATTGGTTATGATAATCATGTTTTGGGAATATTCCTTGTATCCCGATGGATTCAATATTATTGAGACATTTCTTTTGGATACGTGTATGGTGTTCATGCCCTTGAAAAAATTTTAAGTGAATTTTGGATTACTTGTTTATTGGAAGGACTAGTGATAATTTTTTTTGATATGGTTATGTAAAATAGAATGATAAAGAAATAAGTTATATATTGATGAATAAAAGGATTATATAAATAAAAATTGTAATTGGATGATTTCACAATTATAACTTATGATGTTATATTGTTTTGTTGCTTCCATTTATGATTTATATTGGGATTTATGATGTAATGACTATATAGAGGGATTGACGATTTTGTATTCTGAAATTCTTATATAAAAGAATCATGACATTGTTATGCACTTATTCTTATAGGCCTTGACCAAGTTATGCTAAAAAATTTATTTATAGGGCTTGTCCTGGTTTAGTTAAAATGTTTATATAGAGGGTGTGGCCTCGATATACTACAATTATTATAGGGCTAATAATAGTTATGGTGAAATTATTATATATAGGTATTTTTTGGTTATGTTGTAATGGTTATAGGGATTGACCTAGTAATGGTGAAATGATTATACAAATGAATTTTTCCTATTTATGTTATTATTTTGTAGACAATTTGGTACGATTGGAATTATGATGATACATTCAATGAGGTATTTCAATATGATTTCAAGGTAGTTTGATTGTGATTATATATTAAATGATTAATCAGTACTCCATTTTCATCACTTTATTGCAAGTACATACAATCAGTGAATTTTTTTAGACATAGTTTTTTTAATATTCTGAATTATAATCAAACAATATTTGGGCCATAGTTTAGTACCTAATTAGATTATATAGAAGTATGATTAAAAACGTTATAGAGACCATTTTGTTGATTATTTCATGATAAATGTAATGGATCATAGAGAATTGATCGATGTGGGGTTCAAGACTGGAATTAATTGATATTATTTTTTTCTACCTATCGTTATGTCAATATGACTTATTTCATGCCTTTTAGTTACATTTTAGACACAAATTACATGGTTAATTATTATATAGTTTACTTTTTTAACTTATATCATTCAGTTTATGTGTTTCCGAATATTTCTTCGGGGCCCAGACATCCATCTGTTTCAGAGGATAAAGACGCGCTGACTATTGCCTCGCATTTCCGCTTTGCAAAGGTGGGTGGTTTTCATCACCTATTATAGGACATTTTCTTCTTGATCGAAATGATATGATGGGATGTAATTTTATTCACCCCTAGATTCGTCCTCAAAACTCGTCACGTAGCCCGGGTCTCCCTTATAAATTAAGACGTTGTTCGTGAATCTCTACCCGATGCCATATCATTATAGACGATGATTAATTACACTACTCATGTTGGTATATTCCAAGGGGTCTGTTCAGTGAAGGAACCTTCAGTCAAAGGAGTAGTCACATTGGACATCACTGGAATGTCTAGACGCTGGAACGCTGGTGTGTTTGAGTTTCTTCCCTTTATTATAGGGCTTCACTAGGGCGTGGAAGCCTGAGGAATCACATGCCGGATATGGTGAATTATATTCCATAAGCTTGTATCTAAGGTTTTATTCATCTTTTTATGTTTAACCTAGGGTATTCCATGAGTTTAACATCTTACAAAGATGGATCAGACTGATCGGAGCACTGACTGGAGTGGATCATATGGGTACAACCCTTGGAGGGAACACTGATTCTGAGGAGAACATGTGGTTAGTTACCCAGTTGTTGTTGGGAACAGTGAAGAGTTGAATATCATGATCTCACTGGGATGTGTTGTCTTGGGTATGAATCAACATGGATTATTGAGAATGGATGGAGAGTAATATGTAGCCGACGTGAGGGCGATGGTGGAGTTAGTATTGAGCCACAAAAAGACTTCCTTAGTATCCTTGTGGAAGGGAATCAATGTCCAAGTAGTTCAGTGAGACGATGGGACACCTAAGGAGGAGACTCGTATGGATCGGACCCAGAGGAAGAGGAACCTCCGTGTAAGGGCATGACCATCAAAAAACACATATGATCAAGGAAAATAATATAATGACACATGCGTGATGGGATTGAAACTTAGTAAGGTTTCCTACATACCTTTCTTTGTTGAGGATCAATGTTCACATAGTTTAGGATGGGGGTATAGAATTGGGGTGTACGCAGAGGATAAAAACCCGATGATATACTGGGGCTTAGGCATCGTTAACAGCCCGAGTTGGTCTGACTCCACTGGGGAAGACCATAGATGCGGGTCCCAATGAAAGGGACGACAACAGCTTACCGCTGGGTGAGCATTGACAAAGGCTGACCACTCTATGTTGTTGACAAATACTTACCTTTGACTGGGGAAGAAAAAGGATTACAATTGAATGATGATCATAATGACATACTACTTGATGGGAATCCCATCAGCTTACCGCTAATTGTGTTGACAATGTCTTACCGATGAATGTGGTTCCCAACGGCATACCGAAGCATATGGGACAATTTAGTTTCATTTGGGACAAAAGGGACATAGAGATTAACATCATGTCGAAAAGGGATGGATCAACGTTCATTGTTCGAGACGAATGGGTGTCGGGCTTGATTCTCAAGGAGGCTTCCTATGTACCTTTCCATGGCAAGGATCAATGATTACATAGTTTGGAATGGTTTGGGTGAGCAAACATGAAGTGGTCGAGTCGAATTGTTATTGGGAATGAACCTTAGAGAGTCTTCCTACGTACCATTCCGTGGCAGGGATCAAAGTCCATGTAGTTCATGAAGGGGTTGGGGAATACATGATAAGGAGTTCCATAGTGGTTTTCATGGTCGATGGTTACTCTAAGCCCATGTGAGTCATGCTCGGTGTGAGAAACAAGAGACAACAGCGACCCAATGATCATATCACGAAAGGTGTTTCCATGGGAAGTGGAGTAAGTATTACATGTGGTTAGCAGTCCAAAACAGAAATTGTGGATTACATGTGGTTTACAACCCAAAGATGAAACATGGGATTATGTGCGGTTCACAAACCCGGGAGATGGAGATTGAGACATATTCTAAGATGGAGGACCGAGTGGCGGCAAGGCCTAGTGGGGGAGGGATTTGGCACACAAGAGAGGAGGGTTATGGTTCCCATCCCCCCTATGGTCATTGTTACCAAAGAATAAAGGAGTAGAGGTGCTACCTCCAGCAAAAATGGCTAGGGGATTACAACAATGTGATTTCCGTTCCTCACGGATAGACGCTGCTCCAAGAAAGAAGATCTCATTCATATGAGGTAGATCTCACTTCCGTGGAGACGAGTTAGGGTAGATAATGTTTGAGATGGGGCTCCCCGTGTGGAAGGAATGGGTTGAGGCTATAGTTTAACAACATGTGATGAAGAAAATGTCACATGGCAGTTTAACGTCACGCAGATCAGATGTGGTGGGTTCACTCCTCCCCCCTAGGGCTTATATAACCGGCACACATTAACCATTGCTGAAGGGAAGGAAGTGGAAATTCCGAGGTGAGGTAGAGTCATGGAGTGATCCAATGAGGGGACCACGTTAGCATTGCTATGCGAAGAATCAATATCCATTTGCGTGCCTATTTGAAGAATCAAATGGCTAAGCAACACCACATGTTTCATTAACCATGGTATATTGAAATAAATTCATACAGACTTATAGGGTCGTACCGGAGAAAGTTGAATGACATAAGGTTGTTTCACATAATACGGGCTCGAAAATGGTTCCCTAAAGGAAGGGAAATAACATGGAGAACACATGGAGGGCCACACACAAGGGGAGTGGTTGTGCACACGATGGAATGCATGTGTGCAAACTTAAAGGACACACACAAAAAGAAAGGTGCATGAAAATTATGAATGATATAGGGGGAACATATGACATATAGGGTTATTTTGCGTGCAAATGACTTAGGGTAAAAGGAAATGGATAATTATCATGCCCTAGAGGTCCCACCATAATGAGTACCCTTGGGGGACCTGTCGCCCAAGATCTAATAACTTAAGGCCATAGTGTTTTTCACACGATCAGGAAAGAGGTGTCTTTCTCACAGCAGAGCATCTCTTTGCTTTCGTTCAATGTCATTGATTGGAAGGGGGTATGATTTTATTTATTGTCTAAATCCTCAATGGCGGAACACTGGGGAATCTGTGTCAAAACGACGATTTTACATTGCATTGGACGCACAAGTGATTGCGCGCCGAAGGAATTTTTGCGTGCCTCTAAAATGTTTTTTATTCCAGCGCCTTTGATGGTTTCTAGTGGGTCACTGCAGAAGCTTTCCTTTGACATCACATTAGGTGCTCAAGGGTTTTCTACCCACTGGGTACCTTCTCACCTAGCCCTTAACTGAATTTTCAAGCCCACCAACATGAAAGGGTCCGTTTGAAAACATATTGGGCATGTATGCTTTTGTGTTGAAGGAGGAGTGTTTCATGCAACCCTACTCTCTAGCATGCTAGAGGCTCTGGACGGATTGGGTTGGGTGCTGCGGAAGCCCTCTTTTGACAAATCATTATGCAGGAAAGAGTTTTCACGCCAGAATGACTTTTGTGTGCAACCCCGGGATCTTGCACGCACATGCCTCTCAGGTCGTGGAATATTCTCATTCCCATCGTAATACCTTTATTGTTAATTATCATCCAATTCCTATACCTCTCCAAAATATGGCATAAAAAATCCCCCCCTCTCAGAAATAGTGCGGTAGGGGGACCCGAAGATCAGATTCTGAGGGTCATGCTAAAATGTGGGGAAGTGTCCGTTCAGTGCGTGCGGGAATGGTTTTTGAGTGCACAAACCGCTTTCGCACGTGTGGAAGGTGCGTTCTCATATTTAAATATGACGAGGGTCCCCACAGAAGCCTCTACTATGACATTTTCCATTTGACATGTTATTTTTTCTCATGCGCGAAAATTGTCTCGATCCATGCATATGTTTCCACGGCTGACTCTTGGTTTTGCACACTGCACGACCTTTTTCACATAGATAGGTTCTCCATAACATGAAAATTTGTTTTTTACACAAAATCTTCATTCTATTGGACCAATACCTTAAGATTTTAGAAATGAATGGCCATCAGACAAATGTTGAGAGGGAGGCCACTACGACTACAAGGAGGACTCGGATGATCATGAACCCTCAAATTCATCATGTGAGGAGTGTTAAGTGTGATAATAAAATACATTTCTGTATGCATACATAAGCTCAAAAAGATTATGTCATGAGCGATAGCCTACCATTTTGGAACATCGGTGTAGATACCCAAAGCTTAACGTACATTGACATTACATTACATTTGCGGAATACTTAGTACTTGCACACAAAAACACACACACAAGGATCGTAATAGTTTAGTGTCTTTGGAAACTTGGAATATAATCTTCTAATCGTGGTGAATGATCTTCAAAATCTCCCATAAAGATCTTCCTCTTTTTTTTTAACCTAAAACCTTTCTTTATATCCTGGGGAAAAGAAAACATAAAAGGGTGAGCTCAAATGCTCAGTAAGGGTAAACAAAAGAAATATCAATCACATCATATACATAAGCACATAACTTTTGGAAATCTTAACCTGCAAAAGAGATCATAATTTCATAACATGGGGTAAATCATGGTAGTGAAATGTAATCACAATAATCATAACCTAAAACTTGAAACTTTGTGGCATTCACACATAATCATAGAGAATCAGTTCTTGTTAGTCAAGACTCATTGCCAAGACTATCTTAGTGGACAAAGTCCCTTTCTGAATCGAGTAACCCTCGTTTCAGTCCTGTTTCACTGAACCGATATAACCTACCGTTCCAGCCCTATCTACTTCATGAGATATAAAATCGTTACCCAATGCATTGGAGGGAGATATAGGTCCCACCCATCTTATTATGAATCCTTTCTTATGAGTGCCACATAATCATAAACCATACATCATAGCGTAACCCATGTAATAAAAATGGAATTCTTAAACAACATGACATCATAAAACAATTCATATAAGATAAAGTAATTCATAAAAATATTTCCATCACAACATAATCAAACCAATATAATAATAGGGATAAAAACAGAACCCTTTTATTATCTTAGATGGAAAATAATTTTGATAAAATACTTGAACTCCATTCTTGAGGAAAATATCCTTTCTACTTCAAAAACATTTTTCCTTTCATAACATGTAATACGACTTTAAAATAAAAGAAGTTGATTAAAAATAAACATGAAAACTTGTAAAGGAAGCTTCTTGGAAATAATGTTTTAAAAAATCCATTCATGCCGTATAAGTTAAAAAAACATTCTTCGTACTTTTGTCGGAAAAGTCAAAAAGCACCTCGTATGAAAAACGTCAAAAGATTCCTTTCATATTTTTTACTAAAAACTCACCGAAGGGTAAAATTGGATTTAAACAATTGTATGTGGATGGAAATAATATTACATATTGATTAAACATGGATGTGGGTGATAAAATACACCCCAGTAAATACTTACGAATAAACAATCTCGGATAAAAATGAGATTGTGATATTTCCCTTACCTTAGGTCTGATTTGCTTCGTATGTGTCCAAACCTCCTGTATAATGATTTAAATAATCTCATTGACTTATTACAGAATCATATTCATTGTTATGATATCATATATGGTTCACTTATGACATTATATTACCCGTTCTTTTGTAAATTCCATGTTAAAGAAGTGTTTTGGGTAAAATCGTTTCATTTATCGTAGGTGTTTTGACTTGTTGTTCTTGACATTATTATTACTTATATCATGATTTACTTACTTCCAGAATATAAAATATGATTTATATATCATATATATTCAGTATATATATATATATAATAGATAGATAAATGAAATGAAAAACACCGTTCATGGAGACGGTAGTCCGTACGTACGCATGAACGCTGTTTTCCTTTCCTTATTGTTTTGAATGGAAGTAAGTAGATGACATACATATATATATACATAAATACAGTAGCTTTATAATGTCATATATTTCATTATTATTTCTTATATATACTTTATAATCATTCTTAAATGGTTAACATGGAGAATGAATCTCATCGCGTCGTGGAGACGGTAGTCCGTACGTACGCACGAGCGATGATATCATTTCCATAATTATTGAATTGAATTGGAATGGATTATACAATATATCAGAATCAATATGATGTTTAAATAACTATGTATATTTATTCTTTGCACCATTATACCCATCCATGTAAGGTGGTGGTGGAAAATAGATTACACCACGGCGTGGAGACGGTATTCCGTACGTACGCAAGCGCGGTGATTTCTTTTTCCATAGGATGGATAGATGGTGAAATAGGGTTGTTTCATACTTAAAATAACATATCAGTATATGAGTGATACTGATGTTATTACTTCATAATGAAACAACCTAAGAAGAAGAGTGGAAGACGAAATAAAGATGAAAGAATTGGTAACGGTAATTACCTCTTCTTTGAAGCGCCTCTTTGAGACCTCCTCTTAGGGCACTAAAATTGGTCTTTGAGGAAGAACAAAACCTCTAGGATGTTGATAGGGAAGTGGAGAAGAGATTTTGGCAGGGTTTGGCCGAGCTTGAGTGCTCAAATTGGCGTGAGGAGGAGGGGGAGGAGGTGTCCTTTTATAAGGGAGGAGAGGGGCACCTTAGGAGTACCTCAAAATATTATTTTATATTAATGTCAAAATCGGTTTATAATGGTTCCAAAGGGTCTTATTTCGAAGCTAAAGTGGGTATGGGTCGAAATCGTATCAACAAATAATATTTAGACAAGTTTAGTGTATTATTTTAACCTTATCAATTAGATTTAACTCTAAGTTAAATAATTTTACTTTTACCGTGTCTTTTTGTTTTCTTTCACTATATGGTTAATACACTTACTATAACATGCCAAACGAACCCCAAATTGTTTATTATTAATACATATATCCTTATCTAAGTCATTTTTCCGAACCTTAGATTTTTAGAAATAAAATAACAATTAATAATATAATATTTGATTTAAAAACTATTTTGTGTCAATTTTGAAACTATTTGATATATGATTTTTTTGAAAGTGATAACAGAATTATCTGTTCGAACCAAGTTGATTAAAGCAACACTAATATATCATAGTAACCTATAAAATTAGTTTAATTCATAAAAAGTTTCAAATTACATTCATTTGAGCATTTATAACATCAAATATGTTAATATTTCCTTAAAAGGGTAATTACTGCATCATCGTTGTGTCATAAATAAATTAATTTATTTAAAGTCTAAAAATTATAAATAAAATATAATTATGTAGAAAATCTTTTTATCTTTCTAATGAATATTTATAGTCGAATTTATCTTATGTATAACCCCATATTAAAAATGTTTTAGTTATTAAACTTTGATTTTAACTATTTTAACTATTCATTAAATAAAATAATATTAAATGTCATAATCTAATCCAAGTGGACCTAAATGGTCATATTATATTCATAAGGTTGTTTTTGGTCGAATTACACTTATCCAATAGAATTAGGACATTTTTTAGGGTAATATTAATATCATATTTACCCTTAGTTACCCTATTTACTATTAACCGTGGTAAAAAAAGTAAAAAGTTACTATTCACCAAAAATTATTTTCATCTCATTGAACCACATTTTACTTACTGACATCAACCATGTATCTCGGATTTTTGAAATTCCATTCACAGAAGTGGTAAAATTAAGTTTTATGCAAAATTCAGTTTTTAACCTACCACTTAGTAGTTTCACTATTCATCAAAAATTGATGTTTTTCAGAACAATGCCAAAATTTCATCCTAAGCTATATTTCATATTCCGAATTCAAAAATGATGTCTATTTTACCAAATTCATAACATAGAAGTTGCATTAATTAATTTTATAATTAAATCCCGTTGTTAAAACAAATAGCGTGTTTTTAAGAAACAATATCTATCAAAAGATTGACACTTGTTTATGTCTAGTTTAAATGTGAAATTACATCCAATGACCAACATTGTATTAAATTGTAAAAATATATTCTAAATATACTTTAAAACAACTCAAATTAATAATTTATCACTATTAATTATTTTGATTAAAAAAAGTTGTTTTTAATTATAATTTAGTAATTTTCACTATTCATCAGAATATGAAAGTTATCCGAAAAGTTCCGAAATTTCACCTTAGGCTAAATTCGATACTTCGAATCCAAAAATGAAGTCGATTTTGAGAGCTAAAATTTCTAAAATTTTAAAAGGTGGTTATTACTATTCATAACGGCTAGTTATAATAATATTTTAATAGCATATCGTTGTTTAGTAAAACTTGGTATTGCGTACTACACACGCTATCGAGGAAGGTCGCGATTGCGTGTAATGCAAGGAAAGTCAAGGATGCGTGTTGTGAAAGCTCCTTTTGGTGTAGCGTACAACACAAGAAATTAATAAAATTAAAAAGAATATTTTTCATAAAATCTCAGGCTGTTACATTCTACACCCCTTAAAATGAATTTCGCCCTCGAAATTCGTCGGGGTTATAAATGGTTTACTATTTGAATGTTTCTTTAATAGAAACCCACATCGTAAAAAAAAGAATACCAAAACTTGGCTTTAAAAACTAAAGTATGAAATGTAACGATTACCCAAATAAACTAATCACTGGGTTTCCACATAGGTGAAAATATGGATATGGAAGAGAAATCTAACCATCATGTTACGATGGAGAGTGGTAGAGAACATGGCTATGGAAGAGCCAGCAATCACAAAGCCATACATTTTTGTCGATCTAAGGTACCATCTGATTCATCAGATATAAGATCACTAGGACAACATTTTTGGTTTTCAAGATCGTTTCCCTAAAGTTGAAAATTTGAATTAGAATAAATACTTTCTTTATTTTGGTACAATCTCACTGCTGTTCATGCCTTGAACAATTTCCACTTCATCTCTTAAATAAATGAAGTTGAATTTGTTTTTCATGAAGTGTTAGCAGATCATGTGATAGAATGACAGGTCATTCCATCTGTCTCAAACAAAAGGTTAGCAAAAATTATATACATAAGTCGATCTATAGTGAGATTAATCACATATGGTTCCAAAAATGGACTTATACTTCATATATCATACTGCTTAATATAATAAAACTAGTTTCTATTAAACAGGGACTTCCTTTAGGCCAGTGGTAGGCGATAAAGGCCAGTCGCACTTCGGTTGTGGGTTCGATTCCTACAGCCTTGTCCGACGCGATGGGCTGTCGCCCGTCCTGCAGGTTGTCCTTTTTCTAAAACTATATTACTATAACATCCCATCAATAATATCGGAAAAAAAACTTCTATCCTTAAACAATACTAAATTATTCCAACATAATCCATTCCAATCTTTAGGCTTACCCATAATACTACAGTCCACTCTCATAATATAGTGAAAACAATTACCAGAGATTTAATACCGTCGTTGATCCCCATAAGATATGTCTTGTTGGTCACATTCTATACATTCAAAGTCCTTAATCTTGTATTCTCTTGAATACCTTAGTGAAAACATGAATGCAGTTTAAAGTTAACACTTTCCACATACCAAAATCCTCAAAATTCTATATACTCAAACCACGATATCACTTAGTCCTTATATCAATCATGAGCTCATGAATACTATTAAACATTTCATTTTCTCATTTTCCCTTCATTATGGGCATATTATCTTCTTTCCAAAATATTTGAATCACTTTTCATGGTTACTGGTACCTTAAAATTATTGAAGACCACAATAGAACAATACATAAATATTTCAATACATCATAAAAGTACCTCCACAACATTATTCCTGAATACCAATACATAAACACTTCAATCCATCCACTTCAATGATTGTCCTGGAAGAAGTACTTCCTTGATTTATAAGTAACTTTTTTGGTCAGGGAATTGAGTTGGGTAATGCCCAAGTTCTCCACAAATAAGACATTGAACTCCATAACAGTCTGTCACTCTATGACCCTTTTCTCCACACAGATAACATCGGTCCCTCCATTTGAGGTATTCCTCAAGGTTCTTCTTCCCTTCTTTAGAAATCTCAATCTTCCTTTCTTTATGCTCCTCAACATGCGAACATGCAAAATAGTTTATCTTCCTCTTCTTTGATGAATTTGGCATACCACTAAATTTCACCTTGTTAATCATATATCGCGATGACTGATTTGGCATAATCACAAGATCTTTCTCTCTAGTAATTACACAATTTTTTTGCTCATAGTCATCAATTTGTCCATTGGATTCAATGTTAACCGAATTCCTTCTGGTTCCCTCCATTAACTAAAACACAAAAAGAATCTTGTGAGAGGGAAAAATCATGCTAGGGAAAACAACATAGTAAAGGGGAAGTACCTTCAATATCTAACATCTTAGGTTTAATTCTATGATCGTTAGCGTAATTCTATTACTATAACCTATACGTATACTTATCCTTAGGGACATCCCTAGACATACCTTAGAAATATATCTAGGGATCTCACTAACGTTTTCGCATCCTAGTTTCCAAAGGTTGACTAAACCTTTCCTCTGATACCAACTGTAGAGTCCCAAAGCTTAACGTACATTGACATTACATTACATTTGCGGAATACTTAGTACTTACACACAAAAACACACACACAGGGATCGTAATAGTTTAGTGTCTTTGGAGACTCGGAATATAATATTCTAATCGTGGTGAAAGATCTTCAAAATCTCCCATAAAGATCTTCCTCTTTTTTTACCTAAAACCTTTCTTTATATCCTGGGTAAAAGAAAACATAAAAGGGTGAGCTCAAATGCTCAGTAAGGGTAAACAAAAGAAATATCAATCACATCATATACATAAGCACATAACTTTTGGAAATCTTAACCTGCAAAAGAGATCATAATTTCATAACATGGGGTAAATCATGGTAGTGAAATGTAATCACAATAATCATATCCTAAAACATGAAACTTTGTGGCATCCACACATAATCATAGAGAATCATTTCTTGTTAGTCAAAACTCATTTCCAAGACTATCTTAGTGGACAAAGTCCCTTTCTGAATCGAGTAACCCTCGTTTCAGTCCTGTTTCACTGAACCGGTATAACCTACCGTTCCATCCCTATCTACCTCATGAGATATAAAATCTTTACCCAATGCATTGGAGGGAGATATAGGTCCCACCCATCTTATAATTAATCCTTTCTTATGTGTGCCACATAATCATAAATCATACATCATAGCGTAACCCATGTAATACAAATGGAATTCTTAAAAAACATGACATCATAAAACAATTCATATAAGATAAAGGAATTCATAAGAAATTTTCCATCACAACATAATCAAACCAATGTAATAATAGGGATAAAAACAGAACCCTTTTATTATCTTAGATGGAAAATAATTTTGATAAAATACTTGAACTCCATTCTTGAGGAAAATATCCTTTCTACTTCAAAAACATTTTTCCTTTCATAACATGTCATACGACTTTAAAATAAAAGATGTTGATTAAAAATAAACTTGAAAACTTGTAAAGGAAGCTTCTTGGAAATAATGTTTTATAAAATCCATTCATGCCGTATAAGTTAAAAAAACATTCTTCGTACTTTTGTCGGAAAAGTCAAAAAGCACCTCGTATGAAAAACGTCAAAAGTTTCATTTCATATCTTTTACTAAAAACTCACCGAAGGGTAAAATTGGATTTAAACAACTGTAGGTGGATGGAAATAATATTACATATTGATTAAACATGGATGTGGATGATAAAATACACCCCAGTAAATACTTACGAATAAACAATCTCGGATAAAAATGAGATTGTGATATTTCCCTTACCTTAGGTCCGATTTTCTTCGTATGTGTCCGAACCTCCTGTATAATGATTTAAATAATGTAATTGACTTATTACAGAATCATATTTATTGTTATGATATCATATATGGTTCACTTATGACATTATATTACCCGTTCTTTTGTAAATTCCATGTTAAAGAAGTGTTTTGGGTAAAATCGTTTCATTTATCGTAGGTGTTTTGACTTGTTGTTCGTGACATTATTATTACTTATATCATGATTTAATTAGTTCCAGAATATAAAATATTATTTATATATCATATATATTCAGTATATATATATATATAATAGATAGATAAATGAAATGAAAAACACTGTTCATGGAGACGGTAGTCCGTACGTACGCATGAACACTGTTTTCCTTTCCTTATTGTCTTGAATGGAAGTAAGTAGATGACATACATATATATATATATACATAAATCCAGTAGCTTTATAATGTCATATATTTCATTATTATTTATTATATATACTTTATAATCATTCTTAAATGGTTAACATGGAGAATGAATCTCATCGCGTCGTGGAGACGGTAGTCCGTACGTACGCACGAGCGATGATATCATTTCCATAATTATTGAATTGAATTGGAGTGGATTATACAATATATCAGAATAAATATGATGTTGTAATAACTATGTATAGTTATTCTTTACACCATTATACCCATCCATGTAAGGTGGTGGAGGAAAATAGATTACACCACGGCGTGGAGACGGTATTCCGTACGTACGCACACGCGGTGATTTCTTTTTTCGTAGGATGGATAGATGGTGAAATAGGGTTGTTTAATACTTAAAATAACATATCAGTATATGAGTGATACTGATGTTATTACTTCATAATGAAACAACCTAAGAAGAAGAAGTGGAAGAAGAAATAAAGATGAAAGAATTGGTAACGGTAATTACCTCTTCTTTGAAGCGCCTCTTTGAGACCTCCTCTTAGGGTACTAAAATTGGACTTTGAGGAAGAACAGAACCTCTAGGATGTTTCTAGGGAAGTGGAGAAGAGATTTTGGCAGGGGTTGGCCGAGCATGAGTGCTCAAATTGGTGTGAGGAGGAGGGGGAGGAGGTGTCCTTTTATAAGGGAGGAGAGGGGCACCTTAGGAATACCTCAAAATATTATTTTATATTAATGCCAAAAGCGGTTTATAATGGTTCCAAAGGGTCTTATTTCGAAAATAAAGTGGGGATGGGTCGAAATCCAATCAACCAATAAGATTTAGACAAGTTTAGTGTATTATTTTAACCTTATCAATTAGATTTAACTCTAAGTTAAATAATTTAACTTTTACCGTGTCTTTTTGTTTTCTTTCACTGTATGGTTAATACACTTACAATAACATGCCAAACGAACCCCAAATTGTTTATTATTAATACATATATCCTTATCTAAGTCATTTTGAAGAACCTTATATTTTTAGGAATAAAGGAACAATTAATAATATAATATTTGATTTTACAACTATTTTGTGTCAATTTTGACACTATTTGATATATGATTTTTGTGAAAGTCATAACAGAATTATATGTTCGAACCAAGTTGATTAAAGCAACACTAATATATCATATTAACCTATAAAATTAGTTGAATTCATAAAAAGTCTCAAATTACATTCATTTGAGCATTTATAACATCAATTATGTTAATATTTCCTTAAAAGGGTAATTACTTCATCATCGTTGTGTCATAAATAAATTAATTTATTTAAAGTCTAAATATTATAAATAAAATATCATTATGTAGGAAATATTTTTAGCTTTCTAATGAATATTTATAGTCGAATTTATCTTATGTATAACCCCATATTAAAAATGTTTTAGTTATTAAACTTTGATTTTAACTATTTTAACTATTCATTAAATAAAATAATATTAAATGTCATAATCTAATCCAAGTGGACCTAAATGGTCATATTATATTCATAAGGTTGTTTTTGGTCGAATTACATTTATCCAATAGAATTAGGACATGTGTTAGGGTAATAGTAATATCATATTTACCCTTAGTTACCCTATTTACTATTAACCGTGGTAAAAAAAAGTAAAAAGTTACTATTCACCAAAAATTATTTTCATCTCATTGAACCACATTTTACGTACAAACATCAACCGTGTCTCTCTTATTTTTGAAATTTCATTCATAGATGTGGTAAAATTAAGTTTTATGCAAAATTCAGTTTTTAACCTACCACTTAGTAGTTTCACTATTCATCAAAAATTGATGTTTTTCAGAACAATGCCAAAATTTCATCCTAAGCTATATTTCATATTCCAAATTCAAAAATGAAGTCTATTTTACCAAATTCATAACATAGAAGTTGCATTAATTAATTTTATAATTAAATCCCGTTGTTAAAACAAATAGCGTGTTTTTAAGAAACAATATCTATCAAAAGATTGACACTTGTTTATGTCTGGTTTAAATGTGAAATTACATCCAATGACCAACATTGTATTAAATTGTAAAAATATACTCTAAATATACATTAAAAAAACTCAAATTAATAATTTTTCACTATTAATTATTTTGATTAAAAAAAGTTGTTTTTAATTATAATTTAGTAATTTTCACTATTCATCAGAATATGAAAGTTATCCGAAAAGTACCAAAATTTCACCTTAGGCTAAATTCGATACTCCGAATCCAAAAATGAAGTCCATTTTGAGAGCTAAAATTTCTAAAATTTTAAAAGGTGGTTATTACTATTCATAACGGCTAGTTATAATAATATTTTAATAGCATATCGTTGTTTTGTGAAACTCGGTATTGCGTACTACACACGCTATCGAGGAAGGTCGCGATTGCGTGTAATGCAAGGAATGTCAAGGATGCGTGTTGTACAAGCTCCTTTTGGTGTAGCGTACAACACAAGACATTAATAAAATTAAAAAGAATATTTTTCATAAAATCCCGGGCTGTTACATTCTACACCCCTTAAAATGAATTTCGTCCTCGAAATTCGTCGGGGTTATAAATGGTTTACTATTAGAAAGGTTCTTTAATAGAAACCCACATCGTAAAAAAAAGAATACCAAAACATGGCTTTAAAAACTAAAGTATGAAATGTAACGATTACCCAAATAAACTAATCACTGGGTTTCCACATAGGTGAAAATATGGATATGGAAGAGAAATCTAACCATCATGTTATGATGGAGAGTGGTAGAGAACATGGCTATGGAAAAGCCAGCAATCACAAAGCCATACATTTGTGACGATCTAAGGTACCATCTGATTCATCAGATATAAGATCATGAGGACAACATTTTTGGTTTTCAAGATCGTTTCCCTAAAGTTGGAAATTTGAATTAGAATAAATACTTTCTTTATTTTGGTACAATCTCACTGTTGTTCATGCCATGAACAATTTCCACTTCATCTCTTAAATAAATGAAGTTGAATTTGTTATTCGTGAAGTGTTAGCAGATCATGTGATAGAATGACGGGTCATTCCATCTGTCTCAAACAAAAGGTTAGAAAAAATTATATACATAAGTCGATCTATAGAGAGATTAATCACATATGGTTCCTAAAATGGACTTATACTTCATATATCATACTGCTTAATATAATAAAACTAGTTTCTACTAAACAGGGACTTCCTGTAGGTCAGTGGTAGGCGATAAAGGCCAGTCGCACTTCGGTTGTGGGTTCGATTCCTACAGCCTTGTCCGACGCGATGGGCTGTCGCCCGTCCTGCAGGTTTTCCTTTTTCTAAAACTATATTACTATAACATCCCATCAATAATATCGAAAAAAAACTTCTATCCTTAAACAATACTAACTTATTCCAACACAATCCATTCCAATCTTTAGGCTTACCCATAATACTGCAGTCCACTCTCATAATATAGTGAAAACAATTACCAGAGATTTAATACCATCGTTGATCCCCATAAGATATGTCTTGTTGGTCACATTCTAAAAATTAAAAGTCCTTAATCATGTATTCTCTTGAATACCTTAGTGAAAACATGAATGCAGTTTAAAGTTAACACTTTCCACATACCAAAATCCTCAAAATTCTATATACTCAAACCATGATATCACTTAGTCCTTATATCAATCATGAGGTCATGAATAATATTAAACATTTCATTTTCTCATTTTACCTTCATTATGGGCATATTATCTACTTTCCAAAATATTTGAATCACTTTTCAGGGTTACCGGTACCTTAAAATTATTGAAGACCACAATAGACCAATACATAAATATTTCAATACACCATAAAAGTACCTCAACAACATTATTACTGAATTCCAATACATAAACACTTCAGTCCATCCACTTCAATGATTGTCCTGGAAGAAGTACTTCCTTGATTTAGAAGTAACTTTTTAGGTCAGGGCATTGAGTTGGGTAATGCCCATGTTCTCCACAAATAAGACATTGAACTCCATAACAGTCTGTCACTCTATGACCCTTTTCTCCACACAGATAACATCGGTCCCTCCATTTGAGGCATTCCTCAAGGTTCTTCTTCCCATCTTTAGAAATCTCAATCTTCCTTTCTTTATGATCCTCAACATGTGAACATGCATAATAGTTTATCTTCCTCTTCTTTGATGAATTAGGCATACCACTAAATTTCACCTTGTTAATCATATATCGCGATGACTGATTTGGCATAATCACAAGATCTTTCTCTCTAGGAATTACACAATTTTTTTGCTCATAGTCACCAATTTGTCCATTGGATTCAATGTTAACCGAATTCCTTCTGGTTCCCTCCATTAACTAAAACACAAAAAGAATCTTGTGAGAGGCAAAAATCATGCTAGGGAAAACAACATAGTAAAGGGGAAGTACCTTCAATATCTAACATCTTAGGTTTAATTCTATGATCGTTAGCATAATTCTAGTACTATAACCTATACGTATACTTAACCTTAGGGACATCCCTAGACTTACCTTAGAAATATTTCTAGGGATCTCACTAACGTTTTCGCATCCTAGTTTCCAAAGGTTGACTAAACCTTTCCTCTGATACCAACTGTAGAGACCCAAAGCTTAACATACATTGACATTACATTACATTTGCGGAATACTTAGTACTTACACACAAAAACACACACACAAGGATCGTAATAGTTTAGTGTCTTTGGAAACTCGGAATATAATCTTCTAATCGTGGTGAAAGATCTTCAGAATCTCCCATAAAGATCTTCCTATTTTTTTTTACCTAAAACCTTTCTTTATATCCTGGGGAAAAGAAAACATAAAAGGGTGATCTCAAATGCTTAGTAAGGGTAAACAAAAGAAATATCAATCACATCATATACATAAGCACATAACTTTTGGAAATCTTAACCTGCAAAAGAGATCATAATTTCATAACATGGGGTAAATCATGGAAGTGAAATGTAATCACAATAATCATAACCTAAAACATGAAACTTTGTGGAATTCACACATAATCATAGAGAATCATTTCATGTTAGTCAAGACTCATTGCCAAGACTATCTTAGTGGACAATGTCCCTTTCTGAATCAAGTAACCCTCGTTTCAGTCCTGTTTCACTGAATCGGTATAACCTACCGTTCCAGCCCTGTCTACCTCATGAGATATAAAATCTTTACCCAATGCATTGGAGGGAGATATAGGTCCCACCCATCTTATAATGAATCCTTTCTTATGTGTGCCACATAATCATAAACCATACATCATAGCGTAACCCATGTAATAAAAATGGAATTCTTAAACAACATGACATCATAAAACAATTCATATAAGATAAAGGAATTCATAAAAATATTTCCATCACAACATAATCAAACCAATGTAATAATAGGGATAAAAACAGAACCCTTTTATTATCCTAGATGGAAAATAATTTTGATAAAATACTTGAACTCCATTCTTGAGGAAAATATCCTTTCTACTTCAAAAACATTTTTCCTTTCATAACATGTCATACGACTTTAAAATAAAAGAAGTTGATTACAAATAAACTTGAAAACTTTTAAAGGAAGCTTCTTGGAAATAATGTTTTAAAAAATCCATTCATGCCGTATAAGTTAAAAAAAACATTCTTCGTACTTTTGTCGGAAAAGTCAAAAAGCACCTCGTATGAAAAACGTCAAAAGATTCCTTTCATATTTTTTACTAAAAACTCACCGAAGGTTAAAATTGGATTTAAACAATTGTAGGTGGATGGAAATAATATTACATATTTATTAAACATGGATGTGGATGATAAAATACACCCCACTAAATACTTACGAATAATCAATCTCGGATAAAAATGAGATTGTGATATTTCTCTTACCTTAGGTCCGATTTGCTTCGTATGTGTCCGAAACTCCTGTATAATGATTTAAATAATGTCATTGACTTATTACAGAATCATATTCATTGTTATGATATCATATATGGTTCACTTATGACATTATATTACCCGTTCTTTTGTAAATTCCATGTTAAAGAAGTGTTTTGGGTAAAATCGTTTCATTTATCGTATGTGTTTTGACTTGTTGTTCTTGACTTTATTATTACTTATATCATGATTTACTTACTTCCAGAATATAAAATATGACTTATATATCATATATATTCAGCATATATATATATATATAATAGATAGATAAATGAAATGAAAAACACCGTTCATGGAGACGGTAGTCCGTACGTACGCATGAACGCTGTTTTCCTTTCCTTATTGTCTTGAATGGAAGTAAGTAGATGACATACATATATATATATACATAAATCCAGTAGCTTTATAATTTCATATATTTCATTATTATTTCTTATATATACTTTATAATCATTCTTAAATGGTTAACATGGAGAATGAATCTCATCGGGTCGTGGAGACGGTAGTCCGTACGTACGCACGAGCGATGATATCAATTCCATAATTATTGAATTGAATTGGAGTGGATTATACAATATATCAGAATCAATATGATGTTTTAATAACTATGTATATTTATTCTTTATACCATTATACCCATCCATGTAAGGTGGTGGTGGAAAATAGATTACACCACGGCATGGAGACGGTATTCCGTACGTACGCACGCGCGGTGATTTCTTTTTCCGTAGGATGGATAGATGGTGAAATAGGGTTGTCTCATACATAAAATAACATATCAGTATATGACTGATACTGATGTTATTACTTCATATTGAAACAACCTAAGAAGAAGATGTGGAAGAAGAAATAAAGATGAATGAATTGGTAACGGTAATTACCTCTTCTTTGAAGCGCCTCTTTGAGACCTCCTCTTAGGGCACTAAAATTGGTCTTTGAGGAAGACCAGAACCTCTAGGATGTTTCTAGGGAAGTGGAGAAGATATTTTGGCATGGTTTGGATGATCTTGAGTGCTCCAATTGGTGTGAGGATGAGGGGGAGGAGGTGTCCTTTTATAAGGGAGGAGAGGGGCACCTTAGGAATACCTCAAAATATTATTTTATATTAATGTCAAAATCGGTTTATAATGGTTCCAAAGGGTCTTATTTCGAAGCTAAAGTGGGGATGGGTCGAAATAATATCAACCAATAAGATTTAGACAAGTTTAGGGTATTATTTTAACCTTATCAATTAGATTTAACTCTAAGTTAAATAATTTAACTTTTACCGTGTCTTTTTGTTTTCTTTCACTATATGGTTAATACACTTAATATAACATGCCAAACGAACCCCAAATTGTTTATTATTAATAAATATATCCTTATCTAAGTCATATTTTCGACCCTTAGGTTTTTAGGAATAAAAAAACAATTAATAATATAATATATGATTTAAAAACTATTTTGTGTCAATTTTGACACTATTTGATATATGATTTTTGTGAAAGTCATAACAGAATTATATGTTCGAACCAAGTTGATTAAAGCAACACTAATATATCATAGTAACCTAGAAAATTAGTTTAATTCAAAAAAAGTCTCAAATTACATTCATTTGAGCATTTATAACATCAATTATGTTAATATTTCCTTAAAAGGGTAATTATTGCATCATCGTTGTGTCATAAATAAATTAATTTATTTAAAGTATAAAAATTATAAATAAAATATCATTATGTATAAAATCTATTTATCTTTCTAATGAATATTTATAGTCTAATTTATCTTATGTATAACCCCATATTAAAAATGTTTTAGTTAGTAAACTTTGATTTTAACTATTTTAACTATTCATTAAATAAAATAATATTAAATGTCATAATCTAATCCAAGTGGACCTAAATGGTCATATTATATTCATAAGGTTGTTTTTGGTCGAATTACACTTATCCAATAGAATTAGGACATGTGTTAGGGTAATAGTAATATCATATTTACCCTTAGTTACCCTATTTACTATTAACCATGGTAAAAAAAAGTAAAAAGTTTCTATTCACCAAAAATTATTTTCATCTCATTGAACGACATTTTACTTACTGATATCAACCGTGTCTCTCGGATTTTTGAAATTCCATTCACAGAAGTGGTAAAATTAAGTTTTATGCAAAATTCAGTTTTTAACCTACCACTTAGTAGTTTCACTATTCATCAAAAATTGATGTTTTTCAGAACAATGCCAAAATTTCATCCTAAGCTATATTTCATATTCCGAATTCAAAAATGAAGTCTATTTTACCAAATTCATAACATATAAGTTTCATTAATTAATTTTATAATTAAATCCCGTTGTTAAAACAAATAGCGTGTTTTTAAGAAACAATATCTATCAAAAGATTGACACTTGTTTATGTCTGGTTTAAATGTGAAATTACACCCAATGACCCACATTGTATTAAATTGTAAAAATATATAATAAATATACTTTAAAACAACTCAAATTAATAATTTATCACTATTAATTATTTTGATTTAAAAAAGTTGTTTTTAATTATAATTTAGTAATTTTAACTATTTATCAGAATATGAAAGTTATCCGAAAAGTACCAAAATTTCACCTTAGGCTAAATTCGATACTCCGAATCCAAAAATGAAGTCCATTTTGAGAGTTAAAATTTCTAAAATTTTAAAAGGTGGTTATTACTATTCATAATGGCTAGTTATAATAATATTTTAATAGCATATCATTGTTTAGTGAAACTCGGTATTGCGTACTACACACGCTATCGCGGAAGGTCGCAATTGCGTGTAATGCAAGGAAAGTCAAGGATGCGTGTTGTGCAAGCTCCTTTTGGTGTAGCATACAACACAAGACATTAATAACATTAAAAAGAATATTTTTCATAAAATCTCAGGCTGTTACATTCGGCCTTCTGGAGGTGGTGTTGATGCCTAGCTTCGAGAAGGATACACACAGTCATGGGTGACCCATGATGATAGTCTCACGCATATCCATATTAAAAATAATGGTCATACAACTAGGGAAACACAGAACACAACCATCTATGTCTTAAATCTGATGAACATGACTTTTGTGGGGAGCGATCTGGTTCTCGAGGAATCTTCCTCTCTTTATGTATATACCATCAAAAGTATTATTACTAAAAATACGATGGGTTGGTAAGAATGGGATTTCAAATTAGGAGAAAAATTCACCAGTGAAAGGGCATGGGCGTACTGGGTATTCCAAACATGCGATGAGTTTGGGCTAGTGCTACGATTTATTGTGCTCTTCGAAGATGTTTGGACATCCTCATTTTACTTAAATCGACAATAGGTCTCGGTACCGGAATTGTTTAGTCGTTGGTCTACTAACACAAACACTATCCACCAATACTATGTTGTGGTGTGAATCAGACTTTGGGAGAACCACTAAATTGGAGAAATTCCATTATAGGGGTACCTGTATGACAAGTTCCTCACGATGAGGAATGAATGGGGGATAGGACATGCACCCCATCTTGTCATGGAACCTACTGAAGCTGGCTAAAGAATAGCTGAAAATAAAATATATTATAAATGAAATATATTATTCATGATGGATTAGCCATTTCCTAATGAAGTAAATGGCCATAAAGATTCTAGGATGATGGAAGCAATGCCTGAACACATCTTAGAGGGGAAATGTGGGATCGTACTAGAGGGTCATGGAGGCAGGAGAGTAATTATCATGGGGTTTTGGAATAAATGAATGTCGGGAACAAAATATATGATATTTCGAGTTTCATGCTACATTCTTGAGTTGATGGTTGTTTCTTTTGAGGAACATAAGGATGGGTGTCTTCCAAGGGATAGTAGTGATTTTTGGGATTATGGTGGTGAAAAACATGGTTAACATGGGCATTCTGGTGTTGGCTAGGTTGTACAGTTTTCTACTGCATATCTCTGGGGGAAGTACTCCAGGAGGATATGTGGACTATTCCATTTTCATCATTTCTAGGTCACAACCCACTGTGGTGGGTACAACATCTAAAATTTCATTCGCCCCTGGTAACGTTTTGTAGCCATCCCTCGTGGAAATTAACAGAATCCACCCACTAACACTCAGAGAAGAAGGGATAGATCTCTAGATTAGTATCCATAACCATTTTGACTTCCTCAAATTCCGAACCAAGGTTGGTCAAATGGTAGATGATGGGCATGGCCCATTAGAGTAGAGGCAATACCTTCAATGTATCTAGGGTGGTGTACTAGAATCCTAGATTGGCAGGGAAATATTTTGCAAACCGTATTTTCTGAAAAACTTTTCCATCCAGTTCGGTGCATGCAACAGATGTCGGAGAAAGTATATACATACGTTAAAGAAGAATGAAATATTTTTATTCTCTGCCAACAATGGATTTTTGTTACGATGACAGGGTTCAGCCAAATCTTCACTCTTCCCCCCACCGATGTCAGTTCAGGCCTCTCAACAGAGTATGCTGAAAACTGTACAAAAGCATATCCTGAGGTGATTAATGGGAAATTTATTCAGAAAATCAAGGAGGCTAGTGAAGAACTCTAAGAGTAGGGATGTAGATGAGGTCCCATGAGTGTAACACCCTGATATTTTATGATAAGTATTCTTTTTAATTTATTTGATGTCATGTGTTTTATGTTACACCATGATTATCTTGTGCTATACGCAACACTGTATTATCTTGCAGTATACGCAACACAATTCTTGGATCGTGGTATACACAACTTCGAGTTCGTTTGATAATCGTCATTCTACACAACATTGAGTGTATATATATAAATGTTCATTTTATAAATGAAATATGGTTGGATTTTGTTATACGCAGCAACAAAGGAGTCTTTCACAACACTCAACCCTAATTTGGCTTTCATTATACGCAATCGCGACCTTCCTCGGTAGCGTGTGTAGTACGCAATGTCGGGTTTCACTAAAAAACGATATATGGTTATAATATTATTATAAACTAGCTGTTATGAATAGTATTAACTACATTTAGAATTTGATAACATTATTATTCATCTTACACAATTTCTAGAACATGGTATAAGAACAAAATAAATTTTTTGGGTAAAATAAGTATTTTTAAAAAAATTCCGTTTTGTTGCCTTTTGATGGCACACGCACTTTAAATATAGTTTTTGACATGATTATAAGTTCAATTTAACAAAATAAAATTATTCTTTGAAATCATGATATAAAATTTTACCTTGGATAAATTTTTCATATTATTCTGATAACTTTCATATTTTAATGAATAGTAAAAACACGCTATATTTTAATTAAAAACAACTTTTTTCATCGTAATAACTTATGTGGTTAAATTATAATCTTGAATGGTTTTAAAGTATAAATAGAATATATTTTTACCATTTAATATAATTTATGTCATTATCATTGATTTTACATTGAATTCGTATGTTAAATCAATTCAATCTTTTGCAATGTTTTAAATAAAAACCCGTTTTCATTCGACAACAGGATTAATTTTAATTTAATTTATGCAACTTCTGTGTATTAAATTTTAAAAAATGGATTCCAAATTTTGAATCAGTGGGTCCAAATTATGTTAATAAGCTACTTTTTTTGTGAATTATGAATAGTAACTACGGTAAATTGTATTTACCATAGTTAAAGGTAAATCGGGTAATTAAGGGTGAATATAATATTATAAAATTACCCTAACACATGCCAAAATTTTATTGGATGACTAAAAGTAGACCCATATCACCTAAGGGTCGGATTAGATTGATTTTATGGACTTTTGACTATGAAAATAATTTAATTATTATTAAAACCAAAGAAAGTGACAACATGTCACTTTCTTAAATATTATAAGTATAATAATTTTAATTTAGTAATAAACATCATAAAACTTCGAACATAAATAGTCTCTAGAAAGATAATAAAATTATCTACATCATGATAATTTATTTAGAATTTTTAGGGATTAAATAACTGTCATTAATGGTGATACATTAATGATGTAGAAATTATTTATTAAGTGAAGAATCAGTAATATTGTATTTATTTAAATAATAATACCCATTAAAAGGCCCACAAACCTGACCAAAACTTATTGGTAGTGTATATCGATTCTATATTCATCCAATGACCTAATATATAACCATTTGGAGTCTTATAAAAGTGATTATGACACTTATATTAATTTATTTTTAATGATTCCAAAGTTGTCGCCTTCATAATTTAATAAATATAGCAATTTACATATTGTGCTTTTAAGATGATAAATTCGAGTAAAAGTATTATTGTGAAATTTAATAGATTTATCTTAATCACAGGATTTTATTTGTAATTTTTATGTAACAAATAAGTATATTAAATAGTTATAAAAAAATGTTGTAGTAATTATTTTATTAAGAGATAAACCAAATAAATGGTATTAAAAATAAAAAACATAATATTATATGAACTATTTAATATTATCCACTAATTTTATAAATAAATATACCCATTTATGGATCTATTAATGCTCTAATTTCGAACATATATTCTGTATATATTTTAATTAAATTCATATTAATGAATAGTGTCAAAATTGCCACTATTGTTATTTTATAAAAATAACATATTATAAATTTTTTTAAAAATCACAAAAATATATAAAAATTATAAATTTAAATTTATATGGTCTAAAATGTTATAAAGTATCCAATTATGGACAATTCACAAAAATAAGTAATTATTTGTTATAATTTAAAATTTAGAATGTTATTACCACAAATAAAATTAAATTGATTATGTAAGGATAAATCATGTTGATAATATTTAAAATAATTTCCTAACATGTCTATATTTTATTGGTTGATGCTATTACAACCCTATATCTTCTATTATTCTAATATGAGTAATTTTTGGAGGTTTTTAGGTGGGGTTGTATTTATTATAAATTAATATTTTTAAGATTTCCAAAGGTGCCCCTCTCCTCCCTTATAAATGGGCACCTCCTCCCTCTCTTCCTCAAACAACATTGAGCCTTCATGCTCGGAAAAACCCTGCCAAATTCTTTTCTCCACTTCCCTAGAAACATCCTATAGGTCCTGTTCTTCTTCAAAGACCAATTTTAGTGCCCTAAGAGGAGGTCTCAAAGAGGCGCTTCAAAGAAGACGTAATGTCCGTTGCCGATTCTTTCAACTTTATTTCTTCTTACACTTGTTCTTCTTTAGTTGTTTAATTATGAAGTAATAACATAAGTATCACTCATATTATGATATGTTATTATAAGTATTAAATAACCCTATTTCACCATCTATCCATCCTACGGAAAATAAAATCACCGCGCGTGCGTATGTACGGAATACCGTCTCCACGCCGTGGTGTAATCTGTTTTTCAAACACCACCTTACTTGGATGGGTATAATGGTGCAAAGAATAACTATTAATAGTTATTATAACATCATACTGATTATGATATATTGTATCATCCTCTCCAATTCAATTCAATAATTATGGGAACAATATCATTGCTCGTGCGTACGTACGAACTACCATCTCCATGACGCGATGAGATTCATTCTCAATGATTAACCATTCAAGAATGATTATAAAGTATATATAATAAGTAATCATAAAATATATGACATAATAATTCTGCTGGATTTATGTATATATATATTTATGTCATATACTTAATTCCATTCAATTCAATAAGGGAACAGAAACAACGTTCATGCATACATACGACCTACCGTATCCATGAACGGTGTATTTATTTCCATTTATCGATCTATTATATATATGTATATTATGAATATATATTATATATAAATCATTTTTTATATTATGGAATTAAGTAATCATGATCTAAGTAATCATATGAATAATTTCAAGTCAAAACACGGATGACAAATGAAATGATTTTACCCAAAACACTCTATAACATGGAATTTACAAAAGAACAGGTAATATAAAGTCATAATTGAACCATATATGATATAATAACATTGAATATGATTATTTAATAAGTCAATGACATTATTTAAATCATTATACAGGAGGTTTGGATACGTACAAAGCATATCAGGCCTAAGGTAAGGGATAATTTTGCAAATCTCATTTTTATCTGAGATTGCTTATTCGTAAGTATTTACTAGGGTTATTTTTATCATCCATGTCCATGTTTTATAAAAGTGTTTTCATGTATTTTTAAAGTCCTTTTTACCCATTTTTGACTTTTACTACATGGTATGTAAGGAATATTTCTTTTGTTTACGTTATGAGGTACTTTTTGACTTTTCCGGCAAAAGTACGAAAAGAATGTTTTTTTAACTTATACGGAACGAACGGATTTTTACGGTTTTATAATGCCTTATTTTCATGAAGCTTCCTCCAAAATATGTCATGAATATTTTCATCAAAACCTGTTTCTTTTAAAATTGCATGACGTTTTGTGAAAAGAAATTGATTTTGAGGAAGAAAGGATATTTTCCTCAAGAATTCATTTCAAGTTTTTTATCAAAACCATTTTCCATCTAAGATGAAATTATCTCAGATGTGTATGTTTCAAGTGTAATGTCTCTATTATTTACATGGTTTAACTTTTCTTATTATGAAATGATATCCATTTATTTTATATGGATTATGTGATGATGGGATGATGTTTATGAAACCCATTTTATTCGTTGGGTTATTATGAATGATGTATGTTTATTTTGTGGCACAAGTAAGAATGATTTCATTATGAGATGGGTGGGACCTATATCTCCCACCAATGCATTGGGTATAGATTTATATCTCATGAGATAGACATGGCTGAAACGGTAAGTTAATTTGGTTCAGTATTACATGACTGAAACGAGGAGTGAACTCGATTCAGAAAGGGACTTTGTCCACTAAGATGGTCTTGGTAGCAATACCATGGCTACAATGGAAATAATTACATGTGATTAATGGATTCCACAATTACATGTTTTATTCCCATGCTGTTTTATCGTGATTTATGTTCCATTATGATCTATGCCTTTTGTACTTCCCTGTTTTAAGTCGTTGCTCAAGATTTTGATGTTTAAACATTATGTTCATGTTTTAAGTTCAAATGTATATGGTATGTTTTATTTTATCCATGCATACCATTACTAAGCATTTGAGCTCACACATTTTATGTTTTCTTTTCCCCTGGATATAAAGAAAGGTTTTAGGTAAGGAAAAAACGGGGGGAGATCTTTATAGGAGATGTTGAAGATCATTCACGACTATTAGAGGATTACGTTCCATGTTTCCAAAGACACTAAACTATTAAGGTCGTTGTGTGTTTTTTTTTTGTTATGTATTAAGTATTCCGCAAAAGTAATGTAATTTCCATGTACGTCAAGCTTCGGGTCTCTAAAGTTGGTATCAGAGGAAAGGTTTAGTCAACCTTTGGAAACTAGGATGCGAGAACTTTAGTGAGATCCCTAGAGATATTTCTAGGGTATGTTTAGGGATGTCTCTATGGTTATGTATAAGTATAGGTTATAGTCATATAATTATGGAAAAGATATTAGATTAAACCTAAGATGTTAGATTTTGAATTTACTCCCCCTTTATTATGATTTTTGCCTCTCACATTATTCTTTTTGGGTTTTAGAAAATGGCTGGAAACAAGATGATTCACGATAATGGAGGATATGATGGACAATGGAATGATATTATTCATGAGAAACCAAATGAAATGGGATTTGGAAGTCCAAACATCATTATTATGCCGAATCATCAATCTCATAATATGATCAATAAACTGAAATTTGGTAAGTTTCCTGACTCGGCTAATAAGAGAAAGACAGAGTTTCATGATGATCATAGAGGAAATAAAGTTCAATTTCCCCTATGTAAATCATGTGGGAAGAGGCATCAAGGAGAATGTTTCAAAGGAACTGGAAGATGCTTTGGGTGTGGAAAAGAAGGACATAAAGCCAGTAAGTGCAAAGGAAAAGGTTCATCTAACACCGTGGATGAGGATAATGGTATTGCTACGACATCAACAAAGGTTAAATGTTTTAAATGTGGAATGTACGGGCATTATGCAAACCAATTCCCTAAGGGAAAGTCTCATGAATAGAATCAGTATGGTCATATGGGTAATATTTATGATGATGATGATGAAGAGACTACAAATGATATGTGAGATGAAAGAATTGTTGAAGCTCGGTCAATGGTTTAAGAAGGTAGTGGAATGATTACATGTTTATCAAGTGTAATGTTGTATAAGTAATCTCATGGTACTATGGAATAAAGAGACATCTACGGACTGTTACACTATTGTATTTCCTTATGTTTTGAAAGTGTGTGATGAATGGTACCAGTATTTTTGCAAAGTAGATGATATGAGCATAATGAAGGGATAAGAAGAAAATTAAATGTTTGATAGTATTCATGAGCTCATGACTGATATAAGGAGTAGGTTATTTCATGGTTTGAGTATATAGAATATTTTGATTATGGTATATGGAAGGAGTTTACTTTTGACAACATTCATGTTTTCACTAAGGTTTAATGGGTATTCATTTTTCATGAGAATACATGATTAAGTTATTCACATGATTATAATGTGACCAACAAGATAATGGGGGATAAATGATGGTTGGTTGATGACATTTCAAGTAATCACTCTATTTATACTATGAGCTTGGATAGAAGTATTTTAGATAAAGATTGGAATGGATTATGTTGTACATAAGATAGTATTGTTTAATGATATAACTTGTTTCAATATTATTAATGGGATGTTATAGTAATGTAGTTTTAGAAAAAGGACACCCTGCAGGACGGGCGACAACCCATCGCGTCGGACAAGGCTGTGGGAATCGAACCCACAATCGAAGTGCGACTTGCCTTTATCGCCTACCACTGGCCTACAGGAAGTCCCTGTTTAGTAGAAAGTAGTTTTATTATATTATGTAGTATGATATATGAAGTATAAGTCCATATATGAATAATCTCACTATAGATGGACTTATTTATTTTTGATAACTTTTATAACCATTTGTTTGAGACCGATAGAATGACCCATCATTCTATCACATGATCTGCTAACACTTCACGAATGACAAATTCAACTTTATTTCATTAAGAGATGAAGTGGAAATTGTCCAAAGAACGACCAATGGTGAGACTGTACCAAAATCACGAAAGTATTTCTTCTAATTCCAATTTCATCAAATTTAGGGAAATGACCTTGAAAACCAAAAATGTTGTCTGAGTGCTCTTATATCCGATGAATCAGATGGTACCTTAGATCATCAAAAATTTATGTCTTTGTGATTGATGGCTTTTTCATAGCCATGTTCTCTACCACTCTCCATCAGAACATAACAGTTAGATTTCTCTTCCATATCCATATTTTCACCTATGTTCTCCTATGTAGAAACACAGTGATTAGTTAATTTGGGTAACCATTACATTTCATACTTTAGTTTTTAAGGATAAGTTTGGTTATTCTTTTTTATTATGTGGGTTTCTATTAAAGGAACATTCGAATAGTAAACCATGTATAACCCCGACGAATTTCGAGGGTGAAATTCATTTTAAGGGGGTAGAATGTAACACCCCGATATTTTATGATAAGTATTCTTTTTAATTTATTTGATGTCATGTGTTTTATGCTACACCATGATTATCTTGTGTTATATGCAACACTGTATTAGCTTGCAGTATACGCAACACAATTCTTGTATCGTGTTATACACAATTTCGAGTTCGTTTGATAATCGTCATTCTACACAACATTGAGTGTGTATATATATATGTTCATTTTATAAATGAAATATGGTTGGATTTTGTTATAAGAAGCAACAAAGGAGTCTTAAACAACATGCAACCATAACTTGTCTTTCATTATACGCAATCGCGACCTTCCTCGATAGCGTGTGTAGTACGCAATACTGGGTTTCACTAAACAACGATATATGGTTATAATATTATTATAAACTAGCTGATATGAATAGTATTAACTACATTTTGAATTTTATAACATTATTATTCATCTTAAACAATTTCTAGAACATGGTATAAGAACAAAATAAACTTTTCGGTTAAATTAAGTATTTTTCAAAAAAGGCAGTTTTGCTGCCTTTTGATGGAACACGCACTTTAAATCTAGTTTTTGACATGTTTATAAGTTAATTTTTACAAAATAAAATTATCCTTTGAAATCAGGATATAAAATTTTACCTTGGATAAATTTTTCATATTATTCTGATAACTTTCATATTTTAATGAATAGTAAAAACACGCTATATTTTAATTAAAAACAACTTTTTTCATCGTAATAAATTATGTGGTTAAATTATAATATTGAATGGTTTTAAAGTATAAATAGAATATATTTTTACCATTTAATATAATTTATGTCATTATCATTGATTTTACATTGAATTCGTAGGTTAAATCAATTCAATCTTTTGCAATGTTTTAAATAAAAACCTGTTTTCACTCGAAAACGAGATTAATTTTAATTTAATTTATGCAACTTCTGTGTATCAAATTTGAAAAAAATGGATTCCATATTTTGGAATCAGTGGGTCCAAATTATGTTAATAAGCTACTTTTTATTTTTGGGAATTATGAACAGTAACTACGGTAAATTTTATTTTCCATAGTTAATGGTAAATCTGTTAATTAAGGGTGAATATAATTTTATAAAATTACCCTAACACATTACAAAATTCTATTTGATGACTAATAGTCAACCCATATCACATAAGGGTAGGATTAGATTCATTTTATGGACTTTTGACCATGAAAATAATTTAATTATTTTTGAAACCAAAGAAAGTGACAACATGTCACTTTCTTAAATCTTATAAGTATAATAATTTTAATTTAGTGATAAACATCATAAAACTTCGAAAATGAATAGTCTCCAGAAATCTAATAAAATTATCCACATCATGATAATTAATTTACAATTTTTAGGGATTAAATAACTGTCATTAATGGTGATACATTAATGATGGAGAAATTATTTATTAAGTGAAAAATCAATAATATAGTTTTTATTGAAATAATAATACCCATTAAAAGGCCCACAAACCTGACCAAAACTTATTGGTAGTGTATATCAATACCATAGTCATCCAATGACCTAATATATAACCATTTTGAGTCTTATAAAAGTGATTATGACACTTATATTATTTTATTTTAAATGACGCCAACGTTGTCACCTTCATAATTTAATAAATATAGGAATTTACATATTTTGATTTTAAGATGATAAATTATAGTAAAAGTATTATAATTAAAGGTAATAGATTTATCTTCATAATAGGATTTTATTTGTAATTTTTATGCAACAAATAAGTATATTAAATAATTATACAAAAATGTTGTAGTAATTATTTCATTAAGAGATAACCCAAATAAATGGTATTAAAAATAAAAAAATAAATATTATATGAACTATTTAATATTCTCCACTAATTTTATAAATACAAATGACCTTTTATGAATCTATTAAAGCTCTAATTTCGAATATATCTTCTGTATATATTTTATTTAAATTCATATTAATGAATATTGTCAAAATTGACACTATTGGTATTTTATAAAAATAACATATTATTAAATTGTTTAAAAATCAGAAAAATATATAAAAATTATAAATTTAAATTTATATGGTCTAAAATGTTATAAAGTATCCAATTATGGAAAATTCACAAAAAATAAGTAATTATTTTTTATAATGTAAATTATAGAATGTTATTACCACAAATAAAATTAAATTGATTATGTAAGGATAAATCATGTTGATAATGTTTAAAATAATTTCCTAACATGTATAAATTTTATTTTTTGATGAAATTACAACCCTATATAATATAATATTGTAAAATGAGTAATTTTTTGAGGTTTTTAAGTGGGGTTGGATTTATTATAAATTAATATTTTTAAGATTTCCAAAGGTTCCCCTCTCATCCCTTATAAAAGGGCACCTCCTCCATATCTTCCTCAAACCACTTTGAGCCTTCAAGATCGGCCAACCCCTGCAAAATTCTTTTCTCCACTTCCCTAGAAACATCCTAGAGGTCCTGGTCTTCTTCAAATACCAATTTTAGTGCCCAAAGAGGAGGTCTCAAAGAGGCGCTTCAAAGAAGGGGTAATGTCTGTTACCGATTCTTTCAACTTTATTTTTTCTTCCACTTGTTCTTATTTAGTTGTTTCATTATGAAGTAATAACATAAGTATCACTAATATACTTATATGTTATTATAAGTATGAAACAACCCTCTTTCACCATCTATCCATCCTACGGAAAACGAAATCACCGCGCGTGCGTACGTATGGAATACCGTCTCCACGCCGTGGTGTAATCTGTTTTTCCGACACCAACATACTTGGATGGGTATAATGGTGTAAAGAATAACTATACATAGTTATTATAACATCATACTGATTATGATATATTTTATCATCCTCTCCAATTCAATTCAATAATTATGGGAATGATATCATAGCTCGTGCGTACGTACGGACTACCGTCTCCACGACGCGATGAGATTCATTCTCAGTGATTAACCATTCAAGAATGATTATAAAGTATATATAATAAGTAATCATAAAATATATGACATAACAATGCTACTGGATTTATGTATATATATATTTATTTTATCTACTTAATTCCATTCAATTCAATAAGGGAACGGAAACAGCGTTCATGCTTATGTACGGCCTACCGTCTCCATGAACGGTGTATTTCTTTCCATTTATCGATCTATTATATATATGTATATTATGAATATATATTATATATAAATCATGTTTTATATTTTGGAATTAAGTAATCATGATCTATGTAATCATATGAATAATTTCAAGTCAAAACACAGATGACAAATGAAACGATTTTACCCAAAACACTCTTTAACATGGAATTTACAAAAGAACGGGTAATATAAAATCATAAGTGAAGCATATATGATATAATAACAATGAATATGATTCTTTAATAATTCAATGACATTATTTAAATCATTATACAGAAGGTTTTGATACGTACAAAGCATATTAGGCCTTAGGTAAGGGATAATTTTTCAAATCTCGTTTTTATCCGAGATTGCTTATTCGTAAGTATTTACTAGGGTTATTTCTATCATCCATGTCCATGTTTAATAAAAGTGTTTTCATGTATATTTAAAGTCCTTTTTACCCATTTTTTACTTTTACTACATGGTATGTAAAGAATCTTTCTTTTGTTTACGTTACGATGTACTTTTTGACTTTTCCGGCAAAAGTACGAAAAGAATGTTTTTTAACTTATACGGCACAATCGGATTTTTACGGTTTTGTAAAGCCTTATTTTCATGATTCTTCCTCCAAAATATTTCATGACTATTTTCAACAAAATCTGTTTCTTTTAAAATTGCATGACATTTTTTGAAAACAAATTTATTTTGAAGAAGAAAGGATATTTTCCTCCACAATTCATTTCAAGTGTTTTATCAAAACCATTTTCCATCTAAGATGAAATTTTTTCATATGTGTATGTTTCAAGTGTAATGTCTCTATGATTTACATGGTTTCAATTTTCTTATTATGAAATGATATCGATTTCTTTTATATGGATTATTTGATGATGGGATGATGTTTATGAAACCCATTTTATTCGTTGGGTTATTATGAATGATGTATGTTTATTTTGTGGCACAAGTAAGAATGATTTCATTATGATATGGGTGGGAACTATATCTCCCTACAATTAATTGGGTAAATATTTATATATCATGAGATAGACATGGCTGAAATGGTAAGTTAATCTGGTTCAGTATTACAGGACTGAAACGAGGAGTGAACTCGATTCAGAAAGGGACTTTGTCCACTAAGATGGTCTTGGCAGCAATGCCTTGGCTACTATGGAAATAATTACATGTGCTTAATGGATTCCACAATTACATGATTTATTCCCATGCTATTTTATCATGATTTATGTTCCATTATGATCTATGCCTTATGTACTTCCATGTTTTAAGTCGTTGCTCAAGATTTTGATGTTTAAACATTATGTTCATGTTTTCAAGTTCAAATGTATATGGTATGTTTTATTTTATCCATGCTTACCCATTGAGAATTTGAGCTCACCCGTTTTATGTTTTCTTTTCCCCAGGATATAAAGAATGGTTTTAGGTAAGAAAAAAAGGGGGAAGATATTTATGGGAGATGTTGAAGATCTTTCACCACAATTAGAGGATTACGTTCCAAGTTTCCAAAGACACTAAACTATTACAGTCCTTGTCTGTCTGTTTTTATTATGTATTAAGTATTTCGCAAAAGTAATGTAATTTCCATGTACGTCAAGATTCGGGTATCTACAATGAGAGAGGTGAGACAACGAATGGTATGGGTGGTTAAGATGGAACATGTCAGTACTTAATCGTCAAAAGCGTCACAAGCTAAGAGCATGCCTCCACCTTCTGAGGAAGGGTGGTCATGTGTACGGCCTCACGGGGAAACTAGGGAACATCTGGGAAAGCAACTCGGGTACCTCCTAAAGCAGACTGCCGATGCCATCTTCCCCTTTTTGAGGTCTTCTTAGCTAGAATTGTGACAGTCAATGTACACCGAAGAAGTGTGGCAAAGGTTGGTACACATCAGTATCTATTTTCCCAACATAGGGAACATTCGAATGATGGATATGGTAATCTTTCATCACAAGATTTCTTACCTAATAGTTATGGATATGTATGATTGCTAGCGAGAGCGGTATAAAGAACCACATCTCCTGGTGAAACTAATTCTTGGCCAGGAACATGACCTAGAGATGATTACATCTGAAGAAGAATGTATAGGGGAGGATTAAGAATAAAAGGAGGACAATGTTGAAGTTATTGGTGGAATGTGACCCTCATAAGCTCCTTCTCACTACCGAAGCACTAGAAATATCAGCGAAATCATAGGTTCTGACACAGAACTAGCTGATCATATTTAGGTGAGTATAACTTTTAACTCCACTAGCCTTTATCATATTACAATCCCATCTTACCAACCAAAATCTATCCCGTTTAGGAAAAAATAGGCAAGGATTCCCTAGAATCCTTCCTCAAAAGGGATGAAGAGGATCCAATGGACGTAAGGGGATGTTCTTATGATCAATTACTTTTAACATGGCAAGGTGGGGAATTGGTTATGGCTGGGAAAGGTAGTGATGAGCCCGAAGGAACAGATGAAATTAAATCCTCTGAGCTTCACAATGTCTCCACGGTCCAGGAGTAGACAATACCGATGATTGAATTAATAAGTGTTGAAGGATCCCCTATGGTGGTGGTTCCCGCTATGACACAAGCGCTGGACACTATCGTGTTAGGCTCCCATAAGCCTTTATCATCAATGTCTATATTCTTTGTTGGGAAATTCGGTAAACCAAGACACGACTTCCCTATGCGGTGATTGAAAGGTTGGAGGCTCAACATACCATCAGGTCTAGAAAATCTTCATGAGCCCTACTTGTGACCACATTATCTCTTCCAGAAGAACCCATTCGAGGTGGCCCTGCCCCGGTACATAATGAGATGTATGTTGCAATAATCTGCAGAAGTGCTGACAAGGTGGAGTTCCATCCCAACGAGCATGAAGTTGCTGAAGAAGAAGGAATTACTGAAGAGGACCATGCCACTGAACTCCTAGATTATTTCCACAAATATAAGCATGAGGACCTAAGAAAATAGATTATTCCAACTCAGACACTACTGCGGAGATCTATATGACACGAAAGAGGGTGCAGAAGTGCATCATATGATTTCACAACCAGCCACATACAGAATATCTATGACGGATGGGGTCACTCCACATCTGGATACGCTTTCTCTACAATAAAGGGGAAAATTCCTTCCTTATTAATGTAATTATCTGTGATTACAAGGTGGATATGATGTGGGAGAATAGCCGTTGTTCCGACCTTTCCTAGTGCCAAAAAGGGTCATAGAATACTCATGAATTTTTAAAGGTGGTGAAGGAGGTCCAACCCCTTAAAGAGAAAGGGAAATAAAGGGAGGCATTCTTTGAAAACGACTATGATCTCATCAAGATTTTCGGGGCCCAACTGCAGGATTCACATGAGTTGGTAGTGCAGGATAATCACCAAATGACTGAGCTCCAAAATGAACAATTGTAGGCACATTCTAGGGCTAATGAGTTACCCTCAACAGCTGCTGAAGAATACAAAGGTCTCCCTGGTAGGGAAGCAATGATGAAGTCCACAACCCAGAAGGTGGAAACATTAGAACAATCTATCCAAAACGTCAATCCTTAAGGGCCTTGTTTTGGCCGACCTCATAAACATATTTCTCTTTATTACTACGTGTTCTAAGCTGCGTGCATGAACAAATTATTCACATGTTTTTTTCAGTTTAATTAATTCCAACCATAATCATGAAATAATTATCTATCTATCCCTATGATCATGTGGGTCATGCCTGATGTGAGAAACAAGGGATGGTTGCATTGTCACTTCATTTGATTTTGTTATTCACAACAAAATTTCGTGAATCCTATGTATAAATGACCCATCTGGGATCACGAGAAGAAATGGTAAGGCACGATTGGATAATGATGCTCTCAGAATAGTCAGATTATCACCTACCCAATGTTCTGTAGTGCACGAGTGGGGTAATGCCATGGGCATTGGAATTAATCTGAAAATAGGGGAGTGGAATGTGTGAATCACGATGCCCAAGATTTGGAACATTGTAGGGATGGTGTGAAAATGATGTATAACTATTGACCATGTTAAAAACATAGTATCCTTATTACATTATCCTAAAATGGGGAAAAAAATGAGGGCCGACCACTGGCCATGTTTGAAACATGGGCGTGACTCGAAATTTCATCCATTAGTCTTCTAGAACGTTAGATGAGGACAAAAAGTGTGCCATAGGCCAAGCATCCGTACTGTTAGGGGGTTCCATTATTCATGAAATAGGATAAGGGTACAAATTAAAGGAAAAAATGTAGTGTGGAGTGATTGGTTGTTCGAATGAATTCCAACACTCTTGAAATTATGCCACCATGGTGAAGACATGTTTGGTGGGTGCATCGGTCGGATCAGGGATCATACCTAATTCCGAATTGGACCTCTATGCTAAGGATCTGGAATTCCTTATAGTTATACTTCATACCAATATGGATGGTAAATAGTTACTTCAAACATCATATGGTTAGGAATGTGAACATATTTTAAATGACATGATGCATGGACCACAATCAGGGCCTAGGGCCAGAAGGGTAAATGACCCTAGGGTTGGGCCTGAGATAAAATACCTAGGCATCACAACATATCCTAAAAGGATGAGAATCAAGATAAACGTTGTTCTTGAGGATATCATGGTTAGAGACCAATTCTGGTAGGGGGAATCCTCTCTAGTAAGGAAGCTGCCACCTCCCATAAATATCATGGTACGTCCGGAACTTGTTCAGGGTAGGGCTGCAGTTTAAAGTCACGCGTCAAGGACATGGATACCCTAAATGGAAATGTGTGGTGTAGTACATAACCCAATGTGAATGAGGACAATAAGAGTCCACACCACGTATCACACCCTTAATAAAATCCTATGGTCAAGGGGTCGAATGTGAAAAGTAGGCTGGGCTGAGACAAATTGTCCGAGCATTCCTATGTATCCCATGCAAATAGAAATCATGCAATGCGTAGCTATGCGAATTCAGTTTAACGTCATGTGGGATGAAAGTCTTGTATTGATTTACTATAACATTACACATCCTACCAAAACCACTAATCTCATTATGAGTCGTGCACGATATGGGAAATAAGTAGTAGTTTTGGGACATTCTTAGTACATGGAGGCAAACATTAGGGGAAATGGGATGCTTGTTGAATAATGTCCTAATAATACCTACCTAACTACTTTGCTCACCCAGATGTGTGAAGGGGTAATTTCAAGTATGATAGAATTCCACTTGAATATAAGGGAGTGAAAAAATCTGAATCATGATGCTCGAGATATAAACCACAATGATGGTGTCATGATGATAGGGGTTAACTATTGGCTTTGTTTGAAACTCAACATCTCTATTGCATTATCCAGGAATGGGGACAGAAAAATGGGGTTCGACCGCTGTCCCTATTCAAAACATGTTACATGTCGCAAATGTCTTTCGAAGATCCCAAGGACATTGGACCAAGATGCTAGGTAAGCGAATGTGGCTTGAGACCATGCCATATGGGGGATCCCTTCAGATGTGGAATAGGAAGACTGTCCAAATGACAGGATCAAGAATCTTGAACCTGGAATGAGGTAATGTCCCTGTAAAAATTACATACTTCGGGATCTATGTCTCAAAGCACTTGAGTGCGACAATAAGATGTATCAGATAATGATATTTGAGTCCCTTTCCAAGGACAAGGGTCCTGGGGTCATATGCTGCCAGCTTACGGTCCTATTGTGGTTCATTAAGGGGTTACTTGAATTAATGGATTGTGAATAGGCCGGTGATGTAGCCAAACTCAACACATTGTTCCGATAGAGAGATCATAGTTTAGGGTCATAGAACTCAGTCTAGATTATGAAAAGTCAATAGAGGCACATGGTGTGGCTGTTGCAAAACTCGACGTGAATGAGAACCCAAGAGGTACTCACCACAGCACATGTTCTCAAAAGTGTTCGGATCAAGGGGAAAACAAAATAGGGGGGATGATTTAGGGTTACTTGGGCTAGACCTGAAAACATGATTCCTGGGTGGTTTTATGTATCCCGGGAAGATATTAATCAAACCATACGTAGTTCTGGAAGATGTCATGCAGTTTATTATCTTGTGGAAAGGACGCAAAGTAGTCTTAGATTTGGGTCACAAAGCACTAATCATAGATGGAACCAAGAGAGGGAGACAAGTTTTGAGGTAATTATTAAACCCACATGAATGAACACCACATGATACTGTATCACCGCAATGTGCTCCCTGGGAAACTTTTAGGTCGAGGGAAAAAGGTGAATGTTAAGCTGGTCCCGAGGAAAAGTTATTTGGCATTCCTATGTACCCCATGAGAATGTGAATCAAGTCATATGTAGTTATATAGATATAATGGTAAGGATCCCGTGCCAGGGATATGTCATGTGGGTTTGGACCTCACACTAAAATAAGTGGTATTTGATAGATCTTGTCTTTTCTTTTAGATAGAATTGTGTTTTTTTGTGAAGTGTTAAACATAGGAAAGGGAATCCTGATATCGCTTCTGGAATCTAGCCATGTACAGGCACATAAAAATGGTATGGTGGATAATCAGTACACAACATGATGTCCCCTAAAGTGAGGACACCATGATGTAGTGTAGTTTTTCGTCGTATGGATAGGACGATAATGTCACAGTTTAAAGATTTGTGGTAGGACCAACCATGAATTTTAAAGTTGTGCAATAAAGGCCAACAGTATAAAGTCACGTGAGACTATAGGGGGAATGCACATGACTTGATAAATCATACCTGACATGAATGAGGATGAGGTCCACATCACCCCATGCATGATTCTGAAGAAGAAACCATAGGGCAAGGGGAAAGCAGAGGATAGAAAATACGGTGTTGGACATATGGATGAAATGTCTTGGTGTTCCTACTTATACCATATGGATAGGAATCAAGCCATACATAATTCTGAGAGTGTAGATTAAAGTCATGTGGGACGTAATAGTTTAGGGTCATGTAGGACCGTATACAGTTTAACGTCATCTGAGATGACCTACAATTTAATTTCATGTGGGACAAAATGTAGGAGGAACTATATCCTTGAAGGGGAGTACACCGTGCGACTATTGAAAACCTGATTTGAATGAGGATATAATCCCACACATGCCGAACCACACAATATTATATGATTCGGGCCTAAAAGGTTAAAAAGAAGATATGATTAGTGGAACATGAGGTGGAACCAAAGACGAGATGTCTGGGAGTTCTTATGTATCCGACGAGCATATGAATCAACTTATACATTGTTCTAAGTGCAGGACGTATAAGGAGACATTATTTTATGGTCGTAGTGCATGGACCATGAGGAAGAGAAACTCTTCCAAGAAATCACGGACCTTGATCCGGTCCCCAAGCCCACGTGAGACAAACTCAGTGTGGGAAACAAGGGCGGAAGAGGCCTTTACATCCCATGGGAGATACATAAAGGAGAAGTCAATGCGGATCCATGAATGGCACCTTACCGTGACTTTATCCTTCTAACATGCAATTGCACAATGAGGTACAATACCAAGAGTGTTGAAATTATACTTGGACATGATGGGGTGGAAAATTATGTGAATCATACAAATGAAATTTAAGGCTTGATGTGGTTTCTATGACAATAGAGGATAACTGTTTACTATGTTAGAAGCCCAATGGCCATATCGTGTGACCTGGAATTGGAAAAAATGAGCGTCAATTGCTGACCATATTCGCAACGCGGGGTTTGTATCAATTTTTTGTTAGAAACCCTCATGTAAATTGGAATGTAATTGTAGTAGAGCCCTTGGAATGAGCATCCATGACATTCAGGGGTCCCTTCAGATGTGAAATATAATGAAGTCCCAAATGAATAGGAACAAAAAGCCTGAAAAATCAGTGAAAGAATGTCTAGGTAGAATCTGACACTCCATGTTCTGAACCAGAGTACTCCTGGGAATCTAGGTGAATCATCGAAGAGGGTTGAGGGACCCAACATAAGGGAATCCTAATTGAAAATATGAGTGTGGGTGAATGAAGAGAAGGGTACTCAAGAGAGAGAGAGAGAGAGAGAGTTACGCGGTGTGGTTGTTACAAACCTGATGTGAATGAGGATATAATACCATACCACGCTGCATACCCCTCCTTCGAAAGGACTCATGCCAAGAGGCCATAATGATAGAGAGGTTTCTAAAATATGGGTTTGTACCTATGTAATAGGCGTTTGGGCGTTCCAATGTATCCCACATAATAGGGAATCATGTCACACATAGTTTTGAGGGAGGATGTTTTGTAGTTTAACGTAATGCAGCAAGGACACAAAGAGGGACAAGGTACCCCAATGAGAGATGTGTATGGAATGACGAGTTGCATAAGGAGAATGAGGGAATATGATCATATCATATCATACAATGCAAAATAAAAACTTTGGATGAGGGGCCAAAAAGGTTGAGGGACCTGAAATGGGAAGTCCCAACCAGTTTGTAGTTTAACTTCTTGCGGTGAGGACGATGGTTCTATTAGATTATAGTTGTAGGGCTTGGACAGTAGATTCCTAGTTTAATGACATATGCGTGAGAATTCTGATTGGATGAGAGGGTGAATCACTGTGACTATGAAAAACCATGAAATAGAAACAATGACAGAGGAAAACTATTGGCCATGTTTGCAACAAAATATTTCTATTTATGTGATCGGAGTTTGGGGAAAACAATTGAGCATTGATTGTTGACTGAATTCGCAACACGGGACAAGTATCAATTTTTCACTCAAAATCTTCAAGGATGTTGTCCTAAAATAGAAGGAGAGACCTTAGGCTAAGCATCTAGGTTGTTTGGTGATCCTTTTAGATATAACATATGATGGAAATCCAAATGATGGGGCGTGCGAGGCATGGCAGGGCCTGTGCTCGTGGAATGAATGATAGATGAAGGAGGGATGTCTCAATTGGATATGTGTGCCATGGAAAAATAACCCGATGTGAATGAGGATATGATTCCACACCACCCCTCACAAACCTAGATGAGAACTTGGTCCGGTGGTGGAAATGGTTGAGTGACCTGGGGCTGGGAGTCCTGACCACCTATATCTATATGACCCCTCATGTAGAAATTGCCTTACCACAGCTCCTAATCCCATGGGATCAATGCTTGGTGTGGGAAATAATGAGTGGGAATAGACTCTCCCCATTATATAAGGGTCTGACAGCTGGAATGACACTCCTTCCTGAGGCAGACTGAATCTGGAAGAGACAGCGAGGCAGAATGAACAACAACACTCAATATTTGGGACATATAAGGGTGGTGATAATGACAAAGGATAACTATAGACCATGATTTAAACACAATATCCATATCATGTGACCTAAAATGGGGAAAACAAATGAGCATCAATCCCTGATCATATTCACAATGTGGGATGTGTATCAATTTATTTTTCGTGGTCCCCAAGATAGTTGACCTGAAATGATAGGACAACACTTTGGAAAAGTATTTTTACCTTTAGGGGGACCATTTGGAATTGAAAAATGATGGATTTCTATGTACAGGGAGTATGGGGTGCATAAAGGTGCTCGTGAAATTTTACATCAGGCATGACGGTGAAGTTGGTGGAGGTCACCAAGAAGGGGGTATATGGTGAGGTCATGATGAATATAACATTAAAGAGGAAAAAGTCAGCACCACACCATGTTTTTTGACCACATGGGAGATTTTGAAGTTGGGGCTGGGCCAATAGACACACTTTTATGGCATTCCTACATATCCCATGAGGATGGGAATCAAGTCATATGTTGTTCTTAAAGGCCATTCAATTTAGCATCATGTGGTGAAGACGTGGGTGAATAGAAGAACGAGGATGGGAGCACATGGTACAAACATTGTAATCCTGGCATGATGGGTCCTAAGAAACCTACACAAAAAAATGCAGGATCCTCCAATAGAACCATATCTATGGGGGATAGTCAAAGAGGAAACTAGGGTTGGACTCAAGAAAAATCGTACGAGCATTCCAACGTTTCCCATAAGGATGGGAATCAAGCCATGCATAGTTCATGCAGTTTAATGTCTTGCAGGATGACATAAAATTTAATTTTATGTGGGACATAACATTTTAATGTTTTGTAGGATCATATAGAATTTAACATCATATGATATGACATACAGTTTAATTTCATACGGGACATAACAATTTAAGTTCTTGTAGGACCCGACAGTTTGAGGTCATGCAGGACCCGATATAATTTAACATTTGACGAGATGAAAAAAAATTAATGTCATGCAGGAAATAATAGTTTAATTTCATGTAAGACCCTACAGTTTAAGGTTATATAGGACCTCATTTTCGTAGGAAAAGTATTTTTTTGAGTTACTTGGAATTACTCGGAGGAGTTATATGTTCACCATCTATGGTATCCAGGAAGTATGTGACAATAGGGTAAACCTTATGAATGATGTAAGGTCCTTGAAACTTGGGAACTAACATGGGTGGTTTTCATCTAGATATCATTGGTGTTTCCAAATCCAATACCACGTCACCTTACAAGAAATAGAGGAGGTGATAATTCTTATTGAATTCTCTAGTTATATTGTTCTAATGCCTTTACAGATTGGGTAGGGAATGAATCCTATTCTTGACATGTGCTTCCAGTTAAGCCAGATGGATTTAAGCTACAATATATAGTGCCTTTTGATAATAGACTTCCATGCATAACGAAAGAAACTGAATCTAAATAGGATGGACAACCTATGTTCCATACACCAAGGAGTATGGGGTCACCTGTGTATAATTAAAACTCATTGTCTGATAAGTGTAGTGGGAATTTGGATTGCTTGTTTGACCAACTCATCTTGTTCTGAACAACCATTTCTGGCAGAATGTTATGAAGGGTTTTACATAACTCCTCGACTTTCCCATTTTCTTGCACGTGGTAGCGGGTTGTATTATTAGAATGAATATTGTACTTGCCGTAAAGTTTCATAAACTCTACTTCCCAGATGTTGGATCTGTTATCAGTAAGGTTGGCATGAGGGTCTCTAAATTGGTAGATGATATTGGATCTCACAAAGAAAACTATATAATGTGACATGAACTCCTTTAGAAGAACTGCATTCTGACTAATTGGTAGACAAATTCCTAGTGGTCATGATGGTCCGAAACTGGAGAGCCATCACCAGTAGATATGGTCCCATGACATCAAGTCCCCATACTACAATGGGCCTGAAGTACATCATAGTGTGGAGAGGCTCTAGCCACTCATACACAATGTTGGAATGAATTTGTCTTGCATAAAACCTCTTGGAAACCACGACGAGGTCACAGATCATAGAAGGATAAAATATCCCAGCCTTCAAAATTGGTGAAATAGTTTCGTCCCAGACTGATGAGACCTGAAATAACAATTATAAACTTTTAACATTAGTTGTGAAATATCATTTACATGAATGAAAATTTTGATAACCCCATCAAACCCATGCTTCTAGAGGATCTGCTCTAAACTAGGACTACTCTAGACAGTAAACTGTAATGCGCAGTGTCAGATTCGCTCAAGCTCGGATCGATCCACTAGGAGAAGACTATTCTAGAGGTATTCGAAAAAAGGATGTTCTCCTGTTGGGAGATACCTCATTCAATGCTTCTAGAGAACATGGATGTACTGATGGGAAGGCACCAATGGTAAGGTAGCTTACATGTGGTAAATCATTTTCATCTGGAGTGACGGGAGTGGTAACTCTGTGGTACGCCACATGGATAATAAAATCATTATGTTCAGGCTCTAGAATAGATTATTATTGGAAGGCCATGGTTTAAACTTGACCGTTCTGGGATAGAGATCCATGAGTAACATCTAGCCGATATGAGAAATGGGTTGTCAGTTGGAGGGTGCGCTCTAAAAGGGGTAGTAGCTCTGGCTTTCTAATGACATAGTCATCATTTATCTTCTTCATGACTAGTTCTGAGTTCCCCTTGATATGAATATGGGGAACATCAATCTTGAGGGCCAACTCAAGGACAATGATGAGAGCCTAATACTATACATAATTTTTGGTGCAGTCTTCTGACAACATGTATGAATACAACATAATGGCCTGTGCAGGGGTGATGAAGACGACAACCAAACATTCTATATTATGGATGGGGCCCTTGAGACTTCTTCAACTAGGGATCCAGAAGAAACACCAATGTGATTTTTCCAGCACATAATGGATTGGTATACCGAGAGGATGACCTCATAGATAAAATCAAGGTCTATGGACTAGTCCGATGAAGCTGGATGAGCCGCGAGGAATTTTTACAATTCATTCTCCTTGATATATTTATGTGGAACAAAACTGATGTCAAACTTCGAATGAATTATTGGCCACTGCCCTAGATGACCTATCAGCCTGGGGAGGTTCAGGATATACTTCAACGGATCCACTCGATACACCAACTGTACCTTGTAGTGCATCATGTAATGTCGCAATTTCTATACTATGAATACTAGAGTGAGGAATCTTTTCTCGATAGGGGATTATCTAGCCTCTGTATGGAGGACCATTCAGTTGAGATCGTAGTGACTAATCTATGTTCCCTCATTATTATTCTAGGGGTAAGGGCACTGAGATATCATTCCAAGGTAATCACATAAAGTGCTAGCGGCTTTCCAATGACAAGCGGTATTGAAAACAGAGTGTAGATAATATAATTCTTTATTTCCTCGAAAGCAGTCTGACATTCTTCATCCCACTCATAGAAAGTGTGTTTCTTCAGGGGCAATGAAATGGACTTACATTTTCCGGTAAGATTCATGATGAATTGTTATATATAGGCTAAGTGGCCTTTGAATACTCAATGCTCCCAAAGGTTTCTTGGGGGAGACATCTGGATGATGGCCTTGATCTTCTCCTGGTTGATTTCAATACCCCTATATCTTAAAACAAATCCATGAAAATTTCCAGAGGTGACCCCAAAGGTATAATTCATGGATTCATCTTCAGGTCGTATGAATTGAGGAATCCAAACACATTCTCAAGGTATTTGAGATGGTCCTGATATTGGAAAGATGTGTCCTCTAAAACTTCCACATAGAATTCCACCAACATCCCATGTATTGGATTAAATATGCAATGCATATCTCGTTGATAGGTGGAACCTACATTCTATAGTCCAAAGGGCATGACTTGGTAATATAAAGTACCTTCTGGTTTCCAGAAAGCAGTATACTCGTCATCCTTGTGATCCATTCTAATATGTTTATATCTGTAGTACCCATCCTGGAATGAGAGGGTTCAGAACCAAATTGTACTGTTGATCAACAATTATGTCATAGGAAGGGGAAATCATATCTCGTACAATGACAGTTTAGATCTCTATAGTTGATTCAGACTCTGATCTTTCAGTTCGCCTTCTGAACTATCGCAATATGGGATAGCCATTTGGGGTACTGGACTTCCTTAATTAAATTGGATTTGATGTTCTTGTTAACATCGGCATCGACCATGGCCCCGTGAGAAGGGCCCATATTTTTAGGATGGTACAGGAACCCATGATGATTTGTTGGGAGACGTAGGCTGTGGAAGGCTACCTGAGGATCTAGTCCTGGAATCTCATCATAACTCCAGGAGAATACATCAAATTTTTTTATAAAGAAGTCCATGTTCTAGTGTTTCTCCTCGAGGGGGGTGGGGGCACTGATCAATGTGGATTTTAGTTCATCCTCGTTAATGGGGTTAACTTCTACCAATTCACCATCCATGGAAGAGACGCCCTCTTCAAAAGTAAGGGGAAAATCCCTTAAATCCTATTCTTCACTTATAGAGGAGGGATCCTTAGAAGGGGGGTTCCTCTAAGTCAACAGATCTTGATGGGAGGATGGTACCATCCTGAGCAGTAGTGGAAACTGCATCGGGGGAGTCTTGTGCTACTGAAACCATAGAGATGAAAGATATTGATCTGATCCCCATCTGTTCTTCTTCCCAAGGGGCCACTCTTGATGTTATATAATCAATAATGGACCATTGAATTTAGATGGTTTATCCAAACCAGGTGAAACAAGCAATTATGACGTATTATTGTCACCATGGGGCGGACAACCCAATACCATACGTGATTAGGGTGCTTCGGGTTTACCTAAGACTGATTCATGTAAGAGTATGAGGTGATCTTCCAGTATCTCTTAGAAATGGGAATGTACTACACTCTCATTCCAGAAACGGTGAGGCATTGTACCATGTTCGGGGATGTAGCCACCAATCAGTGGATTATAAATATGTATGCATCATCCAGATCAGTCCATGGGTTGGTCGCAGCCACAACATGCTCAACCTCGTTAGCCTGAATCAACTTTTACTTTCTCTGGTAATAGTTGGCATCCATATAGCGGGCTTCAACAAAGGCAAAGGGAGATGAGTCACATTAGATTTCACCAAATCAACCATTAAAATAGTTCTTGAGGAACTTATGGTATGATGAAGGGACCGCCGCATGTAGATGAAGCCATGACCTACCCATCAATTCATAGTAAGAAGTGTCCTATAAAGAAACCATGATCTCAGAGTTAGCAACAGGGACACCGAACATGGTATTTAGGATGATCATTTCGACCTGTGTCTATTCTGTCCTATCATAACCTTGAATATTCATGTAATAGGGACTTTGATAATCTTTGAATAAACACAGTTTTCACAGTGTCCGAGGTGGTATTAGGTTGATCCCAGAGCATGTGTTAACAAGATAGCGATGAACCTCCACACCATTAAAATTGAATGTTATGTACAATGAGAGAATGTTACCATGTATTTGGGAGCCTTTACCTTCTCCAGATAATGAAATGATGGATTTAAATTTAGCATGCTTTACTACCTCAGCATGGAAGGCAACTACACCTGCTACCTCCGAATCAAACTGGAGGGTGCTTCTTAAATATTCGGCGGGATATTCGTGCATATATGATGACAGAAATTGGTCCTCAATGATGGAGAGACTTTCTGGAATATTGACATGATGTTTTAGGATATTATACTTCTGTTCCAGGCTTGAGTTTCTCATAATAGGTGGTCGCTCTTTCACATGAGGTTTGGTGGGCCCTGCTCGATGGGCCAACGGCTAAATAGTGCTGAGAATATCCAGCTTCTCACTAGTTGAAGCCTATGGACTATCCCCCATATGAGAGTCTGATGAATAAGAACAGTCTGTAGTAGAGATTGGATGATCACAGTGTGGTCGAGGTGGCTCTTCTTGATCAAGAAACACAAACGGGGGAGAAGGTGGATCTAATGACACCAGATTTGAAAATTGTGCATGATGAGCTCTGTGCTGGTCTTACTTCATGGTTTTGGTAACTTGCATACCCTAGAAGGAAATACTAACCAAGGAACACCGATGACACATATTTCTATGGCTTCGTTGATGCTGACGATGGCCGTGATGATTTGGAGGATCCTCCTAGTGCTCTTCACCATCAGAAAACATGTAGGGGTTTACCAACTCTACGGTGTTAGCCGACGCATAACCTTGACAATCACATGAATAATAATCCACTAAAGGACGGATTATAGGAGTAATAACCATCTTTGGGGGCATGAAATCTCCAATAGTATGGGATGATGATGGCATTGGCCGTGGAAATTGAATTATTTTTCATCGTCGATGCTTTCTCTTCTGAGAAGGGGACGACTGATACGATGATGCAGAAGTAGTAGATGTGTCTTATGAATTCTTTGGTATATTCAGGCATGCACGGATAATACCATGGTCATGAGAGACTATTTTACAATCCATCTAGTCAACATAATTCTGGGATCTGTGGTTAGAAACATGATGCCACTCACCTTTGTTGTCACTGCTACTACTGGGGTTCTTGAATACACATTCCACATGTTCCGAAGCTGGGCCTAACATGACTACATTATTATAGTCATGTTCCTGAATCCATTCCTTAAAAACATAACACTATTTAAGGTTGTTCCCCATGATTCGGTGATAGGGGAAGTAGTTGGGGTGATCAGTGAGATCTGCCTCTTTTGGTCTCTTACATTCTGACAATCATAAAATCCACTATTCTAAACCACATTAGAAATAACTGGGGACTAGAGCCTCATTAAATGAGTAGGTCTAGTTTATCCTATCAGAGAAGGGGGTCTAGGAGACAGGTGATGACAAGATGCTAGAGGAGCATGTAGAAGAGGTGGATCCTGGTTATCTCGCCTAGGTGGTGGAAACACATTACGTGGGGGAACCTGCCTGTTCTGAGGTGGGCGATGCTGGGACGGAGTCTGTGCCTATGGTGGAGTGCCTCTGCGAGGTTATGGGGGTGGCTCCAATGGTAAACACTCCATCTATCTAGGGTCATCTATTTGGGCCCCTGCGGCGGGCACGAACGTGGTGGTCCTTCTCACTGGAATTGTATGAGGCAACATAAGTGTCTCGCTGGCCAACTGTAAAACTTCCTCTAGGAGCTGGGCCTTATAGATGAGGTGTCAGAATCCACCAGGGTAATGCTAGGTGATCAGAGATCGAACTAGTTCTATATTTACATTCCCCAGACATATCTTCAGTAGTTTCTCCTGAGTCAGTGGCATGTCAAGAGAGATAGTGAGCCCTTTCGACTAGGAAAAAATATCCATGGCACGCTTTTCAAGCCTCTACATGCACATAAAGAAGTCCTCCATACTCATCTTCAGAGTAGTGGAACTAAACTAGTAAACTAATTTCTTGAGATGATATTCCCTAGTAGGCTACTAACTCGATGGGTAATTGGTTGTACCAGAAAAACACAGTTCCTTCTAATGACTTTATGATGTATTGGAGTTTGACGGACTCCTACTACACCAGAGTTCCCAATATGGGTCCTCACCTTGAGATGATGTAGGAAAGTTGTTGTAGTTGATCACCCATCCAATTAAATGAAGGGAATGTGGGACTTCCAAAAAATTGGGGGCGCTGGAATATCATCCACCCATACCGGATATGGCATACCATCAGGTGGGATTGACACCTATCGCAATTTCAGCGCCTCGAGGTGGGAAATGAGCACCTTCATGGGATCATCTGGGTAGGGGTTCCTGTCTGGGTGGGGACCCCTGACAACCAGTGCGTTGGAAGGTTCTTCAACATGATAGGTAGGACCAACGACTCATGGTGTGACTAGTGGGATTGCATGTGGAGCAGCTTGTAGATCCTAGGCCAAATCGTGGAGATTCTGTCACCACTTCGGGGGATTTGGAGACACATAATACACCCTATTTCGATAAGTTATCTCCATAAACCCGTCTGTGTGGGCATGATAGTTAGGGTCACCAGGAGGAAATTCACCGGGGGGAAGATGCACATGTCCCTTCTGCCTTGGCCAAGGATCACCATAGTCTGACCATCTCTCCATGGCATGCTCATCAAGGAGGTCATAAACTATTTTCCTACGCTCAGTGTGATGTTGATGCAACACGGATTTCTCGAGATCGTCCTCCGTCTTTTGTACTATGCCAGATGGGTCTAAGGGTTTGGGGGCTTCGAGGTTCTCTTTGAACTTATAGGGATTCCGAGTGAGGGTTAATGATTCGGTAGGTATAGGAAGACACAAAAAATTCCATTTCTTGTGCGTGATCATTCCTAATGTATCCAACATGTGTGAGATCCCCCGCAGAGGGTAGGTCATCCCTAAAATGATCTAGCTCATTCTCTCCCCCATGTAGGTCGTCTATGTTTACTACGACACTACCTGGAGGAAAATCCTTGATATCGATTGGAAATTTGGGCTAGCGCCGGATGGAACTGAAGTGGAGTTATGCATACTGCCCCCAACCATGGATCTGCACATGGGAGGAAGTCTCCATGATAATCATGCGGAGCAATTTAATGCTCTAAACACATTATTGTGGGAGGGACCTATACCGGCCTGGTGATTCAGGGTAATGGGCCATGGGGAGTGTTGTGAAATCAACATAACGAAATTGTTGTCCAATTTCATAAAAATGTTCTTGAATTTTGGGTTAATCCACTCACCGATAATGAAAATAATATTGTGTCTCCCAATGCGTCTGGAGAAAGCATCCAACTTCCTTTTGGGTGAGTGATTCTGATGCCTTGAAGTTCGGTGCTGCGATAGGCCAAAACATCTATGGGAAATGGTCTGATGCCAGAATTTCCCACAATTTCCTCATCCTAGATTCGTGGTCTGGCACTTCATTTCCCCACTCCTTCATTGGAGATGGCGTGGGAACTAGTAGCGGTATTGAAGTAGACCAATTAAACAGTAGGATGTTTATTGGAGAATATGGCAAGCGTGCTAACAAACCACCACATATCGAGATATCATGTGAATAGTGCAGTGATAGGTTCACCACATTATGATTAGAAGGGCTAATGACTGCAGTTTCTGGCACATGGACTACGACCACTGGTGGTGGGCCACACTATTGCTCATTCTCCATCGACCCCCAAAATAACTCGATGTGATCTCGTATCAAGGTTGATAATTTCCCTAGTGATGATGGTGGAGATTTCATTGTTGGACCCCAGGGATTTTTTAAATCTTCATTCACCTGGATATATCTGTGTTGGGCGGAAAAGGTTCGGTTGACCTATCATTCTATAAGTATAAGGAAGATGCTTTTTCTTCATGCCCAAACCCTTGACATAGAGGATCTAGGAAAAATTTTATTGATGAATCATATTCTACCTCAAAATCTGAGAATCAGACGATTTTAGACTTTTTCTGAATCATCCTTGTATTATTTTTGTGGCAGAGACGACCTGCCTTCCTACCCTAGGATGGCTTAGTGGGAAAAGGTAGATTTCTATCTCTTGGAGGTCATTAGGGAGAACGGTTGCTGAGGTGGAGAGGAATTCCACCTGAATGAGCTGGGGTGCGAGGAGAACCTGGACATATTTCAAAGGGAACAAGGGGAGGACATCTATTTCCACTGAATGATGCGTGAAGGGGATCTCCATGGGATGCTATAGAATGGGTACGAGCGTGGTTGGCACCTCCATGGTTATTTCACCAAGATGTGTCAATGCATAGAGGGTACTCATACTGGTCAAACCGAACGTGGGTAGGAGCTTTCTTCTTGGTTCCAATGAAACGATGTTGACTTTACCCCTCTGATTGATGGGGAGAGGAGGACCTTCACCGACTGCTGTTAGGATATGGTGGAAGCCTCTATGTTAGAGATTTATTGGGAGTGTAACATATCCACGCCGACATCATGTGGCATGAATAATGACTCCATACCCAAGGTCATGATCATGAATGTGGCTTCCGTACAGAGTTTCACTATTGTGGGGAGGACCCTCAATCATATTGAGAGTGGATTGTGGTGGACCTCCATGCTGATCTTGGAAGTAGGGAGGAACCACATTTTCAAGGGTGGAAGTATGGGATGGACCTTTGTACTGGGTGTTGTTTTTGTGGGTCTGTATGGGGCGTGAGCTCCCTATGCTAGTGACCCAGAGAGTATACCCAACCTTCTTGTGGGGTGGTTGGGGCCTCGATCAGGGCTTGGTGTATGAGTTCCTATACTAATCATACACTGACGGCTGATTTAATCATTAAGATATCATACGAGCTATGGAAGTTTCTAACATTGATACCCCTCAGCAGACATCCTCCTAATCCTGCGGTAGACACTAGCGTCGAGTCAACCAGACTGGGGCGGGTGGAGTAGGTGCATGGCTTACCAGCTACTCGACCTATAGGGCTAGGTGGCAGAGTTGTTGTGGCGTTGTGGGGGTCCTCTATATGATTCCATGGAATGAAATCCCATCTGTCTTGGTCTGAACATCCCCCTCCTTGTCGGTGTAGGGGAGGGAGTCATCAAAGTGTTCCAAGGAGGGGCTCCCTAAATGGTTGTGGGTCGGAGTGGGGAGCAGTGGCTACCTTTGGGGCCATTGGGGGTGGCAATGGTGATGAGGTGCAGATTCCTCTAAATCCCAAAAGTCCAAATACCGAGTCTGGATAATCTCTTCATCCTTGTATCGGTGGATGAGGTCATTTATCACAATTCACTAAATGAATTCAGACAGGGAGATATGGCGTGGGTGCTTAGTAGTAGTGGACTTCTAAAACGTCACAGAAGTGTTGGATCCACACGGGGTTTCCACGTAGACATTTCCCCTACCCATGTGTCGGTGGATGGGTGGTGATAGGTTTCCCATTACAACATTGTGGGTTTAATATTGCAGGGTGATTAAACCATTAGTGCTAAAACTAGTAAATTGACACCCAGTACCCCAAATCCATTTTTTCATCCAAGACTGGTAAGAAGAACCGATGTTGAAAACATCACAGACTGGGATGTCCAATTTTTTAACTTCCCTGGTGTCTGGTGAGTTTCACACTTGACCCATTATTTTCTTGGTGGGACCTGGTACCAGATTCATTAATATATTGACACGCTAGTCTACTAGTTTATCAATGCTACTAATCCCCATATTGAAGAGAATAAAATCATGTCAGTTTAACCATTATTGTTTATAAATCATTCTCTGGAGCGCGTGAATCCATCTGTTTAAGAGGATTAGGACGCACTAACTGTTTCCCCACACTCCCTCTTTGTAAAGGCATGTGTCATCCATCGCCTGTTCAGGGATGTTTTATCATTGATCGAAGCCAAATGATGGGATTCCGAATCACCCTTTTGTGGATTCCTTCTCTCTACTCTTCACCTAGTCTCAGTCTCCCTTATATATTGATACATTGTACATAAATGTATTCACAGTTCTATATCATCTTGGATTCTGGTTAATTTCTCTTCTTTTATTGAGACATTCCTAGGTGTCCGGTTAGGGAAGAAACCTTCGGACGGGGGAGTAGTCACGTTGGACATCACTGGTGTGTCTAGACATCGGAACACTGGCGCTTCTGATTTTATTCCCCTGATTATTTATCTTCTCGAGGGCGCAGAAGCCTAAGGCATCCAACACCAAATGTAGGGAATTATATGCCATAGGAATGTCTTTGGGATTTTCCTCAGCTTCTCATGTTTAACACAGGATATGTCGCGAGGTTAACATCTAGAGGAGGCAGATCAGACTGATCAGAGCACTAATTGGAGTGGATCATATGGTTGCAATCCCTAGGGGGAACACTGATTTTGGGGCTAACGTGTAGTTAGTTACCTGGTTTCTTTTAGGAACAGTGAATATGGGAATAGCGGGATCTCATCAGGATGTGGCGTCCTGGGTAAGAATCAGGATAGATGTGGATTGTTGAGAATGGATGGAGAGTGATATAGAGTCGATGTGAGGGTATAGGTAGAGTTATGATTGAGCCTCAAAGAGACATCTGACATATCCAAATGGTAGGGAATCAAATTCTGCAAATTTTAGTGAAGCAACGTGACACCTAATGAGGGGAACCATATGGATGGGACCTCGAGGAAGTGGAATCTCCGTGTTAGGGCAGGGCCTTCCCGAAACAGATTCATGGGAAAGACCAGGATGAATCATGTGTGATGGGATTGAGCCTGAAGATGGTTTCCTACGTACCTTTATTTGGAAAGGATCAAGTCCACGTAGTTCATGACGGGGGCATAGAATCTAGGTGTTCACGGAATATACAAACACGATGATATACTAGCGATTATGCATGGTTAAGAGCCTAAGAGGTCTTGCGCTACTGGGGCGGACTAGAGATGCTAGTCCAAATGTAAGGGATGACAACAGCTTACCGCTGGGTTGGGGTTGACAACGGATTATTGTTTCATGGGATTGATAATGTCTTGATGCTAAATGGGTATTGAAATGGCTTACTTCTGAATGGGGATCACAATGGCTTACTGCTGGATGGGGATCATAATGGGTTATGGCTAAATGGGATTGACAATTTCTTACCTCTAAATGGGGTTAACAATGGCATACCACTGCATTTGGGACAATTTAGTGTCATGCAAGAAAAAATGGTCGTACAGTTTAACGTCACAGAGGATGGGGTGGACCCACGTGGAGTGGTCAGGACTAATGGGTTTTGGGCTTGAGCCTTAGAGATGCTTCATACATACCTTGCCTTGGCAAGGATCAATTTCCACTTAGTTTATAATTGTTTGGGTGAGCCAATGTGAAGTCGTTGGAACCAATGGTTGTTATGCATGAACCTCAGGGAGGTTTCCTACATACCGTACATTAGCAGGATCAATGTACACGTAGTTTGGGATGGGGTTGGGGCTTACATTATAAGGAGGCCATAGATGATGACATAGTCAATTCTTACTCTATGACCACATGAGTCATGCTCGATGTGAGAAATAAGAGACAACAATGACCTAATGATCACATTGTCAAAGGTGTGTCTGTGGGAAGTGTAGTGGGGATTACACGTGGTTAGCATCACAAAAAGGAATCATGGGATAAGGTGTGGTTTGAATCCCAAAGAGGAAAAATTGGCTTATTAGTGGTTTATAGATGAGCAATATTGAGTTTGGGTCTTACTCCTGGATGGAGCCCCCAGGGGGGGAGGCCTAGCCAGAGAGGGATTAGGCACAAAATAAAGGAGTGTCCCAGTGCCCATCACCCCTCTGTTCATTAGCACCAAAAGATATGAGGGTGGGAGGTGCGACCTAATATATGAAACGATAGGGGCTTACACCAAGGTGGTTTCCCTTCTCTGCAGATAGACTCCACTCAAGAAAACATGATCTCATTCTATATGTGGAATATCTCACTCCCATGGAGACGAGAGGACGTATAAAATGTTTGAGATCGGGATCCATGTGTGGAAGGCACGGGGTGAGGCCACAGTTTAACATTATGTGTGAGGGCGATGGCATTGGGATGTTTAACTTCTTGCAGCTCAAACAAGGTAGGTTCACTCGGCAACACTTGGACTTACATAACCAGCACACTTTAACCATTGGTGAAGGGAAGGTACTAGTAATGCCTAGGTGAGGGGGAGTCGTGGAGTGATCCATTGAGGGGGAAATATTATCGTGTCTATGTGAAGAAGAAATCATCATTAGCATGCCTATGAAAATATTCATAAGGCTAAGTAGTGCCACCTAAAGCATCACCCAAGGAACTTTTAAATCACTTCGTACAAACCTGGAGGGTCGTAAGGGAAAAATTGGCGCAACACAGGTGTGTTGCCTGTAAGGGGGGCTCACACATGGTTCCATAAGGTATGGATGACACATTGAGAATACAATGAGGGACACACACAAGAGTAGAGGTTTCATGCAAGATGGAACGCCTTCACGCGAATAGGAAGGATGTGCGCAAACCGGAAGGGTGTGCGTGAAATAGGTCTGATACTAGGGGAACTTGTGAACAAGAGAGATCTTTTGTGCACAAATGAAATAGGGTTAAAGGAAATGGATGAGGATAAAAAAAAGAGGACCCACCCAAAGGAGGACCCTTGGGGGACCTATCAAACAATATCCAATAACACGAGGCCATAGTGTTATTCGCGTGGTGGTTGAAGATGTGTCTTTTGTGCAGCAGAGTGTTACATCATATTCTGTCTCTGTCCCCAAAGGTATGGGGTACACATTGATTTATAGATGAAATCCTTGATGGTGGAATGCAAGGGACACTACGCTCAAATGAACATTTGAAGTCGCATTGGGAACGTATGGGTTTGCGCACTAGAGGAATATTTTCAGTCTTATCAGACATTTTTCATGCTAGCACCTTTGGCGGAATATGTGGGGTCACCACAAAAGCCTTACTTAGACATCACATTGTGTGAGAAAGGGTTTTGACGCTGCCAGGTACCTTTTTGCTTGATATTTATCTGATTTTTTGAGCATGTCGGTGCACAAGGGTCCCATTGATGTCGTATTGGGTTCACAAGACTTTGTGCACTCGGAGTAGTGTTCCGCATAACCCCGTTCTCTTACATGCCAGCACCTTTGGTTGTTTTCGGTGGGTTACCACAGAAGTTTTCCTTTGATGCCACATTAGGTGTGCACCATTTTTCATGCCAGAGGTAATTTTGCGCACAACCCCTGGATCTTGCTTACACTTTCCTCTCAGGTCGCAGAATCTTCCCCTTCCTCTAAATACCTTTGTTGTTCTTTATAATCCAAATCCTTGACCTATCTGAAATTTCACATCAACAATAAGATGTATTGTTCCCTCAATTTATATTACTCTAATATTTTTCTGCACTTTATTTCAACTATATGTCTGTAGGTATATTCTCTTAAGAAGGTTATATACACCCCCACTTCTATTCAGTAGCCATTGCCATACAGTGAGGTGTTATTGAGTTCTTGTATCAAACATGATTTGTCCATGTGGGAGAGTGAGGGATCAATAGATATTAATAAATTAAATGGACCAAATAAACTATGTGAATGATATTAGGTGGTATTAATGTTTTCAGGTATTCAACTAATATCATAATAATTTTTTTGGGTTTCACTTATCATGAATATGTCTAAAAAGGTTCAACTATCTTTCAATTTCAGATACAACACAATATCTTGGATCCTGGACAGCCTGTGATTCGACTAGAATTTTTCATCTAACAACCTCATATTCCAAAAAATATTTTCATATTTTAAAAAATTTACACTCTTCCTTGTTTTATCAATCAATTTAGAAAAATTAATTAAATAAATATTATCATTTCTCAGTGAATAATAAGTAATATATACCTTTAAATTAATAATATTTATCACTTTTAATTTGATAAACATTCCATCATCACATATCTGAGTAATTCAAATAATATTATTTTATAATCCTTTTACTTGTGAAATCATTGAAGTAATAATTGAATCAGAAATTAGAATTTCCCTAAAAATATTACCTTTCATTTTCAATTATCATGAGTCATGTTTCTTGTTCATCCTATTTTAATACACTAAACATCCAATTAGATTCTCTTGTGAAACATGTCTTGAAAAAATAAAATTAATAAAGGTTTGGTACGCATTCTAGTTGGGGTCTAACAGGATATTAATATCAATTATTGGGAATCCATATTGATTTCAAAAAAAATTTAATGCAAATATAAAAGATAATAATTTTGAAAAAATGACTTAGTATGTATAATGTATTGAGGAAATATAAAATAACAACCATTGGAATATTGACTATTCACATGACATCTAAAACATATAACTGAATAGGTATATCCATTTGATCTCATAATAAATAATTTACAAAACATTTTTGGTAAACTATTATCATATCTAATATAAGATACATTATTGATTATTTTTTTAGAAATAATTATTTTATCAATGTTTTCTCTACATCTAAAAAAACATGAAAAATTTGATAGTATTGTTTCAACAAAAAAATTTAGATGTTCATTCACCAAAATAATAAAATAAAAATTTCTTTATGCAAACTACATGACATGTTTATATAAAATCAACATATATCATTAGTTTATCATTTTCATAATTTTTTATTTTTCAAAATTTTTTCCAATTTATTGATCATAATGAGAAGATGTTTTTCGTACCATATAGATTTATTTCAATTTTTAATATCATTAAGTACATCATTTTTGAATCATAAAATTCTTAAATAAAAAGGTAAATATTTACATTTATTTTATATTGTATAATCTTCTTTAAGAAATTATTCAACTAGTGGTGTTTTAGATTTATATTCATAAAACGAATAATAAGTATAATCACATAGGTTATTTGAAGATCCATTAAACACATTTTTGTTAATTAAATTTAATTTATTTGATTCTCTTATTTATTCCTCTTATGTTTTCATTCATTAGTATTAGGTAGTGAGAATTGATATCTACCCTTTTACTCCATGCATAAAAAAATTCATCTTGAAATTCAGTTGAAATTAAATTTGTTATATTTTTATCCATATAATCATCCTTTGGATAGATATTCTCATAACTCCTTGTGTATCCATTCGTCTTGATATATCATCCTTTTGAAACATATGTTTTATCTTTCTATTCACTACTTTATAACTAGGAATCATATGAATATTTAAATGAAATGTATATAAATTTAATTCCCATAATCATTAAATTATATTCATGAAAACACAATTATTTGTTTTAAATTATAATTTAATTGTGATCCAGAAATATCCATATAATTATATTCAATAAAATTATTATATTCAATTATAGTTACATTTTTAACATCCTACATATTTATAAGTTCTCTATAAATTATTTTAACTATTTAATAATTATTCACAATATCTTATAAAGAAATCATATTATTTACCCTAATAATAAATCATTGGAACATTTGATGTACAATTTATTTTTCTCCCAATTTAAATTTAGTATATTAAACTCATAACCATAATAATATAGTTCTAATATGTTTTTTCATAAAAAAGTTGTGTAACTTGTAAAATTTTCCAAATTTCCTATGATATTATATATACAGATACAACACCATATAAAATCATAACTATTAAGGAGTGTGGGATATGCATTACCATGTAATTTAGAATATACATTACCATATCATTTTAAAATGAATATTTAGATTCAAATTTGGGAAAATTATTTAGAAATTCAATAACTTTCTAATGGGCAATAATAAGATTCATTGTGAAATTATCCATCCAAGATTTATAATATCTATAGTTTTTTCTATAAAATGAGGCTATTTTTGAGGTATCCATAAACCATAAAAAATAATTCCTACCATCATAAATTGATCTTTCCCCCATGATGTTCATGTATAGAAATGGTTATCTCAATAATAAAAATATATATTGATCTTATGGTCTAGCAATAATATCAATTGATGGTCTATAGTTGTGATAGAAACACAACTATTATGGTGGTCAATTGGATTTTTCAAAATTAATCCACGAATTTAAAAAGTTATATATATTTTAGTTATAGTGTTAATAAATAATATATTAACTATAAAAACCACATTAGTTTTTTATAGTGGTTCATATTAAAATGATCATAATTCACTCATCAACCCTCTCATGAAATGGAAGTGATGGAACCAAATGTGTAAAATATTATGGAATATTATAATATTTTTCCTGACATAGAGTTACAACCTGATTACAATGTGTTTTTCCCCAAGTAGGATTAAATCCAAAAACAAACCTACCTATTTATATTTGTATGAACAACAGAAAAAACCATACTTTTACCATTGGGGAACAACCAAATTCATAAAATTTATTTTGGGAGTCAGAAACCAATATACTTCCTTTTAATGGATAGTATGACCCATTAAAATTCTTCAGAAAGATATAGGATAAACATAAGATGACTTGTAGAACAAGATGAAATGATTTAGTTGTTGATTGTTGATGATGCAGAGAACTTTCCAACAGAAAATGATCAAACATTTAATGTGTTGTTGAGTACTATAAGATATCACCATAGTTTTTGACCCCTATATAGTTCAAGAGTATCTTTAACCATCATTCAATGTATCATGTTTTTTTTGATCTCATAATGTAGAGTTTTCATGTTAAAAAAATCATAAAAAACATGATGATGGTTACTATTTTTTCTTTCAAAATAGTGTATTTGAAAAAATTGAATGAATAAAATATTTATGTGGGATATTCAATATTATATAAAACTAAAAACATATTGTTTTGGGATACCTTATTATAATAATTCATATATTACCAATAAATAATTATAATTGGCATAAACATATCTTGGATAATTGCCATAAATCATGCATGATAAACTCTTCACATTTCCACCATATTTAATTTTGAACAAACATTTTCCATTGAAATCAAAAAAAAAAACATCAACCCATCTGATAAGAATTAAATAAAGAAAATTAAAATATATTATCAGGGATTTTATATATCTTATAATTAACTAACAAATAAATAAAAAAATTAATTCAATCCAAAATAAACATGCAACAATTGGAAAGGTGAAATTTTATGTAAAATTGATAATATTTATATATTTTAAAACATCATGTTGAAAATTAAAATCAATGGAAAAATATTTTTTTTTCATAATTTATATTCATTATTGTATTCTCAAATATAAATTGATATAAATGAATCTCAATAAATAAAATTCACATAATTGATTCACACAAAGGATTTTCTTGGTATTTGTAGAGAGCATTACATAAAATGATTCACAACTGAAACGAACCATTATTATGGTATTTTTAAAATGATATAAACAATCATTATAATTAGTTAATTTTATTATATTTTTATAGAATCAATGATCATCATAATATTACTTATACATCTCATTTTATCATCAAAATACAAAATAAATATTGTAATAAAAAACTACATAATTAATACTAAAAACATTTTGTAAAATAAATATAATATTATAAATTATAGAGAATGATTCAATTTTTAATTTATTATAATTATGATTAGTAAATATTGGTATCTTTGCAATGTAATAATTATAAATTAATTAGAGTTATTTATCTTATTTTGTGGTAACAACACAAAAGATAATTTCACTAATGGTTAGTAATTACAGTCTATTCCATGGTCATTGTACATGGATGGTCATGTCGTATATACTAATGGTTCATTCAGTGGTTTATATAGACGGTTCCTTCTATAGTTAGTAGACCCATTAATTAAAAATAGTTAGTTCCATATTCAGTTCTTAGGTGCAACTCCACAATTAGTTATTACGGCCATGTGGCATGGACAGTTGAAACAGTTAGTTGACATGTTAATACTCATGGTTAGTTTATGAATGAAATTTACATAACCAGTTGAAATAGTTTCCACAAGAATTTTTCCAAATTTATATTTCTACACATGGAAAAAAATTCATGAATAATAAAAAAGGTATTTTATGAAATAAAAAAGCTAAATTAGAATATGAATAATTAATGACACTTGTAATACCAGTAATGATCTATAACTACTATAATACTAATAATATTTCATGAAAGTTAATATTATGATATGATCATGATTAAGAACACATTAATTAATAAATATTTGAAATTATTATTTCCCTTAAAGGGAAAAAATATCTTTATAATTATTTATACATAATGTTGTGCAATAATATAATCAATATTCTAACCTTTATTGATAATTCAAAAAGTATAATTTCTAAAAAATCACCCCCTTTTTGAAATAATCTAAATGATTAGTTTTTAGTAAAATAATAAATTATTTGAAATTAATAAATAAAATATTAATTCATTTTCAATAAAATCATAGTTTAAAAACACATTTCATTCTTTAAAATACTTTTACATTCATATACTAAAACATACAACAAGGATCCACAAAAAACCATCCATTTTAACAAATATTCAATGAAAAAAAATTAAATGTTTTATTTCAAAATTAATAAAAGACCCCACATAATATTATTTTATACTAACTAATATTTTTGATATAATTTAACCATTATCTAGTATAAATACCAAGTCAGAACACAATAAAATATTAAAAAAAAATTAAAAAAATAAAAATTTAAAAAATACATTCCATATTTTATATAGTTCACATAAATATGAATACTTATATTAAAACAACACACAAACTCCCCATAAATGAATAACATAAAAATTTAAATACCCAACATAACATATTGAAAAAAATTCCCAGACATATAAAGAACCACGAGACTAAAAAAGATATTAAAAAGTCATTTTTCTATAAAAATAAATTATAGATTTATATTTCCATTTTAAACCTCATATATATGAATATAAAGTTTAACATCAATTTGGTTAGTCCAAATGTGATATAAAATATTTTTTAAAAATGAAATAGAAGAATTATTATAAAAAAATATAATAATATTATCAAAAATAAATCCAAAATTTGAATGTGTTTTCTTTATCCATAAAGAGAAAGAACAACATGATGCAACCAAAATATATCCATTTTTTATTGTTTTATGGGAACAAAATGGTTCATTTAATACAATTAAACTAAATATTTGTTAATAAATTATAAATTTTCTTATTTTTTCTTCAAATCTATATTTTATCTACTCAAATCAGAATCAAAATATATAATCAAATCAAATATAGATTTAGTATGATAACATAAAACATGATTCAATGAAACATTAAATTACCTAAAAATTATTTTAACAAATATTTTATAACATTACATAGGATCACATTTATGTCAAGAATACATGAAACTAATAATTTAAAACATTATTTAGAATTAGTTATATATAATAAACTTTTAATCATAAAGTTGATGGTTTTAATATCAAAACATTAGCTATATTTATACAAATTTATCGTCCAATAAGTACATGTGGGAGTATTTTTTACATTTAGAAGAATTAGAACCAAATATTTTAAATAATTGTTCAGTATTTATAGATTAATTAAGACAAATACCATAAATTTATTGAAAATATTGGCTGCCTATGATGAATTTTAATTCTTCCATCATGCTCATATCAAATTCATATGTCAAAAAAATGAAAATTACTTATATATATATTTTCATTTAATAATACAAATACAATATCATAAACATAATTTTTTAAAAATACCAATATCATTATAACATTATATAATAAAATAAATAATAACATTCATTCATTTCTTATAATAATTTTCCAAAATAAAACAAGTTAGCATTTCATACCCAGATTTAAAATCATGTTTCAAACAATATAAATTCACATATAGTTTAAAAGAATGGTCAATATTGTTTAATTTTTCAGAACAACGGGGTTGGTTAACCTATAATTCTTAATAAATATAATTATTTAGTAATTAATTTTTGCTTAATTTGAAATAATTTAAAAATATGAAAATCAAGCTATACCAATAATATTTTAATTTATTCAAATATTTCAATTCGTGAAAATGATTATTCCAAATCAATACGATTATGTTTTGATAATTTTGGGTGACTATATTAAATTCATATTTAATTATATAACCAGATTCATTGTGTTTTACTCTAAATATAATATTAGTTCAATTAATGTGATAATAATTTAGAGGATCAATTAAAATCCATTCATTATTCGTACTAAACTGAATTAATTCATATTTGGTAGAAAAAATACAATTAGCATTAACTAAAGACTCATTATTATTATTTAGAACAAAAATATAAATTAAATCATGATTACAAAATATATTCATAACTAATTTTCTAGTTTTAATGTTTCAATTAGCATTAGAAGTTTCATTTTACATGGGACGATCTCTACGATTCTTCAATTATTTTTCATGAATTATTTATGTTTTATAGAAAACATACTCTACCTCAATATGTGATTATTTATGTTAAATTAAATCATCTTCAAAATTAATTTCTCTAAATTATTTCTCTTGTTTTAATATTGAATCTCTTATTTTTAAATTTCTTTCCATCAAACGTAACATTAATATATTGATTAACAACCATGGAAATTTTATTTTATACTCTCTATTCCAAGATAATGTTTGAATATCATAAGAAAATTCCTTCATTAGATCTTTCATTCAGTTTATCTAAATTATCCCTAGTGTTAAGAATATAAATATTATATTTAAACATTTTAAAGTATCTAATTTATGGTTTTATTTCATTATAAATTTCATATGATATATTCTTTACCATGGATATTAAAATAATTCTATTTATAATAAAATAATATGTATTCCTTGATTTTTCCCAAAAATATTTTGTTATGTGAAAATAATTTATCATGGTTATAATAATTTATTGAATTATTATATTTATTTCCAATCTGATGTACAATTTTGTTGTGCTGTACCAGGGGAATAATAATAGTAAAAATACACCTTCTCATCACTAAACACGAAATATTTAAGATTCTATAATTTACCACCATGTTGATACAAAATTGAATTAATTATGTGTAATTTATCATTTTGAACCAATTGAACAATATAATAAACTATGAGTGATTTTTAGATTTAATATAGAGTATATAAAACACTTTTTACCTTGTGAAATCATCAATAAAAAAATATATCTTACTTCTAAAACTAAAAAATTTAGTACGAAAATATAAATCTAAACCAATGTGATTATGATATCATATTGTTTTCACATATTTATTGACTTGAAATTAATTTTTTCATAACTTCATATTAAATAGAAGTAAAAAAAAATGGTTTTGTTCCCTTTTAGTTTAAGGAACTGAAAAACATATCAATTTTTAAAAATCTTGTGAATAAACATGAAATTAGATTTCCCCCAATCCACTTTTTTATTAAAATATTTTTATATTTTACAACAGTTTAACATTTTAAATTTTGATCATTTAATTCAGAAATATTTATAGAATAACTATTATTTTTTGGTTATCATAAAAAATAGATTTATCCTTAAAATCAATTCCTTACTCATTTGGAAATTTAAAAAAACTTTTATAAGAGAAATAAAAAATTCTTATTAAACTATGTTTTTATACATCAATATATAACAAATTTTTAATAATAATTGAATTATAAATTAAAAAATTACCAAAAAGTTTTACATTTCCTTTTAAATTATCTCTAGTCATGTGTCTCAAATTTACACTATCCACAAACAAATCATCTATTTTATTCTATCGATACACATTTCATAAAAAACAGGCTTTCGAAATTTTTGGATACCATGAAACTTTCGGTCCAATGGGATTTGAATTTGAATTAATTTTCTTCCAAATTGACTTCAATAAAATATTTATCATAAATCTATAAGATAGATATTTATAAATAAAATCCTTTGTATTTTACAAGACATTTTGGATATATAAAAATAAAACTAATTTGGACAATGGCTATGGATATGAAATACAAAACCAATAGTATTAGATGTACATACATTTGATCTTTTAATTATGAATGTCTTATAAACTTTATTTAAACTATTTTCATAAACAAAATTAGATATCATATTTGGCATATTTTTAAAACTTCTCATTTTATCAATGATTTATCTACCTTAAGAAATGTACATATTGCATATTTAACATTTACATTTATATTTTTGTTAATCATTATCTTTATGATGAACATAATAATTACTTATTTCATGATCATGAGACATTGAAATTATATAAACCACTATCACAAATTTATCATTTTCATCATGTAAATTTATCATATTTATTTTATCAATTACAATATCAGCATTAGAATAATATTTTCATCCAAGACAGATTCAAAAAAAATTACTTGCCTTATAAACATCCTTATGTTTTAACTAATGATTCTTATATAAACTAGTAACATTTTTACATTATATAAGATTATATAAATATATAAAATAAATTATTCTAATATTTGGTTTTCATATTCATATTCAATAAAATTAAAATAAGAAGAATCACCAAACTGATTTAATGATTCCAGGAAACACATCTTTTTAATACCATTTTCGGAAGACAACTCTTGATAATTACCCGAATAATCAATAAATCTCCATTATATATAAATTTACTTATTATATTCATTTTATTTATTCATATTATTTTTCCTTCTTAATTCTATGGTAGCCGGGCTTGATATTCTAACATTTCCAGCACACATAAATAACTACATCATGGAAATCATTATAATTGATATTACATATCATTTTCTCAATTTGAGCATATGTAAGATAATAGGTTTGATATATTTTTGGGTGACCTTTTGTTTCTCCTATATTCTTCTTTTGTAATATAGGTTGTATACTTCATATCATTACATTGAATATCAAAATCATGAGACTAAGTGGAAACATTTGATTTGAAATACATTCCATTTTACTTTTAATTATCCTCTTCAAATAGATTTTTACTATATAGCTCATAATTTAATAGTGGTCTAATAATCTCATAATATTGTATTTATATAAATTATTTCTTTTATATAAAGAGATATTTTTATCATGTTGTTTCATAGGAAGTTCTATATCAAATATTTCAATGAGATTAAAATTATTTCTATTATTTTGAAATTAAATCAAACAATTTAATATACAAGTAAATATATAGAAAAGTTTTTTTTAGTTTCAACATCTATAATCATGAATTATTGATATTCATCTCATATCATTTTGAACATAGTTATGATATGTTTACTAGAATGAAGATGTGAAGCATTTAGTGTTTTCCAAATTTCATGAGACGTTTTATATGTTGAAACATAACTATAAACATTTGAATTTATTTCATATTATATAAAATCATCAACTATTATTTCATAATTTTTTTATCACATCATTTTTAGATATAGCTTTAGGTTCTCCTTTTAGAACCCTGAATGGTTTTTTGATAATTGTATAATGCTCAAAAATATGTTATGTCAATAATGATTCAATGAAATACTACAAATATAAATAGTATGTACCAGAAATATGGTGAGTCAGTAGAGGAATCCATAAATCCTTCAATATCATTCCTTCCATCATAAAAATAAGTTTTCCCCTTGACGGTTAAGTTGGGAAATAGTAAGGAAACTTATAATATATATCGAAAATTGGGTCTAGATATGATATCAATTTTGGGTGTATATATAAGATATAAATATATACAATATACGGGGTTAACTAGGCTTAAAAATATTAATAAATTAATTTAAAATGTTTTATATATCATAATTATAATATCAATTTAAAATAAAATAAAATAAAATAAACAGAATAATTTTTTGGTGGTATAGATCAAGATAGTACTACTAAACAATTCACCCATCGCATGAACTGAGAGTGATGTAACCCACTGTATAAATTATAAAGGAATATTATAATTATAATTTCCCACATGTAGTCACAAAACCACTAAGAATAATTTTTCCCCAAGAGGTGTGATTCTAATAATTATCACATTTCTTGTATGGAGCCACAACCTAAATCGTTATCCTTTTTCACAATAAGGCTTAGCCCAATTCATTTCTTTTTTTGGGACCAATAATCTCATATAAAAAATTATAATGCAAAGTATAACCCATTTTAATTAAACTCTTAAAAATATGATATTATAATGTATATCTACATACCAAGTTGAACTAATTTAGTGCATGGGTGTCAAAGAAGTACTGGTCTCTCTAGCAGTAAAGGATGAAATATTTAAGGTCCATATGAGATATTTAAGGAATAAATATATTCCTGAAACCTTGTATAATTAAATAATATACTCAAGATTTTTATCTTTTATCTAGATGTTTTAAATTCTTAATATATGGTTCTTTTAGTTTTGAAATATTCAAAATAATGATTACAATTGCATTATTTTTTTCCAAATGGTCTATGTGAAAAGTGATCATGAGAAACATATTCATGTTGTTACATTGATTTTATATATAATTGTAAACATATTTTATATGGATTTTATGATAGAATAATTAATATAGTACCAAATAATAATTTTAATCAATATTAATTTCCCATATAAAAATCCAAAAAAATAATGTGAAAAAGACTATTAACATTCCAGCCTTATTTAATTTAGAACATGTTTTTTCACAAGAAATGAAAGTTAAAAAGGTAACCATGTGATCATAATTTAACAAAATTGTTTAATATCTATTGAGATTTATTCTCAAAAAGTAATACATAATTATAGAATAAATAAAATAGTAATTATAACTATAATAAATTTGAAAATGGAAAAGTACATTGTCTTGCAAAACATGTATTTTTTATATGTTTTATAACATCTTATATAAAATCCCAAATCCATATAAGAAAGCACATTTATGTGTTTCAAATAAATTATATACATAAGGTATTAAAATTAGGGAATCTATTTAAATAAATATATATTTGGAAATTCAAATACATTACTCTCATGTAGGCATTTCGGTAAATTTATGTCAATATATCTTATAATGTATAAGGCATAAAACATGTATTAGAGTTGTATAATTATATTTATCTCAAGTTCAATTATATATATATAATATCATTATCATTCATAAACAATCGCCTTAATTGGAATCCTACTACTCATGTAATCTTCAAATTAATGTAGATAAATTATTTTTATTAACAGTATAATTCAGACTTAAAAAACATTATAATATAAATCTAATTCTTGTAATTATAGATATTGAATTATTGTGTATTGTATTAAAATCAAATAATTTTTTTTATCTTTCTAAAATAATAATATAAGACATATTTTGATTTATATATCCCTTATTATAGTAAACAATTGATGATAATTTCAATCATGGTTAGTACTCAAATTCTATTCCACGGTTAGTACACATGCTCATTTCTTCGATTTTTATACACATTTGGTTTTAAAGCATGTATAAAGGGATGTATCCAGAGTCATTTCATATAATCAATTACATGGAATGTTGTTATAGTATGTTCCATCATATATTCATATGGTTTATTGACATCATCCGATGAATTTGTTATTAATCATGATCATTTGACATGGTATCTTTAAAAGGTTGGTTCCAGATTTTTCGATATTTTAAATTTCCAAAATTCACAAAAAATTTAGTTCCATAATAAGTAAAATGATATTTTATGTTCTAAAAAGACTTATTTATCCTAATAAAACATTATGAAACAGAAAAATCATTTTATAAGAAATATTTTTTTAAAAAAAATTATTATGGTGTAATCATTACTAAGTATACATTAATTAATTAAAAAATTAAATTTATTAAGAATATCAATGGAAATAAAAAAATAAAGCATTGTAATTATCAAAAATATTTGCATTTCAAGGATCTATTCAACACTATAATAAAAAAATTAGTTTATTCATTGTGAATAAAGGATAATAAATTATTCTATATTCTAGAATTAATAAACTACCAAAAAATTAATCACTGAATGAATTTTTGTCTTGAAATTACAAATATAAATACCACATTTTTTTACGAATTAGTTTAATAATTCATGTAAAAAATAATTAAGATTTCTTGGAATCAAAAAATTTCTCATTACAAAAAATGACTTTTTTATAAATTTTTAATTTTATATGATTAATTTTTAAAAATAAAGAGTTATAAGTTATAGAAATATTCTATTAGTCCTATGAAATTTTTTGTTTAAAAATTAATTACTGATTAAAAATCACTACTCTAATTGTTTTCATTATCACGTAAGGAAAAAGATGTATAAATTACATCAAAGTCGATATTTTGTGGATTTAATGATGAATGATAGTACTGATTTTACAATAATTTTTTTGAATTTCATATTTGTTATATTTGTGTGAAAACAATTGAACTGAATTCAAAATTCTTTTTTAGGTAATGAATGTAATTAGGAGAATATATCAATGAATAACAAGGTGGGATTGAAAATAAAATCTCAAAATAATTATCCGATTTGGTTAATTTTTGACAATTTTATTAATTTAGTGCATCATTCTCTATTTCAAGAAACTATGTATTTGGATCCTATTTCTAGAATCTATATTAAATATATTATTGTTATACATTGATGATCTTATTTATTTTAAGTAATTTTTATCTTTGATATAAATATTTTTTTAGAAACTGCTTGATATGTCAATACACAGAGAGTTATGTTTTAGTGAAAATTTTCACCACAATTCTAATGAGAATTCAAACAGAATAATTTTTAAATTTGAGGGTATAATTTAGGTATGGAAATTATTACATTGGGGATGTTATAAATAACATATTATATTCTTTTAATTTTCATAAATTAATTTTTTCATTATAGTATACGTATAGAGAGACATTTTCTGCATTTTTAATAAAGAAATGTAAAACTGAAGCATATTGGGATGCATAAAATGAGGGGATTTTTTTGGACTAGAATTTTTAAAATATATGGTAAGAATGGTAATGTTGACTTAAAACCAAAATTGAAAATATTAATGGAGTTATAATTGTTAAATTGTTATCTGGATGAAGAAAATATCACTTTTGATATGTGATCATGTTTTTACAAAGTATCTACATAGAAAGGTGTTATGAATTTCTACCAAAAGGATAAATTATATATAATGTTTGTTGGACCATATAAAATTCTACAGAATGTGGTGTATATTTAATATAGAGTACCCTTAACTATAATTTCATCTCTTGTTCATTATGTGTTTCATGGTTAATTATTAAACTAATATTTACCATAATAATATCATGTTTCGAGTAATGAAGTAGTTTAAATAAAGGAAAATATTTTCAAGAGAATCCAGTTAATATATTTGATGACATATATCAGGTGTTATGAAATAAGGTTACTTAGAGGGTTACTTTTTTATGGAATAAACATATTATTGAATCACTAACATTGGAATTTGAATATGTTATGGAGGAAATTAAACCCATGGGTTTAAATAATGAATACAATTCCGATGAATAGAATTAATTTGGAGAAAAATAATATGACCAACAATATAATGTCACTAGAAGAATAATTTTATGTATTATATATATTAATAATCAAATTTAGTAGATTTATTTCAACTGTAAATGTTTAATTTGAGTTTTTAATCGAAAAAGAAAAATTTATTTACATATTAAATTGATTTAAATGAATTATTTTGATTCATTAAAAAATTAATGTTGTAAACTTTATAATTTGAACTATAAAAAATTTAAATCTTTTATGGTTTTATCAAAACCAAAAAATCATAAATCAATTTATTAAAATTTCTATAAAATTGTTATTTTTTTGATAAATAGTGAGAATTTATGATTCTACAGTTACTGCGACTTTTATAAATAAAATTATGATATTATATTGTATGATAATTATATAAAATATTTTTATAGACAATTTTATATTTTATGGTGTAATATATTTAATTTTATATTTTATATTTTATATTTTGATACTCGTTCATTTAATTTTGGATGCTATTTTCTATTTAAAACTAATTAAAATATTTTTGGTTTATTTTCTTTTAATTAACTAGATAGAGGGTTCTATTTTATTTGGATTTTTATTCATGGCTAAGAACCCAAAAGTTTTTTGGATGCTATCCCTATTGATTAGATCAAAAACCAAGAATTATCATATAAAGGAAATGATATCTCAATGGATTGATGGATTTTACATAACCTGTACACAATTAATTATAAAATAGTTAACTATATCATGATTTACAAATGGAATAAAATTATGGAAATAAATAAAATTTATATTAATTTTTTGGACTATAATCATCCATGAATTGAATATTGTCAATTTCCCTTCAAAAAGTGATTCAATATTCTCCCCAATTTTGTTAGAGGTGTCAATAACATCAAACAATTTAATAAGTGTATTAAAGTTTCATTGAAATACAACATCGATTATAGAAAATAATCAGTGTTTTAATTCCTCAGATATGTTTTTTCAAATATTTGAATTATGGAAACACTACTAAAATAAAATCTATAGTATGGACCATAATCACATCCTCATAGTAAAAAATCAGGACAGTTTAAATATTGATTGGAAAAAATAATTTCTATATCAAATTATGGATCAATACAATATTACTATTTATAATTTACATTTATCAATTATATTCTATATGTCATTATTATATCACCATTAATGACCTTTTTTTGTACCTCATCTACATCTATAGTGTGTGGTCATTAAAATCATCAATTACAATTCATTTTCTCCACATGAGGATTACAAATTTGAGAACATTCCCTCAATTTCATTATTAATAACTTATCAAAATAATAGTTCACTATTGTAGACTCCAATCATGAATATGAATATATTAGTGGATTAAATATGACATGGATCAATCTAATACTCCTAACTCCAATATGGAGGATGGAAAATGATTCAATCTCTATAGATAATGTCATAAAAATATTTGGTGTCACTATTCATTATTTGTGAAACATGTGAAATAAATAGAGGGAAGATAATAATAATTTATTCTTCATTCTCTCTAATGAATCATCTCCATAGAAGGAAATCTGTGTAGCATCTTACATTTTTAGACTGTATGGTTTTTTTTGAATGAACGAAAATTCCACATTGGTGGAAAAGAAAATTTTACAAACTGATATTCAGAATAAAATTATGAGAGTTGGATCTCATAAATGTGTTTTTTGAAGTCTTTTTGTATGTATAACGAATCCCCATGGGTTTTATTTCATGTTTCATGTGATTCAGGCTATAAAACCTCATAATAGAGAGAAGATGGTAGGGGTGAACGGTTTGTAAGAAAATGTGTAGGCCTATGAGGGAAAATAGAAATCCATTATTGAGGGGATATGGATGTCACATAGTTAGTCCTAACCATTTACTCTATTCCAAATTACCATCTTATATCCTACATGTTTTTGATTGAGTTAAAATGCAATATTTTTATATAGATTAGAAAACCAAGCACATGAACTATACAAGCCTCCTCTTTATAAAGTGTCTTAATAATTGTTAGTGATTTATTTAGAAATCGATTAATCTAAACCATGCACCTCATTCAATGGAATGAAATTGAAATCCCCCCATCCCTTATTTCTGTAATCCAACATTTATTCTTCTCCAACCATTGTGAAACATTTCGCCCATGGCGGTCCTCCTATCATATCCTAGAAATTGAGAGATATCTTCTATGTGATATTTAATTATACCATCGATGGTTAGGTTTGAAATACATCTATATTTATTTAACTCCACTTCCATGTATTCTCATTTTATTTTCCATCTCATATTATATCATAATGCAAGCTAATCCAACATATTTTAATGAAATTCGGGTTTTGTCTATTTTTCCTCAATCTAGAATGATTCATTGCTTGATATTTGATTTGTTGGTCATACATAGAACAAGGTATGTGGTATATTAATTTTTTTTTGATAATTTCTTATTGATTTATAAATTGCACCAGAGTTTTGTTTGTTGGTATTTTTTTGTGACTCCTCTATAATGTGAAATTTAATTTTTTTAAACCAAATTCCCTAATTTTGGATTCCCTTTCATTTCAATATGGAATTTATTATGGGTGTGGAACTTACGTTTAACAACCTATATTAGTGTACTATTTGAATTTCCTTTATTAATTAATTACTTTCTAATAAATACAACCATGAGGTGTATTATATTATAAAATGTTACTTGTCTACTAATTGGTATGTGTATGGTTTTAACACCCCGGTAAGATGACAAATTAATTAATAATCCACCAACTATATGGTTAGGGCTCATTTATTATAGAAAAAAATGATGATCCTGAATGTAATGCTTGTTTCATGGGATCTTATACAATTTCTTGTTTGGTGTTATCAACCCTAGGATTCCCACTATAACCTAATACTTTTATTCAATTCATAATATCCCCTAATAATGGGAAGGTATATAGATTTAATTAAATGACATCCTAATTGAAATGATCATATTTTAATTTCCTTTAAATTTTTATTGAATTATTTTTTAAATTGAATATCTTATTCATTATTTCAATTAGGAAATAGACTTGGCCCACTTGAAGTGAATTAATAGTGATGTAAATTGTTGATGAACACAAAATATCACCATAATTAAATTAATTGATTAAATTAATAATTATTGAACATGAAGGATTCCCATGTTCCATTAATAGAAAACCATGTATGGGATCATATGGTGTTAGTGATTATATATACCTTGGGAATTATATGTGTCTTTTATTTATAAAATATAAAGGGTGACATGATAGGTAACTTGTGTTATGAAATGTCATGGGTGATACATGGTATTTTATGGACAAGCTCTCCATGTGGATTCTATAACCCCTTATTATTGATATTAGTTCCCTATGGGAGACAAATGGATGGGATTGGTGCCTATATGGTCACACTAGGCCACCAGTGACACTCAGTCTGCTATGTGACATACACGGGATGGACTCTAATGTTCTTGTCTTTTAGGCCAGTCCTTGTGTGATTATTAATACTCAATTTATGGATCAAATTTTATAAAGTCTTCTAAAATTGGTAATTTATTATTCCCCTGGTGTGATACATGCGATTGATTTTTTTATCACATTTTATGAACTTAGGGAGTAGTTGATTGATGTTAAATGTTAATTTCCATTATATTAATGACTAATAATGCATAAATATTTACCCATAGATGCATACTCTAAGAAAAATTACATTATAGGGTTTGGTCCACCATGTAAGACATGTTTTGTGTTACCTCATATTAATCCTATATTATATCTATGTAGGTTGACCTTCTGTTCAAATGCATTTTTGATTAGGATGATGTATATATGTTTGGTTAGGTTCCCTAGAGGTACATGTTCCAAATGTGCTATGTTTATTCATTTATATATCATATGTGTATTATTATTATCCATAAACACCATTTTTTATACTCACAAAGAATATTATCCTTAGAAATCATTGGTGGTGTCCTACTAATTATACCACACACCATGATTGGGCTGTCATTGCACTTGGGTACCCAAAAGGACCTCATTTTCACAAGTACATGGATGATTTCTTGAGATGTGAATCATACTAGGTAATTATAACCACATGGATATAATGGTAATTAATATTCTCATATATTTTCTTTATGTTATATTATTCATTTTTTTCAAACTATGTTCAATATTATTGTAATTACTTTTTTATTTTCATGCTTTAGATTATATACAATCATAAGTTTATTATTGTGAAAATGTATTTCACATTTTCCATGATAGTTCAGTTATTATTTTTATCTGAAAATTATTTTCATTTATATATAATTATTTAAACTATGGATTGATTTATTTATTATCTATTATACTTATATGATACACTAGTCATAAGGGTAGTGTATTCCAATTGTACCACCATGTTAACTTGATTGGTAGTTTATTACCAATGTTGTATGGTGAGGCATACTTGAGGGTGTCTGTAAGCTAGTATCTTATTCGTTCTATCATCTAGTGGAAGGGACATTTGAAATTGGATAAAAATAGGTTTTCTTATGTCTTTCTATTTTGATATAGTATATAAGAGTGTATGAATGTGTCGATGATTGAAAAATATTAGTGCATAAGAGTGATCAACCAAGATATGGGGAAAAGGACCAGTGTAAAAGGATTATATTTTTTTCATGTTTTTCATTGTTATATTTGATTATGATTTCACATATATTGATTATATTACAATTAATTTATTATTGATTTATGGTATTTTAGTATTTACCTAGGGCCTAGTTTTTCTAGGATATAGAATAACATTCATCATTAGAGAGACTTGGTTATTCTCTGCAAGGCATTGGAATATTTTTACGTATATTTCTTAATCCAGGTAGTGAAATAATATGTGATTACATGGACTAGTGTTCCTAGAATAAGTTTTAAAAATCTATTTATAATATTTTATATGGCACATTTAAACTTTCATGAGTAAAATGGGATAAATCATAAATGGAATCTTCAATTAGAAATCTGACACTATGGTTGTCTCCAGATCAAGTCATTTATCCTAGTAATGACCTAAGATAAGTTGATATGGGGTGTTAAGGAATCTATCAAGTGGATGATATGTTGAAATAGATAATTAAGTAAATTAAGTAAATTAATTTATTATTTTAACATAATTACAATGTCTATAAAACCATCAATATGGTGAATCATCTAGTCTTATCCCCACAAACCCCAAGAGGATTGAAGAATGACTCCTTCCAACATCAGTTGATTGATCATATCAGATGATGAAAAATATAAGGTTTATAGAAGATAATAATGAAGTGAACATAGTGACTTCCATCAATAAATTACAAGAAAATTCATTAATGAAAAATTATCAAATATAGAGGCAGGAATTATCAATTTTATGAATTTCACCCATTTTGATTAAATTTATTTACCCAGATAATCCCATTTTGGGATTCACTAATTTTTGATCTTTACGATACTCATATATATACCGATTAAATTAATTATTAAATAGTTTTCTGACCTCATATTTTTATATTCTTGATCGTTGGACAACAGTTCATGGAATATAATGATAAAAATATGTTTTTTTTGTGTTTCCCATTAAATTTATCTCTTCGTAATTGGTTGGATCTAACGTTCCTGGTTCAATATTTCATAGTGGTATTAATCTTTATTGGGAACTACGAATCATGAAAAAATAAAGCATGAAGAAAAGATAGATTAGTTAGGGATATATCTAGTTTTCAATAGGTTTTTGGTGATAGATTTGTTGATTTTAAGTCCAACATATATATGGTGAAGTATTTTAGGAATTCTGTGAACCACTGGAGACAAACTGCTACCATTCTCTAGCCATTGGATGATCATAAATGAATGTATGTTTCTATATCAACCATTTTGAGATGGAATGAGGATTAAATCAAATAGGAAGATATTGATATGAAAAACATATTTTAGATATTAAAAACTATGAAAAATATGACTACATGTCATGTATCGTGATAAACACAAGGCATATAGATCCTATGTTGTGAGGGATATGGTTTTTTGAATTTATATGGATGGAATGTCATTTATACCTCTTATACAACATGAATCTCTTCCCAAGGTGGATGATCCTTTTTTGGTGCACACAGGTTGGACCCCTATGTAAGATTTCACATCCAGGCACAAGGATGTGAACTGAAGTACACAATGATGACTTGAGTAGATGGACATAAGATGGATACACAGACAAGGCCAAGAACATTCACGTCACCAGAGGTGGTATGTGGACACCATGTAGATCACCTACATGTCTTGTATCCCTACAGGGTTGGAATGTTTTATTCATCATGAGACATGACCATGTTATGGAGTGGGACTAAACGTGGTTGGGGCGCCCTCACAAGCTACTTACCCCTTGGTTTTTAGGGACTTTTGAACTAAAATATCTCGTTAAATTGGATTCTCATATTAGACTATGAGTAGCCCATAATATGTTGTTTTCTACATAGAACATGATTGTTACGTCTATTATAGATTTTGTGGTATGAAATAACATCCTTTGGAATATAGCATGTTTAGGTGATTTTCGATGACATTAGTGATCATGAAAGATAACAAGAAAAATTGAGAACGGAAATCTCTGGTTAGGATACATGAGGGTGCTCTATGACTATAGTGTAACCCACTAGTTGGGATGCTAATGGGTCTTATAGAGACATCTAGTTTGGATCTGTCAGACTAGAATAAGCTCTTGTCCTCTTCCATAATAGGGGATCACCCTAATGGAATATGTTATGGTTCCTTTATAGAATCCTAGATTAGATCCCTCTTGCAAGGATGGGTTTGGGTCCTCTACCGTATGATTTGAACCCTCTTGTTGGGTATTTAATGGGTCCTCTCTCAAATATTGGTGTAGAACCCTCGTTTTAGAATATATTATGGTTCCCCTATCTATCCACAATGTGGAAGCTTCCTATTATTCTAGGAAATTGGTTCTCTATATATAGGTCGCGACCCCTCGACTGTGAGACATATTGATAAGCCGTGGATTGACTAGGATTTTTTATTATGGTTAGAAACAAAAAATTCTTGGAATCATTAGTGGACTTTTGGAACAATTGGGGCCTCTTCTCATGGAAGAGTATGTCAATTGGATAACCCATAATCTCTCATTTATGATTATTTTTATGTGAATATACATTCATATATATAAATACTTATGGTTTTTGTTACTCTACTTCCATGGGTTCTGAATATTCCCGGGGTATGACACATTCTTATTTTGTTTAGATAATCATGGTTTTATGTGTTTATTACAATTTCATGTACAGATAATAAATGACGTGTAGTCAATCTAGACACCATGTTGAGCCATTTGTGCTTTTATGGGATCAATCGTTCTCTTTCTTGTATTAAGCTGCAACCTATTTATAATTTACTACATTTCAATTACTATTGTGTCTCTTACTTCTCTACCTTCAAAATATTGGGGAGTGCTATAGGGTACATATATACTCACCCTTATATGTGTTTCTTTCGTACTTTTCATGTCTTATGTAATCACATGAATGTTCGGTACTCTCATCAATGAAAATTAGGGATATTGGGTGGCTTGGATTTTGTTTAGTGGTCATAACATGGAGATCAAGAGATGGAACATCTTAGTAGTTTGCATTCATGACAATTCAGATTGGGACATATTTTTTGTTGGGTGTGTATTTTACCCTGATTAATTTTTAGTATTCATTTTCATACTTTGGTACACCGTAGGGGGTTTTCATGATTGGTTTATTTTTTATTGGATACACCATTTTATTATTATTCCTATCCACATATTTATTGATATGGTCAGGTTTGTGCATATAGGTACATAAGGAAAAGGGCTCCCATTTAGGTTATTCATTTTATGTCAGTTCACTGCACATGGCCTATAGAGTCATGAATGGGATAGATGTGGCTTGGGACCTTGTTATGGTTAGGGTTGAGATAGATTGGTATCATAGTCATTTATTCCTTGGGAATTTTCTTTGGGTATTCCCGTTATAATAATTCAATTGGTACTTAGGGAATTTTTTTTAATGTTTTTTAAATGTAGAATTAAGTGCAGGGAATCCAATAATGATATGTGTGGATGAAATATCAATTAACTATAAAATTGAATTCCAACTTCTCACCATTGAATTATAATACATTGGTTGCATGGATCAATGGTACATGTATCACATTAGATTTAGTATTTACATGTACTTAGAAAGTTACATATTTATTATATATTTACATATATGAACACTAAAACAAGGTTCATCTTGATTAATAGTTTAGGTTATCACTATGAATAAATACACCAAGGATAACAGATCAAGACTTTTACTACAATCTAATGAGATATGAGGCCTTAGTTTAGGGTCATTACCATGTTATTATTCCTCAAGGAGGGATGGTAGATGAACCTCCCCATTTTAAGAATTATGTCATACCAACAGATACAGATGAGGATATTTGTAGGCATAACACACTCTGAAAGATACATGACATGATGTCCTTTGGGTTATGCAATGATCTATATCCCCATGTACAATATGATTGAAAAAATTAAGTTTTCTAATTTATAAGATATATATAGACACTGATGGATCTGGTGGGTGCATTGGAAGAAATCCTTTTTCGGGGAGAATCTTGGAACATGTGGATACTTTCTTCCTAGATTTATGTTGATTTGAAAAACTCATGACCCAATATCCTACTTTTTTCTTTGAAGAGTACTACACAACTAATTTTTACTCATTTTGGAGTCAAGAGTTTATGGATATGCATTGGAGATTGATGAAAGCGTCTTAGTATATACTAATGTTCATATATTGTAAGAGGTACTCCTTTGATACAATTACAAATGGAAACATCCTTGAATAGAAGTTTGAAAATGGAATCCACATAGAGATATGTGCCTGCAGAATAACCTTCTGAATCACCAAATATTTCGGTGTGCTAGATTAGTTACTGATGATAGAGAGATTCTAAACTGAGGGATTATTGGATGTTTCAGTGATCATTGGGAGTCATATTGTTGAGTCATATATAGCACCTTGAAGGAACTAGATGGTTCATAGTGATAGAGATCTTATCCTGATCAGACTCAGATGCATGTTATTGATGAATATGTACAACACATACCAATATGGAAGTCCGTAGGGTGGTGGTTCCTTTTTTGGAATTGGAGAGGACACATAGCACAAAACTACATGAACAGACACACTGAGACGTACATGTAGATACATGATGTAACACCTTATCTGGGACATCACTATGAACACAAAACTCCCAGGAGTTGGAAGGGAGGCCCCTTGGGAGGTAGAGTTGGTAGATGAGAAGGTAGATCTATAGGTGGTGGATGGAATTATGATATCCTCCCACTAACCCCACCAAGAATCCCACATCAGGCTTAGGGATCTAGAAGATTCGGCTAATGATAGCTACATGCTCATGAGGCTTATGACCCTGCAACACAATAGATGATAAGTGGTATAAAACAGGTGACTTATACTCATTTTTCAGTAATAGTATACACATGTATCAATCATTCCTTAATCTTTACACTTATGTTATGAGATACGGTTCTTCTAACCGAGGTGTTAGACCGAAATATTAATCTTTTTGTTCTTAAAGGTGAGATAACTTCTATTTCTTTATCTTATGATTGTGTGATCTACCACTTTATGGAGAGAGGCTCACATGGGAACATTTGGTCATAATGATTTAACCTTATGAATTTATCATGGTATTTGATTTTTCTCCACTGTACCATATAAGATTTATTTTAATAATAGGTTAATTTGATTCATTTTCCCTGATGGGATGAGATTCAACATTTCAGCGGAGAGCGATATCATGGAGAGGAATGTTAGGTATATGATGGGAAATCTTTATCCCATCAACCCTCACCCATTAGATGGATATTTATAATTTTTTTAAATAGACTCTTTATGAGTATGGATTTCTTCATCCATGGATATTTTTTGGATGTATTCTCTATAGAAATAATGTGACTACCATTGAGGAGATAGATGGATTTTTTTCATTCAATTTAATCCTTATACCTCTCCAATATCTTATGTGGTGTATCTGATGTTCACTAATGATCTTTTAGGAGAAGATATTGTGGTTTTATTACCTTTTATATAATAGTTTCATTAGGCCTAGTGTGTCCCTCTCGACTTCTCCAGTGTTGTTTGTAAAAAAGGTGGATGGGTGCTTGTTGATTTCCATGGATTATAATCACTTAAATCATGACATGATAAAAAAACATCCCTTTCCATGGATTAATGTCCTTTTTGAAATGTTATATGGTGTGAGTTGGTTCTTGAAGATCAATATTATGTTCGGCTACCAGTAGTTGAGGGTTCATGACAATGACATTCCAATGAAAGTATTCTGAGGTGTCTATGGACAAAATGAGCTCTAGTTGATTACCATTTGTCTGAAGAATAATTTCACCATTATTATGGATTTGATTAACCAAATCATTTATCCATACATGGTCCATTTTGATGTATTCATCATCAATAACATACCGATCTACTCCGCATCGGATAAGTATCATGCAATGGACTTAAAGACGGTTCCATATTTTCTATGATAGAACCTACTTTATTGAAACCTCTAAAAGATCCAGTATTAGATTAATGAGGACTACATTCAATAGAATGTAATATTTGATCATGGATTAGCTATGGACCTAGCTATGATCGATGGATTGATTTTCTGAGAACCACTTAATAGAATGTAAGAGGTGTAGTGTATTATTGTTCTAGTCCGGTAATATAAGAGGTTTAAGGGAGACATATCAATGATGTTAGTGTATTTACCATTCTAAAAAATGGATTACTTTTATATATATTGAGTAGTCTTCTCGAGCCATTGAGGTGATGTGGTTAAGGCATAAAATTTCTCAGGTGTTGAGGAAAATAGAGAATTTTGTGGAGTATATAATGTATTGTGATGGGTCAGGAGTGTGTCTTGACTATTTGTGGATGAAAGGATATGTATTTATCAGATTTGGGTAATGTTTTTTGGATACAACATTACAATAACATTGTCAACCGTGATCTAGATTTTGAATTAGTAGTCTTCTCCTATAGGATGTAGAGGCACTACATTTTGTGAGGGTGCTTCATTGTCTATATAGACCACAAGAGTCTCATGTATGTCTTTTTAAAATGAGACTTTAACCAAAGATATCATTGTTTGTTTTTTTTTTTGATTCAGGACTATTAATTTTAGATAATCTATACACAGGTTAATGGAAGCATGATACTATATTCCCTTAAAGGTATGTCCCATGATCAATTTGTGTAGGTGTAATTAGTGAAATTGTCCTCTATACAGCTGACCCTGGGGGATAAAGAGGGTACAAAGTTTCTACAATTTATGGTGTTCACACGTCATCTTCTTGATCTTGTGAGTGTGTCCCAACAGGTATACATAGACTATGATTTCATTCATGACCAGATATCAAGAAGGGATTCTCTATATGGATATTCATTTGTAAGAAATATTTTCCTAATTTCTTAGGGATTAAAATGGTTCTTATCACGATAATGGAGGAGGTGATGTGTGAGTTTGTCACTTATATCCTAGCTATACATCTATATGTGGGTAAGATGTAGAAATACATTTAGTTCCAGAATTAGTGTTTCTGCATGAGATGGAGAATATCTGAGTTCTTCTCTTGGAGCCTCACTAGTTAGCAGTTGAAGGTTGAGAACCAGGTTTTGCAAGGATTTTTTCATCACCTTGTGATCAAGTAATAGATGTGAGATAAAATATCCTTGAAATTTTTGACAAGATTCATTAGATCGTGAAGGGACATGATTCTATATTAGCAATACTGACTAACTCTAGAAGTCATCAAAATTCCTTTCTATGACAAAGTTTAGTTCAATGAAGGCGTTGGAGTAGTTGTATGTAAGGGATATTTTTTTATCCATGAGGTCACCTCGATCATTATCTATATTTATGAACAATTTTTTATATCATGGTTGTTGAGAGGCCTATAAAAGGAATTTTTGACCAAGATGAAGAAGAGTAAAACCTTTAACCCCCAAAAGGTTAAGAATACAGAGTGCAGTATCTTATTTTTGGATTATATGATGAATTCTTACATTACAAACATCAACCATCGATGGTTGAAACAATGTCCCTTTTAAGAGTTTGCCAACATTAACAGCTACAACTCCACCATTGGCATGGAACTTATTGAGGCCCTATATTGAAGGCCATGACGGTAACCCCTATTTTAGACATTGATGTTCGAGACATCACTTGTGGAACTAGAGTTGAAGAATGTGATTACATGGAATGTCTTGGTCATCCATTAGTGGATATGTACGAATTAGAGCATACAAATATATGATGCAAATCTCGATCATATTCAATTGGAGTAAAACTAGGGAGAAAATGTTTTCATAAGAGACTCCCTTGGATGATGATTACATAGGTTTGTCTATAGACCCGAGATATCCTTGAGTTTCATTAGGACTATTGAGATCATATAGAATATTAGTGAGGATAATGACTGCTTATCCCTAGACACATAGTTGTAAAAAGTGCATGACATCTTCCTTATGTCACATATAATGAGATATGGTCATGTACCACACACTTCATGAACTAGGGAGATTTGAAAATTTAGAATAGAACATCCTTTGTGAAACATCGAGTGGAGATTGAGGATTAATAGGAGATGAACCTCCATCAATTGACTATCTCGTATGATCTCATGTTAGGGAATCATATGAATGTGCACGAGAGATCCTATGTTCTGGAGAGATAGATTAGGTGTCTGAATCCGAAGCTAGTTGTTCAGTTTTTATTTTATGGGATAAAAATATTAAAGTATGAAATAATGTTCAAACTCTATTTTTTCCTTGTAAGGAAATGAAATATTTATACATATATTTCTGAAGCTACGTAGTGATGTGGAATGTGATCATGAGGGATGGTTTTAACATTATTAAATCCATAATAATATTAAATATATTTTATATTACACATAATTATTTTACTAAATACAATTAGACATATCATAAAAAAACTAATATATGAAATATGATACCATAGTTGACTTTGGAACATACTGTTAACACTAGGAATGACCTATGATAATCTATATCAGTGCATTCAGACATATCTCCCATGGTTATTATATTCGTATGGTTAATTACATAAATTAATTAAATTAATTTTTTATTTTTACAAAAATTAAATTTTTATAAAACCAACACAATTAAGAATATATATGTTATCTATATATACCCTAGAAGGATTCCAGAGTGTATCCCTACTCCTTCCATTGGTAGATCATATTAAAAACCATGAATCTTTGGATCGTAGTAGATCAAATCACAACGACTTAATAAAATTCCTTCAATCATTAGTGTGTTCATTTTATATTTATAAAAATCTAATATATATGTAGGAATCATATATTTCGGGGATTTTTCTCATTTTCACATTATTTAATCAGAAAAATCATCCCATTTATGAACATCAAAAACTATTTTTCCTTTGTTTTCTCATATATACTAAATAAATTTATTAGTCAACTATTTCCAATCCCCATATTTTCCCATTCATGGTCATTGGACAATAATTATTTTCTATGATCAATAATTTATTTTCTTGCATTTACCCTTCAATTTCATTGTGTTTATCACCAGTTGTACATTGCGGTCTCAGTTCGACAATGTTGGGTGGTACAAATCTTAATTAGACAACTGAAATCATAAAAAATCACATGTGAGGGATGGAAAGATCAATCAAGGATAGATCTGAGTTTCTTTTGGGTTTTTTGTTTTCAATTTGTTGATTCAAAGTCAAAATAAAAAATGATGGAGGAGTGTGAGGTGTGTGAGGTATGTGAAAAACTTCTAATGAAAAATAGTTACCATTTTTTAGCCATCATACGGTTGTAAATGATGTACTCTTTCTAGATCCACATTTTCTTGGAAAAAACAAGGCCATAACAGAATAAAAAAAATATAGATCTCATGTATAGTGTTAATATATTGGAATCTATGAGAAGATGGGCTATACACAATGTACTTTAATGAACACACAATGTGCAACCATTTTGTTGAAGCTACTGGGGTTCTATGAATTTATATGGTTGACATTATTTGTATTCCCCCCAACACAACATGTATTTCTTTCTCTAGTGGATGTGTTGGGTGGTTGAGCATATGGGGATGACCCCATGTCAGCATACACATCCCAAAAAATGATGGTGTACCAATGTTCACATACATAACATGGTTACACAAAATCATGATGAATTCACATGCAGAATGATGAACCTAGGTGGGAACTTGATTGGCATGTGCACAACATGTAGATCACCTACACAGCATGTATCCTAATGTAGTATTGTGATATTTATATATCCATGGACCGGGAGGGGTGATTCATTGGGAATATATGTCGTGTGGTTCCCCCCAGACTCCACATACCCCTTGGTTTTTATTTTGGATGATTCGAATTGTTGTATCTCCTAAATTTTCACTCACATTTTAGCCCATGATTAGCATATCCTAAGTGATTTTTTCACATACAATTTCATGGTTCTCTATATTACATATTTTGAGGTATGATGTACGAATTTTGGAAATAGATCTTGTTTAGGTGATTCTCAATGGTTCTTGTGATCACATAAGATTACTAGAGAAATTATGAATAGAACCCTCCATCGTGGATGAGCATGGGTAATTAATGGCTGGAGTGGAACCATGTAGCAGAGATGGGCAGAATAATCCAATATAATTATTTAGTATAACACTCCATCTTGGCTATGCATGGTTCATCTACTGTTAGAGTGGAACCCTCTAGATGGAACTTGTCATGGGTTCTATATCAACTCTAGTATTGAAACCTCTTGCTTGGCTAGGAATGGGTCCTCTACCATCATATTGGATCCCTCTTACTGAAAAATTAATGGTTCTTAAATACGCTATTTTTGTAGAACCCACATGATTGAAAAAGGTTTGGGACATCTATTAATCCACCGAGAAGAATCCTTGTATTGTATGACATGGGTCCTCTATAAGAATATTAGGGCCCCTGGAATGTGAAGCATTGTGACAATTCATTTAATAACATGGATTTTTCCACATGGTAGATAGATGAGATAGTAGGAATCATATTTGGAATTTTCTAAATGGTGTTTACTATTTTCTTGGGTTTGGTTGTGAGATGGAGATCCCTATACTCTATCATTTGGGATTCTTTTACCGAGAATATATATACATCTATATCCATTCAATATGATTTGGTTACAATCCATTCGTGGATAGTGTAGATTCATGGTTTATTACACATTCCTTCCATTTTTTAGATTATCGTGGTTAGATACGGATTTCCTCATACTATGGATGGAATAGAATCGATGTGCAGTTCATCTACACACTATGTTGATCCCCTTTGTTGTTGGATGATGTTACATATTCTCATTCTTAGGTTGAGATGCAGCCTGTTTACTATCTATAGTCATTATATTACTATTGTCTCACTTAATTATATCCCTTTTCTATTTTTTGGTGTCGTACTGGGTATTCATATATGCACCCTTGCATGTGCTTTTCCCATAGGTGTCATGTCTTATGTAGATGACATACATGTCATTGGTGACTTTTGAGGAGCATCAGGATAATGGGGCTTTTGGACCATGTAAGTTGGTTGTATAATGGAAATCCGGAGCATAGATATCTTAGTATTTTACTTTATTGTATTGTCATTTTCAGATATACTTTTGGTTGGACTTTTATTTTTCACCTTTACATTTCAGTTCTCACATTCATACTCTGGTACATCCTAGAGACATTTCATGTTAAATTTACATTCATGGTGCATCATATTTTTATTAGTATTTATCTTCACTTATTCATTGTGATGGTTTGTTGTGGGATTATAGGTACATTAGATAATATACTCCAATTTAGTATATTTGTTTTGGAACTTTTCACCACCCCTGGAGAATAGAGGCAAACTGCAGGTAGTTTCTACTAAATCCCCAGTTAGGATTGGATCGCGACAGTCATTATAAGAACATAACTATTTAAATTCCATGAATATTCCATTCCATATAGTTTCATTAATTGATGTTCCTTGTGGGTATATTAGATTTCCTCTTATGTTTCATGTTAGGTATTTTAGTAACATTCATAATTTTATAATTTCATAGTTATCTTCCCAACACGAATGTTTAAAATTCATGATGTGTGAGTTATTAGTATGATTAACATTATATAATAAATATAATATTTAATGTTTTCGTTATCAATTTTCTCTATGAATCATTCATTTATGTTTCCCTACATATGTAGTCGGATTCTATGCTTTCTTTTCATGCTTATGTACATAATATTACTAGGTTTCTTTGTATATCTTCACGAGACATCATTCCTATTTTTAATTTTGACATACAAACTGTTATTAAAGTTACATCATCAATATAAATGGTTATTTCTGCATAAAATGATGGCGACTATTAAACTAATCAATTTTAACATGTTTGAGCTATGCCATATTTTTTGAATGTGCTCACACAAAATTCTAGAGATTTGGTCAGATCCAATTTAAAATCTCTAAAGTGTATGTGATATTATAAATTAAACAATAGTAGTAGTATAATCAAACCATGTCTTTGAGATTTATATACCTTTATACCATTCTAAAAATATTAATAGAAATAATATTTTACCTAAAATATATTGATTTCATAAGAGCCTTATTATTGGGATAACCCAATTAGGTTAGTCATGGATTATTGTGATTAGGTTATAAACCCATTGTGGGTGTTTTAAAATATTGTATTAGTTTTCTTGATTGGGCCTTTGTCGGTCAATTTTTTTATGGCCCCCTTTTAGGATTCCTTTCTTATAATATGACTCTGTACTTGTCCCTATGTGGGTATGATTATTTTATATAGGAATATTTATTTAAAAATTTATTATTTATGTATATTTCCGGTTGATATGTATGATCAATTATTACATGACCAGTCCCAACCTTAATTTATAATTGATATATTATTTTCATTTGACCTTTATTATTTATGAGTAATACATTAATTAATAGTCCAACTTCAACCTAAATTATTCTATCCTTTAGAGATTAGAATTGAAATTTTATTTAATTAATACCAGTTGCCATAAAAATATTTTTAAATAATATGGATAAAATGAATTTACAAGATAAATTTTGTAAATATGATATGTTGTTAGATAAATAATTAATGTTTAAGAGGTTATTAAACAAAACATATTGTGTTCCTTTTGTATTTCCTAAAAAATACCATGTAATAATGATTATTCGCACTGGTGTATTATGATAATAAGAGACTATAAATAATAAAAGAACTAAAATTAATCAAGGTAGTATTATAAAATGGATCCATAAATTGTTACATCAATATTATCCCTCATTGGAGGGTAATTTAAATTCATTTTGGAGCCTTCCTTAGAATGGGATCATGATCATTTCTAGTAGGGAACTTTTTTTCACATTAACGTAAATGATATTCATTTAATTCTATTGTCCTTTAACCCAGAAAACTCATTGTAGGGTCGATGATTTATTTTTAGAAATGGGATAAACTATTGTTTTTAAAACCATTAGAACATTAAATCCTTATTATATTATTGAATCCTTCTAATGAAAGTTGTCCTTCATGTGCTGATGTCCTTAGTAGGAATCCTAGTTTCAGAAATGAATCCTTATTTTGATGAGTGGTATTATTGTTTTTTGACACACGGAACATGAGGGAAGATCATGTATTGTTGTGTTTCAGTTGGATGGATATTTGAAGGGCTTGATCAGCCTCTTATTAGGTCGTCTGGCAACTCTTCTTCATACTCTTCATTGTTGGATGAATCAAGAGGTCATCGGGATTTTTAAAATCATGTTGAAAAATTTAACATTAGGATCATTTTTATGGGAGTTTATATAATGTATTTAAAGGTTTGATAAACATATGGATAGTTTGAAATAACTTGACATTGGTATAATGCTTCATGGGCTAGAATTCATTGATATACGTAGTACCTTTCATGGTGGTAAGAAACACATTGAACAATACTACTTCTGTGCTTTATTTCTTAGTCCTAAGATGTTACAAAATTAATTAAAAGTATTATATAAGAAGATTCTCCTAGGTGTTAATGGAAATCAAAATCATTCTAATTATTAAGATGATGTCTCAAATATTTTATGTAATTTTGACACATTGTTTGTTTGGTATTTTCTTCCTCACCTAATGCTATGAGGCATGTGGACATAACCCAGAAATATTGTTACACATAAATATATACTAAATTTTGGAATCATGATATTGGGAAAAACATGATATTATATATTGGCTTAAAAATTGATAAAAGATTTTTATTCATGTCTATGTCCCTTGAATATGTGTATAAAGAGCATGTGTAATGGAATGAATTTCCCTTTTTTTTAATATTATGACTAGGAGACTCTTATGGTTGTTTTTTCCTTTTAAATATGAAAAATTTGGATCATTATAATTATAAGGTACCCATACATGGTATAAAGTTTAGAAATGGTGAGAAATACTTTTAAATTTCATTGAGTGTGGAATGTTTTTATGTGGCAGTTCAAACGAGGAATCATGACAATAGTATGTTCTTCAAGGATCAAAACCTCTGAAAACACTATTGGTCAAGGATAGACAGTGGTGGATGTTCTTAAGGGATCATAAGGGGCATCATGAGGTAATGTCCTCATGGTTGGTTAATGTCGATGTGTCAGAAGATGTAGTTTATATCTGTAAAAATTAATTAGCATGTAATTGTTTGATTAATTTTCCTTCAAGAAGAAGGATACAATTGGTTCAGATCCATTTCAAGCACTATGTTGTGATGTATCATGAGGGTCTTGGATACAATTTAAAAAGAACTCATATCATCTTCATTTACATTGGAATTTACTGTGATCATACTGCCAATATTGTAATCATTCAATATAATTAGAGAGAGTTGGTTATACATAACATTAAATTTAATTGTCATTGTGATCAGTATGTTGTGAGGTCCTATACTATGATTCCCCACACCAGTGCCTTTGGTATTTCTATCATGTTACCTCAGGCTTTCCTCCCCATATGCTAGAGAATTCCCACTACTAGCAATGGTTTTATATGTCAATAATGTGGAGAATATACAATCTTTTATCGAATTAAATAACCAAAAGAAATAAATAAATAAGTATGAACATATAACCTTAAAATTCCAATATCTCATGATAAACAAGGATAAAAATAATATATAAAAAACAAAAATATGACTCGATAGTGTACATGTAAAGTGTCTAAAATGAAACACAATTGAATGAAATTGACGACTCGCATGAAGGTTCTGAACGACATCTAGTTCCCTCATCCATGCACCATTATCAAATTTGTTATCCAATATAGGAAATTTTATCTTAACCTACCAAAAAACCATATAATCTATTCAGTTAATGATCAGGAAGGCTGATTATGGTGCGATTACAACTCATTATGCCACCACCGATTGTTTCTAAAACAAAATACGGTCATAACAGTGTATGCCATTGTATAAAAAATTATGTTCAATAAATATTAAATTGCTATCACATCATCATTCAGTCATTACTTAACCATATTAAATACTAGTTTACTATGGACACTTGAACCTCAATACCCACTTAGTCTTATATTAGATCCCAATGTATTCCAAGGAAGTATCATATCTCATCACATGCTTTGGCTCATGTTGAAACCTAAAGAGTTCCCTAGAGATATCATATCTCAAAACCCACATCGACTGATGCTAGACCTCGATGTATTCTAAAGTGAGGTCATATCTTAGAGTTCCTTTATTAATATCTGTTAATTCATATATAAAATCTTATATTACCATTTACACTACACACGATATAATTATTGTGTTCATATTCCTTAATTAATACTTGATTGACCATGTTTCCATCATATACCACTCTTTAAAAATGACCATGTTCCCATTCTCTAATTTATATTTTAATGATCATGTTACCATTCACATATCGGACAATAGAATAGCTATGTTCACATTATTTAATTCACATTGGAATGAAAATATTACAATTCATCCACACATAAAAAATTAAACAATTAATTATCCATCTAAATTCCAATCATATGTCAACAATTAGTTAAACTAAACAATTTCCTTAGATAAATCTATAAATAACTGATTCTATTAATAATATTAATTAATTAAATATTTAAAAAATAACAAAAATTTGATTAGTAAATAAATAGTTATTTTTATCATATAAATTCCATTAATAATTTCACTAATTAATTACGTTTTCCAATCCCATTAATTAATTATGAATTTAGTTAATCAATACTCACAATCTCAAGATCCCAGAAATAATTATAAAATTAATTATCACATTTTGAATAAAAATAAATCATAATTAATTTCACAATTAACAATCTCAAATTAAGAAATTGAATATCTCATAATTAATTTTACAACTAATTACATTAATCTATAATTACGAAAAATCCAAAATATCACATATCCTCAATTAATTATTTTAGAAAATTAATTAATTTAATGAAGAACTGAATTGATAATCACTGAATTGAATATTATAAAATTACATATATATTAATAATAATTAATTTTACATTTTAATTATAAAAACCTACCTCAACTATTTTATGAAGGAGTAACCAATGGAAATCCCTAAATTTTATCAGCACAACGATATAGAATGGTATCTTGATCTAAATACGTCACTAATGATTAACGAATAAAGATATCATAGGTATAGATATAGATCTAAAACTCTATATCTAGATCTAAAATTTATGTTCTAAATCATACCCAAAAAATGAATAGAGAGCACTAATTGAATAAGAAAAGGAATGCGGAAGAACAATATTGAACTAGGATAAAATTCACATATCGTGAGATGTGCATATCATCGATATGAGATTTTAATCCTGAATAAAAGATGTCATAATTGATTGGAAAATTTATGGGGAGATCCCAAAAAATCAAATATATCATAAGGATGTATGTGGTGGATTACAGGTTAATTTGGGTTGTTCAGGAATTTAAGACAAATTTTAAGCTAATTAAACTCTCGAGAACAGTTTGTTTTGAAGGGGTGCACAGTTTTCCTCAACTAGTCTCCTGAACCATGAGCCTATTTGGGGGGGGGGGGTGCATGATAACACATTAGTGGTTCCATGGTTTTTAAAACCATTCACCAACTATATAAATCCATATTCTCCAGGGTGGCATGATATTTTTGGATGTGGTACAAGGTTCTATCTAACCATGAACCAATCATGAACAAAAATTTTTTATTAAATTTTCTCCATTTTTCAAAAAAACACCCCAAATGATAAAAACCAAATTAAAATTAAACAATAATAAATATATGATTACATGCAATCGAGTGGGAGACAACTATAATAAGGGCTGGAATATTACTATCTCTTCCCCTTATAACAGCTCATCCTCAAGTTTCACTCCCAAGAATCTCTACAATTTTTAGTCAAAATATAGGTCCACTGAGCCCTCAAATATACATCCATTTCCCATTTTTTCTCACGCATATACCAATGTTTCAACAACACAAGAAAAATCATCACAAACCTTCCCTACAAAACATGCTCACTATGATCCAACAAACACATGGGATGCTTCTCAAATGAAACATGTATCTCAAGGTCATCATAATAAACATCGATAACCTAAGAAGTGTTGGGGGTGAACAACCATTGTTTTGAAACATGATATATTTTGGTCATAAAACTATATTTTGATGGAAGAGGAAACCAGTATTCCACCGACCTGATTCTCTCCACATCCTCCAACAGACTGATGAACATGGGTGCTAACATGCCCCGCCACAATATCCTACGGTGACCCAACATAGTTGAATCATAATTAAAATCATTATCACCCTCTATAAAATCTAGTTTTCATTTAGATTTATCAACTCATGATTTATTTATACTCCAAGCCATATCCATATTATTCTAAATCAGCTAAACCATCTCTGACGTCTCTGGTATGAGACACAATCCAATCAACTGTGACTCACTAGCCTCAATCCAACATAAAGGTGATCTTTATGTCCTACCATAAAAGGGGAACATATGGTTCCATATGTATTGTTTCCAAACAAATTTTGTTATAGGACGACCCTGATAAATCTATGTGCTTCTCCCTATATCCTTTACGGTCTAAAACAAACACCCATAGTATATCCTGATCAACCTATATAGTGTACTTTGACTGTACATCTTTTTGTGGGTGGAATGTTATAAATAATAAAACCGTTATACCAAGCACCGTTTGAATTCGTTTCTAGAAGCGTGAAGTGAAGAATGTGTCACTATCTGAAACTATAGTCCATAGAACCCCATTGAGATGGATTATAACTTTAACATATAGTTCTCCCAAATTATGTAATGATAACATTTCCCTTATATGAAATAAATTCTATAATTTCAAAAGTTGATTCACAATAACCCCAATAGCTTCAATATTCCAATGAATCATTAAAATACCCACAACAAAGTTCATAGTCATATCACCACACATGCATTCGTGAATAGGGATTGTCTATAAGTATTATCTCGATCGATGATGCTCTACCTCCACCTACAAATTTGTGTAGTATCATGTCACAAACTAATTTATCTCTTTTATCATTTTTGGAACCCAAATTTATCATCATTGGTCAAAATGCATTTTGGTCATTCCTGGATGTACTAACCACATTGAGGAATTATGTTACTACATCATATCTTATTGAATGCTCATAGGCACAAATAAATTATTCCTAAAATAGATTATCTCACCCTCATTAATTCACTATTCATAAGGAGACTCCCCACCATTATGGATTTCACTCATGGTCAAGAATTATGGATCTGAATACTGTATATCACTTATTCGGCTCAAAAGTGTCGAATCAACTAAGACAAAACATAAGGTCAAGTGCTTTTAACTCACTTGGACCCCAAAATTCATCTTATCTATCATGTTAAACGTCATACACTAATAATTATACTCATAAAATTACAAAGAAAGAGTTTTCCTACTCAAAGAATCATCCACAATGATTTCTATACTAGGAATATAGGATTTCTGAAAAACTAATGACTTAACATAATCTACCCATATCTTCTATAATAAATTTTTGTTTCTCTATGAATATATAAATAAATATATATCATAATTCTATGATCTGTATAAAATATAAAATTATATCTGAAAATGTATGGTTGAGAAATCATCAATTTACAAATAAGAGCTCCTAAATCAAGATCATTTGTAGGGTAGTTTTATTCATGTGGCATCAACTGCCGAGAACAATACTCCACTACTAGATCTCCCTATATCAACATGTCTCCCATTCCGATCCAAGAAACATAATTATATTTCATGTACTCCTCACCTATCATGGGTAGGATTTGGATCATTGTTGATGCCAATTTCTTCTTCCACAATAACAAGGAATTATGACATGCTTTTGACCATTAAAACAAAATAAACATTTTTTTCCAAGCACAAAACTGGCTCTTCCAATTTGGAAAAGTATCGAATGAACCTATTATAATACCCATCTAATACCAGAAAGCAATGATTATCGAAAATGTCCTTGGGATAATCCAAATACACAACTAACTATAGTTTCTCTAGGTTTATAGACACAACTTCCTATGATATGATGTTACCCAAGATTTGTGATTGATTAATAAAAAACTAACACACAGATAACATGAGGTATACATGATTCTCTATAAGTGTACTCAGGATGATGTCAAAATTTTGGTAATGGTCATCATGATTCACTGAGTACACAAATATTTCATCCACAAACACTTCCACAAACATATATAGGTACAGATGGATTTTTCTGTTCATCTAGGCAATAAAAATTAGTGTTTATTATTCAATCCAAAGTAAATTATGATGAACTTATATAGGCCATTACTACTTTATAAAGAATATATCTATATATCAATAATCCATACTCTTGGCATATGATACCTATATCTCATGTCGATCATCCATAATACAAAATTTCTCCTCAACTGTTCAAATAGATCATCGATACTCAAAAAAGGATTGTGGTTATTATCTGTTATATTTTTAATCTTTTGTTAATGAATCACAAGAAAGATTTCTGTTATAATTTTTATGGAAAATCACTAGAGAACCCCAAGGTGACATATTGGGTTGGATAAAACACCTATCATTCAACTCCTCTAGTAGAGTCTTGATTTTTGGATGATCATTCACTCCATTTCAGTATAGTTAAATTGATATAGGTCCATCTCATAGCAAGATATTAATAGTGAATTCCACATATGACTCAGTTGGCATCCCTACGATGTCTTTATGGAACACATCTTGAAAACATTATACTAATGGATGAATGAAATTTTGCCTCGAAACTATAAAATTTACCATAAAAATAGTACCATAGGCTGTAAGCTCCCCCAATTTCCGAGGAACTAGCCCTACTTGGCTGCAAGAACCATTGTTTTAAGATGAGGTACATATCCTATATTTTCTTTATAACTTCTTAACTATGGATATATGTGAGTTTCCAACATGACCGCTGGTGTTTTAGAGAATTCCGGGGCCTATTCAGGGTCATGAACTAGTTATTAGAGTGTTTTATGCCTGGAACACAATCAGTTAAATCCCTGCACAACTGGACGCAAGGTTTGAATAAACGGTGTGATGTCGGACAAAGGGTGTGTATATGTACCACAGTTTTGAGGAAACCATACTGGTGTAGGTGAACACCCATGAGACATTGTCTACAGTTTTCATGAGACCTTGTCTACAGTTTTGTTGCATATTTTCATTGTAGGATGTCATGTAGTTTATGTATAGTTTTTAAACCATGTGGGGAAACTCGGAAGGTTCCCCTTTTCCTACAGTAATCATGCTTGATCTGTGAATGTTTTTCTAAAAAAATGTGGCTAATATTTTTGACCCCAAATATTTTGGGATTTTATAAATTTATAATTACATAATTTTTCTTTTTAATACTAATAACCATATTTCACCACACACAATGAAGATGCTTCATTTTGAATCTCTCTTTCAAGACAATATTATGATTTGATGTTTCTTATCAATTAATCACTCTATTTGGGTGGAGTTTTTTTTCATCAAATCCAAATAAAAATGACCCACATTCCGTTTTAGCCATTCTTGAATCTTTTGGAAATTATTTGTGTTTTTTGGATTTAGGATCATCAGCCCCAATTTCTCATTCCTTGTCCATTATTTCAATTTTTCATAAATTGAGATAAATTAGGACTTGATACTCTATGAGCACTCCACTACTAAGATAAGATAAGTTTTCTACAATATTTTTTGACTTTTGGTTCTTTTTATATCTATCAGACGTTATTTCACCTGCTGAACCTTCCTGTGTAACCCCAATTTTGAATAGGTTAATTGAAATAGATTTAATTAGACCCTTTAGGGATTCCAATGTGACCATTTATCATGTGATGTCAGTTGTCGTTCAATCTGAGGCCAACCATGGGGCTCATCTCATGAAAATGCATTCATTTGACATGTTAAACAACCCAAGGGCTATTTTTTGGTCTTTCCTTCCTTTGGAAAGAAATTTTTTAGAGGAATTAGATTAACGATTTGATTAGGGTATGGTTATCCTCTGTTTCCTTGTGAAATTATATTTAACATGAATTGATTAATTATTGAATTGGTCATATGAGTTATGTTAAATGTGCAGTGTTAACTTCCATAAATTGGACTAATTAAATGGGTGGCTATATTGATGAGATATATTGAATTGTGAGTGGTAATAATGTGCTGGGTATAGACATGTTACTTGATAAAATGAAAATAGAATACATGAGTTGGTATTCTTATGTAATGCTATATTTTAAATGTATTAAATTAGTAGGTGTACTCATTATAGAAAATTGAATTAATGTGATTATTGAGTGGGTAATATCATATGGAAGTGAAATGAAAAATGCTTTGAATTGATGGATATTATATGGATTCTATGGATGGATCTCCAAATATCATGAATGTGGTACTGGATTCCTTCAGTTGATTATTCCCCTTGGTTCTTGACTACATAAGATAGATTAGGAATTTCTCCCCCTTGGATTAGGCTTGCTAGGACTACAATAGGAATTTTTTAGTATGAAATGATTCTTGTACTGAAACCAATACCTATACTTATTTTCCATAGATATTTTCCTAGGAATCATTAAGGATGCCTTGGTCATGGCACCTTGGATATGGCTCTTGTGTGGTCTGATACTTTAGTTGATATGGAAAGACCATTGGAATGGGATTTACTCAATGTGTAGAGTAAGGTCATGGTTACATGATACATAAAAGTGCATAGTGAGGTCATGTTTTTTATTTATCATTTATTGTGCCTTCCTTGTATAGATGATGGAACTTGTTTTGTTGGGAGACCTCAGAGACATGATAGTTTCATCTTCTTAGTAGTGGAAATGCTATGGGAACTTCCCCGTTCTATATTACTTAAGTTCTAAATGATTTTTTGTATTATTTATGTAGTACAAACTGAAATTTATATAATATTGGTGAATAAATATTGTGATGTTTTGTCACACACTATTCGGGCCTCCTTTGGGACCCAAACATATTATATGGTTTTATGTGACAATAATTGAAATAGCCCTTACATAGGTTCTTGATCATTTCCATGGAGAAGGGGAGCACAAGAATATGTTGTGGTGTGTTATGATACTATCAAATTATGGTATCTATGTAATTTTGGATTCTTTTATTATACTATGATTTCATGTACCTATTTTTTTTATTTACTAGATATATGTATTATCTACATCATTGTATATGAATATTTTTTGAGATTGTTATCTGTTACTACTACGTATTTATCTTTTTCATGGTTTACTACTTATACTATCTGAATGATTTTGAAATATACAATGATATAATATAGTAATGAGGGAATAATCTCCACATTGAAACATATTGGCCCTCACTTATAGATATCATCCCACGTCATTTAAGGAAATGAGTTTGAGTTCTTGTAGAAAACTAGTCTCGGCGAACTATTGAGTGTCATCTGGGTCCAGGATGTTACAATGTGGCATCAGAGTAAAATATTTTCAAATTTGACATTATATTTGGAAACAATAGACATGTATTTGAAAGAATTGGAATTTGTTAATTTTCTATTACTGAGAGTAGCTACCCCGCGTATAGGGAAAATCCAAATTTCATTGAATATATATATTATTCTCTAGATTTTGACCATTACAATTTATTTTATTTCACCATTGGGTGAAAATTTTGATTTACGGTATTAATATTCTTGCAATTGTAGGTTGTATTTCATTTTCTACCTGATGAGATGAAGGTGTTCAATCTCATCCATCATATCTATCCTTGTTAGGAATCACATTCCATGTGTTATGCCATTATGTTGTGATATGTGTTTTTATAACTATATCTAATAATGCAATATATTTTTTGCACTAGATAGAGTATTGACATCATATTTCAGTTTATAAGGTGGATGCACCTTTTATGGAGTGGTAAATGACATAAGAATATAAATGTAATTGTTAAATTGTATTTGATATGTATAGATTTAATGGAATCCATGTTTTTGATTCATAATGTGTTCTGGGACCTCATGAATTGGAAATATTAAACTAAAAGATTATTCTCCTGAATCAATGAATTTTAAAAATCAAATGTAAAATTATTATTATATATAATGAAAAAAAATTGAAAAATTAAATTATGAAAAACATTTAAACTAGACCCAAATTTTTGTGGAAAAGGTATATAGTTTATAATTGTTTAGTGATTTTTCCTTGTACAGTCATTGATTTTGGAGCAGGTTCTGGGATATAAATTAGTTATAGGTGGGTTATGACATGCCCTATTCTTTCAACATGCATATTTTATGTATATATATTATTATGTGTGTGTTCAGATTTATATATATATTCCACCATGTCGTCCCCAAGTCATAAAACATGAGGGAGGTGATGAACACACTTTAAAGGTGGTGGCCTATGGGATACCAGTTGAAACACCCAAAGTACTATATGAGACCCTAATTTTTGTGTCAGACATAGGTGTTGAGGAATAGTTCCATGAGGGTTTCATTCACTGTATGAGAACATTTCAGGGAGAACCAAAACCTACCTTGTTCATGGATAAGATGATGTAGGTGTTCCACCAGTAGAATCCTACCATGTTTTCTTGGGATGAAGATCCATTAACTCTCTATGTTGTAGTTAGAGATGATTTTATTTATATTAGAGCATCATAATATTCCATCTTTAAAGACGGAAAAGCTCAAGACATGTATGATTCATTGAGTAGCATAGCCATGGTGATATAAATTGAACAAGGCTTGAAGGTTGTGATATACAAATTAGGATTATTTCTAAACATTCTTGTATGAATAATTATACCCTAAAACAATGAAGGAAGATATGGATAGGGATTTCATTCATCTAGAGTAGGGGCTGATGATAATCATGGTGTACTCGATATGATTTACAGAGAAGAATATTTTTATGTTGATGTACCTTGTTGATGAGCTATCAAGGGAGAGACACACCATCAAAGATATAAAAAATCAAAAAAATATCATTTCAACATGTTCATAATGACTGCTACCACTAATATATCGGAATAATGAGAAAATTATAGTGAAAACCCCATGTGAATATAGGGGATTAGTGTAGGTTAGTGCTATCTCTCGACATAGTGGTTTATAATCTTCATGTGGGAAGTGTCGTTTTGAGGTTCACATGAGATGAGTTCTAGTTATGATGTTATTATTTGTAGATCATCATTATAATATGAGTGTGGAAGGATAGTCCACATAAGGATTCATTGAAACTATGAACTAGTTGTGTTTCAAGATTAATTAAAGCTGGGGAACGCGCACTAGTTTTGTTGGATATTTTCTCTAGTAGTGAGTGGTAGCAGTTTAGCTCTATCACATGGTTCAAGATTATGTTCCTCTGTACCTCCTCCGGAATGGATCTAGAGTAGTTCTATCCAATTATTTTGAGGTAGTGGTGGTCATGGATCAGGAATCCCAAAACTAGTTTCACCATGTTATTAGAGTTGACTGACATAGGTCAATGAGGTTTTATAACAGGGTTGTGGTGTAGTAAAAATATATTCGGTGAAACCTTTCCTTGAAGAGTAGGGTTATGTACTATGTGTGGTGAGTTGTAAAATACTAGTAGCCGATACTATTTCATTTGGTTTTTTTGATATAGGTTCATTTCATAGTTCTATATCTTCACAAGTTGTTAAAATCCTTGGGATTGATATGTTTTTTAGAAGGCATTATGATGCATGACACACCATAGGGAATTAAAATGGAGAATGTGCACTAGTGTAATAAGGTGCCCCATGAGTTTTTTGGGTGTACCTTTTTCATGGATATTTATGTCATTGAGATGATAGGGTTTGATGTCATACTCATGATGGATTGTCTAGATGCTTATCAATATATGATTTTTACTATCTATAGAGAGTTAATTTATCTTAACTACATGGTGCAATGTATACAGAAAAGGGTTAAAGGGATATATATGGGATCCGAACTATTCCATATGATTATGGGATTTTTGGTATGATATCATAGATCACATGTTTTTATCTTGGTGAAGAGGTAGTGTCTCATGTGGGCATTCCATCAGTGGTGTATTGTTTGAGGGATGTGTTTCGTCCTGAAATTTCTCATTTACCTAATGAGATAGATGTGTTGTTTTTTATTTATCTAGTGACATAAGATTCACTAGTCACCATTCCTCTTTAAATTATGGATATGATATAGTTGCAATAAATTAAGAGGTAGCTAGAGGATTTGGAGCCAAATACGGTAATCTGACCCATTACATTTCAATGGGGTTCTCTAGTCCTTTTTTAAAAAATGGTGGATGGTTCCATTTGGATATGTGTGGATAATCCAAATTTGAACTAGCTGATGGTTGTGAATAAACATCCCATACCACATATAGATGATATGTTTCATCATCGTTATGAAGCTCAAGTGTTCTCAACAATTTATTTGAGGTTTGGATATCACAAAGTATTTAGTCGATCTATAAATATTCCTCAAATATCTCTTAATATATGTATAAACTATATGGGTATCTGGTTATTTAGTTTGATCTCATGAACACTCTGGATGTTTTCATAGAATCGATGATATTATTTTTCCATCCATACATAGACTCTTTTTTGGTAGTTTTCATGGATAATATCTTGGTGTATTATCACAATTTCATAACCATGTCAACCATATTTATATGGTTTTGGATAGACTATGTGAGAATAAATTCTATACTAAGCTCAAAATTTTCCACTTTTCTATGGATTTGATTCACTTCCTATGTCACAACATCTTGGAGACTAGAGTTCCAATGTACTAAGATAAGGTGAGAGCAATAATTTCATAGAAATGGACCAAGAATGCTTTTTTACATATGGAGTTCATTGGGGATAACTTGTTACTACATCCACTTTATACAGTCCTTATCATGAATTTAAGTGCCCCTAATAGACATTACTATGTAGTATGTGATGTTTTTATGGTAATATTTTTTCATTAATACATATTAGAAGCTGAAAGGAAGGTTAACATAAACCATAGTCCTCATATTGCTAAAATAATGAATGAGCTACAAAATTTACTATGACACATCATGTATTAGGCTGGGAGAAGTGTTGATGTTGGGGGGATAGTGTCTGGCTAGATATGTCAAGGAAGCTAAATCTAAATGAGTGTAATTTCCTGATGCATGATCCTAAGTTAGCTATAGTTGTTCACACGTTGCACTGTTGGAGAAATTATTTACTAGGAGAGCGTTTTATGTTATACATGGACCACAAAACCCTCATGTCTATTTTTATAAATAATTATCTGAATATTTTGTATAAGATATGGGTGCATTACCATCAATATATTTATTTTCATCGTCCCAAAATTTTTGGTTAGGTAAATTCATTGGTTGATGAATTGAGAAGGTGTACTCAGATATAAGAAGTTTAGAAGCCCAATAAAGAGGGGAAGATTATGGAGTTATTCTATAAGATTAATTTGAAGTTTCACAATAGTCAAGGACATAAATATCTATCATCCATAGATGATACCTATAACCTAATGGATGGGTTTAGGATAAGGAATATATCGAATTAAAAGAGCCTAGATCAATGCTTGGGTGTGGCTGGTGCGGATCCACATCCTAGTTCGATTGTCTTCAATGATAAAATAATGTGTGTCTATGGTCAAAATTGGGTTCCAATGGAAGTATACAATGAGATGATGTATAAATTTCATGCTTTTTCTTGGTAAGTGCAACACAGAGTCATCAAGCTGTTCAACGACATACACCATCATTACTGGTGGTCACGTATGAACTTTTAGGTAGTTGGTATTGTTACAAGGCGTTCCACCATTTAGTATGTGAGTGGGGAACATCAATGATAATCGTATATTTTATAGAAATTAATTATTCCCAATTTGAAATGGAATGGTTCCATGATGGATGTAGTGAATGTTTTTATGAGTTCTCATCAAGGTAAAAATTTTATGTTGTTTTTTGATGAATGGATCATGAAGGTTAGTCATTTATTTGTAATCAACGCGACCATCAATGTCGAAGATCATCGAATATTGTACACTGGTGAGACAGTACGACTTCAGAGGGTCCCTCATTATATCATTTTAGATAGGTATTAGCACATTACATATCATTTCTATAGTTTTATTCAAATATTCATGTCTACATAGGTTCCTCTAGTAACATCTTAGAATCCTCAAACAGATCTGTAATATAACACCCCAAAATTATAATGTATAAATTTTTATTCGATATAATATGTGAAATTCATAATCAAGTGTGTAAGGGAATATAATTTCTCAATATTATAATATAAATTATCAATTTTAAATAAATTCTATAGATGATATAGTTTGTAAATAATGGAATGCCGATTTGTCTTGTGTCACAAGCAAGAGAGTCCTTCCTTGATAGCTTGAGTTACATGCAAGAATGAGTTTCACCAAATATTAATGTATTATTAAAATATTATTAATTAATATAATATTATAAAAAATTTCCATTATGTTTGTGGTTATGAATAATATGAACTAAATAAAAAAAATTATGTTTTAAATAAATATAAAATTAACTGATTGGTTACTAATTATTGAGAAATAAAAATAAGAACCAAATATATATACAAATGAATACTATTATATTTATGCTTCCAAAGATGGATTGTATAAATATAAATAATTAATTACCTTTAGATAATTATTTTACAAATATATATATGATATATATTCAACCAACTATTTTTTGATATTCATCCAATATGTTTAATAGGCTTAACATAATAACAAAATAAATTTTACAAATTAAACCACATATATTTTTAAAGACCATTATACAATCATTTAATCGAATACCCATTTAAAATAATAATTTTTTCTTCTATATTTATTTAATATTTAAATGTACACATTTTATTTGAAAATAAATTAATAATAATTTTTTTCATGTTAATTTTTTATTTTCTTCATATCCATTCCATTTTTAACGAGTACATCAATTAATGAATTTTAGTACAAAACATCCTTTTCAAATTATTTATTTAAAATGTTAAATTAAAAATTTATTTAGTTTTAATGTTTATTTAGATCATATTTTATAATATTGATACAATTTATGACAACTAAGTCAATTTCACTTTGTAATTGACTATAAAAACATAGAAAATGTTTAGTCGTATATTCATTAAACACCCACATTATAGTCCGACCAAAGGATTAAATTTAAATGTTTTTCTAAAACATCAATTACTGGATTTTTGGAAAATTGAGTCTATATTTTGAATAAGTATAATTTATAATGACTTATAAACCAAATTTGTTTCCATAAATATCAATGAATGTGATTAAAAATATTTAAAATTAATAAGAGTAATTTAATATTAACAAATCTCTATACCATTTTATTAGGGGAAAAAATTCCATTTATATTTGTCCAACATATATTTAATATACATGAAACTACTATAGACCTTCAAGTATTCAGTTTCTTTGGTTTGGATTACATTTGTAGGTACAAACTTATGCACACCTATCTTGTTTTCCAAATACCATGTGATTCCTTTCCCTCCACTTTAAAGGGACACCACTTCTCCTCATTACTCACACTACTCCAACATAATTGGTTCATCCATGATCTCCCAAATTCACATTCGCACATCTATCCCATATTCCATGAAGCATTATTTTGTATAGAAATCTGTCCATTTAATCACATTGTTATTAACCTAATGGGGAGTACAATATTCCTATAGTAACGCTTTCCAAAAATCTGTTTTCATACATTTTCTTTTCCACCACCTGAAATATTATTCTTTCAATATATTATAATATAAAAAACATATTCTATATAAATTTATTTTTTTATACTTTGTGTTCGACCTATAATTACCCAAACAACCATCTAATGGGTAACAAACATACTATTTTTTATGTATGGAAACCAGAGCCTCCCAAAATAATAATTCTTTGGTTTTTCCATTATAACCTATCGTGGTGGAAATTATGATTAACAATATATTTATATATGATATATATTATGTTTATTATTTATTTATACTTAATTAATATTTTTAGAACACATACCTTTAATACTTTCTATTTTGATTAATACAATAACATCATTTGATGAAGTGTGGACTACCACCTCCTCAAAGTGATGTGATTTGTTCACAAAATATATATAATGTATAAAATATGGTTTTAATTAAACATGTGTGACATAGAAAATATATTATTTTAATAAAATTAATACATTTATGAATATATATATATATATATATTATTTTCTTTACTAACCATTCACATAGAAAAAAAGTGATAATGTTATTCGTGGACGTGTCGACTGCCGCCTCCTAAACATGACGTTAATCCATTTTCATCACATGAATTCTATATATAAGTACACATGATTAAATAATAGCTTATTTAAGTTGTAAATATATTTATGTAATGATATGGTGTCAATTACCTTATTTCCATAATGAATATTGAAAACTAAGAGCCTTACTCTTGCATACATACGACATACCTTCTCCATAGTTTTAACAATGATTCATTATTCCTAAATGAATATACTGGGTTTTTAAATTATAATTTAATTATGTTAATATTTTTATTCTGTATATGTTATATAGTGAACTCATTGATTTTAGTTGATCTACCAATGTCTTTGTGACACACAAACAGAATTTTTCAAAACACTCAATGTAAACATTGTTGTTTAAGTAGTTGTAATCAACAATGTAAATGGTGAAATAAACACAATGAGAAACATTAAAATGGTTCTCAATAAATTATATAATTAACATAACTATAATATTAATTATTTTCTAGGACGTTCAGTTGAATGGAAGCTCAGGGTATATGAATTTTTTAAAATATACATTTTATTAATACTTATCTACTATAATACACCAGTTCAATTTTATTTTGTGTATTTACTAAAAATTTACTTTTTAAATCTTGAGTCCTATAAACCCAAATATATTCTATGTTTCATATAATATTAATACTTCATGGTTTTTATGAATTAAATTATGAAGTGTGGTATGGGGGACATTGGAATGATTAAAATTTCTCTTACCTCAAGATTTTATTTATGATATTTCAATGTCATTTTTATACTCTAGTTATAACAACCCTTGTTATTACTTATCCTCATCTGAGTTATTATCAATAAATATATTTTATTTTTTCAATATGGGTATTTTACATGGAACATTATTTATTCAATATGGGGTATGATTTGGAATGGCACTATATGGGTGGGGTCTGATTATAGAAAGCCCATCAATACATCGATAGACTCATGAGACGAGTAATTGTGATAACCACATTATATGTGGTTTTAAATGATATTTAATAAACCCAATTTTTAATGGTCTTGATGGTAAATGTACCATGTACTTAGGAACACACAAAATCTAATAATCAATCATTTCCATTATTTAGTTTTAATTATTAATTTTCTATATGATTTATCATCAATGTATCTATAAATGAATTTCAATTTTAGTTCATTGATTAAAAGGAATGTGTCCTAGTTTCATATATTTCCATGTTAATATTTCATTATCTAGTTATTTAAATGGAATTTGTTATCATCTATTTACATTTCCATGTTAAATCAGATTGATTGTTTATTATATTTTCACTATTTATCCCTTACTAAGAATTTTAGATCACCTTTATTATGTTTGATTCCATATAAATTCATGATACATACTATTAATGATATTCAGGGATTTACTAGATGTATTAGAGATATCTAGAAGTGGTTAATTTAGAAATAAGACTAAAATTTTGTGGTATTTATTGTATTCATTTGTAACACAATGATAGTTTGGTATCATTTTTACCAATATTACTAAATTGATCAGTTGTTCAGGGCATGGTTACTAGTAATAATGTAATTTTAATTAATTGAAGACACCCACAACAAGCTATCTTAGGTTGGGTCTTTATAGTTGGTCTAATAGAAAGTTTAATATATATTTTTGGAAATAGATTTAATAAAAAATGGGTTATTGAACACAAACCTAATATATAACTTCAGGATTAATAAAGAACAAAAACCTAGAATTTTGTTAAGGTAGAGAATATATGGGACTTTTAGAAATACATCCCTTTCAAGATGATACTATTGGAAGTAGTTCTAGAATAAATTTACCATGGTGTAATAAATATGACAAGGTGTTTCGAGCCTAACTCGGGGTAACCTTGTACATGAAAATGGGATTTACTATGCACCTAGCATGACCCTCCTAGGTGATATTCTTAGGATAATCCATGTTTTCTTTCAAAATAATATGATGAATTTAAATGGATAATGACAATGAATAACCTAGGTTAAATATATGGTGTTTTATATTAAATATAAAGTGTGATGGTTTGAAAATCATATGAATGATATTACGGATAAACACCAGACCCAATAAAATCAATGTGGAATTAAATAAATGAAGTATTTATCTATTGAGGTTGTATTTAAATCCATAAAGAAATGGTTTTTTAGTGATTAAATTTATTTCTAGGATTTTAATAATATTCATTTTGGAAATTATATTAATTCAGTTATATAAAAAGTAAAACATGTACTCTAGGTGAAAACCAATCAAATATATCAAGTATTTGGGTAAGTAAACTACAAAATAAGGATGAAAAAGGGTTTTACACCAACCACTAATGTACACAATGTCATGGTTTATTTTTCCTTGGTTTAGTTAAACATATTGATGAATAAATATTAATGATTAACTAGTATTAACTGATTTTAGTATTATAGAATAATATATTAACCATATTACTATTTTTGATTATAGTAACAAAAAAATAATTAGACTTTTCATTATTATATTCGACAAACTAACATTTAAAATTTTCTTCTTCTACTTCATGAATAATAAAAAATAATTATTGGTAATTAATTTCTTGTAGTAAAGGATTGAATTATAATTTATTGAATAAAAAAAGTATAATTTTTTCATATAAATTATATAACTATCAATTAAGTATATTTTTTTATATTCTTATGTATAAAAATAGATCCTCGCCATTATGAAAATTATCATCAAACAAAAATGATACTGTAATACCATAATTTTAGTGAAAACGATGTCATCTAAATCATCATTGATTTATGCACTTTAGGCCCTCTCATTTATACTAATAATTTAATTAATTTGATTTATGTACTCATTAAATACATATAAATATATATTATTTTCTTCCATGTATATATTTTTACATTCCAAGGATGTTCTTCTACATATAAACATAGTTACATGTTAGTCCTTCTGACCTGCGTACTTCACATTCTCGCATTTAAAGTTGATGTATTATGAACTCTTCACACAATGTGTGATTTAAATATAGTAAATATAAAACTAAAATATTACCAGGATTTTTTTTATATTGAGAGTACTCAATTTAATTAAGTTGGGGTGAACGTAACTCCCCGAAATGCTAAAGTTAAAATTTTTATTTTATATCGTGTCTGGCACACATCACCAGGCAAGTATGGGAATATTACTTGTCACAAATATAATATATATACACTATTTAAAGTAAACTCAATACATTATATATATTTTAATGAATGTTACACTGAGTTATCTTTTGTTACATCTAATAGAGACCATCCTCAATAACATGCACTACACCCAAGAATGAGTTTCACCGAAGATATATGTATTATTAAAATATTATTATTTAATATAATATGATACAAACTAAAAGTTATGTTAGAACTAATTTATAATAATAACATTATTATTACACTTTATGGATTATATAAAATTAAAATTAATTAATTGGTTAATAATTAATGAAAAATAAAAATAATAACCCATATGATATAAAAATAAATATTATATTAATTATGATTTCAAAGAGTTTTTTCAAAATAAAAATAAATAATTGTAATTATTTAATGATTTTAATGATGTTTATATAATATATATTTAATGAAATATTTTTTATATTCATCTTTCAATTTTGATAGGCATAAGATAATAACTCACTCTATTTTACACATTAAAACCTATATTTATAAATAAAAAAAATTATCGTCTTTTAATAGAGAAATCATTTAAAATATTAATTTTTAATAATTATTTGATTTAATATATCAAAATAAAATTCATCTTTGAATGAGAAAATTAATATTTAAGTTTGGGGGAAATATTGAATTTTTTTTTGAAACATTTCATTTTTAACGAATAGTTTAAATATTAAACTTTAGAACAAAACTTCTTTTTCATCTAATTTATTTATAAGGATAAATTATAATTTTTAATAGTTTTAAAGTTTATTATATCATATTGTTATATATTAAAACAATTTATGTCATTTTAATAATTTAAAATTTAAAATTCATTATGAAAACATTGATAAATTTAAGATGTATTTACTTTAAACACCTGCATTGTCATCCCACCTGATGGATTAAATTTAAGCCATATTCTTCTTATTATATAATAAAAATTTGAAAAAATGGTTTACATATTTTTAATAAAAATTAATTATTACGTATAATCAGATAATCTTTTTTTGGAAACCAAAATTAAATATATTATGAAATGTGATTTAAATAAATAATATTTATTATGGAAACATTAAGCATAATAATGTACCAAACCAGTATCATTTAGATTACAATGAACTATAAACTTGTCCAAAACCAATTGAATGTCTGTTGATAGGCCATGAAACACCATTATTGTGTTTTTATGTCTTATTTTCGATAAAATTTTGGCAAACCAAACTCATTTTCAAAATACCATGTGAGTCATTTCCATCCACTATAAATGGAAAACACTTCTCCTCAATAATCATACATATCCAAGCACATTGGTTAAACCAATATCATTCAAATTCCTAAACCAATATATCTCCCACATTGCAGTAAGACTCAATTTGGGAATAATTCCTAACATGGAATCCCATTAGTATAAATCCAAAAGAGTAACCAAATGTTTATAGTAATGCTTTCCAACAATCTCTATTCATTAATTTACATTTACACCACCTCAAAATCTCTTCCTCAAAGATAATATAATAGAAAAAATATATTAAATACATGGATTTTTTTTATTATTGGTTCAACCTAAAATTACACAAAATTCTATATAATGGGTAACAAATATATTATTTCTATGTATGGCAAACTACTACTTCACGAAACAAAGATAGTTCATTTTTCCATGACCAACTATCATGGTTTCTATTATTACTGAAAACATGATTACATATGATATATATGATACTTAATATGTATTTATAAATTTTTAATACTTTTATAACACATACCTTTAATACTTTCCATTTTGTGTTAATACGATAACATCGTTTGAGGAAGTGTGGATTATCGTCTCTTAAAAGAAATGTGATTCATTCACATGATAACTAGGAATGTATAAAAGATGGTTTTCATGACAAAAACATGACATAAAAAACATATATATTATATTAATGAAATTATTTTCCTTATGGATATATATATAAATATTATTTTCTTTATTAACCATTCACACATAAATGTGATAATGTTATTTGTGGATGTGTGGACAACGTCCTTCTCAACATGATGAAATTAATTTCTCATCATAAGAAATATATATATATATATATATGATTAAATAATATGTTACATATGATATAATTATAAAAATGGAAATATGTTCTATTACTTACCATCTACCCATAACAATCATTGAAAAATAATAACGTTACTCATGCATGCATATGACAAACTATATAAATGATTATAACGTTGATTCAATTTTGGTAACCATATGTAATTATTGTTGTTTAAATTATAATTGAATTGGGTGATTAGTATTATTTTTTAGATGTTATATAATGTCCCATTGACCATAGTTTACTTATCAATGGTGTTTTTTTACACGAAAACTGAATTTTATAATAACACTCGATGCTACCAAAATTGATTATGTAGTTGTATAAAAAATAGTAAAAAGTGAAATAAATGTGATGATAAACAATATAATGTTTATCATGAATGTTTAAAAACAAATTCTTATTTATAAATGATATTAAATGTGTTTCACCGAAATAGAATCCCATAGAAATGTTTTTTTTCTCAATTTACATTCCATTGAGAATTATTTGTTATTATTCACCAATTCTCTTTTATTTTGTATTTTTACTAGAAATTTACATATCATAAAATAAATATTATTTTACTCATGATAAATTAAGATTCATTTAAAACTATTTGTTCAAAAGGTTTATGATTTTAAATTTTAATGTGGTATATGACCCATTGAAATGTTTAAATTTTCATTTTCCTCAAAGTTTTTTATGATATTTCAATGTTATTTCCATTCATTAATGTCAAAAAATCATGTTGTTACTTATCCTCCTATGAGGTATTATCTAAAAATATGTATTGTTTATTCAACATGGGATGTTGATAATGAATATTATTAATTCAATATGAGGAATGTTTAGAACTAGTATGATATGAATGTCGCCTGGTTATAGATAGACCCTCGAAGCATCGGTTGTCTCATGGGACGTGTCATTTTCCTAGCAAACTTATATAGAATTTTTTGATTCAATAAGGTTTCCTTATAAATTTTTCATTCCGTTATGTTTTGAAAATCACAAGTACTCTATCATAATGAATATTTCATTTTCCATAAGTTTCATCTTGATGTGGAAAATTTTTCTTCGCTAAGAAAATTTATCCTTACCATGAATTTTCATTATTAATGTTTTACCCTCTCTAAATATAACTCATTTTATTTCTAAGTGTAAAATTCGGATTCACATCTAAAACCCAGGATTTATACAAATAGTTAATATAGAGTATTATATTTTCAGGATCCGAATTTAGACTCTGAATTCTCTGATATTTAGACATTGAATTCTCTGAAATTCAGACTCTGAATTTAGGACTCCGAATTCTCTAAAATTCACACCCTTAATTCTCTAAAATTCAGACTCTGAATTCTCTAAAATTAATGTTCCAAATTATTTTGAATTCAGATTCCAAATTCTTTAGATTTCAGACTACGAATTATTGATAATTCTAGTTCTGAATTATTACGAATTCTGGTTCTGAATTCCTCATAATTTAGAATCTGAATTCCACAGAATTTCGGCTCTGAATCCCTCTGAATTTGGACTCTGAATTCCTTATAATTCCGACTCTGAATTCTACATAATTCCAACTCCAAATTGTTCAGAATTTATAATCAGAATTCCTTATAATTGTGATTTCAAAAACTATATAATTCCTTTTCCAAATTCCCTTAGAAATAGTATTCAAATATTCTTGTAATATAGACTCTAAAGGTTAACTGTTTTAGACTCTGAATTTTATTTTTTCCTTAGACTCTGAAAAATTGAAATTGGTTGAAAACCGATATTTTAATTACTCTTTTCTATGTTATAAAATGATATCATGCATTATATTTCTATCCAATAGTTGTTTTAGTGACACGTGTATAGGACCCACTGAAATTAAAAAAAAATGATCGTTGGAGGAGGGAGACGACCATTGGAAATGCACTTATAAATAAAATCTCAATTTCACAGGCACACAACTGACTATTATAGAACTCTAGAGATTACATAATGAGAGTGACTCTCATGATTTGTGCATAACGAACATCTTGTTCATAATTTCATCATGCGACTCTAAATGTTGTTGAGTACGTTCGATGGATTCTAGGGATTGGAAGATAGAGTTTCCAACTAACTTGAAGTTCGAGCACTTGTAGGGATAGCAAGACAACCTCTGATATTTGTATCGAGGGCTTAACCAGGTGTGGGTAAGACAGACATTCTTGAATGTATAAATCAAGGGACCTTTACCCAAGGTTGATGGATACCCTTCTACTTGGATTAAAAGATTTCTTACTTTTTACTTATATTGTTTCATGTTTTTCCACTACATATTGATTGATAAGGAAAGTATAACTATCATATAATTTCATATTCTTATACTATGATTAATACAAATCTATTCACTTTAAGGTATAATCATTATCTTTTTAAATATTTCTTATGTTTCATTTCCGGAACCACATTTCCATAATCAATCATGTTTATAGAACTAAGAGGTCTTGTGAATTAACCCTGTTTAACTGTGTTAACAATTACAATCATTAAATGTTTTAAAGTAATTTATTAATATATACAATTCACCCCATCTTGTATATTGAGAATCTACATTCATAATTTTGAGTCTATAATTGGTATCAAAGAAGGTCAATGAAATTCTTATATTCACATATATGGTTTCTTGCCCATGTTTTTCATTGTTCTATATTTTCCTTTCATAAGTTATTTTTATCCTTATTTACAAAATTTTATTATAAAAAATTATGTGTTGAACGATTTTTTTCTCTTTAAGATAACATGAATGTATTTTGGTTCAATTGAAAATCTTAATCCTTCGAGAACACCTTTTTTTGATGGGAATGATTATGAATATTAGAGAGATTGTATGAAGACATTTTTTATTAAAAATGGAGTGGACAACTTTGTTATGCTTACTAATGATTACAGGATTACTGATAAGGAAGTGAGAACTTTTACTAATAAATAGAATTCAGAATATCAACTTAACTACAAGTTATGTAATACTTTGTTGTGTTCCATGACCTGGAATATGTATAACGAGATTTTTTCTTATGAAGCTACAAATTGTATTTGGAAGAAGCTTGAAATAACTCATTTTGGAACTTCCAACGTTATTGAAACTAGAAGAGCTATGCTTAGAGCTGAGTACCATGGGTTTTTGCTTTCCCTATAGAGATCCTATATACAAGGTACAACATAGATTTATGTCTATTTCCAATAGCTTAAAATACATGGGTGAAAAATGTTTGGATGATGAGGCACTTGTAGACAAGATTATAGGCATCATGACTAATGAGTGGGAATCAAAGAGAACATCTATTGATGAGAATAGGAAAGTCTCACATATTACTCCTGTTGAGATTTTTGGTAATGTTCTTCAACATGAGAAGAGAATGAAGATAGATACTGACAATGTTAAGAAACAAATGGGAATAGATGTTTTTCTTTTACAATTACATCTAATCATATGAATGCTAAGACTCTTGAGAGAGTTATGAGATCTAAATCTATGAAGTTCACTCTTTTATCTGAATCAAGTGAAAGTGAGCATTCTGAGAATGAAATATCACATCTTGATCGAAGTATGAACACGATAGTTGGGAATAAATACTTCAAGTATAGATATAAGAAGAATGAAATAAATGATGAAAAAGACTCTAAAATCACTTGTTATGAATGGAATAGAGCTGAGCATATAAGGCTAGAACGTTCTATGATTAAGTGAAAAGATAGAAAGGAAAAGCATTCTGAAAATAATTGAAATAAGTACAAAAATTCTAAACCTAAGAATGTCTTGAAAGCTAATGACACCCGGAGTGCCAGTGGTGGAGACTCTTCTGATGAATCCTTATCTTACGAATCTTTTTGATAGAATAATCTTGGTTTACATGCCATGATACATATTGAAAATCATTCTTTAATGGCCAAGGTACACAATGACAAATCCATAACCAATGTATCCATGAATGCTAATTATAGTGATAGTAAATATTATGAATCCCTGAATGAAGAATCTTCTTCTGATAAAGATAATAATTTACCTACTTATGAAGAAATTTCGAGGTTTTCTGAGATCCATGAGAATGAAAAATATATTGTAAAAAAAGCATGATAAGGAAAATTATAGGATTACTATTCATACTAGAGAAATATCAGATCTTTATAAAGATCTTGATAATAAAACCATTTATGTTGACATAATTCCAAAAACATTTTATGAAGTTAATTCTAAGAATGAAAAAAATTATAAGGTTCTAGAAAATGTAATTTCTAAGAAAAATGTTTTCCAGCCTAACTCTAGGGCTAAAATTGATGTTTTTAAGGATATAAACATAGTTATTAGACTAAAGTAGGATATATTTTCTTTAAGGATGTGTTTTTTATACTTTAACATGGGGGGGAAACAATGATATGATGTATTCCCAAATTTTATTTCTCAAGAATAATTCTAGTTTTGGCTATACTAGTTCAAAACCTCTTTATAGTAGCAATTATATTGTTATTCAAAGTGCTTCTTTCTGCACTAATTGTCAGTGTGGTGGGACTTGGGAGAAAAATTCCATAAAAAACTCAGTCTTTATGTTTTTAGTAAATCTTATTTTTTAACGAAAATGTGGATTTCTAAAATTATGCTCCCTAAAGTTTCGGGATCCAAGAATGTTTGGGTTCCGAAAGTCTAACACACTTATTATCAGGAAAATAATGATAGTACCAACAACAATACATGGTACATGGATACTAGATGTTCCCAACAAATTAATGGTAAAAAAAACATATTTGAAATTATTATCAAGATGAAAGGAGGAAAATTAACTTTCCGAGATAATGATAAAGGAGAAATTATTGGTATAGGTAACATTGTTCATCTTGAAAAAACATTGATTTCGAATGTTTTTTTATTACGGGTCTTAAAAACAACCTCATTAGAATAATTAAATTATGTGATGAAGGTTACCTTGTGAATTTTAGTAATGAAAAGTTCTTAGTACATTATTTCAAGAAGAGTTTATCCATTCTTCTAATAGGTAAGAAAATGTATACACACTAAACATAGAAGACCTTAGGAGCCAAGACCTACCATGCCTTAGTGCAATGGAAGATCATTCTTGGTTATTTCATATAAGGTTAGTAAATTGTACCCTTAAGAACCTTTGGAAACTCTATATGATAATACTAGTTGAGGTTCTAATGGATCTTATATTTTATTATACAAAATTTTGTGACCATTTTCAATATGGAAAGCAATATAAATCATGTTTTAAATCAGTTGGTGAATTCTCAACCACTGATGCATTATAGTTGGTGTATATAGATCTTTTGGGTACAGAAAAAACCAGAATCATTAGAGGGAAATATTATGTATTTGTTTTAGTTTATGATTACAATATATTTAAATGGGACTATTTATAGCAAAAAAAAATATGAAACTTTTTCTTATTTAAATGGTTTTAGAGATCATGTTAAAAATGAGAAAAACCTTCCTTCGATAACTATCCATTGTGATCATGGAGGATAATTTGAAATTATTATTTTGAAACCTTTTATAGAAGATAAGATATTACTCATAACATCTAAGAACTAAGAACACCTCAAATAAATGGTCTTGTTGAAAGAAGAAATATAATTCTTCAAGAGATAACAAAAACCATGTTGAGTGAATATTTGGTATCCAAACATTTTTGGGATGAAGTAGTAAGTACTGATTTCTATACAATAAATCTTGTTTTGATTAGACCATTTCTTAATAAAACTCTTTATAAGTTATGGAATGTTAGAAAACCTAGACATTCCTACTTCAAGGTTTTTGGCTGTCAGGTATTCATTCTGAATACTAAAGATAATCTACACAAATTCTCAATAAAATATGATGATGGAATTTTCTTAGGATACTCCAGAACTTCTAAGGATAATAAAGTTTTCAATAAAAATACTTCTACTGTTGATGAAACATAACATGTCAAATTTGATGAAACCAATCCATTTGTTTTTAAACAACCTCAACCTAAACCATAAGATGTGTTTTCTAAAACTGATTATCAACCCTTGATAGAAGATCCTTATGATAAAGAAAATATCCATGAAATGTTTTTGAATCATTTACCCAAAAATACATCTTACCCTATGTTGATGAACATGTTTTAAAAAACCAAAATCAATTGTTTCTATTGAATCATCCCAGAGATAGTATCATTGGTGATGTAAATCAACCAATACAGACTAGAAGTTCCTTAAAAAAGGAAGTATAACATCTATCATTCCATTCCTAATTATAACCAAAAAGAACTGATGAATCTTTAGGGGATGATGATTGGATAAATCAATGCAAGATGAGGTAATTGAATTCAAAAGGAATAAAGATTGGACCTTTGTTTAAAGTCCTAAGTAAACATCTGTTATTGGAGTAAAATGGGTCTTCAAAAATAAATGTGATGAAAATAGAATCATAGTAATAAATAAATATATATTTGTGGCTAAAAGCTATAATCAACAAGAATGAATAGACTTTGAAGACACCTCTGATCTAGTATCTTTACTTTAATCTCTTTGTATTCTACATGAATTTGCAAAATTCTTCAATTTCAAACTTTTTCAATTGGATGTTAAATGTTCTTTCTTTAATGGTTTTTTTCAAGAGGATGTTTTTGTTGAATAACCTACTAGTTTTGAAGATACAAAACATCATAAACGTGTTTTCAATATTATTAAAGATTTGTATGGACTCATGCAAGCCCCTAGAGCCTGGTTTGATAGACTTACAAGGTTTTTTCATCAAAATAATTATTCTATGGAAAATTATTATCCAACACTTTTTAAAAATAACGATAAGAAAATTTTTTTTATTGTTCAAATTTATGTTGATGACAATATATTTGGTTCAACTCATCAATATTTAACATATTCTTTTGAAGATCTAATGAAATATGAGATTAAAATGAGTATGATGGGTGAGTTAACATTTTTCCATGGTTTTCAAATTTATCAAAACACAGAAGGAATCTATATATCCCAACATTAGTATATTTAATATCTTCTTAAAAAGTTTGGATATGACAACACCTAGAGTTTAAGTACTTCTATTGCTTCTTAAAATTCACTTGATCCAGATGAAGTTGGGAAACTAGTAGATGACACATATTTTAGAGGTATGATAGGATGTCTAATTTACTTGACATCTAGTTGTCTAGACATAATGTTTTCAGTATTCTTATGTTAAAGATATCAATCCAATCCTAAGGAATCTCATTTAAATGTAGTGAAAATGATTTTTCTCTACTCAAATGGAACCCCAGATCTAGAACTCTTTTATACTTCTGGGAATGATATTATTTTAAATTTATTTTCGAATGCTAACTTTGGTGGATGTAGAATGGTTATGAAAATTATATCCAAAACTTTTCATTTCTTATAAGATTCATTAGTTTCTTGGTCATGCAAAAAACAACACTCAGTAGAACTTTCCACTGCTAAAGCTAAATATGTAGCAGCCAAAAGTTATTGTGCTCATGTTTTTTGGATGCAACACACAGTCACATATTATGGTTTGAGTTTTACCAAAACACAATTATTGTTTGATAATACAAGTTCCATTGACTTAGGTAAAAACTCTACACATCACTGTCATGAAAAACACATAGATATTAGGCATCACATTCTTATGTATCTCAATAGAAAAGGAGATATCATTTTCAATTTATCAGAACTCAAGATCAACTTGCTGATATTTTTTAAAAAATATTAACCCTCTAATAGATTTGAATACATTAAACAGAAGTTAGCAATGATAACTGTAAGGTAATATTTCTTATTAACATCTTGTTGAAACCTATCTCATTACATTAAGAATCTCCTTTCTATTGGGGGAGTACATTTCTTAGTCCTTTAAACTAATATTTTTCGTAGTCAAAATTTTCATAATGATGATTTTTGTACTTAAAATTTTCATAATAAATATTTTTTTACTTATAATTTTTTAAATGCAGTTTTTCTTATTTAAAAATTTTTTAATAAAAATTTTAATAGTAAAATCTACCGTCGTTAAAATTTTCGTAATGAAGAGTTTCGAAAATAAAATTTTCATAAAAACGATTTTCATAATTATAATTTTCAAAATAAAAATTTTTTTAATGGATATTTTCAGATTTAAAATTTTCATAATAAAAAGATTTGTAGTAAAATTTTTCATAGTCAAAATTTTTGTAGTCTAGAGTTCTTCCGTATTCAAATTTCTGAATATAATGCTCTCCCAGAAATTTTTTTCCCATTACGAATATTTTCCCAAAGAAAAAAAGGAATGATTTATTTCGATAAGTTTTCTTAACAATCCTTTTTTACATGCTAAAATTTTATTCTATTTTAATCAAAATCATTCTTATTCATTTTATTTTTTCTTAAATCTTATTTTTTCTAAAATCCTAAAAATATCTGATTGGAAAAAATATCCTTCTGAGGAAAAATCATTGAAGGAAAATACTACTGAGAATCTAAAAAAGGAAGAAAAAGAAAAGAAGCAAAGGAATATGTTTTCTGAAGATGAGATAGTACAATCCCTTTTGAAGGCTGCTGAGAAATCCTCCAAGAATATTCAGGTACCAGAGTCGTATCATCAAGAAACACTTTAAGAAACTATAGGAAAAAAGTTTTTTAATTCTGGAAAAACATCATGAAATAGTATTTGAATAATAATAATTATAATAAGGGGAAGAAGAAGGCAGTGGTGACTCCAAAGATGTTTTAAAGGATGTGGATGAATATCACGAGATGGAAAGGCCTTCTGAGAAATTATCATTCCAAACCTCTCAAGACGAATCATCAAAGCTTTCTAGTCAATGGAAAGATGAATAGAATGGTGAAGATGAAGTAAATAAATTATCTGGGGAAGAAAAAATTAATAAATATTTCATTCACCCAGAGGATGTTGAGGTAGGAGCTGAAAGGGAATAAATTTATGAAGAAAAAAATGTTCAGCTCTCTGATAGTGAACATGAATCGATTGATCAGGTGGAAGACATTCTGAAAGTTGATAAGGGAAAACATGTGGTAGTTGATACACCTAGAAAATACATAGTGAAGGAGAAAGAAGATGGTTCTTCATCAAAGGGAAAACTTTCTGAGATAGAAAAAGAATCCTCACTAACCAAAGATTCATATTCAAAATTGTCCCCTCTTGGACTTGATTTTATAGTCCCAAATTTTAACAGGCTTGTTCGAACTATCCCCTTATTTCAAAGCATTGACTCGAGATGCTAGATGCTTCAGCATTCATTATATCCAAAATCAGATTCAGTATATATGGTGATGGAAAAGTGTGTCAAACTCGATGTAGAATTCAATACTTTTTTTATTAGCTATGATGTTCAAAAAGGATCGTGCAAAAAGATGACAAGATAGTCATGGAAGACAATTGAAGATATGAAAATCCTTGGTGAATTCTAATAATGCTTCAAGGATTCTTTTGACACCGAATATGTGAAGATCAATGATCTCACTAATAGTTTTGACTAAAAACTAACTCTCGAACAGAATTCTCAGAAGCATAAGGTGAAAGATCTAAATGGGAAATTAAATTCAGTTGCTCAGGGTTAGAAGAGAAAAAGGGATCTCATAGTTGAGATAGAATAGAATATTGTTATGTTGGATGAATTCTTTAAGGGTCAGGCAGAATCTCTTATGTCTTAGGAAGAAAAAATCAAAGCCTTAGAGAATAAAACAGAAGGCTAGGATCAACATCTCAAATTTGCAGAGGAGGATCACAAGGAACTCAAGATGCTCAAAACCATAGTGAGGTAATTTATGTCGAAGGATAAGGAAGGAAAATTTCATTTTAAACACGGTCTTTTGTTGTATTTTTCTTATTGTACATATTCGTCCAATCTTAAAGAATTTTTTGGATGTTCTTTATTTTTACTTTTCCAGTACTAATATTTCAGGTACAATATTTTTTTCCGTTCCCTTTATTCCTTTTTAAGAATCACAATGGGGGAGAACGAAATTTCATAAATATTAAGAAAAGAAGACATTTCCCTATGTAAGGTGGGAGTTCATCTAAGAGGGTGTTTTCATCATGAAGATTTTCATATGCAAGAAAATGAAAAACATCATTCATGAAAATTACGATACGATCCTTAGAGTTTCAAGGCCTAATGTAGAGTTAGTCGTATTCACTTAAATCCAAAAGTAAAGGGAGATATGTTTTATTTACAAGTCTATAAAATTTTTAAGTCCAGATATTCTGTTTCATAATGATGTTTGTTCTTTCCAAAAAGGGGGATATTGTTGAGTCAATACGGTTTCCTTATAACATTTACATTCCTTTATGGTTATAAAATCACATACACTATTTTATAAGGCGAATTTAATTTTCCGTAAGTTTCATCTTGATAAAAATATTTCCTTCCCCAAGAAAATTTATCATTACCATGCACATTCATTGTTCATATTTTAGTCTATCTAAATATAACAATTGTTATTTCTAAATTCAAAATTCAGGTTCACATCTAAAACCTTGGAATTATATAAATACATAGGTATATATTTTTAATTTTATAGGATCTGAATTCAGACTCTGAATTCTCTAAAATTTAGACTTCGTATTCTCTGAAATTCAGAGTCTGAATTCTCTGAAATTCAGACTCCAACTTCTCTGAAATTCAGACTCCGAATTTTTAGAAATTCAAAATCCAAATTCGCTGAAATTCAGGTTCTGAATTCATTTGAATTCATATTCCTATATCCTTAGTATTAAGACTCTGAATTCCTTAGAATTCATGTTCCAAATTCTTCATAATTCAGATTCAGAATTCCTTAGATTTCAGGTTCTGAATTCCCCATAATTAAGACATCAAATTCCTTAGAATTTAGACTCCCAATTCCTCAGAATCCAAACTCATAATTCCAATGAATTTGGACTCCCAATTCATACAAATTTAGACTTCGAATTCCATAGAATTATGAATCCTAGAACTATATAATTCAGATTATCAATTCCTTGAGAAATAGAATCCTAATATCCTTGTAATATATACTCCGAAGGTTAACACGTTTAGACTCTAAATTCTATTTTTTTTCATAGACTTCTAAAAATTGAATTTGGATGAGCAACCATATTTTACTTACTTTTGTTTGAGTTATAAAACGATTTTGTGCATTCTATTTCTAACCAACTATTGTTTGAGTGAGATGTGTATAGGTCCCTCCAAAATTGATGGAAAAATATGACTGTTAGAGGAGGGAGGCAACTATTGAAAATGCATCTATAAATAGGAGCTGATTTGAACGATCACACAACTAGCTGTTCTAGAACTCTAGAGATTACATGATGAAGTGATTTCTAGATAAATACTCTCATGCATTGTGCATAATGATCATCTTGTTCAGAATTTCTTCCTGCAGCTCCGAATGTTGCTGAGCACATTCGAGGGCTTTTGGGGATAGGAAGGAAGAGGTGCTGACTACCTTGATGTTCGAGGACCTGTGGGGATAGCAAGACAGTATCTGATATTCATATCGAGGGCTTACCCTGGTGTGGGTAAGACAAAATTTCATGAAAGTATAAATCAAGGGACCATTATCCAATGTTATTGGATACCCATCTCTTTTGGTTAAAAGATTTCTTAATTGTTACTTGTATGGTTTCAAATTTATTTTCTGTTGCATTTTGATTTATAAATAAAGAATAAATATCTTATAATTTCTTATACATTTACTCTAATTAGTAATATTATATACGCATTAAGGTAGAATCTTTATCTTTTTAAACATTTATTAATTTTAATTTCTAGAAAAATGTTTCTAGAATCAAGCATGTTTGTAGAACTAAGAGGTCCTGTGAATTTACCTTGTTTAACATTGTTGAACATTACCATATTTAAAATTTCAAAAGGAATTTTTTAAAGTATTCAATTTACACCCTCTTGTATTTTGAGCATCTACATTCAACATTTAGATTCTATATAATTTTCCAGATATTATGTAAACAATCTTGTGAATGGTTTTGATTGGGAAGGTACCTTATACATAGTAAACATGATGTCAAATAATTTACCATTTAACTCGTTTAGTTTTAGTTATTATTAATCCATTCGATTTGTAATTTAGTTATATATGGATACATTTCATTTTTAATTCATTGATTATATTTCATGTGTTTTAGTTTCATACCATTCCATTTTTATTTTTAATTTATCTATTTTTTGAAAGGTTTCTGTTATCAGTTATTTACCTTTACATGTAAATTATACATGATTCATTATTTCATCAACGATATATTTCTCTTAATGATCATTTTATCACACCATTATTATACTTATTTGTCCATGAATCAAATTGGCATACTATATTAGATATGTAAGGATTTTCTAGATGGATTAGAGTTATCCTCAATGTTTATTATTTATGGAGAAGAAAAAAATTATATTGTAATTAGTTTAGTCATTCATAATAAAAGATTCATTTATATATCTTGTTTACAATGACTAATACACTTGTTAGTTCATTGGGGATTGATTACTTGAAATCATGCTTATGTAATTAATAGAATACACCAGATCATGGATATCTAGTGTTAAGTCACTATAGTTGGTATTATAAGAAATTTATTAGCATCCTAGGGAATCATATTTAAGTAATACTAGTTTATAGAACATTTTAATAATGTTTAATTTGAGGAGAACTATAGAATAATCACTTAGAATTTTAATTATGTAGAGATTATGTGAGAAATTCATGAAATACAAATCTATCTAAAAACTATAAGTGTATGTTATTCTAGAATAGATATACCTAGTATTAATAACACTAACAAGATGTTCCAAGACTTATATGTGGTAACATGGTACATAAAAATGGGACTTACTATGCACCTGTAATGACACTCTTAGGGGATATACTCAGGATAATCCATGTTTTCATTATGAAAAAATTTGAAGAATTTTGATGGATATTGACAACGAATAACCTATGTTAAACCTCAATTATTTTATATTGAAGATATGGTGTCATTATATAGAAAACCCTGTGAACTATATTTTTGATAAAATATAGACCCAATATGAACTTATGTTGATATGAATGGATGAATTAATTATATATTAAGGTTGTATTGAAACCCATTTTTAAATGGCTATTTAGTCATTAACCATATGTCATCAATATACATAATATTTATTTTATAAATAATATTAATTAATATTTATGAAAAATAAAACTATTAATACATTTGAAGACCAATCATATATATAAATGCAATGGGTCTATAAATAATTGTAGAATGGAAATAAGGGTTTCACACAAACCACTAATCTATGCAATGTCTTGGTTAATTTTTCATTGTTTTATGATAATCAATTTGACACATAATTATTAATTATGAACTGATAGTGTTTTTTAGTTTTATAGATTAATGGACTAAAGATGTTAGTTTTGGATAATAGTTAGAGATAAATATATATACCTTTAACTCATTTATATTTCTTATGATCATTTAATAGTTTTTTACTAATTATGTGATAATAAAATTCAATATTTGTAATTTATTTCTGTTATAAAATATATTAATTATTTTTGATCAATTTAAAACCAAAATTTTGGATTGATCATATGAAATATAAACCGGTCAATTAGGTATATTTTATTATACACTTAGGTAGTAAAATAATTTGTCAATATTTGGGAAATTATATTCAGACAAACTTGTTGTCCTAATACCATAATTTTTGATGATTCAATGTCTTCTAAATCATCACAAATTTATGGGTTTGAGGCCCTCAAATTATATTGGTCATTAACATATTTTTTATTGATTACCTTATTCAATCCCTATTAATATTTACATCTTTCCTCAAATTTTTTATTTTCACTTACAACTGATGTTCTCCATCTCTGAATCATTGTCACATGTTTGTCTATGAGACTTATGTACTTCAATTTGTATCATTCCTGGAGGATGATTTACAAACCCTTCTCATCATTAGGGATTTCAATTTAAGAGATATCAAAATTCCTATTTTCATGATCATGTATAAATTTATAGGATTCTATTTAATTACGGTGGCATAATGTAACACCTCAAAATTATAAAGTAAAAAAATTAGTATTTGATAGCATGTATGACACAAATTATAAAGGACATAAGGGAATATAATATACCAATACACTAATATATTTTTACTCTATTAAATAATTTAAATACATGATACTTCTTTTAATGAATGAAACACCGAGTTCGGTTATGTTTCACGCAATATTGGCCTTCCTCTAAAGCTTATATTACATGCAAGAATGTGTTTCACCAAATAACAATGTATTATTACAATATGATTATTTAATATAATATTATATAACCAAGACTTATGTTAGTAGTTATGATTAATATTAACTAATATGTGAAAACTTTTTGTTATATAAATATAATATTAATTCCTTGTTTACAAATTTTTGAGAAATGAAAATAAGAACCAATTAGATATAAAAATGAAATATTTTTATATTTAGGATTCGTAAAGATGATTTCTATTAATAAAAATAAATAATAATAATAATTTAATAAATTCTTGGAAATGTTTTTGTTATAAGTTCATTAAAATATTTTCTATATTCATCCATTGGGTTTGATAGGCATCATATAAGAACAAACTCCATTTTACACAAAAAACCCAATATTATTATAATGTCTATTTTAAGGCCTTTTAATGGAGAGCATATTTTAAATCGAAATTTTGTATATTTAAAATTTTAAAATATTATAAAATATAATCATTTAATTTTAATAATTATAATTATGTTAGGATTAATTTTTTATATTTTTCATACGCATTTTATTTTTTAACAAATAGTTAAAATAATGAATTTATTTCCAAACTATTTTTTCATCTTATTTATTTTCGAGAATAAGTAAAAAAATTTAATAGATTTATATATTAATTAGATATTATTTTTATCAATTAATACAATTTATATCATTGGAATGAATTTCACAATGAAATTGATTAGAATAACACATAGTACATCAAATGCTTTTTCTTTAAAAAACCCCCACTATCATCCCACATTCATGATTAAATTGAACTCGTATTTTTACAATTCTATAATTATAATCTGGAAAATTGGATTTTATATTTGGAGTGAAAAAAATCCATATTATATAATAATAATAATTTTTTTTTTGACCAAAAATATTTTTGAATGTGATAAAAAATCATTACAATTACTTAGAAAAAAATTAAGCTTAATAATGGTCCAAACCTATAACATTGGGGCTCAAATGACAAAGTAACATATCCAAAACCCATTTTATAGACATAAATAGTCCATACAGATTCCATTATTTTGTTTTTTTGGATTAATTTATTTAGGTAAAAAGTTGGTTACACATAACTTGTTTTCAAAATCCCATGTGTGTCCTTTTACTCTATTATAAAAAGAATCTACTGATCCTGATAACTCATAACTCTCAACGCACATTTTTTCATCCCATATATTACTAGTTAACTTCAAAAAAGCTTTCCCATTGACCTTGATTCCTCTTTTTAGGGAAATATTCTTCCAATGAAATCCATTAGTATAAATCAAAAAGTGTTTCTCCATTTTTAAGCTAACACATTCCAATGATCTCTTTTCCTTCATTTCCATTTTGACCACATAAAATAATCTTATTTCATGTTAATATAATAAAATATTATCTTTTATAGACAGATATTTTTTAATATTATGGGTTTTTCCATACAGTTTCATAAGTTCATATCTAATGTGTAATGAATATATTGTTTTCTATATAGGGTGATCTTCCACCTCACCCAATAATGATAGTTCATTTTACATTTACAACCACTCAAAATGGATTTTATGATTAAAAGTGTGTTTATATATGATATATATGATATTTATTATGTATTTACACTTATCTTTTTATATTCATAACACATACATTCAATACATTCCATTTGTCCTTATTACAATAACATTGTTTGAGAACGTGTCAATTAACTTCCACTCAAAGAAATGTGATTCATTCCCATGATACATGGATTTTATAATCGATGGATTTAATTAAAAAATATGTGAAAAAAAAATTAAAATAGTAAATACATAATTTCTTTATGGAAGTATATATTTATATATGTCATTTTCATTATAACCCTTTCTCATAGCAAAAAGTTATAATGTTATTCGTAGATGTGTAGACTATGGCCTCCCCAACATGATGTGTTTAATTTTTTCAAAAAAAATAATTATAAAAATAATTTTATATGATTAAATAAGCTTTTATTTTTGATTTAATGACCCTTATATAAATATATTTTTTACATAGATTCTTTCTATATTGGTCACCGAAAAATAAGAATGTTACAATTGCTTACATACGACATATTGTCTCCATGACTGTAACATTGATTTTTTTTACAACAATATGTAATTTTTGAGTTTTTAAATTATAATTTAATTATGTAATTATTATTATTATGATGATTTTATATATTGAACCCTTTGACCATATTTTACCTACCATTTTTCGGACACATAAACTGAATTTGGTCAAACCACCATATGTGAACATAATTGTTTATGTATTTGTATAAATAAATTTAAAAATTAAAAATAACGTAAATATTAAAATGAAAATGGTTCTAAAAAATTACAATTATTATAAGTTTTTATGATGTTAGTTAACCGAAATTCACCCAATATTTAACTCATTGTAAGGCATTCAGTCTCAATTTTCATTCTATAGAGACATATTTTTTATTATCCAGCAAATAAATTTTCTATGTTGTATTTACTGAAATTTAACAGTAATATCATGAATTTTCATACACTAATGATTTTATATGTTTAATTTTATATTAATCCTTCATTGTTTTTATGATTTAACGTTTTCAATATGGTATTAGACACATTGGAAGGCTTCAACATCCATTTCTATCAAGATTGTTTTTATGGTATTTTTATTCCATCTCCATTAATTAATGTCAAAAATCCATTCTATTAGATAGCCTTTTATAAGGTATTATCTAAAAATATATATTCTTTATTAAATGTGGTTATTTTATAGGGCACAATATTTATTCAATATGGGGAATGTTTTAGTATATTGTGTCACATATATGGCTTGAGTATAGATACCCCTAATGCATCATTATAATCATAGGATGAGTCATTTTAATATATATATATTTGATAGAGTATTATCCTATTTTTCGTAATCTATATTGTGATAGGTCTGGATAGAAAAGGTACGATGTACGTAGTAAACATAGAGTCTAAAAAGCATGCATTTCCTACATGTAGATTATGTTATTATTTATATATGATATTTGTCGTTGACATATCAGTTGATTCATGTCACGACCACCTCCCACCAAAGATTCCCCTCCTGAGCTGGCAATTGTGAAAGGGAGATAATGAACCCCGAGTCCCGCCTCCAGTTGGCCCCAGGGTGGTGACTAGCACCAAGGGTATGAGTTTTCACAAATATGGGAGGCATTACCCTTTTTATTATTTAAGATCCGGAAATAAGACAAGTCAACCACCAAAAAGGAAAAGAACAAGTGTATAGAAATAAACCCAAACCATTCCCACATGCATGTTTAAATAGTTATGAAACAAGGTACAAGTAAAAGAAAGCTCAAAAGTACAATACCAAAATAAACAAGTGTACATCAACTGCAACAACTCCAACTATCCCAACTAGTAGGGTCCCGTAGGGCACTGGTACTCCTGTTGGAATCTTGAATGTAAACGTAGGGTGAGCATACAAGTATACTCAGTAGGGAAACCTAAATCTCTCGTGCACAGGTGGGGAGACATCCTAATGTCCCGTGAGAACAATAGAAGAAACCTATCAAGGAATTCTATCCACCCAACCTCACTACCCACACTGACCAAAACATAATCACAATAGGTAGTACTAGTATATAAGAACAATAGTATTAGGTACCCCGCACCATTTCCCATTAGTTAGTTGCTCTTCCAAATGGCGAACGTCCTGACACTGCCAAACTCTCCCCGCCCGCACAAACCTAGGCCTCACAAACCACACATCCCCACCCACAAACACCTGGGCCTCACAACCACATATCGCGCCCACACAGACCTGGGCATCATCCCAATGATTCATGGGAAATAGTTAAACCTGTCCGAAGAGTCTTGGGCTAAAACCACCCCAATCAAAACCTACCTGAAGGGTCATAAGTGTAAGGTCGCCTCAAGCCATCGCAGCCTAGGTAAGAAGGAGTAGGAAGGAGCTAGTAACTATGGGAAAACACCCTCTCCCATGAAATGGGATGGTTCGACACTAAGTGCTCAACATGGTTTGGGTGCATCACAACACAAAGATATATATATATATATATATATATATATACAAAACACGCAGCCCAACATATGGCTTCTAAATAGAGAAACTAAGTACGTGCCTCGACACTGCTACCACGAAGCATGCATACAACAAACAACCCCAACCCCATTTAGGTTTTCATGTTTCAGCAGAATTAGTGTATTTAGTTCCTTAACTACTGGGAAACTATCCATTACTAACCACATTGATCGTTCGTAAAACATATCCCTCCCATCCACAAATCAAGTTTGGAATACACAAGAAACACAACCAAGTCCTTCTTATTAACCAACCAATCCCATTGATTAGTAATCCCATTTCATTACCATGCCCCACCATTCATTAACTCTTCCGCTTTTATTTATTATTTACAACCCATAGTTCGTTCAAATTCAAGCCCATCCATACAACCCTGCTGGCAACCACAATAACCACAATCACACTGAAACCCATACATCATTATCCCTTTAATACCACTTATCGTAGCCCCACTGCCCTTCACCAACATAACATTCACACCAACCCACAACCAAGTAAACTACAGCCCCACTGCTCACCCAATCCACAACAACCCACAAAACACCCCCATCACATGCCATGTATCCAAGCTAACACCCACATGTTCATTATTCCATTTTTTTCAACCGGGGTGATCACACAGGGGTTCTAGATTTTAATTACCCAACTTTACGTGATTAACCAAATTCCACATTCCACACGGTTCTATTCAAAAAAACGGTCTAAAAGAGAGGGAAACATTTAATTGCGTAAGAAAAGGCCCCCAACGACCGTGATTTTCAGTAGGTATAAGCCTATTCAATTCACAACATAATATCACAGGATAAAGATAAACATAACAACTTCCCCACACCATATGATGCACAAATTAGAGAGACGAAGGTAAGATCCCTACCTCAACAGGTTCCGATGTCCTTCTACGAACACGACCACCACGATCACAAGGCTTCTCACAGAATGACTGTACCCATCAAGGACTTCATGGCACCACCGAATCAACAACACAAGAAACACCTTCAACACAGAGATCACATACCATAGCATGGAAGGAAAATAGGTGAAGTAGGATCAGAAAGAGAATACAAGAACATAGGTTTAACATACCTTTTTAGAGTTGTTCTTCGAAGACTGTCATTCTCGCCAATTATCAATAGTCTAATCGGTTGGAAACTATGGAGGGGAGTTCGAATAAGAGGGAACGGAACAGGGTGTCCCAGGTTCTCCTCAGTGACACGATCCCGAAGTCACTGACGAATCGACGATCGGAGTCCGGATGAAGAAGTTAGGAGGAAGGATTCTAGATCATCTGAGAGCATCGCCAGGTGGAGAAGAAGAGAGTACTATAAATAACACATGGACCTCTCTTATATAGGAAACGAAAGGGTAAAACAGTGTGCGACATGTATTAATGAATACATGATTTGATCACACAACTGTTTCGATGTTTGACTGGTCAACACATGACACGTCACACGATTTCCATGCATTTAATGATATTAATTAATTCAATTAATAATATGTGTTTAATTGACCCGAGACATGATTCATAAAAAGGTATTCACCATTGGTCTTAAAATGACCATCAAAATTTCAGGGTTGCAACGTCATAGACAGTTCACCAATCCGATACCGTATGAGGGAGATATGTTGGATACAAGATCCTATAATAATAATGATATTATTATTATTGGGTGTTTCAAGGACCCGAGCCAGAAACCATAATTTAATATCCAACATTAGACTTGAATCGATCTTATTAATTATAGGATCACATATCCACTGACGAGAAGTCAATCGGACGTCGAATGTGGATGTTATGACGGGTCGACGATTTAATAATATTATTAAATCTATTAATTTACGAGCGTTTTGGGTACCAGATCCGAAAACACGTAAAAAGACATCCAATATTGGACTCACAATTTCCATCTCATAGTCAGGGTCCGACTACCACTGACAGTTCATGAAATCGAGACTGCATGAAGAAGTTGTGGACGAAACACGGTTTTCCAAACAAAAATAATAATTACTTTATTATATTAATATTATTTTATTTAACAATTTTATTTTCTTTTCCCCTCAAGAAACCCCATGCTCAACCTCTTTGTAGCGCATAATCCTCCCATGATTAACTCATTTTAGATATATATATATATAATCATTTTCATCTTTTAATCATTATTATAATATATAATAATAATAACTTACTAATGAGGCTACTCATTCCCACACCACCACCAAAACAAAATGGCACATCTCCTTTACTCCATGTCAACCACACCCCAGCCCTTATTGATATCCTTTTTAATTTAACTTATATATTCTATAGCATTAAATTATAAATCTTTATTTCATTTAAACCCTTTCTCTCTCTAATCTCACTTCAATTTCATTATTAATAAAATTAATATTAATAACACCCATCTTTAATGTTCTAATTTAAACCCATTAAATTAGATTACCATAATTATTCTCATATTAAACTAAAACCATTCCATGAGACTCAAAACCATTTCATTTAATTGTATTAAATGAAAAAACAAAAATTAATAAAACTTACATATTCAACCCCTTTTTAATACATTTAATTTCATTAACCTCTCCCACATAGTTTTATGCCATCATTATTATTTATTTTTTTTCAATAATAATAAAAATTCATCAAATTATTTTATTAACTCATCACCGTTATTATTTTTAATAATGATTATAGATACACTCATCGCATTGACCACGTTAAACCACCCCATTGGATATCTGAATCTGACCATGCCACGTCATTGTTGCATAACATTCGTCAATTTAATTATTTAATTATATTTATTTTTATTTCACACTGATTAAATTGAAACCAATTTTATTAAATTAAAAACATTAAATTTAATAAACCCAACATATTTTTATGCCACCATTATTATTACTATTTAACATAATAATAATAACGAACTCACCTTTAATTTTATTGACGCACCACCATGCTTCCACTGCGCATATTCATTTATTTGTTTGAAATAAATACCATGACTCATTTCATTAATTTCTAATTATTCTTTATATTATGAATAATAATATTAACACAACACCCATCATTATTATTTAAATTTAATTTCAACAATCACTCAATTAATAATAAACCTCATGTTTCATTTATCAACGTCTAATGGTCCACACACCATCCCACTTCACATCATTAATAATAATAACACCCATTAAATCATTTTATCCTGATTATTCTCGTTTTAGTTTAATTAATCACTCAATTTGTATCATAATCATTCTTATATAACATATTTTTATGTTATCATCAATATTGAAAAATTATCATTATAACGCACGTCGTGTTGACCACATCGATTTCAATAAAGGAATGGACCAGAGGGGTCCAGGCCATTACATCAGATACCTCTCAAAACATATTCATCCTCGAGAGTTAAAAACCAAACCAGATGTAGGAATGGGTCCGAATAACCACCCTGTAAGATACCTCTCATGGCTCTTGTCATAACAGGAAACAACTAACAACCATAATTATATGAATTAGAAATTCCTTCTCCCATATCAAGTTATTATCCGCTTTAGGAGGCACTGACTCGCCTGAATGGGTTTAATCGTATCCACATTAATGCGTCTTGATTAGGAATTAGGTCTTCTGACATACATATATTAGGATTTCCCAAACATACACTACCCCCAACACCTTACAAAACAATAATAAATTTCCTGAACACATGTCAGGAGGAATTACTTCAACCAAGTCAAGATATTATACGCTTTAGGTGGCACTGACTCACCTGCACGGGTTTAATAACATCCACATTAATGCATCTCGAATCGGGATCATGTCCTCCTCTCCCCACATGTTAGGAAAATTCACACACATTTAAAGGAAATAGGGAAAAAACTTATCATTAAATCTCAAAAAAAACAAGGTCCAGGCCCCAAGAATGAGAAAAATAGAGTTCCAACAATATAATGTAATGCTCCCAAACAAAATATAAAGGAGAGAATTCAAGAAAGCCCAAACACATCTCTATCAATCCCTGGCCCTTCTAGAGATGCTGTCTCTGCTGCATGCAATTATCCGTGCCCAACTCATCTGCCTCTCTGTTGACGTCCGCCTCCTTGACCACGTCCCGGTTGAGATCCTTGCTGAACTCCTTATGGATGGCCACCACCTGCTCCATCTCCCCTCAGAGGCACCTGAGCCTATTTCCACTGGAAGGGTCTCTCCAGCAACTAGTGCTGCTGAGGCAGGTGCTGAACCTGCCCACCTCCACCGTACTGAGCTTGGGTCGGGGACCGACTCTGAATGTGCCTGAAACCACCAGAAGAGAAACACTTCGGTCCTGGGCTCATGAAAATGGGATGAGGACCCAAAGATCTGAACTGGAACTACTGGGGCATTCTCCCTACTATCCTGAAACTGGAAGGTCCCGTCGCAGGAGACCTTCTACTGACTGCCTTCCCCTTCGACGAACCTAGCTAGATCCCCTCATGTGGTGAAACTCCCTACGAGTGCATCCTATCTAAAACCTCTTCCTTCTTCTGTACTGCCCTGTATGTTGGAAGGGTGAAGGGGTTAACAGCATACTTGAGCGAAGGACGAAGCTCCTCCTCCAAATGTCTCACCCGAGACTCCTCATCTGGAATGAGATCTGGAGCAAAGCGCAGGAGATCCTTGAACTCGATCCCAAACTCTTGTACTAACATACTCCCCTGCTGAAGGGAGAGTAACTCCTGCCGCTTCTCCACCTTAATCATGGAAGAAATGAATTCCTATCGGAATTCCTTCTTAAAGTCATCCCACGAAACCTCTGCCTATATCCTCTCTCCGAGGTAGAGAACCCACCACTGTTGTGCCACACCTCTCAGCTGACTGACTAATAGGGTAACCCAGTACTCCCTCGGAGCCCGAATCATGCTAAAAGCGATCCCTAGATACTCGATCCACCCCGCCGTCTGCGTATCTGAAGTACTACAATTGTACTTCTTGGGGGTTTGCTGCTGGAAAGAACAGAGAGTCTCCTGCCACTGGCTATCTTCCTCCTCTTGGTCAATCCTCAACTGATCGACCGACTAAATATGCTGGGCCTTGGCCGTCTGAGCCACCTGGGGATGACGTCCAGGTTCCATAGCTGTACGGTAAACAAAGATCGCCTAAGCCAAGTAGTACGGAAATTTTGAAGGGTTTCATTTTATCATTTTATTTCAATTTCTTTCCCAGAAAACCCAAAATCAAGTAAAAAATAATCATGATAATGCATGTACCTTCCCCAGGGTCTCTACCCTGCAATTAATGTAGTCTCACTTGGTTGTTCGGTAGGCTCAGAGTCCTTGTATCGGCTCACGGGGGCCCTAAAATCCCGTGTCCTCGACGGTCTTCACTGGATTATGTCACGCACCAAGATTAACCAACACAATTTCCCTACCATCCCATGCAATCCTCACTGTACCTAACTCTAGACTCCATCCTATCTCTCAACAATCACCTATGATACCATTTTTTCACGACCCCTCCCACCAAAGATGCCCCTCATGAGCTGGCGATGGTGAAAGGGAGATAATGACCCCCGAGTCCCGCCTCCAGTAGGCCCTGGGGTGGCGACTAGCACCAATGGTATGAGTTTTCACAAATACGGGAGACATTACCATTTTTATTATTAAAATCATGAAATAGGACAAGTCAAACACCAAAAAGGAAAAGAACAAGTGTATAAAAATAAACCCAAACCATTCCCACATGCATGTTTAAATAGTTCGGAAACAAGGTACAAGTAAAAGAAACCTCAAAAGTACAATACCAAAAGAAACAAGTGTACAAAAACTGCAACAACTCCAACTGTCCCATCTAGTAGGGTCCCGCACGACCCTGGTAGTCCTCCTGGAAACCTGAAAGTAAGTGTGGGGTGAGCATACAAGTATACTCAGTAGGGAAACATAAAGCTCTCGTGCACAGGTGGGGAGACATACTAATGTCTCGTGAGAACAAAAGAAAAAACCTAGTAGGGAAATGTATCCACCCAACCTCACTAGCCACACTCACAAAAACATAATCACAATAGGTAGTAGTAGTATATAAGAACAAGAGTATTGGGTACCCCACACCATTTCCCATTAGTTAGCTGCTTTTCCTAATGGTGAACGTCTTGACGCTGCCACACTCTCCCCACCCGCACACACCTGGGCCTCACAAACCACACATCCCCGCCCACACACACCTGGGCCTCACAACCACGTATCCCACCCACACACACCTGGGCCTCATCCCGAAGATTCTTGAGAAATAGTATAACCTACCCGAAGAGTCTTGGGATAAAACCACCCCAATCGAACCCTACCTGAAGGGTCTTAGGTGTAAGGTCGCCTCAAGCCATCACAACCTAGTGAAGAAGGAGCAAGAAAAAGCTAGTAACTATGGGAAAACACCCTCTCCCATGAAATGGGAGTGTTCGACACTAAGTGCTCAACATGGGTGGGGTGAGTCAAAACACAAAGATATATATATATATATATATATATATATACCAAACACTCACCCCAACCTATGGCTTCTAAACAGAGAAAGTGTGCACATGCCTCGACACTGCTACCACGAAGCATGCATACAACAAACAACACCAACCCCATTTAGGTTTTCACGTATCAGCAGAATTAGTTTATTTAGTTCCATAACTACTGGGCAACTATCCACAACCAACCACATCGATCGTTCGCAAAACATATCCCTTCCATCCACAAATAAAGTTAGGAAAACACTAGAAACACAACCAAGTCCTTATTATTAACCAACCAACCCCATTGATTATTAATCCCCTTTCATTACCACGCCCCACCATTCATTAACTCTACCGCTTTTATTTATTATTTACAACCCATAGTTCGTTCACATTCAAGCCCATCCCTGCAGCCCCGCTGCCGACCACCATAACCGCAATCACACCGAAACTCGGACATCATTATCCCTATAATACCACTTAACGGAGCCCCACTTCCCGTCACCAACATAACATTCACACCAACCCACAACCATGTCAACCGCAGCCCCGATGCTCACTCGATCCACAACAACCCACAAAACACCCCCATCAAATGCCATGTATCCAAGACAACACCCACATTTTCATTATTCCATTTTGTTCAACCGGGGTGATCACAAAAGGGTTCCAGATTTTAATTAGCCAACTTTACATTATTAACGGAATTACACATTCCACAAGGTTCCATTCACAAAAACGGTCTAGAATATATGGAAACATTTAATTGCGCATGAAAAAGCCCCCAATGACTGTGATTTTAAGTAGGTATAAGCCCATTCAATTCACAACATAATATCACCAGATAAAGATAAAAATAACAACTTCTCCATCCCTGTTCATTAACTAGTTATTATCTTTATTTATTTTTTCAACTGTATATCACGAAAACAAAAGGCATACCCACCCCATATGATGCACTAATTAGAGAGACGAAGGTAAGATCCCTACCTCAATAGGTTCCGATGTCCTTCTACAAACACGACCACCACGATCATAAGGCTTCTCCCAGAATGACTGCACCCACCAAGGATGTCGTGGCACCACCGAATCAATAACACAAGATACTACTTCAACACGGAGATCACATGTCGTCGCATGGAAGGAAAACGGGAGAAGTAGGATCGGAAAGAGAATACAAGAACATGGGTTTAACAAACCTTTTTAGAGTTGTTCGTCTAAGAATATCATTCTCGTAAATTATCAACAATCTACTCGGTTGGAAACTGCGGAGGGGAGTTCGAAGAAGAGGGAAAGTAATAGGGTGTACGATGTTCTCCTTGCTGACATGATCCTGCAGTCACTGACGGTTTGACGATCGGAGTCCAGATGAAGAAGTTAGGAGGATGGATTCTAGATCATCCGGGAGCATCGCCATGTGGAGAAGAACATAGGACTATAAATAACTTGTGAACCACTCTTATATAGGCAAAAGGGAAAAACAGTACGCAACATGTATTAATGAATACACGACGTGACCATACAACTGTTATGCTTTTTGACTAGTCAACACACGACACGTCACACGATTTCAATGCATTTAATGATAATAACGAAATCAATTAATAATATGTCTTTAATTGACCCGAGAAATGATTCATAAAAATTTATTCATCATTGGTCTTAAAATTACCATCAGAATTTCAGGGTTGCAACGTCACAGACGGTTCTCCAATCTGATACCGTATGAGGGAGATATGTTGGATACAAGATCCCATAATAATAATGATATTATTATTATTGGGTGTTTCATGGACCTGACCCACGAACCATAATTTAAAATCCAACATTACACTTGAATTGATCATATTAATTATAGGATCACATCGCCACTGATGAGAAGTCAATCAGACGTCACATGCAGAAGTTATGATGGGTTGAAGATTTAATAATAATATTAAATCAATTAATTTACGAGCGTTTCGGGTACCCGATCCGAAAACCCGAAAAATACATCCAATATTGGACTCATAATTTCCATCTCGTAGTCAGTGTCCCACAGCCGATGACGGTTCATGAAACCGAGGCCGCATGAAGAAGTTGTGGACGAAACACGGTTTTCCAAAAAAAAAATTACATTATTTTATTATTATTATTTTATTTAAACATTTTATTTTCTTTTCCCATCAAAAAAACCCACGCTCAACCTATTTTTAGCACATAAGCCTACCATTATTTAATCCTTTTATATATATGTATATATATTCATTATCATATTTTAACAATTTTTATAATATATAAAAATAAAAACTTACTAATGAGGCTACTCATTCCCATGCCTCCACCAAAACAAAATGGCGCCTCTCCTTTACTCCATGTCAACCACGCCCCACCCCTTATTGATCTCATTTTTAATTAACATATTTATTCTATTTCATTAATGTATAAATCTTTATTTCATTTAAACCCTTTCCCCCTCCAATCTCACTTCAATGTCATTATTAATAAAATTAGAATTAATAACACCCATCATTAATGTTCTAATTTAATCCCATTAAATTGGATTACCATAATTATTCTCATATTAAACTAAAACCATTCCATGTGACTCAAAACCATTTCATTTAATTGAATTAAATGAAAAAAAGAAAATTAATATAACATACATATTCAACCCCTTTTTAATACATTAAATTTCATTAACCTCTCGCACATAGTTTTACACCATCATTGTTATTTATTGTTTTTCATTAATAATAAAAATTCATCAAATTATTTTTTTTACTCATCACCGTTATTATTTTTAATAATGATAATATTTATGCTCATCGCATTGACCACGTTAAACCACCCCGTTGGTTATCTGAATCTGACCATGCCATGTCAATGTCGCATAACATCCGTCAATTTAATTATTTAATTCTATTTATTTTTATTTCACACTAATTAAATTGAATCCAAATTTATTAAACTAAAACCACACAATCTAATAAACCCAAAAAAAATTTACGCCACCATTATTATTAATATTTAACAAAATAATAATAATGAACTCACCTTTAATTTTGTTAACGCACCACCATACTTCAACTGTGCATCTTCATTTATTTGTTTGCAATAAATACAATGACTCATTTCATTAATTTCTCATTATTATTTATATTATGAAGAATATTAATAACACAACACCCATTATTATTATTTAAATTTAATTTCAATAACTACTCAAATAATAATAAACCGCATGTTTTATTTATCAACGTCAAATGGGTCTCACACCTTCCCACTTTACATCATTAATAATAATTACACCCATTAAATCATTTTATCATGATTATTCTCTTTTTAGTTTAATTAATCACACAATTTATATTATCATCATTATTATTTAACATATTTTTATGTTATGATCAATATTAAAAAATTGTCATTATAACACGCGTCGTGTTGACCACATCGATTTCAACAATTGAATGGATCGGAGGGGTCCGAGCCATTACAATACATTTCATTTTCAGTTCAGTGATTATATAGAATGTGTTTTATATTAATACCTCTCCATGTTTAATATTCCATACCTAGTTATTGAATATAATTTTTATCAGTTATTAACCATGGAATGTTAATTCTCATGGATTATTTATTTCATACACTATATTTTTCCCTTATTGAGCATTTTAGCTAACCCTTATTATGTTTCCTTCCTCGAGAATTCATGAAGAGTACTTTGAATTATATGGTAGGATTTACTATATGTATTAGAATATCAACAGTGCTTTTTATTTATAATGAAGAGGAAAATTATATTATAATTAGTTTAGTCACTCATATAGTAAGACTCGTTTATATATCTATTTGAATAAGACTACTAATCTAATCAGTTACTCGCGGCATTATTCTTTGTAAGCATGCCAATGTGATTATTGGAAATCATTAGCTCTGGGTTATCTGCGGACATGTTTCTACATCCAATAAAATTTCACGATAATTGTTCTAGAGGAATTTCTTTGAGAATTTATCCTATATTTTTGCAGCACTTGGGATAATCATATAACCTTATTTGAGTTCTCTTACAATTACATTTTTAAGAGAATATACCAATGACACCTTATGAGTATTTATATTATAGGCCATTCTAATCACCCATTTGCTGGTTAGAGGTAAGATATGTAGCATTTCTGGGACCACATCTCATGAAGGTGACATCTATGTTGGTCCAATAGATTCAGAAATAGATGGCTAATAAAAAAATCTTGGTATAAATCTTATGAATATTGTTGTAGTGGTACCATAGAGTTTTTTGTTAGGGATTTGGTATTTTGGAATCTTTCACCAAGATGGAATAAAATATAATCAGGTGATAGGGTAATATTTACTTGGGATATGATGTGACCTTAGATATTATAAATAGAGTTGGTTTGGTATCCTATCAAATTTAGAGACCAAATAGGCATCGAACCATGCATGAGTTCTTCCACGTATCTTAGATGTGCCTCTATCATTTGGAACTGTCTCACAATTTTCATCTATATGAGGTCAGATAGTGGTTGATGTATCCTTTGAGGAGAATCCAAAATGTATTGCAGATAAAAGCATGAAGGTTCATCGAGGATAATCAATTCCTCTAGTAAAGGTTATGTAGAAGCTTGAACATTTGAAGGATAAGACCTAGGAGTGAGATTCCATGATCAATGGTACGAGCGGTACTCAGATTAATCATGTCCTCTATTTAGAGATAAATTCTAAGATGAATTTCTATATGTGTTTATTATTTTATGAACTCGGCTTTGAATATGAGTTAAGGATCCATTATTTTTTGTTTAAATTATTAAATATGGCCTTATGTGGGTATAAAACATGATCTTGGATTTTTAGATATGTTTGAGGATATTTCAAAAACTAGAACCAGTATTTGGGTGGTTTTTTTCCTGGCACATGGTTTTAGGAAACAATTAAGGATGATGTAAAAGAATATGCAACATGGTATGATTTTTTTTTTCTTCATATTTTGACATAGGCATTTCACATGATTTAATTTCGTTTTGTAATCTATGTGGGGAAACAATGAGGGTACCCCTTGTCTTACATGAACCATGCTTGATCGGTGCCTGGTATTCTAATCCAGGTTTCTAAATGGTGTGAACTCCGGTATTTTGGATTTCTATTAAATTTTAATTAAATTAATTTTCTTCTAAAACATATTGAGCTTCTCTCACCCCATACAGAATAGATTCTTTATTTTGAATCTATATTCAACGAATAATGAAGGATTATTTGTTTTTTTATATTATAAACTCCAATTTGTCTACAATTTGTCTCGTCAAATATGGATTGGTAAGATCATCCATAATTTTATGTTTTCCCCAATTCACATGGATAAGATTTGTTCTATTTTTATTTAGTTTCATATGCCCAAATTTCTCATACTTCTTCTATTATTAAAATTTACCCTAAACAAAGTCAAATCGGGACTTGATATTTGATGAGAACTACACAACTATGAAATGGTTGGTGGTCTATAATTTTTACTTGAATTTGGGTAAATTTAAGAGCTCTCAATTGTTATGTTTCCAGTATAACTATCCGGTACGACCCCAATATTGATCAAGTTACACACAATAGATGTAATATTATCATTTAGGCATTCCCATAATATATATTATGAGGTATTGTTATAATTTTTCTGATCCAAGTCCACCTGTGGGGTGGAACTCATGAAAATGTATTTATATTCCATGTTAAACAACCCAAGGGGTATGTTTTGGGTGTCTCATGTTATATAAATCCAATTATGAATGAAATGAGTTTAGTGGTTTGACTAAGAGTTGGTATGCCTCATTTACCTTGACATATTATATTGAACATAAATTGTTCAATTGTTGAATTCATTAAATGAGTTATGTTATATTTTATGTGTTAATTCAAGTAAATTGGATAAATTTAATAGGTGGGTATACCCTTGGTATATGATGAATTTTGAGTGGTGATAAATGGATTGGTATACCCATGTGATTTGATTAAATGGAAATGTAATATATGAGTGTGAATTATTTTTTGACACATCAATATGAAATGTAATAAATGAGTGGGTATACTAAATTTATGGAATTCAATGAATGTGATTATATGAGTGAGTACTCTTGTATGAATGTGGATTATAAAATTGTATAAATTTATTGATGTTGTATAGATTCAATGGATCAATCTCCATGGATCATGAATACAACTTTCTTGGAATCACATAGGACATGTCTGATATTACATTCTACCAAGACACTGAGAATTTATTATACTGAATTTCCATCGAGTTTCTCTATGTGATCAACAAGGTTTCATTTCTCTTGACACTGTTGATACCAACCATTTTTGGTATGATACATTATATGACACAGAATTGTAGTAATTATGAGATTCACTTTTAGTATACATCATGGTCAGTGTGTCTTTATATGTATTGGAGTATGGAGAGTTTTTTATTATTATTTATCAATGTTTCTATGTATAAGAAGTGGTAATTGTTTTTTTGGGGATCCTTGTGAGGCATGATAGTTTCTCTTTTGTAGTAGTAGATGTTCCATGGGAATATCCCTTTTCTTTATTTGATACCTACTTACTGATTCCAAACATAGATAATATATAAGAGACTAAAATGTATAGAAATTTGGATAATACCAACTTGGATGTTATCTCACACCTTTTTTAGCCTCTATAGGGGCCCAAATAATATATATGGTGGTAGGTGATAATATATGAAAGGTCCATAACCTGGGTTTTTGATCACTGCATTCGATCTTGGAGGAATGGGACCATATCGAGGCTTGATATATTGCTTATGCGTTTTTATCTTTTTTACATTTTGGATGCTTGTATATTATTTTACTATCATGTTCCTATTTTTTCTATTTTTTAAATTCATGTATCATATAAATCGTTGTATATTAACAACATTTGATATTGTTATCTATTCCTTCTATGTTTCTATTGTCTACTTGTTTTTCTTTTTCTGCTATCTATATTCATTTACCCTTTATTGTGATATACTGTGGTAATGAAGCAATAGTTTCTCAACTAACACATATATGCCCTTGTTTCTAGTAATAAACCTCATTGTTTGGTGAGATGCCCTTGATTCCATTTTTCCAAATAGTCTCAGGACAATCTTTAGTGGAATATGGGTCTGGGGAATTACATCGGCCTACCAAGATTTCTATCTATCCATTTTGAATATAACGGTCACCCAAAAGATATTTAAAGGTAAATCTACCCCATTAGAAGTTAATAATGTTTTAATATATGACAACCTAGACCATAAAAATAATTAGTTAGAATCATAGAATACCACGAATATAGATAATCTAGAGAAAATATTACTCCATAATCTCAAGAAAACATCCCATTCATAGATATATGTATTTAGACAGCACTAAGAATGTGTAATCTATCATCATGACCCCACCACAAACTCCATTTGTTGAGATGAAACCATTAACATTTTTTTTGAGATATAATATAATTTATAAAGTAGAATCAAATATGGAACTAGGTAATATAGAATTTACAAGAATATTACCTCTCACCGTCAATGGTCCAGCCTCACTATCAACATGTGTATTCCATAATGCATGAAACATCCATACGCATCTCCCCTATAAGGCCATATGGATCCCATGAGTTTCCCCACTATGATAATATGGGAACTTTTTCCTAGAATAACACATTACACTATATCAACTTCCTCATCCTATAGAACTAAAACTTCCAGTAACATACATTGGGGAAGATCCCCTTACAACACTAACTCTATCTAGCTACACCCTCACTATACTTAAGTCATTGAGTCCTATCGAAAATATGTAGACGTTCCATCATAACAAAAGACTGGAACTCTTATTATGGTCCGGTAATGTTTCTAAAATATTGACCTAACCTATCACATAGATGGAATATCACTCTAGTAAGTTATTATGGAACCAAACCTCATGTTTGACCACTCAGGTTCCCAAATCCCAATATATTGTTCTCATAAAGGTGATTACATCTCTCAAAAGTTGTACACCCTGACCATATTGTATAAACTATCTATACAACACTAGAATCCTCATTCAGGTTCCCTACAACTATGAGAGCCTAATCCACCAACACTATAAATTTCATTAAATGAAAGATGTTAACTTGGGACATAATTAGTCATATATGTCCATCATTTAAACATTTCACTATTGGTTTCTAATCTTTTACAAACATTGGATAATACATTGTAGTTTTGTAGAGCATCCAAAATAGTCCATCATAGACATGATCTGTTGAGTTTGTCACGTGAAATACAATCCATTCTCCCACCTCAGTGTCTCTGGGTCAAATTGCTCCAAGAGCCTCTCTAAGTAGTCCATCCATAACTTATCATCTAACTATCTCTTTTGAACATTAACTTACAAACTATGTTTCCTTAATACTCATAGGGTATATGTTACTAACTAGATGGTCATCTCAGCAGGTGTCTCCAAATGTTTAGGTAACATCTTGATGGGCTCAACCCAGAGCAGAGCTCGATCATGTCCACCCTACAAAAAATGTCAGAGTGTGCTTCACCAGAAACAATCTTTTTTTCTTAAGTGATTATTTTCTAAAACCACCATGGTCCTATTCTCTTGAGTGTGATAATGGGAGAAAAATTCACACTAAACTACCCCCTTATTCCTTACTCATCATTATCGTTTCTTCAGGTTCTTCTACTAGTAGATCGAGAACATGAATATCCACATGTCATCTTCTCAGTAAGAATTTCCATAGAGGAATACCTCAATAATTTCAAAAAACAATCTTTTAAATCATAACAAAACATTAAAATTTTTATTTAATGTGATAACCACAACATGTTACAATAAATCTCTTCCATAATCCCCTCCACATGGTTATTTTTGTGGTGCTAACAATACATTTATCTATTATAAACATTGGTCCTAATTTTTAAAGGGTATTCTAATTATAAAATAATGTTTCTCTTTTATAAACCCATTTATTATACATTTTCTTCATTTTACCATTATTAATTTAACATTATTCCCCAGTTAAAATTAAATTTCATTTGAATGGAAAAATAGCTTAGGTTAAAATACATACTCAAAAACTCATTTTCCCCTGAGTGCCTAAAAATATACATATCCAAAAATAATCATGAATTCATAGAATGATACATGTGTACTCAATTCACATTCCATTTTTTAAAGAATTAATTCTCAAAAAATATAATTAAAATTCAAATCACATAACAACTGCACCACCCATGTTTAAATAATATTCCACAGTAATAGTTAATAATAATAACCACAATCCCACCCTAAGTGCTTGGGTTTTCCACCAGACATGGGTTCTAAACCCAGATGAACAATCTCATAACCAGTCCCACAATTTCAATTCTATCATTATACCTTTCCAAAATAGTATGATAAATTAACAAATAAAAATAGGCTCTAATACAACTTTGTAACATCCTGGTCCAAGTTACCTACAGTAATCCCTTAAGTTAGATAACCATGTGACATCAGATGCACCTCCCCATATTCTAAAGCCTGCTGACTAGCAGTGAGGTTCTGATTAGTCAATAATGGAGAGACCATACCCTCTTTTATAAGAGTAATACACTAGAGGAAATAAATGAAAAACATCAGAATAACATATAACCATAACAATGCTGCTATCTTAAGATAACTAAAGTAGGAAATAAAATATCCATCTGAAATAGTTAACATTCCATGATAATGTACATGTCTGCTATCTAAAATTAAACACAAAAGAATGATGCTGATGATTCCTATGCTGGTCATGAACCACGTCTGGTTCCCTCAACCACGCTCCATCCGTAAATCAACTATTCGATACAGGTCATTTCCCCTAACCAATCCTCAAATCATATAATATATTCAAGAACCAATCATGTAGCCTGAGTAAGGTTTGAGAATAACTTAGTAGTCCATCACCAATAGTGTCAAAAATAATATACAAACAATTATATTTGTAGAATTTTATATAGAAATAAGTAAAATTTATAAGTAGTTATCACATTATTATTCATTATATACATAACCATATTAACTATTGAGATCCTAAGGAAACATGTACCTGAACACCTAGTTCATCTTGTACTGGATCCTAATGTGTTCCCAGGTAATATCATATCTCAATACCTGCTTTAGATTATCTTAAATCCTGATCTACTTTCAAGTTATATCATATCTCAATACCTGTTTCAGCTCATGTTAAATCCCAATGTATTCCCAAGCGATGTTATATTTTTGATGGAATTTATTACCATTCTTTAATTCATACATGTATTTCCACATTGCCATTATTATTTCACAGAATATATGGACCACATTAACCTTTGATGATTCATACATTAATGACCATAATTCTATTCATAAAACAATCATTACAATGGTCCTATTCCCATTATTAAATTCATACATGAATGACCATGATGTTATTCACATATCACACCAATAATAACCATGAAACCATTATTTAATTATCATTTGAATGAACATGTTACAATTCACCTACACATGATGAATTTAATAATTGATTTTATACTTAAATTCCATTTCTAATAAATAATTTTGCAATGTTAACAATTTGTTTATTTTATAGTTCAATTACATAATGTCATAAATAATATTAATTAATTCCATTATTAATAAACAAATCCACTTTAATAACTGTGTCAAAATTTATTTTATTCAATAGCATAACTTAATTAATTCCACAATTAATTATGTTTTCCAATGCCATTAATTAATTTATCAGTTAATTAACCAATTCTCATAAACTCAAAATACCATAATTACTTCGAAAATTAATTATCTCATTCTAAATATTATTTCATTACAATTAATTCCAAAATTAATTTTATGAAATTATAAAATTCAATATCTCATAATAAATTCTATAATTAATTGCCTCAATCTAAAATTTCTAAACAACCCAATTTCACATCTCCTCAATTAATTGATCCACTTAAATAATTAATTTATTCAAGAACACATTTACTCAACATATTAACGAAATTATACAATTACATACATTTAATTAAGATAAATTATTTGGTATTTGATTTATACACCACCTACCACAAGTTTTTAAAGAAAAATCACCCAATGGAAATCCACAAATCTGAGTGTCACATTGGCATAGAAAATGATCCATATCTATAACCCTAAATCATGATTAACAAATTAGATCTCATAGATATAAATATTGATATACAACCCCATATATATATATAGAATTATAGATCTAAAACTAAACAAAAACAGGACGAAAAACTATCATGAGAAAATGAGAACAAAAGGCTAAGAAAGATAATGAACAAGGATATGATTCACTTACTACAAGGGTGCATATCATTAATCCGGGTATCAAATCATGAATAACATTGATCACTATGTCTTGAAATCATTATTTAGAGAAAAATATTTTTAGAGAGAACATATGGTCAAATGAGGGTCAATTTGGGGTAAATTAGCGGGTTTGGGAAATTTAAAAAAAAAATTGTGTTAATTTAATTCTCTATATGGTTTTCTAAGTAAGGGAGCACTGAATTCCATAACTGAGCATCTAAAATGTTCATATTTGGGGGGGGCATGGTTACTCCAAAGAGGGGAATCATCTGTCTATATTATATGACAACCATACAAATCCCCCACTTTTTGGGATGAATAGTTTTCTAGGTTGGGGTGTACGGTATGCTCTAACCATGTAATAACCATTCATAGCCCCTCTTTATTCTATTTTTCTCAATTTTCTACCCAATCAAACAAAATGTTAAATACAAAAAATCATGTACACAACACTAAATAAAAGTGTACCTATAATTGAGCCGGATAAAACTCTATAAATAGTCAGGATCTTACACATTTCATCACCATGGGAGTCACATTTTTTGTGATTGTTATGCTTAAAGGCATGGGTTTCCTAAGTGATACCTTATTTTTTGTTGAATTTCATAGACAGGCTCATGAAACAATGTCGGCCCTTTGAGTTAACTATCACTGGGATCAATTAGTGTTCTTGATATCTGGATGTTTAGAATTTTACCCTTGTTACACTTGTAAACGCCATAGTATAGAAAACATCGGATGTGATCTTTGGACTTAATTTGATGGATATGAGTTTTCCACAAGAATCCCAAAATTGTTATATGCGATTGGTTATTTTATTTAATTGTTTAGGGGCCTATGTTTCTTAGTCAAGTATGATCCCATATTTGTTCGGACACACAACTACTTAAATGAAAATTTTCCAATAGAAAAAACAAAAATTTATTTACCAAATTTAGTGTTTGTGCTCCAAGATAATGTTATATTCTATGGAAAAGGCATCATGTTTCATGTTGTGATACACTAGGAGTCTAAGATGATAATTTTCTGATTAGTTGTATATGCAAGGATATATATTTAATATATAATTTCATTCAGTGTATTATGAAAGGAACCGCTTCATTTAACATCATCTAGTTGATCTGGGTAAAATTTGAATATTGTATTATGTTTTTTATGTAATGGTCTTATGAAAAAAATACATGTTTTAAAATGTGAAATCAACCCTTCCATTGAAATAGAAATCATGTTGCAAGAATCCATATAACATTATATGAATGCTAAAATAGAACTCTCATTTGGTTGAAATACCATGACTCAGAATTGTCCATAAAATTATAGAACATATGTTAGGGAGTTATATAGGATGGGTTGTTAATGTCACGGTGAAATGATCATGTATTAGGGTGGATAGGCATGGGTAAATGTTTTCATTAAATTTACTTATTGGGTATGATCAAAGACTTGAGTTTCAAGGTGTTTTATAACATGTGTTGGAAATTGTTCTTGGTGGTGTGTAGGGAATTGGTGTTGCAATGTGGCCTTTTGAATGGGAGTACCTGAATTGAGTTGGAGGAGTTTTTTTTCATTGTTTCCCCATGTCTTCTCAAGTATGATAAATTCTATGGTTGTGAGATTGTGCCATTCTATGTTTTTTGACCAATTGAATATTATTTCCAAAAGGAAAATGAATTACAGATTACTGGATGGGTAGTTTTATAAATGGAGAATAATAATAAAATTATGAGATTTATGAAACATAAATTTGTGGATTTTAGAACTAGTATGGGGCCTGATATTTAATATGGGATTTCCAATGAATTTTAGGAGTTTCGGGCTCAAAATCATCATAATTGGGAGAAGATAGAATGGGCACACAATTTGCCTAAAATTGTGAGAACATCATGGTGAAACTCTATAGCTAGTCATAAGGTGTAGAGGGTATCAAAAAATTAGTTTTAACTATTCACATTAGTCTTCATTACCACGTTCATAGCTACATGTTTTTTATAGAGGGAAAATGTTAATTTTTTCACTATTTCTCAAATAGTTATTATAAACCATGAGGCCTCATAGTTAGGCACTGGATCAAGCAAAGTTGGCACAAAATTTTTCTAACCATGTGGATAAACCACAAACCTCATTCAATGAAATTAAATTACAATTTTAATCTAAATTTAGATCTCTCTTATTCTTTTTCTTCTCCTCCTACTCTTGTGTTGTAGTTGTCCCATGTAGATCCTCCTCATCTCTCCTAGGGATGGATATACATCATCCATCAGACATCGTTTTGAACCACAATTCATTACATTGGATAACCCTTAGTATGTATAAGACTCCACATACCATTGTTATCATTTTCCATTTCCATATCAAAATCTATCTTTGTATGAGATAATTTAGCATATTTTTCGGTGGTATTCTATTTCATAGTTATATCTCAAACAACGCAAAATTAGGAAATTATATTGAACGTGAGGGTAATATTATGCAAAAGGTAGGTGTTATACGAATTTTTTACCATAATTTTTAGTTGATTTATAAAATTCACTGTTGTTCCACATGCATATATTTCGGTGAAATGACTCTTCATTTTGAAGTTTCTATTATGTAACATAAATATCAACCTTTGGTAGCTATTTTATATCATTTAATCAATTATTATGGTCATAAAACCCAACTATAACCACCCATATTGGTGTGTTTGTTGAATATCCTTAATTAATTAATTTTTTCAAATAAATCACACCATTGTGTTGTGTTTTCTTCTAAAATGTAACGGGTTGGTTAATTGAAATGTGAAGGGATGTGAAACCAACTAAGATACACCCAAAATAACCACGAAACATCCAATGTGTATATTGAATATTTTTTATGGAATGAACATGATGATACTAAACACAATTATTTTTTAGGGACAACCTTATATTATTTCAAATATGGTGTTATATGTTGTGGGAAGTCCACCTCAACCTATTACTTTTTTTATGCTTAGTGTTTCCAAATAAGTGAATGGACCACATAATGAATAAAATGATATTTTTATGCAAACAAAACGATTTTAATGTATTTTTAATGGTTATGGAATGCTTAAGTATGTGAACTCACATATTTCTCACTTGAATTGGGAAATGTGCTCGGCCCTCTTGGAGTGCATCACTAGTAATGTGGCATGTTTTTAAAAATTGAATTCCATGTAATTAATTTAAATGATTAAATGAGTTTTGATGCATATTGATCAGTAATAGGGTTCCATTTATTTAATTTATCCAAGGAAATTAGAGATTATGTTTACCTTGGGTGATTCTTGGGACTCATATTTATAGAATGTAAAGGACGACCCCATATGTTTCTTGTTTTTTCAGATGTTGTGATCGATACATGGTATGCCATAGAGGGGATCACAACGATGAAATTATACATTATTTAGTATGATTCAAGTTTCCCAAGGGATCCATTTTAAGTTTTCTTATTTTCTAGATTGTTATATTAGACAATGTGTGATACTATTTATCTTGTGTGAGACACGAGGGATGGACTTGGAGTTTCTTGTCATTACGCTAGGCCATGAGTGATGCGTGTGATTCGATTAATTATTATCCTTAGATAAAATCAGATATTATTTTGTATTTATAGTTCCATATAATGATACATGTGATTCTATTTCAAATAACAATGGATGGGATAACCGTTCCTCTTATTAAATTAAAATGATGACGACCTTTATATTAATTATTGGTAATGCATAACTTTTTTTAGAGGGACATGTCTATAATGATCAATCACATTATTAGGTATGGTCGATCTCGTGATGATTTTTCTATGATGCACTTTATTACATCTATATAATATCTATATTTCATGATCATACATTCATAGGAATTCCATCTTAGCATAAAAAATTACGTTTTTCTAGGCTTTATAGAGGAACATGAGCCATATATTCTATGATTATATATTTATTTATATTATTGAATTAATAATATCTGCACATGTCCATATTTATTGTAATACATATGGTTAGCTTTTGAAATCATTGTTTTTTATAGTTATTATAACTCATACTCCACTTAGTCCACCATTTCACTAGGTTACCCAAGAATACCTCATGTTCTGAAGTTCTTGGATTATTTTTCTTATTATCTATTGTACATAAGAGTCAAAGGTACTGGAATGAGATAGTACCTTCGATTCTCATGGAGTTATCCTATAAAATATTATTCTCTTTGTCCAACTCTGTTGTATAGTATAGTAATCTATGTTTTATTATCGTTATTTAGATTACTTAATATCAAATAGTTGAGAATGCATAGATTTATTGTGTTTTCCAACATTATTCAGTCATTATATTTAACTTCTTCTCCCTATCATTTAGTTACACTAAACCCACTATTGAGGGATTTATTTATTATCCCTTATATTATTATGATCATATAATAATTTAGTTATAGTATCCCCACTATAAAATCTTTAGACCCTTACTATTAGTTAGATACCTCATATAGATGGGGATGATCAATTCCAATAGTGTGGTGATTGGCTCGACCACGAATTCCATAGTTAATTGGTTAATCATTGTTTTTAAATAAATAGACCTTGTAAATCTTGAAAAAGTAACCTTAATATGTCTAAATTAATATATGAAGTTTATACTTGACGAGGTCATGTATAAGATACTACCATTCAATATCATTAATTATTTTACATTAACAGAAATTCTATCATCATAATAATATAGAATATTTCATAATAATTTTTTTAAATAAAATCATCATGGTTCCACCATGCCAATCCCCTTTAATAAAAACTGCTAGTATTTTTCATGAGATGTAAAATGATGACCAAAATCATGGGTTATTTCAAGTTCTAGTAAAACTTTCATTTCCCCATGATAGAATATGTGACATTTATTCTACTATTTTTTCAGAAATTATTTATAAAAAAAATTTCTATTAATTAAAATGATAATATAATCTTCCAACCAAATTTGAGAAACAGTTGTGTTGTAGGTCTGTTTAATGTATAGGTTCGGATCCACATTCCCTTACATGAATTATATGAATCTCTGGTACTTATATAGAATGAAAATATATGATTGCAGATATTTTTTAATCAATAAGGATATTTAGTCCATGTTTATGCATTCCATTAACATGTATCAAGAATAAAACCACCTGGACACTATATCTAGATATGTTTATTTAGAACACCATTAAGAAATACATACTTTATAATAATATGGAAAATATTAAATTATATATCAAACCGAAATTTCAATGAATACTATTAGTGATTCAAGCCTACAAATAACTGAAAATAAATAATCAACATCAATTCCCTCAATTTTTGAGTAACGCTTAAATAACAGTCTCCCTTAGAATCTTTCACCTTCACCGTTCATTTTTTACCTATACTCGAAAACAAATTTTTAATCAAATAATTTTACCATTTTTTGTCTATGAATAGGCTCTATTGATTGATTGATTATAATTTTATTCATACCTTAATTTATGGGTTGAATCAAATTATTTTCACAAATGAATATTCAATATCTATGGTAAATATATATATATATAAACACTTGATTGAATGAATTTTTGTCTGGTTTTTATCCCTTCTCAAAAGATATTTTTTGTACCAAACAAAATATTAACTATTGAGTTTGACCCTGTAGTTATTGAATTTTTACCCTCATCGGTTAAATATGGTGATTCTGCCTAATCATTTAGAATTTTTATAATATCTATATCTTCTACAAATAATGTACAAGGTTTAATATTGAATATAATAATCACCTTAATATGTATGGTTGTTTTCTAAAGAATGTATTATTTTCCAATAACTATCAGATAATTAAAATACACTATTTATTAAATAAATTTATTTTTAAATGTTTTTTTTTGAAAGAGTATATTTAATATTCAGATTTCTAATCATACATACAATAACATTTTTCACTCATCTGGATTAATCATGAACTCTTAAACACACAGTTTTTTTATATTCTCATTTTCTAAGATAAAAACATAATATGGAGTTATATATATGTTTTTCCTCAATAAAAGACTATTATAACAGTTTTAGAAATGTTTTTAACATTCATCTAATAGTATCATTCGGTTCCCTACCCTATTAGCAAGGTGATATCCATTTTAAAAAGGATCCTACCAATAATTTGATATAAGAAATTCTTATGGGGATTATAGGCTGCACAAATATCATCTTTAATTAAAATTTTAAGATATTATAAGAAACTCATTACCCTACTCACATCAATTGTTTGATATTATAATATTCAAAGAAAAACCTTATTTCATTTTATCCATCCTTATAAAACATTTATAGATACCTGTGAAATGATATAAGTGAGATAGAGAAAAAATCCATTATTATTATGTTGAATTGAATAATTAATGTGTTATATTTTATATATCATGTTTTTGAATTTTTAGTAATAATTAAATGGAATATGAGTGAATAATACCCAATAGTCATTGATTATGTATGTGAACACCATTATGATTTTAACTCAGTCTCATAAAATTTTTCCACGTTTTATATGCAATGATAAAATATTCATTCATGAATAAAAGATATTATACTGAAACATCCCGAATTAAATTATTAATTTTATTTTTTCCAATATGATCATGGTTTCATTCCGAATAATTTTTATCATATTGCAAGATCATGAAGAAATTTTTTTATCTTCTATAACCTAATATAAATTATCATATGTTAATAACCATATTATTGGAACATCTCTATATTTTATTTCATTTACAAAATATTTATTTTTAATGATATCATAATTTATATCATCATAGAGATGATATTTTGTTAAAAAAAATATAATATAAAATAAATGAAAAATTATTATTATTAAATATTTTATTTATTTTCCATATTTTATAAACATTATAACATTTGATATTTAATTAACAATCATATTATAGGGCTATGAAATTATATAAATTAATTATCAAGTAATGAATATATATATATATATGTAATTAATTAACTTTCATATTTTAGAATTTTATATCATATCTAATTTAAAACAACAATAAGCATCATAATAATCAATGATATAGTTATATTTTTATGACCATTAACAATCATATTATATTAGTTATAAAAATTTACAATTGATACAAATGAATGAATAGATGGACACATCTAATTGGATCACACCTTATGAAAGACATTAATTAGAACTTCTAAGGGAGATGAAACCATTTGGATTTTCCATTTATCATTACCAATATGATATACAGTAAATAATGTACAAATACTATAATTTTTTGAAGAATTTTATGTTAATACAGATCACACCCCAAACATTATATGCCAAACCAGCCCAAGAATATCTTACTATTGCACACCTTACCCTTTGGAATTAACTTGTGTAATAAATGGATATGTATTGACAGAATAATAGTATAATTTTTTACATATTTTTTTAAAATATGATAATATTCATTACTTATTATTAATATTTTTAATTTATTAAATATTAAGTTTGATAAAAATTAGATTATTATACAATGAACCACATTTTTTATTTTATAAAAATATAAATATATTAGTTATAAATCTATTATTAGAAACCCAATTTGCCTAAATATATGGTTATATTCATTTAAAAGTATACAATATGATAATTATTGGTTTTATGATAAAATAAATATAATTGTTTAAACATGAATGATTGAATAATATAATGGTGAGCTTTTCATAACATTCTAAGATAGTCGAGTTTTCAATTAAAAATCAACCACGACATAAATTTAAGGTATTAATTATGAAATAATAATCAACTAAAAGTGATGTAATATATTCCATAAAAGATATTGAATTTCAAGTAAATATTTTTCTAATAAAATAATATTTTTTTGAATTTTTTTGATAAATTTTATAAACACCTAATGAATCACTGAAAATATATATTATAAATTAATGATTATAAATCAATGTTTTATTAGCATGACTCACATCCACATAACATGTTATTATATTACTGATATAGTTTATTGAACATGTTAATTAATGAAAAAAACTTCTCATTAGTATAAAATATGACCAAATAATGTGGCAATTAGTTATTATTTTTAAATTATGTATTGTATAGTGCACATAATCATTGTTTCAAAGTTATTAAACATCTCTCCTCACATTTTTTATATTAAAAAACCAAAATCCCATTACAATTCAATTAAAACACATGTATAATTACATTACAAATCTCTTTCATATCTAGGAACCTATCATGTTACCCCCAATAATTTAAGATGATTATTCCACACTTTGAGAGGCATACTCTAAAGTTATTTGATCTTATACATCTCATCTTTCTCCAAAAACCATCTATGTTTAAGCCTCTTGATTTCAAATTTTTTATCAATTGATATTTTTTCATAAATACCTCTTAATTTTATTATTATTTCAATGTAATTAAATACCCCTTTAATTATTACTAACCCCTTCCACAAAACATTTACATACCCAAGTTGTGTTTTCAGATGATTCTTATTATTTCCATGACTAATATTTTTGTTGTGAATACCCTCCAACTTATCCACTCATGATTATTCAAATGGATGTAATAATGCTTCATTTGTTGGGTTATACCATATATGTAACACAGAATCCTTAAATAATCTGGTTAAATTCGATGGAATATTATCCAATGTTTAATGATCTATGTGGAACAATTATGCATGTATAGGATATGAGTATGACTGGTTCTATTAAAACAATAGAGATCTCTATTTCATTTTGAAACATTTTAACCTCATGAGATCCATATGTGGTGATAATGAGGTTATCATATTAACTCTAATATATAATTTCTTATTTTCCACCCCTGACTTATGTTTATGATTCCATTTTTTATTTACATTATATATAACAATGTTTCTTGAGGCTATTATTTTATATCATTACTCATTTTTCCAAATTATGATTCTCATCCATTTTATTATATTGTTATATTACTCTTTTATAACATTTAATTATTTTCCAAATTCTATTCTTTTTATTTACCTTTCTAGTATTTATAGATCACTGATTTCTTATATATGTCCTCCTAATTTCCCATGCTGTTTTAGAAGACATATGTAATTAAAGGACATGCTTTTGCGTTTTTAAATAATGATGTTGTATTTATTCCTCATGTTTCTATGCCATGTACTTAATATACTAAATACCCTAGTCCTAACCATCTTATAGTTTTTTATTAAGTGTATCATTATGTAATAAATTATTAATTAAGTAGTATTAAATATATGGGCTATCGTATTTGGTATTTGAATAATTTCTAGTTATATATGGGAAATGGATTAAAAAACTCTAGTGAAATCCTTAATGAAACGACCAAAATGGATAAATCATTTATAAATATTTGTAATGTATAATGTATGTGGTGTCGACGAAATTAAAATCATATATCGAAACAATTAGTGAATGTTGCTCATGCATAGTGGAATATAAGGTAAATAACCCCAAAAGGGTGCATTTCTCTAGAATCTATCAACATAAAATGAATGAATTATGTACAGGATGAACGCATTGTATGACACCTACATGGGATATACATTGTCAAATTCTCAATCTATTTATGAATAATTATTAAGGTAAAAATAAATCCCATATTAATTTATATTATGAAGTAGGTCATGGATAACTTATATAGAATCCTAAAAACTAATGGGATAAAAAATATATCTAATTTATGATTTATTAATTTAATTTTCATAATTTCATATTTATTTCATATATATTGAAAAATGATTCATCCAAAATTTATTATTTATTTTTATTAAATGAATATAAATAAGAGAATCTATGTTAATAAAATATGTGAGAGGTAATGGGATGATGACACAAATGATATGAAAAAAATAATGGTATCGAATGTGAGATATATTGTGATTATTCCAAACTAGATATTAATATTAACTATTTATTACTACAACATTGTATAATTTTAAATCATGTAAAATAATAGAAATTATCAATAATATGTAATTTCCTCTAATAAATGTGATAAATGAAATAAGATTCAATTAGCTAAGAATAAAAAATGGGGAATGAGTAACTAAGGGAAATGTCAAAATGAAAATAAATGTGGTTTCATTTGTGAAAAATATAGAATAATGTGGCTAATTTACATAAGAAAAAGATATGTTATGTTAACATAATTTGTTGATATTTATTCATTATATGGTACCATTAACAATTCTATGAAATAAATGTCGAGATGTTGTGAATTAGCTATAAAAATTCTTTTTATTGGTTTTATCAAGCATGATGGGAACTAAAAATATCTAATATAAAAGATAAATATAATGATATATTTTGACAAGGGTCGTGAAGATATAAGTACATTTAACCTCTTCTCAAGAGTTTTGTATGTCATGTTGTATTCTAATTCATACCATATTAATAAATCTCGTAATTTTTATAGGTATATAGTGTCAGTAACCTAGATTATATGATAACATTAGGGAAAAAATATTTGTTTATTGCATTAAAAGATTACGATTGGGGGAATTTGTTTATTGAAAAAATTATAATCCCCCATTTTATATAATTTGATGTTATCCTAGGTATGTCTTGGTTTTTTATATATATCCAACATAAATTTCATAGATATATAATTCAACCATTTTATCATGTATATGTATTCAATTAAACACATGTATGTGAAGTAAGATGAATCCTATTTAGTACCAACATCTCATGATTTTAAATTTTTTCTTTGCTGGAATGAATATTTACCATAAATTATTAATATTAATGAAATGATCATCCATAAATACATTTTCATTGTTACGAAACAAAATGATGTCTTTCATAAAGAATTTCATATTATTGATTATAGCTGTGAGTTAAAGATATAAATCTATCTCATATATTGGAACATACCGATATCCAAGAATCCATATAAAATGGGAACTATTAAACATGATGATATAATGAAAAAATTATATGATATTCTAGTTAATGGGTTGATATAGCCAATTTCGTCACCATGGGGGCGAATCATTCCAATCCATCTAAAATATTTAGGGGAAAATGTGACTCGACATTGATTACCTTGAGATCAATAAGATCATAATAAATGAAAAAGAATCATCTTCTATGGATAGATGACTTGTTTGATTAGTTTTTAAGGGACTAATAATTTCCAAAAATTGATATTTGGTCATGTTATAATCATGGAGTGGTGAAGAAGGATGATATCACAAATATATCACTTCATAAATGATATAAACACCATTAATATATAGTGATTGAATATAGGCCTCCAAATTCTTTTACAATCTTCAAGGATGTGATGAATATATTATTTAGGGATGTGACTATATATTTCATAGTGATCGTTATCACAAATAAGGTGATATATTTGGATCCATCAAAAAATGGTAATTAAAGGATGATCTAGAAGAACTATTATGAAGAAAATCGATTGTATCATTAAATTATCTTTGTACTATCATATATTTTTGTGAAATATTTAATGATTTTAAATATTACTAAAAAAAAAATATAGATTGGAGTCAATTGTTTAATGAATGTGGAGTTTTATTAATGCTATAACAAGTTGATGAAGAGGCTACTGACTACGCCTATACTCATATTACCCACCAGTAGAGAATGTTTTTTGATCTACAATGATGCATCCAAATAGGTCTTGTATGTAATAATCATGCTATATGAAATATTTATAGCTTATTCCTCCTTCAAATTAATGTTAGATGCGAAAAACACCCAGTGTATGATGTTAAATTAGAACCAGTTAACCTTTTGTAAATTATTTATTCACATTAAATCTATGAAGAAAAGTGTGACATATATAAATATTGTTAGAGGATTACATATATATTTATAGAAGTAGAATAATATTCACTAAATAGGATGTTATGGATGACTAAATATTATAACTTTTTAACCCATTACCATCATGGGAAGGTAAACAATGTGGAAAATTCTTTGAGTGGAATGGATCCAACAACCATATTTATTGTGAGTATTGAATGGGATCTTGTATTCATTAAAATATAGTTTATAGTCTTGGTAATAATAAAAAGATGTTTATCATAATGTTATAAAATAAATACTGAACCTTTTAATCATTAAAGGATCATAGTGTCCTAGAAATATGATGATATACTTTAGAGGAATGTAAATAATGTTTTTGGGTTCTACAATTCTGATGATAGAGTTATAAGGTATGGGACATGGATATGTTTCCCATGAAAAACAAAAAACAAAATATGGAATATAAATATTATGTGAAAATCTCGCCCTTATCTGGTAATATAAGAAGTATTATGATATATATATATATATTTTGAAAACCTTTTTGTGGGATAACATGTAGTAGGCTATTAAGGAGTTTGTTTCTCAATTATTGGCATGCCAACAAATAAAGGTGGAACTATAAAATGAAAATATTATGATGGTACCATTAGAAATATCATTATGAAAATGTAAAAAAACTAGGGATTTAGTTGTAGGAGTCACAGGGACCCATAAGGTAATAACACAAAATGTGTTACAATCAACCACCTTATCCAATCAACACATTTCATAACTATAAAGGGAGTTTTATAACTTAAAAATATCACCAAGATATACATACGTTAATTCGTAATACATCATGGAGTTACACATTCTATTGTATCTGATTGGGATCTGTGTTTTTTCTAGAGGGTTTGGATACTTATTAAACATAAATTGGAAAAAAAATTAGGTTTGACATTAAATATCACCCACATATGTATTTTCATACTGAAATAACCATTAAAACATTAGAGTATATAATGAGAACATTTTCAATGGATTTCTATAGATGTTGGGTCTGAAACATCCCTTAGTGGAGTTCTAATAAAAAATTATTCCATTAAATATTTCAATTGGAACTTTATGAGGCTTTGTATGGGATGAGTTGTCAAACATAGACATGATGGGATGTTATTATAGAGTTTAATAAAATTAAACCATATTTTATCCATTACATGACAATGATGGATAAAAAAATGAGTTTCATATTAAATCTTCTAAAATTCAATAGAAATTTGATGCCTATAATATTTAAGGGGACCATGAGATTGAGGTCAGAAATAAATTGTCCCTTTCAATATTTATAGGGAATAAATACATGAGTTTTGGGAAGAAATGAAATCATATTCTGAGACACATCATCCCTTTTTAAATCCATGATTGCATTGGAGTAGTGACCTAATAACCAACATCCATCAAAACTTATCTCTTATATGTGATGTGTTATATGTATCCCTCTCGAAGAAGTAAATACTATAATTCTAACATGTATTACATGTAGATGTGATACCATTAGAGATTGATCATTCATTTGTATAGAAGATAATGGGGATCCAAGATTATAGAGAAAACGTTTTCTGAAACAAGATTTCTAGCCACATAAAAGTGTTATAGTGGAATGAAAACCTTGAAGAAACAACATGGTAATCATAAAAGGTGATGAAATAGAAGTACCCAAATTTTTTAGTGTATGAAATGAATGTTACAAAGAAATATTTATAAATTATGGCTAACATAACCACCAAAATTTTTATAAATGAAATTTCCACATTCTGAAGGAATGATTGAAATATCATGTAATGTTGTTATATAAAACACATGCACTATTTTGGTTATTTTGGAACACTATATCATATTGTATTAAAATTATAGTTAAGAATAGAAAAATTAATAATATTTTAAATGTAAAATTACAATTAATATTATTATATTTAGGGTATGATAATGTCCAATTGATAATAACAAATTATGTGATGACCTCGGCCTATATTATGACACTATATAGAGCCCATTTATCATTGATTTTGTGAGATATAAAAACACTAGGATTTTCCATTGAGATATCACATGATTGAATTTAAAAAAAATCATAAACCAATATAATTATAAGAGACATATATGTTCATACAGATCATGACCCAAACCATTTATAATGAACCACCATTTGAAAATATCACCATTACACACCTTATGCTTAAGTTATTCACTAGTCCAATGAATGCTTGTGTATTTAGACCCTAATTGTACGAATGTGTATTTATTTTAATAGAAAATGATTATATTTTTTTTATTAAATCATATATGATTTAATAATTAGTTTGATAATAATTATATAACAATATGATGAAAAAAATTTATTACTAGGAAATAATTAGTTTTAATGAATATAATCTTCTTGAGGAATATAATAATTTAACAAAAGAGCTATATTGATAAAATATTTTTATTAATAAATATTTATTAAACATATATGATAAAATAAGTCAATAGTTTTGAACCTAATTATTATAAGGGCCTTTAAATTGTTATTGTCAGAAAGCATGTATTTTTGAATAAATTGGTATTTTGATTTAAATGTGTAAAATATCATTACTGGGGAATTATTTTGGTTATATATTTTTATAAATATCTATTGGGAAATTATCCAAATTTGATTCATTAATAATTATCTTAGATAGTATAATTTTCAGTTTAAAATCAAATGTGATATAATCATATTTTATGCATTAAAGCATCATAATTACCCATAAGAGATATAATATACAGTATAAATTGTACCCATGACCAAATAAAAATTTACGAGATAAAATAATATTATTTTTGAATTATTTTATTAATTTCATAGATCCATAATTAAGTATCCCTGACCAATATTATTTTATTTTATTTTTTAAATTAGTGCATTGTATTAATGAATTACATATAGGTAACAAAGTGTATAGTTTTAATGATACATTTTCATAAACATAAAAGTTCAATAAAAAAATCATAGATAAAATCTATTAGATTAAACCATGCGATGTTTGTGGTTTCGATTAAATTATCATATGGAGCCTAAAATAGAATTTTAGAAATTAATATATACCTCTAATCCCTTATTATATATAATCCCTTAAAAACACATATTCATCACCACTAAAAGCCCCTCGAGAACAAAATTTCTCATCTATTGCCTCTCTATATCCCACCACCGTGTCAACATGCTCTTAAAATTATTTTCAAAAGCTTTTAGAGGACTCTTGTCAACGTAAGGGATCCTATAGTTATCCTCGTTATTCAAGAACCTTATTTAGGTTATCAATTTTTATTCCCAATTATTAATTTTTGGAATGATTTTCAAACATATCTCTTACTATCATTTTTATTTGTATGTTATTAGAGTACCCCTTTCTCTCTCATTAAACCATCATATAAAACCATTATAGAACAACATTATTCTACTAAAATTAGATAATAAATTTATTTTCCAAAATTTGATTTAGTGAGTATGTATCCACAATTCCTCTAATGTTTAGTCACCTGGGTGTAATTATATGTATTTTATAGTGGAATCCTACTTTTTTAACAAACACTACTTAATATAGGGATTAAATTTATTTTAATATTTCCATATGTTGGACGATCTATGTTGTGCACCGATATATGATATGAATATGAGTTGTGGGACAAGAATTATATAGCACTTCATTGCATTGGGTAATGTTTTAATATAAATAGATTCAATGTATGGTTTATATGAGGTCACACTATGAACCCTGTGTTTTTTCCTATTTTTAACCATTACTTATTTTTATGATTGCATGTTTTATGTTTTTCAACATTCCTATGTTTTCTTTTTTTTTTAACATGTTATATTAGGACTCATTGTTTAAGATTATTTTTCCCAACACTTTTATTACACCTTTATATGCCAATTTATTAAAATTTACTTCATTAACATATTCAATTATTTTTATTCTTTTACTGGACTTTATTGATCACCCTTTATTATGTATGTCCCTATGTCAACATGTGTTATACGATTCCAAGAAAATATAATTATATTTTAGTGTTTTTAAATAAGGATGTTGAATTTATTTTTCATGTTTTTATTTAATATAATTAATTTTCCAAATACAACTGGTATAAATATATTATGTTACTATATTGAGTCCACCTTTATGTATTAAATTATAAATTTTTGCGTATTAAATATATGGGTTAACATATATTTCCAAAATCATCAATTACTCTTACATGTTTGCCACCATTGTGTAAGTTATTAAAATCACATATTATATTTTAAGAGAATCCACTCTCCATAATCTATTTAATATCATATTTTTAAGACATGAATGAAATTTAAATATCATTTCATTTTTTTTGATACTCATAATTTTTGAAATAGTACAAGAGGTTAAACATTAATTTAAATTATTATAGGAATACTTTGGGAAAATCGTTCCAAATATTTCCACCATTATGAAACATTCTACACACTTCTTTCTAGTTCATCAAAGTCTTTCTGGGATAAATATTTATCTCAACTTGCTGTACTTTCTAGTTTATTCAAAACATTTTTCATCTCCCATTTATATTTTTAACTTCTTTTTCTATGTGAAGGAATTCTAAAACATAAATTATATAAATTTTAAAAAAAACTCATCACACCACCAAAAATATAATAGAAACATTCCCAATTCGTTGAAATGATGACTCTATATAAGCTTTTATATAGATATATTATCAATTCTCTAATGACATTACTTCACTAAATCCTTTTTTCTTCTCTTTATTAGGAATTTGGAATGTTTATTAAATTTTTCCACAAAAATTTATCCATACAAATATGAATATTATATCCTATTTATAAAAAGACTTAATCTATTTTAGATTATTATTTTCCAGAAAATTCATCTCTAGAATATTTTCTTTTTTGAGGGGAAATTATAATGACCTTATTCATGCCAAACATTCTAATAATCAAGGATAATAGATTTTTGTATCCTATAAAATGACCATTCCTCTACTACATCATGAATAATATCATTTTTCATTCATTTTTTTTCTTAGATTAAACAATATAATTTTTTTAATTCTACCACCTTATGAAAAAATATTTTTTTGGAATCCAAGTAACAAATAATCATAATTTATTTTAATTATAATGTCTAAGATTTTTATCTTTTTTCCCCAACCATTTCATATCAATTTGGATATTATCATTCTTATTTGATTTTTATATATTTAAATTTCAATTTCTTAACCGCTGATTATCCTTCAAGAAAATAAATATTTTAAACCACTATGTGTAATGATTGGATTATTCTCTATATTTAGTAAAAAAATAACAACATGTATTTAATATTCCATTATGATAAAATATTTTTTAGAATAAATTTTATTCATACCATATCTTGTGTACCACTAGGTTTAAACAAAACATGTCTTAGTCATAGTTTATGAAATTAATTAAACTGTAGTTCTTAATTATTTTACAATAAATATTGAGAAAAGATATTAATTTTTCTTTAAAAATAAATAAATTATCTAGTGTTTACTTTATTTTATCATTCTAAAATGTTCTATTTGTTAATCAGTAGAAAAAAATATTAATTATAATATAAAATTACATTTTTGTTTAGATATTTTATAATATCAAAGTATATTTTGAATTAGTTGAAAACCAATTAGTTCACGTTTATATATATTATTAAATTCTAGGTCATTCAAATCATCTTAATAACAAAATTAGACAAATTTTTTTGACAACATTTGTATATATTTGTTATGAATAAATATTTTATAATTTAATCTATGTAATTAATTTTTAAATTATTATTTTCCATATATTTAAATTTAATTTTTTAAAATGGGTTCCATATTCAGAATTACAAAAATTTATAATGTCTAATATGGTCAACATAAATTTTGGCAAAAAATTAATATTGAATGCATTAAAATTTAAATACCATGGTCAAGGTAAAAATTTATTTATTAGGTTGGGGGAAAACTAAAATTATAAAATATTAAAATGATATTAAATATTATCTATATTTTATTGAATGTGTTTATTTTTCCTTTTCTATTGAATTATGTCAAATATATCAATTAATTCCCACTTTTCTTTCAATATGTTTTATATAATATGTAATTTAAAAAAAAACATAATCCTTACATTTAATACATATAAAGTATTTGGTTTGGGTGAAAACCCAGATAAGGTTGACTATGTGTATTATTTTGAAATAAATTTTTTTTCAAAAAAATTTATCATTAAATTTTAGAGATTTATTAAATTATTGAAATGCATAATAATTACAACCAATGTAATTATTTATTAAAAAAATATAATATGTGATACCATAAATAATAAAATTGAAGTAAATTGAACGAATTAAAGTGTTCGTTTATATTTTTAGATTATTATATCATGTAACATAGGTTTGATGAAAATAAATAATAATTATATATATATTTCTTGATATTTTAAATTCAATTTAAATGATTAAGGAAAAAAATTAACATTAATGTTATTTTATGATAAATTATTTTTTAATAATTGTTTTAAATGTCTTTAAAAATAATATCATATAAAAATAAATTTTTCAATGTTATTTAATTTAAAATATTTTTCATTCATGGAATAAATATAATTTAATAATGACTACATTTACACCTTAATATTAAAAATACCAAAACATAGTTAAGGATAAAACATAGTTTTTACACATCACATGTTCTTTTGTTAAAGTTAATTTATAAAAAGAATATCTCTTATATAATATAAATTAGATATAAGATTAGAATTATTTATTTTGAAATAATCTAATTATTATCAACTTAATTAATTAATTATTGATAAATTACCTTTATTAGAAAACTAGCAATCGTAGGGAAAAACCAAGAAGCTAAAAATAACGAAACATTGAAGTTAAGGGAAAAAAATTTAAAATTGTAGTTCTATTATATGGTGGTGGTGTGTATGAAAAATGTTATATTAAAACCCCGTTAATTATAAATTTTGTATCCACTTATGGAAATGTTGACCTCACAATGGTGTATTATTTTGAGTTTTTACCAGAATGCCACTCCTCCCCAAATATAAAAGGACACTCACACCCCTCACTTAATCACACAAACACACCACTTTATTTAAGATAATACCTACCCAAATAAATTTATAAATTCCATCCCCTCATAATATATGACTTTTCTAAGACATAAATCATAAATAAATAGGTTATATTTAAAACCTAATAAGGATATCCAATGAAAATTTAATGTTCTTTAACATGAATTTTTCTTTTACTTCCTTCTCCAAATCCTTATATTTTTATCAAACCATGATGATATAAGACCCTAAATTTCATAAATTTTCTATAATCTGGTTTTAATAATGTAATTACATAAAACCATCCCCACTTTCTTAAAATGGGATGTAAAATCATCATTCATGAGTATGGAAGTTTACCGCCTCATAAACTGATCTTATTCATTTTCCTTTTTCACCCTTCAATGTCAAGTATTATAATAGTTATAATGTGTGTGTGTGTACGATATTTTAAAAAATTATACTTCTGGAGTAACATAATCTTATATATGTGTTTAACTTATACTTTATAGGAGTGACGACAATGTCGCTCATGTGTGTGATAAAAACCCACCTCAGAAAGTGATGTGATTCATCTTTCACAAATTCTTTACATGGATGTTGATAATGCTAATGATAATGAATATATGTGATATAAATGATATATAATATTCATGATATATTTATCAATTAAAATATATATACATATTATATTCTTTCTTTCTTTTTAACAAACATAATGAATATTGCATCTTTCGTGTACATGTGGACAACTGACATCATGAATTGACATAAAACTCATTTAGTAACCACAACACATGGATGATATATATATATATAGTTAATATGGTATTAAAGATATTATTATCATTTTTTAAGGGTTGTCTATTTATTATCTCTTAACCAGAATGATTAGTGAGAGATAGAAACATTACTCACGAGTATGTAGGGATTATCACATATATAGTCCTAACACATATCATTTTTCATCACTATCATTTATTTTTATTTAAAAATATTTGATGTAAAAATTTTATAGTTATTGATTTATTATTATTATGGAGATGATATTTCTATATATTTTTAGTTGTAATCAGATCATTCAGGGAGAAACACACATGAGGAAACAAGGTAATTAATAACCAAAATAGTCAAAATAATGAACAATTATAAATGAACAAGTAATAAGGTGTTATAAAATGATCATATATAATACTAAAAATATTCATATAATTTTTTTATGTTAGTAACGTTTTTTAAACCATTATTCATGAGTTTTAGGAATGTTCAATCAAAACAAAGGATATCTTAAGATATTTCATCTCATTTCATGTTATATTAAGATTGTTTTCTATTATGAACGAATTTAGATTTATTAGTTGTTTGTTTATACACATTGAATTCTAATATCATGTGTAATTAATTGTACATGGTATTTTATGTTTAAATTTTAATTATTCTATCCTTGGAGATTTGAATTCAAAAATACCAAATGGTAATAGTTGTTGTGCAATCTCACATTCTTTTGTTATTTTAACATAATCTTGAAACAACCACTTGGTTATAATTATATTTCACTAAAAATTAAATTACTCTACAATATCCATATTATGGTTTAATGGATATGATTATTTTATAATCTATATACCATTTTTTAAATATGATGTTTACATTTAATGTTATTTGATTAACAAGAGATATATTGAAAAATCTGTATCATTTATTCAATAAGGATATTTCATATGGTACATTGTTTATGAATTAAATTTATTAGTATTCATTTTAAAAATTATTCTTAATTTCATTACATTGGTTGTGGAATAGTTCATGTAATCTCATTGATGCACCAATAGTCTCAAAAGACAAATCTATTGGCCAAATCAGATTAGTTACTTCCCACATGATGAAACTATCTTAATGATAGATCATGATATTAAATAACTTCAGGATATATCTTGAATGTCTAGACATCATAATTTAATCATTACAATATTATTAATATTTGTGGTTATTATTATATTATTTATAATATCCATGTAAATTTATCAAGAACATATGATTATTTTTATGACATTATTTGATCATTTTCCTTCTATATTCTTTATTTCATTTCTAGATTAATAATTATAGGTAATGTAATATCAGATATTTTACATTTCATATTTTCAGTAATTAATAATGATGTGACATTTTTCCATGATGTATTCCACTATACATAACCATTACTGAGCTTTTGATCTCTAAATCATTTTTTTCATTCACCAGTATTTTAAGATGAATTCATGGAATGAATGTCATGGATGTAGAGTTTTTAATATTTTTATTCTTTATATTCATTTATCATTATTTAATTGGTATATGTTATGTTTTTGATTTCCAAAACTATATTTCTAATTGACTCGTTTGGATATGAATCATGTTTCTATGCCAATTGAATGTAGTAAGGCTCCAACTCTATAATAAACGGGTGTGGGATTTAATTTTTGTTATTACATAAATTTTAGTTGAAACTTTTGGAATTAGATTATGAAAACAAATATATTAGGGAATATAAACCTATTATAGGATTTGAATTTAATCATATAAGAATAATATATTTTTTGTTACGATAGATACTATGTGGGTCATCCATGATTTAAATCCATTTCTAGATACTAGATGTGGATGTGGTTCTGGAACAGAGTTACCTAGGTGTAATAACATTGAAAAGGTGTGTCCAAATTCACTGATGTTTTACTAGGTACATAAAAATGGGATCTAATACCCACCTGGAATTAAAATCATGTGGGATATAATGGGTATAATTAAATTCATCATTAAATATCACTATGATAGTTCTATAGTAAATAAATCCCCCAAAAACCGATGTTTTTTATTTTGAGATTAACAATAAATAAATTTTAATTTATGAATTTTTGAGCAGATTATATGGGATTATACAATATGATTTATAATTCCTAAAAATATAATCTAATATAGTACATGTCATTGTATATAAATTCCCTCTAGAATGATGAAGGGTATCTATAATCATGGCCCTTGTGAAGATTTCCCAATTTTGTAAACCAATACTACTTGTATTGGAACTGATCTGGGTATAGGACGATTAGGGAATCTTAATAAGGTTATGAAAAATTACATAGATTATATGGAGAAACATATTCCACAATGATATTCAACAATGATGGATTGATTTATACAATATTGTGTATCAAAATTTAGTGGGAATATCTATCAAATGGTAGTTAAAAATTGATTATGTCTCTAGAAATGAAATTTATCGAAATGGGAGTTGGTTGAAGGAAAATCATACACATGTAGTGCATTATCTCAAGGAAGATGATGATCAAGGGTGGTTATTGATCCAAAATTCATGGGAGAAATTGGATATTGAACTCATGAAAAATAATTCTTTTATGGAATTATTATTTGAAAAATACATCCCTAATGAGCTACAAATTAGTATGAAGAGAATGTACCATTAAAAATTAAATGGAATAACAATGTGTTTTATGTTCTGAAGATTCCATTTCATGTTTTTATAGGTATGACACATATTAGCTATGTAACACAAATTTCAGGATTTCATATTTCTTTAAAGGGTTTAAGGAAACTCTTCAAGGTTATCTGAACTCTCAAAAATTATTTCCATATGAGGAAATAGTTTTATATGATATCAAGATAAATAATGAATTCAGAAAGTCTAATTTCCTCAATGTAATGTAAGAGAATATTTAAAAAATCTAGAAAAAATGGAGAATTTGAAGATGGGAAATGAAAGATATTCCCACATAGGATCATTATGTAATGAATCACCATAAGAAATGCTTGAAGGTATTTGGAATTTTTTCTATGATGTGATAAAAGTGTCACCATGAATAATAATATAATAGTTTGAGCTAAAAACTATTATTCAGTATTTTAATTGTAGTGAAATTAGGAACTATGAAAATATATACCCAATGAATCTAGGGAATATGCCTCAGAATAGTCATAGGTATCAATTTTATGCTTTTCAATTAATACAACTAATGTTGAATGATTAACATACATTAGTATTTGGATCCCAAAATCATTTTAAACCGATTTCATTGCTGATGTAATATTCATATATGATAGGAAATGTATAAGGATATTATTTTATTACCTTTTTATTAAGTATTTGAAATCATATATTGAACATTACTAATGACCAAGAAAAATGGTTAAATAGAAAGTTTACAATGTTTAAAAAATGAATGATGATCATTAATATCTTCCATATATTGATATAATGATGTTTAGATAATGAGATAATTGTTATAGATATTGTATTTTTTATTTTACAAACAATCATAGATCTGATTAATGATTAGTTTAAAAAGTTTTTATGCTATCATTGATAGAATTTAAATAAATTTTTTTATGGAATATTTATAATAATCATTGTTTTACCCAAGGAATAAGAAATAATTCATATTCTTAATAAGTTAATTTTGTGATTTTGGTGATTATCATGTTTTAAATTTATAAATGAGGAAGGTGTTAACATAATTTGTATGTGGTGATTAAAGGAATCTTTATGTTGTTTGTATTAATGAAAAGTTCATTTTTTAAAATTTAGAGTGTTTTATTTAATGTTATGGATCATTTCATTTTGGTAGTGGTATAAGGTTAACCATTAAAGTAATGGATTATGTTGAACATTGGATGTGGTTTTAGAGATTAATGTATTACTTCCCAATATAGTGATTTTTCAATATTGGATAGCCTTTTATAAGACATTAGTTCTAATAAAAACTAGAGAGAAATGGAATAAATTATTATTCTCTTTTATATCTTATGATCCATTTATTATAATTATTGTACGTCAAGAATAGAAAATTATTTTTTGGATAATCATTTATTTGAGAAAGTTGTTAATTAAAAATTGATCAAATCACACAAAAATGAAAAAATTAGGATTATGATATAGAAATGATAAAAGTATGTATATTTCATTATATTCATAGATAGTAAACTAATTCCTCAACTCAAGGAAAATGTTCTCCAAATAAAAATTTACCCATATTATCACTATTTATTAAGATATTAGCGGCCTTATTCACACATATTTGCTTAATAGTTGTGTGGTTATTCACTATATATGGATCACCCAATTTATTCTGATAAATTCTTTACTACACTCTCTATTAGTTTTGGGTTTTATTTATCTCTTCCATATCCTTCATTTCATTTCCCACCTATGTTACCCTAACACAAATCCTAGATATGTGATTATTCCATATGATCATTCTACTTCCCTTTCACAATTATTAAGAAGACATTTTATTGACCACATTATGATATGGGTTTTTTATTCCATAATGGTCTACAAAAATATCATCTCCTTAATAAGAAATATTAAATTTTTAATTTAAGGAAATTTATTTATGGATTATTGAATGTGACACCCCATGATATTACAATACATATTTTTAGAACACATTTAATTTCACTAATATCCTGAGATAATTAGGTATTAAACAAAAAAATGATTATTCATGGTATACACATTTAATTTATAAATCATAATTAAAACATATAGAAATTTAATCATGAAAGATAAAGTGATTATTTTATTCTGAATAAAATAATATCTTATGGTGATTTTACGGTATTTTTCTTATAATAATAACTTTTATAATGAATATGGAAAATAATAAATTTTAATTAGAATCCATATTTTAATTTATATAGTTTATAATGTTATAATTTATTTTATAATTATTTTAAAGAAAAAATATATCAATATTATTTAAAATAACTAATTTTAGATCATTAAAATTATTTTCATATTTATTTTATATTTAAAAACATAAGGATATTTTCCAAATTTCGCATTAAAACCCTGATTTCTAATCACATTCGCTAGATTAATTTTATGATAAAATATTATAATTTTGTTATTTAAAATTTGAATAATTGATTCGATATATGGAATCAGAATAATTTTTAATTTCTATTATATTAAACATAATGTTTGAACAAAATTAATAGTGAATGTCATGGAAAATAATTACCATGGTTGATGTAAAAATTTATTTAGCAGGTGTTAAACTAGAGTTATAAGAGTTAAACCCATGTAAAATCCTATCTAAAATGTAATGAATTTGTTTATTCTAAACATATAATTAAAATTATATGAAATAATTCACTTATTCCACATTACTATGAATATAACCAATATGATATGTTATGTAAATAAAAAGAGAAAAAATATACTTTTCATACCTTTAATATCAATAAAGAATTTGGAGAATGAAATAATATAAGATATGAGATATTATTCTTTTGAATTTTTTATTATTATTTTTTTCATAAAAAGTTATCATTATTCTTTATATTTGAACTAATTACTTATAATACTTATGAAATTACAATGTAGAAATTATTTAGGCATCAAACACAACATACCTGATACTGAAAATAATTGAAGTGAATTAAATTGAATTAATTACTGTGAATTTTTTTGTAGATCATATTAAATAAATTTTTGGTAAAATTAATTCTAATTAATTTAGTGTCTTCATAATATAAATTAAATAAAAATTAATAAAGACAAAATTGACATTATCATTATTTTATGATAAATTCTATTTTTTGAAATTAATTATAAAATTCTAAAAATCCTATATTCTTAATTTTGGGGATTAAATTTATATGAATATAAAATATGTACCATCAATGGAAAATTTTTGTTTTATAATTACTATATGGACCCCTAAATATTAATGACACATTTTTCACGGTTATGGTTAAAGATGTGTTTTCTCACATTACATGTGATTGTGTTAATGTTAATTCACAACAAAATTATATTTATATTTCAAAATTATCTCTCATATTTATAATATAGGTGTCCAAATTTAATATTAATGTCACATGAATTTATTCTTAATATATAAATTACCTAGGATAGAAAACATGTTATAAATATAAAAAACTATAATTGTAAAAATAAGAATGATTAGATGTTAAGGGAAATAATTTTTAAGATATGTTTTCAATTTTTTTGTGTAGGATTATATAAAACATATTATACTTACACCCACATAATTATTAACATTTTATCCTATTGAGGTTATATTAATCCCACAATAGGGAATATTTTTTTAATAAAATTATCGACTCTCTGAAACTATAAATGAGAATTCAGTGACCTAACTTATTCATAGATTCAAACCCATGTTTTTATGAATATCCCTTAAAAATTAAGTAACCCTAAAATATAATCTCACACTAGAAGACTTATCATGGGAATACATAACACATTGTAATGCTTTAGTAAACCTATGGAGGATACCTGAAGAAGAGGTAATGTTCCTCAACAAGTGCCTTTATTTCTCTTTTTCTCCACCTACATAGATATTAATTAAATAAGAATGATATAAAAAAATTACTATCTTCTATATAATGATATTTTGTTACAATAAAGTCATGACAAAAAATCAACCCTATTTTTATAAAATGGTTTATGAAATCATCATTAATCAGTTCGGGAGACTACCGCCTAATAAATCAATATTGATCATTTTATTCTATTTATACCGCTCAGTGTTGGGTATCATGATGGATATATATTACATATATGATATTTATAAAATATTTATTACAATGGAGTCACTATTACATATATATTATTTTACCTTCTATTGCATTGGGGATATGACAATGTCTCTCATCTGTTTGGAGGACCCATACCTCCTAAAGCGTTGTGATTCATCATTCTCTAAAACTTCACTTGGAAGGTTATAAAAATAATTTCAATGAATATATGTACCATAAATGAAATTATAATAATAATAATTTTATATTTATCATTTTTAAAAGATAATATATATATATATATATATCCTTTTCCTTCTTTACTTTTCAATGATTTAAAGAAGATGACATCATTTGTGTAGTTGTGGACTACATTCTCCATGAAGCAATGTAACTATCATTTCATTACCACACCACATAGAAATAATATATATGAATGTAATTTGTTATTAATTAGATGATGATAAGTATGGAATGGTAAAATATTTATGACCTTGTTTTCATAATGATTTGTTTTTTAAGAAACAAGATCACATAGGCCCTTGTAATAACATAAAGAAAAGTTACAAAATGTGAAATGAAGAAATATTACATTTGTAAACCATGTCATTAGGAAAGGTTGAAAAGTGTCGGTATCCCTCCATATCCACCCCTTTGTTCACCAGCCCATCAGCTATATAATTTGCCTCCCCGTAATAATGGGTTATGATATAATTTATGGGGGAATGCATATCAAGACAATTTAAAAATTTGGAAGCCAACCTCCATGAAAGATTCATTTGACCCACACAAAAATATTGAACAAGTGTAGTGGAATCACATTAAAACCATACATTATTCCAAGATCTTTTAATAGTAGTTTCAACCACCATTATGAGACCAATCATCTCTGATTCATGTGTTGTGATATTTCTATAAGGGCCATACAAAACATCGAGGACTTCCCCATTATAATCTCTAAATATAGATCCATAGGCCAAGGGCCCTGGATTTCCTCTAGAAGATCTATCAATATTGAACATAATCCATCCTCCAAACAGATGTTTCCAAAAGACTTCCATGAACTGTCAAGAGGAATTAATGTTACTAGAAATGTTTATTCTCTAGAGGATCATATAGTCTTTAACTTAGATTTAACACATTTCCCAGTGAATTTCATTTTCTTCCTGAACAATAGCAATAATTGAGGCCAACTCATGGTCAGTTGTGAAACCGCAATAATGGATACATTTTTCAAATATATGTATGACCTACGGCCACTATGAACTTAACGTTCTTTGTTTTTTATAACCATTTTCATGGTTGGTTTTAATTTTATAATTTGTATATAAATATGATAATTATGTCATTATTATTATTTTTAAGATGATATAACCACATAATATGTGCAAAACCAAATCATTCCGAATGAATGATGATTGAGAAAACTAATCAAATAACAATTAAAATAATAAAAATTGTTAAATATTATCGATTAAAATAGAAAAATATGTTATAAAAGGATCATAAATAATATTATATTTATTAATATGATTATGGAATAATTTAATAACTTATTTAAACACACTAAAAAAGAGGTTAAATAACATATAAAAAAATGACATGTAATGTGAGCGATTTCATCTCAATTTAAATTCCATTGAGATATATTTGTTATCATGCCAAAATTTCATTTAATGTGGTGTATATTTTAACTTGTTGAAATTTAATATCATGAATATTTTATTCTTCATTTCATGTTGAGTTTCAATGTTAATTATTTTATATATGGGTATTTGAATTGAAAATCCTCAAAAGTTAAGAGTTATTTTGATATCTCCCTTTTTTGGGATTGACAACGTTCTCTATAGAAATTATTATTCATGGAATAATTATTCATTAAATATGAACTTATATTAAATACATATATTCATATATGATGGATATGATTATTTATTTATTTGTATTCAAATTTTAGATACTATTTTTACATTTAATTGATATTTATTTATTTTCGGAATAAGATGAGTAATTTCCAAAAAAAACGGGGCCCTTTTATTAATTTTTTTTGCCAAGAATCAAACAAGTCTGAATGAGGGAAAATTACATTTGTCCTGAATGAAAATAGGGAGAACATCCAAAAGTAGATGATCAGACCACATGAGAATGTTCCCATCAACAACTTTGTTGGCAATACTATCAGCCAAATCATTCCCCACCCCAATGACATGAGTAATAATATAATCAATGGATTAAAGTTACATGAGACAATTAATCCATCGACTATCAGGCCAGCAATGGATATGGGCAGAATATGATATGTTATCCTTTATAATAATGGTGGAATCACACTCCAACCACATCCTATTCAGACCTCATTGTTGAGAATGATCCAATTTAATGATAACAACAAGATTATTACCTTCTAAAAAGGTTACAATACCACAAGAGTAACAAAAAACAACCAATCACACCCCTAAATTTCTATTCCAAAAGACTTACCCAAAACCCGATGGTACTTCATTACCACTTAAAGAACCATTAGTGTTGGCCATATTTCATCAAGAAAAAAGAAATTTCTATGAGACCTCTATAGTACCCATTGGAGGATAAAAATTAACCATAATCTTTATACACCTGAGAAATGATAAGTCATGTATTGAATTCCAGAAATGTAGTTAGAAGTAACTGTCTGAAAATGTACAAACAATGTCCCAAGGATAGATTAGAACATTAAATGTCTTGAGGATAGATCATTATAGTTTAGATGTTGGAAAATATGCATTCTATTTTTCTTGATATTTTTTTGGTATTTTTTTATTATTTATTATATCCATGGTCATGTTTTAAAGCTCATGTTATTATTTATATGGTGTTATTTGATTATTTTTAACCCTTCCATATTTTTAAATTCATTTTTATTTTATTAATTTAGTGGGATGTGATCTACATATTTACCTTACCATATAGTCATTCAATATTAATGACGATTTATTAATTCATGATATCTCTCACTGTAGTTATCGCTCACTGATAATTGGAGCTCATAATTATTTTGATTGATTTTCCCATGATATGAAGATTAATTATTGGATTCTGTATCAAGGATAAAAATATTTTTAATTTCATTTTGCATTATTATTTCCAAATTTAAAATGGTTACCAAGTAAGAATATTGTTTTCCAAAATTTCAAAATTTATAAACAGCTTAGTATTTGAATCATGTATTAATGAAAATGTAATGTAATATAGAATTGGATCTACGATATTAATTTTGGATTCATTCTAATATTAGGGATCCTTATTTTGATGAGTCAATGCATTCTAATTCATTTGAAACAATTTAATTTTGAGAATATTTAGGATCTTTTTCACCATAAAAATTGTAAATATTATTATTAATTCCATATTTAACATATAGGAAATTATTTATTGAGATTTTGGATATAAATTATTCTATAATTAGGATAGATAATTAATTGTTTGGATAGAATAATTTTTTTTAAAATACCATAGAAACATTATTATCTTTTTCTTTATTTTTGATCATTAAAAAAATAAATAGAAACAACAAATTATTATATAATTTAAATTTTTATTAAAGAATTTTGATTCATACATAACATTACAGTTCTTGAATCATCATGTTCTCCAAGAAATTAGGATTAATCAAATCATCTTTGTTTTCGCTTTTATCAGAATCATCAGGCTCATCATCAATATTCACATTGTGTATAAGAAATCAAATAAAATTACTTTTCATTTCATAAAATAATTTTTATGGAATAATATTTTTATTTTAGTATTAATGGTTTTACTATAAATTTAATAAATTGAAAATCATCTTTGGGTTTTTTTAAAAATTTATTTAATACCATAAATCATATCTTGAAAATTTCAACAATATTTTTACATTATATAATACTATTTTTTGGATTTTATTAATTTCTATAATAGTTTAGAAAAACAAATTATCTAATATTATTAAATCTTAAAAATATTCTTCTTTATAAATTATGACATATTAAAATGGTTTTCTTTGAAATTTTATCTTTCCATTCCTCTACCTTAATATATCCATCATAATTACTATGATATTTTTTGTAAATCAAATTATAGTTTTTATGACTCGTAGTTGTCATGTAATAACTATAATAAAAAGGGAAAAAAACATTTCCTGACATTTCAGAAATTTCAATATTATTATTATCATAAAAAGACCTTGAAAAAGTATCACTTGGTAATTTGGCCCATTTTGAATATAGTCAATAAAATAATGATCGAGAGAGAATATTGATAACAATTAACTCCCACCAAATATGAAGACCCATTCCATATAATTTGGAATAAAATTATTATTAATATATTGTTTTTATCCATATATGTATTGATGAGTGATTAGTGAGTGTTAACCATGTCTATGACAACAATACAAAGTAATTTATTGTATTTAATAAATATTTTGATGGGATAGAAAATTTTTTTTATTGGTTTCCTCTATATTATAATCCATTCATTTCATATTCAACACATGCATATTGAGCACAAAAATATGCATAAATAAATGAATTATTGTTATTTTATTAGAAATTATTTCCAATATAGATGATAATAATTTACACTGGGTATGGTTGTTTTTACCCCACATACACAACACCCACATTTTATAATCAAGAAGATTATATGTACTTGGGGTATTAATTTTAACCCACTAAAAACATTTTCTCTAACAATATATAGAACGATTTATAATATACTGAAATTGGAATTGTAAAACTTTTTTATAAAATATTATCAGTTATATGAATGTTAAATAATAATATATTTTGATATTGATCATATTTATTTTATTTTTATAAAATAATCCACGTGGTATATTCTCCACACACATTATTTACCTAGTATTTTGGTCGAATTAAAAACAATATTTCTTATATTTTTATACTTTTAATAAATTTATAAATTTTTAAGAATATTGTTTTCTTATAGTTAATTTTAAAACAACTGTTTATTAATAATTCAAATGACCCTAATATTATAATCCAACAACTCCTTTTAAGAAATCACATTAAACAAATCCTTAATGATAAATATTACTCTAGTATTGAATAGAATTTTTCTTTATGGACTTCAATTTAAATAAATCCCATAATCCATGTCCTCAGGAAATGATATTGTCATCATGTTGTGGTGTGAAGGAGACTATAATGGGGACACTTCTTTAATTTTATTTATGGTTTCACTGAGTTATATCATGGTTAAAAATGACATAGTTAATTATGTAAATTTTTTTATCCTAACATCAAAAACACCAAAGAACATTATTATTTTCTCTAACATCATCCATACCATCACAAATCATGATGTTAATTTAGCCATGTTTTATTATTATATCTTGATTAATATGGTTTTTCTCAACTTATACTTAATTTTTGGATTGGTTTATGGCCACATTTTCTTCGCCAATAAAAAATAGAACATATAATATAAAATCATCATGCATCACAATATCTCATTAAATAATTGGGATGCATATATCATTAAAGAACTACTCTAGCTCAACTGACTGCTCTTTTATAATTATCTTCTGAAACAAATACTATTGAATTTTTATGAATTATAATACCCTTACATATAATTTATTAAAAATTATTTAAGATATCATTACACCAAAAAATAAAAATTACGGCATGAACCGTTTTAAAATATCTAGATGTATACATTACATAATATTAAATGACTGTATCATATCATTGGGTATGTAAATAAAGATATCAAATTATTCTTAGTGATTAAATTTACATATTAAACGATCAAATATAAGGACTACTATGTATTCAGTTTTGTGAAATTATTTATCCTTGTGTTACTCAATCATTTTCTATATTTCATTATGTTTTATCTAGACATAATTTTTTTTATGAAATAATATTTTAAATTTTCAATATTCAACTATAGATTTAAAATATGTATCTTTACTAACATCATATTTATAGTTAATTATTTCCATAAAAATTGAGAAAACCATTAAATTTTATTGCATTTACCTTTACATATTATTGGGGTACTCGATATATTTCCCAAATTCGTTTCCACTATAAATGATTGAAATTTTAAAAATAGGAATAATAATTCTTTAACTATAATCATGGATTCATAAAACACATAACATCATATATTATTTTGATATAAAATTTTTAGGTCATCTAATATATATATATTGATATAGATATATAGTCAGTTATCTCTATTGCATGAATAACTTCTACGAACCTCAATAAAACTTATTTAAATTCCTCCGCTCTCAATAGGATCCCCCAGTCACTCCAACAACCTTAGAAACAATCCCATGCATCTGAATAAACTAAAAAACACAAAATAAATTTCAATATCTAAAAAAAGTATTAGGATAAATACAACCTAATAAATAATTATTTTAAATAATTACAGTGATGTCCAATTCTAATTATTTTCATCATTTTTATGTTTTCAAATATATTAAAAAAACCTCACAACTAAATCACAACAAGTATTTTTATAAATATTTATTTATATTTATGTTTAATGACTATCAACATTTCAGTCACTATTGGAACAACATAAGTAATGAAAATAAATTAACATATAGAAAAAATCTAAAGAAATAATTATGAAAGTAAAAGTGTTACTTATTATGAAATAATTATTATGATGATTTTGATGGTTTTACTTTAGTAGTGTCCACCAATATATTTTCAATAACATTCATGATTTTAAATATAATTGATATATGTTTTTATTATTAATATATGTAGAAATTTTCCATTAATTCAACAAATAATTATGATCATGTTTAGATTATCAATTGTAATATGGATTAGATGATGATATAGTAAATTTTTTGTATGAAATTTTCTACAAAAAAATCTATTTTTTATGTTATCATTATTATAATATAGAAATTAACATCCATAAATATAGAACAAATGATAACCAAAATAAAATTTAAGGAATTATAATTTTATTTTCAGTAATTTAATATTGATATTAACCACAAAAATAAATTCCCTAAATCATGTAAATATTTAAATTGAATAAATAATTAATATACTTGTCTTACATAGAAGAATATTATTTCTATCAATAATTTTAGTTCGTTTTTGCCACAAAATGAATATGTATATTGATAAAAATATTATTTCCATGTTTATCAATGGAATTGGATAATATTTTCACATTAATTTCCTCTTATTTTTATTTTTAATAATTTGATATAAAAATTATTTCAAAATTAAAGAAAAATTTATTCAATTTATAAAATAACTGAACATGAATACATAAATATCTTTCATCAACATCAAATTTAATTAAAAAAGTGTTGGCATTAAATCTAGCATGGAACTATAAAATCATGAACTAACATTACAAACTTTTATAAATTTATAAATTCCCAAATTAATGATAATTATATTTTTGAACATTAACTGAAATGAGGAAATATTCCCCAATAATAAATGATTAAAATCATCAACAACTGTGTGAGGGACCCAAACCTTTTTTAAGGATTAATTTTAAATTATTTTTCATCAATATATCACAAATTAAAAATATTAATTTATTCCCATGATATTAATCTCTATTTGGAAATTTAAAAGAAATTTATTTTTGAATATCATAATTTAAATAGAAAATACTGGAATAAATTATTTTAATCTAAATTTTATTTTTTTAGTTTGAAATTATCCAAATAAATTTAATTTCATATAGTACACTAAAACAGAATAAATTTTCCATGTGATCCAATATCCAAGCCTAAAAATAAGACATAAAATCATAGGTATATTATTTAGACCATATTATTATGAAAATTTTAAATTTCAAAATTTATATGTCCAAAAAAATAAATATACCATAATAAAAAACCCCAAAACCAAAAAAAACAAACAATAATATAAATTATTATTTTAATAAATCATTAATTAAATTAAAAAATATTATTCTAACATTTATTAATAATTTTTATAATGTGTATGATTTCCTCATAGGTAATCATAAGAATATTTATTAATATTAATTAGCATTCTTGTTAAATTATTTTTCAGAAGATTTATCTAACTAATTAATAATATGGACATAAATAAAATAATAGAATATTTTCTATTTATCATACGTTATCTTAACTATATATTTAACTCAAACCTATTTTTCATCATCATCAATAAAATTCATCAATATATACACTACGAAATCTTAAATAATCACTTCATAATTTTTTCCAACTATATCCTCTACAATTTGTTTAGGTATATCTATATGAAATTATACTATAGTAACATCCTAATATATTATATCATTCAATACATTTTTATCTCAAACATATTTAAAATATTTTTAATATCATTACTACCCATTACGCCGACTACAATAGAAACACTTTAACTATCACTAATAATTTACCTATCTAATTTTTAATATTTTTAAAATAAAAAATGACATCTCTAGATGAATCCATACTATAATCAATTATAGCTCCACATTTGTATCATATATTTCTATTATAGGAATGAAAAAGTTTCCCATAATATCAAATATCATAAGACTCTTCATTAACAATATAAAAAACAACATGAGTTTCATTTATGACATAAATATGATATTCCCCACCAATTAAGGAAATATTTGTTTATAAACTATATCACTTTAAACTACTTTATTTAATATTGAATTATTTATTTTTATTCTTAATATAACTCTAACCTAAAATTTATTTTATATAGATTTGTTATGTAATGGTCGTCATTCATTCGACTGTTAATCAAATAAGATATATTAATTATTTGAGGGAGGAAACTATCCATCAAAATTTATCCATGTTTATATGTTTTCTTCACTATTAATATATACCTAAATAAATTAACATATTTTTTAATATTTTCTATACTATATATTAATATATATCAGAAAATAAAATATTTTTTAAATATTCGTCTCTAGGATAGATATTTTCTAAAAAAAATTGGCAAATCATATTATGGTCAAGGATGGAGTGCTTTAAATGTTTAACATAACAACAAAGAATGTTATTAAATGAAACAATATAATTGTTTCATTAAATTCATCCTCAAATAAAATATTACTATATTTAAAAAATCGACATTAATGTATAATATTTGGAAATAAATATTTATTGAGGTTTAAATCGGAAATTATTTTTAAATAATTATATATTTAAAAATAGATTCCATGTATACCAAATCTATGAAAATCCAAAAAATTTCTATATTTTCATATAAAAAATAATTTGAAATATGTTTTAACTAAAAAATATTCTAAAATATAAATATATGAATCATAATTAAAAAATATAATTTTAGTTAATTAAAAAAATTATAATCTTAACAGATGAAATCTTCATCCCTTATTCAGAGGATAATGATCAATTCAATGATGAAGGAAACACTGAAGAATAAATATTATATTGTTTTTACCATTTAAACATAAAATCTATCAATATTTTAGGGATTTATGTTTGATATTTTTACTACTATAGGGAGAAAAAGTCACCCAATCATGGGATTAAATTTAGAAATGATATAATGTGGTTGAAGGTTGGTTGTTTTTACAATAAATTTATATTATATAGGAAAAATTTATATTATTTTCCCAATAAAAAATGTATGAAATAAAAAAATTATATTTACATATATGAAATATAATTTTAATATTATATATTATTATAAAATTACTTTTACATGGAATATAGAAAATAAAATTCAATAAAAATTAAACTTTTTATAAATTAAATTATTTTTACAAAAAAAAATTAAATTTTCATTTTCTATGTTATGTATGATTGAAATTAAATTTTATAAGATAGAGAATGATTAAAATAATTCTTTATAATATGGAAACACATTTTAGGATTCTCACATATGTTAAAAAACAATATCATACAAAATATTAAGAATAAAATTACTTTTAGTAAAAATTAACATCAAATAAATCAAAAAACATGATAAAATTATATTAATTCAAATAATATGATTTGAAACTTAGTAAAAGCTAAAAATTATTTAAAAAAAGGATTTATAATCTTTTATGTCATATAGTTTGTAATATTAGTAAATACATAATAATCATTGAATTTATTAAAATTATTTCTTAATGAATGATGTATTATATTTTTTTAAATTAGTCATGTAATATATTATTTCATTACATGAAACATTGATCAAAATAATTTTTTCATATATTTTATTTGAACAAAATCATTTTAAAATACATAATTTTTTAATCAATTAACATATAAACCACCTCAACATAACAACAATCAAATAGAACACATATTTCCATAATAGTAAAATGTTAGACCTCAGAATATGAAATATTATTGAGATAATAAGTAAATATAAAAAATAAAACTATCACATAAAAAATATTTTGAATACCATAAAATCCAGCATATTGTATTAAAATAAGAGTAATTTAAATTTGAATAAAATCAACAAATATAAGAAAATATAAACTATAATGTATAACCTAGTAGAAATAAGAAATATTAATCTAGAAATTTAAATAATTTATTATGTTATAATTTAATATTTATCGAATTTATATTAATTATGACTATAATTATAACTACTGGTTTGGTATCATAGAAAAATGAATAATGACCTATTTCCAAAAAACATTGGGAAAATCTATAAAAATATAGAGATATTCATTTTATTATATCTACATTCCAGAGTGTAGAAACATTAGTTTGTGGCTACATATTTATATTATTAGATAAAATTTAAATATGACTACTATATTATATTTATGTCCTGAAAACATTTTTATTTTGATTATCACTAATAGTATTGTAAGACATTAATAAAAATTTTAAAAAAAATAATTATTGTGGATTATAATTTATTTAATACTATTATTCAATAACATATATATATAAGTATTTATTAAAAATTCATTTACTATTTTATAGCTATTATAATTTTTTATTGTAAGACCTAGTATCCTCCCCAACACTCTCAAATTATATCACTGTTGTTTTCCATCCACACTTAAATTTCTGTTCCTTTAGTTGATTTTGTACCATAATTCTTAAATAAGATGTACTTTATACATTAAATTTTACTTATTTTATAAAAAATAAATTATTCAAATTATTAATAACTAAAACTATATAATTAAATTAATAGAAACTTATAACTAAATATTAATTTCAGATTAATACAGAATATTTATTTAGTATTAATTTATGATAATTGATAACTCTGAATGTTTCTGATAAAAAACAAGAGTTAATTGGATAATGTGTTGTAATATAAATTATAATATGGATTTAATAGAAAATATTTGTATATAATGATTTAGAATTTTATGAGCACAATTTTATGTGTGTATGGTATCAATTATGTTCTATTATAATTTAATATTAAATTTTATTAAGTTATTGAACATCTTATTTGAACAAAATGAATATGGAAAAATAAAATTGTTTTATTACTTTATATATTATGATATGTTGAAAAATTTAAAATCATTCTTGGAGTTTTTTATATCTATAGGGGGTGGGTATGGATAGTTAGAAGAATTAATCTATTATAAAAGGGATTAATATATGGTAAGTTATATATAAAAAACATGCATTATAACAAATTATTATTAAAATAATTATTATTTTCAAAATAATAAAAATAAATTTTTATGGTGTCACACATAAATGTTTAATTGAATAAAATTCTGGTATGAAATTGTCACTATGATTTTTATTATGACAGTCTACTATAAATACATGTTTATATCATGTATCCTCTATGTGGAGTGTGTCTATTTATATTAAATTGGGGAATCAATCTAGTTAATGTATTTTTATATCCATCATGAATGAACTGATACAAATAATATATTTATCCGATTATGAGTTGTATCAATTCTCTATTGGTTCATTTTTTTATCCTCATACTAAAACATTACGTTTCTGTATATGTCATTTTAAAGTGGATGTTTATGAATTATTCTATTTGACTAAATTTTAAATTTATATATTAATAATTAAATTATAATTTTCTTAGTAATTTTCTTTTATTTAATCATTCTATGTATTATAATTATATTGGGAGATGATAACCATGAAACTAGAGTTCCAATCATGGAAAATAATAAATATCAGAGCCATTATTGTGGGAATGATGACATATGTATTGTACATTGTTTTGAAGGAATTTTGGATTTATATGAACTTTTTTAGGTGATTTATAACGTCTTTTGGTCATTGTTATTAAATTTATTATGTGTTTAGTGTAATAAAATGGAGTAATTGTATGTTATTTATCCATTTAAGTCATTGGAGGTAGTCCATTAGGATCTTGTGATGACTATATGTTCTTTCATTTGATTTTCCCACAAATTAATATTTATATTTTCATTATAATTAAAAAATTATTTTTTCCTAGCAACTCTCTAACTGAGTAGACCATCCTATTATTTTCATCTATGTGATATAGTTTCTTATCAAGTCTATAAAGATTATTCCAATATTTAATAATATAATTAATAATTAAAAATAAATGTTGGACTATTAAACATCCACATATGAGGTCATGGAATAAAGTTATAAGGCTTCTATTGAGATGCATTTTTGTAGAATATAGCATGTTTAATTCTAGTAATGTTTTAGAAATAAATATGATTACTGTGATTTGAAATTATTTGTTGATCAATTGTTTAATGAACCAACCTGTAATAACTAGAAATGTCTCTAAAGAAGTTCTGCCATAAGGATATCATAATCCCAAAAACCAAACTTTCCTTATGTATGACAAAAACTAGGAAACCCAATAGAGTGTATAATAGTAAAAGGAATATAAATTCAAGAGATATAAAAAATTCAAACCCAAAATAGTAAAATTAAATGTGATATAATACAATCCAAATAACAAGGATCCATATTACCATCTTCCACCACTAACCTATCACTCATTGATGGCATTGAGATCCACGTAAAGCTGGAAAACTATAAGAAACCCATCCCTTTACCTTAGTCCAAAAAATAACATATAAAAATTCCAAAAGAATTAAATTTATGTAAGATCACAAATCATTATAATTTTTCATCAATGAAACCATAATAAATCTAATTCCCTGAAAATGATATCTCTAAAATTACAACAATACTAATTTATAATTTATTTCCATACGATACCGCATTTTTTAAAACATTTAATATTTTTCATATATATAATTTCATATTTACACAATAAGTAATGTAGAAATTTTTTATATGAAAGAAGGTTACTATAGGTAAAACCGTCCAAGGATAGACCTTATGTTAAAGAAGTGATAAATACTAATTTGAAATAATGTATCCTATGTAAAATGAAAAAAATAAAAAAGAAAACTATTGGGATTTAAAATATCTGAATATATTCTATACATAAATATGAAAAATAAACTATGAAAAATATTTATTTAACTAATATTAAGTACCATAATGGTCTATCAATATCACAAAACCTCTTGTGTAATTATACACACTATAGTAAATTATCTACTTCTTTATGCACCAACATTCCTAACGAGAAATGATTTGAATTTTTTTTATAAAAATTCCCAAAATATATAAATCATATTTCATATTTATTATTTTCCACACCCATATTTAAAATTATTTTTCTAATCAAAACCATATCCAATTAATTTTATCTACACATAGTGTTTCAAAATCATTTTTTAAATAATTACCTTTAATAATGAATATATCATGAAGAAAATCAACCATAATATAAAATCAATCAACTTAATAATGGAATCCTATGAATTGAAAAATATCATATAATGTTTTATATGCTAAAAATTTATATAGAGAAACATACCTAAATAATAGAGTTAAATTAATCATAATGGTCTTCAAATAGCTACAAAGATATCTCTTGGGTGCCCAATGTTTGAGTAATAATGTTGGAATATATGATGATTTAAAGGCTTTTCAAGGAATTTATACCTAGATGGTGAAATAATACATTATGGTATAGGCCCTATGAAGATGACCCAAAATATCTTGAAGAATCCCATTATATTGTATAATACTAAGGGAATGTCCATGGCATTCTGGTCAAAACAACATCCAACTTCCATAATCATAGATCATATTTTCTTAGCAAATATCCATTGCACATCTAGATACAACATTCCTTGAGGGTATAAATTTCCTAAAAATGAATGAAAACTCCATAGAGGACTCAATGACACAACCACAACTTCCAAATCATTGGTAAAATCATGATAGAGGGGTTATTATATAACCCATTCTCTCAGATGCTACTATGATAAAAAAGCAAGTAGGCTAAAAAAATTTCATATAATCCATGCAATATCCCTCTCAACCATGTCATAATTGGTATGTCCCTCATTGTATAATTTCATTCCATGACACAATCCCATGTGTAGAAACGAAATTTCTTTAATGAATTCTACAAATTAAAACAAAAGCATCCAAATGAAGGATAAACTAAAAACATTATTTAGAATATGTAACATCCCTGGTAAATAAAGAATATTACATTATCATTTTTATTAATATTTGTGAATAAAATATTCATATTACTTTAAAGGGAACTCTATGCTCGATGGTGTAGCCAATACGCAACAACGAGTTTCTTTTAAATCTTACATTGCACTCTGATAATAAAATAATATTATTTTAAATGGTAGTTAACGCCTAGCCATTATAATGTTGGGAATGAACAGAACTAACTAAAAAATGATTATATATGTTTGTCAAATATTTTTACCTTTCTACAATAAATGTTAGAGTATTAAAATGCGAATAAATCCAAATTTCAGCGTAAATATTCTAATATTATTTAAAAGGTCGATTAACCTCCTTTTGATGGAGAACCCTTTTAAATACTCTTTTTGACAATTTTATATGTAATGTTGGACCAAATAAAATCCTTCTTTAGAATCTTTAGATCATAATTCACTTCGTGTATGTTTTTGTTATTTTTTTCGATAAATTTCATTTTTAATGAATAAGTGAAAAATGTTGTATTTTAATTCAAACCTCTTTTTAATGTAATTTAAATATATGATTAGATGATCATTTGAATTAGTTTTAAAGTAGAATTAGAATATATTTTTACCATTTAATCCAATGGTGGTTTTTGGAATTAATTTCACTTTGAAATTGGACATAAAATAGTGTCAATATTTTGATATATTTTGTTTCTTAAAAACACGCTATTTGTTTTGAAAACGGGAATTAATTATTAAATTGATTATTTCAACTTATATTTTCAGAATTTTATAAAATAGACATCATTTTTGAATTCGGAATATCAAATATAGCTTATGGTGAATTTTTGGTATTTTTCTGAAAATCTTCAATTTTTGATTAATAGTGAAACCACTAAGTGGTAGTTAAAAACCCGATTTTTCGTTTAAATTAAACTTTACCACTTCTGTGATTTGAATTTCAAAAATCCGACATACATGGTTGTCAATAGGATGTAAAATGTGGTTCAATGGGATTAAAATAATTTTTTTGGGTGAAAAGTAACATTTATGTTTTATTAATCGCGATTATAGGTAATTAGTGTAATTTAAGGTAATGATAATGTTATAATTATATTAAAATGACCTTTACACATGCCCTACCCTTATTGGATGTGTCATGGCTGACCTAGAAAATCCATGGGTCAACTTGGGAACCCCATGGAGCCACTTTGGTACGAAAATGACATTAATAACTTTTTATTTAAAGTTAAAAAAAATGTCACAAACATGTATTTTTTTACTAAAACAACTTTTACATGGGGTTATACAAGTCATATTTTGTATTATAAATAGTAATTGGAAATCGAAAAAGATTTCCTACGTCATAGTAATTTTTTTTTAATTTTTAGACATTAAATAAATTAATTTATTTATGACACCATGATGATGCAGTGATTACCTCATTAATTAACGATTTAAATAAAATGAAAATATAATTTAAAATATAAGATAAAAACTTGTAAAAAACCTATTTTATGGGTTTATTTTGAACCCTTATCACCTTATCCTTGAAATATATCTTTGTGGGACCTTTAAAATCCTAAAATCAATTTAAAATAATGTAACTTTTCAAGACATTCCAAGAGTGCCCCTCCTCCCTCTTATAAAATGAACCCACATCTACCCCATTACCCACACTTCTGAAGCCTTTGGAACGACCAAAATCTGATCATTTTATCTCTATAAATCCCTCTCTTCATCCTAGAATCCTTCCCTTAAGCAGAAAGCTCTTCAAGAAACCCTTTTGGTTCAAACCAAGGGGAGTTACTCGATTTAAAAGTAAAGTCTTACCTAATGTTCTTTTGTTTTATTTTTCTCCTCCAACCCCCTAAAATCTTATTATTCTTTCTTTTGTAACAATAATAGTCTCTTAAACATATTAGGATGTTTTTATGAGATTTATTCAAGCTACACTTAAACACACCTCCGTCTAATGGTTAATGAATATACTATTTCCGTGGATGGCGAATTACTGCCTCACGAAAGGATGATTGTTCTATCTTCTCCTACAACCTCTCATGGTGGACATTACGAGGGAAATATATTTAATTACGATATATATTATATTTTTTTAGTCTATATTCTTATTTATTTTGTATTTAATACATACCATTATGCTTTTCATGTTGTGAAAATGCGATAATTTCAATTGAGGAAGTGTGGACTACCTCCCCCTCAAGTGATGTGACTCGTTCATGCAATAAATGGAATGTATAAAGAATGATTTTGATGAACTTATTTGACCTATATAAAATATATTTTTTACTGGAATTATAATATATATATATATATATATCTCATCTAGTTTTAATTCCATTAATGTGCCAAAGAAATAAAAGTAGCGTTCATGCGTACGTACGGCCTACCATCTCCATGAACGGTGCATTTCATTTCTTTTTGTCTCCAAATGTTATGGAATAGTATAAAATGAATATATACTGGATATATATGTTATTTAAATCTTTAATACTATTCTGGAGATGATGTACTTATAACTACATTGAAAATTCTTTTCCAACAAGTTCAATTTTTACTCATGTACCGAACGTCGACAAAAACGTCTGAAATGAACACGCATTATTAACCAATTATTATGACATTATAATATGTGATATGAACTTAATAAAAATCATTAAATGATGTCCTTGAGAAATTATAAATTGACCAAAGTTTATTATTCAGGAATATAATGAAACGAACAAGACAAGTCGGACTTGATGTAAGGGATCCTACCTCTCTCTTTCTTTTTAAGTACTCTCTTTAATGTCATTTCTTTTAAGCTCATCTTTATTATGTTTGGAGATGTTCTTTAATATTCCTAATACTTTAATTTTTATGTTTATATTATGAGAGACCCTATTTGATCTCATAAATCAATTTTTGGAAGTTTAAAGTGGCGTCGTTAGGCTGTAGATTTTTCGTAAGGGATTTTTCATCTCACTTTTATTCCTATGAGATTTATGCTACATTTGACACTATTTCATTTGAGTGGTGTATTTACTTCCTATTATTCAACTATTTGTCTAATATACATTCTTTTATGTGTATTTACATCAATATTGTATAGTCCTTCTTTCATGGGGTGTACGTTTCGAAAGTTACCCAAATCGGTAAGGGAACCATTCACCCTCCTCTTTTTAAAAAAGACTTATTTTTGATAGGTATTTTAGTTTACATCTTCTTATTTTGGGATATGTTCATTTATATCCTTAATGATGTAAATGTTATGTCTAAGTTATGAGATACAATTTTTATCTCTCATTAACTCATTTTATGAACTTTAAAGTGACGTTGTCAGGCTGTCGAATTTCTGTAATGGAACTTATTAACCCAATTTCAATTATTTGGGTTAAACCTATACTTCTTGATTATGTCGTTCCATAAATATGGGTGGATGAACTCCGATTGTTTTACACTTAATATCCTTTTATTTTAGGTGTATTCATATTTTCCACACATAATCATGTAATTGATTTATCCTTAATCTAAGGATACATACTTTGTAAGGGACTTTGTCTCAATCTCCTTTCATTGAGGCATATTTTGTTTTATACACAAATTTATTTTATACGATGTATAAACACCGTTGTCTTTTCATTTCCTTCAAATGTAATCTTTTTCTACGAATCGTTTTATTAAACGACAAAAAGGAATGATTCTTTTAATGTACGCAGTGACAATGACATTTTCCGCCACTGCGAGTACTATTTGACCTTTGGCATCCTTAAAAAGTCGTAATGTTTTTATAAGAAATTAAATACCATATACTCTTTAATGAATTTTAGTATTGAAAATGGTTTTGATAATGGATTATTTATGTCAATATATTTAAGTGATATATTGTTATAGAAATGTGGAAATTTATTATTTCCTTTATAATTCATTTATGTGTTATGATTTTATAATGGTACTTGGACATTTGACGGGTGGTTACGTGATAAACCATATGACGAGTGGTGCCGTGAATACTAGGATGGGTGGTTACGTTATAACCTCCAATGCATTGGGTATGGATGTCGGCCATATGGTTATTCCATGTAGTGATATGTGTGGAAGTCGACGGTATGGTTATTCCATTTATATATGTTTATGTCCCAAGTTACCTTTGTATGTTATGTGTTATTTATATGGGATTATGGTAATCTTTTGGTTACAATGGATAAGTAGTGATATTTTATTCAGTGAAGAGTATTTACTAATTCGTAAAGGTAAAACGTAATATTTTGATAATTTATTAATGGTTTACTTGTTGTTTTGAAAAACTAATAGTTTAACTTCTTTGTGTATCCTTTATTGAGCGTTTTATGCTCGTCCCAATATTTTGAAATATTTTCCACAGGGATTAAAGATGAATAGGGTCAAGGATGGGATCAAGGAAAGACATGCTATCTAAAACATGGAACTATACATGTTTCTTTTTAAGAGTTTTTATTTTATGGAAACTTAGTAGAAGTTTCTACTTTGTAGACTTTTGATATGTGATAGTTATATTCTAGTTCTATAAAAATATAATCCTGAAAATATCCTCTATATGAATTATTCATTTAATTAATAATTATGTAATGTTATAATGTTGGGTCCTTAAAGTTGGTATCAAAGGGAGGTTTAGATAACATTAGAGGTTAGGGTATTCTCTAAGTATAAATGACATTACCATAATGGTCAGGATTTTAGAAAGAGTCATAGTTTTTGATAAAGAGAATGAGTAAGTATATCTTAGTGTTTATCTTCCTCATTAGTACATGATAATTTTGTGTGTATACTCACACTGACATTTTTGGTTTTAGTAAATGGATGGATCTAGTAGGTGCCAGTGACAATGGATTTGAAGGAAACTGTGGTGGTTCTATGATTAAGAGACTGGATGAAATGGGGGATTCAATGAGGAATCACATGGTTATTCTAAACCAACTATCAAGGAGTCATGATTAACCACTTAAACCATGGTGAGTTCTCTGAAGAATCATGTACAAGAGAACCAACTCTATGTGGAAGTTCTGGTAATAATTAAAATGGTAACCATTATGGTTTATATGATCCTTACTTTTGAGGTAATTATGGGTTACTATATGATGGAAGATGAAAGGCATGAGGTAAAATTAAGGTTAAATTATGTTATGGTTATTTTTGATGATTTTATCTCTTTTTGGGGAATGTTTTAAGGATTATATAGTTTTGGAAAAAGTACAACATGAAGACCATGTGACAACCCATCGCGTTGGACAAAGCTGTGGGAATCGATCCCACAACCAAATGTGTGACTGGAATTTATTGCCTACCACTGGACTACATGAAGTCCCTAGTTAGTATGGAAAATAATTTTTAGTTATATAATTTTATTAATCAATAACATGTCAATTTTGGGTTATCTAGGAAAGTATTGAACTATCATAGAGGATATATGATTAGGTTAATTACTTTTAAATATGAAACTTTAAGAGAAACTGATTTTATTTGGAGATAAATGTTAATTGTTACCATGGAAGACTATGTGATTAAATCATTCAAATATTTTTATTTCCATCTTAGTTTGGTTTACTTTTAATAATTTCATGGAAAATTTTTTATCGAATGGTATTCGTTGAACTTTGGGTTTTTTTGGAAAACTTTTGGAGATTAAGAATAGATTTTATCTTTATAAAGGATTATCCTTTTGCAGATTATCTGATCTTGTTCGAACAATTTTAGTTTCTGTACGGGTCTAAAGACATGGGAAATATATAGTTCTCTTTTTTGTATTAGGTGATTCTTTAGAAGATGATTTTAGCGCCCTTAATGTAAACAAGTCATCATAAGTACTCATCTTTTGGAGAAAATATGAGTTTGTGTAAGAGATATAGTAAGAGATGAAAGTCTACATGACAAGTAAGTATGTTAACTTATGATTTAGATAAGCTCATAAATAAATTCCTCAATTAAAAGTAACTTAAAACAAAAACATTTTCCGTTAACTTTTCCTACTAGGGGATCAAAAACCATTTAACCCATCATAAGTTTGTGATTTTCTTGTGGTTCACTTTCACCTAAACATGTTTTCTATCACTATCCAATAGAACATGACATTTTGTTTTCTCTTCCATGTCCATGTTTTCTTACATGGAATCCTTGTATGGGTTAACTCGGGTGACCTTTGTACTTCCCTTTATTTCTTTTAAAGTTATAGTTTAATTTACTCCTTTTCCGATTTGGGGATTTCAATTAAGTTTCCAATACAAATTTTAATATTGTGAGGACGCAATTCCAAAAAGGGGCAGAAGGATGTAACATCCAAGGTAAATAAAGAATATTACTTTTTCATATTTATTAATATTTGTGAATAACATATTAATATTACTTTAAAGTTAACGCTTTGCTCGATGGCGTAGCCAATACGCAACAATGAGTTTCTTTGAAATCTTACGTTGCACTCTAATAATAAAATAATATTAATTTAAATGGTAGTTAACACCTATCTGGTGTAATGGCGGGAATGAAAAAAACTAACTACAAAATTATTATATAGGTTTGTCATATATTATTACTTTTTTACAATAAATGTTAGAGGATTAAAATGCGAATGAATCCAAGTTTAAGCGTAAATATTATAATATTTTTTAAAAGGTTGATTAACCTCCTTTTGATGGAGAACGCTTTTTAAATAAATTTTTTGAAAATTTTATATGTCACATTCGTCCAAATAAAATCCTTCTTTAGAATCGGGTCATCAAAATTCACATTGTGTATGTTTTTGTTTTTTTGGATAAAGTTCATTTTTAATGAATTAGTGAAAAATGTGGTATTTTGAATCAAAACCTTTTTTAATATAATTTATTTATATGATTAGATCATATTTTTAATTAGTTTTAAAGTGAAATTAAAATATATTTTAACCATTTAATCCAATGGTGGTCTTTGTAATTAATTTCACTTTGAAGTTGGACTTAAACTAAGGTCAATCTTATGATATATTTAGTTTCTTAAAAACATGCTATTTGTTTTGAAAATGGAAATTATTTATTATATTGATTAATTCAACTTATATGTTATGAATTTTCTAAAATAGAAATCATTTTTGAAATCGGAATATAAAATACAGCTTAGGGTGAATTTTTTGTATTTTTCTGAAAAACATCAACTTTTGATGAATAGTGAAACAATAAAGGGGTAGTTAAAAAATTGATTTTTCATTTAAATGAAACATTACCACTTCTGTGATTTTAATTTCAATAATCTGACATACATGGTTTTCATTAGGATGTAAAATTTGGTTCAATGGGATTAAAATAATTATTTGGTGAATAGTAACTTTTATGTTTTATTAATCGTGATTAAAGGTAATTAGTGTAATTTGTGGTAAAGATAATGTCATAGTAATATGAAATGACCTTGAAATATGCCCTACAGTTATTTTATGAGTCATGGAAGACCAATAAAATCCATGGGTCAACTGGGGGACCCCATGGAGCCACATTTTTAGGAAAATGACATTAATAACATTTTATTTAAAGTTAAAATAAAAATGCCACAAACATGTATTGTTTAACTAAAGAAATTTTTACATGGGGTTATACCAGTAATAAATTTGACTATAAATATTCATTGAAAATATAAAAATATTTTCTACATAATTTTATTTTTTTAATAATTTTTAGAAATTAAATTAATTTATTTAATTATGACACCATGATGATGCAACGATTACCTCATTAATGAACGATTTAAATAAAATGAAATGATACTGTAAAATCTAAGATATAAACTTTTAAAAAACATATTGTATTTGTGTATTTAGAACCCTTATCAAATTATCCTCGAAATATATCTTTGTGGGACCTTTAAAATTTGAAATGCATTTTAAAATAAAGTAACATTTCAAGACTTTCCAAGAGTGCCACTCCTCCCTCTAATAAATGGCCCCCACCTCTACCCCATTACCCACACCTATAAAGGCTTTGGATCGACCAAACTATGATCATTTAATCTCTCCAAATCCCTCTCTTCATCCTATAATCCTTCCCTTAGTGTGAAAGCTCTTTAAGAAACCCTTTTGGTTCTAACCAAGGGGAGTTACCCGATTTAAAGGTAAATTCTTCCCTAATGTTATTTTGTTTTATTTTGATTCTCCAACCCCCTAAAATCTTTTTATTACTTCTGTTTGTACCAAAACAGTATCTTAAATATACTAGGATGTTTTTCTGAGATTTATTTGAGCTTCACTTACACACACCTCCGTCTAAGGGTTAAAGAACACACTGTTTCTGTGGATGGCGAATTACAGCCTCACGAAACGATGATTGTTCTATCTTCTCCTACCACCTCTCATGGTGGCCATTATGATGGAACTATATTTATTAATGATTTATATTATATTTATTTCCTCTCTATGTTTCTCTATTTTATATTTAATACATACCTTTATGCTTTGTATGTTGTGCAAATGCGATAATTTCATTTGAGGAAGTGTGGACTACCGCCCCTCAAGTGATGTGACTCGTTCATGCAATACATGGAATGTATAAAGAATGAAATTGATGAACTTATGTGACCTATATAAAATATATATTATACTAGTATTATAATATATATATCTCTGTCATCTTGTTTTAATTCCATTATTGTTCCAATGAAATGAAAGTAGCGTTCATGCGTACGTACAACCTACTGTCTCCATGAACGGTGAATTTCATTTAATTTTATCTCCAAATGTTATGGAATAGTATAAAATGAATATATAGTGTATATATATGATATTTGAATCATTAATAGTATTCTGGAGCTGATGTACTTATAAATATATGGAAAATTCTTTTCCAACAAGTTCAATTTTTACTCATGTACCGAACATCGACAAAAACGTCTGATATGAAGTCACATTATTAACCAATTATTATAACATTATAATATGTGATATGAACAGACTAATAATATTTAAAGGATATCCTTAAGAAATTATAAATTGACCAAAGTTTATTAGTACAGAATATAAAGAAACGATCAATACAAGTCGGACTTGAGGTAAGGGATCCTACCTCTCTCTTTATTTTTAAGTACTCTCTTTTATGTCATTTATTTTATGCTCATCTTTCTTATGTTTGGGGATGTTCTTTAATATTCTTCATACTGTACTTTTATGTTAATATTATGAGAGACCCTATTTGATCTCATAAATACATTTTTGGATGTTCTATGTGGCGTCGTTAGGCTGCTGAGTTTACGTAATTGATTTTTCATGTCACTTTTATTCCTGTGAGATTTATGCTACATTTGCCACTATTAACTTTGAGTGGTGTATTTACTTCCCATTATTCTACTCTTTGTGTAATATTTTTTCTTTTATGTGTATTTACATTTACTTTTTATAGTCCTTCTTTCATGGGGTGTACGTTTCGAAAGGTACCCAAATCGGTAAGGGAAACTCTCACCCTCCTCTTTTTAAAAAAGACTTCTTTTTGTTAGGTCTTTTAATTTACATCTTATTTTGTTGGGATATGTTATTATATATCCTTATTGCTATGAATTTTATGTGCATGTGACGAGATACACTTTTTATATCTCATCAACTGATTTTTGAACATTAAAGTGACGTCGTTAGGCTGTCGAATTTCTGTAAGGGAACTTATTAACCCAATTTCAATTATTTGGGTTAAACCACTACTTCTTGATTATGTCATGCCATGAATATGTGTGGATGACCTCAGATTGATTTACACTTAATATCCACTTATTTTAGTTTTATTTATATTTTCCACACTTAATTTTGTAATTGATTTATCCTTAATCTAAGGATACTTACTGTGTAAGGGACTTCATCTCAAACACCTTTCATTGAGGAATATTTTGTTTTATACCCAATATTCATCTATACTGTATATAAACACATTTGAATTTTCATTTCATTCAAAGGGAATATTTTTCTACAAAGTGTATTACTAAAAGACAAAAAGGAATGTTTCATTTAATGTATATGGTGAAAACGACCTTTTTCGCCACCGCGAGTATTATTTGACATTTTTCTTCCTTAACAAGCCGTAATATTTTTAAAAGAAAATAAATACCATATAATATTTTATGTATTTGGGTATTGAAAATGGTTTTGATAATGGATTTTTTTATGTCAATATATTTAAGTGATATGTTTTTATTGAAATGTGGAAATTTTTTATTTCCCATATAATTCTTTTATACGTTATGATTTTATAATGGTACTTGGACATTTGACGGTTGGTTACGTGATAAAACATATGACCAGTGGTGCCATGAATACCAGGACCGGTGGTTATGTTATAACCTCGAATGCATTGGATATGGAAGTCGGCCGTATGGCTATTCCATGTAGTGATATGTGTGGAAGTAGACCGTATGGTTATTCCATATATCTATGTTTATGTCCCAAGTAACTTTTATATGTTATTTTTTCTTCATATGGGTTTGTGGTAATCTTTTGGTTACAAAGGATAGGTGGTGATCTTTTATTCAGGGAAGAGTATTTACTACTTCGTAAAGGTGAAAAGTATTACTTTGATAATGTATTCATGGTTTACTTGTTCTTTTAAAAAAACTAACATTTTTCCATATTTGTGTATACATTACATGGATTTTTATGCTCATCCAAATTTTTTGAAATGATTTCCAAGAGGCTTAATGATGAATATGGTCAATTATGGGATTAAGGAAAGACATGTTATCTAAAACATAGAACTAGACATGTTTCTTTTTAAGAGTTTTTATTTTATGGAAACATAGTAGATGTGTCTATATTGTAATCTTTTGAGATGTAATAGTTATGTTCTAATTCTCTAAAACTCTAAACCTGAAAAGATCCTCTATGTGAATTAATCATTTAATTCATATTTATGTAATGATTTAAGGATGGGTCCTTATATAATACCTATAAGATAAGGATGGGATGTTATAATTTCCCCTATAAAAATCTGTCATTCCATATAATTTTCTCATGATCATTGACTCAAAAAAAGAAAAATCATTGTATCATAATAAAAAATTCCATCTTTTACATCTCATGGATCTCTCATCCACTCTACCATAGTACATATAATAGATTAATTTCATTAATAGGTATAACCTTATCATGGTTATCCAAAATCTGAACTAGTTTCTAAAAAATAGTTCATTAGAATCACGATCTACAATCAATCATTGAATCACAAGGGAAGGATCTGGATGATACATCCTCTTGTAGGAAACATGAATTCACACATTATTCAATGTAAAGAATGATGCAAATTCAAACCAATATTTCAGATTTTAAAAATGAGTAATGATCATAATGGAGAAAATAAAACTCATCGCAAACATACCATACTATCCAAAGAGACGGTGTCCCATGTGTGGTGAACATTTATGGATTACACTATCATGAACTTCATACTCTAGATTATTAATATGACAGTCCACATAGAATTTATGATTATTCCATCTGGTTACCAATATATTATAAATCAATGTAACCCTTTAAATCATCTCATTAACAAGAATCTGTTAAACCAAAGACTACTCCCCCAACTCATAGAAGCACAATGGTGATCCACATGTCTTCCAATTAAAATCATAAAAATTTCTATCTTATTCAAATAAAAATTACTATTGATATATTTAAATTCAACCAGAGGAAGATTATTTTTCTAAGAAAAAATAAAATAAATCATGATGCACGAAGCATGTCATATAGAACCTGGATAGCCATTTATTTGTTATAATCTGTCATTGAATGATATTCCATAATAAATTTCAAATAGAAACTCATAAAATCTTATATAGCCATAGAAAATATAGATTTTTAATTTTCTCCAAATTCGAAACAATTGTATATGGAACCCATGAATTTTTACAGCCTTTGGGAAAATGAAATTAAACAGATACTCCCCATTTATCTTCTTCTTAAGAGGAATTAAATTAACTAATTTTTTATGTTAATAAATTATTAATAAAATCAAATCATTCCAGACAGTAATTTATTTAAATACCACGATGAATTCTATACAATTCTCATCCCACTTCAATACCATAATGGATAAAGTTTGATTTTTTTTGAAGGTATCTACTGTTTCATTTAAATTCTATATCAAGGTAGGTATCTTAAAACAAAATATATAATCAACCTCCTCATCTTCAATCAAAAATACAAATGTAATAAATCATGATAAATCAATGAAGTCTCAGTTTTTACATAACTACAATATATATTCCCATCATCCATCAATAAATATAACTAAAAAACATTCCTAAATGACTCAATGCACTTAAGGGATATGGATAACAATGAACTATAGTCTCCCCCCATTTAGGATTTAATTGATGCACTCACATTTATTTTATTTCCCATAATCAATAAAAAATGAAACATAAAATGATTATTCTTTCTTTATTGATTTTAATAACACCTCTTCACTGGCCACTTCTATCCCCAAGATCATATTAATGAACATAATCATCATATACCACTCCCCTCTTGATTTATTCATGGATTCTATTAGTAGTTTCCTAATCAATTCATCAACAACCACATTCCAGTTTCATGGGGAATAATTAATATTGAAATCAAATGTGTAGAGATACTCATCCTAAAATCAATGATTCGTGTTTTCATCCTTATGAGTGAAAATATTCTTCAGACTCTTAAGATATAAATATTTCCTCAACCGCACTCCAAATAGATGGTCAAAGCATGTTTTTAGTTCATTCATAACCATTTACAACTCAAGATCATGGGTAATATATTTCCTACCATGTGAGTGTAACAAGTCAGAGCCATAGGACACAAATTTCATTCATTATATCAAGACACAAAAAAACCAGGAGAATCATTGAAAATAGCATAACTTAAAAAATACTAAAAAATAATCAAAATTGTACTTGATGTTAACTTTACAATTAGTTCATCAAAATTTACCAAAAAAATTTCACTAACCTCAAAATATTACACACTTATTAGTTAATGTAATCATTTAAGATTAGATATTAGAAAATTACTAAAACATTAACCATTATATATTATTTATGATCATGGAGATCTAGATCTAAAAATAATTTTTTGATTTCTCATAGGACACCATCCTTAGTATGTTTCTAGTTTTTATTGATACAATCCTATCATATATAACATGGCCCAAAAAATTATCTTTTTGGGTACAATATGAACACATATAATTTTTAATATATAGGTAAAATTCTATGAATGTTCTAGGGATGATATCAAAATTACCTCTTTATTCCTCCATTAACATAGAATATACCGTTTTATCATAAAAAACATAACCAAATTTTATCAGTGAACTAATAAATAATATAGTCCATCGAAACCAAAAATAATGTGTGAGAATTAGTGATATAGAGTGGAATAACCAAAAACACGAAATGCCCATGAGGAATCTTAAATGATGAATTTGGAATAACCACTTCTTTGACCCAAAATTTATGTTATCCTAACAATTAGATAGTCATTTAGAGAAAAAATTACCCTCTTTGTTCACAAATAAATCATCACTCATTGGAAATGGAAAATTAATATTAATGGTTACTTTATCAATCTTTCAATTGATAATATAAAACCTAAGGCTTCCATCAGACCTTTTGTCAAATAGGTCAGGTTGATTCTTTAGTGAAAAACTATTAAAAAACACTATAACATTAAGGTTCACAAGATATTACATAGGTTATATTTACCCACGAATTAATATGAGATATAATGGGATTCAAAATGAAATCACACCAGAGAGGAGGTCAATAGAAAACTCAACATATCAATGTTGAAGAACCCATAAAAGTCATTAGGAAACACTTATGGGTGAACAAAAAACACTAAACTAAGTAGAATGATCAATAAAAAATAAAAACATCAAGTAACTAATCTAAAAATTAGAACAAGAACAATACACCATAACAAAAAAATGCTTCACTCTTCCATACATAGAATCTCACAAACCATTGATGACATGAGTGGCTCAATAAAGAGATAGAAACTAAACATGATAATGATAATAATAAAAATTCTCCATCATTGAAACCATCTAATTCAATCTAATTTTCAAATTGATGATATGTGGTTCATAAATAGAGAAATTTCACACCACTTGAATGTTTTCTAATGCCTCCCAATATTCAGGAAATTTTAACCTTGTTCAAACAACTCCCCTAAGGAATTTAAATATATAAAAATACTGAAAAATGATCAAAAAATAAAAATTTGATATTGAAAAACATTAATGGTATAGAATAATTAATATAAAATATAACAAATAAAAGTAATACCATGGAAAAGGACATAAAAATCATAGTTATAATTTTTTGCATCCCTACATTATACTCTATTAGTGAACATTTAAATTTATAAGTAAGTCTACCCTTATTTACTACTAGATACTTATTTTTTATTTGAATATTTACATTGGAATTAGAGAAGACCCACAACCCATGGAGTTATATGAATGAACCTTTGACCATTATTGAGTTTTAATATAGCATTACTGAAATATGATATCCTACCACAACATAACCTAATATGAATTGAATGCCCAAAAAATTGGGTAGTCATTGTTTCCTATATTAATTTAACAACTCCAACTATAATAATCCAAAATAAACCTTAATTTATTACATTATAATATATTTAAATTATCAAATAAAAAATGGAAGAATAGTTTATTAGTATTGAAGAACATGATACGAACATGATTCCAATAATACAATGAAATTATTAAAAATAGAATGAAAACATTTTTTAATGATTGATATTATTCCTAATATCATTTTTCATAACATATGTAATTGATAAAAATATAGGTTGGGATCATATACTCAGTAATAGTAATGGATTATGGATTATATCCTTAGTAATAATGAAATAATATAAATTGAAATGTAGTGAACATAATAATCATTAAATTTAATCAATAATTTGATACAAAATGATCCCATGGATTATATAAATATAGAAAAGTCATTGATATAAATTTAAAAACATATTAATGGAAATTCTCCATAATAGTTGTCATGATTACCAAATTCATGATATTTATAACATCAACTCCTTTAATACAAGTGTATTGAAATCCTTATATATAAAATGATAAATTTAATTCATGAAAAATATTCCAAATGAATAAATATATATATTTTGTATAGAATACAGAATATCAAAATTTAGCAAGTAAATCTAACAAAATTCATATTGAGAAACAATATTTCAAAATGGTATATGTTTAGTAAATAATCAGATCCATGATACAAATAATATTGATATTTAGGGTAAAATTAATATGTAATTATAAAAAGAGTTCAATGATTCAAGTGAAACATAATAACAAACAAATTAATAAAACATAAAATATGACATTTAATTCATCAAAAATATATGTTTTGAAATAAATTCATATATTACAGAGTCTAAAATAAAATGTATGTGAAAAAACCACATTGAATATTTTTCATTAGCATTCCATTTTAATCATTTATAAAAAGTATAGGATTTTAAAATTGTAGGGTTTCCAAAAATTATATTAATAATGTTTAAATAAAAAAATTCCATTTTAATTTTATTAGATTGCTGAAATAGTCCATTTCAAGAAAAAAATGTATTGATTATTTTTATTCTTATTATCAATTCATGGATTTCATAAAATATATTTTATAAATAATTTGGGTATATAAAATCGGTTTTCATCTAATGGTTTGAAAAATATGGATATCAAAGAAAAATATACTTGATCAAGAGGATAAGTATGATTGCTATAACTTTTAGACATTTTTCATGATATAGTAAATTAAATTGTATAATTATTAAGCCAATGTAAATTGATATTAATGTTGAATATCTAAAAATTTTAATATATACACCTCATAAAAAATTTAATTCATATTAGAAAATATGTGATAATGGAATGGAAATGGAGATAAACTCTCTTACAAATATAATATCATTTATGTGATGATTAACCAATGAATTGATTGTCTATTACAAATTTAATTCCCTAAGAAAAACTAGTTTATGAAAAACATCTTATAATATAATGTCACTCAACATCTATGCATTTCATAACATAGTAAATATAGTATATGTATAACCTATCAAATGGTAATTGAGTTAAGAATCTACATACCTAAAACTCGATCCATAATATATATTATTAGTCTTCATCAATAAAATCATATCTAAATTATTTACTTTTATAAGAATATTTTTATTATTTATTTTTCTTATTATTTTAATTATTAAAATTTTTCATTAAAATAAACACTCAATTAAGTACATGTTGTATTTTTGCATTATATATGAATCATATATCCATAATGATATTGGTATATTGACTATATCCATATAGGTCATTACTTAATCATCACCAAAATAATAGTCTTGAAATAGTTACTTTTTTATACATCAATTATACTTTTAAAAAAAATCGTAAAATATGGTTTAAGGACAATGAATTATGTTACAGTCACCATGATGGTACGATGAACAACCATGATTAAATGTTTTCATTTTTCAATGATCATTATTGAAATAAAATAAGTATTATGATAACATTAAATAATGATAATTACATCATAAATACAATATTAATTCATTAAATAAACTTTTAAATATCATTCATGTGGAATGGAGGATAAAAGGAAACACATCACTTCGTCGAGGTTGTTGTCCGCACATATTCATGAACAATGTTATCATTTTTAGTGACTGGGAATGAAATAAAATGTATGATATATTATTTTTTATATTGATAATCATATCATTAATATCTTATATATATATAATCTATCATTATAAATAGCTATGATAGCGAGTGATGGAAAATAAATTATATGAGTTCACGATGTGATAATATTATGTATAAAAGAAGGTTTGTTTCATTTCATAATTGATCGAAAAGGATATGGATGTTGTTTATTACACTGAAAGAATAACATATAAATATATTTAATATAATTATCCAATTACAATACACTAGTTGAATAATATTTCAAATATGTGGAATTATAAATAAAAATATCTCAATTAGAATATACATGAAGCCATATTAGAGTGAATTATTTATCAATAAAGGATTCTAGCAAGTTTGGTGGAATATATGTCAGGTATTTAGTACGAAATTTTTTGAACCAAAATATTTTTTATGTGTGAAATAATAATGATAGGAGGATGCCTTTTATAAGTGGGGGTTGTGGTGTTTATTAAATTTTTAATGTAATAAATTAACTTATAAAAGATTCATATTAAATCGATCTGAACTAATATAAATAAAATATATGGTGAATAATTATGTTACCACTATCATATAATAAAATTTTGGCACATTTTGGTTATGTTTTTACCCTTATATTTTAGTTCAAACGTTTCATTAATCCCTCTGAAAATTACCACTATATTAATGGTTTACTCAATAATGGTCAATAATGAATCTATAAAACTACAAAGGACTAATAAAAACCCATTTTTTGTTTTTTCATCCATATCCCAATTCAATGTCTAAATAATTTTTTATTTGAATTTCAAATCATTAAATAAAATATTATTTAATATAAGATAACCTTAATGTCATTTTTATGGTATTGATTCATGTTTTCATTAGATACATCAAGAAAATGGGAAATTGGAATATAATACGTTAACACATACATAACATTTCATATATATATCTATAAAAGTAATGGTACAAATTAATAGATTAGAAATATTTCAACTTTTGTTTTTCTAAATCATATTTTTGTTTTTCAATTAATTGAATTAATATTGTGTCTATGTGGAGTATGTTTCTAAGGACATTATATCATCTCTAACTATTAGAAATTTATATCCATTAGAAATATTATAATTGAATTAAATATTTTAAAAAAAATTATCTATTTATCCTATTTTAGAAAATTAAAAGATCATAAGACAACGAGAATTAATTTTTTTCTCTTTAATTTAATATAATAAAATATAAGATTAAATCATAGAAAAAATAAAACAACATATATATTGAAACATTTGAAAATTATTGGTGAAATATGTTCTTCCAATGAATATAATTCATGTCTGAGGGTCATTTTGATACCATTTTCATATTATTTTTAAACATAATTACCTGAATTAACCTTAAAATAATGACAATTGTTTAAGATGCCTCTAAATAAAATTCATCAAAAAATAAACAAGGGATATAATACAAACCTAAACCATATGATTATAAATGTTTAATAGATTTATCATGATTGAATTTCAATATGTTTTAGTAATTAAATTAAATTCACAATGAAAAAAATGAAAACCAACTTCTTATAAAAGTCTGAATTTTATGTGTAAAAAAGTTTTTATATCAAATTACATTATAAAATAGATTCTATGGAAAATAATTGAATTATTTAAAATAAAAGATATGTAATTTTATCATTAAACCAATTTAAAATGGAATTTAAATGTATTATTCTTGAATTATTTTTGTTTTTAATATAAAATGTCTCCCTTCTTATTCATTTAAAAATTAAATTTTTAAAAAATTATAGCAATTCACCGTAATATAAATTTTGCATGGTTATATAAAAAATATGTTTACTTCATAAAATAACATTTATTGTAGTTAAAAGATAATAACAATATTTTCTTACATTAATCAATAAAAATAAATTTTTAAGAAAAAAATGACATTACAAAAAATTTATTGTTTATTTTCTATGTATTAATCAATACATTATTTTTATTATGAACATTATATGTATTTCAAAATTTTACTATTCAAATTCATACACCCTAATTCAATAACTAGGTTATAATGTTCATATTTATGTAATAATATTTAAAGGTTCACATAAGCTTGGTCTTGCGTGATTTATACAATTTCAATCATATTTTTTTTAAATATCAAGTGTTACATTCTCCCACATTCAACAAATTTCAATCTCATAATTTTAAAATGTTGTTGTTTTAAATATTTAAATTTTTTATGGGAAACCCAAATCGTTGAAATTTTTAATATAACTTCTTCTTAAAACATAGTAAAGTGGAAATACAAATGTCATTTGGAATTGAAAAATACGTGTTTCTCAATTATAAATAAATAGTGGGAAGTGATAATATATACATGGATGGAAAAAATAATTCCCTTTATTAATAGCAAGTGATATAGAACACATTCAAGAGAAAGTCAATGACCATAAAACAAGAAATAAATTATGGGTGAGAGACAATCAATTCACATCATATGATGGTAATATGATAAATTTATATCTTTAAAAACATTCTCATAGGGTGAAAGAATTATTTTATCATCCAAGATATGGAATAATGAAATACTGTTGGATGAAAAGTAAAATTTTATCCTTTAATAAATTTATACCAAATTCTAATCCATTCTTCAAATATTGTGTATTCAGAATTAATTTATTCTTCTATACGAACTAGAATTATATTTTAAAAGGTCATACTATCCATGAATGAATGAAAAGTAACTACTCATATCACTAATTTTTTCCAAAAAACAAAATTTTTATTAATATTTTTATAATCATAAATTAATCTATAGAATAACCTCCATAGTGATACTTAATGATTTTTATAAATTGTTTACCATGCAACTCATACGAAATATTTCAGGAAAACATTCACAACAAAAAAATATGATATATTTCATATACCCATTATTCATAAAAAACATAAATTATCTCACATTGTTACATTCCAAACAACTAAATACCTTCATCATATTTTAATAACCCAAATCATAATATATCAACAATAAATAAACACGTGATTATGTTTCTCTAATAATATATCATTTACTTCATATGTTCTAGTATTCTATCATTCATAATTAATTATAATTGAATAAAAATTTAATGAATATTAAGGGTTTCATTACCCTTACACTTGTTTTATTGTTGTGATATATCCTAAACATAAAATCACTTAGGCCATCTATACCATTTCTCCTGTGATTTTACTTCCTTAATGAAATAACTAATGAAGCGAAATCATAAAATGATTCATGACGATATAACCAAAATGTAATTTATAATAAAAAATATTAATTTCAAGTAAAAATTATCTCTAATTAGTTTATTCTAAAAGTAGTAATAGTATAAACTTTTCCTTCAATTATTTACTTATTTTGTGGTATTTTCCCTTAATGATTGTGACACAAGTTTGAGTAATTCCTCATCAAATTATTGTTTATTCACTGGATTATAATAGTCCCTTTCTCTTACATACATTCACTATTTAGAAGAGCCTTATCTAAACACATTTAATAAACTCCCATGAAAATTATAAATTTGTGATGATGTTTCTTTCAATAATAATCGTATAATAAAAGTTTATTAGTTTGATTCTTCTTCTTGGAATATTTCCATTTTTGGTTTTACACTAACTTCTTGTTCTCTTGATATACAATGAATATATAAGATCTCAAAAATTACTTCTTTGTCTTAATGGAAAATGTTAGAATTCAATCATATGAAGTACTATTTTAGGAAAATAGTTCCCTTCAGAGACAAAATTTAATTAAATTTATAAAATATTCAATATTAAAGTATGCACAGTGTTCATTTCAGAATAATTATTTGATATTTGTGTGAATTTATCCTCATATTCTTTGACAATTTTATACTCATTATTCTTTAATTTATTTTACTACTTCTTTATTTAATGTAACTATTATCTAGGGAAGTATTTCTCTATATAATTCGGGATTTTTTTTTCATTCCACATTTTTAATTTCATCAACCCCATTAGTGTTATTGATCAACTAACACAATTTTTTGGCATTTCATTTCAAATAATAAAATGACATAATAACTTTTTCACATTCATTTCATATCAAATATATGAAAAAAGTAAAATCTGTTTTAATCCACTACCCAAGTACAAATATATTTATAGTTCTAGTAAAAGATGAAGTATTGTGTCATATAGAGAGGTTCATACTAAAAAAATACTTTTTAAAAAAAAATAGGTTATTACATTTAGGTATTTTTGTATTTCAAAGCATGATTTAAATTCCCAATAATATCTATGGTCGTTTTAGTTCCAATACTAGATGTATTGGTTTTATAAATTGAGAAACCCCTATATTATCAACATTTATTGATTCTGTTAATTTTTCTAGGAATCGTCATAGAATAATGGAATTCACTAATAAGTATCATATTCATCAAAAATATTGATCCATAAAATATTGTAACTCTACTGTAATATATCTCAGATTCTGTGAGGCATTTTCACAATCCTCAGTTAACCTATGTTTTTTTAAAACAATGTTCCCACAATTTCTACTAAAATATATATAACACCCAAAAAATTCATTAATATAGTATCCCAGATATGGGGTATACATTATTATATAGTCATAGATACAAGGGATATAATCCTGAATGAAAAATAAATTTAGAAGTCTTGAAAAATCTAATGGATACTCGATCCCCACAACACATTGGAGTTAAAAAAATATGTACTGTGAAAAATTATTCTATTTTGGATATTATTTATAATATATTTCTTCATATTGTGCTAAAAATAAAAAATGGTAGTATTTGATTCTCATTTATTGTTACATGAAAGCCATTTATCATGAGTAATGATTTCATAATTAATGTATAAAGGTAATTAATTGAAAATGATGATATTTAATCAATAAATTGACAAAAAAATGAATAAACAGATAATATCAATGTACTAATCTCATGGAAAATAATGAATGAATTATCATTAATGTAAATTATTAATATTGGGTGTCATTATTTCACACATCATTATATGTATACCATCAAATACTTATCCTAAGATAGTTTAATTGATTAGTTGGTTTAAAAAATAACCAATTATATTTATCTTATTTATTTTTCACAAGATAAAATTAGATTCATCGTGTGGATATATAATTCTAGTCCCTAACAATCAATACATAACAAATTAATTACTACATTATAAAATGATCATTTTAATTTATAAAAAAATATTCAATATAAATAAATATATGTATTGATAAAAGAAAAAAATATATCAAAATTTCAATACTCAATCAGATAAAATTATAAATTCAAAAAGACTTTGTGTAAATGGAATAAATTTTAGGAAATAGTCATATACAAGATAAAAATAATATGGATATTTAGGGGAAATACAGTGATCAGTGATCATAATAATGTTAATGTATCATGAGAATGTTATTAAAAATGAAATTAATATGTTATAAAAGATGACCTCCAATTCATTAAAAATCTGTGTTTTGAAAAAAATTCATATATTTTTAGATTAAAATTTAATCTATAATCAAAATTCTTAAAAGATATTTCTTTTTAATGACATTGATTTATTTTTTATAAAGTTAATTAGTATAAAATTATTATGGAAGTAGGAAATTATATTAATACATTATTAATGGGAAACACATTCTTTTTAACATTTGTAACAAATATTGAAAATTTACCATTCAAGTAAAACCTCAGAAAATAATTTTTAATAGTATTCAAAAATCCAAAAAAAATCAATATATATGTTAGAAAACATTTTTGAAAAAAAAATTTTTTTGTAATAATAATTTTAAAAATATCGATATAGAAGAATAATATCCCTATCAAATAATAAAAAAAATATCATTTCATATTAAAAATTATTATTTAAATATTTACGTTATTTTAATTATTAATCATCATTAATATATAAATATTCATGTTAAATAATTCTAAATAAAAATATATAGCCCGCGAAAATGTAAATGGGTTCATATTAAAAATAAAATCCAAATGGATTAGAACATTAGATGATATACCTTACGTTGATAATATCATTGGAGTGATGATTTACTAGTTATGTTATTGTGATTAAAAATATTAAATAGAAAATAAAATAAAAATAAATAATATAATCATTGTCCATTTGAAACTTAATCATTGCGTAACATAGTCAATTAGGTATAAATATAAACCGATTATTAGAAATTGAGTTATGAGACATATTACCTTAGGTCTGAATCATTACATATGATCATTGTCATAAACAATAAAAAAATATTTTTTGGTCGGAGTGGACACTCAAGGGGAGGGTTAATTGAGTTCCAATTAAAATTTCTGTTAAAAATATCTCTTAAAACCCCCGTATTTAAAAACAATGAAAAACTGTAGTTAATTTATACATAGTGTAAATGTTAAATTAGTTTCTCGAAGATTGATTTGGTCTAAATTAATTTTATATGAAGATTAATTTGACATTTGAAACAAACTTACTGGTTTACAATAAATATAAACACTTGCTAACTTAACTATCAAAGTAACTTTAAAACAATTTATATTTCAAAGTAATAGCAGCAGAATATGAAATATATAGTATATTATGACTTAAACTAAACTGTACAGCAGAAGTAACCAAGAGGATCAGTCTCAAGACGAGACATAGTCCTCAAAAATAATTTATATTAATTGATCTACACCCTGGATCGGGGTAAACTATTGTTCAGAAACTGTCCAGGTCTTAAGACCTCTGCGACAGTTTTACGTGGGAAAGCAACCAATAGCTCACAACTGTCCAGGTCTTACTCGACCATAACCACTATACACAGTGGGATACATGGGAGTTAATAGAGTTCGAATGAGGATTTTAGAATCATCCAACTTAGCTCAGGAGACAGTGTGTGTGTAAAATAAACAAGGTAAACACATTGCTCTAAATGTAAATGAAATAATCACTAAAGAAAGTGTGAATTTGTTTAGAAAATATATAGTGATTGGAAGTGCATCTCTAGACTTATTTGATTGGTCAGAAAATCTTCTGAGTTCTTCTCTGGTTTTTTGTTTTGAAAAACAGAGTATCTTTTTCTTCCTTGGTTCCAAGTTCAGCTTTTCAGCCTAAGTGCATGAAGTGTTTGTTATAGTTCATCCCCCAAGATGCAGCTTGTGTTCTCTAGAAATGAATTGCTTCGTGTTTCTCTAGTGTTCTTAGATTGTGGATTTATCCTTCTGTGAATTCACCATGTTTTAATGATGTTGAGCCTTTTTCATTTTCTACTTTCATGTGCCTTCTTAGTTTTGTGATTCTCTCTCTTTTATTCTGTCTCTACTACAGGGTCTTTTTCCTTCCCTTTATAGTCTTCATCTCCGTAATAAAGGAATGATTACTTTTTTCATGGGTAATTGGTACGTTTCCCTGACATGGAAACAGAAAGCATTAAATAACATTAACTGCATTAAAAACATCAAATGTAACAGTTAGCTTAATAAATAAATAGTATTTAGAATATAGAGTTTCACAGGTTGGTCAATCATTATTAGCCACCTATTGGTAGATGTGTACGGTGGACATTGTGCAACATTTACCTTCCATCGGTAGCTCTTTGAACTTGTATCTGTAGCAATTTGAACTTGTATCGATAGCTCTTTGCATCGGTATCTCTTGGTATTAGTAACTCCTTACTCCGTATCGGTAACTTTTGGTATCGGTAGCTCTATATACTGGTGACTTCATTATATCAATACCTCTTGATCTATCGGTAGCTCTTGATCTATCAGTAGCTCTTCTTTGTATCGGTAGCTTCATTCTTTATCTGTTACTCTGTATATCAGTAGCTCTTGGTCTGTCAGTAGCTCTGGTCTATTAGTAGCTCTAGTCTATCGGTAGCACTGGTCTGTCGGTAGCTCTGCTTAGTTCCAGTGATTATGTTTATCAGTAGACTTATACATATCGGTATCTTTAGCTTATCGGTGACTCTGTCTATCGATAGTCTAAGTCTATCGGTAAACTAAGTACCGATAGCTCTGTATAAGTAGCTCTACGTAGATCAGTGACTAACATTTATATGTTTTATGAAAAACATATCCGATTGGATTAGAATTACTTCAAAACTCATACAAACATGGATAAATATTTATTAACATATTTCAAGGATTATTTTAATATTATTATCATCTTGATAGTATAATATCATAGATTGAGCGAATTAGAATATAGATAAACATTAATTGGGATTATCATAGTATGTAAAAGCATAGTTGGGATTATCAAAATAGGTGAGGTCAACAATCTCCCCATTTTTGATAATCACAACTTATGATATTATAGTTTTAAAAAAATGAGTAGTTTAGAGAATACTTCATTAAATGCAATTATCTTAGAGAAAACAGTATGTTATAGAACATAATGTATCAGAGGTATAATTAAATGCAATGATATCAGAGGGGAAAATCATGGTAGCGCTTCCTTAGATAATATTGTCCCCCTTTGAGAATATTTCTCCCTCGTTGATACTTAGATTGAAAATATTTCTCGCCCTTTGTGATAAGAAGAAAGTGGGAAAACAATAAAGAGAAGAGAAACAAAATGAGAATGAAAATAAATCCAATTGTATTATAGGTTGGAAAAAGGTACATATAAAGAAAAAAAATACAAGGGATTCCTATCAAAAATCTTAGCCATTTGTTCAATCCACATCCTAAAAGTGATATTTGACCTTTGAATCAGAAGTGGATTCAGACAGTGTGGATGCTGGTGAAGGCTTAGGAATTCCAGAGATTATCACAGGAGGCAGAGCCACTAACACTATGTCTGGCTTGTACTGAGGAGTTCTTTGAGTGATCATAAATGTAAGGCTTCGAATGTCTTGGGTTGGATTCATCTAAACAGGAGAAGTAGTAGAGGTTGAGGCAGGTAAAGTAGGAGGTACAATCACTGGCCTAGCATCGACATCCAGGAAAGGAATCAAAAGATTTATGAAATCCATAATTATTCCTCCTCCTCTCTCCATAGCAGATATGAAATCATCCTTGTTCTCTATGAATTTGTCCAAGGCTGGAGTCAATTCCCCTAGTTTTATGACTTGCTCTCCAAAGTCTTGATTGACAGGAGGTAACTTCAGGTTTTCCAATAGAAGTATGAAATGATTGTTGAGTTGATGCTTGGTGTAAACCTTTTGAAAATAAGATTCAACCTTGTCTTTCACTTAATTATGAGAGGCAGAATATTCTCTCATATAGTCTTGGACTATCTTCATTATTTCTGTAGCTGAATCTCTAGTAGAAATCCCAACTTTTCTCAGGTCAGATTAGTCCACAGAGCCACTGGTTGATGCGGAACCAAGCTCCTCCTTCATCACTACTCGAATCTAATCCAAATCCACTGAAGGTCTAGATGGAACAAAATTAATATAGGAGGTTACTATTTCCTTGATGATTCTGGTAAAACCACTAATAATATTTTGTACTTGGGAATCATGGGTTTTAACATGATCTTTCATGGAGGTTTTAAAACCATCAAACACTGAAACCATCTGGCTTACACAACTTTTGACATAGGCTAAGTCCTTATCTGCTTTGAATTTTGAGCTCATGTAAGAGTCTAAAGAGATAAAAGATTTCTTTAGAGCTTCAACATCGGCTTCTAGTCTAGATACTAGAGTCTAGAAGACTGTAACTTCTTCCACTATTTTGGCCACAAAGGTTAACAAATTACAACTGAGAGAGAGTTCAAAAGATTTTCTAATTTGCTTATCTATTCAACAAAGCAGTGCTTCAACTCAGTAATAGACACACTAAATGAATCCTTCAGCTCATAATTTATCTATTCAAGGTCACCCCTGGTGATCATATCAGTATGATAAATCACAAAAAGTGCTCTATTAGTTGATAAGCTGGCCACTAAGTCAGTCATAATCGATTGGATTGATGACACCAGTGAAGCTTCCATCTTCCTTGTCTCTTCCACAAATCTGTCCTTAATATTTTTCTTCAAAATATCTAGGTCATGCGCATTCTAACCATATCTTCAGGTAATAACTCAGTCTCAACATCCTAAATGATCTTTGGTCTAATGTGGGATGTCTCATTATCAGAATCAGGAGAGTCTAATCCACAAAACTCAAAACCTGGGTCTTCTGGCCTGTCCTCAATATCAAAAGCCACGAACTCACTGCCAAACATAGATTGATGCTCCCCCTCACTGGGTGCATTGCCATGTACAACAACAGAATTCTCAGCAGGTCTTTATTCTTCAGAGGAAACTTCTACTATCAATTCTTTATCTGCAATATCATGAGGATCCTCTGGATTAGGTACAACATCTTACATTTCTCCTACTACATCCTCAGTATGCACAAAATATCTTCCAATTAATGGACTCAGACGTAAGAAGACAGAATCAGAGGCAGTAAATTCATTCTCATTTTATTCTTTATGCTCAGGGGCTGGCTGGTCTTCCTCATCAGTAGGTGTCTCTTTTTCTACTAAGGCTTCCTTTCTAGAAGATACAATTTTAGCAGCCGGATATAGAGGTATGTCTGGATCTCTTACATCATCCATATAAGTCTCTTGTTCTTAAGTCTCATCACTGTACTTAGGTTCTTCTTCATCAGGTCCTAGACCTAGATCCCTCAAATCTATAGGTCTTGAAGGATGATTCACAGGATTGAATTTATCAAATATCTTCTGGTCATCATTAACCCACTCTCCTCTCCATGAGATCCAATTTATCTTCTTGTATTTGCAAATAGTGGTTGTGATACAATAGTTATTCCTTACTACCATTATCTCATCTTGATACTCAGCTACCCCTTTCACTTTGATCATCACTAACATCAACTTGGAAAAGAATAGGGCATTAGTCTTTGATTTTGGACTTGTCATTTCTTTCATTTGGATCATCAGCAATCTGCATAGATTCACTTTTACACAATGTCTCAGGAGATACAGGAGATAGATATCCTGATATCGTAAAATTCACAAAGTCTCCTCTCCTTGGTATTAAGACATGCTGAACAAATTTGAACAATAATCTGTTCTCTCCATCCATTTCAGCAGTCACAACTTTTCTTTGATGTCCATCATTGGTGAGCTCCTCCAAGGCAGTATCATAATCAAATATATCACTTGTAAGTGTCACACCTTTGGATACATATCCCGATACACCTTCATGTGGAACCTTCAGTCATTCAACTAACTCAACTGATGAAAAATACATCTCCTTTACATTCACAAAATATGTCCCTCGTCTTTCAACTTAAAATTTCTTAAAGCTTACAAACTCATTAAATTATTTCACTAGCTTCGGATAGTAGGGGAAATTGTTGTTAGAATATAAATCTACCAACTTTTGATCTTCTAGAACTTCAAGCATTAACGACTTTCTAGACAAGAACCACCCCACAGACAACTCTTTTTCAATCACAATAACTCTATTCTACAAAGGAGGATTCACTGGTCGCCTACCCAACCTAGTTCTACCAACACTACAACGTGCTTCTATCTCGGACTTCTGCTTCTTTGATTTAGGCTCATCTATTTCATCTCTGATGGTAGGAATTTTTGTTTCTTCCATCTCTGGTTTGAGGGATTAAGGGTTTTTGAGAGATTCAGAAGCTATGGTTTGAGGGTAAGGGTTTGAGGCTTGCTGAATTGAGAAGTGGCCAGGACTTTGATTTTATCATTTAGGAATCATAAAATTAAAAAATAAAATGAAATAATGTAAAAATGATTCAGATTATGGCGGCAGACATAAGATTAAAACAGTGCACTAATAGGTAGGGTTTATCAGTGAGAATTCTTATCAGTGAGGTCCATTAGTGAGGTTACATCAGTGAGGTTACATCGGTGAGGTTACATCGGTGAGGCTACAACGATGAGGTTACATCGATGAGGTTACATCATTGAGGTTACATCAGTGAGGTTACATGAGTGAGGTATCACATTGGTGAGGTATCACATCGGTGAGGTATCACATCAGTGAGGTAACATCAGTGAGGTATCCACATTGGTGAGGTATCACATCGGTGAGGTATCTACTGATCAAGGTTAATAATTCCCAACTCGTGTCTAATGTAACTTAACCTATCCTAACTTAATGGTTTGGTGAAAATGTCAGCTAATTAATGTTTAGTGCCTATAAATTCAAGAGTAATATCACCCTTTTGGTAATGATCTCTCAATAAATGGTGCATTACATTAATGTGTTTGGTCTTAGAGTGAGACACTGGATTCATTGAAATTTTTATTTCACTAGTGTTGTTACAGTTGATAGAAACATGCTTAAAATCATATCCATTGTCCAAAAGAGTGTGCTTCATCCACAAGAATTTGTGCACAGCAACAACAAGCAGCTGTATGCTCTGCTTCGGAAGTGGACAAAGCTACATAATTCTGTTTTTTACTACACAATGATACTAAGGATTTTCCAAATAAATGAAATTTTCTAGATGTGATTTTTCTATCCAACTTGCAACCAGAAAAGTCAGCATCTGAATAACTCATAAACTCAATGGATTGTCCTTTTGGGTCATACAAACCTAAGTTTGCAATGTGTTTAAGAAAAATAAAAATTATTTTAACAACAAGTAAATGATATTCATTTGGATTAGCTTGAAATCTTTCACACATAAACACACTAAACATAATAGTTGGTCAACTAACAGTAAGGTAAAGTAAGCTTCTAATCATACCTCTGTAATTGGTTTTATCCACTGGTTTCCCAGCTGCATCTGCATCTAATTTACAGATTGTACTCATGGGAGTATCACATTCCTTAATACTATCCAAACCAAACTGTTTTAAATGATCCTTTTTATATTTACTTTGATTCAAAATAATACCATTTTCATTTTGAAAAACTTGAAATCCAAGAAAATATTTATGTTATCCCATTAAACTCATTTCAAAATCATTTTTCATACTCTTTGAAAAATCAGTACATAAAGAATGTTTAGAAGTTCCAAAAATAATATCATCAACATATATTTATATTATCAAAATATTTTAGAAATTATATTAATAAAAAGAGTTGGATCAACAATCCCTTTAGTAGAACTTTTTGAAAAAAGAAAATTACTAAGTCTATCATACCAAGATCATGGAGCTTGTTTTAAACCATATAAAGCTTTAGAATGTTTAAAAACATGATTTGGAAAATGAGGATTAGTAAATCCAGGTGGTTGTTCAACAAAAACATCTTCATTTATAAAACCATTTAGAAAGTCACTTTTGACATCCATTTGATATAACTTGAAATTCAAATGAGAAGCTTAGGCAAGTAAGATCCTAATGGCTTCTAATCTTGCTACAGGTTCAAAGGTTTCCTCATATTCAATACCTTCCACTTGACTATATCCTTGTTCAACTATCTTAGCATTTTTTCTAAATATATTTCCAAGTTCATCAACTTTGTTTCTAAACACCCATGTAGTGCCTATTGTTAAAGTGTCCTTGGGTCTATCAACTAATTCAAAGACATTGTTTCTTTCAAATTGATTTAACTCTTCTTGCTTAGCCATTAACCAAAATTCATCACTAGTTGCATCATTGATATTTTTAGTTTATAACTGTGAAATAAAGGCGTGATGTTCAACCAGGTATCTTAGAGAATCTGTAGTCTATGTCCCTCTATCAAGATTACCAACAACAGCATCTAAAGGATGATTCTTTATAATCCTAGTTGATCTAGTAAAGGGAGGACTAGAAATTTTAGGTTCATATATAGATTCGGGTTCAACAGAACCAGATTCGGGAATTTTTCCAGAACATGATATTTTTACAGAAGGTTCTTTAGTTTTCTCATTAAGGTTCAAAACAATCAAATCTTCTTCAAGATTTTCAAGAGAGGTTTTAGGCCCATGTGGATCAGTTTCATCAAACATGATGTGAACAGATTATTTCACATATTTGGTTCTTTTGTTAAAGACTCTATAGGCTTTTCTATTTAAATAATAAAAAAAATTCTTTCATCCATATTAGAAGCAAACTTGTCTAGATTATCCTTTGTATTGAGAATAAAAACATTGCAGCCAAAGACTCTAAAGTAACTAAATTTGGGTTTTCTATTATTCTATAGTTCATATGGGGTCTTATTGAGAACAGGTCTAATAAAGACTCTATTAATAATATAACAAGTTGTATGCAAAGCTTCAGCCCATAAATAAATAGGAAGGTCATACTCGTTAAGTATAGTTATTGTATTTATTGAAGGGTTATATTTCTTAATTCTACTACACCATTCTTTTGAGGTGTACTAGGAGCAGAAAAGTTCTGACAATAGCCATTGTGTGAGCAATAAGTTTCAAACTCTTGATTTTTAAATTCACGGCCATGATCACTTCTCATGGTTTTAATCATAAGTACGCTAAGGTTTTCTATAGACTTGGAGTATTTAATAAAGTATGAACAATATTCACTTTTTTGAGGTAAGAAGTATACCCATGTATATCTAGAAAAGTCATCTACTAGGACATAGACATAGTTCTTCCCATTTAAACTAGAAACTCTAGAAGGTCTAAATAAGTCCATGTGAACCAACTCGAGAGGTTGAGATGTTGAAACTTCTTTCTTTGAACTAAAAGAAACATTATATTTCTTTCCCTTTTGACAGGGATTACAAACATTGTCATTTGGGAATTCATGTTTGGGTAGGTCTCTAACTAAGTTCATCCTAGTCAATTTTCTAATTGAATAGATATTTTAGTGTCATAATTTTATATGCCAAATCCAAGACTCTTTATGAAAAGCATTTAAACAAGTAACATTTTTCTTAGCTAAAGAATTCAGATCAATAGTATAAACATTTTAATTTCTTTATACAGAAAATACTAAAACATTTTTAAAGTTAAAAACATTTCAGGAATCATTTTCAAATTTCACATTAAATCCATCGACACATAACTGAGAAATACTTAATAGGTTATACTGAAGTCCATCAACAAATAAAACATTAGAAATAAAAACAGAATTAATGTTACCAATCTAGCCTAGGCCGACGTTTTTTCCTTAAGAGTTATCGCCAAAGGTGAAATGGACTCCATCAACATTGATTAGACTCTTAAATCATGAGTAATCTCCAGAAATATGTTTTCAACATCCACTATCCAAGTACCATACCTTTTTGTGAGAACTCATCAAGCAGGTTTCCTACCACACAGATTAAAATAGAAAATGATTTTGGTACCCAGATCGTCTTGGGTCCAGAAAGGTTAGAAATCAAATCTTAGGTACCCAGATTTGTCTTATGGGTCTCATATAATTTACGGAGTCAATATATTTTGAAAGATAAACATTATTTGATCTATAACCATATGAATAACTATTTTAAGCATAAAAATTTCCAGAATTGGAATAAGAAGAATATTGTCTATATTTAGGAATAAATCGATTTTTGGTAAACTGTCTTCATCCAGGTTGATATCCCAAACCAGTAGTCTACTTTGGTGAAACTTGCATACCTAAAATTTGAGTAAGTGTATCATTTCCCTTTGCGAACATTTCTAAGTCCATTCTATGTTGCTCATTAGATATTTTCAGTTCAGTAATTTCCTACAATAGATGAGCATTCTTTTCCTTTTATCTATCAAAGGATGATTTATCATCAGCAGTGAGATCGTGATGATTCTTATATGACATATATTTGTCCTTAAGTTCATTACATGTTTCTTCCAGCATGTTACAAGATTCAAACAATTCAGCCTTAGAAATATCTTCAGAATCAGAATCAGATTCTACATCATCTCCAGAATAATAGGAATTTAAAACAGGAGTATCTAAGGTTACCTTAGATGTGTTGGTCATGAAACACATGTTGGCAAGATTTTTTTTTCGAATAAAAAACTTCAAATTCACTTGTGATGTCTTCTGAAGCACTCCAAGTAGCTTTTATAGTTTCCCTGTACTCCTTCTCCTTATAATCATATTACTTTTTGAATTTTAATTTTGGACACTCAGCCTTGATGTGTCCTTTCCACTTTCATTCATAGCAGACTATATCGTCTAGACATCTTCTAATACTTCTTTCAATGAACTTTGATGTCATACTTACCTTTTTAGTTTTATTTTCTAAAAAATTTATTCTTCCTATAGAACTTCTTAAATATCATGGCTATTTGTGCCATGTCAGCATCACTGTCTGAATCTGAATCTTCATAGGTAGAAATTTCAGTAGGTACATGTATTTTCTCTTTGTCATTGCTCTTAGAAGTAGTAGATATAAATACCACAGATTTTCTCTTGGGTTCATCATCTTCTTCCTTATTTAATTTATGTTCTTCCTCATACATCATAAGCTTACCTATAAATTCTTTAACAAGGAGTGTGCTGATGTCGCGTGTTTCTCTAATGGAAACAGATGTGCCTCTCCATATTTTTGGTAGACATATTAATATCCTCATAATTTGTTCCTTTACAGGAACAACCTTTCCAAGAGAACTCATAGTATTGACAATATCATTGAACCTGAGATACATGTTAGAAATAGGTTCATCAGATTTCATTTCAAAGTTTTCATATTTAATAGTATAGGTATTCAGCCTCATTTCTTTAACATTGGTTGTTCCATCATGATAAATAGCCAAAGGGTCCTATATTTCATAAGTAGTTTTACAAGAAGAAATTATATTAAACTCTTCATATCCTAAAGCACAATACAGGGCAATCATAGCTTTACAATTACTATTTTAAGTAGTCATTGTAGGTTCATCCAATATAGTTCTTTCAGTTTCTAGAATTTTATATTGTGACTCTATAGCAGTCCAGATATCAAAACCCATACATTCTATGTGAATTATCATCAAGTGTTTCCACTAGGAATAGTTTTTACCTTCAATGAAAGGTCTCCATTTAGTAACATCACCCTCTAGTCTATCATCCATAGCTAGATTTTAGAAAATAATTTTAAAGAGAAAAAATGTAGAACTAATAGAAATTTAAGATCATTAAAGATGCAACAAAAAACACAGTTGAAAAACATAATGTTTTGAAAGATTTTATTAAAAATAAAACCTCTGATACCAAATGTTGGTCGGATTGGACACTCATGAGAGGGGTGAATTGAGTTCCAATAAAAATTTATGTTAAAATATTTCTCTTAAAACCCCCTATTTAAAAGCAATGTTATACTGCAATGAATTTATATAGAGTGTAAATGTTTAATTAGTTTTTTCAAAGATTTATTAGGCCTTAGTTAATTTAATCTGAAGATTAAAATGTCTTTTGAAACTAACTTACTAGTTTACAATAAGTATAAATACATGTTAATTTAACTGTCAAAGTAACCTTAAAACAAATTATATTTCAATTTAATTGCTGCAAAATATGAAATATATAGTATACTTATGACTTAAACTAAAATGCATTGCAGATGTAACCAAGAGGTTTAGTCTCAAGCTGAGACTTAGTCCTCTCAAAAAATTTATATAAATTGATCCATACCCTAGATCGGGGTAAACAATAGTTCAGAAACTGTCCAGGTCTTAAGACCTCTTCCACAGTTCTAAGAGGGAAAACAACCAACAACTCATAGTTGTCTAGGTCTTACTCGACCTATACCACCATCCAAAGTTGGATACAAGAGAGTTAATAGAGTTTGAATGAGGATTTTAGAATCCTACAGCATATCTCAGGAGATAGTGTGTGTGTAAAATAAATAGGGTACACACACTTCTCGAAATGTAAATGAAAGAATCACTAAATAAAGTGTCAATGAGTTTAGAAAAGATTTAGTGATTGGCAGTGTAGCTCTAGACTCATTTGATTGGTCAGAAAATCTTATGAGTCTTTCTCTAGTTTTTGTTCAGAAAAAAAGATTATCATTTTCTTCTGTGGTTCCAGGTTCAGCTTATTAGCCTGAGTGCATAAAGTGTTTGTTGTAGTTATTCACCCACGATGCAGCTTGTGTTCTCTAGAAAATAATTTTTCTTTGTATGTCTAGTGTTCTTGGAGTATGGATATATCCTTTTTTGAATGAACCATGTTTGAATGATGTTGATCCTTTTACATTTTCACCCTTCATGTGCCTTCTTAGTTCCTTGATTATCTATCTTTTATTCTATCTCTACTGCACGGTCTTTTTCCTTCCCTTTAAAGATTTCAGCTATGGAAAAAAGGAATGATTACTTTTCCATGGGTACTAGGTACGGTTCCCTGACATGGCAACGAAAACAATTAAATAACATTAACTTCATTAAAAACATCAAATGTAAATGTTATATTAATAAATAAATAGTTTTGAGAATATAGAGTTTGACTGGTTGGTCATTCATTAGTAGACTCCCGTTGGTAGATGTGTATGGTGGATTTGTGTAATAGTGACCTTCCATCAGTAGCTCTTTGAACTTGTATCAGAAGATCTTTGAAATTGTATCGTTTTCTCTTTACACCAGTAGCTCTTGGTATCCCTAAATCCTTACTATATATCGCTAACTTTTGGTATCGTTATCTCTATATACCAGCGACTTCATTTTATCGGTAGCTCTTGATATATCGGTAGCTCTGTTTTGTATCGGTAGCTTCATTCTGTATCGGTGACTCTGTATATCTGTATCTCTTGGTCTGTAGGTAGCTGTAGTCTATTGGTAGCTCTAGTCAGTCGGTAGCTCTGGTCTGTCGGTAGCTCTAGTCTGTCGGTAGCTCTGGTCTGTTGGTAGCTCTGCTTAGTTCCAGTGATTATGTATATTGGTAGACTTATTCATATCAGTAGCTATATCTTATCGGTGACTCTGTCTATCGGTAGACTAAGTCTATCAGTAGACTAAGTGCCGGTAGCTTTGTATTAGAAGCTATATGCAGATCAGTGACTAACACTTATCTGTTTTCTGAAAAACATATCTGATTGGATTAGAATTACTTCAAAACTCATAAAAACATGGATAAACATTAATTAACATATTTCAAGGATTAATTTAATATTATTATCATTTTTATAGTAGAATATAATAGATTGAGTGAATTAGAAAATAGATAAACATTAATTGGGATTATCAATGTTTATAAAAGCATGGTTGGGATTACCAAAAAGGGCGAGGTCAATAATATCAATTTGATAAATTATTAGGAATATTTTACATTTTTATTATTAATTTTATTTTATTAATTATAATTTTTTATTCAGTTACATACTCAATCAAGCTCATATAAGATGTTTTGATGATATCCTGTGCATATATACAATATCACTTTAGTAGGAACACAATGTTAAAGAAGGTTGTTATTTCATAATCTCTTATATAATTAAGAGTAAATAATTAAAATTTATTTATATAAAAATTAATTTAAAATACAACCAGTAAATATGGATATAAAATGGACAATATATCAACCCTAGATATGAAATTTTATACTTTTCCATGAGTAGTATTTTCCATTTTTTCATTACAATAATGGAAAGAAGTTATTAATTATTTTTTAATTTTAAAATATTTTTATTTCATTAATACTATAATATTTCATTATATAATCTTGTATATACCAGTCATGTGTTGTTGAATAAAAAAACATATCACTTCCTTGAGGTGTTAGTCTCCACATATGCATGAACTACATTATCATTTTTTAATAAATGATAAGTTTTAAAAATATATGATTCATTAGATTTATAATATTTTAAATATGTATTAAAAATTTTATACATGTATCCATCATTATCACCAGATCTATGAAGCGGTGATGGAAAAATAAATACATCATTTTGTGATGTTGTCGTATTTTTTACACATAGATGATGGTTTCATGTAAAAAATTTTGGAAACAAAGATATATGTAGTTTCTTTGATTTAAATTTTATTATCCTTTTGTATGATATTTTATGAATATAATATTTATTCATGGATTAATAATAATTGAATGATGTTGAAGAAGAAATTAAAAAATTCTCAATTAAGTATTATAACCGATATTCTGACATCATATATTGGATTATAATTGGAGCCTTCTTAGATTGTATTTTGAATAAAATTGAAGCCTCTATGATAAGGTTACATATGTAATTGATGTATTTCGGTAGGTATGTGGTAAAAAATATGTTTTAAGAGTGAGAAAAAGTTGACAGGGGTCTCTATTTTCTATGTTATTGGAGATTAGCTTTGAGATTTCATATGGTATAAAATCAATATAAAATAATTTTGATATTCAAATGAATAAGAAAAAGATATAATTAGATTTAATGAAGGGGGAAGATCTATATACAATCATCCTATTAAATATGATACATTTCAGTTATGATTTTACCATTATCTTTTAGTTTAATTCTATATTATCCCATTTGACAATTAGCAGAATATTTAATTTTTTCTACCATTTTGGGGTAAAGCTATAAAATAAAAAAATTAAATTAAATGGATTATGGTTTATTTATTCAAATGTATCATTTTTTTTCTAAATATAAGATTTTTATGAAATATTAATTTTTTAATATATTATTATTTATTATGAACGATCAACAATGGGTTTTGGATAATTTTGTAATTTTTCATTTTATACAACAACACAAAATGGGAATTCAAAACTAATCATCTAAAGATCCCTTAAATTATAATATATATCTACCAAATTCTTGGTAAATAGTAATTCATATAAATTATATCTCTTATAATATTTTTAAATTCATTTTTAATTAATATAATATATATAATTTTTCGGTGTTTTGAATGTATTTAATATATATATTTAACAAAAAACATGAAATCAAATAACCATTATAATAAATATTTATCACTTAAATAAATATTTACAACTGATCATATCTAATATATATCCTTGTGAAAATTATTAAATGAAAATATGTCTAAGAGAATGAAATTAATTACATTTATTTAGATTATATAATTTAAATGTAAAAAATAAAAAAAACATATAGAAACAGAAGATCATTTATTTAGTATTTGGAGATTAATGATGAATTATGTTCATTCAATGAAATTATGGTATATGTTTGGGTAACTTTCTACTCTTGATCATATTATTTTTAATTTAATTACCTGATTTTACATCATGGTGGTAATAATTATTTACATTGGTTATAATTTATAATAGAACAAATAAAAGTTGAATATTTACAAAATTTGGAAATCCTAATTCCAAATATGTAATTTTTTCAAAAATCTAATTTCAATATGTTTAAGTAATTATTATAAAAATAATATTTTTAATATAATGACAATATTTTTTTAGAATAATTCATTTTTATATAATTATTTTTTAAAACAAATTCAATCATAAAAAATAATTCAATGGAAATTAACTGGATGATTAATAATATAATAAATCTAATATTATTTTGAAAAAAAAATATTATAAAAAATGTAATTTATAATTTATTGAAATAAAAAAAAAATAATAAGTATTTTACAATATTCGTAGTAAAATCAAACAAAATATATTTTTTTAAAAATTATGATAGGATATTATTCATATTAATATTTAAAAAATGGATTTTAAATCATCATATAAATTTCATTAATTTAGAAAATATAATTAATATTATTATTTTTGAAAATTTTAATCAAAATATTCCTTTTTATAAAACATGTGTTTAAAGAATTATATGGATTAAATTAAAAATTAATGTTTATTTCCTATGAATTAATCATTTATTATGTTATGAAAATGAAAAATAAATATTTATTTTATCGTATTTTAATAAAAATATATACTAAAAAAGTCATAGATTAGGTTATAAAGATCATATTAAAATATTATTTCATCGATAATTTATGTTCAGTGTTCTGTATTGTATAGACTATCAATATATTTTTTATTTTATAAACTAAAATGATATTGTATATATAATATTGGTATGTAAATGACCTCTAAAATTATATGAAACAACCTGTATCAATATTTAGGATGCTCAAAAAACTATTCCCAGAGAAATGGAGGTCCCTTGAATTTAATTTTTATGGTCAGATGACCAAATCTATCTGAAAACTTTATTAATTGATGCTATATCTAAAACTATTTTACAAGCTATGTATGACTTATAAATATATTCTTTTTCACCAACATCCACTATGTATTGAGGAATAAAATAATATACATCGACTAAATATCATGCCATTGTCCTATATTGATCATCCTTGACTATGAATAATCATTTGTACTAGTTCAGTTGATAGGTTCACTGAAATGGGGATATATGTAGAGTAATAAAAAAATATTCCTCAACAACCCTATGGTCTAAAATTTATATATCATCGCCATAAAAAAAATTATAATTAAACTACTGAATGAATATTTTCGAAAATTAAGCAGAGGAAAGATCCTCATGAATCATGTCATTCACAATCGAGTCTCAACTTATTCTTCCATTTCCACCAAAATTTATATGAAAAAACACACCATCGACTCATACTAAGATTTTAGAAAATGAAAACTCCATTTAATCCACTATAGTTATTCCTTATATTTTTTTGGTCCTATTTACACCCCATGGTTAGTGGACACTTCTTCGTAAATAATAACCCATGATCCACTATTCCTTCTGGGCATCCAACACCATCCTAACCTAGATACTAAATGTTGAATACTATAGCTTCATCAAATTGGGTTCTACTACAGGGTTATCATATAGAACATTTCTCATCAATTCCTCTCTCTAATTTGTAATCTCTATTTTTTAAGGCATTTTCTAATATTCAAAAGAAAATATCCAATCATTATAATAGAAACACTAAAATAATATTTCTAGTTCATCAGTTCATAAATAAATATAAATTTAAAGAAATCATGGATTGAATGACTGGATTTATACACCTTACGATGCAACAAGTAAATTTAAATAATGGAAAAATCCATTTTATTCAAATACCCTCAAACACCAAGAATTATACGTTGAAAAAAATCATAGATAACATATACAAACTCATGTTCAGGCATGGAACTAAGATGGATAGAAACACACCCAAACATACTATTAGAATTCTGATGGCCATCTCCCAAAATTTTAAAAGTCCCAACACAAAATATTTGATGTTTAAAAATACATCTGTTTATTTGTATATTTGATTCCATTTTGTAATGAAATAACCCAAGATAACTAGATATGTCACTAAAGAAGGTCATCCATAGAGTGAGTACAATCAAAATAACCAAACGTGATGTATGTATAAAAAAAATAAAGAAAAACTTTAATGTAAAAATTGAAAAATAAATTTTATATATCAATGAGACCTACGAATTAGAATCCAAAATGATGAAACTAAATGTGGAATAAGGAAATTAAATGAAAAAATCTCTATGTGACAATACACATCAACAAAACATTCTCACATCGATGGAATCAGTGACTACAATAATTCGACAAACTACATGACGTGTATTCCTTTACACAATTTAAGGAAAGACGATTTCACAAATTCCAAAAATAAAATTTACCGATTGTGAATAATTAAAATAGGAATTTTAAAAATAAATTTATATAGATGTAATATTATAAAAATGTTATATATGTCATTAAAAAACTATTTTATTAATATTCTATAGTATATGAAACACATTATAGAAACAATATGGGTTTTACACATACTTTTTCATAATCAATGAAAGTAATTATTAATATTTCATATATGATAGAGGGTGGATGTATGGAATACCATCCATAGATACATTATAATATAATGAATTTGCCAATACAATAATAAAATAATCCACCATGTGTAAAACCAGGAATAAATGAAAATGAATACTATTAGGATCAATCATATTGGAATTTATCCTAGACATAAAAGAAATAGTCAACCATGAAAAATTGGGATCCAACTGATTTTGAGACAAAAATGGTTTGTGATTATCACAATACCATTAGTTTCATTACACACGCAAATGTGACATGTTTATTTCCTAACATAACAAATGACCCTAATGTGCCATGATTTCCAAAGATATTTTGAAAACTATTATCACGATTTATAAATAATTTTTAATTTGGAATCATTTTCCATTTGATTATTGGGAACCACTTTAAAATAAAAGACTCTTTTATGGAATTTCATCAAAACATACATTGCATAAAAATAATTTCAATGAAAATATAATTGTGAAAATAGATTTCATGAAGAAAATCCTCTTTTATTTAAATTCAAATATTTTCATTAGAAAATGATGATTTTATGTGTATTGTAATGTTATTCATGAATTATCACCTGTATATAGAGAAACATACCTCAAAAATAGGGATAAAACACCAAGGAATGTTCTCATAAAGTTTTTGGTTTAATATAATTAATAAGGGAGTCATAAGAATTCAAATATCTCTCTTGGATTCCTAATGTTTTAGGAATGATCATAGAAGAAGAAACTATATAGATTTTGTCATGGTATTTATACCAATAGATATAATTAAAATAATACAACACATTCCCATAGACTATGATCAAATTATGACGGAAGAATTTATTTCTATGGAACAATATAAATGTCCACACAATATCATTCTGTTCTGAACTAAAGGATAGTTCAATGGTCATAGATCCAATTTTCAAATGGAGGAAGAAAGGTGTATCCAGATAATCTACACTATAATGTGGTCAAATGTATTAGAACGGAACATAAATCCTTGTAGTAATACAAACATCAACCCCTACCTCTATACAATAGTAATCACTTGAATGTTGGGGATATAATTTAGATCCTTTTCTATGGCATAGATATAATGAAGAAGTTAAATTCCCAAAAAACACCACTCCTGACCTCCTTACTATATCCCTCTATACCATGCATCATCATGAATCTCCTACACTGCAAAAATCATATCTTCAGCACAATACAATATATAGAAAACCACAATTTTTAATTTACTCTAAATATTTACCACAAAATCATAGAAATAACGGATGAAAAAACTAGGGTTTTTTAATACTAGTTAATTTTTTACATGAAGTCATATATCAAAAATGGTTGATATTTTTTATGTGAAATTTTAAAAAAATGATAGGTTTCATTATAAGATTAAATTTTTATTTGTAAATGTATTATTAGAATCATATAATTCTTATAATTCATGACATGATTGAATTATTTTAGGTTTATAGTGAGAAGTGGAATAATTTATGTTGGTGTTGAAATTATGTTTCCAATGATGTATATATCCACCATTTCTAATTTTAAATAAAATTTTACTAATTTATAAGTTTTGGAACAAAAATAATAGTCGGTCAGGGGTAACAGGAAATAAGGCTACATGGGAATAACAAGTTTAATATAATTTTTTATGGAGGATAACACCATTGGAGTGATTTCATATATTCAAAACAGGAGTTTTAATTCTTGAAATTGTTTAGTTTTAATTGATGTATTTCATGGCATTTTCTGGACATGTATAATAGGAAGGGTTAGGGAATTTAGAGCTCAATTGTTATAAGGTCAAATGTACGTTTTTCCATTATCAAGGATCCATATATAATTTTATAAGATGAAATGTATTTAGAAACATGAGTCATGAAATTATTGGAATAATTTTTTCAATGTATATTTTCATTCAATGGTTGGACTAATTTTTTTAAAAGTAGGATGCAATTTGATGGATATTAGGATTCATGTTAGTGAAATTTGTACTACTGGAAGGCTTCATTATGGACTATATTCCATTGAAGTAAATTATGGAAGAATTCATATTTAAATATTAATGTGTGTTAGTGATGTTTCATGTTATGTATCATGGAATAATATTGTATATACATGGTTGAGTGTGGAATACATAATTTTTTGGGTATATAAGGGGATATGTGCAAAGTAATATAAAATTATTAGATGTGGGGATTTTTTTTTCACATGTGAACTACAGTTTTAATGTGGTTTGAGGACTGCATGACATCCTTTAGAAGAATATTTGGTTGAAACCTAGATGAATGGATGCTAATATATTTTAATTTATTAAATAGGTGGGTTTTATACATATGTTATTTAAATTAAAAAATTAAATGGGGTATTTTATTTTAAAATTAAGACCTAATGTTTGTTATATATAACTAAAAGTGAGAATTTTTTAATATATCATATAAATTAAAATTTTTGTGAACTAATACATGAAAAGATTCACTTTGTATTTTCAAGTGGGTAACTTTGTAGCCCTAAAGTGTATAAATTCATATTCAATATTAGCTTGTTGCAAAATAAGAAAAGATTTTTTACACATTTCCATGGTCATGTGTGATAGTGGATATAATAACCCTACTGAATATGATTATGTGGACAATAATGATTTCTGAATGACCAAGGGTTTACTCCAAAATCATTAAAGGGTTCAAAAAAAATTGACGGTAAATATCTATATAATAGAATAATATTTATCAATAAAAATATTAACTAGAATGAAAAAATAAGAATAATTTAAAAACAAAATACAATGTTGATATTATTTACCCACACAATTAAATTAAATTTCAGGAAATTGGTATATTTTCAATAATTTCATTTAACTAAATGAAATAAAATTCAGAAACTATATATATGGAAAAATATAAAATATTAACTAAATAATAGTTATAAAATATATATTATTGAAATTTCCCTATAAATATCAATGGAATGATCACAATCCCCAACTCCCCACCACACAAAATCACTTACCATACTTTCATATTGATGTTTCAAATATATATATATATATATATATGATATATTTATATATAAGGAATGATAATGAATTATTTAATATTCCATGAATGACATTAAACATCTCTTGGATCCTAATATGTATATATATAAATGGTGTACATTATAAAATAATTAACAAAATTATGAAGCATCCAAAAAACAAATTAAAAAATATTGAGTGCTTACAAAATCCTCTTCCCCTCACCGAACATGATTTTTATCAGCATAAGATAATGTCTTTAGAAAATTTATATATCATTCAAAAACAAACATATCAAAAATCATTATATATAATATATAATCATCATGTGGACTAACTTTTGAAATTATTAATAAACACATGAATTGTAAAAAAACATGCATAATTTTGTATCAAATCTAAACTCATAGATTCTTTGTAAACATTTATTATTCTTCATCATATTTAAATCAATGTTTTTCTAGGAAATTTAATAAATTATATGAGATTTGGAAACATCATTTTATTTAACATAATATCATAAAATAATTACATTTATTTTATCATACCCACTAATTTAATCTAATTTTTTAATGATATAATAATATATAAAGACTATTTATATTAAATTATTAATTTTTTATCTATTAGATGGTCAAATAAATATATTTTTAAAAAAATTCAGACATTAAATTATTTATTAAGAAGATTTTGAAATCTCATTAAAAATTTCAACAAATGTTATTAAAGAACTCAATAAAAAATATTCATGAAAACACCACATATTTAAATATATAATAATCTATAAAACATACAATATAAAAAATAAATAATAAAAAATCATTTAATAGTTCCATTAAACTAGTTATTAATTAAAAAATATCATTATCTAAATAAATATTATATAATTTGTTGGGAATATTTAAACTATCTCATTAAAATACATGACCACCAATTTTAAAGGATTGTTCTCTTTAGATAAATGATACCTTGATATCTTAATCAATGAAATATTTTGAACATCTCACAAAATGTTCTTCACACATAATACACTTCTTATTCATTCCATTTATATAATGTTTTTTAAGGAAATATAAAAAAGGATAATCTCAATATCATAGTATGGGTAAACGTAAAAAATATTAAACAATGATCATTTTAAAGAATAACATTATTATACTAGTAGGATAATATTATCATAAAATTTGAAATTTATACAGTATATTTCAAAGATCATAATCATGGCATAAGGATTCCCAATTTCCTAAGACATAAATCATATATTATTCAATACAAATGTGATATAATATCATATAAAAATTATAAGAACAATACACAGATATTAGCATAACATGTGGGGAATAATCATAATCATAGAATTCACTATTCAAGGATATCTACTAAGATATTCATCAAGTGTTAAATATGTGATAACTAACCATGTACCCAATTTATGATTCTTATAACCTACAACGTACCCTATTCCATGATTGGTATAATATCTCTGGTTATTTTTGATATCATATATATTAAACATTACCAATTTTATTAGAATAATTTAATGGACATACACATCACATAATCATAATCCAATCATATTTGTACTATAAGAGCAGGGAAACAATTTTAATTTCAACATTGGTTAACCTATGAAAATTATAACATGATTTATCATGTTATCATCATAATAATTAAAAAAAATTGTAGAGATTATTAGACTATATCATTTCTATATAAAATCATAAGAAACCTCAAATGATGATTTTTTAGATAAAATTTCATTTAAAAATATTACTAGAACATTTCTGGGGGAATATACCAATACCATTCTGAAATCAAATAGGTAAATTATAAAAATATAAAAAATATTATAAAACCTATTTTCATTCAAAATATCAATGGAATCATATAAAAGAATATTCAATTATAATAGTAAAAATCATGATGAGAAAATTTATTTATGTTGTACATGTAAACACGTGTATTATTTCAACACCATCATAAAAAATAACTTAATTCAATGAATTATTGTAAAATTATTTCTATTATAAATTATATAATGTAAAATATGTGTATAAATTATATTATTAAATCAATTTTTAATATTTACTAAATTTATGAAAACATTTTAAATAAAATATATGCAGTGAATAGAAATATTTCTTATCAAAGACAGAAATAATGTTTTTCTTATAAAAACAACATTCATAAAATATTATTACATAAATTTTGTAATATTTAAAAAAAATGAATCTTATTTAGAAATAAATGCTATAGAATAAAAAAAAATTATAAATTTTTTATAGTTAAATGATATAATTCCATCATCTATAATTATAGTATTTACGATCCTGAAAAAAGTCAGATTGTATCATTAAATTTTTTTCATTGTTGTAGTTTTTAAATCATAATCTCCATGAATGAAATAAATGCATTTAAAACAATAAATAAGATTAATATAAACATATTCATGACATAAAACATCTAATTTTAGGTATATGAACCACAAAAGAGAGATAATATATGAATAAAAAATGTCTCACAAATATAAAAGTTAGACAAGAAACCATTACCTTAGGTCTCACATTATTAATATGTGATATTAAACTCATGCACAAAAATATCATATTTTTATTATTCACTACTAGAATAAAATTCATAATTATAATACCATTAGTGGATTATTTATTCTACCTTATTGCTCATTCATTAATAATAAATCATTATCATTAGAATTATTGGTTTCAACTACATTATTCTTCATGATTCTTTCGGGTTGATGGTCATGGTCCAAGCAAATTAATAATGTTTACAAAATCTATAAAATATTTTTCTTGTCATAAATATATTATTTAATCATTATATACACATTTATAATCATTTATATATTTTTTTGTTGAAAAAAAATCATGTCTCATCGTAGAGGTCATAGTCCTCCTGTACAAATGAGAAACATTATTGTTTTCAAATAGATTGTATGGTATGAATAGAGATAATAAATTATCAGTCTATAAATTAAATTTTTCCATCAAAATAATATATAACAATTAAATTCTTCATAAAAACCATAAAACCTGGTGATGAAAAATTAATCATATCGATACATGAAGGTGATGATTCGCACATAAAACAACCAACACTTTCATATCCAATTTGAAAGAAGAACGGTGAAAAAAGAATTTCACAAAATAACAATATATATGTATATAAAATACTAATTTATTTATATTTGTATTTATATAACAGATTTGTAATATGTATAATGAAAACAGATTTTTTTAAGAATTTGGTAACACGATGACCTTTTATTTAAATGTTCTTTTTTGGGTTACACATTATGAAATATTATGAAATTATAAGAGAAGAAAAATGGAATCAAGAAAGAAATCATGGAATATAAGATAATTTTTGTACTCGGATGGGATAAATTAATAGGAGTCAATTCTTAAAGCAATATAGTAGAAGCAGATCCCTTTTATAACTGAGAGGATGGATACATAAGGAATTACATAAAAATTTCAGAGTTATATTGTCACCTTATTGAGAATGTATTATTTAATGGACAAGAAATTGAAGATAATTAAAGAAAGTATATATATTTAACCAATATTTTTTTTATTGGTTATGTGGATATTTTACCACTATTTTAGAATTTAACCCCTAGTCCCTAGTATATGATTTTACCATAAGTATGGTGACATTTGTTTTATTGTCTTTATTATTCATTAGGACCAAAAATGAAATCGGACTCCAAATATAATTTTTAGATTATCTATCCAAATATATAATATATTTTATCAAGTATTTTTCAACACATACCATAAATTATATTTTAAATAAACAAAAAAACACAATGAAAACTATTTAATGGGAAAATATGGTTATATGCATAATTAAGATTATGTTCATTCCAATCCTAGTAAAAACTATTTTATGAATGTTATAATATATTAATTGAATATATAATAATCAAATTTCACTATAATATGTAATATATTATTATTAAATTAATATACTATGCTAGAAATATATTGTGCATCTAAGCTTTAATTTTGAAAAATATCTATTTTCCCCATAATATGATTTTATTTTAATCCCTAAAAATTTGATAACGAATTATAAATACTAATATTCATAAATTATAAAGATATTTCAATGAAAAACAAATTTAAAATAAGTATCATATAATTTTATTTATTTAAAATTTCATAACACATATGAAAATTATTTTTTATGAAATTAGTTATCTCATTTAAGAAATGTTTTTATAAAATAAATATTTAATATTTATTAGGAATTAATATATTTTGTATAGTTTATAGGAAAACCATAACTTTTATTGAGGAAAAGAAGTCATCTAAGGACCTGTTTTTCATTGAGACTATGTGTTTTTTTTAATATAGCTGTCTTAAAAAAAATTTATTATTAATGAAAACACATAACATAATGGGATTTTACATTTTGAAAAAACATAGACTTAATTTCTCCCCGGAACTTATATCACTCCAACGAAACCAATTGAGGAAAAAATGTTACTCATCACATCAATTGGTTCAATCTATTTTTTTAATAAATCTAGTGGCTGAGTTTTATGAATCGTTATAAGAGACATAATGATCAAATAAATAACAGGAGGGATATTTAGTGTAACCACAATTTGTTATGATATTTTCCATATTTTATAAATAATCACAAAGAGGACACTATACATGGGGCTCATATTATGATTCATTAAATATATAATAAAATTATATCAATTATTAATTCATTGGAATAACTTCTCATAAAATTTTAATTCAATAAATCATTGAAATTTTATAAAATGAATCATCTATCATCTTTGAGCTTCTCTAATGTGTCGTTGAAGGGATTTATCTTTATTTATCATTTCCCATGATATCTGAGGTCCCAAATAAATTCTTTCTTTTAATTCATTCCAGCATGTGGGATTTATACACTTATTTATATAGAGGTATTAAAATGGATTCATATGAATGTCATGTGAAATAATTCTTCATTAGAAAACTTTATACGTGGAATGTGATAATCCCCACCACCTATAAAATCTTCATATTTGGACCAAATAAAATCCTCATGGGTTTGATTGGTTATTCTATAATATGTTAATGTATGATATATATAAATTAAATATTACTCTGTATCTAAATATTGTTGAGGAAATAACTAGTACATCATTGTAAACCAGATATCTCTATCAAATATAATAGAATTTGGTACTCCATTCAACCATAAGAGTTTTTTAACATCTATTAGGGAAATAAAAACAAGATGGATATATAGGTTAATGATATTGAAATGTATTGACATAATTAGGTGATCGAATAAAAAAAGTAACAATACATTAAATATCTTGGAGAGTTATATAGTGAAATCCATGGTGAAATTTTCCCATTCCTATATAGATATGGGAAGTGGTATTATCTTCTTGTTAGACTTCATCCACTAATCCTTAACATCTAGTATATTGGGCCTGAAAATATATAATATGGGATATATAATGATATTATTTAAGCTTCAACAAATAAATTATTCAATTATGGTATAATAATAACACATACCCTATTCCAAAACCATATAAATATATCACAATAAATTTTGAGCTCATGAACATTTTTGGACATCTTTTTTAGCATTACAACTTACTTCAGTGCCATTATATTTTTCACATGGATACAATTTAAGATTATTTCGACTATTATCAGTTTTATCACATTAATTTATGAAAAAATGGTATGTATATTTCAAATCTATAAATATTGCAACTTTTGTGATTTTACTATATACAAGATAGTAAGATAATTTTTCCTCAAATAATCATTTACCTGGTTCTCATTACCATATTGTTAATTTATTTTGAAATCATAATATATAATCCATTGAAAAGATCCTCTAAATTTAAAATTAGTATATTTATATTTTAGTTTATATATCATGATTTTATGATTACTATATGTATCATAACATCCACCATATAGATAATCCCTCCATGTATTCAATGGAAAAAAATAATATAGCTAAATCAAAATATTGATTCATGTAGGTTTATTCACAAAAAATTAGTTGATGAGAAGTTTAGTACTCTACATTGTAAAAATTTATAAGTATACATCCATCCTCATTCATAGATAGAAAACTTTAGGATACAACCCCTTATCAACAAAAGGGTATTCTTATTATAGCTGACCTAAAAATACAACACTTCATATCATGGATATTTTCTTCACATTCCTTTTTCCAAATGAAAATAAATACCTTCCAAGATATAATTGTTAGTGAATTCAATATATTTGAGAAATTATTAAAAAATAACAAATAATATAAATTAAACCTATCATAACTATAGATCTCATTCTTAGTGGTTTGTCTATGTTAATGTCCAATGAAATCTATTATATAAGGATTTTTTAAATAAAAATTATTTTGGTCACCAGTCTAAACAATGATACATTTTAATTTAAAATGTCTGAGTTTTTATGTAGTTTCTACTTCCCAAAGATCATAAAAACAATTTTCAAGTAATCTTAATTATATTCATTTCTCTATCATATATAATAATATAATTTAAAAATAATACAAAAAAATGGATTGAATTAATCTCTAATATATTTATTCAATTTGTCTATAATGATATAGGTGGAATTATTAGCCCAAATAGATTCACTATAAACACATATTGTCCATACAATATACAACTGTTTATCTTCTTTTAATCACTATACATGAAACTCAATATATAATAACAAACATGAAGTTCAACAATATAAATGTATTGGATCCTCCCTACTGGTCAATATAATCCATAAAAATTTTGTAAATGATACTCATTCTTTATTTTTATTTTATAATGTTATTGATATCCTATGGAAATTCTCATTGATGCTTATTTATTATTAACAAAAGGATTATGTTCACCCCATAGTGACCAAATTTGTAGCATGAATCCCTTTTCAATAATCTCCAAGTGTTTTTTATTCTATTACTTCAACTCAATGTGGGATATTCTATAAAGTGTCAACTAAATTTGTCTAATGTCAGGAATGAGTTCTACTAAAAACAAAACATCAAAATTCATAGGAATACTAAGAAACTCATCATGATTTATATAAAAAACCCCAAGTAAATAGTTTTACCTATTATGTTGTGTTTCTCCCCAACCATTAATATATATTTTCTCAATAATGGACTCAGGGATCTTAAAATTGAATTAATTTCTTTTGTAAGATTATATTCATCCACACACAGAGAGCTGAAAACATATTTATTAGAAATACGATGTGTGAAATAAGTTAAATTTAAATACATATAGAATATATATATATATAATACATTCCCACAATCAACACAAAATCATGTATAGGGAGAATAAATTCAATTCTTAGAAGTGAATTCTCAAAGACTTCAACGAATAAGAACCATAGTCTTCTATAGTGGTCATTATACAAATATAATTTTTCAATACTAATTTAGTATCTAATACTTCATGTTCTAACTTTATACACTTATAAAATTATATATATATATATATATATATAATATAGTGGGTATCACAGTAATGAAATAATACAATACAACTTCTAAAGTAAATGGTATGTGTTCTTTTCTCAACTTCATTTTCATAACCCACCATAGAAGTACTTATATCACGTGATTTATGACTGTATCATGGATTTAGAAGTTAACAATTTCAATAATCAAAATTAATTCCCATATTTCATCTTATTATTTGATAATTAAAATTCACCTTATATATAAAGCACTATTATTTTAGTGGTGCATTCTATCGGGAATTCACTCCATTCATAACATTCACAATTTTATTAAAATTAATTTAATATTGGATTTATCAATGAAATTTCTTTTCCACTCATAAATGACTTTCTATCCCCATTAAGATAATTACCCATGTGTTTCCTTCCTATATTATTGAATAAAGGAATAATCAACTTTATCACTTCATGGTTTTTACTATTATAATTTCATTTTTATGTCATATTTGATTCTTATCAAAACCAAAGTATTTATGTGTGAATCCTACCTACATTTCTACCTTGACATAACGTATAATAATTTCTTCATTACTAAAATAGTCACTTATAGATAACACCATTCATTGAATTGGTTTTTATACTGTAATAATTATTCAACTATACATTCGGATTCATTAAAAATACTAGGATTTTACCTCATATGACTTATAAATTATTCCTTATATATAATAACATAGTCATCAACCATAAAATTTAGCTCAAGTAATTACTTATCCATCGTTAAAATAATGACTATAATGAATTCCTTTATTTAAAATTAACATCACAAACCCATATCACACAATAAATCATTGATATCTTGTTTCTTCGTGTCTTTGATATGTGTCTATAATGGATATACTACACTTTTTATATAATAAGTAGAAGAAATAAAATTTTCAGGCTCCAAGAAAGGAATAATTAAAAATATTTTCTCTATAGTCATAATCAACATCATACTAGATAGTAGATAAACATACCCATTGAATTGATTTATGTTTTTACTAAAAATGGAATAAAGAGTACATTAGTCCCATTACTCATTTGGAAGCTCAATAAGAATAATAGAGGCAGAATGTTTTGGAAGCCTAATAATAATATTTCTCATTACACCTCCAAAAAATAGTTGACTTTTTTGAAGATAATCATTGAATTTGATATCACGTGCCTCTTTAAAATGATTTATGACATATTTCTACTCATAGTAATATCCGAAAAAAAATATTTCGTCCTAACATGGGTAATTGAGAAATTAGAATGTGTAATCTCAGTTTCACATTAGGGTAAACGTGGGAGACATAACTGAATGATAATATGAAATAATAACTTGAGTATAACTATTAGATAGATAAATCATATCATTTAAAAATAATACCTAATAATTTGTAGATCATAATCATTAAATAATGTTATGGTTTTTCACCAGACATGAATAATATACGTTTAATAGATAATAAGGTATCATAACACATCATAAGCATATGAAATTGACATATATATTTCCTTAACAAGTGTTCCTAAAACATAATCATAGAAATAATAATTTTGTGGTATCTACTAACACATTCATCACATATTGTGATTGGAATAACAAACATTATACAACATATAGTATTAGGATAACCTATCATTTTGCCTCTTTAATCCCCAAGATATCATTGAATGTTCAAATCAAGGAAATAATAAATAAAAATTCCACAATACAATTATGGTATTTAGTGGAGCCACCTTTCCAACAATCATATCCCGTTCACTTGTTTGCCCTAAGAAAATTAAAACATTAATAATATTTTCTTAACCTTACATGTTAAACTGAAAGAATGATTTATAAATATTTCATCAACATATTTAATAAAAATCATTAAAATTATTTAAGATGATAACATTATATCATATATATATATATATATATATAATCCTAAGAAATTTCAATGGATTTTTCTATGGATGAAAATATCATTATAATATCACAGATATAATTCATGTCGAAAATACCATTTTAGTGTGCAATTTATTAATTTATACCTGAAAATTTACAATAAAAATTATGAAAATTATTTCTATTGAACACGACCATGTAAAATTAAATTGAATCTTGACCAAAAATATCAGCCATTAGGAGGAAAAATTACTTCTAGACGTTTTCTGATAAAATAATGATTCATTTAAAACAATTATTAAAAATTACGTTATTAAGAAACAAAAAAACCATTTAAACATTTTTTCCTCCTAAATATTTTTAAAATAACAATATTCCTTTATTTTTTAATAATTTTTTTTAAAAACATGTAAAATAAGAAAAATATAACATTTTGGGGAGAGTAAATGTCTGTTTTCCAGAAACAATCATTCATTATTGTGTTTTACTAGAGGAAAAATTGAATCTAAAATATTTAATATATATAAATATAATATAGGAGTAAAATAAATTAAATTTATTATAGAAATATCATTTAATATAATAATCATAAATTGAAAGAGAAATGATATTTCTGAAAACCTAGATTGTAACATAATAACTATGTTATTAGGTTAAATATAAAATCATAACCCCTATAATAAATTACAAGAATTAATCTATAAATAAAATTAATATAAATAATTTTATGGCATATAATATCTATTTTTAAATATAATCATCTCACAAGAAAAGAAATTGATGAATATGGTTTACATGTCATAGAAATAAGAGAGAGATGAGAAACTCTTATCATAAGCCAGAATTGATTGTTAATTTATTTTGTTTTAATTATAATTTATGTTTTTATTTGTTAGTTTTGGTACAGTAACAATGATAATAGTTATTTTATGTAAAAATGGTAAAATAAAAGAGATGTTTAATTTTAAAGTTATAATTAATAATTGTTAAAAAAGTCATTTAATGTGGTGATGAAAATTTAATCATATCGTGTTGTGGAAGTGATAGACGACACACATGGAGGAACGATGTAATAGTTTTTTTAATAGTAGAGAAGGTGATAATGTAGATAATGTATTATAATTGTAGAATTATAATTTTCACATAAATATCATATATATAATTTATATTCATAATAATGACCAACCATGAAATATGGTTATGAAAAATTATTTATATCGTTATGTGGAATAGGTATCCGCACATACACATGGGTGAAACATTCATTTCAATGTTAATGGAAAAGAGGTGGAATGTGGTTATACCATAATTATAATAAAATACTAGTATTTGGATTATATTTTAATCATTATGGTAGTGTGGATAAATTATATCTTTGTATTGTATAAAAACAAATAATCATAGATTATGTCGATAATGATGAATAAATATTCATTAAGAGTCTTTCATGGGGCAACACCTTAAAACATACTAGGATATTCTTAGGGTATAACATGGTGATAAATAATGAATATAGGGAATCTATGATTGTTTTTAGTTAGTTATTGGTTTATATATAAGGCTCAGATTCTCGTAATTATAGAGGAGGACAGGTTACCTTTTATATGAAAGGGGAGGTACACACATGAAAATACATTTCAATAAAATATTGTAAAATTCATGATAATGTGAAAATTTTATATGAAATTGATGATAAGATTATATAAGGCTTAATTATCTTCAACGATAATTAGTTACAGAATTTTATGTGGAAGTTATACTATTTTCTTTTAGTTTAGATCCCTATAAAAACTATTTTAACCGTAATTATGATAACAAGTTAATTTTTTAATATTTTTACTGTTCGTTAGAATGAATATAAAAAATAGAAAAATTATAAAAAATTTAAATTCTTATTCGAAATATGGAATAAATTATATTAACATAAATTTCTGTATTTTTATGATATAATTTTTAAAAAAAATTCATAAAATGCATTGAAATTAATTTTATTGGAAATATTGACAATGAAGCATAAAACCATGTTTACATTCACTATATTCCCATTAAAAATTAATTGATTATTGTTAAAATATCTTATTGAATATGTAATCAAAATTTTAATATAAAATATTATAAAATTATTTATTGAATATATTATGTTAAGAACGAATTACACATATAAAAAGTGTTTTAGAAAATTTACTCTTTTGACATTCTAATGATTTTCACTTACTAAATAATAATTAAATATATAATTCATGAATTAATAATCATATTTTTTTAATTAATTTCATTAAATATTTTTTGTAAATAGTGTTCAGTACATATTTTTATATAAAATATTAAATTAACTATAAAAATGCATTTCATCAGATAAATAAGTCTTTTAATCCTGAAATACATTTATTCAAAACATAATTATTATATAATAATAATTATTTAATTATTTTTAATTAATGATAAAAAATTATATATTATATAATGTGGTTAATCCTAATAATACCTTCTAATCTGAATGTTATGTTATAGAGTCCATAATATATTTTTGTTCATTTAGAATTGGGGTTTTGTGAAAATAAATCTATTGAATATATTAAAATTTATTTAAATGGAGTAAAAAAATAAAAGGGTGTTGAATTTAAAAACTCAAAACACATGAAAATAATAAATCATGTATCTCAAAGTACCCCCAAATTTCAATATATTATTAAATGATCAATTTAAAAAGATCATCATTAGACCCCATTAGTGTGAATAATATGTATAAATAATCAATTAATGGCACATACACATTAATCATATTCATAATAAAAAATTATTTACACCCATTTAGATATTTGACAAATAAAAAATATAAATTTATATTAATACGATTTACATGAGATATTTCACTTCAAATTTGATAATATTTAATTTTTTTGTCCATTTAATAGTTAAAAACAATTAACAATATAATAATATGATATAAATATCCATGACAATAAAAAAATTCAGTCATATCCTCTACTTGATGATAATTTAATTATGTATATAATAATTTTTATCTGAAATTAGTGACTACCCCTAAAATCAATAAAAATATAAAATTAGAAGAAAATTCATCATATAAAATAATTTAGTCCAATATTTTATCCAAAATAAAATCTATAAATATTCATATTATAAACCTTTGCGTTATAAATTAAACATACAGAACAATTTATGTATTCGTTAAAAAATTAATTATTCAAAATAAGATCAACTATGGATAATTTAATATTGTCTAATTTGGTTATTGTGCACAAAATATTTAATGTATACATTTTAAAACATAACCCCTACCTAAAAATGGTTAAACTATTTTGTTTGATTATTGTTTTCTTAAAAATACACTTTGAACTACAAGACTATAGGAATTTAGTTAGACATAAAGTTAATATTTTAACCACCCCATTATTTCACCTACATGGTACTTGAATGCACTATCTAGTCATTTATGGTAGCGGTATCATTATTACTACACTAACACCATCTAAAATCCCTTAAAAACATAATTTTACCTCAAAATGCACATTTTCTCCACTAAATAATAGTCATTCAATAACATAAAATGAAAATACAAAAATGAACAATAATATAATTTTTTTATTTGTATAGGCATTCTACCAAAAGGCATTATATCCTTCCAAAGGATCACTAAATTTCACGAATTAATATATATTTTTTCCATGACCTTATTTTTAATATAAATTTATTGTCACCATCGTTTTCATACAAAAAATAATACATTATTTTATAAAAAAATAGGATAGTTTCATAAATCTATGATATATGGTTTTAGTATATTGGAAAAATGATGACCACACATCACTTACGCATAATAATAAAACATTTAAAATATTATTCATTATCTTCCTAACTCTCTTGGTATTTATCATACACGTAGTCACCTGAGGATATAAACAAATAAAATGGATGAGTTAAAAGCCTTGTAAGATTATAGAAATTACATAATTATATATCGTATTGATGATAATAATTTTCATCATCATAACATAATCATTGTATCGTCAAAATAATCCTGATATGAGGCATTAGATATTCTCATGGAATGGGGAAATGTGTTAAAATAAAATACATGTTTATTTTTGGTTAAACACCTCACATTTTTTGTGAAAACAATATTGCATTATGTTTACGCATAACATATGTGCGTCATAATTAAATCATCACTATGAAAAAATATGGCATCATTTCAACACCTCTTTCACGTTATTTGATCAGAAAAACCACATTACCCAATTAATTAGAGTGGTATATAATTCTTGGCACACCCATCACATCATTATAGTTACATAATCATCAAAACCATATAGAACATATATAAATATTAGAGATAAAATAACCCATATAATGTAAGGGGTTTCATTTCATAAATCATATATCTATAAATAAACATAGGGGTTCTATAATGAGAATGAAACAATCATTTATTCTATTATAATCATCACACTTGAATGAGAAATAGACAATGTTTAGAGGAGTCATGTAGTGAATTGGAAAGAATATTTTATATGGAAAATCATTACATTTTTCCTAAAATATGATTGGAAACATGTATATCCATGAAATTACAATTGAATTTCAATGAAATTATATTCTAGGAAAATTAATGAAATATACATTCAAAACCGTGGCATACTGGAGGAATAATCCAAAGTGAATGAGTTTGGTTCGAGAATCCCCTTACCTTATGTCTTATCTAATTTGTCACATTAATATCCATGATAATAATATTATTTTTCTTAATTAATAAATCTAGAACCTTGTATACATGTATGTGATCTATTAAAATTTTATTATGTTCACTTATGGCCATTTTTAATAGTTATATATTTCAATTTTATTTTTTCTAGGGTTGTTCATTTTTTTGGTCTTCATTATCAGTTCACATGTTTTCATGTATGGATGTCCATGTAAAATGAGATATAAATATCAATAATTTATTTTTTTATGAACTCATAGAATTATAAATGATTTTATATAACATTGTTTATATTGTATGATGATAATTCATTAGATGATATATTAATGGAAGCGAAATAATTTAATTTAGAGGTTTTATGACCATCAAAAATGTATATGATTTTATGTAATGTCATGTCAATATATTTTTTACATGAAATTATAGAAAATATAATATGAATAATACCATATTATTTAACCATTATAACGGTTTTATGACCATCCATGAAGTCTATAATGGGGAATATAAAATCATCATCTATGATGGTGCTAAATGAAAAAATCAAAGGTGATGTTTTATTATTCAATTAAAATAGAGATTATAAAGGGTTTGATGATGAATATCCCACCAACATTATAAAATTTCAATATATATAGATACTAGTGTTATTAATAATGTTTTTGATAGAGGTAATGGGTTGATAACAAACTAAAATAAATTATATGAAATTATAAGAGAATAAGTGAGGATCTTACCCCTTTATATTTTAATCCTTGAGTACCATATTATGAAACATGGAATATTTTTATTCTATGAAATCAATTTTTTGTGGGTGTGGATTGATAAGTGTATTTTGAATAATTTGGAAAAGAATAAATGTTTTTTAGGAATGATTAGAAGAGGTGGTGAGGGTGGTATATATAAGGGAATGGAGGGGTGTTTTTTATCTTATTCATTACCTTATTATTTTGGCTCAAGAATATCAATAATGGATAATATTATCACTAAATATATTAAATTGTGACAGAGAGTGCAATATTATAGGGCAAAAACATACATACTCCATCCAGGACTCAAAAATTCATATATTTATCTTATATCATAAATTATCAAATATCATTATTCAACAAACATTGAACAACTTTAAAAGTAACCCAAAAATTAACTATTATGATTTTATGACATGTTGAATTCATAAATATATAAAATTTTATGAATGTTTTTTTCTAAATATGTGGAAGTAAATTTTTAAATAAAATCATCATTAATTTAAAAAATATATATTTTAATATAATAATAAATTTTTCAGAACATTAAAAAAATTAATTCTGGTCTCATAATATTTTATTTTAATCACAAGACAAAAAAATATTAATTTATGAATCAGTTGTATGAAAATAAATTTTATTTTAAATTATTATATTAACTATAAAATTTTAAATAAACAATTATGTTTTACAAAAATAAAAATAGGCAAATTATCATTTAAAAAACTATTAACTAACACAATAATATAATTCTATCAAATTCCCACTTATAAGATACATAAATATTATTTATACATTCAAAATTGAGGTTGCTATTCTAATGGAAGGATTAATATTCCAAATTTTCATGTTAATATACCCATAGTTAGGTTACTCTTCTATCATTATTGGTTATATAATTTCTATGAATATCACTTATTTCATTATATATTAAGGACAGTATTTTTTCTATTCAGATATCTAAGATGTTTATGTGTTTTATTCAATATAACATAATTAAAATATTGAAAATGTTTTATTGATAATTGGTTGGGTAATTAAATTCACCCCCTTCAAAAATTTCACCTCGAAAGATCATTTTACATGAACATGTAAAGGTATTTATCCTCCATTGGTTCCTCTTATTCCCCAGTCACTTCTTCCTATATATGATTCATCTGCAACACTTTGACGAGGTGAGTTGTCTGGTTTTATAGGATTTGTCTCCTATTTTAATATTTGTTATCTGATTATCTATATATGATAAGACATTCTACATTTTTACCACCATCAAATTATGTACTCGTGAGGTCGTAAGTTTTTATATCCTCATAAGATATACGTGGAACATGTCATGAACATGAGCGATAATTGAGGGATGTGAAATATTATATGACACTACTCAAACGTGATAAAATATTTAAAAGGGACTAATGTAACTTGGTATAAGCATCGTTTTCATTACATCACAATCCACTATTTTCAATGGTGATATTTAAAGGAGGACATGGTCTCTATTGTCAAACTCTATTTCCCTCCGAAGGTTTCCAGTGCATATCATTTTCCAACTCTCAACTCCGTTGATATTAATTTGGATGCCATGAACATTTTCTTTCATCTATTTCATGAGATCAGGTCCATGTAACATTCATTTACCAACTTCATCCCAAAAAGTTTTAGTTAAACTTTTCATTCAAAAAAAATATTCATATTGATCCATCTGAATAATCGAGTGGTGGATGTTATTGTATGATAACCCAACCAGTGGGATGTACTATTTTGATCATTAATTTAATTCTATTGAGCGGTATCTTAGCATATCATCGACTTTTGAAATTGATATTTAAGAGTATCCATAGGTTCGGTGGTGATAATACAAGCTTAAATAAAATTCCCTAATTAAAATATGTTGATGACTTCTCAAGAATTTAGATGTGATCCATGTATAAGGACCAGAGATGATAAAAAAAGAAACTCCACGAATCCTCACAACATTCTTCCCATATATAATGGAATGTTTTTATATACAAAATCATATTGAATAGAAATAGAGTAATTTGTTTGAAGATTTGATCCACCACAACCCTTATCACATTGTTTTTTTGGTTGTCTTTAGGATACTAGTTACAAATCTATAGTGACAATATCAAATTTCCACATGGGTATTGGAAATTATTTTATCATCCCATTGAACTCTGATCACTCTACATTAACATGTTGGTATAATAAACATCATTGGATATATAAAAAAATCTAACTCTATATGTTATTCAAATATTACTGTTTTCATAGATCATGATACATTTGGAACATTTAGGATGGATTGATAATTGTAATATATGTGGGTTATCCAATATTTATTTCATTATCTTAAGTGATGAAGGCACAAAAATCATTATTCCAAACTGAATCACACCATCATCATCGATATAGATTTCTTTAATATTCTCTTCCTTTTTTGCATTCACATTACATTGAATATATAGATCACCCCTTTATACCTATTTATTATTCTATTGGATTTATGGTTGTACAAAAAAATTTGAATGGTGGAATATATTACACGCTGTAATTATTTCATGATCCATCCATTGAATATCCATGCAGATATGGTATTTCTCAATCTACATTATGGGTATAATAGAATGTTATTTTTTATTAAGTGAATCATCTACCATAATTTCCTTTACATGATGCTAGTTAATAGTGAAATAATAGTCCTTGATTATCTCTATACATCACAATTAATGCATAGTGAGTTCATTATTTGTGAATAATTACTTTAGACGTTTATGATCAATATTTCTGTCACACATTTCACCAAAGAGCTAGTTTCTCCATCATTTCAAGGAAAAAATCATATATTCTAACTCCAAATCAAAGTGTCTTGTATTTTTTATCATGGATCATTGACTGTTGTGAGGCATAGACTTTAACATTATCATTATTCATGAGTATAAAACCCAATTCTTTCTTCAAATCAAAAATGTATATTAAAAATAAAACTCTATTTATTGATTATTTGAGTGTAGGTGATATGATCATCCTCTTCATTATCTATTTTATGATTTACTCATATTATTAAATACATGAATACTTTACCCCATTTCATGTTAACCTATTGAGTGGAATATAAAATCATGAGAAATTTCCTATAATACATATTTAATACCCTTCAATTCTAATAAAATTAATGTTTTTCATTACACTATTAGGAATGGGACATTCCTAAATTTCTTTTAATTAGGATTTTTCTATAAAAACTCCTTCACATGTGGTCATGTGTCCCAGAAATGTGACTTTCTACATACATAAGTCATAATTATTGAACATGGAGTATAATTTCTCCGTTCATAATGTCAACATAATAATTCTTATTTTTTTCGCATTCCTCCTTATTATTATAGTATATGAGAATAAAATCGGTTAAGATAGCTATAAAATTGTAATGGAAGTGTCTAGATATGATATTAATAAAATCAATATATATTTTAGAGTCATTACTTGTTATGAATGGTATCACACAAAACTGATAGTGCCCATAACTTGAACACAGACCAGTAATCTATATATCTTCCTTTTTCACCATCACTTGATGATATCCAAAATGAAGATACACATTTGAGATATATTAACCTCCTTGTAGTATATAGAATATGTCATAAATCTTTGGTATAATATACTTTTTATTTATGGTGATATTTTTGAGTTCTTAATAATCGATTCATAGACACATTGAGCAATAATTCTTCATTACAATAATCACAGGAAAACCCTAAAGAGATACTCAAGGGATTAATAACCCTTTATCCAAATAATTTCAATGATTATTATTTACCTCCCCCATTTAAATAGATTCCATCCTATTATTATATTTTTTTGGAAATACTTACTCTGAGTATATGTTCTGCTAAGAATTTTACCTCGTGATCTATGGGATGTCTGAGTAACTATTTAGTATATACATTGATGTATTCCCTCAAAAGGGGAATTTAATCTAGATTGGTACATTTCATTATATCAATCATTTGAGAGTGGTATGATTATTTATATTTCATTAACTACTACATTGTTGGGGGATTTTCTAATGGATATTAATGGAATTATTTTCATTTGTATTGTATCATGGGAAGGTTATTCATTTTAAAAGATATTTCTTTTTCTTAACAGTTGTTATGTGCTCTATAAAATGAGAGGGAATCCATTCCCATCATCAGTTCAAATTAAACCAAGGGATGTTTCTTTAGATTCACATAAATATTCCTCCAACATACACCAATATGATAAGATTCCAACACATGGGATATAACTATATCACTAATATGTGATTTTACATCTATATCTACTTCATCATTATGGGGAATTCATTCAAGAGTTATAGAAAATATTCATGATATAAAGTAATTCATAGAGTGAGAATGAAAAAATACATTATTCCTTCTAGAGTGAATATGAATTTTAAATTGTTGGTATTCATTTTATTACACTATTTTAGAAGTAGTGAAGGAATAATCATTCCCTTCTTCGGTTTTCATTGGTGGTTGCTGATGCTAATTACCCTCAGGAACTCAATGTTTATTGAACTAGCCTATATAGTTCTCTTGATCCATATAGTAGAGGAATTGAACCATTGGTGGTTCTCTAATTTCCACCCATCACATTAGGCACCGTATTTTTTTATATTCATTATTCATGAGCATTTTGGACTTCTCTTACTCATTTATTTCATTTCCCCATCACATCGGGTTAGTTCCATTGATTCTTATTCCAAAAATTTTAACATGAGAGGGAATATTATTTATTCCATTCATTGTATTAATATCCCCCATATTGATGCACAATATATTGGTTCATATATATATAAATATATTGACATATTTATATATATATTTGGGATCATCCTCCAAACTCCCACTCCACATTAACAGCACATCGAAAAAATTCATCATAATTCCCAAAGCCTAGAATTTATATATCATTTGGATGTTTTTTCTTTAATGAACTAAATAATCTATCTATTTTTGTATTTTTTTGATAAAAAAACATGAGGATTACCTTGAAATCATTTTGAGGACTTATTTATAGGCCATGAAAAATTAAACATCCATTTTAATTAACTCTATGAATTCCCTCTCTTTTTTAATAAAATGTATGAGGGAAATTTTTCTTAAGATATATTATTAAAAAATATTCCAAATCAATCCATTCATTTTCATCCTTCAAGATTGTTTTTTAATAAATTTCAACCACTGATTGACATATCAATCTAAATAATAAATTGTCATAGTGAGCTTCTCCTTCTGAGAATAGTAGAGGATAAAAAATATATTCTCTATTGAGTTCACCAACTATTTCACAACAAGTGTATCATAATTTCCCCTAAATATAGGTTTTTGTTTCCACATAAAATATTTCATATCAATTTGATCACTTTTAGCTGAATTTGGATATTGTACATTATTTAGGTTATTTTTTATAACCTGTTATAGCTATGTAAGAACCAAAAATAAATTTTGAACTCGACCACAAAAGGCATTAGGGATTTAATTTCGAAATTCTTTTTATTATACATTATATTGATTTTTGGTACTGGTTTCTCATTGTTCCCACTATTTTTTATAACATTTAATGTTTGAAAGAAACATAATTCAATAATTCATAAGTAAAAAATTTATTCTATCATATAAGTAACTGAAAAGACATATCATGTGGGACCTCTATGTTTAACTATTTGATTAAATATGGATTTATTGGTTTTTATATATACTTAGTCTCATACTATTTTTTCAATGAAATTTTCTAATCCAGATTCCCAAATTATGTAAATAATGCTCCAATACCAAATATAGTGAAGATACATTTATTTCATAATGGTTATAATCATTTTTATGACAAATAATAAAATAGTGTTACAAAACCATGATCCAAAATATTTGTATCTTGGAAACATTATCACCATAAATAAAAATATCAGAATAAATCAATGATTTTTTAAATAATAATTTTATCCTTCTAAGGATCACTATATCTTTTGTACATATAGTCACATGAGGATATACGTTCAATAATGGGAAGTTTTAATAGCCAAGTAAGAGGATCAATAATGAAAATAACCAATATAAAATGGGTGAGAGTGATAATAATATTCATAAAATAAGCATATGATCATCATCAAAATAATCGTAACCATTAGATAATGTCATGGACTGTGGAAATGAGAAAAAATGAAACATTATTTCTTAGTTCTAAAAAACCTCACATAGTTTAGAAAACATTTTTGAATAATGATAACATAATCATCATGAACAAAAAAATTATTTTCTATGTATATTTCACATTATCTCATGAAATACATCACATTAACTAATACATTTAAGAGATATGTAATTCTAGATGCACCCGTCAAATCATAACATTGATATAATATTTCATACCACATTGATCATATATGAATATTAGACATAATAAAACCCATGGAATGGTATATGTTTAATTTAATAAAGCATACATTCATTAATAAATTTTTGGAGTTAAAAATTAGGAATGGAAAATCATATATAGAATAAGGATCATCGCACTTGTGAGAGGAGGAAACAATGTCAAGAGGAGTCAATATGTGAATAAGAAAGAAGGGTTCATTCAAGATGTCATTATATTTTTGATAAAATAATATTATAATCATTTATATTCTTGAAAAGAAAATGGAATTTCAATTAAAATATATTTAAGAGTTATTTGTGATATATTAATACTGAAATTTTTCATAAAGAAGGCATAAATTGAACAAACAGAGTTGGGTTCACGAGTCTCATTAACTTATGTATGAATTGATTCTTAACTTTAATATCCTTTATAATAAAATTAGATTTATTAATTATTAAAACCAGAACAAATTATATATTTATTTTATTAATTTTAATTATATTAAGTTAATTAATCGACATTTTTGTCAGTTATGTAGTTCAATTTAAACTTCCAAGAAGTGTTCATTTAATGGGTATTTATGATCGGTTCACTTGTATACCAGTTTAGAAGGTCATTTAATTTTGGAAAGACTATAAAAAAAATCAAATTATACATTATTAGTTAACAAAAAATGTTTCAATTAAATTTTATATCAATTGGTTATATGGTATGAGTATGATTCATTGGATAAAAATTTAATGAAATTGATTGAATTTATTTTGGATAATTTTATGACCATAAATGACTTATATCTTTTTATTAGTAAAATTTTTATATATTAACTCCATAAAATAATGGAATATATAATATTTACTGTATAATTTCCATTAACAGTAATAATTGTTTTATGGCCTGCTGTGAATGCGATAATGGAAAATTAAAATGCATTATCCACGATGGCAGTAAATGAAAAATCACGGATGATGTGTTCCTTAGAAGAATAAAAAGGAGAGGAGAAGGAATTCGATGATGTATATTAAATTAAAGTAAAAAAATTATTTTATATATAATATAATAGAGTTATATATAATGTTTGGATAGAGAAGTTGCATAGATGATAATAAAAGAAAATACATTAAATTATAACGAAAGAGGATTTTACATCATGAATTTCATCTCCTTCGGAATAACTTTAAGGTACATTAGTTTAGTATTTTTTAGATAAGAAAATATCAGATTTGAGATTTTGGATTAAGAAGATGATTATGATTCATTTGGGAAAGCAATAAGGATTTTGAGGTGTCAGTAGAATATGTGGAGATGATGGTATTATTTATAGAGGAGATGGTTATTCTTTTTTTATTATATTAAATAGTTTATTATTTTGGATCAAGCCTATAAATTGTGTTGATGCATATCACCAAATACAATAGATAATGATGGAGTGGTTGGGAATATGTTCTTACATTATCCATAAATCAACCCAATCTAAAAAATACATTAATTTAGCTTATTTGTAAACAATCATATTTTAGTAGTCACTAAAAAATCCATAATTTTAGAAAAACAGAAAAAAAGTCAACAATTAACATTTCTTAATATTTAGAATAAATATTTATATTTTATTTTATTAATTTAATTTAAAAAATACGAAAAATTGAATTTTTTTTATAAAATAACAATTTATTCAAAAAATAAAAAATTAAATATTATAATCAAAATTATAACACATTGAATAAATTACATATTTTATCATAAAATTATCTTAAAATAATTAGAAAAAAATTCCAATTTATGAAACTATTTTATAAAATTAAATTTTCTATTATATAATATTCATAATTATAATATATTAAATCAAATTTTATGACTTAAAATAATTCAAACACTTAATTTTTCATTTTTTAACATTTATATACATGTTTAATGATATAATTACATCATAATTTTATTTATTAGTCTACATAATTTTATTTATTCTTTTATAAGTGATATTTATATTCTAGAGGTTAGATTACAATTCAAAATGCTCATGTTACTATTCCAATATTGGGGTTAATATTCCATCATTATAGGTTCACTAATTTTTTTCAACATAATTTATTTCGTTCTTCATTTCTGAGAATAATGTTTTTATTTGGATATCAATGATATGTATGTGTTTTATACCATATAACATGATTATATAATTTAAAAAATTCTATTATGAAATGATTGGGTTTTTAAAAAATTCTCAAAATTCCTCTTTAACATGATTGTTATTAAACAGTTGATGAAATTGTGAATCAATAATTTCTATCATTCTCTTTATAAATTTTTTCAAAAATACATTGCAATGGCTCTATAAAAGATATATTGGATCCCAATTTGAAGCATTAATGATGTACCTCATAAGAAAAATTGGATACATACATTGTTAGAAATGACACTTAAAATAATACACATAACCAAGCATACCAACAACTTAAATACGACAAATGAAAAGCACTAAAATACACTCAGAATTAAAAATTGGACTTATATATATATAATATTATTAAATATTAATATTTTCAAAAAAATTTAGCCTAATTAGGGACAATAATACATAATCTTTAAATCCTATAATATATACTCATGTTATTGTTATCTCTAAACATTAATGTTATTTTAGATATATTAACCCATAACCAACTGTTTCATGATATTGTGAGCATGATCAATAATTTATTGGGAAATTATTTAAGTAATATGATATATTTTAAAATCCATTATCTATAATTAATATTATTGATATGGTTCAATTTAAAAATAATTTTATGGTTCCTTCAAAATATAAATATTTTTATTCAATATTTAAAAAACTATTACAAAGTAGGAAAATTCCCCAAGAACTAAATAAATCAAGAATATAAAAAATAAAACATGTTAGCCATGATTTTAATATTGAACCTATAATATTAATTAGTGTACGTATGATATAAAAAATAAAATTCAATTACAAAATAATGTTTAAAAATATTTCAAAAAATGTCTGAAAAGGCTAGACCATGATTAGAAATGATACTATAATACACTGAATAAATTATTTAAATCATCATATTCACTTAATTTTATAATACATCCATTATATAATTCCCACTAGTCAATAATAATATATCTAAATTCATAAGTGGGGTAAAAATGAATCGTATTTTATATCCTTATTTATATGATCACAAAAATCTCTTAATTACATTCACTATGATCTCATCACATTTTAACAATTAAATAATAAATTGAGTAAATATAAATTCCATCCAATTATTCTCTACAATTACAAACTAATATGCGTGCAATCTAAGAAAACAATATGAATATGTCTTCTTCCCATTGACTAGAATTATCATTTTACACCATGGTATATATAGGGTAGAAAATTATTCATATTCCACTGAGTGATTCAAAATTTTCCCATAAAATATTCCCTCAAATATAATTGTACTATCATTTAATGATAAATATATAATATAATGTAATAATACAAAAACCAAAAAGTAACATAATCCTCATAATTGATAATTTGAAAAATTTCTAGCACATTAAATTAATATTCTATCTCTGTTTGAAATTCTAAACATATGTTTAACTACTAGTTTATGGTGTCAAAATTACATTATACTCCATCATAAACACATTTATGTGATAAAATTTAGAAATAACTATGATATTCCATTCATCTTTAAATTCATAAAACACATGAAAGTTTTATTTAATCAATGTCATTGGAAATACTATTCCCTCTACCATGAATATAAAATATATAAAATATGGAATTATTATAGATATTCCATTAATATTCTCAAAAGAAGGACAATATATCTCATATTAAAGAGTAAATTTAATATCATATGACCAGTGTAGAAGACTAATATTCTATAAAAATTATAATTTCACAAAAATATAAATCATATATCACTATTAAAAAATAAAATTCACGAATCAAGTACTTCTTCTATTATGGAATAAATTTTAAAAAGGCGAAAATCCATAGCACATTTTCTATACATGAATATAAACCCATTTTATATTCTCAATTAATCTCATTAAACATATACATTTTAAATCAACTCATTAAAATAAGAAAACTTGAGATATCAATCTCATTATCGATAACTACATTAAAATATCTTGTTGATCATTCTACTCAATTTTTAACCATTCATGGTCAAATAAATTGTTTAATTTCAAGGAATTTGATATAATAAATAAAATATTGACAATTTCTATTATATCATAGTGAAAACCTAACCTCCCAAACACTACATGGTAATCTTGATAAATTTACTTTTAGCTAAATTTGGATCCATTGAAACACTAAATTTCTATACCACTTTCCCAGGGTATATTGATTATAAATTTTTTAACTCAAACATTAATAATAAACAATAGTTCATATGATTATATTGAGTCCTCCATCTGAAATATAATTTATTATAATGATCACCTTTAAATTATGAATGTATGAAGATATCAAGTGTATATGCAATTGATAAGTAATATAGATAAGGGAAACAATTGTTTCTTATGATCAAATATTAATTGATTAAATAAATTTTAATTAAAAAATACAACATCAAATATTTAACATTGTCATTGAAAAATAATAAAATCATGAAATGAGATAATAATATCATGGAAGTGACCACTCTTAAAGAGAATTGTTTTTCTCAATTAACCATATAGATAATATAACTAGGGAATATGTTATGAGATTTCAATATTATTCTAATTTAAATTATAATATTCAATATTAAACCATAAAAACCAAACAAACGTCTTATGAAATTAACACTAGATAAGCCTATAGATAAATATGACGTTTAATAATATCCAGTAACTCAATATATTTGGACTAATAATATAGATCTTCAATTTTAACTTGAATAATATGATATAACGTAATTGAAATAGGTTTTGTATGTGTAAAAATTCTATAGAATCCATATATTACACAACTGGTAGAGTAGAAAAATCATATGAACATAGAATCAAATTTTATTTAATGTTGTAGTAAAAATATTACCCAAATAAATTTTCATTGATAAAAGTACCACTACTACTATCTAATATATAATTGATTTTAGTTTCCATATTTCAAAACCCATTAATTTGAATTAAATATTATATATATAAAATAATTTGTGGGATTTATCTATAAGTAAAATATAAAACATCTACATTTTGTTAAAATCTATGGGAAATAATTACGAATGATCAAATATATCCTCTATATCACATAAAATTTAAAAATATACAATTTGTTTTGAAAAATATATATATAAACTTAGAAATAAATATTTCAATTACAAGCCATATATAATTTGTTTATCAAATCTACCCAATATAGTATTTAATATCAACAACCTATAAAAATATTCATTTTTACACAAATCGTGAATTTTGTAAGAGTAAATTATTTTTTTAAAATTTTCATTTGAAATAAAATTACTTATAAAATATATTAAAATAATATTACTATGTATAATACTAAATTTCCTATCAAAAGACATGAATTGTAATAGAATACACCACAATTCACTGTTAGGAACCAACTCTGTGGTTATCACATCATGCTACACAAATTTGTTGTGTTGTAGAACCCTATAATATTTTCCCTGTGATCCTATACCACCATCTCGATCAGTTCACCGAAAGGATATTTATTCCTAACTCTATACATATATTTATTATTTTCTAATGTAGTATCTCTTATGTTTTATTTATAAATTAAAATTTATTTTGTTTATCATGTATTTTTTTCAATTATATTTATTAAAATTTTTATTTACTATCCCTAAATGAGTAAAAAGTTATTTTATGTTGAGAAAATAATTCTTCATTACCATTTACATCAAGGAAAAAATTCCTACATGTTATAAAATTAGATTCAAATTAATACATTATAATCAATGTAATTATTATTAAATTAAATGAAATATATTTTTTAAAATTGGTGTTTTCATTTTTATTGGAAATAAAGGGTCTAATACTTTGTTGAAATTTTTTATTAAATAGTTTTTGATCACCAACCCAAGGATATAATTGAGAGTGGAGAATTGGTGGAATATTAGTTATTTAATTATATTTTTTGAGATGAAAGGCTACAAAAAATGAATGTCTTTTTAATTCTACATTTTATGCTAGAATATTAACTTATAATGTATGGATCATGATATTATTTGATTTATAATATTTATAATATGAAATTAATGTATTTTTTCAATGGTAGTTTCTACCACAGCGCACATCTCCATAAATTGTGTTCTCCCATGATGACATCTGTTTGACATGTACTTATATTGGTCATGTATCCATAAAAAATATGATGGCATTTGCACAACCAATTATTCTCACCTTAATGATTTCATAATCAATTGTTTGGAGAAATGAAACAACGTTGAGTCTTAATAATTTTTTTAATCTCTACAAATATTATACATGTCATTTTTTGTGAATTTTATGTTTATATTATATGGATGAGGAAGGAAATGATTTAATATTGTGCCATGAAGCTCTAACACATGATTGAAAATTAAAAAGGAGACAATAGTATTTTGTATAATAAAAAACCACAACTCTATTAATAGATTTTGTATCATGAGGGAATGGGTGAGTTCATACAGGTTGTAAAATAGTTGGTGAATGTGTTTCATTGTATCCTGTAAATTTGGATGTGTTTTCAGTGTGTTATAATAATCATCCTATATTAAATAATATATCAGATAAAATGTATTATTGCAATATTTAATAATTTTATTCATGTTTGAAGAGGGATGAATTAAGATATCATTGGAGTGTAGGGTCTAGCTATATGGGATTTGTCTAATAGTATTTTTATAAATATCTTAACATATAATTTAACCGCTAAATATATGAAAAATTTAAATATATAAAGAGAATATGGAATTTTAATTTAACCAGTTCAAGATATTTATTAGTCTATGAATATGAATAATGTGATATTGAAAAGATAAAATAAATTATAAAATTTACGCGGATATGTCATTCAACTCCTAGGATAATAATATAATAATTACAGTAAGAATTTTCCTTGTTAAAAGATATAATTACCTATAATAATGCATTACACAACACCCCATGATTCCAATCCCAATCTATGTGAAATAATTAATCCTATAATTATGAAAAATAAGTACCTTTAAAATGGAATACAATTTTAAAATATTAATATCATAATTTATATTGATTCCTATATATAAAACAATGGTAATAATTTTAATTCCATTCAAGGAAAATTAAATATTACTTTTCCCAACACAGTAGTTGATAAAGAAATTATTTTTATTTTTTAAACATTATTATCTTAGTTCATAAAAATATATCTTTAAAAGTGATGTTGAAAGATATTTTTTACATCAGTCACTAAAACTAAGCTATTTTTTTAACAACATTTATTTTGAATATTAAATTATTATTATTTGTTACATTTGCTTAAAAATAAAATATATCAACTAGTTCTTTGATGTTGGTTATTTAAATATATAATGTGAAGTTTCATGTTTTTCATCATTTATTTAAAAATGAAATCCAAAATCATATTTGACATTTGTTATTTATAAATGGACATAAAAAAATATATCATAAAAATAAAATTTCATGAGAATGTGGAACTATTTTAGATATTAAAAATTTGAAATCATAGTTTTATATAATAAATGATTTATATTCCAATTATAAACCTAAAAAATTAATTATTTTTCCACGATTTTATGTTAATAATGAAACATTAAGATCTATGCTTCATAAAACTTATGATAATTAAATTAATCAATCAAGTAATATTATTTAAATTAAATATTCATTGATACATCATAAATTTTGAACACATTTATTCCTAATTATTGAAATCTTTTTCACTATTTCCCTTATAGAAGAAACAATATCCATATTTTACATTGTTATTCTTTTATAATAATTGATATACAACTAATGAATTGTGGGCATAATAAATATTTTATATAAAATCATATGGGAATGAAATATTTAATGATGGAGGGAGAATAAAAATATAATAATGTAAATTTAAAAAAACATTCATCAATGATATATATTATTAGGTGTCAATAAAATAATTGTGAGTGTGATGTGGAAAAACAAATATTTTTATTCGGTGGGATGAATGATAGCTGAGAATGTGAAATGACAATGGAGAGAAGTGAAAAATAAGAATTAACGCATTATGGATATATTAATAATAGTATTTATTTAAATAACATTAATTTATAATATTCCTAATGATTTAAAACTCATATTTTGAAATCAATTAAAATTAATTTTTTTAGTATATTTGCAAATAAGATTTTTAAAAAAACCATCATTAAAAATAATAATATATTAGACATGATGTCCGTTATTTAATAGTAGATATTTAATATATCTTTAATTTCAGTTATTAAATAGATATCTTTAAAAATCTAAAATAATAATTAGTTTTTATAAAAGTGTTGTTAATATTTAGAGATATATTTTATTATTAAATAATCTCAATAAATATTTTTAATGAAGTAGCATTGTGTTTAATTTGTTAGAAATAATAAAATGATATCTTCTTGTCTGATGATTTTTATATCGAATGATATAATTTTTTAAAAAAAATATGAATTAGAATGTGCATATTAATTCAAATAGATATAGTGATAGTTGTTATTTTATGGCATATATGGATCATTAAATGTGATTCTAGATCATTACTATGACTATGATAACTCATATCTTGGTGAAATTTATCCTGGCATAATGGTATGATATTCATATCATAAATGATTAATATTATCAAACCACAAATAGTTTGATAAGATAATAATGTATTATTTTGATTCCATTGAGATACTGAATGTAGAGTAAAAAAATATTTGATAAATACTATGGGTTCAACATTACTATTCAATGGAAAAATTCCCTAATTTCCTCTTATTTTTAGTTAAACTTCGTTTGCGTGTGTAGAGTGTGACATCATAAAGTATTCACATTATCATATGATCCATTTTAAAACTATATTACGATTAATTATTGTGATTTAAACTAGAATAATATGTAATATTTTTACTAACATGATTTAACATAAAAGTTAATATAGTGATGGAATTCCAATTTAACATTAATAATGATTATGATTCCTCACAAATATATTTTAAATGGCCAAGATAATTATATTTAAGTATATTTTGAATTATATAATAGTAAATTTTTGTCATATTTTTTTATATTTGATAAGAGATAAAAAATATGACGTTTCTTACTAAATTACTATTATAATTAATTCATGAAGATGTTGATATAAAATCCAAGACATTTTCATGTTATTTTAAAAATATAACTATATGTAATTAATGATTGGATAATTTTTCAATGAGAAACATACCCTATATTAATTTTTTAGTTTTGATTAACAATAAATTGAAAATTAGACTCATTAGACATCCATCTGAATGAAATTATATATTTAACACCGAAATCAACATTATATTATTTTGTTGAATTTGTGAATTCTTTATTATAATCTGAATCTCAATTTTGTGTGATAATTCAGAGAGACACATAGAGTTATAGAATTATATTTTTTTTATAATGTAGTCATCATTGATTGGTACTCCATGAAGTGTTTATGGGAATTCCTTTATTAATCAATGATTATAAAGACCCACTAGTTTATCATAATTTTAAATTATAGATTCTGAAATTATTATTTGGTACCTTAATATGTTTTTATATCACCCCAATTATTGATACAGGAGGAGATATTATTTATTCAATAATGGATATAATTTTCCATCATTATTTCATTTTAGGATGAACACTTTTTTACTTATTGCATACAATAGATATTTATAAAATATATGGAGGGACATCAAGGATGAGATATTATCATAAGTAATTATTAATAAATCTTTATTATATGTTCCTTTAATATAATAATTTATAATTTTTAATATTTACCTCATACACATTGATTATTATATAGAACAAGATCAATTTTTTTAATTTTTTTAAAAATAAAATGTCATAAAAAGATTTTATACTCACCATTTCAAATAAACATTGCAGTGACTTGCACAAGGTTTCATAATTTTCTGTCCACTTTAGAGTACATTGTTTTCATAGAGCTGATGGGTTTATTATTTAGATTAATATCATATCTGATAACATATATCATCTTGGAAAGGTATTTTATCATCTAAAAATGTTTTATAATTGAATAATTCATTAACGTTCTATGTATTGTCAATCAATTTTGTCACACCTTTTGAATTTAAAATATATATTTTTCTTCAAAACCCAATTTTTTCAATAACACCCCTCAAATGAAACAACAAACCAAAACTAACACCAGAATAATATATAATCAATAATATTTAGTTGTAGAATTGGTGGGTAGGAATATATCATACCAAATAATGAAATATATAAATAGGTATAAAAATGTTAATTATTAATAATAAATAATGAGAAATATTCAATTAGTTTAACTAAATAAACAACATGAAAAAATTATGTATTAAAATATAACCAGTCAAAAATATTTGTTTAAGCTACTTATTAAAGGATATTAAATATAAAATGAAAATTATATATTATTGATGTGAATAATACTTTCACACAAACATTTATTAGTAATTTATAGAAAATAATAATATGGAGAGTTGTTATTTTTTTAATGATAGTTTCCAATGAAAATGAATTTTTCTTATGAATTTATTTGGTATTTAAAAATTCATGTCCAAAATTTTACATTTTTTATTTGAATAAATTTACTTTTTTTCATTGGGATGAAAAAACATAGTAATTTTTATTTTATTTTTTCCAAATACAAGATATTTTTTCGAAGAGTGAAAAAATGATATTTTTTACCAAAATAATATTTTTTTGGAAATTATTATTTTTTAATAAGAAACATAATGTATAAAACCATTTTATTAGTCAAATATTTATCTAACATGAAAAAATATTAATTATAAAAATATTAATTTTATATTTTAAAATATATGATTATCATTTTAAGGATGTAATTAATATTCTCTAATAATGTTATTTTTTTGTGCATTAATTTTGAATATATTTTATTCGGGTAAAATTTTATTTTTGAATATTAGAAAAAAAATATTTAAATTATTTTTTAACCAATTTATTTCATCAAAATAAAATAAATATATATTTTTACATTACACATAATTTTTATTCTAAAATATAAAAATTTTCTAAAAATTTTCTTTAATAATTTAAATGAATTAATTTTGAAATTCAATGTTCCCAAAAATGAAATTTTACATGATTTAATTTATTTTATGTTTTCAATAATTATTTCAATGTTTGGAAATATTATTTTTATTCATTATCAATGATTTAATTAGTTAAAAACTAATTACAATGATAAAATTAAAAATTTTAAATGTTAAAACTCATAGTTGAAATGGCTTACCAAATAATTTGAAACTACTATGAAAACGAATTTTTAGAATATTATAGATTTTTTTATCCGACCCAACTAATATATTTTCCATCCAATTGTCTTAATGTCATGTGAATAATGTTCCCTCTTTAAATTATACTGAAATACTAATAAAAATACAATTCAGAATAAATATAAAAAGGTCCTTTCACCACCACTTCAGGAATAATCCTAAAACTTGTGTTCCCCATGAAAATATACACTCTTACATTACCCAAAAATCCAATTCATTTTATTTGAGTATTTATCCCAAAGATATTATCCTCATACCACTATTTCACTGTAGACTATTACACCAACTCCCATGTTCTCAACATGACTTCCTTTCCTAAATTCATTTATTTTTATTGAAAAAAAATTATTTTTTCTAATTATTAATTAAAAATTAAATTTATTTTCTAAAAATGTTAATATGATATGGTTATAATATTTACCCACAATTCACCTATCTTATTAAGAAAAAGGTTATTGCCGTTAGTGAATTATAAGAACTAAAAGATCCACAATGTGATCACTTCCAATTTTCACTACATCGTATCTTTATATGTTATAATGGAGGATTTAGAGAATAAATTTAACTCATATAGTAAATTATGATTATGAATAAAAAAATTAAAATTCATCTTATATCCCCAAATTCATGGAAAAATGAATAAATTTATTGTCTTCCATAAGGACTACCACATCCTCGATATAATTTATCTCATTTTTTATTAGTTACATTATTAATTATTAAAAACACTCCTTATATGATTTGAAAAATTATAGTTATATATATAATTCCATTATGTATCATTAATAATGATATTATTAAAAAGTAAACAATGTTTAAAATCATCATAATCCATATATTAAATTAAATTAATGTTTGGGTAGGTCTAACCACCTACTTGATAAGTGATAAAAAAATATTATGGATTACCCTAACGAATTTATGTCAAGTAATATATTATAAAAATAATACTATAATTTTTTGAGAGGTATCTGTAACACCCTAGGTAAATAAAGAGTATGAAATTTTCTTATTTATCCATATTTGTGAATAAAATGTTAATATTAATTTAAAGGAATGATATGCTCGATGACATAACCAATAAGCAACAACGAGTTTCTTTGAAATCTTATGATGCACTCTAATAATAAAATAATATTATTTTAAATGGTAGTTAACGCCTAGCCATTGTAATTGGAGGAATGAACAGAACTAACTACAAAATGATTATATATGTTTGTCAAATATTTTTTACTTTTATCCAATAAATGATAGAGGATTAAAATGTGAATGAATCCAATTTTAAGCGTAAATATTCTAATATTCTTTAAAAGGTTGATTAATCACCTTTTGATGGAAAACTGTTTTTAAATCAACTTTTTCACAATTTTATATGTTATATTGGAGCAAATAAAATTCTTCTTCAGAATAGGGACATCAAAATTCACTTTGTGTATGTTTTTGTTATTTTTTTGATAAAGTTCATTTTTAATGAATAAGTGAAAAATTTTGTTTTTTAATTCAAAACATCTTTTTTATCAAATTTATTTATATTATTAGATAATATTATTAATTTATTTAAAAGTTCAATTAGAATTTATTTTTACCATTGAATGCAATGGTGGTATTTGGAATTAATTTCACTTTGAAATTGGACTTAAACTAGTTTTAATATTTTCATATATTTGGTTTCTTAAAAACATGTTATTTTTTTAGACAACAAGAATTAATTATTAAATTGATTAATTCAACATATATGTATTGAATTGTGTAAAATAGACATCATTTTTGAATTCGGAATATCAAATATATCTTAGGGTGAATTTTGGTATTTTTTTAAAAAACATTAATTTTTGATGAATAGTGAAACCACTATGTGGTAGTTAAAAAATTGTTTTTCGTTTAAATGAAACGTTACCACTTCTATGATTTGAATTTCAAAAATCCTTCATACATGGTTTTAATTAAGATGTAATTTTTTTTTCAATGGGAATAAAATAATTTTTGGTGAATAATAACTTTTATGTTTTATTAATCGTGATTAAAGGTAATTGGTGTAATTTAAGGTAATGATAATGTTATAATAATATGAAATGACCTTGACACATGTACTAACCATATTTTAGGAGTCATGGCGGACCAATACAATCCATGGGTCAACTTGGGGACCCCCTGGAGCCACTTTGGTAGGAAAATGACATTAATAACTTTTTATTTAATGTTAAAATTAAAATGTCGCAAACATGTATTGTTTTACTAAAAAAATTTACATTGGGTTATATTAGTCATATTTTTGACTATAAATAGTCATTGGAATTATAAAAAGATTTCCTACATAATAGTATTATTTTATAATTTTTATACATTAAATAAATTAATTTATTTATGACACCATGATGATGCAGCGATTACCTCATTAATAAATGATTTAAATAAAATGAAAATATAATGTAAAATCTAAGACATACACTTTTCAAAAACCTATTGAATGGGTGGAATTAGAACCATTATCACCTTAACCTCAGAATATAACTTTTTGGGACCTTTAAAATCCGAAAAACATTTTCAAATAAAGTAACTTTTCACAACTTTCGAAGAGTGCCCCTCCTCCTTCTTATAAAAGGCCCCAACCTCTACCCCATTACCCACACCTCTAAAGCATTTGTATAGACCAAACTATACTCATGTTATCTCTATACATCCCTCTAATAATCCTAAAAGCCTTGCCTTAGGCAGAAACTCTTCAAGAAACCCTTTTAGTTCAAACCAATGTGAGTTACCCGATTTAAAGGTAATATTCTCTCTTATGTTCTTTTGTTTTATTGTGCTTCTCCAACACCCTAAAATCTTTTTATTACATTAATTTGTATCAAGAGTATCTTCAAAATACTAGGATGTTGTTATGTGAAGGATTAGAGCTGCACTTACACACACCTCCGCCCAATGGTTAAAGAACATATTGTGTCTGTGGATGGACAATTACTGCCTCACGAAACGATGACTGTTCTATCTTCGCCTACAACCTATCATGATGGCCATTATGATGGAACTATGTTTATTTATAATATATATTATATTTATTTCCACTCTTTTCTTATTTATATTATATTTAATACAAACCATTATTCTTTGCATGTTGTGCAAATGCGATATTTTCAATTGAGGAAGTGTGGACTACCGCCCCCCTCAAGTGATGTGACTCATTCATGCAATACATGAAATGTATAAAGAATTAAATTGATGAACTTATGTGACCTATATAAAATATATATTATACTGTAATTATAATATAAATATATATATCTCATCTAGTTTTAATTACATTAATGTTCCAAAGAAATGAAAGTAGCGTTTAGGCGTACCTACGGGCTACCGTCTCCATGAATGGTACATTTCATTTGTTTTTTTCTACAAATGTTATGGAATAGAATAAAATGAATATATAATGTATATATATGATATTTATATCATTAATACTATTCTGGAGATGATTTACTTATAACTACATTGAAAATTCTTTTCCAACAAGTTTAATTTTTACTCATGTACCGAACATCGACAAAAACGTCTGATATGAACTCACATTATTAACCAATTATTATAACATTATAACTTGTGATATTAACTTAATAATAATCATTAAAGGATTTCTTTAAGAAATTATAAATTTACTAAAGTTTATTATTCTGGAATATAAAGGAACGAACAAGACAAGTCAGACTTGAGGTAAGGGATCCTACCTCTCTCTTTCTTTTTAAGTACTCTCTTTTATGTAATTTATTTTAAGCTTATCTTTATAATGATTGGGGATGTTATTTTATATTCCTCATACTGTAATTTTTTATGTTCGTATTACGAGAAAACCTATTTGATCTCATAAATCCATTTTTGGATGTTTTATGTGGTGCTGTTAGGCTTCCGAGTTTTCATAAGGGATTTTTCATCCCACTCTTATTCCCGTGAGATTTATGCTACATTTTCCACCATTTCCATTTAGTGTTGTAAGAACTTCCCATTATTATACTCTTTGTGTAATATAACTTCATTTATGGTTATTTACATCATCATTTTATGGTCTTTCATTCATGGGGTGTACATTTCGAAAGTTACCCAACACGGTAAGGGAACCATTCACCCTCCACTTTTTAAAAGACATCTTTTTGTTGGGTCTTTTAATTTACATATTTTTATGTTGGGATATGTTATCATGGATGTATATTTTATGTCCATGTAATGATATACCATTTTCTCTCTCATCAACTCATTTTCTGAATTTTTAAGTGACGCCGTTAGGCTGTCGCAATTTTTTCAAGGGATCTTCTTAACCCAATTTCGATTCTTTGGGTTAAACTTGTACTCCTTGAATATGTCGTTCTATGATTATTTGTGGAAGACCCCTAATTTTTTTACACTTAATATCCATATACATTGTGTGTTTGTATGTTTTTCACACATAATTATATAATTGATTTATACTTAATCTAAGGATACCATCTTTGTAATGGGCTTCGTCTCAATCTACTTTCATTGAGTAATATTTTGTTCTAATACAATAAATTATTTTATAAGCTGTATAAAATACCTTTTTCATTTCATTTCATTCAAAGGGAATCTTTTTCTATGAACCGTTTTACTAAACAAAAAAAAAGGAATGTTTATTTTAACGTACGCAGTGACAATGACGTTTTCGACCGCAACAAGTATTATTTGGTCTTTGGCTTCCTCAACAAGTCATAATGTTTTTAAAATGGAATAAATACCATATACACTTTTATGTATTTGGTATTGAAAATGGTTTTTATAATGGATTTTTTATGTCAATATACTTATGTGATATATTGTGATCGAAATGTAGAAATGTTTTCCTTCGATTATATTTGTTTTATGTCTTCTGATTTTATAATGGAACTTGGACATGTGACAGGTGGTTACGCGATAAAACATATGACAGGTGGTGCCGTGAATACTAGGATTAGTGGTTACATTATAACCTCCAATGCATTGGGAATGGAAGTCAGCCATATGGTTATTCCATGTAGTGATATGTGTGTAAGTCGACCGTATGGTTATTCCATTTAAATATGTTTATGTCCCAAGTTACATTTATATGTTATGTGTTCTTTATATGGGTTTATGGTAATATTTTGGTTAAAAAGGATAAGTAGTGATATTTTATTCAGTAAAGAGTATTTACTACTTCATAAAGGTAAAACGTAATATTTTGATAATGAATTCGTGTTTTACTTGTTGTTTTGAAAAACTTACAGTTTTCTTTATTTACGTATCCTTTACTGAGCTCTTTCTGATTGTCCTATGATTTTGAAATGTTTTCCACAGGGTTTAAAGATGAATAGGGTCAAGGATGGGATCAAGTAATGACATGCTATCTAAAACATGGAACTAGACATGTTTCTTTTTAATAGTTTTTATTTTATGGAAACTTCGTAGAAGTGTCCACTTTGTAATCTTTTGAGATTTAATTGTTATGTCATAATTATCTGAAACTCTAAACTTGAAAAGATCCTATATGTGAATTATTCATTTAATTCATGATTATGTAATGTATTAAGTCTGGGACCTTATAGTTGGTATCAGAGGTTAGTTTAGATAACATTATATGTTAGATTTTTGTTTAAGCATAAGTGACAAGTTATGTATAACCACAATGGTTATTATATTAGATAGAGTCATTGTTATTAATGAAAATTGGAATGAGTTTGATATAACTTGGATAATTGTATCATAGTTTTTATCTTCCCCTTTAGTACATGATGATTTGGTTTATATACTCACACTGGCATTTTTGGTTTTTGTAAATGGATGGACCTAGTAGGAGCCAAAGATAAAATGGATTTGAAGGAAACTATTGTGGTTCTCTGATTAAGAGACTGGATGAAATGGGGGATTCAATGAGGAATCTCGTGGTTATTCTAAACCAACTATCAAGGAGTCATGATTAACCACTTGAACCTTGGTGAGTTCTCTGATTCATCATGTACGAGAGAACCAACTCTATGTGGAAGTTCAGGTAATAATTATAATGGTAACCATTAGGGTTTATATGATCCTTACTTTTGAGGTAATTAAGGGTTACTATAATATGGAAAATGAAAGGCAAGAGGTAAAATTGAGGTTAAATATTGTTATGGTTTTTTTGAGGATTTTATCTCTTTTTGGGGAATGTTTTTCGAAATATATTGTTTTTTAAAAAGGACAACTCGCAGACCAGGTGAAAACCCGTCCTGTTGGACAAAGCTTTGGGAATCGAACCCACAACCAAAGTGCGACTGGTATTTATCTCCTACCACTAGACTATGTGAAGTCCCAGGTTAGTATGACAAATTATTTTTAGTTATATAATTTTATGAATCAAGAGTAAGTTGATTTTTGGTTATCTAGGAAAATATTGACCTATCATGGAGGATATATGATAGGTTAATTACTTTTCAATATGAGACTTTAAGAGAAACTGATGTTATTTGGAGATAAATGTTAGTATATTCCTTGGAATATTATGTGATTAAATCCTTCAAAGATTTGGGTTTCAATCTTATTTTGGTTCACATTGGTGAATTTTACGTATAGCTATTTATTGAATGGTCTTTGAAGAACTTTGGGTTTTGTTGGACAAATTTTGGAGATTAGGAGTAGTGTTACTTTTTCTAAAGGATTTTCCTTTTTGGGTATTATCTGATCTCGTTCTAACAATTTTGGTTTTGGTTAAGGTCTAATGACATGGGAAATATATAGTTCTCTTTTTGTGGATTATGTGATTCTCAAGAAGATGATTATAGTACTCTTAATATGAAAAAGTTTTCTTAAATGCTCATCTTTTGGAGAAAATGATAGTTTTTATAAGAAGTCTAGTAAAGTATAAAGTAAACATGACAGGTAAGTATGTGTCCTTAGGATTTAGTTAAGCTCATAAATAAATTCCTCAAAGAAAAGTAACTAAAAAAATGTTGTCCGTTAACTTTTCCTATTGGGGAATCAAATACCTTTTATCCCATCACATGTTTGTGATTTTCTTGTTGTTAACTTTCTCCAAATAATGTTTTCTATCACTCTCCAAGAGGACATGACCCTTTTTTTTCTTCCATATCCATGTTTTCCTACATGGAATCCTAGTACCATTGTCTCGGCTGACCTTGGTACTTTTCTTTCTTTATTTTAAAGTGATATTTTAATTTACTCCTTTTCCGATGTGGGGCTTTCAATGAAGTTTCCATGCCCAACTTTAAAATTGCGAGGACGTGATTCCCAAAAGGGGGGAAGGGTGTAACACCCGAGGTAAATAAAGAGTATGAATTTTTCATATTTATCCATATTTGTGAATAAAATGTTAATATTAATTTAAAGGAACTCTATGCTCGAGGGCGTACCCAATACACAACAACGAGTTTCATTGAAATCTTATGTTGCACTCTAATAATAAAATAATATTATTTTAAATGGTAGTTGATGCCTAACCGTTGTAATGGCAAGAATGAACAGAACAAACTACAAAATTATTATATATGTTTGTCAAATATTTTTTACTTTTATCCAATAAATGTTAGAGGATTGAAATGCGAATGAATCCAATTTTAATCGAAAATATTATAATATTTTTCAAAAGGTCGATTAACCACATTTTGATGGAAAACCATTTTTAAATACACTTTCTGACAATTTTATATGTTATATTGGACCAAATAAAATCCTTCTTTATAATAGGGACATCAAAATTCACTTTGTGTATGTTTTTGTTATTTTTTCGATAATGTTCATTTTTAATCAATAAGTGAAAAATGTTGGATTTTAATTCAAAACCACTTTAAAATCTAATTTATTTATATGATTAGATCATATTTTTAATTGGTTTTAAATTACAATTAGAATATATTTTTACTATTTAATCCAATGGTGGTGTTTTGAATTAATTTCACTTTAAAATTGGACTAAAACTAGTGTCAATCTTTGGATATATTTTGTTTGTTAAAAACACTCTATTTTTTGACAACGAGAATTAATTATTAAATTGATTTATGCAACTTATATGTTTTCAATTTTTGAAAATAGACATCATTTTTGAATTTATAATATCAAATATAGCTTAGGGAAAATTTTTGGTATTTTTCTGAAAAACTTCAATTTTTGATGAATAGTGAAACCACTAAGTGGTAGTTAAAAAACTGATTTTCCGTTTAAATGAAACTTTACCAATTCTATAATTTGAATTTCAATAATCTGACATACATGGTTTTTTTCATTAGGATGTAAAATGTGGTTCAATGGGATTAAAATAATTTTTTGGTGAATAGTATCTTTTAAGTTTTATTAATCGCGACTAAAGGTAATTAGTGTAATTTAAAGTAAAGATAATGTTATAATAATATGAAATGACCAAGCCACATATCATACCCTTATTGGATGAGTCATGGCCGATCAAGACCATCCATGGGTCATCTTTGGGACCCCATGGATCCACTTTGGTAGGAAAATGACATTAATAACTTTTTATTTAATGTTAAAATAAAAATGTCACAAAATGTATTGTTTTACTAAAACAATTTTTAGATGGGGTTATACAAGTCATATTGTTACAACCCGATATTTTATTATACGTATTCTATTTAATTTATTTTAAGTCATGTGTTTTATGCTACAACAATATTACTTTCTGCTATACGCAACACCATATTAGCTTGCAGTATACGCAACACTATTCTTGGATCGTGTTACACAAAATTTTAATAATAGTTATTCTACGCAACATTGAGTATATATATATATATATATTCAAATTATAAATGAAATATGGTTGGATTATATTATACGAAACAAAAAAAGATTCTTACACAACACGCAACCCTGACTTGGCTTGCATTACACACACTCATGACCTTCCTCGATAGCTTGTGTTGTACGCAATACCGGGTTTTGCTAAACAACGATATATTATAATATTATTACGAACTAGCCTTTATGAATAGTATTAACTAAATTTTTAATTTTATAACATTATTATTCATCTTACACATTTTCTAGAACATGGTATATGAACAAAATAAATTTTTCGGGTAAAATAAGTATTTTTCAAAAAATGCAGTTTTGCCGCCTTTTGATGGCGCACCCACTTTAAATCTAGTTTTTGACATGTTTATAAGTTCAATTTAAAAAATAAAATTCTTCTTTGGAATCATTAAATAAAAATTTACTTTGGATAAATTTTTCTTATTATTCTGGTAACTTTCATATATTGATGAATAGTTAAAACACGCTATATTTTAATTAAAAACAACTTTTTTTCATCGCAATAATTTATATGGTAAAATTATAATATTGAATGGTTTAAAGTATAAATAGAATATATTTTTACCATTTAATATAATGTATTTCATTATCATTGATTTTACATTAAATTTGTAGGATAAATCAATTCAATCTTTTGCAATGTTTTAAAGAAAACCCCGTTTTCTTTCGACAATGAGATTAATTTTAATTTAATTCCTGAATATTTTGTGTATGGAATTTGGAAAAATGGATTCCATATTTGGAATCAGTGGGTCCAAATTATGTTAATAAGATACTTTTTATTTTTGGGAATTATGAATAGTAACTATGGTAAAATTTATTAACCATAGTTAAAGGTAAATCAGGTAATTAAGGATAAATATAATATTATAAAATTACTCTAACACATGCCAAAATTCTATTGGATTTATAAACGTAGACCCATATAACCTAAGGGTCGGATTAGCTTCATTTTATAGACTTTTGACCATGAAAATAATTTAATTATTATTAGAACCAATGAATGTGACAACATGTCACTTTCTAAAATTTTATAAGTATAATAATTTTACTTTAGTGATAAACTTCATGAAACATCGAACATGAATATTCTACAGAAAGATAATACAATTATCTACATCATAGGAATTTAATTATAATTTTTAGGGATTAAATAATTATCATTTATAATGACACAATAGTGATGTTGAAATTATTTTATTAATTAAAATATCAAATAAATGGTTTTAAAAATAATAAAATAAATATTATATGAACTATTTAATGTGCTCCACTAATTTTATAGATACATATGACATTTTATTGATCTATTAAAGCTTTCATTTAGAACATATCTTCTGTATATATTTTATTTAAATTCAAATAAAAGAATAGTGTCAAAATTGACACTATTGTTATTTTATAAAAATAACATATTATAAAATTGTTTAAAAATCACAAAAATATTTAAAAATTATAAATTTAAATTTTTATGGTCTATACTGTTTTAAAGTAAACTATTATTGAAAACTCACAACAAATAAGTAATTATGTGTTATAATTTAAAATTTAGAATTTTATTACGACAAATAAACTTAAATAGATTAAATAAGGATAAATCAAAATGATAAGTTTTAAAATAAGATCCAAACATGTCTAAATTTTATTGGTTGATGATATTAAAACCCTATATCATCTAATATTCGAATATGAGTCATTTTTGGAGGTTTTTAAGTGGGGTTAGATTTATTATAAATTAATATTTTTAAGAATTCCAAAGGTGCCCCTCTCCTCCCTTATAAAAGGGCACCTCCTCCCTCTCTTCCAAACACTACTTTGAGCCTTCAATCTCGGCCAAACCCTGACCAATTATCTTCTCCAATTACCTATAAACATATTAGAGGTCCTGGTCATCTTCAAAGACCAATTTTAGTGCCCTAAGAGGAGGTCTCATAGAGGCGCTTCAAAGAAGAGGTAATTTCCGTTACTGATTTTTTCACCTTTATTTCTTCTTCCACTTATTCTTCATAGGTTGTTTCATTATGAATTAATAACATAAGAATCACTCAAATACTAGTATGTTATTATAAGTATGAAACAACCCTATTTCACCATCTATCCATCCTACGGAAAACGAAATCACCGCGCGTGTGTACGTACAAAATACCGTCTCCACGTCATGGTGTAATCTATTTTCCACCACCACCTTACATGGATGGGTATAATGGTATAAATAATAACTATATATGATTATTTTAAATTGATATTTATTCTGTAATAGTATACATACAGTCCAAAAAAATTCCACGATCTTGGGAACGATATCATCGCTCGTGCGTACGTACGGAATACCGTCTTCACGACGTGATTAGATTCATTCTCAATGATTAACCATTCATAAATGATTATAAAGTATATATAATAAGTAATCATGAAATATATGACATAATAATGATACTGGATTTATGTATATTAATATATGCATGTCATCCGATTAATTCCATTCAATTCAATGAGGAACCCAAAACAATGCTCATGCGTACGTATGTCCTACCGTCTCCATGAACGATGTATTTCTTTCCATTTATCGATCTATTATATATATGTATATTCTGAAAATATATTATATATAAATCATGTTTTACATTCTGGATGTATGTAATCATGATCTAAGTAATCATATGAATAATTACAAGTCAAAACACAGACGACAAATGAAACGATTTTACCCAAAACGCTCTTTAACGTGGAATTTACAAAAGAAAGGGTCATATAAAGTCATAAGTGAACCATATACGATAACATAACAATTAATATGATTCTTTAATAAGTCTATAACATTATTTAAATCATTATATAGGAGGTTTGGATACGTACGAATCATATCGGACCTAAGTTAAGGGATAACTTTTCCAATCTCGTTTTTATCCGAGATTGTTTATTCGTAAGTATTTACTGGGGTTATTTCTATCATCCATGTCCATGTTTTATAAAAGTTTTTTCATGTATGTTTAAAGTCATTTTTACCCATTTTTGACTTTTACTACATAGTATGTAAGGAATCTTTCTTTTGTTTACGTTACGAGGTACTTTTTTGACTTTTCTGACAAAAGTACCAGAAGAATGTTTTTTTAACGTATACGGCATGAAAGGATTTTTACGGTTTTATAAAGCCTTATTTTCATGAAGCTTACTCCAAATGATTTCCTTATTATTTTCAACCAAATACCATTCTTTTAAAATTGAATTTCATTTTTGGAAAAGAAAATGATTTTGAAGAAGAAAGGATATTTTTTTCAAGAATTTCTTTCAAGTGTTTTATCAAAACCATTTTCTATCTAAGATGACATTATTTTCATATGTGTATGTTTCCAGTATAATGTCTCTATGATGTACATGGTTTCTCTTTTCTTATTATGAAATGATATCAATTTCTATTATATGGATTATCTGATGATGTGATGATGTTTATGAAACCCATTTTATTTATTGGGTTATTATGAATGATATATGTTTATTTTGTGGAACAAGTAAGAATTATTTCATTATGAGATGGGCGGAACCTATATCTCCCTCCAATTCATTGGGTAATGATTTTATATCTCATGAGATAGACATGGCTGGAACGGCATGTTAAACCGGTTCAGTAATATAGGACTAGAACGAGGAGTGAACTCGATTCAGAAAGGGACTTTGTCCACTAAGATGGTCTTGGCAGCAATGCCTTGGCTACTATGGAAATCATATCATTTGATTAATGGTTTCCAAAATTACCTGTTTTATTCCCATGCTATTTTATCATTCTTAATGTTTCTTTATGATCTATGCCTTACGTACTTCCATGTTTTATGTCATTGCTCAAGATTTTGATGTTTAAACATTATGTTCATGTTTTTAAGTTCAAATGTATATGGTATGTTTTATTTTATCCATGCTTAACCTTACTGATCATTTGAGCTCACCCTTTTTATGATTTATTTTTCCCAGGATATAAAGAAAGGTTTTAGGTAAGAAAAAAAGGGGAAGATCTTTATGGGAGATGTTTAAGATCTTTCACCACGATTAGAAGATTACGTTCCATGTTTCCAAAGACAATAAAATATTATGGTCTTTGTGTGTATGTTTTTGTTATGTATTAAGTATTCCGCTAAAGTAATGTAATGTCCATGTACGTCAAGCTTTGGGTATCTACAATTGGTATTAGAGGAAAGGTTTAGTCAACCTATGGAAACTAGGATGCAAAAACGTTAGTGAGATCCATAGAGATATTTCTATGGTATGTCTAGGGATGTCCCTAAGGATAAGTATACGTATAGGATATAGTCCTAGAACTATGGTAATGATCATAGAATTTAACCTAAGATGTCAGATATTGAGGATACTCCTCCTTTACTCTGTTGTTTTCCCAAGCATGATTTTTACCTCTCACACTATTCTTTTTAGGCTTTAGAAAATCGATGGAAACAGGAAGATTCACGATAATGGAGGATATGATAGACAACAGAATGATTTTCTTCACGAGAAACCAAATGAAACGGGATCTGGAAGTCCAAAAATCGGTATTATGCCTAATCATCAATCTCATTACATGATCAATAATCTCAACTTTGGTAAGTTTCCCGACTCAGATAATAAGAGAAAGATGGAGTTTCCTGATGATCATTGAGGAAAGAAAGTTCAATTTCCCTCATGTAAATCATGTGGGAAGAGGCATCATGGATATTGTTTCAAACGAACTGGAAGATGCTTTGGGTGTGGAAAAGGACACAAAGCCAGTAAGTGCAAAGGAAAAGGTTCAGTTAACACCATGGACAAGGATAATGGTATTGCTACGACATCAACAATGATTAGATGTTTTAAATGTAAAATGTATGGGAATTATGAAAACCAATGCCCTAATAGAAAATCTCATGAAGAGAATCAGCATGGTCATATGGGTAGTATTTATGTGGATGATGATGAGGAGACTACAAATGATATATGAGCCGAAAGAAGTGTTGAATCTCAGTCAGTTGTTTTAGAAGGTAGTGGAATGATTGTATGTTTATTGAGAGTTATGTTGTATAGTTAATGGTACTATGGAATAAAGAATCATCTTAGGATTATTACACTATTGTATTTCCTAAAAGTATTTGAAATTATATGTTGAATGGTACCAGTAACCATGGATGTTTATTCAGATATTTTTGTAGAGTAGATGATATGTGAATAATGAAGGAATAAGAAGATAATGAGATGTTTGATTGTATTCATGAGCTCATGATTGATATAAGGACTAAGTGATATCATGGTTTGAGTATATATAATTTTGAGGATTATGGTATGTGGAAAGTGTTAACGTTTAATTGCATTCATGTTTTCACTAAGGTTCTATGGTTATTCATTTTTCAAGAGAATACATGATTAAGGCCTTCGAATGTTTGGAATGTGACCAATAAGACATATCTTATGATATATGGGGATCAACGATGGTATTAAATCTCTGGTAATCATTTTCACTATATTATGAGAGTAGACTGCATAATTATGGATAAGCCTAAAGATTGTAATGGATTATGTTGGACATAAGTTAGTATTGTTTAAGGATATAAGTTTTTTTCTATATTATTGGTGGGATGTTATAGTAATATATTTTTAGAAAAAGGACAACCTGTAGGACAGGCGACAGCCCATCGCGTCGGACAAGGCTGTGGGAATTGAACCCACAACCGAAGTGTGACTGGCCTTTATTGCCTACCACTGGCCTACAAGAAGTCCCTAGTTAGTAAAAACTAGTTTTTTTTATTAAGCTGTATGATATATGAAGTATAAGTTAATTTTTGGAACCATATACGATTAATATAACCATAAGATGGACTTATAACTTTTTCTAACCTTTTTTTTTGAAAGAGATCGAATGACCCATCATTCTATCACACGATCTTCTAACACATCACGAATAACAAATTCAACTTCATTTCATTATGGGATGAAGTAAAAATTATTCAATTCACGAACAACAGTGAGATTATTCAAAAATCATGTAAGTATTTCTTTTAATTCATCAACTTTAGGGAAATGATATTGAAAACCAAAAATGTTGTCCTAGTTACCTTATATCCGATGAATCAAATGGTACCTTAGATCATCACAAATCTAGAGCTTTGTGATTTTTGGCTTTTTCATAGCCATGTTCTCTACCACTCTCCATCAGAACTTGATGGTTAGATTTTTCTTCCATATCAAATATTTTCACCTATGTTCTCCTACGTGGAGCCCAGTGATGAGTTAATTTTGGTAACCTTTACATTTCATACTATAGTTTTCAAAGCCATGATTTGGTATTCCTTCTTACGATGTGGGTTTCTATTAAACAAACTTTCGAGTAGTAAACCATTTATAACCCTGATTAATTTCGAGGGCGAAATTTATTTTAAGGGGGGTAGAATGTAACAACCCGATATTTTATGGTAAGTATTATCTTTAATTTATTTGATGTCATGTGTTTTATGCTACAACAAGATTACCTTGCGCTATACGCAACAACGTATTCGCTTGCAGTATACGCAACACTATTCTTGGATCGTGTTACACACAATTTTGATAATAGTTAATCTACGCAACATTGAGTATATATATATATTCAATGTATAAATGAAATATGGTTGGATTCTGTTATACGAAACACCGAATGATTCTTGCACAACATGCAACCCTGACTTGTCTTCCATTACACGCAATCGCGACCTTCCTCGATAGCTTGTGTTGTACGCAATACCGAGTTTTGTTAAACAATGATATATTATAATATTATTATGAACTAGAATTGATGAATAGTATTAAATAAATTTTGAATGTTATAACCTTATTATTCATCTTACACATTTTCTAGAACATGGTATAATAACAAAATAAATTTTTCGGGTAAAATAAGTATTTTTAAAAAAAATGCAGTTTTGCCGCCTTTTGATGGCGCACCCACTTTAAATCTAGTTTTTAACATGTTTATAAGTTCAATTTGACAAAATAAAATTTTTCTTTGGAATAAAGAAATAAAAATTTACTTTGGATAAATTTTTTATATTATTCTGGTAACTTTTATATTTTGATGAATAGTAAAAACAAGCTATATTTTAATTTAAAACAACTTTTTTTCATCGCATATAATTTATATGGTTGAATTATAATATTGAATGGTTTTAAAGTATAAATAGAATATATTTTTACCATTTAATATAATTTATGTCATTATCATTAATTTTACATTAAATTTGTAAGTTAAATCAATTCAATCTTTTGCAATGTTTTAAAAAAAACCTGTTTTCTTTTGACAACGAGATTAATTTTAATTTAATTTCTGCAACTTTTGTGTATTGAATTTGGAAAAATGGATTCCATATTTGGAATCAGTGGGTCCAAATTATTTTAATAAGCTACTTTTTTATTTTTGGGAATTATGAATAGTAACTACGGTAAATTTTATTTACTATAGTTAAAGGTAAATATGGTAATTAAGGGTAAATATAATTTTATATAATTACCCTAAAACATGACAAAATTCTATTAGATGGATAAAGGTATACGCATATAACCTAAGGGTCGGATTAGATTCATTTTATGGACTTTTGACCATGAAAGTAATTTAATTATTCTTAAAACCAAAGAATGTGACAACATGTCACTTTCTTAACTCTTATAAGTATAATAATTTTAATTTAGTGATAAACTTCATGAATCTTCAAACATGAACAGTCTCCAGAAATATAATACAATTATCTACATCATAGGAATTTATTTATAATTTTTAGGGATTAAATATTTATCATTTATTATGACACAATAGTGATGTTGAAATTATTTTATTAATTAAAATATCAAATAAATGGTTTTAAAAATAATAAAATAAATATTATATGGACTATTTAATGTTCTACACTAATTTTCTAGATACATATGACATTTTATGGATCTATTAAATCTTTTAGTTCGAACATATTTTCTGTATATATTTTATTTAAATTCAAATAATTGAATAGTGTCAAAATTGACACTATTGTTATTTTATAAAAATAACATATTATAAAATTGTTTAAAAATCACAAAAATATTTAAAAATTATAAATTTAAATTTATATGGTCTATAATGTTATAAAGTAAACAAATATGGAAAATTCACAACAAATAAGTAATTATTTGTTATATTTTAAAATTTATAATTTTATTACGACAAATAAACTTAAATAGATTAAATAAGGATAAATCAAAATGATAAGGTTTAAAATAAGATCCAAACATGTCTAAATATTATTGGTTGATGATATTACAACCCTATATCATCAAATATTTGAATATGAGTTATTTTTGGAGGTTTTTATGTGGGGTTAGATTTATTATAAATTAATATGTTTAAGAATTCCAAAGGTGCCCCTCTCCTCCCTTATAAAAGGGAACCTCCCCCCTCTCTTCAAAACACCACTTTGAGCCTTCATGCTCGGGAAATCCCTGAAAAATTATCTTCTCCACTTACCTAGAAACATCCTAGAGGTCCTGGTCTTCTTCAAAGGCCAATTTTAGTGCCCTAAGAGGATGTCTCAAAGAGGCGCTTCAAAGAAGAGGTAATTTCCGTTACCGATTTTTTCACCTTTATTTCTTCTTCCACTTCTTATTATTAGGTTTTTTCATTATGAAGTGATAAAATCAGTATCACTAATATACTTATATGTTATTATAAGTATTAAACAAGCCTATTTCACCATCTATCCATCTTACGGAAAACGAAATCACCGCGCATGCGTACGTACGGAATACCGTCTCCACACCGTGGTGTAATCTATTTTCCACCACCACATTACTTGGATGGGTATAATGGAATAAATAATAACTATATATGATTATTTTAAAGTGATATTGATTCTGTAATAGTATACATACACTCCAAAAAAACTCCACGGTCATGGGAACTATATCATCCCTCGTGCGTACGTACGGAATACCGTCTCCACGACGCGATGAGATTAATTCTCAATGATTAACCATTAATAAATTATTATAAAGTATATATAATAAGTAATCATGAAATATATGACATAATAATGATACTTGATTTATGTATATCTATATATGTATTTCATCCGATTAATTCCATTCAATTCAATGAGGAAACGAAAACAACGTTCATGTGTACGTACAGCCTACCGTCTTTATGAACGGTGTATTTCATTCCATTTATCAATCTATTATATATATGTATATTCTAAAAATATAATATATATAAATCATGTTTTACATTATGGATATAAGTAATCATGATCTATTTAATCATATTAATAATTACAGGTCAAAACACAGACAACAAATGAAACGATTTTACCCAAAACGCTCTTTAACATGGAATTTAAAAAAGCACGGGTAATATAAAGTCATAAGTGAACCATATATGATATCATAACAATTAATATGATTTTTTAATAAGTCAATAACATTATTTAAATCATTATACAGGAGTTTTGGATACATAAGAAGAATATTAGACCCAAGGTAAGGGATACCTTTTCCAATCTCGTTTTTATCTGAGATTGTTTATTCGTAAGTATTTACTGGGGTTATTTCTATCATCCATGTACATGTTTTATAAAAGTGTTTTCATGTATTTTTTACGTCATTTTTACCCATTTTTGACTTTTACTACATTTTATATAAGGAATCTTTAATTTTTTTACGTTACGAGGTACTTTTTTTGACTTTTCCGACAAAAGTACGAGAAGAATGTTTTTTTAACGTATACGGCATGAAAGGAGTTTTACAGTTTTATAAAGCATTATTTTCATGAAGCTTACTCCAAATGATTTCATGATTATTTTCAACCAAATAACATTATTTTAAAATTGAATTTCATTTTTGGAAAAGAAAATGATTTTGAAGAAGAAAGGATATTTTCCTCAAGAATTTATTTCAAGTGTTTTATCAAAACAATTTTCTATCTAAGATGACATTATTTTCATATGTGTATGTTTCCAGTATAATGTCTCTATGATGTACATGGTTTCGCTTTTCTTATTATGAAATGATATCCATTTCTTTTATATGGATTATGTGATGATGTGATGATGTTTATGAAACCCAATTTATTTATTGTGTTATTATGAATGATGTATGCTTATTTTGTGGCACAAGTAAGAATGATTTCCTTATGAGATGGGTGGGACCTATATCTCCCTACAATTCATTGGGTAAAGATTTTATATCTCATGAGATAGACATGGTTGTAACGGAAAGTTAAACCGGTTCAGTAATACAGGACTGGAACAAGGAGTGAACTCGATTCCGAAAGGGACATTGTCCACTAAGATGGTCTTGGCAGCAATGCCTTGGATACTATGGAAATCATATCATGTGATTAACGGTTTCCACAATTAAATGTTTTATTTCCATGATATTTTATCATTCTTAATGTTTCATTATGATCTATGCCTTACGTACTTCTATGTTTTATGTCATTTCTCAAGCTTTTGTTGTTTAAACATTATGTTCATGTTTTCAAGTTCAAATGTATATGATATGTTTTATTTTATCCATGATTACCCTTACTGAGAATTTGAGCTCACCCTTTTTATGTTTTATTTTCCCCAAGATATAAAGAAAGGATTTAGGTAAGAAAAAAAGGGGAAGATCTTTGTGGGAGATGTTGATAATCTTTCACCACGATTAGAAGATTACATTCCATGTTTCCAAAGACACTAAACTATTATGGTCCTTGTGTGTCTGTTTTCGTTATGTATTAAGTATTCTGCTAAAGTAATGTAATGTCTGTGTACGTCAAGCTTTGGGTCTCTACAGTTGGTATTAGAGGAAAGGTTTAGTCAACCTATGGAAACTAGGATGCAAAAAAGTTAGTGAGATCCCTAGAGATATTTCCTTGGTATGTCTAGGGATGTCCCTAAGGATAAGTATACGTATAGGATATAGTCCTAGAACTACGGTAATGATCATAGAATTTATCCTAAGATGTTAGATATTGAGGATACTCCCCCTTTACTCTGTTGTTTTCCCTAGCATGATTTTTAGCTCTCACACTATTCTTTTTGGGTTTTTGAAAATGGATGGAAACAGGATGATTCACTATAATGGAGGATATGATAGACAATGTAATGATTTTCTTCATGAGAAACCAAATGAAACGGGATCTGGAAGTCCAAACATCGTTATTATGCCTAATCAGCAATCTCATAATATGATCAATAATCTCAACTTTGGTAAGTTTCCCGACTCAGATAATAAGAGAAAGATAGAGTTTCATGATGATCATAGAGGAAAGAAAGTTCAATTTCCCTCATGTAATTCATGTGGGAAGAGGCATCATGGATATTGTTCCAAAGGAACTGGAAGATGATTTGGGTGTGGAAAAGAAGGACACAATGCCAGTAAGTGCAAAGGAAAAGGTTCAGTTAACACCATGGACAAGGATAATGGTATTGCTATTACATCAACAATGATTAGATGTTTTAAATGTGGAATGTACGAGCATTATGCAAACCAATTCCCAATGGAAAATCTCCTGAAGAGAATCAGCATGCTCATATGGGTAGTATTTATGTGGATGATGATTAGGAGACTACAAATGATATATGAGCTAAAAGAAGTGTTGAATCTCAGTCGGTTGTTTTAGAAGGTAGTGGAATGATTGTATGTTTATCGAGAGTTATGTTGTATAGTTAATGGTACTATGGAATAAAGAATCATCTAATGATTGTTACACTATTGTTTTTCCTAAAAGTATTTGAAAGTATATGTTGAATGGTACCAGTAACCATGGAAGGTTATTCAGATATTTTTGTAGAGTAGATGATATGTGCATAATCAAGGAATAAGAAGATAATGAGATGTTTGATTGTATTCATGATCTCATGATTGATATAAGGACTAAGTGATATCATTGTTTGAGTATATAAAATTTTGAGGATTTTGGTATGTGGAAAGTGTTAACTTCTAATTGTATTCATGTTTTCACCAAGGTTCAATGGGTATTCATTTTTCAAGAGAATACATGATTAAGGCCTTCGAATGTTGGGAATGTGACCAACAAGACTTATCTTATGATATATGGGGATCAACGATGGTATTAAATCTCCGGTAATCATTTTCACTATATTATGAGAGTAGACTGCAGTATTATGGACAAGCCTAATGATTTGAATGGATTATGTTGGACATAAGTTAGTATTGTTTAAGGATAGAAGTTTTTTTTGATATTATTGGTGGGATGTTATAGTAATATAGTTTTACAAAAAGGACAACCTGCAGGACGGGCGACATCCCATCGCGTAGGACAAGGCTGTGGGAATCGAACCCACAACCGAAGTGCGACTGGCCTTTATCGCCTACCACTGGCATACAGGATGTCCCTGGTTAGTAGAAACTAGTTTTATTTTATTAAGCGGTATGATATATGAAGTATAAGTTCATTTTTGGAAGCATATACAATTAATATAACCATAAGATGGATTTATAACTTTTTCTAACCTTTTATTTGAAAGAGATCAAATGACCCATCATTCTATCACATGATCTGCTAACACATCACAAATAACAAATTCAACTTCATTTCTTTAATCGATGAAGTGGAAATTGTTCAATTCACGAACAACAGTGAGATTGTTCCAAAATCATGTAAGTATTTCTTTTAATTCATCAACATTAGGGAAATGCTCTTGAAAACCAAAAATTTTGCCCTAGTTCCCTTATATCCGATGAATCAGATGGTACCTTAGATCATCAAAAATCTATAGCATTGTGATTTTTGGCTTTTTCATATCCATGTTCTCTACCACTCTCCGTCAGAACTTGATGGTTAGATTTTTCTTCCATATCTATATTTTCACCTATGTTATCCTACGTGGAAACCCAGTGATGAGTTAATTTGGGTAACCGTTACATTTCATACTTTAGTTTTTAAAGCCATGTTTTGGTATTCCTTTTTACGATGTGGGTTTCTATTAAACAAACTTTCGAGTAGTAAACCATTTATAACCCCGACGAATTTCGAGGGAAAAATTCATTTTAAGGGGGTAGAATGTAACAACCCGATATTTTATGGTACGTATTCTCTTTAATTTATTTGATGTCATGTGTTTTATGCTATAACAATATTACCTTGCACTATACGCAACACCGTATTATCTTGCAGTATACACTACACTATTCTTGGATCGTGTTACACACAATTTTGATAATAGTTATTCTACGCAACATTGAGTATATATATATATATATTAAATTTATAAATGAAATATGGTTGGATTCTATTATATGAAACAACGAAAGATTCTTTCACAACACGCAACCCTGACTTGGCTTTCATTACACGTAATCACGACCTTCCTCGATAGCTTGTGTTATACGTAATAACGGGTTTTGCTAAACAATGATATAGTATAATATTATTAAAAACTAGTCTTTATGAATAGTATTAACTAAATTTTTAATGTTATAACATTATAATTCATCTTACACATTTTCTAGAACATGGTATAAGAACAAAATAAATATTTTGGTTAAAATAAGTATTTTTAAAAAAATGCAGTTTTGCCGCCTTTTGATGGCGCACCAACATTAAATCCAGTTTTTAACATGTTTATAAGTAAAATTTGACAAAATAAAATTTTTCTTTGGAATCATGAAATAAAAATTTACTTTGGATAAATTTTTCATATTATTCTGATGACTTTCATATTTTGATGAATAGTAAAAACACGCTATATTTTAATTAAAAACAACCTTTTTTTCATCGCAATAATTTATATGGTTAAATTATAATATTGAATGGTTTTAAAGTATAAATAGAATATATTTTTACCATTTAATATAATTTATTTCATTTTCATTGATTTTGCATTAAATTTGTAGGTTAAATCAATTCAATATTTTGCAATGTTTTAAAGAAAAACCTGTTTTCTTTCGACAACGGGATTAATTTTTATTTAATTTCTTCAACTTTTGTGTATTGAATTTGGAAAAATTGATTCCATATTTGGAATCTGTGGGTCCAAATTATGTTAATAGGCTACTTTTTATTTTTGGGAATTATGAATAGTAACTACGGTAAATTTTATTTACCATAGTTAAAGGTAAATCGGGTAATTAAGGGTAAATATAATATTATAAAATTACTCTAACACATGCCAAAATTCAATTGGATTGCTAACAGTAGACCCATGTAACCTAAGGGTCGGATTAGATTAATTTTATGAACTTTTGACCATGAAAATAATTTAATTATTATTAAAACCAAAGAATGTGACAACATGTAACTTTCTTAAATCTTATAAGTATAATAAATTTAATTTAGTGATAAACTTCATGAAACATCGAACCTGAATAGTATCCAAAAATCTAATACAATTATCTACATCATAGGAATTCATTTAGAATTTTTAGGGATTATATATTTATCATTTATTATGACACAATAGTGATGTTGAAATTATTTTATTAATTAAAATATCAAATAAATGGTTTTAAAAATAATAAAATAAATATTATATGAACTATTTAACGTTCTCCACTAATTTTATAGATACATATGACATTTTATGGATCTATTAATGATTTTATTTCGAACATATCTTCGGTATATATTTTATTTAAATTCAAATAAATGAATTGTGTCAAAATTGACACTATTGTTATTTTATAAAAATAACATATTATAAAATTGTATAAAAAACACAAAAAATATTTAAAAATTATAAATTAAAATTTATATGGTCTATAATGTTATAAAGTAAACAATTATGGAAAATTCTCAACAAATAAGTAATTATTTGTTATAATTTAAAATTTTGAATTTTATTACTACAAATAAACTTAAATAGATTAAATAAGGATAAATCAAAACGATAAGGTTTAAAATAAGATACAAACATGTCTAAATTTTATTGGTTGAAGATATTACAACCCTATCTCATCTAATATTCAAATTTGAGTCATATTTGGAGGTTTTTAAGTGGGTTCATATTTATTATAAATTAATATTTTTAAGAATTCCAAAGGTGCCCCTCTACTCCCTTATAAAAGGGCACCTCCTCCCTCTCTTCCAAACAGCACTTTGAGCCTTCAAGCTCTGCCAACACCTGCCAAATTCACTTCTCCACTTCCCTAGAAACATCCTAGAGGTCCTGGTCTTCTTCAAAGACCAATTTTAGTGCCCTAAGAGGAGATCTCAAAGAGGTGCTTCAAAGAAGAGGTAATTTTCGTTACTGATTCTTTCACCTTTATTTATTCTTCCACTTCTTCTTCTTAGGTTGTTTCATTATGAATTAATAACATCAGTATCACTAATATACTGTAATGTTATTATAAGTATGAAACAACTCTATTTCACCATCTATCCATCCTATGGAAAATGAAATCACCGCGTGTGCGTACGTACGGAATACCGTCTCCACGCCGTGGTGTAATCTATTTTCCACCACCACCTTACATGGATGGGTATAATGGTATAAATAAAAACTATATATTATTATTTTAAAGTGATATTGATTCTGTAATAGTATACATACACTCCAAAAAAATTCCACGATCATAGGAATGATAACATTGCTCGTGCGTACATACGGAATACCGTCTCCACGACGTGATGATATTCATTCTCAATGATTAACAATTCATAAATTATTATAAAGTATATATAATAATTAGTCATGAAATATATGAAAAAATAATGATAATTAATTTATTTTTATGTATATATGTATGTCATCCAATTAATTCCATTCAATTCAATGTGGAAACAAAAACAACGTTCATGCGTACGTACGGCCTACCATCTCCATGAACGGTGTATTTCTTCCCATTTATCGATCTATTATATATATGTATATTTTGAATATATATTATATATAAATCATGATTTACATTCTGGATGTAAGTAATCATGATCTAAGTAATCGTATGAATAATTACAAATCAAAACACAGACGACAAAAGAAACGATTTTACCCAAAACGCTAATTAACATGGAATTTACAAAAGAACGGGTAATATAAAGTCATAAGTTAACCATATATGATATCATAACAATTAATATGATTCTTTAATAAGTCAATAAAATTTTTAAATCATTATACTGGAGTTTTGGATACGTACGAAGCATATCGGATGTAAGGTAAGGGATAACTTTTCCAATCTGGTTTTTATCCGAGATTGTTTATTCCTAAGTGTTTACTGGTGTTATTTCTATCATCAATGTCCATGTTTTATAAAAGTTTTTTCATGTATGTTTAAAGTCATTTTTACCCATTTTTTGACTTTTACTACATGGTATGTATGGAATGTTTCTTTTGTTTACGTTACGAGTTACTTTTTTTTGACTTTTTCGACAAAAGTACGAGAAGAATGCTTTTTTAACGTATACGGCATGAAAAGATTTTTACGGTTTTATAAAGCCTTATTTTCATGAAGCTTCCTCCAAATGATTTCATGATTATATTAAACCAAATACCATTATTTTAAAATTTAATGTCATTTTGTGAAAAGAAAATGATTTTGAAGAAGAAAGCATATTTTCCTCAAGAATTTATTTCAAGTGTTTTATCAAAACCATTTTCTATCTATGATGACATTATTTTCATATGTGTATGTTTCCTGTATAACGTCTCTATGATGTACATGGTTTCTATTTTCTTATTATGAAATTATATCCATTTCTTTTATATGGATTATGTGATGAGGTGATGATGTTTATGAAACCCATTTTATTTATTGGGTTATTATGAATGATGTATGTTTATTTTGTGCCACAAGTAAGAATGATTTCATTATGAGATGGGTGGGACCTATATATCCCTCCAATTCATTGGGTAAAGATTTTATTTCTCATGAGATAGACATGGTTGGAACGGAAAGTTAAACTGGTTCAGTAATACAGGACTAGAACGAGGAGTGAACTCGATTCAGAAAGGGGCTTTGTCACTAAGATGGTCTTGGCAGCAATGCCTTGGCTACTGTGGAAATAATATCATGTGCTTAATGGTTTCCACAATTACCTATTTTATTCCCATGCTATTTTATCATTATTAATGTTTCTTTATGATCTATGCCTTACGTACTTCCAGGTTTTATGTCATTGCTCAAGCTTTTGATTTTTAAACATTATGTTCATGTTTTTAAGTTCAAATGTATATGGTATGTTTTATTTTATCCATTCTTACCCTTACTGAGCATTTGTGTAACACCCCAGGTAAATAAAGAATATGGAATTTTCATATTTATCCATATTTGTGAATAAAATATTGATATGACTTTAAAGGGACCGCTATGCTCGATGGCGTACCCAACACGCAACAACGAGTTTCTTCGGAATCTTACGTTGCACTCTAATAATAAATTTTAAATAACATGTAGCCATTGTAATGGCGGGAATGGATAGAAATAACTAAAATATGATTATATATGTTTTTAAATGTTTATAAGTTTATCCAATAAAGGATAAAGGCTTAAAATACGGAAAGAATTCAATTTTAGGCGTATATGCCCTAGTTTTCACTAAAGGTTCATTTGTCGCCTTTTGATGGAGAACCATCATTAAATATATTTTTGATCACTATTATAAATTCTTTTGGACCAAATAAAACTCTTATTAAGAATCGGGACATCAAATTTTACTTTGTGTAATTTTTTGGTATTTTTCCGATAAAGATCATTTTTTAATGAATAGTGTAAAATGTTGTGTTCTAATTCAAAACATCTTTTTAAACTAATTTATTTATATGATTAGATAATATTTTGAATTGGTTTTAAAGTGAAATTAGAAAATATTTTTACCATTAAATCCAATAGTGGTCGTTGAAATTAATTTCACTTTGAAATCGGACTTAAACTAGTGTCAATCTTTTGATACTTATTGTTTCATACAAACACGCTATTTGTGATGACAGCGGGAATTAATTATTAAATTAATTAATGCAACTTATATGTTGTGAATTTTTTAAAATGGACTTCATTTTTGAGTTCGTAATATCAAATATAGCTTAGGGTGAATTTTTGGTAATTTTCTGAAAAACTTCAATTATGATAAATAGTGAAACCACTAAGTGGTACTTATAAAAGCTGATTTTTCGTTTAAATGAAATTTTACAACTTCTGTGTTTTGAATTTCAAAAATCCGACATACATGGTTTTCATTAAGTAGTAAAATGTGGTTCAATGGGATAAAAATAATTTTTCGGTGAATAGTAACTTATTAAGTTTTTAATCGTGATTAGTGGTAATTAGTGTAGTTTAAGGTAAAAATGATATTATAAGAATGTGAAAACAACATTACACTTGTCCTACACCTATTAGGTGAGTCATGTCCGACCACGACAAGCCATGGGCCAACTTTGGGACCCCATGGAGCCACTTTACTTGGAAAATGACAATAATATATTTTTATTTAATGTTAAAATTAAAAATGACACAAACATGATATGTTTTACTAAAACAATTTTTAAGTGGGGTTATACAAGTCATATTTTTGATTATAAATAGTAATTGGAAAGCTAAAAAGATTTCCTACATCATAGTATTTTTTTTATAATTTTTAGACATTAAATAAATTAAATTATTTATGACATCATAATGATGCAGTGATGACATCATTATTTAACGATTAAAATAAAATGGAAAGATAATGTAAAATCTATGAACTACACATGTCCAAAACATATTGGATGGGTGTATTTCGAACCTTTATAACCTTATCCACGAATTATATAAATGTGGGACCTCTTAAAACCGAAAAACATTTTCAAATAAAGTAATATTTACTTACTTTCCAAAAGTGTCCCTCCTCTCCTCTTATAAAAGGCCCCCACCTCTACCTCATTTCACACACTCCTCAAGCATTTGGCTCGGCCAACCCCTGTACATTTACTCTCTCCACATCCCTCTACTCATCCTAGAGGAGTCCATTTGGGCACAATCCTTTCAAAGGAAGCCTTTAGGCTCAAATCAAAAGGAGTTACACTTTTAAAGGTAATTCTTTCTCTTATGTTCATTTGTTTTATATTGCTTCTCCAACCCCCTAAAATATTTTTATTTACTTCTCTTGTAACAACACCAGTATCTTAAATATACTAGGATGTTGTTATAAGATTTATTTGAGCTACACTCTCACAAAACTACATCAAATGGTTAAAGAACATACGGTTTCCGTGGATGGCGAAATTCTGCCTCCCGAAACGATGATTGTTCAATACTCATTTAACACCTTCAAAGGTGTCCATTATGATGTCACTATTTTTATATATGATATAAACTATTTTTATGTTTTACTTATGCTTCTGTATTTTTCATTTTTTGTCTTACCTTTATGGCATCCATTATGGGTATACGCGATATCTTCATTTTAGGAAGTGCGGACTACCGCCCCCTCAAAGTGATGTGATTCGTTAATGCCATACGTGGGACGTATAAAGGATGGATTTAATGATATTATATATTATATTATACTGGAATTATAATATACCTTTATATCATTATTATTCCATTCAATAAAATCCGAAATAGAAATGAAAGTAGCGTTCGTGCGTACGTACGGCTTACCGTCTCCATGAACGGTGCATTTCATTTCTTACCTCTAAATGATTATGTAATGTTATAAATGCATTAATGTACTGGATATATATGACATATATTATATCTACATCATGAATAAAATTCTGTATATAATAAACATTTGGCCACACGAACAACATGTAATTGTAAGAAGTCCACTTTTGACTTAAGAACCAAATATCCACAAAACAATCATTATTAACTTAATGATTACATAGTGTTTATAAAAAGGAAATATGTGATATAAAAGGAATAATAAGCTTGAAAAAGGTTCTTAATCAAGTAGAAATTATCTCAAGTTTATTATTCAGGAGATTAAAGAACGATCGAGTCATGTCGGACCCGAGGTAAGGGATCATACTCCTCTCTTTCTTTTTAAGTACACACTTTTATGTCATTCCTTTTAAATCTCATCTTTCTTGTTATTGGGATGATCTTTTATATTAAAATTACTGTAATTTTTATGTTCATGTGATGAGAGACCCTATTCTCTCTCATCAATCCATTTTGGAAGTTTTGAGTGGCGCCGTTAGGCTGCTGAACTTTCGTAAGAAATCTAACCTCTCTCTTTCTTTTTAAGTACTCTCCTTTATGTCACTTCTTTTAAGCTCCTCTTTGTAATGTTGGGCGATGTTATTTTATATTCCTCTTTCTGTACATTTTATTTTAATGTGATGAGATACCCTATTTGATCTCATCAATCCATATTCGGAAGTTTTAATGTGGCGTCGTTAGGCTGCCGAGTTTTCATAAGGGATTTTTCATCTCACTTTTATTCCCGTGAGATTTATGCTACATTTGCCACAAATTTCATCGATTGGTGTATGTACTGCCCATTATTCTACTCTTTGTGTAATATACTTTCGTTTATGAGTATTTACATCAATGATCTATTGTCCTTCTTTCATGGGGTGTATGTTTTGAAAAATACCCAAGTCGGTAAGGGAACCTTTCACCCTCCTCTTTTTTAAAAGACTTCTTTTGTTGGGTCTTTTAATTTACATATTGTTATTTTGGGATATGTTCTCATATATCCTTGTTGATGTAAATTTTATGTCCAAGTGATGAGATACTCTTTTTATTTCTCATCAACTCTTTTTGATGTGATGCTGTTAGGCTGTCAAGGGAACTTTTTAACCCAATTTCGATTTCTTTGGGTTCAACATGTAGTCATTGAATATGTCATCCATTGAATATGTGTGAATGGCCTTTTATTGTTTTACACTTAATATCCACTTATATTGGGTGTATTTATATTTGTCACACATATTATTGAGATTGATTTGTCCTTAATTTAAGGATACCTTCTTTATAATGGATTTCATTACATTTGACATTTCTATTGAGGGTTCATTGTTGTTATGAACCAATTGACTCTTATATGGTGTATATATTATCCTTTGGAGTATTATATCATGAATCCATTTATTATCATGATATTATAATGTTCTCACTAAATATTATTCCTCAATTATTGTATTCAAGTGTCTCTGATTTTGGTAAAACCCCTTTAACCGAAATATCGTTTTAAATGTTTTAATTATTTGTTCTTATTAATATCCATGTTTTCAAAATGGTTTTAAGGATTTATTTATATGGATATTAATGGTTAAAAATTTTAAGCTTCAAGGTGGTATGGGACACTTTGATTCAAAAATCTCTTTATTAATTATTTTAAATGGTTTTGGAAATGGTTTCTTTTTGAATGGATTCAATATTTCAATATACTAAAATGTTATATTGTGATTGAAATATGGAAATGTTATTTTTCCTTTATGCATGTTTTATGTGACACATTTATGTTATGGTTCTTGGGCATTGTTATGAAAACGGGTGGTTCCGTGATAAACTAAGGGCGGGTGAGCCCGTTATAGCTCTCCAATGCATTGGGTAACGCGAAGGAATGAAACGTTAAGGTTTCTCTGAAGAGATTTAGGCAATATACTGTGATGGGTATTCCAAACGTAACCAGGAGGGTTACTCCCTACGTAAGAATTTTATGAATGCCTCAAGTTACCTCTATGTCTTATGTTTTCTATGATTTATTCATGATTTGATATGCCTATGTTTTATGGGTAAAGTATGATTTCATTCTTATGTATATATGAACTCATGTTTCCTTTCCATATTTTTATAACCCTTACTGAGCCTTTTATGCTCATCCCAAGTTTTTGAAATGTTTTTCACAGGTCAAGGGAAAGGTACGTGATGTGATGATAGTGTCGAGGATGTGTCAAGAAAGAATCCATGTTTCATTTTAAATATGTTTCCGTTGACGGGAAGAATGAATATTTTCTTTTATGTAACCACTTTGTTTAAATGTGGAATGTAATGCAAGTTTCATGATCTAATTCTCTAAAACTCTAAACCTGAAAAGATCCTCAATGTGTAATCTTGTAATAACTCAAGATTAAGTAAGGTTTAAGGCTGAGGCCTTATAGTTGGTATCAAAGGTCGGTTTAGATAACTTTAGAGGTTAGGGTATTCTTTAAGCATAACTGACATTACCATAATGGTTAGGACTTCAGACAAGAGTCTTAGTTTTAGATAAATTGAATGAGTAAGTATATCTTATTGTTTATCTTACTCATTAGTACATGATGGTTTTGTTGATATACTCACACTGACCTTTTTGGTTTTAGTAAATGGCTGGATCTAGCAGGCACCAAAGTAACAGTGGATGTGAAGGAAACTGTGACAGTGTTATGAGCAAGCAACTAAATGATATGGGAGCTGCAATGAGAACTCTTGTGATTATCCTGAACCAACCATCTGGAGTCATGATTGACCACCTAAACATTGGAGATTTCTCTAAGACATCATATATGCAAGAAACAAATCCCTACGGAAGTACAGGTATTAATAATAAAGGTAAGTGTGTTAAAAACCTATGTGTCAAAGATGTGGAAAGAAACACCTAGGAAAATGTTTCGAAGGGACAGAAATATGCTATAGATGTGGAAATGAAGGTCATAAATCAAGAACCTTCCATGGAAAAAGGAATCATCCAGTTGACTCGAGGAAAGGGAAAGAAGTTCTTTCTGAGGGATCAATTGAATGTTTTAAATGTGGTGTGCATGGTCATTATGCAAACATATGTCCTATGAAGAAGTTTCGTGAATGGGGTCACCAAGAGCGTACCAATATTCGTTTACCAATACCTAATGCCATTCCGATTGAGGATGAAGAAACTGACAATGACCAATCAAAGGTATGTACTATTTCATGACTATTGTTTTCCTATTTTGGAATCATAGGATATGATTCATGATTTTGTTTGTAGGAAAGAGGTATTTCGGAATAAGTTGGAAAGGAATGGATAATGGATCATGAAGAATGTTGAATGAGTAAGATGTCAACATATAAGGGCTTCAAGAGTTATGGTGAAATTCTTTAGAGTATTAAGTCTCTTTTGATGATGGGGTTACATTAGAAGAATTTTTATATTATGTGTAACCCTGATGTTTAATATAGAAAAATTTTATTCAAGTAATAGTTATCTTTTCTTTTGTGGACATAGTTATAAAGAACCATTGGGATTATATGATCCTTACTTTTGAGGTAATTATGGGTTACTATATGTTATGATGGAAAATGCAAGGCATGAGATAAACTTGAGGTTAAAATATTTTATGATCATCTTTGAAGATTTTATCTCATTTTGGGGAATGTTTTAAGAATTATATAGTTTTGGAAAAAGGACAACACGCAGACCGTGTGACTACCCATCGTGTCAGACAAAGCTGCGGGAATCGAACCCACAACCAAAGTGCGACTGGTATTTATCGCCTACCACTGGACTACGTGAAGTCCCTGGTTAGTTTTACTGATTCCTTCTAGTTATATGATTTTATGAATTAAGAGTAAGTTGATTTTGGGTTATTTATGAAAATGATTAACCCATCATGGAGGATATGTGATTAGGATAATTACTTTTCAATGCGAGAATTTAGGAGCGACTAATGTTTTTTGGAGATAAATGTTACGATTTAACTAGGAAGACTATGTGACTAAATCCTTCAAATATTTGTGTTTAAATCTTATATTGGTTTACTTTGAAGAATTTTATGGAAAAATTATTTATCGGATGGTCCTCGTTGAACTTTGGGTTTTGTTGGACAAATTTTGGAGATTAAGAATAGATTTTCTTTTTATAAGGGGTTATCCTTTTCTGGATTATCTGATATTGTACTAGACTTTTTGGTATTGGTTTTGGTTAAAGTCTAAAGACATGGGATGTATATAGTTCTCTTTTGTGGATTATGTGATTCTCTAGAAGTTGATTATAGTACTTTTAATGTGAACAAGTCTTCCTAAATACTCGTCTTTTGGAGAAAATACAAGTTTGTGTAAAAGTTGAAAGTCAACATGATAAGTGATTGTGTTTCCTTATGAATTAATTACTCAATAAAAAGTAACATAAAACAAAAATGTTGTCTATTAACTTTTCTTACTGGGGATTTGAATACCGTTTAACCCATCACAAGTTTGTGATTTTCTCATGGTTAAATTTCTACTAAACATGCTTTCTATCACTCTCCATCAGAACATGACCCTATGTTTTCTCCTCCATGTCCATATTTTCATACTTGGAATCCTAGTATGGGTTAACTCGGGTGACCTCTGTGCTTATCTTTCTTTATTTTAAAGTGATTTTTTTACCGACTCTTGTTCCGATGTGGGACTTTCAAGGATGTTTCCGAGCTCAATTTTTTTTAAAATTGCGAGGACGCAATTCCCAAAAGGGGGGAAGGATGTAACACCCCAGGTAAATAAAGAATATGGCATTTTCATATTTATCCATATTTGTGAATAAAATATTGATATGACTTTAAAGGGGACGCTATGCTCGATGGCGTACCCAACACGCAACAACGAGTTTCTTCGGAATCTTACGTTGCACTCTAATAATAAATTTTAAATAACATGTAGCCGTTGTAATTGCGGTAATGGATAGAAATAACTAAAATATTATTATATATGTTTTTAAATGTTTATACATTTATCCAATAAAGGATAAAGGCTTAAAATACGGAAAGAATTCAATTTTAGGCGTATATGCCCTAGTTTTCACTAAAGGTTCATTTGTCGCCTTTTGATGGAGAACCATCATTAAATATAGTTTTGATCACTCTTATACATTCTTTTGGATCAAATAAAACTCTTATTAAGAATCGGGACATCATATTTTACTTTGTGTAATTTTTTGGTATTTTTCCGATAAAGTTCATTTTTTAATGAATAGTGTAAACTGTTGTGTTCTAATTCAAAAAATATTTTTAAACTAATTTATTAATATGATTAGATAATATTTTGAATTGGTTTTACAGTGAAATTAGAAAATATTTTTACCATTAAATCCAATATTGGTCGTTGTAATTAATTTCACTTTGAAATCGGACTTAAACTAGTGTCAATCTTTTGATACTTATTGTTTCATAAAAACACGCTATTTGTCATGACAGCGGGAATTAATTATTAAATTAATTAATTCAACTTATATTTTGCGAATTTTGTAAAATGGACTTCATTTTTGAGTTCGTAATATCAAATATAGCTTAGGGTGAATTTTTGGTAATTTTCTGAAAAACTTCAATTTTTGATGAATAGTGAAACCACTAAGTGGTACTTATAAAAGCTGATTTTTCGTTTAAATGAAATTTTACCACTTATGTGTTTTGAATTTAAAAAATCAGACATACATGTATTTTTTTAAGTAGTAAAATGTGGTTCAATGGGATAAAAATACTTTTTTTGGTGAATACTAACTTATTAAGTTTTTAATCGCGATTAGTGGTAATTAGTGTAGTTTAAGGTAAAAATGATATTATAAGAATGTGAAAACTTCATGAAACTTGTCATACACCTATTGGGTGAGTCAAGTCCGACCAAGACAAGCCATGTACCAACTTTGGGACCCCATGGAGCCACTATAGTTGGAAATTGACAATAATATATTTTTATTTAATGTTAAAATTAAAAATGACACAAACATGATATGTTTTACTAAAACAATTTTTAATTGGGGTTATACAAGTCATATTTTTGATTATAAATAGTCATTGGAAAGCTAAAAATATTTCCTACATCATAGTATTTTTTTTATAATTTTTAGACATTAAATAAATTAAATTATTTATGACATCATAATGATGCAGTGATGACATCATTATTTAACGATTAAAATAAAATGGAAGGATAATGTAAAATCTATGAACTACACTTGTCCAAAACTTATTGGATGGGTGGATTTAGAACCTTTATAACATTATCCAAGAATTATATCAATGTGGGACCTCTTAAAACCGAAACACATTTTCAAATAAAGTAATATTTCCTTACTTTCCAAAAGTGCCCCTCCTCTCCTCTTATAAAAGGCCCCCACCTCTACCTCATTTCACACACTCCTCAAGCCTTTGGCTCGGCCAACCCCTGACCATTTACTCTCTCCACATCCCTCTACTAAACCTAGAGGATTCCCTTTGGGCAGAATCCTTTCAAAGGAAGCATTTAGGCTCAAATCAAAAGGAGTTACACTTTTAAAGGAAATTCTTTCTCTTATGTTCATTTGTTTTATATTGCTTCTCCAACCCCCTAAAATCTTTTTATTTACTTCTTTTGTAACAACAACAGTATATTCAATATACTAGGATGTTGTTATAAGATTTATTTGAGCTACACTCTCACACAACTACATCAAATGGTTAAAGAACATACGGTTTCCGTGGATGGCGAAATTCTACCTCCCGAAACGATGATTGTTCAATACTCATTTAACACCTTCAAATGTGGCCATTATGATGTCACTATTTTTATATATGATATAAAGTATGTTTATGTTTTAATTATGCTTCTGTATTTTTCATTTGTGTCTTACCTTTATGGCATCCATTATGGGTATACGCGATATCTTCATTTTAGGAAGTGTGGACTACCGCCCCCTCAAAGTGATGTGATTCGTTAATGCCATACATGGGACGTATAAAGGATCGATTTAATGATATTATATATTATATTATACTGGAATTATAATATACCTTTATATCATTATTATTCCATTCAATAAAATCCGAAATAGAAATGAAAGTAGCATTCATGCGTACGTACGGCTTACCGTCTCCATGAACGGTGCATTTCATTTCTTACCTATAAATGATTATGTAATGTTATAAATGCATTCATGTACTGGATATATATGAAATATATTATATCTACATCATGAATAAAATTCTGTATATAATAAACATTTGGCCACACGAACAACATGTAATTGTAAGAAGTCCACTTTCGACTTAAGAACCAAATATCGACAAAACATTCATTATTAACTTAATGATTACATAGTGTTTATAAAAAGGAAATAAGTGATATAAAAGGAATAATAAGCTTGATAAAGGTTCTTAATCAATTAGAAATTAACTCAAGTTTATTATTCAGGAGATTAAAGAACGATCGATTCAAGTCGTACCTGAGGTAAGGGATCCTACTCCTCTCTTTCTTTTTAAGTACACACTTTTATGTCATTCCTTTTAAAGATCATCTTTCTTGTTATTGGGATGATCTTTTATATTACACTTACTTTAATTTTTATGTTCATGTGATGAGAGACCCTATTCTCTCTCATCAATCCATTTGGAAGTTTTGAGTGGCGCCGTTAGGCTGCCGAACTTTCGTAAGAAATCTAACCTCTCTCTTTCTTATTAAGTACTCTCCTTTATGTCACTTCTTTTAAGCTCCTCTTTGTAATGTTGGGGGATGTTATTTTATATTCCTCTTTCTGTACATTTTATTTTAATGTGATGAGATACCCTATTTGATCTCATCAATCCATATTCGGAAGTTTTATGTGGCGCCGTTAGGCTGCCGAGTTTTCGTAAGGGATTTTTCATCTCACTTTTATTCCCGTGAGATTTATGCTACATTTGCCACAAATTTCATCGAGTGGTGTATGTACTACCCATTATTCTACTCTTTGTGTAATATACTTTCGTTTATGAGTATTTACATCAATGATCTATTGCCCTTATTTCCTGGGGTGTATGTTTTGAAAAATACCCAAGTCGGTAAGGGAACATTTCACCCTCCTATTTTTTAAAAGACTTTTTTTGGTGGGTCTTTTAATTTACATATTGTTATTTTGGGATATGTTCTCATATAACCTTGTTGATGTAAATTTTATGTCCAAGTGATGAGATACTCTTTTTATCTCCCATCAACTCCTTTTGATGTGATGCTGTTAGGCTGTCAAGGGAACTTTTTAACCCAATTTCGATTTCTTTCGGTTCAACATGTAGTCATTGAATATGTCATCCATTGAATGTGTGTGAATAACCTTTAATTGTTTTAAACTTAATATCCACTTATATTGGGTGTATTTATATTTGTCACACATATTATTGAGATTGATTTGTCCTTAATTTAAGGATACCTTCTTTATAAGGGATTTCATTACATTTGACATTTCTATTGAGGGTTCATTGTTGTTCTGCACCAATTCACTCTTATATGGTGTATATACTATCCTTTGGAGTATTATATCATGAATCCATTTATTCTCATGATATTATAAATTTCTCACTAAATATTATTCCTCAATTATTGTATTCAAGTGTCTCTGATTTTGGTAAAACCCCTTTAACCAAAATATCGTTTTAAATTTTTTAATTATTTGTTCTTATTAATATCCATGTTTTCAAAATGGTTTTAAGGATTTATTTATATGGATATTAATGGTTTAAAATTTTAAGCTTCAAGGTGGTACGGGACACTTCGATTCAAAAATCTCTTTATTAATTATTTTAAATGGTTTTGGAAATGGTTTCTTTTTGAATGGATTCAATATTTCAATATACTAAAATGTTATATTGTGATTGAAATCTGGAAATGTTATTTTTCCTTTATGCATGTTTTATGTGACACATTTATGTTATGGTTCTTGGGCATTGTTATGAAAACGGGTGGTTCCGTGATAAACTAAGGGCAGGTGAGCCCGTTATAGCTCTCCAATGCATTGGGTAACGCGAAGGAATGAAACGTTAAGGTTTCTCCGAAGAGATTTAGGCAATATACTGTGATGGGTATTCCAAACGTAACCAGGAGGGTTACTCCCTACGTAAGAATGTTATGAATGCCTCAAGTTACCTCTATGTCTTATGTTTTCTATGATTTATTCATGATTTGATATGCCTATGTTTTATGGGTAAAGTATGATTTCATTATTATGTTTATATGAACTCATGTTTCCTTTCCATATTTTTATAACCCTTACTGAGCCTTTTATGCTCATCCCAAGTTTTTGAAATGTTTTTCACAGGTCAAGGGAAAGGTACGTGATGTGATGATAGTGTCGAGGATGTGTCAAGAAAGAATCCATGTTTCATTTTAAATATGTTTCCGTTGATGGGAAAAATGAATATTATATTTTAGGTAACCACTTTGTTTAAATGTGGAATGTAATGCAAGTTTCATGATCTAATTCTCTAAAACTCTAAACCTAAAAAGATCCTCAATGTGTAATCTTGTAATAACTCAAGATTAAGTAAGGTTTAAGTCTGGGGCCTTATAATTTGAGCTCACCCTTTTTATGTTTTATTTTCCCCAGGATATAAAGAAAGGTTTTATGTATGAAAAAAAGGGGAAAGATCTTTATGGGAGATGTTGAAGATCTTTCACCACGATTAAAATATTACGTTCCATGTTTCTAAAGACAGTAAACTACTACGGTCCTTGTGTGTCTGTTTTTGTTATGTATTAAGTATTCCGCTAAAGTAATTTAATGTCCATATACATAAAGCTTTGGGTATCTAAACATATTTTTTACTATAAATTTTCATTGAAAATAAAAAATATTTCCTACATCATATTATGTTTTTATAATTTTTAGACATTAAATAAAATAATTTATTTATGACACCATGATGATGGAGTGATTACCTCATTAATGAATGGTTTAAATAAAATGAAAAGATAATGTAAAATCTAAGACATACACTTGACAAAAACCTATTTTATGGGTATATTTCGAACCCTTATCATCGTATCCTTTATATATATATTTTTGGGACCTTTAAAATCAGAAAATCATTTTAAAATAAAGTAACTTTTCAAGACTTTCCAAGAGTTCCCCTCATCACTCTTATAAAAGGCTCCCACCTCTACCCCATTACCCACACCTCTCATGCCATTAGAACGACCAAACTCTACTCATTTTATCTCTCTACATCCCTCTATTCATCTTAGAGGCCTTACCTTAGGCATACATCTCTTCAAAAACCCTTTTGGTTCAAACCAAAGGGAGTTACCCGATTTAAAGGTAATGTCCTCTCTTATATTCTTTTGTTTTATTGTTCTTCTCCGACCCCATAAAATTTTTTTCCTTTATTTTGTAACAAAAAAAATATCTTAAATATACTAGGATGTTGTTATGAAGATGTATTAGATCTAAACTTACACACACCTCTTTCTAATGGTTAAAGAACATACTGTTTCCATGGATGGAGAATTACTGTCTCACGAAACGATGAGTGTTCTATCTTCCCCTACCACCTCTAATGGTGGCCATTATGATGGAACTATATTTATTTATGATATATATTATATTTATTTCCTCTCTATGTTTCTTTATTTAATATTTAATACATACCTTTATGCTTTGCATGTTTTGCAAGTGCGATAATTTCATTCCCGGAAGTGTGGACTAACGCCCCCTCAAGTGATGTGACTCGTTCAGGCAATACATGGAATGTATAAAGAATGAAATTGTTGAAATTATGTGACCTATATAAAATATATATTATAATTTAATTATAATATATATATATCTCTCATCTATTTTTAATTCCATTAATGTGCCAAAGAAATGAAAGTATCGTTCATGCGTACGTACGGCCTACCCTCTCCATGAACGATGCATTTAATTTCATTTTATCTCTAAATGTTATGGAATAGTATAAAATGAATATATAATAGATATATATTACATTTAAATCATTTATACTATTCTATATATGATGTACTTATAACTACATGGAAAATTCTTTTCCAACATGTTCAATTTTTACTCATGTACCGAACATCGACAAAAACGTCTCATATGAACACACATTATTAACAAATTATTATAACATTATAATATGTGATATGATATGAATAATAATATTTAAAGGAGGTATTTATGTAATTATAAATTGAATAAATATTATTATTCAAGAATATAATGAAATGAACAAGACAAGTTGGACTTGAGGTGAGATATCCTACCTCTCTCTTTCTTTTTAAGTAATCTATTTTATTTCATTTCTTTTAAGCTCATATGTATTATGTTTGGTGATGTTCATTTATATTTCTCATACTGTACATTATATGTGCATATTTTGAGAGACATTATTTGATCTTATAAATCCATTTTTGGAAGTTTTAAGTGGCGTCATTAGGCTGCCAAGTTTTCGTAAGGGATTTTTCATCTCACTCTTATTCCCGTGAATTTTATGCTACATTTGCCTCCATTTCCTTTGAGAGGTGTATGTACATCCCATTATTATACTCTATGTGTAATATAACATCATTTATGGGTATTTACATCAATGTTGTGTGGTCCTTCTTTCATGGGGTGTACATTATGAAAGTTACCCAAATCGGTATGAGAACCTTTCACCCTCCTCTTATTAAAAGACTTACTTTTGTTGGGTCTTTTAATTTACATATTTTTATGTTAGGATATGTTATTATTGATGTAAATTTTATGTCCATGTGATGAGATACCATTTTCTCTCTCATCAAATCATTTTCTGAATTTTAATGTGACACTGTTAGGCTGTCGAATTTTTTTCAAGGGATCTTCTTAACCCAATTTTGATTCTTTGGGTTATACTTGTAATCCTTGAATATGTCATTCTATGAATATGTTTGAAAGACCCATGATTGTTTTACACTTAATATTCACTTACATTGTGTGTATTTATATTTTTCACACATTATTAAATAATTGATTTATCTTTAATCTTAGGATATTATCTTTTTAATGGAATTCATCTCAATCTCCTTTCATTGCGGCATTTTTTGTTCTAATACATGACTTTATTTTATACGCTGTATAAAACACCTTTGAATTTTCATTTCAATCAAAGGGAATATTTTTCAACGAAGAGTTTTACAAAACTAAAAAAAGGAATGTTTATTTTAATGTACGCGGTGACAACGACCTTTTCTGCCGCTGTGAGTATTATTTGGTCGTTGCCTACCTCAACCAGCAATAATGTTTTTAAAATGAAATAAATACCATATACTCTTTTATGTATTTTGGTATTGAAAATTGTTTTTATAATGGATTTGTTATGTCAATATATTTATGTGATATTTTGTGATCAAAATTTGGAAATAATTTCTGTCCATTATATTTGTTTTATGTATTTTGATTTTATAATGGTACATGGACATTTGATGGGTGGTTACGTGATAAACCATTTGACGGGTGGTGTCATGAATACCAGGATGGGTGGTTACATTATAACATCTAATGCATTGGGTATGGAAGTCGGCAGTATGGCTATTCCGTGTAGTGATATGGGTGGAAGTTGAACATATGGTTATTCCATTTAAGTATGTTTATGTACCAAGTTACCTTTATATGTTATGTGTTCTTTATATGGGATTATGGTAATATTTTGGATACAAAGGATAAGTAGTGATATTTTATTCAGTGAAGCGTATTTACTACTTCATAAAGGTAAAAAGTAATATTTTGATAAATTATTCATGGTTTTATTAGTTTTTTTGAAAAACTAATAGTTTTCCTTCTATGTGTATCCTTCACTAGGATTTTTATGCTCATCCCTAGATTTTGAAATGTTTTCGATGAGGCTTAATGATTAATAGGGTCATGTATGGGATCAATGAAATACATGCTATCTAAAACATGGAACTAGACATGTATATTTTTAAGAGTATTAATTTTATGGAAACTTAGTAGAAGTCTCTACTTTGTAATATTTTGTGATGTAATAGTTATTCCGTAATTCTCTATAACTCTAAACCTGAAAAGATCCTATATGTGAATTATTCATTTAATTCATAATTATGTAATGTTTTATGGTCGGGTCCATATAGTTGGTATCAGAGGTCGGTTTAGATAACATTAGAGGTTAGAGTGTTGTTTAAGCATAAGTGACTAGTAATGTATAACCACAATGGTTATTATATTAGGTAGAGTCATTGTTATTAGTGAAAGTTGTAATGAGTTTGAGATAACTTGGATAATTGTAACTTAGTGTTTATCTTCCACTTTAGTACATGATGATTTTATTGATATACTCACACTGACCATTTTTGTTTTAGTAAATGGATGGATCTATTAGGCGCCAAAGTGACAATGGATTTGAAGGAAACTATGGTGGTTCTCTAATTAAGAGACTGGATGAAATGGGGGATTCAATTTGGAATCTCATGGTTATTCTAAACCAAGTATCAAGGAGTCATGATTAACCACTTTAACCTTGGTGAGTTCTCTGATGCATCATGTAAGAGAGAACCAACTCGATGTGGAAGTTCCAGAAATAATTATAATGGTAACCATTAGGGTTTATATGATCCTTACTTTCGAGGTAATTATGGGTTACTATAAGATGGACAATGAAAGGCATGAGGTAAAATTGAGGTTAAATTATGTTATGGTTATTTTTGAAGATTTTATCTGTTTTTGGGGAATGTTTTAAGAATTATATAGTATTAGAAAAAGCATAACACGTAGACCGTGTGACGACCCGTCGCATCGGACAAAGCTGTGGGAATCGAATGCACAACCAAAGTGCGACTGGTATTTATCGCTAACCACTGGACTATGTGATGTCCCTGGTTAGTATGAAAAATTCTTTTTAGTTATATAATTTTATGAATCAAGAAAAAGTTGACTTTGGGTTTTCTAGGAAAATATTGACGTATCATGGAAGATATATGAATAGGTTAATTACTTTTTAATATGAGACTTTAAGAGCAACTGGTGTTATTTGGAGATAAATGTTAATATTTACCTTGGATGACTATGTGATTAAATCCCACAAAGATTTGGGTTTCAAACTTAGTTTGGTTTACTTTGATGAATTTTATGGATTGCGATTTATTGAATGGTCTTTGATAAACTTTGGGTTTTGTTGGAAAAATTTTTGAGATTAAGAGTAGTGTTTCTTTTTATAAAGTATTATCTTTTTGGGTATTATCTGATCTCGTACTAACAATTTTGGTTTTGGTTATGGTCTAATTACTTGGGAAATATATTGTTCTCTTTTTTGGATTAGGTGATTCTCAAGAAGTTGATTATAGTACTCTTAATATGAACAAGTCTTCGTAAATGCTCATATTTTGGAGAAAATATGAGTTTGTGTAAGAAATCTAGTAAAGTTGAATGTCAATATGACATGTAAGTATGTTTCCTTATGATTTAGTTAAGCTCATAAATAAATTCCTCAACCAAACGTAACTTAAAACAAAAATGTTGTATGTCAACAATTTCTACTGGGGAATCAAATATCCTTTAACCCATCACAAGTTTGTGATTTTATTGTGCTTAACTTTCTCCTAATCATGTTTTATATTACTCTCCAACAGAACATAACCCTTTGTTTTTTCTTCCATATCCATGTTTTCCTCCATGGAATCCTAGTACCTTTGTCTCGGGTGACCATGGTACTTTCCTTTCTTTCTTTTAAAGTGATAGATTAATTTACTCCTTTTCCGATGTGGGGCTTTTAATGAAGTTTCGAAGCACAATTTTAAAATTGTGAGGACGCAATTCCAAAAAGGGGCGAAGGATGTAACACCCCAGCTAAATAAAGAGTATGACATTTTGATATTTATCCATATTTGTGAATAAAATGTTAATATTAATTTAAAGGAACGCTCTGCTCGATGGCGTACCCAATACACAACAATGAGTTTCTTTGAAATCATAAGTTGCACTCTAATAATAAAATAATATTATTTTAAATGGAATTTAACGCCTAGCCGTTGTAATGGTAGGAATGAACATAACTAACTAAAAATTGATTATATATTTTTTTAAAATATTTTTTACTTTTATCCAATAAATGTTAGAGGATTAAAATGCGAATGAATCCAATTTTAAGCGTAAATATTATAATATTCCTTAAAAGGTCGACTAGCCACCTTTTGATGGAAACCCCTTTTTAAATCCACCTTTTGACAATTTTATATGTTATATTGGACAAAATAAAATCCCTCTTTAGAATAGGGACATCAAAAACCACGTTGTGTATGTTTTTGTTAATTTTTTTTGATAAAGTTCATTTTTAATGAATAAGTGAAAAATGTTGTATTTTAATTCAAAACCTCTTTTTAATCTAATTTATTTATATGATTAGATCATATTTTAAATTGGTTTTAAAGTACAATTAGAATATATTTTTACCATTTAATCCAATGGTGGTCTTTTGAATTAATTTCACTTTGAAATTGGACTTAAACTACTGTCAATCTTTCGATATATTTTGTTTCTTAAAGACATGCTATTTATTTTGACAACGGGAATTAATTATTAAATTGATTTAAGCAACTTATATGTTTTGAATTTTTTAAAATAGAAATCATTTTTGAATTCGGAATATCAAATATAGATTAGGGTGAATTTTTGGTATTTTTCTGAAAAACATCAATTTTTGATGAATAGTAAAACCACTAAGTGGTAGTTAAAAAACTGATTTTTCATTTAAATGAATCTTTACCACTTCTTTGATTTGAATTTCAGAAATCCGACATACATGGCTTTCATTAGGATGTAAAATTTGGTTCAATGGGATTGAAATAATTTTTTGGTGAGTAGTAACTGTTAAGTTTTATTATTCGCGATTAAAGCTAATTAGGGTAATTTATGGTAAAGATAATGTTATAATAATATTAAATGACCTTGACACATGTCCTAACTTTATTGGATTAGTCATGTCCAATCAATACAATCCCTGGGTCAACTTGGGGACCCCATGGAGCCACTTTGGTAGGAAAATGACATAAATATTTTTTTTCAAAGTTAAAATAAAAATGTCACAAACATGTATGGTTTTACTGAAAAAAATTTACATGGGGTTATACAATTCATGTTTTTTAATATAAATTTTCATTGGAAATATAAAAATATTTCCTACATCATATTATTTTTTTATAATTTATAGACATTAAATAAATTAATTTATTTCTGACATAATGATGATTCACTGATTACCTCATTAATGAACTATTTAAATAAAATGAAAAGATAATGTAAAATATAAGACATAGACTTGTCAAAAACCTATTGGATGGGTATATTTCGAACCATTATCACCTAAACATAGAAATGTGTCTTTTTGGTACATTTAAAATCAGAAAATCATTTTAAAATAAAGTAACATTTCAAGACCTTCCAAGAGTGTCCCTCCTCCCTCTTATAAAAGGCCCCCACCTCTACCCCATTACCCACAACTCTCAAGACATTCGCTCGACCAAAATATGCTCATTTTATCTCTTAACATCCCTATATTCATCCTAGAAGCCTTACCTTAGGCATAAATCTTTTCATAAAACCCTTTTGGTTCAAACCAAAGGGAGTTACCCGATTTAAAGGTAATGTCCTCTCTTATATTCTTTTGTTTTATTTTGCTTCTCCAACCCCGTAAACTACTTTTATTCCTTTATTTTGTAACAAAAATATTATCTTCAATATACTAGGATATTGTTATGAAGAAGGATTAGAGCTACACTTACACATGCCTCTGTCTAATGGATAAAGAACATATTGTTTCCGTGGATGGCGAATTACTGCCTCACGAAACGATGATTGTTCTATCATCTCCTACCACCTCTCATGGTGGACATTATAATGGAACTATATTTATTTATGATATATATTATATTTATTTCCTCTCTATGTTTCTTTATTTTATATTTAATACAAACCATTATGCTTTACATGTTGGGCAAATGTGATAATTTCATTTGGGGAAGTGTGGACTACCGCCCCCTCAAGTGATGGGACTCATTCATGCAATACATGGAATGTATAAAGAATGAAATTTATGAACTTATGTGACCTATATAAAATATATATTATAATATAATTATAATATATATATATACATATATATATATATATCTGATCCCGTTTTAATTCAATTAATGTGCCAAAGAAATGAATGTTGCGTTCATGCGTACATACGCACTACCATCTCCATGAACGGTGCATTTCATTTCTGTTTATCTCAAAATGTTATGGAATTGTATAAAATGAATATATACTGGATATATTTTATATTTAAATCATTAATACTATTATAGAGATTATTTACTTATAACTACATGGAAAATTCTTTTCCAACAAGTCCAAGTTTTACTCACATACCAAACATCGACAAAAATGTCTGATATGAAGTCACATTATTAACCAATTATTATAACATTATTATATGTGTTATGAAGTGAATAATAATATTTAAAGGATTTCCTTAATAAATTATAAATTTACTGAAGTTTATTATTCAGGAATATAAATAAACGAACAAGACAAGTTGGACTTGAGATGAGGGATCCTACCTCTCTCTTTCATTTTAAGTACTCTCTTTTATGTCATTTCTTTGAAGATCATATTTCTTATGTTTGGGGATGTTCTTTTATATTCCTAATACTATAAATTTTATGTTCATATTACGAGAGACCCTATTTGATCTCATAAATCCATTTTTGGATGTTTTATGTGACGTCGTTAGGATGCGGATTTTTTGTAAGGTATTTTTCATCTCACTCTTATTCCCATGATATTTATGCTGAATTTTCCACCATTTCCATTGAGTGGTGTATGTACTGCCCATTATTATACTCTTTTTGTAATATAACTTCATTTATGGTTATTTACATCAATGTTTTATGGTCCTTATTTTATGGGGTGTACATTATGAAAGTTACCCAAATCGGTAAGGGAACCTTTCACCATCCTCTGTTAAAAAGACTTCTTTTTGTTGGGTCTTTTAATTTACATATTGTTATGTTAGGATATGTTATTTTTGATGTAAATTTTATTTCCATGTGATGAGATACCATTTTCTCTCTCATCAACTAATTTTCTGAATTTTAATGTGACACCGTTAGGCCGTCGAATTTTTTTTCAAGGGATCTTATTAACCAAATTTCGATTCTTTGAGTTAAACTTTTACTCCTTGAATATGTCATTCTATGAATATGTGTGAAAGACCCATGATTTTTTTACACTTAATATCCACTTACATTTTGTGTATTTATATTTTTCACACATTATTACATAATTGATTTATCCTTAATCTTAGGATACTATCTTTGTAATGGACTTCATCTCAATATCCTTTCATTGAGGCATTTTTTGTTCTAATAGATGACTTTATTTTATACTCTGTATAAAACACCTTTGAATTTTCATTTCAATCAAAGGGAATATTTTTCTACGAAGCGTTTTACAAAACGAAAAAAAGGAATGTTTATTTTAACGTACGCGGTGAAAACGACTTTTTCCGCCGCTGTGAGTATTATTTGGTCTTTGGATTCCTCAAACAGCCATAATGTTTTTAAAATGAAATAAATACCATATACTCTTTTATGTATTTTGGTATTGAAAATTGTTTTTATAATGGATTTGTTATGTCAATATATTTATGTGGTATATTGTGATTGAAATGTGGAAATAATTTCTGTCCATTATATTTGTTTTATGTCTTATGATTTTATAATGGTACTTGGACATTTGACGGGTGGTTACGTGATAAACCATTTGACGGGTGGTGTCGTGAATACCGGGATGGGTGGTTACATTATAACCTCTAATGCATTGGGTATGGAAGTCGGCAGTATAGCTATTCCGTGTAGTGATATGGGTGGAAGTCGAACATATGGTTATTCCATTTAAGTATGTTTATGTCCCAAGTTACCTTTATATGTAATGTGTTCTTTATATGGTATTATAGTAATCTTTTGGATACAAAGGATAAGTAGTTATCTTTTATTCAGTGAAGCGTATTTACTACTTCATAAAGGTAAAAAGGTATATTTTGATAAATTATTCATGGTTTTATTAGTTGTTTTAAAAAACTAATAGTTTTCTTTCTTCATGTATCCTTTACTGTGATTTTTAGGCTCATCCCTAGATTTTAAAATGTTTTCCACGGGGATTAAAGATTAATAGGATCAAGTATGGGATCAATGAAAGACATGCTATCTAAAACATGGAACTAGACATGTATATTTTTAAGAGTATTTATTTTATGGAAACTTAGTAGAAGTCTCTACTTTGTAATATTTTGAGATGTAATAGTTATGCCCTAATTCTCTAAAACTCTAAACTTGAAAAGATCCTATATGTGAATTATTCATTTAATTCATGATTATGTAATGTTTTATGGTCGGGTCCTTATAGTTGGTATCAGAGGTCGGTTTAGATAAATTTAGATGTTAGAGTGTTGTTTAAGCATAAGTGACAAGTAATGTATAACCACAATGGTTATTATATTAGATAGAGTCATTGTTATTAGTGAAAGTTGTAATGAGTTTGAGAGAACTTGGATAATTGTATCTTAGTGTTTATCATCCACTTTAGTACATGATGATTTTATTGATATACTCACACTGATATTTTTTGTTTTAGTAAATGGATGGATCTAGTAGGCGCCAATGTGACAATGGATTTGAAGGAAACTGTGGTGGTTCTCTAATTAAGAGACTGGATGAAATGGGGGATTCAATGAAGAATCTCGTGGTTATTCTAAACCAAGTATCAAGGAGTCATGATTAACCACTTTAACCTTGGTGAGTTCTCTGATGCATCATGTACGAGAGAACCAACTCGATGTGGAAGTTCAGGAAATAATTATAATGGTAACCATTTGGGTTTATATGTCCTTTACTTTTGAGGTAATTATGGGTTACTATAAGATGGAAAATGAAAGGCATGAGGTAAAATTGAGGTTAAATTATGTTATGATTATTTTTGAAGATTTTATCTCTTTTTGGGGAATGTTTTAAGAATTATATAGTTTTAGAAAAAGGACAACACATAGACTGTGTGATGACCCGTCGCATCGGACAAAGCTGTGGGAATCGAATGCACAACCAAAGTCCGACTGGTATTTATTGCCAACCACTGGACTATGTGATTTCCCTGGTTAGTATGAAAACTTCTTTTTAGTTATATAATTTTATGAATCAAGAATAAGTTGATTTTGGGTTATCTAAGAAATTATTGATGTATCATGGAGGATATATGAATAGGTTAATTACTTTTTAATATGAGACTTTAAGAGAAACTGATGTTATTTGGAGATAAATGTTAATATTTACCTTGGATGACTATGTTATTAAATCCTATAAAGATTTGGGTTTAATACATTGTTTGTTTTACAATGATGAATTTTATGGATAGCTATTTATTGAATGGTCTTTGATGAACTTTGGGTTTTGTTGGAAAATTTTTGGAGATTAAGAGTAGTGTTTCTTTTTATAAAGGATTATCCTTTTTGGGTATTATCTGATCTCGTAATAACAATTTTGGTTTTGGTTATGGTCTAATGACTTGGGAAATATATAGTTCTCTTTTTTGGATTAGGTGATTCTCATGAAGTTGATTATAGTACTCTTAATATGAACAAGTTTTCGTAAATGCTCATATTTTGGGGAAAATATGAGTTTGTGTAAGAAATCTAGTAAAGATGAAAGTCAACATAACATGTAATTATGTTTCCTTTGGATTTAGTTAAGCTCATAGATAAATTCCACAAAGAAAACTAACTTAAAACAAAAATGATGTCTATTAACTTTTTCTACTAGGGAATCAAATACCGTCTAACCCATCACAAGTTTGGGATTTTCATGTGGATAACATTCTCATAATCATGTTTTCTATCACTCTCCAACAGAACATGAACCTTTGTTTTTTCTTCCATATCCATGTTTTCCTACATGGAATCCTAGTACCTTTGTCTTGGGTGACCTTGGTACTTTTATTTCTTTCTTTTAAATACATAAATTAAACCTTTTCTGATGTGGGGCTTTCAATGGTGTTTCCAAGCCCAGTTTTAAAATTGTGAGGATGCAATTCCCAAAATGGGAGAAGGATGTAACACCCCAAGTAAATAAAGTGTATGAAATTATCATATTTATCCATGTTTGTGAATAAAATGTTAATATTAATTTAAAGGAACGCTATGCTCGATGGCGTACCCAATACGCAACAACGAGTTTCTTTGAAATCTTATGTTAAAATAATATTATTCTAAATGGTAGTTAAAGAATAACCATTGTAATAGAAGGAATGAACATAACTAAATACAAAATGATTATTTATTTTTGTTAAATCTTTTTTACTTTTATCCGATAAATATTAGAGGATTAAAATGCGAATAAATCCAATTTTATGCGTTAATATTCTAATATTCTTTAAAAGTCCGATTACTCGCCTTTTGATGGAAAACCATTTTTAAATACACTTTTTGAAAATTTTATATGTTATATTGGAACAAATAAAATCCTTCTTTAGAATAGGGACATCAAAATTTACTTTTTGTATGTTTTTGTTATTTTTTTCGATAATGTTCATTTTTAATGAATAAGTGAAAATGTTGTATTTTAATTCAAATCCCCTTATTAATATAATTTATTTATATGAATAGATCATCATTTGAATTAGTTTTAAAGTAAAATTATAATATATTTTTACCATTTAATCCAATGGTGGTCTTTTGAATTAATTTCACTTTGAAATTGGGCATAAACTAGTGTCAATATTTTGAAATATTTTGTTTCTTAAAAACACACTATTTATTTTGACAACGGGAATTAATTATTAAATTGATTAATGAAACTTATATGTTTTCAATTTTTTAAAATAGTCATATTTTTTGAATTCCGAATATCAAATATATCTTAGTGTGAATTTTTGGTATTTTTCTAAAAAACATTAATTTTTGATGAATAGTTAAACCACGAAGTGGTAGTTAAAAAACTAATTTTTTGTTTAAATGAATCATTACCACTTTTTTGTTTTGAATTACAAAAATACGACATACATGGTTGTCATTAAGACGTAAAATTTTTCTATGGGATTAAAATTATAAGGCCCCAGCATTAAACCTTACTTAATCTTGAGTTATTACAAGATTACACATTGAGGATCTTTTCGGGTTTAGAGTTTTAGAGAATTAGATCATAAAACTTGCATTACATTACACATATAAACAAAGTGGTTACATAAAGATAATATTCTTCTTTCCCATAAATGGAAACATATTTAAAATAAAACATGGATTCTTTCTTGACACTTCCTTGACACTATCATCATATCATGTACCTTTCCCTTGACCTGTGAAAAACATTTCAAAAAACTTGGGATGAGCATAAAAAGCTCAGTAAGGGATATACAAATATTGAAAGGAAACATGGGTACATATATACATAAGAATGAAATCATACTTTACCCATAAAACATAAACACATTAACATACCTCATCAAATCATGAATAAATCATACAAATCATAAGACATATAGGTAACTTGAGGCATTCATAACATTCTTACGTAGGGAGTAACCCTATTGGTTACGTTTGGAATACCCATCATAGTATATTCCCTAAATCTCTTCGGAGAAACCTTAAATTTTCACTCCTTCTCATTACCCAATTCATTGGAGAGCTATATCGGGCTCACCCGCCATTAGTCTATCACGGAACCACCCGTCTTCATAATAATGCCCAAGAACCTCAACATAATCGTATCACATAAAACATGCATAAAGGAAACATAACATTTCCACCTTTGAATTACAAGATATAAATACCACACATTGATATAAAAATATTATGAAAACCATTTTCAATACCAAAATAAATGAAAAGTAAAACATGGTATTTATTTTTCTTTAAAAAAGTTATGGCTTGTAAAGGAAGCCGAAACTCAAATAATGGTCACTGCGGCAGAGAAGTCGTTGTCGCCGCATATGTACAACAAAAACATTCCATTTTGTCGTTTAGTAAACGCTTCATATAAAAAAGATTCCGTTTGAATAAACGTAAAAGTCAAAGCGGTTTATACACCATATAAAATAAGGTTGTCTATAAAACAAAATATTCCTCAATGAAAGGATATTGAGACGAAGTCCCATACAAAGACGGTATCCTCGGATTAAGGATAAATCAGTTACATAACTATGTCTGACAAACAAATACACAAAATATAAGTGGGTATTAAGTGTAAAACAATCAGAGGACATTCACACATAATCATAGAACGACATATTCAATGTGTACAAGTTTATCCCAAAGAATCAAAATTGGGTTAAGAAGTTCCCCTGCAATAATTAGACAGCCTAACGGCGTCACTTCAAAATTCAGAAAAAGAGTTGATGAGAGATAAAAAGGGTATCTCATCACTTGGACATAAAATTCACATAAATAAGGATATAGAAGAACATATCTTAAAATAATATTATGTGAATTAAAATACATAACAAAAGAAGTATTTTAAAAACAGGTGGGTGAAAGGTTCCCTTACTGACATGGGTATCTTTCGAAACATACACCTCGTGAAATTAGGACAATACAACATTGATGTAAATAATCATAAAAGAATGTATATTACACAATGTGTAAAATAATGGGCAGTACATACACCACTCAAAGGAAATTGTGTAAAATGTAGCATAAATCTCACGGGTATAAAAGTGTGATGAAAAATCCCTTAAGAAAACTCGGCAGCCTAACGGCGCCACTTAAAACTTCCAAAAATGGATTGATGAGATCAAATAGGGTATCTCATCACATTAAAATAAAATGTACAGAAAGAGGAATATAATATAACATCCCCCGTCATAACAAAGAGGAGCTTAAAAGAAGTGACATAATGGGGAGTACTTAAAGAGAAAGAGAGAGGTTAGATCTCTTACGAAAATTCGGCAACCTAACGGCGCCACTAAAAACTTCCAAAATGGATTGATGAGAGAGAATAGTGTCTCTCATCATATTAACATAAAAATTACAGTAAGATTAATATAGAAGAACATCCCAATAACAAGAAAGATGAGCTTAGAAGGAATGACAAAAAAGAGTGTACTTAAAAAGAAAGAGAGGAGTAGGATCCCTTACCTCAAGTCCAACTTGTCTTGTTCGTTTCATTATATTCCTAAATAATAAGCTTTGGTCAATTAATAATTTCCTAAGTACCTCCTTTAGATATTATTATTCAGTTCATATCACATATTATAATGTTATAATAATTGTTTAATAATGTTAGTTCATATTAGACGTTTTTGCCGATGTTTGGTACATGTGTCAAAAATGAATTTGTTTGAAAAAAGATTGCCCATGTAGTTATAAGTAAATAATTTCCAGAATAGTGTTAATGATTAAAATATCATATATATCTAGTAAATATTCATTTCATACTATTCCATATCATTTGGAGATAAAAAACGAAAAGCATCGTTCATGGAGACGGTAGGCCGTACGTACGCATGAACGCTACATTCATTTTTTGTCCTATTAATGGAATTAAAACAAAATAAGAGAGATATATATATGTTATAATTCCAGAATGATATCCATAATTTTGATGTAATATATTACATATATATCCATTATATATATGTACTTATAATATTACATAACATTTTGAGATAAGAAATGAAATGTACCGTTCATAGAGACGGTAAGCCGTAGGTACGCATGAACGCTACTTCCATTTCTATTTCATATTTAATGGAATTAAAACATAATGATACATAATAGTATTTTAATTCCAGTATGGTATCATATATAATATCATTAAATATATCCTTTATACGTACCACATATGGTATTAACGAATCAAATCACTTTGAGGGGGCGGTAGTCCGCACTTCCTTAAATGAAGATATCGCGTTTACCCATAATGGAAACCATAAAGGTATGCCCAAAATTAAAAAAATACAGAATCGTAAGGAAAACATAAACATATTATATATCATATATAAATATAGTGTCATCTTAATGGCCACCTTTGAAGATGTTATAAGAATGTTGAACAATCATCGTTTCGGGAGGTAGAAATTCACCATCCACAGAAACAGTATGTTCTTTAACCATTAGATGTAGGTGTGTCAAAGTGTAGCTCGAATACTTCTTATAAAAACATCCTATTATATTGATGATACTGTATTTCTTACAAAAGAAATGAATAAAAAGAGTTTAGGGGGTTGTAGAATCAAAATAAAAAAAAAGGACTCAAGTGAAGACATTACCTTAAAATCGGGTAACTCCCATTGGTTTGAGCTCAAAGGCTTCCTTGGGAAGACTTTTGCCCAATGTGAGGATTCAAGGAGTAATATAGGGAAGTGGAGAGACAAAATGGGCAGAGGTTGGCCAAGCCAAAGGCTTTGGGAGTGTGGGTAAGGAGGTAGAGGTGGGGGCCTTTTATAAGAGGAGAGGAGGGGAACTCTTGGAAAGTAAAGATATGTTACTTTATTTTAAAAAGAGTTTCGGATTAAAAAGGACCCACATGGATATAATTCTAGGATATGGTGATAAGGGTTCGAAATACACTCATCCAAGTGGTTTTGGCCATGTTTAGGTTTTAGATTTTACATTAACATTCCATTTTATTTAAATCGTTAAATAATGAGGTCATCACTGCTTTATCATGATGTCATAAATAATTTATTTTATATAATGTATAAAAATTATAAAAAAACTACTATGATGTATGAAATACTTTTATCTTTCTAATTAATATTTATAGTCAAAAATATGGCATGTATAACCCCATGTAAAAATTGTTTTAGTAAAATAACTCATGTTGGGGTCATTTTTACTTTAATATTAAATAAAAAGTTATTTATATCATTTCTCAACCAAAGTGGCTCCATGGGGTCCCCAAGTTGACCCATGGCTTGTCTTGGTCTTCCATGACACAACCAATGAGGGTAGGACATGTGTCAAGCTCATCTCATACTATTAAAACATTATTTTTACCTTATACTACACTAATTACCACTAATCGTGATTAAGAACATAATAAGTTACTATTCACCAAAAATTATTTTAATACCATTGAACCACATTTTACTTCTTAATGACAACCATTTATGTCAAATTTTTTAAATTCAAAACACACTGATGGAAAAATTTCATTTAAACGGAAAAATCAGTTTTTATAAGTACCACTTAGTAGTTTCACTATTCATCAAAAATTGAAGTTTTTCAGAAAATTACCAAAAATTCACCCTAAGATATTTTTGATATTCTGAATTCAAAAATGAAGTCTATTTTACAAAATTAAAAACATATAAGTCACATTAATTAATTTAATAATTAATTCCCGTTGTCATGATAAATAGCGTGTTTTTATGAAACAATAAGTATCAAAAGATTGACACCAGTTTAAGTCCAATTTCAAAGTGAAATTGATTCCAATGACCACCATTGGATTAAAAGGTAAAAATATATTCTTATTAAACTTTAATACCAATTCAAAAGATAATCTAATAAAAAAAATAAATTAGATTAAAAAGCAGTTTGATGTAAAATGCAGTATTTTTCACGATTCATTAAAAAATGAACATTGTTCGAAAAATACCAAAAATTCACACAAACTAAATTTTGATGTCCCAATCATAAATATTAAGTTTATTTTGACAAACATATCTTTTAAAATTGTCAAAAGATAGATTTAAAAAGGATTTTCCATTAAAAGGCAGTAAAACAATCTTTTAAGAATATTAGTGTATTCCATGCATAAGATTGTATTTATGATAATTTTAAGCCTCTAAAACACTATCTTAATCATTAATAGACATAGATAAAAATATATATTATTCATTACTTACTTGGGATGTTACATCCTTACCCCCTTTAGAAAATTGCGTCCCCACAATTTATTTACTTATTAAATAAATGGGGGTACTTATCCCTCATTGCATTTTCAGATTCCCATGTTGCCTCTTCCATCATGTGGGTTTTCCTAAAAACCTTTACCTGGTGAATCACGTTATTTCGTAATACTTTCTCCCTGTGGTCAAGAATCTGGACTGGTTGTTCCTCAAAAGATAAGTTCTCTTCTAGCTGAACTACCTCTGGACTCAAAACATGAGATGGATCTGGCATATACTTTCTCAACATCGAAACATGAAAAACATTGTGTACCTGAGATAAAAACGGAGGTAAAGCCACTCGGTAAGCAACTGATCCAACTCTATCCAGAATTTCATATGGTCCAATGAACCTTGGACTCAGCTTTCCTTTCTTACCAAATCTAATCACACTTTTCCATGGTGATACTTTGAGAAAAACATGATCACCTACCTCAAAAAAGAGATCCTTCCTCCTGTTGTCCACATAACTCTTCTGCCTGCTCCGAGCTGTTCTCATGTGTTTCTGAATCAGCTAAACGTTTTCTACCATCTCTTCAACCAATTCTGGTCCCAACAACTTCCTTTCACCCACTTCATCCAAGAAATTTGGAGTTCAACACCGCTTCCCATACAATGCCTGAAATGGTGCCATCTGTACACTGGAATGAAAACTGTTATTATATGAAAATTCAACCAAAGAAAGATGTTGGTCCCAACATCCCTGATAATCCATCGAACAAGCTCGTAGCATATCCTCCAAGGTCTGAATTTTTCATTCTGACTGCCCATCTGATTGAGGATTAAATGCTGTACTAAAATTTAATTCAGTACCCAACGACTTCTTAAGGTCTTTCCAAAAGTTAGAAGTGAACATGGGATCACGATCAGATACAATGGAGAGAGGAACTCCATGTAACCGGACTATCTCTTTAAGATACAAATGGGAAAGTTGATCTAGGGAAAAAGTATCTCGTATAGCATGGAAATGGGTAGATTTAGTCAAGCGATCAACAATAACCCAGATTTAATTATTACCTCGAGATGTATCTGGTAATCCCGCAACAAAGTCCATGTATATATTCTCCCATTTCAACTCTGGCACTGGTAAAGGCTGAAGCATCCCTTTCGGTAACTGCCGCTCTTCTTTAACCTGTTGACATGTCAAACACTTCACAGTAAAATTATCAATATCTCTTTTCATTCCATCCCACCAGTAATACTCCCGCAGATCTCTGTACATCTTAGTACTACTAGGATGAACTGAAAACGGAGAACTATGAGCTTCACATAACAACTCTCTCTTCAACTATGAATCACAAGGCAAAAACAATCACTTCCGAAATCTCAAAACGCAATCATTATCAATGTTGAATTCAGGAAACTTACCTTTCTGAACCAGCTCTACCTTTTTCTGCAACTCACTGTCTTGCTTCTATGCTTGCTTGATTCTATCTGATAGAGATGATCTCAATGATACCTGAAAAAACAGAAGAACTTCCTGCACCAACAACTTCCATGCCAAATCTCATCAAATCCTTAACCAAAGTATCATGTTCCAAACACAATATTGCTAATGAAGCATTACTTTTTCGACTTAAAGCATCATCCACTTTATTTGATTTTCCCAGATGGTAATGAATTGTACAATCATAATCCTTGATTAATTTTAGCCATCTCCTTTGTCTCATGTTCAATTTTTTCTGATTGAATATATACTTTAAACTTTTGTGATCGGCATATATTTCACACTTTACTCCATACAAATGATGCCTCCAAATTTTTAAAGCAAAAACAATAGCAGCTAATTCCAAATCATGTGTAGGGTAATTTACCTCATGAGTTTTCAACTGTCGTGAAGCATAAGCAATTACCTGATCATTCTGCATTAGGATGCAACCAAGTCCTTTCAATGAAGCATCACTGTATATAACAAACTCACCATTCCTGGAAGGTAGTGCCAAAACTGGAGCATTCACCAATCTTCTTTTCAATTCCTGAAAACAATCATCACATTCTTCTGTCCAGATAAACGTAAAACCCTTCCGAGTTAGCTTAGTCATTGGACTAGATAACTGTGAAAAATTTCTAACAAACCTTCGGTAATAGCCTGCCAAACCAAGGAAGCTACGAATCTCAGTTACATTTGTGGGTCTTGGCTAGTCTTCCACAACTTTTGTTTTTGCAGGATCAATAGTTATCCCATCTTTAGAAACAATGTGACCATGGAAAGAAATTTGTTTCAACCAAAACTAACACTTGCTGAATTTTCCATACAATTTATTTTCTTTTGTGGTTTGAAAAATAACCCTTAAATGTCTTTCATTCTCCTATTTACTTCTATAAAACACCAAAATATCATCAATAAACAAAACCACCATATATCACCTGAATCAACTAAGCCATCACTGCAACAAACTGTTCTATTCTGACTCTGACCATCTCGGGTTTCTTGATTTGGAAGGTCATTTCCCTCAGTATGCCTTCCCTGAAAAACTGTTATGTTTCCTCTACGAAAAACCATTCTTAACAAACATGTCATAGATGAAGCAACATGGTAATCTTAAAATGTTATATAATTTCAAAAAAAATATTTTTGGATAATCATTTAATTGAATTCTAACTCCTAAAGTTATCTAAACCGACCTATGATACCAACTATAAGGCCCCAGCTGTACACCTTACTTAATCTTGAGTTATTACAAGATTAAACATTGAGGATCTTTTCGGGTTTAGAATTTTAGAGAATTAGATCTTAAAACTTGCATTACATTCCACATATAAACAATGTGGTTACATAAAGATAATATTCTTCTTTCCCATCAATGGAAACTTATTTAAAATAAAACATGGATTCTTTCTTGACACTTCCTTGACACTATCATCATATCATGTACATTTCCCATAACCTGTGAAAAAAATTTCAAAAAACATGGGATGAGCATAAAAAGCTCAGTAAGGGTTATAAAAATATAGAAAGGAAACATGGGTACATATATACATAAGAATGAAATCATACATTACCCATAAAACATAAGCACTTTAACAAACCTCATCAAATCATGAATAAATCATAGAAATAATAAGACATAAAGGTAACTTGAGGCATTCATAACATTCTTACGTAGGGAGTAACCCTCTTGGTTACGTTTGGAATACCCATCACAGTATATTCCCTAAATCTCTTCAGAGAAACCTTAACGTTTCACTCCTTCGTGTTACCCAATGCATTGGAGAGCTATATCGGGCTCACCCGCCCTTAGTCTATCACGAAACCACCCGTCTTCATAATAATGCCCAAGAACCTAAACATAATCGTATCACATAAAACATGCATAAAGGAAACATAACATTTCCACCTTTCAATCACAAGATATCAATACCACACATTGATATAAAAATATTATGAAAACCATTTTCAATACCAATATAAAATAAAAGTAAAACATGGTATTTATTTTTCTTTAAAAAAGTTATGGCTTGTAGAGGAAGATGAAACTCAAATAATGGTCACGGCGGCGGAGAAGTCGTTGTCGCCGCATACGTACAACAAAAACATTCCACTTTTTCGTTTAGTAAACGCTTCGTATAAAAAAGATTCCTTTTGAATAAACATAAAAGTAAAAGGGGTTTATACACCGTATAAAAGAAGGTTGTGTATAAAACAAAATATGCCTCAATGAAAGGAGATTGAGACGAAGTCCCATACAAAGACGGTATCCTTGGATTAAGGATAAATCAGTTACATAACTATGTGTGACAAACGAATACACAAAATATAAGTGGGTATTAAGTGTAAAACAATCATAGGACATTCACACATAATCATAGAACGACCTATTCATGGTGTACATGTTTATCCCAAAGAATCGAAATTGGGTTAAGAAGTTCCCTTGCAATAATTAGACAGCCTAACGGCGTCACTTCAAAATTCAGAAAAAGAGTTGATGAGAGATAAAAAGGGTATCTCAGCACTTGGACATAAAATTCACATCAATTAGGATATATAAGAACATATCCCAAAATAATATTATGTGAATTAAAGGACATAACAAAATAAGTCTTTTAAAAATAGGAGGGTGAAAGGTTCCCTTACCGACATGGGTATCTTTCGAAACATACACCTCGTGAAAGAAAGAAAATACAACATTGATGTAAATACTCATAAAAGAAAGTATATTACACAATGAGTAAAATAATGGGTAGTACATACACCACTCAAAGAAAATTGTGGAAAATGTAGCATAAATCTCACGGGTATAAAAGTGAGATGAAAAATCCCTTACGAAAACTCGGCAGCCTAACGGCGCCACTTAAAACTTCCAAAAATGGATTGATGAGATCAAATAGGGTATCTCATCACATTACAATAAAATGTACAGCAAGAATAATATAAAATAACATCCCCCATAATAATAAAGAGGAGCATAAAATAAGTGACATAATGGGGAGTACTTAAAGAGAAAGAGAGGTTAGATCTCTTACGAAAATTCGGCAGCTAACGGCGCCACTCAAAACTTCCAAAATGGATTGATGAGAGAGAATAGGGTATCTCATCATATGAACATAAAAATTACAGTAATAGTAATATAAAAGAAAAACCCATTAACAAGAAAGATGAGCTTAGAATGAATGACATAAAAGAGTGTACTTAAAAAGAATGATAGGAGTAGGATCCCTTACCTCAAGTCCAACTTGTCTTGTTCGTTTCTTTATATTCCTGAATAATAAACTTTGGTCAATTAATAATTTCCTAATTACCTCCTTTAGAGATTATTATTCAGTTCATATCACATATTATAATGTTATAATAATTTTTTAATAATGTTAGTTCATATTAGACGTTTTTGCCAATGTTTGGTACATGAGTCAAAATGAACTTGTTTGAAAAAAGATTTCCCATGTAGTTATAAGTAAATAATTTCCAGAATAGTATCAATGATTAAAATATCATATATATCCAGTAAATATTCATTTCATACTATTCCATATCATTTGGAGATAAAAAATGAAAAGCACCATTCATGGAGACGGTAGGCCGTACGTACGCATGAACACTACTTTCATTTTTTGTCCTATTAATGAAATTAAAAAAAATCAGAGAGATATATATATGTTATAATTCCATAATTATATCCATAATTTTGATGTAATATATTACATATATATCCATTATATATATGTACTTATAATATTACATAACATTTTGAGATAAGAAATGAAATGTATTGTTCATGGACATGGTAAGTCGTACGTACGCATGAACGCTACTTCCATTTCTATTTCATATTTAATGGAATTAAAACATAATGATACATAATAGTATTTTAATTCCAGTATGGTATCATATATAATATCATTAAATATATCCTTTATACGTACCACATATGGTATTAACGAATCAAATCACTTTGAGGGGGCGGTAGTCCGCACTTCCTTAAATGAAGATATCGTGTTTACCCATAATGGAAACCATAAAGGTATGCCCAAAATGAAAAATACAGAATATTAAGGAAAAAATAAACATATTATATATCATATATAAATATAGTGTCATCTTAATGGCCACCTTTGAAGGTGTTAGAAGAATGTTGAACAATCATTGTTTCGGGAGGCAGAAATTCGCCATCCACAGAAACAGTATGTTCTTTAACCATTAGAAGTAGGTGTGTGAAAGTGTAGCTCGAATAATTATTATAACAACATCCTAGTATATTTATGATACTGTATTTTTTACAAAAGAAATGAATAAAAAGAGTTTAGGGGGTTAGAGAAGCAAAATAAAACATAAGGACTCAAGTGAAGACATTACCTTAAAATCGGGTAACTCCCTTTGGTATGAGCTCAAAGGCTTCCTTGGGAAGACTTCTGCCCACAGTGAGGCTTCAAGGAGTAAGATAGGGAAGTGTAGAGACAAAATGGGCAGAGGTTGGCTGAGCCAAAGGCTTTGGGAGTGTGGGTAAGGAGGTAGAGGTGGGGGCCTTTTATAAGAGGAGAGGAGGGCACTCTTGGAAAGTAAAGATATGTTACTTAATTTTATAATGAGTTTCGGATTCAAAAGGTCCCACATTGATATAATTAGAGGATAAGGTGATAAGGGTTAGAAATACACTCATCCAATTGGTTTTGTCCATGTGTAGGTTTTATATTTTACATTAACTTCCCATTTTATTTAAATCATTAAATAATGAGGTCATCGCTGCATCATCATGATGTCATAAATAATTTAATTTATATAATGTATAAAAATTATAAGAAAAGCTAATATGATGTAGGAAATCTTTTTATATTTCTAATGAATATTTATAGTCAGAAGTATGACTTGTATAACCCCATGTAAAAATTGTTTTAGTAAAATAACTCATGTTTGTGTCATTTTTACTTTAATATTATATAAAAAGTTATTTATGTCATTTCCCAACCAAAGTGGCTCCATGGGGTCCCCAAGTTGACCCACGGCTTTTCTTGGTCGGCCATGACACAACCAATGAGGTTAGGACATGTTTCAAGCTCATATCATACTATTAAAACAATATTTTTACCTTAAACTACACTAATTACCACTAATCGCGATTAAGAACTTAATAAGTTACTATTCACCAAAAAATTATTTTAATCCCATTGAACCACATTTTACTTCTTAATGACAACCATGTATGTCTTATTTTTTAAATTCAAAACACACTGATGGCAAAATTTCATTTAAACGGAAAAATCAGTTTTTAAAAGTACCACTTAGTGGTTTCACTATTCATCAAAAATTGAAGTTTTTCAGAAAATTACCAAAAATTCACCCTAATCTATATTTGATATTCTGAATTAAAAAATTAAGTCTATTTTACAAAATTCAAAACATATAAGTGACATTAATTAATTTAATAATTAATTCCCGTTGTCATGACAAATAGCGTGTTTTTATGAAATAATAAGTATCAAAAGATTGGCACCAGTTTAAGTCCAATTTCAAATTGAAATTGATTCCAATGACCACAATTGGATTAAATGGTAAAAATATATTCATATTACACTTTAATACCAATTCAAAAGATAATCTAATCATATAAATAAATTAGATTAAAAAGCAGTTTTGATGTTAAATGCAGTATTTTTAACTATTCATTAAAAAAATGAACATTGTTCTAAAAAATACCAAAAAATAACACAAAGTAAATTTTGATGTCCCAATCATAAATATTAAGTTTATTTTGATAATAATATCTCTTAAAATTGTCAAAAGATAGATTTAAAAAGGATTTGCCATCAAAAGGCAGGAAAACAATCTTTTAAGAATATTAGTGTATTCCATGCATAAGATTGTATTTATTTTCTTTTTAAGCCTCTAAAACATTATCTTAATCATTAATAGACATAGATAAAAATATCTATTATTCATTACTTACTTGGTATGTTACAAATATAACTTTTTGGTGAATAGTAACTTTTAAGTTTTATTAATCGCGATGAAAGGTAATTAGTGTAATTTATGGTAAAGATAATGTTATAATAATTTGAAATGACCGTAAAACATGTCCTACCATTATTGGAAGAGTCATGGACGGCCATGAGAATCCATGGGTCAACTTGGGGACCCCATGGAGCCACTTTGGTAGGAAAATGACATTAAAAACTTTTTATTTAAAGTTAAAATAAAAATGTCACAAACATGAATTTTTTACTAAAACAATTTTTACATGGGGTTATAAAAGTCATATTATTACGATAAATTATAATTGTAAAGATAAAAATATTTCCCACATCATATTAGTTTATTATAATTTTTATACATTAAATAAATTAATAAATTTATGCCACCAGGATGATGCATCGATTACATCATTAATGAACGATTTAAATACAATGATAAGATAATGCAAAATCTAAGACATAAAGTTGTCAAAACATATTGTATGGGTTTATTTAGAACCCTTATCACCTTAAACTCAAAATATATCTTTATTGGACCTTTAAAATCCGAAAATCATTTTCAAATAAAGTAACTTTTCAAGACATTCCAAGAGTGCCCCTCCTCCCTCTTATATAAGGCCCCCACCTCTACCCCATTAACCACACCTCTAAAGCCTTTGGCTCGACCAATATCTACTCATTATATCTCTACAATTCCTTATCTTAATACTAGAAGCCTTACCTTAGGCCTAAATCTCTTCAAGAAACCATTTAGGTTCAAACAAAAGGGAGTTACCCGATTTAAAGGGAACATCCTCTCTTATGTTCTTTTGTTTTATTTTGATTTTCCAACCCCCTAAACTCTTTTTATTCCATTATTTGGTAAAAAATAAATTATATTAAATATATTAGGATGTTTTTATGAAATGGATTACATATACAGTTACACACACCTCCTTCTAATGGTTAAAGAACAAACTGTTGCTGTGGATGGTGAATTACTAACTCACAAAATGATGATTGTTATATCTTCTCATATCACCTCTCATGGTGGCCATTATGATGGAACTATATTTATTAATGATATATATTATATTTATTTCCTTTCTACACTTCTGTATTTTAAATTTAATACATACCTTTATGCATTTCTTGTTGTGAAAATGCGATAATTTCATTTGAGTAAGTGTGGACTACCGCCCCCTCAAGTGATGTGACTCGTTCATGCAATACAAGGAATGTATAAAGAATGATATTTATGATCTCATGTGTCCTATATAAAATATATATTATACTATAATTATAATATATATCTCTCTCTCTCATCTAGTTTTAATTCCATTAATGTGCCAAAGAATTGAATGTAGCATTCGTGCGTACGTACGGCCTACCATCTCCATGAACGGTGCATTTCATTTCTTTTTGTATCCAAATGTTATGGAATAGTATAAAATGAATATATACTGGATATATATGATATTTTAATGAATAATAATATTCTGGGGATGATGTACTTATAACTACATGGAAATTATTTTCCATCAAGTTCAATTTTTACACATGTACTGAACGTCCACAAAAATGTCTGATATGAACTCACATTATTAACCAATTATTATAACATTATAATATGTGATATGAACTGAATAATAATATTTAAAGGAGGTCCTTAAAAAATTATAAATTTACCAATTTTTATTATTCAGGAATATAAAGAAATGATCAAGACAATTCGGAATTGAGGAAAGGGATCCTACCTCTCTCTTTCTTTTTATGTGCTCTCTTTTATGTCATTTCTTTTAAGGTCATCATTATTATTTTTGGGGATGGAATTTTATATTCCCCACATAGAAATTTTTATGTTCATATAATGAGATACCCTATTTGATCTCATTAATCCATTTTTTGATGTTTTATGTGGCGCCGTTCGGCTGCCGAGTTTTCGTAATGGATTTTTCATCTCACTCTTATTCCTATGAGATTTATGCAAAATTTTCCACTATTTCATTTGAGTGGTGTTTTTACTCCCCATTAGTATACTCTTTGTTCAATATAACTTCATTTATGGGTATTTACATCAACTTTGTATGATCCTTATTTCATGGGGTGTACATTTCGAATGTTACCCAAATAGGTAAGGGAACCTTTCACCATCCACTTTTTAAAATACTTCTTTTTGATGGGTCTTTTAATTTACATATTATTATGTTGGGATATGTTATTATTGATTTAAATTTTATTTTCATGTTATAAGATACCATTTTCTCTCTCAGAAACTCATTTTCAGAATTTTAATGTGACGCCGTTTGGCTGTCGAATTTTTTTAAAGGAATCTTCTTAACCCAATTTTGATTCTTTAGGATAAACATGTACTCCTTGAATATATAATTATATGAATATGTGTGGAAGAACCCTGATTTTTTTACACTTAATATCCACTTACATTGTGTGTATTTATATTTTTCACACATAATTACATAATTGATTTATCTTTAATCTAAGGATACCGTCTTTGTAATGGACATCATCTCAATCTCCTTTCATTGAAGCATATTTTGTTCTATTACATGACTTTCTTTTATATGCTGTATAAAACACATTTGAATTATCATTTAATTCAAAGTGAATATTTTTCTATGAAGCTTTTTAATAAACAAAAAAAGGAATGTTTATTTTAACATATGCGGTGACAACGACCTTTTCCGCCGCTGCGAGTATTATTTGGTCTTTCGCTTCCTCAACAAGCCGTAATGTTTTTAAAATGAAATAAATACCATATATTCTTTTATGTATTTTGGTATTGAAAATTGGTTTTATAATGGATTTGTTATGTCAATATATTTAAGTGATATATTGTGATGGAAATGTGGAAATGTTTTCTTTCCATTATATTTGTATTATGACTTATGATTTTACAATGGTACTTGAACATTTGACGGGTGGTTACGTGATAAACCATATGAATAGTGGTGTCGTGAATACCAGGATGGGTGGTTATGTTATAACCTCCAATTCTTTAGGTATGGAAGTCAGCAGTATGGCTATTCCATGTAGTGATATGTGTGGAAGTCGACCATTTGATTATTCCATTTAATTATGTTTATTTCCTAAGTTACATTTATATGTTATGTGTTCTTTATATGGGTTTACTGTAATCTTTTGGATATAAAGGATAAGTAGGATCTTTTATTAAGTGAAGAGTATTTACTACTCCTTAAAGGTAAAAAGTAATATTTTGATAAATTATTCATGGTTTAATTGTTGTTTTAAAAAACTAACAATTTTCCTTCTTTGTGTATCCTTTACTGGGATTTTTATTCTCATCCCAAGTTTTTGAAATGTTTTCCACATGGCTTAAAGAAGAATACAGTCAAGTATGGGATCAAGGAAATACATGCTATCTAAAACATCGAACTAGACATGTTTCTTTTTAGGTGTTTTTTATGGAAACTTAGTAGAAGTGTCTACTTTGTAATCTTTTGAGATGTAATAGTTATGTCCTAATTCTCTAAAACTATAAACCTAAAAAGATACTATATGTGAATTATTCATTTAATTCATGATTATTTAATGTTTTAAATTCGGGTCCTTATAGTATCATTAATTTCAAACTATTTAATTAATATATCAACATTTGTTCATACCAACCCACCAAAATAATATCATCTCAAATTTCAACAATAAGAATCATAGCAAAAACACCCATAGAATGAAATTATAACACTATAAAAATACTATAAAATATAAATACTAGTTTAAATTATGATATAGGAATGAATAAAATTTGGATAACAATTTATAAGAATGTCGTTATTACATAACAAATTAAAAAAGATCATGATTACTCAGTTTTAATATTAGAATTAGATAATTGGTAACTAATATTAATTTTGGTGAACATCACAAAATGATATATATATATGAGAAATGTTTTATTTTTATTGTTATTTAATTTTTTATATAGGGAATTTAATCAAATTAGTAGAAGTCATAAATGAATGTAAGGGTTTTATTTGGTTTATTTCAATTCAACGTGACATATTTTATATATTAATATATTATTATGGGGTATTCACTAACAATTTATGTTTATATGTCATGAATTAAATTTTATTCATGATCTTTTATAATATATTTAATTCCCAATTGTTTATTAGGGTTTGTATAAACATATTTCATAAAACTTATGTTATTCAATTCAATTGTTTTAAATTACGATTTTATCTAAATGATAAATCATTTGTATAATTTTTATTCTTTCTAAAAAAGATAATAGTTTTCATTTAAAATTCATGTTTTATACAATTTCCGATAAAAATTTCATATCCCCTTGACTCATATTTTACCTCATGTAATTATTGTAAGTGTAACCGACCATATATCTGATTCTGTGATAGGAACCACTATTTTCAATGTACATTTTAAATGGATTTTATATAAAATTTCCTTGTTTATTATTCATTAATTTTTTATGGAATTTTTTACATCTTTAACTTAATTATATATTTAATTAAAATATTATCAATATTTGTATGGTTAATTTTTATCAAATGGTGAAAAGTAACACTTTATAGAATTATCATGTGAATACATCTTCTAAAAATATGGTGCTCTATATAGAAATTAATCTGAATTAATTAATTGTTTCTCATATGTATTGTTATAATCTTACTATAATGTAAAATATATTTTTCAAATATTAAAGATATTGGATATTTTTATTTTTATTTTTTTAAAACACAGAAAAAATTAGATTTAAACATTGTAATTGACCTTTGAAATTTTCTAAACTTGATCAAGGATAGTATTTTCATATTTACATCAACCAAACGTCTCTATATGTATTATATAATTTTCTTTTTTTATAAAATAAATGACCCATCACTATTAATTAAATTCCAAAAAATTCACATCCAATAGGGAAGAATTTTCATCCAATGTATTTCCATTATAAATAATATAAAACTCCTTACTTTGGATAATGGGTTTTCACCTAGATGAGATAAATAAATTAATTATACAAATTATTGAATAAACATTATATCTATTTCTCAATATAATATATTTTTAGGTTTTATTACAAATATATATATTCCACTTATTGGTGGAGGAAATAATGAAATATTTTATAATTGTTATTCTAATATGGATGATAATTGTTTACTGAGTAAAGATAAATATTTGATGGTTGAATATCCACCTTCCATTCTCAGATTATTTATAATCAGGTTATCTCTTCTATTAACATGTGGATATTTATTGAAATTAATTTTTTCTATATCTTGATAAAGATGCTCAATGAATCCTATTGAAATATTATTATGAATTATATTTATTTCCATATCATTCATATAGATATTGAATTGGAGTTAATAAATTTATACATTGGGGTTTTTATTACATAAAAAATCAACACATTGGTTAGTATCCTAAGGAATTTTTTTGGGATATCTTGTGAATTCATACCCAAATAATGAATGATGGTTGTGTTCTAACGATAATGTTATGAAAGATTTATTTGTTTTAGCCTATATAAAAATAATTTTTCCTGGGATATATTTTTAATTCTTAATGATATCCAGAATGGCGTATTCCATCACCATTAATTTATTTATTATTGTACGTGAATATTTTTGAAAAAATTAACCATAGATTTTTCCCAGGTTTGTGTCATCTGTTATATGTAATTTTCTAATTATCATTTTTTCCAATCATATTTTACATATCATGTTAAATCCTTGATCTTTTTTTATATATATTTCTCATGTATGAGTTTTTGATCTCCCCATTATTATGATTACATTTAGAAATGTCTTAAAAAATTATTAGAGATTTTTTATATATAGGAGTTCATTGTTCATATAATCATGAGGGATATATTGATTAATTATTATGGATTAATTTTTTTCTTAATTAGTGGAAACATTTACATTTGAAGACTAAGACATTGGAGGAGTAGATAATTTTTTCATATCCCACTAAAAATTTAATCCTTTTTGGTTCATTATAAATATTTGGCACAATGTTTTTATTATTATAAAAATTTATTTTTAAAATTCTGTTATATTAATTCATTTCCATGTGGATATGTAATGAATTTATTTATTTTCATTTAATTCAATGAGCATGGGTCAGGCTATCAAAATTGGTACTAAATCATTGTTTTGATAAATATATGTGTCAGGAAGTTTGGTTTATGATAATATAAAGGCTCATATGAGATGTTATCACTTAATTAAAATGGTAGAGGTAACATTATAGGTTAGAATATGACTTTTTACGTATTTTAGTGATTAATATAAGAACACTTTTGTAATAAAAAATAGGTATAATTTAATGAGGAAGGAAAATGTATATGATAACACACTAGAGATTTCATAAAAATAATTTTAAGCGTTATTGCTAGAAATTTCGTCACTACATAGATATTGGAATGTAGATGATTATTGTTGTAAAAATTCACAAAGAGTTAATCACAATGGAAATTGTTTTCTGGGTATCAACTCATTCTTTACAATATTTTATGATGAGCGGTCATAAAACCAAACATGTGGATAGAAACACTAGTGTGATATGAATTGGGTAATCATGTTTTCATTACAAACTATTTAAATGGATTTATTATGTTAAATAATTTGGATTATAAATACGAGACAACTAAACCTAATGAAAATTATGTTAAAAAAATATTGATTTAGGATGAATTGAATTCTAGTGTTATAATTTATAATAGGAAAATAAATTGAGATTGAATTTGTCTTGTAATTATTTTGAAATAATAACATTATTGTATTAATTATTTAAAATTATGATTAAATATTTTAGATTTATTAATAGATAAAGTCCAATAAAAACAATAAAAAAAATTATTTGATGGAAAACATGTAGATTTTTATAAAAATAAACCAAAATGGAAAGTTAAGGTGTGATAAATATCATTATTATTAAAAAATAGATATTAAAATTTATTATTGAAAATGTGAATATTGTTGAGTTTCCAAAAAATATAATTATGTAGGAACATGTATGTTTATGTGATTATGATAACAATTAATATAACAATCAATTTCATTCTAGTAAAAAATGTCATACTAATCAGTCAGGGAATTTGTCAAGAGAAGAAGAATAGTCATCGACAGTGTAAAAGTAGGGAATTAAGAAAATATGTTGGAAAGGAAATAAATTAAATTAGTTTATATTATTATGTAAAAAGTGATTCACATTCTTCTATATAATATAAATATTGATTACTTTTTGGATATAAAATCTTGAGTTAAGAACATTTTATAAATACCCTTATCTAATTTTACCAATGTCTAAAAATTAAAATATTAACAATATTGTTTTTGGTGGATAATTTAACTCCAAGATAATGTAATCATTATATTTTTAATTGAAACCTAATGGGTTCAATATAATTCTTTACATGTTACATTAAACTAATAAAAATTGTGATGCCCTCTATAATTGTTCTTGATGTTGAGTAGAATTAGTGTTTAAAAATTAATTTATCTGAATTTTGAACTGAATTTAATAATAAAAATTGAGGTATTTTATAATAATTTGACATAAATAAAAATTCAATTAGTAGAGATAAATATATGTTAAGACAAATATACGGTTCATAATATATTCATTTTAGAATTTTTATTTATCCATTTATTTTGGAATACATTTTATATTTCAATTAAAAGATATTATTGATATGAATAATATGTTTACACCAATATTTAATTATAATTGATAGGAAATATTAAAAAGAATATATAATATAATAAAAAGATTTTTTTCATTAAGGACACATTCAATTTTATATTTAAATTTTTTAAAATATTATTTTTAATTCCTTATATTTTAAATTAGATCAATTTAAATTGATTATTTAATTTTAAATAATTTTTTTATTAATATGATTTGTTTTAGAATATAAAAAAATTATTTCTTATTGAACACTGAAATATAAATGTTTTTATAAAGGCTATAAATTTTATTACATAATAATTATATAAAAAAGACATAAAAGTGTATAAAAATTTTAATTAGAAGTATATGAATATATTATGTAATTCTATAAATTTTCAAAATACTATAATTAATAAAGAAAACCAACATTTATCATTTTAATGGCGTAAGTAATATTTCACAAAAAAACAACATTTGGCCTATTATTTTGATAATGCATTATTATGGTTAAGCTTGGTGTGGTGTTTTTTTAAATAATCATAATTTTTTAATGTAATAATTCAATTAATATCACGAAAACAAAATATATTCATAATTTCACCAAACATGTTAATTTTAATCATAAAAATATTATTTTTTTTAAAAGGTGGTGTTACACATTACGTGCGCTAATTCTAAAATTTGGTTTTCATAAACAAATAAATTATCCCCGATATGATGGATTCCATATTGTGTATTAAATTTTATACATTATTTAAATGTGCTCCATTATATTTTTATTCATAATAAGTGATTTATTGATGTAAAATCTTGAAAACATTGTAATACCAAAAATGGTAAAAGGGAATATTATAAGAGTAAAGGTGTTAAAATCATGATTAAAACAATTTTAAAAATGAAATCATATTTTATGATCTTACATATGTCCTTAACTAATCCATTACTATTCAATTTTTAATTTTATTTTCAAATTATTCTTTTAATGTCTTTATATTATGTAAAAATATTAACAAAAATCCATTCTCTTCACATATAATAAGGGTGTATGAAAAAATCGGGATGGCTGCTGCAAAAATTCTGTTTCCTCTGAAAAATAATCCATTTTAATTCCCTTATAATCCACTTCTATTTCCTTAATCCTATATGTATTACCCATATATTTTCACCTAAATGTGAATCTATGTTCAATGACATCTATGACATGGACCACTAAGCATAAATGAACCCAAAAAAATTATTATTTAAATATGATTGTTATAATCTACCTATTAAATTTATGGTTAAAATTAGGGTTAACCAAATTATGAAATATATATACATGCACTTATAAAAAAATAATCATTATTTATTAGGGAATAAAAACTAATTTGTTTTGTAAAAGTAATTTTTTTCTTCAAAATAACAATTTCATTAAAATACGATTTATTTCATTGGGTATAAAAAAATTGTAATTAGTTTTTATGAAATATTAAAAATTTATTTTATATAATTAGGGTCAATTTCCAAATCATCATGTTAATATTATAATATAGTGATGTTTTAATTATATTCTGAGAATTTTCATTTTTCAATGAATAGTTAAAAAAATGTTTTTTATTGAATTTTTTTCACAGATTTACAAAGTCATAATATATTTTTTATCATTTATAAAATATTGCTAGATAATATTTATTAAAAATAATCCAATTAATGTTTTTAAAATTTATTATATTCTTGAACTATTTGTAAATATAGTTTGTACATTTAAAATATAATTTTTGAATAAAATTATTTTCGTCACTTTCACTAGTTAAATTTTAAATAAAATTCATAAACTTCTATGTTTTTAATCATGATTGATTGATCCAATTTTTTAATTAGTTGGAAGAAAGTTTTTATATAGTATTCTATTTATTTATACATTATTAATAAAATCATTAGTAATTTTTTGTTTCTACATTAAAGGGTAAATTAGGTATTTAAGGTTAAAAATGAAATGTAAAAATAAATGACCCTAGAACAAGACATAATCTTAATGGATGAGTGAATGTCACCTATAATATTTTTATCATAGGGGTAAAAGAAAGATATCTTCATTTATATATACTTTATTGAAATATAAATGAATTATTTATACTGGTAAATTATTTATAACTTTTATTGAATAAATATATACCTTTAAGTCTTACACAAGGATGAAACAATAATTATTCAATTAATATAGAAAATAATAATTTATTAAAAGATAAATGTAATATAAATTGAATCTATTACTATCTAAATTATTTTTTTAATATAAAAATAAATTTTTGGTTGTATCTATGTATATTAGATTTTATTTCTTTTGTTTTATTTATTGAAATAATTTATATGTAAATAATAGTTCTAAAATGTACATTAATGATAATATATAATAATTAAAATTTAATTAATTATCCCAAGAGTTCCCCTCCCCAATCCTATAAAAGTTCACTCCATCATCTCATTTCCTCACAATTTAAAATACTTTTTACATGATAACCATGCCTAATACCTTGCTTATATTCATGCACATTTCCTCGATGTCTTTATTTTGGATAAATAACAACTGTAAAGGACATAACAAGTAAATAAAGTGTGGCTATCAATAGATTATTTATAAATCGTAATAGATAATTATTTATTATATTACATATTCCATATCATTAATACCTTATTTTACAATGATAATATAATAACATAATTATATACCATAAGAATAAATGTTATTATTTTAATTAAAAAACACACATATATATATATATATGTCATCTTTTATACAATGGAAAATGAATCCATCGTGTGTTTGTAAGATAGACTACCACATCACTAACCAATTTAATTCTTCTTGGATATCAACCTCTCAGGGATGTTAATATTGAATGAATGTATATATATATATATATATTAAATTGATGCCATACTCATTATCCCTTTATTATAATATGAAAACAATTTCCTTTATTATTTCATTTACTAAAAAATTATAACATTGTTCATTCATATGTGTGGACTACTACCTATAAGAAGTGATTTGATTTGTTTTTTTCACTACATAAAAGGATTATATTTATAACAATATATAAAAAATAATATTTAATGATTTATAATATGATAATTTTATAAGGATAAAAATAATATTTTTTGTATTTCTATAAGGATCACAGAAAATTCAACATTTTACTCAAACAAGCGTATGACGTACCATATCCATGATAGTGACATAGTTAATTTTTCATAGGAACATTTCATGGTTGGTATTAAGAGTATAATTAAAATATAATAATAATAATAATTTCATGATAATATTTTAGATGATGTAATAATGATTGCTTTTACAATATTTAACCGACCAAATTCATTTTTGACATATCATATGAATATTTTCAAAACCATCTTCATGGATTTATGTAATTAAATAATTAAAAATAACATGGAATGATAAAAAATAAAAAATAATAATAAACATGAAATATATTCTTATGAATGTAAATAATTGTAAATTTTTTTTATTCAAGTATATTTAGAAAGCACGTGATGAGTATGACTTGAGGTAAAAGTCTTTCTTTTAAAAATAAACTTTTAATGTTTCACTTAGAACTCAAAATTATTTAATATGTGTAATCAAAATATTATTTTATAGATATATTTATATGTATATAAATTTAATATAAATTGTATTTTATGTTAATTTTATTTTCCTCAATTTTTTTCTGAAATGAATCCTTTTTACAAAATGTTTTTACTTTCATTAAAAAACAAAAGAAATTATTAATTTTAATGTGTATAGAAAAAAAATTATTACCACTATGACCATTATCTTATATTTGGACTAAATTTTTATATTTCTTATTTTATTTAAAGAAAAACCTTGTTTTTCTTTTTATATGTATTCTGGTATTGAGAATATTATTTCAAAAATAAAAAGGTATTTAGTTATTTTTTATGGAGTTTTGCTTGTGGTTTGAACATATTTTTTAAATATTTATAGTTAAAATAAAAAATAATTAAAAAATAATATAATTTTATGTTACTAGGTTATTATACACAAAAATATGTTAGATGGTGAATCTTCTATGATTATTTAGCCTCCTAATATGATATGAATTATAGGTCAGCCCCATATAACATGTACAAATGATAAAATCTATTATAAATCATCAATGAATTGGGTAAAGTCAATTCTAATTAACGAAATTATGTGGAGAGTTAACTAGTATTTTTTATCAAATTTATGTAACTGGACTCCAGTAATTTTTTATTTGGTTTCAAAATGGGTTATGACTGTAATGCTATCAGTTTCCTAAAATGGGATTACATTTTATATATTTGAGTTTTAATGTTTTCGAAGAGGAAAAATGTAATTTTTTTCATGTTTAAATTATTTATTTAATATTATTAAAATCAATGTAAAGAAAATAATTATTATATATTTTTTTATTTTGTTCAACAGACTATCATATTTTATTCTTCTAATGAACCTTACATACATTTATATGTTCATCCCCCATTAAAAAATTATTTTTACAAGGATTAACGATGGTTAAGGGAATAAATTAGTGAATTTTAAATTAATGATGTTCTTATATTAAAATAAATCATGGTTTATTTTAAAAGTAATATTTTATGATAACCTATATATATTGATGAATTTTCCTTTTTTAATTTTTTTATAAAATAGTTATAACCTAATTCTCTAAAAATATGAAACTGAAATATATTTTGGAATGAATGAAATTGAAATTTATCCCAAATAATTAATGTAGTTTTCTTTTTCTGACCATTTTCATAATCTATATATATTTTTTATAGTCCATATTCCACAAATTCCATTTCATATTCTATGAGAATGATCAAGTCTAACACTTATTTATTTAGTTGACTTATATTCTCGTCAGTATTTCATTCAAAAAAATAATTACATAAATCATATATATTGAAATCATTATTTTTTTTTGTGCATTGAATGTAATCATTCCAATATAATAACCATTAACGTATTTTCAAAATATTTATAAATAAAAATGATATTACCATTTTCATGTTCTGTTGACCTCCGCATGCATAATATTAAACTCTTTTTTGTAACACATTCTCTATTCGATGGTTATAATGTCAATATAAAGAATAATGTGAAAAATATATATTTATTATTATTATTATTTGGGTACATATTAAAAACCACCATATTTCCCTCTCACTCATTGGGAAGGATAAACATTAAGTATGCATTGTGTGAACTACCACAACATAGTGTAATTAATCCAATTTTTATACTAGATTCATTTTTATTAAACAAAAAAATAAATATATTATTTAAAACCCTAATGGTATCAAAATAATATCATCATTCTTTTGTAATAATGATATCATGAAAAATAAAACAACTTTCAAAATCATAACAATCAATTAATTATGATATATTAATGTTGGTTCGGTACAATAATCTATATGAAAAATGCTATAAAATAATATCCTTCATCGATTTAAAAACATAATTACTAATAATATATGATATAATTAACTATATAATTATTTTATTATGGCTTTAGAATATTACAATTTTTTTCGACTCATTAATTAATATTCCAACTACTATTTGTGGGAAATCAAAAAAACTTTGTCATTAAAGATTTCATAATTATGGATTGTTAACAAAATTCCATAATAATGAAATTATAACTATATAAATAATTATAAATAATCAATTATGTAATTTTTAGTATCTAAAAATTATTAAATTTAGGATAAAAATGGTAAACAACATTGTTATTACAAAACTATTTTAAAATGATCATGATTACTCAAAAACTGTATTTTAATTTAATAATACCCAACTAGAATAAATGTATAGATATAATATAGAAGATGTTGATAAATTTTATAGATGTTTTTTAAAAAATTATTGATTAATATATTTATTTTTGGTATTCAATAGAATCAATAACTTTAGATGAAGTCAACAAACAAGTAAATTGTTTAGTTGTCTCATTTTCAATTCCATTAAAAAATATCTCAATGGTGAACCATATTTTAATTTTTTATATAATGTTAGAATTTGAGATAATATGTCCTTAGTCAACTTTTATTAATTCCATTTTTTTAGTTTCATTGCAAATAATCAATGGGGTTCTGATTAAATTTTTACTAAAATACAAGGTATTCTTAGCCAATCATATTTTCAAATATATGTTTTTAATAAAGATTATCCAACTATGGAATTATTATTATTTCTAAAAACACTTATTATTTTAATTTTATATTCTTGGGGATTTGTAGTCCCATAAGAAATTCATTTCTATATGACCCATATTTTACCCAATTCTTTTTGTATATATGAAACTGATGTTTTCTTATCTTCTGGACTGGGGGCCTCACTTATTCTATGTCCATATTCCTTATATATATTTTAGAATTAGTTTATCAATTCAAAAATAATTATTTAATTCCATTTTATAATACATGAAAATTATTAAATGTTTATATTGAAAATATGAACACATTCTCTATGCAATTTTATTTATCAAATTGTAAAAAGAATAACTTCTAAATTTTTATCATATGATCACATCATTCTTCATGATATTTATTTTGTATAGAACTTATTATATATTAAATTATGGTATTACAATAATATAATTAATAATATTTTGCATAATATATATGTTTTCAAATGATAAAGGATACATATTACTTCTTAATTTATTTTTCTAAATCTCCTAAAAACATTATTCATCAAATTTATTGTCATGCGTTTTATTATATTACTGATGAAGTATAACACATAAATATTACCAACAAACATAGTTTCCTAAATGGCCCACATAAATTTATTTTAAATCAAAAAATAACTTCTCATGGTATTTATCATACAAATTTATCTTATACTATTGAAATAATTTTTAGTCGAATTTCATTTCCCTCATAATGATCTATATTTAATTCCTTTTGTAGAAGTGTTTTTCTAATGTTGCAATATATCTATTAATTAGAGAAATTTTTCCAATTATCCTTATAACACATTCCAAATATTTTTTATTTTAAGGGATACATATATTGAATTTTATTCATTATATTTATTGATGAACTATAAAATAAATATATATTTTTATTATACACATATATATTGATCACCCAGAATAGTTGGTTGTGTAATGTTTTCTCATACACCTTCTCTGGATAAATTTTGATTATGTCACATCTTTTATTAACATTCCTGCAATTATTTAAATTATCATGGATTATATTATAATAGATGTGGTCATTTATTTCAAGGGATTATTTATCTTCCAATTTTTTATTATTTAAATCATTAATATAATGAATTCATGGGAAATAATGTAGTTATAGGTAAATAATTGTATTATTTTGAACCAAAATGCATATAATTTTATAGGGAAAAAATGGTTTGGGTTTTTTTATTATGTCTATACGATGTTATTATCATGTCTAGGTTGGAACAATGATATTAAGAATGACATATTTTCCATAGACATTAAAAAAATACCGATTTATTGGATTAATCCTTAAAGTTAGATAATATTTTACAAAAAATATTCCCTTGACACTATATAATTTATTGTCACCAATGTGTTTATATATATTATTCTCCATGAAGAATTTTAAATCCAATATGAAAATTAAATGAAATTATTTTATAATCATTTGTTTCCTACCATATTTGCTTTGCCAATTTTTTCCTCGACAATTTCTAATAAGTATTTTCCCTTATAGAGCCTGTTAGGTCACCCATATTTTTCAATTCTTTGTGGACTATGATTAAAATAATTTTAGATGATACTTATAGAAATAAATCATTTGTATATATTGTTTTTGGAGATGTTGACATCCAATTTTGGACTAAATAATTTTTTTATTTACTAGAAAAATGGCCAATTGATGGAATGACATTGTTATTTAAAATCTTTTCTCGACTCTTCAAAACATTATTCCTTAATGTTGTTTTGAATGCTTGTGATTAAATTTTTTATTATAATGTTTTCACTATTTATTCTTAAAATATTGTCACATTTATTAATTTCGAATAGCGTATGTTAAGAATAGGATTCTTCACACATGATTATGGGAGTCGAGGTTCGGGGTATCAAGAATTATCTCAAATTACTCTTACAATATTATCATTATTAACTTATTATTATATATTTTTATGATGATATGTATATATATTTATATATTCATGAATTCGTAGGTAATGTAATGTTTTTATGTGATATTTTTAAAAATCATTGGGACCTTTTACTGGATATTCATTACAGAATGACTCTAATTTGGTGTTTATTTTTTCATTGTTCATTCTCTTGAAACATTTTATTATTAAAGTTTTTCTTATGGTTGACCATTCAGCCTTATGGAGAACCCCAGATGTATAATAGTTATGTAAGTACTCCATTAATAAAATCTCATTAAAGAATAGGAAGACCAAATCGAATTAGAAATTTGTAAACAACTATTTTTTTAACCTAAAAACAATATTTTGAATTACCCATTTAACCATAACCTATACACTCAGTAATAACACTATGTAAGATATATATATATTTCATTTATGAATAAACTATTATAAATTGAATAAAAAACATTTTAATGAAAAATAATTATAAATTTTCATTCCATAGATTGCTAATATCTCATTCCCCTCAAAATATTCATTAAAAATTATAATTATACAAATTTTGGATTGAATAAAACCCATATATATTCTCTAATAGATCGATATACCATTCTATTTTTGTAGTTATTTTTTAATACCACTATATATATAAGAAAACCAAATTGTTTCACCTATGTTCAAACAAATAGTCATAATTTTTATGTAATATAATGATCCTCTTAGATTAATTAGCTCCATCTATAATGTAAAAGTATTGTAAAACATTAAATTATGATAAAAAACAATACCATTTCCACTGACATCAACACCATATACATAATATTCATATCAACCATTAAAGTCTCCATATGGTGAATATAATTAGAGGTCTAAAAATTTTATACAGGGTGGAAATTACGCTCTAATTGATCATCTAATGTTATATAGTATTTAAATTTTTTATATGCTTATAAAATGTACAAAAAATAATCAGAATATATCAATGTAAACACCAAATATTTCAAAGGTTTTCTATAGTGTACTATGATTATAAATTTATAATCTAAAACCCATGTGAAAATATAAATGTTAAATATACAAAAATAACAAGGAAAATAAAAGAAAACAACCCCCACTACATAAAATTTAATACCCCATGAATCTAATTACATGATCTTGAATTAAAAATCACATAAAAATAGAACACGATCTTAACTAAATTATGAATTTTAAAATATTTTTGTACATGATTTTTTTACATACATCATGTAATAATATACTCAAATGTTCTTATCAGATGATGATGTTGATATTATTTATATTTTTTCAATAGTTTTTTGTAATGTAAATGAGGAAGTAGAAGGTCAAGGTTTTTTAGGTAAAGGATACTATTGAATATTTGTATAATACTACTAAAAATAAAAACTATAGGACCTTTACGTGTATAGATGCACCATACATTTCATATAATGATGATGATGTAAGAACCTACAAATAAGAATAATAAAGGGGTATTATTGAGTAGTTTTAATGAAGCACTCATGAAAAAATCTTTATGGTTGATAAGTAAGTTTCCGTATAAACTATAAATGGATGTTTATAATGTTTCCATGACCATGTTATAATGATTTCAAATATATTCAAATTATTTTATCTATGTATTTATGGTTATAAAATGATAGTGATATTTATGACTCTATCTTCTCTAAAAATGGGGAGATTGAGGTTACCAGAGTTATGGTAATAGATTAGTAACACATGATATAGATCAGTATAAATATATGATAAGATGATGATTTAGAAGATATATGATGTTTTTATTATAAATTTTTATCAGATGGATCTTGAATGATTGTAGTAGATTTTGAAATTGTATAAGATATCATTATAGAAAGTATAGTATTTATAGAGTTCAATCAAATTGATGAAGAAGAATTTCAAGAAATAAAGTTAGAGTCATAGACCCACAAAATACAATATATGTTATTGTGGAATTTTTTCTTATTAATGTAAAATCATTAATAGAGGATAAAAAATCATGTATTCTAAACTGATAGACTGTTTTTAGTTTAATTGTGAAATCTAATATTACAATCATTATAAAGGTAGATTATATGAAGGCATAGAGTTAGTTATTAATTGATGGATATGTAATCAACTGCATCAGCCAATGATCCATCTGAAATCATTTTTTGTTAAATATATTAGTCCCTCCAATAGATGGTGAGTTCATATAGATATTATGAAGGTCAAAATATGAAATGTATCAATGTAAGACCTAATAAAGTTCATCAAATAAGATAAAAAATATAGTTTTGTTGATGTTCAAATTGAAATATATTTGTGATTGTACCTGTGGATTAATTTTGTTGACATTGTATACAGAAAAATTATACGAAATCTCACTAGTGAAATATTCAAAAATACTATGAAAAATAATTAGTTCTATTGGAAGGATAATTAACAAACTCATACCAATTAGGGGTGTAGAATGATCACAAGGTTTTGAGTTCTTTTTATAAAATGAAACCACTAGAAAAGATATTTAAGACATAATGGTAATAAAAAGATCCATTGAATGCAAGAGAATTTAATATATAATCATGATATTGTTAGACGTATGATTTAATGTTCTATGATACAAGAACTATATGATGCTTAAACTGATGTGTGTTGACTGGAATAAGAAATGTCATCATATTATATAAATCATGTCTAACACACAAATGTGTGTCCGTCAGATATAAGAAACATAGGTTGTCGACTAGTAGAAGTTATTCTTAATTCAATAAAACAAAGTAATATTTTATAGTATATTTTTGAGTGGTGAATCAATATTTATTAAAATATCCCATACACTAGATAGTGAAATAATACAAAAGATGAAATATTGTAACAATGTCATCAGGCAAACATTTTTTATATGGAATTTTAAGTATATTAAAAAACCATTATGTAAATAACTTATTAATGATGATTATGATGAGATGATTTTTCAAAAAAATTATCTAGAGAATAAATGTATGTACGAACAAGTCATATGAATAAATTATTGATAATTTATGAAGAAAGTTATACATGGTGTTGTTCTCATGAATCTTCATTGAAGGTATAGATTCGTTGATTTGAAACTAATTATGATTAAATGATAAATAAGTTTAAAATTTTAATTTCAGTTGATTGTTAGAATTTTTTTTAGTTCCATCCATTTCCATTGAGTGGTTCGTATATAAATGGGAGTACGTACTAAATGTAATTAATCTTCATATGCATTAGTTATGTTATGTGATAATGACTTCAATGAAAAATGAATTCTAAACCATGGAACTAATTTATTATAACCCATTCATTATACATGGGTAATGATCGAAGGAGTATTAATGGAAGGATTATATTAGAGGCATTAGAAATAGGTTTTATTGTATTTGGTACAGCTAATATATATTTTTGAATTGTGGTTCCCATTACAGAGTAATTGATTCAAGGATCACAAAATAGTGGAATACAGGAAGACTGTTATAGAGAATTGTATCGTGGCATAGATTTTACAGGCACCATATATAGAGTATTAATGGATGGTGTGTAAGGCACCTAATATGGAGTATACAAATTGATATCCCTATAATCACTAAAAAGGGTCAAACTGAATAGAGTTTTTAGATATTATTTTTCTACTTGATGTACATGATGACATTCATATATGTTTGAAATTATGTTTGGTCAAAAGTAATAAATTTTTATAAATAAATGAAGTCAATATAATTTATTATCACGAGAAATGATGATCTTTTAGGAGATATCAAATTAAGTGATGAAATATAAAAATCCATCGCTTTTAATTGAAGAAAATATTATCAGTGGAAGAATCAATGGTCTGATGATGGATTCCATGGATATGATGTAGGTTCCCACACAATGGTATAACCCTATAAATAAACATGTCTTATTTTACACATATCATTTACACAGTAAAAAGGTAAAATACTATGAATGTTTTTATAGTAATTCCTAAATATCATCTAATAATAGTAGATTTTCAAATTAATATTGGAAGTATTTTATGTTTTATATATTTAATAAAAATATTGTCACCATTGATTCACAAACTCTCTCAGGGTGACTCTATTATCTCCATAAAATAACTATTAGTTTTCGGGGAAGGGTCCCCTCTACATAGATATATAATTTTTATAACATAATAATTGGACTATTAAAAATGAATTACATCTTTATAAATGTAAAATAGTGTTGTATCTAACAATTATGAATATTTAGATAGAGCGGATAAATAAAAAATTAAAATCAAATTAATAATTGGTGGTGTCACATAAAACTATAGAATATTAGAAGGATAAAGTTCCTCAAAGAAGAGCATGTTAGCATCTCAAACCCAATATAAGGAGGATCCACCAATACACAAATATAAGTATTCTTGAATGAATTTATTTTAAATTGATAAAGATGATCCTTTGAAATAATATTTCTCATGCTATGAATTATGGTATATTACTAAATATTTATACCCTAAAATAATATATTCAAAGAAAAATATTTCTATTAATTTTACTAAATATAAACCATTATATATTGAGGTATTGCAGGATAAAATAACATAATTGAAATCAAAACATAATGACATAATGAAACTACTAGGAAAAAAGATATAAAATTATACATGTCACACCTGCATCTTCAATTCCATTATTGTTTTTAATATTTTTTCAGCTTATACTTCCCTCTTGGTTTTCACGTGTTACTGGATTAATGTTTATGTCTTGGGTGTTCTTGATCAATGTCATTAGTCATAACCGTATTGAATTGAATTTGTCCTGGTCATTCCTTAATTTCAAGGCATAAGAATTTGGTGTCTTGGGATTGAATTTTTGGCATTCATAATGGCACATTTATGGGGAATGTTTAGAGGGGTTGTTTCGTCAGTATTTGGGCCTAATTGTGAGCCCATTTTTAGATTTAAATAAAAAATTGTTTCTTTTATAACTCATTAATTTTCATAACAATTCACCCATTACACTTCCCAATTGACATCCTATAACCAATTAAAACCACCATTTCCATTTGGACTCCTTAGGAACTCATAATCATGGTGTATTTTGAAGACTTATTCATCTATTGGTCTAACCCGCGATCTCATTTCCTGATTTAAGGATATAATTTACTTCATTTTATCACATTCATTTTTTAACATTTTTTAGTCATTTAACCTATCAGTAAAGCCCAGAAACACTTGGCCCATGCCCGTATTTTATTTTCCTTCTATGTTGTTCGTCTTCATTATAGATTAGGAAGAATTTATTCAATGTTTTTCAAATCGTCCATATTTTCAAGAGGAATTTGTTTCTTTCATAAATCGTTCATTTTTTACTCATCCCCCCCCCCCATTTCAGTCCCCACTCGACCTCCAAAGACATATGAAACCTACCTTTCAATTTTGGTTTCTTGGAGATTCTACTATTGGTGTATTTAAGGTTATTTCAACAATGTTATTCAAGTATGTTAATTCTTTTTGTGTTCATTTTATTTCCATATGCTTTCTCCCCTCCTTGAAGTTCCAAATGCCTAAAAAACTAGGGTTTTGTACCTAGTGTATGATTTTGGGTTTATTGATCCAATATTTTTTATCGAGGTTCATATTAATTTCATTGTGGTGAAACGGTGGTGCGGTTTATGTTACAATCAATGATTTGGGTTTTTTGACACAAAAGATAGGTGATTCCATGTGTAAGAATTCATTTAATAGTTATATTGCATGATTTAATAATTTAGGATGGTATTTATATGTTATTTTTTTTTAAAATATTATTTTATGGTATTGGGTGAATGTTTAATTTATAAGTAACAATTTTTCTTTAAATGGTGTGTTTTTATTGAGTTACTCTTGTGGTGGCATTTTGTGTCTTCTTATAACATATGAAAATGGTGTATTCAATGTGGATTTGGAATTTAAATAAGGTTTGATAGGGGTTTGGATTCTTTTGGACTTGAAAGAGTCTTATTGAATGGGTTTTATAATCAAAACATTGTAATACTTATTCAAAGACTTTTATGAAAATTTTAGATTGGATATTGAGTTATTCAATGTGTAAAAGAAATTTACGTAATGTTTTGGAGGGTGTTTGCTATTAAAAAGAGTTTTTGAAAGAGAAATTGATTATTGGTTATCTCAAATGTATTGATAACATTTTATGAATTTTTTAAATGTTTTATGAAATTATACGAAGGGTGTGAATCTTTTTTATTGGTTGTATTATGTGAGTATGAAGTTAAGATGAATTTGAATGTGAAGGGAGTGTTATGTTACATGATTGTGAGATGTTTACTATGTGTGTTTTTGAAATGTAATATTCTTGTTCAAGTGTTATTTTATGAGATTTGGAACTTGATTGATCTCAGTGAAGTAAACTCAGGTATATAGGTGGGTAGACATGTACTTGTATAAAAGTGGTCAAGAGTAGTTTTGTCTCTGTATCATGTAGAAACATTGATTATGAAAACAATAAATAAATAGTTTTGTTGTTTTTGGGACCACTAGGTTATGTTAGTATTCCCTTATATTGGATCGTTCATGATAACTCATTTTTAATATGGTTTCTTTTCAATGAGATACAAGGTACCAGGGGCCCACATCTAGCTAGTGTCGAGGGTTATTACTATGACTAGTTCCCACTGACTATATGGTAATAACTATCATTATATAGTGTTTTTAATGTATAATTTAATATCTTTTTAATTTTATTTAATATTGTTCATTCCTTAAAATATTCCACATGAAAAAAATTCTTTTTAATTTGCATCCTTTAGAACATTGTCGTTATCCTTTCTTGTTTATAATAATATTCATTCTTTCTACCATATAATGTTTATCACAAGTAATATATTTAGTGGAATCCTATTGAATATAAGGTCACACCCTACACACATTGTTGGGTGTATGTAGACATGGTCATTTTTTTCATAGGTCTGGGTAATGCTTTTATTGTCAGTGGTTTAAGTTGATAGCTTCCATTCCTGGTTTGGTGATATGGATAAGGATTCAGAATGATGGAACCTTAATGTGTGGTGGCCCTAGAGATCGTTTTCTACTTCAAATTTTTACATGTTTCCCTTTTATGATGATCATAAAACAACGTATTTCAATTCTTAATTTTTAATGGAGGATTGCTTGAATTAAATATTCAAATTCAGTTGATTTATTGTTTTTGGTTGTTTAATGTTTCGTAAATCTGTCAAATCATTCTCATACACTTTTTTTGATACTCTAAAGAATTTTCTAGCATGTGGGAATAGGTAACGCCCCTCGGTTCTTTCCATAGACCAATTAGGGCATCAGTTTTGATGGTGACTAGATCTTTTCCATGAATAAATGGTATCACATGAGGTTTGATCTTTTGGGTTCATGTTCTTTTGGGAAAGAATTTGGGTAGACCAGAGCTATAATTGACATTAATTGAAATTAAAATTATGAGTAGTGTACCTGGCTATCCCACCTCAAGATGGGAATCAAGTCTCTAGGGGATGTTTGGTTTTATATGAGTTATTATTTTCATGTGGTTCATCGATGATTGGGGAAATGAAAAGATAGTTTGTTTAATGGTCTCAGTGATCTCATGGGTTCTAGAAATCCACGTGGATCCAAGGATATGTCCTTAGAACATTCTCTATGATGGTGATGTGATTGTAGTATGACCAATAACCATATTTTAAAGTCACCTACCATCAATAATTTCCCCTCGCATTATCAATGTCTTTTTATTTCGGATTATTTGAAACATAGTTTTAATGAAAAAATGATGACTTGATTTTAAGAAGTGTGAATTATTTTGGAAGGATTTTCTAGTAAAGTAGAAATGGTTTGATTTTAGAAAGAGTAGAAATGAATTCTATGAATGGTTTTAAATTATTAAATGGTGTTTTTACACCTCCTTCTAATGTGTGATTTGTGTTATTTTGGGTTTTGAAAACCTATTTCAAATAGAGTTTTCTAAGCTGTTGAAAATTGTTTTGAATGGAATGAAGTTTTATTTAATTTTTGTGTGGATTTTGAAGATAAATTTGGATTTATAAATGGGTTGTAATTGGAAAAGTTTCATGAATTTTTAGTAACTTTTTTTAAATATGTGTAAATGAGTTTCAAAATCAAAGAGTTTTGATTTAATTGAGTTTGTCCTAAAACTGGAAGTGTTTTGAAATGGTATAAGATGTTTTGAATGTAATTTTTATGACTCTAATGTGAGTTTTAATTAATAATTGGTGTATTTCATATAATTATTTTAATATTTGTATTGGGTTTTGATTTTTTACATTAATTGTTTTGATAAACAAGTTTTTTTGGTTGAATTTATAGATTTTTCAAATTGGAAAGAATGTTTGTTTCATCCATTGGTATTTCTATGAGTGACCAAATGCATGGATTTATATGTGATGATGGATAGTTAAGGGGATTAATGGATTTTTTCGATATGGATATGAAGAGGGTGCCCCATGTGGAATGGAAACATAAATGTGTGAGGCCTATGGGGTACCATTGGTGGATGTGTAAACAACCGACCCTTTTTTTAAAATAGATTATTTTAAAAGGAAAATTTAATGCATTGATGACGAATTCAGGTGGTGTGTATTATGTGTTTTTGAGAATGATGTGGTGAGGTGTATTTAGTTCTACAAACCATCTAATTTGAATGTTGTTTTTGGTTTATTTGGTAATTTGGGTTGAAGTGTTGATTAGTGGCCCATTGTGAGAAATTTCTTATGAAGCCCTTTGGGTTGCTCCCCTCATGTGTTAATTCCTGGTTTGTGGTACATTTTACCCAATGGACTGGATTGGTTTGGTCCTTGGATTTTATTTTTGTCTATGGTATGCCCCAATATAGTGTTATTGAAATGTTTATGTGCATCCATGGGTAATTCACCATTGGAAGACCCTCCATTTTATCAATGTATGGACTCGCATCCTTGGTTTCAGGGTTGAGTCTACCCCATTTATTATTCGGTTCAGTAGAACCTTTCCTTGCATGAGAGTGGTTGTGGAAGGTTGAAATAAACATTTTTTCTATATGTTTCCTATGTTTCATAAAACTCCAAAGATGACGTTTGAAACTTTTGTATTTACAAGTATTATTAGGAGTCTTGTAGGGGAATTTTATCGATGAAAGTGAAAACAATCCAGGTTCATCAGTGTTGAATGATGTCCTAAATGGCCTTTGGGCCATTTGTTAGTCCTGTTTAGACAAGGGTTTATGATGGAATCCATTGTATAATAATTAGTTCATTTGAGTCTATTATGGTTCCCTATAGTAATATCATGCTATATGGAACTCTGTTTAAGGATACACTCCTAGTAATGACCATGTCACTTGGAAGGGTCGTGGTCAGTGTTGTCATGATGTGTTCAATTTTATTTTGAGGGAAATGGTGGATGTTGTTGATCTACTTGATGGATTGTTATAAATAAATATCATGGTTCATTTTTTGAAATATTTAATGCAATGTTTGATGTGAATATTTATTCCGTGTTTTTCCTTCTTTTGTTTCATTTTTTTTGTGGTGAATGAGGTGGTTCATGTGCTTCCCCCAATACCATTTTCGGGTAATGGTATGATGTTTGAAATAAGGATTGATTAGGGTGTTCTAATAATTAGAACATAATTATAACATATAACTAGCATCAAACGTGAGGGATACATCCATAGGCCTCAGAGTTAAGCTTTTCACGCAGTCAGAAAATTTCTAGGGCTATATGGGATCTTGGTTTCACTTCTATCTCTATTGTGGGTTATGGAGATAGTCAAATGTTTTGACGTGGTTGTTTCATTTCAAGTGGTCTTGTGTGTTATAAAGGGTTGTGGGGACCCTATCCTTTAGGGTTGTAATCTGGGTTGGTGAAGCAGTATCTCCATTGTTTTTAGGAGGGCATGCAATTTTGTTTCCAAAAACCATGTTCTTGAACTCTTATTAGAGCACCCCTCAGTGTAGTTATTCTTGAATGAATAACCTTGGGGTATCTACTTGATATATTTCTCGGCTAGTCTCTATCATGGATGGGGATTTTCATAGATGTGTGAACCTTGGTGTGTCTTTGTTGGTTTATATATTAATTTATTGAAACCCACCTTTGTAGATGGGGTTTCATCTTATGGGGTCTTATTTGGGTCATCCCCTTTTATTTGGTAAAGAAAATTTGTTCTTATGGGGGGGAAACCCACCACGTGTCTCATATAAGTTTTTTGGACTATGTCTAATGCAATATTATCCCTTAGGGTGGGGATTATGTTATGTATCCATTGTTTGGTGTCCTATTTCTATCTATAGAAATTATGTTGGCTCTTGTAGTGGGAAGTCCATTCGGGTCTCCCCATATAAATAATTCAGTTGTGTTCCTGGTTTTGGAATTGTGATATGTAGTCTCGTTCAGAGCTTTCTAACCACTAATTTTTCTCCCATGGGTAAAACATGGATTAGATAATTCCTAATGGGTTGTGTTTTGAATATATTTTATCATTTCAGGTATGGGGTTAAATTTTGGTTGCTGATCGAATCCCTTCTTTTGATTGATCAACATGAGGTGTTTTAGCCATTTGGGGGTGGGAGAGCATAGCAAGGGACTCCATCCGGGACTATCGTTGGTTTTTTTTCTCATCTGGAATTGTTGTGTCTTTATAGGGGCATAAATTGTTATTGTGGGGATAATTTTCAATCTTAGATACTCAATTACATGCTTTTTTCAAATCTTATTTTGGTTAACAGTTTTCAATTGGTTTCTAGGATTTCCTATATTAGATTTGGTGTCTCAAGTGTTCTTGATCTAATTCAATAGTATTGGATGTCTTGGATAGTATTTGGACTTGTATTATATTATACGTAATCTATTAGTATGCAGTGTCTTGGAATTGAATTTATGAAACTCTTAGGGGATCCTATTGGGGAGTATGTTTTGGTGGGGAAGTTTCTTCAATATTTGGGCCTAACTGTGATCCCATTTCCATAATTTTTTTAAAAAACTCTTATGAATAGTTTGTGTTCAACATTGTTCACCTATTATAATTCCCACATGGCCTCCCCAATCATATTTAATCCACCATATCTATTTATACCAATATAGAACTCATAATCATTGTGTATTTGGATGATTTATCAGGGTATGGGTGAACCTGTGATCCCATTTCTAGATTTTTGGAAATAATTTTGTTCTATTATATATCATTCGTATTTAATATTTTTCAGTCATTAAACATATTAATTTATCCCACAATGACTAAGAGAAACACTATGTTCCATTTTCATTCATTGGAGGTCATCTTTTTCATAGATTAGTGTGTATTTTTCAATGTTTTTCAAATAATACAGATATACAATGAAAATTTGTTTCTTTAATAAACCATTCATTTTTACTTATTTCCACCATTTCTATCCCCACTATACCTCCTATGACTTAATCGAACATCCTTTACAATGTCAGCTGCATTAAGATTCAACTAAAGGTGTACTTGGGTGATTTCATCAATGTTTTTAATGTATGTGAAGTACTCTCGTGTTCTATCCATTTCTTTAGGGTTTCTCCCCTCCTTCATGATGTTCCAAATTTCCTACAACTACGGTTTCATTCCTAGGGTTTTTATAATGACCCATAATTTACATAATTTGTTAATACTTCAAAATTAATGTACAATTATTACAACATATAACAAAACCATGAAAGGACCGTATAGGTATAGTTTCTTTAGAAACTGGGAAACATAAACAACTGGTTCATAAATCATCTACATTTTCTCCCTTTTATTTTATCATATCTAAATTCCCTTTTGGCATATCTTAATTAATATCCTTGTTCCTGACCTAGGGAAACTAAAACATAAAAAAGGGTGAGCTCAAATTCTTAGTAATGGTAATCAAAAGAAATATCATTCATATCATATTCCAAAGAACATAACATTTTGAAAATCATAACCTGCAAAAGAAATCATAATATCATAACATGGGATAAATAATAATAGTGAAATTTAATCCCAATAATCATAATGTAAAACCTGAATCATTGTGTCATACACACATAATCATATAGAATCATTTCTTAGTAGTCAAGACTCATTTCCAAGACTATCTTAGCGGATAAAGTCCATTTCTGAACAGAGTTCACTCCTCGTTTATGTCCTGTTTCACTGAACCGGATTAACCTGCCGTTCCATCCATGTCTATCCCATGAGATATAAATATGTACCCAATGCATTGAAGGGAGATATAGGTCCCACCCATATCATAATGAAACCATTCTTATGTGTGCCACAAAATCATAAATCATACATAATATCATAACACATGTAATTATTATAAATATATATAGGTAAACATTATTAAAAGGTCTACCATGTGTCATGTGCCTCCAATAATTATAAATTTTAGAGAAAAGAGGGAAATGTTTCTAAAATTTCCATAAAACACATTTTTTCAATGTTTATAGGTTATTTGGGTACTTAAGATAACGTTAAACAACATTGAAATATTATTTTTACCTTAATAGCTATAATTAATTTTAATAATAATCACTACATATATGGTAAAAAAGAAACCTAAACTCATTATCAATTATAATTTATTATTATTAAAAATAGGTAATATATTTACCCAAAATATAATAATATAATTGTGTAAAATTAACAAAATATTAAGCCCATATAAGTGTTGTGAAATATGGTTTTTAAGGTGAACATGTCTAAATGTTTGAAATGTTTTCATATCCAATATAATTTTGAAATTGTCCCCAATGATCTAAATTGGATTTATTTGTTTATAATTTATATAATTATCCTTATAAATATGAATATATATTAATAATACTAAATAAATTAGAATAAATAGTAGTTTGAAATTGAAATTTAGTATTTCTCACTATCCATCTAGTAATTTTGTTTTTCAGAAAAAAATCCAAACAATTCAAAATAAGATAATTTTTTAGTTAATAATTTAAAATTGAATTCTATTTTATCAAAAAAATCAATAATTATATTAAATCAATTTTATTATTCTTCACAAATATATATAAAAATGAGTTATTTTGAGAAAATAGTCTTTTTAAACCCATTAAAACATTCCCAAAAATTATACATTTTATTATCTATATATTATAATTATATTAAGACCATGATTAAAAATTAATAAAAAAATATTTATATTCATTCTCTTATTATATTTAACATTTTTTTCTATCTCATTTAAATAATTATAACAATAAAATGTCATTTTGTAGAAACCCAATGTTGCTTGTAATGCAAGCCAAGTCAGCGTTTCATGTAAGGAAATTATATCATGGTGTAGATTATATAGAAGGAATACCTTGGATTAACGTCAAACTCAAAACATAAAATAAATTGAATTTATTTAAAATAATATCATAAAATCAGGGGGCGTTACAGTAATGGATTTTCAACTTAAGTTCATGTAAATTTATTATTTTACCCAGAAAAATTGAATTTTGGTACAATAAATATTCTAATGGCATTTTAAAATATGATGAAAAATATTATATTCATCTCTAATTAATTAGAAGGTATCTCTTCACCTCACATGTATACGAAATAATTTGACATTTGGATGGACATGAATCTAAAATTTATCGATGGGGGATATTATCCCATGAAACTAATTCAATAAATTTAAAATTTTCATGAGTTATATAAAAAATATATTAGCCTTAGGTGTTAATGAAGAGTATTTCGTTGAATTTTAAATTAATTTAATCTCTTTGTGATGTAAAAAATCCATTCCTAATTTATTTCCATAAGTACCAATGTATCATAATTTAATTATCGATTGTGTTTCTCAGTTAGAGATCCCTTAAATTCATAAATTAACTACCTTCAAAATCTTAGATATAACACTAAAAAATAATCTCATTAATATTATTCTCATGGAGTATGGTCATTCAAGGAGGAGGAAATTCATTTCCCGCCCTTGAATTTATCTTTTTTATGTTTTTTATATACAAGGGTTACATACTAGTGATATTTATTTATCCAAAACATATAACATTTTTCCTCATTAATTTATTCAAATATGGGTTCATATAATTATGTAGTGGGTATAATTTCATGAATGTATATTATATTATTTAAAATTAATGAGGAGAACAAATTTTAAAGAGGAAAAAAAGTATGACTTCCTCATTATCAAGGTTCACATAGGAAACCATGTCGGATTATATATGGGTTAATGTATAGTCATGTACTAAAAATAATTACAAGATTAGAAAAAAAATTGTTCTAAAAATTCTAATATTTAATCAAACAGGTACATTTTACCCACTTTTTCTTGTAAAAAATGTAATTAAAGGAGTCATATTGTCTCTATTTGAATAGGTAACTTTTTTAACGTTTTAAAACATAAATAGAATTTAATTTTTACACTAAACAAAATTACATGTCATTATTTTTGTAAATATTCCATTTAAATATTACAAATATATTTTTTAAACAGTTTTCTAAAAGTTACTCTGAAATGAAAATATTATGAAAATTTTTTCTAATATGAAATGAAAATTTTCCTGAAGACCATTTTAAAGAACATTTAATTGTATTTCAATTCATCATTGGAAACAACCCCTCAATATTTCTCTTGAGGGTACAAAATATATGGAAACTATCCTTATTATTTCATTGAAATTTTATGATTATTTTATCCCTGGATAAGATTGATATTGACAACTTTGTTTAATCTCTGTAGCCATTAAATTTCCCCAATATACCAACATTTTTTATCATTGGTATGATTATATCCTAAACCATGTACCGTTTTTACTTGTGGTGTTCACATTATACATTATTTGATTAAATATGGGAATCAATGATAACTCCACATACATTACCTATTACAAATACTAGATACGGAACAATGGATTTGAACTAAATTATTTATTAGATATATGATGAGTGCGTTGGATAGGTATGACACTTGTAGATCTGAGTTATAGATACCCACATGACATATCAATTATCTCATGTGAAGAATTAGTTAGAAAACATTAGTTAAGTGAGTCTTTACCCAGTATGATTTAAACCATCTTATTAAAGTTCTCTACATCAAAGGTACCATGTACATAGGAATCATGGTTTCCAAGAATTTATAATTAACCTCATTCTGTATTCTGTTATTACTATCCATGATATTTCACTATGACATTATCGTTGGATTCATTATATTCAAAATTATTTAAACAGAATGTGATTTAGTTATTTACCATAAAATAGTTATTGGTCTATATCATGTTATAGTAGTGTTGTCATTGATTAAATGGCATGTGAAAAAAATTATGTCTTCATATTTATTACTTCCTCACTTATCAAATTATTGGTTAAATAGAATGTTTGGTCTGTTATTTACATTTCTATATTGGTTACGTTTATTGAATCATTACCTTTTATATGATATTTAGCCCTTATAGAGGGTTTGACTTTATCCTTATTTTGTTTTCTTTTCCATAGTATTCCATTATGATTATAATCACTAATATTTAGGAAAATTCAAGATAGAATAAATTTATGCTTGAAAGAAAATAAATTATATAAATAATTTTGTATTAATTTGACATAAAATTCTCATGTATGAATATAGTTACAAACACTAATAATAAATATAGATATTTTGGTTTCAATACCATTGATTATTATTCTTGGTTAACGATTTTAGGAACTAACACCATGTTTCTAGAGTCGAGGTCACTACATTTTGAATCATTGATATGTTTAGTATAATTAATCAAAACTAGATATAGCACAACTTTTATTCGGTAATATAACCCTATGTTTTATTTTGCGGATAAGTATAGAAGAAATACTAATCTTTCCAAAAGGTATATATTTTATATAATTTACTTGAAATACATCCTTATAAAGATACTTCATGTGGACGGGGTCCTAGAACAAATATACCTCAAGGTAATAGTTCTAAACATTCAAAATTGACATTTCCATATTTTAACATGGTGCATGAAAACACGCCTTATTGCCTAAATCATTTTATTCTCATGGGGTTGTGCTTATAATAAATCACGTTTTATTTAGAAAAATTATAAATGTGATCAATATATGAAGAAAATTAATATCCTAGGTTAAAAATAAGGTGTTTTAGAATTAAAATTGTTTATTTATATAGACAACCTCTAATGACTATATTGTTTTCATACCATGATAATTGTTTCTCACATTATGCTTTTTGTTTTATGTAAATGGCTATAAAACAATGAAAACATGTTGAAATTGGACATTAAGGATAGTTTTTTGGAAAATGAGAAACCAAATGTGATGTTCATAGGAGTGAAAGATTCCATATTAATACCAAATTATTTTTCATAAAATATTATTAACAATGTTTAACATTACCATCTACCAGACTCAAAAAATAATAGAACGATGGATTTTTATTTGTTCCTGAGTGGTGGTATCCATGGAGAAATTATTTCTCAATTTCCATCGTAAATAAAATAGGGAAGGAGTAACCCTATAATGTGTGTCAATTTAAAGTGGAAATTCCTTATGTGTGTAAAATAGGGGCATTATAAAATGGTTTGTCAGGGAAAAATGGAGAGTATAGAGAAATGAAATAAATATAACCCGAAGGATCAATTTATAGTTATTTGTCTTAAATATGGGGAAAATGAGAATTAACCTAATCAATTACCATTATAATGGGAATCCACTAAACTATATATGGTATTTATTAAAAATAAAATGGATGAATTATTTTCTTTTATTCTTGAAATAAATTTTTAACATTTTTTTCGAATAGTATTTTTGTTACAAGAATCATGAAACATATAAGGACTCAGAGAAATTTGTAAGAAAGTCTGTATTCATTAAGATATGTTTTATGGTTAATATCATTAGTTCGGGAGTTTATGATTGAAAATAAAATCAATTACATAAAAATCATTTTTATGTTTTATGTAATGAGGTTTTACATTTATTTATGGAATTTTGTGGAATATTATGGAATGTATATGTCTTTATAGAATATTTATATCTATGAATAATCCAGTTAAATTTTATAGACTGAAGTTTAATGTTATTTATAATGAAAAAATTTATATCATTATCAATGATAATGTAATAATTGTCAAATATATCATTAAAAGCTAAAAAATAGAGTTGTTTTAAAACCCTTAGTAATAATTTAATTTAATGATGACATTTATTTCAATGTTGTCCGTGATACTTTTTTCCAGAATCATTATGAAACTAATATTAATATAGTATTAGAAAATTGAAATCCCACATGCTAGGTGGTAACTAATCGCATTGAAAAAGGTGTTTGGGCTTGAAACCATTACCAAAGTGTGATAATGATTTCTCATCTACCATTATCCTTCATGATGTCCTAGAAAATGTTTCATTGTTTTTAGAAAAAAAATTGATGAATAAATATTAATGATGAACCACTAGTATTACTTTTTTGGTTTAAATACTAATTTATTTTCTATTTTGAATTTTTAAAATATTTTTAGGTAGACAAAAATGACTTGTCGCTCTATATGAATTTTATGATCTATTAAAATTAAATTATAGTTCATTAGGGAAAAAATTATTATAGTATATTTATACCATTGAATATGATATGTCATTGATCGATGTTTAACCAAGTATAAAATTATTATTGTCAAATAGATACATTGAAATTATGTATATTTCCTTATATTCATAGATAGTAAATTTATTCTTTATCATAAGAAAAAGGACCAGGAAGTAAAATGTTATCATATTTCTATTATTTATGAGGATATCAGTAGGCTCTTCACAACTATTAGATTTATGATTTGGTTTTTTTCACCATTTGCTTTATAATTGACATGTTTTTTATCAATGAATTTACTGAATCCTGAATAATATTTATACATTTTGTCAACATCCATATCTTAACTTCACACCAATTTCCATCTACATATAAACCTAGATATGTGTTATTCTTTGTGAAATTAGTACATGTATTTCACACATATTAAGAAGATATTTTACCATGCACCCTCCTAGTATTGGATTTTCATTAATGTAATTTTCAAAAATCTAACAAAAGATAACTAAGATTATGTTTCAATTGTGATTAGATGATTTACCTATTTTGTGGTGAATGTAACACCCAAAAACTTATAATATCATCATCATACTCGGTAGCATGTATGACACGTAACACCAAACATGGAAAAAGTTTATCCAATAGAGAATAAATGATACATTTAGAATTCTATGAAAAATCAATAAATTTAAAACCATTCATCGAACGTAATACTATGTTGACTTCCATTACCTGTAAGAATTTGTTTTTTAGAATTTGTTTTATTAGATGAATGACAGGATTTTACCAAAAAACAATATACAAAAAATATTGTTATCTCTAGGGATGGTAATCATATAGCCATTAGAATGTAGAGAATTAATCATATTAACCATATTATAAAAATATATAGTTTAAAAAAATTAATTTTTTATTAATTGATTTAAAATAATAATAATAATCATTTAAATAATAATAAAGTGTTTCAGAAAAATAGTATTTTTCTAAAAGTCAATTTATTCACACATAGGACATATAATTTGAAAATTATTATTTAAAATTTTAGAATATTTCTATAAAGAATAAAATTAATTTCCCAAAGAGAAATACCAATATATAATTGGTTACATATTTTTTATTTTTTAATAAGTTTAAATTTTTTGATTAATAGTGAAAAATAATAGATTATAATTGAAAAATACCATTTCTTATTTGTAATTTATAATTTGAATTTATATTTTTTTAATGTTTCTATTGTTAAATTATACATTTATTAATTAAATTTTTCTTATTTGAATCATTTTAAAATATAATTGTGAAGTAAAAAAAATGTGACATTTTGAACATGTTTACTTTAAAAACCAATGTTTCCGTCGTGTCAATGGGATTATTTTTGTATTGAATATTTCCACTTATTTGAATTTTATTTGTAATAATGGATTCAATATATGGAATAAAGAAATTATTATTTTTAATTAGGTGAACATAATTTTTCAACAATATCATTAGGGAAATGTATTAAAATTATTATAGTAATTAAAGAGAAAACCAGTTTACTTCATGGATAATATCAACAAATTAGTTGTAAAAATGACCCAAACCATTTTAAAAACCACTTTGTGGAGATATTTTTTCTATATCTATTAAATACATCATAATTTTGAATAATATTGGGACGAGGGATATGAAAAAAACATGGTATGAATTCACTCTTCCAAATAATTTTCATGTGTTCCACTAACCAGACTCATAAAAAGAAACAATGTATCATTTCCCCTTCAAACCATAAAAACATAGAGGCTTTGAAATACCTACCAAATTAAATCAAAAAAAATCCATTAAATCATGTTAGAATAATTATTTTGGAATTGAGGTAATTTTTTAAGGTTTTAGTGAAATCCAAATGAGGAAAGCCAATGAAGATATAATGTTCTTGTAAAAACATTATAATTTTAATTTCATTATCCCCCTAATAAAATTAATATTATACCATTAAGGTAGAACATAATAATTATTATACATATACATAAATGTATTTATTTAAATGATGTTACCTATTACATTACATGTTCTATCAAATGGGTTACTAGATCACCATTTATGTTTTCAGCAGACTACTGCCTAATGAATCGGTGTATATAGAAATTTGTTAGAAAGTCTGTATTCATTAAGATATGTTTTATGGTTAATATCTTTAGTTCGGGAGTTTATGATTGAAAATAAAATCAATTACATAAAAATCATTTTTATGTTTTATGTAATGAGGTTTTACATTTATTTATGGAATTTTGTGGAATATTATGGAATATACATGTCTTTATAGAATATTTATATCTATGAATAATCCAGTTAAATTTTATAGACTGAAGTTTAATGTTATTTATAATGAAAAAATTTATATCATTATCAATGATAATGTAATAATTGTCAAATATATCATTAAAAGCTAAAAAATAGAGTTGTTTTAAAACCCTTAGTAATAATTTAATTTAATGATGACATTTATTTCAATGTTGTCCGTGATACTTTTTTCCAGAAACATTATGAAACTAATATTAATATAGTTTTAGAAAATTGAAATCCCACATGCTAGGTGGTAACTAATCGCATTGAAAAAGGTGTTTGGGCTTGAAACCATTACCAAAGTGTGATAATGATTTCTCATCTACCATTATCCTTCATGATATCCTAGAAAATGTTTCATTGTTTTTAGAAAAAAAATTGATGAATAAATATTAATGATGAACCACTAGTATTACTTTTTTGGTTTAAATACTAATTTATTTTCTATTTTGAATTTTTAAAATATTTTTAGGTAGACAAAAATGACTTGTCGCTCTATATGAATTTTATGATCTATTAAAATTAAATTATAGTTCATTAGGGAAAAAATTATTATAGTATATTTATACTATTGAATATGATATGTCATTGATCGATGTTTAACCAAGTATAAAATTATTATTGTCAAATAGATACATTGAAATTATGTATATTTCCTTATATTCATAGATAGTAAATTTATTCTTTATCATAAGAAAAAGGACCAGGAAGTAAAATGTTATCATATTTCTATTATTTATGACGATATCAGTAGGCTCTTCACAACTATTAGATTTATGATTTGGTTTTTATCACCATTTGCTTTATAATTGACATGTTTTTTATCAATGAATTTACTGAATCCTGAATAATATTTATACATTTTGTCAACATCCATATCTTAACTTCACACCAATTTCCATCTACATATAAACCTAGATATGTGTTATTCTTTGTGAAATTAGTACATGTATTTCACACATATTAAGAAGATATTTTACCATGCACCCTCCTAATATTGGATTTTCATTAATGTAATTTTCAAAAATCTAACAAAATATAACTAAGATTATGTTTCAATTGTGATTAGATGATTTACCTATTGTGTGGTGAATGTAACACCCAAAAACTTATAATATCATCATCATACTCGGTAGCATGTATGACACGTAACACCAAACATGGAAAAAGTTTATCCAATAGAGAATAAATGATACATTTAGAATTCTATGAAAAATCAATAAATTTAAAATCATTCATCGAACGTAATACTATGTTGACTTCCATTACCTGTAAGAATATGTTTTTTAGAATTTGTTTTATTAGATGAATGACAGGATTTTACCAAAAAACAATATACAAAAAATATTGTTATCTCTAGGGATGGTAATCATATAGCCATTAGAATGTAGAGAATTAATCATATTAACCATATTATAAAAATATATAGTTTAAAAAAATTAATTTTTTTTAATTGATTAAAAATAATAATAATAATCATTTAAATAATAATAAAGTGTTTCAGAAAAATTGTATTTTTCTAAAAGTCAATTTATTCACACATAGGACATATAATTTGAAAATTATTATTTAAAATTTTAGAATATTTCTATAAAGAATAAAATTAATTTCCCAAAGAGAAATACCAATATATAATTGGTTACATATTTTTTATTTTTTAATAAGTTTAACTTTTTTGATTAGTAGTGAAAAATAATAGATTATAATTGAAAAATACCATTTCTTATTTGTAATTTATAATTTGAATTTATATTTTTTTAATGTTTCTATTGTTAATTTATACATTTATTAATTAAATTTTTCTTATTTGAATCATTTTAAAATATAATTGTGAAGTAAAAAAATTGTGACATTTTGAACATGTTTACTTTAAAAACCAATGTTTCTGTCGTGTCAATGGGATTATTTTTGTATTGAATATTTCCACTTATTTGAATTGTATTTGTAATAATGGATTCAATATATGGAATAATGAAATTATTATTTTTAATTAGGTGAACATAATTTTTCAACAATATCATTAGGGAAATGTATTAAAATTATTTATAGTAATTAAAGAGAAAACCAGTTTACTTCATGGATAATATCAACAAATTAGTTGTAAAAATGACCCAACCCATTTTAAAAACCACTTTGTGGAGATATTTTGTCTATATCTATTAAATACATCATAATTTTGAATAATATTGGGACGAGGGATATGAAAAAAACATGGTATGAATTCACTCTTCCAAATAAATTTCATGTGTTCCACTAACCAGACTCATAAAAAGAAACAATGTATCATTTCCCCTTCAAACCATAAAAACATAGAGGCTTTGAAATACCTACCAAATTAAATCAAAAAAATTCCATTAAATCATGTTAGAATAATTATTTTGGAATTGAGGTAATTTTTTAAGGTTTTAGTGAAATCCAAATGAGGAAAGCCAATGAAGATATAATGTTCTTGTAAAAACATTATAATTTTATTTTCATTATCCCCCTAATAAAATTAATATTATACCATTAAGGTAGAACATAATAATTATTATACATATACATAAATGTATTTATTTAAATGATGTTACCTATTACATTACATGTTCTATCAAATGGGTTACTAGATCACCATTTATGTTTTCAGCAGACTACTGCCTAATGAATCGGTGTATTTAGTTTGAAAATTACCACATTTAAAGGATAAGAATAATGATGGATTTGTGATTTTTAAATTATATTTATATTATTTATTATTATTTTATGTTCCAATGATTTTTTTATCACACATACCTTTATTCATTCTATTTTTTTTGGAATACAATATCATCACTCATGTGTATGGTAGACTACCCCTTGTAAAGTGTTGTGATTTTATCATACTTTACAAAAAAATTATTAAGAATGAGTTTAATAAATATAAGTTACATATAATACATAAAAATAATAATATAATAATATAATAATATATATAATATATATAATATATTTCATTAACTTATATATCATTCAATACGACAATAAAATTGAAATAAATTTGATGAATATGTACTACCTACCTTCTCTTTGAATTGTGTATTTCATTTATTTTTAAAAAATATTATGTACTTTTACAATTTATTATATTATTAATATATATGATATAAAGATAATTTTTTACATTCTATATATGTCTAAATAATGATCAATGTATGAGTGAAAAAAATAAAGAAGTCAAGACATACTCTAAAAAAGAAGTTATTACCTGAAATAATTAAAATAATGAAATATCATTAACATAAAGTTGATAATATGATATAAAAATTAATATATGATATCATACATATTAATATTTTTCTTTTAAAAGTCAATTAATTTTTTTAAAACCATTATACATGATGTTAAATTATGCATGGCCAAATGTAAAGCTTTTAAAAAGGGATTTCTCCACAATTTTATTTTATTGAGGAAAATAGTAATGTTATATATATAATTAAATTCATATGGAATATATAAAGAGAAACTTTGATGTATTATCATGAATAATTCATTTCTATTGGAATTTTTTATTTCAATAAGAATTATTTTGTCAAATTGTATTTGAATTAAATGTTACCATATAAAAGATATTTTAATAATTAAATTCATTTTTATTGAGTTATATTACATCCTCATTGTCATTAATATTATATGATTAAGTGTATAATTTTAAGTATTTTTTACAAAATATCTGTCAAAAAAAATTATCCTTATATTAAAATTTTGGAAAATTTTATGAATATATCATAATAAACCATTTAATATTATTCTACCTTGGTCACTCATATTCATTGTCAAGTGATTATTACCCTTTTCACTTTTTTATAATTGAAATGTTTTCGAAAATGTTTAAATAAAATTGGACATCATTTATTTTTTTGTTTGAAATTCATTTTCTTAAAATCCAGGATTTAATAAAAAAATTAAAAAAAAATTATGAATAAGCATTTAATAATGATTTACGATATTAAACTTCTATCCATTTTTTTTAAACAACGGAATTTTCTTGTCACATTCAAAATAGCGATGTTTTATAATATTATTATAATGTAAAAGTAATAATCATTTTTGTTATATGGAATTATCACCCATAATTTAATTTAATATTACCTTTATATTATATGAATATTATTAAAAATAATTTTTAAAAAATTTATTTTATAATAATTTTTTAAAACTTTTTTCCAAAATTTAAAATCTATTTTCATTAATAGTAAATTTAGTGATCTTTTTTATTTTATATTTATTAATAAATGACACCAGACATTAATTATTAAAATATTTTTTAAACCATGTATTTACACCATTATTGTTCATTATATACAAGGTTTATGAACATTTTTTCAAGAATAGTATTGATATTTACATCATTATCTCATTTTTTTAGTTATTAAATTTCCTATAAATATAACCACAATTTATCATGGATATGATTATTGCCTAAATTGTATAGTATTTTCATATATGGTGTTTATATTTAATAATTTTTTATTAACTTGGGGGAATATTGATATATATATATATATATATATATTCATTAATACTTATAGATGTTTGGTAAGGCACACTGCCTATGGATTAAATACATAGTTAGATATATGAGGAAATATTTGGATATGTATGACAATGGTGGGGCATTGTTAATGATTTCCCCTTGATTCATTAATATACACATTGTAAAATACATTTAATAGGTATAGTTACGTTACTTTTATCATAATATGTCTAAAACAATGATGTTGAAGGCAATTCTAATAAAGATACATCGTAACATGGAAATGTGGTATCAAATTAGTAAGAATTTTCATCATCCAGTACATAGTTCTTACTGTCCAAAATATTTCACTATAAACATATCTTTGGATTAAATTTATTCTAATTTATTTAACAAAAACATTTTCCCAAATATTTACCTTTCTATAATGATTATTCCATATCCAGTTATGATGTTTATGTTAGTTATTAATAATAACATGTGATGTTATTTCCCATTCAATATTTTAACTCACATATTCTATAGCTTATTGATCACATGGAATGTGTGTTTAGTTATTTACCTTTCCATTTAATTATGATCAATTTTTAATTATTGATTCCACTTTACATTACCATTATTGATAATTTGATATCACCATTTTATACATTTCACCTAGATTCCATGATGTTTAATATGATTTGTACATAGGGATATGCTTGAAAAAAAATTTATTCTAAAAATAAATAAGGTCGTAATTTGAGTATTCTATTTCAATACAAGACACATGTATGTATTTAGTGTAGGATCGAAATAATGATGTAGATGCTCAATATACTAGAGGGGGGGTGAATTATATACTTTAAAAATTCCTTTGTAACCTTTAAAGTTAGTTACGATTAACTATGTTTTCCTTAAGCAAAGGAAAGGGCTAAGTTTAAAAAAGTTAAACTAAGAAAATTCACAACACCTCTAACACCGAATGCAAACTTGAAATGAGATTCCGAAAGTGGGTTCCGAAAATATTGTTCCGTAAAATGAAACTTAATGAAAGATTACAATGTGATATTCTACCTTAAAGCGTATAGAATCTAAATGAATCAGAGTACAAGTAAGGAAGTATAAGAAAGTTATAAATTTCTTATAATAAAAAATGCAGTGGAAATAAAACAAGTAGTTAAACTACAAGTAACAAGATATAAGTCTTTTAACCCAAAGAAATGGGTATCCAACAACCTTGGATAAAGGTCCCTTGATTTATACTTTCAAGCATGTCTGTCTTACCCACACTCGGGTAAGCCCTCGATACAAAGATTGGAGTCTCTGTCTTGTAATCCCCGCAAGCCTTCAACTTCAAGGTAGTTGGCGACCTCTATATTCCTTAGCAAGGAAGCCCTCGAACTTCAAGGTAGTCGGAACCTATGTCTTCCTATCCTCGGAAGCCCTCGAATGTAATCACAAACATTCAGAGTCGCATGATGTTTTGAGAGTTAATAAGAGCCTCTCTCTCTATAAATCACTTCAACAGCATGTATGCACAAAACCAGGTTGTTCATCTGTCATCAGTATCTAGATCTTTCAAATGAGCTCCTATTTATAGGTAAGGTTGGCTCCTTCTTCAACGGTCATATTTTCCTTAAAGATCGGAGGGACCTGTACACGTGTCACTTAGACAACGGTTAGTTTATAACAAAATAGACGACATCGATTTATAACAAAACAAGTGTAACTGAAAGTAAGACATCGTTTTAATTTTAACTCAAAAGATCGGAATGAAAGCTTCAGAGTGAAAGTTCGGAGTCTGAATAAATCAGAGTGTACAAAACAGAGATGATCAGATTCTGTTTAATAGATGAATTCGGAATGAGAATTCGGAATAAGAATTCATCATCGGAATTCGTAATGAGAATTTATCATCAGAATTCGTAATGAGAATTCATCATCCGAATTCGTAATGAGAATTCATCATCAGAATTCATAATGAGAATTCATCATCAGAATTCTTAATGAGAATTCCTCATCATAATTCTTAAGAAGAATTCGTTGTCGAACATCATAAGGATTTGTATCCTGTATCTGATGTAGAACTTAATTAAAGTTCCCATCCGGAGTTCGGAATAAAACTTTATTACAGTTCTCATCTGGAATCCGAAGTGGAACTTCCTTACAGTTCTTATCCAGAATTCGGATCCTCAAACAGAATAATTTATATCAACGTTTTAAACAAATCCGATAAAACAGAAATCAATCCAAATTTTACACATAGGAAAAATATGGATGAAAATATGATAAAGATACATTTCCTTATAAAATCATTTTTCCTTAATAATGCATTTTTCCTTAAGAAAGGTGTTTCTGATTTTCAAAACAAGAAGGAATGAAAAAGTCATAAGGAAAACCAAATTGACTCAACAATCTCCCCCTTTTTGGAAAGCACAAACATCTTTATGAAAAATAAATTCTAAGAAGAAAAAAACATTAAGGCTTATCTCCCTTAGCTTTAAGGAAATTGATGAATACGACTAACTCCCCCTTAGGCTTTAAAACACTAAGGATCGTATTCTAGATTTCCTGAGTGACATTTCATTACGAAAAATAACGTCTTATTTAATGAAAAAACTCCTCCTTAGATAGAATCTCAATGGAGGTCTTCTTTTTCTTAATAATCTTTTCCTTCTCCCACTTTAGATAGACTCTCATTAGAGTTCTTCTTTTTCTTAAGAATCTTTTCCTTCTCCCCCTTTGTGATATTCAAAAAGAAATCGAGGGAATGGAAAAAAAACAAAGTACCTGAAATATTAGTAATAACAACAAAAGAAACTACATGCACAATTTTCATTAGGTTTGAAATCTCGACAACAAAGAAAATATTACAACAAAAAGATTGGATTTGGTTATTTTGGATCTTTTTCCTTTGAAATGAGCCCTTTAAGAATAGTCTTGATCTTCTTCAGGTCTTTATGATCTTATTCAGCTTGCTTCTCTAAGACAACTATTCTTGTAGATTGAGCTTCAATCTTTTCCTCTTGGGCTTTCAGCTTTTCTTCCGGATCATTGATCTTTTCTTCCTGAGCCTTCATCTTCTGATCAAACTTAATCCGATGATCCCTTTCAAATTTCCAGTTTTGAGAAACGGAATTCAGTTTCCCATTCAGATCTCTGACTTCGTGGATCCGAAAGTTCTTTTCATCTGTCAGCTTCTCTTCAAAGGAGGAAGTCAGCTCATTTATCTTCTTGTCCTCAGTCTCGAAGGCATCTTTAACATTGTCTTGAAACTCATCGAATAACCTCATCTCTTCAACAGTCTTCTTCGACCAATTTGTCATCCTCTTGCAAGATTTTCTATGAGATTCTTAGCCAATAAAGAAGGTTTTGAACTGAGCCTCAATCTCAACGCAGTTGTCCAAAACCATAGATACAGAGTCAGTTTTCTGATTCAAAGCATGTTAGAGCATCTGACATCTTGAATCAATACTTGAGAAGGTCGGAATGGATCCCACCAACTTCTTTAACGACTGGACAACAAAGTCATGCCCCACCGAGGATGATTCCGAATCTGAAACTTTTCTTGGAGAGTTTTCTTCCCCAATAAGCTCCAACTTCCTTTTAGACGAATCACCATATTCTCTTTTCTTTCTACCCACTTATTTGGGAGACTCAACAAGGAGTTTCTTTCCCTTGTCTTTTTTCGGAATCGATTCTTGATCAGGGGTTTTCTGTTCACCAGTAGACACTTGAACAATATCATCAACTACTTTTTGAACAACATCTTCCTCATTCTTATCCTTCTCTGGAGTTACTAACTTAGAGGATTCAGCCTCTAAAGTTCGGAGTGACAGGTGTTCCGAAGGGGACCCCTTATACTCATCTACTTCTTTCAATAAGTCTCTTGTTTCACCACTTGCTTCACCAACTTGTTCTTCCTATTGCACTTGTTGAACCTGCTCGAGTTGCTCAACATGTTCGGTTGTAACCTCTTCCGGAAAATCAAGGTTTCTTCCTGCAGTCTCAGGTAGAGATTCCAAGGAGAATGATCTCAGAACTGGAATGCTTCCGGATACCATCTCATTAAACTTTAACAACGCTTGGACTACCTCGGCTTCTGACATCTTCTTCTTGAGATTCTTTTCCTTTACTTTTTTTTAAGCTCATCAGTAGTTTTCTCCTTTAATGCCTTAGCTTCCGCAGGGTCCAATCCAAACTACGGATCCCCTTCTTTCCTTTTCTCTTTATCTGCTCTCCACTTCGCAAAAAACTAATCAGGGAAGGCTTTCTTCTTCTTTGTTTTGGGAGGTGCGGTTTGAGCTTCCTTAGATTTAGGATCTTCAACTTCAGCTACAACTTCCTTCAACATTCTTTTCATTACTGGTTTAGATGATTCCAATTCAGCAGCCTTCGGAGCCAATTCTTCTTGATTGGGAAGATTGGAGAACTCACTAGTCTCCTTATTGAAGGCGACATCCATCCTCTTAAGGGTATCATCACTGACCGACAAAATTTTGAAAACCATTGGCATAGATCTGCAAGCTTACTTGAAAGATTCAAGGCACCGAACTATCAATCTCGATAAAATTGCTGGGTACATTACGATATGGGCTCTGAAATTTCCTTTCTTAAGATTCCCAATAGTTATAAGAATGTGCCTCATGAAGTTAAACTTCCTTAGATTTATCAGGAAATCTAAGATGTAGATCTCACTCTTCTTCAAGATGTCTTTATCACCTTTCCTCGGTACGATAAGACCTTGCACCCAAAACTCTAGAATCCGGAAATTTGTGGATAAACTTGCAATCTTCGGAGCCTTGTCATCAGCCAATCGGAGAGTTTCTAAACCTTTTTCCTTATTGAAGCTACCCTTAGAGTCTGGAAACACATGAGATATAAACTCAGCTTCCCTTTCACAGGACAGCCCTACCAAGCTTGCTGCCTTGGTATAATAAAGTTTTTAAGTCTTACCATAAGACATAAAAGAAAATTTCTCCCTATTATCTTCCTAAAAGAAAGAAACTGATTCATAGAACTCAACAAGTAACTCCGAAAAGACATAATCTTGATTCCCGGTATGGACACAGTAATATCTTCCCAGCCATTCAACTTAATGTTCTTCAAAATAAGAGAATCATAATTGTTGAAGAAATCCGGATGGACTAACCTTTCTCTGTAAACTAACCATTGTGATATAGGCTTAGTAGATGACATTTCCTGAGACTCTAACTCCACAGACATTCGGATCTGAAGTTCTCTGGGAAGTTTGGAATGGAGAAATATGAAGTTCGGAAGAGCTTTAAAATAGAGAGGCAGAGATTCGGGATGCGAGAGCTTGAGATCGATCTGGGACGAGTATTTGGGTCCCCTTTATATAGGCAATGAGATGACGGTTCAATTTCTACGATTGATCTAACGATTGGGAGAAGCTAAGATCATATTTGACAGTTGAAAACTTGAATCCGATCTTTTTGAGTTTTTTATTCAAACAAGGAATTAAGAAAACTATAATAAGAAAATGCCGGAAAGTAAAATATGACAACAAAAACTTGAGTAAAGTAATCATACCTTTCAGATTGGCTTAGGAGGATTATTCATAAAGGTTAATATGACAAAGAATACAAAAAAAAACATTATTACGAGAAGACAGATTTTGCAAAAAATTTGCTTCGGAAAATAAGCTTAGTACGAAAAACTCATTACGGAACACTCATTATGGAAAACTTAGTATGCAGATTTTGTTATGAAAAAACCAGTACGAAATTTTCCATTCCAAATATTTTTAATACGAATACTTCCATTCCAGAAGTATTCTTTACGAAAATGTCCATTCTATAAAATTGTAGTTCCGGAAATTCCATTCCGGAAATCTTCGTTCCGAAAAGTTTGAAAACAAACTTTGAAAAACATTGTTAAACTAACAATCAAATGTACTCCCCGTATGAAAAGGAATTTATTGCTGTAAGGAGACTTTTTCAACAGAAAGTTACTTAAGGATGATTACCTTACAGTTATCATCCCTAAATTCTATTTAAAGTATTCAAATCTATTAGAAGGAAAAAAATTTGTGAATATATCAGTAAGTTGATCTTGTGTTCCAATAAACTGAAGAATAATATCTCTTTTTAGTGTGTGATCCCTAAGAATGTGATGCCTAATATCTATGTGTTTTGCATGGGAGTGATGTGCAGAGTTCTTACTAAGGGCAATGGCACTTCTGTTATCACACAAAATTTGAGTTTTGGTAAAACTCAAGCCATAGTCAGTGACTGTGTGTTGCATCCACAACACTGGTGCACAACAACTTCTAGCTACTACATATTCAGCTTCAGTAGTGGATAGTGCTACAAAATTTTGCTTCTTGTAGGACCAATAAACTAATGAATCTCCTAAGAAATGACAAGTTCTGGATGTACTTTTTCTATCCATTCTACATCCACCAAAGTCAGCCTCAGAAAATCTTTTTAGAACAAAATCATTTCCAGAAGTATAAAATAATCCTAGATCCATGGTTCCCTTAAGGTAGCGAAAAATTATTTTTACTGCCTTTAAGTGGGATTCCTTAGGATTGGATTGATATCTTGCACATAATCATACTGAAAACATTAAGTCTGGTCGACTAGCTGTTAAGTAAAGTAAACTTCCTATCATACCTCTAAAAGATGTTTGATCTACTGGTTTCCCAGCTTCATCAAGATCTAAAGAGATTGAGGTACCAATGGGAGTACTTATACTCTTAGTGTTGTCATAATCATACTTTTTAAGAAGATATTTAATATACTTATGTTGAGATATGTAGGTTCCTTCTGGTTTTTGGGAAATTTGAAAACCAAGGAAAAACATTAACTCACCCATCATACTCATTTCAAACTCATATTTCATTAGACATGCGAAAGAGTCGGTCAAAGATTGTTGAGTTGAACCAAATATGATGTCATCAACATTAATTTGAACAATCAAAACATTTCTCCTATAATTCTTTATAAAAAGGGTTGGATCTGCATTTCCTTTAACATAGTTATTTTGAAGCAAAAATCCAGTAAGTCTATCATACCATGCTCGTGGGGCTTGTTTAAGACCATACAAATCTTTGGTAAGTCTAAAAACATGATCATGATGTTTTGTATCTTCAAAGACAGGAGGTTGTTCAACAAAAACTTCCTCTTAAACATAACTGTTAAGAAAAGCGCATTTCACATCCATTTGGAAAAGTTTGAAATTAAAGAATGCTGCAAAGGAAAGTATAATACAGATAGATTCAAGTATATCTACTGGAGAAAAGGTTTCTTCATAGTCTATTCCTTCTTGCTGATTATAGCCTTTAACCACAAGTCTAGCTTTATTTCTTACTATGATTCCATTTTCATCACATTTATTTCTGAAAACCCATTTTACTCCAATAACAGAAGTTTCCTTAGGTCTTTCAAACAAGCTCCAGACTTTATTCCTTTCGAATTCATTTAGTTCATCTTGCATGGATTTAATCCAATCATCATCACCTAAAGCTTCATCAGTGCTTTTAGGTTATAATTGGGAAAGAAATGCTAGATGTTCTACTTCATTTCTTAAGGAAGTTCTAGTCCTTACAGGTTGATTTACATCACCAATGATACTATCACTGGGATGATTCTTAAGAAACACCTGATTTGGGTTTTGTAAAACATGTTCATCAACATAGGGTAGAAAGTCTTCTGGGGTAAATGTTTCAGAAGTATCTTCTAGAACATCATCTTATCAGAAGGTTTTTCTATCATAGGTTGACAATCAGTTTTTGAAAACACATCCGAGGATGTAGGCCGAGTTTTAAAAATAAAAGGATCTGACTCATCAAATTTTACATGTACTGTTTCTTCAACAGTACAAGTGTTTTTACTGAAAACTCTATAAGCCTTAGATGTTGTGGAATAACCTAAGAAAATCCCTTCATCAGATTTTGGTGCGAATTTATGTAAGTTATCTTTAGTATTCAGAATAAATACCTTGCAACCAAAAACCTTAAAGTAAGATAGTCTTGGTTTTCTACCATTCCATAACTCATAAGGAGTTTTATTAAGAAAAGGTCTAATTAAAACTGGATTTATTGTATAACAAGTAGTACTTACAGCTTCAGCCCAGAAATATCTAGCTATAGAATATTCACTCAACATGGTTCTAGTTATCTCTTGAAGAATTTAATTTCTTCTTTCAACTACACCATTCCGTTGAGGAGTTCTAGGTGCTGAAAAATTGAGAGTAATACCTTTCTTACTACAAAAAGTTTCAAAATCAGAATTTTGAAATTCACCTCCATGATCACTATGAATAGTTTTCAATGGAAGTTTTTTCTCATTTTTAACTAGAGGTCTAAAACTTTTGAAATAAGAAAATGCTTCAGATTTCTTTGCTAGAAAATAAACCAAAGTAAATCTAGTGTAATAATCAACTAGAACAAACACATAGTATTTTCCTCCAATAATTCCAGTTTGTGTAGGATCAAAAAGATCCATGTGCACTAACTATAATGCATTGGTTTTTTTGACTTCACCGATTTATTTAAAACTAGATTTATGTTGCTTTCCATATTGACAAGGATCACAAACTTTAGAAGAATCAAATCTAAGCTCCGGTAGATCCTTAACTAGTTTCTTCTTAGAGAGTTTACATAGGTTCCTAAGGTTACAGTGACCTAGTCTTCTATTCCACAACCAAGAATGATCTTCCATTGCACTTAGGCAAGGTAAATCTTGGCTTCTGAGGTCTTCCAAATTCAGAGTGTAAACATTCTCTTGCCTATTGGATGAGAGAATAAATTTTTCCTTGTAATTGTGAACTAAGCACTTGTCATTCCTAAAATTCACAAGGTAACCTTTATCACATAATTGACTTATGCTAATGAGGTTGTGCTTAAGAACTTTAACAAAAAGAACATTTGAAATCAAGGTTTTACCAAGAAGAACAATATTACCAATACCAACAATCTCTCCCTTAGCATTATCTCTGAAAGTTACCTTTCCTCCTTTCGTTTTGATAATCTTTTCGAAAAAGCTTTTGTTACCAGTCATGTACCGGGAACATCCACTATCCATGTACCATGTACTGTTGCTGGTACTCTATTTGTTTTCCTGAAATCAAAAAGAAAATTAGATTTTCGGAATCCAAACTTGTTTGGATCTGAGATTTCCAGACAATAAAATTTTAGGAACCCACATCTTCTTAGAAAAGTAAGCTTTGTGAAATCCTAGAGATTGGGTTTTGTTTAAGGAACAATTCTTTACCCAGTGACCACCACATTGACACTTGGTACAAAATGGGGCACTTTGAGAAACAAAATAATTGTTACTGAAAATAGGTTTTGCATGGGTATAACCAAATCCGGATTTATTTCTTAAAGGTTATATTTGGGAATACATCTTATCAAAATTTTCCTTACCATGGGTAAAGTTTGATAAACACTTCTTTAAGGAAAAAATTTCGGACATGAGTTTTACAACCAAGTTTTTATCCTCAAAATCATTAGTTTTCGAACTAGAGTTAGGCTCGAAAACATTTTTCTTAGAAATTACTTTTTCTAACTCTTCAGAAATTTTGTTCTTCTCAGAACATACTTCCTCAATATTTTTTGAAATACTTTCTAAATCAGCATTTTTCTTATTAAGATCATTAGAAAGATCTGATATCTCTTTTTTAAGAATATAATTCCTAGAGTTTGCCTTATCAAGTTTCTTATTGAGTTTGGAATTCTCAATCTCAAGAAGTTCAGCAAACCTAGAGAATTCTTCATAAATAGGAAAAGTATATTCCTCATCGGAAGATGATTCTTCATCAGAAGAGTTATAATACTTACTCTCATTAGAATTTAAAGAATCAATGGTCAATGATTCAACATTTCATACCTTAGCCATAAAACAATGATTATCAATAGGTAATCTGGCTATAAGACCAGGATTCTTCTGTCTTGAAGATTCATAATCAGAAGATTCATCTGAAGAGTCAACACCACTGGCACTCCAGGTGTCATTAGCTTTCAGAACATTCTTAGCTTTAGCTTTGTAATACCTTTTTCTTTTCCTGTCAGAATGCCTTTCTTTTCTTTCTTTCTTATTGACCATAGGGCAATCTGGTCTAATATGTACAGCTCTTTTGCATTCATAACAAGTAACTTCTCCATCTTTCTTATCTTTCCTTTCCGTTTTCTTATACTTGGATTGGAAATTTCTCTGTCCAGCTATCTTGTTCATCCTCCGAGCAAGATTTTCTAGTTCATTTTCTTGAGATTTCACTCTCACTAGATTCTGACTGGAAAATAACTTTCTTAGACTTGGATCTGGTAACTCTCTGAGGAGTCTTAGCTTTCATCTGATTTGAAGTTTTAGTAAACGCAATAGTACCATTTCCATTCTTTTTCATGATGTTGCCTGCATCTCTCTTCATTCTAGTCTCATGTTGTAGAAGAGTTCCAAATAATTCATCAAGAGTAATTTGAGTGACCTTCCTGTTCTCATCTACAGCTGTTCTCTTGGATTCCCACTCATTGGGCATAATATCAATTATCTTGTCCACAAGAGCTTCATCATCTAAACCTTTTTCTCCCATAGACTGTAGACTGTTGATGATATTCATAAATCTCTATTGAACTTTATTGATAGGTTCACCATAAGGAAAATTGATGCCATGATACTCAGCTCTAAGCATAGCTCTTCTAGTCTCAATCACTTTAGAAGTCCCAGAGTGTGTAACCTCTAACTTCTTCCAGATACAGTTAGCTGCTTCACAAGAATAAATTTGGCTATATATATTTTTGGTCATTGAACATAGTAGAGTATTGCGTACCATATAATTGAGTTGATATTCTTGCTTTTCCTGGTCAGTGAAAGTTCTAACTTCCTTGTCAGAATTTTATAATCACCAGTAAGCATAACAAATTAATCTACTCCAGTGTTGATAACAAATGTCTTCATTCGATCTCTCCAGTACTCATAGTCATTAACATCAAATATTGGTGGTCTTGTAGGATTCAGATTATCAATCGAACCAACATTAATTCCTGCCATACTTAAAATAACCTTTGGCACACAAACTTGTTAGTAGAAAAAGTTTTGTAATAACAAAGTTTGGAATGATAATGTTCAGAATGACAAAGTGAGCAAGAAAAAAATATTCGTAAGTATAAGTAATTCAGATACCTGCTCTGATACCAATTGTAGGATCAAAATAATGATGTAGATGCTCAATATACAAGAGGGGGGTGAATTGTATACTTTAAAAATTCCTTTGGAACCTTTAAAGTTAGTTACGATTAACTATGTTTTCCTTAAGCAAAGGAAAGGGCTATGTTTAACAATGTTAAACTAAGAAAATTCACAACACCTCTAACACCGAATGCAAACATAAAATGAGATTCCGAAAGTGGGTTCTGGAAATATGGTTCCGGAAAATGAAACTTAATTAAAGACTACAGTGTGAGATTCTAACTTAAAGCGTATAGAATCTAAATGAATAAGAGTACATGTAAGGAAGTATAAGAATGTTATACTTTCCTTATAATACAAAATGCACCGGAAATAAAACAAGTAGTTAAACTACAAGTAACAAGATATAAGTCTTATAACCCAATGAGAAGGATATCCAACAACCTTGGATAAAGGTCCCTTGATTTATACTTTCATGCAAGCCTGTCTTACCCACACCAGGGTAATCCCTCGATACAAATATCGGAGTCTCTGTCTTGCTATCCCCGCAAGCCCTCAACTTCAAGGTTGTGGGCGACCTCTGTCTTCCTCAGTAAGGAAGACCTCGAACTTCAAGGTAGTCGGCACCTCTGTCTTTCTATCCTCGGAAGCCCTCGAATGTAAGCACCAACATTCGATGTCGCACGAAGCTTTCAGAGTTAATAAGAGCCCCTCTATCTAGAAATCACTTCAACAACATGTATGCACAAAACCAAGTTGTTCATATGTCATTAGTATCGAGCTCTTTCAAGTGAGCTCCTATTTATAGGTAAGGTTGGCTCCTTCTCCAACGGTCATATTTTCCTTAATGATCGGAGGGACCTGTACATTTGTCACTTAGACAACGGTTAGTTTATAACAAAATAGATGTCATTGTTTTTTAACAAAACAAGTGTAACTGAAAGTACGACATCGTTTTAATTTTAATTCAAAAGATCGGAATGAAAGCTTCAGAGTGAATGTTCGGAGTCTGAATAAGTCAGAGTGTACAAAACAGAGATGATCAGATTCTATTTAATAGATGAATTCAGAATGAGAATTCGGAATGAGAATTCTTCATCGGAATTCGTAATGAGAATTTATCATCAGAATTCATAATGAGAATTCATCATCAGAATTCGTAATGAGAATTCCTCATGAGAATTCGTAATGAGAATTCATCATCATAATTTGTAATGAGAATTCTTCATCAGAATTCTTAAGAAGAATTCGTTGTCAAACTTCATAAGGATCCATATCCTGTATCTGATGTAGAACATAATTAGAGTTCGTATCCGGAGTTCGGAATGAAACTTTATTACAATTTTCATCTGGAATCCGAAGTGGAACTTCCTTACAGTTCTTATCCAGAATTCGGATCTTCAAACAGAATACTTTATATCAAAGTTTTAAACATATCCATGAAAACAGAAATGAATCCGAATTTTATACTTAGGAAAAATATGGATGAAAATATGATAAAGATAAATTTCCTTATAAAAGCAATTTTCCTTAAGAAAGCATTTTTCCTTAAGAAATCATTTTTCCTTAAGAAAGAATTTTTCCTTAAGAAAGGTGTTTGTGTTTTTCAAAACAAGAAGGAATGAAAAAGTCATAAGGAAAACCTAATTGACTCAACATTTAGTTTAACGAAAAATCTAAACAATCTTGTCCTTTGGGACTCCGTTTAATTTTATATATTAAAAAATTTATTGTAGTAGGTTATGAATCTAGTATGATGGGAATGATTTCATTACATAAAATGTAATCATAGTTCAAAAAAAATATTTTTATACCATCCATGTTTAGCATAACTATTTAGAAACCAACTCAAAACATTAAGGTTGATTTATCATTGAGAAAAAAATAAGTTAAATATAAAATCTATAATATACAACTCATCCATTTTCAATTTTTGTTGAATTAATCACACACAAAAACTTTTTACACTTCCATTAGTGGGATTTGATGCTCCAATATGCATTTATTTGATTATTTATATATATCCATAATCAAATGTTGGGACATGTTGATCACTCTTCTCATCCCAAATCATCCTACGATTATTTACAACTCTATATTGGGGAATGAATCTATGTTTTGAATAATATTCTCAGTGAAATATAATATTTAATTTTTAGAAAGTATATATAGCATAATAAATTGTTTAAATAGAGAAATTATATGATTATATTTCAAAAGTTTCTATATGACTGAATTCTTCAATGTGGGGTGCACCTATTCTCTTCCTCCACTAGAAGTATTGGCCAATGTACATGTTCATTGATAATTGTGAACAAATTAAATTCATGATATGTTACAATAATCCCTTATAAAATAATTATAAGTTGTTTTTCCAAAAAATGGGTCTCAGTGCATCAATAAGGTAGGCCTTTTGTTGGGTTATCATCTATGGATGTCGAAGATTGTTTATTTTCCCAAATAATTGACATGGGTTGGAAGCTATGAATTCATAGTGATACCCTTATATCTCACTAACACTATAAATGTTTTCATGGAAATAAAAAATAGATTCATTATGTATTTCCTCGGAAAATTTTTTATTGTCTTTATGAACGATATTCTAAAATGATCTAAATTCTAGAATGAGTGTGGGGAAATTGTGAATATATTGCTAATGACTTTATGAGAGGATAATCTATATGAAAATTACTATAAATGTGTGTTTCTTAAGGAAAATGATTCATTTACCTGTTATGTTATCAATATTAATATTATATTAGTAGGCCCTTCTACAAAAAAATAATCATTGGAGTGTCTTAAATAATAATTATTAATTGTTATCCATAGTTTACTTATTCTAATTGTGAAATAAAAAATATTTTTTGATTTGTGTTACAACTATTTATAGAAAAATATATTTAGAAAAATATTAAGTTTTTGATTGATTTAAATAGATATAAATTATATATTAAACTAGCATTCAAAATTATGCATCACTATTAGTGGGGAAACATGAATAAAGAGTTCATAAATTCATCATCAATGCTCCATTTCTGCCAATTATTGAATAAATAATGGAAAAATTATAATGATATGATGATAACATAACTCATTCCTACTTGGAAATGAGAATTCATCACCATATACTTTGTCACATGTATTCTACGTATATGAAACAAAATAATGGAATATGATATATGGGGAATAAAATTTAAGGGACTACTCATTTCATTGTATTTAGTGGACTTCTCAATTAATTGACATGAAAGAATATATATTAATGAAGTGGTGAGGTAGTATGGATCATAACTATCATTTATATCTGATCATGGTCCAAGGATTTCCACTATAGTATATAAATGTCTCTGACATGATATAAACCCAGAGATGAACATCAATATGACTTATCACCCCTAAAAAAATTTCAATATTAGGGGACTACCTAGACAATGGATGATATGTTGAAATTATACTATATGGAATTTAATGGAGTATAAGATCAAAAAACTCTTATTGTCGTGTCCCCATATTGAAATATTATACACTAAAGCATATGAATGGATCCATATTAAGCCATTCATGATAATAGATACATAAATATAGTGTGTTGGGATAAGTTAGGTGACCACAAGTTTCTAAGACCTTTTCATGACCCGTCCCCCATGGCTCGTGTTGTGACTACCCCATTCTCACCTTCCATAGGCTAGGGGTTGGCGAATAGCACTGAAAATGTGTATCCCTAAACGATAATGAATTTCCTTTAATATTTTGTAATCACATATCCCTCGAACACAACAAGAATAATCCACAACGTAAAACTACAGTAATAATTGTGTGTACTAAAAGTAATGGGGCCAAAAAACAAGGCCAACCGAAAGATACAACTACAATGGAAAATAGTAAACAAACTCCTAGAATCATCCACCATGGTTCCGACCTAAATGGTAGGTACATCTCATCGCTACATCTCTCCACGTCAACTGTCACTGCCATCCAATGTTAGGTCCTAGCTCGCTGAGTCTCAGATAAGTTTTCCCATCATCTGCACAAGACACAACAAGGTCTAGGCAAATCCCGTGCAGGGGTGAGTATAAAAATACCCACTAGGGACCCCGAGACCCCCCATGGTCTCTGAAAATTCCACAAAGTAAAACTAAAAGCATGATCTCAATCACAATACACAAAGCAAAACAATCACCCCAAACAAGGTATACAACATAGATTTTAGGAATAAATATGATTAATCATATGCTATATCATTTTATTCCTTTAAAAATTTTCCACAACAGATCCACGAGAATATTATTTTATTGTCGATATACACAGGGTCATATGTCATGGATCCGCAATGGGCTTCTCTAAGGCAGGTCATCATTGGGTCATGCACTCTTGATCTACACAGGGTTTCTAGAATGCTTATCCACACGAGGACGCTATGATGTTGATCCATATTGGGTCACTAGATGCTAATCTGCACAAGGTTATATGATGATGATCTGCATAGAGTTTTTACGATACTTATCCACATAAGATCGCTATGATACTGATCCACTCATGGTCTCTATATGCTGATCCACACAGGGTGTCTAGATGCTAATCCACATAATGTCGCTACTCAGATGATATCCAAACATAAGATTCCCTGCACCCGGTGCACTTGAGTTTCATAGTATATTCTCCTCTAAATATTTACCATTCCTAAACTACTATAAAGTTCCAATAATTATTAAACCAATGGACCATCATGTCAGAAAGGTTCTGATGCAATGGACAACACGTCAACCGGATGCCTGGTCTATGAGTTATTGGCATTTTAGTGCCAAGGTCCCAGTTAGATTTTGGTATGATCTAACATGAACGTAATCCAACATTCTCCAAAACCCAACTGGATTGTCTCAAAATATTGTCTCACTCTGAGGATCTTAGCACCGTATATGGTTCGTTAAATAGACGTCAGATTCGCTACATACAACTCTTTAAGAGAAATTGGGCCTGAAAGGGGTTCGGGTCTGGCCCGACCTAGTTGTGCCTACCCGACCCAGACAGGGTCTGAAGATGCCCGACCCAAAGCAGTTTGGGTGGCAATAGTTGGGTGGGGTCGTGAAGGGATTGGGCCACTAGGTCACGGTCTAGCCTGACCCGGCCGGCTGGGCAGGGCCATGGTGGCTCGGCCCGCTAGGCATGACTCGGGTGGGGTTCACGTAGTCCACCCCCCCCCCCGAACGTCTCAAAGAGCCATTCGGCTCTTTCAATAGAGGTTCTAGGTGGTTCTTCATCATCACCAAGGGGACCCGTATAGAGAAGTTCCCTACATTTTCCATGACTTCATAGATGGGGCCCAATCATCACCGTGTGAGATAGCTCGCCGCCTCCCACCTCTATAGGCGACCAGGAGCATGCCGCTTGTCCGTCCACCGCAGTGTCGAGCGGCACTGCCTACTTCAATGGCCAGTGAACACCGGTCTCTGACTTTGCCTATAGGTTCCAACCATCATTGCTATGCCAGTAGGATTTCTACGGGCCGGTGAGTGAGCTTTGGTGGTCCGTTCATCCTTACAAAAGTCTCTACGGTCCTCCTGGGATGTCTCCATCTTTCCATGCCTCTTAGTTTTCACTTTTCCTCGAGTTGGAAAATTTTCTCCTGAAAAACACAACATGAATGAAGTAGTATAGGATCTGAAATTGTTCGTTTGACTGCACCCTTAGCATTAGATTTATAAAAAGTGGGTGATTATTGAATTCATCGATGACAATTTTCTAATAAATAAACCCCTTACCTCTGATTTGTTTTGGTGATGTCAATGTGGTTGAAGAAGAATCCTCACATTATGAAACTGACGATGTTTTTATTCCCGATTTGATTCATCCAATGTTGAAATCCAAGCTTTTATTCCTTGGGGGAAGTCTCAGCAACACTTCGTCAAAGGTTCATCACCTTCTTGCTAGAATCCCATGCTCTAGTTTCTATGAAATTGATGGAGGATCCAAATGTGGTGTATTCCATTAATGCGGTTTATTAAGGAACATCATTTAATGTTACAAAATCATGTATAAAAAATAGAATATTCAATCCATTAAATAGATTAACATGTCATGGGTCCCTCCACAGCTGCTCAATAGTTATAGAAATGAAATTAAATAACTCTATTAAGTTATTTTATAATTTTTTATTATATCCCAAACGTATATTTTTCTCCTGAACTACTACTGTCGAAGTGAAGCTTCCCTTAAGTGAATCATTGCATTGCAGATATAATGGTGGCCTCATATTTCAACTTTGAGCACTAGTTCAATGGTTAGAAAACTCCATCGACAAATTTACTGAACATAAATTAAAAAGGTTTAAAATTTTGTTCAGGAAACATCCGTCCTCAGATTCATGCGCCGTCAATTTTCACAGACTCCTAATAATCCCAAATAATTTTTTATTAAAAATAAAACGAATATTTGGGTCATTACATTCTCCCCACCATAGGGATTTTCTTCATTGAATTATATAGAAAAAATAGGGATACAAATGTGGGTACTGAGCATGTATCTGAGACTTCCACTACCATATGGCCTCCTGGGGAGTCTTGTGGTATCAATGAACTTAGACTAGAGGGATCGACTGCTGACTAAGGACCCACTCTTGTTGATCCTCTATGTCCACTAGGAACATCACAAACTTCACCCTATCATCGATTTGAAGCTCGCCCCAGTCCATAATGTGTCATGGGTCATAAATGAATCTCCTCAACTATGACACGTGGAAGCATTATGCACTCGGTGCATCTGTGGTGGTAGAGATAGAGGTTACGCAACCTCGCCTACTCTACTGAGGATCTGGAAGGGTCGGATGAACCTCGAAGAAATTTCATCACCCATGTCAAACCACTGAAATCCACAATGGGTGAGAACCTTAGGAAGATATCATCTTCCTCCTAATAATCCAACGGTCTCTATCTCCTATCATCATATTACTTAATCCTACTCTGTGCAGTCTTCATCTACTACTGATTGATCAACACCTTTTATGTTGTACATTGTACCTACTCTAGACCCATAAGTGCTAACTCCCATGGGTCTGTCTAGCATATAAGTGATATTCATGGTCTCTTGTACAAGGAATCAAGCTATTCCATGCTGATGGTGGAGTCATAATTGATGTTGTATGCATACACCACCAGTGGTGAGTGTTCCTACCAACTGTGGCCAAAATCATGGACACAAGCCTAAAGAATGTCCTCGAATGTCTGTCTAGTCTGCTCTATATGACCATATTTCCGAGGATAAAAGGAGTTTCTAAAGTGTAGTTAATTCCCTAACACCTCTTGTAATCCCTTACACAATGGGATGTAAAAAAAGCATCGTGATATGAGATTATCTCCGACGGTACACCACAGAGTCATACAATCTCTTGCACATGTAGACTTCACAATATCTTTACTTCTCCCTACTCTTGGATGTGTAGACAGTGGGACAACTTTGTGTGTTAGTAAATGATCACCCAGATGGAATCATGACCCTTGTACATACATGGTATCCCTATCAGGAAGTCCATGGATATTCCATTCACTTCCACTCAGGTACCTCATGTGTAGGAGCTAAGCCAACATGTACCTAATTCCTATCCTTCACTTGATGGCAAGTGAGCCATCGAGATATGAAATCCATCACTGCTTTCTTCATCCCCAGCCACAAGTACTGACACTAGCGGTCCTATTACATATCCCCTACTCTATGATGTATATCCAAAGGGGATGTGTGGAACTCCTTCAACACATCCCTTCATAGGATCACTCAAACCATGCTGCATCCTTTGAAGAAGATGACGTTCTCTACACCTCTAGAAAATCCATTATGCGACTATCATGATTATATATAAGAAAGTAGGACCTCACAGTCTACGTCCCCAATGCTGAGCTTACCGAACATGCGAAATAAGTGGGGGAGTGACAGTTATAGAATAGAGATAAGATGCTCCATCTGTATCCACAAAAAATATCTGCAATGTGGCTAGCTGCTATGTCACCTCACTAAACAACTTTAGACCAAACCTCCTACCAAGTGCTTCTGCTACTACATTCCCCATACCAGGAGTGCAGACTATCTCAATGTCATAGTCTCCAAGGAACTCTAGCCATCATCGTTGTCTTAGGTTTAGGTCCTTCTGTGATAATATATTCTTGAGACTTCTATTATAAGAGTAAACATTAAACAGTTCACCCATGAAGTAGTGCATCCACATCATCAGTGAAAAAACCGCTACTGATAACTATAGGTAATGGGTAGTGTTGTTTTTCTCATGTTTTCTCAACTATCATGAGCCTTTGGAAATCACTGCTCACTCCTGCATCAGGACACTACCTACTCCTGTCCCTAATGGATCACAGTGGACTATAAACCCAACTCCATCTTCTGGTAGTCTCAAGATGGGGGCACTCATCAGTCTCTGTCTCAGCTCCTAGATACTCTGCTGGAACTTCCCCATCTAGATGAAAGGATGCCCATTCATTGTCAAGGCTGACCAGGGTGTCTCTACCCTTGAGAATTCATGTATGAGATTACGATAGTACCCATCCAATCCCATGAAACATTGCACCCTGGTCACATTTCTGGATGGATCCCAAGAATGAACTTCCACTATCTTCACCTGATCCAACAAAACACCAACCTCTGAGATAACATGCTCCATGTAGTGGACTTCATGTATCCATTACTAGCACATCGAGAGATTTACAGAAATCTGGTGCTCCCGGTGTGTATCTAGATCTATTTATAGGTGTGTGGCATGCTCCTCCTCTGACGTCGAGTATATCAAAATGACGTCAATGAAAACCACTATGAAGCAATTGAATAATAGATGGAAGATCCAGTTCATGAGCCCCATGAACATTTTTTGAGGGTTGGTTTTTCCCAAATTCATCACCATGAACTCATAATGGGAATACTGACAACTAAATGCCATCTTTGGTACGTCCTCATCCCGTCCACTGAGCTGGTCATAGCGTGAAGTGAAGTATATCTTCGAAAACCATTGATATCCCTTCAACTAGTGAAAGTGGTCATCAATCATTAGGAGTGGATACTTGTTATTCACGGTCACCTGGTTCAGGCACTGATATTCCACACAATTCCTCAGACTCTAATCTTCCTTCCTAGAGAACAAAATCGGGGATACCCATAGAGAAACTGTGTGCCTTATGAACCCCTTCCAATTCAAGTCCACCAATTGTACCCGCAACTCACAATGAACTATAGGAACCATCCAATATTTTGGTATAGATATCAATGTCTCCTCGATGTATAGGTCGATGTAATTGTTTACTTATATGCAAGGAGGTAGTCCTAGAACATCATCAGTAAAGACATCAGCATAATGGTCCACCACTATAGGATAACTCAGACTCCTCACACCAATAGCTCCAAGGGAAAGGCTAGCCAACTGATGATTGGTTTGTTGCACACTTTTTCAAGAAATCTTATCATGTGTCATGATGGTTTCATTATCACTAGTGAAGAATAACCTCGCCCCATCCTTACATAAAAACATCATGTTGCACCTAAAATAGTCATTCTGTGCATGAACTATAGATAGTTGTTCCATACCTAAGATGGCATCGTATGTCCTCAAAACATCCAATAGGAGATCCCATCAGAAGCTCTCACATCATAATGTGAGCTCACACTCCCTATACTAGTGTGTAATCATCAGATCATCTTTTGTGGGAGTCTCTTATCTTAAGGTTCAAGCCAACAGCTCCGTCAGGATCTCTGAGCTATGAACGTGTGTCATGGAAATAAAAGAGTGACTAGAACCGTTGTATATAAATACTTCATCTATGGTAGAAAATTCACATATCATACTTCTAATCATCTCTCGAGCGTTGTAGTCATAGGCCTCTACCACATGATGCTAAGCTAACCCATGTCAACTTGCTCCATGTGGTCGAGGTGGACCACCTGGGGTGGTGGTGGTAGAAACTCAATCTTTCATCGTCCACCTACTTCAAGACTTTCTCCTCTGCCATGTATGTTGTCCAATGGACCGCCTCAATTGAATCTCTAGCTTTGCCTCTGTGGTCCGTCGACCATCTGCTAATTTTCAGTATGAATGTTCATGTAGTCATGAGCCCTGTGGACTTGCCCGCTGCACAGGAAGCACTATCTTCTTCCCTGATGACCCCCACTGCCTTGCGAGCTCTACACCTCCTACCATGTGTCCTAGGGTAGTCCACCATAGAGTCTAGGTAGCTTGGGGCTCTACAAATTCTTCATACATCCTACTACAGATGAATATGCTACATATTTATTGGTGGTGGCTCTCATCATCAGTGCATGGTCAGCAAAGAAGCTCTCTACCCACAGTGCTTAGTAGAACACTCGAGCCTGTGTCTGGATATTTATAAATATTATCGGTGCTCTGATCTCCCACTAGATACTCTGCTACGGGGACAGGGCCCAAAATAATGGGTCTTGTACCGTGTTAGTGGATTAACATGAGAGGTCAGTGAATCTTGCTGAGTATTGGGCTACTATCAGGCTGCCCTGTAGAATGTGTAGGATCACAGGAATACGCACATAGCATAGTGTCATTTGAATAAGATCCACCCTAAAGAGGGTCTCAACGTACAACCAAGAATGTGTCGCCTCCTCATACGACTATAGTGTGAGGCTCCATCATCTTCCTTTTGTGCTATGGAAAAGACTAGCAGCTGGGATCACCATCTGCTCTGTTAGTGTCCCAACAAGTTGTAAAACTCTTTCCAAATCCTACAGCTACTCCTCAACTTCTTGGGTATCTATGTCTCCTTGAATCATAAGAGTCCTCTTCCATTGGAACTCATGAAATGCACTCTATCGGGATGCATTGTCCATAAGTGGGGATGGTTGAAACTATATCACTTCAAGTGGTGGTGTTTCTGGAACGCCACTCAAATGTTCCAACACGGTAAGGAGGACCTCCAACAATGCCTCGTCCCTCGGTGGGCAGTCCTTGTTTACTCTCTTAGGATTCACGACTGGCTCTCTATGTGGGGGAATCATTAAAATATATAGGTCCACCCTGGTTAATAATTAATACCTAGTGATATGACTCAAATGAGATCAAGAGTAATGACATGTCTAAAACACACTAAATCAGTATTTTCATGCACTGAGTCAGAAATCATAATTTAGGTCATGTTTTATGGATACATCCTAGACTCCCTGAACTAAAAATAACATTCAAAACCCTCAACACTATTGCAAGATTGGAATGACCGTAGTCCTCATTCTTCGATAGATCTGACTCCTATGATATGACCTTGTCACAAACTATCCCCCAATCCTGTTTCATGACTACCCCATGCTCACCTTCAATAGGCCAAGTGTTGGCGACTAATACAAGAATGTAATATCCCTAAAAAAGAAACTAATTCCCTTTAAACTTGTACCGAAAAAAAACCAAGAAAACAACAAAAATAAACAACAGTGTAACACTGCAATTTTAAAAGTGTGTTCTGAAAGTAAAGGGGCCTGAATACAAGAACAAATGAAATATAATACTATAAAATAAAATAGTAAACAACTCCAAGAATTTTTTACCAAGGTAAATACATATAGGGGAAGGTAAAACTATTCTCCACAAATATCCACATCAACCATCACTACCATCCACTATCAGGTCTTAGGTTCCTAAGTCTAAGACAGGCCTACCCATCATTTGCATAAGACAAAAGAAGGTGCGGGGAAATCTCGTGGAGGGGTGAGTATAAAAATACCCAGTATGGACCTCGAGACCCTCGAAGGTCACTCATAATTCTACAATGGAAACAACATTCTTGATCTCAATAAAAAATAACAAAGAAAAAGACATAGATCCAACTAGCTATACAACTCAAATTTCAGTAATAAAGATGATTAGTCTTAAGATATATCATTTTATTCCTATACATGTTTCAAAAAGCAAACCATGAGGAAGTTATTCCATTTTAGATCCACACAGTTTCATATGTATCTATTCCCCAACGGGCCTCTCTATGGCTAGTCCACTTGGGGTCACACACTTCTGATTTATAGAGGGTGGCTTGAATGGTGATCCACACAGGTTCGTTATGATGGTGATCCACACTGGGTCGCTAGATGTGGATTCACATAGGGTCGCTATGGTGCTGATCCGCAACAGGTTCCTATGATGCTAATCAGTACATGGTATCTAAAATTATGATCCACGCATAGTGCTATATTCTGATCCACAAAGGGTTGCTACTCAGATGACAGCTAGCCATAGGATTACCTACACCAGTTTCACATGAGTTTCATAGTATCTTCTCCTATAGATATTTTTTGTGCCTCAAATTCTAAGAAATATCAAAAAAAAAAGAGTTACCAAAAGGACCATCGTGTTGTAAGAGTTCCAATGCAACTGATTTCTGGTCAATCGGACGCCCGGTCTGTGAGTTATTTTCATTTTAGTGACGAGGACCCGATTATATTGAGGTACGATCCTACCCAGATGCACTCTAACTATCTCCAAAACCCATGTGGAGTATCTCAAAAGTATCATCTTACTCCAAGTATCCCAGTTCCATATATGTTTCATTAGACAGATGTCTAGTTTTCAATTGACTACTCTTTAAGCGAAACTGGGCCCGAAAGAGGTCCGAGTCCAGAACGACCCGGATCGCCCGGTCTAGGCCGAACCGACCACGTTTTGGCCAACCAAAATCAGTCCGGGTATGATATGGCTCAGCCGGAAATGGATGAGGACGTCCCAGATAGGCATGGATGCAACGGGAATGGCCCGTTAGGCCATGTAGTAGCCCAACCCACTCTGGATTGTATGGACTGCGGTGGGCTTGCCCTCTGGACCGTGGAATGGCCTAACCCACCCAGCTGGGTTGGTCCACGGCGGCTTGGCACGCCAACTAGCTTGAAACACATGTGGGTCACATGGTCTGCCACCCAAATAGATCAAAGAGCCATTAGAATCTTTAAATAGAGGCACCAGGTGGCGTCGCCACACCACCTGTGGGACCAATAGGGTGAGTTTATACACCTTCTCTGTGGAATCATAGCCACGACTTTCTCATCATGGAGCACAACGGCGTGCTGCATCTCGCCTCCGCGGCTGGCCAGGAGCCGACCGCATTTCCGTTCTGTGTGGCGCCGAGCAGTGCTATCATTTTCCATATCCAGCGGGCAGCGGTCGCCGCCTTCGCCTGCCGGCTCCAGTCGCCCCTTCACCTATCAGCGTCGATCACTGCCATGGCCTCTTTCCACTAGAAGGACCTTTTCAGCCACCGGGTGGGCTCCGGTTGTCCATTATTCCTTCCAAATTCCCTTACAGGCCTCCCGAGATTCCACTGTCTTTGGGTGCCTCCTGATTTCCTCTTTCTGTCTCGTTGGAAATTTTTCTCCCAATGAACGCAACTTGAACGATGCAATGGAGGTTCCGACCTTGTTCATTTGGCCCATTCCCTCTATGATTGATTTATAACAAGAAATAGATTATTCAATTTATCAATTATATTATTTTTTCAATAAACTCCCTACCTCAAATTTTTTTGGTGATGTCACAGTGGCTTAAGGGGAATATGCGCTTGATGAATCCACCTTAATTCTTTGTTCCTGATTCGATTCCTCCGACACTGTCTTCCAAGAATCCATTCCTCAGTGGAATTCGCCGCAACACTTCGTCAGATGTTTCTCACCTTCTTGCCAAAATCCCACAAATGAGCTTCTATTAAGTAGATAGAGGATCCAAACTTAAGGAATGACATTAATGTGGTAAATTTATGAATATAATTTAATGTTAACACGTTGAGGTTACAAAACAGAAGATTCAATCCATTAAATGGCTTAACAAGTCATTAGTCCTTCCACCAACGTTCTACATTTACAGAAAATAAATAAAATATCTTTTTCACGGTAATTTGTTATTATTTATTGTAAATTTATAAAAAAATATCTTTTTTATCAACCTAGTAGGTTCTAATTGAAGATCTTTTTAATAGAATATAGGTATTGCAGATTCAACGGTGTCCTCAGATTTCAATTTTGAGCACTAGTTCAAAAGATAGAATACACCACCTGCATGTTTACAGAACATACCTAAAAATTTTCAAAATTCTGTTCCAACCACTCCATGAATTAGAATCATGCACCATCAGTTTTCACAGACTCACAATAATACCAAATAATTTAATGAAATTACATGGAAATTCTAGTTCTTTAAACACCGATAATGGTTGATAAACTTTTAGAAAAATTCAATACAATTTAATATCAAATTTGAGTAGCGCAGAGTTGATAATAGTGATTTTATGATAACTAATCGAGATATATAATGTTTTTTAAAATATAATGTGGACCTCTACATATTTTTATTAAATATTGTCCTGAGATTTTGGACGATGGGAATGAATTATCCCATGTACATCACCACTTTTAGAAACATGATTGTATCAAAGGGGAAGACTATCTTCTAGAAGCACTAACATCCCAATCTCAATTACGTGACATGATGCATATATCTATATAAATAATATACATACCCAATCACACACATTTAATAAATTTAGAGGTGGTATAACTATAAAATGATTTACTTTATGAGGGGAATATGATCAATATCATAGGCTATAGAGAAATTTTATTACAAAATATGAAAAATCTCATAGTCAATGAATAGTTGAAGAAACATATATATAAGGAGGTGATATGGGATCCATTGGAAGTATTGAAGCATAACAACTCTAAAATGTTTGATAATTCTAATGTAAGAAAATTATTTGGAGGAAGATGTTTCTAATAGATGAATAATATCACCACAAATTAATTTATAAATAAAATTTCCCATTTTGATTATATAGTGTTTTCATATTTATTACTGTAGAGCATGAAACACATAATGATAAATAGTAAAATTATAAATTATTAATATTAATATTACATTTGAATAAATAATATAGTCACAATAGTAATAAATATTACAGTTGGATATAAACTAAATATAAAGATAACTAAAATATAAATATTTGGATATGAAATATCCCATATAATAATCTCACTAATGAAAAACACTATTGAAATATAGAAGAATAATATTAATAAGATATTCAAATTTCCATTTAAAATATATATACATATATATCATTTATATAAAATATAATTTAATGAATAACGAATGTAATATGATGTATTTATTTAATTTAGTGAATAAATATTACCGTTACAAATCTTACCATTGGAAGAGTAATCTGGCCATTAAAATAGTAATTAGATTATGGGAATTTTTATTTTTCCATTAAGGAATAGTAACCTAACAAGTAGAAATATATTTAATATTATATAAATAATAAATAATATTAATTCATTTTATAATATGACAATTTGACATAACTCTACCCAGATGCATGTAAATAATTATTCTAACATTGATAAAAGAGGTGTTTGATTTTTTTGAACACAAATATTTAAATATCAGTTTTATTAAAAATACAATGATTTAAAATGAAGTTAATTTTCCTAAAATTGTTATATAAATTAATATTATTTCTTATTATAGTGAAAAACATAATCTTATGATCCATGTGTAATTGTTATGAGTGTTATAAAATAGATCATAAAATTAAAATGGTTATATTTCATATAATTTAGGATTTTAATTTAAAAATACTGTTTCAGCTAATTTGTAATTTATTTTCCAAATAACGATTTATAGAATTAGTCTAGAAATAAAAAATTGTAATTGAATGTTTTTATCCTCTAAAATAATTGATTTTTTGGTTAGTAGTTAAATATTAAATGTTAGGACATGTAATCTAAAATGAACGAATAGTCATAATGATATAAGAATTCTTGATCAGCATAGAAACATGTACAAATAAATGATATCACAAAATTTGGGAATAATAATCTTTTTGTGATATCATAAACCATGAAAAAATAACTAAATGAAAAGGAAAACTAACATGTCAAAATATTATAAGCTAGACACAATTTTAATCCGGGTACCCTACAACTAGCCGAAATTATAACATAGTTTGGTTAGGCTAACCAAAAATTCCCCATTAATAATGTGATAAGGATAACCACATGTGCAACTTACATGGAATATCATAACTCATTGATATTACCCAATGCATTAGATGGATATTATAAATCCAAAAATCATTTTCCAACCTCCATTATAAGAATTAAAAGATAATGTATTCTACAATAATAAATCAGAAGGACACATATATGGTAAAAATTATAAAATTCATCTTGTTATTAATGAGGTGTATTATTAAAAGGGAGAACATTTGAGGAGAGAATATTATGGAAAAAGAGCAGAATCCATCTTTTAAATGTATTTTAATTATTTTTATCATAGATTAATTTTCAAAAATATATAAAACAAACATATAAGGAATAATTAAATCGAAAACTGAGTTCTAATGACAATAAAAATGTAATCAATATAAAAATAAATTAATAAATTCATGGAGAAACATTACAACTCAATAAATATGATAAACATAAAAAAAACATGTACTGATTCATTAAAATTAGAACAAGAAGTCATTCATAAATTGCATATAAAATGGTTTTTTAAACCCATTGAATTAAATAATTGAATATTCCATAATAAATTTTATGGAATTCGTTTCATTATAAATAAAAAAATAGGGTCATAAACTTAAAAAACATCTTAATTAAAATAAATGCATATGAAATCCCTTATGAATGAAAAGATATTCTAATTTAAACCCCTTGATATAAATAGATATTGATGTTGATATTAAAAGTCCATTTATAAGGATAATAAATGGTATTAAAAATCTAATTTCTAGTATATATAAAAGTAATGATAAATTAGTTTCATAAAAGTTCATGCCCCTAAAATAAGGATATTTTGATATCAAATCCATACTTTTCATAAAAATCACTCCTAACTTGAAGTTAACATACTGATTTTCTAGAGTTATATAATTTTATATATATATATATACCCCATTGATTTATTCACCATTCTGAAATATTGAATATTTCATTTATTTTCTTCTTTTATTTAAATTTAATGTATTTTCTAATTATATTGGTTACTTGGAGATGTTTGGTTAATTACAACACAACACATTTCATTTTTTCTTATGGATGTAGTTCTTTTAATAAAAAATAATGTTTATATGAATTATGGTGGTTTAAAATCTACCATATTATGTTTGTATAATAACTATAAATCTTTAAATCTTATCCAAATAATAATCTAAAATAAAAAATAATCCTCAAAAGTCTAGTTGAGAGGGTTAAAATTATGATTATTATTTATCAATTATATATATATATATATTAATATTTAATATTTAATATATTTAAATAGTTTCAAATAAAAATTTATAAAAAATAAAATCTTTTTGGACCTACCATTATAGTTGGTGATGGAAAATTGGACATGTTATTCCTGTATGGGATTCCTCATACACATAAATGATTGATGTTCATTTATTTTTCTGTAAGGATGGAAATGAATATATAAGTGTAATACCATAATATAACAATATAAAATTATTCTAATTATAGTTATGTCATCATATAAATATTATTATATGAAAATTTTAAGGGTATAATTAAGACCCAAAAAATAAATACTTATATGATACTTATATTAGAGACTTGACAATTCATTGGAATTATCCGTTAAATTGAAGCGCATATGATAATAGGGTGTGACCAAGGCCATCTAAAGAGGGATTTCTATATATTAGTAGGAAATTAAAATGTTTTATAGGTTTAATTAAATGGTTATGTCTTTCTATTAATGAGGGATCTGATGCCCTTGTATTTGAGACGAGATGGGCACTTTTGGAAACACTTGTTTTCCCTCAATGATATATTTCCACTATTGTATGATAAGGGCTCAAAAAACATAAAATATTGATGTCAGGGATATTAATATTGTGTATTATACTTCCTTAAATAAATATAATATATTCATGCCCTTTTATTCCAAAGTGTAGAAGGTTTGAACCCTTTCCCCTTAAAATATCATATTCATCATAACTACAATGTTACTATTTTTATGAAATTTTAATGCCCATAATGAAAATTGAAATTTTTATTATATATTAAATATAGATTTTATACATTTAATAAATTTTATAAAATTATTTTTAAATGATTTTCATAATGTAATTTTACTATTATAATATATAATGATAAAAAACAATTTTTTTGAAAAAAGATCATATTAAGCAAAATGATTTATGATTATGAAAAAATTATTAATTTAATTTAAATCCAATGAATTAAAATTATTTATTATAATTAAATATGTATTTAATTATCAATAAAATAGATAAAAATTTTCAATTAATCATGTTATAATGAATTTATCATAATTTTTTAAAAAAAGTTTTTCTATTAAAATTGATCCTAAATTTTAAAAACATCATGTTTGTGGTTTAACTTAAAATTATTATTATATATTTATTTATTTTATTTTATGATTTAACATATAATAATATATTCACAAACATTTAATAAATATATAAAAATAGTTTTTCAAATGTGATGGTATTAATAACACCATTTTTTCGACTATTTATAAAAAAACTTATTAAATTTGAAAAAATGTATATATTATGATATAATAACTATTTCAAATCGAAATAAATGATCACAAAATTTTCAAATTTAAAATAAATTATTTAAAAATTTTATTTTTAATTTATAAAATAAATTATAGTGAATATATATTTTTTTTTAGAGGAAAATTATTTTTTTAATAAATGTTTTTCTTATCTATAATTTATTTTACCCATTAATAAAACCTTTACTAATAAATCATTATTTTATTTTATTAATTTCATCATTTTAGAATAATATAAGTTGATACCATTAATAAATACCATAGTACATAAAAAGATTATTCCTTAAAAACGAGTGTGATTTATTTAGATTTGTTTTAAATAGATATATATATATACATATATATATTAATATTTTTATATTTAGTTAATCCTATTCAAATATACATATTAAATTAGTATGATTTAATGTTCTAGACATAACATAGTTTATTTTTGTATTTGTGATGCATTTGGGGAAATATAGTGAAATTATTTTCCTTAAATAGAGGAAATAATATATTAAAATACCAGAACATTATATTTCCCCCATTAAAAAAATTGTGTCCTCAAAAATTTAAAACCATAACAATTGAGTAATTTCTATATAGGCCTCTTAATGATATAAGAAATTCGACTTTATAATTTTTTAATTTCTAATATGATCTCGGATTTACCTATATGCAATTTTATTACAACCCTTTATAAAAATTTATAGTATATTCCTAATATAATCCAAAAAATGAAGTGATAAATCTATATGGCCCAATATTCCAAAAAAATAATGATTTTTCATATTCTATTAATATAATAATTTACCTATAAATGATTATTTTTTATCAATGTGTAATTTATGAAATAAAAAATTATATAGCCATAGACAAGTTTATAAATGAATAACTAAATAACTCTATAGAATTAATTTCATAGGCTTGTTGTTCTCCCCATTACATTGAAGGTGGTTTGATTTGTTCATTTTTTTAAACAATGAAATGTTGAATTTTTTTAATGTTATTAAATTCATTACATTTGAAACATTTAATATTTCATATCCACTCGAAGAACATTATATTACTTTTGACTTTATTTTCAATTGAAAGACTTTTTATTGACTCCCTCATTTAACACAAGTATTGAATCATCAAACCTCTATGAGGTAATTTCATAGATGATTCTTCCACAAATTTTGATATTTATATATAGGGTTTAATATCCATTTTTACATCATATTTATTTCCTGAATTTTGAAGACTGTAGAAAATTATATTCCAGAATGTTGTTAGGATTTCAACCATAGTGTATTTTTTATCTTGTCAAACAATTGATTGTTTTGATAAATCACGTGATTTTTTATTTTGAACTCCCAATAAAATGGGATGATCATAGAGGTAATAATTAAATTTTTTATTACAAGAAAGGTTCGTTTTGGTTACAATCATCACAAATTCCAAAAACGGTTAACATTAGTAATTATGAAATTTTCAATATAAGAGAAGTATCATATATTATTAAAGATAAATTGATCTTAAAGTTTTAACATTTAAAAATAAAATCCTATAAGATAATAATTCTATTAGTTAAATAAATATCAATTTGTGTTTAAGATATTTTATTAATTGATTAACCAAAACCTATCACATATCATATTATATCATCCATGATTTGAGCCATATTATTGTAGATTTATCATATTTACCTTATGTTGGTTTATATTATACATATCATTCTAGAAAATTAATGAATTTAAAAAATAAATAACTCAAAGATTCTTATAATGAGAAAATGGTTAACCCGATAATATCATCAATGAGTTCCTAGAAAGTTTTTGAGTTAGGAATCCATTTTCATTCATAGGGTTATTCTTCAGTAAATACCGATGACACCATCATTTATGTTATTACTCTAATGAGTAAATGTTTTAGAACCAACATCCACTTTCTAGTACATAAACTAAGAAATATTTTCTAGGAAATCTATATGATCTATTCCATAACAAAATTCCATGATTTTATTAAATATATATGCATGTCCCATATACATATTACATGGTTTTCACAAATTTTATCTTACCATGTTCTCTAAAATAATCATACTAATTCCCAAAAGTTTGTAAACCCTCATTTGATAACAACTATGATTACCCATCTAAAATTACCTTTATTATACAACATTTTCAGAATGATAACCTTGCATCTCACAATAATATTTCATAACATGAATAAAAATTCGGTTAATTTACATTTAGAATGTACAATATATGAACCTTATTTCATAAAACATTCTTCCTTTTACCTTTATCTATACTCTTCAGTTCCACATTTTATACATCTCAAATGTTATTCTTATCTACGTAAACAATTATAGGGAATCATAATTAAGAGTTCATTTCAAAATAAGCGTTTTAAAAAAATAAAAAATATTTTATTAAGAGTTAAATTGGATTCATAAAATAAATTAAGAGAAGGGATGACTTTCATATTAACAAAATATGTATGATTAAAAGTTTACTAAAAATAATAAAGGAAGGACATGTACTCCCAAAATAATAATCAAGTGTTATGATATAAGATTATGTGATAATAATGGAATCATATTTTAAACATATCATATAATATGAACTTTTATACTTATTCATGTGGATATATAATAAAACATGAAATAATGAGAAGATAGAGACGATAACCACCAAGAAAACGTGATATAGTTTGTCCACCATCATAATCATTGAATTTAATGGCTAACCAGAATCATAAATATTTTTAATTAGGGTAACCACCTTGTAACCATTTATAGTGTTCATCATAAAACATACCAAACACCACATATGGAATTTCATGAGATGATAAATACCTCATTCATTATAGGAATATAACATTACCATCTAGAAAAACATTTTCTATCCTCTATTTAAATATTTACAAAATTTTGGGTTCCACCTAAGGAAATATACACCCTACATAAATCATAACCATTCTAAATCCAATGAGAAGAAACTTTCTATCAAAATATTGTTTTTAATAAATTATCAATAAATATATCGTATAAATTTACTTGGTAGTATAGAAATGAATAATTTTGAACATTTATAATTTTACAAGGAACATAAGCCCCAAATATTGAGTTCTAATATACAAATTCATGTAAAATATTCAATAAAGAAATAATGAATGTGCATTTTTTCTGAGAAATATTATAAAATTAGTGAAATATAATTGTAAGAAAATAAAAAGAATATAATTTTTTATAAATAATAATTAAACCAATATGGATCTTCAGAATAAATTTAGGGGGTTTAAAGGCTATTTATAGTTATAAAATATACATGTTTTATGTTTTACATGAGAAACTAAATAAAAAATTCCATTAAATAGTGTTTAAATAATTGTAATAATTTTTAAGGGAAAAAAATACTATATTACCCTAGAAGTGAAAATTATATTCATATATTCATATTTGTAATGGAAATATATTAAAAAGTATTAGAGGCTCTAGAGAAGAATATGGTATAAAAATAGAGTGAATGTGATACCTGTATGACTTGAATGACGTACATAAGATCCCTTATTATGTTTTCAAACCCCATGATTAAAATACCACATTGTAAAATAATTTAATAACACGTTATTTTCAATTTATTAAAAGGGGAATATTTTGTTAACTTGTGTTTTAAATTAATGAGATTTTTTATTTAAAGGGAGTATGTTTGAGGGAAAATAAATTATAGACAATAAGGGGAAATATCATTTTTAATGGGAATGAGTTGCCCTTAACGAAATTAAATTTTATAAATATACTAGACCTTACTAGAAAGTAATAAATGAAGGAAAATGCGATCAATTTTCTTATAAATATGAGATACAATATGAATATAATTGATAAATTTAAGGAAAAACAATATAAGCCAGGAAAAAAATTAGTCATGAATGAATATTACGGTGTTATTAATTTTTTTATCAAATGTAATAAAAAGACATAAAATTATATGGTATTAAAATTATTTTAATTAATTAATGTAAGAGGATATAATAAACACATTTTCTTTATTTAAAACATATAAGCAATATGTTTTCCTGTAACATTAAAACATATATCATTGAAGGGAAATTTAGATGAAAACACACATAACATAAGAAACCTTCTATGAAAATCCATTATAAATTAATAAATAAATTGACTCATGTTAAAAAAATTAACAAGTACATTTAATGATATTTAATTTCCAATTGTATCTATATACTCCATTTAAAATAAATTATGTTCAAAAAATAACATGTGTCTAAAGGAAGGATGGTTTGTTATGTACCTCGTACTTTTCTTTGAAAGTGTTATGTACATGAAATTAACATATTTAATTATATAAATAATGTCATTGAATATATATTTACAATTAACATATTCACCAATATTTACTTTTGTTATGTAAATTTTTAAACTATTTTTATTTATTTCAAATATAGTTTCTAAGGTACTTGTGTAACATCCCATGTAAGTAATGAATAATAGATATTTTTATCTATTCCAATTAATTAATTAGATAGTGTTTTAGAGGCTTAAAATGAAAATAAATCCAATCTTAAGCATGAAATACACTAATATTTTTAAAAGATTGTTTTACTGCCTTTTTATAGAAAACCATTTTTAAATATATCTTTTGACAATTTTATGAGCTATGTTTGTCAAAATAAACTTATTCTTTATGATTGGGACATCAAATATTACTTTGTGTAATTTTTTGGTATTTTTCCGATAAAGTTCATTTTTTAATGAATAGTGTAAAATGTTGTATTTTAATTCAAAACATCTTTTTAATCTAATTTATTAAGATGATTAAATAATATTTTGAATTGGGTTTTAACTTCAATTAGGATATATTTTTACCATTTAATCCAATAGTGGTCATTGAAATTAATTTTACTTTGAAATTGGACTTAAACTGGTGTCAATCTTTTGATACTTATTGTTTCATAAAAACACGCTATTTTTTTTTGACAACGGAAATTAATTATTAAATTAATTAATGAAACCTATATGTTTTGAATTTTGTAAAATGGACTTCATTTTTGAATTCGGAATATCAAATATATCTTAGGGTGATGTTTTGGTTTTTTTTTGAAAAACTTCAATTTTTGATGAATAGTGAAACCGCAAAGTGGTGGTTACAAAATTTGATTTTTCGTTTAAATGGGACTTTACCACTTCTATTTTGTGAATCTAAAAAATAAAATTTAAATGATTTTCATTATTAATTAAAATGTCCTTCAATGGGATTAAAATAAATTTTGGTGAATATTAACTTTTATGTTTTATTAATCGCGATTAAAGGTAATTAGTGTAATTTAAGATAAAAATGATATTATAATAAAATGAAAATATCTCGACACTTGTCCTAACCCTATTGTTTGAGTTATGGCCTACCAATACAACCCATGGGTTTATTTTTGGTACCCCATGGATCCACTTGGGTATGATAATGACATTTATGCCTTTTATTTAAAGTTAAAGTAAAAATGACCGAAACATGAAATGTTTTACTAGACAACTTTGTACATGGGGTTATACAAGTCAGATTTTTGACTATAAATATTCATTGGAAATATAATACTATCTCCTACATCATAGTATTTTTTGTATAATTTTTAGACATTATATAAATTAAATTATTTATGACACCATGATGATGCAGCGATTACCTCATTATTTAACGATTTAAATAAAATGGAAAGATAATGTAAAATATAAGACCTACACATGTCCAAAACCTATTGTATGGGTGGATTTCGAACCCTTATCACCTTATCCTAGAAACACATCAATGTGGGACCATTAAAATCCGAAAACCATTTGAAAATAATGTAGCATTTCCTTACCTTCCAAGAGTGCCCCTCCTCTCCTCTTATAAAAGGCCCCCAACTCTACCAACATACCCACACCTCTCAAGCCTTTGGATCGGCCATTATCTGATCATATTGTCTCTTCACATCCCTCTATAACTCCTTTAAGCCTCACTTTGGGTAGAAGTCTTCTCAAGGAAGCCTTTGATATCAAACCAAAGGGAGTTACCCGATTATAAGGTAATGTCTTCACTTGAGTCCTTTTGTCTTATTTTGCTTCTACAACCCCCTAAAAGCTTTTTATTCATTTCTTTTGTAACACCTTCAGTAACTTCCATATACTAGGATGTCTTTATAAGAAGGATTCGATCTACACTTACACATACCTCCGTCTAATGGTTAAAGAACATACTGTTTCCGTGGATGGCGAATTTCTACCTCACGAAACGATGATTGTTCGATATTCTTCTAACACATTCAAATGTGGCCATTAACATGTCACTATATTTATATATGATATATAATATGTTTATGTTTTCCTTAATCTTCTGTATTTTTCATTTTGGGCACATCTTTATGGTTTCCATTATGGGTAAATGCGATATCTTCATTTAAGGAAGTGCGGACTACCGCCCCCTCAAAGTGATTTCATTCGTTAATGCCATATGTGGGAAGTATAAAGGATAGATTTAAAGTTATTATATATGATGTTATACTAGATTTTATAATATACCTCTATATCATTATTTTTTCTTTCCATTAAATTATGAGATAGAAATGAAAGTAGTGTTCATGCGTACGTACAGCTTACCGTCTCCATGAACGGTGCATTTCATTTCTTATCCTCAAATGTAATGTACAAATATAAGTAAATGTATATAATCGATATATATGATGAATGATACATCTAAATGATGAATATAATTATGGAATTAAAATATACATACCTCTCATTTAGTTTTAATTCACTTAATATGACAATGAAATGAATGTAGCGTTCATGCGTACGTACGGCTTACCGTCTCCATGAACGGTGCATTTCATTTCTTACCTCTAAATGATTATGAAATATTATAAATACATGTATAATATGGATATATATGATATCCAAATCATGAATATCATTCTGGATATAATGATCCTTTGACCACATGAACAACATGTAATTGTAAGAAGTCCACTTTCGACATACGAACCAAATATTGACAAAACAAATATTATTAACTTTAATGGTTACATAATGTTTATAACATGGCAATAAGTGATATAAAAGGAATAATGAACTTGAAAATGGTTCTTAAGAAAATAGAAATTAACTCAAGTTTATTGTTCAGGACGTTAAAGAACGATTGAGTCAAGTTGGACCCGAGGTAAGGGACTTCGTCTCAATCTCCATTCATTGAGGCATATTTCGTTTTAGACAAAACTTTCTTTTATACGATGTATATACCCCTTTTACTTTTATTTTTATACAAAAGGAATCTTTTTGTACAAAGCTTTTTGCTAAACGACAAAAAGGAATGTTTCTTTAAACGTACGCGGTGACAGCGACCTTTTCTGCCGCCGCGAGTATTAATTGGTCTTTGGCTTCCTAAACAAGCTGTAATGTTATTTTTAAATGAAATAAATACCATATAATATTTTATGTATTTTGGTATTGAAAATGGTTTTTATAATTGATTTCTTATGTCAATATATTTATGTGATATATTTTGATCAAAGTGTGGAAATGTTTTCTTTCCATTATATTTGTTTTATGATTTTTTATTGGTATGTGGACATTTGACGGGTGGTTACGTGATAAACCATATGACGGGTGGTGCCGTGAATACCAAGACAGGTGGTTACGTTATAACCTCCAATGCATTGGGTATGGAAGTCGGCCGTATGGCTATTTCATTAAGTATGTAATGAATCTGTCCGTATAGCTATTCCATTAAGAGATATGTGTGGAAGTCGACCGTATGGTTATTCCAATTAAGTCTGTTTATGTCCCAAGTTACCATTATTTGTTATGTGATATTGTTATGGGTTTTATGGTAATATTTTGGTTACAAAAGGGTATGTAATGATATTTTATTCAGTGAAGAGTTTTTACTACTTCATAAAGGTGAAAAGTATTACTTTGTTAAAGTATACATGGTTTACTTGTTGTTTTGATACACTAACTGTTTTCATTCTTTGTGTATCCCTTACTGAGCTTTTTATGCTCACCCCAAGTTTTTTTGAAATGTTTTTCACAGGACTTAATGTGGAATAGGGTCAAGGATGGGATCAAGGAATGTCATGCTATATAAAATATGGAACTAGACATGATTCTTTTTAAGAGTTTTTTTTATTCTATGGAAACATAGTAGAAGTGTCTACTTTGTAATCTTTTGAGATGTAATAGTTATGATCTAATTCTCTAAAACTCTAAACCTGAAAAGATCCTCAATTTGAATTATTCATTTAATTCAATATTTAGTAATGTTTAAGGTTGGGGCCTTATAGTTGGTATCAGCGGTCGTTTTAGACAACTTGAGGAGTTAGAAAAGTGTTAAATTATAATATGATTGAAATGATATAGCATTTAAGTATTACCATGTTGCTTCACCTAAGATATTTCTATGTTCAGAATGGTTTTCCGCAGAGGAAACAAAGCAACTATGTTGGGACGACATCAGGAGGAAGACAACCTTCCAAATCAGCAACCTAAGATGGTCGGAATCAGAACTGAACAGTTTGTTGCAGTGGTGGCATAGTTGACTCAAGCTATAAATGGTGGTGGTATCCATGCACGAGATTAGCCAGATCAACCGTAGAGGAACATGTCAGTGGTGGAACATTTCATGAGGCAACATCCCCCATCATTCAGAGGATCATCTGACCCCATACAAGCTGAAGGGTGGATTAAAGCACTAGAAAAGATTTTTGATGTCATACGGTGTTCAGAACATCAAAAGGTTAGTCTTGTTGTTTACCGTTTTGAAGGTGAATCTGATCAGTGGTGGTCGATGGTAAGAAAATATTAGGGATAGTGATGAGATTTAGGATCTTCACTGGGACGAATTCAAAGTTATGTTTCTTGAGAGATATTTTCCTAAGGTGGTTCATCATAGGATGGAAAAAGAGTTCCCAGAATTGAGGCAAGCGGAAGACTCAGTGGCTGCCTATGAAGCAAAGTTCTCTCGATTGGAAAGGAATGCTCCAAACTTCATACAAGATCTTGATAGTAAAATAAACCGTTTTTACTCAGGGTTAAATCCAATGTGTTGAAGGTCTTTAGCTTCTCGTGAGTTCAAAAGATATGAAAATCTTGTTCGATGTGCGGAGAAGGTGGAAATGGTGTTTGCCGATGATCAGGTGTTATATAAAAAACAATAGAATAAGAGGTCGAGTTGGCAGGAAAAGGGGAATAATTCACCAAAGAAGCAAGGAGGTAAGAAAACCAAATATCCACCATGTGAGAAGTGTGGTAAAAATAATCCTGGAGAATGTTTATCCAAGTCTGGTAAGTGCATTCGGTGTGGTAAGTCTGGTCATATTGCTCGTAACTATAAGGAAGATGATCAAGCAGGCAATGAAAAGCCAGTGGTAAGATGTTTTAAGTGTAATGAAATGGGTCATTATGCAAATGAGTGTCTAACGAAGAACTCGACTAGGGGAAAGTATCCATACTACAAGAAGAAAGGGGTGGTGAAATCATTTTCAACAACTTCAGTAGATGTTGGGCCATCGAATGAAGTGGTATCAGGTACACTGTTTGTTTTTTCAGAATATACCAATGTGTTGTTTGATTCAGGGTCTAAACACTCTATCATTTCTGAGAAGTTTTCTAGTAAATTGGAAATTCCATATCAAGATATTAATCCTGAACTTATGGTAAAAACACCCGGAGGGAACGTTGAGACAAAAAGGAATTATAAGAACCTTATTATCCTTGTTTGTGGAAAGAATATACCATCAAACCTTATTGGTTTGCCTCTAGTAGAGTTTGATGTTATTATGGGCATGGATTGGGTTTCTGTTTATCATGCTAAGAATGACTGCAGAGCTAAAATGGTTTCTTTTCAGAAATATTTTCAGTTTGTGTACAAGAATGAACCCTTGATTTTGATAACATATCAGGAAGTTGAGAAACTAGTAAAAGATGGAAATTAATGTTACCTTGCACATATTGTTGAAAATAAAGGAACTGTTAATATTAATGATGTGCTAGTGGTAAATGAGTATCTTGATGTTTTTCCTGATGAGTTGCCTGGTATTATTCATGATTGGGAAGTTGAATTTACTGTTGACTTAGTTCCATATTCTAAGCCAATTTCAAAACCCCCTTATCGAATGGCTCAAGTTGAACTTTTTGAGTTAAAGAAACAATTGCAGGAGTTATTAGATAAAGGTTTCATTCGACCTAGCACATCACCATGGGGTGCTCCAGTCTTGTTTGTTAAAAAGAAAGATGGCTCAATGAGACTTTGCATTGATTTTAGAGCCTTGAATAATATTACTGTTAAGAACAAATATACTTTGCCTCATATCGATGATTTGTTTGATCAGCTTCAGGGAGCTCAGTATTTTTCGAAGATTGAATTGAGGTCGGGGTACCATCAGTTGAAAGTAAATGAAGCAGACTTTCCGAAGACTGCATTCCGTACTAGATATGGCCATTATGAATTTTTAGTTATGCCTTTTGGGTTAAATAATGCACCCGTTGTATTCATGGAACTTATGAATAGAATTTTCCATGAGTTCTTGGATAAGTTTGTGGTTGTTTTCATCGATGATATTTTGATGTTTTCTAAAAGTAAAGAGGAGCAAGAAAGTCATTTAAGGGTTATCTTGAAAACCTTAAAAGAAAAGAAACTATATGTAAAATTCATCAAGGGCTAGTTTTGGTTACAAAAAAATTCTTTCCTTGGTCACATCGTTTCAAAAGATGGCATAAATGTTGATCCTGCTAAAACAAAAGTTGTTGAAGAATGGACGAGACCCACAAATGTAACCGAGATCCGTAGTTTCCGTGGTTTGGCAGGTTACTACAGAAGGATTGTTGAAAATTTTTCATGGTTATCTAGTCCAATGACTAAGCTAACACATAAGGGTGTTACGTTCATCTGGACAAAAGAATGTGATGATTGTTTTCAGGAGTTGAAAAGAAGATTGGTGAATGCTCCAGTTTTGGCACTTCCTTCCAGGAATGGTGAGTTTGTTATATACAATGATGCTTCGTTAAAGGGACTTGGTTATGTCCTTATGCATAATGATCAGGTAATTGCTTATGCTTCACGTCAGTTGAAAACTCATGAGATAAATTACCCTACACATGATTTGGAATTAGTTGTTGTTGTTTTTACTTTAAAAATTTGGAGGCATCATTTGTATCGAGTAAAGTGTGAAATATATACTGATCACAAAAGTTTAAAGTATATATTCACTTAGAAAGAATTGAACATGAGACAGAAGAGATGGCTGGAATTAATCAAGGATTATGATTGTACAATTCAATACCATCCGGGAAAAGCAAAAAAAGTTCCCGATGCTTTGAGTCGAAAAAGTAATGCTTCATTATCAATGCTACGTTTGGAACGAGATCCTTTGGTTTTTGATTTGATGAAAATTGGCATAGAATTTGTTGGTGTAGGAAGTTCTTCTGTTTTGTTTTAGGTATCAGTGAGATCATCCCTATTAGACAGAATTAAGCAAGCACAGAGGGAAGACAGTGAGTTGTATAAAAAGGTAGAGCTGGTTTAGAAGGGTAAGTTTCCTGAATTAAACATTGATAGTGATTGTGTTTTGAGATTTGGGAAGAGATTGTGTGTGCCTTGTGATTCATAGTTGAAGAGAGAGTTGTTATGTTAAGCTCATAGTTCTTCGTTATTAGTTCATCCTGGAAGTACTAAGATGTACAGAGATCTGCGGGAGTATTACTGGTTGGATGGAATGAAATGAGATATTGCTGATTTTACTATGAAGTGTTTGACTTTTCAGCAGGTTAAAGTAGAGAGGCAGTTACCAAAAGGGATGCTTCAGCCTCTACCGGTGCCTGAGTGGAAATCGGAGAATATATCCATGGACTTTGTTGTGGGATTACCGAAGTCATCTCAAGGTAATAATGCAATCTGGGTTATTGTTGATCGCTTGACTAAATCTGCTCATTTTCATTCCATACGAGATAATTTTTCCCTAGATCAACTTTCCCATTTGTATCTTAAAGAGATAGTCAGGTTACATGGATTTCCTCTCTCCATTGTATCTGACCGTGATCCCAGGATTACTTCTATCTTTTGGAAAGGCCTTTAGAAGTCGTTGGGTACTGAATTAAATTTTAGTACCGCTTTTCATCTGCAATCAGATGGGCAGTCAGAATGAACAATTCAGACCATGGAGGATATGCTATGAGCTTGTTCGATGGATTATCAAGGAATTTGGGACCAACATCTTACTTTGGTTGAGTTTTCGTATAATAACTGTTTTCATTCCAGTATACAGATGGCACCATTTGAGGCATTATATGTGAAGAGGTGTCGAACTCCAGCATTTTGGGATGAAGTGGTTGAAAGGAAGCTGATGGGACCAGAATTGGTAGAAGAGATGGCAGAAAAAGATCAGTTGATTCAGAAACACATGATAACAGATCAAAGCAGGCAGAAGATTAATGCGGATAAACGGAGGTAGGATCAATCTTTCGAGGTAGGTGATCATGTTTTTCTCAAGGTTTCTCCATGGAAATGTGTGATGCGATTTGGTAAGAAAGGAAAGCTGAGTTCAAGGTTCATTGGACCATATGAAATTTTGGAGAGAGTTGGATCAGTGGTATACAGAGTGGCATTACCTTCGAGTTTATCGCAGGTACACAATGTTTTTCATGTTTCGATGCTGAGAAATTATATGCCAGATCCATCTCATGTTTTGTGCCCATTGATAGTTCAGTTGAAAGAGAATCTCTCTTATGAAGAACAACCAGTCCTGATTCTTGACCGAAGAGAGCAAGTATTGCGAAATATGGTACTTCACCAGGTAAGGGTTTTGTGGAAAACCCATATGGTTGAAGAGGCAACGTGGGAATCTAAAAATGCAATGAGGGATAAATACCCCCACTTATTTTGATAAGTGAATAAAATTGCGAGGATTCAATTACTAAAAGGGGGGAAGGATGTAACATCAATGTAACTAAGGAATAATAGATATTTTTATCTATGATTATTAATGAATTAGATAGTGTTTTAAAGGCTTAAAATGAAAATAAATCCAATCTTATGCATGAAATACACTAATATTTTTAAAAGATTGTTTCACTGCCTTTTTATGGAAAACCATTTTTAAATATATGTTTTGACAATTTTATAAGCTATGTTTTTCAAAATAAACTTATTCTTTATGATTGGGACATCAAATATTACTTTGTGTAATTTTTTGGTATTTTTCCGATAAAGTTCATTTTTTAATGAATAGTGTAAAATGTTGTATTTTAATTCAAAACATATTTTTAATCTAATTTATTAAGATGATTCGATAATCTTTTGAATTGGGTTTTAAGTGAAATTAGGTTATATTTTTACCATTTAATCCAATAGTGGTCTTTGTAATTAATTTTACTTTGAAATTGGACTTAAACTGGTGTCAATCTTTTGATACTTATTGTTTCATAAAAACACACTATTTGTTTTGACAGCGGGAATTAATTATTAAATTAATTAATGCAACTTATATGTTTTGAATTTTGTAAAATGGACTTCATTTTTGAATTCGGAATATCAAATATAGCTTAGGGTGATGTTTTGGTTTTTTTCTGAAAAACTTCAATTTTGATGAATAGTGAAACCGCAAAGTGGTGGTTACAAAATTTGATTTTTCATTTAAATGGGAGTTTACCACTTCTTTTTTTTGAATCTAAAAAAATCAAATTTAAATTATTTTCATTATTATGTAAAATGTGGTTCAATTGGATTAAAATAAATTTTGGTGAATAGTAACTTTTATGTTTTATTAATCGCGATTAAAGGTAATTAGTGTAATTTAAGGTAAAAATGATATTATAATAAAATAAAAATATCTTGACACCTATCCTAACCCTATTTGTTGAGTTATGGCCGACCAATACAACCCATGGGTAGTTTTTTGGTACCCCATGGAGACACATGGGTATGATAATGACATTTATGCCTTTTATTTAAAGTTAAAGTAAAAATGACACAAACATGAGATGTTTTACTAAATCAATTTTTACATGGGGTTATACAAGTCATATTATTGACTATAAATATTAATTGGAAAGATAAAATGATTTCCTACATCGTAGAATTTTTTGTATAATTTTTAGACATTAAATAAATTAAATTAGTTATGACACCATGATGATGCAGCAATTACCTAATTATTTAACGATTTAAATAAAATGGAATGATAATGTAAAATATAAGACCTACACATGTACAAAACCTATGGGATGGGTGGATTTAGAAACCTTATAACCTTATCCTCGAAACAAAGCAATGTGGGACCACTAAAATCTGAGAACCATTTGAAAATAAAGTAGCATTTCCTTACCTTCCAAGACTGCCCCTCCTCTCCTCTTATAAAAGGACCCAACCACTACCACCTTACCCACACCACTCAAGCCTTTGGTTCGGCGAAGCTCTGATCATTTTGTCTCTCCACATCCCTCTCTAACTCCTTGAATCCTCAATTTTGGTAGAAGGCTTCCCAAGGAAGCCTTTGAGCTCAAACCAAAGGGAGTTACCCGATTATAAGGTAATGTCTTCACTTGAGTCCTTTTGTCTTATTTTGCTTCTCCAACCACCTAAAATCTTTTTATTAATTTCTTTTGTAACAACTCCAGTATCTTCTATATACTAGTATGTTTTTATATGAAGTATTTGAGCTACACTTACACACACCTACATCTAATGGTTAAAGAACATACTGTTTCCGTGGATGGAGAATTTCTGCCTCATGAAACGATGATTGTTCGATATTCTTCTAACACCTTCAAAGGTGGCCATTAAGATGTCACTATATTTATATATGATATATAATATGTTTTTGTTTTCCTTAAGATTCTTTATTTTTCATTTTGTTCATTCCTTTATGGTTTCCATTATGGGTAAATCGATATCTTCATTTAAGGAAGTGCGGACTATCGCCCCCTCAAAGTGATTTGATTCGATAATGCCATATGTGGGATGTATAAAGGATGGATTTAAAGTTATTATATATGATTTTATACTGGAATTATAATATACCTCTATATAATTATTATTTATTTCCATTAAATTATGAGATAGAAATGAAAGTAGCATTCATGCGTACGTACAACTTACCGTCTCCATGAACAGTGCATTTCATTTCTTATCCCCAAATGTAATGTACAAATATAAGTACATGTATATAATCGATATATATGATTAATGATAAATCTAAATGATTAATATATTTCTGGAATCAAAATATACATACCTCTAATTTAGTTTTAATTCCATAAATATGAAAAAGAAATGAAAGTAGCGTTCATGCATACGTACGACTTACTGTCTCCATGAATGGTGCATTTCATTTCTTATCTCTAAATGATTATGTAATATTATAAATACATGTATAAGATGGATATATATGATATCCAAATCATAAATATCATTCTGGATATAATGAACCTTTGACCACACGAACAACATGTAATTGTAAGAAGTCCACTTTGGACATACGAACCAAATGTTGACAAAACAAACATTATTAACTTTAATGGTTACATAATGTCTATAACATAGAAATAAGTGATATAAATGGAATAATGAACTTGAAAAATTTTCTTATGCAAATAGAAATTAACTCAAGTTTATTATTCAGGATGTTAAAGAATAATCGAGTCAAGTGGGACCCGAGGTAAGGGACTTCGTCTCAATCTCCTTTCATTGAGGCATATTTCGTTTTATACACAACTTTCTTTTATACGGTGTATAAACCCTTTTCACTTTTACTTTTATACAAAAGGAATATTTTTCTACAAAGCGTTTTACTAAATGACAAAAAGGAATGTTTCTTTTAACGTACGTGGTGACAACGACCTTTTTCACCGCCGCGAGTATTATTTGGTCTTTGGCTTCCTGAACAAGCCATAATGTTTTTTTAAAATGAAATAAATACCATATACTCTTTTATGTATTTTGGTACTGAAAATGGTTTTTATAATGGATTTTTTATGTCAATATATTTATGTGATATATTGTGATCAATGTGTGGAAATGTTTTCTTTCCATTATATTTGTTTTATGATTTTATATTGGTACTTGGACATTTGACGGGTGGTTACGTGATAAACCATATGACGGGTGGTGCCATGAATATCAGGATGGGTGGTTATGTCATAACCTCCAATGCATTGGGTATGGAAGTCGACCGTATGGCTATTCCATTAAGTATGTATGGAAGTTGGCCGTATGGCTATTCCATTAAGAGATATGTGTGGAAGTCGACCGTATGGTTATTCCACTTAATTATGTTTATGTCCCAAGTTACCTTTATATGTTATGTGATCTTTTTATTGGTTTTATGGTAATATTTTGGTTACAAAAGGGAAAGTAATGTTCTTTTATTCAGTGAAGAGTTTTTACTATTCATAAAGGTGAAAAGTATTACTTTGTTAAAGTATACATGGTTTACTTGTTTTTTTGATAAACTAACTATTTTTATTCTTTGTGTATCCCTTACTGAGCTTTTTATGCTCACCCCATGTTTTTTTTAAATTTATTTCATAGGACTTAATGTGGAATAGGGTCAATGATGGGATCAAGGGAACGTCATGCTATATAAAATATGGAACTAGACATGTTTCTTTTTAAGAGTGTTTATTATTCTATGGAAACTTAGTAGAAGTGTCTCCTTTGTAATATTTTGAGATGTAATAGTTATGTTCTAATTCTCTAAAACTCTAAACCTGAAAAGATCCTCAATGTGAATTATTCATTTAATTCAATATTAAGTAATGTTTAAGGCTGGGGCCTTATACCTTGTCTTCTTGGGTTTGTTTAGTTAATGTTTTCATAAGAATTATCGTTAGTTGACTATAGTAAATTGTGTAGTAATATATCATTATATTAATAAAATGATGGATTAGGTATATTTTTATTACATTAGGATAATTCATTCAAAAGTTCCATTTTTAATCAAAAATAGATTCCAATTAAAAAATGTTCCTCGAAGAAGACAATTTAAGTGGGTTAAAATTACTATAACCAATAAGTTTTATTATTACATAGAAATTTTCATATATTATATTTATAAAAACATAATATGAGGAAAATTATCATATTATATATCTAGATAAACTTCTTTAATCTTTCATTTATGGTGGTGATATAATATTTAACTCAACATTTAGGGAGGTGGTAGTCTACACACATAAAAGGATGTGGTTCCTTTGTTATTATAAGATAAAAAATATGATTATATATTTGATTCACCATTAATATAACTACATTAAAATATAATAATTATAATTAACATATAATATAAATATTGTGATAAGATATTTTTAGCAGTATGACTAATAAGAATATAAAAATGAGACAATATATAATATTGATATTTGGATATTCCTTGTATTACTATAAGGACCCAGACTTATTAAATTAGGTAATCTTGAATTCAGTCAACAATTCACTTCCTTTATTCATTGAGTATCTTTTCATATTTATTGATTTATATAATTGGGACATAAAACCTTAATAATATTACAAATTATTACAGAGTGGATACCATAAAACAGTATTCTTTTCTTGAAAAATATAAAACATTTCATATAAAACCTGATTTCTTTTACTAATATTCCAACATTTAACATGGAATACTTATTTTTCATACACATACATATAACCTAATAAAATAATTTAAATCCAAGTTATGTGAACAAAATCTCATTAAGTGATATAAAAATAATGAAAACAACACATTAGTCGCTGGATACTTATAATGTATGAAATCATTTTCAAAAAACATACTTATCACTTATATATATATAATTTATTTTTGAAAGAATAAATTTCCACCTTATTACCAAAATACATAAAAAATTTGTATAACCATAATTGTATCTTGGGGAATTTCTTACATAATATTGAAACCCTTCGGCTACCCTATAATTTGAAACCCTTATAACTAACTTACAATTTGTATAAACCTCGCAGTTGCACATGGAGTATCCATATTGATGACCACCAACATACACATACACAATGCATTGGTGGGAGATAAAGGCCCCACCAATCACCATAAACAATCCCCAATAACCAGAACACAATCATACAACGTGAATAATTTCATAAAAACATTGCCTTTGAATCTTGTAAAACATATTTTTTTAAAAGAGGATTGTAAAGGTAAAACCCCTTAAAAAATAATCTAATTGATGCAAGACATAATATAGTTGATGTAATATGTATTTATATAAATAAACATTATTCAACATATTATTAACATACATCATCACAAAAACAAAATAAATACAACATAAATAAAGAAGTAGAAGATTAACCCAAATAATGGATATCGAGTTTAGAATTTATTTACCTCCGCCTTGTATTACTTAAAACTTGTTTAAAACTCTTTTATAATAGTTAAAATAGTTTTATTAATATATTAAGAAAAACGTATCCATACTCATAATACCTTATATGATCATTTTATTACATTATTTTACACATTAATTGTTTTTATTTTGTTTCTTGCACTATTTTTGGGTGAGTTGTTTACCTGATTTCCATGATTTGTTCAGGATGGTTATTCATTTATACTGGAAGTAAAATTACAGAATTGTAATTTAGTGGTATTTAAAAATATCTAAAAATCCATAAATTGTATCATTTATCTTTTTTAATTATTAAATTAAGAGATTCATAAGGCAAAACATTAATGATGTACATTTAGACCATTTTAATTGTTCTTTGATAATAACGACCTCATTTTGTTTTATAAATTAATACCATGTGTAAAAAAGAATTCTAGAACCATGGATAAGAGATAATACATATATTATAATTTTGTGGAACCATAAAAATTGTTTTATGACTATACGTGAAGTAATTAATGAACATTTAAATAACATCGCCCAAAAATTCATTAATTCGACACATCTCGGACAACGTTTTTTATTCCACGAATCAGTGGGAGAAAGGAAGAAGAATGATGTGGAATTTTCTATAAACCCGATAAAATCTATAATACACATTATTATATAGTTTTCATGCATCTTGGATAAGAGGAGTCGAGGAATGAAGAAGACAAAAAGGAGCTCAAAATAAAATAAGCATTGAGAAATCTTTTATGAACATTCAGCATCCTAATGACGTCGCTTAAAATTTCATAAAATATCATGATGAGAGAAAAGGGGTCTATCAACATTATTAAATAGTATAGGATGTATGGGAAATATTTAATAGAATATCCCTACATAATAAAAACGTAATTAAAATAATATTAAATGAAAGAAAACAGAAAAACAAAAGAAGTTGTTTACCTCTTGATTTCTTCTCCTTGAGATACATCATAAGGCCTTCGGTTTTAGAATTTTGGTGAGACCAGTAGCTCTAGTATGTGTGGAAGAATCTTTCGAGGAGTATTTTTTAGCACATCGTTGAGGATCAAGGCTTTAGATGTGTGGGAGGATGAGGCAAACGAGGGTGGTATTTATAATGTAAAAGAGGGGTAATTTTAAATTATTTTAATCATTATTATAATATTTCTTCTCAATACTATGAATAATCAAAATTCATGTTACCCTAGATAGTAAAAATGGCAAGTGAGTTCGAAACAACTGCGATTATATCACTTATGATGTCAAAAATAGTGTATTTTACATATAATTTGAATGTATGGTATTTTATGATATTTAACAATTCATATAAAATTTATGAATTTTATAAAAATAACAAAAAATTACCCTCAACATTTGTTAACTTGTATAATAAAAAATTGAATTCAATTTTTTGAATATAATTTTCTAAATATTATTAATTTTATTTTTATATAAAATCATACTTAATTCAAATATTATCAATTTAAAAACTCTATCTGTTTTAATATCAAATTGGAAAATTAACCAAAATATCATTATATTTAAGCCTTAAAAAATAAAAAAATAGAACAATTTACTATTCCATAGGGTAATATTAGAATTCATTTTAGTATTCATAAGGGTATTTTAAAATTCACCAAAAAAACAAGTTAGTTCTATTAGGCTCTGAATAACATACTGAACACAATTGTAGATGGTTGTTTTTCAAAATTCAAAACATAGAAGTGAAAAAATTATGTTTAAATTATAGTTATAAATATCTAATTAAAACAATGTTTCATGCATTTCAAATATTTTTTAAAACCATGGTGTGTTACATTATACCCAATATCTAGAAATTGCGTCCTCACAATTTTATTTAATTATTCAAATAAGTCTGGGTACCTTACCCTCGTAGAATATTGAGACGCCCTTGTTGCTTATTCTACCATGTTGTCTCTCAAAAAATCTTTTACCAGGTGGATTAACTTATTCCGAAATTTATTTTTCCTTTGATCAAGAATCTTAACTTTTTTATCTTCATAATAAACATTCTCTTCCAGGTGAACAACTTCTCGGCTTAAGATATGCAATGAATCTGGAACATAGTTTCTCAAAATAGACACTTGAAAAACATTGTGTACCTCATACAATCGTAGATGAAAATCTACTCAGTATGCAACTGGTCCAACCTTCTCTAGAATTTCTAAAGGACTAATGAACTATGGACTTTTCATTCATTTCAAAATGAAACACATCACACTATTCCAAGATAAGATTTAATGAAAACATGGTCACCTACCTCAAAAAAAATTCTTCTATTATCTGTATATATTTTCAGTCTGCACTAAGTTGTCCTCATGTACTACCAGATCATATTCACTTTCTCACTCACTTACTCTACTAATTTTGGCCCCATCAACTTTTTTTCACTGACATTATCCCAAAATTATGGAGTCTGAAACCTCTTTCTTTATGATTCCTCAAAATGTGATATATGTATACTAGAATAAAAACAATAAATATAATAATACTTAACTGAAGAAAGATGTTTATACCAAATTCCCTGATAGTCCATTAAACAAACACGAAGCATATCCACCAATGTATGAATCATTCATTCTGACTTCCCATCTAATTGAGTATGAAAAGATATACTGAAATTTAATTCAGTGCCCATAGACTTTTGAAGTCCCGTCAAAAAGGAATAAATGAACATGTGATCCAGATGAGATACAATGGAAAGAGGAAATACATGTAGCCTGACAATCTGTTTGTCACACAGTCGAGAATGATGATCCAAAGACATTGTATCTTCAATAAAAATAAAATGTGCAGATATTGTCATCTGATCAACAATAACACTAGTCTCATTGTTACCTATAGTAGCATTTTGTAGTCCCACTACAAATTCCATAGATAAATTATCGTATTTCCACTTTGGCATTGGAAAAGGCTGAAACATACCATTTTCTAACTACTGCTCTGCTTTTACATGTTCACATACCCAACATTTCACAGTAATATTATCTATATCTTTTTTCATTACATCCCACTAGTAAAACTTCCAGAGGCCTTTGTGCATCTCAGTATAGCCAAGATGATGTTAAAATAAAGCATTATGAGCATCACACAACAATTCATTCATCAACTTGGAATCAAAAGGCACAAATAACATTTTACCAAATCTTAACACAGAATATTTATCAAGGTAAAATTCTGGAAACATACCCATTTTAACCAATTCTACATTTTTTGTCACTGATGGTCATCCTTCTATGCTTGATTAATTCTGTCTGATAATGATGAATTCACTAAAACCTTATATTAAGGGAAGGTATTTTCTACACCAACAACATCTATGAGAAAATTCATCAAATTAATAATAAAACATTGGGGTGTTACAATAGTATCATGGGATGATTGTAACAACCTAGAATTTTAAAGGGTTAAATTACTATGTGATATGACTAATGTCAGTAGGGTGCACCTTCCTTTTCAGGTGCCAGCCTGATTAGAACACCATGGTTAAGCGTTCTTGTCCTGAAGTAGTGATCAGGATGTGTGGCCTTTTCAGATGTTTCTCATGGAGTGTGTGTGTGAGGAAGAAATATTATGGAAAGGATATGTGTTAGCTCGTGGGGACTTCCATTAGTCAGTTGACCCATTCTGGCGTGTGGGTGTGCCCTAGGGTGGGGACCATGTGTCTGTGGGATAACTTGTGGTACCTAGTGATCCATGACTCGAGGACCATGTTATGGTGGGGTGTATATGCTGTTACTGGGAACAATTTTTCACATTTGGTATAACAAGTGGTACCCATCGATAAATGTGGTGCACTACCTTGGTTGAGATGTAGGAACCAAAATGAGGACGTGGTGATCTAAAGGAAAGGTGGGGGTGATTGTAACACCCCATAATGATAAAGGGTTAAATGAATAAGTGATATGACTCATGTCAACGAGGTCCACCTTCCTTGTTGGGAGCCAGCCTGATTAGAACCCCACAGTTAAGAGTGAATGGCATATAGTAGTGATATAGATTGGTGACCATCTATAATGTTTCTTAGTATGTGTGTGAGTGAGGAAAAAGCTCGCTATAAATGATATGTGTTATCCTGTGGGGAATGTCATTTGATAGATGTTCCATTCGGGCAAGTGGGTGGGCCCCTAGGTGGGGGCCATGTGTCTATGGGGAAACTGGTGTTACCTGGCGGGCCAGGACCTGAAGACCATGTTAAGTTGAGGTGTTTGTGATGTCACTGGGACCCAATTGTAACCAATAGTCTATCTAATTAAATGGTTTTAGATAAGTAATTGTATCCATATGATTTGTTAATTCATAATAGATTATAGTGGGAAAAATATAATAGTTTCGAGAGGAATTCAATTGTTAATTTTAACATTGAATGTGTGGAAGCATAACCCTTATATAAAAGAATGACATGGAACTTTTGGAAACACACATTATTCCTCAATGTTATAAATCAATTATTTAAGGGAAAACACTACAAAAAAATTTCAATATGGTTTAGTGATACTAATAATGGTCATAATACCTACAATATTTAATTTTTTAATTTTTTCTTAGTTTATATCTTCTTGCTCTTGGTTTTAAATATTTCATCCAAATTTACCATTACCTCAAAAGTAGAACATTTACCCTTGATAAATATTTTCATTGGCCAAAGATAAAATTTATATTATTTAATATTTTTATAATATTTATTTTAAAATATTAAACATTTTAAAACATAAAAATACCTGATTATTTTGAAATTAATTTTATAAATTTTCCATATAGCAGAAAAAACTTTTTTTTTTGAAAATTGTATTTTAAGGTTAATGGTTAATGATTTAGATATAATTATTAGTTCCATTTAATTTCATGAAAATGAAAATTTTAATATCATACCATCATTATATATTTAATAATTACATAATAATAAACATAATTTCATCATTCTTAATTAATTAAACAATACAGTCAAAAAATAGTTCCTGTGAAATCGATGCATAAATATAAAAAAATATTATGCTTTGAATTAAAATAAAACATGATATTTATAATAAAATATTAAAATTTTTATTATATAATTTTTCATGTTAAAATTATCAAAAATATGTCAAAATATTAATGAAATAAAATAAATTCTTAATGGTGACAATATTAATATAATCGGTATTTTCACTGTTAACTTGGAAAAAAAATTAATTATGAAAAATCCCAAAAATTATTCCGATGAAAATATTTTTATTAAAAATACAAAAAATATGTAAATTTAGTCAAATCTAAAATCTATATATCAGAAGTATTTTTTTAATTAAAACTATATATATATTGAAAAATTATTTTCCTAGGAAAATAACAATATAAAAAATACTAGCTGTTCTTATTCAAAAATTTTATAAGAACGTAATATTGAAATGATAACTATAAAATACTACTATCTGTGTTAAAATCTTAATTTAAATATAATATTCAAATTTATCATATTTACAAATTAAAGTGCATAAAAATATATACTCATAAACAAAATAATCAATTAATTAACAATGTTTGAAATAATATTTATGTTTATATATATATATATATTTTATAAAATTATATAATTTAGGTACTTCAACCCATTATTACGAATTCAAGTGTTAGGTTTTAAATATATAATCATATCATTTTTCTTTTTACATCATTATTTTTTTGTGGTCCAATAAATTGAACATATTTGACAGGAAAAGAGAAAAATAAAAAAAATATTGCTCCATCAGAATTATAATTATATGTAATTTATGTTATACTCTTAATTGATTATTCGTTATAATTTTCATATTTCATATAATAATATTACATTTAAATTATATGATATGCTTCATTTTCATGTCTACATTAATGGTTTTATTTTTAGCCGACCCTTTTAATTTATGTATTCTCTTTATGATCCAACAATTATTTGGAGGGAAAAAAATTTAGGATATTGTTCTAAATATTAATGAAAATTAATGTTAATTTAGTTTAATCATTATTTTCTATATACTTAATCATCAATACATTATAGGCCTCTTGATCTTTCAATTGTATTCATTATATAATTATGTTAAAAATTATATAATTAATTTTGTAAAATTATTGGGCCTATATATATTATATATAGGTCCATCATTAGAAATGAGTTCAATGGAAAACTCGACAACATTCTATGCTAGATATAATAGTAATTAATAATAAAATACATAAATTTATTCATGAAAATAATTACATATTCAATTATTATTCTACCTTTAAAATCAACAAATCTCATCATATTTTAATCTCCAATAATATGATTATTTAGATCCACTAATTTTGGATCTATTCATGACTCATTAATTTAATTATCTCATTTAAGGATAAGAAATTTCATACCATGTATCGAAACAATAATATCATTATCATGGAAATGTCTTTCACACTCTGATTTGAAAACCTATCCATAGTTAAGGTAATTTAAAAGTACATAATTTTTATTATAATAATGTTCCCATGAAGGATATATTTATTAATTATAATTGGGAGAGTTTATACACCTTCTTTTGGAATCGTATCCCCGACATGCACATCGAGGAGCACAATGGCATGCTGTCTCTTGCCTATGCGGCTGGTTAGGAGTCGACCGCATTTCCATTCACCACGGCACCGAGTAGTACTATCTCTTTTCACAGCTAGCGGGCATTGGTTCTCGGCTTTGCCTTCCAGTGATAGTCTCCCCATTGCCTACCGACGTCGGTCACTGCCTTGGCCTCTCGGCACTAGCAGGACTTCTACGACCACCAGGTGGGCTCCGGTGGTCCGTTCTTCCTTCAAAATGAACTTATAGGCCTCCCGAGATGCCACTGTCTTTCTATGCCTCCCCGTTTCCAATTTCCATCAGGTTGGAAATTTTTCTCCCAAAGAACGCAACATGAATGAAGTGGTGGAGGGTCTGACCTTGTTCATTTGGCCCATGACCTCCATGATTTCTTTATAACAAGAAAGAGATTATTCAGTTCATCAAATATAGTATTTATTAATTAAACCCCCTACCTCGTATTTCATTGGTGAAGTCATGGTGGTGGAAGGATAATATGTGATTGAAAAATCCACCTTCATTTTTTGTTCCCGATTTGATTCCTCTGACGATGTCGTCCAATCTCTCATTCCTCAGTGGAATTCGCCGCAACACTTTGTCAGATGTTTCTCACTTTGTGCCGAAATCCCACACCTGATCTATAATTAAGTAGATTGGGTATCCAAACTTATTGAATGACATTAATGTGGTTAATTTATGAATAGAATTTAATGTTAACACATTTTTGTTATAAAACAAAAGAGTCATGCCATTAAATTTCTTGACAAGTCCTTAGTCCCACCACCACCGTTCAACATTTACAGAAAAGAAATAAAATATATTTTTAATGTTAATTAATTATTATTTTCTATAAATTAAGAAATTTATATTTTTTCCATCCTACTATGGTCAAATTGAAGCATTCTTTAATAGAATCCATGCATTGTGTATTCAACTGTGTCCTCAGATTTCAATTCTGAGAACAGGTTCAAAAGATATAATACACTGCCTGTGCGTTTACAGAATTTTCCTAAAAATTTCAAAATTATGTTCCAACCACTCCAAGAATTGGAATCATGCACCGTCAGTTTTCTCAGAATCACAATAACCCCAAATAATTTAAAAAAATTACATGGAAATTACAGTTCTTTAAATACCTATAATGGTTGATGAATTTATTGAAAATTTCAATACATTTTAATATCAAATCAGGGTAGCTCATAGTTGATAATAGAGATATTATGATATCTATTGGAGAGACATAATTTTTTTTAAAATATAATTTGGACCTCTATATATCATTATTAAAGTGTGTCCTGAGATTTGGGATGATGTGAATGAATTATCCCATGTACATCACCCCTTTTAGAATCTTGATTGTATCAAAGTGGTAGCCTATCTTCTAGAACCACTAACATCCCAATCTCAATTTCATTATATGATACATATATTGATATAAATGATGTAAATACCAAATCACACACACGTAACAAGATTAGTGGTGGTGCAACTATAAAATTATATACATTATGAGGAGAAGATGATCAATATCATAGGCCATAGAGTAATTTTATTACAAAATAAGAAAAATCTTATAGTCAATGTATAGTTGAAGAAACATATATATAAGGGTGTGATATGAGAACCATTAATATTATTGAAGCATAACTACTCTAAAATGTATGATAATGATAATGTAAAAAATATTTGGAGGAAGAGATTTCTTATGGAGGAATAATATCACCACAAATTAATTTATAAATAAAATTCTCGTTTTTGGTTATATAATTTTTTTCATATTTATTACTATAGATCATGAAACACATAATGATGAATAGAAAACTTATAAATTTTTAATATTAATATTTCATTTGAATAAATACTATAGACACAATAGTTATAAATATAATATTTGGATATAAACTAAATATGATGATAACTAAAATAAAAATATTTGGATATACAAGATCCAATATAATAATCTCACTAATGAAAAAACACTATTGAAATGTATAAAAATATTATTAATAAGATATTCAAATTGTAATTGAAAATATATATATATCTCATTCATATAAAATATAATTTAATGAATAAAAAATTAAATATGATGTATTTATTCAATTTAGTGAATAAATATTACCGTTACAAATCATACCATTGGAAGAGTAATCTGGCCATTAAAATAGTAATTAGAATATGGGAACTTTTATTTTTCAATAAGGAATCGTATCCTAACATGTAGAAATATATTTAAAATTATATAAATTATATATAATATTAAATCATTTAATAATATGAAATTTTTACATAACTATATCCTGATACATGTAAATAATTATTCTATCATTGATAAAATAAATGTTTGAATTTTTTTTTAAATAGAAATATTTAAATATCAGTTTTATTAAATATATAATGATTTAAAATGAAGTTAATTTTCATAAAATGGTTGTATACATTAATAATATTTTTTATTATAGTGAAAAATATAATCTTATTATCCATATGTAATTTTTCTGAGTGTCATAAAAAAGATCATAAAATTAAAATAGTTATATTTCATTTAATTTAGGATATTTATTTAAAAAAATTTTTTCACGTAATTTGTAAATTATTTTCAAAATAATTATTTCTAGAATTATTCTATAAATCACAAAATTATCATGGAATGTTTTTATCATCTAAATAATTGATTATTTGGTTAATAGTTAAATATGAAAATATACAATAGTTAACATTATAAGATAAATTCAAGTGTTTTTGTGAAATTGATTTTGAATGTATCAATTATGTTGAACTCAAATTAACCATTAACTATATTTAGTCACCAGATTGATCACTATTTTTACTCTTGATTCATAATAATAATCTAATGAATATAATATTAAAAAATTCTTATCCCCTCTCATTATAAATAACACAGTGAAACACACCTTCAATACAAAAATTATAAGACATGAACTATGAATAATTTCAATCCAATAATATTTCAAAAAATCTCTTCCATGTCTAAGTTGTTTTAGTATTATCAAAATTCCAAAAAAATCCTTAAGTTGTATTTGAAGAGACGACATATATGATATAATAATATCAATGTATCCCTTTTTAAATTTAATTATTATTCTACCTCTTTATCACTTACCCATCCAACACGAGTAAATTTTTACATTATTAAAAATAAAATATATTTTTATTATATTAATGAAGTATATTTCATCCATAATATTTATTTGACTCCTCATTATAAATATGATAATGATTTTTATATTATGTTTAATTCATTACCTGCATGATCAATGAACTTCATTTTTCACCATCACCTTCAAAGATGGTGGTAGAAATATTATTATTGTTTAGTATGATTATAATAATTATATTTTTTATTATGGTTCAATAATTTATTAGTAACCAAATAATTAAATTAATCTAATCTACTTCATGGTGGTTAGAAAAAGAGATTCAATGAACTATCCATATAATGGAAATGACAACAATAAATGAATCATCCATTTGTAAAAATATATATGAATCATTGGGAAAATATTAATTTGTGTATGTATATTAATATTCAATTATTTCACTTATAGATTTATAGGACCATATTATATGAACTTTAAATATTGACCATATGTGATCTGACATTAGTTCCATAAAAGGAACACCCCTAAAACAAAACAATTAAAATTTATCTGTTTTTTAATTATATATAATTAGTATAAAATAATTATATTAAATAAAAATATATATTCTACATTTTGACCTAAAATATTTGAAGGGGTGATTTATTTATTAATTTAATTATGATTATGTGTCCAATTAATCTAGACCCTAGGTAAGGGATCACTCCAAACCACACTATTCTCTCTTGGACATGACATTTCTCTCTCTATGTAAATTTCCCAATCACGATGATGATATAAAAGGATTCTAAATTAGGTATATATTTCACTTAAATATATTAATATCTTATTTTGCCTAAATATTTCGGTTTTATATAATCATTATTTCATTTCTCAAATTCCTTCTTTAAAATCAAACAATATTATAGTGAATTTCAATATATCATAATACTTTTAGGTAAAACTATCATAAATTATGTTATTATCATTTAATAATTTTTAATATTATATATTATTTAAGTGATTACCATTTTGGTATAAATTTTTTTTCCAATGAAAATTTTATTTCCTTTATTTATTAAAATGTCTATAACTGATTCATTATAACATCATTTTGATGGATATTTTCTTTGAACAATTCTCAAACATTTATCACAATGTTTTAAAAAAAATTAACACCAAATTTTATAGCTATGAATATTTAATCATATATTAAAAAAATTATTTAATTCCTTCCACTCTTTGGAAAATTTATCAAAATTACTTTCATTAAGATATGAGTCAATAAAATGTAACCCATTTATTTCAAGTCATATTTATAATATATATGCCTTATATTGCATTTTAATTTAAAAATCAAATAACAATGTACATGTAGTGATTGGTATGCCCATATATAACTCCAATTCATTGGCTTATGTCTATGCCGAATGACATTATATGTATGAGATTAGCGTGTTAATATAATCTTTTAGATGAATCTATCCACCATGTGATGTAACCTTGGATGTTATCATTTACATATTATTATACCATGTTTCTTATGGACTCCACACTCATATTTTTATGACATTATTATGGAAAATGGAAGTAAAAATATCCATATTTATCATCATATACATACATTAATAATTAGATCTTAATATAATCTCACATAGGTTTTAGAATCTTTTAGGTTATTATATTTGGTGACCAGTCACACGGAAAAATTATTTTAAAAAATTTATGAACATTTCATTAAAAATAAACAATTCTAGAACCCCAAAGAAAATTCTATTTATACTTATCTCCATAACATTAGAAGTGACCCATAAGAATGGGTGATCTCAAACACATGGAATGTAAAATCCTACTAATATTTTATCAATGGTTAGATTGTAAGAATTTTGGGAAACAAGATGATTTAGAAATTTCAAATTAAAAGGAAAATTAAATGTAATATTATTATATAAATCAAAATGTAAGGACATGTAATCTAAAAAAAATATTCATAATGATATAAGATTTCTTTATGAGCATAGAAACATGTACAAAGGAAATTATATCACAAAATTTGGGAATAATAATCTTTTTGTGATATCATAAACCATGAAATAATAACTAAATGGAAAGGAAAAAACCATGTCAAAATATTATAGGCTATGCACAATTTTAATCTAGGTACCCTACAACTAGACGAAATTATAACATAGTTTGGTTAGGCTAACCAACAATTCCCCATTAATAGTGTGATAAGGATAACCACATGTTCAACTTACATGGAATATAATTACTCATTGATATTACCCAATGCATTAGAAGAATATTATAAATCATGAAATCATTTTCCAACCTCCATTATAAGAATTAAAAGATAATGTATTCTATAATAATAAATAGGAATGACAAATATATCATAAAAATTATATTATTATTATTATTAATGTTGTGTATTATTAACATGGAGAACATTGGATGAGAGAAATATTGTGGAAAATGAGCAGAATCCATCATTTAAATGGATTTTAATTATTCTAATCATAGATTAATCTTCAAAAAAATAAAATAAAACAAACATATAAGGAATAATTAAATCTAAAACTGAGTTATAATGACTAAAATAGAGTATTCATTATTAAAATGAATTAATAAATTCGTGGAGAAACATTACAGCTCGAGAAATATGATTAACATAAAAAAACATTTACGGATTCTTCAAAATTAGATCCAGAAGTCATTCATAAATTGAATATAAAATGGTATTATAAACCCATTGAATTAAATAATTGAATATTACATAATAAATTGTTGGGGATTATTTTCATTATAAATTAACAAATGGTGTCATAACCTTAAGGAACATCTCAATTAAAATAATTGTAGATGAAATCCCATATGAAATAAATAATATTCTAATTAAACCCCATAGATATAAATAGATCTTTATGTAAATATTAAAATTACATTTATAAGGATAATAAATGGGATTAATGATATTATGATAAATTAGTTTCAAAAATGATAATGTCCCTCAAAGAAGAATATTTTGATATCAAATCCATACATTTTATTAAAATCACACATAACTTGAAATTAACAAATTGATTTTCTAGATTTATATAATTATATATATATACCATGGATTTATTCAATATTTTCAAATTTTGAAAAATCCATTTATTTTCATCTTTTATTTATTTTTATTATATTTTCTAATTATATTGGTATCTTGGGGATGTTTGGTTAATTTCATCACAACACATTTTGTTTTTTGCTTATGGATGAAGTTATTTTAATAAAAAATCATGTTTATATGAATTATGGAGGTTTAAATACTACCATATTATGTTTATATAAAAACTATAAATATTTAAATCTTATCCAAATAATAATCTAAATTAAGAAATAATCCTCAAAAGTCTAGTTAAGATGGTTAAAATTAAAATTATTGTTTACAAATTTTATTATATATATATATGTGTGTGTGTGTGTGTGTTAATATAAAATATTTAAAAAATATAAATGGTTTCAAATAGCAATTTATTAAAAATAAATTCTGTTTGGACCTACCATTATAGTTGGTGATGGAAAATTGGACATGTTATTCATGGATGGGATTCTTCATACACATAAATGATTGATGTTCATTTTTTTGTAAGGATGGAAATGAATATATAAGTGTAGTACCATTATATAACAATATAAAATTATTCTAATTATAATTATGTCATCATATAAGTATGATTATATGAAAATTTTAAGGGTATAATTAAGACCGAAAACATAAATACTCATATGATACTTAGATTAGAGACTTGACCATTCCTTGGAATTCTCCATGAAATTGAAGCGCATATGATAATAGGGTGTGACCAAGGGCCATCTAAAGAGGGATCAATATATATTAGTATAAAAATAATTTTTTTTCATGATTAATGAAATGGTTATGTGTATTTATTAATGAGGGATGTGATGACCATTTATTTGAGAATAGAAGGGCACTTTTGGAAACACTCGTTTTCCCACAATGAGATATCTCCACTATTCTAGGATAAAGGCTCCAAAAAAACATAAAATAATGATTTTGGGGAAATTAATAATGTGAATTATCCTTCCATCAATAAATATAATATATTCATGCTTTTTTTATTCTAATGTGCTCAAGGTTTAAACCCTTTCCCCTTAATATATCATAATCACTATAACTACACTATTAATATTTTTATGAAATTTTAATGACCATAATGAAAATTTTAAGTATTATTATATTTTAAATATTGATTTTATAGATGTAATAAATTTTATAAAATTATTTTTAAATGATTTTCATAATTTAATTTTACTATTATCATATATTATGACAAAAATTAATTTTTTTTGAAAAAATATTCATATTAAGTATAATGATTTATGATTATAAAAAAATTATTAATTTCATTTAATTCCATTGAATTAAAAATATTTATTATAATTAAATCTGTATTTATTTATCAATAAATTAGATAAATATTTTCAATTCATCATGTTATAATAAATTTAACAAAATTTTCAAAAAATGAGTTTCTATTAAAATGAAACATAATTTTTAAAAACATCAAGTATGGTCAATTTAAATTTATTATTGTATATTCTTTTAATATATGATATAATATTAACCTATAAGAATATATTTACAAACATTCAATAAATATATAAAACAAAATAGTTTTGCAAATGAGATGGTATTAATAACACCATTATTTCGACTATTTAGAAGAAAACTTATTAAATTTGAAAAAATATATATATTATTATAGATTCATTATTAGAAATCCAAATAAATGATCTCAAAATTTTCAAATTTAAAATAAAATATTTAAAATATTTTTTTTAATTTATAAAATAAATTATAGTGAAAATATATTTTCATAAAAAAATGAATTTTTTAATTAATAGTTTTTCATATCCAAATTTTATTTGACACATTACTAAATAATTTACTAATAAATAATTATTATATTTTATTAATTTCATTATTTAAGAATAATATAAATAGTTTCAATTAATAAATACTATAGTGCATAAAAAGATTGTTTCTTTAAAACTAGTGTGATTTATTTAATTTTTTTAAATATATATATATATATATATATATTCTATATTTAGTTAATCCTAATCAAATATAAAAATTCAATGACTACGATTTAATGTTCTAGACATAAAAAAATTTATTTTTGTATTTGTAATTCATTTGGGGAAATATAGTGATATTATTTTCCTTAAATAGAAGAAATGAAATATTGAAATCCCAGAACGTTATATTTCCCCCATTAATTAAAGTGTGTCCTTAAAAATTTAAAAGCATAACATGTGAGTAATTTCTATATAGGCCTCTTAATGATCTAGGAAATTCGAGTTTATAATTTCTTAATTTTTATATGAAGTTATATTTACCTATAAGCAATTTTATTATAACCCTTTATAAATTTTTTTAGTATATTCTAAATATAATCCAAAAAATAAAAGGTGTGATAAATATATAAGGCACAATATCCCAAAAAACCAGGATGATTTTTCAAATTCCCTTAATATAATAATTTACCTCTAAATGATTATTTTTTACCAATGTGTAATTGATGAAATAAAAATTTATATAGACATTGACAAGTATATAAACAAATAACTAAATAACTCTATAGAATTTATTTCTTAGTCTTGTTTCTCTCCCCATTACATTGAAGGTGGTTTGATTTGTTCGATTTTTTAAACCATGAAAAGGTGAATTTTTTCGATGTTATAAAATTCATTACATTTGAAACATTAAATATTTCTTATCCACTGGAAGAACATTATATTAATTTAGTATTTATTTTCCCTTCAAAGACTTTTTATTGATTCCCTCATTTACCACAATTATTGAGTCATAAAATCTTTATGACGTAATTTCATAGATGATTCTTCCAAAACTTTTGATATATATATCTAGGTTTTAATATCAATTTTTACATCATATTTATTTCTTAAATTTTCATGACAATAGATAATTTTATTCCATATTCATATTTTGATTTCAACCATAGTGTATTTTTTTATTTTGTCATACAATTGATTGTTTTGAATAATCATGTTATTTTTTATTTTGAACTACATTTAAAATGGGATGATCATTGAGATAATAATTAAATTGTCCCTTACAAACAATGTTCCTTTTGGTTACAATCATCACAAATTCCAAAAATGGTTAACATTAGTAATTACGAAATATTTAATATATGAAAAGTATCATATATAATTAAAGATAAATTGGTCTTCAAGTTTTAACATGTAAAAATAAAATCCTATAATATAATAATTCTATTAGTTAAATAAATATCAATTTGTGTTTAAGATATTTCATTCATTGATTAAACTACAACTTTTATATATCATATTATATCATCTATGATTTGACCAATATTATTGTAGATTTAACATAATTTACCTTATGTTGGTTTATATTATACATATCATTCTTGAACATCAATTAATTTAAGAAATAAATAACTCAAATAATCTCATAAAGAGAAAATGGTTAACCCGATAATATCAATAATGGGTTCCTAGAAATTGTTTTTTGAGTTAGGACTCCTTTTTCATTCATATGGTTATTCTTCAGTATATACCAATGACACAATCATTTTTGTTATTACCCTAATGAGTAAATATTCTAGAACCAACATCCTCTTTTCAGTACCCAAACTAGGATATATTTTCTAGGAAATCTACATGATCTATTCTATAAAAAAATTCCACGATTTTATTAAATATATATACATATCCCATAGAAATATGACATGGTTTTCACTAATTTTGTCTTACCATGTTCTCTAAAATAATAATAATAATTCCAAAAACATTTTAAACCCTCATTTGATAATAACAATGATGACCCATCTAAAATTACCATTATTATACATCATTTTCAGAATCAGAACCATACATCTCATAATTATATTACATAGTTCGAATAAAAATTTTGTTAAGTTGCATTTTGGATGTACTATATAAAAACATAATTTCAGAAAACATTATCTATTTTAACTTTATTTATACTCTTCAATTCCACATTTTATACATCTCAAATGTTATTGTAATCTACAAAAACAAGTGTAGGGAATCATAATTAAGAGGTCATTTTAAATTAAGTGTTTTTAGAAAATTTCAAATATTTCATTAAGAGTTAAAATATATTAATAAAATAAATTAAGAGAAGCGATTACATTCATATTAAAACAACATGTAAAATTAAGAGTTTACTATAATTCATAAAGGAAGGACATGTAATACAAAAATAATAATCATGTGTTATGATATAATATTATGTGATAGGAATAGAATAATTTGTTAAACATATCATTTAATATGAACTTTGATACTTATTCATGTAGAGAAAAAATAAAACCTGAAATAATGTGTACATAGAGATGATAACCACCAAGAAAACATGATAAAGGTTGTCCACCTTCATAATCATCAAATTTGTTGGCTAACCAGAATCATTAAATTTTTAATTAGGCTAACGACATTGTAACCATATATAGTGTTCATCATCAAACATATCAGACACCACATATGGAATTTCATGAGATGATAAATACCTCATTAATTTGAGATATATAACATTACCATCCAAAAAACATTGTCTATCATCTATTTAAATATTAATAAAATTATGGGTTCCACCTAAGGATATATACACCCTACATAAATAATAACCATTTTAAATCCAATGACAAGAAACTTGTTGACACAATATTGATTTTAATGAACTATCAATAGATATATACTATAAATTGACTTAATAATATGGAAATGATTAATATTGAACATTTATAATTTTACATAGAACATAGGCCCCAAATATGGAGTTTTAATATACAAATTCATGCGAAAAATTCAATAATGAAATAATGAATGTGAATTATTTCTAAGAAATATTATAAAATAAGTGAAAGATAATTGTAAAAAAAGAAAAAGAATATAATATTATACAAATATTAATTGAACAAATATTTCTTTTAAAAAAAATTAGGGGTTTTAGAGACTATTAATAGTTATAAAATATACATCGTATATGTTTTACATGAGAACAAAAATATAAAATTCCATTATATAGTGTTTAAATAATAGTAGGAATTTTTAAGGGAACAAAATTATTATATTACCCTATAAGTGAAAATTATATTCATATATTCATATATGTGAGGAAAATATATTAAAAAGTATAAGAGGCTCTATACAGGAATATGGTATAGACATAGAGTTAATGTGATACCTGTATGACTTGAATGAGGTACATAAGATCCCTTATTATGTTTTAATACCCCATGAATAAAATACCTAATTGTAAAATAAGTTAAGAACATGATATTTTTAATTTATTAAAAGGGAAATATTGTGTTAACTTTTGTTTTCACTTAATGAGGTTTCTTATTTATAGGGAGGATGTTTGAGGGAATACAAGTTATAGAAAATAAGGGAAAATAATATTTTTAATGGGAATGAGTTGTTATTAACAAAATTAACATTTATAAATATAATAGACCTAACTAGAAAGTAATAAATGAAGTAATATGTGACCAATTTTCTTATAAATATGAGATACAATATGAATCTAATTGATACATTTGAGGAAAAACAACATAAAACAGGAAAAAAGATTAATTATGCATTAAAATTGCGGTTTTATTAAAATTTTTATTAAATGTAATCAAAAGACATAAAATTATATGGTATTAAAATACCCTAAATTAATTAATGTTCTAGGATATAATAATCACATTTTCATTATTTAAAACATATAAATAATATATTTTATTGTAACATTAAAATATATATCATTGAAGGGAAATTTGGATGAGAACCCATATAACATAAGAAACATTCTAAGAAAATACACTTCAAATAATTAAATAAGTTGAATGAATTTAAAAAAAACTAACAAGTACACATAATGATATTTAATTTCCAATTGGATCTATATACTCCATTTAAAATAAATTATGTTCAAAAAATAGCATGTGTCTAAAGTAATGATGTTTTGATACGTACCCCATACGTGTGTTTTAAAGTGTTATGTACATGTAATTAACATATTTAATTATATAAAAAATTTCATTATATATATTTTTACAATTAAATTATTCAAAAATATTTAATTTTATAATGTAAATTTAGTACCACTTTTTATTTATTTCAAATATTGTTTTTGAGGTCCTTGTCTTCATGGGTTTGTTTAGTAAATGTTTTCATAAGAATTCTTGTTAGTTGATTATTGTAAATTATGTATCAATGTAACATAATGACCAAAAAAATTGATGGATTAGGTATATTTTTATTACATTAAGACAATACATTTAAAATTTCCATTTTTAATCCAAAATAGATTCAAATTAAGAAAGCATCCTCGAAAAAGACTATTTAAGTGGGTTAAAATTTCTATAAACAAAAAAATATTATTCTTACATAGTAATTTTCATATATTATCATTATAAAAACTAAATATTCTGAAAATTTTCATATTATATAACTATATAAACTTCTTTAATCTTCTTTTTAAGTTGGTGATTTAATATTTAACTCAACATTTAGGGAGGTGGTAGTTTGTACACATAAAAGGTTGAGGTTCCTTTGTTTTTTTAAGAGGAAATATATGATTTTATAGTTGTTTCAACATTGATATAACTACATTAAAAATATAATAATTATAATTAAAATATAATATAAATATATTGATATGATATTTGTAAGATTATGACTAATAAGAATATAAAAATAAGACAATACGTAATGTTGAGACTTGGTTCTTCCTTGTAATATTATAAGGACCCGACCTTATTACATTACATAATCTTGAATTCAGTAATGAATTGAATTCCTTTATTCATTGTGTATCTTATAATGTTTATAGATTTAGATAATTGGGATATAAAACATTAATAAAATTACAAATTATTAAATAGTGGATACCATAAAAACAATATTCCTTTCTTGCAAAAAATAATACAATTCGCATATAACATGATTTATTTTAAAAATATTCCAACATTTAACTTGGAATACTTCTTTGGCTTGCAAATAATTATAACCTATCAAAATCATTTAAAAACATTGGATGTGAACAAGAGCTCAGTAAGTGATATAATAAGAAGGAAAGAACACATTAGTCCATGAATAATTGTAATGTATGAAATCATTTTCAAAAGACATACTTATCACTTTTTTATATATACTTTATTTGAGAAACATGATATTTACACTAGATTACCAAAATAAATAAAAAATTTGTACAACCATAGTTGTATCTCAGGTAATTTCTTACATAATATTGTAACCCTCCGGCTACCCTATAATTTGTAACCCTCACAATTAACTTACCAATTGTGTAACCATCGCAGTTACACATGGAGTAACCATATGACCGACCTCCAACATTCACATACCAAATGCATTGGAGGGAGATAAAGGTACCACCCATCATAATAAAAAATTCCCAATAACCAGAGCGCAATCATTCAACATGAATAATTTCATATAAACATTTACTTTGAATCTTGTAAAACAGATATTTTAAAAGAGGATTTTAAAAGTAAAAACCCATAAAAATCATTTAAATGAAGTGAGACATAATATTGCTGATGTAATATGTATTAATAATTTATTTATTAATAATCCAACTTATTATAAACATAAATCATCACAATAACAATTTAAATATCACATAAATAACGACGTAGAAGGTTAACCCAAATAATGGATATCGGGTTAAGAATTTCATTACCTTCACATTGTATTAATTCAAACATGTTTAAAACAATTTTATAATAGCTAAAATAGTGTTATTAATATCTTAAAAAAATTTATCCATATTCATATTACCTATATGATCATTTTGTTACATTTTTTCACACATTAATTGTTAGTAATTCGTTTCTTGCTCTGTTTTTGGGTGAGTTGTTTACATGATTTCCATGATTTGTTCAGGATGGTTGTTCTTGTCAATTGGAAGTAAAATTACATAATTTGAATGGAGTGGTATTTAAATATTTCTAAAATCCAAAAGTTATAACATTTATCTTTTTTAATTCTTTAATTAAGAGATTCATAAGATAAAACATTAATGATGTTCATTTAGATCATTTTAGTTGTTCTTTGATAATAATGACCTTATTTTGTTTTAAAAATTAAAACCATGTGTACAAAAGAATTACATAACCATGGTTGTGAGATAATACATATATTATAAACTGGTGAATCAAAAAAAAATTATGACCATACATTAATTAATTAAAAAAAATTAAATAACATCGCCTAAAATTTTGTTAATTCGACACATCACGGACATTGTTTTTTATTCCTTCAATAAGTGGGATAAAAGAAGAATAATGATGTGGAATTTTTTATAAAAATTACAACATCTAGAATACAAATGATTATATAGTTTTCATGCTTCTTGTATAAGATGATGTGAGGAATGATGAAGAAAAAAATGAGCTCAAAATAAAAGAAGAGTTGAAAAATCCCTTAGAAACATTCGGCTGCATAACGACATCGCTTAAAATATCATAAAATATCATGATGAGAGAAAAGGGATATCACATCATTATTAAATAATATGGGATGTATGGGAAATATGGAACACAATATCCCTTGATAATAGAAAATTATTTAAAATAATATTAAAAGAAAGAAAAAAAGAGGATGTTTACTTCTTGATCTCTTCTCCTTGAGATACATCTTAAGGCCTTTGGTTATGGAATTTTGGTGAGACCAGTTGCTCAAGTATGTGTGGATGAATCTTTCGTGGAGTATTTAATAGAACATAGGTGAGGCTCAAGGATTTAGAGGTGTGGGATGATGAGACAATAGAGGGTGGTATTTATAGTAGAGAGGAAGGGGTAATTTTAAATTATTTTAATAACTATTATAATATTTTTTATCAGGACTATAAATAATCATAATTAATATTACCCTAGATAGTAAGAATTTAATGTGACTTTGAAGAAAGTGGGATTACATCACTTATGATGTCATAAATTGTGTATTTTACATATAATTTGAATGTATGATATTTTATGGTATTTAACTATTCATAAAAAATATAGGAATTTCAGAAAAATAACAAAAATTTACCATTACCATTTGTGAACATGTAAAATTAAAAAATGAAGTCCATTTTTAGAATATAATTTTCTAAATATTATTAATTTAATTTTTATATAAAATCATACTTAATTCAAAAATTATCAATTTAAAAACAATAATAGCTTTTATATCAAATTGAAAAATTAACCAAAATTTCATTATCTTCAATCCCTATGAAAATAAAATATAGATCAATTTAATATTCATTAGAGTGGTTTTTGTATTCATTTTAGTAATTATTAGGGCATGTTACTATTCACCAAAAAAAAAGTTAGTTTTATTAGGCTCTAAATAACTTACTAAACACAATTGTAGATGGATATTTTTCAAAATTCAAAACATAGAAGTGAAATTATTATTTTTAAAGGCTAGTTATAAATATCTACATAAAACAATGTTTCATGCATTAAAAAGTATTTTTAAAATCATGGGGTGTTACATTATACCCACTATTTAAAAATTACATCCTCATAATTGAATTTAATTATTCAAACATGTGAGGGTACCCTTCTCTCATAGAATGTTCAGACTCCCTTTTTGCTTATTCTACAATGTGGTTTCTTTAAAAAACATTTACCTGGTGGATTAACTAATTCTGCAATTACTTTTCCCTTCGATCAAGATTATGAACTTGTTTCTCTTCATATGAAATGTTCTCTTACAACTGAACAACTTATCATCTTAAGACATGTAATGAATCTAGAATATAGTTTCTCAAAATAGACACATGAAAAAAATTGTGTACCTGATAAAAACTCAAAGTAAAATCTACTCAGTATACAACTAGTCCAATATTCACCAGTATTTCTAAAGGACTGATAAACTATAAAATTATCATTCATTTCTTACTGAAACACATCACACTTATCCAAGAAGATATTTAAGGAAAACATTGACACCTAACTCAAAAGATAAGTCTTTTATTATATTATCAATACAAATTGTCTATCTTCTCTTTGTTGTCCACATGTGCTGCCAGATCATCTTCACTTTATCACTCACTTCCTCTACTAATTTCGTCCCCAACAACTTTCTTTCACTAACATCATCCCAAAATGATGGATTCTAACACCTCTTTCTATATGATGCCTAAAAAAGTGACATATATATATTATAATAAAAACTATTATTGTAATAATACATAAATAAAGAAAGATGTTGATCCCAAATTCTCTGATAGTCCATTAAACCAACTCAAATCATATCCCCCAAAGTATGAATAATTCATTCTGACAGCCCATCTAATTGAGGATGAAAATATATACTGTAATTTAATTCAGTGCCCAATGAATTTTTATGTCCCTTCCATAAGGTATAAGTGAACATGCGATATGGATGAGATAAAATGGAAAGTGGAACTACATGCAGCCTGACTATCGGTTTTTCGTACAGTCGAGAAATTTGATCCAAAGTCATTATATATTCAATGATAATAAAATGTTTAGATTTTGTTAGCTGATCAACAATAACACTATTCTCATTGTTACCTCGAGAATTCATTGGTAGTCCCACCAATAATTCCATGGATAAATTCTTGCATTTCCACTCTGGTACTGGCAAAGGCTGAAACATACCATTCGGTAACTACTGCTAATCATTAACCTATTGACATTCCCAACATTTCACAGTAAAATTATCTATATATTTTTTCATCCAATCCCACTAGTAATACTCCCATAAGACATTTTGCATCTCAATATTGCAAGGAAGGACATAAAATAGTGAACTATGGGCATCACACAACAATTCATTCTTCAACTAGGAATCAAAAGGCACACAAAACCTTTTACCAAATCTTAACACACAATATTTATCAAGGTTAAATTCTTGAAACGTACCCATTTTAACCAATTTAACTTTTTTTTCACTCATGGTAATCCTTATATGATTGCTTAATTCTATCTTATATTGATGACTACACTAAAAACAGAGATAAAAGATAGGTATTTTCTACACCAACAACATCTATGACAAAATTTATCAAATTATTTTTAAAATGTTGGGGGTGTTACAATAGTAACTGGGGGTGATTGTAACAACCTAGAATTATAAAGGGTTAAATGACAATGTGATATGACTCATGTCAGAAGGGTGCACCTTACTTTTCAGGTGCCAACCTGATCAGAACACCACATTAAAGCGTTCTTGTCCGGATGCAGTGATCGGGATGGGTGGCCTTTTGGGAAGTTTCACATGAAGTGTGTGTGTGAGGAAAAAGCACAGTGAAAGATTATGTGTTAGCAAGTGGGGACTTTCATTAGTCAGATGACCCATTATGGCATGTGGGTGTGCCCCTGGGTGGGGACCATGTGTATGTGGGGTAACTGGTGGTACCTGGCGAGCCAGGACATGAGGACCATGTTTTGGTGGGGTTTCTATGCTGTCATCGGGACCGTGTTGTTACATTTGGTATCAGAGGTGGTACCCATCCATAAATGTGGTGCACTGCCTTGGTTGAGATATAGGGCCCACAACGAGGACGTGGTGCTATAAAAGAGAGGGGGTGATTGTAGCACCCCAAAATGATAAAGGGTTAAATGACTAAGTGATATGATTCATGTCAACGAGGTCCACCTTCCTTGTTTGGAGCCAACCTAATTAGAACTCCACAGTTAATAGTTCAGGGAATATAGTAGTGATATGGATGGGTGACCATCTCTGATGTTTCTCAGTATGTGTGTGAGTGAGGAAAAATCTCAATAGAAATGATATGTTTTAGCCTATGGGGACTGTCATTTGACAGATGTCCCATTTGGGCATGTGGGTGGGACCTAGGGTGGGGATCATGTGTTTTTGGGGAAACTGGTGGTACATGGAGGGCTAAGACCGAACGACCATGTTAAGGTGGGGTGTTTGTGATGTCACTAGGACCAAGTTGTCACCAATACTCCATCGAATTAATGGGTTTTAGATAACTAATTGTATCAATATGATTTTTGAATTCATAATAGGTTATAGTGGGAATAAAATATAATAGTTTCAAGAGGAATTCAATTGTTAATTTTAACATTGAATGCGTGGAAGCAGTACCCTTATATAAGAGAATGACATAGAACTTTTGGAAACACACATTATTCCTCAATTGTATAAATCAATTATTTAATGGAAATGGCTACAAAAAATTTTCAATATGGTTTAGTGATACTAATAATGATGATAAAACATAATACATTTAATTTTTTTATTATTTTTCTCCATTTATTTCCTCTTTCTCTTGGTTTTAAATATTTCTGCCAAATTTACCCTTACCGTAGAAGTAGCACTTTTACCCATTATAAATATTTTCATTGGTCAAAGATAAAATTTATATTATTTAATAATTTGATAATATTTATTTTAAAATATTAAACATTTTAAAATAAAAAAATACATGATTTTTTTGAAATTAAGTTTATAAATTTTCCATATACCAGATAACAACATGTTTTTTTGAAAATTTTATTTTAAGGTTAATGATTAATGATTTAGATATAAATATTAAATAAATTTATTTTAATGAAAATGAAATTATTATTATCATACCATCATTATTTATTTTACAATAACATAATCATCAACATAATTTCATCATTCTTAATTAATTAAACAGTACATTCAAAAAATAGTTTTTGTAAAATCGATGCATAAAATTTAAAAATATTAATCATTAAATTATAAATTAAATAGGATATTTATAATAAAATATTATAAATAATATTATATAATTTTTAATGTAAAAAAGTTCAAAAATATGTCAAAGTATTAATATAATTAAATAATTTCTAAATAGTGATAATATTAATATAATATGTATTTACGATATTAACTTTTAAAAAATTATTTATGAAAAATCCAAAAAAATTATTCCAATTAAAATATTTTCATTAAAAATCGAAAAAATAAGTAAATTTAGTCAAATTTAAAATCTATATATTATTATTAATTTTTTAATTAGAACTATATAATATATTGAATAATTATTTTCCTATGAAAATAACAATTTAAAAAATACTAGATGTTCTTATTCATAATTTCTATAAGACCCTAATAGTGATACCATAAATATAAAATAATATTATCTATATTAAAATCATAATTTAAAATTAATTTTCAAATTTATCATAATAAAAAATTACAATGCATAATAATATATACTCATAAATAAAATAATCAATTAATTTACAATTTATGAAATAATATTTATGTATATATATATATATATATTATAACATTATATAATTTAGTTACTTCAACCCATTATAAAGAATTCAAGTTTTTTTTAAATATATTAACATATCATTGTTCTTTTTATTTCATTTTTTACTTGTGGAAAAATAAATTGATCATATTTGACATAAAAAGTGAAAAATATAAAAAAGTATTGGGTCATCACAAGTATAATTTTATGTTATTTTTGTTATACTCTTAATTAATTATTCTTTATAATTTTTATTTTCCATATCATAATATTATTTTATACTTATATGATATGCTTTATTTACATGTCTACTTTAATGGTTTTATTTTTAGCTGACCCTTTTAATTTATGTATTCTATTTCTGATCCAATAAATTTTTGAGGAAAAAATAAATTTAAGAGGTCATTATTAATATTAAAGAAAAGTAATGTAAATTTAGTTTAATGATTATTTTTTATATAACTAATCAACAATACATTATAGGAATCTTGATCTTTCGATTGTATTCATTATATATTTATGTTAAAATTTATATAATTATTTTTGTAAAAGTCTTGGGCATCTATATCTTATATATAAGTCCTTCATCAGAAATCAGTTCAATGGAAAACTCAACAACATTCTAAGCTAGATATAATATAAATTAATTATAAAATACATAATTTTATTCATTAAATAATTACATATTACATTATTATTCTCAATTTAAAATCCAAGAATCTCATCATATTTTAATCTCCACTAATATGATTATTTAGATCCATTAATTGTGGTTCTATTCATCGCGCATTAATTTAATTCTTTTATTTAATGATATGAAATTTTATACCATGTACCGAAAATATAATTTCTTTATCATGGAAATATTTTTCAAAATCTGATTTGAAAACCAATCCATACCTAAGGTAATTAAAAAGTACATAATTTTTAATATTATATTGTTCCCAAGAAGGATATATTTATGTATTGTAATATACAGTGATTGTATTATCCTTTTTAAAAAAAAAATTCAATTGTGATTCTTGATTGAAAACTCTTTTACACATGTTCTTAGGGATGTTTTAATGTTATCAACATATAATGTTTTTATAAAAAGTTGTGTATATTGAGAATAAAATATATTATTGTATTTTTTTGAGTTCATGAAAAATTTAAATGCTAACGTAAATTTTGGAACATAAAATTTAGCTGTAATTATTATTATATCATGGAATTTTCCCCTTGGACTCTTACGAGATTGATTCAACAAACACTAGGAAAATTTATTCAAATAAATATATGTTAAATTATAGTTAATTCAATATATGTTTTCATATTTTTTATCATTACCGAACTCATCGGGGCCCATTGGGATGGGGGTAATTGGTGATTGAAACCCCACAGCCACCTTAAATTATCCAAGGTCTCGCGACAAGCATGAGAGGCATATCACACACATTTAAAGCCTTTGCCAAATGTAATTTTACACTCATGAACAAATCCTAATAAAAGTATAACATGGAATTATGAACAAATTATAATCTATATGCATGTATAAAGACAAGGCTACATCAACATACATCATGTACTATAACAAAAGAAATGATGGAAATCGAGGACATGTTACATTATGTTACATTGAACAAGTAATTTTCTAAATTTTCTAAGTCCATTTCTAGTCATAAATGATTAAATAAAATTTATGAGGGTTTACTATCGGATTTATGATAGGTGCACATAATGTACTTGAAGTACCCACAGTGTACCTGATGTACACATTGTCTACATGATGTACACCTCATGTACTTGATGTACAAGCTGTTTACTTGGACATGATTCTAGGTCGTGAATGGGGAGGTCATGTCGTGAGTTTTTACAGACTGTGTATATGAAGTAAACACCATGTAGTTGATAAATATATAATTTTTAACATGTGGTGGTAGGTTTCCAGTGTACTTATCTAGCATGGACAATATGTCATCACCCCATGGTACACGTCGTGACTCGGCCCGTGCCCAGCTTAATGTCACATTTTTCTTGTTTAACATAGACTATTTCATTCCAAACATCATCTATCTCAACTTAGAGTTATTCTAGTACATTTTTTATAGACTCAACTCCTTCCATATCTAACCAAACATCTTGGGATCTTCATTCATCTTGGGGTGTGATTCACGTGTAAGTGATCCCCCTCGTTATTCAACATTAACTCTTTCTCTCCTCTTGGGGTTTTAATGGATCGTATTTGTATTGATGGATCTATGTCTTTTAGTGTTGGATCATGCTAATATTCAGATTTTTGAGGTCTTCTACACCTTCATTCTCATTTAAGGGTTTTGTTTCATGTGTTGTTTTTCAAAAAAGATATAGGTGGTTCCGTCCCGATTTTCCAAATTGATTACAATAGAATTGCTTGATTAATTGAAATTGATGATTTGAATTCAATTTATTAATATTTATTTCAATTGATTTTATAAAAACCCAATTCTAATGAATTGGATTATTTTAAATGGTTTTGGAACAAAAATTTGGAAATCCCCCAATTCCTATGGGTTGTGGTGTGTTAATGGAAATTGGTAGATTTAAATTATTGAATTTAAATCTTGGATTTGATAGAAATGTTATAAATTAATTTTTTGAATTTAATTGTGGAGAATAATTACAAAAAGTATGGAATTAGTTTGGAATGGATTTTAAACTCTTGAAAATGGATTAAATTATTTGATATAAACCCCTTGGATTTATCTTATAAAAAATGCATTTTTCCAGTAATACTAATTTTGGGATTAAATGCAATGAAATTGGAATGTTTCAAATAGATGAATGGGATTGATCATTTTTTATGAAATCATAAAATATCTAACTCATCATGTATGATTTCATGCAATACTTAGGAAATTAACGAGTTATTTAGATATATTATACGCTACGTAAACATTCTAAAACATACATGTGGTGGGTCGCATCCTGTATGGGTTGGTGACATGTCTCCATTGACCAGTATCATAGGGGCGTGTGTATACATATTTTTCCAAGATAAGATAGAGTGTAGAATCCTATAGTAGGTTAATAATATCGTACCTTTCAGAACATTAAATTTTTTATCACTTTTTAATTTATATTTGAGAAATAAATGAATGCTGATGTTGTTTGAATTGCTTTACATGCCTAGTGAATTTATATAAACTGATTTATATAAATTATTTACTTATTCCACTGTTTTTGAAATATTTTATCTTTCGTAAAATAAATAATGTCCCTTAAATAAATTTTCCATCATATTGATACAATTTAGATTGATTTTTTTAAATATGTTTTTAAATTTTAAAACATGTTTAATTTTAAAATTAAATGATATTATTTGGATAATCAATATTTGGAATGTGTTATGGAATCATTGGTGGTACAGTACTAGGAATATTCTCACACCATACCATTTCATTCTAGTGTTTTTATACATTCTCCTTCTATGCTTGAGAACAAACACACACACAATCCATATTTTTGTATTTTCTAATGAAATATTGATGGGGTGAGTGAAAACCCAAATATAAACCCACCAAATTCAACCCATCATGAAAATAAAACATCACATCATATAATTTCAATCAATAAATGTGCTTGAATATTATCAAAATTCAATTTCAAATTCAAAAAACCTGTCAAACGGATTACAGACCAAATCCATGCTCGTGAAATTGGAAGGTATCTCTTTGTGGTGGATTTAGTTGTGCAGCTTTGGACATGGTGAGTTCTGTCCTTAGGGACCATGGGATTATTTTATAGTTTAGTAAATAGGGTTATAGTACTTTGGATTTTATGATTTTTTGTATTTTGTTACATTTACTTCTAATGGAGTTTCCCTTTTTATTCACATACCATCCTTTATCCTTTTCTTATGTATTGTTTTGAAAAAACAATTTCCCTTGTATGTTGTACAATTACATGTACAAGTTTCTTTCTTGTGGTGATTCGGAACTCCATTTGGGTAATTTTATGACCGACTCAGTTATCGGGTTTCCAGGGTACCTAAGCTTGTTTGTGAAAATACCACAAAAACATTTAACAAAACTTTCCTACAAAAATTTTGGGGAAACAAAAAAAAATCATATATCCTTATGAGGACAGTCTAGTGTAACTAATCACCAACTAATATCATCTTTCTCTTATTCTCCCTTAGAATCCAATGAGTATATTTTTGTATTCATAAGACATGAAGTCATTTTGCAGATCCTTTATAGGGTTGAGTAAATATATACTAAGCAAAACACCCCTAAATCAACATAACTAAATCATCAAGAGGTGGATGAATAATATTATCACCATAAATTCATGTCAATAAGTTTATGAGACAATAACAATAACAAAAATGATTTTCCCAACATGAAACCCAATTGAATGAGAAAGAATTTCTCCATAACCACATCATGCTGTGAATGATATGTTTTCCCTCAAAAATGCTAGGAACAATTAGCTAGCCTTGTATCACACATATAATCTCAAGAATATAGAATCCATGTATGTCACTGATGCATAGAAAAGTCAAGTGACCCCACTACGATGGAGGACTATCTCACCTTCTGAGGACTAGAATGGGAGTCCATCCAACATATATAGAACTTGAACATGTTCAATTAGTTAAGAATCTATCATGAATCACCTTACGTAATATCTATAATTATGATATTAAGTATAGTATCATGATCTATGTGAAAAAATATTATGGATAACATACTCATGGAATTTTTTTAGTATTTTTAATGGTGTCAAATAATTTATAAGATTAAGGGCACTTAAAATCCCTACAGGGACAAAAAATGTGCCTCCCTATGTCTGCAACTATCTATTCTATTCCAAACAATAAAGAATTAATTCTTATATACACGTGATATGTTCATTTATGATTTGTTTCATGCAGAGGTAAGACTAGATCATGTTTTCTACCTCACTATTTGGCCATGTAAAAAAACTATTAAAAATGTAATACGGAAATTCCCCTATACAATTTACATTCCCATATATGTTTTTCCCTTGTATCGTATACATACCTGAGATTATTCCCATGTGTGACATCCTGGCTTGGGTTTCACACATTGGTGCCATAAACTTGTTGAACACATGAACTCTGGCATGCCTCTCTATATGATAGACAATGCTGACCACCAACAAAAGCCTAATATAGATAGTAAAAGGAGATTATGCCCTTTTTATAGAAATAGTTCAACATCATAAAGAATAAAAAATTAACTGACTGATAATAAATAACAACCATAATAATACTAAAAACAGTAAAAACTAGTATCAAATGATGAAAAAACTAAAAAAAATTTCAAGTCTAAATTTTAAAACTGATGTCACAAAATAAGTGTCAAGTGTCTAATCAAAAACAAAAATAATGAGACTAAACGCTATCAAGTGGGCCCTGATGTTAATTTTGGGTCCCACATATGTAATTTATCCCAAATCATCAATCTAACATAAGACTCTTTCCCTTTTCCTACCCTATAACATGAAGTCTATTAGGGTACCGATCAGGGAGCCTGACTAGACTGTTAGTAAAACTAAGTAAGCCACCACAAAATGAGTCTAAAATGACATCAAGGTAGAAAAGTGTATGAAATTTTTTTTATAATATTGTATGATAAATAAGTGCATAGTTTATATATTAAATTATTGTCATTAACCACATCTATTTTCCCATGTTTTCAACAACATCTGACAATCAATACCTAGATTGTCCCATTTCGGAGTTTGTACAATATCAAATTGGAAAATCATAATTTATAACAACATGGCATTTTATTATGCATTTAATTTCATTTCATATCTCAAACCATTATATCTATAGTAAAATTCTAAATCGTTATAATAGAACACGCACCCCATTTAAATTTAGAGCAATGGTACATGTCCCAAAAGTAATGGATATTTGGGGAATCATTCCCTATCCCATATAATAATATTCACATGTATGGATTTTTTTCGATAAATCCATTTCTATCACCCTATGGGTGTTTGTAGCATCAATCCATGGCCCACTCCCCATTTCTCAAACATAACATATTTAATCAACATTAACCCTTTAAAAAACATTTCAAATCATGATCTTCTATTTTAATATAAAATTCAATCATAATACAGTATGTTATTCAAATTGTATAATATGAATAATTCACTATTATTCCTTATGTCAAAATTTATTTCTATAACCAGTTAATAATTATGGTTATTCAAAACATACATTTATTCCCATTATCTATAAAATTAATATCTCAACAATTAACAAATTACAAAATCAATCATTGGACAATTCAAATATCAAAATATATAATCAATATAATAATCCCATGTTTTTCATTAATTAATTAAAAATTAAATAATCCAATTCACAATGTTATTTACAAACCTGAAAATTTGTATTGACAAATTGCATACACATATACCTAATAAAGAATATGGGATTTTAAATTTATACCACTAACCTCAATATTGTTGATTAAAACTCACCAAACCATAAATCCTAAAAGTTATGATGAGTATTCAATTGCACCATGAAGAATATGATCTTGATCCAAAACCTAGACCCATTATAAAATATATTATGATCCAAGAATTTCATGATCAATCCCTTGCTAATAGAGTAAAATCATCATTACAATGGATGAGAAAACAACAAGGGAGTGTGAGGAACCCAATTAGTATGTGATCACAATCTAGAAAATGTTTAGATCTTACCAATTGATCAATGATTTATCCTGAATGGTGATTAAAGGGTCCTCAAATCTATTTTGAATCTTCTACAAACATAGGAAATCATCATAGGTCAAATAAGATAGAATTAGGGTAAATATTAGGTGGTTTGGAAATTTTAAATTAATTTCAAATGCATGTTTTTCAATGCGGAGTCACATAGATTACGAAAATGTGTACATTAATTGTTCACCAGCCATATATGTGTTGTGTGTACAACTAAGAGGGACCACAATTTCTAAACAATAGGAAAACCATTCTAGCCCCCTCTATATGGGGTTGCATGGTTCATTAGGGTAGAGAACATGGATTGGGAAATCATAATTCGATCAAATCACTATGAAATCCCCAATAAAAATTATCAAATTTCACCAGATAGATCCCTAATGTAAACCCAAAAAAATACTCAACAAAATTATTAATTGAACATATAATCATGCTTGAGACACCCCCATAATATGATGGGATATAACAATCTCCCCACCCTATAATAGCCTATGATCGAGATGTACTGCCAAGTATCTATATGATTTGAGGAAAAAAATCAGGCCAATGAGCCTGCATACCCTCTTCTCTCTACCATGTTTCCTCTTTACCATGGCCAGGATTCCATAGTACTAAAGCTATATTCTTGGTATTTTACCCAAATTCATTCCCAATTAAATCAAATACACGTATCAGATGATCCACAAAGGATACATATGTGTATTTCTGAACATCATCAACATTAATTTCATGATAATGTACGGGGTGATACCTCTGATGATATGTAACATTGAACAAATCAGGCATAAAACTACACCATTATGGAAGATCCAATCAGCAATCAACCTTCCCATTTTCACCTATAACCATAAATGGTCTAAAAACCCTAGGTTCCAACATTTGAGTGCCTCTGAATCCTATGGTGACATAATTTGGAGACACTTGAAAGAATACATGACCACCCTCTTCAAAATATATGGGTCCTCTTCATCTATCAGCATACGATTGCATCCAACAAAGAGCCACCTCTATATGTTTGTATATCAGATGAAACGTCACTGATTTCTTATGTAAAAGATTCAATCCCAACAACAATGACTTACCATCCTCAATCCATTAAGGAGGTGATCGACATAGCATAATATAAAGATTATCATATGGTTCAATATGAATAGTTTCCTTATATCAATTGTTATATGTGATCTCTAGAAGTGATATGTTCCTCTAAAAATACCTAAAAATATCATAAAATCTGGCTCATATAATATCCTTCAATACCCAGATAGTACATTTAGAGTAACCATATGTCTATGGGTGGAAATCCATAATTAGTAATACAAGTGTACCAAGAACCTTCTTTAAACCATTCTAGGAGGGTGATGTAAAACATGAGTCATGGTAAAGAAAAATAATTTTCATAAACCCTTGGACACAAACCATATCCAAAGGGTACATGTCTCCCATAAAATACATTTTGAAATTATTTTGTATTGGAATGAAAAGTTCTACCTTCGTATGTCAATCCAAGAAACCAATATAACAAAAAATTTCATCGTAGTCCTCAATGAACCCACCACAATGAACTTGGTAATGTCATCCCACATCTATTTCATAATGGGTAATGGTTATATTAAAACACCATGTGACTCCCCTCATTAATAGTCAAATATAAAGGTGATTTACCACCTTCATGGCTTTCCCTTATGGCCAAACTCTATAGATCCTCACACTACCTCTTTCTAAACTGGTTCAAAAGTGTATAGTCTACTGATATAGATACAAGATTCATAAGATCCAACCATTCCTGAACCCCAACATGCATCTCAACTAGAAAATTCATCATCTTTCACTCGGAACTAGACTCACGAACACACTGGGTATGATTGTTCCTTCTCAAAGAGTCAAAAATATTTATTTCCATCCTAGGTGTATATATTATCTAGAAATTAAATGGCCGCATATACCCAACCCACCATTCGTTATCAAATATTTAAATATCAATGAAAAAATATCCGAATTAATCCCATGTTATTAGTATATACTGTAATCATTTTTCCCTATGGTTAATTCCACCAACACATCATGGAATAAGCAATTGTAGCTAACTCGAGGTCAGGTGTAGGGTAATTTTTTTCACGTGGACTCATATTTCATAAAATAAACACCCCAAATCGATATCCTGATATAAATACTACTCCATTTATTATACCATATGAATCAAAAAACATTGTATACTCCTCCCATGGCTTGAGTAGTATCAATATCAATGGGTATGTCAACCGCTATCTTAACACATTAAATGAATTATCAAATTCTACATACCATTCAGACATTAACACTTATTTTTTAAGATATAAAGTGTTTCTAAAAAATAAAAAACATTATTGATAAACCACTAATAATATCACTGTTTTACTAGAAAACTATAGATTTCAAAAACTGTCATCAATTTATCCAGAAAAAAACATCCCACACCTTCTCTGGGTGCCCAAAAAAACCTTCATTCGAGATGATGAGAAAAAATAAATGTACCTAAAATATCATGAATTGACACTTAGGTGGCTTGGTGTATATAAAATTATATATATATATATACACAATATGGTGTCATGATCCAATTCATGATCACCATGAGTCTTAGAATACACAATGATGTCATCCAAAAATACAACCACATACTAATCCTAGTATGGGTGGAATATTCTATTCATCAAAGCCAAGACCATATCTATTGCGTCTGTCAACCTAAATGACATCACAAAGATCTCATAAAATCCATACCTACATTTGAAATCATTTCAAGTCATATTTTATGTTTTAACACTCAACTGATGATACATTGATATCAAATAAATCGTTAAAAAGAAATTATATCCACAAAATTGGTCAAATAGATCATCAATATGTGAGAGAGGATACAATTATTAAATGTAATTTGACTAAACTTATGGTAATCAACACTCATGTTAAAATAATCATCAATCATCCTAGAAAGATAGACATAGAATAGAAGGTGACACACACTGATGAATAAACCCATTATACATCAATATTACTAGTTGACACTTGATGTCGTGATTCCCTATTGCTGTCATCATATATAGAGAAATAGAAACTGATCTAGGTCTACAAATGAGCTGAATTCAAAAATCTATGTTCCTCTTAAGTGGAAGACATGATAAATACTACTGAAACATGTTTCGTAACTATTCTATAATAGGTTTAATGAAATCATGATTTAAACCCCCATAATTTGGAATAAAACGAGGTACCTAGGTGGTGAGTTCCACCAGTTGATGATGAACTAGCCCTGCATTGACCACATAGATATCCAATTCTCCATGATTTACATCATTTTCCCCAAAAGGAAATATATAATTCACTCTCATGTAATACATTCAAATTGGGAAATGAATTCTTTTAATAATTTCCATAACCATGATCAATTCTAATCCTAACATACCTATGGTGTAGTTGTCCCATAGAAAATGATACTCCCCTACCACAAGATAACACACGTTGAAAAAAAGATGTCTCTTGACCAAGCTCCCAAATGGGTATTTATTTTCATTACCCAACTCACTAACTTCACTTCCATTCTCAACATGTTGACAATAAGTACATGAATAAAATAATGACAGGTGGTGGTATTAAATTCGGAACATGATTTTATATAATATAAAATAATAGAACTTATAAATATTGATGGTCTGACCTCACTATCCATAATTTGATGGGAAAATACATGAAAATTAATTACCCAAAATCTTTTTCATTCTATCTTAGACCCAAAATATACACCCTCTAGTAATACTAGTTCTCTTTCTTGGAAGAACCTAATCCACTTCCTTGATTAACACTAGTAGAACTCCAAATTACAAAAAGATGTGGGCATGAAGGCCCCATTCTAGTAATTTGGTTATTCCTTCAAACCCCATCAGTTCCCATATGTTTTGGGGTCCGTCAGGACTTCAATTGAAGTCTCGTCCTACAAGAAGATTGTCACTATAATGTAGTTTAGGGAAAATTCAAAAAAAAGGTGAAACGTCCTACCATATTAGTTTTAGAGAACTTTAGTTAGATCCCGAGGAATGAAACCTTCCCCCTAGACACTCAGCATTCCACACATCTAGTAAACATTCTCATAGAAATTTAAACTACCCATAAAATTCATAAATCATGGTTGTCCATTAAAAACCACATATCTGCCACATTAAGCCTCATTTCGGATCCCCTCAGATATGAGAGCCAAATACACTACTTATGAAAACTTCTTTAATAAAATTATCATAACCTGTGACTTCGTATCATATCTAAGAACATCTTGGAAATATATTTATATAGTTATATCATCGCATTCTGTCACAATAGTAATAAACTACAAGTTGGTAAAGCGACCAACATAGTCTATCACAGACATACTCTCATCTGCCAGCCTCATAAACTATTCATACCTCCCATTTCTCAATGTCCCTAGAGAAATGTTATCTAAGAACATATCATGAAATTTATTCAACATATTTTTTAATTATTCTCACTCCAAGAATGAAAATCACCCTACACATCATTGATTTTCTCTCCATATAAGCTATCAGTATCGTAGTTCTCTCATCAGGAATCTTTAAGTGGTCAAGAATCATCTAGATATACTCAGTCCAGAACCCATCCCACTCAATTATATGATGTAAAATGATAGATATAGGGTTCCAAAACTGAATCACCCATGTTAATTTATACATTCACTTCATAACCCACCGTGAGTCTCTTTCCTTAAATGTCATTTTCTTGGAAATGTTCTCATAGAACAAATCTCCATATTCCTCAACCACAACTATTAGTGCATTAGGTTCCACTACTAGATACACAACTCAAGAAATGACCTCATATCATCATACCAGCTAATTTAATCTTGATGAAATATATCTATATTGAAATGAAAATTTTGTGGATCATAAAACACATCATTTACACAAATATATGGACTCACATTATTCATTAACATGTCATCCCACATACCCTAACACATGATCCTTTCCAAGGTTCTATCCCTACCCTAAACCATCATACTTCTAAGATGAGGATAACAAAGTGTACATACATTATATTATTGAATTATATCACTAGATTCCCATTTTTAAACTTTTTCATCATTTAGAAATATTAAATTTCACATTAGGAAGCATATTCTTAAAATGTTCCACAATAATGGAATGAACATTCATATTAAAACTTATAAAACCCCATTCCTTCAATTCATGCCTAAAATGATGCATGTAAAAATAAATCACGACTTCATATAATGATGCATGTATTCATTACAATAATTCCATACCGAGCCACAAGTCGAATATATAAAAATATTAGAAAGCATTACCAACACACATTAGGTGCATCCCTCAAGTTGAAATAACATCCAATTATAATATCAAACATTAATAACAACATACATCCAAGGATACATGTCCTTTACCCTCAAATATTGGTTAGTTATTCCCATGAAACTAATTTTTGACTATGTCCCAACTCCTCCTAATGTCAAATATACCATTCCCAAATATTAATATAGAATTAAAAGAAAAAAAACTCTATGGATAAAACATTGAGACATTATGACCTAGGTGCCATGCACTGGTTCCCCGAGATGGTGGATCACATGACATCAGGTTCACCTACCTGTACACTGAATGCTTCTGACAAGGAGCAAGATTTGTAACACCCCATGATTTCATAGTACATAATTTCTTCAATGTAATTCCATAACTTGCACTATACGCAACATCGAGTTCAAGCACCCCAAAAATTACCATTCTAGCCGTTCAAAAGGGTTTTTGAATATTATTAACTTAATTTTGAACATTATATAATCCTTATAATTTTAGAATCCAAATTATGAGTTTCTTAGACATAATTTCAGAAAAAATTCATTTTTTTAGATAAAAGATGTATTTTTCAACAAAAAAAATCAATTTTACCGCCTTTTAATGGTGAAACCTTTTTAAATCCAGTATTTGAAACTTCTATATATTAGATTTGACAAAATAAAAATTTTCTTTATAATTAGGAAATAAGAATTTAGCTTCAAAATTTTTTTGGTGTTTTTCTGATAACCTTTATATTTGGGTGAATAGTGAAAAATAATATATTTTAACTGAAAACAACTTTTTTAATAAAAATAATTTATTATGTTGAATTATACATTGTAATGGTTTTCAATTATAATTACATTATTTTTTACCATTTAATCAAATGATGGTCATTATAAGTAATTTTACTTTGAAATTGAACATAAACAAGTGTCAATATTTTGTTTGTTATTATTTCTTAAAAACACATTTTTTGGTTTTGAAGAAGTGAATTAATTTTAAATTAATAAATGGAACTTCTATGTTTTTAATATGGTAAAATAGAAATAATTTTTTTGTTCAGAATATCAAAATTATCTTAGGGTGAAAATTTTGTATTTTTCGGAAAACAGTCATTTTTTGATGAATAGTGAAAAAACACAAAGTTATTGGTTAAAACCGACTTTTAATTTAAATAATTATTTATTTTATTTAAATTTATTTTATGTAACAATAGATAAATTATACCTATATAAGTTCAATGTAATTCATTGGAGCCATTTTATAATAAGTTTTGATATATAAATATTTTATTGAACTTTTTACCGTCTTTTACCCACCTCTTAAGAGGATTTGAAAATTTACATAAATCATAATATTTCTGCTTCTGTGAGTTCAATTTTAAAACATAGAGAGACATGGTTTATATCAGTAATTAAAATGTGGTTCAATAAGATGAAAATAATTTTTGGCGAATAGTAACGTTTTACTTTTATTTACCACAATTAAAAGTAAATAGGGTAATTAAGGAACAAATGATATTAATATTACCCTAACACATGTCATAATTCTATTGGATAAGTATAATTCGACCAAAACCAACCTTTGGAATAAAATATGAACCTCTTTGGTCTACTTTGATTAGATTAGGACATTTATTATTATTTAATTCAAAGAAGAGTTAAAAGAGTTAAAATCAATGTTTAAAAACTAAAACATTTTTAATATAGGGTTATACATAAGATAAATTCGATTATAAATATTAATTATATAGAAAAAAAGATTTCATACATAATAGTATTTTATTTATAATTCTTAGACATTAAACAATTTAATTTATTTATGACACAATTATGATGCAGTAAATACCTTATTAGTGAATTTTTAAAATAATTGTTATTCTAAATAACCAAATAAATGAAATATGGGACTTTTTATGAATTAAACTAATTTTAAAGGTTAATATGACAGATTAGGGTTGGTAAGATGAATTTTTTTCGATGTAATAATGCTGTTATTAATTTAGAAAAAAACAAAATACCAAATAGTGTCAAAATTGACATAAAAGAGTTTTGAAAACAAATATTATATTATTAACTAATATTCTATTTCAAAAATTGTAAGGTTCAGAAAAAGACTTATATAATTTTAGTTGTATTATTAATGAACCACTTGGGGTTCTATTGTATGTATATTGTATGTTTATTAACCATACAATATAAAAATACTAAGAAACATGGTAAATGTCAAACTATTTAACGAAGAGTTAAATATAAAGGATAAGGTTTATATAATAACCTAAACCTATCTAAAACTGATTGGTTGAGTGGTTTTAGACCCATACCTACCTTATCCTTTAATTAATATACTTTTGAGCCATTAGAAACCGAAAATTATTTTATTATAAAATAATATTTCTAGCTTTTCCTAAGGTGTCCCTCTCCCATCTTATAAAAGGGCACTCAACCTTCTCTCTAATTCACACCTTCCAAGCAATTTGTCTCTTCCAACCACTGTCCAAATATCCTCTAAACTTCCCTTATTTAATCATAGAGTCCTTAATTTAATCATATATCCACCTTAAGGAGCCCTATGATCAAATCAAAAGGAAGAACCCGAAGAAGAGGTAAATATTTCATCACCTCTTTCAAGTTCCTTTCTTCTTCCACTTCCTATTTATTTGTGGTTTCATTTCTATAATAATAAATATAGTATCTTCAATATACTGTGATGTTATTATAAATATGGTAAAACCATATTCATTATTCTATCCATCCTTCGAATGACATGGAACCATACGTGCGTACGTACGACTTACCTTCTCCACGTTGTGGTGTAGTTGTTATTTAATACATTATCATTTGGATGGGTATAATAATGATGTATAATTGATTTGAATAATAAATATAACATGATAATGATACTTTATATATGATATACAATCCAATTATATATTATTTTAAGATCAAAAGATTGATATTGTCGCTCATGCGTACGTACAAATTGTCGTCTCCACAAACATGATGAGATTCATTCCCCATCGTATCCATTCAAGACTAATTTTTTTATGATTAAAAGTAATTTTTAAAGACTTGGTATCATTTTGGATATTAATATGATACATCCCACCCATAAAAAATATGACACACATAACATATCATACAAAGGAAAATGAATTAGTTAACACCCGAAACCACGATAATACTAAGATATTATTAACAAAGAAATGTTAAAAGATAATATATGATATCATATTAATATATAGGATTCTTGTATAATTTAATAACAATGATTTAACAATTATAAAGGAGGTTAACCTACCCTTGATCAACGAAAACTGCAAGGTAAGGGGTTTTCATCTCACTCTTTATTCCCGTGAGATCCATGTTATATTGCCACTATTTCGTTTTGTATGGTCTATGTACTTCCCATAATTATATTATATGTGTAATACACTTTAATTTATGTGTATTTACATCTTCATTGTATGGTACATATTTCATGGGGTGTATGTTTCATATGTTACCAAATTGTTAAGGATTTAATCTATAATCTCTTCATTATCCGAGGTTGTTTTTATGTGAGTATCTACTTAGACCTCTTTATCATTCACAAACATGTTTCATTAAAATTTTTTCAAAAGAAATATTTTAAGGAACTCTTTAACTAGATCATAATTTTAAATGGTTCAAATATTTATTTTTATAAATCATTCTCATTAATGTCAATGTTTTCAAAATGGTTTCATGGATTTATTTATATGGACATGAATGTTTTTAAAATTTTAATTCCTTTAAAAAGTTTCAATGTGGTATGAGACATTATAATTCAAAAAATGTCTATAAATTTCTTCATTTATATATTGTGTGAATTTTAAATTTTTATATGAAAAATTTATATTTCTCTCAAAGAGTTTTACAAATCATTTTCATCTATATCAACATCATTTGATGGATTTTAAACATTTTGGAATTTGATTTCTTAGGATATAAAACTTACATATCATATAGAATTTTTTGTGATTTGATTGAATGTGGTTGTGTTATTTTAATACAATTAATAGTTTATGGATAAAGTATTTCCATTTCGTGTGATTGTTTTAATACAAAGGTATATGTTATGTTTAAACCTTTTCATATGAGGAATGAATTTGACTTAGTAAGTGAGAGGTGTAGCCCGCTATAGATCTTCGATGCATAGGTAGGTCTCATGAGACAAACTAGTTTCTTGGAACATGGCCCTGACAAAATCTTATTGGTATTATTGGAACACAACCTTGACTATGTGGTTATTAAATTCTAGAATTATGCATTCCATCATTATGAAAGTGGCTATTGATATTATATGTGATTATTCGACTAGTATAATATCCATGTAAGCATGTAAATGGCTTTATTTGATTTTATCTTTTCCATATTATGCTAATGTTAAAGCTTAAAAGGCTTTTGTCTTAGTCTTATACATTGCCTTAACTGTTTAGACTTATTTATTAAGTTTCTACTATATTGATATCATTACTGAGCATTTTAGCTCACCCTTTCTATGTTTTATTTTTTCCAGGATGCAAAAATGTATATTAGGACTGACCTATAGGGATAGTCTATATGATATCAGTGTTTTACTTGGAAACATTGTTGTTGTAGTTTTCCATTTTATGTTTTAATGTAAACCTTATGATAGTATCAAAAACATCCAAGGATCTAAATTAATCGGTATTTCGAGACATGATCATTTTTTATCATGAAAATATTATATAATAATGCACCAACTCTGGGTAACTAGGGTCGGGGCATTACAGTTGGTATCGGAGGATGTTTAGAAATAACCTTGGAAATAGATTTAGATGAACTATGACTAGACAACATTACCCTAAGATAGATATTGAGGTTTACTATAGAAGAAATTTTAAGAATTTTGGTACTATAGATATTTTGTGAGTTTTCAAAGTGAATACATCCCAGTTTAGATATGAGCATGTAGAGGCAGCTCTGGCACAGATGTACCTAGGGGTAAAACCCAAAAACACCACATTGAACTAGACTCGAATCAGAACTGGTGCATGACAATGGTCCTTGCTGCACCCTTGGTTACGACACTCACAAGGGATATACTTAGGGTATTTCTCATTTTCATAACAAACCACTATGAAGGGTGTCACAACCCACCTTCACCAAAAGGAGGGAAGGGTCAGCAGCTTGTCAGGTCCTTCCTTATTTAAGTTGAAGGAGAGAGATAATGAACCTCAAAACCCGCCTTCAATAGGTCCTAGAGTGGCGACCATCACCAAGGGTATAGAATCACACACTAAATGGAAGGAATTACCCTTTTTCTTTTAATAGGATCGAGAGATAAGATAGTAAACCCCCCAACACCAAAACTGAATGTGAAAGTACGGCTGAAAGTAAACCATTCCAATATGCATGCTCAAAGGTAAAAGATACAAGATCAAAAACTCTAAAGGTGATAGGATACCAAAAATAAGAAAAGAAATAGCAACTGACCCAAAGGTCCAAGCAATACGGCCCCGCACGATCCCTGAAGTCCTCCTAGAAACTTGAAAGCAGTTTTATATTCCTAGGGTGAGCATACAATTATAGTCAGTAGGGAAAACCAAAGACTCTCATTCCCATGTGAGGAGACATTCTAATGTCCAGTGGAAAAAGAGGCAAGCAAACACCCAAAAAGGAAAAGCTATCCACCCAACGTAACCATGACACACTCCCCAAATAATGCAAGTCAAGTAAAGAATTGTAATAGAACATCGATATTTTGGTACCCCGCGCCACATTCCCACTAGTTATTGAAGACATCTTACGCATCGAACCAATCTCACCATTCTCACCGCAGTCCCACTGCCACACCTAGGACACAACCACACATCCCGCCTGCAAACACCTGGGAGACAACCACTATCCTGCCCATAGACACCTGGGCCACAACAACTTCACGTAACCATGCCTTCAAAAACCTAGGCCAGAACAACCACTGCCACACCCGAAGACACATGGGCCAGAAAGCTACCGTCATGCCCGAAAACACCTAGGCCTCATCCCGAAGGTACTTGGGAAACAACCTGCCCGTAAACACCTGGGCCAACCACCACAACTACCCCACCCAAAGATTCTTGGGCTAATAATGGACCTCAGGCCCTCGCAGCCTTCCCAAAGAAACTTGGGCTATCCGGGAAAGGGAGAATAAAGGTGCTAATAACCATCCACTAATTAAAGTGTTGGGAAAAAACACCCTCCCCCATGAAATGGAGGTGTTTGGAACTAAGTGCTCAACTTGTGTGGGTTTCGAATAAGAAACATAAAAACTAAAAGTATATACATAAGGTAAAGAATCAATAAACCCAACCTAGGGTTCTGAAAACAACCCAAGTGCAAACACTGCATCACTATACATTCACAAAACGTATACCACCCACATCTAGGTCACGATCCATTCCGGAACCAATTTCCGCATTTATCCCAATCTTGTTTTCATATTCAAGTGATCTCATTTAAAAAAGAGGTTCTTCACTACTGGGAAACTAATAGCATAAGAAAAAACGAAGGGAAAAAGTTACATCCAACAACAATTTAAGCATTCACACCCGGTTCTCTTGCAAAGTCACAACAAAAAAGGGATAAGTCAGATCCCTCGAAGTACTGGAACCAAAGAAAACCCCAAGATACAACCCCATGTTCCCAAAATCTAGGAGCCAACAGTTTCTAAACAACAGAGGATCCCACCCCAATTCGTGATATAAGTCGAGTAGTCACACAACCTCAAATTCACATCCAGTGAAAGTACAACAACAGGGGATCACATCCCCACCTGCATCGCCCCAGCAATCGGCCCGTGAAAGAAACAACCAAACCTCTACCACCAACACAAGGCAGGGCCATGCATGTATTTTCATATTTAAAATATTTAACACACTTCATGGTTCCAATTACACTGTTCTTTAGCCGGGGTTATAACAGAAAAGGGTTGATCCTAGTGCTTTCAATTTATTTAACCATGTATACGCAATTAACAAATTCCATGTTACGGTTTTTAAAAATCCAGAAACACTGAGGTTCATTAGTGCATAGAGAAAAAACACCAACGACAATGATTTTCAGTGAGCATAGGCCTGTATAATTCACAAAATATATCAACAATAAAAGAGCACAACATGTCATCAATCACACCCCCTTTCATTCTTTAATGGTTGGTTCATTATCTTTGTTAAGTTCCGTTTCATCAATTTCCACAGGGGAAAATGTACACCCACCTCACATGATACATAGAAAGGAGAAGCGAAGGAGAAAAAAATCCCTACTTGATTGATCAATGATCGAAGATCCAACTCCGCATCAAGAACGTGGATGCGCGACTTGAAGGGCTCAGGTACAGGTGCACCACTTTCCTTAGGAACAAAGGACTTCAAATGCACAAGGAAGAGAAGACTAGCCAAGAGGAAGGAGAAGAAAAATCCACCGTGACAAATATATGAGATCTCAATGTTATGGGATAAAAAATTTGAACGCCTTGGAAGTCGGATCATGGTTCTTCCATGCGGTTGGGTGGTTACACACAACGAGATTAATTTTTCATTTAGTAGGGACGTTTTTCGGGATTTTTAGATATTAATAATGGGCTTAAAAATGTCCATGAAATGACTTATAAGTTCAAAAAGGCCTTAGAGAGTTGTTAAGGTAAAAACTGTAGAAGTAAAACCCGACAAGGCCGGATAACACAGATCTTTCGCCTCGATCGGTCGCACCGATATTTGGAAAATGGAGGGGTCGTGAGGGTCTAGGCCATTAAAAAGGGTATATGTGTATATACCTTCACAAAGAAAATATTTTTATGATTATGTATTATATCCGTAAACTGTTCAATTTACATTAGGTATTTTACATGTTTGGAATTATTCATTACAATTCATAAAATAGTCTCCCATGTATTCTCAACATATGAAGAAATAGTGTCATGTCTTAACAAGATATGTAAAGAATTCTCTGAGTCCTATGGTATTGAAGGGAAGTAAGAGAAGAAAATGATGAAAGAGAGAAAGATGGATAAAGGGAAGATGGAAAAGAGGAATTTTCCCTTGTGTGATAATTGTGGAAAGAATCACCTTGGTAAATTATTGAAGTGAAAGGGATTTTGTTGTATGTGTGGTGAAAAAGGACATCAATTACTTCATTTCAAGGTTATGAAAAAAGTTTCAAATGTACAATGCTTCATCTGCATGGAGTTGGGACACAACGTGAATCAATGTCCAAATCATCAGAGTATACCCCAAATGTTTTTATTGGATAATAATCAAGTAATGATACTAATGAACATGAAATGGAATAAATAAGAGTTCATATGTTGTTAATAAAGTATTGTGTCATTTGAGTATTGTATTAATGATGTACATGTTATAAGAATTATGGAGTATATAAGGATTGTACTATAGAACTATTTCATTAAGGACTTGAGATTGTGTGGATCCATGAAAAGTGACTCAATAGCAGGTTAATGTTTTGGAAAATATATGGTTGAGAAAAAGATAATCCATAATATAGTTCTGATACCGAGGTACTAATTTTTCAGAAATACAAGATTGATTTGGATAAATTATATTGGATATTCCTGACAACCGTGAAACTGATTAATGATTTGTATATTCCATCATTGTTGAGTTTACAACATCTTTGTATAGAAGGAGTTTATCTGGTACTCTATAAGGAACATGGGAGAATCAATTTAATCAATAAGTTTTTATGGTAATTTAGTAGGTTGTAGTGTTTTAAAAGAATACATGATGAAGGTGTTTAAATGTTATTACGTGGAAAAGAGGATCTTCACTATTTTTAACTTCCTTATAAATTTTGGACTTTGAGTTTGGATAGATGTATTTTGGGGAATTCTAGTTTGAGATTGTTTTTGGATTTCCATAAAAAGGACATCCTGGAGGTCAGGTGGCAACCCATCACGACCGGTAAGGTTGCGAGACTTGAACACGCAATTGAAGGGTGACAAGGGTGTATCACATACCACTAGCCCATGTGATCTCCTAGATTGAATAATGTAGTTTTTTTAAAAGGGTTGGTATATTAATTATAAATTAATTTTTTTGGAACCCTATACAAATAGGAAATATAGATTTTTATTATATTATATTATCTTTTAGAGTGAAAGATGATTTTGTGGTAGAAATTAGTTAAAGGATGGAACTCTACTTTTCAAGTATATATATATATATATATTTTCTTCTCTTATTCAATGAAGAAATTAATTCTTCAACTATATGTGAGGTATCTTAAAATTAAAATGTGTTATCCTAATACCTTATGTTTTGTTGAACCGATGATATTTTAAATCTTCATAGATTGATGGTTTTGAGGGCCTCAATTCTACAATTAATTGTGACTGATGACCTCAACCACTACCTATAAATATTTATGTTTTTCCTCCTAATATCTGTCTTTAATTTCCATAAATATTTTCATAAACGAGATCATAATTTTTTAGTGACTTTTTTATTCCCCTTTTCCTCTTATTATGTCTAAATTTTATTAACCAAATTTCTGATGTGGGTTTCTCCACAATGATATTTTATATTTTTAACATTTTTTTTTGAAGAATAATTTCAAATTTCTAGGACGCAATTTATTGAAGTAGGGGAGGATTTAACACCCCAAGATTTCATAGTACCTTGTTTTTTCAATGTAATTCCATAACTTGCACTACACGCAACTTCGAGTTCAAGTTCACCACGACTTAACATACTAATCTTTCAAAAGAGGTTATGAATATTATTAACGGAATTTTGAACTTTATTTAATCATTGTAATTTTAGAATCTATATTATGAGTTTCTTAGACATAATGTAAGAACAAATTTATTTTTTCAGATTAAAGAAGTATTTTTCAAAAATAATCACTTTTAAAACCATTTAATGGTGAACACTTTTTAAATCCAATATTTGAAACTTCTATATATTCAATTTGAAAAAATAAAATTCTTCTTTATAATCGGGACATAATATTTTAGTTTCAATAAATTTTTGGTGTTTTTCTGATAACTTTCTTATTTGGGTGAATAGTGAATAATACTATATTTTAACTGAAATCAACTTTTTTTAGAAAATAATTTATAGTGTAGAATTATACATTTTAATGGTTTGGAATTATAATTATATTATATTTTTACCATTTAATCCAATTATGGTAATTATAAGTTATTTTACAATGAAACTGAACATAAACAAGTATCAATCTTTTGATAGTTATTATTTGTTAAAACACGCTTTTCGGTTTTGACAATGAAAAATAATTTAAAATTATTCAATGAAAATTCTTTATTTTTTATTTGGTAAAACAGATTTAATTTCTGAATTCAGAATATCAAATTTTTCTTGCGGTGAAATTTTGGTATTATTCTGAAAAATTCAAATTTTGATGAATAGTGAAAACACTTAGTTATTGGTTAAACACGAATTTTTATTTAAATATTTATTTATTTTATTTAAATTTATTTTATGTAAAAATAGATACATTATACCTATATAAGTTCAATTTAATTAATTGGAGCCATTTTATAATCTGTTTTGATATGTAAAATATTTATTGAACTTTTTACCGTCTTTTACCCACCTCCTAGGAGCATTTCAAAGTTTACATAAAACATAATTTTTCTGCTTCTGTGAGTTTAATTTCAAAAATCCAAAATACATTGTATATATCAGTATGTAAAATTTTATTTAATAAGATAAAAATAATTTTTGATTATTAGTAACTTTTTACTTTTATTTACCATGGTTAAAAGTCAATAGGGTAATTTAGGGTAAAGATGATATTAATATTACATTAAAAATGTCATAATTCTATTGGATAAGAATAAATCGACCCAAAAAAACATTATAAATATAATATGAACCACTTTTGTCCACTTGGATTAGATTAGGACATTTATTATTATTTAATTTAATGAAGAGTTAAAAGAGTTAAAATCAAATATTAATAACTAAAACATTTGTAATATAGAGTATTAAATAAAATAAAATAAATTATAAATATTATTTAGAAAGATAAAAATATTTCCTATATAATGGTATTTTATTTATAATGTTTAGACATTAAATAATTTAATTTATTTATTACACAATGGTGATGCAGTAATTATCTTATTAATGAAATATTAAAATAATTAATATTTTAAATATCCAAATAAATATAATTTGAGACTTTTTATTAATTATACTAATTTTATAAGTTAATATGACATATTAGGGTTGGTTAGATTAAATTTTTTCGATGTAATAATGTATTCATGAATTTAGCAAAAACAAAATACCAAATAGTGTCAAAATTGACATGAAAGTGTTTTAAATAAAATATTATATTATTAATTTATATTTTATTCCTAAAAATATAAGGTTAGCCAAAAGACTTCTATAATTATAGGTGTATTATTAATGAACCACTTGGGGTTCACTTGTAAGTATATTGTAATTTTATTAACCATATAATATAAAAATTCAAAGAGACAGGGTAAATGTCAAACTATTTAACTAAGAGTAAAATCTAAAAGATATGGTTAATATAATGACCGAAATCTATATAAAATCTATTATTTGAGTGGTTTTAGAACCATACCCACATTATTCTTTAAATAATCCACTTTGTATCCATTATAAACCTAACATGATTTTATTATAAAATAGTATTTCTAATTTTTTCTAAGGTGCACATCACCCCTCTTATAAAAGGGCACTCCCCCTTCTCTCTAATTCACACCTTCAAAGCAATTTGGCTCAGACATACCCTAACCAAATATCCTTTCAAATTTCCTCATTTAATCTTAGAGGCATTACTTTAGTCAGAAAGAAAACTTAAGGATCCATTTTGATCAAATCAAAAGGAAGAACCCGAAGAAGAGGTAAATATTTCATCACCTCATTCGAGTTCCTTTCATCATCCCCTTCCTCTTTATTTGTTGTTTCCATTATAAAATAATAAATCCAGTATATTCTATATACTGTAATGTTAATATAAATTTGGTTGAACCATATTCATTATTATATCCATCCTTTGAATGACATGTCACCGTGCGTGCGTACGTACAGCTTACCTTCTCCATGTTGTGGTGTAGTTGTTATTCATTACATTATTATTTGGATGGGAATAATAATGATGTATAAATGATTAGTATAATAAATATTTCATGATAATGATACTGTATATATGATATACCATCAAATTATATAATATTTTAATATCAAAAGAATGATATTGTCACTCGTGCATACGTACGGATTACCGTCTCCACGAACGCGATGAGATTCATTCCCTATCGTATACACTCAAGACTAATTTTCATTTGATAATAAAAATTATTGTTTAAAGACTTGAAATCATTTTGGATATGAATATGATACATCACATCCATAATAAATATTACTCACATAACAAAGAATACAAAGGAAAATGAATCAGTTAACAACTAAAACAACGATAATAGTAAGATATTATAAACAAAGCAATGTTAAAATATCATACATGATATCATATTAATATATATGATTCTTATTTAATTTAATAAAAATATTTTATTTATTATATATAATTTTAACCTACCCTCGATCAAGGAAAAGTTAAAGGTAATGGGTTTTCATCTCACTCCTTATTCCCATTAGATTCATGCCATATCGCCACTATTTACTTCTGTGTGGTGTATGGACTGACCATAATTGTATTCAATGTGTAATACACTTTAATTTATTTTTAGTTAAATATTCATTGTATGGTACTTCATTCATAGGGTGTATGTTTCATATGTTACCAAATTGTTAAGGGTTAATTCTTTAATCTCTTTATTATCTAAGGTTGTTTTTATGTGAGTATATACTGGGGCCTCTTTATCATCCACATCCATGTTTCATAAAAATATTTTCAAAAGGAATATTTTAAGATACTCTTTAACTAGATCATAATTTTAAATGGTTTAAATATTTATTCTTCTAAATCATTATCATTAATTTCTATGTTTTCAAAATGGTTTTTAAGGATTAATTTATGTTGACCTTATTGTTTATAATATATTAATTCCATTCAAATGTTACAAAGTGGTATGAGACACTTTGAGTCATAAAATGACATTAAATGTCTTCCTTTATAAATTTTATTACTTTTAAATGTTTTTATGAAAAAGGGATATTTCTTTCAATCAGTTTTATATATCATTTTCAACTATATCAACATCCTTTGATGGATTTTAATCTTATTTGATGTTGATTTATTATGATAGAAAACTAATATATCGTATTGAAGGTTTTGTGATATGTTTGAATGTGGATGTGTTAATTTAATACCATTCATGGTTTATGGATAATTTATTGACATTTTGTATGATAGATTAAATATGAATGTTTATGTTATGTTTAAAACATTTCATATGAGGAATGCATTGGACATAGTATGTGATGGGTGGATCCCGCTATAGCTCCTTGATGCATTAGAAGGTATCATGAGACAAACTAGTATCATGGTACAAGGCCTTGAAAAAATCATATTTGTTTTCTTGGCATAAGGCCTTGACTATTTGGTTGTGAAAGTCTAGAATTATGCATTCCATCGTTATGAAAGTGGCTATTGATATTGAATGTGATTATTCTACTAGTAGAATATCCATGTGAGTATGTAAATGGAATTATTTGATTTTATCTTTGTTATATTATGCTAATGTTCAAGTTTAAAAGGATTTTTTTAGTCTTATACATTGCCTTAAATGATTATTCTTATTTATGAAGTTTTTTCTGTATTTTTATCTTTGCTAAGCATCTGAGCTCACCCCTTTCTATGTTTTATTTTTCCCAAGATGCGATGAAGTATATTATGTCTGACCTACAGGGATAGTCAATAGGATCTCAGTGGTTTACAAGGAAACAATGTTGTTGTTTTCTATTTTATGATGTAATGTAAAACTTATGAATGTATCTTGTACTTCCAAGGCTACTAAACTAATCGTCCTTTTGAGACATGTTCATTTGTGATCATGCCAATGTTATGTAATAATGCACCGACTCTGGGTAACTAGGGTCGGGGCGTTATAAGATTCCAATATAGATAATATGGGGAGACTACACAGTGATATGAGTCTTAGAAATCATTACCAATATCATTATCAAGCATGATTTACTAGGATAGGACACCACGATGAGCTAGTGGTCTCTAATAATCATAATAATTTAGTTAGTGTTGTAATCATCAATCCATCTAGAAGAAACCAGGACAATCCACTTTCAAATAAATTAACGTATTAGATCTAGTCTTCCCTATTAAATATCCTGAGTTTCCCATGTGCTTTATTTCAATTTCTAATATCGCATATTTATCACCACATTCACATCCACACACTACAAATGGTAACACACAAATAAATTCACCATTTCTCACCAAAAAAATCTTTTTTTATAATTACATGTACACTAAATCCACCTTAAAACATGTTACACACCAATTTCATGATTTATTAAATAGTTATCAAGATTAATATTGTGCAAAAAATTAATTTACTCAAAAATGGTCAATTTTACCTTCAATAAAACTACATTTAATCTATACACATCCTTAAATCATTAAAAACCCATTTTCACCACACACGTAAATCATGAGTTGCATTTATAAGATATATGAATCATATTAAAAATAATTTAAACCATGTAATTAAACAACCATATAACAACACATTTCGGAAGAAATCTTGATACCCTAGTTAATTCAAACTATTCAGTTTACAAGTTGAAAATAAATCATATCAACCAAGTGTGATGCTATTTTTTAGGCTCATAAAAAATTGTATATATATTGCATATAATTTTATATAAAAATGGAAATCACATTTTAAATAAAATCAAGAAATATTGGAATTTATTTTAAAGGTTTAGTCATAGGGTACCTACCCCAATCATGCCACCATTTTATGATGTATGCATAAATAGACCATTTATACTTACACACACATTCATTTATACATATATATATATATACACCTAGCTGCATATAACATATTTTGTTCTCCATGAGGGTATATTTACAAAGGGTGTGTGCATTTCTATCTTACATATAAGTTTTCTTGATGCTCACTCCCAGAAACGGCTGTATCGAGGTCCAACACACTATAAAAATTTACCAACAGCTACAAACACTGTGAAAAAAACCATGTTACCCAAAATAAATGGCCAAAAAAAATAAATCAGAAAATAACTAAATTAAAATTGAAAAAAATATCCCATAAATACCTACCTCAAACACCTGGAAAACCCTGTACCCTTTGTTGATGTAGAGTCTCATGTTTTCAACTGGTCAAAAAAGAGAAGGAAATTAATTTTTTTTGTAAATTGGGAAGGCCATTATTAAAATGGAGCATCAAAAAAAATTCATCGATTTATATCCTTGAGGTATGTTTTAATATACGAGTTTTTATTGAATAAATTAAATATAAAATGGAAAATAAATTAAATAAAACTTTATAAAAAAAATAATGATGAAACTTTTTTACAAAATTATAATAATAATATTATTTTTAAGATTATTAGGATTATTATATATATATATATATATTATTATTATTATTGGTATAATATTTATTATTTTTTCATTTCATTAGTATATTTGGTTTTATAATGGACTTAATGAGTGATTCTCCCCCTTCTCCCTTGTAGATTGCACGACCCCTCCATGTAACACTAGGCTCTCGCCACCCTAGTTCCCTCACACTCTTAATTAATATTAACCCATCATAATCATGAAATCTAGAATGGGTGATGCACCCCCATGCCCAAACCCTACAGCGTGAAACCCCTTTTCTATAGCTCTATATTTAGTCGATCTCTTTCCAATATTTCTTAGTAATTTATCACTTAATTAATTTGGAATGGTCCTCTCTCCCTCCTCCTCTTAATTTACAACTGTGATTTGATCTCTATTTCAGCCTATTGTGTATGTAAAAACCTAGGGTTTGATGGATTGAACTAATCTCAATTAGTTTATGGATTAGGGTTGTGTGAAGAGTCCCCCAGTACTTATTATTATGGATTACATAAACTGCCCCTGAAGGCGTTATCATTTGGGTTGTTTCGATTGGCCACCTCCATATAAGGTGAGGTATTATTCTATTTTCTTAGATTCTCAAAATTCAATTCAGTTTATTTTCTGTTTACGAGTCTCCCATATTTAATTTTAGGAGAAATAGTCCTAGAGGAATAAATTTTTGGTTCTTATTGATGTTATATATGGTTTTGATAGATGATTGAGGGTGTACATGCATGTAATTACGATATGTGTATAACATATATATATATATATACATTCCTTCCATGTATTCATTCCCTCAGGGTGCGTGGAACACATGAATTGGATTAAGTATGTATATATATATATATTGATGTGTGTGTGTGTGAAATAATGACTATTTTTATTTAAAACCATTTGATTGGACATTATTTGAATTAGGGTCCTCAACATTGCCTTCAATTTATAAATGCATTAGTTATTTATTTACTATATTTGATAAATTAGACTGAAAATTTGTAATGAAGTTCATATTTTGGGAAAATGATTTTTATTGTAAAAAAATTATGTTTTTTTAATAAAACCCCTCCATAAGAGGTGTGCTACCTTCATGATAAAAATGTAGTGATATAATTTTATGTGGTACTGCCTTAATTCATTAGTGTCCCTTTATTCTTGATATTATATTTGTTAAATGGATTCATGTACATATCCCGTCATGGTTATTTCTAAATGATGTTTCTCCCTTTTATAAATAATGGTTGTGATATAGAACCTCCTAAGTGTGTGGCCCGACATTATATTAGAATTTTATATTTAGGCCATCTACAAACATCCCCTTATTCTTCATCTTTCAATTATATTACACCATTGTCCCACTTGTAGAAATATTCCAGATATGCCTTGAAATCACTAATTTAATGGTTTGGTTTGTTCTATCATGTCTGTTATAGAATTCACTTATGGAGAAACTTGTTTGTGTTTTTCACCATTCCACTTTGTCTCTCCTTTGGGGTTTTAAAAACCATAATGGACTTTTTCCCAATTCCTTGAGTTTTTCACCTTTGTGTGAGTGTTCGGAGTCATAGACGAATGTTCAAAATTTTTATGTTGATATAAAAATGGTAATTTAAATATGGAATGTTTTTTGACAATATATGTTCATCATTATTATTGATTACCCTGGTGAATATGATTTTGTACATGTTTTTTTTTTTTGAAAATGTCTTTTTTCATGGGTTTATAAAATACAATGTCATGCTTGATAGCTTGATACCTTGAGACATCATTTATTGAATATGGTTAAAGGCTTGATAATTCCATCTGACGCTGGTTTAATTTTATTGATAGATATTATGCCTTATTTCGAAGACACTTTCCTGAACCTTTTTTATGTTTATTGATTATTACTTGGGGTTCATTCACAGGTCGATGGGATATTTTTGTGCTAAATTCCTTATTCCATGTTGATGGGTTGGTTATTTACATAATAGATTTAATATATTTTTTCTCACAATTATTGTTTGACATCGTGGTTTATAATTATGATTTTCATGTGATTTATGTATTTATTTTTTCGATAAATCATGATTTGGAAACTATGGTTCACTTGATACAGTCTGGGTGAGAAAATTGGTTACATATTATGTACTCATGTATGGTCTCCCATGATCGGGTGGTTATACTATGATGCGATGGGGAAGCCATGTTTTTTGTTTACTAGGCAACGCTCTTAGGGATTTTTGTTATATCACTGTATAATATCGGTTCACTAATGAGAAACTGAGGATGGAACCATTTCCAGGATAGATATGTGAAGCCTCAGGTGATACTCATTCCCTTATGAGTGATACCTAGGATAAACTAATGATTACCATCTATGAGCGATACATGAACATATGAAAGGATTTCCTTGGTCGGGAATTGTGAGACAAGATATAATTGAATGGATATACTTTAGAGATACCATTAGGACATGATTGGACTCCACCACCAAAATTTATTTTTTATTTTAAAAGCTTATCATGCATACCTATTTATTAATATTTATTGTGATGTCGTTTCAGGTGTTTCCCTAACATTACTAGTTGATTTATTTAATGACATGGTATTTCAACCCAAATTTTAAAAACAAGTTTGGGGATTTTCCTTAATTGGGTTATCATGTAACTATTGGTCCTTATTTATATATTCTTACTTTCTCTACTATAGTTTTAAATTATTTATCTTAGTCCTAAGTAGGTGGTATGGGACGAATGTCCGTTTAGGAACCAGAACCCAGTTATTATTGTTAACTGTTATAAATATATGCTTCTTTCATATGACACACTACTTATATTATACTATGTTTTATGGATGGGAATATACACCATGAGTGTTATCCTAATGATATTAATATCTCACACCATACTCGGGTACCAATGGTACCCGTGTATAACTTATATTGTGGGACTTAAGATGAATAATTTGTTGTTTCCTTGTACCATAGGGGTTAGGAGCATAAGACTGAGCTGGAGATTAGAATTCTAATTGAGATATCCATCAGGGTTGAGACTTCTCTATATTTTAGTCTTGTATTTATTATAAAATTTTAATCTTGTTGTATTATTACTAAATTTCATCGTTTATCATTACCATGTCATTCAATCTGTTGTTGTATAAAATAGCACTAAACACTTTTATTAAATGGTTATTTATTGTCTTCCACTACATTGTAAATTGATTAATATGGTTTCTCCAACTATATATTCTTGTTATTATTCCAATATCTATCATATATTGTTAATACCTTTTAATAGTCTAATCTAAGAGGTTATATTCTCCTCATTAACACACCACATGCCCTCATTATTAGTCGGGAGCCTCCGAAATTTGGGAAGATGCGATTGAGGTCTTTTGATACAATGATTTGGAAACCATATTATATTTGAGTTGGTATGGGTCATCTCAAAGTCGTATTAGAGGTGATTTTTTCCTTTTTCTAACTATTTTAGGTTGGTGGACAAGATATTAGGAATGTTTTGGCACTTGGATAATGGTCGTTCAGGGGATGGATCACCCTGCGTATAGGAAATGGTCAAGTGTCCAGGACTGTGAATTGATGTTCATTATTATTAATACTACAGTAGATATGAGTTCACCTCAACTGATTGGTGTAATTTATGATGCTTATTGGTTTATGTAATTTTTGGTATTTCAACCATGTACTTAAATTGAATGGTTAATTCATTAAATGCATCATATAGGCACATATAAAATTTAGATGCCATGCATTGTGTCATTCTAATGAGTAACATTTTAGGTTTCCTATTGATTCAAACAATATGCATTGAATATATTTGATGCATGTTATTTATCATTCTTATTTTGATACAACGTTTCATCCATATATTTGGCATGCTAGCATGTTTCCATGCAACCAGTTTACTAGCATATTTTCCTTGTATCATGCTACTATTCCTACTTTCATGTCTCTGTGATTAAAAAGGAAAGACTCTATGAATAGAGAATGTATCTCACTATTAACTACTTGTATTACATTCATTCTTGATTTGATATGTATTTGGTTTCTTATTCAACTATTTTTTTGGTTTCATTTGAATGGGAGTCAAATGAAAAAAATTATAGAGTATGCAGACTCTATAGGTTTGTATATGATCACCCATATAACTAGGATATTATGTACTTTAGTAGGAAATAGTTTTAATTGAAATAGAAAAAATGATAAAAAAATACTCAACTGAACCATATAGGTCAGTTGGGGGCATTTTTCTTATAAAATGACCCTTAAATCCATTATCATAATTAAATGTTAAACAACTGCTATATGGTGGAATAATAATGAACCCTATATATATTTGGGTACTTGTGTTGGTTGAATTATATGATAAATGGAAATTTTTAGATAAATTTCCTAGTTATGAAACAATGTTAATAAATGTTTAAATCTTTAAAAAAAGAATTTTAATAACACATTCCTGTTGTTCTTTTAACTGGTTGTGAAAATTGATATCCTAGTGTTTCTGGTGTTACAATTGTTACAAGATGTTTTGAAATTATTATTTTAAATTTTTCATGGTTGAATATGAAAAAATTTGATATAATGTTAAAGGATTAGAAATAAAACATGTAGTGGTGTCTAAAATTTATCACCCAATATTAACGGTAGATAACGTTTTTTAGTTTCTTTGGAATGGAAGTGTGATTTATTCAATATCAACAATTTCTATAATAGATGGAGTATGTGATTGTATTTTGAGCCTAGTGAATACTTTTACCATGATTCAAGGATATGTGGGATTCTTGTTTCTCATAAGGGGCTTTCCCATTATAGGTATAACCTTTAAAACCTAAAATCCACACTAATTGAATTAGATTTCTGCTTTATAGTGTTGTTCCCATGCCATTGTACCTATTAGTACATTTACTTTTTAAATAAACCCATTGTTCATATGGATGGGCATGGCATCCTTGACTTTTTCTTTGAGCCTGATCATCAGGTAATGATCATTTTGAGCCATTTAGACATGCCTCATTCATGGTATTCTACTTTATAGGAAATTCGAACCTATCTATCAATAGTTATGGATGAATTCTTACATCATCATCTATGTTAAATATCGTATTGCTTCTATATCACTACATGATATTATGAATTCATGTATGCAGTTCTGATAGAGTGCTTAATGTTTTTTACAAGTTTTATGAGTTCATTGTAATCGTTAAGCCGTGTGCTTCTAAATATTCATCGGGTCATATGCGTGGTAGATTGAACTTTGTGTTATTATAATCAAGTTCATCACAAGGCTTTAGATGAATTCTAGAGACTCAGGTGTTCTTGACATGCCGGTTTGTTTGGTTTTGGTCTTTATGCAAATAGTTTAAACATTTTCATTAATTAATATTATGAAGTATAAGACTTTTGAGAGGCTATTCTATCTAGTATTTTTTATGATTAATACACTCTTAATTTTGGAAGTGTCATGTCAATTTTCTTAAATAAATTTCCCTCATAGTAAAAGAAACTAAATCATGTAGGGCCATTTGAAAATGTTTGGTTTTCAAGTATGACATTGATGATTGAAAGTTTTATATATGTGTTGATGGTTTCTTAGTAGCACGATGTCAATGAGTTTTGATGTGTACATAACCTTTGAGAATTTTGGTTGTTCTTAGATGACATTGGTTGTTACTCTATAATGATCATGTAATATCTCAGTTGGTAAAGGCAATGAGATTGGTTAATGGAGGTTGTCAGCATGAGAAGCCGAGTTTCTTCCAAGAATCCATCTTTAGTGATTGGACCGTGTTCTTCATTGTAATATACAATCCCTCATTCTTTATTCTACTTAGTGATGATCATGTCTCCTATATTGAAAGCATCTTAGATGCACTAAGAGGGTATCAGTCTTACGCTGCACTAAATCATTAAAGTAAGCTGAGATTTTTGGGTTGTTCTCATTAATTGTTTCATAAAAAATGTGTGGTTTCCATTGTGGTTTTATTAGAAATGTCATCAGAGGTCAATTATGTACATCAGTTGATTTTTATTTGTTGAGTGACATATGTCATGCAATAATGAATCACATTATTGTTTATAAACAAATGATGGCCCTCTAAATAGAGAATCTTCCTGAATAGTTGGTCATAGTGGATCGACTAGATGTCTCTCTTATTCAATGGACCAATCAGTGATAGATAGTTCTGGCATGTCATATGATATAAATTGTGTGGTTTTTGTCATCTAGGGAGTCTCATGAAATACTATCTCAACATGAACTTTGCGGTTAATGGGGAATCGACCATTTTAACCATTTTGTAAATCAAACGATTAGGGTCACTGTAAGTTTGGAGGGCATGTCAATATTTCTCTTCTATGGTTTGAAGGTGATGTGACTTAGAATTGGACTCTTTCTAATGTTAAATCCCCTGATGGGATGTACCTTTTTCTTGATGTTTAATGAGATGATGGTGTAATCATGTCTCTAGATAAACGAGCTAAGGTGAGGGCCTTTTCGATGTTTTGGTTGAAAAACAAGTGTTGCCTCAGGCTTTGACATCTTTAGTTTTAGGTATTTTTAGGATTCATGAAAGCTGTTTTAGGACTTTAGAAATGGAATGTTAATTTTTGAATGAAACTCCATGTCCCATGTTTGTCGTTTTACGTCTTTGTTGTTCCCGAAGGCTTATTGGGGATGGGATGTTCGATGGTGGGATGGTTTTAACATCATGTGTTTTGAACTGAATGAAAAATCATAGGAAATTATTTCTTTCTATTATATGGTAATGTTCTTTTTTAAACCATGCATCATTTCATTTTTTCATAAATTCGAATAAATATGATGTGTTTACATTTAAGGATGTTTTTTAAATAAAATTATAGTAAAATTTTAAAATAAGATTAATGGAAATTTAATGGTATGAATAATTTTTAAGAAATGTTTTAATAATATTATTATAATTATTAATATGATAATTATAATTAATATTATTATTATGATTAATTATAATAATAATAGTAATATTATTGTTATAATCTTTATTATTATGTTTTAATTTTATTAATAGATTGGGTTTTAGAAAAACACTAAGGAGGGATTCTTCCCCTTCTCCCTTGTAGATTGTTTGACCGCCTCTCTGTAACCCTGGGAGTGTGCGACCCTGGATCCCTCTCCCACTACATGATAGTGCACTCATTTTTTCCATGATCTCCCACAGGTGATATGCACCCCTAGCAAAAACCCTACTGCCCATGAACCCTTTCTACGATTCCCTCTCTCGTCGAGATCCCTCCCATATTTATCAATGATTTCTCACTGATTCGATGATGGATGGTCATATCTCCCACTTGCTTCCAATTTCCTAATGCAGATTAGCCTCTATATATCCCAACAAAGTACATACTAACCTAGGGTTTAATGGACTACCCTGATTTTATTTTTCTAATTGTCTGGGGTAGTGAAAATGGTCCCACGAGAGTTATTCTTGTGTATTCCATCAACCGCCACTGAAGGATATGTGGTTCCAGTTTTTTTGATTCACAACCTCTGTCTCAAGTGATATATTATTCTTATTTCATAGTATTTCACAATCCAATTTAGGGTACTTTGGTGTTTATAATTGTTTGTTATTTAATAAAAGTAGTGATAGTCCTAGCTGTATAAATTTTATGTTCTTATTGGAGATATAGTAAATTTTGATAAACTATTGAGGGTAAACAAGCATGTACATATGTTATGAATTATATATATATATATGTCCTACATGTATGTATTCCCTCATTGAGTGCGGTATATGTTAATTTTATAAAATATGTATATATATATATATATATGGAAGTGTGTCTATGTGGGAAGAATACTATTGGAGTTAGAAATATTTAGCTTGGATATTCTTTGATGTAGGGCCCTTAACCATATATTTTATTTAAAAATATAGTAGTTTTTTATTTACTACCTCTGATAAATCGGATTTCAATTATGGAATTAACTTTAAATTTTTGAAAAACAACTTCTTAGAGTACAAAATCATGATTTGCAATAAAAACCCTCCATCAAAGGTTCACTTCCTTCCATATAAAAACATAGTCATACGCTTTTAGGGATTACTTACTTAATGCCTTGGTGTCTCATTAGGAATGAGATTATAAATTTTAAATGGAATTATTTTACATATCCATTAATGGTTATTTCTAAATGATTTTTCTTCCTTTGAAAAATGATATTTGATCCAAGGATACACTTAAGTGTGTGGCCCAACATTTAATTATCCTTAATGTGTGGATCATCTACACTCATCCACTTTTTATTCATTGTTCATTATGTTGAGTCATCACACTGATCACAAAAACCGTCAGGCGTAGCCTTTTTATCACTTATTAAATGGATTGATTCGTATTTTCATCTAAATCATGGCCTCTGCTTATAGAGAAACTCATTCGGGTTATTTTACATGAATCTTGTCCACCCTATTGGGGTGTACGCAACTTTAATTCCCTTTTGACTATTGCCTTGAGTTGTGTTTCACAGTTGGAAAAGCGTGTAGTACAAGGAATAATGTCCTAAATTTATAACTTGATTAAAAAATGGGAATTGAATTATAGATTGAGCCTTTGACAGTACATATGTCTCAATATTATTTTTTATCATTATACAAATTCTTGTGTATGTATATTCTTTTTCTGAATTAGTGTGGATTGTTGGAATAAAATTCCGGGTTGGGCTTGATATCTTGAGACATTGAAATTTCATTGATGGAATATTTTTAAAAGGCATGATAATTCCTTGATACTCTAGTTTAATTTTATAGCTATAGATTATCACTTGTTGCTAAGACTCATTCTTAAACCTCAGTTATGTTTATTTATTATTACATGGTGATCATTCTTAGGGACGAGGTTTACTTTTTTTCTAAATTCCATATGCCATGTTGATGGGTTAGTTTGTTCTACGTGATATCTTGAATAGGTTGCCTCTCATAGTTTTTTTGATAGCATGATTTATGTATATTCTTTCCATGTGATTTCTATATTGATGTTTACATTGAAATGTTCATGGATACTATGGTTCACTTAATATTGTTTGAGTGATAACATGGGTTTCATTTTAAGGACTCATGGATGAGCTTCCACTCTCGGGTGGATATACGAAGATGCATCAGAGAAGTAATGTTTTAGGCTCTCCATGAAATGATTATTCATGGATTTTTATTATACCATTGGGTGATACTGGTTGAAAATGGGGAAATCGAGGATGAACCTATAGGAAAGATGCTTACACTACGCCTCAGGTTATACTTGGTCCCTTATATGTGATACATAGGACAGACTAATGGTTACCATCCATGATATTTTCTTGGACTACTAAAGGATTGACATAGATGGGCTCGTCAAATTTAATATAATTGGATGGATGTACTATAGTGATGCCTTCATAAGGGTCTAATATACCACCTCTAAAATTGATGGGTTTTAATGTAATTTATTTAGATGCATCACAATTTATTATTACGTGATTTGATTTTACTTATGATTTTTACCATACATTACTAGCTGACTTATGCGATGACATGGTATTTAGACCCCAACCTAAGAAACATCTTGGGGATCTTCCATCCACAGTAGTCCATGTTTCTATTATATTTCTTTATTATTCCTTATTGTACTATACATTTTAGAAATATGTCTTAGGACGAAGATGATGGCATGTGATGGGTTCCCATTTAGGAACCCATACCAAGTTTATATTATTAATTTTTATCACTCTTTATTTATTATTATATGATACACATCATAATTTATATTTCATATTATGGATTGGGCTAGCCACTGTGGGTGCTGACCTACTGTGATTTATATCTCACACCCTTCTCGAGTACCCTTAGTAGATGAGTAGGCTATATATTTGCATGAATAAGATCAAATCCATTGTTCTTTTCTTGTACAGAAGGATTTATTATCATTTTACTGAGATGGATCTCATAATTCTCTTGGAGACATCGATTAGTCTAATGATTTTTCTTTATTTGATTATTGTATATATTCTAAAATTCTTAGAATTTTGTATTGTTACTTTATTCCATCATGTATCATTACCATGTCATGTATCCACATGTAGTATATACTAGTGCTGAACAATTTCATTAAATTGTTAATTATTTTTTTCCTCCTATTTTTCAATTAATTATTTTGATTTTTACTGTTATCTGTTCTGGTTATGCTTCTACTGATTTATCAATTTTTTATACTGATGTTATTATTTTTTTTAAAATAGTATTAAAGGAATGTTTTTTTATTTTTCGATATAAGGATCATTTTTAATTTTTCTACAAAAATATGGATGAAATGATTTCAAATTAAATTTACTGAACCAATTTTACCAGCATCATGAATGGGTTTTCATTGATTATTCCATTATGAGTTTACATGATTGTTTTCAATGAATATGTTTTAATTTATAAATGTTTATCTTTCCCAAAAATAAGTGATTGTAATATGGGAAGATTATTTTATTATATAATTTTTTTTATGTCACCATTAAAACATTTTATCCATGTATGATGAAATACGTTGATGTTTCATATGATTTTATGGTTATATGATCCAAGTAAAACATACTTATTCTTTTCATTTATTTTTTATGTTCTTAGTGAATAGATGTAATAAATATGAAAAAAATTACATTCCATGGTGTTTTTTATGATTAAATTTTTACAAAACCCATTTTCATTTAATGGGTTTTTAAAAGACAAAAATATTTTTGACACTATGGAACAATTATTTTTTTCAATTATATTACAAGTGGGACCAATATCTGCACAAAATTCATTATATATGGGTTGATATCTCATGAGATAAAAAGGTTGATAAGGGTGAGTTATCCTGGTTGATTTAGGGAAAAAATCCAATATGAAAGTCTTGGTAGTGAACCTTGAATAATATGACGCTTTATATAATGAACCCATTACTTTATAATAGATTTGGAAAATAGACCTGGCTATTAAAGAATTGATTTTTTATTCTAATTAATGTGAAATAATCCCATGCCTTATAATAATGTTATCATCTCATGAATCATGTCCATAAATTAATTTATGAATTATTTCTTTTAACTACAATGATTTTTTGAATAAATTGTTATTATTATCTATTATATGTGGGGTATGGTTTTGAAATTTTAATTTCAAGTTATCATACCATTATTCTCATTTAATTCTTATGTGATCAATGATATCTCCCTTATATAACCTTATTGAAAATATATGATAAGCCTTTTCATATTTTTCCTTTCATTAGGTTATTAATAACAGTATAATGTATGATATTTTTATGATGTGTAATAGTTATGAAAAATTATGTGTGAGATGATGTAGATATTTTATAAAATAATTCATTACCTTTTAGTGGTTATAATGATATTATACCTAAATAATTATTCCATCAATTAAAATTTTTAGAAATAAATAAGTTAAAGGGTTGAAATTTTAGAATAATTTTAATTTTTTTGATAGATTCCAATACAAGCAATACAGAGTTAGTTTGCAATGCACAGAACAAAAAATTATAAAAACAAAATATTTTATCATGTTTTTCATTGTATATTTAATTATATCACTTTGAGAGAATTTATATAGTAAATTTAAATGATATATATCAAATATTATACATTAAAATCAATTTTATATATTTTCTAGAAATAAGAGAGGAAAAAAACCTATTTTATGAATAAAAAATATATTTCTATAAATGATTTATTCTTACATTTTAATAGGGAATATATTTTAATAATTTTCTCTTTTATAAATTTTGTATGTCAAAATAAAACTCATTTTCAAAATAGGAACATCATAATTAGATTATGATGAAATTATTTTCTAAGATGTTTCTTTTTTTAGTTATTCATGAAAAATACATAATTTTAATTGAAAAAAATGTGTTAATAAAATATTTTTATAAGAATAATATATATTTAAAAAATTTATATATCCATGTTAATTATATTATAAATAAAATATTCATATTTGTTTCATTTTAATCAATTTCACATTGAAATATGAAACAAAAACAAATAAAACATTTGCACAATTTCATTGTAAAACAACTCTTTTTCATCCAGTCTATGAGATTGATTTTTATTTACTTTCTTCCACTAATGATATTGAAATTTTAAAAATGAATTTAATATTTGGATTCATTAATTTTTTTAATTTATAGTAAGGTCAACTGATTTTTTGAAAAAAAAATATTAGCCACTATGGTTAAAATTAATTAAATCAATTAAGAGTAAAATTGACTTAACATGGACTAAACCATTAACTTAATTGAAATAATGTCCTAGAATGTATTCAATATATAGTATATAGACATATTTTTACCGTTATACAACCATTTCTAGACTATGTTCCATTATTCGTGACACATTACATGTATAAAATGCTGGGGGAATCACCTTTTAAACAATTTACAAGAATGACACTCCACCTCCATTATAAAAAGGTACTCACCCCTCCCACTTATTAAGAACTGTAAACCCATTTTCTCTCCCAATACATCCCATATAAGTTCCAAACATTTATAATCTCATAATAAAAGCCTCATTTTGGGAATAATATAAATCAAGGATGTATATTTTTATAAACCAGACAGAGTTACTCAAGTAATAAATTACTTTATTCAATGATCATTTCTATTTCATTTACTTCACCACACCTTCAATTACTTTTTTATATTAATTATATAATTAAATCAATATCATTAATATACTGATATGTTATAATGATAATTATCTTACAATCACTTTCACACACATCCATAAAATGGGATACATAATCAATGTTCTTTTTCTACAATGGACTACCACCCTATTATCCAAGGTCCTTAGTTCAACCGTGATCACTATTCAAGGATGGAATAATGATGGATTTTATGTTTTTATATGATATTTATGATATTTATTATTTCTTTATTATTTTTTATATTTAATATAATCTATACCTTTATTATTTACTTTTTTTTGGGAATGTGATAACATCATTTTTTGACGTGTAGACTATCGCTTACTCAAAGAGATATTATTTTTCCTTGTTATATGTTGAATTTATTAAGAATCATTTTAGTAAAATAATTGGAAATATGTGACAGAAATTTGATAATGGAATTATAATACACATAAACACACACACAGAGATATATATATATATATATTAGTTGTGTTTTTTGTTAATACAATAATGAAATGGATGTAGCGTTCATTCATACATACAACATACCATCTCGATGAATAGTATATTTCATTTCATATATCCAAATATAATGGAATATTATGAATAAATATATACTAACTATATATTATAACTAAACCAGGGATTAAATTAACTATAATTTTACATTATTATTGATTCAATAAGAAAAAAAATAAATCCAAAAAAACATGAAAACTATGCAATTAAAAACCGAAATAGTAAATTTTTTGAAGGATTATTAACAAATGGGTATTGAGATATTTAATAAGTTAATTTATAATATTAAAAATAATAGTTTGGATACATTATTAGTTAAAAAATTATTAAAACCACGATACAATTAGTGAAATGATATTCACTAAAAGTAAAATTCTTGCTAAGGTATTTTCATCTCAGTTTTTATATATCTGAGGTAAATGCCATAATAAACACTTACTTATTTTTTGTGTTGTATCTAATGACCCGTTTTTATATTATATAATTAACAATATTATTTTATTTTACAATTTATAAATTAATTCAATCATCAAAGGGGTTATACGTTGTGAATTATTAATTGGTAAAAGTTATCTTGCAATAACACTTTCATGATTTATTGTTAAGTTTTTATTAAAAATATCACTTTCACATAATAATTTTTCAATGGGATATACATAATTTTTATTATCAATATTATCATTAGCTATACCTTATTCCATGTATACATATGGTCTATATAATAAATGTTATTCTATTAATTATAGAAATATTGATAATTAATTCTCCATTACTTAATACATAAATTTGATAAGGAAATTTGATTATGATTTCATATATATTATTCAAAAAAATGAATAATGATTTTGAAATTAATTAAATCATTTAAGTACTAGTTAATGTAATCCCCTCACTACTTTACTAGTCTCATGGGATGAATTTAGTTGGATAAAACCATATCTTCTTTAAACATTGTTGTTTAAACTATGTTATGAATAGCATTGAAATTAGAGTTATGGTTGTCCAAGAAAATGATTTTTTATCCATTATGTTTCAAATGGTCTCGTGAATTTTCATTATTCAAACGATGTCATGTTCCTCAGAAACATGACATCAAATATTTAAGCATTTCCTTCTATTCAAATATAACTATCCATATGTTTCTCACTATGAAAAAAATATTCCGAGGAATTTCATTCTCATTTGATTCAAATAAAAATGGTTCAATTATTTACCTAACTATATTTTTTATTATTATTAATTATTTATTTATTAAAATATAATTATGCCTTTTGAGTAGTTTAGATCACCCCAATTATTGTTTCCATTCCCGTGATTATAAATATGAATCATTTCATTTTGTTTCAATGATGCAGATTATAATTTTTACTTATATATAATTTTTTATTTTATATATGAAAATGTTATATGGGTATCATGGATTTAATATAGTTTTCAAAAAATACTAAACTATTTTGTCTCTTAGGACGTGAAAGTTGTGTATGTAAAAGTTTAATAAATTCAAGAACCATATAATAGTTTTTGGGGTCGGGGCATTACAGTTTGAATAAGATAAAGTTTATTAGTAACATTAGATACTATAATTCGAACCTATATAATATAGAACATAACCATATAATTGACATTGATGATAATCCTAGAAGATAATACAAGAATTTTGTTAAGGTAGAGATGATATGGATCTTCATAGAAATATATCCCTACACATATAATACATGTAGAGGTTTTTTAAGAAATTAGATACATAGGGGTAAAATCTAGGAAAAGGATCATCTGGCCTTACCCAAGTATAAACCACTACATGAAAATGGGCCTTACTAAATTTCTGGTTTGAAATTACTAGGGGATACTCTTATGATAATTATAATTTTATTTACAAACAATTATGAAGGATGTAAAATTAATGATGTCCTCAATGAAAACAAATTTTGTGATTATGATTTTTTGATGCATAAATTGATGTTATTTTCTATACCATATATGGAATTACACATTATGATTTTATGAAGAAATTCAAAATATTAAAATGTTTATAATTTTTTCCTAGAATTATGAATAGTTATAATAATCATGAAAAATGTATATATTCCCATTATTAAGAAACCAATAAAGTTTGTATTAGAACAAAAAAAATTATGGATGTATCAGGAAAATATAACTTGGTTAATACAAATAAAATTTCTTTGATGGAGAACTATTATCCAGAGAGAATCTCATTTGCTGGAACACATAAGGAAATATAACCCCGCATAGTTTAGTGGGGCTAATATTACAATTTTAGTGGAGAAATGGATTAAGTATCTATATAGGGTAATTATGGACATTTGATGAAGTGAAATAAAAAAGGTTACACTTGTGGACTATTGTATCAATGTTGATTTTGATCAGTGTTTTTTATTGATCTAAAATACTTGGATGGAGGAAGAAATAAAACTCATGGATTGTAGAACATTTAAGGAAACATTATTCAATAAATAATTATATCATGATCAAAAAATTAAGATGTAGAGAATGTTCTTTATTTTAAAGATAAAGGAAGAGGAGAGTATTGAAAATTTTGAAGATAGCTTTATAAGATTTTCTATATATGTGACAGATAAAATATACCACATGGAGTGTGAGATTGATCACTTTTTTTAAGGCCTTATATCATATCTCTGAAAGGCAATAGTCTCTAATTTTTTTTTCATCATACAAATTAATAGTTATATGTTCCATAAATATAGTGAATTGATTTTATAGAATCAGTATATTCAATAAAACAAATACAAGAAGAGGATATATGAGCACCATGAAAAACTCAATGCATCAAATTTGAAGATGAATATTGAGTGATTTCTTTCTTATGAAATATGTTGAAAAATCACCCATTGAAATGTTTTAAGGGACTAGTAGTTTGTTATAAATGCATAGATAAGGGTCACTAGGACCAAGAATGTCCAGGGAAGAAACAATTCACTTATTTTTAGTGATGCAATTGTAATGTGATGGGACTTTAGACATGTTAATGTCCCAATAATCAAATATATTATTGTATAGAAGTTGACGAGGGGAGATATACAATATTATTAAACGAAAACAGTAGAAGTTGAAGTTCCCATTAACATGGTGTCATGTATATAAAACTTATCCTAAAATTTATCTAATGCATTATTTCATTATTTATCATAAAACTATTTTATATCTACCTAGGTTTCCAAAAAAAAATCAACATTTCTATTTTTATTTAATAAGGGATTTGATAGTCAAAAACAAAAAGTAAGTATAATTTCAATAATATGTGTCATGAAATCACAATTATAACACATAATCATGATTTCTGTGATAAAATTATTATCATTACAATGGTTTAATGTTATATAATACTCAGTATGGAATGTATTTGACAATATAATGCCAACATTTATTATAAGTTCAACAAAATTATGATTTCTATGGAAGAAGTAGTAAGAATTATCAATAGACAATAAAATTCCTCATCTAATTATTATCTAGATTCACTCAATATATCACTACTGAATTAAATTATTTGGTAATAAGAGAAAAAAAATCTTGTTGTGAAGAGGGAAATCATTAAATTTAGGTTGTACCTATTGTGTAGTAATGAATTTGTGTATTTCATGAGTAATTCCCTATACATCTACAAAATTATGACATTTAATTTATTATTGATTAAGTCCTTAATACAAGGATAGTAGAAAAGACTCCCAATAGAATGGCCACAATAAAATTAACGGATTTTAAGAAACCATAAGAGGATTTTTGTAACAAGATATTTCTTTTCCCTAGTGTCTTACCATGGGTATCCACTTTTCAATATGTTAAAAAATGACCAATCTTTGAGGTTTTTCATTTATTATAGGGAAATAAATTCTATTAAAATAAATAAGAAGTAATATATTCCTCATATTGATGACTTCTCTGGTCAACATCATAGGCCCATTATTTTCCGATGATTGATCATAAATTTGGGTATCACAAATTGCGATAGAATAAGGAAGATATTTCAAAGACAACTATTTAGACATTGTATGGTCATTATGAGTTTACAGTATTTCCATTTAGATTTAATAATTCTACCTCTATATTTATCAACCTAATTAACATATTATGCAAATAATATCTTTATTTTTTCTATAATAATTAATTATATTTTATTTTATTTTTATATCTATGAGGAGCATCATAATAAAATATAAATCATTTTTATGACACATATAAGGGAATATTTATATGGTAAATTTTTTTTGTGAAATTTTTGGCATCAAGAAGATTATTTCATAGAACATATTATCACCAAGGATAGAATATAAATTTATCATATAAAAAAGGTAGTATGAGAATGGATTTCACCAAAGAATCTTACATAAGTATATATTTTTTACAGGTTTCTATTGTAGATTTATTAAAAAAATATAGGATTTTATTATTAGTTATCCATTTTTACACATAAAGAGGATATTGTTATTGGAAAAAATAAATTTGAATGATTCATTGTTGATGTCATGAGAATATTATTTGATGATCTGATTTTTAATCGACAATATCTATGTGATGGTTTTATCATATACAGTGATAAATCAATGAAATGGATGGGATTTTTTCTAATAACAAATAAAAAAGTAATTTTATATGATCTAGTGAAATTAAAGACGTCGATATAAAACAATCCAATCCCTGAACAAGAATTACCCGATGTATTTTTCAATTAGAAAATATGGAATCTGAGTCCATTCTATATTGAACAATTATATATTAAAAAATTATATTATTTTTTTCTAATAATTTGTATATTTCTTCACATGTATCAAAATATCATGATGTGATTCATATATCCCTTCTACGGATGTATATTCATGATACAATGATGTTCTTATCTTCGATAAAATAAATATCAAACCTAAAAATTCATACTATGATAAAAAAAACCATATTTTTGATATATGAGAGAATTTATTTAGGAATTTGGATACTCTTCTATTATAGGTACTCTAGAGAAATCACAAATTGGGTGAAGCATCATCGGAATCACAATATTCAATAATTGAGAACAACCAAATTTCTGGCCAAAGGTAATACACCTAAAATATTAAGGGTAATGTTTTTTACATGGAATAATATGTATTCCTAATAAATTAACACCTTTAACTTTTATAAAAAATATTATTTTGTTGGTTTCATGCAAGACATAGAATGTTGAGTTTATTTTCAAAGCAAGCAACACCCTGTTTAAACAAAATCCTATTTTGTCATTTTTTCATATTTTATTATATTCTAAAACAATTATTGAATATATATATTAAATTTATATATCATATATGAAATAAAATATTTTTACATTCATTAAATTTTCATTGTAAGATTAATATAAGACCAACGTCAGTTTTACACATGAAAACCAATATTTATAGAAAGATAGTTTTTTCATATTTTAGTGGTGAACATATCTGAAATAAAAATTTTGGAACATTAATTAATATTATATTTCCCAATAAATAATATTTTTTTATAATAATTTCAAAACTATATTAGGATTATTATTTGGAATTTTTCTAGAAAGTTTCATTTTTAATGAATAGTGAAAAATACCAAATTTTATTTAACAACTGCATCTTTGCCTAATTTATTTATAATAATATATAATTTTTTTAATTTTTTTAATGAAATATTATATCAATAATTAAACGATTATGTACAAATACCTAATATGAATAAATTTCACCCAGAGATTATATATATAAAAATTCAATCGTTTTTCATTTTCACTTTAAAAAATCAATTTATCATCTCTTCTATGAGAATAATTTAAAATTATTTAATGTAACTTATATTATTAGAATATCAAAAAATATATTTCATATGTGGATTCAGAATAATTTATAACTTATAATATATTGAAATTAGTTTTTTTTCAATAATATTATTGGTAGTGAATAAATTAATTACAACGATTAAGAAAAAAAGAATGCTTAATAAGGGACTAAACAATAAACATGAGGACTAAAATAACCTATAAACTATTACAATACCTATTAAATGTAAATATTTAAAAAAATTAGTACCTTGGGTCTAATTTGGTACAATATTTTATCCACATGACAATGAAAAACATTTGTGGAATTCCATGTTAAAAAATTTACATAAATGTTTTTCCTTTTGTACTATAAAAAGGAACTCACGCATCCCAATTTTTTATATATCTAAATAAAATTATCCTGAACATAAAATTATCTATAAATATCACATAATCCCTTCCCTCTTCATATAATCCTCAAATTTTATGAATGAAATCCTAGGAAGTATTTTTATACAAAAAAGATTATTTACACAAATAAGAGGTAATGTTCATCAATGATCACATTTCATTGATTTTATTCTCTAACACTAAAATTATATTTATATATTTATTAAATTATAACCTAATTATATTAAATACAACAAAATGTTTTTATTATAATATTTTTAGATAAACAATCATACACATCAACCAAATGGGAAAGGTAATCAACGTTTATGTGTACAGAGGACAACCATCACACGAACCGATGATGATATTTCATGTTTTAATAATGATGAATTATATTTAATATAATTCATAAATTATATTTATTATCTAATTATGATTATCATAATTATATATAATACATAACGTTATGATTTTCATTTCATGTGAATATGATAACAATGATTATGGATTTGTAGACTACTACCTCCCCAAAGCGATGGTATTCGTTCGTTCTATGAAGAGAATATATGATTGATGATCTCAGTAAATATATGTGATTTATTTAAAATTAATATTATATTGCATTAATTATATATATATATATAATTTTATTTCAATTTATTTAATACAAAAATTGGATTTTGTGTTCATCTATACGTATAGCCTATCATCTCAATGTATGGTTCAATTTGTTTCTTATATCCAAATATTATGGATTATTATAAATACATTAATATTACTTATATATATGATAATTAAATAATCATATATATTATTGATATTATGATGTTAGGGTCAGATTAAGAAGAAACAAAAATAACATTTTATAATAGAATTGAAAAACTGGGTACTTGATATGTGAAATAATGAAAATAATGAATGATTGTTTACAAATGGGTAATGGGATATTAAAAGATGTTAATATATGATATTATAAATATTATTAGGATTATTTTATAAGTTAATAAATTTCTTATAACCACTTTATATTAGGTTAATTTTCAATCATTCATAATAATAAAAAGTTAAGGGCTTTCGATCTCATTGTTTACATATTTGAGATAATTTTCATATTCAATACTTAATTATTCTGAGTGGTGTATATACTTAATCATTTAGTATATTAAATCATGAATCCTTTTATATTATTGGTATTCATTTTTTCTCATTCAATTAACTTATCCAAGGTTTTTTCCTTGAAAATTACCAATATCTAAAAATTATCGTTCAAGATCAGATTCTATTATAATTATTATCTTTATCATTAAAAATTACTCTATTATTATTTTTTCATTGGAAATTAAATTTCATTATGATATCTATATTAAATTACGATGGATATAATCATTTTCTAAACCATATATTATTTTTACATGAGGTCTTAAATTTTAATGTTATTTGGTTTATTGTGGAAATACATATACATCTATATATGTTAATCAATATGGATATTTAAGAAGAAATATTGTTTATGAATTTAAATTTCGTATTTTATATATGAGGAATTATGTGGAATAAAATACCATGATTTGTGGGAAAATTTATGTAATCCCTTTAACGAATCAGTAGTCTCATTGGATGAATCTATTTGGTAAAACCCTTCGCATTTGTAACCAGTATGCAATCAACTATCTTCTAAAAGGTATAGATAATAGAGTAATGGTTAGTAGAACCAAATTAGTTTATACCCATTACGTTTTAACCCATATTATTAATGATACGGGTGGTAAAGGTTTCCTGTTATTAGGAACCATTTTGTCCAATATTTAATCATTTCATTCATTTAAGTTATTATTATCCATGGGATTTCCACTATGATAAAAACTATGGTTGCATTTTATTCTCTAATTTTTTGTATTACATGGCATGGTTTTTTAGTTATTAACCTTTTTATTGATTATTTATCATTAAATAAATTATTCCACTTTACTTACCCTTAAAAATAATATTATATCACACATATTTTTCAATTTTATTCCCCATGTTTCAAATAGTAATCCTTTGAATGTGTTTCATGGATGATGTTTATTAGTATTTGTTATGTATTCTGTTTTTTTGAGTATCCCAATGTAATGTGAGTATCATTTATGTAATATGGTTTTACAAAACATCAAAATTCATTTGGTCCCTTGGTATTTGAATCATGTATCTATGATAATGTAACAATGTAAGGCAACAACTCCATGTTTTTATAACTGAGGAATTAAATTTTTTTAATAATTAATATTCATTTATGAATATTTAGTATTTATTCTTTAAAATATTGATCAACTATATATTGTATTAGAGAAAGATTTAGTGAATATTTTTAAACTTGGATGTCAAAAATTTAACAATAACTCTTGGGATACAATTATGTATAATGTAATGTTCCAGGGGTTTGTAAATGATCATAAATGACCTAGTTCAAACTAAAGGTTTCATAAAATATGGTTTAAATATTAGTAAATTACATAATTTTGTCTATTATTATGTGGTTTTCCATTATTTTATTTTTATCTCACACTATAGTTTTTTTATTTCTATTAAATGGATAAACCCAGAAGAAATCATGTTAAAAATTATGGTAATAGAAAATTTAATGATTTTCTCCCATAGGTAACCTAATTCAATGTGATATCGAATGAAAAATATCTACATAATTCGTATGATACATCCCAACAAATGATTTTTTTAGGGTTCAATATGATCAAATGATGGATAAACTTTGGATTCGGTTATTCTTGAGGTAATGTAGACATTTATATAGTGGTTAAATGAATCCACTAGTTCCATTGAAATGGATCTGTACCAATAAAAAATATTGTCAATTATTCAGTGATCAATTAATGAAAATGATATTGTTGTTTTATTCATTTGTAAGGTTAAGTGGACAAACGGTGGAATATTATCAAGAGAAGATTGATTCATGATTTAAATGACTCCATGGAGAAGGATGAGTTCATAAAATTAACTTTTAATAAGTGTTTTCATCATTTTAAACATATATAAATGGATAACAATAACTTGAGTTAATGTAATTGAATATTTTGGTATTTTGGTTAAAATTTCACATGAAATGTAACATATGATTCTGTTATTATCATTCAACATTAAGTTATGGTTGATATATACTTTAGTAGAAAAATAATAAAGTAATCGAATGGAATTATCCATAATGTAATTCAATGAATATGATAGAATTACTTGATGTTCTCTTAAAATAGATATGGTAATTTGAGTAACCAATTAATATCATGGTTTTTAAATGAAACGAAAAATGTAAATTATGAGAAAATATAAAAACCACAGAATGAAAAAGATGATATTTCCTTCATTCTCAATGAGTGAAATGAAACATAGGTGAATATTTCATATGTAAACTGATTAATGATTCATATTTTGAAAGTAATTTCATTGGGAAATATGATTTTTATGTGATGGAAGGACATTATATATGTATGTGAATAGAGATGAATCTATATAGAAATAACCACTTACACTCTAGTGTTTTATATGAATAGAACAATCAAATTACACTATCATGTGAACAAAATAAAGTTTAATGTTAATGATCAAGGTAAAAACCTATTTATGCATAGAGAAAATGATAAATTACATACGATCATTATTTTTTATAAATTGAATGATAACGCCATGGTGAAAGGAATACATAGAATACACTATATAAATTATACTAACATATTTTATTATCGATATAACCACCCTATTATATGTAATTATTAATCTATAGGTATAATAGTAACACTTAAATATAAAATTTTTAGTTAAAATTAAACATCCCTAATGGTATGCTGATATTTTTCCAAGCCTATGATTCTTCTTTTGTTGATTTTTAATGGAATTTGATTCCAAAAAATATTGTAATTGTATTATAGATGAATTCATTGAAATTTTGGGGATGGATTATATTTATTTACATAAATCCCAATTCAATTGTTGAGGAAGTGATGTTATGTTTGATTTTCCAAAGAACCTTAAGATTTCATAGTAGTGTGATGAAAAAATAAACATACAATAAAAATTTAAAAATATTTTAGGAGTCATGATTTATATTAAATATTAGAATTTATCAAAAATGATTGGGGAGAAAATAAGTATCAATGATTTGCCTATTATACGAGAGTTATGATTTCTTTGTACTAGAGTTTCTGGTTTTTCCAATAATCCATGATTTTAGGTTTTTAATATAACTCATACCTAATTCTATATATATTTATGAGACGCATAATAGAATGAACCTAACTATGTTTCAATATTTGAAGATGAAATTATATTAGAACTTGGATAATTTATTTAATTATCCACTTTTATCATGTTATGGTGAACCAATTTTATTTTTTAAGGTAATAGATAGATCTATAACTATCTTCATATATTATAAAAAACCTACCAAGATCACTATCATGAATAAGTGTCATCTACCATTTATTAATGAATTTTTCATTTACGATGAATATATAAATACATTTCTAGGATTGATTTAAATTTCATATATCATCAATTAATCCTTATAAAGGAAGATATATGCACTAAATAATTCCATAAATGGTATAAATTCTATGAAATTATTATGTTGTGATTTGGAAATACTAATAATCCCTGATAACATTGTTTATTTAATGAATATTGTCTTTATTTATTTGCATGATCAGTTTTTGGTAGTCTTTATTGATGATATTATGGAAGAGCATGAATATATTTTTAAAATTGTTATAATGACCATAAATAAAGAGATTCTTTATTCAAAATTTACCATGTTTGAACATTGTATTTGGTAAAATTAATTTATGGTTTCTATAATTTCATTTGATGGTCTATCAATAATAATTTAGATGATATATGTCATTGAGATTGAAACTAGATCGAACACTCTAATTGAGATAAATATTTATCATAGTTTGGTTGGATATTATTATCACATTGTTGATAATTACTCACTTTTAACTTTTCCACTAAAAATGTAATCTCTGGTAGAATACATGTTCTTTTAGATGTATGATTGTGGGGAATGTATTTTGGAACTGATTGGATGTATTATCAGGGAACCAATACATAGACTACTCTATAGTGGGGATGGGTTTATAGTCTATATTGATGCATAATAGTAAATATTGTTATTATTCCACATGAAGAATGAAATGGTTATAGATTATGACCCATGAAGATTAATGGTCCCTGAGAAAAAAACACAAACGCCGGATTTAGAGATACCTAGAGTATTTTTTCCACTATAAATATCATGGAATTTTCATTATATAAAAATTCTTCCATAAATACTAAGCATAATTATTTAATATATTCATTCACATTTAATGATCTAAAATGTAATAAAGTATATGGTTTGAATTTATTAACAATTTTGATTTACCAAAACATTGCAACCCTGGGAATGAGACCATGGTTCCAGATTCTATGAGTTGAAAAGATAATTCTATATTTTATATGATGAGTATCACAAAATATTTGAAATTTATAGGCATGAAAATAACGGACATTAAATTATTTACGTAATCGTAGATATAATAATTTTCCCCAATGATTTTTTATCTATATATAAAAGTGAATATTAATGTGGCGTGAAATAATTAATTAGAGATAAAAAATAATGTGTGAAATTTGGTTGATTTTATCTTTGATTATGATTGAATAATGAGGTAAGGCGACAATGATTTTGTCCCTTCAATACTAAATTAAAATAAAGACCTGATAGTTTAATCTCATTGTACTACACTCTTTATTTATCCTGGATGTACAAAGATGTGTCATGAATTGAAAGTGTATTTTTTGTTGGATGGGTGGAAGAGATATATGAAAGAATATGTTTCTCAATTTATAGTCTGTTATAAAGTTATGTATTAATGAAATACTTCTAAGGGTATAGGAAAACAATTAACCATACTAGAGTGGAAAAGGTAGAACATCGCCATGAAACTTGACATTTGAATCATCAAAAATCATAAATGGAATAATTCTTTATGGTTTGTCTTATGCTTCCATAATAACTCATCATATATCATTTCCATAAGATAAGAATTTTCACATTACCGACATACATGGTTGTAGAATAATAATGTGGTAGAAATATATGGTGCACCACTATCAATTGTATCTGATCTGGATTTGAGATTTACAACAAACATTTTAAGATGTCATCTGTAGGATCTAGATACAGAGTTATGTTTTATCACAATATATCATACATGTATTTATTTTAGTATGAGTAGACTATTGAAAAGAAAAAATAAATTTTTTTAGATTTATCAATCAATTTTAAATGTGGTTTGGATCAATAATTTCCACTTATATAACTTTTTTACAATAATTTCTATCATTGAACCTTTTATATGGCTCCCTATGAAGATTTCTATGGTAAAAATTGCAGAAATAAAACATAATGTAACGAATTTTTATAAATAAATATATTGGTATATGATCTATATGAGGAAATTGAAGAAATAGTTTTATCTATATGTAAATAATTAAAATTATCTCAGAATCAAAAAATGGTCATACTAAAAATCATCAGAAAGATATAGTGTTGAAAATGGGTGAAAATATATTTCTATCAATATCTCAATGGATATGGGTGAGGAGATTTGGAATGTATTGAGTGATAAGAACTATGTATATTTTTTCATTTAAATTCATGATCATAATGGAATTGTAGGTTATCAAATGAAGTTGTAATCAAATATACAACAACTTTATTACATGTTCCATTTATCTCTCTTGGGGAAGTATATACCTGATATTTCTTAATTACTAATCTTATAAATCATACCAAGGGATAGAAAAATTCTAATAGGCAACAATAGATAGTGATTCTGCATCACAGATTCAATGTTCTATGAAACAATACCACCACCCTAGTAAATGTATTATGGTGAAACTACCTATTTGAGGATGGAACGTGGGAACATTAGGATATAATGAGGTAGAATTTTCAAAATCTTTTTTTTAATTTTATTTAAATGAGTGTGGAATATAACACTATGATATTTTATAAAATATTCATTTTTAAATAATTTTATTTCTTTTACAACTTTATGTAAACCCAATACAATGTTTCAAATAACTAGTTATCATTAAAACAATACTATGCCTATGTTATCGAATAATTTTTTGATTAGTGTGGATGAATATTAATAACTATATTATAAAAAACTTATGGTATAAACATTTATAAAATGAACTCTTTAGTTATCAAATTGGTATTGTTTTAAAAAATATTTTTTAAATATTAAGGTGAATTTTTTTCTTGCATAATTATATTTATTTAAGAAATGGGTTTTTTAATATTAAATTAAATTAATAATTTTTTCGGAATTATTTTATTGAAAATAATATATTGTTTCCCGGGATTTTTTTCAACATTCTGTAAATTTTTTTATGATCATACGAATATAATAAATATGATTTCATTCTTAAAGATGTATTTTTTATGTCAAAAAATCTATCATTTTTTCCATTTTATGCACATGTAATATAACTATTTTTTTCTATTTATAGGTAGTTATTGATATAAAAATAAATTCTTATATTGAATTAAGATGTTCGAAATTGGTAAATGCTCCTCTTTTATTTTATGTACAATACAAAAAATAATGGTTGTTAAATTTATCAAATTTGAAAAGTGTAAATCAAAATAATCATTGTTAAAAATAAGATACATTAGAAATTATATTTTAATAATTCTAATTAGATTAAATTAGTTTTACTCATAACATAGAAAATTCGAAAATGAATTGTTAAATGGACAAGTGTCGACGAATTTTACTTATATATTATTTAAATCAATGAAATTTAAAAAATGACACACTCTTTGTTTTTAATATGTATTATATTTCCGAATTGTGAAAAAATTATGTTATGATTGAAAATAAGAATTCATTTTAATCTTATTAATTTTTTTCTAATTAAAAATTTTTTTATTTAAATTTTTTTAATTATATAACATCTATAATTTCTTATTAAACATTAATGATATATTTTTCAACTAAATAAAAAAATAATAGAAATTAAATAAATGAAAATTGAAATATTTTGAATGAGTTAGAAGGACCCAAAAACTATATATTTATACATAAAATATTATGGTGTTTTCAAATAAGGATTTTTAAATTAAATATTTTTTGATGTATTTTAATTTAAAGTTAATAAATAGTGTCAAAATTGACAATAATGACAATTTATCTAAATAAAATAATAGAAAATTGTTTAAAAACTATAACAGATCTAAACTAATACTCTATGGTTATTATTTGGACCAAAATTTAAATATTTTTCAATTTGTTGACTAATTTTTACCATATAATTTAAAATTACATACTTTATTGTAAAATAAATTATTATAGTAGTTAAAATTAAAATTGGTTAACTAACAGTTAATAAATAGTATAAGTATTAAAATTACCAAAAAAACATGTAAATTGGTAATCGAATTATAGTATTAAATCCACATACAAAATTATCATTTAATTTATGTATATTTGAATTAATTTTTCTTATATATTAATTTTTTATAATTTATTTTTTTTTTGAAATTCAAATAGTCCAAAACAACCAATTAAAAAAAGGGAACCTCCCCTCTAACATATTTTAACCACATATAGCCAAAGAGAAGAGAAAAAATCTACCTATTTCCCTTTTAAACATCCCTATAATAATCATAGAGGTATGTTTCTACCCAAAACACCAACTATAGAGCCATTTATAGGATATATAATGAAGTCATTCCAAGGAAGAGGTAATATCCCCTATAGATCACTTTATTTTATACACTTCTATAACTACTAAATATATTTGGTATTTCTATTTAAATATTGAAATGACAATACTAAATGTATTTACTTGTTATTATGATTGTTAAAACCACATTATACACCCTATTTCTAATAAAACAAGAAGTTACAGTACTATTCGTTTGTATGTGTGGACTACAACCTCTATAAAGTGATGCATTTTGTTTTTCAACAATATTTTACATACATGATAATAGGGATTACATATATTAATATATCGGATATATATGATACATTAATTATATTTTAAATTTTAATTAATTTTAAACATTCATTCAATCCATCTATAGAAAATTAAAAATAGTTTTCATATATTTGTACAACCTACCATCTCTTTGACCAATGTCATTCATTTATTTATCTCTAACTTTTCTAGATGAATCTTTATATGTATATAAATTATTTTTTGTCATGATAAATAGACATTATATGATTTTTTAATTATAGTTTTAAAAATACACTAACTAATGAATTGATATACTCCTAAAAACGAAATCGATAACACCAAAATATGACAATTTTAATTAAGAATTACTGAAATTATGGGGTACTAAAATATTTTATATGGTTCAAAAGAAATATTATAACTATTAATATTAATATATTATATAATTATAATAAATTTTAACTTTTTATATATTATTTGTGATTTATTTCTATGAAAAGTGATCTTATGGTAATGGATTAATTTTACAATATCATCAATATTCAAGATTGTTTATGTATCTGTATTTTCCGTGGATGATTCGCAATATAAATCATGTATCTCTTAAAATTAGTTCCACTTTTGTTTCCATTATGTTTTTATTTTCCATGAAATTATATCCCATGAATAATATTTTACAAAAAAAATTGAAATAATTTTTTTTTCATATCCAAACAAGGCAGTTTTTAAATTTTGAACCAAAAATGGAATCAATGTAATTAATTAATACCACATGAATGAATTTTCAAAAAAAATTGATTTTATTAATTAAATAATTATTTAAAGTTATATTGTGGTCATTTAAAAAAATTAATTATTATTTCACACGTTTTTATTAAGAAGTGATTTCATAATAAGAAATTTATTTTCCTCAATAATTACTCTATGGGATCATTATCAATAATCCATTAAAGTACCTTCAAACTTATTGGGGGTATTATCCAAATATAACATCATTGTTGTTTTACTATTTGATTTATATTTTTTATGATAATATAACATATTTATGAAACCCATTTCACTTTCATGAGTTCTATTATGTTGAATTGATTATGAAAAATATTTCCTTTGGTGGGTTATAGTATAATGAATGATACCTGATATTGCGAATTAAATATGTATTACTTTAGTTATATTACAGGTGGGTCTTTTATTGCTCTAATTTACTGTAGGTAGAGATTGATATATCTCTAGATAATCTAGACTGGAATAGTGAGTAAACAAGCTCTAGAAAGGGATATTGGCCAATGTGAGATTATTGAGAGTTAAACTTGACATATATGATGGTTTGGGGAGTGAACCCATTACACTATGATAGTCTTATAAATTAATCTTCTCTACTTAGGTAATTATTTTTTATAATTTTTTCTATTCTATAATTATATTTATTCTTCTAATGTTATTCTCACATTGATAGTGTTTTTTAATTGCTTTGTTATTTATACCTTATGAATTGCAATGATTCATTATTTGAAAATATATTCTGCAATATGAAATGGATATTCTGGTTTTAAATGATAATTTAATTTTATCAAATTGTTGTAATCATTCTTTACTTATTATATCATTGATATCTCCATTGATTACCATTATAAATCCCATAATCTCGCTATTTTTATATGATTCATTTATCAAAGTTATAAAGAATTTTATTTAGTATGATATCACAAAAATGTGTGATAGAAGTGAAAAAATTAGTGGGATAATAAATATATATTATATGAAAATTGTTTTTTCTTGTTTCCAATGATATCCAACATAAATGATTCTGGCAAGGATCAAAATTTTATGTAATTAATATTCATATAGTAAGATTTAATATATATTTATTTATATTATTTCAACCAATAATTTTTACTACCCAAATATTTTTAGAACCATACTAATTAATATTATTAAATTTAATTATTATATTCATTATTTTATGTAAATATTATTCTAAATAATGTATTCTATGCTTATATATTTAAAAAAACATATTTTTATGTTATTGAATTTTAATTTCACAAAAAAAATCATTTTTATATTTAACATTTTGAAATTATATTATTAGTAATATTTATGAATTTTCAAAAAACGATTACTTTTTATTGAATAGTAAAAAATATGGTTTTTTATAAAATACTGTATTTTTTATGTCCTCCGGAAGATATAATTATGATATAAAATTAATTAAATTTATTTAATAAATAAATTATGATGTTTTATGAGTAATATTGTAGACAAATAATTCCAATCATGTATGTCATAATTTTTTTCATGACATGTATGTAAAAAATTATTAGTGTCAACACAGAGCCAATGCATCATTGCCAATGCCAAATTTAGATCTTATTAATAATAACAGAGTTATAAAATTTATTTTTATGACTATATAATAAATTATTTTATAAAATTAATTTTTTTCTATTAATTTATAATTTTAGTGTTATATAACATCAATAATATCCCAATGTCTGTGAAATAATTGTGCAAGATAAGAGAAGACAAAATACCATATTTGGGAAGGTGTGTTGACATGTATATTAGGGAATATACATAATTAATGAATATATAACATTATTTTGAACCAAAATTATTTATTTTTAGTTATGATATATTATTGTTTATGTATCAATTAAATAACACTAATGCTTATTCAAGAAATATTCTACTGCTCATGCAAGTATTTGAAAAATAGATAATATTTTCTTGATTAAAATAACAAGAATTATTAAATGACTAATATTTTAGATGCATATTTATATATAGTTATTTATCAACCTATATCTCTTTTTTAATTAAATTTTTGAAATTTTGTTCCCACAATAAATACTTTAAGACTTTCAAAACATTTTATTTAAAAGTAAGTCAAACTGTTGATATTAAAAACATTAATTTGAATAACATATTTATGTATGGTTTTTCAATAGATTTTATCAAAAATAAATAGTGATTTATAATCTAATTAATTTATCTTCTTAATGACATTTATTTATGATTTTTAGTAAGTAAATAAATATCATAATGATTTGGAAAATTATGATGAAGTAATTATTTAATTAATAAATAAAGAATATTAATTCAATTAAAAATTAAAAATTAAATAAAAATTTATATCTTTATATAAAGTTAATAAATTTTGAGATGATTAATATGTTTCTATTATATAATAAAAAGTTATATTTTATTTTAAATCTCTTTTTATGTGATTGAAGTCATAATTATTAATAGTGTTTATTTTGAAAACAATTAATTTTCATGAATAAAATATTATTTTTTAATTATTTAAAAATATAAATAATTCATGAATGTGGTTAAATTAAATGATATTATTTAATAATTTTAATCGCGTTTATATTTTAGTCATTTATGGAATTATTAAACCCAATAATATATTTATTATAATTTAATAATTTCACAACTTCCTAAGTTACCCTTCACCTCACTTATAAGTATAGGCTTATTCCTTCACAAATTGCCATCACCTTGAGCCTTTGAGATAGACTATACTATGATAAATTACCTTATTGTCTTGAATTTCCACATTCTAGGTCTTATTTTTCAAATAAAATACCACATCCAAGAGCCTAAGGAGGTTCTCAATGAAAATGTTTCTAGAGGTAAGATTCATTTTTTGGATCATTTAAATACTAATTCATTTTTACCCTATCCAAACTTCCAATACAATGATTCATAAAACACCAGTATTAAATATAGATATAATAATTCTGTTTTTTTAAAATATTAATAATTAAATCTTTCAACTTCTCTTTTTATTCTTTAATAAGAAAATCCTCCACATACTGTCTAAATTCACCACCTTTCGGGACGGAGTGTTTTTATTTACATTTTAACAAATACTAACAATTTTAAATGCACATTAAATTTTATAACAATACCCAAGTATATATTTTTATCACTTATAATGGATTATATGTTTTTATAAGTATTTCCATAATCAACGGAAAATTGTAACCATCAAAATAACGTGTCTCAAAAAATGTAACAAATAATGTTAACAAATGGGTGGAAAATGTTATAAGAAGATCATGAATGGTATTATTAACATGGTTTTATTTCTGTAATAAACTAATAAAACTCTTAAAAACATTATACATTCAGTTTGAACTCTCTTTAAGGATTTCAAATTGTTTGTAAGGGACTCTCTAATGAAAACATTATTTTAAATGTTTTAAAGATTTGATCTTCTAAATCATTCAACATTACGAATATATCATCAAAATGGATTTGAGAATATATATATATATGTTTGTGTGTCTGTGTGTTTATTAATGTATTAATTTTTCTCTTATGTTCTAAAAAGTGATAATTTATTATGTGTTTTGTAAGGTTCCTTCTGCTTAAAATCATTTAAAATATCTCTTTTATGAAATTCAATAATATTGTGTTTTTATTTTTATATGGGATGTATAGTATCTCTAATTTCAATACATTTTATTACTATAATTTCTCTAATATATGTTTTCATATTTATTTTTTATTAATATTATTTCATTATTATGTGTTGAATTTTTAAAATTAAAAAAATTATTTTTCTAAAAATCTGTACTATGATACCTGAATTTGTTTTGTTTATGGGGTTAAATGAGTTATCAATGTATTAATTCATGATTTGTTCCTTGAAATTGTCTAGTATTGTTCTATCCCTTTATTTCTCATGATATTTTGGTTTGATCCAATTATAGCTCAAGGTATGATGTTTTTATCCTCATTATAGCTCCGTATATATTTGGTTGGGCCCATTATTACTCATGATATGATGGGTTGAGCACCATTATAGCTGAATATTATTTGGGTTAAGGCCATTATTGCTGATTATTTGAGGGGTGAGACCCATTATAGCTCATTATATGTTTCGTTGATCCCATTATACCTCTAGATACGACGGGTGAGCACAATTATAGCTCTCTAATACATTATGTACTCCATAAATGGAATTCGACCGTATGGTTATTCCATTTGTATGTGTGAATATAAGAGTGATATTCTAACGATGTCCCAAAGTTGATACATAATTTTCCTATGAATTCTTAGGTTTATTAAAGAAAAATAAATTCTAATGGATTTTCAGGTTTTTCCTAAATTAATATTTTTTCTTCGTTTTGTCGTTTACTTAGATTTTTGTGCTCATCCCATGTTTTAAAAAACCACCATAATCATTAAATTTTTATAGAAAAATTAAGGTGATAGTTAATAAGAATCTAATATGTTTTTTTATTTATTTTTAAACATTAATCTAATTTATGATTTTTATATTCCTCTAAAACGTATATCGGAAGATGTCCTCCATTGTTTAATGCACTTTGTATACTTATATTATCTTTTGTAAAAAAGATTCACATCATGTTTTATTAATGAATCTAGAAGTGTATTTTCAGGGATTTAAATTTGTTATTATATAGAGTTTCTAAAAAACATTGAAAATTATACGTTGTAATTTGGATTAAAATAATAATGGTGATATAATTTACATTTAAACATCTAGTTAATTTAGTACACATAAGAAAATATATTTTTTGAATTACCAATAGGTAAATTTAGAATTATATATACTATGAGTGAATTGTGAGGGGAAATTTACTTTATGGGGGGGTGTAGAAACATATGTATTTATAGAATAATATTAATAAGGATTCTTAAATTCAATTTGTATTTTCAATTTCTTAGGTATGTCTTATAATAAATGTTATTTATTTATTAAAATAATTAATATCTTAATTACTAAGCACAAATTTGAAAAAACCATTTTAATTTTTGAATTCAGTATTTCTAATTTATCATTGTATGAAACATTGATAATTTTCAAAAAAAAAGTTTCCTTTTTGATGAATAGTAAAAATTACGTTCTTTAATAAATTACTTTATTTTTATGACATCATGTGGATATAAATATGATATAATTATTTTTAAATTTATTAAATAAATAAATAAAATTTTTATAATAGTAATATGTTATTGAAATAATTCAAAACATGGATGTTGTAATTTATTTCCTTAAAGTATTAAAAATTATTAGTAGCGACATAGTTCCCGCACAATATTAGAAATGCCAAATTTGGATCCTTATAAATAATAATTGAGTGGTAAAAAAAATTTGACAACTATTTTATTAATTTTTATTCATAATTTATTTCTTTATAGTTTAATTTATAATTATAGAGTTATACAACATGAATCTTATCATAATGTATTCCTACTAATTTTGTAGGATAAGTTGAAGCAACAAAAATTGAAGACGTTGTCTTAAAATGTATATTAGTGAAAAAAACATATTGAACGAATATATAATATTATTTTGAAACATATTAAATAATTTTAATGATAGTTTTATATTTTTATTTTATATATATGAAATGATTAAAATTAATGAAGGTGCAGAACTATTGCAGTTATCATCCATAAAATGACTTTTATACCTTTGTAATAGTTCATTTAAAAGTAAGTCAAGGTGTTCGTACTAAGTTATATAGATTGTATAAAATTTTAATGTATAGTTTTTCTATACATTTTTAAAAACATAAAAAAAAATTTAATAAAAATTAATTTTTATTCATCACTAAACTAATTTTTTTATTTTTTTGAAATTTATAAATAACTTAATTCCTTGAACAATTATGATATATAATATATTTAATTAATGAAAAAAATAAAATTAATGGTTTTGAAAATAATAAAATAAATATAATTTTATATTAGTAATTTAATTAATGAAATCAATATATTATTATTATTTGTCTATGATATAATACAATATATATTTTCTAATTTTATACTTTGTTTTGATGGGTATAAATTCATCAATATGAATAGTTTTATTTTGATAGGAAAATTGTTTTCCAGAATAAAATATTTTATTATGTTATTAAAAAATATAATAAAATATTAAATAAGTCCAAATAGGAAAATATTTTGATTAAAATGTAATCCCATTTAGATTTTAGTTCATTTTGGAAGTCTTAAAAACTATTATATATATTTATTTTTTTAATAATTTGGATAATTCCTAAGTTAGCCCTCACCTCACTTATAAAACGAGTCTCCTTCCTTCACAAATATTCATCACCTTGAGAATTATTTATCAACTATACTCAATAAAATTAATATATCATCATCAAGTGAAACATTCTATTTTATTCTATTTTAAATTCTTTTTCACTTCTACTGTTTCCTTACCTTTTATCCAATTATTAATGAAAACTATAGTGTTATAGATATACACGCATTTTTTTTATTTTTTTTATATATTTCATAAAATCTATCAACTTTTTCTTTGGAAATTAAATAAGAAAATCGTCTTCTATAGTGTGTCAATTCTCCACATTCGTGGATGATGTGTTTTTGTTTTCCTTTTACCAAAATCATGGAAAGATAAAATTCATGTTTAATTGTATAAAATTACCTAAATATTTATATTTTATGAATATTTTAGTATAATTTTATTTTATAAAAGGATGTCCATAATACACTGACCATAGAAACCATTAAAATAATACACCTAAATCAGTTAAAAAAATAAAATATAGTTTTTAAATAGGTGAAAAATGTTATAATAAGATCATTTTATGTATAATAAACTTGAGTATAGTTATTTAATAAAGTAACAACACTCTTCAAACCATTATACATGCGTTTTGAACACGTTTTATGTAGGTCAAACAAGATGTAAGAAACTCTTTAACTAAGACAATTTTTAAATGTCTTAATGATTTATTCTTATAAATATTTATATATTTTGTTGATGAATTAAAATTTGTTTTTTTAATGTATCAATATGGTTATTAATGTTTTAATTTCTATTATATGTATGGAAAACATATATGTTTCAAGTCTTTTACATGGGAATTTCTATTTAAAAACCATTTAAATATCTCTTTTATGAAATTGAAGAAGGTTATTCTTTTATTTATATATGGCATGAGTAGTGTCTATGATTTCATGACAATTTATTAAAATAATTTTTCCATAATAATTTTTCATAGTTATGTTTAGGGAATATCTTATCATTAATATTTGTGCTATTTTTATATTTTAAAAATAATTTTTATGAAAAAATTGTATTGGGATATCTCATTGTTTGTTTCTTAGGGGTTTACATGATTTATAGATGGTTTTATTCATGACAGGTTACCTGGAAATAGTTTATAATATGGTGATCCCTTTTTATCTCAATATATTCTTGATTGACCCCAGTATATCTCAATATTCGATGGGTTGAGCACCATTATATATCAAGATATGTTGGGTAGATCCCATTAAATCTCAATATATAATTGGTTGATCCCCATTATATCTTAATAATTGATTGGTTAAGCCGATAATATATTTTTATATGATGGTTGAGCCCCATTATAATTCCTAATATGTTGGATTGAATCCATTATAGCCCATGATATGATGGTTGACCCCCATTATTCTCTACAATGCATTGGGTACATTAGATATAAAATTAATCCATAAGGTTATTTAATTTATAACGGTGATTATAAGAGTGATATGGTACTTATATCCCATGGTTACTGAATTATTTATTTGTGTTTTCTTATAAGTTTTCAATGAAATTTATTTTTATGGGTTTCCATTTTTTCACTAGACTAACAATTTTCATTATTTTTTTGAGCATTTTGTGCTAATACAATGTTGTTTTATAAATTTAATGGATTCCTTAAAATCTCAAAAGAATTTCAATGTGTTTATTCATATAATTTCAATATTTTATTCAGTAATTAATTTTGTAAACACTAATTAATATATTTTTTGTCTAATCGATGAATAACTATACCATAAAAGGTATTTTATTGATTAACGTATTGTGTATTTTTCTGTTATATTTTAAAAAAATATAACTAATGTTTTATTAATTAATCTAGAAGCGTGGGTTTAGGGATTTACAATAACCACCATCACTCCAGCTTCACAAAAACCATTTACACTTGCTATATCTATGTGGAAAATTCCATTTTAGTGGACCCAATATAACATATAAAAAAATCTCATAGGAAAAGGTAGGGTTTTAGCTAAACCTCCTAGTTGGATCTCCATAACTATTCTTTATGTTTTTCTAATATGAATAATATTTTTTTTATTAATTATATATAAATTATAAAATGAATGAAAATTATATCAAATTTTTTACTCAAAATATACCTTCAAATAAATTACATGTATGTTTACTAAAAATATTCATAATGGATATTTTTATTATATAATATAGATTACTAAATTGGTTATTTAACAATTATGTGTAATAATCATATAAAACATGAAACAAGGTCATCAAACCAATGATTAGTTATTTATAGGCTATTAATCCCCACATATCTTATTCAATAATCATAGTAAAATGTGTGTGCACACATCCTAACAATCATTCCAACAATAAATAATGAGAATTTACCACATTATATGAAATCCATCCAACATTTTTTAGTTTGAGTTTCCATCTTCAATCTATTTTAGAGAGGTAGAGTCCTAGAATGACTATCAAAATCACCCAATAACTTCCTTGGATCAAATATTCCTTCAATTATTCTATAAACCAACCTAAAATTAATTCATTTCATGAAAAATTATCATTAAAAACTCAAATTCCCAATTTCAAAATCAGCATTCTCTTTCAATTTTATAAACCAAACCATGATTTTCATCATTTTAATGTGTTTAAAAATAAAAATCATTTTAATCGATTTCATCCAATAATTTCATGTAATTTCAATAGATATTTTATAAAATCATTATAAATTTCAAACTCCATTAAAAATATGTTGTATAATACAAACCTCTTAAATTTTAATCTAATAATAAAATCCTAATAATTAATTGTTTAAAATTAATTTAATATAAAATCCAATAAATGAAAGAAATCAAGGTTTTAGTAGTTAGAAGATTTATTATCAAACCACCTAACTTGAATAACATTATTAGACTACCAATCAAAATCCCATATTAGGAAAAACCAATAGAGAATAGATGAAAATTTAATATGATGATATAATCCCATGATTACTTACCCATCACAAGAAGGATCCAATTTGTCAATAACATGCGGATTTGTAACTCAAAAATGATAGAAGAAAATAAATTAGTATTCTAAGATCCGTTGAATCGTCACATATCCGAGAGAATTCAAACACCAACATTTATGATTCAATATAAGAAAAATGGTGCCATGATGTGATAAGACAAAAGTTGAGAACCTCCCAAAAACCAATGGGTTAGTATAGTGTAAAAAATAACGGTTGTTTTAATTTAAATTAGTGATTAAAAATTATGTATGGATACCAATTGTACACATAAAAATCACACATGAATATGATACCGAAGGTTATACATAAACTAGATCAACTGCAACTAACCCATACCACACCACAACCCCTCTTATCTAACTGGATATTTGAATCTATGATTCATTTTTTACTTAGATAAGTTATTTCATGTGTGAGGATATACCATATCCCACACACCTCAACATATCTCTTTATTAAAGGTAGATGATACTCGAACCACTTCTACGCTGCAGCACCACTCAGTGTTCCTGCATTTCCTAAAAATATAGTGCCAAAAAATGGCCATGAAAAAGCTATATAGTCCATACTACATCCATGAAGGCCAAAAACCATCTATTATAGAACATCATATCTCCTATGTAACACCCTAAAAAAAATCTAAAAATTAAAAATATGTTCCAAAATAGTATAAAAATAACAACAAGAACTCCAAACATAATGGAGATCATATGTATAAAAGGCATGTGGAACCTAAAACTGGTAATGGAATGTTAAATATGATTACATTGACACCAAGTCCCACTTATAATCATTTCAAGGTTTCTAATATATATAAATTAATTTTTAATATCTTATAAAACCAATGATAAAATTTATTTTCATTTTTATTCATTAAAACACATCATTCTTTTTCAAAAAAATAACATCAATCTGAAATATCTCTTTATATATATCACTCTTTATTATCTAATTATTAAAAATTATGTCATCACTTAACCACATGCAATTAAAATTACAATTCAACCATGGATTTTTTACCTTCACAATAGACTATCCAATATTGAGTTATTAAGAAATAACTATCCTCCGCATAATAAAAAATTATCACCAACTTCTATCAACTATTCCAAATATATATTTTTGAACAATATTTCATTTTATTCAATAGGTACTTTTAATTTACCACATCCAAATCAATTTTTATGTATGAAACTATACACACAATATAAATAATTATGCCAAATATTGTTATATATATAAACAAATGAATAAAAAAATCATCAATTATATCAAAAAATTATATTGGAAAAAACATTTCTAATTCTTAAATAATGAATATTGATTCAGTTTTCTAAAAATTAAAAATTTGGATCTATAACATTATTTAACATAGAAATTGAATATCAAAATAACATGTTAATTTACACTATAATAGGTGTAGAAAATATTTCTTACAATACATTGGGTAACAGATAATGAATCTATCTAAAAATATCATGTACATTCATATATATCATCATTATATAAAATAATGAAAAACATATTTCATCATTTGATGAATACCCACTGGGTACTATAATACCATGATGATAATTTTGAAAATTCATCTTCTCACTCTTCATTAATGTGAGACAAGACAATAATAAACATGGTCCTTCTCCTTTCATGACGAAAGACAACTCCAAACACATTCCCATAGGTATTATAACTAATTATGATGAAAATTTATTATATGTATATCTATTTATTATTAAAACTCTTCTCTTCCAACCCTAACCATATATTTTTTCTAATATACATAAATACAATGTTTTTTCCTCTAAAAATTAAAAATACGGTATCTCAAAAGACATGGAATGTTTATTTTATTTATATTATTGATGACCAGAATATAAATTCCATCTAAATTTGAAATTGTTGTTTTTTCATTATGTTAATATTTTAATGTGATAATGGTTGTTTGTAAAAATCATACATTTTTAATCCATTAAATTATATTTTTAATCTTCAATAAGGATGATCCATTCATGAAATGTTTTTATTTCTCATATACATTATATTTCAATGAATATTTAATATATTATATATAAGTTTGTTGTTCTGAAATTGGGATATGTTTATGGCTCATACAAATATATCCCGATGAGGTTCGATTTATAATAAATTCTTCTATAGTGAACATTATAATAACATGAAAAAGAATATACTCTAACTTTTATGTATAAAAAACATTAACAGCATATTTTATTGAAATATAACTCCTTAATAAATGGTTATAGATAAACAACAATATCATTTTAGGCACTTTTTATACCGATCTTATCAATATCATCAAAATTATTTTTTCATTGGACTTATATGTGGGGAAAAGTTTTACACTAAAAACATAAAATATGATGACCTATTATATCTACCGAGGATCTAAAATGGATTCACCCCATTTGTGTTTTTCTCATATTTTGTGATTTAAAACATCAATTCCTATAATTATAAATTTTAAATCAAATATTTTCTATTTTTTTGAAAAATTAGAGTGATATAGGTTTCCATTATAGATTTTTTCATCTAAATTGAATATTTTGGCATTCTCATAATTTTTATTTGAATCTTTATTCATCAAAATTTGAATTCCATAATATAAAAATATTAATTTGTGGGAGGTTTGATCTATGTTATAGTGAATGAATTATAGTTTCATTTTTCTTGAAAATGATCTCATGATGTCCCACATTTAAAAAATTTAAATAAAAATTCATATTCATTATTATTTATTCATATCAATTAAAGAAATAATTTAATTTTTATACACAAATACCATTGTAAATTATATTTCATTTATCATAATATGAATTTCGAAGCTCATTTCCATTTGAAAGTATATAATTCAAAATTATACGAGTTCATGGAAACCTTTGTCTTGTGAATCATTTTTCCTAATTGTTAATCAATGTTTGAATAAATAATACTAATATAAAATTATCATAACCAAGGAATAGTTATTTCTCATAAACTCCAAATAGTCATTCAAAATAAACTAGTTTCAATAAATTCAATGCAAATATCATGTATTAATTCTTCTAAATGATCATGCATCTGAAGATGAATATATTAAACAAAATTAGATTTTGGATTAGTTTTTATTTTAAAATTATTGATCCCATGCCAATAACTATTATTAAAATTCTAAAACATATTATAAATTTTTTGTACCAAAATATTCCCATATAAAATTTCCCATTCAGGGATAATAATTCAGATATCTGATTTCGTGATCATATTTTATAACATCATACATTTCAATAAACCAATTCACATAATCATCACTATTTAATTATGAATTAATTCAGTTATGAACTATTAAATACCTAAAATTAAAATATATTATATGATTATTTTAAAATATATAAATAAATATATATATATATATAAGTAGAATTATTTAAAACATATGGATTCAAAACATATATTGAAATAAATAAATATTATTAAATTAAAACAATTAACAATTTATTCATATATATTTAATAATAATAAATATTTACAAACCATAAAAAATTTGAAACATAAATAAATACAATATAATAAATGAGCTGACCGATTATAAATTTGTAATTAATCAAAATAATATATTCATAATTAATTAATGAAAAAAATCATTATACTTTATAAAAATTAATTTACTAAATAAATTAATATAATTTAATAAATGGATAAAAAACATAAAATAATTATAGTATATACAATAATATTATTTATAAATAAAGAATCATTATTTTAACCATAACAATTATAATTTGACAATTTTTTTATTGTAGATCTTATATTTAATAAAAATAGATTCAAATCAAAAATAACAAAAAATTTAATTACAGTCACTTAAGTAATAGCAAGATTACTAATCAAAACAGATCAAATTTTTTATAAATAAATATATAATAGGTATTTTAAAAAATAATATAAAAAATGAATCAAAAAATATATATGGTATTATTGAAAAACAAGCACAATATGGTAGAAAACTAACCTTATATGGAATATAGTTAGGTGGGACCAAAGTTGAAAAAAATTTAACAATGATCATGAAACATAAATATAAGCAGAATAACACCACCAATATCATGTATTGTTGTAAATTCTAGGGAAATAAGAATAATATATTTTAATACTCACAAAAGAAAAGGAGAAAAGATAATAAATGATGTAACCAAGTAGAAATAACTTAAATAAGTGAATTTTCTAGTCATCTAGGTTATGATATGAGTGTTTTAGGTTTTATAAAAGGATATTTGAGAGTCGAACGTCAAATGTATTTAATTTTTAAAAAAGAGATTAATTTTTTTACAATTGTAACCAATGTTAATAACTATGATTTCACAATATTTATAATAATAATAGACATGGTGACTTTTTTCAACATGGGACTATACATCATATATTATAATAAATTTGTTAAAAACAATAATGTTGGACGTTTCCCCATATGTTTTATGATAATATTCTCGAAAAACCATACTATTAGGGTTTTCTATATTTTTATCTAATAACTGAAGTGTCAACTAGGACGTAGAAAATACTTTTTCAAACATGGTTTTTCCTAAAACCATACACCCCAATCCAATGATAAATATATACTATTTATTAATCGTCTTAGAATTCAAATGATACAAACCAAACATAACCATCCAAATTTATAATATCAATAAAAAAATTTGAGTCCATTACACACCCTTGACCATTTAGGTTTAGAGTTTTCAGGAATTTATATAATAGTTATCTTACAAAACTCATGTATTTCTAATATAATATAAATTAATAACACTAAACAAATGATTCATTATCATAAAATATGTCTTTTTCATATCAAAAAAAAATTATCGAAACATTTACACACTTCTAAAAATATTATACTTAATAATATACATCATAAAATGGGAAAGAGTAAAACGTAATACTAGTAATCTAAGATACTTAGTATGAGGTGGAGTATAAATTAATCACTTCAGAAAAAAAGGAATGAATGAAATGTTTGGGATAAATAATAATAATGTAAATTTAATTTATTAAAAATTGGAGACTATATTATATCGATGGATAACATATAAATAAAAATATTAATGTCGATAAAAATAATTGATTTCATTCTAATTTAATGTATAATATCGAACATAATAAACATTCCTTGATGGCCACATCTCAACACATCAAACATAAATGGGTATGATATAAACCAAATACCATAGGTAGATAATCTCATGGGATTTAACGATTCATTGAGTGATATGTAATTATATGTCCACACAATACTAACATACATTAATTAATTCATTATATGTCATAAATGAATAAACAATACGTTACTAATATTCATCATTAAAATAAAATTATCCATATTTAAATTACATGTATACATTATATCCATAATTCCATATTCAATAAAAGGAATGACATTCATGGTTTGGTCCCTTCATTTTTCAAAGTATTCACTCTTTATAGTGTAATTGATATATGGCTAAGTCAATATTGAAAATATTATATTCATTCTCATTTAGATTAATGAATATGTAAATGAAAGAAAAATAATGGTAATATACTAATGAAGAGTGAAATAGAAAATTCCAAATAAGATAAATGTGTGGCAGAAACTAAAAATACAAAAGAAAATTTAGACGGATATACAAAAATCATAATCTAAAGGGGGTAAAAAATTAATATTTTTAGTAACAAAATCAATAAAAAAATATAAAACTAATTCCTCAATAGTTTCTTATTATGTAGTTAAATGTATATATATATAGGTTAAAAATCAATATGAATGGGGAAAAAGGGATATTAAAAATATAAATGAATTAAATATTATAAAAAATTAAATCTAATTAAATTTAAATATTAAAAATGTTTACTAGAAGATATGAGTTACATTAGTGTAATAAATATATCTTTATATTATTCTAAAATATTACGCATTTTTTTTAAAATTAAAGACTCAAAGAAAAAATAATAATAATTTCATAAAAATAATGGAAAACTAGGTTAGATGGTCAATATTGAAAATCATTCATGAATGTAGTACCCCCTGTTTCAGGTACATAACCCTTTTCCTCGGGTTTTTTTAAATTTGGTGTGCATAAAATTGAGAGTTTCCATAAAATAGCGAGTTTCCATAAAATAGATGGTTTCCATAAAATAGGGATTTCTCATAAAATAGTGAGTTTCCATAAAATATGGAGTTGTCAAAAAATATAGAGATTATATAATATAGACAGTTTCAATTCAGTTGGGTGTCTCTATAAAGTAGGTTGTTTCCATAAAGTGGTGTGTTTCCATAAAGGGCGATGTTTCCACAAAAAACGTGTTTCCCTAAAAAGGGTTTATGTGAAGGATGGGAGAGTGTGGGGGTTTTATAATGACTTTTGGGGTAAAAGTGAGGTTGCACGATCCATACATGATTGGCCCAAACTGTGTGGTCAATCCTTGTGTAGAGGTTAAATCTAGATCCTATTTTCAACGATCTTAAATATTTTTGCTCTATATATTATGGTTTGGCTTCAAAATTCCCTTATTTTGAGATTACACACCATAGAAGTCTGGATAACCCTCCCCACATGATTTGGATCCATCCCATAGCCTTCCCTTGGTGATTTCAAGTCTGAATCTTGAGGTATGTCATCATTATTTCTAGATTTGTCATGTTTTCTTAGATTGGATTAGATATAAATCTCTGATATCTATTCCTTCTCAAATCTTAACAAATAGTGGGTAGATCAACGTTTTTGGATGCTAGATAATTCAATTTTGAGTTTTGATCTTGCTAGGACAAGAGAACTAAGGTCATTCTTTTAGAATCGACCCACTTTCTTGTGTGTTATTCGTCTATTGTCAATGTTTCGTCAAAACATTTGAGGTATGTGGATTCTATCTCAACTCATCTTTTTTGAATAGATTGTCTTAAATTCCAAATGGTTTATTTATTATTAAATTCATGGAATAATATATATTTGGTATTATTTATGGTTTTGGTAAATTGAGTGATCTTGGTGAATAGTTGTGAAAAATAAGGTTTAATTTAAAATTATGATTTTAAATTATGGTTTTTTTGTATTGATAAATATCTGATGAAAAGAGGTTTTTTAATATAAATGGTTTTTAGTAAAAATTATGTTTTATTTAAATAGTGTTGAATTGAAAAGTTTTGGCATTGAAATGTTTTTGATGGAAATCGTTTTCAACAAAAATGTGTTTTTATTTAAAGGGTTGTTTTGGCATGATCTTTTGGAAAATGCGATGTGTATTCATGTTACATATACAGGGATTGGTTGAAATATGAACTTATCATTTGTGTCGAATGTTTAATGGAACATGGTAATTGAATATACGGGGCTTGGTTGAAATATGACCTTGTGCTTGGTTCCATAGGATTAATGTCACATGGGAAACAATTACCTTGTGATGACTTGGTTGATCGACGAGAAGCAGCTCATGAGTATGGAACTATCATAACATAGCATTCCTAGTTGGTTGCATGGGTATGAGGAATGGTTGGGTATGCTGATATAGTGATATTGTGAAATGGTTGTAGTGATTGTTTAGTTATTTTTCTGGAAAAAGAACTTACTGGTAAAATTGGTTTTAATTTAACATTTATGATTTTGGTAATGAATAGGGTTAGAAACTGGTTTATATTTAGTTATAAACTTTTTTTGGAAGTTTTTTTGAATAATATATTTTATATAATTGTTGTTAATGCTACTATTATTGTGGCGTGAGTAGGGAAGTCATGGGAGAAAACCTTCTGATTATTATACTCACCACTGCATTGGAACTTTGGTTCTTTTGCAGATGTTATACTCTTGTATAATGGAATAAGTTATGTTTCACACGTTTTTAGCAATACCTCATGATGTTTGGGATGTTAAAAGATTTTGGAGCTTAGATCATGTGGAACATTGAGTCATCGTGTCTTTGGAGAGTCATGTGTGGTTTATCTGCTGTGTACTTTGATTCGTGGTCATTCTTCTGTAGTTGCTAACATTTTAGGAGGTTGTGAGATACATGAATTTATTGTGTTGTCTTCCATTTATTCATGCATTATATAGTGAATGTTTGGTTTTTGATTATTGGTTTATTGGTTTACTTATTAAAGTGAAAATTGTCCCCCACTTGAATTTGAAACCCTTCAGTATTTATTTTCGGCCTTGGACATCTTGGGGATGTCGCATAAGGACTAGTGATGACTCATTGTACTCTCATGCCAATGAGAATTGGTAGTTCATTTCAAATGGTATCAGAGAGAAGTTTTTCGGTCCTTTCCAAACAAGTAGTCATCGATATTCCTAGATTTGGAGATGAAGTCCCCTCTTGTCTATTCCTTCGGTGGGAATCTTAGAAAAAGTAGGATTATCAGAACATGAAATGTCTAGCATAAATGGATGTAGCAAACCATTTTATATTGAACATCATGTTACCAGGGAGTTTGGTAAATAAGTGTTTGGAGACACTTCTAGAATTTTGAAATCTCATTGTCATGGGTTTTGGCAATGAGACGAGCATGAAATGCATTAAAGAAGAATGAATTCCCACTAGAATTGCATACATTATATCGTGGAATGATTCATGTTCTAAAAAACTGTTTTATTTTGAAAAATATTGTAATTGGTTTTCAAATGAAATATCTAGAAAAAGGTAATGCTTATCGTATTTTGAAAATGGTTTAATTTTCAAAAGTCTGTGATATGTTTTCAAAAATGGTTGAACATGGGAAAAAGGTTTTTTTTTTTTAACAATGTTGTGATATTTTATGTGATATAATTTGAAAAAATAAGAAAATATTTTCTAGATAGTGAGATTAAAAGAGTTTGTTGTTATGCATAAGAAAATGGCACATGTTAGTTGTCGTCAAAACCAACCCAAAGATGATGTGGAGAATGTGGTTGCACCTGAACCATGTGTAATGCAAGAGCTGGTTCATTGTATTGTTCAAGCTTTCAAAGCTTTGGAAGTGGAGAAATGGAGGAATGAGCCATGATATAAGGATCATAACATTAAGTTCATAAAGAATAACCCCCCTGATTTTTGTGGTGATTCCGAACCAGAGAATACAGAGGTGTGGATATGTAGGATGAATCATATCTTCGACTTCATCGGCCCACCAGTAGAGCTAAAGGTCAAAATGGTGATGTATATGCTTGAAAATCATTCACGTGAAGGGTGGGATATAGAGTTGCATGCTAAATTGAAATAAGGAATTACATGGGAGGATTTTGAATAATTGTTCAACAAACAATTCTATCCACACAAATTAAATATTCAGAAAATGACGAACTTCTTCAGCCTGAAACAAGAGAGTCTCTCTATCATAGAGTATGCGAATAAGTTCATGAACATAGTACACATTTCACCAGATGTTGAGGAAAGGGCCACTTTGAAGGCATGCATCTTCTAATCAGGGCAACGACAGGAGATTTGATCAATGATTGAAGTACATTGTATTACAGATTATACAGATATGGTCAACAGAGAACTGTGGCTAAACATGATATCTCAAGATCTATTAGAAAGGAATGAGGATACATACAAGAAACTGTGGGAACTCAACCACTAGAAACAAGCAGAAAAGGGACACCTATTTCCATGGTACAAGTGGAAATCATAACCAGACATCTAGATCAGTAATCCTTCCTCCCCTACACTAGAGCCAAACAGGTTGTTTTCAGTGTGGTTTACTTGAACACATTTAGTTATATTTTATGGCACAACCTAGATAATGTCATAATTTCAATAAGATGGGACATGTTCAGTGCTATTGTCACAATGCTCCAAGGTCAGCTGCTCGAGACACTTATTATGTGTTGCAAGCATCATATGATTCGACTGGATGAGGACAGCATAACCAGTCTCGTCAGTAGAATAGATCTAGACATGGTGATTTTCTAAATACTATGACTCCTCTACCAGGTAAACCTAAACAAGGAGACAATGAGAACAATGTAGTGAAGAAACAATTGCATAGTGCTGAACAGATGATTGTGGATGATCAGGCTGGACCATCTACAGTGAGAGGTACAATTTTTTTTTAATTCAACCTTTTTGAAAGTGTTGTGTGATATAAGTGCATCACATTCCTTCATTTCTTATCGTTTTGATAACATACAATGTTTAAAACCAGAAATGATGCTTTATATTTTGAAAATTAGAACTCATCTCGGTGAAGGAGAATGTCATGCCTTTGTCTGTAGAGCATGTGCTATAACTGTCGATGCAGCTGAGCTAAAATGGGACTTCTCGATGTTGGATATGGATATCTACGATGTAATCCTGGGTATGGATTTGCTGACAATGTTCAAGGATAAATTTTACTCTTATAAAAGAATAGTTAGTTTCATAACTGAGGATGTAATTGAGCATCTCTTTAGAGGAGAGAGGATTGTAAAGAAGGGTGCAAAGAGCTTGTTGGAACCAATGGTGGGAACAATCTTTTACCAATTGGAAGCATTGACTTTTGAATCAATGGTAGTGATCAAGGAAAATACATTTCCCACTATTTTGGATCAATTTCAAGATGTCAATCCCAATAACTTATCAGGGTTACAACCTCTAAGGGAATTGGAGTTTAAGATTGATATCTTTCTGGGTGTAACGACCCGAGTTTGGAGCCCCTCCACTGGTGCCCCATACCCAGTTCGCCACATGACCTCATGCACGTTTCCCCGAACGCCAGAGGCTGCTGACTAGTAGAGAGGGCCTTGGTGAGTTGGTGGGGAAACTATTCCTTCATTCGGGGAGGTATACAAGGTAAGAAAAAACAATAAACATTGGGAGCAGTAAACAACATGCATAACAACAAAAACCAAAAAGCGGAAGCAATGCAGATATATAACTATGATGACAATGATGCATTAGGTACAAGTATCTAAGGAAAACATCAAACATAACAACGTGCTGAAATAAAACTGAAACCAATTGAAAAAGAAAAATAATCTCCTCAGCATTGCGAGCCACGGCTCAGTCCCATGCTCCCCAGCTACTGATGCAGTCAAGATCATGAAGTAGAAGGGCGCTTTCTCATATCTGTACCTACAACAACATAGTCTACTTGGGCCCAAAGGCATGGGCCAAATAGGGTGTGAGATACAATCCAAGTAGGCAATCACCCAAATATTTGTGCCTAACAGTCAATGAATATGTGTCAGTAAATAAACATGAAGTAGTAAACAGGAAAGAAAAATTAGATACAATCCACTGTTCTAACAAGTAAAGTACACAAGTAAGCAACCAGCAATAAGAACAAAATAGGTAACCCTCTGTGTATCTCTCACAGCCTAACCCCTATGGTTCAACCTATAGTACTAGAAACCCTCTAGGAAGCACACACAGTCTCACCCCTCTAGTTTAGCTACGTAATTAAGCAGACTCTCTCGGGAAACACTCACCGTCAATTCCCCCTATAGTCTCGTATCGTGATAAAGGCTCTCTGGGGAAGCACTCAACTTCAATTCCCCCTGTAGCCCACGTCGTGGATCTACAGGCTCTCTGGGGAAGCACTCAACCTCAATTCCCCCTATAGTCTCACATCATAATTAAAAGACACTCTGGAGAAGCCCTTCCATCAATTCTCCCTTTGGTCTACTACTCTAGGTTCTCATAGTCCCGAGTATAACTAAACAAGCTCAGCACATGTTTATCGTCCAAGTAAACCTCAAGAACTACTTGGCTATCAACTAAAGCTCAACAACATGTCAAAAGAGCCAGTTCCATTATCCTACAATAAGGTATGGTAACTGGAAAATTTCCCCAGAAGGAAAACAAGCATGGAAAAGAAACCTGAGCACAAAATAAATTACAATACTCACAAGAAATAACCTATACTAAAGTAATCAATCAAAGAAGGAAAACAACAAGGGAAAAACTGGAAACATGCAATACCTCGTTCAAGGGAATTGGTAGAATTTGCACATAATATTCATCAACTTTCTACGGAAAGGAACAAACAACCTACCTTGATCCTAGGAGATCGATATACGTGAACCTCAATGACAGATTCCCCTTATAACTATGTAGATCTATGAAAACGCACAAAACGTTCATCCAATGATAACTTGTAAATGAGGGGGAAATAAGAAACAAGGCTAAAAAAGAAGGAAGAACTCGCCGTTGTGATTCCAACGCAATTGACCGTGCTCGAATTATAGAATGGACAGCGAGGCAAATGCTTGGAGAAGATTCGGTCGTATGGTCACTTCCAGACGGATGAAAACAAGAGAAAGAGATAAAACTAGGGGTTAGGGGTGACCCCGGTCCATTTAATAAAAAAAGAAAGTACATGGCGTGTACTTCTTGAGTACACATCAGGTACTTCAATTTTCTGTACTCCTAATTAACCAGCCTCCACCTCAGCCTTACACACCATGTGTGTGGCCCGGACACATCCAGCACATGGCTTTGAGTCGGGGAAGAGTACACGCCATGTACTCAGAATGTACACGATGTGTACTTCTGAAATTTCCAGAAAATTTATTTTCCTTAAAAACTCCAGAAAAAAGTGAAAACATACCTGAACGAAGATCCGGGTTCTTACAAACTTCTCCCCTTAAATAAATTCATCCTGAATTTCCCTAATGAGGTTGAGAAGAAGAAGCCCCGAACAGCTCCGGCCACTACGATCATACATTAGCCTCCCTCTCCCAGGTCTCGTCCTGTACACGCCCATGCTGACATAGAACTCATACCAGAGGAACAGAACACCCACGGAGAACCTTCGTACTACGATCGACAATCCAGATATGATGCTCCTCAAACGACACATCCGCTTCATGCTCAACTTCCTCAGGCTGAAAGACATGAGAAGGGTCTGAAAAGTAACGTCAGAGATGAGAGACATGGAAGACGTTGTGCGTGGCCCGATACCTCTGAGGTAGATGCAACCGATAGGTGACCGGCCCCACTCTCTCCAAGACCTCAAATGGCCCAACGTACCACCGTGAAAGCTTACCCTCTCTCCGAATCATTTTGGGTCCCAACCTCAGTGCGACACATAGAAAAAATTGATCACTGTCCCCGAACTCCAGAGGTCATCTCCGATGATCAGCATAAGACTTCCACCGAGACTGTGCTATAGCCATCCTCTTCCAAATCAGCTTTATCTTCTCTGATGTCTCCTATACAAGACGAGTTCCCAGCAAAGCTGCATCTCCTGCTTCCAATCAGCATAAGGGTGATCGACATAACCTACCGTACAAAGCCATGTATACTTCCATTTGAATGGTCGCCTGAAAACTGTTGTTGTAGGAGAACTCCACCAGAGGGATATGCTTCTCCCAATAACCGCGAAATGCATGGATGCAAGACCAGAGAATATCCTCAAGCACCTGGATCGTGCGCTCGGACTGTCCATCAGTCTGGGGATGGTAAGCTATACTCAAAAGTACTTATGTACCCAAGGCCTTCGGGAATCCCTTCCAGAACTGAGAGTTAAAGCACACATCTCTGTATGAAACAATAGAGCGTGTAACACCATGTAGAAGAACGATCTCTCTAATGTAATGTCATCCCAGATCATCGACACTGAAGGTCTCCTTGATCGGAAAGAAGTGAGCAACCTTCGTGAGCCTGTCGACGACAACCCAAACAACATCTTTTCCCCGAGGCGATCTCAGAAACCCGGTCACGAAGTCTATCGCAACATCGTTCCACTTCCAATCCAGAATGGGTAACTGCTGTAAGAGCCCCGCTGGTCACTGATGCTCTGCTTTCACCTGCTGACAAGTAGAACATCTCATGACAAAACCAGCAACATCCCTCTTCATACCTGGCCACCAGTACTAGCGATGAAGATCCTAATACATCTTGGTGACACTATGATGAACTTCCCAAATAGAGGAATGGAAATCCCGCATTAGCTCCTCGCGTAAGTCTGCTGGAACCCATACGTGTCCCTGGAAATTCATGATATCATCCTCGCCCACTGTCCATCCAGGAAGATGGTTCTCTCTTGACACACTCTCCCGCGGGACTAAGCCTTCTGAGTATGATGGCTGCCTCATCCGTACCCGATCAATTAGCATTGAGGTAACACCTATAGAAGATAGTAAATTCTGTCCCCGTCTGTCATGCACCTCCAGATGCATCTCATAGAATAGAGACATCAGATGCCACTCACTACTGGCCTCCTGAACTGCCTGAATCTGAGTTCTCATGCTCAACACATCTGCCATGATGTTTCCCTTTATCGGCGTATAGGCATGCTCGATGTCAAAATACTGTAGATACTCAACCCACCTACATTGCCTCAGATTCAGATCACGCTGAGTGAAGATATAATTGAGACCTTTATGGTCAGTGGAGACCACAAAGTGCTCTTCTAGAATATAGTGTCTCCAATAGCGCAAGGCATGAACAACAGCTGCCAACTCCAGATCGTGTGTAGGGTAGTTTCTCTCATGTGGCCTCAACTGCTGAGACCCGTACGCAACGACTCCATCTCCCTGTATAAGAACAGCTCCCAGCCCGATACCCGAAGCATCACAGTAAATAGTGTGTCTCTTGCCTGGCTATGGAAAGACTAGTATCGGTGCTGACGTCGACCTCCCTTTCATCTCCTGAAAGGCTGACTCACAAGAATATGACCATAAGAACTTCTCCCCATTCTTGGTAAAACTTGTCAAAGATTATTGTAGATGAGAAAAGTCATGAATGAAGCAACTATAGTATCTAGCCAGCCCTAGGAAACCTTGTACCTCAAAGACGTTCTTCGGCTACTCCCAAGAAACTACAGCTCTCACTTTCTCTGGGTCCACTGATACTCCTGTCTCTGAGATGACGTGACCCAAGAAGTGAATCTGATCCATCCAGATGTGGCACTTTGAGATTTTAGCATTAATCTGATGCTCTCTCAGTGTACTCAGAACGATCTCAAAATGTGTGGCATGGTCGTGTCGAGTATGAGAGTACACCAAGATATTGTCCACGAAGACCACGATGAAGGAATCCAAGTGAGGATGGAACAGTCGGTTCATCAGTGCCATAAAAATTACATGTGCATTCGTGAGTCCGAATGGAATGACTGTATACTCGTATAGACCATATCTACTCTTGAAGGCTCTCAGAGGTATATCTGATGGTCTAACACGCAACTAATGATAACCGGTCCTCAATTAGATCTTCAAGAACACACGGGCTCCTCTAAGATGATCAAAGAGGTCATAAATCCACGGAAAGGGATATCAGTACTTGACCGTCAACTGGTTCAGCTTCCAATAATCCACACAAAAGCGAAGGGTACCATCTACCTTCTCCGCAAACAGAATAGGCGACCCCAAGGAGAAGTACTAGGTCGGATTAAACCCTTACCCTATAGCTCCTCCAACTGCTTCTTGAGCTCCTGCAACACAGGTGTGACCATCCTATATAGTGGAATGGAAACTGGTGATCCTCTTGGAATGAGCTCAATAGAGAAGTCTACCTCATGCTCCAGAGGCAAACCCGAAAAGTCCTCTGGAAAGACATCACTGAAGAGATCCACCACTGGAGGAAAATCCAACTGTGGAGTCCACTGATCATCTAGGTAAAGGATAGCAATCCAGGCTATCACCCATCCTAGCCCAAGATGCTCGAGCCCCACCTGACTCGCCCGAACGTCCCATTCGCCTCTTTGAAGAAAAGATCAACCCTCTGGTGAGACGAAACTCACACTGTGGAGATAGCATTTGATGACTTCACGGAAGGGAATCAACCAGTCCATGCCAAGGATGACATCATAGGTTGTCATCTCTACGACATAGGGATCCAATATGAAGCATTACCCTGCAATATGAAGAGGGAACTCTCTACATCGGCATACACTAGATGTCCTCATTCCCAAAGGTGTGTCTAATGTCAACAAGTCGGCAGAAGAAAAGATACAGAGTCCAAGGCTCTCCACAATGGCAATAGAGATAAAACTATGCGTAGCACCAGTATCGAAAAGGGATGAAGATAAATCTGAGGCTACTAAAATCGTACCTCGAACAGTAGAAGGGTCGAGATCCTGCTCATGATAAGACTGCTCCACGGCGAAAGAATCGCCCGCATAGCGGCCTTGCGCCCCTAACTGACCACACTGAGCTGAACCTCCCTGCTGGTGCTAAGGGACTGGTGGCTCACCACCACGGACTCAACCTCTACCTCGGCCCGAACGGCCAGAAGAACTCCAGTTCCCTGACTGGTGAGAGACTGGTGGGGCTTCTCTTGAACAAGGAGTCATAGAAGAACCCTGGTCACCTGCTGATGGTGAGAAAATGTGGAAGAAATGCTGAAGGTGACCCATATTGCCGCAAGAACGGCACTCCATGGGGACTCTTGGGCACAGCGGCCTCATGTGCCCCGTCCAGCCACACTGGTATCACGTCACCTAGCGGCTTGATGATGCATCTCGCTTCCTCGAATCACTGCATGTAGGCTCCCTATGGTGCTTCTTTCTGTCATCTGGAGGAAGGATAACTTTGGAAGCAGAACCGCCCTGGATCGCAGCTTCGGAGTCTCTTAGATTGCGCTATGCTATCAGTGCTTGGTTGACGATGTAAGTAATGGAAGTCAGATGGAAGATGTTCACCTGCGAGCGGATCTCCCGCCTGATTCCATCCTCAAACTTCCTAGCCAAGAACATCCCACTCCCATCCTGTTGGGGTGTAAAACACTACAGCTCAGTGAAACGAGAGGAATACTCCATGACAGATAGAGTACCCTACTATAAGCTCATGAACTCCTAGGCTCGATCGGCCCTCAGGGTCTTCAGGTAGAAGTAGTCGTAGAACACACGCTGGAACTCCTCCCAAGCCATAGCCTGCTATTGACCCGCCTGTGAGACCGCGTCCCACGACCTCTTGGCGGAGTCTCGGAGCGTTTAGGTGGATAGCATGACCCACCTCTCTGGAGGCATCTCCAGATGCTCGAATATAGTAAGCATGGCTTCCATCCATGACTCTACAACTTAAGTTCCTCCCTCCCCTGAGAACGTGGGAGGCTGCTGCTGCTGGAAAACCTGCGTCAAGTTTGCCATAGACAAGGCAGGAGGTGGTGCTCCCCCGAAGGCCTACATCATCCTCATGAAACCCTCCCCGAATAGCATATCACTGCCCGCAACTGGTACAACAACCGGTGCCAAAGCTGGCTCGGTTGGGGGATCGGCAGGGAGTCCCTAATCAGCCATGTCTGGCATTTGATCACTACCTGACGACAGACGTACGACCGGGGGACATCTCGGAGGCATAGCTCTAAAAGATCAAAAACACACCTTAGATCAGGAAAACAAGGATAGAGAACACAAGAGTACAAAATGGGAATATGGCAAGAAAAACACACAAGATTGAAAAATATGACTACATGGCGTGTATAAAAACTACACTGCGTGACTACTCAAGCCACAGACATGGGCGTGTACTCCTGCCCTACATTTCTTGTACACTTCAAACTACACGGCGTGTTGACCCCCACATAAGGAGTGTACTTGAGAACTATTCACCTTCCCGAGTCTCCTTACATGACTTACCCACACGGTCTATCCTAACCCGAGACCACATGGCATGTTCGAAACAAACACGGCGTGTACTAGAAAAGGCTTCGGCGGTCTGTGTTGCTGAGTACATGGCCGTCTACAAGGCTGGATCTTACACGGCATGCTCCGAACAAGCACGACGTGCATAGGGGAAGGCAACACCGTCCCGTGTTGTTCGTGACACGGTCGGGTACCTAGAAAGACTACACGGTGTGTTCCCTATGGACACAGTGTGTTCTACCCAAGCTTCCCCGACCCGTGTTATTAGTGACACGACTGGGTACATGACTCCAAAATCCCACGGCATGTACCAATGGTACACGGCGTATTCCCGATGTTATTCCCACGACATCGTGTTCTGCTCACATGGTCAGTGACATGGCCTAAAAACTACACGACGTGTATATAAAAAGTACACGCCGTGTATTCTGGGTTTTTCTGGGCAGTAGCTCAGAAACTGTGCTGAATTTCAGAATCACTATAAACAAGGGAAAAGATTCCAAATTCTAATCTGTGAAGGAACAAAACACCTTAAGAACCAAAATTTGGCATTCATTTTAATCAAAGAACAAAACAATAGTTTTCTAACATAACAACAGAGAATCTATCAAACATATATCACAACAGCACTCATAATCTACACAGAGCCTATCACAACAGCATGAAATCGCTAATGCACCCTAGATGGCATGTCCAGAATGCATGACATGTGATTTATACAAGTTCCTATATGATGCATGAGATGACATACCCTCATCTCATTGGGTTACGATAGAAATAGAACCAATATATCAAAACAATAACTGCACAAGTCATGTGAATCACTCTCGGTGAAATCAGATCAACTATAAGATCTCGGAATCAGCAACTGCAATTAACGAGGTAGTATGGCTTTTCCCTATACACGGGTTAGCTACTCCTGAGCACAGCGTAATTCCAAGTACCAAATCCATCCTATCCATGGCTAAGGTCTCCAAACAGTAAACCAAGTGAAAATAACTCCTCGGATACCACTTTGTAACGACCCGAGTCCAGAGCCCCTCTACTGGTGCCCCATACCCGGTTCGCCACATGACATCAAGCGCATTTCCCTGAACTCCAGAGGCTGCCGACCAGCATCGAGGGCCATGGTGATTCGGTGGGGAAACTGTGCCCTCATTCGGTAAGTTATACAAGGTAAGAAAATAAAAATAAACACCTGATGCAGTAAAAAACATGCATAACAACAAAAACCAAACAGCGGAAGCAATGTAGATATATAACTATGATGAAAATGATGCCGAAGGTACAAGTATCTAAGGAAAATAGAAAACACAACAACGTGCTGAAATACTACTGAAACCAAGTGCAAAAGAAAAATACAGCAATCTCCTCAGCATCACGAGCCATGGCTCGATCCCATGCTCCCCAGCTCGTGATGCAGTCAAGATCCTAAAGTAGAATGGCGCTTTCCCTTATCTATACCTGCAGCAACATAGTCTGCTTGGGCCCAAAATCATCGACCAATCAAGTTGTGAGATATAATACCAGAAGGTAATCACCCAAATATTTGTTCCTAACAGTCAATGAATACATGGCAGTAAATAAACAAGAAGAAGTAAATAGGAAAGCACAAGCAGCTACAATCCACAGTTCTAACAAGTAAAGTACACAAGTAAGCAACCAACAACAAGAAGAGAACAGGTAACCCTCTGGGTAGCTCTCACAACCAAACCCCTATGGTTCAACCAATAGTACATGCAACCCTCAGGGAGGAACACATAGTCTCACCCCTCTGGTTCAGCTACTTAATTAAGCAGACTCTCTGGGGTAGCACTCACCGTCAATTCCCCCTATAGTATCAAATCATGCTAAAGGCACTATGGGGAAGCACTCAACATCAATTCCCCCTGTGGACCACGTCATGGATCTACAGACACTTTGGGAAAGCACTCAACATCAATTCCCCCTATAGTCTCGCATAGTAATTAAAAGACACTCTAGAGAAGCCCTTCCGCCAATTCTCCCTTTGGTCTACTACTCTATGTTCTCACAGTCCTGAGTATAACTAAACATGCTCATCACATGTGTATCGTCCAAGTAAACCTCAAGAACAAATTTGATATCAACTAAGGCTCAACGACATATCCAAAGACACAATTCCACTATCCTACAACAAGGTATGACAACTGGAATAATGCCCAACAGGAAGAACAAGCATGGAAAATCAACCTGAGCACAAAATAAATTACACTAATCACAAGCAATAACCATTACTAAAGAAATCATGCAAAGTAGGCAAACAACAAGGGAAAAACTGGAAACACGCAATACCCAGTTCAAGGGTATTGGTGGAATTTGAACATAATATTCATCAAGTTTCTACAGAAAGGGACAAACCACTTACCACTATCCTGGGAGATCGATATACATGAACCTCGATGACTGATTACCCTTAGAATGATGTAGATCATAGAAAACACATAAAATGTTCATCCCATGATAACTTGGATACGAGGGGGAAATAAGAAACAAGGATAAAGTTAAATGAAGAACTCGTCACTACGATTCCAATGCAATCGACCGTGCTCGAATCGGAGAACGGACGGAGAGTCAGAAGCTCGGAGAAGATTTGGTCGTATGGTAACATCCAGACGAACGAAAACTAGAGAAGAAGATGAAACTAGGGGTTAGGCATGACCCCGATCCATTTAATAAAAAAAATAAAGTACATGGTGTGTACTTCTTGAGTATACGGCATGTACTTCAATTTTACGTACACTAAATTAATCGGCTTCCACCTCATCCTTAAACACCGTGTGTGTGGATCAGACATGGCCAGAACACAGCTTTAAGCCGGGGAAGAGTACACAGCATGTACTTAGAAAGTACATGGAGTGTACTTCTGAAATTTCCAGAAAATTTATTTTCCTTAAAAACTAAAGAAAAAGGGAAAACATACCTGAACGAAGATCCGGGTTCTTACACTGGGGACTATTCTTATTCCCATTCCGTCTTATAGGATGACACCAATAGAATTATGGGAATTGAATGTGAATTTAGAGGAGCTGGAATGAAATGGTTTCATTCAAACATGTACGTCTCCATGGGCAGCACCAGTTTTTCTCATGAAGAAGGCAGATGGAACTCTTTGGCTATGTGTTTATTTTCATAAGCTTAACCAAGTTACGATAATGAAAATATATCCACATCCATGAATTGATGATTTGTTCAATCAATTAAGGGGAACTTATTTTTTCTATAAGGTTGACTTATGATCATGATATCACCGATTTGAGACTTCAGAAAGAGGATAAAATAATGACATCTTTCATAAGTCGATATGGACATAATGAATATATATAGTAATGCCTTTTGGTCTAACAAATGCACCAGTGGTCATCCTGGCATTGATGAATCGTATATTTCAAAAATATCTGGATTTTGTTGTTGTTGTGTTTTTGGATGACATTTTGGTCTATTCAATGACAAGGGATGATAATGAGGTGCACATGGTAATAGTGTACCAAATATTTATAGATCATCATTTGTATTCCAAATTATCAAAGTGGGATTTTTGGAAGAAAGAAGTACATATTCATGGCCATGTAATTTATGAGAAACACATTTCTATTGATCCTAAAAAGATAGAATCCATTATCTCTTGGAAACCTCCGAATATTAGTTTCAAGATACGATGTTTTCTTGGTCTATTTGGTTACTACTGATGCTTTGTTCATGATTTATAATTACTATCTTCACCAATGATAGCTCTAACGAAGAAGAATGATCCATTCCAATGAATGGAGGAATGTGAGAAGTCCTCCTATGAACTGAAAGTTCAGATTACAGCAGCACTTATATTGATCTTTCTAGAATCAGGATAGGGGTATATGTTATATTGTGATGCTTCATGATCAGGTTGGTCTATGTTCTCATGAAAAGAGATCTTGTGGATGCTTATGGTTCCTGGAGGTCGAGGGTTCATGAGAAGAAATACCCAACACATCATTTGGAGTTAGCTTCATTTATCCAGGCTTTGCAAACATGGAGACATTATCTCTTTAGTGAAAACTTTACTGTGTTTACGGATCACAAAATCATGAAACACATTTTCTGAAAACAATTATTAAATCGTAGGTAAAGTATATGCATATAGTATCTCAAAATATCAAACTTTGACTTGATTTACACACCGGGTAATGGAAATTCGGTGGCATATACATTGAGTATTATGTCATATGCCCAGTTGGAAAAAAGATCTTTAGATGAATGGCAGTTGATGCGGGTCTTAGACGACATGCATGTGTAATGTGAAGACTGATGTGATGTTACAATTTTCATTTCATATATGCTTGTTGCTGATTTAATAAAAATGATCAAAGATGTATAAATATCTGATGCAAAATGTCTGGTTGTATGTTCAAAACTCAATGGTGGAGAGACCATTGATGGATGGAAACTTGATAGGGGTTCAATTTTTTTTTCAGAGATTGGATGGTTGTACCTATAGTTTTTCAATAAAAACTACTTCATTATTACCACTATTAAATATGGGTTGTATATCAAATTACACATAAGATGTATAAGGCATTGAAAGCATAGTTTTGGTGGATAAACATGAAAAGAAAGGCGGCCGAGTTTGTCTCGCAGTGCTTAACTTGTGAGTAGGTTAAAGAAGAGCATTAGAGTCTAGCTGGTATGTTACAATCCATGCCATTACCATTGTGAAAATGGGATCAGATAGTAATGGATATTGTTATAGGTATTCCAAGAATGTTACAGAAACACGATGCCATTTGGTTGATAGTAGATCGTCTAACCACATCGGCTCATTTCATCCCTGTTCGTGAAACTCAAACAATGGATGATAATTCAAAAATATATATCCTAGAAGTGGTAATGAGGAATGGTGTACCAGTGTCAATAGTCTTAGATAGATAACTGTGGTTCACGGCTCTTTTCTGGAAATGCTTGTAACAAACGTTGGGGACTCGGTTGACTATGAGCACGATATATCATCCTCAGAAGGATGAGAAATCTTTGCGGACGATATAAACGTAGGAGGAAATGTTGCAAGCTTGTGTAATAGATTTTTGTGGCTTATGGGAGGAGAATATACCCTAATTGGAGTTCTCATACAATAACACCTATCAAGACTCGATAAACATGGCTCTGTTTGAATCATTGTATGGATGTCCTTATCGTTCTCCATTATACTGGGTGGAAACGGGTGAAACATAACTAGTCGGGCTAAGCCTTGTCCATGAAACAATGGATAAGATACAGTTGATTATAAATAGGATGGAGAAAACTTAGTTTCATCAGAAATATATTGAATATCACTATCGATGACCGTTGTCGGTCGCTATGGGTGATCATGTCTTCTTAATGATATCTCCAAGGCTTGGAAATCCTCGCTTCAAGAAGCAGGGAAAGTTATATCTTAGATACATTGTCCATTTTGAGATAATAGAATGTTTTGGAGAGTTGGAATATCATTTGTTCTCACCACCATAGTTTAGTTCAGTTTATAATGTGTTCCATGTATCCCAGTTGAAAAAGTATCACCTTGATTCTAACTATGTGATCATATGGGATCACATTGAGCTACAACCGGATGCATCACTAATACATATCATAGTGCGGATCATGGATAGGCAAGAGAAAGTCTTGCATGGGAAAATCATCGGCCAAATGCTACTTTTCTGGCAACATGGTCCAATTTCGGAAGAGACTTGGGAATGTGAGAAGGAAATGAAAGAGTAGTGGCCAGAACACTATTTAGCATGTGAGGGTTTTCTACTTTTCAAGGAAAAAAGTACCAATGGTGGAGAGAATTTAGTACCCCTTTTTTTAAGTCATAACACCTTTCTAGACATTTTTTAAATTTGGTCTGCATAAAATAGAGTGTTTTAATAAAATAGAGAGATTCCATAAAATAGATAGTTTCTATAAAATATGGAGTTTCCAAAAAATAGAAAGTTTCCATAAAATAAGGGGTATCCATAAAATATATAGTTTCCATAATATAGGGATTTTCCATTATGTTGGGTGTTTATATAAATCAGATTGTTTCCATAAAGTTGGGTGTTTCCATAATGTGTCTTGTTCCATAAAGTGGGGTGTTTCTATAAGGTGGGATGTATCCATAAAAAATGTGTTTCAACAAAAATAAAAAAGGTGAAGAATGTGAGATTTGGGGGGGGGGGTTATGATGTATTGGGACCAAAAGGATAGTCTCACGGTCCACGCAAGATTGGCCCAAACCATGTGGTCAAACCTTATGCAGAGGTCAAATCTAGATCCTATTTTCTAAAAGATTACACTTTTTTCCCTATATAGTTCGGTTTGGTTTCAAAACGCCCTTATTTGGAGATTACACTCCTTATAAGGCTGGATAACCCTCCCCACATAATTTGGAGCCATCCTAGAGCCTTCCCTTGGTAATTTCAAGTAATATTTTTGAGGTATGTCACCATTATTTTCGTATTTGTCATGTTTTCTTTGATCTACTTATATCTACTTCTATGATCTTGATTATTTCATAGATCTGAACATATAGTGGGAAAATATTTCTATTTTGAGGCCAAATAATTCATTGTTGAGTCGTGATCTTTCTGGGATAAGATAAATAAGGCCTTTATTAGAGATTCGACCAGCTTTCTTGTGTGTTCATTGTCTGTTGTAAATATTTCATCAACACCTTCAAGGTAGGATGGTTTTCTCTAGACTCCTCTTGCTAGAGATGATTGGATTAGATTAAAATTGTTTTATTTATTGTGAAATGTGTGTGAGAATATTCATTTCTGATGATTTTTTGTTTTTGTGAAATTGTGTGATATTGGTGAATAGTTGTTCAAAAGGGGGTTTAATTTTAAATTGTGATTTTAAATTTTGGATTTTGTGTAATTTCTAAATGGTTTATGAAAATGGAGTTTTCAATTAAAATGGTTTTCAATAAAAATGGATCTTTATTTAAAAGGTTCAGAATTGAAATGGTTTGGTATGGAAATGGTTTTGACTAAAATGGTTTAAAAAAAAATCATTTTATTGAAAGGGTTGTTTTGGCATGATCTTTGGAAATATGTGGTGTCTGTTAATGTTGTATATGTGTGGATTTGTTGAAATATGACCTTTTTCTCGGTGCTGAAGTATTAATGGCACATGGGAAACAATTACCTTGTGACGACTTGGTAGATCGATGAGAAACTGCTCATGAGTATTTAACTATCATAATGTAGCAGGCAAGGATGGTCTCAGGGGTTTGAGGAGTGGTTGTGTATACTAATAAAGGGATATTGTGAAATGGTTGTAATGATTTTTTAGTTATTTTTCTATAAAAATAACTTTCTTGGAATATTATTTTAAATTGTACTTGTATTCTTTTGGTAATTAATGGGTTTTGAGACTTTTTTATATATAGTTATAAACTATTTTTGAGATGTTGTTTTATATAAACTATTTTATATAATTGTTGTTAACTTTTATATCCTAGTGGCGTGTGTAGGGAAGTCATTGGGGGAAAACCTACTGAGTTTTATACTCACCCCTGCTTTGGGAAATTGGTTTTTTTTGCAGATTCTATCTTCTGGAACAAGGGAAAGGGTAATGTTTCACACGTGTTTAGGACATCCTCATGATGTTTGGGCTGTTTGTAGATTTTAGATCTTGGAGCTTGTGGATCATGGACTCTTGAGGTATTTGGAGATTCTTGTGTGGTTTATCTATTTTGTACATTGATTCATGGTTATTCTTCTGTTGTTTCTTACTTTGATGTGGTAGTCAGATACATGAAGTAATTAAGTTGTCTTCCATTTTTTCATACATCATATAGTGACTATTTGGTTATGGTTGTTAGGTTTATTGGTTTATTTCATAAATGATAAATTATCCCTTACATTTATTTGAAACCCTTCTGTAGTTATTGCCAACCTTGGGTGTCTTGGGGATGTCACTTACGGCCTAATAATGACTTTTTGTACTCTCAAGACAATTAGAATTGATGGGTTATTACTTGATTTTGGGAAAACAAATTCATGTATAAAACAATAAAAAAAATTACATTTCACACCTTAATAATGATTGTATAAAAATAAACACTATATAAAATGATAAAAGTATTCATTTTATAAAATTCATAATTAATGTATGATATTGTGGTAATATGTTTTAATAAATAGTCATTTATATAGAAGAGATCTATTGAAACAACATAAAAATAGAGAAAATGATAAAACTATTATCAAATGTAGTTAAATAAAAATTCCATTTTAAATTATATGAAATCTTTGGAAACATTTGAATTTAAAAACCTGAATAAGAAAAATTATAAAAAATAAAATTAATTATAAAGAATATTAAAGAGATAACAATCCTATAATATTTAATGGAGTTTGAATATAGGCTACAAAAATGGAAATAAGTTTATAATAGATAAAAAATTTTAATGATGAATATTTTTAGAAGTGGAACCATTATGACATTTGTAATTATTAAATAAAAATCCATTGAATTAAATAAAATGATTACAATTTTTAGATCCAATGAATTACGTTAAAAACTATATGTAATATATTCATGGGGAACTAACTCAAAAAGACACCATTTAAAATAAAGCATAGCTCAAAAAATGAAACATATTTCATTAGATGGAAATCAAGAACAATTAATCCTTACATTATATTCTCGATTAGGTATCCTTTCTCTAACATGTTATGTTAAAAAATCATATATATTAAATACCAAATTTATAATACCTATTATGTAAATTTTAGTGTTATACGTCTATTCAATATCATATGTAATTATTTTTTTTTGTTTTTTACCACATCGGTCACTTGGGGTTGTTCAGTAAATTACAACAAAATATATGTACCATATTAAACATTATACGAAATGTTTACCATAGAATCATAATCTCTAAAAATGATCATGGTTATATATTATATATTAGATAATATTTTATAATGTCAAAGGTTCATTCGATTAGTATATTGTCTATAGATCATAAAAAATATATACATAATTGGTTTGTTTCGGTGGGTTTAATGTGGAAAAGGATGAATATTAATATTGCGATAAAAAAATTATATATTATTTCAAAAAGATAATGAAAACGAAATTTACATATTAATATTATATATAGTAACAAAATTTATTTTTATGACCATCAAAACAGGTTGGTGACGGGAAAAAATATGAAATTCAAAGAGGTTGTTCAACGCTCATTACTCGAATGATGTTTACTTTTTTCAAATTCATGGTAGGAATGTTGAAAATAATTATTTGTTTAAGAAATTATCATTTTTTGATTAATAATTACATTCATATGATTATTTATTAATTGGTAAAATATACAAGGAGGTGGCAGAATAAACAATAAATCCCAAAATTTTTTGTTAAAATAATTACATCTTCCATAGATGTCCCTACTTAAGAAACACCTTATATGTTTATAGAATGGTGTTTTTGTGAGATAATTTGAGATCAGTTTTAGTAGATTTTGTATAGTTTTTTGATTTACTTGGTTTCAGATAATATGATGTAGGGTTCAGGATATGTTGGGCGGTGAAGGGATCATTTTAATTATCAGAGGGGTTCCAGTTTTGTCAATACTCCATAATTTATATTAAATTCATGTGACGTTCAAATGAAATTGCATTCAAAGTGAAAAATAATAGAGAGATGATAATTTATGGAATATAATTAAATTAAGTAATATGTTTTTATAATGTCTCGTGACATTTAGAGTATTAATCACTATGTTTTAATTATTTTCAAATCATTTTACATATACTATGGTGAATAAATTTTACCATGAAATAGTATTTTTATTACTAAATGATTGATTTCAATTATTATATAATATAAATATATTGATTTCAAATATCATAAACAATTTTGATGAATCAATTCCTATATGTGGGAAAAATTAAATTTTATAATATATATTTATCACCAAAAAACAGTACATTAAAAAATGATTATTTTAATTAAAAAATGAATTTATACTAAAATAATGTTTAATATACATTATCATGATATTTATCAGTCTCTGGTAAAAAATGGTAGTTTTTTACCTTATATTAAATATTAAATATAACAGAGCACTAAAAATTTAATTTATAAAAAATAATAAAAATTTAAGAAAATATCACTTCGGTTCCAAAATTTAAAACATAGTATTCTAAAATAAAATTTTTTTTTTAAATTATTTTTTTATAAATTGAGTATATGTTTTATAAATGTTTTTATAAATTTTTATTCGATGTTTTTAATATTCTATTTTCAAAACTTTTAATTTATTTTTGTAATGATTATTTTCACCATTTAGATAAAAATAAACCATTTTATAACCATCCCATATATTTATCATAAAATAAATTTAATATTCTAACCATAAAATGTTTTCTATTGTTATCAAATTAAAATAATTATTTTTATAAACAAAATGTTAAAATTAATGTAAATAATATAATTAAAAAATATAATTATATAAAAAAATTAATCTATAAGTGTTTTCAAGGATATTTAATTTGAATTTAAAATTAATTGATAGTCCAAAAATTATTTTACATATTTAAAATATGGTTATTATTAGATTATATTTCTAATAGTGATTAATTTAATTTATTAAGAAAAAATTAACATTAATTTTAAAAAGTACTTCCTCGATTTTAATCCACTTTTAATAATGATTGTTTTCAATAACATCTCATTAACTATATATATTTTTGAAAAGTAAATTTATCCAATTAATTATTATCAGAAAGTCAATCAATCATTAAAAGCAATTATATAATAAATTATTTCAATAAAATATATGTTATATAATAATTAATTAATATTTATTTTCATTTTTAATATTTAATCTATATAAAAAATGTAATGATTTATTTTATATTATTTTATTTTGTAATGCTTTGTACTTTATGATGTTATTATTTAATAGAATACAGATACTAATCTTCTGGGTTGTAATATTCTACATCATAAATATATTGCAACATAAAAAATTTAATATAATCCTATATTAAAAAGAAATATGGGTGTTCTTAATATTTCTACAAGTCACGATGTAATTTATAATTTTTTCTCAACATTAGTATCATGGTTATGACACATCTTTTACCTCAAAATAAACATATATATTATTTTTCATTTTGAAAACTAGTTTTTTTCAAACTTTCTTATTTAAGTTTTTTAAAGACTAAGGGTTTATAAAGATATACCATTCCTAGCTTCATTTTATTTATACTATTTTTAACCATTTACAAAATGAAAATGGTAATGAAATAATGGATTAAAATACTAATATAGAAAATCAAACCTTGCAAGTTTTTAATAAAAACACCATAATTCAAAACCATTATACATTTTGTTATAAGACATTATGATGCCTTATGTTCAATAAAAATTTCCTTTATATTAATTCTTTATAAATCAATAATTCAATCCATTGAAATAATTGTTATGAAATATACCATGAACATTATCACTATATTCTAAAACCAAAAATCATGTAAACGCATGACTGTATAATTCATCATATCCATTTTCTCTTGAAATGATTAATCTCATACCTATAAATTTATACCATAAATACATATACACGAAAAAATATGTTAACCCTTACACAAAATCACTATATCATGTTGAGATTAATTTGCAATCCAAAACATTATATTTACATCTTTACATATATTCAAAATATTAATACATTTATTTTCATAATTACATATAAGTACCTCATCATCAATAACATTTTAACCTTAATTAACACATAGATATTTATCATGTGTTATACTAGATTCCTAAAAAATAATTAAAAACTTTTAATCAATCACTTCAAAATAGAATAGTATAATACAAAGAAATTGGGTATTTAGGTCTTTTAACTTATGATAAACCATAGTCCTATTATCCTATAATGGTATGTAAAATGATTCAATTAACCACATAAAATGAAAACATAAAATCTAATGTTACATAAAACCATCTTTGACACCAAATATGGCTCTCCAAACATGTATAGACAAATATGGGGTGGAAATCTATTTATATAACAACATTTTTAGCAACTAACTTTGCCCAAAAATATTCTTTCATAATTACAATATGAAAATTTAATATAAAGGATCATATAAACCAAATAACATTTAATAAGAATAGTTTTTATTATTCAACAAAATAATATATCTAACAAACAAAGTATCATTATTATTTAATTTATCTTTTCCTATAAAACAATTGATTATTTATTTTATAAAATGTTTCAATATCATTCAAAAAAAATTTAAAAAACATTGATACACATATAAACATATCACACCTAATAATATTCTCCTCAACAAAGGGTAAGGGTAAACATATTAATGTTTAGATCAAATGGTTAGTAAGGGTTTCATATAATATAGGCTATATTGGAATAAACCTTACATGGATTAAAATTGAGGACTAAATAATTATCAAATATTACCAAATGAATGAAGACTCTTGATTTTAATATATATATATAAATTTATAATGGATAAATAAATAATCATGTGTATTATAATAACTAATTTTTTGCAATGGAACATATAATATTGAATAGAATAAACAAATGACTATTCCCTAATTACAATATTTTTTACCTAAATGGGTATGGTTTAACCATGTTTTGAAGTAGGATTTCTCATATGATATATTCCTATGAATCAAGGGGATATTAAATTCCATGAACCACCTATCAATAAATAAATTAAATTTATACTACATATAAAATTAATTAATAAAAATATATGTTACCAAAATACCTTATTAATAACTAATTATTCATATTAATATAATTATTACACTAATTATCACTAATCCAAGAGTCAATTTATGAAATTAAATTAATTAAATACACCTTAAATTTCATGAAACATACATTTTATAGAATAATTGATATATGGTTAATTCAAAAATGTATATGATATAGAATATTTCAATGTTATGAAATAATATAAACAAGAAGGTGAAAATTATTGATAATAAAGGGAAGAAGAGTGATAGAGAAAAAACATTATAAATATGTGTTGGTATGAACAATAAATTCAATACATAATTGTAATGGATTTAAAATCACAACACTATAATTGTGATAATTGAATTTTAGTTTGAGAGGAAAATTGAAACAAAAACTATAATTTTATTTTTAAATCCTTTTTAATAATGATGTGAAAAAATATTATATTACATTTAAATATATATATATTTTAAGAAGAGAGGATATTGAAAAAAATTAAAATAAATTTAAATTTTGAATAAATGAAAGGAAATAAAGTTTATCTTATGAAATGTAGAGTTCAAGATAAAATTTTTAAAATGAGAATAAAATCCCATAATTTATTCTTCTAAAATATTACCATTTATTTTTAAAATGAATAATTCAAAAAAAAAAGAAATGATTGTTATTTTAATACCTAGTTAAATATAAAAAGATTCATAGTTATGAATAATCGTCATTATTATAGGAAAAATATATTCTAAACTATACACTATTGAATTTTTCAAAAACATTTGAAATGAAATTAAAAAATGACCCATGTGGAAAGTGTTAAAATGTTTTTTAAGTAAATTCAAAACAATTTGAAAACTAATTTAATCAAAAACCTAATTATATGGGATATAATTGTTGAAAAAATATATAGAATATTTAAATTCAATGACAGATTCATTAATAAAAATAAATACAATTTCTGTTTCACTTAGTGGAAATCATTAGAAGCATTCGAATCAAAACAATAAGAAATTGAAAAATAAAATGGGGCATTAAATATCGTGGATAAATATTGATCCATGATATTAGATATAATTGATTAGGTGCATACACTATATATAATAGTAAAGGATCTTGATTTAAAACATGTCTCATAGAAGGGTATTTTAAGAAGAGTAACCCGTATTAATTTTATAACTCTTGAATAAAAACACATTGAAAAAAATTTATTTATTTGTTAATAAATAGAGTAACATTAAAATATAAAATATTATATTCATAATAAATTTATGTACAATAAAATGATATAAAAGAAATCATTTTGCAAAAAATGAAATATATCACAATTAATTGAAATTCATACCAGGAAATTTATATATTTGATTTCAGTTTAGTCAGAAGAACTCTAACACAGTGTATAATAACATTATGTTCATTGAATAGTTTATTCAAAACAATTATTTTGTTTTACATTATTTTTTATTTTCAGTATATTATCCTAAGATACATTTCCTTTTAATTTATTTATACATCAGTCATATGGGGTTGTTTGGTTAATTTCAATAAAAATGCATCCATGCCTGGCCCATGGTGAGAGAATTTATAAAAAAACTTTCCTAATGTCTAAATAAATAATTTAATATTATTTATGTTATATAAATTTTAATTAATCTAAATTTTAATTCCATTAATGTTTTATATATTATTTCTATAGATAAAAACCATTGTTGGATTATATCAATGATTATTTTAAACATTATTATATATATTAATTTATTGTTCAATTTAAATATTTCCAGTTAGAAAAAAATATAAAATCATGACATAATGATATCATATATATACATTAAATCAAATTTTCTAACATTCAAAAAATGTATATGATGAAAAATGTAATAAGACATCAATAGCTGTTGTAGTATTCACAAAAAACAATTTTGGTGTTTTCATTAATCATTTAGTTGAGAGGAAGGAATAAAATATTTATTACATTAAAATGATTAAATTTTATTATACTAATTAAAAATATTTATATAATTTATAAGTTTTTTTCCCTTACGATGTGGTGATTCATGACGCCAATCGAATATTTTATTCAAAAAATGATGGTATTCTTAAAATAGTCATTAGATTATGTAACCAAACTCTTATTTGGGATAATAATAATATGATTCAAAAAATATTCATTATTTTTTAAGTTATTTCATGAATATTCTTACACATGGGAAAAATCCACGGAAAATCAAGGATCTGATACAAATGATGTATGTCTCATGGTGATTCTAGGATTTATAATATATTCCCATTATACGGGGATACATTCATTTATTATTCTCCTCAAGATAATTAAAAAATAATTATTTGTGTATTGGATCGATCCCTTTCAAATCTAGTATATTATATATCCCAGATTTTCATCCTATATTTAATCCATTTTCTATCTGAAAAATAAGAATCAAGTATGGGTTTAGATTTTCGAATTAAATAGGTTTGGGTGGCATCCCCAAATATTGTTTATAATTTTCTAGTTAATTTTAATACCTATCAAGTTGTATCTTTCTACTAATAAATGAAATTTTGGATATTTTATGCACATATTATTGGATATATACATAATTTCAACACTAATCTAAAATGTTCTTATTTATACTGTGAATTTCAGTTTTGATTTAACTATTATATTTGGGAAATATCTAATATTATATACTGGTTTTAATTTTATTAGACACATAAAGGAAAAAGGTCTTGTGAAATATTTCTATTTGTACAACAATGGGAAATGGCATGTGATTTCTGAATGAATACCAGAGAATCATTCTATGGTAGAGGACATTGTTAAATTAGAGGATACTACTTCCTCTAATTTATTTTTGGCCATAGAGATGAATGGTATAGATATAATTACAACATAAGTTGTGGTCCCATATAATTTAGTTATAAACATACAGAAAAATTAAAAGGTTAGGGAAAATATTGTGAAATAAGGTTATATACATTAGGATGAGGATCTCATTCCATTAGAATTAAAGAACAAAAATTTTGATTAGTTTCTTGGTGAATGGATTATGAATTCTTATAATGATATGATAATATAATCCAATAAGGTATGAATCAATGTATTGGATGGTACTATAATGGGACGTTAAAATTTTCTTATCTGTCAAAAATTATAAGATGGATAAAATATAGAGATTTTATATCCCCACAATATATCAGAGGTCTGGAAAATAATTTAAATCATAGTTTGAGTGTTTTTTAATTGATGGAATGATTCTAGCCTCCCCTCAGTAGAAGGATGGTTCTCGAAATGCTTCTATGATATGTAGTAAGGGTTTTTCTAATGGTTCGAGTTTTGATGGGAGTAATGAGCATCAAGAAATTTTGTCATTGACAAAGTTGGTGGATGTGTGGTGTGAAATTTAATATTATTCTAATTATAAGAATACTACATAAGTATCTATTGATTACCAGTTACTACTTTAACAATCAATATTTGTAACAGTATTCCAATGCTAGAAAAACATAATTATTTAGATTCTCTATATTAAAACTCTAAAATGATGTTATTTAAAATAGAGTAGGTATGAATCGAATGATATGAAAAATGGATTCTAATGTGTGTAAGGTTTTTGTTTATATTATTGAAGATCCAAAATTTATAGGTTCACTTTGGATATTAGAGGTGTGCGTAGGATGGATGGTTTTGAATGTGGTAAATGTAAATATAGTTCTTCAATGATTGAATATAATTGGGTTGATGAGTATCATGGAATTAATCCTCTAACTCCAATAGTGTTCTTTCCACATTATGATGAAAAGCCCATGAGAGTGTGAAAATTCAAAGGGATTGTGGTTCAGTAGACAAATCAGTCTCCTATTACAAGAGAAAAGTATACATTGAATATAAGGGGTTTTAATTGGACCACTTTTATAAGTATAGACCATTATATTCTAAGAATTAATGGGTATAACATTCTGATGATGATAAATTCAATGCATTGACACATATGGTGCTCTATATTACAATGGATCCTCTAAAAACTAACCACCCATCAATATAGTCTAAATATGTCTTTTTTAAGTTATCAAATTTCAAATCACATAGAAATGTGTATAGATCAGGAAGTCTAAGAAAATTGTAGGATCGAACTTTGAATGTTTTAGGGTCCATTAAAAGTTATAATAATATTGAAATCATTTAAACAAAAAAAAATATATCTAGGTAGGACCTATGATGAAAATATCAACAAGTGGTGAGGAAGTGAAAAAATAGTAGTTCACACTAAGGTGTAAGATGGTAGACTGGATTAGGCCCCCCATAAATAATGTTTTGGTTGTTTACCCAATTAATATGATGAATACTCAATGTGGTAATGAGATCCATGACTTAGATATCACTAACATCGAAGTCAACATTTGATATGAAAAAAGAGGGATGATAAGTTAACATCCCATGAGTTGTGGGAGTGGGAATGGTTGCAAATGAATTGATAGAAACACAATACATGAAGATGAGAAAAATTTACGAGTATATATTAGAGAAAAACACATTAATAACTATTCAATAATGGAAAATTTTTTATATTTGACCACATCTTCGCATTTATAGGTTTTCATGGTTTTTTTAAAAAATAATCCTTATCCCAATCATTTAAAAATATTATAATGACGTGTAATTAGAAATAATCAAGAATAACATGTGTTAAAATAACTACCACTTTTATGGGTATTATATATTAGGAAACTCATAAATTATTATTAGACTTACATTTTGGTAAAAAAATTCCATTAGGATATGGGAAATGGAATTAGAAATTTTTATTGTTAATATTGTATATTGTTAAGGACAATTATGCATTGGTATTTTTGGGTGCATATGGGATCCTTTTACATGTATAAGGAGTATTTTTTAATAATTATAAATTTATATTAAATAATGTCACATTTAATGGAATGTGGATCCCTTAAAGATAATAATTGAGAGTGGAAATAATTTTTAAAAAGCAATCAAACAGGCACTTATATATAGGGTTTATTGTTTTTTTGAGTTTTTATCACATTTTAGTTATAATATTATTCGACATTTTATTGTTACCAAAGTACCATAATATTATTATTGTGACATTATTTTTAGGAATAAAATTATTTTCATGAACCAGCCTAGGGAACCCCTAAATCGAGATATCGAGCCATCGTGTGTAAGGGGTAACCATGATTTCTTAATCCTTACAGGTTGAAAACATGTGTATGGGAATTTTGATACTCCCCATTATAATAGTTTACATCTAAAGATTCATCATTCATGTTCGGTCCCCAAACCCTTCATGATGTTTCTAGGATTTTTCATGACTCCCCTCCATTGAACCACAACCTTCATCCAAGTATAATATATATATTCTGAGTGGTGTAATAAATATATTATACTTAAAAAATCTTGATCATAAATACCTAGTTTTCTGTATTAAAGTTCCATTAGTTTATATCAAATTTTATTCCACAAAGAAATCATATTTAATCACCAAAAACATAAATCTTTTTAATATATTGACAACATTCCTTGAAAATAATTGTATTTCCCATATCAAATGGAATATAATTAAAAAATAATGTATATAATCATCAGTCAACATCGTCATCAAATATATTTATTTAATAAATCTCCTATTTTAAAATGAAGCATGATATTTTTTTTAAAAAACAATAGTGTCACATGTAATCACATACCTTTTAATAGGAAAATCCATTTTCATCTAATGTAAATCCACAATTTAATATCTTTTCTAATATATTATTTAATTATTATATTTACACCCTTGAGATGGATTTGAATTTCAAAATATTTCGTCATCTTGGTGTTCTTCAAAACATCATTTTTTATAAATGGGAGAGGGTTATTTGTCCACTCGTTCTCCATATACATGCAATAGTTGTATATGGTAATGTGTCTATTTGAGTAAATAAATATTGATAAGTGTATATGGTTTATGGTGGTTGTATTTCACGTATAGGGGAGGGATAAATGATGATTTTATTATTTTTTATCGTTCACTATTACTCTTTACGAAATATGTGACCTTTATATTGGTATGATCTTATCATATTTTCATTCCTCTAATTTAAGAACAAGACATTTGGTGATATAAAAGGATGGTGTAGGGAGGGATATCCCCAAAACCACAACAGTCACTAATGTATAGATGTGTTATATAGATATGTTGATTTCCTTGATTATAACTTATCTTAGTAGACATTCTGATTGTGGGGTTGGAGTTTTTGTAATCCAAACACATTAGGACGGAAGGATTAGAATCATAATCAATTTTCTATCTTTCTAAAAGAGAGGAAAGTCAATGGGAATGATAATGTGGGTGACATAAAATATTTTATTTTTCAATTTTTCCCTAGTAAAATCTATAAAAGGTAGTCATAATATTTCGGTACCTTATAGATTTCATGTATTCTTTTTAGAGAATTAGTATTCTATTTTCACAGTTTCACAATGGATATTGGAAGAGATACATAAGAATTTATATATTATGTTCACCCTGGACACACACACACACATATATATATATATAATTTTCTACTTTTATTGGAGGGATTAAGAGATTAATCATGATATTAATAGAATATTGTTTAGAGTTTTTTTAATCAATCACATTATAGTGATTTATTTTTCGATATAAATTTTTTTCCAGACATTCAGAATGAGATGATGGTTATTTTTTATTATTATCGTATGGATATGATCATTATCATCAATTTTAACCCTTTTAATTTTTTTAATTTTAATTCCACCCATTATATGTATTATGAATTTGGTTCGTGTGTCCATCCTCATGCCTATTAGTGGAAGGAAATAGGGGTCACACTTACTCTTCACTTTTTTCTCTTCAGGGGTACCAGTGGAAGGGGAAAAAGACACCCAACACCCTCAAATGTTTTTATGCTAATTATTATGGAATATAATGTTGAATTAGATCCCAAAATTGTATATGGAAAGATAAATGTTGAGACCCATATTTTTAACATATAGTATGTGAAGTGATTATTTCAAGAGCATACAATTATGTATCATTTGGATGACATAGATTCTAATGTAGTAAAAGTATAAATTGAAATTTAAAAAAACTAGAAAAAATAGTATCTATTAGATGTAAATAATTTCATTAAAATAGAAATAAATTTCACAACTAAACAAATGTAATCATATAGTTAAAGATTCTATACAAACTTTTTAAAACAATTCCTCCAATAAATTGAGATTAATATATAAATAAAATGGTTGTATATGTAGAACACCACTTCTACAAGGATAAATATTTTTAGAAAATATTCATGGATTGTTTATCACATATATATTAATATTTATTCTCAGGTTAAAATATAAAATAATATAATTGATTGGTAATTTTTTTATTATGATAAGTAATTAGCAGAACTATTTATAAAATGAAACACCCGCATCATGGAACTAAAAATTATCGATAAATTATAAAAAATAAGTAGCTAAATTTATAAATAGTTAAATAAAAATTAAAATAGAGTATTAGTATGAATTAAATATTTTATATTTTTTGTCAATAGAAGATCCATCCATTGGATTAATTCCAGAAAGCTACTCCTTGAAGCAATTATGTCCAGTTGGATGTCAACAATAGAAAAACAAAGGATCATGGTAATTATATTCATAGAAATATAAATTTACATTACCATCATATAATGAATCTAGAGGAATAAAATTATGATAGATCTTGATTTAATGTAGACTATAATAATTCTTTAAATAGCATTTGTTTCAAAATAGTTGTACATTTAAAAAATATGGATAACACCCATTAGGAATCATTACAAGAAACTTAAAAAAAGTTCATCAAAAAGTGGTTTTATGAAGACAATTTATTCTAAAAATAAACTCTTTAAATGAAAAAAATGAATTAAATTAACTCCTAACAAAATTACTACAAGATATTATAGAATGAAATCAGTTGTCCAAAATAAATCTATTTTTACTACTATATGTATAACTTATCGTGTTGGGATAAATTCAAAATCCTAGAATTTGAGGGTTAAAAATATGTTTGAAAACATACTAATGTAGATTTGGTTGATGTTATAATATCAATTAAATTGGGTTCCATAACTGAATATCAAATGTAGAGTAATATTTATAAAATAAAACATGGTAACAAATTTGGATAGATTGCATCTGTAAGAAATGTGTGGATATTTTTTCGATACTTTTTTTGTGATATTAGATGATTAAAAACAATTAAATTGAAATATTATGTAAAATATATCAACTTATAATAAAAATATATATCATTTTTTAATTGATTTCACACTATAAATTAAAAGGAAGAATATTTAAAAAATATATATATTTCACCAAAGAGAAGAAATATCTGAACTATGCCCATATTAGAATTTCACGATAACTTCTATGATTATGGAAAAAAAGTGGTGAAATTTATAAAGAGTGTTAATATATACCTAACATAAAAAATTCAATTAGTTTTTCGATAGAAAGTAAAAAAATATAAAATAAATCGTGTGAGAAATGTGGACAAGTATTCTTTGCGGATGGAATAAATAATACAGTAAAAAATTTAAAATATAAAGATTATTTAGGTGAAGGTAAATAAAAACAATAGATTAATCTATTTTAGTGGGAATGAAAACATCATAGACTATTTCATATTATCCATAAATATTAAAAATACATGGTGTTAACAAATAATCTAAATGTGTTTCATTCTAAGAGTATGATAATTGAATTGTGTTAGAGTTAGAAGTATAATATTAATAAATAAAAATATTATATCATTTTTACACAAAAATATTTACTTAAGATTATTTAAGATATTAAGGGATGTAATAATAATTCATAATATTCTACTAACAATTCCATGAAATGGATAAACAGATTAGTGGAATTATTAATAATTTATAAAAACATACAAATTTCTATTAAAACTAAGATCACTACTATAATAAATGATTCAATGCATAAGAATATTGTTGAACATATACCAAAATATTATCAAAATAGATATCAATCCCCTTTAAAATTATCCAAATTTAAGGATCATAATGAAAATAATGATTTTTCATTTCTTATTAATGTTAAGAATAAAATTATATTAAGGAATAATAATGATGAAAATAATAAATCCATGTTTCCTACAAAAGTATTGTGTTGGAATATCTATATATGAAGTAAAAATAATGAGTTCCTGATATTTTAGAAATATAAAGAACATATTTTTAATGTTTAGATTCAAGTACCATTCATATTTATTTCATTTAATAGAAGATAGATACATAATTTTTGATACATAACAATTTATTATACTTATTTATAAAAATTTAATGTGAATAATAGAATAATATAACAGAATCAATTTTGTAATTATTTTATAACTAACATAGTCGTCAGTCATGAAATAATTTTAAACCTATTGTGAAGTCTCCTTAGTAAAAATTACTAATGAACCATATCTGGATTGAAGTTGTACAATAATTTTATAGAGTTTTTTATAATGTAAATTATCTACAATGATGTCCTTTGATTATAATCTCATGAGAGGGAGCTAAGAATATAAATCTATAGGTGTCTTAAAATATCCTATTTAAATCATTATTTCAAGACAGAAATTTAAATAAGTGAATTTCTGAGTATTTTTTATCATATTTTTAATATTTCTTTCATTTATGATAAATATATTTTGAAATGGGATGTGATTTTATAAAAACATTTCTGAAAGTGTATTAAAAGTCAACATTCACTAGAATGATAGTGATGTGTTTAATAAATTCGAGTTTACGCTCATAAATCTCTTGAAGACCAAAGATTATAGAAAATAAAAAGTAAACTAAGACATGGTATCACATTGTGGAATATATATGGATAAAATATTTTGATAAAGAGATCATCATATTACTCTACAAATATCATGGGTTATGTATACATGGACCTTATTGATTTATAGTCCTTTTAAAAATAAATGTTGTTCCAATCATTTCTCAATGAATAATGAATTATTCTAATAATAATATGATAATGAAAATAATGAATATAAAAGGTGAGAAATTTTTTTTATCATGTATGATAAAGAGAATTAAAATATTTTCCAATAAAAAAGTGTATAATTTTTTTAATAATGGGGTACACGGAACAGTACATTGAGAAAATAATAACATATTAATATTAGTTTTTTTGATGTGTCTATATTTATGAAAAAAATATATGAAGGGTTAAATTTTTTTTATAAATGGATTTGATTGGGGTTTTTAGTAAGCATGTCAATATGCATATCTTGGATTGTTTGGTGATGGCATAATAATCCACCGACTAGTGAAGCATAAGTGGTCTCCCATAAATCTATAGGTGAAGAAGTGTGAATAAATTGTATAGTAATACAAATGTTGAGAGATTATATATTATTTGAATTTGTATCATATTATAGTTTATATTATGATAATGTAAATCAATTTCTACTGTTGATATATTGAAAAAATTATCTATAAAACTATAATCAATAAGTGAATTTATTTTATTTTTAATTAATGGTATGGTAAAATTAAAATAATTAAAATGTTAGTGGACATATAGAAACACATTTAATGGATCTATCATTCAATATTGTAACAAAGTTCTATGTCTCAAAAAACAAGGATGACTGGTTTTTGGATTAATTTTTAATGACTAAATAAAATGGTTATGATATTTATTGAAATACTATAAAATAATTATTTCAATATGTAAATATTTTGAATTTGTAGAAAAATTGGATTGGAAATAATCTACTAATTTCCATAGTCTGTTAATTTCATTTGAGATACATATTCTATTTTATCTGTCTATACATGGGATATTGGTTCATAGTGATAATACATTTGATGTTTTTATATTACATAAAATATTTTCCATATATGAGTTTTAATTCATTGGAAATTTTAATAGATACATAATATATATATAAATATGAAAATGATACAGAAAATTTTAATTTAAGATCAATTCTAAGAAAATGGAAAATATAAATGTATGAATGATTTTTCACAAAACAAATTGCCAAATTTGGATATGTATATATTCTTATAGTGATTTCAGTGGATTCATATGAAGATGACTAATATTTTTAGATTTTTTGAAATGTTTTTGAAGTTCAAAAATATGTTCAGTATTGTACAAGATGTTTTTGTATATGAATGATGTTTTTACATATGTTGTCTTTAAAAACATGTTCCCTAATTTGGTAAAGGAAAAAATATGTTGTAAAATGAAATATTTTCTATAAGGACCTAGCCTTAAAACATTACATAATATTGAATTAACTGAATAATTCATATTGAGGATCTTTTCAGGTTTAGATATTTAGATAATTAGGACATAATTATTATATCTCAAAAGATTAAAAAGTAGATACTTCTACACAATTTCCGTTTTTTCATAAAATATAAACTCTTAAAAAAAGTTTCATGTCTAGTTCCATGTTTAAGACACCATACCTTTTCCTTGATCCCATCATTGAGCATATTCCACATTATGTCCTGTGAAAAACATTTCTAAAACATTGGATGACCCTAAAATTCTCAGTAAGGGATACACAAAGAAAGAAAACTGTTAGTTTTTCAAAACAACATGTAAAGCATGAATAATTTATCATAAGTAATAATTTTTACCTTTAAGAAGTATTAAATACTCTTTAATGAATAAAAGATCACTACATACCCTTTTTAACCAAAATATTATCATAAAACCCATATAAAGAACACATAACATATAAAGGTTACCTGGGACATAAACATACTAAATTGGAATAACCATACAGTCGAATTCCACACATATCACTAAATGGAATAGCCATCTGTCTAACTTCTATACCCAATGAATTGGAGGTTATAACATAACCACCAATCCTGGTATTCACATCACCACCTGTTATTTGGTTTGTCATGTAACCACCTGTCAAATGTCCATTTACCATTATAAAATCATAAGACATAAAACAAATATAAATTAAAGAAATAATTTCCACATTTAATTCACAATATAACACTTAAATATGTTGACATAAAAAATCCATTATCATAACCTTTTTCATTACCAAAATATAAAAAATATTATATGGTATTTATTTTCTTTTAAAAACATTACGGCTTGTTGAGGAAGCCAAAGATCAAATAACACTCGCGGCAGCGGAAAGGTCATTGTCATCACTAACGTTAAAAGGAACATTTTTTTGTCATTTAGTAAGACACATCGTAGAATAATATTCATTTTTAATAAAAATAAAATTCAAAGGGTTTTATACACAGTATTAAAGAAAGTCATGTATTAAAACAAAATATGCCTCAATGAAAGGAGATTGAGACGACGTACATTACCTTGTGTTTGACTTTACTCGATCATTCTTTAATCTCTTGAATAATAATCTAAAGTTATCTTCTACTATACTAAGAAACTATTTCTAGTCTATTATTCCTTTTATATCACTTATTACCATGTTAGATACATTTTGTAAACATTTATGTTAATAACATTGGTTTCGTCGATATTTAGTACTTGAGTCAAAAATGAACACCTTTTATTTAGAAGTTGTCCAAGTGTTCAATAGTTCATTATATCTAGAATGACATACATCATTTAGATATCATATATATCATATATATCCAATATATACATGTATTTATAATAGTACATTACATTTATGTGTATAAAAATGAAATGCAACGTTCATGGAGACAGTAAGCTATACGTACGCATTAACGCTACTTCTATTTCTATTTCATATTTAATGGAATTAAAACATAATAATACATAATAGTATTATAATTCTAGTATTTTATAATATATAATTTCATTAAATCTATCTTTTATACGTACCACATATGGTATGAATGAGTCATATCACTTTGAGGGGGCAGTAATCCGCACTTCCTATAATGAGATTATCGTGTTTACCCATAATGGAAACCATAAAATAATGATATAAATGGAAATTAAAGAAGCCTAAAAAATATATATATACATATATAATATAAATAAAATTCCATCATAATGGCCCTCAAGAGAGGCGGTAGGAGATAATCGAACAGTCATCGTTTCGTGAGGCGTTATTTTTCCATCAACAGAAACATTAGGTTCTTCATCCATTAGATGGAGGTGTGTGTAGGTGTAGTTTGGATACTTTTCATAACAAAATCCTAGTTTATTGAGGATACTAGTGTTGTTACAAAACAATGGAATAAAAATATTTTAGGGGTTGGAGAAGAAAAATCAAATAAAACAATTAAAGAGAAACTATTACCTTTAATTTGGGTAACTCACTTTGGTTTGAACCAAATGACTTCTATAAGTTCTTTCTACATAAGGAATGACTTTTAGGGGGAAGAGATAGATTTATTGAGGTTATTTTGGAAGAGATTGGATGATCAAAAAGGCTTGAGAGGTGTGACTAATTGGATTTAAGTGGTCTCCTTTTATAAGTGAGAGGAGGGGCTCTTTAGGGAAGTGTGAAAATATTATTTTATTATATAATGATATTCAGTTTCAAAAGGTCCAAAAACTATTATGGTCGAAGATGAGTTGACTCATATTTGAAATTAAACCATCCAATCAAAATTGGACATGTTTTATGTAACATCCCAGTTAAATAGAGAATATTACTTTTTCATATTTATTAATATTTCTGAATAAAATATACATATTACTTTAAAGGTAACTCTATGCTCGATGGCGTACCCAATACGCAATAATGAGTTTCTTTGAAATCTTACGTTCCACTCTAATAATAAAATAATATTATTTTAAATGGTAGTTAAAGCCAAGATGTTGTAATGGAGGGAATGAATAGAACTAACTACAAAATGATTATATATGTTTGTAAAATATTTTTTCTTTTTTACAATAAATGTTAGAGGATTAAAATGCAAATGAATCCAATTTTAAGCATAAATATTCTAATATTCTTTAAAAGGTCGATTAACCGCTTTTTGATGGAGAACCATTTTTAAATACACTTTTTGACCATTTTAGATGTTATATTGGACAAAATAAAATCTGTCTTTAGAACCAAGACCTCAAAATACACTTTGTGTATGTTTTTGTTATTTTTTTCTGAAAAAGTTCATTTTTTATGAATAAGTGAAAAATGTTGTATTTTAATTCAAACCCAGTTTTAATATAATTTATTTATATGATTAGATCATATTTTTAATTTGTTTTAAAGTGAAATTAGAAAATATTTTTACCATTTAATCCAATGGTTGTCTTTTGAATTAATTTAACTTTGAAATTGGACTTAAACAAGTGTCAATCTTTTGATATATTTTGTTTCATAAAAACATGCTATTTGTTTTGAAAATGGGAATTAATAATTAAATTGATTAATGAAACTTATATGTTTTGAATTTTGTAAAATAGACATCATTTTTGAATTCGGAATATCAAATATAGCTTAGAGTGAATTTTTGGTATTTTTCTAAAAAACAACAATTTTTGATGAATAGTGAAACCACTAAGTGGTAGTTAAAAAACTAATTTTTCATTTAAATGAAAATTTACTTTAGAGAACCGAAGCATGACGTACATTGACGTTACATTACATTTGCGGAATACTTAGTACATAACAAAAAACACACACACAAGGATCGTAATAGTTTAGTGTCTTTGGAAACTCGGAATATAATCTTCTAATCCTGGTGAAAGATCTTCATCATCTCCCATAAAGATCTTTTTTTTATACCTAAAACCTTTCTTTATATCCTGGGGAAAATAAAACATAAAAGGGTGAGCTCAAATGCTCAGTAAGGGTAAGAAAAAGAAATATCAATCACATCATATACATAAGCACATAACTTTTGGAAATTTTAACCTGTAAAAGAGATCATAATTTAATAACCTGGGATAACTCATGGCAGTGAAATGTAATCACAATAATCATAACATAAAACATTAAACTTTGTGGAATACACACATAATCATAGAGAATCATTTCTTGTTAGTCAATACTCATTGCCAAGACCATCTTAGTGGACAAATTCCCTTTCTGAACCGAGTCACCCTCGTTTCAGTCCTGTTTCACTGAACCGGTATAACCTACCGTTCCAGCCATGTCTATCTCATGATATATAAAATATTTACCCAATGCATTGGATGGAGATATAGGTCCCACCCATCTCATAATGATACCATTCTTATGTGTGCCACAAAATCATAAATCATACATCATTGCATAACCCATGTAATAAAAATGGGATTCGTAAACATCGTGACATCATAAAAGAATTCATATAAGATAAAGGAATTCATAAAAATAATTACATCCCAACATAAACAAATCAATGTAATAATAGGTATATAAACAGAACCCTATGTTATCTTAAATGGAAAATAATTTTGATAAAACACTTGAAATGAATTCTTGAGGAAAATATCCTTTCTTCTTCAAAATCAATTTCTTTTCACAAAACGTCATGCAATTTTAAAAGAAAGATATTTTATTGAAAATAGTCATGAAATATTTTGGAGGAATATTCATGAAAATAAGGCTTTATAAAACCGTAAAAATCTGTTCGGGCCGTATAAGTAAAAAAACATTCTTCTCGTACTTTTGTCGGAAAAGTCAAAAAGTACCTCGTACGAAAAAGGACAAAAGATTCCTTTCATATCTTTTACTAAAAACTCACCAAAGGGTAAAATTGGATTTAAAAAATTTTAGTTGGATGTAAATAATATTAAATATTGAGGAAACATGGATGTGGATGATAAAATACACCCCAGTAAATACCAAAGTATAAGCAATCTCGGATAATAATGAGATTGTGATATTTCCCTTACCTTAGGTCCGATTTGCTTAGTAAGTGTCTGAACCTCCTATATAATGATTTAAATAATGTCATTTACTTATTACATAATCATATACATTTTTATGATATCATATATGGTTCACTTATGACTTTATATTACCTGTTCTTTTGTAAATTCCATGTTAAAGAGCGTTTTGGGTAAAATTGTTTCATTTGTCGTCCGTGTTTTATCTTGTAATTATTCATATGATTACTTAGATCATGATTACTTAATTCCAGAATATAAAAAATGATTTATATATATATATATATTCAGAATATACATATATATAATGGATCGATAAATGGAATGAAATACACCATTCATGGAGACTGTAGGCCGTACGTACGCATGAACGCTGTTTTCGTTTCCTTATTGAATTGAGTGGAATTAAGTAGATGACATAAATATATATACACATAAATCCAGTAGTTTTATAATGTCATATATTTCATTATTATTTCTTATATATACTTTATAATCATTCATAAATGGTTAACATGGAGAATGAATCTCATCGCGTCGTGGAGACGGTAGTCCATACGTACGCACGAGCGATGATATCACTTCCATAATTATTGAATTGAATTGGAATGGATGATACAATATATCAGAATCATTATGATGTTATAATAACTATGTATAGTTATTCTTTATACCATAATACCCATCCATGTAAGGTGTTGGTGGAAAAACAGATTACACCACGGCGTGGAGACGGTATTCCGTACGTAAGCACGCGCGGTGATTTCATTTTCCGTAGGATGGATAGATGGTGAATTATGATTGTTTCATACATATAATAACATATCAGTATATGAGTGATACTGATGTTATTACTTCATAATGAAACAACCTATGAAGAAGAAGTGGAAGGAGAAATAAAGGTGAAAGAATCGGTAACGGAAATTACCTCTTCTTTTGAAGCGCCTTTTTGAGACCTCCTCTTAGGTCACTAAAATTGGTCTTTGAGGAAGACCAGAACCTCTAGGATGTTTCTAGGGAAGTGGAGAAGTGAATTTGTCAGGGGTTGGCCGAGCGTGAAGGCTCAATGTTGTGTGAGGAAGAGAGGGAGGAGGTGTCCTTTTATAAGGGAGGAGAGGGGCACCTTTGGAATAACTAAAAATATTATTTTATTATAAAGTCATGTTCGGTTTTAAATAGCTCCAAATTAATTTATTTCGAGGATATGGTGGGGATGGGTCGAAATCCTCTCATCCAATAGGATTTAGACAAGTTTAGGTTATTATTTTAACCTTATCAATTAGATTTAACTCTAAGTTAAATAATTTAACTTTTACCATGTCTTTTTGTTTTCTTACACTATATGGTTAATAAACATACTATATCAAGCCAAAAGAACCCCAAGTTGTTTATTATTAATATATATAATCTTATCTAAGTCATTTGGCAGAACCGTAGATTTTTAGGAATAAAATAACAATTAATAATATAATATTTGTTTTAATAACTATTTTATGTCAATTTTGATACTATTTGGTACATGATTTTTATGAAATTTATAACAAAATGATACGTTCTAACCAAGTTACATAAATCAACAGTAACATGTCATATTAACCTATAAAATTAGTTTAAGTCATAAAAAGTCTCAAATTACATTTATTTGGGCATTTATAACATCAATTATGTCAATATTTCATTAATAAGACAATTACTGCATCATCTTTGTGTCATAATAAATGATAATTATATAATCCCTAAAAATTCTAAATAAATTCCTATGATGTATATAATTGTATTAGATTTGTGGAGACTATTCATGTTTGATGTTTCATAAAGTGTATCACTAGATTAAAATTATTATACTTATAAGATTTAAGAAAGTGACATGTTGTCACATTCTTTGGTTTTAATAATAATTAAATTATTTTCATTGACAAAATTTAATTAAATGAATCTAATCAGACCCTTAGGTGATATGGGTCTATTTTGAGTCATCCAATAGGATTTTGACATTTGTTAGGGTAATTTTAAAATATTATATTTACCCTTAATTACCCGATTTACCTTTAACTATGGTAAATAAAATTTACCATAGTTACTATTCATAATTCCCAAAAATAAAAAGTAGTCTATTAACATAATTTGGACCCACTGATTCCAAATATGGAATCCATTTTTTAAAATTCAATACACAGAAGTTGCAGAAATTAAATTAAAATTAATCCCATTGTCGAATAAAAACAGGTTTTTGTTTAAAACATTGCAAAAGATTGAATTGATTTAACCTACGAATTCAAGGTAAAATAAATTCTAATGACATACATTATATTAAATGGTATAAATATATTCTATTTATACTTTAAAACCATTAAATATTAAAATTTAACCACATAAGATATTACGATGAAAAAAGTTATTTTTAATTAAAATATAGCGTGTTTTTACTATTCATTAAAATCTGAAAGTTACCATAATAAAATGAAAAATTTATCCAAAGTAAATTTTTATATCTTGAATCCAAAGAAGAATTTAATTTTGTCAAATTGAACTTATAAACATGTCAAAAACTAGATTTAATGTGGGTGCGCCATCAAAAGGTGGCAAAATTGCATTTTTTGAAAAATACTTATTTTACCCGAAAAATTTATTGTGTTCTTATAACATGTTCTAGAAAATGTGTATGATGAATAATAATTTTATAAAATTCAAAATTTAGTAAATAATATTCATAACAGCTAGTTCATGACAATATTATAATAATATATCATTGTTTATTAAAACCCGGTATTGCGTATAACACACGCTATCGAGAAAGGTCGCAATTGAGTGTAATGCAAGCCAAGTCTGGGTTGTGTGTTGTGAAAGAATCCTTCGTTGTTTCGTATAACAGAATCCAACCATATTTCATTTATACATTGAATATATATATATATATATATACTCAATGTTGCATAGAATAACTATTATCAAAATTGTGTGTAACACGATCCAAGAATAGTGTTGCGTATACTGCAAGCTAATACAGTGTTGCATATAGAGCAAGGTAATCTTGGTGTAGAATACAACACAAGACATTAATGAAATTAAAATAATATTTTTCATAAAATCTCGGGGTGTTACATTATACCACCCTTAAAATGAATTTCGCCCTCGAAATTCGTCAGGGTTATAAATGGTTTACTACTCAAAAGTTTCTTTAATAGAAACCCACATCGTAAAAAGGAATACCACAACCAATATTTAAAAACAAAAGTATGAAACGTAACGGTTACCCAAATAAACTAATCACTGGGTTTCCACATAGGTGAAAATATGGATATGGAAGAAAAATCTAACCATCATGTTCTGATGGAGTGTGGCAGAGAACATGGCTATGGAAAAGCCAACAATCACAAATCCATAAATTTGTGATGATCTATGGTACCATCTGATTAATCAGATATAAGATCACTAGGACAACATTTTTGGTTTTCAAGATCGTTTCCCTAAAGTTGAAGAATTTGAATTAGAATAAATACTGACTTTATTTTGGTATAATCTCACTGTTTTTCATGCCTTGAACAATTTCTACTTCATCTCTTAAATAAATGAAGTTGAATTTGTTATTCGTGAAGTGTTAGCAGATCATGTGATAGAATGACGGGTCATTCCATCTGTCTCAAACAAAAGGTTAGAAAAAGTTATTAAATATACATAAGTCATTCTATAGTGAGATTAATCATATATGGTTCCTAAAATGGACTTATAATTCATATATCATACTGCTTAATATAATAAAACTAGTTTCTACTAAACAGGGACTTCCTGTAGTCCAGTGGTAGGCGATAAAGGCCAATCGCACTTCGGTTGTGGGTTCAATTCCCACAGCCTTGTCTGACGCGATGGGTTGTCGCCCGTCCTGCAGGTTGTCCTTTTTCTAAAACTATATTACTATAACATCCCATCAATAATATCAAAAAAAGTTCTATCCTTAAACAATACTAACTTTTGTCCAACATAATCCATTCTAATCATTAGTCTTATCTAAAATACTTTGGTCCACTCTCATAACATAGTGAAAACGATTACCAGAGATTTAATTCCATCGTTGATCTCCATATATCATAAAATATGTCTTATTCCAAACATTCAAATGCCTTAATAATGTATTCTCTTGAATACCCATTGAACCATAGTGAAAACTTGAATGCAGTTAAAAGTTAACACTTTCCACAAACCAAAATCCTCAAAATTCTATATACTCAAACCAAGATATCACTTAGTCCTTATATCAATCATGAGCTCATGAATACTGTTAAACATTTCATTTTCTTGTTTTCCCTTCATTATGCGAATATCATCTTATTTCCAAAAATATCTCAATCACTTTGAATACCTCATTAGACCAATACATAAATATTCCAATACTTTGTGATACAACATTATCCCATTACATAAACACTTAATCATTACACCACATCGTTGTCATATTCAACATCTCCAATAGTGATCGCATGTGACTTCCCTTTGTCCTTTGCTTTAAGTGGATGCTCATGTCGATCATCACTAACCCTTGGATTAGGGAATTTATTAGCATAATGCCCCATTTCCTTGCACTTGATGCATTGAAGTGTTGGTGGTGCGTTCTCTGCAGTGTTTGCTTTATTCACATCATTAGAAACCATTTTTCCATTACTTCGACACTCAGCTGCTCGATGACCTTCTTTTCCACACTTAAAACATTTTCTAGTCCCTTTAAGACAATCTCCATCATGCTTCTTTCCACACTTTGTGCATAAGGAAACATTCATCTTCTTTTCACCATTATTCTGAGATTTCTCCTTGAACTCCATCTTTCGTTTCTTGTCAAAACCAAGAGATGGATATGTAACACCAACTTCCATTTCTACCTTGATAGCACAACGCACAATTTCTTCAGAGCTACTGAAGTCTCTTATAGTTAATTCCCTTCGAAGACTTGGTTTTAAGCCACTGAAAAATCGATCAACTTTACTTTCAGGTTGGATGATAATGCCAGATGCATACCTTGCAAGTCTTGTAAAATTCGCTTCGTATATACCAACAGATTCATCATCCTCCTGCTTCAGCTCAAGAAACTCCTTTTCCATCTTTGTTCGAAGAATACGAGGGAAGTACTTACTAAAAAACAAGTTCTTGAACTCGTCCCATTCCATGGACTCAATTTCATCTCTTGGCCTCGTATTCTTGATAAGATTCCACCATTGATCAGCTTCACCTTCCAAACGATATACTGCTATGATGAATTTATCATGCTCAGAACATTGAAGAATTGAAAATATCATTTCAGTGGTACTGATCCTTTGTTCAGCCACAAGTGGATCGGAAGACCCACTGAAAGAAGGTGGATGTTGCCTCATGAAAGACTCAATAGAATATTGTTCCCTTCTCTGCTCATTTGGATGTCCAGAATGATTCATAGCTTGTGTAAGTATAGCAATAAGATTTTTCACTCCATCTCCCATAACATTTTTTTGTTCAGGAGGGCAATCATTGCATTGTCCATTGCATTGATCAACACGATTCCTTCGGGTTCCAGCCATCGACTAAAACCCAAAAAGAATAGTGTGAGAGGAAAAAATCATGCTAGGGAAAACAACATAATAAAGGGGGATTACATTCAATATCTAACATCTTAGGTTTAATTCTATGATCGTTAGCGTAATTCTAGTACTATAACCTATACGTATACTTATCCTTAGGGACATCCCTAGACATACCGTAGAAATATCTCTAGGGATCCCACTAACGTTTTCGCATCCTAGTTTCCAAAGGATGACTAAACCTTTCCTCTAATACCAACTATAGAGACCCGAATCATGACATAAATTGACATTACATTACATTTTCGGAATACTTAGTACATAACAAAAAACACACACACAAGGATCGTAATAGTTTAGTGTCTTTGGAAACTCGGAATATAATATTCTAATCCTGGTGAAAGATCTTCAACATCTCCCATAAAGATCTTCTTTTTTTTATACCTAAAACCTTTCTTTATATCCTGGGGAAAAGAAAACATAAAAGGGTGAGCTCAAATGCTCAGTAATGGTAATCAAAAGAAATATCAATCACATCATATACATAAGAACATAACTTTTGGAAATCTTAACCTGTAAAAGAGATCATAATTTCATAACCTGGGATAACTCATGGTAGTGAAATGTAATCAAAATAATCATAACTTAAAACATGAAACTTTGTGGCATACAGACATAATCATAGAGAATCATTTCTTGTTAGTCAAGACTCATTTCCAAGACTATCTTAGTGGATAAAGTCCCTTTCTGAACCGAGTCACCCTCGTTTCAGTCCTGTTTCACTGAACCGGTATAACCTACCGTTCCAGCCATGTCTATCTCATGAGATATAAAATCTTTACCCAACGCATTGGAGGGATATATAGGTCCCACCCATCTCATAATGATATCATTCTTATGTGTGCCACAAAATCATAAATCATACATCATTTCATAACCCATGTAATGAAAATGGTATTCGTAAACATCGTGACATCATAAAAGAATTCATATAAGATAAAGGAATTCATAAAAATAATTCCATCCCAACATAACCAAATCAATGTAATAATAGCTATAGAAACAGAACCCTATGTTATCATATATGGAAAAGAATTTTGATAAAACACTTGAAATGAATTCTTGAGGAAAATATCCTTTCTTCTTCAAAATCAATTTCTTTTCACAAAACGTCATGCAATTTTAAAAGAAAGAGATTTTATTGAAAATAGTCATGAAATATTTTGGATGAAGCTTCATGAAAATAAGGCTTTATAAAACCGTAAAAATCCGTTCGTGCCGTATAAGTAAAAAAACATTCTTCTCATACTTTTGTCGGAAAAGTCAAAAAGTACCTCGTATGAAAACGGACAAAAGATTCCTTTCATATATTTTACTAAAAACTCACCAAAGGGTAAAATTGGATTTAAACAATTGTAGTTGGATGGAAATAATATTAAATATTGAGGAAACATGGATGTGGATGATAAAATACACCCCAGTAAATACCAAAGTATAAGCAATCTCGGATAAAAATGAGATTGTGATATTTCCCTTACCTTAGGTCCGATTTGCTTCATAAGTGTCCGAACCTCCTGTATAATTATTTAAATAATGTCATTTACTTATTACAGAATCATATTCATTGTTATTATATCATATATGGTTCACTTATGACTTTATATTACCCGTTCTTTTGTAAATTCCATGTTAAAGAGCGTTTTGGGTAAAATTGTTTCATTTGTCGTCTGTGTTTTGACTTGTAATTATTCATATGATTACTTAGATCATGATTAATTAATTCCAGAATATAAAACATGGTTTATATATATATATATTCAGAATATACATATATATAATGGATCGATAAATGGAAAGAAATACACCGTTCATTGAGACGGTAGGTCATACGTACACATGAACGCTGTTTTCGTTTCCTTATTGAATTGAGTGGAATTAAGTAGATGACATACATATATATACCCATAAATCCAGTAGTTTTATAATGTCATATATTTCATTATTATTGCTTATATATACTTTATAATCATTCTTAAATGGTTAACATGGAGAATAAATCTCATCGCGTCGTGGAGACGGTAGTCCGTACGTACGCACGAGCGATGATATCATTTCCATAATTATTGAATTGAATTGGAATGTATGATACAATATATAAGAATCATTATGATGTTATAATAACTTTGTATAGTTATTATTTACACCATAATACCCATCCATGTAAGGTGTTGGTGGAAAAACAGATTACACCACGGCGTGGAGATGGTATTCCATACATACGCATGTGCGGTGATTTCGTTTTCTGTAGGATGGATAGATGGTGAATTACGATTGTTTCATACTTATAATAACATATAAGTATATTAGTGATACTGATGTTATTACTTCATAATGAAACAACCTATGAAGAATAAGTGGAAGGAGAAATAAAGGTGAAAGAATCGGTAACGGAAATTACCTCTTCTTTGAAGCGCCTTTTTGAGACCTCCTCTTAGGTCACTAAAATTGGACTTTGAGGAAGACCAGAACCTCTAGGATGTTTCTAGGGAAGTGGAGAAGTGAATTTTGCAGGGGTTGGCCGAGCTTGAAGGCTCAATGTTGTGTGAGGAAGAAAGGGAGGAGGTGTCCTTTTATAAGGGAGGAGAGGGGCACCTTTAGAATAACTAAAAATATTATTTTATTATAAAGTCAAGTTCGGTTTTAAATAGCTCCAAATTAATTTATTTCTAGGATAAGGTGGGGATGGGTCGAAATCCTCTCATCCAATAGGATTTAGACAAGTTTAGGTTATTATTTTAACCTTATCAATTAGATATAACTCTAAGTTAAATAATTTAACTTTTACCATGTCTTTTTGTTTTCTTACACTATATGGTTAATAAACGTACTATATCAAGCCAAAAGAACCCCATGTTGTTTATTATTAATATATATAATCTTATCTAAGTCATTTGGCCGAACCTTAGGTTTTTAGTAATAAAATAACAATTAATAATATAATATTTTTTTTAAAAACTATTTTATGTCAATTTTGATACTATTTGGTACATGATTTTTATGAAATTTATAACAAAATGATACGTTCTAACCAAGTTACATAAATCAACAGTAACATGTCATATTAACCTATAAAATTAGTTTAAGTCATAAAAAGTCTCAAATTACATTTATTTGGGCATTTATAACATCAATTATGTCAATATTTCATTAATAAGACAATTACTGCATCATCTTTGTGTCATAATAAATGATAATTATTTAATCCCTAAAAATTATAAATAAATTCCTATGATGTAGATAATTGTATTAGATTTCTGGAGACTATTCATGTTTGAAGTTTCATGAAGTGTATCACCAGATTAAAATTATTATACTTATAAGATTTAAGAAAGTGACATGTTGTCACATTCTTTGGTTTTAATAATAATTAAATTATTTTCATTGACAAAATTTAATTAAATAAATCTAATACGACCCTTAGGTGATATGGGTCTATTTTTAGTCATACAATAGGATTTTGACATTTTTTAGGGTAATTTTAAAATATTATATTTACCCTTAATTACCCGATTTACCTTTAACTATGGTAAATAAAATTTATCGTAGTTACTATTCATAATTTCCCAAAAATAAAAAGTAGCCTATTAACATAATTTGGATCCACTAATTCCAAATATGGAATCCATTTTTTTAAATTCAATACACAGAAGTTGCAGAAATTAAATTAAAGTTAATCCCGTTGTCGAATAAAAACGGGTTTTTGTTTAAAACATTGCAAAAGATTGAATTGATTTAACCTACGAATTCAAGGTAAAATCAATGCTAATGACATAAATTATATTAAATGGTAAAAATATATTATATTTATACTTTAAAACCATTCAATATTATAATTTAACCACATAAGATATTACGATGAAAAAAGTTGTATTTAATTAAAATATAGCGTGTTTTTACTATTCATTAAAATGTGAAAGTTACCAGAATAATATGAAAAATTTATCCAAAGTATATTTTTATTTCCTGAATCCAAAGAAGAATTTTATTTTGTCAAATTGAACTTATAAACATGTCAAAAACTAGATTTAATGTGGGTGCACCATCAAAAGGTGGCAAAACAGCATTTTTTGAAAAATACTTATTTTACCCGAAAAATTTATTTTGTTCTTATACCATGTTCTAGAAAATGTGTAAGATGAATAATAATGTTATAAAATTCAAAATTTAGTTAATACTATTCATAACGGATAGTTCATGACAATATTATAATAATATATCATTGTTTATTAAAACTCGTTATTGCGTACAACACACGCTATCGAGGAAGGTCGCGATTGCGTGTAATAGAAGCCAAGTCAGGGTTGCGTGTTGTGAAAGAATCCTTCGTTGTTTCGTATAACAGAATACATCCATATTTCATTTATACATTGAATATATATATATATATATACTCAATGTTGCGTAGAATAACTATTATCAAAATTGTGTGTAACACGATCCAAGAATAGTGTTGTGTATACTGCAAGCTAATACGGTGTTGCATATAGCGCAAGGTAATCTTGGTGTAGAATACAACACAAGACATTAATGAAATTAAAATAATATTTTTCATAAAATCTCGGGGTGTTAAATTTACCACCTCTGTGATTTGAATTTCAAAAATCCGACATACATGGTTGTTATTAGGATGTAAAATTTGGTTCAATGGGATGAAAATATTTTTTGGTGAATAGTAACTTTAAAGTTTTATTAATCACGATTAAAGTTAATTAGTGTAATTTATGGTAAAGATAATGTTATAATATTATGAAATTACCTTTAAACATGTCCTTCCCTTATTGAATGAGTCATGGCCGACCAAGAAAATCTATGTGTCATCTTGGGGACCCCATGGAGAAACTTGGGTAAGAAAATTACATTAACAACAATTTATTTAAAGTTAAAATAAAAATGTCACAAACATGTATTTTTTTACTAAAACAATTTTTTGCGTGGGGTTTTACAACTCATAATTTTTGACTATAAATATTAATTGGAATGATAAAACTATTTCCTACATCATTTTATTTTTTTATAATTTTTAGACATTAAATGTATTAATTTATTTATGACACCATGATGATGCAGCGATTACCTCATTAATGAATGATTTAAATAAAATGAAAAGATAATGTAAAATCTAAGAAATAAACTTGTCAAAAACCTATTGGATGGGTGTATTTCGGACCCTTATCACCTTATACTTGAAATATATCTTTTTGGGACCTTTAAAATCCGAAAATAATTTTAATATAACGTGACATTTCAAGACTTTTCAAGAGTGCCCCTCCTCCTTCTTATAAAAGGCCCCCACCACTACCTCCTTACCCACACCTCTCAAGCCATTGGATCGGCCAAACTCTGATAATTTTATCTCTCCACATCCCTCTCGTCATCCTAGAAGTCTTCCCTTAGCCAGAAAGCTCTTCAAGAAACCCTTTTGGTTCAAACAAAGGGGAGTTACCCGATTTAAAGGTAAAGTCTTCCCTAATGTTCTTTTGTTTTATTTTTCTTCTCCAAACCCATAAACTCTTTTTGTTCCTTTATTTTGTAAAAACTCTAGTATATAAAATATACTATAATGTTTTTATGAGAATTATTCAAGCTACAATTACACGCTCCTCTATTTAATGGTTAAAGAAAATACAGTTTCTATGGATGGCGAATTACTGCCTCACGAAATGATGACTGTTCAATATTCTCCTACCACCTCTCATGGTGGCCATTATGATGGAACTATATTTATTTATGATATATATTTTATTTATTTCTTCTATATTCTTCTCTATTTTATTTTTAATACATACCTTTATGATTTTCATGTAGTGAAAATACGATAAGTTATTTTGAGGAAGTGTGGACTACCGCCCCCTCAAGTGATGTGACCCATTAATGCGATAGATGGAATGTATAAAGAATGAAATTGATGAACATATTTGACCTATATAACATATATATTATACTGGAATTATAATATTTATATCTCTCTCTTCTAGTTTTAATTCCATTAACGTTCCAAATAAATGAATGTAGCGTTCATGCGTACGTACGGCCTACCGTCTCCATGAACGGTGCATTTCATTTATTTTTATCTCCAAATGTTGTCGAATAGTATAAAATGAATATATACTAGATATATATTATATAAAAATCGTTAATAATATTCTGGAGTTGATGTACTTATAACTAAATGGAAATTGTTTTTCCAACAAGTTCAATTTTTACTCATGTACCGAACATCGACAAAAACGTTTCATATGAACTCACATTATTAACAAATTATTATAACATTATAATATGTGATATGAACTGATTAATAATCTTTACAGGAGGTCGATAAGCAATTATAAATTGACCATAGTTTATCATTCAGTAATATATAAGGAAACAAACAAGACAAGTCGGACTTGAGGTAAGGGATCCTACCTCTCTCTTTCTTTTTAAGTACTCTCTTTTATGTCATTTCTTTTAAGCTCATATTTCATATGTTTGGGGATGTTATTCAATATACCTCATACTGTAATTTTTATGATAATATTATGAGATACCCTATTTGATCTCATAAATCCATTTTTTGGATGTTTTAAGTGGCGTTGTTAGGCTGTAGAGTTTTCATAAGGGATTTTTCATCTCACTTTTATTCTTGTGAGATTTATGCTACATTTTTTACTATTTCCTTTGAGTGGGGTATGTACTGACCATTATTCTACTCTTTGTGTAATATAATATCATTTATGTGTATTTACATCAGCATTTTGTAGTCCTTCTTTCATGGGGTGTACGTTTTGAATTTACCCAAATCTGTAAGGGAACCTTTCACCCTCCTCTTTTTTTTTAAAAAAAACTTCTTTTTGTTAGGTATTTTAATTTACATCTTCTTATGTTGGGATATGTTCATATATATCCTTAGTGCTGTAAATTTTATTTCCAAGTGATGAGATACACTTTTTATCTCTCATCAACTCATTTTGTGAACATTAATGTGACGTCGTTAGGCTGTCAAATTTTAGTAAGGGAACTTCTTAACCCAATTTCAATTATTTGGGTTAAACCACTACTTATTTATGTCGTGCCATGAATATGCATGGATGAACTCTGATTGTTTTACACTTAATATCTTCTTATTTTAGGTGTATTTATATTTTCCACACATAATCATGTAATTGATTTATCCTTAATCTAAGGATACATACTTTGTAAGGGACATCGTCTCAATATCCTTTCATTGAGGCATATTTTGTTTTGTACACAACATTCATTTATATGTTGTATAAACACTTTTGACTTTTCATTTCATTAAAATGGAATATTTTTCTATGAAGTGTTTTATTAAATGACAAAAAGTAATGTATCTTTTAACGTAAGTGGTGACAACGTCCTTTTCTGCTGCCGTGAGTACTATTTGACCTTTGTCTTCCTTAAAAATCCATAATATTTTTAAAAGAAAATAAATACCATATATTCTTTTATGTATTTTGGTATTGAAAATGATTTTGATAATGGGTTTTTTTGTTTCAATATTTAATTGATATATTGTTATTGAAATGTGGAAATTTTTTCTTTCCTTTATAATTCTTTTATGTGTTATGATTTTATAATGGTACTTGGATATTTGACTAGTGGTTACGTGATAAACCATATAACGGGTGGTGCTGTGAATACCAGGATGGGTGGTTACGTTATAACCTCCAATGCATTAGGTATGGAAGTCGGCCATATGGCTATTCCATATAGTGATACGTGTGGAAGTCGACCGAATTGTTATTCATTTAAGTATGTTTATTTCCTATGTTACCTTTATATGTTATTTTTTCTTTATATGGGTTTATGGTAATCATTTTGTTACAAAGGATAAGTGGTGATCTTTTATTTAGTGAAGAGTATTTACTACTTCGTAAAGGTGATAAGTATTACTTTGATAAAGTATACATGGTTTATTGTTGTTTTAAATAAAACTAGCATTTTTGTTTCGTTCTGTATAGTTTACTGTTCTTTTTATACTCATCACATGATTTTGAAATGTTTTACACATGGCTTAAAGATGAATAGGTTCAAGGATAGGATCATGGAAAGACATTCTATCTAAAACATGGAATTAGACACGTTTCTTTTTAAGAGTTTTTTATTTTATGGAAACATTGGAGAAGTGTCTACTTTGTAATCTTTTGAGATGTAATAGTTATGTACTAATTCTCTAATACTCTAAACCTGAAAAGATCATCTATGTTGATTATTCATTGAATTCATAATTATGTAATGTTTTAAGGCTGGGTTTTTATAGTTTGTACCATAGGTCAGTTTAGATAACTTTAGAGGTTAGGGTATTCTCTATGAATAAGTGACATTACCATAATGGTTAGGATTTTAGAAAGAGTCATAGTTTTAGATAAAGTGAATGAGTAAGTGTTTCTTAGTGTTTATCTTCCTCATTAGTACATGATATTTTTTTTGATATACTCACACTGACATTTTTGGTTTTAGTAAATGGATGGTTCCAGCAGGCGCCAAAGTGACAATGGATTTGAAGGAAACTATGGTGGTTCTCTGATTAAGAGATTAGATGAAATGGGGGATTCAATGAGGAATCTCGTGGTTATTCTAAACCAACCATCAAGGTGTCAGGATTAACCACTTGAACCTTGCTGAGTTATCTGATGCATCATGTACGAGAGAACCATCTCGATGTAGAAGTTCGGGTAATAATTATAATAGTAACCATTAAGGTTTATATGATCTTTACAATTGAGGTAATTATAAGTTACTATATGATGGAAGATGAAAGGCATGAGGTAAAATTGAGGTAAAATTATGTTATGGTTATTTTTGAAGATTTTGTCTCTTTATGGGGAATGTTTTAAGGATTATATAGTTTTGGAAAAAGGAAAATACGCATACTGTGTGACAACCCATCGCATCGGACAAAACTGTGGGAATCGAACCCACAAGGAAAGTGCAACTGGTATTTATCGGCTACCACTAGACTACGTGAACTCCCTGGTTAATATGACACATTATTTTTAGTTATATAATTTTATGAATCAAGAATAAGTTTATTTTGGGTTATCTAAGAAAATATTGACCTATCATGGAGGAAATATGATTGGGTTAATTACTTTTTAATATGAGAATTTAAGAGAAACTAATGTTATTTAGAGATAAATGTTGATTTTTAACTTGGAAGACTATGTGATTAAATCTTTCAAATATTTTGGTTTCAATCTCAGTTTGGTTTAGTTTTAAGAATATCATGGAAAAATTGTTTATCAAATGGTCTTCGTTGAACTTTGGGTTTTGTTTGACAAATTTTGGAGATTAGGAATATATTTACTTTTTATAAAGGATTTCCATTTTGTGGATTATCTGATCTTGTTATAACAATTATGGTTTTGGTAAGGGTATAAAGACATTGGAAATATATAGTTCTCTATTGTGGATTAGGTGATTCTCTAGAAGTTTATTTTAGCGCCCTTAATGTGAACATGTCATCCAAAATACTCATCTTTTAGAGAAAATATGAGTTTGTGTAAGAAATCTAGTAAGAGATGAAATTCTACATGACAAGTATGTATTTTTACTTAGGATTTAGTTAAGCTCATAAATAAATTCCTCAATGAAAAGTAACTTAAAACAAAAATGTTGTCTGTTAACTTTTCCTACTGGGATATCTAATACGGTTTAACCCATCAAATGATTGTGATTTTCTTGTGGTTAACTTTCTTCTAATCATGTTTTCTATCACTCTATAACAGAACATGACCCTTTTTTTCTCTTCCATGTCCATGTTTTCCTACATGGAATCCTAGAATGGGTTAACTCGGGTGACCTTTGTACTTCCCTTTCCTTCTTTTAATGTGACAGTTTAATTTACTCATTTTCCGATGAGGGGCTTTCAATAAAGTTTCCAAGCCCAATTTTAAAATTATGTGGACACAATTCCAAAAAGGGGGGAAATATGTAACATCCCAGGTAAATCAAAAATATTATTTTTTCATATTTATTAATATTTTTGAATAAAATGTTAATATTACTTTAAAGGGAACACTATTCTCGATGGCGTACCCAAAACGAAACAATGAGTTTCTGGGAAATCTTACGTTGCACTCTAATAAAAAAATAGTATTATTTAAGATGGTAGTTAGCGCCTAGTCATTGTAATGGAGGGAATAAACATAACTAACTAAAAAATGAATATATATGTTTGTAAAATATTTTTACTTTTTTACAGTAAATGTTAGAGGATTAAAATGCGAATGAATCCAATTTTAAGCGTAAATATTCTAACATTCTATAAAAGGTCGATTAACCGCCTTTTGATGGAGAACCCTTTTTAAATCCACTTTTTGACAATTTTATATGTTATATTGGACCAAATAAAATCCTTCTTTAGAATCGGGAGATCAAAATTCACTTTGTGTGTGCTTTTGTTATTTTTTTCGATAAAGATCATTTTTAATGAATATGTGAAAAATGATGAACTTTAATTCAATCCTCATTTTAAAATAATTTATTTATTTGATTTGATCATATTTTGAATTGGTTTTAAAGTGAAACTAGAATATATTTTATCCATTTAATCCAATGGTGGTCTTGGGAATTAATTTCACCTTGAAATTGGACTTAAACTAATGTCAATCTTTTGATGTATTTTGTTTCTTAAAAACATGCTATTTGTTTCGACAACGGGAATTAATTATTAAATTGACTAATGAAACTTAAATGTTTTGAATTTTTTAAAATATACATAATTTTCTAATTCAGAATATCAAATATTTCTTAGGGTCGCTTTTTGGTATTTTTCTGAAAAACATCAATTTTTGATGAATAGTGAAACCACTAAGTGGTAGTTAAAAAAATGATTTTTCGTTTAAATGAAATTTTACCACCTCTGTGATTTGAATTTCTAAAATCCTACATACATGGTTGTAATTAGGATGTAAAATGTGGTTCAATGGGATGTAATTATTTTTTGGTGAATAGTAACTTTAATGTTTTATTAATCGCGATTAGAGTTAATTAGTGTAATTTAAGGTAAAGATAATGTTATAATATTATGAAATCATCTTGACACATTTCCTACCGTTATTTGATGAGTCATGGCCAACCAAGACAATCCATGGGTCAACTTGGGGACCCCATGTTGCCACTTGGGTAAGAAAATGACATTAATAACTTGTTATTTAAAGTTAAAATAAAAATGTCACAAACATGTATTGTTTTACTAAAAAAAATTTACATGGGATTATACAAGTCATATTTTTTACTATAAATAGTAATTAGAAAGATAATAATATTTCCTATATCATAGTATTTTTTTTATAATTTTTAGACATTAAATAAATTAATTTATTTTTGACACCATGATGATGCAGCGATTACCTCATTAATGATCGATTTAAATAAAATGAAAATATAATGTGAAATCTAAGAAATAAACTTGTCAAAACCCTATTTTATGGGTGGAGTTCTAACCCTTATCACATTATCCTAGAAATATATCTTTTTGGGGCCTTTAAATTCTGAAACGCATTTTAAAATAAAGTGACATTTCATGACTTTCCAAGAGTGCCCCTCCTCCCTCTTATAAAAGGCCCCCACCTCTACCTCCTTACCCACACCTCTAAAGTCATTGGCTCGGCCAAACTCTGATAATTTAATCTCTACACATCCCTCTTTTCATCCTAGAAGCCTTCCCTTAGGCAGAAAGCTCTTCAAGAAATCCTTTTGGTTCAATCCAAGGGGAGTTACCCGATTTAAAGGTAAAGTCTTCCCTAATGTTCTTTTGTTTTATTTTGCTTCTCCATCCCCCAAACTATTTTTATTTATTTATTTTGTAGAAAAACCAGTATCTTCAATATACTATGATTTTTTTATGAGAAGTAATCTAGCTACACTTACACACCCCACCGTCTAATTGTTAAAGAACATACTGTTTCCGTGGATGGTGAATTAGTGCCTCACGAAATGATGATTATTCTATAATCTCCGACCACCTCTCATTGTTTCCATTGTGATGGAACTATATTTATTAATGATATATATTATATTTATTTACTCTCTATTCTTCTGTATTTTATATTTAATACATACCTTTATGCATTGCATGTTGTGAAAATGCGATAATTTAATTTGAGGAAGTTTGGACTACCTCCCCCTCAACTAATGTGACTCATTCATGCAATACATGGAATGTATAAAGAATGAAATTGATCAACTTATGTGACATATATAACATATATATTATATTGGAATTATAATATATATATCTCTCTCTCATCTAGTTTTAATTCTATTAATGTGCCAAAGAAATGAAAGTAGCGTTCATGCGTACGTATGACCTACCGTCTCCAGGAACGATGCATTTCATTTATTTTTATCTCCATATGTTATGGAATAGTATAAAATGAATATATACTATATATATAATATTTAAATAATTAATACTATTCTGGAGTTGATGTACTTATAACTACATGGAAAATTATTTTCCAACAAGTTCAATTTTTACTGATGTACTGAACATCGACAAAAATGTCTGATATGAACTCACATTATTTTCCAATTATTATAACATTATAATATGTGATATTAACGAATAATAATATCTAAAGGAGTTCCTTCAGCAATTATTAATTTACCAAATTTTATCATTCATAAATATATAGAAACGAACAAGACAAGTCAGACTTGAGGTAAGGGATCCTACCTCTCTCTTTCTTTTTAAGTACTCTCTTTTATGTCATTTCTTTTACGCTCGTATTTCATATGTTTAGGGGTGTTCTTTAATATTCCCCATACTGTACTATTTATGTTAATATTATGAGAGACCCTATTTTATCTCATAAATCCAATTTTGGATGTTTTAAGTGGTGCCGTTAGGCTACCGAGTTTTTGTATGTGGTTTTTCATCTCACTTTTATTCTTGTGAGATTTATTCTACATTTGAAAACATTTACATTTAGTGGTGTATGTACTACCAATTATTCTACTTTTTGTGTAATATAATTTCTTTTATGTGTATTTACATCAACTTTGTATAGTCCTTCTTTCACGGGGTGTGCGTTCCAAAAGTTACCCAAATCGGTAACAGAACCTTTCACCCTCCTCTTTTTAAAAATGATTTCTTTTTGATACGTGTTTTAATTTACATCTTTTCATGTTGGGATATGTTCTTATATAACCTTATTTCTGCAAATGTTATGTACAAGTGATGAGATTCACTTTTTATCTCTCATCAACTCATTTTCTAAACATTAATGTGACGTCGTTAGGCTGTCGAATTTCTATAAGGGAACTTCTTAACCCAATTTCAATTATTTGGGTTAAACCTATACTTCTTGATTAAGTTGTTCCATGAATATGTGTGGATGAACTCCGATTGTTTTACACCTAATATCCTCTTATTTTAGGTGTATTTATATTTCCCACACATAATCATGTAATTTATTTATCCTTAATCTAAGGATACGTACGTTGTAAGGGACTTCGTCTTAATATCCTTTCATTAAGGAATATTTTTTTATACACAACTTTCTTTTATATGATGTATAAACACCTTTGACTTTTCATTTCATTAAAATGGAATTCTTTTCTACAGAGATTTATACTAAAAGACTAAAAGGAATGTATCTTTTAACATACGTAGTGAAAAAGTCCTTTTCCGCCGCCGTGAGTACGACTTGACCTTTGGCTTCTTTAACAAGCTGTAATGTTTTTAAAAGAAAATAAATACCATATACTATTTTATGTATTTTGGTATTGAAAATGGTTTTGATAGTGGATTTGTTATGTCAATATGTTTATGTGATATATTGTTATTGAAATGTTTAAATTTTTTCTTTCCTTTATAATTCTTTTATGTGTTATGATATTATAATGGTACTTGGACATTTGACGGGTGGTTATGTGATAAACCATATGATGGGTGGTATCGTGAATACCAGGATGGGTGGTTACGTTATAACCTCCAATGCATTGGGTATGGAAGTCAGACGTATGGCTATTCCATGTAGTGATATATTTGGAAGTCGACCGTATGGTTATTCCATTTAAGTATGTTTATATCTCAAGTTACCTTTATATGTTATGTGTTCTTTATATGGGTTTATGGTAATATTTTAGTTAAAAAGGATAAGTTCTGATATTTTATTCAGTGAATAGTATTTACTACTTCTTAAAGGTGAAAAGAATTACTTTGATAAAGTATACATGGTTTACTTGTTGTTTTAAAAAAACTAACAGTTTTCCTTCTTTGTGTATCCTTTACTTGGATTTTTATGCTCATCCCAAGTTTTTGAAAAGTTTTCCACATGGCTTAAAGATTAATAGGGTCAAGGATGGAATCAAGGAAATACATGCTATCTAAAACATGGAACTAGACATGTTTCTTTATAAGAGTTTTTATTTTATGGAAGCTTATTAGAAGTGTCTACTTTGTAATCTTTTTAGATGTAATAGTTATGTCCTAATTCTCTAAAACTCTAAACCTGAAAGAATATTCTATGTGAATTATTCATTTATTTTAAAACTATATAATGTTATAAGGCTAGGTCCTTATCTTCTGGATAATATTTTAATCATTATAATCTTATTTATTTAAATCATTTATTAATGAGGTAAATACTGAATCATTATTATGTCATAATAATTTAATTTTTTGATGTCTAAAAATTATAGAAAAAATACAATGATGTAGGAAATATATTTTTATTTCCAATGAAAATTTATAGTCAAATATATTACTTATATAAAACCATATAAAAATCAATTACTAAAAGATTTTGGTTTTTGTAATTTTGGCCTTTACTTTAAATTAATTAATCTAAATTGTCATTATCACTCCCAGGTTATTCAAAGGGGTCCCAAAATCAACCCAAAGATACCCATCGTCATCAATGACTCAACCAATAAAATTTGGACAAGTTTTAATGTAATTTTGAATTATTATAATATTATTTTTTCCTTAAATTATATTATTTACCTTTAACTACGGTAAATAAAAGTCAAAAGTTACTATTCACCAAAAATTATTTTCATCTTATTGAACCACATATTACAAAATAATAACAAACATGTATGTAGGATTTTTGAAATTCAATTCACTGAAGTGGTAAAATTTCATTTGATTGAAGAAGTCAGTTTTTTTAACTACTACTAAGTGGTTTCACTATTCATCAAAATATGAAGTTTCTCATAAAAATAAAAAAATATTCAGCATATGATTTATTTGATATTCTGAATTCAAAAATGATGTTTATTTATCCTAAATTCAAAACATAGAAATGGAATTAATTAATTTAAAATTAATTCCAGTTGTTAAAACAAATAGCGTGTTTTTAAGAAACAATAACTATCAAAAGATTGACACTTGTTTATGTCCGCTCTCAATGTGAAATTAATTCCAATGACAAATATTGGATTAAATAGTAAAAATATATTATAAATAAACTATAAAAACAATTAAGAAGTTAATATAACCATATAAATAAATTAGATTAAAACTTAGTTTTGAATTAAATCACAATATTTATCACAATTCATTAAAAATGAACATTATCGGAAAAATAACAAAAAATTATCCATTGTAAAATTTGATGTCCCAAATCAAAAGAAAATTTTATTTGGTCAAATAGAACATATAAAAAGGACCAAAACTATATTTAAAGAGGGTTCTCTATTAAATGGCGGTAAATCGACCTTTTAATGTAAATTATGCTAAAATTTTCATTCATTCAAAATTTATTCCTATAACTTTTATTGGATAAAAGTAAATACATCTAAAAAACATGTATAATTATATTTTAGTAATTTCTATTCATTCTTACCAATAAAATGCCTAGGAGTTTACTACAATTTAAAATAATAATATTATATTATTAGTATGCAATATAAGATTTCAAAGAAACCTGTTGTTGCGTATTGGGTAAGCTATCGAACAATGAAACCCCTTTAAAGTAAAATAAATATTTAATTCACAAATATTAATAAAAATAGAATGTAATGTTATTTTATTTCCCCAGGATGTTACATCCTTCTCCCTTTTGGGAATTGCGTCCTCGAAATTTTTATTCACTTATCAAAATAAGTGGGGGTATTTATCCCTCATAGCATTTTCAGATTCCCAAGTTGCCTCTTCAAGCATATGGGTTTTCCACAAAACCTCTACCTGGTGAATTACATTATTATACAACACTTTCTCTCTACGGTCAAGAATCTGGACAGGTTGTTCTTCATAAGATAATTTCTTTTCCAACTGAACTACCTCTAGGCTCAAAACATGAGATGGATCTGACATTTAATTTATCCAAATTAAAACATGAAAAACATTGTGTACCTGAGATAAACATGGAGGTAAATCCACTCGGTATGAAACTGATCCAAATTTCTCCAGAATTTCATAAGGTCCAATTAACCTCGGACTCAACTTTCCCTTCTTATAAAAAATCATCAGATTTTTTCATGGAGAAACATTAAGAAAGACATGATCACCAACCTCAAAATAAAGATCCTTCCTCTGGTTATCTGCATATATTTTCTGTCTTCTCTAAGATGTTCTCATGTGCTTTTGAATCAACTGAACTTTCTCTGCCATCTCTTCTACCAATTCTGGTCCCATCAGCTTCCTTTCACCTACTTCATCCCGAAAAGCTGGAGTTCGACATCGTTTTCTATATAATGCCTCAAATAGAGCCATCTGTATACTGGAATGAAAACTGTTATTATATGAAAATTCATCCAATGAAAGGTGTTGGTCTCAACTTCCCTGATAATCTAGTGAACAAGCACGTAGCATATCCTCCTTGTTCTGAATTTTTCGTTCTGACTGCCCATCTGATTGAAGATGAAAAGCTATACTACAATTTAATTCATTAACCAATGAATTTTGAAGGCCTTTCAAAAGTTGGAAGTAAAACTGGGATCATGATCAGATACAATGGAGAGGGGAACTTCATGCAACCTGACTATCTCTTTAACATACAACCGAGAAAGCTGATCTAGATACAATGTATCTCGAATAGGAGGGAAATGAACATATTTAGTAAATTGATCAAATATAACCTAGATTTAATTATTACCTATAGATTTCTTTGGTAATCCCACAACGAAGCCCATGGATATATTTTCCCACTTCTACTCTGGAACCAGTATTAGCTGAAGGATCCCTTTTGGTAACTTCCAATCTGATTTAACATGCTGACAAGTCAAACACTTCACAGTAAAATCAGGAATATCTCTTTTAAATTCCATCACACTAGTAAAACTCACGAAGATATATGTACATCTTAGTACTTCTAGGATGAACTGAAAATAGAGAACTATGAGCTTCACATAACAACTCATTATTCAAATGTGAATCAGAAGGAACACATAATCTCTTTACAAACCTCAAAACACAATCATTATCAATGTTAAATTTAGGAAACTTACCATTATAAACTAACTCTACAATTTTCTATAACTCACTGTCCTATTTCTGTGCTTTCTGTATTCTGTTTGATAGGGATTATCTCACTGACACCAGATAAAAAATAGATGAATTTCCTACACCAATAAAATCTATGCCAAATTTCATCAAATCAAACACCAATGTATCTTATTCAATAGATAACAATGTTAATAAAGATTTACTTTTTCGACTCAATGCATCAGCCACTTTATTGGATTTTCTTGGATGGTGAAAAATCATGCAATTGTAATCCTTGATTAATTCAAACCATCTCCTCGGTCTCATGTTCAATTCTTTTAGAGTGAATATATACTTTAAACTTTTGTGATCAGTATATATTTCACACTTTACTCCATAAAAATGATTCCTCAAAATTTTTAAATCAGAAAAAAAGAAGCTAATTCCAAATCTTGTGTTGGGAAATTTAACTCATGGGGTTTCAACTGACGTGAAGCATAAGAAATTACATGATCATTATGCATTAGGACCCAACATAGTCCTTTAAACGAAGCATCACTGTAGATAAAAATCTCAAAATTTCTAGATGGTAGTGGAAAAACTGGAGCATTCACCAATCTATTTTTCAATTCCTGAAAACAATCATCACATTCTTTTGTCCAAATGAACATTACACCTTTTCGAGTTAACTTAGTCATTGGACTAGATAACCGTGTAAACTTTTTAACAGACCTCGGGTAATAACCTTCCAAACCAAGAAAACTACTAATCTCGGTTATATTTGTGGGTCTTGGCTATTATTGAACAACTTTTGTTTTAATGGGATCAATAGTTATGTCATTTATTAAAACAATGTTATCAAGGAAAGAAATTTGTTGCAGCCAAAACTCACACTTGCTGAATTTCCCATACTGTTTCTTTTCTTTTACGGTTTGAAATGTAGCCCTTAAATGACTTTCATAATACACTTTACTTTTAGAATAATCTAAAATATCATCAATAAACACAACCACCATTTATCACCTAATTTCACTGATCCATCACTGTAGTAAACTGCTCAATTATGATTCTAACCATCTTAGGATGCAGATTGGAAGGTTATTCTCCTATATATGACTTCGTATCACAATTACCATGTTTTCTCTATGAAAAACCATTATCAAAACAGAAATATCTTAGGCGAAGCGACATGGTAATCTGTAAATGCTATATCATTTCAATATTAACATAAATTACTTTATGGATATTAATTTAACAATACCCTACCTCCTAAAGTTATCTAAACCGACCTCTATTACCAAATATAAGGACCCAAAGTTAAAATATTATATAATATTCAATTAAATGAATAATTAACATTAAGGATATTTTAGGATTTTAGTATTAGATAATTAATACATAACTATTAAATATCACAAGATTACAAAGTAGTCACTTCTACACAATTTCCATTTTTTACATAAAATATAAACTATTGAAAAAATGAGTCATGTCTAGTTCCATGTTTAAGACAACATAACTTTTCCATGATCTCATCCATGACCCTATTCCACATTATATCCTGTGAAAGACATTTCAATAACTTGGGATGAGCATAAAAAGCTCATTGAAGGATACACAAAGAAGGAAAATTGATAGTTTTTCAAAACAGCAGGTAAACCATGAATACTTTATCATAAGTAATAATTTTCAACTTTATGATGTAGTAAATACTCTTCACTGAATAAAAGATCATTAATTACACTTTTTTAACTAATATATTACCATAAAACCCATATAAAGAACACATAACATATAAAGGTTACTTGGGACATAAACATACTTAAATGGAATAACCATACCGTCGACTTCCACATATATCACAAAATGGAATAGACATACGGCTGACTTCCAAACCCAATGCATTTTAGGTTATAACGTAACCACCTTTCCTGGTATTCATGGCACCAACCGTAATTTGGTTTATCATGTAACCACATGTGAAATGTCCAAGTACCATTATAAAATCAAAAGTAATAAATCAAATATAATGGAAAAAAATATTTCCACATGACAATAACAATATATCACTTAAATATAATGACATAAAAAATCAATTATCATAACTATTTTCAATACCCACATACATAAAATATTATATGGTATTTATTTTCTTTTAAAAACATTACGGCTTATTGAGGAATCCAAAGATTAAATAATACACACGGCGGTGGAAAGGTAGTTGTCACCGCTAATGTTAAAAGGAAAATTCATTTTGTCGTTTAGTAAAATGATTCATATAAAAATATTCCTTTTGAATAAAAGTAAAATTTAAAGTGGTTTATTCCCCATATAAATGAAATTCGTGTATTAATGCAAAATATGCCTCAATGGAAGGAGATTGAGACGAAGTCCCTTACCTTGTGTCCGACTTGACACGATCGTTCTTTAATCTCCTGAATAATAAACTAAAGCTAATTTATACCTGCTTAAGAACATTTTTCAAGTTTATTACTCCTTTCATATCACTTATTAAAATTTTATAAACATTTTGTATCCATTTTAGTTAACAACATCCGTTTTGTCGATATTTGGTACTTGAGTCAAAAATGAACACCTTATATTTAAAAGTTGTACACGTGTTCAATAGATCATTATATACAAAATGAAATTCATCATTTAGATATCATATATATCATATATATCTAGTATATACATGTATTTGTAATATTACATAACATTTAGAGGTATCAAATGAAATGCACTGTTCATGGTGACGGTAAGCCGTACGTACCCATGAAAGCTACTTCCAATTCTATTTCATATTTAATGGAATTAAAACATAATGATACATAATAGTATTATAATTCCAGTATTTTATCATATTTAATATCATTAAATCTATCCTTTAAATGTACCACATATGTTATGAATGATTCGTATCACTTTGAGGGGGAGGTAGTCTGCACTTCCTCTAATGAAATTATCGCGTTTTCCCATACTGGAATCCATAAAGGAATGCTATAAATGTAAAATACAGAAGAGTAAAGAAAAAATAAACATAATATATATAATATATAAATATAGTTCCATAATAATGGCCACCATGGGAGGCGGTAAGAGATAATTGAACAATCATCGTTTCGTGAGGCATTAGTTTGCCATCCACATAAACATTATGTTCTTCATACATTAGATGGAGGTGTGTGTATATGTAGTTCAAATACTTCTCATAACAATATTATAGTATATTGAGGATATCGGTGTTATTATAGAAGAAAGTAATAAAAACATATTAAGGGTTAGAGAATAAAAATAAAATAAAATAATTTTAGAGAAACTGTTAGCTTTAATTTGGGTAACTCCTTTTGGTTTGAACTAAAGGTCTTATTGAAGTGCCTTATGCATAATGTAAGGATTTTAGGGGAGGATAGGGACGTAAGGAGCTTAATTGGCCAGATGTTGGATGAGCCAAAAGGCTTGAGAGCTGTGAGGAATTGGTTATAAGTGGTCTCCTTTTATAAGGGAGAGGAGGGGCTCTTTAGGGAAGTGTGAAAATATTATTTTAGTATATAATGATATTCGGTTTCAAAAAGTCCAAAAATAATTAAGGTTGAAGATAAGGTGACTTATATTCAAAATAAAATCATATAATAATAATTGGACATGTTTTGGATAATATTTTAATCATTATAATCTTATTTATTTAAATCATTTATTAATGAGGTAAATACTATGTCATTATTGTATCAAAAATAATTAAATTTATATGATGTCTAAAAATTATAGAAAAAATAGCATGAAGTAGGAAATAGTTTTATTTCTCCAATTTATATTTATAGTCCAAAAAATTACTTATATAACACCATATAAAAATTAATTACTAATAGATTTTTATTTATGTCATTTTGGCCTTTAATTTAAATTAATTAATCTAAATTGTCATTATCACTCCCATGTGACTTAAAGGGGTCCTAAAATCAACCCAAAGATGACCATGGTAATTAATAACTCAACTGATATGTTTTGGAGACGTGTTCATGTAATTTTGAATTATTATAATATTTTTACCATGAATTACCCTATTTACCTTTAACAGCGGTAAATAAAAGTCAAAAGTTACTATTCACCAAAAATTATTTTCATCTTATTCAACTATATTTTACTTAATATTAACAACCATGTATATCAGATTTTTGAAATCCAATTTATAGAAGTCGTAAAATGTCATTTAATTGAAAAAGTCTATTTTTTAACTACTACTAAGTGGTTTCACTATGCATCATAAAATGATGTTTTTTAGAAAAATACCGAAAATTCCGCCCAAGAATTATTTGATATTCTAAATTAAAAAATTCTTTTTATTTTGCTAAATTCAAAACATAGAAATGGCATCAATTAATTTAAAATTAATTGCTGTTGTTAAAAGAAATAGCGTGTTTTTAAGAAACAGTAACCATCAAAATATTGACACTTGTTTTTTCCACTCATAAAGTGAAATTAATTCAAATTACCAATATTGGATTAAATGGTAATAATATATTCTAATTAAACATTAAAACCATTTAATAAGACAATCTATCCGTATAAATAAATTAGATTAAAACAGAGTTTTGAATTTTATTACAATATTTATCACTATTAATTAAAAATTTAAACTTTATCGGAAAAATACCAAAAAATTCCCAAATGTAAACTTTTATGTCCCAAATCAAATGAAGAATTTTATTTGGTCAAATAGAACATATAAAAATAACCTAAACTAGAGTTAAAGACGGTTCACCATTAAAAGGCCGTAAATCGACCTTTTAAGGTAAATTATGCTAAATATTAGATTCATTCACATTTTAAGCCTCTAACATTTATTAGATAAAAGTAAATACATCTAAAAAACATATATAATCACATTTTAGTTATTTCTATCCATTCCTACCAATATAATGGCTAAAAGTTAACTACCATTTATAATAATAATAATATATTATTAGTGTGCAACGTAAGATTTCAAAGAAACCTGTTTTTGTGTATCGGGTAAGCTATCGAACATAGAAACCCATTTAAAGTAAAATTAACATTTATTTCACAAATATTAATAAAAAAAGATAATGTATTATTTCCTTATTTCCCCAGGATGTTACATGTTCATTCTCACATGAATGAAAAATTACATCATAATAAGTAAAATTAATATTTTATGTATATTATGTAATATGTTTACATTATAAAGCTTTTTATTTTTTTTGAATTTGTTAGATCTATGAAGAATTAATTGCATGTGAGAATCCATTATAAAAATAAAAAGGAAATTTTAATCAGATGAAACTCAAGATGATGTTTAGTGGATTATACAACACACAGAAAAATTATATATTTTTGTAAAATAAATATTGATCACTTTTTAAATAGTATGATGTCTTAAAATACATTTATTTGAAAAATATTTATGGTGATCAAAATTATGTGGATTTCAGGAATAATATTTTATATTGATTTATATAGAATGGCATTACATAAATATCAAAAATGTATTTTTTTTATCCTGATTGATAGAAAGATATTATTCATTAATATTATGATAGGAATTATGTTAATAAGGTATCTAGAAATTGAATGTTCAAGAAATGGCTAGTTATTGTAACATAGATGTTGTCTTATAGTAAATAGATTATTTAGGTATGAAATGTATTTTTTCATGATATATCGTATAATAATATATAGTGATATAATATATTTATTTTGAGATATTTTGGTAAAATATACTCAAGTACAATGGAATAATTAAATAGTTTAATTACTCAATTTGGATAATAATATATAATAATATAACAAAAGGTTATCTAATTAAGTTTACTAGATAACATAAGTTGATGGAAAAGAGAATATTCATGTACTTGAGAGCACACGTAGATGAAAGAATTGAGGATTTATTTCGAGATCATGGTGGTAAATTAAAATGATGTTATTTAATTAAAATAGAAACAGAATGTTTGTGTGATATTTTTTAAATATAAAAGAGGAAAAATAGAGAAGAAAAAATAAAACACAGGGAATAAATATTGAAACTCTATGAAGAGAACAAAATATATCTTGATGAGAGGACAAAACCCAGTATAGAGATGAATAAGATGAACCTCTTATGTATTGAGGAGGAATAACCACATGAAATTATATTTTTTATCATATAATATCCGTAAAAATATAATTATAAAAATAATAATATAGTTTTTGATAAAAGTTATTACAAATTTCAAAAATACTATGAATGAAATAAGAAGAAGCAGAATATTTGAGGAAGTATGATATGAATGTTGTTTTAAAGATCAACTAATGGTTGTTGAGATCTATCAACATGATGTTGAGAGAATGATCAAATAATGTTCTCTGAAAGATATCATTATATTGTTATTTATAGTGGTTGAGTTTCATTTAGTAAGAGATATGACAAGACTACCCAAATAATCTGTAATAATGGGACAATGAATACAAAAGTAAAATCAATTTGTTTATGATTAAAAATATATATTTCAAAAAATTGTAGTTATCATAAAAATGTAGAATAGTCATATAAATTTTACTATAATTGATTAAAATGTAATATAGATACACACTATATTACATCACATATCAAACAAGTTTCATTTATCAAATATTTTAAAAATAAATTTATTATAATATTAATAAATTTATGAAATGTATTATAATTATATAATAATGATCAAAATGAACTCACGACAATGAAAATGGGGCTTCATATTGTACATTAATGGGGCCACAATAACATTCCTTAGGATAATTTCCCATAACCTTTTATGATTGAGACATGTATGAAGTAGAAATATTTAATTATAATAGAATATTCATAAATAAATCATGGATCCTATATCAGTATAATAACACCATAAAATTTATAAACACACCTCAATTATTTAGATAATCAGTAATTTCCAATAAAAGAAATTATTTGATAGAATTTATCATAAATAAATTATATTAAAATTAATTTACTAACTAATTAATTATTAACACATAAAAATTCTTGGGTATTTATATAAAAATGAACATCAACACTATATAAATCATTGTTCTCCGTGATAAATTATATCACCAATGAATTTTTCAATAGTAATATTACATTATGATTATTAATTTTTCTTAAAATTCTAAAAATGCAGATATTACCCATCTAAATAAAGAAATAATTTTAATTATCTGATACCCAAAAACTCAAAATTACTCGAACCATAAATTATTAAAATTCCTTTAAAAATTATGATATACAAACTACAATTTTAAGGCCATTACAGTTTCTAGACCATAAAATGTTTCTGCCTAAAAAAAATATATACATTAGTTTTCAACTAAAATATAAGAAAATGTGAAATCTAATAGGTTTAATAAGTAGAATTACATCATATATAGACATCAAATAATTATCTAGATAGAATCTAATACATGAATCAAAATGAGATATAGGCCTGGAAAATGTGAAATTTATAATTCATGATGGATGTAAATACAGAAAAAACATTATCTAGAAATTTTATTTCATTAAATTGTTTATAAACATAATATTAACTAAAAATTTGACATATAATAAATGGGTATGTGTATAAATTGATAAATATATCCACTATTTGAAATATATTCTCCATGATATTTTTCTTCTCACCTTCTTATAATTTAAATAAAAATAATAATCAATAGTCACAAAACATTTGGTTTTACTAACCATATTTTCCCAAAATACTACCCTAAAAGTCAAAAAGATATATCAACTGTGATTTAAAAATCCTATAAAATCATATCCTTATTACCAAGAATCCATTTAAAAATAATTAAATATGACTGAATTATCCAATAACAAATTTAAAAAGTACTTTTGAAGCATCATTTTATAAGTTCCAAGAGAAATCAAAAAAACCAAATCCTAAAAAATATATAGTATAAACCACTATTTTATATTGATTAAATAAATTTTAATTCAAATAACAAAATATTAAAATAACGGATCCATATAATATTAATTTATAATTAAATCATTAAATTAAAAACACACCACTTGAAGGATAAGGTAAAAAATTACATTATAATAAATCCTCGTAAATATAGACCTATATGAATGTTGGTATTAATTTTAGACTTACGTACATTTATGGAAGGATATTTCATAAAATTCCAAAATTCAATATACATATGGGTAATAAAATAATCATAAATTTTCACTATGAATATTATTTTGTTATATTTTTACATCTTGGACATTATCAATTGCCTATATTGAATACTAGAGAATCCTGTAATATTATATTCAATATTAACTAGACCAATAATACATTTTTTTCCAAATAAATAATGGAATCTATATAAATTATTCTATATCTTTATATATACTAGGAATACTAGAAAGACACATAAAAGATACATATCCTAATAGAAGAATAAATAGAATGTATCAAAATTTAAAAATATATTCTTTATCATTAACTATTATAATTGACTATAGAGAGGAATCTATTATTTATATAAGGAATTTTTCATCATTGATTGCAATATAATAACCATATCTACTTACCACAAACTATTAATAAAACTGATTTACATTTCAATGTGAACTATTCCTCAATATCTTATATATTTCTAATTTTTAGGAATTTACCTCAAGAAAATTTATTTCTGGGTAAGAAATTGTAATGGAGTCTAAGAAAATAATAATAATTTAAAATTACTTCTCATGGAGTAAATTGAAGGGTCAAATCATATAATCACTTACATATATGTATTAATAAAAATATTTTATTCATTTTAAGCTATTCCAATCATTCATAATGGTTTTATAAATCATTAAACCTATAAAATCTAAAACATATGTTTATTATCTTTCAAATGTATTATGTACCCTAAAATAACATATAATGACCTCAATGTTAGTTTCTCATCTATAAAAAATTTTAAAAACACATTTCAATTTGTTAATCCAATAAGAATCGTAGTCATCACACAATCAATCATCCTCAATATAGCACAGTATGATATTAATAAACCACCCCTTTCAATAAGTCAATGGTTTCAATAGATTATACCACACACATCACCAAACATAATGGAAACTATGATATATTTAGGGAAAACATATATATTTATGTGTGAAAATTAAGACATAGTTTTTGAATTAACATGAATTAATATAAGTAACATATTTTAGAATTATATACAGTATGAAAATATATGCTACCTTTAATATGAATGATGTTACCTTAGTATAGAGAAAATTGAAATTAAGATAATTTTATTCATGCAAATATATTTTTATAATTACATCATATTTATATGATATAAATTTTAATTCCTATTTTTTTTATTAGTGATAATAATATATAATTTTTATGTATAATTATTTAATACTAATTTAATTAGTAAATAGTAATAAATATGAATGAGAATTTTTAATATTATAAAAAATTTAGTCAGTCTAAAAATATTTTATCATTATATTCCACCATTTCATTTAAAAGAAAAAATTAATATGGTTTTGAACATTAATTTTTAAATTCTATAATTATTTATTTGTTTCTAAAAAAGATAATGTTTAAATTTATTTCTTTTAATTTTTTATATATTATTTTTTTTGAATAGTCTAATATATCATTCTTATTAATTACATGAATTTTGTGATGTTATTTGTAAATTATATTGAGTTTAAATACATTCACAATTATTCTATGATCACATATTAATATTATATGTCAAATTTTAATTTTATAAACATTATATTAAAATTAAAGACACATATTTTACATTTTTCAACAGAAGTTATATATTTAATAAAAATTCAATAAAATTATATTTAGTGTTTTAAAATGAAATTATATCACTTATAGAAATATTATTATTTTATGGAAAATATATTTTTGGGATAAATACGTACATGTTTTTTAATAAGGGATGCTATTTTAATTTGTAGAAATCATGATATCATAGGTACAAAAAAATACCATAGAAAATCTCAAATGGATAAAGTATGAATTGAATGGTCCAACAACTTAACACCTAATATAACATTTTTTTAAGTTATTCAAGAAATTTTTGAAATTATATCACAAAACCCTCAATTAATGTCTAATTTTAGATCCACATTACATGTTTAAAATGTGGCAGATTTGTATTCACATGAAATATTTCGAAAATTTTCACTTCCACCATCTATAAAATGGGCCTATTATAAACCCTTAAATAATAAATTTAAAATTATTCATAGTCGTGAAATATTATCCTTTCTCCATAACCAAGACTAATCATTTTATCTTTTGTGATTTTTTTTAAAATATAATATATATTTTATCAAATTTAAAGGGTTATTCTATGAATATCTTATTGTGCTACACATGAGTAATATTTTTAAAAAAATATCTACCTAATTAATTTTTTTAAAATTATATTTTTCCAATATTTCATAAATTACATAATTATTGAATATATAATTTATTATATATTTTGATGTGAACAATTATTAATCACATTTTCCATTTACCCATATGAAAATTTGAAATGACATTCCATTGCATATGCGTTGACTACCATCTCTGAAAGACCTCATTTTTTAATCCTTAAATACCATACATAGATACTCTAATATGTGTATTTAGTAAATAATTATTATTATAAAACGATTTTTATGATTCAAAAATAATAAACAGTCTTTCACTATTCTCATGTCCTATGAAAAATCCAACATCCATTCTTATGTGAGGACTACCACCTCTATGGGGTTGTGTATTGTATTTTATTGTTACATTAAATTGAAAGTAATGATAATTATTTTATATAATATATTTATCATTTATGATATTATTAGGGTTCTTCTATGAAAAATTTCTCACCCTCTTATCGATATGATAAAAATTGACGTCATTATTGGATTTATTAAAAATGAGTGAACTAAGAAGGAAATCATGTCTTTTTTATAAATGTTAACATTATAAATATTATCATGTATTTAAAATAAATCAAACATTTGATATATTGTACATATAATAAAAATAAAATATTTTGATTGTACATTTAAAATTAAATGAGAAATTATCCTCATCATATTTATCTATTAATCCCATTTTATTCATGTTATGGTCAGTTTACCCAGAAACTATACAATAATATGATTTTTTTTAATGACTATAAGGACATATTTATTGGTATAATATGATATAAAAAAATAAATAATGTTTTTTATGTGTTATTTTAGGGGTGTATCAAAATTTAACTCAATAATTAAGGAATGACACTTCATTCATTAATAATATTTGAAACATGCTCGTTAATGATTTCCCATTCATGGATTGTATCCAAAACATCACATAAATAAAATTAAATAATTATAAAATATATTAGGACTTATATTCATGAACATTTTTATATCTAATAGGGAAGTATTTTTGAAGAATGAATGACACGATCACCACATTTGTAAAAATGTAATAAAAAATACAGACTATATACATATAATGTTAAATATAGATAAAAACAATAAAATATAAATATACATATATCTATATAAAATGATTATAAATTAGTAGTAGGAATGGTTAAATTTATGAATTTGTATTTATGGTATTTTTCTAGTGATTTAAATTCAATTCTTCATGAATTTTTTTTCATCTGTAGAATAAATCATATACCAAGGTAAGGGTTTTAATCACAATGTCCCCTCATTGAGACATGTTTAGTATTATGAACTTAATTAAAATTATTTTGTTAATATAATGATTATTTTAGATAATATATCAGGAATTTTTATTAACTAATAGTATTTTGAGAGTGATTTCAATCCCTCTATTTCATGGTGTTTTGAAAAAGTTGTTTCTCAATATTCAACGGTATATTGTCTCAATGAATAATTCATCGAGAAATACTATTTTTATTCACCATGTATTAAATTTAAAGTTGATTTACAATACATGTATGTATCTTTAAAATTTATATTTTAGTTATAGGTAAATATTATTCCAAATAAGTTTCTTTTTGTCAATGGGATTTTTAATCATTTGTTACCCCTCTTGAATGGATTTTCAGTTACCCAATTTGCATTAATTTAGTTATGGATATTTATGATGTGTATATAACATTACTTTTTTGTACGTTATTCCATTTTTCTATATTTTTTATAATTATCTCAATTAATAATACCTAAACACTTTTGTAAATATATCATGTATAACAACATGTTGTTTTCAAACATATATTTGACATAAAAATATGTGAACAATCATATTAAAACAAAACCACGAAAAAATCATAGTTGTTTAGTATCTCTGAAAACATGGAAACCAAAATAACTACATGATAAATCATTTTCATTTTCTCTATCTTATTAATTCAAATATTGAACTGTTTTGACATATTGATCATAATACCATTTTTCGTAACCTATGGAAATGAAACATTACAATATAGTGATATCAGATTCTCTATAATGGTGAAAAATAGAAATATGAATCATGACATAAATTTATGTGTATAATTATATGAAAATAACATTTGAGGAATATTCCCTATATATAAAATATCATAATATAGGGTCATAGAAGAAATCATAATAATTAATAACACCAAAATTATAAAAGAATGACTTTAGAATAAAACATGAAATTGTGGAAAACACATAAGACAAGAAATCATAATTTTAAGGTTGTATACCTAGACATTAATAATATTTTAGGGTTAGGCTATAACCCATGTTCTTATGTCGATATTTGGATGATCTCCTATGTACCTTATAGTTATTGACTTAGGATAAACTCCCATGTATGCTATAGTTTCAGGCTCATGATGAAATCGTCTATACCCTTTACTTTCAGTATTTGGATAAACCCCCATGTACCATAAAGTATTAAACATATGATTACCTCTCATATACCCTCTAGATTCGAGATTTTTTATGAACTCTTGTCCACTATCTAGTTGTGGGCTTAGGATGACCTCCATGAACCCTCTATTTTCATCCTTATAGTTACCACATGTGTTCAAATTTACGATAATGGAAAATTTATCATCAAATAATGAATTATAAAGAGATGCTGGTCCTACCCATTAGAAAACAAAAAACATACATTTCTATTCGAAATGAACATAACTCATTGAACACATCATAACCCTTGTGAATAAATGAGGTTCGTGAACATTTAATTACAGAACAACTATTGGACAAGTATTAGGATTCATAAATATCATTCAAACATAAATATAAACCAAACATAAAATAATGATGATAATTTACTTTACTAATATCCCCAATATAGCAGAGTGACATCAAATAATTTTATATTATAGGGAAAATAATATTGACAAATCACTTGAAATAATTTGTGTGGTAAATATCCATATGTTCGAAAATACATTTTTTAAATCCCAAATAAAATTAAAAATTAATTTTCATTGAAAATTACCTTAAAAACATATAAATAATGTTTCTGAAAACAATTTTATACATTTTTTAAATCCCTTTCCATTAAATTCAAAAAAGAGCCCGTGTAAATAAGCTTGGATTTTTTTTCAGAAAACATAGTTTTTGAAAAAAAAATAAGAGAAGTGATAATATCTTTTTAGTAAATAGATAAATTCTTTAAAAGAAGTTTATTTATGTTAAAACATGTCAAATGGTTTTATATTCACCTTATTAAAGATTATCAGAGGACAACACAACTGATGTTTCCTCGAAGGAATATTGATAAAAAATTATCTTACATATTTGTTAAATTTTTTAATTTACACCCTATTAATGATTGAAAATAATATGTACAAGAAAATACCCACAACGTTTTGAAAAATAATAAATATTTCATTATTTATAATTATATACATCACACAAAACAGTCATGTGGTGAATAAGCCATATATCTCACAGATGTAAAAGGGGAACAAGAAACCCATTACCGTATGCTTTAATTTACATTTGGAGTTATTCAACCTCATTTAAATGGTTTAAATAACATTAATAACTAATTACATAAATATATTTATATTTATTATTTCATATATTGTCATTATATAACAAATTTTTTATTGTTCGTTAAAAATTTCACAATATTTTCATTATTTCTGTTAATAACTAGTTTGTTTTTTGAGAATAATTTCACATGTTCTTTGTTATTTTTCTTAATAATATCATTCTTTAATAATATATAGAATTTAGAAAATTATATTAATATAATTTATATTTATTATAAACATATTTTGATGATCTATAATATTTTTGACATTAAATTGAAGAATCAATTTAAGGAGACTATAGGTCGTATCTACACATGAATGGCGTTTCCATTTTCAAATTTTGTTGAATAAATGAAAAAATTATATATTTTTATATTATAATTAATGATAAATTTTTATGTAATATATGATAAATATATTTATTAATAAAATACATAATAAATTCTATTTAATGCATGAATGGATCATAAGGATTTGAGGTGGCAGTAGTCCACACGTGCACAAAAAATGCTATCATATTCCCACAAAATGGAAACAACGAATGTAGGTGTAATATAATAGTCTTATAATATTAAATAAAATATAAATATTGTATATATATTATATAAAAATTAAATAAATCATTATTTCCAGACATGAATGGCAGAGATGAAATTTCGAACGATATCGAATCACAATGAGGTAGTTTTTCATACTCAAGAATGAACATTATGTATCCCATTTGATTGAAGTGTGTAAATTTTTTGGTAGTAAAAGTTTAATAAAAACAACTCATTATATTTATTTATTATATTTTTTAATAAAATAATTACAAAATAACAATTTATCTATTTTATTTAGTAATAAATAAAATTTTCTCATAGAAGATCACTTCCACTTATTCAGGAGACATCCTTTAGATCTATCCATAGAGGTTCTAGGATTTGTATTTTGTTAAGAACAATAGAAAATAGACATGGAGAGACTTAGGAGGCGTGATATTTTAATATATTTGATGATACTCATGTAATTTGGTTCAAAATGGGGTAGTGATGGGTGTTATTTATACATGAGGAGAGGAGGGTTTAAGTGATTAATATAATGATTAATTTATATTTAAATCCAACCAAAATTCGGTTGCATTAATTTCAACAAATTAATTTTTTCATTAATGTTTTGGATGATTTTTATGGTAGAGATATACATAAAAAACAATTACATGTTTTAATTTTTAGTTATTTTATGATGGTGCATTTTTAATTTACCCCTTGTCTTTATTTTACCTATATTATATCGTCTAAGTGATAACTATAAATACTAACTAATAATATTTTATCTTTTTTTAGCACATTATTATATTCAAAATAGCTATTAAAAAAATAAATTTTTTGTAAGAAGTAGCATATAATAATATCATGGATTGTAACATTATACCCCATTAAATTGAATTTCCACATTGAAACTCACTATAAGTATATAAATATATTAGGATACCTCAACCTCCTCACAACCTTAGGATTCGACATAGCTTCCATAAATTTCCGGTTACTCCATAAAACATTAATTGGGTGAGTGCTACTATTTTGTAGTACCTTTTCCTTACAATATAGAATTTCTATTTTTTCATTATAAGAAACATATTTTTCAATCATTTCAACATATATTTTTAGTATATATGAATGATTGTGCTTGTATTTACTCTTGTGATATATATAAAACACATAATAAAATTGAGATAGATTTATTGGAATAGTCAACTGATAATATAGCTTCCTGATACGATATAGAATATCAAAAAAAAATATCAATGCAAATTTGATGTTGAACATCAAAATCAATGATGATTTCATTACAATTTCCTCTATGGGAATCCCATATTCTAAAAGGGTTCTATAAAACATTCTATTAAAAATAGGACATTTAAAAGGTAATAATGACCACATTAATTGGTTTCTGATTAATATAACATTAATGGAAGGTGATTAAATGTGATATGGGAGATAATTCTTACACTCATGTTAAGATGGAAAACAATAAAGAAAATGGTATTTAAATGTTTAATTACTACAAAACCAAAGACCAAATAAATCAATAAAATGTCATTAATAATATCATTAATGATAATATTTGGATCACTTTTTATATCAAAATCATTTTAGAAGATATACTTACTTGATTTTATATCCTAACTACAATAATAATATTGGATTTTTTATTAACTAATTTATTCTATATCATTCACTCCATGTAATGATGATGTTATAATTATTAAGGAATAATAGTTCTTAAAATCCATAAAGGGATGAAACATCATTAATTCTACTTATAGTTATAAACAAAATATAAATTGTTAGCATAGTTTATTAATTCAAATAAAAAATCATGCGGTTATATAATACATTAATATCTAGAACATCATAAAATGTTATGAATAAATAATTTCACAAATGGAAACCCAGATAGACCATCTGAAAATATGGATATTCAAAACATTTTAAAGAGTTTTACTAAATTTTCAAAATAAATATATCAATAATACCCCACATCAATTTGATGTAGTTATTAATTTTTATACACAAAAAATGTGAATTTTATTTTCATTTATTCTCATTAAACATGTTAATAACCTGAATTACCATAAAACATTACTGAAAACATTCATCTTTTCAAAATTAACATCAAATAAAAAACAATGTAAAATCAATCCATAAACCACCATATTGTCATGTTAATAATCAATTACATGGTCATCAATACTATACCATTTATTTTATTAAACTCAATGATATCCTTATGTGATTATTTAGTGAATATAATTTACATATTATGGGTTATCATTGCATTAATAATCTATTCACTAAATGTATCACCTTACTATTAAATCACACTTCTAGTCCATCAACTGCATTCAAAAAATCATTTCAATTCATTAATAATAAACTTATGTTGGATAATAGATATATATTTCATGATTGTTATAATATAATATTTTAATTACTTTATATAAATATATCATGCATCACCCTTCATTTCTAATATCCTATAAATACTCCTCTCATTTTTCCTATAACTATTCATTCATTTATTAAGTCATGTTTAGTCACAACAAAACTATTAATCACACTAAATTCCTGATTTTCATTAAAGGAAAATCCAACAATGATTTTTTTTTATTCCAATATATAACACATTTATATAATTAATATATTGATTATTCCTTAATATGACTAATATTTCTATCCATTGCGATAACAGGACTCTAATTTTTTTCCTTTTTCAGTTACATGCTTTTCTTCCTTTTTTTCCATAGTCTAATCATCCTCATGTTCCTATAAGGAATCCACACAGGTGTTTATTCATAAATTATAAACTTATATGAAACTTATTCTTATTTCCTCCATGGTATCTACAAACAAAACACTCAATAAACTCATTCCTTGTATTATTTAGTGAGTTCGAGAGTTTGTTAAGTTATAAATTGTTAATATTGTTTTGTAAAAAGTGGTTTGGGCATCATCACAATTTTTTCACTCCATTAATCATTCCCTTTGACTTCCCATCATCAAATTTTCAATCACATTCAATGTTAACTATTTCCTTGTTTTAATAATTATTGGGTAAAACAAGGAACAATAGTGTGAGAAGCCATAATCATTCTTGTAAGGAGACATATTCACGAGAAATTTTTTATAAAACATCAATTTCTTACAACATAGGTTTAATTATTGTTTATTTTTTATCTCTACCAAAGGCTAGTTGTGTAACTTACACTTACACAGAGGTTTCTAACAAAGTTTTTCTCATTCTAGTTTCGAGTAGTCGACAAAAACATTTCTCTGATACTGACTATAATGACCCTCTATTTTTATAAATAGGTTTTATAACTAAATAGACGAATATCCATATTAAAATTAAACCACTCCATAATCCTTTGGGTCTAGTTCATTTGGAAACATTCAAATAGAAAAATTAGTTCAATAAAATTGTACATTGTCTCCCACTTTTTCCTTTGCAACTAAAATAGTTTTTGACATATCAAATCTAATATCATTATTTTTAATTTAGGGAAAATAATAATAAAAAAGGATGATATTATATTATTAGTACTATTAAAAAATGGAAATATGAATCATAACAAAACAATTGGTGTAAAATATATGAATTTATCATTGTAAAATAATAACATATATATAAAAGATTAAAATCATGATTTATATAATGATTTATAAAAAACACATAAGTCATGAATTATTAAAGAATAACATTGGAAAATAACATATATTTATTACAACCACATAATCATAGAAAATATAATTTTATGGATACCTACCAATACATTAATAACATGTTGGGATACATCTATACATGTGGGTACCAACTATGGGTTTAGGATTACCTCTACTGTACCCTCTTGCTACAGGATTAAGATTACCTCTTGTTTACCCTCTAGTTGTGAGTGTATGATGACCTCCCATAAATCCTCTAGTTATAGGCTTAGTATGACCTCGAGGGTACCCTCTAGTGGTAGTAATCAGATTAACTCCCATGTAACCTATATTTTCGTGCTTAGGTAGTCCTCTCATATACCCTCTTGTTTTAAGAATATTATGACCTCCCATGTACCCTCTAGTTACAGGCTTGGGATGACCACCAATATACCATTTTGAGATAACTGAACAATTATCATTACCAAATGAATTTTATCTATATTTAGGTTCCACCCGTCACAGACTTAATATCATAAATACTTCTTCTAGAGAAAAAAATCATTCATCTCATCAAATAATTACTCATAGAATAGAAATGAGATTCAAAAATATCATGAAATCATAATCATAAACCAACCATAAATGAATAATCATAATTTTGTTGAATAAAATCCCCATTATAATAGAAATAATATCAAACCAATGTTATTATATAAGGAATATAATTTTGGTATATAACATGAAATAATTCTTCAAGAAAATTACATGTATCATTTTTTTAAAAAAAATTTAATGAAGAAAAAAATAAGAAAATATTTTATTCTTAAAAAATCATTAAAACATATTAATTAATATTTGAAACCCCATTATAAAAATCATTTAAATCCATTTCCTTGGAAATTATAAAAATATAAAATATAGATTATTTTGAAAAAAATAGAAAGCATTGTTTTTGAATAAAAAATTTATTTATAAGATATTAACATTAAATGAAACAAATAATATTATTAAAAAACTTATATTAAAATAAATCATTCCAAATAGAATTATATACACATCATAAAATATTATATGTTCATAACACAACATGTTTTTCAAATACTGAAAATTGGGAAAAAAATTACCTTACAAATTTGGTTCCTTTTGAGATGTAAAACCCTTGAAAAGAGATCATTATATGGATATTTTATAACATATAAAAATGAAAATAAGAATAATATATTAAATTCCTGGTCATTATATAAACCACAAAAAAAATTAATGGTGAATAAATCCTATATCTCAAAGAAGTAAATGTGATATGAAATACCCATTACATCTTGCTTCCCTTTTGTTTTGGAATACATTATCCTCTTGTATATTAGATTAAATAATTAATTTAACCAATTAATAAACCATATTAATATTTTTATTATCATATATAATCCCTTTATACCATATCATTATCATTTATTTAATAATTTCCCTATATTTTTTTTATTTTGGTTAATAAATACTTTGTTTTTTGAGTATCTTTTGACATGTCATTTGTTGTTCCTATTAGTAATATCATGATATAATAATTACCAAAATGTACTACATGATATTAAAATCCTATATATTCTTTATATTCATATTTATATTATTCAAAAATATTTTATTTATATGAAATAGAATACACCGTTCATTGAGACAGTATGTCGTACACACCCATGAACATTTACTCCATTTTCAAGTCATGTTGATAGGATGAAAAATAAATTGATACTTATCTATATATATATATTACTTCAATTATAATTTTTATTTTATATTTGAAAAATATTTTAATTAAACCCATCCTTATACCATTCAATGTAATGTGTAAACAAATTACATGTCTTTGAGAAGGAAGTGGTCCACACGTCCACAAAAGATGTTGTTGTGTTCCTAGAAAATAAAAATAATAAATGTATATATATTAAAATAAATTTTGATTAATAAATATATTAAAAATATCATATATATCATATATATACTAAATAATACATCATTATTCACAACTATTATAGGTGGAAATGGAATAATGAATGACATTGGTTCATGAGGTGGTAGTCCTTCATACACATGAATGATGATTGTGTAGCCCATTTGATAGAAGTGTGTGAGTATTTTTGTTGTGACAATGAAATAACAACACCATTGTTTATTTAATCTACTAGGGTTATTATATATTGAAGATATAATTATAATTTATATGGTGGAAAATGAAATAAATAATAAGTGCTCATTGAATAATGTTACAACTTCTTCAAAGAACATCCTTTAGATCACTTACTAATAGATATTTGGTTGGTAATTAGGTTAAACAAAATACATTAGACATGGTTAAAGTATGGATGAGTGGTTTGTTCATAGATTATGTAAAATTCAAGGATTTTGGATCGAAATGGGGTTGTGAGGGGTGTTATTTGTTCTTGAGGAGATGTGGGTTTAAGTGATTTAAATATTTGTTATTTTATATATAAATACAATGGCATTGATATGGAATTAATTTAAGTTAAATATATTTTTAATTGATGTTTTTTAATCTATTTAGGGCTGATTAATCCCTAAAACAATAATTGAATGTTGAAATTTTTAGGTATGTTAAGATTTTACCTTTTAACTTTATCCCTTGTCACTATTTTATATATACTGTGGTAAATAATGTTTTTTACGACAATACCTTCTTTGTACATAAACATATAATTCAACACACAATAGAATTGTGAAATTAGGATTCCTAATATGGATTCTATTTTATCAAATTATAATTCCTAAAATGAAAAAATAGACTAAATATTAATCCCACACACACAATGAACAATGTGTTTTATATTAAAAAGTTTTAAAGTTATAAATATTTTTGTATTCAATTTCATCTTTAAATTTATTCCAATGAACTAAATTAAAATTTTAAATTCCTAATTGAACTAATTATATTGTTAATAAAATTTAAAATATTACATAACTATATAAATAAATTAGATGAAAGCACATATTTAAACTAAAATTAATTAATTTTTACTATAGATCAAAAAATGAAACATCGTTGACAATACAAAAACATAACACAATGATAGTTTTAATATTCTCCTTTAAAACGTTTTTTTGAATAGAAAATTCCAATGTTTGAAAATTTATATTTAAAAAATATGTTCCATTAAAAGGATGCATATTGAATTCTAGAAAAATATAGCCTTTTGGCCATAAAATTTAATTTTATTCTTATATTAATCATATTAATGGTTTGAGATTAATTTAAAAAATTATTAATTTTATATATAACTTATAAAGTTTATTATGATATTTCTATAATAGTGATTAATTTAATTTACATTGATAAAATAATATTCTGAACATAAAAAATCAGTTTTATTATAAATACATTTCCTTTATGTTTATTTTGATTTAATTTTCATTTTTATTTAATTGCTATCCAATTAAATAATTTTATAAAAATGTGAAAATTATATTTTAAAAGTAAATTTATTCTGATTCATTCCATCTATTCCAACTACTATGTGATAACATTCAAAATGAAGTAATGATATTTAATCATTTGTTTATGATTAGGGTAATATGAAAGATAATCTATCAAATAAATTGAATTTAATTATGAAGAGATATATCATAAAATCATGCTTGGTTACATAAATCTTCATGGAGTTTATCTTCTATAAGGTATATCGAAATCTCTATTCTCTTTTCATTGAGTTATAAATATATATCATGAATAGTGTCCACCAACTCTTGGGTTCTCCCACAAAAATATTTTATTATGTTAATTTTGATAATATACTTTGGTAAAATATTGTTTTAATACAAAGAATATTTTATTATATTTTTTCAATTTTTTTCTTAAAAAAGATAATTTAATTTTTCATATATTTTCCTTCAAAAATATTGTTTTTTGTCAATTGGATTAAAATTTCAAATAGGAATCATTCCATAATTTTTAATGATTTATTATTTGATATTATTCATAAAACAAAATATTTTCAAAATCATTCACTTGTCCAATTTAAATGTTACTTTTTTATGTTACATTACTGTCTTCATTTTTTATAAATGCTACTTTTTTTTCTAAATGAGATTTTCAGATTTCACCACCATTACCATTTTAGAAATAAATTTATTTAACTCACTGTATTTATAAAACATGATTTGTACTCTAATAAATCTATATATTAATATTTTAATAAACTTGAATCCGTATATCAAAGCATTCTATTATTGACTCCTTCCTATTTAATAATATGTATATAACTATTTTTGGAAAAAAAAAAGTAATTATGAGAATAAATTTATATGATTAATTTATTACACTAATAATATATTATATTTGTACAATGTAGCTTATTTCACTATATGAATTATAATCATGTTATTAATGTATTTATGTAACTATATACTCGTTTCCTAATGTATCATGACCATCACATTTTATAGAATTCATATTGGAGACTATTCTATATGGAAGAATATTTATTTTATTAGTCCATGAAGTACTGATATTATTTATGTTTATTCACTACAATCATTGGTTGATTATTTATTAACACAAGTACATCACCCGTGCATTCTCACAACATCATAAATTTAATCTAAATGAAAAATTGCATTATAAATATGATAAGTGATCAATGAAAATTAATAATTAGGATATTGAAATTATAAATCTATTCATAGAATCAAGGTATGAAAATCTATCTTCTAGATACTGGAAATTGGTAAACACTAAAATAGAATCATGGTATGATAACGTGACATTGGAAATAGACATTAGTTTTCATTTTTTACATCACCATTGAAATTGAACTATGGAATGTTATTTAACAATGATAAGAGAACATAGATACAGTTTCAGTAGCATATACATGTTTGAAAAAATTAACAGGAATCATGATTTTCAACAACAGTGGGTGTGAAGATCATATTACAATTCATGTCATTAGAATGTTTAGTTAACAGCCTCCCAGTACTACCATGCATCATTGATGTAGAGTATTAGTTTGTCATGTTTCATGATAGAAATATTGATCCCTACAATATATAATTAGACATTAATGTGTGTAATTGAGACATTTTACTATGAAAAAATTACTGTTTAATCTTGTGAACTGAAAAAAAAATGTCATAATCAAATGGCTTAGTTGTTTATAGTAAATATCTATGAAAAATAATCATTATAAAAATTAAATGAAAACAATTATTAATATGAAAATGAAAAGTCATAATAATTGTAATAAATAATAGAAAATAGTATCCTGGTACACTTTATCAAGAAAAAACATGACATATTTGAAGAACTAAAAACTGTTTAAGTGGAGACAAATATAAATTCATCCATGTTTCTAGGGCATTACATCTCCCCTACTTATCCCCTCGTCACTCCCCTATACCTCCCCTGCCCTCTACCCTATCGTCCAGCCCCCCTGTCCAGCCCCTCCCTGCATTACAGCCCTCTACTCTCCATCGCCCTCCTCTCTGGCCCTGCCTAGACCCCCTTCTCCCCCTGGCCAGACCCCCCTACCAAGCCCATCCCCTCCCCCCTTTACCACCTTTTCACCTCCTCCTTTCCCAGCCCCTCCTCCTACCCCCATGCCCAGCTCTACCCCTCCCCTCCCTATTCCTCTACTTGTCCTCCCTCACCTTCCTAGCCCCTCCTCCCCCACCCTGCCCAGCTTGTCACCCCCACCCAATTTCCCAGCACCTCCTCCAACCCCCTACCAAACTCTACTCCTCTTATCCCCCCCTCTTCTTGTCTCCCACCCCATCAGAGCAGTTCCCCCTCCCACCTTATCCTCCCCCTGCTCATCCCCTTACCCCACCACTACCCCCTACCCAACCTCTTCCCCCACTAGCCCCCACACCCTTCCCTCATATTCCCCTCCCCTCCCCTCCCCTCCCCTCCCCTCCCCTTCAACCTGCCCAGCCCCTCCCCTCCCATCCCCTACCCACTAACTATATTCTCCTCCCACCCTTTCCTCCCACCTCCTCCACCCCCTTGTACTCCCCCTGCCTAGATCCTCATCTCTTCTCCCCTCTAACCACATTGTCTTCACATCCCTTCCCAGTAGCTCACCCTCCCACCCCCTCCTCCCCCCTGCCCAGCCCCTTCCCACATCAGCCCCGTCCCCCTAGTCCAGATCTCCCCCTTCTGTCCCCCCTGACTAGCTCTTCCATCATGGACTTGCAATTCCTTTACATAATGTTTTAACACTTCATCAAGTATAAATAATCATCTAAAAGTAATGGAGTCAAACTATCTATCCAATTTATATTTCTACGTAAAAAAAAATTGAAACCATTTATTAATAATCATAAATCTATAGAATAAATTGAAACAACTACATAAGTAATTAATTTAGCACAGACTAATAAACAGTTTATAAGTTGTTCCCATTTAATAAGAATAAAACACTGCAATACCTTCTTCCATATATGAAATATGCATAATAGAATATCAGCAATAACCTCACTGGATTGGTTTTGGTAGTCAAAAAATCAATTCTAAGATAGTGAATCTTCATGTGTTGAGTAATTTCATTCATATAAACCATCCAATGAGACAGTAAAATCCTAATGCATAATATTAAATAAAAATGTACTTTGAATATCATCATGGATTTCCTTGCAATACACCCCCACCCCATGTTGCTATTGAACCTGCACACAACAGTTAAAATTGAGTAATCCTTAAATTATTTGATAGCTAATAATCTTTGACTAGCAATGATCAAAAATCCTGTATATAAAAAATACAACATGCATATGAATGCTGACCATCCATATATTTAAGTCACCAAGCTAAATATAAGAAACATGAATAAAAAACATTAAAGAGGCATGTCCCCCTGCCCAGCACCACCACCCACCTGGCCCGTCACCCCTTCCAACTCATACTCTCTCCTTCTCATCACCACCCCCACACATGCCCAGCCCCTCCCCTCCCCCTACCAAACCCATTCCCTCCCATGCCCCCTTAGCAGCCTCTACGTCCACCCCATCCCAACACCTCCCCCTTCCAACACATCCTCCCTCCTTCCCAGCACAATCCCCACCAGGCCCCTCCTCCCATCCTAGCCCCTTTCCCACTAGCCCCCACTAGGCCCACACCCTTCCCTACCCCTTCTCCCACCAGCACTAAAATACATTATGTGATTGTGGATATGTAATACAAAATGAATAAACTAAGTCACCTGATAGAAAATAAATTAGAAGATACAATAACCTGTTATCGTATTACATTTCATATCTGTAGAAATTATAAGTATTTATTTTATGTTTTTGTCTTTTAATGTATCCTTCATTTGGATTTCCATATTTTTTGCCTGACTTGTTCTACAGAAACATTCATGTAGGATATGCTGAGATTTCTCAATAACATCTTCATTAAGAAATTCAAATATTTGGATTTTCTACATATAGAACACAGTTAAAAGAAGCATCAGATCTATGAGAAATTACAATTTAGGATTAATATAAAGGCTTTTAAAGCAAATTATAAGGGAGAATATTTATATATATGTCACGACTCGACCCGTATCAGGGCTCGAGCCATAACTACCCCAAGCCCACCTCTATATGCCAGGGGCTGGTGACTAGCGCCGAAGGAAGAACAAACTCAGGGAGGCCTTTGCCTATGAACCGATACATACACACACATCTTACTCAATAAAAAAGTGCAGAGAAATAAAAATCAAGGTTCCAAACTACTATAAAAAAGGAACCAAAAAAATTGATTGACCTCTAATTGTACAAGTACAAGAAAAGTAAAGTTGGAAGGGAAAGGGGAAAAAATACACACCCAACTAGAAAAATGCCACAACCCGGGAACATGTGAAAAAGTAAAATAGTTGGAAGAGTCTCACTCCTAAATCCCAAGCTACGACCACCGCACACAGTCCAAGCACCCTGTATCCCGAGGCTCCTCCGATGTCACAATCAACATGTCCGTCTTCTGCAAGGGTATGGCAAAGGCGGGAAAAGCCCAAGTAGGGGTGACTATAAGAATACTCAGTAGGAGGCCCCGAAGGCTTGAGGGAGAAACAAGAGATTTACTAAAGAGGAGAGAAGTAAGAGAGAACAAGGTACAACAAGAGTGAACAAAAATAGTACAGCTCCACCTAGTAATAGATATGATCGCTCAAGGAATCCCAAATGATATGGTAAGGGGATCTTCATCTCACAGCTCACACCGTGTATATGCCCATACATATACCCAGGGCAACCAGATATACTCATAACTCAGACTTGTAGTCTAGATACAAGTTACACAACTACATACCCACACTAGGGATCCAGTCTAAAGATGTCCACAATGTACTCGTAATAGAGAGAACACACTTCTGGTCTAAAGAGAGAGACATGAAGCACTTGTTCCGGGAGAACTCACTCCACAAGTTCTTAAGAATACGATATTCAGATGAGGATCACAACCAATAGCTACGGGGTGATTCCAACAACTCAGTCTGAACTAATCCGCTAAGCAGAGGATCAGCACCTGGGTAAAGTTGGTCATGTCGATACCAAGAACTCTACTTAGGGTACCAGGAAGGAATAGAGTATCCGGTTTAAATACTCACAAAGGGGATTCCAACAACTCTATTCAGGAAGTCCTACTGAAGGGATCATACTCATGTACATAAGAAATGATACAGAAAACCTTCTGCGGAAAAAACAAGGCTATGAACCCTAAGAAAGCTAGTCCAAGTCACATAAGACAAATGGCTCAAGCCATGTAAAACAAGTAACATGGCGTGTATTAGGATCAGACGCCATGTTCCTTGACTCTGGGTACTGCCCATGTAATCGGAACACAAGGTGACCCATGCAACTGGCATGGTCTGGCCGTGTGGCAGAGTATCGAATCAAAATATAGGGAAACCATCTTAGAGTAAAACAAACCCACACTCATGAGGTGGGGAATCCCTTCTCTACTGTAGAATAGGAGTAAGAAATACTCACACCTTGAGTCATCATGGGAGTAGTCATCCTAGCTATCACTAAAAGAAATGCTCTGGTTCTACTCCTCAGGTTATCAAACATACCTCAACCGCCACGAAGTTCCACAAGGGAGAAACCCGAAGGTCCGCCATGTCATAGGTGTTCCAAAATGAAGGACGATGTGTCAATCAGACCCATAGTCTATAAGTTATAGGAATTTTATTACCGAGGGCCCGGTTGGATTCATGCTCGATCCAACCCGGTCGTACTTGAAACTACACTGGTTAATCAAACCGGTCACACTATATTGATATTTATGGAAAAACACATGAGATTGAATACCCATTGGTCCAAAATGAATAGCCGGTGAAAAAGTTGCATTTCAACGCAACACACGCGAACCCGGACTCATGGGGACCGCACCTCGACCTCGACATAATATCCAAAATTGGTCTTCAAACATCATTCTTAATTCTAGGGTCACAACGTCGCAGACGGTTCGTCATTCCGTCATCGTGTGAGGGAGATATGTCAGATACAAGATCCCTTAATAATAATTATAATATTATTATTTGGTGTTTCGTAGACCCGATCCACGAACCCAAATATAGTATCCAACATTAGACTTGAATCGACCGTATTAATGATAGGAATACATCGCCACTAACGGAAATCCAATCGGACGTCGCACACATTAGTTATAACAGGTAGAATATTCAATAATATTATTAAATCTATTATTTTCCGAGCGGTTCAGGTACCCGATTCAAAAACGTGAAAAAGACATCCAATATTGGACTCATAAATTCCGTCTCAAAGTCAGGGTCACACTACCACTGATGGTTCAGGAATCCGAGGTCTCACGAAGAAGATACCGTCAAAATACGATTTTCCCAAAGAAAATAATAATAACATTTTTATATTATTATTATTTTTAATTTAATTTAATTCATTAAATTATCTCATCCAATCTTCCACGCACAACAATGGATTGCACCTCCCTCCATGTCAATCACTTCCCTTTGATATTTATGTATTTCCTTTAATTTTTATTTTCTCAAATCTCAATTATCTTTCCAATCTTCATTATCATTTTTGTTCTCCCAATTAGCGCCCCAACTTCACGATTTCATTCACCACCAAAACTATTAAAAGCACTTCCTTTGCTTTGACTCATGGCCAACACGCCTCCTTCTCTCCATTTTTTTCATTAAATCTTATCTTTTATTTTATACCATTATTAATATATCTTTCATCTTCTCTCTCCAATCTAATCTTTCTTCTTCCACGTTTTCCACCCCTCTACACGAACAAGAACCCGCTGCACGTCTGCCTCGTACAGGGCTCTGTTGCGCTGCCTACTCGTGCCGTGAACTTGATCTGACTAGTCACTAGACGAAACCACCTCGCCACTTATTGATATGTGCGCATGCACCAGCCACACCAGAAGGCCCTCCTCTGCCACGTCACCCCTTCCGCGGGATGCCGCATCTCTGTTCTATTTTCGGAAATTGTGACGACTGCAGATTCACATTCCTCAGGTCAAGATCTCCATGTACATATGTCGTGCTCAACTTGACATTGATTTATTAATGCGCTTAATAATTTTGCGTGCCAAATAACGCGCGTAGAACGAAATAGAAAAAGCCCTGGTATATGAGTGGATCGATGGCCGTGTTTGTTTGGCCATCATCTTTGAGAATCATGAACATGAGGAATTGACAAAAAGATATTTATCACACTTCAATATTTTCAATCTGAAGATAATGGAGAGGAAAATTGATTCAACCCATTTTTTTCGATCCATAATTTAATTCATTTAATTCTCTTTCATCATGAAAATTCAAACGGGTAAAGAATTCACAGAGATAAATCCTAACTCGAGTTTGGATCGATCATTGCTGAATATCATGTTTATCAAGATCCGCTCGGTGTTGACGGGGATTGCACTTGCCCAATGATGAGAAGAAGATGTTTCATCCATTTCTCTTCAACTCGCTTGGATATGAGGCTTCATCGTCGTTCGTTAATGGAGAGAAGTGGAGCGGAGAGGAGGGGAGGTTTCACCGTCATTGTCCAAAATGAATTATGAGTACAAACCCCTCTAATCAAATAATTTATAACCTCTCACTATGCTAAAAGAAATAAATTAAATAATTAAATAAACTATTATTTAATTATTTAATTATTCTCCGGTGATGGCGCATATGTCAAACACCCGATGTGGAATAAGGTTATACCTTTCATAGGGTAAAACCTACGTTCCGAGCTCATCAGTGGCCTTAGATTTTTCATTTGAGTCCCTTTTCTAGAGATATTCAGGTTTGAGATATTAAATGTATAAATTAATAATTAATTTATCCATTTAGTACATCACCAATGAGCGAGGGGTCCGAACATCCCGTGTCGACTTATTTTATGTCATGCCTAGGTAAAACACTATGTTTCGGACCCAACCGTGGTATCCAATTTCCAATCCGATCTACCGTTTAAAAGATATATCATTTTCTTTTTTTAACCGCGCGTGCGTAATATAAAAAAATTCAACATTTTTATAAAATTAATTACAGCAACATCGAGCCTCAGAATTTCACGACATCTCAGCGACCATCTTTGGAAATATTATTATATAAATTTCAAAGTCTTATTAGGCTAAAAGCCGAGTCTCTACATTATTCCCTCCTTCAAGCTTTTCATCCTCGAAAAGAAAAACTAGGGAAAGCACTCGGGATTCTGAGTGGACACTTAGCTCTCCCACTCCTAGGGAAGCCAATATGTTTCTGTGCTGCCAAAGAATATGGACCAAAGGGTTGGTACGCCCTCATAAGGATTTATTGAATTTCTGATGTGTGTAGGAACACACATGTATCTCCTCAGTTGCGACACGTGTAGGGCGTTGTATACTCACTCAAACTATTTGTGATAAGTCGAGGCGTTATGAAACCTCACCATCTCCTTCCACAGTCTCAAACGACTTGATAGATCTCGGGGGAATGTTTTCCTCCCTGACCGAACCTCTACATCCCATGTCACAACAGGAATCACTGTTTGTCACAAGGACAAAGCATCATGATTCCCTCCTTCAGAATATCCATATGGTGAAACACATAAGGATATCTGATCACACAGGATTTCACAGTCGATGAATCGCAACCAAGACTCTCTTATACATTCGTGAAGCGAAGGAGTCAACACCATCGACTAAAGAAAATTTATACCCTCATATTCCACTTTGGTCAGCTGTAGGGATGTTAACATCCCTGAAACATCCCAAACTAGGTGACTCTAAGACTTCCCACACTTCTCGCTACGGGAATATGCTTCATAATCGAACATTGATTGCACAAGTCTGCCAGATTATTCCACCATGCTTTCACTACGCTGCATGGGTCCCATATGACCATGTTCATGTGACTGATCATGAGAAGATCTCCTACGTTGAGATCTCGTCGTCTGGAATCTTCTAGCTGTAGTAGACGTCTTAGTTCTATTACGCTCACTATCACAACCAGTTGTATGCCGTGACAGGAAGCTCTATACCATCAGTGCTTACTCTAGCACCTCAACATAGGTGGGGATTCACAAGGGCACTATGATAGAATATATCTCTATAAAGATTCCCTGCTGAAATGTCTATTCTCAAGAAACTACCGTTATAGGCCAACAGACCACCGACTCTAGCCAATCCTCTTCTATCTGAGTGTATGGCTTACTAAGGAACCTCAGCCATATCTGATGCTAGAACTCATGAAGTCCACCAAAACTGTGCATTTCCTCAGCCTGCTTTGCTGGGCTTGTCTACTTCTCAGTGGGTAGGGGTGATGCTACCTACCCACCTAGAGAAAGGGGCTCGCATGATGGGTCTTGAACTGAGCTCTGGTCACTCACAGAATTGTCGCCATGAACCGTAGCTAGTATCCTGGATGTCTATCGTCGCGGAGACATCCTGGATGTTATCAAGGAGTTCCGCGGCCGAATGATCATATCTATATATATCAACAACGATGGGGAGCTGACTCGAGAAGGAAAGTCAAAGACTCAATCCTATATGATGCATGTATCATTATTCCCTGCAACAGGTGTCTCAGGGTGTCTAGTCGACAAGCGGGTAATCAGGGTCCTGGTGAATGGATTCATCGGCAGCCCACACCATCACTAGACTCGCTGACCTGAGAGCCTCTCTTGAGACACATCGACCCTGTTGCCCTAAACACAACCAAGACCATTTTAGATAAACATCTGAAAAACATCCTAAGGGTCGAGCCACCACTGATACCAATATGCCACGACCTGACCCGTATCAGGGCTCAAGCTGCAACTGCCCCAAGCCCGCCTCCATAGTCTAGGGGCTGGTGACTTGCACCGAAGGTAAACAATCTCGGGGAGTCCTTTTCTTAAGAACCTGTACACACACACGCATCTAACTCAATGCAAAAGTGCTGAGAAATAAAAATCAAGGTTCCAAAATACAATAAAAGGGAACCAAACAAAAAATTCATCGATCTCTAACAGTTCAAGTACAAGAAAAGTAAATTTGAAAGGGAAAGGGGAAAAAATACACACCCAACTAGAAAAATTCCCCAACCAAGCGATAGGTGAAAAATTAAAATAACTGGAAGAGTCCCACTCCTGAATCCCAAGCTACGACCACCGCACAAGGTCCAAGCACCCCGTATCCCGAGGCTCCTCTGATGTCACGATCAACCAATCCGTCGTCTGTAAGGGCACACCATAGGTGGGCAAAGCCCAAGTAGGGGTGAGTATATGAATACTCAGTAGAATTACCCAAAGGCTTGAGGGAGTAACAAGAGATGTACTGAAGAGGAGAGCAGTAAGAGAGAACAAGTTACAACAAGAGTGAAAAAAAATATAAAACTCCACCAAGTAATAGATAAGATCGCTCAAGGAAACCCAAACGATATGGTAAGGGGATCTTCATCTCATTTCACACACTAGGTATATGCCCATATATATACCCAGGGAAACCAGATATACTCATAACTCAAACCCGTAGTCTAGAGAAAATTTACACAACTACATACCCACACTAGGGATCCAGTCCCAAGATATCCACGAAGTACTCGTAATAGCGAGAACACACTTCTAGGTATAAAGATAGAGACATGAAGCACTCGTTCTGGGAGAACTCACTCAAAAAGTGATTAAGAATATGATTTTCAGATGTGGATCACAACCAATAGCTATGGGGTGATTCCAACAACACAGTCTGAACTAATCCGCTAAGCATAGGATCGGTGTCTGGGTAAAGTTGGTCGTGTGGATACCGAAAACTCTACTTAGGGTACAAGGAATGAATAGAGGATCTAGCTCCAAGACTCATAGAGGGGATTCCAACAATTCTATTTTGGAAGTTCCGCTGAAGGTATCATACTCATGTACATAGGAAATTATACAAAAAACCTTCATGGGAAAGACCAAGGCTACGAACCCTAAGAAAGCTAGTCCAATTCACAGAAGATAAATGGATCAATCCATATAAAACAAGTTACACAGCATGTATTAGGATCACATGCCGTCTTCCTTGACTCCAGGTACTGCCCGTGTAACCAGAACACAAGGTGACCCATGTAATCAGCATGGTCTTTCCGGGTGGCAGTGTATCAAATCCAAAGATAGGGAAACCATGTCAGAGGAAAACGAACCCGCACTCATGAGGTGGGGAGTCTCTTCTCTCCTAGAGAAGAGGATTAAGGAATACTTGCACCTTGAGTCATCAAGAGAGTATTCATCCTAGCTGTCACTAAAAGAAACGCTCTGGTTCTGCTCCTTAGGTTATCGGCCATACCTCAACCACCACGAAGTTCCACAAGGGAGAAACCCAACGGGCCGTATTGTCATAGGGGTTCCAACACGACAGACAGTGCATCAATCAAACTCATATTCTGTAAGTTATATGCATTTAATTACCGAAGGCCCGGTTGGATTCAGGCTCGATCCAACCAGTTCGTACATCAAACTACACTGGTTAACCAAACTGGTCACATGATTCTGATCCTTACGGAAAAAACACATGAGATGGACTAACCATTGGTCCAAAAAGGATAGTCGGTGAAAAAGTTTCATTTCACTGCAACACGTGCGAACCGGGACTCGTGGTTCCCATGCCTCTACCTCGACTTAATATCAAAAAAAATTCTTGAAACATCAATCTTAATTCAAGGGTTGCAATGTCACAGACGGTTCGTCATTCTGACATCGTGTGAGGGAGATATGTCAGATACAAGATCCCGTAATAATAACAATAATATTATTATTCGGTGTTTCGTGGACCCGAGCCATGAACCAGAATATAGTATCCCACATTAGACATGAATCGACCATATTAATGATAGGAATACATCAACACTAACGGCGATCCAATTGGACGTCGCACACATGAGTTATTGAAGTTATAAGATTTAATAATATTATTAAATCTATTATTTTCTAAGCACTTCGGGTACCCGATCAAAAAACCCAAAAAAACCAATATTGGACTCATAAATTCCGTCTCGGAGTTAGGGTCTCACATCCACTGACGGTTCATGAATCCGAGGTCGCACAAAGAAGATACCGACAAAATACGGTTTTCCCAATGAAAATAATAATAACATTAATATATTAATATTATTTTTAATTTAATTTAATTCATTAAATTACCTCATACAATCTTCCACGCACAACCAAGGATTGCGCCTCCCTCCATTCCAATCACACCCATTTATTATTTATTTATTTCCATTAATTTTTTTTTCTCAAATCTCAGTTCTCTCTCCAATCTTCATTCTCCTTTTTGTTCTCCCAATTAGCACCCCAACTTCACGATTTCATTCTCCACCAAAACAATTAGAAGAACCTCCTTTTCTTTGACTCATGGCCAACACACATCCTTCTCTCATTTTTTTCATTAAATCATATCTTCTATTTTATACCATTAGTAATATATCTTTTATCTTCTATCTCCAATCTAATCTTTCTTCTTCCACGGTTTTGCACCCCTCTACACGAACAAGAACCCACTGCACCTCTACCTCACACAAGGCTCCGCTGCGCTGCCTACTTGTGCCGCGCGCCTGATCTGACTAGTCACCAGCTGAAGCCACCTCGACCCTTCTTACTATGCGCGTATGCCCTAGCCATGCCAGACTACCCTGCTCCGCCATGTCGCCCCTTCCGCGGGCTGCCACATCTCTGTTCAATGTTCGGAAAGTGTGACAACCGCAGATTCGCATTCCTCGGGTTGTGATCTTCGTGTCAGTATGCCTCGCTCAACATGACATTGAGTTTTTAATGCGCTTAATAATTTGGCGTACTAAAGAACGCACGTAGAACAAAATAGAAAAATGCATGGTATATGAGTGGATCGATGCCGTGTTTGTTAGGACATTGTCGTTGAGAATCATGAACATGAGGAATTAACAAAAGGTTATTTATCACACTTCAAGATTTTCAATCTCATGATAAAGTAGTGGAAAAATTGATTCAACCCATTATTTTTGGATCCGCAATTTAATTCATTTAATTCACATTCATCATGAAAATTCAACCGAGTAAATAATTCACAGAGATAAATCCTTCCTCGGGTTTGGATCAATCGTTGGTGATGATCGCGTTCATCAAGATCCGCTCGGTGTTGATGGGGATCGCACTCTCACAACGATGAGAAGAAGATGTTGCGTTCATCGCTCTTTGACTCGATTGGATCCGAGGCATCATTGTCGTTCGTCAACGGAGAGGAGCGGAGAGGAGAGGAGGGGAGGTTTCACCATTGTTGTTCAAAAATTAATTATAAGGCCAACCACCTCTAAACAAAGAATTTATAACCTCTATCTAGGCTAAAAGAAATAAATTAAATAACTAAATAAACTATTATTTAATTATTTAATTATTCTCTCGTGATGGCGCATATGTCAAACACCCAATGTGGACAAAGGTTATACCTTTCTTTGAGTAAAACCTACATTCCAAGCTCATAAGCGGCCTCAGATTTTTCATTTGTGTCCCTGTTCTAGAGATATTCAGGTTTGAGATATTAAATGAAAAATTAATAATTAATTTATACATTTAATACATCCCCAATGAGCGAGGTGTCTGAACATCCTGCGTCGACTAATTTTATGTCGCGCCTTGGGAAAACACTACGTTCTGGACCCAACCGTGGTCTTGGATTTCGAATCTGATCAACCTTTTAAAAGATGTCTCTTTTTCATTAGTTAACCGCATGTGCGTAGTATAAAAATACTCAAAAAATTTATAAAATTAATTCTGGGCACACCGAGCCTCGGAATTACACGTCGTCTTAGCGACCAGCTTTGGAAATATTCTGAGAAATATTTCAAAGTCTTGTGAGGACAAAAGCCGGGTCTCTACAATATACCTTAATACTTGATGATACTGCAAATGGTGCTTCAAATATAGGGTCATCCTTTTCACTGAGTTTAAATGATTCAACGTTCTAATTATCCTATGATAAGACAATTTCTTTATTAATTAAATTGCTTGTTCGTTACATGCAGAGAAGTAAAAATGATGATAAGGGATTATATTTTACCTGACTATGTTCATGAACACTACTTACATTTGTAGTGCCACTACTCTAATGATGATATTTATAAATAATAACACAAATAACTATTTTCAGTCTATCCATATTAATGAAAATAATAATTTATAATCAAATCTACCTTAAATATTGTGAAGCCATCATTGATATTGGTGAGGTAGTTATCATTGTTGATAATGAATATTCCCTTGTATACATTTTGTTCTACTGAATGGTGATGATTTTTAATATTATAATTTGAAACTTCAATTGATAGGAGTACTTTTTTTGATTTGAAAACAATCAATTCAGTAAGAAAATAGTACTCTTCATCAGCCTTATTTAATAAATAAGTAACTGATTGTTTAAATGAAGCGAACATATTTTTTCATCATGATAGTTAATTATCTAGTTGAAAATGAATCAAATGTTCTTGCAGATCTGAAGCATTTTTTCTCACAAATTGCATTAATTTTTTATCAAATATGACAACTAATAATGAGTGTGTGGAATTAGTCACAAGAAGCTACACTCTAAATCTGTTGATTTACAAATCTGATTACAATGGTTTTTAGGATAAATAAAATTAATTATTATTGATATATAAAACAACTAATAAACAATTAATAAGAAGAAAAAATAATAACTTGGGAATGGTGCAAGTTACATATATCTTAGAGTTTTTGTACAAATTTTGTCCATCAACATTATGCACTTTTTACATGCAAGATTTGAAAGATTCATAGAACCAATTGTGAGTTGTTTGAATTTTTTTATAGTGATGAAAATCAAGAAATATTTATGCTATCCAACATTGAGATTAATATAGATAATGAAATTGTAAAGTACTATACTGGTACATTCACATTATTAAAGTGCATAATTTAAATTGTAAATTTGCCTAATAATATATACCTAATCACAATTCTTGACATCAGAAATGATTTTTTTATTTTCTCAATATAGAAATGGTGTAGAGGAAGAAGGGGGGTTTGTTGGTGCTGGAATTCGAATCTCCGATGTCATTATAAATGTAAATCTGAATATTGGGAAATGCAACTCAAACGTAAAACTTAATATATACATCTATCATATTATAAACATTAGACAACATATACAAAATCACAATTAAATCAATTATCCATAGCACCATTTTCTGAATGATTCAAAATCTTCAATATCATGAATGTAAATGATATTTATCGCATTAATGGCAGTTGTAAGTATAAGAGATTCTGGATGTAGTTTTAAAACTAATTCAGTTGGAATACTGGTTTAAAACTTTTAAAAACATTGAATAAAAGAAAGGGTAATAAGGAATTATTGTATTAAAGAGAATACTATTAAATTTCTAAACTTTGATAAGTTGCAATATTAAAACAGTTGATGAACCGATATTTTCTTCCATGTAAGATGAAAATCTGGTTAGCATAGTCACTACATAAACATCATTTTAGTTATAACCCACTATAGAAAAATATGTTCCGCATAATGTTAAATATAAACATTGGGCTAGAGATACTAAAAGGCTGTAATATCTAACCTTTCATCCTGTAATACAATTTTCATATTGAAATTGGAATCACCAAATGCATCAAGAGGATGTGAGAAATAAAAATATCCAACAATTCCTAAAAACAGATAAGAAAGAAGAAAATATTATGTACTATAAGATAAAAATAGTTTAATGTAATCCACAAAATTATGTATTCATCAACAGAGAAACTTTTTTAACATTCATATAATGTTATAGAAATATCAATATATAATTACCTATTAAATGATTTTCTAGAACCCTTCCCTAAATTAGGTCTTCAAAGATGTAAAATCAAAACAGTAATGTGGTAGCAGTGCATCAAATGGATGGAAATACATTATGTATATGAATATTACTCGACATTCATGTCCAGCTCCTATGTAGGCACCTTGATTTGCAGTTATCTGCAAGTTCTATATGAAATAGTACATCCCTTCAGGCAATATATTTTTGATCTTAGATAGAATTTGACACCCAGTAATAGTACATTGTGTCTTTGATTTTTGCGGAAATAAATTTCTATGAATGTGAAAATTTAAATACATTTAAATCAACTTGAAAAATATGTGGTATACATGAAATGAGAAGAAAAACAAAAAAGAAGAATGATAATATGAAGTCTATTTTTATTCTGAATTCACCTGTAAATCTCCATGAATCATATCAATCGAAACAACATCATTGGAGTACCTGGATGATGTGTGCACCACAAATTCAAAATACAAACTTTTATCTTCAATGTCTCATCTGTATCAAGTGTGATATCATTCGCAAGGGTAATTGAGCCCAAAATGTTTGTAAAAATGCACTATTTTATTTTTTGTACGAAGAGATCATAATAAAAAACATTGACATTCCAAAAATCTGACATAAATAAGCCGAGAAGAAACAAATATTGACAATTTAACATACAATATATCATATACTTAACACAATATATGAAAATTTATTTATAGACAATATTTCTCGTTGATTTACGAGTTGTGGGATGATTATCACCAACTACTATTTTCAAACCTAATGGTGATGTGACTCAAGATAAACCAATATATAATTGACCATGAAAAAATAGAAGTTTTCGAAGATACAACCCAACAGAAGACAGTGATTGTCCTTGACTTTTGTTAATTGTCCTGGCATAAGAAATGGTCAATGGATGTTTTCTTCTTTGTAGTTTTAAAGGACATCGACTTTCGGAGTGATTCATATTTAATCTTGGATTGAAAGCAAGATAACATGGATTACGTCAACATAGAATTCTTGCTCTGATGACATGATCACCCATGTGGGTAACAATCAAGCGAGTCCCATTACATAATCCCATAGGATGATCTACATTTCAAAGCAACATGACAGGAACCCAAATTTTCAGTGTAATGTTATGGGCATCCATCACTGAAACATTAATCCCATTTAACATATAAGATGTGTAAATGATTTCTGACCAATCAGTATCAAAACGTGCATCACAAAATGAATCCGAGCTAAAATAATATTTTCATTCAGAACACGTGAGGGACATCATGTACACATTTACTTCATTAGAAATATCCAACGATGGAGCTAAGATGTCATAGTCTTTAAAATAATTAACATCAGCACGGTTACACATGATATTTAGATAATTATGTTCAACAACTTCAGAAATAGGATCTTTAGTCCAATCAAGAAGATATGTGGATGGAATTGGAATTGTAGTTTCACCATCATTTGGTTCTGCAATGCGACCTTCACCAATATCGAAAGTCCATTTGGGAAATTCAAGAACATCATCTGAAATTGATAAGAATTGGAAACAAATATCACGTTCCTTGTTAGTGTTAGAACACGAGAATGTTTCCAAAAGTATAAAGAAGCAATACATGAAAAAACTATTACATTTCTGTTACCACCTGGTACGACATCGAGTATTTGCCTGAAATCCCCACCCAACACAATAGTTATTCCACCAAATGGAATGATTAAAGAATTTGCATTTTTTATTGAAATTATATCTTTTAATGTATTGTCAATAGCTTCAAAAAAAATATTATGAGTCATTGGTGCCTCATCCAAAATAATAAGATATGTTAACTAGATACGATCTGCGACATCACAGCCTTGTTGAATATTTCAAACAGATTTTTCAGAAATAGATTTTTGAATTTGAAATTTGGAATGTGTTGTCTTCCCACCAGGTAGCAGTAATAATGGAATTCCACGGGATGAAACTACCAGAACAATATTACCTTCTGACTGTAGTAAATATGTCATTACATTCCAAATATATGTTTTATCGGTGCCTCCACGACCATACCTGAAAAATAAACCTCTAGTGGATGCTGTTAACTAAGACATAATGGTTAAAATCTCGTCATCTTGTTCATCAGTAAGCTTACTTTTCAAAGTTAGATAATAATTCTGAAGACACTCTCTGTTATGATTTAGTTCATCAGCTACAAATTGATTTCATTGAGAGGCAATTCCAGAATCTTGAACTGGCATTGGTGGAAATGAATGAAGTTATCTACCATTCCTCTATAGTAGGTTCTCTATTTAAAGCAAAGCATACATCTGTTTTTGATGATCAGTGACTATTAAATAAAAATGGAATAATGAAATATTGTTATTTAATTAGTAAAATATCTTAATAAATATGTAAAGGTTATATAATTAACAACTAAATAGTTCACATTATATATATTGAGCAATTTGAAAACATATACCTGGAATTTGTAGCCTATTTTGATTCTCATAAAGAATGTATTCACTGAAGAGCTCCCATGTTTCATGCCACACAATGTCTGGGCGAGACATATTGTTTGAGAACAAAATATTCAAAAACATTCTGCACATAGACTGTCTAGTATCCCAAGTAGACACCTCTTTTATTGCTTCAATAAATTTTCTATCATCAGCAATTACTCCCTATGCAGAACATGCTTCACGAAAAGTACCATGAATAATGTTGTTCTCAGTTTTAATACTCTCAAAATAAGTTTCATCTCTTATCTTAGTGAGCATTAATTGCATGTAATATAGCTCTCCAGTTGATGGTGGTACATAATAATGTCTTCCAGTACTGAACCCCTTCTTTCTTGGAAACCATATTTTTTCACGTTTGTGGAATAAAAATCTAGTTGGAAATTCTACGAATGTGATACATATTCCTTCCTAGTAAGAAACATTAGGTTGAAACAAAGCTGTAAGAATTAATTTGGAAATATTACCCTTACTCAACACATCCTCAATATGATCAGTGTCAGTGTACGTAACACTATTTTGGCCTGGTAAATGAAAATGTAATCTTTCATCCGGAGGATATCTATTGTTTATATCATATCAAAATATCCACAAAGAAACCTCACAAATAGAGATGTATTAACAATCATAATATATCTTAATCTCATTGACATTATTTCATAATTATGATGTACTATTGGTTTTATACAAAGCTATTATTACACGTTCATTACATTTTCTAATATACTTAAACATATATTTTATGGAATTAGATTGATTGAAAAATTCAATATTCAGATGATATTGATACCTCATTAGCAATAAAAGATTATATGGTACAACAAACCGATTAACCAATGGGACACCATTTTTCACAATTGTGTTTCCGTAATTTCTTCATTGGTATAAAACATACCCATCATCATCAATTGTTGTACTTTCAACAAATTGTTTTGGAAAAAATTTAGTACATTTTTCATTTTTCATACTAGGTGATGTTTGATATTCATCACCACAAGGTCCATGCATCATAAACTTCTTAGAATCCTCATGATGTTTTGAAAATCACATTTGTTTAGAACTTTAGTAGAAACACATTTTTCAATGTAGGAAGGAGTACCTATTTTTCTCTCTCTTCATAAAAATAGTAAAATTTTTATATGAGGCAGTCCATGTTTCTGAAATTTCACTGTATGAACAATTGTACAGAAAGTAATGATATAAATTCCAAATTTCAACAACAAATTCATTAAATAAGATAATATATGTATCATAAAATAATTAGTATTAAATTAGGTACATAATGGTGAATTTCCAAAGAAAAACATGTCTCATTAAACTTTAATTAACAGGTAACCCTTAATATTGAAAATTATAAACACAATGTGTAGACATCCTTATGGGAAAATATTGTTACGTGATACCAATATAGTGATTTCAGGCCATAGTTTATTGCATGTATACATTAAAAACAATTCCGGATATCCTGCCCAATTGCATATTGACATAGTATCATTGTAATTTTTAATCATATATATGGGACCACCAATAAATGTAGATGGTAAAATGATTCTCTTCCCACATGCATACCCATCACGGTCACCTCTAAGAAATGCATCTTGCAACCCATTGTACAACTCAACCTTCAAGTTTTTTTGATTAAAGCGAATGAAGGATAATCTTTGAGAGTATATCATTGTATAAGAATCAATAAAAAATTGTTTCAAATGTCTCCTAGAATGTTTTAATATTAATGTATCACTCGAACGACACTGCGAGTGAAAGGAGAAGTATTTACACATTGTTACTTTTCGAACCTTTCTACGTGTAATCATAGATGTAGATCGATGAAAAATGTTGTCAACATATCCATCTTGACTATTTGTGAAAATAAGTTGATATTGTAATGGAAGGTATAAGAGTTGATGCTCATCCATCCACTTCAAATCATCAATTCTAATTTGAATGTTAATATCTATGTCACAGTTGAGATCTTCAATATCATTGACTATAAGCATCGCATTCTCAGATGTAGTAGGCAAGTTGTACGTCGTTCAATCTGTTTCTATTCTTTTAAGAAGGTGAAAATTTATGTTTTCTTATTCTTGATGATCAATAACATCCTTTTCACTTTTCAAATGACAAGATAAAACTTTTTTTTCATGAAGTATATTTTGTATGTTGAAAACAATATTATAATTGAACATTGTGTTAGAATTTTCTTCATCATAACTACAAAGTGAATTGAATTAAGAATGAAGTGAAAATATGATAGTCGTGTAAATGTGCTAGCCTACATGATAAAAATTACGTGGCATTCAAAATCCTATTTTGAGACTCATTCAAAGTATCATAAACATATAGTTGGGAAAACCTAGGTGGTTGTCCCTCAGGAGGACACAAACTACCTAAGTAATGGTAGTTTTCTCCATTCAATCTGACTATAATTGGATCTCTTCTATTATAGAACGATCTTTCATCCTTACCACCCATTGATGTCAAAGAAAACATATAATTATAAATATACATATATTCTTAGAATGCTCTTGCCTCAATAGAGTTTAGATTAAAGTCTAACGTTTGATGTTATGGTGGATAGGACGATAGTAACTGCAAAGAGGCTTTACCAAGCATGCGACATATACCAAATCGTGGGGTTTTTTTGGTGATGCATTTTATATTCCTTTCATCAATCCAAAAGATAGAACCACAGTAATGGAAGACATTAGAGGGATATCTACTATTCAATTATTCTGTAGCTGAATGATGGTTAAATGAATGGTGTTAATAAACATGGAATTATAAATTACTTAAATCTATGATGACTTGAATAACATTCAATTAAAAGGAAAAAATAATATGGTGACCTACATTTTCTGCAAGGTAAAGTAGTTGAATTATTTCTGCAGTAGTATTTTCATTTAGTTAGTAAGAAAATTCATATGAAATATCTATAAAGTAACAAATGATTATGTACTAGGTCAAACCTGAATATTCAATTCGATGAGTAATTCCAGCATTGATTTCGCCAATTTTTTCATCTCTTCCTGAAATGGTATAGCTCAATTTAGATGACACATATTTTTCAAGTGTAAATTATGCATTAAAATTACTTTGAAATACCAAAAAAGGAGATATATATATCTATAGATACAAAATAAAAATACAGCATGATTAGAATACACATCACACCTGTGTGGGGAAAATAAGCTTTGTTACCAGTAGCTAAAGAAACAAATCAGTATCTGTTTTAAACATAGTATGCAACAAATTACACTATGTGATAATTGAAAAGCATTTTAAGAAATGAACTATTCTTAGTCTAATAATGAGTCAGGTGAAGGGTAAGTGGTAATATTTCCCTCAGTCTTTACACCTAGAAAATGTAATGAAAATTTAGTTTAATTGTTCAATACATATGAGAAAAAACGTGATTTTGATCACAAAAATATGTTGATGGAGTAGTTACTAGAGGGGTCATAATTTTCTTCAATAGATGAAAATATATGCTTTATCTTGCTACTAGGAGAAGATCGTATTATTGAAGATCCACAGCCATGATGAGCTGTCAATGACATTTAATAGTTGAAAAATGATACAATGTTACTACATAGTAAAATTAATATATATAATCATTGTTCTTTGATAGTGTAATATAAATCACCATTAAAATATAAATATGACCATGATATGTATGATCCTTGTTTAGTAAATAGACAGTACATGAAAAAAATTGTAATGATTATATAGAATTTTAGATTGAGACGCTTGGATACTTACTTGAAGTACAGTTAATACTGTTACTAAAACCTTTTCTAATGCATGTTTTAACACTAATTGGCGAAGAATGTCCTGAATCTGGAGCCATTGTCAATTCAAATGCAGAATGGGTAAAGTAGATTACATTATTTACAAATAATATATTGACTGTGTGTGAAAATTTTTGTAAAATGAAAATATACTAACGATTGGTAGGTATAGGTGAAAGTGGTATAAGTGATCTTATGATCAAGTTGGAATTCACTTTCACTGAATAAAATATTGCATTAAATCAATGTGGATGGGAGTCCATGGGTGATTTTCTTGTTAAGTTATGAACTTGTAATTCAAAAATAATGTTTATGGAATTTTTTCAAGTAAATACAATATTTCTGTAACAATTTTTCATTCTCTCATATGAAGTCTCCTTTGTAACCTTGCATCACTTGATGATGATGGTGTCTGCATCTTTTTTTGTTGTTGTCTTTATGTTGAATTGTCATGTTTTAGAATGCAACCAAAATATGTTTATGGGTACATAGATTCAATTTAAAATATACTAATAAGCCAATTGAATGATAATTCATGTTTGAATTCTATATTCTTTATCTTGTAAACATAAATATGTAGTGTATTAGGATTATAATGAATGTAACATACACCAACAAAAAAGAATCATATATATATTTTATAGAAATGAGACATTTTAAAATAGAATATTCAATTAAAAATAATTTTGTACAAAAAAACATCTGCAAAACAATTTGAAAGAATACCTTGGATAGATATTGAGAAATATTTATGTAGTGAAGATGGATGGAATGTCGACTAAGTATTTTGTAAACCTGAATAAGAATTGTACTATTATTGCAATGAACCACATTTATACCAACATTAAAGAAACATATATACATTACACAAAAAATATATAGTTAGATATCCTAATTTAATGTTACATAATGCAGTATGTTGAACCCATTGATATGTAGTGTACTGTGATTTTACTAAATGATAGTTATACCAACATGAAAGAAGAATTTATATATTATATATAAATGAAGCATTTAAAAATAATATATCCAATGAAAAACAATGAAAAACGGGAACACATCTAAATATCAGTTAGAATGAATAACTTCGATGGATATTGACGAATATATATGTAGTGAAGACAGATGTAATCGTGACTACATTTTATGTAAACCTGAAAAAGAACTGTACTATAGTTGCAATGAACTACAATTATACCATTATCAATGAAACATATAGAGATTATACAGAAAATATAATTTCAATTATTCAAATTGAATCTCACATAATTTAGAAAACGGTACCCATAGTTAAGAAATGTATAGTTATTTCACAAAACGAAACTTATACCCAAGTTATAGTAACATAAAAGAAATAACAACATCAATGAAACATATATAAATTAGTCAGATATAAGAGAAGGACTAAATATTCTGTAAACCAGATGAAGCATTGTACTGTGATTGCAATGAACCACAGTTATAATAACATCAATGTAACATATATAAATTATGCACAAAATATACAAGCATATTTGCAATTTGAATGTCACTGAATGCAGTAATAGGTACCCATACATGGACTGCTGTTACATACTGATGTGAAAAATGATTCAGAATAGATGTGAAAAAATACGTGTAGATTTCATTCGAACATCATATGGTTGAATGGAGGAATCTTTACATATTTCTTTGATATGATCTCTCATCGAGAGAATCTAAACATGGTCGATGCAATAATGACTGCCTAGTGAAGAGGATGAGGGCTGTTTGGTTGACCTTCATCAAAGCCAGCCGGTAGGATGAAACTGTTTAATTTAGGTAAGACTATTTAGGGCGCTGGGCACTGAATGGCGTCACGGGAGGTGAAACTGAAAAGTGGAAGACTGTATCGAAGATTTTTGTCGAAGCAGGTCGGTAGCTCAAAACCCTAAATCATATTAGAAAATGACAGAGCGTGCGGGAGGGAAGACTAGATGGTGTCGTCGGAGCTATTAATGAAGAGCGAAGAAATGTCGAAGGAAGCTAGAAGAATGAACCCTAATTCTGAGGGATGACGGGAGAGCACGCCGGGGGGAGTCTGAGCATGTTGTGGGATGGAGGATGGGAAATTGGAGGGAATTAGAATGGAAGGGGATGTGGAAAAAGGGGAAGGTGACATGTAGGGTAATAAGTAGCCTAATTTAGTATAGTTAATATATTTCATATTAATCATTATATAGATAGATCAATTTTTATTCATCTATAAATTCAATATTTATTTGGAATGAAATTTCATGTATGCTCCTAAAATTAATTCACTAGATTTAATCAAGTAATTGGAAGGTCCCATAGTTATATAGGCCTACGATGTATAAATATATCTCATGAGACAAAAAATATGGTTTTTTTCTGTATAACTCTTCTCATATCAATATTGTTTCATAGAATGGGTGCTTCAAAAACATGGTTTCAATGTTGTATATTATTACATCCATTTGTATGAGATCAATTTTATTGATATTAATGTTTTCATTTATTTCCATTGATATTTGATGTTAAACGTTTTTTTTTAATTGTGAAATAAATTTTTTTTTATTCCACCTACATTATGCATTCTATTAATAGGTTTTGGATAATTTAGTGATATGAACACCATATAGGTAGTTTGACCTAACCCCTTTCTTATATTCTGCTTCCTGATGTTATGAAGAAATGTAGTACACATGATATGTATAGAAGGATAATATGTGTGGATGATTTTGCAAGAAATCAAGATGCCTTATTACTAATGATGTAATTTCTCATATTTTTAAAAAATATATGTTTGATCAATAGAACATGGGAATTAATATATTTGGATTTTTTGAGGATCTCTAAATCAAAAAATAAAAAAGGTTGTAGAATATTTTATAAAAATCACTATATTTAACTCATTTGAGTATTGGATAGTTATTTTATATTATAATTACTTGGTATCCAATGTAGTATGTAATGTATGAGTTTATAAAACCATATCCTTCTAACATCCCATCCCATCCCATTATCATGTGCTACAGTAGAGGTTCCACCAAAAATATCTGACATTCCCAAGACGCAAATTGGTGGAAATAAATGTCTGTGGCTAAGAGAAATACTTGTTGTGATTTTTCCACATGACAAAATATATCTTCACAAGATAAAATGTATACAAAAAAACAATCTTTATGATTAATGATAAGAATAATTTTTTCAAATAACACCTAATGTAAAATCATAATCAATGTATAAATGGTAAACTGTCAAATCAACTGACCAAGAATGAATTCCATCATGACTCAATGACAATAATGTGGCATAATTCTGATTCTAACATAAACTAGACTTATTATCCCACTCCCCATTCATCTCCCATATTTTTATAATTTATATGTGTAAATATTCAATCTGAAGATACTTTTATATGAACTCTAATATGAATATTACATGTAACTAAATTTCTTATAAAAAATTATAAAAAAGGATATAAAATTAGAAACCTAAATCCATAATGGAGTTCCTCGTAAGAAAAAAAATTAAATCATATAAACATTTATTACCCTTTAAAATAACCATACAATGTTTACACTATAGACATAAATTCCAAATACCTCTATATTCTCATGAGTTACAAGTCATCAGGTGACCAAGACATCTTTTAGCGGACCATATTGATGGTGTTCTATATTGACCATGTTCCATCAGAAAATTTTTATGGTACTTCATAACCATAATCCATACAAATAAACATATTCCAATAACGATTCATATTTTCTCAAATAATACAAATATCAAAAAATTCCATTGGACTTATTTCATCAAAAAACATTTTTGCATTAAAAAACATTATTTTGAATAATATTTTTAACTATTTTAAAAATGAGTTTTGATGAATAAATTTTAATTACCATATTCAAAAACCATAAACTAATACTATTTGATTTATGAAATATATCAATTATTCCATTTCAAATTAAAAAAATAAATTCAAATAAAATCATAAATGTTTTTGAATAATAGATTTGGGGAGAGGCCACCACCCATTCAATAGTTGATAAAAATGATCAACATCAAAATAAAAACCTTAGTATAAAACTATAAACATATATCCATAAATATAACAGACATGAATATTTTCAAAACACATCATAGTTCATAGATATTTTCATAAGGGATTTGATATATTTTTCAGTTTACAAAAAGAATTCGGTGATAAAAGGAGAAATAATGAAATTTTATACTTTTATTTGATTATATAGATAGAATGAACATTTATTTAGTTTAATAGACATTCATATAAAAAGGAATAAAAATTAATGTCTAGGGAATGAAAAGAGTTTTTTATTCATAGAGAGGTGAAGAAAAATGAGAGTGTTGTGACTACAAATGAGTTAAACTATAATTTTACGAATAATAAATGAACATCATAGGGTTATAATGCATGGTTTTGAAAATTACATACTAACTATGTGCATGATACTCTCCTTAATCATACCTTCTATTAGATACAATAAATTGATTCAAAACCGTTGCACTAATTGGGCCTTTTCCCAATGCCTCCACACACATTGTTTCTCCATTCACTCAAATGGCCTTTCCAAAATGTGGACAAACATTGTGCCTTTATAGTGAATACCAATGCCTATTTCATGGATTTTAGGGTAGAATAATAGATTCCCCATACTTTTATCCAAACCTACACCATTAAATACTATTCAATAACACCCAAAACCATCTATAAAATCATGAAACTAAACTGGATTATCATAAAAAAATATAGTTACATATGAAATAGTTAAATATAATTATCATAAGGTTTTTAATTCAACAAAAAATAATGTTTTCCAACCCCTTTATGTATTATTTTAATTGTTATTTTTTAATAAATGGGAAATTTTTGGACCATTTCATTCTAATTTTCCCAGGATTCCTTATAAACAAGAACATGATAAATTAAGACATGAACCAAAAAGATACTCTTTCCACATTACATAGTCTCTTATCTATTCACAGTTTTTATTTTCGACTTGTAACAAAGTATCATATACTACATGAAAAATCTTGTCCCATCATATAATATGTCTAATAAATGGTTGGTACTTATTCCATTTAGATATATAAAATACATTATGCACAAAGTTGAGTCATGGAGATAAATCAAATAGAGAAGCCGCATCACCAAAATGTTCAATTATTTTATAAGTACTGATATTTAAAATATACACTTTACATTGTATATAAATATGAATATGACATATTAATATAGTTAATTTCAATTGTAAATTATATACCTCATCAAATAATGATGAATTATTATAATTATTATCATAATATGTATGATGACTATGAGATATATTGATCCATTTACGAATTATAATTTTTTTGTGTCATCTCCATTCAGGTATATGTCCGAAAATGATCATTATATATTCTATACCCAAAAATGTTTTTACTAGTAGTGATGTCTATGAATTTCCTTAAAAAGAGAAATTTTTATGGATCAATGAGAACTTTTATTTTCTGATAACAACAATAATTGTACATTATCCTACCATGAGCCACCAAATTCCCTAACATAATATTATAGGATTTATTCTATTCATTGTATCATTCCAATTTTTTTCATCTAATGGAGGTTGATAATAGATGCCCATGGTCAAATGGGTATAGGAAACAAGATGTAATAATCTAGAATTAAATAAAGGGAACATAGTGTCCCTGATAGATATGATCGAAAATAAAATTCAATTAATCTTTACGACTTCACATATATATATATATATATATATCTTTTATGTCTTCATGAATGTAGGATTAATTAATCAGAATGATGTGATCCATTTTTTTGTTCCACAATTAATCATATGGATTCTTAATTCCAAATATATGTTGGTGATCATATGGGAAAATAAATAACTATTTTCTTTAGTTTTTAGATAAAAACATGTTAATATAGTAGTATAATAGACCGTCATTGGTTCCCATCGAGGACTTGAAAACATGTGAGGCACCTCCAAACACAAACATCCACATTCCTTTTCTTTTCATCCTACTATAATAAAGATTGCAACAACATATAAATTTTCATTATTCCAGTATTAATAACCATTTTCAAATGGTGATAGCTCAAAATGTGTTTTCTTATGAAAAAGATATGGAATTATTATCTGATAATGTAAAAAATATTTCACATCTTTTATCAACAAAAAACTTGTCTCCCTAATATTGATTTTTGACATTATGTTATGTAAATTATGATCCCATCATTGCGACCCCTTAAATTGTTCAACCACGTGGGGAATAAGTGTCATTAGATAAAATATTACTAAATTATCTAACATAGTTAAATCTTAGTTATTATCTATTATAATAACCATGAATTACCACTACTGACAATATATATTAGATAATTTATGGTATGAATTTTGGATTATATAATATACTACCCAATACCATTTTACTAGGGTGTCATACAAGTCAAATTCAAGCATCGTGATGTATTCCATCAGTTATCTTGGTCGTATGTTTAATACCTGTATAAAATGAATTGTTTTAAACATTTTTTAACATATTAATATGAATAAATTCTAACAAATTATATAATATCAAAACTATTTCAAAAAAGGACTACCATAACTAATTTAAAATCATTGATCAGACATTTATATTTTATGAATTTAAAACAATTGTGACCCACAAGTTACCACATTATCTTCATTCATGATAAAACAATTTAGTTATGATCTAGATGGATCAAAATAAATAACATATCCTTTCCAATGTTCTGGTAGAAAATAATTTTTTCATAAGTGATCCTTTATTTATGCATTATGTTATGTCTATGACAATTTTTATTCTAATGGAGTGGATATCACTTTACCATGATCACTGCCAATGGATATGTGAGTAGTGAAATGTAATGAAAATAATAATGAAACTAACCTATTAATCCCTAAATTCTATTAATAATAATTTCATTTTCTAATACTTTACAACAAGAAATAACATAAAACATTTTCTAGCATACTAATACACCTTTCTAAAAAATTAAATTTCCAATGAAATAAAATTCTTGTATATAGAAATAAAATTTTGATAATTTCTCATATAAATGATTCTATAACATAATTATCATCAAAATATATAAATATTTTACATTATCTATCATATTTCAAGAAAAAATAAAAATTTAATAAAAAAATACTCCAATGAATATATATAGGTATTATTTAAATAAATCATTCAATAATGCTAGTAAAACAACAGGTGTATTTTTAAGGACAATGTGAATTAACACATATTAATAATTATCATAACCACTCCTTAATGTGGTATTTGGTATATCCCATTTCCCAAACTATAATTGATGATACCCTATGCATTGATTAATTTTAAATAACAATATATCTCACTTTAATTGAAAAATAAAATCACCAATTAGAGGTGGTGAAAATTTATTCAACATTGTGACCTGATTGATAATTAAAAAATATACAAAAAATTGAAATGAAACATATATATTCTTAAAAATAGTATTGAAGTGTCCTAACTCGATATTCTCAGTTTTATGAACACTTTATATTATAATTATTCTATTTTTATTTTCAACTTCTTCAATTCCAATTATTATATTCTATATGTTCGATGTGAAATAGTATTATATTTCAGAATGTGATAAATAACAAATTTCACTACCCTATCAAGGGTAAAATCGTTGAAATATTTTTTACATACTTTAATAAATCTATCTAATATGGTTCATAATTTCTAGTAATATTTATTTACATAGTCTAAAAAGTGACTACTGTTAATAAATAATAAATACATCCAACCATTTCTGATAATGTTATTTTATTTATATCCTCCACATTACATTCACAGTCAATGAGAATAAACATCCCATTATTATATGTAAACATTTCATATCACACATAAAAATGGATGTAGTCATTGAAAGAAACAAACCAACCCATTCCCATAATCATGTAATGGACATCCCTATCCAAAATAGAATAGTCCAAATCAAGCTATAAACCAACAATTTTTATAGAATATTATGTATATTTAAATATAATACAATCTATTTTCTCAAGAGGTATCTAGATTCACTATATTTTTAAAATAATCATGATAATAAATCCCATTTGCCCAATACTAGAGGATGAAATAAAATATTTGGGTGCACCTGTATAAAATAGAACATCTATAAAAGTCATGTTTATAAAATTGTATCTTGTATAATCAAGGGACTTGTTTAGATATTAAAGATCAAATGGTCATCACCAAACAACTACATACTCAATTTGACTTGATCCATACATCCTATTAGTTATTTAATTGGATGTAGAGCCAATGTATTCCAAGAAAAAACATCATTCACGCTATATTGTGGGTGAATTTTTTTGAAGGGTTCATTTAATCAATGTGTAAAAGTTCTGAGAGATATGAAATGTATTTATAGTAGCTGACATTATCATTTTATAGAAATAACTCTAAATAAGTCTATATTTATTAAATTTTTTGGTACACATAGTGGTGCAATACAATCACACTTCATATGATTAAGTGAACCATGTTAGAAATATCAAAAATTCAAATGGGTTATATAATAATGTTAATTGATACAGTTCTCTGGTTCTGATATGTACTACCATAGTGAAAGTTTTGGTCACTCTTACACATGTTTCCCAAATTATAGTTTCCACATATTTCAATGGAGACAATATACTACCTATAGTTGGATTTCATACGATGTCAGTTTCATCCAATTTAACCTTATAAAACATATGAATTTATTAATATTATGTTGGGAATATATCTTTGAATGAAACCTTATTCACATTTCACAATAATAGATTTGTTCATTCAGGCTCACAATGGTATCCAAATCAGGAATAAAATGAATTATTCTCATAAAAATAGATATAAACACTATTACTAATAGATTTACTTTCATTGTCATGAATAATTCTAAAATTCATGTTATCGAGATGGTGTTCTGGTAGAATTATTTGTTGAAATTTTTTCAATTTCCAACAATGTAGTTTCTTAATCTTCTTTTATCTTATATTTATAGTTATTAAAATTTTAATGACATATCCACTAATATTTATACCACCAACATTATCAATATATCAGTTGTTCTTCTATATAAATCAAAAATTTAGATCATTATTTAATAAAAAAATTGATTTTCCTGTCTCATATCCACTTGAAGTGTTGGTGGATTCTACTTCTGAAATCACTAAGAATATTAAACATGCATTTTTCCATAATATTGATTTCCGTTATCATAACCCTGAAAAGAATGAAAAAAATTGAATATGGTTTTGGTTCACAAATAGATAAAGTTAAAACTCATATTCTTTAGACTGGTCCTAGGAGATTCAATATAATATAACTACTTCCATTTCACTATATAATCATCTTAATTACCACTTATTCGTCACGCACTACAATATTCTTGGATTATAATATTTTAAATATTTTAAATTAATAATTATCATAAACAATTTCCATTATCATTAAAACACATTTGGAATGATTATTTCCTAGTCATAAAAATCATTTCTACTATATGATTGGATATACTCGTCTGTAAGAACAAAAATTTTGAAATGAAAACAAACCCAAAATTTTCTAGGATACTATTGGTATGTAGTAGATATTAGTGACATGTTTTATTCCCTTTATTTATTCAACAAATTTCAGGTTATAAAAAAAATATATTTTTTCAAAAATCATTAGAATATAGAAAAACCTAGACTAATACCATTTTATCATCCTTCCTCAACAAATTGGATCAGAATAGATTTGAGTTGGTAGTTACCATAGGTGACATCCTTATGTCACAAATTACTAGAAATAAAATCCACTAGATTAGTAAAACTTGTGATGGAAACAATTTTTAAACCAAGATAATATTTGTGACATAATTCTTATTATATAATTTTATTTCTCCAATACCTTGCGATGTAATCTACAAAGAGATTAAATAAACCATGATATACCATTATAATATTAAGAATTAATTTTAATGTTGTCACATATATGCTTAATTTGAGAGTATTAACAGAAATATCTAAATTATGATACAATTATGGTTATGTATGTACATCATTATTTCAATAGTTATCATTTGTTTATAAATCAAAATAAGAGTCATTTGAATGAAAAAGTATTTTGGAATGTAGTTTCTTATGAAAGAAATGTATTGATATCATAATATAGTAAATTAATCCATATTAGAGAATTATTTCAAATAAATTTATATATAATAACAACATCAATTTTTTTATCTTTTAAAAAATATTTTTATTGACATTGGATAATAATAAATAATGATCTATACTTAAAATGTATTATTTTTAAATATGTTTAATTTTCATTTTACAAACATACTTTAAAAATAATTTCGTACATTTATGGGTATTGAATTATATAACATGAATAACATATTTTTAATAATGGGGTTCAATTATTTTATAAAAGACCAATTTATTTTGGTTAATATGTATAGTATACATGGTAAAATTTTTCACCTCGATAAACGGTAAATCAGGACAATCTAGATTATTAATAACTTAAAATGTTATAATTTCTCATACTTAATAATTTTTGAGGTATTTAATTCAACCCTTATCTACATAGTATTTAAATTTATTATTACAGTGGACACTTTTCAATGAAAACTACTAATATATTAATTAAATTAAATAAATTTTCAAAATGTCAATATCTTAATTTTTTATGAATTTTATGGGTTTATATACGAGAAAAAAATTAATGAATAAAAAAAAATAATTTTTTGCATAATGTTATTATAATCATGATTTAATCTGTTTTTTATTTTTATTAATTATATAATTCCTATAAATTAATAAAAGTACTCTAAAATGGTATTAATTAGAATATTAAAAAAATAACCGGCTCTCGAAATATTAAAAGTGATCTAATTTGACATATTTATATTGTTCATTAAATTTTGAAGGTTAATATGACATATAATTGTTCTAATAAAATATTATATTAAAATTAAAATCATTATTTATTTTCTTTTAAATGAATCTAATTTAAAAGTGTCAAAACTAAAAATAATGATATTATAACACAAAAAAATTATATTAAATTATATAATATATATTAAATTTACTAATAGTGGATATTATATAGTCTAAAATAAAATATATTTCCCAATTATTATTCAATTTTTACATTATATCTAGAAATTATGACCATTAATATTGATAATGTTTTATCCCTTTTAAAATGAAAATTGGTTAACTGAAGGTAAACATAATTATAATATTTATTTTTTCTGTAAAACAATTCTAAATTGTGTTGGTTGATTTTATTACAAACATATCAAACCTTTTATTCTAAAACATATATATCAGAAATCATTTCTCATGATTATGAAATTATTATAATTAAACCTATTTAGAAATTCAAAAAGTACCCTCGCCACAACAAGAAAAGGGAACCAAAGCCAATAATTTTTCATAGAATTTTGATTCTTCTAGATTAACTATTATATAATTATTATTATTATAAAAATATTTATCAAAATTATAGTGGTACTGGTTCTCAAAAAATACAATTCTCTTACCCTTTAAAGGAGAACTATTGGACTTGTTTTACTGAATAGGTAAACAACTTAACCAACCTCTTAATCATATAATCATATTTAACAAACATAAATCTATTGTATTTATCATCATGTAATTAATTAATTTTTCAAATTGTTGTAATATTTTATAATTATTTTTATGAAAATTATTTTATAAACCCAATATCAAATCAAATGAGTTCATAAAGGATCACTTGTGCATATGTACATATTACTATCTAAACATAATGATACAATTGTTTTTAACCTGATATATTTTAGGGTTGATTATTATGGTTTTATTAATGGTCATATAACTTATCTATGACAAAAATATAATTTTAAAATTATAATATCATATTTATATACAAATGATCTAATCCTTTGATAAATGATAACATCACTCATGTGAACGTGTGGACTACCACATCCACAAAGAAATGAAATTAATTTTTAATTTATATTTTTATTGGAAGATAATGTGTATCACATTAGTAAATATATATGATATATATGATATAATATTCATCCTAAAATGGTGAATTAATATTTATATTTCTTCCACACCATCCATCGAAAAATGAATACAACATTTGTGTTTACGTTTGACCTAAAGTCTCTTTGAATGGTTAAATTCACTATCATATCTCTACCTTTTATTGATTATTATAAATTTTTATATATTATTGTATATGAAATTACATAATGGTAAACATTTTAGAGATAATGGAACAAATATATATGGATAATGACTAGAACTATTGAGCTGAAGTACTCATGGTAAACAAAATAAGTAACACCCAGAAATAATGATTTTAATAAAGAGGTATTGATAAACAAGGGTGTTAAAATGTTATAATTGGATATTATATCATATTACAAGTATATAAATTAATATATTTTTAAATGATAATAAATTTTAATTTATTATACAATAGTTAATAGTGTTATTGAAAGAATGAGTACTCGACGTAAGGGGTTTTATGTTAAAATTTCATTTTTTGTAAGGCATGTTAATATTAAAGTTATAATTATAATATCTTATGATAAAACACTGTACATTATCATGGATTATCTTTTAATGATTTTATATACAAAAAAAATTCCCTCAATTTTCCTTAACTAATGTACTGAAGAGACTGAAAATATATTATATGGAAAAATAACTTCATTTCACTCCATGATAGAAAAAAAAATTAAAATATTTCTATGATTTCTAAAATTTTTTTTAAGGGATATATTAACTATTATACTTATATTAGTTTAATAAATTGTTATCCATTTTTGACTCTTTTAAAAAAATTCTAAATAAATACTCTTATCATTTTCTAAATGGGGGTGTTTCAATCTTTTCCAAAGACAAGTATGTAATGTATTTTTTTAACATATAAATTATGAACGTATTTTCCTCAAATTACGAATTTATTTATTCATTGATGAATCATTTTCAAATTTAAATGGATATTTCAAAGGAATAATTCTTCTAATATGTTTTCACATTTGGATATCATGTGATTTCAAAATGGGATGTTTATTTTTCCCATATTGTAATAATAGTATTTAAATGAAATTTCAATTCATCATTGGAAACAGTACATTACATCACTAATTCATTAAAAAGTATTTGATCAAAGGATACAATCCTTAATATTTATTTGATTTGATTTTTATTTATGATGGCATGATTTTTATAAAATCCATGTCCCTTTCCACATGTATTTCAATGATGAAATAATTATGAAAACCATTTAATTTCATTAGTTGTCACTTTATAAATTGTTTATGATCTTTTGGAACATAAATGAATTTATTTCATTATGTGAAGGGTGGTTAATATATCCCCCTCCAATAAAATGGATAAGAATGAAATCTCATGATAAAATTGGAACTGGAATGGGGAGTGACCCATGTTCACTAAGTGACTATGAAATCAATGATAGAATTGCGAACGATCTTTTACAATAATGAGGGTATTGAGTGTGAAAAAATTAAATTATCATAGAATATTTAATGATCCATGAGTACTATAAATATTATTTTCTAAGCATCATGGTATTCCCAAAATCAGTGTCTTTTTTCTATGTTACATATTAATAGTTTATGTTCCAAGTTTCACCTGCAATTATTGTCCTATTAAATTCTGTGATTTATTCTATGACATATGATAATTATCATTGATATGAAGGAAATGTTATTAAAACATTATGACTATGTTATTATACACTTATGATCATGTTATTATTTATTTATTATTTATATATCCTTTTTTTATTCTTACTAAGCATTATAGGTCACCCTTATCTTATGTTTCCTTTCCCAAGGTTATGATGTAGGCTACATCTTGTGATATTTCTAAGAAGTTTTCTAGTTAAGAATAAACAATTAGGATAATATGTAGATATTTTAAGAACTATTTGTTTAATCTATAATTATTACAATATTACTATATTATTATGATTTTATCATATATTGAATTTTTATATAATGAATATTCAACTATTAAGATGTAAAATATATATATGAAAATTTTGGGTAACAATAGAGATTCCCTCTGATCAACAATCCTATCATGAGAAGTTAAAATATAAACAACCAATCAAATTATATGATATATCATTTGACACGTATTTTAAAATATGTCTCAAAATAAAATCAACATCAGAGTATTAATAGTAACAATATATATTACCAAACAATGACAGAATGATTACATGACTCTATGGAACTACAATGTATTCTTTTTAAGAATCACTCAAACTACCCCAAGCCCATACTCCACATTCATTTTATGAATTATCAATATTAATCTCTATATAAAATTAATAATTTTCTTTCCTTACATGTTAATAAACTACATATTCAAACTATCCAAAGTACCCATATAATTGGTGAGTATAAAGCTCAATATATAATTTAATGAAACATTCCAGAACATTCAAATTAGACTGGAACAAAGATGAATCTTTTATATTAAACACAAGGTAATTCGATAAAGAGTTTAATATAATTCCATTAAGGAGTTCCATTTTAAAAAAGAATTACTCAAATTATATTACCATTCCTAAAACTTATTAAAACCATCTCATATTCACGCACACAAAAACTAACACAAATTTATTCCATGGACATTCCAATTACAATGATCAGTGATTTTTCCAATCACAATTTCATTAGATGATGTCCATCATTAAAGGTGGGGCATCACAACTGTGCTCTATCTCACATTGATGGTTGGAAATTAGGATTGTTCGCCCTCTTAGTTAATGAATTCCTACTATGTATTTTATGTTCCAATATCAATCACTTCTTATAAGTCAATGTTTTATTAAAATATATCATTGAACATATTTCATGAGTTATACTGTAAAAATATTTTGAAAACCATTTTTTAAGATTATAAAATTTGGGGATCTTATAAATTATATTCTAATTCCCATGTTCTTATATGTTAAACCTAAGTGATTTACTTAAATAAATAATTCAAACATTCTTTAAAAAATAATGAAATTTATTTATATATAATTAAAACTTCACATTATAAAATTTTAGAGTGTGAGAGAAACTACATACCACTATATTAGCGATGAGAACAATCAATAAAACTCTGAATCCTCTAAAATCATTCTCAATTAATATTTAAACGAATGTATTCAAATTAGATATCACAAAAAATTGTTTTATATCATAAATAAATCTATAAATACATATATATATATATATATAATATTTGATTTTGGGGAATATGAGATGATTTAAGGTTAATGGTAGAGAATGTAGTTATTCCGAAAAATCTTGATATCGAAATTCCCAGGATTCGCTAATGCTGACTTTAATTTTAGAAAGAAATCACCATGAAATAAAAGGTAATGAATGGAGTTAAATATCCTAGTATATGACAAGAAAAATAAGGTTTTCATGGTTAAAATATATGTTAAACTATAATTTCAGTAGAAATAATTTCACATCTTATAGTTAGTCCACATGATTTTGTAATCAATGAACAATCATTTTAGATGATATATTATCTAAAAAACCCCTCACCTAGTAGGTTGGCTTGGTTTGAAAAATTGTGCACCAATCATTCCAATTCCTACTCTCCACACGTGAACTGTTTCTCCTATAAATATTGTGTTTTGGCCACTCCATAACAATAGTGTTCCTACATCATACCGATATAGCCCCTTACAGGTTTTTCTAGATATTTCTCATATTCTCCCTATACCATTATTAGTTTTCAACCTAAACATATTTTCAAAAACACTTATATAATATAAGAAACTCCCAAAACTATACATAATTATTTTAAACCTCTTACTACATAATAATATGGAAAAGAACCTATAAATAAGGGTGTTATAATCCCTTAGCACTGGTCTGAGGTGTCTTGTTTTGTATTAGAGTGTGGTTTAGATATATTTGGATATTATGTTGGGTTATAATAATCGTTCAGTTGTTGAAGGGTTAATCATGATCATAACATTATATTTATATATATATAATCCTTTTGATAGTATATGATATAATATAAAGGTAATAATTCACTATTTTTTTTTGATATTAAGAGATGTTAAAACTAGTGAAAATCATAAGGAAATGTATAATTGAGAATTACATGTGTAGAATAATATCCCTATGTGTTGGTAAAGTAGTCTTTGTGTGTTCATGTCATAAATTATATAACCTTTATAATACTACATGTAAATACAAGATATGGGAATGATTTTACAAGGTGTAATCACCACAAAATGGTGGATTGTTTATTAAATATTTCATTTCCTATTGCACACGTTTTTTGTTTTTACTATACACCTAGTTAGGCACTATTGTATGATATAATTTATTTTATTCAAATTTTCACTAATTAAAAACTGTGAAGTTTTTCAATATATGGTTCATTGGTATGGACAGATAACCATATAATAAAATTACTATGGATAACTAAGTATTGGACAAATCCAATCATTTGGTAATTCATAATTTTCATATGATAAAAATAAATGTTTTAAAATGGAATAAACATTCCGATTATTTCTCTCATATTCACATAGTAAATATTATAATATATTTTTGGCTTATGTATTATGGTGAAACATGATCATGGTAATGAAGTCGAGTACTATAAATATTTATACACAATAATGTTATAAAACCAAATAATGTTGTATTCTTGAATGACCATGAATTTTATTATATTTATATTATGGTGGAAAATGTGGGTTTACTATTCATACCTTGTGTACTGATGCTGATATAATAATAAAAGGTAATTGTTGGTATGTCTAGTTATTTTATTTTTTAGTGATATATGTCAATTATATTCTCATATATTATGAATGTTATAATTTTTATAGAACATTTAATTATTATTCTATAATATGTGTTGTATAGAGAATGGTAAACTTATATTGAGTGACATCAATATCTATGGAAGGGGATTTTACAAAAAGATAATTTCTTTAATATAATATCTGTGGAACACAGAATTAATGTATGGAAAATTTATAGTTTAATCATAAAATTGATGATTATATAATAATGGGTTGAATTATATTTATGAAATTTAGTTATATAGTATTTATATACTTGGAGGTGATTAAATATTTTATTAAAAATTCATTGATGATGTTTTTGGTGAAGATTATTGCATTTCATGGGTTGTAGAATTTATTGAATTGGGTGTTATTTTTTGAACAAATGTGGAAGAAAATATTTAATTTCTGAATTAATTTATTATTTACTAATTTATCGTTGTCTTGGAGGTATAAAGTGTTATGGGGATGGGGTAAAATAGAGGATATATTACTAGGGTATATATATTCATGAGTACATCATTATATGAATGATTATTTTTGATTTATTAAAGATATGTAAATTGATATAACCTATGTGGTCCTGGGAGATTTTTTATTATAGTTAATATCTCTAGTGATGATTATTTTAAGAATACCATCACCTACATTCAATAGTGAGTAAAAATTAAAATTATAAGGATGAAATTAATTTAGTAGGTGTAGAATGAAGCACTATAGTAATTTAATATATGATTATATATAAATATCAAAATGTGTTTGATAGGTTTATCCACATTAAATACAGAACATACATGAAAAAATTATATATTAAAATAAAATATTAATATTTAAGTATTAGTGTTAAAACCTAATTTTTTAATATTTCATGAACAAATACGAGAAACATATTTTTCAATAAAAAATAAAAAATGGTATATTTTAAAACAAAATCAATTCAATTAGAAAAGATAAAAGAAAAATACTAGCAATTTATTCTTACAAAAAAATTTCCAAATATAGCCTTTTAATGAGATACTCATTTCTATTTCAAGGACATTCAAAATAATGATGATATATATGAATAATATTTTAAGATTGATTTATTTATAAAATTATAGGAAAATATAAATGAGAATGGTTTATATACTAAATAACATATTTCATTATAAAAATCAATTTCCATTTTCTCTCAATATGTAATTTAATAAAAAAATATGAAACATTTATAAATTTAAATTTAAAAAATTAATTTTTTTATTAATAAAATTAATTCATTCCTTAGATGAATTTCATTTATTTTTATAATTAAACTATTTTTAGTTTAATAGTGAAAAATAGAGTATTTACAAATAACATTACTTTTATGGTATTATTATTATTATATATGTATTAATTTTAAATTAATAAAATTTTTATAATACAAAATAAAAATTTTTAATTAAAATTATATTTTTTAAACTTTTTATTTTAATTTATAATCTCATATGTCACATTTTATAATCTATGTTTTTTTCAGATATTATTTGTAATATAATATAGATTTAATATTTTAAAAATAAAATAGATAACTTTTTGAAAGGTTAACATATAAAAATCATTTCAAATTTTCAGTGGTTATGTCCAAATTATGTTATAGGGAGAATATTATTTTTTTTGTAAAATGATTATGTTATCACAAATAAAAGCTATTTAACATTGTAAAAGGATACATTTAAAATGTTATAATTCTGTGTGTAAAAGGGAATGAAACGTGTTAAAAATATTTTTAACCTGTTTTTAGATTATAAAACATATCTCACTCCCCAGTAAATTATTTTATATTTTTTGTGCCGCATGAAATCTTTATCATGTGCTCCCAATATGTTATGCTGAAATATTTTATATAAATTACATTATCAATAGTTATAAATGGAAAATCTTACAACCCCATCAAGACCAAAATAAAAAATATATTTAATCTAAATAACCTAAAACTTTTAATTCCCATACAATCTATATTACCGATTTTTACTGTATGTACATTTCAAATAAGAAAATTCTATCAATTTTAATGTTTTTTCCAGGGAAATATCAAAGTTAACCTTATGATTAATTATTTTGACTTAATATCATTATGTCCCATTTATAATTTATTTTTTCATTTTTTAAAAATACTAATGAAATTAAAAATATATTGGGCTAGATAGTTTAAATTATTATTCAATGGAAGTAATCATTAACCACCTATCCATTTTTTATCTTATAAAAAGTTAAATGAATTTTTCATCTGTGTGTGGGAAGACATCATCCTTGAAAAATCATCATATTTCATTTCACTATACCCAAATTCAGGGATGCTATACATGGTGAAATTAAGAAATTATTATTATATTTTAAAAAAATTATTAAATTGAATCAACAAACGTTATTACTTATTTCTATGATTATTTGAAAATGAAATGATCATACACACGTACGTGTGGAATACCTCCTCCATCGAATGATGTATTCCATTGTTCATAAAAACAACAAATAGATATTCATTACAATATATAAATAAATAAATAAGATTTTTTTGATTCATTAATTTTTATATAATATAATGGAGAGCCTTTTAATTATAAGATCAAAAAAATAACTTTAATAAGTCCTTCATTTAAAATGATTTTAATAAGAGGAAAATAACATATTTATTATATATAATGAATCTATATAAATTGTCTCCTATGTATACTTATTTAAATTTATGTTGTATCAATATAATATTTATAAAGTAATAAAATTACACCTTTTTATAATTATATTTCAAGAATACCACAACACAATCTTCCATTAATCATGTTAGGTCAATTATTGTGTCCTTTTAACCATATAATGGAACAATACATTTCCTATTTATCAGGGACAACTAAGAAAAAAAATTATTTTATAATATGATATTAATATATATATATATATAATTTTTTTATTTCATCTGTTTTTATGGTCAATTAAAAATTTAAAATATTAATTATGAAATAACTAGTCATTCACTAAAAATAATCAGAATATGCTTTTGTTGATTTCATCCTCTATAATCATGTAACAAACACCAATCAAATGAAACTAATGATTTATAAAATACCTTTTAACTACTATTATAGTACCTTATATGGTCTAATATTTATGAAAATTTAAAAAATAGTAGTCTTTGACACCACTTATATGAAACTAGTTGACAACTATAAATATTACTTACACATGTTGTTCCAGATAAGTAAAAACAAAATAATATATTTTTATAGAGTGATAAAAAATTCAGGGAATAAACTGTTATAGTTATTCATAATATTCATCAATTTTTATTTAATTTTATTATTTCAATTATTCATTATTTTTTCAGGAAAATAATTAATTAGGACAGAGATTAGAGTTTTCACCTAAAATTCATCCTAATGTGACATTTTTTGTTTTATTTAACTGATTTATTTTATGTGTATTATATAGTAAATTTTTGAGATAATATAATTATAAATTAATCATGGAATTATATGTTCAATTACATTTCCTCTCCATAATTTTTTTAATTAAAATGATTGTCAATCCACAAGAGTTATTTTTCTGAAACATTAATTCCTCAATAAATGTTTTTGTAATCAACCATGATTTAATTTCAAAGGTGTATTCTGTTCCAATGGATGTATATTTATTTTTTATTTTTATTTTTTAAAATTCAATTCCTAAATATTTCATCATCATAAAATGGATTTTGACTCTATTGTTGTTGTATTTTCTAGGATTTTTGATAACTTGATTTTTATTCATTGAGTTATGATGACTTCTCATGTACATGTTTCATAACATTTGGGTGAATTAAGCCCTATAAATGTATTATGTGTAATTATAGAATTTTATCCACCAATAATCCCCAATTAAAATATTTATTACTTTATAGTATTTTTTTCTCATATGGGATATTGAAAACTCAAATCCCATTTCATTGTGTTATAATGTTGTATCATGAACATTCTTAATAAATTTATAGGTTCATCAGAACTTATATTTTGTTTTATTTTTTTCATAATAACCATTAAAAAATAAAGATTCAATAAAATTTTGTTTTTGTATCACATGTTAAACAGTTTTCATTTGACAAAGGTAATTTCAATGTTGTTAAAAATGTTATTATCATTTTAAATTTTTTCTATTTGCATCTACTAAAACACCACAATGTTTTTATCTAATATTTTAAATCATTTTAAATCTTCAATAGCTTTAATTGAATGCAATGGTCAGTGTAATCATTCCAAAATACAACCTTAGTATAAAATGACGATATTACATATCAGTTGGGTAGGGTGAATAAATATAACTAGCTTATTAAAATATATGGTAGATTCATTGTCTACGAATTATTTATAAAAATATGTAAATCTATTATATATTAATTTTTTTATAAATAAATTGAATTAATTGCTATTTTTAAATTATATTAGTCCGATATATATATTAAATACCTAATAAAACGATTTTTATATTCATTCAATAAAAACATTTGTTAGAGGGTACGAATAAACCCTATTTTATTTATAAAAACGTATATTTTTCAAAGGGAAATTTTCATCAACTTAATAAAGAACCCCATTTAAATTAATATTTTGAATAATTAATAATTTTTATATGAGAACATAAACATCATATTTGGTTATTGTATATAAAAAAGTTACCCTAGAATAGGTTTTGATATTTTCTGAAAACATTCAAATTTTGATGAATTGTAAAAATACACCAAATTTTAATTGAAAACATATTTTTTCATTTAAATTTTTTATATATTAAATGTTTACGATTTAATCATTTTAAAATATAAATATAATTTTTTTATAATTAAATATAAATTAAGTAATTAGAATTGATTTTATAATTAATTTACATGCAAAATTTTCAATATTTTGAAATATTTTACCTTTTAAAATTCGAAATCTATTTCTGAAAATAAAGTAAATTTTAAATTAATTATAGAAATCCATAGGATTTTAGTTTTGAAATATTTTTTCTATATTTGGAATTAGTATTACCAATTTATTTACATAGGTAACTTTTATGTTTGGTCATTATGAATAGAAAAGTCTGTATTATTTATTAATATGGTAAAATGGTAAATCGGTTAATTAAGGGTAAAATTAATAATATGTGATTAACCTCTATCTTTTCTTAATATCATTATATGTGTGTTTTATGACCTAAATCATCATTGTGTTTAAATGGTGTCCATTGGAAGCCACTTGGATGAGTTTAATAAATTTAATTATTTTTAATTAACAAAAAGTTAAATATGTCTTACTCAAATCAAAATAATGATATCATTTTTAATATATGGTTTTTTAGAAGATAAATTATCTTATAAAAACTCATTTGAATGATATTTTTTTAATTTACATGATAATTTTTTTGTAATTTTTATAAAATAAATATTCACTTTAAAGACTTATACATTAATGTTGTTGAAATTATTTAAATAATTATAAATCAATAAAATAAGATCTTTTGAACTTTTATTAACAATAAAAATACCAAAACACATTACCAAATAATAATTCTCAAGTATATGTCAACCATACACATTCAAGGATCGAGTAACTTACCATTTGGAGCCTCATAGAATATATTTTGACTCATATATTATTTTATTTCATGTCAAGATAATCATAAAACATTCATGTTTTAATAATTATAAAATTTTTAATAATGAATTTTACAAACGATATATTCAATTAGAAGTTTTATTATAAAATATAGAAGATTTTAAATTTTCATTGAATTTTATTTTTAATTTTTATTCAAAAAATAAGCGTATTAAATAATTACCTGAAACTTTTTTTTAATTATTTTATTAAGAAAAATATCAAATAAATATTATTAAAATTATTAAAAAATTTATAAAAAATGGGATAATTAAAATTTCAAATGAATTATATAGATGACCTTGACCTCATCAGAATATAATAAAATAATTTTTTCAAAGTTAACTTGATGTCTATATTTTTTTATAAATTCATGAATTTAATAGGGTCAAAATTGACACTCTCGATTTTTTATCAAAATAATGTTTTCATAAATATTTTATAAATCATTAATAATTATTAAATTTTTTTAATAATTATGATATTGTTTAAAATTTTATAAGTTATTTATTTATGGTCTAAATGTTATCAAATATGTAAATATTTCACCCGTTTAAAATTGAAATATTTGTTAACCTAATTAAAAATTAAATAAAATAACTAAAAGTTAATTAAAATGTTAAGGCTTAAATTGACATAAAAACTTGGCTAAAATTAATTGTATTATGAAATTACAATCTGATCTCATCAAATATTTGAAATTATGACATTATGTAGGTTTTGGATACCGTTTGACATTATTAGATATTTATATTTTTTGAGATCCCAAAAATGCCCTTCACCTCAATTATAAAATGGAACCTCGTCCCTCACCACTTCACTTCACATTGATAAATCAAGATCTATTATCCCCTAAAAATTTAATTTCTAAATTTTCTAGTAACATTCTATAGGTTCTTATTTTTTAAAAATATCTCTTGTGCTATGAAATAATATTTTGAGGGAGCACATCGAAGAAGTGGAAATTTATTCTAAAGATTCATTCAGTCATTTTCCTTTTTCTACATCTTATTCATGAGTTGTTTCATTATAATGTTATATCTATATTATCATGCATATGTTTATGCCTACAAATTCATTTCTTATGTTATAAAATGTTGGATTACATTCACTGATTCTTATGAATGTTTATTATTTATCCAATGGAATGATATCACGAGATTTCATATTCATGAAAAGATTTACAAATTTTAGGTTCTTATGTTCTATGATAATGGTATGATAGATATCTCAACTAAGTACCCGTATTGAGAATCTAAGAACACCCATTCATAGGTTTCTTTTCCCCATGTCATGAATAATTGTATTAAGTAAGATATAAAAAAATTGGTCTAGTAATGATACAAACAAGTGGAAGGCATTGAAAATTTATTATGAATAAGTTGTTTATGTTTCCAAGTATCTTATAAAACTGCACCAATATGGTCCTATAGTGGATTTGTTATATTTTGTAATGAATTTTCTTCATCTTTTATGTAATATCTATGTTTGTAAATTATGGGACATTATATTTGTTATTAAAAGGTGTATCTTAACTCGTGAAACTAGGATGAGAAACCCTTAGTAATACCCCAAGGATATTTTGATGTATCAGTTACAAACCTTTTTTTTTAGAAATTATCATGAATAATGTTGGATAAAAACTAAAGTGTCATAAATTTAAATATTATTCTTCATTACAAGGTTTTCCCATTATGATTATGGTTGATCACACTACAGTTTTTTGTTTTAGTTAGTGGCTAGAACATAGTGTAACTGCGTTAATGCTAAATTCAGTGGGTAATGCAACGATTGACCTCCTAATAAACCAAATGTTAGCGGAGCTGGAATGAAGAATATTTTTTTCATTTCATAATTAACATTCTAAAACTTTTAATCCTGAAGATATTCCAAATACGAAAATGAGGGAACAAAATTTTGTTGAGTCCATCATGAGTTAGCATCAAACTAATTTTATCGGGTCTCTAATCCATTAGTGGTTGATCAGTGGATCTATTCCACCGGAAAGATATTTTCAGTTATTCAATTATCAAAACATGATACCGTCAACTTACTTGTATATCATTTATAAAGTCAATCTGGTCAATGGTGTAACCTTATCCAAAATACATGGAAAAGAGATGAAATTGAATACATCAAATGGGATGAGTTCAAGATCTTAATTTTCAATAATTAATTTCATCATATTATTTGAAAAAAGTATGGATATGGAGTTCCTTGAGCTTAATTAAAAGGATGGTGAATCTTTTGATATGTATGAAGAATATTTTATAAGACTTTGAAGATAAGCTTCTGGAATTGTTATCGGTCCTGATAGAGAAATTGATCTATTAATTAGTTTCATAATACCGGGTATCCGAAGGGAATTATCCATAATGGACTTTAATAGCTATTAGGAAATCATTTGATGTGATATCAATGATTATATTGAGATTTGAAAATTTATCATTCCTAGGGGTATGATAAGAATAAAAAAATAAACATTAAGGGAAAAAATAAAGACCACACTAAAAAGATGATTAGTTTTTTCTTAACATTAATGTGTGGAATTAATCATTTAGGAAATTGTCATAAAGGTAATACAGATGTTTTTATGTGTGGTAGAGAAGGTCATCAGGATGCTTAAGGATTAATTGATGAGAAAAAAGATGTATAATGATGCGAATCGAGAAAAGGCTACCCATAAATAACCTCCTACAATTAAATGATAAAAATTCAAGGAAATGGTTTGTCATGCTAATAAATTCCCAATACAATGGTTATTGATGATGATTAACATCATCTAACTCTTAAGACCAAATAAAATGTAATACACCATGTAATAACTATCGTTGATGTGGAGTAATATAATGAAGTGGTGAAAGGTAAACTTACAATATAATTTAATGAAGAAAATGTTTTACTTTATTCTGGATCCACCCACATTTTTATTTTTGATTAATTTTCTATGGGTATCGCTGAAATACCACAATAATTATATTTTGATCTAGTTGTGAAAACACCTAAAGGAACAATGGTCACATAAAAAGTTTATAATTATTTTCCTCTTGAATTTTGTTGGAAGTTGATTCATAAAAATCATTCCTTCCTATAGTGGAATTTGATGTGATTCTTGGCATGAATTTCTTTTCTCTCTATGGATCTCATATCAATTTCCATAGAAGGGAAGTCTCATTTCACATTCTGAAAAAATCTATGTCCATATATTGTTGAAGGATGAATATATCCATATAATTAAAAATTCAGCCATTTTATGGGATTGATTCCTATAAATAATGGTTATTTATCTCAAATGGTGGGGAGAACTTCATAATTAAGATTACACCCACTGTATGAGAGTTTTATGATTTTATTATAGATACATTACCTGGTGTTCGACTAAATCATCAGGTCGAGTTTTCAAAACAACTCATACAAGGTGATATTCATATTTCAATGAAACCTTAATGAATTCCCCCAATTTAGTTTCAAGGATTGAATAAGAAACTCTAAGTGAATCTTGACAAGGTATTCATACACCCTAATAAATCAACTTGGGGGTGACCTGTTCCATTTATTAAGAAATAATATAGATTAATGAGACTCTACATTGATTATTAATAATGTAAAAATATAATTATATTAAACAATTTTATACAACCTCACATTCATGAATTTTTTGAAAAACTACACAACGATTAATACTTTTACAATATTAATCTTTTTTCATGATATCATCAACTAGGGGTTAAGAAAGAGGATATACCCAATATGATATTCCGTAAAATATATAGACATTATGAATATATAGTGACGCCTTTAGATCTTTCTAATTCCCCCGATAACATGATGGATCTAATGACTAAATTCCTTAGACTATCTTGATCATTTTATGGTAGTCTTTAAAGATGATATTCTTGTTTATTTAAAGTGGAAGGAAGATAATGAAGATCAGTTGATATTTTTATTGAAGACCATGAGAAAGGAGAATATTTATCTAACATTTAACAAGTATAAAGTTTGGCTTCAGAAAGATTCATTTTTGTGTTATATATTCTTATGTGAGGGGATATCTATGGATTAACCAAAACAATCATTATTAAATGTTAACCAAGACCAACAAAATTGACTGATCATCAATTTTTTATTGGGTAGGAAGAATATTATCAGTGTATTGTGAAATATTATTCGCAATTATATAATCCTATAACCATATTGACATGGGTAGGTGACAAGCCTATTTGGATAGATTAATGTGAAGAGAGTTTTTTAAAACTAAAAACAAGGTTAGCATGTTCACATGTTCTCACACTACCTTATTGTTGAGAAAGGATTATAGTATACAGTTATGAATACAATAAGGGTATGGGTTTTATTCTCATTAAAATGATATAATCATAGATTATGGCTTCTGAAAATTTAATATCCATGAGAAAAATAACCCAAGTCATGATTTTGAGTTATCTACAGTAATCTTTTAACTAAATATATAGTGTAGTTATCTTTATAGTGAACGGTTTTAAATTTATACCGATCATAATTGTTTAAGGTATATTTTCAAACAAAAGGACATGAATATGCATCAATGAATATGGTTGGAGTTGATTAAATATTACAAATTATGAATATAATACAACCCTATGAAATTGAAAATGGTGGAAGATTCATTGAGTTGAAAGTAACATATAAGCCTATCCATGATAGGGATCAAAAAAGACCCAGTACCTATGTATTTACAATATTTTTAATCGAACCGGAGACAACCTATCTTTCTCAAATGAATGTTCATCTATCTATACAAATGATTATTAATTTGGAACAAAATAAATATATTGATCTACAAAATAATGTGAGAAATATTCCTAAATTCAACCGTTATTTTGATGGTGTAATAAGGTTTAAGAACCACAATTGTATACCTCCAATGTTATAATTAAAGAATGAGTTGTTGAATGGGTCCTATAGTTTCTAATTATCTATTAATCATGTATCCACATATATGTACAAAGAACTAGAATATTTCTTCTAGTGGGATAGTGTGAAAGGAGATAGAGCCTTATATATCTCTCAGTGCTTGGTCTACCAACAAGTTAATCCTAAGAGATATAAGTCTTATGAGATGTTATAACCATTACACACACCATAATAGAAATTGAAAAACATCACTGTGGACATTATAATTGGAATTCCAAAAATATCTGAAGGACATACTTCTATTTGGGTTATAGTTGATCTCCTTTTGAACTCAGAAAACTTCATTTATATTAGACAAGACTTACCTTTAAACCATCTTTCCATGATGTAGGTAAAGAAGTTGTAAGATTTCATCGAGTACCACATTCAATTATATCTAATCGGGATTTGAGGTTTACATTGAATAACTGGCGACACATTCAGTAATCTATGGAAAAAAAAGTTAATTTTCACCACTTCTTATCACCCCCCATAAGATTGTCAGTCTAGAAGGAAATTTCAATCTGTAAAACCCATGTTGCGATATTTCTTAATGGGTTTCAAGGGTTATTTGGATCAACACCTTCCTTTACTAGAATTTTCATACACCAATAGCATTCACTCTATTATCCAGATTGATCCTTATAAATCCCACTATGAAAATAAGTGAAAAAACTCTGACTTTATGGGTTGATTTTGGGGAAAAAATCAATTATTACTTGATGATGTTGATGAAATGGCATAAAATGTCAGATATATGAAACAACACATAAGAGAATATTAACAAAGAAAAAAAGTAATGCTGACAACTAAATAATGGAAATTGAGTTTCAAGTGGGAGACAATGTGTTTATATGAATATCTCACTGGAATAGTTTAATGAGGATTTGAAAAAAAAATGTCTAGTTAATCCCTACGTATATCCTCCATTTTTAAATTTGGGATCGTGATTGGATGGTGGCACACTATTTGTCGCTTCCACCGAATCTCTCTCGTATTCCTGATGTGTTCTATTTATATCTCTTAAGAAATTTCATACCTTATCCTTCACATATATTAAACTCGAATGTTTTACAGCTATAGAATGATCATTATTTATGATGAACAACCATTAGAGTTCTTCGATCATAGTGAAAAATTTCTACAAAACAAGACAAATAACATGGTTAATGATTCATGGTGGAACGAAAAATATGAGGAAGATATGTGGGAATAAGGGGATGTGATGAGTTAGAATTATTCTCATCTTTATGATTCTAAATGATTAATTTTGAGGGAGAAATTCAGTTTAAGGTGGGTAGAATGTAACACCTGAATGTTTAATGAAATATTTTAAATAATTTAAATTCATCAATTTCTTGAATTTGCACATAGTTTTCAAATTAAATGAACTAAGAGACTCCCATTATATAAAATGACCATTTAATATAGTCTTTAGGTTGTTAGGAGTAAATATAACAAACATACGAAAATGTTTGCTAAATTCATTGCCAAAAAATATTTAAAAAAAATATAAATCAATTAAATATTTATTTTTTTAATAAAAAATAGAGTGAATTACTATTGAAAAATTAAATTAATGAATTATATAGATTATATACTTAATAAAATAATTTTGATATTCATCCAATATAAATTATTCTATATGGTAATAATATTCCCTATTTGATCTATAAAAACTTATTTTTTTCAAAAGGGAAACTTTTTTCCATTTAATGGAGAACCTCTTTAAAATATTATTTCGGCACATTATTAATTTTTATATGACAACTTAAATATGTTCATTGGAATCGGGATAAAAAAAATTTATTAATTTTTTATATTTTCTAATGACATTATTATATTTAAGAATCATAAAAATACAATAAATTTTAATTGAAATAAACATTTTCCATCAAAATTACTTATATGGTTAAATTATAATAATGAGATTTTTTAATGTATAAATATATATTTAAATATAATATATGTAGTTACCATTAATTTAATATATAATTCATATGAAAATTAATTTCAATCTTTTTCAATGTCTTAAATTTTAAAAATCAATATCCTTTCATAAGAAAATGATTAAATATTAAACAATTACAAAAAATTTTGTTTATTGAATTTTGGAAAATGGATTCCATATTTGGAATCATTATGTCCAATTTTTGTAAATTTATTACTCCGATTTTTTGGACATTATGAATAGTAACTTCTTTAATTTTTATTAATACGGTAAAAGGTTAAATCAGGTAATTAAGGATAAATATAATATTATGAAAACACCCTAACCCTTTTTCTAATATAATTGGATGGGTGTGTTTAAAACTAAATCATCCTTGGGATGAATGTTTTCAAAGCCACTTGGATGAGATTCAAACATCTAATTTATTTTATTTAAAGAAAAGGTAAATATGTATTACTCAAATTTTAATAACCATATAATTTTTAATATAAGGTTATACTATAGATAAATTTGACTATAAATATTCATTTTAATTATAAAATTATTTTTATCATTAGTATTTATTTTTAATATTTAGGAATTAAATAATCAGCATAAAGACTTATACTTTAACAATGAAGAAATAATTTAATTGTTGATATATCAATAAAATAATTATAATTAATGTGATAATATCCATTGAAATAGCAGAAAACATGATACAAATTTATTTTAGAAGTATATCTCGTCCATAACCAAACTAGCGTTGAGTTATTGACCATTTGGAGGCCTATATAATAGATTATGAAAGTTATATTATATTTCTTAATGTGGTGATAGACCTGTCACATTCATGTTATAATATGTATAACAATTTTATTATAGATAATACAGTTATTAAATTCAATTATAAGTATTATTATCAAATAATGAGGAATTATATTTTTCATTTTATTTTTATTTTTATTTTTATTCAAAAAATAATCATATTAAATAATTACAAAAAACTAATGTAGTGATTATTATATTAATAGAAACATCAAATAAATAGAATTAAAAGTACTAAAATACATATAATTTTGGATAAATAATAAGGAAATTTAATATTATAGATGACCTTGATTTCTAAAGAATATAATAAAATAATTGGTATGAAGGTAATTTGTTATCCTAATATTTTTATAAATCAATGAATTAAATAGTGTAGAAATTGACAATATTGAATTTTTTTCTAAATAATGATTTATTAAATTATAAAAAATCATTAGACATTTAAAAAATGTATATTTATACTCATATGGTCCAAAATTTTATAGGGTACTTATTTATTGAATAATTAATAACAAATATTATAATAGTTTACACTTTTAATATTGAAATATTTTCTACCCTAGTTATAAAATAAATTAAACAAGTAAGTGTTCATTAAAATTATAAGGTTCAAATTGATAGAAATATTTTTCAAAAATTTATTTTTTGATTATAATACAACGCTATCTCATATCATCATTTAAATTGGTTCATTTTGAATATTTTTGGATGGGTTTTTTCTATTATTATAAATAACTATTTTTAGAGATCCCAAAGGTGCCCCTCTACCTCAATAATAAAAGGATACATCATCCCTCACCTCTTCAATTTAAAAAAATCTTAAAATATCGTCTATACCAGACTCATTTCTATTATAAACTCCACTAGTTACATTATAGTGGTTTTGGCCTTCTTAAAAGACCAACTCTGGTGATTTACGAGAGGACTTAGAGGGAGAATGCCGAAGAAGAGTTAATCTCCTAATCCGATTTTTTCAAACATATTTATTCGTTTATAACCTCATCATGATTTGTTTCATTATAATTTAATAAATATGGTATCACTTAAATACTAAATGTTTTTAAGATCATGAATCAACCATATTCATTCTTTTATCCATCCAATGAAAAATGAGATCACCACGCAAGCGTATGTACAACATATTGTATCCACGCCGTGGTGAAATCTAGTTATTCCACACCACCATACTTAAAATGATGGAGAGAAAAACTATATGTAATTATTATAAAATTATATTTATTCTTAAATTTTTTACACTATACACTACAATTCCATTCACCAATTATGGGGATGATGTCATCGCTCGTGCATACGTATGACCTGATGTCCCCACTATTCAATACAATTTATTCTACATTATCTTATGTAAATCATGATTATATAAATTAATGGAATGAATAAATATAAAATATAATATACTAATATCATTTAGTAAATTATATAACTATAACATATAAACATGAATAATAAATTATCTAAAAAGGCATACGTATGAAAATAAATAAGTTAACACCCTATGGACGAGTAATAATGCCACTAAAAATTGATGATAATTTGATCATATTTGACGTAATAAAATTTTTTATGAATCTGAAATATGTAAATTGCAATATTAAAATCATTATATAGGATGTTTGGAAACTTACAAAGCAATTTGATCCTAATTTTGGGGATAATTTTTAAATATAATTATTATCTGAGATTGTTTTTATAAAAACTATTTATTAAAGTATATTTAGAATCCAATTACAAGTTTCCTAAATATGTAATATTATTTGTTTCTTACAAAAATTTTTTGAGTGAATCTTGTCGATTGGTAAATTTTTCTGAAATGGTGTGATAGGAATCCTTTATCATTTTTTATACAAGGTACCTTTTTCACTTCTACGAAAAATGTATGGGGATAATGTGTCTATAAATTATAAGGCATAAAAAGCCTTTTACATTTTCATAACATCTTATTTCCATGATGATTCCGCTAAAAGATTCCAATTTTATTTTAAATATATTATTTTCTTTTAAAATTGCTAGGTTTCTTTTTTAAAAGAAACATTTCTTAAGATGAAATAATATTTTACTCAAGAATTAATTTCTACTTTTCAATAAAATTAATTTTATATCTATGAAAGAGTTCATTAATATGGTTTGGTTTCATGTGTAATACACTTATTTCTCATATGATTTTATTATTTTTATGATGGAATGAAATTTAAGAATTATAATTGTTTTATATGGATTATATTATGGTAGAATGATGTTTTATAAACCCATTTTATTCCTTGGGTTATGCAATGATGAGTGATTTATGTTTTTTGGCACTGAAAAATAATTATTTAATTATTTGGTTGTTCTAACCTATATCTCCCTCCAATGTAATGGATAATGATCCTTTTCTCATGATATAGACATGGCTGTATTGTAAATGATCTTGGATCAGTAGTATAGGGCCATAATGAGGATTAAACACAGCTCAGTAATGGAATTTCTCTACTGTGATTGACTTGGAAATGAAGCTTCACTAATAAGAAATTATTTTCTGTGGTTATGTGTATACCGCAAAATTTCATGTCTTATGATATGACTTGGGATTATGTTTATTGATTATTATGAGATTTTATCAAAAATTACATGTTTTGATATCACTATCATTCATATTAAGGTTCTGATTTTCCAATGCTTTGTTATTAGGTCTTATGATTAAGATATGATTTTTATCTCCCTTGATTACCCTTACTGAGCATCTGATCTCACCCATTCCTTTGTTTCTTTTTACCAAGTAATGATGAAATGTAATAAGTAAGATACGTCAAAAGAGGTTTGTTTATGATGAATGGCATGGGAGAAAATAATGATGTATTATTCTATAGTTGTTTGTGTTTCCCAGTTTCTAAAGAAATATTACCTATATGACCTATCATGGATTTGTTAGATTTTGTAAATAATATGATATAGTTTTGAAGTCATATCAATATATGTAATTTTCATGTCATTATATATACATTTCTTATTTAAAATATTCTATAATTTCAAAATATCCAATATTAAAGATTACATTTAAAGGTAATCATTTTAAGAATCATTCACTTATACATTACACTATTCAATATGAAAAAATCATTTTAAAATGATAAAAATTTGAGGACATTCTATAATAAGGGACTATTATTTATTATCATTTTAATTATTTCCCTTATTGGTGATTCATTACTACTAACGCATGTTTATTATGTTTTGGCCTTCCTTATTATTCATTATATGGATCTCTATGTTCTTATTCACTTATAGATTCTATATAGAATGGTATGAAATGAATTATTTACTCTTATGGTAAATATATTGTAATCTTGTTATGGGTGTGGACTGACATTATATATCCCATATATACAACGATATGAATCATGAGACAAAATGAAATTGGTTTGAGCTTATACGTCAACTGATATCTATATAGTGTCTTGGCATAGAGCCTTGAATAAATGAGTTTGATATCCTACATTTTGAATTCTACCTTTAATAGGTCATTATTAATGATATACATATTTTTATTTTTTATTATGGATATAGTATACAATCATCATCACTGGAATAACTAATTACCTAGATTATTTGTCGTTGATATATTATGTATTCCATGCTTCTATTTTTGGAAGAATCATTTATATGAATCCCTTACAAATCTTTTAATGTCACCCATATTACATGTTTTTGCTACACAAGTAAAAAATGAAAATTAATACATGTAATAGGTATATATGGATAAGATTTGTGGATGAGTTTTTGGGAGATATTGAATACATATTATGAATTATGTAGTTTCATATATTATGGGAAAAATGATTCTATATTTAGAGAACATGGTATTTATTTGGTTTTGAATTATTATAATTATCTACATATATTAACCTACATGGTTTGGGGAATGTACATCGTACAATATTTCCTTCATATCCTATAATTATGGGATAGTTCAGTTTAGAGATAAACATTCAGTATCGAATCATGTACATAATGTATTTTGTTATGGTTACAAATCTGGGGACACTAGTGTGGGATGTTACAATCAATATCTGGTAGGTTCAGTTGAAATTGAAATTCATTCCCACTAATTCACATGTAAAAATGTCTCTGTATCATTTTCATCTACAGTATGTGAATATTTAATCACAAAATTTATAACATATATATTTTATAACTAATAAAAATTAATATCTATATACATTAGGAATAACAATTACCCTTTATTCACATGTATAGATACTCAAAACCTTCTCTATGATTAGATTGGTCCCCCGCCTTCCTTCCAATTATGGAATATGATGAATAATAAACAAATCTTCATAAATTCACCAATACATATGATAGAAAATACCTGAGCCAACTCATGTATCATTGTGTGATGTGCCATACCTGGAATCCACTAAACTAGTGCATCGGGATTGGACATCACACGGCCTTAGGTACCCCACCCCATATGCTAGAGGATGAAAACTATAACTATATGCCTACTGAGAAACATTGGGATATTGTACCATTTTATCAAAGTGAATCCATGAAAAAAATTATTTTAAATAGAATAAATAACAAACATAAATATTAAATATACAACATGTGGAATAAATGAATACTTAATGAAGTACACATGATATAAAAAATTCCAAGAAATTCACTATATGTCAATAATTCATACAATTTAAGCCAAAATCCAAAACAATCAAAAGATATTGAACCCAGAACTGAGTACCAACCTGGTCATATACACCCATGATCCAATGAGAAGTACCATGGACAACTAAATACCAAGTCCCTATCAAGAACCTCTATCTGTAATGTAGTAGCATCTTCTCAGGTACCCATCATCCATGGTGTCCTGAGCATGCTGCCAGTCTAACTCATTTGGCCCCACCAATGGTGTCTATTATAATAATCTATCAATATAATAATTTATATTGGTAAACATGTGAAATAAAAAACAAGGCTTCTTGGAAATCATTTATGTAATTATAAAAAACCCCTTTATCCATTGATTGTACAAAAGACAAAAAATAAATTGGAAAACCCCATGTCACTCTAGGAATCAATGCCAGGGCACATAGGGTAACATACTCTTTTATCCATGAGGGGGTTTTTCACTTAACCCAATCAATAACATACCCATTAGTTAATAATAATTTCTAGATCATTCTAATCATTTATCACATTTGTTATGTATTTACAACATTTTCATTATAGCCTATATCGGTCAATTATCATGAATAATGGAATAGATCGGGTTCCCTAATCACTAGGATTAAATATATCATAATGTGATGCATCACACTTACCATAGAGCCTTAATCTTGGTAGTCTCATAATATGTACCCATTAAGAGAATAGAGTCTTCGTCCCCTTCCCTAACCCGTTCATTGTGTAAGAACCTAGATCTTCATTACATGTACGTTTTTCCTTTTCTTGGAGTTTTTGAGAATAATGAATTTTCCGGAAATTTTTGAAGTACATGTCGTGTACATTCTGAGTACATGCCGTGTACTCCCTTTTCCGCTCGAAGCCGTGTGATGTCCGTGTCCGGGACACACACACGGTGTGTGAGGGTGAGGTGGAGGCCGGTTAATTCGTAGTACGGAAAACTGAAGTACACGCCTTATACTCAAGATGTACACGCAGTGTACTTTCTTTTTTTTCATTAAATGGACCGGGGTCGTGCCTAACCCCCGAATTCATCTTCTTCTCTAGATTTTGTCCATCCAAGAGCGACCCGTACGACCGGATCTTCGATGAACTCCCGCCTCACCGTCCGTTCACCTATTCGAGCACAGTCAATTGTGTTGGAAGCACAACAGTGAGTTTTTCCTTCTGCTTGAGCCTTGTTTCTTGATTCCTCCTTGTTTTAAAGATATCGTTGGCTGAGCGTTTTGTGCGTTTTCTCAGATCTATGTCATTCTATGGGGAATCTATTATCATGGTTCACGTATATCGATCTCCAAGGAACGAGGTAGATGGTTTGTGCCTTTATGTAGAAATTTGATGAATATTTTGTGAAAATACCACCAATACCCTTGAACTTGGTATTCCATATTACTTGTTTTTCTCTGTTGTTTTCTTGCTTTTCTTGATTTCTAGAGTAGATGTTTTTCCTTTGATTATGGTAGGTTTAGTGTACCTTGGATGTTTTCTATTATTTTTCTGCATGTTTGGCATTTTTCCAGTTTCCATGCTTAGTCGTAGGATAATGGAACTGCTACCTTGTTATGCTATTGAGCCTTAAAATGATAGCCAAGTAGTTCCTGAGGTTTACATGGATGACTTACATGCATGCTGAGCATGTTTTACATTTAACTCAGGATTGTGAGAACCTAGAGTAGTAGACCAAAGGGAGAATTGACGAAAGGGCTTCTCCAAAGTGTCTTTTAATTACGATACGAGACCACATGGGGAATTGACGTTTAGTGATTCCTTAGAGAGTCTGTAGATCCTCGATGCGGGCCACAGGGGGAATTGATGTTGAGTGCTTCCCCAGAGAGCCTTTATCACGACACGAGACTATAAGGGGAATTGATGGTGAGTGCTTCCCAAGAAAGACTATTAATTATGTAGCTAAACCAGAGGGGATAGAATGTGTGTGCCTCTTAGAGGGTTGCTAGTACTATAGGTTTAACCATAGGGGATAGGCTGTGAGAGCTACCCAGTGGGTTACCTGTTTTTTTATTGTTTCATTCTGTTTACATGTGTACTTTTTTTGTTAGAACTATGGACTGTAGCTGCTTGTGCTTTTCGGTTTACTGCTTCTTGTTTTATTACTTCCATGTATTCCTTGACTATTAGGCACAGATACTTGGGTGATTTCCTACTAGGACTATATATCACGCCCTCTTTGGCCCATGCTTTTGGGCCCAACTAGACTATGTTGCTGCAGGTATAGATAAGGGCAAGCGCCCTTCTACATCAGGTTCATGATTGCACTGGAGCTTGGGAGCAAGGGACCGAGCTGTGGCTCGCAATTCTGAGGATCTTAATTTGTTTTCTTTTGCACTTTGTTTCAGTTGTATTTCAGCACGTTGTTGTGTTTTCTATTTTCCATAGGTACTTATACCTTCTGCATCATTGTCATCATAGTTATATATCTACATTGCTTCATATTTGGTTTCAGTTGTTATGCATGTTGTTTACTACATCCGTTGTTTATTGTTGTTTTCTTACAATTTATACTTTACAGAATGAGGGAATAGTTTCCCCACCGACTCACCAAGGCCCTCGCTACTAATCGGCAGCCTCTGGCATTTTGGGAAACACGCTTGAGGTCATGTGGCGCTCCAAGTACGGGGCACCAGTGGAGGGGCTACGGATTCGGGTCATTACAAAGTGGTATCAAAGGAGTTCTTTTCTATTTCCTTACTATTTGGAGACTTTAGCCAGGGATAGGACAGATTCGGTACTTGGTATTAATTTGTCTTGGGAGTAGCTAACCCATGTATAGGGAAAGGCCATACTACCTCATTAATTGCAGTTTGGTGGTTTTGAGTTTTTATGGTTGATATGTTTTCACCTAGAGTGATTCGCATGACTTGTGCAGTTATTGTTTTGATATTTCGGTTCGATTTATGTCACAACCCGATGAGATAAGGGTATTCCATATCATGCATCATATAGGAACTTTTAGAAATAACATGCCATGCATTCTTGCCATGCCATCTAGGGTGCATTAGCGATTGCGTACTGTTGTGATAGACTCTGTGTATATTATGCATGCTGTTATGATAGATGCGTGATAGATTCTCTACAGTCATGTTAGAAAACTATTTGTTTTGTTCCTTTCTTAAAATGAACGCAAAATTTTGGTTCTTGATGTGTTATGGGCCCTCACAGATTGGAATTTCGCACCTATCTTCCTTGCATTCGGTGTTTCAGGGAGTCTGAGCAGTTTCTGAGCTACTGCCCAGAAAAAACCAGAATACATGGCGTGTACTTTTTGGATACACAACGTGTATTTTTTAGGCCATTTCACTGACCGTGTGATCAGATCATGATGTCGTGAAAGTAACTTTGGGAACACGCCATGTACAACAGGTACACGACGTGTGAGTTTGGAGCTGTGTACCTGGACGTGTCACTAACAACACGGGCCAGGGAAGCTCGGGCAGAACATGTTGTGTCCATAGGGAACACGTTGTGTAGTCTTGTCCAGGTACCCGGCCTTGTCACGAACAACACGGGTCGGCGTTACATTCTTTTCCACACGCCGTGTTTGTTTGGAACACATCGTGTAGTCTTGTCCAGGTACCCGGCCATGTCATGAACAACACGGGACATGGTCACCTTCCCAATACATGTCGTGTTTGTTTAGAGCAAGTCGTGTAAGGTTCAGCCATGTAGATGGAAGTGTGCTTAACAACTTGGGACGCCGAAGCCTTGTCTAGTACACGCCGTGCAGTCTCGGGTTAAGTCGGATCATGTGGGTTAGCCGTGTAAGTGACTCAGGGAGGGGAATAGTTCCAAGTACATGCCGTGTGTCGGGGTCTACACGCAGTGTAGTTTGATGTGTACGTGACTTGTAGGGTAGGATTACACGCACATGTCTGTGGTTTAAGAAGAAACACCGTGTAATTTTTATAAATGTCGTGTAGTCGTGTTTTGAAATCTTTTGTGTTTTTCTTCCCATATTCCCATTTTGCACTCTTGTGTTCTCTGTCCTTGTTGTTTTGATCTAAGGTGTACTTTTTCTCTTTTAGAGAAATGCCTCTGAGACGTCCTTCGGTGGTACATCTATCATCAGGCCGTCATCAAATGCCATACAGGGCTGATTAGGGACTTCCTGCTGATCTCGATGTCAAGAAAACCTTGGCACCAGTTGTCATACCAGTTGCGGGAACTGATGCGCAATTCTGGGAGGGCATCATGAGGATGATGCAGGCCTTCTAGGGATCACCACCTCCTGCCTCGTCTATGGAAAACCTGACGCGGATTTTCCAGCATCAGTATCCTCCCACATTCTCGGGAGATGGATTACCTTGAGCTACATAGTCATGGATAGAATCCATGCTGACAATCTTTGAGCATCTGGAGACATCCCCAGAAAGGCAGGTCACGCTCGCCACCTACATGCTCTGATACTCCACCAATAGGTGGTGGGACATGATCTCATGGGCGGGTCAACAGCATGATATGACTTGGGAGGAGTTCCAGCACGTATTCTATGAATACTTCTACTCAGAGACCCTGAGGGCTAACTGAGCCCGAGAGTTCATGAGCTTAGAGTAGGGAACTGTTTCTGTCATGGAGTATTCTGCTCGTTTCACCGAGCTGCAGCACCTCACACCCCTCTGGGATTGGAGTGGGGTGTTCCTAGCAAGGAAGATCGAGGATGGTCTCAGGCGTGAGATTCCCTCGCAGGTGAATATCTTCTAGATGAATTCCATTGCTTCTATCGTCAAGCAGGAACAGATTATGGAGCGCAATATGAGAGACTTTGGGGCTTCGATTCAGGGCGGTTCTGCTTCCAGAGCTAGTTTTCCCCCAGATGTCAGCAAGAAGCATCATAGAGAGCCTACGCACGGTGATTTGAGGATGCGAGATGCATCATCAGGCAGCCAGGTGACATGATACCAGTGTGGCTGGTCTGGGAACATGAGGACACAATGCCAGAGGGGCCCAATGGAGTGCCGATCTTGCGGCAAGATGGGACACCTTCAGCATTTCTGTCAGTTTTTCTCACTAGTAACCGGTGACTGGGGTTCTTCCATGACTCCTCCTTCAGGTGCAACCCCACTAGTTTCTCACCAGTCGGGAAACTAAAGTTCTTCCGGCCGGTTAGTCCGAGGGGGAGGTCGAGGCCATGGCGGTCAGCCACCAGTTCGTCAGCACCAGCAGGGAGGTTGAGCTCAGAGTGGTCAACCAGGGGCGCAGGGAAGCAGTACAGGCAAGTCATTCGCCATGGAGCAGACTTATCAAGAGAAGGATCCTAACCCTTCTACTGTTTGAGGTACGATTTTAGTAGCCTTAGTTTTATCTTCAGCCCTTTTTGATACTGGTTCTATGAATAGAATTATCTCGGTTGGTGTTGTGGAGAGCCTTATACTTTGTGTCTTTTCATCTGCCGACTCGTTGACACTAGACACACCTTTGGGAACAAGGACATCTAGTGTACGCCAGTGTAGAGAGTGCCCTCTCGAGGTGGAAGGGTATCGTTTCTTATGAGATATCTATGTCCTAGAGATGACAGGCTATGATGTCATCCTCTACATGGACTGGTTGATTCCCTTCCAGGAAGTCATTGACTGTTATCACCATAGAGTCAGTTTCATCTCACCAGAGGGTGAAACTTTTCTTCATAGAGGCAAATGGGACGTTCGGGCGAGTCGGGCGGGACTCGATCATCATGGGCTAGGAGGGGCGACGACACATATTGCAACTATTTATCTGGATGATCAGGAGACTCCACATTTGTACTTTCCTCCAGTGGTGGATCGCTTTAGGGGTGTCTTTCCAGAGGACTTTTTAGGTTTTCCTCCGGAGCATGAGGTAGAATTCTCTATTGAGCTCGTGCCAGGAGTGACACCGGTGTCCATTCCTTTCTATAGGATGGACACACCTGAGTTTCAGGAGCTCAAGAAGTAGTTGGATGAGCTACAGGATAAGGGTTTCATCTGACCCAGTACAACTATTTGGGGTTCGCCAGTCCTATTTGCGAAGAAGGAAGATGGTACCCTTCAGCTTTGTGCGGATTATCGGAAGCTGAATCTGTTGACGGTTAAGAACTGATATCCTTTGCCATAAATCGATGACCTTTTCGATCAGCTTCGAGGAGCCCGGGTGTTCTCGATGATCGACCTGAGGTCCAGTTATCATTAGTTGCACGTTAGACCATCAGATATACCTCTTATAGCCTTCAAGAAAAGGTATGGTCTATACGAGTACAGATTCATGCTGTTCGGTCTCACGAATGAACCTATAGTTTTCATGGCATTAATGAACCAAGTGCTCCATCCTTACATGGACTCTTTTGTCGTGGTCTTTGTGGACGATATCTTGGTGTACTCTCACACTCGACACGACCATGCCACACATCTTGAGATCGTTCTATTTACACTGAGAGAGAATATACATTATTCTAAACTCTCGAAGTGCCACTTATGGATTGATCAGATTCACTTATTGGGTCACGTCATCTCAGAGGAAGGAGTGTCAATTGACCCAGAGAATATGAGAGTTGTAGTTTCTTGGGAGTAGCCGAAGAACGTCTTTAAGTTATGAAGCTTCCTAGAGCTGGATGGATACTACCGATGATTCATTCAAGGCCTTTCTCATTTTTCAGCACCTTTGACAGGTTTGATCAAGAAGGGGGTGAAGTTCTTATGGTCAGATTCATGTGATTCAGCCTTTCAAGAGCTGAAATGGATGTTGACGTCGGCACCGATATTAGTCTTGGCAGATCTGGGAAGAACTATACAGTCTACTGTGATGCTTCAGGTATTGGTCTAGGAGCTGTGCTTATGTAGGGAGATGGAGTCGTTGCGTACGGGTCTCGGCAGTTGAGGCCTAATGAGAGGAACTACCCGACATATGATTTAGAGTTTGCAGCTATTGTTCATGCCTTGCATAGTTGGAGACATTATCTACTCGGAGTGAACTTTTTGGTCTTCACTAACAACAAGAGTCTCAAGTATATCTTCAATCAGCGTGATATGAACTTGAGGAAGCTCAGGTTGGTTGAGTATCTACTGTCTTTTGACTTCGAGCTCGTCTATACGCCGGGAAAGGGAAACTCCGTGGAAGATGCATTGAGCAAGAGAACACAGATTCAGGCAGTTCCGGAGGCCAGTAGTGAGTGGCAGTTGATGAATCTATTCTTTGAGATGCATCTGGAGGTGTACGACAGATGGGGACCGACTTTTCTATCTTCTGTAGCTGTTGCCTCCACGCTACTTGATTGGGTACGGATGATGCAGCTATCAGATTCGGAAGGCTTAGTCATGCGGGAGAGTGTGCTAGGAGAGGACTCTCTTCCTGGATTTACAGTGTGTGAGGATGAGATCTTGCATTTATAGGGACACGTATGGGTGACACCATACATACGCGAGGAGTGAATGCGGGATTTCCATTCCGCAGTTTGAGCAGTTCATCATGGCGTCACCAAGATGTATTAGGATATTCATCGAGAGTACTGGTGGCCAGGTATGAAGAAGGATGTTACTGGTTTTGTCATGAGATGTTCTACTTGTCAGCAGGTGAAGGTAGAGCATCAGCGACCAGCGAGGCTTTTACAATAGTTACCCATTCCGGAGTGGAAGTGGAATGATGTTGCGATGGACTTCATGACCGGGATGCCGAGATCGCCGCGGGGAAACGATGATATTTGGGTTGTCGCCACCTGGCTTACAAAGGTTGCTCACTTCTTGCTAATCAAGGAGACCTTCAGTGTCGATGATCTGGGACGACTTTACATTAGAGAGATCGTTCGTCTGCATTGAGTTCCGTGTTGTATTGTTTTAGACAGAGACATGCACTTTACCTCTCGATTCTGGAAGGGACTTCAGAAGTCCTTGGGTATATAGGTACTTTTGAGTATAGCTTACCATCCCTAGACTGATGGCCAGTCCGAGCGCACGATACAGGTGCTTGAGGATATGCTCCGGGATTATATCTATGACTTTGGAGGTTATTGGGAGAAGCATATTTCTCTGGTGGTGTTCGCCTACAACAACAGTTTATAGACGACCATTCAGATGGAACCATACAAGGCTTTGTATGGTAGGCCATGCCGATCACCCTTATGCTGGCTGGAGGCAGGAGAGGTAGCTTTGTTGGGACCTCATCTTGTTCAGGAGGCTTCAGAGAAGATAGAGATGATTCGGAAGAGAATGGCTACAGAGCAGTCTCAACAGAAGTCTTATGCTGATCAGCGGAGATGACCTCTGGAGTTTGAGGTCAGTGATCAGGTTTTCCTATGTGTCGCACCAAGGATGAGAGATAAGAGGATTCTGAGAGAGGGTAATCTTTCATCACGGTACGTCGGGCCATTTGAAGTCTTGGAGAGTGTAGGGTCGGTCACCTATTGGTTGCATCTACCTCAGCAGTATCGAGCCATGCCCGACATCTTCCACCTCTCTTAGCATCGACATTACTTTTCAGACCTGTCTCATGTCTTTCAGCCCGAGAAAGATGAGCGTGAAGCGGATGTGTCATTCAAGGAACATCCTATCTGGATTGTCGATCGTAGTACGAAGGTCCTCTGCGGGCGGTCTATTCCTTAGGTACAAGTTCTATGGTAGCACGGGCGAGTACAGGACGAGACCTGGGAGTGGGAGACCGATATACGATCGCAGTGGCTGGAGCTATTCGGGGTTTCTCCTTCTCCTCCTTGTTAGAAAAATTCATGGATGAATTTCTTTACTGGGGGAAGTTTGTAAGAACCTAGATCTTCTTTAAAGGTACGTTTTTCCATTTTCTGGTGTTTTTTGAGAAAAATGAATTTTCTGTAAATTTTTGAAGTACACGTCGTGTACTTTCTCAGTACACGCCGTGTACTCCCTTTTCCACCCGAATCAGTGTGTTGGTCGTGTTCGGGCCACACACATGGTGTGTAAGGGTGAGGTGGAGGACGGTTAATTTGGAGTAAGGAAAACTGAAGTACACGCCGTGTACTCAAGAAGTACACGCCGTGTACTTTATTTTTTTTCATTAAACGGACCGGGGTCGCGCCTATCCCCCAAATTCATCTTATTCTCCAGATTTCGTCTGTCCGAGAGCGACACGTATAGCTAGATCTTAGAAGAACTCCTTCCTCACCATCCGTTCACTGATTCGAGCACGGTCGATTGTGTTGGAAGCGCAGCGGTGAGTTTTGCCTTCTACTTGAGCCTTGTTTCTTGATTCCTCCTTGTTTTCAAGATACCGTAGGTTGAGCGTTTTGTGAGTTTTCTCAGATCTACGTCATTCTAAGGGGAATCTATCACCGTGGTTCACGTAAATTGATCTCCTAGGATAAAGGTAGGTGGTTTTTTCCTTTATGTATAATGTTGATAAATATTTTTTGAAAATTCCACCAATACCCTTGAACGGGGTATTGCATGTTACCTGTTTTGCACTGTTGTTTTCCTACATTAATTGATTGCTAGAGTAGATGTTTTTCCTATGATTATGGTATCTTTAGTGTACCTTGGTTGCTTTCTATGCTTGTTCTGCCTGTTTGGCGTTTTTCCAGTTGTCATGCTTAGTCGTAGGACAGTGGAACTGCTACCTTGTTATACTATTGAGCCTTAGAATGATAGCCAAGTAGTTCTTGAGGTTTACTTAGACGATGTACATGCACACTGAGCATGTTTTACCTTTCACTCAGGACTGTGAGAACCTAGAGTAGTATACCAAAAGGAGAATTGATGAAAGGGCTTCTCTAGAGTGTCTTTTAATTACGATACGAGACCACATGGGGAATTGACGTTGAGTGCTTCCTCAGAGAGTTTGTAGATCCTCGACGTGGGCCACATGGTTAATTGACATTGAGTGCTTCTATAGATACCCTTTAGCATGATACGAGACTATAGGGGGAATTGACGGTGAGTGCTTTCCCAGAGAGTCTACTAATTACGTAGCTGAACCAGAGGGGTGCGACTGTGTGTGCCTCCCAGAGGGTTGCTAGTACTATAGGTTGAACCATAGGGGTTAGGCTGTGAGAGCCACCCAGAGGGTTACCTATTTTCTTTATTGTTGTTGGATTTTTTCTTGTGTACATTGTTTGTGAGAACTGTGGACTGTAGCTACTTGTGATTTTCTGTTTACTGCTTCTTATTTTATTACTACCATGTATTCATTGACTGTTAGGCATAGATATTTGGGTGATTGCCTACTGGGACTGTATCTCACACCATGTTTGGGCTATGCTTTTGGGCCCAAGAAGACTATATTGCTGCAGGTATAGATAAGGGCAATCACCCTTCTACTTTAGGTTCTTGATTGCACTGGAGCTGTGGAGCATGGGACCGAGTCGTGGCTCGCGATGCTGAGGAGCTTACATTGTTTTCTTTTGCACTTGGTTTCAGTTGTATTTCAGCATGTTGTTGTGTTAGATATTTCCTTAGGTACATGAACCTGCTGCATCATTGTCATCATAGTTATATATCTATATTGCTTCCACTGTTTGGTTTCTGTTGTTATGCATGTTGTTTACTACTTCCACTATTATTGTTGTTTTCTCACCTCGTATACCTTACCGAATGAGGGAATAGTTTCCCCACCGACTCACCAAGGCCCTCGCTTCTAGTCAGCAGCCTATGGCGTTTTGGGAAACGCGCATGAGGTCATGTGGCACACTGGGTATGGGGAACCAGTGGAGGGGCTCCAGATTCGGGTCGTTACACATTGTGGGGTGGGATTTAGAGCCTCGGACTAACCAGACCCATGGGTGTGGATCCCCATGTCCAATTCCCCATAACTACAATCCAATGAGAACATTCTAATTTATCTATTTACCACATATAACACACCATAAATAATGATCAAATTAATACACATAACATTCACATTTCATATTTCATTCACTATACATATTGCTTTCATTCCATAACCCATTAGTAAAATTATCTTTTACAATTAATAACCCATTAACCAACATGAATTTTACAAAAAAGTCCCTTATTAAAATATTTTAATTAAATAAAATTAATGAAAATATCGTTTACACACCAGTCCACAAATAACAACAAAAACCATAACTACTCGAAACATATATATTTATTCCAAAAACCCCCATTATCTAATGACATCAAAAAAGGAACATTTATTATTTAGTTCATATAAAAACAATGTTAGGATGTCAATATAATTGTAATGAGTCCTTTCTCACGAACATGTAGGTCAATTCAATGATTATGGTCCTAATGGATCTTCAGTACCACATTGTGGTATAAAATAAAATTCAAAATAATTTTTTGGAATCATCCTGAAGGACCCATTAAGACATGGGGATTCCACTATGAAAACAAAAACATTCTTATAGTCTTTAATTTCCATTTCAAACATTGAAAAAAATTCATTAAACCATTTTCAAAAAAGCGTACCTAGACCAATGTTCAAAAATCGTTAGGAATCTCTTAAAAAACCCCTTTTTGAAATACTTAAGGCCCCCACCTCCTTTCCTAATATTTCACATGGGAAAATCTTTTGTAAGTTGAAAAATCTAAAATCTGGTCAAATCCCAAAACATACCGTTAAAAATCGTCAAAAGCCTATACCCATTTACAAAAACCATCATAAAATTATTTCAATTAAACCATTAAATATACCCCACATAAAAATGCCACTATTACTACATATTCTATCTTATAATACCTCTATATCATTAGTTAAAAATTATATTTAGCATGTATTGGGGTCTGACATACCCAACGAGTAGCCCTAGGTTTGGTCTCACATCATTAATGAACCCAGAAAATTTTTTAATGGTCTCAACCCTCAATATAAAGTTAAAATAGATTTCCATAACCCAAAAAATTAAAATGAAACCTGGAACCAAATTGAATATCTACATAAATGTATACCACTTCAATACTGTGGGATATATCATTAGGACCACATACCTCATTCTTGATGATGGTTAATTTCCCAAAAAAATCCCTTGATATGTACAAAAACTACATTTAAATCAAAAACATTGAATCTTGTTGAAAAGGTAATGGTTTTAAGGATTTGGATGGAGAGAATATATTATATGATCTGTAGTCCATAAACTTGATCAAAGAGGAGTGTTTGACTCAACAAGATAATAAATTCACACCCAAATTCAATCCAAACACCAATTAATTGATTTAGAATCACCTATTGGATGTATTGTAGGGTTTGTTCTATCACCTAGGTTGAAGGGAGGGTTGAATGGGGTGAAAAGGTAGGGTCGAATGATATAAGATTTGGTGTAGAAATTTTAATTAACTCCTTTTAAAGGATGCACAGTTTAAATGCACAATTACAAAACTATGTTCCAACTGTATGGATAACTCTATCCAAGAGGAGCTAAGATACATGGTTTCTTAGTATAATATGCACGGTTTCAAAAACTATACAGTTATTGTGCACTACCATGTTCCCAAAACAATCTCTAAGCATCATTGTTTTTGGGCCAGGTGCATCATTTTCTCAACCAATGTGATAACCATGAACATCACAATTATTGGACTATTCTCCCCTTCCATCATGTTTTAAACCGCCATAAAACCACCATAACTTCTCATATACCCATGAAACACTTAATTATACAAAATAAAATATTTCAAATTTTTTCAAACATGTACGTATTATCAGGAAAGGTTGAGATGTTACTTCCACCCCACCTTATAATGACTCATCACCGAGTCACACCTCCAAGAAATCTAAATTCCATTTTGTAATTTGAATGATCCATCACACCTTAGGATACCATTAAGTCACTAAGTTATGATTATGGATCCAATAATATAATCATGGTATGATCCTGTATAAAAATTATGGTCCAAATTACATGGAACCATCATACATACTGTCACGCCCCATCCTCGGGGCCCATGCTGTGACTACCCCAAGCCCGCCTTCCATAGACCAGGGGCTGGCGACTAGCACCAAATGCGTAAATCCCAAAAACTGGGAAGGTGTTTCCATTATAAAAGTAAACCAAACACCATAGAGTACAAGCAGAAGTAAAATACTAAGTACAAGAGAAGTGCTAAAAGGTAAATGGGCCAGAATACAAACCCAAATGAAAGTACAACTTCAAAAGAACAAAGTACAACAGAAAAACACAACAGCTGGAAGAACGGAAGCGGCTCCTGGGTCGTCCTCCTCGTATCCTACCTGAAGGGTAGGTACAGATAGCGCATCTCCTAGATCGTCCACCACGGATCCTACCTGAAGGGTAGGTACAGATAGCTTCCACAACGCTCTCTCCCGTCAACCTCCTCCGAGTGTCGTCTCACTGTGAAGTCCACCTCCGGATACTAACTCGTCATGCAGTCCTCCTCCGGGTACTGACTCGTCGTGTAGTCCACCTCCAGGTACCATCCAGTCCTCGAACACTCGGCCTCCGTCAGCACTGTCCGTCGTCTGCAACCAACACAACGCGGTGCGGGCATAGCCCGTGTAGGGGTGAGTATAACGATACTCAGTAGGGACCCTGAGACCCTCAAGGTCTCTCTAAAACCAACATGGACAACCACAAAGAAGATCTCAACAGATAACCACTAATTAGGTATATGCACATATATATACCTAAGTTATCAAGTAACCCATCTCAATCATGAGGAAACACAAAGATTATGAAATCAACGGATAACCACTACCCAGGTATATGCCCATACATATACCTAAGTTATCAAGTGACTCATCTCAATGAAGAGGTAAACACAAGGGTCATAGACTCAGCTCAAACCAGGATTTTCATTATCGAAACCGTAACTGCTGAAGAGCCCAGTCTCTGGAGTATACAGTGGTCCTGTCACGAATCTGAGGTACTTCTAACTAACCTAAGACTGCTGAAGTACTCCTCCTGTCGAGTACCGCGGGTCAGCCACCCAAACATAGTAGTGCTTCCCACTGGGGTACGCCACCAAAACACAGTAGTGCACACCCCCTAGTAGCATGCAGAGGTACTCTCCAGACGAGTACCGCGGGTCTGCACTGTCACACAGGTAGTGCTCCGTCCACCATGGGTCTGCACCTCACAAAGTAGTGCTCAGTCCACTGGGATAGTCGACCCACCCCAAGTCGAGTCGGTCAAGCAGTCGTCAGGTCTCAGCCAGCTACACGGTCTCCGTACTCCGTACGCTCGTCTCCCGGAGGGTCCGCCCCACGAGCTACAGGTCGATACTCCAAGTATCAAAAGTCCCACGAAGATGTATCTCAAAGGACTGCCTCGTCACAGGGGTCTCAACGCAACAGACGTCGCGTCAATCGGACGCCCGGTCTGTGAGTTATTAGACTTTTCGTCCTAGGGGCCCGGTTGGTTTCATGGGAAAACCAACCTAACCGTATCTCAACTATACCCCGAACTCTCAAAGGGCATGCTCATACGGACCGTTTCTCAACGTGATCACCAACGCCTCGACGGTTTGTCAAACGGACGTCCGGTCTGAAAGATATCAGCTTTTCCATTCCAGGGGCCCGGTTGGATTAGGGTACGATCCAACTCGGCCACTATCCAACAGTAATCAAAACTCAGGCGAAGTATGCCAAAAGTTCCGTCTCATCAAGTGAAATTCAACGAGACAGACAGCACGTCAATCGGACACCCGGTCTGTGAGTTACTGGCTTTTTCGTTCCAGGGGCCCGGTTGGTTTCTTGAGAGAACCAACCCGACCGCACTCCGACGACATCCAAACCTAGAGCGGAGTAATCCAAAAGATCCGTCTCACTTAGAGGAATCCATCAAAGTCGATAGCAAGTCAATCAGACGTTCAGAGCTCAAGTTACGAGCGTTTCTGCTCCGAGGGCCCGGTTGGTTTCGTGTACGAACCAACCCAGCCGAACCCAAAGTATTCTGAAACATTGAGTTCGATATACCAAAATGGCCGTCTCGATCCAAGGGTCGCATCACAACTAACGGCGCATCAATCGAAGGTCTTTAGCCCAAGATATGAGCATTTGACCGAAAGTGATCCGAAAACGGGGGGTCTGGCCCCGGACCGACCCAACCCAACCCCCCCTGGGTCGGCCCGAACCGGGTCAACCCGACCCGGGTCCGGGTCCAACACGGATGGCGCGACCCGGCCCGGCCTGGGCGCGACCCGGCCCGGCCGGTGGGTCGACTCGGCCGGTTACGGCAGAGCGGAGCGAAGCGGGGCGCTGCCCCGCGTGAAGAACCGCGACGCCGCGTGGGGCCGCCCGTGCCAGCGGACGCGGTAGCCGACCGCATCCCGCCGCCCCCCTCTGATTCCACACAGTCGCAGGACCATGCTACGCTGCCGCGGCTTCAGCCGCGGTGGCTTCTTCCGGCGGCGCGCTAGGCGCCGCCGCCACCCGCCGCCGGCGGCCTGTTCCGCGGACCACTGGACGGGTTCCGGTGGTTGGAAATTCGTTCCGTCTTCGCCAATGGCCCTCCCGAGACCCGTCCTTTACTGGAAGTATCCCACAACTCCCGTGCGGCTTCATTTTTCATTTACCGGCGCGGCGCGAAGATGTAGTGGCTTGTTCAACTTTATCGGCGTGGCGCGACGGTGCCACGCTTCTTAGCCCTTCCTCATAATTTCAGCACGGTGCAACGGCACCACGCCGCCTTTCACGTGCGGCAAAAAATTCAAACAACAAGGGGGGGGGGAGGGTCGACCGTGTTTGTGCGGTCCGACCTCCTCCCGTTATAATGATAGAAAGTGACCATCTAATAGAAGTCGACGTACGGCAAAGAAATAATTCACCGATAAAAACAATAATCCTCAATATCAATCCGCATGAACGAATGATCCGCGGATCAACCTGGAATTGGTTGGTCCGCGCTCGTCGTTCTTTTCTCAAAAGATAAGAGAACACCAAATAAATTCCCCTACCTGGATATTTGACGTCGCACGTCGGCTGTCGCGGAGAACGACGTCGCGGGGTCAGACATAGATTATATGGACGTCGGGGTGCGTCCGAGGAGGAAACGACGTATCCTCACTTGTTGCTATTATAAAGAAGGGAAGTAAGTTGACGTTGGTGATGATCACCACTGTAACATCCCGGGTAAATAAAGAATAAATAATTTTCATATTTATTAATATTTACGAATTAAATTTTAATTTTACTTTAAAGGGGTTGCTATGTTCGATAGCGTACCCGATATGCAACAAAGAGTTTCATTGAAATCTTACGTTGCACACTAGTAATAAAATAAAATTATTTTAAATGGTAGTTAACACATAGCCATTGTATTGGTGGGAATGGATAGAAATAACTAAAATATTATTATATATGTTTTTCAATGTTTTTACATTTATCCAATAAAAGATAAAGGCTTAAAATACAAAAAGAATTAATTTTTAGGCTTGTATACCCTAATTTTCACTAAAGGTTCACTTATCGCCTTTTGACGGCGAACCGTTATTAAATATAGTTATGGTCACTTTTATAACTTATATTGGACCAAATAAAACAATTTTTTATAATCGGGACATCAAAATTTACTTTGTGTAAATTTTTGGTATTTTCCCGATAAAGTTCATTTTTTTAATGAATAGTGAAAAATGTTGTATTTTAATTCAAAACCTCTTTTTAATCTAATTTATTTATATGATTAGATTATCATTTGAATTGGTTTTAAAGTGAAATTAGAAAATATTTATACCATTAAATCCAATAGTGGTCATTGGAGTTAATTTCACTTTGAAATCAGACTTAAACTAGTGTCAATCTTTTAATACTTATTGTTCCATGAAAACAAGTTATTTGCTCTGACAGCGGGAATTAATTATTAAATTAATTAATTCAACTTCTATGTTTTTAATTTTTTTAAAATAGACTTAATCTTTGAATTCGGAATAACAAATATAGCTTAGGGTGATTTTTTGGTATTTTTCTGAAAAACAACAATTTTTTATGAATAGTGAAACCACAAAGTGGTACTTATAAAAAATGATTTTTTGTTTAAATGAAATTTTACCACTTCTGTGTTTTGAATTTCAAAAATCCGACATACATGATTTTCATTAAGATGTAAAATGTGGTTCAATGGGATTAAAATAATTTTGTGGTGAATAGTAACTTTTAAATTTTTAATCGCGATTAGAGGTAATTAGTGTAGTTTAAGATAAAAATAATGTTTTAATAATATGAAATAAACTTGACACATGTCCTACCCTAATTGGATGTGTCATGGCCGACCAAGAAAATACATGGGTCAACATGGGGACCCCATGGACCCCCTTTAGTTGGAAAATGACATTAATATCTTTTTATTTAATGTTAAAATAAAAATGTCACAAACATGAGTTGTTTTACTAAAAAAAATTACATGGGGTTATACAAGTCATAATTTTGACTATAAATATTCATTGGAAAGATAAAATGATTTCCTACATCATAGTATTTTTTTTATAATTTTTAGACATTATATAAATTAAATTATTTATGACATCATGGGGATACAGTGATTACTTCATTATTTAACGATTTAAATAAAATGGAAAGATAATGTAAAATCTACGACCTGCACATGTCCAAAACCTATTGGATGGGTGGATTTCAAACCCTTATCACCTTATCTTCGAAACACATCAATGTGATACCATTAAAATCCGAAACTCATTCTATAATAAAGTAACATTTCCTTACTTACCAAGAGTACCCCTCCTCTCCTCTTATAAAAGGCTCCCACCTCTACAACCTTACCCACACATCCAAAGCCTTTGGATCGGCCAAAACCTGCCCATTTTGTCTCTCAACATCCCTATCTTACTCCTTGAAGCCTCACTTTTGGAATAAGTCTTCCCAAGGAAGCCTTTAAGCTCAAATCTAAGAGAGTTACCGGATTTTAAGGTAATGTGTTCACTTGTGTTCTTTTGTTTTATTTTGCTTCTCCAACCCCCTAAACTGTTTTTATTCATTTCTTTTGTAACAACTCCAGTATCATAAATATACTAGGATGTTGTTATAATAAGCATTTTAGCTACACTTACACACATCTACATCTAATGGTTAAAGAACATACTGTTCCTGTGGATGGAGAATTTCTACCTCACGAAACGATGATTGTTCAATATTCTTCTAACACCTTAAAAAATGTCCATTATGATGTCACTATATTTATATATGATATATAATATGTTTATGTTTTCCTTAAGCTTCTATATTTTTCATTTATGTCATACCTTTGTGGCTTCCATTATGGGTATACGCGATATCTTCATTTTAGGATGTGCGGACTACCGCCCCCTCAAAGTGATTTGATTCGTCAATGCCATACGTGGGACGTATAAAGGATTGATTTAATAATATTATATATGATATTTTACTGGAATTATTATATACCTTTTTATCATTATGATTTCACTCCATTAAATTATGAGATAGAAATTAAAATAGCGTTCATGCGTACGTACAGCTTACCGTCTCCATGAACGGTGCATTTCATTTCATATCCCCAAATGTAATGTACTATAATAAGTACATCTATATAATGGATATATATGATGTATGTTACATCTAAATTATTAAAATAATTCTGGAATTAAAATATACATACCTCTCATTTAGTTTTAATTCCATTAATATGTCATAGAAATGAAAGTAGCGTTCATGCGTACGTGCGGCTTACCGTCTCCATGAATGGTGCATTTCATTTCATATCTCTAAATAATTATGTGATATTATAAATTATTGTATATGCTAGATATATATGATATATATGATATCAAAATCAGGAATTTCATTCTGGATATAAAGAACCTTTGACCACACGAACAACATTTAATTGTAAGAAGTCCACTTTCGACTTAAGAACCAAATATCGACAAAACAAACATTATTAACTTAATGACTACATAATGTTTATAACATGGAAATAATTGATATAAAAGGAATAATAAGCTTGAAAAATGTTGTTAATCAAGTATAAATTAACTTAAGTTTATTATTCAGGACGTTAAAGAACGATCGAGTCATTTCGAACCTGTGGTAAGGGACTTCGTCTCAATCTCCTTTCATTGAGGCATATTTAGTTTTATACACAACTATCTTTTTTAAAGTGTATAAACCACTTTTACTTTTACTTTTATACAAAAGAAATCTTTTTCTACTAAGCATTTTACTAAACGAAAAAAGGAATGTTTCTTTTAACGTAAGTGGTGACAACAACCTTTTCCGCTGTCGCGAGTATTATTTGGTCTTTGGCTTCCTCGGCAAGCCGTGATGTTTTTAAAATGAAATAAATACCATATACGCTTTTATGTATTTTGGCATTCAAAATGGTTTTTATAATTTATTTTTTATGTCAATATATTTGAGTGATATATTGTGATCAAAGTGTGGAAATGTTTTCTTTCAATTATATATGTTTTATGTCTTATGATTTTATAATGGTACTTGGACATTTGACGGGTGGTTACGTGATAAACCATATGACAGGTGGTGCCGTGAATACCAGGATGGGTGGTTACGTTATAACCTCCAATGCATTGGGTATGGAAGTCGGCCATATGGCTATTCCATTAAGTATGTATGGAAGTTGGCTGAATGGCTATTCCATTAAATGATATGTGTGGAAGTCGACTGTATGGTTATTATATTTAAGTATGTTTATGTCCCAAGTTTCCTTTATACGTTATGTGATCTTTTTATGGGTTTTATGGTAATATTTTGGTTACAAAAGGGTAAGTATTTGTCTTTTATTCAGTGAATAGTTTCTACTACTTCATAAAGGTGAAAAGTATTACTTTTATAAAGTATACATGATTTTCTTGTTGTTTTGATAAACTAACAGTTTTCATTCTTTGTGTATCCCTTACTGAGATTTTTATGCTCACCCCAAGATTTTTTGAAATGTTTTCCACAGGAATTAATGAGGAATAGGGTAAATGATGGGATCAAGGGGAAGTCATTCTATATAAAACATGGAACTAGACATGTCTCTTTTTAAGAGTTTTTTTATTATATGGAAACATAGTAGAAATGTCTACTTTGTAATATTTTGAGTTGTAAAAGTTATGTTCTAATTCTCTAAAACTCTAAACTTGAAAAGATCCTTAATGTGAATTATTCATTTAATTAAATATTAAGTAAGGTTTAAGGTCGGGGCCTTATAGTTGGTATCAAAGGTCGGTTTAGACAACTTTAGGAGTTAGAAAATTGTTAAATTATAAATTTATTTATGGTATGATTGAAATGATATAACATTTAAAGATTACCATATTGTTTTTCCTAATATATTTCTGTATTAAGAATGGTTTTTCTTAGAGGAAACAGAACAGCTTTTCTGGGAAGGCATACAGAGGGAAATGACCTTTCAAATCAGTATCCTAAGATGGTCATAATCAGAACTAAATTGTTTTTTGCAGTGATGGCTCAGTTGACTCAGGTGAAAAATGTTGGTTGTTTTCATTGATGATATTTTTGTGTTTTCTAAAGGTAAAGAGGAGAATGAAATTTATTTAAGGGTTATCTCGCAAACCTTAAAAGAAAATACACTGTATGGAAAATTCAGCAAGTTTGAGTTTTGGTTACAATAAATTTCTTTCCTTGGTCACATTATTTCAAAAAATGGAATAACTGTTGATCCTGCTAAAAAAAAGTTGTTGAAGAATGGCCAAGAACCACATATGATACCGATATCCGTAGTTTCCTTGGTTTGGCAGGTTACTACCGAAGGTTGGTTGAAAATTTTTCACTTTTATCTAGTCCAATGACTAAGCTAACTCGAAAGGGTGTTAATTTTATCTGGACAAAATAATGTGATGATTGTTTTCAAGAGTTGAAAAGAAGATTGGGGAATGCTCTAGTTTTGGCACTTCCTTCTAGGAAGTGTGAGTCTATTATCTACAGTGATGCTTCGTTGAAGGGACTTGGCTGTGTCCTTATGCAGAATGATCAGGTAATTTCTTATGCTTCACATCAGTTGAAAACTCATGAGGTAAATTACCCTACACATGATTTGGAATTAACTGCTGTTGTTTTTGCTCTAAAAATTTGTAGGCATCAGTTGTATGTAGTAAAGTGTGAAATATATCCTGATCAATAAATTTTAAAGTATATATTCACTCAGAAAGAATTGAACATGAGATAGAGGAGATGGTAGAAATTAATCAAGGATTATGATTGTACAATTCATTACCATCCGGGAAAAGAAAATAAAGTGGCTGATGCTTTGAGTCAAAAAAGTAATGCGTCATTAACAATGTTGTGTTTGGAATGTGATCCTTTGGTTTAGGATTTGATGAGCTTTGCGATGGAATTTATTGGTGCAGGAAGTTCTTCTGTTTTGTTTCAGGTATTAGTGAGATCATCCCTATTAGACAGAATTAAGCAATCACAAAGGGAAGATAATGAGTCGCAGAAAAAGGTAGAGCTGGTTCAGAAGGGTAAGTTGCATGAATTCAACATTGATAAAGATTGTGTTTTTAGGTTTGGGAAGATATTTTGTGTGCCTTATGATTCAGAATTGAATATAGAGTTGTTATGTGATGCTCATAGTTCTCCATTTTTAGTTCACCCTGGCAGTACTAAGATGTACAGAGATCTGCGAGAGTATTACTGGTGGGATGGAATGAAAAGAGATATCGTTGATTTTACTGTGAAGTGTTTGACTTCTCAGCAGGTTAAAGCAGGGCGACAGTTACCGAAAGGGATGCTTCAGCCTTTACCAGTGCCAGAGTGGAAATGGGAAAACATATCCATGGACTTTTTTGTGGGATTACTGAAGACATCTCGAGTAAATAATGAAATCTGGGTTATTGTTGATCGTTTTACTAAATCTGCTCATTTATTTCCTATTCGAGATACATTCTCTCTAGATCAACCTTCTTGATTGTATCTTAAAGAGATAGTCAGGTTGCATGGAGTTCCCCTCTCCATTGTATCTGATCACGATCCCTGGTTTACTTCTAACTTTTGTAAAGGCCTTCAGAAGTCGTTGGGTACTGAATTAAATTTTAGTACAGCTTTTCATCCGCAATCAGATGGGCAGCCAGAACGAAAAATTCAGACCTTGGAGGATATGCTACGAGCTTGTTTGATGAATTATCAAGGATGTTGGGACCAACATCTTTCTTTGGATGAGTTTTCATATAATAACAGTTTTCATTCCAGTATACAGATTTCACCATTTGAGGCATTATATGGGAAGCGGTGTCGAACTCCAGCATTTTGGGATGAAGTGGGTGAAAGGAAGCTGATGGTACCATAATTGGTAGAAGAGATGGCATAAAAAGTTCAGTTGATTCAGAAACACATGAGAACAGCTCAGACCGGGCAGAAAACCTATGCGGATAATAAAAGGAAGGATCTATCTTTCGATGTAGGTGATCATGTTTTTCTCAAGGTTTCTACATGGAAAAGTGTGATGCGATTTGGTAAGAAAGGAAAGCTGATTCCAAGGTTCATTAGACCATATAAAATTTTCAAGAATGTTGGAATAGTTGCTTACCGAGTGGCTTTACCTCCGAGTTTATCTAAGGTACACAATGTTTTTCATGTTTCGATGTTGAGGAAGTATATGCCAGATCCATCTCATGTTTTGAGCCCCGAGGTAGTACAGTTCGAAGACAATATCCCTTATGAAGAACAACCAGTCCAGATTCTTGACCGAAGAGAGAAAGTGTTTCAAAATAAGGTAATCCACCAGGTAAAGGTATTGTGGAAAAACCATATGGTTGAAGAGGCAACGTGGGAATCTGAAAATTCTATGAGGGATAAATACCCCCACTTATTTTGATAAGTGAATAAAATTGCGAGGATGCAATTCCAAAAAGGGGGGAAGGATGTAACATCCCAGGTAAATAAGGAATAAAGAATTTTCATATTTATTAATATTTACGAATTAAATATTAATTTTACTTTAAAGGGGTTGATATGTTCGATAGTGTACCCGATACACAATAAAGAGTTTCATTGAAATCTTATGTTGCACACTAGTAATAAAATAATATTATTTTAAATGGTAGTTAACACATAGCCATTGTATAGGCGTGAATGGATAGAAATAACTAAAAAATGATTATATATGTTTTTAAATGTTCTTACATTTATCCAATAAAAGATAAAGGCTTAAAATACGAAAAGAATTCAATTTTAGGCTTTTATACCCTAATTTTTACTAAAGGTTCACTTATTGCCTTTTGATGGTGAACCGTCATTAAATATAGTTTTGGTCACTTTTATACATTTTATTGGACCAAATATAAACTATTTTTTAGAATCGGGACATCAAAATTTACTTTGTGTAAATTTTTGGTATTTTTCCGATAAAGTTCATTTTTTTAATGAACAGTGAAAAATGTTGTATTTTAATTCAAAACCAATTTTTAATCTAATTTATTTATATGATTAGATTATCATTTGAATTGGTTTTAAAGTGAAATTAGAAAATATTTTTACCATTAAATCCAATAGTGGTCATTGGAATTAATTTCACTTTGAAATCGGACTTAAACTAGTGTCAATCTTTTGATACTTATTGTTCCATGAAAACACGCTATTTGCTATGACAGCGGGAATTAATTATTAAATCAATTTATGAAACTTATAAGTTTTTAATTTTGTAAAATAGACTTCATTTTTGAATTCAGAATATCAAATATATCTTAGGGTGAATTTTTGGTATTTTTCTGAAAAACATCAATTTTTGATGAATAGTGAAACCACTAAATGGTACTTATAAAAACTGATTTTTCATTTAAATGAAATTTTACCACTTCTGTGTTTTGAATTTCAAAAATCCGACATACATGGTAGTCATTAAGATGTAAAATGTGGTTCAATTGGATTAAAATAATTTTTTGGTGAACAGTAACTTTTAAGTTTTTAATCGCGATGAGAGGTAATTAGTGTAGTTTAAGGTAAAAATAATGTTTTAATAATATGAAATGAACCTGACACATGTCCTACCCTAATTGGATGTGTCATGGCCGACCAAGAATATCCATGGGTCAACTTGGAGACCCCATAGACCCCCTTTAGTTGGAACATGACATTAATATCATTTTATTTAATGTTAAAATAAAAATGTCACAAACATGAGTTGTTTTACTAAAAGTATTTGAACATGGGGTTATACAAGTAATATGTTTGACTATAAATATTAACTGGAAAGATAAAAAGATTTCCTACATCATAGTATATTTTTTATAATTTTTATACATTAAATAAATTAAATTTTTTATGACATCATGATGATGTAACAATTACCTCATTATTTAACGATTTAAATAAAATGGATGGATAATGTAAAATCTAAGACCTATACATGTCCAAAACCTATTGGATGTGTGGATTTCGTACCCTTATCACCTTATCCTAGAAACACATCAATTTGAGACCATTAAATTCAGAAACTAATTCTACAACAAAGTAACATTTCCTTACGTTCCAAGAGTGCCCCTCCTCTCCTCTTATAAAAGGCCCCCACCTCTACAACCTTACCCACACATCCAAAGCCTTTGGATCATCCAAAACCTGCCCATTTTGTCTCTCCACATCCCTCTCTTTTTACTTGAAGCCTAACCTTGGGTAGAAGTCTTTCCAAGGAATCCTTTGAGCTCAAATCTAAGAGAGTTGTCCGATTTTAAGGTAATGTATTCCCTTGTGTTCTTTTGTTTTATTTTTCTTCTCCAACCCCCTAAACTCTTTTTATTCATTTCTTTTGTAACAACTCCAGTATCTTCAATATACTAGGATTTTGTTATAATAAGCATTCGAGCTACACTTACACACATCTACATCTAATGGTTAAAGAACATACTATTTCTCTAGATGACGAATTTCTGCCTCACAAAATGATGATTGTTCAATATTCTTCTAACACCTTAAAAGGTGGACATTATGATGTCACTATATTTATATATGATATATAATATGTTTATGTTTTCCTCAAGCTTCTGTATTTTTCATTTATGTCATACCTTTTTGACTTCCATTATGGGTATACGCGATATCTTTATTTTTGGAAGTGCGGACTACCGCCCCCTCAAAGTGATTTGATTCATTAATTCCATACGTGGGACATATAAAGGATGTATTTAATAATATTATATACTATATTATACTGGAATTATAATATACATTTTTATCATTATGATTTCACTCCATTAAATTATGAGATATAAATGAAAATAGCGTTCATCCATACGTACGGCTTACCGTCTCCACGAACTGTGCATTTCATTTCATATCCCCAAATTTAATGTACTATTATAAGTACGTATATATAATGGATATATATTATGTATGTTACATCTAAATGATTAATAAAATTCTGGAATTAAAATATACATACCTCTCATTTAGTTTTAATTACATTAATATGACATAGAAATGAAAGTAGCGTTCATGCGTACGTATGGCTTACCGTCTCCATAAACGGTGCATTTCATTTATTACCTCTAACAGATTATGTGATATTATAAATACATGTATATTCTAGAAATATATGATATATATGATAACCAAATCCGGAATTTCATTATGGATATAAAGAACCTTTGACCACACAAACAACATTTAATTGTAAGAAGTCCACTTTCGACTTAAGAACCAAATATCGACAAAACAAACATTATTAACTTAATGACTACATAATGTTTATAACATGGAAATAATTGATATAAAATGACTAATAAGCTTGAAAAACGTTCTTAATCAAGTATAAATTAACTTAAGTTTATTATTCAGGACGTTAAAGAACGATCAAGTCAATTCGGACCTGTGGTAAGGGACTTCGTCTCAATCTCCTTTCATTGAGGCATATTTAGTTTTATACACAACTATCTTTTTTAAAGTGTATAAACCCCTTTTACTTTTACTTTTATACAAAAGAAATCTTTTTCTACTAAGCTTTTTACTAAATGAAAAAAAGGAATGTTTCTTTTAACGTACGCGGTGACAACGTCCTTTTCCGCCGCCGTGAGTATTATTTGGTATTTGGCTTCCTCAGCAAGCCGTGATGTTTTTAAAATGAAATAAATACCATATACTCTTTTATGTATTTTGGTATTGAAAATGGTTTTTATAATGGATTTGTTATGTTAATATATTTGAGTTATATATTTTGATCAAAGTGTGGAAATGTTTTCTTTCCATTATATTTGTTTTATGTCTTATGATTTTATAATGGTACTTGGACATTTGACGGGTGGTTACGTGATAAACCATATGACGGGTGGTGCCGTGAATACCAGGATGGGTGGTGACGCATGCTTGTCATAGGGTGTGGCAAAAAAATTATTTCCTAAGTTAAAATGTAGTAATGTGGTTGACCTAGGATGTCTCCTGAAGAGGAGTGCACACAAAATGGGTTGTCACTTTAAAACGGGGGTAAAAATGTTGTGAACGGAAATTTGAAATTCAAATGATTGAAAAACAATGAAATTAAAAGGGTGATTAGGTCGGGGTCGGTTTCATAATTATAATTCTATACTTGTTGAATTTAATTCAATCCTCTTCTTCTTAGTTTATTAAAGTGAGTTTCCACAATCGTTTCCTCTCACTTCCTTGGTGAAATTATTATTGTGCGAGAAAACCTTACCAAGATCTTGGTTTGGTCAACTCTCCTTCCATGTGTAAAATAGTTGTATTGAATATCTTTAATTGAAATGGGCAATTCCCGATCGGGTTTTGTTTATCCCAAATAATCAAGAACATTCACTACACCTTTTACACGTACTGACGATCGTTGAGTACTTCACCACTAATTCCTGGTTTATTCCATCGTATATAAACCAGAAATTAGTGGAGGGAGATATTGATTATTTTACCAAGGATAAAATAAATAACGGAATTAATATTCAAGAACGATCGAACTTGATAATAAAATCCGCTATAATAAATTGAAAACAACTTTGAAAAAGAAAGAAATTTATTCAATTGCATCCAAAAACTCAAGCATTACAATGTAGAAAACCAACCCTTCCCCAATCACTCCAAATGTTTACCCCACCATGGTAAGGGTAATCGAGTTGAATGGGGAAGAAGAAGGCATTACAGAACTATGTAAAAGAAAATAAATAAAAAATAAAACCGAAAAGATCTTTTTCTTGGTGTCCCGGAAGGAATGGGGTGGATAATGGATGCCTTGAGAGGGTGGAGCTCTCCTCCTTTTATAGCCCGAATGTTTCCCCCGAATGTCGATGCGTTTTAGTCCCATTAAATGACCTCTTCACGCGTTGATCCCTTCATGAATGTTTTTCATAATTCCCTTTTCCGTATCTCCTCAAAATTCCAGCGGATTTGGACATGTATTCCGAGAGTTATGGCCGTTTTACCTTGAGAATTTATTCTGTCCAGTCAGACTCTCCAAAACGAAATCCTCCAGATTAGTGTGCTTTAATGACCCAATAAACGACCAATTAACTCGGGTCTTACTTCATAAAAGATGCTCCAAAACTCCTTGCGCGTCCACCCACCGAATTTCAATAGCTTTGGGCCCACAGTGGATGAGTTATGGATCCCACATCAAAACTAGGCAGAACTGAAAACAGTTTTCTTGAGCCAACTTGTGAGATTCTTTTGAGCTTACATATGGCCGATTCAGATTTCGGTCCAAATATATTAAATGAATCCCTGGTTGTGTAGAATCTTTAAAAGAAAGAAATTGGCAATTTGGATCAGTGTAGATAATTTTATGGTCAACCTACCGAAATAATTTAAAACTGTTAAAAATCCAAAATGGCCAATTTTTACTATTCAGCTCAAAATAACATCATTATCATAAAAATGAAACAATTATCTTAGAGGAACAATTTTGTGGGTTTAAAACAATGATATTCAATATAAATTAATTGAAAATATTTTCTCTATCAATTCCCCCACACTTAGCACTTGGACTCCTGGACAAGTAAAAATCAAATCAAATCAAAATCAAAACACATATCAATGAGATCAATCAAATCAATTTCAAGAAACAAAAAGATATCATGCCTCAACAAAAACTGTTATTTCAAGTTCTCCATTTAAAATTTTAATATATTTCCACTTCATTTCTTATCCCATGCACACAAAACACCTACCTCACATGAATTTTCTCTCATCTCACAAATGTAAAGGCTGAACAAGGATTTTCTCATCCAAACTCACACAAGTGTCACCATAGGTTTGATAAATTCCTACTTCTCCACCCGATTGAGTCAAAGACATGTGTTTCTCATGAAGACTTTTCAGGGTTGTTCTGTGGCTTCCGGTTGGTAGGATTTAGATGTTAATAGTTCTGAGGCCGAAAAAGGAAGGCTTGTCTCTTATTGAAGCAGAATTGCAAGATTCTAGTTTTCACTCAAATATGGTCTCCTTCACTTCCCCTTTGTTGAAAATAGGATTCATCATCATTCAATCATCTCAGCAGCAAACATTTCAATATTTTCAAACATAATTTTTTTAAAGCTCTAGATAGGCACAGCTTTCTTTTGGAAGCTCTAGAAAGGCACAACTTCTCTTTTGGAAGCTCCAGAAAGGCATAGCTTCTATTGTCATAAAAGCTCAAGAAAAGGCACAGCTTTCAACAGAATTATTTTTCAGCATCACACACATCTCTTCCACAATTTATTTTCCACCCAAAGTATAACAAAATGAGGTAGTACACCACAAGACATCTTCCTCCACACTTAAGTTCAACTAGATCATGCAATTTTACTTCAATAAGAGCAGGTAAGATAGGGAAAATTGGCTTGTAATGTGGCTAACCTAACAGGCAATTCATGGATACTAGGGGCTACAATGAAGGATAAATGTAAAGGTGGGCCATAAAGAAAAGGATTATTTTGAAAAGGGGGCTTCAAAAAAAATAAATGCCTCAATCATTTAAAACACACGTACCCCAACCCTCAAGTTTTGAAAGGAATAAATCAAATTCTGGTTAAAGAAAGCATGGTCTGGTTCTCTCAATAAATGAGGTGAATGAAAAGAATATGACAAAAATGGTTCAGAAGCCTCACAGGAATGTTATTTCATAGATATAGGCACTGAAATATGGCATGCCATTTAAAAATCAGTGTACTTTTCATGAATTTCCAAAAGATTTGAACTTGAAACAAAGTTATTTCAGCATTCATTTAAGATCAGTTTCATGAAATAGACTGGTTCAATCATTGACATGGGTTTCAAAAATGGTATTGATAATCATTTCAGCTCAAAAGTTTCAGAAACACACCAAAAATTGAAAAATAAACACACAAAAATTTGAAAACACACATTTTTTTTTATTTTTGAAAACAAACATCAAATTAAAATCCTATAATACAAAGGTTCCCTCCCCCACACTTAAATGATGCAGTGTCCTCAATGCATTTATATGGATTTAACATTTATGAAGATTTCTGATTGAATCACAACAGCAAGAATGTGTGAAGGAGAGGTACAACCTGATTTATTTGCAGTGCAACATTGAGTTAACCTCCTATGTGTTTCACTCTAAAAACCTACAAATAAAATATAAATAGTAAATATAAGATATTTATTGAAAGAAATGAAAATAGAAATAGTATGAGAATAGAAGGATAAAACTTGGTTTAATCCCCCAAATGGGCCCTGGGTTTTGACTGCCCTCAGAGGGGCAGTTGTAATTGGTTATCCCCAATCTAATGGTGGGTGAGGTTTCTTTGATTTGAACCACCACATGTGGCTCTCCCAGCTTTCATTTCATTGTTCTTGTTGAGGAGGACTCCATAGATAGAGTACACCAGATCCACCCCCTTCGCAATGTTGTACACCGTGCATGGTGGGGGTAGGATAAAGTACAGAGCCTCCTCCTTCTTGGGTTCCGCATGAACAACATCTTCTTTATTTTTCAGTGGTTACTGAAGGTATGATACATCTAGGAAAAAATCAAAGGGAATGTCAGAGTTTAATTCTATTTGAAAAAAATTAAAGCATGAAGAATCAATATCAAATTCTTCCCTTTCAAAGTAAGTAGCTTGTGTCTCATTTTCCTCCAGAAAATCCACTTTGATCTTCTCTTGTACTCCCTCCATTATATGTTCAACAGGTTTGGGGAGCTCTAAATGTTCCTCTTTAGATGCATATTCTCCCTCCAAGGAAATACAAGTGTTGGATGAATCTGAAAAATTAAAACAAGGGGAGGTAATACTCAATTTAGTTTCAACAAAATCAAAATATAATGAGTTTATGAAAAGATTAACTCCCTGATCTTGTTTGGATTCAATTGGTTCTTCAATGGGAGGTGGCTCTTGGAGTCGAATTTCAGTAGATAGAGGTAGGTAGCCAGACTCTTCTATCTTCTCTTCAAATTCCACTGCTTGGTTGGTTTCTTCCTTCAATGTTGCTGAATCATCTAAATTATGAGGAATAGTTTTCTCAAGAAGTTCCTCTCACTCATTCTAGAAGTTATCCAGATCCTTTTGATCTCCTATATGTATTTCAATTGCTAAAGCTTCTTCATCAATCTCATCCAACATTGATTGAGAAGGGTTCAATAGATCTTCTTTTAATTTCATCAATGCTTCCATGGGTTCTTCAGCTTGAAGGATTTGTGGGGGTACTTCTTCCATCAATTTTTCTGGTTCTGGTTCTTGTTTGGGCTCCATTTTTTGTTGATCCTGGGATGCATGTACTTGTTCCGCAATCCACTGTATTGAGGTCTCTAGGTTTTGAATTGTTTGACTAATTCATTCAATTTGGGATTCAATATCTTTGTGAACTTGTTCTTTTTGGTGTTGTACTTTGATTATGTCCTGCTAAAATTCCGGAAAATACTCCTGAAGTTCAATTAATTCTCTGGCCAATCCCTCCAACACTGGGTATTCGAGGTTCTCTTTAAGGTTTTCAATGAGATCCTTGAATTCATCCTCGGTTACGATTTGGATTCGAGCTTCCCGAATTTGTTTAGCCAAGAAAGAAACTTTATACTCTATAGACCAAGGTGATTCAATAATTGGCTCTCTCACTGGTGGGTAATTGTTCCATGAATTGAAGAAATAATCATTTGAAAACAACATGGAAAAAGTTTTTTTTAATTGAAAAAGTCAAATATTTACAATTAGTTTGTGGCACTACCTCCCCGGCAACGGCGCCAAGTTTGACGCACGCCTGTCGTCGGGCGTGGCAAAACAATTATTTCCTATGTTAAAATGTAGTAATGTGGTTGACCTAGGATGTCTCCCGAAGAGGAGTGCACACAAAATGGGTTGTCACTTTAAAACGGGGGTAAAAATGTTGTGAACGGAAATTTGAAATTCAAATGATTGAAAAACAATGAAATTAAAAGTGTGATTAGGTCAAGGTCGATTTCCTAATTATAATGCTATCCTTGTTCAATTTAATTCAAATCTCTTCTTCTTAGTTGATTAAAGTGTGTTTCCACAATAGTTTCCTCTCACTTCCTTGGTGAAATTATTATTGTGAGAGAAATCCTTACCAAGATCTTGGTTTGGTCAACTCTCCTTCCATGTGTAAAATAGTTGTATTGAATATCCTTAATTGAAATGGGCAATTCCTGATCGGGTTTTGTTTATCCCAAACAATCAAGAACATTCACTACACCTTTTACACGTACTGACGATCGTCGAGTACTTCACCACTAATTCATGGTTTATTCCATCGTATATAAACCAGAAATTAGTGGAGGGAGATATTGATTATTTTACCAAGGCAAAATTAAATAACGGAATTAATATTCAAGAACAATCGAACATGATAATAAAATCCGCTATAATAAATTGAAAACAACTTTGAAAAAGAATGAAATTTATTCAATTGCATCCAAGAACTCAAGCATTACAATGTAGAAAACCAACCCTTCCCCAATCACTCCAAATGTTTACCCCACCATGGTAACGGTAATCGAGTTGTATGGGGAAGAAGAAGGCATTACAGAACTATGAAAAAGAAAATAAATAAAAAATAAAACCGAAAAGATCTTCTTCTTGGTGTCCCGGAAGGAATGGGGTGGAGAATGGATGCCTTGAGAGGGTGGATCTCTCCTCCTTTTATAGCCAGAATGTTTCCCCCGACTTTCGACGCGTTTTATACCCATTAAACGACTTCTTCACGCGTTGATCCCTTCATGAATGTTGTTCATAATTCCCTTGTCCGTGTCTCCTCAAAATTCCAGCTTATTTGGAAATGTATTCCGAGAGTTATGTCCGTTTTACCTTGAGCATTTATTCTGTCCAGTCAGACTCTCCAAAACGAAATCTTCCGGATTAGTGTGCTTTAATGACCAAATAAACTGCCAATTCACTCGGTTCTTCCTTCATAAAAGATGCTCCAAAACTCCTTGCGCGTCCACCCACCTAATTTCAATAGCTTTGGGCCCACAGTGGATGAGTTATGGATCCCAAATCAAAACTAGGAAGAACTAAAAACAGTTTTCTTGAGCCAACTTGTGAGATTCTTTTGAGCTTACATATGGCCGATTCAGATTTTGGTCCAAATATATTAAATGAATCCCTGGTTGTGTAGAATCATTAAAAGAAAGAAATTGGCAATTTGGATCAGTGTAGATAATTTTATGGTCAACCTACCGAAATAATTTAAAACTGTTAAAAATCCAAAATGGCCAATTTTTACTATTCAGCTCAAAATAACATCATTATCATAAAAATGAAACAATTATCTTAGAGGAACAATTTTGTGGGTTTAAAACAATGATATTAAATATAAATTAATTGAAAATATTTTTTCTATCAATTCCCCCACACTTAGCACTTGGACTCCTGGACAAGTAAAAATCAAATCAAATCAAAATCAAAACACATATCAATGAGATCAATCAAATCAATTTCAAGAAACAAAAAGATATCATGCCTCAACAAAAACTGTTATTTCAAGTTCTCCATTTAAGATTTTAATATATTTCCACTTCATTTCTTATCCCATGCACACAAAACACCTACCTCACATGAATTTTCTCTCATCTCACAAATGTAAAGGCTGAACAAGGCTTTTCTCATCCAAACTCATACAAGAGTCACCATAGGTTTGATAAATTCCTACTTCTCCACCCGATTGAGTCAAAGACATGTGTTTCTCATGAAGACTTTTCAGGGTTGTTCTGTGGCTTCAGGTTGGTAGGATTTAGATGTTAAAAGTTCTGAGGCCGAAAAAGGAAGGCTTGTCTCTTATTGAAGCAGAATTGCAAGATTCTAGTTTTCACTCAAATATGGTCTCCTTAACTTCCCCTTTGTTGAAAATAGGATTCATCATCATTCAATCATCTCAGCAGCAAACATTTCAATATTTTCAAACATAATTTTTTTAAAGCTCTAGATAGGCACAGCTTTCTTTTGGAAGCTCTAGAAAGGCACAACTTCTCTTTTGGAAGCTCCAGAAAGGCATAGCTTCTATTGTCATAAAAGCTCAAGAAAAGGCACAGCTTTCAACAGAATTATTTTTCAACATCACAAACATCTCTTCCACAATTTATTTTCCACCCAAAGTATAACAAAATGAGGTAGTACACCACAAGACATCTTCCTCCACACTTAAGTTCAACTAGATCATGCAATTTTACTTCAATAAGAGCAGGTAAGATAGGGAAAATTGGCTTGTAATGTGGCTAACCTAACAGGCAATTCATGGATACTAGGGGCTACAATGAAGGATAAATGTAAAGGTGGGCCATAATGAAAAGGATTATTTTGAAAAGGGAGCTTCAAAAAAAATAAATGCCTCAATCATTTAAAACACGCGTACCCCAACCCTCATGTTTTGAAAGGAATAAATCAAATTCTGGTTAAAGAAAGCATGGTCTGGTTCTCTCAAGAAATGAGTTGAATGAAAAGAATATGACAAAAATGGTTCAGAAGCCTCACAGGAATGTTATTTCAACGATATAGGCACTGAAATATGGCATGCCATTTAAAAATTAGTGTACTTTTCATGAATTTCCAAAAGATTTGAACTTGAAACAAAGTTATTTCAGCATTCATTTAAGATCAGTTTCATGAAATAGACTGGTTCAATCATTGACATGGGTTTCAAAAATGGTATTGATAATCATTTCAGCTCAAAAGTTTCAGAAACACACCAAAAATTGAAAAATAAACACACAAAAATTTGAAAACACACAATTTTTTTTTTGAAAACAAACATCAAATAAAAATCCTATAATACAAAGGTTCCCTCCCCCACACTTAAATGATGCAGTTTCCTCAATGCATTTATATGGATTTAACATGTAAGAAGATTTCTGATTGAATCACAACAACAAGAATGTGTGAAGGAGAGGTACAACCTGATTTATTTGCAGTGCAACATTGAGTTAACCTCCTATGTGTTTCACTCTAAAAACCTACAAATAAAATATAAATAGTAAATATAAGATATTTATTGAAAGAAATGAAAATAGAAATAGTATGAGAATAGAAGGATAAAACTTGGTTTAATCCCCCAAGTGGGCCCTGGGTTTTGACTGCCCTGAGAGGGGCAGTTGTAATTGGTTATCCCCAATCTAATGGTGGGTGAGGTTTCTTTGATTTGAACCACCACATGTGGCTCTTCCCAGCTTTCATTTCATTGTTCTTGTTGAGGAGGACTCCATAGATAGAGTACACCAGATCCACCCCCTTCGCAATGTTGTACACCGTGTATGGTGGGGGTAGGATAAAGTACAGAGCCTCCTCCTTCTTGGGTTCCGCATGAACAACATCTTCTTTATTTTTCAGTGGTTACTGAAGGTATGATACATCTGGGAAAAAATCAAAGGGAATGTCAGAGTTTAATTCTATTTGAAAAAAATTAAAGCATGAAGAATCAATATCAAATTCTTCCCTTTCAAAGTAAGTAGCTTGTGTCTCATTTTCCTCCAGAAAATCCACTTTGATCTTCTCTTGTACTCCCTCCATTATATGTTCAACAGGTTTGGGGAGCTCTAAATGTTCCTCTTTAGATGCATATTCTCCCTCCAAGGAAATACAAGTGTTGGATGAATCTGAAAAATTAAAACAAGGGGAGGTAATACTCAATTTAGTTTCAACAAAATCAAAATATAATGAGTTTATGAAAAGATTAACTCCCTGATCTTGTTTGGATTCAATTGGTTCTTCAATGGGAGGTGGCTCTTGGAGTTGAATTTCAGTAGATAGAGGTAGGTAGCCAGACTCTTCTATCTTCTCTTCAAATTCCACTGCTTGGTTGGTTTCTTCCTTCAATGTTGCTGAATCATCTAAATTATGAGGAATAGTTTGCTCAAGAAGTTCCTCACACTCATTCTAGAAGTTATCCAGATCCTTTTGATCTCCTATATGTATTTCAATTGCTAAAGCTTCTTCATCAATCTCATCCAACATTGATTGAGAAGGGTTCAATAGATCTTCTTTTAATTTCATCAATGCTTCCATGGGTTCTTCAACTTGAAGGATTTGTGGGGGTACTTCTTCCATCAATTTTTCTGGTTCTGGTTCTTGTTTGGGCTCCATTTTTTGTTGATCCTGGGATGCATGTACTTGTTCCGCAATCCACTGTATTGAGGTCTCTAGGTTTTGAATTTTTTGACTAATTCATTCAATTTGGGATTCAATATCTTTGTGAACTTGTTCTTTTTGGTGTTGTACTTTGATTATGTCCTGCTAAAATTCTGGAAAATACCCCTGAAGTTCAATAAATTCTCTGGCCAATCCCTCCAACACTGGGTATTCGAGGTTCTCTTTAAGGTTTTCAATGAGATCCTTGAATTCATCCTCGGTTACGATTTGGATTCGAGCACCCCGAATTTGTTTAGCCAAGAAAGAAACTTTATACTCTATAGACCAAGGTGATTCAATAATTGGCTCTCTCACTGGTGGGTAATTGTTCCATGAATTGAAGAAATAATCATTTGAAAACAACATGGAAAAAGTTTTTTTTAATTGAAAAAGTCAAATATTTACAATTAGTTTGTGGCACTACCTCCCCGGCAACGGCGCCAAGTTTGACGCACGCCTGTCGTCGGGCGTGGAAAAACAATTATTTCCTATGTTAAAATGTAGTAATGTGGTTGACCTAGGATGTCTCCCGAAAAGGAGTGCACACAAAATGGGTTGTCACTTTAAAACGGGGGTAAAAATGTTGTGAACGGAAATTTGAAATTCAAATGATTGAAAAACAATGAAATTAAAAGCGTGATTAGGTCAAGGTCGATTTTCTAATTATAATGCTATCTTTGTTCAATTTAATTCAAATCTCTTCTTCTTAGTTGATTAAAGTGTGTTTCCACAATCGTTTCCTCTCACTTCCTTGGTGAAATTATTATTGTGAGAGAAAACCTTACCAAGATCTTGGTTTGGTCAACTCTCCTTCCATGTGTAAAATAGTTGTATTGAATATCCTTAATTGAAATGGGCAATTCCTGATCGGGTTTTGTTTATCCCAAACAATCAAGAACATTCACTACACCTTTTACACGTACTGACGATCGTCGAGTACTTCACCACTAATTCATGGTTTATTCCATCGTATATAAACCAGAAATTAGTGGAGGGAGATATTGATTATTTTACCAAGGCAAAATTAAATAACGGAATTAATATTCATGAACAATCGAACATGATAATAAAATCCACTATAATAAATTGAAAACAACTCTGAAAAAGAAAGAAATTTATTCAATTGCATCCAAGAACTCAAGCATTACAATGTAGAAAACCAACCCTTCCCCAATCACTCCAAATGTTTACCCCACCATGGTAACGGTAATCGAGTTGAATGGGGAAGAAGAAGGCATTACAGAACTATGAAAAAGAAAATAAATAAAAAATAAAACCGAAAAGATCTTCTTCTTGGTGTCCCGGAAGGAATGGGGTGGAGAATGGATGCCTTGAGAGGGTGGATCTCTCCTCCTTTTATAGCCAGAATGTTTCCCCCGACTTTCGACGCGTTTTATACCCATTAAACGACTTCGTCACGCGTTGATCCCTTCATGAATGTTGTTCATAATTCCCTTTTCCGTGTCTCCTCAAAATGCCAGCGGATTTGGACATGTATTCCGAGAGTTATGTCCGTTTTACCTTGAGCATTTATTCTGTCCAGTCAGACTCTCCAAAACGAAATCTTCCGGATTAGTGTGCTTTAATGACCCAATAAACAGCCGATTCACTCGGTTCTTCCTTCATAAAAGATGCTCCAAAACTCCTTGCGCGTCCACCCACCGAATTTCACTAGCTTTGGGCCCACATTGGATGAGTTATGGATCCCAGATCAAAAATAGGCAGAACAGAAAACAGTTTTCTTGAGCCAAATTGTGAGCTTCTTTTGGGCTTCCATATGGCCGATTCAGATTTTGGTCCAAATATATTAAATGAAGCCCCGGATGTGTAGAATCTTTAAAATAAAGAAATTTTCAATTTGGATCAGTGTAGATAATGTTATGGCCAACCTACCGAAATAATTTAAAACTGTTAAAAATCCAAAATGGCCAATTTTTACTATTCAACTCAAAATATCACCATTATCATAAAAATGAAACAATTCATCTTAGAGGAACAATTTTGTGGGTTTAAAACAATGATATTCAATATAAATTAATTGAAAATATTTTCTCTATCAGGTGGTTACGTTATAACCTCCAATGCATTGGGTATGGAAGTCGGCCGTATGGCTATTCCATTAAGTATGTATGGAAGTTGGCCGAATGGCTATTCCATTAAGTGATATGTGTAGAAGTCGAACGTATGGTTATTCTATTTAAGTATGTTTATATCCCAAGTTGACTTTATATGTTATGTGATCTTTTTATGGGTTTTTGGTAATATTTTGGTTACAAAAGTGTATGTAATGCTCTTTTATTCAGTGATGAGTTTTTACTAAGTATACATGGTTTTCTTGTTGTTTTGATAAACTAACAGTTTTAATTCTTTATGTATCACTTACTGATCGTTTTATACTCACCCCATGTTTTTTTGAAATGTTTTTAACATGACTTAATGAGAAATAGGGTCAAGGATGGGATCAAGGGGAAGTCATGCTATATAAAACATGTAACTAGACATGTTTCTTTTTAAGAGTTTTTTTATTATATGGAAACATAGTAGAAGTGTCTACTTTGTAATCTTTTGAGATGTAATAGTTATGTTCTAATTCTCTAAAACTATAAACCTAAAAAGATCCTCAATGTGAATTATTCATTTAATTAAATATTAAGAAAGGTCTAAGGTCGGGGCCTTATAACCGCGGTCGGTGACTTCTCCCTTATCGTGGAGGAAGATGAAGACGGAAGAATCCGGGTCGCCGAGTCTTCTAAGTCGAAGGGTTGATGTTCTTTGTCGGAGAAGAACTGTTCTTCAAGTTCTTCAACATGGAAGATGAAGTTCTTCAAAGTAGAGAACTCTCCCTCTCACAATTCTCCACAGAAAAAATAAAACTGAAATAAAATAGCGCCTTTCCCTATTTTATTTACTTATGCAAACATTTTCAAAAACTCAAAATTCAAAACACATAACTCACTTAATTAAGTTAATGTGTTGGCTTTGAATTAAAGTGGGGAGAGGGAAAGTCACCCTAATCAAAGGTGAGTTTTAAGGGGTTACACACTTAAGATGGAGTTTTAAGAATATGAATGGGTGAGGCTCGTGTGGGCCCCACCTCACAAATATCCTAACAAGAGAAGTTAGGATTTAGTGGGTCCCACCCAAACTCCCTCACATGGAAGTTAAACCACTTAGAAGAGAGAAATAAAGTTTTGAAACCACTTTATTTCACTTAACACTTAAACCTCTTAGTAAAGAAATAAAATAAAATTTTAAAATAATTATTTTTATTCCTCACATTTTTAACAACTCCTCCTGATTAAACGCACCCTCGGAAAAGGTACTCTTAAGAAATTACCGGTGCTGCGGTTTCATCGATGCCCTCAGATTTCAATTCCGAGCACCGGTTCAAAAGTTAGGAAAACCCTCTCGTTCGTTCACTGAACGTACCCAAGCTAAACTTCAGAAATTGATTCTAGGCACACTGGGCCTCGAAATCAGACGCCGTTAGAAACTGCATTCTTGTTAAATCCCAAAGAAAATTTAGAAAAAATTTCACTTGAATTTTACGGGTCGTTACACATAAATTCAAATGATAATCCACATTTCAACCACATATCCATGCATAAAATGATCCACACATAAGGTCCAAAAACACAATATCAATTTCAAAAAAAACTAAAAATAACAAACTAATCATTCTTTACAATATAAGTTCCTTACCATCCAACATCTGAGCTAGCACATGTCATCAAAACTAAATCACAACAATGGATCCCACCAGATTCCTTCCAAATCAAACCATCAATTACATAAATAACTGAATATATTTCCTCCGTTGTTTCCCCCCATAATATTATATATCATATCACCACCATTTTTATTGTACTGAGAAACTCCATATTTAAAAAAGATGACAAAAAACCATAGCTCATCTTTCAAAACTCACTCAATGCCTTTTCTAACACAATAAGACAATATGTCTACAGAAACACCATCCTTTTTTGGGATACATCCCATCAATGGAAGCCACATGTATTGGACAACTCCATTGTATATACTGATTTATTTTTATCTTGGTTCTGCCTTAGATCCCATTCAAATTACTGAAACATGCATATCCAAAAAATGTTAACTACATGTGAATTGCATCCCCTCAAATCTATTTCACATTAGCTATCTCATCCAGGTAGTAACTTCAAGATAAATCCATTTATAAAAAGTTTATACTATTGGTACATCACCACCTTACCTAACCAAGATGACTTTCTTCACTTAAGGAACACAACCATTATCTAGACACACCTATATAAGTAATACTCAATGGCCAATAAGGCTATACCACCCTAAAACTCACTATTAATCAACCAATTTTCATGATCCAAAGCACACCTGACCTAAACTAAAAATGAACTCCCTAAGGAACTCTCATCTAACCATTTGGTGGTGTAATCCCCACCACATGACTCCACATGTGTTTCCCCGAGAGCATTTATTCTAAGGTAACCCATAATAATCCTAACACATTCAAGTGTCCGTGATTATAACCAATGCCTTCTTAGCCCACTCGAGCCGATTCATATATATTTTACATGACCTTAATTGAGAAAATATTTTGAAGAAGTATCCACATACACCACCATAATCTATCCATGACCAATGTCACATCCCAATACAGTGACCGATTAACATGATTCTAGACTCGACCTTCCCTGTCAGCCAATATCCTATCAAAAATAACATTCCACAACACAATGTGAATTTACAACCAAATCACTGATACGTCACATCCCATGTCATCCAGACATGTCACAACATCCATTTTTTAACCATCATCATCACCGTAATTGATTCCTTTTTTCACAGCCCCACTGATCACAACAGATATGGGATGATCCAATCCACTAATGAAAAACCAACCAATTTCTCACTCTAATAGGGCCTCTCCACTTTGATACCATGTAATTCATATGTGATTGTATAAAACCCCCTGGAACATATCCCAATTGAATCACGCATATCTAACACATTTCCATCACCTGATACTCATGAGGGCCATTGAGGTATCTCACTCTCTTGCGACCATACACAAACTGAAATCTATCTCATGTGATCTGAACATCAACTGTGGTATTCCCAAACATCCACTCACATAAATGATCATGGAACATGATTCAACATCATTTTTGGACCCAAGGGATTCCAAGAATCTCACCCAAAAGACAAACCACTTGCAAAACCATCAAAACCGCTTTACCACCCTCACCCTGTGTGTCCTCCAAAGGAAAAGCACCTAGCCAAACCATGATCACCCTTTACATTCCCTCTAGAACTAGCATTTCTTCCTATATATAACCCCATCAAGACATCTGGGATAGGTCTCTAAACAATACTTTCCTTTACAACCACACTATAAAACACATAATCACCCTTTCCCTTACCTGAGGCAAGTCCAAGGAATAACTATTCACTTTTACTAAAACACAATATCACCCACCATGGATCAATTTCACCCCCAAAGAAACCACATGTGATCCAAAGTCCAAAGTACATGAAACATAGGGCTGACCCCCATAAAAGAAACCTTCTATTTTTCAATATATTCAAATAATAACCACAACTCAATCTGTGTCTCCAAAAACCAATAACATTCATACTTAGACATCTAAGTTGATGATGCAATCAGAATCCCTATGTATGTGTCAATTGCAAGGGACATAATGCCTACTAGTAAAACACACACCAAAAAGAATGGACACACTGGCCAACGTCTCTCACTGGTCACCCTCAAAATTTAAATGATTGATTCTTCCGATACTAGAGCCACACCAGGAAGAGGTCACCAGCTGTATCTCTCTATAAAAAATACACACCAAACATCAAAAAACCCACTGATCATAGTGTAAATCCAACCCCTATCCTAAAAACACTATATCTAATTGACCAAAACACAATTTACTCATGCTTCCACACCCAATATATTATCACATGCCCATTAGAACCACAAACCAATCACCCGCCATAGGGTCTAAAACACTACTCACAAGGTATCAATCCAAAAGAGTCACCTCATTCACATTAGGAGACATTATATCACAACATGAAGGTCAAATACTAATCATGAATGAAATAAGAAATATCTCATTAACCAAAACAAAAATCTGATTAAGAGTTCAAATTCTGTTACATGAGGTCTCCAAACTAAGGAACACTCACTTCCAAAACCACCCATAAACATGGTCAACAACCAGTATAATGGATACACACCACTAATGTCTCCAAGATTTATTATTTTTCCATTTTCCAATTAATTAATCAAAACATTTAAACCCATGATTTAGAATTTCACAACCAATCATTTTTATATACAAAAAGTTTACACTTTCCAAAAAAAATTAAGCAAACATTGGAGAAATCCTACTTTTTTCAAAATAACATTTCAAAACATCTCCCTTTTTACAAACACATTAATTTATGTTTCTTTGTACAAAATTAAACCCATTTTAAAAACCCATTTTTCAAATTAATTTCAATTTTTATACCCATTTGTTTTATCATGTTGTCATTCACAAGTAAAACAAATGAAACATATGGATGATCTCTCTATCCTGTGTGCCTAACAACATGAAAGAACCCACAAACCTTAATTTTCCATAAAATACCAAGATAAAAACCTCATAAATGAATAAAATAACATCCATGTAAGAATGTTAGGGTAGAAAATAAAAACTAGTGCTAAAAAATAGAACACCATTTACCACCCCATGCAATTGGGGTTTTATCTCGTATGTGGGGATCCATGAATAGTGGTGTGATCTCAATAATAAATTCTGACATGATCCTAGTATCATGTCTATTATTCCTAAAATATAATAAAAAATGAAATATTCTCTGATAACACTGTGTAACATATCTGACCTGGAAAACACTGAACGGGTTCTCCGATCCTATGCATTTGATAACCTCAGCTGCACATCCATGTATTCCAGAGGATGCCGACTTTCATCACGGCTATAGAGAGAAACATGGGGAGACTACACTTGCTTAACAGAGTGAATCCACAACAGAAGTAATATTAATATAATAAATAAAATAATAAATAATAAATTTCTAGAATGCTATAAAACCAATAAGTAACCAAGTACACATGCTATAACAAATCTAGGAAATTCACTACATGTAAAGTTTTCAGACAATTTTATTCAAAACAAATATTATCAGTAGTATCCGAACCAAGATCTATATTCAAACCTAGTCCTGACATCCCCTAATCCAACCATCCATCACATACATGACCAAAAACCATGTACATGTCTCAAACATGTATCAGAAAAAACAAATATCATTTGTTCGGGTACATATGGGTAATGGAAGCTAGATTAAGGTATGAGTACAACACAGTAGGCCACCACAGATGGTGTCTAAAGAATTATATAGTATATATTTCTGTGATTGTAGGAAAAAAGATTAATAAACAGAAATGTGACCCATGAAATCAATTATGTAATTATCAAAAACCCATTTTTCAATGAGTCTTCCGAAAAAATCAAATAAACACGACTAACTTAGGTCACACTAGGAAACTAAACAAAGGTACAATGGGGTACACACACTTTATAAGAATGGTAGTGTTCAATAATCATAAACTATCAAATACCATATAGTTAACAATATTCACATGATAATTCTCATCAATTTTGCAATGTGTTAAGCATTTAAATTTTTTACATTATGGCCTAATCCATCCCACTATCATGTATAATTGAATAGATCAGGTTTCCCATCATACTAGCGATAAACATATCATTAAAAATATATCACACATACCATTATGCCTCAGTCAAGGTACTATAATTATGTGAAACCATTCGGATTATAGGGCCTTAGTCCCCTTCCCTAACAATTCCATTTTTGGGTGGGGTATAGTGCCTTAGTATTACCCAACCCATGGACGTAGATCCTCATGTTCAACACCCCACATCTAATAAGCCATGAACACATTCTTATTTATCCATTTAGAAAATATACCATTCCACAAACTATACACAAATCATTCTAAATAGCATTCCCATTTCAAATATCATTGAACACAAAAAAAATCATTCCTTAACCCATTAACATATTTATAATTTATAATTCAAATCATGTTATCCCTCATTCCTTATAAAAAACACTCCCTTGTTTCATGTTGTTAAGTAAATAAAATTATCATAAATCTAATTTACATAGATTTTAACAATCACCAACACAAACCATAACTACTAAACACATATATCATTATGCTTAAAACCAACTTTAGGTATTTTAATCAACTAGATAGATTCATTATTTATATCATATCAAAACCATGTTAAGATTCAAACATAGTAGTCTTGAGTCATATCTCACCGAATTGTATATATATTAAATTATATTTGTCTCAATGAAACTTCAAGACAACATCATTGTATAAAACACAATTCAAAATAGATATTTGGAATCATATTAAAACAATAATTTAAAACATGGGTTTTTCTTTTTGAAAACTAATACATTCCCAAAGGAATGAATTTCCATTTTTCCTATCAAAACTCCCGTTAATGATATACCACAATAACTAAACCATTCCATCTATTAATGCATCATTTAGAATACCTTAGAAAAAAACCATTTTAATTACATGAGGTAAAAATATCATTTCAAAACATTTATCGTTTTTAATATTGTTTTTCCATCAAAAAAACTAAATTCATGTCAACTCCATAAATATACCTTCAAAGCAACATAGAAACCCATTAATCATTTAAAAAATCCAACCTAAAAGTTCTTTAATTAACCCATTAAAATTACCCACATACCCAATACATTCTCACAACCAATTCTCTCCCATAATACCCCTATCAAATTTTTTTACCAATTTTATTCACCAATTAATATGGTTCGTCTAACTATTTGTGTATCTATAGGTTTGGTCTCACATCATCGATGAACGGAAAGGGTTCTATGAAGGTCATAAAACCTCAATCTAAGATCCAAATCCCATTATATAACCCAAGACATCAAAACACATCATGAAAGTGGAATATGACTTCTAAAAACACAAATAACCCATCAAGACTATGAAAAAGCATTAAGACCACCTACCTCATGCCTGTAAATGATTATTATACTAAATGCGTCCCAAAATTCAAATTGAAACGTCATTTAAAGATAAAATATATAATCTTCATGAACAATTTAATGTTTTTAGTCTTAATATTGAGAGAATATATTTTATGTTCCCTAATCCCGAAAATATAGAAATGAGGAGTGTTAGACTCACCTGAATGCTTTATTATCACCCAAATTCATTCCAAATTCCAAATAATCAAAGGAAAATTGCCTCTCTGAAGTCCTGGAGGGATTAGTTTTTCACCTAGACATAAGGGGGTCAAATTGGGTGAAACTTTTGGGGAAAAATAAGTAAGATTATAGGGATGAGAATTTCCCACTTTTTAATGGCCACACGGTTAGACCGCTTGGATTCCAATCCATGTGCCGACCATGAATCTCCCTTTATCCATGTTGGGCCAAGATTTATGGTATCCATGGAGAACCTAAAATTTTTAGAAAACTGTGTGGTAACCATGCCCTAGACTCTTCTTGAATGTGACTCAAATATGCACAGTTTATTGGGCCAAGCACATGGTTTTCTCAAACTGTGCTCTAACCATGCGAGTCGCAGTATTTTCCCATACCCCCCCTCTATTTGAGATCCAAACACCCAGGAAACCCCTCACAACTTATCATACACCAAGTAAAAAATTTATTATCTAAAAACACATGTTTGACCAAAATTTAAAGAGCAGCATATTATCATGAAAGGATTAAATATTACATTATTTATTCATTCTCAAAAATTATAATACCCTCACTATGTAGGTCGTAGGATTAATTGATCCACACAAAATACTTATTAGTGGTTTTCATCATATTGAACATAGAGGACTCCACATAGATAATAATCACTAACGTGATATGAATTATATGTATCTATATAATGTCCAAATAATCGTTATGGGAAAAATCAAGTGAGTTTATCTTATATTAAAATTAAATCAATGTTATCCCATGACTGACCGTAGATTTTCAGTATATAATTATGTGACATCTAAAATAAATCGCAAACCTATTTTTTAATGAATTTACGATAATATTCATAGAATATAAAAATTTAATTTAGTTATTATCTATCAATATAAGATTCAAAAATCACAACCATCATTGTTCACATATCATATTTTTAAAACAATATAATGAATTGACAAAAATATTTATAAATTAAAGTCAATTTTAAATTACATTAGTTTTGAATTATAATGGAAAATACCATAATATTTTGTAATTTGAATTCTATTTAATTATTTACATACTCAATGTATGGATAATAGAACGTCAAAACATATGATTCCAAACACCTATCACAATTTTACATGTTTATATCCAGAAAAGGAACTAATTCATATATTGATGTTTAAGAAACATGTGTGGTAAGTGGTAATGATTTTTATAAAGAAATATCATGGATGAAAAGTAATTTTATATGAATATTTATGATGGTATGTATGTGTGTTTTTTATTTTCAATGTTTTGAAAAAGAGTTTATTAAAATGTTGTGTAATGTTTTCATAAAATTTTTACAATGTGACAATATTTGAGGTATGTTTTTATTTCTAATCAGAGGCTTATAAAACGAATAGTGTGTCCTCCATTAATTTGAATAAATGGATGAATCATTTTATTACTATATTTATTATATAAAATTGAGGTGGGACCACTTATGATTTACAATCTAGAAAAAAAGTGAAGCCTTTTTTTAACATGGAACTAATTAATAAATGTAGAATTTTAGTTATATTAGAAATTTTATCAATCATTAAAATTTTGATTCAATTGATTTTCATTTAATTAAAAATAATATTTGGTTTTATCCCATGGATGTTGAATTTGATGTCTTAACCACATAACTTTTTTGTTGATAATATTTTTTATTAAATACATTAATTTTTTTTATTATTAATGTTTATGTTTTGTTATGGGTGATCAAAACGAGAATTATCAATGTGTGATTTATTTAGGGTGAAACATAAAATACTGTGTTTTAGTTCATCGGTGTGTGAGTTTACTTTTTGTAGTGTGTATTTATCTGATCTTTTATTTATGTGAAACGATTATGGTGGAATTGTTTTACCTATTGTTGGTCTTAGATCCCCATAAATATGGAATAGAGCCTACATTTTGGTGATCCTAAACAGAACATTTAGCAAGAAAATATTTCGTTAATTTCCATCTCTATAAACATTATATATTTAGATAAATTAGATATATTAGAAGGTATGAAATTTAAATATAATAATGAATAAGTTGACATCCTCTTCATGTAAAAATTAATTTTATAAAATATGTTGATTGATGATTATTTATTTTGGAAGTTCCTTGAGGTTTCATAGAAACAAGTAAAATAGAATGAAATAAAGATATGGAATTGAAAAAAATGCATTGGGGGACTCTTAGATTTATCTTAATGAAACTAGGATAAAATATTTCTAATAACATCATGGAATTAATAACCATAAAGGAGATGATAAATTATCTGGAATACATATTAGAAAAATTAAAAATAATGAATACAGAATTAATTATCCCTATGGTATTCAATATATGTATATTATATGTAATACCATTGGATCATAATTGTAATTAATTAAATGTGATTCATAGTTTTCTCGAATCAATAAGTGTATTCTTCAGAAAAAAATTCCCAATATAATTGTGGAAAACTCCAATATTTTAGATTTTATAATTCATTAAATGGTATCCCTATCATATTTATTGGTGGGATTAAATTTACAATCATTAACAACTTCTTCCACAACCATGGAACCACAACTATTATCTCATACTAAATATTGGAAGGTTCTTATGAATCTATAATTTTATAAGTGTCCAAAACAATATTATTATTTAACCCTATAATTTGGAAAAATATATGTATATCCAACATTTTTCTATTTTTCATTTATGCATTTTAATAACACGTGCCTAGGATATTACTTTATTCACCATCCACTAGATAAAACATGACAAATATATTAGATATATACTACCTTATGATTCACCTATTGGATATAGAAATGAAAAAATCCACAAAATTAATGTATCATGATTTCATTAGGATATTATCACTTATTAGTAAACATTTATCACCCCCCACAATGATTTTATTAAATATTTATACTTTAGAAACAAACATTATAAAATTTATAATGGAAACTCAATTATATTTCATTCAAATTACATTTCAGGTACCTACCAAAATTATAATCAATATGGATGGTAACATAAATATATATGGTAGAGATCACATAGAAAATTATATATGTTTTGTTTCCAAAATATAATTAATGAATATTTTCATATTAGTGGTGATAAATGTATACAAATATTTTATAATTTTATGAGGAAATCATTGGTCATAAATTTTGGGGATTCGTTAAATTATATATCCAATAAGTGATTCATAAAGAAATATATATTTGAAATATTAGGAAAGGATTATATATTTGATGGTGAAGCACCTAATATCATGGGTAAGTGTGATGTTCATGTATAAATTAAAAATAGAAAAAAATGTTATTTAAATATAGACATCAACATTGCGTGATTAATTGAGAATATAATTTTTTATATATTTTTATAATCATGGATTCAAAAAAATAATCTCATGTTTAGTACGGAAGATTATATGGGATCCTCTTATTGGGAATTATGGTGTAAGATATGGGATATTTTATCCCACCTAGAGATCCGATATTGATACACATTCATTATTTATAAATTATAAAATACTATAGTTTTATCAGTATTTTTTGGGAAAAATAGTTCCATGAGTAAGAAATTCTTAGGGGCTACAAGTATAATAGAATCCCTATCACAAAGAGTTTAAATGATAAAATAGTATTATACAATGAAATTAGAAAAGGAAAATTTGTAGATAAAAATGATAGAAAACTATGTATTAAAAGTTATTGATCATATATATTGATGATTAAGGGCCAAAAAAATTTCATTACCTTAATTGTTAAATGAACCACATTACATTCATCGATGATTCATTATCAAAATTATGGGTTTAGTTCAATAAGAAAATATTATATTTATTCAAAGTGTTTTAGTAGGAGGAATGTTGTTTGAAAATATACCAACTGTAATTTTAGGTTATTATGGATTGATAATGTTGAATAATATTGCATAACATAATTCCAAGGGATTTTATATCAGAAAGAATTTATTTTTTGTAAATTGATCCATGAAAACATGAGAATGTTTTTGTATCTATAACAACCAAACCTTGATTTCCAACATAGTGCCCGATTGGGAATGGTGAAGGACCTAAGGAATACCTCCTCATATTCAGTAGAATACTAACAATATTAGAGATCATTAAATATTTATTGGGAGTTTATTCCATAAAAATTTAATCCCTATGGTTATGTATGAGTCTATTGAAAATTCAACATGGTCATTCTATATAATTGACATAACAAACCTACAGAAAAAAACCTAAGAGTTCCCCTATAGTCTGGAATAATATTAAACTAGAGAACAACATAATTCAATAATTAATATTTTATTGTAACTATGGATGAAATTTTTAATATAAATAATTAAATAAATAGAATAACATTGTTTTAACCATGGTGAATCATGTTGGATATTTACATTTTGTTTAATATTTATCAATTAAAATAATCATGTTAAATAAGGTGGTGTGAAGTCCAATAGATATTCATTATCAAAACAATCATTTTTCAATGAGATTTTATTGATCTAATATTTTTTAATGATTAGATATGAATAGGATTTTAAATGAAAAATCATACAATTCATGGATTTATATTATTAGAGAATATTTTTTAATATATAAAATTTTTAGATTATTCCAAAAAATAGTCAAAAAACATTTTCACATAGAAAATAAGTGACCATAGATGAAGTATATTAAATATATTTCACACAATAATTATATGAAATCATAGTCATGATTGAGGTATTTGGTAATTGTTTCCTAATAGAATTGTTTGAGAAGAAAAAAATTGTATTGAATGTAACTTGTGAGGAAACTATGATTGCAATTCGTAAAACATGATAGAGGTCTCGACAGGATGCTACTAATTATTGCATTGATATAAATTTTATTGATGGAATGATATTCAATTTCTATTTTTGTGACTACTAAGGATGATTCTTAATTACTTTCAAAAATATAAAAATTTATCATTTTTACCATAGGGGTGTTGTTATATATTCTTTGGATAGAAATACCATTCATGGAGTGAGTCCTGTAGAATCGGTTCCCTTTTAATGGATTTCTTATTATATCATTATTAATTATTTTTACGAAAGTGTTTTCCTACAAATAACTATATGGTATAAAGATAAACCCATAATGAAACATTTATCAATATCGAATATTTATTCAAAATAATCAAAGAATTTAGGTAAAAATATAATTTCTTTAAGGATTGTTGTTAATATGAACTATATTTTTTAATGAAGCAATATCACACCAAAAGTAGGACAGTGCATGATTTAAAAATTTTCATGAAGAATGACTATGCAGAATAAAGATTCATTCATTAATCATATAATAAGTCATTATATACATTTCCACAATAAAATTTGTAGAAGTGATGACTATAAAGTATTTTCTTGAAGGGGGTAATATATTAGACTTACACTAAACATATTTATATGTGATGGATTTTACATGGTAAATAGTAATGATATAAACAATTTCTATTATTAAGGGTGGTCATTAATAGAATTATGTAATGTATTAACTAAAATGATTTCTATTTTAAATAGTGTGTGATGGGGTAGACTAAAAATTTGTTATGAAGACTATTGTTAAAATTACCCTAAAAATATAATTTAATCTATATGATCCTAACATAGAGTTACTGTTACCAAAAAAATTATATACCAATATAGTGAAGCATTATAGATTCTAGTACACTTAAATAATCTCTAAATATAATCCATGTATTATCCATTAGTATGGAGAGAAGGAAAAAATTTTATGCCCTTGTTTAATTTCAAAATTTAAAATTATGGGGTACGTGTTATGAATTTTGATAGGTTCAACTGGATACTAACAATATGGTCAAAATCCTAAAAAATAAAGAAAAAATTCACACTATAATTTACTAACATATTGAGGATTCTCTGGTTATAAATACTGTTATCAAATCCAAGGTTTCAAGAGGCGACTCTATTATTGGTATCTATTTGGCATATAGAATATAGATATTGGAAAAGGGGATCCTCCATATGTTTGAAGAAATTATTAGATTAATATGAAATAAATGATATATTTTTTGAAATAAAATTGTCTTTATGTTTTTACTGTTACTTGACATTAGATACATGATAGCGTTGAATTAAAAGCATTATCAACTGAATCGTAAATGAATTATTTTTATACAAATGATAATCCTAAATATTATTTATCAAGATAATAGTAAAATAAAATCAATATGAATGTGTTGTATTAGAAAATATCTAATTCTATGTGGGATAAATTATCTAATATATATTAATGAGATAATATGGTGAATGAAACAAAGAATAAAATCCATCATAGTATGTTTTTTGATTAAGAAATATTCCAATATGAAAATATATAAGGGTTAATGAACTAAATATTTAAATAAATAATATAAATATATTGACATTGTGAAGGGGTAAATAAATATTTATATTTTGAATAATTTTATCCGATGACTAACACCTCTTTATAAACTAATATTATTAGCTGTTCTAGAAAGAATCTTGGAAGAACACTCATTCTGTGATCTTAAAATTCGCGTTTTTCTATATGAATAATGTGTTGCATTAAAAGGAACACTAAATGAAAACCCCCATTTAGCGGCGGTTATTTTTGCATATAGCGGCGGTTTAAACCACCGTTACATGGTATGGCGGCGGTTCATAGAAACTGCCACTAAATTTTGCTTCAGCAATATATTAGCGGTGGTTATTTATATTTAGTGGCAGTTTAAGTGAAGCGTTGTAGTTGCCTCATTTCATGGCAGTTTTACTGATTTTAGCGGCTGTTTTTATGAGCCCAGGGTTTTAATTTCTTTGCGGTGGTTATAACCGTCGCGAATAAAATAAAACCCAGTGGTCGTAAAACCACCGCTAAAGTCAGAAGAATATCCGCGGAATGAACTGGGTGATGCGAATCTGTAGTGGCGGTTTTAACCACCGCTAAACGTAAAAAAATACTTACGTTTAGAGGTGCTTTTAACTGCCGCTAATGTCTTACCTGTATACATTTCATGGCTGTTTTAACTGCCACAAAAAGCTGACCTAAAAATAAATTTCATCCACTGCACCTCTGCCCTGAAAAACAAATATAACTAGAAATACCAAAAGCCTAAAAAATTAATGCACAAAAAATATAAAAAATAATGGACACTACAAGTAGAAAAATTATGGTCGTGATGCTTGGAAAATGTAGTGGAACATCATAAATGGATATGTGTAGTGATGAGGAGTAAAAAACATGACCTTAATTGATAGATAATGGGTACAACACCACACAACAAATTATAAGGTTGATTTAATATTAATATATATTAGTGATTCATGGAAATGGAATACTATTTTAAGGATATAGAATTAGGACCATGTGGTGATCATACAAGTCAACCATGCTTGAGGTGGACTTCCTCCCAACCCCTAAGCCCTGCTGATCCATGATTGATTCATGAATCAGGGATATTTATATAGTTATAATTGATTATAGGGGTGACCCCAATGAGAGGAAAAGTGACCTGAAAAAATATCACAATGATAACTACAACTGTTGAGAGCTGGGAAGTGAAATGGGAGTAATCAGCAGACATTGAATTATTATTGACCATTTTTGAAACATAGGTTACCTGAGCTAGTTGAGGATAGGATGAAAAATATCATGATCTAATATTTATGAAGATCAAATCATGAGATCCTCTTTTTATCAGTAAATGTACTTCATTTAATGAGCATGAGATGGTTTCTAAGACACTATGTCCATGAATTATTTCATTAGAGATCCTTTTCAATTTTATATATGGTAATTATTTTTATAATCATCTCACACTTATCAGATGAGGAATCCTTATTTCATTTAATAGGGTATGGTTGTTAATTAACATTGAATGCTGAGGAAGTTAGGCTTTGAGGTTTAAAATCATACAACTTGGACTATGACTACAACTATTTTAAATTACTAGAGCTCCAAATATAGGAATATGTTTGAGTTAAAGGTCTCCAAGCTTAGACCAATGTAAATAGGAAAGGGAGAATCATATAATGAGTCGGTGATAGGGTTGTTCCCTGGATTAAATATTTATATGTAACTACTTATATAGTGATTATTAGAATCAATCCAAATGTTTTTATGATTTACGGTGTCATAGGATACAAACACCTGAAGGGTTTACCATCTTGTATGATGATATTGAATAATTACAAATTATAATATTAGGCGTCAAGAATTTATAAGCGGTGAAATTATCTCTCTTTAAGAGACATATCAAATTTTTATAGGGTAAAATTATCTATCATTAATAGGTATATATTTTTTAAATGTGGTAATTTTATAATTTAAATTCATCTTATTATGATTTTGGAAGGTCCTTTGCATCTATATACCCATTATTTACTTCCTCATATCAGGAAATGAAAGCATCTTGTCCAACTGATGTGTCAACAGAAATGAAAGAAGATTATTACTATAAAAGAGGCTCATGTGAGTGTTTTGGGGAAATGACACCTTATGTAATGGATTATTATATGGTGAATCATTAGCTAGTATCAATGATAGAAGATATATACATCAATATGTATCGCATGGAAATGGGAATCAATCCACCCATAGTTGTAGAATGTTGTGGAAATATATGTTTGATGAAACTCCAGGAATGAATAAACCCATGTGATGGATGTATGATCATGTTTTATTGTCATAATGCTTGGACTAGGGATCCCTTGATATGAACTATTATAGTATAGATTGGTGAGGTGGGGGAATCAAGAAGGTTTCTGTGGTGAATAAAACCTGGGGTTATAGGATAAAATAGGCCATTCAACCCATGATGAAATCCTGAATATTATTTCCCAAACTGTAAGATCATACAACCAAGACCATGATGAAAAAATTAATGTCATGTCTTAAAAATGATTTTTTTTCATATCACATAATGTGATGCTTCCATGATTTCTATGAGGTAATGTTTTTTAACATATCATAATTATCATAAGAGGAATCCAAATTTTATATTGTGTAAGACTTTTAGATCATCCAATACACATTGTACAATGAATCTTGGTTTTATACGGTTTAATACCATATCCCATTAAGAGGAACCAAGGTTTTATATGGGGTATGACCACATTTTATCATCATGAACAGAATATGATAACCATTAACAATGCATGATGATTCACTATCTTCACATTCTGCGTCACCAAAGTGTCCACAACACTATCCCCTAGATCACTATGAAATGAACCAATTTTTTCAGCACATCAACAATGGGTTTAACACCAAGTCATCCAAAATCTATACTAACAATTCAAATACAGGCCTAAATGTAATGATGTATAACACACTCAAAAAATCAAGACATAAAAGGAATCATCAGAAATAAATAAAATCCATAAAAGGAGATATGATAAATCAAGGAAATGTTAGGAAATGAAAATGTTTTGTGGAAACTATGTTCCACACATGTTACATATAAATACAAATTGATCCCATATATGTTCAACACATCATCAATACAACTACTCACGGTCTAATAATGCATCATCAGCCTCTCCACCTCCATCTCCACTTTATGTTGTCACCTATAAGAACATTATATTGAAAATTAAATATTGTTGCATATTTATATTAAAACATAAAACCACTGAATGTTTTCAAACTAAATTATTTTTATTTTTTGTGATTTACCTACATACCAACAGTCGATGCACTACCACTTGGGGCATATCTGCTCATCTGCTGATGTATAACAGTCATCACATTCTGCAAAGTGGATATCTGAACCCCCTGGTCTTGAACTATGGTTCATAGAGAATCAATCACCCTCTGAGCATCTTTGGGTATGGACTGACTATAACTAAGAGTAGATGTAGCTGGAATCCTTGGCGGCATGCCAAAGACTACATATGGTGTGGGTATGAAACCCATCCCACACACTCTACGAGGATGCTCCTTCCGAAGGACTTTAGCAACTCGGTCTGCCTAGGAGACTGAGTAGGACTGCCCAGGATTAGCATCCCATAGTTATTTATTTTTTTCCTATAAATCAAATATCAATATATTTTAACAAAATAAAAACTAATAATAAGATATTATAATAAAAAACTGATTTCATAGCCCATCTTCTTTGGTAGGCTCATTAACAAAACTTCCATATGTTTTTTGTGAACATCCAACCACAGTTCAGTTCAGGATGCTTCATGACCTAAAATCTGTGACTACATTATGGAAATATAAATCAACAATTCAATAAATTATACAGATAATATTGTATTATAAATATTTAAACTAATTTAAATATTACCAATGTCATTCAGCATCTAGAAAATCTTTTTGAGCCCGAGTGTGAGGGATGACTTGCTCAGGCCGGTTTGATGCATTCTGTCCTGAGAGATCCTGAAATAAATAAAATGAAATTTAATAGTAATGTATTTAATGTCATATCCTCTTCATATAAATGTATAAATGTAAAATGAGGATTATATTATAATATATATTTCAATACCATTCTCTTGTTATCACGATGTCTGTCAACAAAAACATTCCACTGTTCTTTCGGTACACCACTAGGTAGCTTCTCATACATTTGTTGCATGGTCAATGAAGTATCGTTGAAATCACACCACAATCTCTATTCGAAATCTTTCCATTTCTTACAAATATTTTTCAACGTCGACTTCCATGCTATCACATAAGCAACTATAAAGTGGAAGAACATCTGTATACAAAAATTCATTTTGAACATATTAGTAACATGACATTCAATTAAACCATAATGTAATAAAATTACCTTCATTTGGGAATAAAAATCATCATTTTTATAGATTGGAGTCATATGTCTCCAATCATCATAAGAAATTCGATGGGAAATGGGCTCCGCTACCAGCTGGCGTAGAATCTAGCCAAGTAACCATGTGGCGTCATCCATAGGGACCCCATAAGAATCAAATATCATGACCATAATCTCTCCATTCATAATCCAAATATCATAACCTTTTATTTTTTCCCCATGGTTGCATTTTTTAATCTTAAATTAGAAAAAAATTAGTATAAACAAAATGCAATAAATTTATTTAATTAAAATTTTTACCTATGATAGTGACAATCTAGTATGTTCATGATGAACTAGGAGTGCTGTGTCGCTGCCCTACTGCTGAGGCTCTTAAAGGGGGAGTCGACGACTCAGCCTCTAATGGGACATCCATAGATGGTGTGAGAGATGGTGAAGGGAGAGATGGTGCAGGGGTGTAGGTATCTGGTGCCTCAGATTTCCTGGGGAGGGAGCCAGATGGATCTTCATCTGTCACAGAACTAGATGAAATAGTGTATCGCTTACTCCTTGGCATTACGATCATTTAATCAAATAAAATTAAGATCATAATATATGTCTCAAAATTAATATGTAGAAAAAAATTTAAAAATGATAATAGATTCCGAGTACTAACAAACAAAATATATATAACAATTATAATGAATGACGGCAGAAATGAAACAAGTGGTTGATGAATGGATAAATAATTGTACATACAATCATTTTCCCATTCAATCATGTCTGTTTTCAACTCCATTTCTTCATCCACATCATTCATCCTTTCTAGAATAATATTTTCCATATCATGATGAGAAAATAATTCTGCTTCCTGTTGTTGATTAAATTCAATTTTAGAGGTCAAATCTTCCACTTCATCACCCATATCATACAAATCTTTTTGTATTACATGAGAAACTACACTCCACCCTTCATCCAAAAAATCAATCACATAACATACCATTTTTCTTGTGATTCTATGATATATGGATCATGCAGTTCACGATCACAAACATCCATCAAGTGAGAGAAGATCATAGAAGTAAATTACAAGAAATCTCCTTTTATGCCTCGATAATATCAACCCATTTTCATTTGAATGAAAAAATAGAAAAATGTACATGGTAGTTTAATTAAATAATATCATGCATCTTTTCATAGTATCCCAATTCATCAAATATAAATATACCACTATTCTGTGTTTTCAAACCCACTTCTTGATCGACTGTACGAAATATAAATCAATTCACATTATAAGCATCGAACATTATGACTTGTTTTATAGGACCTCTAGAAAGAAACTTAAAATCTTCAGACAAGTCTTCTTGAGTATAGATTTTCATGATCTAAAACAAGATTTACAATTTAATAGATTTAAAAAATGTATGTGCCAAACTAATATTCTTATTTATTATAATATTTATAAACTTACACGACGTGAAAACCATTATACAAGATCATTATTCACATATTTTTTTATATCTTTCTTATTTTGTGTTTGGAATCTAATTCATCTCTTTATTTGTATCATAAAATATTAAATAAATGGATCTTCAATTTCTATATTTAGTAGCACAAATCTATGTGCCTATAATAATTCCAATTATTTCAGTGTCACATTTGAGGTCCTCCCAACTGATCGGCCAGTAGGAGAAAATATTTTTGAATTATAATGAATTGGAGATTGAGATGATGTGTCTTCAACTCATCCAACTCGTTTAAATCTTGTCTCAATATCATCCAAATATCTGGAACAATTGGAAAGACACTCCTTAGCCAAATTTCCTTCAACAATAGAGCCTTCTGGTTGACCTTTATTTATCACATATTCTTTCAAATTCCCAAGATATCTTTGAAATAAAGTAATAATATTAAGAATTTATTTAAATGCCAAAATGTTATTACTTGACTGAAAAACCTATAAATAAAATACCTCTCAATTGGATACATTCATCGATAATGAACATGGCCACCTAATTTAGCTTCCTCAGCCAAAGGAAAAGTTCAATGCATCATGACAGTAAAAAATGATGGAGGAAAGATCATATCCATTTCACAAAGGGTCAATACAAACCTCTCCTAGAGGTTGTCAAGATGAAATTGATGTAGAGAATTCTCACATAATTTCCTGAAAAATGTGAATAACTGGAGTACAATAGCAGTAACGTTTTCTGGTAATAATGTATGCAATTCCAATTGTAGTAATTGTTGTAAAAAAATATGTGAATCTTGACTTTTCAGTCCATGTAACTTACGATTCCCCAAGACAACACACCTCGAGATGTTCCTTGGATACCCATCAAACACCTTCACATTCATTAAAATTCAAAGGAATGTTTCTTTATCCCTATTTTTCATTGCAAAAATGCCCATATATTACTTTTCATTATCATTTAGCCAGAGATCACGTTTTATGTTCATTACTTATAGGTCTTTGAAAGAATTGTGATGATCCTTCGAAATTCCATGATCATTAAGTAATGTGAAAATAAAATTATCCTAGATATTGTTCTCAATATGAACCACATCAAGATTATTCTCCAACAAATTAAATTCCCAATACAGATGTTTGAAAAATATACATTTTTTTCTTCTATTGTTGCGTTCTGATTTCACTTGATGATGCACTTCAGACCCATTTTCCACTATCATTCAAATGATGAACCTTCCCATGTTTTGTTTCAACATATTCAAGCTGTGTGAATATTTTAGAACTAGTTAACAACTTTGAGGTGGTCTACGGTCATTGGAACCATTAAATTTTGATCTGTTCAGCCGAAATCTATGAGATGCATCGAGAAATCTTTGATGGCACAAGAAGAACAATTTTCTACTGCGAGGTAGAATGTTTCGGCTCAAAATCAATGTTACAAACGGGATAAGCCAAACCTGTGTAATTGCTCCAACCAGGTAAATTCCCAAGCCCAGGGAAGTCAATAATGGGCCAAATTAAAGAAGCATGCATTTTGAGCATTGTTTTAGAAGAAGCATCAAATATGTCAACACCGTTGCTCCATAAATGTTACAATTCATCAACCAAAGGCTACAAGTATACATCAATATCATTTACACGAATATGGTTTCTAGGAATAATCATCGAAATTATAAAATATGTTTGTTGCATACACATCCATAGAGGCAGATTATAAGGGATCAAAACAACATGCCAAATTCTATAACTGGTACTCAAAGTCTCAAATGGGTTTAATCCATTTGAAACCAATCCCAATAGAATATTCCTATGATCATATGAGAAATATAGATGTAATGAATCAAATGTCTTTCACAATTGGGAATCTCATGGATGTCTCATTAACCCATCATTGTTATTATCTACAGAATTCCACTTCATTTGTTTTGAAGTTTTCAATGACATTAATAATCTTTGAAATCGAGGCTTCAAAGGAATGTAACGTAAATACATTTCAGGTGTGTTCCTTTTGTACTTCTATATGAAATTAAGTTCATTTAGACTTCAAACATCACTTATTGACTTAAATATAAATGAAGAACATTTCTTGCAATTCTGTCTACTTGAATCCGCTCCCTAATAAAACATACAATCATTGGGACACACATGTATTTTTGTATAATTCTGACCAAGCTTGTTAAAAACTTTTTTCATATCACAAAAAAATATTATGGGTTTTTTGATTCAGGAAATACATCACGAATGAATTCTATTATCATGGACAATTCCTTATTTGTAATTCCACATAGAAATTTGTTATAGTAAAACTTAAATAGAAATTACTGCTTTGAATATTTCAAACACCAACTATACAACTCTTGATTTCCATCGTCAACTAAATCATGAAACCCATTTTCCTCAATGAAGTATTCTCATACATTTGGCTCCGTAGAATAAAGAAGAGGACTAACGATATGTTACAATCTTGATCTTCCTGTGTTACAGTATCAAAAACATCACTTGTCACATTGCAATTTGTATCACCCTCTTCCAGTTGTTTTGATATGTTTTGATGTTGGTAGTGGTGTCTTGTAGTGTCAAATTCATAATTTATGAGGTTTTTCATTTCATTTTTCATTTTCGACGAACTTGGGACCTCATTATTTTGATTAACATCAGTGATCAATCTTTCTGTAACATTCAATTATCCATTCCAAATCCAACACAAATTTTTACCAGGGAATTGCTTCAGTATTAAATGATCATAAATATCATCTCTCTTAAACAATGTTATAAATCTACATTTAAGACATGGATATTTTATTCTCCATTCAAAGGATTGATTAGAAATTAAAAAATATAAAAACACATTCATGCCCTTAACGTAATGAGGTGTGTTCATCGGTAATGTGATCCAGCTTTTATCCATGTATATCAAAATGTGACTAAAAAATAAAAAAGAAAATTAATAAACATAGTTACTACAAAATAGATAAAGAGATTCATATATACGATAGTGTAAGATTAAATAAAAAAAATATAACAAATATGATCCCCTGAGTTAGATATGAACCCTCTAGTGTTTGGGATAGGGGACATTTTTTTGGTAAAGAGAAACTGTGTGCTATCAAATTGGTAGCTACATTACCATGAAAACCAAAGAACATTGTTAATTTGGAATAACCCCAACCTATGTTCTCTTTAGAGTCTTCATATAAATCTCTAATATCGAATAAATTTATTATAAATAAAGTTTAGGGAAAACCTTATGATGCTTACAAACTCAACACATTCATATATATGGTAATGCAACCCTGCCAAGGTTGTATCCTATAATAACCTTTATTATATATGCATCCTCAATATGAAAAATAACCAAAAATACCTATAACATATATAAATGAACCATTAAAATGTATACAATGCATAATGAGAAGAGGGGGACCGGGGTCGCTGGGGTCGCAGGGTTGCGGGGGGGGGGGGGGGGGGGAGTGGGGACGCCGGGGTCGCGGGGTCACCAGGTTCGTGGGGTTGTGGGAGGTTAGGGCCTTAGATTTGGATGAATTTAGTGTTTGTTCTTTGGAGTGTCAAGAACCAGGTGATGGATGGTAGTCTTTAGGCATGATAAGTAGTGGTGTTCATGTAAATTCATGATGAAATAACTTGGGAGATTAGGTTTTGAGGTTCTACGAACCTTGTTTGGATTGAATTCCAAGACCTCTATTTAGTGTATTCACATAGAAAATAGTGGTGGTGTGACTTGAGGGTGATTTGGATCATATATGTGTTAGTGTTCGTGAGTGGAGAATTATGGTTAAATGGGACGATTGAGGATCTGGCCATGGAGTTGAACTAAGAGTCAGATTCAGACTTCGGTGTGGGCATTGAACATTTTTGTTATTCCTTGATTTTTAAGGTATCATGGTCAGGATATGATAGCGCATTGGTGGGTGAGATTGAGATCTGTTGGTATAATTCATCCAGATAAGGACTTTCTAGTGTTGTTGCATAAAAATTTATGTGGTATGGTGGATACCACATCAAAAATGTCATTCAAGATGTGACTAATGGGGTTTGGGCATCAAAAAACGATATTTGAAGAATAGTTGATGTGTATGGGCTTGTATTTGGAGTTTCATAGTAGAATCATGTTGGGAATTTGAATATTAAATGTGGGGTGTTGGTACTATCCTCTGTGACAACATAATAAGATAATCAGAATCACATTGGTGGAAATATATCCCAGAATGAATTCTCTCTATACATTATATTCGGGAACATGGAAAAATTATATTCATCTTAATCACTACAATAAGGTAGAGTTAATTCAATTATATTCACTTCAACACACAAATGAAATTTATGAAAAGTAAAGGGATGGTATGCTTGAGTAACACATGTTTGATGGACACCATGATCATGTATCAATGTTATTAGGAACTCCATATCTAAGTGTCATAATTCATTATAGTCAATTATGCCTTATATATAAATAGGTTATCCATTTAAAAAATGAATGAAAAATACAAAGTTACATATTCAATGAAAGTGATTACTTTCATCCAAGACTATACATATTAATGAAAAATCATCTAGTTTGGATAACATATAAAGAAAGAAAATACAAATAAAAATTAAATACCAAATAAACCTAGTTGAACTTTCTCACAATAAAATTTCCCAAAAAATGTCACAACCATATTCACAACTCAAAACATATCCATGTGATCCCTGAAAAGTCACAACATTCCAATGTCCATTAATGGAACAAGAGGAAACAAAAAAACTAGATGTCACAATCTTGGAATTATAATGAAAAGATAGAAGTTACCCACACACATGAATGTGTATGAAAAGTGTGATATAAATAGTCCTAGAAATATTTCACCATATATTATTTGTAATTAATTTTATAAAAAATATTCAAAAATACCTATTTCAAATATAGTTCTAGAGTATATTATTCACATATAGATGTTTAAAAATACATAAATCACATGATTTATCCATTTTAGTAAAAAATATATAATTCCTATATAAAACATGGGTAGAATTAACTCATTATATAGTAAACATTTAACAAAAAAATAACTAAAACAAGAAATGAACATAAATAAACACCAAGATATTACTAAATAACTATATTATCATCCACCAAGAAAAGGTTTAGAATTAAAAAATTGGGGTATATGGGTTCAATCTAGGTATAAAATGGGATACAATAAGTAATCATCAATAGGAACCACGATTTGTGTGTAACTCACTGGGTTATAACATGAAGGATACTGGAACACACATATGGACATCGAACATTTTATCGGCCAACCCTATTTGAACTAAACTCCACCCATCCCTGGCCGAACCTCTTAGTCTCCTGGGGAGGTAACCCCAAATAGAAAGAATTCTTTCTAGCTGATCTTTAAATTTCATAATCTCTAATATTTTAACACTGGTCAAGATATTCTATTTTACTACATTGGTTTCCCAATAATTCAATAATTGGGGGAGTGGAACAAATCAAATTTTATGAGGATAAAATATATTATATTATTACACATTAAATAAACCTTATCTAACTTCCAATAACCTCCCAAGAAAGGGTTCTCTTTTACATTATCTCAAGAATTAAATTTTAACAAAATTATTCCTAGTAAGGTAATATGTCACCACACAACATAAAATAGACAATGAGGTTACAATGAGTGTATACACATCACATGTAAACAATTCATTATTAAGATTCCAACCATGGTTTTAATTAAATATTTGGATGCCAATCCATTTTTATAACTATTAAATCTTTCAATCAACTCACATTTTTAAATACTTTTAAAAATCAATACATTACATTAAGAAAATTTTAAAATTATTATAAGATATATATGTTATGTTTTTTATAAAATATAGTCTAATTCCACACTTTTTTATAGACCATACCTTAAAAACAGAAAGCATATTTTTGTAATAAAAAATGGGGGTCATCATCTCCATAAAATTAATAATCCCTTATAATGAGACTCATTGTAATTTTCCCAAATAAATTATATGAATATCATTAATATTAATATCAAAAGTATATATAAATTATAATACCCTTTTATCAAAATCTAAGAAAAAAATAAAACACTCTTAAAAAGCAATTACGTGAACCATAAAAATTTATATCTTACTAAGAAAAGAAACGTTAGGCCATACAAGAATTTCATGACGTTATAAATTAAGTAATTTCATAAAAACAAATGAGATGTTCAAGTCGAAACAAATCTACTACTGTGATAAAAGAACCACACTACAAGTAAATGAAATCAACTGACACTAAACTATGAAACCTCTTGATTAAACACATCCAAAACCATAAATATATCCCTTATGGTTATTCTTGTTCATTGGAGAATTTAAATTCAATAATTGATGTAAAATTACTGGAATTCAAACCATAGGGTTCGTATAGGTCATCAGGGTCACATGGGTCCTGGGGAAGCGGGGTCATCGGGGTCACGGGGGGCCATGGGAAGTGTAACACCCCAGGTAAATAAAGAATATGACATTTTCATATTTATCCATATTTTTGAATAAAATATTTATATGACTTTAAAGGGGATGCTATGCTCGATGGCGTACCCAACACGCAACAACGAGTTTCTTGGGAATCTTATATTGCACTCTAATAATAAAATAATATTATTTTAAATGGTAGTTAACATGTAGCTGTTGTATTGGCTGGAATGGATAGAAATAACTAAAATATGATTATATATGTTTTTAAATGTTTTTACATTTATCCAATAATGGATAGAGGCTTAAAATACGGAAAGAATTCAATTTTAGGCATATATGACCTAGTTTTCTCTAAAGGTTCACTTATCAGCTTTTGATGGCGAACCGTCATTAAATATAGTTTTGTTCACTCTTAAACATTCTTTTGGACCAAATAAAACTCTTATTAAGAATCGGGACATCAAAATTTACTTTGTGTAAAATTTTGGTATCTTTCCGATAAGGTTCATTTTTTTAATGAATAGTGTAAAATGTTGTATTTTAATTCAAAACCACTTTTTAATATAATTTATTTATATGATTAGATTATATTTTGAATTGGTTTTAAAGTGAAATTAGAAAATATTTTTACCATTAAATCCAATAGTGGTCGTTGGAATCAATTTCACTTTGAAATCAGACTTAAACTAGTGTCAATCTTTTGATACTTATTGTTTCATAAAACACGCTATTTGTCATGACAACGGGAATTAATTATTAAATTAATTAATGTGACTTATATGTTTTGAATTTTTTAAAAAGGAATTAATTTTTGAATTCATAATTTCAAATATAGCTTAGGGTGAATTTTTGGGATTTTTCTGAAAAACATCAATTTTTGATGAATAGTGAAACCACTAAGTGGTACTTATAAAAACTGATTTTCCGTTTAAATGAAATTTTGCCATAATTGTGTTTTGATTTTCAGAAATCCGACATACATGGTTGTCATTAAGAAGTAAAATGTGGTTCAATGAGATTAAAATAATTTTTTTGGTGAATAGTAACTTATTAAGTTTTTAATCGCGATTAGTGGTAATTAGTGTAGTTTAAGGTAAAAATGATATTATAAGAATGTGAAAACACCATGAAACTTGTCCTACACCTATTGGTTGTATCATGGCCGAACAATACAAGCCATGGGTCAACTTGGGGACCCCATTGATCCACTTTGGTTGGGAAATGACATAAATAACATTTTATTTAATGTAAAAGTAAAATTGACACAAACATGATATGTTTTACTAAAAAAATTTTTAAGTGGGGTTATACAAGTCATATTTTTGATTATAAATATTCATTGGAAAGCTAAACTTATTTTCTACATAATAGTATTTTTTTTATAATTTTTAGACATTAAATAAATTAAATTATATATGACATAATAATGATGCAGTGATGACATCATTATTTGACGATTTAAATAAAACGGAAAGATAATGTAAAATCTATGAACTACACATGTCCAAGACTTATTGGATGAGTGGATTTCGAAGCCTTATCACCTTATCCACGAATTATATCAATGTGAGACCTTTTGAAACCGAAACACATTTTCAAATAAAGTAATATTTCTTTACATTCCAAAAGTGCCCCTCCTCTCCTCTTATAAAAGGCCCCCACCTCTACCTCATTTAACACACTCCTCAAGCCTTTGTCTCGGCCAAACCCTGCCAATTTACTCTCCCCACATCCCTCTACTCATCATAGAGGATTCCCTTTGAGCAGAATCCTTTCAAAGGAAGCCTTTAGGCTCAAATCAAAAGGAGTTACACTTTTAAAGGTAATTCATTCTCTCATGTTCATTTGTTTTATTTTGCTTCTCCAACCCCCTAAACTCTTTTTATTTACTTCTTTTGTAACAAAACCAGTATCTTAAATATAATAGGATGTTGTTATAAGATTTATTCGAGCTACACTCTCACACAACTACATCAAATGGTTAAAGAACATACGGTTTCCGTGGATGGTGAAATTCAGCCTCCCGAAACGATGATTGTTCAATACTCATTTAACACCTTCAAAGGTGGCCATTATGATGTCACTATTTTTATATATGATATATAATATGTTTATGTTTTATTTATACTTCTGTATTTTTCATTTTTGTCTTACCTTTATGGCTTCCATTATGGGTATACGCGATATCTTTATTTAAGGAAGTGCGGACTACCGCCCCCTCAAAGTGATTTGATTCGTTAAATACCATATGTGGGATGTATAAAGGATGGAAATATGATATTATATATTATATTATACTGGAATTATAATATACCTTTATATCATTATTATTCCATTTTATAAAATACGAAATACAAATGAAAGTAGCGTTCATGCGTACGTACGGCTTACCGTCTCCATGAACGGTGCATTTCATTTCTTACCTCTAAATGATTATGTAATGTTATAAATGTATGAATGTACTGGATATATATGACATATATGATATCTAAATAATTAATAGAATTATTTATATAATAAACATTTGGCCACACGAACAACATGTAATTGTAAGAAGTCCGCTTTCGACTTAAGAACCAAATATCAGCAAAACAAATATTATTAACTTAAATGATTACATAATGTTTATGAAATGGTAATAAGTGGTATAAAAGTAATAATGAACTTGAAAAAGGTTCTTAAGGATTTATAAATTAACTCAAGTTTATTATTCAGGAGATTAAAGAACGATCGAGTCAAGTCGGACCCGAGGTAAGGGATCCTACAACTCTCTTTCTTTTTAAGTACACTCTTTTATGTCATTTATTTTAAGCTCATCTTTCTTATGATTGGGATGTTATTTTATATTAAATTTACTGTAATTTTTATGTTCATGTGATGAGAGACCCTATTCTCTCTCATCAATCCATTTTGGAAGTTTTGAGTGGCGCCGTTAGGCTGCCGAACTTTCGTAAGAGATCTAACCTCTCTCTTTCTTTTTAAGTACTCTCCTTTATGTCACTTCTTTTAAACTCCTCCTTGCAATGTTGGGGGATTTTCTTTTATATTCCACTTGCTGTAAATTCTATTGTAATATGATGGGATACTATATTTGATCTCATCAATCCATATTTAGAAGTTTTATGTGGCGCCGTTAGGCTGCCGAGTTTTCGTAAGGGATTTTTCATCTCACTTTTATTCCCGTGAGATTTATGCTACATTTGCCACAAATTTCATCGAGTGGTGTATGTACTGCCCATTATTCTACTCTTTGTGTAATATAAATTCGTTTATGAGTATTTAAATAAATGATCTATTGTCCTTCTTTCATGGGGTGTATGTTTTGAAAAATACCCAAGTCGGTAAGGGAACCTTTCACCCTCCTCTTTTTTAAAAGACTTCTTTTGTTGGGTCTTTTAATTTACGTATTGTTATTTTGGTATATGTCCTCATATATCCTTGTTGATGTAAATTTTATGTCCAAGTGATGAGATACTCTTTTTATCTCTCATCAACTCCTTTTAATGTGATGATGTTAGGCTGTCAAGGGAACTTTTTAACCCAATTTCGATTTCTTTGGGTTCAACATGTAGTCATTGAATATGTCATCCATTGAATATGTGTAAATGAACTTTTATTGTTTTACACTTAATATCCACTTATATTGGGTGTATTTATATTTGTCACACATATTTTTGAGATTGATTTGTCCTTAATTTAAGGATACCTTCTTTATAAGGGATTTCATTACATTTGACATTTCTATTGAGGGTTCATTGTTGTTATGCACCAATTCACTCTTATATAGTGTATATACTATCCTTTGGAGTATTATATCATGAATCCATTTATTCTCATGATATTATAAAGTTCTGACTAAATTTTATTCCTCAATTATTGTATTCAAGTGTCTCTGATTTTTGTAAAACCCCTTTAACCAAAATATCATTTTAAATGTTTTAATTATTTGTTCTTATTAATATCCATGTTTTCAAAATGGTTTTAAGGATTTATTTATATGGATATTAATGGTTTAAAATTTTAAGCTTCAAGGAGGTATGGGACACTTTGATTCAAAAATCTCTTTATTAATTTTTTTAAATGGTTTTGGAAATGGTTTCTTTTTGAATGGATTCAATATTTCAATATACTAAAATGTTATATTGTGATTGAAATATGGAAATGTTATTTTTCCTTTATGCATGTTTTATGTGACACATTTATGTTATGGTTCTTGGGAATTGTTATGAAAACGGGTGGTTCCGTGATAAACTAAGGGCGGGTGAGCCCGTTATAGCTCTCCAATGCATTGGGTAACGCGAAGGAATTAAATGTTAAGGTTTCTCTGAAGAGATTTAGGGAATATACTGTGATGGGTATTCCAAACGTAACCAAGAGGGTTACTCCCTACGTAAGAATGTTATGAATGCCTCAAGTTACCTCTATGTCTTATGTTTTCTATGATTTATTCATGATTTGATATGCCTATGTTATATGGGTAAAGTATGATTTCATTCTTATGTATATATGAACTCATGTTTCCTTTCCATATTTTTATAACCCTTACTGAGCCTTTTATGCTCATCCCAAGTTTTTTAAATGTTTTTCACAGGTCAAGGGAAAGGTACATGATGTGATGATAGTGTCGAGGATGTGTCAAGAAAGAATCCATGTTTCATTTTAAATATGTTTCCGTTGATGGGAAGAATGAATACTGTCTTTTATTTAACCACTTTGTTTAAATGTGGAATGTAATGAATGTTTCATGATCAAATTCTCTAAAACTCTAAACCTGAAAAGATCCTCAATGTGTAATCTTGTAATAACTCAAGATTAAGTAAGGTTTAAGGTTGGGGCCTTATAGTTGGTATCAAAGGTTGGTTTAGATAACTTTAGAGGTTAGGGTATTTTTTAAGCATAAGTGACATTACCATAATGCTTAGGATTTCAGAAAGAGTCCTAGTTTTAGATAAAGTGAATGAGTAAGTGTATCTTAGTATTTACCTTCCTCATTGGTACATGATGGTTTTGTTGATATACTCACACTAACATTTCTGTTTTTAGTGAATGGATGGATCTAGCAGGCACTAAAGAGACAACAAGTTTGAAGGAAACTGTGGTGGTTCTCTGATTAAGATACTAGATAAAATGGAGGATTCAATGAGGAAACTCGTGGTTGTTCTAAACCAAATATCAAGGAGTCATGATCAACCACTTCAACCATGGTGAGTTATCTAATGTATCATGTACTAGATGGCCAACTCGATGTGGAAAGTCAGGTAATAATTATTAAGGTAACCATTAGGGTTTATATGATACTTAATTTTTAGGTAATTATGGGTTACTCTATGATATGATGGAAAATGAAAGGAATGAGATAAAATTGAGGTTATAATATGTTATGATTATTCTTGAAGATTTTATCTCATTTTGGGGAATGTTTTAAGAATTATATAGTTTTGGAAAAAGGACAACACGAAGACCGTGTGACATCCCGTCGCATCGGACAAAGGTGCGGGAATCGAACCCACAACCAATGTGCGACTGGTATTTATCACTTACCACTGGACTATGTGAAGTCCCTGGTTAGTTTGACTTATTCATTCTAGTTATATGATTTTATTAATTAAGAGTAAGTTGATTTTGGGTTATTTATGAAAATGAATAACCTATCATGGAGAATATGTGATTAGGTTAATTACTTTTTAATACGAGACTTTAGGAGCAACTGATGTTGTTTGGAGATAAATGTTACGATTTAACTTGGTAGAATACGTGACTAAATCCTTCAAATATTTGGGTTTCAATCTTATGTTGGTTTACTTTGAATAATTTTATGGACAAATTGAATATAGAATGGTCCTCGTTGAACTTTGGGTTTTGTTGGACAAATTTTGGAGATTAAGAATAGATTTTTTTTATAAAGGGTTATCCTTTTCTGGATTATCTGATCTTGTACTAACCATTCGGTTTTGGTTTTGGTTAAAGTATAAATAAATGGGAAGTATATAGTTATCTTTTGTGGATTAGGTGATTCTCTAGAAGTTGATTATATTACTCTTAATGCGAACAAGTCTCCCTAAATACTCGTCTTTTGGAAAAATATGAGTTTGATTAAGGAATCTAGTAAAAGTTGAAAGTCAACATGATAAGTGATTATGTTTCCTTATGAATAAATTCCTCAATAAAAAGTAACTTAAAACAAAAATGTTGTCTATTAACTTTTCCTACAGGGGAATCGAATACAGTTTAACCCATCACAAGTTTGTGATTTTCTCGTGGTTAACTTTCTCCTAAACATGTTTTCTATCACTCTCCATCAGAACATGACCCTTTGTTTTTTCCTCCATGTCCACATTTTCATACTTGGAATCCTAGTATGGGTTAACTCGGGTGACCTTTGTACTTATCTCTCTTTATTTTAAATTGTTTGTTTTACCGACTTTTGTTCCGATGTGGGACTTCCAAGGATGTTTCCAAGCGCAATTTTAAAATTGCGAGGACGCAATTCCCAAAAGGGGGGAAGGATGTAACACCCCAGGTAAATAAAGAATATGACATTTTTATATTTATCCATATTTGTGAATAAAATATTGATATGACTTTAAAGGGGACGCTATGCTCGATGGCGTACCCAACACACAACAACGAGTTTCTAGGGAATCTTACATTGCACTCTAATAATAAAATAATATTATTTTAAATGGTAGTTAACATGTAGCCGTTGTATTGGCGGGAATGGATAGAAATAACTAAAATATTATTATATATGTTTTTAAATGTTTTTACATTTATCCAATAAAGGATAGAGGCTTAAAATACGGAAAGAATTTAATTTTAGGCATATATGCCCTAGTTTTCACTAAAGGTTCACTTATCACCTTTTGATGGCGGACCGTCATTAAATATAGTTTTGTTCACTATTAAACATTCTTTTGGACCAAATAAAACTCTTATTAAGAATCGGGACATCAAAATTTACTTTGTGTAAATTTTTGGTATCTTTCCGATATAGTTCATTTTTTAATGAATAGTGTAAAATGTTGTATTTTAATTCAAAACCACTTTTTAATCTAATTTATTTATATTATTAGATTATATTTTGAATTGGTTTTAAAGTGAAATTAGAAAATATTTTTACCATTAAATCTAATAGTGGTCATTGGAATCAATTTCACTTTGAAATCAGACTTAAACTAGTGTCAATCTTTTGATACTTATTGTTTCATAAAACACGCTATTTGTCATGACAGCGGGAATTAATTTTTAAATTAATTAATGTGACTTATATGTTTTGAATTTTGTAAAACGGACTTCATTTTTGAATTCAGAATATCAAATATAGCTTAGGGTGAATTTTTGGGATTTTTCTGAAAAACATCAATTTTTGATGAATAGTGAAACCACTAAGTGGTACTTATAAAAACAGATTTTCCGTTTAAATGAAATTTTGCCATCATTGTGTTTTGATTTTCAAAAATCCGACATACATGGTTTTCATTAAGAATTAAAATGTGGTTCAGTGAGATTAAAATAATTTTTTGGTGAATAGTAACTTATTAAGTTTTTAATCACGATTAGTGGTAATTAGTGTAGTTTAAGGTAAAAATGATATTATAAGAATGTGAAAACACCATTACACTTGTCATACACCTATTGGTTGTATCATGGCCGACCAAGACAAGCCATGGGTCAACTTGGGGACCCCATTGATCCACTTTGGTTGGGAAATGACATAAATAACATTTTATTTAATGTAAAAGTAAAATTGACACAAACATGATATGTTTTACTAAAAAAAATTTTAAGTTGGGTTATAAAAGTCATATTTATGATTATAAATATTCATTGGAAAGATAAAAATATTTCCTACATCATAGTATTTTTTTTTATAATTTTTAAACATTAAATAAATTAAATTATTTATGACATAATAATGATGCAGCGATGACATCATTATTTGACGATTTAAATAAAACAGAAAGATAATGTAAAATATATGAACTAAACATGTCCAAAACTTATTGGATGAGTGGATTTCAAAGCCTTATCACCATAAACACGAATTATATCAATGTGGGACCTTTTGAAACCGAAACACAATTTCAAATAAAGTAATATTTCTTTACTTTCCAAAAGTGCCCCTCCTCTCCGCTTATAAAAGACCCCCACCTCTACCTCATTTAACACACTCCTCAAGCCTTTGGCTCGGCCAACCCCTGCCCATTTACTCTCTCCACATCCCTCTCCTCATCCTAGAGGATTCCCTTTGGGAAGAATCCTTTCAAAGTAAGCCTTTAGGCTCAAATCAAAAGGAGTTACACTTTTAAAGGTAATTCATTCTCTCATGTTCATTTGTTTTATTTTGCTTCTCCAACCCCATAAAATCTTTTTATTTACTTCTTTTTTAACAACAAAAGTATCTTAAATATACTAGGATGTTGTTATAATATTTATTCGAGCTACACTCTCACACAACTACATCAAATGGTTAAAGAACATACGGTTTCCGTGGATGGTGAAATTCTGCCTCCCGAAACGATGATTGTTCAATACTCATTTAACACCTTCAAAGGTGGCCATTATGATGTCACTATTTTTATATATGATATATAATATGTTTATGTTTTATTTATGCTTCTGTATTTTTCATTTTTGTCTTACCTTTATGGCTTCCATTATGGGTATACGCGATATCTTCATTTAAGGAAGTGCGGACTACCGCCCCCTCAAAGTGATTTGATTCGTTAAATACCATACGTGGGATGTATAATGGATGGAAATATGATATTATATATGATATTATACTGGAATTATAATATACCTTTATATCATTATTATTCCATTCTATAAAATACGAAATAGAAATGAAAGTAGCGTTCATGCGTACGTACGGCTTACCGTCTCCATGAATGGTGCATTTCATTTCTTACCTATAAATGATTATGTAATGTTATAAATTCTTGCATATACTGGATATATATGAAATATATGATATCTACATAATGAATATAATTCTGGATATAATAAACATTTTTCCACACGAACAACATGTAATTGTAAGAAGTCCGCTTTCGACTTAAGAACCAAATATCAGCAAAACAAATATTATTAACTTAAATGATTACATAATGTTTATGACATGGTAATAAGTGGTATAAAAGTAATAATTAACTTGAAAAAGGTTCTTAATGAATTAGAAATTAACTCAAGTTTATTATTCTGGAGATTAAAGAACGATCGAGTCAAGTCGGACCCGAGGTAAGGGATCCTACAACTCTCTTTCTTTTTAAGTACACACTTTATGTCATTTATTTTAAGCTCATCTTTCTTATTATTGAGATGTTATTTTATATTACATTTACTGTAATTTTTATGTTAATGTGAAGAGAGACCCTATTCTCTCTCATCAATCCATTTTGGAAGTTTTGAGTGGCGCCGTTAGGCTGCCGAACTTTCGTAAGAGATCTAACCTCTCTCTTTCTTTTTAAGTACTCTCCTTTATGTCACTTATTTTAAACTCCTCCTTGCAATGTTGGGGGATTTTCTTTTATATTCCACTTGCTGTAAATTCTATTGTAATATGATGGGATACTCTATTTGATCTCATCAATCCATATTCGGAAGTTTTATGTGTCGCCGTAAGGCTGCCGTGTTTTCGTAAGGGATTTCTCATCTCACTTTTATTCTCGTGAGATTTATGCTACATTTGCCACAAATTTCATCGAGTGGTGTATGTACTGCCCATTATTCTACTCTTTGTGTAATATACTTTCGTTTATGAGTATTTACATCAATGATCTATTGTCCTTCTTTCATGGGGTGTATGTTTTCAAAAATACCCAAGTCGGTAAGGGAACCTTTCACCCTCCTCTTTTTTAAAAGACTCCTTTTGTTGGGTATTTTAATTTACATATTGTTATTTTGGGATATTTTATCATATATCCTTGTTGATGTAAATTTATATCCAAGTGATGAGATACTCTTTTTATCTCTCATCAACTCCTTCTGATATGATGTTGTTAGGCTGTCAAGGGAACTTTTTAACCCAATTTCGATTTCTTTGGGTTCAACATGTAGTCATTGAATATGTCATCCATTGAATATGTGTGAATGACCTTTTATTGTTTTAAACTTAATATCCACTTATATTGGGTGTATTTATATTTGTCACACATATTTTTGAGATTGATTTGTCCTTAATTTAAGGATACCTTCTTTATAAGGGATTTCATTACATTTGACATTTCTATTGAGGGTTCATTGTTGTTATGCACCAATTCACTCTTATATGGTGTATATACTATCCTTTGGAGTATTATATCATGAATCCATTTATTCTCATGACATTATAAAGTTCTGACAAAATGTTATTCCTTAATTATTGTATTCAAGTGTCTCTGATTTTGGTAAAACCCCTTTAACCAAAATATCATTTTAAAAGTTTTAATTATTTGTTCTTATTAATATCCATGTTTTCAAAATGGTTTTAAGGATTATTTATATGGATATTAATGGTTTAAAATTTTAAGCATCAAGGTGGTATGGGACACTTTGATTCAAAAATCTTTTTGTTAATTATTTTAAATGGTTTTGGAAATGGTTTCTTTTTGAATGGATTCAATATTTCAATATACTAAAATGTTATATTGTGATTGAAATATGGAAATGTTATTTTTCCTTTATGCATGTTTTATGTGACACATTTATGTTATGGTTCTTGGGCATTGTTATGAAAACGGGTGGTTCCGTGATAAACTAAGGGCGGGTGAGCCCGTTATAGCTCTCCAATGCATTGGGTAACGCGAAGGAATGAAACGTTAAGGTTTCTCCGAAGAGATTTAGGGAATATACTGTGATGGGTATTCCAAACGTAACCAAGATGGTTACTCCCTACGTAAGAATGTTATGAATTCCTCAAGTTACCTCTATGTCTTATGTTTTCTATGATTTATTCATGATTTGATATGCCAATGTTTTATGGGTAAAGTATGATTTCATTCTTATGTATATATGAACTCATGTTTCCTTTCCATATTTTTATAACCCTTACTGAGCCTTTTATGCTCATCCCAAGTTTTTGAAATGTTTTTTCACAGGTCAAGGGAAAGGTACATGATGTGATGATAGTGTCGAGGATGTGTCAAGAATGAATCCATGTTTCATTTTAAATATGTTTCCGTTGATGGGAAGAATGAATACTGTCTTTTATGTAACCACTTTGTTTAAATGTGGAATGTAATGCAAGTTTCATGATCTAATTCTCTAAAACTCTAAACCTGAAAAGATCCTCAATGTGTAATCTTGTAATAACTCAAGATTAAGTAAGGTTTAAGGCTGGGGCCTTATAGGAAGCGGGGTTTACAGGGTCGTCGGGGTCGTTGGGGTCACGGGGGGATGAGGTCGCTGGGGTCGTAGGGACACCGGGGTCGCGGGGGGACGGGGTCGCGGGGGAAGTGGGGGGACAGGGGAAGCGGGGGAAGCAGGGTGAGAAGGGTGGTCAGGGTGGGGGGGGGGCGGAGGTGTAAAAAAATATTGTTTCACGGATATTTATTATAAACCGCCACAAAACCATTTTAAAAAATGGTTTAGCGGAAGTTCCCAAAATTGCTGCTAAAAAACCGCCACTAATGTCAATTTCTATTGTAGTGGAATATTATGTCACTAAAAATGAAAAATATTTTAATTATATAAAAAAATTTACATCACAAAATTAATACTTTTTATGTTGATGAAATCTATTAGTTATGATATATTTTTCCATGGAAATTAAAGAGAGGAAAGGGATGATTGAAAGGAAATATATAATTGATATGATTCATTTGTGACAATGTGGGGAAAATTATTATAATGTTTCAAATATTATTTGATAGTGATAGAGATTAATAAGTGTCACAACCCATACATCCCATGATTCCCCTCCTAGGATGGTAATTAATAAATGGTGATAATAACCTCTCGAGTCCCTCCTATAGTTGGAAATGAGATGGTGACGAGCACGAAGGGTATATAATATCAAAAAATGCAAGGAATTTCCTTTTTATATAAAAAATTATTTTGAGATAATATGGTACATCCCAAAATACCTCCAAGTAAAATATATATAAAATAATCCAAAAACCCATCCCATGTGAATGTTGAAAATATAAATTTTACAAATACAATGAAACATAAAAATAAATACAAAAGGAAGGGATAAGACGTGAAAATGAAACGGTCTCAATGTAACAGAAAGTGATGTCTGACACAGTCCATGTAATACTATGGGATTTTGGAAAGTTGTTTTATATATGTAGTGTGAGAATACATTCATACTGATAATGAAAAACCGAATTCTCTCATGAACAAGTTAGAGAAGATAACTAATTATCCTGTGAGAAAACCGCAAAACCCAACATCACCTAAAAAGGTATACTAAAAATCGCAACCTCTCCAATTCAAAATTATCACGAAACTAAAATAAACTAAATAAATATAATAATAAGATCGATGATTTTCTTACCCCACACCACTTCTCAATGGATTAACCACTCCTCCCCAATGGAAAATATCTTCACATTCGTAACTCTTCCCAAAACACCACCTAAATACCCTCCTACACACACCTAGGCTTCAAAGTTAGTCCCATCACTGGCCAAAACAATGAATATAACATCACAACAACACAGACATAGGCATCCCAGTTAGACTTATAACTTGGGAAAAAAAGCTCATCGCATCCCACTCGCACATATGTGGGCCTCACAGCTTGTTCTATCACCTGGGAAAATGAAGATCAAAACATCTCATCTAAAATGAAAATAAGAAAGAACAACTCATCTCATCCCAAAGATACATGGTTAGGAAAAACTCGCATGTAAAAATCTCAGAAAGCACAAATCTCACATACACACCTATGACTCACTACCATTACCTACCCAAAAAATGATGGGCTATCATCACCATAAATAAGGAACAGGAAAGTACAGGTGGCCAACCATCCATCCTCCCATAGGAATTTTTGGTAAAGAAACCCTCCCATTGACAATGTAGGTGTTTTGAAGATAGTGCGCAATTAGTGTGGTCTACATATATAAATAAAGAGGATAGTACTGTTATACATATATATTTTTAATCAATCAAGAACAACCAATGTCTTTACAATATAGAACATTCTTACAAAACTATCACCCTAATTTCTAGCCCTAAAAACAAAAAAAAATGAGTTCCATAGGGAGAAGATCCTAAAAAACTAATTCGGCTTCACAATTATTCAATGGTTAATAACCATTCACATTTACATAATTATTACAACCATTCCTTTTTCGAAACTAGCCCAAATTATTCCATACATTATTATGAAATTCATTTATTATCCTATTACTAGCCAATAAAATAACAAGAACAATAATACATAAAATTTCAAAATGTGGAAGTTGAACAGTGGTAATTTAATCCACATCACACTCTTCTCTTTTTAACACCCATTCCAACTACTACAATCACCATTCTTCAGTGTGTTTACACCCAAACCATTCTCTCAATAGTGAAAACCCCCAATATATAACCACACCCAAAACACATAACATAACAACTCAATCACATATCTATTGGAAAAAACCTCGGATCTATTATACATCCACACCCATTTATAGACACATCCATGTTCAAAACCAAATAATCAATCAACCAGATATTCCATTACACCACCCAAACCACGCCACATCACACAACCATGCCCAAAACCCCAATATAGAACATGTCATAACATTCCCCCACACAACACACCACCAAAATAATCAAGGATAGAAATATTCAAATTTAACTTGGCATACCTCACTAAATTTCACCTCATTAATTCATCAGTAATCATGGAAATAGATTTATCCTGGGTTATCTATTTATTTTAGCCGAATATACATTGTTAAAATATTCCATGTATTTATTTAAGGATATGTATACAAACAAGAAGTAATATAAAAAATTGTGCATCAAAGGACTATAAATTTTTATGATTATTAGTAGGAATATATCCCGTAAAATTAAAAATAATAATAATAAATAACAATAAATAGTGCATACATACGTCACATTCCTCTATCCCCACATATTAATCTTAGTATGTTTAGTTCCCCTTTTCATAATAAATAAAACATTATTCTCAATAGAAACATTCATACACCCACCTCACATGATTGACAGATAAGATAGATGAAATAAAACCTTCTTGGAAGAAGAAGTGATCAACACATCCTTAATGTGCCAAAGAAGGGGTGTGCATGTAGCAGGATATTCCAATGAAGGAAAGAACTGACTGGTGCAGAAAAAATGCTCAAATTCTTAGCGATGACTGGTTTTGGGTACCTTAGTCCAAAATTAATGAAAATTTAATGAATTGGGGGATGGACCCCTTCTAATAAGGGTTTTATCTGAGGCTCATGAAATATAAAACATGTTTGAATTTCTATTGATGATGGATCTCTACAAAACCACAAAGTTTGATCAATTAAAATACCAAAGAATATTAAGGATTTAAATATATGTCTCATATCCATTAAAATGTCTTAAAAACTCCATAAATAATGTATTAAACTCATTCTATGTTATGAAATACATAAAAAAGTCAAAATTGGACTAATTGATAAAATGTTGGAAATGACACATCGTTGGGTGAGTCATTGATTTGAGTAATCAGTGTGAGTTACCAGTGTGAGATACATGTGTTAGTCACTAGTGAGAGTCATTGTCAGGAGCTGCTATTGTGACTCACCATCTCAACTCACCATTCAGAAAGCTAACAGTGCGAGCTATTGTTTGGTGAGCTACTAGTCCATGTCACTTGTATGAGTCACCAGTAAGAGTAACAGCCGCGTGCTACCATTGTAACTCACTATTTTGACTCACCATACGGAACTAATCATTCAATTTCACCATTGTGAACTACCAGTGTGAGTCACTATTGAAACTCATCGTCGAAACCTACCATTAGTGAACTACCATTGGAAAACATGAATTTTGAAAAATACTTGATATGAGTCACCATGACTTCCCAGAACACTTCAACCGTTGGATTTTCACAATTTAATGAATCAAATTGGTCTAAGACATTACATAAAATAATTCATAAAACATTTCTTCCATTGAAGATCCAATAATAATATCAGGATAAAGAGGTGTCCGAACAATCACCCTGTGAGATACGTTTCACGGTTCTCATTACAATTGAAACACCTTTATCAACCAAACACATCATCGTCTATCAATGAACCATCCTATATTGTACAAAAGATGGAGTGGAATCCTCGTAATTCAAGAACATATCCTATGACTTCTGCTAACCCAAACAACCCCAATTCTCATGACATAATAACACCAACCACATTTTCCAAATAGATGAACCATAATATTCCATCCTCCATGTCATGATACTCTCCACTCAGGGCAGCACCGACTCTCCCCAAAGGTTTAATCTCATCAAAGATAATTTTGGTTGATTAGGAATTAGGTCATCCAATATTCATATATCCAGACACTATCACATGTTATTTAACAAGTAAACATATAATATTATAAAAAACATGATTCAATAATTATATCCCATGAAAAATAGAATATTGAAAAACCCAAAACATCTCTAGGTAATGGGAACTCATCTACGCTTCATTCCCCCAAGTACATTTGTCATGTACACCATTCTACACAACACATGAATCAAAATAATGGTCCTCACATGAAACACCTTCTCCCAATGATCCCAAATCTATGCTGGATTCTCCATATATGTCTCATCATCTTCAATATCCTATTATCCCGAGTCAATTACATGGAAGTCATCATGAAGATACCAAAAGAGTTTAGATATGTGTATGTTATCGTGGATCCTTTCCTTCTGTAGTGGTATCACCAACTGTTATTACACCTCACCAAATCTCCCCAACACCTCGAAGGGTCTAATGTCCCTGGGTGATTGATCACTCCCCCTGAAAAACATCTGCTTCCCACATGAAGGTAAAACATTCAAGAACATGTGGTCCCCATCCTCTAACTATAAGGGTCTCCGCCTACAATCTTCATAATAATTCTAGTGGTCCTACGCCACTTTCATCCACTCATAAATAAGCTAAACCTTCTATATTGTTTTATAAACTACCCCATGTAATGAAATTCTATTACCCTAACCTACATCCAACACAATGTAGAACAACACGATTTCCCATACAATTCCTCAAATAGAGCAATTCTAATTTTAGAGTGATAAATATTATTATATGTCTACTCCACAAAGGTAAGTTGTTGTTCCCAAAAAACTAGAAATTTCAAGATGCATGATTGAAAAATATAATGCATTGTCTAGATAGTCTATATGGTCTACCCATCTTTATGTGTGTGTAAGGTAGTGTTGATGCATAACTGGGTGCTGAAAGAATGATGCAATAAATTCCGGAATTGTTAGGTAAAATGGGTATCCTGGTCTAAGAAAATGGATCTTGGAACACCATTTACCTGCACCACCTCATCCATACGCTGATTTTCCATTGAATCCATTATGCATGACTCCTTGATCGTTATGAAGAACTGATTTTTCTAGCTGATCGAGTACTACCAAGATGGAATTGTAGTCACCCAGATATCTATGTAACCCTATGAAGTAATAACAAGATATATCATCCCACTTATAGTATGGGACATCTAATGGTTGCATCAAACCACTGAGAACATCGTTCTTAGCCTTCACCTACAGGCACACTATTCACATTTCTACAAACTCTAACACATCATGTTTCATCCCATCACACAAAAAATGTATCCTCAAGACATTGTACATATTTTAAAATCAATGGTGTACTTTTATGGGTGAGTAATAAAACAAATGGTGGACTCTATCATGCATCTCTAATAGAAAAAAAATCTCCCATGGAAGAAAGACCAACTCATACCATCACCCAGCCATCCTTCGAGAGCATTACAATGGTCAATGTGATCACGCATCACCTCTACCTCTATGTCACCCCAATGTGAATCTTCCATCTACTGCATTAGATAAGACAAAAATGTGATATGAAACAAACAACCTATACCACTTTCAACCCTTTCATCCATGTGTTGTGTAGCCAACTCCTCAATTTCCTTCCAGTCATATGCAGATTCATGAACAACCTAATTTTGTGACTTCTAGCTCATAGTAATGGTGCTAGAATTTCCATTTCCTGAGGTGTTGGAGATTCCAAAATCATAGTCATAATGTAACTCCATCCTCCACCCCTATCTTTAGTTAATATATCACAAGGGAATTATATAACTCAACCTCTTAAGATCTATGATGACTAATAAGATCTCTATAATTAGCTAATGTTACCACAACAACTACAAAAACATGACAGTTGCTAGGTCTAGATCATGGGGGGATTGTTATTCTCTTCTAGACTGAAATTCCTAGACCCATAAGAGATCAATGCATAACGCTTAATCAAGAAACAAATCAATCCCATAAAATAATCATCACAAAACACATTAAACATTACCCATTCCTCTAGAAAAAAGAGCATTGGAGCACTAACCAACATCCCCTTCAGATAACCGAACACAGCCTATCACTACACCCTCCACACAAAATCTAGTTCCTTCCTAGTCAAGGATATCAACGGAGATTCCAATAAAGATAAATCGGGTACAATCCTCAGATAATAGTCTGGGAGACCAAGGAAACTGCAAACATCATCCACCATCATGGTTGATGCCCATGAGACAACCTCTTCAACCATTGATATATCAACATAGAAATCCTACCGAGCCCCCACATTCTGAAGGAATCACACTTCCCAAGTATAGAACATACACTGGGACATATTTTGTATATTTCTTGGTGTCAAAGAACATATATGTTAGTCTTGAGAGACATAGATTACTCATCATCAAACATCGAGTATATAAAGATATCATAGATTAATATATTGGTGAACCAATCTAGGAACTCATGGAAGATGGAGTTCATGAGTCCCATGAATATGAATGGTGCATTCGTAACACTGAAGGGAATGAATACGAAGTCGAGGTGTCCAAACTTGTATCATAAAACAATATTCAAGATATCACCCTCCTTCACCCCAAAATGGTAAAATCCATACCACATATCAATCATAAAAATCTAATATGGACCTCTCAACTAGTCAAGAAATAATCTGTCCTAGAGAGATGGTAATAGTTCTGTAATTTCACATGATTCAACCACCAATAGTCCATGCACAGCCTCAAACCACCATATTCATTCCTTATGAACAACACTGGAGTTCCCCACTACATCCAATTAGTCTTGATAATTCCTTGTATCATCATGTCATCAATCTAAATCCTCAACTCCTATTATGCAGAAGGCACCGTCTGATAAGGATCCATCAAAATCTAACAAGAACCGTGTGATATGCATGTCCTAAAATCAATGTCAAGTAAAGGGGGTAGAGTCCAACCTCCTCATGGACAACATCAAATAATTACTCAACTATAATAGGAGCCTCGACCATATCGACATCCATATGTTCTATTAATAAATCAGTAAACAAAAAGAGATTGGTCTACAGAGGATGACTAACCATGTTACAGCTCTGCTAACAAACGATAACCGTACTTCATCCATCCATATATGAAAACATGAATGGCCAATGGAAGGAGTCGATAATGTGATGTTTAGAAAAAAAATATTCGATGATGAAAATGAAATCGTATAGATGCACCTAAATTATGAAAATATCCACATGGGACTATTGTAATATCATATATAGTCAACATCCCTAGAACACACCAAACAATATGGTCTAGAATCTGATTGGCTTACTCATTACTAAGGGAATGAGATGCCTCTCTACATATAGTCTTAAAGAATTTTCTAGAGTGGGTAAAACCAAGAAGTGGTAAACTCCTACGTCAAATAATGTGCAAGAAGGTGTACTAAACAAACTGATCGTACATAAAATGATCTATATCCCTACTAGAACTACCACTTCTATGATGTTAAACTTACCACACCCCCCTGATATTGCCCTCTACTAATGACTTCCTCCATGAACATGCCCATTCTAGGTTCCTAAGAAAAATCCTATAGTTAGCCTCTACCAGATCTATCTCCGATCAGTGGAGCAAGATCCTGCTACCCCTATTTATAAAACAACCTAATTGGAAACTTCTATTGAGACTGGTGTAGAACTTGTACAACTCCACCATACTATGATTGAATAGTAATTTAGAACTAGTTATGAATATTCTCATAGACTAAACATATGAAACTCCTCAGTACCAAGGTCACAAGAAAGGCATAAGGAACAGAAGGTCAAAACAGAAACTACTGAGGTCCACCACCTACTAGTCAAAACCTCAAAGGACCCAATCCCTAAGAATATCTTTTTTTAACCCTGCCTAATGTTGAAAACTGTTGGACCCCATTTCATGGTATACCTCTTCACAATTGAATCTACTCAATAACTTCCTTCTTCTTAGGAACCTCTATCTATGTCTACAATGTAATGTGAGTAACCAAAAACATGATAGTGGGGGAAATTCCTTCACTATTAATCTTGCATGAGAAACCTCATCTGAAAATATATATGGGGAAAATGAATGAGATCCTTGAACTTAATCCACTCCTCTCTCACTAACATGCTCCCATACTTGAGGGAGAGTAAATCCTACCTCTTTTTATCCTTAATGGTCGATGAATGGAATTATTCTTGGAAATCCTTATCATAATCGACACACAAAACGCCATCCTCCTTCCACTCCCCGAGGAACTATGTTCACCACTGACTCTTATCTCTCCTTGTATTCCTCAATTCCAAAAGAACCAAATAATCTATTGGATAATAGATCGAACTAAAGTTGATCTAATGCTCCTTGATATGTAATGTTTTCCCCATTTATGAAACAATACCCTCGTACATTCCCAAGGCCTGTCGCTAGAAAGTACATAAAAATCTCTGCCACTGGTCTCCCTCCACCACTAGATCAACCCTCCGCTGATCAATCATATTGGCTATCGGTGCCACGTCTTACCTAGCCACATGTAGATGACGACCAAGTTCCATAGCTGAAAAATGGAATCAAGGAATTTGTAAGACTGAGTTATATGAAATTTTACTTAATATTGATTTTAACTCATTTAACTCATTTCCTTATCCATTTAAATTTCCCCAAAACAACCTAATTCAGAAAAGGAGACATGTCATTATGATTTATGTACCTTTTCTAGGGACTTTACCATACAAATGGAGTATCCTCACTTTCTCATTAGGTAGACCCATAGTCCTTGTATCAGATCATGAGGGGCCCTAAAATCCCCTTTCTAATATGGTATTGCCAAGACTATGTCACGCACTGAGGTCACCTTACACCATTTCCCCACCAACCCGTGGAATCCTCACTGTTCCAAACTCCAAACTCCATCCTATCTCTCAACTATAACCTCTGATATCATTCTATCATGACCCATCACTCTAATGATTCACCTCATCATCTCTCTATGAATAATTCGATATAATAACACTTTATTCAAACCTCTAGTAGGCCACGATGTGGAGACCAACACAAAGGGTATACAATCTCATGAAAATGGGAGGCATTTCTCTTTTTAGAGAAAAAATGATTTGTATATAAGAGGTTTAATCCAAACAAAATCCATCTGATATATATATATATATATATATATAACAAATCCAAAAACCCATCCACACGCTCCTTTAAAATAAAACTATTTTGAATATGATGAAACTCTAAAGTAAATACAAAAATAAAGGCTATGCATTGAAAAAAACTATACAAATATCCAGATAATTAATGTCCAAAATAGTCTACATAACCCCCCTATAAACCTGAAAACATTTTATAAACATATGGTGAGCATTCAAGTATACACATTAAAAAAAACCAATGAATCTCATGCACATGTGATAGAAGAATACTAATTCTCATGTGATAAAATAGTTGAACCTAGTAGCAACTAATATGATATACTAGCCATACCAACTTCAACATGGAACCCTCACCATATTTCACAAGTAATTTAATGTAATATAGTAATAAATTTGATGATTTGGGTATCCCTCAACAATTCCCACAACATTAGACACTATTTCCTAACAACAAACGTCCTTGCACTCCCACCTCTTCCTAGCACACCACATCACAACATTCCCACACAAAGTTGTTCATCACATCTAGTCTAGTAACCTGGGAAAACAAAGCACATCACATCCCACCTGAAAAAACATGGTCCTTTTATCTAATCCCATCCACTCAGTAATTGAAGCTCATCACATTCTTCCCGCACACCCCAGGGACTCACAGCTAGTCTTGTCACATGGGTAAATGAAGATCATCAGTTATCATCCTGTAGACATATGGGAAGTCACAACTCATCTAATAACAAAGACACATGTGAATTATTAACTCCCTCATACACACCTAGACCTCACAACCACTACCTCCCTGAAAAATGATGGGCTTCCACCACATAGAAGATGGATCATCGAAGAGAGGTAGGCCAAGCATTCTTCCACCCACCAAGATGTTTGGGAAATACACCCTCCCACGTGATTGTGTGGGTGTTCTGCAAATAATTCTCAATTATGGTGGGGTTCATATAAAAAATAGGATGAAAATAATATTATACATATATAATTTCAAGATCTCAATCCCAACATATGGGTTTAAAATAGCCAACTAACATACAATACTACCACCCTCACTAAAACCATTAAAAAATGAACAACATACAAAGAAACATGTTTCAGATGGTGAATATCCTCAAGAAATAATGTTTCATCACACTTCTTCTAAATTTAACACTCATTCAGGTTTTAATAATTACTACTTCTATTCCATTAGCCAATCCAGCCCAAACCAATCTATCCCAAACCAATCCATTATTTATTAATAAATTCATTTATACATCCTATTTATACCTTGGAAACTAACAAGCACAACAGAATAGAGAATGTAACATAGAAAAAGAAGAACCATGGTAAATAGTCCAACATCACATTACTATTTGTTCAACACCCATTCTAACTACTGCTATCGTCATTCCTTAGAGTCATTCCACCCAATCCCTGCACTCAATAGAGAAACCCCCAACATTTAATTACACCTAGAAACACATAACCATGAAACCTGATCACACCCCTATATTAAATAGCATCGATACCATTCTATATCCACACCCATTTATAGCCACATACATATTTATAACAAAACAATATCTCAACAAGATATTCCATTACACCAACCGAACCTCCCCACATCATACATCCATGCCTGCAACCCCAAAACAGTAAAAGTCAGAACAATCCCACACACAACAAACCACGTAATGAATCAATACAAGGAATATTAAAATTTAATAAGGCATTATTAACTCAATTTTAACTTGATAATTTAGGGGTTACCATAGAAACATTTTAATCCAGGTCCATACATTTATTTTAGTCGAATATATCTGGTTAACTGATTCCATGTATTTTTTTTAACGAGGAGTATGCAAACATGAATTCATAAATATTTTGTGTCAAACTGAGTACCACCAACCAAAATTATTTTCTATAGGCATATATGCTATAAAATTCACAACATTGTTAAAAAATATTGATAAAAAATATGATCACACATCACATTCCCTAGGACCTGTGCAATGATCAAACTCTATTTAATTATAATTGCTAAAAAAATTAAAATATCTTCTTAAAGAAAACATTAATAAACACATCCCACATTACACATAGATAAGAGACATGAATAAAAACCTTCTTGGAAGAAGAATTGATCAACACTTCATTAATGAACGAAAGTAGGGTTACACATGCAACATGTAATTCCAAGGAAAACATGAACCAATTAGTGCTTCAAAAAGTAATGGATACATAAAGAGGAATGGTTCTTTGAACCACATATAATGATAAATGATAAATAAATAATTAAGGGAGGTACTCCATCATATAAGGATTAGATCAGATATTCAAAATATTTGATATTGTTTTGAATTGTAATTAATGCCGGTTATCAACAAAACCATGTCGGTTGGCCAATTAAAGCTCCCTAACTCTTAAAAATCCATATCCCTGGAAAAAGCTTCAAAAAAACATAATTACATCATTAAACTTATTTCATGTCAAAAAATATTTTAAAAGTTCAAAACTAAAAAATGGACATCTATTTGAAATGACTCGCCATTAGGTGAGTCACCACTATGATTCGCCGGTATGTGTCGCTGGTTTGAGATACCATTGTGATTCCTCATTCATTGAGAAAACAATGCGAGTCACCAAAACGTGCTTCCATTGCGACTCATCAGTTCAAATCACCATTCAGTGAGCTACCAGTGTGATCCATCGGGTGAGCTACAAGTGTGAGTCATTGGTGTGAGTCACTGTTTTGAGCTATATATTAGACTCATAATTTCAACTCATCAGTTCTAACTCACCATTATGTCACACCATTGTGACCTACCAGTGCAAGTCATCATTGTGACTCACTATTAAGACCTACCAACGACGACCTACAATTAAAAAACAATAATTTTGGAAAACTCTTGAAATGAGTCACTATGACCTCCCAAAACACATTAACCACTATATATTCATATTTTAACAGACTGAAGTGGTCCAATCCATTAAAATAAGAAATTATATATAATCTATGAAGTATATTACCTTTTAAAAGTGATATCAATCAATGGAATTAACTTAAAAATTATATATAGAGGACGATCTCCATGATCTAGGATGAATAATATGATTACGATTATTTAGAGGATGCTGAAACAATGTTAAGGTCATATAGACAAGATGTTATCAGGGATACAATTGAAAATTATGAATTTGAAATAGGGTATTAAAATCAACAATATGTGGTTATTGATATCACAATGAATCTTGAGGGGGATACCATTGTTATTGATACTCGAAAATAGAATAGATGAATTACTTATGAGTTATTTTAATAATTTTATAATTTTGTGGTTCAAATAAATGTTGAGAATAAGAATCTAGAATTTCAATAAGTATATAAATTTTTATATTACAATAACCATTGAAATATACAATAAATAAATCTTATGAATATTGGAAAATAGTATATGATCAATTACCTTAATTCTTGTATAATGTAATATACAATGAATATTGATTTTAATGAAGAATAAGTGATAATTATGATAAATAAATTTTAATCCAAAATTTAACAAGATATTTGTAGAAAAAAAATCATTTTGGAAGGTTCTTTGATGTATAATGAAAAGAAATTAATAAAAAAGGTTAAATTTTTTTATATAATTATTAATGAACAATATACCATGTTATTAGGTAATAATTATTTCATATGTGATTTCAAGACATTGAAATATGGAATGGTGAAAAAAAATCAATAATGGTACCCTGATGGTGGGGATTTTTTAAATGAACTATAACACACTAAAATAAATTAATGTGATATCTTTGATAAATGAAAAACATTGATTTTGAAATAGTCACCAAATGTCAATGAGTAAAATATAGATAATATTTATTTCAATTTTATATATATTTGTTGTAAGTAGTGTTAAAACATATTCCCTCCTTTGAAGTGTTAATTTTGTGGCAATAGTTTTCACACTACATCCTATTGTAAATTTATGCAGATATATTTAAGTGATAATATCCTGAAAACCATAAATAGAAAATAATAACATATCATTCAACTTGTAGAATAATCAATTCAATCTATATTTATTTCATTATTATAATTTCTAGCATAAACCAATTAATTTAAAACAAATAATAAATGGAAACTACCTCTAGGAATTTCAAAGTTGAATGGATAGATAATAACCAAAATTTATTAAATTAAAAATATAGGTTTTATATTGAAATAGTAATATTGGTGTCACATCCATGACTTCCTTTAACAGTATTTGTCATTTTATTGATATTATATGTTTTTTTGTTGGGATTTCCCTTGAAGTTTTAGTGGAAAGGGCGTGTTCTCGTGATTTGGCCCAAACCATGAGCCAATTTCATGTTTTAAAAACAATTTAATTTTTTAATAACTACTTAAATTTTCAAAATTTTATACACATTAAAATTCCCAATTAACATCCCTTAGTATATTAAATTGACCATATCAATTTGGACCACCTAGAAATCCAAAATAATGAAGGATTTGGGTTTTTATATTACACTATTGGGCTAGCCCATAAGCCCATTTCCTACTTTAAATTATTTTGTTTTCTTTTTCAATATCTTGATCATTTTTTCATTTGTTATGATTTTACCACCCAATTGATGTTAAAATCCTGTGATGAACCCCCCATTATCTATTTTTCCACTTTGGAGTGCATCTCTCCCACGGATTAGAGAAATCGTTCTTAGTCTTTCTCAAATTTCACAGATTTGAAGAGGTAAATTGTTTCGTTCATAAATCCTTCAATATTCACTCTTTTCCCCCATATAATTCCCCACATGACCTTATAAGACTTATTATATTATCCATTCTAGTTGTGGATTCTTCAATATTAAACTATTCGTGTATTTTGGCTGATTTCATCAAAATCTATCAATTAAGTGAGTTTATTCGCACTTTCCTCCCATTTTATTAGGTGTTCTACACATTTATTGAGGTTCTAGAATTTCCAAGAACTATATTTAATACCTAGGGTAATATTTTGTGTCATTTTGGTGAAATATTGTGGGGTAGGTCATGATTTAACTTCCACGTGGTGTGGTGGTGGTGTGATTGATGATTCACGCAACGATTTGGAGTTTTTGGCACAAATGGTAGGTTATTACTTGTGTAAGAATTAATGGATGAGTTAGTTTTGATTGATTTATATTTTTATCAATATTCTATTCCATTGTGTTAGGTGATAAAATTATATTTTGTATAATTTGTTAATTGTTTTGTTTTTAGGAGGCATTTTTGTGAAAGAATGAATATTTTTTATGTATATTCCATGTTGTGTTCATTGGTGTTGTTTAATGATAAATGAAATAGTTTTATTAAATTTTTTATGGCTTCTAATTATAGTTTTATGTGATATTTGAATTATTTTTGTCTTAAAATAGGTTTTTTAGACGGATTTTTTATGCAAAACATGGATACAGTCATTGGAATTGTTATTTGAAGGTTTTAAGGATTCAAGATTTATGTAAGAGGAGAAACCATGCTGCCAAACTGTTTTGGTAGGAGTGTAATTTTTAAATGGGATATTTTAACGTTAGAGGGATGTTATGTGATGTTTAAAATATTTTAAATTATTTTTAATTATGTTTAAAGGATTTTTTCATTCGTGAAAGATAGGTGAAATGTGTTGTGGGCTGTTTTGGTGTGAGTATTATTTCCTAAATGAATTTAAATTAATAAGGGGATCGTGTGACATGTGTGTGGTCTGTTTGGTTTTTCTGTGACTTTGAATTTTTACTTTCATGTGAATATATAATTTCATGACTTTTGGATGTTGTTTGAGAACAAAAGTGAAAACACAGGTATCTAGGTCATTGGACATTTACTAGTATTTTTTTGACCATGTGGGGTTTGGCTCATCTTTCATGTAGCATGTTTAAAAATGGGAAAAAATCAAAAAAAATATGATGATGATGTTTTGGAAATACTTGGTTATTGTTATGATCCCTACTAGTTTCTCGTGTGAATGAGAACATATATTTTTTTGGTTACCTTCATTAGGTACGAGTTACCTGGGACCCACAACAAGCTAGTTGCTATGGTTTCCTTCCCATTTCTAGTTCTCATTATATATTTTATACATAAACAGGTATATAATATTTTTTGATGGATTAATTCAGTATATTTGTAATTTTATTTGAATGTTTTTATTTATTTTAAATTATCCCACCTGAATGTTGTTTTTATTTAAAGTTTCATCTTTTAGAAATTATAACTAGCATTTATTTTTTAAATACGTGCAAGATTTTTTTCTTATAATGATTATCACATAGAATATTTTTGTGGTGTAATACTACTAGGATTTCGATCACAACCTACTTAAAATATTGGGTTTATGTAGGCTTATTTATTTTATCGCAGGTTGGGTAAATTATTTAGTGCCAGTGGTTTGGGTTTCTAGTTGGCCTTATTCGCGAAGTGTCATGGAGATGGATTGAGGGTGGATCACATTCCCATGAGGATGTTCATGGGATTTATTTTTTGACTTCTATTGTTTTTAATAGTTATTGATTTTTTTTCTAGATGATGTAATTCAATTTTTAATTTTTTTAAAAAATTTGTTTCGGGTTAAAAAAATCCATATTTGGTTTATTTGGTTTTTTTGTTGTTTAATGTTCAAAAACTCATGTAAATAATTCCTAAATTTCATTTTTTATACCTAAGCACTTGTTCCAGCCCACGGGGATCGGGAACACCCTTTGAGGCTTTACAAAAGCTTGGTCGGGTGCTTGTTTTGCTGGAGACCTGATTCAGTTTGTGACAAAATGGTATCAATGGAGGTTCCCTATCATATGACATGTTATTTGGGGAAGTGTTAGGATAGTTCGGGACTAGTATTTTTGGGACATGAAATTTCTATGATGAGTAGGGTGCCTGGCCATCACACCTCGTGATGGGATTCTTGTTTCTAGGGTAAGTTGGGTTTTATCTGAGTTCTTTGTTTCTCATGGTTAATTGAAGATTGGGGGAAATGAAAAAAGATTTTGGTTGATGGTCCCAATGAGCTCACAAGGCCTGGAAATCCATGTAGGGCAGGGGATATTTCCCTAGAACACTCTCCATGGTAGTGATGTGATTGGTTCATGGCCACAAACTGTATGTCAAATTCACCCTCCGACACTAGTATTCCTCTCGTATTGTATTGTGTCTTTGTGTTTTGGAATCATTGATATTTTGTTTTTAATTAAAAATGACATGGTTTTCAGAAAAATAAATTTTTTTTGAAATGATTTTATAATAAATTAGAAGTTGTTTCTTTTTAAAAATTGGTGGAAATGAATTTTCAGAATTGTTTTGAAATGATACGTGGTGTGTTTACACCACCTTTTGAAGAATAAATTATGTTAAATTGGGTTTTGAAAATATGTTTCAATAATATTTTATGAACTATATAAATTATTTTTGAATGGAATAAAGTGTTTTAGAATTTATGTGTGGGTTTGATGATGGATTTTGATTTGGTAACTATCGATCATTTGAATTGTTTTATGAAATTTTATAACCTTGTTTTGAAATGAGAAGAGTTGAGTTCTTAATTCAATGTATATTTATAAAATGGAATTTTTCATGAAATTAGATGTTTTTTCTAATGGTTTATATTATTTTGAAAGAGATTTAAAAGGAATGAAAGTGATTTTTTATTGAATGATGTTATATTTTCTTATTTTTTTTATGATGTAATTTGTTTTTTGATTTTACGATTATCGGTTTTGAGAAAGGGAATGTGTGGTTAAAATGTTTTGAGTTTTAAAAGATATATGTTTTGGTTTTGTTCTTTGTTGTTCTCAAGGGTGACCACATTCATGGGTTTATATGGGTATATTGATGGTTAATGTCCTGAATGGATAAGTTTTTGGATGGAAATGAGGTGGTTTCATAGTGTGGCATGTAAACATGCATGTGTGAGGATCATGAAATACCATAAGTAAATGCACAACCCACAAACACTATTTTTTTAGAACTGTTTTAAAAAAAAGTGTCATGTTATGATAATGTGTGGTTTGGAGCTGTGTATTATGTATTTTAGGGATTGTTATTATGGGATGTTTCGAGTTCATGAACCCCTTTTGTTTAAATGACGTTTTGGGTTTGTGTTTCGTCGATAAATTGGAATAATGCATTGGTCAGTGGTCTCTTTTGAGAAAAATGTTTAGGAGGCCAATGTTGTGGATCTACTCATGTGTTTGGTTATGGTTTGTGGTATGTTATGACCAAATTAATAGACTGGTTGTGTCCATGGGTTTTCTTGTTGTCCAAGTTACTCTCCCATAAATAGTTAATGCATGAATGAAGTGTGGCCCATGTTGATTATCCATTAGATGATCATCCAGTTGATCAATATAAGGAAATTTTTCATGATCATTGGATATTGAGTTTACCCATTATCCATTTCGTTTGTGTGGATCCCCTTATAGAGGTATGGTGTTTTTGGGAGGTTGAAATAGAATATAGTTTTTTATTATCCTTGAGTCGTCGAAGGTTAATGTTGTTCAAGGTTGTAAGTGTAGAATGATGTCTTAAAGGGCATTTGGGTATTTTGATAGTATCATCAAAGATAGAGTTCATGTAAGGCCACCAGTGTGTAAAATATGGCCAAGAGTATCTGTTATGGCCACCCTTTGGAGTCATATGCATTTTGGGAATTGGCATAAGGTCAATATTTTTGTGTTTTTTATTATCCACAATGGTCATGTTCGGTGATTCCTTCTGATGTCGTGTTTTCGTTTGATTGTTAGGGTGAAGGATATGCAATATTTTGAGAGTCTCTGTTTTGTTGAACACATGTTTCCCTTTAGGGAATTCCAAAATCATATTTTCATTAGAAATTTGTTTATATTTGTCCTTTCATTCTGTTGGTTCCAATATAATGAAACATGGGGAGATGTGTATGCATCCTCTAAGACCGTGTTTTGATAAAATGACGGGTTAGGTAAAAGTGAGTTTGAAGTGTGTCAAGTCTCATTGGGCCAATCTAAGGACAAATTTTAATTGTTTGTGGCACCAAAACAAGAAGTTCCATTTTAGGTCATCCCAAGGCTTAACTGTGGGGATGAAGATTCTTCAATCATCTGAGCTTCAGCCATAGGTCTTGGAGTGATGCCAGCATGTAGTCAGGGAAATCCCAAGTACATTATACAAAAAATTTGGTCTAATTCCCATCCTTAGTGTGAATGATGGAATAGTTTGAACCTCTGGTATTTTCTCCTTTCTCTAGTTTTTCTCATTCAATGGAAAAATTTGGGGGAATTTCATTTCAATTTTATCTCATATGTTCATGCTTTCCCCATGTGGTTTTTTTGATTGTTTAGAAAATATTTTGAACTTTGGTCTAGGCAGATGGTAGCGCACAGTTTGCGCATAGTTAGTTGTAACTGTGCACCAACCTATGAAACCGTGCGATAAGAGAAAATATCCACCACACAGTCTATGAATGGAAATGCACATAGGCCCATGTAACTGTGAAAAGTTTCTCCTTTGTATGGAATTCTCGGCATGGTAATCCTATGGTTTCCCAAACTATGCGGACTAACCATGTTGTCATTTCCACATTTTAAATTTTTGGGTCTTTTCGTGTCGGCTTGTTCTAGTTTGTTAAGATGGTTGGTTTTATGGTGAGTAAACCCACTATGGGTCTCATGTATGTTATTTTGGAAATGTATATTGAATGTCTACCCCTGGTACTGGGGAGTCCATTCAGGCCTCCCCCTCTTACTGTCCTGATTCTTTCGTGGGAAATCATAAGTTATCTCTTATGGTGGAGATCCCATTTGTGTCTTCCCATATCAGTAACTCTCTTTTTTCCATGGTATTTTCTTGGAAATAGGTTGTCTCGTTCAGAGCTCTTTAACCACTAACATCCTCCCGGGGTAATCATTTGTATTGAAGTGAGACTATGGTAACACCGGTCGATGTTGTTGTTCTTGGGGGTAAATTTTATGAGTCTTGTTTGGATAGTGTTTTTTGTGTTTTGTTTTGGGATGAAGTTTGAATGTGCTTCATCATTATAGGAATATGGTGTATGTTTTGGTTATTCATAGAATCACTCCATTGATTGATTTTCATGAGATATCTTAGAATTTTTGGGGTGGGTGAAACATGGAAAAGGAGTCCATTTTTTGCCGTTCTGTTAGGTTTGGTTTTTTCATTTATCCTTGCTATGGCTTTCTGAGGGTGGAAAGTTTTATGGTGGTGAAATGTTTTGAATCCATGACTTTTTTATTGGTATATTTATATCAATTACTATTCGTGATTTATTTTTGGGGGTATTGAATGTAGTTTTCCAAGAAAGTGGGTGTTTTCATGATTTGGGCCAAGCCTTTGAGAACATTTCATGTTTTAAAAACCATGATTTTGTAAATACTTAATTTTTCAACATTTTACATCAATTAAACTTCCCAATTGTCAAAAAAAGTATATTAAATCCACCACAACAATTTGAACCCCATATATGTAAAGACACGGAATTTCCCTAGAATTTATTTTATTAAATAAATTGAATTTTAAGAGTCCACAAAAATTTACGGCACTTGATTATGAGCCCCGGTGTGCTCGGAATCAATTTCTGAAGTTTTGTTCGGGTATATTCAGTAAACGTATGAGTGGGATTTTAAAACTTTAGAACCGATGATTGAAATTTAAATCTCAGTGCACCTTGGAACTCACAGCGTTGGTATTCGATTAAGAGGACTTTCACCTCGATGGCAGTCGGTTGAGAATGAAAGTTAGTTTTTGGGTTTTTAATAATGTTAAATAAAAATAAAGCATTCGATTTTTTTTATTTGTGATGGTTAAAACCTCTTAGAGGAGGTTAGGGGTGGAGCCCACTACACCATAACCTCCCATGAGAGGTTATGGTGGAGGGGCCCACCCGAGGTTTAAACACCTATTGTCAATTAATGAGGTGGGGACCACATGAGGATGAAACCCTTGAACTCCCCATTTATGGAGTGACCACCCATTAATCCTCTTGAAATACCTTAATTAATTTGTTCATACACATAAGAATTAATTAATTGGAGCCCCCCCCCCCCTTTAATTAATTCTCTATTTGAATTCATGCACACCATTAAAATAATGGAATAATCTATTATTTCATTTTGGATGGAAACATTTTTTTGGTGGAACGGGGGAAGGGGAGAGCTAAGGAGAACCATCCTCCCATTGAAGAACATGAAGAATGTCATCGATGCTTTTGCCTCGGTTTTCTACCCCATGAACTTTCTAACGCATGAGCTTGATTTGGGAGTGCATAACGAATGTGGAAAACAAAAAATCGATGCCCGCCTTTCCACGACATCATCAACGAACAACAATACGAGGTTGGGGTTGTTTTATGATTGAGTATTAACCTCTGTTCTTAGTCCTTAGGTGTTCCCTTTGAGGATTATTGATATCACCATAACGTGGAAGGCTTGGGCCACACGAACACGGCTAGACCCACCTCCATCGTTTTACCTCGCATGGTGATGGTGGCGGTGGCGGCGCAACAGAGCTGCCAAAAAAGTGGACCTCGGTGGGGCAACAACGGCCATCAATGGGCCACCCACGAAAGAAATCAGTGGCGCAAGGCCACCGAGCCACCGGAAGGGTGCAACACCATCGTTCCACGCAGATGAAAGGGGGCTGTAGCCAAGTCGGGCTGCGGTAGAAGGGCGCGATGCCATCGTGCCGCGTGGAGGAGCTGAACCGCACCTAGGGAGGGCCGCAGTGGAGAAGCAGAACCGCGGCCAGGCGAGCCACAGCGGAAGAGCACAGGCAGCCGACATCGGGCCGGCCACCGTCCATGTATGGTGGCTGGCCACTTGGCCAACCAGGAGGAGCGGGACCCTTCTAGGTCCCACGTAGCATGGATCGGTTCCACCAGGTGCCAGTTTTGATCCCACCCGAATGGCTTTGCCATTGGGGATTTCTAGGGGGTGTAGGGTACCCCCCTTGACGCCACTTAGATAGACCCCCGTGGGCCACCGTGCCACACGTGCGGACTGGGCCGCCCCCTCGAACTGGGTCCCACACGAGTCGCCCCCCAGGCTGGGCCGCCCTCGAGTCGGGCCACTCTCGGCTGGGGTGCCCCGCCAGACAGGGCCGCCCCCTCGGGCCGGGTAGCCCCCTCGGGCTGGGTCGGACCCGCGGACCGGGTCGGACCCGAGGGTCGGGTCGGACCCGCGGACCGGGTCGGGCCCCAGCCAGAACCTGTTTGACCTGAATACACCTCTTCTCCCATAACTTAGGCTACATGTGTCTAATCCACAAACATTTTATAGAGATGGAAAGCATAGAGCGAAACAGTTCTTTTTCCATACCCAATATGTGGTTTGGACACAGTTGGGGTATGGTCAAGTTTGTCTGAACCTAAATTCCAACCGGGTTCCTGGGAGAGAAATGTCAATAACTACAGACTGGACGTCTGATTGACGTGTCTTTTGTTGCATTGATACCCCTACGACAAGGCAGACCACTAAGTTACATCTACTGGGGGCTTTGTGACAGTTGGAGAATCGACCTGTAGTTCGTGGAGTGGATTCTCCGCGAGACGATCGAGCGGAGTACAGAGACCTATTAGATGGCTAATACCTGACGATTGCTGACCTTTCAACTCATAGTATTTCGACTAGTCTAGTGGGGAGTGCCTCTATGTGACATGGTAGACCCACTGTGGGGAGAACCTCTGTGTGACATAGCAGACCCATGGTACTCTATAGGAAGAGTACCTTAGTAGGCTACAAGGGGGGTGCCTCTATGTGAGTGCGACAGACCCATAGTGGGGATCACCTCTTTGTGATGGCAACATATCCAAGGTACTCGACAAGAGGAGTACCACAACAGTCCATGATAGTGGGAATCTCCTCTGTGTGACATGGCAGACCCACTGTACTTGATAGAGGAGGAGTACACCATCAGCCGAGGATCTGACAGTTTGACTAGAGATGATACATGATACTACCCCCTTGAATAAAATATCGGATTGAACTGAGTCAGTAACTTTTTTTTACTTCATGACTGAGATGGATTATTTGATAACTTAGGTATATGTATGGGCATATACCTAAGTGGGGTTATATGTTGTTTTCATACTTTTTGGTTTATCCTTGTTGGATTTTGTGAGAACTTGAGGGTCTCGGTGTCCCTACATAGTATGGTTATACTCACCCATGAACGAGCTATTCTCGCACCTCATTGTGTTGGTTGCAGATGACAGACAGTGCTGACTGAGGCAGAGAGTAGCAGGACTGGACAGTACCCGGAGGTGGACCACATGGTGTGACGGTACATGGAGGAGATAGACAGATGTGGAGTGTTGAGGAGGCCATCTATACCTACCCTTTAGGTAGGAACCCCAGAGGACAACTGAGTAGCTTCTTTACTTTACTTCCCATTGTACTTTCATTTAGTTGTACTTGGACTTCAACGTTGGTCTTGTATTTTCGGCCCCTTTTACATTCTATCACTTATTTTGTATAAATTTATTCCTTGTGTTTTTCTTCCAGTTGTGTACTCTTTTGTGTGTGTTTACATTTTATAAAGGCAATGCTTTCCCAGCTTAGGTATTTATGACTTTGGTCCTAGTCACCAGCCTCTGGCCTATTGAAGGTGGGCTTAGGGTAGTCATGGCATGAGTCCCGAGGACGGGTCGTGACAAATTGGTATCAAAGGAGTTGGTTTTACTGTAGAACATAGGACTCTGATCATTCTTTTCGATGATGAAATAGTGCTACGGGTACTAAGTGTTGTTTTTAGTTTAGGGAGTCCAGTAATCGTGTGGGTGGACGACATATCCATACACCAAGACCCTAACTACTGATTTCTGACTTAATGCACGAAAACACTAATTTTGTGCATGGCTTTAAATGTATTCTTAAGTCATCACTAACAAGTCATCTCACCAGGTATAATCTTTTGACTGTGTCACAACTGTTTCATTCATGATGCCTCCCTACGGAGCCCCGAGATTCGTACGCTCTAACAGCCCACCGAGCAATCAGGCCTCGGTGCAGGGCCCTTTAGCAGCGGAGGCACCAGTGCTTCCACATCCCGTTGGGCCACCAATGACATCATCCCCAGCTGCAGATAGTGCACACCACTTGAGCATGCTGCATGAGTTCTATCTCCAGAGGCCACCTAGGTTCTGAGGAGAGATGGACCCACAGGCGGCTGAGAATTGGCTGGAGGCTGTGGTGAGAGGCTTCAGGCTAGTAGGGACACCAGTAGAATTCATGGTGATCCTTGCTTCCAGCCTTCATTAGGTAGTAGTAGGCAGATGGTGGAGCCTGATTCTCCAGGTTAATGATGAGACAACACTTCTATGGGCAGACTTTGATAGCTTGTTCCGGGTGGATTTTGTCACAGCCACCTTTCGAGAGGTGTGGATACATGAGCTAATACATCTACAGCAGGGTAGAATAATGGTAGCTCAGTACTCATGGAGATTCACCAACCTCTCGCACTACTCCACAGATATGGTACGAGACTCATTCTTTGGGGCTCGGACCATCGAGGAGGGGCTCAAGTGATAGATTAATGCATCGATGATCTCCCACAACATCGCAACATAGGTGGGGGTGTTTGAGAGTGCCCTCCTAGTAGAGATATTACTAGATGATCAGTCACCAGCTGCGAGACCCACTACTAGTTGACATGCAGCAGATTCTTCTGTGGCTGGAAGTAGACAAGTGACACAGAGGTCCAAGAGGACCAGACCCACAGGTGGATGACCACATGACTTAGGATCTGTTATGCGGGGCACCCGAGGCAGTGACATACCTTCCAGGAGTAGGCAGTGGTACTCATGTGGTGGGTAGGGTCACATGGATCGTGACTGTCCGACCCGCCATTCAGATGATCACCAGACAGTTAAGGTACCTCATAGGTAGAGGCATAGATTCGATCGAGGCGGTCCGCAGGGCGCAGGCGGACGTGGAAGAGGAGCTGGTCGAGCAGCTGGCGGTGGATTACCTTTCAAGGTGCTATCGCCACCACCACTAGGAGGACCACCCCGACTACAAGGGGTAGGTGTACATGGGAGAACTCAGCTTTAGGCCGCTAAGGAATATGACCATGGTGCTCCAGAGGTGATTTGAGGTTCAATCTAGGTCTAATTTACCTCACCTGCAATTATTATAGACACAGGTTCCAGTCATTCTTTCATTTCCACATCCCTCAGTCAGTGATTAGAGATTCATAAAGATTCGTTAGTTCAATTCTTATGACTAGAGAATCATACATGAGATGATTCAACGATTACATACTGGTGCCGGTAGTGCGAGCTTACTTTTGGAGGCGAGAAAATCAGCTGGAAACTCCTAGTATGGGCATTGAGGATTTACGATTTCATCTTTATTATGGACTAGTTATCTACAGTCCATGATCAGATTGATTTCATTAGGCAAAAAGTGCGGTGTTTCCTCAAGGATGGGATCAGGTTTACCTTCACCGTGTGAGAAGGGATCCTTTTCAGCACATGAAAGACTTACTCAGAGGAGGGTGCAGCTGATCACTCACTAGTTGGCTTGCCTTACCCTCAGAGAAGTCGATGTGGAGAGTCTGACTTATCCTGTAGTGGTGGACCAGTACACGAATGTTTTCCCTGGAGATGTTCCAGGACTACCTCCTCGTAGAGAGGTAGACTTGTACATTGACATGTACACCGGGATGACACTGATATCTACTCCAGCATATTGGATGGCTCCCGGTAAGATTTGCGAGATATGGGTACAACTAGATGGATTGTAGGGAAAGGGATTAATCCAACCCAGTGTTTCTCCCTAAGCAGCCCTGATATTGTTTTCCAAGAAGGTGTACAGGAGCTTGAGGATTTGTGTTGACTACCATCGCCAGAAACCAAGTGACTGTGATGAACAAGTACCCACTCTCGAGGATTGAAGACCTCTTTGATCAGCTGAAGGGAGCATGGTGGTTCTCAAAGATAGACCTCAGATCAGGCTATCACCAGCTGAGAGTTCAAGATGAGGATGTACGGAAGACGACCGTCAAGTTTCAGTATGACCACTACAAGTTCTTGGTTATGAATTTTGGCATAACCAATGCTCAAGCAGTGTTCATGAGTCTCATGAATAGGATCTTCCATCCATACATCAATTTATTTGTCGTAGTCCTCATCGACGACATTTTCATCTACTCGATTTCTGTGGAGGAGCATGCCTACAATTTACAGGTAGTACTGGACACACTTCGGGAGCACCACTTATATGGTAATCTCTCGATGTTTTTGTTCTGGATTCGAGAGGTTCACTTCTTGAGACATGTCATCTAGGAGGCTAGAGTTTAATTATATCCATCGAATATTGAGGTAGTACTTTCTTTGGAGCCACCCAATAGTGTAACGAAGGTACAGAGTGTCCTGGGTTTGGCTGGATACTACTGGAGATTCGTTCCAGACTTCTCCAGAGTTTCAGGACCACTATCAGCCTTGACTAAGAAGGGGAAACCCTTTGTGTGGTCGAAGAGATGCCATCAGAGATTTCAAGAACAATGGTAGAGACTGACTAGTGCCCCCATCTTGAGGATTACAGAGGAAGGTGGAGGGTACGTAGTCTACTGCGATGCATTAGGGACCAGACATGGGTGTGTCCTGATGTAGGAGCGAGTAGTGATCGCGTATGGTTATTGGAAGTTGAGATAGCATGAGCAGAACTAAGTTACACATGACTTGGAGTTAGAAGCAGTGGTCTTCACCTTGATGATGTGGCGACATTTTCAGAGGGGAAAATGTTTAACCGTGTACTCTGATCACAAGAGTCTCAGGTATATCTCTTTTCGGAAAGACTTGAATCAGAGACAGTGATGTTGGCTTGAGTTCCTCAAGGACTATGACTTAAAGGTATTATATACTTCTGGGAAATGGAATGTTGTTGCAGATGTGATCAGCAGGAGGACTGGTATACATCTACTAGGATAGGCGACAGAGCAGCTGGCTGCTTTATAGATATCCTTTATGGATAGAGATGGAGTAGAATTCCTTCAGTCTCTTACGATCACTCCCCCAATTCATCAGCGATTCAGGGATGTGCAACATGGAGACACTGACTGTGAGACACGACGTGCTCAAATATCCACAGGACATGCACCTGCTTGATTTTATGAAGGTGGGGAGAACGTCATCCTTTTTAGAGGATGTACTATGGTACCTATAGCACTTCAGGAGGAAGTGTTTGTGGGATTTCCACACGTCCTCTATAGCGGTACATCCTGGTGTGGCGAAGATGTACCAGGACCTTCGACGACAACACTTGTGTCCAGGAATGTTGAAGGCATGGGCTGAGTTTTTCTCACGATGCCTCACTTGTAATTAAGTGAAGGCGGAGCACCAGGTACCACCATTCTTGGTTCATCCCTTATAGGTCGCAGAGTGAAAATGGGAAGGGATATCCATTGACTTTGTGACAGGTCATCCACGTACATCCATGAGTCACGACTCGATTTGGGTGATTGTTGACCAACTCACCCTGTCGGCCCACTTCCAACTGATTAGAGAGCAGGATTAAATTGAGAGCATGGGATGCCTCTATGTGTTGATGATTGTGTGTTTTCAAGGAGTATCTTCTTTTATTGTCTCCAACTATGATTCACGATTTAATTCCCGCCTATGGAAGGGGTTGCAAGAGGATTTTGGTACATATCTTTGCTTGAGCACCGCCTTCCATCCTAAGACAGATGGTCAGACTGAGCGAACCATTAAGACCCTCAAAGACATGCTCTAAGCTTGTGTCCTTGACTTCAGTCACAATTGGGAGGATCACTTACTATTGGTAGAGTTTGCCTACAACAACAGCTATCCCTCCACCATCGGTGTGGCACCTTTTGAGGGATTGTATGGTCGACCTTACAGATCACCATTGTGCTGGACAGACCCAAGGGAGTCACCACTAGTGGGACCAGAGATGGTAAGGGCTAGCATGGAGAAGGTGCAGATCAGCCAGGAGCAGATGAAGACTGCACAGAGCAGGCAGAAGTCATGTGCTGATAAGAGACAGAGACCTCTGGAGTTTGAGGATGGCGACCATGTCTTCCTACGTGTCTCAAATCGACGAGGTCTATGGAAATTTGGCTGAGGAGGAATGTTGTGTCTGTGATTCATAAGACTTTTATAGTTCCTTAGTAGAGTAGTAGAGGTGGATTACCTCTTAGCTATTCCACCATAGTTGCACCGGGTGCACGACATCTTCCACGTATCTCAGTTGAGGAGATACATGGACGACCCATCCCACATCATCGACCACAAGGAGCTCGACATCGATGACATGGAAACATTCACGAAGGTTTCAGTAGAGATTGAGGATCGAGAAGAGTGGGTCCTACGTGGATGGTCTATACATATGGTGTGCGTACACTGGCAGCATGAGAACATCTATGAGAGCACATGGGGGTGGGAGGCACATATGCGTGCTCAGTACCCTCATTTCTTCCCTTAGATTGAGTTGTAGCTTACGGGGATGTAAATCCTTGAGGTGCGAAAGATTTAAAAAGGACATTCACCTCGACAACAGTTGGTCAAGATTGAATGTAAGTTTTTGTATTTTTAATAAAGTTAAATAAAAATTAAGTATTAGCTTCTTTTTATTTGTTGTGGTTAAAACCTCATAGAGGAGTTTTGGGGTGGGGGACACTATTCCATAACCTCCCATGAGAGGTTATGGTGGTGGGTCCCACCTTATGTTTAAACACCTATTTTCAATTAATGAGGTAGGGACCACCTACCAATGAAACCCTTGAACTAACCATTTATTGAGCTACAACCCATTAAACCTCTAGATCTCCCTTAATTAATTTGTACCTACACATAAGAATTAATTATGTGGAGTGCCCCACTTTGTTATTTCTCTATTTCAATTCATTCCAACCATTAAAATAATGGAATAATCTATTATTCCATTTTGGTTTGTAACATTCTCTTTGTGGAATAGAGGAAGTGGAGAGATTGGGAGAACCATCCTCCCAACGAAGAACGTGATGAATGCCGACGACGCTTCTTCATCGGGCTTCTACCGTGGGCACATTCTAAGACATGAGCTTGATTTGAGAGTGTGTGATGAATGTGGAGAACAACAAATCGATGCTCTCCTTTCCGCGACTTCATCAATAAACAACAATATGAGGTATGGTTTGTTTTAGGATTGAGCATTACCATCTGTTCTTCGTTGTTAGTTGTGCTCATTGAGGCAAATTGATATCACCATACTGTGGAAGTCTCGAGCCGCACTAACACAGCCCAACCCTCCACCTTTGTTTTACCTTGCTTATTGACAACGAAGATGGTGGTGCGACAGCGCCACTGGAAGAGTGGACCACATCGGGGAAACAACAGCTGACGATAGGCCGACCGCGAAAGAAACCGGGGGTGTAAGGCCACCGGTTCGCCGAAAGGGTGTGGCCCCGTCATTCCATGTGGAACAAAGGGTGTCGTGTCTTGGTCAGGATGTAGTGGAAGGGAATGGCGTCGTCGCTCCGCGTGAAGGAGGAGAGTCATGACCAGGTCGGGCTATAACGGAAGGGTGTGACGAACGACTAGAGGCGACCAACATCGGGTCAGCCACTGGTGGTGCAGAGAGGCTGGCCGCTCGGCTAGCCAGGATGAGCATGACCCCGCTAGATCCTGTGTGGCATGGACCGGCGCCACCTGGTGCTGGTTTTCCTCCAACCCAAATGGATTTGTCATTCGGGATTTCCAGGGGCGTGCGGTACCCCCTAGACGCGGCTTAGGCGGACCCCAGGTGGTCCAACCTCATTGACCGGGCCGCCCCGTTGAACCAGGCCTCACACGGGTTGGGCTGCCTCAGGTCGGGCTGCCCCCTTCGGGCCGAGCTACCCTCTCAGGCTGGGCCGCCCCTCGGGATGGGCCTCCCTCATGCTGGGCCGCTCGCGGCCGGGTCGGGCCACCCCCTCGGGTCGGGCCGCTGCCCTGCCAGGCCACCCTCTGCCCGTGACTCCCCCTGGGCCAGGTCGGACCCGCAGACCAGGTAGGACCACTGGGCCGAGTTGGACCCGTGGACTAGGTTGGACCCCAGTCTAAACCCGTTTGACCTGAATACACCTTTTCGCCTATAACTTGGGCTACGGGTGTCCGATCGACGAACCATCTATGGTGACAGCAAGTTTATAGAGAGATGGTTATTTTAGCATACCCAACATGATGTTCGGACACAGTTGGTGTACAGTCATGGTGGTTTGAACCTAAAATCGAACCGGGTCCCCGGGACAGAAATGCCAATAACTTTAAGACCGAGCATCTGATTGACGCACATTCTATTGCGTTGAGACCCCTATGACGAGGTGGACCTCTGAGATACTTCTACTAGAGAATTAGTGACATTTGTAGAATCGACATGTAGTTTGTGGAGCGGATTATCTTGCAGACGATCGAGCGGTGTATGAAGACCTCGTAGATGGCTCAGACTGGACGACTGCTGACCTTTCGACTTGAAGTGTTTTGACTGGTCCAGTGGGTAGTGCCTTTGTGTGACTTAGCAGACCCACAGTGGAGAGTGAATCTATGTGATGTAGCAGACCCACGATACTCAATAGAAGGATTACCTCAGTAGGCTACGAGAGGGAGTACCTCTATGTGAGCGTGGCATACCCACAATGGCAAGCACCTATGTCTGAGCCTCGAAGATCCACGGTACTCGACAGGAGGAGTCGCACATCAGTCCAAGATAGTGGGAAGTGCCTCTGTGTGACGCGGTAGGCCCACTGTACTTGATAGAGGTGGATTACACCATGAGACGAGGATTTGAGAGTTTGACTAGCGATGATACTTGATAATACCCCCTGAATAAAATCATGGATTGTTCTGAGTTAGTAACATTGAGTTTACTTCAGGATTGAGATGGATAACTTGATAAAATAGGTATTTGTATTGGCATATACCAATGTGGGGTTATCTGTTGTTTTCTCACTTTTTGGTTTATCCTTTTTGGATTTTGTGAGACCTTGAGTGTCTCAGGGTCTGTACTGAGTATCGTTATACTCACCCCCGCACTGGCTATTCTACACCTCCTTATGTTGGTTGTAGATGATGGACAACGTTGATGGAGGTAGTGAGTAGCAGTACTGGATGGTACCCAAAGGTGGACCACTCGGTGTGACGGTACATAGAGGAGACAGATAGACGTGGAGTGCTGAGGAGGGAATCTTTACCTACCCTTTAGGCCGGAACCACGGAGGACGATCCAGTAGCTGTTTTACTTTACTTTCCATTTTACATTCTTTCTGTTGTCCTTGAACTTTACTATTGGGCTTGTATTTCAAGCCCCTTTTACTTTCCAGCTCTTCTTTTTTATACAGTTTTACTTAGTGTTTTGCTTCCAATTGTGTACTCTGGTGTGTGTGTTTTCTTTTTATAAAGGCAATGCCTTCCCAGCTAAGGGATTTATGCCTTTGGTGCTAGTCTCCATCCCCTGGCCTATGGAAGGCGGTCATGGGGAAGTCACAGCGTTGGTCCCGAGGACGGGTCATGATAATAAAAATCTAAAATAATGATGGATTTTTGTTTTTTTATTAATGTATTGAGCCAGACCATAAGCTTATTTCCTTCGTTAAATAATTTTTATAATTTTTCAATATCTCTTTTATTTTATATTTTTTTCAGGGATTCCACATCCCACTCACAGCTCACCACCTAAGGCGCACCCCCATGGTCATGGTTTCCTCTTCGGAATGCATTTTCCCCATGGATTAGGACAATCATTCATTGTATTTCTCAAATCACCCAGATTAGAAGAGGTTAAATGTTTCTTTCGAAACTCCTTCAATTTTCCCTTTTTCCCCCATTTCAGTCCCCACATGACCTAGTTTTACTTATTATATCCTCCCTACTAGTTTTCCTTCTACACGATTCAACTATTAGTGTATTTGGGCCAATTCTTTCATGATTTGTCAATTAAGTGAGTGACCTCTCATGTTCCTCCAATTTGATTCGGGTTTCTTCCACTTTTCTTGAGAATCTAAAATTTCCCGAAGCTAGGGTTCATACTTATGGTTTTATTGGGTGTCATTTTGGAGAATTATTATATATTAGGTCCTAGTCTCACTTTCTGTGTGGCGGTGGTGTGATTGATGTTTCGCACAATGGTTTTATGTTTTTGGTACAAATGATAGGTGATTACATGTGTAATAATTATTAGATGAGTATGTTTTACTTGATTAATATTTTTAGAATGATTCTATTACATTGTGTTTGGTGTGAAAATTATTTTTGGTTTCATTTGTTAAATAGTTGGTCTTGAAGTGTCATTTTTTAGAAAAATTATTATATTTAGAGTGTATTCCATGTAGTGTTCATTAGGGTTTTTTCATGATTTAAATATTATTTTTTTAATTGATGTTATGGCCAAAAATTATGGTTTGATGTGATATTAGTATTCTATTTGTCATAAAAGAGTTTGGTTATAATGATTTTATGTAAAAAAACATGGTTACACATATTGGAGTTGTTTTGTGAAGGTTTTAAATGGTTTCTTTATTTATGTAACAGGTGAAACTATGTCAACAAACTGTTTTGGTATGAAGGGACTTTTGAACCTGTTATTTTTAATCTGAAATTGTTGGTATGTGATGTGTACTATCTGGGAATTGCTTTTTATTGATTTTCAGAGGATTTTTTGAAGTGTGAAAGAGAGGTGAAATGTGTTATGAGTTGTTTTCGATTGAGTATGATTTCTAAAATTAACTTTATTAAAAAAATGGATCATGTGAAATGTTTGTGGGATGTTTTGTGTGTTTGTGTGTGTGGCATGTTTTTTCTATTTTCATGGGGAAATTTTATTTCATAGCTTGTGGGATTTTTTTGAGCACAATAGGGAAACCTCGAGTATCTGGGTGAGTGGAAGTTTACTAGTGTACTAGTTATCTCATGGGGTTTGGCCCCTTTTTCATATAGAATATTTGACATTGAAAACACTAAATAAACCATGATTATGATGTTTTTTGGTGAGCACTAGTTTATGGGTATAATCCATACTAGTGGCTAATGTGCACGATAACATATATTTTAATGGTTATTTTCACTAAGTAAGAGGTACTTTGGACCCACATCAAACCAGTGCCAATGGTTGTTTTCCCATTGCTAGTGCTCATTAGATATTTTATACATACCATCATCATACAATATTTTGGTTAGAGAAAATCAGTATCTTTTCATTCTGTTTAAATGTTTTTATTTTTGTAATATAGCCCAATTGAACTCTCTTTTTACATAAAGTTGAATCTTTTAGAAATTTTAAATACCATTTCATGATTACCAAACCTGTAGGATTTTAGTCTTATAATGATTATCACAAGGAATATTTTTTAGTGGAATATTACAGGGATTTGGATCACACCCTACTTACACCGTTGGGTGTTCGTAGACTTGGTTATTTTGTCATAGGGTTGGATATTGATTTTAGTGCAAGTTGTTTGGATTTATAAAAGTCCTTCTATGCATAGTGTTGTGGAGATGGATTGAGGGAAGTTCTCCTTTCCATGTGGAGGTTTTTGGGATGTACCTTTTGAATTTGCTCATTTTTTAGAGTCTTTGGTTATTGTTCTAAATTATGTAAATAAACTCTATATTTTTTTAAAGATGTTTTGGTTTGAAAAATCCATATTTCATTTACTAGATTTTTGTTGATTTATATTTATAATCTTGAGTAAATCATTCTCAAATTAATTTTTGATACCCAGGAACTTGTTCCAGCCCATGGGGATCAGAATTTTCCTATGTGCCTTGACTGATGCTGGGTGGGGTGCTGGTTTTGATGGTGAACTGATTATTTTAATGAAAATTGTTAATATTATGATACATATATTGAATGGAGAGTAGAGGGACGATCTCATTCCTTAACTAAACATGGAATATTGTGGAAGGAAAGACGAAAAGTGGGATAGATAACATATAATTAATCCATCTCATTGATGAAATAATATATTCTCTACAATTTTTTTATAGTTGGTTCTCCTCCCACAAGATAGAAAACATGAATAGCCTGAAAAATGTGAAGGTAAGTGTAGATAAAACCACAAATTTTATCAAAGATGGATCTCAAATGATGAAAGGTTGTGTCAATAACGGGTCAGTGGGTGATCGGAGAAAAATATAAAAAAGATATATCTAGATGGATTACAATAAATCATCTTAAGTGTATGCCAAATATGTGACTCTATACGTGATATTATATTTTATAAAAATGAATTGTTAATTGAAAACTATAACAGAACCCTTCTTATAAAGGACATATAATATTTGTAATCATTAACAAATATAAATATAAAGACAAATTTTATTATAATAGTTAAAGAGAAGAATTGGTTTTGGTATACAAGATTGGATACATATATTAATACCTCATATCTAATATATATATATATATATATGAAAAAACATGCATAAATATTCCTATGATGATGAAATATCTGGAAAATAAATTTTATTCATAAATAAAGGGGATTATTGAATTATATTATTGAATGAGGTAAACAACTAATGAATAATATGGCCAAAAACATACTCTTAAAAAGTGGAATCTCTCACCACAATTGAAATGTGGAAACAAATTTTGTGGTTTTCACTCAAACTAATCATTAATGAGCCAATGCGAAGTGAAATAAACCTATGAAATTTTTCATTGATGAAAACTATTTCAAAAATTATTCTGGGTTTTTAAATTAGATAATAAATCCTGAATAAAACTTAACATTAAGGAAATTGTTTGTATAGAGATTATTTTAATACTACACAAGAAGTATTAAATATAATTTATTCTACAAAAATATTTATGGAAAAATTATGTGATGAAATACAGTTAATTTCGTCGATTAAAAAAGTTAACAATCCTCTAGTATATCAGACATTGATTCATTTTGTGATTAATATGAATAATTTAGTATATATTTTGATGTTATATAGATTTCTCTATGTTATATTTATTATGTGGATATATCAAAGGGGTGGAATCTAGTTTTTGAGAGTCAATATATACCTTGGTGATGAAATAAGAAAAAAAATAATAATACATAAAATATAATTATAGATAGATCTACACTAAAACAAACACATAATATGATAAATGTATATAATTGTTATATAATATCAATGATGGAACCAACATCATTTTACAAATTGGTAAAAAATGAAAAAATGGTGCTTTTATTATGTAATTGGATCTTATCAACAAAAATCAAACATGTGAACTTTTGAGGAAGCTTCAACATAACAAATTAATAAAACTAAATTGGATTTCCAAGAATAAATTCTACAAACGTGGGAAAGCTATATTAAATAATGAAACTTTTGTCTGTAAATTCTATGAATAAATTGGATGGCTAATTTTTATTAAAATTGAACAAATGTTTCTCAACTAGGGGATATGATCATATTCTTAACTCTACAGATTTGAGTAGAAATAATGAGTTATTAGATGGATAAATAAATATATTTTTTGGAATAATGTAATTAAAGAGGATGTTTAATTTGAAAATTTGGTGTTCTTATGAATTATACATTAAAAAAAGAATGTGTGTAGATTAAATATTTAATTTTACATTAAAAAATGAGGCTATAATCATATTATTCTCTTATTAATTCATTACTATAGAAGAATAATTCAAAATGGGATCTATGGATAACAATATATTTATATACATAAGAAAATATATAACAAAGAGACAATGATGGTGATAATTTATGTTGATAAATAATCATTTCAACAAAGCTGCCTACAATTTTTTGGGGAGTTTGTTCATTTAATTAGTTGAAAAATTATAGTGGCTAGGATTTGTGAACACACATATTTTCTAAATATGAAACACAGATAGAAGGACATATAAACATTGAATTCCCACTATTATTATGTGAAATGTATATTGAATAAATTTTACCTATGTGATTCTAAACCAATGTCAACTGTGATTGAGGATTGATCAAATATTGGAATCATTTTATTATATTTATTTTTGATATAAATAATTAATGAATGATTGATAATTTTCACTTTAAAACACCGTTTTCACTCCACATATAAGGGATTGGCATTAAAGATTATTTTTTCACTTATATTAATTGAATTTGGAATAATGGAAACAAATTATTGTCATTAGTATGATATTTATAGTCTAATATGATCACCATAGTTTTTGAAAAAAAATATTCGTAAATGTAAATAAAAAGAATAATAATAATTAAGTTATAATTAAGCTTAAAAGAGGACTAAATATTAATCTTATGAATGAAAACGACATATAAACATGTCCCAAATCCACCAGATTACAATATTTCTATCATATCCCCTATTTTTTTTCTTTTATGACTTATTGAAAAACATGTTAATCAAATTTCCCCATATTATATGTTATGTAAGGAAAGAGAAAAAATGGAGCCTTCCTTAACACTAACATTTATAATTCATTTGAGTGTGAAAGAATCTATATAGTGTTTGTTACAAAAACTATCTTGAAGGTAAATGATTTTTTATCATTTTAACTAAACTATAAATTTATTAGTTTAATTAATTACATTGATATATTAATGATCATAAATTCATTGATTATTTAGTTAATAATTCAACAAAACAAATAATGCTAAAAACATTAAAAGTGTAGTAAATAAAATGAATTATTGTGTAAAATTATTTTTTGATTTAAATAAATTATTTGAAAAATAATTAAAATTAATATATATTAATTTTAGGAATGTATTCGTTATTTTAAATTAATATTAGACAAATAACGTCAAAATTGAAATAAATGTTAATTTACAATAAATGATAATTTATTAAATAATTTAAAATTAATAAAAATGCTTTCATCTACAAATTGAATATTGAGTTTTTATAAATTACAATTATGGTCCATTAATGGACTAATTTATCTTTTTTAATTAACAAAATTACCCATAGAGAGTAACTATGTTGTTTTTTTAAAAGGTGAGGCTCAAAGGCCTAGTTATTAAATATAGAAAAAATCAAGCAGAGGAAAAAACATAAAAAACCAGGACAAAGGTCCTTAAGACGTTCTAGAGAGGGTACTCATACTACGATGAGGATGTCATCCACCCCTAACACAAGTATGTCTTCCCCTCCTCCATGTCTTTTCTAGCATCTATACACCATTTCCATCATCCCAAGACACCTCCTTAGCATCAATCATCATGATTTTAGGCCCATAGATATCATTTTTCATAGATAAATCATCGTCAGTGCTGTTGGAAGTGAGCATTTAAAACGAGTTAGAGATACTTACATTACATATTTTCATTCCAAGCTAAGAGGGAAGACTTCGTGATGGAACATGTCCTTATCTTACATTGTGTTTCTCATTCCTCTTTATATCCTATTCAACAGAGTCCTGTGCAACATCCTCTTTTGTGTGGTCAGCCGAAATCTTCTTGAAATTAGGCTTTGCATCAGTTTTCATTTGTATAGAAACCTTACCAGGAGGCTGGGAAGTCCTACTGTGAACTTCAGAGGGTCCATAGATCAGTCCATCCAAATCCAGTGTGTAAGGGCATCATCACAATCTTAGTGGTAGAGGTGGGAGTCCTTCCAACAGAATCATTGGATTTTCCAGTCAAGTACAGTGCATATTCAGTATTGATCTGTGCAGTATTGGATTTTCTAGCCTTGTCCAGTGCCTGTTCAGCAGTTATTTGTACAGTATCCACTCTATTTTTAAAGGCACACGAGTTCTGGACAAAAGATGTTTTTTTGCGCATTATATGTGCTTCTTTTAAAATAAATATATAACACAATTCAGATTTATTTATATTAAATTACATATAATACATAGAACTTAGTGTTTCTTTATTTTATAATAAATATTCCATTAATTTAGTCTTAATTGTTAAATTACATAAGGTATAAATCTAGATACATTAATAGAGAAAATGATAAAATTATGGAAACCTATAAGTTAATGAACAAAATTTGGAATATAAACTTATTTATATGTGGTGAATGTTTTTATCAACCATAATTCCCATTTAATACAATATTTGTTTTTAATTTATAGGAAAATTATTTAAGTTATACCTCAGAATAGTGAACACCAATTTATATTTACAAGAATTCCACTCCATAAGCATTATAAAATTTTTGTCACTCATCACCTTTCTCACAGCTCTAAATAGACATTTTCTGATAAAAAATATTCCCAAATAGTCTCACAGAATCCACCCCTTATCCAATTTGATTAAAAAATTTCAAATTAAATATTAGGAACAACTTTAGTTCAAATCAAAAGGAGTCACACTAAAATAAGTAACATTATATTACATACATTTCTATTTTATTTATTTCTCCACCCATGTATTTATTTTTATTTAATTATTATATAATAAAATAAGTAGCCTAAATATAAATGGATTTTTTAATGTTAATTTATATACCTATACATAAACACACTCCTATCAAATGCGTACTGAAATTACCATTCGTGTACGGTGAACTACAACTTCATAAGTCTATGTCATTTTTTTCTATCACCATTATAAATTTTTGTAAATTATGATTGAAAAATTTATTATATATGATATATATGATATTTATTATGTGTTTAATATTATAAAAATATTTATATAACACATTACATTATTCATTTTATTTAGTTTTAAAATGATATATTTTTTTGTGTTTGTTTGGATAAGCACCTCCTCAAAGTGATGTGATAATTTCACAGATTACATTGAATATATTATAGATTATTTTAATGAAACATGGATGAAATAAATAACAAATATATGATATTAATGATATAATTACATTTATTTATATAAAATATATCATTTTTTACCCATTATGATAATCAAAAAAGTTATAACATAGTTCGAGGACATGTGGACTACCGCCTCCTCTACTTGATTTTACTATTTTTACGCATCAGGAATTATATATTTTTGTTTCTATGGTTAAATAAGATGGTATATATGATATAATTATCATTTTTAATATATAATTTTACTTACATTATTTCCATAACAATCATTGATAAGTGGTAATGTTACTCATGTGTATGTACAACCTTCCGTCTCTATGATTGTAAAATTGGTTTATTTTTCATAAAAAAAATTCATTAATGGATTTATATTTATAAAATATTTAATTTTTTTTAATTATTTCGTGATAATTATTCCTCTGATGTTTTCATAAGGAACCATTTGACCATATTCGACATAATAAGGTCATTTTTGACACATGAACTGAATTTGTCCAGAACACCGTATATAAACATAGTTATTTAAATAGTTTTATATAATTTTGTAATAAAATATGTAAATTTAATAGTAAACAAGAAAATGTTTCTGACTAAATTAAATAATTGATGTATTTTTATTGTTCATGAATATAAATAAACATGTGAAATATCGAGCTCAATGTAAGGGATTTTCATCTGATTTTTTTTTGAATTTGATACAAATGTCTTATTCACCATATAATTATTATGTGGGGTGTATTAATAGAAAAATTATCTAATAATATCATGATACACTCATATTTCAAGTTATACATTGTTTCACATTTCATTATCTCATTCAAGTTGTTTGAAATGTAAATTACCATGTGGAAAAAATTATCTTTGCAATATCACATACTTTTGTGATTGTTGACATTCACATGGAAAAAAATACTCTCTTTTGATAATTTGTATGGTACATTAAATTTATCTTAAATAACCATATTTTCACGAAATTTATATTATTATTTGTTAAACCCTATAGTATTTTTTTATATGGTGTTCAATTTGATAATAATTTTATTTAATGTTGAATTATTGATAAATCTGTATCATTAATTCAATATGGATTTTTGATCAGGAACAATTTTTATGATTTAAATTGATTTGTTCACTATATTCAGAATGATCAAGCCAGGAAATACATGGGTTTTTGTGTTCCTAATAAAATTCCTTCAATGTTTTGGTGGTATTAGGGGATGATTTCAAATGGTGACAACCCCTTAGATTTTTTTGAATGTAGTTTTATATTGTAGGGGGGAAATATCTTCACAAAAATCAAATGAGTTTATATAAATGATTAAATTTCATTTAGCACTGATCAATAAAGTAAATATCTTGAGGGTTAATATAGATACTGAAGACATCCATCATTATGCCATTATAAATTATTATTATTCAATGTGATTATTTAATTTGTTCGAATATATATAGTCATGTTTTATTATCTTATAATTATTGATATGGTATTATTTTATCATATGTAATTATTTTTTAATTGATTATTCCTTATGTACATATTGAGTAGAATGTGTTCATAGTTATTTACCATTCCTTTATGTGTATTGATTAATTAATTCTTTCTATTTACTTACTATAATTGAGAATTAATCTAACCCTTATTTTTTTCCTTTCCCCAGGATATGAAGAATAAATCCATGACTGAGCTTTTAATGATGCAGTTAATTTAATTTTATTTTGAATAATATTTTCTTTTGTTTTCCAAAATTATTGTAAGTATCATGTATGTAATATTTTTTTCCAAAAATGATAAACTGAATTGTTATTTAGGATTTAAATACTGTATCTATGAAAATGTAATAATCATGGCACCAAATCTATGATCCTGGTGTTAGGACATTACAATTCATATGAGATCATGTTTAAAAGTGACCTTAGAAAACTGATTTAGAAAAGATAGATTAGGTAACATAACCATAATATATAATTTACAGATAATTATAGAAGAACATCATTTAGTTTTTTAAGGTAGAGAATATGCAGGTATTCAAAAAAAATGCATCCATATCTGGATACAACATATTGATGTGACTCTAACATAAATGTTCCAATTGAAAAACACTCTAACAAGGTTTGTTGGGTATGACTTGAGCATAACCTTGTACACGCCAACATGCCTTACTCTGCCCCATATTTAACAATCCTAGGGAATACAAATAAGACAATCCACATTTTATATACCTACAATTATGAATGATTAATAATATAATACATCCATAAAGAAACTAATGGTTATGATTTTATTTTTATTAATGATCACAATTATTTTTTTTCTATACTATATTTAAAATTTTACTCTATAACTTTATGAGCTAATCTGGTATATTTGATTATTTCGAAATGGATCCTAGAAGGATAAATGTTATAAATACTCATGGAAAAAGTGGAGATATCCTCACCGTGGAAACCAATACAGATAGTACTGAAATAGATTATATTATTTAAATATTGGGGATTGATAATCAGGTTTTATAAAAATAAACATTCCTGGTGGGAAAAAACTATTAAATGGACAGAATTATCTATGTTGGATCACTTCATATGACATAATCCCCCATATTTTAGTGGGAAAACAAATCCAATTTTAGATGATCAATAGAATAAGTATTGAGAGAATATATTTATAGAAAATGGATTTACTGAAATTAAAAAGGTTACACATTCCACGTATTCTGTCTATGGTGATAATGATCAATGTTCTTCCTTAATCAAGAATACTGAGAAGTGAGAATAATTAAAACTCAAGGAATGCAAAACTTTTAAAGATACATAATTTGATTAAACCTTCACTAATGAAAAAAATATTTTTATGAATAGAAAGTTATGTATCTTAAAGAAAATGGAATAATAAAGTGTTTAATATTATGAAGCTACCTTTAAAAGGCTATCCATGTATATAATGAATTATATATGCAATAGAGAGTGAATGATTGACTACTTCATTGATGGTCTTAAAAAAATATTCCAAGGGAACATGTTTCTAAAATATTATCATCATATGATGAAATACATTCATATAATATAAAGATAGGGAAATCATTCTCTATGTATTATGAATATTATGGGATGTAATAGAATAACAGGAAAATATAAAAAATCACTCATAAATGTAATATTGTAATGAAACATTCTCCCACCTGGTATAATGATGGAATGAATTGCCATGGAAAAATATTGAATGGATTTTGAGTTTTTTATAAATATTTTTAAAAGGGTCACTTGGAAAAATAATGAATATATGAGAAATAAAAAAAGATAATAATTGTTTTATCTATATTAAGATGTGGAAATACACAAATAAATTCCCCAAGCATAAATGGAATTTAAGGGATCAATGTAAATCTTATTATATTAACACAACAATAGTGTAATGATTAATGAAATTCTATATTTTAATATATGCGAAATGTTGTATAATTAATTTTTTTAAAATGTTCTCATCATAATATTTTTGAAATGTATGATGATTTAAAAAAACTTTTTTTATAGATTTTAGATAATATGTTTAATGGTACCAATAAAGGTAATTAGGTAGAAATTTAATCATTTTGGAAAATACATGGTTAAGGGAAATATAAATCTTAATATGTTACTAATGGTGAGATAATTATGTTAGAATAAAGAGATGATTGATTTGGATAATGTATATTAGATAGTACCAACTACAACAAAACTAATAAATTATTTTTTGTCTATTCTATCATTGATGGAGTTAATAACATTTTTTGTTTATGGAATGCATGTAATAGTCAATATTTTAAAAAATAAATAATTAATGATTCTTGTTTTAAGTTAGGTTTTGTAGTAATTAATTTTATGACATTATTCACATGATTGGAATGTGATGATTAAATTTTTTAATCTTTTGTATTGAATACTGATGAAAAGATCATTTGGGAAACGTAGTGACCTTCATTCAAAAAGTGTTGGATCAACACATTTTTGAAATAATTACCATTGATGAAATGGTTAGTTTTGAAATCAAGATGTGATTTTAGATATTGAAAAATTACATATTGTGATAAGATATAATGTATAAATAGTTTGAGGCATAATCACTGGAAAATATTATATTCTTTGAAATTTATATTAATTTATATTTTCAGAGGGTGAAAGAATTTTTCAACTGTAGGAAAAAGGATCTTGAAAAAACAATTATATTATAATAATTTTCTATGATTTCAACCTTTTTTTTCATAAATCTTGTTTATGACATTGTCGTCATTAAATTTCAATAAAACGTTTAATATATCAGTCTCTGTGATAACATGATAAATAAATTTTGGTTCCACGTCCATGTTTTTACAAATGATGATCTATTCTAAATCATTATTTTGTGATTAAATTCACATTATTTATTAATTTATTATTAAAAAGAATTTTTATTACCCTTGTTTATGATGTATGATTCTCTGAAAATTGTATTTTCAAATATTAATACCTTTATTACTGAGATCAAGATTAAATTATGAGGACACAGTTTAATTAAGATGTGGAGAATGTTAAACCCCATGACATTGAAAAAAAATTCTTCTCGAAAAAATTAATTTTTTTGGTTATCATTATAAGAACCCAGTTCTTATTTTTGAGGTACATGATTCTTCTTTTCCATTTTTCTTAATTGTTATGAGAAAATATGGAAAAAGGGGAAAAATCCCAAATTTTGGAACTACATGCCGTGTACTTTTCCACACGCCATGTAATTTTGACTGTGTGGGATGGGTACACGGGGTGTGTAGCCATGTCGGCAATGAAGGGTGGAAGAACAGACTATACGCTGTGTAGTGGTCCTGTACATGCCGTGTAGTAAGTCGGTAGGCCTAAACAGTAAGGCAGTGGAGTAGCCGCCAGCTGTGCGGCAGTACACATTGTGTACTTAGGAGTACAGGTCATGTACTCATGTCGACAAATGAACAGTTTGGCGGTGCAGCCAGAGGAACGGTTAAATGAATGGAGTACACACTGTGTACATAGTTTTTTACGCTTAAAATGGGTATCATCCAACCCTGTTCACATGATTGGCTTAGAACCGGAGGAAGGAGCTCGAGAGGAAGTCTGGATCATCGTGGACCAACTGATCGAGCACCGGGAATCCAATTTCGCTTCTGTCGATCACGTTGGAACCGCGCGGGTAATCCATCTCTTCTTCTAGCATGTCGATGACCAATTCATTCCCTAACAAGAGTTATTTGAGGTTGAAAGAATGTTTTCTTACCTCTGATCTATGCCATTTTTGGGATTTTCTGGAATCGACGTTCGGGTATACCTCTCGTTGGCATATATGGTAGATGGCTTGGTGTTAAATTATCCAACTGTTGTGTGTTTTGTGCGTTTTTGTGCCACGAACCCATGTTGGGGTGTCGTGTGGCTAAGGCCGTTGCTATATTAAACACATAGAATTGATTAGGTATTTAATTATGATATTATATTGCAGGTTGGGATCGTTTCTTGGATCTGAAACCAACACGAGGGTGTGTTCCACTGTTTAGCCGTTTGGCTAGGATAACCGAGGGTATGCCTTTAAATTATTAATTTTAGAATTTCCTTGAGAGGAATTGCTTGTTACTGCTAGTTTACCTATTGGGCATGGCCCGACTACCTTTTTATCCTGAGGGCATTGTTGTGATTAGCCTGTGGGCACTGCACTATTTATCCTGAGGGCAGTAGATATTTTTGGCCTGAGGGAATCTTCTTCTGTGCCTAGGGGCAATGGACTCTGTGCCTAAGGGAGACACTTCCTACGCCTGAGGGAAACTTTTGTTACGCATGAGGGCTATAACTGTGGGTTGGATTCTGCTTACCCGAGGGTAAGATTTTTCTTATTTGGGGATGTAGACAATTTACAATGAAATGCACTATGGTGACTTCTAATATTTAATGATATAAATGAATAATTAAATGGAAATTTTACTGTTATGTTAGTTACTTTTTAGTACTGATTACTTTATTGCATTTTACCATTGCACACTGTTGTTGCATGCTTACACGCAGTTGGGCATGGGCCTTTGGTGGGTGCCTACTGAGATATATTTCTCACACCCTGTTTGGGTCATGCTTTTCAGCCCAAACAGATTATGTTTCTGCAGGTGTGGATAGGGGCAAGAGTCCCTATAAAGGTACTTGACTGTTTCTGTGGATTAGGAGGGCATGGGACCAAGCCTAGGATTCAAATACCGCTGCCAGTTGTTTTTATTTGTTTGATGTACTCTGCTTCTTTTTGTACTCTAATGATGTATAACATGTTCTGGATAATTTATTAGAACATGAGACATGTTGCATCATTTTCTACATATTGTTGGTAATATCAACTACTGTTGTTTATTTTAGTTTTGTATGGTTTACTGTTTCCGCTCTATGTTGTATGTTTTAATTTATATTCCGATGCGCTATACTTTGACAAATGAGGGCCTAGTTTCCCCAATATCAGACTTGGTCCCTCGCTACTAGTCAGTAGCCTCTGGAATTTGGGGAAATGTGCTTGAGGTCTTGTGGCGAACCGGGTTCGGGGCACCCATTGTGTGGCAACCGGAAATGGGACATTACAAAGTGGTATCAGAGGGAATTCATTTCATTAACTTACTATTTGGAGTCTTAGTCAGGAATATTATGGAATGGTAGTTGGTAATAAGTTGTTCCTGGGCGTAGCTAAACCGTGTATATGGAAAATCCAACTTACCTCATGTTGCAATTTTACTGATTTTGCTATTTACTGTTGATTTTTTTCACCGTTGGGTGATGCACTTGAGATTGTGCTATTTATAATTTATATGTGGGTTCTATTTAGTTGCAACCCAATAAGATGAGGGAATGCCGTCTCATGCATCACATAGGCACATGCTAGGAATGACATGCCATGCATAGTTTACATGCCATGTAAGTGCATTAAAAATTTCATGTTGTTGTGATAGTTGTTGATCTAAAAAAGCATGTTTTTGTCATAGCTTCTTGATAAACACCTGCTTTGTGATAGGGTATTTTTTTGTGTGAGCCTGTTTATAGAATGGATGCAAATCTTCAGTTTTTGGGGAGTATGGGCCCCCATTGACCAGAATTTGGTGGATCGTTGGATGCTTATTTTTTTATAACACAGATAAGATGTAAAACTTTGGTTTGTGGGGAGTATGGGCCCCCAAGGGTTGGAATGTGACACTTAGGTGTTCCGGGGATGTTTCTGAGGCATACTGTCCGGAAAACCCAGAATACACGCCGTGTAGGACCTCATACACGCCGTGTATGTTCTTCTGTTCGGGAAGAAAAATGAACTTTTTAGGTACACACCGTGTACCCAAAGTACACACCGTGTAGTCTCTTCCTGTGTCACAAACCATGATGGCGGCGACACAGGGAAGGGAAGAGCTTGGGTCGGACACACCGTGTAGCTTTTTTACACGTCGTGTAGTGTTGACCCGGAGTCCGACCGTGTAAAGAACAACACGGGTCGGTGAAATCCTATATAGAACATGTCTGGTCAATGATGAACATGCCCTGTAATGTGACCTGGGGACTTGGCCGTGTAACTTACAACACGGGTTGGTGTCATCTCTTCTTGAGCACATCGTGTACCTGTGGGACACGCCGTGTAGTTTTGTCTGAGGACAGACCGTGTGGACTTAGCCGTGTGGCTGGGAGATGGGGCAGTGTACACACCGTTTGTGGGAGTAACACGCCGTGTAGTTGCAAGCCGGGTATTCGGCTATGTCACAGACGACATGGACAGTTGGAAAATAACAATGTACACGCCGTGTAGAGATAATACACGCCGTGTAGTTTTTGTTGAACAGAAGTCGTGTGGCTTAGTCGTGTAGAAGGACCCGGGCAGGGGAAAGGAAGTCAAGTACAGGGCGTGTAGTGGTCATGTACACTCTGTGTAGTCTTGTTTTGAAAATTTTTAAATGCCTTCTTCCACTTGTTCCCTTTTAGGTTTCTTCATTTTCAGTCTTTGATAAATCTTCAATCTAAGGTGTGCCTTTGACCATGTAGTGTCATGTCGCCTACAAGACCGTGGGTTGTTCACCAGGAGAGCAGCGATGACTATACTCCAGAGAAGGTGGGCCATGGGCTACCAGTGGATCCTCTAGCAGATCTAGATACGACACCAGCTGTTATACTGGACACAGGCACGGAGGCGCAGTTCCGTGAAGGCTTTATTCGGTTCATGCAGACCTTTCAAGGAGCACCGCAGGCTGCCACATCTATGGCTGAGCTGGCGCGAATTTTCCAGCAGCAGCATCCGCCTACGTTCTTAGGGGATGGCTGACCACATGCTGTGGAGTCTTGGTTGGGGTCGATGCAGAATATTTTCAAGCATCTTGAGACACCTCCAGAGCAGAGGGTCAAGATCGCGACTTACATGCTGCGTGATTCCGCAAAGAGGTGGTGGGATGTTACCACCCAGTCCGAGCATCACAGAGACATGGTGTGGGAAGATTTTTAGGCAGTCTTCTATGACTTACTTTTCCCAGAGACGCTGAGGGAAGATAGATGTCGAGAGTTCATGAATCTTCAGCAGGGTGCTATGTCAATGATAGACTATTCTGCTCATTTCACTGAGCTTCCGCGTTTTTCACCCGTGCTGGTGGGTGATGAGATGTTGAAAGCCAGACGTTTTGAGGATGGTGTTCGGTATGACATCCGAGTGTTGGTGAATGTTTTCAGGTTGCCTTCAGTGCACACTATCGTGAATCAAGCACTGATTACAGAGAGAAACCTGTGGGAATCTAGTGGTGTGGGACAGGGCAGTTTAGCACCAGTTACTGGTACTATTTATGCAGGCAAGAGGAAGAGACATATGGACTTCTCTCAGGGTGGCAGTACCAGCCAGGTAGCTTCCTCAGGTGGTCCGTTCAGGTGCTACCAGTGTGGCAGAGAGGGGCACAAGAGGCCACAGTTTCCACGAGATCCAGTGGAGTGTCGATCTTGCAGCAAGATGGGTCATCTACATCGCTTTTGTAGGGTGTTCCCACTGGTGGCTAGTGAGAGGGGTTCTGTGTAGACTCTACGTGCGGGAGCAAGACCAGTGGATTCTTACCAGTCGGGGAACTGGAATACGATAGGGCATGCAGGTAGAGATGGTGGTCGTGGCCGTGGTATACAGACACCAGGATCTCAGAGGCAGCAGGGCGGGACAGCCTAGGGTAGTCTGGCTATGTCGTAGGTCCACGACATTGGGCAGGCATATGCAGTGCAACAATCCCAGCAGGAGCAGGATCCCAGACCTTCTACAGTTAAAGGTACCATTCTAGTAGCTTCTGTCTTATCTTCAGTACTTTTTGATACGGGTGCTATGCATAGTTTCATATTTGTACCCATTGTGGAGAGCATTGGTCTCTGTGTTTCTTCTTCTTCTGATATCATGATGCTAGACACTCTGTTGGGGACTAGAATGGCTAGTGTGTGTCATTGCAAGGAGTTCCCCCTTGAAGTTTATGGGTGTCCCTTTCTTTGGGACCTCTATGTCTTAGAGATGACAACTTATGACGTCATTCTCGGGATAGACTGGTTGGTTCCCTTTCAATCCTTCGTAGACTGATATTGTCGCAGGGTGCATTTCACATCACCAGAGGGAATATAGTTTCTATACATGGTTGGATGGGATGTTCAGGCGATTCGAGCTTGACCAGAGCATCATGGGAAAGGTGGAGTCACGACCCGGATTGTGAGCTTGTATCTAGATGATCAGGGGACTTGTTAGACAGATTTCCCTCTAGTGGTTGATCGTTTCATGGATGTCTTCTCGGACAACTTTTCGGGTCTACCTCCAGTGCGTGAGGTGGATTTCTCTATCGAGCTTGTGCCAGGAGCAGAACCGGTGTCCATTCCTCGTTATAGGATGACTACACCTGAGCTGCAGGACCTCAAGAGGCATTTAGAGGAGTTACAGGTGAAGGGTTTTATCCGACCCAGTACTTCTCATTGGGGTTCTCCAGTCCTTTTTGCGAAGAAGGCAGATGGCACTCTCAGACTTTGTGTTGATTATTGGAAGGTGAACCATTTGACGATCAAGAACTGATATCCCATGCCATGGATTGATGATCTTTTTGATGAACTTCGTGGAGCATGAGTGTTCTCGATGATTGACTTGAGATCAGGATATCATCAGTTTCTCATTAGACCATCTGATATTACTATCACAGCCTTCAAGAGTAGGTATGGTCTATTCGAGTACTTGGTAATGTCGTTTGGACTCATGAACGTGGCTGCAGATTTCATGGCTCTAATGAATCATGTATTCTATCTGTATCATGATTATTTTGTGGTAGTATTCGTGGACGACATCTTGGTGTACTCTCTCACTCGACACGACCATGCCACCCATCTTGAGATCAGATTTAGTACACTGAGAGAGCATCGGCTATATGCTAAGCTCTTGAAGTGCCAGTTTTGGATGGACCATATTCACATCCTGGGTCACATTATCTCAGAGGCTGGAGTTGCAGTAGACCCAAATAAGGTGAGAGCAGTAGTTTCTTGGGAGCATCCTAAGAAAATGTTTGAGATACGGTGTTTCTTAGGGATGGATGGATACTACAAATGATTCATATAGGACTTCTCCCACTTAGCAGAACCGTTGACAGGTCTGACTAAGAAGGGTGTGAAGTTAGTTTTGTCAGAAGCTTGCGAGACAGCCTTTCAGATCCTCTAAGGAAGGTTGACATCTGCACCGATCCAGATACTCCCAGAGCAGGGGAAGATCTATACAGTGCACTGTGATGCATCAGGTATTGGACTGGGAGTAGTGTTGTTGCAAGGCGACTGAGTTGTTGCGTACGGGTCATGGCAGTTGAGGCCACATGAGTGGCATTACCCGACACATGATCTCGAGTTGGCTGCAGTTTTCATCCGTTGGGCTGTTAGAGACACTATCTATTGGGAGAACATTTTTTGGTTTTCACCAACCATAAAAGCCTCAAGTACATATTTACTCAGCATGACCTGAATCCGAGGCAGAGGAGGTGGTTCGAGTACCTACAATCCTTCAATTTTGAGCTTGCCAATACACCTGGTAAAGGTAATGCAGTAGCTGATTCACTGAGCAGGAAGACTCTGATACTGGTAGTGCAGGAGGCCAGTGGTGAGTGGGAGCTTATGGCTTTGTTCTTTGAGATGTATATGAAGGTGCACGACAGTTAGGGGCAGACTTATCTTTCTTCTTTAGCTGTGACTTCTACCCTCCTGGACATAGTGATGATGAGGTAGCTATCTGATCCAGAAGGACTTGTTCTACGGGAGTCGGTGGAAAGTGGGGACCCTTCTTCTGGTTGGACGGTAGGCGATGAAGAGGTCCTGCATTTCCATGGACGAGTATGGGTTCCATGGGATATATGCGAGGAGATGATGCAGGAGATTCATGCTTCAGCATGGGCAGTTCAACCCGGGGTTACCAAGATTTACCGAGACTTGAGACATCAGTACTGGTGGTCGGGTATAAAGAGAGACGTGGCTGGTTTTTTTATGAGGTGTTCCACCATTCAGCAGGTGAAGGTAGAGCATTAGAGACTAACTGGACTGTTACAGTAGTTACCCATTCTAGAGTGGAAATGAGAAGATGTCGGGATGGATTTCGTGACAGGATTACCAAGGTCACCTAGAGGCAATGACGTTGTGTCGGTTGTTGTGGACAGACTCACGATGGTATCTCACTTTTTGCTAATTAAGGAGACCTTCGGTGTTGACCAGCTCAGACGAATGTATATTCGAGAGATCGTTTGTCTTCAAGGGGTCCCTCGTTCTATCTTTTCAGATAGGGACACCCGCTTTACATATCTTTTCTGGAAGAGATTTCATAGGGCACTGGGCACAAAGGTGCTTCTGAGCACAACATATCACCCTCAGACCAATGGCCAGTCAGAGAATACGATACAGGTTCTTGAGTACATGTTGTGTGCATGCGTCCTAGACTTTGGGGGCTCATGGGAGAAGCATATACCCTTAGTTGAGTTTGCCTATAATGATACTTTTCAGGTGACTATTGAGATGGAACCATACGAGGCATTCTATGGTAGGCCATGCCATTTACCTTTGTGCTAGTTAGAGGTAATTGAGGCAGCTTCACTAGGACCACGTCTCATGAAGGAGACTTCTGAGCAGGTCCAGTTGATTCAGAAGTGGATGGCTACCACGCAGTCTCGATAGAAGCCATATACTGATCGCTGCAGACGACCTTTGGAGTTCGTGGTCAGGGATCAGGTTTTCATGCATGTTTCGCCAAGGCTGTGACACAAGGAGATCATGAGATGGGGTAATCATTCACCAAGGTATGTAGGGCCATTTGAGATTCTGAAGAGACTCGGGCTGGTTGCCAATCGGTTGTAGTTACCGCAGCGGTACCGAGCCATGCACGACATCTTCCACGTGTCTCAGTTGCGCCACTATCATGCAGACCCGTATCACACCTTTAATCCAGAGGAGTTTGAGCTTCATCTGGATGCATCCTTTGAGGAGAAACCAATTCGTATCATTGACAGGAGCATGAAATTTCTCCGAGGCCAGTCATTTCCTCTTGTACAGGTGCAATGGGAGCATGGCCGAGGGCAGGACGAAACCTAGGAGCAGGAGACCGACGTGCGTGCTCAGTGGCTATGTTTGTTCACGGCTATATCATCTCCACCATTGGAAGTGCAATTCGGGTACGAATTTCTACAAGGGGGGATGTTTGTAAGAACCGGGTTCATAGTTTTGAGGTACGAGCTTCTTATTTTCCCTTTTCATTAAGTGTTTTGAGAAAATATGAAAAATAGGGAAAAATCCCAAATTTTGGAACTACACGCCGTGTACTTTTCCACATGTCGTATACTTTTGGCCGTATGGGATGGGTACACGGGGCGTGTAGCCATGTCGGCATCGATGGGTGTACGAACTGACTACACACCGTGTAGTGGTCCTGTACACACCATGTAGTCAGTCGGCAGGCCTAAAAAGTAAGGCAATAGAGCAACCACTAGCTGGGCGGCAGTACATGCCATGTACTCAGGAGTACAGGTCGTGTACTCATGTCGAAGGATGAACAATGTGGAGGTGCCGCCCGAGGAAAAGTTAAATGAAAGGAGTACACACCATGTACATGGAAGTACATGCTGTGTACTTTGTTTGTTTTGCTTAAAATGGGTAGTAGCCAACCCTGTTCACAGGATTGGCTTAGAACTAGTGGAAGGAGCTCAAGAGGAAGGCCGAATATTCATGGATCAACCGATCGAGCACCAGGAATCTGATTTTGCATCCATCAATCACGTTGGAACTGTGCGGGTAATCCCTCCCTTCTCCTAGCATGTTGGTGACCAATTCTTTCCCTTACGGGAGTTATATGAGGTTGAATGAAAGTTTTCTTACCTCAGATCTACGTCATTATTGGGCGTTTCTGGAATCGATGTTCGGGTATACCTCTCGTTGGCGTATAAGGTAGGTGTCTTGGTGTTAAATTATCCAATTGTCGTGTATTTTCTGCGGTTTTGTGCCACGAACCCATGTTGGGTGTCGTGTGGCTGAGGATGTTGCTATATTAAACACCTAAAATTGACTAGGTATTTAATTATGATATTAAATTGCTGGTTGGGATCATTTCTTGGATCCCGAACCACCCCGGGGGTGTGTTCCACTGTTTAGCCATTTGGCCAGGATAACTGAGGGTATTCCTTTAAAGTAGTAATTGTAGAATTGCATTGATATTAATTACTTGTTACATCTAGTTTACCTGTTGGGCATGGCCATGTTACCTGTTTAGCCTGAAGGCGTTGTTGTGATTAGCCTGTGGGCACTACACTATTTAGCCTGAGGGTAGTAGAAATTTTTGGCCTGAGAGAAACTTCTTTCGTGCCTGAGGGAAATAGACTCGGTGCCTGAGAGCGGCACTTCCTACGACTGAGGGCAACTTCTGTTATGCCTGAGGGATATTCATGTGGGTTGGATTCTACTTACCCGATGGTAAGATTTTGCTTGTCTGTACACGTGGACTGTTTACATAGAAATGCACTATAGTGACTTCTAATATTTAATGAAGTAAATTGATAATTAAATGGCAATTTTACTGTAAAGTTGGTTACTTTTCAGTACTGCTTAATTTATTTCATTTTACCATTTCACACTATTGTTGCATGCTTACACGCAGTTGGGAACGAGACTTTGGTGGGTGCCTACTCAGATATATTTCTCACACCCTGTTTGGGTCATGCTTTTCGGCCCAAACAGATTACGTTTCTGCAGGTGTGGATAGGGGCAAGTGTCCCTATATAGGTACTTGACTGTTACTGTGGAGTAGGAGGGCATAGAACCGAGCCTAGGATCGAGATTCCGCTGCCAGTTGTTTTTTTGTTTGTTGTAATCTGCTTTTTGCTGTATTTTACGGATGTATAACATGTTCTAGATGATTTCTTAGAACATGAGACATGTTGCATCAATTTCTACATATTGTTGGTTATATCCACTATTGTTGTTTATTTGAGTTGTTTTTGGTTTACTGGTTCCACACTATGTTTTATGTTATAATTTAAATTCCGCTGCGCTACACTTTGACAAATGAGGGCATAATTTCCCCACTACCAGACCAGGACAGTCGCTGCTAGTCGGCAACCTCTGGCATTTGGGGAAATGCGCTTGAGGTCATGTGGCGAACCAGGTTCGGGTCACCTGTTGCGTGGCACATGGAACCGGGTCGTTACAATCATTTTTTATACCCAATGTCATGCTTACACTATACCCAACACTGAGTTATCATGAGTTAGACGAAAGACAAATTTTTATCACATTTTAATGGATCACATATTTTAAAAGTATATTTTGATACATTAAAAAATTTTATTTTTATAAACTAACTATTAATTTTGAATTTAGAATTTATAAATTTTATTAGGGTGATTTTTTGGTATTTTTAGAGAGGATTCATTTTATGATGAATATCCACATATACTAAATTTTAGTTGATAACATCATTTTCCACAAAATATTTAATATTGTTAATTTTTTTATCTAATTTCACAATTTAGAAACTATATATATATTAATCCAATGAATTTAATTGTAATAGTTTATATTTATAATTTAAGTATATAGAATTAATGATCTTATAATCATTTTCACAATAAAACATTGATTTTTTCACCATGTCTGCAGGGTTAACATTAATCCAAATTTTACTAATTCATTAAATTTAATTTGGATAAATTAACATACACATTTTAATCATTATGATATATATATTCTTATAAGATATAATTATAATGTGAAAAATAATATTAGTAAATGTAATTAAAATTAATTGTAGTTATTAATGTAAAATTAAGAATAACTAGGGATAACACAAAAAACATGAGGGACACAATGACTTGTAAACCGTCCCAAAATCCATTGGATGCCAATTTTTTTGGCCTTGTTCTCTATTGGATCTAATTTTATGAGTTATTGGGACACATGAAAAAGAATGTGACCAATTTAATATATTAAATATAGAAAAAAAAGGAACATTCCTTAAATTTAATATTTATAATGATTGAGAGTATGGAAGAAGCTACATTTTTTCAGTTATAAACATAATTTCAATGGTAAATGAAAATTGTAATTATAATTTAAATATAATTTTTATTGATTAATTAGTTACATTAACCTCTTCAAAAGAATTAATGAATGGATTATTTCTATAATTATAAAATAATAAAAATGATGCTAAAGCATTAAAAGTAAAGTAAATTTTATTAATCATTATGTTACAATATTTTTTTGATAAATTTATCTGGTTAATAAGATGTGAGCAAAATATAATTTAATTAAAAATAATTATTTTATATTATTAAAATAAAATTCTAAAAATAATTTAAAATTCTACATTAATGTTATTTTAAAGTAAACGTAATTTTATTAAACTGTTTAAAATTAATAAAAAAAAATATTCTTCAAAAATAATTTTTAATTATCATAAAAATAATATAGTTTACATTCATGGTAAAATTTATCTTTTATAATTAACATATTTACTATTATATAGTAAAATCAGTAATTGTATAGTCTATGTTAAAGTATAGTTTTTCTGTGTTACATGTTCTTTTTTAAAAATTAATTTCCATCACAGATGAGATTTATAATTTTTAAATTAATTATAATATTTATAATAAAGTGATTCTATATTTTCTAATAAATCACACATTAAAATAGTCATAAATATAAAATTTCATAGTTTAAAATCCTATTTACATTAATAAAAACCAAAATAATAGAATGGGGAACATATAAGAGATGAAACGAAATTATAAAAATATAAATATTTTTTTGTAGTGCAGGTCATTATCAACCATAAATCACATTTAATAAATTATATATCATTTGTTGAGGAACATTAATTAGGGATACCTCCCAATACTGTATACCTTTTGTTATTTACAATAATTCCACTCCCATCCATTATAAATAGGAATACACTCTTCCCTTTCCTCACACATATCATGACACATTTTCCCATAAAATATTTTCCAAATAGTATCCCAAAATCCTTCTAATGATCTTAATAAAATAACCATTTGGATAAAGCATATCATGGAAGCCGTTTGGTTCAAACAAAAAGTTGTTACCCAAAAAAGAAGTTACAATCTACAATGTGCATTTATGTTTTATTAGTTTCACCACTAATGAATTTGTATTTATTTCATTTTTATATAATAACATAATTATCCTAAATAAATTTAGATTTTGTTATGTTAGTAGTTCTATCTACACCTATACACACTCCAATCAAATGGGTAACAAACTTATCGTTCGTGAATTGTGAACTACCACCTCATGAGACGATGCCATTTATTTGATCCTTTACAACCTTTAATGGATTAGGAATAATGATGGAAACAATATTTCAACATGATATATATATATATATATGTGAAATTTATTATTTATTTATGATTGTATAATTTTTAAATAACACTAACCATTATGTGTTCTATTTTGTTTCAATGCACTATCATCTTTTGTGGTCGTGTGGACTAGCGACTCCTCAAAGTGATGTGTTGCATTAAAATATTACATGGAATATATAAAATATGGTTATATATATAATATGTTAAATAACAAAAATCTATATGAAATTCATGACATAACTACCTTTATGTATATACAGTACTTCATTTTCATTATTACCCTTTCACAAACTAAATATATTACATTCTTGTTCAGGACGAGTGAACAACCAACTACTCGACGTTTAGTGACTTCTATTAAATGATAGAAAGTATATATATAATTATATATTATTAAATAAAATATTAATTATTATATAGTTATAATTTTTGAAAGATATAATGTTACCTAGTTGTTTTAATATTTTTCATTGAAAATGGGAATGTTACTAATGCGTACATACATCCCACCATCTATATGGTTGTAATGTTGGTTAATTTTTCATAATCATAATAAATGATTACTTTCAAAAGTATAAATTATGTATAAATATTATAATTATCAAATTATTATTATACTACATAAGTTTATATTTTTACCTCATTGACCATAGTCAACTTACAAAATTCTTTTGTTGAACATGACCTCAATTCCGTCAAAACACCTGAAAAATATTTAATTATTTACGTTGTTGTATACATAATATGAATAAGTGAATACAAGTAATAAAAAACATCAAAATGGATTTGAATAATTTACATAGTTTTCATATTTTTATTATTTTGGAGTATAAATACATAGGGGAAAATTCAGACTCAAGGTAATTGATTTTCATCTCACTATTTACAATTGGGATATAAATGTCATATTCACAAAAAAAAATTAGGTGAATACACTAGAAATTTTTCAATTAATATAATGATAAAATAATATTTCATGGTATATTAGATGTCACATTAAATTATATCATCCAAGGGTTTTCACTTTAAAATTACAAAGTGGTAAAAAAATATTTTTCTCAATCTCATTTTTATTTGTGATTGTAAACTATACCATTAAAAAATCACACCCTTCTGATAACTTTATTGTAAATTAAATTTATTTGAAATATCAATATTATCATTCAATAGATAAAATTATTTCTTAAACAATAAACCATTTTCACATATGGTGTTCACTTTGAGAGTAAATTTAGTAATTGTTGAATTACTGATAAATCCTTATCAATTTGTCAATAATGATTTTTGATACAGAATTTTTTTTTATTTAATATGATTATTTAATTATATATATAATTTATTTTGTCATTCATGGAATGGGTTGGGGTATGCATAATTAAATCCATCTGATTCATTGGTATTCTCATGGGATGATGTCAGTTGGAGACAAACCCTTCGAGTTTGTTTCCATATAGTTTTAAATTGTCAGGAGGATAATCATTAAAACAAATCTAGTAGGTTTGTAACCATAGACTTAAAAATTCCAATGGATAGATTTTTATAGTTACTATATTTAGGATGGATATTGATAGGGTATACATTCTCATTTAAAATTATTTTATTATTATTATTTCATGTGATTAATTTATTAGTTACAATATCTATTGTAAAAATTTAATCTCATGTGATTATTTATATATCATTATTCGATTATCATTTATTCTATGGATATTTATTTTTCCATATCTATATACCGAGAAGAATGATTCATCATTTATCTAATATGAAATTATGATTATTTATTTGTTATTTCCTAAAAAACACATAACCTTACTGAGAATTTGTTCTTACCCTAATTTTACTTCATTTCCCCAGGATATGAAGAAGAAACATTCGAGTGTGTTTCAAGGATGAAGTTCATTTCATTTTTTATGTATCATGTTTTTGTAATTTTATTAATTAATTATGGGTATCATGTATGTAATATTTTATTCCAAAACTACTAAACTAGATAGTACTTTTGGTTTCCTAATATTTTATCTTTTCCAATGTCATAATGTATGGCACGGGCTCAAGGATTATAGGGTTGGTTCATTATGGATTTGAAAATGAAAATTTATGGTGCATTATAAGTAAATGTGTATTCTGTTTGAGAATGAAAATAATAGGAAATATTATATCATGAACAAATAAAAAACACCTTAGTATCCAAAATATGAACTAAACCTATGTTGATAATGATGTAGTTATCTAATATTATAAAATAATATATAAAACTTATGGGGATCAATTTTTATAAACAAAATAGACATTATATATTATAATTTCCAATATAACACTCTCAAAAATAACATGTAGATATTGGGTTAATATTTATAATAGAAATAAATGTGGTGGATATTAAAAGTGAAGCCTATTTTAAATAATTATAATATAAAAGATATCCTGACATGGCACTTGAAACACAAGTATTTGATATATATACGGTAATCCTAGGTATTCAACCACATCTATTATATTAAAGTGGTTTTGATAATATCATATCACAACTATAATATAATTATTTAATTAGTGTCTAATGTTTTCATAAGATTCATTCTATTTTCGGGTGTTCTCAATGGGAGAGGATTTATTTGATTATGGTACAGTTTTCATATTATTTTACTATGTGGTTTTAGTGATGATTTTTTCTCAACTCCCATAAGTTCATGAAATGAACATAATTGAGAGATAAAATCCATTGGTAATCAAATTTTAAATACAACTATGATATTGTGTTTTATATAATGAGATATGACATGAGTCCAAAGTCACTTCTTTCAACACTTATTTTCTACACCAAACAGTTCCCAATTTGAATTATTATGGTTGATGATATATTCTAATTTTTATTTGGAAGAATTTTAATATGTATGGAATTTAACTTCACCTTATAATGAAAATATATCCAAATGGGATGATTATTAAAAAAATATTAATTTTTTATAGAAATTTATATTTAGTTTTTTTCAATGGTTTATCATGTAATATTTATGAGTTAAAATGTAGTTTTAAAGGTGTGGAGAGATTGTTCTACAAAAAAATCTATTAGGATTGTGTTCATAGTTTTGGAAATTATGCATAGATGTTGTATGCGGAGGTATTAAATACAAATGATACTATTTTTAAAGTACTAATAGTTTTTTTTGGAAAATGGTTTAATTTTGAAAAAGTTTGGATGATTTAAGGAACACATATCTGGCCTCCAAAAAATCCAAATCAATATATTCCAAAGATGTTACCCCTCTTCAAAATCTGATCTAAATCGTATTTCTCTGAAATGACCTTTCCCTTTGACTATAAATTCAAAATGTATCTAAAAACAGTAGTTCAATAATTCATGGGTCACTAAAACATTACATCATAAATATTCTTATGCCTAAGAACCTCTAATGAATGTTTCATGAATTTATATCCATAAATCAGAATGTATTACCACTAATCATTCATAATTCTTGACAAAACTGATCATAAACCAACTATCTAAACATTAATCCTAGACACACTAACCCTTTTATAAATATCATAATTTTATCACAAAAACACCTCACATTCAACCGAAACAATAGTCTTAATATAGTTACCACCACACAACTTTCAATTCTATGAAACAACACCAATAAGTACTTCTCCAGATAATCATAACCACATTATGATCAACCTCACCTCTCAATATTTATTCATATACCTCGACCAAGATTAATTACTTCCTAGAGGCATCCTATAATTTTTCAACATATTCATTGATGTCAAAACCCAAATCATAATATAATTAAGTTATTAGATCCCCATCCAACCAAATCCACCCACATAATCTATCCATAATTACTTCCACATATTTAATTTTACTCAGTGTTATATTCCATTAATTTGAATATTTGTCATGCAATAAGATGAAGAAAATATTTATCCTCAAAAAATCTATAATCTAACTCAATAATATATATTTCTATTTTACTACATATTTGGCCCCACTGACATAATGGTTATAGATTGTTAACTAATTTGTTTCTCCCCACAATAGTAATAAAATTTTCAATACAACACAAAACCAACACACCTAATCATTAAAACCCTTATTTATCCATTATATAACATAATAAATAGAAATGAAAACCCCATGCATACATGATCAGAAACATGAATCCTTGATCTCTACCCATACTAGTATTCCTCAGAATCCAATCATCAATGATAACTAATATTTAACTTCAATTAGGGTCAAAATATCAAATAACCAGTGGTGTGATCCTGATTATATGTACTTCCTTAAAATACACATTGGGAAAAACATAAAATGAGTTCATTCATCATAATTATATCACTCATTCAATTCCACATTTATCCAATCCCTGATAACCCCTACCAAGGACTAATATTGGATCAATTGTGCCTTGATTCTATGATATATCCTTGATTTTAAAAATATTTATTTTATAAAATGATTTGATTTCATTAAAATCTCTATCCACCCTGATTCCATTATTTCAAGTTGATCAAAACATGATCAACATAACATAATTGGTATCATTACACAATGATTTATCCAAAAGATCTCTTGGATCTCGAAATAACATTTACAAGTCACTAAATAAAAACCACACTCAATCAAAATGATAGATAAAAATTTAACACATGTATATTATAGTACAGTAGTTTTAAAGAATTGTTTCCCCTATAGTTTTAGGGTTCTCCTAGACAAAATAATAAACTTATAATTTGTGATTTGAAATACTAGTTCATCCACATTAGGAAATGCATTGAAAATTCTCACATTATGCTTTAAGAGTATAAGAACCAATATACTCATATATGGATACCCAATAACAATAATAAAATATAACCCAAGGAAAAAAATAATTATCTCTCAATAACTATTAATATAACCACATATGGGCCTATTTAAACACTCACATCATTCTTGGACAATGATAGATAATTATTATAACCAAGTTTACACAAGATCCTGTTTATTTTTCTCAAAAGTAGACCAAACCAATCCACACCTAGAAACCTCACATAGTTAATTTTAAATAGTATAAAAAACAATCAGTTAAAATAATTCAAAGATCAATGTCACTCCTATCCTATGAACCAATAACCATGATATCTAGTTTACAATTTTATCGGGTCCTTATTTAAACTATTTTAAAATAATTTATAGATATGCACAGACAAAATGTTTTAAAATTTCCCCTAACAATCCAAGGGCTTTTCATTAAAACTAGGTTTTCAAAATTCCCCTACCATGATTGTTCATTCCTTTACCAAAAATACAATCCCTTTTTAGGAATCCACTTTGAAACACATTTTAGAAAACTAAGTATTTACTCATTTTTCCCTAAACATGATTACCCAATTCAATTAAAAAGTAAACAAATAAATGAACCTTAAAATGTAGAAAAACATAAAAAACCTTGTTACATGCTAATAATTATACCAAATATGTTTTTATTTTACATAAATATGGATTTTAAATGAATCCAAAATCTATATATTAAATTCATATGTTGGTCAATGAAGAAAAATCAACAACAATCTAGCAGTCCTTAATAATAAATATTTACTAAATCTCTCATTATAAACTTTTCAATAATACATTGAATATATTATATATTTGATAAATCAATAATGAAACTCTTAAATGAATCATTTTAAACATCACCACAAATAGTCATGGGTATCTTGCCCTTTTCATGACACTATCATGATTTATAAATAATCTCACTGGCTCTTAATTGACTCTTCTGACTCATCTTGATTCTCATACATCCCACATTATTAATCTCAATTATGCACTGTATTAATCCAAGAGTTATATTTCCAAATATTAGATGTCACCGACAAACATGGGTTTCTATTGAATATATTCTCTCTCGACATGGTGCATGTCTGACTCCCAGGTCTCAAAAACATATATATACCTATAACTAAAAATGTTCCATCCAGAAATATTCTATAATAAATTGACCAATCAGGGGCTCACAAATCCAGGGATAAGAAATGTGTGACTACCCCAAGAGTTCCTCTAATAGTACATGGGATGAAGGCTATAACTGAGTAGTAATATCATACATATGGAAAACCATAAACTATGGTGCATGTACAAACAAACATAAACATCCATAATTATAAAAGAATATTGAGATATAACTACACATGATACAAAATGTATGTATACTTTTATATTTCACAATAATATTTTGATAGATTACAATATTGAATAAAAGAAAATTACAATTCCAAAACACTGAAAACCATTCCAAATTGCTTGGATGGTGGGGTCTACTATCGAATTTATCCACTGACACACACCTTGGTATGTCAAACATACTATATTCTGCCTAATCCTGGTATACCTCAGAGTCTATAAAAATGCATGTAATTTGTATAAGATATTATATGTATAGGAATATCCCTTGTGACTATGAGTATAAAATTCAATGTAGTCTCCCTTATATGTAAAAAAAGTGATCAAAAAGAGATAAATAGTCCACTCAACCCATATTCAAAGGGTATACAAATCCATAACATGAGAGAATAGGAATCTACAACTCTATAATTATTAAATATGTGAATAGTCAGCTCATAAACGAATGGTACATCAATCAAATTATGAGGCATAAAATCACGTTCTCCATGTATAAAAAAGATATATTATTAAAAAACATTAGGTATCGACAATATATACTAACATAAGATCCTATTAGAGGATCAAATTTAACAGTCATCTTGAAGATCTCAATATTTGAGCCCTTCCATTCACGATGGAATTTGTCTACCGAATATCAAAAATAGGGTATTAAAACTCATCCATGATATCTTACTCATTGGGTATAACTTATCCAATTGAACATCCCCACCATCCATGATGGAATTCATCCCATAGAACATTAACATCAAGTCTAAAATGATGAATGTCATGCTAGAACACAACGTGTCTCAATACTCTTATTTGGGATCACACCCATGCCACATTGGGGGGGGGGGGGGAACGAACCCTATTAGAACTATGAATATCTAGACATAGATATTGGATCATATACAAGACTGTTATGGGACATTGTGAAACTTATTTGTAACACAATGTATTTCAACACTCAAATAGGGGACTACACCCAGAAATTTTGGGAGATAATTTAAACTCAATATGTTACTCCCAGTAGGTATGGGATCATACACATAAGAAAGTTGGTAAGGATGATTCTATAAAACCAACATAGAAATGAAAAAGAAATAGAGGTTGTCTCCATAATATTCTTCAAGGGATACAAAATGCCAATCTGAACAAGCCCTATAGAGTTGTTCACTAATATATTCTATGGATGCAATTTCACATTGTTCCCTTAAGGGGTTAAATAACAATATGTAACCAACTAGAACAAATTTACTAATCATTAACGGCACTTTCCCACAACTATCACATCATATTGCATATCTCATGTCAAAACCATGGAAACAATCACATTATTCATGGATAACTACTTAGGACAGTCTACTCATCAACATATATTCGAGTCAAGAAGGATGAGATGTTCAGTAGAGAATTCATTGGGGGAGTGATAATATTTTACTCCTAGGGTACATGGTTTGTATCTTGAGGTCTAAACCTAGCTATGTCATCACATGGTACTCAATGTGTGCGATAATACATAGTGTAAACATGTAGTTATATTGTGTGTTACCCCATTCAATCATCAGGGCATGTCCTCACCCACACACACCTTGGATAATTATGTACCCTACATAACATGTACACTCAATTAATGGTTATTACCATTTATCCCAACACAAGCTCTTGTTCGTTTACATTATCTTGTAATGTATCATGTTTATATTAATGAAAGTCCATTAATGTGTACATGGTTATTTTCTCTAGCCCATGTTCCCCTAGGGTATGGTCATGTACATCCAGATGTGCCTATTCCCTAAAATAGTGTTCCTATATATTCCCTTGGGAAAATAGTCTAGTACCCCTAAATTGTGTTTATCCATATTAAATGTCATATAATCTCCAAATATCATCTTCCATGAATCATAATAACACACTCTGTGTTCTCCTACAATACATTACTTATTTTTGGGATTTTGAATTTTAAATTATTGTAATCATCCAAAAACATATGATTCCTACCAATTGAAAACCGATTTACCTCATGGAGTTCTCAAACTATCAAATATTGTTTCCAAATACAGAAAATGATACATATTTGGGGACCGATGCACAAATCACAAAATCCACATACCCTTCTGTGAAACACAAATTTTTTGGGTCTAATGGGATATGTAGAGGTTTCTACACCATAATACAGTGTTGATCAATTTCATAGATGAAGTGCATATGTGAATCCACTCTACCTCAATTTATCTATATCCCATGGGAGGAAAACCTCTTCTCCCTCTCACATGCACATGATAAATGGATGGGGGATTATTATTATTAAAAAAAATTTATATAATAGATAAACTGAAATAATTTAACACAAAAGAAATGGTTTCCTCCAACTAGGTCCCCACACCGACAATCATTATATCATATCATAGATAATCCCTATATTCTATAATCAATTGTTGTTCCATATATCCAACCTGATACTCTAATCAAAATGTATTCATTATTATTTCGAAAATTGAATAAATGGGATATAAAATAATAAATGTTGGTAATATCACCTCACTAAGGCTATCTAGTTCCCCTAATTCAATTCCCAGTCAGTTCCTAGCTTTTAAAAAATAAGACAAATTATTCTAATGATATTCATGGAATAAATAAATTTATTGAATATTATTAAATACTATGTATTAATGCTAGGGTTGGATCACCCATAGGACTGTTGTGTAGGAACACTATAAGACCTCATTTGCACCTCTATGCACCCAAGATGATGGTGGCGTATATAAATTGACTGAAATAGTTTTGGGGAGAATATTCTAATAAATAATTTTAACACCATATGATTTTTAAATAAGTATGTTATTGTTGATAGTGTATACAACACACAACACTGAGAATAAACAATCCAAAAAAAATTATTATGATTGGTATAACATTTATTTTAAATTAGAGGTTGTGAATTGGATTATCCACGTTGATGATAAATATATAGACCCTACACATAAAGAATTTATTTAATATTTATTAGTAAATATGAAGTCAATTTTTAGAAAAATAATAATATTATTCAATAATAAATTTTCCTAAAATATATTTCTAATTGTTTTTTGTGATAGAATATAATAATTAATTGTTCCAAAATCTATTTAATGTATTTTATAAAATTAACTTAATTTTTTATATCCATATATAGAAATAATTTTAGGTGAATTATTGATATTTCTTCATAAAAGATTGGGTTTCCAATGATTACTTGAATACACTAATTTTTTTGAATGATGTATTTTAATTCCAACCATATAAAATGATCTATATAGATAAAAAATATATCTATGTAAATTTAAATTTATTATATTATTAATAATAAGATTAATTTGATTGGAAAAAAATTTATTTGTGAATTTTGTATAAAAACTTTTTTATACATAAAATGGAAGTGCTCTAAAAAAAATTCTCATGGTGCTCCTCATTTTTATCTTAAATTTATTTCTGAAACCTATAAAAAATAAATCCTAACAAAATTATTTCATATTTGGTATCCCGGTTGAATAGTATTCTTAATATATACCATTTATTTTTAGTCAATATGTAATGTAAATAAGGTAATTTGTTTTTAATATAATTACTGTGAAATGAGTTAATTAGTGTTAAATATAATGTGATAAGCTTTTAAATTCATTAATTTTTTTTTTCATTGTATGTGTTCATTTCCACCATTATAATCCATAAAAATAATAAAATACTTTCTTACACAATTTATATTTTCATTTTGTCTTACGAATGTTTATGAAAAAAGATAAAGTCCAAAATGTAACATTCTTTCTTTTAATATCTAAAATAAATTTTAATAAGGATAAATTTTATTATATTTAGTTATACATGGTTATCTTAATTCATAATTAATTTGGATCATTTTATAATATTTCAAATTTTTAGTGATGATATAATTACCACAAACAAATATGACATGCTAGAAACATTATTTTTAAATGAGTAGAGAGATAATGTAAATTGAACTAAAAACACTAAAAGTAAAAATATTATAGTGGGTTATACCATATCATGAATTTTATAGATTAATATAAAATATTAATTATGTGATAAAGGTTAATATTGTAATTCTATTATTTAATAAAAATTTTATATCAAAATTACTTGAAATTTTTTATAAATGACATTAATTGTATTTTATGTGAAATATTATTTTAATAAATTATAAATAAATTATATAATGCATTGAATATTACAATTAAAATTATATATGGTTTATTATTTCATCATTTTTTCATTTATTTTATAATTTTCACTTGGCATGATAAAATATAACACCTTACATATAAGGCCCCATCCTTAAACATTACAAAACATTGAATTAAGTTAATAATTCACATTGAGGATCTTTTCAAGATTATAGCTTTAAAGAATTAGGTCCAAACTTATACATAAAATCGTGAATATTACAAGTATACACTTCAACACACTATCCTTTTTTTGTACAACAAAAACAATTTAAAACAAAACATGACATCGTCACATGTTTAAACATTACACATTTTCCTTGATACCATCCTTGACTCTATTCATTTTTATGTCCTATAAAAACATTACAAAACATGGGATTTGTATAAAAATCTAATTAAGGAACATATAAAAAAGAAAATTTTTATTTTTAAATAACATGAAAGCGATGAATAATTTATTATGAATTAATAATTATCACCTTTAATATGTAGTAAAAACAATTCATTGAATTATAAGATGATTTTGTACCCTTTTGTAAATAAATATTACCAAAATCCCATAGAATGCAACATATAGTTTATAAAGTATCCTTGGGACGTAATCATTCTTAAATGGAATAACCATACTGTCGACTTCTATACATGTACCTAAATTAAATAACCATACAACCGACTTCCATACACAATTCATTGGAGGTTATAATGTAACCATAAATCCTTTGTTTACAATTAAACCACCCTTCATTTGGATTTTTACATAACAAATTTTCATTGGATTATCGCGTAACCACACGGCAAATGTCCATGTACCATTATATAATCATAAAACATAAAATATTGAAAATTTCAATATTTCACAAATATCATTTTGCATAAAATCACAAGAAATAATTTCAAGATATTGAAATAATAAATCCATTTCAAAAAACATTTAAAAAAAACACCCGAAAATAGAAAAGGGTTTCTTTTTTCCTTTACAAATCATTAAGGCTTATAGAGGAAGCCAAATAACAATTACGGTAGTGGAGAGGTCATTGTCACCACATATGTTAAAAAAATCTTTTGTCATTTAGAAAAATGATTCATATGAATATGATTCTATTTGAATGAATTTAAATGTAAAAGGGTTTTATTATACACCATGTAAAATCAGGAGGGTTATATGATCAAAACATGCCTCAATGAAAGGAGATTGAGATGAAGTACCTTTCCTCGAGTATGACTTGCCTCTTATGTTCCTTGTTCTTTGTGAATAATAAGCATAAGTTAATTTATAATTTCTTTATAGACTTTTCCATGTTTATTACTCGTTTTTTTATCACTTACTAAATTTCTATAATAAATATTTAATTATTTGAGTTCATATCGGGCATTTTTTCGATGTTCGGAACATCAGTCCAAAATAAACTTGTTATAATTAAAAATTATCTATTTGGTCAAAATTACATTATCTCTAGAATTATATTCATTTTTTTATATCACATATATCATATATATCTAGTATATATGTATTTATAATAGTCCATAGTATTCTGATAAAAGAAATCAAATGCACCGTTCATGGAGACGGTAAGCCGTACGTACGCATGAATGCTCATTTCATTTATTTTTCATATTTAAAGGAATAAAAACTAAATGATTAATAGGTATATTATAATTCTAGTATAATATAATATATAATTCCATTATCTCCATCCTTTATACTATCCATGTGTGGAATCAATGAGTCATATCACTTTGAGGGGGTGGTAGTCCGCACTTCTTCCAATGAAATTATTGAATTTATACAACATGGAAAAAATAATGATATGTTATAAATGAAAATTAAATAATCATTGAGATAAAATAAATATCATAAATATAATATATATTTATAGTTCTATCATAATGGCCACCGTAATAGTTGGTACGATTAGATTGAACTATCATTGTTTAGTGAGGCAGTTGTTCAATGTCCACAGAAACAGAATGTTCTATACCCATTAGACAGAGGTGTGTGTATGTTTAGATCTAAGAATAATCATAAAAAACCTATTATATTGAAGATACTTATGATTTTATAAAAAAAGTGCTATAAATAGATATTAGATGGTTAGAGAAGGAAAATAAATGAACGAATCTTGAGAGAAGACATTACCTCAAATCGGGTAACTCATTTTGATTTCAGCGAAAAGGTATTCAATAACTGCATTAAGACCAAATTAGGAATTATAGAAGGAATAGAGGGATATTGGGAGATTATTTGGGATGATTTTTGAAAATCCAAGGGGGTATGAGATGTTTGATTAAGGGTTAGAGTTACTGTCTACTTATATGAGGGAGGAGGGGCACTATAGGAATGATTAAAAATATTATTTTATTATTAGTTGATTTTCGAAATCTAATAACACCCAAGTAATATATTTATAATATCAGGTTATTATGGGTCTAAATCCACTTGGACTATGGATTTTAGACATGATTAGATCATAAAATTAACCTTAACGTTTTCTGGAACCCTTAGAAAACTAATTTAACTTTTACGATGTATTCTTGTATATTAATAATATATGTTTACCATAGTTCCTATAAAATGCCAACAGACCCCAAAATGGATCATTAATGACATTTCTAACATCATATATGTCATTTGGCCTAATCGTAGATTTTTATGACTATTATATCATTTAATAATATAAAAATTAATTTAAAAACACATTTTTGCCAATTTTTATATTATTCATATCATGGCCTTTTTAAGTAAATAACATATTTATTCATTATAAAAAACGTCATTACATCAAATATAACAAGTAATGATCATCAATAAAATTTTTTATGGAAGTATAAGTTTAAAAATAATTTTATTTTTATATTTATAATCCCATTTATCTAAATCATTCCTTAATAAGGTAATCACTACATCATTATTGGGTTATAAATAAATTTATATATTTGATTTATAAAAATTATAAATAAAATAAACAGACATAGAAAATATGTTTATATTTATAATTAATATTTATAGTCTAAGATATAACTTATATAACCCCATATAAAAATTGTTTTAGTAAAAGATACATGTTTAGGTTATATATTCCTTAACATTAAATTAAAAGTAATTAAATGTCATTTTCAATGAAAAGTGGATCCATGGAGTCCTAAGATCAACCCAAGGATTCCCCTGGTAATACATATCTCATCCAATAGGGTTAGGACATGATTTAGGGTAATTTAACTTTTTATAATATTATATATTACCCTTATTTCCCATATTTACCCTTTAACCATGGTAAATAAAATATTTATTGAAGTTACTATTCATAATGTCCAAAAATAAAATGTACCTATTTAAAAAATTTGGAAGTGCTGATTCCAAATATGATATCCATTTTCCAAAAATTCAAAACACAGAATTTTCAAAAATTAATTTAAAATTTATAATCATTGTTAAAAACAAAAAGTGTGTTTTAATAATGTAAAAACTACGAAAAGATTGACTTGTGTTTTTGTCCAATTTGAAAGTGTAAGTACATTAAATTACAATAATTTGATTAAATAATAAAGATTCAATTTAATTAAACATTATATGAATTTAAAAGGATAATATAATCATATTAATAAATTAGATGCAAAGAAAGTTATGACATAAAAGTTCGTATTTTTCACTATTCATTAAAAAAATGAACTATATCTGAAAAATATAAAAAAAATAACCAAAGTGAATTTTTATGTTATTATTCTAAACAAGAAGTTTATTTCTTCAAATGGAACATATAAAACAGACTAAAACTAGATATAAAAACGGTTCACCGTCAAAAGGCAGTAAATCAAACTTTTAATGTATATTAGAATATTTCAAGATTTAAATAAGATTCATTATTATTTTGAGCATCTAAAATTTATTGGATAAAAGTAAATAAATTTAAAAAACATTTGTAATCACAATGAAATTAGTTGTTTTCATTCTTATCAATTTAACGGCTTGTCGTTAATAACCCTTTAATATAATAATATTATTACATTATTTTTCTGTATAACTCAATGATATGTGCAACATAAGATATAAATGAAACCAATTGTTTCATGTTGAGTATCCTATCAAAAAAGTGTCCTATTTAAAATAAAATTAATAACTTATTCATTGATATTAATAGATATGAAAAAATGTTATTCTATAAATACATGGGTCGTCCCATTACTATATTAAAATTAATTATAACAGTTAATGAATATATTGGATAACAAAGGTGTTATAAAAAATGATAATGATTTAAATTATATCTAAATTTGAAAAAATTTCTATATAATAAAGTAGATACAATATTGTCATTTTTTTGTAATCCATTCTGTTTTGAAACAATTATACATGATTTATTCAAAAATAATATTCTAATATTTCTGGTATTTTTGTAAATGAACTTAATGATATTTTTTAATGAAATATATTTTATAAGTTGAAATAAAATTAATTGGAATTCTATCAATCTAGAAGTAATTTTTATATGCCTTTAAATATAAAATAATTTTAAATTTATTTTCCACTTTTACTTTTATAATACATTTCTTCACCCATAATGAGAGTAAAATATTGATATCATGGTAATTTTCAAAAGGGTCAACTATGGGATAAAACTAAGTGATACTGGTGAAAAAACTATAATATTTCCAAATATTATTTTATGATATTATTTAGAATCCTCATAATATAATATTTTAATTATATAATTTTCAAGAAATGTTTTCATGAATATTAATTTATATTAATTTAATACATTATATAAGTGTAAGTGTTCCCCACCCCTAACATATAAAGGTAATCATCTCTCCTCTCCTTCTCACATCACATTGAGATGTCTAGACTATACAAAAAAATAACTAATTATCTTCTAAAAAATACATACTTAGGAATTAGATGTTATTCTATTCCTAAAAGTATAATTTATGTTCATTAATATGGAATCAAAAAGAGGTGTGCCAAATAATAGACAATCATCTTACATGACATTATTCAATTAATTTATTATTGAACTTAAAAAATCGATGTTACCCATTATAAAGTATTTAATTCAGTATATTAAGTATATTGAATTATTAGTATGAAAGAGTTTCAACCATATTCTACATTCACATTGTCCTTTGAAAAATGATAATATTGGTCATGCATATGTGTGCAAAACAACCTCCATGAATCACTATGGATTTATTTTTAGTAATTCCTTAAATGAATTTAAATAAGGGAACATATAATGAATATATAAGATATATGCTTCTGAAGCTTTTTTCGGGGCATGTGCATCCTTCTGTGGAGGATGCGTAGCTGTTGCCCCACATTCCTACTTTACAAAGGCAAGTGGTGTAAAACCCCCGATTCACGGGTGCTTATAAGACATGATGTAACAAGAATTACATTATATACATTTACAAGTATTAAATCACGTCCCATTAATACAGAGGATCGCGAGGTTCAGGTTTTGGGAAACCAGCTGTGTAACATCCCAGGTAATTAATGAATAAATAATTTTCATATATATAAATATTTACGAATCAAATATTAATTTTAATTAAAAGGGGTTTCTACGTTCGATAGCGTACTCGGTACGCAACGATGAGTTTCTTTGAAAACTTACATTGCACACAAGTAATAAAATAATATTATTTTAAATGTTAGTTAACGAGTAGTCATTGTACTGGAAAGAATGGATAGAAATAACTAAAATATGATTATATATGTTTTTAAATGTTTTTACATTTACCCAATAAAAGATAAAGGCTTAAAATACGAAAAGAGTTCAATTTGAGGTATTTATACCCTAATTTTCACGAAAGGTCCACTTATCACCTTTTGACGGAGAACCGTCATTAAATATAGTTTTGATAGATCTTATAAATTCTATTGGACCAAATATAACTCTTCTTTAGAATCGGGACATCAAAATTTACTTTGTGTAAATTTTTGGTACCTGTCTGATAAAGTTCATTTTTTTAATGAATAGTGTAAAATGTTGTATTTTAATTCAAAACCTCTTTTTAATCTAATTTATTTATATGATTAGATTATATTTTTAATTGGTTTTAAAGTTAAATTAGAAAATATTTTTACCATTAAATCCAATAGTGGTCGTTGGAATTAATTTCACTTTGAAATCGGACTTAAACTAGTGTCAATCTTTTGATAATTATTGTTTCATAAAAACACGCTATTTGCTCTGACAGCAGGAATTAATTATTAAATTAATTAATGTGACTTATATGTTTTGAATTTTGTGAAGTAGACTTCATTTTTCAATTTGGAATATCAAATATATCTTAGGGTGAATTTTTGGTAATTTTCTGAAAAACTTCAATTTTTGATGAATAGTGAAACCACTAAGTGGTACTTATAAAGACTGATTTTCCATTTAAATGATATTTTGCCATCATTTTGTTTTGAATTTCAAAAATCCGACATACATGGTTGTCATTAAGAAGTAAAATGTGGTTCAATGAGATTATAATAATTTTTTGGTGAATAGTAACTTATTAAGTTCTTAATCGCGATTAGTGGTAATTAGTGTAGTTTAAGGTAAAAATAATGCTTTAATAAAATAAGATGAGCTTGAAACATGTCCTACCCTAATTGGTTGTGTCATGGCCGACCATGACAAGCCATGGGTCTACTTGGGGACCCCATGGAGACACTTTGGTTGGGAAATGACATAAATAGCTTTTTATTTAATGTAAAAGTCAAAATGACACAAACATCATATGTTTTACAAAAACAATTTTTACATGGGGTTATAATGTCAGATTTTTTATTATAAATAGTAATTGGAAAGATAAAAATATTTACTACATCATAGTATTTTTTTTATAATTTTTAGACATTAAATAAATTAAATTATTTATGACATAATAATGATGCAGCGATGACATCATTATTTGATGATTTAAATAAAATGGAAATATAATGTAAAATCTATGAACTACACATGTCCAAAACCAATTGGATGAGTGTATTTCGAACCCTTATCACCTTATCCACGAATTATATCAATGTGTGACCTTTTAAAACCGAAACACATTTTCAAATAAAGTAATATTTCTTTACATTCCAAAAGTGCCCCTCCTCTCCTCTTATAAAAGGCCCCCACCTCTACCACCTTACACACACTCCTCAAGCCTTTGGCTCGGCCAGACCCTGCCCATTTACTCTCTCGACATCCCTCTACTCATCCTAGAGGATTCCCGTTGGGTAGAATCCTTTCAAAGTAATCCATTAGGCTCAAATAAAAAGGAGTTACACTTTTAAAGGTAATTCATTCTCTCTTGTTCATTTGTTTTATTTTGCTTCTCCCACCCTCTAAACTCTTTTTATTTACTTCTTTTGTAACAAAACCAGTAATTTCAATATACTAGGATGTTGTTATATGATTTATTCGAGCTACACTCTCACACAACTACATCAAATGGTTAAAGAACATACGGTTTCCGTGGATGGCGAAATTCTGCCTCCCGAAATGATGATTGTTCAATACTCATTTAACACCTTCAAAGGTGGCCATTATGATGTCACTATTTTTATATATGATATATAATATGTTTATTTTTTCTTTAAGCTTCTGTATTTTTCATTTTGGGCATACCTTTATGGTTTCCATTATGGGTAAACACGATATCTTCATTTAAGGAAGTGCGGACTACCTCCCCCTCAAAGTGATGTGATTCGTTAATGCCATATGTGGGACGTGTAAAGGATGGATTTAAAGTTATTATATATGATGTTATACTGGAATTATAATATAACTATATATCATTATTATTTCTTTCCATTAAATTATGAGATAGAAATGAAAGTAGCGTTCATGCGTACGTACGGCTTACCGTCTCCATGAACGGTGCATTTCATTTCTTATCCCCAAATGTAATGTACTATTAAAAGTACATGTATATAATGGATATATATAATTAATGAAATATCTAAATGATGAATATAATTCTGGAATTAAAATATACATACCTCTCATTTAGTTTTAATTCCATTAATATGAGAAAGAAATGAAAGTAGCGTTAATGCGTACGTACAGCTTACCGTCTCCATGAACGGTGCATTTAATTTCTTACCTCTAAATGATTATGTAATATTATAAATACATGTATATGCTGGATATATATAATACATATTATATCCAAATCGGGAATTTCATTCTGGATATAAAGAACCTTTGACCACACGAACAACATGTAATTGTAAGAAGTCCACTTTCGACTTAAGAACCAAATATCGACAAAACAAACATTATTAACTTAACTGGTAACATAATGTTTATAACATGGAAATAAGTGATATAAAAGGAATAATGAACTCTAAAAAGGTTCTTAATCAAGTAGAAATTAACTCAAGTTTATTATTCAGGACGTTAAAGAACGATCGAGTCCAGTCGGACTCGAGGTAAGGGACTTCGTCTCAATCTCCTTTCATTGAGGCATATTTCGTTTTATACAAAACTTTCTTTTATATGGAGTATAAACTCCTTTGACGTTTACTTTTATACAAAAGGAATCTTTTTCTACGAAGCGTTTTACTAAACGACAAAAAGGAATGTTTTTTTACGTACGCGATGACAACGACCTTTTCCGCCGCCTCGAGTATTATTTGGTCTTTGGCTTCCTCAACAAGCCGTAATGTTTTTTTAAAATAAAATAAATACCATATACTCTTTTATGTATTTTGGTATTAAAAATTGTTTTGATAAAGGATTCTATATTTATGATATATTGTGATTGAAATGTAGAAATGTTATCATTCCTTTATATTGGTTTTATATTTTATGATTTTATATTGGTACTTGGACATTTTAACGGGTGGTTACGTTATAAACCATATGACGGGTGGTGCCGTGAATACCAGGATGGGTGGTTACGTTATAACCTCCAATGCATTGGGTATGGAAGTCGGCCGTATGGCTATTCCATTAAGTATGTATGGAAATTGGCCGTATGGCTATTCCATTAAGTGATATGTGTGGGAGTCGACCGTATGGTTATTCCACTTAAGTATGTTTATGTCCCAAGTTACCTTTATATATGTTATATGTTCTTTATATGGGTTTTATGGTAATACTTTGGTTACAAAAAGGTAAGTAATGATATATAATTCATGAATAGTTTTTACTACTTCATAAAGGTGAAAAGTATTACCTTGATAAAGTGTACATGGTTTACTTTTTGCTTTGATTAACTAACATTTTTTATTCTTTGTGTATCCCTTACTGAGTTTTTATGCTCATCCCAAGTTTTTGAAATGTTTTTCACAGGACTTAGCATGGAATAGGGTCAAGGATGGGATCAAGGGAAAGTCATGCTACCTAAAACATGAAACTAGACGTGTTTCTTTTTAAGAATTTTTATTTTATGGAAATTTAGTAGAAGACACTACTTTGAAATATTTTGAGATGTAATAGTTATGTCCTAATTCTCTAAAACTCTAAACCTGAAAAGATCCTCAATGTGAATTATTCATTTAATTCAATTTTAAGTAAGGTTCAAGGCTGGGGCCTTATAATTGGTATTAGAGGTCGGTTTAGACAACTTTAGGAGTTAGAAAAGTGTTAAATTATAATATGATTGAAATGATATAGCATTTACGGATTACCATGTTGCTTCGCCTAAGATATTTCTGTGTTCAGAATGGCTTTCCGCAGAGGAAACAAAGCAGCTATGTTGGGATGACATCAGGAGAAAGATAACCTTCCAAATCAGCAACCTGAGATGGTCAGAATCGGAACTGAACAGTTTGTTGCAGTGATGGAACAGTTGACTCAGGCTATAAATGGTGGTGGTATCCATGCACGAGATCAGCCAAATCAACCGCAGAGTAACATGTCAGTGGTGGAACATTTCATGAGGAAACATCCCCCATCATTCAGAGGATCATCTGACCCTGTTCAAGCGGAAGGGTGGATTAATGCACTGGAGAAGATTTTTGATGTCATGGGGTGTTCAGAACATCAAAAGGTTAGTCTTGCTGTTTACCGTTTTGAAGGTGAAGCTGATCAGTGGTGGTCGATGGTGAAAAATATAAGGGATAGTGATGAGATTGAGGATCTTCACTGGGACGAATTCAAAGGTATGTTTCTTGAGAAATATTTTCCTAAGGTGGTTCGTCTTAGGATGATAAAATAGTTCCTAGAATTGAGGTAGGAGGATGATTCAGTGGCTGCTTATGAAGAAAAGTTCACTCGATTGGCAAGGTATGCTCCAAACTTCATAAGAGATCTTGATAGTAAAATGAACCGTTTTTACTCAGGGTTAAATCCAAAGTATCGAAGGGCTTTAGATTCTCGTGAGTTCAAAAGTTATGAAAAGCTTGTTCGATGTGCTGAGAAGGTGGAAATTGAGTTTGCCGATGATCAGGTGTTCTATGACAAACAACAGAATAAGAGGTCTAGTTGGCAGGAAAAGGGGAAGAATTCATCAAAGAAGCAAGGAGGTAAGAAAACAAAATATACATCATGTGAGAAGTGTGGTAAAATGCATCCTGGAGAATGTTTATCCAAGTCTGGTAAGTGCTTTCGGTGTGGTAAGTCTGGTCATATTGCTCGTAACTGTAAGGAAGATGATCAAGCAGGAAATGAAAAGCCAACAGTAAGATGTTTTAAGTGTAATGAAATGGGTCATTATGAAAACGAGTGTCCAACGAAGAACTCAACTGGGGGAATGCAGCCAGACTACAAGCAGAAAGGGGTGGTGAAGTCCTTTGCAACAACTTCAGCAGATGTTGGGCCATCAAATGAAGTGGTATCAGCTCCAGGGAGCTCAGTATTTTTCGAAGATTGACTTGAGGTCGGGGTACCATCAGTTGAAAGTAAAAGAAGCAGACGTTCCTAAGACTTTGTTCCGTACTAGATATGGCAATTATGAATTTGTAGTTATGCCTTTTGGGTTAACCAATGCACTTGCTGTATTCATGGATCTTATTAATAAAATTTTCCATGAGTTCTTGGATAAGTTTGTTCTTGTGTTTTGAGGTTTGGGAAGAGGTTATGTGTGCCTTGTGATTCACAGTTGAAAAGAGAGTTGTTATATGAAGCTCATAGTTCTACGTTTTCAGTTCATCCGGGCAGTACTAAGATGTATAGAGATCTGTGGGAGTATTACTAGTGGGATGGAATGAAAAGAGACATTGCTGATTTTACTGTGAAGTGTTTGACATGTCAACAGGTTAAAGCAGAGCGGCAGTTACCGAAAGGGATGCTTCAGCCTTTACCAGTGCCAGAGTGGAAATGTGAGAATATATCCATGGACTTTTTTGTTGGATTACCGAAGACATCTCGAGGCAATAATGCAATCTGGGTTATTGTTGATCGCTTGACCAAATCTGTTCATTTCCTTACTATACGGGATACTTTTTCCCTAGATCAACTTTCCCGTTTGTATCTTAAAGAGATAGTCAGGTTACATGGAGTTCCTCTCTCCATTGTATCTTATCGTGATCCCAGGTTCACATCTAACTTTTGGAAAGGCCTTCAGAAGTCGCTGGGTACTGAATTAAATTTTAGTACAGCTTTTCATCCTCAATCAGATGGGCAGTCAGAACGAACAATTCAGACATTGGAGGATATGCTACGAGCTTATTCTATGGATTATCAGGGAATTTGGGGCCAACATATTTCATTGGTTGAATTTTCTTATAATATCAGTTTTCATTCCAGTATACAGATGGCACCATTTGAGGCATTATATGGGAAGCGGTGTCGAACTCCAACATTTTGGGATGAAGTGGGTGAAAGGAAGCTGATGGGACCAGAATTGGTAGAAGAGATGGCAGAAAAAGTTCAGTTGATTCAAAAGTACATGAGAACAGCTCAGAGCAGGAACAAGAGTTATGCGGATAACCGGAGGAAGGATCTATCTTTCGAGGTTGGTGATCAGGTTTTTCTCAAGGTTTCTCCTAGGAAAAGTGTGATGAGATTTGGTAAGAAAGGAAAGCTGAGTCCAAGGTTCATTGGACCATATGAAATTCTGGAGAGAGTGGGATCAGTTGCATACCGAGTGGCTTTACCTCCGAGTTTATCTCAGGTACAAAATATTTTTCATGTTTCAATGTTGAGGAAGTATATGGCAGATCCATCTCATGTTTTGAGTCCAGAGGTAGTTCAGCTGGAAGAGAATCTATCTTATGAGGAACAACCGGTCCAGATTATTGACCACATGGAGCAAGTGTTACGGAATAAGGTGATTCACCAGGTAAAGGTTTTGTGAAAAAACCATGTGATTGAAGAGGCAACATGGGAATCTGAAGATGCTATGAGAGATAAATACCCCCACTTATTTTGATAAGTGAATAAAATTGTGAGGATGCAATTCCCAAAAGGGGGGAAGGATGTAACATCCCAGGTAATTAAAGAATAAATAATTTTCATATATATTAATATTTACGAATTAAATATTAATTTTAATTAAAAGGGATTTCTACGTTCGATAGCGTACTCGGTACGCAACAATGAGTTTCTTTGAAAACTTACGTTGCACACAAGTAATAAAATAATATTATTTTAAATGTTAGTTAACGAGTAGCCGTTGTACTGGCGGGAATAGATAGATATAACTAAAATATGATTATATATGTTTTTAAATGTTTTTACATTTACCCAATAAAAGATAAAGGCTTAAAATACGAAAAGAGTTCAATTTTAGGTATTTATACCCTAATTTTCACGAAAGGTCCACTTATCATCTTTTGACGGAGAACCGTCATTAAATATATTTTTGATCGACCTTATAAATTCTATTGGACCAAATATAACTCTTCTTTAGAATCGGGAAATCAAAATTTACTTTGTGTAAATTTTTGGTACCTTTCTGATAAAGTTCATTTTTTTAATGAATAGTGTAAAATGTTGTATTTTAATTCAAAACCTCTTTTTAATATAATTTATTTATATGATTAGATTATCTTTTGAATTGGTTTTAAAGTGAAATTAGAAAATATTTTTACCATTAAATCCAATAGTGGTCGTTGGAATTAATTTCACTTTGAAATCGGACTTAAACTAGTGACAATCTTTTGATACTTATTGTTTCATAAAAACACGCTATTTTCTCTGACAGCGGGAATTAATTATTAAATTATTTAATGTGACTTATATGTTTTGAATTTTGTAAAGTAGACTTCATTTTTGATTTTGGAATATCAAATATAGATTAGGGTGAATTTTTGGTAATTTTCTGAAAAACTTCAATTTTTGATGAATAGTGAAACCACTAAGTGGTACTTATAAAGACTGATTTTCCATTTAAATGAAAATTTGCCATCATTGTGTTTTGAATTTCAAAAATCCGACATACATGGTTGTCATTAAGAAGTAAAATGTGGTTCAATGAGATTATAATAATTTTTTGGTGAATAGTAACCTATTAAGTTCTTAATCGCGATTAGTGGTAATTAGTGTAGTTTAAGGTAAAAATAATGCTTTAATAAAATAAGATGAGCTTGAAACATGTCCTACCCTCATTGGTTGTGTCATGGCAGACCAAGACAAGCCATGGGTCAACTTGGGGACCCCATAGAGACACTTTGGTTGGGAAATGACATAAATAGATTTTTATTTAATGTAAAAGTCAAAATGACAAAAACATCATATGTTTTACGAAGACAATTTTTACATGGGGCTATAATGATCATATTTTTGATTATAAATAGTCATTGGAAGGATAAAAAGATTTCCTACATCATAGTAGTTTTTTTATAATTTTTAGACATTAAATAAATTAAATTATTTATGACATAATAATGATGCAGCAATGACATCATTATTTGACGATTTAAATAAAATGGAAAGATAATGTAAAATATATGAACTAAACATGTCCAAAACCAATTGGATGAGTGGATTTCGAACCCTTATCACCTTATACACGAATTATATCAATGTGGGACCTTTTAAAACCGAAACACATTTTCAAATAAAGTAATATTTCTTTACTTTCCAAAAGTGTCCCTCCTCTCCTCTTATAAAAGGCCCCCACCTCTACCACCTTACACACACTCCTCAAGCCTTTGGCTCGGCCAACCCCCGCCCATTTACTCTCTCCACATCCCTCTCCGAATCCTAGATGATTCCATTTGGGCAGAATCTTTTCAAAGGAATCCTTTAGGCTCAAATCAAAAGGAGTTACACTTTTAAAGGTAATTCATTCTCTCTTGTTCATTTGTTTTATTTTGCTTCTCAAACCCTCTAATCTCTTTTTATTTACTTATTTTGTAACAAAACCAGTATCTTCAATATACTAGGATGTTGTTATATGATTTATTTGAGCTACACTCTCACACAGCTACATCAAATGGTTAAAGAACATACGGTTTCCGTGGATGGCGAAATTCTGCCTCCCGAAACGATGATTGTTCAATACTCATTTAACACCTTCAAAGGTGGCCATTATGATGTCACTATTTTTATATATGATATATAATATGTTTATTTTTTCTTTAAGCTTCTGTATTTTTCATTTTGGGCATACCTTTATGGTTTCCATTATGGGTAAACACGATATCTTCATTTAAGGAAGTGCGGACTACCGCCCCCTCAAAGTGATGTGATTCGTTAATGCCATATGTGGGACGTGTAAAGGATGGATTTAAAGTTATTATATATGATGTTATACTGGAATTATAATATAACTATATATCATTATTTTTTCTTTCCATTAAAGTATGAGATAGAAATGAAAGTAGCGTTCATGCGTACGTACGGCTTACCGTCTCCATGAACGGTGCATTTCATTTCTTATCCCCAAATGTAATGTACTATTAAAAGTACATGTATATAATGGATATATATAATTAATGATATATCTAAATGATGAATATAATTCTGGAATTAAACTATACATACCTCTCATTTAGTTATAATTCCATTAATATGACAAAGAAATGAAAGTAGCGTTCATGCGTACGTACTGCTTACCGTCTCCATGAACGGTGCATTTCATTTCTTACCTCTAAATGATTATGTAATATTATAAATACATGTATATGCTGGATATATATGATACATATTATATCCAAATCGGGAATTTCATTCTGGATATAAAGAACCTTTGACCACACGAACAACATGTAATTGTAAGAAGTCCACTTTCGACATAAGAACCAAATATCGACAAAACAAACATTATTAACTTAACTGGTAACATAATGTATATAACCTAGAAATGAGTGATATAAAAGGAATAATGAACTCTAAAAAGGATCTTAATCATGTAGAAATTAACTCAAGTTTATTATTCAGGACGTTAAAGAACGATCGAGTCAAGTCGGACCCGAGGTAAGGGACTTCGTCTCAGTCTCCTTTCATTGAGGCATATTTCGTTTTACACACAACTTTCTTTTATACGGAGTATAAACTCCTTTGACTTTTACTTTTATACAAAAGGAATCTTTTTCTACGAAGTGTTTTACTAAATGACAAAAAGGAATGTTTTTTTTACGTACGCGGTGACAACGACCTTTTCCGCCGCCGCGAGTATTATTTGGTCTTTGGATTCCTCAACAAGCCGTAATGTTTTTTTAAAATAAAATAAATACCATATACACTTTTATGTATTTTGGTATTAAAAATTGTTTTGATAAAGGATTATATATTTATGATATATTGTGATTGAAATGTGGAAATGTTATCATTCCTTTATATTGGTTTTATATTTTATGATTTTATATTGGTACTTGGACATTTTAACGGGTGGTTACGTTATAAACCATATGACGGGTGGTGCCGTGAATACCAGGACGGGTGGTTACGTTATAACCTCCAATGCATTGGGTATGGAAGTCAGCCGTATAGATATTCCATTATGTATGTATGGAAATTGGCCGTATGGCTATTCCATTAAGTGATATGTGTGGGAGTCGACCGTATGGTTATTCCACTTAAGTATGTTTATGTCCCAAGTTACCTTTATATATGTTATGTGTTCTTTATATGGGTTTTATGGTAATACTTTGGTTACAAAAAGTTAAGTAATGATATATAATTCATGAATAGTTTTTACTACTTCATAAAGGTGAAAAGTATTACCTTGATAAAGTATACATGGTTTACTTTTTGCTTTGATAAACTAACAGTTTTTATTCTTTGTGTATCCCTTACTGAGTTTTTATGCTCATCCCATGTTTTTGAAATGTTTTTCACAGGACATAGCATGGAATAGGGTCAAGGATGGGATCAAGGGAAAGTCATGCTACCTAAAACATGAAACTAGACATGTTTCTTTTTAAGAATTTTTATTTTATGGAAATTTAGTAGAAGAGACTACTTTGTAATCTTTTGAGATGTAATAGTTATGTCCTAATTCTCTAAAACTCTAAACCTGAAAAGATCCTCAATGTGAATTATTCATTTAATTCAATTTTAAGTACGGTTTAAGGCTGGGGCCTTATAAGCTGATTCTGAAAAACTTCTTTAGTAAAATCCTATACCTGAAAAAAATTTGAAACATAAACGTAGGGTGAGAAATATATGCTCAGTTATGGATTTTAAAACATCTTGAGAATAATATTGCTTCACTGAAAAGAAAAATAACATTCTTGAAATTAAACCTATTCCTTGGAAAACTAATTATCTTGAAATAAAAAAACATAAAATCTAATCGTGATCAGAGTAGGAAGTTCCAATTAGGAAAGTAAAATGCTTGTATAATACATGCCCAATAACAAAATGCATAGTAACGAATACTACTAGCAAGGAAGTTCAAAGTGCACAGTACATAATCAAAGATGTCGTAATAAAGAACATAACCAGTGCAATTATCATGATGGCCATATCCCTATCTTATCCCTTGTAATAACATAAAGATACTGTTAAATGGATCAAGTCCAAAACTACTGAGGCATACCATGCCATTCCATTAATTATTATGTCCATAAAAAAGGCTCTGAACTAGAGATATCCTACTGGTTGGAAAATCCCATGGTTAGTTACTTATATAAAAAATAGCATGGAAACGTATAATTCTGGACTCATGTATCTAATTCAAGGCCTTGTTCCATGATCTAAGGGTAAATACCCACATAAACTGTCTCATAAGATCTTTCGATGCATCAAGGAGCTTACTTTTACCAGTCTCCAACCCGGAGGGCTTACTTTTACCTGTCCCTAACGTGGAGGGCTTCCTTTAACCAGTCCCCAAACTGTAGAGCTTTCTTTTAACCAGACCCAAACCCGGACGTCCAATACGTTCCTCATATGTCCCGCTTTGGATACCCAATTCTAAAGTGATGTTATTTGGGGTATCCCATACCACTTCAAATAACGGGTTATTAGATGCATTAATTAAAATTTGGTGATCATCATTCTATGTATAACAAACAAAATAAGATATGGAGACTAATAAGGAAATACATGTTTGACGACAAGTGGTACATACATAATACAATGTATTATATATCATTGATGCACATACACCAACTAATTAATAAGGAAAAAAATCCAAGGGTCACATGCATTATTGCCAAAATATACTGATAAAGTGATGGTGGTTTGGCCATTATTCAAATACATGTGAAAATGGATATATTAAATGGATGCATCAGATTAGGTTGTGACTTGCATAAATTAAAATGATACCCTTAAAGAAAATACTTGACATTAATTGTTGTGATAAACATGACTTTGAAACTTGGAATTTAACCATAACTAGATTAAAAAATAATAATCACTATAGCAGGATTAACATCGAATAATAAATGGTTACAACCAGATAACATAAACCCATAAAATCTTAGTTCATTACATTAAAACCTGCCGAATATCATTCCTTTATAGTATAAATTACATCAAGGGTATATGTTAGAATAACATCGATGATTATGAAAGTTCACTGGTGCTACATAAATATTGGCTTAGCAACCACCAAAATTATTAAAATCCTACACATATCATAGTATAGACACAGTCATGATAATTATAAATTAAAAAATAGTGTTTTGGAAAATAAACCAATAAATACATATATACTTAACCATATATACAAAAAATGTATTCATATCTGTTTACATAATTAAGTTGTTCTTAACAATTTATCATAAGAGTTAAACATTAAAAAATATTTGGAATTAGGTAAATAAAGTCATTATACCTATATAAACATAAACAAAATACATATAAATGTATAGAAAATTATATTTTGGGTTGTAAGTTTAACACATAACTTAAAACCATCTTTAAGGGATAGAAGTGACTAGTGGACTTGAATGAGACAGATGTCATGTTGATATAGGAACTTATACCTTATGTGTGTTTATATATATATATATGTATGTATAAAAACTAATACATGGTATAAATCAGTAGAAGTTGGACTCCCCCTTTAAACCGATTTGTAAAAATAGGTCACATATAACTGTTTACCCGGATAACTAAAACAAATATTGTATATATATATATATGGAACAAACTTATATATGTTTATATGTTTATAAAAAACCTGAAACTTCAATTTTACCTAGGCAGTGGTCTCCCTTGATTAATATTTTTAAAATGATCAACATAGATTAAGGAACACATACGCTATGGGTAGGAAGGCTGTATAAAAGTCATATATACATATATACAAAAACCCACCCGAACTAGAAACGGACAAGGCAATACAAAGATTCCATTACATTTGCTTGGAGAGGAGGAGGAGGAGGAGGGGATCTCAGAGGTCTTTGGAGAAGGCGCTCAAGAGAAACACGAAGGAACCACCCCTTGCTTCGGTGCTACACAAGGTTTTTTAGAAAATGAAACCAGATTAGCATGAATAGCAGTCGAGGATTCTGAGGCCGATTATTAAATGGGTGGAGCCAACATAATGGAAAGAGGGGGAAAAGATGGGTCCACTACCGGCCTAGGCAAAGAAAACGGGGAATTAGGATACTGGTGCGAGGCATGCACGAGGAAGAAGAAGAAGAAACACCGGGGGGAAGAGATCCAAAAAGAATCGGGCGACCTGGATTAAACCAGAACTAGTTGGACGATCGAATGCAACGCGGCATTTTAAATTACTTGGATGCATGTGATGAGGTGTGCTGGATCGGACAACCATAAATGTTGCAGTGCTTTCAAAAAAATTGTGGGCCTCGTTTATATCGTTATTATCATAATATTTTTACCATTATTTAATTTTTTATTTCACTTATTATAAAAACGTTATTATTAACATTAAATTATTATTAATCTATTAGTATTATCTTAAGGTAAGTCAAGGGTTAAAAATACACATATATGTTAATCTATTAACCTCTATCTATATCATAATTTATATTATCATTTTCATTTATTTATTTATATAACCAATTATCTTAATCTCTATTTACATGTAAAGATCTATATACATTAAAGTTGTTATTAAAATTTGGTTATTTAATCTATAATTGTCATAATTTCAAAACATGAATTTTATAATTTTCATTTTTTTTGTTAGAAACATGATTATATATGTTTACATAACATCACTAATTATTATAAATTTCACAATTAATCTAATATCTCTATTTTTTTCAAGTAATAAGAGTATTTATGTAAACATTAAAATTATGAAGCAACATTTGTAATATATATATATATAACCCATATAACAAATTAATTGATCGCATAACTAAAAAAGTGTGCTTCTTTAATAATCTATAATTCCATGTATTACCAATATATTATAATTTTATATAGAATTTTAACCTCATATAATTAATCACTAATATTCATATATAAATATATATTAGAATGTGTAGATATATATATATATGTGTGTGTGTGTGTGTGTGTGTGTTCTTTCTTAGAACATAGACCACAAATTAACAAGGTTCATTAAGTATTAAGAAATCATCTTAATTATTATAAAAATATTCATTTAGAAAAACTCTAAAGGCCAACAGATTTAAATCCCAACGGTCATCTCAAAAGACAACAACTTTAAAGTGTTACAATGGCTATGTGGAACCTTTATAAATACATAGTCTTGGTATTCATATATTGAAATTAGTTTTTAGCTAAGGATGGTTCTCTACATTCCACTAGTACTTAGCACGACCATTATGGCACTAGCTATCCAGATGCTTATGAGGGGTCCCAATGATCCACACTATGAAGTCGGGATTGTTTTCATCCTTTTCAGCCTTTCGGTGATCATAAAAGGGTTTTTATTTGGCCTTTATGTTTAGTGAGTTCTCTTTTATAAACTCAGGATGTTTGAAGACACTTTTGTGTCATGTTCTAAATTAATAAGTTCTATGTTTTGTCTTTTACATTTTGTTTTGTTAAAAAGTAGAGAACATTAATGGAATTAAACACACAATTTCTATTTATAAGGTTGGAAATATTCTGGGAGTACCATTATTCCCCCCTTCGAAAAATTGAGTCATCATAATTCTATTCATAAACTGAAAAAGAAAACTCCCAGACTAACATCATCACCAGAATGGGAGATCTGGTTCGGTCAATGGGATACCCAAATTGGCACTCAACTCTTCTGCTTCCCTAGCCTATATTCACCTTGAGCAATATTTTTTGAACTCCTGATCATGTGTTCTACACATAGGCTACCATATGGAGGCTCGTGCGGTAAAAAGCTCCGAGATGTCTGAGTGGACAAATTCCCTGATGACCCAACGGACTACATCACGCTCGATATATTCAAGGGGAATTATGCGCTTGACTAGATAAGGATTTATGATTTGTAACATAAAGGATTCCTTGATGTGGCCATCTTGGGAAGCTATAAGGAAACATGCTCTGGAAGAAAAGTTTTGCGCCAGAGTAAAACACTGAAAAAGGCCTTCGTTGTATCTCCCCATTCACCTATAGTAGGGGAGTTGGGCAGTGGTAATGAGATGGAATACATGGTCATTCCACCAACATGAATGAAGGATTTAAGGGTTGTTTGACAAGTCAATCAGGCCTTGATAAGATCCTCACAGCTTTAGAAAATATAGATAGTCCACATTGCATGTTCTGATTAAAATATCCTCTATTATTTCATTAGGTAGAGACAAGATGTTTGTTTGTCCAGCCATCTGAAGGATACATTAATGATAATTCACTTAATAGTTATGATAAAGTGTAGACAGAAAGGAAAACATATAACATTTCAATAACACATTAGTTGATACATCCATACCTGAGTTTCCCCTAACGAACTACTACTGGAACGCCACATAAAAAAGAAAACATCCCTATCTCCTCAAACCAAATACAGTCTGAGTAGTTAGGGTTGAACTCATGAGAGAACCTATGACGTCTTATGATTTTAGCATGAGGGGAATGTAGTTTGGAAACAACAAAATAAACTTCTTGCCTATAAGACAATCAGGTGGACTCTTTTTCAGACATCCTAAGGTCTATTAATTGGCCCCAGAAGCCGTAGTTCAAAATCTGATAGAGATAGGCCACACAGAGGTCACCGACAACTGTAGAATCTTGGAAAGGGCTGATGATCATTTCTCCAAAGTCTTCACCTATCATGAACACTCGGAAATGTCCCTCATGGTACCTTCCCCATCATTAATATGAGGTGAATTGGGCTATCATTATAAGGAGGCAATCCATTCCCAACCCCTAATGTAGACTAAGCACCCGAGGTGAGTTTGACACATAATACAGGTGCTTTAATGACATGTGGATATATTCACGATTAAGGTAGTTCTCTCTAATAGCTAGAGAAATGATGGTCTCTAGGGCCTCATTGTGAAGTGACAGAAGATTGGTAGATACATTACCATTATCCATCTGAAAGCTGAAATATAATTACTTAGTCAATCACAGTTATTTATTTCTACTACATGGTTTTCTAGAGTTGTCTGAACCTATCCTCTGATACCAACTGTAAAAACCTCGATTCCCAGGTTCTTATTAGACATGATTTAATAAGAATTACATTACATACATTTACATATATTATATCATGTCCCATTATTATAGGGGATCTTGAGGTTCAGGTTCTGGGAAACCAGCTACTTCTGAAAAACATCTTTAGTAAAATCCCATACCTGAAATTTTTTTAAAATATAAATGTAGTGTGAGAAAAGTATGCCCAGTAAGGGGTTTTAAAACATCTTGAGAATATTATTTCTTTACTGAAAAGAAAAATAGTATTCTTGAAATTAAACCTAAACCTTGGAAAACTAATTATCTTGAAATAAAGAAACATAACATCTAATCTTGATCAGATTACACATTTCCAATTAGGAAAATAAAATGATTGTATAATACATGCCCATTGACAACATGCAGAGTAATGAATACTACTATCTAGGAAGTTCAGAGTGCACAATACACAATTAAAGATGTTGTAATAAAGAACATAACTAGTTCACATATCATGATGGCCATATCCATATCTTATCTCTTGTAATAACATAAAGGTACAGTTAAATGGATCAAGTCCAAAACATCAGAGACATTCCAGGCCATACCATTATTTCTTCTGTGCATACAAAAGTCTATGAACTAGAGATATCCTACTAGTCAAAAAATCCCATGGTTGGTCACTTATATTAAAACATAGTGAGGAAATGTATAATTCTGGACTCGTGTCTCTAAGTCAAGGCCTCGTTTCATGACCTACGAGTAAATACCCACATAAACTATCTCATGAGATATTTTGATGCATCAAGGAGCATACTTTTACCAGTCTCCATCCCAGAGGGCTTACTTTTACCAGTCCCTATCCTGGAGGGCTTACATTAACTAGTCCCTAACCTAGAGGGCTTTCTTTTTACCAGATCCCAAACTGGCAGTCTAATATATTTTTCATATGTCCCGATTTGGATACCCAATTTTAAAGTGATGTTATTTGGGGTGTCCCATACCACTCCAAATAACGGGTTATTAGATGCATTAATTAAAATTTGGTTACCATCATTCTAGGTATAACACACAAAATCAGATATGGAGAATACTAAGGAAATAAATGCTTGATGAAGAGTGGTACATGAATAATACAATGTGTTATATATCAGTGATACACACACAATAACTAATTCATAAATAAAAACTTCCAAGGGTCACATGAATTATCTTTAAAATTTGCTGATAAAGTGCTGGTGGTTTGGAAATTATTTAAATACATGTGTAAAGGTCTATATACAATGGATGCATTATATTAGGCTATGACATGCATAAATTAAAATGATTCACTTAAATAAAATACATGACATTAATTATTGTGATAAACATGACTTTGAAACTTGCAATTTAACCATAACTATATTAACCACTAATAATCACTACAGCAAGATTAACATCAAATAATAAATGGTTAAAACCTGATAACATAATCCCATAAATTCATAGTTCATTACTTTAAAACATGCCGAAGCTCATTCATTTATAGTATAAATTACATCGTGGGTATATGTTAGAATAACTTCGCTGATTAAGAAAGTTCACTACTGCTACATACATATTGTCTTAGAAACAACCAAAATTAAAAAAATTATACATGTATCATAGTATAAACTCAGTAATGATAATTATAAATTGAAAAAATGGGTTTGGGAAAATAAACCTATAAATACATATATACTTAACAATATATACACAAAATTTATACATATGGGTTTACATAATTAAGCTGTTCTTTACAATTTTCTTAAGAGATACACATTAAATCATATTTAGAATTAGGTAAATAAATTCCTTATACCTATATACACAGAAACTAAAATACATATATATGTATAGAAAATTATATTTTATTTTGTAAGGTTAACACATTACTTAAAACCATCATTAAGGGTTAAAATTAACTAGAGGAATTGAATGCGGCTGATGTCATACTAATATATGAACTTATACCTTATGTGTGTTTATATATATATATATACATATATATATATCTGTGTGTATAAAAACTAATACATGGTATAAATCAGTAGAAGTTGGACTCCCCCTTTAAACCGATTTGTAAAATTAGGTCTTATATAACTGTTTACCCATATAACAAAAAAATTAACCGTATATATATATATATATATATAATTAATATATACTTATATATGTTTATATGTTTATAAACAACCTGAAACATAAATTATACCCAGACAGTGGTCTCCCTTGTTTAATATGTTTTAAAACTGATAAACATAGATTAAAGAACACATTCTCTATGGGTAGGAAGGCCGTATAAAAGTTATATATACATATATAAAAATACCCACCAGAACTGGAAATGGCCAAGGAAAGAAAAAAATTCCCTTAACTTGGCATGGAGAGGAGGAGAAGGAGTAGGAGGTCTTGGAGGCCTTTGAAGAAGGCGCCGGAGAGAAACATGAAGGAACCGCCCCTTGCTTCGGTGCAACTCAAGGTTTTTTTTAAAAAGAAACCAGCCTAGTGTGAAGAGGAGTCGAGGGATCTGAGGCCGGGTATTAATTGGGAAAAGCAAACATATTTTAAAGAGGGTGAGAAGATGGGTCCACTACCGGCCTAGGAAAAGAAAATGGGGAATTAGGATACTGGTGCACGACATGCGTGAGGAGGAAGAAGAAGAAACGCAGAGGGGGAGAAGAGATCCGAAAAGAATCGGACGGCCTGGATTCAACTGAAACTGATCGGATGGTCAAAGCCAACATGGAATTTTAAATGAATTGGATGGCTGTGAAGAGGTGTGCTGGATCAGACGACCATAAATGTTGCAGAGCTTTTTAAAAAAACCACGGGCCTCGTTCGTATCATTTTTATCATAAGATTTTTATCTTTATTTAATTCATTATTACACTTATTATAAAAATGTTATTATTAACATAAAATTATTATTAATCTATTATTATTATCTTATGTTAAGTAAAGGGTTATAAATACACATATGTGTTAAACTATTAACCCCTATCTATATTATAATCTATATTATCATTTTCCTTAATTTATTTATATAAACCAATTATCTTAATCTCAATTTACATTGTAAAGATCTATATACATTAACATTGTTATTAAAATTTGATTATTTAATCTATAAATGTCATAATATCAAAATATGAATTTTATAATATTCATTTATTATTTTTTTGTTAGAAACATGATTTTATATGTTAAGATAACATCACTAATTATTTTAAATTTCACAATTAACCTACTATCTCTATTTTTTTCAAGTAATAAGAGTATTTATGTAAACATTAACATTATGAAGCAACATTTTCAATATATATATAAAACCCATATAACAAATTAATTGATCTCATAACTAGAAAAGGAGTGCTTATACATTAATCATTAATGCCAAGTATTACGAATATATTATAATTTTATATAGTATGTATAATTAATATAATTAATCTCTAATATTCATATATAAATATATATGATAATGTGTATATGTATATATATATATGTTGTTTCTTAGAACATATATAACAAATTAACCAGGTTTATTAAGTATAAATAAATCGACTTAATTATTATAAAATTATTCATTTAGCAAAATTCTAAAGGCCAACAGATTTAAATCCCAACGGTCATCTCAAAAGACAACAATAGTAATGTTTTGCAACATCTATGTGGAACATTTATAAATATGTAGTCTTGGTATTCATACATAGAAATTGGTTTGTCACCTAAGGATGGTTCTCTACATTCCACCGGTACATAGCAAAACCTCTGTGGCACTAGCTATTCTGATTCTTATGATGGGTCCTAGTGATACACACTTACTAATTTGGGATTGTTTCCATCGTGGGCAGCCTTACGGTGATCGTACTACGGTTTTTACTTGGCATTTATGGTTAGTGATCTCTACTTCTTAAACATAGGATGTTGTAAGACACTTCGGTTTCAAGTTCTTTAATAAAAAGTTCAGTGTTTTATCTTTTACATTTTGTTTTTTTAAGGAGAAAACATTAATGGAATTAAACAAACAGTTGTTATTTATATGGTTTGAAATATTAGGGGTGTTACAGGCGGCATCTATTCCTAGTTCAGGTACATTTTCATTTTGATTGAAAAGGGATGATGGGAATTAAGTTCCACCTTCAATGGATTCCTCTATTAAACTCATCACCTTGTTCGGGTCTCCCTTATATACTAAGATGTTGTTCGTGAAACTCTTTTAAGGGGTCCGGTCATGGAAGCAACCTTCGTTGGGGGGATTAGTCACATTTTACACCACTGACATGTCTGGATGCTCGAACACTATAGCGTCTGGGTTTCATCTCTTTATTATAGGGCTTCTCAAGGGCACAAAATCACAAGGAATCCCACTTAGAAAGTGTGGAATTATATGCCATAGGAATGTATCTGTGGTTTTACTCATCTTGATATGTTTAATAGAGGGTATGCCATGTGTTTAACGTCTAGTGGAGATGGATCAGACTAATCAGAACACTGACTAGAGTGGATCAGATGGGTGCAACCCTATGAGATAAAACTGATGTTGGGGATAATGCGTTGTTAGCTACCAGAATGTTGTTTAATGGAATAGGGAATGAGGTGGTATGATCCCACCATTATTTGGTGCCTCAGGTATGAATCCGGATGGATACTGGAAGGTTAAGTAGAGTTGATGGAGAATGAGATGGAGTTGACTCGAGGGAGAAAATGTTGTTGGGATTATTCCGTGAAGAGACCTTCTACATATCCTCGTGGTAGTGATTCCAAGTCCACATAGTTCAGGATGATGGGACACCTGAGGAGGAAACCCATGAGAATGAATGCTCGGATGGTATCTGGAGGAGATTGAACCTCTAGGTTGGGTTATGACTTTCCCAAAACACATGGGATCAAGGGATAGATTAGGATGAGACATGAGTGATGGGATTAAAACATGGGGAGGCTTCCTATATATCCCCGTGACAGGGAATCAAGGTCCACAAAGTTCATATGAAGAAGGCTTACTGTCAATTGGGGACTTTAATGGATTACCGCTGAATGGGGCTGACAATGGCTTACCACTAGGTGAATGTCGCAACAGATTATTGCTTAATGGTGGTTATAATGGATTACCGTTATATGGGGGTCACAATTTCTTACCGCTAGATGGGGTTCAACCTCATGTAGGCTTCCTACGTACCTTGTCTCGCGGACAAGGATCACAGACCACGTTGTTTGAATGGGTACAACTTAATGTCTCGCAAGATGAAAACAAATTGCAACGACATACCAATAGATGGGGTTGAACCTAGGGGAGGATTCCTATATACCTTGTCCAGGGGACAAGGATCAAATTCCACATTGTTCGAACGGGTACAGTTTAACGCCTCTTGGGATGAGAAGCGGGGTATAGTTCAATGCCATGCAAGACTAGAAACATGTTGTTCTTGAACCTCATAGAGGCTTCCTACGTACCTTGTATTGTCAAGGATCAATGTTTACGTAGTTCAGGTGGAGTTTGATCCAACATGAAGGGAGTCAGAGCCAATGGGTGTCGAGCATGAACCTCAAGGAGGCTTTCAACGTACCTTTTCTAGGGAAGGATCAAAGTCCACTTAGTCTGGGTGGGTGTTTGGCGAACCGATGTGAAGATGGTTGGGACCAATGGGTGTTGGGCTTGAACCATAGAGAGGCTTCCAATGTACCTTGACTTTTCATGGATCAATTTAAACGTAGTTCAGGTGGGTTATTGGTGAACCGATATAAAGATGGTCAGGACCAATGGGTGTTGGGATTCAACGTCATGGATGCTTCCTATATACCTTGCCTTGGAAAAGAACAAAGTCCACATAGTTCAGGTGGGTGTTTGGTGAATTGACATGAAGATTGTCGAGACTAATGGGTGTCAGGAATAAACATCAGGGAGGCTTCCTATGTAACTTTCCTTTACAAGGATCAACGCCCACATAGTTTAGGTGGGTGTTTGGTGAACCGACGTGAAGATGGTCGGGACCAATGGGTGTTGTGCTTGAACCTTAGGGAGGATTCCTACGTACCTTGCCTTGTCAAGGATCAATGTCTACATGTTCTGGATGGGGTGTGGGGATTACACTCTAAGTAAACCAAAAATTATTTCATGGTCGATGTTTACTCTAATCCCACTTGAGACATGCTTGGTGTGAGAAATAAGAGGTATAAAATACCCGATAATCACATCATGAAAGGTGAGTTTGTGGGATTTGGAATATGGTTTACACGTATTTAGCAGCCCAAAGAGGAAACAGGGGCTTACGCGTGGTTTGTAGCCCGTGGGAATGGAGACTGAGACTTACTCTACGGTGGAGGCACATGTGGTGACAAATCCCAAAGGGATATAGATTTGGCACCGAGGAAGAGAGGAGTAGCTGGGGTGCTACCTTCTGTGAGAAAAAGATAGGGGATTACACCACGGTGTTTTCCATTTCACCACAGAGAGACGATGCTCTGATAAAGGGGATCTCATTCAATGTGAGGAATGATCTCACTCACATGGAGATCAGTGGGCATAGAGAATGTCTCAGACGGAGCACCCCACATGAAATGCATGGGGTAAGGCCACAGTTTTATGTAATGTGTTGAGGATGACATTGATTGGAAGTTTAACGTCCTGTAGCTCGGACGAGGCAGGTTCACTCCGCACCCTTAGGACTTACATAACAAATACTCACCCATCATTGAGGATAGAAGGCATCATAAATTCTGTGGTGAGGGATTTTAATGGACTGATCTTTTGAGGGCTCCATGTTAGTGTGTCTACGCAAAGAAGAAATAGAATTTAGTGTGCCTATGAAAAGAATCATGAGGTGATGCAACACAATGGGAAGCACCGCCCAATGGACTTTGAAATCCCTTTGTTGAAACTTGATGAGCCACATCAAAAAATAACACATGACGCATGTGTAGTGCACATAAGAGGGGCTCAGACATGATGCATTGAGGGGAGGATGACACATCGCGAGTGCGCAAGTGAATAATATGGGAAAAATATGGAATATTTTCATGCATGATTGAAGGGTTGTGCGCAAGAGAGTAGGTATTCAGACAAGATGGTAGGCTTGTGCACAAGAGGGAATGTTTGTGTGCAAGATGAAATGGTTGTGCGAAAGATGGAAGGGTTGTGTGCAATAAGGGGATGTGCACAAGAGAGGTTAGATGCGGAGGAAAGTTGTGTAGAAACGGGGTCTCTAGCGCGAAAATGACTTTAAGAGAAAGGAACTTAACAAGGGTCATGCATAAGAGAGCCGACCTGAACAAGGACCCATGGGGGACCAATCATGCAAAATCCAGTACCTGAAGTCCATAGTGTCTTTCGCGCTGTCGCGGAAGAGGGAGTTTTCGTTGAGGAGAGCATTGTTTCATATCCCCTTTTCCCATCCCCAAAAGGTAGGGTTGAGGAGGGGGCATATCATTTTATAGCCGAAGTCATAAGGGGGGGGGTTGCAAAGGGACGCAGTATGCAAATGCGCTGTGGACTTCGGATTGGGTTTGAAGATGGGGATCTATGCAAAATATCTCCTTCGACGACGCATTCAATGCGTAAAGGGTTGTTTCATGCTACTAGGTGCCTGGCACTGCATGGGGCATCCAAACGAAAGCAGTACAAATGCTCACCCTTGATGTTGTATTGGGCGTGCAAGATGTTGAAAACTGAGGGCTTCTTGCTCGCATCTGCTGAATCTTACACACAACTTCCTCCCAGGTCCCAAAATCTTCTCTTCCCCTCTCGGGTTCCTACGTTTTCATGTTATCCTTCCGATGCAAGCCTTCTCCAAATTTCAGTGTCAAAAAATACCCACCCTCAGAAGAAAAGCTGAAGGAGAACATGAAGGTCAGATTCTGAGGACCCACTAAAAAATATGGAAGCTATCATTCAGTGCACGCAAAAACAAATTTGCACACGCAAACCTATTTTGTGTCTGCGGAAGATGAATTTTCACCTATAAATGGGATGAGGGACGCTTGTATGCCCATAATTTGGGCTTTTTATGATCGCTGGTGCTTAACTCTCATGCGCGAAAACAGTCCCGATTATCATGTAAGTTTCCACGACCAACCTTGGGTTTTGCGCGTTGTCCCATGTTTTTCACGCGGATCGGCATTCTTGCATGCTCTCTAATTTTTTTTATCCCCAAACAACATTATTTCTCCCCAAACCCTTAGGATTTCAATAATAGATTCTCAATAGACGGATGCTGAGAGGGAGGCCAACACTTCTGTGAGAATGGCTGAGATGATCACAAACCCTCAGATTCTTCGTGCGAGGAGGGTTGTGTCTGATAACCAGATTATTTTTATCATACTTACACAATCTCAAAGAGTTTATGTTATTATAGATAACATTATGCTATGAAACATCGGCCTTTCTGAAATAAGAGCAAATTCTCGGTTTTGAGATGGACACCACGCGGTCATGGGTGACGTGCGAGGATAGTCTTTCACTATTCCAAATCAAAAACAACAGGAATCTTTCTAGGGAAATGTAGAACACATCCATCTATGTTCTAAATCCAAAGACTAGGATTCTCATGCGAAGCAATCTGGTTCCCAAGGAATCTCCCGATATTCATTCCAATACTTTCAGAAGCATCATTACTGATGAGACGAAGGGTTGACAGTATTGGGATCTTAGATCTGGGGGAAACTTCTACAATGAATTGGAATGGGCGTACTCAGTACATCTGAAATGTGAGGAGTTTTGGTTGGAGATGCGGTTCATTAGGCTTTTTGAGGTTGTCTAAACATCCTAATTTCATTTCTATAAACAACGGTAGTTGTTAGTAGAGCTATTCAATCGTTGATCCCCTGACACCAATACCTTCCACCTCCACAATTGGGAGGTGGTCATCTGTCTACGGGATGTCAATTGAATCATAGGAATACCCATGGAGGCGTAATAGTATGATAAGTTCCTCCCCACGAGGAATATCTTGGGGGATAGGATACGCTTTCCAACTGTATCATGGCACCAACTAGAGATGTCTAAGGAGGAGATAAAAATAAAATATATCCTGAATTAAATACCATATTCGGGGTTGTTTATCCTTTTCCTGATGTATGACACGACTGTAAAGATGACAGGCTGAGGGGAACAATGCTCAAACACATATTAAAGAGGAAAATCAGGATCATGCTGGAGGGTTCTGGAGAAAACATATTACCGATGGTATGTATTTCACTTTAATGAAGGTTGAGACCTGAATGTGGGATTGTACGGGTTTACTTCCTCATCCTTAAGTGGGTGGTTGTTTCTAGTGAGTGACCCGAGGATGGGGGTCCACCCAGAGACGCTATTGATGGCCATGATCATGGAGGCGAATAATAAGATCAACATAGGAGTGCCCGTTTTGGCTTGGTTGTACAGAATTATGGGGCATATCTCTAGGGGGAAGTATTCCCAGGAGGATATGCGGATTGTTTCAAATTCTTCATGGCTGGGTCACAGCTCATTGTGGTGGGTATGACTTCCTGAATTCTGTTCTCCCCTATTAATGGTATGTGGCCATCTCTCTTGAACACTTTCGTAATTCTCTCCCTAAGGCTCAGATATGAAGGGATCAAGATCAAGATCGACAGCCACACCCACTTTGACTATCACCCATTACTAAACCCAGTTTTTCAAATGGTTGATGACGGGCGGGGGACATTAAAGGAGAGGGAGTACCTACAGAGCATCCGTGGTGGCATACTAGTTGCTCAGATTGACAATAAAATATTTTACGAACTGTACGTGCTGACAAGGTTTTCTAGGAAGTTCATGTGTATGAAAAAAATTCCAAAGAAAGTATATATATAGGTTTGTGGAAAATGAAATCCTTGTATTATCTACCAACTCTTTCTCAGGTTCAAGACATCCGTCTTGGGAGAAGTCATCACTCTTCCCCCCACCAATGTCAGTACAAGACTTTCAGCAGAGTATGTCAAGCATTGGATGAAATCATCCCATGAGGCAATTATTTGGAGGCACATCCAGGAAATCAAGGTGAACAGTGTAGAGTCCAAAGATCAGGTAGGTTGAGGTGGTGTCCCGGGAGAGGTGAGGAAAAGAATAAGCCAAGAGGCTAGCATGGCACAGGCCGACACTTCATCGGATGAAGAAAAACAAGATGATAACTTTCCTCCCCGATCAAGGGAAAGGTGGTCCCGCATGTGCCCTCATAGGCCAGCCTGGGATCTTCCTGGAAAGATACTCAGGTACCTCATGAAGCCATCTTCCGACACCATCTTCCCATATCTAAGGTCTTCCTGGATAACATTGCGGTAGTCTTTGTCTACTAATGAATTATGGCGATGGTTGGTACATGCTGGGATTGATCCGCTAGACATTGGACACATCCATACGAGAGATATGGTAAATTTTAATCATCAACATACATACCTGATAGCCATGGATATGAATGCATTCTAGTAGGGGTGGTATGAAGTACCCTATATCCTAGTGAAAGTGATTCTTGTCTAGGAACATGATGCAGAATAGATGCCATCTAAGGGTGAATTTATCGAGGAAGAGAGAGAAGAAGAAGAATAAGAAGAAGAAGTTGAATATGTTGAAGAAGAATATGGGGAAGGTGAAGAAGATGGAGATGAAGAAGAGGAGGAGGACCAAATTGAATGTCTTAGTGGTGAGGGGCCTTCAAAAGCTCCCTCTCACCAACGGAATGCCCACGAGAGTGGAGAAATCATAGGTTCTAAAGAAGAACTCGCAGAGTAGATTGAGGTAGGTTTAAACCTTATATTTTCTGGGCTTTAACATTTTATAATCTCGATCTGTAAACCAAATTCTATCCTATTTAGGAACGCATGGGAGAGGGTTCCCATGAATCCTTCCCCACAGGGGATGAAGTTGTGCCTATGGAGGCCAGGGAGTATTCTTGAGAGCCTATCCTCGGGACCGAGCATTGTGGGGTGATGATTAGGATTGGATTAGGAAAAAATGATCCAAGAGAGTTCCATACCATCCCCACTGTTCAATAGGAGATGACACTGGTGATTGAGTTGACAAGCTCCAATGTATCCCATGTGGCACTGGTCCCTACCATGACACATGCATTGGACACTTCCACACATGGATTCCATAAGTCCTCTTTCATTGGGTCTCCTCCTTCCCAAGGAATTCAGCTAATCAATATACTAATTCCTAATACAATGATCGCAAGGTTGGAGGCATGACAAACCATCGAGTCTGGGACATCTACAGGAGTCCTGCCAGCTGCTACATCAGCCATTAGAGAAGCAACGATATAAGGTTTCCCTGCCCCTGTACTCAATGAGGTAGCAATTGAAATAATGGGTGTTGATGCTGTTAGGGTAGATCCCCAGCCTGATGACAGTGAAGTCGCTGACGAGGAGGGAGTTCTCGAATAAGACCCTTTTGCTAAACTCCTTGCTGCTTTCCCCGAATACAGGCCCACAGACCCCGAAGAAATCAAAGACCCTGATAATGATGGGGCTAAAGAGAGAAATATGACATGACACAAGGTGTGTAAGTGTATCAAATGCTTTCTTAGCCATCCACATGTAGAATGGCTATGCCTAATGGGGTCACTCTACACATGGCTATGCTTTCTCTGCATAGGAGGGATGGATGCTCGCCATTATCACGTAATGATCCGTCATTAGATGATAGAGAGGATACATGAGGATAAACGATGTTCATACATTTCCCATAAATAGATGGATTAAAAAAATACTTATGCATTCTTGGATAGAGAGCATGAGGTCCAACACCTTGAGGAACAAGTGAAGAAAAGGGAGGCATTCATTGAAATCAAATCGGATCTTATTGAGTGGTTGAAGGCCCAGCTCATGGATTATCTGGACAATTCAATGTAGGAAAATCCCCAAATGATTGACCACCTAACCGAACAATCAGAAGCACATTCCAGGGCTAATTACTTACACCCGTTCTCTTTTATCTAAGATAAGGATCTCTGTGGGTGGGAAGCGATGATGGAGGCCACATGTCAGATGGTGTCAGCATTGGAAGAGTCCATCAAAAATGTTGATCCTTAAGGGCCTTGTTTTGGCCAACCCCCCAAATCATATCCTTCTTCATTACATCCATCTCTGAATTGTATGTATGAATGTGGTATTTTCATGATTATTTTAATTCACTTTACTATAATCCCAAAATAAATTGTCATCCATTTCTATGCTCATGTGGGTCGTGCCCTATGTGAGGAACACGGGATGTTCGCACTATGACTTTGTGTGAATGTAGGGGTGCCAACCATGTTTCAGGAATCCATGATTTGAATAACCAATCCAGATTTTAGGAAAGAAAAGGGAGAGGCCCGATTTGAGGATGTGGACCACTAAAAAATCGAGGTGTCATCTTCGCAATGTTCTCTAGTGGATAAGTGGGATAATGCCAAAAGCATTTGAAAATAATCTGAACATAGTGGAGTGGATGGTGTGAATCACAATACCTGAAATTTGGACACTGTAGGGATTTCATGGCAATGAATAATAATGGTTGACCAAGTTAGAAACACAATATATATATTGTGTTATCTTGGAATGGGTATAACAAATGAGGGTCGACCGGTGACCATGTTCGAAACACATGGCCTGACTTGAAATTTCATCTATTAGTATTCCAGAATATTGTCCTAGGATAATAGGCAGGCCACAGGCTATTCATCCATAATATTAGGTGATTCATTTAGATGTTAAATAGCACAAGGGTCCGAATAAAGGTCACACAATGCATGAAGTGAGGTGTAATGGGTTCTTCAAATGGAATCCAACCCTCTTGAAATTACACCACTATGGTGAAGGATCATTAGGTGGGAACATCGATCCTCTCTAGTAAGGACCTGGAATGACTTGTAGTATTACATCATACCAATGAGGATGATGGACACATTTTTTAACGTCATATGGTGAGGACATCACCAATAGATTTATGGTCATAAATCATGGACCGACATTAATAGTTTAAATCCATGGTACATGGATTGTATACTTTTAGTTTATGGTCATAGATACTGGACCGTGATCAGGGATTTGGGGCTAGGAGGGTTAATGACCCTAGCACTGGGCCCGAGGTGGAATTCCTGGGTGTCACTACGTATCCCATAAGGATGAGAATCAAACCAAAAATACTGTTTGGAATGTAGTGTGGTCAGAGACCGACACGAAAAGGGGATATCCTTTTTGGTGAGGGATCATATGCATCCCATAGTTATTATGGGGAATCCTGCACCTGTTCAGGGTAGAGCTTCAGTTTAATGTCATGTGTCGACGACATGTGGACTTGTACAGTTTAACACAATATGATAGGATGTAGAGTGAAATAGAAGATCCCAGGAAGTGAGTATGTGGTGTGGTATCTATAAAAACGACATGAATGAGGACATAAAAATTCTGCACAACCCCACGTATCCCCGAAGGAAGTTCTTTAGGTTAGGGTACCCAAAGTTAATGTTAGGCTAGTCCTGAGGCAAAGTGTCGGGAGGTTCCTACATACACCATGAAAATGGAAATCAATCCATAATTAGCTCTGAGAGTGAATTTTAACGTCATGGGGGACGAGAAAGGCATGTGTGGCATGACTGCGCTAGTAATATCCTATTAGAACTACTAAACCCATGTGAATCTTGCTCGATGTGGGTAACCAAAATTTGTGATGGGACTTTCCTAACACATGGATTCATATGGAGGGGCGATGGGACACTATATGAATTCTGACCCATTGATGTTGAATCTCCTATGCAACACAACTAGATGCAAGAAGTAGTAATACTGAGTTTGTTGGAATTCCACTTGAACATAAAGAAGTGGAAATATGTGAATCATGATGCTCGCGATCAAGACCACAATGATGGTGGCATGACGATAGGGGGTAACCATTGACCATGTTCAAAACACAATATCTGTTTCATGTTAGCATTGAATGGGGACTAAAAAATGAGGGTCAGCTGCTGACCATGTTCGAAACACATAAAATGTCCCAAATGTCCTCTAGGGTCATCAGAGACATTGGCCCATGTCGGTTGGTAATCAATTGTGGCTTGAGACCAGGCCATAAAGGGGGTCCCATAATACATGGAATATTATGAGGATCTAAATAATAGGCTCACGAAGGATGGACATGGAATGAGGGAATATCCATGTAAAAATTACACACTTCAGGAACTTCGACAACACATCTGAGTAGGATGACTAAGCATATCATATAGAGGGATTTGAGTCCAACTCCAAGAACAGTGGTCCTAAGTTTGTGTGCTTCTTACTTAATAGTCGTAATATGGGACATTAAGGGGGGAATAATTTAACGGGATTTGCACAGGGTGGTGAAGTTTCCAATCATGATGCACAGTTCCCATATGGAGATCTTGTATTAGGGTCAAAGAACATAGACCAAGTTGGGAGAAGACAAGGGATACACATGGTAAGGTTGTCAAAAAACCTAACGTGAATGATAATTCAAGAGAAAATCTCCACCCCACATGTGCCCCAAAAAAGTTTGAGACAAGAGGCCGAAAGGGAGACGACATTATTTAATATTTGTGGGGATGGACGAGGAAAATATGTCTCGGCGTTCCTACATTTCCCATGAGGATGGGAATCAATCCGTACGTAGTTCTAGGAATGGCATGATAAGATACAAGTTCTAGGGATAATAAGGTTGTGTTGGTCTGGATCTTTAACCAAATGATGTTGCATTTGATAGGTATTGTTATTACTTTAGGATGAATGTGTTGTTTTTTTTGGGAAGCGATGGACCAAGGATAGAATGACCATGAATCACCACAAGAATCAAGCCTTGTGTAGGCATTGACAAATAATATGGTGTGTGACTGATACATAACATGATGTTCCCTGAAAATAGGAAACCACGATGTCGTGTTACTTTTTGTCATCTGGCTAGGACAATAATATCACAGTTTAGGGTCATGTGATGGGACCAACCATGCATTTTCGTGTCATGTAGTATAGATGAAACAATTTAATGTCATGTGGGACTAGGAACTATAGTATAATTTCAGGTGGCCCAGACATAAAAGGAGTTTGAATGGTTTGATAAAACATACCCAACGTGAATGTGGACATAATCCCATATCACACCGCACATGAATCCAAGGAAAAATCCTTGTGTTGGGGGGGGGGCTGGAATGGTTAGAGAAGGTGGGGAACGAGGTAGGAGATACTAGAACTTTGAAGGGGAGTACATGATGCGACAATTGTAAGCCCAATATGAATGAAGGAATAATCCCACACACGCCACATCATGTGGTCCTATGAGAGCTGGGGCCTAGAAGGGATAACAAAAGAGATAAATTAGTGTAAATCAAGCTGGACCCAAAGGCAATATGTCTGGCCATTACTATGTACCCCATGGGAAAGGGAATCAAGCCGTACATAGTTCTAATGGAGATATTAGTTTAAGGTCTCAGATCTCAGACCATGGAGATGCATAACTCTTCCAAGTAGGCACATACCTCAATCCTATTCCTAAGCACATGTGAGTCAAAATCTGTGTGGGAATCAAGGGTGGAAGTGGTTTATTTACATACATAGAATGCATGCTAATGGGAAGTCAGTGTGGACACCCGAATGACAACTTAACTTGGCATTGTCCTCCTAAAGTACAAATGTGCACTGATGGATAGTGCTAGGAGTGTCTAAATTCCATTTCAAGATGATGGGGTGGAAAATAATGTGAATCTTGTAACAAACATTGAAGCCTTGGAAGGGATTGGCATGAAGATGGAGGATAACTATTGACTGTGTTCAAAACACAAAATCTATATCATGTGACCTGAAAAGGGAACAAAAATGAGAGTCGACCGCTGACCACATTTTCAACATTGGAATTGTATCTCTTTTTTGTCCAAAACCCTTGAGTACGTTGGCCCATAATGTTAGGAGAGCCCTTAGACCTAGAATCCTCAAAATTTGGGGGTCCCTTCAGATGTGAAATTTGATCGAATCCCAAATGAAGGGGAACAAGATGCCCAAGAAATGGGTGAATGCATGTCCAGGTAGAAACTGACACTCCAGGATCTAGACCAGAGTACTCCAGGGAACATTGGTGAACCACCGCAGAGGGTCGACGGACCCGACATAGGAGTGGATGACTCAAAGTGAAGAGATAAGACCTCTTATGAGAGAGATTTATGTGTCCGGGATGTTATAAACCCAATGTGAATGAGGACATAATGAGTATGCACCACACCTTACACCGCTCTCCTGGAAGAACACATGCCAAGGGGCCAAAATGATAGGGAGGTTCCTAAGAGATGGGGCTAGACCCGAAGACTAAACATCTGGGTGTTCCTACATATCCCATGAGGATGGGAATCGATCCATACATAGTGTCGATTAGAATGCTTTTTATTTTATCTTCAGGTAGCAAGGACACAGATAGGGGCGATATTACCAAATTAGGGATGTGTACGACTTGGTGAGTAATCTGATGTGAATGAGGAAATAATCCCATATGAAACTATTCAATCCTAAGTAGTAACTTGGGATAGGGGCCCAAAAAGGCTGAGGGACATGAGGCTGGACCCCAGAAAGAATGTCATGCACAACTTGTACATTAATGTATTTCAGTGAGGATGGTGGTGAACTTAGTTTAAGGTGATAGAGCTTAGACCAAAGATGCCTATTTCAATTTTATATGTGTGGGATAGAGAAGGTGAATCATCATTCCTATGGAATACCACAAAGACACAATGATGATAGAGGACTACTATTGACCATGTCTGAAACACATTATCCCCCCTTGGGTGACCGGAGTTTAGGGCGAACAATTGAACGTCGACTGTTGACCATATTCATAGAATGGGACATTTATCAATTTGTCGCTATCAATCCTCGAGGACATTATCCCATTCTGGTAGGAGATCCTATAGTCAGAGAAACCATGCCATTTAGGTGTACTTTTGGATATAGAAGATTTTGGAAACCCAAATGGTGGGGCTTGCGAAGCATGGCAGGGCCAACACTTTCGGAAAGGGTAATAAACAGATGGATATCTCAAGGGCATATGTGTGGCGTGGTCGAATAGCCTAACTTGAATGAGGACGTGAGTCCATACCACACCACACAATACTAAATGAGAACTTGAACCTAGGGGGACAAAAAAGATGAGGGACACAATGTTTGACATCCCGACCAACTGTAGCCATATGGACACTCATGTTGGAATTGACTTATCATAGCTCTTAATCCCACTGGATAAATTCTTGGTGTGGGAAACAAGGTGTAGGATTAGGCTCTTCCCATCACATAAGGTAGAACCAGCTAGAAGCACACTCTTGATTGAGGCAGACCGACGTTTAGAGAGACAACGGAGCAGAATAAACCACTTCACTCTATGTTTTGGACATGTGGGTGTGGTGACAACGATAAAGGATGGATGTTGACCAAATTAGAAACAAAATATCTATATCATGTAACCTGAAATGGGAATAACAAATGAGTGTTGATCACTGACCATGTTAACAAAGCGGGGGTCGTATCGATTTTTTGTCCAAAATCCGTGAGTGTTGTGGCCCGAAACGATAGGAGAGCTAATAGGCTAAGTATCCATATCATTAGGGACCCCTCTCAAATGTGAATGATAATGGGAACCCAAATGATAGGGTGTGTCGAACATAAATGTGCCCGTGAAAAATCAAATAAATCTAGATAACAGAAGAGATATATATCATTAGGGGAGAGGGATACATGCTATAGTCTTGATGAACTCGATGTGAATAAGGGAAAATATCGGAACCACACCTTGTGTTTCGTCCCAATGGGATGTCCCGATGATTGGGGTTGGGACTACGATTGAAATTTCTGGGTAGTCCTAAGTATCCCATGATGATGGTAATCAAGTCATACGTAGTTCAAAAAGATCCATGTAGTTTAACGTCATGCGTTAAAGAGTTGGGAGGATTAGAATAATGAAGGAGGGAATATAGTGCAATCATCATAGCCCTATAATGAGTGGGGCCAAGGAATCCTATATGATGCCATGTGGGATCCTACAAAATAAATATGCCTAGGATGGGATAGTCAAAGATGATGTCGTGGCTGGACTCAAGATAAAGCGTTTGAGTGTTCCTATGTATCCCATAATAATGGGAATCAATCCATACATAGTAATTAAAAATGTGGTTTAACGTCTTGGAGTATGATGACCAGTTTAAAGTCTTGTAAGACTGGGTAGTTTAAAGGTCATGGAAGATATTAATTCTGTTTAGGGACATGAAGGTCTAGCACATTGAGGTTGTGCAGGACAGTACAGTTTAAGGTCATGTTGGACAATGAAAAAATAGACAGGATTTCAGATTCTTGGCGCTGGACCTAAGGAAAATATGTCTGGGAGTCCGTACGTATCCCATGAGGATGGGAATCAAGCAGTATGTAATTCTAGGAATGCGGTTCAACGTCTTGCAGGATGAAGCATTGTTTAAAATCACGTAGGACTGGGCAGTTTAAGGCCATAGAGTACTCTAAGGAGGTTTCGGGTCATGCGAGACCATCAATTTGAGGTTGTGCAGGACTGTACAGTTTAAGATCATGATGCACCATGAAAAATAGACAAGATTTCATATTATTAGGGTTGGACCAATGGAAAATATGTCTGGGCGTTCCTACGTATCACATGAGTATGGGAATCAAGCCGTACATAGTTCTTGGAATGCAGGTTAACATCTTGTAGGACGACGCACAATTTAATGTCTTGTAAGACTGGGTAGTTTAAGGTCATAAAGGACCTTAATGCAGTTTTGGGTCGTGTAGGACCAGCTCTTTGAGGTTGTGCAGGACCGTACAATTTAAGGTCATGTTGGAACATAAGTCTCAGGCAATGTATTTCTTGAGAAAATTCGCAATGGTTGGAGGAGTTATACACTCAAAATCCATGGTATCTGGGGAGAATGCTCCATTAGAGTAAACCTTGTGAGTGATGTATGGTCCTTCCCATTTGGGCTCCAACATGGTTGGTTTCCTACTAGGTATCATTGCTATCTTCAGGTGCAATACCATGTCGCCTTTCAAGAAGGAACAAAGGAGATTTTTTTTTGAAATCTCTAGATATATTGTTCTGATGCCTTTCTAGGTTATGTAGGGCACGAAGCCTATTCTCATCGAGCGCTTATAACTCGTCTATACATATATCATCCACTTTATCTGGTGCTTTCTGATCTTAGGCAGTTGTGCGCAATGATAGAAATTGAATCTCTATGGGTAGGAAGACCTATTTTCCATACACCAGGGAATATGGGTTCACCTAGGTGGAATTACGAGTTGCCGTTCGGTGTGCCCAGATGGTGTTGGGGAGATTTTCTGGAAAACACTTCTAATTATGGCCAACCATTTTTTGTAGAATGTTAGAGAATGTTTTGTTGAATGCCTCGATCTGTCCATTTCCATGTGCATGATAGCAAGAAGTATGGTTTGAATAGATATTGTACTAATCATACAATTTCTTTATCTCAACTGCTCGGGAGTTCATGTCGTTATCGGTGAGGATGGTGTGAGAGACTGGAAATCAGTAGATGATTTTGGATCAGACAAAGTAAATAATGTAATGAGGCTTGACCTCCTTGAGTGGAATTGCCTCTGCCCACTTGGAGAAGAAATCTGTAGCAGTCCGGATAAATCTTCACTCGAAAGCTGTCGTTGGTTGATATGGTCCCACGACATCAAGTCCCCATACCGAAAATGGCCAAGAGTAGTTGGTGGAGTTGAGAGGCTCTAGCTTCTATGCATGAAGTTGTCATAAATTTGGAATGCATGTCTCCTCTTAGTGAACTTGATGTAGTCATGGGTCATAGAGGTCCAAAAGTACCCTAGTCTTTGGATATGGTGGGATAGTTTCTGTCCGGTCGGATGAGCCCCACGGGAACTGGCAACAACCCCATGCATGACTTAGGAAATCTAAACTCCATGAATGAAATGAAGGATAACCCCATCAAACACATGCTTATAAGGGATCTTCTCATGACTAGATCCTTAATGGAGGGTAAAATGTAGCATGCAGCATCAGATTCGCTCGTGCTCGGATCGATCTACTTGGACAATACCATTTGGTGGTACTCAACAAAAGAGGTTCCCCAGTCAAGAGTCACTTCAATCACTGCATCCAGGGGACATCGGGGTCCTGAAGTAGAGGTTCTGGCTGTAAGGTGTCTTAACTGACATTGTCACCTTGAGTGACCGGAGCAATGGCTCATCGTTGAGAAATGTGGAAAATCAGGACATCCTATTTGAACTCTATAAGTGATGCAGTTAGGCTGACAATGGAATCATCTCAACCTTTCAGAGATCAAGAGACATGCGTAATTTTTTGCTGAGATGGGAATTGGGCCACTGGCTGGAGGGTGCATTTGAACAATGGCATGATATCTATCTTTCTAAATACATAGTGGTCTTTGATCTGCTTGATAACGAGTTTAGAGTCCCTTTTCACATGAAAATGTGGCACCTCAATATTGATAGCTAGCTCGAGGCTAGTGATGAGAGCTAGATACTCTTCCTTGTTGTTGGTGGAGCCTTCTAACAATAAGAATGAGTATGGTAGAATGGCTTGTGTCGGAGTAATGAAGATGAGACCCATGCCTACTCTATTGAGCCTGGGGTAATTGAGCCTTCTGTCAGTGGGGTTGTGAGAAGCGCTATCAAAGTGCATTTTCCACCATGGTATGGCTTGGTCCCCCAAAGAGAATAGCTTCATTGGGTAAATCAAGATCTAAGGACTGTTCGGCATGAGTTGGATGGGTGGAAGGGAAGACTACTAACACTTTCCCTTTAATAGCCTTCTGAGGGACAAACCTGATGTCAAATTGCAGATGGATCACTACCCGCTGAGCTAGACATCCTGTCAACATGGGGTGGTTCTAGATGTAATTCAGAGTATCTACTCAGGAAATTAGCTATACCTCATGATGCTGGGGGTAATTCCACAATTATTGTACTGTGAATACCAGCGAAATACAGCTCTTCTAGATAGGGGTGTGTCTGGACTCTGTATCGAGAAGCATGAGACAGAGGTAGTAAAGGATATTTTTCGTTCCCTCATTATTCTTTTGGAGGAGAAGGGAACCAAGATATCGCTCCAGAGTGGTCACTTAAATGACAAGTGGATTTTTAGAGACAAGTGGAATTAAGAATGGAGGCTGGAGTAGATACTTCTTGATTTCATCAAAAGAAATATGACATTCTTCTTCCCACTCATAGACAGTTCCATTCTTCATGAGCCCAGAAAAGGGATTACACTTTTTTGGCCAAATTCGGGATGAATCAATATATATAGGAAAGTAGCCTTGAAATCCTCTAAGATCATAGATATTGCTCAAGGGAGACATCTGGCCTATGGCCTTGATCATCTCTTGGTCGATTTCTATGCCCCTGTATCTGGCAATGAAGTCGAGAAACATACGACAAGTGACACCGAAAGCACACTTCAATGGGTTCATATTATGGTGGTGAGAATGAAGGAAGCCAGAAAATTTATCAAGGTCTTTAAGATGTCCTGGGAGCAAGGAAGATTTGACATCCTACTCATCTGCGTAACATTCAACCGACATTCTTTAGTATCAGATTATATATGGGATGCATAGCTCACGGATAGGTGGCACCCACATTCTTTAAAGAAAAGGGAATTACATTGTAATATAATATACCTAGTGGTGTGATGAAGGCTGTAGAATCCTCATCCTTAGGGGCCATTAGGATCTGGTTATACCTGGAGTACCCATCCATGAAGTAGAGGTCTTGAAACCTAGTTGTAGCATTGATCAATAATTACATCCTAGGAAGAAGAAAATTATCCTTCTAACATTGACAATTGAGATCTCGGAAGTCAATACATACTCTGATGTGTCTGTTCTTCTTCATTACTGGATCAATTTTGGACCGCCACATGGAGTAATGGACCTCTTTAATGAAATTGGCTTGGATTATCTTATCAACTTCTACCTCAACCATAGCACCGTGAGAAGGGTGCATCTTTCTAGGAGGCTACTGGAACCCACGATGATTTGCAGGGATACTGAGGTGGTGGAAAACAACCAGAGGATCTAGTCTTGTCATATCATCATAACTCATAGAGAATATAGAACAATTATGTTTCAGTAAGTCTATGTATTGTTATAGTTCCTTTAGGGGCATGGGGACACTGATCGATGTGGGTTTCAGGTCTGCCTCGCTTCCGAGGTTCCCCTATACCAAGTTGTGAAATGTGGTGGAGATTCCATCTTAAAAGGTTGTGGGGGATCCTCTAAATAATATTATTCACTTACAGAGGGAGGATCCTCAATGGGAGGAGATTCATCTGAGTTGTAAGCTCCCGATTAGAGGCAGATACCAACCTGAGCAGCTATGGAAATTGCTTCAGGGCACCCTTGTGCTACCATAACCATAGCGATAAAGGCTGTTGATCCAATACCATTTGGACTTTGTCCCACGGGGCCACGCTGGATGATATCGAAGCAATAGGAGCACATCGTCATGAGATGGTTAATTCCAACCCAGTGAAACAAGAAAGTGTGACGTATTGTCATTTCCATGGTTCAAACATCCCAATACCTTATAGATGTATGAGACTCTAGGATCACCTTAGCCAAGTTTTTGTAAGAGTATGAGGTGATATTCCAGATTCTCTTATACATGAGAATGTCCGACCCCTTGTTCCATATACAATGAAGCATTGACCCATGTCCATCATTGTATCCTCCAATTGATGGAATGGAAATTCATATGAATCATCTAGATCTGCCCACAGGTTGGTCACTACCGTAGCATATTCAACCTCGTTAGTATGAATCTGCTTGCCCTTACTCTTGTAGTTTTCATAATCCAGATAATGGGCTTTAGAAGAAGAAGAGGGTGATGTTTCACCATGAATCACACCCAATCGACCATTGAGGGATTACTTAAGGCACTGGTGGTATGATGAATGAAACACCGCTTGCGGGTGGAGCCATGGCCTACCCATAAACGCATTGTAGGCAGTGTCCTGGGCGACAACCATAAACTCAGTGCCGTAAATTAGACCACCAAACTAGGTATTCAAAAGGATCAATTATACTGGTTTCTACTCTATCCTGTCAAAACCTTGTATTCTCAGGTCATAAGGACTCAAATCATCCTTCGAAATTCCCAACATTCGCAGTGTTCGAGTCAAAATTAGGTTGATCGTAGAGCCTGGGTCGACTAGACAGTGAAAAACCCTTAAGCCATTGAACTGTCTGGTGATGTAAAGTGGGTGAATGTTACCCTATATGGGAGAGACTTAATCTTCTCCAGAGAAAGATATGATGGACTGACATTTAACAATCCCAACCGCATCAGCATGGAAGGCATCTGCGGCTGCTACCTCCATCTCAAACATGAGGGGGCTTCTTAAAGCCTCGACGAGGGCCACACACATATCTAATAATAGGAAAAGGGCCTCCATGACAGAAATATTTTCTGGAATGATAGAAAGATGTTTAATAATATCATACCATTATGATAGGCCTGAACTTATGCTTTCATGAGGTCGCTCTATGACTAGAGGTATGGCGGGCTCTGCCAGTTGGGCTGGTGGCTGACCGATGCTTGGAATATATCACAGCTCACTTGTCAAAGCCTATAGAGTGACTACTAGATGTGGAGCAGATGACTAATATCAGATTTTGGAAAAGCGTGGCTGGTCACCATGTGGTCGATGAGTCTCTTCCTGATCCAACAACATAAACGGTGGAAATGGTGGGCATGATGTCACCTGAGGAGAAAACTGTGTATACCGAGCACTGCGCTTGGCCTGCTACCTGGTTTTGGTCATGTGCATAGCCTTGCTAGAAGTACTGACCATGGAACTCCAACAACCCATATTTTCACTGCCCTATCGATGATGACAATGGATGGGGACATTGGGAGGATCCTTTTAGTGCTCCCGATCATCAGAAATCAACTAGGGATTTACTAGATCTACATTATTAACCAAGAATACCCTTTTCCTCCACTTTAAGAGGCATCCACTACGAGATAGATTCTTGGAGGAATCACATTATCTGAGGGCATGAAGTCCCCAAGAGTACGTGATGATGATGGAATTGGCGGGGGACTTTTCTTTCCCTTACACCATCGGTGATTGCTCTTCTGGGAAGGGGACGGCAGAGACGACGATGTAGAAGTAGTTTTGTGGCTTCTAAAGCCTCTGGATGATTCATACATGATCAGATAACACCTTGGGAACAAACAGCTATTTTATGAGCCATCTCATTTTCATACATATAGGAACCGTTGATAGAAACATGATTCCATCGCCTTCATTTTCGCTACTGTTGTCTGACCTCACGTAGACGCATGCCACGTTTGCCGGAGCATGGCCCAACCGAACTATATTTTTATCCAATAGGTCATGAAGCCAGTATTTGAACACATATTATTGTTTGAGGGCATGCCTCTAGATCAATTGGGAGGGGCAGTAATTAGGATCATCAGTGAGGCTCACCTCTCCCAGCCTCCTAAAATCGGGCAAAAGTTCAATCCCCATCTTTAGGGCACTTCAGAAATAACTAGTGTCTTGTGTGATGCTGAATGAGTAGGTCTGGTTCCCCCTATCCAGAAAGGTGGCCCTCAGAGCTTTACCCAGGAGAGGTGCTGAAGGAGCTGTCCAAGGAGGTAGATCATAGTTATCTCACAAAGGAGGCGACGATTCATTGTACGGTGGGACCGGCCGAGTCTGATGTGGGTGGTGCTGGGCTGGAGGCTACACCTGAGGTGGTGGGCCTCTGCGAGGCTGTTGAGGCATCTCCACTGGTAACAACTCTAGTTAACTGGGGGCCTATATAAGGCCACAGTGGTGGGCTCGGCCCTGGCGTCTCCTCTCGAAGGGATTGTAGGAGGTAACAGACATTCTTGCTTACCCTTATATAAGGATTCCTCTAGGAGCTGGGCCTTATCAGATAAGTCTCATAATCCCTCGGGGTAGTTCTGGGGGGATCAAACCAGGAATGAGTTCCATCTTGAAATTTCATATGCACATTGTCCAGAATTTTAATTCAGTTAGTGGAATCTCAAGAGAGTATGTATTCCCTTTACATTAGGTGACATAGCCTGCAATGCACACATCAGAACTTAGATTTCACTTGAAGAGGTTTGTGATACTCATCTTCCGAGTGGTGGAACAGAACTGGTAGAGAAATTTCCTACAGAGGTCTTCCCAGCCAGCTAGTGATCTGATGGGGATCTGGCTATACCTGATGAACACTGGCCATTCTAATGTTGGTACCAAACCGCAGATCATGGCAGCTTTCAACTGTGCTGGAGTTCTCAACATGGGTCCTCACCTTGAGATGAAGTGGGCCAAGTGCTGCAGTGGGTCCCCCATCCCGTTAAAGGGGGAAAAGCGGGATTCATGAATATCAAGGGTGTTGGCATATTATTCATCCATGTCAGGAATGGATTTCAATGAGGTGGGATTGCCTCATGTCGATCCTTTAAGGCTTCAAAGTGGGGGATGAGTGTCTCCATTGGATCATCCGGGTATGGATTCCTGTCTTGACTGGGATCCCTGACCACGAGTGCATTGGCGGGTTCTTCAACATGATAAATAATACCATCGGATCATGGAGCGGCTGGTCGAACAACCAATGGGGAAATTGGGGGAACCTAAGCTAGCTCCCGAGTATTGTCACGCCATTTAGGAGGATTTGGTGAGACATACCACTCTCTCTTGACATAAGTTCCAGCCTCAACCTTGTTTGTGTGGGCATGATGGTCAGGGTCACCTGGGGGCAGTTCCCTAAGGGGATGTTGTCTTTTCCCCTAATTCCCTAGTCGACGATCACTTTAGTTTCTTCATCGATCTACATCACATTCATTAAAGAGGACTTTGACCCTATTGTTTTGTTCGGTGAGTTGCTAGTGCAACCTGACTTTTTCGGGGTCGTCTTCCACCTTCTGCACTGAGCATGGTGGGTTGGAGGGTATGATGGATTCGAGGAGTTATATGACATTTTTGAAATTTCGGCTAAGGGATAATTCTTCTGTGGGAATGGGAAGACCCATTATATTCCTATATTGATGATTATTCCTTCTTGACATATCCAAGAAGTTTGAAATTCCATTAGGAGTAGATCCTCTCCAAGAAGCTCTAGCTTGTTCTCCCCCTCAGGCAGGTAATCCATGTAAACCATGACCCTACCAAGAGGCATGTTCTCTATGTCACCTAAAAAATAAGGCTGATGTCGCATAGGACTGAAGAGGAGGGAAACATACTGCCCCAACCATAGATATGTATGTGGAGAGAAGCTCTTCGATGATCCTGTGGAGTACCCTGAAACTCTAAATGAACTATTTTTGGAGGGCCCTCTGGAGATATAGTGACTCAGGGCTCTAGGGCACCGAGAGTGTAGCCAAATCAATTAGATGACATTGTTTTCCAATCTCCTCAAAATGTTCTTGGCTCTTAGGGTAAGCCACTCACTGATGATGAAGAAAGAAATGGGTTTCCCAAAGCGTTTGGAGGAAACAATCAACTTCCTCTTGGGTGAGCGATTCTAGCACACAATGAATATGTGCTACAACTGGCCAAAACATCTCAGGGAAGTGGTCCGCTATGAGGATATCACCTAATCCCCTGGGCTTGGATTTAGGTTCTAGCCTTTCATTTCCCTACTCCTCAATCATAGGCGGATGGGGAACTAGTATTGGTACCGAAGAAGACCACTGGGTTGGTGGGCTGGCCGGTGTTGAATACAGCGATCGAGTGACAAACCACCGAATCTCAGACTATCCTCCAATGTGTGTAGTGACTTAGCCATGGCATCGTAGTAAGATGGGAATATGACTGCAATTTCAGGCATATAGAATTTGGCTATTGGTGATGCGTTACACTACTGCTCGTCTACCATTGGACCCCCGAATAGCTCTCTATGATCTCTAGTCAAGGTAGAGAGTGCTTCTAGTGATAGGGGTCGTTGCATGGAAATAACCTGTGGAGTTCCCAAATTTTTGTTCTCATGGATATACCTGTCGAGGGATGTAGAAATCCAATGGACCTAACATCCTAGAAATATTAGGCTGACACACCTTTTTCGTACCCCAACACTTGACACAAAGGATCTAGGTGAGGGTTTCATTAATGAGTGTTATTCTACATCATAATTTGAGAAGCAAACTAGTTGGATCTCAGTCTGAATTTTCTCAGCATTCTTTTTATGGAGGTGATGAATTGCACTCCTGTCCTGGGATGATTCATTAGAACAAGGTAGATTCTTGGTATGAGGAGGACCTTTTCCCATACTGGTGCTGGGGTGGAGAGGATTACCACTTGAGTAAGCCAGGGTACGAGGATCACTATGACAGATATCAAAGGGGACACGGGGAGGACCTCCATGGGAAGTGCTGGAGTGGGTAGGACCTCCACTAGAGCCAATAGAATCACGGGTAGGACCTCCATGCATTTTTTCCATTGCAACATTAGCAAAAGGAGGGTCCTCATACTGATCGAGTGGAATACGGGTAGGATCTCCCTGCCGGGCACTGGTAAAGCAATGATGTCATTCACTCTTATGATTGCTGAGGCGAGGAGGACCATCTCCAGCTACTACAAGGACATGGAGAAGCCCCCCATTCTGTAGAATTATTGGATACCTAGCATCACCATATTGGCGGTCCATGGTGGGAGGAATGTCCCCATACCCAATGTAATGAGCACGTGAGAGGCTTCCGTACTAATTATCACTACCATGGGGAGGACCCTCATTCAGATTGAATGTAGCATGAGGAAGACCCCCATGCCATGATTGGAAACAGGGAGGACTCGTGTTCTCCAAGGTGTAAGTACGAGGATGACCTCTGTATTGGGATCGTTGCTAGTGGTTGGTCTGCAATGGGTGTACCCTATGACAGCAGCTGAGAGAGTCAACCCAGCTTCCCTAAAGGGTAGTTGGGTCCTCATTACAAGACGAGTATATAGGTTCTCATGCTCGGTGTTCACCCTGGGATGATGATACATGTCAGAGGTGGCTTGGGCCAAGGTAGTTTCTGATGTCGACACCCCTTTGGAAAGCATCCTCCTCGGCTTGTGCTCGACGCTAGTGTCGAGTCAGTCGGACCGGGGCCAGTGGTGTAGGTCCATATCTTACCTGATTTTCAGCGCATGGTACTGGGTGGTAGCACTGGCGCAACCTAGTGGTGGACCTTTGAACGGGATCCCGGCTGGGCTGGCCTAGATATCCCCTACCTCATCGGCGTAGGTGAGGGAGAAATCGAGAAATTCTGGTGAGAGGTTTCCAAAATGATTGGATGTCTGGGTGGGGAGTAGTGGCTCCCTACATGGCCCTTGGGGGTGGCAGTGGCAACGAGGCGTATATGACCTTAACTCTCTATGGTCCATATCCTGAGTTGTGATAACCACCACCTCCTCATATCAGCCTATGTGGTTGCTTATCCCCCTTCATTGTACGAGTTCAAAAGTGGAGATAGGGAATGGATGCCCAGTGGCTATCATGGTGGGGGCCATCAAAGAATTAGTTGAGTCATGCAGGATTGTTGTGTCAGAGTTTTCCCAGCCCCTGCGTTGGGGGGCAGGTGGCGATCAGGTTCTTAGTGCCACATTTTGGTTCCAGAAAACCAGATAGATTAATCAATCAGTGCTGAAACAAAGAAATTGACGTCCAGTGCCCCAGCGCCATTCCATATCCCATGGCTGGTAAGAAGGATCCATGCTGACAATGTCGTAGACTTGGATGACCAACGTTTTGACTACCCCAACATCTAGTGAGTTTCATGCCAGGCCCGCTATTCGCTTGGCTAGACCCTGTGCCGGATAAATGGATTCAGTGACATGTTCATTCACTAATTTTTCAAATGGTACTAATCTCCATGTTGAGGAGAATACATTCACATCATGTTCACCATTTCAGTTTTTAACGCTTTCGCCGGGGGGTACTTCCGTCTGTGGAGGACGTGCAGCTATTGCCCCGCATTCTGGATTTCCAAAGGTGGGTTATATATGTTTCTGGTTTATGGAAATTTTCTCCTTGATCGAAATATTTTGGGGTGATTTTGGTTCCTCCTTTCCTGGATTCCTCTTCGGAACTCGTCACCTAGATCCGGTCACCCTTATAAACTAAGAGGTTGATCGTGAAAATATTCCTAGTGGCATTCCTTCATGGAATCCGGTTAATTACAATGCTTCTGTCAAGACATTCCATGGGCTCTGGTCAAGGAAGATTCCTAAGGTTGAGGGAGTAGTCTTGTTGGACATCACTAGCGTTTCTGGACACTAGAACACCAACGCATCTTGGTTTCTTCCCTTTATCATATGGATACTTGAGGGCACAAAAGCCTAGGGAATCCCACTTTGAAGGTGAAAAAATATATGACAAAGGCATGTATCTGAGTTTTTCTTCAGCTTCCTATTTTTAACACAAGGTATTCTGCAAGTTTAGATTCTAGTGGAGATGGATTGGAAAGATCAGAACACTGACTATAGTGTATCAGATAGGTGTAAACCCTTGATGGAACACTGATGTTGGGGATAATGTGTGGATAGATACCCAATTGTTGTTAAAGGGAATGGGGAATGAGGTGGAATGATCCCACTGAGATGTGGCTCCCCAGGTAAGAATCATGATGGATAATTGATGGTTAGGTGGAGTAGATGGAGAATGAGTTGGATTTCACACAAGGGTGACAATGATGTTTGGATTGATCCCCGAAGAGACCTCATACATATCCTCATGGTTAGGAAACAAAATCCACATAGTTCAAGATTATGGGACACCTAAGGAGGCGACCGTGAGAATAGATACATGGATGGGATCTGGAAGAGATAGAACCTCAATGATTGGTCATGACCTTCCAGAAACACATGGGCTCGAGGGAGAGATTAGGATGAGGCATGAGTGATGGGATTGAACCTCAAGGAAGCATCTTACGTATCCATGTGACTGGGAATCAATGTTCATGTAGCTCATCGGAATATGGATTATTGTCGATTTGGGACATCAACCGTTTACCGTTGAATAGGGATGACAACGGCTTACTACTGGGTGAAGGTTGTAATGGCTTACCACTGGATAGAGGTCGAAATGGCTTACCACTCGATGGGTGTCGTAACAAATTATAGCTATATGGGATTGAACCTTTGGGAGGCTTCCTACATACCTTTTCCAGGGGACAAGGATCGAAGCCCACATAATTCAAACGAGTACAGTTTAACATTTCACGAGATGAAAAACAATCGCAATGGCATGCCGCAGAATGGCATTGAACCTTAGGGAGGCTTCCTACGTACCATGTCTATATAAAAAGGATCAAATCCCACGTGGTTTGAATAGGTATAGTTTAACATCTTGCAGGATGAAAAGGCGGTATAGTTTAACATCATACAGGACCGAAAATGTGTTGGGCATGACCCTCAAGGTGGCTTCCTACACACCTTTTCTGGGCAAGGATCAAATTCCACATAGTTCACGTAGTGTGGGAATCAACATGAAGGGTGTCAGAGCCAATGGGTGTTGGGCTTGAACCTCAGGGATGCTTCCTACATTCCGTTCCATGGCAAGGATAAATTCCACGTTGCTAAGGTGGGTGTTTGGTGATTCGACGTGTAGATGGTCAGGACCAATGTGGGTTGGGATTCAACCTAAAGAAGGTTTCTAAAGTTCCATACCTTGTCAAGGATCAAATTCCATATAGTCCAGTTGGGTGTTTGGTGAACCGATGTGAATATGGTCTAGACCAATGGGTGTTGGGATTGAACCCTCGGGAGGCTTCCTATGTACCTTGCCTTGGCATGGATCAGATTCCACATAGATCTGGTGGGTGTTTGTCGAACTAATGTGAAGATGGTCAGGACCAATGGGTGTTGGGATTGAACCTCAAAGAGGCTTCCTACATACCTTGCCTTGGGAAGGATCAAAGTCGACATAGTTCTGGTGGGTGTTTGGTGAACCGACGTGATGATGGTAAGGACCAATGGGTGTTGGGAATGAACCTCAGGGAGGTTTCATATATACCTTGCCTTGGCAAGGATCAATATCCACGTAGTTTGAGAAGGGGTGTGTGACATACACTCTATGCAGCCCAAAAAGGATGTCATAGTCAATGATCAATATAATCCCATGTGAGTCATGGTCATTGTGAGAACAAGAGGTAGTAGAGACCTAATGATCACGTTGTGAAAGGTGCGTCTCTGGGGAGTGGAGTGAGGAATACACGTATTTAGCGGCCCAAAGAGGAATCAGGGGCTTATACATGGTCCGTGAACAGGGGGGATGGATATTAATACTTACAGTAATGTGGAGTCCCGAGTGTTGTCAAATCACAAAGGGAGAGATATTTGGCACCATGGAAGAGAAGAGATGTAGGGGTGATACCTCCTGTGAGAAAAGTTATGGGCATACACTAAGGTGGTGTCCCTTTCCCCGCGAATAAATGTACTTATGATTAAGAGGATCTCAATCCATTTAAGGAATGATCTCACTACTATGGAGACCAGTGGGCATAGAGAATGTATGAGAAACAACACCCCACATGTAATGCACGGGGTGAGGCCATAGTTTAACATCATGTGATGAGGACGACGTCGCTTGGCTGTTTAACGTCCTACTTCTCAGATGAGGCATGTTCACTTTTCACCCCTTGGAATTACATAGCTGATACCCGCCCGCCCTTGAGAAGGGAAGGCATCAAAAATTCCGTGTAAAGAGGTTGTAATGGATTTATCCATTGAGGGGTCCATGTTAGCATGACTATGTGAAAAATAAATGGTTATTATCATGCCTATGTGAAGAAGCATGATGCAAATCCATGCAATAGGAAACACCACCTTCGGGACTTTGAAATCGCTTCGTGCAAACTGAAGATCCACATGAAAAGTGATTGAGTGACTTTGGTGTTGAGAAAATAAGCTGGGCTCAAACATGGTTCCTTGATGTCAGGACGACACATGGAGCACTCACAAGTGAATTGGCTCAGTGCAATATGGACAGATTGCGTGCAAGCTGGAAGGGTTACACACAAGAGACTAGGGATGCGTGCATGATGGTAGGGTTGCGCGCAAAAGCGAAGGTCTCTGTGAAAAATATTATTGTTGAGCACAACAGTATATGGATTTGTGCAAGAGGGTAGGTTTGTGCGCAGGTTATAAGGGTTTCCCACAAGATGGAAGTGTTGTGCACAATTAGGAAGGGGATGCACGCAAGAGTGGTCTGATGCAGAGGAAACGTGCCTGGAAATGGCGTCTCTTGCATGCAAATGGAATTGGGAGGAAGGAAATTGATGAGGATCATTCAATAGAGGGACCACCCGAAGTAGGAACCTTGAGGGACCCATCTAAAAAAATCCAATACATAAAGGCCATGGCATTTTTTTCACGGTCCTAGAAGAATGAGTTTTTACACAGCATGGCGTCATTTCCTCTACTCTTTTTATGTCCCCAAAGGGCGGGGGAATTTCATTTTATTGCTGAAGTCCTCAGGGGGAATAGAAATAGATGTGGTGGGAAATCACGCAATGGATGTCAGATTAGGAGTGCAAAGGTGTGATGTGCACAACTGTGCGCTCGGCAGTGCATCAGTCTCCAAAACAGGACGTCGTGCGGAAGCTCACCCTTGATGACGTATTTGGTGCACAATGGGACACTACACACAATCGTGTAATTTATGCCTAATGGGGAGTGCAAACGAGAGTGGTGCAAAAGCTCTCCCTTGACGTCGTATTGAGAGCGCAAGATATTGTGCGCCGGGGGATGCTTGCATGCACCCGATGAATCTTGCGAGCAGCTGCCTCCCTGTTCCCTGAATATTCTCTACCCCTCCCGGGTTCCTCTGTTTTTTCATTATCCTCTTAATGCAGGCCTTCTCCAAATTTTAGCATCAAAAATATATATTACTTAATAATTATCTTATAATTTTTATTCATTATCTATATTAATTTAGGTACACACATTGAACAATGAAATCAACTTTCATGCATATTTACAACATATCATCTCCATTAATAGTGTGATACATATTTCTAACTTTACCATTTATGGAAAACTCTAAATATATATAGATGATGATTTTTTATAATTTCTATATCATGGTTAACATTATATATATGATGGATCTATGATCAATGTACCAAAATATGAATTATAAAACAGAAACATCAAAGAATGATAAAACATATAACACTTTGAAACAATGTATATAATAAATATTTATTAATAATTTGACATTGAAATGGTATAGTGACACCATATATTGAATTGTATGTATCTAAGTTATCATATAATAACATAAAAAAATATTAAATTAATTATATAAGAGTTTTTAGGTATTTAATGGATGTTTAAAATTGAGGCACGAGATTTTCATGTCAAATTTATTTCTATGAGACACATTCCATATTCACAAATTGTTTATATAATGTTTTTATATACTTTTAGTTAGTGTATTTTACGATTTTTTTCATAAAACTTATTTTATTTACATATCTATATAAGGTTATCTCCATTATGATATCTTTACTTGAATGTTACAAATGTGGTAAGGTTTTTATGATAAAATATCACAGTTTTAGAGGATGGGTCACAATTATTTTTTTGTTGAATAAATATCAAGATGAACCTCTTAATAATTTCATCAAAATAAATAAAATTGAGTTAATTTTTTATATTAAATTATATCTTTTAATTTTCATCTCATTAATTACTCAATTGATGAAATTATTCTTTTATGGGTAACTTACTTCATTTCACTCTTCATCATAAATACCTTTTTCATCCATATATATGATTTCTAAAAATGATCACATTAATGTTTATAATAATATCAATTGTTTTTGAAATATTATTTTTTAGATTTTTTTAGTTTTAAAAATAAATTAATATTAACATTCTTTCAATTTTGAGAACAATGATCATTTATCTTTTAATAGAAAATGTGAATGGATTAACTGGATTATTGTACATGTCCAAAAAATAATTTTCTACCTTAATGACCACTCAATGATTTTATGATTATATTACAAGATTCTATACATCATTTAAACTATTTTTTTTCATTTTCAGAGAAATATTTAGATATAAATAATGGGATTTCACAAATTCATAACAATAATTTCATCTAGAAATACATAGTGTGAAATTTTAACGGTAACTTCATCTAAGATAACATTATATTATGTTACGTATTCATTATTGGTTATATTATCTATTGAATCAATAATTATTATTCCTTTAGATTTTTTTGATTATTATGATGATATGTTTATTAAATATGTATATTTTCCATACATAATGTTATGATGATTTATTAAAAATTGTATAAACATTGTTTTCTTTCAATGTGTTATGATATATGATCAATTATTTATGATAATATGGGTAAAATATTGAAGGATTTTGATTATGTTATTAGTGGGACCAAACATATATATCCTTCTAATGCAATGGGTATAGATAGATTATTGTTGGATAATAAGGACTAGAATGGGGAGTGAACCCATTAGACATAATACTCTTTTATAGTCTAGGGAGTGAATGGTGAGTAAGGATATAATGGAATTGGGAGATATCCAAATCAAGAATTATTCTCTCAGAAGTGATTATTGTCTAAATAAATAATTCAAAATGCTTTTTTGAATGCCAAAACCATTACAATATGATAATATTATAATCTCAAGCCTATGGTAATAAAAATGGTATTAGAGCAAAATTATGGTTCATCATTAATATTGATATTGATATTATTGAGAAATTTTGGATTTATTATTATTTTTGAAATGATATGAGTAATTTTTTTATTTGGTAAATTTAAGAGATAAATATATAATTTCATAATATAATGGAATTTACCTTGGTGATATTATCTTATCTTTTAAAAACCATTAGGTTTGAATAAAATATTTACATATGGGGGATATCATGATATCATTTTGAGGATTCTGAGTTAATTTTAGTACATCATGCATGGAATATTCATCAATAAGTCTCATCATTTTGGAAAATATGACATTATGTTGAAAGTGGATTAATGTATGAAATTATAATTTTCAAGAAAGTATATTTCTTTATATGTATTTTATATATGGTAATGGAATTAATCATGTTTAAAAAAATTAAATAAAATTAAAATGTAATACAGTTATATTAATTTCCATTAAATCATTGTCCTTTTTCAAACGTTGTGGATTTGAAGTTTTTATGCTATTAAAAATAACCTGATCATTCACATTTTAGTGATCATTTTTCTCTATAACTCTCCATCATTATATGATAATTAATTTCACCCATGTAATTTTTTTAATAATCACCATTGTTCTTCTCTTTATAAACCTAATTATTTCTTATTTCAAATGACTGTTATATACCCATTTCAAAATTTTTATGAAGATGTTTTATTATCTATTTTTATGATGTGAGTTTTAAATAATAAAATTTTGAAATATCAAAACCTTAGTTACTGATCACAAGTTAAAATTAATAGGTTTAAATATATTAAATGCAGATGGTAGAATTTAATACCTCATGATTTTTTATTTTTAACATTATATTTGACATCGTATATGACACACGAAACTGAGATTAAAAAAACTGTGAAATATTATTATTACCATTACCAAATAGCTATTAAATTGGTGGGTATGTATATGATAAGCATTATTTGATGTATATATAAATATAATATCTAAAATATTTTTATTTATTAATTCATATGAAATAACCTCTTAGTTTTTAGAAAAATCAATTTATACATTAAAAATATGTTTTCATAAAAAATGATTTTCAAATCTTTTGGTTAGAAAATATAATATAATATTTTATTGTACATGTTGAAAGTGTAATTTTTAAAATATATTTCAATTTTTAAATCATCATATAAAAATAATCATCAGATTAATTTTTTATATTTTTTATTAAATATTTATTTTCAAGTGAATACTGAAAAAATGATTTTTATTGAATGTTGTATTTTTGTTTCAAGAAATATAAAATTTACATTTTTATATATAATGGTTTCATTGTATTAATAATACTATAATATTAATAAAATTTCAATAAAAAATTGGAATTAATTTATGATTTATTTTTCTATAAATAAAATTTTATTCATAAAATGAAATTTTTTTCAGAAAATTATTTTATATTTTTATTTTAAATCAATTTAATTTTCTTATAAAAATTGAATCATGGTAAAATTAATTCCATAGTTTGAATAAATAGGTCAAAATATATTTAATAAAATCATTTTATACCTTTCCCAAATTAATTGTAAAAATAGAATTTTTTAGATATCACAATAATGTTAAATCGATGAATAAGTTAATAACATTAAGTTACAAGTTTTTAAAATAACTGAAAGACTTTGAAATATTTTATTTAACGGTTATATTATATATATATTCTTTGAAAATTCATTAATTGTACATTTTAGATTAATTTCACGTTGATTTATAACATTATTGTAATTTAGAAAAATTTAATGTCAAGGAATGAAACTTTTTTGTTTTATATATCTATAACATTGTGTGAAAATGATAAAAAATGTTATGTATGTTTTGAAATATATATTTTAAATATTAATTAATTATCTTTAACATGTAATTTTATTTTAATTGTTTTTATGATATAAATATTTCAAATGTTTACGTAACTCAGACCTATTGAATGTGGATGTGGCAAAAAAATAATTTAAATAATTTTGCAAATTATAAATTAATTTTTTTTGTATTGGTTGTCTCAAAATTTTAATATCTCAATATAAAATATAATGTATTATTTTATTTTTTATATTCTAATTCCATTTTCGTCACATTGTTTTCAATTTCAAATTATGTGAATAGTTCATAAAATGACATTAAATGCATTTCATGTACAATAAGAATATTTTATTATTGTCTAATTTATTTTTAAAAAATTAAATGGGAAAATTTTGATGATAAATATACATAAATTTCACACCCTTCACATTTATAATCCATTTTTCATCTTCAATGAATAATTAAAGCAGATTAATTTTGAAAAATTCAATGAAACTGTTAATATTAAAATGTGTTAACCAAGAGGATAAATAAAATGAGAAGGTTTAAAAGTATATATGAAACTATAAAAATATTATTAGAATATTAAATTTAGTCCATATCTATGTTTAAGTTGATTCCATGTAATTTTAGAACCATTTTACATGAGTTGGACATTTGTTATATTATAATATTCCATGTATTTTAAATAATAACATCAATGATATTTAAAAAAAATTATATTTTGATAAAAGATTAATATTTCATTTTAATACCGTATTCATATATTTTAATTGGATATGTTATAAATTATAAACTGTGTTATATTCATGAGTAACATTCCCTTTTAATATAATATTATTGTCCCCTGATTTGTAAAAACCATGATATAATCGTAATTGGAAGTATTTTAATATGGGTTAAAACTTATTTATAAGAGAGAAAGCTCTTCCCGAAAATGTCAAAATATTTCTGTATTAGGGGATTTAGATTAATCATAATATTGAAATATTACTTTATAAATTTTGTTTCTTTTTTATTAAATATTTATTTATATTAATTTAATGCATTATGTAATTCCAATAGTGCACCTTCCCTCACTTATAAAATCTATATTTTTTCATATCTTCCTCACATCTCATTAAGTCATATTTCTCAAATAAACCCTATAAAATTCCTTTATATACATCAATATCTATGAATTAGAGGTTCTGGTCTACCTAAAATACAATTCCATGTGTCTTGACAGATGAATTAAACAGGAACCATCCAAATAAGAGGTAATCATCTTAACTGAAATCTATCAATTTATATCGACTTATACATCATTTATATTTATGGACCTCACTTTAAAATAATTAATTAAATATGTTAAATATAATTAATTATTACTAATATTATTTAATAAACTTAATCCACCTTGCAACAATTTATTTGGAAAGGATAATGGCTCTCATGCATGGTTGTGTAAACCTCATGGACAAAGTGATGTGATTCATTTATCATTTTTGAATTGCATGATGTTAAATAAATATAAATATAATAAATGTATAATACATAAATATTATAAAAAATATATTGTAATTGTGAATTTTTATCATCATTTCATTCTATACATACCTAAAAAACTAAAAAGTTATTCATTCCAACATACAACATATCCCCTTGATGAATGAGGTAATACATTTTGATGTTTGTATGTTTTAGAGAGATATATATATATATATATAATATTATATTTATATAATATTTAATATTCAGTATTATATATAACTATGATCTACATATAAGACTTTAACTATATAAATGAACCACCTATGAATGATGAAATAGTAATCCCTTAGAAATCATTATTTAAAAAAAATTATTGACAAATGGGTGATCCAATTATATACGGTTATAAAATAGGATATTAGAATTATTATAATTATTTTTAATATTAATTTAGTAAATTTAAATTTTTTATATGTGTGGTTTTAATTCATTCTAGGAAAGTAAGATTTAATGTAAAGGATTTTTGTCTCACTATTATTTTTGTGAGGCACATTCCATTTTCACCAATTGTTTTATTTATAAGGTGCATATACTAGGGATAAATTTACATTATGAATATTTTCATGGTAATTATGATATTTTACATTCCATCTAATGTTATATCTTTCATGAATGTTTATTTCGATAGTTACCAAAGTGGTAGGGTTTATGATACAAAATCATTATTTAGAAAGATTGTTTATGAATATGTTTATAAGGATGGAATTTCTTCATATATCTCTCATGAATCTCAGTAATTTTATTCTCAATTAATTTCTACAAATTTCATGCATTCCATTCAATTTTCACACATTATGGAAATATGAGAAAAGTGAATGTTTATTTGGAAAACTGACTTTATTTCTCTCTTTAGTGGAATAAAATTTATTAGGTATTATTTTTTTATAATTATATTTTAATAAATTATTTATATATTTTATAAGTATTTTAAAATATTATTTATACTCTTTATTTTATTTTTTTAAAATAATTTATTGGGATATTCCCATCATTAGTTGAATGTAGTTCTTATGAATTCTTATTGAAAATGTGAAAGGAATCATTATTTCAATGTACACAACATGAATATAAATTCATTACATAAGGACTGATCAATTATTTGATGATTAGTTTTAATTATTATATCATTTTTTAAATAAAATTATATCCATCATATTTTATAAATGTTTATATTTTAAATAAGATATTTTAAAATACTAAAATTGTATTTTCCTCAATAAATATTAAATTTTATCATTGAAGATCATTTTCATCTATGATTTAATCATATAATGTTACATAATAACTTATATGAATATGATCCAAATGATTTGATAGAACTTATTTATTTTTATGATTTGTTATTATCAAAATTACATTTCTATGAATCTCATTTATTTTCCATGGGTTATTATGTACTAAATTAATGAAATGTTTATGTATCCAATTTTATTTAAAATTTTTTTGATATTTTTTAATTATCTATGATATTGTTACACACTTATGAATTTATGACATTATAATTTGTGTGATATCATATTTATATCTCACAACCAATTCATTTGGTAAATATGGATATCTTTTAAGATTAATATAACATGAATTATGAGTGATGAATGTAAAATAAGTGACTCTATACCTTATGATAATATTGACAGTGAACCTTAACATATGATATGATGGATTATGGAGTTTATACAAACAATATGATAGTCTTGGTAGAGATAAATTTCTAATGAAATGAATTTTTTATATTATATGTATTCCATGAATATATGGATTGTGCTAATGTTATGCTAACATTTATTATGTTCCTTTATTCCATTATGATTCATTTTTTATTAACATTAATTATTTTTTACATTAATAAAGAATATGATATATCATCCATTATGAATAGATTTTAGATATTATTCTAAAGTTATAATACCTTTACGATCATATTATGTTGATATAATAATTTATTTATTTATTATTTACAGATACTGAGAATTTGACCTCAACCATTCTTATGTTTCCTATCAAAAGATAACAGTGAAAAATATTATATAATATATATCTGAGAAAAATATTAATTTGGTTGATCTTTTTGGAATATATTGAAAATAATTTAGGAAGTAAATATATTTAATACCTTTTCTCCAAGGACATGAAACCTTTAAGGCTCTTGGATGGATGTTAATGTTATATAATTAATATTAATTTAAAATTATTTAATATATATGTACCAAAGGTATGGGTCAGTCAAACATTAATCCATAGGGACATGACCAAGTGTACAAAACATTGTTCTTGATAGTTCCTTATAATGTCCATACCATAAACATACATAAATAAAATTTCATCCAAGATGGACCCAATATTATATACTAATAATTTACTAATTTTTTTAAAAGTTTGGGGATGAAGCCTCCTTTTTATTATTAAATCAAAGAAAATACCTCTTTTAACTAGGTAGAGGGAAACCCATTACATAACCCGAAGGCCTAGTGGTCTTGTAGCCCCTTACATAGCACGTAGGCCAAAAATTTTAGCCCAATTCACATTCTGTGAATTGTAACCCACCTACTACAGTACCCGCACAGTACCGCCGCCGCTACAGTGCCCTGCCGCCGCTATAGTACCCACTGATGAACAGGCCGCCGCTACTACAGTACTACTACAGTACCTGCACCCAATGGGTTTTGAACCCCCATTTTTCATGTAGTATTACTGGGTGATTACCACTAAGCCAAACCCCAACTACATGAATAATTTACTAAATAATTACATTTGATATAATTAAAAAACTTATAACAATGGATGCAATGTACACTATCCTTCTTCTTATAAATATACTATTGGAACAAATAATGTTACACTAATTTCAAATTATCTGGAAATTAATAATCATGTCTTCTGACCTAACTCATGAGATTATCTATTATGAATCATCATTGTCTACAACCTCCATGAACTAGACCACAAGTACAACTTCAAGTGATACGCATGCATGAGATAAATCATGATGATCTAATAGTGTAAATTCAAAACCAACCCTTGTACTTTTGTAGGGGTGATTCTAATGACCTATTAAACAACACACCCATCGAAAAATGTATCATGGACTTATAGTATAAAAAAATAAATCATGTCATTATGTGATAATTTAGACACTATGACATGAGAACACATATTTTCAGATGATTATAGTATTATATCTATCATAATCATAACATTCCGAATACTATTATAAGGTAGGCATAATATTAAAGTATCTTGAACACAACACTCTAACTTGAGGCAACTTCCTACACCACATCCTTACCATGACCTTATAATATAGTGTTAGGGCCCCATATCACATCTCAACTACCATCCCATTACAATAGGTGAGTTCCCACATCACATACCAGTATACACTCTATCACTCTAGGTGAGGTCACATATCACATCTCAACCACCACCATATTACTTATAGTGAGGTCCCACATCACATCTTGACCACCACGATGTAATTCATCATAATTAACCAACCTATCTAATAAGATAGTTTCCCTACCATCAATAAAATCTATAACATCTCTCAAATGAGAGATAATTCACCCCAATCAAGCACCCTCTCACATAAATTAGTACCACAACCGACATTTCAAATCACCCCCATAGTTAGGGGAAACTATTTATCTGATTTATAAACCATCTTAGAATGATTTTCTTCCCAACCAATATATCAAAATTCCCCCAAAACAAACACTCAAGAGTTTTCATTTATCCTAATCCACCCCTCTAACATAAGAAAATGTTTAACATAATAATTTTTAATGTAAAAATAAATAAAATTTAAGCATACAAAATAATTATAAAGTATATAATAAAAGACCACAATTATAATAGAACAACCTAACTATGATGTACCACAATGATATACCTATTTGAATTACTAAACTAACCCCAAATAAATATGATAAATAGTTCTATTTATAAAAAAACATATAAAAATATTAGAATCTCCACCGATCCAATTTTACAAAACCAATTATCAACCATAACTTCACAGTGCCTGAATACATAAAGGTATGACCATTATACAAATGATGGAATCCTCAATTAACATCATGAAACCAATAAAAATTCCATTTAACCCAATCTATTTTTCTTATATCTACACACTATGGGGTAGATTACATCAATTTAGAGCTACATGGCCACATTGATATAAAATTACATCATTATTAGGATATCTCATACACACACATGCATGAAATTCCTTAAGAATATATATAAAATTTTGACATGGAATGGTATTCCAACACAGTCATGTTCAATCCTGAAATACAATCAATAAAATAGGAAACCATGATTTAGAATCATATCAAAGCATGAAAAACGTCAAAAGAAAGGGTTTCCCCACAAAAGTCAAACTGAAAAAAATATCTAACCAAAACAATCAATATTTCCTCCAAAACCAAGCCAAATCCCTTTTTATGACTAATTAAAAATTTAATCATTTTATTTTAGTTACAGGTTCTATCACTATAGCCACAATCCTAATGAAATGTTCTTTATAAAATCATATATCTATTTTTAAAAACATTTACAAACTATCACCAGAAATCACTATATTCATAATGGAATTCCATATTAAACAATTTCCACAAGGAATAAATTTATTATAAAAATACCCATTTAAAATTACCATTTATAAATGAAAAAATCATTTAATATCAAAAAAAACTCATGATTCCAATCTACCCATGAATAGGGATACCGACAGTAATTTCACCTATGTGGAACTAAAAATTCATTTTTCATGTTATGTAGTAATATTTTACTATTAGGATAACACTTTCCTCTCCAATTTATGGTGAGAGATTGAAAAAAATCCTAAAAACATGTCAACAATATCCATAACTGATAAACAATGACCTAAAACCAAGAAATGAATTTTTAAATTAGAAAAGTAAATGTCAAATTCATTATTAAGGATTAATGAAAATCATGTGACCATGTAACTATTAGTAACCGTTCTCTAATAATAATAATTATCATAATCTATAAATTTCCCAAATATTTTTCATAGTTGATACAAAACAATAAATTAGTTAGAGAATAAAATAATAAATACTCAATGACAACTAGTATTGCGCATGACCACCCATTATAATACATTTTATAAAGATCTTGTAGTAGTTGACCAATACCCTCATTGAGGATGATGAGAATAATAAGATGGGGTAATAAAATTATTTTATCTTTTATGGATTAAAATTTCATAAACCCCCTATCTAATTTCATTTATAAAATCTATCAATATTATTGAAAATATGGAAAAAAAAACTAGCAGGGATCAAATCATTGGAGTCTGCTTTCAGGGAGAGACCCTCCCCTGGGATCCACCCATATTTCCATGTCGGCCAGTCCGGACTAGGCAAAAAAAATATGTTGTCTCCCACTGTGATGACAGATTGCTTTAACAAACCATCGTTGATCGAGTTGTGACCCTCCAGGATGATCTGTCATTTCAACTAGAAACAACACCTTCCCTGGTTGGGGCTCTACCTCAGGGCAGTGACCTCTTCGTGGGGGAGGGGGGATTCTATTTTGGAGGGTTCAAAAAGGCCACACATGGGAATTCCATTTAAAAAATATGGAAGAAAACTATACATATTTTTAAAGTCACTTACCGTTGAGTATCACCCCTAAATATACCTATGTATAATTAACATTCCTTTATTTATAGAAAAAACTAATTCTTATGTATCATAAATTAAAATAATTCATAAATATATTCCAATTCATATTACCTAACATATCACACAATCTACCTTTATTAATCAAAAGGTATCCCCACACATTAATTTTCCTCTAAACCCAATGCTTTATAGTAATTATTAAATACCGTACTTCTTACACTTATCAATAATAGTGATTCCCATATTTCTAAAAAAAAATAAGATACACATACATACAATGAACATTACCCTTATGTATAATATGGATCTACACATATTTTATATTCTTCAGGACGTAAGAATCATGGAAATACATACTCATCATTTGTGTTAACCTTACTTATTTCAGGACTTGTGACAATTTTTGTTTTTTCAAACTGAGGTGAATAACCATATAGATCAAGGAATTTATAATTATATATCACAAGGGTCTCCCAATAGTTATGAAATTTTTCTATGTGGAGTACCCTTGTGTATGGGGTTCATTGTATATGAGATACTTACCATTAAATATAAATTTAATCATATATCAAATTTAATATATTCTCGTAAGAATCATGTATAAATGATATGGTATAATTTTTTTCCAAAAATTATGAAAAATATATAGGTAGACTTACGGATGTTTTCAACCTAATAACATGAAACTTGTAGATTTAACATAATATATGACAGAAATTGGTCAGACACCAAAAATAAGCGACCGAAATTTTTAGATATCTATTCACACATCCATAATATCTCTATACTCATCCAGATATCAATTTTAAAAAAAATTACCAAAATAAAGGATGATATAAGTTAATTTAACTATCAGAAACCAAAATATTCCACATCCTGACACACCTTAAATTTAATGAACCTGATTCATTGATTATTAATTCTCTATATGGTTTCAGGAATCTATCCCATCACTTAATATAGAACATGAAATGACTATTTATCATTTAAACACATTGGAAAATAGATCAAACAAAGTTTTAAACTATAGTAATTTTGATTAAAATATAGATATGTAGAACATCCTAAAATCTTAGAAAATAATCCAATTCCCACAATAAAACTACTCATAAAAATTTATGGGTTTTTATTGTATTTGAGTAGATGAATTAAATTTTAATTGATAGGGATTTGAGTGTGATACAACATTATGGATTGACTGAGGTTATTTTTGTACAAGCATACGATTTAGTAGTTTTTCATGTTAACATGAGTCACTATGCTTCTCTGGATATTATATTCCAAAAATGTTATTGTTATGAAAACAATTGGATTTTACCATCCTCTTTTTCAAAAGTCATAGGTATTTATATTTTGATGCTAACCATGTTGATAAAATCATTGAAAAGTAAAATGTAATTTTTTTAATGGAAACATGGACAGATTTATAAATTTTCAATATTGGTATAATTATAGTTTGAAACAAGTTATAAATAAATTTTTTTCTTCAATTAAAATACCTTATAGAAGCGCAACACTATATGGGAGTTAGTTGTGAGGAAAAATAACCAACTGAACAAACTAAAGTAAATCAGAAATGGGGATCCATAATTTTAGAAATTCTAGAATGTTTAAGGGTCGTAGAAATCATGTTGTATCAATACATCCAAAAAATAAAATATTCATATACTATATAATATCATCACTGAGTTTAAAAAACTGATTTTGATGAATGATATATATATATATATAATAAATAACCTTAGATAACATAGGTGGGATCTATAATGATTAGTTAATGAGTTCAATAGTGTAAAACATATCTACAACATTCCCTTTATATTGATATTGTAGATCCTGAATAACAATAAGAAGTGAGTCTCATTGATCATATAATGTTTTATTTATCCACGATAAAATAAATTTTTTCATTCAATTGAATCTTGGGAGATAATGATATTTTCCAAGGGAATAAATATATATAGGACAATATGTTCATTCGTTTAAACGATAATGTTTGTGATAAAAGATGGTATATGTGCATGTTTTTTTGGAATGGTTTATGTAGAAGAAATAAGTGAATTTACCATAAATATATTCAACTATTTTAAAATGTAAAACTATTCATGTAATGATGATTATAATTACATCTGAAAGGTAATATCTATTATAAATGGATGTAGATAAAACATTACTTCATTAAGATTTAGAGGAGGATACGAAAATGTATATACTGAAAGGTTTTGTCAAAATATGAAATGAAGTCTATTGTACAAGATGAAAAAAATATATTATCGATTCATGAATTTTCCACTGTAGTGAAACATATAGTTTTCTACGTACATGGATGAGAAGGTGTTTGACTAGATAAACATTGATAACTGTTACTACTAAAAATCGAGCAAGAAAAAGATATTTATCGTCCTTATTTTATAAGTGTATTACATTCTCATGGTAAGTGTTTAATAGAATAATATTATAGAATTTACTAAATATGGTTCTGAATGATTTGAGATAAATAATTAGAGTGAGTCCATGAAAATCCTTGGGATTGAGATTCACAAAGTTATTAATGAAAAAATGGGTTTATCTTATAATGAATAGAAAGTGATGGTGATGAAAATATTATTATTAACATGATTTATAGCATTTTCAACCCCAGATATCCAACAAATTGTGTATACTAAAGAGAAATAATTTTTTAAAAGTATTATTAGGCTTTTTATTTTTAAAAAAAATGTTTTTTTTATTTAAGTTATTAGGTGCAAGATGTAGGCCATAGTATTAACAAAGTAAAATATTTCATTCTCCTAGAGAGTTGGTAATCTATTTATATATCTTTCATTAAATGATAAGCAGGAAAATTTAAATTTAATTCATTGAAATTATACTAGATAAAAAGGTAATATATTGTGTTTTAGAAAATACAATTCATTGTATGGCTTTATTGATATATAATTTTGTTAATATCAAATCATTAAAGAGTTACGTCTATTTTTTATTTACCATCAATAGTACAATAATATGTTAGATTTTTATCGTACTATTGATAAATAAGTATTACATATTACCATTACATTTCATTAGATTTCAAAGTCACAACCCATTAATAAAACATTATTTACTATCATTTTATGACCCATTTATTTTAGTATGTTTTTTAGAGAAAATTATTTTTACCATTGATAGAAAAATTTATAATGTGTTAAAAATATAAACCTACTTATCCTCATTAAAAGGAAAATATTGGGAGTGCATCTGATTCATTGAACATTCCTTTTATTAGACAAGGAGATACACATTTGTATTGTTTGTCATAATTTCAAAAGTCAAGACTGTCAGAATGATTCTATTACTAAAATAATCATACTCAAACAGATAAGGATTAACATATTTACAATTTATAAGGACTTCTATTAGATTAAATGAATTTTATAATCAGTATAAATATATGTATTTCTATCATAAGCTATTCTCTTTATCATTTTAATAGTACTAAACAAAAACAAATTAAGATAGGATAAACAGTTACATAAATAAGAAAGATGGTAGAGAGATGGGGGACCATATATCTCTAAACCATAGAGAAAATTAGTGTTCTATACTTTTAATCATCAATTTCCTTCCGTCATGGCCAATTTTCATGCATGTGAAAGATTATATTTCCACCACTTTGGGTATCAGGAATATGTATGGGGCATTGATGTTCAGAATAGAGAGACAAAAACCCTCGATGGAGCTCTCAATCCTTATATTTTTGGTAGATTTAAAAGTGTCTCTTTTCTGGATGTTCTTAAATGTATAGATTTAAGTAAATCTATTCAACAACAATACCTCCCATGTTTAGGAGTCTGAAATATTGTGGATTCTCTATAGAATAAGATCCATATGCGCTACAACAACGAGCAATGTTATGAAAATTCTATATCATGGGCCACATCTCCTACTTGAAAGGTGATAACCCTGGGACATTAAAAGATTTTTTAAATAGAATTTTACACTATTGGGATATTTCAGTTTGGAAATTGGTACCTTTAGGTCGAGGTTACTTTCTTATTCTGATTAATTCACAAAATGATCTTGATCGTATATGGAAAATTTGTAACATCGAACTCAAACTACGAATACTTAAGATCTCTGATTGGGACTATCTCGTTAACCCTTGCACACATAGGAACACAATATCTCAAATATGGGTTAGAATTTATGGCCATAATTGGTATTTTTTCATCCTAAAATAATAACTTGTATTGTCTATTTATTTGGATTTCCTCTTATAATATACTAGAGGATATTAAATGTTGAATTGCATCTATTCGCAAGAGTTATGGTGGAAGTAAACCTTTATTCACAACTTCCTAATATAATAAGTATCAATTCCAAATAGTATAAAACTATGATTAAGATATATTATGAAAGAAAACCACCATTTGGTGAGATATGAATAATAATTTTATATGGCATATCAAATTGTCGGGTAATTGGGAAACATGTGTTACAACAGTTGGATAATGACTGACTGGAAGTGAAATATAACAAGAATAGAAATACCCCAATTTCTACTTTCATGGAACCTTCAAAATAATGAATGCAATATGGGTAATAAAAAAAAACAAATTAATGAACTTAATGAATAACATGAATATATCCTAGGTGGTACTTGTAGAAGAGGAGGAGTATCTTCACATTATTGAAGAATTGGAGACACTTTTAATGGATACAATTCAAAATCAGTATGACACTCACTATGGAGAAAATTAAAACTGTAATACCTCTACACTATCAACTAGTACATATCTTTTTAGCTTTTTTGGATCAGGTAATAATTAATTAAATTATAAAGTGGATACATTTACTTTTTGATATGAAAATAAGGCATTTGAAAATTGTACTGGGAAACCTATTGGGGTCTCAACCAGTGTAGAAACTTCCTCTCAACAGGTTGGCACACCTCATGACAGCCCGGATCAAGTAATTTTATATACTCATAATTCGTTTTATGATTCTAAATACAATAATAGATACATGTTGATTCCAAATGAACATATAGAGGACTCATCAACAATGGTGCAAGATACTATCCAGTATTAGGAAAAATCCTATTTGATCACTTTTTTAAAACTGTGTATGAAGGGCGTAGTTTTTTCATCTATGCAAGGATTGTGTCTTTCTTTCATAACAATTAACATTCACAAGTATGACGACCCTTTTATACTTGATGATAAATCTATGTGTTAACACACACCATTAGTTTATGTCACCAGACATAGAAGTAGGATTTTACATCACATACTCTATAGTAGGATAAGAGACTCAGAAAATTTCTAGGTACATCGTTCCCATTTTCTCATTCCAATTATTGTTCTCAAAGTATTGATCATACGTCTAATTTTGAGAACCTTGAAACTCTAAACACAACTAGAAATTCTGGTAACATTGATGTGAATTATAGGAAGTCCATAATTTCTGTAGATGCTTCTCATATTATTGATTTTGTGATCCAAGAAGATCTGATTTATCTTAAATAAACGATCATGCTGATGTTAGTAGTATAAAGTTTATGAACTAATTCTTGAATTATGTTTTAAATGATCCTTTTTTGTATAATTCTAAGTCATGTACATCCAATATCACTCCTTTCTCTTCTACCGTTTTTAAAAGTCAATTTGAACAGAACACTAAGACTAATAAAGAAAAAACATTTAGAAGATCATCTTAGAACAAGGGATCTAGAATAAAAGGGAGTTATAACTCCAATAATAGGATTAAATGAAGATTTTGTATTGTAATTGTAATGGAATTTCCAAATATAACATGTTTACAATTTTTAGAATAATTTTTAACAGTGATCGTCCCATGATTTTTCCATCACAAAACCAAAAAAATACATTTTCCTCTAAGTATTCTAAATCATTCAAAAATAGTTATTCCTTTGTAGGTGAAAAAAATACATCCAATGTTGAATATAAATGGGGTTTTTTCACACATTTCTCTACAAAATATAAATATTTTAAATATCTATGACCAAGTAATTAATTGTAATTTTATTCTTGATTGCATGAATTTATTAAGATCATTTTTATGCAATGAATAGATACTAATAAAGTATGCATCTTTGGAATGACCTCTCCTATCCAATTTTAAAACATCCATTGAAGAAAATATTATAATTGAAATTAATCTAATTGGTGAAAATTTTACTTGGTAGAGAAGATATTATAATAAGGTGGATTCTTCCAAGTTGGATAGAGCCTCAACAAATGTTTATGCCTTTGAAAAATGGGACACAATCTCTAGCACCAGTCTTCACATGTTTCATTTTGTTCATCATCCTATTCTAGTCAATGCCATCATTAAGGAAACAAAACCCCCATGAGCATCCAAATTTAATAATTTTTTTTTCAAATGATTAATGCATTATTATCCTTAAAAAATTCGGGTCCTCTATATCTCAAAACAATGATTCATTTTCTTGTACTATCAAATTAAATTGATTCAAACGGACTCCAAAAAGTTGGTGCTACTCTAAAGAAAATGAAATTAATAGTGGAATACTACATCTTGATTAGGATCTCAACAATATCCAAACCAACAACACTAGTTCTGGCATCAACAACGATTGAACTCGGGATATAATTCTTTGAGTTAAACTTAACTCTTTTCTCAAATTTATAGAAAAACAAGGGAAAGGGCATTTAAATGTAAATGATTATCGTATAGTAATAGAAATACTAAATTATACAACTATATACAATGGTTTAGAAGATCTTGTAGACCACTAACTACCATAAGTGATGGGGATAATCTCTAAGTCAATGAACATGACATGGAAAATCATATTGTTACATGTTTTAAATCCATCTAAAATGGTCTTGATATCAAAAACGACCTCAAACCCGAGGTCATTTTAATTGTAGAAAATAATAAGGATAACACTATTTTTATAAACACCCTTATTGATCATGAAATTAATAAAATTTTATTTAGTTTTAACCCAGAATGTGCAATGGGTCCTGAATGTTACAAAAGTTGTTCTTTCAATATTATTGGGATGTTATATTTTATGATGTTTGCCAACGTTTCAAATATTTGTTTTTCAATGGAATAATTTCACATGAACTTAACTCAAAAATTCATTTCTTGATTCCTAAAGTGGATAATTCATTTTAAATTCATTTATATAGACATATTTCTCTCATTAACACTCTCTATGAAATTATCTGAAAAATAATTTCTGATATACTTATATACATTGTGGGAAAAATTGTATCTTGGATCTAATTTTTGTTTATTAAAGGTAGATCCATTCAAGACTCAATTTTTCATTCTTATAAATGTGTTAATACTTTGAACAAATCAAATAGAGGTGGTAATATTTTATTAAAATTGAACTTAACAAATATTTTAATATAATGTATTGGAGATTTATCTTCATTTTTCATCATGGTTTTGGAATTATTGACTCATTTATCAATACAATCATAAAATTGTACAATTCAACCTCTATTTCCATTCTGGTCAATTGTTCTACCAAGGGATTTTTCAAATGCACCAATGGAGTATGGCAATGTGATCCCATATCTGCCATTCTTTTCTCAATTTTAGAAGATTGTCTTAGCTTCCTACACACACGTTTTGTGGAGGAAAATAATCCCAACCACATTCATGCCTCTAGAAATTCGATTTCTACCACCCCTCTATTATATGACAATGAAATCATCATTTTCCTAAAATGTTATAATAGAAAAATTATTAACTTCGAAAATGATATATCTCCATATTAAGATGTTTCTAGTCATACCATTAGTTGGAAAAAATCATGTATCTTCTTTGGGAAAAAATTTCCATCAAATACGAAATGTAACATTATAAATTATTTAGGTCTGAAATAGGGTTATTTTCCTTTTATATATCATGGTGTTCCCATTTGGTGGTGTAGACCAAAAGCATGCTGCATTTCTACTAGAGTTGACCATGTTCTCAAACAACACTCTTCTTGGAAAGGAAAATCTCTCACCATGACAGGTACAATTTTCCTAGTTAAAACTAATATTGATTCTAATATGGTTTACTCCATGAAGATCTATAAATTCATTATTGATCTTATCTAAAATATGAATATATCTATTACAAATTTTATCTGGTTTACTAGAAATCTATAAATAAAAAATTTTAATGTCCCCTGGTCAAGTTGTTGCGAGCCCTTAGAAAAATGTCATATTGTCATAAAAAATCATTAATACATTAATGAGGCCCTACAAGGCATGTTCAATTGGAGAATTCATTATACCAATTTTTATTCCTTTAAATTTCATAAAAAACATTACATGAAAAAATTAATGTTGGAAAATTGAATATCTTCAACTCATATAAATGGAATTCTATTAAACAATATTTTCCAGTATTATGAATAGTTCTAGATTGATGGTTTCTAGGCTCTCATATATGAATTTCTAGTCAGATAACTGGGTTGGAACACCACTAATTTCTATGACCTCTACTTATTGAACCCCTAAAAATACCAACAACTCAATTAAGTATGTGCCAAAATCTCGACAAGATCATCTTCGTGAAGTAATTATGCGTACCATTGAAAACTATCCATTCTCAGATACGTATGATTTTTTAGTCTTGGAGCCTACCTGCAGTGGTATTCTTAACTCAAAAACCATATATAATCACTATTTTCAATTTTGATAATGATTTATTAGATTAAAAACTTTAACAATCCCTGGACTATGTCATCACGATTCAACCTTATATGGTGTCCTGATCCCAAAAGATTCCCCATAGAAAGTTTCCTTCAACCATTTGTAATCCAACTATGGTCTAAATGCAGATCATGTAACCAACATAGAGAAGATTCATACCATATTTGTTTTCTTGTTCTAGAGATTCTCCTCTTGGGGACTATATTTTTGACATATTTGATTGCATATAGTTGATTCTTGACTCCATTAAATTTAAACTAAAGAGATGTGCATAAATGGAATGTTTGAATCAAATTAAAAATAAATCTTTATTGTTGTTGCTGAGAAACAACATGTGATCTTGTATGATATAAATTATTTTATTCATAACAATTACCAATTTAAACAAAATATAGGAATGGTGAAGATCCTTTTTTCCTAATGTGAAGACACCTTGTTGAAAAAAGGCCACTACAACAACTCTTTTTATGACATTGGAATCCTGCAATGTATTCATATTGATGGAAATTTCTGCCAACCTCATTTCCACAAAAAATCCATCTAGATATCCCTAATTTTTAGATAGATTAATGTAAATGTAAATGGTGCATCCAAAGGAAATATGAGGCGTGCAGGTTATGGAGTTGTCTTTAGTAATCACTATGGTCACGTTCTAGGATGATTTCTTGGTAGCGGCGGCATTGCCTCCCCTATGGAGGTTGATATGAAGAGTTGCATTCATGCTATAACCATTTCTAATCTCTTTAGCTAGAAGAATATATCGACTGAAAGTGAATAAATCAAACATTTGAAAGTTATTTGTATGGAGGATACTCATCTTTCTTGGCTGATTACTACCCATTGGATGGATTTCACTCTCTCTGTCATTGACAAAAATCACATAATCACAGATGTTTATAATGAAACAAACATTGTTGCTGACAGGTTGGCAAACAAGGGATTAACTCAATATATTTCTTGTCTTGATGATCTCCCTATTGATCTTCTACCTTTATAAAATAATTATTGTAACATGATTCCTTCGTTTAGACTTCTGTTTCTTTTTATTTAATAATATTTTTGATTTTGTATTTTTGGAAAATGAGCCTTCTTTTAAAAGCATCATACATTCAGTTATGATAGTGGATTGTGGGATTTGAAGAACCATCTTATCGAAGATATTGTAACAAACTAAAAAAATGACATTTAGAGAATCACCTAAAAATAGCTAGTCATTTGTAGTGTTGGAAGGTGATATATTTTTCAAAACTCAAGTATTCTAGTTTTTTCTCTGTGGGAACATCTTATTCTTAGTCATTATAATTCTATAGAGAGTTTTAGTTCTGAGGAATCTTTTTTGGTGTTGTTTCATTTAGAAACCATTTCATTTTTATTTTGTATCCAATCATTATTCCAATAATAGTATTCTTGCGTTTAGAAGATGGTGAATCTGATCCATCAAATCTAGGTCTTTAAGGATTGTTATATATATATGGATCAACATATCATGGTCTTATAGGGATAGAAGGGAAATTATTATTTTGATTATTTTATAAAGGGAGTTACTGGTAATGAAAGACATACTATGCAATAAGTATAAAAATATGGATACCATTAGTCCTAGTTGTTGACTACATTACCTTTAATTATAAAATAGTTAAATCCTTAATATTATGGGTAATTAATTTTTACTATTACTAGCTATTGTATTTCATGTTTTTTAATGTTTGTATTCTATTGTTCATGTTATATAATGTCAGTATTTATAATTAACTTTATATACTATTTTTTTATTGTTATTAATCTAATAAAAATAATCATACATTGATATAAATAAGATCGACAATGACTTTGATATTCACTATGATAAAATGACAATGTCTAAGTCTCGTAAATTTAGTTTTAAATGTATTGTGGTTTGTAACGACAAGGAAATTCCATTTAATTTTTTTAATTATATGTGAATTTTACAGGTATGTGAATATGGATGGCACATGATTCTAAGGCCTGGTGTGCCCAGAGTGAATTTCTGAAATTTTTCTTGGCTAAGTTTAGTAAATGTATGAGCGGGTTTTGGTATATTTTGAACCGGTGCTCAGAATTGAAATCTGAGGGCACCGTTGAATTCGCAGCATTGGTATTATCTTAAAAAGACCTTTACCTTGATCGTAGAGGGTCGAGAGTAAAAGATAGTTTTTTTGTTTTTCTTGAAATAATAAAATAAAATAAAAGTTTGTAACATTTTTATTTTCTTTGGTTGAAACCTTCCATGTGGATTTTTTAATGGTGGGGAACACCTGTACTAGAACCTCTCAACATTGGATATGGTGGTGGGGACCACCTGATCCTAACCTCCCATGTGGGTTATGGTGGTGGGGACCACCCGAGACTTAAAACCCCTTTAACCCCTTTGAACTCTCTCTTAATGTGGAGAAACCTCTTGAGCTCCCCCACTTAATTATGAAAACTCTCCCCTTTTATTAATGAAGCCAACCTATAAATTAATTAAATATGTTATTTTGAAATTATTCCAACAAACATAATACATAACTTGTTCTATTATGAGGGCTACCTTTCATTATTGTGGAATTGGGGAGAGACGAACTATAGGGAGAAAGCTCTCAAACGAAGAATGGAAATGAGGAATAACTCCAATAACGAACGAAAGGATGACTGAGGAAACACCGACATCACAGACATCCATCTATCCCCAATGACATCATCTCCTTCCTCACGGACTCTGTCAATGAACCATCACGGTAGGGTTTTCTTTATGAGTGATTAAAAATTCCCATGTTTATCCCTTATAAATTAAGAACACGGATCAACTCTCATAAACTAGTTAATCCTCAGATGTTTTCTTTTGTGGGATTGTGAATAGTGATTGATGAAGGTTGTGGGGATTACTATTTTTAAATATCTTCCATACACGTTCTTGATTTAAATTTTGTGAACCACTTGCTACTGCTCTTACGTAGAGGGTGTGTGCAAAACAAACATGGCCCTACCGCTCTGTCGTTCTTCTTTTGTGTGTTCTTCATGATGGTGACGGCAACCGGTGCCAGCGTTTGGCACTGGTGGAACAAAAGAACTGCATCATACACCACCACTAGCCTCGCAATGCCATGACACCCCACGCTTCCCCAAATCTTATCCTTCCCACAGAACCCTGTGCCGACCTGCGGCTCCCCCGCACCACCTCGCGGTGGCGGCATCTGTGCCTTAAGGATGGGCCGCCCAACGCAGGCTGGACCCAGTAGGCCGGACCGCCTAGCGGTCCGATCCACATCCCGGGAAAGGCCAGGCCTAGTGGGTCGGGCCTGGTCGACCCAAACCCTATCGGCCCAGGATAGGTCGGGTCGGGTCGGTCTGACTGTGTCGGACCGGACCCGGACCCACCACGACCCATTTACACTCTTTTGGCTATAACATTGGCACCAGACGTCTATTTGAGAAACCGTCAGAGGTGCTGGAAACCTTGTTGTGAGACGATACACTTAGTATACCCCACATGATATTTGTATAAAATTGTTATATGATCGGGTTTGATAGAAAATGAATCCAACCAGGCCCTCGATACTAAAAGGCTAACAACTTACAGACCGGGCATCCGATTGACATGTCATTTGTTGCGTTGAGGCCCCTATGATGTGGCGGTCCATTGGGATAATTATTCATGAGAAGTCGTGGAAATTTCAGTATTTACCAGGGGCTTGAGGAGAGGACCTACCCGAAGATGAGCAAGGCTAGTGTGGGAACCCAGTAGCTGGCTGTGATGTGAAGAATGAAGAGAGATCTTGTGTGGGTAAGCACCAATAAATCCTGTCTGGGTCAGAACCTAGAGATCTTCTGTGGGTCAGCACTGAGCGATCCTATGTGGGTCAGCACTGTGCGATCATGTGTGGGCCCACAACAGAGCCTCTTAACAGTATTAGATGATTCACTAGTTACATCTAATCATATTTAATACTACACTTAAGTTATACCTGGTGTGAGCTGAGTTTGTACCTGCGTGGTACATTCATTCATGGTAATACCTTTGTGGTATTCATCAGTGTGGCATACTTGTGTGGTACTTACCATTGTGGTTTTACTTCTTTTGTGGAACAGTTGAGCTTTGGGCTTTTGGGTTGGACCCTTGGTTTCCCAATGGTTGAGATGGGTATACATGATATCTTAGGTATATTTTTGGTAATATAACTTAATTGGGTTGATAGTTGATTTCATGATTTTTGGTTCATCCTTTGTAGATTAGGTGAGACATTGAGGGTCTCTGTGTCCCTATTGAGTATCATTATACTCACCCCTTCACAGGATATGACCGCACTTCATTGTGTTTGGTGTAGACAATGAGGAGCACTTACTGAGAACGAGGGTATGCGGACAGGAGGTAGCTCGGAGGTGGAACTTAAACGAGTCATACCGAAGAAACGACTGATCGAGAGTTGTACCTACATTTTAGGTAGAATTATTGGTTGAAGATCCAAGTGCTTCTTTTCACTTATCAGTCATCTTGTACTTTTAGTTTCTTGTAATTTCCAGTTGGTCTTGTATTTTTGCCCAATTTTACATTCTGCACTCACTCAGTTTACTATTAAGTTTACTTGAGTTTGTATATTTTTTGGTACTTGGTTACATGTGCTTACTTTTTATAAAGGCAATTCCTTCCCAGTTTTAAGGAATACGCCTTCGGTGCTATTCGGCAGCCCTTAGCCTACGAATGGCGGGCTTGGGGTAGTCACGGCACGGGCCCTAGGGGACGGGTCGTGACAGGTTGGGATAATATGAGTTTGTTCTACTGTAGAACATAAGACTTTGATCTTTCCATAAATGAAAATAGTTTTAATTTTAGTGAGTGTAGTTATCAGTTTTGGGAAACCAGTGTTGGTGCGGCAGCCGATGTATCCATACACCCTGACCCTAACTTCTAATTTACGACTCAGTGCATGAAAACACTGATAACATGTGTGTTTTTAAGAGTCTTCTTTGTGATCTATTTGAGTCATCCAAATATGTATAAATTATTGACCATGGAACACTTGTTTCCTTTCAGGATGCCTCCACACAGACATCTAGCTAGGGTTCCAGATATAGTATGCACTGATAGCCCACCGAGCAACGAGACCTTCGTGCAGGGCCCTCTTCCAGTATAGGCACTAGTGGAGTCACAAGCGGTACCATTACCCGTTGTCCCACTGATGCTGCTAGTCACAGCAGCAAGGGGTGCATGCCGCTTTAGCGCGTTGCATGAGTTCCAGTGCCAGAGGCCACCCAAGATTAGGGGAGAGATGGACCGAGAGGTGGATGAAGATTTACTGGAGGCTATGGTGAGAGTCTTTCGACCGATAGGGACACCAGCCGATATCATGGTGATCCTTGCATCCAATCATATAAAGGAAGAAGTATGAATATGGTGGATTTCGATGCTTCATGATCACGACGAGGTGAGGCATCTTTGGGCAGACTTCGAGAGCCTGTTTCTGGAAGAGTTTTTCCCAGCGACTCTTCGTGTAGTGCGTATACAGGAGCTACTTCATCTGCAATAGGGCCGAAGGATTGTGGCTTAGTGTTCAGTGAGGTTTACTGACCTCTCATTAAACTCCAATGATATTGTGTGAGACCCATTACTCTAGGACCGGACCTTCGAGTAGTGACTCAGGTGAGATATCAGGGCTTTGATGATCTCACTCAGCATACCGACATAGGCGAGGGTGTTAAAAAGATACCTTTTAGTGGTGAGTTTCCTTATTGAGCAATCACCAACTGCGAGACCCACCACTAGTTATCACGTAGCAGCGTCTTTTGCATCTATTAAAATACAAATGAAACAGAGGTCCAAGAGGAGCAGACCTACAGATTGACGACCGCATGAATCGGGGTTTCCTGTGCGGGACACATGAGGAAGAGACAGTCATTCCTGGAGCGGGGAGTGTTATGCATGCGGTAGGCTGGGTCACATGGCTCATGACTGTTTGACCCACCATTCGGATAATCAGAAGACGTTTGAAGGACCGACTAGGAAGAGAGAGAGATTCGACTGAGGAGGTCCACTAGGAGCAGACATACGTCATGGAGGAGATGGTTGTGCTGCTGGTGGTGGGTGACCATTCGAAATGTTACTGCCACCACTACCAGGAGGTCCACCCTGACCACAGGGAGCAGGTAGACAGGGGTGAGCCTAGCTCCAGGCAGCTGAGGCCTATGATCACGGCACTCCTGAAGTGATACGATGTACGATCTGTGTCTACTACACCTTGGTTTCAATACATATAGATACATGTGACATTCATTATTTTATTGCAACTGCCCTTATTTGGAGTTTAGAGATTCTTATGGATCCATTGGCTCGATCCTTATAGCTAGAGACTTCTACGGGAGGGGATTTGACGATTACGCACTTGTACCTGTAGTGTGAGCTTACTATAGGAAGTGAGATCTTTGATTGAGATCTCCTGATAGAAGTGTCGAGGCCTTACGAAATCATCTTGGGTATGGAATGGTTATATACAATCTATACTCAGATTGACTGTGTTAGGTGCAATGTGCGGTGTGTTTGCACGAATTGGACTGGTTTACCTTCACCGGTGAGAAGGGAGCCTATGCAGCACATGATGGACTTAACTGGAAGAGAGTGCAGTCGATCTCTCATCAGTTTTCTAGCCATACCCTCAGAGCAGTTGATGTGAAGAGTCCGAGTTATCCTTTAGTGGTGGACCAGTACACAGATTTCTTTCCTGATGATGTTCTGGGATTACCTTCTTGTAGAGTGGTGGACATTTACATTGACTTGTACCCAATGCCACCGATATCTACAACAGTGTATCAGATGGCTGCCGCGGATCATTGTGATCTGCGTGTACAACAAGAGGACTTGTAGGGAAAAGAATTCATTCATCCTAGTGTTTCCCCTTGAGCATCCCTAATTTTGTGCGCTGAGAAGGCGTATGGTAGTTTGAGACTTTTTGTTGTCTATCGGTGCATGAACCAGGTGACCTTGAAGAACAAGTACTCACTCTCGAGGATTGAAGACTACTTTGATCAGTTGAAGGGAGCATGATGGTTCTCTAAGATAGACCTTATATTAGGCTATCACCATCTTAGAGTACTAGATGAGTATGTGAAAAATACGGAATTCAGATGTCAGTACGACCATTATGAGTTCTTGGTTATTCCATTCACCATGACCAACGCTCCAGCAGTGTCCATGGGACTCATGAATAGGGTAATTTAGCCATTACTTGATTTCTTTGTAGTAGTCTTCATCGATTTCATTCTTATCTAGTTGACTACTCAAGTGGAGCATGCCTATCATTTGCAGGTAGTACTTGACACACTCTGGGAGCACCAGCTTTATGATAAGCTCTCGAAGTGCTAGTTTTGGATTCAAGAGGTTCACTTTCTTGGACACCTCATATCAGAGGCTAGATTTGCTGTAGATCCAGCGACGATTGAGACCGTACTTACTTGGGAGCCACTTAGGAGTTTGATATAGGTACATAGTTTCTTTTGTTTCACCGGTTACTATTGGAGGTATGTGCCAAATTTCTCTATAGTTGAATCGCCATTATCAGCATTGACGAAAATGGGGGAACCCTTCGTATGGATGGAGAGATGTTAGTGGTGTTTTCAGGAGTTGAGGAAGAGGTGGACTATTGCCCCCATATCGAGGATTTCAGAGGAGGGAATAAAATATGTAGTCTACTGCGACGCGACATGGATTGGGCTCAGATGTTTCCTGAAGCAGGAGAATGCAGTGATGGCATATGGTTCTCAATAGCTGAGACAACATGAGTAGAACTACGCTACCCATGACCTGTAGTTAGAAGCAATGGTCTCCGCCTTGAAGATGTGGTGACATTACTTAATGGGCGGTCATTTTATAGTGTACTCTTATCACAAGAGTCTCGAGTATATCTTTTATCAGAAGGACATGATCCTTAGAAATTGATGGTGGCTTGAGTTATTCCAGGACCATGACTTCAAGATAGTCTATACTCTTGGTAAGGGGAACATTGTAGCAGATGCACTCATCCAAAGATCTTGTATACAACTGCTTGGTGAGGCGACAGAGTAGTTGGCCTCTTTATAGATATCCTTTGTGGGTCCGAATGAATCATATTTTCTTCAGTATCTTACAGTCACTCCCCCACTACATAAGTGAGTGAGGGAGGCGCAGTGTGGGGACACTGACTGTGAGACATGACGTGCTCAAATATCCACAGGATAGGCACAAGATAGATTTTATGAATGCTGGGAGCACGTAATTATCTTTAGAGGATGTACCATGGTACCAGTGTCACTTCGGGAAAATGTGTTCAGGGAGTTACACACATATCCTCTATCGGTACATCCATGAGTGGTAAAGATGTACCGGGATATCCGACGACAACACTGGTGGCCCTGAATGAAGAAAGCAGTAGCATATTTTGTCTCTCAGTTTTTCAATTGTCAGTAAGTGCAGGTGGAGCAACAAGTATCGACAGGCTTGGTTGAGCCTTTAGTGGTCTCAATGTGTAAGTCGGATGGGATATCCATGGACTTTGTCACATGACTTCCACATACAACTAGTGGTCATGATTCTATTTGGGTGATCATCGACCAACTTTGCAAGTCGGCCCACTTCCTACCGATCAGAGAGCAGGGTTCAGGAGATCTTGGTACGCCTCTATATGTATGATATTGTGTGGATAAATAGAGTACCCTCGATGATTTTCTCATATTGTGAGTAACGTTTTACTTCCTGGATATGGAAGGGGTTTCAGGAGGCTTTCAGGTTGTAACTTCATTTGAGCACCGCCTTCCATCCTCAAACGGATGGCTAGACCGAGTAGACCATTCAGACACTCAAGGACATGCTGCGTTCTTGAATCCTCAACATTGGTGACAGTTGGGAGGATCAATTTCCTTTTTTGGAATTTTCATACAACAACAGATATCCCTCCACCATTGGGAATGCACCTTTTGAAGCGTCGTATGGGCTACCTTGAAAATCAACTTTGTGTTGGACTGACCTAGGGGAGTCATCACTAGTGGGACTAGAGATGGTAAATGATACGACATAAAAGGATAAAATCATCCAGGAGTAGATGAAGACTGTACAGAGCAGGGACAAGTCATATGATGACAGGAGATGAAGGCCTCTAGTGTTAAAGGATTGCGACCACGTCTTTCTATAGGTCTCACCTAGATGAGGTTTGTGGAGATTTAACCAAGGTGGAATGTTATCTACGAGGTTCATCAGTATTTTTCAGGTCCTCAGTAGAGTTGGTGAGGTGGCATACTGCTTAGCTCTTGCAACTCAGTTGCATCTGCTGCACGACGTCTTCCACATATCCTAGCTGAGGAGATACATGCATGACCCTACTCACATCAGCTACCATGGTGAGCTGGACATTGATGGATGGGGTGACATTTACATATATTCTAGTAGAGATTGATGATCGACAGGAGTGGTTCCTTCATGGGCGGTTGATGCATTTGGTGCAAATTATTTTGGAAGCATGGGAACCTCCAAGAGTGAACATGGGAGAGGGAGGTTCAGATACGTGATCAGTACCCCCACTTGTTTACCTAGTTTGTGATGTAGCTTATGGGGACGTAAATCCTTGAAATGGGGAGAAACTAAAGACCTAGAAATTCCATGTAAAATTGCTTTTAATTATATGGGAATTTTTTGAGTCCACGAAAATTGATGGAACCTGATTCCGAGGCCTGGTGTGACTAAAATGAATTTCTGAACATTTTTTCAGGTATGTTTAGTAAACGTAGTAGTGGGTTTTTGTAAATTTTGAACAGGTGTTTGGAATTGAAATTTGAGGGCACAGTTGAACTCACAGTGCCAATTTTTACTTATGTAGTCCTTCACCTCAACCGCAGTAGGTTGAGAGTGAAAGATAATTTTTATGTTTTTCATAAAAGAATAAAATAAAATAAAAATTTGTAACATTTTTACATTCTTTCGTTGATACCATCCATGCAGATGTTTCAATGGTGGGGACAACCAATACTAAAACCTCTCAATATAGGATATGGTGGTGGGGACCAACCGAGCCTATCCTCCCATGGGGGTTATTGTAGTGGGGACCACCTGAGACATAAAACCCCTTGAACCCCTTTGAACTCCCTTTTATTGGGGAGAAAAATCTCGAGCTCCCCCACATAATTATGCCAACTCTATTCTTTAAGTAATTATGAAAAACCATCAATTAATTAATTAATCTATTTTTAAATAATTAAAAAAAACATAATAGATAACTTGTTCTATTATATCGGCCACCTTTCATTATGGTGGAATAGGGGGGGGAGAACTATTTGGAGAAATCTCTCAAATGAAGAATGCCAACGTGGAACATCTCCAATGACGAACGAACCGACGACTGAGGAAACTATGATGTCACCAATGTCCGTCTATCCCCAATGACATCGTCTCCATCCTCGCAGCCTCCGTCAAAGAACCTTCGAGGTAGGGGTTTATTTATGAGTGATTAAAACTTCCCATGTTATTCTCTTCTATACTAAGAATGTGGATCAACTATCTTAAACTAGTTGATCCGCATATGTTTTTTTGAGGGTTTTGGAATAGAGTTTGAAAAAGGATGTGGGGATTGATATTTTTACATATCTACCATTCATGTTCATGATTCAGATTTTGTGAACCACTTGCTACCATTCTAACGCGGAGGGTGCATGCCAAACAAACATGGACCGAACCCTCTGGCCTTCTTATTTTGTGAATTCTTCGCGATGGTGATGGCGACTAGCCATAGTGTTTGGCACTGGTGAAACATGAGAACGGAGGAAGACACCACCATCGGCCACAATGAAGACAACAACACTGCCTCGCGGCCACCATGCCGTCCGCGACCTCCGCCATCCTGCGTCACCCTGTGCCACCCCGGGGTCTCCCCATCCCATGGCCCCCCATGCCTCCCTGCAACCACGCCGTCTCGCAGAACCCCATGACTTCCTATGTCCTTGATGTCCAATTTCACCCTGCATCACCTCGCGACTCTGCTGTCCTGCCAGGCCCCCGCAACACCACCGCCCAGCCCTATGACTCCGCCGTCCGCCGGTGCAACGTGCAGCCCCACGGCTTCTCCACCATCGTGTCACCGTGGCCTCCGCATTTCCAGGTCGTGCCGCTCTACATAGGCCAGACCTCCAAGTGGGCTAGCCCGCAACACAAGCTGGGAATGACTCAGCGGGTCCGGCCGGGTCGGTCTGACTGGGTCAGACCAGACCCGGACATGCTACGACCCATTTACGCTCTTTGGACTATAACTTTGGCACTGGATGTCCCTTTGAGAAACCATCAGTGGTGCTGGAAATCATAGAGCGAGAAGCTCCCCTTGGTATACCCCACATGAGATTTGGATAAAATTGGGATATCTTCGAGTTGTATTGAGCACAATTCCAACCAGGCCCTCAAGACTAAAATGATAATAATTTACAGACTGGGCGTCCAATTGACACACCGTCTATTGTGTTGATACCCCTATGATGTGGTAGATATTTGGGATACTACATTGTGTGACTTAGTGGAAGTTTGAGTACTGACCAGTGGCTTGAGGGGAAGACCCTCTCGGAGACGAACAAGCTTAGTGCCAGAACCCATTTGCTGGTTGTGACTTGAAGAATGAAGAGCGATCATGTGTGTGTTAGCACCGATCGATCATGTGTGGGTCATCACCTAGAGATCATGTGTGGGACAGCACTGAGCGATCTTGTGTGGGCCAGCACAAAGCTATCCTCTGTGGGTCAGCACCGAGGGATTATGTGTGGGTCAGCACTGAGCGATCCTTTGTCGGTCAAGAGTATTTCCTCTTAAAAGAGTAAGATGATTTAGTAGTTTTTTCTAATCATCTACACTACTATACTTAAGTTATACCTGGTGTGAGATGATTTCGTACATGTGTGGTACATTCCTTCGTGGTAATACCTTGGTTGTATTATTGAGTGTGGGATACTTATGTGATACTTACCTTTGTGGGTTTTCTTCTATTGTGGAACAGTTGGGCTTTGGGATTTTGGGTTTGACCATATGTTCCCTCATGATTGAGATAGGTATACTTGACAACTTAGGTATATGTATGGACATATATCTAAGTATGGTTGACATTTGATTTAATTATTTGTGGTTCATCCTTGGTATATTTTGTGAGACCTTGAGGGTCTCAGGGTCCCTAAAGAGTATCGTTATACTCACCCCTGCATGGTCTATGCATGCACTTCGTTGTGTTTGGTTTAGACGATAGATATCGCTGACTAAGGATAAGGGTACCAGGTCTAGAGGTTTATCAGAGGTGGACCTTAGACGAGGCGTACCACATAGACGACCGATCAAGATATGTACCTAAACTTCAGTTAGGATTCGTCGTGGACGATCTATGAGATTCTTTTCACCAATCATCCATCTTGTACTTTTATTTTCATGTTCTTTCCAGTTGGGCTTGCATTCTGGCCTTTTTTTCTTACTACACTCACTCTGTTTACTATTCAGTTTACTTGGGTTTGTATCGTTCCGTGTACTTGGTTGCATGTTCTTACAGGTTATAATGGAAATGCCTTCCCAGTTTTTCAGAATTCTCCTTCGGTGTTAGTCGCCAACCCCTAGCCTATAGATGGAAGGCTTGGGGTAGTCACGGTAGGGGCCCTCGGGGGGGGGGGGGGGGTCGTGACACGATTTTCCTTGTTTATCTATTTTTTTAACTACAGTTCACCCTCCCTCTATTATGTTTAACCAATAAAAAATAAAACGATCTTACAAATGGTATCTGATAAGGTATTTACTTCTTATTTATTTGATGACATTTTAACATTCTTTACTTATAGTATGTTTTTTACTTTTTGTTATAAAAAATTTATTTATAATCATTTTTACAATATTATGGGATTATAGAAACTTTTTCATGTTTCTTAATATGGAAGTTATGAATATTGGATCTCTTGATAATCAGAATAATATTTAACCACCAATTTGTTAGGGTAATTACAATGAATATTGGAGAGATATAATGATAAATTTGTTGGTCAAAATTGGAGTTGATTAATTTTTTTTATATTACTAGAATGTACAATAATTTTGGTAATGGAGTTTCTACATTTACTAATGTTGAGAAACAAGAATATCAGTAGAATTGAAAATTAAAAAATACATTATTATGTTCTATGAAAAGGAATATATATAGTTAAATATCTTTTTTAGTGGATTAAAATAGTATATGGGGTAAATTGAATGTTACACATTTTGGTACACCCAATGTTATGGAAACTATAAGATCAATTCATAGAGATAATTAACAATACATCTATTTTATAATTAGATATTCATTTTTAATTATGAATCAAAGATTCATGACTCATATAAATTTCATACCATATCTTAGAGAAAAATGAATTTAGGATGACATTTTAGATAGAATGATTACTGATATCATTGATAATGAGTGGTAATAAAAAATGAATAGATGATAATGATACATGGAATTTAAATAATGTTACTCTTGATAAAATTATTGAAACCCTTATGTAGTATATGTAATGGATTAAATGAGATTAAAGATCAGTCAGCTAAGAATTGGTGGGGTTTCATATTCTACATCATTTTTCAAAGCTTCTAAAGATCAGTCAGCTAAGAATGTTATAAGATATCTGAGGATGATGAATGTTATTCTATAGCCAGATTTAATTACATCAGACATTCATGAAACCAGTTATCTAATTTTTCTATAATTTCAAAATAAATAATATGAAGAAAAATATTTTCAATACCAATATAAGAGATGGAATAAATTAAAACAACCATATACTATCATGAAATCACATGCTATGAATGTAAGAAATCTTGACATATCCAACCTAATGTTCCAATGAAGAAATTGAAAGATATAAAAGAAAAGAATTAATAATTAAATTAAAAGAAATACGAAATTTATAAATGATTGAATGTTTTGAAAGTTCTAACACATGGACTACAAGTGGTGGTGCTTATTATTATAGTTCTTCTGGTAATAAATGTTCCTGATTGAGAAAATGTTGTCTTTTTGTTAATTTACCCATGGTAAATCATTCTCTAATGAAAGATTTAAATATAACCGAATCCCTTTCTAATATTTCATTAAATAATTATTATCCAAAATAGAAAACTCTATATCTTCTGAAGAATATTCTTCTATTGGAGAATATAATTATGTGCCTAGTATTTTTTGGGATCCCATATTTTCAAAATTAATTATAAATTAATATAATTGATTTGTAAAAAAATCTATAATTTCATTGATAAACATTATAATGACTATTTGTGGATAATAATTTTACCTATTTATAAATAATATCTTTTAAAAATATATTGCGTAATTATTTCTTAAAAAAATATATTATGTCAAAAGATTTTTATAATGTGGGTTTTGGGAAAATTTTATTTACATGGAAAAATAGTTCTAAAACTAATACTAATGAAGGTAAATGTTGTGTTATCAATATAAAACCTTATATTTCTTATTTGAAGGTTTTGTTATCAAAGTTTACCACTATTTTAGAAAACCTCAACAAAATGGATAAACAAATAATACCTAATTGTAATAGTTATGAAATGGGATTTACAAATAAAACAATATTTCTTGTGAAAATATATTTATTTCTTAGTGTGAACCTTTTTTATCTATTTTGCAAGGTAATGAAAACTGGAATAAAAATATTTCCATAAATTTAGTGACATCCCTTGGTTTTTATAGAGATTATTTTTTAGAAAAATAATATTTTCGAAAAACAAAATTGAAAAAATATGGTTTCATAAAATTTTTTTTTCTAATAATACTGAACACAATGAGTATTATGATATAAAAATCTTTTCTATTTTTTTTCTATAAAATAAATATAGTATAAAAGAATATATTTTCTACATGGATAATGGATGTTCTTAATATAGGACTAGAAACAATTGCATCTTCAAGAATATAATCATGATGAATGTTATAAAGTTAACATCTAATAATATTCTTAAGGGATATGTTTTCAGATAATTTTACATTTCCTTATTGAAAAAACTCTTAGTAAAAATGATTTTTTATTTTAGGTCATAAGAATGACCATATAAGTGAATGTCAATTATGTGATGAGTGTTTCCTAGTGAACATTACGAATGATTTCTTTCTTTGCACATATTTTTAATAGTGAATTTATTATTTCTTCCAATATAGAAAAGAATCTTTACACACTCACAAACTATGGAATGAGTTTTACTAAAACAACAATAATTTTCGATAACACAAGGACTATTTCATTATATTAAAACTGAACACATCACTGATATCCTAAAAACATGGATATAAGACACTACTTCCATCAATATCGCACACTCAAAGAATATATAAACGTACAATTCATTAGAATGTGCTAATATGTTTCAAATATTTTTATAAAATCTATTATTTATTAAAGATTTTAATATATAAAACAAAAAATGGGAATGGTCAATATTATGTGATTGTACATTTCTATTTCTTGTTATCCTATATCCTCAAATTAATATACTCTAATTTATAAGGGTAGAATATATTTTTCTGTTTTTTAAAAAAAATCTCATGTCTTAAAATCAATGAGTTTTATGGAATTGATAGTTTTTATAAAATATTTCCGTAATGTGTTTTACAGACATAAAATCTTGAAAATTTTTAGAGACTGAATTATTGAAATATATTTTGGACTCAAAAATTATTAAAATATTTTTAGACTAAAAATATCTTTATAATCATTTAGGATTTATAAAATTTAAAAATTATTTTTCTAAAAAAACTATCATATTTTTTTTTCTATAGAAACTATCGTAATTTGTTTTCTTAATTAAAACATTGTATGTATCCTTTACTTTTAAACTGTTATAATATATTTATGAAAACCAATAAGAACATGTAAATCATACTGATGAAACATTCCACTATAATTGATACTATTCTATTATTTTAGTTTATATTTTCTAACATTTTTGTTTTATAAAATTATATTTTTGATTTTAAATTATCAAAAAATTTCATAATCAGAACAATCCTTACTCTGATATCAGTTTTAAAATGTCGAGAGTGGAAATAAACTTTTAAAAAAATTAATCAGATAAATACCCATTATTATATTAGAGATGATTTTAATCTCAACCAATATTTTTATTTTAGAAGATGAACCATCTCCCCCAGTGACTATATAGGATGGGTCACCCCACATAGCACATCAATTCATCTGTGTGTCTTAATCCTTGATTTCACTCCGTTTAAATATTCTATTCTAATAATAATTCAGTACATCCAACCTTTAGTTTCATATTATAGTTCTAATGGAAATCAAGATAGATAATTTAATTAGTTCGTTTTAAGGTAATGGATGATTTAAATTTCTCACCTTAATTATTATGACTCAATACTCAAAAATACTATTTCATTACAGGGATTGTAGTCCGTTTTCATTGAAAATCCAAATATATATTTTGATATTTATTATCAATAGGTTTTTTAGAGTTATATAATTTTATACAATTTTTTTAGAGTGGATATTATGGAAAAGGATTCATTTATTATGTTTGGTAAGAGGTATACCTATTATTATAGAAGAGTGGATAACATGGTTGGAGTTCCCAAGTATGGTGAAGCTTATATTCCTTCTCATAGGTTTCCGAAAAGGCTCGCTACTTTTGATATGAATAAGTGTGAGCATTTTCTATTGGTCATTTAATAAAATCTTATAATGGTTTCACACTGGACTCTAGAAAAAATAGACAGTACTCTATGGATATTATATGTTTTGATCCCCATAATGGAATACATTGATACAAAGAAAGTATCATATGATTTCATTATTTATTAATATTTTAATACCTGAATGACTGGTATAGTGAAGTTAATTTCCAATACGATATAGATTATAAAAAAAATTCTTCAAAAATTCAATGTAAATAATGCTTCTAGTTTTTATTAGTATTTTAATTATGATGTGATAATACATTCTTTAGGTATAGAACAAATTTTTCCTAATCTGAGAAAATATTTCTTTTATTAGTGAAAACACTATTATGAGAATGAACCTAGACTTTGATTCAAAATAAAAAAAAATTTTCAAAAATTCTCAGGGGGATAATTTAGATTCCCAACAATCATAGAATTCCAAGGAAGTAAAAAATAATTAAACAATAAAGTAAGGGACATCTTCACATATAAATAAAATGAAATAAAATAATATGTTAAATACCGTTTTTGAGAAGTTAGTGAAATAAAAAGCTCAAATGTCATATGACCTCGAATTCAGTCTTGACCCTACTAAATCTAAAGCATTGAAAATTCGGCCTACAGAGTTGTTAAAATAACAACATTAGAAAAATATGCAAATTATTATGTTTCAAGAAGTATAGATACAATAAATATATTTAAATGCATTTGATATAGAATAAAAATATCATGCTCTTCTCATATCTCACAAAAAATAGATAAATCTAGATTTATGATTTATTATTCAACAAACCACAGTTATCCTAGATTAAATACCTTATAATTAAGTAATGTAAAATACAAATGATGGTGTTGAAGAATCAATCCCAATCATTTCGAAAAAATAATTGTAACATGAAATAGAAAGGAAAGTATCCATGAGAACTTTAATACATTTAAAAGAATAAAATTGATAATGAATTTTATAAGGATGTTGAAAGTTAAAAAATGTATAAAATAATAAAAATATGTGTAACATGAGGAATTATAAGAAGAAGATGGTGATTAAGTTTATGTAGAGGAAATAGAAAAGGAATATCGAGAAGATGATGACCATGAAGAAAAAAATCATAAAATTAATATTCAATATAATTATCTTCATTGTATTTAACCATACAATATGATAAAGACGAAAAATCAGAATGTTTTCGTCAATAAAAATACTCTTTATAAATGAATGAATAATATTCATCCAACAAAGGAGAGTGTGATCAATAGTCTCAGACCAAATCATCTAACATATTTGAAACATATAAATATGTTGAAAATTTTGAAGTGTGAGATGAGAATATGGTCTTAATGAAATATGATAACAATGGAAAGGAAGACGACATTATAAACACCCGGAAAAAACCACCTCATATTGTTCTCGATAATTCAAACACTAAAGATACTTTTTCTTAGATTTATTTTGAATTTATTTTTCAAGATTTTAAGATATTAACATATCATATATTTATTTTCTAAATTTTTAACGGAGGTAAAATATTATTCTGGAATAAATTAATGTCAAAATGAATATCTAAATGTTTTTATTAAAATATTTTAATGTATTGAGACTTATTTGAATTTTTTTAATGAAAATTTCAAGGATTAAAAGTAATGTTATAATCATATGGAGAAATGATTGAATCTAGTAGATACTGATATTTAGGATAATTAAAACTACATTCCATAGGTCAATAACATATATTTGAATTAGGTGATTCTTTAAAAAAACACACCTCAAACATAGTTGAAATATTTAAGTTTTTTAATGAATTTAGAGAGGCTACAAATGTCCAGAATGAGGATATAAGTGATTTGAAACAGAAGTTAGGAGATATGATGTTGGAGATGAGTAGGATAAGATGATGTAAAGATGAGATAATCATAGTGAGAGAAAAAAATAATGAGTTGTCCAAATAAGTCTAAAGGGTGAATACTCATGAACCTATACAAGAAGAAATAATTTATGATCATGAAAATGATCAACATGAGTTCAATAAGAGAAAGGATTTTGTCATGAACCTGATGATGAAAGAATAATTTTTTCTTCCTTTACATGTCAATGTATATTTTAAATCAATTTATTGTTTATAATTATTTAATTTTCATCTAATTATACTTTTCTTAATTGTTTTAAAAAACTGATTTGTTATATATTCATTCACACATACATGGATGATTAGATACTTAAATATAGATTATTGTTTTTATTTTTTTATAAAATTTTAGGAAAATAATGATTTTTTATATTCGTTTTTAAAATTACAACGTTAGAAATTTTAAAAAAGAGAGAATTATTTATAATGGGATAATGTATTATTTTGGGGGAGTATATTCTTTAATGCTGAAATTTATTTTAAAATGGGATATACTATCATTAGTGGGAGATATATTCCTATAGGAAGAATTATCCAGTAAGGAAGTATTTTTCTAATAATCTCCATTGCATTAGAAAAATTTATAAACACAATGGGTAATGTTGTAAAGGATTACATTATATTTCCTAAAATCACAACAGGTTGTAGGATATTCTTATCATTTCCTTTTATTTTTTGGAGTTCGGGATTTCCAAAATGAAAATGATTATAGAGTAAGAAGTGTTACTTATTAATATTCCATTCCGTTAGTTTTTAAAATAACAATCACATTCTTAACACAAGTTTACAAACTATTTATGTCCAAATTATTTTCAGACATGATTATAGAAAACATTATCTTTTACCATACATTGAATTTTGTATAATGAATTTCAAATATAAATATATAATTCTTCATTACGATCATTAGATTGAGAATATATTCAATTCATTGGAAATACCTTTTATCAATCCTTGGATTAGTGTTTTGTATCATCTACTATTCTGAAAAAATTCATGTCCATTCGACTGATTCTGGTATCGAAACAATTATATTAAAACTCATCAAAAATATCTTATTGGAAATCAATAAGGACTTCCATGAAAATGAATAATGATTATAATAAGAATAAATAGGTATAAATTTATCATAAGTAATGCTCATTGATACTAAAATATTGTAAAATAAATATTATTTATAATATTCAGTTATTCTAGAGCATTGTGAGATTTCTAATTCCGCATGTCCATGGAAAATAAAAAAACACTGAAATATGACCATTGGAGTTTTTCCTATTAATAGCTCGACATTTGAAGAGTATAGAGCTGATAAATTTTCTCAACTCTAGTTTTCTGATATTTTCATTGCGTGAACACCTCATTCATATTCATTGTTATAAATTAGAGAGTTATAGTTATAGGACTCCTGGATAAGGTTATTATATTTAAAATTTTTCATTATGTGTCTGATCATTGTTAAAATCGACAAATTTTATATATATATTAATATGGTGAATCTAATCCATCAGATTGAGGGTATCTGAGGATAGGATAACATACATTGATCATTATATTGATGGAATCTGGTCATAAAAAGACAGATCATATTCTATTCATTTTATCAAGGGATTTCCATATTTGGAAAGAAACAGTTTATAGTAATAATAAATTTGTGAATACCTTTACAAAAGGTTATAGACTTACATACTCTAAAGGATAAAATATTTAATTATTTTAGTAATAGTTGGTAAGTCATTATTACTTTTAATAGCTATTATATTTATTATTTTTAAAAGTTTCCCTTTTTAGTAAGAATGTTATGGGAATTTAGTCTTTATACATAAATTTATATAATATATATTCAATATAAAACTCATTATGATAAACATAATTGTATGTTAATCAATTCCACTATAATTAAGATATCCAAATTGCTAATAATACTATGTTAGATTCTAATAAATTTACATTAATAGGAATTTTAGTTTTTATTTATTAATTGGGGTTTTAAATAAAATTTACCCCTATTTTAAGTATATCCATATAAGATAATATCATGATCCTAAGGTTACATATATTTATAACATTATCCAAAATGGATTATAATCTGTGTATGTGACTAAATAATGGAATAAATTAATTTGAATGAAGTGTTTTTTAGTAACATGGGTGAAAATATGAAATTTTATTTCTAATTTATTATAGATAAAGTCAATTCCATCTTGATAAATATCTCTTTTTAACCTTAAGAGAATTATATTTAGTTGAAATGTGACTTCTTCTTCATTATGCAACATGATGGTGTAATTGGAATTTATATGATCAGTAGAACTCAAATAGACGATAAACTTTTTTCAAAGGATTTAGCTTTGTAATTTCATTGGCTGTATTTTTATTTAGAGTGAATATATTGTTCGGAAGATAGAATAGAAATACTATTTTTTTGGTTTTGTTATTTAGGATTGAATATTTTTTCATTGGGGTTTATTTATAACAAGATTTCTTGAAATAAATATTTATGTGGGAGATTGTTAGGAAATGGGAAGACCTATTAATTTTTCTATTTCTCAATGGATGAAATTATTATCTTCGTAACATTGGTTTATAGAATATGAATAATGATTGTAGAAATATACTTCCAATATGGGTAGTGATTTAAATATTTATGTTCTCAAACCTAGAGTAGTGAGTTATCAAGATCTTGATAATAAATGTTTATTGATTAAATTATCATTCGAAAGGATTATTCTGGTGTTATGTAAGGAAGATTCATTTTTTCAATGATTATTTAACGGTTATAATATATGAAATGTAACAGTTGTGTGTTCCATTAACTAGAATCATCAGTATATGAGAATATTTTTATGGAAAATTTGAAGAGATCAAGAGGAAATGTGGGTTCTCTATGTTTGTGGAATGATAATGGAGAAATTTTTCCGTATAAATTATTATACAAATAATATTTGTAACCACTTATCATCAACATCATAACAAAAAATTTGACACATTGGGAAACATATAACCATTGAGTTAGTGAAATATTTTTCATATAATATCTTTTTTTACATTGATTATAATTTTACATATTTATCATTTTATGATATTAAATAATAAAATTTCTCATATGGTGGGGGGAATTAATTTTGGAACCATGTTAATTTCATGTTGTTTTTATTTTTTTATTTTTCTTTTAGATGAATTGATTCTATGAGTTGTATTTTATTTTGATTATTATGAATCTTTCTAATGAAGTTATTTCATGGTTATATATTTATTTTAATGTCTTGGTAATCCACTGGGAATAGTTTTTTTATTTTATTATTATAATGAATAATTTTTCTATGTTTGATACCCATAATGGTTTTCATTTAGTGATATATAATTCCATGTCCCCAAAAAATGTATGTAAATGTTTAATCCACTAAACTCTTTGAAAATATATGTAACATATATATCTATAATATATTACTTATATGACAATTTCTTTACATTTTCACTAAAAATATTTTACCTACCATGTGTATAACATTAATATTTATCAAAATTAATTATTAAATACTCTGATAAAGCATACTCAAGACATAAACATTCATTAAAAATTGTTAGATTTGTGTCAAAACAGTTTTTTTCCATCAAATCAATCCTCAAATGTTCTATATGTTTATTTTTAGTGACAAAACTATAAATCTCATCATATGAAGTCAATTTCATTTGAAAATAATACACGATTACTATTAAATATGAATGAAACCACCACATATTGATCAAAATGGAATGCATGAAAACATGATATCATATGTTGTATAAAATTAATTAATGGAAAACACCATAACCAAAATGAATAATTATTATAACTATGTGAAAACGACCCCTAAATTATAACATTGGAATAAAAAAACCATATACTATTAAGGATTGATGAAAAATCTCAAAAAATCAAGCATTATACATCAATCCCAGTCATCGAGTGAACACCACTAGATAACTCATCCAACATAACAATATAAGAAAACCTAAAAATTATGTCATAGAATAACACAATTCTCTATGTGTAATATAATGTTAAATAAAAAATAATACAATATTTGAATTTTAAAAAAATAAATTCAATAAAATAATCAATCTTATTTGCATAATCACCAACCAAAATAAACAACTAATACAGAATTTCAATGACCAACTACTGGGTTATTACATCTAGAAGTCTTATCAAATAAGATGGAATGATATATTTTATTGAAGATGATTATATGAAATTCATAATAAATCATTTCTATCATAGTAATAAATTCCCTTGAGGATGAAAAATATAAATCTATGAAATAAATAATATATATTTAATAATGAACCCATTGTAAATATATAAATGGTCCACCACAAAAAAATCATAAAAACCATGTAACCTATAGATTAAATAACTCATATCATTAAAAAAAATGAACGCATTCCCTCGTATATATTATAACATCGACAATATAGATGCATCATAAATGAAATAAAAATATTATATCCCACTCATGCATTGATCAAATATATATCCATATTATGAAAACATTCATAGGTAATACGTGTAGTTGGTAAAGTAGATGAAAATAATAGTTTCATACTCAATTAGTCAATGATTTTTCACACCTCGAAAAGACTCCATTCTTAGTGGTTTCATAGTGAATGGAACTCTAATAAATTAAATTAAAAAATTTAAAAAATTATATCTCATATAATCTTATACCAATAATTAAGATGTTTGAGTATTTTTTCAGTGTCTCCAAACATGTACCAATCATTATGCTAAGATACTCATTTCAATAATGAAATCACCACACTATACTTATGAATAAACATCTTGGGAATATCAAATAAATTTCATCATTAGAGATAATCCACACCATCGTTACTATGAATTTATTGAAAAGTACAACTCTTCGAGTTGCCTTTTTTTGCTATACAGTATATGCCTTGACACATTTATCATGTTCCATTACTATTTAATTAATTTATTATATATATATATACTATTATTATGGATAAATCCAATGTAATAATTGTTTTAAACCCCCAACTTAACATCCTGATGAGATATGGATCATAAGTATGATTTAATATTGTTTTGTTTATTTCATGTCGTATAAAGTTTCACATGAAAATAATATAAAACAAACCCCATTATCTATATATTGAAAACCAACAAAGCATTTCTGTTGAACTCATCACTATATAAACTAAAATAAAATATATGAAAACAACATGATATCAATACATGGTGAATAAAAATGAATAAATATTTTAGTAATTATACTAAACATTGTTAATTATCCCAATTTCTTAACATTACAACTTCATCCATTAATCCTCAAGAATGTATCAATTTCTCACTGCATCAACATTAATACCTAAAATCTATCATGTAAAATGCATGTGGATATGAGTTAATTTAATCAAACTATATATCATGGGTATCACCAGAGTCTCCTGATATGCCAAGATCATTGTAAAATCCATACAACTGTCTAGTTTCACATGCTAAATGACCGAAATCCTAATATTCTATAGTATTGATAAATTATTTCATTGTTTCTGGATAGAAGTTAATATTTACTATGTCTCCAAATAGATTAGTTGTATTTGAAACACATATTGATACATTAAATTAAATTTATATTTTGAAAAATAAAACACAACATAAAATTTTATTTGAGAACACCATTATTACCTATTACATATCCATTAATATAAATCATAATATTGTTTCTGACATCAATGGGAATGGAAACATGTGAAATTGGTGAGTTCTATTGCTCAGTAGTGGTGTGGATACAACCAAAGATATCTTAATAAAATAAGGACTAACACATCTTCCATTGTAAATAACTAAAGAACATTAAAATTAATGAATAACATGTACATGAATAATAATAAAAAAATGAATAAATTATTATCAAATAATTACATATATATAATCAAATTGTCTTGATAAATATCCCTGAATATTCTAAATAATCAAATATTCCCGAAGAATAAAATTATTAATGTCATAATGGGGAAATGAGTAACAGAAAACATCATCACTAAATCTTCAAGGCCAGGATCCAAGACTTCTTATGTATATGTGTAATGCTCTTGAAAGCAAATGAAGCTAGTCTTTATCAAGATATATACTGATGCAGCGACAGGAAATATTGTTTCCTAACCATATCATACTAAGTCCAATGTATTACATGTATGATTTTGGATAAATATAATCAGCATAGAAATACCAATTAAAAACTATCATATGAATTTTTAATAACTTACCATGATATTAAACACAATTATCATAAAAATTAATACTAGAAGGAGTGATTATAAATGTCAATACTTTCCACAAAATTTGGATTAATATAGCGAATGGTATCAAAATTTTATAGCTCTATCAAACTTATAATAATCCATCTTTAGAAACAATAATAAATTTATCATTACAAAATATTTTCAATAGAGAATATGTTAAAATAAGGACTGTTATCACTGATAAATTGAAGTATAATAAACATTCCCTTAAAAACATTATTAATGATAAATAAATTTTTTCGTGTTAAAATTATTTTTATGAAATAAATTCAATATTTTATTAATAAGATAACTTTTAAAAGAACCATGTAGAATACTAATTGAATATGTAATTCCTTGGATGGTCATGATGGTTGGAAATTTGGTACATGATGAGTACATGAAAAAATATTCCTTTTAGATATTTATAAAATTTCAAAGAGTACCTCATTTATAAAGTGACAAAAATACTTATTTCAGAACTTTTCTTATAAATTTGTTCACAGGGAATAATTATATAATAAATAATTAGTAAAATTTAATAAAATTGTTCTTTTTTTTTGATATCATGTAGAGGAAAGAAAATTTTTTCTTTACCAATGGGATAAATACTATTATATTTTCTTAAAAATATTTTCTGTATAATTTTACATAAAAAAATAAAGGAAAATCTTACAATTTCATGATTTTTTAATTAATAGACATATTTGAACCAAAATATACATCTTTTAATATAAAAATATAACAAAATTACCCCATGAGTGACAAAAAGGAAATAATCCAATGTAATGATGAAATTGTGATATAAACCATTACCAATTTGATTTCTTTTGGATCATATGCCTCAGGAAAGAAATTAATTAAAATGAAATTTTAAGTGCAATGAAGATGAATATAATAATGATTTAGAATATTATGTGAATATTATATACCCCACATAAATGAAATAATTAGTGAATATGAAAGATTTATCACGGAAGTAAATGTGTGATAAGAAACCCTTACTTATGATATAATTTTCATTGAATGTGTGAGTACCACCATAATATAAAAATATTTTTCTTTGAAATATGTTATAGAAAAATAATAATATATTTCATACCATTTATTGTTTATTTCTTTTATATTTGTCACAGTTTAATGACAATTATTTATTGAAATCATTATTCAAATATACAATTCCTTCGTTTATCATATATGTTATTGTTTCGTTGTTTTGAATCATTTTAATTATTCATTGTCATAAAATATCCATATTTTTAAACATGATATAAATAAAATATATAATCATTATATAATTATTTTGAATATTAAAAATAGGTTAGATATTGGAAAAAGAGTTTCACCATTCATGAAGATAGTGGTCCATTAAAAACATAAACAATGATTTTTGTTTTTCTACAATTTCATATTTATAAATGTAAATAATATGAATATTTTCAAAAAAAAATAAATAAAATTTTATATTAATATTCATTAAATATATCATTATTTCTATCCATTTAAAAATTAAAAAAATATTATTTCCCATATCTACAATAGAAAAGTTAATGGAAAATGTATTACCTCAGTTCATGAAGGGGTAGACTTCTCTACACATGATTTATTTTTTTTCATTTGATGAAAGAGGATATATCACCAAGAAGTCTTTATGAATTATTATGTTTTAAATAAATTAAATTTCATTTATATCTTCCATTACATGAAACATTAGGTTTCAATCAATTGTGAATGTCTATAAATATTATTATTTAAATATGGTCGTTATTACCATAACATTCAACTTAAAAAAATGATTATGAATAAAAAATTTAAATACAAATTATGATGGTTTTACATAAAGGTAGGAAATTGATAAATAGTACATAATATTGTAAAATTATTTATATGTTTTGAAAGTGCATTTTTATCAAAATAATATATTTTAATTTTTTTTGAATAATAATAAATTTTATTTATGACATTTATAAAGGAATAAATTTATTAAATAGACTTACTTTTTGAAATCATGATGTAATGTTTATGGTATGAAGAATTCTTTTATGAAAATATTAAATTTTCAATGAATATTGATATTACTAGTTTTTATTAAAATATAACTTTTAATTTAGTAGATTTATACTGTTAATTATTATTTAATTGATTTTCAAAATAATATTAATTCACTTATCAGTTTATTAAAATAATATAGTTCATTTAAATAATTTATATATTAAATTTTTATATAAAATTATTTTAATTATGAAAGCGTTTTCTCTTTGATAAATCACTTTCTTGGCGCATCTACGGTTTTGAATTGAAATTAAATTATCCCAATTTGGTGAGATGAATATTGAATATTGGATTTAATATTTTTAGTATTAATAATTTATATTATTTAAGAATTTCAACACAATTTTTTACTATAATGAATATTAAAAACATTAAAAATCACCTACCATGGTTAAGGTAATAATGTGTTTATAATGCAGTTAAACAAACAATATAAGGGTTTAAAATGAAACATAACACATAAAAACCCATTTTATGGAAACATTTTTAACATAAATACTATATTATTTGAAAATTATCCATTTCTAGAATTTTTATAATATGATAAACAAGGGTTCAATTTTTTATTTTCAAAAAATACCAAGCGTGTCCCCTCAACAACTTATAAAAGGTTACCATTTATCCTATCTTCATCACACTTACAAAGAAATTTGGTTTAGCAAAGACCATCCAAATTACCTCTTTAATTAACTCTTATTAACTTAAATAACTTCTTGTGATCTAAAATTCATCATAGGAATGCTTTTAGTGCAATCCTAATGAGGTTACCCAATAAAGAAGAAATGTTCATTAGTAAGCATTTATATTTCAGTTATTCTTGATCATTCTTTATATATTATTATATTGTGATGGAAAAATTAATTCAGTATGTACCATAAACATAGATATTTTATTTTTAATATTATTACCTATATCCATCTATTTTTATATCAAATGTGATATGAAATTGTTAATTGTGTGTATGGAGGACTAACACTTTGTGAACCAATGTTTTTCATTTTCCATCAGATCCTATACCAGAAGGATTTAATGATGGATTTATTTTTATTAATATGATATTTATGATATTATTATGATTTTTAAATATTATATCACTTAAATTTTCCTATCATTAATTTTGTGGTAATACGATAACTCCAATCATGTCTATGATAGACTACCGCCTCCCAAAGAGATGGGATTCATTCGCCCATTAGATGAATGAAAAACATTAGTTTTAATGAAAATATGTGATATATAATACACTAACATTATTTTTTAGTTTAAATATTTAACTTATTATATTTTAATCTATTGAGTTAATGGAAACACCATTCCTGCATACGTATGACCAATTGTCTCCAAGAACAGTGTATTTCACTTTCCACACCTCGTTTTTTTGGAATATTGTAAATAGATATATAAAAAATTTATATAATACCTGAATAATTATAATTTTTTTAAGATTAAGGAACCATGGTAAATCTAATAGGGCCAAAAAATTATCAAAACAAATCCCACATGAAAACAAAGTATTTATTCCCCAAAACATAACTTTATCATTGAAATTTTTGTAAATTGGTATTTAAATATCATAATTAAATAACATATTGAAATATATATATATATATATATTACTATGTCATAGATTTATACTAATCATAAATTAATTGTACAATGGGATTCAATGTGTATGAAAGAAATCAAGACATAATGTAATGAAATTTTGTCTCAATTTTCATTCTTTGAGAAATATGTAACATTATTTACCTATATTATTTAATGTGTTTTACATGCATCCCATTAACTAGTAATATCATGAATTTATTTATTCTAATGATATTATAAATTTCATTTAATTTTATTCATCTGAATGGAATATAATTAACTTTTACCAATGTTTGTAGTGTTTTATGTTAAAATCTGATCATTAAATGATATTTTTATGATAATTATTTTGATGATGTAATATTATATTAAATATCTCAATAAAAACTTTAATTTTGTTATAGTAATTTTATTTAATGTTAATACACGTTTCCCTTCAAATTTCTTGCATTATATAAACAATATATCAGTATTATTTTTATCATAAAAATCATCATTATTTTACTATTTGGTCAAAAAAAAATATTATTTATAAAAATGTTTCAAAAATATTTTTAACATTATACAAATGATTTATTTAAAAAAATTATATCCATTTTATTGTTTTTAAAAAGTTTTAATGGAATTTTCAAGCTATGTTTTATACGAGGCATGTTTTTTTAAGGAAAATATGAAAGGAATAATTGTATAATATGTACAGAATGGAGAATAAATCATGGTTTAATAAAAATTATTTACATTGATAAATATTTTATATGTTTTTAAAGATATTATTAATGAAAATAATTTTCTACATAATTTTTTAAATATTAAATTTATAATTTATATTACAAAGGAAATGTAATTTTCCTCATGAAACATTCCCAGTGAATTTTATTTTTTAATCATATTTTTATCTAAGATGAAATATTTTGATTATAGATAATATTTATAGGGGACATGATCCATTTATAATATACTTATCGCCACTATGGATACCTATTTATGATGAAAATATATTTGTGAAACCCATTTCACTTTCAAGGGTTATGTCATGAAAAAGTGCATCTGATACCTGCTTACTTTCTCATGGGTTATTCTTTAATGAAATGATGAAATGATTATGAAACCTTTATATTTTCAATATATAAGATATTTTTTAAAAACATTTTTTAATGGTAACCAATATGATGAACTATTTATGAACATATGGAACATGTACATTTGATTTTCAGTGTGTGACGTGTAAGATATACATCTATTTTCATTGCATTCTGTAAAGACTGATATCATAGGAGATAAATAGGACTGGAATGTGCAGTGAACCCAATTTATTATGGGACACTATCAATTATTATATTCTTGGTAGTGACCCTTCACAATTATGATGATTTTGGGAGGGGAAACATTCCAATATAATAGTCTTGTAATTGAGCCTTTAATATTTAAAGAAATTATTTTACATACTCATGTGTATTTCATAATTATATGTATTATGCAGATGATATGAAATCATGGTTCCTATTATTTTCTATTATTATGATTAATTTATTATAAAATATAGAAATATATGATATTACTTAGGATTATGATATTTGATATACATAGTGTAGTTTTCAAATGTTATTCTCATGTTCGCAAACCCTTAAAATCATTTAGAATTTTTGATATTAAAATTTTAAACCTATAAAGAATGTGAGATCAACCATTCTTATGTTTCCTTTACATAGGATATGAATAAAATTATTATGTATTATATTTAACAAACCACAATTTTATGGTATGCGTCTTTTAAAATGTAATCTCATTGAGAGTGTATGTTGTACGTAACAACCACTAGAACCCCATAATGAAATATTATTATAATCTATCCCCAAAATATGATGGAATTAATAGGTTTTATCAAATTATAAAATTCATAAAAATTGAAAATAAATTATATATATTAATATATTTTATATGAACAAGATAAGAATTAATCCAGTGTTACGTAAAAAAAGTTCTATTTTTCTAAAGTCAGTTTTGCATCCTTTTTATAGAATAATTATTTTATATATTTTTTCGAAAGTATGAATTTTTTAATTTAATAAATCATCTTCTTCATTTGATGCTTAATATCAAAATTATCTTTGTTTATATTTTTTCTATTTTTCTAATATGTTTTATGTTTTGATAAATAATGGAAAATACTGAATATTAATTAAAAAATAATTCTCTCATATAAATAATTTAGAGTGATACATTATAATTTTTATTATTTTAATGTTATATTAGATCAATTTTATAATAGATAATCCAATTAAACATGTTGTAATCAATTTCACATTGAATGTTGAATTCAACACATTTCAATATTTTGAAAGTTTTCACATAAAAAACATGTCTTCTCATTCTTTATATGAGATTAATTTTTAGTTTACATGAGACAATTATTGGTTTCGAAATTTTGTAAATTGGATTAAATATTTTTAATAATATGAAAAATATTTTGAAAATATTTCCCTTTTATTTCAAGATAATATGAAAAATATATTTATTATATTATGTTACCACAGTTAATGGTAAATCATTAATGAAGGGTAAAAATAAAAATAAAAATATTAAAAAATTATCCTAAAACATTCCAAAATTTTAATACATGTGTATTTTTTGTCCCTGTGTATTAAAGGATCAGTTCGATGACCATTTATTTTAAATTTTTTTACATTATAACAATTATAATCCTTTATTCAATGAGATGTCAAAGTTGTCACATTCATTATTTTAATAACAATAAAATTTCTTATACGGTGTAATAAATAAGGTATTTTAGAATTTCTATATTGGTATTAAATAAAACAATATATCTAATTCATGATAATTTTTTGTAATATTTTATTATTTAAATTATTTCAAATACAACTTACAAAATGATGAGGTAGTAATTGTGTATTGAATGGAAATATCAAACAATTGATATTATAAATATTAAAATAAATAGAATTTGAAATAATTAATGCCATCAATGAATATTATGGATTTAGTTTATATATAACTAATGATTTAATTTTTTTCTTAATGTTGTTTTTTTGATATTTTTTGTAATTCAATGTAATGAATATTGTAAAAATTGACATTGATGATTTTTTAAAATAAGTGAAATTTTATCAAATGATATAAAATTCATAGAAATATAAAATTTGACGAAATTATTTATATATAGTTTAAAAGGACTTTTGTGACTCATTTATGGTTTGTTTTATATTTTATAGTAACTATAATAACCCTTAAAGTGTAAGAATCCATGTGGTCATGATAATATTTTAAAGGATTAAATAGGGGTTAAAACCAAATGATATGGGTATGAATGTGAACTAAACTTATCAAAAAAAAAATTTAAGGACAATATTTTAACAAAAAATATATTATATTATAAATAACATGCATTGGATCCCATTGTTATTGAAAATTATATAATAATAATTTAATATACTAAGGGTTTCCAAAAGTTCCCATCGCCTCAATAATGAAAGGGAGTCTCCTCCCCCAATTCCTCACACAATTTGTGGACATATAGAACTACCACACCGAAAAAAATATCTTATAAAAATAATTAGTTATGTTATAATGTTTTTTTATTTCTGAAGGACAAACCATAATGTCCTTAAAATGATAATAAGGAAGTTCTCAGAATAAGAACTAATCATCTTTATTGACTTTATCATGTTTATTTATTATTGTACTTCACATTAATATGATTTCCATTAAAAACTAAAAAATATAGTATAATATATTTGACTAAATTTTATTATTATTATGAAGAAATAATATTCCATGTTTTCTCAATCATCCAAAAAATGAAAACACATTTTACTCAAACAAAAGACTTACAATCTATACCACATGGTCTAATTTATTTTTCATCCCCAATTTATGAGGGTGTATATAATTATAGAATTAATGGACATATATGGTATGTATTAAATGATATCGATTTTGAATAAAAAAAATTCCATCAAATTCCTTACCCATTTATTGTTGATTGAATGATATCATCGCATGCACATACGTACATCTTACCCTCTCCATGACACAATTTGTATAATTTTCCATGATCAACATTAATGAATGACTATGAAACATTATTTATTATTTAAATATGTTTTTAATAACATTAATATAATTATTAACATGACTGAACTATATCCTACGCAGAAGAACTGGGACTTACAAAATAAAAAAAAAGATAAGAAAATGTACAATATAACACCAAAAAGAAGGGTAATAATGAAATATTATTAACAAGACAACGATAAAATTATATAAGAGGATTATATAACATATAATAAATTTGAAGATGTTTCTGGTATAATTAGACCATTAGATAAAATGTTATATATGATTTTAAATCAAATACCACCAAAAGGAATTATGAGTTGTGGGTTTTTCTCGTTTCCCTTTTATTTCTATGAGATATACCTTATTCACAACATATTTATTTTATGTGGTGTAATATCCCAATGATATATCATAACCTGAATCTGAATATCAATATGGTATTCAAGGTTTCATTTTAGAAGATTACTTTTATGAGGCGTATGATTTAACTAATTAAAATGTGAAATGGATTCCCTCTTAAATTATATTTATAGTTACTTATTGTTATAAAAAATTTCACTTTTTATGGTGTATGTACTATACCTTTGACATGTAATATCATAATTTATTAATTCTTCATGGTATTTTGAATTTTTTTAAATTTTATTCCTTTATTTGTCTTCTAATTGTAATATATCAAAGATGTGTGGTTCACATTGATAATTCGATATATAATGAATTATTTGGACATGTAGACACATGTGGGGCCTAGTTATTGATATCCCATTATGTATCAACAGTCTATTGGGATGATAATTTTGGATAAAATGGGTTCATACCCACAATGATTGATCATTATTGTAAACATTCAGTATGGTAGTGGTACATGTTCTAGATACATGAGGTCCATAAATTAATAATTTATTTCTTTCACCTTTCAATGATTATTATCCAGGATATTTTCACTATGTATATATATATATATATTAATTTCATTTTTATTATATTGATTAAATAGAATGTGTTCTCCAATATATTTCATTCTATTTTGATTATTAAAATTAATTAATTAATTATTCCATTATACATAATACTTACTAAGCATTTGAACACACCCTTTTATTTATTATCCTTTCCAAGTTTATTAAGATGAAATGTAAGTATGAGTTAGAATATAAAAATTACTTTCCTTTTTTCATGTTTTGTTTATTATTACCAATGTAAAAAAGGATACATTTATTTATCTAGTCACTCAATACAACTAAAAAATTAAGTCCATTGGTATTTGAATCTTTTATTTATGAAAATTTAATAAAGTAATACACTTTCTATGGGATACAGGAGTTAGGGTTGTTATAGTTTTTATTAGAGAACGTTAAGAATAAACCATGGGAACAAGATGCAGGTAAACATCTATTATGGAATTCAACCATATGACTAACTTCCATGACATGTCTATGTATATGATATCATCCGATACATTTTTTAATACCAGGGATAAACTTGGTTAAACATATGTACTCATAGATTGAGAAAAATATTTCATGATTTAGATATCTTATAAATTTCTGTTGATGAATATATCACTATGGTCAGTTTTTCTCACATTGTGCATTAGGTTTTGGAAAATAATTAGAATTAAAAATATTATACAAGTAATGATTTTAGAATTTATAATAAAGAGGCTACCAATTTAAACTGATAGTAAAATGATTTTAAAGAATAAGGTGATAAATAATTGTTAATTGTTTAATAAAAATCTAAAATGTTTAAATTTATTTCATATTTCAAAAAAATAATTAATTTAACAAGGATGATTTCGTTGTAAGAGTCATGAGATATATATGTAATTTACATTATTATTTCTTCATTAAATATTTAGAATTATGAACGTCTTCATGAAGGTTATAAAGGTGATAAAATAGTTGGTATGTGAAAATCTCGATATATAATGATGATTAATGAACTCTAATGTAAATAATATTTTCACTCATTTAGTGACATCTCATCTACATTTTTGTACATTGAAATTGGACATAAGTATTTTGGATGCTTCTTGTGGTTAAATAATTATGTAATATGTTAAGGATATTATTGTTGTAGGTTGATGTATTATTTATAATAACATGTTCTTATAATTTTGGGTTTTGTAAAAATTTAACGGTTTATGGAATGGTTTGTGAATCATTCGAATAATTAATCTTCTTTAAGAATGAACAATTAATCATTAATATTCATTTCATGATGATACAGATGAATTGAAAATATATCAAATCCCGACCAACGAATGATATTATGAATATAAAATGAAAATAAATAAAAAATGTGTATCTTATTATTTAATTATATCCAAAGTAATGAAATCCCTAAACTATTGGAAAATGTTTTTTGATGTAAAATGATAATTTTTTTTTATTTTACTCCTACGAAATGAGTTTTATTTTCACAGATCAATGATTTAGTGTTTTGTGATTATCTGCATTCTAATGACCATGTTATCTACAACTCTACATCAGAACATAATGCTTGAATTTTTTTTTCATGTCCATATTTTCACTTCTCAATAATGTTATCCATTTTGAAGGGCTAATTTTTTGGTATCTTTCACACTTCCCATTACCTATTTTTATAATAATGTTTTATTAAGTATTTTTATGAAGACAAATTTCTATTGGTGTATTTTGAAATGGAAACTAAATGATTACCAATAAAAATATTAAATTTTAGGGAGAAAATTTATTAAAGGATAAGAAAATGTATATCACCACGATTTTATAATATGTCTCTTTTTATATTTAATATTTTTTATAGATTATTTTGTATGAAACACCCAATTTATCCACATAATAAAATATTAATATATCCAAGTTTTAAAATTTTAGTGAATGAATAATATTAAAAATATTATAAATTATATATACATTCATTCTCTTTGATATCCATACCATAGCTTTTAAAGGTATAGGATATGAATAAATCAAATGACACATCTAAAATTCTATATTTTTTAAATGCATCGTTGCCTCATTTTGATGTAAAAATTGGTTTCAATCCACTTTTGACTATTTAATTAATTTTATTTAATAAAATAAAATTATTATTTTAAATTATTGTATAAAAATTTATTTTTTATCATGATTTGGTTTTTTTCTAAAATGATTCATGTTTTGATGAATAATATAAAATATATTATTTTATTTGAAAATAACTTTTTCATCTAAATAATTCATATTTCTACATCATTTTATTGATTGGTTTTTAAGTATAATTAGATCAATTTGATATTATTTAATCTGATTTACCTCATTGGAATCAATTTAATAGTGAATTTGGATATAAGCACATTTCAATCATATAAATGTTTTCATTTTAAAATCCCATCTTCTCATTCATTCAATGATTTTAAATTGAATTTTATTTTACCTAGTTGTGACCTTTGGATTTTAAAAAATGGATTCCATTTTTTAATAATATGGTCCAAATTTATTAAATAGAATCCTTTTATTTTTTGATAAAATGATTTGTAATAGTAATAATATTTTTACAACTATTTATGGTAAATAAAATATTTATGTTTAAAAATAATTTTATAACTATTATAGCAAGACTATAAGACATTAATAAATTTATTGGACGAAAATTGGTTATCCATACTATTTAAAAGATAATTTATGTTCCCATTTATGCCATTATTATGTTATTATAACAATTATAATATTTTATTCGAGGGAATGTCAAAGTTGTCACATTTATGAATTTAATAATTATAAAATTTTTAGTTTGTTGTTGTCATAAATGTAACATTTATTATAAATACTCGATTGTATTATAAATTTTTTATATTCATCGGAGAATTTTATTTTTAATTTTAATGAAATAAATAATTTCCTTAAGGGATTACAAAATAATGATGCAATAGTTGATTCTTTTTAGAAATATCAAATAAATGGTATTATAAATACTGAAATAAATATTATCTTACATAATTAATGTCCTCAAAAAATTTGATGTATCAATTTGAAATATTTTGAATGCATTCAATGTTTTTTCTATGTTATGTTTGTATATTTATATGTTTGAAAAATTAAATGTAATGAATAGTGTAAAAAATAACATTAATAATAATTTAAAATAATTAATATTTTATTAAATAATATAAAAATAATACAAAATTCCAATTGAAAGAATGGTTATTAAAAGAATGAAAATGTCAACCATGTCTCAAATATGGTTTGTTTATCATTTTATAGTGTCTCTGTTAACCTCTTTTGATTAGAATCCAAATTATCATGGTAATAGTTAATGGGTTATAATAATGGTTAAAACAAAAATGGTAAGGGTGTAAATGTGACCTAAACATGTACAAAAATTGATATATTATATTATTTAGACCCATATTCATACTAAATTATATAAAAATAACTTTATAAGAATTCTTAATTGAATGTCTATTTAAATTAATTAAATATGATGGAAATTTAAAAAAGTTCCCCTCACATCAATTATATAAGGAAATCTCATCCCCCACTTCTCCACACAAATTTGGACCATATAATTCAACATAACACTTTAAATTTCAGATAGAAACATTATTATTTATGTTTTACTGGTTCTGTTACTTCTTAAATTCCATCAATAGCATCCTTTACTTGAGATTACAGATGTTTAAGGAAAAAGAGGTAGTCTTCTTTGTTAACTGTATCAAAATTTATTTTTTCTTCATTATATTCTTCATATGTTATTTCAGTTACAATTTAATAACTCTAGTATCATATATTGTTTTATATGTTATAATGGTTATGGTGAATCTATCTTATATTTTTTCAATAAAAAAAATGAAAACATAATGCATAAGTACATATGGATTTCCATCTCCACCCAATGGTGTGATATTTTGTTCATCACTAATATACATGGAATGGTATAATGATAGAAATAAATGATATATGTAGTAATTTTGACATGAAATGGATTTTATATAATTAATATACCATCATATTCGATATACTTTTTTATATCAATTTCATAATACCATATATATAATGTGTACATACAACTTACCATCTTTGCCACACGATGTGATTCATATTACATGTTCAAGATTCAATAATGATTATGAAAAATTATTTAATGATTAAATATGATATTAATAAAATTAATGTCATTATTAATATGATTAAATAATATTTTATTCACATAAACTAATTCTTAGAGAAGAAAAAAATCATTGTAAAATGAACCTCCTAACACATGAACCATTGGATATTCTGAAATTTTATTGAAAAGTGAGTGATAAAATTATAGAATAGCATAATATATGTTTTCATAAATATGGAAATAGTTCTCGTATGACTAATAACAATATTAAAACTAGTATGCCTGATGATAAATAATTTACAACCAAAAGGATGAGTGATGTAATTGTTTTTATCACCTCACATTTATTTATATATAGTATTCCACATTACTACATAATAGTATTGTTTGGTGTAATGTCTCTATGATATATCATATCGTGAATGTTATTATAATTTTGGTATTCAATTTTTCATTTGATAAATATTAATTTAATTTTTAATACAATTCAATTGATTTGATGATGCTAAGAGGTTCTATCTTAACTAACATTGAGGAATATTTGTTATTATACAACAATTAATTTCGATGTAGTGTATATACTATATCATTGAAAAGTAATATAACTATTTATTCATTCCAAATGATATTATACATTTTTAAGGTTATTCCTTCAAGGAGACTATAATAAAATGGTATAATTTGGTATTGGACACCTGTATTTTTTGACATATAATGAATGCTTTGGATATGAAGACCTACGTGGGGCCTAGTTATAATTATCCCCTCGATGAATCAGCAGTCTCCTGATATGACTTTTTTTCCCTAAATGGGTATTTACCAAGAATTATTAATCCTTCTTATGGAAGGTCTTGGCAGTAGTGGGTTATGTGTAGGATGAGTATGAGGTATTATTTTTTTAAAAAGTACCTTAATTTTATTATTCATAAAAAAATTGATGTAATTCATTGATCTAATTAAAAAAGATGATTATTCTGATGGAACCTATATGGAATGTTTTAAATTATTTTTGAGGTATGTTGTGGGTATTATCATCCGAACAGAATGTATGGTTGATTAATCCATTGGTGTCTAAAAACCATGTATCTGAGGGTTCATATACATAAGGTACATATTTAGAAATGAATAAATAGTTTAGTGTAATTCCATGGTGGAAATGGAGATCGATGTATCCCTTTAATAACATTGTTTTCACAAGAAAATGAATATATATTTCAATGGAATATATAAATACAATTTAAATAAGAAGAATATATTATTTTAATGCTTGATGGGTAGAAGGAAAAATGATGGAAATTATAATAAGGGAACTAGAAAAAGATTTACATGTGAAAATAAAGGTGATTAGTAAATCTAAAGATGATGTTATGGGATAATGTTAGCTAAAGATATGATTAGGGGGGAGATCTATATAGAATTCACTACCCAAATTAATGTTTTAACTTAATATATAATTGTTATTTTTCTAAATATTGCCCAAATCCCAAATTTAATGATTACAATCAATGTTATCTACTTTTTATGTCAAGGGATAATGGGAAATATCATGTTATTACTATTTCTGATGAGTGGATTGAAAATGATAATGTAAAAGTTAAACAAACTCCATACTCACCAACTACTAATGTATTATTTGACAATTATTAGACTCATTTATTTATATTGGATGAAATTTAAATTTATATAATGATTCCACCCACATGGGTAGACATAGAATTAGTAATGAAAACAACTAATGGTATAATAACCATATCTAATTCATATGATTCATAAATAATTGAATTTTAAAGGAATGTGTTTTTTAATAAAACTACCATTCTTCATCTTGATGTCATTGATGTTATATATGTTAGAATTTAATTTATATACATAAAAATAGTTACATTTTAAAGAAGGGAATTCATATTTGTAGTAATAAAAAGCATTCCTTTAATAGTTCTACAATTAGCCACTTTTAGTGAAAGAAAAGAACTAACTAACTGAAAGTGATTAAATTCCCCACTCCTATATATGCACTAAAACATATCATTTAATTGTATCCTTCATCCTTGATTCTAGAATAATTGATGATGGGTACCATTATAATTACTCATCAATGACCACATATCTTAGTGATTTTAGTTATAATTGATAAAGGTATACATTATCATTGCTAAAAAGATATTTGATAATGGTTCACTGAATCAACACTTTTTGAAGAATTAGTGAAGTGTACCTTTATCAGTTCTTTTTGAAGTTTAAATGAAGGAATACTTTTTCAGCACTTTTAGATTCATTAATTAAGTTTCCATTGATCATAACTGTTTTGATTGATGATAATAGACTCACTTTATCCATTCTTTTAGTATAACTAATAAAGGGGTATATTATACTATGATATTAAATTTATATTACAATACAATATAAAAAAACAGAAAAAATGAATATAAGTAAATGAATACGTTACAACAAAATTGAAAATGAAATAATAATATCTTATACAAAATTAATACATTATTTTTTTACAATTACATTTGTATGTATAAATTATCATTGAAATTCAAAAACAACAATTGTCTTTTGTCTTTGTCTCCTCACTCCCACTCATGATATTTCTAAAAAAATCCTAGTTAAGGAAAATATATTTACATATATAAGAAAAAATTCTAATTCTATTAATACAATAATGATATAAATTAAATAGAATTTCCAATTTTAAACTAATTGTGGATTCATACCAGAAAGAACGTGTTTGAGATTGAGTTGTGGTTGATTCAGTCACATAACACCAATTCCTGTTCATCATCAAGAATCATCTCTTAAAATTTTCTAAATAATTATGAGATATAAATTATAAGTAAATTAATTATGTAATATAATATAGAATGATGGAGAATCAATATGATATTTTATTCTCGGTTATGGATAAGTGTTTTGATTTTCAAACTAAACTGGAAATTATATATTGAAAACAAACACTACGATCCTTATTTACCACATTTTTGTCATATTTACAAGAATTAAATTTCAATGTGTCACCAATATCAGATGGATCATTTTTATGAAGTGTCAAAATAGTCAAAATGTGTTCTCTCTATTTAGAGTATGCTGCTTTTTTTAACTAAAATATCATTTTAAACAAAAAACAAAAACACTGAGTTATACCCATCAAATAGTGTATTAGTTTGATGTAAAAATAATTAGTACATGTAATAATAGAATTATTAATAATATTTTTAAATTATAATGAAAATACAAGTTTGTTTTCTTATTTTTATTTCAGTGACACTTTTGGAAATAAAATATCATGTTTATACAGATAACTGATTGACTGAGACTTATCGGACCCATCACATATTGAAATGAGTTGTGGGTCATTCTTATAAATCAAAAATAAAATATGTATAATTTTATTAATGTTTAAAAACAACTTGAATGAATTTTATTGATTTTCAGTATTTCAGTTTTCTTTTTTACTAAAATTAATGTCAATTTAAATTAAAAATGAATATTTGGAGTCATACCGGTAACATCGTGAATCATATTGATGTGACATAGATTCCTACATTTTTAAAATTACTTATTGATTATTTTCCAAAAATATAAAATCAATAAATATGAGTTTGATCTATTTTGACATTGTTTCCAGTCTTTATTAATGACATGTAGCATTAAACTAGAATCACGCACATTAAGTCATACTAGTCACACGATGTTTTAGTTTAATGAGAAATTATTCCCACAAATCATAAATTAATTATGAATATTTTTCACAAATTATTTTTGAAATACATGTGAATTTTTTAAATTTTCAGTGTTTGATCCACATTTTGAACTAAAATTTCAATTTTAAACTATTAACAGAAACATTGAGTTTTAATAGGATTATTATGGGTTATATTGATGTATTTTTATTCTTATATGTCAAAAATTACTCATTTATCATCTTAGTATATTATTAAAACAATCCTAATGTGTATTCTTGGCTTGGATTTTGTCACTTATATTTTTTACTAAAATTAATGTCAATTTTAAAAAATACACACTTGGAGTTATACTAGGAAAACTGTGACTCCAATGATTTGGGTCTAACTCCTAAACATTAAAAATTAATTTTAGATTATTTTCAAAAATTATAAAAACATTATGAATGAGTTATCTAGGATTTTAATATCTAACATTTATTTAATAAAATTACTTTCAATTTTATATTAAAATAAACACTTATGGTCATTTTGGTCACACCATATTTCATATAATTGAGTATATTATTTCTAAAATATATAGATAACTCATTAATCAGTTTTCTAAAGTGTAAATTTAATTTGAAAATGTTTTCTTGGTTTTCTGTATATACCATTAATTATTTATTTAATTTAATATTAATTATAAATAAAGTGATGTAGTTGGAGTCATTTCGGTCACACCGTGTATATGATAGCGGTGTGGATTGTTTCTTAAAGTATCAAATATCACAAGAATAGTTATACTAAAATTTCAAAACATTATGAATAATTTCTCAATGTATTGCGTATTTAACATTAATTTTCTCCTAAAATGGCATTTTAAATAGGGAACATTCACTTTTCATCATACCAGTAACATCATGTGTCAGTTTAATATGATACTAATTTATTCACATCATACATTACTTTTATATCATTTTTATGAAATATTGATACAATCTATGTTTTTTTCTTTATTTTCAGTGTGTGGTCTACTTTTTCAACTAAATTTTAAATTTTAAACTTTTCATAGAAAATTTGAGTTATAATAGGGACATCATGAATTATATTGAGATGTGTCAAATTAAAATACATAAAAAATTATTTATGGATCATTTTACTAATATATCAAAATACTCAAAAAATATATGTTTTTAGTATGTCACTTGCATTTTTTATTAAAATTAATCAAAATTTATAATAAAAATAGACACATAGAATCAAACCAATAACAATATGCATTAGATTGAGGTGAAAACAAATCCCATATGTCAAAAATTATTTTTATATAAATTTCCAAGTGTATAAAAACAATTTTAAGGCATTTTCTTATTTTAGAGTGGGTCACATATCATTTTTACTATAGATAATTCCAATTTTAAATAAAAATTCACACATGGAGTCATACCTATACCACAATGCATCATATTAAGATTCAGTTGATTCTTATACGTCTTTATGGATCAACATCATAAATTATAAAAACTAATCAAAGGGTTTTTCTCAATTTTGAGTATGGGACTTTTTTCATTACAGAAATGAAATTTTAATCTAGAAACATATGCATTGGATCATACTAGTCATATCATGTTTTTGTTTACAATTATATTTATTCCAATAAATAAAAAATTAATAAATAATCATTTTCCTACATTATCAAAGTAGTCTGAGCATGTTTTCTCAGTTTTTAGTATAAAAAATACATTTTCTGTGAAAATTATAATTTTCAAATGAAAAAATAACACTTTTAGTTATACCTAAAACATTGTCCATCAATATTAGTTGGGGATGATTCCAATACATCACAAATTTCAGATGGATCATTTTTCTAAATTATATAAATAATAGAAATGAATTTTCTCAGTTTTGAGTGTGTTGCATGTTATTTTTTTATAAAATTAAATCTAATTTTAAAAAATCAACCACATTTTGAATCATTATGGTCACACTATGTGTTAGTCCCCAACCATAAACATTAAAAAATCTTGAGTTATGTCCGGAAGTCGATATTGAGGATCACTTTAGGTGTATATAATTAAAGATTTATGCCATAACTATTACATTACATCTCAAAAATTACAAAGTGAACACTTCTAATCTATCCAAATTTTTTCACAAAAATAAAACTCCATAAAATAAAACATGATTTATTTTCTTGATATAAATATTCTGGAATTATTCCATTCACTTAAATATTCTTAATACCCTATGAAAAACATTTCAAAAACCTGAGATGAGCATAAAATGAGCAATAAGGGTTAAAAAATAAGGAAACAAAACATTAGACCATTAATACATACAAATCAATTAAATCGTACTTTCAATCATATAACAAATGCTCTTTCACATACCTCATGAAATTATAAGATTTATTAATATCACATAGAAATCATAAATCATAATGGTAACTTCTATAATCAATAACATAGTTACATTTTAGCTTCCAAAACTACATAGAGAGTTACGTTTAGAATACCCATCATAGTATATTCCCTAAATCGCTTAGGTGAAATATTAACATTTAGGTGTGCCTAATAACTCAAATTCATTTGAGAGCTATGTCAGGCTCATCCTCTCTAAATTTATCAAAAAACCACCTATATATGTAAAAACTTCCCATAAACCATAACATAATCATAACACTTAAAACAAGCATAATGGAAAGATAAATTTTTCCACATTCAAATCAAAATAAAATGTTTCAAGATATTGATTTAATAATTCCTTACTCAAAACCATTTTCAATACAAAAATACATGAAAAGGGTACCTGGTATTTAATTTCCTTTTAAATATTTTACGGCTTGTTATGGAAGCCAAATATCAAATAATTCTCACGGGGGTGGAAAGGTCATTGTCGTCACGTATGTTAAAAAGAAACTGTATTTTTTTGTTTAGTAAAATTCTTCATAAAAAAATATAACCTTTGAAAGAAATTAAAATTCAATGGGGTTTATACAACATATAAGATAAATTCATGTATAAATCAAAATATGCCTCAATTAACATATATTGGGATGAAGTCCTTTAATTTTAGTCTGACTCATCACATATGTTATTTTTTATTCCTAAATAATAAACATAAGTTAATTTCTACTTACTGGAAAACCCTTTTAAATTTTATTATACATTTTATATCACTTACTACGACATTACAAACATTACATAATTATTTATGTCAATATCCGTTATTTTGTCTATATTCGGTACTTGAGTTAAAAATGAACTGGTTATAATTAAAAATTGTCTATGTGGTACATATTTAATTATCTCTAAAACGATATTCATGATTTAAATATCATATATATATATATATATATATTGTATTTATGTATTTATAATATTAGATAACATTTGGAGATAATAATTGAAATGCTTCATTCATGGAGACGGTAAGTTGTACGTACGCATGAACATTACTTTTGTTTATTTTTTATATTTAAAGGAATTTAGACAAAATGATTGATATGAATATTATAATTCTAGTATAATATCATATTATATATATTTAACTTAAATTCATTAACACCATCCTTTATACGTAATATGCATTTCATTAATGAGTCATATCACTTTGAGGGGTGGTAGTCTGCACTCTCTCAATTGAAATTACAGTATTTACACATTATGGAAAGAATAATGGTATGATTTAAATAAAAAAATAATCATATATACAATATAAATTTTTTAAATTTAATATAAAAATATATTTCCATATTAATGCCGACTATGAAAATAGGTAGTGGAAAATTGATCACTCGTCATTTCGTGAGGAAATAGTTCACCTTACACAGAAATAATATGTTCTTATACATTAGATAGAGGTGTATGTATGTGTAGTTAGAAATATAATAATAACAACATCATAGAATATTTAGGATACTATTTTTGTTATGTAATAAAATAATATGAATAAAATAGTTAGTGAAGATGTAAAATAACTTAAATGAACTTTTGAGAATATGTTACTTCATATAACATGTAACTCTCGTTGATTTAATCCAAAAGGCTTCCTTGAATTTCCTTTTGTCAAATGTAATTATTCTATGAAGAAATATAGAGATATTATTATATTATTTGGGTAGATTTTGGACAACCATGGGGCCTGATAGGTTTTATTAAATGGGTAGATGTGATTCCCTTTTATAAGTGGGAGGAGGGGAACTTTAGGAACGCATTAAAATATATTTTTTTTAATAAATGTTTTTCAATATAAATTTTTCCAAAGTAATTTATTTCAATTATAATATTCAATTGATTCTTAAACCATTCATCCAATAGGTTTTAGAAATGTTTACAACAAAAATTTAACGTTATCTTTTAGCATTAACCCTTAGATAACTAATTTAACTCTTTGGTTGTCTTCTAGTATATTCATAATATAAAATTAATGGGATTCCTTTTAAATGCCAATAAAACCTAAAGTGGTTCATTAATGACATTATCAAAGTTATTTAAGTCATACAGAGGAACCTTATATTTCTATGACTATTATATCGTTTAATAAAATAATATTTGTTGTAAAAACCCATTTATGTGAATTCTTATACTATTCACAACATGACAGATTAAAAAACCATAACAACTTGATTATTTCAAAAAAAACTTCATTAAATAAAATATAAAAAGTCATAATCATTCATAAAATTCTCTTATGACAAAAATAAATTAAAATAAATTAAAATTAGAATTTATAATTGCATTTGTTTAAATCATTCATTAACAATGAAATCACAACATGACCATCGTGTCATAAATATATTTATTTATTGGATGTCTAAAAATAATAAATAAGAATGCTTGATGTATGAAATATTTTAAACTTTATATTTACTATTCATAGTCAAATAAATCACATATATTGCCCTATTTAAAAATTGTTTTTTAAAAGATTTATGTATATGTTATATTTTTCCAAAATTTAAACTATTTTTTATAAAATGTCATTTTAACATAGAAGTGGGTCTATGGGGCCCCAAAATAGACACAAATATGCCCATGGTTGGATATATCTCATCCAATAGTATTAGGACATGTGTTAGGGTAGCTTAATAATATTAAAATATTATTTTTACCCATTTTTATTATATTAAATCTTTAACAATGTAAAAAAATAATAACTACTAAAGTTACTATTAATAATTTCTTAAAATAGAAGGTACATATTTACACTATTTGGACTTCCTCAATAAAAATATGGAATCAATTTTTCCACATTCATAACAAAGATGTTGCAGAAATTAATTTAAAATTCAATCTCATTGTCAAAACCAAAAAATGGTGTTTTTAAGAAGTAAAAACTACCAGAAGATTAACATGTGTTAATATCAAATTTCACTGTGAAGTTACATTAAGAGAACAACATTGGATTAAATTATTAAAATATAATCCATTTACACTTTAAAACCCATTGAATGTACAATCTAACTATATAAATAAATTATATGAAAAGGCAGTTTTGACTCAAAAGGTTTTATTTTTCACTATTTATTAAAAAAATAAATTTATCATAAAATTACGAAGAATGTATCCAAAGGAAATTTTTATGACCTAATCCAATAAAAGATTGTTTTTTCAAATAGAACATATTAGACTGACAGAAATTATATTTAAAAATTGTTCTCCATCCTAAAGATGTAAAATGACCTTTTAAAAATATTAGTTCATTTCCTGCTTAAAATCGTATTCATTCTTATTTTAAGCCTCTAAAACTTATCATATAAATCTAAAGACATACAAAAAAATGTTTAATAATATTGAAGTCATCTTGTTTCATTCCCCCAAATATAGTGGCTAGGAATTAACTTCCATTTAAAATAACAATATTATTATATAATTTTCAAAATAACTCAATGTTGTCTACAACATATGATTTCAAAGAAACCTATTGTTGCGGGTCGAGTACACTATTAGAAAATAAATCCATTTTAATATGAAAATATGGTCTTATTAATAAATATTAATAGAAATTAAATGTTATTATTATATAAATACCTGGGTTTCCACATCGTTTCCCCTTTTTGGAAATTGTGTCCCCACAATTCTATTCATTAATCAAATAAGTGGGGGTATTTATCATTTATATCATATTCATATTCTTGTGTTCCCTCTTCAATCTTATAGATTTTCCACAATACTTTTACCTGATTAATTACCATATTATTAAACACTTTCTCTCCCTCATCAATAATCTGGACTAGATGTTCATCAAAGCAGATATTTTCTTCTAACTGAACTACAAATGGACTCAAAACATGATATGGATCTAGCATATACTTTTTCAACATTTAAATAAGAAAAATTTGTGTAATGGGGATATACATGGGGATAAATCCCCTCTTTAAGAAACTAATTCAACTTTCTCAAAGAATTTATAGGGTCCAATGAACCTCGGAGTCACCTTTCCCTTCTTACCAAAACATATAAAACTTTTCCATAGAGAATATTTGAGAAAGACATAATCACCCACTACGAAATAAAAATCATCCTTGAGGTTATCTGCATAACTTTTCTTCCTTCTCTGAGAAATTCACATTTCCTTCTGAATCAATTGAACATTTTCTACCTTATCTAGACCAAGTCTAGACCCATCAAATTCCTTTCACCTACATCATCATAAAAAGCTGGAGTTCGACACCAATTTCTGTAAAATGATTCAAATGGTTTCATCTGTATACTATAATGAAAATTTTTATTATAATAAAAATCAACCAACATTGTATGTTGATTCTAATTCCCTATTAATATAGTGAAAAAGCACATAGCATATCCTACATGATTTTAATTTTTCGTTCTAGATGGCCATCAAATTGATATTAAAATGTTGAATTGAAATTTAATTCAGTTCCCAATGACATCTAAAGGCCCTTCTAAATGAATTAAGTGAACTTGTGATCATGATAAAATACAATGAAGATGGGAAATCCATGTAAACTGACTATCTCTTTAATATATAATCAACATTGTAGGTCTAGAGTCATTGTATCTTGAAGATGAAAAAAAATTAGTAGATTTAGTCAATCTATCTATAATAAACCAAATTTCATTGTTACCATAAAACTATTTGGTAATCCCACTACAAAATCCATGGAAACATTTTCTAATTTCATCTCTAGAAATGGAAAAGGCTGAAGAATCACTTTCAGTAACTAATATTCTGTTTAAACCTGTTGACAAGTTATAACCTTCACAGTAAAGTCAGCAATATCTCTTTTCATTCCATCCCACCAGGAATATTCATGATCATCTCAGTACATTTTAGTACTGAAATGATGAAGTGAAAACAGAGAAATATGTGTTTCACATTACTTATATTTATTTAACTATGAATCATAAGGCACACATAACCTCCTTCCAAACAAAAAAACACAATATTTATCAATTATATCCTTAACTAACATGCCATTCTGAACCAATTATACATTTTTATACAACTCACTATCTTCTTTATTGTTCTTTCTGTATTTTGTCTATTATAGATGATTGTATTAATACCTAAAACAAAAAAAGGGAATTTATTACACCAATAACATCCATGCTGATGTTTATCAAATCATTAATCATAGGGTCACGTTCCATACATAAGATGGTTAGAGAAGAATTAATATTTCCAATCAAAGCATGTTCCACCTTATTTTCAATTCCTGGATTGTAATGAATCATGCAATCTTAATCCTTGATTAATTCCAGCCATCTCCCCTGTCTCATGTTTAATTCATTCAGAGTGAATATATACATCAAATTTTTAATGTCAGTATATATTTTACATTTTACACCATTTAGATGAGGCATCCGAATTTTTTTATTAAAAAATAGTGGCCAATTCCATATAATGTATAGGGTAATTTAACTCATGATGATTCAATGAACTTTAATCATAAGCAATTACCTTATCATTCTTCATTAGGAAATGATCATATCCTTTCAATGGAGCAACACTATTGATAATGGATTCACCTTTTCTGGAAAAGCATTCAAATACTGGAGTATTCACCAATAATCTTTTCAATTTTGGATACTACTTCATTTGATAGCCCTACATCTACTGAAGTTGTTGCAAAGGATTTCACCACCACTTTATTCTTCTAGTCCGACTTCTTTCCTTAATTTGAGTTCTTTTTTTGGACACTCATTTTCATAATGACCCATTTCATTGCACGTAAAAAAATTTACACACTGTAAATCAAATATTGTCTTACCATTACCATATTCTTTTTAAGTGAAACATTGAGACTTATGTTCCATTTTACAACAATAGTAGTACATAACAAAATTCAAAAGGAATTCCCCAATTTTCTTTTTTCCACAATTTTTTCAAATTTAAAAAATAAGATTCTTACCATAAAGTTTTTTTGAAGAGGTTTCCCCATTCGACTACCACCTCGACCTCTTACTATGTTGTTTGTCAAAGAAAACCTGATCATAATAAAACACCATTTCCTCCTTCTCCACAAATAAAAAAAAATCATTACATTTGAACTCTTGAGAAGATAAATCCCTTCGATACATTGGATTTAATCCTGGGTAAAAATGTCTGATTTTACTGTTATGATCCCGCCTGAAATTTGGAGCATACCATTCTTGTCATGTTAATTTTGATTCATGAGCAGTCATTGACTCATCCTCTTACCTCAATTCTAGAATTTATTTTCCAACCTATGTCGAACCTGTCACACCCCTATCGATGCTTAATTTTATTTTAATTATTTTTATATCACTTTTGAGTTGTGGTGGGAACTATATAAATTTTAATGGAAATTTGGGATCTTATACGGGTGCGCAATCATGCACGTGATAGTCTGTGGTTCCCAACATTAATAAGAAAATGCTTTATGATTAAATTTATTATTGCACTAGTGCTAAACTATGTCCCTGAACATGCACACATTAGTGTGTGGTGTCCGGACTAAACAACTAATGCAATTATTTTGTAAATGGTTTTATTATTTTAGTTTTATTATTAATATTATGATTATTTAATTTAATGTTTAAATTAGGTTATTATTATTATTATTTTAGTTGATACTTTGATTTATTTTTTTCATTATTTTGGTATTATTATCATTAGTTTTATTATTAAAATTAAAATGTGTATTTATTAATTAGAATTTGGTATTGTTCTTTTATTTTTATTTAATTTTTATTCCTTATTTCTTTCTATTCTGTTTAATTCTAATTTTATTTCCATTCTATATTATTATTTTCTCCCCTTTATTTTCATCATCTATTTCTCTCTGCCTGTTTTTTTCTTCCCACTATTTTTCTTCTCCCGCTCTCTTGTACTCATCTCTTCCCTGCGTGGATCTCCCTCTCCCCTCTTAACCCTACATAATCTGCAAGCCACCCCTCCCCTTACCTTCCTCCTATAGCGTGGCCTCCACCGGCATGGCCTCCTCCAGCGTGGCCTCCTCCGGCACATCCTCCTAGGGTGCAACATCCACCGGCACTAACTCCTCCAGCATGACCTCCTCCGGTGCGGAATTCCCCCTATTCTTCACTTATCATCAGACCAGATACCACCGAACCAGCCGCCACTGGCTCTCTGACCACCTCGCCCTACACAACCCCCAACTCAGAACCCTCTTTGCTGACGTCCCAACCTCCTACATCACACCAAAAACCATGTAGTCACCTCCCCTTTCTCGGCCAAACTCCTAAGGCCTTCTATAATTTCATTCAGGCACCATGTAAGCCTGACAACCTCCTCGGAGCTCCAGCTAACCTCCCGCACCCTCACCGCAGCTGTGTTTCCCTCCGACCAGGTTGTTCTTCTATTTTGGGTAATTGTTCAGTTATTTGTTGGTTTTCTATAGGGGTTTTATGGTTTAATTGGTCCAATTGTTTGTTTTGGGGGTCTAATTGGGTTGTTCATGGTGTTTTTTTCATGTAGTAGTAGTTTCACACTAAAATATTGAAGTTCTCCACACTATGGTAGGTGCATCCACATATAACTATTACTTAATGGATTAATTTTCTTGTTCGATTACTTTATCCTGGCCTTCCATTAATTAATTGGGTGACAATATAGTTTTTAAAATGAATTTAACATGGGATGATTTATTTTGTATCATGTTAGTATAGTTCATAGTGTGTTTTTGTAAAAACCCTTATTGAGTCATTTTATTGTGTAATATGAGGTTTGTAATATGTTTATTTAATTTATGACATGCTTCAAATTCGATTATGAAGTTGTGATAATGTGAATTTTGTAATAAAGGGACTTTTTGTGTCAGTTTTGTGGGTAAAAAATAATGTGATGTCACATGGAATTATTTTATAGAATTTCATAATGGTTTATTAAATGTTATGGAAATTGTGAACTAGTTTTAAAAACTGTCTTGGGGTTCACATCATTCCAGAATTTAATTTTTTCATTTATTTATTAATAGCATGTTTATTCCACATCAGTTCTATTTTTCTTTAAAAAACCCATGTCAAGATGTTCACTATTTAATAAACAATGTTGTTACTTTAATAAATTTTGTAAGGGCTGAAGTGGTGTTCCGGGAGTGTCGTCAAGGTACATTTAGATATAAAAAAACATTTTGATGCATAAAGTCATGCAAAATATTTGAAACTAGTTAATAATGTATTTTTTGGTGTTTGATCGACCATGAAAATGGATGCTAAAATGGTGCAGATAATTTCATTAGTTGAGTCACTGATGCAGATTTAGTTTGAATGATTTTTAGTGTACACATTTTTTTATTATTATCTTTAAATTGTTTTTTTTTCATGTGTGGTGTTTGAAAGAGGTAGATACTCGATTGTTTTGTTTATTTATGTTTTACATGTGACATGAAATGTAAACCATTTCAGCACAAATGGGATGCCTGGGTACTTGGTGTGACGACAAGGATAAGTATACTAGTGACATAGAAGCACCATCATCCCTATTTCACTTAGCTGGATTGTATACATCAACACTAAAAAAACTTTTGGATGATATTTAGAGTCTACTAGGTTATGGATGTGTTTCCATACTAGTGGATCGTGCATGCAAATGTATATTGTTGTGTTCTTATAATATCTTTCACTAAGAAAAAATGTTCTAGGGTCCCATTTCTCACTAGTATCTTTAGGTCCTCTCCCATGTATTTTTTCTCTTCTTTTGATTTTAACTCACCGTCGGCACACGGTGTGACATTGGGGTTACCATGAAATTATGTGTGTGTCTGTGTTGTCATTAAAGTTGACTTTCTTTAAAGTAGTTATCATTAAAACTGTTTTCATTAATATTATTTAAGCACTAATTTATTTGTATCCTATTAAACTAAAAATATATTTGTCATTTAATAATTTTGTGTGGAACCCTTTCTCTATGGAATCCTACTAGGATTTCGGCTCACACCCTATATACACCATTGGGTGTATATAGATCATGTGTCTCATACTTTTTAGGTTATGGCATCAACCATAGCATGGGTTGTTTGGGTTTTCAGTGGCACTGTCCTACCGTTTTAGTGGAAGTATCTTTAGGTTGTTGTGCATTATGTTTCTTGGAGGTTTGAGTTAGTGTTTTCATTTATTTCATTATTTTTGTTCTTTTTGGGTTCATGGCTCAAGTTGTAAACATTAACTTTTACCCTTGTTTAATGGATCTTTTGGTTGTTTGATTGTAGTTTCAAATTTATTATTTCTTTTGTTTTTTTATGTTTACTTACTTGGGTGAACCATTCCCAAGTTTTATCTTGATACTCTGGCACTTGTACCAGCATGTGGGCATTTGGAACACCCTTCGGGCCTTGTCACGGACTAGGTCAGGTGTTGGTTTAATGGAGGACCAGCTTGGTTCATGAAAAAGTTGTTTCAGAGGATGTTTTTTTCTTGTTATTTGCAGAGTTAGGTAGATAAGAGATATGATTGTCTGTACATGGGTGGTAGGTGTGGGAAGAATGTTGCGAACTCTTGATCACTTCGATCCTCGAGTAGCCAGGAATAGTTTGGGATTTATGTTTTTGGATTTGGTATGCGTATATGTTCGATGAAAGTAGGATTAAACCAGTACTGTGTGTAGTCTCACATAAAGTAGATACCCATGTGTTGAACGTGAGTACGGTTCGATACTCCTAGTGGTTGGTTCTTGCCTTGGTCATGGTCTGCTAATCCATATAGATGGATGAGGTACGACAAATTGTCCCTCATCATAGTGATTTAGTGTTCATGATGTCTTGATTTAGTTTTGGGATTGGGGAGAATTTCTTTTCCTTTAAAGAGGGAAGTGGACTTCAGTGTTTCTCTTATTTTATTTTGGTGTGCAGTTGGCATCATTTTTGTGGTGTGTTTCTCTTAGACCTCATTTTTTGAAATTTTCATTTGATTTTTTGATGGTTATTTTTTAAAATAATGTCTTGGGATAAATGAAGTTGAAGTGGGTTATTTTAGAAATAGTAATAATTTTGAAAATTTGTCATTAATTATGAAATGGTTTTGGATAAAGGTAATTTTGGAATTATGGGAATGATATGTTTTGAAAGCGGAAGAGCCATGTTTTGTCCAGTGGTGTTCTTATGGGTGATCGGGTGTTCATGTGGACATGATTAATGGATAGATGGTGGTTCATGTAGATGACTGCATCAGTGGAACAAAAATTCATATTGACAAGGCATCCAGGAATAACAGTGGTGATTTATTGATTTTTAAGGTTGCTTCTTATTTCATGAAAAGTGTATTTTCTCTCTAAAATTTCTTTTTTACTTAAATGGTTTTTGAAATTGAAAAATGGTGTGGTGTTAAGAGTAAAGAAGGATTTTACAAAAGAAATTTTAGGTTTTGTTGTGCAGCATTTTGTTTTTGAATTGGTTCGTTTTCCTTGAAAAAAATGAATTTATGTTTTCAATTAGAGTTACTGGAATTTTGTCAGAGTTGTGGATGTTTGTTTTCTAATTTGTTTGGATTTTTAGAATGCTATTTTGTGTTTCTTGTTTGGGATATTCCCACTAGAATGGTCTCAAAGGTTTCTAGCAGATCTCTTAGTTTTTTGAGTGGAAGAGTGGGGTTCTGCTCGGTTGTGTCTACTATTTGAAGATGTTGAGGTTAGATGGATATCGTAAAATGCTTTGGAAAATATAAGAGTGTCTTCTAATTTTGAGGAAATATAAAATCTGTGTGGGTGTAAGTTTTCTCGAGAACTTCTGGAGGAACGAAATTAAATCAGTGATCGTTGATTGTTCCATTCTTATTGAGAATAAGGATTTCTTGAGTGATCATAAAAACTAACTCCATCTTGTGGTCTTACCCAAGGAAGTGAAGGCAAGAGAAAGTAGGGTATTTCATAGGTGGTCAACCAATCAATAGGAGGAGGTGGAGGTGAGTTAACCTTTATAATGAGATAGTCTCACATTCCAAAGAGGTTGTGCAGAACAATCTGTTTAATGATCATAATAGTTGTTGGTCTTGTTAATATTGTGGTATGTGGAGGTTTCTCGTCCGACGTGGAGTGTGAACCAAAGGTACTTGTTATTGGAGTGCCCCTTGCATCATTCTGTGTAACATGTTTGATAGACCGCACAATTACCTATCTATAGTGTGCATATTTGCGAGCTCTATTTTCTTCACCTCAATTCTCATTTGGTAAGATGACGAAGTGGACACTGGGGGAAAGAGGAGAAGTATACAAATTTCTTTTCTAGTGATGGAAGTTCCAGTCAGAGTGGTCAGATTATGACTACGAATAAATTGATGCTTCAGACATCAGGTCCCCAACCATAGGTCTCGGGGCGAAGCTAGCTTGCAGTCAAAACTCATCGAACATGGTGTGAGATTAGTCTGACTTATGTTTGCAGTGACGAATGACAAAACCATAAATTTCCATATTGTGGTATCATCTCTAAATGAATCATTTTTGTTGTGAGGGGCATGGAGCACTTGTCACATTTATATGGTTTAAATTTATAGGAGTTCCGTATGGTCCTTAAAAATGATCGAAGAATCTGTATTCTTATAAATCCACCATGCGGGCTCTGTAAACCTTCTTATGGGTCTCTTAGGAGTCAAAATTGTAATCGTTTCAGAGATGATCATATATTGTGGTATTGATGTGGGTTTTTCCACTTAGTCTCCAGGTTAGGGATTTCCTCTATCAAAACCATCTCATATGGGGAATTGTTGTCCACTATATGAATAATCAATTCAGGTTGGCCAGTGTTACTGGTTTTGTGATAAAGAGTTCAGTTTGTGTCTCTCAAAGTAAACTGGGAATTCCACCATGGGTGTCATGGTTTTATGAAAATTCTATAATGGTGGGGAGACCCACCTCGGGTCTCACCGACATCCCCTCTTATGTTGGTTGGTTAAACATATGGATTTTGGGTGGTCAAGCCAGTGTTAGTTATTTTTCTAGGTTGGTGAGTTATTTTGGATTAAAGAACAAATTTTGACGAGAACTCTAATATGGTTAGGAGACCACCAAAGGATGATCTTGTGGAAGACTATGTTTTCAATGTGTGCTTAGTAGAGCTACCCCTTTATTCTACTCTGCCAGACCTTGACCATGATAATTGGTTATCTTGGGTAGTGGGTCACTTGAAGAGGATTCATGGTGATCATGAGCGGCCCCGATGATCCCTAAGATGTGGGTCGAGGTGTTTCATGTAGTAGTTCTACCTAAGATCAATTCCATTTTTCTGGTTGTTTTTCTTTGTGATTCTGGTTTTGAGATAATTGTATTTTTGGGTCGCGGGTATTTTGAATGCCGGATCTTTGAGTGATTGAGTTTTATTTTAGTTATCTTCATGGTCTTGCTTGGAATCATTTCATGGTAGTCTTTTTAGACTTTATGGGGGCAGAAAGTGTCATGGTGGGGAGAATTGTCACACCCAAACTGATGCCGAATTGTATTTAAATTATTTTGGGGCTCACATTGGAGTTATGGTTTGAACTGGTTCCATTTTAAAGGAAATTTGGGATCTTATATGGGTGCAAAACCATGTGTGCGACAGTGTGTGGTGCCCAAAAATAATAATAAAATGTTTTACGATTATATTTATTATTGCATTGGTGGACGACAATGTAGCGACCACACACACGTCAGTGCATGATGTCCAAACTCAACAATGAATGCAATTGTTTTGTAACTGGTTTTATTCTTTTAGTTTTATTATTAATATTATGATTGTTTTAGATAATGTTTCAATTAGATTACTATTATTATTGTTGTTATTATTATTATTTCAATAGATACATTCATTTGGTCATTTTTCATTATTATTGTTTTATTATTTTTAGTTTTATTATTTTCATTAAAATTTGTTTCTATTAATTAGAATTTGGTTTTGTTGTTTTATTTATATTTATATTTTATTCTTTATTTCATTTTATCCTCTTTAATTCCTATTTTATTTCCTTTCATTATTATTATTATTATTATCATATATTTTTATTTTCCCTCCTTTATTCCCCCCCTTCATTTCTCTCCCCCTCTTTTTTCCATTTTCTTATATCTTTTTTGTTCTCCCTCTATCTTCTTCTCCCCTCTACCCCATGCGGACACCCTCTCCTCTCCAAACTCTACACGATCCGAAATCCACCCCTCCTATTGGATCCTCTTCCAACGCGGCCTCCACCAGCAGGACCTCCTCCTGCGTGACCTCCTCTGGCACAGACCTCCCCCTCCCCTTCGCTCCTCACTGGACTGGCTACCAATGAACCAGCTACCACTGACTCTCTGACCACCTCATGCTGCACAACCCACCCCCCACCTCAGAACCCTCCTCGATGGCATCCCATACTCCACCAACACACCAAAACCCCTGCACACGCATTGTAACACCTAAGACATTTATGAGAAATATTTTATTTTTATGTTATATACATCATCAAAGTAATCATTCACTACACACCACAACATCTTGGCCTGCATTACACGTAATCATGACCTTGCTTGATAGCTTGCATTGTACGCAATATTGAGTTTCACTAAACAGCGATGTGCTATTAAAATATTATTAAACCTAGCCGTATGAATAGTAATACTAACTTTTTGAAATAATATTTTTCAAAAAGGACATCATTTTTGGATTCAGAATATTAAAATTACCCTAGGGTGAAATTTTGGTATTTTTCTCTAAACTATAAATTATTGACGAATAGTGAAAACATTGGGTTACTATTTAAAAAACGACTTTTTATTTAAATAACTATTTATATTATTTAAATTATTTTATGTGATGATTGATACATAATACCTATATATGTTAAAGGTAATTCATTAGAGTACTTTTATAATAATTTTAGATATAAAAAAAATTTATTTAACTTTTCACCGTCTTTTACCCACCTCCTAGGAGAGTTTGACAGTTTATATAAAACATAATATTAATGCTATTGTGAGTGGAATTTTGAAAAACCAAGAGACACGGTTAAAATCATGGAGTAAAATGTGGTTCAATAAGATAAAAATAATTTTTTTAATAGTTACTTTTTACTTTTATTTACCATGGTTAAAAGTAAATAGGGTAGTTAATGGTAAAAATGATATTATTATTACCCTAACACATGTCCTAATTCTATTTGATAAGTGTAATTCGACCAAAAACATCCTTAGTATTAAAATATGACCATTAAGGTCCACACGGATCAGATTAGGACATTTATTTTTAATTTATTTAATGAAGGGTTAAAATAGTTAATATCAATGTTTAATAAATAAATAATTTTTAATATAGGGTTATACATAGGATATATTCGACTATAAATATTCATTACAATGATAAAAAGATTTCCAACATTATGGTATTTTATTTATAATTTTTAGACATTATATATTTTAATTTATTTATGACACAATGATGATTCATTAATTATCTTATTAAAGAAATATTAATATAAGTGATGTTATAAATACCCAAATAAATTTAATTTGAGACTTATTATGAATTCCAAAAGATTTATAGGTTAATATGACATGTTATTATTGATTTAATTAATTTTTTTCTAACTAATCATGCTGTTATTAATTTCTCAAAAATCAATTACCAAATAGTGTCAAAATTGACATAAAATAGTTTTTAAAACAAATATTATATTATTAATTGTTATTTTATTCCTAAAAATCTATGGTTTGGAAATATGACTTAGATAAGGTTATATATATTAATAATAAACGTCTTGGGGTTCGTTTGGCTTGTTATAGTGAGTTTATTAACCATATTGTGTAAGAAAACAAGAAGACACGATAAAAGTTAAATTATATAACTTAGAGTTAAATATAAATGATAAGGTTAAAATTGTAAAATAAACATGTATAAAATCTATTTTATGAGAAGATATAAACCCATCCTCACCTTGTCTTTGAAATAAATAAACTTTGAGCTTTTAAAAACCGAATATGACTTTATAATAAAATAATAATTTAAGTTTTTCCTAAGGTACCCCTCTCCTCCCTTATAAAAGGGAACCTCATCCCTCTCTTCATCACACCACTTTGAGCCTTCAATCAAAGCTTAACCCTACATATTTATCTTATCCACTTCCCTAGAAACATTTTAGAGGTCCTGGTATTCTTCAAAGTCCATCTTTAGTTCCCTAAGAGGAGGTTAAGAAGAGGTACTTCAAAGAAGAGGTAATGTTCGTTACCGATTCATTCAACTTTATTTCATCTTCTACTTCTTCTTATTTAGTTGTTTCATTATGAAGTAATAACATTAGTATCACTCATATACTGATATGTTATTATAAGTATGAAACAACCTTATTTAACCTTCTATCCATCCTACAGAAAACGAAATCACCGCGCGTGCGTACGTGTGGAATACCGTCTCCACGTTGTGGTGTAATCTATTTTCCATCACCACCATAATTATATGGGTATAATGGTGTAAATAATAACTATATATGATTATTTTAAATTGATATTAATTATGAAATAGTATACTTAACTTCAATATAATTCCACGATCATGTGAACGATATCATTGCTCATGCGTACGTACGACCTACCGTCTCCACGAGGTGATGAGACTCATTTTACATGATCATCAATGATTAATGATAATATAAATGAATTGAATGAATAAATATGATATATATTACACTAATAACATTCTAGAAATAAGGTATGTATAACCTAGAAGATGAATAAGAATTTATTCGACAAAACACTCAATAAACACCCGAATAACTAGTAATAATGAAATATAACTAATAAGAAGTTAAGAATATGACCATATATGACATCATAACAATGAGTATGATTCTGTAATAAGTCAATAACATTATTTAAATCATTATAAAGGAATTTTAGATACATATAAAGCAAATCGGACCTAAGGTAAGGGAAAATCTCGCAATCTCAATTTTTATCCGAGATTGTTTATACTTCGGTAATTACTGGGGCATATTTATCATCCACATTCATGTTTTGTCAATATATAGTATTATTTATTTCCTCATACAATTTTTTAAATCTAATTTTACCATTCTGTGAGTTTTTAGTAAATTTTATGAAAGGAATCTTTTTTCGTTTTTTGTACGAGGTACTTTTTGACTTTTCCGGCCAAAGTACGAGAAGAATGTCTTTGATAACTTATACGGCATGAATGGATTTTTAGAAAATTATTTCCATGAAGCTTACTTTACAAGTTTTCATGTTTATTTTTAATCAACTTCTTTTATTTTAGAATTATATGACATTTTATGAATGGAAAATGTATTTGAAGTAGAAAGGATATTTTCCTCAAGAATTGAGTTCAAGCGTTTTATCAAAATTATTTTCCAAATAAGATAATATAGGGTTCTGTTTCAATCACTATTTTTACATTGATTTGATTATTTTATGTTGAAATTGTTTTTATTAAGTCATTTTATCTTATATGGATTATGTTATGATGGCATGATGTTTAAGAATTCCATTTTTATTACATGGGTGATGCTATGATGTATGATTTATGATTCTTTGACACACATAATAATGGTTTCATTATAAGATTGGTGGGACCTATATCTCTATCCAATTCATTGGGTAATGATTTATATATCATGAGATAGAAATGGCTTGAATGGCAGGTTAATCTGGTTTAGTGAAATAGGACTGAAACGAGGAGTGAACTCGGTTCAGAAATGGACTTTGTCTGCTATGATATTGTTGGAAATGATTCTTGACTACTAAGAAATGATTCTCTATGATTATGTGTGTATTCCACAAAGTTTCATGTTTTTTGTTATGATTATTGGGATTACATTTCAGTATTATGACGTATCCCATGTTATGATTTTATGATCTCTTTTGCAGGTTAAGATTTTCAAAATGTTTTGTTCTTATGAATATGATATGATTGATATTTTATTTTCTTACCCTTATTGAGCATTGGAGCTCACCATTTTGTATGTTTTCTTTTCCCCCGGTCAGGAAGAATGGTATTAAGTAAGATATGCCAAAAGGGAATATAGATATGATAAAATATAAGGGAGATAGTGTAGATGATTTATGAACCAGTTGTTTATGCTTCCAAGTTTCTAAAGACACTATACCTATACGGTTCTTTCATGGTTTTTTATATATTGTAATAACTGTACTTCAATTTTTATGTATTAACAATGTATGTAAAGTATGGGTTGTTATAGTTGGTATCAGAGGAAAGGTACAGTCAACCTTTGGAAACTAGGATGTAAAAGCCTTAGTAAGAACCCTAAGGATAAGTCTAAGCATACAATACAATCTTAGTGTTTAAAAAATGGCCATGAACAACCTATGCTATGACCTAATTTGTGAAATTTTATTATTTATTATGTGGTTTTCCTATTATAATTAGTGTTTCTCACTCTATTCTTCTTGGTTTTAGTCAATGGCTGGAACCCGAAGAAACCGTGTTAACACAGAATGCGACGAGAAATGCAATGATTGTCCCCCTGAGTAACCAAATGTTATGGGAGCTGGAATGAAAAATCTTGTAGCCATGCTCACACAATATTCTCAAACTATGAATCATGCAGGACTTCCAAACAGGCAAAGGAAGGAGCAACATTCTGTTGAATCCTTCATGAGGCAGCATCCAACTTCATTCAGTGGGTCTATTGGTCCATTAGTGGCTGAATAATGGATCAGGACCACTGAAAATATATTTTCAGTTATTCAATGTTCTGAACATGATAAAGTCTTATTAGCAGTTTATCGTTTGGAAAGTGAAGCTGATCAATGGTGGAATATTATCAAGAATACGAGGCCAAGAGATGAAATTGAGTCCATGGAATGGGACGAGTTCAAGAACTTATTTTTAAATTAGTTCTTCCCTTGTATTATTCGAACAAAGATGGAGAAGGAGTTTCTAGAACTAAATAAAGAGGATGATGAATCTGTTGGTACCTACGATGAAAATTTTCCAAGACGTTCAAGGTACGCTTAGGGTATTATCATCCAACCTGAGAGTAAGATCGATCGATTATTTAGTTGCTTAAATCCAAGTCTTCAAAGGGCATGTACCATAAAAGACTTCAATAGCTACGGGAAAATCGTTCGATGTGCTCTCAATGTTAAGATGGAGATTATAGTAACCCATCCGTCATATGGATTTGAAAAGAAGAGGAAAATTGAATTCAAAGGAAAATATAAAGAGCACACTAAAAAGAAGATGAGTTTTCCCTTATGCTGAAAGTGTGGAAGGAAACATGGATGGAGTTTTCTTAAAGGAAAAAGTAAATGTTTCGAATGTGGAAAGGAAGTCATCAGGCATTTGAATGCCGCAATGATGGGAAGTAGATGTCTAGTGATGCGAAAAAATAAAAGGTTATATATAGTGCACCTTCTACACTTCAATGGTACAAGTGCAAGGAAATGGGTCATTATGCTAATCAATGCCTTAATCCAAGGGTTGTTGATGATGATTGACATCAACAAACTCATAACGCTCAAGACAAAGGCAAGTCACATGAAATTTCTATCCGCGATGTGGAGTACAATAACGAAGTGGTGAAAGGTACACTTACCATCGACTCTAAAGTAGAAAATGTTTTATTTGATTCTGGATCCACACACTCTTTTATTTATGAAGAATTTTCTAAGGGTATCGTCGTACTACCTCAACAATTAGATGTTGAGATAGCTGTGACAACCCCTAATGGCACAACAATCGCATCAAAAGTTTATAATTCTTCTCCGATTGAAGTTTGTGGGAAAGTGCTTTCTGAAAATCATGTGATCCTTCCTATAGTGGAATTTGACGTGATTTTTGGCATGGATTGGATTTATTTATATGGAGCTTATATCAATTGCCAAATAAGGGAAGTCACATTTTATATTCCAGATCAATCTATGATCATCTATCGATGCAAGGATAAACATAACCTTCCAGTGGATATTTCTCCTATCTTATGGGTCTTGATTCCACTTAATAAAGGTTATTTATATCAAATGGTTGGTGAGAAACTTACGATTAGGAGTATTCCCATTGTACGGGAGTTTGATTATGTCTTTCCGGAGGAATTTCCGGGTCTTCCACCATATCGTGAAGTTGAGTTTTCAATAGAACTCATACCAGGTGCTTTGCCTATTTTAAATACACCTTATAGAATGGTCCCATTTGAGTTTCATGAATTGAAGAAGCAACTCCAAGATAATATTGATAAGGGATTCATACGCCCTAGTTCATCACCTTGGGGAGCACCTGCTCTGTTTGATACGAAGAAAGATGGATCAATGAGACTCTGCATTGATTATCGAGAACTTAACAGGATCACTATCAAGAACAAGTATCATCTCCCGTGCATTGATGACTTATTTGACCAACTACGAGGACCTTAATAATTTTCCAAGATTGATATTCATTCAGGGTATCATCAATTAAGGGTAAAACGGGAGGATTTACCAAAGGCATCTTTCTGTACAAGGTATGGACACTATGAATTTAGAGTGATTCCATTTGTTCTTACTAATGACCCTGCTATCTTCATGGATCTTATGAATAGTGTCTTTAGAGACTATATTGATCAGTTTTTGGTAGTCTTTATAGATGATATTATTGTCTATTCAAAGAGCAAATAAGAACATGAAGATCACTTGTGAATTGTATTAAAGACCATGAGAAAGGAGAAGCTTTATTCTAAATTTAACTAGTGTGAATTTTGGCTTCAAAAAGTTTCATTTTTTGGTCACATAATCTCAGAAGAGGGGATATCTGTGGACCCAGCAAAAACAAAGGTTATCGAAAGATGGTCGAGATCAACAATAATAACTGAGATCCGAAGTTTTCCTAGTTTGGCCGGATATTATTAACGTTTTGTGAAATATTTTTCACGATTATCTAACCCACTCACCAAATTGACTCGTAAAGGACTTAAGTTTGTTTGGACAGAGGAATGTGAAGAGAATTTCAAGGAGTTAATAAAAAGGTTATCCAGTGCAACTTTTCTCACACTACCTTGTAGTGGAGAATGGTTTGTGATCTACAGTGATGCATCCATGAAGGGGCTATGGTGTCTTCTTATGCAAAATGATATGGTGATATCTTATGCCTCACGAAAGTTGAGAATTCATGAGTAAAATTATTCAACTCATGATTTGGAGTTAGCTGCGGTAATCATTGCATTAAAGATTCGGAGCCATTATCTTTATGGTGAAAGGTGTAATAATTATACTGAACATCAATGTTTAATGTATATCATCACACAAATTGAGATGAATATGCCCCAAATAAGATGGTTGGATCTGATTAAGGATTACGGCTTCTCAATTCTTTACCACCCTGGTAAAGGAAACAAGGTGGCAGCCGCATCAAGTCGACAAACCATGCTAGCATATCCATGATGAGGATCACCAAGGAGCAAATATTTATGGATTTACAAAGGATGGATCTTGGAATTATAGTGGAAGGGAAAAATCATATCTTTCTCAAATGAATGTTCAACCACATATACATGTGATGATTAAAGAGGCACAGAAAAAAGATGTAGAGTTACAAAAGAAGGTGAGAAATGTTTCTGAATTCAACCTTGATTTTGATAGGACAATAAAGTTCAGAAATTGGGATTGTGTTCTTCCCATCCCCGAATTAAAGAAGGAGCTACTGGATGAGGCTCATAGTTCTTCATTCCCCATTCATCCTAGAAGCGCGAAGATGTATAGGGTCTTGAAAGAGTACTTCTGGTGGGATGGCATGAAAAGAGATGTTGCTGAATATGTCTCTCGATGCATGGTTTGTCAGCAAGTTAAAGCTGAGAGACATAAGTCTAAGGGGATGTTACAACCATTACCCATACCCGAATGGAAATGGGAAAACATCACTATGGACTTTGTCACCAGACATCCTAAATCATCCTAAGGAAATAATGCTATCTGGGTCATATTAGATCGTCTTACAATGCCTTCACACTTCATTTCTATTAGAGAGGATTTCTCTCTAGATCAGTTTTCCAGGATATATGTAAAGGAAGTGCTAAGATTACATGGAGTACCACTTTCTATTATATCTGATCGGGATATGAGGTTTACTTCATAGTTCTGGCAAAGTCTTCAGCATACTCTGGATACAGAGTTGAGTTTCCACACTGCTTATCATCCTCAGACATACGGTCAGTCTGAGAGAGCAATTCAAACACTAGAAGATATGTTAAGAGCATGCTCTATGGATTTCAACGACGGTTCGGATCAACACCTACCTTTGGTGAAAGTTTCTTATAATAATAGCTTTCACTCCAGTAATCAGATAGCTCATTATGAAGCTCAATATAGAAATAAATGCCGAACTCCAACTTGCTCAGATGAATTTGGGGAAAAAATCCATTAGGACCTGATCTTGTTGATGAGATGGCAGAAAAGGTCAGATCTATTCAAAAACACATAGGAGCAGCTCAGAGTCGACAAAAAAGTCATGCCGATAATCGAAGAAAAGACCTAGAGTTTCAAGTGGGTGATAAAGTGTTCTTACGAATATCTCCTTGGAAGAGAGTAATGAGATTTGGAATGAAGGGAAAGCTACTCCCTAGGTATATCAGTCCTTTCAAAATTCTAGATCGTGTTGGGAAGGTAGCTTACTAATTGGAAATTCTATCGAATCTCTCTCAAGTCCATGATTTGTTCCATGTATCGCTCCTGAGAAAGTACATACCCGATCCTTCACATGTACTCACCTTAGAAGTTGTACCACTGGAGAAAGATATTTCTTATGAAGAACAAACGATAGTGATTCTGGATCGTAGAGAAAATGTCCTATGGAACAAAACCACTCACTTGGTTAAAGTTTTATGGAGGAACCAAAAATTAAAGAAGCTACATGGCAGCTTGAGGATATGATGAGGGAGAGGTATCCTCATCTATTTGTTTCAAAGTGACGACTTTTTGAGGGAGAAATTAATTTTAAGGGGTGTATAATGTAACAACAGAGACTTTTATGAGAAATATTTGGTTTTTATGTTATATACATCATCAAAAGAATATATCACCACACACATCACTAGCTTGTCTTTCTTAACATGTAATCGCGACCTTCTTGATAGCTTGCGTTGTACGCAATACCGAGATTCACTAAACAGTGATGTGCTATTATAATATTATTAAAACTAGCCATTATGAATAATAATACCAAATAGTTGAAATTTTATTTTTCAAAATGGACTTCATTTATGGATTCAGAATATCGAAATTAGCCTAGGGTGACGTTTTGGTATTTTTCTAAAAACATTCAATTTTTGATGAATAATGAAAACACTAGGTTAATATTTAAAAACGAACATATTATTAAAACAATTATTTATTTTATTTAAATTTATTTTATGTGAATATTGATACATAATACCTATATAAGTTCAATGTAATTCATTGGAGTAATTTTATATTAACTTTAGATATATAAAAAAGTTATTGAACATTTCACCATCTTTTACACACCTCCTAGGAGAGTTTGAAAATTTATATAAAACATAATTTTACCACGTCATTGAGTGGAAATTAGAAACTTCGAGAGACACGGTTAATATCAAGAAGTAAAATTTTATTCAATAAGATAAATTTTTTTGGTGAATAGTAACTTTTTACTTTTATTTACCACGGTAAAAGTAAAAAATGGTAATTAAGGGTAAAATGATATTATTATTACCCTAACACATATACTAATTCTATTGGATAAGTGTAATTGGACCATAAACAACCTTAGGAATAAAATATGACCATTTATGTCCACTTGGATTAGATTAGGACATTTATTATTAATTTATTTAAAGAAGGGTTAAAATAGTTAAAATCAATGTTTAATAACTAAATAATTTTTAATATAGGGTTATACATAATATAAATTCTAATATAAATACTAATTATAAATATAAAAAGATTTATTAAATAATGGTATTTTATTTATAATTTTTAGACATTAAATCATTTAATATATTTATGAGACAATGATGATGTAGTAATTATCTTATTAATAATATATTAACATAAATGATGTTATAAATACCCAAATAAATTTAATTTGAGGCTTTATATGAATTTAAATAATTTTATAGGTTAATATGAATTGTTTTTATTTATTTAATTATCATTTTTTGAACTAATCATGATGTTATCATTTTCACAAAAATCAATTACCAAATAGTGTCAAAATTGACATAAAATAGTTTTTAAAACAAATATTATATTATTAATTTATATTTTATCCCTAATAATATAAGGTTAGTACAAATGACTTAGATAAGGTTATATATATTAATAATAAACAACTTGGGGTTAGTTTTTCTTGTTATAGTATGTTTATTAACCATATAGTGTAAGAAAACAAGAAGACACGGTAAAAGTTAAATTATTTAAAGTAGAGTTAAATCTAAATAATAAGGTTAAAATAGTAACATAACATGACTTAAATCAACTGGATGAGAGGATTTCTACCCATACCCACCATATTTTCTAAATAAATAAATTTGGAGCTATTAAAAATTGAATATGAATTTATAATAAAATAATATTTTATGTTTTTTCTAAGGTGCACCTCTCCTCCCTTATAAAAGGGCACCTCCTCCCTCTCTTCTTCACACCACATTGAGCCTTCAAGCTCAGCCGACCCCTACCCAATTATCTTCTCCAATTCCCTAGAAACATCCTAGAGGTCCTTGTTTTCTTCAAATACCATCTTTAGTGCCCTAAGAGGAGGTTAAGAAGAGGCGCTTCAAAGAAGAAGCAATGTCCGTTACCGATTCATTCCACTTTATTTATTCATCTACATATTCTTCTTTATTTGTTTCATTATGAAGTAATAACATCAGTGTCACTCATATACTGGTATGTTATTATATGTATGAAACAACCCTATTTCACCTTCTATCCATCTTACGGAAAATGAAATCACCGCGCTTGCGTACGTACGGAATACCGTCTCCACTCCATGGGGTAATCTATTTTACATCACCAACATACTTGGATTGGTATAATTGTATAAAGACTAACTATATTTGATTATTTTAAATTTATATTAATACTGAAATAGTATACTTACACTTAAATATTTTTCCACGATCATGGGAATGATATCATCGCTCGTGCGTACGTACGACCTACTGTCTCCACGATGTGATGCGACTCGTTTAACATGATCTAAAATGATAAATGATTATATAAATGAATTTAATGAATAAATATGATATATATTACACTAATACGATTCTGTAAATAAGGTATCTATAACCAAAAATAAGAATAAGAATTTATCCGACAAAACATGTAATAAACACCCGAATAACTAGTAATAATGAAATATTACTAATAATAAGCTAATAATATGACCATATATGATATCATAATAGTGAGTGAGATTCTATAAAAAGTAAATAACATTATTTAAATCATTATACAGGAGGTTCAGACACGTACGATGCAAATCGGACCTAAGGTAAGGGAAAATCTCGCAATCTCAATTTTTATACGGGATTGTTTATACTTTGGTAATTACTGGGGAATATATATCATCCACATCCATGTTTCATAAATATGTAATATTATTTCTATCATCCTACAATTATTTAAATCCAATTTTACCCTTCAGTGAGTTTTTAGTAAAAGATATGAAATGAATCTTTTTTCATTATTCGTACAAGGTACTTTTTGACATTTCGGGCCAAAGTACGAGAAAAATGTCTTTTTTTAACTAATACGACATGAATGGATTTTTAGAACATTATTTCCATGAAGCTTACTTTACAAGTTTTCAAGTTTTTTTTAATCAAATTCTTTAATTTTAGAATTATATGACATTTTATGAAAGGAAAATGTTTTTGATGTAGAAAAGATATTTTCCTCAAGAATAAAGTTCAAGCATTTTACCAAAATTATTTTCCATATAAGATAATATAGGGTTCTATTTCTATCCTTATTTTTACATTGATTTTATTATTTTATGATGTAATTATTTTTATGAATTACTTTTATCTTATATGGATTATGTTATGATGGAACGATGTTTAAGAATCCCATTTTTATTACATGGGTTATGCTATGATGTATTATTTTTGAATGTTTGACACACATAACAATGGTTTAATTATGAGATGGGTGGGACCTATATCTCCCTCCAATTCATTAGGTAATGCTTTATATCTCATGAGATAGACATGGCTGGAATGACAGGTTAATCCAGTTCAGTGAAACAAGACTAAAATGAGGAGTGAACTCGGTTCAGAAATGGACTTTGTCCGCTAAGATAGTCTTGGAAATGAGTATTGACTACTAAGAAATGATTCTATATGATTATATTTGTATGACATAGAGTTTGATGTTTTTAGTAATGATTATTGGGATTACATTTCACTATTATGACTTATCCAATGTTATGATATTATGATCTCTTTTGCAGGTTAAGATTTTCAAAATGTTGTGTTCATATGAATATGATATGATTGATATTTCATTTGTTTACCCTTACTAAGAATTGAAGCACACCCTTTTGTATGTTTTCTTTTCCCCAGGTCAAGAAGAAGGGTATTAAGTATGATATGCCACAAGGGACTCTAGATGTGATAAAATAAAAGGGAGATAGTGTAGATGATTTATGAACCAGTTGTTTATGTTTCCCAGTTTTTAAAGACACTATACCTATACAGTCCATTCATGGTTTTGTTATATGTTGTAATAAGTGTACATAAATTTCCAAAGAATTAACAATGTATGTAAATTATGGGTCGTAAAATTTGGTATTAGAGGAAAGGTATAGTCAAACTTTGGAAACTAGGATGTGAAAGCCGTAGTAAGAACCCTACGGATAAGTCTATGTATAGAACACAATCTTAGTGTTTAAAAAATGGCCATGAAAAAACAATGAAAAGACCTTATTTGTGAAATTTTATTCTTTATTATGTGTATTTACTATTAGAATTAGTGTTTCTCACACTATTCTTCTTGGTTTTAGTTAAAGGATGGAACCCGAAGGAACCATGTTAACTTATAATGCGATGGGCAATGCAATGATTGTCCCCCTGAGAAACCAAACATTATGGGAGCTGGAATTCAAAATCTTGTAGCCATGCTCACACAACTTTCTCAAACTATGAATCAGGCAGGACTTCCAAATGCATAAAGAAAGGAGTAGCATTATGTTGAATCCTTCATGAGGCAGCGCCCACCTTCATTCATCGGGTCTACTGGTCCATTAGTGGTTGAACAATGGATAAGGACCACTGAAAAAATATCTTCTGTTCATCAATGTTCTGAACCTGATAAAGTCGTCTTAGCAGTTTATCATTTTTAAGGTGAAGCTGATAAATGGTGAAATATTATCAAGAATACGATGCCAAGAGATGAAATTGAGTCCATGGAATGGGACAAGCTCAATAACTTATTTTTCAACAAGTTCTTCCCTCGTATTCTTCAGACAAAGATGGAGAAGGAGTTTCTTGAACAAAATCAAAAGAATGATGAATCTGTTGGTACCATCAAAGAAACTTTTACAAGACTTGCATGGTAAACATATGGTATTATTATCCAACCTGAGATTAAGATCGATCGATTCTTTAGTGGTTTAAAACCAATTCTTCAAAGGGTGTTACCCATAAGGGACTTCAATAGTTATGAGGAAATCGTTCGATGTGCTCTCAAGGTTGAGATGGATATTGGAGTACCCATCTGTCATATGGATTTTAAAAGAAGAGGAAGATGGAATTCAAAGGAAAATCTAAAGATCACACTAAAAAGAATATGTGTTTTCCCTTATGTTGAAAGTGTGGAAAGAAACATGGTGGGAGTTGTCTTAAAGGGACAAGTAAATGTTTCAAATGTAGAAAGGAAGGTCATCGAGCATTTGAATGCCGCAATGATTAGAAGTAGATGTCTAGTGATGCGAACAAAGAAAAGGATACATAGAGTGCACCTCCTACACTTTAATGTTACATGTGCAATGAAATGGGGCATTATGCTAATCAATACCCTAATCCAAGGGTTGTTGATGATGATCGATATCAACAAAATCTTAACGATCAAGACAAATGAAAGTCACTTTCAATTTCTATCAGCGATGTGGAGTATGATAACGAAGTGGTGAAAGGTACACTTACCATCCACTCTAAAGTAGAAAATGTCTTATTTGATTCTGGATCCACCAACTCTTTTATTTATGATGAATTTTCTAAGGGTATCATCGTATTACATAAAAAATTAGATATTGAGTTAGCTGTGACAACCCCTAATCGCACAACAGTCGCATCAAAAGTTTATAATTCTTCTCCGATTGAAGTTTGTGGGAAAGTGCTTCATGAAAATCTTGTGATCCTTCCTATAGTGGAATTTGATGTGATTCTTGGTATGGATTGGATTTCATTATATGGAGCTTATATGAATTGAAAAATAAGGTAAGTCACATTTCATATTCTAGATCAATCTATGATCGTCTATCAATATAAGGATGAACATAACCTTCCAGTGGATATTTATTCCATCTTATGGGTCTTGATTCCACTAAATGAAGGTTATTTATATCAAATGGTTGGTAAGAAACTCAAGATTAAGAGTATGACCATTGTATGGGAGTTTGATGATGTCTTTCCGGAGGAATTCCTGGGACATCAACCATATCGTGAAGTTGAGCTTTCAATAGAACATGAATCGGTTGCTTTGCCTATTTCAAAGACACCTTATAGAATGGACCCAATTGAGTTGCATGAATTGATGAAGAAAATCCAAGAGTATATTGATAAGGGATTCATACGCCCTAGTGCGTCACCTTGGGGAGCACAGGTTCTCTCTGTTACGATGAAAGATGGATCAATGAGACTATGCATTGATTATCGAGAACTTAACAAGATCACAATCAAGAACAAATATCCTCTCCCGCACATTGATTACTTATTTGACCAACTACACGGAGCTCAATACTTTTCCAAGATTTATTTTCATTCAAGGTATCATCAATTAAGGGTCAAAAGGGAGGATTTACCAAAGACAGATTTATGTACAAGGTATGGACACTATGAATTTATAGTGATTCCATTTGGTCTTACTAATTCCCTTTCTATCTTCACGGATATGATGAATTGTGTCTTTAGAGACTATCTTGATCAGTTTGTGGTAGTCTTTATTGACGATATTTTTGTCTATTCAAAGAGAAAATAAGAACATGAAGATCACTTGTGAATTGTATTAAAGACCCAGAGAAAGGAGAAGCTTTATGCAAAATTTACCTAGTGTGAATTTTGGCTTCAAAAAGTTGCATTTTTTGGTCACATAATCTCAGAAGAGGGGATATCTGTGGATATAGCAAAAACAAAGGTTATCAAAAGATGGTCGAGATCAACAACAGTAACTGAGATCTGATGTTTTCTTGGTTTGGTTGGATATTATCGAAATTATGTGAAATATTTTTCACGATTATATAACATACTGACCAAATTGGCTCAGAAAATAGTTAAGTTTGTTTGGAAACAGGAATGTGAAGAGAATTTCAAGGAGTTAAAAAGAAGGATATCCCATGCACATGTGCTCCCACTGACTTGTAGTGGAGAAAGGTTTGTGATCTATAGTGATGCATCCATGAAGGGGTTATGGTGTCTTTTTATGAAAAATGATATGTTGATAGCTTATGCCTCACGACAGTTGAAAATTCATGAGTAAAATTATCCAACTCATGATTTGGAGTTATCTACGGTAATCATTGAATTAAAGATTTGGAGGCATTGTCTTTATGGTGAATGGTGTAATATTTATACTGATCATAAAATTTTAAAGTATATTTTCACACAAATTGAGATGAATATGCGCCGAAGAAGATGGTTGGAGCTGATTATGGATTACAAATGCTCAATTCATTACCACCCTGAGAATGTAAACAAGGTGGCAGGCGCATTAAGTCGACAAACCATGCTAGCTTATCCATGATGAGGATAACAAAATATCCAATATATATGGATTTACAAAGGATGGATCATGGAATTATAATGGAGGAAGAAAATCATATCTTTCTTAAATGAATGTTCAACCTTATATACATGTGAAGATTAAAGAGGCACCTAACGAAGATGTAGAGTTACAAAAGAAGGTGAGAAATGTTTCTGAATTCACCCTTGATTTTGATGGGATAATAAAGTTTAGGAATCAGGTTTGCGTTCCTCCCATCCCTGAATTAATGAAGGAGCTACTGGATGAGGCTCATAGTTCTTCATTCTCCATTCATCCTTAAAGCATGAAGATGTATAGGGACCGGAAATAGTAATTTTTTGGGATGGAATGAAAATAGATGTTGTTGAATATGTCTCTCGATGCATTGTTTGTCAGCAAGTTAAAGATGCGAGATATGAGTCTAAGGGGATGTTACAACCATTACCCATACCCGAATGGAAATGGGAAAACATCACTATAGACTTTGTCACCAGACTTCCTAAAACATCCAAAGGCAATAATTCTATATGGGTCATATTTGATTGTCTTAAAATGTCTGCACACCTCATTTCTATTAGAGATGATTTCTCTCTGGATCATCTTACCAGGATATATGTAAAGGAAGTGGTAAGATTTCATGGAGTACCACTTTTCATTATATCTGATCGGGATCTGAGGTTTACCTCAATGTTCTGGCGAAGTCTTCAGCATACTCTGGATATAGAGTTGAGTTTCTGCACTGCTTATCATCCTCAGACAGACTGTCTCTCTGAGAGAAAAATTCAAACTCTAGAAGATATGTTAAGAGCTTGCTCTATGGATTTCAAAGGTGGTCGGGATCAACACCTACCTTTGGTGGAATTTTCTTATAATAATATCTCTCACTCCAGTATTCAGATGGCTCCTTATGAAGCTCTATATGGAAAGAAATGCCGAACTCCAACTTGTTGGGATGATGTTGAGGAAAAAATCTATTAGGACCCGATCTTGTTGATGAGATGGCAGAAAAGGTCAGATATTTTCAAAAACACATAAGAGCGGCTCAGAGTCGACAAAAAATTTATTCTGATAACCAAAGAAAATACCTAGAGTTTGAAGTGGGTGATAAAGTGTTCTTAAAAATATCTCCTTGGAAGAGAGTAATGAGATTTGGAAAGAAGGGAAAGATACGCCCTAGGTATATCAGGCCTTTAAAAATACTAGGTCATGTTGGGAAGGCAACTTACCGATTGTTACTTCTACCGAATCTCTCTCAAGTAAATTATGTGTTCCATGTATCGCTCCTGAGAAAGTACATACTCGATCCTTAACATGTACTCAACTCAGAAGTTGTACCGCTGAAGAAAGATCTTTCTTGTGAAGAAAAACTGATAGTGACTCTGGATCATAGCAAAAAAGTCCTACGGAACAAGACCACTCGCTTGGTGAATGTTTCATGGAGGAACAACCAATTAGAAGAAGCTACATGGGAGCTTGAGAATATGATGAGGGAGAGGTATCCTCATCTGTTTGTTACAAAGTGACGAATTTTTAGGGTGAAATTCATTTTAAGGGGGGTAAAATGTAACTCCCGAGACTTTTATGAGAAATAATTTGTTTTTGTGTTATATACATCATCACAGGAATCTTTCACCACACACAACACTTGCTTGGATTTCTTTACACGTAATCACGACCTTCCTTGATAGCTTGCATTGTACGCAATACCGAGTTTCACTAAACATCGATGTGCTATTAAAATGTTATTAAAACTAGCCGTTATGAATAATAATACCCACTTTTTGAAATTTTATTTTTCAAAATGGACTTCATTTTTGGATTCAGAATATCGAAATTAGCCTAGGGTTATGTTTTGGTATTTTTCTGAAAACTTTCAAATTTTGATGAATATTGAAAACATTGGGTCACTATTTAAAAACCGAATTTCTATTTAAATAATTATTTATTTTATTTAAATTTATTTTATATGAATATTGATACATAATACCTATATATTTTCAATGTAATTAATTGGAGTCATTTTATAATAATTTTAGATATATAAAAATTTAATTGAACTTTTCACCGTCTATTACCCACCTCCTAGGAGAGTTTGAAAATTTATATAAAACTTAATTTTACAACTTCTTTGAGTGGAAATTAGAAACACCGAGAGACACAGATAATATCAAGTAGTAAAATTTGCTTCAATAAGATAACAATATTTATTGGTGAATAGTAACTTTTTACTTTTATTTTCCACAGTTAAAAGTAAATAGGGTAATTAAGGGTAAAAATGATATTATTATTACCCTAACACATGTACTAATTCTATTGGATAAGTTTAATTCGACAAAAAACAATATTAGGAATAAAATATGAGCATTTAGGTCCACTTGGATTAGATTAGGATATTTATTATTAATTTATTTAAAGAAGGGTTAAAATAGTTAAAATAAAGGTTTAATAACTAAATCATATTTAATATAGGGTTATACATAATTAAAATTCTACTATAAATATTAATTAGAAATACAAAAATATTTCCTACATAATGGTATTTTATTTATAATTTTTAGACATTAAATAATTTAATTTATTTTTGAGAGAATGATGATGTCGTAATTATCTTATTAATGAAATATTAACATAATTGATGTTATAAATTCAGAAATAAATTTAATTTGAGACATTTTATGAATTAAAATAATTTTATAGGTTACTATTATATGTTATTATTGATTTAATTAACTATTTTCAAACTAATCACGCTGTTATCATTTTCACAAAAATCAATTACCAAATAGTGTCAAAATTGACATAAAATAGTTTTTAAAACAAATATTATATTATTATTTTTTATTTTATTCCTAATAATCTAAGGCTCGGAAAATGACTTTATATGGTTATATATATTAATAATAAACAACTTGGTTTTATTTTGGCTTGTTATAGTATGTTTATTAACCATATAGTGTAAGAAAACAAGAAGACACAGTAAAAGTTAGATTATTTAACATAGAGTTAACCATAAATGATAAGGTTAAAATAGTAACCTACACATGTCTTAAATCAATTGGATGAGAGTATTTCGACCCATACCCACCTTAGATTCGAAATAAATAAATTTAGAGCTATTAAAAACTGAAAAATGACTTTCTAATAAAATAATAATTTATGTTTTTCCTAAGGTGACCCTCTCCTCCCTTATAAAAGGGAACCTCCTCCCTCTATTCTTCACACCACATTGAGCATTCAAGCTTGGAAAAACCTGGAAAATTTATCATTTACACTTTCTTAGAAACATCCTAGAGGTCCTGGTCTTCTTCAACGACCATCTTTAGTGCCCTTAGAGGAGGTTAAAAAGAGGTGCTTCAAAGAATAGGTAATGTCTGTTACCGATTCCTTCAACTTTATTTCTTCTTCTACTTCTTCTTCTTTAGCTGTTTCATTATGAAGTAATAACATCAGTATCACTCATATACTTATATGTTGTTATAAGTATGAAAAAACCCTATTTCACCTTCTATCCATGCTATGAAAAATGAAATCACCGTGCGTGTGTACGTACGGAATACTGTCTCCACGCCGTGGGGTAATCTATTTTCCACCACCACCAAAATTTGATGGGTATAATGGTGTAATGAATAACTATATATGATTATTTTAAAGTGATATTAATTCTAAAAAAGTATACTTACACTTCAATCCAATTCCACGATCATGGGAATGCTATCATTGCTCGTGCGTACGTACAACCTACCGTCTACACGATGTGATGCGACTCGTTTTACATGATCTTCAATGCTTAATGATTATATAAATAAATTGAATGAATAAAATTTATATATATTTCTCTAATACCATTATGTAAATAAGTTATCTATATTCTAAAAGAAGAACAAGAATTTATTTGACAAAACACGCAATAAACACCCGAATAACAAGTGACAATGAAATATTACTAATAAGAAGCTAAGAATATGACCATATATGATATCATAACATTGAGTACGATTCTAGAATAAGTCAATAACATTATTTAAATAATTATACAAGAGGTTCAGACACGTACAAAGAAAATCGGACCAAAGGTAAGGGAAAATCACACAATCTAAATTTTTATATGAGATTGTTTATACTTCGGTAATTACTCGGGCATATTTATCATGCACATCCATGTTTTGTAAATATTTAATATTATTTCTATCCTCATAAATTTTTTTAAATCAAATTTTACCCTACGATGAGTTTTTATTAAAAGATATGAAAGGAATCTTTTGTCATTTTTCGTATGAGGTACTTTTTGACTTTTCCGGCCAAAGTACGAGAAGAATGTCTTTTTTTAACTTATACAGGATGAATGGATTTTTAGAACTTTATTTCCATGAAGCTTAATTTACAATTTTTCAAGTTTATTTTTAACAAACTTCTTTTATTTTAGAATTATATTGCATTTTAATAAGGGAAAATGTTTTTGAAGTATAAAGGATATTTTCCTCAAGAATGTAGTTCAAGCATTTTATCAAAATTATTTTCCATCTATGATAATATAGGGTTCTGTTTCTATCCCTATTTTTACATTGATTTGATTATTTTATGATGGAATTATTTTTATGAAGTCCTTTTATCTTACAAGGATTATGTTATGATGGCATGATGTTTAAGAATCCCATTTTTATTACATGGGTTAGGCTATGATGTATGATTTAGGATTTTGTGGCACACATAAGGATGATTTCATTATGAGATTGGTGGGACCTATATCTCCCTCCAATGCATTGGGTAATGATTTATATCTCATGAGATAGACATGGCTGTAATGAAAGGTTAATCCGGTTCAGTGAAATAGGACAAAAACGAGGAGTGAACTCAGTTCAGAAATGGACTTTGTCCGCTAAGATAGACTTGCCAATGAGTCTTGACTACTAAGAAATGATTCTTTATGATTATTTGAGTATGCTAAAGAGTTTAATGTTTTAAGTTATGATTATTGGGAATAAATTTCAGTATAATGACTTATCACGTGTTATGATATTATGATCTCTTTTGAAGGTTAATATTTTCAAAATGTTGTGTTCTTATGAATATGATATGATTGATATTTATTTTTATTACCCTTACTGAGAATTTGATATCACTCTTTTGTATGTTTTCTTTTCCTCTGTTCAGGAATAAGGGTATTAAGTAAGATATTCCAAAAGGGACTCTAGATGTGATAAAATAAAAGGGAGATAGTGTAGATGATTTATGAACCGGTTGTTTATGTTTCCCAGTTTCTAAAGACACTATACCTATACAGTCCTTTCATGGTTTTTTATATGTTGTAATAAGTGTACTCAAATCTCCGAAATTAACAATTTATGTAAAGTATGGGTCGTTATACACATCCCCTTTCTTGGCCAAACACCTGACGACCTTCCCTATTTTTTTCGACGCTACGCAAGACTAACAACCTCCTCAAAGCTCCGACTAACCTCCCACACCATCTTCATAGGCGTGTTTCCTTTTGAAAGGGTTTTTATTCAATTTTGGGTACATTTTCAGTTAAGTATTGGAATTTGATTGATTTTTTATGGTTAAATTGGTCCAATTGTTTGACTTTAGGTTATAATTGTGTTTCATGTTGTGTGTTTGGCAAGAAGTAGCAGTTTCACACCAAAATTTTGGTGTTCTCCACACCGAGGTAGGTGTTTCCGCGTATAACTACTGCTTGATATATTAATATGCTTGTTAGATTAATTTTTCATGGCCTTCCATTAATTAATTGTGTGCGAACTTAGTTTTTAAAAATAATTTTACATGCGTTGATTTATTTTGTAGCATGTTAGTATAGTGTATAGTGTGTTTATGTAAAAACCATTATTGAGTCATTTTATTGTGTTATATGAGTTTTTAAATAAGATTATTTAATTTATGAAAATCCTTGATTTGGATTATGATGTGTTAAAAATGTTCATTTTGATATAAATGTGGTTTTTGTGTGTGAAATTCATGTGACGTCACTTGGAATTGTTTTGAAGAATTTATGAATGGTTTACTATATGGTGTGGAAATTAAAAACATGTTTTGAAAACTATCATGGGGTTAAAATCATTCCAGAATAAACATTTTTCATTTATTTATTAGTAGAATTTTTATGCAATATTAGTTTGATTTTTCTTTGAATAACATGTGTCGAGCTGTTTACTATTTTATAAACTGTGTTGTAACGATAAAAAAATGTGTATGAGCTGAAGTGGTGTTCTGGGTGTGTCTTCAATGGGAATTTAGATAAAAAATGGATTCTTAAAGTCATGCGGCATAATTTAAACTAGTTAATAATGTTTTTAGGTGTATGTTTGACTGTGAAAATGGACGTTTAAACAGTGCACATGGTTTCTTATGTTTGGTTAGTTATTCAGATTTAGTTTAAGAGATTTATAGTGTGCGTATTGTTATTATTTTTATTTTCATTATTTTATTTTTATGTGTTCACGTGTGGTGTTGTGTATAGGTAGCTTCTCGTTTTTTTTCTTATTTATGTTTTACACATGACATGAAATCTGAACCTTCTGAGAAGAAATGGGGAGCCAGGGTACTAGGTGGGAGGACTAGGACTTGTGTGCTAGTGACATAGAAGTGGCATCGTCCTAGTTTCAATTAGATAGATTAACAACTACAACACTAACTAAACATTTGGATGATGTTGGGAGACCACTAGGTTATGGATGTGTTTCCCTACTGGTGGCACGTGCATGAGAACATATATTATTGTGTTCTTATACCATTGTTCAATGAGACATGATGTTCTAGGGTACAACTTCTCGCAAGTGTCTTTAGATACTCTCCCTTGTATTTGTGCCCCTATTTTTTTTACGCTCACTGTCGATACATGATGTGATGTTGGGGTTACCATGATAGTCTGTGTGAGTGTCTTTGTTGTAATTCAAGTTGATTTTCTTGAAAGTATTTTTCATTAAAACGGTTTTCATTAAAATTGATTAATAACTTATTTATTTTTATTCTGTTAAACTGAAAATGTATTTGTAATTTAATAATTATGTGTGGATACTTTTCTCAGTGGAATCCTAGTGGCCTTTTGGCTCACACGCTATATACACCCTTTGGGTGTATGTAGATCTAGTTTCATTTTTCATTCAAGGTCATGGAATTAAGCATAGCATGGGCTGTTGAAGTTTTCAGTGGCACCCTCATGTCGGTTTGGTGAATGTGGCTTTAGGTTGTGGCGCCTCATGTTTCGTGGAGGTTTGATTTAGTGTTTTTAGTTCTTCTTTTATATTTGTTTCCTTTTGGTTCTTTTCTAAAGTTGAAAACATTAATTTTGACCCAAAATTAAGGGCTTGTTTGGTTGTTTGAATTTAGTTTTAAATTTATTAATCTTGATTTTTGTTTTATGTTCACTTAGTCGGGTTACCCATTCCCATGTTTTTTTGATACTTGGGCAGTTGTGCCTGCCCATGGGGATTGGGAACGCCCTTCAGGCATTGTCGCGGACCAGGTCAGGCATTATTTTGATGGAGGATCATCTTGGTCCATGACCAGACCACCGTAAGAAAATATTTCTCAAGAAACATGCCTTTTAATTCATCCAAATAATCAGAATCAATATCTTCACTATCACTGATATTTGTAACCATTTACCACCACTAGTTGGAATCACATGTAAAATGGTAAAAGAAGACTGACCTTTTGATTCTCTAAACACCCCATGACATCAGAAATCACTTCCAGTCATTTAATCCACCCATTAGCTAGTACATGGTGAGATGATCCTCTAAATTATGGGGAATGTTGACTCACGAAATGCTTCACTACTGACATATTATTATGTGGTTTATCTGGATGATCTAGTTATTGAATACCACCACCATTTATATAATGATTCCATAGTTCCATCAATGAAACAAACTATTATGTTTTGATTTTGACCATCTCAGATTGCTAATTTGGATGTTTGTTTTCCTATTGATTTTATCTCATCATAGCTGCCCTATTTCCTTGGTCGAAAACCATTCATAACACAGAAATCTTTTAAGCTAAGAAACATGGTAATCTTTAAATTCAATATCATTTCAATATTACAATAAATGAATTTATGGATTTTAATTTATGAATATCCTAACTCCTAGATTTTTCTAAACCGACCTATGATACCAAATATATGGCCCCATCCATAAAAGTTACTTAATCTTGAGATATGTTAAGAATTATTAGCTGAGGATTATTCCAGGTTTATATTTTTAGAGAATTAGGCCTTAACTGTTACATTACATCTCAAAAATTACAAAGTAGACACTTCTACTCTATCCAATTTCTCTCACAAAAATAAAAATCCATAAAATAAAACAAAAAATTATCTATTTGATAAAAATATTAATGAATTCATCTTTTATTATACCATTCCTTATACCCTGTGAAAAATGTTTCAAAACATAGGATGGGAATTAAAATCTCATTAAGGGTTATAAAATAAAAAAAGAAAACTTTTTCCCATTAATACATACAAATCAGTGAAACCAAACATTTCAATAATAAAATCTAATATCTTTAACAAACCTCATGAAAGAATTTTATTTATGAATAACTCATAGAAATTATAAATTATAATGGAAACATGAGGCATCCTTGACATACTTACATTGTAACTTCCACATCTACATATGGAGTTACATTTGGAATACCTATCACATGATATTTCCTAAATCTATTTAGAGAAACTTTAAGGTTTACATCCGTTATGTTACAAAATTCATGGGATATCTATATTAAGATCACCCACCCTTATTATATCACAGAACCACCACTATACATAAACAATTCCCTCGAACCATAACATCATCATTATATATAAAACAATCATAAAAAACAGATAATATTTCCACATTCCAAACACAATATATCATTTCAATATATTGACATAATTAATGTTTTCCTAAAACCATTATCAATACAACAATATATTAAAATGGTATATGGTATTTATTTTCCTTCTGAAAATGTTATGTCTTGTTACGAAATCCCAATATCAAATAATAATAGTGGTGGTGGAAACAAATGTTGTCATCATGTATGTTAAAAAGAAATATTAGTTATTCTCTTTAGAAAAACAATTCGTAGAAAAATTATTTTCATTTAATGAAATTAATATTCAATGTGGTTTGTTCACCTTATAAAACAATGTCGTGTATAAATCAAAATAATCCTCAATGAAAGGACATTGAGATGGAGTCTCATACCTTGAGCCTTACTTGTCATGTATGTTCCTTGTTCATCCTGAATAAAAAACATAATATAATTTATACTTTGTTTAGAATCATTTTAAAGTTTATTATACTATTTATATCAATATTTATCATGTTATATTCATTATATAATTATTTATGTTAATTTCAGTCATTTTGTCGATATTCGGTTCTTGAGTCAAAAATGAACATGTTATAAATACAAATCGTCAATGTGGTCAAAATTTCATTATCTCCAAAATTATATTCATGGTTTAAATATAATATATATCTAGTATATATATATGTATTTTTAATATTACATAACATGTGTATATAAGAAATCAAATTCACTGTTCATGGAGACAGTAAGTAATATGTATGCATGAAAGCTACTTTCATTTCCATTTCATATTTAAAGCAATGAAAAATAAATGATACATAGGAAGAATAAAATTCAAATATAATGTCAAATTATAAATATGATACATAAATTAATTAACTCTATCCTTTATACATTCCATTTATGGCATGAATGAGACATTTTACTTTGAGGGGGCTGTAGTCTGCAATTCCTCAAATGAAGTTATTATTTTTACAAATTATGGAAAGAATAAAGGTATTATTTAAATAAACAAATGAAGTATAGAGAAAATATAAATTTAATATATATCATATATAAATTTGGTTCCATTATAATGGCCACCATGAGAGGTGGTAGGGTATAATTGAACAATCATCGTTTTGTGAGGCAGCAGTTCGTAGCACAGAGAAATAGTATGTTCATATCCATTAGATGGTGCTATGTGCATGTGTAGTTTGAATACATATAATAAGAAAATTATTTTATATTGAGGACACTATTTTTATGTATTCAATTAATAATAATATAATTTGGATTGAAGAATTAAAATAATTTATATGAAATTTATATAAGTCACTAACTCTTAAAATGTGCAATTCCCTTTGATTTAGGCCAAAAGGATTTCTTTAATTTCCTTAGTCCTAAGGTAAGGTTTCTAAGAAGAAAATTTTGATGTTAAGAGATTGTTTGGGAATATTTTGGATGAGGCAAGGGGATTGAGTGGTGTGACTAAATTAGATTAGGTGATTCTCTATTATGAGAGGGATGGGGGCACTTTAAGAAGGCATTAAAATATTACTTTATTAATAAATGATTTTTTATTTTAAATGGTCCAAAATAAATTTATTTCAAATATATGATTGTTTTAGGTCTAAAAACTCACATAAAATTGTTTTTAAAAAAGTATAGTTTACAAATTTAACCATATCTTTTAGCATTAAACCTTTGTTAACTAACTTGATTCTTACCATGTATTCTTGTATATTCATTCAATACGGTTAAAATAATTATAATAAAATACTAATTGAACCAAAAGTTATTCATTAATGACATATTCAACATTTTTAAAAATCATTTGGCCTAATATTATATTTTTATGACTATTATATCATTTAATAAATTATTATTTGTTTTAAAAACATATTTATGCCAATTATTATACTATTCATATTATGTCTTTTCGAAAACCCACAACAACCCGATTCTAGAAAAAAAACATCATAAATTCAAATATAAATGGGGTTTATGGCACCCGAAAATACTGAATGACATTGGGACAAAAATTGGGACTCCCATCTGGCTTGATATGGAGACTGAGGATGTATGGTTTGGGAATTTTTCTTGGATGCTACGGGAGATTGATCTTAGATCCACCCTGACCGACAGGGAAACCATTTTAACTCTTTCTGATTACATTCAAATTAACATTGACTATGAAAAAAATACTTTTTTGTTCTGAATTCATGGATGTCAGGTACTCTTTGGTGCAACGTCGAATGAAAATCTCATGTGATGGATGTGGTTTGAGAGGTCACTCGGTCAACATCTGTCAAAAGAAGTCAATGATCAAAGATGAAGACAAGACAAAAGACATTTCTCATGATGATCCACATGTGGAGAAAATTAATTCTCAATAGGATAAGGGAAAAGGATTGATGGCCGCAGATCGACAAAATGATTCAAATAATCTTAATTCCTTCACTTCTGGAACCAAGATGAAATAAGGGGCTGCATTCTTCGTAGAAGATGCAAATGTCACTGATGTAGATATTCTAAATAATGTACAAAATACGAGGTTGAAGCCGGATCAACCTCAATCCCAATGAAATGACCATGAAGCGATGGTTGAATAAGTAAATGAGGAAGAGAATCACAAAGAGGTTGATCAACAACTTCATTATAAAAAAATGACTCCCTTGAGTAATGGAAGGGAAAAAAATTATAAGTTCCACCCAGTTCCAAAATTTGTAATGCCTCATCAAAACCCGTTGTGGATAATGATGGCGTACAACTTGTTTCCTAAAAGAAGGAAAGGCCCTTAGGTGACCTCCAAGTGGAGTTTGAGAAACTAACTGAGGAGTCCAAACAATAAGAGACTCCTCCCCAGACTGAAGAGGTTGAGGGGATGATGGACATGTCTCCGGAAAAGAATATTGAGAAGAAAACAAATATCTCCTACTCTGATAGCACTAACAGTGAGACCCTATATGAAAGTATTGAAGCTCTTCCACCAAGTGGAGGAAAATTTAAATGTCGGGGGAGCTGGCACAAAAGATCTACTGCTGAATGGATTTCACTACATGAGAAGGTAATAAGACTAAATGACAGAGTGGCGAAAAACATAAGTCGCTAGATTTTTCATTGGGAACTTTTCTTTGTATTCCCAAGCCATATATGGTTCCTATGTCCTTCTTCCTTTTTTCAATAAAAGAGGCACCGCCTCTACATTTATTAAAAAAACTACATCATCATCGTGTCAAAAATATATTTTTTTATTTGATGTCTAAAATTATATTTCAAATACCATGATGTCAAAATTTGTTTCAGATTTCTAATTACTATTTATAGTTAAAAATATCATTTATATAACCACATATAAAAATTGTTTTCCAAAAATATATATGTTTTTGCTATATTTTTCATTACTTTAAATTATTTCTTATAAAATATCATTTTCAAAATAAAGTGGCTCCTTTGGTTCCGTAAACCGACTTAATGATGAACATGGTAAGAAATATATAATAACATATGTTTATTCCATGTGTTAGGGTAGATTAATATTATTATAATAATATTTATTACCCTTATTTACCATATTTACCATTTAACAATCGAATATAAAATAATTACTAATGTTTCTATTCATAATGTTTATAAATATATGGTACCTATTTGAAATATTTGGACCTATTAATTACAAATATGGAATCCATTTTTTCTAATTCAAAATAAAGAATATTGATAAATTAATTTAAAATCAATTCCCGTTGTCAAAACCAAAAAGAGTCTTTTTATTAAGTAAAAACTATCAAAATATTGACATGTGTTTATGTCCAATTTTATGTGAAATTACATCCAATGACCTAAATTTGATTATATGATAAAATATAATCTAATTAAACTTTAAAACCAATTAAATTTATATTCTATCTATATAAATAAAATTTATGAAAAAGATTTTTTGACGTAAAATGTGTTATTTTTCACTATTCATTAAAAAATGAACTTTATTAGAAAATTAACAAAAATTTATCCACAGTATATTTTGTTGTTCCGATTCTATATTATAATTTTATTTTGTCTAATAGAACATATAGAAGTGATATAAACTATATTTAAAAATGGTTTCACCATCAAAAGGAAGCAAAATGACCTTTTAAAAATATTAGAGTATTTCATGCATAAAATAAGACTCATTATTATTTGAAGCCTCTAATATTTATCAGATAAATCTAAATAAATATAAAATATATGTATAATCATACTATAGTTAGTTTTATTCATTCCTGCTAATATAATTTATAGGCGTTAAATACCAATTAAAATAATAATATTATTATATTGTTTTTCGATATAACTCAATGTTGTGAGCAACGTAAGATTTCAAAGAAACCTGTTGTTTCTTGTTGAGTACTCTATTGGACAATGAATATATTTCAATGTAAAAAATATCTTATTCTTAAGTATTAATATAAATAAAAAAGTATTATTCTATAAATACCTAGGTTGTTACATTTTGTATCATATTAAGGATTGACTGATTCTTACAAAAAACAATTACTTATGGATAATTTTCTTAAAGTATAAATCAATCCAAATTATTTTATTTATTTTGGAGTATAAAACTATTATGTTTTTTTAAATTAATTTCAATTTATAATAAAAAGAAGTCATAGATCTCATACCAGTCACATCGTGATCCTAATTTTGAAGTGCTTGATTCCTACACATCAAAAATAGAATATATATTGTTTAATTATATTTTAAGAAATTGATTTTTTTCTAAAATTTTAGTATGCCAAATTTAATATTAATGTAATTTAACTTAAAAAAATAGTAACTTTTCATTATACTAGTCAAAATATGTGTTTATTTAATGTGAGAGTAATTCCAACAAAAAAATGAATTCAGAAACATTTTCATAAATTATCCATAAAATCCATGTGAAGTTTCACATATTTTTTTATATGACACAAATTATGATCTAAATTTTTTAATTTTAAAAAGATAACTTACTGTTTGAATTATACCTTCCACACCATGAATCATATTGAGTTTCATCTAATTACAACTCAAAAATGGATTATATATCATTTTACTAATGCTTCTAAATGATGTAAATGAATTTTCATAGTTTCCAGTATAAAACATTGGTTTTGACTAAAATTATTGTGAATTTTAAATAAAATACACACTTAGATTCTTAGAAAACACACAGTGCATTAGATTTAGTATATATATATATATTACAACATTTTAAAAAATTAGTTATGGATCATTTTTAAAATACAACCAAATAACATGTTTGATTTTTTCTGAATTATGATAATGGTACATAACATTTTTACAAAATTTAATTTAAAATTTTCATTTAATGAAAATATTTGAGTCATAGAATCACACTATCAATCAGATTGTGATTCAGTTGATTCCAACATGTCAAAAATGACTTATGAATCAATATCATAAAATATAAATACCATTTGAATTCATTATTTCTATTTTGATAATGTAACATTTAAATTTTACTAAAGTACCATTTTAAACTAGAAGCACAAACATTTTATCTTATTGGTCGCACTGTATATCAATTTTATATGAAAAAGATTCATATACATCAAAAATGACTTATCTATATTTAATCCTAAACTATCAACTCAATTTGAGTGTATTTACCAATTTATTAGTATGTGACTCATTTTTTAACTAAAGTGTTAATTTTAAAATGATAATTGAAACATTTACTTAAACTGCGAAAATAGTTCATTGAACTGAGGTGTGTCTGATTCTTACTTGTTAAAAATGACATATGGTTATTTTTCATAATGTTCCAAAACAATCAGAAATTATTTTCTCAATTTTGTTTAAGTCTATTGTCATTAATAATAAATTTAGTTTTAATTTTAAATAAAAGGATACAATTCATGTAATATCGGGAACAACGTGTATCAGATTATGGTACACCTAATTCAATGAACACAAAATAGAATCAAGTATCTTTTTCTCTTGTATCAAAACAATATAATTTTTTTGAGTAAGTCTATTTATTTGTTTAAATAAATATCAATTTTAAATATAAAGACACACATTGTGTCATAATGGTGACACCATGCATCAAATTGAGGTTTGGTTGATTCTGACATGTCAATAATAAAATATCGATCAATTTTCAAAAGTATCAAAAACATTTTTAATGTTTCTAATTAATTTGGAGTTATTGATTTTTTAACTAAAATTGTAATTATAAACTATAAAATCGATTTCAAGTCATAAAGTTCACACCAATTATCATATTGAGGAGAGACTAGTTGATTTTTTGATCTATTTTTTCATTTCAACTATATTCACCATTCTAGAATTGAATGAAAATTTCCATTTGGATGGAAGTGGAAATTCAATGACGTTTGAAAAGAATCATTCAACAGAAACATGGTATCTCTATTCTATCTTTCTATATTCAATTGAAGAAACATTTTAATTCCCAATGTATCTATAAAAAAATTAATAATAATTATACAAAAATTACAAAGAAATTAGCTTAAAAATATTAGATAAAATGATGAAAAAATTAACTAAATATGTAGTTATAATTTTCAATTTCATGATTCCTATATACATTCCTGAACCATTACAATGTTTCCAATATCTCAGTAGTAGTATGAATGTCTAGTCAATCTTATGCATGAGTATATTTGAATATATCAATGCAAATCGAGGAAAAGTATCCACTAGTATAGGAACACAATTCTCATGTGAGTAATAATACAAATAAATAAATCAAAAAATAAAATAATAAAACATAAATTTTATGTTGAAACCACACAATTTTATACATACTAGGTACATTTCGTTTAGGGTTTTTGTATGTTTTATTCCACCATGTTTTTTTATCCAATTGTGCATTCAAAATTATAGGTCATCCAAAAATTTTATAGTTTGATAATCAATAATAATGAATTAATTTGAGGCTATAAATAAAATTCAAAATCATTAGGGAATTATCCTTGTTTAATGAATATATAGTGTATAAAAGTGAATCATCTTTATTATCAAAGTCATTTCATCATGATCTAGATTAACATTAACTAAATTAGACTTAGCTAAAAATGATGGAAATTTAATAAAAAAAAAGTTGATAAAATGATCATAAAATCACATAATAGAAATTTTATCTACTTATATGTCATTAAACAAAAATATAATTATTCCAGGACATATGAATCTATAATACAATGTATTTATTCAATATTATAAGACCCTAATAACGTATTTGACCATCTAATATGAATTTAAACTCCCTTCACTGGTCCGTACCACATGAACATAAACTATATAAAATACTAACCTATATAGATTATTATTATTTTATATGATTTGAAATTATTAATTTTTGTAAACTATAAACATCATCATACAAATTTTGTTCTTGCTTTATTTTCTACTTTAAACTATTTCATTCCATTACCATAGTATAAAATTATAACACTCGTTTTTAAATATAATTTGAATTCATAACCCATTGATTTAAACTATGGTTCCAAACAAAGCCATTTTAGATTCATCCCCTATAGATTCATTTGATAATTTTTAAAATTAAATCCCAAAAACATGATATATTTATGCACATTAAAATAACATAACATTAACATATTAAAAAATCACATAAAAACTTTTATCCTTTTGGGTTGGTGTAAATATCATATATAATCATTTTCATTATAATCTACTATAAAAATCTAGCATAATAGATATTATATTCATGGATTATAAAAAAACTAATTTATCCATTTATTTATTACTAAAAATAATTACCCATTACTGAAAACATTTACTATTCATTGATTGAGATAAAATGAATTTTTCTTTTTAATTTTTCGAGAACATAGTATAATCTATATTTCCCTTTTCTCAATCATTAAGATTAATAACTCCATGATAAAAAAGATACCTTCTTTAATTAAAAAACATCAGTGTGATTAATAATATATTTTCATAATACAGTAAACTATATTATTATGTTTTTCTTAATTTTTCTAATATTAAACATTAGTAAAACCCTTAAGAGCATTAACGAACTAAAATATAGTGAATCCATTAAGTCTTCTTGGGTTGTTCTATAGATTAGTAAATCCATTTCAATACAAAGGATGATGATAAAATCTAACATAAAATAATCGTTATATGTTTTTTAAAATTTTAATGTACATATTATATATATTTTTATTGATAATAGTGATTATTTTTTATTAATAAGCCAATGAATATGTATCATTTCACATAATTAATGTGAGAATTAATATTACAGATAAGCATTGGACACATTTTTTAGGGTGATTTGGTGGAAATGTATATATATGCATTATTAGGTTAGGATAAACACCTATACTCAAATATTGATTTTGGGATTCTATATGATACATTTCTTGGATGGTTTCATTTCACATGATGTAAATTCAAAAGAATCAATTTTAGTCAATAAATTTTACTAACATAAACATGATGTGTTACTTGTCTTGATTTTATAAGAAATTATGATATTATATTGGGAATCTAATTAACGATTTAATAGAAAATATAATTCCAACAGCAACTAAAGTGAAACAATATTATTTGTATTTTACTATATTATTTACCAAAAAACATGATGGAACCCTCATGAAATAATTAGAACAATTTTACTCTAAAATTTATAAAGAATTATCTAAAAAGATTAAAAATGATGATAATATTATCTAAATTACTATTACGATTTATCCTTCTCATGATTCCTACATACATTTTGACTCCTTTTTTATGTTTCCTTCTAAAAAAATTGATTTCATCAGTTATACATCTCCTTTATAAATATTAAATAATAATATATGATAATTTTAACACTAATTTTTCACAATCCAAAATATATTTATAAGGTCCTTGTCCATACTAGATCACAAACCGAGTATGCAATCACCAAAATATTATTTCGGTAATCATTTAGACACCATGTATGTGGGAGAATGATATCTAGAAAAATTAGTGCTACTTATGAGTATGAATATTGTCGAAAATCTTGTTACTAATGAGATAATCTAAACAAACAGATGATTAAGAATTTTTTTTTATCAAAATGTAATTACCTTTGGAAATCCAAAATCATTTCCACTAACTTATGGAAAACACTAAAATAACATTTACCAAAATAAGTTTGTTGTTTCGAAATATGTATTTATAGTTAGTTATTTCTAAATATAACTTAGTTTTTTTCGATTTGATGTTACTCGTTGGGATTTTATGTTCAATAAAAAATTAATTCCATGATTTAAGTAATATTTACTGGAATCTTCATTATAAAAAAATCAATATAAAAAATATAATAAAAAATATAATTATAATTTAACCCTAAAATGTTGACGTCAATATTTTATAAATTCACAATACACATAATTTGAGGTCAATTTTTGGGATATCCCTGAATTGGATATAATGAATTTATAGTTTTTGTATCCCAAAAGAGTGAGATCCGAATCATGTTCTTCCTATAAAATCAAATAAGTTATAAAAAAATAAATTATTATTTTTATTTGATTATATTTTTTTTACCCCTTAAATTTAGCTATCAAAATGGACCTGTCATCAGTTATTTCATTCAAAAAACAACATTCAACTCATTTTTTTATAATCAATATCTTCGTTATCTTATGAATGTTCTTACGTAGAAACGATAACAAGATTAATGAATCCAAATTGTGATTGTCATTGTGTTCCCATAATATAGTAGTAATATAAAGGCTCATATAAAATACTAATTTCTATTCACATTAAGGAACATACAATATCATTTATTTTATAGACCTATTTTGAAAATGTACCTTTTATTTGTATTTTCTACACAGTCTCCAATCTATTAAATCTTGATAACCTCATTTATACTATTGAGACCAACTACACTTATAAGGAATGAACTATATATTTATTATCTATGTGGAATGTTTAACATAATTAAATCTCTAAATTTGGTATCTTGATGATGTTATAATGATAATAAATCTTTTTGTGGAACTGGGGGGAATAAGGTACTCTCCGAAGGTACTTTTGATTTGTTGGTCGATTTAGATGATAATCAGGATTCATCTTTTGGATTCCCTATTGGTTTATCAATCATTAATACCATACCTAACTTTATACCTTTTTCAACAACTATTATAAGATTTTTATAGGACTAAAACTTGTTAAAGATGTACCTCATTTATCATTATGTGTTGACACAACATTCATATGAATGTTCCAATATCATCATTGAAAGTTGTAATATTAGGGTAATTATGTTGAAATAAATACAAAGTGTTAGGTTACTGATTTAACTAAATCCACACTACCATGTGATATTTTGGGATTTATTTATTTTTTATCTTATCTCCCTATACATTATACACCATACTTATGAAAACAAGGTGGTGTATGTGTATTTATAGATTGAAATCACAGACCACATTATCCCTCAGAATTTTAGTAATATAAATTTATAGGATGTTGTTTGATTTATGTTAAGGGAAAATACTAATTAAAAAATTGATTACCATGAGTAATGTATTCATTTTATGGGATGACTAGACTCATTTATAGTAGGTCCATTTGGATCTTTATGTTTATTTATTTATTCTACTGTCAACTCTCTTTCATCCTTTCTCCTATATTGGTAATCGAAAACCAACAGGATAATACTATCTTACAATGAAACTTTTTATTTCTATAACACTATCATCATATTAAATGTACCTTCTTTTGGTTTATTCTTCCTAAAATATGGCCCACAAGACACTCTAAAACTGAATCCTGTAAAATAACCATATTGATCTTGTCAATATAATGCTACTTAAAGTAGTTTTTATCCATGTTAAGTTTCTACAAATTCATGTGTCTAAACTATTTGATAACATATGAAAATAAATAGATATTTTTATGTAACACAATGAAAAATCATAATTTCTAAATATTATGTCATATATAAAAGTATTTCACAAACATATTTTGTGTTTTCAATAAATAGTTTACCATATCTATCTACAAGTGTCTTAATTCATTGATAGTCATATGAAATGGAAATGGATTCTGATTTTGATTCATCAATCTATATATAAAAAAAAGTAAAAATATGTTTTTTAAAATAAATTAAAGCACTTTTTATTGATTTAAAAAATATATGAATTCAACTCCCATGAAATGAAACCCATCCTTTAATCATGATTACAATACATTGTTTTTAATGCATGTTCGTTATTTACATCATTCTTTTAATTTTGGGTGCATTTATTATTTTCAATGAAATTGGATGAATTAAATAATGTTAAAAAATATATTAATTACTGAGATAAACCTGAAATGATTTCACATAATTGTGACTAATTGAATAATTCCATGTTTCATACTTTATTGTTAATGAATACATAACTAGTTGTCCAGGATTTACTTTCCCCAAAAAAACCCCAAGATGTATCATTGTAAGAATTCTTCAGAAGCATCTATTGGATATTATAGTTGTTGGTCAGAGTGGATACTCAAGAGGGGCATGAATTGGGTTCCAATTAAAATTTCTGTTAAAATATTGCCTATTTAAAATCCCCCAATTTATAAAATAAGTTAAACTATAGTGAATTTATACAGATTGTAAATGTTCACTTAGATTCTCAAAGATTGATTAGGTCTCAGTTAAATTAACCACAAGATCAAACTAAATTTTTAAACTAACCTACTAATTTAGAATAAGTTTAAACACTTGATAATTTAACTATAAAACTAGATTTAAAATAGCTTTGTATTTCAATGAAATATCAGTGGAATAAATAAGATATATGTAGTACACATTGAACTTAAACTAAAGATGCACAACATATATAACCAGAGGTTCAGTCTCAAGCCGAGACTTAGTCCTCTCAAATTTATATAAATTTGATCCACACCCTGGATCGGGGTTAGAAACAGTTTACAAAACTGTCCAGGCCACGCAGGGACCTCTACCACTGTTCTACGGGGGAATCAAAACAAAGACCAGGCCACACAAGGACCTCTTCCAAAGTTGACGGGGGTAAAGAAGAGTTAAAAGTTTTGGAGTGAGGATTTGATATCCTCAAGTTCAGTACATGAGATAGTGTGTGTATATGATATACACACTACACCCCACTTCCCAATAGTTAATAAATAAATAACTTAGAGAGAATAGATAAGAGTTTAGAAAGCTCTAGTGATTATCAATGCAGCACTGGACATGTTGGATTCAGCAGGAATGCTTCTGAGTCTTTCTCTGGTTTTTCTGTTGAAAAATATATTTTCGTAGTTAAGATTGTGTTCTACAGGAGTGAGAATGATCTCTTGACTCATCGTGTGTTCTTCAGAGGTGTTGGATTGAATTCATTAGAGTTATTCGAAATTATTGCAATCTTCTTCTTGTTCAGGATTGTTCTTCTTGTTTAGCATAGTGCTCTTGGGTGTATGTAAGTTCTTCTTGTTGTATCATTACACTTTTCTCGCTTCTCTTCTATATCATGTATTGCATCTCAATCTTCCTTTTATTCCACGAGTTCTGGAAGTAGGAATGATTCCATTTTCATAGGTACGAGATACGGTTTCCTGACATGCCAAAAACTATCATTAAATAACATTAATTTCATTAAAAACATCAAATATGACCGTTAGCATTATTGAAATAATATTGACAAAAATTTAAGAAACAGTGTCATAGTGATTATGTAAACAGTGTCTTCTTCATGGTATATGGTTAACGGTATGAGCTTCATGGTATGAACTTCACGGTATGTCCATGTCACGGTGTCTAGCTCATGGTGTCGAGGTCACGATGTCTGGGTCACAGTGAGTCCTTCACGGTGTGTCCATACATTAGACAAATATCTATATTTGGAATTATAAAGTAATATGAAGAATATGGATTAAGTTTAATCATTAGAGAGTAAGAGAACTTGATTCATAAATATAAAGGCTTAATAATATATTTGAGATTTGTGATCATGCATTAGACTTGTAAATAATAAAGAGAGTAATTAACATCCATAAGATTTTTTATCATTAAAACATGATATGTAGTTATTATTGAGATTGAAAAGAATTAGCAAGATGTGCAATGAAGATTGAGATTAATTAATAGTAATAGTATTTCTGATCATTAAAACATTATTAACACATGTGGAGTCCAACAATCTCCCCCTTTTTGATGATCACAAATCTGATATAGTCAGAATATAAATGGAATGATACATTAAAGAAACTAGCATATTAGAATACCAAAAATCATTAATGTACTGAAACTTGTATTTTTTCTCCCCCTTTTATACATTTAGTTTTCTCCCCCTTTTGGGATTATCAAAAAGTAGAGAAAATGAAATGAATCAATGTAGTTTTCATTAAAAAAAGGTTCAGAATAGATCATACAAGAGAAATACAAACAGGAAACAAGTAATGACATCCCACCAAAAAGAAAACAGTCCCTGGACTCTTCAGGGATCCATATTTACCTTGCCTTTATCATCAGCAGGAGCTGGTGCTGAAGTAGAAGAAGGAATAGATGTGGTAGGCAAAGTGGGTATGGGTAGACCTTCAAAAACAGATTGATCCAAAGTGGAAGCAGAAGAAGATCTAGGCTGTGGTTGGTCAAGAATGATAGGCCGGATCTGAGAAAGAGCATGGCTAACTTTCATGACAGTTGAGGCTAAGGGAAGTAGACCGGGTCTAAGGGGTGCAGCAGTTGGAGCAACTATAATAGTACTCTGCACATGAAGATATGGCTTCAAAATATTGATGAAATCAGTAATGATTTCACCACCATATTGCATATCCTTTTCAAAATCATCCTTATTATCCATAAATCTATCCAACAATCTAGTGAACTCTGTAGGCTTCTAAACTTGAGCATTAAAAGCTTGAGTCACCGGAGGGATTCTCAAATTTTCCACAAGATATCTAAAGTGATCTGTCATATCACTTTTAGAGAAAATCCAGGAGAGATACAAATCTATTTTCTTGGTGATCTCTATTTGAGAATCATTGGCTATCTCAGAATGAATCCTAACCAAGTCCAATGCTCTATCACTGTTCTTAACCACTTCTGAAAAATAATATAGATCCATGCCACTGAAGGCATTCTGAATTTCTTCCTTAATTATGGATCTCAGCAGAGAATCATCCAATGAAGGTGTGGAGATCTGACCAGAAGCAGGAGATGCCTTGAAAAATTTGGTTATAACTTTGAGCTATTTCAAAACTTTTTTGCAGGTATCCAGTGTATTCATCTGTAAGCTTATTCAGATTTTCTACAAGCTCCCTCATGCGTTCCAGAATCTTGGTGTGTCTTTTCCCAATCATTTCAGAAAAAATAAAGTAGATATGGATGAACTTGAGACACAATTTCCCTAGAAAGGAGGTAATAATATGGCTTAGGATAATCAGCAATAGGTGCATGGGTAGAAACAGAAGCATGCTCTGATCTCAAATTCAACTCATTCTACAAATTTTCTACCATATTTTTCATGATTTCAACATCATCACTCATCAGCTTATTTTCTACTCTGACTTATTGAATTTCTCAGATCATCCTTGGTTGAATATGAAAGATAATATTTTCCATGAGAATTGATGCATCTTCTTGACTTAACTGAGTCACTAGACAAGGTTTAGTGGATAGGATCTTCTCAAATCCAGCTAACAAAGTCTCTCCAAAAAGATTCAGATCATCTTTAGTCACAAAAGAGTCATGTTTGGGTAAGGGTGCATGTAAAGGTAGTGGTTCAGATTCTGGTTGAGGTTCAGAGTCATCTTTAGACTCAGATTTTGGTTTTGATTGAGGATGGGGCTCTGGTTCTTGTTCTGGATGAGCTATAGACATCAGTGGAAACATAGAAGAAAGGTCAATTCCAGTTGTAGTCACTTGGTGTGACCCATTTACATCATAAAAGCTTAGGAATTCATACCGAGTGTACACAGAGTATGAGACAGAAAGTTGAGAAGCTTCAACAGATCCACCATCTATAATTTCAAGGTTTTGAGGTTCCCCCCCCTCAAATTGTGCGTCCCTTTCAGATTCTTGAGGCTCAGGAACACAGCCAAGATCCACATGATCATCTCTAATCTCTTTTGTAAACACTTTCCTTTCCAGCTGAATGGAAATTTCCATCCTCTCTTCAGCAGAGGTAATTATCTCAGGAACAAATTGTTCCACTGGTTGAGCTTCCAGACTTTCTTCTTTCTCAACAGAAAGATCCTCTTCAACAGGATCTGCCTCTATGGTTTCTTCCTGTTCTGAATCTGGAAAAACCAATTTTCTTGCTGCATTAGGATGAGTTTCTGGATTGACATATGCACTAGAATCAGGAGCTTCCTCTTCTCTCATACTAACAGCATGTTCCCCTCCTTGAGGTTTTTCAGCAGGGATAATAGTAGGGACAACAGTCTGTTCTTTTTCAACAAGATTTGTTTCCATTGGAGGTATTCCAGCTTCTTCTCTACGAGATACTCCAACTGTTACTTCCTATTCTTCTTCTTCTGAATACTTTTCCACTTCATATGGTTCCAAACAAGATCAGATAGATTTTTTAGGTCTTCTTGGATAGTCAATAGAATTAAATTTTTTATACACTTGATCATTATCCTCAACCCACTGCTTCTTCCATGGGTTCTAGCTAATATTCATCCATATGATGATAGGAATGGATAGGTAGAAATCAAATTCCTCTAACTTTTCTTCATTCGGTCCAACCATCCCTTTGGCCACTAACGTAGTTGAAATCATCCTTGAGTAAAACAAAGAGGTGGATTTGGAAGTGACTTTAATCAGCTCACAGATATGCTTAATAACATTCTTGCATAGGTTGATCATATAGACATTCTTCAACAGGTGAATCAGGAACACATCCTAATACTTCATCACAGAAAAATCTCCTTTTCTCGGACTAATCAAATTTTGAACAAACTTGAACAGTAGTCTTGTCTCCCCATCTAATTTAGCATTTATGTCCCTTCCCTTGGTGCCATTTCCAGTCGGGATCTCCAAAGCATTCTCCAGGTCAAAGATGTCGGGTGTTGGAGTTGGGTCTCTCTGGTAATCCTCACAAACACTTTCATGTGGAATACCTAGGCATGAAGCCCACAGCCTTGAAGAGAAAGAGAACTTTTGTCCATTTATCCAGCTGGTTACTAAAAATCTTTCTCCCAAATCAAAGGAAAATATCAAATATTGGTAGAAATGAGATACCAATCTCAGGTAAATCGGTCTATTTTGACTAGAGAACCATTAAATCCATCCTTGTTCTCTTAAATCATTCAAAACTAATGACTTTCTAGGCAGCAACCATTCAGGGAAAACTTCTTTTTTAGGTACAACAGTACGACTTACTAGGTTTGGGTTTAGAGGTCCTTTGGGAGCTATCCTCGGTATCCTCTTCTGTTTCTTAGATCAATGCTTCTTAGATGAAGGTGAAGATGGAAACTTCATCCTTGGCATCCAATGAAGGTTCAGGTGAGAGGGAACAAAAGGTTCATGAGAGAGTTCAGGTAAGTAATCAAATGAAACCCTTATGTTTTATCATTTGGGAATGTCAAAGGTCATAAAAACAAAAACACGGGAAATCAAATAGCGGTGAAATAAAAATTACCGTGATACGGGTAAACATAAGAATAAAAAAATCATCACGGTGAGACCATGAGTAGGCATTATGGTGTGATGAAAACTAGTCATCATGGTGAGGTAGTTGATAATCATCACGGTGAGACAATGAGTATTTTTTGTAGTCACAGTTAGACAGTGAGTTGACGGACCGTGAACATAAGGTCTTGATGGTGAGACCGTGAGCATAAAATAGTAACTTAGAAACAGTGACCATTAAACAGTAAAGTAAAATACAGTAAATTATTAAGCATTAAGATTAGTAAGATGTCTATTTATGACTAATCATACCAAAATTGTGTATGATGTAGTCTAATATTTTTGAATTTGATGGTTTAGTGAATATATCAGCAAGTTTATATTTAGTGCCAATGAATTCCAAAGTGATATCACCTTTTTGATAATGATCCCTCAAAAATTGATGTCTTACATCAATATGTTTTATCCTAGAATGAGAAATAGGATTCTTAGAAATATTAATAGCACTTGTGTTTTCAACGTTTATTGGGACATGTATGAATTTATATCCATAGTCTAGTAATGTGTGTTTCATCCACAAAATTTGTGCACAACAACTTCCAGCAGCTATGTATTCAGCTTCTATAGTAGATAATGCAACATAATTTTGTTTCTTATGACACCACGATACTAGTGACTTTCCTAAAAGGTGGCATGTTCTAGAGGTGCTTTTTTATCTAACTTACATCCAACAAAATCAGCATCAGAATAACTAACTAATTCAAAAGATTGCCCTTTGGGATTGAACAATCCTAAATTGGGAGTATGCTTGAGGTAGTTGAAAATTCTTTTTACATCATTTAAATGTGACTCTTTAGGGTTTGATTGAAAATGATCACACATAGAGACACTAAACATAATATCAGGACGACTAGTAGTCAGGTATATTAGACTTCCAATCATTCCCCTATAAGTGGTTTGATCAATAGATTTACCATCTTTATCAAGATCTATCTTACAGGTGGTACTCATGGGACTGCCACTACATTTTGTGTTTTCCAATCCAAAACGTTTTAAAATATCTCTAGTATATTTACATTGAGTTAAAATAATTCCATCATCTTTTTGAACGATTTGAAATCCAATAAAGAATTTAAGTTCACCCATTAAACTCATTTAAAATTCATTTTGCATCATTTTAGAAAAATAAGTACATAATGTAGTTTTTGATGATCCAAAAATAATATCATCTACATAAATTTTTACAACTAAAACATCTTTAGAAATTCTTTTTACAAACATCGTAGGATCATCTATTCCTTTTGTAAAACATTCAGAAATTATAAAAGTACTTATTCTATCATACCAAGCTCTTGGAGCTTACTTTAAACCATATATAGCTTTGGATAATTTGAAAATATGATTTGGAAAATGCGGGTTTGAAAACCCAGGTGATTTTTCAACAAAAACATCCTCATCAATTTATCCATTCAAGAATGCACTCTTGACATCCATTTGATATAGTTTGAAATTTAGATGTGCAGCATAAGCAAGTAAAATCCTAATAGCTTCTAATCTGGCTACTGGAGAAAAAGTCTCCTCATAGTCAATACCTTCTTCTTGACTATAGCCTTATGCAACTAGCCTAGCATTATTTATAACTATGTTTCCAAATTCATCTACTTTATTTCTAAACACCCATTTAGTGCCTATTGTGAAATCTTCCTTAGGACATTCAACAATATTCTAAACATTATTTATTTCAAATTGATTGAGTTCTTCTTGCATAGAAATTACCCAAAATTCATCATTAATAGCATCATCAATGTTTTTAGGTTCAAGCTATGACAAGAAGGCTTGATGTTCAACCTGATTTCTAAGTGATGCTTTAGTCTATGTCCGTCTATCAAGATTTCCTACAACATCCCCTAACGGATGATTATTTAGAATTATAGTTGATCTAGAAAGGTAGGGCTAGAAACTTTAGGTTCTTCTCTAGGAACGGGTTCATTAGGAGAAGATTTTGGAATATTTCCAGAACTGGTTATCTTTATAGCAGGTTCATTTATTTTATCATTAAGATCTAGAACAGATAAATATTCTTCAAGATTTCAAAGAGAGGCTTTAGGCTCATGTGGATCAGTTTCATCAAACATGATGTGACCAGATTCTTCCACACACTTGGTTCTTTTGTTGAAAACTCTATAAGCCTTGCTGGTTAAATAATATCCTAAAAATATTCATTCATCACTCTTAGAAGAAAACATATCAAGATTATCTTTTGTATTATGAATAAAAACATTGCATCCAAAGACTCTAAAGTAACTAAATTTAGGTTTTCTATTATTATACAACTCATATGGGGTCTTCTTAAGAACATGTCTAATTAAGAATATATTAATAATATAACAAGATGTATTCACAGCTTCAGCTCAAACGTATATAGGTAGGTCATATTCATTAAGCATAGTTCTAGCAATTTCATGAAGGGTTCTATTTCTTCTTTCTACTAAAACATTTTGATGAGGTGTCCTAGGAGCAGAAAAGTTATGACTATAGACATTGTGTGAGAAATAGGATTCAAATTCATGATTTTCAAACTCACAGCCATGATCACTTCTTAGAGTTTTAATCTTCAGTCCACTAAGATTTTCTACAGACTTGGAGTATGTAACAAAGTTAGAAAAAGATTAACTTTTATGAGCTAAGAAGTATACCCAAGTATATCTATAAAATTTATCTACTAGGATATATACATAGTTCTTCCCATTTAAGCTTGAAACTCTAGATGGTCCAAACAAATTCATGTGAACCAACTCGAGAGGTTGTGAAGTTGAACCTTCTTTCTTTTATTTAAAAGAAACTTTATGTTCCTTTAACTTTTGACAGGGATTACAAACTTTGTCATTTGGAAACTCAAGTTTAGGTAGGTCTCTAACTAAGTTCTTCCTAGTTAGTTTTCTATGTGAGTGTATATTTCAGTGTCCTAATCTTCTATTCCATAACCAAGACTCTTTATGAAAAGCATTTAACATGTTATATTTTTCTTGGATAAGGAATTTTAATCAACAGCTTAAACATTTTCATTTCTTAAAGTAGAAAAGACTAAGAAAATTTAGAATTAAAAACATTACAAGAATTATTTTAAAATTTTACATTAAAACCATCATCACACAATTAAGAAATACTTAATAGATTATATTTACGTCCATCAACAAATAAAACATTGGAAATTAAAACAGAATCAGTGTTACCAATTTGGCCTAGGCCGATGATCTTTCCTTTAGGATTACCACCAAAAGTGACATGACCTCAATAAACCTTTATTAAACATTTGAAACATGATTAATCCCCAGAAATATTTCATGAACATCCATTTCCAAAATACCATGTCTTCTTGTGGGAACTCTTCAAGCAGGTTTCCTACAAAACAGATTTAAATAGGAAATGATTTTGGTACCCAGATCTTCTTGGGTCCAGACAGGTTAGCAATCAATGTTTTTGGTACCAAAATTTGTCTTATGGGTCTCATATAATTTATAGAATCAAAATATTTTGAAAGATAAACTCTATTTGATTTATAACTATGTGAATTACTAGTTGAAGCATATAAATGTCCAGAACTAGAACTAGCAGTATTCTGTCCAGATTTAGGAATAAATCTATTCTTGGTAATCTGTCTCTATCCAGGTTTGTAGTCTATTCTAGTAGTGTATTTTGGCACAAATTTCTTTCATAGAGTTTGAGTTAGTGTATCATTTCCATTTGTGAACTTCTATAAGTATTTTCTAAGTTTCTCATTTGACATTTTCAGTTCAGTGGTCTCCTTTAACAGTTGATCATTTTCACTTTTTCAAAAGTAAGTTCGGTTTTAATAGTATTAGTGAGAGAGTGTTGTTTTTTAATGATTTGTATTTATCCTTAAGTTCATTGAATGTCTCTTCCATCATATTACAGTATTCAAATAATTCCTCACTTTTCATGTTTTTAGAATTCGAATCAGATTCTGAAACATCTCCAGAATAATAAGAATTTAAAACAGGAGTATCTGAGGTTACCTTAGATGTGTTTGTCATTAAACACATGTTGGCACGATTATTTTCAGAATCAGACATTTCATATTCACTTGTGCTATCTTCTAAAACACTCCACGTTTCTTTCATTACTTTATTGTACTTACTGTCCTTGTAATCATATTTCTTCTTGAATTTTAACATTGGGTAGTCTGCTTTAATGTGTCCTTTCATTTTTCACTCATAGAAAACAACTTCATCACTTTTATCTGCCTTTTTCCAGTCCTTCTTCCAATATCCCTTATTGTCATACATTCCTTTGTAATTTGATTTTTTTAAAATTTTCTTCTTCCTATAAAATTTCTTAAACCTTATGGTTATCTGAACCATTTTAGCATCACTATCAGAGTCTGAATTTTCACTGGTTGAACTCTCAGTTTGTATTTGAGATTTTTCTTTTTTCCTTACTCTTTCAAGAAGTAGTCTTGAAAGCCACTGATTTTCTCTTAGGTTCATCCTCTTCCTCTTTATTTACCTTGAGTTCTTCCTCATACATCATAAGCTTACCAATGAGTTCCTTGACAGGTAGAGCAGCATTGTCACATGACTCTCTGATTGAAACAGATGTGCCTCTCCATCGGTCTGGTAAACATCTCAAGATTCTCAAAATTTTTTCCTTTGCTGGAACAACCTTTCTGAGTGAATTTATTGTATTTACTATCTCATTAAACCTAAGATACATATCATAAATAGGTTCATCAGTCTTCATTTTAAAATTATAATATTTAATAGTATAAGTATTTAATCTCATTTCTTTAACATTGGCTGATCCTTCATGAGAAACACCCCAAGTATACCAAATTTCAAAAGCAGCTTTACAAGAAGAAATTCTATTAAACTCTTCATATCCTAAATCAAAGTACATGGAATTCATGGATTTACAATTATAATTGTAGGCCATCTTTGTAGGTTCATCCCAAGTTATTTTTATAGTTTTTGGAATTTTATATTGTGACTCTATAATAGTCCAGATATCAAAACCCATGCTTTCTAAAAGAATTTTAATTTTAAGTTACCATTGAGCATAGTTTATACTATTAAAGAAAGGTGGCATGTTAGTAGTATCACCCTCTAGTCTATTATCCATAACTAGATTTTAGAAAGAAAATTTAAAGAGATATAATTTAGAACTAACAGAAATTTAAGATCTTTAAAGATGAAACTCAAATCACAGTTGAAAAACAGAGTATTTCAAAAATCCGTAAACAAAAACAAAACCTCTGATACCAAATGATTGTCAGAGTGGATACTTAAGAGGGGGGTGAATTGAGTTCCAATTAAAATTTCTGTTAAAATATTGTCTATTTAAAATACCCCAATTTATAAAATAAGTAAAACTGTATTGAATTTATATAGATTGTAAATGTTCACTTAGCTTCTCAATGATTGATTAGGTCTTAGTTAATTTAATCACAAGATCAAACTAACTTTTGAATCTAACTTACTGATTTACAAGAAGTGTAAACACTTTATAATTTAACTATCAATGTAGATTTAAAATAGTTTTGTATTTCAAAGAAATAGCAGCGGAATAAATAAGATATATGTAGTATTCTTTTAACTTAAACTAAAGATGCACAACAGATATAACAAGAGTTTCAGTCTCAAGCCAACACTTTACCCTCTCAAATTTATATAAATTTGATCCACACCCTGGATTGGGGTTAACAACAGTTTACAAAACTATCCAGGCCACGCAGGGACCTCTACCACTATTCTACATGGGAAACAAAACAATGACCAGGCCACACAAGGACCTCTTCCACAGTTGACATGGGTAAACCAGAGTTAAAATTGTTGGAGTGAGGATTTGATATCCTCCAGTTTATTAAAGGAGACAGTGTGTGTATAAGATATACAAGGTACACCACACTGATCGAAAGTTAATAAATAAATCACTTAGAGATAATAGATAGGAGTTTATAATGCTCTAGTGATTATCAATGCAGCACTGGACTCGTTGGATTCAGTAGGAATCCTTCTGATTCTTTCTCTGGTTTCTCTATTGAAAAACAGAGTATCGTAGTTAAGATTCTAGTCTAAATGACTGAGAATGATCTCTTGATTCGTCATGTGTTTTCAGAGGTGTTGGGTTGCATTCATGAGAGTTATTCGAAAGTCTGGCAATCTCCTTCTTGTTCGGGATTGTTCTTCTTGTTCAGCACATTGCTCTCGGGTGTATGTAAGTTCTTCTTGTTGTATCGTCATACTTTTCTCGCTTCTCTTTTGTATCGTGTACTACATAACAATCTTCCTTATACTCCACGAGTTCTGGCAGTAGGAATGATTCTCTTTTCATAGGTACGAGATACAGTTTCCTGGCATGCCAACAGCTATCATTAAATAACATTAATTTCATTCAAAACATCTAATATGACTGTTAGCAATATTTAAATAATATTGACAAAAAGTTAAGAAATGGTGTCATAGTGATTATGTAAACGGTGTCTTCTTCATGGTATATGGTTCACGGAATGAGCTTCACGGTATGAACTTCACGGTTTGTCCATATAATGGTGTCTAGCTCACGGTGTCTGGGTCACAGTGAGTCCTTCACGGTCTCTGGGTCACGGTGAGTCCTTCACAGTGTCTGGGTCACGGTGAGTCCTTCACGGTGTCTGGGTCATGGTGATTCCTTCACGATGTGTCCATACTTTAGTCAAATATCTATATTTGGACTTGGACAGTAATATGCAGAATATGGATTATGTTTAATAATTAGAGAGTAAGAGAACATGAATCATAAATATAAAGGATTAATAATATATGTGAGATTTGTGATCATTCATAAGACTTGTAAATAATAAAGAGAGTAATTAATATACATATGATTTGTTATCATTAAAACATGATTTATAGTTATTATTTATATTGAAGAGAATTAGAAAGATATGCAATGAATATTGAGATTAATTAACAGTAATAGAATTTGTGATCATTAAAACATGATTAATACATGTGGAGTCCAACAATAGTGCCCATTGAGACATATTTATTTTGTAATTATTCTAAAATAACAAAATATATAAGGAATAAATAATATTTAATCAATGTTATAAGACATTGTTTTTTGATAAAATTGTTAATTTTTATTATAACAGTTACTTTAAATATTTCAAAAGGGGGTTCATTAATATTGGCTAGTATTTCTTCTAAAATCTATATCAATCAAAAAAATCATCCTCATTGTGGCCCCAACATATATAATGGTCAATAAATTGTTAGATCCAATGTATTGGTTTCATTGATTCCATCAAAACTCAAATATTATGCCCTTACTTTTTTCCTTGAAAATTTTATTCAATATCTTGATATTTTTCCATTATTGTTTTCTTCATTAAAATTATTTTGATACACTAATAATTTTTTAATTTCTGTAACGATATTCTAATTTTCACTGATATTAGTAACATCATCATTTAACGAATACAGTGTATTCTTTAGTATTCAATCATTTAATATAGATTGTGTTTATGAAATATATAACATCTATTATTATGTTTAAAATCATAGTATATTTCAAAAAACATTAAACATATAACTGAAATCTCATTCATTTTTAATGTTTTATGAACTTTTTATTCTCTGTCGAGAATCCAAATCCCCTCTAACATAAAAACAAATTGAGTATATTTGGACTTCCGTGAACAGATTATAAGACATAAAATACCTGAAAATATTCATAAACTTTCCTTCACTATTAGATGAACATATTTGGTTTGTCCATCACTAATACATGCACATCCTAGGAAACATTACTTCACTAATACATTCACATCAATGTCCTTATCACTGAAATATCATTATTTCTATATGTTTTTAATTTTAAAGAATATACTTGGTTTGTTTTAATACATGGTCTTCTTATGATTCCTTTATTAAAGGATTTTCCTTCTCCCCGTCCACAATGATGATTTCATTCATTAAGATCGTTTGATAAACATTCACTACACTCTTATTGTTAACCTACCTAAAAAAATCATCAGATTAAATGGTGATTAATTAAAATCATAAATTTTTATAGTAATTATTTATATAAAATTTAATATAATTTGAATTTATGTCCATGGAACTGGACATATGATTCACTCATACCACAAGGGTAACTCCACTATGCTTATTTTTACCAAATTCATCATGTTCTTTTTTGTAGAACATATAAACACTAATTTCCATACTAATGTAATATATTACATTTTCAATTTCTCTCCTAGGTATCCTTCTATATCATTCAGAGTTTTAATTCATATTTTTATATAACTCCTTATAAAAATTATTTTATAACAATATTATGAAAAATCTAATTTTTGTATTTTACAACCATACATCATACCTAAAAAGATTTAAATCATCCTAAACATCATTATGTGAATCAATGTATGAATAAAATCTTAACTACTATTTAAAATGTAACAGTCTTCTTTCTCACAATATATGATAGTTATTGTAACAACATCTTTACTTGAAACCCCTTCACCAATAAGGTTTCTATTTTTTGGAGACATTAAGAGACCAATACAATAAATATTTAATATGAAATCATTTCAGAATTTTATATCTTCAAAATCAATATATTTATATCAAATAAAAATTTTATATAGAATTGAGAATTGACATACCATTTCAAAATCATCATATAATGTTCAATGGGGTATATCCATATATAATGGATATGACTAAATAATTGATAATCTCTAACCAATTATCCATCAGTTGGACATTTATATCAAATAAAATTTCTTAGAAAAATATTTATATTTTAAATAATATGACTACAACCACTTTATTTGTGAATGGAAACATCTTCATGTGTATAAAATTGTTTCATATGGATTTAAAGATAAGCATAGTTTGGTAAATGTATTTCATTCATTTAAGGCAGAATTTAATGTAATGAAAAATGTATCAAATATTACATCAAAACATGTCAGTTATGTTATTTTATTCAATATAACTTCAAATTAGTAATTCAAAAAAAATTATTTTTATTTTATGAATACCACTCTAAAACATTTAGACCATTAATTAAAATGAAAAATTGAAAATTTTCACCTATGGATAGACTTTATGGTACCAACATATGAAAATTAAACCATTAACATTTCACAAGTTCCAACTCTTCCCTTATCACCATTAAAATCATATCTATCATAACCTTAAATGTATATTTTATTTGGCAAAGAAAATATTTTAATTTGGCATTAAAAATATCATACAAAATTTTTCTACAGGATAGACATGATGTTAATTTATGACATAAAAACAATTCTAATATGGTAAATTAAATAAAATTGATCACCTTTTTCAACTAAATGGCCTAATGTTATTGAAAAATGGTTTATTGATAAGAATTTCAATATATTTTAAATTTTCAAATAGTTTATCACCCATTAGTGGAGACAGTGTTGTACATTGGTTTGTATTTCAATCTAATGTTGTCATTCATGATCACTATTCACATCCTCAATGTAAATGATTCATAAGTTCTTAAAACACAATCTCCTAGAAATATCATTGTCAGAGTGATTAACTAATTATGGGGTGCTAAATTAGTGCCCATTAAAATTAACTATTAAAAATGTAAATATTATGTCTCCCTATTAAGAAAAATTTAACCTAGTTAATCCAATAATTATATTAATATATAATTTATCTAGTAAATGTTTTTCCAAATACTTATTAGGGAATGGTTAAAAATATAAATAAATATATATTTATATTTACATTATCATTTGAATTATATCTACTCAAACAAATACTTATATAAAAACTTTTTATGACTAATAAAAAAAGTACATATTGTGATCTATGTTTAGAAACCATATACAGTTAAGGCATTAAAATTTACAAAAAACACATAGTTGAATACAATATAGGTTCAATCTCAATTCATGATCAACTACCCTCCACATGGAATTTTCCCACAAAAAATATGATTATATGACAAAATTATGATCCGCAACCTAGATTGGTAATACAACAAATAACCTAATATATGTAGGAATAAAATATATTCCACAATTAAACATGGGAATAAAAAAATACATTCCACATTTTAACTTCTTCCAAAAATACCATGAGTAACCAGATAGAATGAAATCTAACATAATATCAACTATTCAGTAGTTTAAAAAGAGTACTGAGTGTGTTTATAAATAGAGAGGAAAACCAACTACAAAAACCTTCTAAAAATAAAAGAGAAAGAATATAATATGGTATGAAAATATGGGTTTACTTGGATTGTTATTCTCCATGTAGTCAAATGTCTTTAGGATTCTGTTTGTGAGTATCTTGAATAGTTTCTATAAATCTTGGTGGAAAATAAAGAATCCTAGAGTTTAATTTTATATAATAAGATTATTATAATATAATTATATTAATTTAGGGTGATAATGGAACTTTATCTTCAATATTTTCCACATGTTCACACTAATTATTTTATACATCATGAAAGATCTTAGTATGATTGATGAAGGAATTATGTTCATGATAGAAATCTTCTGAAATAATTATAGAAATTAAAGAATTAATAGTGATTTAATAAAATCGTGAAGTTGTTATGGATCCTTGTAAATAACTATGATTATTTAATTAATGCATTCAAGAAATTGTTATGAAAAATCATCAAATAATCATTATTATTAAAAACCATAAAATACACATTTGTAGTATTTAATTTAAATCTAGAAGAATAATAACAGTGGACCGCCTAGCGGAAGGTTATCTCTGTATGAGACTCATCAATAGAGGTGAGTCAGTCTTGAGGTGACTTCATATGTAACTGTGGTTGTCTAGTGTTTATGCATTTTTGTGATTACTTAGTCTAGTGGTGAGTTACTCTTGTAGTGAGTTTGTATGGTGTTGACTCATATCATGGTGTTACTCAGTTTGGCATTGACTTAGCCGAGCGGTGACTACAACTTGTGGATAACTAGTCTAGTGGTGACTCATATATGGTAGTGAATTAGTCTAGATGTAATTGATGGCCAACAGTTACTCATTTATATACATTGCTAAAATCAAATTAATTTATTTATTGGAGATTATACTGTAATAAAAAAATTTAATTAGTAACACAATAATCATGACTTGTAAGCATTAAAATACGCTTGTTATAACAACATCCCACATTTTTATGATCTTAAATCATTTCATTTTATATATAAATCATATGTATATGATATATGTATATGATGGGTAAATGTATTATTAATATTTTAAATTAAGAAAATGTGATTCAAAAATTATGGTTTGAAATAGAAAAATAAACAAGAACTTCATTGATTAAAACATATCGATGAAAACATGAATGAAACAAAAGTATTAATAAATAATAAGTTTCAATGATAATTTTTCTATCAAGGATAACTTATCTAAAAGGTATGAAGTGGTATCCTAAAAAATCATTGTTAATGATCCGTGGAATAAAAATTTAATCACTTCCAAATAACATATGGACTCTAAATAATTATGGTATCAATAGCTGAATAATTAAGTGATCAAAAGAGAAGGGATATTAAATGTATATTCCAATTCAATGGTCTCCTATTTAGTATGGTAAAAAATTTGACATATGAAGTAGTAAAAACAATGAAAAAATAGGTGACTGTTAAAAGAGAAATTCCATTACGAACATAATACATTTGATTACTGTCCTAAAGAAATACAATGGAAACGGGTGAAAAATCTCGATCAAAGACTATGACTAATTCCAATAACTCTTAGCCTGATATATATGGTTAATAGGGCCTTTGACGTTTATAGAATAATGAAGAACAACTATAAGAGTTTTGGGGAATGAGGTAGTGGTAAAAGGTGTTCAGGTAGGGTTAGGCTGACCTCTGATGATCACTGGTCAAACAATCCTAACTAATTATATCAGATACATGTTGAACCACATCTATGTAGAAGGTAAATGATATGAGTAAGGGATAGCTATGAAATCAAACATTTTATTCTCTTATATAATTGCAACTTCAAAACCAAATACATACATGAAAAAATTCATGAGATTGAAAAAATCCATAATAATATTTCCTCCTCTCTCCATAGAACTAAAAAAATCCTTCCTACCCTCCATGAAAATATTGATAATGGATTTCAAAACGTTCATGTGTCTTACATGTTCTTATAATACCGATGTAGTAGGTGGCATCCCATTGTATTCATCTAAAAATATGGAATGGTAAATTAACTCATATTTTCTATAAACCCTGGATAGATAGTATATAATGGAATTCATTATGGATTCTATATCACTTCATACGTCATTCAAAAACAATGTTAAAAATTTGTATATTGCATCCACATGCTATCTAATTTTCCTCAGATCCACATAATGGGATGTATGGATGTCACCCAAATTATCATGGATCTTTACGTAAATTAGGGGTCTAATAAAATTCATATCAACTGAGTCTATGGGATGTATAGTAATGTACATATAAGGAACTACAGAAACACCCTCCAATGTCCTTAATAAGGGCTCCAGGCTAGGTGAAAATGAGGTTCTCATCTCGTCCATAATCGATCACATAGTATCTATCTCAATTTCCTGCCTTTTGTTTTAAATTTCATCACCCTGAATAAGAAATGTATTCTTTGACTGCATATGGGATACAACCAACTCCAGCCGGTGTCAGGAATAATCTTCACTATGATATGTGATAGGAGTTGCCTAACACCTAAAAATATAACTAAAACCTAAAATAAGACATTATCCAAAACACAGTAAATCTACTATAGATAAAATAATATGTAAGAATGTGGTTGGAAAATTATACAGGCTCTCATATCACTATTATACATGAAAGGATTCTTGAATCTTACCTGCACCATTAATATGATCAACTAAGGATCCCATACGATTAGTATATACTCTATCTAAGATAGTATTTCCACCATTATTTTGAAGAATTTTTTTGTCATCACCGCATCAAATATCATTTGACTCTGTATAATATACTCTAGGTAGTCTGGAACTAGGGGAAATCTCCCCCTTAGATGATACCTCGTCATATTCCAAAGGACGACCACCATGAAAATCTATATGATAACAAAAATATTTCTCATCATCCGTGGAGTCTAAATAGTTTAATCCATAATGAAAATATATTACAAAATTTTACCACTCATCATGATAAGCAACATCCACTCTAGAAGAAGTCATCTTAGTATGATCTGTAGTCCATGAAACATGACTAATAGAACCTGGGGGTTACTCTCCCTCAATAGCTACTTTGGTCTCACCTATAGAAGAGTCAGCATCACCAACATGTTGATATTGAATTAATATCTCAAAATACACATGAGTAACTTAACAAGGCATCTCTAAAGACCTATCTAAAGCAACAGTATAAGGGTGATTTCATTGAATCCACCTAGAATCATCAATATAACTATGATTTGGTTCCCCTCTACTTTGATCCTTAAGATCAAGTACATTATCTCCATTTCCATCATATCTAATATTATCATCCTTATATCCATATATATCTTCTACAACATCTCTATATGAATTATTATAACTACTTATATACTCATCTCTAGATATATTAACCTCACCATCATCATTATATCATTCACTTAAGATAATTTCACTTATGTGGAGTTAAACATCATGACTAGAAGCTATAAAATAAATTGTTGGGATCATAGGGATGTCAAGGGTCCCTACCATCATTAATATATGTTTCCACATAATTCTCATGAACAACCACATCACTTGCTTTTTCATCATTATAATAACAGACAATATCAAATAGTTCCAAGAAAAGATCAAATAATTTCTTGGATATGGTAAGATGGTCTAGAAGGCTAAAATACCCATAGAGATTGTCATTTTCTATAACCAAATTTTTCAAAAACTTGTTCTAACTATCTCCCAATACTATACATATAACTATATTCAAGAATAAACAACCACACAATACAATAGCTTCCTCTACCTCATCAATGAAGAACATTGTAACCAAAATAGACAAAATCATGTTTGGGTAAATGTGGGAATTAGACATATATGACTACTTGCACATCTCAATTATTAACACCCTGAGGTATTTGTATAGGTTTATTCTATTCCACCGAATTATTTGTAACATAAGGTGCACTCCATGATACCTCATAATATTGAATTTCCCATTTTATGGGACATAACAAATAATGAATAAACATGAAAAGAAGTTTTCATTCCCCATCCAAATCATTATCACCAAGACCTCTTAGAGTACTAGAAAAAGTCTAATCATATAGAGAATCCTCAAAAAATCATAAATTGAAATTTATATTGTATGTTGAAAATATTCATAGACTCATTGATGAGTCAACTTTAATCAATTTTACCATTCCTCTGAATTAAAGGAAAACTACTTACAATTTATCATGATCTGAATAAAATAATTATTCTTTCCATAAATAAACTCTACATAAAAAAGTTGATGAACCAAACATGTATACAAATATCTATAATTTATGGAGAAAATGTATATCTATATGTGGTCTTGGATCACTATTATAACCAATTAATTACTAAAATGAAACTATTAAACATCTACATCATTTTTGGAAACAAAATTGTGGTTCTCAAGTTGTGGATTCCTTGGCTCGATAGAATATTGGATTGTTTAGCTATAAATTAAATCACAGACCATGATTCAATCGGAGATTACATGAATGGGTCCTTTGACCTCACCATTATAGTGAAATGAATTTGTCAATAAAAGGCATGATATTAATAATAGTTGATGGAGAAATGATGTGTGAATTAAATCAAAATAGAATGAAACGAGTGATGACGACTTAAATTTCTATTATAGAACCAATTAATCATTAAGGGATTTTATGTCACTAAATATAATTAAATAAATATGAATAAAATTAATGAAAATATTAAAACTTATGATTATTAATGGTATAAAGAAAACATAGACTGACTTGAAAACATATAGCAGTAGCATCATAGTGGTGGATCATTACAATATGCACATATCTAATTGTGATGTGTCGAGTGGTGTATATTCTAATGGTAGAGTTTCCAATGGTGGATATTCCAATGGTGTATTTTCTTACAGTCCCTTATCCAAGGGTAGATTGTGCAATAACGACTTCTCTAACTGTAATGACTAGAAGAATTTTATCATTTCTATTTTAAATTTGTTTCGGTTCAAACTTATTTTATTCAATAGTCTGTGAAAATATCAGCAAGATAGTGTTCAGTTTCTATAAATGAATTATTTGTATCATTCATTTAGAAATGATCCCTCAGAAATTGTTTCATAAATAGATATTATTTTACATGGAATAATCCACAATATCCATAGAAATTTTTATCACGCTTATGTAAGAACAATTTATATGGACATGCTTGAATTGTTATACATAATGTAAAAAATAAAAAATAATCTAACAAATTTTTAAATTGTAAATCCATTAATCTTTTTTACTTTTCATCCACAGAATAATGTGAAACCTATATTTTCTTTTTAGTACAACAATATACTATAGACTTATGAAAATGATAAGATGTTCTAGATGGCCTTTTTTCTATCTTATAGGAAATATAAAAATTCGGTATTTGAATAACTAACTATGTAAAATTCTTCTCCTAAAGGGTATTATATTGAAAATTTGATTTTAAATTTGAGTTATTTCAAAATAAATTTTGCATAATGTAAATGAGAATAGTTGGGGATTGCATTAAAACGAGCACACATACACACACTAACATAATATCTGGTCGACTATATGTTATGTATATCTAGCATCCAATAATAAATCTTTTACTAGTTTGATCTACATGATATCTTGTTTCATAAAGATCTAACTTACTTCTATTAATCATGGGAATATCACTAATTTTTGTTATATCCAATACAAATCATTATAGAATGTCTTTACTGTACTAAATTTTATTTAATATAATTTTCTCATTTTTGGAAGATTTTAAAAACAAGAAATAATTTAAGTTATTACATTAAACTCATTATAAATTAATTTTTAATACTCAATAAAAAATTACCAAATCAATTATTTTTTGAAGATTCAATAATGATATCGTCAATAATTATTTGAACTACTAAAATTTCATTCATATTTATTTTTATAAAAGAAGTCGGATCAGCTATAAATTTTGGAAACCCATTAGAATTTATAGAAGAGATGATCATATCATACAACACTCTAAGATCCTATTTTTAACCCTAAAAATCATTAAATAATTTTAGACAGTGTTTTGGAGAATGCGGATTTTGAAATACATGGGGTTTCTCAAAAAGAAACATCAACTAGATAACCAATTAAGAATTAACTTTTGAAATCAATTTTATATTGTTGGAATTAAAAATTTGCAGCATGGAAAATCAATTTCCTAATAGCTTCAATACTATCCATTGGAGTAATGGTTACCTCGTAGTCAGTACCTTCTTTTTGACTATATCATTATTCAACTAATCTACTTTTTTTCAAACAATAGTTCTATTCTAATCATCCATGTTTCTACACAACATACTAATTCTAATTGGAATATTTTCATTATGTCTAAATAAATGTTGAGAAAATTTATTCCTTTCAATCCTATTATGTTTATATTACATTTATGTATCCTAAAATTTATCATTAACTACATCATTGATTTTATTCAGTTCAATATTTTATAATAATCCTTGATGTTCAACCAGATTTTGATGGTAAGATCTAGTTTTTGTACCACGATCTAGATCTAAATCTACAAAATTGAAAGGATGGTATTATTTAGTCCTAATAGATATTCGAAAATAAGGTTTTTAAATATAATAGTTTGACATATGTTCTTTTTTTGGTTAATAATGTTCCTCAAAACTGGATGAATTTTCTACTTATTTCATAGAATTGTTAGTCTGTTTGGCATTAATATTAGAAATTTAAAAATAATATTTCTGAATTCTATGGGTGTTTTAGGTTCATGTGGATTTGTATTATAAAATTTTATATTAACATAAATATTTATAGACATGGTTCTATTATTAAAAAATTTATATGATCTACTAGAAGCTTAATAATTAGGGAAAATCTATTCATCGGTATTGGAAGAAATTTTTTCAAGATTCTGTTTTCTTTTATGAATGATGCATTTGAAAGTAAAAAATACAATGTAATTAACATTTGGAATTATAAAATAACATAATTATTGAGTTTTATTCTATTGAGGTATAAATAAGATTATATTTATTATATAGAATGATGTATCCATGGCCTCGTAAAATATAATTAGGAAGATCATTCAATTTGAGAACTATCCCGGAACTCTCTTGAAATAATATATATTTTTAATTCTTCAACACCATTATATTTTTGGGTATTAGGGTAATATAATTTATCATTATAATAATTTTTTGAGACACAACATACAATTTCTTTATTTCTAATCTCACACCCCTGATTCCATCATAAGGTGTTAATCCAAATTCCACTAAGATATTCTATCGATTTAGAATAATTTTTAAAATATGAGAATATATCACTTTTTTGGGCTAGAAATCATACCCATGTATACCATTATGTATCAACTACTTCAACAGAGACATAGTAATTCTAATTTAGAGTATAATTTTTAGATGGTCTAAATAAGTCCATGCGGTCCAACTATAAGGCCCTAGCCTTAATCCTTACTTAATATTGAATTAAATGAATAATTCACATTGAGGATCTTTTCAGGTTTAGAGCTTTAGAGAATTATATCATAAATCATGAATTACATTCCACATTTAAACAAAGTGGTTATATAAAAGATAGTACTCATTTTTCCCCATCAACCGAAACATATTTAAAATAAAACATGGATTCTTTCTTGACACTTCATTGACACTATCATAATATCATGTACCTTTCCATTTACCTGTGAAAAACATTTCAAAAACATGGGATGAGCATAAAAAACTCATTATGGGATTTAAAAATATGGAAAGGAAACATGAGTACATGTATACATAAGAATGAAATCATACATTACCCATAAAATATATGCACTTTAACATACCCCATAAAGTCATGAATAAATCATAGAAATCATAAGACATAAAGGTAACTTGATGCATTCATAACATTCTGAGGTAGGGAGTAACCCTCTTGGTTTCGTTTGGAATACCCATCACAATATATTTTCTAAATCTCATTGGATAAACCTTAACGTTTAACCCATTCAAGTTACCCAATGAATTAGAGAGCTATATCGGGCTCACCCGCCCTTAGTTTATCATGGAACCACTCGTCTTCATAATAATTTCCAGGAACCATAACATAATCGTATCACATTAAACATGCATAAAGGAAACATAACATTTCCAGTTTTCAATCACAAGATATCAATACAACACATTGATATAAAAACATTATGAAAATAATTTTCAATACCAAAATAAAATAAAAGTAAAACATGGTATTTATTTTTCATTTAAAAAAATATATGGCTTATAGAGGAAGCCGAAACTCAAATAATGGTCACGACGGCGGAGAAGTCGTTGTCATCATATACTTACGACAAAAACATTCCCTTTTGTCATTTAGTAAAACGCTTCGTATAAAAAAGATTCTCTTTTGGATAAACGTAAATGTCAAAGGGTTTTATACACCATATAAAATAAGGTCATGTTTAAAACAAAATATGACTCAATGAAAGGAGATTGAGACGAAGTCCCATACAAAGACGATATCCTTGGATTAAGTATAAATCAATTATAAAATTATGTGTGACAAACTAATACACCAAATATATGTGGATATTTAGTGTAAAAAAATCAGAGGTTATTCACAGATATTCATATAATGAAATATTCAAGGAGTACAAGCTTCTCCCAAAGAATCAAAATTGGGTTAAGAAGTTCCCTTGCAAAAATTTGACAGCCTAACGGCGTCACTACAAAATTCAAAAAATTAGTTGATGAGAGATAAAAAGGGTATCTCATCACTTGGACATAATAATACATCAATAAGGATATAGAAGAAAATATCCCAACATAATAGTATGTGAATTAAAAGACATAACAAAAGAAGTCTTTTAAAAATAGGAGGGTGAAAGGTGCCCTTACCGACTTGGGTATCTTTCGAAACATACACCCCATCAAAGAAGGACAATACAACATTGATGTAAATATTCATAAATGAAACTATATTACACAATTAGTAAAATAATGGGCATTACATACACCACTCAAAGGAAATTGTTGCAAATGTAGCCTAAATCTCCAGGGAATAAAAGTGAGATGAAAAATCTCTTATGAAAACTCGGCAGCCTAACGGCGCCACTTAAAGCTTACAAAAATGGATTGATGAGATTAAACAGTGTATCTCATCATATTAACATTAAGTTTACAGAAATAGGAATGTAAAATAACATCCCCCAACATATCAAAGAGGAGCCTAAATGAAGTGACATAAATGAGAGTACTTAAAAAGATAGAGAGAGGTTAGATCTCTTACGAAAATTCGGAAGCCTAACGACACCACTCAAAACTGCAAAAATGGATTGATGAGAGAGAAAAGTGTCTATCATCATATGAATATAAAAATTAAATTAATATTAAAATAATATAACATCCAAATCACATGAAATATTATCTTAAAAGGAATGACATAAAAGAGTCTACTTAAAAAGAAAGAGCGGAGTAGGATCCCTTACCTCAAGTCCGACTTGTCTTGTTCGTTTCATTATATTCCTGAATAATAAACATTGGTCAATTTATAATTTCCTAAGGAACACATTTAAATATTATTATTCAGTTCATATCACATATTATAATGTTATAATAATTGTTTGATAATGTTAGTTCATAACAGACGTTTTTGCCGATGTTTGGTACATGAGTCAAAAATGAACTTGTTTGAAAAATGATTGCCCATGTAGTTATAAGTAAATAATTTCCAGAATATATTAATGATTAAAATATCATATATATCCAGTACATATTCATTTTATACAATTCTATATCATTTGAAGATAAAAAATAAAAAGCATCGTTCATGGAGACGGTTCGCCGTACGTACGCATGAACGCTACTTTCAATTTTTCCGTCATATTAATGGAATTAAAAATAAATGTTATATATATATATATATATTATAATTCCTGTATAATATATATGTTATATAGGTCACATATGTACATTAATTTCATTATTTATACATTCCATGTATTGCATGTACGAGTCACATCACATGAGGGGGCGGTAGTCCACACTTCCTTATATGAAAATATCGCATTTGCACAACATGAATAGAATAAAGGTATGTTTTAAATATAAGATACAGAAGAATATAGTAAACATAAATACCATAAATATCATAAATAAAATATAGTGACATCATAATGTCCACCTTTAAAGGTGTTAAAAGAATATTTAACAATCATCGTTTCGGGAGGCAGAAAATAATCAACCACATAAACAGTATGTTATTTAACCATTAGACGAAGGTGTGTGTAAGGTTAGATCGAATACTTCACAAAACAACATCCTAGTATATTGATAATACTGGTGTTGTTACAAAAGAAAATAATAAAAAGAGTTTATGGGGTTGGAGAAACAAAATAAAACATAAGACACAAGAGAAAACCCTACCTTTAAAACGGGTAACTCTCTTTGATTTAAGCTCAAAGGCTTCCATGAAATGGATTCTGCCCAATGTGAGGCTTAAATGATGAATATAGGGATGTGGAGAGATGAAATGGGCAGGGTTCGGCCGAGCAAAAGGCTTGAGTAGTGTGTGTAAGGTGGTAGAGGTGGGGGCCTTTTATAAGATGAGAGGAGGGGCACTCTTGGAAAGTAAAGAAATGTTACTTTATTTTAAATTGCGTTTCGGATTTAAAAGGTCCCACATTGATATAATTAGAGGATAAGGTGATTAAGGTTCGAAAAATACTGATCCAATAGGTTTTTGACAAGTGTAGGTCTTATATTTTACATTATCTTTTCATTTTATTTAAATTGTTAAATAATGAGGTAATCACTGCATCATTATGATGTCATAAATAAATTAATTTATTTAAAGTCTAAAAATTATAAAAAAAAACTATGATGTAGGAAATCTTTTTAGATTTTTAATAAATATTTATAGTCAAACATCTGACTTGTATAACTCTACTTAAAAATTGTTTTTGTAAAACCACTCATGTTTGTGACATTTTTACTTTAACATTAAATAAAAAGATAATAATGTCATTTTTCTTCCAAAGTGGCTCCATGGGGTCCCCAAGTTGACCAATGGATTTTATTGGTCATCCATGACACATACAATAAGGGTTGGACAAGTTTCGAGCTCATCTCATATTATTAAAACATTAATTTTACCTTAAACTACAATAATTATCTCTAATCGCGATTAAAAACTTAAAAGTTACTATTCACCAAAAATTTATTTTAATCCCATTGAACCACATTTTACATCCTAATGACAAAAATGTATGTCAGATTATTGAAATTAAAATCACAGAAGTGGTAAAGTATCCTTTAAACGAAAAATCAGTTTTTAAACTACCACTTATTGGTTTCACTATTCATCAAAAATTGAAGTTTTTCAGAAAAATACCGAAAATTCACCCTATGATTTATTTGATATTTCGAATTCAAAAATGATATCTATTTTAAAAAATTCAAAACATATAAGTTGAATTAATTAATTTAATAATTAATTCCCGCTGTTAGAGAAAATATCATATTTTTATGGAACAATAAGTATCAAAAGATTGACACTAGTTTAAGTCAGATTTCAAAGTGAAATTAAATCCAATGATGAAAATTGGATTAAATGGTAAAAATATATTCTAATTTAACTTTAAAACCAATTAAAAATATAATCTAATCATATAAATAAATTAGATTAAAAAGTGGCATTGAATTAAAATACAACTTTTCACTATTCATTAAACAATTATCTTTATCGGAAAAATACCAGAAATTTACACAAAGTAAATGTTGATGTCCCGATTCTAAAGAAGAATTTTATTTTGTCAAATATAACATATAAAATTGTTAAAAAGTGGATTTAAAAAAGGTTCTCCATCAAAAGGCGGTTAATCGACCTTTTAAAGAATATTAGAATGTTTATGCTTAAAAATTGGATTCATTCGCATTTTTATTCCTCTAAAATTTATTGTAAAAAGTAAAAATATTTGACAAAAATACATAATCATTTTTTAGTTAGTTCAGTTCTTTCCCGCCATTACAATGGCTAGGCGTTAACTACTATTTAAAATAATATTATTTTATTATTAGAGTGCAACGTAAGATTTCAAAGGAACTTGTTGTCGCGTATTGGGTACGCCATCGAGCATAGCATTCCCTTTAAAGTAATATTAATATTTTTTTCTCAAATATGGATAAATATAAAAAGTTCATATTCTTTATTTACCTGTGGTGTTACATCCTTCCCCCATTTTTGGGAATTGCGTCCTCACAATTTCAAAATTAGGCTTGGAAACATCCTTGAATGTCTCACATCGGAACATGAGTCGGTAAAACAATCACTTTAAAATAATGAAAGATAAGTAAAGAGGTCACCCATGTTAACCCATACTAAGATTCCATGTAGGAAAACAAGGACATGGAGGAGAAAACATAGGGTCATGTTCTGATGGAGAGTGATAGAAAACATGTTTAGGAGAAAGTTAACCACAAGAAAATCACAAACTTGTGATGGGTTAAACGATATTCGATTCCACTGTAGGAAAAGTTAATTGACAAAATTTTTGTTTTAAGTTTCTTTTTACTGAGGAATTTATTCATAAGGAAAAATAATCACTTATCATGTTGACATTCAACTTTTATTAGATTTCATACACAAACTCATATTTTCTCCAAAAGATGAGTATTTAGGAAGACTTGTTCACAATAAGAGTACTATAATCAACTTCTAGAGAATAACCTAATCCAAAAAAGAGAACTATATACTTCTCATGTCTTTATACTTTAACCAAAACCAAAACCAAAATGGTTAGTACAAGATCAGATAATCTAGAAAAGGATAACCCTTTATAAAATGAAAATCTATTCTTAATCTCCAAAATTTGTCCAACAAAACCCAAAGTTCAACGAGGACCATTTTATAGACAATTTGTCCATAAAATTATTCAAAGTAAACCGAACTAAGATTGAAACCCAAATATTTGATGGATTTGGTCACATAGTCTTCCAATGTACAAATTGAATTTTATCTCCAAATAACATCAGTTCCTCTTAAATTCTCATATTGAAAAGTAATTAAACTAATAAAATATCATCGATGATAGGTTAATCATTTCCATAGACAACCCAAAATAAACTTACTCTTGATTCCTAAAATCATCTAACTAAAAAGAATTAGTGAAAAAAACCAGGGACTTCACGTAGTCTAGTGGTAGGCGATAAATACCAGTTGTACTTTGGTTGTGGGTTCGATTACCACAGCTTTGTCCGACGCAACAGGTTGTCACACGGTCTGGGTGTTGTCCTTTTTATGAAACTCCAAAAATAACCCTAACATGTTTTAACCTCAATATTTTCCTTATACCTATCATTTTTATCCAAATTCATTACGATCACAACATCTTAATTCTTGAAGTCTTATTTCACCACCATAAGATAAAATAAAATGATTCACAAAATGAATAACAGCATACCTTGATCATGGAGTCCACTCAGTTTCATCATCATCTTGTTCACGTGGGTAGACATCCCATGCATTTCAACAATAATTTAGAGATCCTTCAAAATCATTTGCTTCCTCCATCCAAAAACACCTTGTGCAACATGGGTCATATGGGTGTTCACAGGAAAACAGTTTTGGAAAATTATCATGTATGACATATAATTCCAAAACATCTGATAAAACATGATTTCTATAAAATAGTCGGACAGAATTTGAGTTGAAACTTTCAATTTTTGGTCCTTTTAAAATACCATAAGTATGTGCTGAGAGACTATATTTTAAAAGAAAATATAACTAGGTTGCTCAAGGGTCTCCTTCCTCAGCACAATTTTTAAAATCATAATATGCTTCAAATTCTTGTGATAAGGTAAAATATTTTAAAATACATTGATAATATTTACCTTTATGGAAATTATGAGAATATTGTGAAAATAGTATTTGTCTTAATACAACCCATGATCCATGATGATAACGAGGTATAGTGGAGGTGTTTGATATCTCAAACAACTGCTTGCAAGTGAGTTTTATGCTAGAAAAAGTTTCACAATCATATGAACATGACTTTGCAATAATTATTGCAAGAATGTCATCAGGATGAGATAGGAATGTCGTTTTAGATCCTTCTCCTTCCATTCATAACTGACTTTACTTGACCTGAAAAAATTTATAAAAGAAGGATTTAACTAAAATAATAGATATAGGGACTAATCATGTGTCTAACATAAACTCCTAATCCCTAAAGTTGTCTAAACCGACCTTTGATACCAACTATAAGGCCCCAGCCTTAAACCTTACTTAATATTTAATTAAATTAATAATTCACATTGAGGACCTTTTCAGGTTTAGAGTTTTAGAGAATTAGATCATAAATCATGAATTACATTCTACATTTAAACAAAGTGGTTACATAAATGATAGTACTCGTTTTCACCATCAACGGAAACATATTTAAAATAAAACATGGATTCTTCCTTGACACCTCCTTGACACTATCATCATATCATGTACTTTTCCCTTGAACTGTGAAAAACATTTCAAAAACATGGCATGAGAATAAAAAACTCAGTAAGGGATATAAAAATATGGAAAGGAAACATGAGTACATGTATACATAAGAATAAAATCATACTTTACCCATAAAACATAAGCACTTTAACACACCCCATAAAATCATGAATAAATCATAGAACTCATAAGAAATAAAGGTAACATGAGGCATTCATAACATTCTTATGTAGGGAGTAACCCTCTTGGTTACGTTTGGAATACCCATCACAGTATATTCCCTAAATCTCTTCAGTGAACCCTTAACATTAAACTCCTTCGTGTTACCCAATGCATTAGAGAGCTATATCAGGCTCACCCACCCTTAGTTTATCAATGAACCACCCATCTTCATAATAATGCCCAAGAACCATAACATAATCATATCACATAAAACATGCATAAAGGAAACATAACATTTCCACTTTTCAATCACAAGATATCAATACAACACATTGATATAAAAACATTATAAAAACCATTTTCAATACCAAAATAAAATTAAAGTAAAACATGGTATTTATTTTTCATTTAAAAAAAGGTATGGCTTGTAGAGGAAGCCGAAACTCAAATAATGGTCACAGCGGTGGCGAAGTCGTTGTCGCCGCATACATACGACAAAAACATTCCCTTTTGCCGATTAGTAAAACACTTCGTATAAAAAGATTCCCTTTTGGATAAATGTAAAAGTCCAAGGGGTTTATACACAGTATAAAATAAGGTTGTGTATAAAATAAAATATGCCTCAATGAAAGGAGATTGAGACGAAGTCCCATACAAAGATGGTATCCTTGGATTAAGGATAAATCAATTACATAATTATGTGTGACAAAATAATACACCAAATATAAGTGGATATTAAGTGTAAAACAATCAGAGGTTATTCATAGATATTCATAGAACGACATATTCAAGGTGTACAAGCTTATCCGAAAGAATCAAAATTTGGTTAAGAAGTTCCCTTGCAAAAATTTGACAGCCTATCGGCGTCACTACGAAATTCAGAAAATGAGTTGATGGGAGATAAAAAGGGTATCTCATCACGTGGACATAAAAATACTTCAATAAGGATATATAAGAACATATCCCATAATAATAGTATGTTAATTAAAATACATAACAAAAGAAGTCTTTTAAAAAGAGGAGGGTTAAAGGTTCCCTTACCGACTTGGGTATCTTTCGAAACATACACCCCGTGAAAGACGGACAATACAACATTGATGTAAATACTCATAAATGAAAGTATATTAAATAATGAGTAAAATAATGTGTGGTACATACACCACTCAGAGGAAATTGTGGAAAATGTATCATAAATCTCACGGGAATAAAAGTGAGATGAAATATCCCATACGAAAACTCGGCAGCCTAACGACGCCACTTAAAACTTACAAAAATGGATTGGTGAGATGAAATAGGGTCTCTCATCATATTAACATAAAGTTTACAGAAATAGTAATGTAAAATAACATCCTCTAACATAAGAAAGAGGAGCTTAAAAGAAGTGACATAAAGGAGAGTACTTAAAAAGAAAGAGAGAGGTTAGATCTCTCACGAAAATTCGGCAGCCTAACGGCGCCACTCAAAACTTCCAAAATGGATTGATGAGAGAGAATATGGTCTCTCATCATATGAACATAAAAATTACAGTAATAGTAATATAAAAGAACATCCCAATCACACGAAAGATGAGCTTAAAAGGAATGACATAAAAGAGTGTACTTAAAAAGAAAGAGTGGAGTATGATCCCTTACCTCAAGTCTGACTTGTCTTGTTCGTTTCATTATATTCCTGAATAATAAAATTTGGTCAATTTATAATTTTGTAAGGACCTACTTTAAATATTATTACTCAGTTCATATCACATATTATAATGTTATAATAATTTTTTTATAATGTTATATCATATCAGACATTTTTGCTGATGTTTAGTACATGAGTCAAAAATTAACTTGTTTGAAAAATGATTTCCCATGTAGTTATAAGTAAATAATTTCCAGAATATATTAATGATTAAAATATCATATATATCCAGTACATATTCATTTTATACAATTCTATATCATTTGAAGATAAAAAATGAAAAGCACCGTTCATGGAGACTGTTGGCCGTACGTACGCATGAACGCTACTTTCATTTTTTCCGTCATATTAATGGAATTAAAAATAAATGATATATATATATATATATTATAATCCAAGTATAATATATATGTTATATAGGTCACATATTTACATTAATTTCATTCTTTATACATTCCATGTATTGCATGTATGAGTCACATCACTTGAGGGGGCGGTAGTCCACAGTTCCTCATATGAAAATATCGCATTTTCACAACATGAATAGAATAAAGGTATGTTTTAAATATAAGATACATAAGCATATAGTAAACATAAATACCATATATATCATATATAAAATATAGTGACATCATAATGGCCACCTTTAAAGGTGTTAAAATAATATTGAACAATCGTCGTTTTGTGAGGCAGAAAATAACCAACCACAGAAACAGTATGTTATTTAACCATTAGACGAAGGTGTGTGTAAGGGTAGATCGAATCCTTCTCCAAAAAACATCCTAGTATATTGAAGGTACTGGTGTTGTTGCAAAAGAAAAGAATAAAAAGAGTTTAGTGGGTTGGAGAAACAAAATAAAACATAAGAACACAAGAGAAAACCCTACCTTTAAAACGGGTAACTCTCTTTGATTTAAGCTCAAAGGCTTCCATGGAAAGGATTCTGCCCAATGTGAGGCTTCAATGATGAATATAGGGATGTGGAGAGATGAAATGGGCAGGGTTTGGCCGAGAAAAAGGCTTGAGTATTGTGTTTAAGGTGGTAGAGGTGGGGGCCTTTTATAAGATGAGAGGAGGGGCACTCTTGGAAAGTAAAGAAATGTTACTTTATTTTAAAACGAGTTTCGGATTTAAAAGGTCCCACATTGATATAATTCAAGGATAAGGTGATAAACGTTCGAAAAATACCCATAGAATAGGTTTTTGACAAGTGTAGGTCTTAGATTTTACATTATCTTTTGATTTTATTTAAATCGTTAAATAATGAGGTAATCACTACATCATTATGATGTCATAAATAATTTAATTTATTTATAGTCTAAAAATTATAAAAAAATACTATGATGTAGGAAATATTTTTAGATTTCCAATAAATATTTATAGTCAAACATCTGACTTGTATAACTCCACTTAAAAATTGTTTTTGTAAAACAACTCATGTTTGTGACATTTTTACTTTAACATTAAATAAAAAGATAATAATGTCATTTTCCTTCAAAAGTGGCTCTATGGGGTCCCCAAGTTGACCCATGGATTTTATTGGTCGGCCATGACACATACAATAAGGGTTGGACATGTTTCAAGCTCATCTCATATTATTAAAACATTAATTTTACCTTAAACTACACTAATTATCTCTAATCGCGATTAAAAACTTAAAAGTTACTATTCACCAAAAATTTATTTTAATCCCATTGAACCACATTTTACATCTTAATGACAACCATGTATGTCGGATTTTTTAAATTGAAATCACAGAAGTCGTAAAGTTTCCTTTAAACAAAAAATCTGTTTTTAAACTACCACTTAGTGGTTTCACTATTCATCAAAAATTGAAGTTTTTCATAAAAATACCGAAAATTCACCCTAAGCTTTATTTGATATTTTGAATTCAAAAATGATGTCTATTTTAAAAAATTCAAAACATATAAGTTGAATTAATTAATTTAATAATTAATTCCCGCTGTCAGAGCAAATAGCGTATTTTTATGAAACAATAAGTATCAAAAGATTGACACTAGTTTAAGTCAGATTTCAAAGGGAAATTAATTCCAATGATGAAAATTGGATTAAATGGTAAAAATATATTGTAATTTAACTTTAAAACCAATTAAAAATATAATCTAATCATATAAATAAATTATATTAAAAAGTGGTTTTGAATTAAAATACAAATTTTTCACTATTCATTAAACAATGATCTTTATCGGAAAAATACCAAAAATTTAAACAAAGTAAATGTTGATGTCCTGATTCTAAAGAAGAATTTTATTTTGTCAAATATAACATATAAAATTGTTAAAAAGTGGATTTAAAAAAGGTTCTCCATCAAAAGGCGGTTAATCGACCTTTTAAAGAATATTAGAATGTTTATGCTTAAAAATTGGATTCATTCACATTTTTATTCCTCTAAAATTTATTGTAAAAAGTAAAAATATTTGACAAAAATACATAATCAATTTTTAGTTATTTCCGTTCTTTCCCGCCATTACAATGGCTAGGCGTTAACTACTATTTAAAATAATATTATTTTATTATTAGAGTGCAACGTAAGATTTCAAAGGAACTCGTTGTCGCGTATTGGGTACGCCATCAAGCATAGAATTCCCTTTAAAGTAATATTAATATTTTTTTCTCAAATAGGGATAAATATAAAAAGTTCATATTCTTTATTTACCTGGGGTGTTACATCCTTCCTCCCTTTTTGGGAATTGTGTCCTCACAATTTCAAAATTAGGCTTGGAAACATCCTTGAATGTCTCACATCGGAACAAGAGTCGGTAAAACAATCACTAAAAAATAATGAAAGAAAATTAAAGAGGTCACCCATGTTAACCCATACTAGGATTCCTTGTAGGAAAACAAGGACATGGAGGAGAAAACATAGGGTCATGTTCTGATGGAGAGTGATATAAAACATGTTTAGGAGAAAGTTAACCACAAGAAAATAACAAACATGTGATGGGTTAAACGGTATTCGATTCCACTGTAGGAAAAGTTAATTGACAACATTTTTTTTTAAGTATCTTTTTACTGAGGGATTTATTCATAAGGAAAAATAATCACTTATCATGTTGACTTTCAAATTTTATTAGATTTCATACAAAAACTCATATTTTCTCCAAAAGATGAGTATTTAGGAAGACTTGTTCACATTAAGAGTACTATAATCAACTTCTAGAGAATAACCTAATCCAAAAAAGAGAACTATATACTTCTCATGTCTTTATACTTTAACCAAAACCAAAACCAAAATGGTTAGTACAAGATCAGATAATCCAGAAAAGGTTAACCCTTTATAAAAAGAAAATCTTTTCTTAATCTCCAAAATCTGTCCAACAAAACCCAAAGTTCAACGAGGACCATTTTATAAACAATTTGTCCATAAAATTATTCAAAGTAAACCGAAATAAGATTGAAACCCAAATATTTGATGGATTTAGTCACATAGTCTTCCAATGTACAAATTTACTTTTATCTCCAAATAACATCAGTTCCTCTTAAATTCTCATATTGAAAAGTAATTAAACTAATAAAATATCATCGATGATAGGTTAATCATTTCCATAGAGAACCCAAAATAAACTTACTCTTGATTCCTAAAATCATCTAACTAAAAAGAATTAGTCAAAAAAACCAGCGACTTCATATAGTCTAGTGGTAGGCAATAAATACCAGTTGTACTTTGGTTGTGGGTTCGATTCCCGCAGCTTTGTCCGACGCAACAGGTTGTCACACGGTCTGGGTGTTGTCCTTTTTATGAAACTCCAAAAATAACCCTAACATGTTTTAACCTCAATATTTTCCTTAAACCTCTCATTTTCATCCAAATTCATTACGATCTCAACATCTTAATTCTTGAAGTCTTATTTCACCACCATAAGATAAAATAAAATGATTCACAAAATGAATAACAACATACCTTGATCACGGAGTCCACTCGGTTTCATCATCATCTTTTTCACGTGGGTAGACGTCCCATGCATTTCAACAATGATTTAGAGATCCTTCAAAATCATTTGCTTCCTCCATCCAAAAACACCTTGTGCAACATGGGTCATATGGGTGTTCACAGAAAAATAGTTTTGGAAAATAATCATGTATGACATATAATTCCAAAACATCTGATAAAACATGATTTCTATAAAATAGTCGGACATAATTTGAGTTGAAACTTTCAATTTTTGGTCCATTTAAAATACCATAAGTATGTGGTGAGAGACTATATTTTAAAAGCGAATATAACAAGGTTTATCAAGGGTCTCCTTCCTCAGCACAATTTTTAAAATCATAATATGCTTCAAATTTTTGTGATAAGGTAAAATATTTGAAAATACCATGATAATATTTACCTTTTTAAAAATATGAGAATATTGTGAAAATAGTGTTTGTCTAAATACAACCCATGATCCATTATGATAACGAGGTATAGTGGAGGTGTTTGATATCTCAAACAACTGCTTGCAAGTGAGTTGTATGCTAGAAAATGTTTCACAATCATCTGAACATGACTTTGCAATAATTATTGCAATCATGTCATCAGGAAGAGATAGGAATGTCGTTTTAGATCCTTCTCCTTCCATTTGTAACTGACTTTACTTGACCTGAAAAAATTTATAAAATAAGGATTTAACTAAAATAATAGATATAGGGACTAATCATGTGACTAACAAAAACTCCTAATCCCTAAAGTTGTCTAAACCGACCTTTGATACCAACTATAAGGCCCCAGCCTTAAAACTTACTTAATATTGAATTAAATGAATAATTCACATTAAGGACCTTTTCAGGTTTAGAGTTTTAGAGAATTAGATCATAAATCATGAATTACATTCCACATTTAAACAAAGTGGTTACATAAAAGATAGTACTCGTTTTCACCATCAACGGAAACATATTTAAAATAAAATATGGATTCTTCCTTGACACCTCCTTGACACTATCCTCATATCATGTACTTTTACCTTGACCTGTGAAAAACATTTCAAAAACACGGGATGAGCATAAAATACTCAGTAAGGGATATAAAAATATGGAAAGGAAACATGAGTAAATGTATACATAAGAATAAAATCATACTTTACCCATAAAACATAAGCACTTTAACATACCCCATAAAATCATGAATAAATCATAGAGCTCATAAGAAATAAAGGTAACTTGAGGCATTCATAACATTCTAATGTAGGGAGTAACCCTCTTGGTTATGTTTGGAATACCCATCATAGTATATTCCCTAAATCTCTTCAGAGAACCCTTAACATTAAACCCCTTCGCGTTACCCAATGCATTAGAGAGCTATATCAGGCTCACCTGCCCTTAGATTATCACAGAACCACCTGTCTTCATAATAATTCCCAAGAACCATAACATAATCATATCACATAAAGCATGAATAAAGGAAACCTAACATTTCCACTTTTCAATCACAGGATATCAATACAACACATTGATATAAAAACATTATAAAAACCATTTTCAATACCAAAATAAAATAAAAGCAAAACATGGTATTTATTTTTCATTTAAAAAAAGGTATGGCATGTAGAGGAAGTCGAAACTCAAATAATGGTCACGGCGGCGGCGAAGTTGTTGTCGCCGCATACATACGACAAAAACATTCCCTTTTGTCAATTAGTAAAACACTTCGTATAAAAAAGATTCCCTTTTAGATAAACGTAAAAGTCCAAGGGGTTTATTCACAGTATAAAAGAAGGTTGTGTATAAAATAAAATATGCCTCAACGAAAGGAGATTGAGACGAAGTCCCATACAAAGATGGTATCCTTGGATTAAGGATAAATCAATTACATAATTATGTGTGACAAAATAATACACCAAATATAAGTGGATATTAAGTGTAAAACAATTAGAGGTTATTCACAGATATTCATAGAACGACATATTCAAGGTGTACAAGCTTATCCCAAAGAATCAAAATTGGGTTAAGAAGTTCCCTTGCAAATATTTGACAGCCTATCGGCGTCACTACGAAATTCAGAACATGAGTTGATGAGAGATAAAATGGGTATCTCATCAGTTGGACATAAAAATACATCAATAAGGATATATAAGAACATATCCCATAATAATAGTATGTTAATTAAAATACATAACAAAATAAGTCTTTTAAAAAGAGGAGGGTTAAAGGTTCCCTTACCGACTTGGGTATCTTTCGATACATACACCCCGTGAAAGACAGACAATACAACATTGATGTAAATACTCATAAATGAAAGTATATTACACAATGATTAAAATAATGGGCAGTACATACACCACTCAGAGGAAATTGTGGAAAATGTATCATAAATCTCACGGGAATAAAAGTGAGATGAAATATCCCATACGAAAACTCGGCAGCCTAACGATGCCACTTAAAAATTACAAAAATGGATTGGTGAGATCAAATAGGGTCTCTCATCATATTAACATAATGTTTACAGAAATAGTAATGTAAAATAACATCCTCTAACATAACAAAGAGGAGCTTAAAAGAAGTGACATAAAGGAGAGTACTTAAAAAAAGAGAGAGGTTAGATCTCTCACGAAAATTCGGCAGCCTAACGACGCCACTCAAAACTTCCAAAATGGATTGATGAGAGAGAATATGGTCTCTCATCATATGAACAAAAAAATTACAGTAATAGTAATATAAAAGAACATCCCAATCACAAGAATTATGAACTTAAAAGGAATGACATAAAAGAGTGTACTTTAAAAGAGAGGAGTGTGATCCCTTACCTCAAGTCCGACTTGTCTTGTTCGTTTCATTATATTCCTGAATAATAAAATTTAGTCAATTTATAATTGCCTAAGGACCTCCTTTAAAGATTATTATTCAGTTCATATCACATATTATAATGTTATAATAATTTTTTAATAATGTTAGATCATATCAGACGATTTTGCCGATGTTTAGTACATGAGTTAAAAATTAACTTGTTTGAAAAATGATTGCCCATGTAGTTGTAAGTAAATAATTTCCAGAATAGTATTAATGATTAAAATATCATATATATCCAGTACATATTCATTTTATACTATTCCATATCATTTGGAGATAAAAAACGAAAAGCACCATTCATGGAGACACTAGGCCGTATGTACACATGAATGTTACATTCATTTTTTTGTCATATTAATGGAATTAAAAATAAATGATATATATATATATATATTATAATTCTAGTATTATATATATGTTATATAGGTAACATATGTTCATTAAATTTATTCTTTATACATTCCATGTATTGCATGTACGAGTCACATCACTTGAGGGGGCGGTAGGCCACACTTCCTCATATGAAATTATCGCATTTGCACAACATGAAAAGAATAAAGTAATGTTTTAAATATAAAATACAGAAGCATATAGTAAACAGAAATACCATATATATCATATATAAAATACAGTGACATCATAATGGCCACCTTTAAAGGTTTTAAAAGAATATTGAACAATCATCGTTTCGTGAGGAAGAAAATCGCCAACCACAGAAACAGTATGTTCTTTAACCATTAGATGAAGGTGTGTGTAAGTGTAGCTCGAATCCTTCACATAACAACATCATAGTATATTGAATATACTGGTTTTGTTACAAATGAAAAGAATAAATAGAGTTTAGGGGGTTGGAGAAACAAAATAAAGCATAAGAACACAAGAGAAAACACTACCTTAAAAACGGGTAACTCTCTTTGATTTAAGCTCAAAGGCTTCCTTGGAAAGGATTCTACCCAAAGTGAGGTTTAAATGATGAAGAGAGGGATGTGGAGAGATGAAATGGGAAGGGTTTGGCCGAGCCAAAGGCTTGAGAAGTGTGTGTAAGGTGGTAGAAGTGGGGGCCTTTTATAAGAGGAGAGGAGGGTCACTCTTGGAAAGTAAAGAAATGTTACTTTATTTTAAAATGCGTTTCAGATTTAAAAGGTCCCAAAATGATATAAAAAAATACTATGATGTAGGAAATCTTTTTATCTTTCCAATGACCATTTATAGTCAATCATCTGACTTGTATAACCCCACTTAAAAATTGTTATAGTAAAACAACTCATGTTTATAACATTTTTACTTTAACATTAAATAAAAAGATAATTATGTCATTTTCCTTCCAAAGTGGCTCCATGGGGTCCCCAAGTTGACCCATGGATTGTATTGGTCGGCCATGACACACCCAATAAGGGTAGGAAATGTGTCAAGCTCATCTCATACTATTAAAACATTATTTTTACCTTAAAATACACTAATTATCTCTAATCACGATTAAAAACTTAAAAGTTACTATTCACTAAAAAATTATTTTAATCCCATTGAACCACATTTAAGATCCTGATTACAACCATGTATATCGGATTTTTGAAATTCAAATCACAGAAGCGGTAAAGTTTCATTTAAACAAAAAACGGTTTTTAAACTACCACTTAGTGGTTTCACAATTCATCAAAAATTGATGTTTTTCAGAAAAAATACCAAAAATTCACCTGAAAATATATTTGATATTCCGAATTCAAAAATGATGTCTATTTTAAAAAATTAAAAACCTATAAGTTTCATTAATTAATTTAATAATTAATTCTCGATGTCAGAGCAAATAGCGTGTTTTTATGAAACAATAAGTATCAAAAGATTGACACTAGTTCAAGTCCGATTTCAAAGTGAAATTAATTCCAATGACGACAATTGGATTAAATGGTAAAAATATATTCTAATTGATCTTTAAAAACAATTAAAAATATAATCTAATCATATAAATAAATTAGATTAAAAAGTGGTTTTGAATTAAAATACAACATTTTTCACTATTCATTAAAAAATAAACTTTATCTGAAAAAGACCAAAACTTTACACAAAGTAAATTTTGATGTCCCGATTCTAAAGAAAAATTTTATTTTGTCAAATATAACACATAAAATAGTTAAAAAAGTGATTTTAAAAGAGGTTCTCCATCAAAAGGCGATTAATCGACCTTTTAAAGAATATTAGAATGTTTATGCTTAAAAATTGGATTCATTCGCATTTTTAATCCTCTAACATTAATTATAAAAAGTAAAAATATTTGATAAACATACATACTCATTTTTTAGTTAGTTCTGTTATTTCCCGCCATTATAATATCTAGGCATTAACTACCATTTAAAATAATATTATTTTATTATTAGAGTGCAACGTATGATTTCAAAGGATCTCGTTGTCGCGTATTGGGTACACCATCGAGCATAGAGTTCCCTTTAAAGTAATGTAAATATTTTTTTTTCACAAATAGGGATAATTATAAAAATTTCATATTCTTTATTTTCCTGGGGTGTTACACCAACTATAAGAGTTGATTAGTTGAAACATATTTATTTTATTTTAAGGATATTTTATTTTGTTTCACCTTTTGAAAAGGATAAACCAATTTATCATTTGGAAAGTCATGTATATGTAGATTGTTAACAAACACTTTCCTAGTGATATTTCTATTTTAGTTGGTATTGATATGAACAAGTCTTCAAATCCAAATACATAATCCTTTGTTGAAGGAAATTAAATATTAAATATTTTTTTTAAATCAAAATTAATAGATCAAAACTTATAATTTCCCAAGGAAATACTAATTAATTTTTTGAATAAAGAAACCACACATTATTTTCAAATTTCACATAAATACCATCATCACATACATATAATATTATAAGATTTTTATATATTCAATAATCTATAAATTAAACATTGTAAATTACGAATGTATTAGAATTATCGATTTCCATAAGGCCAAAATATTTCCCCATAGCATTATCAATAAAATTTACAAGACCACCATAAACATTTATAAAATTCTTGAAACCTGATTAATCACTATTCATATTTATATAGAATACATTGTCTTGGAACCATAGGTTTTTACTATAAATTATTTTATGGTTCTTCATAATATAAAATGTTCCACAAAATATAATTTCTGTACCCAAATATTTTTTTTCTAGAAATGTTAGTAATTAAATCATCGAGAAATCATAGAATAATAATAGGATTTGTATATTCAGATTTTATTCTATTTTAAATGATGAATTTATTTTTTCAAGAAGAGTAAAATCTAGTAGACAATTTTCCAAAACCAGAACTACGATTAAAAATATTCTTATCTATTCTCCTCTATCCAAGATGAAAACCTAAACCAATAATGTATTTATGTGTAGTGTGTTTTTATGTAATTGATTAATATTATTTCTCCTATTAGTAAATCATTCATGATATTTATTTATTTTCTCATTATATAATATTAATTATTTTTTCATATTTAATATTTTGAGCAATTATTATTTTTTCAATACCAATAGAAGACATAATACTAATTGTTCAAGAATACAATTTCATTAGAATTTTAATTTATCCTTCTTTTCATTAATAATATATTCTATAATGTTATAATATTCCAAAATATTTTCATAATACATGTTTTCATTGTTATTTTTATCTCCAACATGATTATAAATATGTGAAAGAGACACATGAAGGACATTAGATAACTCAAATGTGTTTTTAGAAAATCACATGATAGCTTTGTAATGTTTATCCTGTGGGTAGTGTTTGAATCATTTTATCTATATAAATAATCCTTCTTAATTTCTTTCATTACAATTTTTACTTATACTTTTTATTATATCTATTTCAGTATTTCATCTTAGGATAGTAAACAGTGAAATTTCTATTCATTTTACACACATAGAAAACTATTTTATTTAAAGCATAATATTATTTAAAATACATTCCCTAATTTTCCTATACTATCATATTTACCATGATATTTTTTTCCTAATGAACATAAAATTTTTATATATTTTTATAAATATTTTTTTATAGATGGAAAACCACTTCATCACTACTATTAATAAATTCTACATTACTAGACTTTTAGTTTGAATTTTCTCCTTTTCTTTTGAGGTGGGAGTTTTAAAAGATACATGATTTATTTTGGTTAATCTAACACATCTATATTAAATATGACTTCTCCATTAAACATAATTAATTTTTAAATAATCTCTTTAATTGTTAGCTTACTATCCTCACATGTTTCTCTAATTGATAGTGATGTTCCTCTCCATCTATATGGTAAACAATTCAACATGAGTATCACTTATTCTTTGTTAGATATTGGATTTCAAATAAATTATTTTTTATGATGATCTAATTTATCTTGATATATATATTAGAAATTGGAACAATTTATTTCATCTTATATGTATCATATTTAATATTATAGTTATTTAAAATTATATCCATAACATTAGATGTTCCCTAGTCGGAAACATATGATGTTTCCCAAACTTTTAATGTAGTTGTGAACAAATATATTCAATTATATTTTACATCACTCATAGAATGGATAAATCAATTGATAGATTTAATTTTTTTATTCGTATCTTTTTTAGCATTATCCCATGTATTTATAAAGTTTACAGGTATTTCATGTATTTCTACAATATCATTAGTGCTTTCAAAACACATTCCATAAAAATAATTGTTCATCTTGATTTTCCATTGTGTATATTATATTCTATTAAAAAAATATTTTTATTGGTAATATAAAACTATTTTCTATTATCCATAATAAAATAAATTTAGAAATAATAGAAATTTATGATCATTTAAGAAAAATAAAAAAAATTGAAATATATTTAAAATCATCTAACACAAAATTTTGGCCAGAGTGATTAACTAAAGAGGGAGGATACATGAGTTCCCAATAAAAATATATGTTATAAAAAATTTCAAATTAAATACTAGAATTAAATAAAATCTCATAGTTAATCAATATAATATTTTTATATAAATTTTATCAAGAAAAATATTTCTAAAATTATAATTCGGTCATAGTTAAAACAATATATAACTAATTATATTAAAATTTTAAATAAATATAATCAAAACAATACATATATTAATACTTGTTAATACTATGTATGAAAGTAAATTTTTTCTTTATATTTTTAAAAAATAAAAATATTGATATGAAAACATGAAAACAAAACTAAAAAACATTGCTGAATAAACAAGGGGATTATTCTCAAGAAATAAATTATTGCAATCCACTTGAAATCACCATTTTCCATGAAAAATATATAATAATAATCCATTCCAAAACCTGGAATGGGTCTACTTGTAAAATCACATGATTTCAATCATAAATGACTCTTCTAGAGTTATTCGTGAGATTGAAAAGTCATAGGAAATGTATTGAATTCATCAAAAAATATCATGGGTAAACCTATAAAATTAAATATAAGAGAATGTCATCTATTTTTAATTTAAAGAACATGAGTCTGAGTGTGTTATTAAATAGAGAAAAAAAGACTTCTCAAAAGATAAAGAAAACAAAAGTGATATAATGTATGTTGATATTAAAAAATAGAACTTCTTAGTCTATGATGATACATGTGCAAGTTTCTTAAGTTATCTCCTTATGAATATGTTAAAAAGTTTCACTAAATGTTTTAGGAAAATATAGTGTCATGTAATTTTCATTTCAGTATTATGATTCATGTAAAAATACATCTCTTGATACATTGTGATAAAGAAACATGATCTTATATATGTGTCAATATTTTACACTGGTATTTTGTTATGTATATATCATGCTTGTTCTCACTCAAATCTATTTCAAAATTATATGAACTTGGAAAATATTATAAAATAAATACATCACAACAAGAATGAATTTCTAATGAAGGATAATCAGAAATATATTATAGATCCTTGTTCAAATATCCAATTTTTCCTTAAATGAATTCAATCAAAGTGTATGGAAAAATAATCATATAACCATTTAAATAAACAGCCCTAATATAGTCTTCGGGGGTATTTGAATCAAATAAAAAATAAAAAAATATAACTCCTCGAAGTTTTAAATCCATGTTGGTGACTGATCTCTATAATTTAGTAATTATAGAGGTGACTCATTATGGTGGTGAGTTAGTCTGGTAGTGACTCATTATAGAGGTGCCCCAATTTATCAGTGATCTCATTTTGTGAAGATTCATATGTGGTCGAGAATTATTCTAGGGGTAACTTAGTGTGGCAGTGACGGTGTCCTATAGTGACTTGGTCTGGATGTGACATGGTTTGGCAGTGACTCATATCTTACAATAACATAGTATATAAGTGATTGATAGCTAGTGGTGACTCATTTCTCTAATTATATATATTTGAATACAAATCATTCTTGAATAATATACTACGATAAATCATCGATCTCACTAGTAACATAATAATCATGATTTGTGAGCCTTAAAATTAAGAGGTTTGAAAATAATTTTTCAACTGAACTAAGTGTGTGCATTCTTCATATATATGACACCCCAACATTCCATTAATTTTATAGACTAAAAAAGTCCATATTCAAAAAAGACTTTTATCATCCCATATGACGTAAACATAAATTTGAACTATTATCTTATATGAGAATTATAAATTTTAAAACCTACACCCAAGATAAAATTTTATTTCATTAATAAGTGGAGCCAAATATGAATCATCATCATTACCAGGTTTCTTCTATCCAGATATAAGTCAAGAACACATAATGTATTTTCACTTAATGAATAAACATAGACCCATGTTATAATTTGCCAACATGGCGATCCATGTTCCATGTGTAATACTCTTTACACAAAAAGGGTTGATTCCATATATAGATAACCAATGAGGAATTTATCATGGATAATTTCAAAATTTAGGATTATCATAAAAAACATTCTTCAACTGAGGATAACTTTCTAGCTGACATAGGTTATTATATTCAATTCTTGTATATTAATTCCATGTAAATTGTATCATCATTTCTTAGTATGCATATCTTCTTATAAACTATGGAATGATAGTAAATTAATATATAAATATTGAACGATTTAATTCATTTTTCTGGTATTGATCGACACCACATTTAAGGTATTTTAGGCTTGTGTTGTGGCCCTCCCGAAACAATAATGAATCATTTTAGAAAACATTTATTTTTATATAGATTATTCCCATTGAATGCACTATTAGTTTAGATTCACATTTTAAAGATGGTTGTTCATTTTATTCTAGTGTGATATCATTCAAGAGTTAATGTATTTTATATAAATATGTTGTCCCTCTATCTACTACTAGATTTAAAATTACAAAACTTCTCTACTGCTTAAAATATTGTGTATTTAGTGTAACTGGTATAAAATGTTCCCTTAACACGACTATTTAACTTCTCAAATAATATAGGATAATAAAAAATGATATATTTAATTTCCATTATCATTTCATGCATTCAATATCCATCAACATTGAAAATTTTATTCATGTAATATGATTTATAATCAATACTATCATTTTAATCAGTGTGAAATTTGTTTTCCTGATTTATAGTCCACCATTTAGAACATTGATCTATTCTGTTAAAAATTAAAAAAAATTCCAACTCTTTCAGACAAATGTTTCATGTATAGAAAACATAAATAAAGACAAATGATTTTATAAGGGTAATATTGATGGCCTATTTTAAACATGGTATAATCTTTAACTCTATATTGAGACTAATGTTTTCATATAGTTTTGATAAATAAATTATTGAATCATATCCTTCATATTTAGATAATAAAATATTTATTTTAGGAAAAAAAGATAAATAAATTCACATATGATATTCATTATTAGAGGTGAAAGGTATAGATAAATTAAATAAGGATAACCCAACATTTGATGGATCCAAATAATTTCATTATTCATTGAATGAAATGATTAATTGAATTCAAGATAATAATTACTCCAATATAGTAGAATTTATCCTAATAATTCATCCAAAATAATCACTGGTACTCTCTATGGGATGAATACTTCTGAGAGTAGTTCAAGTTATATAGTGAATTCCCAAAAAATATGGGGGATGAGTCTCACAAAATAAATTGAAATAATAAATTTTTTGAGATGAAGATAATGATGATGATAGTGTTTTACTACAATGTAATTGTTCTTAGTGTGGGAGTTGGTGAAGCACTAGAGAATATTTCATAGTTTTTTTCTTAAGTTCAAAATATTCTCAAATTCATAAGGGTTGCTTAACATACACATAATACAAGAAAATTTCACAATACCCTAAGAATTTTATAAAAATTTCCCCATTCACAGTAATTTGTGATACAAGAACACCCTGTTATAATTATACATGAGGTAGTGTCGCATGAATTTAAAAATTATCGCACCAAGACAAAAATATTCTATCAATGGAAATAGATGCATAATTTTTTAGACATTATTATTTAAAAAACAATAGTTAGGTTACTAGTTGTTATAAAAGGAATAAAACAATAATATCATATTCTCTGTAATGAATGAAATTATCAGTGAATTACATTAATAAAATGTGGAATAAAGAGTTATATTAATGAAAAAAATTGATATTTTACCTATGAACGTGTTCTATATTATATATTGAATAGAGATTATTTTAAAAAACAATTTTCATCAGACCAACTAATTTTAAATTAGTGCATATTAATTTAAAATTAGAAATCTCATCCAAAAACCAATTTTAAAATTCAATAGGCTTATTTTTATGGTTTTAAACCCCTAAATGAAATACATTTTTTAAAACTACCCATGAAAACTGACCATTTTTTTCCAAATCAAATAATTGGTTAGGAATATCATTTTCTATAAAAATGTTTGAATCAAGTTGAAAGTATCAATATAAAATTAAAAAACCATAAAAATGAATTAAATCTTTAAAACAATTTCCATGGAATGATGTACACCTCAAATGTTTAATACATTACATGTTCAATTTTCAATAACGTCATTAGTTTCAAAACAATGAATACATAGTAGTTATTTTTAATTGGGACCCTCATTTTTTCATTTCAAACCCCATTATAACAATTAAAACAAAGTTTCTTTTTTCAAAACACAACATTAAAATATGCATGAACATGAAAATTATAAGTATCCCACAACCCATTATAAAGAAAAGATTTATTATTATACATTTAATAATAAATTTATAAAGCAATAAGGAAAAACAAAATTTCAAAATATTAGAGTAAATTAAAAAATTATATACTAACACGATTTTCATGGACTACCAGCCTAAATACCGATGTTTCTATTAGATAATTTCCCATTTCAATCAAGTGATAATTCAATTATAATAAACTTGTGTCATAAAATATCAGAAAATAATCCACATATCAAATTTTTTACATTCCATTAAATTTATTGCAGAATCAAAAAAAATAAGTTTTTAAAAATATTCATGACATTTAAAACTATTTTCAAAAATACCCTAATGTGTTATATAGAGTTTTTTTGTATTATCAAGATTATGTCTAATTAAAAATAATCTACATCTGAGTCGAATTTGATGATCCCTAATACTAATGATAGAAGAAAATAGAAGATTTTTATGGGAAATAAACCAACCATAATGTTAAACAGTGTTAGGATTTTGTATTTTTTTGGGGTTTTAAGATATTATGGGATGATATGGGTTATTTATGAAATGTCATTGAGTGATGATAAATCATTTCTATGAAGAAAATGAGGATTTTTAATCAAAATTTACTAGAGGAGGACAGATGTAGTACCCCAATACATTATCATCTTTTCTGTTTATAATAAATATGATTTTTGGTAAAATCATATGATGCACGCAACACCAGGTTGAAAAAAACATTGTTTAGTCACATATTTCATTCATAATTAAATTCCCTCAGTTATTGTAAATTTATATAGTGATTTTATCTATCACATGTCAAAGAAAATATATTTAAAAACATTCAATATATTTTAATGTCATTAAATATAAAAACACACAATATTAAACATGAAAGCCTATATATTTTATAAAAGAAGTCTTACTAAAATTTAATGGTACACATATTTTAAATAGATTTTTTAAAAAAATTAATTTTTATTTACAAAATATGAATTATTTCTTAATTAAGAATATAAAATTTATCTTACTGTGATTTTTTGCTGTTTTTCTGAGGATTCATTTTTTTATAAATAGTGAAAAATATTGATTTTTAGTTATAAACTACCTTTTATCTAAAATATATTTTATAATGAATTTTAAATACACAATAGATCAACACTATGAATATTATCAATTTTATTTCATTAAAATAATTTTTATACTAATGTTACATATAAAAACTTATCGAGATTTTGAACATTTCTTTTACCCGCCTTCTCACAACATCTCCGGGTTTATTGTTAAAATTAATTTATCCACTTATGTGAATTAAATTTTTCAAAATAGACAGAAGTGGTTGTAATAAGTATAATTTTTAAATTCTAGTAGGGTCAACTTAATTAATTTTATATTATGAATAGTATCTTACGAAAAGTTTTATTTACAACAGTTAAAGAGAAAAATCCATTAATTAATGGAAAAATGATAATGATATTATAAAATTACACTAAAACATTTCCCATTTAATGTGGGGGAGTAGGTTTATGAAAAATAATAGGTATAAATTATAAAATTAGTAATCCAAATGGGTTGTAATAATACATTTATTATGTTTTATATAAATATGAGTTAAAAATGTCATAGTCATTTTTTTATAACTAAATAGATCTTAATATTGTGTTATACAAAATCAAAATTCGACTATAAATAATAATTTGAATTATAATAAAGTGATCTTAATCATGAGAATTTATTTCTTCTTTTTAAAAAATATATAATTTAATTAATGGATTTCATAATTATGTTGAAATAATTGTTTAATTAATGAAAATATATATTAAATAATATTAAAAATAATAAAATAAATATAATTTTACATTATTAATGATTTACACTAATATTATATATAGATTTTACATTATATTGATTTATTATAAGGGTTGGGTTAAATATATCATATTTCTATTATGTTTTTAAAAAGACAAATAATGAATACTATCTAAATTGACATAAATGATGTTTTAAAATAAATAATATTTTATTAAATTATATAAAATTAATAAAGTATTTATAATATATAAAATATCTATATTATGGTTTTATATGTCATAAATTATATATTTGGGGTTCTTTTCTTCATTCTATTGTAACTTTATTAACCCTAATGATGGAAAATCAATGTTTTGAATATAAGTGTTAATGGGTTTAACAGAGGGTCATTGTCAAATGATGAGGTTTATATTATAATCCAAAAAAGTCTAAAAATCATTTTTTTAGAGTATTTCAACCTATCCTAATATTATATAAAACATATCACTTCATGGAGCCATTAGAAGTTGAAAATTATTTTGTATTAATTTAATATTATTGAGTTTCAAAATGTGCCACTCACCTAAATTATAAGGGGGAACCTTCTACCTCACTTCTCGGACCACATTAAAACATCAATGATGCCTAAATAATTCATATTTATCCTCCAAACATTCATTTCTATATCCTAGATTTCTTGGTCTCCTTGAAAATCCAAACCTATTGTCTATAATAGGAGATCCAATGTAAGTCCACTGAAAAATATGTAATCGTGTTGCCAATTCATTTATGTAGATTTCTTATTCTCTTTCCTCTTATTATTATTTTTCCATAACAATGTAATAACTATAGTAACATATATATTAATTTTTTTATGCTTATAGTATATCCACATACACTCTTTTATCAATACAATGAAAAAATCATATCACCATTCGTGCGTACATACGGTTTACAGTCTCCACGGTTCGGTGTGATTTTTTTTCATCACCACATTATCTGATGGGAATAATGATGAAAATAATGGATATAAATAATTATTATGAAATGATATTTATTCATTAAAATTATTATTCCATCCAATTGATTACCACCTTACCATTAGAGGGATGATACCTTCGCTGATGCATATGTAAGACCAACCATCACCACGACGTGTTGAAATTCATACTCAATATTAACCATTGAAAAATGATTTTAAAAATATATGGAAATAATATAAATGAAATATATTATTGAATAATTCTAATAATATAAATATATATACATAAATTTCATCTACCTTCACCCTTTCCATGTGATAAAAAATGTATATAACGTTCTTGCAAAGATACATCCTACCGTCTCCATGAACGATGTATTGAATTTCACACACATATATATATATATCTTATATATATATATACTGAATATATGTGATAAATAAATCATTTTTTACACTTTGGATGTTTTTAAATAATTATCTATGTAAAATAATTAAGACTAACTAGTCAAAACACGTTTGATAAACAGAGTGATAAATACCTAAATCATTTCATTAAATTTAAATTGTTTATAAATGAGTAATATAAAGTCCTAAAATAATAATATATGACATCATAAATCTGGATATGGTTAGAATATAAGTTAATAACATTTTAAAAAATATATAAAAGGTGTTAATATATTTTCACTAAATTGTAGGGCAATGTAAGGGACATTGTCTCAATCTTCTTTCATTTTAGTGTAGTTTGATGTTATACACCCACCATATTTTATGAGGTTTATATAAATCCACTTTGACATATCATATTATTAATTTATTTATTATCAATTTTTTGATATTTTGATAAATATTGTTCTTTCATTGTTATTATGATTTAAATATCCAATGTGGTATGGGGTGGTTTGAAATTTCATCAAATTACTCCATTCTCAATTTCAATATTCTTGATATTATCATAAATATTTAATTAGATAGATGTAAATGAATTATAATGTTATTTTTTTTGTTATTTATTCAAAATATTTCAAAGTATATATTATTATGTATTTATGTAATGGACATATTAAGTAAAAGAAATTTTTAAGTGTTTTAATTATTTATTCATCAACGTCATTTTTATTCATGTGAATTTATTAAAAATGGGTTTTTGTATTTATTTATAATTTAAATAATGTTTTATAATGTTAATTTAATATTTTTTTTAAAAATTAAATGTTATATGTGGCACATTGATTAAAGAATATTTTTTTAAAAAAATTATTTCTTTTTTAAATGTGTGGATTTTTAATCAACGATTTCAAAGTTATAAAATGGAGTTTTAAAATATAAATTTATAATTTTTATGTGATTATTTTCATCTGTTTCAACGTTCATTTTTTGATTCTATGGATATTTTATAGTGATCTCTTATGGTACCATTTATCATATTTCATTAAAAGGTTTATTATTTGGTTTGATTGTGGAAGTGTTATTTTTATTCAATTCATGGTTTATAATTTATGTATTAACATTTACTATGCTCATTTTAATACAAATGTTTATGATGTTTATTTTTCAATTTTATATATAACGAATGAATTAGAAATAGTATGTTAGAAGAGGGGACTGGTATTTCCACTCAATGCATCGATATGTATTCTGAGACAAACATGATATGGACATGGCAGAGGCATTGTCCATTTATTTTTTGATATGGATGAGGTGGAGGCTACAACCATTTAATTTTAAATGTTTCGGTTGAGTCATCTAAGATATATTTCATATGTTTAGAATTGATAATTCTCTTATTATGAGATGACTTATTGGTATTCAAAGTGATTATTTTACTTTTACAATATATACGGTTTAATTTTATAGATCTTTTGATTATTTAAATTTAATGTGTTTAATTTATTTACCATTACTTATTTTTTATTCCGTAAATACTTATAGCTTTCGTTGTAAGCATGCCCTTACTAAGAAGTTGAGCAGACCCCTTTCATATGAATCATTTTCTCCCCAGAATTCCATATTGTATATTTTGACTAAAATGAAAGGTTACCCATGGTAGAAAAAATGGGCGACTTAATGAAATTATTTGTGTAATGTATGTTTCAAAATATATGTATGTTTTCATGTATGTATCTATTATTCCAAGAAAACTAAAATATTTTTTCCTTGAGGATTTTATTCATTGTAATCATGATACTGTATTAAAATAATCCACCAACCCCATTATTTTGGGGCGGAGGAATTATAGTTTGTATCAAAGAATGTTTAGTATAATCCTTGAAAACAGGATTTAGGAAATTACTAATTTGAAAAATCATAATTATGACTAAATTTGTTGATAACCATAATTATCTGATATCAATTTATTAATTTGGTCCTGAAAATAGATATCCTATGTTAATTATACAAATTCATATATTGGGAAAATATATCATGATTTAGACACCTTATAAATGATTCTTCATAACTATATCACTAGGACTAGTGTTACTCACATTGTGTGTTGGGTTTTTGACAATCGCTATAATCAAAATAGATTTACAAGTAGTGGTTATTCTTTTGATAATGAAGAGACTCCCAATGGAAAATAAGTGGAAGGATGTATTATGAAATAAGATTATGGATCACAATCAATGGTTTATGAATTAGGTAGAATGATTATTATTATTAATATTGATTCAAAAATTACATCACCATTAGTGCTCTAATTTTTAATAATATTTAGATATATAAGAATTGTACTCAATTATATATTCTATAAATATTTGGGACCATGATCATTTTTATTTTGGATTTAATGGTTGCCAAAATTTGTTAAGTTATAATAAGATTTAAATTATATTGTCTTAGGAATATTATTTTTTGATTGATTTTTCAATTTTAGAGACCTTTTTTGTGAGTGAATTTTGAGATAAGTATTTTGGTTATGACTTAAGGTTGGAGTGGAATAAGATGATATTTGGATATTATTTATTGAGGTAAAATTATGATTTATCAGATAAAATATAGAAACCGTTTTGGTTTTGATAATATTTAATTATTGAAGTAATGAAATATGGATCTTTTGATAATGGTCATTCAAGAACAAAATTCATCTTCAATATACATCATTCAATTTAATAAATTAAATATAAATATATAGAAGAGAAACCAAAGGATGATAATATGTTTACGATAAGGAAGTCAATCATGTAAGTATATTTAATTGACTGTTTTATCATGATATTAAAATAATCCCTCAAATTTATGATAAGTATTTTCGAACAAAAAAATTATCTGTCTAATTTTCATTCTTTGAAACAAATTATCTTTTAATTGATAAATGGTTTTTGGTTTTATGATATTCAAATTTATAATAACAATGTTATCTTTCACTCTCTATTAGAACATCATAAATATATTTCACATACATTTACATTTTTTCCTACATCGAACTCCATTATGTGTTATATATGGTTTCATTCATACATCCCTTTCTTTTTTTAATGTTGAAGTATTATCAACCATTGTTCCAATGTAATATTTCAATAAAAAAACAATACCCAAACCTTTTTCCCTGAAACTAAATTAAATAATTGTGATGAAACAATTTTATTGAAGGAGGGTAAAATTTTTCTACCTATTACATTACTATCTTTTTCTTTTACAATAAATTTTTGATAGCTTATAATACATGAAATAGTTAGTTTTAAAAACAATTATTAATCACGTTTTGAACAACCAATTTAATTATTACAATTTTAGAGAATTATATAGAGGGAATTTATATTACATATATCCAATCAAATATTTTCATATCAATCCAATATATTTGAAAGCACTAAATTTGAACAAACCCAATATTACACATAAAATATGGATTTTTTATAAAATTAGTCACATCAACTTTTAATGGTGAAACTATTTTAAAAATAAATATTGAAATGTTTATAAATATTATTTAAAAATATAAATATCATTTTTAAATTCATTATTCTAATATAATCTTTTGTAGATTTTTTTTATTTTTTTGAGAGTTTTTATTTGTTGATGATTTAAAAAAACAATAAATTGTAATTTGAAATTAAAATTTTATACTAAATTAATTTAAATTAAAATTTTAAGTAATAATAGATAATAATGCATATATTTATAAAATTTAAATCATTTATTTCATTTTTATACATATAAGATATAAAAATGTATTTAATATTTGAATATCTCTTTTACCCGCCTTCTCTACACATCTATTGGATTAGTTTTAAATTTAATTTATCCACTTATGTGAGTTGAAAATAGAAAAAAGAAATAAAATATTATAATCAGGATTATATTCATAATATAATATCCTAATTTTTTTTAATTTATAATAATATTATTAAATTTTTATTTTTTATGTTCAAGGGTTAATTGGGTAACTAAAGAAAAAAATAACACTATAATATTATAAAATTATGCTAAAATAAGTCCCAATATCATTGGATGAGTAGGTTTATTGAAAAATGAACCTTAGGTATTAATTATAACCATTTTAATCCACATGGATATGGATAAAAAATTTAATATAATTTATTTAAAGATATGTTAACAATGATAGACTCACACTTTTGATAAAAAAAATTAATTTTTAATGTTCGGTAATACACAATATAAACTCTAATGTAAATATTAATTTTAAGGATAATAAATTTCTCTCAAACATTATAATTAATTTTTAATTTTTTTAGTAGATATAATTTAATTAAAATCTTTCACAGTGTTGATGCAGTAATTGATTCATTAATTGAAATATCAAAAAAATTATATTCAAATTTTTAAAATAAATTTATTTTTACATAAATAATGACATACATGAATTTTATAGAAAACACATACTTGTTAGTGATAATTTATATGTTAATTATTGAATCTATCTTATGGTTAAATTTTTTTTAGAATGAAATATAATGAATAATAACAAATTTGACATAAATGATACTTTAAAATAAATAATATTTTAGTAAATCATATAATATTTAAAAACTAAAATTTCCAATTAATTTTAGTTAGGTAAACTGTTTCATCAATTTTTCCATTGGGGGTTCGTTTGTCATTTTATAGTTACTATTTTTTCACTAATGTGTAAAAATTGAAATTTGTCATGGAAAGAGTAAAAAGGTTTATCTAATTGTTTATACAAATATATAATGATAAAATTGGGGAAAAAATTTATAAAAAATTGGTTGAGAGGATATTAGACCATATTGATGTCATTTTATAAATAAATAACCTTATATATATTTAAAATTAAAAATTAATTTATTTTAATTTTAATATTATGAGATTTACCAAATGTTCCCATCACCTCCATTATAAAATCATACCTCCTCCTCCATTACCTAAAACCAAATTGATCATTATCTTTTGACTATATCATGCCAATATCACCTCCCAACTTTCATATTTATGTTTTGGACATTTTGTTTTTCTAAAAAGACCATCCCCAACGTCACTAAGAGTGCATCAAGAGGAATTCCACTGAAAAGAGGTAATTGTTTTACTAATTCATTTATGTTCATTTTTATTCTAATTCCCCTTCTTATTTTGTTTCCATATTTATGTAATAAATCACATAGAACATATAATCTTATTTTCTACTGTAAAAATGGGACAATTATATTCCACGTTTTATCAATCATAAGAAATACAATATCACCATGTTTGCATACGTGTGGATTACTATCTTCATATTGGGGTGTAATGTGTTTCATCATAATGTTATTTTTAAGCTATAATGATTAATATAATTTATGTAAATAAAAAATAATAAATGTAATAGATTTTTTATAATTACTATACCATACAATTCCTAACCACTTTTTCTTTAAGGAGATGATACACTCTATACGAATGTACAACCAACCATCTCCAGGACATTAGGAGATTCATCATGTACGTTGAACATCCAAAAATTATTATAAAAATTTATATAATTAATAAATATTAAATATCCCATAGGGGCTAGGTGAGTTGGTTCAAGGAGGTGGCGTCCCGTCATCGAGGTTCTGGGATTGAGTCCTCGCAAAGACAACGTGCACCATTTTACTGCGATCCGTTCGTCCCCTCGACCCCACGGGAACTGGCCCAAGCTCAAGGGTTGGCCACCATGGGCCTAGCTGGGGAGGTGTGGCGTGCGGGTGGTGTAGGGCCGCACCTATACACGCGTTAACCGTTAAACACTTTTGAGGCCTGGGAGTGGAGCCTCTGAGCGGCGTCTCTTCTTCCATCGTGCGTTTCTATGGTTTCCTCGGCGGCGACCCAGAGGATGGAGGCTCATGCAGTCTTCGGATTTGAGCTGGAGGTTCCTCGGCGTCGCCTCCCCCTTCCTCTTTCTCCTGTTTTTCTATTTCATAGGTGTGGGGTTCTTTTTGATGGCTTTGATGGTGGAGACTTTTTTGGTGTTCTTGCGGCGTTGTCGTTGCTGGAGCGCCTCTGTCCTTCCTCATATGCACATCCCGCTTATCGTGGTTTGTCTGATTTGGATTCCGGTGTGGGTTCTTCCGCGGTTTTGATCTGACCGGTTTCAAGCCCAGAGCAGCGTTTCTGGCTCAGATCCGCTCGGATCTCGTCAACGAAGATGACCCCTCGAGGTGCGGTTGGATCTTCCAGTCTTGGGTGATGAAGTCTCGGCTACATCATATTGGTTCATCCTCCTCTTCGGGTTTCTATGGTTGTGGTGTCAGATAGTGTCTTGTGGATGTGGTGGGGTTATCTCTACTTCGGTTCCAGTGCTGGGATGCAGATTTTGGTGGAGGTTTTTAGCGTGATAATGGTTTGGTGTTATCGTTATCGTGTTGGTTCCAGTTATTGTTCGATGTCGGATTCTTCTATGATGGTTTGAGTTCTTGGAGGTTCGATAGAAGGGGTCCCTTACTAGGGACAATAATGCTGTTGGTTAATCTGTGAAGGCTGCTCCAGAGGAATCAAAAATTTATGGTTGATTTCCTCATGGTTTTTTTACTTGAAGTTGTGTGTTTTTGAGACAAGGATGATGGTGATCAATGTCGTTTACAATGGATTTCGGCAGTTTATAGTGGCCATTGATGTTGTTTTTGATTTACAGTGGTGAGGTTCTCTGGAAACTAGTGGGGATAGTGATGACAGTTGGTCTCGTGGTGATGATGATTGGCGATACGACGTATCGTTGGAAGTTGTGGGTATACATGGCTCGAGGTCGAGGTCACTTTGGATGATGTGACTTTCTTTTTGGATTTTGAACTTCTTTTCTACAGTTCTGAACTTGTATCCTGCGCATTTCATGTTGGTTACCGCTAGCATAAAGAGGCTTATTTGAAAATACAAAAAAGAGAATTTGAGTTAATAATTATTAAATATATAAAATAATAATACTATTGTATAAATATATATTTTTATATTTTTATATTTTTCATTTACCTTCTTCCTTTCAATACATTAGTAAAATAGAAATAACATCCGTGCGTACGTATAGCCTACCATCTCCATTAATGGTTATTACATTTATTATATATATAATTTATATATAATTATACATATAATATAAATGATATTAAAAGCATGTTTTTACATTGTGGATGATGGTAAATCACTATCTATATATATGGGTCAATAATAACGCTAAATATATTTATGATAAACAAAGAAGTTAATACCGGAAACTTTTTTTGTCTTAAAATTATTAATAAACATGTAATATAAAGTCATAAATGATTAATATAGTATTCCATAAATATGGATTTGGTTCTTTTATAAGTTAATTAAAATTTTAAAATAATAATATATTTTTATAAGAGATGTTCATCTAAAATAATCACAAGGTTAGTGACTTCGTCTCAATATCCTTTCATTGAGGAACATTGGGTTGTTATACACACATCTACTTTTATGATATTCATATAAAGACACATTTAATTATCATATAATTAATTAATTTATAATAAATTAATTTATGTTTTTAATAACTATTACTCTATCAATGGTCTTATGATGTAAATTTTCAAAGTGGTATATGAAAAACTATATATGGAATTCTCTAGGACCTTGGCCAACTATGTTCACATTTGGATTTGACTAAGGCTTTAACCATTATTTGCAGATTTGTTGGCTAAGGCCTCGATGGAATGGTTCAAATCTCCACTATTATAAATTACCTCATTATGAGAAATATTATTGATATTACATTTGATAATTTTACTAGTATAATATCAATGGTTATGTTTTACATCTTATTTGAGTACTCAAATGACATGTGTTTCAATTATTTACCATACCATGTTGCTTATTTCATAATTAATTATAGTTTTTGATGTAATATTTCCAATTCTAAGTACTTTAGATCACTACATTATTATGTTCCATTTTTACCCAGGATTCAAGGAAGTATATTATGAATTATATGTTGGGTTTCTCAAAGGAAAAATAAAGGAAGAATAAATGAAATTCTTTTTTATATTATGCTTTAAATTATAGTGTGGTTTTCAAGTATTTATTTTGTTTACGAATACTAAAAAACTATTGGGTCATTTTGTATTTGATTCCTTGTAATCATGACAATGTATTTAAATGTTGAACTATCTTTGGGCTATTAGGGAAGAGGCGTTACAACATAACAATGTTTTTTCATGATATTGGGGTGTAGTTATATGAAAATCACATTGTCCATGTTGTTCACATTATATGTTCTTATTAGGAATATTGTGTAGCCTCAGTTATACATGTTCAATTGATTTACAATTATTCATTCAATGACTTTATTGTTTGGACATGGGTTCTTTAATTATTAACATTCCTTCATTTATATAGGTTCATGCGTAGATATTATGTAACATCAAAATTATATTAATATCCATAAAGATATATATATTTATAGTAAGATTCTGTTATGTTTCCGACACTATTTTTATAATGTGACATGAATATTCATACTTCATAGACTTTTTTAATGAAAGGTAATTACTATTTGTTATATATTTCTGTTCAGATATGTGGAGTACTTAACAAAACCTGAACATAGTTTTAAATAATTAGTTTAATTTAATTGAATATACACAGTTATGTAATCCTTTTTTTATTATTCCATGTAGTACAATGAAATTTAATTCCTTTCATAATAAACTAAATGAGTTATAATTCATTGAAAAATACTAAAAATAAATTTAAGGATTTCACCAATGATGAGATAATGGACTCGTTTTTATGTGGGATGGAATAATTTTTTATGATAACTTATTAAGTATCATCATCTTATTCTATTTTTTAAACTAAAAAAAACAATTTAAGTACTAAATAACCCAATCCCACTCAATAATAAAGTTAAACATTATATTAACACAAGATAACCTATAATTTTCACTCATTATGTTCACCATTTAATTACCTCGCATTCCCATGACCTAGATACCATGCAAAGTGGTGATAAAAATGGAAATACAATCATATGGTATCAAGGTAAATATAATAAACCACACCCTAATTAAAAATGCTTAAATTTTTTTTATCACATAATACATACATTATAAATTTACAAACAATACATAATAGTCCCACCAAATACAAAAGGCCTTCATGGAGGGTATCATGATCTATACAAACATTTTAAACGTCCAAATGAACAATTAAACTAAATCTTAGTAGTGGTGCTGTATTATTTTCCATTCATTAATAATTAAACAATTTCAATTAATTGGAAGTGTTTAGAAACACAAGGTTTTTATATTTCAATCATTTATTGAACACATTTTTCCTTCCTTTAAAACCCAAAATTTGTCCTAAGGTGTTTAATTTTCATAAAAATAGATATCAAATTATTTATAATAATTTAATAAAAAACATGGCAAGATAAGATATTTAATTCAAAATAACTCAATCAAAATCCATGGAAATACCTTTGTAAAAATAAAATAATTCAATTGAAATGTTTTCAAAATACATTCTAAAAAACAAACATAGGTATACTTAATATAAAAATTAACTGAAAAATTCACAAGCATTCCATGAATTGTAAAATGAAGGATTATAGGGTAAAAATATATATTAAGAAAACAAAATGGAGGGAGGATACACCCAATATATAAAGGAAAAAAGGAGGGTATTAATATTGGAAAACAAATTATAATTGTGGGAGGAGACATCTGCTTTGATTTAGAAGGGTGTAGAAAGCCTCTAGGGATCCCAGGAGGATCAAGAAAGGATGAGGGAGAAGAGAGAAGGGCATCCAATAAAAAAACATAATTTCAAAAACTATAGAGCCCAAACATGCAATATATAATAGGAGATGAGAAAAAAATAACATACCTAATAATTTAGGCTTTATTTGTATGGGAGAAAGAAGAGGAAAATCATTGAATGAAAAAGACATCCTCAAAATCACGAGATTCATAAATAATATCAGTGTTGTTATGGTTCTTGTAAATAGATCAGGGGGGTTTATCAGAGCCTCCAAAAGAATAATTGATAATGATACATTTTACAAGTGCTAAATTTATTATCACAGATAAAATATATCATTATTAACACTTATTCAACACCGATAAAGATAGAGCTTTATCAGTGCTAAATAAACACTAAAAAAATCCACCATTTTTAGTGCTTCTTTATCCCTAATAAAATATATATCTTAATCAGCATTAAATAAGTGGTCATAAAATGTATCTTTATCAGTAGTAATGTTTTAGCATTGATAAAATATTTATACGTAATTTTTTTTAAATCTATAAATATTTTTTTATGATTTTAATTGCATTTATAAAATTACATATATTTATATAATTATATATATATATATATATATTAAAATTTATAAATATATAAATATATAATTACTGATATAGAATTTTATAAATACATTTTGAATAAATTATTTTTTATTTTTGTTACAATTATATAATTATGTAAATATAGAAAGTATATACGAATAAATATCCTTATAAATAAATATATTTGTTTAAACAGTTATTTATTTATTTATTTAAAAGTAAAAATATTTTTATAAAATTATATATATTGATATAAGTATATATATTTATATAAATATATATATTTATTGAAAAAATATATATAAATATAAATATAAATATAAATATAAATACAAATTCATTAAATATATTGATTATTTAATTTTAATTACTATAATTTTATAATTACTTAATTATATAGTTATTTATTTATAATTATATAATTATATTTTAAAATAATATTTATAAAATTATATATACATATATATACATATATAGTAAATATATATAAATATAAATACAAGTATATAAAATATATTAATTATTTAAGTGTATTTAATATTATATTATTTTTCATTAAATATATATATATTTAAAAATTAATAATCATATAAATAAATTTTAAGGAATTATTATGTATTTATTTATAAATATAAATATAAAAAATTTTCAATATAGTAAATAAACATTAATAAATAAATATATATATATTGATATTTTTTAACATTACTATTGAATTTATATTCTTAATCCATGGATGTTAAAAATGAGTAAAATTGAATAATTAAAATAGTGTACACTTTAAAAATAAATATAAAATCGGTAAATTGGATTAACTAAATATAGATTTTTAAAAGATGGATTTATATTAAAGTAAAGATTAATATGAACTAAAAATATTATAACATAGTAATTAAATATATATAATAACATATTAGAAATTGATTACAATATGAACAATTAACATAAATTAATAATAAAATAATACATAACTAAATTAATATTAAAAATGAATTTTTAAAATTTACCAACTAAAAACAGATTATACCAAATGTATCATGTTATTATATTAAATTATTAAATTAGTATTTAAATTGGAATAAATAAGAAATATTAGGTGTATGTTTTTCTATATAAAAATTAAATAATTATGTAACTATTTTTTCTTGTGCGTTGTATATAAAATATAATTAATTACTTTTATATACTTGTGAAATCATGGTAAAAGTTGTTTGAAATATTATAAATTGAAAAATCAAAATACATTCAATTAATTTCCATTAATCGATGAAATTAGTCATTATTTTTAATTAATATTAATCCTTAATTATAAAAAATTATTCACTAAATGTATTGTTTATTAAATTTATGCATATATATTTTGTATTATATAAATTATATTTCTGAAAATATTATACACATTAATATATATAGAAATATATATATATATATGAAAATATTTCCATATTTAATTTATTAATGAATAATCATTTTTAACAATGTTTATAAATGAATAATATATTAAAATGTTATTAAATATAACATTTTATGAATTTTCTATTTTTCACAGGATCGTTGAGGTACTGAGCATGCCCGAAACCAAAAAAATTATGAATAAAATAAAAGTACAGTAATGAGGAATTTAATATAAATTTGATCTTACAATATATTCATCAATTCTTGATGAGTAATCATTTAAAACCATAGGGAAATTCCATTACCTTATGATATCAATTTACTCAATCAAATTCTGATATAAAGAATAATTATGATTAACTATCAAAAAAGGTTTTGTTTATTGATTAGAAAAATATGTTTATATAGTAGAAATTAAATTTAACAAAACACACAGGGGAATAATAAATGTGATTCAGTCACATGTCACGATATAATCACCTCCACAGGTAAATCACCAAAATCCAATCAGATTATATAAATATAATCATGATCCACAACCTGGATTGGGTAAACAGTCAGACAACTAACCAGTAGTCTAGGCATCCCTGCGACCTCCTCTATAATAACCATAGGATGAAAAAAACATAGGTCACACAATGACCTTTTAAACAAACATTGTGGGAATATATATATATATATATATATATATATATATATGAAATCAGATAGAATAAGACACCTTGTATCATCTAGTTATAATATAGGAGAATGTGTGTGTAGATAAATAAAAAACAACACAATAATAAAAAATAAATGAAACTAATATAACTAAAATGTATAAATATTTATAATTGATTTTATTTCTCAGTATGATGCGCTCTAAAAGCCTGATAATCCATTGATATTGTTTGGAGAGTAGCTTGGGATATTTTTCTGAAAATTTTAGTTAAATAGGTTTTCGTATAGTCTCATTGTTCTAACTAAAGGGGAGGTTCAAAATTCCATGTATGTTACACTCTTTCAAAGTCAAGAATATATAAGTTATGTAGTGTATGGTCATAATATATGGATATATATGATTCATAAAGTAGTGTAATCTACTCTCTGTAGCATCATACTCTCTTTTACACATGTTAGAGCATCCGATTTTATGAATAATCATTGGTTTCTACTAACTCCTCGTACAGAACTCCTAATATATCCTTCAATTCATTCCTACCATATTTATGGAAAAAATATAAAATAATCCTTTGCATTATTTTCAAATATATAGTAATTTGTATTTATTAATTTAAATATCCTATAATAGTGTCATTGATTCCCGTTGATGACAACTCAGATATGGTAAGGAGTCATGCCGACGATGAGTAAGGATGTTCGTAAGTCATCTGGAAATAGTTCATGGTCAATGGTGACTCATCTCAATGATGAATTACTTCATTAGAAACTCATTTCAATTTAGGTAATGTCTAGTATAAGGTAATAATTTCATTGAATCATGCCCAACAGTGACACATTTTATTGGAGAGTAAATTCCTGTGGTGAATAAATTTTTATGGTATGTAAAGTTTGTTAGTGACTTATTCTATACGGTGTGTCATGTTTGGAAATGACACATCACTAGTGGTAACTTATAATAAATGGTGAGTCATGTGTAGTGGTGAATCATGTTGAAATTTGACCTATCACTTTTTTTAACTCATTGAATAAAACATTCATGTTTATTCAAAATAACTTATAATATGAAGTGGTTTATAAAATATTAAAACCATTTAAAACAATAATAACGTGATTTTTTTATCATTAAAAAAATTGTTCCAAAAGTCTCCCCATTTTTTATTTTCACATTTCATTGAATTTTTTTAATTCATGAATCAAATAAACACTGACATTAACAACCATATTAACAATTTAAAAATATTATGTAAGGGTTTCAGAATAGATTTCAAACCATTAAAAAAGAAGAACTAATTGAATTGTGCATCAATGTTATTAAGGAAAAAATATTTCAAAAGATTTTCGATGTTAAATTATCGAAGAATGGAATAATCATAAATGTAAATACCTATAATTAATGAAAGTAGTATCAAATGAATAATTTAAATAAAAATATATTTATATAATAACATAAATGAAAATGTAATTCATGAATCATTATCCCCCTCTTTGGAATATAAAAACGTAATAAAGGATTCTACATTAAAATTTAAAATAGGTGAAAAAATGTGAAACTAAATTAATCTAATAGGTAAGTGTATGTCAAATAAAAATAGTTAAAAAAGTAAATGGAAGTCCATATCAAATACAATAGTCTAATCTCAATCAATCATCATCCTTGGTGGAAGGGACATTAGGGGACCTAACTTTATTAGAGGAATTGGGAATTGTGGCAGTGGCTGGGGGAGGAGAAGAAGAGGATGCAAGGACAGAGGTATAAGGTGGAATCTCTTTGATGATCACTGGAAAATGTTGATGAACTGATTCCACAAATTAAAAACGAAGACGAAAAAACCATGAAGATATAGGATCATTGGGATTCTAAGTAATAGAATATCTGAAAAACCATAAACCAGTATCAAGAGAAGTGTGATTAATGGTAACTAAGATTGCCTCAAGACCTAAAACTACATTCAATAAACCTAAAGAAAAGGATTTGTCTTATTTTTTATGTTCATAATGATTTTAATCCTCACTCTATAGAACTAAACAAGTCTTTCTTGTCCTCTATAAAACATCCAATCACTGGTGTAATTTCCTTCAATAGACTAAATTTATAAGGCCGCAACCTTACAAATTACATAATACTAAATTATGTTAATAATTCACATTGTGTATATTTTTAGGCTTAGAGCATTAGATAATTATGTCATAACATATACAAAACATATTGAATATTACATATAGACAATTCAATTCAGTATCAATTTTTTTATAAAAAAATACTTTAAAACAAAACATGACATTGTTTAATGTTTTAGCACCATAACTTTTCCTTGATCCCATCCTTTAATGCATTATTCTTTATGTCCTATGGACAACATTCAAAAATTTTGATGAGCATAAAAATCTTAGTAAGGGACACATAAATAATGAAAACAGTAATTCATTAAAAAACATAAAACAATGAATATGTTATTATAATGTAATAATTCTCACCATTTAAAAGTAGTAAAAACACATCACCGAGTATAATCTCATTGCATACCCTTTTTAAAACCAAAATATTACTATAATCCCATATAATGAATCTTTTAACATATAAATGTAACTTGTGACATAAACATAATCAAATAGAATAACCATACAGTCATATTCCTCTCATATATCTAATTGGAATATCCATACGACCGTTTTCCATAACCAATGAATTGTAAGATATAAAATAACTAACCAGACACAGTTTATAATGGAACCACCAGTCATTTAGTTTATCACATAACCACCCAATAGAAATTTATGTACTATTATATAATCATCACACATAAATGATTCCAAATATAAAAATTGAATCATAAAATTCCATTTTAAATTATGAGAAATAATTTCATGATATTGAAATAGAAAATATACTTTCAAACACATTTTCAATCAGAAAATTGTAAAAAGGGTATATGGTGTTTATTTTCTATTTAGAAACATCATGTATTGTTAATAAATCCCAATATCAAATAATGCTCACAGTGGTAGAAAGGTCGCTGTCACCACGTATGTTAAAAAGATTCATTCCCTTTATCATTTAGTAAAACACTACGTAAAAAAAATTACCTTTTAACGTATGTAAAATTAAAAGGGTTTTGTTACAAACCGTTTAATATAATGAGGTGTATATTTTCAAAACGTTCCTTAATGAATGTATATTAAGATGAAGTCCCTTACCTCGAATCTGAATTGTCTCGTATGTTATTTTTTCTTCATGAATAATAAAAATAAGTTAATTTAAACTTTCATTGTAACATTTTTCATTTTTATTATTCTTTTTATATCACTTATTCCCTTTATATAAATATTATTCAACTATTTCTGTCCATATCAGACATTTTTAGGATGTTGGGTACTTGATTCAAAAATGAACTTTTTATAATTAAAAATAGTCAATATTGTCAAAATTAAATTAGCTCCAAAATAATATTGAGGATTTAGATATCATATATATCATATATTTATATATGGTATATATGTTTTTAGAATAATCCATATCATTTGGATATATGAAATGTAATGCACTGTTCATGGAGAAGGTAAGTCATACGTATGCTTGAACGATACATTCAGCTGTTTTTCATATTCAAGGAAATGAAAAATAAATGATAGATAGGTATATTATAATTATAGAATAATATGATATATATGTTCATTAATATCATCTTTTATACATTGCATGTATGGCATGAACGAGTCATGCCACTTTGAAGGGGCGGTAGTCTGTACATCCTAAAATGAAATTATCTAATTTATACAACACAAAAAGCATACAGTTATTTTCTAAATGAGAATTACATAAGAATATAGATAAAAATAAATATTATTAATATCATATATAAATATATTTCCATCATAATGGTGACAATAAGAGGTGGTTGAAAAATATTTGACAATCATCATTTCGTGAGGAAGTAGTTTTCCGTCCACAAAAATAGCATGTTCTATACCCATTATTTCAAGGTGTGTGTAAGTGTAGATGAAATCATTCAAATAACTACATATACTGTTTATGTTATAAAATTATCTAATAAATAGAGTTTATGGGGGTTGTATAATAAGAATAATTGAATGAATCTTAAGAGAAGACATTTCCTCAAATTAGGTAACTCCTTTTGATTTAAGATAAAAAGCCTTCATTAATTGACTTATTACAAAATTATGTCTTCTAGCAGGAATATATTTGTGTTTTAATGTTTATTTTGGAAGTGTGTGGATGATTCAATGTGGATTTAGAGGTGTGAGTAAGGGTTAGAGGTTGTGCCCATTTATAAGAGGGAGGAGGAGCACTTAGGTAAAGTTTGAAAATATTATTTTATTATTAATTTATTTTCAAATTCAAATAACACCAAAGTGATATATTTCGATGGTCAGATGACGATGGGTCGAAATACTATCATACTATAGATTTTAGAGATGTTTTGTTCATAAATTTAACAATATATGTTTTAGTTTTAACCCTTATTTAACTAATTTAACTTTTACCTTGTCTTCTTGTATATTCAAAATACCTGATTACCATAGTTACTATATAATACCAAGAAATAAAAAAATGTATCCATAATGAAAATATTAACATAATAAATGTATGTTTTCATAACGTTATATCATTAGGACTATTACATCATTTTTTAAAATATTATTTGATTTAAAATCTCATTTATGTTGTTTTTTATACTATTCTTATCCAGACATTTTAAAAATCCAAAAAAATTATTCTTTTGAAAAAAAATTCAATAATTAAAGGATAAAAAATCATAATAGTTCCTAAAATTTGGCGATAACATAAAAAAATTAAAAATAAATTTATTTAAACATTTTTTATATCATTTATTTAAGCATTTCATTAAAAAGGTAATCACTACATCACCATTGTGTCATATATAAATTTATATATATGATGCCTAAAACTTATCAATAAAATACCATGATGTAGGAAATATTGTTATATTTCTAATTACTATTTATAGTCGATGAAATAAATTATATAACCTCATATAAAAATTGTTGTATTAAATGATTCATGTTTAGGTTATATTTTCTTTAACTTTAAATTAAAAGTAATTAAATATCATTTTCAGACACAAGTGACTACATGGGGTCCTGAAATCAACCGAATGATTCCTATAGTTGTAAATATTACATAACATAGGGTTAGGAGATGTTTTAAAATAACTTAATATTATTATAATATTATTTTGTCTCTATAGTTACTAGATATACCCTTTAACCATGGTAAATAAAATATTTACTATATTTACTATTCATAATGTCTAAAAATAGTAGTTACCTATTTATATTATTTGGGCCCCCTAATTCCAAATATTAAATTAATTTTCCAAAATTCAAAACACAGAAGTTTCAGAAATTAATTTAAAATTAATTCCCGTTCTCAAAACAAAAAAGCGTGTTTTTGAAAAATAAAAACCACTACAAGATTGACATGTGTTGGTATCCAATTTCAATGTTAAATTACTTTCAATTACAATAATTAGAATAAATGATAAAAATATAATCTAATTACACTTTAATGAAATTTGAAAGGGAAATCTAATAATATAAAAAAATAAAATGAAAACACGGTTTTGACTTAAAATGCAATAATTTTCACTATTCATTAAAAATGAATATCATTCAAAAAATACCAATATTTTACCCAAAGTAAATTTTTATATCCCTATTCTAAAAAAGAAGATTATTTTTTCAAATGGAACATATAAAAGTTAAAAAAAACTAGATTTATAAAGGTATTCCCATCAAAAGGTTGCTCATCGACCTTTTAATATATATTAGAGTATTTCATGCTCAAAATGACATTCATTCTTATTTTATGCCTCTGATTTGATTTTGGATAAATGTAAATACATTTAAAAACATGTTTACTCATAATGTAGATAGTTATGTTTATTCCCTTCATTACAACAACTATGTGTTAACTCCTATTTAAAATAATAATAATAATATATTATTTTCCAATATAACTAAAAGTTGGGTGCAACATAAGATTTCAAATAAAACTATTATTGAGTGTTGAGTAAACTATCAAAAAATTTGTGCTATTTATTATTAAACTAATATATGATTAAAAAATATTAATAGATGTGAAAAAGTAATATTCTATAAATACATGGGCCATTACATCCTTCCACCATTTTGGAAATTGTGTCCTCCCAATTTTAAAAGTGGTCTTGTAAATTTCATTAAAACTCCCACATAATAAAACAGGTAAATAAAACTATAACTTTAAAAGTATGATAGAGAAGTACAAAGGTCACCCGATATAACACATTATAGGAATTCATGTTGAAAAAATTGATATAGAAGATGAACTATATCACATGGATCAATAGAAAGTGACGTGAATCTTGTTCACAAAAAGTTAACCACCACAATACAATAAATTTATGGATGGGTAATTTTTGATGATAAAAGAAAGGGTATACCATTTTTCTTCAATATCATTTTCATAGAGTTGAAGAATTTTCTTACTATCTAGATAAAAATTATATAGAACATTAAAAACTTGAAAATTATTTTCTCATACATTAAAACATTTTCTACCACAAACTTAACATTCTCCAAATGACGAGGTTTCTATATGACCAGGTCACATCAGATGTGCTATTATCAAGTTTAAAAAATCACTTAATCCAAAAAAGATTAACTATATATTTCCCCTATATTTAAAAATTATCCAAAACCAAAATGGTTAGTATGAGAGAAGATAATCCCCAAAAAGATAGTACCTTATAAAAATAAATACAAATCATAACCTCAAAAATTTGAAAAGAAATATCCAACGTTCAACAAATACCATTCAATAAAAGATTTTCCTTAAGATTATTCCATGTAATCCAAACTATGAAAGAAACACAAGACTCAGAAGGATTTAGTTACATAGTTTTCCACATTAAATCTTATCATTTATCTCCAAATAACATCGACTAGTCTTAAAGTCTCATGCTGATGTCTAATGATCCTAATCATATATTCTATATGATAGGATAATCATTTCTATAAATAACCCAAATCAGTAAATTTCCATAATAAAAACATATATTATTCCAAATTAAAATTTCTAACATTACTCCACAAATAAGATCCCATAATATTCTATTTTCCTTTAGCATATTGTTTTCCAAAAAAGAGAATGTCTTCCAAAATATACATTATCAATTAATAAAAACATAATTTTATTATAGTAAGGATAATAATTTGAAAAAATATAGATTCCCAAAATCAACTCATTTTGGATCCATAAATTCATTTTACTAAAAATGAATAAGTCATACTAACTAGGGACTTCCCAAATTCTTGTGGAAGGCAATAAATCCCAATCGCACTTTGGATTTGGGTTTGATTCCCATATGTTTGTATAACATGATGGGTTGTAACATGGAATATGTGTTTTCCTTTTTCAAAAAACTATATAATTTTATAACATTCCAAAAAATGAGATAAGTTATTCAAAAATAAACATTACTTATTTTAACGAAAATATTACCTCATACCTCTCATTTTCATCCCAAAACGTTAAAACCTATAATTGCCTCAAATTCATGGATAATATAAACCAAAATGGTTCTTTATATCTATATCCAAAAAATATAAGATAATTATTCCTTGAAAAAAAATTCACATATCAATCCTCAGGGTTACACATACTAGAAAAATTCTACCAAGGTAATCTTAAAGTTAGTACATTTAAACATATCATCATCCATAGATCCGACATAACTCTTCAACCATAAAATGTAGTAAACTTATTTAGTGAAAGATCATCATGATCCGTTATCAATGTTTTTTCATTTTAATCATTAATACCTCTTTCCAGAAAACAAAATCATGCAAAAATGTTTTATGATTTTAGTAATGTCAAAACATGAGTTCAGGAAAAATCCATACCTTTCATATGTGATTTTAAGATTCTTTTTCTTCAATTGGAATATAATTAAGAATTAGTAAACATACATTTCTACGATACTTATGATACCACTCCCAATCCATCTTCATAAGACATATATTTTTATAATAAACATGAAAACAACATTTAAAAAATTCATTTGGTCATTCAAAAATAACTTCTTTCCCTTTACTAGAGTCAACATGATGCTTCATTTTTCTTGGTAAAGTCATTGCTTTATGTCCTTCAATACCACATATAATTCATCTTCTTGTACCATTAAATCATTTTCCTAGGTTTTTCTTTCCAAATCCTTGACACATTGGTTTTTGAATATACATACCTTTACGATTATTAACTGAACATCCATTGGGATTCGTTTCTCTCATATATGATGCCTTAAAAAATCACCAAGGTTCAAGTGAGAAATCATGACTGTAGATAGTTGTTTAAGAAAAACCATGAGATTTATCATTGCATTTCCCTTTCCATTCAGTTTCTCATTCAGAAACCCACCATTGTTTCCTTCACATCTATGGTTACATTGGTTCCTGCTAGATCTAGCTGTTTACTAAAACCAAATTGTCAGTGTGAGTATATATGTAAAATCATTAAATACTATATTATAAGGTGGGTATACACATTGATATACTTATTAAAGATATCTTAAAATAATTCACATTATCTAAAATAACTATGACTCTTTTTAATATTCTACATGTATGGTTCTGTCACTTATGCTTAAAAAACACACTACCCTCTCAATTTACCTTAACAGACCTCCAAAACCAACTATAAGGCCCCAACCTTGAAAAACACATAATATTTAATTATTTAAATAACTCACATTGAGGATATTTTATGTTTTAATGATTTATAAAATTTGGTCATAAAATATACGTAACATCTTAAATATTACAAGTAGACACTTCAACTCACAATCCATTTTTTTAATAAAACAAAAACACTTTAAAAAACATACCATCATTTCTTGTTTTAACAACATAACATTTCCTTGATCCCATCCTTGACTCCATTATTCGTTAGGTCCTATTAAAAACATTTAAAAACTTTTGATGAGCACAAAAATATCATTAAGGGACACATAAAGAAAGAAAAATGATAGCCTGTAAATAACATGAATCCCATGAATACATTATTTTAAGGTAATACTTTTCACCATTATGATGTTTTAAACACACTTAACTTAATATAATATCATTACTTAACATTTTTGAAACCAAAATATTACCACAATCATATATAATTCAACATTTAACATATAATGGTAACTTGGGACACAAACATACTTAAATGGAATAACCATGCAGTCGACTTCCACACATATCACTAAATAGAATAGCCATATAGCTGACGTCCATACCCAAAATATTGAAGGTTGTAATGTAAATACCCTTCAATGGTTTATCATATAATTACCCGTCATTTGGTTTATCACATAACCACCCATCAAATTTCCAATTTCCACTATATATTCATCACATATAAAAGACTACCAATGTCAACATTTCAATTATAAAATTCCATTTTCAATATCAAGAAATAATTTCAAGAATATGAAATAGTAAATCCATTTTCAAAACCATTTTCAATAAACAAATATGTAAAGGGGGTATATGGCCTTTATTTTCCATTTAATAACATCACGACATGTTAATGAATCCAAATATCTAATGAGGGTCATGATGGCGGAACGGTTGTTGTCACTGCGTACGTTAAAATAATTCCACTTGTTATTCTTGAATAATAAACATAATTTATTTTTTAATTCATTCAGTCCCCTTTTCTAGTTCATTATTCATTTTATATTACTTATTAACTTGAAATAATAATTAATTAATTATTTGAGTTCATATTAGACCTTTTTCCGATGTTCTTACATGAGTCAAAAATGAACTTGTTATAATTAGAAATTTTCCATGACGTAAAAATTACATTATCTTCAGAGTGATATTAATGATTTATATATCATATATATCTAGTATATATGTATTTAGAATAGTATATTTCTTTTTCATATAAAAAATTAAATGCATCGTTCATGGAGATGGTAATCCATACATACGCATGAACACTACATTCATTTATTTTCCATATTTAAAGGAATTAAAAATATATGATAAATAGATATATTCAAATTCCAGTATAATTTTATATATATGTTCACTAATTCCATGCTTTATATATTTCATGTATGGCATGAATGAGTCATATCACTTTGAGTGGGTGATAGTCTGCACTTCCTCAAATGAAATTACTGTATTTATACAATAGGAAAGGCATAAAGGATGGTTATAAATGAAAATTACATAATCATAAATACAAAATAATATCATATATATCATAAATAAATATATTTCCATAAAAATGGACACCATAAGATTTAGTAGGATAAGACTGAAAAATCATCGTTTTGTGAGGCAGTAGTTCGTCATCCATAGAAAGAGTATGTTCTATACTCATTAGACCGAGGTTTGTGTAATTTTAGTTCTAAAAATTCTCATAAACAAAACCAAGTATTTTTAACATAATTTTATTGTTATAAAATAGTTGAATAAATATGTTTCAGTGTTATTAGAATGAAAATAAATGAAAAATTACTTAGAGAATACATTACCTCAAATCGGGTAACTCCTTTTCGTTTAAGATAAAATGCCTTCTTTAATTGGCTTCATCCACAATTAAGGATTATATGGGGAATAAAGGAATTTTGGTATATTATTTGGGAATATTTTGGTTGATCTAATGGGGATTTAGAGGTTTTAGTAAGGGTTAGATAAGGTATCCATTTATAAGAGGGAGGAGGGGAACTTTTAGAATATTATAAAATAGTATGTTATTTTTAATAAAATTTTGAATTATAATAACACCAATGTTATATATTTAAAATATATGATTATTATGGGTCTAAATTATCTCTTATAATGTATATTAGGAATTTTTGGGTCATAAATTTAACCTTATGTTTTATCTTTTATCCTTAATAAACAAAATTATCTTTTACTACGTCTTCTTGTATAATCATAATATATGGTTATCATGGTTACAATAAAATAAAAAAAGACCAAAAAATGGATTATTAATGAATATTTTAACATAATATATGTCACTAGGCTGAATCATGGGTTTTTAAAAATATTAAATAATTTAATAAAATATTAATCGATTTAAAAACTATTTTATGTCAATTTTTATACCATTAATATCATGAATTTTTAAAAAACCTATAGAACATGATTGTTTCTCGAAAAAAAATCATTAATTGAAATATATGAAGTAATAATCATCCCTTGAATTTGTAAATGGCCTAAATTTTTTAATAATAAACATTTTTTAATATTTAGAATCACATTTATTTAAATATTTCATTAATAAGGTAATCACTACATCACTATTGTGTCATAAATAAATCTATATATTTGATGAATAATAATAATAAATAAAATACAATGATGTAGGAAATTTTTTTATGTTTCTAATAAATATTTATAGTCTAATATATAATTTATATAACCCCATATAAAAATTATTTTATAAAAGTATTCATTTTCTGGTTATATTTTATTTCACATTAAATTAAAATTATTAAATATCATTTTCACACGCAAATGGATCTATGAGGTCCAAAAATTATCTCATGGATTCCCATTATCATACATATCTCATCCAATATGGTTATTACATGTGTTAGGTATTTTAATATAAATTTTCACTTATTTTCCATATTTACCATTTAATCATGGTAAAAAAATATTCACTGACGTTACAATTCATAATGTCTAAAAATAAAAGGTAACTACTTACACAATTTAGACTATCTGATTCCAAATATAGAATCCATTTTTTCAAATTCAAAACACAGATGTTTCAAAAATTAATTTAAAATTAAATCCCGTTGTCAAAACCAAAAACATTGTTTTTATGTACTAAAAACTACCAAAAGATTGACATGTGATTATGTCCAGTTTAAAAATGATATTACTTACAATAACCATAATTAATATAAATTTTAAAAATATAATATAATTACACTTTACAATCATTTAAAATGATAATCAAATCATATAGATAAATGATACAAAAATAATGTTTGGACATAAAATGCAATATTTTTTCACTATTAATTAAAAATTAAACATTATTAAAAAAAATACGAAAAATTTACCGAAAATAAATATTGATTTCACTATTCTAAAAAATATTCATAATTTTTCAAATTTTTCATAGAAAATTTCCAAACAAATATTTAAAAAGGGTTCTTCATAAAAAGGCGGTAAATCACCCTTTTAATGAAGATTAGAGTATTTCATGATTAAAATCAGATTCATTCTTATTTTAAGAAAATAAATTATATTGAATAATTTTAAAAAAATTTAAAACATGTGTAAAAAAATTTAGTTATTTATTTTCATTCCCAACATTACAATTTCTATGGGATAACTACCATTTAAAATAATAATAATAGTATATTATTTTTTGGAATAACTCAATGTTTTGTACAACATAAGATTTCAAAAAACCAGTTTTTACATGTTGGGTATGCTATAGAACAAAGTTTACTCTATAAAATAAATTTAATATCTTATTCGAAAATATTAAAAGATATCAAAATGTATTATTCTGTAAATACATGAGTCATTACAAAAATTCACTCTGAGTTCTCAGTTAACTTGTGGAAACTGAACGTTTTCAGTAAAAAAAATTAAATGACAGTTCAAACCATTATTATTGTAGATCCATTATATATAATTGGAAATTATATTTTTTATGGGTTCCCTATCATTTCCATTATCATTCATACATTCCCATACAATTTTATACAAATTATCACTATTATATATATCCTACCTCAAACCCACCTGAGGAATATCATCAACACCACCTATGATGGATCAAATTTAAACTCTATAAATAGATCTGATAAAATCAATATCAAACAAAGGATGATCACTATAATAAGAATCGATATTAGATATTTTATCCAACCTCTATATTAAATCATCTATACTAGAATCAAAAGAAGGTCTCATGTCATCCACTTTAGACCCCAAGGTCTCCATCTCATTAGAAATCCCCATGTTCACTATCTATACCTCCTAAATATGATGAATAATATTGTCTTGAATGTGGTGTATCACTATATCAAAAAAGTATCTATAATATCTTTCACTGTGATTAATTACCAAATAAAATTGATTCTTTCGAATTCCTTTAATGTAAGAATGATATATTTGTCTAAAAAGAATTAAATCAGCACTAGACACAACATCAAAGAGAAATATAAAAATAATAGGTTGAACAATGGGCTCAACTTGCTCATATTTTTTTGTTACATCTAAATCAATCATATTATTCACTCCTGAAGCATCTATCCGACCAACCATGGATCCCTTTTGATTTTTCTTAACTATACCATAGAAAGAAGGTGAAATACTAATTGATGGGAAAATAACTTCTGCATCAAAATAAAAATATTTATACTCCTTTACATGTCTCACATATAATGGGAATTAATATCATTCATCATGTAATGTCCTAGTTATGGGTGACACCCTGAGGTTCCCCTCACCCTATTTGTCACATGTCCTCAGTTGCATTTCCCCAAATTCTAGAGGCTACAACCTAGTAACAGGGGCCCTGGGTGTGATAGTGGGGAAAAATGCCCTCATTGACCGAGAAATGCAACAAAAATAAATAAATAACAGTATCATAAATACTAATAATTCCCTGAAATAATGTACATTATAAAAATTCATGTAGATAAAAAACTGGAGAGATTATATAAATGATTCATGTAACATATGTCTAGGAATGTAGAAAAACTATTTTCCGTGATAGAATATAGTTTTAAACCAATGTACATAAGAAAATTGGTAAATAACTCCCGCAGCATCACGAGCCTCAACTTGGTCCCATGCTCTCTATATTCACAGTAATCAATTAACTGATATAGAAGGGTGCTTGACCTTATCTATACATGCACTAATATAATCTTTTTTGGGCGCAAATCATGACCCAAATAATCTGTGAGATGAATCTCAAAAGGAAACCACCCAATGATCTATACCAAACTACCAGTGAATATACATATATATACATATATATAAAAATATGAAAAAAAGGTAATAAACAATATTGTACTGAAAGGTAAAAAATCCTATAGTTTCAACTACCTCGATTTACATTCTTTATGTAAGAAACAAACAATCACATGTAATTGGATGGGAAGTACTTACAACCTAACCCCTCTAGTTCAACAAATCATTCACATGAAACCCTATGGGATGTACTCACAGACTAACCACTCTGGTTCAGCTCAGACAATGACTCTCTGAGGAATTACTCACCATCAATTCCCCAAGTGGTCTTTTATTGGTAAACTATAAACTCTCTGGGGAAGTACTCAACATCCAATCCCCCCTATGGCCTTGTAGATTGAAACTACAAAAACTATGAGGGAGCACACCAGTCCATAACCCCTATTGTCTCGCAACCTAAAAAGTAAAACAAACACTCAAGAAAGCCCTCAACGACCATTCCCCTTATAGTCTAACTAAACCATGTTACCACAACCCTATATATGTCAATCGTGCAGAAATGATATACAACAGCCAATGTAAAACATGATATACATCTTTGATAAATAGTTAACATGAATATCAAAGCATTTCAGATAATATCTCTCCCTCATAACATCCCTAGGCATGGAAAAATGTAGCCTAACAGGTAGTTATGGACCCAACAACCAAAACATTCAAAAAATGGGAAAACACATCCATAGCATTGAAATTAAACCCTATTCACATTCTAATATACCTACTCATGAGAAAAATCATTGCTGAAATTAACAGGGTTGAATTCCCTAATCACACAATCCCCTAAACAAAGGCATTAAGTAAATTTTCAGATATAAATAAAATAAAAAACTACGGAACGACACAATAATTGAATCTACCAAAAAGGCAGTAAATTTCAAACTTTATTATCTTGTAGAAGAGGATAAATCAAGGGAAAATGATATAGAAGAAGAAGAAACTCACTGATATGATTCTAATGTAACTGATGGAGTTTTATTCGGAGAATAGATGGTAGGTCGGGAAATCAGAGAAGAATCGTCAGCTTCGGTCGCTCCTGGATGAGTCTAATTAAAAAGAAGGGATTTCTATGAATGAGACGTGACACCTGTCTGTTATAAAAAAAATTAAAATACACAGTGTGTACCAAATGATACATTGCATGTACATGCCTTAACCATATCCCACCTTACGCAGCCCTTCCAGGTCATACCACGGTCATGTACGCGACCACGACATGGCCATACATATCCTAGACTCAGTTCCTGAGTGCATGGATTGTATAGAGAGGTACACGACATGTACTCCTAAAATTTTAATTCTTCCCTTTATCCTAAAAACATCTTGAAAAATACAATCCATACAAGAAATACGATTCTGGTTCTTACAAACATCACCCTAAAAGAAATTATTCACTAAATTTATCTTACACGGAAACGTTGAAAAGGGATCCTCAAAAATATATGGACACTACGATTGTACATCAATCTCATTCTCCCAAGTCCTGTCATGTACAATAACATTCCAAAATATCATTCGTACCATAGAAACCTGCTGGTCACATAGAATCTTCACACTGTGATCAATATTGCGGATATGATTCTCCTAGAACGATGCTTCCACCTCCTACTCATCCTCCTCAGGTTAAAAAAAATGAGACAAGTTTGAGATGTAACGACGTAGCTGAGAAATGTGTAATAAATCATGCATGGATCAATACCTCTGAGGTAACTGTAAATGATAATAAACTGGCCCACCTCTCACCAAAACCGCAAATGGCCATGCATATCTCTGTGAAAGAATTACCTGTCTCCAAATACTCTTGTGTCCCAACCTTATTTTGACGCAAAGGAAAACTTGATCTTCGACCTCTAACTCCAGAGGTCGTCACTACCAATCAGAATAAGACTTCTTATGTTACTATATAGTATCCATACTTTTTTAAATCATCTATATCTTTTAAATGGTCTCCTGGACAATATGAGGTCCATGCATAGAAACCTCACCTTCCTCCAGCCAATATAGGCGTGATCTACACGACCTACCATAAAAATACTCATAAGGTTCTATTTGAATAGTATTTTGAACATGATTATTGTTGGGAACCTCCACAAGAGGTATGTGTTTCTCCCAAGAACCTCCAAAATCATGGAGGCATTCTTGAAGTAGCTCCACCAGCACCTGAATTGAACGCTCGTACTGACAATCTATCTATGGATGGTAAGTTTTACTCTTATGTACCTATTTACCAAAATACATATGCACTCCATCCAAAACCCTAGAGGTAAAATAGTAATCCCTTTTTAAACTAATGGTGTGTATAACCCCATGTAAATGTACAATATCATGGAAGTACAACCTTTATAGCTCCTCAACACTGAAGGTCTCATTGATTGGTAAGAAGTGTGCAACCATTGTAATTATTTAAATAAATACCCAAACTACATCATTCCCTCAAGGAGACATCATTAATTCTATCATGAAGACCATCATGAAAACATTCCATTTCCACTCAGGGAATGGGTAACAACTACTAATGCCATGCTGGTCACTAATGCTTTGCCATTACCTACTGGCAGGTGGAAAACCTTTACACAAAATGTGAAAAAACTCTCTTCATACCTGGCCACCAATACTGATGGTGTAGATCTTGATACATCTTGGTTATACCAAGATTAACTGCCCAAATAGAAGAATTAAAAACCCACATTAACTTCTCTTGTATGTCTACTGACACCCATACGATTATTTGAAAGTGAAATATATCATCCTGGCCTGTAGTGCAATTAAGAATAGGTTCCTCTCTTGACACACTCCCTCGCAAGACTGGGACTTCACCATCTGATAGCTTCCTAATTTTCACTCGCTCAAGAAAATAATAGGTAAAATCTACAACAGAATGAAACGTATATCCCATGTATGTCATGACCCTCTAATTGCATCTCAGAGAATAGAGTCATAATCTGCCACTCATGGTTGTCCTCCTAAACTACATGAATTTGAGTCCTCCTCCTCAATTCATCATCCACTGCATTTCCATTCCAAGGCAAGTAAGCATGCTCAAATTCAAAGGAATAAAGGTAATGATACCAACATCACTCTATAAAATTCGAATCATGCTGAGTGAAGATGTAATTGAGACATTATTTGGTTGCTGAAAACCACAAAATGCTCTCCCAATATATAATGCCTCAAACAATACAAGACATGAACAACTACAGGCAACTCAAGATCATGGATTTTGTAACTACTCGCATGTGTACTAAACTACTGAGACCCATACGCAATGACACCTTCTACCTGAATAAGCATTACTCCCATCCCGATACCTGATGAATCACAATAAATTGTATAAGTCATGACCGGGTCAGGAAAAAATTGTATCAGTGCTGAATTCAACCTCCTTTTCATCTCTTGAAAGGGTTAATCACCTGAATTTTTCCACAATTACTTTTCACCCTTCTTCGTTAGGCCTGTTAGTGGCGTTTCTAAGTTTGAAAAGGCCTGTATAAAATTTCTTTATAAACCATATAGACCTAGATAACTCAGAGCTTCAAAGATGTTTTCTGGCTTCTCCCAGGAAACTACTTCTCTCAAATTCTCTAGATCTACTGATACTCTTTTCTTTGAGATAACATGACCCCGAATGGTAATTCAGTCCATAGAAAAGTGTCATTTTAAGATCATATCATATAAATGATGCTATATCAGTGTGCTCAAAATGATCTCATGATGGTTAGTAAAATCATGTCGAGTGTGAGAGAAAACCAATATATCATCCATGAGAACAAATATAATGGATCCCATGTATTGATGGAACACTCAGTTAATAAGTTCCATGAAAAATAAAGGCAGGTTTGTGAGACAGAATTGCATAACCAAAAACTAATATTGACTATACCTACTCTGAAAGCATGTATGTGGTATATTAGATGGTCTAACATGAAACTGATGATAACTGAATCTCATGTCAATATTCTATAATACCCCAGCTCCTTGAATATGATCAAATAGATTATCAACCCTTGGAAAGGGATATCGGTTCTTGACTGTCAACAAGTTCAACATCTGATAATCCACAAAATGTCTGAGGGTACTGTCGGCCTTCTTTGCAAACAGGGCATGCGAAACCCAAGTAGAAGTCTTGGGTCGGATGAAACCTTTTCCAATAACATTTCTAACTGGTTTTTGAATGCATGTAACACTATTGTAGCCATTATATATCGAGGAATAGGCACCAGTACTGCTCATGGAACAAGGTCACAAGAAAAGTCTACCTATCCCTCTAGAGGAAAACCTGAAACATCCTCTGGAATGACATCCCTAAAATGATCCACCATTGGAGGAAAGTTCATCTGTGACATCCCCTAGCCATCCAGATACAAACTAGCAGTCTGGCCTATTACTCCTCCCAACCCCTGACGATTGGGTCCCATTATACTTTCTGTGACATCACATTTTCTCTTTTGTAGAAACAAAATTCCCTCTTGTAAATGTGAAACTCATCCTACGATTATAGAAGTTGAAAATATCTAGGTAGGGAACCAATCAGTTCATTTTGAGAATGGCATCATATCCTATCATCCCAAATACATTGAGATCCAAAAGAAGTTACACCCCCCGACCTCAAGATTACACTCCTTGCACTGATATACACTAGCTATTCTAGTCCCAATGGAGTTTCTCAAATCATGATATTTGTATATGTAAGGATATAAAAGCCAAGTCTCTCCACAATAGCAGCATTTATGAATCTATAGTATTCCCTTGTATCGAAAACTGTAGTAGCTAAAACTGAGAAAACTAGAATTTAACCTCAAACTGTAGAGGGTCATGAATCCTGGCCTTGTTGGATCTAATCCACTACAAATGTATGACCTATATTGTGGCCCTGGGACCTAGCCTTTCCACCCTGAGAGGATCCACCCTATTGTCACTAAAATCCTAGATTCTGGCTACCATAGCCACAACATACCCCTCATCTTAAATAGTTGGACAGACTCCAATTTCGAGACATATAGAAAATGGGTGTTCCTTCTCCAAAATATGGGGTCATTATAGAACACATATCCCTAGTTGATGGGGATAATGTCTGATAGAAACACTGACTATGAGACGTATTTCCATAAGATCGATACTCCAATTGGTCCTTTTGGAAATTTTCCCTCTTATTCCAGCTCTTCCCACACCAGTAGCATACAACCTGGATATTTAAATTACTATCCTATCTCCTCAGGTCTCCATACGTAACCACCCTACGGTGCTTCCTGTGCTATGTCGGAAGTGTAACAACTCCAAATATCGAGCCACCCTCGCTCAAAGTTCTAGAATTCCTCAGGTTGTGCTATGTGATCAACACTAGTTTGACTATGGATGATATGTTAGTTAACCTGAAGATGTTTAGATTAGATCGGATGTCATTCATAAGACCATCCTCAAACAACATCACTAGGAATAACTCACCACACCCTAGAATGGGTGTGAAGCGCTGCATTTCTGTGAAGCGATAAGAATACTCCATGATCGTGAGAGTACCCTACTCCAAACTCAGGAACTCTCTAGCTGAATCAGCCCTCAAAGTATCTAGGTAAGAGTATCCATAGAAGTTACGATGGATTCCATCCCATGAACTAACTTTATTGAGTCCCACTGGTGATATCACATCCCACCGTCTCATGGTAGAATCCTGAAGCATGTATGTAGTTAGATTCACCCTCCTTTCTAGAGGCATCTATAGATGTTTAAAGATATATAGAATGGATTCTAACCATGACTCTGCCGTCTGAGGTCCACCATCCCCTGAGAATGTGGGAGGATGCTACTGTAGAAAACCCCATATCATCTCTCCCTTAGATAAGGTAGGATTAGGTGCTCCTTGGATGGTCTACATAAACCTAATGATTCCTTCTTGAAGTTGTGAATCATCACCTATATCTAGAATGAAAGCTGGTTCCAAGACAAGCATGATGGATGATCTATAGGTAGTCCCTGATCTACCATGTCTGGTCTCTGATTGTTGAACTGTATCTGGTATACATCCAGAAGATGTCTCGATGGAATGACTTTGTAAGATCAAGCGCACACCTCACTTCATGATTATTAAGGACTAAAACATACAAGTTCTATAAGGGATCATAATAATTAAATCATTCCAGTTTTACAAAACAAGGCTACACAGCGTCTATACCCTCCACACGACGTGTTCCCATAGGTTTCAACATGGGAATGTACCTAATTCAAAACTATTTGTGTAACACCCCTAACTACGACGTGTTCATCCTGTGATATGTAGTGTACATGAATTTTCCCTCCTGCCAAAGTACTTCTACAAGGCCAGAACTACACGGTTCCTACCTGGGTCTACAAGGCATGTGTGACCTGGAGTTGTTGTGTATACCTTATGTCATTACAATTCATGTTGACAGTCACACGGTCTGTGACATGGTCTACTCTACAAGGCGTTTATGAAGAGATCACAATTTGTACAACTAGAATTACATCCACCCATGTCGTTGGTCTCATGGTTGTGTACACAGCTCTTATAACATAGCGTGTACTCCAAGTACACCACGTGTGACACCAAAAATTTCTAAACCGCGTGTCACTGCCCACACATCCAGTCACAAGGTTAGGACTACATAGAATTTACATATAATACAAAACATGTACTTAAGAATAGTTATTCCCTCATGAACAAAAGGATATAAGGTATGTATTCACGAATAGAAGCCCTGTATTCTAGGTTTTTGTGAACAATAAGCCTTGAAAACTACTCAGAAACCCCATAAAAACACTTAAACGAACATTAATGTTCCAAATTACATTCCTTGGGGTCCCATACTCCCCGTGAATCATTGTTTGGAATCATTTTTTTTTGTATATCAAAATGTATAACAGTGTAATCAATACATGATCCAACAAATTCCAATCCATGAGGGCACATAACACCACAGAGACAAAAGGTTGGCACACATTCAAATGAAACCCTACACAAGAAGCAATACCATAACAAATAAGACATATTTTATTAATGATTCTATTAGAACAACATTTATATCTAGCTCAACATTTATCACAACCACATGTAATCGATAATTAATCCTAAATGGCAAGAAAATAATCCATGACATGGGATCTCTATGAAGTGCCTATATGATGAATGAGATGGAAAAACCTCATCCCATCGAGTTTCAATAGAAATAGAACCTCTATAAAATCAACAATAATAGCACAAAACCTTTGAATCACTCAACAATGAAATCAAATCAACTGTAATAATTGAAAATTCTATAAAATTGAAATATTTGAGGCATTTTGGATTTTCCCTATACACGGGTTAGCTACTCTTGGGGGTAGCTTATTACAAACTGCCTATTCCTTCTTATTCCTATCTATAGGCTCCAAAAAATATGTTAATAAAAAAATGCCTTTGATACCACTTTATAACATCCCAATTCCAGGTTTCATTCAGAGGATCCCCATGCCTACTTGGTCATATGGCCTCAAACACGTTTCCCCAAATTTGAGGGGCTACCGACTAGCGGTGAGGGCCTTGGGTTTGATAGTAGAAAAACTATGCCCTCATAGGCAGTGTAATGTAGCAAGAATAAATAGATAACAATAGTGGAAGTAGTAATAAAACAATAAAATAATAAAAATCACAAAACTGCAAGTAGATAAACAACTGAAACACATTTATAAAATTTGTTTGTCACATTTTTGTGGTAAAGAATCCAAAAAATTCCCAATTCTAGAATATAATTCTAAACGAATGTACTAAGGAAAATAGGTAAATAACTCTAGAAGCATCGCAAGCCTCAGCTTGGACCCATGCTCCACTGCTCTACATCAATCAAGTACCTGAAGTAGAAGTGTGTTTTATATTATCTATACCGACAATAATATTATCTTTTTGGTCCCAAATGCATGACCCATACAGGATGTGAGTGGAATCCCAGAAGTAATCCACCCAAATATTTGTACCAAACTGTCATTTAATATATATAGTAGGCAATATGAAAAAATGATGTATTAAACAACGGAGTACTCAGAGGTAAATAATACTACAATTTAAACTATATTCATTTGCAATCATTAATTAAGTAACCAACATTCACAGTAATCCACTGGGATGTACTCACAGCCTAACCCCACTGGTTTAACCAATAATTCATAAGGAACCCTCTAGGATGTAGTCGCAGAATAACCTTACTTGTTCAGATCAAACAAAGACTCTCTAGTGAAGCACTCACCATCAATTCCTGTTGCGAACTTTTATCAGTAAACTATATACTCACTGAAGAATCACTCAACATACAATTACCCATGTGGTCTCGCAATTTGGAGATAAAAAACAACTGAGGGAGAACACAAGTCCATTCCCCTATGGGAAAAACAACATAAAAAGTAAAACATACACTCTTTAGAAGCCCTCAACATCCATTCCCCCGATGGTCTAACCACGCCATGTTTCCATATCACTGCGTATGTCAATAGTGTACAAAAAATATCTATCAGACATTGTAAATCAAAATATACTACTTGGATAAATAGCTACAATGTATATCACATCATATCAGATAATATCACCCTATCCTAACAACCCTAGGCATGGAAAACAAGAAGCCTAACAGATAGTTTTGGACCCAAATTCCAAAACAATCAAACATGGTCATACACATCCATAACACAGAAATTAATCCCTATTCACAATCCAACAACCCTAATCTAGAAAAAAAGCATATAACCCTTTAACAGGGTAACATTCCCTAAACATGAAATACCATGAATTAGGGTATGGGAAATTTTTCACATAAAATTTAATACAAACTACAAAAAGGCAGAAACAACCCACCTCAACATTGTACGATCAATATAGTTGAACCTATTCTTCTGAACTGACCTAGACCATCATATATATACAAAAATATCAAAAAATTCTTCCTTGATTATCTCAAACAAGAGAAGAAATTAATAGAATAGGATCTAGTATAAGGAAGAACTTGCCGATAAGATTTTAATGCAACCGATAGAGTTTTATTTAGAGAAAGGAATTCATGTCAGGGACATAGAAAAGAATCATCGGGTTTGGTCCCTCCAGGACAAGATGAATCCAAAAAAATGTGTTTCTATAAACGAGTTGCGACCACGATCTGATATAGCAATTAAACATAAAAAATACATTGATTATTCTCTAAGGATACGCAGTGTGAATATGACATAACTAGATCCTGCCTTATGCGGCCCTCCCACATCATCACATGACCATGTACATAGAAGTGACATGGAAAGACCTATCCTAGACTCAATTATTGATAACTCTGCATTTACAAGGAGTCACATGACGTCTACTCCTAATATATTCATTCTTCCATTTTTCATAAAAAACGTTAAAAACAAGATCCAAACCTAAAACATGAACGAGGTTCATAAAAATATAATGCATATACACCCTTTACTGCAGAGGACATAATAGTATGCTCAAAAAATTCTTTTTTAGCTTGCTCAACATGGTGACTAAAACTATGGGATTCCTATCTCTCAACTAATTCCATTAACTCATCTGTACCAACTTAATCAAAATCTCAAAAAATCCTTGGTCCCTCCTTAAGCTTATATGTAGTAGATAATAGTGGAGATGAAACATGTTCCTAAGACATATAAAGATCATCAGGCCTATCTTGTTCAGATCCATGTTCATCTTCACTGAAATTTCTATATCTATATAAACTATCATTACCATCTCCATAATTCAATCATATTATTCATTTCAATCAACTTTTTTTTTCTCTGTCATCTCTTAAATATATATTAACACTATGTTGACCATTCCACTATATTTTTCACTTCTATATTCACCATAATATACATATGTAAGAACCTCATAGAATATAAAAAATTATATTTAAAAACTTATCTCCATTTGAATAATTAGTTTCATCATCATTGATTCTTTTACTCAAAAGAGACTCTCTAACTAGTAGTGATCTTAGGGGACTGACAGGACCATAAGTGATAGGTAGTCTATTAGTAAGGTCAATATCTCAACCCCAGTCATATGGTAACCCTTAATCATCACCAACCACCTCTTATTCTAGTTCCTCATTAGAATATACACCAACCTCATTTGACTCTAATCCAAAATGAACAATATCATTCAATTTGGAAGGGACATCAAGAAGATTTATCTCCTTATAAATCATATCAACATCATAAACCCACATTTTCATTTATGGGTTCCAATTTAGTTTCATTATAATACAATTGAATTTAGTCAAACAAAATCCACTATAATTTCATCTTCCCAGTTAACCAAACTATTTACCACTAATACAGTCAAAATGATCTTCAAATAAAATAAGGAGTTTTCCAAAAATGTTTTTATTAACATCTCCATCACATGATCCTTAAAATTGCTAAAAAATGTTTTTTACCATATTTTATAATTTATAAGATATATGAATTTTGATAATTTATTATATTAAAATATCATTTTTGTGTACAAAATAAACTGAATAGACATAAAATATAATCGATACACACCATGAAAATTAGTTGTAGCTAGTCTCTAGAGAGATCCATCTCTCATAAGTTCAGCCCATTCCAAATCAAAAACAAATGTGAAAAATTCACATTAAATAATCACATGATAATAGTTTTATACAGCATTATGAGGTTATTTTATACATATAGACCATCGATTTCAAGATAAATCAAACTTCATCACATTTATCCTTCTTCAAACCCAGTCCTTATCTTCCCTAATTCTAAATTAAAAATTCTGATAAAATCGATGCATAAACCTAGGATTCAAGAACCTTTATACCATTATATGTTGTTCAATAAGTTTTAATACTCGTGATTTTCTCAATATCCACCACTCAACATTTACATCTTTTTCAATTACCGCTATTCGATTCAATTGATGTTGGATACTTGACTTGACTTCATATATATTGGATACTCATCTATCCTTCTATAAAGGACACAACTCATAAGAAGTAGACTCATGGGGACACACCACTCTTAACATTGAAATTGATATATAATCTCTTATACATTTTTGTGATGGATAACAGTTGGGAGATAAAGGTTCAGACAAAATTTTATGATGCAAGGAACGATGGAGATAGTGTGTCGATATTAGAATATGTCCCCAATTTATATCATTTTGGGAGTTGAAAATCATAAACTAATAATTAAATATTTAAATCTAAATGAAATAAATTATTATCCTAGAAATAAAAATTAGCAATAGTTGATTAATTATAATGATTATTCATTACCAATAGTGGGTAAAATTCAGTTATGTGTAATTTAAGATGGTTGGAAACTTCAAATGGTGCATAAGGAGAATTAAATTATTCAAAAAAGTTATCATTCCTAATTCATTTATTATGTAAAATAATCTCTCTAAATTTAATGTTTTAGTGAAAATATTAGCATGATGATGTTCAATTTCAATATATTGAAAAGTAATATAACTCTTTTGAAAATTATATCTTAAAAATGATGTATTTCCCCAATTTTAATTATTCTAGAGTGATTAAAATGATTATTTGAGTTTTTATAACACTTTTTTGTGAAAATATATGGGGAAATTTAAGAATCAATATCCATGAAATAGTATATAGTGTTTCATCCTAACCATTTGAGAACATTACTAACCTGAAACAATATAATTTTCATTAGTAGTAGATAATTAAATATAATTTAAATTCATACAACACCAATATACTAGATAAATTCCCAAAAATATGACATTTTATAGAGTTTATTTTTCTTTCAAACATTTAACATCTAAAATAAGTAGATGAATAATTAATTAATTAAAATTATTTTCATTTGGGTTTTTTAAATTCAATTTTTTATATATTATGTAATTGAATATATCATTAATATAATGTAAATTTTATTCTTATTGTTTTTCATGAAAATGACCATAGGTGCCCACATTAAACATAATATCATGTTAGATTTAAGTTAGAGAGAGAATAATTCCAACCATACCCTTATATGTGAAATTAACCATTGATTTTATAGCTTTATCATGAACCAATGTACGTGTATCACTCATGGGAGTTTCACTAATTTTAGTTATATCCAAAAAAATTATTAACAAACCTATAACATACTTACATTAATTTAAAACAATTCCTTCTTCATTTTGAAAAATCTAAATTCCAATAATGAAATTCGGTTCACTCATTAAACTCATTTCAAATTAATTTTGCATCATCTTTGAAATTTTTTCATATAATATTATTTTTTAAGATACAAACATAATATCATCTATATATATTTGAACAAACAAATCATATTTTGAACTTATTTGTATAAAATCTTTAGGTTTTTTATATCATTGAATAAAACATTTTGAAATTACAATAGATATGATCCTATCCTAAAAATATGTAAGAGATTGTTTTAAAAAATATATTGATTTTGATAATTTAAAAACATGATTATGAATATGAGGATTTTAAAATCTAGGGTGTTGTAGAACAAAAAAACCTTCAACTATATAACCATTCAAGAATTCACTTTTAAAATCCAATAGATATACTTTTAAATCAAAATAAGTTTCATTGAAAAGTATTACTCTAATGGATTCATGTCTTGCAATAGGTGAAAAGGTTTCCTCAATGTATATAGCCACCTCTTAGTAGTACCCCAGTGAATCATTTAGAACATTATTTATTAATATGATTCCAAAATAATTAGCCATGATTCTAAATACCCATTACATTCAATATCCATGTTGACTTTTGGATTATAAAACTATTTCCAGATTTTTTTTATTTTAAATTGTTTATGTTCATCTTGTATATCCATTTACCAAAATTCATCATTATTTTCATCATTGTTGTTGCTATGTTTAAGATGTGGAAATAATTATTGATGATCAAACTTATTTCTATGTTGATATATAATATGTGTAACTCTATATAGATATCCTATAACAACATATATAGTATGGTATTTTCGAGTCCTAACATCTCTAGGAGAATAAATCCTAGCTTTCTAGTTATTCTATTAGATCTGGTTCTGGTTCTAGAAGTTCCACTAATCTATAATATTTTCTTCATATTTTATAATAGTGTCAGTGAGTTTGTAATTTATTTATAGAGTAAAAATATAATCATCATTAATTTGAAAAGGGGTTTTAGTCTCATATAGACCAGTCCTATCAAACAAGACTTTATTTGAATCTTCTAATGTGTGGGTTTATTTGATAAACATTCTACAGTGTTTAGTAGTATATGAATGATGAGGGAGTATTCATTCATCACTCATGGTGGAAAACATGTAAATATTATCCATAGTGTTATGAATAATGTATTTTCAACTAAACACACTAAAATAATTAGACATATGATTTGTATTATTCAATATTTAATTAAGAGTTTTCTTGAAAGGAGTTCTAATTTAGAAACTATTAATTATATAGTAGGATTTATTTTCAGAATCTCGACTAAAGTGTAATGGTATGTCATATTTATTAATAATATTCATAGAAATATATTGAGGAGTCCTACTTCAACATTCTATAACTCCATTCTAATGACAACTCTAGGATTAAAGAAGTTGTGGATATATACATTTTTTGAGAAAAAATATTCAATGTCTCTATTTTCAAACTCATGGACATGACCACTTATTAATTAAATAATCATATATCCTCCAAGGTTTTCTACATATCAAGAATACAAGGTAATGTATAAGTAATATTCCCTTTTCTGAGAAAAAAATATTATGTATTTCTATATAATTTATCTACAAGTACATAGACAGTGTTTTCCCATTTAAACTAGACACTCTAATCCCATCTGAACCAAATCAAGAGGAATATAATTTGAGACATCATTCTTTTATTTTGAAGATATTTTCGTTTTATTCCATTTTTAGGGTTTAAAAACATTATCATTTGTAATTTCAAGATTACATATGACATTAACCAACCCTTTAATAGTTATATTTCTATGTGATTAAATGATACAGGGTTATAGTCTTCAATGAAAAATCCATGAGTCCTTATTCAAGTCACTTAAAAAAGATAAAAATTTCGGAATTAATGAATCAATATTATGTTCATAAACATTTTAATTTCAAAAACATGTAAGTAAAAATTAATTTTTATTGTCAATAAATTTATGATAATTTGATGTAAAAATCACACGAAAACTAAAATCACATTATTTTATGATACTAAGAATATTTAATTTTAAACCATCAACAAAAAGTACATTATAAATTAAAAATAAATTACAATTATTGAATTGGGTAAGGCCAATAATTTTCCCTCTAGCATTTTCAGCAAAGGTGACATAGCCAACATTTCGCTTTATCAGGTTCTTGAAGATTGACTTATGTATTTTCATGTGTCCATAAAAAACATTGTCTAGGTACCATATACTTTTACATCATCTCTTTACGAAGGATATCTAAAAAAAGATTTTTATATCAAAAATTATTTTGGTACAAAAATATTTTATGTTAATGAAATGTCCATTATTAGATATTCTAGAACTCATATTTTCTTAATTGTTTTTCTATTGAAATAATCTAAACTATTGTAAATAAAGGAATAAGAATTCATGTAGAATAAAAAATGGAGATTAATTTCTATATTTCGATTTAAGAAAAACTGTTCTTTTGACAATTCACCTAATTCGTAGTTGGTAACCAAGAACAGAAAAATACATTGGTTAAATATATTATGCCATTATTATATTTAAATTTTCACTTCTATTAGTAAATATATATATTTATTTCACTAACTACTCATTAAAAATCTCAGTTCCATATTTCCCTAAAAAATTATTCATCATTTTCTCAGTCTACATCATGATCATTTTCAATAATAAAAAATTCATACTATTTCGATAAATTTTGATACTAATCATTATGATCATTAAAATTTCCTTCTTGAATATTACAATATTAAAAAATATTTAATATTTTGATATATTTTTTTCCTCAATTTTCTTTCAATAATGATCTTAATTATATATGGGATATACTGTATGAACTATAGATGTGTTTTTCATAAAGGAAATATTTTCATTATCTTGATTTCCTTTATTAGTTGATTTTGAGTGACTGTAGATTTCATTATAAGAACACCAAGTATATTTCAATTTTTACGATAGTTGCTATCCTCATAATCATATTTGATGTATTATTTTAACATGTGACAATGTGCATTGACATGTAAATTTTTTTACACGCATAACGGGTTATGTCCTTTGAAATGACATCTCTTTTACATTCTCCAACACAATTCAATATGTTATCATACCTTCAATTTTAGTTTGGTTTCCTAAATAGTTATTTCTTTTATTTATAATCTCATCAAAATTATTGAAATATGGATCGGTTGCTCATAAATTGTAACTGGTGATTCCTCACCACTAGAGCATTTAACTAATTTTTTTCATCCTGGTTTAATGAAATATCCATTTAGGTTACTAACATATCTCTAGGGTAATCATCTTTATTATGTTTAAATTAAATATCTAACTTTTATGTGATAATTTTTTTAAACTACTTTATATGTATATTATTGATATAACAATATTCTTTTTTTGAATCATAATTTCCTCTCTATATTTCTAGAATACATCTCAGTAGTCACATGATTTGATATTTTTCAAACATTGTATATCCAATGGAAATCATTATATTCAAATTATCATTGAACCTAAGATACATACATGAAATATACTCATCTTGTGACATCATGAATATATAATATTTAATTGAATATATATTTATTCATGTTTCATTTATACTAGTTTTTTCCTTTATGAGAAAAAGGTAATGTTTCCCAAATATAAAATTTATTTTTCAAATTAGATATCATTTTAAAATATTCATTTCATAAATAAAAATTAATAGATTCCATTGCAATATAGTTATTATTATATGTAGTTTATGTAGCATCATCACATATAACCCAAGTAGTCATAGGTAATTCATATTTGGCATCTATAACAGCCCATATATCAATACCAATGATTTCAATATAAATTTTCATATATATTTTTTGTTGAGTATAATTATATCAAAAAAATAAAGTTCCTCTACATGTATCAGAACCATCATTTATTTTATGCATTTAAAGAACTAAATTTTAAACATAATGAAATTTTGACTTTTTAAAACATAACTAATTTATTTGTTGAATTTTTTTGAATATTACATGATAACATATGTTGGTTTAAGTTATTAACTCATGAGGGGGTGAATTGAGTTCAAAATTAATATATAAGTTAAAAAAAATTAAATAAAATTTCAAAATTTAAAAAATAATTACACGTTAATCAAAAGATTAATTTAATATAATTTTGATCTTTTAAATGATCACTAAAACATAATTTGTATTTATTTAAAAAATCATGTAAATTAATATAAATTTACAAATTATTTTATGTAATTAAATACTAATATTAACACTATGTACGATTAACTATCAAAATATGTTTTCTTTATAGTTTATAAAAAACAAGTTTAATTGTTCTAAATGAAATAAAACAAAAAAACAATGGAATTGAAAAAATAGGTTCAATATAAATCTGAAATATAATCCCTCCCACTTATATGTAACCAAATTATGAGAAGATTATATAGTTATATTCTTGATCCAAAACTGAGATTATGAAAATGAAAACATCTAACTAGATGTATCGGTCATGCATGGTCCCATTCCACAATAACCATGTGAGGGAAAAAAAATTGGAAATAAGAGGACCTCTTATGAATATATTGTGGGTACATAGATAAAATCATAGAGAATTATATGTTTATATCTTCTATAAAAGAGAATGTGTAATGAGTGTCAATATATAAGACAAAAAATAACACTACTCAAAAATAAATACAACAAATAGATTCTTAAAGAATAAATATACAGAGATGGTTGTGTTTCTCTGTCTGATGTGCTCTAAAATATTAAGTCTCATGTGATGTATATTAAATAAGAGATTGATATTTTTATTAAAATTCGAGAGAAATATAGTGTCGTAATATCTTCTTGTTTTGATTAAAGGAAAGGTTTTGAATGTCATGTATGCAATAATAATTCATAATCAAGTGTTGGTATAATTCAATATGAATGACCTTGGGAGATGATCACTTATAATTCCGAAACATTAACACACTTCCTTCTAATAAAACAAACTCTCTTTTCAACATGTTGGAGTATCCACTCTTATGAATAATTAATATGATCTACTGAATTCTCATACTGAACAACTAATGTAGCATCTAAGGCATCGATACAATATTTAAGCGATAATAAAAATGTTCTCCCATGAATTAATTGCATTAATATATCCCTTTGTCTTATTTAATTTAAATATCCATAAATAGTGATGGCGACTATAGTAAATGGAAAGTCATATTTGGTGGTATGTCAAACCAAGGCTGAGCTAGGATGGCAGTAGGTTAGTTGGTGGTAGGTCATGATAAGTGTTGAATCATATTAATTTGGACCCCTATATATGGGTACTCTTGTCAATAGATGCTCATCTAAAAGTAGTTAATGTTTGGTTGTAGTTCACCCAAGGATTGCCTCGGTCTTAATGATGACTCTTTTTAAGGATGAATCAATTATAGCCGTATGAATTTTGTGATGATAGGTAAAGTCTGCTAGTGAATCATTCTTAATGGTGAGTCATTTCATGTAGTGAGATATTCCTGTCGATGAATCATCATGTATGGTGTTTCATTTTTGGCTGAAGCAAATTTGTAATAATTATTTATCTATTATGGTGATTGATTTCAACATATATCCATATTTCATAAAAATTCCTTATAGTATAAAATTTAGTCATATATCATTAAAAGAATTTAAACATAATTAAAATAAATTTTTTATCATTAATAAAAGTTTGAAAACATTTTTTATATATAGTATATCATAAAATTGGTAATATATATATATATATATATTTGTGTGTTTTAAATTTATTTATTTGTTATTAATATTTATTTAATTAATAATTTTATTTAATTTTTTAAAAAAATTCCTATTTTTTATTTCTTTATGTATTTCATTTAATTGTTTAATATATATATGTATAATATATACAATTTATTAATATTTATTATATATATATATATATATATAATTTATGAATAATTATTTATTTAATGAAATTGGTTTCTAAAATTTATTAATTTTCAATTTTTTGTGTTTAATTATTTCAAATATTTAAAATTTTAATACATATATTTTTTATTGGATAGTCTAAATAAATTTGAATCAAAACCGGACATCGTGTATGGAAGCTGAATATATAGGTGGGTAGAGGGTTGAGTTTAATGTATAGTGGGACAAGCCCAACAAGGGATCTTATAAGTAGCATTTACATGTGTGGATGGTATAAATGACACCATTACCACAACATGATTATGAGAAATCAATGGGGATAAATGATTTATAAAGTAGTGCCCTCCAAAACACTTTTTTGATCTAGGATTCATTTAGTGATTAGGATGTATATCAATGCATAAAATTTTATGATAAAGGGTACCATTTAGTAGAACTATGTTGTAATCAAAGCTTAAGGGGATCCTTTATATGTGATAAAAATAATGTGATGATAAATGGGGCCTTTATCAGCTCATATTTTATCACGGATAAAGGCCAGTACTATTAAAGGCATGTTTTGTAGTAGTTTTGATATTCCATTCCATCATCTAATAATCTATCAGAGTGAATTTATGAAATAATTCCATTAAAAATCACATTCCTTGTACTGGCCATTATTTCCATTTGTAAGGGGTGTTTGTTTCAAAGTGTATAGGTGAATCATGTCATCGAGGTTATGCATATTTAATTTGATTTTTTAACATGATTCCCAATGTTTGTAATAACCTTATAAATAATTCAAAAATCTCAGTACTCTACAAAACCCATATTTGGTTAAATGACTATTTTAATGTCTCTCTAAAAAATTTACATTATTATGTTATAGGAATTGAGGAAGAATTTAAAAGAAAACCATAAACAGTGACTAATTCGGCATAGTGTTCCACCTCACAATGCATATATTTTTTTAGAAAAGAAAAATATATCAACATGACTATGATTTGATTATAAATAGTTGAATAATATCACCATCAATAACAAGTATCATCTACCTCTTAGTGATAATATTTTGACCATTTGTGGAGAGCACAATACATTTCCATGAGGGACCATTGTTTGAGATATAATTAATTTATGGTAAATAAGGTGTATCTAACGAAGGAAAAATTTCATAAAATGTATTAAAACTATATATATACATTGATTCCATTCAGTATTACTAATATCCACAATATATTACTGAATTTACCATTACTATCAAATCCACTAAGCATGTTAACTTGACAGGGAGCTGGGTTCTTCTAGAGTGATTATTTTAATGGAAATTTCAAGGAATTGATTAACATATTGGATAGAATTCATGTGCATATATTTTATTGTAGTGAATACGTGTTTATAATCTACAATGATGTATCAAAAGGGGATTTTGACGTTTTATCATAAAAAATGACATGTGTATACCTTATTCCTTGCAAAATTTAATGGACCATGAGTAAAATTACTTATCTCCTAATATTTAGCCAATAGTGGTAATTCCTTCATTTAAGATATTCCGGAGTTATATTTTTATATAAATGTGTGATATATATTCCAATAAAAATTTTCATGTATATATTCACATAGAATATGATAAAAATACTGCAAATAATAAGTTTATAGATGATTATAAAATATGACATATTAGCACCATACCACGCTTGGAAAGAAAACAAGGTGATTATTGATTTGATATGAAGGGATCAAGATAGATTATCCATGATGTTTACTATAAAAGATCCAATTTTTATATATTATCAATTTATGGATAAAAATTACTAAAGAAGGGGTAAAATCTTATCATTCTAAATTTACTATACATGCATCTATCGAAGTGATGAATAAAGAGTTAAATATGGAAAATATAGAGTTGTAAAAGAATGTTAGAAATTGTTATTAGTTTAACATTGATCGTGATGGAATGATATGATTTAGGAACCTGGTATGTGTTCCACCCATACAAGATTTGAGGAATGTGTTTTATCATTTCAATGGTGACTCCTCAAAAATTACTCATCTCAAAGGTGATGTATATGCCAGTTTTTTATATCCAGCGGCTAGTCATCCTAGCAGTGACTAATGCCTACTGCTGACGCATTTTAGTGGAGATTCAATTCTAGGGGTGATAGTAATATGATGGCAGGTGAAATATGGTGGTGGCTCATTCTCAATGAGGAGTAATATCTATTAGTGAGACACTCCTGGTGAGGAATCCACAGTAATGGCGAGTCATTTTTGGCTATAACACATGTGGATCAATGACTTATCTATGATGGTGAATCTTTTCATCACATATCCATATTTATTCAAAATCCTTTATACTATGAAATTATAGCCTAAAATATTAAAAAAATTAAAACAAAATTAAATTATTTTTTAATAATTAAAACAAGTATAAAAAAATATTTAATATATTATATTTAGTAATGTTTTTAATATATTCATTTATTAAATTTATTTACTTATTTTCAATATTTATTTAATATTTTTTTTAATTTTTTTAATTTTTTAATTTTTTATTTATCTATTTCATTTTATATATCTAAATTTAATAAATACTTTTTTAATATCTAATATAAATATATATAATATATGAATAAATATTTATATAAAAAATATTGTATTTTTTATTTTATTAATTATCAATTTTTATATGTTTTATAGTTTAACATATTTAATTTATATTAATATATATATTTTATTGTTGTATTGTATAAATATATTCGAAAATGAACTAGAGAGGGTTTTTAGATTCTAAATATAAAAGTGGGTGGAGGGATATGTAATGTATAGAGTGGGCGAAGGCTAACATGGGCTCATAGAGGGAGAATTTTCATATGTGGAGTGTATATGGAAACCCATATCATAACATGATTTTGAGAAATCAATGGGGAAGAATGATTTATAATAGAGAAACCTCCAATAAACTATTTCTATATGGAATTGATTCAAAAATCAGAAACCTTATCAATGATAAAAATTCGCTAAAAAGGGTACATTTAACAACACTATGTAGTTTTCAATAATATGGGGTATCATTTATCAGTGCTGAAAAGGATGTGATGATAAAGGTATGCTTTATCATTTCTTTTTTTGTAGCTCTAACAATGTTTAGTTCTATTAATGGAAATATTCTTAGTAGTGTTGATATTCTAAACCAACATATGATCATATATCAGTGTGAAGATAAGCATGAAATTCCTATGGAGATTGCATCCCATGTATGTGTCTTTATTTCCATTTAAATGAGGTCTTTATCTTAGATTGTATAGGACTTACATCACATAAATGATATAAATATTTTATTGGTTTTTCTCTATGATACCAAAAGAGTTTACTAGACTTCAACCAAAGTTGTGATATTCTGTTATATATAGAACTCATACATAATACGATGATCGTTTTAATTAATCCCAATGGTGTTTTCCCGATTGAGTTGTAGGAATTAAGGTTGAAACTCTTGGAGAACCTTGAAAAGGTAATCACTCAGAATAGAGTGTCACATCACAGTGCATCTATTCTTAAAAAACTAAATATGGTTAAATAGAAAAATGGATTGATTATAAGGATCTTAAGAGTATCACGATCAATAACATGTATCATATATCCCTTATTGTTGATCTTTTTGCCATTTGTGCAATGATCAATACATTTCCATGACTGATAATTGCCTGAGGTATCATCAATTTATAGACATGAAGGGGGGTATACCTATGGAATAATTTCATACAAGGTATGAGAATTATGTATTTAAATTTATTCCATCTATTCATACTAATATCCTTATTATATCCCAAAATTTAATTGTTAGAGTCCTTATATATTACCGATATGAATTTTGGGTTGTCTTTATAGATGATATTATTATTTATTCAATGATAAAGAAAGAAAATTAAAACCACATGATAATTTAATAAATACCCTAGGGAAAAATAAACTATATTGCAATTATACAAACTTTGATTTTTTATGGAAAAGGATTCATTTTTGGGTAATATATTTTAAATAGAGATTATATATGTAGATCCCTCAATTATAGAGGATATTGAATGTTGGGCTACACCAACCACAATAATTAATTTTTTTTGGGTAATGCCTCGGTCAAAGACTGAAGAACCATTTATTAATTAAACAAACACCAGTTTACAGGAGTCGAAAGGATGGGATTTTATTACAATCTCTTTCAAAGAGGTGAAGTAAATCAGCTGGCTGCGCATCCAGCCAAATCATGCTCTGGTGGACACCTTTGTTGGCAAGGGAATCAGCAACAACATTCGCTTCACAGAAGAAATGTGTGGCAATGTAGTCAATCTCTTGAAGCGAATTCCGGCAATTCATCCAACACGTAGTGAGCGGCCAGGCGAGGTGAATAACATCGTTCCAAATGTCTTGAACAATGGTGGTAGAATAACTTTCAATCCACAGTTTTCTCCATCCTCTTTGGAGAGAAAAATCAAAATCATCGATGACTCCTAGAATCTCCGCTTCAATAGATGAGGAAATCCCACACCCACTGTAAAAGCAACCTTGGAAATTGTCAGCAGAATATCTAAAAATGGCCCCATAGCAGGCAGGTCCAGGATAGCCTTTTGAGGCACCGTCGACATTCACTTTAATCCAACCCGACATCGGAGGTTTCCATAATACATCAAAGGGGTTCTTGGTCTTCGGTAAAATACTTGGGACACAGATACGTCTGAGGATATCGAAGTCTCCAATAAAATTTATGCAATAAACATTTTAAATTGAGGCAGCTTCATGTAACGCAATAAGAATTTGATATTTTCCTGCATTGAGACTGAAAGAGGGATTATTATGTATAGAATCTCATTACTATCTCATCCACTCACCATGTTAACTGAAAAAAATATGTTCTTATGGAATGATGAAATAGAGGAAAATTACACGGAATCAAATAAAATATTATTCAGTGGGTGTTTGATTATATTACATTATAGTGGAGAAGTGTTTTTATTCTATAGAGATTTATTCAAAATGGAATTTGAATGTTTTATCAGAAAAAATGAAATTATTATAAATTATTCCTTGTCGAATTTTATAGTTCATGAGTACAATTAACAATCTTCTATTCTTTAGTCAGATATGATAGTTCTTTCATTCAAGGTATGACAGAGTAATAATACTATAGAAAGGCGTGATATATATTCCGTAAAAAATTATTTCACGTACTCTTACAGAATATATTGTATAAGATAAAAAAATATGGTTATAGATTATTAATAATTATTAAATCTAAAAATATTATCATAATTGGAAAGGAAACAAGGTGTATAATGCTTTGATATAAAATAATTAGGATAAATTATCCATGATGTGTATCTCAAAAAATCCAATTTTTATTGAATTTACTTGGATTGTTTTAGAAATTCTAAAAAGAGGGGACACATCTTATCACACTCAATTTAAAGTATAAGAATCTATCTAAGTGATGAATGAAGAGGTTAATATGGAATATGTTCATCTAAAAAAGCAGGTTGAAATATTCTTGTGTTAAATCATGATAATGAGAGAATGATTTGATTCAGAAACCCTATTTATGTTCCTCCCATACGAGATTTTAATATGGTGTTATTGGATGAAACTAATATTTCATTATTCTCTATTAATTCATGAATAATGTATATTTATTGATATTTAAAACAGTAATTCTGTTGGGATGAAAAGAAGAGATATGTAATATAATTTGAATAATACTTAAAGGTTTGTCATAAAGATGGATACTGATCTTTCTTAGAGGAACAACTAGTGGACATTGTAGATTGAATAAATAATTTCCTAGAAATTAATAACAGTCACCAATTCCGTGTTTTTTCGTGAAACAATTAGTTTGAATAAGATAAATGGAATATGTCAAAATTATGATGCATATGCACCATTCTGTTTTGTCATAGAGTGACAAATTATTCTTGTGAAATTAATTTAATCTACATTTAAATGTAAAATATGATGTTTTTATGATTTAATTTTTGTATTAAATAATTTTTTTGATAACCTCTATTACACGGAATACCGAATTTTAACAAACGAAGAATATATATTTTATTATTATTTAAAAATGATCATTATGACATGGTAAATAAACATCTGAGCATGAATAGAAATTGAAAAAAATTAAATCTTATGTATAATGGTTTTATATTTAGAAATAATATTTTAAAGGATGTAATATATTTTTGGATAAGTATATATATGTTTCAAAAAGATTCTTTTGAAATAAAACAATATTTTTGTAAACAATAATAATATTAATTTTCAATAGTTTTATAAAACTAATTTTGTAAAATATAAATTAATTTTTTTTATCATCCTGTAAAAATTATCTTTGGTTTATTATTTGAGATTTTTAGAGAAATTTTTGATGATGAGTATTTAAAGTACTGGGTTTTATTAAAAACATCCATTTCATTTAAAGAATATGTGTTTAATTTTTTTCAAAAAATATTTTAAGGAATTTTTTTCATTTATATACAAACTATAATAATTTATGTCATTTGGATCATTTTCAATTTATATTTATATTTATAAATTTATTAATTTTAAATAGTTTTTCTTTGAAATTCCACTTTCTCATCCCATCTACGGGTAAAATTTTAAATTATAATATACCACTTTTCTATGCTAAATTGGGATAAATGGTCTAAATTTTTGGAATAATCATAATCTCTATGATATAATAATATAAAATTAAATTCATAAAAAAATTAATAGTTAAAATATAAAAAATTATTTACCATAGTTTTGTTAAAATTTCGTTAACCACTTGGGTGAAGATAAAATTATTTTCTGCTAAAATGTCCCAAAGAACATTCATTGCATATTTTATTGTCATATGTCAAACTTATCACCTATAAGTATATATATAATTTAATTATTTATATTTTGGAAATTGAAAAATTGTTGTATAATTTATTCTTTAAAAACTACCATGTATGTCTTCTCAGATAATTATAATAGGTCGCCCCAATAATCCAAACATCACTGGTCCAAAAAAACATTGGTTCAACCAATAAAAATCAAAATACCCACTTTAACTCCCTCATTTAATCCTATAATCAATATATTGATCATAAATCCATCCTACTAAGGTGATTGGTGCAATCCAAAATATGTTATATGAAGAAGACATCATGTTCTTCCAGAACCATTTATATATTATTTCGTAATGAACCTACTTTAAATATTGTTCTATTAAAAATATATAATAACAAAGATATCTAACATATGATATGATGATAATATATATATGGAATAACCTATATCAATATACTCTTCCAACAAATTTTATACAAAATGCACATTCATGTGTACTGTAGAATACCTCCTCATGAACTTATTTTATTCATTTTCTATAACTACTTACCATGGTTGGATATAATGAATGATTTTTTTGTATAAAATATTTATGATATTAATATCCTCATAAAATTAATATATCACATATATGTTCATTATTTCTATTCTTTATGGATATGATATTTTCAATCATTTGTCTTGTGTATTACCACATCCGGAAGCCTTGTGATTCGTTAATGATTTAATTAGAATGTAATAAGGATGGGACAAAGAAACATATGTGATATATATGATCTAAAACATATTCATTAATTCTAACATATTATTTAACGTTTTTCATTGAATCCATAGATAAAATGGATACATTGTTCATGTCTATTTAAGGACCACCATATCAAAGATCATTTTATTTAGCTTTAAAACTCTAACTTTTTTGAATTATTCTAAATAGATATTGAATAAATATAAATATAATTTATTTTTTAGATTATATTATAAATATTATGTAAGAATTATCATTTTAATTTTAATAATATTACAGAGTAAATGGTAATATCTATATCATATAATATATGATATGTATAAAAATATGTATAATAAACATATATATATTATACATGAGGTTTTATTATGTTTAAATGATGTAGAATGTTATTTTAAGGTATTTCATTCTAAATTTTCCTTGTTTGATACATATGTCAAGTTATGTGACTATCATCTTTAATTATGAATACATTGATCTTCCTTCAAATGTAAAATAATGAATTTATTTCATATCATACTATTTTATTATTAATTTTATTTTATTATTTCAAGGGGCTTATGATATAATATTTCCAATGTGTAATTGTTTATATGATATAGTAATATAATTTATATGATGTTTTTATGTTTTTTATTATAATGATAAAATATAATGATCCACATCTGAAAAAATAATGATTTTTATTCTATATATGATATATAATGACAATACATGTATTCCCATAATTTTCCTCTATTTATGAACTGAAGAGTTCAAAAAAAATTATAAAAATATTCTTAATTTAAATGATTGGTAGAAAACAATTTTTATTCGAAAAAATAGTTTTCAATGAAAACACACATTTTTATTAACATTATATAAATTATTTATTAAATTAATTTCTATAAGTTTTTGACTATTTAAACAAATATTTATTTGAATATTGAATAAATCATCAAAAGAATCCCCATTTGATTTTTCCTGAAAATGTTTAAAGAATCAATGATATAATATGTAGTTCGAGAGATGAATTTACCAAATTCATAACAATTAGTTTTTTTGAATCATATTCGATAATTTTCTTGTATTTTTTTCAATGAAATTTATTTTTACTATATTTTTGGGATTTTAATGTTTCAAAGGGTTAGTTTCAATGATTTTGTATTTTCCTTACAAAATTATCTTAGTAAATTTCCAATTGAAATCATTTACTATATAATATTATATATTTTGATGTTACATGATAATTACTTGCGATATTTTCTAATGATACAATAATTATTAATTATAAAGATAGATTATTTTTTTGATGGAAATGTATTTATGAAACCTGTATCTTTTCCATGGGATATTCCATAATAACGTTCTTAATAATACTGATTGTTATTTCCAAGGTTAGGTTTTTAGGAATTGATGAAATTATCATGGAGCCTTGTCCTTTTTCGAAGGTTATTATATGATGAAATGTTAATGAAACCCCTTTCTATTGAGATTTTCCAATATGATGCATGGTTTATGATCTTATGGGAGGCATAAGCCCAATTTTCATTATGTTATGTGTGGTACACATATACCCTCCAAAGAATTGGGAAATTACCGATACATCATTTAATAAATAGGACTCAAAATTGATGTGAACATATTTTATTAAGGGACTTTCTCTACTATGATATTATTGGTAGTAATCCTTGACTACTAGTATTGTTTGGGGGGGTGAACCCAATGAAATATGATAATATTTGGAAAGAGTATAAAACTACTAATGAATTTATTTTCTATTCTTTTGTTTATTCGATATTGCAATGTTTTTTTGTCAATGTTATGCTCTCATAGAACATGTTATTTTATTTTTTATGATTAATGTCTTATGAACATAAATCATTATTCCATGATTCAAGAATATAGACTATTATATATAGGTTATGGACTACAAATATCATGTCGATGTTCTAATTCACCTTATAACTTATTATGGCTATGGTTCTCACTTGTTTACAACTACTGGTCATATGATCTCACCCTTTATTATCTTCACATTCCCTAGTTTATAAAGAATTGTATTCTGTATGATTTGATTAAGATGGGCTCTAGTTGTGACAAAATTATCGGAAGATTATGCAGTTCGCATATTAACAAGTTATTTATGATTCAACATTTCTAAAGGAACCATACCATTACAATCATTAGGTGTGTATTTTTTTAATTTAATAATTATTCATCTAAAATGATTTAATATCTACGTATTAGAATTTTTTTATTTATTTTGGAGACATATATAGTTTATTACATTAGAATAATCACAACTTAGTATAATTGAGATACATTTTTATTATTATTTTATAATAGTTATAAAATATTTGATAGGGTAGTAAGAAGAAGGAAAAGTGAAAGGCATGATTAATAACATTACCTATTTTTTATAAAACAAAATTAGGTTTATTCCTAAATAATTATTAGTGGAAATTTGTGACGAATAAATAAATCTACGAAGCAATGATAGATTTATATATTATATTTTTGTAGGGAATGGATGTTTTAAAAGTCATCAAGGGAGTGATGTGGGGAATTGAGGGTGTTCAATTTTGTATGTGGGTGAGAGGATGCCCATAAATTTAAAAAAAATGAGATTTTCGAATTATTCATAAGAAAAATGAATCCAAAATGGCTAATTCTAGAAGCATAGAGGATACACGGTCAATATATGGCCATATAATAGGAATTTAACTTGTGTTTAGGTTATTATATCCCATATCATTATAGTTAAACCCCTAATAGACCCATGTAAACCCTAACCACAAAAACTAATTTTTACTATCTATATTATTCATCATGACCAAACATTAAGTTTAAACTATTATATACAATATTTTATTATGATTCTAGATATTTAATGAAATTTTACAAAGTTAACTAAATAATTTAGTAGAATTTCATTTAAAATTAATTTCAAAATTTTATGATACAATTATTTTCCAATGATATCATTTTTAAATTTATAAATAAACATATGTTAAATTTGAAAATATAAATAATTCCAGTTAAATAAATTTTGTTGAATGTAATTTAATTTATCAGGTTTTATATTTACATTTATTTTAAAAAAACAGGACCTTTGTAAATTCTTTAAATTGTGTGGATTTTTTGAAAAAAAATTGTTTTTACGTTTTCATTTATAAAATAATATTTTTAGATAATTATAAGATATTTACTATATTATAATTATGATTTCAAGATTCAAAAAATAAATTTTTTTGTAATTTAAATATATTAAAGCCTTAATAATTAATTTTAATATATGTGAACAATGCATGATAAAACCACCTTTTAATGAAATATATTTTTATGAAAACATATATCATTTTTTATTTAAAATTATTATTATTTTATTTCTAATAAATCAATAATTTTTATTTTTAAATTTATAAAGGTGTGAGTATTATATTTTTTTTCTATTTAGTAGGTTAAATTTATACACATGAATATAATTTCTCGGTTATAACAAGTATAATGTTTTTCGTATTTTTAGAGAAGTAGTTGCATGTATTTCTAGCTTTCATAGATATTAAATCTATCTAAATAAAAATATATATGGTAATTTCCTACGGTATTACATTTTTATGTCATAAAAATAGTCTTGTGAAACATTAATCACCAACTCAAAAATCATTGGTCTAATATTTGAATATAGCTCTGTGGAAAATCCAAAACATTTTAAGGGATCATAAGACAACCTCTTAAAAGAGGAAATGGAAAACAATATTCTCATTAAAATAATGGATTCCATATAGGATAACAATATTGGGAAGTGGAAATATGGATATTGAAAATAAGCTTAATGCCCATGAAATGATTGGGTGTGATAGAGTATATTGATAATAGAAAGTTAACAACTAGGAAAAAAATCTATGACGGGTTAAAATAAAATAAAATTAATGGAAATGTTCAGAATGGGATAGGTTTTTTCTTTTAATATCATTTTCCAATTTTTGAAGAATTATTTTACTATCTAGTGTAAGTCAATAAGAAAATATACTTATAAGGAAAGTATAATTAAACACTTTAATCAATTTCCCCCACAATATAATCTATCACTCCATATTATGATTATTCATGATGAATTATTAATTTCTAAGGAACCAAAATTAATATCTAATGTAAAAGAAGACTCATAAAATAATTAAAATTAATTCCCCATTTCAATATATATTTTATAAAACCAAATTTGTCAAAATGTGTTACCCAATAAATTTAATTAATTTCTAATCCTCAATAGTAACACCAAATGTTCATCTTAATCCCTTCCATAAGTATTTAACATTAAAATAAATAAATAAAAAACAATTCCATCTCGACAAAGACATGACATAGGCCATCAGTTGGTATTGCACCCTTGATTCCATTATATGGTCATTCATGCCCTCTAGCCTTTTAGAATCCAACAAGTTCTCACCAAGCATGCATGATTTACATTTTATAAAACCATATTAATATAATTCTAAATTTATACAAAAAATAAGATGATTGACACTAATTAATTTTAATAGTTTTTATCTATTGTAAAAAAATGAATTATTCCATAAATTACATTTTCACCAAAACATAAACTATTCTAATGGGTTGAATTGACAAAATGTCCCCAAAAATATCCTTCATCATTATAAACTATCGTCATAAAAATTCTTAAAAAGGCGAGTTTAAGTAATTGAAATTATGGTCATCCATAATCTCATAGTCTTGTAATGGTATCCAAAATTATAAATGTAATATTTCATGAAGAAATATATTCGACTAAAATTATCACAATCCATAGATATATCATGATTTTTTATTTAAAATACTATTGGTAAAAATTAATTTTATAAATTAATTCTTGTATACTGATACAAAATAAATATAATAATTTCATATTTTTTGTATTTATAGTATAATAATTTCTTTGATCCTTTATCATCATTTAAGTAATGTTCCACTTTATCTTTTAGAATTATTTTTTATATTGACCTATTTCGATATAGATAAAACATTGAATAGTATAAGTGTCCTTCAAATAATTTCATTCACATTCTTGATGGAATTTATCTCCACGCATAAAGAAAATTCATATTTCCATTAAGAATGTATTAGGGTGTTTCTTTAAAAATTTATCACATGTGATAAAATACTTCATTACCTCAACCCCTTATCCATTTTTGTTATATATTTCTCATATTATCCTTTCTCCCTTAGAATACATATGGCCTACATCATATTTCTACATTTATGATAACGTATTTTACTATGTACTTTTATGATGAGATTAATTAGGAGAATAGTTCCCATATAAGGATTGAATTTAACCCATTAATGAGACTTTTAATATTAATATTTTTTAATTACATATACCACACCTTTAATATATAACTATGTAATGTTATCATCTTTCCTAAAAAACAGTTTACTCATCCTTTATCTTAGACTCATAAATTTTATATCCACATCTTCCAGTTTCTTGTGAGGAATATATTTTTCTATGGAGGTAACTTAAAATTCTTCAAAACCATGTTTTTTATTTAATCATCATCCAATATTCATTGAATCATTACCTCCAAAAATCCACATCAATTGAGATTATATAAACATTTATGAAAACCATTATATTTTATTACTTCATAATGTGAGAAACATATTGCTTATATAAATAATTAATTGGTCAACTAAATATTAATTGGTAGCCCCATTAAATGATCGAGGTTACTGATTCATGAAAATGTATAACATTGTTAAAAATATTCTTGGTTCACTAGGATACTCAATAATAAAATGTAATTATAAATATCTTTAGTTGTATGTTCTATTATTTTTATAATTTTATCATCTCTAGAATCATTATCTTTCCCAAGTGATAGATCACTATAAGGATTATACACATGTTTATGGTTTCCATTCCTTTAATGATGAAAAATTTCTTAAAAGTCATATATAATACATTAGATCTGAATATTATGAATCCCAATATATAATTTCAAGACCACTGACACACATAATATAAGTTGAATTTTTTTCATTACTCATTCTATAATCACAAGATGGGTATCCTGAAGAATATTTCCAATTCATTTATATGTTTTCAAATCAATAATAATGGTTTGTAACGATAATTTTAAATGTCCCATGTATAAAAACCAAGGCTGTCAAACTAGGTGTGTTGAAACACCCATTATTGTGAAGTAGTTAATAATTGAGTAAAAGAAAAATGTTTCTTTTTAAGAGTCATTACACTTAGGTATATATATTCCAGATCCACATCCGATTATAGTTTCTATTGGATAACCTATTTATATAAAACATACACATTATTTATACCTCATTAAAACATTAGGATGTTATCCTATAATTATAATTACCCTCAATTTATTTTTTATGATGATGTTCAAAAATCATTATTTAATTACATATTATTCTCGTGGAATCAATGCAACATTTTGTAATACAAATTATAATGAAATTTCCCCTTGTAACTCTATTTTGGTGGATACATAACTCAATTACCTCATGATACATTTTTTACATCCCAAATGACTGAATTGTTTAGTATCCTAGGAAGAATAGATATGTATACGAAATTAAAATTATAGTTGGAAAAAATAGAACACAATTTTAATTAGAATTAAATTATTCTATTTTTTAAATCATTGCATTAGAATAATGATAAACATCATGGAATTGTTGGGAATGAAAATATAAGAAAGTCGTGAGCCCTAATTCTTAATATGGGTTTTTTGAAAATAGAATTTATCATAACAAATCAAGGCATAATAAATATTGAAAACTAAATAACTAAAACCCATTCTAATTAACCACAACAAATATCACGATGAATTAAATAGAAGGAAAAAATTATTATAATATAATTCCATATAAATGGTCACATAAGATTAAATCATATACAAGGATATTAAAACTAAAAGAATAATTACATGGACATCAATGACTAATTTCATGATGAGGAAATGCATAATGAAGGAAATTGTAACTAAAACATAGACTCCTTGTTTCAAGACATACTATATAAAATTGTGTATTCTTATCAAGCTACCCATGATATATTGTCTCATGATTTATAGCTGTGTATGAAGATGTTATATTTGTCTCCATGCTTTATTTCCATATCCAATTAATAAATCATATGCATGGGTAGAAACATTATCATCATAAACATTCATATTGTAAAACTAGAGGACAAATTTTAATTAATTAAATAATCAATAAAAATAATAAAAATATAAAATTATGTTGTAAAACTATAATCAATGTTTTAATAATTTCCCAAATAAATAAACATAATCATAAACCTTCTAGTGTACTATAGTAATTGGTATCCAAATATTGAATCATAGTAAAAATGGTCATAATCCATCTATATAAATAATAAATATGGTATCATTGAGTTTTATTCCCAATAGAGCATTAGATTTAATGTATAATATTGTCATTTATCTATGAAAATGCTATAAAAGTGCTATTAAAAAATCCCGATGAAAATGTCCATTTGACATAAACAAGAGCTTATAAAAATAATAATTTTCTAGAATATGAGGAATAAAATTTAATTGATAAATCACTTTTTAATCATATTATGTAATATTAAATTAAATAGTTGCTCATGAATGGAAAAAATTCCATTATTACAAATAATGTTAAAATAAAAATTCCTCTCAAAGTTTTGATACAAGTAAAAAATTACCTCATTCGGAAAATGTGATGAGCATTCTTTTTTTTAAAAAAATAATAGAGGTAAAAATGTATATAATAAATTATTTTTTTAATTATAAATATATTTTTTAAAATATATATAGAAATCATTCATATGAAAGAAAATTACTTAAGGATTAAATAATGAAAAAAATTATTTTCTCTTAATAATATTTTCTCAATTATTTAAAGTACCAAAAATTAAAAAATGGTACTCTTTCATGAAGACTTCATGATTAAAAATATTATAAGAATAAAAATTGGTTTTAGGAATTAAATATCATAAAATATTTCGATGTGATACTTAATCATAAGTATTCACAAATTATGAATGGATTTTGAAATAAACCCTTGCCCCATTACAAAAATTTGAATCACACTCCTCGTTAAAGTAATAAAATCAAATGAAACTTTTTATAGCCCTAAGGGAAAAATATTCATCATATAAAATTTAAAACATGTATTATATACACCATAAGATATACATATTTGGTGAAATTTTTAGATATTATCCGTCTTATCCAGCTCTCTGGGTCCCCACATGGAGCCCTAGCTATGTGCTCGCCCTTCTGGCAGAGGCGATGGCCGCCTCGCTTTACCCCTCCCTCAACCAGCGTTCTCACATTTCACTAATCCTTCCTTGCTCCCAGATTTTCCCCAAATCCTCCTTAGCCCGAAAGTCCCAACCTTCCACTTTGGTGCTCCTTCGCTTCTGATCTCTCTTCACGAGTTCTCAAAGGCTTCGTCGCTAAATGGGTTATCCCTTGTCACCCACTTTGGTCGTTATCGGCCTTCCCTCGACTGCTTAGAAAGGTTCATCAACAACGCCTGGACCCTGAAGAGCCGAATCGTGGTTGGGATTCTGGATCCTCATCTCATTCTTCTTCTCTTAGAATGCACTGATGACCTGTCTTCCATGTGGTCCAAAGGCACGTGATCTTGCGATGGCTCCCGCTTCTTCCTGTTCCAATGGAGTTACAAGTTCCACTCGAAACAATACTCCTCTCTCTCAGAAATTTGGGTAAGCTTCCCCTATCTACCTCTTCTTTATCAAAATCCCTCCATTCTTAAGATGTTGGGTAACCTCGTCAGGAGGTTTCTAGCCTTCAATGAGCATTCTCGCTCCCTTTCTCAGCCGATTTCTCCCCGTATCTATGTGGAATTTGATATTTCAAAACCATTGGTGGACATTGTTTAGATTGAGGTTGGTGAAGAAATCTGTTATCAACAATCAGTGGTCTTCTAAAATTGGTTCGATTTTGGAAGTTCATGCTTTCGTCTCAGTTATCTTGATTCAAGTTTTCATTCATCTCGTAGTTCGGATAAGTCAAACAGTTCTGTTCCCCTTCGGATGGAGGCGCGACTGATTCTTCATGGCACGCAGACAAATCCAATAATGATGGAGGGGAGTGAATATTCCTCCCCTAACGCTGCTGGTGGGAATCAGGATGTTGCTGCTCCTGATCCTGAAGGTCTGAATGGTGTGAATGCAGGCTTTGTCTCAGCCTTGGTAAAGGGACTTCAACGTGATCCTCCAAGGAGTAACCCCTTGGTTCATACTGTCTTCAATAATTTGAGGAATGATTTGGGTGTTCTCTCACCTGTTGTGCATGGTTCGGTGGGTCTTTCTAAACCTGGTGCGGCTAAGGATGCTGGTTCTTTTTTTAACAGGGGAGTGGTGATCCGAAGGACAGTGGAGGTAGGTGAATGTCGTAAGATCTCCTCTTATGCGGAGGTTGTACATAAAGGGATTGATGACACTGGAAGTGAGGGCCCCCAGGTTGAGCCCACTCCTTTGATCATTTCAAGACTGAGAAGAGTGGTGTCTTCTATGAAATTGAGTAACCGTTTTGAGTGCCTGGAGAATAAAGGGCCTACTCAGGAGGCAGAATGGGAGGAAACCTTCAATTAGAAGAAGGGTATTCCATGGGAGAAGTCTGGGGATGACTTATCTAGTCCGCATTCAGGGGTTAGTGCTCAAGAATTTCAAGGTAGTGGTGCCTACAGTTCGAGGAGGAGGAAGGGACGACAAGGAGGCAAGAAAGGATGAAGGGACTACTCTTATCTGCCTTGTACAATGAAGACCCGATCTGGCAGGAAGTTAAAGGCCCAAGTGACAGATGGTACCCCCATCTATAAGGGTAATACAATAGGTGCATAGGCTGCAGTCTCCATGGCTGATTCTAATAGGATTGTCCTACAAGATCAAGTCAGTGTAGGTGCTCATCCAATGGAGCTGCTTCTGCATTCCGGAGAAGTTATGGAGGAGGAATCCCTTTTTATTAATGCTTCCAAAGAAGATGGTGACAAGATGATGTTAAGGTTCATTCGAGTAGCCACCAATATAGATCAGAGGGATTAGATTGCCAAGAATAATTTAATCTTAGTTAGAGGCTTCAATAGGGGTAAAATCATCCAAGAGGATTTCATGCAAGCGTGGGACAGATTGCCACGACGCTTCGAAGACCTTATTCAGGATGATCCAGAAACACCAGTAACATATCTCTCCTAGAATCTCTTTAAAGATAAACATTCCAATAGGCTTATTTTGTCCTTCAATAAAATTGTTTTTCCCTGGGGTTTCTCACTTTTACCTTAAAAGTGGCGTTTGGTTTATAATAAAAATCTGAAATTTGGATGGATATATCACACAGAAGTAAAAGTGATATGAGAAACCCTTATCTCAAGTATGATTTCATTCATTATTTTATGTACCTCAGGTATAATTAAAATATTTTTATAAAAAATATAATCAAAAAATTATCATATATTTAATGATTGATGTAATTTGTATATAGTCTTTTTGGACTCATTTGTGAACAATTCATTGACTAAATCACTGTTTTATGTGATGATTGATTTTTTTCATGTATGTTTTGTTTTGGTAATTCCAGTTCTTTTTCATTTATCATGGATGAACCATATTAATAGAGTCAAAATATTAATTTATATTTCATACAATAATTTTATATGTATTTATAATACTAAATAAATTATATATATTAGAAAATAAATTACATCGTTCATGGAACGGTAGGTTATACATAGAAATGAATGTGGTTTCACTTTTTCCAATTGAAAGAATATAGGGAAGGTAAATAAGCTTTCAACTGTAATGAATTGTTATCATGTAAAAGAATTCAATTATATTCTTTAAAAATATACTTATAACAATTAATCATAATATAAAAATAAAATTATTTCACATTTTTATGTAGACCAAGTAGTCCACATTTATATACGAGCGACATTATTGTTTTCCAATGGATTGGAATGTATTAATTTATATTTTATAATTCAATTAAAATTTAAATTAATGTCATAAATTTCATTTATATATATATATATTAAATCTTCATTCCAACTAGCTATGAGAGGTGGTTATGAAAAATTAAATATATCGGATTGCACGGAAGTAGTCAACCGTACACATGATGGATAATTTCATTGTCCATTTGATGAAATATGATATAAATATATGTTAATATATTAACATAATAACATATCTTTATCTAGGGAAAATGATTCTATTTTTTCATAGATGTGTAATATTTAAATGAGTTAGAAGAATAAGTAAAATGAAGATAGGGTTTTTATTGTTAACTCTTCATTAGAAAACAACATTCTGTTTATATAAAAATCCTTCATAGGGTTGATTTATGAACAATCAAACTAATATAGAATATTGGGAAAATTAAAGGAAATTATTTTGTTAATTATTTTCTTAACCAAATTTCATTGGAAGTGTGAAGAGGATAGGATATGTGGTGTCATTTTATAAGTGGATGAGAGAACACAATTGGAATGTTTAAAAAGAATAATTGATACCCATGATTTCCACTTGAAAAAATAAACTGTGATGCATAATTCATGAACCATGGTTGTTATAACGTTAAAATATGGATATATAGAATGAGTTTTAAATATTTAAAAATCAATTTTACCCTAATAATTTTACATTAATCCACTAATATATTCATTTTAACATTAATTATGGTACCTAATTCCTACTGTATGTAACATTCATTCTGAAAAAATGTTCAAATTATTATGTGATATTAATTTTTATTATTATCTGAAATCTGTATTTTTTTCTTATTTTAATTTATATGTGTTGTAGAATTTAATTTATAATTAATCTATTAGATGTGACAAATAATTAGTTTACCAATAGTTGTGTTATTAAATGTATAGAAAATAATTGTATAATAGAACCTATACATGATACTAATGACATAGATTTGACTAATTACTATATAATTTTACCAAATTAACATTTAATTCAATTTATAAACAAATGAATCTTTTTAGATGCTTTTATCGAAATTGACATTTTTAATAAAATCAGGTATTTTCACAATTCATTGATAAATTAATCATCCAGATAAGATAAGAAATTTAGTCAAAAATAATATTTAAATAATTATTTAAAAATAATAATATCAATTGTCATATTATATTTTCTAAATGTGGTAAAATAAATTAAATTATCTATAAAAAGTACGATAAGTCAATTTTTTAGAAAAATAATATTTCTAAGAAAATATTTCATTTTTATTTCAAATGAAGATTATTTTATTTTATTTATAAATAAAACCGTTTAATTTATTTAATAAAATTTTAATCCTTATATTTTTCATTATTTATTTAGCCATTTTCAAAATATATTATATAAAAGATATTTTATAATGGTATACTACTTTGAGATAAATTTTGACTCGAGGTTCAGTATATCCTAATTGAGAAAAATAGTTGAATTGATTTAAAAGGAAATATATATAAAAATTAATAAGGGGTTACTAAATGAATAAAAACATATTATTATTTTTTAATTTTTTTCATCATTTGAGTTCCAAATCATTATATGAAGGGTTTCATTCCAAACAATCTTTTAAAATCAATAATAACGATGCGCTTGAATTTTTTATTTCCCACATCATCGACGATCTTGATTGGAATTAATTTTAATTTTTTAAAAACACCATTATAAACTATAAAGGGTAAAAAAATTATTTTCATCATTCTACAAGAATAAACTTATCCATTATTGAAAATTCGCATGTAAAATTACTTGGTTCAATATAACAAATTGCATTTTTATTCAAACAAAGTCTATGATATGGAATGTGGAAATCCATCGTCTCCTAAAATTGTGTATAATTAAAATTAGATATGGGAAATTAATTAATCATATATATGTTAGGATGACTATAATATAAATAAAATATAATTATATTTTTTGTTCTATAAAGAATTGCTTTTAAAAAACACATTTTGTTGATTATTAAAAATAAAATTAATAAGATGTTATTTTTATTTTATATTTAAAATGTATAATGTTTTTAGTTTGGGAGAAGAGTAATGAAAAAATATATTTATATAGGAATATAGATATTTATATATAAATAAAAATACTAGTGTAATTATGAAACTAATTATAATTTGTGAGGGAATGAACCACATATGTTTTATTTCATATCTGAATTTCTAATGAGGCCCCCTATAATCACACAAAAATATATTCAGTCCCCAAAATTCATGACTATTATAAGAACACCAATCCATCTCTATAACATCCTCTATAAAGTATTTATCAATCACTATTGTCTGCTAAAGGTCACCAATGGAATTGTGTATTCATCTTCATCATTCCCTGAATAACCTATGGAACTACTTATCATAATATAGACTCGCAAACCACTACCATTGTTTTTTTATCAATATTTCACCACTATAAAAACACTTGAATCACAATTTCATACCTCCATCATCCATTTCAAATCCATAACCAAATAAATCTCCCTAAAATCATATATAGTAATTTCAATGTATTTTAAATCATGTAAAAATACCCAAAATGATGAACTAATCTTTTATGAACATGATTATAATGGTTAATAAATTAATAGTATTGTGTTTATAATTCAATAAAAATTGTTAAAAATTTTCAAATATCCATCATAAATTTTTAATAATTTTATGGTATATTATGAAATATATATTATTAATTTGAATTTAATAATAACTATTTTGAAATATACTTGATATTGATATTGTGGTATGAAATATTACATTTAGGGGACCATCCCAATACACTAGATCATTGAGTTCAATGATGTAAATATTATACATTAAATAAATAAAATAACCATTTTATTGAATGTCATGTATATATCAAACCTGGATCCCAACATTAATTAATATCATCATAAAATAAAACACCACATTATGATACTCATGAAACTAATATAAATCCTATACAAGTTGTGACATGAGTTATATATATGTATATATTATTATATATATTTTTTTATTTTATTAAAAAAATCATTAAATACGATAGGCTTTTAATTATTCCAACCTTCCTCTCAATGAGGGAGTACACAAAATTAAATAAGTGGTCATATTAGGGAAATCTATTTATATATTATTTGATAATAATTATCCATTTTCTCTCAGGAACAAAAAAATATATGTATGATCTTTGAAGATAAAATAAACATTTATGCTAATCAGATGTTCATCAAGATTTTATTAGTTTTAAATTTCCTATTAATAATGTATCATATAAATTTGGAAAATATTTGTTTTATTTTGGGTGAGTTTAAAAATTATGTATTAGTATTCATTTAAAACATTGGGATAATATTAAATGATTCTTGTGAGTGTTTCTATATAATTGTTGGACACAATGATGTGATATCCTTGAGGATTTATTTTCGTTGATTTGGTTAAAATGAATTAATTTTACATTTTTATGGTTTTTCATATGTTTTTTATTAATTAAGTGATAACAATATATATAAAATAAAGTTTGATTTTAACACCAACAAGGGCCTTGATTGATGGTTAGATTATGAATTTATCATTGATAATGTTTTTGGGAATGTAAATTTTCATATTCATCAAGAATGTGATTAATTTCATGAATATAGTTTGAGACCCCATTAATAAAAAGAAACATGTTTTATGTGATCATTATATGAGACAAATTATAGAAACAAGATGTACAATGAAAAGGGAGAATGTAAGATTCTAAAAAATTGACATTTATGTGCCTCCTCAGAGCATCATGTTTCAATATGAACAGGCTTAGTAAAAATGGGTCTCCTTGTATAATTATGTAAATCAATTTAAAGAAACCCATTTTTTCCTGTATGAATGATTGAGAACCATGTAGAGCTCATACATAAAAACAAGACTTCAATAGACCAAGGAGAAAACCCCATGAAAATAATGCCTTTAAGGAAAAAACCCCACTCTATCTTTTCGTAATATGTAGTTATATCAAAATTAATGAAAATGATCAAGCCTTGATATTTCCTATTAATATACTCAATTATAACCCATGATATTCCAATAGATCCCAGAATGGACCTGCCTCTCAAAAATTAGTGTTTCTTCTCGGAGAACCCGACTGGTATATGTGGAATTAACCTCCTATTGATAAAACATGGAAGTTCGTTATAAGAAAATTTAAACATACTTATTGGTATAAACATCTTGAGCGAATAATGATCCCTAACATTTCATATGAGAACCACGATTATGGTACTTTCCATCTAGGGGAGGCTACCTTCAAGAAATAACTATTGGACTACCTCAAGTAGATCATTCTTCGTAGTACTCCAGTAGGTGATATAGAATGAACTTGGAAGACCACCTGGTCCAGGTGACCTCTCTAAATTAAGACATTTCACTACTTCTTATATATCCTTTTCCTTGAGAATTGTTTTGAAGAGGTGATTGTTGAAATTAGATACAACCCTAGGAATGTTTTAAAAATGGTGGAATGGTCGCTAGGAATCCCATCATGTATATAATGATTAGGTCCTAAAAGAATATATTTAAAGGGATCTCCTTCCATACCTCCTACAAATTAAATGTCATTTTTAAATGTCCCATATTCTATAAGAATATTCTTCTTCTTGATATATCCCATTTCAATTTTAAACATGTGGAAATAACATATTTTCGGTTCTCCTTCTTGAAGAAATAATTTTCAGGATTTCTCCCCTAAAACCCAATCAAGAGAAATCAGGATATCTTACATGTATATATTTTTATAGAGGAGGGAACTAAAATTCTCATCACTCCAGCAATCATCTATTCTAGAATCCATTTTCCAAACGTATTTTATAAGGTCTATATATTCTATTGAGAGAGAGGATGTATGCTACTCCAAATTTTCAAATAACCCTTCTCCTGTTTCAATTTATTATGAAGGTCAATCAGTCAAATACCCAAAGATATATTGGAGTAGGAGAAGAGTATATTCTATTGAATAATAATTTTTGAAGTCCAGCTACTAGAGAAGGTGAATCACATCCTCCCCTCCAAATTGGAATCGCAAATCAACAGAAGCAGAGAATGGATTGAAAGGAATGGAATTGGTGTGAACAAAAACCCTAATGATATTAAAAAACCACTACCAGTTTGATTAGACATCAGTCCAATTGACACTAGGTACTTACAATTTTTTTTTACTATTACACCATTTATATTTGTCCCTTGTGAAACCCATGTCTGTAAGGGAATTATAAGAAATTAAGGAGGATAATTCTTAACATGATTTCATAAAAAGGTGTGACCAGATTTACTTTCACATGGATATTGTTGGCATTAATGTATCTTACCATTAACCACACCAATGTTCCAGGATCAAATCAGATGATACTTTTCCATTGAAACTCCCAATCCTGAAGATCACATTTTTTGTATATGAAGGAAGCATAAAACGGGTGCCTGCTAAAAGATATCATGGGTGTGAGTTGTTGATTTGAATAGACCACAAACTCAACTAATTTAAAAAAAAAATCAGAATAATAAGACATACTAGATAGTGGGTCGGTCATGCTAATAATAATGAAATCTCATAATATTAGCATATGTTGAAATCATGGAACTTTTTTTCTTAGGTTGTAAGATATATACTAATGAAAAATTATTACAGTGAGACTCGCAAGACATGTTATCTATTTTCACCCCAGGTCCTACACCTTAGATGATCTAATTAAATAGCTTTCACAGAGAGACTATTAAATATTTTTTAGATAATTATGTTAGATAATTTATTAGATCAATCACATAATCAAGTTGTTAATTAGATCTCAAATGGGTTCTGATGCGCGAAGGAGGTGGGTGACCAAGAGCATAAGGTGAACTAGTGTTTCCATCTCCTACTCCATCATGGATGCATATTCAAGGTTGTAAAATCCTTTAGATGAGGGAATTGACATACATCATAAAAGGCTCAGATATTTGGGTACACTCATAGCCGGGGGGAGTCTGTGTTCTTTCCCTTTGGGTGGATCCTCCAGAATATTTATTTGGTGGGGTTCCAAAAGAGGAAGAGCTGTTTGGAAAATAACCAATTGATGGTTGGAGGGAAGAGGGGTAAAGGATCCATCCCTATGACCATATCTGAGGATTCCAAATACAAAAGTGGCACCATATATGACTCATCAAAAAAAGATACATCCTCCAAAAGAACGGGGAATTTCAAACATATGACCTATAGGATACCTCTAGTGACTGAAAGAAGTGTCTAGGCATTGGATCAGCTACTAGGACCTTTTCTCTGAGTTGTTGCTTCTAACACATAGAAATTACATGGCCATGGATAATGGATGAATTGTGAAAATGAATCTAGGAGTTATAGAAGATTTTTTTCATCATGAAAAAGAGTTATAAGAATAGAGGATAATATGTTCTGGAAGATCCTTAGTGAGATCCATTTCAACATATAGATGTACATCTAAGACATTGAGGAGTCAGAGAGACATGCCATCTAAGAAATGTAGGGAACCAAGTGATTCCCTGATATATGTCATGAAGTAAGCATTGAGAGAAGTAATAGGATGCCTTGGTAAGATTATCTAGATCATGGACTGAGGGGAGTCTTTCCCAAAGAGGACCCCCAATGACCCCAGTAAAATATGAAATCACCACACTATGAATGATTGGGAGAAGCATGAACAAGCATTCACGATGAATTCCTTATTATCAAGGACCACATAGAATGATCTATAACTGATAAAAGAGGCTATTTTTAGTGAATCTGGACCACAAGAACTAAAATAGTCCATGAAGAACAGGAGAGAAACCATATCAATGAAAACAAGGCCACTGAATTCCACTTTCAATGGGATAATGATTTTCAAAATCCTATATCCATGAATGAGAGAACAACGAATCCATTATCCATGGAATTACAAGGATGATTGATAGAAATATCATGTAAAGAATACAAAGATCTAGAACTGATTATGGATCTCCTTATAAGAACATACTTTGACAAGATACCGGTAACTACACAACCACCAAATGGATGAGGAGAACGAGGAATTTGAGAATCCGCTTCTGAATGAAGTGGTTGATGAGGTAGAGATATCCCATATTGAAACCTCACAGTGGGATACAAAAGTGGAGATATCCATTTGGGGAAGCATTTTATAAAAAATATTTATAATGTGGTTTTTGGGATCTATTCTCACATCTATAATGGAAAAAACCAATTCCACTCTTTTGGAGGTAGGATCACTCTTATAATCAGTGTGTTGACCTCCTACTTATGAAACTTTGTTCAACTATTATGATCCCCAATAATATTATCATAAATATTAATAAGCTTATGAATAATTTATATTGGTCTCCCATTTGGAGGGTTGGTACCAACGAGCATTATGGTCAAGATTTTATCTTCCTATTGATGAGTGTGGCATCGAGCTGCGATGGTTCCCATAGATAATTCACTTCATGCATCCTATGACAGCTTTGGAGGTTGTGGAGGAGTTCTCACTATGGGAAAAAGGTTATAAAAAATAAATGATAAATGAAATTGGGCACTCTGAAAAACAACTCCTCTCATTTATGAAAAATAATTCAATGCCACACCTCTCTTCTCCAACACCAGTCATTCTGAATCATCGACTCTACTAACATCATCACATGGAATGATAATTATTCTGGTATCCTTCTTGGATTTACTGGATTCTCGTTCATTGAAATTATCATCAAACTTGAAACAAATATCCACGGTTTATTTAGGTGTCCCTTAAATAAGATTATATTATAGTTTATCAATATGTTGAGCACAAATACGAAGAATATAAGATTTTATTGAATCCCTCAAAATCCTACTCCTTTTATGTCAAGGCTTACCGATTGTTGATTCATGAATCTTACATTTGGAGTTTATGGGGCTACCTACTTTGGTGCAAAGAGTTATTAGGGAAATATAATTTCTACATTTAGATAATTCGTAACCATGTGACCACCAATAATGAGGATGTGTTTTGGAATAGGGTCTAGATTATCTATATGTTATTAGGAAAAATTTAGATATGATATGTGATGTGGTCCCACTTATTCATTTATAGAATTTGTGAAGAACTATTTGTGAATAAGTGGGAGATTTCGTAGGCATGACCTTCCCAGATTATCATGGCGGTAAATTTCTACAAGGTTTTGTCCAAGGTTCAGAATGACATTCCATATAGAGGAAGGAAATATCTCTCATATTTTCATCTGCGTGGTGGTGAATTTGGGAAGCAATTAATAATTTGTGGCATGGTAGTATCACATACTCCATGGTGGACCTAATTTCTCTAACCATGTGGTTGATATCTAACCTAGTGGTTCATCTAAAAAACTGTGAAGAGGCCCTCTTAATGAGGCTAGTTCTAAGGTTCAAAAATAATTATCAAGGTAGCAGAGATTATCCACAGGCCCAGTGGATCAGTTGAATTCCCCCTATCGATGGGTAGAAATTAAACCCTAATTTCAATTGTGTTTATGGAAATATGATGGGGTGGTTTTGTCCGGAATCCAACATGAAGTGGGGTTTCATTCATCATTGAAAACATTGGTAGTGTCTATTTCATACAGGCAAACACATGATGCTTACTCAGAGGCCTCTAGTCCTACATGTCCATGTATATCTCCACCTCAGTAATTTAAATTTATTCAAAGTTTTTATAAAAATCTCTTAAACACCAATGAATCACTCCCTTGAGCATATCATATCATATAATAATGTGTATGCCTCTAATCAACTTTATGTCCATCTTAATTCACATCAGGTGGGAGGGAAATAAGTTGGCTAACATTCAGAATTCATGTTACACTCATTTCACAAATTTTATTTCATTCTCTACCATGGGGTCATTACCCTTATAATGTGTGTGTATCATTTGGGGAAACACCCGTGGTCTCTATTATATCAGGCCTCAATGATCTTCTTCCACCATCACCAGCTCATTTGAACCCTTTATATATCACTGTACCCTTTTTTCTCTATTAAAAAAATAAATATGTTTAGTGTTTGTAAATTTCTGATTTCATTGAGTTGTAAAATTCATAAATGATGATCTAAAGGATTATATGAGAAATAATTTTATATAAAATTAGTGTATACCATTTATGAATGAGTTAACATATATAGTGTAAAAAAAATGAAAATAGGGAAATATTATAAATTAATGATAATTACGGGTAATTTAATTTAATAGGGTTACTAGAAATATGTTATCATAGGATTCCAATACATTTGGAAAACTAATGAGTTAAATTTTAATTTTTTATGATCAACTAAATATTGATGGAGTTATCCCATTTAATTAAATAATGTAATTTCATGGGGAAAATTAAAACCTACATCTATGATTCCATGAAGACCCATTTATGTATTGTAGGTAAAATACATAAAATTCATTAATTGAGATATAGTAGAATAATTTCATTATCATTTTATTAGAAATCATGATGTCATGTCTAGCTAATATACCATAAAAAATATTCGTATATGATATAGAATATGTTTTTAATTAATTAAAAATATATAATTAATAATATTTTCACTATGATTAGTTTAGAATGTAAAAATTCAGTCACCATACCTATTAAAACATTAATACAATGAAATTTATATTTTCACATTTTTACATTGATATTTTTATTCTCATCTTAATAACGAACGAATGAAAAAGATAATGAAATATTTTCTATGAAGTGATTAAATTCAAATTGGATTATTTTTCAATTCATTATATATATATATATATATATATATTACTTATATTTTTATTCAACATAATTTTTTAAACTAAAAATCATATAAAACAGTTAATTTTTTTTAAATTGTTATATTAGTGATAGAAATATATTCTTATGAAATACGAAATATTTGATATTAATTTTGATATATAATTCTATTGAATATGTATGGTTATGGGTGGATAGATACCGATATACAAGAGAATGGTTGATTGAAAAATCATGATTTGGAGTGGATGATTTATTTGTCTAGAAGAGATATTTAAGGAAAATGAAAATGATAATTGTATATGACCATTGCATAAATAAATTTAGATATATTATGTAATTTTCATTTCAATTAATTATTGTAATTAATTTTTTTATAAAAAATGATATATATATATATATATATATTAGAAAACTGAAATGGAATTTTACAACACTTTCCACAATCTATCTTATCTTCTCCATATATATTTCAAATATTTACATTATTATTATGATGAAATTAATAGGGGAAATATTGGTACTAGTTTAGGATGAATGTTAATGATTAATCATTCTTATTTAATGTTCATTCACTATAATTTTACCTCATTTTATAAATATTAAATTTAATAACTAAATTGTTTCCAATAAAAGAAAACTAATTCATGGGGACAAGAAGGAGTTTACCTTCCACTAAATGTTATAGTATGGATATAATTATATATTCTAAATTATATATTTCAATGTTAAATAAGTTGTGACTACATTTTTTTAATCTCTAAATGTTTTTTTGGAAGAATTAATATTAAATATGAATTTATTGAATCATGGGTGATTTTAAATTCATCGGATTAATATAAGGTAATGAAATATTATACAATATTTAATGAATAACTATTCATGTATTGATCTCGCATGACAATTTTTTTGGTGTAAATTACAGTGCTATAATGGTTGAATTAATGGATGAAGAAGTGGTAAAATGGGATTTTTGTTAGAGTAAGGAAATAACCAAATATTTATTATGGAATAAAGTAATATTATTAAAAATTAAAACATTTTAAGATGAAAAGACATACTGATATCAATATTTTATCATATAAAATGAATTTAGGATTTTTATATTATTTTTTATATAAACCATTATTTTTATTGAAACACATACATTATGGTGTAATTAGAGAATTTTTCTACAATTTTATGTTTGTGAGAAAAAATTTTAAACAGTTGTTTCATCGATATATAGAGTATAATATAAATTATATCTTTAATTTTATTTGCAATCATATAATGATGATTATTTATAGTTTTATTTAGTTTGAATCAAGAATAATTCTCTCAATGAACACATTAATGATCTATAAAAATAACCATATGAAAGATTTAATGTATTGATATTTTTAATGATAGTTTATTGAATAGATCTATTTAATTATATATATTGTAGATTTTATTGTATTATTATATTAATTCATTCTTATATATTCTTTATTATTTTAATTATGATTTTAAATGTTCACATATTATGGAATGTTTGTTTTGTGAATAAACTATTTTCATATATTTGTTTTGAGATAATTTAATTTTTTTTATTAATACAAAGAATATACATGAATTTTGGTCACCAACTAAATATATTAATTCATGTAACTAATCTTATAAAATTAGTAGTTTACTAATTATTAAAAAACTAAAAACACAAGGTTTTATTTTTAATGGATATGGATAAGAACCAGAATAGTCATTTATAATTTTATATTTCATACCATCTCATTAACCATGTTTATTAAAATATTATTCTATTCTCATCATAAAAATTAAATTCAACTACTATTTGTTTTATTTTAATGGATTACAATTATTTTATTAAAATTTGATTATTTTTCAATCATGGAATAATATGATCTATTGGTTTGTCCATATATGTACCAAATATAATGTAACATCTATAACATAGCTCACCCACCAGTAAGAAGACCTCAATCTCTATAAGAGTTGATGTGTGCCTCCCCATACACCAGAGGTAGTTGAATAATAGTTCATATCTAAGGTGATAACGTGGAGAGTCTATAACCACTCATATATATATGGATAAATAATATAGAATGTGACATACAATGAATTATCACAATATAAATTTTATATAGAATACCCGTGACTAAATTTATAACCCTATTAAATAACATACAAAATGATAAAAAAGGAATGAGCTATCTAATAAACACATGAGTGAGGTAGATAACAGGATTATATCCTAATGAATAATAATTAATAAATAATACATAAAATTAACATAACAACAAGATTTATTGAATTATTAACCCAATATCATAAGCTGAAAATGAATAAATTATAAATTTCAAATAATAGTAGGGGCTCTTCCATACCATCCAATAATCATGTGTTCTATTTTGGTACTAATGTGTATAGGAACTCTTTCAGGGTGTTAGTATAAATATATATATAGAATCCAATGATATATGTAACATGTCATGAAATTACATGTATATGATCAATATGATAAATTATAAAAAAGGAAAATAGATTTATAATTTAGTTATCTAGTGAAGTGGTTATTGCAAACCACATATTAAAATACCTACTTCGGCTAGTGTTATAATGGAATAATATAGACATAGTCTTGGAAAATAACTTGTGGATGAATATTATATGAGTCCATAGATAATAATTCTATTTAACATGTCATCACTATCGAACATCACATTGGAAAATTATTTTTCTTCTATTTATATCTAAAACAAGCGAGTAATACATCATCAATCTATTGAAAATGGAACATGTGAAATCTCTTGGATAATGGGATATCACCAATCCATTTGGTAGTCACTACACCTTAGTATAACTAGAAGGATGATCAATAACCAAGTCATGTTTAGATATATATTAATATATGTTATAATCCAATAGTATATCAATATGTTAACACCATATTAATATTTCTAAGCAGACAATGAACGACTATAATTGAATTCTAGGTGGGAAAATTACTATCGATATCACTCTCAAGGTAGATGAACCTCGGATTACACACTACTTTTAGTGAATGAAATATTACTAACACATTACTATGGTGATTTATATATCATTCACGAATCAATTAATGTTCTTGATCATTTATTAAGAAACTAGGTGAAATATGTGTAACCATTCTATATTTGGTTGATAGATGCCTGATGAATTTAGTAATGCATTATCTATTATAGGTGTATAATATATCACATGTAAAAAAATTATATGATAAAACACTAGTATAATTATATATCCTCATACCATTATGAATGAAGAAGATAAGGTAAATGTATATAAATAATTGATCAAAACTTCAAACGGAGCCATATTAACCTTTTAAAACACCAAAATTTTAAAATGTGAATGTTATAATCAATTGTACAAGTGAAACACATAACCAAAAATGAAAATGAATAAAAATTCCCAATAATTAAAATATATATATTAGTTTAAATAAATACAATTTATCATATAGCTTTCAATGTATATAGTTCTGAGTTATTATGCATTAAACACAACATTGATTGTCATTAATGGCATGTGTTACATGTAAGACAATGTTTAAAAAAATACTTTTATTATTTTTATTATTTCATAGGAACTAAATATGATGTTATAAATAGGGAAAAATAATATAGGAAAATATATGTACTAATTCATTAGTTCCCAACTAATAGTAATGAAAATAAAATCATTTAAAATATAATGGAAATATTTTTATAAAAAACATATTTAATGCAAAAAATACATTTTTTAAAAATAAATTACCATAATTTCTATTAGTGTATGATATTGATAAAATTTATATATTATATATTCCTTTTTTTGGGAATTTCACCCAATATATTTGATTGTAATATGATAAGAATAAATCCTATTTTATGTGTGAAAATATATATTTATTGAACGGAAAAGGTACCTTCTTTTGAGGGAGTACCTATTTTAAAACTAATTATTTAAAATTCTAAAACATTTATGTGAAATATTAAAAATCATTTCTGAAATTGTATTATTAAAACTATATTTAGATGAATTTATATTATTATTCTGAGAAGTTTCATTTTTTGTTTAATAGTGAAAAATAGAGTATTTAATTTGAAAAATAAATTTTCATCTAATTTATTTATAAAGTTACATTATATATGGAATTGAATTTAAAGAAAAAATTAACCAATTATAGATATATTAGACCAATTTACATTATTTTAATCATTTTTATAATTAATTTTTTTATAATAACATTGTAAACATTTGAGCATTTTCACATTAAAACGCCGTTTTCACACATAATCTACTAAATTAATTTGAAAATTATTTTTTCAACATATTTGAATTTAATTTAAAAAAATGGAATCTATATTTTTATTTAGAATAATTTTTATTGTCTAATATACTTAAAATAATTTTTTACCTAAATAATTATTCAAAAAAGATAATATTAATTACAATAGTTAAGAGAATAATTAGTTTACCCAGGGACTAAAATTTAGAAGGGAAGGGGTAAAATGACCAAATATCTTATCCAACAACCATTTTATAGGAATGTATCGACTTTATTATTTTTAGTATATATATTTTTCCATTATTGTAACATATTTAATTTGAAAAAGTGGGTGGATTTCTCCCTTCCAAAAAATATGAAGAGTGCCACTCACCCAACTTATAAAAGGTCACCCCAATCTTCCTCACTTCACTCATTGAAAAAGACTTCCTCTTTCCAATACCTATAAAAATAAATTCCCAAATCTTCCTACCTCATCATCTAGTAATTATCTTGTTAAAAAAATTCTAATATAGTAAAGCATTACTGAAAACCTAAGGAGGATTCCAAAAAAAGAGGTAATGTTATTCTAATCATTTATTTATTTCATTTCCTTCTCCACGTCATTAAAAATTTATTATTATATGATTATATTAAAAATTCAGTATATTTCATATTTTGACATGTTTATATGTTAATGTAATGACCTACATCTACAAACAAATCCATGAAATATGTTGTGAAATAATCACTCATTTGTAAAGATGACTACCACCTTGAAAACTAATGTCATTCATTTTGTGTATGACCACCTTTAATGGTTGGGAATAATGAAGTAATTATAGTTTATATATAATATTTATGATATTTATGTTTTTATCTTTATTATTTATTTTTTATATTATAAATAACTTCGTGCACCATATTTTTTAGAATAATATAACAACAATCATGTGTTTTGTAGACTACCTCATCAAGAATTAATATGATTTTTTTAGGTTTTTTAAAAAATATATTAAGTGTGGTTTTAATAAACATATTTTTTATATATAACATATCAATGTTTTTTTAATGATAATATATATATATATCACCTATTTTTTATTTCAATATGAGGATAAAATGGAAACAACATTCATTCATATGTATGACCAACAATCTCTATTATAATTGTATTTCATTTCCTATCAAAAAAATTATGGATTATTAAATATATATATATAATATAATATAATTAATTTTTACATAATGATATAAATTAACTGATATGATAAAATCATGGTCAAATTAAGAGGAATAAAGTATTAAAATTCAAAACATACTAAAAGCTAGGGAATTATCATTTGAAACATTTAAAACAATGAATGATTATTACCAAATAGGTCATAAGATGTTATAAAAAATAGTAAATTACATATAAATACTAATAGAGGTCTATAATAAGTTTATAAAATGAATAAAACCACCATATAATAGGTCAAATCATGATCAATCAGAAAGTAAGCGTGACGTTAGGGATTTTATAACTCATTCTCACTCAATTGTATAATCATTTTCTTCATTGATTATGTCATGATAAGATTATTTATGTATTTATTTTTTATTTCACATATGAATTATTTACAAATTTTTATTACATTTTATAGTGGATTCACACAATTAAATCATTTAATAAATCTCACCATAATGTTATGATCATTTTAAGGGATAATTTCACAGACTCATTATAATTGAGAATATGTATTTAAGAATTTTTTTTGCATAAAATTACATGTCCATTTCATAGTAAAACCATCAAATTTCATTCATATTGGCTTTTAATTAATCTTTTCAATTAATAGTACCATTTTTACACCCTTTAGTATATAATATATTCTAGAAATTCTTTTTAAGAAAAGATAACATAATTTCTCTATTCATTTATAAATAGTTTTTCTTAAAAAAAATTCTAAAAATGGTTTCAAATTTCATAACCATTTATAAATGAGTTATTCAATGTCATTTATACATTATTCGTCTTTTGATAAAAAATTTCAATTTCTTCTTCTTATCACATTTTCAATGAGGAAATTTTATAATCTTTTAGATTAAAAATGGAAAATTTTTTATAACGTGTACGATATTAGAAATCAAGATGAATATAATTTCATTAGATCTTCTATTTCATGTTTACATTGATTTTTGAGCAATTTTTATAAATTTTTATAAAATGAAAAGGATTTTAAAAAACAATCTATTTGAAAATTTTGTTTTTCTCATGTTTTTTTAATATAATATTTTTTCTATTTATATTCCTCAAATAAAATAGTAGTATAACCATAATCCAAGGGGTCAATAATGTAATTACATCATCCTTATTATTTTTTGGGATGATTTGAATCACCAACTCAGATGCCATGTAAAAATAATTCTCTCGAATAGAGGGAAAATGGTCTTTAAACCCACCTCCCAAAGGGGAAATGGATTCACTCTAGTAGCGTGGGTGTAGTAAAGAATATTGGAATGGATAGACAATAATGTGATGATATAATACTGGTCCATTTATATATACATAACATGAAGTGGATGAAAAATTCACAACAAAATCATAAATGAAAAACTATTGGTGGAAGCACTATAAATATAATATAAACAGTGCAATAATAATTAAATAAAAGAGTGGGAATACTGAAAAACTCTACATACTATAAAACAGAAACATGATGCTACAAAAATAAGGCATGAGTACATATGAGGTCATATATATCAATAAAAAGGATTTTAAAAAATTGTTGGCCATTGTACATAAATATAACATAATCTTGCTCAAAAAGAAAATAATGAAAAAGTAAAATACTTGTTTAGGGAAGACCATAAGGTTCATTGCCAACGTCCCATGAAAAATTTCCTCTATGATCCATCTCATAAGACATGACCATTATCTGATTGAATGATCATAAAACAAACATGTGTCCCAAATGACCCATATAGTGTGTGAGAATGAGTCTTTGTAATATAACACCCATGTGTGAATAACACATATTATTGTTTATGAATGTGTGAACTATAATGAATAAATAAATTAATTTAGTTCCACATTCATATGACTAAACACACACTTTGCTACTACTTAAAATCCTCTAGGATGCTGTCACATCCAACACCCAAAATCAGATGTCTGAAGAGGACATGACTCTCAGAACACAGCTCAAAGATTCCCTTGATATAGAAAAAACTAGGTGAACCCTCAGGTTCCACCTAAAAAATTCATTTGAACCTCGTGACATTGAAAACTCATGTAAAAAAACACAAAAGGACAAAAGGCGTGCTAAAGAAAAAGTTACTTGCACCTCAGATCCCTAATAGATATCACTCATCTGCTCAAATCCTGTAAATTGGAGAAAACCCAATACCTTTATCATATACAAATTATCATCGACTCAAAGCACGATGTCATGATATATAGAAATATTCTTCCACCAATATAATTCCTAATCCAATGACCTTAGCCACAAACTAAGAGGAAAAATGATATTATCTTAATTCTTCTAACAATCCTAGTTGAATTCTATGGAAAGCGCCCCCAAAAAAATATCTTAAGCTACACTGCTAGGGGAATCTCTCCACGCGAGTATTCAAAACCATCATAGAACTATGTCAACTTTGTGCACATGTCTCAAAGAGCACATTGGAAAATCACATGAGAGAAAAAATGACCTTGACACGCCATACCCGACACCTCATCCTCCTCTAACCGTGTTTTTCAAATATGAAGGCCATTCCATCCATTATAATGTAGCATACCATTAACTTGATGGACTATCCATATCAACTGATGTTTATGACACCACTTCTAATGATCAATGTAACTCATATTTCATGGCCCTGCCTTTCCATATGATCAATATCACCTTAATAATGATGGCCATACCAACCCAATTCATTAGCTCAAGTCCATCATGGTATAACAGAACAAATAAAAATATGAAAGGAAAAATCACATATATAATTCTGTTACCTTTAAATAAGTAATTCATTTTGAAAATAAATTTATTTTTAATTGAATTGAATATATCAATGTAAATGTAATATATAATCTAAAATAAAAACATGCATCTCAGGCCAAATCTTCCAAAGGTGGTTTGTGACCTCTATCCTGACCTCACACCAATTAACTATCCTAGGGAATGCCTAAAGGCATCCTATATGGTCACAAAATCAATTTAACATCATCAATTAAAATTAAAAACTATATAGATTATTTACCCAATGGAGCAATAAAATCTACTCCTACAAAGCATCTATGAAGTCACATATAAAATAATTCAAAACCAACCTTATAATCATAGGCATAATCATGTTCGATATTACCCTCTATGTTAACGATTATTGGATGAAATATGTGTTTTTATTGAATTCCTCAAAAATATGCAAAAACGACTCAAACAGATTTAGTTCTTCTAGGGGAAGGAGCACATATGTAAAGAGGAATGGATGATTAGAGACTCACAGATGTAGATCCAACACATCTGATACTGACCAAAAGAGTGCATAGATAGAGGAAGGTGTAAATCCTTAAGAGGATAGGAGGATGAGATCTCCCCCTTAAGGAAGTGATACCAACAAACATATAATAGAGGAAAATAAATAGAATGGTGAGAAATAAAGAGAGGGTAAAACATTAAATTTTCAAATTTAAATGTCCTCACTATTAGCTCACAATTCTTTCCAAACTTTGTGAAAATGGCCTGAACCAAAATGTTAGGGTATTGCCTTAGTGGATCTACTCGTGTGTCTTGTGGAGGGTTTTTCCAAACTATTCAAAATCTATTTGAAATAAATCTTAAAAATATATAGATATCCTCACACAAATATGTCCACCTCACAAATCATATTTTTATATACCGTGTGGTAGTTAAAAAATAAATAACACAATTTTCTAGAAGATGTTGCACGATGTACCACCAAATGAGTTCATTGATATGAATATTTCAAAATAGGCCCTAAGGCCCTCGATGCACCCACATACCTTACAAAAATTGTAGGAACTTGTAAAACCTAAAATCCCATACAAAAATAATATATTTATAATAAAAAAAATCTAAATTAGGTTCCATTTTTTTAAAAAAATTTGGCATTTCCCCCAAATCCAAAAAATTCAAATAGGGGGAGGTTTATGACCCCCTCTAAAAACTCAAGACATCGTAATCTCCCAACCTTAACATATATAATCCCCATGTTATCTTACAAAACCCGGAGACGTTTCCAAACAAACCCAATAATGTAAAATTGAAACTGGACTACCCTGTTTTAAAAAATGGTACATGCTAACTAATTAAAGGGGATCCCCACCATTGAAGTTATCTACCCTTGTCACAACCACACAAAAACACTAATCATTTAAAAGGTCCTACAACCATTCCATGACTCAAATTTTCTCAGGTAATGAATATTTACTCATGCACCTCATCAGTTTATTCCATTTCATACTCGAAACACCTAATAATGCTATATCATATTGGTTATTACCTTGTTCTTATGACACACATGAAACCAAAGAGGACCTAAATATCATCATTTTCCAAAAATAAAACACGGTACCATGATCCTCAATCATGTACACCCCCAAAATGGTTTCAGTATGCGTACTCACCTCATGTAAAAAAATATATCTGTGATTCCTCAATGCATATTCACATCACTAAACATATATCTATATATGATCTCATAGATCCTGGTTCCATGAACCTCATTAATAAATCATAACACACCCGTGCCAGTTACAGCCTACTATTCTAAATGTAGTTAGACCATGAAAATATTCTATTAACCTTATAAAATAGAAATGTACATCGATCCAATGGAAATATAAAATAAAAATAAAATATAATGGTTATTCCCATGGAGTACAATGAACTGTCATATGTTCACTACACTTCTCATCACCTAGCATCTACACGCCTTACACATGGCCTGATGCTAGAATTCCTAAAGCCTAACCTCCCTATAGTGCTTCACCAGACAGTTGCCTCTTACCCATTACATGTTCCCACTATCTCTTTCATCGCCTTAATGAGCAGTTGGTGCTCGACTACCATCACCTGGTACTAGTCCTAGTCTGATATCTGAACCCAGAGTTTTCCTCGATTCTAAACTATAGGATTTAAATGAAGGTTTCTAGTAGAACCTTTCAAGATACACAACTTATCCACAAGATTTTTACTCTTTTATAGGACACTCAATATATGTCTGATCATGTCTCGGATTCCCACACTGAAACTAAACCATTGAAGACCCATTGGGAGGTTGTCTTATTGAGTCAATGTTCTAACTACTATAATAGAACTCATCCTATACTCACTTTCTTCCATCACAATAATAGCCACTGAGTTTACCTAAAGCTTCAACCCATATTTACTATAAGTTATCCATCACATTTTCCTCGATTATGTGCACATGGTTTACCCCCTCTGATAGTGAGTTTTACTTAAAGATGTTTACCTACATTAAAATGGTGTATTTTATAACATCCTTGAAACTCCTCAACATATAGGTATAATAAATCAACATGTTCCATGAAAAGTGACAAAATATGTTTATTGTCTCTTTATTTTCCATGACGGACATGTCACATTTTTGGAGGATCATGAAATCATGATCCATTTCTACCTTCAGTGTATCTAGGAATAAGTAATTAAAGAACCACCTTGGAGGGCTTTCTACGCTAGCGCCTCATGTCTTTCTACCTACTCATCCACATCCCATTAATGCTTATCCAATCCAATGATCATAATATATTCATGTTTCACCCTCTTCCCTGGAGGAATCTCTAATTTCGCGATGATCATCTACATTGAATTGAAACATTAATTAGTTATATGCATACTACTCACAAAATGGAATAGTGGTTTGTTATATAACTAGAACACTATGGTTAGATACTACAAAAAGTCTATTCATATTGATAACCCCTATCGAAACCCATGATGACATGTACCTAAATCAATTTGAGATGTTCATCAAGCCAAGACCTAATGTCTATCAAATCTGGTGGCTGCCCCACCTGTATTGGATCCTAGATTTGAGTTAGAGCATGTACCTTCTCTACCTGAATATCTCGGGTATGAACAGTCTGGTTCACCTGCATCACCCTATGAAAACCTTCCCAACTATCCATATAATTCGTCAAGATGTAAACATGATAGATACCATAAATGTTCAGTCATCCTAGATAACATGTATTTGTATCATGCATATTGGGAAAGTAGTAATATGTAGCGTTAACTCACTACACTTTCCGTCCCCCATCATAACCATTCCACACAACCTCCCAGCCTCAAGAATTCCTTACTAGCCTTAATAAATAAAATAATCAAAAATTCCATGGGACACATCTATCCTATCAAAATAAATCATTTTAGTCTGATGGCCACATCTCCCAACCCAGTTATAAACATATGACCAAGGAAAATTACCTTCCTAATCTTATAATAAAAACCTAATTCACACATAACATGATATATATATATATATCATATACACTAATTTAATTCACATTTCACATGAAACATTCACATATGCATCATTATAAATAAATATAATATCCTAGCATGATCCTAAAATATATGAACATACACACCATGCCAGACCAGGATGAGGGTCAAATTATCCTTCATTTCCAAACCATGAAAATGATAATAAATCACAAAAAGTATCAATTAACATTTCCATTTTACTACTCTAGTTGGAAATCATATAAATATTTAAATTGTAAAAACAAAACTGCAATTCCCACCCCTCAGAACTTGGTATGCCCATCATACATGCTTCTAAAAGAACCCAACCAAGATAAATAAATTCAGTTCTAGAATCATCATAATATACAATCTAGTATAATCCCAATAGAAATAAAAGTTGAAAGGAAACATCTGGTAACATTATTATTCAGTTGAACAGCACTACTAATTCCAAGTAGAGAACTTCTCTAATAACACTTGTAGTGTCGACGACCCAGATTCCACATTCAAAGAGTGCTTTGGTTTGGAGGAACACTAGGACATATGCCCACCTCCATGAAGGATCAACGATTTAAACTATATATAAAGGTTTAATAGGGAATATGGTGAGTTTATAACCATAGATTATGATATAATACTAGTACGAGTTGATATAAATAACATAAAACATAACATAAAAAAGGAATACATTCCAATGGAAGAAGAATGCTAAATATAATATAAACTGTGGAATAATTTTTAAATAATCTAGTTTAAATAAATAAACAAGAAATATATGAAAAAATATATACCTTCATCTTCTAAAACATATCATTCATACAATAAGATTCATGCATATCAATAAAAGAGTATTGAAAATGGATAACAGTTGTATATTAATATAAAATAAGAATTCTTTAATGGATAATTAAAAAATGTAAAACTCATATTGTAATGCCCTAAATTTTGAATAATTTTTTTTCCTAACTTTGTGTGTTATTTTATTTTTATACTCAACAAAACTATTTCATTGAATAACATGAGTATAATTTAAATAAGACCATTGGAAATGTAATGTTGTGATTATTTTCTATAAGTACAAGTGATCTTGATTAATTAATATAGAAAGAAGATTCGATAGCCCCATCCAGTAGTCTCGGGCCGATCGAATCCAATCCGACAGAACTCGGGAAGGAGGTAGCACCTTTAGACTTTACTCTAGACCAAACCCAAGCTGAACATCATCGTGTGAAGTTGGAACGGATTCACATTCGCGAGAAGTTTAAGATGATAGAAATCACTACTCAAGAAATGTTAGCCGAGCCACCCCAAGATTCTGTCACCAAAGCACACCTTACTTTTAGGTCTTATGCTGCTGTTATAAGGGGTCATATTACGAGACCGTAACTTCCTTATGTAATCATTTGATTTAAATAAAAAAAATTATTTCTTATTATGATGAAGTTTGTAAAATTTTAAATGTTAGGATAAATATATTATTCATATTATTGATGAATTTTAGATAAATGACATTTTAATAATATTTATGTAAACCTTAAATAATTAAAAATCTGTAATGATTTTCAAAAAAAGGGTCTTCTATAGTTGTGCACAGTATGGAATTTAGAGTCTAATAAGATCAACTTAATTTTTGATGAATAGTATGTAATGAATAGTAATTTTACACTTAGTATTAGTAATGTGACTAAATAGATTAGTAATCTCACTTAATGAAAGTATTAATATAATTTAGGTATCTTGATTAAGTAATGTGATTCAATAAAATAGGTAAATAACTATTTCAGAAATGATTGGTTAAGTATTATTTTTTTCATGTAAATAGGGTTTTTTATTTAAAAATTAAATTAAAAATATTTAGAAAATTATTTTCATAAAATGGAGTTCATTTTTGAAATCAAAGCCTCGATATTTGGTTAAGGAGGATTTTTGGGATTGTTCTAAAACAGACAAAATTTTCAATTAATAGTGATTTTATTTAAAAATTAAATTAAAATTATTTAGATAATTATTTTCATAAAATGTAGTTCATTTTTGAAATCATAGCATCGATATTTGGTTATGGTGAAGTTTTGGGTTTCTTTTGAGAAAGTTGAATTTTTGGTGAATTGTGAAAATACAGTTTTTGAGTTTCGGGTGTTTAATGACAGCATTAGGGATGTATTAATTATTCAATAATTCATGTAGACTTATGAATAGTAAGATGAGGTATGAGGTTTCCCAAGAGGCCAATACCATGGGAAAATACCATGGGAAAGCGCATGGTTTTTCCAATACCATCAATGATCTGTCCCTTGGCCATTAAAGCCTTATTCCCTCACTTTCCCTATAAATACCAAGCCATTTTCTCATCCTTTAAATTCCAAAATCCTCCTAAACTATGATCTGGTCTCCTTACCTACAAAGGAGTCCTCCCAGGGTTCCATAAATCCTCCAAGGTCCCGACCATTGAGTTTTAGTACTTACGTTTTAATGTAAGGGATTCTACCTCTCTCTTTCTTTTCATGTGTTCTCATTTATGTCATTTATTTTGAGCTCCATGTTTTTTTTGTTGGGGATGTTCTTTTATATTCATACTACTACCCTTTTCATTTCATATGTTGAGAGAACCCCTATTCATCTCATCAATTCATTTTAATAATTTTTAAGTTGCGTTGTTAGGCTGTCGAATTTTTATACAGGATTCTTTCACCATTCTCATTTTCCAAGTTCTATTTTCATGTCATTTATTTCAAGTTTATTTTTCTTATGTCTAGGAATTATATCTATATCCATCATTATATTTTGTTATTTTCATATGATTAGAGATCTTATTTGATCATATCAATTCATTTTTAGATGTTATAAGTGACGTCGTTAGGCTAACGAATTTTTATAAGAGAAATCTTATTTTTGTCTTCATTTCAAGTTTTTCATTTCATATTTTATGCCTTTAAAATTTCATTAACATGTTATTATATCCATTATATTCTGTCCCTATATTTTTTTTGGATCATTTATGATTGGGTAACCCATTTCCCCTCTCTTTTTAATGTTTTCTAAAACCCTGTAACATAGTCGTTATGTTGCCGAATTTTTGTCTCAAAGTGTCTCTCCTTTTTCTCAAATTCTTTTATTTTATTAAGTGAATACTAAAAAATCTTTATTCTACAAGGGTATTCACATATATATATCAAAATTTTATATTTTAAAATCTTGGATTTATATACATGGGACCCTCTTTCATTTTTTGTGGGTTTAAAGTGACTTAACGATCTCGTCTTTAAAGCAGTTTTTAAAATGTGATGACTATGAAATGAAACCCATTTATTTTCTGATATATGGGTTATTTATGAAATTATTGTTGATGATATATGTGGCTAACATGATAATAAAGACAAATTAAGGGTGAAACCTGATAGCGCTAAAATGCATTGGTTAAAGACTTAATCTCTAGACATGACCATTTTAACGATACCTTGGTGAATAACCTTGGTAATTTTTTTAATTAACCCTTGGGGATGAACTTTAGTGATACAGAAATGATTTTCTAAGTTAAATTTTGTATCCACATCTTCAATTTATGAAACACCTTATTTTTATTATGATATGCCTCATGATCTCTTTCTCATGCCTTAATGTTATTTATCATTAATTTATTGTGGTATCTCAAGTTCACTTGTAAAATGTTTCTCTTGTTTCCCTTACTGGGGATTCTTCTCACCCTTTCCTTTGATGTATGCTCCCATGTTATGAGATGGTTTAATGAACATAGGATGAAAAATGAAGAGGCCTTTCAAGTGTATTTGAAGAATGTTTTATGTCTCCATGTATTATGTTCCTGGTTTCCAAGACACTAAACCTTAAAGATCCTCGGTTTAGTATAATATAGCGAAATGTTTATGTAATTAAAAATGTGGGATGTTATAGTTGGTATCAGAGGTCAGTTTAGTTATTTATGTAAATTAGTCTATAAAAAATTTAGGAAGACAACTATAGAAAATTTTTAATACAGGGAAAACATCCTGGTATTTTGGTGAGTATTGAGTAACTGGTTTATCAGACAAATACATTCATGTCTGGATTCGAGCTGGTAGAGGTGGCTCTTTCCTAGATATACATAGGGGAAAACCCGAAAATACCACTTTGAGCTAGAATCGAACAAGAAATTCTACACGAAAACGGGCGTTGCTTCACTCTTGGTTATGACACTCCTGGGCAATATGTTTGGTTAATTGCAAGATTTTTATGAATCCTCATGATGGAATTATAGAAAAATGAAATTTTTATAAGCAAGAATTTTTAAGACATAAAATAATTTATATCTAAAATATTTATAATTGAAATAAGTTTCTCACAAAGGATTTATTCTTTTAGAAAATGTCCCCATCATCTACGAATTCGTTGACGTATTTCCGGAGGAGTTACGTTGACCTCCCCTAGAAAGAGAGGTATAGTTCTCCATTGATCTCGTACCTGGATCTCATCTGATCTCAATGACCCCCTTATAGGATAGAAAATATAGAGCTAGAGAAATTAAAGAAACAACTCCGATATCATTTAGAGAATGGGTTTATCTGACCATGTGTGTCTTTTTGGGGAGCACCATTTCTCATTGTGAATAAGAAGGATGGATCGATGAAGATATGCATTAATTATAGAGAACTGAATGAGATCATAGTAAAGAACAAATACTCTCTTCCAAGAATTGATGACTTATTTGACCAATATCATTGGACTCAATTCTTCTCTAAGATTGATCTCTGTTCTTGATATCATCAATTGAGGGTGAAGAATGATGATATTCCAAAAACTACCTTCTAATAAAGATATGGGAATTATGAGTTTATTGTTATGCCCTTCAGACTGACTAATGCAACTTCTCTTTTTATGGATCAAGAATAAGTTGATTTTGGAAACTTATTTTTATCAAATAGATATTCTTTGTATAGGATAATGATGTGGTGATAAAATGATAAAGGTTATTTTGGATGATGTTTTCTCTTTTGGAGTACTTTGTTCATAAGGGAAATAAAATACTACAGGATCTAAATTAAGGTGGAATTGTTGATTTTTTTATTTATTTATTATACACATATGGTGATTTGGGTTATTTCTGGGAAATAATGAACCTAGCATAGAGAATATGTGAACAGTTTAATTACACCTTAGTATGAGACTTTAATAGTAGTCGATGTTATTTGGAGATAAATGTTAAGATTTATTTGGGGGAAGACTATGTGAATTAATCCTTCTGTGTTTTGGGTTCCAATCTTAGTTTGGATTATTCTGATGAATTTTAATGACGGTTGTGTTTTGAATGGTCTTTCTGGAACTGTGGGTACTTTTGTTGAATTTTGGAGATTAATAGTCATATTTCATTTTATAAGGGATTATCCTTTTTGGGGGTTAGTTCATCCCGTACTAACCTTTATAGTTTTAGTTGATGAATAAAGATATGGAAAAAATATAGTTATTGTTTTTTGGATTATGTGATTCTTTAGAAGATGATTCACGTTCTTCTGATGAGACCAAGTCTTTCTGAATTCTCATTGTTTGATGAAAAGATTAGTTTTGGTGGAAACTTATTAAATGATGATACTCCACTTGAAGGTAAATATATTTCTTTATGTTGTTATCCTATCTAGTAAATTAATTCCTCAAAATCATGAAAAGGAACGTAAAACAAAAACATTGTTGGTTTACGTTTCAGAATGTGTAATAAAAGACCATTTAACACATCTTATGTTTGTGATCTTCTTGTGGTCAATTTTCTCCTAATCATGTTTTTTATCACTCTCCATCAGAACATGACCCTTTTTTTATATTTCATGTCCATGTTTTTCTACATGGAATCCTAGTATGGGTTAACTCGAGTGACCTTTGTACTTCCCTTAATTTATTTTTAAGTAATAGTTTTACTGACTCTTTTCTGATGTGGGAATTTCAACGAAATTTCCAAGCCCAATTTTAAAATTACGAGGATGCAATTTCATAGGGGGGAATATTGTAACGACCCGAAATTTTGAATAAATTTTATTTCCTAACATTGTGTGTTATTTTATTTTTATACTCAACAAAACTATTTCAATTAGTAAAATGATTATAATTAAAATAAGTCCAATGGAAACTAAATTTTGAGATTATTTTCGATAAATACAAGTGATCTTGATTAATTAATAAAGAAAGAATATTCGATGGTCCCATCTAGTAGTGTCGGGCCGATCGAAGCCCATCTGATAGAACTCGGGAAGGTGGCAGCAAATTTGGGATTTAATCTGGACCAAACCCAAGCCTAACTTTATCATTTGAAGTTGGAATGGAATCTCCTTCACGTGAAGTTCAAGCTGATAGAAATCACTACTCGGGAAATGTTAGTCGAGCCACCCAAAGATTCTTTCATCCTAGCACACCTTACTCTTAGATCCTATGCTGGTGTTATAAGGGTTATGTAACGAGACCGTAACTCCCTTATGTAATCCTTTGATTTAAATAAAAAAATTTATTTCTTCTTATGATGAAGTTTTTGAATTTTCAAATGTCTGGAAAAATATTGTATGCATATAATTGTTGAATTTTAGAAAAAGGATATTTAAAAAATATATATGTACACCTCAAATAATTAAAAATGTGTAATTATTTTCAAAAAATGGTCTTATACTATTGTTTGCAGTATATAATTTAGAGTCTAATAAGATCAACATAAATTTTGATGAATAGTAAATTATGAATAGTGATTTTACGCTTAGGATTAGTTATGTGGCCAAACGGTTTAGTAATATCACTTAAAAAAGTATTAATATAATTTAGGCACCTTGATTAAGTAATGTGATTCAATAAAATAGGTAAATAACTATTTTGAAAATTAATGATTAAGTATTAGTTTTTTCGGGTTAATAGTGTTTTTTATTTAAAAATAATATTAAAAATATATTGAAAATTATTTTAATAAAATGGAGTTCATTTTTGAAATGAGAGCATTGATATTTGGTTAAGGTGAATTTTTTGGATTTTTCTAAAATAGGCGATTTTTCAGTGAATAGTGTTTTTATTTAAAAAATAAAATAAAAATATTTAGAAAATTATTTTCATAAAATAGAGTTCATTTTTTAAATCAGATCATCGATGTTTGGTTGAGGTGAAATTTTTTGGTTTTTTTTGAGAAAGTTGAATTTTCGGTGAATAGTGAAAATATAGTTTTTGAGTTTTAGGTGATTAATGACATCATTAAGGATGTATTAATTATTCAATAATTCTGGTCGAGTTATGAATATTAATATAAGGTATGAAGTGTCCCTAGTGGACAATACCATGGGTAAATACCATGGGCAAGCCCATGGTTTTTCCAATACCACCAATGAGGTGTCCCTTGGCCATTAATGCCTTGTCCCATCACCTTTTCTATAAATACCAAGCCATTATCTCATCCATTCCATTAAAAAATTCTCCTCAACGAAGTTCTAGTCTCTTTACCTCACAAGAAGTCCTCCCAAGGTTCCCTCAAGCTTCCAAGGTTCTGACCTTTGAGTTTTAGGACTTACGTTTTAAGGTAAGGGATCCTACATATCTCTTTCTTTCCATGTGTTCTCCTTTATGTCATTTATTTTACGCTCAATGTTCTAATTTGGGGATGTTATTTTATATTCATCCTACTGAATTTTTCATGTTCATATGTTGATAGACACCCACTTGCTCTCATCAATTCATTTTATTAACTTTTAAGTAGCGTCGTTAGGCTGCCGAATTTTTATATGAGATTTCTTCACCCTTCTCATTTTTAAAGTTCTATTTTCATGTCAAGTTTTTGATGTTCCTTTTTCTTATGTTTGGGTATGATATATATATCCATAATATAGTCCATTTATTTTCATATTATTATATACCCCATTTTATATCATCAATTCATTTTTGATAAGTTTTCAGTGAAGCCGTTAGGCTGCCAAATTTTTATAAAAGGAATCTTATTTTTGTCTTCCTTTCATGTTTTTCATTTCATTCATAGGTGTTTAAAATATCATTACCATGGTCTTATATCCATTATATTCTGTCCCTATACTATATTTTGGATCATTTATGAGTGGGTAACCCATGTACCCTCTATTTTTAATGTTTTCTAAAACCCTGTAACATAGCTGTTATGCTGTAGAATTTTCATCTCAAAATGTCTCTCCATTTTCTCAAATTATTTTATTTTATTAAGTTAATCCACAAAACACTTTATTCTACAAGGGTATTCACATATATATCAAAATGTTCTATTTTAAATTCTGGGATTTACATACATGAGACCCGCTTTCCTTTTTTGTGGTTTTATAGTGACAAAAGATCTCATCTTTAAAGAATTTTTTAAAATATTATGACTATGAAATGAAACCCATTTATTTTGTTCTATATGGTTTATTTATGAAATGATTGATGATGATAATGTGGCTCACATGATAATAGAGAAAAATTAAGGGTTCTCCCTAATATCCCTTTAATTCATTGGTAAAGACTTAATTTCAAGAGATGACAATTTTAACGATACCTTGGTGAATAACCTTTGAAATTTTTTTAATGACACCTTGGGGACGGACCATGGTGAAACGAAAATGGCTGTCTAAGTTAAATGTTTTAACCACATCTTCAAGTTATTAATCATATTATTTTTATTATTATATGCCTCAGGATCTTTTTCTCAGGCCTTAAAGTTATTTATCATGACTTTATAGATGTATCTCAAGTTCACATGTAAAATGTTTCTCTTGTGTCCCTTACTGGGATGTCTACTCACCCTTTCCTCTGATGTGTGATCCTAGGTTATGAGATGCAATAATGAACTCAGGACAAAAAATTAATAATCCTTTCATGTATTTAATAAGAATTTTTTATGTCACCATGTATTACGTTCCTGGTTTCCAAGACACTAAACCTTAATGATCCTCGGTTTTGTATAATGTAGCGAAAAGTTTATGTAATGAAAAAGTCATGATGTTACACATACTAAGGCTAGTCCTCAAGGTTCATTCCCAGTTACCCATTCTAAATATCCAATATGATCATGTTCAAATTCCAATACCTTTTTTGAACAAAAGATCATAAAGTATACAAATGTCCCAAATGTCTCATGAAGGGAATGTGAACAAGTAATAATAGGATACCACCCATGTGTATATACCCAAAATTAGTGTCTACGTAGGTGTTAACCATAAGTGTATAAATAAATTAAAGTGGTATCACATGAATATGAATAAACACACACATCACCAGATCAAAAAAGCAACTCCAATGTTTTAACCTACATCGGAAAACACCAGAAGTCTGAAGTGGAGAGGATCCTTATCCGATGGCTCATAGAATTCCAAATTGTAGAAAATACAATGTGATCCCTTAGGCTTCACCATCAAAAGTCATAGTCACCTCATGCCATTCATCACCAAATTACTAAAGAAATCACCTCTAATGACCATAATGAACTCCCATGAAAAGATACTAGGTCCAACATACCCTTACGTGAAAGAACTCATTGGCTAAAATCCCAAAATCCATTGGAAGAGATATAGCTATCCACAAATTAAAATTTTCTTAATCTAAAATCACGAAATCTTGAGGAATGATTATCTCCATCCCCTAAAATATGTTCTTAACTAATGGGATTAAACATAGAAAGCCTCATCCCCCAGCCTAAAGCTTCAACATTATCATCTGATGTCTCCAAACCTTTCATATAAATTTGTACAACAATACCCCCTAAAAATTACCTATGACTCAATACCAAGGTCCTACACCAACATGAGTGTTCAAAAAAATCTCATCACTGAGTCAACAAGTGTTCACATTACTCCAACAACTCTGATAAGTCACGAGTGTGCGAGAATCACAAATTTAGTTACTAAGTCACACCATTCCAGACACCTTGTGTCCCTAAAACCATGTCACTAAAATATTATACCCAATCCATCCAATTACAATGGACATTCACTAAGCCTGACATATAAGAAACCTCAAATTTCATCCATGATACTGATGTTTGTGAACAACATCACACAAATGTCTGGGCCAAGTCCAACCACATGATCAATGTCACCTCAATACTGATGGCCATTCCACTCTAGAACATTAGGGAAAGATAATCATAATACAATGGATAAATAAACATATCAATATCATGCACATTAATATAATTCGATTCCATTAAAATAATAAATTTAATCGAATCAATAAATCAAATTAAATTTTATTTTATTTTATTTTATTTTATCAATTTTAATAAAACAAATCAACTTAAATAATAAAACACATCCTGGACCAAATCCACCGAAGGAGGTCAATGACCTCTAACACAGATTCACACTAATAAACATGGCTAATAAATTTCTAATGGATTCCCATATGGTCATCCAATCAAAATGACATAAATCATTAAAAATAACTATTGGTATCATTAATTACACAATGATCTTAAAATTTACAAACAACAAACCATCCATTAAAAAATGAAGAAAGGGATGCACAACAAACCATGTATGCATATACATAGGCATGTAAGGTATTAGACTCAAACATGAAGATGTTTTTCGGAAATTGAAAGTTCCATCGAATAAACTAAAAATAGGGAAAATGACTCAATAATATATTGATAATGTGAGGAGAGATTAAATATGATAAGGGGAAATGGTGATGATAGACTCACCAACTTGTTCCCAATGAAACTGAGCATGACCAAAACTAGACACAAATTGATAATGGATCATTCACCTTATAGGATTGGAGGAGAATATTTCCACTATTATTCTATGAAATCCACAAACAAATAGGAGGGGAAATAGGAATAGAAATGTATAAATAAAGAGAGGGGGAAACATAAATTCTCAATCTTTGAAAAGAAACACAATTAGCTCCTATGGTTTTTTAAACAATCAAGAAACCATCTATGATGGTGTTTGAGGGTACTACTTATGTGGAACTACCTAAGTTGATTGCACATGTTTTTTCCTAACTGTGATAAAGACATACAAAATCCAAATGCCAAAACTATAGAGATCCCCAAACAACTGTCAGAATCAGAATACATAGTTGTCCAGACACTAGGGATGTGCAAAAAGTGGGGGCATATTTTGATATAAGTGGTTGCACAATTTACCCCAAACTATTCACAATGACCAACAACATTCAAAATATGGGTATAGGCATCTAACGCTCTAGAATACCTTATAAACATCAATGGAACCTTGGAATCCTCTAAACACATACCTAGAAAATGTTATGTTTAAAAACCCTCAAAATTAGGTTTTGATAATTGAAAAAGAAATTTTCATACATACTAATTAAAAAAATTAAAAAGGGATAGGTTTTTAACCCACTCAAGGAACCTAGGATGTTAAATGATGAATAATGATAATTTTAAATGTGGATATAATATTTTGATACAAATCACTTTTCATATAATGGTCTATGTTTTTTTATTTATTGTGGAATGTATTTACATTTAATATAATTTTGTAATAAATATTTTTTGTTAATTATTTTTCACACTTTTCAAGTGAGGAATGCATTGAATTTTTTTATGTTATGGGTGGATCCCAATATAATTTATTGATTCATGGATAGGTTTACTAAGAAAAGCTAGATATGATTCATGATGATGCCCTCTGATTTATTTGTTTCCATTAAAAAATACATTATGATCATTGATAATAGGAATGAATATTTATAAGTATTTTGTTCCTTCAAATGAATCCCTCATATAATGTTCTAGTAATCCATCATTGTTAATTCGTTCATTAGGTATTTAGTTATTTATATTCGAAGTGATAGATCAATTAGTTATAATATCCATTTTTATTGGTCATGCACATGTGATTATTTATATGGAATTATTTAATCATCATATATTGCATAAATATTATTCTAATTTTATTGATTAAATGCCTTATGTTTAATTTATTTATCATTGAGTATTAATTATGATCATTGAATAATTATTTCTTCCCCAATATATAACCCTTACTAAAAAATTTAGCTCATTTATTTTTTTCCCAATTCTCTAGGATTCAATGAAATTTAATATGACAAATATGTAGTTATATTCTAGATATAATATCATTATACTAAATATATAGATATATATTAAAAATTGTGTATATAAATGTAATTTTGAACTCCTGTATGTAAATATTATTCCTACAATACTAAACTTTTCAATCCATTAGGATGTAATTCATAGTATCTTATGCCAGTGTAATGGTTGTACAAAGGGGCTCCGAGTGGTTGGGGTTATGTTCGATATAGTTGGCATCAGATCATGTTTCATAGAAACCACAAAAACTAGGTTTGGTAAAACATACATTAGAGAACATAATCATAATATTCAATTTGATGATATGTATAAAGGTACATCAAAATGAGATCATTTTTTATCATAAAGTTATATATGCATACATTTTTTAACTTATTATTAATTACATCACCAGTTTGTGGATTATACATTATTTTTCATTTTCAGATGATCTAAACTAGTGTAATTCATCTACTATAAATGGTTCCAATATGATGGAATGTAAACATAATAAATGCACATTATCCAATGGGTAAAAATGTTTATTTAGTTTATGATATTAATACAACCATGTATAGGGTACTAGTATCCTAAAAATTTTCATTTTATGGGTACATGGTACAATATAATAACATGATAGATAAAGAGTTAACTAATTATTATAGATTTAGTGGGACGAACAATGAGAATATGATTTCAGGGAAGTTTATGGATAATGGTAAGATGGTAAAGAATTATTTTCACACATGTGATAATTCAAGTAAAAAACACCTTAGTAGATTCTTAAATGGAAAATGAGTTATCTTCATGTTTGGAAAATAGGCCACAATGATGATGATCTAAATGGAATGAAAAAATTTTATAATGTTCAATGCTTTAACAATATAGATATTGGGAACTCTGAAATGATATTCTCCAAGAGACAAGGTAATGTTCATAGTAAGAAGATATGGTATGTAGGTCATGATTATGTTATTAATATTATTGAAGTGAAATTATTAATATTCTTATGCCCGAATTCAATAAATTATTTTTGAGAGTTTATAAATAAATGATACTATGTTTAAAATAAAATGTATTAGTAATTTACTACAATAAATTTTATTAACTATTTTAAATTATATTTTGAATGGTGATTGTGTCATTGAAAAATAATTCATTGGAATCTTATTAATCTTGTAAAACTCATTATTGAAAGATGTTGAAAAATTAATTTTCTTATAATGTTGATATTATAATGTTTGGATATAGATACAATTGATATAGATATGGTAAATTGGATATTTGTAACTATTTTGTAACTGATTAATGATATGTTTATTTTGGAAATTTAGTTTTCCGCTTTGTAATGTTACAAATCTCAATCATTGGGAAGGTTTTTACAATTAACAGTTTTGAAATGTATTATGTTGAAACTAGGATGAGGATTCAATGATTAATTAATTATATTAGATAACATTGGAAAATCATTTTAGATTAAGAAAATTCAAATATACACAGATAATTTATTGATTTATGGATCATATGATCATTTAAAAGTAAATTTTAGTTCTTCCAGAATAAATGATTCATTTATGAATGTTATTTTATCAATGTAAAGGAAAAAATTTGAAAATGATCAAATCAAAAAAAATGTATTAATGTGTGATTATGAAATATAAAAAACATTATGTATGCATATTTACATAAATTCATACACATTAAAATAAATAAAATATTTTAGGAAAAAGAACATTAAATAAAAAAGATATCAAAATTCATTCATTTCTGTTTAACCATTGGTCATATAGATCATTACAGATTTATGGACTTAAGTTCCCTAACACTCATCTTTTCACTAAATTTCACGTGATCAAGGCCATAAATAACAATATATAATTATTTATAAATAACTTTTATGTAAATTTCATCACAAGTTACTAATGCTCTGTTACATATAATACTAGTTAGGTTTTATTCCACATCACTTCCACAAATACCTATACTCTTACTAAGTGGATATTTCATTAACCATTTCTTGATTTGGGTTTTTAAAAATAAAATATTTGAATAAAAAACCCATGATTAATGAGATTATTTCTACCATTAAATGACAAAATGTATTTCTGGTCAGTAGAATGTAACATCCCAATATTTTAAAATATGGGAATCATATTCAGTTGATTATCTAACACACAAAATAAAAGAGTATAACGGAATATAACAACTTGTAACTTTATTAAATATTAAAATTATAAATATTAAAAATGTATTCTATATATTTTTATTCACTCAGTACAGATTTATCTTTAGTTACATACAATAATTACTAACTTTGATGGCTCATGTTACACAAAAGAATTAATTTTACACAATACTATTAATAATATTATAATCACTTTAATGTAAAATAAGTGGTTATTAATAGGAAATACAAACTTATGAAAAATATATCTTTCAATTAGTCCAACAACAATTATAAAAAAATTAATAAATAAAACAAGCTGAATTTAAAGGAAATGTTTTTATGAAAACTATGTTTATATGGTAAATAAAATTTACCTTAATATATTAAAAAATTACTATTAGTGCATAATAATTAATAAAATTATATATTATATATCCAATAATTTCATTACCATCATAAAATATATATTAAATGCATAATATAATAACCACTCCAGTATTAGACATAAAATGGTATCTTTTTCAGAAGTTAGTGTTGTTATCATGAAATTGTTCATTTAATTCAAAACTAAATTTTCAAAATTTGATAAAATTTATTCGAAAAAATAAAATTCTTATAAAAATTATTAATATTAAAATTTGATGATGTTTGAATTTTTTATTTTTTCTGAAAAGGTTAATTTCTGGATTAATAGTGATTTGTACTAGATTTTAATTTATAACTACATTTTCGTCAACATAATTTAAAATTAAAATTTAAAATTTATATTATTCCAAAAGAAAAAAAGTACTATAATACCACTATTAATCCAATTTAGGCCAATTGAATCATTTTTTGTTGAATTTTTTTTAGAAACATTAAACTCATTTGATCATTTTCAATTAAAAAACTCAATTCTCACCACGTTTGTAATATTAATTTTAAAATTAGTTTTTCCATTAATGTGAAATTAAATAAAAAAAATGGATTAAATATTGAAAATTTTAATAATTTATAATTCATCATAATTGTAATATTATTTTCTTATCAAAATGATTTATGAAATCAGTTAAAATTAATTGTAGTGATAAAAATAAAAATAAGTTTACCATAGAACTACAATTTATTCATAAATGACTCAATGAACTTGAAACTTTTCTAAGAACCATTGGATGGAAGTATTTAGATACTATAACATAAATTATCAATATTGGTCAATAATTTGGTAGAATTTACAAGGAAAAAACATCAGAAGTGTTCTCCCATTCTAAAAATTATAAAAGTCGCACTCATCCCACTTATGAAAGGCCTACCGTTATCCTCCTATATTCAAACATTAAAAGCACATTGTTTTAGATTATAATTGATATACTGATATCCAAAATTCCATACCATAATCCTATTGAACTTCCCTTGGATAAAATACCCAGCATAAGAAGTAATTAGTGAAAACATAAGGTTGATACGTGAAGAAGAGGTAATGTTAATCTAAAAGGGTTTTAATTTTATTTCATTCTCCACCTCCATAAATAATTATATTTACATTATTGTATAAATATTTTATACTATTCTATATAATTTTATGTTTTAATGTTGGAATTATGAACTGAAACATCACACACTTCCATAAAATGGGTTACGAAATCATTGTTCGTGTGTATATTGGTTTACTGCCTTGCGAACCGATGCCGTTCATTTTCCCATTTTAACATATCAAAGTTGGTAATAACTATGTATTTATAGTTTTTATTTTATATGTGTCAAATTTATTATTTTTTAGTAGTATTTAATCATTATATCACATATACCTTCATTCATTCAATTTTTTGGGCATATGATAACGTCGTTCATGTGTACGACGTACTACCGCCACACGAATATGTGTAATTTAATTACCCAATATATTTAATGTATTAAGGATGGTTAATAAAGATATTTCATATATATAACATAATTACGTCACTATAATGTCAATATATATATATATATAATTTACTTTTCATTTATTATATATGATATTAAAATGTAAATAGAACTCATGCATAAGTGTGACATACCATCTCCATGAATGGTGCATTTCACTTCCAGTCACAAAATCTTATAAACTATTTCAAATAAATATATATGGAATAAACATATATTAAAATTATTTTTTTTACTCTGGATATTAATAAATCATAATCTATGTAATAGGAAAAATATTATGAAGTCAAATCATCTTATAGAAAAAAGGGAAATTAACACCTGAAAAAATAAATTTAATCAAATATTATAGACCAACATGTGATAAATTGATATAAAAGATAATATATAATATAATTAATATTAATATTTTCATTTAATAAGTTAATAAAATTAATCAATCAACTATACAGTAGGTTAAATCATATTCGATCAAAAGGAACCCCGTGTTAATGGATTTATTTACTCAATTTCCAAACATTGGGATAAACTTATACATCAGAGATTATGTCATTCTTAGATTATATGCATAATGAATAATAATTATGTCATATTGTATTTAGTCATTTAATTTGAATTTATAGTGGATAGAAATAATGAGTGAATTTTATTAATTAACACCTCAATGTTACAACCATTTTAAGGGTTTATTTCACAATCATATTCTATCTATGAATGATCATTCTTGATTAGAGTTACGTGAAAGTAATTAACTATTTAGTATTAAAACAAAAAAAATTCTTCTCTAATGGTTATTAATGAACACTTAATAGTATTATTCTTCCACTCTATGGTACTTGAAATTGGGTATAATTTTTTTTAGAAAATTGGACTAAATTTTTCTCTTAGGTCAAAAATATATTTTATTACAAAACCATTCATTCTAAAAAAATATACTATTTTTTGGAACATTATAAAAATTACTTATTCAAAATAATGTTTTCCCATATTTTATTTTTGTAATTTTTTTGACGGAATCATCTTATCTCTTTATAAAAAAGTAATATTTCTATCATTTTTACCTTGACAAAAGGATTTTCAATTAGGAATGTACTGAATTACTCGCTGACATGACCATAATTTATTTGATGCTACCTTTGAAAATTGGTGAGCTATTTTTTTATGAAATATTTTTTATATGACAATTAAAAAAAATTAAAAAAATTAATATGAAAAGTATATTTTCCAAATGTATTTTTAAGGTATTATTATCGTATTTATATTCATCAACAACAAAAAACCATTACCCATTCCTAGATGGTTATATATAGTAAAGATATCATCTATATTATTTGTATATATTGTTTAATACCAGTTTAACTAGGGATTCACTAATTTGATACCATTCACTTTATTTCAGATGGTGTATGATATATATGATTATATGGGATTTTTTTTAATTTTATATTCTAGTTTAAATAAGAATGTTTAGGTTTATTATGTTTCACCAATATTATATGATAAATTCAATGGATTTTTTTCCTAACATAAAGGGACCAGTATAGCCCCTTGATTAATCAGTAGGTTTCATGATAGAAATTGTATAAGGTGTTTCCTAAAGCCTTTCCATTTATCATAATAATGGAAGGAAGAAATTGTGGTAATATATTCCTTTCATGAAGCCTTAATAAAATTATATGTCTTATCAAGATGCCTCAAAATTACATTATATATATCCATCATTGTGAATTTAATCATTTTGAATTTAGTTGTTGATATTCATGGTGATTATTCAATAATATATAATATCAATAATTTAAATTCATGATCATGTTATTATTTGTATTTAATTATTAAATTATCATTTAATCTTTCTATATATTGATGAACATATTAGTTATATGGCTCGTGATTCATTTATATACATTGAAACATTCATAATTCCCATAGGTCAATTCTTTTATATATTTTTGTTATCAATTTATGCTCATTTTAACCCACCATTATTTTTTCCCATTCCATTAGATATTATAGTGCTTATCACTAATGATATATAGAGATACACTAGAAGGATAAAGTTATTCTCTAAAATTAATAAAAAAATTGTTTTTTAATTTTAGTAATAAATGGTAATGTATGATTCATACATTTATATATTTTACCAAGAATACAAAACCCATCAATAATTTGAGATGATATTATCTGGAGACTATGCAAATTTATTGGTTGTTGACCCATGTTCGGGGTACTATGGTTGTGGTTACAATAAACATAACCTCTGTTGATCAGAAAAAATGATAATAAGGCATCATTATACAACATAAGGTTGTATTAAACACCTCAATTAAATAAAATGTGGAATGAAAATTAAATATCATGTTCCAAATAAATGATTCATCGCTATGGAGAAATCATTACATGAATAGTAATTAAAAAAATAAATAAAACTGTTTAGATGATTTACAACCAAACTTGAATGAAAAAAGGGGGAAATATCTCCACTAACACAGTAATCGGAAAATAAGATATTTCCATGTGGAGAAGACATAATTCTATGAATATGCTCAATTGAACATAATTCATCCACTACGATACTGACACCCAATAACTATTACCCTAATAACATAGAAATCATGATAATAACCTTCCATACATTGTTTTATAACATGATACTACCAATATATTGTGTGTCATTCTATAATGGCCACTAGCCTTTTCCATGTATTCACATTGGGTGGAACAAATATTAAATAAAATAAGTGAAACATTATTACAATAAATTTAATCTTATAGATTACTCGTGAGGATACATAGATCAATATATCATCAGATTCTATCCCATGACACCACTCATTGAAAAAAGGATGTTCTATAAGTAAACATAACCACTAGTGTTCATACATCGAATTACTAATAATAGATGACTTATAACAATCTATATTTTATATTCAAATCACTTTTAAAGAAATATTAATTTACCCATAATCAATATCCTACTCATGATTACATTACAGGGATAGTTCATTCATGGAAAGACTTGTTCACAAGGTAATTTAAATACCCCAAAACTAGTGGCCCATCATTAGTGATTACCTTATTACATTGGCATGTGATAAAATTGATCTCATCTGAAAGGGCTGAATAGTTTATTATTATTTGTAAAAAAGATACATAATTGAGTCTCACATTATATTTGAATAAGTAAGTTATAAAATATTATTTAAAAATACTATATTACCATTACCATATCCCTACACATAAAAAACACTTCCTGGCATCTTGGGGAAAGGAAACAAAAGAAATTGATGAACTTAGATTCATAGTAGGGGTATGTGTACAATGAAATCTATAATGAATAAATATGGAATAATAAATAAGGAATGAAAAACAATATAAATCCTATAAAATATATTGAATAACATGATCATGTAGAATAATATGATTTGAATATGCGATGACCATATAATTACATATAACTAATCTCATTTGATTGAAACATATACATGGATATCATAACTATATATAAAATCAGAAGGACTTCAATAACTAATTTCATAATGAATGAATTCAAAATTCTAGATATTATGAAAAAACCATTGTGGACTCATTCAATGATATCATATATATAAATATGTAATGCCAATGGAAAATACACACTCAATTTTGAATAATGATATCAACTAATTCATTGAGGGGAAATAGCGGGACCTTCCAATCATATATTGAGTCAAATAAATTCATGATATTAAATGGGTGTATTATATTTAAAATAAACATTCAAATTTTAAAACTAGTATATTAAGTATTAATACATTTCATATTCAATAAACAAAAAAACTATCAAAACTAATATGGAGAATGTTATTATAATAATACATCCCTAATAAAAATGTTCATAAAATATCTAGAAAAATAATAAGTATTGTAAAATTACAATATATACCAAGTATAACATATGTAAAATAAGGGGGTTTTCAATAAAATAATATAAATTCAACAAAATATCATTAAAACCATTCTTTGGGAAATTACCCTTTCAAACATAGAAATTAGTTTTAAAAACAAATAAAATCCCAAATATTGAGAAAATTTTATTTAAAATATTAATTGAATCAAATAATTCTATAATAAAATGAATGGATGGTATTGATGGTGTTAAATTTTATTCATTTTAAATTTGATAAAACAAATATTCCATTCACATTTTTGGAAAAGAATAAAAAATACCTCATATGGAAAATTATAGAAACATTCATTTATTTTTATTAAAAGTTTTCATTTGTAAAATAAAGACTTGTATCAATAATATTATAATTTTTGTAATATTTTATAAATATTATTAGAATAAATGGTCTTGGAAGGGAATTTCTTTTCAATCGAATAGAGAAATGAGGTTGACTTTCCCTAAAACAATTTTACTTGTATCTTATGTTCACAAAAATATTAAATTTATTGGAAGACATGAAACATAATTAAATAATTTTTATATAATAAAATATATTTTCTTTCATATAAATATAAATTGATTCTTTCCATATAGACTTTAACAAATAATTCCCTAATAATAATGATATTTTTAAATAAACACTTAACACATTTATAATTTTTGAATCGTATTCTCCAAGAAAGAAATAAAAATAGTTAAAAAACATTATCCAAAAAGATTAATGAGAATAGATATAAAATAGATTCATGGGATTTATACACATGAAACAAGAGAAAAAACAAGTAAATATGTTGTTTTTCCTATATAAATAAACATTAGATAAAAATTCCTCATCTCATGAGTGTTTTAATATATACGTGTTCAACGAAAATTTATAATAAATATTTATATACTAAAAATAAAATTGATAAGCATAATCATATATATCATACAATATATTATTTACTTATAACATTTTCCTCCCATTTATTAACAATTAATTGAATAAATCATAATTTTTTGTAATAACTAAATCATTATTCACATATGTTCTAGTTCTGTAGTTTCTTCCCTTTATATTGATCATGGTTCCATCATCACCATAATTTTCATCATGAATCAAATATAACATATATCCACTATTATCATATTTTGAGTCATCCAAAAATTCTAGATTATGAAAAATAAATTCAATTGTTTATTAAGATAAAATGTTTTATATACATGAGAAAACTGTTTACATTTTTTCATCAGATGGAACGAATGTCATGACCCATTCCCCAGGGCTCGTGTCGTGACATACCCTAATCCCACCTTCTAAAGCCTAGGGGTTGGCCAATAGCACCGAATTTTTCTACCTACTAGTGGGAGTAATTTTCCTATGTACATGTATACACACACACACACGACACCCAACCACATCCCATAAACTAAAAGGGAAAACAATTATACTAAAGAATATGTTTAGTACAAGTACAAGTGAAAACAAGTGGGCTAGAATAAAAACTCAACAAAAGACAACTTAAAATAGATTAGTACAAGTAAATATTGTGAACATGTTAGCTATTGAGAAACCCATATGTGGGTAACAGTAGGGTAGAAACTAGAGGTGGTGGGAGTACGCCTTGTCAGCTGAATCTCCCTGGGCCCCACTTAGTCTTAAGCCACCATGTCCATCGTCCAAATCTATGTCATCGGCATAATACACAACATGTGTGGCCGAAACCCATTTAGGGGTGATTAACAGAGTACTTAGTAGGGTACCCCAGTCCATTAAGGAGAAACACCACAAAAAACCTCAAATAACATCCACATTTTAAAAACAGTTCACACTAGGTACAATCTAATGACTAGAAAAATGGTTCATCGACTATAGTGACGAATGTTTCTTCCTATTGGGGGACTCCACCTTGATGAATTTCTGGTCATCTGTCCGGACAATAAGGATATGCATGGATTATTTTCGTATATCAGACCACTAAGGATCTACATGGATGTTGCTCGTCCATCGGGACACTAAGTATCCCGAATGATCTAGATCATCTTTCGGGCTACTACAGATCCCCACAGCTGATGCTCATCTTCCTTTCCACTAAGGATCCACATAGTTGCTTCTCATCTATGGGTCCACTAAGGATCTGCATAGTTTCTGATCCATCCATCATTGATACCTCAAATACCATTAAGTCACAGATTGAATAACCCAAAGGAACATCTCATTGTAAGGATTCTAATGAAAAAGGCGAGGCATCGAATGTACCCTTGGTCTATAAGAGATTTCCATTTTTTTAAGTTATTGGTTGGATATGAGTCCCATCTAACACATCCTTAAAGCAACCCCCCCCCCAATCTCTAATAGAATATCTCAGAAGGACCGCCTCATCTAAAGGATCCCTATTCCGCAGACGACATGTAAATCAGACACCCGGTCTGTATGTTTTTTATGTTTCAATGAAATGGGGCCTTGTTGGGGCTGGGTCGGGTCTGTCCCAATTAGGCCGAACCAGCCTAACCTAGTTCGGGGTACACTATCTTGACCCCAGTCCTATTCGGCATGGGTCTAGCATGGTAGGGAGGGTTTGGCCCGGTAGAGCAGTTCCCTCACTCCGGTGCGGCTACGGACCAAGGAGGCAGCCCACGTCATGCCCAGTCAACCTATCTAGGAGGTGGCCAGATGCCACTTATGGGCTCCTTCTGGACTACCAGTCATCGAGGGGGACCTTCCCCGCTACAATTAAATGACTGCTTACTGGTGTTGATGTGGACAGCTAAGCTGGCTAGCAGAAATTCCCACACGTAGCCAGATGCGGCGGGACGCTCTTTCACACAGTGCTGGTCACCATTGTGTCTCTACACCTCCATGTAATGACTCCTCAATCCGCCCATTTAAAAATAGAGTTCCACTGGTGATGTATTACATCAATGTTGGTGTGTCGATGATTCCTTCTTTAGTCCGATAGTGTTTCTTTATTGGTTCTTTTCTCAAATCGACTGTTCCTACATGCCTCTCGGGTACACATCATTTTTTCCTTGACACAAGATTCTTCATGTCACCAATTTGAGGATACAGTAACAAAGAATGCATGTGTGGTGGTACCCCGGCCATGTTTGTGTCTGAATTCATCCTCTATGTTAGAGGATTAAAATAAGGGAAGGTTTGGGGATTATAATTCTACCCACAATAAAATTAATCCCGAATAGAAAACCCTTATAATGACACCCTCCCAATAGAACACACGATCATTAGACTCCCTTGTTCATAGGATAATCTAAATACATTTTTTATGAAAATAATATCAAATTCTTAAAACCAAAATGAAACTCCTACCTCATTGGTGTTCATTTTATTATTGCTTCTTCTTCAAGGATCTATTAGGACAATTGCTTTCATTGTTCTTCATGGTATGTCGAAGTCAATGACATCCCACTGGCATTTTTCATTCATAATTATGAAGGAAAATCCATTAGAGGGTTCATCAAAGAATCATCACAATTTAATCATCATTCCACAAACAGATCATATTATTAAAAAGGTAACACATCATAACTTTCTGTTACGCTGCGACGTCCTATCATTAAACTTTTTCATTTAGGAATAAACATCACTGTTACGTATCAATAAAGAGGCATTCCACTACGAGATAACGAGACATTAATGAGCCACATTAATTCGTCTTATCACTGCCTCATCTATACACTTCATTGTCATTGAGTCGTTTCTCATCGGTGGGAACGAAAATAAAATAAAATAATAATTTATTTTATTATTTCTATTGAGAGTTCCAAATATTTACTTTATTGTTATGCCGTTATCGACCGAAGTAAATATTTTCTAGGAAAATACTAGCATTTCAAGTTCAACGGTGCCCTCTAATTTTTGATCTGATCAATAGTTAAAATGTTTAAAAATCCTTCTCACAGTTTTACTGAACGTTCCTTAAGAAAAAGTTAAAATATTAACATTAACCCTAAACCCACACCTGTAAAGGTTAGGCTCAGCCTATGGTGGACATGCAGTCATGATCTTAATAGTACTATCATATTTTCAATCAAAGATTCTGTTTAAGAGTTATAAGGATTTTAAAATAAAATAATTGTTACTTAATTATTTTATTTATCGCCAACAACTAACAACCACCCTTGGCCCGCACCAGCCAATATTAGGATCTACTAAAGGAATGCATACCCTCATGAGATCAGTGGTGCACACATATTTTTAGTCTGAGTCACCGTTTGGGGGTATTAAGCATATGAAAAACAAAATAATATTATTTAATAATTTAATTAATTGTTATTACTTTTTCAGGTTTTCTCACTAAAGGGTAGTGCCTACTAAAATTAAGTTGGGTCTAGGGTATTACTTTATTCCAGAACACAACAGTGACCCAAAACAACCGAACCGGGCACCCATTTTAGTGATATTACACATATTCAAGAAAACTAGTCACACACACTATTTAAATAATAACATTTTTTGGCAGATCTTTCCGAGCACTCCGGGCCTCATAATCGCGCACTGTCTCAGTGTCTGGCCTTTAAATAATTCCCTATAATTTTAAAAAATAATATGTAAATTCTGTGAAATTAAATTCTCCTCAATTTAGGGATTTAAATCCCATAAATCAAAATCATTGGATAATCAGACAAGTTGGTGTACATAGCATGAATATGAGCCTACTACTCCAATGTTTTATCCTGGAGATTCATGTGATATCATCAGTCATGAACCAGATGAATCGATCATGCATGAAGGACCCACTCCATTCAACCCTTTACTCCATCAGGAACATCGAAAAACATCACCCAATCGTCAATGTTTAGCTATCCCATGTCGATGATCGGGGTTGGATTATGAGTGTACCTCCTCTTCAGTGAAACTTGAAAACAATTCATGCAACTGATGCATATGTGGGGAAATATATAAACAATATTCCAACTCACAAACACTATTGAGATTTTGGAGAGGTCCAATTAACCTCTTAGATAACATTCCACCCCTTCCAAATCTCTGCAATCTTCATTGGGGTGATACTCACTAAAAAACATGGTCTCCTTCCCCAAACTCCAAGGGTCTCCATCTCATGTAAGCATGAGACTTCATCCTACTCTGTTATGTCCTGATCCACTCATGGATGATATGCACCTTATCGGTGGTATCCCATACCAACTTTGGACCCATGAGTGTTAACACACCTCGATCTGTCCAATATAGAGGTGATCATCAAGGCCACTTATACATGGCCTCAAATAGTGTCATGCTAATAATGGAGTGATATCTTTTGTTGTGTATAAACTCCATAAGTTGTATGTGGTCCTCCAAACTCCAACAAAAATCCAGGAAAAAAGCAGAAAGCATGTACTCCAAGGTCTGTATGGTCCGGTCCATCTGACCATCAGACTAGTGGTGATAATATGTGCTCAGGAAGAGATGATTCTGGAATGCCTCTTACAACATCTTCCAAAACTGGGATGTAAATCATCTATCACTATCTGAGACAATCTTCGAAGGCATCCTGTTAAGCTACCCTATCTATAAGACCTACAGGTGTCCCAAGCCCTCTATTGATCCCTGCTAACAGATAATTAGAAAGTAATCAGACTAGGTGATTCGGTCAAAGATCAAAAAGATAGATCCTTGGCCACTGGAAAAGCATGGTAATCCCATCACGGAGTCCATCAAGATACCATCCACCTTTTACTTCGTTACCTCAACATGTTGAGCCTCTCATTCTAGAACCTGATACTCAACTTTCATTTTCTGACAGGAAAGGACTCCTAAAATGAACTTTCCCAACTCATTCTCCACCCCTGGCCACCATTACTAATATAAGAGGTCCCAATACATCTTCAATTCACTATGATGTACCTCCAAATGGGATGTATGTAACCCATAAACACCTCCTATCAAAACATCACTGGTACCATGGTACATCCCGTGAAAAGGATGATGTGATCCCCACCTATAGGAAATCTATCAGGAGCATGTCCTAAGGATATCTATGTATGTCGGGCCTCTTAGTCAACATCCCCAAGTTGTGCCTCCCAAACAAGATGAATGAGTGGGGGAGTGATGATCATATACTTAAGGTAAGCTTTTCCATCGTCATCCATGAATGATATCTACATTGCAACCAGCTACTATGTTTCCACACTCAGTAGATGAAAACCATACCTCATATTGAGTGTGTCAGCCACCACATTCCGCTTACTAGAAGTATAGTCAATTTGAAAGTCATAGTCTTGGATGATCTCTAACCATTTATGTTTCCTCAACTACAAAAAAACCTATGGGCACCATAATATCTACAGAAAAGGCTACCCCTTTTAGCTTATTAAGGAACCCATCGACCCATTGGTAGTGGGTACTCATTCTCCATGACCACTTGGTTAATGTTCTGGTAATCCGTATATAACCTTCAACACTAGGACGTACTATTCTCTTATTTTACAATTCCCCCACCTACACCCTATGGATGTAAAGATCTAAAAAATCCCTCCGATATACTAAAACTAATATTAGTGACATCGCAGGTGTAGAAGGATGTAGAAGTCCCTCTCTCCTTATAGAGGAAAATCATTGAAACACCTATTAAAAGGATGTTCCATCACTCTTATACTAATGTTAGGAACTGAAAACTCTTAACATCTTCTAAGACGAGGTTAAGGGTGGCTGAATCAAGAGTGATTATCTGAACCCATCTATGTATGAGTTTGTCCCATGATACATTGGATTTTTTTATTACTGACCAAGGAAAACCCCATTCCAAAAATATATATATATCACATAATTTTTACTAAAATAGTCAATCTAAGAATGAACTATTGATGACCATACCATACCCAAACTAATGTCCTAAGGCCACAAGGCTGCTTCTAAGAGGTTGAAACTAAAACTCTCGCATCAAGGTTCATATCACACCATCAGCAGAAGTTTGATTATAGATTCTTCTCTCATAGGTATCTCTAGACACGATGATAAAGACAATGGTTTAAGTGGATACTATAGGTATTTTGACAAGATTCATGATAAGAAGGAATGATTAATACCTATGTCTATTAATTAGGCAGCTAGTAGTAGACATAGACAGTACCTAGAATCACATCTGTAATCCTTAGGTCATACTCCTTGACTGAATGTAGCTTCTCCCTTCCCCTGTCCTCCAGATCCACGATTCTCGTGGGGACCACATTGGGGTGGTGGTTTTCAAATGTCAAAATGTATACCACCTCTTGCTGCTCTCCTAACTCCTCGTCTACATATGTTTCCCTACAGATTCAATTGTCCATATCACTTCCTCTTATGAAATCATTTTGCAGGTCCATGTCTTTGAGACAGATGTTTTTTTCGGAATTTCCACTACTAAAATTCACTAGCTATATATGCTTATCCAAATTAAATTTGACCACAAAGGTTACTCTAGCATCCTAACATGAGTTGGATTTATCATATGAATACTGCTATGTCTGATATCCCTAAACATATATCGCTTAGAGGTCTAAGCCATGAGGCACTAATCATATCATATTCATCATGTACTAGGAATCGATGGTATGCCTTGATAAATACCCATTTATCAACATGTCATCCCACTGAAGCTATAGAAGCTCTTGGGAACACATATCCCTGAGATGTTCTTGTATAGAGACACCTTCTCTAAGAATGTTTCTCAAGCATTGTCCATGAAAAATTCACCTCATCGTAAGATATGAGTAATATAAACCCTGTCATCACCCTACTAAACCACATAGAAGGCTCACTTCCTAGACAGCCATCTAATCTAATGGTGCCCTATATAGATGGAAACATGGTCAGCACCTCAATATAGTCTGTAGTCGCCTACGAGTTGCACATTCCTTGGATTCTTAGGGGTATCTATCGCTGAAACTCATGTAAGTCATTGAGCCTACATGTGTCCTCTTCCTATAGCACTGATAATAACTATTGATCAACAAGCAGTGGTATTACTTGAACACTGTCCGAAGGTATCATCATAAAAAATTGTCCTTGTACTTAGGCATCATCACTCTATAGACCATCCTAATGGTCATGCACTGGAATCCTGGTTGGATGGCTATGTGGAGGAATCTTGAAAGAGAATCATGATGAACCAAAATCAATAAGTTATACCTTGTGATCTGACTCAAAAGTGACCAGGAGAAAAATGTTTTCAAAACACATGAAATCAGTTTTTTCATGTACTGAGTTAGAAAACATAATTCAGGGTCCTGGTGTATTTATACGTCAGCCACCGAACAACCACTAGACTCTACGAATCTAAAATTCTAACCTGAGACACTAAACATTGTTTCTAAAAAATCATAGACTCCAAATCATTGATATATAATTGACCACCTCTGATACCACTTTTTCAGAAACCGTCCCCTAAGGCATGTTCCATGACAAACCCCAAGTCTGCATCCTAAAACCTAGGGGTTGGAAAATAGTACATAAGGAATCAATCTATAAGTTGGAAACAATTTCCCGAGAACCTGTACACAAACACACGCCCAATCACATCCCACAATCTGAAAAGGGAAAACTTGTATACTGAAACAAATGTTGAGTACATGTAAAATTGAAAACAAGTGGGAAAGAATATAAACCCAACAAAATAAAACTAAAAACTGAAGAGTACAACTAAAAACGATGAACAATCTGATTTCTAAGAACTCCACATGTGGGTAAGAGTAGGGTACCTACTAGAATCTATCGGAGTATTCCTTGTATACCTGATCTCACAAGTCCCCACCTCCCCAAAGACAACATGTCTATTGTCAAAATTTTCGTCATATGAACAAGTTGCAATTGGTACGGGTGAATCCCATATAGGGGTGAGTAACACAGTAATCAATATGGGACCCCATGCCACTAAAAAGAAAAATAAAAAAGTAACCACAATGAAAATCCACAATGAAAAGGCATACTTCCACAACTTCCATTAGCTACCCAGTCTTACTCTCATGCGGGGTTCTTAATAGACATCTTATTCACAATTTTTACTTGTACTCTTCCATTTTCAGTTGTATTTTTTGGGTTTGTATTCTGGAAAACGTTTTTTTAGTTTTACTTGTACTCAACACTTATTTCAGTATACATGTTTTCCCCTTTAAGTTTGTGGGATGTGGTTGGCCATGTGTGGGAATACATGTAATCATGGAAATGACACCCACTTGTTGTTTTAGTCTTGTGTTGCTAGTGACCAACCCCTAGATTTTAAGAGATGGGATTGGGGAATGTCACTACACATGCCTCATGGGATGGGTCATAGTAATGAAATAATGGTATGAAATATTTAAAATATTTGGAGAAATTTTGATAACATGTATACAAATTAAATATTTTCATACAATTGTCTTGAAAAAATATATATAATTAAAAACATATCATATCACTTTGTGGATGTATTAATCCACATGTACATAGAAGCTAAATTATCATTTTTTAATAGATTGTATTGTAAAATGGTAGATGTGATATTATAATTATATAACAATAATAATTTCATAAATATCAGATAGATTCTTTCAATCCAATTATATAACCATATGTGAGAGACAGTGATGAAAACCAAATTAAAGGGGTTCGTGAGGTAATAGTTTATTATACACATGATTGGCAATTTCATTTCCATTTTGATAGAAGAGGGGATGAATATAGGTTATAAAAATAATTTAATAAAAAAATTATATTTTATTCTTTGGTATCATTATATATATATATATTATAATGGAATGAATCATAATGGTATGATAAGAATTAAAAAAGATTGTTTATTGTGAAAATAGTTACCATCTCTTAGGAAATCCTTATTTGGATTTTCTATTATGGCCGATATGGATAGTGTAATGGGAAGTCTATATTCTAAAAATCATGTATAAGGATGCTGGGAAGATATTTCTATATGGTTTGATCAATAAAATGGGTTTAAAAGATTGAATACTTGAGGGGAGGATGTTCCCTTCTAAATGGTGTTTGGCAACCTTCCTGAAACCTCTTGGAAATATTCCAATTATATAAAAGTTTACAATGTAATTACAAAGGAAAATGATTCCAAAAAACCATAAACTATAATTTGTAAATTTGTACAGTTTAATATATCAATACAATACAAAATAATATTTTTAATTAGAAAACATACCTTTATCATTTGGTTTAATCCCCGATAAACATATTTTATCTTTAACTATGGAAATTAATTTTTATTGTTTTTTATATTACTTACGTATAATAATTATGGAAAACATATTGAAATTTTTTTATTAATCTTGACTCAAATAAGGAATCAATTTTAAAAAATTTGACTCAACTAAGAAGCAATTTTTATTTTTCAATTAACTAGATAAATATTGAGGGATGTTGTTTTTGAAAGGAATTGTTTTTTATGTTCGATATATTTTATATTAAATATCAATATAAAATAGATTCCAATGAACTAAATTGGATTAATTGTATAATAATATTACTTATCTTTATTTTATATAAATTTTTTAAAAAAATAAAATTTTTTATAGTCATTAATCCAAAATCTTATCTTCCATAAAAAGAAATACATTTTTACTATTTATATAAGAGATATTCATTTCATAAAATTATAAAATTTAACGCTATTTTTTGATATTATCAATTTAAAAGTTAATGTTTTTCAATTATTTACCTCACTTTCATTAAATTTATTTCTATTATTAGGGCATAAAACCATATGAATTGACTTTTTAGAAAAAGAAATATTTTTTTAAACATGAAATTATGATTTATTATCTCTTAATGAATGGAAAAAAATATATGATTATTGATAATAAATTGTCATGAAAATATATTTATAAATAACAATATATTCATAAAAAATAGTGTTTATTTTAATTTTTGAAGATAAAAACACATTTAATGTTTAAAAATATAGTTTTTAAACAAGGATATTTCGTTTATTTTTAATTTTTTAATTTCTTTTTCTAATCTACTGATAAATAATGAATTTAATTTATTCATGTGTATAAAAAATATTTTTCCTAATTTACAAATTCTTATTAATATATTCCAAAAAATAAAATTGGTTTAATGGTATACTATATTAAAATTCATATAGACTATGGGTTTTGTGTATAGAAACAAATAAAAGAGATTAAATTCATTACAAAAATAATATTTCATAATGTAATGATGGGTTATTTTTTTCCTCCTCAATAAATACATCCTATAAATTCTTAGAATATATACTCATTAAGCGATTTGGGTATTATTTCATCATAATTTGATCAGAATCCCATTACACCATTTCTTTTATAAGGATATATCAAAAGTTCATTTTCAAACCGAGTAATATAATTCCTCAAATATCTCTCTCAAGTGTCTAGAATCTGGACAATCTCTTTATAGGAAGGTAGATGAGGTTACAGTTGATATTATATATACGTGATCACATATATTAGGTATGTAATGTACATTATTAACAATGATATATGTAAAAAAATAATGTACATTGGAGTGACAAGGTATTAACAAATGGTAACTGGAATAATTCATTATAGTATTTCAAAATGTTTGATATTCATAGGGATCTGTTCCCTTTCTAAATAGACATTTTAAACACATTCATGTATATACATTTGAGAAAATGTTACCACCAACTAGAAATTCAAAAAAATTCCTCAAAATAATCACCATATATATTTTTCAAACATTGAGATGTTTGTTGTGGGGTTTGAATAGTATTTTCATTTTTAATTTTATCCTCCACATATTTTTTCCATCAAAAATCATTTCACCAAATTGAACAGAACATGCTAGAGTGTGAAATTTCCTTGCATATAATTCATTATTTTGTTCCATTTAAATACATAAATTCATGATTTTTTATAGGTGTACTCTACCCAATAGAAATAATAATCCAATATAATTTTAAGGTCACTACAGAATAGTCTCATCATGTAATATATTGTTTTAATAGTCCATTTAGCCACTACATCGGTTTAAGGGTGCTAAGGGATACTTGACAAAATATCAATAACAAGACACTTCTGAATAATCATAAAAACATCGATGTTAAGAACGGTTTATGATTGGACCAATTAAAAAGAGGGGTTCCATGATGTCTTAAAACATTATTTATAAATATTCATGAAAGTGTTGTAGTGGAAAGTATTTTCTTATAGTTTAGAAATGTGTACTTTTGATGAGGAGAAAAATAATAACCTGTATTTCATATTTATTTCTAGCATTATTTTATAATCTAGTGACATGGTCCATAATAAAATCAGCCCATTTTCACAACGGAATGTCAGGAGGATTCATAAACCCTATATGATGATATATCATAGCCATTATATATTGAAAAACAAAACATATTGACACATAATTAGTAAATTATTGCTTCATAATCTCCCAGAAAAAGTGATACATAAAATAACTAGACAAGATGGTTCTAGTATGTTGTTTAGATGAATTCATTCTATTATCATGGTAAAAAAATAAATCTTCAACTAAGGTGTATATGTAACACATAGTCTCATCATAAATTTCATTACTCCAAATTCAAAAATTATGTCTTCCAATTTTCCATCAATCATTGAACAAAATTTAATGGATAATAATCATAATCCAAGTGAGAACATTTTATATTCTCCAACAAATCTAGTTTATAAATCACAAGAAAATGTAGTTATGTATCCCTAACCTCATCAATTATATTATCCATATTTTCATGATCTTGGAGAATAGTATCCTACATGATCCTCATTCTGGTCTGAACTCTATGTTTTCTCTTGTTTATAGAATCTACTGCCATATTTATTTTCCCAAAGTGGTATTAGATTGAGAAATCATCATAATTGAGTATCTAAATCCCTAAAAGTTTCCTCATATTGATCCCCTTATATGAAAATATATATTTCATACATTTATGTTCTATGTATATCATACATATTCTCAAATAATTATAATCAATCCATAGCTTCGAAGAAAATATATTTTGCACCAAGTCAAGATAATGGGTTGGATAGTTTTTTTAAACAATCATTTACTACATTGATGAATAAGAAATAATTTTATCATTATATCTAATGAAAAAACCATGTACCTTATTCTATAAATTTTTATATATAAACAATACTTCATTTCAGAATGGTAGATTTAGTGCATTCAAAAAACCTCTCTTGAATAAATCCTAATATTACTCATATTCTTTCTTCCATATTATCATTACCAGAATACAAATATTCTTGGATAAGGGGTTAAAAAGTTATTATAAATATTAAAAAAGAAATAATATTAATGATCCAATCTAATAAAAATACATACCCTATGTATGTTTCTTATTGTAAAATGTTTTTCGGATTCCATTGTCTTCATATAAAAAAATGATATACCATACTTGGATATAAAATGGCCATGATAAATTCATCATGAACCCAAAATTAAACCATTCTATAGTTCCGATAAAATTATTTTATAATAATTGTCTAAAATTGATAAACAAGATATTCTCATGGTCTTCATAACACTTATAACACCACAAAAAATCAACATTGTATTACTTGAATACTCTACAATTTAGGTCTATAAAAATACAGGAAGCATTAGATAATAAAATTAAAATTACTCTAAACTATTAATTTACAAAACCCCATAAAAATGTTTTCTTCATAATATCATCCTTTTTTTGTACACAATATGTTACATAGAATGGTGTTTAATATAAGAAATTTTTTAATCTCCATGAAGTTGATTGAATAAATCACAAATAAAAGGAAGATGATACTTATTATTTATTACATTATCATTGACTTAACTATAATAAATATAGAACAACATAGATACATTAATATTATTAACAAAATGAAATGGGTATCCCAATGGTGAAGTAATAGGGCATATAAAACATTATCACCCAACTCACCTACTTTATTCTCAAAATATTTTAATTCCATCATTTCTATTCTCTTGAGAGTTTTTAATATATGCCATTATAAAAATTTAAATCATTTGAATTTTAAAATTTATGATATGGTGGTGTCCTATTAATTAATTATAAAATACTTTTACGTATTTATATACAAAAGGAATATCCTCAATTTTAAAAATACTTATCATGTCCATATCTAGTGTTTGATATTCTTCATCAAGGATCATATTCCTATGAAATAAGGGAGATGGAAATGGTCTTTACTAAGATGAGAAATTATCCCCTCTTGAAATATGTAATTCAACATGTTCATCACAAATCATAATTTGATTATGTTTTCAATAAATGTTTCAAATAAAACATAAAGAATCATATTTTATAATTTCAAAACTATAATTTTTTTTTTGATAAATGTGAAAATTTATGCATTTATAATATCAAATTAATTAAATTGGTATATTTTAGAATTTTATCATGTCATAAATTCTTTTTAAAATCCATCATAATGATCTGTAAAGAAAATGTGATTAAAATATTGAATGTCCCTCATGAGTACCAGAATGGGTGTGCAGAATGGTTCAATATCACTACCCAAGAGTCTGTCAATTCAATGATCAATGCACCATATTCAGATCAATTATAAAAATGTACAATGATTCTAGTTCCACATTCTGTTTTAATATCTATGAAATGATGTGATTTCAAGAAACCAAATAATTTATACCTTAAAAAATATCTTGTATTCTATTATATATTTATACATATCATATAGGTATGTCATATGGATATATTCTATAAGCTGTGTTTTCAAAAATATAGTTCCCACACGATTTACTAAACAATATTTGATACCATCTTAAAAGAATGTTCCCCAGTTAGTGGCTTCATAATTATATTTGAATATGATATAAGTTATCACATCGTAACAAACTACATAGTTTATTTTTCTTTGTAAACTATTTATGTACATGTGTTTCATGTTACAATTGAAAACATACATTAAAAATTATTATATTAACGAGAAAACCATTACTCTAATTAGAATATCCCATTTTGTAAATCATAGTACACTACCTTGTATCACATGGAATTGATACATAATAACGGGGTGTGAAAATAGAGTTAGTAATGTTATTAATAAAATTAAAGCCATAATTTATAATTAAGGAATGATCAAAATGGAAAGATAAATATTTTATAAATAATTCCATTTAATCAATAGCATGTGAACATATAATAATATTATTTGTATTAATGATGATAAAATAATTCTCTATAACTAATCCTCAAACAATGTAATGTGAAAAGTGTCTATAGTGGGCCCCACATCAGTTAGTAAGTTTAATGCATTCCTCATATGAATAAGGTGAAACATCATCAACATTGACATCAATATATAATAACTGTAATGAATGATTTAATACTTCTAACAATAAATAAAAATTAATAGGAATCAACATAGAGTATTATTGATAATGGATTCAAAATAGACCAGCCTAACTCAAAGTGATGATAAAACATTTGAAGGAACAATAAGGCTAGTATCATTAAAACATAACCATGTTGTAGAAAATTTAAAATAAGGGGTTTTCATATTGCTGAATATAGAAAACATTAAACATCATTGTAAAATTCATTTTGAAAATAAGCTTTTCACATTCAATATAAAATTATAAATCTTAAACTTTTATAAATATCATGAATAAAATTTTCATTGAAAATTAATCATCGAAACATGTAATGTAATTTTCAAATAAATAATTGGTTCTAATGGTAGTAAATTATGAATATATCGATTATAAATTAAACAAATCCTTTCAATTTTTTTAACAAGTCAAAATTTTTATTGATTGGTAAATTAGATGAAGATTACATTAAAATGGTTTTGTAAGAAATAATACATCAATAAAATATTAATTTTAAAAATATTTGAATAAAATTAAAAGCATTTTTCTAATTTATTTTTCAATTTATCGAAATAGAAGTGAAATGTTTTTTTGACTAAAGTGAGGAATAAAGAGGATTTTACCCAAAAAGATTCATTCGGTTTTTTTAATCCATATAAATACTAAATTGAAAAAACCCGTTATATTTTTATAAATATATTGCGGATAATAAAATATATTGAATTTTAGATAAAAATATAAAGAAATTACCCACTCGATACGTTAACATAATCCATTATAAATAATAATAATATTTTGAAATAAGCACTTTACTGTTTGGTGGATTTAGAATCAAAAAAACCATGAATGAAAAAAAGATACATTGAAATGTATATCCCATATTATTTTTGATTATAATAATAAATTTAAATCATGTTTTCTCTATATACCACATAAAATTTACATGAATTTAATATAGAATGTGACATACTTGAATAAATGTGGGATGAAATTCCATTACCTTTGGTCTTATTTCTTACACACATTATAAAAACTCAGATATGATTAATATATATTTATTCAAAATGTAATAAAGAAAAAAAATCATATATTTCGTACTATATATTTTTATCTTATAAATTTTTATCAATATTTTTTTCACATTTGTTTTTTCAAAATCATTATTTCGGGTAATAACTACATAATTCTTTTTCTATGTCTTGGTTCGGTAGTTTAGATGCATGAAAATTGATCATGGTTCCATCATACTAAGAAAATTAATGAAGATATAAATAATATATATATACACTATGTATATTATTTTATTCAACCATAAAATTTAGTGATAGAAAAATTAATTACAATGTGTAGGGAGATGGTATTTCACATGTATGAATGAATGCTATATCATATTTTTCTAGAGATATGAAAAATAAATATAAAAAATATATAACCTTTATATATATATTTTTATATCACATATATAATATAAAAGAAATAAATCTATTCTTATTATCATCCATGGAAAAAAAAATTAATATTTTTCACATTTCTTAATAGAGGTGGTTTTCCACATGCACACATAAGAAACATTCTAATTTTTTAATAGATTTGATCATAAAAAGGTAGAATTGATTTTATAAATATAGAAGTATAAATATGTATTAAATATAATATACATTATTTGAAATTTTCATTATTCCAATTTTTAGAGGTGGTTATAGATTATGAATTAAATCAATTTGTGAAGTAGTAGTCCACCATAATGTTTATCAATGGTTTCACTTTGCATTTATTGTAAGTGGGGGTTGATATAGGTTATTAAATCAACACAATATCATATTAATATATATTATATAATAGTTTTATTATATTAAAATTTTTATTAAAATAATGTAATTCATATGATATAATCTAATAAATTAAATATATTAGTGAATAAAAACACATTCACATATAAAAAAACCTTCAGATAATGTATTACGAACCATAAAGATGGTACTTTGGGATGAAAAATTACTCTATTATGTGGTTAAATATTTGAGGGATTGATTTTTGTAGGATTTTCTTGACATTTAATTTTTTATATTAGTGAATATGTGAGGGGAGGAGGGTCTCTTATATAAGTGGGGGACATAACCTTTTTTGAAAATTCATGTAAATTACCCAAATGAATTAAAAATTATCGGTTCGTTCCCATGATAAAATATTCAGAATAACCATATAATATAAAGTGTTAATGATTAAATTCTAAATATTTCTATCCAATTTGTTTTTTATATTTATAATTTTTAAAAATTACCTTTATATTTTTGTTTATCCACCTACATTTATACCTTATTTAACAAAAACCAAGATAATTTGTTTTACTATTTTTACAACTAATTAAGGAAAAAAGTACGTTTACTTATTGAATAATGATAATTACTCTTATTTGAAATTTGTAATACAATTTAGTAAATTATTCTATTAGAATTATGAAATTGTATTTTAATATTAATCTTCTAAACAAATTGAAAATTTTTTTTCCAAATTGAAAACTTTTTTTATTTGATAATTGTATTCATAAAAATATAAATAAAATATTTAACTAAAATAAATTTTGATAACAAATAAATAATTAAAATAATTAATATTTTAATTTTAATTTTTGTTTTAAATATATATTTTTATATTCATTAAATAAAATGGATGTCTTCAATAAAAAGCATTGATTTTTTTTCAATTCAGCGAAAAATAAAGTTTTTTCGAAAATTAAAAAAAACAACTATAAGATAATTTTGAAAGGATGATTTGAAAAATTAAAATTTTCTAGCACATTTTAAAATAGTTTCAAATATTTACTTGAAATAAATTCTAGGAATTCCATGAAATAGCTAATTTGAAAAAATAAGGGTTTTATACATAAAACTGGATTTTTTAATATCTCATGCTTATAAAAAATAATATATTAATAATAAAAATATATATTTAACAAATAATATATAAATAGCATTTAAATAATTTAATAATGATAATTAATTTTACGTATTATGATAGGAGGACATTTCAATCAAAAAATTTTTATTAAAAACTATTTTATTAACATTAAAAACGTATTTTATTTCCATATATCATTAATTAATGACCAATGAATTTATTTTAAACATTTTTAAATTAAATACTTTCATTATTAATTAATCATTGTTTCCCCTTTTTATGTGTTGGGTTATTAGTGTATACCATATTATAGTTCATTAAAAAAAGAGTTATATCTATCAAAAATAATCTAATAGATAATAATTATTAAAAATAAATATTTCATAGATTCATAGGGTCTTACTGGAAATAAACTACATATATTGATTAATGGAAATCTTCCAAACCTACGTAAATAAATGAATTAAAAAATTTCACCCATCAAAAGTATAAAATAATTATTTCACATAATATTGATTATTTTTATTGTTTGATGAGATAAAGGTGATATAGAACACCACTCAAAAGATATTACCAACCTAATTGAACTCAATTTACTATAGAATAATGAAATTTATAAAAAATATATATAAATATATATATATTAATATGGGTGAATACACACACAATTCTTCATACTCACATTCCATATGACAATTGAAGTGTTAGGATATACTTATGATAATTCTTTGAAACCACTAATGCCTTTAATGAGAAGTTCAACCCTAAAGAGATGCTTGACCACCATCCACATCCATGCCCATAATGACCATTAGTTAACTCCAGGAGGAACATTTCAATAAAACTCAATAATTAATAATTAAATGTGCTTAATTAATTAACATAGTTTATTTTGAAATTAACATCCTTTTTAGAATATTATAACTACTCTCAATGTGGATTATCATGGACAATTTATTAATAAATGGGGTGACCATCACTCATAATACCACCATGACCAATTCTAGTGAATCCCTATGATTACAATATAAATAAATATTCAATTTCATTAAAATATATTGAAGAACTAGATGAAATTTTGGTCGAATATTTCTCTATGAGAATTCACTTGGGGGACCAACCATTTTAATTTTATAGACCATATATAGACAAGCAGAAAAAAATAACCAATCACTAGAACCTAGTTCCACTATGATCAGGTAGAATTAAAGTGAAATTTTTAACCAAAATTATACCAAATTTAGATGAATATGATGAGTAGTATAAAAATGTGCAGTGATACAAATGTTATTTCACAAAACATAATTTCTATAATTCAACGAATACAATGGTTCATTAGAGATGACCTATAGAGAGCCATGGGTAGATCTCATTTTCTATGTCAGAACCCTAAGAAACACAACAATGGGTATTAAAATGTAGGGATTGAAATAAAAAATCTACAGATATTTTCAATAGAAATATAAACTAGTCACACCAATAACTTATTTAACATTCACTAGAAACATCGGGGATCAACAGGTACTTGATATAATACACATACCACTATGTGGACACAATATGTATAACGATACATAATTTTTATAAAAATATGGTATTTCATAATAAATCAATAATTAATATATTACATTATGATCCACACTATAATCGTATATGTGTTGTGTACATGGAAAATTGGATACATAGTTGACTTTTTTATATGGTGTCATCAACATATCCCATTATGTTCTTTATAATTGTGATCATTGTTTGAAATGACATAGAGAAAACCATTATTAATAATGTGGTGAATGTATACAAAAGAATGGATGAGATCAAAATATCTGTAATAGTAAATAATGTTGATATTAATGATCACATAACCATTACATGAGAATAAGGTAATGGGAACATGGTATTAACATTTGAAATCATAACCACCACCTCATAGATCATAATACCAATTTATTTATAATTTTTGTTTTCTCATAATAATTGAATAAATAGGGATTAAAAAAACATGAAAAATGAGAGAATAACATTTTCATATGGCATAAGTTTTTATAATTAATGTAATCATTGATAACAATTTCCTTAGACAAGGATCACGACCAAGACTTCCATATTGGTTAGGGTTCACTTCAAATTTTATAATATCAATAGTCAATGTTTAATCCCAAGACTATCATAGTGGAGATATTCCATTATGGAACTTGTTTCAATCATTATTGTAGTCCTTATTATAGAATGAGATATCCATCTTTATCCAATGCATTGGAGGACCATATATTCAAAATGAATCAAATAAAATAATTATGGTCAATTTATATGTGTTAGAAAATATAATAAAACATTTATCGAATATTTTAACTCATGGAAAGAAATGGATTTCAAAATAATTTGAACATTTCATCTTAAAAAGTCCCTTTAAAATAAATTAGTTTAATAAAAATATAATTATCAAACACATTAACCATATTGATAAAAAATATTTATGGTATACATGGATAATATTACATGTAAAGATGTGTTAACGTCAAAGGATGTTATAATAGATAAAACTGACACTAAATGAATGCTTGGAATATTTTTTGTGGAAAATTACATTTTAATTTTCAAATCATTTCACTGAAATAAAAATGATTCCAGAATAATTTTGGAAAATATATTCTTAGAATAGAACCATTAAAACATTTAAATAATGATTATAATATTTTAGTAGTCATAATATTTGAAAAATATCATTTCTTCTGTTTATTTTTAAAAATTTATTCCTTCCACAATCTTTATAAATAGTCAAAAATGCCTCATTCTGATGAAGAAAATAACATCCTTTTTTAAAGTGTTATGTAAAAAAACCGTAATAAATATGAAAATAATTTCTGTAATAAAATATTAATATAATTATTTTAAAAATAATAATAAAACAAGTATATATATGAAAAAGAACTACTAATAGAACAGATAAACAATTTCCGCTTTCATTATTAACATTCCTCATATCTATTATGTTATTAATGAATGGAAAATTAAATTAAGAAAATATAATCTATAGAAATAACTAGAGTAGACTAAAATTAGTGTAAATATAATGATAATTTCTATAAAATTTCACCAAAGATTCGTTATTTAAAAACATTCTCCATAAATAAGAATATTGTGACATAAATACCATACCACTTTGGAAATATTTGAATAAAATCCTCATTTAATATAACAAAATTACATTATTTTTTAAAAAATAGACTTTATAACATGAATCCCAGAATACATTCATTGTATTTATATACTCAATATAAATAAATCTAGTGGTGAATATGACATGTGTCTCATGTTAGTAAAAGTGAGATGAAAATCCCTCAATTGAACTTTTACTTCCATTAATAGTTCTGTAAAATCATGTATAAAAAATTTAATTTATTAAATATATATTTCGTAATAATGTACATATATATTATATCATATATGAAACACTTATTTCATTTTAACACTCATTTATTTATAATTCATTATTAAAATTATTGTTTCCATGTGATAAAAATTTCTATTTTCATGAGAATTTTTTTAGTCGCATCGGTACAAATAATGTAATATGGGTTCCATTATTGACAGAATATTACTCGTTAAATAATGATAATATTTATATATATATCTCTATATTAATCATATTTATATTTAGAGTGGTACGTACAGTTTATATATATAATACAAAATGATACTATTCATTGAGATGATGAGTCACACATATGCATGAATGTAGTTATCACAATTTGATGGATTGAAAGAAATAATGGTAAATAAAAATTACATTTACCAAATCATTATTGTATCATTTATGTAATATTAATTTATTATAACTTTCCTCCTTAAAATAATTTTAAATAATAAATTAAAAATTAATCACATCTCTTCATGTATGTGGTTGTCCACCCATACACATGAGAAATGTTATGATTTTACCACATATTGGATGGTAATAAAGACGAATCTATATTAAAATTAAACAGAAATATTTATATCATAAATATCATATATACAATCATTTAAATCACCATTATTATTATCTATGAAATATTATGATTGAAATTGAATTTTATCTCTTTGTACATGAAAATTCCAACACATACAAATTAGTGATAATTTCACATCACATTTGATCCTTGAAAGGGATAATTATGGTGGTAATATAATTATAATACCAATTGAATATATTTATGTTATTTATGTTATTATTATACATTTTAAATAATAAATTTATATTTTTTAGGAATTAATTTATTTAAAGTGGCAGAGTTAGTAAATTACCACTTCATCAGTAGACATCATTTAGATCATTTTGTATGGACCCTAGGAACTGTAATATAATATTACCCAAACAAATAAATAATGGGTATGTATTTTTATAATATAAATATGTATATTTTGGTCAATATATTTGAAATAAAGTTATGTAACGTAGAGACAATGTTTTTCATTTTTTAAGAATTGTAGAGTAATCATTTTGAATTTCTTAAATAAATAATATATAGTAATTTCATACTCTATAGAAAGATAAAAAATGAAAAATTAGTATACAGTGGATAGGAAGATGATGAAATATTTCCCTCTAATTGGATTTAAAAATGATTAATTGGAAAACACAACCCTCTCTCGTTGTTTAATCACCCATGTAACCTTATTTTAACATTAACTCTAGTAATGATATATTATTAATTATATGATTAATTATGAATAAAAATTATGTGGATCATATTAAATAATATTATATCTTTTAGTTTAAAAATCAGTTTTTTACTATGTATTGAAAATAATCACTTCAATAGAAACCCAAAATATCACTATACCTTAATTTTTTATGATGATTTCATTAATTATGTTGATAATGTTAAATAAAATTAATAAATATGTTATAAATTAATTATATTATTTTTCTAATAATAATGTGTACATACATTATTTGAGGAAATTTTTATTTGTAATGATTTTAATGAAATTCTGATAATTTGAGTATTTCTATATCAAAACATTTACATTATCTAAAACAACACAATATAATTTAAAAAAGGTTATTATTTAAATTAATTTCACCAAATAGTGGTTATGTTATTAGTTAATGTTATATATTATTTTTTCATTTAGAGTTAGTTTTTCATGTATCAAAAGCTATCAAAGAAATAAATTTTGTTTGATGTAAATTTTTTTTAAAAATATTTACGTGTTACTTCTTAAAAAACATGAATTGAATCCCTAACATAAAATAACATTACTAAAATATTAGAAATTATTATATATCTATATCATTAAATCCTTGGGATGAAATATAGAATTTGTAAATTTTAGATTCCCTCACATAACATTAACCATGTATATATTCATATTTTGTAACACATATTCTCTATGGTCCACAGTTTCTACCTATATTTCTCTATATGAATGTTTATTTGGTTGTGGTACAACCTATGAGTTTACTAAACATGATGAACTGGGTATGTGAATCATGAGGTCTGGTACATGTAACCCATCAAGAACCTAAGAGATTATTAGTGGAAGGTGCATGAGATAAACAATCATCCCTCCTTCCTTAAGAAAATTGAACGGTCAAATATACCAAAGGATTAGAGTATATTATAAAAAGATCTCACAATAGTTTTCCATGGGGAAAGTGAACGAAATTCCATATCATGAACATCATATTGTATATTTTTTGTACTTCAATAAGACATTACAATTGACTCTGAGCTACAATGATGTGAATCTATATGGCTCAAAATATACATTCAATTTTATCAAATAGATCTTGTCCTAATATCATTCAAATTATACTTTAATTCATCAAATTTTAGTTCTAAAATTAACTATATATTGGTTTTGATAGAGTACTATATGAATTCTACAATGTAAGATTTGTTTATATGAAAACTAGATGAGTTAATGGTTTTGATCCCAACCACAATTGAAATAAATTAAATAATTCCTCAAAATATCATCAATTGGTTTAATAGTTCCCTCAAACTTACTATATTATGTAGAATGATAATAATTACTAAAACACAACTCTTAATCCAATGATTACTATAATGTTTAAAATAAAATCAATGTAATCCTCATATCATGATTAGATATAATTGAATATGGAACCCACGTAACAATCGTACTTCCAAAATGTATATTCCGAAACGAAAATAAAGAGATAGATATTTTCTCAATGAAATGAAGTGTGACTACTTCATAAGGTTTCCAACTACTACTGAAATTACATTATGGATTATTGATGTTTTGGGGTGTCTACTGATAAATTCCATTGTGATTGTTCCTTGGTTTCATTTTTTGTATAGGTAATGGTAGTTAAATCTAATTATAATTATAGGTAATATATTTAAATATTTAATATTTCATACACCGAGATATACACACACAAATATCAATAATTATATATTCCCAAAAAAACTATTTCAAATCATTATAAATATTTTCACTCCCATGATTAATAAGAAATTATGAATGCTGAGATTCATCCAATAGATCATTCTTTAAATCCGGTATGTATGGAAAACATACATAGTCTATAAGATTTAACATTCTATCATATTCAAGGTTGAATTCAGAATCATTTCTCATTATTTTTTTAGTTTGATATATACCTTCTAAACATCTTTAAACATTAACTATATAGATGATTAACCATTCATTTTTGTAGGATATGGTTTTCAACATTTCATTACAACTTTTAAATCCATTCCTCACAAATCTTATAGCAGTGGAAATTTTTTACCTTCATAATAGATAGTATTAGATAATATTTTTTCCTTTTAGTAGTGGAAACAATATTTGATTTACCAATGTTATAGTGTATTTAATGATCAAAGTCATCAATCAAATCCATCCAATTTATTTGGTGCATAATCTAATATGTTAATGTAAATATATACTATAATATTTTTTTGTCATTATATATGTCAAAATTTTCTTGATATTGATAATTTATCCAAACCATAAATAAAAAAATACAGAATATAAATCTAAATCATGTAATTGGTAATTTTTCTCATGAACCATTAATTATTTTGAGTCATAAACTATAACTAATTTATTTTTATGAGGGTGAATCTATGTCTATTCACTGATGCCTCACTATATATTATAAACACTTATCAAAATCATGGTAGTGTCAGAAGAGATAGGCTGACTAGCCTTTTTTACATCCTTAAATATTTCTTCTCATTCATATTTCTAAGGGAATATTACACTCTTATGAGTTAACACATTGAGTGGATTATACATCCCTGATAAATTATCTCAAAATCATAAAAACTGTCTATGCAGACAAATAGAACTTTAGATCTCAAATATAGAAGTATTTCATCGAAACATTAAAAATATCCATAATTAATTGATCCTAATATATAACCTTTCATGAGATTATGTGAATGAAAATTGAAATTTTTATAGTAAAAAATCACATTTTTAAAATTTTTAATTTAGATTCTTCTTTCATGAGATCATCAGTACTATCCGCATGTTAACTTCAATATCCTCTATTATCTCTGAATATAAAATAATATAATATATAATTATTAAAAGAATATTTAAATAATTCTAATATAATACATTAATTATATCCAAAAAGAAATTTGGCTAATTAGTATAACTATATTATGTCACTAAAAATTCGTAGTGTCCATATCACATAAAGAAGTATGTACTGGGTATGTTGTCACTTTTTTTCCAAAATTGATACTATCCAAATAGATAATAAATCATGGAAAACTATTATGATTCACAAACATTATTGAAAAAATCATCAACATAGAGTAGAAGATACTAACTCTTCATTGTGATATTGTCATGTTCTCAATGTTGAATTTTAACTCTCATTGATCCATATTTCTATATTACAAAAAAATATATCACATGGGTATGCACTTGGTCAAATGAATCTGTTGTCATGATTCTCTTTTAGTTTGACCTTCAATTCCTACAAATCAATCAAGTATGTTCAATATGGGTTCATTGAAATTTTTTTTGAATATAAGATTATTTTTATTCAAAAATCAACACCATGACATCATTTAAGGATTAAAAACACATTTGAAAAATATCAAAAACCTAGCATACAATACACATAATATTGATTTTGAGATGATCTCCATCAATCTGAGATAAACACTGATTCTTAATTGGATTAAATTATTATATAGTTTATGTAATTTATAGAAGTTTTTTATTTTTATAATTTTATTTATATGTGATAGTATGTAGTTTTGGAATATTAATTGTTACATCCCATCTGTGATATAAGATGAGATTTTAAAGTAAATCGATGTCATTACTGTGATAAAATCTATTGAATCATTAATTTTATTTTAATAATACATTTTCTATAAATATTTGACATGATAAAGGCCCTTCTATATTATATTCTTTACACTATGGATGAGGTAACTATATTGGACAATTCCCAGGCTTCCCTCGTATAGGAACTCAAATAAAAAATTGTTCATGATGATGAATATAATTTATTTACATCATACTCTATATTTTTCTATAGAAATTTGATTCTATATTACATTAATTTTCAAATATAAAATATTTTACTATACCAATAAGAAATTTTCATCATGTTACGATTATAAATTTCTTACATGAAGTTAATTTAACATTATTTTAACTACAGTCTCCATTATCCATTCAATATGCTAAAAAGCTGGTTGTCTTATTTTTTCCTATAATAGTTTCTAACAGTGTAGGGTATTTAACATATACGTTAATAAATTATTCATAATATTCACAATATATTTCACTCCATCCATTATCCCATTTATTTTATAGTAATAAATATTTTTTCCATCACATTCATCATTGCCACGGTTGTTTTCCATTCTAAACATTAAATGAATCCAAAATGTTTAATGTGAAAAAAAATTATTCTTGTAAAATCATATAATCACAAAAAATAATATAAAGGATTTTTATATAATGTCATATTATATGAAATAATTTAATCCTTAGATTTAACCATTATTATTCATTTTCATAATCTATTAAAATCATTCATAATGTTTTATAAATAAAATGTGAGTTATGTCATTCATATCCCTCGGGAGTGTCAAACCAAGAGTGTAGTAATATAACCCTCACCATACATAAGAGAGATAGTCATGATATACTGAACTAACTCATTTCAGGCCTATTAACCCAAGAATATTCAATTACAAAAACAATTCTACTTGTAGTATCCATGAAGTAAGGTTTACTTGTAAAACCAAATTCATTTATTTACCATAGAATTGAAAATTAATCAATATATCAGATTATTACAAAGGTACCCACAAAAATTTTGTCATCCAAGATTCCAACTGTGATAAAAACAATTCTCAGATCCAATCTATTGTGACTGAATCTATTTATAAATATATATTACTTTTTAATATATTAATATTCAAAACATAACACTCTAATATACATGGAAATCATATAATATTTGTTTATTTAGAAACATAAATACATGAAAATCTTGTTCATAAGAGTTATAAATTGTTTCACATAATGTTCTTCATAATTATCATTATCTATTAGTATATTATACATAAAACCTCTCTTTATAACACGTGGAAAAAAAAAATAATAATATTGATCTACAACGCTCAGTTAGGGTCAAAAAGGGAAATATCAATTGTCACGTAAGTATGATATTTTTATAATGGTATGAGTTGAAGGGCCTAACAATTGAAAAAATACCAAACATATCAATGATAATAATTTTTAGCCATGCTATGATTAGTTAAATTTCTTATGTAATGTATCAAAATAAAATTAGTAAAAATGATCTATGACATTAAAAATTTATCCTAGATATTAGTCTTTTAAATAAATATAATACTTAATATCATTTCCTTAGTTAAGTATGACTTTGATAACTATCGATGTGGATTCATTTCACTCATCATTACCATCATATCTTTAGTCATGTTTCATTCATTGTAATATCATTGTGGAAATATTCTATTTCATAAATGGTTTCAACAGCCAATATAGTTCCTATTATCACATGGGAAATCCATATTTTCCTAATTCATTAGTGTGAATTATACTTCCATGAACACTAATCACATAGTAACAATATAATTATTTTTATTCCACAATATCATAAGTTATTTATCTTATTTTTTATCCAATGAAATAAAAATTATTTTTCATAAATATTTAATCAATTCCTTATATAGTAAGACAAATAAAATAACAAGCTCCGATAAAAATATAATCATCATAGTCATAATACATCTAGATATATATTACAAATTACATCCCTATATAATATACCTAGTAATGAATAATTAATATAAAATGATTTATTATTAATTAATAATCAATAAAAATATCACAATGATGATTTCATTAAAAAATAAATTTTCAATATAGAATCAAATCATTAAATTAGAAATTTTTTAAAAAAATTATAGAAAAAAAACTATTTGAAATTATCCAATAATTAATGTAAAGGATTATTCAACTCTTGTAGCTTTAGTGATGATGGTAAATTTATTTGATGTTTTTCACATTATGAAAATATGTCAATTGTATTTTTTGGAAAAAAATCTAAAGTAACTCATTTAGAAAATAAATTGAATACACAATATAATATATTTTATTAAAATTTTAATGTTGGTAATAATGAAATATAAATATTGGTTATTTTATAAAAAATTATGAAATTAATTTTAAAATATATAAATATTTATGTAAAAGGATTATCTACTGAAGAGAGAAATAATTTTCGTTTTTCTTAAAATTATTGGTTTGGTATCAAAAGTTGTTAATGAGAGGAAAATGAATGAAAGATATGTAATCTCTATAAAAAATTATAAGAGAATAAAATGAATGGGGTTCTTTTTAGTTAATTAGAAATATTCATTATTGAAAACTCGTTTATAAACAATCATGGAAATAATGAGAATGTAACATAAACCCCTTTCCATTTTTTTAACTTTTGAATCAAATCCACCATAAAGAGAGAACTATATTCAAATGTATAATACAAAATACTATTTATGATATAAAATATAAAATATATTATATGGTGACTATATCACTATAGAAATAAAAAGATACATTTGATTAATTTGGAATGTGTCTCATTGAAATTAATGTTCAATAAAAATCCCTCACATGATGTTCAACTACATTGAAAAAACAATAACCTCAATTATAATAAATTAAAATATATATTAATTATATAAAAATATGTTGTGCATAATTATTATTTCAATTATGATCTGCTTATAATATTTCAACATCGATTTGTTAATAATTTTTTTTTGAATCATCGTTTTAAGGTGTTAACAAATTCCTCTTTAATAAGAATTTCAGTTTGGTAGTTCCAATTCATTCCCATTAATCATGGTTCCCTCATATATATAATATTACTAATTTTATAAATATAATTTATAATATTTGTTAATATATATATATATATTCATCCACATAGTTTTTATATAGAAAAATTAATTAAAAATTTCATTGAGATGATAATTCATACTTGTAAGATCAAAATAATTATCATGTGGTAATAATAAATTTATTTCTATTTAAAAGTTTTATTTTATGATTATAATTATTATTAGAGGGCTATTTGATGGATAAAAAGTTTCCTAGTAATTTTCCCATACTAGATGTCTTTTTTTCATGAAATAGAGTGAGGCAAAAAGTTTGTACACATTTAGTAATTTCCATGCAACACTACCATGTGGCCCAAAGAGGAGAAGCATTGGTTGATAAACAATTTAAGGAAGGATGTTCCACAGTGAATAAAATTAATTAATAAAATGTATGAGAGTCCCATTTGTAATATGGTTTCTCATAAATGTGCACCAATCTTCATGAGGTGGTGGACAAGTTGTACAATATCTATAAAATGATTGTTCACTAATTATCTGACCTTGTGACTAGATATGTATGGGGGAAAACAATGGGAATTTAGAATAAACAGTTTTTCATAGTTTTTCCAACCATGTTGCCAAACCTCATTCTTAATTTTAAAAAATTTAAAATATAATTTTTCAAAAAAACATCATGCGGCTATTATTCCTCCTTCAGTCACTATGAATTCCAACCATATGAGATCCCACGAACCTCCCCCTATAGGCATTTAGCAGTATCCTCTATCAAGAATTAAAATTTAATTAAACCAATAATTATTAATAATTCTTAGTATATCTACTTGTTCCATTTATTATTATCTATATTTTTCTACATATATGAGATTATATCTTCATACAATATCATATGCTATATTTTTTAAGTTTTTTCATGTATCTACAATTTCTATTGTTCCTACATGAATAAAGTATTGATAATCAATGAAAAGTGGTCTATAATTATAAGATGTGTGTTCTCTTACATTTACATAATTATTTTTATGTCAATAAATTTTTACATTATGTCATGGACACTACCTTATGTGTTCCACTTCTTAAAGTTTAAATTACCTTAATTAAATGTCTATATATTGATGAGATAATCCCAAAGACCCCTGATTTTATCGGTGGTTATATACTTTGACATGTACCACCCCATTTTGTATGATATTATTATGAACATGAAATCTTTAAAAATTCCTATATTACCAATCCACCTAATAACATTGATTCAAAATGTCAATTATGGTTAAAATGAATCGATTGAATGAAATAAAATACATTTATGTGCTAAATAGACTAAGTATAATGTGAATAGAATGTCCAGAAAACATAATCATACTAAAATTGGGGATTATTCCCTCAACCAAAAATTAAAAAATGAATAGTTTATCACGACTAATATTATTTTATGACTAGTATATAAAGTTATTAGATTCCTTGGATTTGGAATAATTATGGGATCCCCACCTAGGTTAGCCTTGTCAATAATAGGACACTACCAAATATATTCATTCATCTATTATATGTTGACACCACTCTTAGATTATGTCCATGAATTTTATTTTTCACTACATAGATGTGGATTTATGGACTAACACCACACTTTATATGGAATATAATTTTCCTTGAATTATTTATATAGATTCATCTTGATGTCATAACATATGGACATACTCATATTATTTCCATGGGCTCCATCAATGTTTATCTCGATACTACATTTGATATGTTATTAAGGGTCAAATGTTTTATTAATATTAAATTGAAATTCCACGGGTTCAACCTCTATTTAAAATCATCTACTTTATTTTAATTTTACCAATGAGAACTGCGAGTATGTTTGAACATCTATGGTCATGGTTTCATTATTATATTGTTATTATTAGAGTCCATGGTTATTTAACTTATGACCTTAATATTAAATATATTATATTTATATATATGTATGTGTGTGTGTGTGTATTTATAAATTTGAGATGTCTAATGATATTAAATCTTTTTCCAAAGCAGTTTGAGTTTGACTGGTATCTCTATCAAACTTGAGTTAGTTAGATTTTTGTTTTTTATAAAATATTTTTATCATTACACATGCACAATGATTATTTTATATTAAATGGATGGATTATATTATACGGAATTGGTGATTTCCTTTTATGTTTTAATCACATAAAATTTGTCCCACTAATATTTAATTGATATACATAAAGTATAATGGTCATGATAATGTGAAGCACTCTTCTTGGAATCCTATCATTCTGTAATATGATGATGTATATGATAAGAGGACCTAGTTAGTGATCTCTATTATATTTCAGTATAGAATTTAGTCATTTGTTATATTTTTATAGCATGTGGAGTGTATAAATGATACCCAATTAACATTATTTATCCATTTGATATGAAAACATTATATCATCATTTTGTATATGAAATTTGGTTTTTATGTATTTCGGTGTTTATTTGGATGATTTAATGCCACGTATTTTTCTAGTATTACTACTTTAACCAATGTATACATTATTCACTACTATGATACACATTCATAATGAAGATGTATTGTCAACACCACTCCACATGATAACCTTAAATCTAATTTGAATAATATAGAATATTGGGAGGCGTCCATGAGGGAAAATGACAAATTAGACCAGTGAAATCTTGATGAATTATACTCAGAATATCAATGTATGTATGAAATAAAAAAGTTTCACATTTGAAAATGTGGAATTAAACAATTTAAAAAATAAATAAAATTTATAGAGTAAATATTATTTCATATATACCAAAAATAATCATCAAATATATCTCTATTTCCATCAATATAAATAAAACATTAGAATGAATCAAATTTCATTTTAGTGGTGGTTGTACACATAAATGAAAGAGTGGAATTATTATTTTCCAATAGATTAGAATGTAAGAATGAAGTAATTATATTTTAATTTTAAATGACCAGTTATGTAAGTAATATAATATATAATATCTAAAACCATTATAATGACCACCAATGAAGTATGTTTATAGAAAAGGAATTGTTTCTCTGCTTGTAGGTTTTATTCCACACATTAACATGAGTGATTTTTTTAATCTTAATTTATGGATAAGTATAGGAATATTTTGTTTTAGTTAATCATAATAATAAATAAATTTCATTATATTAATGAATTTATTTATTTTTTGGAAAACACGTTATATTTATATGTGTTAGAAGAATAAATAAGTTTAATGTGGTTGTGTAATAGGATTACCTCTTCCTCACTAGGCATCGTTTAGATGCTTCATTAAAGACCCTTGGAATAGGATTTCAAGGATAAAAGTACTACAAATATTTTACATGGAAATATGAAATGATAATCGGGAAGGATTATTTCAAACTAGATTTTTTAATTTTGTGTAAATTAGATAATGATAGGGTATCATTTTATAAGTGGTGGAGGGGACACACAAGAAATTTCTTGAATGATTAAAATATAACGACTTAACACTCCATCCATATAATTCAAAATTAATATATTTTAAGATGATGGATAGAATATGTTATATATATGTAACTTGGGTTGATTTATAGATATTTTATTTGCAAACACACCCTTATATCATCTTTTAACTATTTTTTTGACAAGTTTTTTCCTTAACCATCGTAATGAATTTTTTAATTTTTAATTAATAATTATGAGAAAAATATCCTTAATATATTATATAATTTTATTTTCTCTCAATAAAAATATGGAATACATTATACCTAATTAAATTTACTATTGAGGACGATTATTCTTAAATCCAATTTATGGTGATGCAAAATGGTTTCTAAAAAATCATAACTATAAAAAAAATTTAAACCAAAATCCAACCTAAAATTGATAATAATGATTTTTAATGCATTATTAATAATATAAATGGCCTATATTTATATTCATAATATTGAAAAATTATAAAATTGATTGATTTTTTAAAAAATACTGGTTTTAATAAAAATCAGTAACATGACATATTCATTGAAAAACAAATCTGTTAGAAAATTATCGAAATTAAACTATTACCTAATTTTGATGTTTTGAAAAAAAATTGATATCATTTTATAAAATAATTTTACTAAAATATTCATAAATTAATTATATTATTTATTCACAATATTCTATATAAACCATTATTTAATGAAAAATACATTTTCATAGAATATAGTGAATTATAAAAATTATTTACATATTTTTTAATATAATTGTGTTTAATGAAATATTATATTTGATTTAAAAATTTGGTTACTAATATTAATTTTTTCAATATAACATATATTTTATAATCATATTATATATTTCTTTTCATTTTATCTCAGGGTTTTGAGTATTATAATTTATCAATGAACTTAAATTTCATTGAAGAGAAATTATTATAAAATTTTGGTTTTATTAATATACATGGAAAATGTCCCTCCATTCGCTACAGCATGATTTGATTCTATATATAGTCATGTGGAAGTGTTTTAAAAATTTCTACTTTTGTTTCCCATTGGAATATAATGAAACATTATTGTTAGTAAATGTTATAAATAATTTATTGAGGTCTCCAAAATTTATTTCATTCAATTAAATTCGTAGTGTCATGTTATCTTTTCTTAGTAACCATTGTTTATTTGGATAGACATAATTTTCTTTTATAATATTATTCCCATAAAATGTTCATGGTTTTTTTTACAATAATATATTATAAATATTTTTTCTTAAACATATTTCAAATCAAAATTTTAATTTGTTAAAAAATAGAATTTATCTTACCACACATAGGCACATGATTTATTAATCTTTATATCCAAAAAAATTATCATATTTTTCATGAAAGTATAATTCACTTCCATTATTTTTCTTATATTCATTTTCTATCATATTGATGTCATTTTTACTCATTAGTTTTTGTTTTTAAAATATTTCAATTAATCATTAATCATATACAATGTATTATTATCATTTCATTCCCAAATTTGTAGGTTAATTTTACTCTATCAAAATATTCCATGTTTTATAAATGGATCTTTAAACATTTCATCCATTATGTTAGAAATGATATTATATTACTCTACTAGAATAAAAATGAAACTTTTATTCTTATTCAACAATGTTTTATACTAATAAAAATATTTTTTTTCTTGTTTTTGGAATTTATATTAATTTTATAAATGTTAAATTATATTGTTTCATCTTGATCATAGTAATTCGTTCAAAAATTTCATTTCTATAAACATTATTAAATATAATGACATAAAACACCAAAATTAATCAATTTATGTGGTAGATTACTCTAGTTTTTAAGGCTATTTAACACTAATAGAAATCCCAACAATGATTTTTCATGTAGTTAGTAAAAACACTTATCACATTTAACATAGTTTGAATGTATAAAAATAAAAATAAAAATTTAATTATAGTATGTTCAAAAATACTGGGAACCATATGTAACGAAAACACGATGATGTGTTTAAATAAAAGAAAATATTATTTTCACTTATTTTACATGTTTATAGTAAAATTAGTACCAGTATTGGTTTATAACCACTCATACATTGACTGAAAAATATTTATCTTTCTTAAGAATTAATTATTTTCAAAATAAGATAAAGAATTTAACTATATATTTCTTATTGATATATAACTCATTATTTCTTTTACAGTGATATGTTGATGATTCAATATAAAAAAACACTATAAAATTTTTTAGGCATAAATTAGAAACATATTGTTAATGTTTTTTATTATATTATCATTTTTAAAATTTTCTAAATGAAAATATTAAAAATAATTAAACCAATGCATTATAGGATGTGTCTATCTAGAATATACAAGTAATTTAACCACAAATGTTTTTAGTAAATATTTTTCTCTAAAAATAGAGTTTCCACATATATTCCCCTTAATTTATTTCATCAATAGTCATTTGAAAATTTGACAAAAACCATCACTGAATCCTTTTAAAAATATATATAATTACACTAAATAAAATCCATATCATCAAATATTTTAAAATTTAATCATATCTAGATATAATTCTATTACATAAAATACAACATTTTCAAAACTAAAATATGTTTTTGTAATTATTTCATTGGAATCAGTGTACAATATTATTAAATGAAATAATTACTAAATTGTAGGTTCTTTCCATATGTTTACATCACATTAATCAAAAACTGGGATGTAGTTATACCTAAATCATGAAAATAATTTTGCTTGAAACCAAAATTACATACCACTGGGAATAACAAAAAAATATATTTTAAAACCCATAATATTATCTTTATTTATTATAGACCATTGTATTAAGAATGAAATAGTTTTTATCCCAAAATATAGGAATGTAATTAACATTGTTTCTAATGAACTCATGGATTCAAATTAAAAAATTAATGATTTTCAAATAATCTATAAAATACATTATCAGAATTATGAATTAAAAAATAATGGGATTTTCCTTCAATCATCAATATTTCTTTTAGATTAGGTAATTTTATTTAATAAATTGTTATTTTTCATTTTTCTCAAAATCATTGATATATATTATTAGTATTTTTCTTCAAAATAGTTTATTATTTATTCAATGCATACTTGGTCATTAAGAATAAAAAATATTTTTTATTCAATATATATAATAAATTTATGCAATGAAACTCACATCATATCCACATCATCCCTATAAGTTTTTTCTAAACCATGGGATTTAAAATTCCTTATTATATTTAATTATCATGTGTCATTAGATCCACTAACCATAAAACATAAAACATACTTAAAAACTCACAAGACATCATATAATTGGTCCATAGAAAAATGAATTTTATTTAATGTAATTACTTAATCCTCAATCAAGAAACATAACCCAACTATATTTGATTTTAATTTTTCTTACAATATCCTCACATTTATAAGATGATAAAAATTTCAATAAAAAACTATTCTTCAACCAAATATAACTCAAGAGAATAATGTTTATTGTATCATATAAAAATTTTTAATAGTAAATTAGTTGTTTAGAAATATTTTATATTAGTACCACATTGTTTATTGTATTTTTCTCAAACATTAGTATAATTTTTAAATAAATTGATGATTGAGTTTGATAACATCGTGATAATTTATTATTCCTCCCAATAAATTCATCATGTAATCTTCTACAAAATAATTATAGAATTTTATTCTATTTATTCTCTCATCAATATTAATTAAAATCCAAATTATTTTATAATATATATATATATATATATCCTCTTAAAATATATTCATATCCTCATTATGAGTACTAATTTAATATATCTATATTGTTCTCAAAAAACAAAATTGTAACTTCATTATAGTGTTTTTCGGGAATTATAATGTCATAAATAAAAATAATAATTAAATAATAGAACATAAGTAATCATTACCCCTTATTCGATTCATAGATGTTTTAAAAAAAATTATTTGGTAATACCACGAACAGAATACATTTATGTAATAATAAAAACCGAGTGTGTTGTTTTCAAAAATTCATTTAATGTAACCATTAGAAAAGTGGGGAATCATTTTGAAAAACCATATTAATATTGTTAGTATAACTTACTATATGAATTAATGTGTCTCAAATGACATTAATTATAGTTCATTGGAGTAAATGTGTAGAAAATGATAATTTATTAAAAATTAAATACATTTAAAATCCAATTGTTAAAATTTTTTGGTGAGAAAATGATATATAATCTCAATGATATAAATTTTATAATTAGGAAAAACATTTCTCTAATGGTTAATAGTCCTTGATTTGTCTCATTATGTATAATAAAACAGTATACATCAGTATTATAATATTTATTTCTATTTGTATTAGCCATAAGAGTTATATAAAATAAATAGTAAAAAAAATATACTCCACCCCTATTATGATAAATTAAAAAAACAATTATTTTATAAGCTCAAAATAAATATATTATTAAAAAAGACAGAATAAACCATTCAAAATTCAATTTAGTATGATTAAATTGGATTTGAAAATTCACCTGCCCAGATAAAGAAACCTCTATTTTTAATGATACTTTTTAAATTATACATAAATATAGAATTCCCATTATATATCTAAGTATAATATTGTCTATAAGAATGTTCTATGATTTGGTATTATATTAACATCCTGATTCAAGGAATTTTGAATTCAAAATATTAGGAATTATATTCATATTTTATAACAAGCTTATAATTGTCTCTTATATAAATTGGTATTGACCACAATTATATTATCATAAATTGAATATTTCATAAATGTAAATATCACCATCTTTAAAAATATATATTTATATTTCCCCAATAGATTTTATATGTCATGTGATTAATTTTTTTTAATATTTTTGTTAATATACAATTCATTTCTTGAGAAACTTATAAAGTAAAAAAAACTATTCAATTTTTTAACGGTACCCATAACATGATTTTTACAAATGAATTTATCTCCAAAAAATAAACTCATTTTAAATATTATGATATTATTTTAATTTTATATATTGTTAGAAATAATATTTTGTCTAATGAATAAATACATAAAATTTTGACCTTATTAAACTTTATCCACCTAATGTGGATTCCTAATGTGTTCACAGAAGTCTCATAGGTGTTTGGGTATTATTTTCATCAAGGAATCCAATTTTGCTTTAAAATTTGGCATGTCACATGGTTAGTTTAAACCATGCAAGGAGGGAGCGTTGATACATCTAACTGTATGGATGGTATACAATTTCTTTAAGACCCATTTTACAGTGTAGGTTCACAGTTTCTCAGACCATGTGGCCTAACCGTTTCAGTGAACCCTTTTCTATAGGTATATGAGCACAGTTGGCCCAGGGATTGGAATATTGTATAGTCAAATAGGCTGGATTCTTTTTTCCTATTGATTTTATAGATTTTCCATTCTTGAACTATTTAAACCTCTACTCTTTTTCTATTCTGAATTCCAGTGGTCATAACCTTCATTTCTCCCCATTTAGATGTATTTGAAGGCCTAAGGATGAGAGTGATATATCAATTTCATCTAGAATCAGATTGAGATTCTATATAATATGTTTTATGTGTAATGGTATGTACTCGAGTCCTTTATAGTTTTTCATCATTTTTCTTTTTCCGAATGAAGTTATCAAGGGGTATTCTTTCATCAATATTCTTCATATCGACTCCATTTTACGCCTAATTATAGGATGATAGAAGATGAAGAGTTTCATTTTAATACAAGGTAGGTGGTCTATAACTAATCCCTCAAATTGTTTGTTTTTCGAAATGATGTTGGGACCCATAAATTTCATAGTGTGCCAGTTATTTAAATTATATTACTTTGATTTTTTCATTAGAACTATATTTATAGACTCTTTCCATATATGTGATTAGTTTTTGTTGTTTATGTTAATATTTCCTACAACACCATGTTGATTGAGTTATCATAATTTAGTTTTTAATATTTTAAATCATTGGGACACTGTTTGGGTGTGCTTGAGAAAGAACACACTACTGGGAAGTATTACTATATTCGATGATTGTTTAATCATGTAATGGTCAATGGAATGTACCATTTAACATTCACTTGAACCACCTAAGGTATGTGTGTAAATGTAATTAATTAATTTAATTAATAATTTTGAATGTCTGTTGTATGAATATGACATGGACATAATAATTGAAAATGAATGGTTAGTTGGATTTTTAATAACCCTCTTCCACTTGTGGAAGATGTAAATAGATAAACCAAATTAAATAATAATGACTTTTATAGTTTAATTAAATGGTTTTATTCTATATAGACTTGTAAAACTAATGATCAGAAATTCTTCATCAAAACAAACGTGATAAATTGAATATATGTTATATGGTATTATTATATTAAATAAATAAAATGAATGTAGAATAATTACATATAGTCCTTGAAATATTTAAATATTTTTCTTTAGTAAAATTAGCTTTATGATTTATAAGGGAATTCTGTAGGTATTCAAGGACGCCATTCGAATTCAAAGATGATTGTTTCCATAACTGAGATCAACCATGGAACACGATAAACATATTTAATTGGAGGCCCGATATGACACTATAGGGTACCTTATTTATTATTTCAAGATTATTAGGATTATTTCCTTGCATCCAGTGGGACATACAGTGCCATAGGTACATCCTTGGACAAATCAATATCTTATTGCCATTTTACCTTGAATGTATTCCTTAGACAGAGTTAGAATCATTATTGTGGAATTCCAAGGATGTTGCTCCATGGATTACACTCTTAACCTTATCTAGACAATAGTTACCACTAATATTGTTACCCTTGAGGTATGGGTTGCCTTGTATTACCTTGGAACATTTACATGTTTATACACCAGCCAAGAGATTACATTGTTACTTAGGTATTTAGTTACATTTTACTACTTTACATCATATTTTAATTATTACAAAATGTTAAAGATTCCATTATAGTGACTGGGTGTTATAGGCAGTGTTGGTGGTGGCCCATTAACATTTATCTAAAAAATTATATGGGATCAATTTTTACCTAGGTAGACTACATGAATGCATGTCCTTATAAATCGAATCGGGAAATATTAGAAAGTTGATTGATTCCTATATTAGTATGGAGCTAGTAGTAGTGGTATAAGTTGAAGCATTGTAAACATGGGATAGTTTATGTATTTCCTTTTTTCTACTTTCTAGCATGAATGTGTTGTACATTGTATCCATGTTTTCCAGTATAATAGATACATTACATATCATCATATAATTTTTATGATTATCCATTGATTGGTTATTTAGTATGTTACTCTGACTCTATTTCTTGTTTACTTATTTCTTCCTCTGTTTACCCCTATTTATAATTATTCTTTGTGATAAACTCAATTTATCAGGTATTTTTTTCTCAATTGACACACTCTAGGCCCTCGTTGTTAGTTGGCAGCCTCTGGAATTCAAGGATATGTGCTTGAGACCATGTGGTCAACCTTGATCGGGGAACCTATTAAGTAAAATCTTAGTTCCAAACATCATCATGTGGCATTAGAGGTGGTTTCTCTCTTGATTTTATATTTGGATACATTATTCAAGGGATTAGGAATACACCGAATGTGGTAATAATCAACAATTCAGTGTTGTGAACCATTGTTTTGGGTAATAGAAGAGGTTTCTGAGTTATAATTGTTGTTGGGTTTTCACCTATTACAATTTATATCTATTCATGATTTAGTGATGTACATTTTTTTCAGTGTTGTTGAGTGTTATTATGATTGAGAATTTGATTTAATAGTTTGATTGATGAAATTGGGGAAAGGGGAATTGTTACCTGCATCAACGTAAGCACATAAGATTTACATGTCATGCATGTTTCACTGTCATTTATTTGCATTTAACTACATTAATTTATTGATGTTCTTGTGATTTTTTAGTGATCCTTTATTGTATATGTTCTTATGCTTCTTTTAAGATATTATTGAGTGATTTTATATTTCAACTCATTAGGTTATATGGTCCCTCACAGGTTTGAAGGAGTAATATAACAAATAAATACTTCACTTACAAATTCAAATGGGTGTCATTTTTAGTGATAAAGAGTAAGGGACCTGATTCACTAGCACTGAAGGTCCATTTTAATGTAAATTTGATATAAGATCTATGAAAATAAATATATATAATAATAACAGTTGAACATCCTTATCCCAACTTTTCTTGATTATTAATGTTATTGGAATAAACATGGTAATTAAATATAGAATAAAATAAAATCCTTTCCCATAAATTATATGGAATGAAACACGTACCCCCTTCATATAATTGGATGCCTGAAACATATTACTGAGAACGTACCTTTCCATCTATGTGGGTGGTTGGTGTAATATTCCATTGGTCAAGATCTTACATATATTCATATTCTACTAGATATTATACATATTTGTGACAAAATATGTTCTAAAGTGTTCTTTAGGGTAATTTTGAAATAATTTCCTCACAAATTCCTCATGTCTTATGTTATGAGGGTGGAAACAACAATACTCTGAGTCTAGTTTCCCTTATACACTAGTCATTCCACTAGGAGTCTAACTAGAGGCACAACATATCGTACCTAAATCGAGCATTGATTCCCATGTTCATGGTAGGTTCTTACTTATTAATAAGTACATGCGTGGTTCTCTATGAGATATAGGTGTGATGGAGTATTTGATTCATGACTTCTAGTTAGAGTTACCTCCCCCCCCATTTTGTGTGATACGGTCGATAGTAAACTGAGTCTTGAATAGAGGCCACCTTTTATATTATTAAAAAGTTTTGATTCCTCTGGAGCAGAGGGCCAACCTATTACTTATATACTACATGATTCTACCAATAGATTGTGGGATGTGGGTACCTAGGATGGTCTCTACGAATTCATGTTATGGGTTGATTACCAGAAAACCTTATATGAGTAGTTCTTTACTTGGAACCATAGAGACAAAATATCCAGAGTGTTCATACTAATCAAGAAGGGTTCAATGACAATTACTGATTATTAAACATGTTTCACTAAGTTATAGTGATTTTCACTCCTTCTAATCGTTGACGAGATATCATGTACTAGATTCGTTGAGGATGTGATCTAGTATTCCATCCATACTAAGGTGAATTTGTTTTTTATTCTTTCATTATCTGTGATCTTTAATTAGTAAATAATCACTAAGATAAACATGTGGGATGGAAATAGTGCAGGGCGTAGAGGATCATGGTCAACATCGGCATATAGTTCTTCCTGTATAAGAAATTTATTCCCCAAGTCTTCCTATCAAGGTATTGGAAACCAAGGAACCCATGAACATAACTCTATATTATCCAATCATTACGGACGATATAAGCATCTGAATTCTTAGTGTTATAGACTCATAGTGGTGTGTAGAGCCTACATCTATATGGTGAATCATTATTATTTCTATAGTAAATTTTTGTCAACTTTTAGTTGAATTGGTTATTCAATAGCTCCACCTTCTGAAGAATGTACTTTTCTGCAACGTCATGTGTGGATTTAGAGTTTCACAAATAGGATTGTCCAAGGAGGAGGTTGTGGCCATTGTATCCAGACCCATAATCACCAGTTTCCTCAATAAATAAATTTTGAACATGGTAGTCATGGTGTTACATGGGGCCAGGGATAAGGTCAGTTTCATGCATTTCAGCCTATACGTGTGGATCCAGATGATGGACCATATACAGTCTGAGGTAATTTTCTAGTAGAGTCTTCTATAGTATCTATTTTCTTTGATAATGTTTCTTAAAACTTATTTATATATTTAACTATCCTGTAAATACATGATATGAAAATATAGTTTTAATGTGGTGTAATGACCCTAGATACACCATTAGAGTCATGATTAGAGGTTATATGCTAGTGTTGGGGCTTCCAGCTATATGTAGGAAGTTATCCCTTTCTATGAGACCTTTTTGTTCATGAAATTATGCGATTCAATTTCATTATTAAGATGGATTGGTTGATTTTGTATAAAAACTTTGTAAAATTATTCCATAATAGGGTGTCATTTACATCACTAGTGGGAAGCAGTTATCTAAAAAATTGTGTGTGGGATGTACAGGATAATTGAGCTAGGCTAGAACAATATGGGATAGGTGTAGTGACCACAAAAATGTATAATATCATTATGACCGATCGGGGATTGTATCAATATGAATTTCTTCCAGTAGTATATAGTTTCAGGGTCATTATTCATGACAATTTTGTTTGGATTACCTATTGAGAGAGAGGTATCATTCATGAGTATTCTAGTTCTAGGAGCAGCTATAGGCTCCATTTCTACATAAAATATGGTGTCTATAGATCTCCAACATCTCAAGTGAGAGGTAAAGGATCTTGAAGATAACGGATTCATATTTCATATAACTTCATGTTGGTGTTTTACAAGGATTTTATCAATGCTGAGTGGTGAGACCCTTTGACTATGCGTGGATTAAAAAAGGTTGAACTAGATGACAGTCATGAACCATTATCAACATCCTTGTATATATAATCACTTTGACCAACTCTTTGGAGCTAGGTCCTTGTTAAGATCAACCTGAGATCAGTATATCATTATATGTGAGTTAGAACATCAGATATACCTCATATAGAATTCCAAAGTATGTATGGTTTGTATCTTTTTTATTTTGATCGGTATAACTAACACACCACCAATTTTTATGGCTCTGATTAAAAGGGTATTTCATCCCTATTTGGATTCCATAATCATAGTATTTATCAAAAATATCTTGGTGTATTTTCACACTTATATCGAATATGAAACACATATTAAGATTGTTCTGAGTACACATTGAGATATTTATCCTTATACTAAGCAGGATAAGTTCCATTTATATGTATATGAAAAGTTCAATTCATGGGTCACGTTATTATAGAATCATGATTCCATGTTTACATATAGAAGGTCAGTTCTTTTCTTTCATTGGTGAATTGAATGAATGTGAGTGATAAACAAAGAATCTTATGGGTGGACGAATTTTAATTTTATTTCATAGAAGAATTCACACTCATTTAATCACATTTCATTGGCTTTAAAAATAAATGTGTTAAGTTATTCTGGTTTAAATTGTGCATGAATTACTTTCATGAGTTGAAAGGGAGGATTTTCATAGCACCAATTCTGATTATAAAAAATCTTTTAAGATGATATAACATCTATTGTTATGCATAAATCATAATTCTAGGAGTTGTGTTGATGTAGGAGGTTTCTGAAATTTGATACAGATCATAGAAGTTGAGGCCTCATGAGAGAAACTACCCGACAAAGAACCTTGATCTAGAATAATTTTTCCATGACATACATTGTTAAAGACACCAGTTGTTGGGTGAGAACTTTTTGGTTTTTATGGACCAAAAGTGATTCAAATATATCATTTACCAAGTAAATTGAATATCATATAGTGAAGATATTTTGAATATATGTAGGCCTTCAATTTAAATCTTTATTATATATCTAGAAGGGGTAATGTCGTTACTAATGAACTCAGATAGAAAACGTATCCACATGCCATACATGAACATGTGATGAATGGAAATTGATGGCCATATCTTATGAGAATAATTTGGGGGTTAAAAACAATCATGATTTGAATTATCTCTCAGTATTAGTAATATATCTTCCTATAATGAGAAGCTTAAAAGTATAAACATTTCAGATACCAAGGGCTTTGATCATTAAGAGGGTATCTGAGGATTTGTCCTGCCTCTATATTGGTATATGGAGAGAGAATAAATCATGCATATAGATGTACGTGTATGGTTTCCATCAAATATGGGATAGGAGTCCATTCATGTGTCCCATTATTCTAAGTGGGAGGTTCATCCTATCATATCTAAAATGTATTGAGACATAAGATTCCCGTATTGGTGGTCTGGGATGAAGCATCAGATATCCTGAATTATTACAATGTGTTCCACCTTTCAACATGTGAAGGCGGATCACTAAAGACCTGTAATCATTTTACAAATTGTTCAAGTTCTATAATAGAAATGGGAAAATGTTTCCATATACATTTTAGTTAGGTTAACAAATTCCCCTAGAGGGAGCGGTGATTTATGGGTTGTCATCGATTGATAGAAAAAAATGACCCACATCATTCCTATTTGTGATATTTTTTTAGTGGATGAGTTGGAAAGGATTTATGTATGTGAGATCATATGACTACATGCAACCGCTCATAATATCATCTCAGATAAGCATACTCATATCATATCATGTTTCAAGTAGGTATTGTAGAACTCTATTGGTATACATGTGATTCTAAGACTAAATTTTCATCCTTAGTCCGATTTAAATTCAAAATTAATTATAAATGTATTATAGGACATGATTCGTGTAAGTATATTTGATTTTAGAGGGTATTGGGAGAAGAATATCCGTCTTTCCATATTAACCAATAATAATATATTTTAGTGGACAATTCAGATGGCTATGTCACAACCCGTCCCCGGGGCCCGTGCCGTGACTACCCCAAGCCCGCCTTCCATAGGCCAGGGGTTGGCGACTAGCACCAAAGGCGTAAATCCTGATAACTGGGAAGGCATTGCCTTTATAAAAGTAAACAAACACCACAGAGTATAAGCGGAAGTAAACACTATGTACGAAGAGAAGTACCGAAAGGAAAATGGGCTAGAATACAAACCCAAAAGAAAGTACAACTACAATTGAACAAAGTACAACAGAAAAAGACAACAGCTGGAGGGACGGAAGCGGCTCCTGGGTTGTCCTCCTCGGATCCTACATGAAGGGTAGGTACAGATGGCACAACTCCTGGATCATCCACCACGGATCCTACATGAAGGGTAGGTACATATAGCCTCTACAATTCTCTCGCCCTTCAACCTCCTCCGAGTGTCGTCTCGCTGTGAAGTCCACCTCCAGATACTGACTCGACGTGTAGTCTATCTCTGGGTACTGACTCGTCGTGTAGTCCACCACTGGGTACCATCCAGTCCTCGAACACTCGGCCTCCGTCAGTACTACACATCATCTGCAACCAAAACAACGAGGTGCGGGCATAGCCCGTGCATGGGTGAGTATAAAGATACTCAGTAGGGAACTCGAGACCCTCACAGTCTCACTAAAACCAGCAAGGATAACCACAAAGAAGATCTCAACAGATAACCTCTACATAGGTATATGCCCATACATATACCAAAGTTATCAAGTAACCCATCTCAATCAGGAGGAAACACAAGGATCATGAAATCAACGGATAACCACTACCCAGGTATATGTCCATACATATACCTAAGTTATCAAGTGACCCATCTCAATCATGCAGTAAACACAAAGGTCAAAAGTCTCAGCTCATACCAGGATTTTCATTATCGAAACTGTAACTGCTGAAGAGCCCCGTCTCTGGAGTGTACAATGGTCCTGTCACGACTCCGAGGTACTGCTCACTAACGTAAGACTGCTGAGGTACTCCTCCTGGCGAGTACCGTGGGTTAGCCACCTAGACACATTAGTGCTTCCCGCCGAGGTATGTCACCCAAACACAGTAGTGCACACCCCCTAGTACCCTGCTGAGGTACTCTCCAGATGAGTACTGCGGGTCTGCACTGTCACACAGGTAGTGCTCCTTCCGCCATGGGTCTACACCTCAGAAAGTAGTGCTCTGTCTACTGGTCTAGTCGACTCACTCCAAGTTGAGTCGGTCAAGTAGTCGCCAGGTCTCAGCCAGCTACACGGTCTTCGTACTCCGCACGCTCATCTCTGGGAGGGTCCGCTCCACGAGCTATAGGTCGATAATCCAACTATCTCAAAGTCCCACGAAGAAGTATCCCAAAGGACTGCCTCGTCATAGGGGTCTCAACACAACAGACGGCGCGTCAATCGGACGCCCGGTCTGTGAGATACTAGCCCTTTCGACCTAGGGGCCCGGTTGGTTTCGTGAGCGAACCAACCCGGCCGTATCTCAAATGTACCCCGAACTCTCATAGGGTATACTCATAGGGACCGTTTCTCAACGTGATCAACAACACCGCTGAAGGTTCGTCAAATGGACGTCCTGTCTGAAAGATATCAGCTTTTCCCTTCCAGGGGCCCGGTTGGATTTCAGGTGTGATCCAACCCGGCCACTATCCAAATGTATCCAAAACTCGGGTGAAGTATGCCAATAGTTCCATCTCATCAAGAGGAATTCAACGAAACAGATGGCGCGTCAATCAGACGCCCGGTCTGAGAGTTATTGGCTTTCTCGTTCCAGGGGCCCGGTTGGTTCCGTGAGCGAACCAACCCGACTGCACTCTGACGACATCCAAACCTCATGTGGAGTAAGCCAAAAGATCCGTCTCACTTAGAGGAATTCAACGAAATAGATGGAGCGTCAATCGGACGCCCGGTCTGTGAGTTATTGTCTTTCTCGTTCCAGGGGCCCGGTTGGTTTCGTGAGCGAACCAACCCGATCGCACTCCGACGGCATCCAAACCTCGTGCGTATTAAGCCAAAAGATCTTTCTCACTTAGAGTAATCCATCAAAGTCGACGGCACGTCAATCGGACGTCCGGAGCTCAAGATATAAGTGTTTCCGCTCTGAGGGCCCGGTTGGTTTCGTATCCAAACCAACCCGGCCGAACCCAAAGTAAGTCGAAACCTTGAGTACGATATACCGAAACGACCGACTCGATCCAAGAATTGTGTTGCCGCTGACGGCGAGTCGTTTGGAGGCCCATAGCCCATGATACCGGCAATTGACAAAAAGTGGTCCGAAAATGGTGGTCTGGGACCGGGCCGTCCCGGCCCGACCCCCCCTGGGTCAGTCGAACCGGGTCGACCCGACCCGGGTCCGACCCGGCTGGGCCTGGCCCGGCTCGGTCCAGCTCGATCCGGCCCGACCGGCCAGCCGCGGCTCGGCCAGTGTGGCGGAGAGGACACCCTGGGCGGGGTGCGCGTCTCCCCCACCCTTCGCCGCTAATTGAGGACGCGGCGAACTGCCGGCCGCCTCCCTTCCGGTAGCGCGCTGCCGCTGCCTTCCGCGGACCACCGGACGCGCTCCGGTGGTCCGTTCCTCCTGCCGTCTTCGCTGATGGTCCCCCTGGGACCCCACCTTCACTGCGAAGGGATTCAAACGCCCAAACGGCCTGCTTCATCGTCGCCCATCAATCCGCATGTCAAAACGAAACACACCGTCTTCGTGGTTCTCCGGCGCGGCGTGCTGGCGCCGCGCCCCTTCGCCGTGGCCCGACTCCGTCCGAGGATGTCTTTGGTTTCTCCGACGCGGCGCGACGGTGTCGTGTCCTTGTTCTTTCTTTTCACGTCGTGGCACGATGGCGTCGCGTAATACTTGCCATGTGATTCTCGCGTAGTGCGACGGCACCACGCCATTCCGTTCCATCCACAAGAATCAACCATGAACATTGGAGGGGGTTTGGCCATGTTGGTGCGGTCCGGCCCCTCTCTCATTAAACGATAACATCTAGTCGAAAAAAATCCACAAAGATCGATAAACTAGAATCATGAACGGAATTAATTAAATAAAATAACAATAATCCCCTACCTCGAATCAGGAACGGTGTTCGTCAACGACCCGCGGAAGACGAGCGTCGTGGAGGTCGAGCATCGCAGGGAAAGAACGTCGACGTCGCGAAGCGAGGATTCAAAGTCGTTGACGGTGATTTTGTCGTGGAAAACCGTCGCGGAAGAGACGACGCGGAAGAAGAACGTCGTGTCGCAGATACGGCGTCGCGGAAGAACAGTGTTCTTCGGCGGAGAAGTTCTTCGTTGAAGAATGGTGTTCTTCGCGTTCTTCGTCGAGGAAGAAGGTGTTCCTTAGCTTTTTCTCCAAAAATCTCTCAAACAACCCAACACCAACCCCTAATGAAATAAGTTCTAAACTTATTTTATTAACACAACAAAGCATTTGAAATTCAATTGTTTGAATTTCAAAAACTTACATGTAACTCACCAAAATAATTACAACAAGTTGTCAAATAAAAAAGAAGGTGAGTTAATGGGGAGTTAGGAATGTGAGGGGTTAAGAGGGGTTAGGGGGTTAGGGAAAAATTGAAAAGGTGGGGGGTTTGTGTGGGCCCCACACTTTTCAATTATCCACACATGGGATGTTGGGTAGATGTGGGCCCCACCACCAACTTCCCATGGGAGAAACTAACCACCTTGAAATAGAAAAAAAATTGATTTAACGATTTTATTTACTTTTTAATTAAACCCCATTAATTAACATCTTCTCCCACACAAACAGATCTATGGTAAAGGTTCCCTTAAGCGATTACCGGTGTTGCGAGTTCATCGGTGCCATCGGATTTCAATTCCGAGCACCGGTTCAAAAGATAGAAATTCACGCTCTCTCGTTCACTGAACGTACCCGAGCCAAACTTCGGAAATTAATTCCGGGCACACCGGGCCTTGGAATCAGGCGCCGTCAGAAACTGTGTTCATGTAAAATTCCAAATAAAATTAAGAAAAAAATTTCCTTGAAATTTCCGTGTGTTTACAGGATAAATTTGTGTCCTTGTATGGTAGTTTGTTCTATTCACCATTGTTATTGATAGTGACATGAGATGTAGCCCTACTTGGTCATCTTCTCATACATGTGACTTCAGCGGAGGTTCGGTTGATAAATAAGCATATGTCTACTTCTTAGTCAAGACTAAAATATTATGTTGATCTACATTAGTGATATATTTTGTTCAATGTAAGTGATTATGTTTTCATACCAATTTAACCTAGGGTAGGTAATACAAACATACATATGCAGGGGAATCTATCACCTTTCTTTATAGGTATGTTAGAGATTTTTGAGTGAGCATGGAATTTATCATATCAGTTGATATTACCTTAGATATATCATGTCATGAAAGAATTCTTCTATATTTTATTTCTTCAATGTTATCATACTAAACTATATCATACTTTTTATCTAGAGGAATTTGAGCTTGAAATTGATGATTGATTTGAGGAGTATCTTATATAAATCATTAACTAGAGCATTAAACATTCCTATGGTCTGTCTGTTTCTCTGGAATTATTTTTATGGAAGAACAGACTTGTATATGATGAGACATGGGAGTAAGAGGCTGAAATACATATATAGTGGCCACCGTTGTTTCATTGAAAATGTTTTCCCACCATTCGATGGCGATCTCAGAGATGAGTTCCTTTAACGGTGAAAGACTGCAAGAACCTTGTTTTTGAATAAGGCATGGATCCTTTGTATTTAAGTCTAATTCAACTTTATGGACCTAATTTGGATGCCTATTGGGTTCAATAAGTTATCAGGGGTGTGTGTGCCTTGTTCAAAGCTCAAAACCCAACATTATGGGAGAATTTGGATTTTCTAATGGATAGAGTAAATAGTGCGAGTTGGTTGAATGGTTTGATCTAGTTATGTTGAGGTTTTGAATCACCGGGAATAGCTATGACACATTGTTGGTCCCTAGTTTCTGAAATAGTGTGGCCTAACTATATGAGTTCCTCCTTTTCTCCATGTACAAATGCATGATTGATCCATAGTTTTAAAAATCACATGGGAAAACCACAAAAACTCTTTTTTGAATGGTTTAACATTTTTTCCATAATGATCAAATTATCGCTATCCTCCTTCCCTTTTTTTGAATTCCAGTGGAAAAACCCAAAATTTCTCCCCATTTAGATCTTTTTGATGTCCTAAGATAGGGATTTTTAAATCTCATACATACGATATATGATCTATCTTGCATTCATCATGTTGGATGAACAATGATAATTACTCGAGTCATTTTTATCAATTATTAATTTATATTTCTATTAATGAAGTTATCAAGGTGTCAGATCATATCACCTTTATTAGATCTACTCGGATCCAGGCCAAATAAAAGTCCAATACTAGATGAGGAGTGTCTTACAAGTTTGATTTTAGTAGTATATAACTCCCATTATATTCCTTGTCCATGGAATCAATGTTTTGGCCCCCCTTAATCCATTAGGATATTATTATTGATTTTATATTCCATTATTGTAGTCATTAAAACTGTATTATTAGACTCCTTAAATATATTTTTGTAACATCTTAGGGAAATATATAATAAGAAATTTTAATATTTATTAATATTTTTGAATTAAATATTAATTTTATTTTGAAGGGGATGTTATGTTAGATGGCGTACCTGGCAAACAATAATGAGTTTCTCTCAAATCTCATTTTGCACAGAAGGTTGAGTCATACTGAAAAATAATAATATAATATTATTTTAAATGGTTGTTAACGTCTTGTAGTTGTATTAAAGAGAATGAAAGGAACTAACTAAAATATGATTATATGTGTTATTTTATTGTTTTTATATTTATCCAATAAAGGTCAGAGGCATAAAATGTGAATGAATCCAATTTTAAGCATAAACACTCTAAGTTTTTAAAAAAATTGGATTTACTGCCTATTGATGGAGAATCCTTTCTAAATCTAGTTTTTTTCAATTTTTTATGATATATTTGAAAAATTAATATTCTTCTTTAGAATTGGGATATTAAAATTTACTTTGGATGATATTTTGGTATTTTTGTTTGATATTGTTAATTTTTAATGAATAATGAAAAATATTGAATTTTAATTCAAAACATTCATTTAATATAATTTGTTTATATGGTTATATTTTCTTATTAAATGGGTTTAATGTGTAATTGGATTATATTTTTACCATTTATTTCAATTTTGGTCATTGGTAGAAATTTCACCATTAAATTAGACATAAATAAATGTCAATCTTTTGTAGTTTTTTACTTCTAAAAAACATGATTTCTTGTTTTGTAAATGTGAATTAATTTTAAATTAATTTATAAAAATTCAATGTTTTCAATTTGGTAAAATAGAAATATTTTTTGAATTCAGAATATCGAAATTATATTTTGATGAATTTTGGTCAATTTTCTGTATAAGTTCAATTTTTGATGAACAGTTAAAAAACACTAAATAGTAGTTAAAAACCAAAAATTTCAATTAAATGAAATTTTACCTCTCCTGTGAATTGAATATTAAAAATATGACATACATGGTTTCCATAAGTTGGTAAAATGTGGTTCAATAAGATGAATGTAATTTTTGGTGAACAATAACTTTTTACTTGTATTTATTGTGGTTAAAGGTAAATAGGGTAATTCAATGTAAAAACAATATTATAATAATATAAAAGGATTTTAAAACATGTCCTAAATTTATTGAATAAGTCATGGAAAACCAATACAATCCTTGGGTAAATCATTTGTCCTTTGAAAGGCATTTGGGTAAGATAATGTCATTAATAACTTTTTATTAAAATTTAAAACAAAATTATCATAAACATGTTTTGTTTTTCTAAAAAAAATTCAAGTGGGGTTTTATAATTGACATATTTTACTATAAATTATAATTTTAACACCCCAAGATTTCATAGTGTGTTATTTCTTCAATATAATACAATAACTTACACTACACGCAACACTGAGTTCAAGCGCACCATGACTTACCTAACATGCCGTTCAAAAGAGGTTATTAATATTATTAACTAAATTTTAAATTTTATATAATCCTTATAAATTTAGAATCCATATTATGAGTTTCTTAGACATAATGTAAAAAAAAATTCATTTTCGGTATTGCACTTTTACCAAATTTTAATAGTGAACCCTTTTTAAATACAATATTTTAAAAATTTTGACTAAATGGGGACATAAAAAATTTAATCAAACATCCCAAGCTTTCATGGTACGCTTTCCATTGAATAATACAGTAGCGTGTGTTGTACACAACTTCGAGTTCTAACACACACCACAAACAATCAAACTAGCTGTTATGAATAGTAATACATACTTTTTGAAATTATATATATTTTATATTTCATAATGGACTTTATGTTTGGATTCAGAATATCGAATTTAGCCTAAGGTGAAATTTTCGTACTTTTCGAATAACTTTAATATTTTGATGAATAGTGAAAATTACTAAATTTTAATTAAAAACAACTTTTTTAATCAAAATAATTAATAGTGATAAATTATGAATTTGAGTGGTTTTAAAGTATATTTAGAATATATTTTTACTATTTAATACAATGTTGGTCATTGGACAAAATTTTACAGTTAAACCGTATATAAACAAGTGTCAATCTTTTGATAGTTATTATCTCTTAAAAACACGCTTTTTGTTTTAACAACGGGAATTAATTTTAAATTAATTTCTGCCACTTATGTGTTTTGAATTTGGAAAAATGGATTCCATATTTGGAATCAGGATGGTCAAATTCTGTAAATAGGTAAATTTTATTTTTAGACATTTTGAATAATTATTTCGGTAAATATTTTATTTACCATGGTTAAGGGTAAATCCGGTAAATAGGGGTTAAAAATTAATATTATAATAATATATATTACCCTAAACCATGTCCTAGACTTATTGGTTGAAACATGTTCGACCATAGGAATCATTGGGTCGATTTTGGGACCCCATGGAGCCACTTGTAGGTGATAGGGACACTAAAGTTTAATTATGTTAAAATAAGTACAAAAATGACATAAGCATATATTTTTTAGAAAATCATTTTTTACATAGGGTTATATATGTTGGATTTTAGACTATAAATATTAATTAGAAATCTAAAAATATTTCCTAAATAATGATATTTTATTTATAATTTTTGGATATTAAATAATTTAATTAATTTATGACACAATGATGATGCAGTAATTAGCATAATAGTGAAAAATTAAAATAATCGATATTATAAATACCCAAATAAATATAATTTGAGACTTTTAATGAATTACACTAATTTTATAGAATAATATGAAATATTAGGATTGATTTAATTTACTTTTTTAGATGTAATCATTCTGTTATAAGTTTCAAAAAAATTAACTATTGAAGAGTGTCAAAATCGACATAAAAGAGTTTTTAAAACAAATATTATATTATTAATTGATATTAAATTCTTAAAAATCTAACGATCGGCCAAGAGACTTATATCATGATAGGTGTATCATTAATGGACCATTTGGGGGTCTCTTGGATGTATATAGTATGTTAATAACCATATAATATAAAAATACAAAGAGACATTGTAAAAGTGAAACTAATTAACTTAGAGTTAATACTTAAAGATAAGGTTATATAAGTACCCAAACCTGTCTAAATTCTATTGGTTGAGTGGTTTTCGACCCATCCCCACCTTAAAATTTATATAATATACTTTGGAGCCATTAGAAACCGAATATGAATTTATTATAAATTAATATTTCTAGCTTTTTCAAAGGTGCCCCTCACCCCTCTTATAAAAGGGCACTCCTCCTTCTCATTTCTTCACACCATCAAAGCCTTTTGGTTCGGCCAAAATCTGACCAAATACTCTCCCAAATTTCCTCAATACAACCTAGAGGCTTTATTTTGATCATAAAGCCAACATAAGGAGCCCTTTTGATCAAATCAAAAGAAAGAACCCGAAGAAGAGGTAATGTTTCCACCACCCCTTTTCAAGTTCCTTTCTTCTTCCACTTCTTCATTCATTGTTATTACTATTTTAAAATAATAACTCCAGTATCTTATATATACTGTGATGTTATTATAAATATGGTAGAACCATATTTAGTATTCTATCCACCCTTTGAATAACATGTCACCATACGTGCGTACGTACGGCTTACCGTCTCCACGTCGTGGTGTAATTGTTATTCAATATATAATTATTTGGATGGGTATAATAATGATGTGTAAATCATTTAAATAATAAATATAACATGTTAATTATTCTGTATATATTATATACCATCCATTTATATATTATTTTAATATCAAAATAATGATATTGTCGTTCGTGCGTACGTACGGACTACCGTCTTCACGAACGCGATGAGATTCATTCTTCATCGTATCCATTCAGGTATAATTATCATTTGATGATTTAAAAATGATTTTTAAGGACATTATATCATTCTGTACATTATTAAGATATAACATATCCATTACAAACATGGCTTACGTAACAAAACATATAAAATAAAATGAGTAAGTTAACACCCGAAACAACGATAATACTAAGATATTATTAATAAATCAATGTTAAAAGATCATATATGATATCATATTAATGTATATGATTCTTGTCTAATTTAATAAAAATTATTTCACCATTATACAGGAGGTTAAACTACCCAAACCATGGAAAAGTACAAGGTAAGGGTTTATTTCACAATCTCTTCATTATTCGAGGTTGTTTATACGTAATAATATACTGGGATCTCATTATCATCCACATCCATGTTTTTTAAAAATGTATTTCAAAACATTTTTACTATTTACAAGAATATGGGTTAAAGTCATTTATACCCTTTTTGACTTTTTATAAGTGGTTTATAAAGGAATCTTTCCGTCTTTTTTCAAACAAGGTAATTTTTAACCTTTTCGACAGAATTAAGGTAAGAATGTTTTTTTAACTTATACGGCGGGTGCAGCTATTTTCTACCGTTATAAAATCTTCGAAACTTCCTTTACAAGCTTATAATAATATTTTCAAAGAAAATTTTTTATTTTATAAATATATGACTATTAAATGATTTGAAAATAGAAAGATATATTTCTCTAAAAATAGTTTTGATTTCATCTATGTCAACATCCTTTGATGGATTTTACACTTATTTGAATTTGATTTATTATGATACAAAACTTCTATATTGTATTGAAGGTTTGTGATATGTTTGACTATGGATGTGCTATTTTTATACCATTCATGGTTTATGGTGAATGTATTGACATTTCGTATGCTATTTTTAATACAAATGTTTATGTTATGTTTAAACCTTTCGTATTGGAATGAATTGGACTTAATATGTGATGGTTGGAGCCCGATATAGCTCCTCGATGCATCGGTAGGTCTCATGAGACAAACTAGTGACTAGGCACAAGGCGTTGACAAAATCTTATTTTTATTCTTGGTACGAGGACTTGGCTATGTGGTTATTATAGTATGGAATTATGCATTCCATCATTATGAATGTGGTTATTGATATTGCATGTGATACTTGGATTAGTAGAATATCCATGTGAATAAGTAAATGGAATTATTTCATTTTATTTTTTCCATACTATGTTTAAGTTCAAGTTTAAAAGGATTTTGTTTTATTTATACATTGACTTAAATGTTTATTCTTATTTATGAAAGTTTCCGCTATATTGTTATCCTTACTGGGCATTTGAGATCACCCATTTTCTATGTTTTATTTTTCCCAGGGTATGAAGAAGTAAATTATGAATGACCTGCAGGGATAGTGTGTGGGGATATGAGTGTGGAATATGAAGAAAAGATGTTGTTGTAGTTTTCATTTTTATGATATAATGTAAGACTTATGAATATATCTAGTATTTCCAAGGCTAATAAACCAATCGATCTTTCGAGAATTGATCCTTCTTGTGATCATGCCAATGTTATGTAATAATGCACCGACTCTAGGTAACTGGGGTCGGGGTATTACAGTTGGTATCAGAGGAAGTTTAGTAAAAACCTTGGAAGCTATATTTAGATAAACTCTGATTAGAGCACATAGATTTAAGATAGACTTTGAGGAATAGTATAGAAGAACTTCCTAGAATTTTCGTATTGTAGAGATTTTTTGAGTTTTCCAAAAAATACATCCCTGTCTGGATACAAGCAGGTAGAGGCGGCTCTAGCACAGATGTACCTAGGGGTAAAACTCGAAAACACCGATTTGAGCTAGACTCGAATGGGAACTGGTGCACGACAACGGTTCTTGCTGCACTCTTGGTTACGACACTCCCATGGTATATGCTTAGGATAATTGTCATTTTCTTTAAAAACCATTATGAAGGGTTTATGAGTATTTACTTCCTCAAAGGAGGAATTTTTATGATTATGGATTATATCCATAAACTATTTAATTTATGTTATGTGTCTTACAAGTTTGGGATTAGGTATTGTTATTCATAAACTAGTCTAATGTATGCCATTGTTTAGAAATGGCACCCAGTAGAAGTAATGAGAACTCCAACAATGCACATGATCCAAAGAGAAAGAAGGATCATATCTTTCATGGTCTTAAGCCAGAATTTATAAGAGAAATGGTCTCCCATGTATTATCATCATGTGAAGAAATAATATCATGTGTTGATAAGATAAGAAAAGATTTTACTGTGTCCTATGGCATTGAAGATAAGCAAGAGAAGAAAAGGATGGAAGAGAGAAATATGGATAAAGGGAAGAGGGAAAAGAAGAATTTTCCCATATGTGATAACTGTGGGAAGAAACACCCTGGAACTTGTCTGAAAGGAATTGGAGTTTGTTATAAGTGTGGAGGAAATGGGCACAAAGTATGTGACTGCAAGGGTATGAAAATGATTTCAAATGTACAATGCTTCATTTGCAAGGAGTTTGGACACTACGCGAACCTATGTCCCAGTCATCAGACTATGCCGCAAATGATGCTATTGGATAATAATCAAGTTATGATACTACCAAAGATGAAGAGGAATGATTACAGTTCTTATGTTGATTATGTCATTTGAGTGTTGTATTAACAATGTACTTGTTATAATAATTATGGAGTATATAAGGATTTTACTGCAGTACAGTTTCATTAAGGACTTGAGATTGTGTGGAACAAAGAAAAGTGACTCAATAGCAGGTTACATTTTTGGATAACATATGTTTGAGAGAAAGATAAACCATAATATGGTTCTGATACCGAGGTAGTGATTTTAGAATAATACATGATTGATTTGGATAAATTATAATGGATATTCTTGACTACCTTGAATCTGATTAATGATTTGTATATTCCGTCATTGTTGGGGTTTAAAACATTTTTGGATTGATGAAGTATATCCAGCATTCTATACAGAATAAGGGAGCATGGATGTAATCAATAAGGATTATGGTAATTCAAAATGTTTCAGTGTTTTAAAAGAATACATGATGAAGGTATTCATATGCTATTACGGGGTAAAAAGGATCTACATTATGTTTACCATCCTTATAAATGTTGGACTGTGAGTTTGGACAGAAGTATTTTGGATGAATTCTAGTTTGAGATTAATTTTGGATTTCCATAAAAGTACAACCCAGAGGTCGGGCGGCAACCCATCGTGACTGCCAAGGCCGTGAGACTTGAACCTGAAACCGAGGGGCGAAAAGGGTGTATCACCTACCACTGCCACACGAGATGTCAATGATTAAATAATGTAGTTATTTTTTAATGATCTGGTAGATGAAATATAAATTCGTTTATTGTGGAACCCTGTACGAATAGTATAAATAGAATTTTTTTACGTTCTATTATCTTTTAGAGTGAAATATGGGTTTGTGGTAGAAATTTATTAATGGATAAAACTCTAAATATAATGTAAGTATATCTCCTTATGATCATAGCCAATATCATAAATAAATTCCTCAACATTAAGAAAATGAACTTATAACAAAAATGTTGTCCTAGATGGTACCTTAAATCATCACTAATTTATGGTTTTGGGAATGTTGGCCTTTTCATAGCCATGTTCTCTATCACTCTCCATCAGATAATTGATGGATAGATTTCTCTTCCATATCCATATTTTCCTACATGGAACCCTAGTATGTGTTATTTTCGGTAATCTTCATACTTTCCACTCTTTATTTTAAATAGAGGCCTCATTAATTCATTTTTCGATGTGGGATTTCAACTAAGATATTTTTGAAACGTCAAAAATGTGTTATCCTAATACCTTATGTTTTGTTGAATCGATGGTATTTTAAATCATCAAAGATTGATGAATTTAAGGACCACGATTTTAAACATTTTTGTGATTGATGACCTCAATCACTACCTATAAATATTTACGTTTTCCTCCAATTATATGTCTCTAATTTCCACCAATGTTCTTCTAATCGAGATCATAATTTGGTGGTGACCCTTTCATTTCTCTTTTCCTTATATTAAGACTAAATTTTAGTAACCAAATTTTTTATGTGGGTTTTCCCACAAAGATATTTTCTATTTTCAACCTTTTATTTTCGATGAACAATTTCAAATTGCGAGGATGCAATTTACTGTAGGAGGGGAGAATGTAACACCCCAAGATTTCAAAGTGTGTTATTTCTTCAAAATAATACAATAACTTGCACTACACGCAACACCGAGTTCAAGCGCACCATGACTTACCTAACATGCCATTCAAAAGAGGTTATGAATATTATTAACTAATTTTTAAATTTTATATAATCCTTATAATTTTAGAATCCATATTATGAGTTTCTTAGACATAATGTAAGAACAAATTCATTTTTAGTATTGCACTTTTACCAACTTTTAATAGTGAACCCTTTTTAAATACAATATTTTAAACTTTTTGACTAAATGGGGACATCAAAAATTTAATGAAACAACCCAATCTTCCATGGTACGCTTTCCTTTGAATAATACAGTAGCGTGTGTTGTATGCAACTTCGAGTTTTAACACACACCACAACCAATCAAACTAGCCGTTATGAATAGTAATACCTACTTTTTGAAATTATATATATTTTATATTTCAAAATGGACTACATTTTTGGATTCGGAATATCGAATTTAGCCTAAGGTGAAATTTTGGTACTTTTCGGATCACTTTAATATTTTGATTAATAGTGAAAATTACTAAATTTTAATTAAAAACAACTTTTTAATCAAAATAATTAATAGTGATAAATTATGAATTTGAGTGATTTTAAAGTATATTTAGAATATATTTTTACTATTTAATACAGTTTTGGTCATTGGACGTAATTTTACAATTAAACCGGAAATAAACAAGTGTCAATCTTTTGATAGTTACTATCTCTTAAAAACACGTTTTTTGTTTTAACAACGGGAATTAATTTTAAATAAATTTCGGCCACTTCCGTGTTTTGAATTTGGAAAAATGTATTCCATATTTGGAATCAGGATGGCCAAATTGTGTAAATAAGTAACTTTTATTTTTAGACATTTTGAATAATTACTTCGGTAAATATTTTATTTACCATGGTTAAGGGTTAATCTGGTAAATAAGGGTTAAAAAATAAGATTATAATAATACTAAATTACCCTAAAACGTGTCCTAGCCTTATTGGTTGATAAATTTTCGACCATAGGCATCTTTGGGTCGATTTTGGGACCCCATGTAGCCACTTGTAGGTGATAGGGGCAGTTAATTTTAATTATGTTAAAATAAGTACAAAAATGACATAAGCATATATCTTTTAGAAAAACAATTTTTACATAGGGTTATATATGTTGGATTTTCGACTATAAATATTCATTAGAAATATAAAGAGATTTAATAAATAATGATATTTTATTTATAATTTTTAGATATTAAATAATTTAATTTATTTATGACACAATGATGATGCAGTAATTACCATAATAGTGAAAAATTAAAATAATTGATATTATAAATACCCAAATAAATATAATTTTATACTTTTAATGAATTACACTAATTTTATACAATAATATGAAATAATAGTATTGATTTAATTGACTTTGTTAGATGTAATCATTCTGTTATAAGTTTCACAAAAATCAACTATTGAATAGTGTCAAAATTGACATAAAAGAGTTTTTAAAACAAATATTATATTATTAATTGATATTAAATTCCTAAAAATCTAAGGTTCATCCAAGAGACTTATATCATGATAGGTGTATCATCAATGGACCATTTGGGGATCTATTGGATTTATATTGTATGTTTATTAACCATATAATATAAAAATACAAAGAGACATTGTAAAAGTGAAACTAATTAACTTAGAGTTAATACTTAAAGATAAGGTTAATATAAGTACCCAAACCTATCTAAATTCTGTTGGTTGAGTGGTTTTTGACCCATCCACACATTAAAATCTAAATAATACACTTTTCAGCCATTATAAACCGAATATGAATTTATTATAAATTAATATTTCCATCTTTTCCAAAGTTGCTCCTCACCCCTCTTATAAAAGGGCACTCCTCCTTCTCATTTCTTCACACCTTAAAAGACTTTTGGATCGTCCAACCTCTGCCCAAATACTCTCCCAACTTCCCTAAATACAACATAGATGCCTTAGTTTGATCAGAAAGCCAACCTAAGGAGCCATTTTGATCAAATCAAAAGGAAGAACCCGAAAAGAGGTAATGTTTTCACCACCCCTTTTCAAGTTCCTTTCTTCTTCCACTTCTTCATTCATTGTTATTACCATTATAAAATAATAAATCCAGTATATTATTTATACTGTGATTTTAATATAAATATGGTACAACCATATTCATTATTCTATCCACCCTTTGAATAACATTTCACCATACATGCGTACGTACGACTTACCGTCTCCACGTCGTTGTGTAATTGTTATTCAATATATTATTATTTGGATGGGTATAATAATGATATGTAACTCATTTAAATAATAAATATAACATGTTAATTATTCTGTATATATTATATAACATCCATTTATATATTATTTTAATGTCAAAAGAATGATATTATCGCTCGTGCGTACGTACGGACTACCGTCTCCACGAACGCGATGAGATTCATTCTCCATCGTATCCATTCAAGTATAATTATCATTTTATGATTTAAAAATGATGTTTAAGGACTTGATATCATTCTGGATATTATTAAGATAAATCCTATCCATTACAAACATGGCTTACGTAACAAAACATATAAAAGAAAACGAGTAAGTTAACACCCGAAACAACGATAATACTAAGATATTATTAACAAATCAATGTTAAATGATCATATATGATATCATATTAATGTATATGATTATTGTATAATTTAATAACAATTATTTTACCATTATACAGGAGGTCAAACTACCCCAACCAAGGAAAAGTACAAGGTAGGGGTTTATTTCACAATCTCTTCATTATCTGAGGTTGTTTATACGTAATAATATACTGGGATCTCTTTATCATCCACATCCATGTTTCTTAAAAATGTATTTCAAAACATTTTTAATATTTACAAGAATATGGGCTAAAGTCATTTATAACCTTTTTTGACTTTTTATAAGTGGTTTATAAAGGATTCTTTCCGTCGTTTTCCAAACAAGGTGATTTTTAACCATTTTGACAGAATTAAGGTAAGAATGTTTTTTAACTTATACGGCGGGTGCAGCTATTTTCCACCGTTATAAAATCATCAAAGCTTCCTTGACAATATTATAAGAATATTTTCAAAGAAAATGTTTTATTTTATAAATATATGACTCATAAATGATTTCAAAATAGAAAGAGATATTTATCTAAAAAGAGTTTTGATTACATCTATGTCAACATCCTTTGATGGATTTTAAACTTTTTTGAAGTTGATTTTTTATGATACAAAACTTCTATATTGTATTGAAGGTTTTTTTATATGTTTGACTGTGGATGTAATATTTTTATACAATTCATGGTTTATGGTGAATGTATTTGACATTTCTTATGCTATTTTTAATATGAATGTTTATGTTATGTTTAAAGCTTTCACATGGGAATGCGTTGGACTTAATAGGTGATGGGTGGAGCCCGCTATAGCTCCTCGATGCATCGGTAGGTCTCATTAGACAAACTAGTGTCTTCGCACAAGGCCTTGACAAAATCGTATTAGTAGTCTTCGCACAAGGCCTTGCCTATGTGGGTATGATAGTCTGGCATTATGCATTCCATCATTATGAATGGGGTTATTGATATTGCATGTTATTATTAGATTAGTAGAATATACATGTGAATAAGTAAATGGAATTATTTAATTTTATTTTTTCTATACTATGTTTAACTTCATGTTTAAAAAGATTTTGTTTTAGTTATACATTGCCTAAAATGTTTATTCTTATTTATAAAAGTTTTCTCTATATTGTTATCCTTACTGGGCATTTGAGATCACCCCTTTTCAATGTTTTATTTTTCCCAGGGTATGAAGAAGTAAATTATGAATGACCTTCAGGGATATTATGTGGGGATATGGGTGTGGAATATGAAAAAAATATGTTTTTGTAGTTTTTATTTTTATGATGTAATGTAAGACTTATGAATATATCTAGGATTTCTGAGGCTACTAAACCAATCGATCTTTCGAGATTTGATCTTTCTTGTGATCATGGAAATGTTATGTGATAATGCACCGACTCTAGGTAACTGGGGTCGGGGCGTTACAATAATTATAAATATAAAACTATTTCATAAATCATGGTAATTTATTTATAGTTTTCTAACATAAAATAAATTTATTTATTTATGACACAATGATGATGTAATGATTATCTCATTTATGAATGATTTAAATAAATGATATTATAAATATTAAAATAATTTTTTTGAAACTTTTTATTCCATCCACTAATTTTATATATTATTATGACTTGTTATCTGTGAATTAATGATAGTTTATTGGAAGAATCATGTTTTTTTGGATTTTCATTAAAAATCAGAATAGGAATACTATAAAAATGGACATAAATGATGTTTTCAATTAATTAATATGTTATTGAATAATAAAATAGTACTAAAAATATAATATTAGGCCAAATGACATATATGATGCTAAAAATGTCATTAAATATCCAATTTGGATCTCTTGGAATTTTATAATAACAATATTTACCTTATAGAGTGAATACACAAATAGAAATGTTAAATGTAAAATTAATTAACTTAGACTTAAATATAAATGATATGAAATTTTTTTTAAAAAACATGTATAAAACCTATTTATAGAGAGAATTTAGAATAATAGTAATCTTAGATTTGAATTTAATGAGTTATGTTTCTTTTGAAACTGGAAATTATTTTATAATAAAATAATATTTTCCATCATTCCAAAAGAGCCTCTCCTCCCTCTTATTAAAGGACACCACACCTAACCAATTACTGACACCTCTCCAACCCTCTGGCTCGTCAAAACTCTGCCCAAATAACCTCCCAAGATCACTATCTTCCATCTAAAATCATTAACTTTGGCATAAGGCACTTCAAGGATGCATTTTGGTTCAATCAAAAAGAATTTTCATGACTTAAATGTAACATATTCAATCAAGTTACCTTCATTTATTTTACTTCATCACTCCCTATCATCTTATTATTATTATTCATTTACATAAAAACTCCATTATCTTCAATATAATAGGTTGTTATGAGAATTTTTCGAACTACACCTACAAACACCTCAGTCTAATGGGTAAAGAACATATTGTTTCTGTGGACGACGAACTACTACCCCACAAAACGATGATTGTTTACTGTTATACTACCAATTCATATGGTTTCCATTATGATGGAAATTTATTAATATATGATACATATTACATTTATATTGTTTCTATTCTTCTTTATTTTTAATTTATATCTTACATTTATGGTTTCCATAATGCGTAAATACGATAATTTTATTTGAGGAAGTGCAGACTACCACCCCCTCAATATGATATGACTTGTTCATGCCATTAGTGGAATGTATAAAGTAAGGAGTAAATTTAATTATATATGATATTATATGATATTTATAATATACCTATGTATCATTAGGTTTTCATTCAATTAAATATGAAATAGAAATGAAAGTAGCGTTCATGTGTATGTACTGCTTACCGTCTCTATGAATGGTGTATTTCCTTTCATATCATCAAATGTTATGTATTATAATAAATACATGTATATACTGGATATATATGATATATATGATATCTAAATCTAGAATATCAGTATGGAGATATTGGGAATTTTACCACATGGATAATTTGTTATTATTAGAAGTTTATTTTTTACCCTAGTACAAAATATCGACAAAACAACCGTTACATAATTAAATGATTATATAATTACTATAACATGGAAATGAGTGATATAAAAGGAATAATGAACATTAAATATGATCTTAAGAAAATCTAAATTAAAATAAGTTTAATATTTAGGATATTAGAGAACAAACAAGTCAATTCGGACATTAGGTAAGGGACATCGTCTCAATCTCCTATCATTGAGGCATATTTTGATTAATTCGCAACTTTATTTTATATGGATTATAAAACCATTTGAATTTTAATTTCATTCAAAGGGAATATTTTTTCTACGTAGTGTTTCACTAAACAAAAAAGGGAATGTTTTCCTTATCGTACATAGTGGCAATGACTTTTCTTCCGTAGTGAGCATTATTTGATATTTGGCTTCCTTAACAAGTTGTAATCATTTTAAAAGAAAAATAAATTTCATATACTATTTTACATATTTTGGTATTGAAAATGGTTTTGATAATGTATTGGTTATGTCAATATATTTAAATGATATGTTGTGATTGAAATGTGTAAATGTTATATTTCTTTCATGTTTTTTATGTGTTATGAATATGTTATGTTTCTTGGTCATTATTTACCTATATGGATAGTTTTGTGATAAACCAAGGGTAGGTGAGCCTCAGATAGATCTCCAATGCCTTGGGTAAAATGAAATAGGTAAACATTAATGTTTCATAGAATTGATTTAGGGAATATACTATGATGGTTATTCCAAATATAAATCCATATGTAGTTGTGAAAGTTACAATGTATGTTTGAAAAGGATGTCATAACTGACGTTTATGATTATTGTTTTATATGTGTTATTCATAAAAATTATGACTTCAAGAGGTATGTTAAAGAGATTATGTTTTTTATTTATTGATGATCTAATGTTTTCATTCTATATTTTATAACCTTTACTCAGCCTTTTAGGCTTATCCCAGGTTTTTGAACTGTTTTTCATAGGGTATAAGGGATGGTAAGAGAAAGGAAAAATTCAAGAAGATTTATATCAAGAAAATAATATTCATTTTTTTTTGAGAATGTTTATTTTTTAAAAATAGTGGATACTGAGTATAAGATTCTAATTTTAAATATTTGAGATTTAATGTAACAGTTATGGTTTAATTCTTTAAAACATTAAACCCCAATAGATCCCCAATGTGAATTGTTAAATTAATTCAAGAGTATGTAATTTTTAAGTATGGGGCCATATAGTTGGTTTTAGAGGTATGTTTTGATAACATTTGGAGTTTGGATATTGTTAGATCAAAATCCATAAATTATTTTATGGTATGATTTAAATGATATAGAATTTATATATTATCATGTTGCATTGCCAATGATATTTCAATTATCATAGTGGTTTTCCATAGAGGAAACAAGGTGTCTATGATGGGATAACATCAAGAAGAAAAAAACCTTCCAAATCATCAACCTAAGATGGTGAGAATAGGAACTGAGCAATTTGTTGCAGTGATGGAATTGTTGAGTCATGCTATAAATGGTGGTGGTATCCATGCATGAGATCAGCCAGATCAAGCACAGAAGAACATGTCTGTAGTGGAGCATTTAATGAGGCAACCTCCCTTATCATTCAGAAGATCATATGACCCTATGATAGTTGAAGGGTGGATTAAAGCACTATAAAAATATTTTTGAGGACATGGGGTGTTCATAACATCAACAGTTTGACCTTGTTATTTACCGTTTAGAAGATGAAGCTGATCAGTGGTGGTTTATAGTGAAAAATATCTGGGATAGTGAAGAGATTGATAATATTTATTGGGATGAATTCAATTGTATGTATCTTGAGAAATTTTTTTTCTAAGGTGGTTCATATTTGGATTGAAAAAAATTCCTAGAATTGAGGGAGGTGGATGACTCAGTGGCTGCTTATGATGAAAATTTCACACGACTAGAAAGGTATACACCAAATTTCATAAGAGATATTGATGGAAAAATATACCATTTTTACTTAAGATTAATTCCAAATTACTGAAGGGATTTAGCTTCTCTTGAGATCATAAGTTATTAAAAACATGTTCCTTGCGAGGATACATTGTAAAGGGTGTTTGTTGATGATCATTTGTTCTTTAGAAAAGAACATAATAAGAGGCCGAGGTGGTAGACGAAAGGAAAGAACTCTTAAAATTGTATGACAGTAAGAAAATTATGTTTAATGTTGGTAAAAATTGTGGTAAAAATAATTATGGGGATGAGTTTTGAATTCCAGTAAGTTAAAATGATGTGGTAAAATGAGACATTATGTTTGTAATTACATCAAAAAAGATCAAGGTAATAGTAAGACAAAAACTATTTTACAATCAGTGAAATGTTTTATGTTCAATGAAATGGGTCATTATGAAAATAAGTGTCCAATGAAGAATTCAACTAAGGGAAAGTACCTAGAAAACAAGTATAAAGTGGTGGTGAAATCATTTTTAACTACTTAAAAAAATGTTGGGCCATAAAATTATGTAGTATAAGGTATGTTTTTTATTCATATTATCGAAATGCGTTTTTTGATTCGAGGTCTACACATTTTTTTATTTCTGATAAGTTTTCTAGTAAATTGGGATTTCCATCCCAATATATTAATCTTGATCTTTTGGTAAAAAAATTGGGAGGAAATATTAAGGAAAAATGAAACTATAAGAACTTTCATGCCCTTATATACATAAAGAATCTACCTGAAAATCGTATTGTTTTTCCTCTAGAAGAGTTTGATTTTATTTTTGGTATGAATTTACTTTCTTCATTATCATTGTATTATTGAATTCAGATATAAATTGTTTTTTTTTTCAGAAAGAATTTCAGTTTTTGTATATGAAATAACCCTTACTTTTGATAACATATTAGTAATATATGGAAATATTAAAATATAGAAATGAATTTTTTCATTCTCATATTGTTGAATTCAAAGAAACTGTTCAGATTAATGATGTTTTAGTGGTAAATGAGTATCTTGATGTTTTCCTGATGAGTTTCCTGGTATAATACATGACAGGGAAGATAAATTTATTGGTGAATTAGTTCCTGATGCTAATAAAATCTAAACAACCCTTTATCGAATGGCTCAAATTGAACTTTTAGAGTTAAAAAAACAATTACATGAGTGGTTAGATGAATGTTTCATTCAACCTAGCACATCAACATGGGCTGCTCTTGTATTATTTTTTAAAAATAAATATGGTTCAATGGTAGTATTCATTAATTATAGATCATTGAATAACATCAATGTTAAGAAGAAGTATCATTTTACTCATATCGATGATTTGTTTGATCAGCTCTATGGAGCTTAGTATTTTTTAATGATTGACTTGAGGTCGGGCTACCATCAGTTGAATGTAAAGGAATACGACATTATAAAGACCACGTTTTGTACTAGATATGACCATTATGACTTTGTAGTTATGCCTTTTGGGTTAACCAATGCACCTGCTGTAATCAGGGATCTTATGAATATAAATTTTTGCAAGTTCTTGGATAATATTGTGGTTGTATTTGTTGATGAAATTTTGGTTTATTCATAAAGTAAAGAAGAAAACTAAATTTATTTAAGGGTTGTCTTGAAAACCGTAGAACAAAAAAAACTATATGGGAAATTCAACAAGTGTGACTTTTGGTTAAACAAATTATATTCCATGGTAACATTATTTCAAAAAAATAAAATAACTATTGATCCTGCTAAAATAAAATTTGTTGAAGAATGGCCAAGACCTACCAATATCACAGATATTCATTGTTTTCTAGGATTAGCGGGTTATTAGCTGAGGTGTTTTGAAAATCATTCATGGTTATCTTTTCTAATGAATATGTTAAATTGAGAAGGTGTTACGTTTATCTGTACAAAGGTATGTGATGATTTTTTTGGAATTGAAATGAATATTGGAGAATGATCCTGTTTTGAAACTTCCTTTGGGAAATAGTGAGTTTGTTATCTAAAGTAATAATTCATTGAAAAGGCATTGTTGTTTCTTAATCATGAATGGAAAATGAATTTATAATGCTACATTTCCTTTCAAACCTCATGATTTAAATTACACTACACATGTTTTAGAATTAGCAGTTGTTTTTTTTTCTTTACAAATATAGAGGTATCATCTGTTTGGAGTATAATGTGAAATATATTTTGACCGCAAAAGTTTGAAGTGTATGTTCACACAAAAAGAATTGAACATGAGAAGGAAGAGATGGATGGAATTAATCACAGATTATGATTGCACGATCTATTACCATCCGTGAAAGGTAAATAAAGTGTTTGATGATTTGACTCAAGAAAATAATGTTACATTAACCACGTTATGTTTGGAAGAAGATAATTTGATTAAACATTATATGATATTTTGAATAGAAGTTATTGGTGAAGGGGGTCCCTCTTTTTTGTTTTAGGTGTTTGTGAAATCATATCTATCAACCATAATGATGCAAGCATAGAAAGAAGATAGTGAGTTTCCAAAATTGACAGAGTTTTTTCAAAAGGGTATGTTACCTGAATTTCACATTGATAGTGATTTTATTTTTTGGTTTAGATAGAGATTATGTGTGCCCTATGATTCAATGTTTATTAATGAGTTGTTATGTGAAGCCCATAGTTCTACGTTTTCAGTTCATCCCGACACTACTAAGATATATAGGGATCTTTGGGAGTATTACTCATAGGATGAAATGGAAAAAGATATTACTGACTTTACAGTGAAGTGATTGACTTTTCAGTATGTTAAAGCAGAGCAGCAGTTACTGAAAGGGATGCTTCATCCTTTACCAGTACTATAGAATAAATGGAAAAAATGTACATGGACTTCATTGTGGGATTTAGAAAGAAATATCACGTTAATAATGCAATTTGGGTTATTGTTGATCGATTGACTAAATCTATTCTTTTCCTTCTTATTCGAGATAATTTTTAACCAGATCAACTTTCTCAGTTGTGTGTTAAAGAGATAGTAATGATTCATAGAGTTCCCCTTTCCATTGTTTCTGATCATGATCACAGGTGCACTTCTATCTTTTGGAAAGGCCTTGAAATATCATTGGATACTGAATTAAATTTCAGTACTGTATTTCATACAGAATTATATGGGTAGTCCGAACATATAATTCAGATATTATAAGATATGTTATGAGAATTCTCAATGGATTCTCAATGAAATTGGAACCAACATATTTCTTTGGTAGAATTTTCATATGATAATAGTTTTTGTTCCAGTATACAGATGGCTCCATTTGAGGCATTATTTAGATCGTTGTGTCAAACTCCTCCTTTTAGGATGAAGTTCATTAAAGGATGTTGATGGGACCCGAATTGGTATAAGAGATGGAAAAAATTCAATTGATTCAGAAGCACATGATAACATCTCAGATCAGGAAGAGAAGTTATGCGGATAACCAGAGGAAGGATATTTCTTTCGAGGTAGGTTATAATGTCTTTATCAATGTTTCTCCATGGAAAAGTGTGATGTGTTTTGGTAATAAGAGAATGTTGAGACCGAGGTTCATTAGACCCTATGAAATCATAGAGAATGTTGGATAAGTTGCCTACATAGTGGTTTTACCTCCATGTTGATCCCAGGTACACAATGATTTTTGTGTTTCAATATCGAAAAAGTATATTCCTGATCCATCTAATGTTTTGAGTCTGGAGGTCGTTCAGTAGGAAGAGAATATATCATATGAAGTAAAATCAGTCCAGATTTATGACTACATAGAGCATGTGTTGTGGAATAAGGTAATCCATCAGGTAAATATTTGGGGAAAACCATATGGTTGAAGAGGCAACATGGGAATCTGAGAATCCTATAAGGGATAAATACCCCCACTTATTTGATATGTTAATAAAAATTTCAAGGATGTAATTTTCAAAAGGGGGAAGGATGTACAATACTAGGTAAATAAATAATATAACATTTCCATATTTATTAATTTTTGTGAATTAAATATTAATTTTATTTTAAATATTATTCTATGCTTGAAGGCATACCTGACATGCAACAATGGGTTTTTTTGAAATCTCATGTTGAATACAATGTTGAGTCATACTGATAAATAATAATATAATATTATTTTAAATGGTAGTTAATACCAAGACTTTTTATTAGAGAGAATGAACACAACTAACTACAATATGATTATATATGTTGTTTAAATTTATTTATATTTATACAACAAAAGTTAGAGTCTTAAAATGTGAATTAATCCAATTTTAAGCATAATCACTCTAAAATTCATTAAAAGGTCGATTTACTGCCTTTTGTTGGAGAACCCTTTTTAAATCTAGATATTGTCACTTTTTTTCAGAAAATAGTATTCGTCTTTAGAATTGGGACATCAAAATTTACATTGGATGAAATTTTGGTATTTCCCTGATAATGTTCATTTTTAATGAATAGTGAAAAATACTGCATTTTAATTCAAAATTTCCTTTTAATCTAATTTTTTTATATGTTTCGATTATATTTTTAAATTGTCTTATAGTGTAATTGAATTATATATTTACCATTTATTCTAATTTTCGTCATTGGAAGCAATTTTACTTTTAAATTGGACATAAATACATGTCAATTTTTTGGTAGTTTTTACTTCGTAAAAACACTAATTCTTGATTTGAAAATGGAACTTAATTTTACATTATCTAATGAAACTTATATGTCTTGAATTTAGGGAAATATACATATTTTTTAAATTTTCAATATCAAAAAAAATTTGGGTAAATTTTTGGTATTTTTCTGAAAACATTCAATTTTTTATGAATACTGAAAAAACACTACATAATAGTTAAAAACTGAATTTTTCCTTTAAATGTTTTTACCACTACTGTGAATTTAATTTCAAAAAATCCAACATACATGGTTTTCATCAGTAAATAAAATGTGGTTCAATAAGGTGAAAATTAATTTTTACAAATAGTAACTTTTGACATTTATTTAACATGGTTAAAGGTAAATAGGGTAATTCAAGGTTAAAATAATATTATAATTATATAAAATTATATTAACACTTTCCCTAACATTACTAAAAGTGTCATGTCCAACTAATAAAATTCTTTGCTAGGACGTTTTTCCTTTGAATTCAATTTGGGAAAGATAATGTCATTAATTAACTTTTTATTTAATGTAAAAATAAAAATATCATAAACATGTATTATTTTGGAAAATCAAGGTTAATGTGGGGTTTTATAATTGATATATTTTACTTTATGTAATCATTAAAAATTTAAAAAAATTTCCTAAATAATAGTAATTTATTTATTATTTTTAAAACCAAATAAATTTATTTATTTATGACATAATGATAATGTAATGATTACCTCATAATGAATTTTTTTAATAAATGAGATTATAAATATTAAAATAAATTTATTTTTTAACTTTTTATGCCATACAAGAATATTATAGATTAATATGACTATTTATCGTTGAATTAATGATTTTTGTGTCAAATGAATCAAGTTTTTTTTTGGATTTTTTACAAAGTCGTTATCTGAAAAGTATAAAAATTGACATAAATGAATTTTTAAATAAATTAATAAATTATTAAATGATAAAATAGTATTAACAATATAATATTCGTCCAAATAACATATATCAGTATCAAAATGTATTAATGACCTAATTTTTGTTTCTTGGCATTTTATAGTAACTATATTAACCATATAGATTGAATACACAAGAAGACATGGTAAATGTCAAATTATTTAAATAGTGGTTAAAACTAATTGATAAAGTTAAATTTGAAACCCAAAAATTTCTAATACCTATTTTCTGAGAGGATTTAAAATAATATTCATCTTATCTTTGATTTTAATATGTTATGGTCTTTTCAAAATATAAAATTGTTTCATAATAAAATAATATTTTCAAAATTTCATAATGAGCCCCCTCCCCCCTCTTATAAAAGGACACCACTTCAATTTCATAATCTCAACTCTAAATCCCCCTTGAATGTCCAAAATATATCCAAATAAGCTCCCAAGATCCCTCTCTTCCTTCTAGAAGCATTAACTTAGGCATAAGAAACATTAAGGAAGACTTTTGGTTCAATCCCAAGAGAGTTGACCAATTTAAAAGTAACTTCTACTCTCAAGTTCCCTTCTTTTATTTTACTTATTCAGTCACTATTATCTTCTTACTATCTTTTATATAACAAAACTATTATCCTCAATATAATGGTCTTTGTTTCTTGATAAATATTCAAACTAATGTTAAACACACCTTTGTCTAATGGGTAAAGAACATTCTGTTTCTGTGGGCAGTGAACTACAACCTAAGGAAACGATGATTGATCAATCATCTCCTACCACATTTTATGGTGGCCACTATGATTTAACTACATTTATATGTGATATATATTATATTTATATTTTTTATTTTCTTTTTTATTGTTTATTTATAGCATACCTTTATGGTTTTCATAATGGGTCAATACGATAATTTCATTTGAGGAAGTGCGGACTACCACCCCCTTAATGTGATATAAATCGTTGATTCCATACATGGAACGTATAAAGGATAGAGTTAGTTAAATTATATATGATATTATACTTTATTTATAATACACCTATGTATCATTTTTTTTATTCCATTAAATATGAAATATAAATTAATGCAACGTTCATACGTACGTACGGCTTACCATCTCCATGAATGGTGCATTTTATTTCTTATCTCCAAATGTAATGTAGTATTATAAATATATATATATAGTGAATATATATGATATATATGATATATAAATACTGAAAATCATTCCAGAGATAACAGACATTTGACCACATGGGCAATTTGTAATTATAAGAAGTTCATATTTGACTCAAGTACCAAATATCGACAAAACAACAGTTATTAACATAAATTATTATATAATATATATCACATGGTAATAAGAGATATAAAAGGAATAATAAACATGAAAAAGGATCTAATGAAAGTTAAAATTAACATTAGTATATTATTCAAGAGATTATATAATTAACGAGTGAAGTCAAACATGAGGTAAGGGACTTCATCTCAATCTCCTTTCATTGAGCCATATTTTGATTTATACACGACATTATTTTATACAGTTTATAAACCCATTTGAATTTTAATTTCATTCAAGGGGAATATTTTTTTACGTAGTGACTTACTAAACAAAAAATGGAATGTTTCTTTTTATAATACAGGCAACAACGAATATTCCTCCGCCACAAGAATTATTTGATATTATGCTTCCTTAACAAGATGTATTGTATTTAAAAGTGAAATAAATACTATATACATTTTTATGTATTTTGGTATTAAAAATGGTTTTGATAATGGATCTGTTATGCCAGTATATTTGAATGTTATATTGTGATTTAAATGTTGAAATTTTATCTTTCCTTTCTGTTTGTTTTATGTGTTATGAATATGTTATGGTTCTTGGGTACTATTTACGTATACAGGCAGTTTTGTGATTAACATAGTGTGGGATAACTTTATATAGCTCTCCAATTAATTGGGTAACTTGATAGAGGTAAACATTAATGTATCTCCTACAAGATTTAAGGAATATACTATAATGTGTATTCCAAATGTAACTTCATACATACCCATGAAAAGTACACTGTAATTTTGATGTGGATGACACAAGTTACCTTTATGAGTTATGATTTCTATGTGTTATTCATAAATCTTATAATTTCATGAGTTATGTTAATGATTGAATGTTTTGTTTTTATTGATGAACTAATGTTTTCATTATTTATTTTATAACACTTACTAAACCTTTTATGCTCATCCCATCTTTTTGACATTTTTTTCATATGGTATAAGGTAGGGTAAGAGAAAGGAAGCATTCAAAAATATTTATATCAAGAAAATAATTATTTTTATCTTTTATGAATTCTTATTTAATGAAAAAATGGATACTAATTAGAAGTGTATACATTGAAATATTTGAGATGTAATGAAATAGTTATAGCCTAATTATCTAAAACTCTACACTTAAAAAAATCCTTATTGTGATTTTCTAACATAATTTCAGATTATTTAATATTTGAGGCTGGGGTATTAAAATGTTATTAGGTGTTGTTGGGTAAGTTAATAACACCCAATACCCCTTGTAGAGTGATATTCAGTAATTGAGTTTCTAGTGTTTTGAAACATTAATACATCATTATGGTGTGTTCGAGCTTGACCCCAGTAATGGTATTTCTTTTTATATTAAATTAATGTTAAATCCAATATTGGTGAATGGAAAGCACCACATCACATAAACTTTACCCACCTATGGTATGTTTATAAATAGTGTTTGTCGATTTTATTGATAAATCGGTATGTGAGTTGTATGAATATGACTTGGCCAAAATAATTGAAAATGAAATGTTGGTTTCATGTCATATCACCCCTTGAAAATTATGGTGGAATGTAGAGGATCCACCAAACTAAATGATCATAAATTATATTGTTTAATTAAATGTTTTCATTCTAAATGGAATTTTACAAAATAATTAAATGCAGTAACTGAACCAAATGAAATTAGTAAAAAGAATTTATTATATTTCCTTATTACATTAAATGAATTAAATGAAAGGAGACTCATTACATACATTGTTTGAAATATTAAAAGGTTTGGCTTCACTTGAAAATGATTTTGGATTCCTTGGGGAATCTTATAGTTATTAGAGGAAGCCATTCAATTTTGAGTATTCAAGTTGTCTAGGGGTGAGACCCGCCTTGGAACCAAATCACTATCATTAGTTGGATAAATGTTATGAAAACATATGACCCCTAATTTATTTTTATAGGATGCCTTGGACACAATCATTGGATCCAACATGACGTAAGGTGTCTTGGTTACACATTTGGGTATAGCTACAGTTTATTCCTTTTTTACCAAGGATGAATTCCTTGAACTTGGATAGACTCAATATTGTGGAATTACTTGGATGATGCTCTTGGTTTACACACTTACCATTATCCATACTGTAGATACCACTATGTTGGTGACCTTTGAGGTCCAGGTTTCATTGTTTCAGTACGGAATATTTTCTGACACTATCATGGGAAAATAATGTTAGTTATGGAAATTCCTTCTGTCACATATTAATTTGATTTATATATTTACTAATTAATGAATGTGATACATGATCAAAAACTGGCTGTGGGAAGAAGATGGTACTTGGGTATTTATTTACATTATAATGAATTTCATTACATATGTATTCTTGAACAGAGTTACAGTTTCCATTATCTGGAATGGATGTTATTGACATAGTTGGTGGTGTCCCACTGAGATTTATCTCACACCCTTTCTATGTTCAATTTGTATGAATGAAGACTACATGAATTTAATTTTTGATAAAGGGAAGAATACAAATTCATAAACTTAATTTCTTATTGTATTATTATGGAGATGGTAGTATATGACCAGGATAGAGCTTTAGATTCTTGGGATTTTTTATTTATTTTTTATGCTACTTTTTTTTTGAAACTTATATCTATGGATTTTATGAATGGTTTAAAATTTACTAGATACATGACATATCATCTTATACAGTGTATGATTTTGATTTCATATATTATTTATAATGTAGTCTAGTTCTACTATTTGGTTTCTTATCAATTTATATTTTTAACACTTTTTAAAATTATAAACTCTGAAAAACTCTAGTAATGATGGAATAGCCTACCCAATAACACACCCTAGGCACTCACTGCTAGTCAGTAGCTTCTAGAATTCCGAGACATTTTCTTGAGGACATGTGGCTAACAAGGCTTTGGCCACATATTATATGGAATCAAGGTGCTGGATGTCCCATATATCATACCTATTATCCTATCATCACCCTCATTAAATTCATTGTTATTATGATGATATCTCCTATAATATTAAATTATTTTTGAAAAATTATCACATGTCGAATATGATTCTCCTAGTTCATTCTTCAGGTAATATATTTAATTTCTAAATTAATTGATTTCATTATTTTATTTATATGTGTGAAATATATCTAGTTATTTAATATAAGTTTATTTTTTTAAAAAATATGAATTTATTATTTTGTTTCATTCCTGTGTAATATATTAATACTCCACTAAATATTGATAAAAAATAATGACATACGTCTTAAGATTTTATTACATAAAAATTTTAATTAATTCATATGAATTAAAATTTAGTGTATTTCTTGCATAGTAACAATTCATTGAATGGAATCACCATTTTTAATCATAACGTTTATCTTGAAAATGAATTTAGTTGTGATGAAATTCATAACATATAACATAAAAATAATCACTTACTCAAAAATTTTACCAAATTAATAAATCATATTATTCATTAAAATTTTCAAAAATAAAAATTATGTGAAATAAGTTGAATTATTTATATCAACATGTGTTATATGAATATGTTTTTATATATAATTTTTCCTTTATTTTTTTAGAGATGATATGTTCGAAATAATTTTTTCATAATTTTCATCTAAAATTTATAAATATCATTCCATATAATAACCTTATCCAGCATCACAATTGAAAACATTTTTTCTCAATAATATTTATAATCGCTTTCTCCAAATAATCTCTTAAATTAGAAACTAATTCTTAAAAAAATTTAATATTTTTTGTTAAGAATTATTCACATTTTCCACAACTGTAACATCTTATCTTTTAATAATTTAAGTTGTTCTTTTTATATCATTTTAAGAAATAATATTTTGTGGATATATATATCAAAAATATCTTCATATAATCAATAATCATTTTTATGGTATCATTTTAATTAGAAATAATTAGATAATTAATCATAAATATTTATGAAATATTCATCTTTATTTTCCTCCCATGCAACATCTCGTTTGGAATGTTTTCTATACAATGTAATAATACAAATATAGTTTTCATATATAAAAATTAAATAAAAAATTCCATACAAAATATATCTAGCGAGAGTTTATTTCTAAACATTATTCAATCCATGCTGTATCTTTTCTAGTTTCTTCTCTAAATATCTTTCATATATTCATCAAATATCCATATTAAACCCAATTTATTTGATAATTATTCTTCAAAATTCTTGAATATTTATATTGAAATACTATTAATGATTATTAGTTTATAATTTTAGAATTTTCATACAAAAAAAATTCTTTTATAGCATCCAATAATTTTAATTTCAAAATAATACCTCATATTTATGGGATACAACCATTAGACACTACATATTAATGTAAACATTAATGAAGAGTAAACAGAAGAATCTTATATCAATAGATCAATGTATTATAGGACTATAAATGTAAACAATTCAACAGTTTAATAAACCACTATAAATTATTATTTTATACTTTTTATAATATTCAAATAATGTTTTCATTTTGAGAAATTTCACTGAATTTAGAGTGTTCATGTGTTAGTGTGGTTATATATTGTGAAAAATAATTTTTTACCATGATATGATTGATGATTTGATAAATGGGTCTATATTCTGCTTCCATGAGTTCTTTATAATCCCGGTTATAAAAAATCAAGTCCTATATTCAACAAATGTCGTAGATATTTCAATTCATTCAGTTACCTTACATCACAATTATATTTCCTTTTATCATAATTGTTTACAACTTCTTGGTAATTTTCATTATTAGAATTATATAAAAACCCATCTTATACCATATATATTGTAACATATACCATTCAATACCAATAAATTTCTCACAATCATGCCCATTCAAAAATATTTATATTTCTCAAATCAGACTACAAAAAATTCTCGATTACTGAAAACGATTATAACTAATTTAGTTACATATAATATGTTATTTAGGATAATAATTTTAATTTTTAAAAATTATGTATACATATATTAATAAATTGAAAATTGGGTTTTATATATTTCATTCAGTCAAATCATCAGTATTTTAACTGCCTTCTCCACTATATATTTATCCATATATGTTCTTCCAAATCAACTTATCATTTATATACATGACATTACATATGATAAAATTGATTCAATTTTAAATATAACATGATAAACATTATATTTTTATCATTCTTTATGACTGATTATGATTTTATTCTCATCACTTTTCATCCTGAATATCATAACACATTAAATTTCAAACGATTAATACATGTATTTTCTTTTATTTATATAATAATAAAGAAGTATAATTTACATAGATACAAAAAAAATTATGCATATTCATCACATATTTTCTCCGCTATTCCATTAGGTTCTATAATGATTTAGCAAACAATGAATGTGAGTTCTCAACTCCTCTCAATAATAATGCAAAATTTGAGACGTGTTGTTTTGTTCTGTTATTATGATTTTTTTTAATATTTGTATATCAAGAATACTTTTTCGACTTCTATAAAGTATTATATTTATTAATTTTTTATTAAATCATAATGGACTAAAGTATAATATCATTCCCTGTGAAAATTTTCCCTTAATGTGTTTTCCATTATAGTTGAATGAAAACCATGATATTCATTATTAAATCACAATTCATCAACTAAACATTACTAGCTACCTATGGACTATAATATTCTATCACCATGTATGAATTAAACTCATTTCTTGGTTTTTATGTATCCTTGTCATATAAAAAATCCCATATTTATGTTCATTGGTTTATTTAATCCCATATTTAATAATGTTTTTAAAATATTCAATAATTTAGCTATTTTACTATTTTTAGAATGGCCTAATAAATTATCATCATGTTTTTTCACATATGTATTTTGAAAATTTTAATATTATCATTTAACAAAATATTAAAAAAAATCATATATAGAGCTTAATTTATTTTAACACTATATTAGTTGAGGTCTACATATTTGATAAGTGATTTAAAATCATTTAAATATCATTACTAGGTTTTTATATAAATATTTTGGACAAATTGTATTATTCATTAGGATATTTACTTTATATCTCATGGTTTAAATAATTTATTTTCTAATTATAAATTTATTTATATGGTAAAAACATAATTTGTAAATTTAATTCATAATGTTTCGCAAGAAAGAAAATTTTTTACCCATACAATCTCTAAATCATTCATGTAGGCATGACAAATAGTATTATACACTTTTAAAGAACATAACATTTATGAAACAAAAAATAAATAAAAATCCTATTATTGATGCTACTGAATAAAAAATGGATTAATAATGATTTTATAAAGTTGAGTGAATATATTTCAACCTATATTTATATAGATTTCATCATAGTAAAAAGGTGAATTTGAAATGGAACCATTTTATAACATCCTTGTTAATAAACCTATACATAATTCTAAAACCTTGCTCACATCTCAAACAAAGGAAAACTTGTAGCACAAAAAATGAATAAAATATATCATTTCATTCTATAAGTAACTATGGAATTTTCATATATGATTATTTAGTAAATGATCAATTTAATAGTTAATTAAATGAATGAGGTGGCATTAATTTTTTTAAAAGCATCTCATATTCTATTTCTAACAAAAAATCTTCAAATAATCTCATTTCCATTTCAACATTAACCATGGAATAATCTAGAATTATATAATTAATATTAATATAATTTAACCTCATGATGTATTAACCCTTTGAGATTAAAGGGAATTCACAAAAAATTTAATAAGAATCTTTTTATCCAAAATCAATAAAAATTATGTTTCATATATGTATATATTGAGGAAAAGATTTTACTCCTTCAGTTATCTCATTATATTTAAAAACTTCTTTTGAGAATACATAACTATATTATAGAACATGATAAGGTTGTATAATATAATGTAATAATTTGTTTTATTAATGTATTACAGAATCATTTCCTTTTTATGCTAATATTTCAAACATTCCTTTTTTTATTATATATTCTATGACTAATGTGATTATTTGTGAACTTATTTTAGACATGATTGTTGGTTTTTATTGAATTTTTTTTTGTAAATTAATTAATTTAAAAATTTCTTTTAAAACTGTTTGGAATTTGAATTTTTAAAGGTTTGATTAATATAAATATTTTTTTTAATTAAATAGAAAATTAAGAAAATAATATGTTATCAGAGTTTTCATAAATATTTATATTAATCAGTATTGTTTTTAGTTTTATCTAAATATTTATGAAACATTATATATCATTAATGATTTAATCTTATTATAAATTAATTATGTCAATTTATATTATTATACAATATTATCTAATAAAAAATTTATTAATTGTAATGATATTTATATAAAAAAAATTCTTTGAAATATTTCAATTTTTTGTATTAATTTAATTTACCCTTTTTATGTATTTTAAATTTTCAAATGTACTTATATTCTAGATTTTAGTGATCCCTTATGGCCGATTATTAATTCCAAATTTTCAATAACGAGACATTTAAGGAATGTATGATAGTTGTATAAATGGGAGATAGTCATCGAGAGGCTATATGGTTGTGATGGAGTAATGTTCCTATATTACTATGGTGGTCTTCGATATGAATATGTGATCACGATGAGTTATTTTATGTTGTTTTATGGATTATTTATATTGAAATATTGAAATATATTTTTTATAAGCGGGTGATATTAACATAGTTAACATGGAAGAAAATATAGATTATGGTGAAGATATTATTTTATAATCCATGTGTCCACTTTTTAAATCCAACGAACATCAAAATATATAGGTCTAGGAATCCTTAATATATATACCTGAGTGAAAATAATTTCATAATGAGTTTGAGATTCTAGAGTTATATAGACTGTTGTAGAATATATGGTTGATGTTTAATTCATTGTAGGTATTGGCCATTATAGACAATCATAATGGTCCATTTTCAGAGTGTTTATTTAATTAACATACACATTATATGAAATGATTTAGTTCAATAAAAAATTATATACAATATATTACATCCTATATTAATATAATTATTTTATTGAATGATATTTTTATGATAAAAAATTTATATAATTTTCAATTATGTAGTGTTAATGTTATTATTTTCTCTTGAACATGGTTTTGTATTTAAAATATGAGTATATATTTAAAATATATATTATATGTAATCAATTTAATGAAGACTATTTTCTTACTGTAATAGTTCATAATGAATACTAACTTATGGAAGATGATTCTATTTTAGTATTCTTCTAACTGTTATAAAAAATTAAAACATGAAGAAATTGAACTATATTTATTATTTAAATTATTTAGTTCATCCATTTTTTCAACATTCAAATTTGAGGATAATATTTGGTATTAGTTTAGGGAAAGAGACTTATGAAACTATTGGATTTAATTTCATTGATAAAACATGAAATCTATGTGCATTTTTTAAAACAATACATCTTAATTTTTTTACACATAATTAGAAAATCAATTCCTAAGCTATATCCTTGTCATTGAAGATCATATCATAAAATGATGAGGTTCATCTCATACCACCATATTGTAATACTTATGACTCTATGAATATTTTAAATTCATATAAAATAGTTCAACCAAATAGTGATGATAGATGAATAATAAAACTGATTATAATTTTTTTAGATAATATTCTAGATAATATTCCATATATGAGAGAACCAAAATTCTATTCATTTCAAAACACCTTTAGATCCATTATGAAAATATTTATTATAGGGAAATTTTCCCAAAATGTAGGATTTATCCCTAAAAATATAATTGGATTAGTCAGACCCTCCCTCAGTGGTAAAGGAGGGAACAAGATCACTATCATCACTGATCTGTGATTTACTTTACCATTGAGTGTGATAAGTATTTATAACATCAAAATACACCCTATTTTTTTCAAAAAACATGATTTGAATTTTTATATGTATCATTCTTAAATCTACTATAATTTAGACATTTATAACACCAAATGTTATTTAATATTCTATAATTTTTCTGAAAAAATTATAATATTTATTATATTTATTTAATTCATATGGTAATGAATGTTTATAATTTGTATTGTTATTTTATCATTTCATTTTAAAATTTAGTTATTTCAATTTAGATTGTTATGCTTATCCTATTTTTTAAAAATTATATTATTCTTATATTTTTTGAAATTTGAAGTGTGTTTAATAATTAATTTTTAACACAAAATACTCATTACATTATTTTTTTCTGTTGAAAATATATATATTCTTTATAATATTTATTGAATTTATATAGAAATGAAATTTTTTAACTTCCATTTTTATTTAATATTTTCATCATTAAAATTTAATTTTTTATTTATAGAATGTTATGTTTTTATTATTATTTAATAATGATATTATTATTATATTGGTTTAAATTTTAAGTTTTTTTTATTACTACATGTTTTAAAAAATAATTTATTTTAATTTAATGTTTTTTATTTTAAAAGTTACGTTAAAAATATCACATCATATGATATTCTAACTAGATGATGAGATTGATATTTATTGTTAAATTACTCAATAAAATTCCTTTTTTGTTTAAATAGTTTATTTTGAATGACCCACTCTAGTTATAGTTAGTGCTCAAAAAATAAAATCTACTCTTTTATAATGGGAAACAAAATTTGGTTTTATCATTTAGATTTTGATTGGGAATGGGATGTATGGATTATTCAAAAATAATTATACATATGTTTTTGAGAAGGATTTTATTGTGGTTGAACCTGTACTAGATTTTTGGTGTTTGATAGATTGGATAATGTAGCCTGGTTATTTTGAAGAGTCTCTAATTACATACTAGATGTATGTGGGGGCCTTTAGGGTTCATTTGGCCACTAGGATGAAGATGTTTATGCACTAGTTACGTAGTAGTCCTAAAAATGGATTTTCTCAAAAAAAAGGTTAGTTTTGAATTTGTAGTATCTAAATTTAAGAACAACTTTATTTTTTACCTTCCTGTAAATATACTATTCAATAATGGGAGAACCTTCACTATCTCCCACTCTAGTAGCCTCGTCGATTTATGTAATCCTAATGTGGTCAATTCAAATATTAATATTTTCTATTTTGATCCTATTATTCTTATGTATCATTTTATTTCATATAACGGGGTTTATGATACTTACTCTCGTTAAAAATGGTGGAATCAAGATATAATTATTTTTTTCTTTTTTATCTTCATGGTTAAAAGATATCTTTTCATGTTCAAATTTTTAGGTGATGAGTTTTTCCACGTATTGCTTTTCAATGTCTTGAATTATGTATGGATTTCCAATGAGTTGGATGAAATTAATCAATGTATTATGATGTGTTTTTCTATCTATTTGTATGAGTGGATATTGATGGTGGTTACATCCTATTGTACACATTTTATGTAGTAGGAGATCACCCAATGTTTTTTGGACCATGTATTTGATTTTTAGATTATTCACATGTTAATCATAATAATTTTTTTTATTTTTTATACCATATTATAATTAGTTTTAGTATAGGTATACCCTCATGGATAAGGTCAAAGACTAGTTGATATTGCTGAACATGGAAAATTTGGATTACTATATTGTGAAAGGTGGAACCAAAACTATCTCCTATTAGTTTATACATCATTTTATTGGACATGTGATATGACATCTAATTAAATTTTTCTAATTGAGATTAAATTAATTAATGATTTTATATTCCTTGACACACATGATTGGATTAAATTTATAGTGGATTTATAGAATCTTTATCATTATGATTTTTTACAGTATCCAATAGTGGACATTGGAATAATAAAATGTGTTAAAAATATTATATTTTAACCATATAATAGTATGAATTTAGGAATGTATAAAATATTTTCCCATGGTATTCATACCAAAAGACACATAATTGTAAGGGGTATGATGGATTGATAATGGTTGGATTTGAGGCAGTCCAAATGGAATATTGAGTTACCGTGAAACAAAATGGGTTGTTTTTCAGTGTATACAATGAGTTGTAATAAATTCTTATCACATAGTATATTTGAGAGTATACCATTAGATTTGATGTATATATAGGTTGTGTATGAAATTTCCAATGAAATGGGAACATTACTGTGAGACTTAAATTCGTAATCCATTATATTATTTTCCACGACTCTATTTATTAATACCATTATTTAATTATAATGTAATATTAGATATATACAAGCAAACAACACAAGTTTATTGATATTCTTTGACCATAATATTTAGAAATTATATATATATATATCCCTGAGGTGTTTCCTAATTTGTTTAAGACATAGTATATCATGGTGTTATTTTGGTCTCATTTTAAAAAATAATGTAATATAATAATTTTCTCGTCATGGTGAAAAAATTCATTAAATGTGATATTTTTATAATTTGTGTGATTATGTGGCAGACCTTGATAATATATATCTAGTTTGTGAGATTTTCGAATCCATATTACCAATATGATATACATGTTTTCACATATGTTTTCCATTTCATATTTTTTAACATGAAAATTTAATTGTTTTAAGTCAGTTATTATACATTTTATGTTAAAAAACCAGGGATTGTATAGTTAAGGCACACAAGTGAACCAATATACTGACATGTAAGGATTTTGTGGGCCACACGATCACACTAACTATATGTATATTGAATTTAATGCTTTGAGAAATATATAATGGGCTAGGAAGCCATACCATTTTGCGATTTGTGAGTTTTTATATATTGAATATTTTTATATGGGATGGAGATGATGTTAATACTAAATATTATAAAGGGATTTGTTACGTGTCATGCCAACTATCAGATGATGAGTGATCATGGTTGGGCGTTAATCCCAACAATATATGGGTGAGCCTTAGGAAAGAATATACTACCTAATTTTTTGATTTTTTCATGGTGGATGTATTGTGTCTAGTGATAAAATTTGTCTACAGATACAATTTTTTACATTTTTGTTACTAAATGATGACACAAGGGGTGTTTATGATGTGGTCATATAGATTCAATTTTTCCAAAGATAATTGAGAGAGTCACAGAGGGATGTGATTACACATCAAGGACATTTATACATGTGAAATTTTATTCCTATTGGGATGATGGTAAAATTTATTATAAAATTGTACATGGGTGGAAATAGTGTGATATTATAATTATATATTTGATTCATGTGATATGTTGTTGGACCTTGGAAATGAGTGGGAGGACATTCATTATCATAAGGTAATTTACATGAAAATATATGAATTATATTAAATTAAACTATTGGTGTGTTTTTGTAATGGGAAGCTATACCCATTGAGTAATGAAATTTGTCTAATGTGTTTAGAAATTTACTATGGAAACCTATTTTTTGTTCCCCAATTATGATGAGACCTTTTTGACTATGTACATACTTTGATGTAATATTGAATCTAAGGAAATAGTGTAATTATGAAAACATGGTGGAATCTTATAATTAAATAGATGATTTAATAATTTTAGTGCAACACATGCTATCCTTAAATTTTATATTATTTTTGGTTGATTCACCAAACCATGTGAACTTTAGGATATATGTGTGTTAATAGATAAGTCCCATATCTTATATGTTTATTTTAATAAATGATTCTTATTATGTGAATGATTATTCTTGTTACACTAAATGGATATGGATTTCATGGTTTGGTTGTTCAATCCAAATATGATTATGAGATATAATTATAATCTATGTATGATGATCATGAAATCCAAAAATAAATGGGATTGGATTGGATAAGATATCAATAATTGGTTTGGAGGGAATTCTGACGATAGTGATGTGTGTTGAAATATAATAAATTGTGATAATGTTTGGATAAAATTCCAACCATGTGTGGATTATGATTTAACCAAGGTGACCATGCTAAACAAGGAAATATTTTTTATATAAATTGAATAGAGTGATTTGGTTTGGTTGAACGCAACAATAATGGATGAATGAGATATTAACAAAAATATATGGCGATATGGGTTTTTATATCATATTAACTAAGGATTTTCATGTTAGATGGTTTATGTTTCATGTAAACAATTTATTCACAGTTTTTCTTCATTGTTAATTGTTCCCATATTTTGGATATTGGTACCTTTTGATTTATGAATGTTTCTTGTTGGAAATTGAAGTAATTTTTGGATGGGTGTACCTTGGACAAGCTTTTGGTAATGACATTATGAGGAAATATTTTTGGTTGTATGTAAATACACATGAGATGCTTTTGATATAGCATTATGGGAATGATTCAATATATATTGTTTGTGATGAACTATTTAAGATGCCACTTCCCATGACATTGTAATGATTCAACAATTTGACCATGATGTTTTCTAATGGACTGTGAGGAATGGTATATCAAGATTCATATGATAAGGGTTACAAAATAGAATTAATTTTTAGTTAGGTTTCAAATCATGGGGAATCCTTCCCAATAGGTATTTTTATGAATTCATGGTAGACACATCGAAAAAAGAAGATAATGGCATAGTCACTGATAGGTTCTATAGAAAACACCTTTTTTATGACATATATGATGATTATTATTGATTATTTATCTATTGAAATAATTTCACATTTTAATTGAACTACCTATATTAGATTTTTTTAATATCATTATTTATAGACTAATGACTTATTATATAAGCATATTTGGGTTGTCCTACCATGTTGGTACCCAAGAAAACATCATTTTTTCAGGAATTGGTAGTAAAGAGACATGATTATGGATGGGATAGATCAATGTCCTAGGTGGATATAAAAGAGTGGATGCGTTATATACATTGAACTATGTGGTGGTTTTTTATAATTTTTATTATTGAAGTTGGGTTTATATACTATCCGACCATAGAATATATTTTGGGATTCCTATAACACCCCAATACAAATTATTATTTCTAAATCCTTGTTACACATAACCTCATACGTGCATCCCAATAAACAATAGGATACCATCTAGTAGTGGGAGTGTAATGGTACATCAATATATTATACCCTCATTATTATCATCAATAAAAAGTGAATAATAACATTAAAAATACAACTATATTTCATAATCTAAAATAACATGAAAATGAATTCTAATATAGATATCATTTCAAGTCATATAATAATATGACAAATGGACCATCATTGTGGTAGTTTAACAAGTATAAAACTCTATATATAAAATAAACAAATAGGCTAAAATACTGAATCTATATAAGGTTCATCTAAGAACAACATATACATTAAAAATCAATTTGTACATATAACATACTATATAACCCATTCCCCTCCGTGAACCCCTAATTAGGACATTTACCTATTAATAAGAATTCCAATTTAGGGTGTGATTATAACAAAAAGATAAATACCATCACTGCATCATTAATATAATTTAATGTATTTAAGTATTTTTAGGATATTATTAAATGTTAAATATTAATGAAAGCATACAAAACCATATGTTGTGAAATCATGCACTAATAAAGCTACCAAAAACCCTGACCATGGTTACATCAACCCCATATATAATGAAAATTTAATGTAGTCATCACATCATATATCATAATTTGTAGCTCTATCTACATTTAATAAAAAATCATGTTCTATATTTATTAAATGTTTATAGACCATCCATCAAAGGAAATACATAAACATGACTCATGGTTAACTTCACTATAACGATGGTATGAAAAAAATGAACTCCTAACCAGATTAATATATCTAATATTGAAGGGTGTTACCTATTTTTATGTTACACATGAATATAATGATACTTCTGAAAACATATTGAATTCTGATTGGGGAACACATTCCACACTCAGATCCTAACCATCCTACGCATATCGATCAATAGTTTTTTGTATTATCCACACTCACATTCTAAAAAGATTGTTATGTCAATCATAGACACCAATCAACTTGAAAATTGAACCTATATTAAACAAAATCTTTATAAATTCCCTCATGATGAAAAATAATAATGAATAAAAATATATCTTTACATTTCATCCATATGATATAAAATATTACATATGTAATAAATAAAAATTAAATGAACTAAATTCCCTAATAAATAGTGGTATAATGAGTCACCCTATGAAAAATAAATGTTATTATCAAGAATCAAATCTACTCTAGGTAGTTATATAAACTATATATTCCAAAAAAATAAAAATCCCCAAAACTATGAGAAACTCCTACTTTTATCCTACTAAAACTAAATTAAATAACCCATCATAGAACTACAACCAAATCATGAATGTCGACAAATATCTAATAGAATATTAACCAATACACCATCATTGAGTCATTGGATTTATTATTAATGGATGTGATATTTCTACGATATCATATCCACCACAACAAACCAAAGGGAACATGTTTTCATTGTTAGGGCTTACATCAATTTATCAGGGACTACTAACAGTCCTGATCTAACCTAGATCTATCAATTAACCATTAATTATCTATTAGATAAAATTAAATATTTATATATATATAACTTATAAATTATATATATGGTAACATTCATTAAATTATTGATAGTTAGACATATAAAAGATAGATCGAACATCAATTAATTTCGTAAATGATATATATTTTGAGAATAAACGATGCGTGAAAGGGGATTCCTAGAGGACAATGTCAAGATATATATAAGAGGTTTTATTTACATTAGGCATATTTTTTAGGATTATATCAATAATTAAATTTGAGTGAATCTTTAATAATACAGATAATGTGTTCCAAAACTAGTTGCCACTGGTTGGTTGTTGAACCTAATATAGTAATTGGAATTTTTTATAGTAATAGACTATCCCATTCGGTCTATAAAAAATTAGGTCCGACTAAAAAAACTAAATAATATATATTGGTTTCTACTAGCTTCCAGGGGGATAGTTTCAACAATGGTTCATAGTAGTAAGACACTAAACATTTGATCTTGACATCTAAGTCCCCATTACACTTAAGAAACACCTCTAATCTAAAAATAAAGAAATGATATGTTATAATTTAATGTTAAGAACACCATGAAATACTAAAAAAATAAAAATTATCAAAATAAAATTAATTCTGATCACTATAATTTTTCTCTTATGATCTGTATTGAGAAACTAAATACATTTTACATGAACATCAGATTCTGTAATTATGGTTCCCCAATCTACCACTATAATAAATACCCAAAATGCACTCATTACGAGACCTCAAGAATGCCTACCCATTTTCCAATGGATGCTGACTAGTACTTGCTTTGTTATGAGTGTATTGGGGAGACAATAACCCCTAGTAACATTGTAATAATACATAAGAACAAACAAAAATCAATAATAATAATATAAATATTAAATGCAAGAAATAATATAAAATACAATATAGTAGGAAAAAATAAAATCAAATTTAAAAATAAAATAAAAATTAATGGAATAATTTACTGAAAATCTAGAATTAGACAATATATAATGATAGGAGTAATAAAAAATAAAATATTATTAGAATTAATTGATGAATCAAATGTACCAGATATCTAACTCCTTGTTGGTATAATATCGAAATTTCAGCACATTCATCAAGCTAAAAATCCACAAAAAGTTCAATTTTCATTTTTCAATCTTTTCTCAATATAATCATATCCTGTGCTAAATGGATGCGTGAGTTGGTTTTCATTATAACACAGTAGGTCAACACCACCATGTATAATCATACCCATTCTGATAATAAGTTTATGAAATAATAACATAAATAATTTTATTAATAAATTCAGTAATTACCTTAATACAACATAAACCTACTTCTAATCCATACCAGAATATATCTATGATTGTCTCATAGCCACACCAACCATAACTTTATAACCAATGTATAAATCACACAAATCGTGGTCAATAATGCTATATAAAAATTTCAGTATTTGATCTGGGACAAGCCCACTATATATGCATTTTTAAATGTGTCACTATTACTATTCCACTTTATAAAAATTTCAACATGTTTCACTTGTCCAAGCACATAATATAAGAATTCCAACATGTTTCAATTGTCCTAGACCAATATTTTATAATTTCACCATGTTTCACTTGATATAGATCGCTATATATGAATTTCATCAAGTCGACTAGTCAAGGACCACTATATAAGTATTTCACCATTTAATTACAACACAAGTCATTGAAATTAGGATTAAAAAATATCAAATAATATGGACTAATGGTTAATTATTAACATAACCATCTATCATTATATTACACATTTCATATAACAATTTGGGCATAATCAATAACATGTTAGTTATCTAAATAAATAACGGGCATCGTTGTGATTCTATATCAAGTAATCACCCAAAATCCATGTCATACTAATAAACGTTTTATACATTAAACAATTCATTAATATTCAAGAGGCTGCTCAACCATATAGTAGCCACATTCTATGTGAATAATGAATTGGATCCAACAAGACTCCTTGGAATAATTTAATCTAGTCTTTCAACTTATTTGGCAATTGATATGATGGATCCATTTCATTGATTAACATAATACAAAATTTTCAAAATATATTGTTATGGTTTAGACACCCTAACATTAACTTATTATCAAAAAAGGATTCCAATGGAAAATTATAATGAAAAAATTTGTGTAAATGACCACAAGAAGGATCCTAGATAAATAATAATAATAATCAAAACCAAAAATGCACATTTTCAAGTGATTACACTGAATCATCTATAGATACAAAGGATATAAGGGAAAATAGACCATAATCACTTAGTAAGGATTGATTTCACAATAGAGATGTCTTGATGTGGGTTTGCACTCAAAAATTCCTTGTAAGGTTCTATAGGGTTTAGAGGTGGATGTATATTCTATGAAATAAAAAAAATCATTGAAAATGTTATAATTGGAGGTAATGGAATTACACGACACATAATATAGTTACACACCATGTAATTATTTTTAGAGGGATACACAGAAAAAATACATTGCCACATATTATTTTTTATTCTAATATTATATTTCATATAATTTATTATAATTACATTCCAAGTACTATTTTAATATCCTAAATTAGTTAATGACCAGAAAATATTTAAGCAATGTTCCTCGAAACAATTACATGACATGTTTTACATTTTGCTGATATTTAACAGTACTGCATAAATTTTCCCATCCCAAATTACTAATAAAAACCTAGATACCCATTAAGGATTCATAACATACCACAGACCCCTGATAAAACTTCAATAATATATACGTGGATTCCATTAATTTAAACCAAAATTTCGAATGTGTCCTAGTGTGAATCTTCTATAATTTAATCCTGTTTTCTCAAAACACATGATTGTGTTTATCAAAAAAAATCCATGAATATTAATTCATTTTCTCTAAAAGGAGTCTCCATCTCAAAAAAATACATGACCACTATGGCTGAAATGAAAAAACAAATAGGTATGTATCTAGAAAAATGAGGGTTCATACATCCTCTTCACTATATAATAGCTCATCCCCAATCTACTACAATAATAACTGTGGGGTATCGGTGAAAAATTATAGTCATTATCATTTTTTATTTAAATCTCTCTCCCATGTCTCCTCCTAAACATGATGATTCTACTAATTCATTTAATCCAACCGTATAGTATTATACTATAGATACTTATAAATATGGTCCACAGTATATATCAGATACACCTTAAAGGAAATACATTCACTAAACTCTACATATTCTATATCTATCATCTAATATGGGTTTTGAAATAATTTTTTATTCTTTAACATTTGGATGAAATCAATCATGGAACTATAGCACTGTAAAATTGCTATATGTTATGCCACTATTCTGACCCTATCGACTATTTCGAATGACCCAACAAACCTGGGAGCAAGCATCCCTAATTTCCTGATATGGCATTTCCCCATCCCCAAAGACACCCTAAAGACAAAAATTACAGACCATGAAATCAAGAGGTCATATTTGGTGTTAAGAAGATTATTTATTCTTTATCAGTATGGTCTCCAACCACTATATAATCTGCCGAATCTACACTAATGTGTCCTCCAGGAGACTAAGCCCAAAAATCACTAAATCATCTACCTCCGACCAGAAAAGAGTTGAATATAACATACTTCCATAAAATGCCACAAATAGTTCCATATGGATGGATACCTCTAATAAATTATTATATGAAAACACCTTGAATCTTATATGATTCTCCCATTAACCAAAAAAATACAATGTAGAGGATCACAAAATATCCTTTATGACATGAATAGTCAACTTTGATTGATCGTCAGTATATGTATGATTAGTCGTACTCAAGACAACCTGATGAAAATTAGCCTTATGAATATCCTTCTAGAAATGTGACATGAAATGATTATATCTATCTTAAATTATACTCCTTGGAACATCATGATACCAATCTACCTCTTATAATTAAATATTTTATATATCATCAACTATTATGGTCTCTTTGATAGGACAAATGTGGGTTTCCTTCACCAGTCAATCCATAATTACCCATAAAACATAATTATTATAGGTTTCCCTGAGTAATCTAGTCATATTGTTCTGAGTAACAAAATTCAATTTCCATACAAGGATGGGAAAAGGCAGACAATGAACAATGGTACACTAATGCAAGGTTTTCTTTGAAGACAAGTTAAATATCTCTCAAAAAATCATACTATTTCACTCTTCATTCCTAACCACCAGTATTTTATATAAAAACACTACCCTTTATTTCACATTAATAATCAATTTATTAAATAAACATAGAAAAAATTCAACCAAAACACAAATAAGTATTATTTATTTTATAATTATGTACATAGAATAAATCTTGAAAATGGTATTCAACAATATTAATTAAAACATCCTTAACAATCTTATAAAATCCCATGCCTTGTGAAACCGCACGAGATAACTTGGGGAAAAACATGACAAAGGGGTGATGTATAAACATCCCTAAGGGATTAATCATGGAAAAACAGGAAGAAATTAATACATGATATATAATAGGAATTTTAATGAGAAATAAAAATAGATAAAATCGGAAAAATGTCCAATGATACATGATATATCATGAAAAAACATAACATGGGAAATGTGGAATCAAATTTAAAATATACATTATAAACAGAATTCAATTATATAATAAATATAATTAATTGTGTAAAAGGTCCTATAAAGAAATCAGGATCAATCCCTATCTAAACAGGACATCTTATGGGACTAAAAGTAACCCAATATATTGGAACAAAAAATAATTTTAGGGGAACCCTTGAAATTCATTTCATTCTCCAGCTTATGTAGGCCACATATATCATAAAACATGGATTCATTAATAATTATAATTTATTAAATGTTACTGAGATGTAGAAAAAATAGTTATATGTCCCCAACTAAAGATGTATAAGTCAATAATGGTGAAACCCTATATATGAAATGGGTGTCGTTTTTACTAAACAATTTTTTGTCATGGAAGATCAAAGTGTAATTTCGGAAGCATAACGATGTCAATTATATATTTATAAAAATGGGTATATGTTAGATAATGGGGTGTATCACAACATAAACATAAAATGGTTAGTAATGGAGACATGGAGGAAGATATACCTTCATAAGAAAGTGAAATTAGACGATATGACATAAAATGATTTTTTATAAAAGAGGATAGTTGAATATCCATTTTTGAATTTTGGCATAGTAACCACTCTGGGAATGGTAAAAATGAAATAGGATATATTATCTCCCTTTAAAATAAAAACAATTAAAGTTAATGGGAAAATTTACAAAACAATGTAAATATAAATAGTAAAAATTTAAAGACTATTTTCCAAGGAGGTTCTTGAATTGAAAAGATATGACAGAAATCCATAACATGATTGTGTGGCGCGAAATGCTTGGTAGGGGATTCATGAGAGATTGGGGCACCATTGGAGAACTCTAGATAGTATAGGGAATATTATTATTTATTATAATATATTTTAGTAGATGGAAATTTCAGATTGGATGAGATTATATACGGAATGAGTGGTATTTCAATAATAATTTTTTGGACTCTTAATAAAAAAATAAAAAAATAACCATGATTTATTCCAAATTGGGGTGGTTCCATTATATTATATATTCAAGTGAAGTACATAATAAAATAATTCCACTTCATCAGGGAGGCAAGTCACACTCTTAAAGAAATGTTTTTAAAACCAAAATTTATATTAATGGTTTTGGAGGATTCTTAATGGCATTATAAAATAAATAAAAGAATCATTAAAAATACATAATTTAATGGGAGAACATATATTTTATATTTTATACCCTTTATTATATTTATTTCAAGATTTTTGTTTCATTATGATGTCATAATAAAACAAGTGTATTTATAATGTATACAATTTTTAGCCAAAAATTTGACTATATTAGATAATTTTGAAAAATTCACTGTTAGATAGAATTGAAATTATCATTCAAAAAATAATATTCAATTTATCTAAATAACATCATATAAATTTTCAATTTTCAATTATAATATAAAATTGACATTTATTAATAAATTATGACGTTCTTAATAATAACGGTTTCCAAACCTCTATAAAATCTACATTTGACATAATAAAAATTATATGATCATTTATATTTGGAAAAATTAATTAATAATAATATTTAAAAAAACATATTTATTTCAAGGTTCCTTTAATTTTTCAAATTAAAATCTCTGTATGACATTAAATATAACCCAAAATTACTATGCATGTTTTATATTATCAAAATAAAAAACTTTTATAAAGTAACAATTTCAATATGAAAATTTATTCATTAATATTTAAAAAAATAATCCATATACTAAGATCAAGGAGTTCCTTGGTACATATCCCATTAATACACCAAAAAATTACATAATGGTAAGGTGAACTATAGTGGGATACTCATGGGGGTAAGTTAGTTAACATGGTTTGGGTTGTGATCTCAATGAGCTTGTTCTTATCCCTTAAATGGTTTTTACCAAGAACATGTTATTTGATATCATCTTGGCATTGGACAAAGGAGAATCATAAAATCACCCTCATATAAGGTTCGCTAAATCGAATCTATAGGGTACTATCCGACTGTTTGATGATATCACTTCATTTTTCTATGCCAATTTAATTTTTTAAATACTTATAATTGTATTAATAATGTGATCAATGTTCAATGACTATATTTCCAATGATAATGATTATTTTTAATCAATTAAATCTTATAAGATATAATAAAACCAAATATTTTAAGGTGTTTTCTCTAGAAAAATTACATAATAATACATCTAAAATAATTTCAAGGGAAATTGTACTTATAAAATTATTAGTCATTTAAATTTTCTTCCCTTAAAAAAATTCTTCGTAAATATTTTATTTTCCAGTAGTACAATAGATTAGAGTAACTCTATTTCATCACATCCTCTAGTTCACACATTACTTCTTCAAACTTGTTGTTTCTCCCCAATATATTGACAATGTCAATTTTCTTATTACATAGATGTTTTTATCTACAATCTATGAATTTCACCAAATTCTCCTCATAAGAAAGGTCATTATAAAATGGTACCAATACTAGAGTGAGTACATGTGTGGGGTCTGGGATGTACCTAATCAATAGTGATACATATAATACACATTGTAAAAGAAATATTTTTTGTTGTATTTCTAGTCAATATTCCACCAATCTAATGCGATCAAGGATCTCCAAAAGGATGGTGTAACTAAAGATAAATTTTACCTTCTTTCAAAATATAATCACTATCTTCCATGGTGATATATGGAGGAATACCACACATCCAACATCAAACTCTTGTTCTTATTATTATTTGTTAGTGTATCCATGTTGTTGAATCTGTGAATCATTGGTGTGTTGCTAAATGTTCTTAACTATTTCATCCATTCATTATCCTTTTTATGACCTAGATGTTTCCCCCCAAATTCAACCCAATATTCAGGTGTTCTTCACCTCCTCCCATAATTGGAATCATAGGTATCAATTTGGATGCTAGAGCAGAAATTGTTGTTATAATAGAACTCAACCTGAGTAAGGTGTTAGTCCCATCCTTTTTTTGAAGTCCATATATGAAGCCTGAAACATGCAATCTAGGGTCTGAATAGACTACTCTAATTCTTCATCATTTTTAGGATAATAGGTTTTAATGAACATTATTTTACTATTTATATCATGTTGGAGACTTTACCAAAACATAAAGGTAAATCTTATCACACGATCAAACATAATAGATTGTGTTACTCCGTGAATCTTGAAACATATCTGATGAATATATATGAATGTTGATCCAGTGTAAATTCCTCTCAAATTGTGATAAATTCAATTGTCTTTCAATGATGATCCAAAACAACCCATATAGCATTTTTAATTAGAATTATTTGGATGTATAGTGAAAATTTAGATGGTGATATTTTCATATTTGTATGTTTAATGGGTAATAGTAGCTTCATCCCCTTAGAATTTATCATTTAAGCGTTCACCTTTTGATATTATAGGTAGTTTGATGTATATTCATGACCTCCTTGTTCATATTTCCGCAAAAATAGTTCTCTTAGTGATCATGATACATCATTGTGATTTTGAGGTGAGTGGAAAAAGTGGAATTTTTCGAATCATCCAACAACTCCTTATTTAACATCGGATCTTATGGAACATTAAGTGTTGACCCAAATCCCAATATTATTTCTCCATTATCATTTAACTCCATGGGTTTCCATTTTCTTATATTTTTCTCATTCTTTAGAAATCTCATATCAGATTAATTAGAATAACATAATATCTCTAGAATGGATAGTTGAGGAAAAATTTGTGAAAGGATTGATTATGTTCCTTCCTTTTTTATTCCCATGTCTATACACTAAAATTTTAAGAAGATTATATCCTTATCAATTCGTATAAATGATAAAATAGGTGGAACCAGTCAACTTACAGAATCATATAATTTATTATCTTTATAAGGATGGAATTGGATTGAGTTTTCATAGTCTTGGATCAGATCTAACATTATTTTTTTAATAAATTTAGCTTTTAATGCATGAAATTTTTTAAATAATATTTTATTTCCTAAAAAATAATGTCTTACTACGTCTTAATCAATAACAATATATCAGTATAAATGAAATGTGACCATTGAGTTTTGACCATTATATGACTTATGATTTATGTGTCTGTTGGGAATAATAATAATTTTTAACGACATAATTATAGTTTATAAATATAAATGATAATGGATAATTAATGTATAAAGTTGAGTTGATGGCCTCTATCAGTAATATCATTCCTAATGAACCCCATTAGTTCGAGAATCAGAAGGAGGTACTGTCACTGATCTTTTCTCTGTACCAATCCCATGGTGAGGTTCAACATGATAAGCTTGAACCTATGCGCATACAGAAGAATTTCATGTTGACAGAAATCACTACTCTAGAAATGTTGACAGAGCTGTTGCAGTATTCTATCACCATTACACACCTTAATCTTAGGTCATATTCATGTGCCATAAGAATTTATGTAATTATAGATTAGTTAAAAATTTTTAATCCATTTTTATAACAAAATTATTATTTCTTATAATGTTAATGTAACCATCATTTTTGAATTCCAATTTTAAAAATTAATCTAGGCAAATTTTTTTGTGTTTTTATAAGAAGTTTTTAATTAATTATGAATATTGAAAAAAATAATATATTAAAATATTTTTTTTAATTAAATTATTGATATGTAGTAATGATTATAAAAAATATACATATACGATTCTAATCAGTATGAAATTTATTGTCTAATAAGATCAACATAAATTTTTGTGAATATTAACATATAAATATAAATATTGCCCTTATAAATAGTAATGTGACCAATGGAAATATAACATCACCTATATAATTGTAAATTTAATTTAGGCATCTTAAATAGTAATGTGATAAAATTTTATAATTAAATAACTGAATTAGAACATATTAGTTAAGTATTAGAATTTTTCGAGTAAATTGTGAGTTTAATTTAAAAATAAATTTCACATATTTATATAACTATTTCAATAAAATGATGTTAATTTTTAATTCAAAACATCAATATTAGGTTGTGGTGAATTTATGAAATTTTAATAAAATGTTTTTTTGTTAAGTATTAAAAATACAGTTTTTGGGTTTTTAGTGTGTTTTATGACATCATAATGATATAATATTTAATTTAAAATTCTTTTTGTCTCATTTGGATTAACATATTATATGATTTTTTACATGTGGAGAAAATAATGGGCAAATACAATTGGAACTTCCATGGTTATTCAAATTGCAACACTACGGTGTCCTCGAAAATTATTAAGAACTCTCTCTCTCTCTCTTACGATAAATACAAAGCCATTCCATAATTTTATTTCATTGAAAATCTTCACCTTCTATGTAATGATATAATTAACTCCCAATGAGGCCTATAAAGGTGTACTCAAGCCCCCATGGTCCCAATAAATGTGTTTTATAAGTTACTCTTCATGGTAATGGAATTCCCAACTTCCCATTTCCATTCACGTTATCTTTTATGTGGTTTGTATTTAAAATTTGCATAGAATGTTTTTATTTCCATTTTTTATCATTATAATTTATTGTGAGTATTAATTTAATGGATTAACCCTATCCTATATCTTTTTATTGATTAAATAAAAAATGTATTATATATGTTATGAAATAGAATTTTCATGTCAAAATTTCTCACTTTTTCTCAGGAAATTCACTTATTTTCTTTATGTGAATCCTCAAACCACATCCAATTCTAGGGGTATTCATAAAGATATAAAAGTTATTTTTTTCTTTCTATAATTATCATACATAAAACCCTTATTCCCTTTTTGTGGGTTTTAAATTAAAAAAATGTCATATTTCTTTAAACATATTTGAAACAACATGATTTTGATAAAGAACATGTTTCACTTATTCTCTATTAGTTATATAAGAAAATTTTAATTATTATCTATGTGGGTCACATGAAAAATATACATATTAATGGTTATCACTATTAGATATAATAACTCATATGTAAAATATAGATATTACTTCAACATTGATGATTGTTTTTTACATAACATAAAAAAACCTCGCCCGGACCTTATAGATTTAGTGTCTTTATAAACTGGGAAACAAAAACAACTAGTTTTCAAAACATCCACATTGTATTCAAATTATTTTTTCAAAACATGAATTTTTTTTTGACATATCATACTTAATGATCTTTTTCCTTACCCGGTGAAATGAAAATTATGAAAGGGTGAGATCAAATGATCAATAAGGGTAAACAAGGGAAATATAATTCATATTATACTCGTAAGAACATAACATTTGAAGATCTTACCCATTATATAAAAATTATAACATCATGTCACGAGATAAGTCATAAAAGTGAAATGTAATCTAAATATTCATAACATAAGACATGATTTTTTTTTGAATAAACACATAATCATAGATAATCATTTCATATTAGTCAAGGATCATTGCTGAGACCATCATAGTAGACCAAGTCCATTACTGAACCATGTTCATTCCACATTCTTGCCCTGTATTTCTAAACCATATTTACTTTACATTCCATTAATGTATATGTCATGATATATAAATCTTTACCCAATATATTGGAGGGATATATAGGTTACACATATCTCATAATGAAACCATTCTTAAACATGCCACAAAAACATAAAAACATTTATCATGGCATAATCCATGAAATAAAATGGGTTTATTCAATATAATTCAATCATAATTTATATAAGTCATATGTATTTAAAAAATAGCATTCCATAATAAACACATTAATATCATAGTAATGAAAGGTATTGATATGTAACCATATGTAAAAAATTTCCATACTAGATTGAAAATATTTTTGATAAAACACTTGAAATTAATTTGTAAGGAAAATATCATTTCATCATCAAAAAATATTTTCCTTCCACAAAATTTCAAAAAAGCATAGAAGAAATAATTTTATGATAAAATAACATTATAATGTTATAAGGTAATATTAATGTAAATACATAATTATGAAAGTGTAAAAATATGTTCATGTCATACAAGTTTAAAAAACATTCTACTCGTACATTTCCAAGAAATGTCAAAAAGTACCTCGTACCAAAAATGACAAAATTTTCATTTCATATCATTTATTAAAACATTTACAATGGGTAAAATTTAATTTTAACAATTAATGAAGTATATAAAGAATATTTTTAAATACATATATAGGAAAAATGGATGTGGGTGATAAATATACCCTAGTAAATACTTAAGAATAAACAATCTCATATAAAATGAGATTTGAAAATATAATGCTTACTTTAGGTTAGATATGATTATATTAGAGATTCATATGTTATTATTTTATAATTAAACAAATAATTTATAAGCGGATTATGAATAATTAAGTTTAAATAAATCAGAAGAAGAGATTACCTCTTCATCGATGTGCTTCAAATAAATATCTTCATAGAGCACTAGAGTTGGTTTTATATGATGAAAAACCCTCTAGAATATGAATAGGGAATTTGATAGAAATAATGTTAAGTTATTTCAGAGCTTTAAGGCTCAAAATTATCTGAAGAGGTGAGTGAGGATGTTCCATTTTTAAAATTGAGGTGAGGGGCACTTTTGGAAACTACATTAATGATAATATATAATAAAATAAAACCCCACCTATAGAACACACAATTGTCCAAATTTATAATATGAGGTGATATGGTCTTGTAATATTATAATATAATAAATTTTTGAAATGTTATTTTTTCAATTTAAACCATATCATTATAATTGACACTTAGTTATTATACTTAATTTTAATTGTGGTAACAACATTCTAAATATATAATGGTTATAAATATTTACATATATGGTGTTAATTGACAATAAATAGGTATTTTATGACATTTTAGATCTTATATTTATCAATTTGTAGTTTTGATATATTTTTATGAGTTTTAAATAATTATTAAAATGTTATTTTTTAAAATATCAATAGTTTCAATTTTGATAGAATTCATTTATTTGATTTTAAATAAAATCATCACAAAAGATAAATTACAAGAAAAATAATACACTGAAAACATATCATAGTCACTTAGTAAATTCATGGAGAAAAATAATTAGTTTATATTATATTTATTTTTAAATTTTTAAAATTTTTAATTTGATATTTATATTAATAAAATAATTTTTACTTCAATATTGTGTTTTCGATAATGGAAATTATTTAATCACTAAAAAATATAAATAAATTTCTAAGATTTAGTTAATTGTTTCGTATTTTTATATACTATCTATAGTAGATATTATCTTCTAGTTATACATATATTAAAATTAATATACTTATATAAAACGTGATTGTACCATTTGGTCACATTGATTACTTTTTAAAAATTCATGTCATATTCAAAGGTAAGTGGCCATTTTGTGATTCCATTTCAAAATATAGATGATAAAGGTAAAATTTAGTCATCCAATATGATTTTTACATGTTTTAATTTAATTTTAAAATATTATATCTACCCTTAATTGGCTGATTTACATTTATCCATGGTATGAAAAATAATTACAAATGTTATTATTCATAATGCAAAAAAATAAAAGTATCATATTAACAATATTAGTACTTATTAATTTAAAATATATAATCCATTTTTCAAAATTCAAAAAACAAGGGTTATATTACTTAATTTAAAATTAATTGCATTATTGAAATGAGAAAATGGGTATTAAATGTTAAAACATTGCAATAGATTTAAATGTTTTTACCTAGGAATTCAATGCAAAATCGATGCTAATGAAATAAATTATATTGAATGAAAAATATATATTATATTTATACATTTTAACCATTAAATATTATACTTTATCCATTTAAATTAATTCAAAGGAAAATTTTGTTTAAAATTAAAATTTTGCGTATTTTTACTATTTATCAACACAAGAAAGTTATCAGAAAAATATCAAAAATTTATCTAAAGTAAATTTTTATATTCCTATTCAAAATAGAATGTTTATTTTTTTATATAAAAATTATTAATGAGTTAAATTTTTAATTCAAAAGTTGTTCTCCATTAAAATGTGTAAGAATAAACATTAAAAATAGGTTTCTATACATCAAATATGGTTTTATTAATACCCCATGACTAAAATATCCATCGGATATATATAAAAATATTTTATTAATAATATAACACATATATATATATCATTTATTTAATTTCAAATAGAAATTCACTCAAAAAAATATCAAATTGATTTATATTTTTAATAAATAATTGATAGATAACGAAATAACAATGCATTTTGATAAGTTAGTTATGAATATTCCCACTATCTTAATGGCAATGCTATAAATTTAATTTCATAATAAAGACATATCACAGTTAATTTAAACTCATTATTGTTTGAAAATAATTATATTAAGGAATAAAATTTATATCATTAAATATTTCAGAAAAAGATCCACGTGTTATATTCTACTCCCCTTAAACTGAATTTTTCCATCAAAATCACACAGTTGTAAAATCATAGATGAGGATACTTATCCTTCATCATATACTCAAGTTCCCATGTAGTTTCATAAAAATGGTGGTTCCTCCATAAATCATTAGCCAAGTGAGTGGTCTGGTTTCATAGAATTGTTTATCTACGATCCAGAATCACTATCGGATGTTCTTCATAAGAATGATCTTGATCCCACTATACAACATGTGAACATATTTCATGTGAACGATGAGGTATTTACTTTCTCAGGAGAGAAAGATGTAACACATCATGTACTAGGGGGAGATTCAGTGGAAGTACCAATCGGTAAGCTACCTTCCCGACATGATCGAAATATCAAAAGGACTGATATATCGAGGACTTAACTAGCCATTTTTTCCAATTCTCATCACTCTCTTCTAGGGAGATATTTATAGAAACACCTTATCAACCACTTAAACAACTAGTTATTTTCATTGGATGTCATCATAAATTTTTTGTCGTCTCTAAGAGGGTCTTATGTTTTTTTGAATAAATCTGACCTTTTCTATAATTTTATCATCAAGATAATATCCTAATAGCTTTATTTCCACTACTTTTTCCCAAAAAGTTGGAGTTATTCACTTATTTTGTCACGACCCATCCTCGGGGCCCGCATCGTGACTACCCCAAGCCCGCCTTCCATAGGCCAGGGGCTGGCGACTATCACCAAGGCGTAAATCCCGGTAAAGGGAAGGCATTTCCTTTGTATGTAAACCACAAACACCACAGAGCAAGCAAGAAGTAGAAGTAAACACTAAGTAAAAACTGATTACAACAGTAAGTGTGTAAGGTAAGTGGGCCAGAATAAAAACCCAAAATGAAAGTAATGTACAACTTGAAAGGGAAGACAACAACTGAAAATTAATGCCTCAATGTCGAGCCGTCCACTGGAAATCCCACCTAAAGGGTGGGTACAGATATCCTCCATAGCTCCCCGGGTCCAGCCGTCCGATCCGAGAACGTCTCGCCCAGTGGTCCACCTCCAGGTACCTTCCTACTCCGTAAGCCTCATCCATGATCAGTGTTGTCCGTCGTCTGCAAACAACACAACATAGTTTGGGCATAGCCCGTGTAGGGGTGAGTATAAGCTACTCAGTAGGGACCCCGAGACACCCGAAGGTCTCCCAGAATCCACAAAGGATAATCCACAAAGGAAAGATACAATCACGAAGTAACATCCGACACTCCTTAGGTATATGCCCATACATATACCTAAGTCATAAATTCTCGTTCGGCTCCAACATCCGTGCCCAAGTACAACCTAGTCCACACAGGAAAGAAAAACGTAAATCCACCCAGGAAAGAAAAACAGGATTCAGCTCACAGAGGTATACTTCTTCGTATGATGATAGAGATGATCAGATATATCCACTGATTTATCTAACCTGTCGGACCCACAATGGATCGGTAGGTACTAACCCCCGCAATGACCCACAAAGGATATGACCCACACATGATCGATAGGTAACTAACCCCCACATTGACCCACAAAGGATCTTACCCACAAAGGATCGATAGGTAACTAACCCCCGCAAAGACCCACACAAGATCGGACCCACACAAGATCTGTAGGTGCTGGCCCACACAGGACAACTGAGCCCTGACCCACACAGGATTGGACCCACACAGGATCTGTAGTACTGACCCACAAAGGATCACTGAGTGATGTAGTCATCGTCGAATCCACTGAGGATCTCTGCACAGTCGTCATCGAATCCACTGAGGATCTTTGTACTTTCGTCGTAGTCGCAGCCAGCTGTAGGGTTCCAACACAGAGCAAGCTCGTTCGGGACGGTCTGCTCCACGAGCCGAGAGTCTGATACATAAATTGACACATAGTTCATAGTTGATGTATCCAAAAGTTATGTATCATCAACAGGAACACAACGTCGCAGATGGCGCGTCAATCGGACGCCCGGTCTGAGAGTTATTGGCCTTTTCGTCCCAGGGGCCCGATTGGTTTTTATGTCAAAACCAGCCCGACTGTACTCCACCTGTGTCCAAAGCTCAGGTGGAGTGATCCAAAAGATCCGTCTCACTTAGAGGAATTCAACAAAGTCGACAGCACGTCAATCGGACGTCCGCAGCTCAAGATATGAGCGTTTTCGCTCCGAGGGCCCGGATGGTTTCGTGTACGAACCAACCCGGCCAAACCCAGAGAATTATGAAACCTTGAGTGTGATATACCGAAATGACCGTCTCGATCCAAGGATCGCTTCGCCGCTGACGTAGCGTCATTCGGAGGCCCGTAGCTCCGTTTATGAGCAAAAGACCGAAAAGGTCCGAAGATGGGGGGTCTGGGCCTGGACTGACCTGACCCAACCCCCCCTGGGTCAGCCCGAACCGGGTCGACCCGACCTGGGTCTGACCCTACCGGCGTGGCCCGGCCCGGCCAAGGTGGACCGGCCTAGCCCGGGCGCGACTCGGCCCGGCCGGCATGGGCGCGGCCCGGCCGCCGAGGTCGGCTCGACCAGTTACGGCCGAGCGGCGCGGGGGTGCGCTCCCCCCGCGTGAAGGAGTGTCGTGGCCCCGCGTGGGGCCGCTCGGTTTCATAGGACGCGGCGCAAGGCCGCCTCCCTTCCTCCACGGTCCCGCGCGGCCGCGAGACCGGCCCGCACCGCCGCGTCCTTGAGGCCGGCTACTGCCGGCCGCCGGCGCCGCCGTGCCGGCGTGGTTCCCCGGCAGAGAATTTTGCGGACCACCTGACACGCTCCGGTGGTCCGATTTGCGCTCGGTCTTCGCCAGTGCTTGTCCCGGGACTCGAACTTCACTGCAAAGCCTTCAAAATTGACTTTCAGCCTCGTTTGTTGTCTCCCACCAATCAGCGCATCAACGAAAAACTGCGGAGGGTTGTTGGGTCGTGTTTATTTGGCCCACACCCTCTACGTTAGGTGATAACAATCGGGAATGAAATATTCAACACATTAATAACAAACAAGGCACAATTTTAATAAAATTAAAATTGAACTTTGATCCGGGTTCTTTGTTTTTTAAGGAACAACCTTGGGAATAAATATTGTTCTCAAATAAAACCCCTACCCCGTAGATGTCGTCGAATGAGATTTCTTCGTGGAATTGACCGTTGCGGAAGAGAAGGATCGTCGCGTCATGGAAGGGCGTCACGTCATCGCGGAAGGGCGTCGCGTCGACGATCTCCGAGGTTTAAATAAAACACATGGATTTAATTTCACGAATTAAATCAATGTTAAGGATAAAATCCAAAAAGGAAATTTTAAAATATTTGAAATCACCTACCTCAAGCAGTTGGTGATCAGAGATTGTTGCGGGGAAGAACGTCGTCGAAGAAGCGTCGTGAAAGGAGAATCGTCGGCGTCACGGAACATGGCATCACGTCGTCGATCTCGGAGGGTTCGGCGTTCTTCGTGTTCTTCGCGTTCTTCGTGTTCTTCGCGTTCTTCGCGTTCTTCGCAAAGGAGGATGGAGGTACATATTCTCCAAATCCTCCCAAAAAACAACCCATCAACAAAAAGAAAAGGTGTTGGTCTTATTTAATTATTATGCCAATAGTTTGAAAAGGTGTTAAGAAACAAACCATTAATTCGGTGAATTAATGGTAACGACTTAACCGTCCATTTAATAGGAGCGTTTAAGAGTTTTAGAAAATGCCCCAGTTGACTTTCATTAATGAGGAGTTTTTGTGGGTGCGTTACTAAGAGGAAAAGAAACGGTGGGGCTCGTGCAGGCCCCACCTCACAAATATCCTACCAAGAGGGTAGGATATTTTGGATTGCACCATATCCGCTTCAACTTAGCTCAAGTGGCTTTAAGTGGATTTTAAGTGGCTTTAAGTGAAATAAAAATAAAGTTGTCGCACCACTTTATTTTATTTCTTAACTTAACCCCAAAATTTTAAAAACCACACCCGATCAAACGTAACTACGAAAGAGGCGTTTCTAAGCAAATACCGGCGCTGCGCTTCTATCAGTGACCTCGGAATTTGATTCCGAGCACCGGTTTAAAAGTTAGAAAAACCCATTCGTTCATTCACTGAACGTACCCTAGCCAAACATTGGTAAATGATGCCGGGCACACCGGGCCTCGGAATCAAGTGCCATCAGAAACTGTGTTTTTGTAAAATTCCAAAGAAAATTAAGAAAAAAAATTCCTTGAAATTTACGGGCCTTTACATCACTCCCACCTCAGGGCTTTACGTCCCCATAAAGATACATCATAAACTAGGGAAACAAAAGTGGGTACTGAGCACGCATCTGAGCCTCCCGCTCCCATGTTCTCTCCTGGAGGTTCTAGTGCTTCCATCTGATGCGCACTAGAGGAATTGACCACCCACGTAGGACCCACTCCTATTGATCCTCGATCTCCAATAGGACCTCCGAAAAAGTCTCCCCATCATCAACGTCTAGATCCCCATGGTCAATTATGGGTGTCGGGTCGTGCACGTATCTCCTCAGCTGAGATAAGTGGAAGACATCGTGCACCCGGTGCAACTGAGGTGGTAGATCCAGGCGATAAGCTACCTCCCCAATCCTGATGAGGACCTAGAATGCTCCGATGAAGTATGGAGACAACTTTCCGCCTCGGCCAAATCTCCGTAATCCACATCGAGGTGAGACATGCAAGAAGACATGGTCGCCATCCTCAAACTCTAGTGGCCTCCGCCTCCTGTCAGCATAAGACTTCTGCCGGCTCTGAACTGTCATCATCTGCTCCTGGATGACCTGGAACTTCTCTGTCGTGGCCCAGACCATCTCTTGTCCCACAAGTGCTATCTCCCTAGGGTCTGTCCAGCACAAAGGAGATCTGCAAGGTCTTCCGTACAATGCCTCGTATGGTGCCATCCCGATGGTGGAGTGGTAACTGTTGTTGTACGCAAACTCCACCAAGGGTAGGTGGTCCTCCCAGCTGCGACCAAAGTCGAGGACACATGAGCGGAGCATGTCCTCGAGAGTTTGAATGGTCCTCTCTATCTGACTATCCGTCTGAGGGTGAAAGGCTGTGCTCAGATGTAGCTGTGTCCCGAACGCCTCCTACAACCCCTTCCAAAGCCGGGAAGTAAAGCGAGCATCTCGATCAGAGACAATAGATGATGGCACACCATGAAGCCGTACAATCTCCTGAACGTAAAGACGTTCCAGGCCCCCCACTAAGCCCTTCTCAATCATGGGTAAGAAGTGAGCCGACTTGGTGAGTTGGTCGAAAACCACCCAGATGGAGTCGTGACCTCTGGAAGTGCGTGGAAGCCTAGTCATGATGTCCATACACTCTGGGACCTCCAAGGGCTGTACCAAGCCCACTGGTACCTGATGCTCTGCCTTCACCTGCTGGAAGGTGAGGCATTGAGGAATGAACTCCGCCACAGCCTTCTTCATGCCCGGCCACCAGTGTTGTCGCCTGAGATCCTGGTACATCTTCTCCACTACAGGATGTACCGCCGAAGGTGAATTGTGAAACTCTCTCAGCACCTCCTCCCTTAAAGCAACTGGTACCAAGGTACATCCTCTGAAAAGGATTTCGTGCTATGCTCCAAAGGAGAAACCATCATGTGCCTGTCCTGAGGATATCTGTGCACGCCACGTCTCACAGTCAGCGTCCCCACACTGTGCCTCTCTGACCCGCTGTAGTAGTGGAGGAGAGACTGTGAGTGACTAAAGGAAGGATGCTCCATCCCTATATACGAAGGATATCTGCAAAGAGGCTAGCTGTTCTGTCACCTCCTCGAGTAGCTGAATGACCGTCCTCCTGCTGAGAGAATCTGCTACTACATTCCACTTCCCAGGAGTATAGACTATCTCAAAGTCATAGTCCTGGAGGAACTCGATCCATCACCGCTGTCTCAGGTTCAGGTCCTTCTGAGAGAAGATGTACCTGATACTTTGATGGTCAGAAAAGATTGTAAAGTGTTCGCCCATTAGATAGTGTCGCCATGTCTTCAGAGCGAAGACCACTACTGCTAAATCCAGGTCATGGTTATCATAGTTCTACTCATGCTGCCTCAACTGACGTGATCCATAGGCGATCACTGCTCGATCATGCATCAGGTCACATTCGAGTTCGATCCCTGATGCATCATAGTAGACTACGTACCCTACTCTCTCCTCAGGCAACCTCAAGATAGGTGCACTGGTGAATATCTGTATCAGCTCCTGGAAGCTCTGCTGACATCTATCTGACCACACAAAGGGTCTCCCCTTCTTCATCAAAGATAAGAGTGGTGCGGAAACTATGGAGAAGTTTGGCACAAATCTCCGATAGTATCCAACTAGTCCTAAGAAACTCCGGACCTCCGTCACGCTCTTGTGTGTCTCTCAAGCTAGCACTGACTCGATCTTCACAAGATCCACTACAACTCCCACCTCAGAGATGACGTGTCCCAAGAAGTGGACCTCATGCATCCAGAACTGACACTTTGAGAGCATTCCATAAAGCTGGTGCTCTCGGAGTGTGTCTAGTACAACACGCAAGTGGTAGGTGTGCTCCTCCTTAGTGGTGAAGTAAATCAAAATGTCATCGATGAAGACCACGAAAAATCGATCGAGGTATGGCTGAAAGATCCTATTCATGAGGCCCTTGAACACTTCTGGAGCATTGTTTATGCCGAATGGCTTAACCAAGAACTCATAGTGGCCATACCGACATCTGATGGTCATTATTTTCACATCCTCGTCCCGAACTCTGAGCTGATGATAGCCTGACCTGAGGTCTATCTCCGAGAACCACCGTGGTCCGTTGAGCTGATCGAAGAGGTCATCAATCCTCGGTAGTGGATACTTGTTCCTTACAGTCACCTGGATCAGGTGACGATAGTCAACACAAATTCGCAAGCTCACGTCCTCCTTCTTGGCGAACAATATCGGGGAAGCCCAGGGTGAAACACTGGGTCGGATGAATCCCTTGCCCTGCTAGTCCTCCAACTATACTCGTAGCTCTTGAAGCTCAGTGGGGGCCATCCGATACGCTGGAGTCGATATTGGGGATTTCCGGGTTACAGGTCAATATTAAAGTCTACCTCTCTGCGAGGAGGTAGTCCTGGAATGTCGTCGGAAAAGACGTCTGCATACTGATCCACCACTACAGAAAAAATAGGACTCCGCACGTCAACTGCTCCTAGGATGAGGCTATCCAACTGATGAGTGATAGGTTGTCCCCTCCTCTGCGGAAGTCCATCCTATACTACGAAGGCTCCCTTCTCTCCGGTGAAGGTGAACCTGCTCCCGTCGGTGCGTACACATCGCACCTTGTGCCTAAAAAAGTCAATATGTGCATGGACTGTAGATAACCAATCCATGCCCAAGATGACGTCGTAAGGCCTCGACGCCGCTACAAGAAGATCCCAGCCGAAGCTCTCACCTCCTAGAGTATTCCCACACTACCGGCACCAGTGCTTAATCGTCGAGTCTGCTCTTGTAGGAGTCTCTAGCCGTAAGGGTCGCCAACGGCTCTGTCGGAATCTCTGAGCTCCGAACAAGGGCAGCTGCTACGAAAGAGTGACCCGCTCCTATGTCTATAAGAACTGCAGCAAGGGTGTAATAGACACAGATAGTACGTCGAATCATCTCGGGCGCGCTGTTCTCCTAGGCCTCCGCTACCTGGAGCTATGCCTGTCTTTGCCCGCCAGCTCCCTATGGTCGGGGTGGACCTCCTGGTGGTGGTGGTGGTAGAGCCTCAAAGCGGCGCCCACCACCTGCTGCTCGGCCAGCTCCTCTGCCTCGTCTGCCTCCTCCCTGCAGACCGCCACGGTCGACCCTCTACCTCTGCATGGGTAGCCCTTCAACCATCTGCTGCTCCTCAGCACGGTGGGTTGGGCAGTCACGAGCCATGTGGCCCTACCCGCCGCATGTGTAGCACTGCCTTCCTCTCTAAAGACTGGCTCCACGCTGTGTGCCCCACACTGCTAAGCCAGTGTCCTGAGGTCGTCTGCATGAGGGTCTGGTCTACCTGGACCCCTGAGTCATCTGTCGACTGATTGCCGTAGAAGACTCTACTACGTGCCACCCCGCGGTAGGTCTCGCTGCTGATGAAGGCTCAGCAAGAAAGCTCTCGATCAAAAGGGCTCGCTCCAGTACTCCTGCCTGAATCGGAATGCTGAGGGAGATCAACGATGCCCTGATCTCATGTCTCAATCCCCGCTCAAAGGTCTGGGCCTAGAAGAATGGGTCCCGTACCATGTTTGTCGAGTAGCACGAGAGATCGTTAAATCTCGCCGAGTACTGGGCGACCATCAAGCTGCCCTGCAGCAGCTGAATAATCTCATGGATGCACACCACACGGAGGGTGGATGGGACGAACTCTGAGCGGAAGAGGCTCTCAGAGTCTGTCCAGAGGAGATATGCCTCATCGTGCACCTGGAGCATCAATCTCCACAATCTTCCTGTTGCCGCGTGCATTAGGCTCGCTGCGACGATCACCATGAGGTCTGATTGTGTCCTCACTAACATGAAAACTTGTACCACTGCCTCCCGCCAATCCTTGGCTGCCTGGGGGTCCGTCTCCTCTCGAAACCTGGGCGGTTGCTGGTTCTGGAACTCATGTTGTGAACTAAGGCGACGTGCATCATCAGCGGCTGGGGCTGGAAGCATCGGTGGATCGGTGGGTAGAGGTACCGCCAGTGCCTCAACTGTCAAAGGGCCCTGTACCAAGGCCTCGTCGCTCAGCGGGCTGTCGTCACGCTCAACTCTCGGAACCCTAGCTGGCTACCATCGTGGGGCCATCCTAAAAAAGTAACAGGTGCGCCACGATCAGAACAGTATACCTGGTTAGCTGACACAAAGTAATCACAAAGAAAACTTGAAACACACATGCAATCAATGTTTTCGTTCATTAAGTCAGAAATTAGAAGTCAGGGTCCTGGTGTACGGATACGTCGGCCACCGCACCGACACTGGACTCCCTGGACTGATAACCACGCCCAATACGCTTAACACTATTGATTCAAATAGAAGAAAGATCAGATTCTGCGGTAGAACCGAACTCCTCTGATACCAATTTGTCACGACCCGTCCTCGAGGCCCGCGCTATGACTACCCCAATCCCACTTTCCATAGGCCAGGGGCTAGATACTAGAACCAAGGCGTAAATCCCAGTAAAGGGAAGGAATTGCCTTTGTAAGTAAACCACAAACACCACAGAGCAAGCAAGCAGTATAAGTAAACACTAAGTAAAAACTGAGTACAATAGTAAGTGCATAAGGTAAGTGGGCCAGAATAAAAAACCCAAATTGAAAGGAAAGTACAACTCGAAAGTGAAAACATAAACTGAAAAGTAATTCCACAACGTCGAGCCATCCACTGGAAATCCCACCTGAAGGGTGGGTACAGATAGCCTCCACAGCTCCTCGGGTCCAGCCGTCCGCTCTGAGTACGTCTCACCCAGTGGTCCACCTCCAGGTACCGTCCTGCTCCGTAAACCTCATCCACAATCAGCGTTGTCCGTCATCTACAACCTACACAACGTAGTGTGGGCATAGCCTGTGCAGGGGTGAGTATAAGCTACTCAGTAGGGACCTAGAGACCCCCAATGGTCTCTCAGAATCCACAAAGCATATTCCACAAAGGAATGATACAATTAGGAAGTAACATCCGACACTTCTTAGGTATATGCCCATACATATACCTAAGTCATCAATTTTTGTTCGGCTCCAACATCCGAGCCCAAGTACAACCCAGTCCACACAAGAATTCAAAAACTAAATTCACACAGGAAAACAAAACAGGATTCAGCTCACGCAGGTATACTTCTTCGTATGACGATAGAGATGATCAGATATATCCAGTGATTCATCTAAGTCGTCGGACCCAAAAAGGATCGATATGTACTATCCCCCCGCAATGACCCACAAGGATCTCACCCACACGGGATCGATAGGTAACTAACCCCCGCAATGACACACAAAGGATTTGACCCACAAAGGATCGATAGGTAACTAACCCCCACAAAGACCCACACAGGATCTGTAGGCGCTGGCCCACACAAGACCGATGAGCGCTGACCCACACAGGATCGGACCCACATAGGATCTGTAGCACTGACCCACAAAGGATCGCTGAGTACTGTAGTCGTCGTCGAATCCACTAAGGATCCCTACACAGTCGTCGTCGAATCCACTGAGGATCTATGTACTGTCTTCGTAGTCGCAGCCAGCTCTAGGGTTCCCTTACACAGCAAGCTGGTTCGGGAGAGTCTGCTCCACGATCCGAGAGGCTGATACATCAACTGACACATAGTCCAGAGTTGATGTATCCAAAAGTTCTGTATCGTCAACAGGAACTCAACGTCGCAGACGGCGCGTCAATCGGACGCCCGGTCTGAGAGTTATTGGCTTTTTCGTACCAGGGGCCCGGTTTGTTTTTAAGTCAAAACCAGCCCGACCGTACTCTACATGCGTCCAAACCATGGGAGGAGTGATCCAAAAGATCTGTATCACTTATAGGAATTCAAAAAAGTCGACGGCACGTCAATCGGACGGCCGAAGCTCAAGATATGAGCGTTTCCGTTCCGAGGGCCCGGTTGGTTTCGTGTACGAACCAACCCGGCCAAACTCAAAATATTCCGAAACCTTGAGTGTGATATACCTAAATGACCGTCTCGATCAAGGATCGCATCTCCGTTGACGGCGCGTCGTTCGGAGTCCCGTAGCTCATGTTATGAGCAAAAGACCGAAAAGGTCCGAAGACGGGGGGTCTGGGCCTGGACCGACCCGACCCAACCCCCCTGGGTCAGCCCGAACTGGGTCGACCCAACCCGGGTCCGGGTCCGACCCGGCCAGCGCATCCCGGCCCGGCCAGGGTGGCCCGGCCCGGCCTGCGCGCGACCCGGCACGGCCGGCGCAGGCGCGGCCCGACCACCAGGGTCGGCTCGGCCAGTTACGACCGAGCAGCGCGGGGGTGAGCTGCCCCTGCGTGAAGGAGTGTCGCGGCCCCGTGTGGGGCCCCTCGGTGTCACCAGATGCGGCGAAAGGCCACGTCCCTTCCTCCGCGGTGCCGCGTGACCGCGAGATCGGCCAACGCCGCTGCGGCCTCAGTCGCGGCGGATCTTCCCGGCGGCGCGCCAGGCGCCGCTGCCTCCGGCACTCCGGCGGAGACATCCGCGGACCACCGGACACGCTCCGGTGGTCCGATTTGCGCACAGTCTTCGCCAGTGCTCATCCCGGGACTCGAAATTCACTGCAAAGCCTTCAAAATTGACTTGCGGCCCCATTTGTCATCGCCCGCTAATCCACGCATCAACGAAAAACTACGGATGGTTGTCGGGCCGTGTTTGTTTGGCCCGCACCCTCCGCGTTAGGTGATAACAATCGGGAATGAAATATTCAACACATGAAAAACAAACAAGGCACAATTTTAATAAAATTAAAATTGAACTTTGATCCGAGTTCTTCATTTTTAAAGGAACAACCATTGGAATAAATATTCTTCCCAAATAAAACCCCTACCTTGTAGCTGTCATCGAACGAGAGTTCTTCGCGGAATTGACCATCGAGGAAGAAGAGGATCGTCGCGCCGCAGAAGGGCATTGCGCCTTCATGGAAGGACATCGCGTCGACGATCTCCGAGGTTTAAAGAGAACACATGGATTTAATTTCATGAATTAAATCCATGTTAAGGATAAAATCCACAAAGGAAATTTTAAAATATTTGAAATCTCCTACCTCAAGCAGTTGGTGATCAGAGATTTTTGCGGGGAAGAACGTCGTTTAAGAAGCGTCGTGAAAAGAGAATCGTCGGTGTCGCGGAACACGGCGTTGCATCGTCGATCTCCGAGGGTTCGGAGTTCTTCGCGTTCTTCGCTTTCTTTACGTTCTTCGCGTTCTTCGCGTTATTCGTGTTCTTCGCGTTCTTCGCGTTCTTCGCGAAGGATAATGAAGGTATAGATTCTCCAGATCCTCTCAACAAACAACCCGTCAACAAAAAAAAGGTGTTGGTCTTATTTTATTATTATGCCAACAGTTTGAAAACATGTTAAGAAATGAACCATTAATTTGTTGAATTAATTGTAACAACTTAACCGTCCATTTAATAGGAGCGTTTAAGAGTTTTAGAAAACGCCCCAGTTGACTTTCATTAATGAGGAGTTTTTGTGGGTGCATTACATAGAGGGAAAGAAATGGTGGGGCTCGTGCGGGCCCCACCTCAGATACATCCTACAAAGAGGGTAGGATATTTTGGATTGCACCATATCTGATTCAACTTAGCTCAAGTGGCTTTAAGTGGCTTTTAAGTTGCTTTAAGTGAAATAAAAATAAAGTTGTCGCACCACATTATTTTATTTCTTAACTTAACCCCAAATTTTTAAAAACCACATCCGATCAAACGCAACTCTGGAAGAGGCTTTTCTAAGCAAATACTGGCGTTGTGCTTCCATCGGTGCCCTCCGAATTTGATTCCGAGCACCGGTTCAAAAGTTAGAAAAACCCGATCGTTTGTTCACTGAACGTACCCGAGCCAAACTTTGGAAAATGATTCCGGGCACACCGGGCCTCGGAATCAGGTTCCGTCAGAAACTGCGTTCTTGTAAAATTCCTAATAAAATTAAGAAAAAAATTTCGTTGAAATTTACGGGTCTTTACATATTTCCTTAGTGGAATTCATAATTATCCATATAAATAATGGAGTGAAATACAATATTGTATAAAATTTTTACCAAAGGTTCGTGTTGTTCCCAACCACCTTTTAAATCCATAGAGAATGATGCCAACATGTCTTGCAGAGATTGAAATGTCTTCTCATAATGACCATATGTCTGAGGATGATAAGTAGTGTTGAAACATAACTCTGTATCTAGAGCATGCTGAAGACAACGACTGAACTTCGAGGTAAACCTTGGATCCGAGTCAGATATAATAGAAGCTGGTACTCCACTCAATCTTACCACTTCTTTTACATATATCCCGACAAGCCGACAAAGAGGGAAATCTTCCAAAATAGCAATGAAGTTTGATGACTTCCTAAGACGATCATCTATAGACTTGATAAAATTATTTCCTTGGGATGTTTTGGGAAGTTCTATAACAAATTCCATATTTTTGTTCACCCATTTCCATTCATGTGTGGGTAATGTTTGTAACATCCCATTATACATATATCTCTAAGCTTTATCTTGTTGAAAAACCATGTATTGAGAGACATATTTGGTGAAATATAATTTTATTCCATCCCACTAGAAATACTCCTTTTGGTCCATATACATATTTGTGCATCAATTTTGAATAAAAAATAGAGAACTATGAGCCTCATCCAATAGATTTTTCTTTTTATCTTGTATGGGAGGAACACAAACCCGACTCATAAACTCTATTATTTCGTCACAATCATGGTTGAATTCAGGAACATTTCTCACCTTATTTTGTAACTCTACGTATTCCTTCCGTGCCTACCTAATAATCACTTTTATAGATGGTTGAACATTCATTAGAGAAAGATAATATTTCTCCCCTTCATTAAAATATCAAAATCCGTCCTTTGAAAATCCAAAAATAATGGATCTTTTATGATCCTCACCCTGAATAAGATAGAATGGTCATTTCAACTCAAAGCATTTACCACCTTGTTCACTTTCCGAGGGTGAAAATGTATTGAGCATTCATAAAATTTAATTAAGTGAAACCATCCTATTTAGATCATATTCAGATTATTTTGTGTGAAAATATACTTTAAAATTTTTATGATCATTATAAATATCACACCATTCACCAAAAAGATAATACATCCATATATTTAATTCAAAGATTACTGTAAAAAACTCCAAGTCATGAGTTAGTTAGTTTTTCTAATTAATTTTCACTTATCATGAGGCATAAGTTACCACCATATAATTTTTCATGTGAAAAAATCTCATCCCCTTCATGGATGCATTATTGTAGTTCATAATCCTTTCTCTACTACAAGGCAGTGTGAGCATAGGTGCACTGGCTGTCCTTATTTTTCATCTCATTTAAATTCTATTGAAATTCCAACTTCAAAACAATCTTAATTCCCCATTGAGACAACGTGGTGAGTGGATTAGATAATCATGAAAAATATTTCACAAAACATTGATAATATCCATCTAAACTAAGAAATATTTAGATCTCAATTACCATTGTTGGTCTCAACCATCTATCAATAAGCTATATTTTTTCTAGATTCACATATATCCTCTTTATTGAAATTATGTGACCCAAAAATGAAAATTTAAAAAGAAAAAATTCACCCTTGGTAAATTTTCCATAACAATTATACTTCTACGGTTTATCAGAACAATTCTCATGTGATATTCATGTTCTTACTTTCTCTTTGAATAGAAAAGAGTGTCATCTATAAAGACTACCACAAACTGATCAAGATAGTCTCTAAAGACTATTCAATAGATCTTTGATTATAGTGGGAGAATTTATAAGACCAAAATGCATCACTATAAATTCATAGTGTCTATACCTTGTAAGTAATGTCGTATTTGGTATATCCTCCTTTTTTACCCTTAATTGATGATATCAAGAATGAAGATCAATCCTAGAAATTGATGTCCACATGGTTGGTCGAATAAGTCATCAATGTTTGGAAAATGTTATTTTTTCTTGATAGTGGTCTTGTTATGTTCTTGATATTCAATGTAGAGTCTCATTGAGCCCTCATTCAACCAAAAAAACAGAATAGGCGATCCCCAAGGTAACACACTTGGGCTTATGAATCCCTTATCAAGATTCTCATAGAGTTCCATTGTAACGACCTATCCCAGTGGGGCCCATGTTGCGACTCTTCAAGCCTATATCCAATAGGATTGGGGATGTTGAATAGTATTGAGTAGGCGTATTACAATCATGGGATCCATTGACTAAGTACCTGTACAAACTCACACATCTCCAAGCACATAATGCTGAAAATTTCAAAAAAAAAAACTACGAAGGAACAAAATGCATCCATACAACTAAACCAATACAACAGAGTACGATATAAAGTAGAGTATTAAAATAAATTGGGCTAGAATAAAATCTCACAAAAAAAGAGTCTAAAATTTACAAAGTCCATCCTGCAAGCAGAAAGAGATACTGGGACTACTGCTCATAGCTGTAAGAACACCTCGGCCTTTAGGGAACTTAGAAAGCTCGGTTCTGTCCTAATCCACCCTGGACTCTGTCAAATGATGCTAGTCTGCACAAGACATGTCACGTGAAGGAAAAGCCCATGCAGGGCTGAGTAAAACAATACACAGTAGAGGACCCCGAAAACCCCAAGGAAAATAAAAAGGAAAGGTATAGTCATATATACGTAGAATATGTCTACAAAATATATAATAGGAGAAAACATTCTAGATATACTCAAAACCCAGACCAGCGGTCTAGAGGAAAGTCACACACCTGTATACCCCCGCTAGGGATTCCGTTAGAAGGTTTCATAAATCCCTCATCTGTGAGAACAAACTCCACAAGTCTGATAGCTCTGATGATGTCCGTCCGAGATGTACTGTCCATCAGGAAAGGTCAGGAGAGATAGATGCACTCATTTAGGGAGAACACACTCTTGAGTGTGGAAAAGATCATGATAGACAGATGAGGATCACTACTAGGGACTTTTTGGATTCCACGACTCATCTCGAATTCACTTTCTAGGTAGAGTATTGACACCCTTTAGAAGTAGTCACATCGATACCTGACTCTACCTATGATAATGAATGGATAAAGGATCTCGCTCTGGTCCTCTCGGTGGGATAAATGACTGTATACGGAAAGTCCTGCTGAAGGGATCAAACATATGTAATAGGAAACAATACATGACATTCAGGGGAATGTGAAAAGGGGGAACTAACCTAAAAGAAACATTTCCATGATAAGGTGGAAAAGAAGATCAAACCATGTACTAAAAAATACACGGCATGTAGAAGTGTCCCACACCGTGTCTTCTAACCCCGAGTACTGCCCATGTACAATGGCCCATGTTCAAAGGTTTCATGTGTAAAACAAATCTACTCATAATGTAGAAATTATCACACTCCATGTCAATGTATCTAGGTTCCACTCTATGTACACTGGCCAGGTGTCCGTACAAGGCCTTAACCTATGTACACCAACCCGTGTCACTAGCATATAGGGTGACCCACGTTACTGGCCTTTCCAGGCCATGTGGGGGAGTACAGGGCCATGCACTCTACCTATATTCTATGTATCCCCTAGATACATGCCGAGTCATGTGTAGTCACGTCTTCCATGATGTGTAGGGTTTACACATCATGTTTCAAAGTGGTTTTGTCCATCTTGTGTCTGTGTACATCCTAAAATACAAGCCGAGCTTTGGGGAAGTTCCAACAATCCATGTGATTGGGGTCACACACCCTGTGATACCTGTATGACAGCTGAAACCCTAGCCTCTGTCACCGGTACCACATGGCGTGTTCTTCAGGATACACGTCATGCTCTTCAATAATTTCCAAAACTGACGTTCTCCGTCACAGTGCCTTGGGGCTCCTCTGATTATCGATCCAATCATCTGATCATATCGAAACTGAAGGTTTTAGGTCACCCCATCATTATGAAGAAGATTCAGTCAGTTTCATGCCTCATATCAGCCCCAAAAATGAGTTCTGATTCACCCGCATGAAGAAAAATCTAAAAATGAGAAATCTTGAACCTTTTTTATTCATCTTCCACCATCACCGTCTCATCTCCACTAGGTCGTCACGATGCTAGGTCTCCAATTTGGGAACATTGTGTTTCAAAATAGATTCACTACAATCCTTTTTTCATCGCTCCATAAATAACGTGAAGAACGCACAAGAAAAAATGGGGAAAATCCAAAAGAAAATCGAGGAACGAACCTACACAACCGTTCATCACAGTGTTGATCCTCTCATGTTAGTATGATCAAATGGAGAAGAATCAAAATAATAATCAAATACGGATTAATTTCCCGAGATCGACCAAATAATAACCCTCCTGCAAAAATGTACGAATCCGCGGCTCAACCTATTTGTGGACTGATCTACATTCATTGTTAAATCCATGAACGAGGAAGAAGTTATGGAAAAAACAACCCCTACCTTGAATCGTTTGAGAGCGCACGTTGGTGGAAGTGGGTCTATGGTCTTGATTCTTGCAAAAGGTTCCCAACATTTCCACTTGTACATCATCCTTCGGTTCAAGGTTTTGGTGTCTCTCATCACCACTTTCCAGATCCACCTCCATCCTCTAAGGGTATGGAATCTCGGCAATCCTTCATCACTTCTTTGCTTGGTGAAGCTGTGTCGATACCCCTCCACTATCCCCATATATAAATGAGAGGGGGGGAGGGTTTGTAATGACATGGATAATTAATGGGAACTCATTAATTAAAAACCGTTCTAATTTCCCAACAAGGTAATTATTTATGATTTTTAGGTCAATCCATTTATTGTCTTGACACATCGCTGGCCCCACACCCCGCTTGTCCGTCAGTGGATAAAAAGTGAAAATCAAATAAATAAGTTATTTCATTTTCTTTTAAAAATAATCGCAAACCAAAAATTCTAATCCATACCTACCGCAGTAAAAGTATATCCTTTCATAAATGAATCTTGGCACTGCAGATTCAACGGTGCCCTCATATTTTTAATCTGATCACTGGTTCAAAAGTTAAAAAATTCCACCTACACATTTACTGAACTTACCTTAGAAAATCATAGAATTATTATAGTTCACCCTAAACCTGTTCTATTCGAGGTTAGGATTTCCATTAAGGGAACACACCCCAGTGAACCCAACAGTACTATTAGATTTTTAATCTGAGTTACCATTTAGATGTTATGAATTTTTATAATAAAATAATTGTTACTTAATTATTTTATTTACGACCAAAAACTAACATCCAATATTAAATCGTGCCAAACAATGTAAGTATCTATCTAAAGAATTAATACCCTCACAAGCTCAGTGGTGGTCTCAAATATTCAATTCGACTAACCGTTTATGTGTTATAAGCATTTAAAAAATAAAATAACATTATATAATTATTTTATTTATGATTAGGCCATTTTAGGGTTTTCTCATAAGAGGTCTGTGTTGACTAAACATAAGTTGTACCTATAGTAAATCCAACATCCAAAATGCAACAGTACCCTTAGATTTATGATCCAGGTAACCATTAAAGATATATTACTCTTTTTCATGAAAACTGCTTCGGTGTGCTAAGAAAAGCTTAACAAAACACTAACGGATCATTAAGGGCACTCCAGGCCTCAGAATCAGATGAAATTAGATTTCATGGTCCTGAAATAATTCTATATAATTCAAACAAATACATAATTTTTAGGACATTAAATTATCCCCACATTAGGGCTTTACATCCCTGAAGGCGAAAACAAAGGCAAATCAAAAAATAGAGGGTATAGAGCATAAATATGAGCAACCCACTCCCATGTACTCTTTTCAAGGATCTCATGATTCTAGAAAAAGTTCACCAGATGTATCAAATTTACAAAAAGGACATGCTCCTGTAAATCCTCAATTGTTACTTGATCCATTGTAAAGGTCAACCATCATCGATGTCTAGCACACCGTGGTCGATGAAGTGAGATGGTTCATGCACGTATCTCCTAAGCTGGGATATGTGGAAGACGTCGTGCACACTCTAGAACTATGGTAAAAGTGACAAGTGGTACACCAACTCTCCAATACTCTCTAGTATAAGAAAGGATTTGATAAATCTCAGTGATAACTTTCCACCTCGGCCAAAACATCATTTTCCCCGTATAGGACGGACTCACAAAAATATGTGGACCATCTACTAAAACTCTAAAGGCCTATGTCTCTTGTCAGCATAAGACTTCATCGTACCTTGTACAGTGTTCATCTGCTCCTAGATGATCTGTACCATCACTGTGGTAGCCTGTGCCATCTTTGGACACGTATGTGCTGACTCCCCTGGGTCTGTTTAGCATAGATGTGATCTGTATGGTCGACTGTATAGGGCCTTGAATGGTGCCATACCGATGGTGGAGTGATAATTGTTGTTTTATGTGAACTCCACTATGAAAATGTGATCCTTCCAAATACGGAAAAAATCTAGGATGCAAGCCCAAATATGTCCTCCAGGGTATGTATGGTATGCTATGTGTGACCATCCGTCTGAGGATGAAAGGCGGTGCTCAAATGTAGCTGAGTCATGAACGCATCCTGAAATCCCTTCCACAACCAAGATGTGAAAAATTCATCAATATCAGATTCAATAATCGATGACACCCCCATGAAGTTGTACAATCTCTTATATTTAGAGGCATACCAAATACTCTACTGATATCTACTCCCAGAAAGGTAGAAAGTGGGCCAACTTGGGGAGCCGTTCTAGGATCTCCCATATAGAATCATGTCCCCTTGACATAAGTAGAAGCCCCGTCACAAAGTCTATGGAGATCCCATCCCACTTTCACTCTGCACCTATAGTGGCTGAGCTATGCTTGTTGGAACCAGATGCTCGGCCTTCACTTGCTAAAAATCGACGCATCGAAAAACAAACTATTCCACTGTTTTCTTCATCCATAGCCACCAATGATGATGTTGGAGGTCTTGGTGCATCTTCACCACACCAGGATGCACCTACAGAGGGCACACGTGGAACTCCTTAAAAACCTCCTCTTATAGCGCCCCGAGTACCATGGTACATCCTATGAAGAGAATGAAATTCTCCCTACCTTCATAAAATCTATCAGGTGTATGCCCTGTGGATATCTGAGCACGTCGAGCCTCACAGTCAAAGTCCCAAGATGTGCCTCCCAAATTCGCTTAAGAATTGGGGGAGTGACAGTCATAGAATAGAGGTAAGCTGCTCTATATTTATTTATGATGGATATCTATAGTGTTACTAGTTGCTCTGATGCCTCACTCAATAGTTGTAGTCCAGACCTCTTACTGAGTACGTCTGCTACCATGTTCCTCTTCCTAGGAGTATAGAGTATGTCAACGTCATAGTCCTAGATGAACACTATCCATCGTCGCTCTCTCATCTCCTTAAATATATTATGAAACTTATCCATCCATAGGAAAGAATCCACCTTCTTCATCAAAGCTAACAAGGGTTCTGTTACCCTAGAGAGGTCATGTACAAATATTTGGTACTACCCACCCAATGGAGAAGTCCCTCTCTATTCAGGTAGGTAGTCCATGAAACATATTTTGAAAAGATGACCCCAGAACCTAGAAAACCTTTTGGGAACTAAAAAATAAAAACTAATACCGCCAAGAGGGTAAGGCTGGCCAAACCAAGAGTGATTGATTTCACCAACTTTGGTTTGAAGTTTTCTCTGCTGCCTGGGTTTCCTTTTTCACCAATGAAGGAAAACCCCGTTGTATGTAAAACAGAAACATTTTTCTGAATACAGTCAGCCTATGTATGAAATTTGGTTGTCCAGTCCATACCCAAACTAACTTTTTATGGCCTCAATGATGCCACCAAGAGGTTCCAGCCGAAAATCTTCCTTTAATGGTCAGATCATGCCATCAGCATAAGTGTGAATTTCAAGTCTCCTCCTAAAGGTATCTCCATACATGTTTGTCAATCCTATGGTTTAACCGGAAACTCAAGGTATTGAACAAGATTCTTGGAAAGAATGAATTATTGGTAACAATGTATATTAATATAGCAGTTGATAGTAGTCACAGACTATACCTCGAATCATTCCTTGAGCCCTTGGGTCACACTCCTTGACCGTATGCAGCTACTCCCTTCCCCTTTCCTCAGGCTCCCTAACCCTGGGGGGGAAATATTGTGGTAGTTGTTGTAACATGTTAAAATGTATACCACCTCATTCTGCTCTCCTTGATCCACTTCTACATCTGTCGTCTAGAGGGTTTTTCTGCTCCACTCTCAGCATTTTCCTCGATGATTCATCCACTGCTTCTTTGTCACTAGCTCGACGAGTCAGACATTCCTGAGCTAGATCTCCCCTACGGTCGCACGAGTAGCACTGCCTCTCCTTAAGAAGACTGGATCCAGTCTGAGAGCCCTGGCCTATTATTCCTTTGTCCTAGGTCCTCCTATGACATCTCCCACTTCCTGATACCTGCGCCTGACATCATCTCCCTACTACTGAGGTCTCCGGACCTGTCTTCATGCTACTATCTCTTGTTGGTTGCCTCTACTCCACCAAGAATCTCATGATCACCAAAGATCGTTCGAGCACTCCAGCATAAGACGAAATTCATAGAAGCATGACACAAGCTCCAATTTCTCTTTGTAGACCTTGTTTGAAGGTCTGAGATCTGTAATACTAATCCCTAACCATATCCATCTAGTAGCTGGAGAAGTTGGTGAAACTTTATGAATAGTCATATACCATCAAACTACCCTGCTGGAGCTAAATAATCTTTTGGATGTGAACTTCTTTCACCTTAACCGGAGAGAACTCCTCCCCAAGGAGTCACTCCAACTCCATCCATGAAAGAGTCTCCTCATCGTGAGTCTGTGTGGTCAGAATCCACCATCATCCACCAAACTCTGAAGAAGGATCGCTCCTTCGATCACCATCTGGTCTGCTAGTTCCCTCACAACATGGAAAAATCTAGTCGCCGCTTCAAGCCAGTCCTCACCAGCCTAAGGGTCGGGCTCACCTCGGAACCTGAGGTGTCTCGGTCTTTGGAACTCATGGAGCGTTCTCAGCCTGTGCCCCTTTTCGATCGGTACTGTAGGTACCATATGATGCTTCCATGGGTGTGGTATAGCATGTGCACCACCTAGATGCAATGCCTGGGGAACTGGTCCCTGTATAAAATCCACTAAATTGAGGGGGTCATCCTCATGATAGCGCTGCTGAATCCTAGCTGGTATGTGTTGAGGAGGCATCTTTTAAAGAAACAAGAACTACCATGGTCAATGAGTATATCTGGATAGCTGAAATTTAGGACATGGAAAACACAACCCATTCTTATATGATGCATGTACCATTCTCTTATTTTGCAACAACTAGTGTTTTCATGTACCGAATCGAAAAAAATGTTATCATAGTCCCGGTGTATGGATACGTCGGTCACCCACACCAACACTAGAGTCTGCAGCTTGAAATTCAAGATCAAAACACTTAACACTTGTTCCCCAACCCAAACTCATAGGCTCTTGGTCCTAATGAAGAACTGGCCACCTATGATACAACTCTGTCATGACTGGTCCCAGTGGGGCCCACGTCGCGACACCCCAAGCCCGCCTCCAATAGGCTAGTGGCTGGTGACATGCACCGAGTAGGAATATTAATAAGATGGGATACATTGCCTATTTACTTATACACATGCACACATCTCCAATCCCACAATTCAAAAATGTAACAAAAAACTACTAAGGAACAAAATGCATGAATACCACTAACCTCAACCAATAGGGTATGATGGAATGTATGGTACTGAATGTAAATTAGGCTAGAATACAAGCCCACTAAATATGTAGAGTCAGAAAACTAAAAATTCCATCTTGTAAGAACAATGTGTTATGGGGACTTCTTCTCATAGCCATAGGAACACCTCGGCCTATAGGAAACATGGAAAGATCAGTCATGTCCTGATCCGCCCTGGACCCTGTCAAAGGTAGCTTGTCTACACAAGACATGACACATGTGGGAAAATCTAGTGAAGGGGTGATTATAACAATACTCAGTATAGGAACCTCAAAACCGCAAAAAAACACAAAGGAAAGGTACAATCATATCTACACAATATTTATCTACTGAACATATAATACGATAACACAATCTAGATATACTTAAAACCAAGACCCACGGTCCTAAGGCAAGTCACACATCTGCATACCCCTACTAGGGATTCATTTCAAATTTTCCACGAAGCACTCACCTGGGATAACTCACTCTATGATTCTGATAGCTCTGATGACGTTCGTCCGAGATATACTATCTGTTGGGAAAAGTCATGAGAGATAGATGAACTCATTCTGAGATAACGCACTCTGATGTGGGGAAAATATTGCAATACATAGATGAGGATAACTTCCAATTCATTGATGGATACCGCGACTAATCCTAAATTCCCCTGCTAGGTAGAGGATCGATGCCCTATGGAAGTAGTCATGTTGGTACCAGACTCTACCTAGGGTCAATAATGGTTATAAGATCTCTCTCCAGGCCTCTTGGAGGGATACCTGACTCTATCTCGGAATGTTCTACTAAAGGGATCATACTCATGTAGTAGTAAATGATACATGACATTTAGAGGAACATGAAGAAGGGACACTAACCCAAACAAAAATTTTCCAAGATACGGTGGACAAGAAGATCAAGCTATATACTGAATAGTACATGGTGTGTAGAAGTGTCACATGCCATGTCTTTTGACCCCGAGTACTGCCCATGTACAACGACACTTGTTGGATGGTTTGTTGAGTAAAATGAAACTACATGGTGTGTAGAAATGATCACACACCATGACAAAGTATCTAGGGTATACTCTATGTACGCTAACCCTGTGCCCGTACACAACATTAACCCTTGTACACAAACCTGTGTAACAGGCACACGAGGTGACCCTCATTACTAGCCTCTCCAGGATTTGTGGTCGAGTTCTAGATGATGTACTCCACCTCATGTCCGTGTATCCCATGGATACATTCCGAGTCTTGTGTAGTCACTTCTGCCATGCTGCGTACGGTCTAAATTCTTTCTCTTGAAGCTGTGTAGTCCATCCAATGACCTTATACATCCTAGAATAAACGTCGAGCTTCGAGGAAGGTCCAACATGCCATGTGACTGGGGTCCCACGCTATGTGATACATGTATGACACCCGAAGCCCTAGCCACTGCCACTGGTACCACACATCATGTTATTTGGGATACATGTTATGTTATTCACTAATTTCTAGAACTGATGTTCTTCTTCGCTGGGACTTAGGGATCCTCTGATCCTCAATCCAATTATCTGATCATCGCAAAACTGAAGGGTTGATGTCATCTGATCATCATTAAAACTATTCCATCTGTTTTGGGCCTCCTATCGGCATTGAAAATATTTTTCGATTCACATATATGAAGAATGATCAAAGAACAAGAAATCCCAAACTGTGTCAATTCGTCTGCCACCATCGTCGTTGCATCACTGCTATATCATCATGACGTTAGATCTCCAATTTGGGATCGTTCAATCACAAAAAGGATTTTCAATAATCATTATTTAGTCACACAATTAAGAACATGAAGAACACACTAGAAAAAGAATGGGGAAGGAAATCCAAAAAAAATCGAGGAATGAACCTCTGTCGTCATTCGTCCCAGCATTGATTTTCTCCCATTAGTAGGATCAAATGGAGCACAATAAAAACAATGATTTAACATGGGTAAATTTACCAAGATCAACCCAATAAAAACTCTCCTAAAAAATTGTACAAATCTTCGGATTAACTTGTTTGTGGGTTGATCTCAATTTTCCATTAAATCCAAGAATGAGGAAGAATAATTGATAAAAAACTGTTACCTCGAATCGTTAGAGATAATTTCGGTGGAAGTGGGTCGGTTCACAGCATTCCCACAATAGGTTCTCAATGTCGTCACTTGTATATAATCCTTTGGTTCATGGTTTTGGTACTACTCATCACCACTCACAGAAACCGGCTCCGTCCTCTAAGGGTCTGGCGCCTCGGCACTCCTTCGACACTTAGTTTTATGGGGAAACTGTGTCTATACCCCTCCCCAAGATACATATATATATAGGTGAGGGTAAAATTAAGAAATGACATGGAGAATTAATAGGGTCCCATTAATTAGAAACCTTTATAATTCCCCAATGACATCGTTACATAAGATTGATAAGTCAAGCCATTTATTGTCTTGAAACCTCGTTGGCCCCAGACCCTGCTTGTCCATTGGAGGATAAAAATTGAAAATAAAATCATAAAGATATTTTATTTTATTTTGTTTAAAAAGTCCCAAAACAAAACATGTTCTCTAGACCTACTACGGTCTATTTATAGCCTCCCTTAAGCGAATCTCGATGTTGTAGATCCAATAGTTCCCTCAGATTATTAATCCGAGACCCGGTTCAAAAGTTATCAAATTATACCTGCACATTTACTAAGTGTATCATAAAAAAGTGCATTAAATTATTATTTTTCAACTTAGACCTTTGAAGGTCCATGTAAGGCTCTACCTAAAGAAAACAGGCCCTTCCGAATCCAACAGTACTCTCAGATTTTTTATCTGAGTTACCATTTAGATGTTATGAATTTTAACAAAAAAATAATTGTAACATAATTATTTTATTTACGGCTAAAAACTAACTTCCAGTGTTGTCCTATGATAACCAATGTTAGTTTCTTTATAAAGAATGTATACCCTCACGAGTTCCGTAGTGGTATCCGATTTTTGATCTGACTCACTATTCATGAGTTATAATCATTGGAAAAATAAAATAACTTTATTTAGTTATTTTATTTATGGTTATTCCATTTTTGGGGTTTCTCACAGGAGGCCAGCGTCGAAAAAACGAAAGTTGCACCTATGATAAAGGCACCATCGTGAATGAAAAAGTGCCCACATATTTTCGATTTGGGAAAAAATTTAAGATTTATTCCACTTTTTTTGGAAAAAAATTTATGATCACTAATTAAATCTTCAAAAAACATCGACGGATCATTTCAGGAACTTTGGGCCTTGGAATCACAAGCTGTCAGATTTCACGGTCTCAAAATAATTCCAAATAATTAAAAAAAATTATATGTAAATTCTAGGAAATTACATGCTTCTTAAATTCCTGCAACTCAATTAGGGCAATTTATAAGGTGTACTATAAATAGGCATATCACCCATTATGATTTCTATTGAAATAAAAACTTCACGATTTGGAGGAATACATGAAAATTACTTCAGAAAGACATCATCAAACCCCTATACAATGGGTGTATTCTTAATCATAAGTTTCTCCCCTACCATTTGAGATAAATGACATTAATTTATTGGAATCATGACCCATATGATGGATGAAATTTTTATTGGAATGTTATATTCATCTTTACATCGATAGATGATATTAAATTGATCTTGAATATGAAAATTTTCATCCCTTTCGTAGAAATTGATATGATCTCAATATAGATAAATCCATTCCATTCGATGAATCACATAAAATTCCACTTTATTAAGGATCACATGATTTTTTGGATGAACATTCCAATTAACATCTTCGATAGAATATTTTTAATCTTTTGTTGGGACTCTTGTTCCATTAGAAGTTGTTATAGCTCACTCAACATCCAATTGTTGAGGTAATATGGTGATACCCTTCGAAAATTCACAGAAATATATGTGTGGGTAGATCTAGAATCTAATAAAATATTTTCTACTTTTTAGTGGATAGTAAGTGTACCTTTCTCCACTTCATTGTTGATCTCCACACCAATAATAGTCATTACATGTGACTTTAAATTGTCTTTCCCTTAAGAGTTTATTGATGTTGACCATCATCAATTACCCCAGATTTATGGAATTGATTGGAATAATTCCCCATTTCCTTGCACTTATAACATTGACATGTAAGAGGTTCATTAGGTGTATCATTTTCTTTGTTCGCATCATTCGACATCTTTTTTCCCATCACTTTGGCATTCATCTACCCGATGACGTTTTCCAAATGATATACCATTTATTATTCCCTTCGTGACAATTCCATACATGTTACTGTCAACACATTGATAATAAGAGATAACTCATATTCCTTTTAGTAAGGTATTTAGATTTTTCTTTTTAATTCCATTTTTCTCTTCTTATCAAACCAATATAGCTGATGAGTTACTCTAATCTCCATATCAACCTTGAGAACACATTGAACCATTTCTTCATAGCTGTTGAAGTCCATTATGGATAATTCCCTTCAAAGACATCATTTTAAGACACTAAAGAATCAATCAATTTTACTCTTAGGTTGGACAATAATTCTATAATTGTGCCTTGAAGGTCTTGTAAAATTTGTTTCTTATGTTCCAACGGATTCAACATCCTTTTTCATTTTCTCAAGGTACCACTTTTACATATTTGTTCGAAGAATACAAGGAATGTATGTATTAAAAAATAATTTTGTGAACTCATCCCATTCCATATACTCAATTTCATCTCTTTGCCTCTTATTATTGATAGCATTTCACCATTGATCATCTTTTCCTTCCAAATGACAAACTAATATGATGAATTTATCAGGTTCCAAACATTGTTGAACTGAAAATATCTTTGTAGTGGTAATGATCCTTTGTTCATCTACTAATGGATCTTGATTGCCGCTAAATGATGTCGGATGTTATGTCATGAAGGACTAAATAGAATGTTTCTCCCTACTTTTCCCATTTGGAAGTCATGAAAGATTCATATATTGAGAATGTTTTGTGAGCATGGCTACAAGATTTTTGATTCTATCGCTCATAACATTTGGTTTCTCTGGGGGTAAAATCATTGTGTTTCCCATCACATTCAGCAATAACGTAGTTCCTATGGGATCCATCCATTAACAATAATAAATAAGCATAGTGTGAGAAACACTAATCAAAATAGGATAACCAAATAATCAATAAAAAATATATATTTCGGACACATTAGGTTTTATCCTAGTTTATTCATGAACATATAAAGAATTAGTATTATATTTTAATATATATATATATATATATATCATAGTGTTCTTACTAAGGTTCTCTCATCCTAGTTTCCAAATGATAACTATATATTTTCTCTTTTACAAACAATAACAACCCATAAATTACATATAGAATTTAATTCAACATTAATGAATGGTTACTCCATAACATAACATAACCATTCCATGATCATATCAGTTTACTATCTTTTGAAACTGAAAAACGTAAAAAACTGGTTCATAAAACATCCACATTGTATCCCACCTGTTCCTTCATAACTAGACTCCTTTTTAGAATATATTCCATAATAACCTTATTAATGAGCTAGGAAAAAGAAAAATATGAATGATTTATCTCAAATTCTCAAAAAGGTTAAAAATGGGAAATATCATTTATATCATAATAATAGGAACATAACATTTAAAAATCTAATCCTGCATATAAAATCTGATAATATCATGTTATGGGATAAATCATAAAAGTAAAATGTAAGCCAAATATTCATAAAATAATACATGAATTTTTTTTCATACCCACATTATCCTAGAAAATAATTTTATATTAGCCAAGGATCATTATTGAGACCATCATAGCAGAGAAAGCCCATTATTGAATCGAGTTCACTCCACTTTCTAGCCCTGTATTACTGAAAAATAATTACATTCTGTTTCACTGATGTCAATCTCATGAGATATAAAAATTTACACAATTCATTGGTGGGAGATATAGGTCCCAACCATATAATCATGGAAAAATTTGTATGTGTTCCACAAAAAACATTTACCATAGAATAACTAATGAAAAATTGGGTTTCATAAACATCATTCCATCATAATTGATAAAAACAGATGGATTTCTTAAATAAAAATCCATAATAAACAAAATAAAATCATAGTAATCATAGGGATATAATTATAACCCTATTTAATTACTTTCAATATAGATAGAATTTTATTTTGAGAAAACACATGAAATTAATTCACAAGGAATATATCATTTCTTCAGTAAAAAAATGTTTCATTCCTCAAAATGAAATAATATTTTAGAAGAATTAATTTTATGTGAAAATAAACTAGTAATAATGTAGGGGAATATTCAATAAAATAATGAATTATAAAATAGTGAAAAACCATTTATTCCCTACAAGTTTAAAAACATTCTTCTCGTAAATTTGTTGGAAATGTAAAAATGTTCCTTGAACAAAAATTAATAAAACATTCCATTCTTGATATTTAGTGAAAATTTTCTAGAAGGTGAAATTGACATTAAAAAATTATAGAAGGATATAGAAAACATTTTTGATTACATATTTAGGAATCATGAATGTGGATGAAAAATATACCCTAGTAAATATTTATGAATAAACAATCTCGAATAAAATGATATTTGCAATGTTATCCCTTACCTTAGGATTAATTTATTTCGTATATATCTGAACAAAATGTATAATGATTTAAATAATGTTACTTATTTTTTTCCAGGATCATAGTCATTTTTATGATAACATTTAGGATCATATTTCCATCCATTTGATAGTAACATTTCATTGTTACTCGTCAGTTGGGTATTAACTACTTTACGTTCTTATACATGTGTGTTGGATATGTTCTTATTCATATTTTTAGGTTATAGTTATATAATCTATTGAATAATATTATTATAATAAATATAATATTTATTAATTAAATTAATGCATATAATTATGTTTTAATGAATATTATGTAGTAGAAATCACATTGTATCATAGAGACGGTAGGTCGTACACATTTATGAGTGATGATATCATTCCCCAAATTGTGGAATGGTTTTTAAGTGAATGTTGTATAATATTTAGGAGATATTATCTTGTTATAATCATATATAGTCATTCTTTCCATCATTATACTCAACCAAGTATGGAGGTGGTGAAAAACAGATTACACCATGGCATGGAGATGGTAAGTCGTACATATGCATGTTTGCTGATTTAATTTTTCATTGGATGGGTAAAAGGTTGACTATGGTTATTTCATATTTATAATAAAATAACATTATATTATTTAAATTTATTTTATTAAATTATAATAAAACATCTAATAAAGAGTAATTAAAAGAAAAAATAAGTTTGAATTATTCAGTAGAAGATATTACCACTTCCTCGACGTGCTTTGACTAAATCTCTTCTTAGATCACCTGAGTTGGTCTTTGAAGATTACAAGAACCTATATATAAAAAATATGGATGTTGTTAAGAAAAAATAGTATGGTATGTCTGATAATGAAGGCTCAATTTTAATTGAATAAGTGTGGGATGTGGTTCCCTATTATAATTGAGGTGAGGGCACTATTGTAAACTCCATAAATAATAATTTATTATAAAAAACCCTACCCAAAAACAACCAAAATGTCCCAATATATAATATGATATGTTATAGGGTTGTAATATAATCAGCCAATAATTTTTGGACAAGTTAGCTTTTCCATTTAAACCATATAATTCTAATTTAAACATAGATATTCTATTTAATTAAGATTGTGGTATTAATATTATAAATAATTAAATGTCATCAATATTTACTTATATTGTGATAATTTAACATAAATGAGTATTTAATGACATTTTAGATCTTTTAATTATCACTTTGAAATATTTAGATATTTTTATTATTTTCAATTAATTTAATAAAATGTTATTTTAATAAAATATCATTAGAGGTATTTTTGACACTATTAATTTAATTCATTTTTAAGAAAATCAATATAAAAGATTAATTGAAATGAAAATATTTAATACACTCATAAAATATATTTTTAAACTATAAAATTCATGATCAACAATACTTAGTTTTTATGTTATTCTTTTTAATAGATTTAAAACCATTTATTTCATATTTCTATTAATAAAATAATTTTTACATCGCTTTTTGTGTCATAATTAATGGTAATTATTTAATCTGTAAAAATTATAAATAAATTTCTATTATGTATATAATTCATTAATATTTCCATAGACTATATATAGTCTATATTATCTCATATTTATCAATGTATTAAAATTAATATAATTGTATAAAATGAGATTGTGACATTTTTTCACATTCATTAGTATTTTTACATTCATGACATACTCATTGGTAAGTGGACATTAAGTGATTAAATTTCAAAAAACTGATTATTAGGGATAAATTTAGTCATCCAATATGATTTTCATAGGTGTTATGGATATATTATAATATTATTTTTACCCTTAATTACCAAATTTACCTTTAACGATGCTAATAAAACTAAATGACAAATTTACTCTTTATAATGCCCAAAAAATATTAGTATCATATTAAAATAATTTGAAACTACCAATTTCAAATATGGAGTCCACTTTTCAAAATTCAAATCACATAATTTGAAGTAATTAATTTTAAATTATTCTCTTTGTTGATATTATAAAATGAGTATTAAATTAAAAACATTGCAAAATATTGAATTGTTTATATCTATGAATTAAATGTAAAATATTTGCTAATGATATAAATTATATTGAATGATAATAAAATATTCTATTAAAATTTTAAAATTCAATGTTATAACTTTAGCATATAAATTATCTTAATGAATAAAGTTGTTTTTAATTCAAATTTAATTTATTTTTATTTTTCATTAAAACATGAAAGTTATCAAAAAATTATCAAAAAAGATCCCAAAGTAAATTTTATTATCCAACTTCAAAATAATTTTTTTTTGTTTTCATATGAAAATTATTAATGTGTCAAAATATTAATTTAAAAGGGTTCTCTATTCAATAGTGTAAAATTAATCATTAAAATATTTGTTTTTATACATCAAATATTTTTTTATTCATACCCTATGACTAAAATATCCAATGGATGAATAAAAAAAATATTTTATTATGTATATATCATAGGTATATATCATTAATTTCATTAATAAAAGGAATTCACCCAAAAATAAAAATATCTAATTGATTTATATTTTTCTAAATAATTGATATCCAATGAATTCACAATGAATTATCATATATTAGTTATAATTATTCCCACTATCCTAACAGCTATGATATGACAGTTATTTTACAATAAGAGAATCTCATGGTTTATTTAAAAACACTATTTCATGCAATGAAATCTACTGAAAAATAAAATTTATATAGAGAAAATATTTCATAAAATCATTCGGGTGTTACAATATTACTCTTGTTCATTGGGTAAGGAAATTAATCCCTTGAGAAGGAATGTTTTACAATACCTTAGAAAATAACATTTGTAATTTTTATAAAACCTTAGGGATAGAGCTTGGGGATATGATTATTAATGTTTAAATAAAATTCTGTATCCATATTTTCATGTTATGAATCATGTTATTATTTTTATGTTCTGCCTGTTTATTTTTCCTTAATGACCTCATGTTCTTGTTGATATCGCTCAAGTTCACATTTATGTTTTTTCTCTTATTTTCCCCTTACTGTAACTTCTGATGACCCCTTAATTTGATGTTTGTCTATTTTTTATGAGATGGAGTAATTTTTCAAAGGATGAACAAATGAATAAGCCTACCATGTTTATAAGAATAATGTTATATGTTTGCATTTATTATGGATATTTTTCCAAGACACTAAACATTAAAGATCATATGTTTGTAAAATTTAATCAAATGTTATTTAATAGAAAGGGAGGATGTTAAATTTGGTATTAAAGTCTATCTTTGTTATTTATAGAAATTAAGATATTAAAACTTTAGTAAGAACCCTAATGAAAAGATTAAATATATAAAAAAATCATGGTATTTTGACGAAATATTATATAAGTGTTTTCTTAGCAAATAATTCTCTATCTAGATATGAGCATGTGGAAGTGGATCTGAAATAGATGTGTATAAGGATAAAACATGAAAATACCTCTTTGATCTAGAATGAAATGGAAACTGGTGTAGGAGATTGGGCCTAACTACAATCGTAGTATGACACTCCTAGGTGATAGTTTTTATTAGTAACATGATATTTATGAATAATTATGAATTATTTATAAAGAAATGTAATTATTGTTAAAGAATAATATGTTTAACCCAGAGGTTTTATGAAATTAAATTTATTTGAAGTTAAAATATTCGTAAACAGTATAGGTTTCTCACAATGTATTTATTCTTATGGAAAATTCAGCAAATTTGAAGAACTATGCAAATGGTGACCACAACAGTCCATGCATTGAAAACCCTCAAATGGTTATAGAAATAAAGCATTCATGAGAATGATTAACCAAATAACTCATGTAATGGGGAATAACATGAATCAACATGAGAGACTGATTTCACCAATATGGAAAAAACATTTTATTGTGTCCTTTATGCATCACCGACCACCAACATTTAAAAGATCGAACGACACATTGATTTCGGAATACTGGATCGGCTCTATTGAAAATATCCTTTTTTGTAGCCAAATTTTCAGAACAAGAGAAGGTAACCCTATATGTTTATCGCTTAGATGGAATATTTGATCAGTGGTGCGAAAAAATTAATAAAATGAAGCCAAGAGTGGATATTGAACATATGTAGTGGGATGAGTTTAGGGGTATCTTATTCAATAAGTATTTCCCCTTATTCGATGAGAAATATAATAGAGAATTAATTTATCGAGCTGAAGCATAAGGAGAATGAATCTATTGGATTCTATGAGATGAACTCAACAAGACTTTCCTATTACACTTCATTCTTTTTCATAGATCCTAATTGGTGGTTTGATAGATTATTGGGTGGAATATGACAACATCTATCTAATAATATATCCAAAAAACAATGATATTAATGATTAGATCATGTTTTGTGCTATGAATGTTGAACTACAGCTCAATGAGATGCAGTCATCCCATAAATCAAATGAATATTAGATATTAATTGATCCAAGAATGGGAAATATAAATGATCATGGAATAGGTGGATAGAAAGTTCAACATACCATGAATAATTAATGTGGGAATAAGTATATGGGGAACTGCCTGATTGGGAGGGGGAAGTGAAACAATTTTGAAAATATCCATATTGTACAGAATTTTTTTATGAGGTGAAGGATCAATTTACCAACACTAATGAAAAGGGGAATATAGAGAAGGCCCTAACTGAACTATAATTCTTCATGTGTGGAAAACATGGGTGATTTTCTAATCTATATCCAAATTCAAGGGTAGTGGATGGGAATCACTATGAGCTTTAGCATAGGCCAAAAGAGAAAGGTCATGCTTTTCCTATCACGACAGATGAGGTTATGAAAATGATGTGGTAGAGGGTACTCTTATTGTTATCTCAAAGCTAGAAAGTAATTTTTTGGAATCTAGTTATACTCATTCTATTATTTACTCTATATCTAAATAGAATTTAGTATCCATCCCTGAATTTTTAAAAGTTGAGTTATTCATCATGATTGTGGGTGGTATTATCCAAGCATCATTAGTGCTTATAAACTATAGTATTTACTATTGTGAGGAAAATCTTATATAAAAATTAAATAGCCATTTCCATACCATAATTCAACATTATACTATAGTAGAATGGATATCAAGTTATAATGTTATGATCATATAAAAATGCAAGGAAATATCAGTATATGTGAATGGAAAACCTACATCTGTCTTTAAAAGAATGAAATCTGGACCTCAAATTTTTCTCTAAGCACCGCTCGTACCATTTTTTATAGATTTGATCAGTGATGATTAAGAAGGAAATGATAGTATATGAATAGAGAATGTCTCCATCAATTTGGAATACATTTATGTATTTCTTGAGGTGTTTCCTAGACCTCCACTAGAATGAGAGGTAGCATTCTCCATTGAACTCATATATGAATCTCATATGATATCAAAGACCCAATATAGGAAGGAAAAATGTGGAGGTGGTGGAATTAAAGAAACAACTCCACGATATTTTAGACAAGGGGTTTATCTGACTGAATTTGTCTCCTTGGGTAGCACTTATTCTCTTTGTGACAAAGATGCATGGATCAATGTAAAAATGAATAGATTATAGTAAACTTAATGTGATCATACTGAAGAACAAATATCATCTTCCATGAATAGATGAATTATTTGGATAACTTCATGGGGATCAATTCCTATCCAATGTTGATCATCAAACTGATTATCATAAATTTATGGTAACGAATAAATATATTCCAAAAACAACCTTCCATTTAGGTTATGGTCACAATGAGTTTTTTTATTTCCTTTGGCTTGACTAATGTACCATATATTTTTATGAATATGATTAATAGAGTTATTATGGACTACCTTAATTACATTATGGTAGTTTTTATTAATAATATTCTCTTATATTTTAATTTTTGTGGGGATTAAGAGGATCAACTGAGGTTCATTTTGAAAACACATTGGAAGGAAATTCTTTTTATAATGTTTAACAAGTCTGAGTTTTCGTTACAAAAAGTTGATATATTGGAGGAAATTGTTACCAACGATGCAATCTCAGTTGACACATCAATGAAAAATATTTTAGGGGAGGGGACTCATCCTACAATAGTAACTAAGATCTATTTTTTCCATGGTTTATTAGACTATTATATGAGGTTTTTGAAAAACATGCCTTGAAATCTTAATCCATTAACCAAGTTAACTCGAAAAGGAGTCAAGTTAATCTGAAAAAAATGAATTTGATGACTGTTTACAATAGATGAATAATAGATTGGTTACTGTACCCATGATAACTCGTCCATAAATCAGAGAAGGAATCATTATTTTTAGTGATACATCATTAAAAGGGATTTGGAACATCCTCATAAAAGATGAAAAATTCATTGCCTATGAATCTCAATAGCTAAAGCGTCATGAAAAGAATTATCCAATGCATAAACTTGAGATGGATTTTTTTGTTCTTTATCTAATGATATTGATGCTCTATATTTTTATGTAGAAATGCGATATATACATAGACCATCAATGATTGATGTATATTTTCAAATAATTGGAATTGAACATGCGACCGAGGATATGATTATAAATTCTTAATGAATATGATTATTAAATTAATTATCACCATCAAAGAGAACAAAACATTTATTAGCCATTATGTAGGAAAGACGATGTTGTTATTGGAATTTATGAGAAATCAATGAGATCCCTTGATTAAATTCCTCGTAAAAATAGCCAATCTAATTGTAAGAAAATAGAAATCATCAAAACTATCCTGAATGATTTCTCAAAATTCATTAATAAAGAATAATAAGAAATAACACAAAGGTATTATTTTGTTATAGAAGAATATTGAGGCTAAGAATGATGGGAATTTTCTTGAGTTCATTATTGATCAAGAAGGTTTACTAAAATTTCATATACGAAAATGTGTTCCATCTATTTTGGAAATAAGGTAGTGGATGCTGGATTAATCTCATAGCTCTACATTCTATATACATCTCAGAAGAACTAAAATTTATACAGACCTTCGTGATCATTATTAATTAGATAATATGAGAAGGGATATTTCTAACTACACTAGAAGGTTCCTTGTATGTCAGCATGTTAAGGTAGAGAAACACCTTCCAAAATGGGTATTACAACCACTACACTTACCATCATGTATATTGGAAAATATCACTATGGACATTGTCACTGGTATTCTAAGAAATTCCAAAAAATTTGAAAAGGTTTATAATAGTCTATATCACAAGTACTGTCCATTTTATCTCTATTCGGGAAGATTTCTCTTTTTTTAGAACTTCCTCGATTAACGTGAATGATGTGGTAAAGCTTCGTAGAGTTCCAATTTCTATAGTATCATATCATGATCCAATTTTTACATAAAACATCTAGAAAATTCTTTAAAATGCTCTGTTTATTGAATTGAATTTCATTATCAACAATCACCCCCAAACTGATGGACAATCTTAAAGGACTATATAGACACTCAAGGACATGCTTAGAACATGCTCAATGGATTTTAAAGGAAGCTGGGATCAACATCTTCCATTAGTTGAGTTCTAATACACCAATAGCTTCCATTAGAGCGTTAATATGGAACCCTATAATTCTATATATGGAAAATGATGTAGAACTCATACATGTTGGGATGAAACTGGTAAGAGAACGATTACCGGTCCTTATCTTGTGCATGAAATGATAGAGAAGGTTCATGTCACAAAACAACACATAAAGGATTATTATAATTAGAAAAAGAGTAATGATGAAAACCGTCGAAGGGAAATGGATTTTTATGTTGGGGAAAAATTATTTCATCAAATTTCACCTTTAAATAGAGCCATAATGGTTGGGAAGAAAGGCATGCTTGGCCCTAGGTATGTATGCCCCTATAAAAACCTTCATCGTGTAAGAGCAGTGTCTTTTCAGTTTTCTTGTCCTCCAAGATATATAACATGTTCATGATGTTTTCCTTGTATCCTTTTAAAGGATGTACATACCTGACCCTTAACATGTACTAAATTTAGATGTGGTACAACTAGAACATGACCTCTATTATGAGGTGCAGTCGGTGGAGATATTGGATCATAGAGATAATTGTCTATGAAAAAAGACTACCCAACATGTTAATGTTTTGTGGAGGAACCAAAAATATGGAGAAGCCACGTGTGAACCAGAGGATACTATGAGGCATAAGTACCCACACCTTTTCTATTATAAGGTTACAATATGACATTTTAGGGATGAAATTTCTTAACGGGGGAATAATGAAATGACCCAAACATTTGAATAATAGTTTTCTTCCTTAAAAAGAAGGTATTAATATTTCATAATCAATAAGAATATATTACTATAAATGAAATGTGACCATCAGGTTTTGACCATTATATGACTGTTGGATAATATGACCATTGGAAACAAAAATAATTTTTAATGTTATAATTATTTTTTACAAATATAAATGATAATGGACAATTAATGCAGAAATAAGTGTCAATGGAATCTACCAGTAGAATCATGCCATATTATACCATTTTTCTGATCTTGGTAATGATGGAGAATCACTAGGATTTTATCTCAACTATTCCCAAGGTGGGATTCAATATGGTAAGGTTGAATGAAATTGCTTTTAGAATAAGTTCATGTTGATAGAAATGACCACCCATAAAATGTTTCCCACACCACCTCAAGATTATATCACCAATGTACACGGTAATATTAGTTACAATATTGGTGTTATAAGGGGATATTTAAATATACCTTAGTTTCTTTGTGTAAAACATATTTATAAATGAAATTTTTATATTTTTTTATAGTAAAATAACAATCATTTTTTAATTTTAAATGTCAAAATTATTTTATGATGAATTTTTAGTATTTTTCTAATAAATATCATATTATTGATGACTATTAAAAAATATATTATTATAAATAAAATTTATAAATTAATCAATTGATACTATGAAATAAAATTCTAAAAATTGATATATATATAGTTTTCATTAGTAAGAAATTTAGAGTTTGATAAGATATAGTTAATATTTGGTGTGTATTTACTTATAAATCATAATAATTCCCTAATGAATAGAAATATGACCAATTTAATAGTAACCTCACCGAAGGATCTATAATTGTAATTTATAAATCTTAAATGGTAATGTCATGTAGTAGTATTTGTAAATAAATATTTAATAAATTATTAGCTAGGTATTTGTATTATTTCATGTAAATAAATATTTTACATAAAAATTACATATATCATGTTTAAAAAATAATTTCATTAAATAGTTTTAATTTTATAATTCATAATGTCGATATTCGGTTACAGTGGATTTATGATATTTTTATTAAATCTTTTATTTATCAGTGAATAGTCAAAATATAGTTTTTGAGTTTTTTGTGTGTTTTCTAACATCTTAATGATGTAATATGTAATTTAAAATGCTGTTATACTCAAGTGGATTAAAATATTATATTATGTGTCCCATGTGGAAATAAATGGTCAAATACCATGTCCAAGCCCATGATTATTCATATACCACCGATGATGTGTCCTCTAAATTAGCAAAATACTCCGTCTTTTTTATTATAAATACCAAGACATTAATTAATTTTATTTAATTCCAAAATCATAACCTTATATGATATGGTATTATTACCTCCAATTTAGTCCTCTAATGGTGTCTTAATTTTCTCAAGGTCCCAATAAAAGATTATTAGATATTACTCTTCAAGGTAAAGTAATTCCCATCTTCCCTTTTCCTTTTGAGTAATCCTTTCTTTGGTATGTCTTTAAAATTTCCATAACATGTTCATATTTATATTTAATTATGTCCCTATAAAATATTTTATGTATTTAATGTTTTTTTGACCCTAGTCCCCTCTCTTTTTTATGTTTTATAAAACTATAATTTATACCCTTTATGCTTCATAATTTTCCTCTAAAAATCACTCTCTTTTTTATCAAGAATTTTTAATTATTTTCTTTATGTGAATAATAAATTCACTTATATTTATAGGGAAATTCATAAATACTTAAATTTATTTAACATTATTATTTAATGGACATACATAAAACCATTATTCCCTTTCTGTGTGTTAAAAATTACAGAACAATCATGTTTTTTAAACACATTTAAATCTCCATGATTTGGATATGAAACCCATATCTTTTATTTCCTATGGGTTATTTATGAAATTTTTTATTATGATCAATGTGTATAACATGGAAATATATATATATATATATATATTAATGGTATTCTATGATATTTCTCTAATTCATTTGGTAATAAAATTAATCCTCAAAGTTGAAATGTTTTATGCCACCTTGCTGAATAACCTTGGTAATTATTATGACTCCATGGAGATGGACCATGGTGATATGTTTATGAATGACTAAATTTAATGTTGTAGGAATATTTTAATGTTATTATTCGTGTTATTATTGTTATTATATTCATTATTCTCGTTTCATTATGATATTTCTCATGTTTTTGTATATATCTCTCAAGTTCACATATAATGTTTTTCTATTTTTCCATTATTGGGAATTATGCTCACACATTACTTTAATATATGTCCCCAGGTTATTAGTTAGATTAATTTTACATAGGATTTAAAATATGAATATGGATTTAATGTGCAATATAAGAATTATATATCATGTATTATGTGATTTTTTCCAATAAACTAATTTTCCATATTATCAAATTGTAAAATGTAATGTAATGTTATGTAATAAAATTCTATGATTCTGTATATATATTTCTATGTTAACATGTAATGGAGGCTTTTGTGATATGCAGAAAGTTCACATTTCTCCCCATTGATATTATACACCCATATTTTCAATGAAAATATCACTAAATCTAAAATTAAATCATCCATTGGGTAGTTCTATTCATGAATATTTATCTTCTATAAATAATAGGAAATGAGTTTATTATTTTACATTAACACACATCATAATCCCTTCTTCAAATAATCACTAAATACCCCAAATGGATCTCCACTTGTGGGTATTTTGAGCATAGGTGTAGTGATAAAACAAATAATATTCTCCACGATTTTCTCCTCACATTCATAATTTCACGAAAACATTAATCTCTTACTAGTAGCTTGGTTAGAGGGTTTGACGTTCTCAAGAAATTTCTCACAAGTCTACAATAAGAATAAACATTCCATAGTAACCTATGGATATTTGTCACACTTCTTGGCCTCGACCATAATTTAATTGCTTCTACAATTGAAGGGTCCACAAATATCATACAACTTATGAAGATATTACCCAATACAGAGTCTTCCATAATCAAAAATTGCATTTTATATACTTATCAAAAAAATTATCCTTTATAGGTTCTTTAGAATAGTGATCATATGCTCCTCATGCACTTCATTGGTTTTGGAGTATATTATAATGTCACCTATAAATACTAAAAAATATTTTTCTAGGTTAACTTTAATAAATATATTCATTACGTCCATGATGAATATTAGATAATAATCAAATTAGAAATTCATTACTATAAACTCATAGAGCCCATAACTTATACAAAAAGAGTTCATCAGGATATCTACCTTATCCAAAAGTAGTTTATAATATCCCATATAAAGGTCCACCATGGAAAATTATTTTCCTCTATTGTGATGACTGGACAAGTCATTGATATGTGGAAGAGGATACTTGTTATTTATCATGATCTTGTTTAGTGCACAATAATCGATGAAAATGATCATTGACCCCTCCTTACTCAGGAGGAAGATGACGGGCGAACCCCATGGTGAAACACATGGGCATAAGAACCCTTTATCTTGATTCTAATATTGTTTATTTTATTAACATATAATTCCTAAAAACATATATTACCAGGGGTGATGCTTGCAGGTCATGGGCTGATATTGCTGAATAGGAGGAAGGGTGTCATATAGTGCATAAGGATGCTGCTACAATGGTTACTGAAGCTCAGAAGGAGGCTACGGTTGATGCCCAGCAGGGTGAACATATGCTTGTTGAGGAAGAGTACGGGGTCCAATCGGAGCATGAGGTTAATGTTCAGGATGATGTCAATGCTGAGTTGGATCGTGCTGCATAGGCTTCGGCTTGTATGAAGGGTAAGATGAAGATCTTTGATGAAGATGGGTTTCAAATGGTGACGTCGAAGAAGTTGAGGGCTGATCCAGCCCAGGTAACTACTGTGGAAGCGCGGCTGGATGGTGCTGTGATGGTGGATAGTGGTACTGTAGGATAGGATGTGGTCCAGCAGGTTAACCATTGTGATTTATTATTGAAGGGTGATGCTGATATTGGGACAGAGGATATTCTGGAGAGTTCAACTCTGCATGTTGCTGATATTGAGGCTGCTCCAAAGGATACTTTGAGTGCTGAGCCGAAATCTCGAAATCCAGTACTTAATTTCTTTTCTATGTTGGAGTCGATTAATACTCTGGAGTTTGATATTATTAATCTGGAGGGGCTTAAGAAGGCAGGATGTAGCAATAATCGAGATAGTACTTTGATACCTGCTGCTGATAAGGGGATGGAGATCCCAGTGGTAGTGGAATACACTGCTTATAATACTGCTTCCTCTTCTTCTGAGATGCAGGTGGTCCAGGATACACAGGAGGTTCGGCCAGTGAATGAAGAGTATCATGCTGTTGCGGATCACAAGGAAGACACTTGCACTGATGTTGGCCTGCATGGGGAAGCTTCCCCTATGGAAAATACTGAGGAACTGACTATGGCAATGAAATCTAGACAACAGAGTGGGTGTGGCCGCCTCCCAGCCAGTCGGGGGGGGGGGGGGGTCTAGGGGTCGAGGTTGTCCTCGAAAAAGGTGATCTTCTGTTTGCTCTGTTTGTTCTTGTTGGCATGGTCAGTTGGACTGTAGCTTTTCCCCCTGTTTGCTGCAACTTTTATTTTTCTTTGAATAAATTTTGGGGTCATGGGACTTATGCCCATGATCGAGCCTTCTTGGTATATAAGTTATATTGGATAATTTTATTTCCCAAGGAATGAGGTCGATTAAAAAATCAATCTCTTAGCTCTGAGGAAATCCAAAAAATTAATCAAAATCCATATAAGTGTGTTCCCTCATAATATTAATTTCTTCAAGGATTATTCCTTTTATAGAATAAATATTTTTAGAAAGATTAACATTGTCATATTGAACTAATATCCATTCTTGATAAGCTATTGGTAATGGATATTCATTCTTTACCTTCACTTGTACGAAATTGGTGGTAAATTCCCAATACAAATAGTGGTTTACTTTTCAAGGAAATTTATGTTGGGTCTATATAGGTAAAGCCAATACATGTCTATAATAACTTTAAATTCATCCCATTTGAGTATAAAAACTTTCAATAGGATGTTCATACAATTAATTTAGATAGGGAAGGATTTATATACAAGGGATGCAATAATTTCTCAAATTTCTACTATCATTGACATCACTACTTTAATGAATTTGGGTATTGGTTGGATATTTATATGAACCATTTTTCATATAATGGAATTAAAATAACTATAATGAAGACATTTTTTCTATTCATGAATAAATAACTAGCGTACCTATCCCAAATTTATGGGGGGGGGGGTCCACTTTTGTGGTGGTGATGGAAAAATATAACCTTTGTTTACTTGGATGTTGTTGGTTGTCTCAAAAAACCCATGGATTAGTTCATTGGTTAAAAATTTCACCTCGTACCCTATAGTTAATGAAAGGAGAAATGTGTTGAGGGTTGATCAGAGAACTCTATTCCTCTATCAAATTATTTTCTTTCGTTTTTTGATAATTTCTATCTTGTTGAACATCATTCCAAAAGGTAATTTATTTTTTTGTTCCTATTGAGAAATTTTTAGGGTGCTTCTTTCTCCACCATTGAAAAGTGGGATGATGAAATTTCATGGATCTAATATATTTCATCATCAGACCACCAGTATTTAACTCCACTTGACACTTCTTATCACCATGATACCCTTGATATTAACTAACATCCATTTTAACATTTATGGTATATCAGATAATTTTCTCATAGCTATCAACATCACAAATCTTCATGGTTTCCATATACTAGGTTTTAAAAAACCAAAGAACGATTTAGTATTCCATTAAAGGATAACAAAAAATCTAGAGGCATATCATGCCAGCTTTGTGACATTTTTCTCATACCCCCTAATATATTCATCATCATTTTGATTGAGGGAGAAGAAAAATCCATTCCATTTTATGTCGAAGAGTGTGAGAAAAATATTTATCAATTTTTCCCAAAATTTTATTCCATAAATCACTTCAATCTATTTCGCATGCTTTTTTTTCTTGATCAATGTATAGAAAAACACCGATTTTCTCTCCATATGATAAGTAGTAAGTGTAGCCTTCTCTTTTTCTAAACATTTAACTATGGAGAAGATATTCTAAATAGAGTTTATCTGTTGTCCAATGATTAAGTGATATGATGACCCATTGATTATTAGATGCCATTCTCACATAAATCTATCAACCACATATATTTATCGCTTATGGTGATATAGACATTCCTTTTAATCCATGTTTCTATTTATAATTTATTTAGCTAAGATATTCTCAACACATAGTTCACTATTCTCTCTCCCATCAGGATAAGCATCTCTTTGGCACAATAATCACATTGATAGTCTACTTGATTCATCATATTTCATTCCATTATCTAGAATAAAGGTAAAATTATGGATTATTATTTTAAACATTTAACCATTTAAAGGGGAATCAAATGATATTAAAGGGATAACATATTAATTAAATTTATTTCTATAGTTTTTTAATTTTTTGGATTCAGTATATTTTATTCATGATCAAGTTCAAAATGTGTAATCTTATATGAATTTATTTATTCCCTCTATAATGGTTCATAATGATACTATGAATTAAGAAAAAATATCCCCTAGGAGTGTCAATCAATGTGCGTAGTAAAACCAATTTCTCTGTACCCGATTACCCTTAGTCAGGACTAGGACACCGTGTCAGAGTTGTTACCCCTAGGTACATTTGTTCCTGAACCACATTATATTGTAATATCAAGAAATTGATATATTTTCATGATATACCAATTACACTGCATTTAACAAAATTTTGGGATGTTTTCATATACATAGTCTCATCTTTATTGCTTTATCTTGAGTTTTCTAATCTTAATCCCAAAAATAACTGAACTTTTTCTTTGATACCAATTATGAAAACAATTCTCATTATTTCACATTAATGCATGATTTATCACGTAAACATATAATTAATTCAACCAAAAATATCTATAAGTATAGTGTGTTTTAGTATTAGTTACATTTCATAATTTCTTGAATAAGGGATAAAACTACATAATTGAAAACTTCTATAACATGCATCTTAAATTGCATGGCATCAACAATAGAACAGGATAATCGGGGGACAGACATAATGAAAGAGTTTGATAGGAAGTCTAATAATGTAATGACCATTTAATAACATGAATAATGTAATGAATTATATAAAATGTGAATTGAAATGGTAAAAACTGAATTGGGATCATAAACATGAAAAATGAGACACATCATAGCATGATAAACATAGCATGGGAGATATGGAATCAACATTAAACATTACATCATAAACACTATTTAGGGACTAACCACTAAGACACCAATGTGGAAAATGTTCCATAAAGTAATATTGTTCACTATATATCCCAACATGATGTCTGATGAGACTAAACATTACCCAATTCATTGGAGTGCTGTGAATTTTTTTGTGCACCCGTAACATTTATTTCATTCTCATGATTAAGTAGGCTACATAGATTATACAACATGGATTAATTCATTATCATATTTAAATCCTCATTTAGGGAATGTAGAATAAAAAATGTATACACCCAACATGAAAACTATATCAAAATAAATATGAACATCCATGATTGGGAATGGGTATGTTATGAACTACACAATGGTTTTGGCATGGAAGATCATAGTGTAATTTTGGAAACATGACAACATCACCTAGAAATTCATAAATGTGGGTCACTCCGAGAAAAGGTGTGTCTAGTTGAAAAAAAATTAAATTAGGTGTGTGAAGAATATGGAATGACCTATACCATCATAACAAAGTCTAATTTACAAGACATGAAAAAATTGAGTGTTTGGAAAAGATTGAGAGAGGAATATCCCTTCCAATATTTTGGAATTTTAATATCATGGAAAATTGTTAAATTGTGATGGGGTAATTCATCTCCCATTTAAATAAAAAAAATTAGATAGTGAGAGAATATTTATATTTTAATGTAAATTTAATCAATTGAAATTAAAATTCTAGTTTTAACGGAGGTGTTTTTCTTGAATGGAGAGGAAATAAATATTTTACATTAGAGACTGACTAAAAATTCCAAGGAGGGACTTCAATAGAGTTTGGTGTCACCCATGAAGAACTCTAGAGTGTGGTGGCAATAGAACGGACATTCTCTAACATGTTTTAGGGAATATAAATGAGATATTGGGTATATTTATATAGAAAATAAGTGTGATTTCTCTATTATGTAGGTTTTGTACAATAAATAACAAAAAAAACCAAAACTAGAAACTTTTCCATAGTATTTCACAAGGTTTCTGATAAATTTTATTGGTATGAATAATTGTAAAAGTACATGGTTATATTATAAAAAATTAATTCCCTTTACTTATGTGGATGTGATTCACATAGAATAAAATGATTTTAAACCCTTAAAATATATTAATTGATTTGCAGGATTCATAACGGGTTTATAAATTAAATTAAATGACCATAAAATAAAATTATATTAATTCTAGAGTATATATATAGTCTATAATTACCTTTGTAGTATCTATTACAATATTCTTATGACTTTTTGATGTCATATTACATAAGATATATTTATAAGGTATTTAATTTCTACACAAAAATTTGAATTTGTAATGAAATTATGAATAATTACCCATTGGATAATTAATTATTATGTTTCTAAAAGTAATATTAATTTTATCCAAATAATAATATAAATATGATTAATTGAATTTTTTATATGAATTTTCCATTTATTATAAAATACTTGTTTTTTATAATTTTTTTTTTGAATACTTATAAAAATTACATTTGACATTATAAAAATTATACAATAATTTATGTTATGTATAAATTATTTAATAATAATTTATTATAAAATATTTCCTTTAAAAAAACAATATTTCATCAAAATGAATTCTTTAATTGAATTTTAATGTTACCAAAAAAATGAAATTCATGTATTATAATTTTAAAAAAGTTATAAATAAACAATAATAGGATGAATATGTATTAATTAATCTCAAAAATTGATTTACATAATTATATCATTAGATTCATGATACATATCTCTTTTATACACCATAAAAATCCCTACGTGTATATTACACAATGGTGGGACTTTCATGGGGTGGTACGAAAAAATGGTTTTGGTTATGATTTTGATGGGATTGAACTGCCCCCATAAACGGTTTCATTCATTCTTATTTTTTACATATCAGTGTGGTCTTGTCAAGGGAAAATAATAAGGATTCTATCTCCCTTGAATTCTCTGATAAATGGGCTTTATAGGGCACATTCATACTAGATGAAGACATCAATTCATTTTATTGTGTCAATTCTATTTTTGAAATCCCTATATTTATATTAATCATGTGATCACATCTCAATTTCGTTACTATCAATTATAGTGAATCATAATGGTTAATTAAATCTGATAGTATATAATAAAACAATCGATGTGAATGTGTTTCATATAAACATATTACATAGTAATACATTAAAATGAATTGCATGGGGAGTTTTATATATAGTAGTACAAGTCATTTCACATTCTAGAGATATCATGATACATAATTATCAAACAAGGATGTAATACTCATCTAGAATCATGAAAATACCTCATTATATACTTCTGGAATATCATAAGAACCCAATGATGATATTCAAAATCTGAGAATTACTACTACTAAGAGGACATCCCAATGGTGTTTCCCCACTATATAAGACATCTCTCAAACAATTTATCCTAGGATTAGATAACTTCTCATTCATAATTAAATAATATAACATGGGTATGATTGATTTTGATGTCATGGATACTCATAATAGTGACTCATGAACATCTACAAGCATTTATAAAATGAGGGACATCACCCACTACTCATTGAAAGACTTTCCCACTGCCTCTTCCTATATCATGTATCTCATTTCATTTAGAATAATGTTTCTCTTTATAATGTGTAACAATAATCAAATTCATAACATTGAATATAAAAGAACCCATCCTCTATTGATTGTTTAGGTTCAGTAGAGAAAAGATATACCAAAGTCAATTTTTGTCCATTTATACCATAAACCTCTCACCCATGAGATAATGCATCTAGCATCTCAAGGGCCACTGTGGTTTATTCCAGGTTTTGATTACGGTAGTTCCCTCATGCAGTATCAGCATTCTGAATACATATGAAACCACTTGATCCTCTTATATTCTAACTGCTATGAGTCCAACTCTAGATGATTCATTGTACATGGTTTATACATTACCTTGAACGAGTAAACTTAGGACATGTGATGAGGCCAAGCTTTGTTTTATTTCATGATAAGATCTCTAATAAGAATCTGAAAAAAAAACATTAATCCATCCCCAGCCAACCATGACATCAGTTCTCCTGATGGGATAATTCATAAATAATGACAAAAAATAACCTCTTAAACCAAGAATTATTCGAATATTGATGACATTCTTTTGTTTTTCTCTTCATACCATGGGTGGATATTTCTATGGGTCCAGTAACACTCTATCCTATAGAATGACATGTCCCAACATGATAAATTTATCCATCCAAAAACTACATCGTGTTAGGTTGTAATAAGTCCTTTTTTACATCATTGTACATAGTATGATGTCAACATGTTAAGAATGAAAGTCAGTTTATTGGGAGTACACTACAGTTTCATGAACAAAAAACACCATAAATGATCCATAAAATGGTGAAATATCTTTTTCTCCAAATCCTTGTATAGCACTATAACATTAGTCAAACCAATCTACATCACAAATAACTCATACAATATATATCTACTAGAAAAACTAGACTGAGATATGTTGGTTTGGATCCCCATCAACAGATGGTATGAAAACATTTGGTCGATCATGGGGAAGATATTATAATCTCTTAGAAGATCGAAGATATCATCGATGTGTGGATAATGATAGTGATTTTTTAACATCATCTATTTCAACCTATGCTAATCTGAAAATAGGCAGAATTACTCTTCATCCATCCAGATCAAGGGAAATGGAGAACCCCATAGATATTTACTTTGTCGTATGAAAACATAACCTTACTTATATTATTACTAGACTTTAAACTCCAAAATCTTTTCTTATTCCATTCAATAAAGATATATAGAAATTGGATGTTGTCTTGGAACTATCACTATCATAAAATATATCAATTTCATAGTATCTAATCCATATAAATCATCAGGATGATATCTTAAATATAGTCTACCATAGGAGGAAATGAATATGTCTACATACAACAATCATCTAACGAAATAATGACTATCATATATATGATATAATTCAATCTACACTAATTTTTTCTCACATGACCACACTATAGATCTCACTCACCCTAGTGAATATAGCATCCCCCTTATATAGATAAAACGTTTACTCTAATATGTTATGTGTAGAAATGAGTTTTATATATAACTAACAAATAAATATATAGAATCAAAATTAATCATATCATTACCAGTATTAACAAATCCCAAAAAAATGGTAACCAAAAATCATTAGAAAACACTCTATTCCATGTTTGATATTTTTTAACCACACTCCCAATAGTACGTTGACTATTAAAACAAAATATATGAATTCCCCGTACAATACAAAACCTTTTACAAAAATAGAATAATGAAATAAATGTTATGATATTATATATTAAAATACTTATGTAAGGGTATTTTATACAAAAAAACCTATGATAGTAGATGGGTATAAATCCACAACAGTCAAAGTAGTATTCATGATGAGCAGTTGACCATCCCATGTATCATGGGCTATAAATTGAATCCCCTTTTATACCCTTTTCCTAGTACCTTCATTACCTCACTATGGTGACACATCCCCTTCCTTTAATATGATTTCCTATAGAACTACAATATCCTATCTTTTTTGGTGTAAATGAGTCCTCAGACTTTGGTAGCTTTGATTTACCCCTTCCACTACTCTAATATTGTATTCCCCAACAAACACTCATAGGTATTCTCAACCTCCTTTGAACATGACACTCCCAAGAGTCGTACAAACACTGGGACGATTGGGAGCCATCATGATACACTTGCAGCAATGCAACAAAACATGATCTGAATATGGATACCCACAAACCGAATTGTTCTGACAACTAATTACATTAATAAAAAATTTATAGAGACACTTCTTTCCACTATAATATGAGTTTACATTATTCTCTACAGATAAAACATTTTCATTTCTATTGAATCTCTCATATTCCCTTTCATGATGTGATTCTAATTCAACATGTATAAAAAATTAAAAATATGGAACACATTCACCTACATCCTAATATAATGATAATGATAATCATGAAAAAAAATCATAGGAGATTTCAACAGCTTCTAAATACGGTACAAATCAATAGAGGTTGGTGAAATGTTCAACGTAGATCAGGAAGGACATTACATCCCATGCCAGTATCATGAACTCCCTAGACATCTCATCCCACAAACGTATCAATATTGAAATAGATTAGTAAATTTTTCTAGAAATAATTCTAACATGACTCAATATGATTTATTCTTTTTACATAATTTCAATCCAATGATTAGTTGATCAATGAGTCATATATTCAGAAAGATTCACCCTCCTGTCTGCTGTTGTCACATGATGCTTAAGGATCTTATAGATTGACTCTATCATTATCTTGTCTAGAATGTTTCTTTCCTCCATCGTGAGATTAGGAAGATATTATATCTAAAATTCTCTCAGTAGCTGATACATTGATGGCATGGCACAAATAATCTTCATTTCCATTGATCTGATGATCCACAAGAAGAATCCATAAAGTTGACCATTCACATGATCCTCAAGATCTATTGAATGATAAAATTTAGATTCATTAGGTGGGGAGTGTATTTTTAATCTTCTGGTTCACAACTGAAAGAAAAAGAGTATTCATTTTCTCTATAAGATAAACACAGACTTTAGAATACTAACTCTACCAAAGTCAACCACAATAGATGACAAAAAAGAACCACTAACTCATAATTTCCATAAACACGAATTATTTTTTTTTTAAAGAAAGAATGATTAATTAATTTTATTAATCATATAAAATAAATATATCATATAATAGTTAAAAATGATATAATATATCACATAGAAATAAATATGTTTCTATCATGAATGATTGATGTCAATATATATCCTTACATGCCAATTATAATGCATGCATACTAATATCATGTCATACCATGCATTGAGTGTAAATCTGAAAAACAATAACACCATAAAATTATAACCTCACATAACATGTGAATCACTCATGATGAACAATCATCTAATCATACGAGAAACCAATGTAGACATCAATCCACCTTGGTCACTCAGATTTTCCGTCATATATGGGTTCTCTACTTCCATGAACATGTTCATTACCATGTACTAACAAATCCTTTTTTCATTTGTACCTTTTAAACATAATAGTGATATATAAAATAAACCAAGGTTTCTCTGATACTAATTTACAACATACTACGATATTTCACTCTTTCATGTGGTAGCAATTGGTTGGTTTCGAGAACTCAAGAGTGTTTCCAAGTATTCGAGTGGAAGTTGACTTGTATAGGTGGTGTGATAAGTATAATTGGGAGTCTCTACCTCATATTTATAGAGATAGAACACAATATAACAAACTAATACTAGAAATATTGATATCAATTTTAGTGTGCCAAAATAATGGAATCATTACATTATAGTGGGAAACCATCAATCAAAGCAAACAGTATAATAAAATAATTTATAAAATAATAATTTTATGAAATTATATAATTAAAATAAATATAATTTTAGAACTAATTAATAATAATACACTATAAGACTCATAAAAAGACTCAAATGTATCCACTCCCAAAACCCAATTTAGTCTTATATATAATCTCTTGTTCTTCTATAATGAAATAATCAATATCAAGGTTATTCTCCCTTTTCTAAACCATTGTCCTTGTAATCTCCTAGGGTACCAAATGGAAAAATGTGTAGGGAGTGATTATAACTTAGAAAGTTGACACTATAATGTAAAAGCATATCATGCCTGATAATAAGTGTATGCAACAATAGGGAATCCAATTTGAATAAAAACATAAATCATTAAATTTATACTAGTTAAACCCTCCCCGGCTCTATTATATAAATTCTATAATCATTTTCACAAAAAAATCCCAATATAAACATATAGCCAAGTTAAAGTCAAACAAATCTGGGGTAAAATAGTAGTATAATTATTTACTCATTTAATTATGGATCATCACACTATATAAAAATTTCATCTTGTATTACTGGGCGTAGACCACTATATATGTATTTCAGCATGTGTCATTGGAACAAGACCACTATATAAGCTTTCTATCATGTTTTATTGGAACTAGATTGATATATAATCATTAAATGAATCCAACTTTGCATAGAACTCAATATAACCATTTCATTATTTAATCACAACACAAGTCAAAGAAATAAGGATATCAAAATATCAGATCATATGGACAAATGAAAAATTATGTAAATTACCATTTATTATTCAATTAAACATTTCATTAATCATTTTGGACATATCCAATAACATTTAAATTATTTATGTATTTAATCCTAACTAAGTTGAATATATTTAAAGTTATCACCCACAATCCATGACATTCTAAACACACTATAATCCAATAAATAATTCAGTTATATTCAAGAGTTGACTCAGCCAAATGGGAATCACAAGTCATGTCAAAAATAAATTTGATCTAACAGGACACCAATGATTAATTTAGTTATCTCAATAAATTTATCTGTCACATAATATGTTTTCATAAATTTAAAATTAAACTTGATTAACAATTTTCAAACCATGGGGTTAACATTAAGATACCTAACATTAACAGCTAATTAAAAAACAGTTGCAAGGGAAAATTCCCCCATGTATTAAGGTGAAGATGATTGTATGAAAGGTCACTGATCAAAACATATCATGATTAAAACAAAAAATGAAAACAATCATGTTATTAAACAACAACACTCAGAAGAACAAGAGAGAGAACAAAACTTAACCAAATCCCCTTACTGGGGATTGGCATCACAAGGGGGTGTATGAAATGGATTTTCACATTCCAAACTCTTGTAGAAGCTTCCATAGGGTTTATATGAGGGACATTCACACAATGTGAAATAAAAATAAACAATATAAAATTGATTATAAAATATTTTCGTGGAATTTCACGACATATAATATAGTTACATATCATGTAATTTTTCTTTGACGGATACACTGCAAAACCCATGTCCGCAAATTATTATTTATTTCAACCAAACATTACACAATGTGTAATACAATTACATAAAGTGTACTTTTTTATTTCCTGAATTAGTTAACGACCTATAAATATTCACAAAATGTTCCTTTAAACAATGACACATAATTTATTATAGTTACATGACACATAACTATTATATAGAGACTTTTCAGCCTAGAATGTTATAAAAACACAATCAACCTTTAATTATTCTCAACATACCATGAACTCTTGGTAATAGTTGACCCATTTATACATAGACTCCATTAATTTAAATAGAAAGCCCAAACAACTCCATTCATGGATACATTATGTTATTCAAAATTTTCTTTCCAATCTACGGATAAGATTATTAAAAAAATAGACTTCAATGAACATTAAGTAATTTTTCACAATAAAGTATATCCATCTATGAACATGATATGTACCTTAAGACTCAAATGAAAAACTCAATAGAAGATGCACCAAAAAAGTATATGATCATTAACATAGTCATATGTATTCAGTAGAATCCTTATATGCTACAAATGAATAATAATAAGTAGAACGAACATCCCTCACATCACCTTCACACTCAAGTTTATGATTCACACAATGCACTCCAAAAATGAATTTTTGGATCTTGATGAATAACCTCATAGTAGATCAAATTCAAAAGTTCATATGATCACCTATAAAGATAAATAACATGGAACACATCATGAAAAAATATATATCATAGTTGAAGATCCAAGAAGTAGGCCATTATGGTGATATGCTTTCTAATTTGAAATGTAAAAGAAATCTTTGTACTATATTCCCTTTATTTTACAACCATTGATTCAAATATCGAGGATTCACCATCAAGAAAACATGTCCTCCCAATGAGAACATCTAGGGTTTCCTCCTCCTGAAAGCACAAAATAATTATCTATTATATGTTGTAAATAAATACATTAAAATATTAATACACACTCATAGGACGGTAATACCTTACTCATCCCCAAAATTGTGCCCTCACTAAAATCAAGGAAATATAATAGTGGACGACTTTGAAAACCACAAGGATCATCAACGGGTTCCATCAAAATTGATTCTGATATGTTTTTTGTTTGACATGAACACAATCAAAGAATGGAGGTCATCTTAAGATCAATCAATGACTACAATTCATACCCACAACATGTTCCCCATTATTCATTTCACTCTATATGATCTTCTATTAGTGTATATATGATACGATTTCAAAAACTTAATCTCTAATCCAAATATCCATTAAATTAAATGCCAGTATTTTCTTTTGGTACACATACCAGACAAATATAATTCTCAAATTTTCTCCATGAAATAATAAAAGCAATCAAACAAATAGCTTCTCTAACTCAAACATTGAATGGGTCTATAAATTTTACCTTTAAAGTTACATTTTTTATTAATCAATTGACTATTTATTAAATTAAATTACTATTCCTTGGGGTCCTGAGAAACCCAATCACAAATTATATCATAAAATCACCAAAATTATAGGTTAGAAACTATTGTTGCTAAAAAACCCCCATTAGGACACTGATTTTTTACCTTTATCCTCTTGTAGGTAATATATCATGAGACTAGCCCAATGATTCCATTCTTCAATCATGGACACAAAAATCGACGTAATGCATAATTGTATGTATTCATTGATAATGGAATAATAGACCACTATAAATGATGGGTTTCACATATTTGATCATTAATTGTGGAAGACATCATAATAAAAACCCACAAAATATAAATCATGTCATAATTATCTTGGGTTCTCATTGGATCAAAACCATCTCCCGACAAGATATTAAACTTTCACAACACACTCAGGGTATGACATATGGCTCATATTCACATGGTTCCCCAATGAAGATATGATAAAAAGTAAAGAAATACTAACTCCATGATCCTCAAAATAATAAACTCTCCACTAAGTCATTAAAGAAACCACATTCCATTCATCTAGATAAGGTTTTACTCTATGATCCTATGTCTCTAGTGTTTTCTTTCATATAAAATCAATGAAAATATTACTATTACATTGATCATAATCCATCTCAAATATAAATTTATGAATATACTTCACCAAAAACCTCTATCTCAGATTTAGATACAACTAAAAGAAGATTAATAATGGTATCAATTTTTCAATGTAGAAAATAAATCCCTACTTAATATGATTATCCCATAAACACTTCAGTGAATGGAGCATAACTCTTACCACTAGATTATGCCTATGATAGTTCTACTCAGTAGGTCATAAGTGGTGTGACCCATAAAAATTACATGATCTATGTCCATTTAAAAAACACCCAACCTAACACATTATGAATCATTGTACATTGGGTACTCAATCCTATAACATGGAAGAATCATAACTACATCTGTCATCATAATACTATTCACATATAGGGAGTTCTATTTACACTAACTAGAGAACTATATAATAAACAACCTTTTGGTTAGATCAATAATCATTGTATCTAAAATTATGAAGTCTTAGATAATGAATCAATAGTACCCCATGGTCTCAGAGTGGCTTTTATTCATAAACACATTACTGAGTCTTTCCCTAGACACCAAAAAATATATCTTTTTGTGGACTATTGAAAAATATTTCACAAAATTATAATTCTCAATGTAACATGACTCATGAATCTAGATGTTTAAATTCAATATTTTGGAATAGTAATGATGTGATTGAAGATTACTGATGAAAAACTAAATGTTCATATCATGAAAATATGATTTCATCAAATATAAATGAATATCATCACTAAATATAATGAAAAACGAGTCATGTTATAGATTTAACATATTATTTATGATATCCATGAAAACCACTAGGAAAAACATTTCCACAAAAAAATTAAATGATAATCATATAGTCCATATCTACTAAGTAACACTACCTTCGAATTATCCTTTTATCTGACCCACACCTAATTAATTCTTGGATGGAGATCATCCTCAGAATAACACATTGGTCCTCATAAAAGTTGAAATAGACCATCAATATGTGGAAAACATAAACTATTCCTCACATTTTACCAAGTCATCATCTTATACTATATTCATAGCTATAACATACCATGTATGTTCACGGAAAACAATTATGGAGTACCCTATAATGATGAACTGGGTCATATAAATCCCTTCTTATCCAAATAATGTAACTACACTTACAACACTCTTAACAATGTTGGTAACATATGATAAATAGAAATTCTTATTTTTGTAACCCCTTGTATAAGACCAATCTCAAGAACAATTACCATTCTTGTGGGAACACTAGAGAATTCATCTAATAAGACAACATGATTAAGATATTCTACTAGAATAATGACAGTGGGAATTACTATAGATTCATCCATAAGATCTCAACATGATTACTATTCCCTGATAGCTCCAATCTGGTACAAAACATTTCCCATCCTTTCTGATCCCAAATTCCATTAACTGTTCAACAGAAACCTAGCTATTATGGGAACAGTTTATGATACACAACTTTGGTAGCAGCCCACATGAGCTTAATAACAGGTCAACTAATTAATAATAAATTTCACATTGACACTTTTCATATATAATATCGTGATTTCACATAGTTTTATATAGCTAGTATAACCTAGAAGACAATCAATAATTCGCTGGATATGGTCTTATTTCAAGAAAAATTGCATCGATTGAGAGGGTTATTCAAAGACTAACATAAACATCAAACCATGGCTAATAAAAAATTGGGAAGATATAAAGTTATATAAGGTATATTTATCAAAAAAATTATTATATAAAGTAGTTGTAATCAAAACAATAACTAAAACATTTTACGGTTTCTCTAAATTTGTGGATGTACCATCATCCATTACATTAATCCTATATATATATATATAATGTGAATTCATATATGTTGTATAACTTGCTTGAGTTACAAATTTCTGTGATGCATGGAAGTGTAGTTAAATTTCTATATATATTCCATAAAATGCTCTCCATGAATCTAGAATTGTCATTATCAAAAACATATATAAGATATTTCCCATCAATCTATATTTGAGATAGTAAATAGGTTATATTTTACATAATGTAACAAAATTTACCTTCTGAAAATAGTTATGAATCATTATCAAACCACATCAAATAGTGGGTATAGATGAAACCATACTATGCTTGACTTAACATCCACCATGTTGTACCTCCATAGACTTCATATGCCAACTACTTTAAGAGGAACTTTCTACAACATTGCTATATCCATTCTTCAATATAGTATATGTTGAAATGAAATGTAAATTTTATCCTCCTCTCACCCCCTCTCAATTGTTATGGATTCTCATATCAAATAAAAATATTTCATTAGTTTAAAAACATAAACTAGATGTTTGATCTCTGGAAAAAATAAAATATCAAAATTATAATACATATATTCCTTATTTATATACAAATGAATATAACTTCCAATAATAAGAACTATGTAGGAAGAAAATGATATCATCCTCTACTAAACCTCCATAAAATATAAAGGTGAGACCATCTTTACGATGTCAGGAAATGAATCCACATAGAAAATCACCTTGAATCTCTACAATGTAACTCCCTCACACCAACCTAGAAATCCCATCATGCCCCATGACCTCTGTATGGGTCCCTATAGAATAAATTTATCTTAGTTTCACTTACTTATCACAAAGAGTCTCAAAAAAATAAAAAATTGCCTCAATGATATCAATCCAACTCTCAATATCCAGAGGACTTCTACTGACTAGGAATGATGGTGGAAGATTGATCTAAAATTCTATTGAACTTTAAAAAACAATCCTTTTTCCCCTTCTCATTGATAAATTAAAATCTCTAAAACTCTGGGATGCATTGGGTTTTTCACCTAAACCATCAGAGAAGGTGCGTTAACACACTCATGTCTAACCACATATATAGATTATTGAGGGACAAGAACCAAATCCTTAGAATGTTATTTCATGTATATAATAGGAATATCTATTTGGAATGACTAAAAAATAATATAATTCCAATAAAAATATATATATAAAAACTAATCATTTAAAAATATCAGATTAGGGATTTTAATTGGAAGATATATCCTATGATATTCCTACAGAAAAGTTATAACACTCCAAGTTCTACTTAAGGATCAATCATTGTCATATATAATATCTTGATATAGACAATTATATATAACCCATAATAAAATGGACATGTTCATCTATCTAATTCAAATAGTAATATATCACAACAATAGAGAATAACGTTATCTCACTCAACATATAACCTAATAATGTCATGGAAATTAAACATTTACTATACATATCATAACTATAATATATATATATAATATGTTATCCAATATTTCTTCTCATGATGCATGAATACATTCAAATCCCTATAAAATGTAACTAAAACCCATCATCGGTTAAATAGAGGATCATCAGACATGATATTAATCGGCACATGGAAATGCAATGAACCGCATAGTTTCTCCCCATTATATCAAACGTCCAAAATAACATAAGGGTAACATAATAACTTTTATATATTTTTGTATCAAACATTAATTAATCATATTTTCTATGTTGACATTCTATATTACATCATGCAGTCCCCTAGTAAACTAGAGTATTCATACTAACGGTGAGGGTATAATGTAAAATGGGACACTAATTCCTCAATTATCATATCCATCATTGATTAATAATAGTATAAACATAATCCCATGAAATAATGTAGTTGGAAAAAATACTAAAAACTATTATTATAATAGATTCCATGTCTTCTCTTAAAACAATAATCCAAACATACCCCCATTGTGGGAGGTCAAAAATAAAACATTATATATAGAAATAAATAAATATAATATTCTATTAAAACTATGTTGTGTCCATATTTTTTCCATGTATCTCACTAATCTATATTATCCTATACTACTTGTGTACGGGTACTCACTATTATCCATATTTTGAAAAATAAAATATGAAAGTGCATCAGGATACTCTTACTTAGAGTGTGTATAAACATATTCATAAATCACCAATTATTCCTTAACCTATGTCTAAATTGGTATTGATGATTGTTACATTATAGAAATGTAAATGTTCATGTAATCATATATCAACATTGTTTTGAGTGATTATGTTTTATCCAAGCTAAAAAACCCCAACTATGCTTAATTCGATACCATCTTAGAGGAACACCACGTGTAGTCATTTCCATATTTATAAAATCATTAATTACACCATTTACCATTATGGGAAAATCATGTTATGTATTTATGGAATATTACTATACCTTCCATCATGGTTGTGTCAAAATTAAGTGTTATGGTTTCCTTCTCATCAACAATAATACACACACTTGGAAAACATGAACAATGTAGTCTCTCCTATATAGTTGGATCATGGGAATTAGTAATTCATACCAGAATATATTATAACTCTTCTTAATTTTTATGATGTTCCCATTTGATTACATATTCCATTCGTAGGAACTAACAATCGTATAATGAAATGAAAACAATTATATTTTTATACATGTTTCCCCTCAATGATGTTAGATAAGTCTATTAGATCCACCTGTTGACATAGAAATTGAATAAATATTCATTTTTAAATTAAAAAAACTTCATTTGAGTCATAATACACTATGTCAAATATATATATATATATATAAATATATATATATTTGAACAAGTATTACATATTCTATATAATTTTTGAAAGGTAATTAATGATAATGAAATGAATAAGAAGAAAAAATCATTCATGTTCACATAGGCCACCCATAGTATGTCAAAGGTACTAATCATGTAATGATGAATAACATAAGAAAATACATAATCGAAACATTCCAAAAAAACCATAAAATTTCCAATGATAGAATGAAATTCCATCTATTATTGTTCTGAAATTATATTTCATGAAATTCCAAGGAATGATTGTTGGATCAAGCTCTCCCACTTATGACCAAAATAAAAATACACCCTAAATCATCACTAAAAATAGTAATTAAACTTGTTAAAAAGATAAATTAAATACATAATCACTTTTTAAAGGGGAAAACAATCTATGGTAGATCTTGTAACTAAAAATGAAGGTACCCCAATTCTTATTTTTCATCACTAATATATGAATCAAGGACTAATTATACATTGGATACTATTGGAGATCCATATATATATAGACAACGTGGATTAAATCAAAAATAAATTCCTATGAAATATAAATAATTAGACTAGAAATGGATTGATATATCCTTAATTGACATATTAAATCAGTCAAGATATAAATTTTCCACAAGGATTGAATGTGGATATTTGGTGTTTTTTATCCCCATTAGGTTTGGATTTATATGAGAATTATATTAATAATATCATTATTTTAAAAAAATTGGGAACACCCATACTAAGTCAATAAAAAAGGAATCCCAAGAGGGAAAATAAACATAGCATAATTAAATGAATCTTCCTTAGACACCAACTGGCTATAGAGTTCCCACTAAATTGATGGTGGTATCTTGTGAAATATAAGTCCATCTTCTAACACCTCTATTGAGATGGCTCCTCTCATCGTCTATCTTGTGGGATAATTTTAGCCATGGTGTTGATCAATAATCCTCCAACCTCTTGACCATAAATTTTAATACCCCATTCAAATAAAACACACCACCATGTTAAAAACCTAAACATGATACATTTTCATTTAAAAGTACACATCCGTTGAAAAATGGTATGAAACTTTTTTCCCAAACTTGGGTAACAACCATATAAGTCAAACCACAATATTTTATTATATATTATTACCATTGGTTGGATTTGGTTGTGGTGTTTTTTTATTAGTATTTGTGAAAAATAATTATATGTTATGTTCACTATGTTTTGTGAATGTATATACTAGATTATATAGTCACTCAATTGTATCATTATAGACCCACTACTTCTTAGAATCATATAGTGTAGTGTGAGACATTCCTGATATCACGTGGAACACCATTTTTGTTAATATTATCATATCTATAAAAATATGTTAATATATATATTTATATGTTATATTCCATATTCCATGAATTCTTATTTTATTTTAATGATTATATAATAATATTCTATTTTCATTATTTAAATTTATTCTTCCTACTAAATATAATTATATATACCATTATTGAAAACATTGAATTTTAATTGTTAGAGATATGAATATAATAATTATTTTACTTTCTACTTAAATTTAATTTTATATAAATAATGATTATTTTTTGATTTTTGGTCAATATATCAATTTGTATTTTGTATAGTCCATTTTGTGGTAAGTATTATAAGTTTTTATATATTTTTAGAATATTAATATTATTTTCCATTAATAGATCATTATATATTAATTAAATTAATAATATTATCATTTTTAATTATTTAATATAATAATAATTTCTTTAATTATATTTTTTTGTGTTGTTTGATTTCCAACTATATATTAATTATTTGATTTTTACTTTAATGTATCATTTGTGTTTTTCTATTGATAATATCATTTTTATTATTTTTATAATAGATTACACTAAGATTATTCTCCATGATATTGATTGACTAAAGGTTTTCTCAATTCATAGTTGATTTTTATATATAAAAGCGGGTGTTTAAGGTGGTGTTTTTTATATTTTTTATAGTTGTGCTCTCACAATGTTCTAATGATAGTTGTCTTAAAGCTGAGATCATGAGTAGTCTAGGAATTAATTCAACTAGTTCACATCAAATTATATTAATACCACTTCATTATATACTGAAATAATATTTTCTCATATTCAGAGTGGCCATAGAGCTATTTTTCGTTTTATGGAATATATTTTCATTTACATGGCCTTTTCATAAATCCATATTGTTATGCATGACCTAGATTGAGAAATGTGAAAGAAGTATATATATGATTCTTAGTTCATATATACATATATGTATAAAATAACAATATATTTCATGATTACATAAATTTATATATTAATTCACCACATGTTGGGATTAGTTGGGAAGTATATGATAGACTGATTTTAGTGTGACTTTCTCATTGAGATTCTACATTGTTTCATTAGAGGTGATTATTTTACTGTCTAGATTATTTTCCAATATTTTTTTTCAAAATAGATTCATATTTTTTTTACATATTTAATGTAACCTAATTTGTTTTTACATGATGATTTACTATGGTGTCTGATAATTTTTTTTTCATACAAATAATAACCATTTATTTTTTTAAAAGAGTTTGTGGAATATTTTATTCGTATTAAAGCTAATTAAGGCAGATGGATTTTTTAGATATTACATTACTTGATATCCAGTAATTTCAAAATTATATTATCTATATTATGTGTAAATAGACCAAAGGATCCACAGATCTATTGATTATTAGTAACAAGGATGCGAGGAAAAATGTCTTAAATTAATGACCATCTTATTTTAAAGGGCTATAATTATGTATAAAAGATCATATATTAGAACGACCTAAATAATGGTAACCCATATATATATATTACACATTATTTTATGATATATTCCAAAATTATTCCCATGACACAATACCAAAAGATTTAGTGGGCTAGTTTCTTCTTATAATTAGATATATATCATAATAACATGTAACATGAATACAATAAAATTATTTAACAAACTCCAAATAAGGCCCTTAAATTTCATATATCATTAAAAAATGTGTGGGATAATCTCAGGACACAAATTTGAAAAGTGTAAGATATGAAACCCTGTAGATGAAAAATCAATGAATTTTATGATGAAATCTATACAAGAGGTATATCAAGGTTTAATATGTGGGTGTATATCATAAAAATGAACATAAAACATTGTATGATATGATATAATCAAGGGATAAAAAACAATTTAAACAAAATAAACCAGAAATTCATAAGAATAAGTAATTGTTATTATAAAATACATCATAATTATTTTTTCTCATGATAAAAAATCCATAGCCTACATCGTATATAATTATATAATAATGTTAAGCAATGAATTGTTGGGATATACTTTTCTAGGCCCTCCTCTAACATTTGTTACTTGTATAAGAATTTTTTTTCTTAGATATCATACAAAATTTGTAAATATATATTCACCTTTAACAATATGATTATGGTTTTTGGGTTACATAAATAGATGATAATTATAAATGAATGATATATACATCTAGGGGAATAAACATTAGTATAAGTGGGGGTGGATATTAGAAAATTTAAATATTAGCATGACAAATTATAGGATAATATTTTTAGTAAAACAATTATTTTTAAATTGTTATTAATGGATTTATTGAGAGTGAATATTGGTTAATAATTAAATAAAAATACTAAATATATTTATACTGCATGTAAAAACAAAATCCAATACTAATAATGTGAAAAATTGATTTACAGGAATAATTCACTTGAATAAATAGGAGAAAGAGATTTCTTTACCATGGGATCTGGGACCTTCTATGAGCCTAGGAGGATCATATAAAGAGCTTGGGAATATCACGAGTGGGATTTAGAAAAGGGAATAGAGAGAAAAATAATTTTAAATGGGTTTGGGTGAATATCAGTTTGGGTCTTGGGCATAATTTATAACCATAGACTAGAAGAATAATAATTTTTTATATATTTATATTGTATACTAAGTGAAAAAATAATAGAAAACAAAAAATATTCTAATGTGTTTTTCAATTATTTCATTAAAATAGAAGTGTTTTCAAATATTTCATTTGGTTAAGAACTTAAAACATTAAAATAAACCCATTCATGATATAGAATATTTTAAAGTTCAAAATGTTTTTTTAACATTAAAACCTAAATTATGTTTTGGAGGATTCTTTATATGGTTATAATCATAAAAAAGTATCTTTAGGAAAACATCCATTTTTAAGGGAAAAATAATTTTGTATACTTATTATTTTTAATTAATTTATGACACAATTTTTTTAATGTTTTCATAATACACAACCTATATTTTTACTATATTAATTTTTTAACCAATGAACTATATTTCATATAAAATATGAAAAATTAAATAGTATATAATTTTTACATGGTTATTTCAAAAATAATATTTATTTTTCATATTAAATCTTCATTTTTCTTCCACAAACCATTTAAAACATGACTTATTTATATTATTTATAATTAATCCATTATCTAGTCACATTAATTATTTTATATGACCTACATATTGATATGAGGAGGAAATATTCTTATTATTAACAATAATATATCAAAACACTCATTCAACACATTAACATGTTTTCCAGAAAATGTATATCCATGTAATGAATAAAATATAAATAAAATCATATGGGTGAATCCTAATGTCTATATATTTCTTTAAAATCAATTTAGAATTAAAATCTAAACCCTCTTTAAAATTTTAGATATTAAAAAAATTCACTCAGATTACCTTTACAAAAATTCAAAACAAGACTTAGGAAAAACTTGTTTTAGGAAAGGATCTTACTAAATATTTGATTCATAAAGACAGTGTATACATGGTTTTTTGAACTCTTTCTATAACTATTTTCATTATTTAGAAAATTTATTTACATGATAGTCACATATAAAACAATTACACATTAACAAGAATAATATATTAACTTATTCAACATAAAATTAATTTATGACATCAAAAAATAGAAATCACCATCCAAATTAAAAGTAATGACATATTTATTGATATTATGTAACACCATCTAAAAACAAATATAATCTAAAATACATGTATTATTTTGAGTAAATATTATACTACGAGGGAATGGGTGAAAAAATATATGTCTGTTAAAAATCATTCCCTCTATAATGAATTTTTCCTTCTTATATTAATAGTTTTTCCTCTGACCAAGTTGGAAAGTGGTAAAATTATAATATAGAATAAATTTTCCATGGTTAACCCATTCAAAAAATTTATTTTAGAATAAAACAATAATTATGTGATGATATTCTAAATTATAAGTATAAATTTATATGCACATGTTTTATATGGACTTCATGTCCCTTTTTTCTGACAACTACACACACTTTTTATACTCACTACTAGTATTCACCTAAATGAGTCACATTCAATACAAGTGAAAAATTGTTATCCATGAGTCATAAAAATAAAATATTACACCATTTTTGTTCAACAATAAATATGTTATACATCTTGTTGATAAAAATATTTTCTAAATTCTATTATAAATTTATATATAAATAAATTCTAACTCACCATCATTATTAATGAACACACCTTTTATTTTTTAATTTAAAATTTATTCACATATATTTTCATTAATAATAATATTTATCTAATTCACATTGATATGTAGTATCTTTTTGAAAATAAAATATTCATTAATTATATTTATATTTGTAAATTCGTCCATGTAACATTTGAAAAAAGAGTCAAAAGTATTGAATTTTTTTAAAAAAATTCAAAATTATTTAAACGCCAAAATATTTATATATATGTAAAAAATAAAAATGTTTTCTTATGATATATTTCATATTATTTTATTAATTTTGTAACATTGAGAACACTGGTAGCTAAATTTATAAATCCATGAATCTATAATCATTTAATTCAATTTTTCATTTTATTTCCAATAAATAATATTATAAATTTTTTAAAATAAACACATTAATATCATAATTCTTCTAGTATAAAATCTATATAAAAAATTCAATCGAGATAAATGTATAATTTCTTCCACATTTTCTTCTCTATAATTTAATCAATTATTTTGTTTCTAGAAATTTATTTAGAAAAATAAAAAATTAAAAAGATTACCAATATGAAATTTCCAATGAAAAAGAGATACATTTTTATATTCTACAACCTAAAACACAGTTAACCATATGATTTCCAAAATAATTTTTTTTTCCATTTTTAACAAAAAATACCCTCAAACCAATGAATAAAATAAATTGAATTAATGTTTTCTTTCGATTTCCATAACCAGATTCTCTATTATAATAATAATCCTCATACGAGAAATTTATATTTTAATCATATCGATGAAGCATAAAATTCACCACCCTATTGCTGATATCAGTTTTTATATTAAATTTATATAATACATCTATAACAACCACCACCTGAGTTAGATAAATTATCCAAATCAATAATATTTTACACAATGAATTTTATAGAAAAAATATAGTTTTATTAAATATTAACTTAAAAATATTAAGCCTCATCAAAAACTAATTACATTATTTAAAATTTATTATCTAATAAAATTTTACATATAATGATGATATCTATTTACTATAGTAATGATATTGACAAAAATACTAAATTTTATATTTTCCAAGAAAAGTTCCATTTATTTTTTAAAATTAATAGAAAAGGAAAACATGATCTCATGTTGTTCATAATTATATTTTACATTAGAAATATTCATTTATATTTTATCCTTTCCCTTAGGAATATTATTTTCAGTCCTTAAAATAAAATTTCCCATTAATATCGATTTTCTTTTGGATGATTGGTGCCTTCCCAATATAATATTAAATGATTAGGAAAAGTAACTTGTCATGATACTTATTACATGAATTATTTTCATTGCAAAATAAAATGATGAATAAAATATGTCCTTATTAAAACTAAATCACCCCAATTACTAGTCAAGAAAAATTTTCATTTACAGGTCCTAACAAATCATTTCAGATAAATGAAAAAATTTCATCATAAAAAAGTTTTTTTTTTCATTATTCAAAAAAACATTATGAGTGGATAGCTCTTTGTATTTGGTTGCTGTTATTTATTATCTTGTGGGATTTTAATTTTTATCAATGGAAAGTGAATAGATAAGATTCATAGTAATAATTTTTTTAATTACTCCTCTAAAAAAATCACAAAATTCATCTGATATATGTATACCTAAAAAAGATTAAAAATAAAAATTGATCAACTATATGAATTATTTAGAAACCACGATCTTCTTCATTATTATATATGTATTTTTAAACTATTACAGCCATATTAAAGTAGTCATCTCTAAAAATATTCTTTTTATGTTTAATAAATATATATGAAACTATTTGGATATAATTTTATCCTCCAAAAGAATATGAATTTATATAATGTGAACTAAAAATAAATGCACAATAAAGTAAAAAATTGTTTAATATGAGATCCTCCGTTGAAAATGTAATCATATATTAATTTTTATATTTTAATTATAAAATCATATACCCTAATATCTCAAAATCAATATATATCCCCAATTCATTAAGATTTATTTATTTTTAAACAATTTCTTAATAAATTTAATCCTACCAAATTATGATATTCAAATAAAAATTAATATTTTCTTCATAATGAATAGTGTTATATTAAGAAATAAACATCAGTATAGTATTGTAATATATGTAATGTTATCCTAAAAATTAATTCTTGTAGAAACTCATTTTTTAATTCACGACCATGCTATATTAATATATTATAGAAACAAAAAACAACGTACTATTTAAATAAAATAATCTAACTATAGTTCTATAAATATCATACAACAAAAAATGATTCGACATTGTAATGTGTTACTAGATTTTCAAATTGATGATTAATATATAGATCTATTTATGAAATAATGACATGGTGATACACTATAAAAAAGTAACTAATAAGTACATCATAAATTCTTTAATTATCAAGATTCAAAATGTGGGTAGAAATTATTATATAAACCATGATAAGTGTTGTAAAATGATAAAAAAAATTATAATGAGGTTTTTATTTTTTAGATACATCATTTTTGTCATTGATTGTAACACAAAAATAGTTATAAGAAATCCATATGATTAAAATATTGAAATATAATGACATAATCTTATATCATGATATTTCATTTCTATTAAATATTTATCCTTTTGAATCTTCTTTATATCCAATATACCATATATAGATTATTTTTCATGTAGAAAATAATTTCAACAAGATAAATGTACATAAATCCTGAAATGGAAACTCATGATACCATGAAATTATTTTCCCTAATGTGGTAGTCATCTAAGAAATGAATTACTAGACAATGTAATGGTTGTGAGATATCTTTTTATCCAAATGTAAATAAATATTCATACTTTTAAAAAATTATAATTTTTTCATGGAGTAATTTAAAGACCTCAACGTGTATTCATTATTCTCTTTTAATATAAATTAATTTCATTATGATATATTCAATATTCAACAATGAATTAGAAATATATGTCCAATAAAATCAAAAACACTATCATCATTACCTCATTTCTTCCACTTTCAACAAAATTCACTTAATTAAATTCAATCCTTTTATATTTTACTTCTTTGATTCATAATTCCCCCACATTGGAAATAAGAACATTAAAATATTCTCCCCCATTTTTTTAAAAAAATAAAAAAAATAACTCATAAATAAATGACATTTTCTTCGGGTTTGAGAGAGATATCATATACATATGAATAGTCACGATTATAAAATAGATAAAACATAATTAAAATATTAAAAATACCAAGGAAAAAATTTATAAAATAAGTAATTATTATATATAAGTATATTATGGTATATATAGTAATTTAATAGAATGATTAATTGTATGGGTGATGAAAAACATGTTATTTGAAATATTTCTATGACTTATATTGTAATTAGAAAATTTGTTACTGTGTATAAATGAATACAATATTTATATTGGATATTTAGTAGTTAGAATCAAATATTTTCTTACACATATTATTATTGACTTGTCATTGGAATAAATTAATTTTTAAGAAAATAAAAAAAAATTCAAACTCATTTAAGAAAATATCATCTCATTCAGTGAAACAATTTTATTATATAGAATGTAAATTAATGTTATTTTGTGTAATTTATGGAATCATTTAATAAAAATATCGACTGAAAACATTCAATACATTATTGGTAAGTATTTTAATTACTTTAAATATATAACTACAGAGTAGTAAAGAATTAATATTTAGGTAATCATAGTTAATGAAAATTGTTTTCTTTAAAAATATTGTTTTTTTATATTTTATTATTTAAAATAAATATATTTAATTTATGGGTTTTAAAATTGTGTAAATTTTATTATATATATGTGTATAATAAACATTTATTTGATAATTATAAACTTTCATATAATAATAATAAAGTTAATTTTATTTTAAAAAATATATTTTGTTTTAAATTTAATTAATTCGGTTTGTGTTTTTTATCGAATATTTATTTTAATCACCTATAAAAATTTAATTTAATGATGTGAAACTAAATTTTAATTTATTTTAATGGTTATTAGATTTTATGTTATATTTCAGTTTTGGAATAAAAATATGCTACATTGGTAACAATGTATTTCCAAGAAAATGGGATGAAATTTTTTAATAGGGATGAAATCACGGTTAAATTTAAAAGTGAACAACTAAAATTATAAGTAAATTTGTGGCTGATGGAATTTTAGAATTTTTTATTTTATTTTTAAGTCTTTATCCACATTCCATGATAAATTATAGGCCAAATATATTATGTATAGGGTATTTGTTGAAATTCTAATAAAAGTCATTAAAAAAGGACACCTCATCTAACCACTACAACACTAAAATATACTATGTTTCTTCTATAATACCTACGCAAATTCAGTTTCTAAAAATATTATTACCCATTATAGAACTTCTATTAATGAGAATGTGTCTGAAATATTACATTTACAGGTTTCTATCGAAGGGATTTTTCTTATTGTCAGCATATTTATTATTCACATCTAATTAATTCATAATTATTTTAATCATCCCCAACTTATATAGATTAATATATCAATCTAATAATATATTTTAAAACTGTTATTATTTGATTAAATTATAATTTTATTATAAATGAAATTTTATTATAGAATAAATTTTTTTCTCTCTTGCTTATTTAGTTCAGTTTTACCAATACACGAATGATTATAAAATTTTTATTTCCTAAAAAAATGAAATTATTGATATTGGTCGTGTTTTCTAAATAATAATTAATTAATTTTATTTTAATAATTTTTAATGGTAATACAAAATGATATATTCACCAAAAAAATATGTTCTGTTTTTTATTCAATAATCACTAGAAATGATATTTTTAAGTGGCCCTTGAGAAACGAAACAATGAATTATATGAATTGAACATGGGTGTATAAAAAATTATGAAAAATAACTACTAAATATTCATTATATATAAGGAGGTATTCAATAAATTATCAATTAAAAAGGATATGAAATTTCAAACCAAATTTATCTCCGAATATTAGTGGAATTAAAAAATAAATATCATATATAACAATAAACAGTTAATATGATTTTGAAAAATAATTTAAAATTAATTTTACATTGTAATACATATATATATATATAATTAATATACATATAAATAATAAACCAATAAAATATTATATGATTTAAAGAAGAAATGACCATGATGAATATTTAGGTAATGGTTTCATTTTCAATCTTCATATTGTAATGTAGGTTTTTGATGTATAGTTTTAAATTTTTGTGAATTGGTTGTTCTTTAAAAGTTAATATATTTTATTTTATTATCATTGTACTATGTCTTCTGTGTAAATTTTTTCCTACCATTTCTACTTTCATTGGTTCACAAGTTAATAAATTAAATGCTTGCTTCATGAATTGAACTCATCTATTTTTCAATTGAGAATCAATTTCTTCAATATTAATGATTTTATAATGACTTTAATTATTTTAATAACCTTACATATATGACATAATATAGAAATTTCCCAATTAAATTTAAATTCATTATAATTTTTTTAAATAAATATTTATTCATTGTTTTTGTTCGCTATCATTTTATCCCAATATTTCAATTGAATTTATTTAGAATTATAGAACTCCATTTTATCATGATTCTTTAATGAAGGTTTTATTTAAATTAACCATGTTATATGAACCATATATTTATAAATTATATATATTTTTATATATATTTATTTTAATATGATATTTCTTATTATGTTATTAGAATCATTGCATTTATCTTATAAATGGTTTTTGTACATTTCAATTTTATTTTATGTTTATATTGATTCATTTGGGTTATGAATCAATAGAATTATGGAATTTATTTCAATGGATGATTCATTTTTATCTCTTATGATAACTATGATTGAACTCTTTTCAATCTCATGGGTTAATTAGATTTTGATATCATTATAAAATTTTTTATGTTCATATATGTATTTTGGTGTATTTTATAATGGGAATACCAATAATTACAACTCCTTAAATTAATTCACTCATGAATTATGTTTTATGAAATGAAATTTAAGTGATTGGTGTGTGAATCCAATCCACTATGTTATGATGCTTTCCACTCTATGTGTGACGGTCTTGGTATTGATCCTTGACATAAGAATCAATTTTCTTTTATTATGTCTTTCCAACATTTTTTATTATTATATATTATTAAATTATTTTTCATAGATCACAATTCTGGAAAAATATTCACATACTCTAATGCCTGATTTATTATCTTCTTATATATGATATCTGTTATTATTTATGATTTAGGTTCATTGTTTTAGTGGGATGATTTTGATATGATATATTTATTTAGCAGGATTATATTCATATAGACATATGTCAATATTATACTAAATATAATCTTTATATATATATATATATATTTTTCCTTTTTTTCCGTTATTGAACATCACATTACAAATTTTCTTTTGATTACAATCACTAATAAATGAATTGGATTTTTATCATTAATATATATATAACAATATCATGTGTGATGAATTTTATTGGTGATACTTAATATCTATTTTTATATAAATATTTATATAACTAAAGTAATTCATTTTATGGATAAAATTTAAAAAATAATATTTTCTTTATCATTGAGATAAATGTTTTTAATTATATTCTTATTCAAAAATTTATATATATAATGAATTTTTATGATATTATGTCCCGATCGACTTATAGTTCAATTATTTTCTAATTTTATAAATGTTATTTCATAATTTTATAATATTATTATAATTTTTTCCTACAATACTTAAATTGTATATTTTTCATTTTTCCACATTTTTTTTTGATTTTATTAATTACCATAGAATAATCTAATACATTACATTCTCTAACTGATAAATAATTACATCCTAAAAATATTTATTTTCATCAGTATAGAAAATGTGTTTTAATATTCATTACTATCTTCTCATGCTCTCAGGTTTCATATGACATCTTATTATTCCTCTAAATAGAAATCACTCGTCAGGTTTTCTGGTACTATAACGATAATAGAAAAAGATATCATTTTATATTTTCTTGAAAATAAATTTCATTAATATATTACATTATAGAATACATAGAGTTTAAATTAACTATTAAAACCTATTAAAATATTATTATCTTACTATAATATTAATCTTATAGTTTTTGTTTTCAATATTAGATTATGTTTAATATCAGGGATTTTTTTGAAATAATGGTGATTTTAGTAAATAAAGAAAATAATGATTTTTCTAACATTGTAATTTATATAAACATAAAATGTAAAATAATTTCTTGAACATTTCCTCAAATAACATTAAACATAGATGGTTATATATAATAATATTAATTTCATTTTAAAAATCATTATTCATTATTTCTGTATTAGTTCTTTTTTGGACTTCAAAATGCATTTTTCTAAGAAATTAATTTCCATTGTTCTTTGTATATTTATATAAATATAATTTATGGGAAATAATTTAATTTAATTTGATAAAATAGATATAATATAGGGAATCATAAGAATTATATTTTTTAAATATGTCCCTTTTTATTTTTCTTCATTATGAATTGTAATCTTCGTTGATATCTCTTACCATAGTAATGATAAAAGGGGAAAACCATGTTAAAACATTTTGATAAGAATGTAAAATTACTCTAAAATATAATCATATAATATTTTATTGTTTAGAAAATCAAAATATATAAATTTCATCAAAATATTCTTATTTGGTAACATTTTTTCAGGATATGGACCTTTACTTTTCGTTGAAAAAATAATAACAACAAAATTTCACACTCTTGATTTTAATATCTCCAATATTTTTCAATTATGATAAATATTTTATGTTCATTTTTAAATATATGTTATAAATATGTATTGACGTTTTTCATCTTGTTAAATAATTTATAATTTTCATTGATATAAGAATTTACTTAACAGCTTAGGCGATGATGACAGAACATTTATTAAATTACAAGAAATGTAAATCATATGATTTTTAAAATATTAAAAGTATTAAAATGTTGATTAATTATTTTACCAGAAATTTATAGTTGGAAATAACATATTAATGTTGTGTGAATTTATTATATATGAATTAAATACTATTCATTGTGTCCTTAATTTTAAAAAATACTAATTTTCATTTTGTTTTCAGTTTTCTCTAAATTTAATTTATAAAACATTATTTATTATAAATTGATCACATGGATTTCATATTTGGAATCAAGGGTATTATATTTCATAAATAGATCACTTTTTCCCCTTATGAATTGTAAAATTGGTGGGATTTTTCCACCATCTTAAGGGTAGATGGAGAAAATTGATAGACCTTTGGGATAAGTCTTTAATATTTCACTAAAATATACAATTATACTATTAGATGAATTGATAATATCCATTTACATCCATGTCATAAAAATATGACCAATTATTTCTATTTTTCTTTGATATTTATATTTATTTTCCATTGATAAATGAATAAATTTCCACACTTTTGATTTTAATATATAAAATATTTTTCCATACAGAAAATAGAATGTTATATTATGTTTTAAATATTGATTAAAATTTTGAATTAACTTTTTTATCATGCTATTTTTTTATTATTTTTAGTAATTGATTAATTAACATAATGTCATTAGACTTGATGACACAACATTAATTCGATTAAAATAAATATAATTCAAATGATTTATACAATAGTAAAATTACAACAATTTGTATGAATTATATTTTCCCATAATGTATATGTATGAATATATCATAATATCTTTTTGTGAAAATGTTATATTTTTATTACATCATATTCATGGAGTATTTATTTTCAAAATAAATAAATAGTTTTTAGAAAATACATTAATGATATTTTATGAAAATAGTGTTTTTTAAAATTATTTAAAAAACATAAAAATACTGAAATTTCACACATTGGAAAGGATAAGGTAATAAATTTCAAGCCATGTGAATTTAGGATCCAATTTTAAATTAATATATACAATTTCCAAATATTAATATTTTGTAATTCATTAATGCTATGATGGTTAGAAATAGATAACCACAGCTTAATTAAAAATGATAATGTTTAAATTAATATACAAACTATCCAAATTTTATTTTAAAATTATATTAGGTCCATATCCACCTAATATGAGATGATGTTGTAATGACCGTGGTATTTATAGAAGAATAAATTTACCTATCTAATAATATTTATGAATAAGATATTAATTTTATTTTAAAGTTGAAAATTTGTTTGATAGCATGCTCAACAAACCACAACGAGTTTCTCTGAAATCTTGTGTTGCACACAAAACTGAGTTATACCGAAAAATAATATAATAATATAATTATTTTAAATGGTAGTTAATGCATAGACATTGTAATGTTGGGAATGAACAAAAATAACTAAATTGTGATTAATTTTTTTTAAAATGTCTTTTTATTTATCAAATAAATTTTAGAGGCATAATAGAAGAATGAATCTTGTTTAAAGCACGGAATACTGTAAAATTATTTAAAAGGTCAATTTACCACCTTCTAAGTGTGAACCCATTTTAAATCTATATTTGTTTCACATTTATATGTTCCATTTTACAAAATGATAATCTTATTTATAATATGCACATCAAAATTTACTGTAGGTAAATTTTTTGTAATTTTCTAATAAAGTTCAATTTTTAATGAATAATGAAAAATTCGGCATTTTAAGTCAAAAATAAACTTTCAACTAATTTATTTATATTATTATATTTTCATTTAATTTTTTAAGCTTAAATAAATTATATATTTATCATTTAATCCAATTACGGTCATTGGATGTAATTTCACATTGAAATTGGACATAAACTAATGTCAATATTTTAGTTGTTTTTACTTATTAAAAACACGACTATTGTTTTTGACAACGGGAATTAATTTTAAGTTAATATCTGAAAATTATATGTTATTAATTTAAAAAATGGATTCCATATTTATAATCATTTAGTCCAAACTGTGTAAATAGGTACCTTGTATTTTTATTCATTATGAATTGTAACTTTAGTATATATTTTATTTACCATTGTTAAAGGGCTAGTCTGGTAAATAAGGGTAAAAATTAATACTATAAAAATAGTAAATTACCATTAAACATTTATTAACCCAATGTTATGAGATATTTCCTACCATGGGTATCTATGGGTTGATTTTATGACACCATGGATCCACTTATGTGTGAAAATTACATTTAACTACTTTTAATTTAATGTTAAGGAAAATATAACCTAAACATGAATATTTTAGTAAAAAATATATATTGGGTTATATAATTTATAATTTCAACAATAAATAATAATTTTAAATAAAAAAATTCATATATCATCTTATTTTATTTATAATTTTTAAAAATTATATAAATAAATTTATTTATGACATAATGGTGATGTGTTGATTTCCATATTAACGAATGATTTAAATAAAGGAGATTATATATATTAGAATAAATTTATTATTAAAAAGTTTAGGATATATAAGGATTTTATTGATGATTATGACTTGATATATTTTCATTAATGATTTTTTTTGAAAGAGTCAAGTTGTTATGTATTTTTATAATATCGTAATTTTAATAGTATAAAAATTTAAATAAATGAGTTTTACAATCATTTAATATTTTATTAAATGGTATAATAGTCTTAAAAATCAAAGAGTCAGTCAACTGACATATATAATGTTAAATTTTTCATTAATGTTCCATTTTTGTGTCTCTTGTCATTTTATTGTAACTACGGTAACCATATATTATGAATATACATGATGCATTGGTAAAAGTTAAATTGGTTTACTAACAGTTAAAGTTAATAGATATTGTTAATTTTACTATCTAAACATGACTAAAATACATTGGATAATATTATTTGCACTCATACTCTTGTTATCTTATAAATATATTACTTTTTTTATCAGAATTATAATATCAATTAATAATAAAATAATATTTTCAAACATTCTTAAAGTTCCCATCCTCCGTCTTATAATTGGAAACCACCTTTATCCCTTACACACACCTCTACAGACCCATTATATCCTCAAAACTGTTCCAAAATAATCTCCCAACATCTCTATATTCCCTTTATAGTCCTTAATTTGGGCATAATCCAATTAAGGAAATATTTTTAGCTTAAATCAAAAAGATTTAACCGATTTGAGGTAATGTCTTCCCTCAATAATCATTCATTTATTTTCATTCTCCAACCCATAAACTATATTTATTATATTATTTAATACGAAAAATAATATATAAAATATAATAGGTTGTTTTTATGAGAATTATTTTTACTACAATCACACAGACCTCTGTCTAATGGGTAGAGAATGTACTATTTTTGTGCACGGTGAACTACTACATCAGGAAACAATGATTGTTGAATCTTCACCTAATATCTTTTATTGTGGCCATTATGATGGAAATATAATTTTTTGTGATATATATGATATTTATTTTATCTCTATTCTTATTTAATTCTAATTTTTAATGTACGTTTATAAGTTTCATGTGTATAAATACCATAATTTGACATGAGGAAGTGCAGACTACCTCCCCCTAAAAGTGATATAACTCGTTCAGTCCATACATGGAAAGAATAAAAGATAGAGTTAATGAACTTATATATGATAACATATTGGAATTATATTATACATGATTATATATTAGTTTTCATTCGATTAAATATGAAAAAATTGAATGTAGTGTTCATGCGTACATACAGCTTACTGTCTCCATGAACGGTGCATTTCATTTCATTATTACAAATTATATGTACAATTATAAATAGATATATACTATATATATAATATATATGATATATAAATCATTAATATAAATCTAGAGATAATTTACAATTGACAACATGGAAAATTTTTATTTATTACAAGTTCATATTTTACTCAAGTTTCGAACATCGGAAAAATGTCCGTTATGAACTCAAATAATTAAATAATTGTTATAACAAGGTAAAAAGTGATATAAAATGAATAATAAACATTAAAATATTCTGAAAAAATTATAAATTAACTTATATTTACAAATTAGGATGAATGAGGAACATACAAGACAATTTATACTCACGGTAAGGGACATCATCTCAATATCCTTTAATTGAGGCATGTTTTGATAATATACACCTCTTTCTTATACAAAGTGTATAATAAACCACTTTTACTATTAATTTAATTACCACATAACATTTTAACATATTTTTGTAATTAAAATGTTATTTATAATGTATTTTCTATTTCAATATCTTAAATTTATTTCTTTTTATTTCAAATGTAATTTTATGATATAAATGTTGATATTTGCAATCTTTTATGTGTGATGCTTATATAAGGGTACATAGGAATTTGACAGATGGTCAAGTGATATCCCAAATTATGGATGGTTCTATGAAATCCCAATGAGGGGGATTTATGATATATCCTCTAATTCACTTGGTATGGATGTTGACTATACGGTTATTCCATATTGAAATATGTGTGGAAGTCAACCACATGGTTATTCCATTTATGTTTGTTAATGTCCCAAGTTACCTTTATATGTTATATGTTTCATTTTATTGGATTATGGTAATGTTTTGGTTACAAAATTTGTAATAATTGAGCTTATATTAAATGAAGTGTATTTACTACTTCTTAATGGTTAAATGTATTACTTTATAATAATGTATTCATGGTTTTCATTTAATTTAATGGCTAATAGATTTTTTCTTTATATATCCATTACTTAGATTTTTAGGCTCATACCATGTGTTGAAATATTTTTCACACGACACAATGAATAATAGATTCACGGATGAGATCAAGGATACATTATTCTATTATAACATGAATTGATGTCATGTTTTTTTAATAGTTTTTTGTTTTATGAAACAAAATGGATAGGGAGATGAAGTGTCTACTTGTAATATTCCTGATGATATGTATATGTTATGAACTAATTCCTTAAATCTCTAAACCTGAAAATATCATCAATGTGAATTATTACCATAATTCAATATTATGTAAATTTTAAATATGGGGCCTTATTGTTGGAATCATAGGTATATTTAGATAAATTTAGAGGTTAGGGTGTTATTTAAGAATAAGTGACAAACACATATTGGTTAGCATTTCATAAAAATTAATAGTTATTGTAGATAAATAGAATGATTTTATGGTGACATGAATAAGTATATATTAGTGTTTAACCACCTTGTATGATTGTATATAATGATTTAACTAGTATACTCTCCCTAACCATTTTGGTTTTATTAAATGGAGGGATATAGCTTGAACCAAAGTAACAATGGATGTAAAGGAAACAGTTGTGGTTTTCTGAATGATATACTGAATGAAATGGGAGCTCAAATTAAAATAATTTTGATTATTATTATAAAACTATCTAGATTCATAATTCTCCACTTGAGCCATGTCGATTTTTCTAAGGCATAATATATGGGAGAAACAAATCCCATTAGACGTTCAGTTAATACTCATAAAGTTAGGTATATTCCAAAAACTATGTGTCAAAGATGTGAGAAAAAACACCTATGAAAATGATTAAAACGGACGAGATGGTTTTTGAGTTGTGGTGGTAAAGGGTATAAATCAATAACATTCCGTAGACAAAGGAAGCATCCAGTTGAATATAATAAAGTGGAAGAAGTTCTTTACGAATGAACAACTGATGGTTTAAAATGTGTTTTGAAAGATCATTGTACAAATAGATGTACTAAGAAGATGGTTTGGGAGTGGGATCATTAGTATTTTACAAATGTATGTTTACTAGTTTATAATTCCATTCCAATTGAATATGGGGAAACAGTAAATGGAATATGAAAGGTATGGATTATTTTTTAGCTCATGTTTTGACATTAATAAAATCTTAGGACATTATAAATAATTTATTTTGTTGGAAATAAGTAAAAAATAATATGAAAGAAAAACATGGATAAAAGATCATGAGTACTGTTCTATGATTAAGATGTCTACATATTAAGAATTAAATAGTTATGTTGGATATATGGATGATGATATGTTTAAATATACAATGATATGATTACTTTGAAAGACATCTTCTATTACGTCTAAACCTATGGTTTTATATCTAAAAATTTTATTCAAGGAACAATTCTCTTTTTCATAGATATAGTTATAAATAACCATTTGGGTTTATATGGTCCTTAAAGTTGAGGCAATTACAGGTTATTACATTTTGGGATGAAAATGTGGGGAATGAGATAACATTATTTGTTAAAATATGTTTTTGTTATATTTGAAGACTTTATATCATTTTTGGAAATTTTATAAAATTATATTGTCTTTGAAAAAGCACAACACATAGAACATGTGACAACCCGTCACATCGGAAAAAGCTATGGTAATCGAAGCAACAACCAATGTGTGATTGGGATTTATCACTATCCACTAGACTACGTGATGTCCCTAGATAGTATGACTTATTTTTTTGTTAAATGATTTTATGGATCAACAATAAGATGATTTTGGGAACATATTTTTTATCAAATAGATATCCTTAGTATAGGAAAATGACTTGGTAGTGAAGCGATAAAGGTTATTTTGGAAGACATTCTATATTTTGGGAACACTATATTCTTAAGAAAATTTGAATACTCTGGGATCTCATTTGTGATGTAATGGTTGAAATTTTAATTTAAAATATTATATCATTTTATTATTAAGATATGGTTATTTGGGTTATTTATTGAAATGATTATCCTATAATAGATAACATGTGATTATATTAATTACACTTCAGTATGAGACTTTAATAGTATTAAATGTTATTTGGAGATAAATGTAATGATTTATTGTGGAAGACTATGTGATTAAATCTTTATGGGTTTTGGGTTTCAATCTTCGTTTGGATTACTTTGAAGAATTTTAAGGATAGTTGTTTATTGAATGGTATTTGTTAATAATGGCGTATTTTTTGTCGAATTTTGGAGATTATGAGTAGAATTTTTTTTATAAAGTATTAACTTTTTTGTGATTATCTTCTCTCATACCAACCATTATGGTTTTGTTTAATGTAAAATTATCAGGGAAATATATAGTTCATTTTTTTGATTATTTTATTGTGTAGAAGTTGGATCTAGTGCATCACATGTGACCAAGTCATCTTCAATACACATCATTTGGATGAATGATGATTTTGTGGTAGATATTTGATTAATGGATAAAACACTACTTTTGAAGTAATTATATTTTTTTATGATCTTAGACTAGGTATTAATATAATAATTCAACTCTATCAAAAGGATCTTGAAGAAAAATTGTTCGATTCTTTATTTTATCATCATACTTTTACCCAAACACAAATTTATGGTATTGTGGTGGTTACCTTTCTATGATCCACTTCTCTATCACCCTCAATTAATTTAGAGAGTTAGTTTCTCTTCTATATCCATGTTTTCCTACATGGAATCCTAGTATTTGTTATCTCGACTGACCTTTATACTTATTTTTATTAATTTTAATATGATTGTTTTGTTGACTCTATTTCTAATGTGGGACTTTAAATGAAATTTTCAAGCCCAATTTTCAAATTGTGAGAAGGAAATTTTTAAAATGAGGGAAGGGTGTAATGAACCATGTATTTATAGAATAATAGTATTTCATATCTATTTATATTTATGAATAATATATTATTTTTTTAAATAGGATACATTGTCCGATAGCTTACTCCACACACAACAACAGATTTCTTTGAAATGTTATATTTCACACAACTCTGAGTTATACCGAAAAATAATATTATAATATAATTATTTTAAATGGTAGTTAATGCATAGTCGTTGTTTTGCTAGGAATGAATATAAATTACAAAAATATTATTAAAATTATTGTTAAATGACTTTAAATTTATCCAATTAATTTGAGTGGTTTAAAATAAGAATAAATCTAATTTTATGCCTGAAATACATTAATATTCTTTAAATGGACGATTTACTTCATTTTGACGGCGAACACTTTTTAAATTAAGTTTTTTTAACTTTTATATATTTCATTGGAAAATTTTTACTTCTAATTTATATGAATGACATAAAAATTTACATTGGGTAATTTTTTGATATTTTTTTGATAAAGTTCAATTTTTCATCAATAGTGAAAAATACTGCATTTTAATTCAAAACTGTCTTTTCGACTATTTTATTAATATGATTAGATTGTCCTTTTAAATTTTTTTAAAGTGTAATTATATACTATTTTTTTAATTTAAACTATTTATTGTTATTTAATGTAATTTAACTTTGAAATTAGACATAAAAACATATCAATCTTTTTGTAGTTTTTACTTCCTAAAAACACTCTTTTTGGTATAAACAATGAGAAATAATTTTAAATTAATTTCTGTAACTTTTGTGTTTCGAATTTGGAAAAATGTATTCCATATTCGGAATCAGCGGGCTAAATTGTTTAAATAGTTAACAATTTTTTATGAAGTATGAAAAGTAACTTCCGTAAATATTTAATTTAACATGGTTAAAAGGTAAATCTGGTAAATAAGGATAAAAAATTATATTATAGTAATATTAAATTACCAAAAAACATGTCCTAACTCTATTGGATGAGATATGTCTTACCATTATCATCCTTGTGTCGATTTTAGGACCCCATTAAGACACTTTTGTTTGAAAAGGACACTTAATTACATTTAATTTATATTTAAAGAAAATATGTCCTAAATATGTATATTTTACTAAAAATATTTATATATGGGGTTATATAAATTATATATTCAACAATAAATAGTAAATACAAATTTAAAAAGATTTACTACATCATGGAATATTAGTTATAATTTTTAGACATTAAATAAAAAAAATTATTTTTGACAAAATGCAGATGTAGTGAATAGATTTTTAATTAATGATTTAAATAAATGAGATTATAAATTTAAAAGTAAATTTATTTTTAAAATTTTAATGCCATCCACGAATTTTAGGGAGTATTATGACTTTTTATCTTTGATACTATGACTTTTTTTAAATAATCACGTTGTTATGGATTTTTAAAATGTTCTGATTTGAATAGTATAAAAATTGACATAAATGTGTTTTTAAATCAATTAATATTTTCTTAATTGATATAATCATCCTTAAAAATAATATTTGTCCAAATAACATATATGATGTTTAAAATGTCATTAATGATGCATTTTTGGGTCTCACGGAATTTTATAGTAATTGTGGTAACAATATAATATTAATATACAAAAAGACATGGTGAAAGTTAAATTAATTATTTAAGGGTTAAAGGTAAAATATATGGTTAATTTTATCACATAAATTGCCTAAAATCCTTTGGATGAGAGGATTTCACCCATCCTTATCTAATGTTTTAAATATATCATTTTGGTGTTATCAGAAATCTAAAATCAATTATTAATAAAATAATATTTTTAAATATTCTTTAAGTTCCCATACTCTTATAAATGGACACCATCTCTAGACCTTACTAACACCTCTAAATACCCCTTGGATCATCGAAAAACCACCCAAATAAGCTCCAAAAATCGTTCTATTTTTCATAGATTCCTTATTTTCGGAAGAAGGCAATTAAAAAAGGCATTTTACCTTAAATAATAAGGATTTATCTGATTTGAGGTGATGTATTGTCTAAATATTAATTCATTTATTTTCCTTCTCCATCCACCTATACATTAATTATTCAATTATTTTATAACAAAAAACATTATCTTAAATATACTGAGTAATTTTTATGGAAATTTTTATATCCACAGATACACAGACCTCCATCTAATGGGTATAGAACATTCGGTTTCTATAGACGGCGAACTACTACCTTACGAAATGATGATTGTTCATTCCTATATAACAACCTCTTATGGTGGCCATTAGGATGGAACTGTAATTATATATTATATTTATGATATTTGTTTTATATTTATTCTTATGTAATTTTTATTTAGAACATTTCTTTTTGGTTTTAATGTTGTATAAATATGATAATTTCATTTCAGAAAGTGTGGACAACCGTCCCCTCAAAGTGATGTGACTCAGTTATTCATTACATGTAACATATATAGTATTGTCTTAATGAAAAAATAAATATGATATTATACTGTATTAATAATATACCTTGGTATAGTTTTGTTTTCATTCCTTTAAATTTCAAAAAGAAATGGAACTAGCATTCATACATATTTACGGCTTACCGCCTCCATGAACAGTGCACTTATTTTCTTATATCCAAATTATATGGACTACTCTAAATACATATATACTTGATATATAAGATATATATGAAATCCAAATCATTAATATCACTCTCTATATAATTTACTTTTGAAAACATGTAGAATTTGTAATTATAAAATGTTCATTTTTACTCAAGTTCTGAACGTATGAAAAATGACTGATATAAACTTAAATAATTAACTAATTGTTATAGAAAGGTAAAAAGTGATATAAAAGGAATAATCTATTTGAGTAATGTTTTGAATAAGAAAGTATAAATTAACAAAATTTGTTATTCATGAAGAAAAAGGAACATGCGAGACAAGTCGGACATGAGGTAAGGTACATCACCTCAATCTCTATTCATTGAGGCATGTTTTGATCATATACACCTCCTTTTACACGGTTTATAATAAAACCTTTTAATTTTACTTCAATTCAAATTGAATGTTTTTTCTATGTAGTGTTCTAATAAAAAAGGGAATATATCTTTTTAACATACACGGTGACATCGATCTTTCGGTTGTCGTGAGCATTATATTATATTTGGATTCCTTAACAAGCTGTGATATTTTTAAATGAGAACTAAATACCATAGACCATTTTTTTGTATTATAATATTATATTATATGAATTTATAAAATCACCCCTCCCTTATCGTATAAAATTACACCCCTTATCTATTTTACTTAAAACATGTTGAGAAATATTTCTAAAGAAAAACCTGAAATATTCAGGTAAAAACGTAACTATCAATAATTTAGAGTATTGGGTCTACTTGAAACACAATCTAGATGGTCCTTAATTTGGATTTAAATGGTTTATTCTAAATAACTATTATTCATATTTTATGACTCTTTCCTGATTTTTTCTTATTATACATCTTCTAAATAATTTTTCACCACCAAAAAAATAAATACTATAAAATAATTCTATTTATATTTTATTATTATTTTTATAACAACTTTCTACCTCTTATAATTCATACTAAATGGAATAAAATAGTACTAATCATTATGTCTAGCTTAACATCTCCATGTAGTGATGTAATTCATTTCTTATCACCACATACCTTAGATAAATGTAAATATGAATATTTATATATATATCATATTTATTAAATTAATCTCATTTTAAAATTATAATATAATTCATATATCTATACCTTCAAATCTATTGGAAAATGATAACATTTCTTTTGCGTACATGGGGACTACCACCCTTAGAAAGTAATGTGATATTTTTCTTGATTTATTGATTACATTGATGATAATAAGGATAAATTTAGTGAATGTATATGATATATATATATATTATAATATTTATTTAGTTAATGTGACTTAATTTCTTACCTTTATTTGGTTACATTCATTGAAAAATAAAAATAGCATTTTTGTGTATGTTTGACTAGCCATCTCCATGAACGCTGTAATTTATATTTATATCTATACCATTGATGGATGAATATAAATATACATAATTAATAAATATTATATTTATGTTATTATTAATATTATAGAGATCATGGAACCATAATAAATATATAAGTAGTGATAATATCAACCCAATACTCTATAGAAAAAAAAACATTTACACTAGAAATACTAATTTTAACTAAGAATTATTTATAGATGGGTGATGAAATTTTTTAAGAGGATAATATATTATATTATAATATTTTAATTAAGATATTTATATATATATATATAATAAATTTTAATTTATTATATATTATGATAAATCTCTTAATGTAATCTGAAACATTTGGTATGTGATTTCCTCTTATATCCCACTCTATTTAGACATATTTCGTATCTATAACATATTAACTCTTGTATGCTATATACACTAGCACTACAATGTATTTAACATTATTATATATATATATATATATATTACCTAATATTCAATTCAAATTTACATGATTTCTTGTTTTGAAATGTATTTGTTACTAATGTGATAAAAATTTGTTTCACAATTTCATATTTTTAGGATTTATTTTATTTGCATTAAAATAATTTTCTAATATTTACTTCATTAATATGATATATTTTATGATACTATAAATATTTAAATATATTCTTGTTTCATTCTCATTATTCCCCTTATTATTAATTTAATTGAGTATAAGAAATTTAGAACCAAGTTAAATTTTATTTCACTTTTTGGATAGGGTATATTTTTCATCTATGTATATATTCTTCAGAATTATATTAGAAAATGAATTTTTATTTCCTAAACTGATGAATTAAACTCCTTTTATGTTTTTCATGGAATATTTCTAATTTATATAGAATGGATAAATTTTCAATTTCATTACAAAAATTCAAAAGGATGATTTTTTAACTTATATGACATTAACATAATTTTCCACTACCAAAACCAATTTTTCCTATTTCATATTCATATGAAAAATATATATTATTCTATAATGATAATTTTTTGGAAATATTTAGATAATATTTATCACCAAATTTTCTTTTTTCTATAAAGGTCATGTTTTAATTATTAATCATATATTTATAATGAATTTATTGTCATATATTCTCTCTTATTAATTTTGTGGTAAAACAATTTCATAATAAAAATTCTATTTGTAGTTATAATTAAAAATGGACCATAAGTTTCTCTTAAATATTCATATTATGTGTTTCATTGATATGATTATTTATTAAACATTATAACATTATTATATAATTTTTTATTATGATTTTTATTGGATTTGTTTATATAATTTAAATAGTTTGTGTTATTTACTATATATGGATATTTATTGACAACGAATATTATTTACGACTAAAAATAAACATTAAATATTTTAAAAAAAATTAAATGAATTTAATTTATAAATATCTTCTCCACACATCGACAAGTCTCATGAGGCAAATTAGTTACAAAAAATTATTAAGTTAGGGTTTCGTACTTACAAACCAATTAAATAAATTTGCAAAGAAAGGGGAATTGATGGTAAATATATCACAAAGTTAGAGATAATGACATCCAATATTATGGATATAAATTATTGAGAATTCAGATATTATTATCCATGATTTTATAGTCTTGATATTTTTTATTGTTGTATATTGTGGTCATGTAATTGATTAAATTCAATGTGGTTTTAGTTATTTACATTTATATATGTATTATTAATTATTTAATCACGATATATATATTATATATTACTCATACCGAGTTTATGATCTAACATTTTATTTTTCCCTTCCCCCATCATAGAGAAAGCTATATTATATATAATGTGAAATATTAATGTATAATTAGTTTTCAATGTATTTTATCTTTACTATATAATATAGGAATCATGTATGGATCAGGTTCATTGAGATAAATATATAGATCATTCCATCAAAATGAGATCCCATATATATAATTCTAATTTAAAATTTATAATTTATATATTGGATTTGGAATATTATTGTCAGAGTATTATAATCTTGTATAATATAAATTTTGGAAAAATAATGGTTTATTGATTTTAAATAAATATAGTTGACATGAGAATTATAATAATATATTTAATATTCAATATATATTGTTATAATTTTCATTTAATTTTTGATGATCAATATTCTTGATGATTTTGAGCTAACTCAATGTTTCCAATTATTTAGTGGTCTAACATCACATATGAAGGGGAATCAAAATCCATATATTTTTTATTTTTCTGATGACTAGAAAATAATGATATTGTTAGAATTAATAAGGTAATAGAAATATTAATTTAGTTTACTAAGGTTTTAATGAACAACACTTATTTAATAAGCATGTTGTTGTCCCATAGTTTTCTTTTCCAGTGTCGAATCTCTTCATCTAACAAATGCATCAATATTTTAATTAGATTTCCAATATATTGGTTGATGAATAATTGATTATGTATCTCAAAATGATATGTATTACATTGGGATATAATGAGAGTGAAAAGGTGGTTATGTTGTTGTATTGTTTGAAATGAGATTATGATTAATGGTGGATATTGATCTAGTGAAATAAATTGGATAAATAAATAGAATCTAGGTAATGGAGAACATTGAAAGTAATTTCCTTTGAGAAATACTTTCCAATATAACAAGTCTCTTAAAATAAGTTTAAATTATTCAATGTAATTAATAAGAAATCATAAAGTGTAGTATAATATGAGGATATTCTTTCAAATTTAACCATACATACTGGAAAATACATGTGTAAACAAATTATTGAAAATATCATTGATGGGATTAATACATTTTTCTGAAGGGAACTAGTTTCTCAAACATATTAATCATATAATAATATATTCTAATGACCCAGTATGATAAATAAGTAATTTTCTATATACAATGAATTCTATAAATATTATGTGAACAATATGTTGAATAAGGAACAAGAAGAAGTGAAATGATTAAAAATAAAAATTGAACAAATAAATTTTAATAATGTAAGGTTTTTTAAATGAAACATCTTGGTAAATTCGAAGAGGAAATGGGATATTTTAATTAGTACGTGTATAAGTGTCATTTATCAATAAAATTTAATGAAAATAAAAAATCACTACTATACAGTTATTCAATAGTAAGAAGATGTGGTTTATTTAAGACATTTCTCAAAGAATCCAAGAACATACCATAAAAGAATCCATGTGGAAAAGGCCAAACAAATGGAATTACTATATCATAAGAGTAATTTCCAATGGAAGGGGAGAAATGTATAGATATCTTCATCTCTAAAAGTGTAGGTTATTAATTTTATTTACGTTCTTCTTGAATGTTTATATATAAATAAATTATAATCTTTATCTTATCCCCTGGTAAATTATTATATGTTGTGTTGGTAGTAAAAAATCATGATTTTGTGATGATCAAATCCCAAGTCTACATCTCCACTACTATAAAATATTGTGGGAATTTTCTTAATGGAAATCATTTTATTCTACATGTAGTTGAATTTGATGTAGTTTTTTTTGAAGGACTTCAAATATATATATAAATACGTCATAAAATTTATAGTAAGTGAAGTTAAATTCGATATTCTGAAACAACCTAATATATTTTTTGGCCTGAGTATGAACCTATACTCAAAATAATTTTTTTTACAATTTTATAGGTATTACAATCTATTCATGAGAGAAATTCATTTCATATAGTTGTATATAAAATAGAAATTAAATATATTCTTGATATATAATATTTTAATGACATTCTATAATACTATCATATTCTTCCCTTGATTAATTATGATGTGTTTTTTATAGAACTCATACCTAGATCTACCAAAATTTCAAAAAATCTATATAAAATTTTCATGATTGAATTACATTAATTTAAGAATAAACCCCATGAGAATTAATTTAATGGATTTATTCATCATAGTTATTGTACATGGGGTGAACATGTTATTTTTATTATGATGAAATATGGTTAAAAAACTATTTCATTGATTATTATGTATATAAAAAATAAAAATTATGAACATGAATAATTATTCTCATATTTATAATCATGATACAAAATTTTTAGGAACTCAATATATTTTAGATATTGATATTAGTTCTACATACCATCCATTTTGGGTCAAGAAGGAATATATATCCAAGAAAAAAATTTACAAGTTATAATCATTATTAATTTTTAGTAATTCCATTTATTCTTACCAATAAACATGTTGAGGTCATGGATTTAGTAAACAATGTATTTAGACATTTCCTTTACTAATTTTTTGTTTATAGCCTATATTTTCAGAAATTAAATGAATATAAAAGTGTGTGAATAAATTTTTTAAATATGACGAAGAACCCACTAATGGATAATCTATATTTGAAATTTAACATGTGCGTATTTTATCTATAGTAACTGAGATCTTTATTTTTCAGGGTTTCTTGGATACTACCAATTCATTATGAGTTATTTATCAGGACTATTTAGGTTACTCACCATGATTACTCATAAGGGCTTATGTTTCTATGGACTTTTGAATGTGAGGAGAATTATAATAAACTCAAGTGAAGTTTGTACAATGAAATTGTGTGTTTATAACCTTAATATAGAGAAGTTTTTATAGTACATTTTAATGAATAAAATAATTTATTCGGATGAATCCCCAAGAATAGTTATACATTGATTGTTTTTTCTTCCATCCAACTAGAAATTAAGGTGATGAATTATAGACTCATGATTTGGAGATGGGAGCATTAATTTTTCTGTCGATGATATTTATAAATTATCTCTGTTGTGAAAGTTGTGATATATATTATTATCATAAAATATTTATGAATATATTTTTTAGTAAAAACATTACATGAGAAACACAAGTTAGGTGGAGTTGATAATGTTTTATTTATTCATAATACATTATCAGTGTAAGAAGGAGAACATGGTGCCTGATTCCCTAAGTTGGAAAGATAACGATAATTTTTACATGATGGGGATTGAATGAATCCAATATTTATAGATCTATATAATTTGAATATTTAATTACCATGGAAAGGGGAAATATGTTATTTTTCTCAAATTAATGTTCAACCATCAATACATTATAAAATAATGAGAGTGTATAACGATGATCTGGTATTATAGATGAATTTGATGATTGTTCCGGAGTTCAACCATTAGAATGCTAGAATGTTAGGATTTAGGAACTATGTATGTGATCATTCGATACCAAACCTGATGGATATTTTGGATGAATCTCATAATTCACCATTCATATTTATCATAGAAGTGACTAAATATATATAGAACTAATAGAGTAAATCTATCTGGATAATATGAAATCAGATATTGAAGATAATGTATGCCAACGTTTTTCATTTATTTAAGGCTATTAATGAAATTTAAATGGGGGATGTTAAAACCATTTACCATATAAAAATGGAAATGGGAAAATAATAAAATAATTTCATTATTAGATTCTAATAATATATAAACTGAACATTTATATTTGGGTTTTAGTTAATCACCATACAAAATCAATAAATGTTATACTACGTGACATGAATTTTCTATTGATCATTTTTTATGTTATAAATTAAGGAATTTTTGATATTTAATGGCATATAGATCTCATATTTATCAAATTATTATCTAATGAATATCACCTTATTCTAGAGAATCATTTAGTAAGAATGAGATATATAGTTGAGTTTTAGTAATTCCTTTTAAACGCAAAAGGAAAATATATCATGTAGATTCATTCAAAATCAAGAAGATGTCTTGATATCATGCACTACGGATTTCAATGTCTATTGGAATCAACAGATTAATTTTAAGAAATTTTCATACATTAATATATCTCATTTGAGAATTTTGATGTATCTATATGAGTACATACATAGTATGAAGTGAAATAAGCTAATTCATTGTGAAATATAATTACATATAACACTAATGGGACCTAGTCTAGGCGAGGAAATTTAAGAGGTGGTTAGATATAATCAATAACTCACAAATAATCTTAGTGTTGAAAATTTTTTGATCCTATATTTTTTTACTCATGTGTAGTGTTTTAATATGATTATAACGAACTCTAGTTAATTTATCGATAGAATAAGGATATGTGATTTTTAAATAAGGAAACTCTAATCCTTATATATATTAGTCCCCTTTTAAATTGTTGATCATATCAGGATGATGTCTAACCACATGGAGAAACAAAAAAAACAATCTAATGTATATGATATTTTTCATTTATCACCCTTGATAATGTAAATACCAAATCCTTCACATGTACTAAACACACTGGTCATAGAGAAATATCAAAATCCTTTTTAAGAGGAAAAATTGATGGAGATTCTAGATTCTAAAAAGTTACTTCAACATAGAAAGAACACTCATCATGTCTGTGTTTTATTAGGTAATAATAAATTTAATGAATCTATATTGGACCATATTGATGTAATGAAATATATTTGTACAATTTATTTTTTATTTTACAGATGTATTTTTCATTCTAATATTATTATAAAGGGATATAGTGTAACCACACACGATTTTTAAAAAATATTTTAACTCTAAATGATTTCATTCAAATAATTAATTATTTTAAATGAAGTAAAAAAACCATTAAAATGTTATCATGTGATAACTATATCATGTTATAATTAATCGTTGTAATATTATCCAATTTTTGTATTTTACTATTTTAATTAAAATAAATATTTTTATAAAAATAGTGAAAATATAAATATTTTTTAAAACAATGATTTATTTAATTGAAAAAGTGTCATAATTTTTTTAATTAAATACTATATTTATATAATCATGCTATAATTATAAATTTCCTAATTAATGTTATTTTAATCATAATGATACATTTATTAGGTAGAATATCCTTTTGGGAAATGAAACACATTTTTTTAAAAGACTCTTTTTCATTTATTATTCCATTTTTATCATAAATTAATGTCTAAAAGATATTTGGAATGAATTATAAAAAATGGATTTCTTATTTGGAATCATGTGGTTCAATTTTTTTATAATAATACTATTTTATTTTTTATCTCTATTAATAGTAACATTGGTGGATATTTTTTCACCTCAGTATTGTTTAAAAAGATCAAATAGGTTTAAAACAATGCGATAATGTTTCAAATTTTCTCTAATACAGATTTTATCCAAAAGAATAGATGTATTTGACTAATTTCTATATAAAACTAAAAAATATGACCACTATGGGAAATTTTCCATTGAAATTGACATTTTTCATAACTTATAAAAATAATAAAAACAAAATACCACAATTTACATTAATATATCTAATATTTTTTTCATTAAGATAAAATAAGGTTATCCCTTATTTTTAAATTTCATTTAAAATATGAGAAAAAATTAATAATCAATATAAATTATATTACATTTTTAATTATTTAATAATTACATAAAATTTCTATCCCACATAGATACACTATTTATTAAATTGAGGGAAATTTTATGTAAATGTGTTTTAAAAAAATAAATGTAATATAGTTTTAATGAATTATTTTACTACATAGAATTTTTTGATGTATATGTCATATTAGGTATGTCTTAAATGATAATATAAGAACTAAAATTTTCTATTGGTTATTTTAATGTTAAATTAAATTAAAATTGTTCCAAATGAATTAATGATATCTTATGAAAATAATATTTTATTAAATTATATAAAAATAATAAAAATCAAGAAAAGAGAAATTGGTGATTATATATGATCAAAAACGTATTTCAATGTCCATTTATGAGCCATTATTTTCATTATATTTAATATTGAAACAATTTTACATTCCTTAATTCATCACAATTGTTACGGTTATTATTTTTAAACCATGGGGTTAATACACAGGATTAGGATTGAAATTATGTATAAAACACTCCATGGTTTTTTTATGATTATATTAAAAAAATATACCTTATATATATTAATCTGTTTCATTTTAAATCAACTTTACATGGGTTATACAATTATTATACTATAATATTTCATGATTTTCAAAAAAATTCCCCTCCTGTCACTTATAAAATGACAACGCTTATATCATTTCTATACACAAAATTGTGATCTATAGCTAAACCAATTAATACAAAATTATGCTAATTAATTCAATATACATAATTTATAGATTTTTATCTTAGTAACATTCCACTTCAAGGATCCTCAAGAAGGAATCTGAATAAAGACTTCTTGTAGAGGAGTTGATAATCTTTTCTGACAAATTAATATTTATTTTTTCTAATACATCCACTCCAAAGGCCAAAATGACTTTATTTTTTATTTATTTTGGGTAATCCACCTTTCACGGGGTTAGTTGGAAACCTTACAAGGCCCGTAGGCAAATGTATTACATGACATGTAGACCTAAGAGGAATTAAATGCCTGTAGGCTTAAAACATTACAAACAACCCAGACTAACTACATGGAACTACTCCTCCCTAGAATCTTCATTGTGAAAACAGCTCCCCACTTTCTCACGGATGTTCTTCTAGTCTTTCCCATGCATAAACAGGCTTGTCCCAATGGAATATACCATACCATTTCATTCTTGAAATCTATTTAGCTTCTGCTATGGTGAAAGCTCCTTGATAATCCTCTTTCTGAAGCTTGTTCCGTATAGGTTGTCTGGTTTTTATCTCCAATAAATTTATTTTTGAAACCCTAAAATAATAAATACAATATCATAAGTACACTGGTATATTATTATCATTATGTTATAGCATTTTAAATCAACTTTACATCCAACAAGAAATTTGAAAACATGGCTTGTGCTTACGTATGGCATATTGTCTCCACATAGCGGTGTAATTCATTTTTCATCACCACATTACATTTATGTTTGTAAATATCAAAAAATGAATATATATGATATATATAATATAATTTTTCTTATAGATTTATTTTATCATATATACATGCTAAGTATCCAATATGTTGGAAAACTATAACATTACTCGTTCATACTTGTGGATTACCATAACAATAATGTGATATGGTTTGTTTATTTATTTAATTAATTGACTTTATTATAGATATATTAAATTAATATATTGTATTTAAATTATAAATTTTTTATTTTCATATATTAATTATTAGTTACCATTCTTTTATTTCATCGATTGTAATTTGAAAAGAGCATTTAGGCATAAGTACGACTTATCATCCACATGAATGGTGTAATTAATTGTTCTCACTATATATTTCATGTAAAAATTATAATTTTTTTATAATAAATATATAATATTTTTTTATGATTATTAAAACTCCACAAATGATGGAACCATAATTAGTCAACCAATATCGAAGTTAAACAATATAAATTCTAATGGAATATGAAAAATTGCACTGTTAAAGATAATGGTATTATCAAATAATTAGTAATAAAACCATATTAAAATGTAATAATGTAATAATATATGATATAATAAATAATTATATATATTTGGTATATATTTTCAGTAAATTAAATTTTTTATTTGATAGATCACAGCACCTACGAGGAAATTTGAACATGATGTATAGAATTTCTCCGAATTTACACCCCTTTGAAAAATATTTTGTATTATAAAATTAACATAATATTATATGGTGTTTATACCACCAATTTCATATATTTTACATTAATATACTAATATATAGGATGAATAAATTTCCAATTCAAATTTACTAATTCTAAGGGGTCGAATATAAAAGTTACCATATTGATAATTGTTTTTTTACAATTTCATTATTTTGAGATTGCTTATATTTTTCAACGGACTAATCATTTAATAATTCAATTAAAAACATATTATATTTACTTATTTTCCAAATATATATTAATTCTCGAGTTTTCCTTTAAAATATCCAATTATTCTACTAAATCATGTTATGAAACATGAAATATAAAATTTTATCTTATTTGTCTTTCTTATCGAGTATATTTTTCTTCCATGTAAAAAAACTAAATATTTTTTATAGATTCTCTCTTGTAATAAAAACAATTGTTTATTAAAGGCATTTTATGTGTCAAAAAATAATATTAATATTTTTTTCTCAATTTTTCACTTTTTTAATTTCATTAAAAATAATCAAAAGGAATGTTTTTCAACAAATACGACGTTAACCATATTTTAATCAATGAAATCCAATTTATACGCTTTTATATAATTTCAAAAGTATTGATTCGTTTTATAAATAATTCTTATTAATGAATGATAAATGAAATTTTTTTCAATTTTTTTCATTTATTCTACTGTATGATATGATTTTATAACAAAACCAATATTTCTATAAAATGATGCATATATTTTATCAATTACAAATTTTTTAGTGATTTACTTTCATTGAAATATTTCAGTTTCATGCGATAATTTTTAATTATACATTACATATATCAAAAATAATAACATAAATTATAAAATAGATTTTATAATTTCATAGATTTTATACTATTTAAAAATATGGTCTTTTAAAATGAAATTTTCTAGATTAAATTGGGAAATATTTATTCTTCATATATTTTACTCAATAAAAATATTTATTCATATGGAATATTTTTTATAAATTATATTGATCATTAAATATATGACTAATGTGTTTGGAATGTGGGGAAGGTAGGGCAAGTAATAGATTCCCCATGAATTCATCGGTAGGTCCCTTGATACCTAACATTTTATTAAACATTTTTCATTTTTTGTCATACATACCCAAAGACTAAACTGTATAAGCACAATAATTTGATTATAATGATAAAACGAATTTGTAGATAATGATGTTTAATATTATGAATTTTATTTAGTTATAATATAGTTATTATATTCCAAAAGATTACTACGTTCATATTATCAATGGATGAATTTTTTATCAAGTTATTAATTAAATTATATGTGTTTTTATCTATAATTAATGACATTGAGTTATTTAGTTGTGATACATTTGGAATTTTGTCACTCTAATTTGGAATAAAATAGAACCATTTATTTAATTTTTTTCCATAAGATACGATGAAAGATATTATTAATAACACAAAGAATAAAAATGTGTTTCATATTCTATGTAATTTATTTTTTCTTTGAAATACGGGAATCATGTATCTATCTTATTCATCAAGATTAATAAAATTATTAGTCCTTTTTGATGAGATTCAATATATATTATACAAATTTAATAAAAGAGACATGAGATATGAGTTAAAATAATTATGAATTCTATTGTAACACATTGTGTATAGTGAAAATAATGTTAAAAGACTTTTTATTATATCATATATTAAGACCCTTACCTATTTATAATGTAGTGAATACATTAATTGCATAAAAAATTTACATCAATAACATTAATATGTGAATAAAATCATGTAATTTATATGTATTGGGAGGTAAATCAAAATAATAATCCACAATACCAATTCTGTTTCAAATTTCTAGTGGTCTAATATATCCTAGACATATTAACCCCTTTATACTAAACCATGTATATCCATTTCAATGTGTTACCATTTGGATGACATAATATCTCATCGAGAATTAAATTTTCTTCATTTATGTTTTTTAATAGATTTTCAATATTTTCTGTTATATCTTAATATTATTATTGATAGCATTCAATTTCTATATTTTTTTCTCAATCAGTTCATAACCATCAATTACTCACTCTCCAACCTATTCCAAATATTATATAATATATTATAGTTTCCATAAAATTAAAATTATGGTTTCTTTCTATTTCATGAATGAATTATTTTGTAATATGATAACTCCCCTACATGTACGTTTTGTTATTCTGGTACATTGATTCCAATTGATAATTAACACAATGGATCCTTATATATATAAATAATCTATTCAAATCACCCATCAATTTGATGATGATTGGATGTGTTAAAGTGTATTTAAATATCCAAATACAATTTATTAATGCTCAAAAATGATTATCATAATTGGGTTCATGATCATATTTAATTGAACATAGTTATACATAAAGTATCAAAAACTTCATTTTCATTAGCCTAAAAAGTCATTCTTGGTGTAGAATCTCTGTTATTAAATTTAACTGTGTATATGTGGTAAATCAATCCACAATGAACCTTGTAAGACAGGCATATTTTAAATTAAAATGATTTCAAGTAACAAATTATGTTGTGATATTTTCCCACAAACACATAATAATAGGGTTATGTTTAATTCCATCCTTTTAGGGTTGTCTTTTATCCTTCCCATTATTTTATATAAAATATCATGAATCATAGTCTCCAATTTTTGAGATTTGGTTTTGACGAATATATTATCTTTTGTATCAGTATACATCTTTTTACATCTATGGTGTGTGGAAATGATTGAACTATGTGATATATCTTGTAATTACTTATTTAATGTTGTTTCTAATGATAAATATAGTATTTCAATAATAGAATATATGATAATTATAATTTATATCTATCAATATTCCATAACTATGGAAGTAATCATATTTTTTTACCATTATCGTCTCGATAAGAACACATTATCTTATATGAAGAAACTGATGGGGTCATTACCTGGAAAATAAATGACAATTCCACTTCAAGGTTATATTATATTTCATTCGTTAAAATATATAATATCATAAAATTATTTCCCATACATATAATTAATTATACTCCTTGATAATTCTTAGAAAATGAAAATACTGCTATATTTTCTATACATAGATATTTTTATTAGATATTAATAGATATTCAGTTATTCCAGCCATCACTTTTGTCTCATATTGACATATTTCTATTTGAATATATTCTTTGATCGTTTATTATTTGTATATATGTCACATATTTTCTAATAATGATGGGGTCTCAATATATTAAAATTAATGGATATAGTTAAACCATCATGATCATGAGTTAGATAGTTGTATTCATAGTTGATAAAATACATTAATAAATACGAATTGAATATGTCATTTTCTTTATGGAAACTCTATAGTCCCTTATTTGGTGTTTCTATGACACCCCAAAATTATAATATAAGTACATTGTATTTGATAGCGTGTATAACACCAAAAACCAAGCACTTAAGGGAATATAAAATCTCATGTAATTGTGTTATTTTTATTATTTTTTTCAAAAAATATTGTATATCACTTAATACAATAAAAAATGAGTTATCTTTCTTTAAAATTAATAATGAATTTGTTTTATAGTTTACAATACATACAATAATTACATTCTTCATTGGATTTTATTACATACAATCCCGAGTATAACCAAACAAAAATATACAATAAAAATAGTGACATAAATCCATTATGATGGAAGTTATAAATATTATTAAATAACTTGTGAAAATATATTTTATAATTTGTTGATTCAAATGAATTTGAAATTAATAAAAAACTGGTTGGATTAATGGAAATATTTTTATAAAAAATATTAATATCATAACAATGTCATTTTATTGAAAATTAAATAAATTTTTTGATTGATATTAATTTATTATTCATATTATATTTTAAATAAAATATTTTTTTTACATTTATAAAATATATTACATAGATATAATATATGAAAAAATCCAGTTTTAAGAAATTTTTTTCTAAAAAAAAATTTATGAAATGTTATAATATAATATACATTATATAAATTAGATGAAACATTTATATATCTTATATTTAAAAATAAATATCATTTTTGAATGGGAAATATAAAAAAATTATAGGGTAAATTTTAACAAATTTTCTTTGATGTTTCATTTTTTTATGAATAGGGAAAAATACTGAATTTTATTTCGAATCGTTTTCTATCCAGTTAATTTATAAGGTTACACTATTTTTTAAATTTTGTTTAATTTCACGTTATATCCATTACAATTCAATTAAACTAGTTAAAGTCAATTTAATCAATTTCTAATTTAAATTGGATATAAAAATATCACAAAATTACGATCATTTTTACTTTAAAAACCTTCATTTCCATCCACTGAGCAAGTTTTATGTTAAATTTGGATATACAACTTTTGTACATGGAATATTGAAAAAATGATTCCATATTTGGTAGTGGAAATATGTATTATATATAATATTTTGAAATAAGTTTTAATTAAATTATTGAATATAATTATAATGAAGTATAGATATAAAGAGAAAAATCGCATAAGAAGGTAAGAATCCTCAAATAGAAGGTCCATAGAAACATATACACTTGTTTTAAATCAATTAAATGGCCATATATGAACTTTATAAACCCATATGTTGACTTTTTCACACTATTGGGTCCACTTAGAAGGGAAAATGGGGGTGGATTTCCCATTTAAAAAATTTATAAAAAATCCAATATTTCTCCACTATAAAAAGGAACTCACCACTCCAAACTATTCAAATCTATAAAGCTCATGGGAATGAGAAAAATATTCTCAAATATGCCTCGAATATCGATCAAGTAATCCTATTATCCCTTCCTTGGGAATAAATCCATCCAAGTAATCCCTTTTGTTAAAAACAAAAGCATTTCCCCAAACAAAAGGTAACATCCATCCTCAAGCTATTTTGTTTTCTTTACATTATCCTCCAACTATAATATTCTTATTACAAAATTAAAAAATAATATTCGTATAATAAATACACTATGTGTTTTTATATCTATATGTATACATAAATATAATTAAGCATCCCTCAATTGTTTAACAAACTTACCATTTGTGTGTCTGGTAGGATATTGTCTCACAAAATGATGTTGTTTGGTTTTTTCCTTTACCACATGACATGGATGTGAATTATAATAGAGATTTTGTTTAAATGTTATATATATGATATTTAAAATATATTTACTCTCCTTTTAATTTTATTTAAGACATAAAATTATGCAATCCACTTTGTTGGAATACGATTACATCATTTGTGGAAGTGTGTACTTACATCTCCTCAAATTGATGTGATTTGTTCCCATGATACATCAAACATATAAAGCATCGATAAATTATACATATGTAACAGAAATGAAATATATAATATTTTAATTAAATTATTATATTTCTAGAAACATATTTTATCATTTTTAATTACAATGTTTCTACACAAAAAAAGTGATAACGTCGGTCGTAGACATGTGGACTACTGCCACCTCGACACAATGTGATTTATTTTACAACAAAAGAATTATATAAAAATTTATATACCATTATATAAAATTATATTTATGATATAATGATCATTTTTTAATTATACCATGTTACATACCATCTTTCTATAACAATCATTGAAAAATGGGGATGTTATTAATATGTGCATTCCACCTACAATATCCATTATTGTAACATAGGTTTATTAATCATTACCATGTTTCATGTTTAATTATAAAAGCATAATTTATGTAAAGTATTATTGTAATTTAAATATTATTATTCTAGATGTTTTTAGGTATTTACACCTTTGACCAGAGTCAACAAATGTAATTTTTTTTAACAAACAAACATAATTTGGTCAAAACGCCTACTGTAAGTAGAATTGTTTATATTGATTTGTAAATCATTAAAATAATTGATGTAAAAGTAATAATAAAAATGTAAAATATTTGGAATCAAGTAAATAAATAACATATTTTTATTATTTAGGAAGATAAAGAAACATGTGACATGTCAGACTCAAGGTAAATAAATTCATCTCACATTACATTCTATCGAGACTTATTTGTTGTTATGAATGTAGTTACATTTATAAGGAGTATTTATGAAAATTGACATGTTATATCATGAATATGAATAATTTAATGATATTATATTATTTATTTAGTTTTATTGAATCATGGTTATTGTTATTCAAATTTTTCCAAGTGGTATGTGACACTTCAGAATGTTTAAAAATTAATTTTTTCATGGATGTTTCTAATAATCTTTGAATTTTATTTAATTATTCAATATAAATAACCCTTTTAGGTAATTTTCATTTACTAAATAAATATTGATAAATATTTTTTATTTATTTAATATCTATATTTTATGGTAACGAACCTTTTTAATTAAATTGGTTATTTGATATCTGAGGAATGATTTGGACCAGAAATGTATGGTTTGGAGACAAGTAAATGTAATCCCCTCGAGGAATCTGTCATCTCATGTTATGGAATATTTTATTGAAAACCCCTTGTCATTTTTTTCAATGCATAATAGATGGTTTTGACCTAGAGGCTCAAACCATATTTTTAAATTTCTTGGAGGTATTGATTTATCATCTATATAAAAGACATCCAATGATTAAGCATTACATTCATTTCAGTTATTATTTATCCAAGATATTTATTATTTTAAAATATCTAAGGATTATATTCAATATTATTTTGTAGGTTATGTGAAATATGTTTCATTAATCTACTAGGATATATTGATTAATTCTTATCCACATGTATAAACGGATTGTGCGTTCAGTTATTTACCATTACATACTGATTATTCATAATTACTCACATTTACATCCATTGTATAATTATCGATTCTGAGTATTTATGGTCACCCTTTTTTTTTTATCCTTACCTGGTATATGAAGAATACATCATTTAATTGTCTTTAATTTACAACATTATTTTAATTTATTATTTATTAGTTTTTATTTTATTTTCCCTAATGTTATATGGGAATATTGTATGTAATCTGATTTTCAAAAACTGCTATAATTTTTTGTACATTGTGACTTAATGCTTGTCTATATTCTAATGTAATAAAGAAATGCACCAAATCTGGTCTTCTAGAGTTGGGGAGTTATAGTTTTTATTATATCTAGTTTAGCAGAAACATTAGCAACCGGATTTATAAAATGTATATTTTGGTACATTAACCAATTATAGATTTTTTTGATAATCATATAAGAACACCCTTGAATTTATGAATGTTTTTGATTATGTGGGAATGACTTGAAATACATACCATTATAGGTACTACAAGTAGACATAGTCCTTGAATAGATTTACCCAGGCATAAAAACTCTAACAAGGTATGTTGGGCATCACTCGAGCATAAGCTAGGGAATAACAACATTCTTTGTCGTTCGCCTGGTTTGTCACTCTCAATGGATATTCTTTGGATAATTCATATTTTCTTTAAAAACCATTCTAAATTATTTAAATATAAAAAAAAACCCAAATGAACCTATTTTATGATTATTAGATTGGCTACAAAGAATTTTTTGAATTTCAGTTTTGTATTTTAATATTTTTGGGATTATACATAATGTTTTATAAATATATGAAATAACTTAATGTATGTATTCATTTATAAATGAATCCCAACTGAACGAATGTTATCCTCACCAATGTAAATGATCTATAGATTAATAAGGAACATATATTCTATGGACGTAGGATAATATTTCAAAGGGAAATAATACCCCATGAATTATCATCATATGAGGATATAATATGATGTGATAATGATATGGGTAAAAATTTATCCATGTCATATAGATTTGAAAGAATTCATGAAAATAAGAGTATGGTAGGTCAAAATATATCTAAAATAAAAAAGGGAATGAATTATTTTTCCACAAGTGATAATTATCAAAAGAAACACCATTGTGTAAGATTTAATGGAAGGATTATTTGAATTTAGTGTGGTTAAAAATGCCACTAATTATGTTTTTTCCTTGGAAAGAAAAAAAATTCCAATTTTCAGTGCTTAGACTAAATGTATATGTAGTATTATGCAAATAAATGTCTCATGCATCAATGTAAGATACCTCCAAAGAGGATAATATATCATGGTCATGATTATAGTATTATCAAAAATTAAGATTAATGATTAATGTGCTTTTTATTGGATTCATGAAATATGTCATTTGAGTATATTATCAATTATTTACTCTGTAAAATAATTATGGAATACATGAGGATTATACATTAGTACATTTTCATTAAGGATTTGTTATTATATAATGAATGAAAAAAATAATTTATTCTATAGAATTAAAATAATTTTGTAAAACACATTGTTGAGAGAAATATAACCCTCATTACGATTCCAATGTTAATACAATAGTGTATAGATAATTAAGTTTTTGGATTGGAAAATAAATATCTTATATGAAAAAACTACCTATGAACTATGTTATTATTTATTGATAATGTGGTTAAGTTTATCATTTATGGTGTTTACAAAAAAATTTGGATTTAAGGAATATATCCCATAATTTATATTCTATTTAAAAAATAAGATGAATTCATATATACAATTATCTTTTATGGTAATTGCAGTTATTATATTATTCACATGTTTAGTATGTGCGGATTAAAATCTACTTTATGTTTTTTGATAATTCCCTTTTTGAAATTGGAAGTAAATCCTTATAAAGTGTTGGATCACAATATATTTAAATGTTTGTCCATTTTTTAAATGGTTTAAGATGATATTTGGATCAGGTTTTAGAAGATAATGTATTTCATAACCATATGATAAAACCTATTTTGAAAATTGAAAGAGTTGTAATTAAGGGAACTAGAAAAGGATAATAATTTTCTTATGAAATAGAAATATATATCCACATATATTTTATATAATGAAATAATTCCACAACATTAGAAAAATTATCATAAAATAAAATTAGTTCATAATACACTATTTTTTTTGATAAACTCATGTTCTTTTAAATAATCATCGATTTATAACATAGTGTAACTCAAATTTTCAATGATCATTCCATTGTATTATATTTATGACCTAAATCATTCCGAATAAATATTTATGATTTTATTCCATAAATATATCTCAATATTATACTAATATTCTCATACATATAGACATGGGTATATGTTAGAACATGTAACATTTGTAAATATCATTATCTCTTTTCTAGAATATGTGTTATGAAACCTATTTACAATGTGGTTTATACCTAAATATTGTTTTAAAATATCAATCGTTGAATTATTGAGATCATTTTTATATTTCAAGGACACTATTTGTTTAACATCGGGATAATGTAACGCCACAAAATTATAGTGTAAGGACATTATATATGATAGAATATATAACATGAAACACCATGTTAGTAACAAAATAAAATATCATGAGAATTTATGATATATTTAAAATTTTAAATAATCTATTCAGTATCTTGTAATGCAAAAACAAATGAATTTTCTTGATTTAAATGAAACAACAACTTTTTTCAATAATATATGTTTCCAACAACAATGAAATTATTCAATGGCTTATGTTACACATGAGGCCTTGTAATACTTAAGGATAATATATTATTAAAATTATAAGATATGAAAAATTATTTATGTTGGAGGATATGAATATGATTAAATATATTATTAAAATATATTGTATAATTAGTTGGTTATAATTTAATTCAAATTGATTATAAAAACTAATTGGTTATAAATGGACTGTTGTTGTAAATATTATACTTATGATAATTAAGTCATTTAATCCAAAATGAATATTAATTAGTGAGTGATGATAATTTATATTATACACTATTTATCAAATTAAATATTTTTGACATTAATCCTACATATTTGATATGTATAAGATAATAATAAATCTAGTTTTTGGCTTAAAAATGTATTTCTCTTAAAAGTATATTTTTATATCATTTTAATGGTGGTAAAATTTTAAATCCAATTTATGGAACATTAGAAGTTTAATATGTAAAAATAAACATCATTTTTAACATAGGAACATAAAAACTATTTTAAGGGGATAATTATGTGTAATACATTGTAATGTTTTATTTTTTGATGAATAGTTAAAAAATTGAATTTTAAATAATAGCAAGTTTTTCATCTAAAAAAATACTAGGGTAAATAATATTGAATATTTACTTTATAGTAAAATTTAAAAAAAAATTAAATAAATTAACACAATTATGTTCATTATAATAATATTATTCCTAGAAATTGATATAAATTGATGTCATTCATTTGAAATTTTTTTACTTTAAAACCAACATTGTCCCCTTGTATAAAAGAATAATTTAAAATCAGTGTGTTCCTATTTTATTATTTGAATTTTGAAAATTAGATTCAATATATATAATTATAATAATTTATAATTTCCAATTATTAAAAAATTGATTTTAAACACAATATTAGTGAAATTATTTAAAATTAATTACAACGATTAAGAAAAATAATTAGCTTAAAAAGATATTTACATAAATATTAAAAGATAAAATGAACAAGAAACTATAACTAAATCCATTCTATGGGAATATATATACCATATCCAAAAATGGATATTTTTGTTTCTTTAGTAGTTCAAAATTACAAGGTAAAAACATTGGTGGAATTCCCTTTTAAAAAATTTACAAGAATGTCACTCCTCCTCCACTATAAAACCCCACCCACCCATCCCACATAATCAATTCTCTAAAAAACATTTTTATTTCCCAAATTCTACTCATATAACCTCCAAAAATCCCTCAACTATTCCCACAATCATCCTTTTTGAATAAATCTATCTAAGAAATCCCATTGGTGGAAACACAAATGAGATACCCAATGAATATATAACATTCAATGCCTTGATCCATTGTTTTGTTTACATTATCCATATAAGAACCCATCCTTAAACCTTACATAATATTGAATTAAATGAATAATTCACGTTGATGATCTTTTCAGGTTTAGAGTTTTAGAGAGTTAGTCTATAACTATTGCATTTCAAAATATTACAAAGTAGACACTTGTACTCAGTTTCCATTTTATTTAAAAAACATAAACTATTAAAAAAAGAGTCATATAAAATTCCATGTTTTAGACGGCATTACATTTCCATGATCCCATCATTGAACCTATTCCACATTATGTCGTGTAAAAAAATTTCAAAACTTGGGATGAGCATAAAAATCTCATCAAGGGATACACAAAGTAGGTAAATTGTTAACTTTTCAAAACTACAAATAAACCATGAATACGTAATCTTAAGTAATACTTTTCACCTTTTTTGAAGAATTAAATACTCTTCAATGAATAAAAGATCATTACTTACCCTCTTGTAACCAAAATATTACCAAAAAACCCATATAAATAACACATAACATATAAAGGTAACTTGGGACATAAACATACATAAATGGAATAACCATATAGTCAACTTCCACACATGTCACTAAATGGAATAGCCATACGGCTGACTTCCATACCCAATGCATTGGAGGTTATAATGTAACCACCTGTCCTAGTATTCATGACACCACCCGTCATTTGGTTTATCACGTAACCACCCATCAAATGTCAAAGTACCATTATAAAATCATAACACATAAAACCATTATAAATGAAAGAAAACGTTTCCACATTTCAATCACAATATATCACTTAAATATATTGACATAAAAAATCCATTATGAAGACCAGTTTCAATACCAAAATACATAAAAGAATATATGTTATTTATTTTCTTTTAAAAACAGTATGGCTTGTTGAGGAAGCCATAGATCAAATAATACTCATGGTGGCGGAAAGGTCATTGTCACAACTTACGTTAAAAGAAACATTCCATTTTGTCGTTTAGTAAAATGCTTCGTAGAAAAAGATTCACTTTGAAAATTCAAGGGTGTTTATACAACGTATAAAATAATGTCGTATATTAAAACAAATATGCCTCAAGGAAAGAAGATTGAGACGAAGTCCCTTTCCTCGTGTCCGACTTGACTCGATCATTCTTTAATATCCTGAATAATAAACTAATGTTAATTTCTACTTGATTATGAACCTTTTTCAAGTTTATTATTCCTTTTATATCACGTATTACCATTTTATAAACATTATGAAATCATATATGTTAATAACGTTCGTTTTAGTCGATATTTGGTACTTGAGTCAAAAATGGACTACTTATAATTACATGTTGTTCGTGTGGTCAAAGTTTCATTATATCCACAATGATATTCATGATTTGGGTAAAATATATATCATATATATCCAACATATACATGTATTTATAATATTATATAACATTTAGAGGTAATAAATGAATTGCACCATTCATGGAGACGTTAAGTCGTACGTACGGATGAACACTACTTTCATTTATATTTCTTATTTTAATGGAATTAAAACATAATGATACATAGGTATATTATAATTATAGTATTATATAATATATAATATCATTAACTCCATCCTCTATACTTCCCACATAAGGCATTAACGAATCAAATCACTTTAAGGGGGTTGTAGTCCGCACTTCCTCAAATGAGATTATCGTATTTACCCACTATAGAAACCATAAAGGCATGTTATAAAAAGGGAAGTACAGAATCATACAGAAATAATAAACATAATATATATAATATATAATTACATTTCCATCATAATGGCGACCATGAGAGGTAGTATGTTTTAATTGAATAATCATCATTTCGTGAGGCCTTAGGTTTCCATCCACAGAAACATTATGTTCTTCATCCATTAGATAGAGGTGTGTGTAAGTGTAGTTCGAATCATTCTCATAATAAAATCATTATATATTGATTACACTGTTGTTGTTACAAAATAAGGGAAATAAAAATATTTTAGGGGTTGGAGAAGTAAAATAAAAGAAATCAATTTAAGAGAAACTGTTCCCTTTAATATGTGTAACTCCCTTTGGTTTGAAACAAAGGACTTCTTGAAGTGCCTTCTGCCTAAGGTAAGGCTACTAAAAGGAGGAAAGGGATTTATAGAGTTTAATTTGGAAGATTTTGGGTGATCCAAAGGGCTTTAGAGGTGTGAGGAATTGGTTAGAAGTGGTGTCCTTTTGTAAGGGAGAGGAGGGGCTCTTTAGGAAAGTGTGAATATATTATTTTATAATATTATGATATTCGGTTTCTAATGGTCCAAAAATCATTAAAGTCGATGAAAAGATGACTCATATACGAAATAACATAATGTAATCAGACTTGTACATGTTTTGGATAATATTTTAATCATTAGAATCTTATTTATTTTAATCATTTATTAATGAGGTAAATACTGCATCATTATTCTGTCATAAAAAAAATAAATTTATTCGGTGTCTAAAAATTATAAAAAAATACTATCTTGTATGAAATATTTTTATCTTTTAGATGAATATTTATAGTTGAATAAATTACTTATATTACACCATATAAAAATTAATTACTAAAAGAGTTTTGTTAGTGTCAATTTTGTCTATACAATAAATTAATTAATCTAAATTGTCATTATCACTTCCATGTGGATCAAAGGGGTCCCAAAATAGACCCAAATATTCCCATGGTCGTTAATGGATCAATAAATAAGGTTTGGAAAAGTGTTAAGGTAATTTTGAATTATTATAATATTCTTTAAACCTTGAATTACCTTTTTTACCTTTAACCGTGGTAAATAAAAGTCAAAAGTTACTATTAACCATAAATTATTTTCATCTTATTGAACCAAATATTAGTTTTTGATAACAACCATGTATGTCAGATTTTTTAAAATCAATTCACATAAGTGGTAAATTTTCATTTAAATGAAAAAGTCAGTTTTTTAACTACCATATAGTGGTGTCACTATTCATCAAAAATTGATGTTTTTCAGAAAAAATACCAAAAATTCAGCCTAAGAATTATTTGATGTTCCAAATTCAAAATTGATGTCTATTTTTCCCAATTCAAAACAAAGAAGCTGAATTAATTAATTTAAAAATTAATTCCCATAATCAAAACAAATATCTTGTTTTTAACAAACAATAAGAATCAAAATATTAATACCTGTTTATTTCCAATTTAAAATTGAAATTACTTCCAATGACCAACATTGGATAAAATTGTAAAAATATATTTTAATTTCACTTTAAAACCAATTAAAAATATAATCTAACCATATAAATAAATTATATTAAAAGGCACTTTTGAATTAAAATATAATATTTTCACTATTCATTGAAAAATGAACTTTATCAGAAAAATACCAAAAAAATTACCCAAAGTAAAATTTGATGTCCCCATTCTGAAGAATGATTATATTTGGTTAATTAGAATGTATAACGATGAACAAAACTTGATTTAATGATGGTTTTCCATTAGAAGGTTGTAAATCGGCATTTTAATGTAAATTATGCTTAAAATTAGATTCATTCACATTTTAAGCCTCTATCTTTTATTCGATAAAAGTAAATACATATACCGAACATCTATAATCATATTGTAGTTAGTTTTGTTCATTCCCACCAATACAACAGCAAGGAGTTAACTACCATTTAAAATAATTATATTATATTATTAGTGTGCAACTTTAGATTCCAAAGAAACATGTTGTTGCGTAACAGGTACGCTATAGAACATACCTACCCATATAAAGTGAAATTAATATTTATTTCATAAATACTAATAAATATAAAAATATCTTATTCTTCATTTACATTGGATGTTACAATCCACCCTTTCAAATATTCATATTAATTTTTTTGAAAATAAACTCAATATATTCAATAATGTAATACATGTTTATATTAAAACATCATCATACACATACACAAAGTTTCATAAAATTTTCAATGAACTTACTACTCGTGTGCTCGGTGAAGTACCTCCACACGTAACGATGTGGTTTATTTTTCCCTATTCTGCACTTCATGGTAGAAGAATATGATAGAGAAATATTTATATATGATATATGTATCTGATATTTATAATGTATTCATATTTAATTAATTTTCATATTGAACTTACCTTTATGCATTACATTTTGTGAGAATACGATAACATCATTTGTGGATGTATAGACTACCACATCCGTAAAGCAATGTGATTCGTTCATGAAATATATGAAATGAATAATAGATTTTTTTATTTAAAAATGTTTAAAATAAATGAAATATATCTTATATTAATGAAATATTAAAAAATATATAAATATAGTAGATCATTTTGGTTTTTACCCTTTTCTCACACTAATAAGTGATCACATCGATTGTGGAAGTGTATACTACTGCCTCCTAAACACAATGTGACTCCTTTTACATAACTTGAATTATATAATTAAGATTATGTGATTAAATAAATTTATATTTAATATATAATTAAAATTGTGAAAAGTTAAAATGTTTCTCACATTCTTTCCAAAAGAATCATTGAAAATATGAACATTTCTTAGGCGTACGTAGGGCATACCATCACTTTGATTGTAACATTTTTTCATTTTTCATAATAATATTTCTTGATTAGATTTAATAGTATACTTTACTTATAAATATGATAATTATTTTATTTTTATTATTATTTAAATTTTTATTTAACGATGTCTTTGACCATATTCACCTTAATAATGATTTTTTAACACACAAACCAATTTTTGTCAAAGCACCCAATGCAAACCTAATTGTTTATTTAATTTAATAAGACGATATAATAACTAAAGTAAAAGAAATAATAAATTCTAAAACGTTTAAAATTAATTTAAATAATCAACATATTATTATTATTTATGAAGATAATGTCAAAACTGACAAGTTGGACTAAAGGTATGGGATTTTATCACTATTTACATTGCATTGAGACTTATTTGTTATAAGAAACCAAATTTTTGATATAGTGTATATATTTCCATAAGACTTGTTATATCAGGAATCTATGAATTCTCATTATATAATATGTTTTATTAAATTTTATTCTTTTATGGTGATTAGGATTAAATTGTATTAATGTGATATGGGACACAATTTAATTTTAAAATATTTTTTTCCTCAAGAATGGTTGTAATGATCATTCAATGGTACTTTCATTCATCAACATAAAAACACCAAAATGTAAAATACCATACACATAAGAATAATTGATAAATCAATATTATTTAAAAAATATTGATATTTTATTATAACTCACATTTTTTATTCATTGAATACATTATTTTATATCTGATGAATTTTTTTGATGGTAAAGACATGTGTTGGGGAATTGTTAATATTTTCCCCTCATTACATGGTTTGTATCATGAGAAACAATTATTTGGGGAAACCCCTTCGAGTTTGTTTCCATGTGAAATATAAGGTATTCTAACCATATACATATGAAATCTTATGAATTGTCTTGATGGTAGTGGTTCATGTACCAGATACATGATGTCCAAAAATTAAACATGACCTTCATTTATATAATTACATATCCATGATGTTTTTCTTTTATACTATATTTGGATTCTTTTCATCTACATTTTATTTATTAAATGGAATTCGATTAAATTAACTACATTTCCTTATTTATTATTCCTTTTCACGTTTTATAAATGGAAAGTGTGTTCAAATTTTTACCTTCCTAGATTTATTATTCCTATTAACATGTGATTACTTATGATTAAAAAAAGCCTTACTGAGAAATTGAACTCAAAATTATTTTTGTCCATTAATAAAGATATAAAAAAGTAATCATTAATTTTGCATCAGGGATACAGTTCATGTAATATTATTATGAATCATTTTTGACATTCTTTTCCCCTTGAAAATATGTATACAATGTATGTAATTTTTTTTAAAAAAATTATAAATTTTTTGATCCTTTTATATTTGAACATTGTATATGAAAATGTAGTAATATAATGCACCAACTCCAGGAATATGGGTTTAACGAATTACAATTTTATTTTATATAACAAAAATTTCTTAATCTCATATTTTTTTCCACAATGTATTCTTCATATATCCTAGAAATTTTTAGTTTTTCATTTCTACCTAAAAATATGGTTTATTAATTTTAAAATCAAGGAATATTTCATAAAATACCCTATAGTATTAAATTCAGCATAGAAAAAATGAATACTTGTTCCAATCATTTTAATACTAAATCATTAACAATGAGTTCCTTTATGGGGTCTCCTGATATTATATACATGGAGATAATTTGGAATTGAAAATATTATTTTTTGATTCCAAAATTGGAAATTATAGATTTTAAAACATTTATCAACCCCCATGAGAGTCTCAATGATAATAAATAATTTTTATACATATTCAAAATATAATATTGAATAATTATTATTGTTATTTAAGGGTTTATAAATGATAAAATTATATTTTTTTGAAGATAATAATTTATAATCATTTTTATTAGATCCATTCAAACAGTTGAATTATTTCATTCATAATTTTCATTATAAAAAACTCATCATGGCCATATCTTATATTAAAAGTAATCTATTGTATATAATAATTCATTAATTTATTGGTGATAACATAAGTGAAGATCATTCATTGAAAAGTATTTAGTTCTTCGAAGGTGATCATATTTAAAATTAATGTGAGGAATTATATGATTAATTTTATAAAAATATCAATTGTTTCCATATAATCAATATAAAACCTAGTAGAACCATAGTTATTTAAAATTAATAGGAATGTTCTCCCTATTTTGAAAAAAATGGTATTTGTATCTCTTATCACATAACTCCCGTATTTTCTTGTTTAATTATACATATTCCACGAGTGTTATTATACATAAAAGAATATATATAGGTTTTAGGGATAACTTTTGTAGTGAATTCCATGTCTTTCTCTGGTGGATATCCTAAAAGTTCCTCTAGAAATATATTAATATAACTTCCTATCAACGATACACTATCATTTCTAAGGATATTATTTACAATCATTGCAACATCCTACCTAAGAATTTTTTTATGATTAATATCTAATGTTTTCTCTAAAAATGTCTCTAGAAAAGATATATCTCGAATAAAAATAAGGGATTCGATTACACAAACAAAATTTTTTAGATACTTCTAATAATATTTTTATTTTAATTTTATATTGATAAATAATTTATCTTAATAACTATATCACGGTAGAAAACTATTAGTAACTGTTATTTTAATAATTAATAAACAATATGAATTATAAAATAGAAATATTCATATTCTTCCACTACATTAATATTTCCATAATGAGCGTTAAATGGATAGTTATCCAATATTTCATCAAAAAGTGATTTTATATTAATTGAAAACAAAAATGATATAAATGTGTCCATAGATCTAGAATCAGGTGTTGTATTAGTAAACCAGTAGTTTATGATTAAAATATATGTTATAAAATCAGTAGTGATATAAATATTTAGTGTTTTGACTGTATAATCCCTAATATTCTCAATTAACCATTTCTCGGGTACATTCCCATGACTCGTGGGGAAATGAGTTTAATATTTTCCCATATCCATCTAATTAAATAATTGTAAATTATGGTTTTATTTAAATAATTTTGGTTTATTATCATAATTTAACAAATCTCTATAATTTATAAAATTTCAATTTCCTTCCATAGGTGATTCTTCCCATGCTTATTTACGATTTTCAAAATCCCTCATATATTTTTTTCCATCGCCAAATTTTGTTCTTCATGTTAATCAACTAATAAATTCATATAGTTCATTCCATTGAATATTAAAAAAATGGATAATAAAATCCTAGTCATAAGGGTACATTCCAAAATCTTCTAATACAAGGGACACATGTAAGGGGAAAATGTCATTCGATGTATTCATCGCAACACAGTGAATAATTGATTTATCTTACTGTTTAAATTACACACATAGTTTTCAATATTCTATAAAATCCTTGATAGTTATCCTCATATATAGAATAAAATACAACAATATTTTTAATTTTTTTTTGAAATTATCCGTCCATATATAGTAATTCAAATGAAAAATGTAAATTTTATGGAACATCACCTATAAATTGTCATTATGTATTATCCGTATCTTTTTAGATATATGTTATTTAAATCAATTACCACTATTGGTCCAAAAAAATTCATAGAGGATATGCATCCACGAATAACATCTCATTTATTATATATCTAATGGTAAGTAATACCTTTTATAGGGAATTGATGCATTGGTGATCTACAAATGAATTCATTGTTCCATTGGAGCAACGATATTTTTTCCTTATAAGGTAATCCAAATTTTAATGCCATTATTTAATGAAAAATATAATTCCATGTGGGAAATGATATTAATCATAATAAAGTCAAATTCACTAATTTAGGGTTCATCTACAACATTTTATAAGTAAAAACATTGAATTTCATTATTGGTGATTCATTACATTAATTATGGGTGGTGGCACTTTATGTATTTTCTTAATTTGGTGAAATTCATAAAAAATCATTTTTAATTATTTTTTTATGAATAAAAAAATAAATTGAAAAAAAATAACTTATTAATATTTTTTTAAAAAATAATTCTTAGATATCTATAAATAATTATATAATATTATATCAGATTGAAAATATGTAATTCACATATTAACATGTTCCTCTAAATTCAATTCTCAAGGTTTTTAATATAATTTATTTGAAATCTAGTAGGAATCATAGACTCCAATATCATTTAGTTGTGTGTTATTTTATTAAAATTTTACAGAATAAATATATGTCAATAAATGGGATCTATAATTTTAGTAATCCAATTAAATTGTATTCATAAAGGAACATTTATTACATTCAAAACACATGATATAAAAACTCAATAAATGAAAAATTATTTTTTTTCTTTGAAATACCATAATTCACAAACCATACATTTTATTGTTTAATGGGATGTGGGAAATAATATAATGGTATGAAGTCAAATTCTCATTAAAGGGCAGCATAAATTTGATATCATCATAAAAATCCTGGAAAAAATTCCTTGACATTAATATTAAAATTTCAAAACAATTTAATCATTGGGAATAATATATCTATTGATATCATACCTACAGACCAACACATGGGTAAAAATAAATGATCTAAAAGGGATTTAATTGAAAATGTCTAACATTATTATCCTATAAAGAAATACTTATTCTATGGAATCATACATAAATTGACAAATATAACAAAAAAATACTCAACATATATTATATAATTTATGATAAAATTCCATTAAGGGCTAATATAATTTCAATTCCCAAAAAACACATAATATGTACAATGAAACATTCATATGTAAACAATTACGAAATTATATGTAATATAATGATACTCTTGGAAATGTATACAAATGAATGTATAACAAATAAATAATGATACATAGAAAATTATATATATATATATATATATATTATGAATGGTTCCTCATTCAATTAATCAATATGGATATCTAGTTTAACATCCCATAGTCAACATTGATACTTTAGGATATTCATAATGTATTGAGTATTTTCCATATAAAATGTACAATTAACATTTATTACTATCATATTAATTTATGGCGGAGTTGTATAAAAAGGATATCATAATTTATTTTAATTGTCTTAATGAATCATAGACCAATTAAATGATAGAAAAAATTCCATTGGAACCAGATATCCAGACTTATTTTAAAAAACACATGGAATATATATATTAACTAAAATTCAATTCATTATAGTAAATGTATATTCAAATCCTTAATTTTTGTTTGAAAATATCAAATGAATAACATAAACAATATTCCCATGGAATGTCGAATTATATATGCAATTATATCGTCTTATTGTTCAAAAAGTAAAGGTTTGGATAATAACAAACCAACCTTTTTAATGCATTTAACCCCTATGAGCACCTGATATAGGTAATCCATCCACTTTTTTATAGTGACTATGATTTCATTTCCTATAGCTCAGAAAATAAATACATTTCAAAAAAATTAGGTTGTTTTCCTATATTTTGATCTAAAATTTCGGTTTTTCTAATTCATCAAAATTACAATGGATTTTGAAGGTAGTATAATAAGATTTGATTTTTTCCCTCAATGATAACATGGTCTATGATTTTTTAATGAAACATAGTAACATTAAATTTTGTAATAAAATATAATTAAAAATGATTACACACATAATTGATAAGAATAGATTAGTGACCACTTTATCATCTAAATTAATGTCTCAACAAAGTCTCTATGGAGTGGGAATAATTAATACCTCATTAAAAGTATTGTAAATGAAATATAATACATTATATTTACAACAGTTTAATAATATGTAAAATATTTTTAAAGCATCATATAACTAAAGGATTATAATTGAAATGTAAGGAAGGTAATTGTTATCCATTACATTATACAGTACTTCATAAAGACTGTCAATAACACCATGAAATTTAGAAACACATTATAGATGTACTTTAGAAAGAGAAATAGAGTAAATATATAATCCCTAATTTTGGATTAAATTTGAATTGATGGAATTAATTAGTATTCATGAAAAATTGAAGTATAGTTTTTTATAAATTTCAAAAAACATTCCTTTGAAATCATGGATATTGAAAATAAAAATACTAAGATTATAATTTTTAAAAATATTTTAATTATTTAAATTATTCAAAAACATATGACATTTAAAATAGTATATATTTTTGTGGAAAACGTTTTTTAATAGTGTAATTATTTTAATTATTTAAAATATAATTTATATTTTTGAATATTTATATAGTTACTAAAAATAATTTTTATTATATAAAATAAATTATTTTAATTGATATACCATTTTGGTGTATAAATCCTAATTTAACATTTAAATTATTTATTAGTTCATTAAGTTTTCATAATAATTAATTTATATTCAATATATATTTTACATTTTAAATACAAAATTGGAAGCCTTTATAAATAGATATAAAATCTAGAATTTTCTATTTCCAATGTGCTCATTAAAAATTTAAAATCCATTTTATGAAATCAATTATATGTATTTATAAATTTTTAAAAATAAAAAATTGTTGTGGAATTCAAAATCATGCATTTAGGGAAAATAAATAGAATATTTTTCTAATTTTTTTATCATACATAGTTTTGTAATTATATTATTATTAAAAAATAAATATAAATTAATAATTATTAAATATAATGTTACAAAATTATTTTATGGTACTTATATATATATATATATTAAAAATAATTATCCTTGATTTATTTTATATTATAATGTGTTGTACTACTATGATACTATAATATAATTTTCATAACACAATATTTTTTTTATTTAATTACATATTTACTATAATTAATAATCATGTAATGTAATATTACTTTATGTATTAACCAATGAATTCAAAAAATATGTTACTATAATAATAATAGAAAAAAATTAAATTTCAATCATTCGTTGCAAATTATCACCCTTACTCAACTAAAATGACCAATGTAATCAAGTAAAATATTGTGCACATGTATAATATATTTACAAACATTATTCATGTAATTATATTTTTGTCCTAGAGCATAGATTAAGAACCCCAAATTGAAGCATCCATGAAAAAGTGTAACAATTAACAACCAAATATTAAATTATACAACTATAAATAAACATATTTGGAAACGAGGAATTATAAACGAATGTTATTAAGTTAAGTAAAAATATAAAATATTCTTAATTATATAATTATTAATATTAAATTTACTATATTGGGAGTTAGATAAAGCATGCGAGTGATAAAATATGAGGTAAGGTTTTGATATTTATTCCCCCGTTGAATATGAAAATTTCAGACTAAAATTACATTATGAAAATTGTTTATTATCTCTAAATGAAACTCCATCAATTTTATTCTTCTATGATTATTTCAGGGATTTATATGTTGTTTTATCATTCCCCTTTGATAATAAATATATATAAAGTTTTTATTATTAGTAAAGAAACACTTATCACTTATTTTTAATCAGGATTCATTTGCTTCTATATCAACATTTTTCATAATAATTTGAGGATTTCATTATCCAATAATCCATAATTACACATGGTAAATTTTCTTGAATATTTATATTTATAAATAAATGTGAAATTAATATTTTTTTTCACTTTCTCAATATTCAAATTCACCAAATGGTTTTATTATTATTATTTATGAAGCTCACTACCTAGATCTAATGTTTTATTTAATTAATTTTTAGTCTAGTTATTATCCATTTATAAAAATTATTTAAAAATTATTTATTTTTAGAATATAACAATATATAAAATATTTTTATATTATTTTTACAAAACACACTAATTCTCATATAAATTGTTTTATATCAATGTTAATTTCTTTTAATGATCATTATGTTTCTCTAGGGAAATACTATAATGAACTCATCATCCATCACGATTTCATAGAATCTTTTTATGCCTTAGGATTATTCCTATGAAGCCCATTTCATTTTTATATGATAGATCTTTTATGATGGAATTATGAATGTTCTTATTATAATGTAAAAAATATATTTATGGATATTCATTATCTGACATATGATCCCAGGATTATTCTTCCTCTAATCCATAGGGTAATGTTAAATATCTAAAAGAAAATTAAATTTAGTGGTTTAGAGAATGAAATCTATCTTATATGTTATTAAAATCTATTCAATATGGGTGGACGAGCTTCGATGTGATCCTTTACAGAAGAAATAATATTTTATACCTTTTTATCTCCCAATTTATTTTTTATGAAACATTCATGGTGAATTTTTTCATGGATCATTTTTGTTGACACAACATTCCAAACTCATAAGGATTATTTATTATGTTATTTTTGAAAATATATGATAGGATTAATTATTTTGATCATTGTTTATTGGATATAATTTCATTATTATATATAATGTTACCTTCATAATTTCATCATAGTAAAATTATAATAGTACCCAGACACAAAATCTTCTCTTGATATATATTATGATAAAACATAATAAGCATCTATGCTCACCATTTTATATTCTTATATTCCCAAACAAATGAAGAACACTATTATGAGTAAATTATTTCATGAACAATTTTATTGATGTTATTAAAAATATATTTTAAAATGAGAAGTGAATGTAGAGAATATTCAAAATCACTTAACCTATTGGTTTTTTGGTATGATGTATTATGAGATGAAAAATATGTCATTATAAAATGAGGTTTTATATAGGTTTTTAAATGATTTTTCATTTCATGTAATGTAATTGTGTTCCTTGATTTGATTGGGGGGTTATATGTTAAGGCCATAAATGGAAATCTTTGTATTGGGGTTTATGTTAGTTTTATTCCAATAACTCTTTAGATCATGTATAGAGTAATTGTATCGTAGATAACAACTCTATCACATTAGAAAACCCAGATAAAATATAATCATAGTTTATAAGGTGTACGATATGTTCCTAAAAACATTTTGAGTGGTTTTTGTTTCAAATATCTATTTTCATGGAAATATCTTTGATAATGTGCATGTTATTGTACTGTTTTTTGATTTTTTTTGTTTAATTGATGTTTATATTTTATTTGAAATATAAATTCACTATATATTATTTTTTCACTTTATTAATATTATGGATGTTAAAGTGACTATGATAATATAATACTAGGATTTAATCCTTTTAGTTATTACTTATCTATTAATTGTTTTCATATCTTGAATAAATTGGAATTTATTCCAAAAAAATTATATTGATCCAAAAATTTTCATTTTCATTTACCTGGAAAATGATAACCACTATTTTATGGGCATTATCATGATTGTATATAATATTTTCACATTATTTTTTGATAAGTTGATATTTTTACCACTTATTCTACTATATAATTTTTCTAATGATTTTGATTATAATAACTTAATATTAAAATTTTGAATATGTCATTTAAAAAAAAATCATAAATTAAACATACAAAAAATTATTTCATCGTCTCTTACACATATTTATATGTCAAACTTAGTTTTCACTACATATTAATTCATTTATAATGATTCTAATAGTAATTATCATTGTTCACTTATCATTTAAATTATTCCTGTATTGATGTTGATAAATTATTAAATTTGTATTGTCTTTTTTGGAAACATTTCTTACTCATGTATCTATGCATCAAGGCAGTGAATACCCACATGTCTTGTGAGAAAAATTGACATCATATTATCAATAAATTATATTATTTTTGTAATAAAATTTTTATCATCAATAATTCTCAATGATACACACTTTTCATGGAAACCATTTTTTAATTTAACGAGTTGCTGGTTTTTTTTCAATGATAAATTATACATTTGATGTTATTTATTTATTTTAATCAAAATTATGATCCTTGTTTTCCAAAATACTACTTCTTATTTTATTACACCTATCAAATTTAAAATTTATAACATTTTCCATTATACTCATTAGAGTTATTTTCTTACTCGATGGATTTTGGAATTCATTGATCAACTATATATTTATTTTTAAATTAAATATTTTCATTAAAGGATAAAATTATTTATTCTAATATAACATTCATATTGTTTATAATGTTGTACTATTTCCCATTACTTTTGAGAAATAAATTATATTTTGGTCCAAATTCATCTATTTATTATTTTTTATTGATTTATTTTATTGATAAACTTCATGTTCGACATGAATCCCTTTAAGGATATTAAATAAATAAGTAAATTTTTTTTATAATTAAAAATATTTTTATATATTTTTACCTATCTATATAAAATTATTTTCTTATAATCATTCAAATTTATAATCTTTAAACAGAAAATAATTTATTTCACTAAAATCAAACACAATTTCATTATCCAGACATTTAATTCAATCATTTATTTATAGGCTATCAGATGAATTATCAGAAATATCATTTCTGATCCTTTCATTATTTTTCAATATGGGACATTTTTTTAATTCATATGAAATGAAGATGTTATTACGTATGTGTCACGAACCAGGCCGGGTCGCCATCCGACCCGGCGCCCGACCCGGTCCGCGGAAAGACCCGAAGGGCGTTCCCAATCCCCACGGGCTGGAACAAGTTCCCGGGTATCAAGTTTAACAGATGGGAACGGTTTCACCCGAAATACAAGATAGGAAAACCAACTAACCAGATAGATAAGCTGAAATTAGAAACAGACAACAAAACGTTCCTTTAAACTATGAACAAGTTTAAAGTCTACAACTTGAAGCAATAACTAAAAATAAAAGACGACAGCGGAAACTAAAACTCAAACTCAACCTCTCGGAAGAAGTGAGACCACATCAACACCATTCTGCATGAGAAGACCAGCTGCAACCTGAACCACCATCACTGAGCACACAGTCACAACCTGGAATTCACAAGAAACAAAGTCTACATACACCCAAAGGTGTATGTAGGGTGTGAGCCAAAAGCCCAATAGGACGTCACCCAATAAAAAGGCTCCATGCCACAACATCAAAAAGACAAATTAATGTGTTTATTCAAAATTATACTTTCAAGATGGTTTTAAAGAAAATGTTTACAAGCCAAATGCTAAAGGAAAACACTAAAAGGAATGCATTTCACAAATATGATTGTTGAGAGGAAGGGAAAAGTTTAATATGGGAACACACACACACACACACACTCTCACGCACACACACACACTCACACACCCATACACACACACACGCTAACCCGCATGGTCCTCCATATGCCGATGGAAGGCACCATGCCACAGATGGTAGAGCACTGTAGGTAAAACCCCTAAGGATCATCTAGCTCGAGTGGGACCCTAGAAACCTCGTGTCTCGGTGAAACGTGGATTAGAAGGCCACGACCCTCAGAAAACATGGCTTAGAAGGCCACGACCCTCAGAACATGTGGCTTAGAAGGCCACGACCCTCAGATATCATATGTTTAGTTAGTGTTGCAATCGTCAATCCAGCTAAGTGAAACAGGGACGATACCCATCCGGCTCACTAGCACACTAGTTCTAGTCTGCCCACCTAGATACCTAGGGTTTCCCTTGTGCTCAATCAAGTTTCACATTCACATAATTCACCACTTTCACATTTCACAAACCAAGCCTGACATTACACAAAAAGTCACCACATTCATACCAAAACACTATTTCAAAGACACGCACACAAAGGACATGTCTCATTTTATAAAATACACCACTTTAAAAATGAATGCGTATTCAACTCCTTCAAAATACCATTTTCACATCATAAAAATGTACCGAAGAACCATTTGAACTATTAATGAAATTGTTTCAAGAAAACCCAAGAAGACTTTACACCAAAGACCACTTGGTTCTATATAGAGGCGTCACTTTAATACTTGATACATGAGGTGACCATATCAAAACTTTTTTTCCATTATAAAAAAAATTCATTTTAATTTAACAAGTGCAGGACAAGGCAAACACACCAAAAGTGATTCAAATACTTTGAAAAATGTCTAATTAAATAAACAAACACCTAAAGCGACTTAAAAACACCTCTCACACTACCAAACAACCTTCAGAACCTTTCAACCTTGTTTGGAATCCCAAATACCACTCAAATGAACAATCGCTTAGTTTACAAAACATATCACATGTATACCATAAAACCTCACTTCAAAACACACAAATCTTTCCATGAAAAGAAAATTTTAAAAATCAATTAAACACTCAACTTTTCTAAAACCTCATTCACACCATTTGCACAATTAATTAGACACTTTAAAAATTTACCACAACAAGGTCGAAATAAATAAATAAACAAAAACAAAATCATTTCTAAAGAGAGTGCAATTTTTACCACGCACGCATGTCAAACAATTTTTAAACCGCATTCCGTGCAACTTATAAAACACACCCATTCATTTATACAACAACACATATAAAACACAAAAGCATACCATTTCGGAAATCCAATTTTTTTTTATCAAACAAGCATGGCAAAGCATTATAAACGAAGATAGCACCATGCAATTAAATCATAGAACTTATCAAGTTTAACTAAACAAACAAATTAAGTTATATAGATGATGCAAAGGCATGGAACCACCTACCTCGACGTAGAATCCCGAGAATTGATGTGAAACCTTCAAATTCTAGCGCGAAACATCAATCGCGCTCCGTTTGCACCACAAGGAACCTCGTGCAAACTCAATTTCATGAATTCGAATTAAACACATCAAGTTAAGACCACAAAACCGAACCTCATATCTGCTGGAAAATAAAAACTAAAACAAGAATCTTGCAGAAAGAAAGAAATAATAATAATAGTAATAAATGAGAAATTATGATAATAATAAAACTAAAGGGAGGATATGGTTCGGCTAAGGGGAAAATGGCCGGAATGTCCGACCATCGGAACAGGGTCGGCCGGCGAGGGAAAAGCAGGAGGCAAGGGGGTGCGGGGGGGTCCGTGATGCGATCCGAGAGGGGGAGGCCGTTGGACTGGGGAAAATAGGGAGGCGGTGCAAAACCGGAGAGAAGGAGGAGAGATAGGTCACGCAAGGGGGAAGCCGGGGTGTTCGTCGGATCGGGCAGGGGCGGCGGCCGGATGGGAGGGCGAAGGTGCGGCGGCCGGCTGGGAGGGCGACGGCGCGGCGGCCGGCTGGGAGGGCGACGGCGCGGCGCCCGGCTGGTAGGGCGACGGCGCGGGCTGAAGCAAGAGTGGGGGGGGGATCGACGGGCCGAGGGGACGTCGCCGATGGGGTTGCGCCTCGGCTGGACCAGGGAGCAGGTGGTGGCACGATGGGGTTCAAGCGGGAGGGGCGGCGGCACACAGAAGCTACGGGAAAGAAAAAAAAAGAAAGGGTTGGCTGAACCCTAGGCAAGAGAGGGAAAGAAAAAAAATAAATAATAATAATAATACTTATTTGATAAATCTAAAATTAAATAAAAAGTATATAAGTTAAGATAATAATAACAATAATAAGAAAATTAACAAAACAAATAACAATTGTAATAAATAAAAAGAGAAACAATAATAATAATAATAATAATCTCAAGTGAAATTATTACGATTATTATTATTATTAACACAATTTCTAATTCGTTTTATTTCATTAATTAAACACCGGAAAGGCGTGCGGTGAATCGGCGAGGCCGCGCGGGGATCCAAGCGAGGCCGCGCAGCTTCGACCGCGTCGCGCTGGACGCAAACAAGACCAAAACACAAGGGACTCGAAAACTTAAGTCGGGCTTCGACCCGAACTAACCAATGCAAAGAAAATTAATGAAATAAATAAATTTTGAAATAGTGGGTGCGACAATTCTCCCCACCATAAAGCTTTCCGCCCCCGGAAAGCCGCAACTAAGGCTGAGACCCAAAGCAGGAAACGGAACCCCACTAAGGATCAAATAGGATCCCCACAAACATCAACAAAAGAGAGAGAGAAACATCGTGCTCAGAGAAAGTGACTCAAAGACAACATCAAGAAATGCATAAAAGACTTTCCGATATGTGTCACCCACCCCAAAAGCTAGAATGCCTCCAGCCGATTGTTTTAGAAAACGAACTCTTGAACCCACAAGAGCCAACTTCACACGCCAAAACACCTCAAGCACTCTGAAACCGAAACCACACCACTTGGCTAATTTGAACAAAAGAGGTCAAACCACGTCCTCGGAACACTCCTATCACTTATCAGCAAACCATCTTTGAAAACAGAAGCTATAGATCAACATGGGGAAGCTCAAGGGGCTCCCCACCATTAAGAAGTCACTGATGCTCGAAATGAGAGTGGACAACCGACGGGGAAGGCTCGAGCGGACTACCCGCCATTAAAGAAAAGTCCAGCACTGATTCATCCTAGAGACATTCGTGCGAGACCCAAATGTGGGTCTCCCCACCATTAAGGAAAGGCCAACACTGATTTATTCAATAGACCTTTGTGCGAGACCCGACATGGGTCTCGCTGCCATTATAACGAACAGAGGATACATAACATAAAAAAAATTCTTGATGGTGACCAAACACCCCACCACAAGGGGCGGGGAGGGAGGGGCCCGACTACCCGGGCATCAAAAGCACGACCTAAGACCTGACCAACATATCCACATCCCGGGATGAGCATTATAAAATTTTGGGATCGATGTTTCCCTAACAGACTCTCAAGGACCACTAAAAGTGATTGCTTCCAGTGGGACGCAACCCCCAAGACTCTAAGGCAACGAGATGAACACATCGCCACATGGTCACGAAAACCTTTGGAAACCAGACGGTTCGTTCGGAGCAGAACCATGGAAGACAATTTAAGCTTCTTTCACCTTCAACACTGATAACAGAAATAAAGTTGGGGTCTCATACCCCCTCGGGGTTCCTGACCACGCGCCAGCTTCACTCCGAGGCCTATGGCTGGAGCCCTGATGTTTGAAGAATCTTCTGCCTCGTAGTCAGGCATGGAAAACTCCCAAACGGGGCTTCTCCTTTTTGGTGTCACACGAAATCCTATTACACCTGAGGATACACCATCAGACATAACACACCATGACATCCAACTGATCATACACAAAACATTAACCAACATAAGAGCTGCAATGGTGCATGCGCATCACCCTTTGTCACACTGGATGAGAACACGACACCGCAAATCATCACCGAACATGACCATTACTGTTGAGAGGAACATTATACAGAGAAGGACTTCAAACTAGGTCTTAAACGAAACATGATTCCTACAATTGACCGTAGCATCCCCATGTGACTGGGTCTGCCACACTAGTGGCCTAACGTAAACCTCTTTCTTAAACGAGACAAACCAAAGATCAGAGGTCATTTAAAACGATAGGCTACAGCAACGACTTAGGGTTGCTTCCAAACCACTGTTGATTATCAAAGAGGTCTCACACTGCAAGACGTCACCGAACATGACCCTTGCGACTAATGTAAACACTACCAACCATTCAAGACATCGATAAGCACTGACAGCTCTCAACCGCCTTCAACCTTCCCCACTGGAATTTCTTTCGCTGTTTCTAGGGAAACCTTCAAGCGTAACGACATCAAATTTCATACTCGATGACTCAGGAAACTCAAAGAAACCAAAACTCTGTTCAACTACCCTCGCATTTTTCATCCCAGTGCGAGAGGATCCACTTAGTTGTAAAAAGTAGAGGTGGGTTTAATTCCAGAATTCAAAAAGAGAATCCTTCGATCAACTGGAGTGTCGGCCAACGGGGAATTCCCAGTAGTCGTACTTCAATCACATGTCAATGCTTTGTGGGGGCATACACTAGTCAAGAAAGAAAACTATGGACCCAACCAAACTGGTCCAACAGTCAAGACATACCACAAGCAAACACCAAACGTGCAGGGGAAACCACTTCAAGTGCTCCCCGATGTACTCTTCAAAGGAATTTACTACCCACACGCTTACATACCAACTTACAAATAAGAACTCAAACTCGGGACATAAACCATTCAGAAATAATACTCAGTTCAAAACGCCACACATCCAACATCTCAAAAACACAAGGACACGCCACACAAACACCGTTTACTAAAACACCAAACATTTTCTTTAACAAGACATTTTAAAAATAATCAAAGCCAGTGGGTTGCACAAACACCAATGGTGTCTCATGGGCCTCGCACATGCATGTTCTCGTGCCGCACTGGCTCCCACCTCATATCCATCAGAGCACTCATCCGCTCGTGCCATTAACCATTTTTTTTCCATATACACTCATGCATGTGGTTTCCCACGAGAACACCAAGGGTCAAAAACAAACCATTCCATTTTTTTTTTCAAAACCAAAACATCCAACCCACACTTTCCAAACCATTCGCGTCATTTTCTTTTTAAAGCCTTTCATTTGAAAACATTTTCCAAGACCCAGAAATATTTACCTAAAAACCAAATTCTCACAAATCCAAAACAAAGGGACGAGAAATGACGCAATAGAAACTTGTGTCAGCGGGTGACTGGAACGTATGGTTGGCGGCCATACGCCAGTCACGCCACTGCCACGGAGGGTATTCTAGGACAGCGTCCCTGGCTCCACATGGCTTTCCAGACCCTGCGAGCTCACTAGGACCACTGACCTTACCCCTTTTTCATTTCTCATGGAAAAGATTAACTATAATGACCAAAAACACAGACAAACCTCAACACACTTTGGTTACTCGAGTTCCGCCACGAGGTGTGCTGGCCAGGCACATTGCTCGTAGCTAGAACGCCGAGTTCCGACAACCTTAATTTTGGTCCAGTATGACTCTATCTCAAAAGAGAAAGACCCAAGAGAGAAAACCTTGCACTCTGATACCATTATGTCACGAACCAGGCCGGGTCGCCATCCGACCCGGCGCCCGACCCGGTCCGCGGCAAGACCCGAAGGGCGTTCCCAATCCCCACGGGCTGGCACAAGTGCCCGGGTATCAAGTTTAACAGATGGGAACGGTTTCACCCGAAATACAAGATAGAAAAACCAACTAACCAGATAGATAAGCTGAAATTAGAAACAGACAACAAAACGTGCCATTAAACTATGAACAAGTTTAAAGTCTACATCTTGAAGCAATAACTAAAAAGAAAAGACGACAGCGGAAACTAAAACTCAAACTCAACCTCTCGGAAGAAGTGAGACCACATCAACACCATTCTGCATGAGAAGACCAGCTGCAACCTGAACCACCATCACTGAGCACACAGCCACAACCTGGAATTCACAAGAAACAAAGTCTACATACACCCAAAGGTGTATGTAGGGTGTGAGCCAAAAGCCCAATAGGACGTCACCCAATAAAAAGGCTCCATGCCACAACATCAAAAAGACAAATTAATGTGTTTATTCAAAATTATACTTTCAAGATGGTTTTAAAGAAAATGTTTACAAGCCAAATGCTAAAGGAAAACACTAAAAGGAATGCATTTCACAAATATGATTTTTGAGAGGAAGGGAAAAGTTTAATATGGGAACACACACACACACACACACTCTCACGCACACACACACACTCACACACCCATACACACACACGCTAACCCGCATGGTCCTCCATATGCCGATGGAAGGCACCATGCCACAGATGGTAGAGCACTGTAGGTAAAACCCCTAAGGATCATCTAGCTCGAGTGGGACCCTAGAAACCTCGTGTCTCGGTGAAACGTGGCTTAGAAGGCCACGACCCTCAGAAAACGTGGCTTAGAAGGCCACGACCCTCAGAACACGTGGCTTAGAAGGCCACGACCCTCAGATATCATATGTTTTGTTAGTGTTGCAATCGTCAATCCAGCTAAGTGAAACAGGGACGATACCCATCCGGCTCACTAGCACACTAGTTCTAGTCTGCCCACCTAGATACCTAGGGTTTCCCTTGTACTCAATCAAGTTTCACATTCACATAATTCACCACTTTCACATTTCACAAACCAAGCTTGACATTACACAAAAAGTCACCACTTTCATACCAAAACACTATTTCAAAGACACGCACACAAAGGACATGTCTCATTTTATAAAATACACCACTTTAAAAATGAATGCGTATTCAACTCCTTCAAAATACCATTTTCACATCATAAAAATGTACCGAAGAACCATTTGAACTATTAATGAAATTGTTTCAAGAAAACCCATGAAGACTTTACACCAAAGACCACTTGGTTCTATATAGAGGCGTCACTTTAATACTTGATACATGAGGTGACCATATCAAAACTTGTTTTCCATTATAAAAAAAAATTCATTTTAATTTCACAAGTGCAGGACAAGGCAAACACACCAAAAGTGATTCAAATACTTTGAAAAATGTCTAATTAAATAAACAAACACCTAAAGTGACTTAAAAACATCTCTCACACTACCAAACAACCTTCAGAACCTTTCAACCTTGTTTGGAATCCCAAATACCACTCAAATGAACAATCGCTTAGTTTACAAAACATATCACATGTATACCATAAAACCTCACTTCAAAACACACAAATCTTTCCATGAAAAGAACATTTTAAAAATCAATTAAACACTCAACTTTTCTAAAACCTCATTCACACCATTTGCATAATTAATTAGACACTTTAAAAATTTACCACAACAAGGTCGAAATAAATAAATAAACAAAAACAAAATCATTTCTAAAGAGAGTGCAATTTTTACCACGCACGCATGTCAAACAATTTTTAAACCGCATTCCGTGCAACTTATAAAACACACCCATTCATTTATACAACAACACATATAAAACACAAAAGCATACCATTTCGGAAATCCAATTTTTTTTATCAAACAAGCATGGCAAAGCATTATAAACAAAGATAGCACCATGCAATTAAATCATAGAACTTATCAAGTTTAACTAAACAAACAAATTAAGTTATCTAGATGATGCAAAGGCATGGAACCACCTACCTCGACGTAGAAACCCGAGAATTGATGTGAAACCTTCAAATTCTAGCGCGAAACATCAATCGCGCTCCGTTTGCACCACAAGGAACCTCGTGCAAACTCAATTTCATGAATTCGAATTAAACACATCAAGTTAAGACCACAAAACCGAACCTCATATCTGCTGGAAAATAAAAACTAAAACAGAAAACTTGCAGAAAGAAAGAAATAATAATAATAGTAATAAATGAGAAATTATGATAATAATAAAACTAAAGGGAGGATATGGTTCGGCTAAGGGGAAAATGGCCGGAAAGTCCGACCATCGGAACAGGGTCGGCCGGCGAGGGAAAAGCAGGAGGCAAGGGGGTGCGGGGGGTCCGTGATGCGATCCGAGAGGGGGAGGCCGCTGGACTGGGGAAAATAGGGAGGCGGTGCAAAACCGGAGAGAAGGGGGAGAGATAGGTTACGCAAGGGGGAAGCCGGGGTGTTCGTCGGATCGGGCAGGGGCGGCGGTCGGATGGGAGGGAGATGGCGCGGCGGCCGGCTGGGAGGGCGACGGCGCGGCGGCCGGCTGGGAGGGCGATGGCGCGGCGGCCGGCTGGTAGGGCGACGGCGCGGGCTGAAGCAAGAGTGGGGGGGGGGGGCTCGACGGGCCGAGGGGACGTCGCCGATGGGGTTGCGCCTCGGCTGGACCAGGGAGCAGGTGGTGGCACGATGGGGTTCAAGAGGGAGGGGCGGCGGCACACAGAAGCTACGGGAAAGAAAAAAAAGAAAGGGTTGGCCGAACCCTAGGCAAGAGAGGGAAAGAAAAAAAATAAATAATAATAATAATACTTATTTGATAAATCTAAAATAAAATAAAAAGTATATAAGTTAAGATAATAATAACAATAATAAGAAAATTAACAAAACAAATAACAATTGTAATAAATTAAAAGAGAAACAATAATAATAATAATAATAATCTCAAGTGAAATTATTACGATTATTATTATTATTAACACAATTGCTAATTCGTTTTATTTCTTTAATTAAACACCGACAAGGCGTGCGGTGAATCGGCGAGGCCGCGCGGGGATCCAAGCGAGGCCGCGCAGCTTCGACCGCGTCGCGCTGGACGCAAACAAGACCAAAACACAAGGGACTCGAAAACTTAAGTCGGGTTTCGACCCGAACTAACCAATGCAAAGAAAATTAATGAAATAAATAAATTTTGAAATAGTGGGTGAGACAGTATCAGAATTGGTAAGTCATCCAAATAAAATTTCAAATGTTACAAAGTCAATGTGTAATATTTATCGGCACAAATTTTTTACATTATCCTTATGATAATTGGTCCATCATGTGTTTAATTATATCATTATATGGAGATAAAAATATTGTTTATATAGGTAGAAATATCCATCCACTATTTATTCCCCAGAAACCTTTTTCATAAAATTGAGCTTGGGAAGGATTATTTTAATACCCTATCACTTTCTTATCTTTTTTATGATCACCATTTCATTTATCACTGATAGTATTTTTTCTTTTGGAATATAATCCCTTTTTAGTTAATATTTTTATAGTACTGAAGGAGATAAATTACAAGTATATATTTTAAAATTAATATAATTTTGACATATCAATTTTTAGGACTTACCCTAACTTTTTTAATTAATATATTCATCATACTATCATGAAAGTATAAACTCCAATATATCATTTATGGATTCATAATATTCTTCCATTGGTGGAATGTATTTATAAAAAATAAAAATAAACAATTTATTAATAAATTTCATGCTCTCCCTAAATAATAAATAAATATATAACAATATAATCTATAGAAAACAACATCAAGATCATCTAAAATGAATCAATGTAAGACATGAAATGATGTGGATTGGTGATAATTATAACAAATAAGATGATATTTAATCTATTCCCATGAAAACATTACCCATAAATCACTTTTTTCATTTCAGGTTCGTGCATAGGTTCATCCAAAATATATTCTTTGATAAATCACATGGTAAGAACCAATATGATAGAATTATTAACATGGGATTTATCAAAGTATATATGAGAAAAAATATTACATACAAGATCAATGGTATCATATTGGAAAATGTATAAACTATGTATTCAAATTGGAAAAGTGATTTATCAAATTATATGATTTATGGGATTATTCATTACATGATTGAATATATACATGAATTTGGGAAAATGTTTTATGTATAGTATTTCATACATTTTGTGGTTCATGGTTAACTATCCTTGTAAGCAACTTATTCACAATGTGCAAAACAATTGGATTAATTTTCAAATGAATTAATCTCGTGTTATGGAACAATTAACACAAATTAAATTAATTTTATGAAGAGTAATGTATTTATATATGGATTTTGAGGATCATCCAAAATAATTCTTTTTATTTAAATGAATATTTTGGAGAATTTCTGAAACTTTAAAATTAATAAATCTTATATACATTTTTTATACTCTCTATCAAATCCATAATATCCCAATGCAACATAGGTTTCTATTAATGGGTTTAAATATTTAGTAAAATATATATTGAACTACTGATTGTACAATAAAAACTAACAGATCATATCAAGATAAATAGTACTTATCAAATATCCAAGAAAAAAATTACCTTAACTAAGGTTGGTGGTTCTAATTCATTCAAAATATAAATCATATAATTTTTTAAATAAAAATATTGTTTTTTATTGATTATTCAATATATTTAACTTATCAAATAATTACTTATATTGATTTAATTTATTGAAATAAGGATTTTTGGTATATATATATATATTTATATATAGTTACATGAAAGAATAAATAAAACCCTAAATTTGGGAAATTTATTTCAATTCGATTAAGAAAAGAATACTTTTTTAAAAAAAGTGTAAATAAATTCTGTTAATAAATTTTTAGGTAATTTATTAGAATAAAAAGGGGAATAGATAAGATGGTTAATAATAAACAAAAATATTTAGAAATATATATAAACTGGAATAAAATAATTTCAACATATATGATTCATGAATATTCATCACATAGAAGTGTAAAAATATATAGTGTGTGGATATATATTCATAAGTTCTATTAATAATGATTTCATGTTGATATTTCTCAAGACACTGAAAATTTGATAATTATAGTTTTTACAATAGGTTTAAAAAGGTATGGAAACAATTTAATTTGTGGGAATTTTATAATGATATGATTGTATTTAATTTATATAAATATTAATTTTAAGATATATTTTTTAAAAAATAAAATGTGTTTTTATAATTTTATTATTTATTATATTTTTTATCAAAGAATGCATAACAAAACATGGTATTGATTTGATAAATTCCTACAATGTATTATATTACACAAAAATATATGAATAACTTTGTGTCTATAAATAAGTTTTGATTCATTAAATATAAAAATTTAAAGACAAATTTCACTTTAGAAAAAAACCATTATAGTTTTCTAGATGTCGAATACATCATTGTTCATTGAAATTCTAGGTGATATTTTTATATTATTTATATTAGATTACTAGTACTACTTTCCCGTTTTTTATGGTCAAATTTATTTACATTATATATTTGATGTCTCTATAATATTTTTTTCAAAAGATATTATTATTATTTTCGTTTTATATTGGAAAAAGATTATATTTTCTTAATAGTAAATTGTTTCCCAGCAAATATATTGGATACCAAGGAACTGGCTTTCATCTTCTACTGATATGGGAATGTGCTTTATACCATTTGGTGAACCAAAATCATATTTCATGTTATTTGTGAATTTGGGTTGGGGAAACACATAATTATATCATATAAAGTATTTTAATCATTTATTTATATAGTCTAGTTAATATAAAAGTTAAATATACACATTATTAATTATTATTTTAATATTTAAAAAAATATTGAGAATAATTCATTAGATATTGGTATGTTATTCCTTGTATTCATTAAAAATGATGTTTTAAGAGAGAAAATGCGGAAAAAAATTTTAAACATTGATACAGATGGAATATGTTGGAATATGTTAAAAAACTTATTTCATATGATTATAAAAATTTAAATTAATGTTATAAAGGAGATAATTTTGGAATAATTATTTAAAACTAATTTATATTTCATTATGTAAGACTAGGATTGTGATAAATAAGATCTCATAGAGTTGGGAAATAAAATTTTACCATATATTGTAATTTCATTTTTTAATATTTATTTATTTTTATTAGTTGTTGATGGGATATATATAAAATAAATAAAATATTTTTATTTTTAAATAATTTAAAAATTACGTGATTTATAAATCATATTTCTATGAAAGAAGGTGGGATTAGAGAGATTATTATTGAACTCTTCTATTCATTCACCGATGTAATTTAAATTCTTATAAAACAAATAAATTTTTTTGTATGATATTGTTTAATCCACAATATATCATAAAATATATTATATTAAATGTATTGGTGATTGTGGACAATATATATTTAATAAATAACTGTAAATAATAAAATTAAACATCATATTCAATAGAATTGTAGATATATAAATAGTATAAGTTTAGATATATATTTACCGGTTTGTAGCTTATATGTGGTTGTATATTATAATAGAAGTATAAAATCTTGAGTAATTAGTGTTATTTAGATTCTAATATAGTTTTAGTATATATATATTTTCATAATCTGAGATGTTATATATTCCTTATAATGTTTTATATGTGTATTATGTGAACAAAGTGATGGATGAATATTAATTTTTTTTTAATATGGATCATTTTTTAATTTATATGATCTGAAATATAAATTTTATGTAACATAGTTTCAATACAATGATTTGAAATAATATTAAATTTAAATAGATCCTTTGTAATTAAATCATCAACAGAATGGTGGTGAATAAACTAGATATAATAGAATATGATTTATTAGATAGCCAAAGTGTATGTATTTTCTTTCAAAGACATAATATATATATAAATATTAATGGATGATATAAATGGAATGATTGACACCACATTGAAGTAAGCTGTCAAAAAAGGTAGAATGATCATGTTTATAAATTTGGTAATGATTTATACTTTTCATTAATATGGTTTCATATAATACTTTCTATGAGGATGTCCAAATAACCTAGGTTAATTCATCAATGAAAATGATTAGGCGCATGAATAAATTCATACTGATTCGTCTCAAGATAATAGGGTCACAACTTCTAATAAAAATAGTGAATGAATAAGAATGTAATAAATTCAAGACAATTTATAGATGAAGTTAATTTAGTTATTGGATATGATCCTATATATAATTATGTTCATAAAATATAAGTATGTATTTATTTGGATCATATACTAATTAATTTTGAATAAAGAAAAAATAGTATACAATTATTTATTATTTCTTCAACTATGATTGACTTTTTTATAAAGTTGAATATTATTCCACTGTATCTACGAAAGAATATTGTAATGACCTGGAAATTTCAAGGAAATTTTATTTTCAAAATTTTCTTTGGAATTTTAAAAGAACGTAGTTTCTGACAGCACCTGATTTCGAGGCCCGGTGAGCCCAGAAACTTTTTCCAAAGTTTGGCACGGGTATGTTCAGTGAACGAACGAACGAGATTTTCTAACTTTTGAACTGGTGCTCGGAATCGAATTCTGAAGGCACCAACGGAATCGCAGTGCCGGTATTTGCCTAGAAACACATTTTCCAGAGTTGCGTTTGCTCGGGTGTGGTTTTTTATTTTTGGAGTTAAGATATGAAAATAAAATAATGTGTTGCGACAACTTTATTTTATTTCACTTAAAGCCACTTAAAGCCACTTAAAGCCACCTAAAGCCATTTAAGCTAAGTTGAAGCGGATAGGGTGGAACCCAAAATATCCTACCCTCTTGGTAGGATATTTGTGAGGTAGGGCCCGCACGAGCCCCACCGTTTATTTTCCTCTAAGTAACGCACCCGCTAAAACTCCTCTTCAATGAAAGTCAACTGGTGAATTTTCTAAAACTCTCAACACTCTGATTAATTAGATAGTTAAGACATTACCATTAATTCACCGAATTAATGGTTCGCTTCTTAACTTGTTTTTCAAATTGTTTGCATTGAATTAAAATAAGACCAATGCATGTCTTTCTTGAGGATTGCTCAATGAGAGGATTTGGAGAAGACTCTAAGTCTTGAGATCTTCATCCTCCTTCGCGAAGAACGCGAAGAACGCCTAACCCTCAGAGATCGACGACACGACGCCGTGTTCCGCGACGCCGACGATTCTTCTTCTGTGATGCTTCTCCCACAACGTTTCTTCCCCGAAACAATCTCTGATCAACAACTGCTTGAGGTAGGGGATTACGGTTCTCTATTTCTTTGTGAATTTTATCCTCATCATGGGATTAAACGTGCAATTAAATATGTGTGTTTTCTTTAACCCTCAGAGATCGTCGAGGCGACGTCGTGTACCGCGACGACGCGACGCCCCTTCTGCGTCGCGACGATCCTCTTCTTTCGTGACGGTCAATTCTGCAAAGAACTCACATTTGAAGACAACGACGAGGTAGGGGTTTGATTGTTTTAAATCGTTGTCATTTATACCTGTGGTGTGTTATTAAAATTGTTGGGAGACTTTTAAAACTGCTATTGTGGTGGGTGCGGACTAATGAACAAGTCTGAACCCACCACTCATTTTGTTCTTGGTGTGCGAAATGGCGGGCGTCAACAAAGCAGGCCGCACGCGTGATGCGAGGTCCTCTTAGTGAAGAACAGACCCCGAGAGGACCTTTGGCGAAGACGGCATGATGTTCCGACCACCGGAACTCGTCCGGTGGTCCGTGGAGCAGCCCGCCGGCGCGCCTCGTCGGCACTTCGGCGCCCGGAGCACCGTCGGAGGGACCCGTCACGGCTGAAGCTGTAGCGGCAGCAGTACGGTCCCGCGACCACGCAAGACCGGAGGAGCACGGGACGCGGCGACCCAGCTGCGTCTACTGGCAAGGGCGGCCCCACACGGGGCCACGACTTCATCACGCGGGGGCAGCGCGCCCCCCGCCCGCGGCTCGGTCGTAACCGGCCGAGATGACAAGACGGGCTGTCGGGCCGCGCCCGCGCTGGCCGGGCCGGGTCGTGCCCAGGCCAGGCCGGGCCATTGAGGTCGGGTCGGGCCATTCCGGCCGGGTCGGACCCGGTTCGGGCCGACCCAGGGGGGGTTGGGGCGGGTTGGTTTGGGCCCAGACCCCCCTTTTTCGGACGTTTTCGGTCGTTTGCTCATAACATGAGCTACAGGCCTCCGATCGACGCACCGTCAGCGGCGATGCAATCTTTGGATCGAGACTGTCGTTTTGGTATATCTCACTCAAGGTTTTGGAGTACTTTGGGTTTGTCCGAGTTGGTTCATACACGAAACCAACCAGGCCCTTGGAGCAGAAACACTTATAACTTGAGATCCAGACGCCCGATTTACGTGTCGTCGACTTTGTTGAACTTCTTTTGATGAGAAGAAACTTTTGGCTTACTCTGCTTGAGGTTTGGATGCCATTGGAGTGCAGTCGGGTTGGTTCTCTCATGAAACCAACCGGGCCCCTGGAACAAAAAAGCCAATAACTCACAGACCGGTCGTCTGATTGACGCGCCGTCTATCTCGTTGAATTCTTCTTGATGAGAAAGAACTTTTGGCATACATCGCCTGAGGTTTGGATTTATTTGGATATTGTCTGAGTTGGATTGTACCCCATATCCAACCGGGCCCCTGTAACGGAAAGGATGATAACTTTTAGACGGGATGTCCGTTTGACGAACCGTCAACGTCGTTGGTGATCACATGGAGAAACGGTCCCCATGAGTATACCCTATGAGAGTTTGGGGTATAGATGAGATACGGCTGGGTTGGATCGCACACGAAACCAACCGGGCCCTGGGGACAAAAAGGCTAGCAACTCACAGACCGGGCGTCCGGTTGACGCGCCGTCTGTTGCATTGAGACCCCTGTGACAATGCGGTTCTTGGAGATACTTCTTCATAGAACTTTGTGGTAAATTTTGTATCAACCATCAGATCATGGATCGGACCCTCCCGGGGATGAGCGTGCGGAGTACGAAGACCGTGTAGCCGACTGAGACCTGATGACTGCTTGACCGATCGACTCGGTGTGTTTCGGATAGCCCAGTGGGGAGCGCTTGGTTGTAGCGGCATACCCACGGCGGAGAAGCGCTTGGTTGTAGCGGCAGACCCGTGGTACTCAATAGAAGGAGTACCTCTGGAGGCTATGAGGAGGGGCGCTTGGTTGTAGCCGCAGATCCACGGCGGAGGAGTTCTTGGTTGTAGCGACAGACCCGCGGTACACAACAGAAGGAGTGCCTTTAGAGGCTATGAAGGGGAGTACTTGGTTATAGCGGCGGACCCATGGTTGGAAGCACTTGGTTGTAGCAGTAGGCCCACATTACTCAACAATAGGAGTACCTCACCAGTCTTAGGTTAGTGAGCAGTACCTCGGAGTCGTGACTGGACTACATTACACTCCAAAGACGGGGCTCTTCAGCAGTTACTGTTTCGATAATGAAAATCCTGGTTTGAATTGAGTCTATGACCTTTGTGTTTACCTCATGAATGAGATGGGTCACATGATAATTTAGGTATATGTATGGGCATATACCTGGGTAGTGGTTATCCGTTGATTTTAGAATCTTGTGTTTCCTCATGATTGAGATAGGTTACTTGATAACTTAGGTATATGTATGGGCATATACCTAAGTAGAGGTAATCTATTGAGATCTTCATTGTGGTTATCCTTGTTGGTTTTAGTGAGACCTTGAGGGTCTCGGGGTCCCTAAAGAGTAGCTTATACTCACCCCTACACGGGCTATGCCCGTACTATGTTGTGTTGGTTGCAGACGACGGACATCGCTGATCATGGTTGAGGCTTGCGGAGCTGGATGGTACCTAGAGGTGGACCACTGGGCGGGATGTACTCGGAGCGGTCGGGTGGACCCGAGGAGTAGTGGAGGATATCTGTACCCACCCTTCATGTGGGCTTTCCAGTGTACAGCTCGACGTTGCGGCATACTTTTCAGTTGCTTTTTTCCCTTCAAGTTGAACTTTACTTTCAGTTTGGGTTTGTATACTGGCCCACTTACTTTTCTGCACTTACTGTTGTACTCAGTTTTAAATAGTGTTTACTTCTACTGCTTGCTTTCTCTGTGGTGTTTGTTTACTTTACAAAGGCAATGCCTTCCCTTTTACTGGGATTTACACCTTGGTGCTAGTCGCCGGCCCCTAGCCTATGAAAGGCGGGTTTGGGGTAGTCATGGCACATGCCCTGAGGACGGGTCATGCAAAATTGGTATCAGAGGAGTTCGGTTCTACCGCAGAACTCAAGACTCTGATCTTTTTCTATTTATAGCAATAGTTTTGAGAGTATTGAGTGCGGTTATTAGTCCAGGGAGTCTAGTGTTGGTGCGGCGGCCGACGCATCCGTACAACAGGACCCTAAAATCTGATTTCCAACTTAATACACGAAAACACTGATTGCACGTGTGTTTTCAAAGGTTTTCCCTTAAAACAGCTCAAACCAGGTCAGCTCACCAGGTATAATCATTTGACCATGTCACGTCGTTTCTTTCAGGATGCCTTTTCACGGACGACATTCTAGAGCCCAGAGGGATGTGCGTATCGATAGTCTGCCGAGCGACGAGGCTTTAGTACAGGGCCCTCTTGTAGTTGAGGCACCCGCGGAGGCACCAGCGGTACTACCATATGTTGGGACACCGATGCCACCAGCCCCAACAGTTGGTGATGCATGCCACTTGAGCTCACTGCACGAGTACCAGCGCCAGAGGACACCGAGGTTCCAGCGAGAGACGGACCCGCAGGCGGCTGAGGATTGGCTGGAGGCTATGGTGAGTGTTTTCAGACTAGTGGGGACGCTAGCCGACTTCATGGTGATCATTTCTTCTAGACTTCGTCAGGCAGTAGCAGGCAGGTGGTGGAGCCACTTGTTCCAGTTTTTCGATGAGATGACCTTCACATGGGATGATTTCGAGACCTTCTTCAGGGTAGAGTTTGTGCAAGTAGCTCTACACCTCGATCGTGTACAGGAGATGCTGCCTTTTCCGCAGGATTTTCGATCAGTAGCCAAGTCATTTGTGGGCAGTAGACAGATGATGCCGAGGTCCAAGAGGACTAGAGCCAGCTGTACGAGGAGCAAGAAGTGTTATGAATGCGGCAGGAAGGGTTACCTGGCACGTGACTATCTGACCCCCCGCACAGTCGATCCACAGGCCTTATAGGAGCCACCGAGGCGGAAGCAGCCGCAGGTGCTTGAGAAACAGCTGAGCAGTGGACAAGGCGGTAGAGCTCCGGGAGCAGGTTCACAAGAGAGGAACTAGTGGATACATACCTTGTACTTCTAGTTCCATGTTTCTGTTGTTTTTGTGTCTTTATACTATGAGATGCAATAATAAAAAGACACTTATTTTTGTTTTATTTCCCGTACTTTTGTTTGGTTGATGCTGAGTGGTCCGGATTAAGACTGTTGACTTGACCCTCACTTTCGAGTTTTCTACTGGAGGAGACCCAGTGACCTCACACTGATGCTGACAGTGTGACTTGACCCTTGGAGGTGAGAGTGACAGTTAGATCTCTTGGTAGTTAAGTCGAGGCCTTACGACGTCATCCATGGCATGAATGCATCATTAATGTCAGGATTGACTGTATTAGGAAATGGGTGTGGTTCATCCAGGGGATGAGACTGAGTTTCTCTTTTCTTCAAAGGAGAAATGTTAGCAGCTCTTTCAGATCATAGGCAAGGAAGGTGAAAATCATCCAGTGGCAGATGAAGGCTGCACCGTGTAGTAAGAAACGGGAAACTGGTGCCAGTATTAGGGACTTGGGTGTGTTAAATTTTTCAATAAGAGGAAGCTTGAAGAAGAGATGAGTCTGCGAAGCAGCAGAAATGGAGGCAGAGCTAGGAGAGCAGCATGAGGTGGTGTACGTTTTAACATGCTACAACCACCCACCTTAGTTTTCCCCGCCAGGCTCAGGGAGCTGGAGCGCAGGGGAAGACAATAGTTGTATGCGGTCAGGGAGAGTGACCCAATGGCTCTAAGAATGAATAGAGGGACAGTCTATGTTCACTACTAGCTGCCGTAGTAATAGACGTCGATACAAATAATTCCTTCCTTCCATGAATCTTGTCCTAGATCTAGAGTTTCCAGTAATCCATAGACTTGACCCTCATGTCTGGAGATATCTTGGGAGAAGACTTGATAGTCACACTTACGCCGACAGTGTGGTTAAACCCTCGAGGAAAGAGTTTCGGTTAGAATCTCTTGGTGGTAGCGTCGAGGCCTTAAGAAGTTTGTTTGAGTATGGACTGGGCAATCACAGTTCATACACAGAGTGACGGTATTAGGCAAAAAAGTTTGTGGTTTAACTACGACATCGGGATGAGTTTTCCTTGGTCGGCGAAAAGGAAACCCCAGGAAGCACTGGATAAACTCGTGCATAGGTGGGTGTGACCGATCACTCTTAAGTCGGTCAACCTTACCTTCGTGGCAACAGTCGTTTTTTGTTTCATTTCTAATAGGAATTTGAGACCTCTAGAGTTCGAGGATTACGATCACGTCCTTATACGGGTCTCACCTTGACGTGGTTTACGGAGATGTGGTCGAGGCGACAATATATCTCTGAAGATTCGACGGACCTTTCTAGGTCCTCAGCTGGGTAGGTGAGTTTGTTTACCTCTTGACCCATCCACCTCAGTTGAACCAGGTGCACGACGACTTCCTCGTATCTCAACTGAGGAGATATGTGCGTGATCCTTCACGTATCATCGACCATGGGGAGCTGGACTTTGGCAATGGGATGACTTTCATGGGGGTTCCATTGGGAATCGAGGATCGACAGGAGCGGATTCTATGAGGATGGTCTATTCCTCAGGTGCGCTTTCACTGGCAGTACGGGAACCTCCAGGTGAGCACATGGGAGTTGAAGGCTCAGATGTGTGCTCAGTACCGCGTTGTATCCCTAGTTTGTGTTAAAGCATTACGGGGACGTACATCCCTAAGGTGGGAGTAATGTAAAGACATGGAAATTTCAATGAAATTATTTTTTCTTAATTTTATTTGGAATTTTACAAGAACATAGTTTCTAAAGGCACCTGATTCCAAGGGCCTGTTTTCCCAGAAACGTTTTCCGAAGTTTGGCTCGGGTATGTTCAGTGAAAGAACGAGTGGGGTTTTCTATCTTTTGAACTGGTGCTCAGAATCGAATTCTGAAGGCACCGATGGAATCGCAGCGCCGATATTTTCTTAGAAACACCTTTTCTGGAGTGGCGTTTTCTCGGGTGTGGTTTTTAATTTTTGGGGTTAAGTTAAGAAAATAAAATAAAGTGTTGCGACAACTTTATTTTATTTCACTTAAAGCCACTTAAATCCACTTAAAGCCACTTAAGCTAATTTGAAGCAGATATGGTGGAACCAAAAATATCCTACCCTCTTGGTAGGATATTTGTGAGGTGGGGCCCACACGAGCCCAACTGTTTCTTTTCCTCTAAGTAACGCACTCAAGAAAACTCCTCTTTAATGAAAGTCGACTGATTCATTTTCTAAAACTCTTAATTCTCTTATTAATTAGACAGTTAAGACGTTACCATTAATTCACCGAATTAATGGTTCGTTTCTTAACTTGTTTTTCAAATTGATGGCATGTAATTAAAATAAGACCAACACATGTCTTTCTTGAGGATTGTTCGTTGAGAGGATTTGGAGAAGACTCTAAGGCTTGATATCTTCATCCTCCTTCGCGAAGAACGCGAAGAACGTGAAGAACGCAAAAAACGCCGAACCCTCGGAAATTGATGATGTGACGCTGTGTTCAGCGATGCCGACGATTCTCCTTCCACGACGCTTCTCCCACAACGTTTCTTCCCCGCAACAATCTCTGATCATCAACTGCTTGAGGTAGGGGATTATGGTTCTCTATTTCTTTGTGGATTTTATCCTCATCTTGGGTTTAAACGTGCAATTAAATCTGTGTGTTTTCTTTAACCCTCGGAGATTGTCGACATGACGCCGTGTACCGCGACGATGCGATGCCCCTTCTGCGACGCGATGATCCTCTTCTTTCGCGACGGTCAATTCCGTGAAAAACTCACATTCAACGACAACGACAAGGTATGGGTTTTATTCTTTTAAATGATTGTGATTTATACCCGTGGTGTATTATTAAAATTGTTGGGAGACTTTTAAAACCGCTAACATGGTGGGTGCGGACTAACGAACAAGTCTGAACCCAACGCTCCTTTCGTTCTTGGTGTGAGAAACGATAGACATCGACAAAGCAGGCCGCACCGACGATGCGAGGTCCTCGCAGTGAAGAAAAGACCCCAGGAGGACCTTTGGCGAAGACGGCATGATGTTCCGACCACCAGAACTCGTCCGGTGGTCCGCGGAGCAGCCCGCCGGCACGGCGGCGCCGGCGGCAGATGGCGGCGGCCCGACCGCATCCACTCGCAAGGGCGGTCCCACGCGGGGCCGCAGCTTCTTCAAACGGGGGCAGCGCGCCCCCCACCCGCGGCTCGGCCGTTGCCGGCCGACCCGACCCACCTGGCGGCCGGGTCGTGCCCAGGGTGGGTCGGGCCACCCAGGTCGGGCCAGGCCATGCTGGTCGGGTCGGACCCGGACCCGGGTCGGGTCGACCTGGTTCGGGCCGACCTAGGGGGAGTTGGGCCGGGTCAGTCCGTTCCCAGACCCCCCGTCTTCGGACCTTTTTGGGCTTTTGGTCATAACATGAGCTACGGGCCTCCGATCGACGCGCCGTGAGTAGCGATGTGAACCTTGGATCGAGACAGTCGTTTTGGTAGATCACACTCAATGTTTCGGAGTACTTTGGGTTTGGCCGGGTTGGTTCGTACACGAAACCAACCAGGCCCTCGGAGCGGAAACGCTTATAACTTGAGCTCCGGACGTCCGATTGACGTTCCGTCGACTTCGTTGAATTCCTCATGATGAGACGTAACTTTTGGGTTACTCCGATCAAGGTTTGGATGTCGTCGGAGTGTGGTCGGGTTGGTTCGCTCACGAATCCAACCTGGCCCCTTGAACGAAAAAGCCAATAACTCACAGATCGACCGTCCAATTGACGCGCCATCTGTCTCGTTGAATTCCTCTTTATGAGACGGAAATTTTGGCATACATCGTCTGAGGTTTGGATGTATTTGGATAGTGGCCGAGTTGGATTGTACCCGAAATCCAACCGGGCCCCTGGAACGGAAAGGATGATAACTTTCAGACTGGATGTCCGTTTGACGAACCGTCAGCGGCGTTGGTGATCACGTGGAGAAAAGGTACCTATGAGTATACCCTATGAGAGTTCGGGGTACAGTTGAGATACGGTCGTGTTGGTTCGCACACGAAACCAACCGGGCCTCGGGGATGAAAAAGCTAGTACCTCACAGACTGGGCGTCCGATTGACGCGTCATCTGTTGCGTTGAGACCCCTGTGACGAGGCGGTCCATGGGGATACTTCTTCGTAGAACTTTGTGATAATTGTAGTATCCACTAGCCGCTCGTGGAGAGGACCCTCCCGGAGATGAGCGTGCGGAGTACGGAGACCGTGTAGCCGACTGAGACCTGACGACTGCTTGACCGATCGACTCGGTGTGTTTCAGATAGCCCAGTGGGGAGCACTTGGTTGTAGTGGCAGTCCCACGGTGGAGGAGCGCATGGTTGTAGCGGCAGACCCATGGTACTCAACAGAAGGAGTACCTCTAGAAGCTATGAGGGGGAGCGCTTGGTTGTAGCGGCAGACCCACGACGGAGGTGCACTTGGTTGTAGCAGCAGACCCGCGGTACTTAATAGAAGGAGTGCCTCTGGAGGCTATGAGGGGGAGAGCTTGGTTGTAGCGGCAGACCCATGGTGGGAAGCACTTGGTTGTAGCAGCAGTCCCACAGTACTCGACAGGAGGAGTACCTCAGCAGTCTTAAGTTAGTGAGCAGTACCTCGGAGTAAGGACAGGAGTACTGTACACTCCAGAGACGGGGCTCTTCAGTAGTTACGGTTTCGATAATGAAAATCCTGGTTTGAGCTGAGTCTAAGACCTTTATGTTTACCTCATGATTGAGATGGGTCACATGACAACTTAGGTATATGTATGGGCATATACCTGGGTAGTGGTTATCCACTGATTTCATAATCTGGTGTTTCCTCAAGATTGAGATAGGTTACATGATAACATATGTATATGTATGGGCATATTCCTAAGTAGAGGTTATCTGTTGAGATCTTCTTTGTGGTTATCCTTTTTGGTTTTAGAGAGACCTTGAGGGTCTCGGGGTCCCTACTGAGTAGATTATACTCACCACTGCACGGGCTATGCCTGCACTACGTTGTGTTGGTTGCGGATGACGGACAACACTGATCATGGTTGAGGTTTGCGGAGCAGGACGGTACCTGGAGGTGGACAACTAGGGGGGACGTACTCGGAGCGGTCGGCTGGACCCGAGGAGCAGTGGAGGCTATCAGTACCAACCCTTCAGTTGGTATTTCTAATGTACAACTCGACGTTGCGGCTTACTTTTCAGTTGTTGTTTTCCCTTCCAGTTGTACTTTACTTTCAGTTTGGGTTTGTATACTGGCCCACTTAATTTTCCGCACTTACTGTTGTAATCAGTTTTTCTTAGTGTTTACTTCTACTGCTTTCTTGCTCTATGGTGTTTGATTAATTTACAAAGGCAATGCCTTCCCTTTTACTAGGATTTATGCCTTGGTGCTAGTCGCCAGCCCCTGGCATTTGGAAGGTGGGCTTGGGGTAGTCACGACATGGGCCCCGAGGACAGGTCGTGACAAATATGATTAGAAGAATTTTTATATGAAACCAATTCCATAACCTAAAATTATTGGTAATCCATTAAGAGAGAATATCATATAATGTTTTATGAGCCCATATTTTTCCATTACATCTAGTAATATAAAAATAAAATTTTATTTCAGAAATCTATATAATTGGAATTGATTATATAAGTAAATAATATATATTTATTGAAATATTATATCATAAATATTTATTCACATCACATGATATGTGTGATCACACATTAAAAAGATATTATATAATTTATTCACATTTGGTAGACCATATAATTCAGGATAGTATTACATTGTTATATATTTTTTGGTTTCTTCCATGATTTTATTGAAACCAAAAATCACCTCTAGTTTTTAGTATTAACAGTTAATTTTTCTGAAATTTATCTTCTGTATTTATCAAAACTTGAATAAGATACAAAAATGTATTTATAATTAACTCGCATCTAGGGAAATGTTCGATATCTCTACCTTTCAAGTAAATGAAACCTATAGATTAAGAATCATTAATAGTATAATACAATAGTCAGGTATTAACGATATTTATTTGGATTATTTTTTCATCATGAGATTTATTTGTAATTTTCTATAAGCAATAAATTTTTACTTTCATAGAATTAATTTATAATATTAGATTAAATAAAATATTATTAAATATTAAATTATCACTTTCTCACATTGATAATATGATCAATAAATTAATTATTATAAATTAGGTAACCCACAATTTATCAATGTTTTGTACTAGATAGTTATTCAAGAAATTTTTTTATCATAATAAGAGGTTTACATTAATATAATTCTAGTTTTCAATTAATAAAATAGTGTGTAATAAATATAAATTGATATATATGTAGCTGGGTAGGGATGTTTCCTTTATAAGGGATAATATTACATCACACACACACACAAATATATATATAATAATTAATAAAATAATGGTATCAATTATCCATTGAAATACTTCTATTTGATATTTGTTTTAATGCATCGAAAATCTAGAGACATTAACTCTTCAATAACATATTTATTTTGAATTTGGATCAATATTATGTAATGTATATTTTCTATAATCTGGTTACATACATAAAAATATAAAAAATGTAACAAAATCATTATAATTTTTTATATAATATGTTTTATCCACGTGAAATTTAATAATTTTTTATGGTGTGAGTAAAAAAATGTTATAAGTTAAAGAAAAATAAATTCATTGTAATTTAATGTCTTATCAAGCTAATATGCATAAAAATGTTTTGAGGGAGATGAGATGTTAATATCTTGATGGATTTATATAATTCAGGATTGGTCACATTACCCGGAATATTGTTAATTTCCCATAATAATCGATTGTAATTGTTGTGGAATGAAATATAGAAGAAAAAAACATTTACATTATTTATGGAATAAACTTTCAAATGGACAAGGATATTAAATTTAATTATATTAAAATATTTCTTCATTTATTTTTTCTACATTTAATTAATGAATATTTTATAATATTTTTTATTCTGATACCAGTGATTGGTGTGGTGATGTAATGTCTCGAGTTTCTTTAAAAAACTATATTAATCAATCATATACAAGAATTATAAGTAAAAACCCCACTAATAAAATTTTGAAATGGTCATCCTTAATGTGAGTATCTACTACAAGATTTTTCTTACCACTTATCTTTCATATAATTTATTATCACTAAAAAATTAATTTGCTTACTAATATAGTAAATGTTACATGAAAGGTTCAGGTATGTTTTATAAACATCATTGCGAGATGATGGTATTAAATTTTTACTAAATCAATCATGTAAATTATTTGAACTTGACTCCCCTTTTCATAATGATACCTCTTATGATAATCGAATTCCACCATAACATAATATCCCAACTAGATGACTCGTCATTTATTAATTTATATTCCTTGATAATTTATTTTATTTTAAGATCAATATTAATGTAATTTTAGAATATTATTATTCCTCTCAATATTTTAGAATGATAACCCCATCCATTAAGGAATTAATTAATGTGATTTCCTTCTTCTTCCATGGTAAGAAATCTCTAATAATAATATATATTCAATAATAAGTTACAATCCTTTAAGAATTCTCAGATTGAGTGTATTGAGTATTCTTCATATCTTATCTTTTCTCAAAAAAAATAGTTTATTGGTTTTAATATCTCTATTAAATGAAAACCCATTAATTGTTATATAAATTGATGATGTATAGATTCATTCCACTAGAGAGGAAGGTAAATTTTATCATTTTTGTAACTTAACTAATTATATTAGTCAAATTTATTAACTTTTTCCTATATTACACATACAATCTGATCCAAGAGTGTATATGGTAGAAATATGGATATGAAATGAGTTTTAGATAAGGTTATAGGTCATTTTGGACCTTATGTTTACATTTTAGTCTCTTATTAAGCTTAATTTTACATTAATCGTTGTAATTAATTTTAATTACATTTTTTAATCATTTTTATCAAAAAATATTTTGACCTTACTAGACACTAAATATTACACAAATTATAATATTTTATGGCTATTTTTACAAATTCAATTCATATATGTGGAAAAATGAATTTTAATACTGATCCTATAGACCTGGTGATAATGTGGGGTTATGAAGATTAAATGATCAAAAGTTCATTAAACCATTATATATAAATTAATTATAAAAATGATTACAATGACATAAATTTTAATAATAGTTATTTAATTTTTTTATTGTATCACTATAACAACGTTATGATATAATTTAACATTAGTTTTTATTTATATGAAAATGTAGTTGTCAACTAAAATGCATTATTATTCACTATTCATCTGTAACGCCCCGACCCTAGTTACCTAGAGTCGGTGCATTATTACATAACATTGGCATGATCACAAGAAAGAGCAAATCTCGAAAGACCGATTGGTTTAGTAGCCTTGGAAACACTAGATATATTCATAAGTTTTACATTACATCATAAAATGAAAAACTACTACAACAACATAATGTTCCCACAGTCCACACTATAATCCCCTCATAATGTCCCTGCAGGTCATTCATAACTTACATCTTCACATCCTGGGAAAAATAAAACATAGAAAAGGGGTGAGCTCAAATGCCCAGTAAGGATAACAATATAGCGGAACATTCAAAAATAAGCATAAACATTTAAGGCAATGAATTACTAAAACAAAAGCCTTTTAAACTTGAACATCAACATAGTATGGAAAATGTAAAATGAAATAATGCCATTTACTTGTTCACATGGATATTCTATTAATAGAATAATCACATGCAAAATCAATAACCACTTTCATAATGTTATAATGCATAATGCCAGACTATCATAACCACATAGCCAAGGCCTCGTTCCAAGACTACAAATAAGATTTTGTCAAGGCCTTGTGCCAAGACACTAGTTTTTCTCATGAGACCTACCGATGCATCGAGGAGCTATAGCGGGCTCCACCCGTCACATATTAAGTCCAATGCATTCCCATATGAAAAGGTTTAAACATAACATAAACATTCGTATTAAAACTAGCATACGAAATGTCAATACTTTCACTATAAACTATGAATGGTATAAAAATAGCACATCCACAGTCAAACATATCACAAAACCTTCAATACAATATAGAAGTTTTGTATCATAATAAATCAACTTCAAATAATCTTAAAATCCATCAAAGGATGTTGACATAGGTGAAATCAAAATTCTTTTTAAATAAATATCTCCTTTTATTTTGAAATCATTTAAGATCCATATAAAATAAAACATTTTCTTTGAAAATATTCTTATAAGCTTGTAAGGTAAGCTTTGAAGATTTTATAACGGTGGAAAATAGCCGCACGATCCGTATAAGTTAAAAAATCATTCTTACCTTAATTCTTTCGAAAAGGTTAAAAAGGACCATGTTTTGAAAACGATGGAAAGATTCCTTTATAAACCACTTATAAAAGTCAAAAAGGGTATAAATGACTTTAACTCATATTCTAGTAAATAGTAAAAATGTTTTGAAATACATTTTTAAGAAACATGGATGTGGATGATAAAGAGATCCTAGTAGATTATTACATATAAACAACCTCAGATAATGAAGAGATTGTGAAATAACCCTTACCTTGTAATTTTCCTTGGTTGGGGTATGTTAACCTCCTGTAAAATGGTGAAATAATTGTTATTAAATTATACAAGAATCATATATATTAATATGATATCATATATGATCTTTTAACATTGATTTGTTAATAATATCTTAGAATTATCGTTGTTTCGGGTGTTAACTTACTTGTTTTCTTTTATATGTTTTGTTACGTAAGACATGTTTGTAAAGGATAGGTTTTATATTATTCATATCCAGAATGATATAAATTCCTTAAACATCATATTTTAAATCATCAAATGATAATTATACTTGAATGGATACAATGGAGAATGAATCTCATCGCGTTCGTGGAGACGGTAGTCCGTACGTACGCACGAGCGACAATATCATTATTTTGATATTAAAATAATATATAATGGATGGTATATCATATATACAGAATCCTTAACATGTTATATTTATTATTTACATGAGTTACACATCATTATTATACCCATCCAAATAATATTATATTGAATAACAATTACACCACGACGTGGAGACGGTAAGCCGTACGTACGCACGTATGGTGACATGTAATTCAAAGGGTGGATAGAATAATGAATATGGTTGTACCATATTTATAATAACATCAAAGTATATATATGATACTGGATTTATTATTTTAGAATGGTAACAACAAAGGAAGAAGAAGTGGAAGAAGAAATGAACTTAGAAAAGGGTGGTGAAATCATTACCTCTTCGTCGGGTTCTTCCTTTTGATTTGATCAAAAGGGCTCCTTAGGTTGGCTTTCTGATCAAAATAAGGCCTCTAGGTTGTATTGAGGGATGTTGTGAGAGTATTTGGACAGATTTTGGCCGAACCAAAAGGCTTTGAAGGTGTGAAGAAATGGGAAGGAGGAGTGCCCTTTTATAAGAGGGGTGAGAGGCACCTTTGGAAAAGCTAGAGATATTAGTTTATAATAAATTCATAATCGGGTTCCAATGGCTCCAAAGTTGACTATTCAAAGGTTAAAGTGGGTATGGGTCGAAAACAACTCAACCAATAGAATTTAGACAGGTTTGGGTACTTATATTAACCTTATCTATAAGTATTAACTTTAAGTTAATTAGTTTCACTTTTACAATGTCTCTTTGTATTTTTATATAATATGGTTAATAAACTTACTATATACATCCAAGAGACCCCCAAGTGGTCCATTAATGATGAAACTATCATGATATAAGTCTCTTGGCCTAACCGTATATTTTTAAGAATTTAATATCATTTAATAATATAATATTTGTTTTAAGAACTCTTTTATGTCAATTTTGACACTATTCAATAGTTGATTTTTGTGAAACTCATAACAGATTGATTACTTCTAAAAAATCCAATTAAATAAATCCTAATATATCATATTATCCTAGGAAATTAGTTTAATTCATTAAAAGTTTCATATTATATTTATTTGGGTATTTATAATATCAATTATTTTAATTTTTCACTATTCTAGTAATTACTGCATCATCATTGTGTCATAAATAAAATAAATTATTTAATGTCTAAAAATTATAAATAAAATATCATTATGTAGGAAATCTTTTTATCTTTCTAATTAATATTTATAATCTAAAATCCAACATATATAACCCTATGTAACAATTGTTTTTCTAAAAGATATATGCTTGTGTCATTTTTGAATTCATTAAAATAAAGTGTCATTATCACTTACAAGTGGATCAATGGGGTCCCAAAATCGACCCAAAGATGCCCATGGTCGACCATGTATCAACCAATAGGTTTAAGACACGTTTTAGGGTAATTAATATTATTATAATATAATTTTTTAACCCTTATTTACCATATTTATCCTTAACCATGGTAAATAAAATATTTACCGCAGTAATTATTCAAAATGTCTAAAAATAAAAGTTACCTATTTACACAATTTGAACATCCTGATTCCAAATATGGAATCCATTTTTCTAAATTCAAAACACAGAATTGGCAGAAATTAATTTAAAATTAATTCCCGCTGTCAAAACAAAAAGCGTGTTTTTAAGAGATAATAAATATCGAAAGATTGACACTTGTTTATGTTCGGTTTAATTGTAAAATTATGTCCAATGACCAAAATTATATTAAACGGTAAAAATATATTCTAAATATACTTTAAAACCACTGAAATTCATAATTTATCACTATTAATTATTTTGATTAAAAATGTTGTTTTTAATTAAAATTTAGTAATTTTCACTATTCATCAAAATATGAAAGTTATCTGAAATGTACAAAAATTTCAACTTAGGCTAAATTCGATATTCCGAATCCAAAAATGAAGTCCATTTTCAAATATAAAATATATATAATTTCAAAAAGTTTGTATTACTATTCATAACGGCTAGTTTGATTAGTTATGGTGTGTTAGAACTCGGTGTTGCGTACAACACACGCTATCACATTATTCAAAGAGAAGCGTATCGTAGAAGCTTGGGGTGTTACACTCTCCCCTCCTTCAAATAATTTCGTCCTCGAAATTTCTAGAATACTTATCACATGAAAAGACTCGGGTGGTTCTTTATCATAAGTTCCTCGGGTTCCCACGTTGCTTATTCCATCTTGTGGTTTCTCCACAAAACATTTACCAGACTCGTCGTCCGGTTTCTCAGTACTTGTTCTCTCGTATCAAGAATCCTGACGGGCTCTTCGCAATAAGACAGATCAGGTTCCAGTTCTAATTCCTCATATTTGAGTACATGCGTTGGATCAGGCATGTATTTCCTCAACAGAGATACGTGGAACACATCGTGAACTTTGGAGAGACTTGGCGGCATTGCCAATCGGTAAGCTACAACCCCAATTCGTTCTATAATTTCGAAAGGTCCGATGTACCTGGGACTCAATTTACCTTTCTTACCAAAACGTATGACTCCCTTCCATGGAGATACCTTCAGGAAAACATGATCACCAACTTGAAATTCCAAATCCTTCCTTCGATTATCGGCATAGCTCTTCTACCTACTTTGAGCTGCTTTGATGTGATTTTGGATTACTTTCACCTTTTCCACCGTTTCCTCCACCAGTTCTGGGCCTACAAGTTTTCTTTCACCAACGGCATCCCAACAGGTTGGTGTACGACATCTCTTTCCGTATAACGCTTCATATGGTGCCATCTGAATACTCAAATGGAAGCTATTGTTATAGGAAAATTCTACCAGAGGTAAATATTGATCCCACATACCCTGAAAGTCAAGTGAGAAACATATCAACATGTCTTCTAAGGTTTGAATAGTCCGTTCTGATTGTCCGCCGGTCTGAGGGTGGTAAGTAGTGCTCAAATGACATTCAGTATCCAGGGATTTCTGAAGACTTTTCCAAAATATTGAAGTAAAACGGGGATCTCGATCAGAAACAATTGATAAGGGTACTTCATGAAGTCTCACAACTTCATTAATATATAGTCTTGCTAGACGTTCCAGGGGTAGATCTTCTCTTATAGCAAGAAAATGTGCTGACTTGGTAAGACGATCAACAATCAGCCATATTGCATCATTCCTTCTAGGAGTCTTTGGTAGCCCCATGACAAAGTCCATCGTAATATTGTCCCATTTCCACTCCGGTATGGGAAGAGGTTGCATGAATCCTCCAGGCTGTTGCCTCCCAGCTTTCACTTGTTGAGAAACCATACATCTTGACACAAAATCAGAAATCTCCCTCTTCATGTTGTCCCACCAAAAATGTTCCTTCAAATCTCTATACATTTTGGTGCTCCTAGGGTGTATAGAGAAATTGGAACTATGAGCATCATCCAGCAATTCCCTTTTTAGATCAGGTATATCCGGAACACAAAGTCTCTTCCCAAATTTCAAAATTCCTTCTTCATACACAAAGTCTCTCAATCTCCCATCATTCACAGCTTTAATCTTCTTTTGAAATTCTTCATCATCGGTCTGAGTACTCTTAATCCTTTCTATTAAAGATGGTTTGGCAACCATTTGAAAAAGAAATGATGTTTCGCCTTCCCTGGATATTCCCATGTCCATCTTCACTAGATCCATGAAAATTGGATCCCATTCAATTCTCATATAGTTCAAAACTCCATGGTCTTTTCTACTCAAAGCATCTGCCACCTTGTTTGCTTTCCCCGGGTGGTAGTGTATCGTGCAATCATAATCCTTGAGTAATTCAAGCCATCTCCTTTTCCTCATATTGAGTTCTTTTTGTGAGAAAATATACTTCAAACTCTTGTGATCAGTATAAATCTCACATTTTTCACCATAGAGGTAGTGCCTCCATATCTTCAAAGCAAAGATCACAGCTGCTAACTCGAGATCAAGAGTAGGATAGTTTTGTTCATGAATTTTCAACTGTCGTGATGTATAGGCAATAACTCTATCATTCTGCATAAGGACACAACCAAGTCCTTTCTTCGATGCATCACTATAAATAACGAACCCATCATTCCCCGATGGTAGAGTCAATATAGGAGAATTGAATAATCTTTTCTTCAGTTCTTCGAAACATTCTTCACACTCTTTTGTCCAAACAAATTTAACCCCTTTACGTGTGAGCTTCGTTAATGGGTTAGCCAATCGGGCAAAATTCTGGATGAAACGTCGATAATAACCTGCCAAACCAATAAAACTGCGTACCTCAGTTATACTCGTAGGTGCTGGCCATTCTTGGATTGCCTTGGTCTTAGAAGGATCAACAGAGATTCCATCTTTAAAGACAATATGGCCAAGAAAAGAAATCTCTTGAAGCCAGAATTCACACTTGCTAAACTTCCCATATAATTCATGCCTCCTCAGAGTCTTCAAGATAATGAGAAAGTGATTTTCATGATCTTCGTAGGTTTTGGAGTATACCAATATATCATCAATAAATACCACCACAAATTCATCGAGATACTCCTTGAAAACTCTATTCATCAGATCCATGAATACAGAGTGTGCATTAGTCAATCCAAACGGCATTACGGTAAACTCGTAATGCCCGTACCTGGTTCAAAATGCTGTCTTCGAAATGTCTTCCTTCTTCACACACAACTGATGGTATCCAGATCGAAGGTCAATCTTTGAAAAGTATTGATCTCCATGCAGTTGGTCAAATAAATCATCAATACGAGGTAGGGGATACTTGTTCTTTATTGTTATAGCATTGATCTCCCTGTAGTCGATACATAACCTCATAGATCCATCTTTCTTTTTAACAAAAAGAACAGGGGCTCCCCATGGAGAAACACTAGGACGAATAAATCCCTTATTACTCAATTCTTCTTGTTGTTTCGTTAGTTAGACTAACTCTATAGTGGCCATTCTATAAGGGGTCTTCGATATAGGCCTTGATCCAGGAATCAAATCAATGGAAAACTCAACTTCTCGTTCTGGAGGATGTCCAGGTAAATCTTCCGGAAATACATCTACAAATTCTTTCACAACAGGTACATCCTCTATTTGAACATTCCTTTCCTCACCGACAGTTACTTCATTCTCTTCCTCCCCAATAATTGAATTAAGTTGAGCTACTGGGGGTGGATCTAAATAAGAATTAGGTGGTGATGATTCTACTCTAAAGATAAGGTGTTCCTTATCATTATCATCAAGAATCGTAAATTCATTCTTTTTACAATAAATCTTCGCATCATAGTCCGAAAGCCAGTCCATACCGAGGATTATATCAAACTCAATCATAGGTATGACGATGAGATCAGCAGATAAAGAAAATTTATGTGCTCTAATGGGGACTGATTAACAAAACTTTGTTGCAATGACACTTCCCTTAGGAGTTTTAACTGACAACTCCCTTATTAAATAAAATTGCCAATATCTAATTTTCTTAGCAAACTGGGAAGATATGAAACAATGCGAAGATCCAGAGTCAAATAATGCATTTGCTAAACTTGAGGAAACCATTAAATTACCTGCCACCACGTCTTTTGGAGCTTCTACCTCTGCAGTAGTGATAGCATAAGCCTGGTCTTGACCCCTTGGCCTTTTCTGAGGTAAGTTCTCCTAACGCTTAGGACATGCATTTGCATAATGCCCCATCTTCCTGCAATTGTAGCACTGAACGTGGGTAGCTTCCTTCTTCCCCTTGCAATCATGAGCTTGGTGGCCTTTTTCACCACACTTGTAACAGACTCCCATTCCCTTCAGGCAAGCACCGGGGTGTTTCTTCCCGCATTTACCACAATATGGATATTCAACCTTTCCCATATTACCCTTATTTCCATTCCCAGATTGATCAGCAGGTCTCTTCTTCTCTTGCTTTGCTTTAAAGTCATAATACATAGAGAATTCCTTTTCGGTCTTGATAGCACATGAGACAATGTCTTCGTACGATGAAAAGAATTGTGAGACTAATGCTCGACGGAGAAATGGTTTTAACCCATCAAAGAAACGATCAATCTTACTTCTTGGGTTGCGAATATAATCTCCGGCATACCTCGCTAACCTTGTAAAGTTAGCCTCATAATTTGTGACATTCTCATCCTCCTTTTGTCTCAGACTCAGAAATTGCCTTTCCATATCTGCTCGATGGTCGCGAGGAAAGTATTTTTCTAAAAACATATCTTTGAACTCCCTCCACTCCATATTTGATACTTCATCATCTTCCTTCATGTTTTGAATCAATGACCACCATTGATCAGCATCTCCAGTGAGGCGGTAAATTGCCATGATAACTTTTTCCCTTTCACTGCTCCCCAAAGCCTGAAATATTTTCTCTAGGGAAAATATCCATTGCTCAGCTACTAAGGGATTTGTATTCCCATTGAACGTTGGTGGTTTTTGCCTCATGAATCGATCTAACATTGATCCTCCACACTGCGGATCAGGGTGCTCCATACGGGTAAGGTTATTATTCATAACCTGAGTAAGTTGTCCCAGTATGGTGATTAGCTGATCGGCACCAGTTGCATCACCAGCCCCACTATAATTATCTTGAGCAGGAGGGAAATCCCTACATGGAGTGTGTGCATTGATACGGTTTCCATTTCTTCCACTAGGCGCCATTTCTAAACAATGGCATAAACTAGATCAGTTTATGAATTAAAATACATAATCCCATACTTATAAAACACTTAACATAAATTGAACTATTTATGGATATAATCAATAATCATAAGAATGTTTTCTTTGAGGAAGTATATACTCATAATCCCTTCAATATGATTTGTAAAGAAAATGAGAGTTATCCTAAGCATATCCCCCGGGAGTGTCGTAACCAAGAGTGCAGCAAGGCCCGTTGTCGTGCACCAGTTCCCGTTCGAGTCTAGCTCAAAGCAGTGTTTTCGGGTTTTACCCCTAGGTACATCTGTGCCAGAGCCGCCTCTACCTGCTCGTATCCAGATAGGGATGTATTGCTCGGAAAACTCACAAAATATCTACAATACTAGAATTCTAGGAAGTTCTTCTATACTAATCCTCAAAGTTCATCTTAGGTCTACGTGCTCTAATCAGAGTTTATCTAAATCTAGCTTCCAAGGTTTGTACTAAACTTTCTCTGATACCAACTGTAACGCCCCGACCCTAGTTACCCAGAGTCGGTGCATTATTACATAACATTGGCATGATCACAAGAAAGATCAAATCTCGAAAGACCGATTGGTTTAGTAGCCTTGGAAACACTAGATATATTCATAAGTTTTACATTACATCATAAAATGAAAAACTACTACAACAACATAATGTTTCCACAGTCCACACTATAATCCCCTCATAATATCCCTGCAGGTCATTCATAACTTACATCTTCACATCCTGGGAAAAATAAAACATAGAAAAGGGGTGAGCTCAAATCCCCAATAAGGATAACAATATAGCGGAACATTCAAAAATAAGCATAAACATTTAAGGCAATGAAATACTAAAGAAAAAGCCTTTTAAACTTGAACTTCAACATAGTATGGCAAAAGTAAAATGAAATAATGCCATTTACTTGTTCACATGGATATTCTATTAATCGAATAATCACATGCAAAATCAATAACCACTTTCATAATGTTGGAATGCATAATTCCACACTATCATAACCACATAGCCAAGGCCTCGTGCCAAGACTACAAATAAGATTTTGTCAAGGCCTTGGGCCAAGACACTAGTTTTTCTCATGATACCTACTGATGCATCGAGGAGCTATAGCGGGCTCCACCCGTCACATATTAAGTCCAATGCATTCCCATATGAAAAGGTTTAAACATAACATAAACATTCGTATTAAAAATAGAATACGAAATGTCAATACTTTCACTATAAACTATGAATGGTATAAAAATAGCACATCCACAGTCAAACATATCACAAAACCTTCAATACAATATAGAAGTTTTGTATCATAATAAATCAACTTCAAATAATCTTAAAATCCATCAAAGGATGTTGACATAGATGTAATCAAAATTCTTTTTAAAGAAATATCTCCTTTTATTTTGAAATCATTTAAGATCCATATAAAATAAATCATTTTCTTTGCAAATATTCTTATAAGCTTGTAAGGGAAGCTTTGAAGATTTTATAACGGCGGAAAATAGCCGCACCCGCCGTATAAGTTAAAAAAAACATTCTTACCTTAATTCTGTCGAAAAGGTTAAAAAGGACCTTGTTTTGAATACGATGGAAAGATTCCTTTATAAACCACTTATAAAAGTCAAAAAGGGTATAAATGAATTTAACTCATATTCTAGTAAATAGTAAAAATGTTTTGAAATACATTTTTAAGAAACATGGATGTGGATGATAAAGAGATCCCAGTAGATTATTACATATAAACAACCTCGGATAATGAAGAGATTGTGAAATAACCCTTACCTTGTAATTTTCCTTGGTTGGGGTAGGTTAACCTCCTGTATAATGGTGAAATAGTTGTTATTAAATTATACAATAATCATATATATTAATATGATATCATATATGATCTTTTAACATTGATTTGTTAATAATATCTTAGAATTATCGTTGTTTCGGGTGTTAACTTACTTGTTTTCTTTTATATGTTTTGTTACGTAAGACATGTTTGTAAAGGATAGGTTTTATATTATTCATATCCATAATGATATCAAGTCCTTAAACATCATCTTTTAAATCATCAAATGATAATTATACTTGAATGGATACAATGGAGAATGAATCTCATCGCGTTCGTGGAGACGGTAGTCCGTACGTACGCACGAGCGACAATATCATTATTTTGATATTAAAATATTATATAATGGATGGTATATCATATATAAAGAATCCTTAACATGTTATATTTATTATTTACATGAGTTACACATCATTATTATACCCATCCAAATAATATTATATTGAATAACAATTACACCATGACGTGGAGACGGTAAGCCGTACGTACGCACGTATGGTGACATGTTATTCAAAGGGTGGATAGAATACTGAATATGGTTGTACCATATTTATAATAACATCACAGTATATATATGATACTGGATTTATTATTTTAGAATGGTAACAACAAAGGAAGAAGAAGTGGAAGAAGAAATGAACTTAGAAAAGGGTGGTAAAATCATTACCTCTTCTTCGGGTTCTTCCTTTTGATTTGATCAAAAGGGCTCCTTAGTTTGGCTTTATGATCAAACTAAGGCCTCTAGGTTGTAGTTAGGGATGTTTGGAGAGTATTTGGACAGAGTTTGGCCGAACAAAAAGGCTTTGAAGGTGTGAAGAAATGGGAAGGAGGAGTGCCAATTTATAAGAGGGGTGAGGGGCACCTTTGGAAAAGCTAGAGATATTAGTTTATAATAAATTCATAATCGGTTTCCAATGGCTCCAAAGTTGACTATTAAAAGGTTAAGGTGGGTATGGGTCGAAAACAACTCAACAAATAGAATTTAGACAGTTTTGGGTACTTATATTAACCTTATCTTTAAGTATTAACTTTAAGTTAATTAGTTTCACTTTTACAATGTCTCTTTGTATTTTTATATAATATGGATAATAAACTTACTATATACATCCAATCGACCCCCAAGTGGTCCATTAATGATGAACCTATCATGATATATGTCTCTTGGCCGAACCTTAGATTTTTAGGAATTTAAAATCAATTAATAATATAATATTTGTTTTAAGAACTCTTTTATGTCAATTTTGACACTATTCAATAGTTGATTTTTGTGAAACTCATAAAAGATTGATTACTTCGAACAAAAGTAAATTAAATCAATCCTAATATATCATATTATCCTAGAAAATTAGTTTAATTCATTAAAAGTTTCATATTATATTTATTTGGGTATTTATAATATCAATTATTTTAATATTTCACTATTATAGTAATTACTGCATCATCATTGTGTCATAAATAAAATAAATTATTTAATTTATAAAAATTATAAATAAAATATAATTATGTAGGAAAGCTTTTTATCTTTCTAATGAATATTTATAATCTAAAATCCAACATATATAACCCTATGTAACAAAGATATATGCTTGTGTCATTTTTGAATTCAATAAAATAAAGTGTCATTATCACTTATAAGTGGATCCATGGGGTCCCAAAATAGACCCAAAGATGCCCATGGTCGACCATGTATCAACCAATAGGGTAAAGACACGTTTTAGGCTAATTTAGTATTATTAAAATATTATTTTTTTAACCCTTATTTACCAGATTTACCCTTAACCGTGGTAAATAAAATATTTACCAAAGTAATTATTCAAAATGTCTAAAAATAAAAGTTACCTATTTACACAATTTGAACATCCTGATTCCAAATATGGAATCCATTTTTCTAAATTCAAAACACATAAGTGGCAGAAATTAATTTAAAATTAATTCCCGCTGTCAAAACAAAAAGCGTGTTTTTAAGAGATAATAACTATCGAAAGATTGACACTTGTTTATGTTCGGTTTAATTGTAAAATTATGTCCAATGACCAAAATTATATTAAACGGTAAAAATATATTATAAATATACTTTAAAACCACTCAAATTCATAATTTATCACTATTAATTATTTTGATTAAAAAAGTTGTTTTTAATTAAAATTTAGTAATTTTCACTATTCATCAAAATATGAAAGTTATCCGAAATGTACCAAAATTTCACCTTAGGATAAATTCGATATTCCGAATCCAAGAATGAAGTCCATTTTCAAATATAAAATATATATAATTTCAAAAAGTAGGTATTACTATTCATAACGACTAGTTTGATTAGTTATGGTGTGTTAGAACTTGGTGTTGCGTACAACACACGCTATCACATTATTCAAAGAGAATCGTACCGTAGAAGCTTGGGGTGTTACATCGTCATAAAATAAAACCTCTCAAAAAAATACAAAAAAATCACCCTAATACAATTTTTATACTACAACATCACAAATAATGATTATTTTTACATATAAATATTATAAAATATTAAAAAAATATTTTAAATGGTTACTTTATTTAAATCTTCTAAATCTACCATGTAATAATAAACAACTTTTTATACTTAAAATTATATTTAATCATATTATGGTCATTTCAAATTTATTGGTTGAATGTAAAAAAAATTATTAACATGTTTAAAAACAATATATTTATAAATATTTACTCCCGTATAATATAGTGTCATGATGATGACATCCAAATAAAATAATAATATCAATATTATATTATTGTTCAGTAAGACTCAGCCTTAGTTTTAACCTAATATATCAAAGGGACTCCATGATGTATTCAATGAAAGATAAAATTGGTGTTTGTTTTTATTAAAGATAAAATATATATTAGGTGTATCAAAATATATTAATGGATTTAAATTAAATTGAAAGAATATATTTCATAAACATTAAGGATGTTACATCCTAACCCACTTAAAATAAATTTAACCCTAAAACATTTCATTGAAATCAAATGATTAATATTTCTTGAAATGCTTAATGGAAATCAACGTAATAAAAATAATTAATAAAAAAGCATAATAAAAGTGGAAATTTGAAAACATGAGTGTCACTAGAAGTTATGTATAACTAGGACTCTACATAGGATAATAATATTTTAGAATCGAAGAAAAGGATAAATAATTTTATAGAGTAATTGAGTTAATTGATCATTAACAATTTAATGGTCAATGTAAATATAAGATCCTAAAAAATATATGATGATCTAAAATACATCCAGTTTATCATAATTAAATGTACTTGGATAATAATTTTAATCAATATCATTTTCCTAGAGTTGAAAAGTAATCTAACATCATATACTATAAGAATATAAAAAAGGAAACACACGTAATTGAGGAGTATAATTTCATTGTTTAATAATTTTCTATGAATATCTCATCTCTTCTCCAAATTTTGATTTTTCAAGATGTGTTTTTTATTCAAAAATTACTAAAATAATAATTTAAATACATATTATCCAAAAAGGGATAGTTAAGATATTCAATATTTCTTTATAAATTAACTAAAAAACTTTTATAACATGGTAATTGATTTTATAAAATGAGAAAATTTTCAAAATATACACTAATCTTAAAAATTCGATAGTACACCAACAACCCGATTAAAAATTAATAATTCCAAGTTTTTAATTAAATATAGATCGTAATAAGTTTTATTTATTTACATACCATCTAATGATTGAACATGTGGTCTTTAACATTAATCAGAATCTAATCACATATAACTAGTGCTTCCGAAAAATAATTTCTCAATATAACACTCACATGTTTAATAGTTATATTGAAAAAATCTATGAAAAAAAAATTAGATAATCATTCCATTAGTATATAAATAAAATAATTATAATTAATTAAAAGTAACTAAAATACACAAATAAAAATACCAATGTATGCGAGGATCGAAACCAAGATGTGGACGTCGCTCAAGGATATGGTTGGAAATCATTAATCTCACAAGATCATGACCCCTTTGAGTCTATGTTGAACCACCAGAATTTTGAGGGTTAGATGATACATCATCAATATGGTCACCGTGTAAGTCATCTGTCTTCATCTCATTAAATAGATCTGGGTCCATATGAAACATGAAATGACTATTGATAGAAAATTGGTCAAAAAACTATTATATATAGATTTATATTATATATTACTATAACCATAATTTTACTATTTCAAACTTCGTATTCATACACATCTTCATATATGATAGTTTCAATAACTCCATATTCCTTTTAAATATCATTATTTTATATAGAAGTTTTTGATTAATCATATCATGTCATTTTAAATTATTTTCTTACATCAATAAAATCGTCGTCACCCTATACCCTTATCTATAAGGTGTTATCATATAAATTCATTTATCATTATGGAAAAAATGTATTAGGATTAGTCTCTTGAAAAATTTAAATTCTATGCACTTCAGCGGAACCACGTTCAATTTGAATAAACTTATTTTCCAATGATTTAATTTTTATTTTCCTTCACCAGTCACCCAACTCTCTTGAAGATACTCAATAATTTTTATAATAAATTTGATGTGTCTGATGAGCTAATAAAAATGGTTCATTTACTATAAAAAGTATTTTATATTTAATATTAATAATTCCACTTATTATATGAACATTCAAACCTTTCCCAGTATCCAACCATTGACATTTAAATATTGTTATGTAATTCTATCCCAAATAATATAGTCCAATTATTTCTTCTCACAAGTTATAAAAGTCAAGATCAATATCTCTATGATGAGATCATCTTAAGAAAAATCCATTACTAATTTTTTTTCCCTTAATGCATGTGTATGAAATAAAAATACATTCACCACATATTCATTATAATATTTATCCATTTTTTATGTTTCCTTAATCAATAGACACAATTTATTATCAATTTGTCAGCGTGTCAAGATACATAAAAATTTGTAGAAAAGTTCACAATAAAAAATGAAATAAATTTATTTTATATGTTGATCTATAAATAATTTATTTTTGTAGTTTTTGAAAGATGTAAGAAAATTTATTCTGGTGACGTTATTCAAGAGAAGTAGAAATTATATTTTGAAAATGTTTCTCGATATGATAAAAATATAAACTTAAAATAAAATGATATTATTTTATTGTAAAAAATAATGTATATTAAGTGACTAGAGCATTCACAGTACAAATGTTTTCAGTTAATCATATTTGAGTAGAACATATGTATAATATCATTGATTTAATCATTTCAATTCCATCTTTCTTAAACTCCACCAAAGAAATGTTCGTCCTAATTAAAAACATATATTTGATTTCGCATTTTGTTTTTAAAATTTCCCTCAATAAGATCAATGTTTATTTTTATTCAGGGACATTTAGATTGAAAATAATGATAGTATAAAAAATAAATTTCCTACGATAAATAGTCCTGTTCAATTGACCATTCGAATGATGATTTGTTACGTACTTTTTTCTTCAATTTTTTCATGAATCTATTGAATTGGTATACCCATCTGAACATTATTGGGCCGCCAAATTTTTCATCACTGGAAAATGTAATATTGAATTTTTTATTTAGTAAAAAACCCTGTGGGAATATTTTTTCCAGTTTACATACAATTAAAACAAAATATATTTTTTAGTTTACATAATGCATTATAGTGTGTTATTTAAGTAAAAATATATCTGAAAAATATAAAAAAAAATTAGTACATCCTAAATCATATAATTCAACAAAAATCGTAATACTATCAGTGGAATTATTTTGATTATAACTTGAAAATCATGACTTTTAAATCTGGTAATATGACAATTTCTGACACATCTTCCCAAATTGGAAACATAACCATATGAAAGTGTAAAATATGCAAACCACTGACAAAATAATAATAAATTTTATTTATATGTCTATACACTACTTTTGTCTTCAATAATATCCATGATCTGACATTTTCAAATCATTCAAGTTATGGTCACCTGAAAATGAGGGAATGATCTAATCATGAATAAGCATTATCTTTTCTCTTACCTACTGTATCCAAAACTGTATAAAATATATTATAAAAAAAATCATTTCAATATGAATGAAATCCAACCTGTGAATAACGAATAAATCAGACCAATATGAATGATCCCAAAAAATACATCGTTTTATAAAATTGTGTTCTTTCCCAAAGCCATCAATTTTTTATTGATGTATAGTTGGTCTAAAGGTAATGGCAGGTAATGAATAGACAAATTATTTTAACTCCAAACCTAAAATATTTTTTGAATGTGAATCTTTTTCAATTGTTACATTTCTAAAATGATATTTGTTCTTATGAAAATGATGATCTGTTGAAGGAATATTAGATGAGAGTCAAAAAAACAAGGTTTTCTTCTATTGGTAACCATAAATTCTTTTCTATCTCACATAGAATATCGATATGAATTTGGACCATGTGTACTCCAGCTAGATGATATTCTATATGTTGGGAAGTCACTAATTATCAACATCAATGAATCTTTCATCGGGAATTTTTTTTCACAGTAACATCATATTTACTCACAACATTACTCCACAATAAATTTAATTATTCAATCAATGGCTTTAAAAAAAATCAATATTATTTTTTCAGATTTCATTGAATTAATAAGGTCAAAAATATATATGACTCATTCATCATCATCCAAATGAGGTCAATTTTATAGAGTAATAAATACATGCCAATAGGAATATTGACTACTTTAGGAAATAAATGGATAGAATCCACCCATGGAAATACCTAATTGAATGTTTTGGGCTTCAGAAGAAAAATAATGATGTACATTGTCAACAATTTCCATGAATCGCCATCAAAACAATGATTTAAGCTTTTACCATTTGAAATATTGGTTTTTTTCATGGCATGACTGGCGATGTGTTATGAGACCTCAATAAATGATAAAATATTGGTGTTAGTAGAAAATAATATAACTATTTTATATAAATCATTCTCGACATCCCTATTGAAGTCTCTTTATACAACGATCTTACACATTTAATAAAACTATTTAATGAATAATTTTACCATAATATTAGATGAATTCATTTGAATGGGCATGAATATCCTAATAACCATGTTCATGATTATGAACCCACCTTTTCCTCCCATAAAAATTTATAAGAAACACATTTCTTTTAGGTAATAGTGTTTTAACCAAAAAGAATATATAATCAAAATAGATATTTTCCTTTCCATTATCTTATTTTATAGCCATAAATTATGTAAATGCTTCTAATTATCTTATCCTACAACCAGGATACAAGGCATCCTCTACGGACCTCAACAACTCATAAAATTTAGATTCTTCTAACTCAAGCGTTAAATCAATATCATCTCAAGTTTTAGTGTGTTGTAAAAATGGACCTACAACATTAATATTAAATTTTGAAAAAATGATATATTTGAAACCAAAATCATAGTATCTTTTATGGAACTATATTCACCATGTTGATACCAAAAAAAATAATTTGTCTGAAAAACTACACACAATAGATGACTTCCCAATATTGTCAATTGTTTAAAAAATCATATGACCACATTTTCAGAATGACTCTTAATTTTCCCTTTTGAAAAAAAAAATTGTTTTGATGGTGCAAATGATAATAAAATATTTAATAGCCTCAATATATAAATATTTATACCTAAATTGTTTATATTCGTGCACCGATTAATCAAGGCACAATAATCTAGTAATGACTGTTGTCTACTTTCTTATTCCATATTTTAATAAAAATATTTAATAATTAGTTTATTAATGAATAATTTAATATAAGAAAAACATGTTAAAAAATAAGAATAAAATTGATAATTATTCCTATGTATTACTAATTATTTGTAATTATTCTAAAATGTTTCTAAATAATAAAAATTATATATAATTATTTCTAATTATTTCTAATTATAATAATTTCATATAATTATTATTAATTATTTTATAATTTCCACTAATTATTCCTAATTACCACTAATCACAGCAAATAGCCGCTAATTTCCTTTATTCACCACAAATTATTAGTAATTATCACTAATTATTATAATTTATTACAATATTTTACTAATTTTTACAGTTAATTACTAGTTCTTAAAATTTTTGGCTATATTCCTCTATTTATTCTTCATTGTTACTAATTACTGCTATTTATTACTAATTTTCACTATTTATTAATTATTACAACTATTTATTAGAATTTATAATTATTTATTATTAATTTCCATTATTTGTTACTATTTAATACTATTTATTAATATTTAGTTCTATTTATTTATTTTTATCACTCTTTGTTAATATATATTAATATTTATTTATATTTCTTTCTATTTATTACTATTTACTGATATTTGTTATTAATTATTTCTTTTTATCGATATTTATTACAATTTATTAATAATTATCACTATTTGTTACTATATACCGTTACTTATATCTATTTTCTGCTAATAATTACTATCTACCTCTATTTATTACTATTTACCGCTAAATATTACTAATTATAGTTGATTATTACTATTTTTGCTAATTATCACTAATTGCCACTAATTATTACTATTTTCTTATAATTATTACTAGTTACGGATAATTATTATTAATTGCCAATAATTATTACTAATTATGCCAATTATAACGAATTATTATTAAATATTTATAGTTATTATTATTTATTACTAATTATAACTATTTATTTCTCTTTACTATTATTTCAAACTAATTACTTCTATTTGTTACTCAATACAGGTAATTATTACTAATTATTTGTATTTATTACTAATAATTACTAATTAATTCTAATTACTGTAAATTATGACTAATAACTGCTAATTCTTATTATTTTTTTATAATTATTAATATATATTTCTAATTATTACAATTGTATTCTATTTATTACTACTTACTATAATTATTACTATTCACTATTGAGGACTGCTAGTTTTTACTAATTACGGATAATTATTACTAATTACACCTAATTGTTACTAATTACCAATAATTATAACTATTTACAATTAATTATTACTAATTACTACTAATTATTACTAATTAAAAATAATTTTACTAATTACCTCGATTTATTACTAATTACCACGATATATTATTAATTATTTCTAATTATTAGTATTTAATAGTAATTATTAATTTTTATTACTATTTATTAATATATATTACTCTGTATTAATATTTATTACAAATTAAAACCATTTATTACTAATTATTACTTTTTGTTACTAATTATTACTCTGTATTATTATTAACATCTAATTATTACTATCTACCATTAATTATTACTATCTACCACTAATTATTACTGAATACCACTAATTATTACTAATTACCACTAATTGTAAATAGCTACACCTATTTATTACGAATTACCACTAATTTTTACTAATTACTTCAAATTATTACTAATTTTTACTAGTTATTACTGGTTATTACTAAATATTACTATTTATTACTAATTATTACTCATTCTTCATAATTATTACTATTTATTATTATTTATTATCAATCAATACTGTTTATAAAAAATTATTACTATTTACTAATAATTATTAGTATTTACAACTATTTGTTACTAATTATTAATATTTATTAAAATTTATTACTATTCATTATTATTTATTACTATTTTTTATTATTTAGTAATAATTATTACTATTTATTAGTATTGAATTCTATTCGTTACTAATTACCGGTACTTCTTACTAATTGGAGTAAATTATTTTTAATTATTCCTAATTATTCATAATTATCACCAATTACTACTAATTATTACTAATAATTATTGTGTATTGCTAAATGTTAATATTCATCATAATTATTACTATTTAATTCTAATTATTACTATTTAATGTGAATTATTTTTAATTCTTACTAATTATTTATAATTATTACTGTTTACTGGTAATTATTGTTAATTGTTACTAATTACTGCTATTTGTTACTATTTATTACAATTTATCACTATATGTTACTATTTATTACTATTTATTATTAATTATTACTATTTGTTACCAATTATTGCTAATTATAACTATTTATTCCTATTTATTCCTATTTATTTCTAATTACAACTACTTATTACTAATTACTTTTAATTGTTAGTAATTACTACTAATTATTACAAATAACCGCTAATTATTACAACTTATAACTATTTACTTCTAATTATTATTATTTATTATTATTCTTACTACGTATTTTTAATTACCACTAATTTTTACTAATTAACACTAATTATTACAAATTATTACTAATTGCCTCTTATTGATACTAATTACGGCTAGTTACTACTGATTACCACTAATTGATACTAATTACTCTTTATTTATTACTTGTTAAACGTTATTATTACAATTTATTACTATTTATGACTAATTATTTGTAAATACTACAAACTATAACAAATTGATAATAATTAATACTAATTACACATATTTATTAATAATTAATTATAGTTGAACAAAACTATTACAAATTAATATTATATACATTAAAAATAGAAAAACTAAATCATAATAAAACATCATATTTGTAAAAATAAATAATGAAAAATAAAACTATCTAATTCTATGTTAATTTAATTATCGCAAATTACGAATAATTATAACTAATATAAAATAAAATTTATTAATAAAAACATAAAATGAGATAGATAAATACCTTAAAATAGAAACCTTCGTATAATGCAAGGCTTGAATATTGCTCCAATATAAAATTTTAATCATTGAAAAAAATTCAAAGAAGGATGTGATAGTAGAGAGGTAGATAAGAGTGGAGGGAGTTGTGTAATAGGAAATAATTTTATGGGGGTATATATTTGTTAGATTATTTATGATGCATTTTTTCGCAAATAGCTTCCGGTATACAAAGCATTTGCGAAGAGAGATAAATCATGTCACAAATTCTAAAAACCCACAGAAGGGTATTTATGATGGGTGTAACCACTAATAACAATTACACTTCCTACGGTTTCATGTGTAGTGAAGACAAAACCTTTTGTGATGAGATACCCATTTCTATTGAAAATTATTAGTTATTTGTGACGGGAACAAGGCCTCATTTCAAACAGTTCCTACCAATGTACATTTAGCGACGGGACCCTTCCTCGTCGCAAAAATCTCGTCACAAATAACTCTTTTTCTCGTGGTGTACATTCTTTTTCTTTTTCTTTACTAAACATATTATATGGGTCAATTTCATGAAATTTTATCCGAATGACTCATTAAATTAGAAACAATATAAAATATGAGAAAAATATTGCCATGGAATGGATTTTTTGAAAAGTGTCTATGTCATTTTGGACCACATGTTTATTGTTTAGTCCTTTGTTAAGATAAATTCTAGCTTAACAAGAGTTATTTTTTTAATAACATTCACTAATAATTCTAGTGAAAGACAAAATACATATTGTTACACTATAAATATTATACTAATTACAACCATGTATTCCCATTTTCATAATTCAATTCATAGATGTGAAAAAATTAAATATAAAGCTAATCTCACAGACGAGCCAAGAAAGTGGTTTTTAATTTGAAAATACTCAAAAGTTTCTTATGTATTTATATCTAAATTAAATATAAAAATGATTCCATTGAACTACATTGGATAAATAAATATATAATTGATCAATTATGAATTTAAAAAAAATTTAAAATTTAGTTTATCATTATTAATTATTTATAAAAAATGTGAGTTTTCAACTAAAAGGTGGTATTTTTCACTACTCATCCTAAAATGAATCTTCTCATAAAAATACCAAAAAACTATTACAAAGCTAACTTTTATAATCCTATTTCAAAAAATTTGTAATGTTTGTAAAATAAAAATTATAAGTGTAAATACTTTAATTCAAAATATGTTCTCCATTAAAAGGCTATAAAAAACCACATAAAATATACATATTTGATTACATAAAATTTTATTTATTTGTATTTTATTCCTACGAAAATAATTTGATTACTGTCAAACGAATTTATAAAAATTTATAAACATAGTATAGTAAGTCATATTTACACCTGCCAATAAAACCGTAAAGAGACAACTACCATATTAAATACTAATAGCAAAAGTATATTATTTTTCACTAAGACTCAACATTATGTGTAAAAAAAGTTATCAAAGGGGATTGATGTTTCATTCAAAACAAGATAAACATGATTTTCTTGTGATGAATGCTAATATATGTATTCCGTTTCATTTAATATTTTAATGAGTTTGAATTAAATTTAAAGAATGTATTTCAAAAAATCATGGGATGTTACACCAAATGGGCCCAAAATAGTGTATTCTCAAGGCTCAAATACCATATGTTCGAAATATGTCCATATAATATATTTTAGAAATATTTTAATGTCATTTTAACAAATACATTTGTAGTTTAATGCCTATAAATTTGTCTTTAACATAACTACACAAATAATTTTTACTGTATTTACTATTCAATATTTTTAAAAATTAACATGACTTTATTAAATAATATAAAAAATTATTACTCCAAATATGATACCCATTTTTCTAAATTAATTTTATAGAATTATAATAATTTAATTTAAAATTAATCCCACATATGGGATGAGAAAGTGAGGTTTTAAAGAAAAAATGTTGAAAAGGTTACTATGATTTTATTTCAAAATTCAATATGAAAATGATATTAATGACCTAAATTGGATTAATATATATATATATATATATATTATAACTATTATTAATTAAAATTAGTTAAAATTATTATTTATTTTTATAGATAATATATACGAAAACACAATTTTCAATTAGAATTCCTTATTTTTCACTATTAATATAAAATGAATCTTTTTGAAAAAATCATAAAAGACATTGTAAGATAATTTTGGTGTGAATATTTCATAAATGATGTCTAATTTTTCAAATAAATATTATAAACATGTTAAGAATTAGTTAGAAATTATATATTTAATGCCCGACTGAACTTTATTTTAGATAAATATATTTTTTTAGAATATATTTCTTTTTTCATTTAAATCGTTTTAATTTCATCTCAAATCAATAGATATACATTTTATTTATTTTATATATCTATATAATATTTAATTTTCATAATTTGTTTAGTACTACTCCTACATTCCAACATCAGGGTTAAGATATAGTGGTCATGGGTAAATTCTAATACTTTAATAGAGTTTCATGTTTCATTCAAATATGGAGTTGTGTAAATTGAAAGAAATCAAAGTGATCAAATTATTTTAAATGAAAAATATATTTTAATTTTTTGGAATGTTATATTACCTTATATTATTCGTCTTATATGTAATACATGCTATCAAATATAGTGTCCATATTTCAAAATCCTACTGTGTAACATTCTACCGCTTAAAATAAATTACATCTTCAAAATTTAATATTGTTCTTAGTAATCAAGGGTTTGTTATTTGAAAAGAACCATCTTGAAATCCTAAATCATTCATAGGATTAATAAAACATCCTCTTGATAACATGAAAGGTAAATATAATGGTTATGTTCAATAATAGATACCTATGTTTCTATGTAGGAGAACACTAGTGGAGAGTAAAGATATGATCATTGATGAAAATAATAAATAATTATAGAGAGTGATAGAGGTTGTTTATCACAATGATTTGAATGATCAATTTAAATTCAAGGACCTCAAAACCACAAATATTTTATCATTTAAAATATCACATATTCAACATAAATAAAGGTTTTATGATAAAATTTTGATTCAATATCAATTTTTTAGAGTTGAGGAATTCCTTTTCCATGTAGGTTGTGAATATATAAAAATATATTTACATGAAATATGTCTATTTCATAGTAACAATTTTGAATTTTGGTTATTCATTGAACATTTTTCACTTCATATCATATTACAAAAATGAATATTAATGATGAATGTTTTTTTCCTGAAACACTAAAATTAAATTTTACTGATATGCGAGATCCATTCAAGAGGTACAAACTATAATAATTGTCATAAATAAAACCAAAATTTTTAACACAATTTTTGAAATGACACCCAAATTTCATTATAATCCACACTATATACAGTTAACCACAAGACAAATTCAAACTATTTCTTTATAAATTTAATGATCAAGGAAACAATTTTACTTAATGTCACAAAAGAAACATTATTTTCCCTAAATAATATAAATTGGATCTTATTGTAACATTACAAATATTTCATTTACATTATCACTGTAAAACCATAATGAAAACGTGAATTTTCCAAAATAAAAAATCTATGGTTTCAAAATATTATACATAAATAAATAATTTCATGAAACAGTATCAAATATAACATAAACTATTCAATCCTCTAACCATTTTTATAATATACAACAATATCCCATAGACATATTATTATTATCTCAAAATGTAGAACATATTATGGGTTATAATTCAAAAATCATGTCTTTTCATGGATGTTCAACATTCCACTAAATCAATTTTCATGGTTGTTGGTTCCATTCAACATTTGTTCTAAATACATTAAGAAATAGTATTGTATTACAATTATTTAACATTTCATAATTATTATAATCATAATTTCACAAATAATATACTGTTAAAACATATTTATTATATATAAATTCACTTTCATAGTAATCATTCCACTTTATCCGTATCAATACCATAAACATAATCATGATCTATAAGCTTATTCTTAGATTTATTTTCTTGATACTCTGGTAATTTATTTTGTTAGTTATATATTTCATTATAGTGGATGTATTACAAATTTTACCATTCCTTCATTCAATTAAAATCATGATCATTGTGTCATTTTCTCCCACTCATTATGACAATTAAATTTCCCCTTAATCATGTACAATGTTTTTCCCTTCCACAAGTATCAGGTGATAAAAAATATTGCTTTTATATTTTCCCATTATAATGTTTTTTATTTACCATTATATAAATAACTTTCTTCCCTTAAATATCTTAATTCATAGATATTTATTTCTCTCTCTTGATAGAACAATATATTTTTTCAACATTTGATGAGAATGTTTGGGAGACTATTTCCCTATATAGGAATGGATTAATCCCATTATAAAGACACTAAATAATTCTCTTTGTATTACATATGAATTCCACATCATGCCTTTCTATCCTTATAAATATGAATTTATATATATTATAATTTTCTATTCTTTTAGTAGTAGACTCATGAAATGTCTTTCCATACCCACTCATTACTCGTGAGAAAAATAATTTCATGATAAGAGTACATTGAAATCCTTCAATTATATACTATCTCTTTCTTATTTATCCTTGGTGCTTTGAATCATTTACCATCATTGACCTGAATCTCATGAGAGCAGATAAACAAACATGAAAAATTTATTCCTTTCACTACTCTCTTGAGTATGAAATATCTTCTCTGGGTATATTATCCATTACTTAGCTAATCAATTTATTGGTAGTCCCATTTAATGATACTGGTTCTTAATGCGTGAATCATTGTAACATTGCTTCATCATTAGGTGGATTAGTATTCTTCTCTATATGAGAAAGGTAATTAATAATATCCTGATTTAGCTACCCTAACATGGTTAAAATTTGATCATGTCTTTCTACAGCTCCAACTTCATCTTCATTATCTTTCCCATGAGGTAAATCACAAAATGGATTACATGCAATGAAATGTTTTCCAATGCTTCCTCAAAGCCCCATTTATAAAAATGGAGTGCACAATATTGGATAATAAAATTAGAAAACATAATGTTTAATCTAAAAACTAGTGAATACAAAAACATAACTTGAAAAAAACATTACAAAATAATGTCATTATCATAAAAATAAATTTTTTGGGATATCATTATTTGAAACTAATTTATAATAGTATTTAAAATTAATTTCATATATCTTTGTCCTTTAACCCATGAGTATCAAAATAGGTGTATAGTAAGTAATGTTATCATACACTAGTTGATTATCATATTAATCCCAATGATCCCTTTTCAGAGTTATTACCCCTCGGTAAATATGTTCTATAATTGTCCCCCCAAATAGATTTCATTCATGGATGTGTTTTCTTGAAAAAACACATAATCTCTCCCTTATCATATTATTATTTTATTATTTTATAATTATCCACAAATTGTATCATAGGATCGCGTCCCCTAATACATGTATTCGTAAATCTTGTTTCCAAATATTCTACTAAACTTCCTTTAATACCAACTATAATGACCCAGACCCCAGTACCCCAAAGTTATTTTCTACTTTTTATATTGGCATATGATACAATGATTCACATACTGATAGGATAAATAGTTTAATAATAAATTTATACTAGATACATGATTTAAATTAACATTACATTTGAAAATAAACATTAGAGAATGAATTTTATTTTTGAATGAACTTATTCCCATTAGTTTATCACTGTATATCAATTAAAAAATAATCCCACATATCATGGGGAAAATAAAACATAAGAAAGTGAGACATCAGAAAGTCAGTAGGGGTAAGAAAATAATAGAAGCTGCGAATATGTAATTCATAATCGATATGTAGTTATGAATAACTGAAACACATGATATATAATCAATAACTGGAGAATATTATGACAAGAGTAAATGATAACCAATATATTTCATATGATTAATAACATGAGTTCAAAACATTTCCATTGTTATTATATGGAATTGAATATTTCAATTTAATATCAATAAAAAAATTTATTATGATGGAATTCATAATGATGGACATCTAAAACATAACATTGCGCCCTTATTAAATGATATCTAATGTTGTCAATGCCTTATTCCCAAACATCTATGTATATGGGTAAGGCCTTGATGAAAACTCAATATACTATGTCTCATGATTCGTATCGTGGCCCAGAAGGGTTGTAAGGTTCCCAACCCATCACATAAAAACACCAAGTAATCCCCCATATAAAAATGGTGAAACGTAATCAATATAAAAATTTTTATTTAACAAATAACATATGATATTTTAATACATATCCTAATAAATAAACATAACAATAAACTATCATTAGTAAAATGGTGAATGCTGATAAAATTGTAAATCCCCCATTAAACTAATCATAAACAATCTTAAAAAATAATAAGTATTGTATTAATACAATATATCTCTTTTAGATCATTATTATAATAACCGGTTAGGTTTTTGATGAACACAAATACTCTAAAATATTATTTAAAAAACTATTTTAGGAAAATATCACTTATAATTTGAATATATATTTTTTAAAAATAAAGTTAAAAATTTGACAATAGTTTTATTTGATAATAAATATTGAAAAAATGTTAAATAATCATTCAAACAATGATTGGTCATGATAGTTTAAATTTCCATTTATTTTCTACACGTTGAAATAAATATTCCTTTACATTTTTCGGTAAAGGCTAAATGAGAATTGTTTTGAAAATGAAAAGAAGATTCATTAAAAAACATAAAAAACTAAAAAATTAAAAAAAATTAATTTAGTAATTAATTTTTAAAATTATATTTTAATTTGATTTTATAATATTTTTATAAGAAATCGTTGTGGAAGAAAAAATGTATTTTCATCCAAAGAGAAAAATAACGTGAATTTTCTAAAAAATTATTAATCATTTTAATTACCAAAGAGAGGAAAAATAGTAGTGTTACTTAAAAGATATAATGAATAACAAGAGGATAAAATATTGGATTGATGTTAAAAAATATATCAAATAATAACCCCAAATGTGGCTTAAAGAAAATCAATCTTGAATAATGATGAGATAGTGATATAAAACCATACAATTATGTTAACATTTTTTTCATAATCCCGTGAAAGAAAAAAATATAAATTAAATATTTAATAAAATTTATATAAATTAATTACTCATATAACATTCATAATTTTTATTATATACACCATGGAAAATAAATATTGTGTATGTATCACAGAAGTAAAAGCAACACGAGAACCCCTTACTAGGAGTATGAATCCTCACACATGTTATCTATATTACCGAATATTAATATTTTTTTATTTATTTAATATATTAAAAAACATTTTAAATTTCCTTGTTCCATTTTTTACTTGTTATCATTTAATATATTATTACATAATCAACTAATTTTGTGTTGGATGTTTCAGTGGTATTTCGGTTATGTGTCAAAATCATCATTACTGGGATGACAATGGTAAAAGAGGTCATTGTTTATACATTTATAGAATAATAATCATGAAAAAATTATTATATTTATACATGAATTATAGTATTAAAACTACTCATTAAATTTGGGTTTGAAATATAAACTATCTTACAATCATGGAGATTATATGTGATACATATGCATGAGAAACATTTCCATTTTTAAATGATCATTATAGAAATAAGGTTAGTTATTTTTAAACATTACAAATTAATTATAATATCATATATACAATACTGTTTCATTAAATATACAAACATAAAAATATATATATTATACATGTGGTGTGGGGTTGAAAATTGATTCACGACTTTGATAATACTATAGTCAACACATACATGAACAACGTTATCATTTTTCATCATCATAATAAAAATTATATATTATCATTTCATAATGAAATTTATTTCAGTAATATAATATTTAGTTAATTTATATCACATATATTAATTAAAATTATATATATTTCTTTCCATGAAATTTCTTAGTGAAAAACGAATCACATCACCTCGTCAGGTTGTAGTCCATTGTACACACGAGCGATGTTATCTTATCCCCCTAATGGATGATAAAACAAGTATATATGGTATAACTACTCATGTGAAATAATTATTTTATAAATATCATATATATTCTTTATACCAATCATCATACCCTACCATGATAGGTATTTATGGGAAACGATTCACATCAGGTGATGAGGCGGTAGTTCGTTGTACACACGAGAGACATTATCATTTCAAGTTTTTGGGAAGAGGAGATGAAAATATGTAATTACATTAAATAAATACAATTTAATAATATTTTATATAATATTTATTTAATACATGTATAAATGTATTATACTTTTTTTGAGGATGATGAAAAGAAATAAAACAAAAACGCATAGTTATGAATTTTACTTCTTCCGGAATCACCACTTTAAGACTATACCTAATAAATTCTGTGATTGAATTTCTAACAAAACCAAGGACTACAAAATGATTTTATTAATGTTTATATGTTATTATGATAGGTATTTTTTATCTTAAATGGTTTTAATGGTTGAATAATAGGTGAATGGGGGAATCCGTTTATAAGTTAGATAAATTGTACATTTTTTATTTTTTTTACTAAAAGGCATAACCGAACTTTTTAGATGCTAAAAAAGTCAAATGTAGATTATTATTGAGAACTACAAATTTTAGGGTCTAAATATGTCCATAAAAGAGATTTTTTAGAAGTATTTTGTTCATTTTAAACTTATTTATTTTGGTTAACCCGTGATAAATTATATTTTACCTTAAACACTATAAATAACTTTTTATGTATTTATTATCCATTATGGTCAAAAATTAAAAGGAACTATTAAGATTATAATGATTATTATTCTTCTTAAAAGATCAATTTTTCAAAATTATTTTAAGATAATTGGAAAAATAATCTTTATAATTAATCTGACACACATGGCGAGGAAGTTGATTTTTTTAAAAAAATGTTTAAATGATTATAATGTTTTTTTTATCAAAAATCATCATAATAATGATTAAAAAACCAAAATTGGATTAGAAGATATATAATTAATCAAATTTAACTTTTAAAAAAATCAAAATATATATTTTATTTATAAATAAATTAAAATAAAAGGATGTTTTCTTTTATAAATCACTATTTTTTTCTATTCATTCAAAAACGATGATTTTCAACCTAAATACAAAATATTAACTCTATAATAGTATATAAAGGTGTATTTTCAAAATCAATTTTATCTTATAAAATATTTTTTCCAAAACTGATAAAATAAATTTTTAATTATGTGCACAATTAATGACTAAATGTCACACACATGACATATTTTAAAGGTATATTTATATTATTTCCCATTTATTATTTGTTTTGCAGGTTTCCCATGTTTTTATAGTGGAATGGGTGAGTTTTCGTGAATTTCTCCAAACTCTGAGCCCAATTCCAGATTTAAAAATAAATTTTATTTTATAAATTTTTCTTTTGTCAAAATTTTTCATCCTTTACAATTCCTAAATAGACTACCCTTACATTTTAACACCACCATTGCAATTTGGAGACTTAATAAATCTATAACAAAGGTGTATATGGGATTTTATTTACATGATTGGGCATTCTTGGATGCCCAATTCTTGTTTTAAAAATAAAATTTATTTAATTAATAACATATCCAATTTTAATTACTTTTTAGTGATTCTAAGTCTCACCAAAGCCCATTAAACCCATAAGAAATCCCAACATCTCTAATGCCCCTTTGGATATCTGCATCATCATGATTGAGTGCATAACATCTTAGGGTTTCTGAAATCGGCCAGATTTGAGGAGGTAAGTTCGTTCCATCATAACTCTCCCGATTCTTACTCTTTTACTCCATTCCAGTTCCTAAATGACCTAATAATACTTATTAGAACATAACTTGAAGTTTTGACTATTTTAAAATTCATCTACTTGTGTATTTGGTGTGATTCTTCAAGATAATTCAAGTAAGTGAGTCTCTACCATTCCTCCTTTAAATTGCATATGGGTTCATTCTATTTGGTTGAGGTTTCTTCCCTTTTCCATGAATTACCAAATGACCAGGAAGTAGGGTTTCGAACATAGGTTTAAACCAAGGGTTTTCATGGTCAAATTATGTGGTATTTGGTTTGTTCTAAGTCCCTCTTGGTGTGGTTGTGGTGCGACTTGATTTTCGAATGTTGATTCAAGGGTATTCATTACTTTGGTAGGTGATTTATTTTGGTAAGAAATCATTGTGACCTAGATGATGTGTTTATAGTATTATCATTTTTATTTCATTTGAATGTTGCTGCAAAAAAAAATTAGTGGAAATTATAACAAAAATTGATTTTAATGCCAAATTCATGTGAAATTTAGGGGTTTTTTGGTATAACTCTTTTGTTGGTTCGTTATGAGATTCCCTATAGTTATTTAGTTGATTTTATTGAACATTATTAGGTCTGAAAATAATTCTTCTAATTTTCTTATCCTTTGGTTGTTGATGCAAAATTGGTTTTGGGTGATGTTTGATAAGAAAATGATTTTTTAGTACCAATTTGGTTTTAATTGGGTGTTTTACGTGGGTATTCTATGTGATGCATATTGGGATTGTTTTATAATTCATGTAATGAGTATAAAGAGATGTTTAAGGTGTGGTGTATTCTATTTTGGTAAATGTGAGTATAAACATTGTGTACAAGTGGGGTTTTCAAAGAGTTTTAGGTGGAAAAAACAAGGAATGATTTGGAGATGATGTTTTATTGAAACTCAAAGTGTTATTTTTGTCTGTATTAAATGGTATAAAATGTGTGTAGATTCTAAACTGGTTGTATGTGACTATTAGTGGTTTTCTATATGAATATGGATATACTTATCATTCTGAAATTGTTTGATCCCAATGGGGGAAGCTCGGGTACCTAGGTGGGGCAGATGTGTACTAGTACGGCTAGTGGACTGGATGGGTTTGGTCCCTATTTCACCTGGAATTTGGATAACGACAACTCTAACTAATCTATGAGGATTATTATTGGGGACCACTAGGTTATGGGTTTGTTCCCTACTAGTGGTTGGTTCACTAGAACATATTTTACTATGGTTACCTTACACCGAGGTATGAGGTACATGGTGCCCGAGACTATTTATTGCCTAGGGGTGTTGCTGATTTTGTTGCTCATTGGATTTGTTGTATTTTCCCATGTATTGTGGTGTTTTTCGAAGTAATTTAAAATATATAACATGTCTATTTATTTGTGTGAACATTCTGAAAAATTTAGCTTGAATAATATTATCAATTGAAGGTTTCATTTCTTGAACATTATCACTGCTTTTCTTTGCGTATTAAAATTTCTTGCCATTTCACTTTGTATTGCATGATATTTGAAATAATTGGGTGGTATCATATTGGTATTAGTCATACACCCTACTTAAACCGCATTGGTGTAAGTAAACTTGTTTATGATTGACTCAGGTAAAAGAAATTCTATGTCTAACATCCCAAGTAAGTAAAGAATTATGGATTTTAATATCTATGTCTAATTATAAATTAGACAGTTTTTAGAGGCTTAAAAAGAGAATAAATTCAATCTTAAGCTTTGAATTCTCTAATATTTTTTAAAAGATTTTTTTACCGCCTTTTGACGGGGAACCATTTTTAAATCTATCTTTTGACAATTTTATAATCTCTATTTGTCAAAATAAACATATTCATTAGGATTGGGACATTGAAATTTACTTTGGATATATTTTTGGTATTATTCTGACAATGTTCAATTTTTAATGAATAGTTGAAAATATGCATTTTACTTCAAAACTACTTTTTCATCTAATTTAATTACATGAATATATTATCTTTTTAATTGGTTTTAAAATTTAAATAAAATATATTTTTACCATCTAATCCAATGGTGGTCATTGGAATTAATTTCACGTTGAAATTGGACAAAAAAAATTCAAACTTTTGATAGATATTATTTCTAAAAAACCCGTTATTTGTTTTGACTACAGGAATTATTTTTAAATTAATTACTACAATTTCAGTGTTTGGAATTTTGTAAAATGGACTCCATATTTGGAATAAAATTGTCCATATTTTGTAATTATGACACTTTTGTTTTTGGAAATTATGAATAGTAACGATGGTAATTATCTTTAATTATCGTGATTTATTAGTAATTACGTAGTTCAGGATAATACAATAATATCTTAATAATATAAAATGACCCCAACTCATGTCCTAATTCTACTGTTTGTTTCATTGCTGACCATGGGATGCCTTGTGCCAAACATTGGGACCCCATGGAATCATTTTTGGGTCATAGTGACATTTTATTAAGTTTTTTTAAAGGGAAAGTATAACCAAAGTATGTAACACCTATGTAAAACAATTTTATTTTTGTCTACATAAATTATCTATTAGACTATAAATTTTAATTGTAAAGATAAAAATATTTCCTACATCATATTAGTTTTTTATAATTTTTAGAAATTATATAAATTAAATAAGTTATGACACCATGATGATGCAGTGATGACCTCATTAAAAAACGATTTAAATAAAATGAAAATATAATGTAAAATATAAGACTTAAACTACTAAAAGACCTATTTCATTGATTTATTTAGAACCCTTATCACCTTATCCTCAAAATATATAATTTTGGGACCTTTAAAATCCGAAACGCATTATATAATAAATTAACATTTCTTGACATTCAAAGAGTGCCCCTCCTCCCTCTTATAAATGGCCCCCACCACTACCACCTTACCCACACCTCTAAAGACATTGTCTCTACTAATCTATGCTCATTTTATCACTCCACAACCCAATCTACATCCTAGAATCCTTGCCTTAGGCAAAAAGCTCTTCAACAAACTCTTTTGGTTCAAACCAAGGGGAGTTACCCGATTTAAAGGTAATGTCTTTTCTAATGTTATTTTGTTTTATATTTCTTATAAAACCCCCTAAACTCTTTTTATTCCTTTATTTTTTAACAACACAAATCTCATCAATATACTAGGATGTTTTTATGAGAAGTATTCTAACTAAACTTACACTCACCTCCATCAATTGGTTAAAAAACATATTGTTTCTGTGGAAGGTGAATTACTGCCTCATTAAACGATGATTGTTCAAGCTTATTTTAACACCTTTAATGAAGTACATTAAGATGTCACTATATTTATATATTATAGATATTATGTCTATTTTATCCTTATTATTCTATATTTTTTTTATGGCATACCTTATGGTTTCCATTATGGGTAAACGCGTTGTCTTCATTTTAGGAAGTACAGACTACAGGCCCCTCAAAGTGAATTGATTCATTAATGCCATATTTGGGACATATAAACTATTGATTTAATGGTATTATATATGATATTATACTGGAATTATAATATACCTTTATATCATTATGATTTCACTCCATTAAATATGAAATATAAATGAAAGTAGCATCCATGCGTAGGTATGGCTTACCATCTCCATGAACGGTGAATTTCATTTATTAGATGTAAATTTTATATAATATTATAAAAGAATTTATTTACAGGATATATATGATATATATGATACCTACGTCATTAATATAATTCTGTAAATAATGGATATTTTACCACATGAACAATTTGTAATTATAAGAAGTTTATCTTTTTCTCAAGTACCAAATATCGACAAAATGACCGTTATTAACTTAAATAATTACATAATGATATTTACATTGTAATAAGTTATATAAATGGAATAATGAACATGAAAAATGTTCTTAAGCAAGTATAATTTAACTCTAGTTTATTATTCAGGACATTAAAGAATGACCGATTCAAGTCGGACACAAGGTATGGGACTTTGTCTCAATCTCCTTTCATTGGGGAATATTTTGTTTTATACACAACATTATTTTATACGGTGTATAAAACCATTTGACTTTTACTTTTATTCAAAAGGAATTTTTTTATACGAAGCGTTTAACTAAATGAAAAAAGGGAATGTTTTTGTCATACGTATGCGGCGACAACAACTTCTCCACCGTCGTGACCATTATTTGATTTTCGGCTTCCTCTACAAGCCATAACATTTAAAAAAATTAAAAATAAATACCATGTTTTAATTTTCTATTATTTTGGTATTGAAAATGGTTTTGATAATGTTTTTATTATATCAATGTTTTTTATTGATATCATCGGATTGAAAAGTGGAAATATTATGTTTCCTTTATGCACGTTTTATATGATATGATTATGTTATGGTTCTTGGGTATTGTTTATGAAGATGGGTGGTTATGTGATAAACTAAGGGTGGGTGAGCCCGATATAGCTGTCAAATGCATTGGGTAACGTGAAGGAGTTAAAATCTAAGGTTTATCTGAAGAGATTTAGTTAATATACTGTGATGGGTATTCCAAACGTAACTATGAGGGTTACTCCCTACGTAAGAATGTTATGAATGCCTCAAGTTACCTTTATGTCTTATGTTTTCTATGTGTTATTCATAATCCTTATGATTTCATGAGGATTATTAATGTTCTTATGTTTTGATGAGTGAAGTATGTTTTCATTGATTCTTATGTATACATGGACTAAGGTTTTCTTTCAGTATTTTTATATCCCTTACTGAGATTTTTATGCTCATCCTAGGGTTTTGAAATGTTTTTCACAGGTCAAGGAAAAGGTACTAGATGTGATGATAGAGTCGAGGAAGTTTTAAGAAAGAATCCATGTTTTATTTTGAATATGGCTCCTTTGATGGGAAAAATGAATATTGTATTTTATGTAACCACCTTGTTCAAATGTGGAATGTAATGCCTGATTTATGATCTAATTCTCTAAAACTCTAAAACTGAAATGATCCTCAAAGTGTATTCTTATAAAAACTCAAGGTTAAGTAATGTTTAATGATGGGGCTATGTACTTGGTATCAGAGGTCAGTTTAGATAACTTTAGGAGTTAGAATTCTGTTAAATGATTATCCAAAAATAATTTTTTTTGTGGTTAAATTGAAATGGTATATCATTTAAAGATTACCATGTTTTTTCATCGTAGACATGTTTGTTCAGAATGGTTTTTCACAGAGGAAATAGGGAAGCAGTGCTAGGAAAGAATAATGAAGTAAATGACCTTACAAATCATCATCCTAAGATGGTCGGAATTGGAACTGAACAGTTTGTTGCAGTAATGGAACATTTAACTCAAGAAATAAATGGTGGTGGTATCCATACAAAATATCAGCCAGATCAACCATAGAAGAACATGTCAGTGGTAGAACATTTCATGATGTAGCATCCCCCATCATTCAGAGGATCATATAACCCTGTGCTAGATGGAGGGTGGATTAATGCACTGGAGAATATTTTCGATGTCATGGGGTGTTCATACAATCAAAAGATTAGTCTTATTGTTTACCGCTTGGAGGGTGAAGTAGATCTGTGGTGGTCGATCGTTAAAAATACCAGGGTTGTTGATGAGATTGATTCTCTTGATTGGGATGAATTCAAATGTATGTTTCATGAGAAATATTTTCCTAAGGCTGTTTGACTTAGGATGGAAAATTTATTCTTGGAATTGAGGTAAGAGGATGACTACATGGCTGCTTATGAAGAATGGTTCACTCGATTGGCAAGGTATGCTCCAAATTATATCTGAGACCTTGATAGTAAAATCAATCATTTTTAATCAGGATTAAATCCAAAATATTGAAGGGAATTATCTTCTCGTGAGTTCAAAAGTTATGAAAAGCTTTTTTGATGTGCTGAGAAGGTGGAAATGGAGTTTGCCAATGATCAAGTGTTTTATAACAACCAACATAAGAAGAGACTGAGGTGGCATGAGAAAGTGAAGAATCCTTCAAAGAGTTCTGATGGTAAGAAAACTAAGTATTTTGTTTTTTATAAATGTTGTAAAAGGCATGCGGGGGAATGTATTCTGAATTCTATAAAGTGCTACCGATTTGGTACGATAGGACATAAGGCTTGCGATTGCAATGAAAAATACCAGGGTGATGATAAGACCAAATTTGATTTACAGTTAGTGAAATATTTCAAGTGAAATGAGATGGGTCATTATGCAAATGAGTGTTCGACAAAGAGCTCAAATAATGGGAAGTAGTCAGACTAAAAGTAGAAAGTTGTGGTGAAATCCATTGCAACTACTTCAGCAGATGTTGGGACATAAAATGAAGTGGTATCAGGTACTTTTTTTTCGTTCCGATTATGCCAATGTGTTGTTTGATATAGGGTCTACACATTCTTTCATCTCGGAAAAATTTTCTAGTAAATTGGGAATTCCATCTCAAGAAATGACTCCAGAACTTGTGGTAAAAACACTCGGGGGAAATGTTGAGGCAAAAATAATTCATAAGAATCTTCCTATCCTTATCCATGGAAAGAACCTACTTATAAAACTTATTGTTTTACCTCTAGTAGAGTTTGATGTTATCCTGGGTATGGATTGGCTCTCTGTTTACCATGCTAAGATTGATTATAGTGCTAAAGTAGTTTCTTTTCAGAGAGACTTTCAGTTTGTGTACAAGAATGAACCCTTACTGTTAATAACATATCAAGAGGCTACGAAACTTATAAAAGATGGAAATGAATGTTACCTTGCACATATTTTTGAAAACAAAGGAACCATTCAGACTAATGATGTGCCAGTGGTAAATGAGTATCCTGATGTTTTTCCTGATGAGTTTCCTGGAATAATACCAGATCATGAAGTTGAATTTACTGATGACTTAGTTCCTAATTATAATCAAATTTCAAAACCCCCTTATCGAATCACTCAAATTGAAATTTTATAGTTCAAGGATAAATTGCATGATTTATTAGAAAAAGGTTTCATTCGACCTAGCACATTACCATGGGGTGATCCTGTCTTATTTGTTAAAAATAAAGATGGTTCAATGAGACTTTTCATTGATTATAGAGCCTTGAATAACATCACTATTAAGTACAAACATCCTTTGCCTCATATCGATGATTTGTATGATCAGCTCTCGGGATCTCGGTATTTTTCAATGATTGACTTGAGATCGGGGTACCATCAGTTGAAGGTAAAGGAAGCAGATGTTCCGAAGACCGTGTTTCATACAAGATATGGCCATTATGAATTAGTAGTAATGCCTTTTGGGTTAACCAATGCACCTGCTGTATTCATGGACCTTATCAATAGAATTTTCCATGAGTTCTTGGATAAGTTTTTTGTTGTTTTCATTGATGATATTTTGGTGTTTTCTAAATGTTAAGCGGAGCATGAAAGTCATTTAAGGGTTATTTTGAAAACCTTTAAACAAAATAAATTGTATGGGAAATTCAGAAAGTGTATGTTTTGGTTGCCAGAAATTTCTTTCCTTGGTCACATTGTTTCTAAAAGTAGAATAACTGTTGATCCTTCAAAAACAAAGGTTTTTGAAGAATGGCCAAGACCCACAAATGTCACTGAGATTCGTATTTTTATTGCTTTGGAAGGCTATTACCAAAGGTTTGTTAGAACTTTTTCAAGTTTATCTAGTCCAATGACTAATCTAACTCGGAAGGGTGTTAATTATTTCTGGACAAAAGAATGTAATGATTGTTTTCAGGAGTTGAAAAGAAGATTGGTGAATGCTCCAGTTTTGGCACTACCTTCCAGGAATGGTGAGTTTGTTATCTATAATGATGCTTCATTGAAATGAATCGGTTGATTCCTAATGTAGAATGATCAGGTAATTTCTTATGCTTCACATCAGTTGAAAAATCATGAGATTAAATACCCTAAACTTGATTTGGAATTAGCTGCTATTGTTTTCGATTTAAAAATTTGGAGGTATCATTTTTATGGTGTAAAGAGTGAAATATATACTGATCACAAAAGTTTAAAGTATATATTCACTCAGAATGAATTGAACATGAGATAAAGGAGTTGGCTAGAATTAATCAAGGATTATGATTGTACAATTCATTACCATCCGGGAAAAAAATAAAGAGGTTGATGCTTTGAGTCGAAAAACTAATGCTTCATTAACCATTTTACGTTTGGAACGTGATCCTTTGGTTAAGGATTTGATGAAATTTGGAATAGAAGTTGATGGTGCAGGATGTTCTTCTATTTTGTTTCGGGTATTAGTGAAATCTTCTCTATCAAATAGAATTAAGCAAGCATAGATGAAATACAGTGAGATGTAGAAAAAGGTAGAGCTAGTTCAGAAGGATATGATTCTGAAATTCAATATAGATAATGATTGTGTTTTGAGATTTGGGAAGAGATTGTGTGAGCCGTGTGATTCACAGTTGAAGAGAGAGTTTTTATGTGAAGCTCATAGTTCTCCATTTTTAGTTCATCCAGGTCGTACTATGATGTATAGATATATTCATGAGTATTACTGGTGGGATAAAATTAAAAGAGATATTGTTGATTTTACTGTAAAGTGATTTACTTTTCAACATGTTAAATCAAAGCGGCAGTTATCGAAAGGGATGCTTCATCCTTTACCAGTGCCAGAGTGGAAATAGGAGAATATATCCATGGACTTCATTGTGGGGTTGCCGAAGACACATCGAGGTAATAATGAAATCTGGATTATTATTGATCACTCGACTAAATCTGCTCATTTCCTTGCTATACGAGATACTTTTTCTCCAGATCAACTTTCTCTTTTGTTTCTTAAAGAGATATTCAAGTTTCATGGAGTTCCCCTCTCCATTGTATCTGATCATGATACCAGGGATACTTTTATCTTTTGCAAAGGCCTTTAGAAGTCATTGGGAACTGAATTAAATTTTTGTACAACTTTTCATCCTCAGTCAGATGCACAGTCAGAATGAACAATTCAGACTTTGGAGGATATGCTACGTTCTTGTTCGATGGATTATCAGGGAATTTGGGACCAACATCTTTCTTTGGTTGAGTTTTCTTATAATTATAGTTCTAATTCCAGTATACAGATGGCACCATTTGAGGCATTATATAGGAAGCGATGTCGAACTCCAGCTTTTTGGGATGAAGTGGGTGAAAGGAAGTTGATGGGACCAGAATTGGTAGAAGAGTTGGCAAAAAAAGTTCATCTGATTCAGAAGCACATGAGAATAGCTCAGAGTAGACAGAAATGTTATGCGGACAACAGGAGGAAAGATATCTCTTTTGAGGTAGGTGATCATGCCTTTCACAAAGTTTCACCATAGGAAAGTGTGATGCGATTTGGTAAGAAAAGAATGTTGAGTCCAAGGTTCATTGGACCGCATGAAATTCTGGAGAGAGTTGGATTAGTTGCATACCAAGTGGATTTACCTACGATTTTATCTCAGGTACACAATTTTTTTCATGTTTCAATGTTAAGGAAGTACATTCCAGATCCATCTCATGTTTTGAGTCCATAGGTAGTTCAGCTGGAAGAGAATCTATTTTATGAGGAACAACCGTTCCATATCCTTGACCATAGGGAGAAAGTATTGCAGAATTAGGTGATTCATCATGTAAAGTTTTTGTGAAAAAACCACATCATTGAAGAGGCAACATGGGAATCTGAAATTGCAATGAGGGACAAATACCCCCACTTATTCGATAAGTAAATAAACTATGGGGAAGCAATTTTCTAGTGGAATGAAGGATGTAACATCACAAGTAATTAAAGAATTATGGTTTTTAATATCTATGTCTATTTATAAATTAGATAGTTTTTAGAGGTTTAAAATGAGAATAAATCCAATCTTAAGCATTGAATTCTCTAATATTTTTTAAAAGATTGTTTTACCGCCTTTTGATGGCGAACAATTATTAAATCTATCTTATGACAATTTTATAATCTCTATTTGTCAAAATAAACATATTATTTAGGATCGGGACATTAAAATTTACATTGGATAAATTTTTTGTATTTTTCTGACAATATTAATTTTTTAATGAATAGTGTAAAATACTAAATTTTACTTCAAAACTACATTTTCATATAATTTAATTATATGGATATATTATCTTTTTAATTGGACATAAAGTGTAAATAAAATATATTTTTACCATTTAATCCAATGGTGGTCATTATAAATAATTTCACTTTGAAATTGGAAATACACAATTGTCAAACTTTTGATAGACATTGTTTCTAAAAAACCCGCTATTTGATTAGACAACGGTAATTATTTTTAAAATAATTACTACAATTTATGTGTTTGGAATTTAGTAAAATGGATTCCATATTTATAATTATAAGGTCCAAAATATTTAATTAATAAACTTTTGTTTTTGGACATTATGAATAGTAACGATGGTAATTATCATCAATTATCGTGATTAATTAGTAATTAGGTAGTTAAGGGTAATAAAATAATATCTTAATAATATAAAATGACCCCAACATCTGTCCTAATGCTACTGGTTGTTTCATGGCCGACAATGGAATGCCTTGTGCCAAACTTTGGGACACCATGGAATCAATTTTGGGTGATAGTGACATTTTATTATATTTTTTTATAGGGAAAGTATAACCAAAGTATGTAACACCTAAGTTAAAAAAATTTAATTTTTTCTACATAAATGATCTATTAGACTAAAAATAGTAATTATAATGAAAAAATTATTTACTACATCATAGTAGTTTTTTTTACAATTTTTAGACATTAAATAAATTAAATTTTTTATGAGACCGTGATGATGTAGCGATTACCTCATTAAAAAATGATTTAAATAAAATGAAAAGATAATGTAAAATATAAGACTTAAACTTTTTCAAATACCTATTGGATGGGTTTATTTAGAACCCTTATCACCTTATCCTTGAAATATATAATTGTGGGACTTTTTAAATCCGAAACTCATTGTATAATAAAGTAACATTTCATGAATTTCCAAGATTGCCCCTCCTCCCTCTTATAAAAGGCCCCCACATCATCCTCCATACCCACACCTCTAAATCCATTTACTTGGATATTATCTATTCATTTTGTCTCTCCACATCGCTCTCTTTATCCTATAATCCTTACCTTAGGCCCAAATCTCTTCAAAAAACCCTTTTGGTTCAAACCAAGAGGAGTTACCCGATTTAAAGGAAATGTCTTCTCTAATGTTATTTTGTTTTATTTTTCTTCTCCAACCCCCTAAACACTTTTTATTCATTTCTTTTGTAACAAAAATAGTATCTTCAATATTCTAGGATGTTTTTATGAGAAGGATTCGAGCTACACATACACACACCTCCATCGACTGGTTAAAGAACATATTGTTTCTATCGATGGTGAATTACTACATCACGAAACGATGATTGCTCAATCTTCTTTTAACACTTTTCATGTTGGACATTAAGATGTCACTCTATTATATAGGATATATATTACTTCTATTTTTTCCTTTTTATTTTGTATTTTTCATTTATTTCATACCTTGTGGCTTCCATTGTGGGTAAACGTGATATCTTTATTTTCATATGTGCGGACTACCGCCCACTCAATGTGATTTGAATCGTTAATGCCATATGTGGGATGTATAAAGGATGGATTTAATGATATTATATATTATATTATACTGGAATTATAATTTATGTCTATATAATTATGATTTCATTTCATTAAATACAAAATAGAAATGAAAGTAGCGTTCATTCGTACGTACGGCTTACCGTCTCCATGAACAGTGCATTTTTTTCATACCTCTTAATGTTATGTAATATTTTAAATGCATGTATATACTAGATATATATGATATATATGATACCTACATCATGAATATAATTTTGGAAATAATGGATATTTTACCACATGAACAACATGTAATTATATGATGTTTATTTTTGGCTCAAGTACCAAAGATAGACAAAACGACCGTTATTAACATAAATAATTACATAATGTTAATAACATGGTAATAAGTGATATAAATAGAATAATGAACTTGAAAAGGGTTCTTAAGTAAGTATAAATTAACTCTAGTTTATTATTCATGAGATTAAAGAACGATCGAGTCAAGTCGGACACGAGGTATGGGACTTCGTCTCAATCTCCTTTCATTGAGACATGTTTTGTTTTATACACAAATTTCTTTTATAAAGTTTATAATCCCCTTTGAATTTTACTTTTATTCAAAATGAATATTTTTTATACGAAGCATTTTACAAAACGACAAAACGGAATGTTTTTGTCGTACATATGCGACGACAACGACTTCTCCGCCGTCGTGACCATTATTTGAGTTTCGGCTTCCTCTACAAGCCATAACATTTTTTAAATGAAAAATTAATATATTGTTTTACTTTTCTTTTATTTTGTTATTGAAAATGGTTTTTATAATGTTTTTATTATATCAATTTTTTGTATTAATATCTTGTGATTGAAATGTGGAAATTTTATGTTTCCTTTATGCATGTTTTATGTGATATGATTATGTTATGGTTCATGGGAATTGTTTATGAAGACGGGTGGTTCCGTGATAAACTAAGTGTGGGTGATCCCGATATAGCTCTCCAATTCATTGGGTAACGCGAAGTAGTTAGATGCTATGGTTTCTCCGAAGATATTTAGGAAATATACTGTGATGGGTATTCCAAACCTAACCATGAGGGTTACTCATTACGTAAGAATGTTATGAATGCCTCAAGTTACCTTTATGTCTTATGTTTTCTATGAGTTATTCATAAATCTTATGATTTCATGAGGTATGTTATGGTGCATATGTATTGATGAGTGAAGTATTATATCATTGATTCTTATGTATACATGGACAAAGTTTTTCCTTCTGTATTTTTATATCCCTTACTATGATTTTAATGCTCATCCCATCTTTTTGAAATGTTTTTCACAGGTCAAGGAAAAGGTACATGATGTGATGATAGTGTCGAGGAAGTGTCAATAATGAATCCATGTTTTATTTTGAATATGGATCCTTTGATGGACAAAATGAATACTATCTTTTATGTAACCACCTTGATCAAATATGAAATGTAATGCTTGATTTATGATCTAATTATCTAAAACTATAAACCTGAAATGATCCTCAATGTGTATTCTTGAAATAACTCAAGATTAAGTAATGTTTAAGGCTGGGGCCTTATACAATGAGTGATGTCGGTTTAGTGTGTTAGTCCCCATCCTTGGGGATGAGTTGGGAAGAAGGCTTTGGGGTGATGACCTATTATCATGTGGAGTCCATGGGTCTATTTTGTTATTATTTCATTGTGTATTTGGACATTTTGTATTACAATTGAACATATGTATTTAGTTCTGGATTTTTGTATAAATCTCATTTGTATAAAGTTTTTAGATTCATATTTAATTTTTTTTGAGGTTTTATGTATACATAATTAGTTAAATCATTCCCAAATCAAGATAAATGATACCCTGGAACTTGTTCCAGCCTGTGGGGATAAGGAATTCCCTATAGGCCTTGTCACGTGTTGGGTTTGGGGCCGGTATTGGTGATGACCAGATTCAGTTCGTGACAAAATGGTATCAAAGGATGGTTTTTGTTTATGGGTTATATTGGTATTTTGGGATGTGTCAGGATAGACATGAGTTAGGACTTTCGAGGATTAGGGTTTTTGTTTTCAGTAGGGTGCCTGACCCTCACCTCTTGTGGAAGACCATGAGTCACCAGGGGACATTGGCATTTACGGATTGACTTCACTTCTAGGTGAGATGTGTGGGCTACAGACCACATGTGGACATCAGGTAGAGGTGGAGTAGTTATTTATTTTATTACTAGAATGTGTTTAGATTATTTATATCTGATTTATTTGATTAAAATTTAAATAATTGTGCTGTTTATTATTCTTTCGTGACTATTGCATTTTGTAGCAACAAGCCTCCCTGGAAAGCTCCCATGTGCCCACGGGTGGAAGCCGGAGAGAGTTCTCCCACACCGATCGATAAGAGGCTAGTTTAGGCTGTGGTCTAGGCTATCCAAGCTCTAGGTAAGGGACCGATTCCTACTCATATTATTCCTTGGGAAAAAGGAATGGGTCCTAGAAAAGATAAAGCCCACGAGTTTTTGAAAAAAAAAGCCTCCAACCTTCCGAGGGATCTCATAACCCCAGGAAGTAGAGGAATGGCTCGAAATGATCGAGCATCTATTTGAGTTCTTAGAAACACCTAAAAAGCTTAGGGTGAAGTGTGCCTCCTTACTTTTGGAGGGTCTCAACCATAAATGGTGGGAGTCAGTGCTTTAGGCTGGGAAGAATGAGCAGATGCGCTGGGTAGATTTCAAGTTTGTCATCAATGAACAGTATTTCCCTAAGGTGTTGGCATATGCTAGGTCCAGAGACTTCATGGAACTTGTTTAGGGGAATCAAACTGTGATGGATTATACCAACTGTTTTTATATGTTGGTTCGGTATGCTCTATAAATTGTCTCTAATGAGCATGCGAAGGCCCAGAGGTTTGAGAAAGGCTTGCTACAAGAGATATACTCTCATGTGTTCATGTTAAAGATGAGGACCTATGTTGAGGTCATTGATCGGGAATTCATGATGGATATTTATTGGAAAGACAGGGCTAGTTTCAATGTTCTACTATCAGCAGTAGAAAGTGACAGATCCTTAGAGATGAAATTGATGTGGGAGGATCATGTGAAGAAAAGAGGTTGCGGTTTTAGGGCACTATTCTAGGAAGTTATTGTGTGCAGGTTCTGATGCGTGATTTGTCGTGTGCCACCAGTGTGTGAAGCCCAAGCACATCCAACCACAATTTCCACTTTCTCCGATGAATTGTTAGTAGTGTAGAGTTATGGGGAATTTTCAGTGTTTTTGCGGTGTGTAACGACCACTTCCTAGTGGGGCAGGGTCAGTGGCTTTAAGAGGAGTGTCAGCACAGCTTGAGTCATCAAGCTCTAGAGGATCTCGATTTGGCAGTTGTGGTGGATGGTCTGACTCATATTCTAGGCAGAGCTAGTTCAATGCACACCCATATACTAGCAGTCATCCTCAAGAAGATAATAGACATCTCTATGTAGTGGATCAGGTACCAACAGGATCATATGTGGGGCCGTCAACAGTTCGAGGTGCCATCCTGATCGAATATTGAAAAGCTATTTCTCTTTTTGATATTGGTGGACCAGTTTCATTAATTTTTGCTTGTTGTGTGGACATGATGAATTTATCAACCAAGTTATTTTCTTTTTTTATGGAGTCGGTGATGCCGTTGGGAAAGAAGAAGGAGTTTGGTCTCAGGTGCCTGTCGTGTGCGCTTTTTTGTGTCAGGGGTCGAGATGGAGTGGGACCTATTCATCATAGACATGGATATTTTCCATTTTATACTAGTAATGGTTTTTATAGTACAATTTAAAAGGACACATCGATTGTTATCGGTGGCTAGTGAATTTGATAGCATGAGATGGGAGTTGTCATGTTTTTTGGGGAGAATGCGATACTTGGTCAGGTCGCACAGGACCTCCACTCAAAGAGTTGGGAGGTCAGGACATCTATATAACTTCACTCATGCTAGAGGATTATGGTATTTCCACTGGAGGTGCACTACCTCATGTATTTATTGAGTTCTTAGAGGTATTCCTGGATGATTTCTCAGGTTTTCCCCCAGAGCGGGATGTGGTGTTTTTGATTGATCTGGCGCTGGGAACACAGTTGATATCTCTTCTCTCTTATCGCATGGCTCCAACAGAGCTGAGGGAATTAATTATATAGATGTACAACATATAATACAAGGGATTAATTCACCTGAGTGACTCTCCATGGGCCGCTCTTGTGTTGTTCGTGAAAAAGGCTGACGGATCCCTCCGGATGTGCATTGACTACCGGAAGTTGAATAAGGCAAAAATTAAGAACAAATACCCTTTTCATATAATAGATAATTTTTTCAATAAGTTTAAGGGAAAAATTGGTTCTCAAAATTTTACTTGAGTTCGGTTTGTCACCATATTAGGGTGAAGGAGTCATATATCCCTAAGACAGCCTTCCGAAGATAGTACAACCACTTAGATTATTTGGTCTTGCCATTCAGATTGACTGATGATCCAATAGCCTTTATGGAACTCATGAATATGTTGTTCCATAAATATCATGATTCCATCATTTTGGTGTTCGTGGATGACATTCTAGTATACTATGTCTCTTGGGAGGAACACAAACATCACTTAAGGATCGCATTGGGCACTTTGTGGGATTACTGCCTCTATGAAAAGTTGTCAAAGTGAAATTTTTGGATTAGGGAAGTGAAATTTCTTGGGCATGTTATCTCTAACCAGGGAGTTTTATTAGACCTCAAGAAGATTAATGCAGTTTTGTCATAGGAGCAGCCAAAGAATGTGTTCGAGATCAGGAGTTTCCTTGGCCTCGCTGGTTATTACAGGCGATTTGATCGGGATTTTTCTCAGCTTGCTTCACCGATGATCGCACTCACCCAGAAAAAGGGGAAATTTGTATGGGTAACATAATTTCAGGCATCGTTCGAGGAGCTGAAGAGGCAGTTTACTACCTCCCATGTGCTGGTTTTTCCAAAGGCTGGAAAGGGATATGTGTTCTATTGTGATTCTTTAGGTATGGGTCATGGGTGCATGCATATGCAGGATGATCATGTGGTGGCATATGGTTCTCGCCAACTCCGACCACATGAAATGAACTACCCGACCCATGACTTTGATTTGGTAGTGGTGATGCATTATTTGAAGACTTTGCGTCACTACCTTTTTGGAGTGAAGTTTTTGGTCTACTCTGATCACAAAAGATTGGCCTATATCTTCTCGCTGAAGGACCTAAACATGAGGCAGTGTCGTTGGATCGAGTTTGACATTGTATATACCCCAGGAAATGGTCATGTGGTGGCTACTTCTTTGAGTATAAGAGTTCCAGTGTAGGATTTGGGGAAGTCCGGTGAGGAGTGGACTTTGATGGGGCTCTTTTCTCAAATGCATGTGGAGACCAGGGAACCCAGTAGAAGGGAATTATTGGAAAGCGTCCAGTTGAATCCTTCTCTATTGGAGTTGTTTCAGTGATAATAGCCCAATGATTATCTTTTTCAATGGTCAAAGTAGTTTCTTCTAGGTGGGGATACATCCTCTGACTGGTTATCATCTCCAGATGGAATCTTTTTCTTGAAGGACCGTTCAGTAGTGTTGTTATCTCTGTGAATGGTTGTGATGGAGGACATCCACCAGTCTTAGTGGGATGTCTATCCGGGTGACACCAAGATGTATTATGATGTCTATCGGCAGTTCTGGTAGCCTGGTCTAAGATGAGACATAGAGGACATTGTTTCGAGATGCTATACATATTAGCAGGTGAAAGCGGAGCATCAAAGGCCCTACGGTCTACTCTAGCCATTACCCATTCTTACCTATAAGTGGGACGAGGTCACCATGGGCTTCATTATTTTCTTACCTCATACACCTCAGGGTAATAATTCCATTTGGTTGGTAATTGACCGTCTTACCAAATCATCCCACTTCATTCTGATTAGAGATACAACTAAAGTGGATGAGTTGGGATGTTTGTATCTCTAGGAGGTGGTGAGACTCCATGGTGTTCCATCTGCAGTTGTCTTAGATAGAGAACCATGTTTCACTTGTAATTTCTGGGAAGGCCTTCATAAGGCCTTGGGGTCTCAGATTAAGATGAGCACGACATACCATCCTTAGACGGATGGTCAGATGGAGCGGGAAAATCATATTTTGGAGTACATGCTATGTGCATGTGTCTTGGACATTAGAGGTTCATTGTATAGCCATATGGGACTGGTAGAGTTTTATAATTATAATATTTAATAATACTCCTTTTGAATGACTTCTTTTGAGGTGCTCTATGGTCGTCATTCTCAGTCCCCCCAGTGTTGGACTGAGGTACGTGAGACCTCACTATTGGGGCTGAGTCTGGTGTAGGAGATGTCTGAGAAGGTCAATTTGATCAGGCATCATTTATTGACAGCTCAGAGTCTCCATAAATCATATGTTGATAGAAGGCATCGAGACCTTGAGTTTTCTGTGGGTTATAGGGTATTCTTTAATATGGTCCCTTGTTTGGGTCATCGTCAATTGGGGAAGAAAGGGAAGCTAACACCACGATATGTTGGCCATTTTTAGATCAGAAAGTGTATTGGAAAAGTGGCATATAGGTTGGCCTTACCTTCTCAGTTGACATACATCCATGACGTCTTCTATGTCTCCCAGTTACAGAAATACAACCCAGATCCGTCAAATATGCTGAGTTGGGAAGAACTAGAAATTTAGACTGACATGTCTGTTTTTGAGCAGTCCAAGAAAATAATGGACTTCATAGAGAAGGTGCTTTGTGGGAGGTCTATTCTTCTGGTCTGTGTTCATTGGGAGTATGGTAATGATACACATGATATATGGGAGTGAAAGTTATGGGTTGAGGAAGAGTATCTATTCCTTCTTTCTGATCAAGCTTTTGGTTGAATTTTTGGGACGGAATGTTTTCATGGTGGGGAAAATTTTCACATAAATAAAACATTTTAAAGATATTTTTCATTTATATTCTATTTATTCTTTTTTGGGGGGTTTCCCGCGTTTTTATAGAGGAATGGGTGTGTTTTCATGAATTGCGCCAAACTGTGAACCCAATTCCAGATTTAGAAATAAATTTTGTTTCTTTTATAAATTTTTCATTTTTTAACATTTTCCATCCATTATAATTTCTAAATGGCCTCCCCTAACATGTTTGGGCAAAAATTTCAATTTTTATCCTTCATAAATCTCTAACCAAGGTTTATATCGGTTTTTATTTAAGGGATTGGGCCTGCCCGGATCCCAATTCCAGTTTTAAAAATAAAATTTGTTTAATTAATAACATATTCAATTTTAATGATTTTTTGGTGATTCCACATCTCTCACAAGAACATTGAACCCAGAAGTGCTCCCAACCTCTCCCCCCCTATTTGGATCTACTCTTCATTACTATTGAGTGCAAAACATATCGTGGTTCCTAAAATCGTCCAGATTTGAAAATGTAAGTTCTTTCCATCATTACTCTCTCAATTATTACTATTGTTTCCTCTATTGTAGTTCCAAAATGACCACCTCATATTTATTCTATCATCCCATGATTTTTTTACTATTTTAAAATTGATCTACTGGTGTATTTGGTGCGATACTTCAAGATCTCTTAAGTAAGTGAGTCTCTTCTATTCGTCCTTCAAATTGTTTAGGGTTTCATTTTATTTGATTGGGGTTTGTTCTCTTTTCCTTGATGTACCAAATTACCAATAGGAAGGGTTTTGAACATAGGGTTTATAATTTGGTTATATTGGTCCAATTTTCAGGTTTTCGGTTTATTCTAAGTCCCTCTAGGTGCGGTGGTGGTGCGACTTGATTTTCGCATGTTGATTCACAGGTTTTCATTAATTTGGTAGGCGATTTCTTTTGGTATGAAATATTTGTGAACTAGATGATATTTTTATGATATTTTCATGTCTATTTAATTTAAATGTTTCTGAAAAAATTGGTTTTAGTGGCAATTATAAAGCAAATGGATTTTTAATGCCAATTTCATGTTAAATTTAGGGGTTTTTCGTATAAATAATTTGTTGCTTCCTTAAGGGATTATCTGTAGTAATTTAGTTGATTTTATTGAACCATATAAATTATGAAAATAATTTTTTCAATTTACTTATCCTTTGTTTGTTGCTATGAAACTGGTTTTGGGTGATGTTTGTTAAGAAAATGTTTTTTTATACCAATTTGGTGTTGAATTCGGTGTTTTACAAGGGTATTCTAGGTGATACTTATTGGGGTTGTTTTATAACTCATATAACTAGTTTAAAGAAATGTTTAAGGTGTGGTGGATTATTTTTTGGTAAATGTGAGTATGCACATGGTGTTAATGTGGTGTTTTCATTGATTTTTGGGTGCAAAACAAAGAATGATTTGGAGAAGTTGTTTTATTGAAACTCAAAGTGTTTTGTTGTGTGTTTTAAATGGTATAAAATGAGCATAACTACTATACAGATTGTATGTGACTAGTAATTGTGTTTCATATGAAAATGGATATATTTATCATTCTGAAATTGTTTAGGCACACAGGGGGGAGCCTGAGTACTTAGGTGGGGCGGATGTGTACTAGTATGACTAGTGGACGAGATGTGGTTTGTCCATGTTTCAACATGGATTTGGATAAAGACAACTCTAACTAAACTATGTGGATTATTAATTGGGACCAATAGGATATGGTTATGTTCCCTACTAGGTGCACGTGCATGAGAATAGATTTTACTACAGTTACATTACACCGAAGAATGTGGTATATGGGGCCCGAGACCATCTATGCCTAGGGGTGTTCCTGATTTTGTTTCTCATTGTGTTTGTGGTATTTTCCCACGTATTGGGGTGTTTTTGGAAATACATTAAAGTATGTGAAATTTCTATTTAAATGTGTGAACATTCCGGAATCATTATCTTGATAACTATTTTCAATTGAAAGTTCCATTTCTTGGATTTTATAACAACTTTTCATTGCATATTAAAACTGTTTGATTTTTCACACTGTATTGCATGATCATTAGAATCATTGGGTGGTATTATATTGGGATTAGGATCACACCCTACTTAATCCCCTTGGATTTAAGTAGACTTGGTTATGTGTGACTCTAGTAAAGGAAAGTATAAGGGTGATGGGGGTTTAGGGTGTTAGTTCCCATCCTTGGGGCGGAGTTGTGAGGAAGGCTTGGGGGTGATGACCCCTTATCATGTATAGTACATGGGGTTGTTTTCTTGCTATTTAATTGTGTCTTTGGACCATTTTTATTGCATTTGATCTTATGTATTCTGTTCCTGTTTTTGTATAAAACATGATGGTGTGATTTTTTCAGATTCATTTTATCAATTTTTTTGATGTTTTATGTATAAAGTTTCACGTAAATCATTCTCAAACCAAGATAAATGATACATGGGCACTTGTTCCAGCCTGTGGGGATAGGGAATGCCTTTCAGGCCTTGTCCCAGGCTGGGTTTGGTGCCAGTATTGGTGATGACCAGATTTGATTTGTGACATTAAACCTCTTATTAGAAATATATATTTGTTTAAAAAAATCTATTATTCATTCAAAGTGTTCTAATTTTATATCTATTAAAAAATCTATTTTATTTATTTTATATATGTGTAAAAAATATAATTATAAAATATTATTTTTTATTATTTATACCCTCCATCATAAAGGAAAGGTTATAATTGTCATGATACATAATAATATTTTAATAGAGTATCATGTTTTTTTCAAACAGTGTTATGTATAATATAATCTATCAAAGGGATTTATTTTATTTTTGGAAAAACATATCATAAAGTCTTGGGTTTCTATATATCATTTTAAACTTTTATTGAGTCATACACACTATTAAATATGATATTCCTATTTTTAAATCTCAATGAGTTAATTAAAATATATTTAATATTTTACTTATACTTCATTAGAAAATATTATAATTTTATAAAGATTCTCATTGAAATAACAATTGTTAAATGAGGGAGAAAAATATAGAAAATTATCTTATTTAATAATGAAATATATATATATATATGTTCTAAAGAGTATAATATCTATAAAATGAATATATTTGGTTAAAATTACTTTTTAAATCGTCTATTAATTCATCATGGCCTCCCAAATCGAGAAACATAAATCTAATTCTAGAAATATATTTGTAATGTATTCACTAAAAAATTTCCCATTATAAAAAAATACAAGAAACAAACATTTTATGAATAGTTCTACGATACACTTCCAACCATACAACTTGAATTTAAGAGATTTTCCAATTTATATTAGTAATAACTCTAAAGGGGTTTTTTTATTTTAAAAAAAGTTCTTTTTAAAAATAAATTTATCTATAGAAAAATTTTATAGATAAAAAATATATAATGGGTGAAAAAACCCATGATGGAGTGGCCTATATAATGGTTTATTGTTTTATAAATTAGTCAATGTCAAATAATATCTAAATAGAATTTACATTTCTTCTAGAGAATTATTTAATTAATATAATTTTAGTGGATCGCTCTATTATAATCAATTCCTTTTTGTCATTTTTATCAAAAGGCCGAAAATATTTTTTACATGTAACTACTTTATATAAAATAAAATTAATAAAGACAAAACATATCCATACATGAATCCAAGTCAATATTTTTTGAATCCATCTCTATCATTATTGATGTTCCTCTATGTGAAAATCTGTCATTTTCAATGAATTTAATTCTACAGATAGGTAAATCAACAAAAAAAATTCATTTAAATATCATTATATTTTGAAATAGAAATTTGTCTATAAATTTTATTCATAACTAATTCACCAACATAATGTTATTAAAATAAATACATTATATAGAAATATGTTATTCTATTTTCACCCCTATAAAAATAACGGGGATGTGATCATTTTTTTAGAAATTTCCTTAGTAGAAACTCGAATTATTTTGTCTTCCACGTATATCAATAATGGATATATTACTGGATAATATACCTTAGATATCGAAATACAGAATTTCCCCTTAATATAATCAATATAAAAAATTTAAAACTTATAAAACCTTCAAAATTATCATTCAATACGAGTTAACCACACTCGAATAAACTTGTGGGTTACTACATGAGACTAAAAATCCATTAAGACAAAATTTATTTATTTTTATCATAAGATTTATCTAAGTGAAATAAATGATGAAATTCAGGGAAATTGGGTGTATACCATCATATCATACCATGTAGAAAAATAATTTTTTCCTATTTAGAATCCATATTTACTGTACAGTCTTAATCAAGATTTTAAGTTCAATAAAATTATGTGTGATGAATGTTAGAATGTGACTTATGGAATATGAAATAAACATGATAATATTACCTTGGAAATTTTAAAGCATTAAATGTGAATCAAGTACAAAAAAAGGAAAATAAATTCATGTTGACATGGTTACATGTTAGTAGTTTATAAGATATTCACCCTCATCAATTTAATCTTACTACTTATATATTATAAATATTTATTTCCAAATACAATTGCAGTAATTATTCGAAAAATAGTAAAATTAACAACCATTATATAAAACAATAAAATCATAGTTATTAAATAAATGTCTAGTGCTCAAATTTTTTAAACAATAACTAACAACATTTTTGAATACCATCCATTTTTTCAATAGAATGTTAAAATAACACCATATAAATATTTTGAAATTATTTACAATACTCTTAATGTAATTATCCCAAGTGATAATGGAATAACCTCAATTAAATTTAAAATGGGGGTTTTTGGATTAAAATATAATATCATTGGGAAATAATTTTTTACATCCATTTATGTATAATTATTTGAATCATATATTTGAACAAATTCTAATAACATCAAAATGTCGTGGGAGATAATTATATTATGTATGGTCGATATGTAATTGAATGTTATTATACTGAAGCACTATATATGGGGGTCTTCATTAGAGTAAACACTTATCCTCAACTACTTATAACTATTCTAAAATATAATAATAATGGATTCACTCAATTAATTATTAACTAAAGAATAAAATAAAAAATACATATTTTTTTCAAAATATATTAAAATTAATTTAATAATTGATGAAAAATTTTCAATTATCAATTTTTGACACATTTAATATTTTTATAATTTTTAAAAATGAATCTTATATAAATTTGATAACCAACTAAATAAAAGTTCAATGTGATATAATTTATCAATTTTTATAGAATCATTTTCATGTTATCTAAGTAGTCATGTATAAGAATTGGATTTAGATAATGAATACATCATCTAATCATATTATGTTATTATTATATCGGATATAATAGTAATGATATAGGTCAAATGTCTCCTTAATTTTTATAGTATTTATTAGTTTTATAGAATTAAATGAAAATATTCTAACATATACCATAGGAGGAGAAATCCATTCCCGGGATGAACAAATGACATCACATTATTTGTTACACACCATATGAATATAGAATTAGTGTTCCCTTTATGTTTTATTAGATGTTATAAAATGTATGAATGTTGTCATGAATGATATATCTTAAACCTTTTGTTTAAGGATGTGCTAACCTATATATTTAAAATAATATATCGTTTAATGTTATATTAATATTTATAATTATGAAAATATATTTTTACATCAAAAAATAAAATATATTCATATCAATTATTAAAGTATTTTATATATTATATTGATTATAAAATAAACATTTCAAATTATTATGTATCATATAAACTCATAATATATGTTTTATTTTGAGGTTAATTAAATTTCACTCACATGAATCGTAATTTTTATCTAAAAAAATAATTATTTAATTATTGGATGTTTTAGAAATAGAATTTTGGTTAATTTTATGCATTTATATTAATATTAATAGATATGGTTTTCAATATTTTAATTAATAATAAATTTTTTTCTATACAATATTTATTCAAATAAATTTTTTCATTTTTATTATAAGGTATTATTTTAAATAAAATTTGAAAATTTAAAATTTTAATATTATAAAATGGAATTTGTTTTTGGTTTCCTCATGTTGGAACTATCATAGTTGATATTTTCTGGATATTTCTATTTATGTTCATTTTATTCAAGGTGGGCTAGGGTAAAATCTAGTATATGAAAGGTTTGGTTCAGATCTGGTGAAACAGGGTTGATGCTGTGTGTAGTTCTGAATTTTGATTTTTAATTTATCTGTTTCTATTCTTTTAAAAAACGGTCATTTTTTTTGAAAATAGTTAAAATATTACTATATAAATTAAAACATTATATTTTATGTAATTATCATGATATAAATATAAATATAAAACATATGTTAACTTGGGATTGATTATTACAATAAAAAGTGCACTACATATCATATAATTATAGTCAAATTAATATAAATTATTTTTTATACCATGATACAAATGAAATCACTTAATTATTTTAACGCACTTCTTGCACATCATTGGACAAATAATAATTGGTCTCTTTGAGGTACTATTCATTATGGGATAAATATATGATTTACTAGAAGGAAAATTATGATTAATAATAAAAAACAAATATGTCTATTTTTTGAATTTCAATATTCTATAACATGTTAGATATCTATATTCTTACCCAATGTATCCATGATGTAAGGGAAGTTAATATTCTCATCCTCAAAATATATACATTAAAATACATATATATCATAAATCATATAATATGACAATAATTATGTATTAGAAATTATATTTATGTAACTAATTTATTTTTAATATTAAATCATTGGAATCATAACAAAAACTATTACACTCTATCTACCCAATGATTATAGAAGTGGAGGAAATGTCACAAATATGGTTTTATGAAATTTAATGTTCCATGATTTAAGGTATTTACTGTCTTGAATGGTATTGGGGGATAAAAATGAAATGTTTAAAATGATTCAAATTTTTATCCAATGAATTCCATTTTTATCTTTATATTTTCAAAATTTAATTCCTAGAATAAATTAACAATTTATTTTATTGGTATTTTATGTAAAATTATATTTATAAATTAGAAAAATTAAAAAAAATATTCTTCGAATTTTTTTTGAATGTCCAATAATTTAATATATTTAACATTTATAATCCGCCTTCTACTTTACCATTACAACATGGACCCTTAAAGACTGAATATTTTTGAATATGTCACCGAATTTCACCTATATAATGGGCTTTATTCAGTATTTTTAAAGACGCATACAATTTAGATTTATCTTAATATTATATATAAATAACATATAATATGTCTCTTTCCAAATTACTTTGGATTTGTGTGTGGAAATAGTCATCTTATAGATGGATTTAATTTTAATCTTGGAGGAACAACACAAATTTCAGAAAAAGGGATTCCATGCCATTTTATGATTTATAATTTCTGAATATTCCCTATAATAATTTATTAGTACTTCCCTTACCACTCCACCAATATTATATAAACATGGTATTAGATTTATATTTCTCCATCAATGATTATAGATCACTCATTATCTCCCCATTCCATTTTCATGAATTATAAAAAAATAGGTATTTTAAAAATGTTACTTTTTATTTCAATGATAATTTTTTTAATTTTAAATGAATTTACTAACATATAAAATTTATCCTCAAATAGTATTTGAGTTAATAAATTTTTTTTATTAAAACTAAATATTTTTGGTTTTCTCCTTCTAATAATCATTTGTAAAATACATTGCATACCATGGTTTTCTATCTAAATAAATTTTGTTGTTTTAAAAAACATATGACATTAATGGATGTAATTTGAAATATATATAAAAATTTCATATAATATTAGTATTAAATAAAGTTAATGATTATTATTTTATAACAAAAAACCATGAATCATCAAAATAAAATTAAATGTAAACAATCATAATGATTTTTAACCATAAAATGGTGTCTTATCTTTGAAGTTTCTCTAAATAGAAACTATATCATTACATATTGAATATCCTTGATTTCAGAATTTTCTATATACAATAAATAAAAAATTAGGATATAACAGTAACATTCTTCATGTATTTTTTAATGTTATAAGTATAACATATCATTTTTTTAGATCATGAACCAAATAAATTAAAAATGATGAATGTGAGAAATACCAATTATTAGATGACAGAAATAATAAAATATATCAATTAAAAAGAACAAAAAATTAAATAAAATAAAATAAAAATTTATAATTATACTAAATATTTAATTTAATTTTATTATTTTAAAGATTAGAGGAAAAGGAGAGAAGTCGTATAACAATATATAAAACTTCATTTGAAAGCATTTCATTAAAATGATTATAATTATTTTCCTCAATTATGTCTATAATTTTTTATAATAACAGCATTTCCCTTAATATTATTAATTTTTTCACAATTTTATGTTTTAATTTAATTTTTTTCTTAATAATTAATTGTTTATCTAATTTTTTATTATCAAATTTTATTGATTAACTGAAAATTTATGTGCTTATGGATGCAATGTTATGTTTCTTATTTTTATAATCATGTTATGATGAAATGAATAGTAATACATGTTTTATTAGTATTAAGGTTATTTGAAATTTTATATGATAACATATATTTTATAGATATAACCATAAAATACATTGGGTAATGATTTAGTCTATATATAAATGATGTTGGAAATTACTTTTAAAATGTTATTCCATTACGAGTGATTTTGAGTGATTATGAGTGAAGCAAATATGATGTTCCAATACAAAGTTATTAATGATTCATGAATTATATAATTTCATATCAACTATTTTACTTATTTAGAATAATTTTTTTATTATTAGTGTATTTTTTATGAGCTCGATGATTGGTATATAGTAGAGAAACAACTCCATATGTTTTCTTGTTTTTATAGGCCTAACGGGTTTACTATCATTATACACCACATAAAAAGATTTACTTTTTTGTCCTATGTTTTTTAACTATTTTATATTTTTTAAAGTTGAGTATGATCAATATTATGGTAAAAAATAATGTTATGTATATTTTTCCGGACTGAAGTTTGTATAGTTTTATAATAACTTATATTTTGGAAAAAATTATACACTGATTGAAGGATTAGAAATTGTTATGTAATGTTTTATTGAATCTTATATATCCCTAAAACTAAATGACATAGTGATTAATGTGATGAATTATTGTTATAAGACATGATATTATGGGCTGAATAATATCAAGATGTTATAGTTGGCATAAATACTGAGTATATATAACATTAGGGTTTAGGTTGCTAGTAAGGAAATAAAGGGAAAAATATAGGGATATTAAATTGGTTTTTTATGGGGAAAACATTAATTTATTTCAATATTATATTGATATCATTTTTTATTATATGAATTAATATTTATATAATTCATATAATCTCTATATCTCTAATAAAATATTTTCATAGAGGTAACTGGGTTAGTGAATTATGAAAGAATCAAGTGGAAAATACCCTAAAAAATTGGAAACAAAAAATAGGTACAATTGAAACAGATCAAATTTTTGTTATGTTAAAAAAATTATTATAGTGGATCAATAGCAGTTCCAAAGAATAAAAGTGTCCAAATTCAATAAAATTGAATTTGAAAATAGTAGAGTGTGACCCTCTAAAAATAGTTACTCAGAGCTGATGGTAATCTTACAACATTAGAAAATAAGGTAACAAATTGCATATTAAAGGATCGAATGGTTTCCCAGCACTGGGAAACTAGATACATACATTATTCCAAAAATAAATTTTAGAACATGAAAAATAACTTAAAAATATAGAGATTAAATTATTATTTCATCATATATATCCTTGAAATGATTCATAGATCTTTTCTTGGTATCCACAGGATGGTGAAGCATAATAAAATATATTCTCTAATTCTCAGTAAGGGAAATAATAAAATAACATCAAAAAATAAATAAATCCTCAATAATATGAAATATATAAACAATAATAAAATATTCCACATGAAAAATATTTTTATAGGGTAATATATCCAAAAAATGACATAAATACCTATAAAGTACATGGATAATATTAACGGATTTCAATGTGATGTAATAAAGATGTCGGACATCCTATTCTTACCATCATGGCTTAACACCAAGTCACTATACAAAAATAGCTATGGAATATTCCCAAAACTGAAGTTATATTTACTCAAGAGACCTAATAATTAATCTACATGCTCTAATAGGATGCTCCCAACACAAACTATATCCATTTCATTCAACATGAGAATTTAATTAATAAAATTCAATACATAATCAACATATATATTCATATTGAAGAACTATCATATAAAATGTTAATATTATATGTAGTCAATAAATAAACATGATCATAATAAATACATATAAATAAGTTTGATAGTACTATTATATCATATCCCTAGTAAATTATAATATTCATCAATGAATGTTGAAATACATGAAAATTATTTAAAAACAACAGTTAATAATTTCATTGATAACAAGAGAAAAATGCAATTTTTTTAAATCATTTTAAATAAAAATTTTAAAAATAATGAGAAAAATAATTTCTTTATAAATAACCATATGAACTTGAAAATTATTATTCAAATAAAAGGTCATCTATGATAATAGAAAATTTTATTCATCTGGTGAAAAATTAAAAAAATATTTCTTTTACAATTTTGTTAAAAATTAAAATTACCTCATTTTGAAATCATTAAGATTATTATTTATAATAAAATTAAAAGGAAAGTCAACTATTGTGGGAAATTACATTTAATAATAATATAATCATAGAAAAAACTAAATTGGATTTATAGGAAGAAAAATATACATAGAATAAAATGTTCATCACCAAAAGATAAAATAAGGATAGCTTTTTTTAAGAAATTTTATTTCTATAATATTAACTTCCAAATATATAAAAATTAAATTAAAACATTTAAACTAGATATAAAACTATAGGAGAAGAAAATTGATTGATTTTGATAGAGTGATAGATTATTATTGATTTTAATACATTTTTAGTCAAAAATCCCCCAAATAAAATTAGATTATAAATTAAACCCTTAAAACATTAGTAACTTTTTGACCATAATAGAAATGGAAGAAATATAAAAAAATGAAACATTAAATACCACAAATGTAAATTGATTAATGATATATCATAATAAAAGGAAAGTACTTACAATATAATTTTTAAAAATTTTTGTGGTTATGTGTGACAAATATAAATCCACATAATATAAATATAAATTCAACAATAGATATATATTGGTAATTAACACATCATCTTTTCATAAAATAGTCGATAAAGAATTGATATAACTCAATGATATGAAATTGAGTTAAGAAACCCCTTAACTCATGTCTAAATTTCATTCTATGTTCTTTTAACATAAAGTATAATAGATTTTAGCATATTATACATCATCTATATAACTATAATAAAATATATATTATTATATATGATGTACTTATAAATTTTTATCATTATTATATTAATAATTATTTATTAAAATCAACATTCTGGGTGACAACTATTTTTTTCATGCATATTTCAGTTTGAAACATTAGAACCTTGGACTTTGATCAAGGTTCCATACTCTCCATAATTTTAGTAATTCCCTTTATATATTATTATTATGTAATATCCCCACTTTTCTACATTCTGTAAATATTCAGGACATAAACATTATAACATCACCCATATTGGTCATAAATCCATCCTAATCAATGGAATGATATGAATATCATATAGGTAAGAACATGATAAGTTATAATGATAATATAATAATTACAAAAGCTTTTTCATGTTATAATTAATTTATATATTAATTAAATACAACTTTATAACAATCTATAAAAGAGCTAATTTTAAAAATAAATATATATTGCTCACATAGACCATTGTTCGTATGTCCAAATGAATGATACATAAAATTTCTAGGGATAAAAAATAATGAAATTGAAAAATAAATTTAATTTTAGAATAAATTATTTATAAAAATAATATATATTCTGTAATTATATCAACTAAATCATCCATTAGAAGAAGTGGGGGAAAATGAATCACACCACTACATGGAGGTAACAGTCCTCCCATATGCATGAATTATACTTTAATTTCACAATTGATGGAAAGGGGTGGAATATTTTTGAATCATAATAATAATAATAATATATTAGTATGTTTTTTTATTATGATAATATAAATATAATTAATTTATAGAAATTAGTAGAAGAAATAAACATAGAAAGAGTCGATGAAAACAGTTTCATCTTCTTAAATATACCTGATTTGAATTATAACATAATCCTTAATATGACGGTCTTATGAGAATACCATATGATCAAAATTAAATGGATAGAGAATAATAAGTTATTATTATAGGTATTAAATCATATAGGGTTATCAATAATTTTGAAAAAATAAGATGTAGGGTTCTATTTTATAAGTGTGTGAAATGAAGCACTTGTAATTACATAAAATATTTCATTATTATATATATCATAATACTATAAATTGGTTAAAATGGAAAAAATTCAATTTAGGACTTCATAAGGTAGACAAACCTTCAACCAGTAAAATATATACTTTTAACTCTAGAATTTAAGACCTTATATTTTGGTTTGCCTCATTCATTGATCCATTTAACAATATTCGTGGTAACACATTTGTTAGTTTTCAATATTATTAAATGTACTTATAAGGTTACATGTAGCTCCAAAATAGTAAATGAATGAAATTATATAGTTTTCATCTGTTTTTTTCATATTTAAATATTATTTATCTTTAAAATAATGTACTGTAATATTTTATTATCAAAAAATTTTAATAGTCATTTTTTGTACTATTCACATATTTTGGTTTCAAAGACATAATGAAAGAATTAGAATTACATTATTAAAATAATATAAAAACATTTATAATTATAAATTACCTAAAAAATTTATAATCTAAAAATTAAACTATGAAATATTAATATTATTCTATTTAAAATCATTTACCTTTATTGTTCTACTAGTTTCATAAGCATAATATCATCAAGTTATAAGCTTTTACGGTAATTATCTGATCACTGAAAAATTTAAAAAATAACGATCAAATAATTTTTTTACATTTTTAAAAACAAAATTTTATATTCATTTATAAAATATTTATATCCATATAAAAATATATAAATGATGTTAAAATTATGAATGTGACTTTTTTTCTTTTCATAAAATAATATAAATGTTATAATAATTGCAATGTGGCATGAAATATAATCTATTTGTATCTAGGATGTATTCGGTCGATATACACTAACAAATATAGGGTAATGTAATGTGATATGGTTATTTTTAGGAATTATAACATTGTTTTAACATCATCGACATGTTTTACCCTTTCTAAGGTGACAAATAATAATCATGGTTATAATTAAGAATGACAGAAAATAATAAATACCTACTTTACAAATAAAAAAAATTATTTTGTGTATGGAATCCATTTTTAATGATTCAATTTATAAAACTATCATAAAAATATTATTATTATAATTGATTAAATTTTCTAGAAAATTGTTTTAAGATAATTATGGTATTGACCATAGAAATTTATTTATACAGAAATAAAATATAATAATAATTACTATGGAATTATTTAATATTTTTTTTAAAACATGGTCCTATGTTATTCAAAAACCAAATAAAATATAATCTTATTTTTAAATTACATTATTAAAGGATAATAAATGATAGTTTTATAAACAAATGATATTAATTTCATTATCGAAATAAAATAAATCTTTTCAGAAAATATTAAATTTTCATAATATGAATATCAATTATTTATGAATTCTAAAATTATATCCTTTTTTCAAATACTTTTAATAAAATTGGTAGGATTTAATTACAATATTCATGAAAAAAATGAAAAAAAAACATTGTTGAATTAAATTTATATTGAGGCATAAAATGTCATTATTGAAAATTAAATGCATTTTTATTATCATTAATCAGAAAATTTGAATTATGTAATCCGTTTATAGTTATTTTCATAGATTATTTATTACCATTAATAATTATAACTTACTTTTAAGGATATAATGGTAACTTTTAAATAAGAATATTATATCATAGTTCTGTTAAATCTTTGTATTTCATATACCACATGCTATCACATATATTTCATAAAAAGTAGATTATAAAATATTATGGTGTTAGACACTAAACCCATATTGAAATTTCATTATCATAATTCTCTCTCAGGTCTGATAATACAAATTATTAATGCATGTTTCTAAAATTAATTTTATGAAGTAGAAGATAAAACATGTGACTTTAAATGGAATTTTTTTTTAATATTAGATAATAACTTTTTTGAAAACACAAATATTAAAAACAAATAATAACATAATTTTGGAAAGGAAGAATAGATATATTATGATAAACTATATTAACACAGAATTCGGTTCGTATATTAGGATAAAAATGCAGTAAAGTAAAAATATGGACATGGATAAGAAGAATAATTTCCAATAAATAATAACATGTGATAAATAACATGATCACGATGATGTTAATAAAATCATAATCATAATCTTTAAAAAAACAATTAACATAATCAATTCACATGAAATCATGGTAAATTTATAACATTTTTATTTTAAGTTAATTTTCTTTGACTGGAGGGATTATTTTACTATCAATATAAAGAACCTGAGAAAAAAATACTAATTTATCTTATTTCCATTTCACCTGTAACATTATACTAATTTTTCATGATTTGATCAATTTAAACTTCAATAACATTTCTTATTCTATGAAATGAATATTCAAGATGAATTTTCCATTATTAATTCACAAAAATTAACTTTTAATAGATCATAAGATCCATCAAATAATGAAAAATTATTTCTCATGTTTCTCTCCATTATCAAAAACCAAAATAGTACGAATAATGAACTATAAAAGTATTATCTTATCACTTAATATGATTTTTTCATTCTTTATATAAATTTAATGAATAATAATTCACTACATAGTCAAAATAAACATTTATATAAAAAATATTAATAAGAAATGTAAATTTTTTTCTCAGTTAGTAGAACTACACGATAATTATAAATGCATTGAAATTTGGTTTACAGTATCATTATATTATATCCCTAGTAATTCATAATAATCATCATGAATTTTCACATATATGAAAGTAACATTAAAAACATAATCAATTCTTTTTTAAATATGATACTAATACAATTACTTTCAACGGAAACATGAATATTAATTTCCATAATAATGAGAAAATGAAAATATTTTAAAATAAAAAACTATATTATAATGAAGGAATCATTGAATATAATGCTTATTATTGTGTGGAAGTTTTTTAAGAAAATGTTAAAACAAATATTCCATCCACACATGGTAACAATTATTAAAGTACCTCATTCAGTAAATGAATAATAATATTCATTTTAAAAAATTAAAATAAAGAAAATATAATTGATAATGACAGGAAATAACAATTTGATCATATGAAATAACATTTATTTAAACACATTAAGAAATATCGCTTTATAAAAAAGGTATGTCATCCAACAAGAAAATAAATTAAGATTTAAATAAAACTAGTTCTCTCAGTCATATTGTAGACCATAAAGTGGAAAATTAAAGGATAAAATGTTAAATCATTATAAAACTGGGGAATTAGAAAATAAGTTGAGTTTAAAATATAATTATCGTATAATTTTATTCAATGTAATTTTTTTAAATAATCCTGAATAAAAATGAGATTTTGTATTACACGCTTTCTGCTTTTGTGACTTTAGAATAAGAACCCTATAAAATAAATATCATTAAATGAAACCTTATAAAACATTAATATAAATATATTAATTATATATCAAATAATATTCATATTATATACACCACATGAATGAAACACGTGTTGAATGTGGGATTTTCCTCAAAGAAACAGAAGTGATATGAGTAACCCTTAAAGCGACCTTAACATTTTCTTCAGAACTAATATATTCTATGATCATCAGTAAAAAAATAAAATCAATAGGAAAATTATGAAATAAAATAATAATTAATTATAGGTAATTTAAAATAATGTTGTTTCATAACATAGTGATTGATGAAGTGGTATAACCCAATAAAATGAAAATAATTTATTAAATACATTACCTCAAGTCCAACATTCCATGTATGTTCTCTTAACATCATATATAATAAAAAATAAAATTTAGTAGAATTATATTATACAACAATATACATACTTATAATATAATAAATTATCCCCTTATAAAATAATAAAATACATTTATTAATAATTCATTATATATATAATAATTTCATGTGATAATAGTTTTATTTTTCATGCATGTTTTGGTTTACCAGTTGGGGTCCTTGAAATTTATTCATGATTTTAAAATATATATAATTTTAATAATTTCTTTAATATATTATTTTTAAATAACATCACCTGTTTTCAGAATTCATTAATCATTCATTTTATATACATTATAACATCACTAAAACCGGTTGTAAAATAAAACTGAACAAACCCTGTAATAAATATTGAATGGATAAAAAGATGTTATGGTATAATATTGATATATAATTTAAAATAAAAATTTTATATCATAATAATTACATATATTTATTATATAAAACTTTTGACCTATCTATAAATGGAACACAGTGATATTGAGATATATATTCCTCATGTAGATAGTAGTCTATACGGTAACATAAACAATTATTAAATTTTTGAACTAGAATGAAGAAAAAAATAAGTTAATATTTTTTCATTATAGAATAATTTTTTTATTTTAAAAATCATATATATTCATTAAATATTGTTTTTGACTCTTTCATCAGGGCACACACATCTATCTGTGGAGGACGTGCATCGGTTTCCCCACATTCCCATTTTCCAATGGTGGGCGGCATCTATCGCTGGTTCATGGAAATTTTCCCCTTGATCGAAACGGGATGATGGGATGTCAGTTCCTCGTTACATGGATTCCTCCTCGGAACTCATCACCTAGTCCGAGTCTCCCGTATAGACTAATATGATGTTCAAGAAACTCTTCTTAGTGCCATATCATCATGGACAGTGGTTATTTACACTACTTCTGTCAAACAATTCCAAGGGATCTAGTCAGGGCAGCATCCTTCGGTCGGGGGAGTAGTCACGTTAGACATCACAAGAATGTATGGACGCTGGAACACTAGCGATTCTAGGTTTCTTCCCCTTATTATAGGGCTTCTTGACTCTGTATAAGCCCAAGGAATCCCACGTTGACTGTGGGTAATTATATGCCATAGGCGTATCTCTGAGGTTTTACTCAGCCTCCCATGTTTATTATAGGGTATTCTGTATTTTTAACATCTAGAAGAGACCTATCAGACTGATCAGAACACTGACTATAGTGGATCAGATGGGTGTGACACCTAGAGGATGCACTGATATTGGGGCTAATACGATGTTAGTTACCCAATTGTTGTTAAAGGGAATGGGGAATCAGGTTGTATGATCCCACTAGGATGTGGACTCCTGGGTAAGAATCAAGATGTATAATGGATGGTTAAGTAGAGTGGATGGATAACAAGATGGAGTCGACTTGAGGGATATGGTGATGTTGGGCTTGAGCCTCAAAGAGACCTCCTACGTATCCCCATGGTAGGGAGTCAATGACCATTTAGTTTAGGATGGGGTATAGGATCAGGGTGTGCAGGGAGGATAACTACCTGATGATATACTAGGTCTTATGTGTGGTTAAAAGCCCAAGTTGGTTTGATGTCATTTGGGTGAACTAGAGAGGCGGGTCCCAATGAAAGGGATGACAACGTCTTACCGTCGATTGTAGAGTACTACAATTTACCGCTAGATGGGATTGACAATGGAATACCACTGAATGGGGATCACAAAAGCTTAACGCTAAATAGGGAATAGTTTAGTGTCATGCGGGAAAAAAGGGGGCGTACAGTTTAATATCATGAAGGATGGGGATGAATAGATGCGAAATGGTCGGGACCAATTGGTGTTGGGATAGAACCTCAGGGAGGCTTCCTACATACCATTTCTTGGAAAGGATCAAAACGACATAGTTCAGAAGGAGTGGGGACCAACATGAAGGAGGGTTGGAACAAATGGTTTGTGGGCTTGAACCTCATGGAGGCTTCAACATATATTGCCTTGGAAAGGATCAAAGAGCACGTAGTTTCGAAGGAGTTGTAACCGACGTGAAGGGGGGTTAGAACCAATTGTTGTTGGGCTTGAACATTAGGGAGGCTTTCTACGTACCTTGCCATAGAAAGGATCAAAGACCACATAGTTCAAGAGGAGTGGGAACTGATGTGAAGTGGGTCGTAACCAATGGATGGTGGGATTGAACATCAAGGAGGCTTCCTATGTTTCGTGAATTCTCAAGGATCAAAGCCCACATAGTACATAATGGTGTTGGTGAACTAACATGAAGGGATTTGGAACCAATGGATGGTGGTCTTGAACCTCAAGTAGGCTTCATACGTACCTTTCCTTGGTAATGATCAAAGACAATGCAGTTCAGAATGGTGTTAATGAACCAAAATTAAGAGTGTCGGAACCTTTAAATGGTGGGATTGAACCTCAGGAAGGCTTCTTACATAACATACCTTGGCAAGGATCAAAGACTACGTAGTTTATAATGGTGTTGGTGAAATGACTTGAAGGGAGAGGAAACTACTGGATGGTGGTCTTTAACCACAGGGAGGTTTCCTACGTACCTTTCCTTGGAAGGGATCATAGACCACATTGTCCAAAAGGAGTGGGAACAAATTTGAAGGGGGTTCGGAACCAATGGATTGTGGGTTTGGCCCTCCAGGAGGCTTCCTACGTACCTTACCATAGAAAGGAACAAATACCACGTAGTTTAGAATGGAGTTGGTGAACCGATGCTAAGGGAGTCAGAACTAATGGATGTTGGGCTTGAACCTCCTAGAGGATTCCTACGTACCTTGAGTAGGCATGGATCAAAGACCACGTAGTTCATATTGGTGTGGTACTTACTCTAGGTGGCCTGGATGATGTCATGGTCGATGATTACTCTAAGTCCATGTGATCCATTATAGTTATGAGAAACAAGACGCAACAAATTCCTATTGATCATGTCACGAATGGTGTGTATGTGCGAAGTAGAGTGGGGATTACACATGGTTAGCGGCCCAAAATGGAAACAGGGGCTTACGCGTGGTTAGAAGCCTAGGGAGATAGAGATTGGCTATTACTCCAGGGTGGATGCCTAGTGCCGACAATGCCCAATGGGAGAAGAATTTTGCACCAAATAAAGGAGGGCTCTGGTGCCCATCCCCCCCCCTCTCTGGTCTTTGTCTAGGAAGAAGATATAAGGAGTATGAAATCTGCCTCTTGCAAGAAATGCTAGGGGCTTAAACCAAGGTGTTTACCCTTTCCCCATGGACAAACTCCACCCTAATAAAGAGGATCTCATTCCATGTTTGGAATGATCTCACTCCCTTTGAGACCAGTGGGTGTAGAGAATGTCTGAGATAGGGTACCTAGTGTGAAATGCATGGGAAGAGGCCATCGTTTGATGTCATGTGCTGAGGAAGATGTTGCTTGGCAGTTTAACATCCTTCCGCTCAGACGAGGCGGGTTCACTCCGCACCCCTTGGACATACATAACTGATACCCGCCCTCCCTTGAAAAAGGGACTTCATCAGAAATTCCGTGTTGAGGGGTGTCAGGGAGTGATGCATTGAGGGGTCCACATTAGTGTGGCTATGCTAAAAGAAATATCCATTAGCATGCCTATGCAAAGAATCATGAGGCGAAGAAAAATAATAGGAAGTACCAACCATGGGATCTTGAAATTACATCATGCAAACCTGGAGGGTCGCATGAGAATGGGAGTTGCAGAGCAAAGGGATTCATGGGTAGAAGCCTCTTGAAGCTCTAGTGATCCATGTAGTAGAGGGGCTTCATAAAGGAGTGTGCTTCATGATGTGAAGTGACATAGCCTAGGAATAGTGCATTGGTGCACATTAATGGTGCTTCAAAAAGTGTAGTAGCATTTGCAGAGTAGTGTTTAGTGACGCAAGGGTTCCCCGCGAAGCATAGCATTAGAAAGCAATGTGCTTCGTGAAGAACATTGACCCAACCTAATCATGTGGGTCACTTTTGAATGGAGGTTACTTCGTGAATTATAAGTGATCTGCAAAGACCCGAATCTCCTTAGGTATCCCCATTATTCGCGATGTCACGTGCGCTCCGTGAAGGGCATCGGTCTTTGAAGATGGTCTGAATTCAAACCAAGGGAGATGCTCTTCACGATGCTAAATAACCTTATAATGATCATGGTTCGCAGATAAAAATTGTATTTTCTATTTGAGATCTAAGAAGGCCAATGGTCAGAAGATCCATATATTGGTCTCAAGGGGAGACCAGTTTTTATAGGCAAGAGGTGTCGCAAAGTTAAGCTCGCTAGGTGCGAAGATACATGGCATTTTTTCAGAATCACGAAGCCTCCTGCCTCCTTACTCTACAGAGGGTCCGCAAACATCAAAGGGGCTCATGAAGCCTCCCACCGCCTTGTTCTGTAGAATGTTCACAAACATCAAAGGGCTCGTAGTGCCTCCCACCTCCATGCTCTGTGATTCATTCGCAGAGGAGAAGCTATACGCCAGTCGCAGGGCTACGAGGGCTCTGCGAACAAACTTTGTGAGGTAGCCCTTTAGGCTTTCTGCTAGTTCTGTTCTTCCCAAATTTTGGTGCCAACAAATATATCACTAAACCATCTAGTATAGGTGTTGATTGAAAATTAATCAAAATGATATGAGGACTCAACAATACACACATATGAACAAACGATACATTTATTCCTCATTTGATGGAAATAAGGTGTAAAATGTTTTCCATAACAATAATCACATTCATGTTACTTTATGATAAAAAACTCAATATGGTATTATTTATATATCAAATTTAGAGCTATTAGAAGATTAAATAAATTTTTATAAGAGTTGGTAATACTGATTACATCTTCATTGAGTGACATCCATTATCTAAAACCATAAACCTTCTTAGGATGGTCCTAAGAGAAGAAAATAATCTCAAAAAATTAAGGAAATTAATCTATAATGTTATTTGGTAATGAAATTACTAAGATAGAGTTCTCAATACTAGGGAATTAATTATAAGAGGACCATACCTTTTATAAGTAAGGTAATGGAAACATATGGAGTTACATAAATGTTTTCAATATATTTTGTTTCATAATAATAAAATGATAATCAAATGTCCATAAATATAAATTTATAATATTTTAAGGTTGTAACACCCTAAAAATTTAAATTTATACATGCCTATTTTTCATTATAATAAATAGGTTTTGGTATAAACACATAGTTAATAATATTTTAAATTAATTGTGGTAACCGAAATTTTAAAATTTAAGGGTTATATTTTTACTAATAACATAAAAAGGTAATAAAAAATGATCCATGGATAAAATTTTATTTCCCTTACCATCCCAAATGTTATATTTTTTTAATGAAGTATTTTTATCAAAAAAAATTAGTATGGTACTTTTTAGGACTATTCATTTTGTTGACATTAAAAACATAAATATGGGAATATAATTTGAATAGAAAAATATTTAACATAATTAATACTCTATAATTACATATGAAAATTTTAAAATATTTCAATTTCTCCAAAAAATATAAATTTTATTTCTTCAAAATCAGATGCCTTGATTTTTATATATCTTGAACAAGCACTATGTCGGCGTCACATATGAGTTTAAGTTAATTATATCATAACATAAAATTTTAAAAATTTAGAGTAAATTGTTTATTTAAAAATCCATTTATATTCATCCATAAATTATGTATGTCTCTATAAGATCATGAACGAGAAATTAAATTCAAGAATGTGACATTTTCTATTTATTCATTCCTTATAAAAATATAAATGTTATAATCATTTTTAAGTGGTAATATATTTCCATATTATATTATCCGGGATATATTTAGTTAAACCCCACTTATAAAATAAGATAAATGAAACAATTGGTGTGATTAATAGGTCTTCTCTTCATAGTTTTAATAAAATTTACCCTTACTAAGTACACAAATATTTACCACATTTACTAATATTATCGACTAGAAAAAATACTATTTGATCATTTTTAACATTAGAACACCAAATATAGAATCAATTTTTAATGAATCAATTTATATATATTTTTTATAAATCGTATTTAATATAAAAGCATAAAAATAAAATAAAACATTATTAGAAAATTGTCTTATTAATTATAAATATGAAATTATAAAAAATAATATATAATATTAATTTCTGTATAATTATTTTATATTATGTTTTATAAAATACATCTTCTAACAATTTATATCCAAATAGGAAAAAAATTTACTTTTATATTTCATTATTTATTGAAAATAATTGATAGTTTTAGATTAATTTGTATTTTGAAACTATTAATATTTATGTAAATATTATCAAGATAATCCTAGAAATTAATCCAAAAACTATTATGGAATAGCTATTCTAGAAATTATATTAATATTTTCAAATACATTTTCTAAATTTTGAAGATTATAATATTAATATCCATGCATAAAATTCTATAAAATCTATTTCAGAATAAAAGTAATTATGAAACATAAAATGACATAACAAAAAATGTGTATTTTTTTATTATATTGAATAAATAAATTTTAACTAAATAGAAAATTTATAAATATTATTCATTATTTTTTTCATATCTATTCATATCATAAATTTATTGTCTTTTTTATAATTGTCACATGAAAATAATTATATTTTTATAGTATATCACAGTATGCATATATGTGAGTGTTGTCTGTGTAATACTCTATTGAATATATTACATGATAAAAATAAATTCTAAAATCATGGGGATTTTATTGGAATCCATAAATTTTCTACAAAAACATTTCCATCACGGATTTGAGAACACTGAAGCCCGTGAAAATGTGTATTGAAATATTGTTCATAAAGGACATTTCAGAAGGTTTCGAGGGGGAATTATTTTGAATGAAGGCTTGAGTTAATTTTTAATTATAATATACATTTTCCCAGCTTTTGGAACATTTTATTTAGAATTTTATTCTATTTGATTAGATTAGAATTTATAAAAAAACTTGCCAATTATGGCCTGCTATCTAGCCAGTTCAAATAAGGCACATTTGGGAATCCCCTCAACCCCTCATAAAAGATGGATTACCCAATAAATAGAGAATGTATATGATCAGAACGTGACCATAGAGTGTAGATGTTGGATGTTGATTGAATAAGAATGTAACTAAGTGGACCGCACAAAGGATTGGTGTGGCCTGTGTGGAGAAGGTGTGTGCATGTTGGAACAACCTAATGTTTTATCAATGTAAATTTCTTTATTATAATTATATCATATGAATAAATCACATTAAATCACATAGTTAACACAATAAAAACTTTATAAATTTCAAATGAATGAAATAAAAGGTAATTCTAGAAATAAAAAAACCTATAATGATGAAATACTAACTTGATCTTAGGAATATTAAAATGAACTTTATGAATAGTAAACCCTCCAAATGAATTGCAACCTCTCATATGAAATTATAAATTAAATTTATGCATATTATAAATGGCAATATTATATAGTTATATCATAATAAAATAAATAAGTGATTTAAAATTTGTTAATTAATTGTAGGTATTTTTATAAGTCATAAAAATTTAATTAGAATTGTGTGATTAATTTAACAATTTAAAAGATAATTAATTCTTCAATTATTAATTTTGTTATTCTATTTTTAGTAAAATTTTATAATACCTTAATTACATTTTCAAAGTGTTATAAAATGAGTTATAATTTTAAAATCAACGTATTTCTAGAAAATGATTATTTTATTTAAAAAATAAATTTATTAGAATTTTATTTTCATAAAATAGAGTTTATTTTTTAATTATATTCATTACAAATGGTTAGGGTGAACTTTTTATATATTTCTAAAATACATGAATTTTTTTGTGAATAATAAAATACCGTAATTTACAATAAATGATAAATATATGAACTATGAAGTCATAAATGATGTATGGATGATGTTATCTAGAAATATCGATACAACCATCATTATTTGATAATATATGATGTAAATTTTCTAACTATTCAAAGTATTGAGCCAAAATAATACACAAATATGTAAAAAATGAGAAAACACTCCCCCTACTCCATCACTATAAATATCACACCCTCACAACCTTTTCTCATCACACCTCTCAAGCCTTTATCCCTGTCCAAATTCAGGCCAATACTATTCCCAAGCCTCTCCCCCAAATCCATGATCTTTTGGTATTAATAAAATACCAAAACCAATCCCCTTTGGAGGTTCCTAATAACAAGGAATCAAAATGTAAAATCCTGTTCCATTTAATTTAACTTCTATTCGTGTTCCTTTATTTTATTTTTCTCACATAACATCCAATCATACAAATGGAATGATAACTATAGTACCTCAAACATACTATATTTTTATTATTCAATTTTAATAATTCGTCAACATCTCTCTTTCCCCATCCTTTTATACTAAAAAGGAAAACATCATTTGTGATTTGTTAATTTATCACATTCAAGGACAATGATGATTTCAGTTTCTATCATCATTTTCAAGGCTGGTCATAAAAACATTAAAATTAAACCAGATTGTAATATGTGAAATATACCTTATTCAATGTTCTCTATCCATCATATTTATATGATATAAAATAATAGAACAAAACTACTTTGTTGTGATCGAAAAACCACTAAACATAATGTAAATGATTATCATTAACATGTTATCTAATGATTCATCATCACCCAAAATAAAAAAATTATTTTTATGATCATTTAGATTTTTATACGTTCATTATTACCTTATAACATAAATTCTAGAGAAACATTATCATATTAAATGATTATCCCTTCATGTATATAAGTAAAATGATTATGAAAATAATGAAAAAAGAACTCTTGAATGATGTAATTGAACCCTATAACTCATTAATAATGTCAATAAATGAACATAATGAAATTATAATAAATAAAATAAATTTTTAACAGGTTCATAATTTTTTAATTAATGTATTTAATTTGGTTATTCATGACATTAAGATCATGTTCCAACTCCTTTTAGACATAAGGTTAGAGATTATACTCGAACCTACATTATTCCTTTAGGTTACTCATGATCTCTTTTTACCGAAATGAAATTCTATTTTATTTTTATGTACATTATATAAAAAAATCTATATATAATCCAAAATCATGTATCAATATCCATTCAACATTCTTTTTTAGTGATATCAATGTTTTGAAAAGGTTCCCTACACAATTCCTCCCGATAACTCAGCCAGATTTAACAGAATTTCTAGAATTCTTACTTAATTTCATGTGAAATCTATAATCTATTTTAATAAAAATAGATTATTTTATTTTATTCTTCAAAATACATAAAATATTTTTATTAAACAAAAATAAACTTTTTTAATTTTAAATATTCTTAAATAATCTTTTTACATTTTATCACTTTGGATTGACATAAATTATCAATATATATGACTATTTTCCTTTATTAATGTATGTATATTATTTAATCCTTTTATTTCATGGACACTTTTATGATATTCCCATTTATTATTCTTTATGACATGGTTATGCTGCACATTTTATTCCATATGTAACCCTTATGTTCATTTTTTATGTGGCGCAAAAAATAATGAACATGGTATGATGGGTGTTCCTAAATTGCACTCCAACGCATTGGAATTTTTTTGTGTCTCAATAGTCCTCATCTGAAATAGACATTATAGTTACCATCTTATAATGGCCTGGATGTGTTAATTTTTTATTTATTTTGATAATCCACATTTCAAAGTGTGAGGTGGAACACTTACAAGGCCCATAGGAGTAAGTATTACATGGTTTGTAGGCCTTATAGTAATTTATTTCCCATAGGCTTGAAACATTTAATACAACCTAGACTAACTACTTATAACTTCTCCTCCCTAGAATCGTTATCGTGAAATCATCTCTCCACCTTCTCATGGCTATTCAGCTAGGTATTCTCATGCATACACAGATTGTCCCGATGGAAGGTGTAATACCCTCTCTTTCTTGAAATCCATTTAGCATCCGCTATGGATAAAGCTCCTTTCTCATCCTACTTTTGAAACTTGTTCCTTGTAAGTTGTTAGGATTTCATTTGCACTTAAGTAGGACCGAAGGCCTTGAGATGGCCTGAACGCCTTACTGACCCGAAGTCCTGAGTGACCTAAAGGCTTTAAAGGACTCGAGGACCCAATCGGTGGTTCGAAGGCCCAAACGGGGGAATATTTACAACTACTACGGTGTCAAACAGAACCTTCCACAGTACATGCTACAGTTTTTCTACAGTGCTATTGTAGTACCCAGAAATATGCCTCCACCTAGATTTGGCCCTTAGTCTTCTGAATGCACTTAAAGAGTCCTCACTGGCCGGGACAAGGCTCTTGTGAAAAAAATCATTTATGGTTATCCTTCACTCATGCTTCAGGTGAAACAGTCATGTTGGTTTTCCTTGACTCGTACTCCTCTATGATAAATGACAACTCAGTCGTGTTAAATTCATGATATATGTTTCTTTTACATTACTATGATTTTATGATAATATAATCCCATGTTCTATATATTATGATTACATGTGTTTAATCATGGACATTTACTTTTTAATTCATTATGTTATGCTTTATAACCCATGTTCTATGAATTATTTTAATGTTTATTTTATTACTATGATTTTTATCTCATCACTTTGTTCATGTCTTTTTTCCCCTTGTGTGTCCAATGAAAATGTATGGGATCAATGAAAGTTAGGAGATATTTTGGAATATTAAACAAAATATGTTCTTATTTTTGAATCATGATGTTTAATTAGGTTTCTAATCTAAAATTAATTATACATTGTGATCCATAGATTTCATGGGGCACTCTCATTCTGTGATAGTGGCGACTTCCGAGCAGGTTCCTCCCTCTATGGGGGAGGGACCGCCGTCGTCCATCAATAGAGCGGAACCCTTCACACCTTTCTCCATTCCTAATATTCTCCCACCATTTCCCTGAAGTTCATTCTTCCCAATAGTGGTAGATCTATATGAGGGATTCCCTATTCTCCCCATTTCGATCACCGATTTCAATGAGGGCTCGACCTTCCTCAACATAACTTTGATCGCTCACTTCTTGCAAAGAAGGCCTTAGGTCGACTTATTTGATAGATTTTTATTCGGTTCTTGGGACTTTCAGTTTAGGGAAACCATAGGTTTTCCTGACTCCAAAAATATTATGATTCGATTTAGCTCCAAGGAATTCTTAATTAAATCATGGTCTAGCACTCTCTAAAACTGTAACATCTTCCAATTTTATCTACTCAGATGGACCTACGACTTTCATATGAAGCAGGACTAGCCTTCAGTAGCAATTTATGTAAGCTTCTATAATCTCCCACTTTTGTTTCATAATACTTAAATTATCTTTATGCTTGGTAAACTAGTGGGAAGATACATGTGTTCTGAAAGCCTAACCAAATCCATCTTTCATCTGGTTAAGACTGACATTTCTGTGGAGGTTGATGCTTTAAAAGTGACTACCGATTTTGTTTGGTTAACAGTTGGTGAAGACTTTCGAGGTAAACATGAATTCTTTTCTGAATCGTGGTTTGAATATTTTTCATCATGCAAGTGAATGGGTCACTCGATGAAGGTATGTAGAAGTGGGTTTAAGAAGACAGATAAATCAAAGGGCATGAGCATGGGTAGCAGTGGTAATCAAGAAAAGAGCATGGTGGATGGCTCGTCTAGTCGAGGGAATGTTGGTATGGAGTCTATATTGAACTCGACCAAAGTTTTTCAATGTGGTTCAAGAAATACACCAGTTGTAGATGTATTCAGTCGTTTTAGAAAGGATCTGGGTTACCCATGTTCACTAGTTCAAATGGGGTTGGAGGCGGAGACAATTGATAGTGTCTTGGACCCTTCGCTTGAGCCCTCCCAAGGGGGTAGTGGGCACAACCCAGATAGAGTACTAGTAAAGGAGGATGAGGAAGGTCATAAAACTCTATTAGGACATTCTTATCCTGAAGTGGTGTGTTTAAGAAAATATAATAGTGATAGTGGCCAAGCAGTTACTTGTAGTCCCAATACAGGTTGCAAGGTCGTTGAACAAGATGTAGGGGGTGAGACCTTGTCCAGGACAAGTCAGGTGGAAGGCCTTGTGCTGGGTAATTGTTTTGAGATTCTGTCCAATGATGATCCAGTCTAGGTCTCTATAGATTTGGTACAAATATCCATGTATGATCAAGAAATGTATGGGTATAGTGATGAATGTTATAGCTTCTATGCAGGTTACACAACGGATGGGACTTAGGGTAGTAGAAATCCAAGCCCGTAGAGATGCAAAAGCAGGAGGGGCAATCGTAATGTAAGGAAAGACTACAAATATTTACCTTTACCTATGGAGAATATATCTGCAAATAATATGAAGGAAAAGCAGATGAAAAATTTCCCCAACCTCTCCATATTGTCTTACCAGCATCGAAGGTCTAATGCTATGATTGCACACCCTTTGGAACTGCTTTTAAGATCAGAAGAGGTTGTGGATGAATCTGTTCTGAAAATTAATTCTACTACTGAAGAGGATGAAATTATGATGGAAAGGGTTAAAAAGGTTCTTGGAAATAAAGATAAATGAAACTATATTGATAAACATGATCTCATTCTAATACATGGATTCAACAACGGGATAATCAGTATAGAGGAGTACATGCAGTCTTGGGAAAAGATGGATTTTATGTTCGAAGATCTTATAATATGTGAACCAGACACTCAGTTGAACACTATCTCTTGGAAATTATGTAGGTAGACTAAAACTAGTAGGCCACACTTTTATTTTAATGTCTAGGTAACTCTCTTTTGTGCTAGAACTTATGGGTTTTCACTTTTTCCTTAAAAGTGTTTGATAATAAAAATGTAAAGTTGGTTGTTGATCCATGGATTTTAATTTGATCTTTAATTATGATTAAGATAATATAATGATATGATTAAATGGTTATGGTTTCTATATAATTTCTCTTGATAAAAAACTATAATGCCAGCTCGAATGATCATTGGGAGTGATTGGGATATATAGAAGTACTCAACAAGAAAGATGACTGATGTACGATCATAGAAGATCAGGTTGTGGTTCTTAAATTAAAAAAATAAGTAAATAACCACAACCTCCTGATCAAGATAATAAACATTGTTCAATCACTATAAGAAGTCATATTTATGCTTCAACATTCATAGTATTTACATTAATTCTAGATTTACAATCAACTAAAACACTCACAAAACCCACATGCTGGCTACCCCAATAAATCAGTTTAGGATTATTGATCATCCAAAAGCCATGAATGTATTATTCATGTTCCATTAATGATTTATTTAAATTAATATAAGTTTTTCATAAACATTCTTTATCACATTAACCATAAGAATCATTAAATCATGTACATATTCTAGCTTCACATGATGACGTGAAACCATCACGGATGCTTCACCTGAATAAAAACATATCTTCTATAGCTTGGAGATTTCATCAAGCATTGATGATATCACATATAATGTTTTATAGTTGTTAGGAATTTTTCCATCGAATGATATCATGATTAAGACAATCCAAACATGTGAATATTGTGATTACATCACGTGATGCAAAATGGATTATAAAATTTTACGGATAAAGTTTTCAAGTTAACTCGTGAATGAATAATGATCATGAAAATCCTTGCTCAAGTCACTGAAACTTATCATGTAAATAGTTTTACTTAGAACATATAAATATTTAATCATTTAAAACCTTCATCTCATTCTCTATTCAGTGGGTGTCAAAAAAATCACTGCTATTTTATAGGATCAAACATATCCATGATAATGATAATTTATTCTTTGTAAAAAGAATATAAAGAATGATTGGACCACATCATAGACATATGTTTTTCTGTTAGGAGATCACATATTATGAAAAGTGATCACATGATGTTATGACACGTTCTTGTTTACATCATGGGATTCCACTATTCCATGATGATCATGAAAATCCCTCAGTATCGAATGAGTATAATGAACACAATAGATTTCAGATCCTTGATGATACGCTACCCATCACCTCCAGATGGTGCACATAACACCTTTACTATGAAATACGTCAACATATGTGGCCTTTATTACTTATATATACTATTTCCTAATCCTTTCAAAAAATAGAGAAAGATACATATGGACTAGGGATAATAGTGAAATGGTTAATGGATAATTGGGTACTATATTCGATGAAACTCTATAGTTAATCTCAATACCCCCTTGTAAGAACCCATTGAGAGACCCCTTCTGGTAACCCCCATATGTGATCACAAGATGGATTAAACATCAATAAATGTCCTCATATGAAACTTATATGTCAAAAATCTTTACTATAGCCTTGTGAAGTCATCCATGGATATTCTAACCTTGGTCATGTGATGTTCTTAGGAAAACTTGATCATGTGGCCTTCGACATATTCCCTTGACCATGATACCCCATTTGGTGTTCATGGCTCCATTTTACATACTCCATTCTTGAATATGGATTGGAAACTATCCATAATGAAACCTCTTTAATTTAATGAAATCATTCTACCTTGTAAATGTACATTAAATATGGATCATTAAAACTTGGTCTCACAATTACTTCATGTAAAAACCCCCAAACATGTCATATTTGAGACACGATTTTCCTTAGACATATCAATATGATCATGCAAAAAACCATTGTACATGTCTTCCTCATCATGTGAATTACCATGGACACATTTACCTTATCATGAGAACATTCTTTCACATCTCGACCTTTTTGTGTGATAATCCTTGGACTTTCGACCTTGAAAAGTCAAAATCCTTGGACATGTTGGCCAAGACATGAGAATGACATTGTACATGACATCCTTATCCCTAAAACAACATTTTTCAAGTAATTATTCACATGTGGAAGCTTTACATGAGCATAACATTCAAACATCAATGGGTTTGTGGGACTTGGAAATTGACCTAGGAATGTGACCATATACATGTGACATGGACATGTACCATATTCATGAACAGTCCTTATGAGAATTTATTGAAGAGGTAAATCAAAAATCCCTTGGACATGTTGTACGTGTCATTTTTATGCCATTGGACATGTCATAATTTTTATTTTCTCACATATGAGTGTGTTAATACATTAATGATTCATTATTTCATGACAAGAACATGTAATTTGATCCCCTAAACCATTATAGAGTTGAGGATAGAGGGATTGATCTCAGTTAGTTCCATATAAAGGGACTGCATTAAAAATAATTATATCTAATAAACTATTCATGGTCATCTCTCATTGTATATGAAATGGGACGTAATGAATATGCGACATGGGAGTCCACCTTTGTGTATGTCCCATAATCATTCAATTACCATTGTTTGTTAGTGGATAAGGATTTAATATACATCATATGAATCCAACTTTGTTTTTGTCCATAAATATTTAACTTATTATATCTCATGGTACCAAATTTTCATGTAAGTATAACATTATTTATAATCTATCAACAAATGATAAATGGGTTCATGCACTCGAATTTTTTTCAGAGTATACGCTAAAATTGACATCAATCGCCTTAATATGAGTTTTAGTGATTTGAAATTATCAAGAATATCTAGTCCAAAATCATATTTCCTTCTAGGGTAATCTTATAGGGAAATTAACGTTGTTATTTACCCCATAATTTTTACAATTTTCAAAAAATATGAGTCAATTATCCTCATGAGAATTAATTCTCTTTCCTCACCCATTATGGGATCAAACCATCCATACTACAAGGAATATGATTCATGACATTACAAGAAACAAAAGACGACTTCTTATGGCCTGAGATTCACAATTAATTCATAAAGATCCCAAATCCTAAATCCCAATTCACAACTCCCTCATATATATATATATATATATCATTTCATTCCATAAAGCCATATTCTATATAAAGATCCTAACACCCTCATACATCCTTTTACCTTGTAGTATTCTCTTTGAATGAACATCACTCTTCTCTCATAGTTACATGTTCCCTGTGAGACTATAAATCATACCTCTATAAATGAATACTCACTTTGAAAGTGTCATACTTAGATATATCCATGTATAGAATCCTTCTTATGTATAATCCTTGACTGTATATCCATCTCATTCAAATAGACTTATTCATAATAAAACATCGAAGGGAATCCTCATTATGTAAGCCTCATCAATATTAATTTTATAATCTCACAAATAGTGTCCAATATCACACTATCTCTTGTATCTCAATCTAAGCGTTACTCGTATGGGCATAAAAACTAATGAGGATTTTTCCATCATCAAGATGAATCCCCACTCTAATAGTGGACTCTTATCAGTTTCATGTATGATTAAATATTTTCCTCCATTAGATGGTCGTATTCCCAATGAATTACATCAGGAAAAACATATATGCATATGTCATTATCAAATCCATTATGGTATCACCTTTTATGACATAGGAACTTATGAAAACAATATGGACACTAATTCTAGTTTTTGCATTCTATATAGGATAACACTCTAAGTCTTTAGTCCTATACTCAATATTCAAATTCACTCAAACACATTCTTTATTCATGATATAAAACAGAAAAACACAACCATGTCATTCAACCATAAACTATGTCTAAGAGATTATGTTGGTTTTGATTAGAGTTTCTACATGATTCATAGGATTCCCCTTGGAGGTTCAAGCTCAATTCAAAAACACCAATCACCTCCGTGTTTGATGATATAGTTCAAGTGTTCCCTAATTTGTGGTACACTGGAGAATCATACATTAATAAGAGAATAATAGAGAACATGTGATACACGATTTTGTTCTCTTCAATACATGTTATGATCAATTCGTTGGAAAAGTGGTAACAAGTCGCATAATAAAGATTTTAAATGATTCAAAAACCTAAATTAAATATAAAAATTATTATTAATGTATGAAATAATTACACATTCTGTTTCCACTAATATAGGCCTCCCTACTCATAAAGGTTGGGAATTCCTAAGCATTATCATTACATAATCCTAATGATTTTCATTATTTGGAAAACATGTCCACCAATAATTATAGATTTAGTAACTGTTGGGTGTTTTTTTAGAGAAAAAATAATGAACCCAAGGGAAAAAACATCACAAACACACTCAATAACTCATAATCAAATGTTTGGTGACACATTTCTATGAAACAATAATGGTGAACCTGATTTAAATCATTGTATTGTGTTTACCCTTTCATGGGATAGAAACAATTGATTATATAGTTCCCATTATTCCATTTCATTTCTCATGTTCCCTGAAAAAAAATGTTGATCCCAACATTAAAAATTTAATACTTCAAAATGCCTCACATAAAAAAGTGAAAAAAATTTGATCCTTTAACTATGAAAGCAATTTTTCAACAATGAAATTAAATATATGATGCTTCACTAAAATGATGTCTTCTTTTCCCATCATATACTTGTTATATTCACAAATATTTATAGAATAAAAAATTGGACAATTTATTCCAAGATCATTGCACAAGATTGTAATACATGTGGAACACCTATAGCTGTTTTGCATAACTAGTTGACATTGTGATCATATACCTCATCCATCATCGAAAATTTCTCCATGAGGCCCGGATTTCTATTTTTACTAACCCTCCACCTCTAGTTCTATATGAAAATTTTCCTATTCATAGAATACAACATCAGTGGCTTCTCCCTGAAAATGGATTTATATCAAAAAATCATTTAAAGGATGATGCACTAAGGTCATGTTTCCCATGATAGTACATTGAGAAAAAGGCATTCCATTTTTTGAAATTATATTACATTTGAATCTTAACCACATAGCACAATAATGTATTCCTTCCCTGTCATAGAAAGGTGGACGAAGAAAATTTCTACCTCAAAATAAGCAATTATGATCCACCTTAGATAAAATTTATCCACTCTATTCATCATCATAAACATGTAACCTAAATTCCACAAGGAGAATTAAAGGAAGTTATGTCTTCCACAACCATCCTAACTAGTGAATCCAATTGAAGATCCCACATGGGGTATCCAAATAGAGAAACTATAGATAAGTACCAAATCTCTTCTAAATCCATTTTATATGAGGCCTATCAGAATATACCAACAAAATCCTATAATTCATCCTAGATAATCAATTTCAAGAGGTCATAAACTGCGTCATAGCTGACCTTTGTGGCAGTGGAATCCCATAGGTAATCCTATATCACATGGAAGGGGTAATTCTAATCATTATCAACTAGGATATCATATATCTAATGGGTGTTATCATACAAAATGTTAAATGGGAATTGTCTCACCAAATAGTACGTCAGGAACTAACACACCAAATGAGATACCCTATTAAATTGGAGAACCATACCACCAATTTGTACATAAATAGGATATTAACCATGTTTAGGGAGTTTCCACCAGATTCATATGAGTACACTCTTAATAAGGATTATTTTATCCTTATAAATTCAACCAATCCCTAACAAGTTGACGGATATTCCACTCCCATCATTGGTAATGAAGGGATCAATGATACCATTTGAACACCTATAGAAGGCATTTTAAAACCTATTGAGTCTTAAATGTGAAATATCAAGGGAGTGTATTCCCAATGGTAATAATATATTTATTATCTAGGATCTATTTTTAGATAGAAATAACCATCCACATTCTATGACATTAAAAAATGGTAGGTTTTTATCATTACTTTTTCCAGTCATCCAATTAAAGATTAAAATGAAATTTCAACAGAGGAAAATATCAATCATCTCTAAAGGGATAATGAAAATCTAGGATCAATTATTGTGGATATTATTTCTAAATATTTTCCCCAAAATTATGTAAATGTACTCTCTCAATGAGGCGATATTTCTAGTGATGTACCTCATCTCATCAGGTATGGCAATATTTATAATATTCACCCCATTATCTGTTTAAACCCAAAAAATATTCGACCTCAACCAATCCCATAGTGCTGTGGGAATTTTCATCTTCTTCAATACCATTATAAAACAAGGAATTTGGTATTTATATATTTTCCACTACCCCATTGGTTCCACCCTGTAAACCATATACACTAAATAGTGTCTATAGCTTCTCAAGGAGAGTCATATACTTCTAATATTTTGGAAGAATCAACATCGTCATGGGATCCAATTCTCCTGTCCCTTTCCCCAAATATAGAATGGTAAAGGAACCATGTCCCATTATCTATATTTATACATGTTACCATAGATAATGAATCAAGGGTGGAACATAGGGGAATTGGTGTGGTCATCAATCTATGGATGACAGATAATACACGAAATATTACCTAAAAACATGACTTTTAGTATTTCATTTATTCCATGGATTATAATTTAATAAAACTCCCAATAATGAGGAATCAAAAAAAGAGGTTTTGTTTTTGGACCGTGAATATATCTTCCCCAATCTTTGATGTATCGAGTAAACAATAAATGGTTTGTTTATCCTTATTGAATAGCTTCAGAAGTAGATAGATGATTTGATGATGGGACCAATGACACTCAAATTTCAACTCCATTAATATGGTAATTATAAATAAAACACACATGTTATGAAATAGAATATGGACCACCCATCTCTTAGTGATAGTAGACTATATATTAATTAAAGATACAATAAGTTCCATTATATTTTATATGAGAAAATATATACATATGAAACATGTCAAATAGAGAGAAATCTTCTCAGCCTCTCAAGGGAAAAAAACTGAGGAGGCAGCCTTAATTTAACACCACAATTACTGTCGGTATTATTGGTTCTAAGGGAATATTATTAAAGGATTACATGTCTTAAAGGATTCCCTCTAGAAAAATCTACATGATGGATTCATAGATTTAGATAATTCTATAGCTCATTCAAAATGAAAATTAGTTTTCTTAGATCTATAAAAAATCCTACCTCTCAAAATGTTACGTCTCGAACATCTTTACCTTATGATTCTAAAATGCATGTGGAATGTCCTTAATGCATGATATTAAATATAACTGTGAATTTAATTGTCTCATGACATTAAAAAACATGTGTAACATCTTTAACGCATTAAATTATACTTCGATAAACATGACATTGTCAAAAATATTAAATTATGCATCATCTTAAGTACATTGTTGTTTGAATTTCATTAGTATAGTTATCCATATTTTGGTAAATTAAATATAACAATATGTGTTTAACTTTTGGGACCAATGTGAATTTTTACATATAATCCATGTCTATATGAATGATTTTTGGTTTATGGTTTTAGTAGATCATACTGAGTTTTCTCCAACAATCCTATATGAGAAAATGTTGTTCGACTATAATCCTAGAACTAAAACCCCATAAAAATCTTGTTTCCATGTTTCTCAAATTAGGATACCTATAAAGTTAATATTTATTTGTCATGATCTATAAATATATAAAATTTTAAATTCCCAAACCCTTTGTCAGAATGAGATCCCCGTAAGAGACTGTGTAAATGTGTGTGCCTTGATTACCATATTTCAGGGATGTGTGGTGACCTATGTATATATATATATATATTCTATTTCAGACCCATCCATGTATTTTCATCACTCCCTACCATTTATATACATTATAATAAGACTTATTTAGATATTACAATATACATTGAAAAGTGAATATCCCCACATGTTCACTACCACAAACTTTCATTTAAATTTATCAGCTTCCCAGTCATCTCTTGTTTCTCAAACCATACTTGACTCATGGGAGATAATCCATCTCTAAAATGAGTAATTGAGATATGTTTTATTTAAATATAGGAAATCAAGACCTCACAATATAATGGGAAAATCTATTTCACAAGGTCATTACTTTGGGTAAGTCATCCCTCCTTATGATTTTGTACTCAAGATTGACATTATTTATCCCTTATCCAATAAATAAATTATATAAATAATGGTATACATTTTTGAGTGCTCAAACCCCTTTTGAATAATATATTCATCATAAAATACCTTCATACCACTGATATATGAGTTGATACTGACTAGTTCCTTGATTGGATATTCTATTTAAATTCCAGGGACCCTGAACCCATGTACTCTTGGTTCTCTCCAATAGTAAATTTTTAATAAGGATTGAATCATCTAAATGGACCTAACTGAGATTCATTAGTTAATTAAAATATTCTTTTATTCTTTTTCTTATATAATGTTTTTTATTGGTGGAAATATCCATGTAAAAACCAAAAGCTATTATCCTACCTGCATATGATACTAGCCTCCATTATTAAAAATTGTTTACATACTCCAATCAGTCTCCACATACGATTTAACCATATTTTATTAGGCTATAATATATACTTCCTATAACCCGAATATTCAAGAAAATTCAGAACCCCGTGATGTTACACAAAGTTGCATCATACCCATTATCAAAGACAAATTTTAGCATCGATATATTATACCCATTCATTTTAGGTTATTAAAATATCTTGATGAACCAATCTCCTTGAGTTGGAAATACCTCTCTATAATCCCACCTATCCAATATTTGGACTCCAAATACTAGTGAGACTTTTGTAAAAGTCATTTTTTGTATCACTTAGCATTGTTCAATTCGAAATAATTATAGACATTAATTTCAAAAAAAAACATTAATTCTGACTTTTCATTTCTGAAATTTAAATTTCCATGAGCACATATTCTCTTTGAATTTTATGAATCTTGATCACATATCCACTTGGTCCTTCCATATGAAGAATTAGTAAATGGGACTCACTTATCTGAAGGGACTTCACAATGGTTCACTAGTGAATAACATAATTAATATGATCTTTTTCCAAGGGGTTTTTCTATTCCAGTTGAATTGTCCCCCAATAACCCCATAAGTATTTTCTCCAATGGTGTGATATTTGTCTCCATCATTAATTATGGTCAACCCCCCCCCCAATCATCAAATAATCTTACGTAACATAAACATTTAATGTCATCAATTATTTCATAATATATACCATATCCAAGAAGGTATTAGGAATTTTATAGTGTTTTATGTCAGTATACCATTGTCTTGGTGGAAATACTCTAAAATTAATAGATCATGAGTCATCATCACATAACCTTAAACTACAGATGACCTAAATACTTACTGCATGACATTAATCTGAATGAAGCAACATATTGGATACATGATTCTATAAATTAATAAATTTTAATCTATAGAACATATAATCATCATTATATGAAAAAACTAATGGTTTCGAAGTACCACTAATATAGTACAATCCTAACCCCAATAATATCACATAACCACAGATACTCCATAGTCACCTCTAGAGAGAACTACCCAATAAGTTGACTCTATGAAAGTCTATATAAGAGGAGGACAATATTCATTATACTATTATAAATTTACATTGGTATATTCTTATATTTAATGAATACATTAATGGGGCCATATCCCCAATCCATCATGGGTGACCAAAATATTTCACCAACCACCCAACAGGAGGCCCCAATTCCTACAAAAAATATGAAACCTCCCAGCATGATATATTAGATTCTCAGCATCAGTACTACACTCCCATAATAATTTATGGCCATTAGAATAATCAATATATTACCACACTACATGCTCCTATTTTTTCTCAACCACAAAAGTTACAACAACATATCCCACCACGACACATGATGTGGTTTATATTGCAATTTTTTTCAATTATATTGTCCATGGGGACATATAATTCATATCTACAACAACTGAAGTGATTAAAAAATATTCATATATAGTATAAGGATATATCTAAAATGATATTACACCTCATGATAGTATATAGATGGATTATGATGATCCTACCCCTAACATCCATTGTGGATGATATCCATATGCTGATACCACTACCAAACAATGAAATACTCCCATTATCAGGATAAATTTATATAAATTGGTTCTTGAAATACTAGGGTATAACTTATTATGTTACCTAAATACCAATAGAAAAACCTTACCTTGGTCATCAAGAGACCAAAAGAAGAAACTTCTATTATCTAACCAGGTGGAGGTGTACGCCTACTATATCCATTTAAAATTACATAAAACTAAAAATAAATATTCCTTTTCACATGATTTTTAAATTCATCGAATATTTCCTATTCAAATGATATTAAACTATATGATATACCTAGTCATAATTACAATACTTAAAACTATATATTAGACCTTTTTTTAAAACTTCAAACTATGATATTCAAGTTAAACTTGTGGGTCTCCCTCTCCTTTTACTTATGAGCCAGATTTATAAAAAATTATTCCAGTAAATGAGTTTATTATATCATGTAGAGTTTCCTCCAATTAAACTAGAATAGAACAAAGTAACCTCACCTTTATCTTAAAACTAAAACCAAAATCATATAATGTTTCTTAATTTCTTATCTTGGGACATAACATTAATAGAAATTAACTATACATGATCTATATTTGTATAGAGAGTAACATTCTACCTCCCTATGTAAGATTCATATCTACGTTTGGAACATAGTATAGTAACATTGTGAGTCTTGATTCCCATATTTATAGGATATGTAGTGGAACATAGATCATTTATGCTAGGCCCACCCATGAATCTACATTACATTTGACTTTGTTCCTCAATGAGAACCAAATATACATGGGGATTCTTACCTACATTTAAATGTAAATACCGCCATATATTCCATTTCATGCACTCTAGTGTGGTTCACTTTGCTTCATAGTAGTCTCTCCTTTCTCACACCATGTCTAACTCATGTGAGGTGAGAGAACCTAGAATGATGCTCTGACTAGTGTGAATAAGATGTATTTCATTCAATTAATGGGAACCAAATCCGTGTCACATGAAGTTAAACTGAATAATGTGAGTAATTCGTGTTAAGTAGATCATCCCACATGATGATTATATATTCATGAACTTTATATTTTATTATTTTTTCCAGAAAATGTGTACAATAAACATTAGTAAAACTTTAAGGGTCCTCAAACTCATCATCAATATTTTATTATCCATTAAAAACCATCATACCATTGATATTTGATTTGATTCCAATATAAGACTTCATTTAATATTCTATTAGTATTCTATAAAAATTGAGCCTTTATACTATTGTTTCTACCCTATAACATTTTGGTAGAAAGGACTGGCTAATATAAATATACCAATCTATGATTCAATGGTGAAAAACCAATTATTATGAGCTTAGTCCTAGGATATGTTTTGTTCATGGAGAAATGAACCCCCTTAAACCCATGAGTTATTTTACAAACCACAGGAGATATGGGATTCCAAAATTACCAATGTTCGACCTATACCCACTAGACTCTCTCTCTTTGGATTTGATGTCCTTGTGTAATTATTTTCACATCAAACAATCCAATTATTTATGTTGATTCGTATACCCTAATTGTTACATATTTGTGAAACATGCCAATTATAAACAAATATTATTACAACATAATATTGTACACATCAATTTTAGGGCATTAATATTTTATAAAGACTAGAATTAATCAATTAGTAATTCCTCTTGGTGATCCCATTTTGTCAAAGTTTCACAAACATAAAACATAAATCCCATTATAGTTATCATTGAATAATATAATGAATAATTCTTGGTCCATCCTATAAGAAATAAATATTCTTAGAGTGGTCCAACTTATGATGCCCACTATCTACATGATATTGAGTACTAAAAAGACATATTTTTAACTTCACCATAAGACTATGATAGGGCTATGTTTTTCAATCCCATGATAAAATAGTGTATGGAAATAATTTTCCATTTTATACGATCTTGACCTATATATAAGAACGTATAGATGAATACATTTTGAATCTCACTCAGTAAATGAAAAAAATACTCTCTTCATTGTTTATGAGGTTTACCAGTTTAAAGAAACATTCATTATCAAAAACCATGGTTGTATTGATTCCTGAACCTTTAGGATATGTAACAACATATGTATTTTTTAAACCTATGCCTTTCCACAATATTCATGACAATAATGAATCTGATTCTATAATCATATTCCTAAACTATTTTGGGAAAATTATTTTTCAATAATTATGTGTTGATTTATTCATGTTACCGCATGATATAGAGTTATTAAATATTCCTTAATCATTGGCCCAACCATGTTATCAAAAAAATTCCATCTCCCCACATATGCGTCAGATTGGTGACACATGTGTTTTCTAAAATAATTATGTATGGATTTAATTATTCAATCATTTGATATGTGGTGTTACATGGATCCCATACTCTTTTGCCTAAATACAACAAAAAATTGAGAAAATAAAATTCATCCCCTCTTGTATATGAGTCAGATGTTTTGAGGGAACCATTTCTATTTATGAAAAATGTATGGCCTGATTACATACCAATTAGGATACATTGTGATCCATGGTTATATTACTTTGGGGGAATCTATACAATTTAAACTATTACAATCTTCCGGGGTTCCTTGTCTATATCAAAATAATTCAAAATTTATAGGCTGTATGATGGTGAATATTCTCCCACTAGTGTAAGTCTCTCCCAATATGAGATCCCTTTTAATTCATAGTACCATCGATATTTAGATATTATACGCATGGGTGTTAGTGGATGAAATTACATTTGGGGAATGAAAGTACCATCCTCACTAAACATGAGTATCATATATGTTGGATGGAATTAAGGAACTATATTTTTCATGATTCATACTCCTGTAGGATAGAGAGTTATTTTATGATTCTATACTATAGGCCTAGCCACAATCATTGAGGAATGAATATCCTCACATATTAAATGTACATGAAAAATCCAAGAATATATTTTTCCTCCAAATTGGTCCACCATTCAAAAAAATAAAATACTTAAAATGGTAATGTTGTACAAAAACAATTCCCTACACATGATTATGATATACGTATTTCTTGATTACAGATTCGGTGCATCGATAAAAAGGGGCCCCAACATATGGTTTTATAATAATAAGCCTAGGAAAGGATAAAACATCCTCTAATATTTTAATGTATGTGACCAATTGATGTTTTTTCTAAGGATACATTTTGTAATGTCATGAAATTTCACAATGTCCTAGTCTCATGTTGTTAAAAATAAAAAAAACTAAATCATGTTTTCATGACATTAAAATACATAAATATCACATCTTGATCGTATGATGCTATACTTATTGGTAGGTGAATCCCCATATCATGGTGTTATTCTTTAGAAACTGTTATTCATCATCTCTCCATATCGTAGGACCACATGATACAAAACATGGTTGACCAAGGAATGGGTTGATTCATTCATCATCCTAATAACCTCGACCCATAAATATCACTTCATTTATTGAGTATCATAGGCAGGCTCAAATATTCTATGACCCATGAAAGGATAAAATTCCATATTTCATTAGAATGAATGATTCAAATCTTTTTTATCTCCTTTGAACAATATTCCAGAGGAATCATAACCATTATGGAAGAGCCATATGTTCATTACTATCCCTTATAGTATAATAGTGAAACTCTCCACCACATTGTGATTCACAATCATTATCAAAATGAATGTATCATACCATTACTCATGATCTAAATACAATGGCCCATGATTTACATTATCTTCATCCACCGGTCGAAAGGGTGTTGGAGTAATCTTGGTCATGGGAATCCTAATTACACTATTGACACTCTCTAAATACTAGGCCCATGTACCATGAAATTAAACTATATACACATTGGAAAAAGTTGTTCAACATTAAACTCTATCATCTAATGGTATGTATTTTTGGACCATAATTAGCTAGTGAAGAGAAAAAAAATACTATTTTGATTAATGATATAAACGGGGCGTATGATAGAAAGTAAAATCTACAATCAAAATGATTATCATGTATAAATTTTTTTGAAAAAACTTATTGTATAAAATAGAGGGATAATGATCATATGGTGTATCCTATGACCTAAGAAAAATCTAATCCACCTCCTTAAACCCATTCATCTATAAAAATTTTAGGATAATGAATTATCACCAAACATTGTTGTGGAAACATTTATAGTATGTGGAAACAAAAATATAGTATTCTAAAACCCTCCTATGATATTACATAATTCATCACCCATCTTCATTTTTTTGAGTTTGATTTAGTACCCTCCAATTAATTGGGTTGAAATTCTTCCCATGTAATACCAGTACCTTGATTCATTTCTCTTTGTACTCACGAGTATCCCATTGATAATAGAGACTATCTAATTTGAAGAGACCCACTAGTATTTTCTGGTGAAAAACATAATTCCTTGGATATTATTCAAGGGGTATTTTTTATTTTTTGAATATATGCCCCCTGAAACAAATTATTTATTTTATAGACTATGTGCAATATATTTTTTCACAATTACAATTTATGGAAATGTACACAATATTTTCCACTTCTTTGTGACAAATACAATCTTGTATTATGATTTAAAATTCCCACAACCAAACTATTCATGTTTTTCTAACATATTTTATGTTATTTCACTCTGTATTTTACTCATTGTCATTGTCAGAGGGTGGTTCCTCATTCATGACCATTTGGTGGTCCTCATCATGTGAAAATAAACATCATGATATATGGGTATATGTTTTACGATCATAAACTGAACTCCTTTTTTGGGTATTCTAGGATCTAACCCCTAGGTTTCTATAACCCTCCTTGTATAATACTTTTCCCATATTTGACTTCAATTCAATGTTTTTAGATCTCCAATAAATTTACACAGCCCTTATAAAAGATTATGGGCACCATTTTCTAGATTACAATTGTAAGACCATATGAGATCATTCATGATGGACCTTAACCCCTCAACCAAATAAATTATTTCCTTGAATGAAATTACAAATGGTCCTTATGATCCATAGAAACATCATTTTATAACTTAAAACCTCATGTTTTTTTTGCGATCATCACCAGTTTGTTCACCTCATCTCATCATCCTTGATTAAAAATATTAGGGATGTGATATAAAAACCCTTATGCCAACAATCCATGTGAATTTTTAATCCATGACATCTTGTCAATTTTATAAAAATATCATCATGGAATCAAGGTTCCATAACCCATCATGAATATTCATCCTTTGAAATATCAATAAGGGTGTTACAATAGAGAAACTAAATCTCATACATTATTAGTACATCACTTTTGTGGAATACATAAAACATTTAACAAATAGACACTTAAGGTCCATATTACTCTAGTTCCATTTGAAACATAGAAATGAAAACACTGATATATAAGTGAGGTAATTATCTACCACCATGTTCATCCTGACTAGGACCCTTCCAATACATTTCCAATAAAATACATATCTTCATAAAATATGGTAGGAAACATAAAAAGGGGTGAGATCATATGCTCTATAAGTGAAATGAAAGGAGACATGTAATAATAAACATGGAAATATGGTTATGAGAACGTGATCATAGCATTAGAAGATCATTCCATGCATATCAAAGATCATAAATATGAATAATAGCATAAATATTGGAAGATCATAAGAGATGAAGCATAACGAAAAAATAAGAATAAGACATAAAATCAATTCATAGGAATAATACATGAAATTGTTGCATACGTAAACAAGTGATATCATTCCATAAAAGTCATCACTCATTGATAGAACTTATCAAGAACTTCATGGGAACCTAACCATATGGGTAAGACACACCACCATCTCCATTCATAGTCCTTTACTTGTAAGGTATTGTGTTTCCCCATATTCCAACACTGGGTAAGGTTTACTCATCTTTCATATTCATGGGGACTACACCTACTAGACGGTACACACCACCATCCCTAGTATCATTCCGTTCCATATAAGGGATTAGGTTTCCCCATCTTATCATAGAAGATGAAGCGCATATAATTGGATCACATAATTATCTCAAGAGATATAAATCATTACCTCATGCATTTTTGGGATATATGTCTCAATCATATCATAACAAAACCATTCACGCATTTTCAATAAGAAAATGAAACATTCATTATATGATTACCATTAAAAAGTGATAGGTTCTATAAACATGAACTAATAACCCCTAAAATAAAATTTTTATCATTAAAAATTTATCACATAATAACCTAGGGAAATAATATAGGCTTCAGAATCATTTCATAAAATCCTAACTCAAGAAATGATATGGGTTCGAAAAGTATATAACCTGGGGAAGATAAATGGGTTTCCTAATAATTATTCCATCAAAACATAAACCAATAAAAAAATAATATAAATGGAAAATTTGGATCATATCATATAAGGGAATGATTAATATCCACATATGTTATCATATGTGAAAAATAGCATGAAAGGATATTTCTGAAACTTTTTTTGAGGTAAATATCCTTTATTATTTCAAATAGGCTCTTTAAAAAATAAATCCCATTGAAATCCATTTTATTGAAAATAGAAACAATAAATTATAAATAAATCTTTGAAAGCATGTTTGAAAACTTTTTCTTTGAAAACATATAAAGTGGTCTTGAAAATGGACTAAAAACCTTTTTACTTTAAAACATATAAAAGAAGCTTGAAAATATTTTTAAAAGCATTTTCCATGAATACGTATAAAAAAAGATTAAAAAGATTTTGGAAATGGACTTCCTTGAAAATAATTTGAAAAAAATAAAAAAGAAACCTTAAGATCATTGAAACCATTTTCTATTAAAACAAATCATTTGAACATATATAAATGATGTTTTGAAAATAATTTGAAACAAATTTTTAAACATAAATGTTTTTTGAAAAATAATTTTATTAAAATATTTAAAAAAATACAAAATATTTTGGAAATAATTTCTTTTAAACAAAATATAATTTTTTAGTCGTATAAAGTAATATTTAAGAAAATTATGGTCAAGACGGTGGGAAAATCCATACATATCAAACATTCCTTTTATATCGTAAAAAAATTCGAACAGTTCTTCAATATCAAAAGGACAAGAAGATTTCTCTTTAGAAAATATTTTTTTTAAAAGCTAAAAATGGGTTAAACATTCTTTTAATTATCATATTTTAAGGGTAGAATATTTTTTGGAAACCATTTGGAATACATGTTTTTAAAGGAACATATATTTTTTACCTAAGAGAGTGGTGATGTTAGACTTTCTTAAAAATACCTTCTTGATCATCTTATGATCCAAAAGGTATAATGATGGTAAAATTACTTGGATATTACAATAATAAAGAGTCGTTAATAAAAATGAAGAGGGTTCGTGGGTTATGGGTCATAATATTTTATTAATGACAGGATAATCATAAACAATATCGATAAATTGTGAGATTATTGTTGTAAACCATTACCAATTTGGTAACATTGAATAAAATTTTAATAGAAAGGATAACATTACAATAATAATAAAACATAATTAATAGAATTATATTAATGATATAATATGATAATTTAAGGATATACACTGTATGGAATTGTACAGCTGCATAACATGGAAAGTGTCTAAAAATGGAAATTTGAGAAGAAAATATTTTACTGATTTTGTAACATTTGAAACAAAAACCCCATGAGTGAAATATCTTAAATTGGATATATAAATACAGATAATTTTTAGTTATAATAGTCTTAGAATAAATCCTTGGGATATATACACACAATGAGTTGTAATTAAGGTGTGTATCTCATGGAAATCATATGTGAGACAAAACACCCATACCATGTGTCTAGACACTCCTCGTACTCATTAAAACCCATTTTATAATAAATTTAAGTTTAATATACATATTTTAAAGACTAATGTTATTATATATATAATAGTATATATGGTTTTTTATGGCCTTATATTACACGCTTGTTAACGATTATATGTTAAGGTTTCACATTGGGTAATATCATATTTGGTTTTCGCATGTGTCTTAATTTGTTATATCATAGGTTCAAATAGTTATATAGTGATTTAATTAATGTAAAATATTATATAAATATCATTCTAATTCATTATATTAGTATTTTACAACTATATAATTATGAAAGAGAATACACCATTCATGGATACGGTAAGTTGTGTGCTAAAAGAAACATTATTTCTGTTTTTATTATTGTATTGAATGAATGAAAGAATATTACATATATGAATATATGTATATATATTTATTAATGTATCATTCTTAGGTTATATATTTAATATAAGTTCATTAATCCCATCCCCAATACATTCCATGTATTATGTGAATAAATCATATCACTTTGAGGGGAGGTAGTCCACACTTCCGTAGGCAAAATTATCGTATTTACATCAAATGTATAGTATAAAGATATGTATTTAAAATAATTAAATAATATTATATAAATTATAAATATCATATATTTTATTTATAAAAATATTTTTTATAATAATTCCCACCATGAGAGGCAATAAAATAATAACGGACAATCATTGTTTTGCGAGGCGGTAGTTCGTCGTACACATTAAAACTATTTTCACTACCTATCAGATGGAGGTGTGTGTTAGTGTAGGAATAATACTTCAAATAAAAAAACTAAGTATATTGATGATACTGGTGTTGATTTATAATAATGAAATTCTAGTTTTGGAGGGGGTGGATAAAAAAAATAAATTAATGGAGCTTGAGGGAGGATATTACCTCTTCTTTGTTTAACTCCTTTTAGTATTAACCAAAGGGATTACATGGATTGATTTATTAGAAAATATAACCTACAATGAAAAATTTATGGTTTTTGAGAATTTTATTGGTCAGATATTGGCCAAACCTTTATTATTTGAGATGTTTGAGGAAGTGGGAGAGGTGGTGTCCATTATAGAGAAGGGAAAGGACAGACTTGGCATTTTTCTAAAAAGTTAGATGTACCAATGTTTTTAACTAAAAAAAGTCTGAAAAACGAACAAAAATAATAAATGTAATATTTCTGGAAAATATAAAAACATAAAACGGGCCTTTAAAAATATTCTAGATCATTTGAGCCCTTATTGTTATGGTTAATCCATTACTATGTATAATTTTACCTTAATCAATGTAATTAAATATAACTATATTCACTAATATTTTTGGTCAAAAATAAATTTTACAATATTATAAACTATAAATTATTCTAATTACAAATATATAATCCATTTTGAAAATTACAATCACATAAGAGGGTTAAAATAACTTAAAATTAGTCATGCAAACGGGACAACACTACGAGATTTTAATGTAAAAATATCTAAATGTTTGATGTGTTTTATACTCATTTTCAAAGACTAATTGATTTAGATGATGAAAATTTGAAAAATTGATAAAAATATGATCAATATAATCTTATAATACAATTAAAAATAATATTTAACCATATAATTAAATTATATAAAGAATAAATTTTGAATTAAAATTCAATATTTTTAACAATTCATTAAAACTGAAACCTTACAGAAAAATACCAAAATATTATATTAATTAAAATTCAATTCTTTTATTTCAAAATTGATGTTTATTTTTAATATTAAATATATAGAAGTTCCAAAAATTATATTCAATATGGGTTCTCCAATAAAAGGCGGTAAAATTACCTTTTTAGAAATATAGGGTTTTATTCAAAATATTGGGTTTATTCTTATCTTATGTCAATAAAATAAACTGGATGAATATAAAAATTATTTAATTGAATATATAACATATATATTACATTAATATTACTCAATAATGTCAATAAATTTAATTTATAAAAAAACATATTTTGGGGTATAAAAATAAAAAATATTTCTTTTATACTAAATTTGTTCTTATATTCATTTTTAATTAATTTTTAACTAATGAATCTAACCATTTATTTTAACAAGTTATTTAATTATATTAAAGACCATAAAATTAATTTCTACTTTGTTTCTTTTTATACAAAATAATAATATTTATAATAATTTAATTTAATTTTGTAACACTTAGTCTTGCGTGTCACGCAAGCCACTGGGGAAAGTCCGTCTTTCATTTAATGTAAGAAAACTATATCATTCTTTGTAATTCAAAATAAACATTATATTTTTTTTAGATCACGATTAACTTTTCATTGCATATAATTTATGGCAATAATTTTTATTTAATATGAAATAAACTATTTTTAGTGTTGTGCAAAATGTATAATATTAATAAGATTAAATTATTTAGAAAACATATATTTCCCAAAATCATAGGGTGTTACAGTTAGGTCATTGAACACTGTATGAATATTCATCTTTCATAATTTCAATATGTATATATGGTGTTACAACCCTTCATGAATAATCTTCCTTCGTGATTAAATTCAAGGATTCAAGGTGTTAGAATTATTAATGAATATTCATCCATTATAATTCCATACATAGATAAAGGGTGCCAAAAATCCTTCATTAATGTTCATTAATCATTAACATCAGTGAGGATACATGGTGTGAAAACACTTCGAGAATACAAATATTTCATACCATTAGTATGGATGAATGTTGTTAGAACCCATCATGAATATTTATCCCTCATAATCTTAGTAAGGATATAGGGTGTCGAAAACCATCATGAATATTCAAACATCATAACCTTGGAAATGATATAGGGTTAAAAATCATTCAAGAATATTAATCATTTATATCCAGAGTAAGAATGTAGGGTGTTCGAACCCTTCATGAATATTTATCCTTCGCAACCTAACCATGGACACATGCTACGAGAACCCTTTTGGAATATTAATCCTTTATTGAAAATGATTCATTATCCTTGAGACATGATTCAAATTTTCAATGAATTCATCATTCAATGGTCTGAGCTACATGACCCTAAACAACAAAAAACAAGGTAAACTCAATATGAAAATAAAAACAAAAATATTATGTCTGAAATATACAACCCTACACTATTGAAAAAATGTTTGAAACAATATGACCATGAACATTATCATTTTTATGTCAAAGATATATAAATATCAATTAATAATAAATAATTCCAGGGATATAAGACCATAAACTACACCAAAACATAATATGAGGTATATAACAGTTAACTATAAAAAAGAGGGTCCAATATATATGATAGTAAACAATATCATTTTCGGTTCAAATTTAATCATCACTAAACATCACATAAATTTGTCTAGTTTATAAGGCCTTATATATCAATTTAAAAAATACATTATACTGTAATTGTTGAAAAATAGTAATGGAATCCTTGAAAAATGATGATTCTCTACTCATTATAAATTCCACCATTGTGATCCAGGAAAAAGAGAACTCTTATAATATGGAATTAAATAATAATTGTCACATCGATAGCCTATAAATGTGAACAAAGATAAATCCATGTCCAATCTGATTTTTCCTCCCCTTAATGGAATAAAAAAAATTTCAGTAAAAAATAATACTCAAAAAGTTTATAGGGACCATTATTTGGCCTTTAAAAAATTGAGCAATGGTTTCTTAGTCCATTAACAAAAGAATAAATTTTTGAACCCTCCTATTCTATAAGAACCATCCAAGAATACATAGTTTGATCATGTATTAAAACTAAAATATAATTTTTTTACCCTATATGTCCTTAAATATCATAATGAATACTAATCTATGTGGACTAAAATGTGACATGATATCCAGATCTATGCAATATAGCCACTATAATATGGGTCCATGCCCATGATTTTTTCATTAAGTGAGTACACAATCACTTATTTTTATAATATATATCTATATGATACATTTCATCATAGAGTTATTCATCAACAATCTTATGTTACTCATTCATGTTATTGATTTTTATAATATTATATTATCTTATCAATGTATCTCTGGAATACTACTCATTTTTCATATATATCGATGTCATGGTTCCTCACCATGGATCAGGAAAAAAATTACTCTTCCACCCCAGTCCCCTTTTCATATTAGAATTTATTCTTTTCTTCCAATAGAGGACATCCATTCCTTATGATGATCATATTAAAGTGGTAAACACAATGTCTCAGATATTATTATCAAAGATTGAAATCTATAGGTTATATTTTTCAAAAACCTGAGACAAAATTCCAAGACACTCTTCTTAATAATATAAAAAACCTTTCAATCAATATAACTTTATTAGTGAATAATTTCATAAGGTTGCACACCCATGCCCTCATATGTTTAAATATATAAAGAAGAGGACTACATTGACATTATAATCTAATTCATTTAATTCATTTAATTCAATATAAATCAAATTCAATAGTGTTAATTTTTTAGCACCCATAAATTTGCACCATGACCACTGCTGTCAATAAATGGGATGTGGGAAACCCATGAAATAGAGTAACAATATATTTTTCATGAAGGGTTTATAAGATATTTTTGATGAATAATTCCAGATAATGATTACATGGGAATCATTTTATAATGGAATATTCATTATCCCACTTTTGACATATTTTAATTACATTATTTACTATATTTTTTTATGAAGTTTATAAAACATTTCTTTACCCTGGATAGGCATCCGTATAGTTCATCTAATGAATATGTTGGAGACTTTTGATCGACACCTAGGATCTAGCATAATCATCCATCATGGTACTAGGATATGAGTATATAGTTACCACTGGATGTGCATTGTTCATGATAAGAATTCATGGAATTTCATACATTTATTATGAAAGGGTTTGTAGGGAATTGGGAGGGGTTTGTTAGTACTTTATTTTTTTGGTATTGTACCATGGTTCTAGATAAATAAATAAATGGTAGTGATATTCGTATAGAGTAGTGCTCAAAAAAATGGATGTCTGCTACATGATCATTGAATAATGGGTTATTGGTCCAATATTAAAAATTTATTAACAAGACATCATCCACCCAATCTAGAATTTTTTATCTTTTGGTAACTATTATCCATCATCTTTAACATTTTCCACTGAAAAAAATAATTTCAGAACACTATAATCCATTATACATATGGTTTCATGACAATAATAATCCATCCTTCCATAGCAATTGAACTAAAATGTTTTATCAACCAATAACTATGCCTATAATCAGATTATTTTATGCAGTTGTTATTTTGAAGAAATTAAGTGTCGTATGATCATAATACAACACATTGACCCTTTGGAATTATGTCATCACATATCTATTATAGGATCTAAAGGTCAAAAAAATCCATCCCTAAGTCTTCGTGTGAAAAATAATTTAAATTATATCTAATGAGGCTTATTTCATGGACATCATCATCACATTTAGAGTTCGGTTGTTTTGAAGAACTATTTACACTAACAGAACATTTGATAAAGAAATGTTGATCCCCCAAATCATGTCAATCCTTCATGTGATGTACAAAAGATTATTTGATCGCATTGATAAAATATTCATGTTTTTATATAAACTAATTATGATCACATGAATCAATGACGGAATAACTATGGAATAAAGAAAAAAAGAGTATGTCTTAGATCATGAGATGATACCATCATTTACAACGTCCATTATCTGATCCCATATGTGGTTGTCCAGAATTTTTCCTCTAAGGAAAAATGTGATCAAACAGTTCCATTGTGACAATCATGGAAGCATTACATGATGAAAATAGAGTGAGAGAGGATATTTTTTTTCAACATACTGGGTTCCATTATAAGATATTCAATAATGATAAGAGATCATGTAAATAAATCACTTGATTGTTTATACATCATGTGACACTATATTTCCAAGATGAAATGGCCAAGAAAGATCTATGTGATCAGTGATAGATGGTGGGGGTTGAATCAATGATCTCTTTTCTTATTTAGGTTTTTCCTTCTTATGAAACAAACTTTACCTCATATTAAATATTTATATTTTTTAAAAAAATATGCCCATAATGACATCCATAGAAACCAAATAATTTACAATGTTAAATACTCAATATATCTAGTGAGTCATTATCATGGTTTGAAAATAATCCAATACAACATAGTTCACTAGGAAAATTTGTTATTATGTGGTTTAATCGAGAAAGTTATACCACACACCTGTGTTTTAAATTTATCAATACAAAATATTATGAAAATATCACACAAATAAAAATGTATAAAATATTTTATATCAATATAAAAAAACAATAAAAATATTCTCAAAAACAATTCATTGGCCTTCTACAAACATCACATTGAACAATTCCCTAATAATACATCCACTTTGTTAAAATTTTTTAAATATATAAAGTGATATATTATTTCTAGAATTTTTTATAAAAACACTATCAGTTCATAGTTCTTTTGTTATCTATAGATTTTGATCATAATGATTTTTCATTAAAAACATTGATGAAATTTTGTTCATCCAATTCCACATGATATAAAAAAATTCTTCTGTAAATTTCACTCATTTACATCTTCTAGTTGAACCACATCTGATCAAAACCAACTACTTCTTCTTATTTAATATATATTTTCCATGACTAAAAATTTTTATTCATTATTTTTTGATTTAGATGTATATGTTATATCTATGATCTAATAGAATTCTTTGGCACTTCAAATTTTCTATGTGAAAATAGTATGCACCCCGTAATTTCTATTTTAAATATTTATATAAAAATAGTTTAAGGAGAATATTTTATATAATGAATTTTGTTTCCATCTCAATGAAAATATGAAATTCATAACTCCATATCAAACAAATCATTGATCTTTCTCAACAATTATAGATCCTTATTAAATGAAAATGAGAACCCTTAGTGACATGAGCATTATTCAATTTTCCTCAAAATATGAGGATTATAAATTTTTTTTCGATGATATTTGGAACATTGAAATATCATATAAACATTTTCAAATTGTTAAATCTATGAAAAAAATCATAAATAACTTCATAAAAATCAAAAAATTAAAATATTGACATTTTCACCAGTAATAAATAATTTTAATATGTCCTCTATTTGGGTAATATATGTTTGGTTATTCCTTACAAAAACATTTGATATATTATATAACAAGTTCATCTGGTATAAATTCATTCATTTTCTTTTATTAAATGTGATTCCATCCATTGGCATTCATAAAAACGATAATTTAGTTTTCTCGGTACAACAGACTTTGTTTTATGGCATTTATACAAAATTGATATCCTTTCATATTGTAGAAAAATAAACTTCTTAACATAGTAAATTTTTTTCCAGTATGAATTTTATACAAAATACATATGATAAACCATTTTTGGAGAAATTTTCTTATTTGACATTATAATATACCTTTCGTTAATATAAATTTTTTAGTTTTTCAGCTCTACACTCTTTAAAAATAATTAAAATATAAAACACAAGGTTTATGTGATTATATTTTAACATAAAATCGTTAAGAACATATAATTTTATTTGAAACATATTATACAAAATATTTTTCCACTTTATTTAATCTAGATATTTCATAATTATTTTAATATTCATAAAAAAGTTTTATCCTCTAAAACGTTTTCTTGGGTTTTCAGTCTAATGATGTCTATAGAACATTGACTGAATGAAATTTGTACACTCAAATATGATTCTTTCCTTTTCTAATAAAAACATGGATTATGATATATTCTATAACACAAGATATAAGAAATATTTATAACATCAATGTATATCCATATTTTTTAATCGAAAATTTTTCTGAATCAATCATTTGAACCTTTAAGCGATAAAAACCAGTTCAAACTTCTCCCTATTTCCTTAGTTACAAAAAGTACATTTGATAGCCTCGGGTTAGGAAACATTCATCTTTTCTTCTTTATCTGATACCTTTGTTATAGAAATATTACAATCTAATTTCATATTTCATAAGATAGTAAAATAATTTTTTATAAAACCTTATTTATTAATGAAAAGTCAACCAAACTTCTTCAAAATAACTTCTAGAAACATTAAAATTTATTCATTCAATATGGCCCTAAAAATCTCCCCCATTTAATTTATTTTTAACCACAAAACAAAAATCATTGAAACATTATAACTCAATATATGAATTAATTTTTCAATAATTACATTATTAATTGGGTGAAAGTTTAATAAAAAACCATATTCATTGAGCATAAATCCATATTTCCCAAAGACAGTTACATATGAAGCATATTCATGTGAACTTCCCCAATTTTCAAACATTGAAAAATTATCAATTATTCATTCATGTAATGTATTTTATTTTAACCACTTGAGTAAACTATTAAAATAGGTCACAAATGATAAAATCATAGTGTACCACTTCAATAAACTATTTTAAAATATTTATTTTATATAAACTGATTAAATATATAACAACATTTAAATTTATCATATATCATTTTCTTCCCTGAAGACAACATTATCCCAATATAGTTTCAGTGAGGAGATAGATTAAAATACTATATTCGTGAAGAGTTGGAGGTTTTATTCCGATGATCAATTTAAAATTATAAAATGTTTCTTTCAGAAATATCTTAGTGAATATATCATCAAATTATTTGATTATCAAAAACAATTCTAGATTCACTCCATTATTCTCTAAATTATATTTTATGACATTTAATTCAACATCAATATTCATAGAATGATAATGTTAGAATTTATTTTTTGGTGATATTTGTTTCACATTGATTATAAAAACCCATGATTACGGGTAACATCAATTCTACAAGAAATTTATCCAAGTGAGTCATCATCAAAATAAGTTTTGTTACTACTTGAGTTATGAAAACATTCTTATCACTAGTCAAACTGGGAATAAAAAAATTTTTTATTTGTATGATGAATCACAAAATATTCCTCCTGAAGGAAAACAAAACCATTTGAGGATTTTCTATTCTCAACACTTCATGCCCAATGATTATTTATATAACTAAATAGGTAAATCCATCCTAATTTGACATATTTTATACCAAAAGCTATAGTTACCTATATATTTTTTAGAATTATTTTTTCTAACATGATATGATATTGTCTTATGAAATTTTCAATATTACCAAAAATTTAACAACATAGAATCATTATACCCATGAATCCATAATATATTAAAAAAATCATTTCAAATTACTAAAATAATTATGGTAAAATTATTTCCCACCTCTATCTTATAGTACATTTCTAACCAATAAAATTTGGTTGGAAACTAGTTTTGAATAAACCGTTCCAAAATTAATTATATTTTCATTATCATAATTTGATTAAAATAGGGAAATATATATCAACATTTGTGAGATTGGTAATCCAATAAAATTATTTCATTTCTCTAAGGATTTTCATTTTAGATAACATCATGATCTCGTTATTAAATGTTTCCTATGTTTTTTCATAACTCCGAACAAATATAATATCCTAAATATGAAAAATTAAAATGAGGGAAAACTATTGATTTTCCTGACATTTATGTCACTATCAACTCCTCATTTCATGATATTTAACATCATTATAAAAGTGTACAATTAGGAATTCAAATACATAAAATCTTGTTTGAGCTAGTACAAGTTAGTATTCAATAAACACAGGTAACATTGATATTTCCCAACCATTAACCCACATGTTTGTTCAATATAAGCATCTTCATAGAGCTCTCCATTATAAGTAGTTTTTTATACATCCATTTGTAATATTTTATAACCATGTTGTGTAGTGGGAGAAATATATATTATAATAGGTTATAATCATTATACTAGAGGTAAATTCTTTGAAAATCATTTCTCTTAATTCATAATTATCTTATTAAAACTAGTCATTATTTATTTCTTATAAATCCATTATGATTATTTATATTATTTCATAAAACCACCTTTTTTACTTGTGACATTTTTACTATTTGGTTTGGGTAGAAGTTCCCATGTATCATTATTATAAATCAAATGAATCTATTATCTCATTATATCAATTCAATCATTATGCTTCAATGATTCACTATAATCATTGTTCTTAACCTATGAATATAAATAATTATTCAAAACATACATTGAAGATATCCTAATTTGAAAAAAAAATTATTTATAGGAAATGATTTAAAGAATGCCCACCTATTTCATAATCCTGGGAAGAGATATAAGAAGCTTCTCTTAATTTTATGAGATAGTTGTGTATAAGCCAACATATTGTGCATCATCAACCTGGTTACTATAATTATGGTCTTTTTTAATTATTTTAACTACAACAACATTGTCTTTCAAATCTTCAACAGCTTCATTGGTTTTTGAATCATTTTTATCATATTTTTCAATAACTTTTAAATCTCTAGAATCAACTATAATTTTTATTTCATTATTATAACATTTAAATTATATAAAATTAGGAACATATCCCATTAATATTCTAGCAACACCACACTAATGAAACATTCCAATGTTTCAACCCTTTGATTTTATAATAATGGGAATTGTGAACAGTCATATTTATATAAAAAATGGATTTTCATTGTAATAAACTCATTTTCATTTGTTTCATATTTTGGTACATAGAAACAAAAATAGTAAATATAAACGACTATGTAGATATCATGCCTCTAAAAATAATGAGAAGTATCATTTTTGATCAACATAATTTATGTCATTTCAATTATACCTATATTTAAATAATAATAAAATAATTTTTTAGGGAGAGTATGGTGTACTAAAATACAGAATAATTCCTTATTTTTTTTATATTCATTGATCTCCAAAATTTTATATCCAACACTATTATCAATTTTAAAATTCACCACATAATATCTAAATTCTTTTTTAACTCTTCTTCTGAAAGTGATAAAAAATTCACTAGAATATAATTTATGATTTAAAAACATAATACATATAATGAAAGTAACATCATAATTTAAATATATAATGTAATTATATTTTTATTTTTATTGTTTACTCACTAGTCTACAAATATTGGACAGAATCATCTCTGAGGAAATATTTAAACATATGTTAAATTTCTTATGATGTGGGTATGTAATCGTTCCATTTTGGAAAATAGAACGACATATATTTTTCCTCATTTAATATATTTAATATCAAGGATTCAATATATAATTATTAAATTTATCATATTAATCTGACACATGTTCCCATCCTCTTATACCATATCTTCTTTTTGTCCATCTTGCTATGATAATATGATCTTTCTACACAACCAACGTGAAAATATTTTCCTTCGTTCACTATACTTTTGTTATAATATTTAAACAAACAACCCCTTTTTTATCTAACCATATTATTTATATAAAAAATCACCTTTAACTTCATCAAATTTCTATTAAAATTTTAACAAATTATTCTTCATCCCATCAACAAAATATATTCTGCTAGATTACACATTTTCTTCCCCAGTGATGGTAGATCGAACACATTTGATTCTGAGTGAACTGTAATTTTTAAAATTCACTTCATATTATATAATTTTTTTTATATTAATCAATATTTTGAAATCGTTTTACATATTTTATGATCTCTCTCTATCCAAAATTCAGGGTTATTCTATGTTTGTACCATTGAGAATAGTTAAAAAAAATCCTTCCATTTATTTCTTCACATCATGATTTTTGTATATATTATAATATTTATTTTGAATCAGATTCCTCAAAGGAATCCATTTTTTAGGACTTCTAGTTTATCCTCATATATAAAAAAAATTTATTAGTATGAATTTATTTTCAATTCTTACCCCAACATTACCAGATTTCCTTCTTTGAATGGGTTGACTACCACTTAAACTCTACCACTAGTTTCTCTTGGAATTATTTTAATGTTTTTTATTGAGCTAACATGAAATTGATATATGTTTGGATAAACCACAATACTGGAAAAATCCATATAAATAAAATTTTATTTTGTAACTTCTATATTATATAGGTGTATAATCCTTTTTTCTATTAACATTCTTATGTTCTGATTTTGAATTTTTTTACACCCAAAAGATTTTATTATAAATTGATGAAATATTATATTCATTATAATATTTCTCACAATAAATAGAATCACCATTAGTATGTACATTTTGTTAATACATTAAAATATCATAATCCTATAATTTTTCAACAATATTTATTCACGATACATAAATGGGTTTCTCAAAATTCGTATGCTTATTCATAGATTCATCTTCCTTACAAAATATTGGGGATACATTTTTTTCATTATTAGTTTTCCACATCATAGAAAATTTATCAACTTTAGTATCTTGATTTTGGAAATTTTAAAATATATTATCACATTTATTAAAAAAACATTAATGTTATATCTAATCTTCTATTATATTAAATTTTTTTAATGATCAATATTGTGATTTTTCATGATCAATATTTTGTTTTTCCAAACATAAATATCTTTATCAGACATGGAATTTTAATCATTAACAATTTCATCATAATTTTAAAGATAATATATTCACTCCACTTCTTTTTATCCATTTTATCTCCTACAACATTTCATATACATTCATTAAACAATATTTTCTATATAAACTATAAATGAGTCTCTTCTTCTTCAATATTATTGATTTTATCACTTGTGAACTTTTCATTTTTCAATATTACAATAAACATATCTCTAGTAGCTTTATCACCTATTTTTTATGCTATTTCATCATTATATTCATCTTTTAAATACATTGAAAAAATATTCCTATTTTTGGTTTTAGAGAAATTTGTATCCATTCCAATGAAATTATATTTTAATTTTTCAATATTCTTATTCAAGGATCTTCATGAATATATTTTTTCATCTTCACCTTCTTCATTCTCATTTATTTGAGATAAAATAAAATATAATTTATTAATATATTATTATCCAAATCATTTCAATGGTAACTTCACATTCTATATTTATGATTCTATTTTTACATGTTTATAAAAAAGGGGATAAATTTATCAAAAAAAATATCTTAGTCATTAGTGTCAGATTCACTATCTTCTTCATCTATGTTATGTTTCTTATATTTTAATTTCTTAATATTATAGAAGGAATTTTCTCAATCAACCATTTCTTTAACCATATTAACATTCTCTCTTGAAAATTTATATGTGATGAGATTTTTTTTAGATCATCCAACGATGGAGTTTCATGATCTATATCTTCCAAATATGATACATTTTCTTCAAACATATTAGAGAGAATTCGTATTAAATATTCAACTATTGTTGAATCATCTAACTTTTGAAATATATATCTTATGTTCCATAAAATTACTTTTAACATTATAAAAAATCACTAAAAACATCATTCTTGCCAATTTTTAGTTCCTCATACATCAGTCTATATATTTATAACACAACATCCAGAAATATCTTATTTTCTTCATAGATGTTATTCAGCTCATTCCAAATTACATTATATGTTTCAACACATTTAATTCTAAAAATACTTCTTTTATAATTTGTGGTAATTATAGTATTTCAATCACTACAATCATTTTGTAAATTCTTCTGATTAGAATCTGCAAGGGGATCCTTCTCATAATAAGGATATCTATATATATAAAATATTAAATATTCTTAAATAAGGCACATAATATATTTAAAAATTATATATTTCAATGTATTATAGTTAATTCCATAAAAAATATGATTCCCCTTACTATTACCAAGATTCGGAACACCCATTGCATCATTTCATTTCATAAAAATTTAATAATGACTAAATGAAGGTAATGTTAACTCTGATTTCAATTAAAAATCCCAAGAAATATCTGGGTGGTCACTATGTGGGGGAGAGGTTGAATAAATATTTTCTTTTTATTTTTTATTTTTCTTTATTATGAAACAAACTTCACCCCTATTAAATAGTTATAACACTGCTGAAAAATCACGAGGAAAACCACATGAACACAATAATTTATATGGTTTTATACTTAATTGGAAAATCATTTCCTCGGAATTAGTATGAAACAATAAAATACAAGACAATAAACTAAAAAAGATCATTTTTATGTGGTAAAATAAAGATGGTAATATCCTTAAACATTCAATGTACTTTTTTCAAAATATCAATGAATGTGAAATTAACATAGATAAAAGATATAAAAAATATATTCTAGTATATCTAAAAACCATTAATAATATGATTAAATAAATTTCACTATACAACTTCTTAATATGTTAATTTCATCTATTATTTTAGGAAAACGTTTTATTCTTTCACTTTCTTCCCTAGAAACTAGTAAAAAATTAATCTTGTACTTTTGAATTAAAACATTGCTGATTCATAGTTTATCCATTTTTCATATATATTTTATTCATCTGGAAAGTTCATCTGGTGACAATGTCCTCACACTTTTGTTCATTCTATTTCACCTATTATAAATTTTATATACTAAAAACATTATTCATTACTTAATTCATTTTGAAACACTTTTAATCAATACTAACATATTCTTGTTTATCGCCAATAATGAGATTCTTTTGATTGAATCCATCTTCCATAATTTTTGTATTTTTTTAATATATATATATCTGAATTAAATTATCTATAACTTAAACTTCATCATAGATAAGCATTACATTCCAAATATATCATACATTCATTACTTATACATAATCATTTGATGCAGTATAGAAGGGAAAACAAATTAGTTTCCCTCTCATCAAAAACGCTAAAATCAAAACTCCCTCTCAAACAAAACACTAATAAATTCTCTATAATTCGATAAACAAATGAAATGAATATTAAAAACATATGTGACATTATCCTTCATAAAAATTCATTAAAATAACAATTTGTCATCAATAAACTATTATACATTTGGTAACTTAAATGAATATCTCAAAATCAAAACATTTTATATCTGAGTGAAAAAACATTAAAAAATTTATACCATCATGAAAAATAATCCTTTGAATTTTTATCAATTAAATAATTATTAAAAAATCATCCATCTATGGAATATCCAGTTGATTTTTCCTTAATTTTTATTGTTCGAAACATTATATAATAAGTTCATCTATTATAACTGCATTTTATTTCTTCAATATAATATACAATTATCCAATGACTTTCATAGGAACCCTCTTTCACCAGCCTTTATAAATCATATTTTGACCAATGATATTTATATAGAATATTAATCTATTTAACTTCTATCAAATTCATAATAATATTTTCATGAATGTTTTTATGATTAAAATTTTACTCAACGTTCTTCTAATGAAATTTTATATGAATACTTTTTTTAATTGAACATCTTTTGATCCCTTTACTTAGAATCAATGTGTACTACATAAACATTCATATATTCACAAAAGATAACAAATCTCAAAAATAATATCTTTATTAATATATTAGAAGAATAAAATTAAAACTATGTAATAATATTAATCAAGTAAAAATTTTCAAAATTTTTTATGTTCTATTCCATCCAAATAAATTTTATTTTTTCATATTCATGAACACCTTTACTTAGTTAATGTACATACGGATTGTGGGAATTATTAAACTCAAAAAAACATCAATAAAATGGACTCTATATAACACCCCAAGTTATTATGGTGTGTATCCTTGTAAATAATTTCAATTCATTAAATAAATTTTTTTGCACACAAAATTATTTCATAAATAATATTAAATCACATAGAGAACACAAATAAAACTCTATAAATGATAAATGAATGAAATAATGGATATTACAAGAAGTTAAGGAACCTATACAAATGAAATATTAACATGAACTTGTGAATATTAATATGACCCTTATGAATAGTAAAACAACCTAATGAATAGTATTGTATCTCATGAAAGTATAAATAAAACATTGAATCATATAAATGAATGAATAATTTAATTATATCATAGTATAATTAATGGAATATTTTAAAAATTATTAACTAATTTCTAGTTTAATGATAATTTTAAAATTAATAAAATTATTTAAAATAAATTATATTTTCATAAAATGTATTCCTAAAAATATATTCTGTTATTTTATAATTTTATGATAATTTTTTGAGACCTTGGTAAATTTTTCAGAGTGTTATAGAATGATGTATAAATATAAAATTTTTATATTTCTAGTAAATGATGATTTTAATTCAAAATTGAATATATCATAATTATAAAAATTATTTCAATAAAATTGAGTTGTTTTGTGTATTATACAGGTTGAAAAATGGTTCGGGTGATTTTTCAGTATTTTTATGAAATACTTTAATTTTTTGTGACTAGTGCCTACCAGAATTTCCCGATGGCCTTCATTTTATTATTTATTTTGGATAATCCCCCTTCTAAGGGTTTAAGGGGACCTGATACATTGATTGTAGGATTTGTGGATTTATAAGACATGGAGGTATTATAGGAATTCATCCTATAAAATAACTACTTCATAGTGAACCTCTCTAGCATCTGCATCGTGACCAACATGCCACCTTCACATAACATGTCGACTAGCTGTCATGTGCAGGGATGCACATGCCAAGTAAAATATGATATATATATATATACATTATAAGTTAAATACACTATTAATTATGTCATGGATGTCATAAGAAAATTTTTTTTGAACTCACATGTATCAATTATGGAATTTAGTCACAAGAATCAACACTATTACTTGTCTTGAGAAAAATAAAAAAATAATGAATAAAATAATGAGTGATCAACCCTCTAATCCCTTATAATTACCACCCCTCACCCCTCTTCTCATAAAATGTTTAAGAAATTAATCTTTTACTAATATATCCTAAATAGTCTTTCGTAATACCTCCATCATTTCCATGATCACATGTTCTTAACAAAAGACCCAAACAAAGGTCCCTTAATGAGGAACTTAAAGAGGAAAATTCAATAGGTAAATCCACTATCATTTCATTTAATTTCATTCCAATTTCCTTTTTCATTTATTATCATATCTTTAACTATTCACTACAAATTATCATGATAAATCCATTATCATTTATATACTATAATGATATCATGTTAGTGTAATTTCATTCATCAAACTCAATTATCTTTCTCTTTTCTTTGAAAAATGAAAACATCTTATGTGAGGTGTTGATTTACAAACATTCGTGGACAACATATTTCATTCATCAATTTGTATTTCAAGGATGCTCATAAAACCACATTTATGTTGATATAGATTATTAAGTATTTATTTCATCCTACATAATGTTCTAGAACCATTATATATACATAGTATTAATTTATTAAAAAAACTAGTTTGTAATGATCAAAAATACACCCCAAATAATCTAAGAAATTATCCCAAAGGTTTTACGTAAGAATTAAACCTCATACAATTTATCTAACTGATATATATATATGTATTCAATTTTTTCCAATTATATATAATTTTACCCATTTTAATTGAACTTCATTAATTATAAATAAGAGAACTGATCATTAAAACCAAGGAAACAAATATTCTTAAACCCCTACTTTTTCATTCTGGTTATGCTTCCTATTACATTTTCAAACCATCATTCCATAATATATCATTAAAATAATTAATTAGGATGTATATTAACTATATATTAATTATTTTAACCTAATCAAATTGTCATTATAGTATATATAAAATTTTAAAACATTTTTTTCAACTCTCCCATCAATGTCTCGTCAAAGGTTGATCAACCACTAATAGAAACATTTCCAGGTCAACACATAAAACCATTATAAAAGGTGGATGTTGTAAGATATATATAATTTAAAAAATATAATTATATGTATTATATACTTTTTTAAAAAATTATATTATTGTATAATTTATATTTAGATAAAATAGAAAAACTATTCCAAACCTGTAAATAATTAAGTAAAGCATAATATCAAATGCTTCAATTTTAATCAATAGAAATTTGGACATATAATAAAATGATTATAATTGATAAATAGTTAAATAGATGACTATAATTCACATATGTATTAGTCTTTTAATAACTATTTACTTATTGTTCAGGAGGCGCAAAAGTGACAAATTCAAGCTAGAATTAACGTAAGGGACTTTGCCTCAATTACCATTTCATTGAGACTTACTTGATGTTGGGATTCTAATAATTATAATGTGGTGTATCTTCAACCCATTTTAGATAAATTTTAATTTGAAATTCTATTTCAATTAAATATACATATTGTTGTATCATATATATATTTCTTTTCTAAGTTGTATACCCTTTTACATATGTTTTTTATTTTGAATGATTTTTTAACTGAAAAAATATTTATGAATCCAAATAATCTAATATATATTAATATTTTTAAGAATATTTTTCTAGAATAATATATATTTATTAATAATTATTTGGACTTTCAGTGTTGGGTGGGGTCTGATATGGCCCTTAATGCATCGATATGTCTCATGATACAGAATAGTTGATGATAATCCAATATTGTTTGCTTCCAAATAAAATCGGACAAGTATCTACCCACAGACATAAACTGTATCGATTGAATAATGGTTCATGTTCCATATACATGTCATCTACTAAATAAAAATTTTCTTTACCCAACACTCATTTATTACATTCCATGATATTTTAACTATGAAAAACATATATGGATGCATTTTCATTCCTAGTTTTTTGATGGGATGTGTTTTTCAAATTATTTAACATTCTATAAAGTCTATGAATTATTGAATATACATTGGTTATTATTTCTACATGTTACCCTTAATGATAATTTTATCTCACATTTATTATATTTCCTTTCCCCATGTTATAAAGATGATTCCTTTGAATGTGTTTCAAGGATAATGATTGTTTGATTCTGTTATGTATCATATTGTATTTTCTATCTATCCTAATGTACTATATGTATCATATTTTTTAATCTGATCTTCCAAAACTACTAAAATGATTCGTCCATTGGGTTTTTATCTCCTGTAATCAGGCCATTGTATTAAAATAACACATAATCTCTAGTTATTTGGGGTCAGGGTGTTATAGTTAGTATCATATGATGTTTAGCAGCAACCATGGAAACTAGATCTAGAAAACATAGTTTAGGGAACATAACCATGAGATAGAATTTGAGGATAATCATAGAAGAACATCCTGTACTTTTGGTAAAGTAGATATTATATGGGTATTTTTTGCAAGGAATCTCTATTTAGATACTACAAGTGGACTTGGTTCAGGAACATATGTACCTAAGAGTAACAAATCTGACAAGGTGATCTGTGTCTGACTCAGTGTACAGGACAAAGAGCCTTACTTCACACCTAGTTTGACACTGTCAGGGGATATTCTTAAGATAATTAAAATTTTCTTTACAAACCAATGAGAATGGTTTAAAAGTAAATATATCCTTAAAGAAACCATGTTTACGATTTTGAGATTAGCTATGCTTAAATTTTCATTTTCTGTTAAGTGTGTTTCTGGTTTAAAATATGACTTATTATTCATAACCTAATTTTTTATTCCATTGTTTAGTGATAGCACATAATAGATGAATTATAATAAATACTAGTGGAAAATGTAGGGATTTCCCTACATAGAAGGTCAACATAGTTCGGGTTAGAGAAAACCAGATCATGGCCATATTAGGAAAAATTATTCTGTTTATGATTAATAAACATACTACACCTATATTGGATCATTTCAAGTGGTTTAATCCCCCATAATTTTATGGGACTTCTAATCATACCGTAACTGAGGATTGAATCAAGACCCTTGAAAATATATTTCTAGAATTGGGATGCAATGAAAATGAAAAGGTAGTAATGGATGAATAATGTCTAAAGGAAAATTCTAACCAATGTAAGCCATTGATCAAAAATTATAAGGAGGAAGATGAAATATAGGATATGTATTAGAGATCATTTAATAAAATATTCCTCAACAAATACTTACCTCATGAGAAATTAACTGAAATGAATAGAAAATTCCTTAAGTTCATTCAAATGGAAGAAGACAGTGTTTCTGGTTGTGAGGATTCCTTTAGAAGACTATCGAGGTACGCTATATATTATGTACACAATTAGAAAGACAATTTTGATCATTTCTTGTAAAGCCTTATGTCAATTATCCGTTGTTCTTTTTCTTATAAAACATTTTCATTATATGATATAATAGTATTAAATACAAACAAAATTGGGAAGGATTTTTCTAGATCAAATTGGTTCTGGGGGAATAATGATAAGAAGTGGTATTCTAATATCCATGGAAAAGGTGAAGCACAAAATAAAAATAAGTGAAGGAAGAGATTCCCAGTATGTTAAAATTATGCAAACAACCATTCTGGAAAATGATTGAAAGTCATTGGAGTTTTTTATAATAGTGGACAAAAGTGTTCCCGAGATAATGAATGCAACGGGAAGAGACAAACCAATGATGTTCAATGCTATAATTTTAGGGATATGGGATATTATGAAAATTATTTTCTTATGTGTCAAGGGAACATTCCTCAAAAAATTATAAGAGAGAAAGGCCATTCTTATGCAATCACAAATGTTGAGGATGACGTTCTTAAGGATATGGTGTAAGGTACTTTAATAATTTACTCAAACTTAGATGATGATTTATTTGATTTTGGTTCATCACTTTATTTATAACTTCCTTATTTTCCATGAAAATGTGACATTTCCATTTTGATTTAATAAAGGAGATGTCAGAAAAAACTCTTAAGAAAAGTATCATTGCAACAAATATGTGTTAGTAAATCCCATTTATGACACATAAACACATTTTAGTTGATGCCCTTATCATTATAAAAATGATTGGCTTTGATTTAATCATTAGTATGAACTCGATTTCAAACTATGATGAAAAAAGTTATACAAGAAGAAGGAAGTTACAATTTTAGAGAAAGGTGTAGAATTCCTTTTTTTAGAGAAGAAACCACATCATCTAATTCTTAACTAGACCAACCTTGAGTATCTATGATGAATGAAATTATTCCAGGGAATAGAAAACAACATCGCTAAATATTAAAATTAAATATTTTCATATTGTGCAAGAATACATTGATATATTCCCAAATGATTTACCTGGAAATCCTATAGTGTGGGAACATGAGTTCTATATTGATTTAATTCATGGTGAAATACATATATCCATGATTTCCTATAGAATAGAAACTGTAGACATAGTGGATATAATGAAACAACTAGAAGAATTATGTGACAAGGGATTTATTCTCCTCGGGGAGCCCTTGTACTATTTTCCGAGACTAATGATTGATCCATGAGTTTTTTCATTGACTATTGAGAAATTAATGCTATTATATAAAAGAACAAGTATTCACTTCCTCGCATTGATTATTTTTTTATAAAATTCATGGATCTATATATTTTTTAAAGATTTCACATAGAACGGGATATCATTTTTTGTGTGTGAGGAAGGAGGATATTTTAAAGAAAACATTTGGAAACTGTTATGGACAATAAAATTTACAGTAATTCCATTTGGACTGGAAAATGCACCCTATTTTTTCAAGGAATATATTGATGATTTTTTATGTTAATTATTTATGTGATCTTTATATATTCTATATTCTATCTGGAATATAAGAACCACTTATGGGTTATTTTAGGGAATATTAAATGAAAAGAGATATATGTGACATTTAGGGAGTGTGAACATTGGTTTCAAATAGTTTTTTTTTCATGGCCATATTATCTCTATGGTGGGAATATCATTTTCTCCTATGAGGAAAATGTTCATCCAAGAATGGGCTACATGAACAAACATATTCTAAGTACCTATTTTTATTGTCTTAGATGGTTACTATCAGTGTTTGGCATAGAATATTTCTTGACTTGATAACCCACTAACCAAGATCAAATGTAAAGGGGATAATTTTTTACAGAAAAATGAATGAACATATTTTTTGATGAATTGAAGAGAAAATATGTCAATACTCCAATTTTGACTCTTCCCTCTAGAAATGATGGTTTTCTGACATATAGTGATGCATCAATGAAGGGAATGGGTTGTGTCCTTATCAAGAATGATAAAGTTATTTCTTGTGCATCAAGAATGTTGAAGTCACATGATCAAAATTTTTAGACTCATGATATTGAGTTAGCAGTCATAAACGTTTCTCTGAAAATATGGAGATACTATATCTAAAGTGAAGTATGTGAGATATATAAGGATCGTAAGAGTTTGAAACACATTTTTACATAGAAATAACTCAACCTGAGGAAATAGAGAAGGATCTATTTACTCAATGGTTATGATTATTCAATACACTGCCACCCATGAATGGAAAATAAGGTAGTAGATACATTAAGTAAGAATGATCATGGACTTATAAAAAAAATGAGGGTTGGTATAGATGCTATGTTCATGGATCTAATTATAATAGATATGAGAACTGTTAAGGAAGGTTAAACCACATTCCATTTTAAAATGATTTCTCAACGATAAATTATAGAGAAGATAAACATATCTCAATTATATGATGATGATTTTCAAAATAAAATTAATGTTGTTATGGATTGAAATATTGGAAGACATCATGTTTGTGAATGTAATTTTAAAATTTGGAAAGCGGATATGTGTTCCATAAATATCGAATAAAAATGAACAATTAGATGATGATCATGGATCAAATTTCCCCACACACCATTGTAGTTCCAAGATATATAGTGATCTGAAGAAAAATTATTAGTGGGATAATATGAAGTGAGAATTTGGTGACTATGTTTTAAGATGCCTAGTTTATCCTAAATTGAATGCTGAAATACGTCACCCTAAATGATTCATGAAACCTCTTCCTATAAATGTGTGTAAATAGGATGATATTATAATGGTCAGGGTCATTTGACTATTATTGACTCTAAGAAGCAAATATGCAATATGGTTGATTGTTGATTGAATTTCCAAATCTTCACATTTCCTCACAATAAGGTAGGATTTTCCACTGGATCTCAATGCATGAATCTAATATATTGATGTTTTAAGGCTTTGTAGAGAACCTATTTATTTTATGTCTAATCATGATCAAGGATTTACATCCAAATTCTAGATAAGTCTTCAGAATGATTTAGATACAGATCTTCATTTTTTATTTCTTATCACCCTCAAAATTATTGGAAGATAGAAATAATGATCCAAACCTTAGAATACATGTTCAAATCATTCTCACATGACTATAAAATTATGTGGGATTAATATTTATCTTCGGTGAAGTTTTCAAAGAATAATTTTTTTATTCTATTATTAAAATGGAACCATATGAAGCATTCTATGGAAAGAGTTTTATCATACCAACTTGTTGGGATGAATTTGGTCAAAGGAATCTTGTGGGATAAGAGCTTATAGAGGAAACAACAATGAATGTAAATACAATTCAAACCCATATCAAAGAATATCAATAAAAGTAAATGATATATACTAATAATCGAAAGAATAATTTGAAATTTCAAGTATGATATCATGCTTTTTTGAAAGTATCTCTATGGAAAGGTGTTATAAAACATGGGATGAAAGGGAAAATTATTCCCTAGAACATTGGTCCTTTTGAAATTTTGGGGAGAATTGGAGCTTTTAATTATCGTTTGGGAAAGAATCCTAGCCTTTTTAGGGAACACAATGTGTTCCATGTCTCTTTGATGAGGAAGTGTATTCCCGGACCTCCACCAATCTTTACTTATGAAGGAATAGAAATATAACCTGATTTATATTATTTTGAATAGCCTTTCCAAATTATAGACACTAAAGAACACGTGTTGAAGAAGTAGACGACCTTTCTTGTAAATTTTCTTTAAAAAATCCATAAAATAGAAGATGCAACATGTGTACCTAAGGATGTTCGAAAGAAGAATCACCCTTATCTATTTAGATAGAAATATACATGAAAAAATTTCAAGGAGAAATTTCTGTAGGGAAGAATATAATCCCTCAAGACTTTTGGGTATGTATTCTATTAAATAATATCAATTCATCAACATTATACATTGCACAAAAAATAATTTCATAAATCATATTAAATCACATAGATAAAAAAAACAAATTCTATATATGATTAATGAAATAAATAAGGGGTATTCCAAGAAGCTAAAGAACCTATACTGATGAAATTGTAACATGAAATTAGGAATACTAATATGACCTTTATGAATTTTAAATTGGAATAATGAATATTATCAAAACCCATGAATATATAAATAAAATTTATGCATCTAATAAGTTAAGGAAAGATGTAATTATATCAAGGTATAAGTAAATGAATATTTTAAAATTTTAATATTTAAGTAATGATATTTTTTTAATTCATAAATATTTAATTAAAAATTATAATTAAAAATTATTTAAAAGAAAATATATATTAAAAAATTGTATTCATAATTATTTTTTTAGGATAATTTTGTCAAACCTTAGTTAATTTTTTATATTGTTATAATTTATAAATTTAAGATATTTATTTTTTTTGTAAATAATAAATTTAATTCAAAATAAAACTTATAATATTTATGAAATTATTTTCATGAAATTGAATTTTTTTATTTCATTCTACACATCAAAAAATGTTATGGGTGAATTTTGGTGATTATTCTGAAGTACATGAATTATTGGTGAATTGTAAAATACAGTAATTTAAGGTATATATACATTATAAAGCTAAATACTCTATTAATTAATTCATGTTTGATGAAAGAACAACTGGTTTGAACTCAACTTTATCAATTATAATGTTTTCTCACATGAATCACCACTCTTTCTACTTTGGAGAAAAATAATAAAATAATTAATTTAATATTGAGAAATCATCGTTGTCCTTAACTATAAATACCTCCCCTCACCCCCTATTATCATCACATATCTAAGACTTGATTAATTTCCAAATATGGATCTAATAATATTAAATTGTCCCTCCGTCATTTCCAAGTTCTCGTGAACTCAGAAAAAGACAAAACCAATGTCCCTTAAGGAGGTACTCAAAGAGGAGAATTAAATATTTAAATCCTCTCTCTTTTCTTTTAATTACATTTTAATATCCTTTTTCATTTATTATCCTCTCCTATTCAACTATATAAAAATTATCATGATAACTCTAGTACAATATAACTATTTTAATTTTATTATATTAATTGAATATCTTTCAGGATACTCTTATCTCTATCTCCTTTGTTTTAAAAATGAAATCATCGTCTATGAGGTGTCGATTTACAAATTTTATGGAAGAAGGATTTTTCCTTCAATTTACCCTTCAAGGATAGTCATGAAACCATTTTTATTATTTAATCATATAAATAAATATGTATTAAATCCTATTTAATATTCTATAACAATTATATATATATATATATTATTAACTGAGAAAAAAAAATAGTGTAGTGATTGAAAAATGCCCAAAATAATCTGATGAATTATCACAAAATAAATTATCTAATTAATCATATTCATACTATTATTACAAATGATATATGTAAACATTTATGCTTATTTTCCAAATATGTAAAATTATTCCCATTTTAGATGAACATCATTACTTATAAATAAGTGAACTAATCATTAAAAACCTTGAAATTAACGCTCCTAATCCCTCATTTCGTCCTTCAGGTTACAATTCCACATTATTCTTCCACCGACCATTCCAAAACCAATCAGTGAAGTAATTGATTATATAGTTTTTTAACTATATATTAATGATTTTAATCTACTTTATGTGTCATAAAAATGTATTTAATATTTTAAAACAACTTTTTTCCACTCTCTATTCAATGTCTCATCCAAGGTCTGTCAACCACCAATGAAGACATTTCCATGTCCACAGACAAAACCTTCATCAAGGGTATATTTTATAAAAAATATGTAAAAAATAAACATATAATTACATTAATTATGTATATCTATTGTTATTTATATTAATTTATAATTTACATTTTGATAAAAAGAAAAAAGTGTTGCAAAACGAGAAACTTTTAATTAAAATGTGATATCAAACGCTTCAATTATAATAAACATAAATTAAGAAATATAATAAAATTATTATAATTGATAAATATTTATACAAATGAATATAACTCACTTATATATTAGTCTTTTAATATATATAATTTCTTTATTCATGAAGTGCAAACACAGCAAATTTAAGCGAGAATTAAGATAAAGGGAATTTGTCTCAATTGCCACTACATTGAGACATACATGGTTTTGTGTACCTAATAATTCTTATGTGGTGTATGTACTACCCATGTGAAGAAATTATTAGTTTGAAATTATATTTTTATTATATAACCATATTCTTATACCATATATATGATTATTATCTAATTTGTTACCATTTTACATACAAGGTTTGTTTATAATGTTTTTTAACTAGGGAAATATTGATGAATATCTATCCTCTAATCAATATGAATATTTACAAGTAATATTGTTCTTGAATTGAATCAATTTATGAATAATTATTTGGTCTTGCACAGACAGTTGGGGCCCTCTATATCCCCATTATGCATCGAAAGGTCTAATGAGACAAAACAGTTTGTGACAAACACTTCATTATTGATCCAAACAAAATCATATTGGTTTTCACCCATAGAAAAAAACAATTTATTAAATATAATGGTTCATGTTCTAAACACATGACATCCAATAAATAGACATTTTCTTTATTCAATACTCATTTATTACATTCCCTTAGAGTTTCACTATAACAAACTCTTTGGATGCATTTTCCTTCCCATATTAATGAGGGAAGTGTTTTTTAGATTATTTACCTTTACATAATATCTATTACTTATTTAATTGACCTAACTACTTATTGATTCATGAATCCATTACTGATCATTTGATCTCAACCTTATTATGTTTCATTTCCCTAGGTTATGAAGAGGAATCCTATGAATGAGTTTCGAGGATGTTGTTTAATTCATTTTTTTATGTATCGTGTTTTGTTTTCTATCATTCCTAATGTACTATGAGTATAATGTTTTAATGATAGTGTTCAATAATAGATAAACTAATTGTTCCTTTAGGATTTGATACCTTGTAATCATTCCAATGTAGTAAAATAATGCACTAGATTCGGTAATATGGGGTTGGGGCATTACACATTGTACACTCGAACATATTTCTCACCCTTTATATTAAATTATTGGAAAACGATATATTTCATTACTCATGATGTCAGAAACATTCAAAATAGAATAACAGTACCCAATTTTAAGATGGAACATTTCATCTGATAAGATCATTAGAAACATTGATTGATATTATTTTTGGACCAAACATCATCTGATTTTATCAGTTTAAAACATTTTATTTGATGTCCATTTGTTAGGAAGCCATAATCTCATCATCGTTATCTAAATACATCTCCAACTGATTTTATTTTTTAGAAAATAATTAAAATGTGATGTGATTTTTTATAAAGAAAAAATAAAATTATTTTATATCAAACCTTATTTATAAAAAAAATTAAATAAAACTTCCTTAAAAGAATATCTTAATATATCAGAAAAATCGCTCTTCCAACATGGTCCTGACCCATGCTAATTATTTAAATCTCTCGGTGTCACATCAGTATTATATGTACTATGATTTTGAAATGGTTGAAGATATGTTTCCGACCACATCATTTCGATTCTCGTGAATCCTTCACCTTGAATATGTGTTGACATAATTTTCTACCTTTTACTATATAATCACATAACTCATATTTAAAAAATTCATTATTAATGATATATATAGAGAGGGGTAAATGGTGTATGAAATGAGTGAGAATTGGATACCACTTATAGATATATTCTTTAATAAATTATATGATCCTTTTATGAGAACCCATCACAAGACGCCATCACATAACCCACATAGCTGATCTTGTGATAAATTGACCATTATGTGAAACATGTACAAAATCCATCAGTCTCACAACTCACTCATACCAAAACAGAATGTCAAACATAGAAAAGCTACCTTGGGTTATGCAATGACCTCAAGCACCCTTGATCAAGTAAACATAAATGAATTCCCCGAATTAATCAACCCCCTTTTCTATGAATGTACTTTTTATATATACCACATGCCGAAATATTAATTGGAGAATCTCAACCATTTTCCCATAATTTTTGACACACCATGTTCCCTTGGATAAGAACCCTAGACACACAACTCTAATACATAATATCATGAAAATATCATGATAGAACCATATGTACATGTCATCGTTAACATATCAATGCCTTTATACATGTCATAATATTCATTTAAAAAACCAGTCTACATATATTCATTGAAATATGAAACCCCTATGACATATTGTCCTTGTCATTAAAACATCCATGGATGTGCCATTATTTTCATGTGAAATTAAATTACATGTCATATATAACACAAAAACATCATTGGATATATTATCCTTGACATGAAGACATCCTTTGACAAGTCTTCTTTATCATGCGACCATTTTTTCAAATATATTAATTGACATGTGATGGCCTTATGCGACCTTGACATGAGAATATCAATGGAAAATCCATCCATGACATGATTCATGAGAATGAAACCTTAACAAGAGGCTCAGACAAGTACCCTATTCTTGTGGTGTCATTAGACAAAATATTAAATGCAGTATAGACACAATCCCAATGGAATACTAAAATTATTTAATGAAATCCATTAAAAATCTAGGACATTTCATAAACTCACATATGAGTGTGTGACTCCATTGTGGTTTGGTTTTTTTATAACACCAATAATTTCATGTCATATCCTATATCCAGATATAGATGAGGGATATTAATCTCATTTCATACCCATGAAAGGGCTATTGTTTCATGGAATAACATTCAATAGTCCTTTCAATGTCCTCACAATTTCTTCCGTAGAGGATATAAAATAAATAAGATACATCAAGATCCCCATTGGATTATGAACCTCATTGATCCAAACCCATTTTTCCGTCAATGGAAAAGGATTGAATACGCATCATGGGAATCCACCATGGTGTAATTCTCTCAATATTAAACATATAAAAACTCATGAGAACATATTATCATTTGAGTCTTCTGTCCTTCATCATCTATCAATGAATACAAAATGGGTTCAAATATTAGAATCCACATTTTGTATTCCCAAACCATTCCTTCAAGAACCTTTTGTTATGATGCCTCATACCATCATTATCAAGAATCACAAAACCAGACAAAGATGTTACTTGTGGGTTAATCATAAGTGTGCATGAACCTTGGTATAATCCCCTAAAACACTCCAATATTTCTAAACTCGTAGTAAATAATTATTAACATTATTAATTCAACTTCCTCATCCATCACCATGATGGGAACAAATTCAACTATAAGGACTCTGATTCATGTCTTTACAGGATATGTATGATTCCCTCCATAGGCCTGATATAAAAACCAAACATATTTTCATCGTCTATTTCCATGCAACTATTTCCCCCTTGAATATAATAATTTCCTCATATATATATATAAGGTCTTCTTTATGCATTTGTCTTCCCTGTGAGGACAAAAAAACCCTCATACAACACTTTTTCATCGTAATACTACATGTTATAGCTCATAACAATTCTCCCATAGAGCCATATTCTCCATGATAATGGAAATCATATAATATTAAGAAATAAAATAATGTATAATTTATGATCTAAAACATATATGATTTAGGAATCAACTTTATGTATAAGCAAGAAATATATCTTCATCTCCTTAAATGTTCCATATCCCCAATACACAATCTCATGGAATCCCCATTCTGTAATACCCATACAATTCAATCTTACACTATCATGAAACGTGTCCAATATCCCATTATTTCTTGTTTCTCAGTCCCTATACGAATCATGTGGGATTCAAGGCCAATGATAATTATGCCATTAATTGTCATAACCCGACCCTACTCGGGCTCGTGCCGCAACTATCCCAATCCCACCTCCACAGGCCAGGGGCTGGCGACCAGTGTCGAAGGCACAATAACTCGGGGAGGCCATTGCCTATGAACTTGTACACACATACACATCACACTAAATGCAATAGTTCAGAGTAAAAAAGAAAAGCCAGGTAAAGTAAATTGAAACTGCTATAAATAAACCATAGATGTGCATTGACCTCTAAACAATACAAGTAATGTGATGAAAAGGAAAAAGGGGAAAAACTGGCGCCCAACCAGAAAAGTGCCACAACCCGACAATAGGTAAACAAAACAAGCAGCTTGAAGGGTTCCCCACCTGGAACCTGACTACGACCACCACACGCGGTCCATGCTCCCGAACTCCTATGCTCCACTGAAGTCACGACCAACCTGTCCGTCGTCTGCAAAGGCACACCAAGTGCGGGCTAAGACTAAGCAGGGGTGAGTATAAAAATACTCAGTAGGATACCTCAAAGGCTCAATGGAGTAAAAAAGGAGGTACCAAAGCGTGAGCAGTAGAGTGAACGGAGAAAGTAGAGCAGTACAACTGAAACTGTAGTAATGAGTACAGTAAAGAGTCCAGCTCAACCCAACATGAGAAATGAGATTGACACGTCTATAGACAAGGAGCTGGAAACGGTGAGAATATGAACTTCCTGTCGAGTATTCGCTACCTATAGAAGGAGATTAGACTCGTCCAACCACGAGAAGCGAGACACGGAAAGCATGTGGCATACCACGCGCGTCTTTGACTCCCCTAGAAAGAGAGTAACCAAACCCAAGATGTGGGTACATGAACATGGTATATTCATAACCATATGCTCAATCAAGAAGCCTGAAATAGATCGTAAGGGGATCTCTATCCTGTATCTCACCACAAGAAAAGAGTAGCCAACAGTCCTAGAAATAAACACCATCGATGCCCATCATCCCGCACATCTTCCCTAAACTACAAGTCAAGGGGCTCAAACCATCGCACCTCGACACTATCTACTTTGGGTGGCACTGACTCGCCTGCACGGTTTTAGGTCGCATCCTAAGGATGTGTCTCGGTGGAGGAAAAGCGCCCCTCGTACTTGAGAGTTCTGGGGGAACGTCAAACCACAACTCGTCGCTGCCCCACAGTCGAGAGGTATGATCAAAGTCGATAGGCGACCCCCTGCCCAACCCCGCTGGAGGGTCCCTGGAAGTCGACAGGTTCCTACTACAGGGAGACCCAGAAAGTTGACAGGTGCCAAACTGCCCAGTCCCGTAACAGGGTAATCCACTAGAGGGTGACCCGGCTAAAGTCAACGATGGGACCACTGCACAGCCCTGATGGAGGTAACCCGGCATCGGGGACCACTGCCCAGCCCATCTGGAGTTAAGCCCGACATCGGGGACCACTTCCCAGTCCACATGGAGGTAAGCCCGGCATCGGGGACCACTGCCCTGCCCCACTGAAGGTAAGCCCGACATCGGGGACCACTGCCCAGCACAGCTGGAGTTAATCCTGGAACTGCTCTGGCCATCCCTGATCGATGGTAATACTCGGTGAACGCCGCTGTACTGACCATCCCTGTTGGATGGTAACCCACTGGCGAGCCCTACTCGAAACAACCTCAGCCCTGCTGGAAACAACATTAGCCCTACTAGAAACAACCTCATCCCTACTAAAAACAACCTCATCCCAGTTGGAAACAACCTCAGCCCTGCTGGAAACAAACTCATCCTTGCTGATATAAACCTCCTGGGTAGAGGTTTGGTGCCCGCGTAATGTTTTGGTCACACCAAATCCACAAGAACTCAACCAGGGAACACGTGGTGATGGGAGAAACTCCCCAGGCCTCACAAGGCGATCCCGTTCTAATCCACTGAGTCACTATCAAAGCGGACCGAGACATATCATCCCAGAAAGTGGGGAAAATTCCCACGCTGCCCGAACACCCGTAATCGTAAATGGTGTCGCAGTCTGGTGAAAAGGGCACGGTACTGAAACCCCTCACAGCTGAGAAATCAGGGGAACCAAACCATCTCTGCCGGCCAAACGATCGAGAACAAGACCAGTGGGAGACCACTCAACCCTGCTGGTCAGAAAAAGGAGCACCAGGCCAGGGGAAACTCCACCTTGCTGGTCAAACAAACAAGCGTAGAGGGACCCTCTACATCACGAGAGGTCATGAGTACGTAAATCAGAACAAGGCACGCACATAGGGCCCACATGACATGTGGCCCCAAGTCAACCCCAACTGAGTGCACAAACGTCCTCAGGTACAAACAACCACATGTACCTCCAAGTGTTCCCGTATACTCCCTGAGCATACCACCTTCCAGCCCAATGCTAACATGCACATGGAACCCAACATCAATCCGAAGGCGTGACGTAACAACTCCACCTCAAAGGCCCAGGCACAGATATCCACATCTCCTGAATCATTTACATCACTCTCTCAAGAGTGCGCGATCACACGCCAAGGGTCCGCTACAAACATGGTGGGAGAACCACCACTAGAGCACCTTTCATGCTTCCAAATTTAATAAGATCACTCAAGAGGCTCCTCACAACCCAACTGATCGCACCATTGCAATCCTCGCGGAAAAACACGTGAGATAGAATACTTACTCGCCTCAAATGGATATCCGATGGAAAAGTCACCAACACCGCCTCACACCCGAACGATGTCCCGTGATCCCTAGCCTCGTCCTCGAAAACAATCAGGTGCATCGCACCATTGTGATCTCCTCGGGAAAACACGTCAAAATCACTACTCACTTGAGTGAAATGGATATCCGATGAAAAAGGTGCATTTCGGCGCCCCACACACGAGCGGTGCTACATGGAACCCACATCCCGGTCCCGAAATACAATGAAAGGATTGCACCATTGTGATCCTATCGAAAAAGCACATAGGATGGACTATTCACATGTCCAAAATAGTTGACCGATGATAGAGATGGAAAATCACCGCCAACGCCCAAACGGCCCTTGCGGGGCCCACACCATCATGCAGAATTGCAGTGGGTAGACTGCACCAACGCGATGCCCTTGGAAAAACACCCAACAACGACTGCTCGCACGCCCCGAACAGACGTCTGCTGAAATTGTCGTGAAACGCTGCACGCAGCTCATACGGCGTCCCGTTTGGGCCACGCCTCAACTCCGAATTAAGTATCCAAGATTGGACTCAAAATGACAGTCTCAAAAACAGGATCACGTCCCCGCTGGCAGTGCTTCAATCAGACGTCGCACAGGGGAGTTATGACCGAAAGAAATATTTAACAACAAATAATAATAACAACAATTTATAATACTATTATTAATTATTATATTTTTTTATATCCCTCCAGCCACCCCAGTTTTTTCTTTCCTCTATTTTTTTCTCTTTTGGCTCGTCTTCTCCCCTACACAGGGGTCGCCGCCCCTTTTCCAGGTCAAGCGAGACCCACAGCTTGCGGGTCTCAGTGTCCACACAGGTCGCCTCCGGCAACCTCCATTCGGCCGGCAACGCCGGGCCTAGCCTCCTCCGCAGAACGACGTAAAACGAGCGCCTCCCCGAGTCACCCCTTCTTTGCCTACTTGAGCTGAAGCATGAACCTCCATCGCGGCTCCGCGGTGCTTGCCCGGCCGAACTGGCCTCCGGCGCGCCTCCGCGGCGCTCCCCTGGCTGAACCGGCCACCACCGCGCCTCTGCGGCTCTCACCCGGCCGAACCGGCCTCCGCCACTGCTCCACGGTGCTCACCTGACCGAACCGGCCTCCGCCGCCCTGGAGAACTTGCGGACCACCCCAAAACAGCTGGATAACCAGCAAAACCCTGCAAAATTCGGCTGTCGTTTGCGATCGACTCCGAAGTAGGATTTTAATTCTGATTAGTGCGATGGAATGAGCATAAAATATACTACACAACCATGGGCCTCTCTCGAAAATCAAGCATCAATTCGACGCAAAATTATGAATCCAAAGGAGGTGTGGGAGTTTAAAAAAAACGCACGATCCTACCTTGTTGGGCATTTCCCGGTGCTTCGCCGCCGAACCGCCGCCTTGCCGAAGCCACCTCGCCGGAGGGGAGGAGGAGAGGAGGAGCTTCTCCTCCTTGAGAGCTACTGACCGGGGGGAGGGGAAGGAGAGGGGTGGGGTTGGGGTTTAAAAAGAAATTTAATTAAAAACCCCCAAATTTAAACCACGTCTGAAACACCCGACGGGGTCGAGGTTAAGCCTCCCCTAGGGTAAACATCATGCTCTGAGTGCAACGGAAGTCTTGGAATTTTATTCCAAACATCCATTTTAATGTTATAAAACTGAACGCCCAAAGCCGCTAAAATACAAAAATGCCCATGGGGCCATTTTTCACAGACGGCCCACGCCCGTGAAACTTATACCCCTCCTAGGGTAAACGGTGTGCTCTGAACTCAACGGTGCCCTTGTTTTTTCCAATCCGAGCCACCGTTTAAGAGATACTAGAATTTCACCATTAAACGAATTAATTATTTAATTTATTTATCCATTTAACATTCCAAAGGAAAGCGAGGTGTCCAAACATCCCACGCCGACATGTTTTATGTTGTTCCTAGGGTACACACCCCATTCTGGACCCATCAGTACACTCGGATCTTGGATCTGAAGCACCGTTTAGGAGTTATCCCATTTATTTGGCATTCCCAGTGTGAACAGACGGAAAATTTAATTCCGGACACTTCGAGGCTCGGAATCGCACACCGTTTGAAGGCGCTGCTCTGGAATAACATCAAAAATATTCAAAAGTCTTACGCAGAAAAAACCAGGTTCTTACATCATTCCCTCCTTCAATATTTTCATCCCCGAAAAGAAAAATTTGGGAGCAAAACAGGGTACTAAGACCACACCTGGCTTTCCCATACCCAGAAGAACCCATGCACAGCTCTGCGTCACCACACACAGACCAATGGATTGATCCGTTCACGTGAGGTCGGCCCTTGCCGATGTCGTGCACCCACTCCAGACTTTGTGGTTAGGGCAAGGTGGTAGGGTACCTCTCCATCCATTTGCAAGGTCTCAAATGGCTTGAAGGCCCTCGGGGGTAACTCACCTCCCCGGTTGAACCTCTGCATCACACGTCACGACTGGAAACACCGCATGTACCTGGAACAAGGCATGGTGATTCCCTCCTTCAGAATATCCATACGGTGGAACACCCAAGTATATCTGGTCACGCAAGATTCCATAATCGATGTCCCACAACCAAGTCTCTCTTACAGGCTCAAAAGGCGAAGGAGTCGACACCATCCAATAGAGAAAAACTTCTCATGCCTTTTACCTTACCAACACATGGTTACACCCAATGCCCTGCGTCACCCTAGTAACACATCAAACAAGGAGCTGGGAGACGAACATTTTACACATAGAGTCTAACAATTATACTGAAAAAAGTAGAAAATATGTAGAGCATACCTCTTATCACCTCATGCTATGCAGGATCGTAGACATCCAAAGCTCGCGGCTGTCTGCGGTCCCAACTGTCAGCTCCCAGAGCCTGTTGTGGACCACCTGATGGTGATGGGAAGACCTCGTAACGTCGTCCCCCACCTCCAGCTCCTCCCGATCCTCTTCTAGCACCACCTTTCTGGGCACTAATACGGTCACAGCGCTACCTCCGTCGTGGTGGTGCACCTGCTTCCTGCCTGAAGCTCTCTGCTACTCGGGCCAGGCAGTCTCATGCCAAGTGACCTCGCCCGTCACAAGCATAGCACCAAATCTCTCTGGGCTGCAATTGTGCCCTCTGGTGCCATTGTGGTGTATGACCACGCCCCTGAGTCTGGTTTTTAGAATACCACCTGCGTCGAGGTCCTGTTTTCTGATTTTTGCGAGCTGTGGCAGATGTCTCGGCTCCAACGTGCCTACTGCCACCACCAACTCTAGAACATGACAGGAAGCTCTTTTCCACCAATGCCTGCTCTAGCACCCCATAATACGTGTAAATTCCCATGGGTACTATGACATCACGAATCTCACGGCGGAGACCATGCTCCAACTTCCACTCTCGGAGGTTGTCGTCATGGACAAAGTCCAGGTAAAAGCGTGCACGTTCTGCGAAACTAGCCGCTTACTCGGCCACCGTCATCCCTCCCTGCTGAAACTGCATGAGCTCCTAAATCTAAACGGAGCACAAGCAGGAGGGGAAAAACTCGTCATGGAACAACAACGGAATTTCACCCCACGAACGTGATAACTCGTCAAGAAGCTGAGTCACTAGACTCCACCAACGCCATGTTGCTCCATGAAAAAATGGTGGCTACCAAAGCCACTCTCTGATCTGTCGGTGACTGCACAAGCCTGAAAAGGTGAACCACTGTCTCTAGCCAAACCTCTACTGCCTGTGGATCTGGCTCACCACTGAACCTCAGCGGTCTCTACCACTAGAACTCACGGAGCGCGCTCAACCTGCGCTCAAGATCTGCCTGCTCTGCTGAAACTGCCCACTGCTCAATAGGTGGGGGTGCTCCTACCGGCCCACCCAAAGAAAGGGGCCTGCATGATGGGTCCTGGACTGTCGCCTTGTAGCTCACAGGGTTGTTTTTCCGCACCAAAGATGGTATCCTGGATGGCTGTCTTTGCGGAGACATCCTCAAAATTATCAAGGAGTGTCGCGGTCAGATTAACATATATGTATATACCAATAACAACAACGATGGGGAGCTGAATCAAGAAGGACAATAAAAGACTCAATCCTATGTTATGCACAAAAAAAATTTACCTGCAACAAGTGTCTTAGCATGCCGAGTCGACAAGTGGGTTATCAAGGTCCTGGGGAATGTATACGTTGGCCATCGCACCATCACTGGACTCCCTAGCCTGAGAGCCTCTCTGAAGACACGTTAACATTATTGCCCTAAATACCAACCAATTCCTATTTTAGGGATGTCCACACAATGTCCCAAGGAGCGAACCACCTTTGATACCACTTTGTCACGACCCGACCCTACCCGGGCTCGAGCCACAACTACACCAAGCCCGCCTCCATAGGCCAGGGGCAGGCGACCAGCGCTGAAGGCACAATAACTCGGGGAGGCCTTTGCCTAAGAACCTGTACACACACACGCAACACACTCAATGTAATAGTGCAGAGTAAAAAAAGAAAACCCATGTAATGTAAAGGGAAACTACTATAAATAAACCAATGATGTGTATCGACCTCTAAACAGTACAAGTAATGTGCTGAAAAGGAAAAACGTGAAAACACGCGCCCAACCAAAAAAGTGCCACAACCCGACAACAGGTAAACAAAACAAACAGCTGGAAGGGCTCCCCACCTGGAACCCGACTACGACCACCGCACGCGGTCTAAGCTCCCGAACTCTTATGCTCCACTGAAGTCACGACAAACCTATCTGTCATCTGCAAGGGCACACCACATGCGGGAAAAGTACAAGCAGGGGTGAGTATAAAAATAATCAGTAGGATACCCCAAAGGCTCAAGGGAGAACCAAAGGAGGTACCAAAGGGTGACCAGTAGAGCGAACTGAAAATGTAGAGGAGTACAACTGAAAGTGCAGTAAATATTACAGTAAAGAGTCTAGCTCAGCCCAATACGAGAAAGGAGAGAGACTCGTCCAGACACAAGGATCTGGAAACGATGAGAAGATGAACTTCCCATTGAGTCTTCGCTACCTATTATAGGATAGAAGACTCGTCCAACCACGAGAAACTAGAAACGGAAAGCATGTGGCATACCTCACGCGTCTTCGCCTCCCCTGGAAGGAGAGTAACCAAACCCGAGAAGTGGGTATAAGAACATGGTATATACATAACCATATTCTCAATCAAGAAGCCCGAAAAATATCGTAAGGGGATCTCTCTCAAGTAGCTAAACCTAAGAAAAGAGTAGCCAAGTGTCCCAGTAATAAACACCATCGATGCCCAACATCCTGCACGTCTGCCCCGAACTACAAGTCAAGGGGCTCAAACCACCGCACCGTGACACTATCTTCTTTGGGTGGCAGTGACTCACCCGCACGGTTTTAGGTTGTGCCACAAGGATGCTTCTCGGTGGGGGAAAAGCGCCCCTCATACATGAGAGTTCTGGGGGAACGTCAAACTACAACTCATCACTTCCCCGCAGTCGAGATGTCTGCTAAAAGTCGACAGGCAACCCCCTGGCCAGCCCCCATAGAGGGTCCCTAGAAGTCGAAGGGTTCCCACTACAAGGAGACCCGGAAAGTCGATGAGTGCCAAACTTCCCAGTCCTGTAATAGGGTAATCCACTAGAGGGAGACCCGGCTAAAGTCGGTGACGGGACCACTACCCAGCCCACCTGGAGGTAACTCGGCATTGGGGACCACTGCCCAGCCCAGCTGGAGGTAAGCCTGGCAACGGGGACCACTGCCCAGCCCAGTTGGAGGTAAGCCCAGCATCAGGGACCACTGCCTAGCCCCACTAAAGGTAATCCTGGCATCAGGGACCACTGCCCAGCCCAGTTGGATGTATGCCCGGAACTGCTCTGGCCATCCAAGCTAGATTGTACTGCTCATTGCACACCACTGTACTGGTCGTCCCTGCTGGATGGTAACCCACTGGCAAGCCCTACTGGAAACTACCTCAGCCCTCCTGGAAACTACATCAGCCCTGCTGGAAACAACCTCAGCCCTGCAGGAAACAAATTCAGCCCTGCTGGAAACAACCTCAGCCCTGCTGGAAACATCCTCAGCCCCGCTGGAAATAAACTCATCTCTGCTGGTATCAACCTCCTAGGTATAGGTTCGGTGCCCGTGTAAAGTGTTGGTCACACCGAATCCGCAAGAACTCTACTAGAGAACACTGGGTGATGGGAGACACTCCCCATGCCTCACAAGGTGATCCCGCTCTAATCCGCTGAGTCACTGTCGAAGAGGACCGAGACATCCCATCCCAGAAAGTGGGGAAAACGCCCACGCTGCACGAACAACCGTAGTGGTAAAATGTGTCACAGTCCGGTGAAAGGGGCATGGTACTGAAACCCCTCATAGCTGAGAAAGTAGAGGAACCAAACCATCTATGCCAGCCAAACCATCAAGAACAAGACAAGGGGAGACCACTAAACCCTACTGGCCAGAAAAAAAGAGCACCAGGCCAGGGGAAACTCCACCCTGCTGGTCAAACAAACGAGCGTAGAGGGACCCTCTACATCATGAGAGGTCAAGAGTACATAAAGCAGAACACAGAACGCACATGGGTCCCACACGATGTTTGGCCCCAAGTCAACCCCAACTGAGTGCACAAACGTCGTCAGGTACAAACAAGCACATGTACCTCCAAGCGTTCTCGTATACTCCCAGAGCATACGACGTTCCAGCCCAAAGAAAACGTGTACACGGCACCCAGTGTCAACACAAAGGCCTGAAGTAACAAATCCACCTCAAAGGCCTAGGCACAACCATTCACATCTCTTGAATCATTTACATCACTCTCCGAAGAGTGCGTGATCACATGCCAAGGGTCCGCTACAAACATGGTAGGGTGAACCACCACTGGAGAACCTTCCATTCTTCCATATTTAATATGATCACGCAAGAGGCTTCGCACAACCCAACAGATCGCACTGTTCTAATCCTCGCAGAATAACACGCGAGATAGACTTCTTACTTGCCTCAAACGGATATCCGATGGAAAAGTCACCAACACCGCCTCACGCCCAAATGAACTCCCGTGATCCTGAGCCTCGGCCCTGAAAACAGTCGAGCGCATCGCACCATTGCGATCCCCTTAGGGAAACACGTCAAAAGCACTACTCACTTGAGTGCAACAGATAGACGATGAAGAAGGTGCATTTCGGCGTACCACACATGAGCGGTGTTATGTGGGACCCGCATCCCGGACCCGAAACACAACGATAGGATCACACTATTGCGATCCTTTCGAAAAGCACACCAGATGGACTATTCACTTGTCCAAAACGGTCGCCTGGTGATAGAGATGGAAAATCACGGTCAACGCCCAAACGGCCCTTGCGGGGCCCACACCATCATGGGGAATTACAGCGGGCAGACTGCACCAACCCGATGCCCTCGAAAAAACACCCAACAACAACTACTCGCATGCCCCAAATGGATGTCCGATGAAAAATTTGTGAAACCCTGCACGCAGCACAAATGGTGGCCCATGTGGGCCACGCCTCAACTCCAAATTAAGTATCCATGATTGGACTCAAAATGACCGTCTCAAAAATAGGATCACGTCACTGTTGGAAGCACTTAAATCAAACGTCGCACGGGGGAGTTACGACCGAAAATAATATTTAACAAAATATAATAATAATAACAATTTATATTATTATTATTATATTTTTTTTATATCCCTTCTGCCACCCCGTTTTTTTATTTCCTATGTTTTTTTCTTTTTTGGCTCGTCTTCTCCCCTACACAGGGGTCGCCGCCCCTTTTCCAGGTCAAGAAAGACCTGCTTCTTGCGGGTCTCGGTCTCCACACAGGCCACCTCCGGCGACCTCCCTTCGGCCGGTCGCGCCCGGCCGAGCCTCCTCTACAGCACGATGCAAAACGAGTGCCACCCCGGGTCACCCCTGCTCCGCCTGCTTGAGCTAAAGCCCGCACCTCCATCGCTCCTCCGCGGTGCTCGACCAACCGAACCGGCCTCCGCCGTGCCTCCTCAGCGCTCCCCCGGCGGAACCGGCCACCGCCGCACCTCCGCGGTGATCAACCGGCCGAACCGGCCTCCACCTCTACTCAACGGCGCTCAACCAGTCGAACCAGCCTCCGCCGCCCAGGAGAACTGCCGAACCTCCCCAAAACTGCCGGATAACTAGCAAAAACCCTCAAACTTCAGCCGTCTTTTGCGCTCGACTCCGAACTCGGATTTTGATTACGAGTAGTGCGATGGAAAGAGCATAAAATATACAACACAACCATGGTCCTCTCTCAAAAATCAAGCGGAAATTCGACGCAAAATTATGAATCCAAAAAATGTGCGGGAGTTTAAAAATAAACGCGTGATCCTACCTTGTTGGGATTTGCCCGGTGCTTCCCCGCCGAACCGCCGCCTTGCCGAAGACGCCTCACCAGTGAGGAGGAGGAGATGAGGAGCTTCTTCTCCTTGGGAGCTGCTGCTAGGTGGAAGGGGAAAGAGAGGGGTGGTTTTGGGGTTTAAAAAGAAATTTAATTAAAACCCCCCAAATTTTACCCGCGTTTGAAACACCCGACGAGGTTGAGGTTAAACCTACCCTATGGTAAACACCACGCTTTGATCGCAATGGTGGTCTCGGAATTTGATTCTGAGCTTCAGTTTGAATGTTATAAAACTGAACACCCAAAGCCGCCAAAATACGAAAATGCCCCTGGGGACATTTTTCACAGACTGCCCGTGCCCGTGAAACTTATACCCCTCCTAGGGTAAACGGTACGGTCTGAACTCAATGGTGCTCTCAGTTTTCCAATCCGAGCCACAGTTTAAGATATACTAGCATTTCACCATTAAATAAATTAATTAATTAATTAATTTATCCATTTAACGTTCTGAAGGCGAGCGTGGGGTACAAACATCCCGTGCCGACAAGTTTTATGTCATTCCAAGGGTAAACACCCCATTCCAGAACCATCCGTACACTTAGATCATTGATATGAAGCACCATTTAAGAGTTATCGCATTTATTTGGCATTCCCATTGTGAACGCACTAAAAATTTAATTCTGGCCACTCCGGGGCTCGGAATCGCACGCCGTCTAAAGGTGCTGCTCTGGAATAACATCAAGAATATTCCAAAGACATTAGAAACAAAAACTGGGTTCTTACATCAATTTAATGTATATTCCATCAATATTGGCATATAATTAGATATAACTCTAATTACATCCCTTATACCGTAAAAGGTGCATATTCCATATAATGATACTAATAGAAGACTTATATTAATAAGTCCCTCTGAAAACCTATTTTATCACAATTTTTAGGATATAGAATCTTATCTAAACATTGTTGAATCAAATTCATGATTTCACAAGAAATATAAGATGAATCTATAAGGCTTAATCCCAATACTAAATAAACAAATTCCCTCATATATTTCCTTATCGAGTGATATTAAAATTACATGGAACATTCCTAGAATATGGCCATAAACTCTGTCAAATAATCGTTATGGGTTTGGATTAATATTTTTATAGTACACATTAAAAATATATTTTATTTTAAATCAATATTTGTAAACACCAATCACCTCCATCAATGGAGATATGGGTCTACACTATAAAAACAAGGTAATAAACCAAATATTCAAAAATTAATTGTATAAAAATAGAGAACATGTGATACATCCAGATGAAAACAACAAAACATGTTTCTAGTTATTTTATTATAGTAGGGGAAACTAGTCTTGTATCGAGTAATGGGATGGATTCTTTTACATTTATTAAATCAATAAGAGAGTACCTAATTAGGCAATAATTCCCCCTAATATAGTATGATGACCCCTATGAAAACTCTACTCTTTATTACAAATCAGTACATAATTTATTACATAATATTAAACATAATAGAATCCAAAAGATTGAGAGGTACAGTTTATTTTAAAATTATGTACATTACATAGTAATTTAAATCATTAAACACATCATCTTTAGGGAAAACAACTTTAACATGATTGTACATAAAACATCATGGAATAACTTATGGGAATATAGAATAAAGATGTGAGATATAAATTATTATTAATAAAATTATAAGGGAATAACATTTTATAAAACATGAATATCAATAGACAATAATTGGAACATGAATAATAAGCCTTGATATAAAATTATAATCATAACATGAGAAATTTGGAATCATCATCAAACATAGCATCATAAAAATTTGTAATGGTTGTATGACAAGAAATCACGATGGAAGAATTACTATAAATTAATAAGTTACACTCCCTATACCAACATGAATTATTGTGATACTAAAAATTACCCAATTAATTGGAGATCTATATAATTTTGGGCGCACCAGTCACATTTAGTTTATACTCATGCTTAAGTGTACCAGACAAATCACAATGTGTGGATCATTTATCATCAAATTTTATTCCAAGAACATGGAGTCTGGAGAAAAAAAAATTAATTTCCAAGTAAAATAGATTTATTTTTATTAAATTGAAAAACCATAATTATAAATGGGTTTGTAATGTACTACAAAAATGTTTTTGCATTAAAAATAGAGGTAAAAATTTAGTAGCATAACACCATCACATAAAAATTCATCAAATGTGTTGATCAGAGAGAAATGAGTATATTAATATTTTTCATTTGAATAATAAGTAATAGGATCATGTAAACCCATATACAAATATAATTAATTAGAAATACAAGAAAAATTTATTAAGTAAACTTGAATAAAGAAGAGGAGAGGATCCCTTATTTGTGTGTGTGACTCCAAATGATTGGTGGGGACATCTTGAGAACTTGGGGGAACCTTGAGAGGACTCTAGGGAGTGTAATTAATATTATGTACATTCTCCAAGTAATATGAGTTATGAAAAAATGGATCTTGGGTTTTTAATATAGAAAAAGAGTGGGGATTTGTTTATTATTTATTTTTTGGACTCTACATTATAAAATAGCCAAAACCACAAACCATCCCCTGCTTTTCCCCCTAGTTTCTATAAAATGGGAGTGGTTTCCCTAATTTTACAAGTAAAAGGGTAAAACCAAAGAAAATAGTTCCCATTTTTATGTGTAGGTGAGTAACACTCTTAAATAAATTATTTTAATACCTTTATATATATTAATGGTTTTCAAGGATTCATAATTGGTTTATAAAATTAATCAAATAAACATAAAATCAATTTTTTATAAATTTAAAACAGTTATTGGGTAATGGATACATTTTATATTATTTGGTACATCAATTTTGGTTCATATGATGTCATAATTTACTATGTATATTTATATGGTATTTAGTTTTTTACCCAAAAATTCCACTGTCTCCCAAATTTTTGAAAAAATCACTATTGTATAATTTTGAATTTCTGATTCCAAATTTAATATTAATATAATTTAAATAATTTATTATTTATTTTAATTTTCACTTTTAAAATAATAATCAATATTTATTGAAAATACTTGTTTTTTGACAATAACAGTTTATGAACCCTTAAAAAATTACATTTGACATCATAAAAATTATATGATCACTTATATTTAATATAAATTATTTTATAATTATATCAATTTAAAATATTTTTTATTTCATAAATCCATTAATCAAAAAAATCAAAAATAAATTTTTATACTACAAAAAATATTACAATTTGTGTTTTATTGAGTAATAATAAAAAATAAATTAGAAAGTAACAAAAATAAGATGAATATAAATTAATTATTCTATAAAAAATAATGTATGTAATCGTATCTCTAGTTTCTTGATCCATATCCATTTAATACACTAGAAAACTTCCTTAGGGTAAGGTGTTCCATGGTATGACATTCTTGGGGTGGTTTGACAAACATGGTTTGGCTCGTGTTCTTGATGAGCATAAAATTATTTAGAAATCATTTTCACTCGTGATTAAGTTGTTGGATCAAATCATTAGATTAGTTAAGATAAAATTCTAAATATTTTATCCCCCCATATGATCTTATAAATGGGATTTATAGGGAATTATCTTAACGGTTGAGGGAATCACTTCCTTTGTCTGTGTCAATTGTATTTGTTAAAATCCTATATTTATACAAATCATGTTATTGCATTTCAATGAAAATATATTCACTGGTAATGATTCTTAACATTATTTTTAATATTATATAATATAATAAAACAAAATACATAAATGCTTGTTCTATTCCCATAAAAAATTAAGATATGTAATTAAATCGTAGTGGAATTTTATTTAAAACATTTCAGTTTGTTACAGTATTTACCACTTAAGAATGTTCTACCTCAAAATTTTATTTTACCACCTTAAAATAGATAATTATAACTTTAATTTATCACTTCCTATAGTCCCCACATCACTTATTCAAACATCTGGTTTATGAATAGCACTTTGAAAACCTGCACTATCTTATTTCATAGAATAGTGTCTCTATGATCTAAGATCACCACTGGCTTCTCCTCATATGAAAGAGCATTCTCTAATGACAACACCTTTGTATTGATTACATTTGAGGGGTATGGTATGTACTTTCTCAATAGGGATACATGGAATATATCTGGAACTTGAGATATGTTAGGTGGGAGTGTGAGTTGATATGCCCATGCTCTGAGGTGATTAATGATCTCAAAGGGGATGATGTCTCCTAGACTAATCTATCCATAATTTCCAAATATCATTAATTTATTCTATTTAGATATAATGAGGAATAACATGTCTCCAACTTCAAAATATTGGTCACATCAATTATTTTTAGCACAACACTTTTGTCGACTATGAGCAACCTTTATGTGTAACTAAATAGTGTTAATCATTTCCACCATTTCATCAATCATTTTGGGACCTAGTAGTTTTTGTTCCCAATCATCATCCCAAAATATAGGTTTTTACATATTATTATAAATAGCTTACCATGGAGCCATTTGGATTCATCAGGTGAAATTTTGGTTGTAATAGAACACAACTGAGGTAGATTTTGACATATCATCATTTAAAGTCTATATAACATGCTCGCAACATGTCTTCAAGCATTTAAATAGTACCCTCTGACTGGCCTTTTGTTTGAGAATGATATTTCATATTGAAGTTCATCTCATAGATTATATAATATTGGAGACATTTAATGGACATAGTGGTTAATCATATATATTGATCGGATACAATCAATTGTGGTACACTGTGCATCCTCACTACTTATATGATGTATATATATGAATGTTGGTCTAGGGATAAATGCTCTTGAATTGAGATAAATTGATATATATTTATAGTCTGATACATAAGAACCCATATAGAATTGTATTCCTTTGATTTAATTATATGTTTAATGAAAAAGACCATGGTGATGTTTTCTCATTTTTATGTTTCTATGGTTACTGGTTGCATCATCCCCTTAGACATCTGTGTTTTATCCTTCACTTGCTAACATACCAGGAACACTAATGTATATTCAACGATATCCTTATTCATGTTTTACCTCCAATAGTGCTTTAGTAGATCACAATACATCTTTTGGATTCCTGGGTGAACAGAGAATTTCTAACTATGTTCATCATCAAATAGTTTTTTCTTTGACTAGGGATTTAATGGAACATAGTGTCTTGATCCAAATCTCACAACTCATTCATTAACATTAAACACCAACAATTTCCCTCTTCTTATAGTTTGATCATTTTTCTGAATTCCCACATTATATTTTTGAGTATCCTTTAACATATCCAGAAGGGACGGTTGAGAAATAGTTTTCGAAATTATTTATGATATCCCTACTTTTATGATTAAAATTTCCATCTTTTTTAAACTCCAGAAATATTGGATACTTCCCAATTCTCATCAATCATTGAATGGTTAGATCATTTCTACTTATATAATCCAACCATTAATTTTCTTTTCCAAGATGGTAGTGGATTGAGAAGGCATAGTCCTTGATCGACTGTAAGAATCTTGTTTGTGCATATTCATATATTTCTTTTTTAATATATACTTGAGGATTTTTTTGATCCATATATATCTCAAATTCCTCCCCATATATAAAATTATACCCTATATTCGAAGAAATTATCACTGAAACTAGCTCTAGATCATGAGTTGGGTAGTTCTATTTGTTAACATTCAACTACTTTGAATCATGGGCAATGGCTTTGTCAGTCTTCACTAACACACAACCCAATCACTTCATCAAAGCATCATTGAACACCATGAAAACCTCTCCATTTGAGGGTAGTGTGAAAATAGATGAAATTATAATCCTCCTCTTAAACTCCTTGATGCTCTTTTAACAATTATCATTCCAAAAAAAATCACCCCCTTCTCGCATAGTTTGGCTAAAGGGTTTTAAAATTGCATGAAATTTCTCATAAATTGATGGTAATATCCAGCTAGTCCAACGAAACTAAGGATATGTATCATATATGTTGGCATCATCCATACTTTAATTTATTATATCTTTGAAAGGTGCAATTATATACCATTTCATATGATTATATTCCCCATGAAGTTAATTCCTTCAAATATAACACGCATTTTTTGTACATTCCAGAAACCATCTCCTTTAATAGGGTCTTTAGCACATTAATCAGATGTTTATCATACCCCTCCTTGGTATTTTAGAATATTATGTCATCATCTATAAACACTACCTTGAATTTTCAAGGTAATCTATAAAGTCTCTATTAATCAGGTCCAACAATATTGCAGGATCATTAGTGAGTACTAATGAAATCACTATGAACTCATAGCACCCATTCCTCGTACGAAAAGTGATCATGGGGATTTCCTCCTTCATCACCCAAACATGGTAATATAAAAATTCAATATCAATTTCAGATAATTATTGTGATACACATAGCTGATCAAAAAATTCTTCAATCCATTATATAGGATTCTTGTTATTTATCGTGATCTTATTGAGCTCAGTAAAATCAATGAAAAGGGGAATAGAGTCATCTTACTTCATGATAAAAAAGAATTGGTGCCCCACATGGGGAAGAACATGGGTATATGAGAACTTTGTCTATATTCTACTATATTTTTTCATTCATCTCATCTAGTTACACTATAGGAATTATATATTGATTCTTAGATAATTCTAGCACCTCGGGTATATGCCCAATTGAAAATTCAACCTCTCAAATTAGAGGAAGACTATGAAATTCCTTGGGAAACACTTCAACATATTCCTTTACAATAATAATGTCTTCGAGGATGGTTATTTATTTAGAAAAAATCCTTTTATCTAGATAAACATTCTAATAGGGTAAATATAGATTTGTTTTCTCTAAAAAAGATTCATCCTTCTCTATGCACTTTTTCGAAACGGTGGATGATTTAAAATACAGAGGGTGATTTACTTCTAATAAAAATTCATGTAGGCTATATATAGGGAAACCCAATCCATTCACTTAATTGAATCAAATTCCATTAAATGGATTCTGATATTATTTTGATGAATAAAATTTTCACAAATATAAATTGGTGATACATAATCATATAAGTTTTTCCTAATGATATAAAATATTTTCAGGTAGTAACAAGATGTTCATTGAAAACATTCAAGATACTCTAGTAGGGCATAAATTGAAATACCAAATGAAATGCACAATTATTGAATATAGGTTATATTTACATCAATATCATCATCCATATTAGATTAGGGCATTCTCTAATATATTGTTCTTAGAGATTTTTTATACTAATCATGCCTCTCAACCCTTGGAATGGATCTTTGGCTTGGATAATGCCACAATTATCTATACTTACAACACAGAACTGTATAAGTAACAAAAGATTGAGAATTACTTCTATCCATCACCTTATTCATTTTCCTTGGAAATTGGATGCTTTATTACTATCAATCCAACACTTAAATCGTTTTCTAGTTCCACTGTGACATTTCCCTTGGTTCCACTTTCAAATGTTTTTGCACAATGAAAATTGTGTCTTTTTTAACTTATCACCATTATCTGATAAAACATATTGAGACATCATCTTACACATCATTGTAGTACATAGGAAATAAACATAGTGAGAGTGGTTAATTTTTATTTGTGATATATGGTTTGGTAGTATAAAAATTTCAAACATGAGCTCCCATACAATTTGTCATCTCATTGGGACAACCCTTACATTTCCTGTCACATTGGTTGTTTATATGATTTCTCCTATTTACGAACCATGGTTAAATTAAAATGAAAATTATGAATGAGTATTTTTTATCAAATAAATACATAATTGTAAAATCTAATGACATTAAATTGATAAATTATAAATAATATTTACTTCATAACATAGGAATTTTTAGGCTTCAATTTATGTTATCCCTGATATATTTCCAAAATAAATTTGAATAAGAATTTTTTTGTTAGCATATTAATGGTTCGTAGTGTTCTAATGAATTTACCAAAGCATATCGCATGGTAGTTTCAAATATTTTTAAATTTAAGGCCCTTTGTCATGTACCAGGTTAAACTGAGTTAGGCCTGACACACCATGTCAAAGTTGTTACCCTTAGGTACCAGTATTCTAGAACCCAATCCTGTAATAGTATAAAGATATTGATGTATTATATTTATAAACCACATAATATATACTTACCAATATTTAGGGATGTTTTCTTGTGATTTTTCTTATCACTATGACATTCTCTATAGTTTTTTAATCCTAACCCCCAAAAAACTAAACTTTTACATTGATTCCAACTATGAAAACCAATGTCTATATTTATAATTATTACATGATTTATTAAACATTATTACACATAATAAAATAGATAAGAAATATAATTATAGTTTCTTTGTGAATCAGGTGCAATATATAACAATTTAAAACATAAAATACATTATCATTATTAAAAACGTTCTTCACATGCTAACACTTAATAACGCATGGAATAACTTGGGGATATACATAAGAAGTTGGTGAGTGATAAATTCTAGTAAAGGTGTAAGCAAAAAATAGGGGGAAAATGTTATAAAATAGTCATATTAGTGGGAAGTAAAAGTAAGATGATTAATAAATAATGACATAGAAATATACTGATAACATGGTTAATATTAAAACAATATAAAGAACAGCACCATTGGCATAGGCAAGGATAACTTCCCATACATATTTTTGTAAAAAAATTCATAAATGATTCAGTTTCACTCACTACCCCAACATGACACATCATTATTATAAACATTACCCAATAAATAGGATCAAAATAAAAATCTAGGTGCACCCATTAATTTTATTTCATTCTCATTATTATGTGTGCCATATAGATCATGATACATGGGATAATTTATCATTATATTTTACATCAAGAACAAGGAGTGTGGAATAAACATATTTATTTCCTATGTAAAATAGGTATAATTCTATAAAGTACAACACCATTAATAGGAAATGGGTTTGGTATTTAGTAAAGAATTGTTTTTGAATGAAAAATTGTTGTGATATTTTGGTACCATAACGGCGTCACATAAAAATTTATAAAATAAGTTAATAAAAATTAAATGGATATATAAAAATTTGAAAATAAAATAAGAAGTAATAGGGGTTTTAAAATACATTTACCCACATTTGTAATTGGAATTATAAGGAATAAGATAATAAGAAAACTTGAACAAAGAAGGGAAGGAGAGGATCCCTTACATGACTGAGTGACTCCAAATGCTTGGGATGGGCTTATTAAGAAATTAGGGGAACCTTAGAAGTAATCTAAAGAATGGATTGATGATTATGTATGTCTTCCCAAAAAATTTACTTAATAGAAATTCTATATTGGGTGGGTTTATGTAAGAAAATATTGGGTATCTCTTTATTTTTTAGGTTTTCGCCTCTATATAATAAAATAACCCAAACCAAATCATCCCACCGTTTTTACCAAATGGAATTGGTATCCATTAATTTACTAGTCAAAATATTGTACTGAATAAAATAATTTCATTTCATATGTGGAGGTGAGTCACAATCTTTAAAAAAATTATTTAAAAACCATTAAATATATTAATGGGTTTGTAGGATTTATAATAGATTTTGGAAATAAATAGAATAAACATAAGATCATATTATTTTAATGTGAAAATATATATTTAGACCTTAATTTTTATTATATAATTTATTACAAAACTTTTGAGTCATTTTCATTTCAGAATACACATACAATTTTTATCTGGTATTTAATATTTTTACATGAAAGTTTGATCATCTCAAAAAAATTTATAGTTTTTATTATTGGATAATTTTTAAATTATGATTCCATTAATAATATGAATTTTATATAAATAATTTTTTATGTATTTGAATTTTATCTTTTAAAATTATAATTGACATTTATTAAAATTGATGGGTTTTTTAACAATTACAATTTTCAAACCCGTAGAGAAATTACATTTGACTAATAAAACTTAAATAATCATTTATATTTGAAAAAAAATATTTAAAAAAGTATTTGAATAAAATATTATTTATTAAAAAATTCCTTTTATTAAAAATATAAATTCATAATTCATTTTAAATCTTACCCAAAAAATATTATTTCTTTTATAATGAATAAAAATAAAAATCATTTATAATGTTATCATAATATGATGAAAATATATTAATTATTATAAACAAACTAATGTGTGTACTTATATCTCTAGGTTGTTGATACATATCTCATTAATAAACTAGAAAACACTCTAAGGGTAAGGTGCATGATGGTGGGACTTTTATATGGTGGTTTGGAAGACATGGTTAGGATAGTGATCTCAATGTGCTCTAACTTCTCTGATAATCGATTTTACCGAAGAAAAGTTATTGGGTATTATTTTCATATATATCAAGGGAAAATTTTAGAGATGATATATCCCTTATAATATTAAATAAATGGGCTTTATAGAGTATGACCATACTAGTTTCGTATTTCACTTCCTTTTTTTGGGTGAATTTGATTTATTAAAACCATATGTTTATACTAGTCATGTAATTACTATTTAACGACTATATTATTTATGGTAATAATTTTATTTGGTATTATTAATATAATAGAATATAATAAATACAAATAATTTTGTGTGTTTTTCTATTTATATTAAAAATAAGATTTGTAATTAAATCAATAAGGGGAATCTTATCTATAACAGTTCGGGTGATTAAAAGCATTCCTTCACAACTTCTTGATTGAATGTAATTTTTAACACTCATTGATATAAATTCATTATAACCATATTCCATTAGATTGTAGGAACATTGATTATTATGTTATTGAATCCATTGGTATTTTCCATTGGATACAAAATACTGAACTTGATGTGAAGGAATGTGTAGCCACACTAAATCTCCCACACTCAAGTGTTTGGAATCACTTTTTTAGGAAAACATGACACACATATAATTTTATTGTGACAACATCCACATATTTTTTTAGACATATGAATATGTTATATATTATGGATATATATTTTTTGGAGGAAATATTTGATGTATTGAGGTTTTTAATGATTCATAATCAAGCACTTTTAGTTTTTTTATTGAATGTGAAAATGATCACTTATAGGCTTTATTTAAGAAAAATAAGGGCATGAATTAGACGATTATTATGGAGTGGATGGTATTTAAATATATTTTGATTAAAAATTAATTTTCTATTTTGATTTGACTTTTAATTAAAAATAATTACCTATATTTCAAATAGAATGTGGAGGAATATGTTAAAGTTTATGAAAAAAATATTAGAAATTTAGTGTTAAATATTATTTTTATGAATTAATGTAAAAAATGATATATATTACACATGGTTGAAACATTTTATATACATGGTTTTCCTTACTCATAAATATTACAGTAATTATGAAATTCTTCAATTTGTTAAGGGGGTTTCCAGATGATGTTTTATTAATCTATTTTACCAAATAACAACATGGATAATTAGATTAAAAGGTAGAATTTGATGGGAAAATTTGAACATATGATACATGATAGTATTGAATTGATTAATATTCAAGGTGGTCAACATTTAATAAATTGTTTTTTATTTTAATGTGTTGGGACATTATAAAACTTTTTTTTAATAGATTAATATTAACATTGAAAATAATATGTTTTATAAGTCTAATGTTGTGTTAAAATAATTTTCTACAACAATACTAGATAATGATACACAAAATAAAGCCGTGATGAGTAAATTATTCATTTACCTGAAATTTGTGAATATATTTTTTGATTCCTTTCATACCCATTCATTTATTTCTATAAAATTATATTGAAATATATAAATATAATCTTAATAAATTTATATTGCACATATATTAAAAGATATGGTGGAGTTACTAAATTTACAATGATTTATATGAATATTTAGGTAGTAATTTTGTTATTATTTTTCATATTAATCTTATTATCATTCCAATACAAAAATGTGTTTCATAAATTTTTAATGGATTCTCCTTTTTATTATCATGATATGATAAATCACATAAAAAATAATGATATATATAATTTTTGGAATAATTATTTTATTTACGAAATAGTTCATAACACATATAATATTTCAAGAAGCTGATAAATAAATAAAATATGAAGGAGAAATAGATCATGATCCCTTCATGGAATCAATATAAATTCTCTAACTTATTGATTTACTAATGGTAAATTACTAGTTAGATTCCTTTCAAGATAAGTATCATATTTTCATTCCTAACTAAGACGTAGAAATCACTATTCACTTAGTTCTTGAGTCTAAGACAATTTACCCACACCCTAGTTTAATGGAATTAGTAGATCTATAAAATAGAAATAGTATGATGGACATGATAATAATATTATTAGTCCTATAACATCACCATAAGGTTATACTATATTATTTAGTAAGAAGAATTATTATTATATGAGGCTTTGAATTTATTATATATCACCCAATAATGTTACAGTTAAGAATCAGTATCATTTTCCTTATATTGGATGATTTTTTGATAAGGTTTTGGTATATACATATTTTTTTAAAATTGATCATAGTTAAAGATATCATCTATAGATTATAATGTATTATTTATTCTAATGATTTCATTTCAAATGATATATATCTATTTTTATTTTGTAGTTATTTCATTTCTCTTAATGAATTCACCTAATATAACGATGGTTTTAATGAATAGATTTTGAATACTGTTTTGGAATAAAAAATATGGTGGCTTTATTGTTGTTAGTATAGTATATTTTTCAGGTTATTTATATCATGAGAATCATTTCATGATTATTTTGAAGATTTTTGTTGGTAATATTTTTTTAAAATATAATAAATTTGAATTTTAATCAGAAGAAATTACATTCCAATGAGATGTTCTATTTAATATTGGCATAATAGTACAAACTATTATTCATTAGTAGAGGAATTAATGACCAAGATGAGCTAGTATAATTAATATTCATTGTTTTATTATATATATATATTATTATCCAAAATTAATTTAAAAAATTAGTCATTTAGAAAGACTATCAACCATGTTTACTTGAAATTGTGTAAAATCTATATAGACAAATAAATGTTCAAAAAATCATGAATAATTATATTGATTGGTAAATTCTATAGTATTATTTTTTCCATAAACAAATGAAGAATTGTGTGTTTAGAATTATGCTTTATCTAATGGTATTGGTTGTGGCTTGATACAAAACTATTGGGTAATTTCATTTGTATAATAGTGATGCAAAGCCTAAATGAATAATTGTCTACCATATGATCTTGTTCTTATCATTAATTTTTTTTTGAAAATCGTGTCATTAGTTAGGTGGAGAGATGTGATATATATATATATATATATCATATATATCTTAAATATTTAAATTATTTATTAACTAAAAAATTATTAACGATTAGAAAATAATATTTTAGGAATATATAAAGGATTAAAATTAAAATATTCATTATCATCAAGGAAAATAATAAATTTCTACAGATGCCTTGAGTTTATAGAATAATTCATCATTTACTATGTTATGATCAGAGCATTATCCATTATTTAATTTTTTTTGAAAAGTATATTGGAATCTCGGTATATTGGAATATCTTCTCTTTTGGATCATGAAATAGTACTGCTATCATTTTTTAGAGAATAAATGTACTTGAAAATATGATAAAAGATTACAAGATAGGATAAAATTTATAAAAGAAATATATAAGAGATTAATATTGATAAAAAAATTATTAATGTATTTTAAAAGTGGTTGTGTATACCGACTTATTCATAGTTGATAAAGGAATTAATCATTGAGGATCAAAAATCCCTATATTCGATTCATCTATAAATCTCAATGATATATACAACTCCTTTAGAATATTTCTAGTTGTTAGGAATGAAGAGAGATATGTCTGATTTTTACAAGAAATATATTTTGATTATATAGGTGAGACATAAAAAAAAATAATGTAATTGAGTTATTAAATAGTTATCAAAAATAAAACGGTAATGGGAACACATATCACTAAATTTCATTATATAATTTCAAACAGTTATATGAACTTAATAATGAGATATAAATTATTTATTTAATATTTGACTAAATATACCATTTTCATTCCAATTAATTTTAATATTTCAATATATAATACCTCTTAAATCTATCACAAAAAAATGGTGAAATTATATGGAGATCTTATTTATACTAATTTTTATCATTATCATATGTTTACGTCTTAGTTTTTAAAATGGTCCTAGAAGACAGTAGGTGTAGAATTATGTTTAAATATAGTTATTCGTAACTAAAGGTAAATAGAAGAAGTAAATTCAAAACTATATAGGGTATAATCCAAAAACAATTCATTTTATTATAAAGTATGTTGATATCATTACAATTCATATTTTTTCATAATATAAATTTTCATTCACAAATATTGATGGATTTTTTTGAATCATTTCGTGGAAGAAAGTGTCAAAATATATCTTTTTGGGATGATTCTAAAGAGAAGTAGTTGATGGAACCTAAAAGGATGGAATATATGGTTTAAATTTTTAAATTTATTCAAATCTAGGTAATATGAGATTAGTGAAATAAAATGATATATGTGGAAAAGAAATGGAATAATCATTCAAATATGGTAGAAAATCGTGTTTTTCTAAAATAATATAAATGGAACATTGTGAAAAATTTCATTAAGATTGGAAAATAAAACCCATTATTTATTAGTAAATAAGAAATCTTGTAGAAATTAGGTTCTTTTTATTACATTGAAAACTAACATACAATATTATATCAGGTACATAATTTGTATTTATTAAGAAAATATATAACAAATGCATCTCAACTATTTAGCATAGATGTTGTGATGTTTGAAGATAGTATCTCCATTATATAATAACAAAATTAAATTCATGTTTCTAGGGAGAATTTATTTTAAAATAAGGTAGCATCCATAGTTAATGTTTTATATAAAAATCATTGGAATGATAAAGTAACATAGAAACTAAAGAAGATATGATGTAAAAGTATTTAGAATAATTTACTAATGAAAAAAATGTATGGATATTTATATTTCTATTTGGAGAATTAAAAAACATATAAATTATTTAAAAATATCACTATTACAGTATAAAAACAACACTCTAACAAAAGTTCTGTATATGGAGGTGGTGAATTTTTTAGTGCTAACACTCCATCCAATTAGTGAACCAACACATGATAGGTTCACCATCCTATGTTTTTAGGAATATAGGTTATTTGGATAAAATATTTCATAAAAATTTATATATCATCTTTCGAAATGTAATCCATCCTTATGAATTTAGCTCCCAATTTTCAGTTCCCCTACCGAAGATTATATCAACTAATTTTCAGCATATGTGGTATCCATTTGTAGTGACTCATCATATAAAAAACTATGAAAAAAATTACCCGCTATGATCTTTCTAATAATTGATTTGTTTTTCTTAAAAAACAAACTAGAATTTTTACATGGATGAAAAATTTAATACATCCTAATCACAAGTTGTTAATGTATTAATTTATTTAATAATTATTAAAATAAATTAGTAATTAATGTCAATAAATATTTCCTTATGTATTTTGAATACATCAATGCTGATTTCATATTTCAGAATCACTGTTTATTTGAGGAAGGATAGATTTTCCCAATTCATGCTAAAATTGTCTAAAATATCAATCAAAATTTTTATATTCATTATCCAATTATATTTTATCAAGATGGAACAAGTGAAAATAAAATCTGTAGAGAAATTCTGGATCATAGTGTTGATATTTTGTAGATATTATTAGTTGGTCCTTGTAACATCCCTAGATTTTAAAAGGAAAAAATGTGTTCTTAAATAAACTAATAAATATTTTGTGGGATTTATAAATAAACCATTAAACATAATTTTTTCACTTTTGTGTTTTGAATTTCGAAAATATGACACACACGGTTGCGTCCTGGATTATTGTTGAGGTAGGATAGAACAAACATAATTATTGATGTATAGAAACCTATCCTTATTAATAGTGACATACCTTTATGAATTATAACCATCCTTGATGAATATTAAACTTACTTATGGTACTATATATATACTATTTAAGTGAAAGTTTTATATGCCTATTTCTTAGAGTGAATAAATAAATGAGTTTAAATTGGTATTTTTCAAATAAACTATTATTTTTTTAAAAAATTAAATATTTTAGAAAATATTTTCGAAAAATGGAGTTCATTTTTTGGATTCTACATGTCTAAAAATTGTTAGGGTGAATTTATGGGATGTTAATGAAATGCATGAATAATGTTGAATAGTGAAATTCAATAATTTAACAAATATGATAAATAAATGAATTTGTGAATCATACATGAGTCATGGATGATGTAAATGTACATTGGTTTAAACTCAAATGCAAATTTTACTATTCTTGATCCTGTAATCATAACTATTAATTATCATTTGGAGAAATAATAAATTAAGGAATATAATACTAAGAACACCCCTCTCCCCTCATCTATAAATATGACCCCTAAAAACCTCATTTATTTACTCCTATAAAGATTAAATACCTTTGAAATTCATCCCAAATATCTTCCCTAGACCCTCCCCCATTTCTAATAGCATCTTGAATTATAAATAGGCTAATTCATGGTGCTTTAATGATGATTCTAGAGGTAATTCCCCTCTCTCTATCTTCCTATAATTTACTTTCAATTTCATGTTATTTTTTAATCTCTACCCACCTTTCCTCATCCACATGGTACGGTAAGTATAGTATCTTACATATATATGAATGTTATGATACTGATGAGATAATATATCAACCAACCCCCTTTTTCTCTTTTTTCATCTTATAATGGAAAAAGTTTTTCGTGAGGTGTTAATTTATCACCTTCAAGAATGACATGTTTTTATTTTACATTAGCGCCTTTAGATCAGATCATAAAACAATTATTAGTGTTAAACTAGATTATTTTATATGTATTATATCATGTTTAATGTTCTGTAACTAACTTATGTACTTATTACTAAATGATTATATAGAACATGTTCTTTGTGGCTTAAAAAACAGCTTGAATTAACCCAAACGAGCATTCTTTAATTATTGTATAATGATTCATTATCATGTTATATAAAAAAATTCATTATAATACCATTTTTAGTTTTGTAACATCATAAATAACATATAATTACAATTATTTTCTCTATCCACGTTTTAAATGAACATCCCTTAGTAAATTCAAGTGAACCGTTTAAGAAAACTATAAAATAGACCATTCTTGAACAACGAATTTAAACTCTATTTCTCATCTGAAAGCCCATAAAACAACTTAAAAGGAACTTAATGAATCATATTAATGTATAAAAGGTTATTTAATACTTATTAAATAAATCTAATGTGGTTATATATTACATTAAATTAAATAAAGTGTTCGGATACAAGGTAAGGGAAATTCATAAACTAAATTCTTATACTTTGGGTATTCCCTCTTTCAACCCATTTTCAGTATGGATATGACTTAAGAATAATTTTTTTATCATTGTAATACCTATTATTTTATATAAATTATTTCTAATTGATTTTATGATAGCCCAATGTTCCTCCAAAAGAACTATTCTTACCAATAATCACCCTATTTTTACATCTCAAGGTTTTTTTCTACTTCACTCATCATTGATTGGTCTATGTCTATAATGTTATCCCCACTTTATTTTGGGATCCAAATGTTTATGAATGAATTATTTTTGATTTTAACACCATTACATTACATGGGTTATTTTATGTTTATATTTGACATATTTTCTAGGTGGCATACATGATAATGTAAATGTTATGATGTGACGAGTGGGCCCAGAATTATATATAACAATATTAATGTTGTGATGAGATGGGTGTTCCCAGAATTATAAAGCACTACAATTAATTGGTTAAAGTAGTAAATATCATTATTTAAAGGGAAATGATGAATTAATAAGATGTTATCATTGTTCACAACTATGTGTGGTAGTTAACCACAAAGACATGATGTTTCCTTTTTATGCATTCCCGTATTTCAAGTCTTTTAATAAATATTCCATTCATGTACATGATCCTTTGACTATATTATGATTGTTCTCAACCATTGTTATATTATTCATTTATTTCCTTTTACGAGACTTTTATCTCACCCCTTTTTGATTTATATCCTCATTTTACTACTTTTATTAAGGAGAATTCAAGGGCCAAAAAGAAGCTAAAGAAAAATGAATTAAATAAAAAATTATGCTTTATATTGTAATTGTTAATGTATGGTTTGTCTAATTCTCCAAAACCTAGGCCAGAAACGGCCCCCATTATTATAATGAATTTTGTATTTTTATGTTATCCTTTATAAAAAAATACTAGGAATGTTTCAGTACTTAATTCGAATGTGTAGGTTCAGGGCCTTACAGTTAGTAGCAGAGGGATGGTCTAGACATCTTTGAGAATAGGCATTGTCATTTTTTAAGAAAAATATAAGTGATAGAGTTTAATTTTAAACATCTAGTTAATTATGTACACAAAAGAAAATAATTTTTCTTAATTATTGATATAGAATTACAATGAATGAATTGTGATGGCGTAATTCATTTAAGGGGGGATAATGCAACATCCCAGGATTTAAAAATGAAACACTATGTTTTTAAATGAACTAATAAATTATCTGTGAGATTTATAAAAAAACAACTAAAAATATTTTTTCCACTTCTGTGTTTTGAATTTCGAAAATTTGAAATACATGGTTGCGTCCAGGATGATTTTTGGGGTCTGATAGAACAAAAATAATTTTGGTAAATAGAAAACGACCTTTATGAATATTGACCTACGCATATTAATTGTAAGCTAACATTATGAATAGTAACCTTACAGATGATAGAACATATTTATGATTTAAGTGAAAGTGTGATATACATATATATTGGTGTTTGTAAATAAATGATTTTAAATTTGTATTTTTTGAGTAAACTATTATTTAATTTAAAATTTTAATTTAACATATTTAAAAAATTATTTTTTAAAAATGTATTTTTTTTTGTATTCTACATGTTAAAAAATGGTTATGGTGATTTTTTGGGATTTTTCAGAAATACATAAATTTTTTGTGAATAATGGAATTCATTAATTTACAAAATATGCTAAATAAATGAATTTTTTCATCATGATTGAGTCATATATGAAATAAATGGACACGTTTTAGAACTCATATGCACTTATTACTATTCTTGGTCTTGGAATCACCACTATTACTTGTCTTGTGGCGAAATAATCATTTAATGAATATAATATTGAGAAAACCCTTCTCCCCTCTACTATAAATAACACCCCTCACATCCTCATTTCATCACACATATAAACATTTATTCCTTGACTAAAATCTTCCCAAAAATATTCTTTATCCCCTCCCCCACATCCTGGAGCTTCTAGTCTCATCAAAATACCATTCTATTTTTTCTTAAGAAGGATTCAAGAGTTAATTCCCCTCTATATGTTTTCTTTTAATTCCCTTTCAATTTCATGTTATTTTCTTATTCTCTATACACCTACCCTCATAAACATTGTATGGTAACTCCATTATCTTAAATATACTGGAATGTTATGATACTAATATGATAATATATCATCCAACCCCTTTATTCTCTTCTTTTTATTTTAGAATGGGAATTTTTTTCTTGAAGAGTTAATTTTTCACCTTCAGGAAAAACATGTTTTCATTTTTTTAACACCTTCATATCTAGTCATAAAACCATATTTTGGTTCAAAAATATTATTTTATATGTATTATATCATATTTTATTTTTTGGAACTAACTAATTTACAAATAACAATATCATTAAAAATCAAGTTTGTTGTGGTCGAAAAACTGCCTGAATTAACCCAAATTATCATCCTTAAATTCATCTCTAATTATTCATTCTCATGGTATATAAACACATTATTTATAAGATATTTTCAAGTTCTGTAAAATCATAAATAACATATAATTACAATTTTGGTTTTTTATCCCTGTTTTAAATGAAATTCTATTAATGAATACTAGTGAACCGTTCAAGAAAACCATAAAAATGAACATTCCCAAACAATGAATTTAAAAACTATAAATCTTCCAAAATACCATTAATGTACATAAAAAACCATAATGAATCTTATTACTGTATAAATTATTATATATTTTTTAATATATTAATATAAGGTGGTTATAAAAGATATTAATGTGAATAAAGTGTCCGATACAAGGTACGGGAATGTTCTCGAACCAAACTCTCATACATTGGGTTTTAAATCATTCAACCCATTTTCAGTATGGATATTCCTTAAGCGTCATTTATTCATCCTAATCTTACCAAATATTATATATACATGTTTTCGAATTTACTTTATGACAAACCCAATGTTCTTCAAAAATTACTATTCTTACAAATAGTCACCATCTTTTTACTTCTCAATGATTGTCTATACTTCACTCATCGTTGATTCTTCCATGTCACGAATTTTAACCCCTATTTATTTTGGGATCCAAATGATTATGAATGTTTTAATTATTATGTGAACCCCATTAAATTCCATGGGTCATTTTATGTTTATATTTGAAATATGATCTATGTGGCATGCATGGTAATGTAAATGTTATTATGTGACGGGTGCACCTGAAATTGTATAGCATAATATTAATGTTAGGATGTGATAGGTGCGCCCAAAATTATACAGCAATCTGATTCATTAGGTAATGTGGAAAATATCATGATTTAAAGGGAAATGATTCATGAACATTATGCTAACATTTTTCAAAACTATCTGTGGTATTTAACCAGTATGACTTTATGTTTAATTTTTATGAATTCCTGCATTTCACTTCTTTTATAATAGCTTCATATCTTGTTCATGATTCTTTTCCTATGTTTTTATTATTCTCACCCACTTTTATATTGTTCATATCTATCCTCTTGCCAGGATTTTAGATCACCTCTTTTTTATATATATCTTCAGGTGACTTCTTGTACTAAGGTGAGTTCATGGGCCAATAAAAAGATACTGAAGAAGGAATTAAATAAAAATTTATGTTTTATGTTATAAATGATAATGTATTGTTTGTCTAATTCACAAAAACCTACACCATAAAAGGTCATCATTTGTATGATGAACTATGTATTTTTTTATCCTTTAAAAAAATAGCATGTTTTAGTGGTGAATCTAGAAGTGCCGATTCAGGACCTTACAGTCATAATCCATTATCTCCTTTAGCCACAACAATAGTACATATCAGATAAATATCATTTAAAATAAAATTAACATCAAAGAAGAAACTAATATTTTAATCTACTAGTGAATTCATATATTCTAGGTTTGACAAAATGTATCTTTCATCAATGATACGTTTTGAAAAATTAATTATCATTAGTAAGATGGGAAATGAAAGGATTTATCTATGGAAAGATGAAACTCAATTTTTTCAGACCATTTCCTCTACTAAATTAATATACTCTTTCAGTGTGTATAAATGGAATCTATATCATTTAAATGGAATGAAATTTTTCATTACAATTTTTTCATGATTGTTAAAATTTTTTATAAGAGAATTCTCCCAACATGACATATCATGATACTAAAGTTTAGCCAATAAATTTGAGCACTATAAAATAATGGGTGTACCCATCACTTTGATTTTATTCACATGTTTACATTTTCGACATAGATCATAATACATTTGTCTATTTATCATCACATTTAATTCCATGAAAGTGGAGTGTGGAAGAAATACATCTATGTACCATGTAAAAGAGTTATAATTGTATAATGGTGAACAACATTGATAGGTAATTGCTATGGTATTCACTACACCAATGTTTTGTAATAAAAAATTGCAGCGATATTTTAGAAACATAGACATCACATAAATAATTATAAAATGGGATAATTAGAAAAAAAATAAGTAATAGGGGTATGGAAATACATTTACTAATAAATGTAATTTTTAAATTTAATGCATAAGATAAAAAGAAAACATGAAAAAATAAGAGAACAAGAGGATCCCTTACTTGAGTGTTTTACCATGAATGCTTGGGAGGTGATTATTGAGAGATTTGGGGCACCGTTGGAGGATTCTATAGGGTATAGTTATTATTATTGTTTATCCTATGAAGAGATATAATAAAGATAAATGAGATATTAGGCAGGTTTATATAGGAAAAGAGTAGTGATTTCATTATTATTTAGGTTTTGTACTCAACATACTAAAATAACCCAAACCACAAATCATACCAATGTATTTTCTAAATGGGACAGTTTTCCATTATTTTACATGTACAATGGCTGAATAAAATAAAATAATTCGATGTCGTACGTGGAGGTGGGTGAAATTCCTAAATAAATTATTTTTAAAACCATTAAATATATTAATTGTTTTGGAGGATTCAAATTGGGTTTAAATAATAAATCAAATAAACATGAAATAATATTATTTTTAAGAGAAAACATTTATTTGGTTGTTAGTGTATTTTATATTATTTATTTCATAAATTTTGGGTCAATATGTTGTCATAATATAGAAAGTATATTTATAGGGTATTTGATTTTTGTACCTGAAAATTCAACTCTCACAGAAAAATAGGAAAAACTAAATATTGGAAAATGTTGAAATCCAGGTTCCAAAAATAATATGAATTATATATATAAAAGTTTCTATATATTCTAATTTTCACTTTTAAAATAATAAATGACCTTTATTGGAACTCAGGGGATTTTTTAACAAGAAAAATTTTCAAACCCATTTAAAAATTACATTAACTCCATAAAACATATATAATTATTTTTATTAAATAAAAATTAATAATACTAATATTTTTAAAAAATATTATTTATTTAAAAAATCAATTAATTCATAAAAATAAATTTTAAATTCATTTTGAATCTTACCCAAAAAATACTATATGTTTTTTATTGGATAAAAGTAAAAATTATTTATAATATAATCCTAATTGGATGAAAATATATTCCTTATTATATAAAAAATAATGTGTGTACGAATATATCTATGGTCTTGATACATGTCCCTTTAAAAATAAGAAAATACTGAAAGGGTAAGGTGCGTAATGGTGGAAATTTTTTTGTGCTTTGGAGAACATGGTTTGGACGGTGATCTCAATGAGATTGAACTTCTCCCATAAATATTTTTTCTCAAGATTAGGTTTTTGGATATTATCATGTTCTATGTAAAGGGAAAATTTTATAGAAGATATATCTTTTAAAATTTTAATAAATGGGATTTATAGTGTGTGATCCTATTAGTTTTAGCCTTCAATTCTTTTTTTGTCAATTGGATTTTTTAAATACTTATATTTATACTAATTATGTGATTACTGTTAAATGAATATGCTATCAATGTTAATGATTCATAGTGGTCTTCTAAATCTTATGGAATATAATAAATCCAAAAAGGCATATGTTTTATTCTATATCCATATTACAAAATAAGACATTTAATAAAATCAATAAGGTGAATCATATTTATAATAGTTCATGTCATTAAAACCCTGACCACCCTTCCTCTTAAGAAAAGGTAATTCCAAAGACTCATTGATATAAATTCATAGTGACTGTATTCAATTATAAGGAAAGCCCATTTATCATTATATATATTGAATCCATAGGGATTTTTCATCAGATAAAAAATATTGAACTGGATGTGAAGCAATTAGTAGCCACACTCAATCACCCACAATTAGGTGTTGTGAATCAATTTTTCATGAAAAATAGACACATATGTCATTTTCAAGGGAAATAATCATCCAATTTTTTTGAGACATACGACTAAGTGATATCTGATGGGAATATAAATTTGTGGCAGGAGATATTTGATTTTGTGGGTTTTTAAATGATTCATAATATAACTCTTTTAGTTTTTATTATTGAAAATGAAATTGATCACATGTAGTCTTTATTTAAAAATATAAAAGAAAATTAATTTGATTTGTGTGATTGAGTGGATGGTATTTATATATATTTTCATTAAAAATTTCATTTCTAATGTGATTTTACTATTAATTAAAATTAATTTTCTAAATTTTAAATAGAATATGGAAGAATATGTACATGTTTATGAAACAATTATTGTATTAGAATGTATAGTATGAAATATTATATTGAATAATTAAAGCTAAATTGATATATTTTACACAATATTTAAATGAAGTTTATACAAGGTTTTCAGTACTCAAGAATGTTACAGAAATTAGAAAAAGTTTCAATGTGTTAAAGGTGATGACATGGAGTTTGATTAATCTTTTTTAACAAATAAGATAATAGATAAGTAGATTAAAATGTTAAATTTTAGGGGAAAATTTGGACATATTATTTATGATAGTAATGAAGTGATTAATGTTAATGGTGGTAAAAATTTAATAAATAGTTTTGATTTTAAAGTTTTGGTCCTTTATAATATATTTTTTCAATAGATTAATATTAATGTTGAAAATCATAAATTTCATATGAAAAAGTTGTTTTGGAAAAATTTTCTACTACAATATTAGATAATGATACATAAAATAACGTGGCGTTGAGTATATTATTTGTTTACATTAAATATGTGAATGTATTGATTGATTCTTTTTCTACCCATTCATTTATTTATATAAAATATATATAAATACATAAATGTTATATAAAAAATTTTTATTTCACATTTAGTAACAAACATGGTAGAAGTACTATATTTAATGATATTTATATTAATATTTAGGTAATAATTATGTTATTGTTTTATCTATAAATCCTATTTTCATTTCTATATTACAATTGTTTGTTACATTTTAAATGTATTCTCTTTCTTATGATCATGATATGATAAATCATAGAGAAAATGGTGATATATTTAAATTTTGGGATAATTTATTTATTTATAAAAATTTCAAACTATATATAATATTGCAAGATGTTGATAAATAAAGAAATTATAAAGTATAAATATATCATGATTCCATCAATGAAAATATATAAACATTCTAACATATTGATTTAATAATGGTATATAAATATTTAGATGTATTTCATGATGATTTGTATAGTCTTTTTACATACAAGGAGATATAACTAACTATTCACCAAATTCTTTTTTCTAATACAATTTTCCAACGCACTATTTGAATGGAAATGGTAGAGCTATAAAAAATTGTATGATTTACATGAAAAGAGTTTAATATATCATATATCTTCATCGTAAGGTTATTATATTTTATTTACTAAGAATAATTATTATAATATTATGCTTTTAATTTATTTTAGAGCACCCAATAATGTTACACTTAAGAATAAGTATCATTTTCCATATATTGGATGATTTTTAATATGGTTTCTGCATATACATATTTTTATATGATGGATCTTTGTTTTGGATATCATCTATTGATAATAATGTAAATTTTTATTCCTAGGATGGAATTTCAAATGATATATATCTATGGTGATTTTTTATTTGTTTCATTTCTTTTAATGAATTTACCTAATATAACGATGGTTATAATGAATAACATTTTGAATGCTTTTTTGGAAACAATTATTGTGGTGTTATTGATGTTACTCTCGTATATTTTTCACATTATGTCGATCATTAGAAGCATTTAAGGATTATTTTCTATATTTTATTAATAATAATCAAATTTTTAAATATTATATAGGTGAATTTTAATTAAAATAAATTACATTCCCATGATACATTCCATTTAATGTCGGTATAATAGTACAAAATATTATTCATAAAGTGTAGAAAGAATTACCGTGACCAAATAATATTATTTATATCCATAGTTTTCTTTTAAATATAGATTGTTAAAGATTTTAAATATAAACAATCACTCATTAAGTAAGGCTATCAACCATGTTATCTTGAAAGTGTATTCAATCTATAACGACAAATAAATGTTCAAAGAAATCATTACTATTGAAGTTGATTGGGTCATGATATAGAACTAGTTTTCCCATCAAAAAATGAAGAATTATTTATTAATAATGTTGCTTCATATAATGGTACTACTTATGTCTTGATAGAAAATTATTGGGTAATTTAATATTTATCATAGTAGTAGAAAGCCTAAGGGAAAAATTTTCCACCGTATGATCATGTTCTTATCATTATAAAAAAAAATTAAAAAAAATTGTGACAATAGTCACATGTAGTGATTTGATATATATATATATATCATGAATAATTAAATTATTTATTAACTAAAAAAACTGAACATTATAAAATAATAGGTTACGAATAGATAAAGAATTAAAATTTCAATATTTATTATCATCAAGGTAAATAAAACAAGGTCACAGATTCCTTGAGTTGAAAGGATAATACATCATTTAATTTTTTATGTTTCAATCATGATCCATTATTTATAATTTATTTAAAGAAATATTAGAATCTACGAATATGGAAACATCTTCTCTTTTGGATCATGTAATAGTACCGTTAACATTTTTTGAGAGAACCAATACTTGAAAATGTGATAAAAAATTCCATTATATAATAATATTTATAATGGAATGTTATAAGAGATTAATATTGATGAGAATATTTTTAAAGTATTTTAAATGTGGTTGTGTATACTAAATTATTCATAGTTTATAATGGAAATATTTAATGATGATCATAAATCTCTATATTTGATTCATCTATAAATCTCAATGATATATAAAGATCATTTAGAATATTTTTAGTTGGCGTGAATGAATAGAGACACTTATAATTTATTACATCAAATATATTATGGTTCTATAGGTGAAACCTAAATAGAAACAATATAAAGGATTGATTCATAGGTTATCAATTATACAATTGGAATGGGAACACATCTAACCAAATTTCATTATGGAATTTCAAACTTTTATATGTAGGTAAAAATTATATATAAATTACTTATTTATTAATTGAATAAATGTAACAATTTTTTTCCTATTAATGTTAATATTTCACTAGACAATCCATCTTGAATCTATCACAGAAAATAGTGAAATTATATAGAGATCCTACTTATACTATTTTTTATCTTGATTATATGTTTCATCCTATTTTTTGAAATAATCTTAAAAGTCAATAGGTATGGAATTATGTCTCATCCTAGCTATTCATAACTATAGGTAAATTGAATAACGAAATTAAAAAATATAGGGGATATTATCCAAAAACATTCATTGGATTATCAAAGAATTTGATATCATAACTATTCATATTTTCTAATAATATAAATATTCCTTCATGAATATTGATGAAACTATTTCAATCATTGTATGGAAAAAAAGTGTCAAAATATATCGTATTGGGATGATTCTAAAAAGATGATGTTATTAGAATCTAAAATGATGAAATATATTGTTTAAATTTTTAAATTGATTCAATCTCGTATAATAGTGGATCATTGAAATTAGATGAGATGTGTGGAAAATAAATGGAATAATCACTCAAATAAGGTAGGAAAACACGTTTTTCTAAAATAATCCCAATGTAAAGGTGTGATACCTTTCAGTAAGAAAAGAAAATCGAACCTATTATTTATTATTCAATATTAAATCCTATAGAAATTAGTTTTGGTGTCTTACATTTTAAAAATACTCATAAGGTTATCTCTTGTACTTAATGCATATTTATTATGAAAATATATAACAGATGCATCTCACCTATTGACCAAAAATGATGTGATGTTAGAATGTAGTATCTCCACTCGAGAAGAACCAATTTAAATTCCTGTTTATAGGGATAATTTATTATAAAATATGGAAACTTCCATGTTTGATGTTTTATAGAAAAACCAAATATTGATGAAGTAACATAGAAAATAAAGAATCTATGATGTAAAAGTATTTTGATATATTTACCAATGAAAAAATATAAGGATACACTTTTCTATATTGTGAAAATTTAATAACCTAGAAATTATTTAAAAATATCACTATTATAGTATAAAACAATACTTTATTAAAATGGTTATATATATGGAGGTAGTGATTTTATTAGTGCTCACTCTCAATCAATTTACTAAACCAACAGAATATTGGTTCATCATACTATGTTTTTAGGAATATATGGAATTCTTGAAAAAATTTCTTATAAAATGATATATATCATCATTATGAATGTAATCCATCCTTATGAATTAAACTCCCAATTTCATGCTCCCCTACCAAAATTTATGTCAACAGATTTATTACATATGTTGTATCCATTTGGAGTGACTCATTACATACAAAATTATAGAAATAAATTATCCACTACGATCTCTCTAAAAATTGTTAAGTTTTTTTAAAAATAATTCTAGGTTTTTTACATGTAATTAAAATTGAATACATCCTAATCACAACTTGTGTATGTATTACTTTATTTAACAAGTGTAAAAATAAGATATGAATTTATATCAACAAATACGTCATTATGTATTTTGAATCCATTAATAATGATTTCATATTTTAGAAATATTGTTGATTGGAATTTAATTATAATGTTATAATCTACCTAAATATTTACATTGATTTTTTATGGATATATATTCATAACAATTAAACCTATAAATCCTATTTCAATTCCCTTTTAGCATTAAACAAGGAGACCCTTTATCCACTGTATTTTTATTATAACTAAGGACTATCGTAGAATATGTATTCTTAAACTAGTTGAGAAGTGCTAGATTAGCTCAATTCATGATAAGAAAACTCTAAAATCTAACTCAATTTTTTTACTATCCAATAATGTTCTCTCAAGAGAGAACATGTGACATTAAATTCCTAAAAGGAATCCCTGATTAGAGTTTTGGAATTTCCTTAAATATTATTTGATGGTCCTAATCCATTATCTTTTTAGCCATAATAATAGTACATATAGGATAACTATCATTCATAAGTAAATTTATATCAAATGAGAAAATATTCCTTTCATATACTTAGGAATTCATATATTCTATAGTAGACCTATGTTGTCTTTCATCAATGATACTTTTTTTAAATTAATGACCATTTGTATGATGGGAATGGGAAGGATTTATCCATGGAAAGATACATCCCATTTTTATGAACATTTCCATTAATAGATTACTATACACTTTCAGTGTGCATAAATAAAATCATATTTTTAAAGAGCATGAAATTTATCTTAATAAATGTGTTTTGAGTGTAAGTATTTTTTAAATGATAAATTTCATCATTACTTTAGGAACATGTAGTATATCTTATAAGAATGGTGGATTGGATCTAAGAACAAGATTTTATTTATTGAATCCCTTCATGTTCAATTTCAATGGAAGACTATTTCTTGAAATTATTAAAGTATTCAAATTCATAAATTCTTATATCTGGGTATGATCAAATTAGCTATTCTATATTATTTGATACCCATTATTTTTCCATTCATTATGCATGTTTTTTCTAGTTTGATGATTTATTATTGATAGCTTACACCCATTAACTGAGAATTATTTGTGTTCTATGAAAATATTCTTGTATCGCTATATATATATATATATTATTTTTGGTTACTTCCTCATTTATTACATTAGAAAATTAAATAAAATTTCTTGTTCTATTGATGATTTTCCAAAAATAGTTATACATTAAATAAACTGTTAAAACAACTCACAATACAAATAAATATTGACCTCATAGCAATTCTTTCATAAGGATATCATAGGATGGACATTTTAACATCTTTATCTAGGTCGACCTTCTAAAAAATAAACATGGTTTCCATGTGTGTTATCTTAATATTATTGTCTTACAATCTTAGTGTAGAAGTAGAAAGTATTTAGGGAATGTTTTTCTAATATTAGTCATATTACATGGTATAATAATAACATATGATGGTTATACTATAAATAAAAAACATATAAAATCTATGATTTGTATCTTCTCAACTATTAAGATAGATAATTCAGTGCAGTTTTTATTTTTGAAAAAGTCCATTTCTGAGCTAATAGTATTTGAAATGATTCGCATTAGAGTAAATATTTTATGATATAATTTATATATTCTATTTATCTAGTGATCTAATTATATTGGTTTAATTAGAATAAATAATTGAATTATTGTAGGTATCCCTCTTTATATAGGAAATTATATCCTTTTATGGAATATAATAGAGGATAACACTCATATTTCTACATATATTATTGTTTGACTCTAGAATATGAGCATTAATGTGAGGGTTTTAACTAAGAAATTCAAATATTAAGTTTCAATTGATAGAACAATATTTTTAAAGGGCCGATTATTTCATTATTTTATAATAAATCAATCGCAAAATAATTTCACCAACATTAAGACTTGTAGTTTCATTGGAGAACTTCATACAACACATTAATATTGTTGTTTTTATGGATTTATGTTCTTATAAATAATAGTATTGTGTTTTATAAACCTTATCCAAAAAAATGGTGGGTTCAAGGATTTTCTTTTTTGTTTTAATTAGTCAATATTCAATTAAAGAGGCTTTGTTCCTTGAAATTTTGAAATATCCATCCCTTCAATTATTGAAATAATTTTTTTCATTTAAAAATGTTCGGATAGATTATTTATATAATAATATGCCTATTTTAGGTTCAACTAATATTCATGATTATGATTTTATATATTTATGTTAATCATGTTTTTGTATTTAATTCTTGTCTCAAAAGATTTCATATAATAAATTATACATATAAGATAAAATTAAGCTTATTACATTTACATCAACTCATAAGAGATTTTTATTTAATGGTTAAATTCATTTCCATGACATGATTTAATATTTTTATTTGGAAAAAATGTAATTGAATTTTATATATTAAATGATGGTTTCTTTATATTAATTATTTTAATTTATATTTATACTTAGTATTATTATTTCCTTAAAAAATATTATGTTATGAAATAATTATATGGTTTTTCATTTGATAAAAATATTTTTTATTTAGAATATATTTTTCCATGTACTATGTGGTATTATATTAAATTTATTTAATAAAATTTTGAATTGGAGTTTGATAAAATGTTATTAATTTAATTTATTATAATATTGAAATTGTATTAGCATGAGTTGTGGGATTTGTTTAAAAGATACCACATAACTATGTAATTAGAAAATATACTAACAAAAATATGTTTTTAAAACCACTTAGAACTTTTTATTAATATAAGGATTACATGAGAGTATTTCAAGACCAATTTTCATTCCTAAGATAGTTTGTTGAAAAAGGGATCTTACTCTAAAATACATATTTTTAAAACTCTTGTAGCGATCTACATTTGTATAAAACCAGTTTTCTGACCTGGGATATAAAAGAATCAGAATTGAGAAGAGGTTCATGATGCTCAAGGATAAAATACTATCTTTATGTAGTTATATAATCTCAAAAAGATTATTTTATCTAATGAATGGATTTTGGAAGATAAAAATTATTATGTCTCCAATTATTATGAAAATGAATGTGAGAATGTGAGAATGATGAAAACACTACATTAGTTATTTTGTGTTATAAATATTGATGTTATTAAAAGAAATTGAGAACTGTAGAAGCTAAAGAACCATATGTTTTTAACCAATTAAAAATAATCCAATATTATACGAGTTTAGTTATTTATCATCCATGGTTTATAGTGGGAATAATCTAATGAAAAATATTATGATTATATTCTTGAGTTGATTTATAGGTATCATCTAAAAAATATTAAGAAGATCTACCTAGAAAATATGAATACAGATGAATATTTTTATTTATTGATATGTGAATACTTTTTTTTTGGATGAAAATCATACAATTGATGTTGAGACATTCCCAAACATATATATGATCTTTTTTATGATTTATTTTATAATTGTCATTAAATTCAGGAGGTAACTAGTGTAATCCATGCCCAACTAGTTAGCAGGCTGAAGAATATCATGAGGTAGTATAAAAAACCAATTGGGTTAAGGATGAAACATAAAAATACATCTAAATTACTAATGTAAAAATTAGGTAATGTTTTATATCTATTTAAATGTAATTTATATCGAAATAATGGTTAATTACTGTATTAGATAGGATCTGAAAACAAGAAGGATATAGTCTCCCACAATATGTAAAAAATGTATGTTTCACTGATTTATATTATTTTTTCATGTGTTGTGAAATGTTTTGGGAATTTATAATATCCATTCACTATAAAATCATAATAAAGATAAATATATGTTTTTTAAAATTATAATTGTAAATATATAAAGAAAAATAATTTACACCCACACTCCATCTATAGGTAAATGAACAAATTCATGGGAACTTTAGTGGTATTCGAGATGACCATGTTCCATCAAGATGGATCAATCCTATTTCCTTGTCATATATATCAGATATATGAAAATTTTATATTTTAATATGATTCTAAAATGAAACAAGTGGAAAATAAATATTCCATCATTCTTAATACAATAATAGATGTTTTACTAAAATCATTATTGAATAGAAAAATGAAAGGGAAAAAATATTTAAAATAGATTTCAAGATGAAATTGGATGGGACAATATTTGAAATTAAGCAAAGTGTAAATATTTCCATTATGGATTTTTATAATCATCCTCTTCAAATATATTGCTCAAAAATTTAAAATTATGGATCAAGAAAATCAATTTATAACCTCCCTTATGAGGTTAATGATTGATTGAATAAGTTTTCGTTTGAGTTTTTCAGTAATGTATATTATTTTAACATGTAATTAAATGATAAAAGAACACTAATAATAGTAAATGTAAAACATAAACACAAACAATTAGTTACATCGTTTTCATTGTATAAATCATTAATAAAATAAGTGAAGTCAAATGAGATATCAGTATAGACATGTAAAGAAGAAATATTAATTCATGAATATTTATTATAATTTAGTATTGATAGAAAATTCAATGTAAGAAAATATCAGGAATAAAATATAAATATAATTTGGTAAACTCATAATGATACAATTACATTCATAATTTCTCATTCGGATATCAAGGATAACATTGTGAAGTACATTGACAATTATATTTATTAAATGATTAATTTTCATGATTATCATATTGGGAATATGAAATATAAATGAATGAATCTATAAAATCAGTAGTAGTTTAAAATATATAAATCAATATCTTATGTCTCTAGCTATAAGTAAACTTTAAAATAATTAGGTGACATATGTGAAATATTCCCATGATGTAAAGAGATAAATAAATATTCCAATAAATAATTGGGTAATATTTATATATCCAAAAATACAAATTATAATAAAAATAAGATAATTTTTTCTTCTAATTTTCAATCAATGCTAAAAATATTTTAAAGGAAACCTGTATTTGGAAATATCCATTTGTAAATTTTTTTTTGTTAATGGTTAGTGCAAATTCTGAAAGGATATTTAGAAAAACATGGGTGAAGAAAAATTATAATAAATACATCACATAATCAAAGGTGGATGTATGATTTTTCAAGTAGAGTGACTCTTTAAGTATATCTCATTTGAAAGATTTTAATTTTCCCAATTGGTAATATTTTAAATATAATTAAATTATATCCAAAATTCATTGAATGTAATTTTTTTCAATATTTATGAATTTTAATGTCTAAAAACATGATCTTTTATAGTTATTATACTTATAAAATCACTAGAACATAAATATGCCTTTTAATAATGGGGATCAATGCTAGAGCCATTAGGAATGCTAATATGTAAATGAAAATTTGATTGAAGGATATAAAAATGTCTATTGAAACTAAATTTGGTTGTCTTTACCATTTATATGATTATTGAAATTGAATCAATCATAGTGGTGAGTATTCTGGGAATATACCTATCAAGAATAAATTAATTGAGATAAAAAAATTCAACTTCATTTGATGAAAAAATATAGAATTAATGAAATTTCATCATTGATTTATATAAAAAATAATTTGAATGTTAAAGGAGATACTCCAAAGATGTGAAATCAAAAGAATATCAAACCAAATAAATTATGCTTCTAATATAGTAGTAAATGGAACATTATAGACCATTATATATCATATATGAAAATCAGGGTAAAAGGGCGAAAGAGTTAATTACCAAATAAATTAGTATAATAAATAAATATGATAATTGTTATAATGGAAGACACCCATAATGAATAAATGGATATATTTCATAAATATATTAACATTAAGGAATCTAAAAAGTACGTAAAAGGTGATAAATATATTTGAATAAATATAAAAATCCATGAAATGGTTTCTTAGATAAGAATATTTATTATATGAAAATATAAAATAACTCATCAATACAAGTACCAATAATGTTTCTCCAAAAAATATTCTGTAAATAATAATAATTTTGATTCTGTTCCTCAATAATACATAGCCATAGATCCAAACCAGTTAGAATTTGATATGAAGTTAAAGTAATAATAATATAATTAATGTTATTTGATTTATACTTTTTAATAAGACTAACCAATATAATATTAATACATATTTTAAAGACCCATAAATTTCATTGAATTTTTTTTCTTAATTTCATTATAATTTTACGAGTACATAGCTTCTGACGTCACCTGATTCTAAGGCCCGGCGTGCCCGGAATCAATTTCCGAAGTTTAGCTCGGGTACATTAAGTGAACGAATGAGCGGGTTTTTCTATCTTCTGAACTAGTTCTCGGAATTGAAATATGTGGGAACTAATGAACTCACACCACCAATAATTTCTTAAGGGGGCCTTTACCGCAGTTGCATTCTATTCGAGTTTGATTTTTTAAATTGTGGTTTAATTAAGAAGATAAATAAAATTGTTTGAACAATTTTTTATATCTATGGAAGTTAATTTCTCCCAAGGGACGTTATAGGTGGGGCCAACAACAACCAACCTCCCACATGTGGATATTTGAGAGGTGGGGCCCACACAAGCCCCAAACTTTCATCTCCCTTTAACCCTCTTTAAACACCCTTCCTTAAATTGTAAACTCCCTTTTTTAATTCTTCAACCCCCCTTATTTATGAAATCTCTTCACCTTCCCCTCTCCATTAATTTTAGCCAACACACACATTAATTAATGAATTGAGTCTCCTCAATTAATTAATAAATGTTGTTTGAATTTGAATGGCTTGTGTGAATAAAATAATAGCTTAGCTATAATTTAATTTTGGCTTTTGTGGTGTTGGAACTTTGGGGAGCTCTTGAGAATTAGAGAAGGGAGTTCTTCTCTCAAAGAAAGAACAACATTCTTCCACTAAAGAACCGCTAAGGAATGTCTTATTCAACTTCAATATTCATCCTAGGAAAAGGAGAATATGTCACCCGCAAGGAATGCCAATGATGACATGCCTTCCTTATTCATCTCTGCAACAAGTGAGGAGACGTCGTTTCCTCCTCGGACGCACTCTGACAGCATCAACGAATCCACTTTCCACGACGTCATATTCCACAACGCCGTCTTCCATGACGCTTGTCTACCGCTGATATTTTTCAAGGTAAGGGGATTTTGTATATTTACTTTGACATGATTTATACCATCGAGCATGGAATATTGTTATGTTGGGTGTTTATTCGATCTACTAACTAGGATGGGACGGACTAACGAACGGGTCCGGACCCACCACCAACTTGTTCTTGAAGCGCGGAATGTGTGGCAATGGGTGAACGGAAGCGCAAAGGCGTTTTGGAGCCTTATCAGTAATGTTCAGAACATGAGAAGACCGTCGGGTCAAACAGAAGGTAAAACAGACCACCAGAGTGACTCTGGTGGCCCACGGAACCACGTGGCGGTGCGGGTCGCTGGTGCGGCGGCGTCGGTCGCCTGGAGGAGGCGGCTTTCCAGCGCGCCGCCAGAGAATATCCGCCACAGTTGTTGTCGTGGTGGCGATGTGGTGGATCACGCGGCCATGCGGGGTATGGGATGACTGGGTGCGGCACCAATGCGCTGCCAGTTCCATTCAGTGTGGAGTCACGCCCCCCCCCTCCCCCCCACTCTGCGCAAACGCTTGGCCAGACTAGCCATGTCGCGGGCCATGTCGCCCCAGCCGGGTCGGAACCTTACCCGAGTCGGGTTGCCCGGTTCGGGCTGACCCAAGGTGTGTAAGGCCGAGTCGGACCGGGCCCAGACCCCCTATTTTTGGACCTTCATCAGTTAAACACCCGTTATATGAGCTATGGACCTACGATCAACGCATCATTTATTGTGTCAGATTCCATTGATGGAGACGGTCATTTCGGTTTATTATACTCAAGTTTTTGGTGATGTTTGTGTACGGCCAGGTTGGTATGAACTCAAAACCATCTGGGCCCTCGGAGCCGAAACGCTTATAACTTGAGGACCGGACGTCCGATTGACGTGACATACACTATGTTGGATTCCTCTTGATGAGATGGTTCTTTTATCATACTTCACATGAGGTTTGGATGCAATTGGAGTATGGTCGAGTTGGTTTAGCTTATAAACCAACTGGACCCCTGGAATGGAAATGCCAATAACTCTCAGACCGGACATCTGTTTGACGAGCCTTCAGCAGCGTTCGTAATCACGTTGATAAACGAATGCTTTGAGTATTCCCCATCGGAGTTCGAGGTACAATTGAGTTATGGTCGGGTTCGTTTGTACACGAAACTGACCGGGCCCCCTAAAAGGCTAATAAATGACAGAATTGGCGTCCAATTGACACGCCGTCTATTGCGTTGAGACCCCTATGTCGAGGCGGTCCTCTATGATATTTTCTTTGTGGATCTCTGAGATATTTGGAGTATCAACCAGTAGCTCGTGGAGCAGATCCTTTCGAATAGTAGCATTCGGAGTGCGGGGACCTAGTAGCTGTCTAAAACCTGATGACTGCTTCTCCGATTCGTTACTGAGATACATGAATTGCCCAGTGGGGAGCACTACTGTGTTGGGGTGGTAGACTCATGGCGGAGGAGCACTACTTTGTATAGTGGCAGACCCGTATTACTCGACAGGAGGAGTACCTCTGTAGGCTATGAGGGGTAGCACTACTGTGTGAGGTGGCAGACCAATGGCTGGGGAGCACTAATTTTTGAGGTGTCCGACCCACGGTACTCGATAAGAAGATTACCTCACCAGTCTAAGGTTAGTGAGTAGCACCTCTGAGTCACGATAGGATCAATGTACTCGACATAGGAGGAGTTCTCCATTATCCATGGTTTCTATATCGTGAATAAAAATCATGTTTTGAGCTGAGTCTATGACATTTTTGTTATCTTCATGATCGATATGGGTTACTTGATAACTTAGATATATGTATGGGAATATACCTAATTAAGGGTTATCTGTTGAGATCCTTATTTGTGGTTATCCTTGTTGGATTTAGTGAGACATTGAGGGTCTCGGGGTCCCTACTAAGTATCGTTATACTAACCCCTGCATGGGCTATGCCCGTACCATGTTGTGTTGGATGAAGATGACGGACAGCGTTGACAGAGGCCGAGTGTTCGAGGACTGGACGACACCTGGAGGTGGACCTCAAGATGAGTTGGTACCTGGTGGAGGTTGACGGATGAGGGCATTGAGGAGGCAATCTGTACCTACCCTTCTGGTAGGATCTGTGGTGGACGATCTAGGAGATGCGCTATTTGTACCTACCCTTCAGGTAGGATCTGTGGTGGATGACCTAGGAGCTGCTTGTCACCTTCTAGTTGTTTTGTCTTTTACCTTGTACATTTCAGTTGGGTTTGTATTTCCAGCCCCTCACATTTAGCACTACTTTTTTTTAGTTTTGCATAGTTTTTGCTTCTTCTTGTACTATGGTTGAATGTGTTTACAATTTATAAAGGAAATGGCTTTCCAGTTATAGGGATTTACGCCATTTGGTGCTAGTCGCTATCCCCTGGCCTGTGGAAGGCAGGCTTACGGTAGTCACAACACGGGCCCCGAGGACGGGTCGTGACAAATTGGCATCAGAGATAGGTTCTACCAAAGAACTTAGGACTCTGATCATTAATTTTTATGAAGAAATTGAGTTAAGGGTACTAATTGTGGTCTTCATTTCAGGGAGTCCTGTTTTGGTGAGGGAGACCGATGTATCTATACAACAGGACCCTGACTTCTGATTTCTGACTCAGTACACGAAAAAACTGATTGCATGTGTGTTTTCAAAAGTTTCCATTAAGTCATCTCAAACCAGGTCAGCACACCTGATATAGTCTTTTGACCATGTCACATCTATTTCATTCAGGATGCCTACCCGCAGAAGACGAGCAAGAGCCCCGAGAGTCGTACTTACTAATAGCCCGCCGAGCGACCTGGCCTCAGTACATGGCCCTCTTCCAGTTGAGTCACCAGCAGTACTACCAACTGTTGGGACACCGATTCCACCAGCCCCATCTGCAGGCGGTGCACGCCGCTTGAGCACTCTTCACGAGTTCCAGCACTAGAGGCCACCTAGGTTCCAGGGAGTGACGGACCCACAGTGGGCTGAGGATTGGCTAGAGGCTGTGGTGAAGTCTTCAGGCTAGTAGGTACGCCATCAGACATTATGGTGATCCTTGCCGTCATCCTCCATTAGGGAACAGAAATAAGATGGTGTCGCCTGATGCTCCAGATGAACGACGAGGCGACACTCTTATGGGAAGACTTCGAGATCCTATTTCGGGCGGATTTTGAACCCGCCACCATTCAAGGGGTGTAGATACAGGAGCTACTGCATCATCAGCAGGGTAGCATGACAGTGGTGCAGTACTCAGCAAAGTTCACCAACCTCTTTTGCTATTCCACTGATATGGTATGAGACCCATTATTCAGGGCCCAGACCTTCGAGCAGGGACATAGGCGATATATTAGAGCATCAGTTGTCTCCCACAGTATCCCGATACAGACGGGGGTGTTGGACCGAGCCCTCTTAGTAGAGAGTTTCCTTGTAGAGCAGTCTCCAGCAGTGGGACCCACTACTAGTCGACATATAGCGGAGTCTTCTGCAGCTGGCAATAGACAGATGAGGCAGAGGTCAAAGAGGACCAGACCTACAGGTGGTCGACCTTATGACTCATGATAGGTAGTGCAAGGAACCCAGGGTAGAGACAGAGCCAGACCTGCCAGGCTATGTTACACATGCAGTGGACATGGTCACATGGCTCGTGACTAACCGACCCACCGTGTAGATGATCAACATATAGATGAAAGTTCCAACAAGAAGAGGTATAGGTTCGATCGAGACAGTCCGCCGGGTGAAGGCGGACGAGGAAGAGGAGATGGTCGTGCAGCTGGAGGTGGATGACGCTTCGAGGTTTTGCCACCACCACCACACAAAGGTCCACCCCGAATACTGCGAACGAGTGGAAATGGGAGAGCACAACTTTAGGAAGCTGAGGAATATGACCATGGAGCTCCAGAAGTAGGTGGACAGGAGTGGGAATAGTTCTAGGCATAGAGGCATTTGTTCTTGGTACTTCTAGTTTCCATGTTTTTGTTTGTTCATGGTTGTTATGTGTCTTTGTACATTGAGCTGCACTAATTAAAGAAACTTTTCATTGTGACATTTTCAATCCATCCTAGTGTGTGGTTAATACTAAGAGGTTCTCGTTTAAAACCATTTAATTGGACCTCACTTTCGGGATTCCTGCAGGTGAGGACCCAGTGACCACACACTGATGCAAACAGTGTGACTTGACCCTTGGAGGTATGAGTAATGGTTGGATATTTTGGTAGTAGCGTTGAGGCCTTACGACGTCATCCATGACATAAATTGTACTGTTCATGTCAGGAATGAATGTATTAGGTAAAGGATAGGGATCATCTAGGGGATGAGACTAGATTTCAATTTTTGACAAAGGGGGAATCTTAGCACCTCTTGTAGGACCTAAGATGGTTTATTCTATGATGGAGAAAGTACAGATCATCCAGGAGTGGATGAAGACTACACAGAGAAGACAAAAGTCATATTATATTAAAAGAAGAGACCACTGGAGTTCGAGGGTGATGACAACATTTTCTTACAAGTCTCACCTTGTTGAGGTCTATGAAGATTCGGCCAAGGCGGCAAGTTATCTCCCTGATTCATCGGACTTTTCCAGGTCCTCAGCAATGTAGGCGGGGGTGGATTACTGTCTGGCGCTTTCACCTCAGTTGCGCTAGGAGCACGAAGTCTTCCACATATCTCAACTCAGGATATATGAGAACGACCCATCCCACATCATTGGCCATGGGGAGACAATCACAGAGGTTCCAGAGGAGATTGAGGATCGACAGGAGAGGTTCCTATATGGATGTTCGATTCCTCTGGTGCGCATTCACTGGTAGCACAGGAACCTCTAGGGAAGCACATGGGAGAAAGAGTCTCATATGCGTGCTCAGTACCCCATTAGTTACCCTAGTGTGTGTTGATTCTTTACGTGGACGTAAAGCCCCGAGGGTGGAGTAATGTGAAGACCTTGAAATTTCAAGGAAATTTTTTTCTTAATTTCTTTGGAATTTTAATAGTACACAGTTTTTGATGGCACCTGATTCTGAGGCCGGGTGTGTCTCGAATCAATTTCCGAAGATTAGCTCAGATACGTTCAGTGAACGAATGAGTGTGTTTTTCTATCTTTTGAACTTGTGCTCGGAACTAAAATCCAAGGGCACCGATGAACTCGCAGCGCTAGTAATTTCTTAAGGGGAACATTACTGTAGTTTCATTCTATGCGGGTTTGATGTTTTAAATTGTGGTTTAATTTAAAAGATAAATAAAATTGTTGGAACAATATTATATATCTTTGGAAGTTAATTTCTCCAATGGGATGTTATTGGAGGGGCCAATAACAACCAAACTTCTCATGTGTGGATATCTGAGTGGTGGGGCCCACACGAACCCCAACCTTTCATCTCCCTTAATCCTCTTTAAACCCCCTTCATTAAGTTGTAAAATCCTTTGTTTAATTATTCAATAACCCTTATCTATGAAATCTCTTCACCTTCCCCTCTCCATTAATTTTATACAACACACACATTAATTAATGAATTGAATCTCCTCAATTAATTAATTAATGTTTTTTGAATTTGAATGGCTTGTGTGAATAAAATAAAAGATTAGATATTATTTTATTTTGTCTTTTAATGTGTTTGAACTTTGGGGAGCTCTTTAGAATTAGATAATGGTGTTCATCTATCAAAGAAAGAACACCATTCTTCCAATGAAGAACTGTTGAGGACCATCATCTTAACCTTCGATCTTAGGCCTAGCCAAAGGAGAAAGGGACACCTACAAGGAATGCCAATGACGACGTTCCTTCATTCATCATCTTCGCAACATGTGAGGAGATGCCGTTTCCTCCTCGGATACATTCCGACGTCATCAACGAATCCAGTTTCTACGACACCATCTTCCACGACATTCGGCTACCATGAATATTTTTTGAGGTAGGGGGATTTTTTATATTTACATTCACGTGAATTATACCATCGAGCATGTAAGATTATTTTGTTTGGTGTTTAATCAAACTACTAACGTGGAGGGTACGGACCAACGAACAAGTTTGGACCCACTGCCATTGTTTTCTTGGTGCACGAAATGTGTGGCAATGTGTGAATGGAAGTGCAAAGGCGTTTAGGAGCCTTTTCAGAAATGTTCGGGACTCGAGAAGACCGCTATCATAGATGGAGGGTAAAACAGACCAGCAGAGTGACTCCGGTGGCCCGCAGAACCTCGTGGCGGCGGCCGGCCACCTAGAGGTGGCGCCACCCTAGTGTGCCGTCAGAGAAGATCTGCAAAGGCGGATCCCGTGGCTGCACGGGATCCAGACCACCAGGGGCGGCGCCAACTCGCCATCGGTTCCTATCAGCGTCCCCCCCCCTCACTCCCCATAAAAGCTCGGTCGGACTGGCCGAGCTGTGTTCGGCCGTGGGCAGGGTCGCACCAGCTGGGCCGGGCCACGCCCTACAAGGCTGGAACTAGACCCGAGTTGGGTCGACCCAGTTCTGACCGACCCTGGGGGTGTTGGGCTGGGCCGGAGTGGGGCCACACCCCCTATTTTCGGACCTTCTTTGGTGAAAAGCCCATAACATGAGCTTTGAACCTCCGATCGATGCACCGTTACTTTCGTAGAATTCCTTGGATCAAGGCGGCAGTATCGATTTATTACACTCGAGGTTATGGTGAAGTTTGGGTATGGATGGGTTGGTTCAAACTCGTAACTAATTGGGCCCTCGGAGTGAAAACACTTATAACATGAGGACTGGACGTCCGATTGACGTGTCGTCCACTATGTTGGATTCCTCTTGATGAGACAGTTCTTTTGACATACTCTACTAGAGGTTTGGATGAAGTCGGATTATGGTCGGGTGGGTTTATCTTATAAACCAACCGGGCCCCTAGAATAGAAAAACCAATAACTCTCAGACCAGACGTCTGTTTGAAGAACCGTCAACAACGTTATTAATCTCGTTGAGAAACGGTTCCTTTGATTATACCCCATTGGAGTTCGAGGTATAGTTGAGTTACGGTCGGGCTCATTCGTACAAGAAACCAACCGGGCCCCCAAGACAAAAGGCTATTAAATAACAGATCGGGCGACTGATTGACGCTCCGTCTCTTGCGTTGACACCCCTATGTCGAGACGGTCCTCTATGATATTTTCTTTGTGGAACTTTGACATACTTGGAGTATCGACCTATAGATTGTGGAGAATATCCTCCCAAAGAAAACCATTCTGAGTGAAGGGACCACGTAGCAATCTGAAACCTGATGACTGCTTGTCCGATTCATTTCGGAGTTACTTGAATAGCCCAGTGGGGAGCACTACAATGTTGGGGTGGCAGACCCATGTCGGAGGATTCCTACTTTGTGAGGTGGAAGACCCACTGTACTCGACAGGAGGAGTACCTATGTAGGCTATGAGGGGGAGAACTATTGTGTGATGTGGCAGACCCATGGCAGGGGAGCACTACTTTGTGAGGTGGCTGACCTGCGGTACTCGACAGGAGGAGTACCTCAGCAGTCTAAGGTTAGTGAGTAGCACCTCGGTGTCGCAACATGATCACTGTACTCAACATAGGAGGAGTTCTCCAGTAGCCGTGGTTTTGATATCGTGAATAAAAACTTGGGGTTGTGGTGAGCCTATGACCTTTGTGTTATCTTCATTATTGAGATGGGTTACATGATAACTTAGGTATATGTATGGGAATATACCTAAGTATGGTTTATCTTTTGATATCCTTCTTTGTGGTTATCCTTGTTAGATTTAGTGATACCTAGAGGGTCTCGGGGTCCCAACTGATTATCGTTATACTAACCCCTTTCGGGGCTATGCCCACACCTCGTTGAGTTGGATATAGATGACGGGCAGTGATGACGAAGGCCGAGTGTACGAGGACTAGACGGCACTTGGAGGTGGACCTCAAGAAGAGTTGGTACCCAGTGGAGGTTGAAGGACGAGGGCGTTGAGGTGGCTATATGTACTTACCCTTCATGTAGTATTCATGGTGGATGATCTAGGATCTGCGCTATATGTACCTACACTTTAGGTAGGATCCATGGTGGATGACCCAGGAGTTTCTTGTCACCTTCCAGTTGTTTTGTCTTTTACCTTGTACACTTCAGTTGGGCTTGTATTTTCAGCCCCTTACATTCTTCACTACTTTTGTTTTCAGTTTTACATAGTGTTTTCTTCTTCTAATAGTCTGGTTGAATTTGTTTATGTTTTATAAAGAAAATGCCTTCCCAGTTATAGGGATTTATGCCTTCTGGTGCCAGTCTCCATCCTCTGGCCTATGGAAGGCGGGCTTAGTGTAGTCACGGCGTGGGCCCCAAGGACGGGTAATGAAAAATTGGCATTAGAGGGAGGTTCTACCTCAGAACTAAAGAATCGAATATTTATTTTCTATAAAGCCATAGTGTTAATGGTACTAATTGCGTTCTTCAGTTTAGGGAGTCCAGTGTTGGTGCGGGCGGCCGACGTATCCGTACACCAGGGCCCTGACATCTGATTTTCGACTTAGTACACGAAAACACTGATTCCATGTTTATTTTCAGAAAGTTTCCATTAAGTGATCTCAAACCAGGTAAGCTCACCAGGTATTGTTTTTTGACCATGTCGCATCTGTTTCTTTTAGGATGCCTCCCCGTGGACGACCAGCTAGATCCCCGAGAGTTGTATGTACTAACAGCCCATCGAGCAACGAGGCCTTAGTATAGGGCCCTCTTCCAGTTGAGGAACCAGCGGTACTACCACCCACATGGCCATCGATTCCACCAGCCCCAGTAGTAGGCGATTCACGCCGCATGAGAGTGTTGCACGAGTTCCAGCGCCAGAGGCCACCCAGGTTTCGGGGAGAGATGGACCCACAGGCGGCTGAGGATTGGCTGGAAGCTGTGGTGAGAGTCCTCAGGCTAGTAGGGACGCCTGCAGAATTTATTATCATCCTTACTTCCAGCCTCCTTCAGAAAACATCAGGAAGATGGTGGAGCGTGATGCCCCAGATGCACGATGAGGCGACACACTTATGGGAAGATTTAGAGAGCCTGTTCCAGGTGGAGTTTGTACCATCCACCCTTCGACCGGTGCGAATACAGGAGCTACTACATCATTAACAGGGTAGCATGATGGTGTCATAGTACTCATCAATGTTCACCGACCTCTCACTCTATTCTACTGATATGGTACGAGACCCATTATTCAGCTCCAGGACCATTGAGCACGCACTCATGTGGGATATTATAGCATAAGTTGTCTCCCACAGCATCCTAATGTAGAGGGGGTGTTGGAGAGAGCCCTCTTAGTGGAGAGTTTCCTTACTGAGCAGTGTCCAGCAGCGGGACACACTACTAGTCGACATGCAGCAGAGTCTTATCCAGCTAGAAGAAGACAGACGACATAGAGGTTCAAGATGACCAGACCTACAGGTGTTCTACCGCACAACTCCGGATCGGTAGTGAGAGGCACCCAATGTAGAGACAGAGCCACGCCTACCATGTTGTGTAACACATGCCGTGGACAGGGTCACATGGCTCATGACTGTCTGACCCACCATGCATATTATCAACATATAGATAAAGGACCTCCTAGGCATAGGAAAAGGTTCGGTCGAGACAGTCCACAGGGTGAAGGCGGACGGGACAGAGGAGCTGGCCGTGCAGCTGGAGGTGGACGATGCTTCGAGTTGTTTCCACCACCACCACCTAGAGGTCCACCCCGACCGCAGCGAATGGGTGAACATGGGAGAGAAAAACTTTAGGTTGCTGAAGCATACAACCATGGAGATCTGGAAGCAGGTGGACAAGAGTGGGACTAGTTCAAGGCATAGAGGCCTTTGTTCTTGGTACTTCTAGTTTCCATGCTGTTGTTATTTCGTGGTTGTTATGTGTCTTTTTACTTTGAGCTGCAATAATAAAAGACACTTTTCTTTGTGATGTTTTTGTTCCAGCCTAGTGTGTGGTTAACACTAAGAGGTTCTATTTTAAAACCGTTGAATTGAACCTATCTTTTGGGATTCCTACTGAAGAAGACCCAGTGACCACACACTGATGCCAACAGTGTGACTTGACCCTTGGAGGCAAGAGTAATGGTTGGATCTAGTGGTAGTAGAGTCGATGCCTTACGACATCATTCATGACATGAATTGTACCGTTCATGTTAGGAATGACTGTATTAGGAAAAAGACGTGGTTCATCCAGGGGATTAGACCAGATTTCACTTTTCAGAAAATGGGAAATCATAGCATCTCTTGTAGGACCAGAGATGGTTCAGCCTAGGATGGAGAAAGTACAGATCATCCAGGAGCGGATGAAGACTGTAGAGAGTAGACAAAATTCCTATGCTGATAAAAGATGAGACCACTGGAGTTCGAGGGTGATGGACACATTTTATTATGGGTGTCACCTTGTCCTATTCTACAAATATTTGGCCGAGGCAACAAGTTATCTCCATGATTCATCGGACTTTTCCAGGTCCTCAGCAAAGTAGGCGGGGTAGCTTACTTCCTGGAACTTTCACCTCAGTTGCACTGGGCGCACAACGTCTTCCACATATTGTAGCTCAAGAGATACGATAACGACCCATCCCACATCATCGTCCATGGGGAGACAATCACAGAGGTTCCAGATGAGATTGAGGATCGATAAGAGCAGGTCCTACATGGATGTTCGATTCCTCTGATGCACATTCTCTGGTAGCACAGGAACTTCCAGGGAAGCACATGGGTGAAAGACGCTCAAATGCGTTCTATTTACCCCTTTAGTTACCCTATTGTGTATTGAAGCTTTACGAGGACGTAAATTCCTGAGGTGGGAGTAATATGAAGACCTGTAAATTTCATGGAAATTTTATTCATAATTTCTTTGGAATTTTATGAGTACACAGTTCTTGACGACACCAGATTCCGAGGCCCGGTGTGCCTAGAATCAATTTCCAAAGTTTAGCTCGAGTACGTTCAATGAACGAACGAGCATGTCTTTCTATCTTTTGAACTGGTGCTCAGAATTAAAATTCGTGGGCAACGATGAACTCACAACAATTGTACTTTCATAAGGGGAACTTTACCACATTTGCGTTGTATGTGGGTTTGATGTTTTCAATTGTGGTTTAATTGACAAGATAAATAAAATTGTTGGAACTATTTTATATATCGTTGCAAGTTAATTGCTTCAATGGGATGTTATAGGTGGGGCCCACAACAACCCAACTTCTCAAGTATGGATATTTGAGTGGTGTGGCCCACACTAGCCCAACCTTTCATCTCCCTTAACCCTCTATAAACCCCCTTCATTAAGTTGTAAACTACCTTGTTTAATTCTTCAACCCCCTTATTTATGAAATCTCTTCACCATCCCCTCTCCATTAATTTTAGACAACACACACTTTAATTAATGAATTTAATCTCCTGAATTAATTAATTATAGTTGTTTTAATTTTAATGTCTTGTATGAATAAAATAATAGCATAGATATTTTTTTTTCTTTTGTTGTGTTGGAACTTTGGGGAGCTCTTGAGAATTAGTGAAGGGTGTTCTTCTCTCAAAGAAAGAACACCATTCTTCCAACGAAGAACGGCTGATGAACGTCATCATTACCTTCAATTTTGGGCCTAGCCAAAGGTGATGAAGCCACCTTCAAGGAACGCCAATGATGACGTGCCTTCCTTCTCTATCTCTGCAACATGTGAGGAGACACTGTTTTCTCCTCGGATGAATTCTGACGTCATCAATGAATCCAGTTTCCCCAACGCCATCTTCCATGACGCTTGGCTACCACGATTATTTTTCAAGGAAGGGGGATTTTTTATATTTACATTTATGTGATTTATAACATTGAGCATGGAAGATTATTTTGTTCAGTGTTTATTCGAACTACTAACTCAGAGGGTATGAACTAACGAACAAGTTTGGACACACCGCCAACTTGTTTTTGATGTGTGGAATGTTTGGAAATGGGTAAACGGAAGCACAACAACATTTAAGAGCCTTTGTATTAATGTTCGGGACCCAAGAATACCACCGGTGTAGATGGATGGTAAAACGGACCACCAGAGAAACTCTGGTGGCCCGCGGATCCTCATGGCGGTGCGGGTCGCCAGTGCGGTGACGCCAGCGACCTAAGGCGGCGGCAGGCAGTGGCTGGCCTCCTCGAGGCGGCACCGCCCTAGCATGCCTCCGGATAAGATCCGCCAAGGGGGATCTCACAAATGCGCTGGATCCGGGACAACCGGGGGCGGTGCCAGCATGCCGCCGGTTCCAATCAGCCCCCCCCCCCCCCCCCGCTCCACGTAAAAGATCTGCCAGACGGGCCAAGCCGCAGTTGGCTGCAGGCCGGGCTGCGCCAGCCGGGCCAAGCCCTACTAGGCTAGAACCGGACACGAGTTGGGTCGACCCAGTTTGGGACGACCCTGGGGGTGTTGGGCCAGGTCGGACAGGGCCCAGACCCACTATTTTCGGCCCTTCTGTTAAAAGCCCATAACATGAGTTATGGACCTCCGATCGACACACTGTCTGTTGCATAGGATTCCTTGGATTAAGAATGTTGTTCTTATTTATTACAATCAAGGTTTTGTTGGAGTTTAGGTATGGCCGGGTTGGTTCAAACTCGAAACCAACTCAGCCCTTGGAGCAGAAATGATTATAACTTGAAGACATGACATTCGATTGACGTGTCGTTGACTATATTGGATTCCTCTTGATGAGATGGTTATTTTGGCATAATCCACATTAGTTTTGGATGTCGTTGGATAATGGTCTAGTTGTATTGTATTATAAACCAACTGGGCCCCTAGAACAGAAAAGCCAATAACTCTCAGACCAGACGTCTATTTGACGAACCGTTAGCGGCGTTAGTAATTTCGTTGAGAAGCGGTTCCTTTGAGTATATCCCATGGGAGTTTAGGGTATAGTTGAGTTATGGTTGGGTTGGTTTGTACATGAAACCAACCTATCCCCCGAGACTAAAAGGCTAATAACTCACAGAATGGGCATCTAATTGATGTGCCATATGTTGTGTTGAGACCCCTATGTAGAAGTGGTCCTTTGTGATATTTTATTCATGGAACATTGAGATACATGGATTATCGACTAGTAGTTCGTGGAGGGGATCCTCCTGGAGATGAGAATTCAGAGTGCGTGGACATAGTAGCTGTCTGAACCCTGATGACTGCTTGTCCGATTCATTTTGGAGTGACTTGAATAGCCCAGTGGGGAGCACTACTGTGTTGGGGTGGCAGACCAATGGTGGAGAAGCACTACTTTGTGAGGTGGGAGACCTGCGGTACTCGATAGGAGTAGTACCTTTGTAGGCTATGAGGGGGATCACTACTGTGTGAGGTGGGAGACAAAAGTCATGGGAGCACTACATTGTGAGGTGGCCGACCCATGGTCCTCGATAGGAGGAGTACCTCAGTTATCTAAGGTTAGTGAGTAGAACATCGAAGTCACGACAGGATCACTGTACTCGACAGAGGAGGAGTTCTCTAGAAATCTTGTCTTTGATATCGTGAATAAAAAATTCTAGTTTGAGCTGAGTCAATGACCTTTGTGTTATCTTCATTATTGATATGGGTTATTTGATAACTTAAGAATATATATGGGCATATACATAAGTGTTTCGCGCGGAATCCGGGGATGACCTCCTGGACGGGAGATTCAAACGTTCCGATCGGTTTCTAACGGGTTTGTTCGTAGAATCGGAAACATCCAATGATTCCACATCCGTTTGGACCTACTTTCCAAAGGCAGGCGCTCATTAGCTTGTGGACTAATGAGGCTTAGGAATTTGCATTGGTCGAGAGGATGGGAGGTCGGACACATCACACCTTTTTGAGGGGAATTATTGTCTACTCCGGGACTCTCTTTATAGATTTAAGTTAAGTTCGTGAATCCTTATTAAATTACCAAGTATAAAATGAGCTTTCCTTTAGTTTTAACAATCAATGATTAAATATGCAAGAAATTTAGAGAATCTTTTATATGTATTCGAGGTTCTTCATCAATATAGAATCATCTATATTTGTTTAGAGATTCTTGGTCAATGGTATCCTTCAAAACATTTATATAAAAGTCTCTTGGTCATTTTGATGACCAGGCTGGTTTTAAAGCCATTCAGTGGGGCACTTGAAGTTTATCGTCATTCAGAAGGACAGAGATTATTTCAATGTTGGGATCGAACCCATAAATGGGCTACCTACATATCCTTAGTTTTGAAAAAGGAATCAGAACCCACGTAGTTCGAGGAATGGGATATGATGTTTTATGATTGATGGATCAAAGATGAATGTCATAATTACTTTTACACTCTAAGCTCACGTGAGTCATGCTCGGTGTGAGAAACAAGAGGTATTGGTAAAATTTAGACAATTGTGCCATAAAAGATGCAATCATAAGAATTTGTTTTGGGGCTTATGTATAGATGACTTCCCAGATAGATGAAAGTTTAGGATTTACTTTTATGGAGAAAATCCAAGAACAGGGTCCACAAAGTTATATGTGCTTCATGGAGATTTGAATACTATAATCTTGGGGCTTACTCCTAAGGAGGATGCCCAAGTTAGGAGGGGACTTATGATTGGGTTTTATTCCTGAAAAGGAAACCCAAATCAAAGGTAATTTATGACTGGTTAAGAGAAATTTTAAGAGTCTTGGGTCTTACTCCTAAGAAGGATGCCCAAGATTTATGACTAGGACTTATTCCTGAGAAGGAAGCCTAGGTTAGGGGACTTGGGGCTTACTCCTGAAAAGGAAGCCCAAGGTTATGACTGAGTCTTATTCCTGAAAAGGAGACCCAGGTTAGGGATTAAGGTTTGGGGCTTACTCCTGAGGAGGATGCCCAAGATTAAAGCACTTGATTGGGGCTTATTCTTAAGAAAGATGCCCAAGATTTATGACTAGGACTAATTCCTGAGAAGGAAGCCTAGGTTAGGGGACTTGGGGCTTACTCCTGAAAAGGAAGCCCAAGGTTATGACTGAGTCTTATTCCTGAAAAGGAGACCCAGGTTAGGGATTAAGTTTTGGGGCTTACTCCTGAGGAGGATGCCCAAGATTAAAGCACTTGATTGGGGCTTATTCTTAAGAAAGATGCCCAAGATTAAAGGTTTTTATAACTGGGGATTATTCCTGAAAAGGAGACCCATGTTAGGATTCTCTCATCTTAAAGGATGAGGTTGAATGAATGAACTCTCAATCTTTGGTGACATAAAGATGTTTAAATCACTAGGTTTTGAGAGGTATTTCACAGAATTCCTTTCAGATAAGGATGTCAAATCAAGAAATCATGCCATAAATGGCTTTGAAGAGTATCTTGAAGACTGAATCTTGAATAGGAAGGGTGAAATGGCTTAAGAGGGGTAAAAATGGGCAATATGGGCACCCAAAAAGATAGGGGCGCGCAAGTCTTGAAAGGCGCGCAAGTCCTGCGGCGGCGCGCAAGTATTGGTCGCGCAAGTATACTTGCGCGACATTAGGGATACTTGCACGATTTTCCACCAGTATTGAAATGCTTGAGCGACTCTTTATTAAACCCTTTACCATCCTCTTGAGGTTCTTCCAGAAGAGGGACGCGCAAGTTATATTGCAGGAATTAAGTAGGCACGCAAGTGTTTGATAAGTTTCAACACTTCGGCCTTCCTTTTTCTCTTTAGATCTTCCGTTCTAGGTAAGAAATTACCTTAGAAGTGTTCCGGAAGCTTTGAGAAGAGACTTGGGCGTCGGGAGCTTCAATCCGAGTTTCTGGAAAAAGATCCTTTTGAATGGGGGGCCCACAGGGTCTATTTATAGGCAAAAGAAGACCCCGGGCGGTTATCGGGTGGTTACCGGGTGGTTATCACTTACGTCGCGCAAGTCACTTGCACGACCATGAGGCGTCGCGCAAGTACTTGCATGACCACTAGGCGGCGCGCAAGTGTACTTGCGCGACCATGAGGGAACTTGCGCGACCTATGGGAAATGTTCTCCTTGTGTATCCCTTTGTCGATTTTTGATGTTTCATCAAAGGATGAATCACATTGGACTCAGATATTCCCTTTTCCTATCTTTAGATTCTGTGACGAAAGGAGCGTCAACAAAAGTCCCCCCTTAGAGTTGGATCCGGAGAGAAATGAGGATTTTACTCTGAGGAAATAAAAGACATCCAAAGGAAAAGGTGGTTTCCAAGTCTTCAGTGCGCAGAAGGCAGCGCACAAGTGTGCTGGAACTTGACTTTTATTCAGAGTTCATTTGTCTTTTGTGTGGGCAGTTTAAAGTCATGCACGCCGTACAAAAAGGGGCTAATGTTTAAGGTCGAAATAGCTTTGACCGAAAATGGATTAAAAATGGATTCAATTCCTTGACAATTTATCTGAAAACATATTACCATACTCAAGTATGAGGGAAAAAATGTAAACTATGGCTTAAGAATATTTGAATCTGAGTAATGATATAAAAAAGAGCTAAAAGGCATTTAGAAGAAGTAGTTTCCAAGAATGAAGTTACTATTATTTAACAAAACCCGTTAGGGGGTTGAAATATGCAGGGCCACCTATGGGCATTGGCTGCATAGTCAAATAAAATAGCATCTTTTGGCTGACAAGTCTGTTATGTGGACTGTTTATGCAAGGCCACCTATGGGCACGTGCTGCATAGTCAGGCGAAAGAACTCTTAGAAATTTACTTTCCTAGTGCTCAAAGCCAGTGAATGTTTATGGAGATTCAAATTTTCTAAAGTATAGAGTTTGTTGTATGGAAAGAGGTACTTGAATATGAACAAGATATTTCCGAACAAGAATATCGAAGAATTGGATGAACATCACTCCTACGAAGGTCTGACCCAAACATTGGGAAGAAGAATAAACCATAGACTTGAATACTTTCAGATCATGAAAAAGGATATGGGACAAATATGTTAAGGATGGCTATTTTTGCGGATCCCTACATACTGTTGTTTAAGACAAATAAGGACAAAAGAGGCATTTTTCCCAAGAATGAAGTTATTATTATTTAACAAAACCCGTTAGGGGGTTGAAATATGCAGGGCCACCTATGGGCATTGGCTGCATAGTCAAATAAAATAGCATCTTTTGGCTGACAAGTCTGTTATGTGGACTGTTTATGCAGGGCCACCTATGGGCACGTGCTGCATAGTCAGGAAAAAGAATTCTCAGAAGTTTGACATTTTTGTGACTAGAAGTCATGAAAAGGGTTATGAAGATCTGAAAATATTTAAGGTTAGGATTATAACACATAATGATGGGTATTGTCCAATGTATATAGAGATACATAGGTCAATGATAACCATAATCATGTTGTGGCTGGGTCCTGAATTGAAACTTGGAATTCACTACGTATCTCATAAGAATGAGAATCAAGCCATACGTAGTTCTTGAAATGCAGTTTAACGTCGTGTAGGATGAAAGTATGAGTGATCTTAGTTTAGGGTCATAGAATTCGGACCATAATAATGAATACACAGTGTGTGTTTTCATGAAGACTTTTCAGCCAAGGGACTGAAAGTGAAATTTGGGGTTAGGCCCAAAAGACTTGGGACTGGATTCGAGGGACACTCGAATGTTCCTACGTATCCCATAAGGATGGGAATCAAGTCCACGTAGTTCTAGATCTACCCTTTGTACAAATTTGGTTCGTACATGTGAAGGGTGAAAAGGGGACTTTAGTGCAATGATGGTTTTAACCTAAGATAAAAAGTTTAGGCATTACCATGTATGTACGTAGTCTTTTGAAAAATGAAAACCATGATTGAAAAAAGAATCAATGTTAATAATGATTCCTTCTCAAATGAGGAAATCAAAGAATATTGTAGTTTATTGTCGTACCAGACAAAAGTGTTGTATAGTTTAACGTCATATAACAAGGACGAAAGTGAATCAATGTAAAGATATTGATTCCAGGGGTGGTTTCACAAATCATCATCATATGAGATGGTGGTGAACTAATGTGAAGAGATTGTTTTTTGGGCTTTAACCCTGGGAGGTTGCCTACATACCCAGCCTGGAGGGCAAGGATCAAAGTCTGTGTAGTTCAAATAAAGAATGAATTAATGATCAAGTTGTTCTTGTGGACAATGATCTAAAAAATGTTGTTGGGACGTACACATGGTTAGTGGCCCAAAGGGAGTGTTATGGTTGATGTTCGCTCTAAGCTCACGTGAGTCATACTCAGTGTGAGAAACAAGAGGTAATAACAATCTTAACGATGTACAATTTAATGTCATGTAGGACATAAAAAAAAGGGACTTTCTGTACAGTTTAGCGTCATGTAGTTAAGACGATGGGGACAATATAGTTTAACGTCATATTGGACGAAAGGGGGATTGTGCAGTTTTAATGTCATGCTGGACTTTTGATGATTATATAGTTTAACGTCTTTCCGGACGTGAGGGACTTTTATACAGTTTAGCGTCATGTAGTTAGGACGTCACAGTTTAACGTCTTGCTGGACATATTTGCAAATAGTTTATGGTCATATACATGGACCAGGAATGATGCAGTTTAAAGTCATACGGGACCATTGCTGTTTAGTTTAACGTCATATAGAAAGGACGAACTGGTGCTGTACAGTTTAAAGTCATGTAGCTAGGACTAAGGTGAACCAATATGAGGATATCAGTTCTGGGGATTTTTTACAGTTTAATGTCATGCTGGACGATGAAAGCGCCACACAGTTTTAATGTCATGTTGCTAGGACAAAATATAGTTTAATGTCATCTCGGACATATACAGTTTAGTGTCATGTAGGACATATTAATAACCAATGTGACATTTTAACATTATGTTGGACGATAAGGGAACTGACACAGTTTAACGTCATGTTGGACGATGAAAGTGCCACACAGTTTAATGTCATGTTACTAGGACACAATATAGTTTAATGTCATCTCGGACAATATATAGGAACTTCTATACAGTTTATTGTCATGTAAGACAAAATCAGGGACTATGCAGTTTAAAGTCTTGTAGTTAGGACTATTGGTGCTGCACAGTTTAGTGTCATGTTGCAGGGACATAAGTGCGAATAGTTTAAGGTCATATGCATGGACCGAACAGTTTATCGTCATGCTGGGCGTATTATAGTTTAATGTCATCTTGGACAGAATATGTGACACAGTTTAATGTCATGTTGGACGAAGTTGTAGTTTAAGGTCATACTGGACCATTGCTGTATGAACCAAATGTAAGAGTCTTGGTTCTGGGAACAATATTTTGTGTTTATACAAAATACTTCTTCAGAAATCTGGCATTAGTTGGAGTTGTGATGTGTTCTCCATCCATTGAAATCAGAGAATACGCTCCATTGGAGTAGACCTTATGTACTGAATAAGGTCCTTCCCATTTTGGTTCAAGCTTGGGAGGCTTCTTTCCTGGTATCATTGGTGTTCTGAGAACCAATACCAATTCTCCCTGAATGAATGAACGAAGACGAACTTTTTTGTTAAAAGCTCGTGCTATTCGATTCTGATAGGTTTCCAAGTGGTGCAAAGTGCACAATCTTTTCTCATCTAACTGTTCCAATTCATTCAACCGCTTTTGGGATTGCTCATCTGTTGATAACTGATCACAAATGGCTATTCTGAGTGAGGGCAATTGAACTTCAATTGGCAAGACTGCTTCTGTTCCATATACCAATGAATATGGAGTAGACCGCGTTGCATTGCGAGTGGTAGTCCGATAAGCCCATAAAGCATGATAGAGTTTATCAGGCCATGACCTCTTATCTTTATCTACCATCTTTTGCAGTATATTTGAAAGAGTCTTGTTGAAGGACTCTATCTGGCCATTAGCCGCTGCATGATATCGAGATGAATGGTTGGACTTAATGTTGTATTCTTGATACAATTTCATTACCTCAGAAGAACAGAAGTTGGTGCCGTTGTCTGTCAATATGGTATGAGGGACACCAAATCTAGTAATGATGTTAGACTTGATGAAGCTAACAATGCATTTAGAACTGACTTCTTTGAGAGGTACTGCCTCTGCCCATTTGGAAAAGAAATCAGTAGCAGTAAGAATGTACTTAAACTGCTTGGCCGTAGCTGAAGGGTAAGGTCCCACCACATCCATTCCCCATGTGGAAAATGGCCATGAGTATTTAGCTGTATGAAGCAACTCTGGAGGTTGATGAATGAAATTGGCATATACATGGCATGAATGACACTTCTTTGTGAAATTAACACAATCTTGTATCATTGAAGGCCAGAAGTATCCAAGCCTTCGAATTTGATCAGACAATCTATGTCCAGACTGGTGGGCACCACAGACTCCTGCATGCACTTCTTTTATGACAGCCATTGTCTCTTCACCATCAATACATCTGAAGAGAACTCCATCAAAACCACGTTTGTAGAGAATTTTCTCGAGGTGGTTTGGACCATCATAAAGAGTAAAATTGACCACACGTTGCCGAATTTGTTCTCTCTCGGCTCTATCAGGTGGAAGTGTTCCATTTTGAAGGTATTCCCTGATAGGTGACATCCATCCTGTAGTATGACCATATGGTTCAGGAATGGGACTAATTTCATTAATTTCCTCTGTTCTGACTTGAACATAAGGTGAAATTGCACGACGGTGGGCAATACTGATGGTTGTCTCGTCCCGATTTGGATCTGCTAAAGCTGTGGCTATATTAGCCAGTGCATCAGCTTGAGCATTTTGTGATCTTGGGACATAAGAAAATGTCGGTTCTGAAGGGAATTCCGACATTAACTCTCTGACGTAATCATACAAAGGGATTAATTCTTCTTTTCTAATGGCATAATCCCCATTGAATTGTTTGATTACCAGGTCTGAATCACCTTTCACCTTTAAGTGATTCACTTGTGCTTGAAGTGCTAACTCCAAGCCTGCAATGAGAGCTTGGTATTCAGCTTCATTATTGGTACCACCTTCCCACAACAAAAAGGAATAAGGTAACACTGCCTTATCTGGAGAAATGAGCACAATTCCTAAACCAACTTTGTTGAATTTAGGATTTTCCATTTTCTTCCCTGTTGGACTTCTAGAAGCACCATCAAAATACATTTCCCATGTTTGAGGACTCTCTTGAATAGAAAAATCTTCCTCATCAGGGAGTTCTATATCTGAATACGTGTCTTCCACTGAAGGGTGTTTAGCCAGGAAATCAGCCAGAGCTTGGCCCTTAATTGCCTTTTGAGACACATACTGGATGTCGAACTGCTGTAGAATAACCGCCCACCTTGCCAGACGTCCTGTAAGCATTGGACGACTAAGGATGAATTTGAGTGGATTATTACGAGATACCAATTGGACCTCGTGATGTTGCAGGTAGTGTCTCAGTTTCTGAACTGCAAAGATTAATGCTAGGCAGCATTTTTCAATACTCGAATACCGGGTTTCTGCTTCAAGCATAGCTCTACTAAGATAGTAGAGACTATTTTCATTCCCAGCATCATTCTTTTGAGCGAGAAAGGCACCCAATGATCGCTCTAAAGCTGTCACATAGAGGATAAGAGGCCTACCCTCAACAGGTGGCATGAGTACTGGTGGACTTAAGAGGTATTTCTTGAGAACATCAAATGCTTCTTGACATTATTCAGTCCACTTGTAAGTGACTCCTTTCTTCAATAATTTGGTAAAAGGTAAACTTTTTCCTGCCAAATTGGCGATGAAATGCCGAATATAGGCTAAGTGTCCTTGAAGTCCTCTTAATTCTTTCAAATTCTGAGGAGGTGACATACCAAGGATTGATTTGGTCTTCTCAGGATCGACTTCAATACCACGATGGCGTACAACAAAGCCGAGGAATTTTCCTGAGGTTACCCCAAAAGCACATTTTAAGGGGTTCATCTTCAAATTATGTTGTCGAAGCTTGTGGAATATGATTTCCAAATCAGCCAAGTGATCAAAACGTTGTTTGGATTTAACCACCAAATCATCTACATAGCATTCAACAAATTTCCCTAGAAAAGGTTTGAAGATACGATGCATGGCGCGTTGATATGTTGCACCTGCATTCTTTAAACCAAAGGGCATCACCCGGTAACAAAACACACCTTGAGGAGCTCTGAAGGCTGTATATTCCTCATCTTCTGGGGCCATTCGGATCTGATTATATCCAGAATATCCATCCATGAAAGAAAGTACTTCATAGCCAGCCGTCGCATCAATTAAGAGTTCTGTAATCGGAACTGGAAAATCATCTTTGGGACAATACCGATTAAGATCTCTGAAATCGATGCAAACCCTAATTTGTCCGTTCTTTTTCTTTACTGGGACAATATTAGCCAACCACTTGGGATATTGAACTTCTCTGACGAAGTTAGCTTTGATAAGATTATCCACTTCAGCCTCGATTTTGGAAGCATAGGTTGGGTGTGTTCTTCTCGCGGCTTGCTTGAATCCTCGATGTTCTTTTGGCAAACCCAAATGATGGGTGGCAACATCAGGATCAAGTCCAGGCATCTCTGTATAATTCCAAGCAAAAATATCTTTATTTTTCTTTAGAAAAGAAATATACATCTCTTGTTCTTCAAGGGTCATGGCCGCACTAATTAAAGTGGGGCGTGGATCTTTCTCTGTACCCAGATTTACTTCTCTGAGTTCATCCACAGTGGTAGAAATACCCTCTTCAAATGCTGGAGGAGCATCTCTAAGATCATCCTCTTCCTCTTCATCATGTTTTATTTCTTCCGTTTCTACTTGCAAAGTAGATGAAAAAACGAAATTCTCATGATCATAAGAGATGTAAAAATTTTCACATTTTGAAGAAGAAGCTTCCATTTCCGACCCTATTGATGAAAAAGGGTCTTCTTTGGGAAATAAAGAGGAGATGATGGATTGAGAATCGACATCAACATTCACCTCTGGTGTTGCTATAACTTCTTCTGGCCTGATTAGCAAAGTATAGACTTGTTGGATTTCAGCAGACGAAATGAAAACGTCACCACTTATGCTTTCATCACTGCTTGGTAAGTTACCAATTTCTCCCATGTTGTCTGGCTCGATTTCCGTAATTGACATTATGGATCTTTCCATAAGAGTATTTTGATTTGGGCCTATTTTGTCAATTTGACTGATAGGTAACACATAATCTGTACTCACATGTGAAAATGGATTTATTGGAATTTTTTCCAAACCATATGGAGCATTAACATTGGTAATTTCCTTCATTGTAGATTTTTCTCTTCCCTTCATGTGATAAAATTCCGCCTCAATGTATTGAGACTCACATGTTTTGAACGGGGCCTTATCACCATACAATGTTCCAACTTGACCATCGAAACAGTATTTGAGACATTGATGGTATGATGATGGAATAGCTGCATGCTGATGTAACCAGGGTCTTCCAAGCAAGATATTGAAAGCTGAGTCTTGATCAACAATAATGAAATCTGAATTGGAAACAAGATCTCCAAACTGAGTTCTGAGCGTAACTTCTCCCAGTGGTTCTTGTTCATTTTTATCATATCCTTGCAATATCATGGTAGAAGGAGATAAATCAGATTCCGTGAGGCCCAATCGACGAAGTGTGCGAATGGGCATGAGGTTGACTCCTGAACCATTGTCAATAAAAGCTCTTCGAACATCTATACCATTGACTTTTCCATATAGGTATAAAGGTTTTATGTGCCCATGCACAACATCATCTTCATCTTTATCAGTAAAAGATATCACTGCATGGCATTCTGCAGGATTATTCTCTATGTGATAAATTTCAGCTGCAGCAATTTCAGCTTCAAACTCCTGAGGACTTGACAAAGCTTCGATGAGTGCTTCCCGAAGATCTTTTGATAGATTCAAAGCATCCAAAATTGATAATTTGGCTGGTACTTGGGCCAAGTGTTTCAATATATCATACTTTTGATCTAGAGGCCTGTGTTTCCCAATAGGAATATGCGGTTTAGCAGGTACCTTGGAAGCAGATGCTTTGGAAGCTGATGCATCTTGTATTGAAGTTGGCAACATATTTGGTTTTGGAAAATTAGACTGATTAGATCCATTTACTTGCTGAGATAAAGAAGATGGAACCTTTAATCGGTCTTCCAAAATAACCGTGCCGAAGCTGAGTTGACCATTGGCAGAAGAACTTGCTTGTTCATTTTGAGCACGCTGAAGGGCTCTACCACGAGTTTCTGCTGCATATACAGTGCTAGCAGGGGTAGAATTAGAGTAGTGGCTTCGGAAAGATCCACGTCTTCCCCTATATCCTGAACCTCTAGAACTTCCTCGGGTTCCCTTATTTGATATAGGGAATTCAGGCTCATCAAGACTGGAATATGAATCTGTTAATTGAATCATATTAACAGAACCAAAGATTAACTCTTCGTCTGATAAAGACTCTGCCAAGTTAGCCTGTTTAGGCTGTGCCGTTTGGTGGGACGGTGCCCGTGGCTTTGAAGTAGATGGCATGAAATCTGCCAGAGTCAAAGACAATTTAGGCTTTGATACATACTCATCTTCTCCTGATTCCTCTTTCTTCTTTGAATTGCGCTGCCCTTTTGAGGATTTGTCCTTTGATGGAGGCTTTACTGCAGCTTTTGTAGGAGACACAATTGGCTTCTTCAATTGTGTTCGCAAAATGGAATGGGTCCGATTGATTGTCTTTCTGACCATCCAATCATCATATTTTTTCGCAGTTTTGCTTTTGACTTCCTGCCACTCGCATCCTTCTTCTGGATCTGTAGCGGTAATACATGCTACATGAGCTGAAGAACCCTTCAATTTGACTTGTCCCAAGTCGACCATCTTTTGTAGGAGGTCTTTAAAGACAAAACACTCCTGGATGGGATGTCCCAACATTTGATGAAAGGGACAATAATTGGGACGATCTTCATCTCCTTCCTTGTTTGGTCTCTTCGGCACTGGTAATTGAACCAAATTATTTTCCAGAGCTGAAATGAAGTAACCAGGAACTTTCTCACTTCGGAAAGAGTATGTTTTACTCTTCATATCCTCAAATTGTTTTCATCGTTGATCTTTTTGATCATTTGGACGAAACAGCCTTTTTTGATGGCGTTCAGGAGGTGGAGCCCTTCGAGAAGATGAAGGTTTTGAAGTAGAAATAGGTACAGGTGCCTGTTTAAGCATAACTGTAGCAGTTTCTGCTTTACCCATTCTTCTTCCTGGAGCTGATGGAATTACACGAGATTTAACCTTAGCCTGCATAAGGGAATCTTCAATCTGTTGAGCGATTGAAGTAAGGTCTCGAAACCCTCCTTTGTATTTCACAGGGATCAATGGCGTGCGTAATTCGTCACGCAAATTTGCCACACAGATTGGCAACAATTCCTCCTGAGGGAGTGATAAACTCAAGGAATTCGTTAATCCCTTCCAACGAGAAATGAAATCAGAGACTCTTTCATTCTCCCTTTGCTTGCAGTTTGTAAGATCGAAAACTGTCATTTTTGGCAAAGTTGAGCTGAACTGAAGAAGGAATTTTTGACGAAGATCCTCCCATCCGATGACTGACCGGGATTTCAAGCTTGTATACCAGACAAAAGCTGGTCCTTGCAAGGTTCGCACGAAGCATCTGAGTTTCACTGCTTCTTGCTGCTCTGGAGTTCCCATCATAGGATCACAACAAGACACGTAATGCGTCAAATGTTGTTCAAGGTCGCCTGATCCATTGAAAGTAGGAAAAATAGGGTTTCCAAAACTGGATGGAGGAGAAATTGAATCTACCCATTCAGGGTAAACTATCTTTTCAGGTTGAACTTGCGCCCGTTTCCATTCCATAGTTTCTAACCGAGCTGTTAATGACTCAATAGTAGTTATTAACTTTTGAGAAACGTCAGGTTGAACTTGGTTTTGGGTAGGTGCAATGAATGGAGCTTGGACAGCCGTGGAGGTTGGTGCTGCAACTAATGGTAGTGCTGCCAACCGTTGTTGCGTTTGACCCGTAGGATTAGACCTCTGTGGGTGTACTGATAAAGGAGGATATTCCTGATCCATCTCATTAGTTACAACAAATTCCTTTGGCTGTCGGACTTCAGCATTCTTAAGAAGAAGACTACTCTGAAGTAGTTCTGCATTCAACCTTCTTAATTCTTTCATTTCTTCCTCCTGTTGTGCAAATCTTTGCTCTAATGAGAGCGATTGACCTCCTTCAGAGGAAGGGTGAGAAGTAACCTGATTCTTTCCTTTCCCCTTATTGGATCCTTTTCGGAGAGGGGGAAGTGGGTTACTTGAAGGAATACCCAGATTTTGGGTAAGCCTTTGATTACGTGTGCGCACACCTTCTTCATTTAGGTCTGTGTGCGTGACTTCTTGAGCAGGAACCTCTTCGTCTGATCCCTCTGATTGAGCCTCATCTGGTGAATCAGTAGCAACGGCAGTGATGACATTAATGGATGCCTATTGCATGGAATCCTTTCTATCAGCATTTCTGTGATATTGTCTCCTTCTATGTCCATGATAAGACATGGCATTCCGTTGACTTGATCCCTCAGGAATTTCTTGGAGAACCGTCACTTGGAGAGAATCTCCTGACATCTTGGCTCTTCGTTCCTCTTGAGGCTTATTCCCTAATCGAGAGAATACTAACTTTCTCTGAGGGAGGGATTGAAGATTTGAAAAAGTCCCCAGTCCGGTGGGCTGGGGGTGTTCCTGTTGCTTCCGCTCAACTCCTCGAATCCCATTCGTTGATTCTGAGGGTTGGGTTAGAGAAGTCCCCAGTCTGGAAAGCTGGGGTGTCTCTTGACATGCTATGTCTGAGATTTTTTTAAAATCTCTCTTGATCTTGCGAATCTTAGTTCGGAAATTAGCTGGATGCATTAACCTGTATCCACTTTTATCACCTGGTTCAACAGACTGTTGGATGATTTCCGAAACTTCTGTCATTTGATGACGTGTTTTCTCCAGACGAGAGGCTTGCGCAATATTCTCGCCTGCTTGATGTAGGAGCAATTCAACAACCTGTTCTCTATATACTTGACTTTGAGAGGAACTAGTTGAAGCTTGATCTCGAGCAAGCTTTTGATTATGAACAAAGCCCATTGACTGTGGCCGGCCATGGGCAATAACATTGCATGAGACCATTTTCGGCGGGCTCTGCTGACCGGAAAGCACTGTGAAATGTAGTGCTCCGTGAACACCCCATCCTCTGATATGAACATTAGATGGAGCATTGGAAATTAACTGACGCAATCTTCTTAGTGCGCCAAGGCATTAACGTTGAAGGGTTCTCTGTTGCTTTTCAGCCTTCGGATACCGAGAGACTGATAGAGATGCCAAATCAATCTGGCGTTGTAACCCTTCTATTATCTTAAGATGATTTTCATATTCATCGTAAGATAATACCTTCTTCTTTAATTGACAAAGAGTTTTCCATATGTTGAGACGAATATCATGGATTCCATCATCCGTCAACATCTTTGGAATGTCATACTGTGAATCAGCCAAAGGCCAAAACATGACTGGTACTTCACCTTTTGCCAGTTTTTTCCTCATGTTCAGCATTTCCTCTTTATCATTAAATGAAGATTCTTCTACCTGTTTGGACCAGAGTTGGTGTTTCCTTGTTGCTTCATCGGATTCAACAAGATTGGTAGAGGAATCACTATTCATGCTGGAATATGAATGACCCAGGGAAGGTTCGGAGAATAACCTGAACCCCATGCTATCTTCTGATGGAGAAAGAGTTTCACCTGCCGATAGTAAAACTTCAGACATGACTGGTTTTACGTTTGCAAGTGCCTCGAGATAGGAGGGCTTTCTCGTCACTACATTGCCTTCTAAAGAATTTTCGAGACAATGTGAATCACTACTGCGGAGAGGACTTTCGCAGCGAAGTTCATCACCATGAGGAGGACCTTCATGATGGGTTACAGCAAAAGATGAGATCTCTTGCTCTTTGGTCTTCTGACCACACAGAGGGTTCCTGTGGTTCTCATCTGAAGAAGAAACTTCAAGATTGACCAAATTTTCATGAAGCAAGTCTTCATGAGGAAGTGTCTGTTGAAGACCTTCGAGATTAATGTTCCTGTTATTGGGAACTGAGGAAGTAGAATCTTGAATTCCGACAGATAAATGTCTGAGGGCTTCAAGAACTCCAGCATCGAGCAAGGCCTTGTTGCAGATTGGCCTTTGATCTCCTGACTGTGCTGGGCGGATCTTTTTCTTAGATGCCTTCTTACTCGCTTTAGAAACCACTTGATGACGAAAGTGATTGCTCTGAGCAGGTGTATGTGCCTGATCAGGAAAGATGGTCAGGTTAGGCTGACGATCATCGCTCAAATCAGGTATGTGCCTGACTTGGTTGTCCATATGATATGGGGGAGTAGGACCCACAACCCTCTTGGAATGGAACAGATGTGTGTGTCTGTTCCGGAGTGAATTGTTGATGTGTCACTCCACTGCTAGGGATAGATTTATGTGTCTGTCCCTGAGATGATGCTGAAGCTGTTATGATATCCTGGAAAGCATCCAGAATATGAGCAGGAATTTGCTTCTGCTCTTTCACCATTGACAAAATATGTTTGGTGACTTCAGCCGCCGGAACAGGGATATACGTCCATTCCGGGCTTGGAGTAGGTGTATGTGCCTGCTCCTGTCCTCCTTTTCCTGTCAGTGAATCCTGACAGTACTCAAGTGTGGAGGAAGAGAGTTTAGTCTGCCTCCTGTTTGTCATCGGGGCTTTCCGACTGACTTCTCTGTGCGCTAACAAACGAGACTGTTGGTAGACTTGATTAGTATTAGCAGGTGTATGTGCCTGCTGATTACATTTCGCCAAACGCGGTTGACGAGATCCATCATATGTAGTCAGACGAGCCTGCTGACTAACTGCTGATGTATAAGCAGGTGTATGCTCCTGCCTATGGTACTCCGCCGGAATTGCCTGGCGGGATCGGCTTGATGCTGCCAGACGAGTCTGCTGGACAGCGGGATTAAAACGGGCAGGTGTGTATGCCTGCTCGTTGTTTGCCACCAAGTTAGGTTGGTGGACTTCTCCGGAGATGGCAGGGATGACAACCTGCCTATTGTTAACCGGATTCCGTCTCTGGCGATTCATCTTGCCTGCTCGGGTTCGAGGAACCTGAGCTGAACGCCTGGAGTCGGTACCCTCATCATGTTGAGGGCGCACTACCGCACGAGTCTGGCGGAGATTGTTGATGGGAGCCCTTGAGAAGGACTCCTGTCTTTTTGAATTAAGGTCCTGCGGGACCTGCTCATTCACTTCCTCGGAGTAAGGGAGTGAATGGAAATTGCGTTCCGGGGATAACGACCCGAAACGGTTGGAGACGGTAGTCAGCACCGTCTGCTTCTTGATTGCTGGTCGCTGTTGTCCGGACGACCAGGTAGAATTGTTAACTTGGAGGGCTTGACGAGCGGCCTCCAGAGTTGGGATAGTACCGTTGCGACGGTACTCCTTAACCAGTGCATTAGAAACACAGCGTTGAAGACGCTGAGTTGGTGATGTCATCCTCAGAGCGGATGACGTTCCAGCAGGAGTAGCAGCATTGGTTTTCACAGCAGCAGACCTCACAGTAGAGGTGTTCCCAGCAGCAGTATTCACAGGGGTGAATTTAAGGAAAGCCATTTTTTGTAGAAGATCATGAAAAAAGAGTGCCATTTTCATGTAAGAGACATAATCAAGATGAATCCGGCTACTGTATCTTTTGGATGATCATATGTCAATGATTTCCTTGTTGGCCCAAAGGGCCTAACAGATAAGAAGAACATCACTTTATCTTCGTTAAGGATTCACGTCGGGTTCACCATTTTTGTTTCGCACGGAATCCGGGGATGACCTCCTAGACGGGAGATTCAAACGTTCCGATCGGTTTCTAACGGGTTTGTTCGTAGAACCGGAAACATCCAATGATTCCACATCCGTTTGGACCAACTTTCCAAAGGCAGGCGCTCATTAGCTTGTGGACTAATGAGGCTTAGGAATTTGCATTGGTCGAGAGGATGGGAGGTCGGACTCATCACACCTTTTTGAGGGGAATTATTGTCTACTCTGGGACTCTCTTTATAGATTTAAGTTAAGTTCGTGAATCCTTATTACCTTACCAAGTATAAAATGAGCTTTCCTTTAGTTTTAACAATCAATGATTAAATATGCAAGAAATTTAGAGAATCTTTTATATGTATTCGAGGTTCTTCATCAATATAGAATCATCTATATTTGTTTAGAGATTCTTGGTCAATGGTATCCTTCAAAACATTTATATAATAGTCTCTTGGTCATTTTGATGACCAGGCTGGTTTTAAAGCCACTCAGTGGGGCACTTGAAGTTTATCGTCATTCAGAAGGACAGAGATTATTTCAATGTTGGGATCGAACCCATAAATGGGCTACCTACGTATCCTTTGTTTTGAAAAAGGAATCAGAACCCACGTAGTTCGAGGAATGGGATATGATGTTTTATGATTGATGGCTCAAAGATGAATGTCATAATTACTTTTACACTCTAAGCTCACGTGAGTCATGCTCGGTGTGAGAAACAAGAGGTATTGGTAAAATTTAGACAATTGTGCCATAAAAGATGCAATCATAAGAATTTGTTTTGGGGCTTATGTATAGATGACTGCCCAGATAGACGAAAGTTTAGGATTTACTTTTAGGGAGAAAATCCATGAACAGGGTCCACAAAGTTATATGTGCTTCATGGAGATTTGAATACTCTAATCTTGGGGCTTACTCCTAAGGAGGATGCCCAAGTTAGGAGGGGACTTATGATTGGGTTTTATTCCTGAAAAGGATACCCAAATCAAAGGTAATTTATGACTGGTTAAGAGAAATTTTAAGAGGCTTGGGGCTTACTCCTAAGAAGGATGCCCAAGATTTATGACTGGGACTTATTCCTGAGAAGGAAGCCTATGTTAGGGGACTTGGGGCTTACTCCTGAAAAGGAAGCCCAAGGTTATGACTGAGTCTTATTCCTGAAAAGGAGACCCAGGTTAGGGATTAAGGTTTGGGGCTTACTCCTGAGGAGGATGCCCAAGATTAATGCACTTGATTGGGGCTTATTCTTAAGAAAGATGCCCAAGATTTATGACTAGGACTTATTCCTGAGAAGGAAGCCTAGGTTAGGGGACTTGGGGCTTACTCCTGAAAAGGATGCCCAAGGTTATGACTCAGTCTTATTCCTGAAAAGGAGTCCGAGGTTAGGGATTAAGGTTTGGGGCTTACTCCTGAGGAGGATGCCCAAGATTAAAGCACTTGATTGGGGCTTATTCTTAAGAAAGATGCCCAAGATTAAAGGTTTTTATAACTGGGGATTATTCCTGAAAAGGAGACCCAGGTTAGGATTCTCTCATCTTAAAGGATGAGGTTGAATGAATGAAATCTCAATCTTTGGTGACATAAAGATGTTTAAATCACTAGGTTTTGAGAGGTATTTCACAGAATTCCTTTCAGATAAGGATGTCAAATCAAGAAATCATGCCATAAATGGCTTTGAAGAGTATCTTGAAGACTGAATCTTGAATAGGAAGGGTGAAATGGCTTAAGAGGGGTAAAAATGGGCAAGATGGGCACCCAAAAAGATAGGGGCACGCAAGTCTTGAAAGGCGCGCAAGTCCTGCGGCGGTGCGCAAGTATTGGTCGCCCAAGTATACTTGCGCGACATTAGGGATACTTGCGCGATTTTCCACCAGTATTGAAATGCTTGAGCGACTCTTTATTAAACCCTTTACCATCCTCCTGAGGTTCTTCCAGAAGAGGGACGTGCAAGTTATATTGCAGGAATTAAGTAGGCGCGCAAGTGTTTGATAAGTTTCAACACTTCGGCCTTCCTTTTTCTCTTTAGATCTTCCGTTCTAGGTAAGAAATTACCTTAGAAGTGTTCCGGAAGCTTTGAGAAGAGACTTGGGCGTCGGGAGCTTCAATCCGAGTTTCTGGAAAAAGATCCTTTTGAATGGGGGGCCCACAGGGTCTATTTATAGGCAAACGAAGACCCCGGGCGGTTATCGGGTGGTTACCGGGCGGTTATCACTTACGTTGTGCAAGTCACTTGCACGACCATGAGGCGTCGCGCAAGTACTTGCATGACCACTAGGCGGCGCGCAAGTGTACTTGCGCGACCATGAGGGAACTTGCGCGACCTATGGGAAATGTTCTCCTTGTGTATCCCTTTGTCGATTTTTGATGTTTCATCAAAGGATGAATCACATTGGACTCAGATATTCCCTTTTCCGATCTTTAGATTCTGTGACGAAAGGAGCGTCAACAATAAGTAAGGGTTATCTTTTGAGATCCTTCTTTATGGTTGTCATTGTTGGATTTAGTGAGACCTTGATGGTCTTGGGGTCCCTTATGAGTATCATTATACCCACCCCTTCATGGGTTATTCCCACACCTCGTTGTACTGGATGCAGACGACGAGCATCGTTGATGGTAGCCGAGTGTACGAGGACTAGACGACAGCTAGAGGTGGACCTCACGATGAGTCGGTACCCGGTGGAGGTTGACGGACGAGGGTGATGAGGAGGCTATCTGTACCAACACTTCAGGTAGGATCCGTGGGGGACGATCTAGGAGCAACACTATCTGTACCTACCGTTCAGGTAAGATCTGGGGCGGACAACCCTGGAGCTGCTTGTCACCTTCCATCTGTTTTGCCTTTTACCTTGTACTTTTCAGTCGGGCTTGTATTTCCGGCCCCTTACTTTTAGCACTACTTTTTTTAGTTTTACTCAATGTTTTCATCCAATATTACTCTTGTTAAATTTGTTTATGTTTTATAATGGAAATGTCTTCCCAGTTATAGGGATTTACGCCTTTTGGTTCTAGTCTCCAGCCACTGGCCTATGGAAGGTGGGCTTGGGGTAGTCATGGCATGGGCCCCGAGGATGGGTCATGACACTTATTATAATAATAAGACCATGAATTGAAATAATTTTAGAGTTTTGAGAAACAATAGATCAATCCTGAAAGGTTCTATCAATTTTAGATCTCAAGAGAAAAGAGTATCTAGTTTGGGATCCATGTCTCAAACATGTTTCTATAATTAGAGAGATTAGAATGAAAAACCATATTCCAATGATATATAATTATATATTTAAAAGAATAAAATCAAAGATTGTATATTGATCAAGATAATAAACTAATGGTTGTATTGTTTGTAAAACAATAATAGCTATACATCATGAATAACTTCAACTAGTATCATGTTTCCTCCATAAAACAATTCTATTAATTTGAGAAGAAATTTATTTTGTATTTTTCATGAAAAAAATCAACCAGGATGATTTCAATTCAATATCAACCCTTATGGGGTAGTTTTAAGATGAAAAATAAACCAAATATTTTTGAAATTATAATAAAATCTAGAATTTTTGGAATGCATTTGTAGAGGATAATATTTGAGATATGATGTTCAATTTCCCATTTCTTATTTTGGATTATATTAGATGTGTTTAGTAATGGGAGCTATTGTTACCAAAAATATTATTCTAAAGTTGAGAAATAAATTCATTCAGTAGGTTGATTTTGATATATTTATTAATGAATGTAGTATGTTAAGTATATGATGTATATTTTATCATAAAATCCCCACGAAATATATTTCAGAGTTTTTGCCACATTACATATAGTTTATGGACATATTTTTGGTATATATTAGTCACTCATATTTTTTATACCAAGTATTATTCACGTAGAAAAATAATTTATTAATTTATGGCTCATTTCTAAACTAAATGTGATTCCACCCATTCCTCATGGAAAATTTCATGGTTCATGAAATCAATGGTTAAATTATGAATGGGTTTACAAATAAGGGGAGAATATGGTTTTATAGTAAATATAGTTAAAGAGTTGAAACACAATTTTCCACCGATATTACACTTGTATACATATTTTCAGTAAGGGGGAGAAGGAAAACTGATTAGATTAAAAATAACATATTGACATTAATTTTTTTAAATAATTAATTTTAATTGACAAAAAAAATTAAAAGTGGGTAGATTGAAGAACCAAAAAAATTTGATTATAATATTTTGTACCTATATATATTGGTTTTTTTAGTGTTTTCGGAAGATCTAATTAAGATGAGTAATGTTCCTCCCCTCCTATTTACATTTAATTAATTGGAAATAAAAATATTTAACATATTGGTGGATGATAATAAATATTCAGAATCAAGAAATAAGTATTTAAATCTGATTATTATTGTCCTATTTTTTATTTTGTAAAATATAAATTAATATTGGTTAAGAAATATTATACCTAATACACTTTATATTATAGTTTCAAAACATATAATTGTTTAGTAGTGGAAGGAATGTTTATTAGATGATATAGTTATATATGGTTAACATGAATTTATATATGTATATATAGATGTTATACTTTTAGAAGATGATACGTGAAGTGTATGTAGTAATAAAATTAAATGATTATATATAAACTCTATGATACATTATTTAGAATTCATTACCAAAAAGTTACCCATGGTTAAATTTTGGAGAGTGTATCATTCAGAATAAAACCAAAGATTTATTATGAATAATGTATCTTGAACATGAAGATAATATGTATTGTTTTCTTAGTGTAATTTTATTTATGAACAAGAAAATATATAGTTGGTGTAACATATGTTTTTTATGATACTTTTATGCCTAACTAGTGTAATTCTATCTAAAAATATATGTTTCATCAATGAAGTATATGTATTCCATGAGAGTACATCCACTCAAATTGGATTAAGAATTTATGATTCTGTCAACATTTAGTAATGTATTTTCAAAAGAAAATTTTCATATATATTATTTATTAATACCTACAATATATTTTTAAAAATCAATCTAATGATGTTGTGGTGATTTTTATGGAAAAACAATAATTATTACTTAAAATGAATAATGATTTGCCTGGATTTTATTAGAAGAAGATTATATTTGAAGAGTATTGTTCCATTTTATTTTGATTTATAAAGACAAAATATTTATCAGTGAATTCATCAGATGGTATGGATTTTCGGGAATCATCATCTGTCAAGGTAAATCCTTGAAGATTAGAAGTGGAGATATTGAGTTTATTTGAATTTGTAACACTCAAAATAAGGAAACAAGTAAATTTAGTAAATAGTGGATATTAATTAAATAATATAGATACAAAATAATGTTAAGTGATAAATAAATTATGAGTTCATGAATCTATGGGTCATGTGGAAGATATGAGACCTAAAATTTAAGTATAACATACGTATAGGGTTATATATTCTTAATTATATTAACTAGATTAGTTTTCAAAGTATAGTTCTTTTAATAATAGGAATAGTGAAAGATTTATATGAATGTGTTTTTAAGAAGGGTAGTGTTATTTTTTCAGATAAAGATAATATCATATTTTTTACATTTGTTTTATACATTCTTATGAAAAATATTTTCACAATGGATCTTACATGAAAATATATTATGTGAATCACTTATAGTAGTATATAGTTATATGAATATAGTAACATGAAAAAATATTTTCACCAACAAAAATGTGAATAGGTTCCAAAATCTATTGTGTGAAAAAGCGCATGAAATTAGTGGTAAATGTTTGATTAATTTATTTTTTTCATACAAAATAGATAATGATATAAAAGAATTTTGACTCTCGAAATTAATAAATCAAAATTGTTGAAAGTGACAAAGATGAACATACTAGGTCAGTGTAGTTATGCTTCAGATGTAGAAGTGATTAGAATATTTTGATAAATATATATTTAAATGAAAAGTAAATTATATAAAATGTAAAACTTTTGAAATATTTTATATGTTTTAGAAAATATGTCACTTAGAATAAGTAGAGAATAATCCTATTCTACATTTTTTCATACATTGAATATAATTTGTAGTTACGTAATCTAAATAATTTAAAGATGTAATAGACCAACAATAATATTTTTTTATATGTTTATTAAATTATAATAAAATACCATTATAATTTAATTTGATCATAAATTTGATGTGGATATATCCTAGTCTATAGTATTGACTGTTTTTTAGTTTTTTATAGAAAAAATAAATTCAATAATATATATTACCAGTATGATTCATGTCAAGTAGTTCAGTAGTCTTTTGACTATTAGGAGGCATAATAGAGAACCAACATTGGTGAAGGATGATTCCTCCACATACTAATTATGTTTTTTAAGACACGTTGTATATATGATGACACAATCTCCATTGTAACAGTTACACTAAAATTCAAAAACTTGTGTCTCATACATGACTCAAACCCATCATGTAATTAGTCACTCATTTTTTTAGGGAACATCACAAAAATTCAATATGTTGAAATAATTTAAATTTTTATTAAATGGGGTTTGAAATGTTTTTTTAACATATGAGTTCTATTAATCATATTTGGTGTTATTGGTTTAATTTAAAAACACGGTCCAATTTTTATTTGAAAGAATGCGGAAAAATTGATTTACACTGATACCTTCCCCCCACTCTTAGTGTGGCTAAACCAATTTATGGGAATATAAATTACTATAAATATATTATCACTTATATATTTTATAATAAGAAATATATTAATTATGTTTTATATCTATATTTCAAGCCTATAAAAGCCATTATTTTTTAACCCTGTATTTTTTTCTTTTTCATTATTTCTATTTTAATTTTTTACTAATATTTCCATGTAATAATTGATATTAAAATATTATAGTTCATACAAACATATTAAAAGAAATTATATAACTAAAATTATTTTACTTGAGGATTGTAAAAAAATATTGACATAAAACAATCAATCTTACCAAATAATGATTCATAAATGAACATGATCATGCATACTGTAAGAAACTGATATTTTAAAAGAAGAATATCAAGTTCAATAGAATATATGACACACAACACAAAAATATAAGTTAATTTAACACCCTAAGACTTTAAGATATATTCCTTTTTCAATAAATTAAATCTATTTTATATCTTGTGATGCACAGAGCATAAGGTTTACGTGAAACCTGATACTCTATTAAAATATTAATATATAAAAATGACCATTATAACATATCCATTAAGTTGGTGGGTATTAATATCACTAAATATATTATGATAATTATATTTTATACACATTTATAAAAAAAATCAATTGTTGTCAATTTAATAAAAATAAATATGTATCATTGGAATGAAAACAATATGTATTTTTGACAAACTATATTTTCCAAAAAGGTGATTTAGTCATGCTTTGTGTGCATCTATTTATATTATTATGTAAAAAAATTGCGAAATTTTATTTGAAAACTATAATTTATTTTTACAAAATACAATTCTAAATAAACATTGTTTCTATTTTATAAATTATTTTAAAAATATTAATTTTATGATGAATAGTGAAAATTATTAAATTTTAATGAAAGAATCTTGATTATTTAAATTATTTAAAAAGATAAATTATATATTATATTTTTTTAAGATAATATTACTCAAATTAAATTTTAATTTTTGTAATTTAGTTCATTTGAATCAATTTTATGTTGAATTTGATATAAAAACATTTTATTCTTTTTTGATATTCTTTTAAAAAATTGTTTTTCCCATGCTTATGTGGGTTTAATTTTAAATTGAATTATAAAAAATAATATAAAGGATATTTTCAAATTTGATTCTATATTTTTAGTAATAAATATTTAATTTTACAATATGTTAAAATTAATTTTTGAACATAGTAAAAATTGAAAACAATAAAAATTCATTATCATGGGTAAGGTGAACACGAATTTACTTGGGGTTAAACTCAAATGATAATTAGTATACATGACATAAAACGTGTCAAAATAACATTTTAATTAAATATATTTAACTTTTAATCTATAATTTTCTATAATGAACTATTTTTCCCTTGTGGAATGTGAAAAATATAGGTACGGTTTTTTGTTTTCACAAATTCTTTCTATGCCCCCACTTATAAAAGGCCTCCTCACCTCCTCTATACTTTGTACTTAAGAACCCATTTTTATTACCTAATAACCAACCCAATAACTTACATACACCTATACCAACATCCTAGGAGAATCCTTTTTATCATAAATCTAATCAAGAAAGGATTTTTTGTCAGACCTGAAGAGACCATCCAAAGAAATGTTAATGCTTTTAAATGAGAATTTATATATTATTTATTCTTCCAACTAATTAAAATATTATTAAATAATTATAATATCCAGAAATCAGTATATCCCATAAACATAGATGTTATTATGATTATTTAATAATCTATATCCATCCCCAATTCCATCAAATGAAAAATGTAATTGTCAATCTTGTGTATGGTGGAATACCGCCTCATGAACCGATGTAATTTTTTTTTATAACCAACATTAACGGATATGTATAATGATTCATTTGACATATTTATATGATTTTAATGAAATTATTATACTTATTTAATTATTAAATCATATCTACCTTCTTACATTCTATTATGTGGGGGGTGATAACGTCACTCCTGTGTGTGGAGGACTACCGCCTCACGAAGTGATGTGATTTCTTTTCCACTTACACATTACATAAAATATATTAAGGATAAAGGTAATGATAATATTTGATATTTGTTTCCTATAATAAATTCTGTAAATAAAATATCACATCTAAATTCTTACCTCCTGGTCCATCAACAAATGATTACATCACCTGTGCGTACGTGTGGACTACCGCCTCCATGTATGGATCTAAAATGTTTTTCATTTTATTTTTACATGTATTGTAATAAGGGTAAATTTTATTAATAAAAATAATATATATATAATAATAATGATTTTATAATGGTGAAATAATATTTATATTACTTTCATTCTATCTATTTGGAAAATGAATACAACGTTCTTTCTAATATATGACTTACCATCTCCATGAAATGTGTAACATATTTTATAAATTTGGATTTTATGAATTACAATAAATAAAAATATAAAAAATATGAATCATATTTATATTTTTTTTTTAATTTTTTATATGTTTTAATTAATATCCAAGGGAAAGGATTAAAATTACTAAACAAAAAGATACATGAAAAATAAAGCAATGATCACCTAAAATGGTGACTTTATCAATGAAATGTTAACCAATAGGTCATAAAATATTAAAATTATGTAATATAAGTTATGAAATATATTACTATGGTTTTTTAATATATGAAAAAAATTATATTTATTATATAGGAGTTATATACAAAAACAAAGGAAAGCTGGTCTATGGTAAGATATTTGCATTTCACTTTTACATTCGTGAGATGTATACAATATTTACCACATAGATCATTTATGTGGTGTATATATTTACAATTTTATATGCTATATAACTAGTCTTTTCAAATTAATGTTATTTTAATTTTCATTTGACGTTATTTTTCTCATGGTGTTTATGATATATTACTCATGAAACTCATTAATTTTATTCTCCTCAACTTATTCATGAATGATTCATGTAATGGTAAAATTTTCATCTCGTTGTTAATTAAAATTATCGAGATTGTTATTTTAAAAAAATCCAATAATAATAAGTGATGGGTTCCCACTATATCTTTTGATTAAATGATTGGTTTTATGAGAAAAATTATCACTGGATTTTGGATGTGAACTTTTTGATTTATGTAAGATGTATTTTTTTGATGCCTCACAATAGAAATTCCATCATTTTGAAATTATTTATTGATTATTTATTTTATAATTTGATTTGTTTGAATGTACACGGTTAAGGTTCTAGATCATTTTATTATTTATATGGTATTATATGATTATAATTTATTCCTACTATATTATTCTAAAATAATTGATTGAATGATATGTGTTTTAGTTATTTACCATTAAATAATTATTATACCTTATTTTTCATGATAGTGTTAAATTTACACATATACTTACTAACCGTTAGAGATCACCCCATGATTCTGGTAAGTGTTTTACGATTTATATATTTGGTTAAGATTAAGGGAACTAAAGATTTAATGATATAAAATACAATGTTTTATTGATTTATGTTTTTAATTGAAATATAAGATACAAATATGTATCTAGTTCACCATGACTACAAAATTATTCATTCTTTCATGATGTTATTCCCTATATATTATTCCAATATAATAGAGAATCTACTGACTCTAGGAAACTAGATTCGTGGTCTTTGAATTTAGTATTATATATCCACCCATTATCTTATTCATTCTATCTGATCAATTATAATACCCAAATCAATATATGATTTTTATAAACGATACTCATTATTTCAATATTCTAACCAAAAAATTTACAAAAAATAATCATCCTGATCTGTTGATATTCTTCTTGTTAATATATAAACTAATAAAAATCAAACATGTGTAAGATAAAGGGGAGAATATCATTATCCACAATATTTTATATCTACATTTCATGACATAAAAATAGGCATATGGTAGTATTGATTTTGAATAATCTGAATGAATATATAAGAACGAATTGAGGGAAAATAAATTGATGGGATTAGTCTATGGTATGATTCTAAAATTGATAAGTATTTAGTGATTTATATGATCAATACAGAGATCAATTTGTTTCAACTGGGTATCTCTCCAAGAAATAAGGGTATTCCTATTTAGATTTACTAATAATCAATGTTAAATGTGAGTTTTTATGTTTACCCTGGAAATTTCATAGTCCCCATTTTATTTTCACACTTTAGTAGCATAAAATCATTTTTCATAGTGAAAAACCTAATTCCATTTTTATGGGGGTAATATTCCTGGAGTTATGATTAAATTTGTGTGAAGAGGTGGGCTTGAGTAAAATCATTACTATAATTGCAAACTAATATGCACCAATGGATTTACATCCTTAGGGACTCATCTTATCTACGATAGTGTTTGTGTTAAAATTTTCCAAACATTACACTTCTAAATAATATGATTCTTAGAGGTATAGGGGTAATGGTTTTAATTATGATTTTTTTAAAGAATTTATTATTTAATATTTTAATATATACAATCAATATGGATATGTCCATGTATGATGTGGTTCATATGTTATGACACCATAGAAATGTGTTTCTAAGATTCTGTTCTAAGAAGTTTATGAATATACTATTGTTTTTTATGGAGGTTTCTATACTAAGGGTATTATTTTGTGGGATGATCAATTTAATAAATATAAATATATAATTATCTTTAGAAAGTACTTTTTTATATAATTATAATGATCACCTCTTAAATAACATTTTCCTTCTTCCATCATTATCAAGGTATTAAAAAATAAAAATCTCTAATTGAAAAAAATTAAATCCATTAATGCTCCAAAATATATGGGTGATTGAATAATCTATATCCAAAAAAATATTAAATAATTATTTTTAAAAATATAAAAATTTAGGATCTCTCTGATAAGTACATTGTTTATAAAATTTTAGTTACACATGACCTTACTATGTAAACTAAGAGAAGAATGGAAATATTTCAACTAATATGAATCAATGAATGGTTTGTATTTAAATTACACATCAAATATTGGTATTATAATCCATCATAGGTCAACATTAAAATCCATTAATGCATTACCCTCTTCATATACAATAGAATAATATACCAATCATTAGTTAATCCTGAATGATGATAAAACATTCCTGGACTAAACAATTTAATTTACATTTTTATCCATTTTATTCGATATTTTATAACATTTTATATCAATACATTTTTCACTCCTTCCATTTATTTCTCATTAATTTGACTATCCTTATTATTCTTAATAGTCTTTATTTATTTTCTATCTTCAATAAAATAAATATCCAAATCACTAAGATTTTTACCTTATCTTAACATCATATCTTATTCATCAAAATTATCTATCTCATAACAAATTTTAAACATGAATTATTCAGAACCAATTATCGAAGATATATCCCCACATTAAAAATCAATCAAGGCCCTTCATAATATATTTTTTCTCTCTTCTATTGGTAAATCTCAATCAGAATCAAATATTCTAGATTGTAAATGTTTATACATTAACTAAAATTTTATCAATTATAACTCATGGATATATCATTATTATATCATCCAAATGAAGATGAATTTCTCTTATCATTATCTCCTCTACATATAATTTTCTGAATATTGATTATGTAATGATATTCACATACACTAAAATCATTTAATTATTATATAACCCCAAAAGATAAAATATTACAAATAATTGAAAAAATTCACCAATCTAATTTATTTTTGACAAAATTATTTTCTCCATTCTTGAATAGGCACCCATGAGTCGTATTTTTCATATTTACTGCCAAGTATTATTTTTTTCAGCAACTCAAAAATAAAATTTAAATATATTATAATTTTAATTGAAGATTTTATAAAAATTATATTGATAGAAAAATTATTATAATCTTACTCCATTATTATTTGATTTTGCCTTGATTAAACTTCATTGGGAATGTTAGATGAGGTTTGTATGGTGCTTGATCTTTATATATAACTTCCATTTTAACTTACTTTTTCATTTTCTTCCACATTTACTCATTTTAAACTCTTTATAATTTATTCACATATTCTATCATTTTTTTGTAACTATCTTTCATATTTTTCACTATTAAAGGGATTATCTATTATTTTCCCTCCTGTATTGATTTCTTTATCACCAGAGAATATAATGTCAAGTGTCAAAATTAAATGATTTCCAATTCTATAACCATGAAACTAAATTTTTCTCAATGAAAATATTTAATCCATAAAATATACATTCAACTCATAAATGGTGTCCTATTTTCATTTCATTAATGTCATTATGAGCTCTTCAAGAATAAAATTAATCTTTGAATTGAATGTTCTTTATATTTTAATTTTTTCCCTGATGCTCTGAATATTTGATCAAAACTATGATTTTTATATTTAATATATCATTGAAAAACGTAGTGATTAAAATTTAACATCAGAAAAAAACACACAATACATAAAACGATATTGACCTATATCCATCATAAAGATTCTTAAAGTATTTTATTTATCAAAATATGCACTGAATTTAATTTACAGGATAAGTTTCTTTATTTTAATATCATTATTTAATCCATTGGAAATTATTTCATACCATTTCAGCAATAAGATCATATCTCTATTTATAAATATTCATCATTAGTTGACATCTAGTGAAAGTGTCAGTAAAAAGAATGTTTCATTGAAATAATACTATATAAATTTTTTAAATTAAACACCACGCCTCTATATTTTTAATGTAGATACTTCTATGATATGTCATAAATCCTCTCTCATGATGTATAAAAATATTTTCCCTCTAAAATATTTTAAATTAATATATAAATATTAATATTTATTTTTATTTAGGAATGAAATAATGTCATAATGAATTATCATACTAGACTATCAAATTTAAAACAGAATATTATACCAATAATTGAAATCACATTATATTTTTCATATAACTAAAATTCTAATATTATAATTATTTCCAAATAATTTAAAATAATATTGAACATGGATGTATAACAATTTTAAAGAAAATATCATTGTGTGTTTTTATCCGCCTGTGGTATCCCCACCAATTTAATCAAATTTGATATCAATTGGATGATTTATATCCATATATTGATTTATTTTAAAATGATTAGAAATGATATGACATGTGGGTTCTCCCCAAACATTTATGGTTGTTTAAAATCTATAAAAATTATTTACCTCAGTTATTTTCATTCCATAACTGGATTAATCTCTTATACATGATATAGACAGGTCCTTATTTTTTCATTATATAAACAAACTAGTTTAAATAATGTAAATAAAATAAAAATGTTGTTATACCTATTTTATAAAATTATCATTACTTTATTACTCAACCATAACATAAAATTAAAAACAATCGTGAACTAAGAGTACAAAAATAAACTACATAGGTAATGAGAAATCCCTTTCTGTAATCTATTTTAATGAAACATTTATTATGATTATAACACCTTGAAAAAGGTTCCACAATCAATGACACCCATGAGTGAACATAAATATTAATGGATAATAAAGTTTTAGTTTTTTATTTACATTACATTAAATCAAAAACTATAAATGTTTATTATAGTCTATGTTGAAGGTTAATCTTATAGAGAAAAATTATCCTTTGTTAAAACCATCAATTATAATGATAAAATGGTAGATTCATTTTATTAATAATCAATCTGGAACTAATTAATCTATATTTGAATGGTATAAGTGATCAATGAACGTATAAATCATAAATTATGACATAAATAATCATGAGAAATATTAAATTGACAAATATATCTTCCATATAATTATATACAGTCAATTCATTAGTTGATTTTCTATAATATATCTATTGAACCACAATTTTATTAAAATAATGTATATAAATTCACATAATATATTTGTGATCCATATTTATATTTAATAATTGATACCTAAAATCATTACATGATAAGTAATTAATTCAAATAACTTGTTAAGGAAATAAAAATCAACTACTTTATCAATAGTATTATTTACATTCATAATGAAAGAGGATAATATATTAAGGGCTGAATGGTTGAAAAAAACCCAAGAAAAGTGACATTGAAACCAAAATAACATAAATATTACCCATAAATCCCTTAAAAATCCCAACAAAATATTTATACCACATCATGATTTTAGAAGAAATTTTTTATCCATAATGTACATGAATGTGGTTCTTAGAGATCTTAATTCAAACTGACCAAATAATTTAAAATTTTAACCATGAACTCTTTTCATTAGTCATGTAAAATAAGTATTTAAAGGATATATGTAATTACATAAGGTGAGGCCAATTTTATAGAAAACATTCTCCAATGTATTAGTCTATATCTCCCATATATTTTCCACATTAGTTAAAATGAAAATTCAATCAAACTAACCTCCAAAATTAATGTGGTAAATCACAATTATCTGTGAAAAATATTTATCCAAGTATTAAAAATATAGAAATAAGTGAATTTCAATTTTTTATTCAAATACAACAATTTGAATGAATTATGAATTGTATGGGGGATTCTCATTTCCATCAAATATTTTCCTACCACATCTATTTCTTATGTACCACAATGTTATTGTCTTTACATCAACTCTACGTGAAAACTACTTCCCCCAGGCCATGACTAATTTCTTTTTTTTCAATTTTATATCTATTAGATTGGTCATTCATACACGTTTTATATAAAAATGTGCTTGGTTATCCCTGATTCAGCTCAAACATAATATTAGATCACTCCAATTTTTACAATAATCTAATTGATTTCCATTAAACTCAATCATAATCACTAACAAAACCTAACAGTCATAATAATTAAACAAAATAGACTTGTACACCAACAAAAAGTTTCACTACATAAATTCTCTTTACTATTTGTTCTTATAGCATAGACCACATCATATTAAAGAAAACTCCTTGGATTCGAGATCTATTTTTTCATTATCTTCTTCTTGAATTATCCAAAAGCATTATGATCAATACTTTCGTAATATATAAATATTATTTAACATATACAAAATTACCCTATCTTTTTATACAAATTATTAGTTAAAAATAATTCATAAAATTTTCCAGCCACATAACCTCATCAAAATAACATTTAATATAATTATGTAAATTTACAGGCCACTATCATTATATATATATATAATATATAAAATATAACCTTAAATTAATATTCAATTTTAGAAATAATTTATAATATAACATGAGTCATTTAGAGAGAGAATTACTTCTTCCATAAATTCCTTAAAAAACTTAATTCTATCGTTTTTACTCTTATTTAATCCATACATTTAAATATTTTATTCTTTCATCATGAATACATATCCAATAATGGAATCATGATCAAATCCCTAATTAAATAACTGCCAAAATAGAGGAAAACTAAGGGGAAAATAAATGAATATGAGAGAGTAGGACTATTAAATTCACTCTAAAAACACCAATAACATAAACATCAAGAAAAAATATAATATAATATGAATGGGGAGTTATATAACAAATTTACCTCACTATATACCCCCAAAATATCGTAAAATATTTGTTGTTAGACTATAAACATCCAATTATTTCCTCAATTTTATGGAAGGACCACGACACCCACAAAATTATGATGACCTCCATTTGGGTTCTATTGGAGTTGTTCATTATCTAGACTTTCCTCGCCATTTACCAAAATTCCCAAATGACTACATTGACTAATTATTTCTTATAAATATTCCAAATATAGTTTCTTATAAATATCCCAATCAGGAATAAAACCTCATTCTTTTACTTGAAATTCATTGATTTAAATCCATCAGGGTTTTTGTTTCATTGGAATCTATAATTTATTGAATTCCATTATGACCATAAGGTGTTAGTCATTAGATATTTATATGGTATATTATAGGGATATAATTTAATTGGACACCTATGATTGTAAATATATATTTTTTATTCTAACAATATCAATGATTTAGATCTGAGAGAGATCAATATTATTATTGTATTAGGGACACACAACGAAAGAATGATAATTTTTATATTGTAAAAATATAGTTTCATATTAATGAGAATCCACATTGGATAGTTTTATATACTCATGTGGGAGATTTATTCAGTTTGGTAAAGATGAAATCATTTATGGTGGGATGTTTTTTAATCCATTTATATGAATTATTTAAATTTTTAAATTAAGATTTTTAATAGAGAAAAATACATTATCAATATGAATAATTGGGACTTACAACATTTATAGTAAATTATATGTTATTATATAAAATTTAAATTTTACTTGTAATATTAATAATATGGTTTAAATAACTATATATTACAATATTTTTTACTTTTAAGTGTGAACTTATTTTGGCCTATCACAAAATCAATTAAGAATGACTACAATGAGAATCAATAGGTATCAATTAGAGTATACTAACCCACATTTTTATAGTGTAATTTATTTCTACTAAAGATCCCTTTTTTATATCATGTTTCAATGTTCATATGTCCAGGGCATATAGATAGAGGCTAGAGCCTTTCCTCTACCTTTCTAATGCTTTTTCCCTCATTCATACCATAGAAATTGATATATATTTCTTTCAATAATTTAAGGTTTGATATTAACTTTCATTATATTCCTTCTTTTTTATACTTTTATTTTTAATAACTAGGTGGGAGATTTTCCTTTTTGATTTCACCAATGAATTACGAAAATACACTTTTTAATTTCATGTGCAGTGATTAGAGTAGGCTCGAGTATATTAAAATAATTATATTAATTTTTAGTTCATTTCATATGGGTTTTATTGAGAGTTTAACATTTACATTTTTAAAATATTGGGTTCAATTAATTCCTATAAGGCTTATGGAAATTTGGACTTTTACATATAGAATAACCAAGATTATATTAAAAGTAAAAGATAATTTTTTTAGTGGTATTAATTTCATTATACCATTTATTGATATTTATTTTCATTAGTTCAATTTTATAATATTATAAAAATAAATTTAAATATATAATTTTTAATATTTTTCACTTGTTATGCACTCATTAGAATAAAGGATATCAAGTACGATCTTGTATTAATGACTAACAAATAAATGAAAAAGATAAAATTCAATTTCCTTGGTTTTTAATTTTTCTTGAATATATTGGAATTTCATAATAGATATATTATTTTTTATGTATGACTATTATTTTCTTCATGATTTTGGTTCATTTTAAGACTTGTAAAATGGTATAGGCCATAGAAATAATTAATAGTCCTTGGGGTATATTATTTCTTGAATGAAGTTTTTAATTGGGGTACCCTAGTTGAACTAGTGTCATCAATTAGCATTATAGTTTTATGATCTTGTGTAATTTTTTATTTATTATAATTTTAATTAAGGATATTATATGAACTTTTATGAAGTGTTTGGATGGAAGTAAATTTATTTAAATGAAATTTTGAAATAAAAATACATTAAAATAACTTTTCTTAAAAATATATATTTAAAAGTAAGACTGGTCTGAATGAAAAACGTTTTTAAATTAAATCATCCGTACATTTTACAATATTCATGGTATATTAATATATATTATGAGATTTCTTATCAAATTGATTTTGAATTCGGTTTTATATAGTATTTCAAAACTTTTTTATATAATGTGAAAATTAGGGTTTTTTAAAACAAGGTTTGGTATGTTCAAACACATATGAATGGGGATCAATTATAAAAGTACATTTTTCATATATTATATTCTTAAATATTGATGGTTTCCCTATATGAAATTTTTTACTAATTATGGTTACATGATAGTGAAATATATTTTATATTTACCACATGGAAAGACTTACCATATTTTATGGGATTTTATTAACATGTATTTGTACTATTTGAAATTTTAATGATATGATTATTGGGATCGTTAGAGGTTATATTTTGGATTCGGAAGAATTTTATATCTCATTAGTTTTTTGATCACTTGGAAATTGGTATTTAGTTTTTTTAATGTTAATGGGATAACCCACTTGTGTTGGGATTATGATATGTGACTATCCTTTTAAATGTTTCTGATATATTTTTCATTTATAATAGATGGGTGATGATTCTCACAATAAACATTTCAAAAACCACTTTTTATTTTATATAATATTCCATGTAAATTTTTTTAAAAAATATGCTCAGTTTTGTAAAGATAGTACCAATATTTTTATTTGTGGTCATATTAAAGTTATTGGTATATGAGTGCAGTTTATTTCCTCTTTATATTTAATGATTAATCTCTCTATTGAGATAGAGATATTGGGAAAACAATCTACTAGGTTGGTATGTTTTAACATAAAACCTTTGATTATTAGTTCTGTAATTAGAAATCCTATAGGATCTTGATTAAACCTAGATGGGAAAATAATGTTTTAAGAATGTAAAAGGATCTTGATTTACAAGTACATGGGGGTGGTTCTTCAATGGTGACATGTATTATCATGATTTCCTTGGGTAGGGTTGTCACATCATAAAAACATCTCAGAGAACATGATTGAGATTTTAGAAATCGTGAATTATATTATATTTGAGATTATATATATAAATTATGAATCTATTGGTTAGTAATTATACATATGTATGATGTTCTATCTTAATTTCTATTCTCAACTCTATAAGGTGGACGAGTATTCTCTATGCTGGTAGGGTTGTGGGAATCAAGGATAATTAGATATTTTTATTGAATTGAAATTTACATTATTTTCATTACTTACCCATTAACTAAAATACCTATCAAATGGAATAAACTATTTTTTTATTAATATCATCTATTCTGTTATTTTATAAAATATGTTCTATAATATTATCTAGTGTGATCCTTTCCCTCTAAACATATGTGATATATGTGATAATGTATTTGCTAATATATGGGTATTATTTTAGTGTTTTATCTAGGGAGGAATGTTTTTATGGATAGTTTTATCTATGAGTTATGGTTATCTCAATTATTTAATTGATACTTTGGACTAATCTTTTTATCTATTTTTTTCATGGACTTAATGTTATGTCCTAATTTAATTTTTAAATCATACATTGTATGGCCATTTTTATCGTTGTCATTTACCTATTTTTTCAAAGTTAGTCATTATTTGATTTTTTTATTGGATTTCTTTTCTTTGTTATTATTTAGCATTATATTATGTATTTTTGATATTGTTGCGTAAGAAGATAACAATTTGGTTATATGAGACTCTGACCGGGACTTTATGTAGTGCTTTAAAAATGAATTTATAAGAGTGGTTGAATAACCCCTTTTGTAGATATTCTAGGATATTCTATACCCCAAATACATTTTTCCCACTTTATGGAATGGGAGGAATAAGTGTACATATAATAATAAGGGTAAAATACTTTCCCTTTTATAAGGATTTATCTATAGGTTCATTGATATCCTATAAAAAATATAGGGAAATGGAATCCAAAATATATAATATTATGTAGAAAACTAGTATGGATTATTTTTTATATAAAATTTACATCATAGAGTATGACTAGGGGTTTAGGTTCATTATAAATATTCTATGGGATTATTTTTTATATCATATTCAGTTTTTTCCCAAATCATTTATGATAAAGGTCGAATAATCCCTCTCATTAATGGTCTGGGATAAAATATGTCCACATGGAAACAGTCTTACACTAGAAAATTGGTGGACTAATTAGTCACATAATAAGAGAGTTAAATACTCTCTCTTTTATTCTGAATTTTTTTTATGATATATGGGTTACCTAGAAAAAAACAATGTTGTGTGGTTATGGAATCCTATAACGAAAATTAAATAAACACGATATCAATATATATTTAGAAGATAATATAGGGGGTATAGTAAAGTACTCATGTATTTAATGAGAATATAGAATGAAGTACATAAGAAATAATTCATTATAAATTGATTTATGAACATTGGATAATGATATTTTTGAAAATTTAAAAGATTTTTTATATCTTGGAAGTAATTTTCTTTTTTTCCTCCTTTGAAATATAATGATTTTTTCACATGAGATACCCATGGTGATCAATTAACAAAGAAAATATGGTTTATTGTATCATTTTTTACATTTTATAATGATAATAAATTTTTTTATTTTCATAAAAATCATTTAATTGTGAATATATTTCTCATTGGTTAATATTCAAAATTGGTGTAATAATATTGGAGGAAGGTAGGTTTTCAAGAAAAAATCCAGGGAGTGTTAATTTAATGGGGCGTCATATCCAAATTAATAATAGTATAAGTCAATAAAAAAGAATTATATCCTAATTATTGTATTATGTTGATGTTTTATGTTATGTTAATAATATTTTTAAATGTTGTTTAATGGAGTGTGGATGTTGGTTGATGTAATGGAATATTGATTTAAATTTCAAAAGGAGTATTTATATATTTCATAATATTTGGAATTATTGTATTTATAATTGAATACAATTTGTTGTTATTAGATGTAATTTATTAGGACTAAGGTTTGTTGATGGGGCTTAGATAAGGAGTGTGACTTTCAGAGTTATAGGTAGTTGAAAACATAGATAAATCCTCCATACTTTAGAGTTACTTTGAAATATTGATTTATATGTAAAAAAATATATGTTTTGTATAGTTCTAGAAAAATAGAAAAGGATATAATTCATAATTTTTAATATATATAGGTTACCTAGACCATGTATAAAGGTAGTCAATATTTATGGATTTTCTAGGCATTGTAGATATAAGGCCCCATCCTTAAACCTTAATTAATCTTGAGTTATTAAAAGATTACACATTGAGGATCTTTTCAGGTTTAGAGTTTTAGAGAATTAGATCATGAAACTTGCATTACATTCCACATTTAAACAAAGTGGTTACATAAAAGATAGTATTCATTCTTCCCATCAACGGAAACATATTTAAAATAAAACATGGATTCTTTCTTAAATCATCCTTGACACTATCATCACATCATGTACCTTTCCCTTGACCTGTGAAAAACATTTCAAAAACTTGGGATGATCATAAAAAGCTCAGTAAGGGTTATAAAAATATGGAAAGGAAACATGAGTTCATATATACATAAGAATGAAATCATACATTACCCATAAAACACAGGCACTTTAACATACCTCATCAATCATGAATAAATCATAGAAATCATAAGACATAAAAGGTAACTTGAGGCATTCATAACATTCTTACATAGGGAATAACCCTCTTGGTTACGTTTTGGAATACCCATCACAGTATATTCCCTAAATCTCTTCGGAGAAACCTTAACATTTCACTCCTTCACATTACCCAATGCATTGGAGAGCTATATCGGGCTCACCCACCCTTAGTCTATCACGGAACCACCCGTCTTCACAACAATTCCCAAACACCTCAACATAATCGTATCACATAAAACGTGCATAAAGGAAACATAACATTTCCACCTTTTAATCACAAGTTATCAATACCACACATTGATAAAAAAATATTATGAAAACCATTTTCAATACCAAAATAATAGAAAAGTAAAACATGGTATTAATTTTTCTTTTAAAAAAAGGTATGGCTTGTAGAGGAAGACGAAACTCAAATAATGGCCACGGCGGCGGAGAAGTCGTTGTCACCGCATACGTACGACAAAAACATTCCCTTTTGTCGTTTAGTAAACGCTTCGTATAAAAAAGATTCATATTGATTAAACATAAAAGTCAAAGGGGTTTATACACCATATAAAAGAAGGTTGTGTAAAAAACAAAATATGCCTCAATGAAAGGAGATTGAGACGAAGTCCCTTACAAAGACGGTATCCTTGGTTTAAGGATAAATCAATTGCATAATTATGTGTGACAAAAGAATACACCAAATATAAGTGGATATTAAGTGTATAATAATCAATGGTCATTCACACATATTCAAAGGATTACATATTCAATAACTACATGTTGAACCCAAAGAAATTGAAATTGGGTTAAGAAGTTCCCGTGACAGCCTAATGGCGTCACATCAAAACGAGTTGATGAGAGATAAAAAAATGGTATCTCATAACTTGGACATAATATTTACATCAATAAGGATATATGAGAACATATCCCAACATAACAATATGTAAATTAAAAGACCCAACAAATGAAGTCTTTTAAAAAGAGGATGGTGAAAGGTTCCCTTACCGACTTGGGTATCTTTCGAAACATACACCCCATGAAAGAAGAACAATACATCATTGATGTAAATAATCATAAACGAAATTATATTACACAAAGAGTAGAATAATGGGAATTACATACACCACTCAAAGGAAATTGTGGCAAATGTATCATAAATCTCACGGGAATAAAAGTGAGATGAAAAATCCCTTACGAAAGATCGGCAGACTGACGGTGCCACTTAAAACATCCAAAATGGATTGATGAGATAAAATAGGGTCTCTCATCATATTAACATAAAGTTTATAAAAGAACATCCCCCAAAATAACAAAGAGGATCTTAAAAGAAGTGACAAAAAGGATAGTACTAAAAAAGAAAGAGAGAGGTTAGATCTCTTACGAAAATTCGGCAGCCTAACGATGCCACCCAAAACTTCTAAAATGGATTGATGAGAGAGAATAGGGTCTCTCATCATATGAACAACAAAAACTACAGTAAGATTAATATAAAAGAACATCCCAATAAAAAGAAATACGAGCTTTAAAAGGAATGACATAAAAGAGTGTACTTTAAAAGAAAGAGAGGAGTAAGATCCCTTACCTCAAGTCCAACTTGTCTTGTTCGTTTCTTTATATTCCTGAATAATAAACATTGGTCAATTAATAATTTCCTAAGTATCTCCTTTAGAAATTATAATTCATTTCATATCACATATTATAATTTTATAATAATTGTTTAATAATGTTAGTTCATATCAGACGTTTTTGCCGATGTTTGTTACATGAGTCATAAATGAACTTGTTTGAAAAAAGATTGCCCATGTAGTTATAAGTAAATAATTTCCAGAATAGTATAAATGATTAAAATATCATATATATCTAGTAAATATTCATTTTATACTATTCCATATCATTTGGAGATAAAAAACGAAAAGCATCGTTCATGGAGACGGTAGGCCGTACGTACGCATGAACGCTACTTTCATTTTTTGTCATATTAATGGAATTTAAAAAAATGAGATATATATATATGTTATAATTCCAGTATGATATCCATAATTTAGATGTAATATATTACATATATATCCATTATATATATGTACTTATAATATTACATAACATTTTGAGATAATAAATGAAATGTACCGTTCATGGAGACGGTAAGCCGTACGTACGCATTAACGCTACTTCCATTTCTATTTCATATTTAATGGAATTAAAACATAATGATACATAATAGTATTTTAATTAAAGTATGGTATCATATATAATATTTTTAAATATATCCTTTATACGTACCACATATGGTATTAACGAATCAAATCACTTTGAGGGGGTGGTAGTCCGCACTTCCTTAAATGAAGATATCGTGTTTACCCATAATGGAAACCATAAAGTTAATCCATAAATGAAAAATACAGAAGATTAAGTAAAACATAAACATATTAGATATCATATATAAATATAGTTTCATCTTAATTGCCACTTTTGAAGGTGTTAGAAGAATGTTGAACAATCATCGTTTCGGGAGGCAGAAATTCGCCATCCACGGAAACAGTATGTTCTTTAACCATTAGATGTAGGTGTGTGTAAGTGTAGCTCGAATAATTCTTATAAAAACATCCAAGTATATTGAATATACTGTATTTGTTACAAAATAAATGAATAAAAAGAGTTTAGGGGGTTGTAGAAGCAAAATAAAACAAAAGGACACAAGTGAAGACATTACCTTAAAATCGGGTAACTCCCTTTGGTTTGAGCTCAAAGGCTTCCTTGGGAAGACTTCTGCCCAAAGTGAGGCTTCATGGATAAGGATAGGGAAGTGGAGAGACAAAATGGGCAGGGTTTGGCCGAGCCAAATTCTTTGGGATTGTGGGTAAGGAGGTAGAGGTGGGGGCCTTTTATAAGAGGAGAGGAGGGGCACTCTTGTAAAGTTACAAAATGGTACTTTATTTTCAAAAGAGTTTCGGATTATAAATGTCCCAAATTGATTTATTTCTAGGATAAGGTGATAAAGGTACTAAATCCACTCATCCAATAGGTTTTGGACATGTGTAGGTCTTAGATATTACATTATCATTCCATTTTATTTAAATCGTTAAATAATGAGGTCATCGCTGCATCATCATTATGTCATAAATAATTTAATTTATTTAATGTATAAAAATTATAAAAAAATACTATGATGTAGGAAATATTTTTAGATTTCTATTGACTATTTATAGTCAAAAATATGACTTTTATAACCCCATATAAAAATTGTTTTAGTAAAACATCTCATGTTTGTGTCATTTTTACTTTAACATAAAATAAAAATATATTTATGTCCTTTTCAACCAAAGTGTCTCCATGGGGTCCCCAAGATGACCCATGGATTGTCTTGGTCGGCCATGACACATCCAATGAGGTTAGTACATGTGTCTATGTCATTTCATTTTATTAAAACATTATTCTTACCATAAACTACACTAATTACCTCTAATCGCGATTAAAAACTTAATAAGTTACTATTCACCAAAAAATTATTTTTATCCCATTGAACCACATTTTACTTATTAATGAAAACCATGTATGTTGGATTTTTTAAATTCAAAACAAAAACATGGAAAAATTTCATTTAAACGGAAAAATCAGTTTTTATAAGTACCACTTAGTGGTTTCACTATTCATCAAAAATTGAAGTTTTTCAGAAAAAATCCCAAAAAATCACCCTAAGCTGTATTTGATATTCCGAATTCAAAAATGAAGTATATTTTACAAAATTCAAAACATATAATTCACATTAATTAATTTAATTATTAATTCCCGCTGTCAGAGCAAATAGCGTGTTTTTATGAAACAATAAGTATCAAAAGATTGACACTAGTTTAAGTCTGATTTCAAAGTGAAATTAATTCCAACGACCACTGTTGTATTTAATGGTAAAAATATATTATAATTTCACTTTAAAACCAATTCAAAAGATTATCTAATCATATTAATAAATTAGATTAAAAAGAGGTTTTGAATTAAAATACAACATTTTACACTATTCATTAAAAAATGAACTTTATCGGAAAGATACCAAAAAATTACACAATGTAAATTTTGATGTCACAATTCTTAAGAAGAGATTTATTTGGTCGAATAGAATGTATAAGAGTGAACAAAACTATATTTAATGACGGTTCACCATCAAAAGGCGATAAGTGAACCTTTAGTGAAAACTAGGGCATATACGCCTAAAAATGAATTATTTCCGTATTTTAAGCCTTTATCATTTATTGGATAAATATAAAAACATTTCAAAACATATATAATCATATTTTAGTTATTTCTATCCATTCCCTCCAATACAACAGCTACATGTTAACTACCATTTAAAATAATATTATTTTATTATTAGAGTGCAACGTAAGATTCCCAAGAAACTCGTTGTTGCCTGTTGGGTATGCCATTGAGCATAGCATACCCTTTAAAGTCATATTAATATTTTTTATTCACAAATATTTATAAATATGAAAATGTCATATTCTTTATTTACCTGGGGTGTTACATCCTTCCACCATTTTGGGAATTGCGTCCTCGTAATTTTTTAAAATTTAGCTTGGAAACATCCTTGAAAGTCCCACATCGGAACAAGAGTCGGTAAAATAATCACATTAAAATAAAGGAAGATAAGTAAAGAGGTCACCCGAGTTAACCCATACTAGTATTCCATGTAGAAAAACATGGACATGGATGAAAAAGAAAAGGGTCATGTTCTTGAGGGAGAGTTCTAGTAAACATGTCTAGGAGAAAGTTAACCATAAGAAAATCACAAATTTGTGATGGGTTAAACGGTATTTGATTCCCCAGTAGGAAAAGTTAATAGACAACATTTTTGTTTTAAGTTACTTTTTATTGAGTAATTTATTCATAAGGAAACATAATCACTTATCATGTTGACCTTCAACTTTTTCTAGATTCCTTAATCAAACTCATATTTTTTTCCAAAAGACGAGTATTTAGGGAGACTTGTTCGCATTAAGAGTACTATAATCATCTTCTAGAGAATCACCTAATCCACCAAAGAGAAATATATACTTCCCATGTATTTAGGCTTTAAACAAAACCAAAACCAAAAAGGTTAGTACAAGGTCAGATAATCCAGGAAAGGATAACCCTTTAAAAAGAAAATCTATGCTTAATCTCCAAAATTTGTCCAACAAAACCCAAAATTCAACAAGGACAATTCGAAAAACAATTTGTCCATGAAATTATTCAAAGTAAACCAATCTAATATTGAAACCTAAATATTATAAGGATTTAGTAACATAGCCTTCCAAGTTAAACCGTAACATTAATCTCCAAACAATATCAGATGCTCCTAAAGCCTCGTATTGAAAAGTAATTAACCTAATCACATATCCTCCAGGATAGGTTAGTCATTTTCATAAATAACCCAAAATCAACTTACACTTAATTCATAAAATCAAATAACAAAAAAGAATCAGTCAAACTAATTAGGGACTTCACGTAGTCCAGTGGTAGGCGATAAATACCAGTCGTACTTTGGTTGTGGGTTCAATTCCCGCAGCTTTGTCCGACGCGATGGGTAGTCAAACGGTCTGTGTGTTGTCTTTTGTCCAAAACCATATAATTCTCAAATAATTCCCCAAAAAGGGATAAATCGTCAAAAATAACCATAACATAACTTAACCTTAATGTTTTCTCATGCCTTTCACTTCAATCATAACATATAGTAACCCATAATTACCTTAAAAGTAAGGATCATATAAACCCTAATGGTTCTTTATAACTATGTCCTCAAAAGAAAAGAAAACTATTCCTTGAATAAAATTTTCATATATTAAACATCAGGGTTACACATAATATAAAACGCCTTCTAATGTAACCCCATCATCAAAAGAGACTTAATACTCTTAAGAATTTCACCATAACTCTTGAAGCCCTTATATGTTGACATCTTACTCATTCAACATTCTTCATGATCCATTAACCATTCTATTCCAACTTATTCCAAAATACCTATTTCCTACAAACAAAATCATGAATCATATCCTAATATACCAAAATAGGAAAACAATAGTCATGAAATAATACATACCTTTGATTGGTCATTGTCAGTTTCTTCATCCTCAATCAGAATGGAATTAGGTATTGGTAAACGAACATTTTTACGCTCTTAGTGATCCCATTCACGAAACTTCTTCATAGGACATGTGTTTTCATAATGACCATGCACACCACATTTAAAAAATTCAATTGATCCCTCAGAAAGAACATCTTTCCCATTCCTCGAGTCAACTGGATGCTTCCTTTTCCCATGGAAGGTTCTTGCTTTATGACCTTAATTCCCACATCTATAGCATATTTCTGTCCCTTTGAAACATTTTCCTAGGTGTTTCTTTCCACATCTTTGACACATAGGTTTTTTAATACACTTACCTTTATGATTTTTACCTGTACTTCTTTAGGGATTTGTTTCTCGCATATATGATGCCTTAGAGAAATCACCAAGGTTTAGGTGGTCAATCATGACTCCAGATAGTTGGTTGAGGATAATCACAAGAGTTCTCATTGCAACTCACATATCATCCAGTTTCTTGCTCAAAAAACTATCACAGTTTCCTTCACATTCACTATTACTTTGGTGCCTGCTAGATCCAGCCATTTACTAAAACCAAAAAGGTCAGTGTGAGTATATCAAAAAAACCATCATGTACTAATGAGGAAGATAAACAGTAATATATACTTACTCATTCACTTTATCTAAAACTAGGACTCTTTCTAAAATCCTCACCATTATTGTAATGACACTTATGCTTAAAGAATACCCAAACCTCTAAAGTTATCTAAACCGACCTTTGATACCAACTATAAGGCCCACGCCTTAAACCTTACTTAATCACGAGTTATTACAAGATTACACATTGAGGATCTTTTCAAGTTTATAGTTTTAGTGAATTAGATCATGAAAGTTTCATTACATTCCACATTTAAACAAAGTGGTTACATAGAAGACAATATTCATTCTTCCCATCAACGGAAACATATTTAAAATAAAACATGGATTCTTTCTTGAATCATCCTTAACACTGTCATCACATCATGTGACTTTCCCTTGACCTGTGAAAAACATTTCAAAAACTTGGGATGAGCATAAAAAGCTCAGTAATGGTTATAAAATTATGTAAAGGAAACATGACTTCATATATACATAAGAATGAAATAATACTTTACCCATAAAACATAAGCACTTTAACATACCTCATCAATCATGAATAAATCATAGAAATCATAAGACATAAAAGGTAATTTGAGGTATTCATAACATTCTTACGTAGGGAGTAACCCTCTTGGTTACGTTTTGGAATACCCATTACAGTATAATCCCTTAATATCTTTGGAGAAACCTTAACATTTCACTCCTTCGCATTACCCAATGCATTGGAGAACTATATCGGGCTCACCCTCCCTTAGTCTATCACGGAACCACCCGTCTTCACAATAATGCCCAAGAACCTCAACATAATCGTATCACATAAAACATGCATAAAGGAAACATAACATTTCCACCATTCAATCACAAGATATCAATACCACACATTGATATAAAAATATTATGAAAACCATTTTCAATACCAAGATAAAAGAAAAGTAAAACATGGAATTTATTTTTCTTTTAAAAAAAGTTATGGCTTGTAGAGGAAGCCGAAACTCAAATAATGGTCACGGCGGCGGAGAAGTCGTTGTCGCCGCATACGTACGAAAAAAACATTCCCTTTTGTCGTTTAGTAAACACTTCGTATAAAAAAGATTCATTTTGAATAAACGTAAAAGTCAAAGGGTTTTATACACCATATAAATGAAAGTTGTGTATAAAACAAAATATGCCTCAATGAAAGGAGATTGAGATGAAGTCCCTTACAAAGACGGTATCCTTGGTTTAAGGATAAATCAATTACATAATTTTGTGTGACAAACGGATACACCAAATATAAGTGAATATTAAGTGTAAAATAATCAATGTTCATTCACACATATTCAAAGGATTACATATTCAATAACTACTTGTTGAACCCAAAGAAATCGAAATTGGGTTAAGAAGTTCCCTTGGCAGCATAACGGCATCACATCAAAATGAGTTGATGAGAGATAAAAAAAGGGTTTCTCAACACTTGGACATAAAATTTACATCAATATGGAGATATGAGAACATATCCCAACATAACAATATGTAAATTAAATGACCCAACAAAAGAAGTCTTTTAAAAAGTGGAGGGTGAAAGGTTCCCTTACCGACTTGGGTATCTTTCAAAACAGACACCCAATGAAAGAAGGACAATACATCATTGATGTAAATAATCATAAACGAAAGTATATTACACAAATAGTAGAATAATGGGAAGTACATACACCACTCAAAGGAAATTGTGGAAAATGTAGCATAAATCTCAAGGGAATAAAAGTGAGATGAAAAATCCCTTACGAAAACTCGGCAGCCTAACGACGCCACTTAAAACATCCAAAATGGATTGATGAGAGAAAATAGGGTGTATCATAATATTAACATAAAGCTTATAAAATAACATCCCCCAACATAACAAAGAGTATCTTAAAAGAAGTGACAAAAAGGAGAGTACTTAAAAACAAAGAGAGAGGTTAGATCTCTTACGAAAATTCGGCAGCCTAACGGCGCCACCCAAAACTTCCAAAATGGATTGATGAGAGAGAATAGGGTCCCTCAACATATGAACAATAAAAATTACAGTATGATTAATATAAAAGAACATCCCAATAACAAGAAAGATGTGATTTAAAAGGAATGACATAAAAGAGTGTACTTTAAAAGAATGAGAGGAGTAAGATCCCTTACCTCAAGTCCAACTTGTCTTGTTCATTTCTTTATATTCTTGAATAATAAACATTGGTCAATAAATAATTGCCTAAGTACCTCCTTTATAGATTATTATTTAGTTAATATCACATATTATAATGTTATAATAATTGTTTAATAACGTTAGTTCATATTAGAGGTTTTTGCTGATGTTTGGTACATGTGTCATAAATGAACTTGTTTGAAAAAATATTTTCCATGTAGTTATAAGTAAATAATTTCCAGAATAGTATTAATGATTAAAATATCATATATATCCAGTAAATATTCATTTTATACTATTCCATATCATTTGGAGATAAAAAACGAAAAGCATCGTTCATGGAGACGGTAGGTCGTACGTACGCATGAACGCTACTTTCATTTTTTGTCATATTAATGGAATTAAAACAAAATGAGAGAGATATATATATATGTTATAATTCCAGAATGATATCCATAATATAGATGTAATATATTTCATATATATCCATTATATATATGTACTTATATTATTACATAACATTTTGAGATAAGAAATGAAATGTACCGTTAATGGAGACGGTAAGCCGTACGTACACATGAACACTACTTCTATTTCTATTTCATATTTAATGGAATTAAAACATAATGATACATAATAGTATTTTAATTACAGTATGTTATCATATATAATATCTCTAAATATATCCTTTATACGTACCACATATGGTATTAACGAATCAAATCACTTTGAGGGGGCGGTAGTCCGCACTTCCTTAAATGAAGATATCGCGTTTACCCATAATGGAAACCATAAAGGTACACCATAAATGAAAAATACAGAAGCTTAAGTAAAACATAAAAATATTAGATATCATATATAAATATAGTGTCATCTTAATGGCCACCTTTGACGGTGTTAGAAGAATGTTGAACAATCATCGTTTCGGGAGGCAGAAATTCGCCATCCACGGAAACAATATGTTCTTTAACCATTAGATGTAGGTATGTGTAAGTGTATCTCTAATACTTCTTATAAAAAAATCCTAGTATATTGAATATACTGTATTTGTTACAAAATAAATGAATAAAAAGAGTTTAGGGGGTTGGTGAAGTAAAATAAAACAAAAGGACACAAGTGAAGACATTACCTTAAAATCGGGTAACCCCCTTTGGTTTGAGCTCAAAGGCTTCCTTGGGAAGACTTCTGCCCCAAGTGAGGCTTCAAGGAGTAAGATAGGGAAGTGGAGAGACAAAATGGGCAGGGTTTTCCGAGCCAAAGGCTTTGGGATTGTGGGTTAGGAGGTAGAGGATGGGGCCTTTTATAAGAGGAGAGGAGGGGCACTCTTGTAAAGTTACAAAATGTTACTTTATTTTCATAAGCGTTTCAGATTTTAAAGGTCCCACATTGATTTATTTCTAGGATAAGGTGATAAGGGTTATAAATGCACTCATCCAATAGGTTTTGGACATGTGTAGGTCTTAGATATTACATTATCTTTCCATTTTATTTAAATAATTAAATAATGAGGTCATCACTGCATCATCATGATGTCATAAATAATTTAATTTATTTAATGTCTAAAAATTATAAAAAAAATACTATGATGTAGGAAATCTTTTTAGATTTCCAATGACTATTTATAGTCTAAAATATGACTTGTATAACTCCATATAAAAATTGTTTTAGTAAAACATCTCATGTTTGTGTCATTTTTACTTTAACATTAAATAAAAAGATATTTATGTCATTTTCCAACCAAAGTGGCTCCATGGGGTCCCCAAGTTGACCCATGGATTTTCTTGGTCGGACATGACACATACAATTATGGTAGGACATGTTTATAGGTAATTTCATTTTATTAAAACATTATTCTTACCACAAACTACACTAATTACCTCTAATCGCGATTAAAAACTTAATAAGTTACTATTCACCAAAAAATTATTTTTATCCCATGGAACCACATTTTACTTCTTAATGACAACCATGTATGTTGGATTTTTTAAATTCCAAACAAAAATATGGCAAAATTTCATTTAAACGGGAAAAGCAGTTTTTATAAGTACCGCTTAGTGGTTTCACTATTTATCAAAAATTGGTGTTTTTCAGAAAAATCCCAAAAATTCACCCTAAGCTAAATTTGATATTCTGAATTCAAAAATGAAGTATATTTTACATGATTCAAAAAATATAAGTAACATTAAATAATTTAATAAATAATTCCCGTTGTCAGAGCAAATAGCGCGTTTTTATGAAACAATAAGTATCAAAAGATTGGCACTAGTTTAAGTCTGATTTCAAAGTGAAATTAATTCCAACGACCACTATTTTATTTAATGGTAAAAATATATTCTAATTTCACATTAAAACCAATTCAAAAGATAATCTAATCATATAAATAAATTAGATTAAAAGGAGGTTTTGAATTAAAATAAAACATTTTACACTATTCATTAAAAAATGAACTTTATCGGAAAGATACCAAAAATTTACACAAATTAAATTTTGATGTCCCAATTCTTAAGAAAAGTTTTATTTGGTTAAATAGAATGTATAAGAATGAACAAAACCATATTTAATGACGGTTCGCCATCAAAAGGCGATAAGTGAACCTTTAGTGAAAACTAGGGCATATACGCCTAAAATTGAATTCTTTCCGTATTTTAATCCTTTATCTTTTATTGGATAAATTTAAAAACATTTAAAAACATATATAATCATATTTTAGTTATTTCTATCCATTCCCTCCAATACAACAACAACATGTTAACTACCATTTAAAATAATATTATTTTATTATTAGAGTGCAACGTAAGATTCCCAAGAAAAGCGTTGTTGCGTGTTGGGTACGCCATCGAGCATAGCGTCCTCGTTAAAGTCATATTAATATTTTTTATTCACAAATATGGATAAAAATGAAATTTTCATATTATTTATTTACCTGGGGTGTTACATCCTTCCACCCTTTTGGGAATTGTGTCATCGCAATTATTTAAAATTGAGCTCGGAAACATCCTTGAAAGTCCCACATCGGAACAAGAGTCGGTAAAATAATCACTTTAAAATAATGGAAGATAAGTACAGAGGTCACCCGAGTTAACTCATACTAGGATTCCATGTATAAAAACATGTACATGGAAGAAAAAGAAAAGGGTCATGTTCTTGAGGGAGAGTTCTAGTAAACATGTCTAGGAGAAAGTTAACCATAAGAAAATCACAAACTTGTGATGGGTTAAATGGTATTCGATTCCCCAGTAGGAAAAGTTAATAGACAACATTTATGTTTTAAGTTACTTTTTATTGAGGAATTTATTCATAAGGAAACATAATCACTTATCATGTTGACTTTCAACTTTTACTAGATTCCTTAATCAAACTCATATTTTTTTTTTCAGAAGACGAGTATTTAGGGAGACTTGTTCGCATTAAGAGTACTATAATCACCTTTTAGAGAATCACATAATCCACCAAATAGAACTATATACTTCTCATGTCTTTAGGCTTTAACCAAAACCAAAACCAAAATGGTTAGTACAAGGTCAGATAATCCAGGAAAGGATAACCCTTTAAAAAGAAAATCTATGCTTATTCTCCAAAATTTGTCCAACAAAACCCAAACTTCAACGAGGAAAATCCGATAAACAATTTGTCCATAAAATTATTCAAATTAAACCAATCTAAGATTGAAACCTAAATATTTTAAGGATTTAGTCATGTAGTGTTCCATGTTAAATCGTAACATTTATCTCCAAACAACATCAGTTGCTCCTAAAGTCTCGTATTGAAAAGTAATTAACCTAATCACATATCCTCCATGATAGGTTAATCATTTTCATAAATAACCCAAAATCAATGTACTCTTAATAAATAAAATCATATAACAAAAAAGAATCAGTCAAACTAATCAGGGACTTCACGTAGTCCAGTGGTAGGCGATAAATACCAGTGGTACTTTGGTTGTGGGTTCAATTCCCGCAGCTTTGTCCGATGCGATGGGTAGTCAAACGGTCTGCGTGTTGTCTTTTTTCCAAAACTATATAATTCTCAAATAATTCCCCAAAAAGGGATAAATCATCAAAAATAACCATAACATAACTTAACCTCAATGTTATCTCATGCCTTTCACTTCAATCATAACATATAGTAACCCATAATTACCTTAAAAGTAAGGATCATATAAACCCTAATAGTTCTTTATAACTATGTCCTAAAAAGAAAAGAAAACTATTCCTTGAATAAAATTTTCATATATTAAACATCAGGGTTACACATAATATAAAACGCCTTCTAATGTAACCCCATCATCAAAAGAGACTTAATACTCTTAAGAATTTCACCATAACTCTTGAAGCCCTTATATGTTGACATCTTAATCATTCAACATTCTTCATGATCCATTAACCATTCTATTCCAACTTATTCCAAAATACCTATTTCCTACAAACAAAATCATGAATCATATCCTAAGATACCAAAATAGGAAAACAATAGCCATGAAATAATACATACCTTTGATTGGTCATTGACAGTTTCTTCATCCTCAATCAGAATGGCATTAGGTATTGGTAAACGAACATTTTTACGCTCTTGGTGATCCCATTCACGAAACTTCTTCATAGGACATGTTTTTTCATAATGACCATGCACACCACATTTAAAAAATTCAATTGATCCCTCAGAAAGAACATCTTTCCCATTCCTCGAGTCAACTGGATGCTTCCTTTTCCCATGGAAGGTTCTTGCTTTATGACCTTCATTCCCACATCTATAGCATATTTCTGTCCCTTTGAAACATTTTCCTAGGTGTTTCTTTCCACATATTTTACAGATAGGTTTTTTAATACACTTACCTTTATGATTTTTACCTGTACTTCTTTAGGGATTTGTTTCTCGCATATATGATGCCTTAGAGAAATCACCAAGGTTTAGGTGGTCAATCATGACTCCAGATAGTTGGTTGAGGATAATCACAAGAGTTCTCATTGCAACTCACATATCATCCAGTTGCTTTCTCAAAAAACTATCACAGTTTCCTTCACATTCACTGTTACTTTGGTGCCTGCTATATCCAGCCATTTATTAAAACCAAAAAGGTCAGTGTGAGTATATCAAAAAAACCATCATGTACTAATGAGGATGATAAACAGTAATATATACTTACTCATTCAGTTTATCTAAAACTAGGACTCTTTATAAAATCCTCACCATTATTGTAATGACACTTATGCTTAAAGAATACCCAATCCTCTAAAGTTATCTAAACCGACCTTTGATACCAACTATAAGGCCCAAACCTTAAACCTTACTTAATCATGAGTTATTACAAGATTACACATTGAGGATCTTTTCAGGTTTAGAGTTTTTGTGAATTAGATCATGAAAGTTTCATTACATTCCACATTTAAACAAAGTGGTTACATAGAAGACAATATTCATTCTTCACATCAACGGAAACATATTTAAAATAAAACATGGATTCTTTCTTGAATCATCCTTAACACTGTCATCACATCATGTGACTTTCCCTTGACCTGTGAAAAACATTTCAAAAACTTGGGATGAGCATAAAAAGCTCAGTAAGGGTTATAAAATTATGGAAAGGAAACATGACTTCATATATACATAAGAATGAAATAATACTTTACCCATAAAACATAAGCACTTTAACATACCTCATCAATCATGAATAAATCATAGAAATCATAAGACATAAAAGGTAATTTGAGGTATTCATAACATTCTTACGTTGGGAGTAACCCTCTTGGTTACGTTTTGGAATACCCATTACAGTATAATCCCTTAATATCTTTGGAGAAACCTTAACATTTCACTCCTTCTCATTACCCAATGCATTGGAGAGCTATATCGGGCTCACCCTCCCTTAGTCTATCACGAAACCACCCGTCTTTACAATAATGCCCAAGAACCTCAACATAATCGTATCACATAAATCATGCATAAAGGAAACATAACATTTCCACCATTCAATCACAAGATATCAATACCACACATTGATATAAAAATATTATGAAAACCATTTTCAATACCAAGATAAAAGAAAAGTAAAACATGGTATTTATTTTTCTTTTAAAAAAAGGTATGGCTTGTAGAGGAAGCCGAAACACAAATAATGGTCACGGCGGCGGAGAAGTCGTTGTCGCCGCATACGTACGAAAAAAACATTCCCTTTTGTCGTTTAGTAAACACTTCGTATAAAAAAGATTCCTTTTGAATAAACGTAAAAGTCAAAGGGTTTTATACACCATATAAATGAAAGTTGTGTATAAAACAAAATATGCCTCAATGAAAGGAGATTGAGATGAAGTCCCTTACAAAGACGGTATCCTTGGTTTAAGGATAAATCAATTACATAATTTTGTGTGACAAACGGATACACCAAATATAAGTGAATATTAAGTGTAAAATAATCAATGTTCATTCACACATATTCAAAGGATTACATATTCAATAACTACTTGTTGAACCCAAAGAAATCGAAATTGGGTATAGAAGTTCCCTTGACAGCCTAACGGCGTCACATCAAAATGAGTTGATGAGAGATAAAAAAAGGGTTTCTCAACACTTGGACATAAAATTTACATCAATATGGAGATATGAGAACATATCCCAACATAACAATATGTAAATTAAATGACCCAACAAAAGAAGTCTTTTAAAAAGTGGAGGGTGAAAGGTTCCCTTACCGGCTTGGGTATCTTTCAAAACATACACCCAATGAAAGAAGGACAATACATCATTGATGTAAATAATCATAAACGAAAGTATATTACACAAATAGTAGAATAATGGGAAGTAAATACACCACTCAAAGGAAATTGTGGAAAATGTAGCATAAATCTCAAGGGAATAAAAGTGAGATGAAAAATCCCTTACGAAAACTCAGCAGCCTAACGACGCCACTTAAAACATCCAAAATGGATTGATGAGAGAAAATAGGGTGTCTCATCATATTAACATAAAGCTTATAAAATAATATCCCCCAACATAACAAAGTGTATCTTAAAAGAAGTGACAAAAAGGAGAGTACTTAAAAACAAAGAGAGAGGTTAGATCTCTTACGAAAATTCGGCAGCCTAACGGCGCCACCCAAAACTTCCAAAATGGATTGATGAGAGAGAATAGGGTCTCTCATCATATGAACAATAAAAATTACAGTAATATTAATATAAAAGAACATCCCAATAACAGGAAAGATGAGATTTAAAAGGAATGACATAAAAGAGTGTACTTTAAAAGAATGAGAGGAGTAAGATCCCTTACCTCAAGTCCAAATTGTCTTGTTCATTTCTTTATATTCTTGAATAATAAACATTGGTCAATTAATAATTGCCTAAGTACCTCCTTTAGAGATTATTATTTAGTTCATATCACATATTATAATGTTATAATAATTGTTTAATAATGTTAGTTCATATCAGAGGTTTTTGCCGATGTTTGGTACATGAGTCATAAATGAACTTGTTTGAAAAAATATTGCCCATGTAGTTATAAGTAAATAATTTCCAGAATAGTATTAATGATTAAAATATCATATATATCCAGTAAATATTCATTTTATACTATTCCATATCATTTGGAGATAAAAAACGAAAAGCATCGTTCATGGAGACGGTAGGTCGTACGTACGCATGAACGCTACTTTCATTTTTTGTCATATTAATGGAATTAAAACAAAATGAGAGAGATATATATATATGTTATAATTCCAGAATGATATCCATAATGTAGATGTAATATATTTCATATATATCCATTATATATATGTACTTATATTATTACATAACATTTTGAGATAAGAAATGAAATGTACCATTAATGGAGACGGTAAGCCGTACGTACACATGAACGCTACTTCTATTTTTATTTCATATTTAATGGAATTAAAACATAATGATACATAATAGTATTTTAATTACAGTATGTTATCATATATAATATCTCTAAATATATCCTTTATACGTACCACATATGGTATTAACGAATCAAATCACTTTGAGGGGGCGGTAGTCCGCACTTCCTTAAATGAAGATATCGCGTTTACCCATAATGGAAACCATAAAGGTACAACATAAATGAAAAATAAAGAAGATTAAGTAAAACATAAAAATATTAGATATCATATATAAATATAGTGTCATATTAATGGCCACCTTTGACGGTGTTAGAAGAATGTTGAACAATCATCGTTTCGGGAGGCAGAAATTCGCCATCCACGGAAACAGTATGTTCTTTAACCATTAGATGTAGGTATGTGTAAGTGTAGCTCTAATACTTCTTATAAAAACATCCTAGTATATTGAATATACTGTATTTGTTACAAAATAAATGAATAAAAAGAGTTTAGGGGGCTGGAGAAGTAAAATAAAACAAAAGGACACAAGTGAAGACATTACCTTAAAATCGGGTAACCCCCTTTGGTTTGAGCTCAAAGGCTTCCTTGGGAAGACTTCTGCCCCAAGTGAAGCTTCAAGGAGTAAGATAGGGAAGTGGAGAGACAAAATGGGCAGGGTTGTCTGAGCCAAAGGCTTTGGGATTGTGGGTTAGGAGGTAGAGGATGGGGCCTTTTATAAGAGGAGAGGAGGGGCACTCTTGTAAAGTTACAAAATGTTACTTTATTTTCAAAAGCGTTTCAGATTTTAAAGGTCCCACATTGATTTATTTCTAGGATAAGGTGATAAGGGTTATAAATACACTCATCCAATAGGTTTTGGACATGTTTAGGTCTTAGATATTACATTATCTTTCCATTTTATTTAAATAATTAAATAATGAGGTCATCACTGCATCATCATGATGTCATAAATAATTTAATTTATTTAATGTCTAAAAATTATAAAAAAAATACTATGATGTAGTAAATCTTTTTAGATTTCCAATGACTATTTATAGTCTAAAATATGACTTGTATAACCCCATATAAAAATTGTTTTAGTAAAACATCTCATGTTTGTGTCATTTTTACTTTAACATTAAATAAAAAGATATTTATGTCATTTTCCAACCAAAGTGGCTCCATGGGGTCCCCAAGTTGACCCATGGATTTTCATGGTCGGCCATGACACATCCAATGAGGGTAGGACATGTTTCTAGGTCATTTAATTTAATTGAAACATTACTTTTACCATAAACTACACTAATTACCTCTAATCGCGGTTAAAAACATAATAAGTTACTATTCACCAAAAAATTATTTTTTTCCATTGAACCACATTTTACTTCTTAATCACAAACATGTATTTTGGATTTTTTAAATTCAAAACAAAAAGATTGTAAAATTTCATTTAAACGTAAAAATCAGTTTTTATAAGTACCACTTAGTGGTTTCACTATTCACCAAAAATTGATGTTTTTCAGAAAAATCCCAAAATTTCACCCTAAGCTATATTTGATATTCCGAATTCAAAAGTGAAGAATATTTTACAAAATTCAAAACGTATAAGTCACATTAATTAATTTAATAATTAATTCCCGTTGTCATAGCAAATAGCGTGTTTTTATGAAACAATAAGTATCAAAAGATTGACACTAGTTTAAGTCTGATTTCAAAGTGAAATTAATTCCAAAAACCACTATTGTATTTAATTTTAAAAATTTATTCCAATTTCACTTTAAAACCAATTCAAAAGATAATCTAATAATATAAATAAATTAGATTAAAAAGGGGTTTTGAATTAAAATACAACATTTTACACTATTCATTAAAAAATGAACTTTATCGTAAAGATACCAAAAATTTACACAAAGTAAATTTTGATGTCCCAATTCTTAAGAAGAGTTTTATTTGGTCCAATAGAATGTATAAGAGTGAACAAAACTATATTTAATGACAGTTCGCCATCAAAAGGCAATAAGTGAACCTTTAGTGAAAACTAGGGCATATACACCTAAAATTGAATTCTTTCCGTATTTTAAGCCTTTATCTTTTATTGGATAAATGTAAAAACATTTAAAAACATATATAATAATATTTTATTTATTTATATCTATTCCCTCCAATACAACGGCTACATGTTAACTACCATTTAAAATAATATTATTTTATTATTAGAGTGCAACGTAAGATTCCCAAGAAACTCGTTGTTGCGTGTTGGGTACGCCATCGAGCATAATGTCCCCTTTAAAGTCATATTAATATTTTTGATTCACAAATATGGATAAATATGAAAATTTCATATTCTTTATTTACCTGGGGTGTTACAGTAGACTATAATTTGACATATTTTTTGTTCCATTAAATGGAATTTAATGGTTCTCATTTTCATATATGATGGTTCATAGAGAGAAAAATGATATTTTTTAGTGTATGAAGATATAATTTGATACAAATGTGTCATTTTCTCATATTTAAGAATATATATATGTTATAAATTTATAATTTCACAAAAATTATTTAATCTCATTAACATAATAAAAATATTATTAAAATTAAGTGGAAAGTATTCTAATGAATTAAGAGGGTACTAAAAGTCCACTTTGAGGCCTGAAATATATAATATTGTACTTAATATCTTCATGGATAAAAAATATCTTTCATATAAGTGAAATTTTTTGAAGTACTAAGGCTCAAAGTGATACGTAATATATTTTTGTTGATATGTGAGACCATTCGAATGATTTTTTATATATTAAAAATCATATAAAATATATTCATTTATTGTGTAAGATATTTTTTGAGTGAATTTACCAAAGGATTTTAGATTACTGGTGTAAAATATTTAATAAATATTTATTATATATGGTTATCTGGTTTGTTTAAAAATAAGTATGTTGGAGTAAAAAATATGTAAATTTTGAGTTATTCTTAAATTATATTGATATCATCATGTTTTTTGGAGCTATAATTCAAACAAAGTAAGATGTTATAATAAATTGATATGATTATTGTATGGCAGTGAGTAGCATCTCCCAAAAAAATTGTATGGAAGCATTCACTCCTGGAATAACTACAACTAATTTTGTAGACCATTTTCATGATAAAAATTTATATTTTGAGGATTACAAGGGGAACATTAAGGATAAATCAAAGACATGAACTAGTCAAATGTTGTCAATAATTTTTTTGTGTTGGTTTTATATTTATACAAAAAATTATTTAGGAGGAATTCATTTTTTGTTTCATAAAAATTATCCCTAAATTTAAAATTACATAATAATATTTAAAATATGGATTGAGAATAATAAATTTTTTAAGATTGGAAGGCTTGTGATATTAGAATTTTGTGATTCAAGGTATTTCATATTCTAAAATATAAAAATAAATTTCCAATGAGATATTTGAAAATAATTAAAGTTGGGTAATAAGTGGAATGTGTTTAAAAATTATCATTTTTTTATCTTGAAGACCATTTATATCAAATAAAAATGATACCTAAAAACTATTGATAAATGTATTAACATACTCCATTTATTTGGAAGAATACAAATTCAATATTATGTAAATTGTACTACTATAAAATATATATAATGTCATAGAATAGTGAAATATATATCTTATGATTAATCTATATCATAATTTCTGAATAATAATTTGATTTCGATTATGAATGATATACAATAGAATAATCCTTTTAATTATTTTTGATTTAGGAAATATATTATATACATACATTCCAAGTGATATACAATCCTACAGTACTGATCATTCTTTAATGAATACCCACTAAATCTTGCATTTGAAGATGCCTGATTGGTTGGTATAAAATTATATGAAGTGTGAAAGTGTGTTCTTGCATGTAATTTGGATGGTTTTGGATATAAATGTGTTTAGGTCCAAACCCTTTCCTTTGGATGGATTTTTGTAATAAAATATCTGTAATGTGTGTGTGGAATTACAATTACCATATACTCATTAAAATATCACACATTTGTGTGAAAATCGGAAATCCATATATGCATTATTGAATCCATATCAAATTTATATTACATGTAAAAAAATTGAAGGAGACTTATAAGAGAAAAAAAGATAGTTCCATTCACTAAATATATGAAATATATGTGAATGGTTTTGATTGTAAAAATATATATCACATTTATCACTCCCCCACCCTTATCTTCATTATTTTATTTAACTATCCTGCATGGAATAATAATTACAATCAGATATCAGGTTCCATCTCTAATTTAATTATTTACATTCTATGGATTTTATGTTTTGAATTTATGAGTATTTACGACTTAGTATTTATTATATAAAATTTAAATAATCCTATGGGTTCCATATATAATAATAAATGTAATAGATATCTTCCAGGAATTGGAAAAACATATTGAAATTTGGGGAAATGAAAATAAAAAATTCTTCACAAAAGGTGAGATTTATTATTAATCTCTAATAATTAAAGGTAATCAAACCATAAATTATTCTGTTATATTTTTTGGTAGTTTTTATCTCAAGGAAAATTTTTATGATAAGAATTGCTTGATAATAAACTTTTAAGAAAAAATCACTTCCACTTACTTTAATCACGGAGACATTAAACCCAAGAAAAATTAGTAATTCTTGGTTGAAACCCTCACTAATTAATAAATCAAGAAATATCTAGGCCATAAAATATTCACAATTATGATATGAAGATGTCTTAATTGATGATTCCCAAAAAAAAAATTCCCATTTTATAAAACATTCACAAGTGGGGATGATCTCATATCTAATTATTCACTTGATGAATCAATTTCTATTATAAAGGACAACCTAAACAATTGTCCCAATGGAATAGTCATTTTTGGATCTTTTGGAAGTTTTTAAAAAGAGATCACAAATCCTAAATATTCCTAGGACTGTATGGAGAATAAATTAGAAAAAAAGGATGAAATTTGTGAAACATTGTATGAAATATGGAGTTATATGTGAAATTTATGCAATAATTGAAGAAGTTTTCTATATATTTGAGACAGAGTTAATTAAATCCAATAAAATATTAAATACTATAAAAACATAAATAATATATTATCTCATTAGAATAAGTAATTTCTATCATGGATTATGAATTTTAAAATAATTATAATATTATTAAATATCAAGATATTTTCTTAAAATTGTATAAATAAATTTATAATTGTAATGTTGAGATAATGAAAAAATTTAGTTTTAATACACAGTGAGATTAGTAGAGGATATAAAACATACAAAACATGGAGTGCCTAAATCTATAATTGGTCTTAAAGAATTTGATAGTGAAATAAGATAAGTCTGAAAGATAATCTAAGAAATGACTGATAATAATAAAACATTCTATGGAATATAATTGTGTTAAAATATATCAAACCACTATGTAAAAGTTCTTGAAATAATTGTATGATAATTCCATTATAAGAATAATAAAGTATATTAGATCTACTCCACACAATTTCCATTATGATATTCTATTTTCATGAATTGTATTTTGGTGAATTAAAAATATGGAGGATTTTTTGTGTAACTAAAATGATAAAAACCCACAAACACTATAAAGGTGGAAGGGAAAAAATTTAAAAAATATCCCCTCAAGAGAATACCAAATAAATGAAAATGATATGCATAAATGAAACAATTTTAATCAGAAAACATTACAATATAAAACAAAATCTAATGATATATTTAATATTAATGTGTTGTGTAATGTTTATGAAAGATTATATATAATTTTGGAATAATATTTCAATGTAATAAATATAAATAAATCAAATAAGAATGGTGTTTAAATAACCAGTGATGAAATTTACATATATAAATTTTACAATATTATCTCAAATAGGTTTTATATAATTGGATAAAATCAATTGAAAATATATTGAGAGTCATCATAATGAAGAATAAGTATATTATAAGTCAACCAAATATGTTTCAAAAACAATTTATAAGATAATACCATAAGAGATGAGGAACAAAAATATAATGAAGAACTATGAATTACATTTAAATTATTCCCAAAAGAAATCAAATAAACAACCATTCCATAAGAGATCAAGAAATATAATACACAATGGAAAATGGGATTCTTCTATTTAGAATCAAATGTTGCACAATATAATTCTTCCAAAAATCCGTGATTTCTGGTCTCTATAGATGTATACATTGAAACTAGGGTATGAAATTTATATGAAGCCATATGAAATAACAAACAAAATATAAGCATGTATCTAATGAATATGTGATAATTTTATATCTCAATTGGAAATGGAACTTAAATGGAAAAAATTATAATTAAATTAAATTTTTTAATTAAAACAATAAGCATGAATGAGTCAAAATTTATGAGATATAGTAAAAAATGAAAACCTAATATTTTGGGAGATATTTGTTTAATGTGAAAATAGGGTTATCACAAATGAGAATAGTTTATATTCATGAAATATTAATAAATATAGAGTCTAATTTTTTTAACAATAACAAGGAATTTAATATACCTTATTGGATGATACAAATAATATATTCCCACACAATGAACATTCAAAAAGAATATATTTCTTACTCTCTATTATTTCTACTAAAAAGAATAAAGGATAAATCAAGATGATTTTTCCTAGAAATAGATTAAATAAGGAATGGGTTTCTTAGTTGGGAAGGAACTATAAATATTATTACTCTCTCTAATGATCTATAGACATATTATTGTATCCCTATAGTTATTATGTTTATTCTTTATATTCATGTATTTAATTTTGGTTTATTATTTTATGTAAATTATTGATGAGATATGTATGATATCAAATATATAAAACATATTAAAAGTCACTATCTTATTTTATCTAATATTTTGTATCTTTAATATTATTTAATTTTGATATCAACCTTCATTAATGAAACTTATAGTGTTTCCATTAATCGGTATACATTTGAGAATTATTTTATAAAATATCCTCTTATATTTAATCCTATAAATATGGAAATTTTTTGGTACGGAAGCATTTATTCCTTACCATATTCTAGAGAACCCATAATTTTATCCTCACTAAAATAACTCTTTTTGAGTTTTAGTAGAATAATATATCCAATACCTAAAATTAAGAGAATATGTTACCCATTTTTTGTGTAATTTCACGCGTAATTTTGGATATATAAGAACAATGCTTAGTCTGATGATGTGTTGTTGAGAATAACCATCCAAGAGTTGGTCATTGTTTTAATCGATTGTAGAAAATAATTATTCAAGATCAAAAAAATATTCAAAGTGTGTTACTAAATTATAGAATCTAAAAACTACTATTATGGGTAACCCAATATCTAGGTCATAATTTACTTTAAAATATTCTATTAGATTTTTTATTAAGCCTAATATTTCTTTTGAATCAAATCTAACAGCCTTATAAAATTAGGAATTTTAATAAATAAATATGGGATCACAAATAGAACCACTTCATCCAGCTACTTCACATATCATATATTTCAGGGTAGTGTGCCCAATTCATTCAGCCATCACGTATTATAGATCTTGTACCCCACTCTCATTCCAATATTTTCTAGCTCACACACATATCCCCTTCACCCAACTCATGTTTCTAGATAATCCACAAAATAAAAAATCCCAACTATGAATTATCTATTCATATTCCAAAATATCCTATGTGAAATGTCATCTATGTTATGCTTCTTCATGTACCCAATATTTTTGAGACAATAAATTGAATCCCCCCAAATTCTGATGCATGGGATAAATTCCCAAAATATGAATCTAGGTGAGGTTGTTTCTCTCCCTAGTCTTTCAAGATCCTCTTTTCTGGGGTTCCATGCACCATATTTATCTTGTAGATTATATACTAGGGATACACTCACCTAAGTCATCCTTGAATATACAACTAGGGTGAAACTCTATGGATCCTTGGTAATTTTTAGTTTAGTCATTCCAAGCCCTCCACTAGTGATAATTACATATATGAACACTTTCCCATGACCCCAAACTAGTGTGACCATTCAACTAGATATATTAGTTGTCTGACATATCACATTAAGATTCCTAAAAGTAAAAACCTTGTGCTTATGTCTCATATCTAGGTAGTCCTACTAGTGAGAATCATCACATGGGAAACAATCTTCCTTGGTCCCTTAACATCGCAATACATTTACCAAAGCCTAATGAATTTGGTTAGTCTTTTTCAAACCATTCAGTAGGTGTATTATTCACTAAATGAACCTGAAAAAGTGGGAACCCTATTTGATGAAACCCTACTTGAGAGTGGACACATCCAAGACCACTAATTGGGAGAATACACATATATCATCACTAGGTCCATGAAAAGATTCTATATCACTCTAGGGTTAAGAACCTACGCTAGATCTCACTAGGGCTAAAAACCATTGTTAGCCCTCACTAGGTATAAGAGATATTTTTATCCTTTGTTAGATCTATGAAGCTTAAATATACTCCACAAGAGTTATGCACCTTAGTTATCTATCATTAGATCTAAGAACATTCGATATCCCTTACAAGGTATATGATACTTATCAGTCCATAACTAGGGGAAACCAACAAAAATTACTCCTTCATTAGGGTACTGTGAACACACCCATTTTAGTGATAGAATACCAATTTACCTTTTTCTCAGACTTGGGTTCCAATTATATAATATCCCACACATAGGATCCTACTCATCGATATAGCCCTCCAACTGCTATTGTGGTAAAAGTATCCCACATTGTCTTACAACTAGGTTTAAGCTCAAATCCATCATACCTTTAATTGAGTCACTTATCAGGTTAGTTATACATGGTAATCATACATGTTTATTCCCCAAAAATATAACCTTCATTGGAGATAATTCTCCAGGTTATCAGACATGGGAATCCTATTATATGTAAGAAAATAAATATTATTTACCATGAGACAGTAAAAATATTTTTAATATCAAGGAATCCTAATGTGTAGAACCTACTAAATATTTTATTGGGAATCCCAATTCAATATGACTAATCTTATATATCTTCTTTCCGACACTATGAATTACTTGTGTGGGATATAATGTTTAGTTTATGATTTTATTAACTAATTTGTAATAAATCACATTAATTGACTTACAGAACATATTTAATGACTCTAAAATACATAGATCATTCTTGTACTATTTGGTATACAATTGTGTGGGTCATCCCTCACATATGACCTTAAACTGTGACACATTAACTTTGTGGGTTTTCATTTCTACTCTTTCTAAATACATAATATTCATCTTTTTATATCAATCCTAACACCTCCAACCATAAATTTTCACTAATATTATTGCATAAGATAAATAATTTTTCCGTTATTTGAGATACTTCTCATTAATCCCACATTATCCCTTATGCGTTTAGATCCACCCCTTTGTTTCTAAAATTCCTCTAATAGATATACTTATCTTGGTTACCCTTTATTCATTAATCTTACATGAAATAGTCTCCAACATAAGTCAGTTTCCTCTTATGAGATGAGAATAATAATCCCATGTCATATTTATGCGATTACTCTATTCATGCTTCAGGTTTGATCATATAGTGACGATGATTGTCCTCCCTTCGGTGATGAGCATTAGAATCCCTTTATGATGAATATAGGAATTAGTATGTTGATAATGATAATGTGAATCCTCATCCTATGTAGATGAGATATTAATGTCTCTAGTGTCGAGCTAGTGGAAACACTAGTACTAATACATTGATACCCCTATGGAATATATATGTATGCCCCTAATTAATGTTTAGGGATTCCTGCAGTGATGATCATAGAATGTCTCTAAAAATGATACAGTGGAAAATCCATCACCACTCACATGAAAAGCATGAGATTCACTCAAAGCTTAACGTGATGAATATAATAGAAAATTTATATTAAATTTTATCACCAATTAAATTTTCTCCTACTTAGTTACAAATATACAACATGGTCTAAAAAGGGTTTCTCACTAATAAATATCAAACCTTAAATTTATAGGCATTTTTATCCTATTCTTCTGGTCTCTGTGATATCATAATACTTAAAAGATTTAATTTTCACTTGAACATAACAAGTAAAAAGTATCCCAATAGTTATCATTGAACTATATTTTCTTCATTACCTTCATATGGATATGTTGGAACCCAATATTAGGGGATAATTATCATCATCATAAACAAGTAACACCACCCATGATCCTAATGAACGTTAGATTTCCAATAAATGAGTCTTTACACAAAATAATAATAAACTAATGAGTGATATTAGGATAAAATCATATATAAATAGATGTTCACATATCCACATGAAATAGATCAGATAACCTTTAGATGGGAAACTAATACATTTCTAGAATTTGGGACTGCTTTACAAAAGTGTCTTAAATATATAAGGGAGTCTGGGATTATGCAATAAATAGACTCAAAAATGGGGTGGATGAGAAAGAAAACCAATCCTATAAACCAAAATACGATGCAAATAAACATTTGTAAGAAATATCTATCACTACCTAACATTGAAATACATTTCCATAATGATATTTTCATCAAACCATCCGACAAGTTGATTCCATTAGATTTTCCATTAGAAAAAAATTTCCTAGAATATGTTATTGAAGAGTTATGTATACATATTATTCCCTATTTTATTAATAGATATAGAAATAAATTGGATCCATAAATAATATTAAATTAATTGATTTTGATAAATTCGTGGGCTACTTTTTTGAGAAAAAAACATGTTAGTTGTTTAGGATGTATTCAATCTTTTACTAAGATTGGTTCAAGATGTTTTTTTTATACAATGATCAGTATTTTTTAGGATACAATCTTATCGTAATTTTTACTTTTTGAGACTCAAGACCTCTATAGGGTTGAATAAGTATAATATATACTATAATCACACCTTAAACATATTCAATGGTTAGGTTGATATAAAGGTGTAGTTTTTACCCAAAAGATGATTTTTTTGTATATTGTTAAGGATGGTAAATTTTTAATTATATTTAAAATTTATTAATTGTATATTAATTTATCATATTTAATGGATGAATATATATTTAAAAATATCTTATATGAAATTTTAGACCCTTAAGAAATGTTAGAAATAAAGTGTTTGCCTAAGGGGTGATGTAAAAATTGTTCACATTTTGAGTTATTTAGTGGATCATATTTCCATTTTCAGTTAACGAAATTTATTACTATTTAACTAATTCATTAGAAATTTGGAAGATTATAATATAGACTATTAATTAAACCTTAAAAATTTCTCTAGTGTTAGAAAAATTTATCATCAATGAAATCCCAAGATATATATATAGTGGACTAATTTTATGTTCACAGAATCGACATTAGATCAAAGGAATGAGAACTGATTCCCAAAGACATTGATAACAGTATCACATATGATGGATGGAAATAATTTTAGAATATTCAATAGAGTGAAGAGATAATAATTGGGCCACTATAAAGGGTAACATCCTAAAATTCCACTATGTATTTTCCTGTAAAAAAATATTATGATATTATAATATTATAAATGAAAAACCAAACTAAAATGAGTCATAAAATATTAGAAGAATATTAATATGAAATTATATTATTAATAAACCCTTTAGTAAAAAAATATATCAATCAATTAAAATTTATAATGTTTTGAGTATAAATAGGTAATATTATTAAATAATTAAAAATGGATTTTTCATTCTCAAATAAAAATTAAAGGTGTTAATAAATTAATTCAACCACTATTAAATGATCATTAAGATAATATATGATTTTAATTTTTTTGTAATAATTTTTTAAATTTTTTAAATTTATATTTTATAATGGGATAATATCATGAACAGTTAATGTTGAAAAAACAAATTTTTAAATAAAATTGATTATTATTTATATTTTGAAATTTAAAAACTAAATTCATAATTTTTTTAGTTTAATTAGATAAAATAAAATAATTTTTGAATTTTGAAATGAAAAATTAGCTTAGTATTCCTTATGAATGTTTTTTCTACATTTTTATTTTTTGGAAATAGTGGAAAATACCTTTTTTTAAACCCATATAAATAGCGACACTATCTAAAAATATGTATAAAATTAAAATATGGAAAATATTTTTCATGATAAAAGATTTAAAAAAATAAATTAAATTATACATTGTTAAATACAATTCTCATTTTTGGAAATCAATGTTTAATAGTTTAGGAACTTAAGTAATAACTTACAATAAAAGCAACAATATTTGGTATTTCTTTTAGTAAATGATATTTTGGTAAAATTCGAAAAATTATTTATTTAATTATTATTTATGTCATAATAACCCCATTTATATGATGATAATCAACTTCGATGGTAATTTTATATTACAAGTAAATTATAATAATAAAAATGAACTTGTCCTAAACCCTTGTTTTTCTACATTATATGTTCTACAGTAATAACTAATTCTATTACAATTTTTTTTGTTTAATAAAAATAATTTCATATTTTAAGTTATCATTTGTAAAATATTTAATAAGGTAATTATTTTTTCATAATATATTTATTATGTAAGTAAAAACTAGGCACCAATTTAAAAGCCATAAGGATAAAAATAGTTAACCAAAGGTGAAAAACTCGTAACATGTTAATAACATATTTATAATTTATTGAATGTCATTTGTATTTATAAAACCTGAAATTTTATCCATTATCAACCATGTTGGTGTCTTATTAATAGTTGACATATTATTTCTTTTTAAATTAATATGAAATAATTACAAAAAAATCATTTCTCACAACATATTAAAGGGACCTCTCACCATCCCTTTAAGAACACTACCGTATTTCAATATCGTCTTGAAATAATTCCTTTTTAAAACCCTATAAAATATTTCAAAACTCGACCCATACTAAGGCTCGAACCGCAACTACCCCCATCCCACATCCATAGTCCAGGGGTTGGTAACTATAACAGGGGGCACAACAAGCTAGGGGAGGCATTTTCCTAAGAAACTATAATCACATCCACATCTAACTCAATTAAAATGTTTAGATGAAAAAAAGTCATGTACATCACTTATATAAAAAGGAAACCAACATATATGCATCAACCTCTAAAAAATACAAGTAAAAGAAAATTAAACTAAATGGGAAAGGGGATAAATACAAACCCAACTGGAAATGTGCCACAACTCAGTAATAGGTGGGAATGTAAAACTATTGAGAGATCCCTCCTCCTAGTTCTCAAGAAATGACCACTGCACATGGTAAAAGCACCTCGTATACCTATGTTCCTCTAAATACACAATCGACCTTTCCATCATTTCCAAGGTCACACCAAGGGTGGGGAAATCCCATGTAGGGGTGAGTATAAAAATACTTAGTAGGATTTTCTGAAGGCTCAAGGGAGAAACAAGTGAGGTACCACAGAGGGAAGTAGTAGATAGAAAAATGTAGAGTAAAAGAGTACCACTCAACCTAATAAAGTGTGAAGTAAGGTTTTCAAAACATTAGGTGAAATAAATGGTGAGGATATGAACTTCTCATCGAATCTTAACTACCTATAGTAGAAGAGTAGACTCATCCAACCATGAGAAGCTGGACAGGGAAAGCTTATGGCATACCATGTGCGTCCTCCCCTCTCCTGAAAGGAGATTAACCAATGCCCCAAGTTATGGGTACCGCAATACAATATATATATATTCTCAGTCAAAGAAACCCAAATGATATAGTAAGGGGATCTCCATTCCACAGATCATCTCTAGAAAGTGAGTAGCCCTCAGTTCCAAGATAAAAACCATTAATGATTACCTACATCTTGTTTCATCTACCTAGTATGAATAAGTCAAGAGTATAAAATAACCACACATCGATAAAATAAACTTTATGAGGAACTGACTTGCTAGCACGGTTTTAGGTCATGTCACAAAGATTCATCATGGTGGGGAAAGCACCCAACCTTCTCATGAGTCTTTAGGTTAGTCAAACTGTGCCTTGTCATTATGTCGCATAGTTGAGGGTCCAACTCTGGTAATCACTCAGGAACACCACATATAAGCCCCACTTGACGATATCTAGCAAAGAAAATTGTGGAATTTCACTTCCAACCCACGCTGCAGGGTAATCCTTGAACTCTCATAAGGGAACGCCACTTTCCATCCTCACATAAGGGTAACCCTGGAACTGTCATTGGCGAATGCCACTTCCTGGCCTCAACGGACGGTAAGCCCGGATCTGTCATTGGGTAATTCTACTTCCAAGCCTAGCTGGAGGGTAAGCCCTTAACTATTACCATAGAATGACACTTCCCGGCCAAGAATGAGGGTAATATCCAATGGATCATCAGAGAATGCCACTTCCCAGCCAAGCTGAAGTGTAAAACCAAAAATATTATCAAATATTTCCACTTCCCAACCTTATTAGAGGGTAATCTTAAAACTATCATCGGGGAACGACACTTCCAAGCACAGTTGGAGGGTAAGCCCGGATCTCTTTTGGCCATCCCAAAATGAATAGTCCCTTTTTGAAAATAATTGATTAAATCTGATCATCCACCTGGGATGGTAACTCTCAGAAAAGCATTGAGGAACTCTTATCGTACCTATTGTATGATACCTCTCAGAAAACAACCACTATAGTCATCTTTTTTCACCATGAATAGGAGTCACACCCTAAAAAACTCACATAGTATTTCATAAGGTAATATATAGGGGCCCATCGCATCCTATGCATAGAATCACTTTGGATAGGAAACTTTTTTTCCAATTTCTGAGTCTAGAAGAAAGATATATGAGATATTGAAGATTCATAAAGTGGTACATGGTGAATGTGGGGCCCACATGTTATGTGGCCCCACCTCTGGGCTTGATTATGTACATTTCCTAACATTAGTACTAAATAGAAAATCAAGTAACCCTATGCAATCTTGTGTACTCCATGAGTACATGATATCTCTAGCCAAAAAGATAAAGAGTGTGCACTGTTCATTGTTAAAATGATGGGTGAAAACAAACTTTTACTAGATGGACTCCTCAAATGAATCCAGATTACAAAATGGATCTCCCTATTGCAATCCTTGGCAAAAAATGCACAAGATGAACAATTGATTCAACATGATGGAAATCTGATAGAAAAGGTGCATATCGTCGTTATGTGCTTCAGTGATGTCATGTGAAGCCCACACCTTGGTCCCAAAACAAATAATATAGATCACACCATTTCTATTATCAAAGAAAAAATAACGAGAAGAACTATCAATTTTTTTAGAATATATACACAGTGAAAAGGTTGCATTTCACTACAACGTTTGTGAACCAGGCCTCATGGGGCCCATGCCTTAATCTCTGTTTAAAAATCCAAAATTTGTCTTGAAACTTCCATCTTAATTTCAGGGTCACAACATCGTAGATGGTTCAAAATTCTAGCACCATATAAGGGATATATGTTAAATAAAAGAACTCACAATATTATTATTATTATTGGGTGTTTCATGGACCCAAACCATATACCAGAATTTAATATACAATATTGGACATGAATAAACTCTATTAATATATAGTGCGCTCGACCTCTTATGGTTAACCGAGGAATCATGATGATATTATAATGAAAACGAGGTTTTGATAAAATAAATAATAATAATAATAATATTATTATTATTATTATATAATATAGGAAGAGGGAGTCCATATCACTTCCCACTAATTTCAAGAATAAGTCTCCTTACCTCTTTGTCTCTACACACATGCATCACTCCCCCAATCCTATTATCATTATTCATTATATTTCATTTATTATTATATTTAATTTTTCCTCTTATATCTCTTATTCATTCTATTCTACATTTTTCTACTCCTACAAACTTAACTGTTGGGTTCCTCTACACCCACCAGATCTTCCACCACTATAGACAGTCGCTCACTATGCCGTCTCTGGCCACATCTCACCCGAATCCTGCCGTACAACCTACTTGCAAAATAGTCCCCAAGAGCGGTCACCTTCCACCTCGGCCACTAGCTCAGGAGCTGCCCATGATGTTTGGGTTGGTGCACATTCTGGCTGACCTTCGATGCCCCAATTGCATGTCATCGAGCCTTGAACCTCCCACCGGGGCATACTCGTGTCATCAATCCACTCATGTGGCCTCATCGGACAGCGTTGCCTTCTCACACACCACCGCGGTAAATCTTAACCATGTAGATCCACCGAAAATATGCAGATTCTACCTCATTTCAAGGACACATTACTTGTTTCTAGATCTAACACCAATCTACGGTGTTGAACTGTCGCACTAAGAATCGAGTGTGAAACGGTTGATTGTGGTTGTATGTCGAAACCAATTGTGAAAAAATTTATTATTGGGTAAATATTTAACGATAAAACCACCAATATAAAATTTAGAAATAAACTCTGCCATGTTTGGGTTGGCCAAAGTTTTTCACTGTTATAATAATGATTGGAAAGCTATAAAGATAATAAATAAATAACGAGCTTGTGTGAATAACAAATAATCGTGAATAAAAAGTAGAAAAAAATAAATTGACATATCATTTAATCGAAAGAGGCGAACCCCACAATTGAAAGGTCCTACCTGGATTGGTTTGATCATCATTGATGATGATCACACTTATGAAATGATCAGGAGAAGTTGTTACGTTCATCACTCCTTGTTCTACCTCGATCCAATATTTCCTCATCATTCATTTTTGTTCATCAATTTGAAGAGGAGGAGAGTATAGAAAGGGGTTTTTCATCATTGGTCAAACTGAATTATGAGGCCAAGACACTCTAAATAAATAATTTTTAACCTCTCATTAGGTAAAAATAAATTATTCAAATAACTAAATAAATAATTATTTAATTATATAGTTACTCTTCCATTATGAAACATAAGCAGATATTTTAATGCTAACAAAGGTTATACCCTTCATTGGGTAAAACCCATGTTATGAACTGAACGGTGGTCTCAAATTTCTCATCTGATTCCCCATCCATGAGTTAATTGGGTTTGAGATATTAAATTGTTAATTTAATAATTTAATTCATCAATTTAACATACCACTAATGAATGAGGGGTTTGAATTTACCATGTTGACTCATTTTATGTCACACTGATAGAATGAACTGTATTCTATACCAAACCGTAGTCTCATATTTCTGATATGATCAACCGTTTAAGATATATCTCATTTTCCTTAATTAAATTTGTGTGGTTCATAAGAAATATATTCAATATTTTTACACAATTAATTCCAGGCACACTGGGCCTCATAATTGCACATCGCCTCAGCACCCAACTCTAAAATAATATTTAAAAATTATATAAATTATTTTTAGGAAAAAAATAAGTCTCTAATAAATAATCAATCACTTATTTATTATTTTGGACAAAATTATTTTTTATAATACCTCTTGTTAAAAGGATTCCTCTAAAGGAATACAAAAATTTTTCAACGTGTGTACTAATATTTCTCTATTTAATATCATTTATTTTATAGCTTATATTTATAAATTTAATAATATCATTCCTATATAATCATATCATTGATTTTTTAGAACAAAATTTAATAATCCTATGGTAAGAAACATTAACAACATTTCCCCTTTTCCAGGATGAAAAATGAAATTTTATACATGTGTTTTGGTGAACTCCCTCCACGAAGTGGTGTCTTCCAAATTTCACCACCACATATCTTAGATGGTTATAAAAATGTAATTTATAAATAAAAGTGACATATATAATTTTCATATGATTATTATTAGAAAAAAATATACTCCACCAACAATCTATCTCATTAATTAATATAAATGAAAAAGTCACTCATGCATCTGTGCAGACAACTACATCCATGAGGTAACATATCTTATATTTTATCTAGTTTTTTATATTTCTTCAATATAAATATATATCTATATACATGATTAACTTAATTATATATATATATATATATATAATTTAAATATTTTTATATAACAATGATATTATTGTAATGGTATCCATTATCGTACCAGCAGAAATCCATTAATTAGGGTTCCATCATGTCCGGGCCAGCCTAACCACCAACATGAACATCAATATAAAATATTATAATGAATTACTATGGGAAAATGATTATTTAAAATATATAAAATAAAATAGTAAATACTAAGTTAATTTTGGTTTTTTAATATGAAAATAAATATTAAACTCATTAGTTAAGATATCAATGTCACTTTATCAAAACTCAATGAAACTTGATAATCGCTGATTTCATCTTCAGTAATCATAAAGAAATACCATAGAATTAAACTAAAAAATTCTTAATAATTTTTATCAATTTTATGATCATGTAATTATGAATTATGTGAGAATTAAAAATAATATCTTCACTATTGGGAAAATAGTTTTAAAACGATCTAAATTACCATCACTTGATACTATAAATTTCTAAAAACTAACTAATATGATGGTTGAGAAGTTATAAATTATTTTCTTAAAATTTTATGGATATGAATATGGTTCTAAAATAGGTTATTATTATAGTTATTATTATTGTACAATAGATTAAATTTCTTTAGTGGATGTCAAGATTTATGGTAAGGGGTTCCTTGTGTAAAATTAAATTTCATGGGACACATTTCATATTGGGAAAAATATATATATATATATATATCTAATATGTTGTGATTCCTATGTAATTATAATATATTAAAATATTAATGTAATTCATGCGGTTTTTTGAGCCATGTCATGTTCTTTATTTAAATGGATTTCTATTCAAAGGGTGTGAAGGTTGTAAGGGTTTCTTAGCATTATTTTCAAATCAATGTGATATGATTGATTTTGGGAACCATGTTTTTTCGATAGTGTATCCAATTCCAATTTTATATTGAATTTCATTATTTATCGTACATTAATTATATTTTAAGTTTAATATTTTAACAAAACATCCCATCAGGTCCCCACATGGGACTGTAATAAGCTGAAAGTTATACATAAAGCCATAATCATTTAGGGAAGGGGATAACGACAAGGGTCATGTAGGACTGACATAAAAAATGGGAGGAGAAGCCTAATTTTCATGTACTAATTTTCCAAAAAAAATTAATGAATTTGTGGAAATATATAAAAAATGAAATATATTCTATTGATTAAACAATTCATGCAACACCCTCTAGTATATGTATTATAGTGTAACAAGGTGATACCAATGTATAGGGAGAAAATAAACACCTAACAAAGAAATATAGTGTGAAACCTAAACTGATATTAATTAAAATGTTACTAATGGGGAGACATCAGTTCAAAATCCCAACATCTTTCCACCAAACATTGTATGTGCCACAAATGTAATGACCCGAACTATTATAAAAAATCCCCTTTTGATATAATTAAATGTCTTATTATGTAATATTTTTATAGAAAACACATGAACTTATTAGATTTGAAAATATCCAATGGGGTTTAGACAACTTTTAAGCATCACTATAATTATTAATATAACTACTGAAAATTGATCACAAGATTAGTATAAATATAGGGTTCTAACAAATGAAATTGAAACATACAAAGGAAATGATGGCCACAAATAGCAGGATCATACATTATGATGACCATTTATCAAAGCTTATAAAGGAGATCACATATTGGGGATTTTCTTATGAACAAGACCAAGCAGAGATCAAACAACTTAAGAGTGAGAGAATATATTTATTGTATAAGATCAAGCTCATCTAGATCACGACCTAACCCATGCATGCCAAACCACCCCAAAAAAGATTCTCAATCACACACCTTACCCATAAGGTAATTTCTATTTTATTAAAGGTATATGCATCAAAACCCTATCAATATTAGTATGTATATTATTTTTATAGATTAATTAATATATATTCATCTTATCATTTTATCTATATAAATGATTATTATATTGATACAATAAAACACAAATAGTATTTCTGGGTAATGTTCAAATTCAAAAAAGTAATTTATTTCATTGAATTAATATATTTTTTAAATAAATAAAATTTTAAAAAAATATTCTTATTAAAAAAATATCAAATATAAATCATTATTTAATTTATATTAAGTCAAATTTAATTATTATAAAGGATTAAAAGCTGTTATTGTCAAAAAAATGTAGCATTTCTCAATAAATGTATATTATTAGTTTTAAATTGAAAAAAATAAAATATAAAAATATATTTAGATGAAATAGGTATTTTTTATGGAAACAAAAAATCAAAATTATCCAATAGTATAGTTTTCATAATTTTTTGTGACAGTGGAATTTTTTGATAAAAAATAAACATAGTTAAAATATAAAGTGCGTATGATGACATCATAATGATCCAAAAGTGATTTGATAAATACTATAAATTGTATACATAGCCATATTTTTTTTTAATTTAAAATAATGTGATTAAATATTTATTTTATTAATTTTTTATGTCTTCACAAATCCTCCAAATCCAATAATATATTTTAATGTTTTTAAATAATTTATTTAAGAGTATGAATCATATCCAAATAATAAAGGGCATTATTTTATCAATTCTTTTAATTTTTTATAATAAAATGGAAAAAAATTCCAACAAAATGGAACCATTGTCAATAACCGCATGATGTGTTTTGTTTTTGGTTATTTTATTATAAAGATTACAAAACCAATTTTAATAAATAGTAAATAAATCATCACTCATTCCCTATATAAACCCACCAAATATCCCAATTATCTTCACTCAAAATCCATTGAGTAAAACCTTGGTCATCCCTCCCCTCTAAAGTGTTCTCATTAGGGGCCACCAGGCCCTTAATAAGTTAATCTCATGCATTTGGTTCCACACACTCAAGTAAGGAATCTTCCATTTTACATTTTATCCAAGCGCCTATTTTATTTTATTCAACTCAATATCAATTTTTATTTTGTGTTTTTTTATACATACATTTTAGTTCCCAATTTTTGTTAATTTTATGAGAGACCCATTTCACAATCATTAATCCCTCCCAATAACAAATATTTACACCCGTTTCCACACTGAAATTTATAAAGGGGTCCATTGCTTCACTTATTTATTCATATTTAATTATAATCTTATGCCTTATATTGAAAATTCCTAATTTTTGGATATTTCTTTCCTTGTACCAATTACTGATACTTTTATGATCAAATTATGAGAGACCAATTTATCTCTCATATTCTAATTTTATGAGTTTTTATGTGAAATATTTATGATACTGAAATTTCTCTATGATTATTCCTAGAAAAATAATTCTATATTAAATAACATACTCATTTAATATAAGGTGTGTTATCCATTATCCATTTTTTATTATTTTACATGGCACTTACAAGTATTTATTCCACACTCTTTAATCATGAAATAAAATATGATGATGAATGAATCCATGATGTATTATTTATGTGTCCCACATAAGAGTGATAATGAAATGAAATTTATGGGTGTTCCCAGAATTATATAGTTCTCCAATGCATTTGGTAATGTATAGTTTCATGAGACATCATGTTGGGATAGGGATTGAACCCGATTCGTTTATTGGAAATTTTTCATCATGATGTCTTGGATGTTATCATTGAACAATGTTTAGGATGTAGTGTTTTAATTTGTTGCCATATTTCCCATGTTAGTTTTATGATTATCTTGTTATATCTTGTATCATTGTTCATGTTTTTGATTCATACTCCTTTTATAACCCATTTATATTCCTATTATATAACATGTTTTACCATATTCATGTAATTCCTTTTCATTAACTTACTGGTCCTTATATATCACTCTTTATTTTGTATGTACCTAGGATATCCTATCCAGTTTTAAAAGCCATGGAATTTTAGATGCATATTAAGATGGTTTTCAATAATGTCGTTTTATCCCATGTTCATGATGTTATCTTATGTAGGTAGTTCTATGAAGTCACTATAAATCTCAGACTTATGGGTTATATTAGGTTGTATCCTATAAAATATATCATGAATTAATTTGAAATAGAGGGAATTTTTGTTATAGTTTCTGTCAATGGAAAAGATTTTTTATTCTTTGGGATTAGGAATAGAAAAATTTTCTGAAAACCTTAAGGAGTAATCTAAGTATAATAAAAAATCCATAAATTTTTTTAGTATATAGTAAGTTGTTTATCAATAAAATACATCCCTATATATATACTATCAGTGGTCGTGGCTCTATAATAAATTTTCATATGGGTTAAATGTAAAAACATGGCATTGATCTAGGCTCTTCTAGGAAGTGGTGAATGGAAATGGGCCAAGCTTCACACCTAGTTTGACACTCCTAGGGGACATTATTTTTAAAATTCATAAGAATATAACTTACCATTTTTAAGGGAAGAAAACCATAATCATATATATCAGGAAATATATCATGGATTTCATAGACTAAAGTATATAAATTCAAAAGTTATGAAGATACATGTAATTTATATTTTATGTATTAAAAATCATTAGATTCTCTTCTATGAATTAAATATTTTAAAAATGATCATTCCTAATTTTTCATTTATACTTATAAATGAATCTAAATAAGAGAAATAAGGTTTACATCTAATGAAAAGAGAAACGTGATAACTGTCCTAAGAATATTCCCAACCCGATGGGAGCAGAAATTGAAAAATTTATGACGATACCCTATCATCTAAAAGAGGTTTTGAATAGAATCCTCTATTAAGAGGAGAATCCAAATTCCCCTTAAATATATTAATTTGTGATTGAGACCTTTATGTGAAAAAGGCCTCTAACATTCAATATATAATTTGATCCCATAATCATGGAATAATGGATCAACTCTATTGAGATGATCCTATCTATCCTTCAATTTTCTGAGAAAGGCATGTTTCTACTGGTTTTTTTATATGAATGGAGAAGCTAATCAGTGGTGGTCATTGATCAAGAATATGAATAATAAGTAATAGATTTATTTTATTGGGTTTCAATAAATATTTTCATTTCACTCTGTATCTTAAAATGGAAAGGGGATTTCATTCCCTCAAGTAATAAAGTCTTTCACGAATCATATAATTCATTATTGTTACCTTAGAATTAAAGGTTAAACACTACATTGTCGGGATAAAACCATGTATAAAAAATTCCTAGGAGATTTGAGACTTTGATAGAAAGGAAGAAAATATTTGATGTTCCCATAAAGTAAAAAAAGATATCAGTGAATCTCAAGGGTATCAGAGGGATAAGAAACATAAAGTGGAGTTTAATTCTAGTGTTACAGTAGAGAAATATAATGATTTTAGAGAATTTAAACATCCTAATTGTTAAAGGTGTGGAATAAAGCACCCAGTAATTTTCATAATGCGGTGAGGAAATGATTTGGGTGTGGGAAGGAAATACACCTAGCTAATTTTTGCCCACAGGATTAACCCACTAATGCTTTATAAGAGAGGAATGGTCATTTCAAACCTCATTTCATTTTTCATTGCTTCACCTATATAGAACATGGAACTTTCAATCCATTAAACTAAAACAATGGGATCTGAGAAAACAAACCATCTCCAAGGCAAAATAGGTGAACTTTTTCCATTAAAACTGCCAAAGTGGATCTCGAAAATGAAGTGGTGACAGGTACTCTAGTTATTAATTCTAGAATAGTGAACAAACGTTTCTATCCTAGTTGTGAAAATTACTTTATATCATGATATTTTAGTATAAATTTTTAAAAACCACCCCAAATCATGGAATTTGAGATATCGGTAATGATGGAAATTTGGGAAATTATTTCATCCTAGAAAACCTTTTAATGATACCTTTGGTGAAGTTTTATGAAATTATAGATATACATTGGATTTACCTATATAGGGGCAACATTAATTTACATGGGAAGTAAATCACTCTCTGAATTGAGAATCAACTTCTAATTCTATACAAGTTCATGGAAGAGGATTAATCATATTTATCACCAGCATCTCAAGAATAGATATTTTTTACCTATGGGAAAGCGTATCTAGATCAAATTATTTATTCTATGGAAAGAATAATCATTGAAGACATGCCTATTGTGAGGGAATATGCTGATGTGTTTTCCAAGGAATTCTGTACTATACCTCCTAACTGAGAGGTTGAGTTTTCAATTGATCTTATACATGGGAAAATTACATTATCCATGACATCATATTGAATGGATTTTGGGGAACTTGAGAATCTTGAGTGACAAATATATGATAATAGGTATAATGGGTTGATACACCCAAGTGCTTCTCCATAGTGTCAAACAATCCTCTTCATCATGAATACAGATTGTTCAATGCGCCTTTAAATATATTTTCTTGAGCTCAAAGGGATCAGGATAAAGAAAAGGAATCCTATTCCATGCATTAATGAATTGATAAATCAACTATATGGATCAAAATAATTCTCCAAGGTGGATCTGTGGTCAGGATATTATCAATTTATGGTGAAGAATTCAGATATCCCAAAGACTACTTTTTATATAGGTTATGGGCACTATGAATTCATTGAAATGTAATTCATACTCACTAATTATCCACAAATATTCACTGACTAGATGAATAGATTATTTATATATTACCTTAATAAATTTTTAGTATTCATTCTTAATGATATTAAAATATTCTCAAAGGATAGGGAGGAGCATGAGGAGCATCTATGTGCTATTCTAAAGACCTTACAAAAGGAAAAACCTTATGAAATGTACAATGGATTTGATTTATGGTTGAAGGAAGTATAATTATTATAGAATATCATAACAAGAAATGGGATATTTGTGGACCCTTCAAAGAAATCAATTGAAGGATATCCAAGTCAACATTTGTGATAGATATCTATAGTTTCTATATATTAGCTGGGTACTATTATTGATATTTGATAAATTTATCATGATTTTCAAAATCTGTAACAAATAAAACTATGAATGGAGTCATGTATTCTAGGAATGATGAATGTGAAAAGATGTTTAAGGAGTTAAAAAGGAGGACTATCACTACACCTATGATCACACTACCTACAAGTGGATAAATTTTTATGGGGTTCAAGAATTCTTCTAATAAGGGATTGTACTTTGTGTTAATGAAGAATGAAAAATTCATACTCTATACCTCGTGGAAGTTAAATGTTCATGAAAGTAACAACCCAATACATGATCTATAGTTGGATGTAGTAATATTTACTTTTAATATATAGAGGTATTATCTATTTGGGGAGAAGTGTGAAATATATATGAATAAAAAAAGGATCATGTATATATTCATAAAGAAAGTGATGAATATGCACCAATGAATATAGTTAGATCTGATCAGGGTCTATGAATGCTCAATCCACAACTGTCCTCGTAATGTGAATATTGTGATGGATAGTCCAAGTAGAAAGGATCCATCAATTTAATCATTGATTATAATTTATAAGGATATGATATTCTTATACTTGAAGAGGATGGACATTGAAATCATAACTGAAGGAAGATCACCAATACTTTCAGAAATGATTTCCCGAACATCTATTTTGGAAAATATAATGAACTATAAAATAGATGATGTGGTAATTCTAGAGAATGTGTATACTATATGAAAATGGAAATCCATTGAGTTCAATTTTAACAAATAAAGAGTTGTGGGATTTGAGTTAAGGCAATTTGTACTATCCAAAATCGAGTTAAAGAAGGAGATAGTGGATGATGCACATAACTCAACCTTCTCTATCCACCTAGTAAGAACAAAGATGTATTGAGATATCTGATATCACTATTTGTGGGTTAATATGATGAAGTAGATCACTAAATATATATCAAATTGTCTAATATGTTAGCAAATGAAAGCTAAAAAGTATAATTGCAAGGGGATGATGCTACCATTACCCATACCAACATGGAAATTGCAAAACATAACCATAAAATTTATCATTATTCTTCCAAATATATAAAGAAGGAATAATTCTATTGGGTTTCTGGTTAATATTTATAAAAATATTTCATAATTAATTGCAATTATAGAGGATGTATCAATGGATAAGCTTACACTTATTTAATTTCGAGAAGTGGTGAGACTGTATGGAGTACCACTATCGATTGTATTCGATTGAGATTTGAGATTCACCTCAACGATCTAGAAAAGTATGCAACATGCTCTAAAACTGAGTTGAACTTATCGTGTATTATCACCCTCAAACTTATGTCCAGTCTAAGGGGACATTCCAGACACTAAAAGATATATTGAGAGCATTCTCAATTGACTTCAATGGAGGATTGGATCAATATCTTCCTCTGTTTGAGTTCTTGTACAACTAAATTTTCTAATTAAGAATCCAAATATATCTTTCTGAATCCCTTTATATGATGTTGTTTAGAACACATTAATGTTGGGATGATTTTGGAGAATAAAAAATAATAGGTTCAGAATTGTTTAAGGAAATGGTGAAAATGGTAAGACCATTTATCATCACATCATGTCTGCTCAAAGTCGATAATAGTTCTATGCTAACAATTTTAAATGATAAAAAGTGTTTGATGTTGGAGACATGGTATTTTTCTACATATATCCATGGAATAATGTTATTAGATTTTGGAAGAAGTGAAATATTAGCCCAAAATACATTTCCTCTTTGAGATCCTTGATCGCATCACAGGGGTGGCCTACCGACTAACTCTCCCACATAACTAATAATAATAAAATTATGTATTCCAGTATCACTCTTGTGAAAGTGCATACTAGAAAATCCACATGTACTCAATATAGAAGCGGTACCATTGTTCAAGGAAAATTCCTATAAGGAGCAGCTGGAGAATATCATATATTATAGAGAAAAAATTCAATGGAATAAGACAATGTACCTCATCAAAGTGTAGTAGAGAAATTAGATGTTTCAAGAAGCTATGTGGAAACTAGAAGACATGATAAAACAAAACTACCCTCATCTATTTTACTAGGGGAAATAAAAAAATATAGGGTGAAAGTTCTTAAGGGGAAAGACTGTATTCATTTGAAATTTTATAAATAAAATTCCCCTTGTGATATAATTAAATGTATTATTATGTGATGTGGTTAGTTAAAACACATTCACACCATTGGTTTTATTATATCCTAATGGTTTTAAATTAATTTTAACAATCATTATCATGGATAATATAGTTTTTTAATAGTGATCACATGATTAGTATAAATATAGGGATTTATCAAATCCAATTGGTACAATGAATGGAAGTGATGGCCTCAAATACTAAGATCATATCCTATAACGAACATTTATCAGATCTTATTAAGGAGGAAACAACTCTGGGAATTTTCATTAACCAATCCCAATATGATATCCAACAACTTATGCAAGATAGAAATCATTTAAAGAAGTTGTTCAAGTGTATCAAGATCACAACCCTAACCATTTATGCCGACCCACTCCATGAAATTCTCATCATTTCACACATTACCTATAGATAATTTTCAATAGTGTTAAAGGGGAATGTATCAAGACCCTATAAATTTGAGTATTGAAATTATTTTTATATATCAAGTAATATATTTTCAACAGATTATTGTCACTTTATGAATGAAGTTTTTTATATATAGTTATACACAAATAATAATTTTTATTAATGCTTTATGCAATTTATTTTTGATGAGTTAATGGATTTTTGAAATAAATAATACATTAATAAAATATTATAATTAAATAATGCTTATCAAATATAAATGATCATGAAATTTTAATGAATTCAACGGTAATTTTTATAATGATTCAAAAATATTTATTGTCAATAAACCACATAATTTCTCAATATATGAAGATTATTATTTTAAAAAGTGAAACTATACATATATATAATTATTTACATTAATGGGATGTTTTTCTTGGAATCATATTAGTGAAATTATCAACAAATTTATTTTTCGATGTTTTTTTAGACAATCTAATTTTCGGGTAAAAATTAAATATCGTATAAATATATGGTGTGAATTATGACATCATAGTTAAAAAAAGTGTTGTATTAAATACTATAAATGGTATCCATGAAATAATATATATTATTAATTTAAGATAAAATTATTTTATATTTATTTGATTAACATTATAAAGATACTATGAATCCTATAAACCATTAATATATTTTAATGTTTTAAAAACATTTCATGAAGAGTATAACTCACTTAAACAAAATAAATGGTATTATTTAATTAAAATTTTCTCTGGTACATATAAAATAATTAAAATTATCCCATTTAGATGAAAATGTTGGAAAACAATGCAAAGGATTTTGGTTTTGGTTACTTTATTATATATAGTCCAAAACCTATGTTTGAGAAATAATAAATATATCATCTCTCATTTCTTATGTAAACACATCCAATATCACATTTATCATTAATAAAAATACTTATAAGATGTCATTACCCTTCAATACCCTCTATAATGTTATTTCAAGGTGCCCCCAATCCCTCAAGAGTCTCCTCACTTGAATTTGGAGTCACACTCTCAAGTATGGAATCTTAAACACTCCATTTTATTCAAGAAAATATTTTATATTACGCCTCTCAATATCATTATTTCATGTTTGGTTATGTTTTTATACATTCCACATAATTCCAAATTAATTTTCATGTTATAAGATTCCCCTTTAACTCTCATTAATCCCTTCCATGAACTTTTATTTACACCAGTTTCCATGTCTATATTTAGTGAGGGATATTTTCCTTCCCTTTTTTATTCAAGTTTATTTACGATCTTATTAATTATATTTCCAATTCCTAATGTCGGGATATGTATTTCCATATATATTTTACTTCCCATTTCAATTTACAAATTATGAAATACCCCTTTCTCTCCCATGAACACATTTTATGAATTTTTATGTGACGTCGTTATGCTACCAGAATTTCACATTGATTATCCATGCCAAATTAATTATGAAGTGAATACCATAAAAATTTTCTATATAGGTTATTAAAATTTATTATTTGATACTTATTATATTTTTAAATTACATTTATGTATTCGAAACTCTTGGATCATGAAATAAAATATGATGATGAATGGATCCATGTTGTATGATCTATGTGGTACACTTATGCATGAAAATGAAATTAAAGTGACGGGTGAACCAAGAATTATAAAGTGCTTCAATAGATTGGGAAATGATTACTCTCATTAAATTTCATTTTAGGATATGGAGTTTAATTTATTTCTTTATGGAACAATTTTCCATTGTGATTTCTTGGAAGTTACCCTTAACCAATGATTATAATATTGTGTTTTAAGTTGTTTTCACATTTCATATGTTACCTTTATGATTATCATGCAATATTTTGTCTCATTATTCATGTTTGTGACTCATACTATTTTTATTACCCATTGATATTCCTATTATCTAAAATTCATTACCGTATTCATTTTATTCCATGTTAATTCCGTTACTAGGATTTATATCTCACCTTTTTCATATGTATGTATCCATATTATCCCGTGCTGTTTCAAAAGCCAATTAATTTTAGAAACTTGCTAAGGAAGTTTTCAATAATGTTGTAATATTCCCTGTTTGTGATGTTATTATACGTACCTAGTTACCAAATAAACTCGAATTATCAACTTTATGGGTTGTATTATGTGTAATATTATTTAATAAATCATGAATTAATGTGATATGAAGAGAATGGTTGTTATAACCATGTAATATTAATCTCAAATGATACAATATCTATCATAATTATAACTAATCTATCTATTTTCTACATAAGAAAATACTTATGTGTGATAATACAATGTAAATGTGAGTATATACATACCCAGTAGGACCTTGCAATAACAAATAGGGAATAAGTAGACTAAAAAAGTCATCTCAACCCATAGGCAAGAGGGATAAGAAAATGAAAATCTTATATAATCAAAAAGAAACCCAAGAAAAGAGTGAAAGGTGATATATATCCTCATTCGTAGTTATGAATTATTAGTCATCCAATAACAATCAATGTTTCGATCTCATAATACATACACCATACAAAACCTCTTAAGTATTAGGGTGGTGGTCCTGCAACCTGCCATTGTGCTCACATTTGAGGTAGCACTAACTCTATTGAAAGACATGCTCTCTACCGAAGCATGAATATGGGAGAGTGAAAATAATTTGTTATAGGAAATATAACCTATAAAATACATAGAGTAGAAATTATACAAGTATTAGATTATAGAGGCCCACTCCCAAGTGCGATATGGGTGTACGGACCCCAATAACTCTTTGGTGATCAATCCCCATCATTGCCACCTATTGAGAATCACTAAATAATTGGTCACCTCATATCACTTCACATAATACCTATGATGCCCAAATAAAGGCCACTATCATGTCCTTGATGATAAAATACTTCAGACATGCAACTTGTGGGCCTATATCTATGTCATGGAGAAGGGAATATACATATTCAAAAGTTCTAAAGGGAGTATATGACTTGTCCTTTTGGATTAAATGGCGTGACTCAAGAAAATAATTCTTGGAGGGTCATATAAATGTATATTCTCAATTATTAAACATAGAATATTTCATTCACTTAGTCTCACTATGGGGGTAATTCCAAGTGGTAATCAATCTATCCAATATAATATAGAATTTAAAATAGATTGATGAACCTTAGAATGATATTACTATAAAAAATAAGAATATTCAATACATGTTGTGGGGAGACTCTCGTTAAGAAATGGAATATCTTCTTGAAATATAATGGACTAATTATTCTATTTTTGAATGATTCATGTCGATGTCAAGCTGTTCTTAAATTCATACTAATTGCCTACACCCTTCTTGGAGTTATCCTATACTAGTACTATCCTAACAATTGATGTATTTAAAATCTCGATCCATCATAAGGGTGACCTACAATGTCTCCCATATACTAACTTGAGTGGTTCCATCCCGATAGAGGATTGATAGCGGCTATTATAATAAATATCTACTAATGTTGAGTGATCAACAGAGAAAAACCAAAAAAATAACATGAAATGTCTCGTCTTAGACTAGTTGGTTCCTCACTCTTTCCATATTTCATTGTGTTGGGGTGAAACATTGGGATCATTCATAACTAGGACCCAAAAATATATTGTATTCATTCCATAAATGTGACCTATATAGATAACCATGGTCATATATGCTAATCATCATTATCCCGTAACTTTTTTTGATCTCATGTAAATAAAATACCCCCATATTCTCAACTCAAATCCACTTTCCTCTGTAAATAAATTGACCTGACAAGGTAGTTAATTCAGAAATAACCTAGATAAAGTCATGAAATCACATTATATATGGAAGACCCATCATCAATTCTATTAATATTTCATCCTATTATCATCCATAAAACTCAATAGATTAATAATGTCTTAAAGGGACATGCCTTTAATCCATTACCTACAAATAGGAGAGGCATCAATAATTAAACCCAACAACCTTATATCTCATTAAAAACCACAAAAATACATCTAATGTTCCTAATACATCTTTACATTTCTTAGATTTACCTCCAAGGGGAGGTAGAAAACTCCCTCAACACCTCCCCATGAAATGAAACTCAATGCATTATCAATTACTATAAAAACGTTTATGTGCTCCCTACCATCAAGAAACCTACATTGGGCATCCATTAAGGATATCTTTACTCATATAAATTCACACATTATATATCACGTTATATCAAATCTCAAAATTTAAGGTATATATAGGGTTATAGCCATTGAAAGAAGATAAAATATACAACTCTCCTCTACCTTGGTATGATACAAATATTTCCATATAACCATACACAACCTATTACAAAAGATAATTGTATTTTAGATTAAGGTAATGGGACATCAAATTTCCCTTTTTGGGATTAAATACTATCATTATGTCTGAGAACCCTCATAATTCCAACCAACACATCTCTCTCATCTAAGGATCAACCAGGGTGATGTTGTAAGTTAAAATTTGGTGGTCTAAAAATAGAATTGTTATGAATAAGATAACATATTCACATCGTCAAGGAGAATAATACCAATGAAAAAAATAAGTCATTAATTGCCTAGTTAATCTCATAGGGTCTCAACTACATCAATCCATAATCAACCACATTCTTCCCCTACATCAATAAGCACTTAACTAGGCTTTGGAGGTATCACAAAACAACACATACTCAACTACCTCAACTATAATCCACAAAAAACGATTATCAATAATACTCTACCTCATAATGTAAAAGGATGTCAAACACATAAATCTAGGAAATAGTTCCTAATTCTACACATCTCAGTGAAATAGAGGATGAATTCCTATAAGATTCCATCACAAATCACCGATAATGCGCTTCAAAATCATGGAAATTCACACCTCCATCTTGATCTTGGGTGGATCATAATAAATCAAATAATTGACATTTTCTCGGTCAATGAAAAGACAATTATTAGATATGGAATTCCCCCAAAAGTGAACCACTAAAATAATAAATTCATACATTGAAAGATTACCACATATATATTACTCCTAGATCTAGTCCACAACTATTCTCAAATGATTTGTGCACACCACTTTAAGAATAGAGTATATGAGAATGTCATAAATAGTGAAAACAATGAACTGGTCCAAGAAAAGCATTAAAATATGATTCACTAGTGATTTGAACATTATATATCATTCATCATATTAATTGGAATCACTAAGATATTATCAGCAATTTAGTAGCATCATAATGTTGTCTTCAGTATACTATTCTCATAAACCTCCAAATAATGGTAATCATCCCATGATCAAACTAGGAGAAAAACATTTCACCTTTATATAGGTCTAGGAGATCATTGATCATGTAAAAATGTGATATTTAATTTGATAATCATGTGATTCGTGAAATTATAAAAAATTGAAAATCCTTACAATTCAATAATCCATTTTCACAAAAATTGGGGTATCCATAATTTGGGACATGATAGGACTAATAAAACCCATCCATTAGTTTCATATGAACTAAATGTCAAACTATATTATTGATGAGATTTTTTCTGTGTTTTCATGCATACAATCCATACTGCTCTACGAGAGATACCCCCCTCCAACCAATAAAGATTAAACATAACCCACTCCATTTGGAATGCTAAAAAACATCATAGGATCCCATTTTCAATATAAAAATATCCCAAGTTAATTTTACTCACCCCAGAGTCCTGACATAATGCCATAAGTGAAGTGTGATCGTTAATAGGTCATTATTAACTATCTCTAAATGTAGGGGTAATGATAAAGGGTCCATTGTAGTTTATATATCACAAACCATGGATAGAGTGTGGAAGAAGTGTATTGTTCCCTTGTATAGTAAAATAGGTCCTAATTTAAAGATATCATAGGTCATCCAACATATCATCCCTAGAGGCTTTAGTTCATAATACTCCTTTGCATGAAGCTATCCTTTAACATACCCAGATATTCCACATAAATGAGGTTTTTCTCGACAACATAACCTCACCAAAATGACCCCGAACACGAAATTAAATGGAAATTAGCCACCAAACCTCAAGACCACCAACATTTTTTTGGTAATTACTCTCTTATATAGCTATAAATTACATAACATAAGAATACTTCCAAATTAGTATGTGACCTTATACCTTTCATGATCGAAGACACAACACATATCACCAACATAGGGATTGATCAATTCATTTTTTCCCATATACAATTCTATATATTTGTAACACTAACTAACTTAGAGGTTTCCTAATCATAGAAGAAACACAAATACATCACCTCTAGCAAATAATTTATTACACATCAGGTCACTTGAAATTATTCCTCTTCGAAGATATGGTCGTCACTTTCCTAAGAGAGTGTTACCTCATTATGGACTTGAATGACTAGACAACACCAACTCCCTATTGTTCCTTTCTGAAGACTGGTTTTGTGTGAAACCTTCAAATTGATCAAAGGTCCAATTAAGATAAAAAAAAATATACAACCATTGTGATCCCATCCTCTATTACCTGAGGGTCTAGATATAAATTAAACCTAAGTGGTCTCAATCCCCATTACTCATAAAATATGCTAACCATGTTCAATTAATCATTACATCATGATGGATCTATCAGTTATGCAACATTTAAATGATCATGTTTATGGACCACTATCAGTGGTTCCTTATACTTCTCATCTAGTGGAAGCACTTATCTATGATATAATAATGGAAAAAACACATGAATAATTCTCTAAATTGTGTCCTCATGGGTTGACCAATCATATGAATGACCATATTGGGATCTAAGATGATTATCTGAGTTAAATAAACTTAAAAATTATCAAGGAAGACCATTTTAAAAGATAATATCAGTGGATCTGACTCAAGTATGACAATGAAATAAAAAAATTAAAACCTATATGTTATATTTACTATGAGTTATTCTGTGATCGGTATATTAGTATTCAGAGTGGGAAAGTAGGTTGTTACTCTACCATTTTATTGATATGTAGGCCTCCACACAATCATTGGGTTCTATAGATTAATATATGAGCTAAAGAATCTACATCAATATTTCCCTACATTTCCGAAATAATCCTAACAACATTTACAACTCCAAACACTCCCATAAAAAAACCCCACCTTTCGTACAACTATCATAGGACCTGACCCACCGAGGCCCCACCGGGGATGACAGTATGGTGCGAGTGACACCTCAATCACACTACTAATAGGTCATGGGCTAGTAAGAAGTATTGAGTAGGAAAAATTGAAATGAAAAGCCTTATCATAATTTACATGTACTCGTTCTCCTAAAAAATCAATGAAATGGTTTAGATACAAAATAATACAGTAACATCTATAGTGTAAAGAACACATGTACCAACCTCTTGTATACATATTAAATTGAAATAAGTTATTAAAAATTTATAATGGAAAAAATAATATCCCAACCATAAATGGAGGGGGAAACCCAAACTAAAAAATCATTAAAAGGTAATGTATGGGATATCTCAACTTATTCCCCCAATGATTGAACATCAAACACTATCAATGCCACCATGTACTACTAAGCTTCACAAATTCTAGGTCCACCATATTCAAAAAAAAATATCTATCATCTGGATCAGAAATTACTGGGTTGGTAAAATCCCATGTAGGGTGAGTATTTATGTACCTATTAGGATTATTATAAAACCAATATGGAATAAATATAATAAATAACTCATCTCATTCCATAGAAAAAAGGTATAGGTAACCCAATAGAAGATATTCTCAAATTGAATCCCAAGAGTAGAGAGAAAGTGTCTCTCCATCTTCACATCCATCTAAGAATTATGAGTAATCATTTCACACCTAAAGGAAACATATGTTTTGACAATAACCACATTCAAAATAACAAGAATTAGGTTTTGGTGTATGTATGTCACCATTTCTCTCTCTTATTGAGGGACTACTAACTCTAGTAGAGGGAATGTTCCTTACCGAAGCTCAAAATGTGGAAGTACCACATGGGATATAGAGATCATGAACCCAATTTAATGTGTTTTAGTACCATATAAACCTATATAAGAGTGAGGGTGACTAGGACCCTAGTATGATAGGGGAGTACCGACCTCGATATCTCTCTAATGATCATCTAGCACTGATTTCACGTTCTAAGAATCACTAGAAAAGTATCCCATTCATATAACCTCAAACCATATCTCAAATTCTAGAAAACAATGGACACCAACATGTTCTATGTATAAAAAATTTCTGTATAGATGAATTTAGTTCCCACATCCAAATCCTTGGAAATAAAATACACAAGGTAAAATTTTATGAAAGGATTACATGGAATCATTTCCTTGGGTACATGGTGTGTATCACGGTGTGGGGCCTTGTTCATGTCCCAAAACGACAATTGAAATGTAAAATCCAAAAATAAAAGATGTTTCATTTGGGTTACAAGGGTTTTATTCCTGCTCACGGTCCCAACCATCTTCCACATGGATCACGGGATTCATTGGCTAAGTATGTGTATAAGGGGTGTGATTTGAGTCACACATTGTGTCAAGCAAAAGGGTTGCCTATGTGTGTGATGTAAGTAAATTTTCAGGTAACCCTACCCTAGTAACATGGAATTTTGGTCCTTCAATATTCATGTGATACTTATAGGGAATTGAAAACAATATTTCCACATAGGGGGTCTACACAACATAATTTCATTCAAAATACATGATTTGTATATCATGTTTTCATAGAAACCCATGATCTTCTTGTGTACCACAACCATCACCTCCTACCATGATCTAGGTGTGGAAACCCCTATGAATCTAATATCTATATTGAATGATCTTGTATAATTGTTAATGGCTAGGTTCTCATCACCCATTATCCATGAAAACATCCTTCATCATCATCCAGAAACACTACATGGTCCATATCATAATATCTTCACTACTAGTTCCATATATGGTTCGCTTTTTCCACTACCATGAAAATTTTGTGTCTCTATAATTCGATTACCAACCAATATTTTCCAAAAGAAGTATTTTTTGTGCCCAAACACTATTTTTCATACCATTTATTTCCAAAATGGGGTTTTAATTCCATGTTCCAACATCAACATTCACTAATACATCACTATACTTTAATTAATCGTTGATCAATTTCTATCCACACAACCATCTTGAATATGAATGTCCAATCATTGTCGAACGACCTAAAAAGTAGATTCAAACACCATAATGGGCCAAAAATGAAGAAAATAATGAACAATGGTAGAATAGGCCCACAAACGTTGTTGGAAATATCATTGATGTATAATATCTCATCCAATGATCATAAATGTAAAAAAAACCTCACTGATAATCAAGGGGAAAATATAATTTTAATATAATATAATATTAAATACATAGATTATGCATAAAATATAAACCCTGAATCCTAAAAATATAAGATAAATTTTCAAAAATCATATTAAAATGGTGGAAATCCACAAATAACAAACCTACCTAAATAATGGATTGATCAATGAAAAAGAACAGGTCTGATAGCAATGATGATAACAAAAATTTTATGTTCACAATTCATATAAAAATCCCCATGATCATTCATCATCGATCCATGATCTTATAATCATTATCCTCAATGTTGTATTTCCTCTTTCTCACCTCTAATATCCCATGGTTTGACACCTAACCCTATAGATTTTCCAAAACATCATTTTTATAGGGGGTGTTATTTGTTAGGACATTAAATAAAAAAATAAATAATTTTTTTACTTAATGTACCCACCAATTGATCTATCAAACTCTCTATTATAACTAACATTTTTGGATGTCCTATGAGAATCATCACATCCCAAAAACATTTGTGGTATCATATATTCCATTAAATCTCCTAATCACGGGGGAAACCATTTATTCCAAAATTATGTGTGAGCTTGTTTTATTATATATAAATATTTTTAATATATAAATTCATGGGTCAAGAAACACTAAAACACAATTACATCTTTGAATGGAAATCTAGATATATTTATAGAAATAATAAATGGATGGAATACCTTAAACCAAACGTTTTAAAAATTTCATACTTTCAACTTAGAGTGGTTTTGATTAAAATATTTCATAAATTCTAATGGTTTAATTGGAAATATTATATTTAAATAAACACAATTTTTGAAAGATGATCCATCTGGGGAAGCTAATGTATTTATAAAACTCATCATTGTTCTATTTGGTAATTCAAGTGGTTTTACATTTTCCCTTTCAATTACATTTTACATTGACTCATACTTGACCCATATTGTTTCTTGTATGTAAAATAGAAAATTTTACTTGTTTATTGTTTAGAACCTCAGTTTTTCAAGTCCGTATTCAATGCATTATTTATATAATATTATGCTTAATAATTGAATAAGTTAACTTACCATTAAATTTACATTCATTAAAATTATTAAATGAAATATTTCTGAATTTTTTGTATGGCTCATTTTTATCATAGTTTTCAAATAATACCTTTTTGATGTTTTCCATGTGAAAACACTTTTCAACCATTTTATATTTTTTTTTTATTAATTCTCCATAAAAAATTGTTTACACAAAATATATTCTAATACCTAGTGTTTTATTAAATATTACATTTTTAGTAAAAACAATATAATGGTTAAAGATATTACAAGATTCCAAATTGATTTCAATATTGCTCCAAAAAAGTGTTTTTCACCTACTTAAAAAACATTTGACATATATTATAATTGATCAAGGATGTAACATAAATATTTCAATCCACATTTTTGTCCATATAATGATTATGATATTTTATTTTCTATCATAGGATTGATCTTTATCTACCGTTATCATGCCTAAAAATTCACCATGAATAGGAATAAATTTTAATATTTTGAATTTCTATTATGAATGCCATATTTTAAATTTCATTAATTTTCTTTTATTTACCCTAATACCACATATCTATTAATTGGTGAAATTATTGACTTAATAATATAAAAAATTTATATATATTGTATATACTATATACTTAACTAACTAGTCTCTACATATAATTTTAATTAGTAATATTGTATACCCATTTATTTTCAATGGTTTTACCAACTCGTGATTATTTATGGAATTATGATTGATTAATTTACCTATACCCATTTAAAAATGATATGAATCCCATTTTCATTTCATGGGTTCTTTATGATATGATGAACGTAACCAATTTTTATCCTATGGGTTCATTATCGTATAAAGAATGATCTATTTCAATTGTCACATGTAAGGATGGATGAATTATGATTTTGGTCCTATATCATCCTCAAATGTACAAGTTAAAGTTACATATTCCTTTATAAATTTATACACAATCTTGGTTTAGTTTCTCACAGTGATGGGTTAAAGTGTGTGACTTGAGAAGGTGATATTTACCTATGATAATGTTTGTGCCACAATTATAAGGTATCTTGACGTTATTCTCTCATAGATCTTGTTTATTGATTAATAATTACATATATTTTTGATTAATGTATTTTATATCATATTCTATGTCTATTGATCTATGATCTATAATTTTTTAGGTATGATTAAATTCGGTTACTTAAATGTACCTAATTATACTTATATACTTATCTTTTGAACACTCTTAATCTTTAACAAATATATATATATATATATTATTTATTATGCATTTGATTTTAGCCCTTTATTATGATTCAATGTACCTATGTTATGAAGTTGAGTATAATTTTTGAGATGTATAAAATGGATTTTTGAGTGGATTAATTATGGAGAGTTATTGACACGTATTATAAATTTAGATTCTTCTGTAACTGGTCCAAAAACACAATAACCCTTATATTAGTTAGATTTTTAGTCTATAAGTGGGATGAAATGTTTAGATTATATAAATTATGTAAAATAAATATATGTGTATATCTTTTTACTTCACATTGTATCAAATATAGTCTTTATATAATGTTTTATTAACATTAGTTCTATGTGTATTGATCTGGGGAACCTCATTGTTTATTTTAGAAAATTTATAATTAATTTTGTTGATTTGTATAGTAATTTTTTGAGTAATAGGATAAGAAAACAGTAGTGAAAAAGTATATTATAAGCATAATGGATAACTATATGTTTTGGTTAAAATCATAAATTTTTGGTAACATTGTGATTTTGTGTATCTTTTATAAATTAACACCCTATATATATTCTAAAAAGTAGTTGCTCTTATAGAATATATCCACATAATGTTAATAAAATTGAAAATTATCATTGAATAACAACTCAATTGTTACTCTAGTTCACGAAGATTATTCTTATGACTATATACCCAGATAAAAATTCAATGGGGATTTTATTTTGTTAATAAAATTATATTTACAATAGAATATGATGGATTTATTATGCGATGTAATTAGGTTAAGTAATATAATATGACTAAACCAAAAGAAAATGATGTTGAAAAGAGAGTGGATTAGGTAATACTAAATACTAATGTTATAATTTAAATGACTAATACTTTTGAGGTTGAATATTTTGTGTATATATCTAACAATAATTGTCTTATGGTGTTCATCTCACACATATAATTCTATTTCTTTTAGTAATTTACAAATCCCAAGGGAACCATTTAATAATTGGATTCTATGTACATTATGCATATTGTACCAATAAGAAAGCTAATGAGATAACATATGGACTATGAAATCATATGGGTATGCCCAATTATATATTATAAATTTTGAATAATAGTATAAACATAGTTGAATTCCCAAAAAATCCAAGGAATAGATGTGTGGAGTCTCATGGATATTCGGGAGGAAAAGAGGATGATAGAAAGAATGTGAATTTTCATTTATGTAATAAATATTTTAACAATCCACAAGGTGAAGGTATTATATGAATTGAGAGATGTTTTTTGTGTGGAAAATGATATTATAGAGAAAATAGTTTTTTTGAAGATCAACTAAGAGTTTCTTCAACATGAAAAATGTAAAAGGATTTCATCATAAAGTGTTATTAAATGTTCTTTATCGTAAAAGTGGAGAACATAACCATTATCTAGGGGAATACCAAAATCAAAGGTCTAAAAAGGTGATAGGATCTAGAAACAAATGATATAAGGGATATAATATTCACCCTCAACTATGGATATAGATTTTGAAAATGATATGGAATGAGGAAGAAAAATTATCCACTCATGAATTGTGAATGTTGCATTCATATCTTAGTCATCCTACTCATATATACTTAGAAAGGTTATTGAAAACATAAAATAACCACTCCAATGACTATAAATTGAATTATTAATTAAAAATTATAATTAATAAATTATTTAATATCATGTATTTAAATCTCCTGGGATGTATTTTTAAAGGAATATACTTCTTATAAAATCCTATTATCTTTTATTTTGTCAAATGTGAGGTGATATTAGAATATAATGGACTCTCTTGATGTAGTGTCCATGTTAATTTACAATATAAGAAAATAACATATAAATATATACCCATGATAACTAATTAAGGATAATTATAAATTCCAAATGGAAAAAATAATTCATCCCATTATAATTGGTTATTAACCATTAACATTTAAAGAAAAACCCTATATTAGTTATATTTTAATAATGAGGTAAAAGATTTGTTAATTAGTAATACCTAGGGTAGTTAGGATGAATGTTTGTTTAAATTAAACTAGTATTTGTTTTAGTTTTATGGATACCGTTACAAATTTCATTAGTTATAAATAATTTAAATTGCGAGGATTCAAATTATTTAAGGGGGGAATGTAATGAACCAAAAATTCCCTATGTATTTTCCTTAAATCAGTTTAATATTTATAGTTTATCCTAAATAAAAAACCCTACTAAAACATACCATTACAAATTTTATAAAAATTATAATGTAATTGTAATATCAATAAATCATATTGTATATAATGATATATTAATCAATTAAATTTTCTTATGTTTATAAGATAAATAGTAAATCTACTTTAATAATAGAAAATTAATTATTCCTTCTCAAATAATTATTTAATGTTCCGGTAAAATTAATTGACCAATTTTAAATTATTATATTAATAATACGTGATATTAAAATATTTATACTAGTATATTATCATTCATTAAAGTAGAAATGAATATGAATCAATATCAATAAAACAATATGTTCGATTGTTTTTAAATATAACAACATTATTTATGTTATTTTATTCCATTAAAAATACATTTACGAATATATAATTATAATTAGTATAAATTAGATTCATTATTGAATTTATAAATTCAAAATTTATATACAGTTAATTTTAAATCATTTTTCTAAAATAATCATTTTTTAGTGAATAGTGAAATATATTTTTTTACAAAAACCAATGTGTTAATCACTCAATAGAAAGGTAGGTATATCATAAAAATTCATAAAATATTTTTCATGCTAAAATATTAATATAATAACTAGATCTAAATAATTTTAAAACCCATTTTGAATTAAGAAAACCTATTTTTATCATTTTATAAACATATGTAATATTTTATAATAAAAAAATGGTTTTGGTATTTTCATTAGATAAATTTTTATTATGAAAAAAACATTCACTATGAATTAAATATAAATATATATAAATTCTCTTTTATTATAATATAAATATAAATCCTGGAAATGGAAGACATTGCTAATTTTTTACTAGATACAATTTTTTTCCTAAAATAAACTTTTTAAAAAATTGGGTTTGTGTTTATTACCATCCTCAATGTAAAATTTAACTTTTCATGAAAATTTATATTTCATATAATAACTGTTATTTCAGATTTGGATTCTTTAGTTCTAAATTATTTTGTACTTTCCTTTTTATTTTAATGCATTCAAAATGAACTATGTGGGAAAAAGCTATTTACTATTGTAAAATGAAAAATTGTAAAAAATGATATCCAATGTTATACAATGACTAAAATATTAGACTCATGTTTATAATTATGGTTTTGAAGTGTAAATAGACAAAAATATATGTCCAATCCATTATTTTATATTTTTTCATATTGTTGATATTTAACCATATTCTCGCTTTCTGCTAAGATGAAATAATTACAAAAAAAATCTCATTATCACCATATATAAAAGTGGCCTCTCACCAACCCATCAATAATACTCAAATTTTTAGGTTTAATTTTGAAACTCTACTATTTTTTCTTTCCCAATAATCTGGTGAAGAATTTGTACAATTTTAAACACATGATTTGTTCCTAATTTCAACATTTCCATTGTGTCATCTAAGGGAAAACTCATGTTCTCAATGTGATTGATAATATTTACCTATTTTTATTCTTTTAAAAATTCATTTTAAAAATAAGTTTTATAAAACCTATATAATTAATTAATAATTTTTTAAAAATGGATGTTTTTTTTCTATGTTAAAAATAATTTTCAACTATTACCATTTTATATAAACAAAATAAAAAGTGTCATTCAAACATTTGTGATGAACACCACATCAAATAAGTGATGTCTTTAGTTTTCCACCACCAGGCATCTTATTTGGTAATAAGGAAGGAATTTATTAATATATATTATGTATAAAATGTGATTATGGTTTTTAGGAGGAAAATTATAATTCATTATAATTCCCTTAAACCCATTAAGAATAATGAAAATGACATCCGTGTGTTTGTGTGTACTATCTTCTCTTCAAAGTAATATTCCTAATTTTTTATCAATATTAATTAATATTGATCAAAATCTATAAACATATGATTCACTACCTGAAAATATATATTTAAAATATCATTATTATTATGTATTAATTATATTATTCCAAAAGTAATCAATTTTATAACCATACGCATCCATTAATTATGGTATATTAATGTTTGGGTTCCTCTAACCACCAACAAGAAAAATGATAAAAAAATCATGGATGGATATGAGATAATATATACAAATAATATATAATATAAAGTAAATAATTTTATTTTTTTATCTATAACGGTACATTTATGTTAAATTCAATAATTAAGCTACCAACAATTGTTTTCTAGAATTCACTGAAGCATAGTAATAATTGATTTCATCATCGAGGATCATAACCAAAACTCCAACATACTAAAATTTTCATATTTTAAATAAATATAAATAATATATTGTTGTATTTTGTATCGTATAGGAATGATCAGGTTTGTGGTAATTTATATGAACAACACTTATTTTATGATTCTAGTTCATAATGATCAAGATTACTCACAAATGATATTGAAAATAGATAATAAATAAATAATATACATGTATATAATATTTATAGAAAGAATATAAATAATTTTATATATATGAATAATGTTTTTATATATATTACTAATATATTTATTTTTATACAACAATTTCTATCATTTTAGTGGATGTCAGGAATTAAGGTGAGGGGTTTCTATGACTCACATTTGATTTCATTAGACATATTTCATAAAGTGTACCATGATATATTTGATATGGTTTGATTTATTCCTAATGAATTTATGTATTCATATTTGTCAAATTCATGGGGTTTGAAGATAAATATCATATTATTTCATTAAATGTATTTTAATTCAAAAAATACCAAGGTTTTATAAGTTTCTTTCTCTCATTTTAAAATCAATATTACATGATAAATTTTATAAAAAAAGTTTTTTCATAAGGTGTATAAACATACAATTTAAGATTATATAATATCATCAGTAGATTGCCTCAGTACTTATCTTAGGAATTAAAAAAATAAAAAAATTTAATCACCCAATTCTAATAGATACAAAATTATATAATAGTGATGAGACTTGGTGGATCTCAGGATGAAAAAGGGTTATAATGAATCAATTTATTTGATCTTTCTTTTCAGGATTTAAGATGAAACTAAATTATATGAACTACTGAGTGAATTTATTTGAACTGAATTTCAAAAGAAATAAAAAATAGGATGAATGGAATTTAGTTGATATCGACAAGGTTTTATCTTAAATTTATTAATGATGATATTTATTGAGGTATGTATCCAATGATATCAACATTGTCTAGAACTACATGTGCTTGTCAATTCCTCTCTCAAGATTTTTTTTAAAATACTACATGCATTTAGTGTTATATCCTGATCTAAGGTAAATTTGAGGTAATTTATCACATTTCAACTTTCCTTTATCACTTTGTGGGTCTTTCCATAAATTTTATCTTGTTCACTATGCATTTAAGGAAAATTATTTGACAAAATTAATAGTGATATTTATTTAAAAATAGCAGTACTCAGACTATTTAATCAAACTCACCTCTAGCTAGAGATATTATTTTTTCATGGAAAATATCATAATTATCATAAATTTCATATGAATTATTGGGGGATGAAAATGGAATTTAGTTCTAAAATAAATGTGATGTGATAAAATAGATACAAATGATTTTAACTCTCGTAATTGACATACGAATACAGAATAACAATTTTTAAAACGTAAAAGAAAAATATCATCCATGATTATGCAGTAACCTAGTTTACAATGGCCATCTCATACAATCTCATTTCAAAAGCTGGAATGATATCTAAATATCACTCTTTATGACAGCAGTAGAGAACCTCCTCTAATCTATAAAAAAAAATTATGGTCCTATTGTTCAACATGGCTCTCTATTTTTTATGTAGAAGAATTTTTATTTATAGGCAGCAGTCCTTGTATTTTTTTGAATTTTTTATCCCTGTTCTATTTTCCTCTTTGAATTAGTCATCCTAATGTATTGATTGTTGAATTTATCGTCTTTTTTTAGTCTACATGACTTATTAATTCATCTTTTTCACCCTAGGACATTGGTTTTGTCTGAGAGTTTAGTTTCACATTTTCCCATCATCAATTATATCTATCGTGGGGGTGTTATGTTAGAACATCCATGTGGGTAACTGTATTAACTATGTAAGACTAAATATATCAGCTATAAATGAGTATTCCAAGAATATCTTGAAATCATCATGTATTTATATTTTTAGAATCTCCATTTCTATGATGTTGGGGTCCCTCCTGTGACACATCCCACACATGGGATTGTAGTGGGCTACATATCCCCTTGACCACAGTATAGGGGGATCCTCATTCATTTTCTATGTTTCTTCCAAATAGTGAACTTAGATGGCATAACATAAAACCCAATGCTGAAGATTCTTTTTTGTGTACTTCATTATTCATGGCCTACAGTGGCCATGATGCAATGGTATTCTTTAACACAATTTCCATTTTCCATTATCTTCATCAGTATTGAGCCAAAATATAGTTTTTTAGGTCTCTTATTATCATTTTTGATTTATTGGAGGCTATATCCTAGTATTTTAACCCATTATAGATCACATTCACATGGTTTAGGCTCCTCTTTTAACTAATCATCAAATGTTAATCCTATAGTATAATGGTCTTTAATTTTTTAGTGGTGATGATCCATTTTTCTCAAAAATGATGGGATATAATTCCTTTATTAACATTCTATGGTTTTCATAAATGTTATTGAATTTGGTCCCTAGAGATAATGTTATTTTATAATTTAGTATGTCTTGAGCCGATGATCTCCATATGGATTCCCTAGTGTTCACCTATTTGTACTAGTGGTGGTCTAAAAATATAGAAGGCAACAGAGACAGTGTGGGTATGTCTGAGGCCTGTGACACATTTGTAGGGATGAAATGGAGGGGTTTTACTATTTAGAACCATAATCTATAATTACCTCTATCAAACATAAAAATTATGAGTGATTTCCACTCTTTAATTGGTGTGTTCATGGTTACCACAACTCTAAAATATGGAAGGTGGTCGGAGGACCCCCTATTCCATCATAGATTTCCCCATCCTGGTGATTTTATCATCTTAAATCCATATGAAGTTACCCCATGCACTGTCTAATTTAAAATTTCATGGTATCCTAAGGATGGGTTTGGATAGAATGAAATTTTTAGCTTATTTGTGGTAATCTCGTCCTTGATTTATTTCTATAATTGGTTCGCCATTTCTTTTGAAAATCCTCCTTCTCTAATCCTTTATAAAAAATTGACATAAAAATATTCAAAATAATTACGAAATGTAAAAAAATAATTTATATTTATTATTCTCCAAAATTTCTTTTAAAAATAAAAATACCAAAAAATGATATTATTAATCAATACATGGGTTTACTCAATTAAAAATAACAACTGTAGACAATTAAAATTTAAATTTTTTTATGAATTAATAGAACCTATCAAAATCCCCTAAACATAAATCTTGTTATCCCTGAATCATAAATCTCAACTATGATTTCAAAAGGACATACCCATTCTATCAACATTTGAAATTAAATATCTCTAAACTAAAAGAATCAATGGTAAAAAATAATTTCAAATATCATATAAATAAGAAGATATAAATTTATCAATAAGGACAATTATTTTGAAATTAGCAATGAAAATTGGGGTGTTTCTCATCTATTTCCTTCAATTTTCTTATTTAATCATTATTAACATTCTTTTTTTATATACATTGCCATTTTTTTCTTATAAAATCACTCAAATAATGATTATATATTAATTTTTCTCCAAAACTTGAGTTCATTCACCATTGTTATGAATTTTAAAATGATATAATTTATCCACTCATTATATCAATATATATATATATATAACATGTGGACTTTGAAAATTATTATCCAATGATTCTCATTCTTAGTGATGGTTGGAGATTTATGTATAAAAATAATTGGTAAAATGTATACTAATGGATAAGTTTAATGCATGATAAATAATGAAAATCCAAAGATATTTTCCTCTTAAAAATGTGACATCATTTCTCTCTCCAATGATCAAGTAAGTCTGTAATCAAAATAAGAATAATGAATGACTTTCTCCTCTAAAAAAATTTCTTGTACAAATTTTTCATTGAAAAAAATTCACAAATTGAGCTAGTAGATGTCTCACATCGATCATCCAACCCCATATGATAAAATTAATTATTCAAGTGATTGTGATGTTTACCCTTGTAACCCAACCCACATTTTTATAATTTCTATTAACGTGTGTTAAAAAAATAATATCAGGGAAATATTATATGAAACATCATTCAAAAATCCATCGAGACCCTAAAACATATTCTATCAATAATCATATTCCTTTTAACACAAAATACATCTTCCCCCACACTAACATTAAAAATTATGAAAATTATTAGAGTAAGGGTTTGAGTGGATAAAATGTCATCAAATTTAGTTATACCTATAAAAGTATATTCATGGTCTCTAAGGGATTGAGGGAGGTTTCATTTAGGGTATGTCCCAAGGATAGTGGATAAAGTAAAAAAATGAGTCTATCATTTTTTATTGAATTTTGAAAATAATAATTTCAAAAATATTAAATTAAAATACAAGTTAGGTACAAGTAAAAATTTATCTCAAGAAATTTACTAAGAAGGATTTTATAAAATAATAATAGAAACCTATTAGGATTATGAGAATTTAATTTATAGGCAATCAGTATTGGAATGTTTCATAATAATAAATCATTATACATGATCTTTGGAAAACATAATCATGAAAACTGGATGTAAATTTTTAGTAACATGTGTCTAAAAAAACATGATTCATTAATTTCAATTTTTTATGCTTCACTATAATCATCTAATTCCCCATTATTTAAGTTCAATTCAGAAAAATTTGAAAATAAAAACATTTCATATTATGGTTACTAATCATTATTAAGAATCATTGATGAAAAAGTAAAATCTAATCGATGTGTGGTGTGTAATTTTGTTTTAAATTAAAAACAACAGATTCTAAAAAAGAGTAGAGTAATGTGAATATTAAAATTTAATGTATTGCTTCTGGGTACAATTGAAGTAGTCCTCATTTTTTCTCATTGATTTCTTGATTTAGTAAATACTTATTCCTATGGATTTTATAGACCTATAAATGATGATTAAACAGTAAAATTTCATGGTCCATGAATTTAGTATTTTAAAATGATGCAAGGGGTTCCACTTATTTAAAAAATTAAATCATATCATAATAAAAAACAAAAACAAAAACATGTGATTCCTCTCAAAATGTGATTTTATTAATGATATTATTCTTGAACTTACCTCTTAAATTTTATTAATAATAATATTTTATAGATCCATCCATATTATATTGAATTAAAATGTCATTGTGAAAAATATGGTTTATCTCTTCTACCTTTTGTTATCTTGAAGATCTACTTTAAACATGGTTTGTAATTATTGATAGTGGAGATCGCCAATGACTGGAATAAAAGATCTTGGGTTTCCTAAAAAGGGTTCCACTCATATGTTCTTTATTTTCATGACTACTTCTCTTCAATGTTTTCCCTAATCATAAAAATTAATGCAGCCACATTCTATTGTTCTTCCTAACACAGATTCTCTTCCAAATGATACATGGTGAAATTTAAAATTTCAACAGCACCATCCTCCTCCTCCTCCAGGTTTTTTGGTTCAGTAGTGGAGAGATATTCTTTTTAATCTTCATCTTCCTCCACATCACATTTGTAAGTTTCCTATTTAATAAAATTCATAATAAGTATCAAAATATTATATTATATAAGATTAATCCTTAGAATATTTTAAACATTATAAAAATTGAAATTAATTGTGAGATTCCTCCTCGGTTCCATTATCTTCATCCCTAGATTTTTTATCAATGATTTCTAGGAGTGATAGTCAATCTCGGAACTGTGATTCCTTACATTGAAGGGATATTTCCAGACTAGGGTATAGTTTTTGATCTAAGGGATTTCCATGGTGCTCATATAATTTTTTTAATCCCCCTTCTTCAATTTATCAATTTTTTTACTAATGTTTGATGGATCTAAAGTCATTTTGATGTGTTCCTTAATGTTCTTTATTCTTGAGATCAATCCAAAAATAAACAATAAAATATAAAAGATAAGATAAAATATCTATAATCAGAATATTAGAAATACAATGATGAATATATTTTCAAATTATATAACTTATAAATTTTATCTCTCTAGAAATAGTGATTGATTTATAGTGACTCGAGAGAATTTTTACTTCTAACAAGAAATATTAAAATATAAAATTATAATCACAAGAATATTCTATGATATAAAGAATATAAAATGGATGATATGTGGTAAATCCCATTAGGAAATGGGCTATAATGATTCAATAGATTTAACATTTTTGTAACGGTTTAAAATAAAACAAAATTATATAAATTACTCTGTGATTTGATTTGAACTAACATAAAAATAAAAAAATAAAAAAGAGAGTAAGTTATTTGTTATCAAGGTTTATTTTTATTTATTTTTTTGACCATGTGACTTATTTATGTATTTATAATATCCTCCTTGCTTTGGTCAGAACTACCTACGATAGTCATCCCCACTCTTGAGTTGTTTATATAAATGGATTATGTTTATTTGGTTAATTTATATAAGGAAATAAAAATTTGTGGTCAACTCTCACATTACCATATCTCGTTATCACTTTGAGGTGAATCCCCTAACATTTTTATATTTCTATATACATTTAGCTAACATGATTTAATTAAATTCAAAGTGATATTAATTTAAAAAAAGTGGTACTCATTCATTTTTTTATCAAAATCGCCTCTCCTTTGAATACTTTTGTATTCACTAAAAATTTTATAATTAGCGTTAATTTACTATAAAATTGAGGGAAAAAATATAAAAATTAGTGCTAAAATAAAAGTACAGTGTAAAAGTGGAGACATTTAATTTTGACTCTTTTAATTGAAAGCTGAACTCAAAATTATAATTATGAAAATATAACTAAAAAATAAAATCCATGATTATGTAGTAGTGTGCTCAAAAATGGCCATTTCATCCACTCTTGTTCTAGATTATAGATTGGAATCTATTGATCACCTCTTGTGTTAGTATTGTAAAAGAAAATATGATAAGTGGAAATTATTTTGTAGGTCATTATATCCAACCTATATCTATAATTTTCCATGTGATATCCTCTATATTTATTTTTTGATATCAATATCTATTTTTGAGTTCTTTTCTATCCACTACATTTTCCCCATTGAATTAGTCAGCCACTTGTAATGAATATGGAATTTTTTTTCTAATATTTTTCTACAACATCACTTATACATCCCTCATTTCCTGTTTTGAATATTGGGTTTTTTCAAGACATTATTTTGAGATATTCTCAACTTCAATTACGTATTTTTTGTGGGTTTTGATTTAAAATATCCCTTAGGGAAGCAATACTGCCCACATAAGCTTGAAGATAAAGGTTTGTAATTAGTATCCAAAGAATAACCTGAAATCATTAGTAATTTACATTTAATGAATCTATTTTACTACAATGTGGGGGGTTACTCTTATGGTGTATCCCATTCCAGAGCGATATGGCTTCTGGTGTTTCCCGAAAACAATATATGCATGGGAACCTTCATCATTTTTTGATATTATTCAAATTAGAAAATCTCCATTGTGCACCTTCATTGCCTATAGTGAGGATTTTTCTTCTATTAATATCATTATTCTCATTCTATAGTTTTCAAGTTGAAATGGTATTTTTTATTTCCAAAACCCTTCTCCATTATCTTCATCAATATATAGCCACTGTTCTTAATTGTTGAGGATTATGAGAGTTTCTTCTTCTCATTATTTAGATATAATATGACATGACACAATATTTGGAACCATGGTTCATTTGTTAAAACGTCTTGGGAACATGTTTTTTCTACACCAAAAATAAGAATCCTAAATTGTAGTGGACATGAAATGACCAAAGGTGTAAGATCATATTCTTTTCCATTCTTGGATATTTTTCCTAAATTAACTTTATATGGTGTTCGTCCAAGGATTTAAAGGTAATCCAATGTAAAATTGGGGTTTATCAATGGAGTATGGATCAATCATGAAGCTCTCTGGTGGATTCCATGGTGTTCTCTGGTGAGTATCAGTGGGGTTCTGATGACATTAATGGAAGTTGCAATAGTGAGGGTGTTTTAATGTAAGGTGAAACATGGGTAAGACAAAAAATATGTTGTCTCTATAAGAATAACAGTAAGTAAGAAAAACCTACATCCCACATTGAAAAATTTTAATGGTGGACACACCTTAATATTCTCTTCCTCATCATCCACTACTAAATAATATATATGAGACCAAATGACCCCATGCACAACTACAGGCCACCCTGTCATGGTAGTATTCATCATGAACCAGAGCACTGGGTTTCCACATGCTCTATGGTGCTTATGTGCATGATCATTCTTCCTCTATGCCTTCTGTATGGGCCTTCCTGATGCTGGGATTAGCTAGAGGGACCTCTTGGGCCTACTATATGGTAGGGACAGCCTTGGTTTAGGGATGCCATTGGATGGATATTTATCTAGAAAGTCCATATTTTACATTAAAACCTATAAAATGAAAATAAATATACTAAAAATAAGATAAAATAATAAAAAAATATTTTTTTATATAATTTCATTTAAAAATATAAATACCCAATGACATTAAAATTCCATAATTTTAAAATTTTCATACATAAAATTAATTTATCAGATATAATGGTTTTTTTATATTCAATGTATTTGAAATTAAAATTCATGCTCTCTCATTAATGTGGTATTTATTCAAATGATACTCAAAATGAAAGGGTTTTTTATGTAATATCATCTTAAAATCAATATTATCTTTGAATGAAAATTAATCTGGGGGTTTTGTATTCATTATAAAAATAAACTCCATTTTCATTTTTTATTAATAGTGTTTTACAAGTCTCTTCTCAATTTTAATACCCAATGAAATATATTTTACCTCAAGTTTCTCTTGTAACTAAAACTCACCCTATCACTTTTTCAGTTAGTAACCTCGCTTTCCCTATGTCTTTATTGACTCGGTTCTTTTATATACTATCATTATATATGAATCAATATTTTATTAAGGTCATTTTATACCACATTTACTTTTAATAAATAATTTAAATAAACTTTTATAATTTTTTCCATATTGATCATTTTCATAAATGTGTAAAAAAATCCCTTTTTATGATTTATTTTTGAACAAATATTTCAGATATTTGTATTTTTTTAATATTATTCTATATACATTCTCAGATTATAGAATATATTCCAACACACTGTAATTTAAAAAATATATTTTCTTTTAAATAAATATTTTTAAATGCTAAGGATATTCCTTGTTTCCTAAGTGAATAATCTAACAGTGGTAAATTTTGTTTTCACCAAGATCATTATATTTTGACATCTTTTATATTTGATTTAGAATATTCATAAAGATTATCATACACTTTTTTCAATGGATGTATTATATTGTATTATTTTCTATCAGATCAATGATCTATTAGTTACCTTATCATGCCCAACCATCCACAGTGAATACTCCTAATGTTTCTGCGAATTAATTTCCTTTGAGAATACCTAGTTTTACTTTTTATTTATTTATAAGGTTTCACTTATATTCCAATCATCAACTAATTTGGGAAATTATATATTATACCATATAACTGTTATCTATAGTATGTAAATACTATATACATTAATAAATGGTATCTATGTAGAATGTTATTTAGTATGTTTGGAAAGACGTTTGTTTTCAAATGAATTATGAAGTTATGATTATCGACATAATTATTAATGATTTTCGTTATTTTAATAAATTCTAAATAGATATCAATCCCATTCTCATTCCCTAGGTTCATTGTTAAGTGATGAATGAAACTAGTTTTCTCTCCATGGTTTATTTATGATATATTTAATGATTGATTTCAAAAGGAAAACATAAGTATATTTGAATTAAAAGTGGGATCTTGTATATGTTTCTTTCATGAATGGGTGCATGTATGTGATGGAAACTCATGAATTTTTTTATGGAATTATTTTTACCACATTTCAATGGTATACTAATTTAACATAGTCACGAATCATATTTATTTATTAATGTATCCACACACTTTTTATTCATTTATATTTACTTATGAATAAATATATGATTTATTATCTAAGTGTTTTTTTGTATAATTCACATATATAATTTACATGTAATAAGATTATACCCATATTCTAGTCTTATACTAACTGGTGACACTTTACATTATTCACTTATGTTTACCCTTACTATGTATTTGAACACACAACATTCTTATGTTTTCTTTTCTATAGGTTATGAAGATGAGTTTAATTTATGAAAAATATAAAATGGAGTCTATTGTAGATCAATTATAGATAAATTTTCACATGTATTGTAAAATAAGTTTTTTTTGTAATAGATTCTTAAAAAAACAAAACCCTTTGTACTTGGTAGTTCCTACTGGTTTGTATGTTTTTATTTTTATCATATGAAAATGATATCAAAATAATGATATTTTTAGCTCATTTAATCTTCCATTGTATAAATTTGACTTTTTAAAGAATTTTTCTAGGGACATGATATCAGAGTGTTGGTATAGGGATCATGAAGTTTATGTCTGTTATTTTTTCATGTTTTTTTTGTGATTTTTTTTCATAGGTGACATATCACTAGATTCTAATGAAGTAAAATGAATTCATCAATTTATACTATGTTATTTTGTTTATTTATGTGTAATTATTCATTATTGATGACTTTCGTGATAAAAAACTTATGTTCATGATTTTTAAGGGACATCATTAATTCAATTTATATAATTCCCATATAAATTCATTTCCACTATCTTATCAAATTCATTATTATCTATCAATATGAGAGATGTTTCAATGAATCTTGTTTTAAAATGATTATATATCAATATCCAGGACCATGAGTAGTTGATTTTGGGTTTTAAAATGAAGATTTTGGGTATGAAGTTTAAGATCATGGAAATCAGGAGAATCCCACAGTAAAGGAAGATAATAAGATGTACATTGGTGTGGTTCCTAAAATATAATCGTTGAATGGGGTGATAGGGTGTCATAGGAAGTAATTGTGAACTCAAATTACAAAAACCTATGGTTGAAAACCATCATCTTTATGTGAAAGTGGAAACATAAGATTTTGATAGTTTTTAAAATCTAATTAAATGTAATAATGATGTTGAATAGATCATCCATGTGTTTTAAAAATTATGATATTAACGAATCAGTAGTATGGAAGGTGATGTGTGGAGGCACAATGTATCCTCCATGAAATAATGTATAGGTTTTTTAGAAAACATTAATGATTTCATGGTTTATGACATTCACACACATCTTATTTTCCCCTAGTCTACTCAACATGGAGTGTACATTATGTACACACCCATGTTACCAATTGGACATATAATATTTGCAGTTCAGGACAACACATCATGTACCTTTCCCCTTACATGAAACTACCACCCAGATTGAACATGTAAGGTTAGCCATCTGTGTTTAGGAACCATGTACACCTCTTTCTATTTTATAGTATATGTAAAAGATAATGGGAGATCATATTGGGGTGTTGTAAATAATCTATAGAGACCACTTATCCCACATTTTTTGTAACATATTAAAAATACTATGAATGTTACCCTAGATAAGCTATATGGGTGATAGTACATGACTTGGATGTCACTTTGGGGTTACATATCATGTACCATAATAGTAAAATATCTATAAATTTTTTTCCATAGTGAATATTCATATCACCTTTCTCATAACTCATATATTTATGGATTAGTAGCCCATATTATGTTTTTTTCAGTATTGGACATTATCATATGCCACATTTTCAATTCATAGACAAGTCACAAGGTGGTAACTGAATGTTTTGAAATATCTACACTATAGGGTTAATTAAAATGACCAATCATGCATACTATAGGATTCACAAGGTCGATATCCTGTATCAGAAAGGGTGAACCAAGATGTGTAGCACCCTGATATTTTAATAAGTATTTCTCCATTAAATTTATATTATTTTTATATCTTGGAAAACTCATAGCTTGAATCTAAAATTATCAATGATGATTTTATTCAGAATATATTTTCAAATTAATGATATTCAAAAATATCTAAAGAGGTTCTAATGTAAAATAATATGAAGAAAATTAAAAGTGGATTAAATCCATATATATATATACGAAAAACAAAAATAAAATTACACTAATGGTTATTAATGATTATTGTGACCCCAAATAAAACATTGAATACATTAAAAATATATTTAATATATTATACATTATGAGAGATATGTAAACGAGTAAATTTTAGTGATTCATATAAATCTATATATAGGATTGTCATATGAAATTATATATACTTATTGGATATGTAAAATGTTTTTAATTACATATGTATATATATATATTCATTAAATTTATATCTCTTTGATGTATTTAATTCCAATTGCTATCTAATTTTATGAAAAATATTTTAAAAATATAATTCACAACCCTCATATTATTATTAAATTATATAAAATAGATTAAGTGAACATACAGATCCAAAATTACATTTTTCTATAAAAATTTTTATTCGGTATATTTCAAAAAAATGTAAATTTAATTTTATAAAAAAAATTGTTTCATAATATCAAAATTAGCTTAGAGTGAATTTTTATGATTTTTCTGAAAATGTTTCATTTATATTGAATAGTGAAAATGCAAATTTCAATATAAAGGTTTCTACTATTCTTCAAATAAAGTGAAATTACCATTATATATTTGATTTGGTAATAAATAAAAATAATATTCCCTTAAAAACTCTTAATATCATTAGTCTCATAATTATCAATATTTTATTTTATTTTGGTAAAGGCCATTTTGTGTATTAGTTTTACTTTTCTAAAAAACCATTAATTTTTGCATTTTGCACATTTATATTAAAATTCATATATATACATTTTATAAATTGGATTTTAAAAAAATGTAATACATATTTGGAATAATGAGGTTAAAATTTTTTAATTTGGTCTACTTTATTATTAGTCATATTGAATTGTAATCGAAGAAGAAATGTGGTCAACACAGTAAGGGTAAACCAATAGAACAATGTTAAAAAATTGAAATTGGGCTTCAAAATCATACATAAAAAAGTTTAAATTTCATTTTATGGGTACAATTAGACCAATCCCTTAAAAACATTAAATCTATATAATTAAGGTTATATTTTTTGTTTAATAAAATAGTTTTATTGAGTAATGAAAATTCCAAAATCTATGTTTCTTACTTTTAATATCTAGAATATGTTATCACTAGGATAAAATGACGTTATGAATTAAATTAAAGGGATATTTTGAATATGTATAAGTAATTTTTGGTATGTTAATTTATTTTAAATTTTATCATGTTAAAAAGATTTCCCAAAATGTTTACGCTATGTCTACGTAATGCTTATCCATGAAGTAGAAAAATCAATTAAATGATTCTAAAAACATTAAAAGAAACAATTTTTGTGTGATTTATGGTGTTAAAATAATTATTTATAAAAATAAAATTTATTATTGATTTTTTCAAAATTTATGTTCTAACTATATAAATGTATAGATGTTTTTTAAATTCAATTGTTATATTATACTTGGATATAAATTTAAGGGGATATTATATTGAATAATATTTTTATAAAATGAATTTAAATTAAAAAAACTAAATTTATCCAAGTTAATAGTATATGGTCTATTATATCAAAAATATTACACTTATTGGTCACTTATAAATTTATAATAACTTTTTGAATACTAATGGGTAAAATAATTCATATCACCTTAATCCTTAAACAAGGAAAAAATATTAAATCATAAAGATAAGGGTTAAAACATCACATAAACTTGTTTAAGTTTTTTGGGATTATATTTTTTATAATTTTAACTATATGATATTTTAAATATATCAATTTTTTCACATTTTCATAAAATATTAATTAATATTTATTTAATAATTTATGTAATTCCACGGGTAACCCTCTTCTCTATTATGAAAGGACTCCAACTCCTCTCTATTCCATTCATTTATTAAACAATTTAAATAAATAAAAACATAAAAATAAATTTTCATAACTTATGAATATAAATTGTAGATGTTATTTTTTCTTTAATATCAATCCCTAGGGTCATTAAGGAGAGATCCAATTGGGATTCTTCAAGGAAAAGGTAATTGTTTAACCAATCGTTATTATTATTATTATTATTATAACTCTAAAAAAATTCTACATTCATGATATTGTAATAAAATTAGTATCCTAGATACACTAAAATTTTATTTCTATTTTTTAAATACCCTCATTCCAATCCTTCTAATCCTATGAAAAATAAAAACATCACTAGTGCAGACGTATGGCCTCCCGACACCATGTAATGATATAATTCATTTTATATCACCCCTTTATAAGTATAATTATTATAAATGATTAAGGTAATATGTATGATATTAAAAAATTATTATTATGTTTAAAATTTATTATTTTACACACCTTATTACACTTCCATCCATAGAAAAGTGATAACACCATTCATGGGTATGTATGGACTACCACCTCTATTATGTGATGTGATTTTTTTCTCATGTCCATATTTGACGGATGATTACATGTTTTTATTTAATTCCTCAACATGATAATTATTTAAGTATTAATATTTTAAAGATAATTATACCAAGACATTGATATAAGAAATAGAAATAATAAACTGAAACATGTATGGAAAATGTAACAGTTAATATCTTGGATCTATAAATTGGTGATAGAATGTTATAAGTGAATAGTCTATGGTATAAAAAATTTCAATATATTTATTTTATATCTGTTTAAAAAATATTATTTTATTATACATGATGTTAAGAGTTCATTCAATGTATGATGGGCTTGGGGTAAGGGTTTGTCATCTCAAATTATCTTCATTAATACGTATGTTATGTTATGCAATTATTATTTTTTAGGAGGGGTATATATTTATCTTATGAAATTATATATCATTAATATTTTTAGATTCATTATATTAAATGTTAATATTCATATTATTTAATTTAATGGTCCATGATTCAAAAGCTAGCAAATTCATAAGTGATTTCTTTTACAATTTTATTTTAATTCGAGATTGTTCATGTATCGATTTCCTTCAGATAAATTATATGATTAAAATACATAAACCCCATATATTTCATTATATAATGGTTAAATTTACCATTTAAATGTTTATTTAATTTTTATTCTGTTTTTTAGATTAAGAATCATAATGTGAGTTACAAGTTATGGACTTTCTTTGGATGAAATTAGTAATTTTTTTATTTCCTCTCAAACTCTTTTTCATCAATGTCTAGTATATTTTGAATATTTTTAACATTATTCTTCTTTAAAATATAAGTATTATTTTAATTCATATCCAACTATATTTAAAATTCTTTAAAAATTTCAAAAATGAATATTTGTGTCCTTTTCTAAATGAGGTACATTTTACCAATGTGCGATCAGAATATTTGTTTTAACAAAGACCAAAAAAACTTATTTTTGACACATCATGTCTAATTTTTTCATTGATGATATATTTTAATGATTCCATCTTTATTATCAAATAATTGTTACTCAAAATTATTTTAATTTTTACATATAATTATTCCATAATAAAAGGGTATTACATTCATAATAAAATAAACAATAATTGAAATGTCATTTATAACTATGATCGTACATAATGATTCAAGGAAGATATTTTTAATGTATTGATTATATTATCATTCCTAAAGTATTTATTCCCGAAAACTGTCATATCAAATGAATTTAGGGCCTTCCATCATATATAATGGATTATACCTTATTTTGAGATCATTTATATTCTAGTAAAAATGTTCTCTATAAATCTAGTATATTCATTTGAAAATATATTTTGATTTTATATAGATATTTTTTATATCAAAGATTATTTTAGAATCATTTATATTTATATGAGGATTTTTAATCCATATACCATTTCTAGATATGGTTTTATTTGATGTAATATTATTATATTAGTAATTTAATTTAATATGGTAATATTAATGTTCAATATTTTTGATTCAATATAGTTAATTAATTACTTATAAAGAATTTTGAAAATAAATTATATCGGTCATTAAAAATATGATGAATACATTATATGTTGAAGTGGTGTGTTTGGCCTACTCATAGATAAAACCACAAAGAATATTTGTATCACAGGAGAAAAAACTATAGGCATGCCATATTAGATGAGTACTTAGTTTAGATATACCCCTTTATTTTGAATGATGTCTTGGTTTCGAGGTCTTTATAGTAAGATTCACATTATCTTAGTAAATATTACTTGATCATGAATATCTAGAATAATGAATATCATTAATTAAGAATTCAGTTCCCATTATCCATATAATTTCTATGTAGAAATTGTTCATGGATATTCGTTGACTTATGTTTTTTTATTTGATGTGATTTTTTTTCATTGTATCACATTTGAGATTGATTATTCCTTATTTACTCAGGATTGATTTTGTTTTACATAACCCTTACAGAGAATTTGAGTTCATCCTTTATTTTTATCATTCCCAAGGACCTGAACAATGATATTATGAATGTTTTAAAGGATAGAAAAATATTTATTATAATATGTTTTTATATTTAAAATTTAATATAAGAATCATATATGTATCTGGTTTTCAAATAATACTAAACAAATAAATCATCTATGGTCAGATCCATTATATATTTTACGAATGTAATATAGTATACACCAGATATAGGTTTCAAAATTTGGGGTATTAATATTGGTATTAGACGAAGCCTACTAAGACCCTTGAGAACTAGATTTATTTAATAATATATTAAATAATGAAACCCTATGATAGATTCTATAGGTAATTCTATGTGAAGGTTAATATCATGGAGAATTGGTAATGTATCGAATGTGTTCATTCCATAAAAAAATTATTTTTTGGAAAATGGAATATGGATTCAATCGTGGAATAGATATTCCAAGGGGTAAATGATCTCTAAGGGGTAGACTGTGTATTAATTAATCATCACCAGTGCATGATGTGTGAAAATAAGACTACAAACCTTTCTAGACACACACATGGATACATCTAGGGGTTTTCATAAGTTAATATTAAAATATAAAACTTGTTAGGTATTATATTATGAGTTTTTAAGATGATTATAGACACTTTTTGAGGATTTTTTGGAAGTCACCCATATGGTTTAGTATGTGTTTTAATGAGTATGTAATTTCAGGAACAATGATATTATATTTTGTGCACATAATTTAAATGGTGTTGATAAACATCATGTTTAATATAATATTTTATGTAAATATGATTAATTTGGATGAAATGGTTATTACATTATCGAAACATATGATATATTGTATACATATCCATGGGATTAAAAAAATTCATACTAAGTGATTAATGTTACTTTTTCAAAAAATATACTGTATAGGTACATATTTTGATTAAGGTTAATAGAAATATTTATAAATAAAATTGGGTTTCAATTGTTAACTAATGGCTGATTTATACCAAGAAATTTTTGGATCCGAGCTGAGCCCATCCATATTAAAGTAATACAAAATAGAAAAATTGGAAGAAAAATAGGGCTTAAAAAGTCATTAATGCAATAAACCATGCATATCTGAGAAAAAACACATGAGATAAAATATGGGGTAATAAAGGACCACCTCGAGGAAAACTCTATGATAGCTGCTTAGAGAGAGCATCCACAACCTGGTTGGGCTCCCTATAGAGATGAGTGACATCCAGCTACAGGTGATCCAGAGTTCTATGTCTGGTAATCCATGAGGAGTAATGATATTTATATTTAAATATTAAATTAGTCTATGAAAAATATGTGATAAAATATTTCAGATATTTGATTTTTTAAATTTTTTAATGATATTTATGAAATGATTAAATTTTAGTTACTTGTAAAATTATATATGATTTATTTTTGGATTTTATTATTGAGGTTTTGGATATTAATATAGTAATTCCTCATATGATGGTTTATTTATATAGGTTGTTATTTTACCTTGTGTAAACCATTTAATATTTTGATATAAGGACTCAGTTTTCTTAATTTTTTGGACCATATAGTATATTAAAAGTTGAATTTAGTTCATTATGCATGACATATTTGGAATTAATATTCATGTTTTGAGGTTAGTGGTCATTATAATATCAAAATTTATAGAACCATAAATGAAAGTGGAATTCCACTTATTTAGTGAAATGCAATCAACAAAGTATATTTTCATAAAATATATATCTTGATGGTAAAATCATTTCACAAATCTAATTAGTATTATTCAACTATAAATGTACTAATTTATTAACTAATCAATCATTATAAGACATATGTAGGTACATACTTTTATGATATTATCAGATTCCAAAATTTTATCTAAAAATTAATCTTCATGATAAAATCTATATTTTATTTTATTATTATGATAAATTCATTTTATAAAAAAATTAAAATTTTGGGGATATATTTTTTGTAAGAGGGTAGAATGTAACACTCTAATATTTCAATGTGTATTACTATGTTAAAATAATATTATGTTTGGTATCATGCGACATTAGAACCATCAAACTATAATGAACCATGTTGATTATATTGAGATAAAATGATAAAATAATAGATAATAACTTACACATTATGAGGTTTCAATATGAAACAACTTGAATAGAATTAAACTAATATTAAATGAACATATATTTATATATAAACTAAACAACATATGTATCATCATAGTTCACCATGAACATTATGAAAATAACTTCAACTATTGAAATAATGGAAATAATTAGGAATATAATTGATATAAGAGAGAGGTAAATAAATAAATTTTAGGAAAGAAATAAATTCTATATAATGAAATGTAATATGACTATTATATATATGGTCACTCGATACATAGTCATTATATATATATATCTTCTAGATAAAATTGCATTAGTTATATTAAAGTCCAACATGTATTTAATTAGTAATAAAAATCAAATAATAATATAATTCAAAAAAATCATATAAATATTAATTTTTATGAAATTTATTAAGAGAACATTATGTTCAAAGGAATTTTTTTCAATAAAAGTGACTTTATTGAATATTATATAAATATACTATGATTCTAAATTTTATAAAATTAATTGGATAAAAAATTATTTTATTTTTATTTTATCATATCTAAATATACATATGGTAAAGGTTTTGTTTTTTTCTCAAAATGTTGATTTTTGAGTGAATACTAAAATTCCACTTTTTGGAAAATGGGAACTTATTTTATTTTAATTACATAATGTAGAAGTTGTGATATGTCCTCAAATTAGTTTCAATTTTTCAAAAGTTTTCTTGAATGTTACAATATCTAATTAGTCACAAAATATTCAATATTATATTTTATATTAAATTGGGCTCATTTTTAGTTTGAAAAACACATTTTTATGAATAATGTTTATTATTTCCATTAATAAATTTATATGAAAATCAGTTTCTACCACTTAAAAATGTTAATTATAAAATTATTCTATATTTGAAATTAGGAGATTTATATTTGTTAAATAGGTCAACTTTATTCTTCATCTTAATTAATAGTAACCATAGTAAGAATATTGTTACTAGGGTATGGGTGAAATTGGTATAAGAATGTTAAAAATATAAATAAATAAATACACATAATCTTAAAACACCATTAAATTTAATTTTATGAGTCTTCATTGATCATCACATTAATGATTCAAAAATATTACTTCATGGTACCATTTTTCATTGATAAAAAATGTTATATGATTTTTACTAAATAAAAATTATATAATATCTAATTTATATTTTTAATATATATAATAATTTTTATAATTTTTATTGATTATGAATAAATATTTTTTATTGTAATTTATTTTCATATTTTTATATATAATTACTTTTAATTATTTTTAATTGTAGAAAAAGTTTTTGTGAAAATAGTAAGAAAGTCAATTAAATAATATTGAATATATTATAAGTAATAATTTTTTTCTAATTTATGGTGTTAAATGATTTTTTAGAATGATATAATATATAATTTATGTATTTATACATTATATTCAAAATGGATTAACTTTTAGATATATTTTAAATAAATTTATGTGAATTATCTCAAAAATGACTTTATTCAAATTTTAAGTTAAAAACTATTTAATAACATCATTTAAAATTCATAGACATATTATCTTGGACCATGTGAATTTTATATGGTCTATCATATCATCTATTTTTCATATATGTGTTACTATTCATTTTATTGTAAATTTCATGATCCCTAGTGTGTAAAAAAATTATTCTCACAGTGACCATTATATGGATTTAATGTTGGGTAAAACTAAAGGGTAAAAGATAAAACATCACCTAAACCGGTATAAATTTTAATTTATTTATCTATTTTTACTTAACTATATAAAATATAAGAAATATACTAATTATGTTCCACAATAATAATAAAATATATGAAATATATCAATTATTCAGCCGATCACGTCTCAGTGGGCAGCTTGATCTTGTTTGTGAAGAAAGAATATAAAAATCCAAGTATGTGTGTAGATTATCGTAAGATTATCCATGTTACGATAAAGAATCTGTATCCACTTACACACATTGATGATTTGTTCGATGAGTTGAGTGGAGCTCAGTGGTTCTCTAAAATTGACATGCGGTCAGGATATCACCAATTGCGTGTACGTAAGAAGATATGGAAACCATTAATATGAATTCATGAATTTCAATATTATGAATACACAAAGGGTATTTATAGAATTGATTAATTATTTATTTCATATATATATGTATTCATTTTTTGTGGTTTTTTTGTATGACATATTGGTGTATTCATGTTCAAAGGCTGATCAGGAGAAACACATTATGATGGTTTTGGAAATCTTGAGAGATCATAATTTGTAAGCCAAATTATTGAAGTGTGGTTTTTGTATTAAAGAGGTTTGTTTTATCGACCTTTAATTTCTGAAAAAGGTGTTTATCTGGATCAAGATAAGATAGAAGTTGTTGTCTCATGGAAACCACCGAAGAAAGTATTTGAGATAAAGAGTTTTCTACGTCAATCTAGTTATTATTAATTATTTTTGTGTGACTTATGATGAATAGAATAACCAATGTGATATTTGAAAAATAATAATTATCTCTTACAATGGATTTAATAATCTGATATGTCTTTTCAAGAGTTGATTCTTCTTCTTATATCCACACATATCGTTATTTTTTTAGAACCAATACAGGGGTGCGTGATGTATTGTGATGCTTTAGGATCTTTGTTGGGATGTGTTATCAAGCATGGAGACCATGTCGTTGCTTTTATTTCATGGTAGTTGAGAGTTCATTATATTAATTACACAACACATTATTTGGAGTTATCTACAGTATTTCATGCTTTGAAGAATCGACATCATTATATCTTTGTTAAGAAATTTACTATGTTCATGGATAAAAAAAGCTTATAACATATTTTCTCACAACAAGATTTGAATCAGATGAAAAATATATAGGTTAAGTATCTTCATTTTTACTTTTATTTGATGTATACACTATGTAAAGGAAATATGGTGTAAAATGAATTAAAAATAAAGTCATATTCTCAATTGGGAAAATAATCTTTAGATGAGTGGGAGTTGATTTTTGTCCTAGATGACATGCATGTAGAATGTGAAGACCAAGGTGATGTTAGGGTTTTCTTTTCGATTTCATTCATTGTTGGTTAGGTAAATATGGTTAAACATGCCCAAATATCCAATGTAAAATTCTTGATTATGAGTTCAAAACTCAATGTTGGGGAGACCATTAATGGGGTGAATCTTAATGGGATTTTGGTTTGTGATTAAATAATGGGTGGTTGTACCTATAGCTTGGGGGAGAAACGTTTTCATGTGTGCTGCCATTTGAGATGGGTTGTACATATGAGTATACAGATGATGTATAAGGCGTTAAAGGCACAGTTTCGGGGGGAAACATAAAAAATAAGGTCATTGAGTTCATTTCAATGTGCTTAAAGTTTTAGCATGTTAAGGTAGATCATCAGCAACCAGTGGATATGTTGTATTCATTACCAATACCACTGTGGAAATCAATGCATTTAGTGATGTATTTTGTTATAGGTCTCCCAATTACTGTTTGGAGACATGATGCCATATGGGTGATATTGGATCAACTTACCAAGCTAACCCATTTGATTCCTAATCACGAAACTAATATGGGGGAGGATATTTCCAAAATATATAACTATGAAGTTGTAAAGAGACATGGAATACTAGTTTCAATCATATCGGACATATATGTGAAGATCACGTCTCATTTATATAAATCCTTACAGAAAGACCTTATAACTCAGTTGACTATGAGTACAACATATCAACTTTAGATGGATGGTCAATTCGATAGGATGATACAGATGTTAGGAGACATGTTTCTGGATTGTGTAATTGATTTTGGTGACTCGTGGATATATTATATACACTTAGTGGTGTTATCATATAATAACAGCTATCTGGCCTCAATACATATAGATCATTTTTAAGCATTTTATGGGCATCATTTTCGTTCTCCCCTGTGTTGGATGGAAACTGGTGATACATCAATATTTGGGTCGATCATTGTCCATTAAATGACGAAGAATATTCAGTTGATAAGAAAGAGTATGGAGATGTCTCAGAGTAATCATAAATCATATGTGGGACATCACATAAAACTATGTTCATTCATCGTGAATGGTAATGTGTTCTTTAAGATCTCTATAGGGTTTGGATATCGTCATTTTGGGAAGTAGGGAATGTTAACTCCTTGATATATTATCCCTATTAAGATAAAATAAAAGGTTTGAGAGAGGGAATATCTGTTGTTATTTCCACCACCATTCAGTTCGGTGCATAATGAGTTCCACATATCGCTGTTGAAAAACTATCAACCTAATCATGACCATGTGATCACATGGGATCACATTGACCAAGATATAGATGATTTATTGGTACAAATCACGGTACTGATTATGGATATCCAGTAGAACGTCATGTATGAAAAAATAATTGGTCTAGTGAGAGTTTTATGGAATCATGGTTAGATTCATGAAGATACATGGGAAAACGTGAAAGAAATAAAAGATTCATGGATTGAACTCTTTCAGTGTAATAATGGTTTTCTACTTTACGAGGATGGAAATTTAAATTGTTTGGAGAATGTAGTACCCTCGGATTCTTATATGTATCCCTTATGTTTATTTATCCATGTTTACAATTTGTAAGGGTGAAGTATCGGAGAGTTTAGAGGATTTTAAATACGTTTTTGGGGCCAATGTAGAGGTTCACAGGCTATTGACAGTTTGTCCAAACAATACCAAAATCCTCGTAGAAACCATGTGATGTTGTAGATTCTGTAAAGTATCATATGCATGGTGTGTTCATTTCTAGAGAGATTATTTTAGGAGACCATGAGGGTTTATCTATAAGTTATTATCTAATGCATGGATAGCACATAGTTTTCCTAAACATACCTAGTAACTATGTGCGGATTAAAACCCACCCCATAAAAAGTGGATCATAATTATCCTTGCTTTTAATCTACTCAGTTTTCCCCCAACTAGCTCTAACATGGGAATTTTCTTATCCTTAGGACATATTAGTTTCTCTTATTAATCTAGAGGCAATCTGAAGGCTTTCCGTTTTTATTAGAAGTTTAATTCATGATGTATATGATTGTTCTTCCTTATTGTTGATCAGTTTAATTTATATACTTAGATATACTTCTCCCCTCCTATCAATTTCTTAGATCTCTATCTATTATAGGTAGATCTAAGATAGTTAATGCGAAATACGAAAATATTTTTTCTTATTTTTGGTAGTATAATATATCTAAGGTGGTTTCATGGAGAATCAACCTGAATTTCTTATGTGTTTTTCATTGCCTTTTGGTTTTTTTCAAAACCTTCAGGTATGTGGATTAAATATTGAATCAATTTAATAGAACATAATGGAATGGTTTTAAATTTATTTCTTTTTGTGGATTTTATTGTGAATTTGATGCTTTTTGATTTCTAGAAACAGTCTTTGATGATTTCTTTGGAAAATCTGGAAAATTGGGCTTTATATTAAAGTGTTTGATAAGTTATTTTAAATTGAATATTTTAAAATAGTATTTTTCTAGAATTATGGGAAATAGTTTTGATAAAAATGGTTTTAAATAAAGGGATTTAATTTATTGATATGAAATGTGTTTTTGGAATTGAATTTTTTAAATGGGTTTCAATAAAATAAGGTTTTTGTTGAAATGGTTTGAAATGGTTATTTGAAATAGTTTTTGCATAATAGTTGTGTGGGTGGGTGTGTGTGTTTAAAAATTAATGAGTCTTGTTTGGAATATGAACTTGTTTTGGTGCCAATGGTGTAATGGAACATGTTGTATAATTATGATGTGATAACATGGTATATAAATGAGAGACTTCTCATGAGTCTGGAACTGTCATAATTATGCATGCATAGTTGTATGTGTGAATAAGAGGAATGGGATGGTTATGCCTAAATGATAATGATAAATGTTTTTAAATCCTTGTTTGGTTGTTTTTCTGGTTGAAAAACATTCTAGAAAATTGTTGAAATGTTTATTGTGCATTTATCAATTTAAATGGTTTTGAAGATTGTTTATATTTAGTAATAATCTAATTTGGGAAATTATTTTATATGAACTGTTTTATATAAATTTTCCAAACCATTATATCATATTCGTGTGAGTAGGGATGTTATTGGGGGAAACCTTCTAATATTTAAACTAATACCTTCTTTGGAATTGAGTCGATTTTTCAGATTCTATCTTTTGGGACATTGGTAAAGGTAAATTATCACACGTATTTAGCACAACCTCATGATTTTTGGGATGTTTGATGATTTGGAGCATGGAGCATGTGATCATGGAGTATTGTAGTTGTCTTGGAGTTCTTGTAGTGATCTTCTGTGGTTTACTTTTATAGTTGCTTTATCTTCCATTTTAGTTCACATTGGTGTATTTTTTAAAGATGATGGTTGATTTTTATTTTTTTACTGTGCATCATATAATGGTTGTTTGGTTAGTTATTTATTGATCAATGGGTAAATCATACCACACTTTCATCTGAAACACTTCACCATTTATTTCCTACCTTTGGCATCTTGGGGATGTCAATTAAGTCCATGTAATGATTAATTGTATTCTAAATCAAATATGAATTATTGAGTAATTACAACCATTATCTTCCATATAATTTTAATTTTTTTTATGTCAATAAACCTTATTCATCTCCTTTCAATCCTATGGAAAATGAAAACATAGCTCATGTGTATGTATGACCAACAATCACCCCATTGGGGTGTAATACACTTTTCATAACCACCACATAATGATGGTTATTTAGATATATTTAATGAAAATATATAATATTCATGAAATAATAATTATTCTGAAAACCTGATATTTTATATAACTTTTTACCCTCACATCCTTTGTAATGTTATAACCTCATTCGTATACGTGTATGGGCTACAACTTCCAAGAATATATTTGATTAATTTCTCCTGTACATCTTCAATAAATAACTATATATATCAATTTAATATATAAAATTTATAATTATATCATGATTAATATTATGTATAGGATTAAATCGTGAAAATGGTTTAAGAACCAAAATTACGGAACTAAAACTGGTAATAAAAACAAAACAGTTAACATCTCGGATGATGATGTTAATAATGAATGGTTAATAAAAGGGTGATATGAAGTTATAAATGAATCATATATGGTATAATAAATATTAATACGGTTCATTTGTGGATTTATAAAAAATAAAAATTTAATATACATGATGTTAATAATGCATATAAATCATATATAACTTGTTGTAGGGATTCATTATTGTAAATTTTGTTCTTTCGGACATATGTTATGTGGTGAAGACATCCTATATTAAAAATAATATATACTACCCATGTTACATTTTATATAATTAATAAATCATAAATAATTATATTAGAATTTTAAATTCATGTTATTCTATCTAATGTGTTATAATTCAAATGTAACCAAATTGGTAATGGATTTATATACAATTTCAATTTATTTCAGGATTGTTAATGTATATATTTACATTAAATAAATTATATGATACTAATATATTAAATCCCGTATATTTCCTTATCCTATGTTTATGTTTTTGTTTTAAATATTTAATTTTTTCTAATTCTAAGGTTGCATCATGAATCATCAAGTGAGTTATAATAAGGAAGTGTTTCAAAAAACAATCTGCCATTATTATGTGTGTTCTAAACACCATTTCTTCCATGTCACGGTTCTTATAACAGATTTCATGGATATTATGAATTAAAAATCAATAACTATTTTATGTCATTTTAAATTCATTTTGGACAACATTAGTACTTTTTTAAAGGATATTGTTTTCATTTTATGAATGTGGTACTTTTTACCAATGGTGTTAATGGACTCATTGTTTTAATATGCACTTCACGAATTGTTTTACCGGACATATGGGCTACAATTTCAGTTTAATTTTCCATTACAATATTCCATGGATATTTTAAAATAAAATAATGTGATAATTTTTTAGAAAATTGTTATTTAAAATTACATCAATATGAAATATTATTATTGTCATAATGATATTAAAATAATTTTGATAAGTACTTTATAACACATTTCTAACATATAGTTACATGGAATTTTTTTAAAATTTATTAGTTCAATTTTATTTTTTAATGGTTTTATTTAATATAAAATATTAATTTTTTATAAATAAATTGTCTTCCTTTCTGGATAATGGATTATACCCAATTATTAAATCATTCACTTTGATATGATCAGGTTCTCTATAGCTCTCCATTATGAATTGGAAATTATTTTTATCATTTATATCTATATAATTTTTATCATAGATGAATTCGGAATTATTTATATTATATTGATGGTGTTTTAGTCATATACAAATTCTTTTTTATAATATCAATTAAAGTAATCATAGTAATGAACAAATTTCATTCACTTAAAAAATATTAATGTTTCTTAATCATGTTTCAATATAGATATTTATTGAAAATAAGGAATTTTGAGAATTAATTTTATTGATCATTCAAAATTTGAGGTATGAATGGGATTTTCATGTTATGTTTGGGACTTAATTATAGAAATCCTCTTAATATAACAACTGATCTCATGAGAAAATACATTAGGCATTCCATATTATATGGGTGTCTTTTATTCACCTACAAATTAAATAAGAATAATTTATTAATTGAGAGGAATTTATGGTACGTTTCTAATATATTGGATGAGGGACATTGATCCTGAATGTTTATAATTATTAATTTCCATAAATAAAAACTTAGTTTCTTTACTGATATGTTTTACCTATTGACATTATCCATGGATTTTCATTAAACTCAATTTTTTGATTGAATTTAATGAGATTTTGTTATCCACTCTTCCGTATTAATTATCCCTAATTTACTCACATTGAATTTTTTTACATAAAACATACTAATTATTTTATATCACATTTTATTTATTTCCATTCCATAGGATTTGAAGAAGGATATTATGAATGATTTTAATGATTTAATAAAGTTTCTTTGTCACAAATATTCCTCCAAGGCCCTTGTCATGAAAACCCCAAACACGCCTCCCAAAGGCTAGGGATAGGCGACTAGTGTCATGTAGGAATATACTAAAAAATGGGAGGAATTTACCTATGTACATATACACATACACACAACTCCAAGTGATATATTTTTTAAGCTTAAAACATTGTGTAAACAAACACAAGGCAAAACAATAGAAAAATTAAGGTAAAAACGGCCAAAATACAATCCCAACGGAAACAGAAAATAAAAATTACAAGTCTCTGGAACTCCTCTCCAGAAAACCGTACCAGAATGGTAGGTATAGAAATAGCTGTATGAAGATGAACAAGTGCATCTCGTCTATAGGGGTCACTCTAAGAACCACCTGGGCCCAGTCCACTAGGGACTCCGTCAAATAATCAATCGTCTGCACAAGACACAAAACGTGTGGGCGAAGCCCATGTAGGGGTGAGTAAATCAATACCTAGTAGTGACCCCAAACCACAATGGTATACCACAAATCAATACCCAATAAAAATACCAAAGATGTAAAGGAAGTGTATCCTCTATGACGTAGAATCTATAGAGTCACTACAGTCACTGGAGTCACTAGAGTCAGCACACATATGTATAATCTATGGTATGAAAATAAAGGCTATCAGTCATAAACATTGAAAACATTGTACATATGAGTAACTCATTCCCGATGAGTCACTTAGGCCCACTGGGTCACCTAGACTTGCTCGTCACTTAGGTGTTCCAGGTCACCTAAATTCGCTCATCACTTATGCATGCTAGCTCACCTAGACCCACTAATCACTTGTACTGCTATGTCACATTGACCAGCTCATCCCTTAGGCATTCTAGTTCACCTAGACCCACTCGTCACTTAGTCCTGAAGAGTCACCTAGACCCACTCGTCGCAGTCTTCTCATCACAGTGAGTTGTAGGATTCTAGCTTGTAGCATGCTTGATTCCAAGAGAAAATAATCCTAAAGCCATCAGTTGTTTTTCAACTCCTTTGAGAACCCATTTAGAGTATATCAAAAATAATTCCTCGTTGTGAGGGTCCCAATGATGGAAATGGATCGTCAATTGGACGTATGATTTAGACGATATGGGTGTTTTTATAAAAAGGGTTCGGTGGTGTCTAGTTTTTTCTTGACCTAGTAAGACCAACCTGACACAAACATTGTAAGGATTTGGCCATGTTTAGGATCTTTTGATAAACCTTGACACAACCACTAGGGTTCTTTGGCTAAGAACACGCGTTTAGGGGGTAGGAGATAATAGCATGAACAACCAAATAATGTTCCAGTCATTTATTCGTGATGGCCTTAGATCTCCCTTTTTAGTAGGATTACAAAGAATGTAAATAAAGATAATAACCACAAAGATCTACTTCCTTTTAAATTCCCATAAAAAAATTCAAAAACCCACATGAACGATCGACCCACTGATCAACTTGTTAGTGAGTTGATTTGTATTCATCATTTATAAGGTAATATAAGGGAAATTTAATCACATAGAAATAAAATCCTAATTAGGATGGGATCAGTTGTTGATGAAGGGTAAATTCTATGTTCTTCGTTCATCAATCTGCTGACATCTGATTAGAATCTATTCATTGATCATTCATCATTTGTCATTTATCACTACTTGTTGTACCCCAATAAATTTCCTCCAAGGATTCTTGAGAAAACTAATGGATCCTCCCCTAATATTTTATCACTATTAATAAACTTAATGGAGATAACATGATTCAGCGTTTCTATTACACTGAGTCACTGTGTCATTACACTATTTTATTTATGAAATGATACAGCGTTTCTATTAAGATTGAGTTGTAGCATTGTTACACTGTTTCATTTATGAAATGAAATAGCTTTCCTAACATTGGATTTTAGTGTAATAATTTTGAATAAGACAAACATTCTTAACTTTATTTTATTTATCATTAAAACGGACAAATTTAACTTTTACCCTCGACCCACACAAGTTGAGGTTAGGAACCGCCAAAGGAAATAATTCCCTCATTAGCTCAATGGTACTATCATATTTACAATTCGAGTTACCAATTAGGATTTATAAGATTTGGAAATAAAATAATGTTTATTTAATTATTTTATTTACGATCACACCCCAAAAAATACTTTAAATAATTGACCCACGTCGGCCAATTTTAGGCTTCACCTATAGAAAACATCCCATTAAAAACTCAACGGTGGTCTCTAATTTTTAATCTAAGTAATCGTTCAGAAGTTAGATAAATTTTTATAATAAAATTACTTTATTTAAAAACGGTTTCCCCAAATTTATAATCCAAGCATCCTTTTAATTTTTATTCCAATTTTTTATGAAAATTGCTCAGAAACACTATTTAGAAACATAACCTTTTTGAATGACCATTTCATGTACACATGGACTCTAAATCGTACTCTGTCGTAGCTCTTGGACTCAAAATTCTACCAAACAAATTCTAAAAAAATACTGGGAAAAATTAATTAAATAAATTCTCCCCACCTTAAGGCTTTACTCACCTTAAATTAAAACTGAGGTAGTCCCAAAGAGATGAGGGTATGAGGTCTAATCTGATCCTCCCACTCCTATGTAATCTCATAGAGATTTATCTGCTTCCATAGAATGTCCAATAGAGGAATAGATCACCCATGGAGGGTCCTCTGTTGTCAATAATGGATCTCCACCAAAAACTCCACAAATGTTTCCTCGTCTTTAACATCCAACTCAGCCCATTCAATGATGTGTGATGGGCCGTGTACATATATCATCAAGTGTGATACATGGAAGGCATCATGAACACTTTCTAACTACAGAGGTAGAGACAAGAGGTATGCCACCTATCCCACTCTATGTATTATATGGAAAGTTTTGATGAACCTCAGAGATAACTATCCTCCCTAGCCAAATCCATGAATCCAACACCGAGGAGAACTGAAGAAACACATGGTCTCCGTACTAAAACACCAAGGGTCTCTATTACTTATCATAATAGGAAGTCTGGTGGATTTGTGTTGTCTTCATCCTCCTTAGGATGACCTACACCTTCTCGGTAGTAGCCTGCACCAACTATGGGACCATGAGAGCTGACTCTATGAGGTCATTCAAGAATTGTGTCAACCAACAGGGTCACCCATAAAAGGCCTACAATGGTTCCATGCCAATGGTGGAGTGGTATCTATTGTTTTATGTATACTCCACCAAAGGTAGATTATCCTCCCAACTGTATCCAAAATTGAGGATGTAAGCATGATGCATGTCCTATAGAATATTATTTGTTCGCTCTATCTGGATGTCTGGCTATGGGTGGTATGATGTGCTCAAGCATAGCTGAGTCCCAAATGCCTCTTGTTATCCCTTCCATAACAAGAATTTAACGTGTGCACATCGATCTGAGACTATAATTGATGGGACTTCATGAAGTCTAAATATATCTTACCCATAGAGGCATCCCAATCTCTATATAGAACTCTTTTCTCAAAAAACTAAGAAGTGATCGACATGGTGTGTTTTTCAACGATCACCAAATAGTACCATTTACCCTAGACATACATTATAAACCAATCATGAAGTCCATTGATATCTTTTATCTCTCCCTTCTTAGAAACCCAAAGATGAAAATAGAAACCCTTCTAAGAATAGGGGCTCAATATAGTGTGTTGAAAACCCACTAAACTGATTAAACAAGTGCTAATCTTTTATATCAATAGGTATGCTCAGATTAACCTAGTTCTGTCATCCCTAGTGTCATCCATGACAACAACATGCATATCCTAATGCATCTGTCAAGACCCACCTTCACCAAAAGGGGGGAAGGGTCAGCAGATTTCCAGGCCCTTCCTTCATTAAGTTGTAGGAGAGATAATGACCCTCAAACCCCCCCTTCAATAGGTCCCGGAGAGGCGACTAGCACCAAGGGTATAGAAAATTCTAGCAAATGGAAGGCATTACCCTTTTAATTTTATAGGATCGAGAGATAAGGAGAAGAAAACACAACAACACCAAGGTAGAACGAAAAGTAAATACAAAATTAAACCATTCCCACATGCATGTTTCAAAAGTAAAAGCCACAAAGTGCAAAAGGTGAGTACAAGGTAAGTACCAAAAAGAAAAACAACAACTGAAACTGCTCCAATAGTCCGAGCTAGTAAGGTCCTGTGTGATCCCCGAAGTCCTCCTGGAAACCAGAAAGCAGTTTTTATATACGTAGGGTGAGCATACAAGTACACTCAGTAGGGAAAACCAAGACTCTCGTGCACAAGTGGGGGAACGTACTAAAGTCCCGTGAAAAAAAAAGAGTAAACCAAACACCTAACAAGGCAAACTATACATCCCAGGCCTCACCAAGGCTCACTCCCCAAATAACGCAAGTCAAGTAATATATATAATAAGAGAACATCGATGTTTGGGTACCCCACGCCACTTTCCCACTAGTTATTGATACATCCTACGCATCGGACCAATCCCGCCATTCTCACCGTAGTCCCACTGCCACACCCGCCCGCACACACCTGGGCGACAACCACACGCAGTCACACTGCCGAAATCCCGCCCGCACACACCTGGGCCTCAACCGCACGCAGTCCCACTGCTGAATCCCGCCCACACACACCTGGGCCACAACTATCACATGTAACCATTCCTGCAAACACCTAGGCTAGAACAACTACCACCATGACCAAAGACACCTGGGCTAAGGGATCCACTGCCACGCCCGAAGACACATGGGCCCCATCCCGAAGACACTTGGGAAACCACCAACCGCACACACCTGGCCAACCACCACACCACCCTGCCCGAAGGTTCTTGGGATAATAATGGACTTATGGCCATCACAGCCTGCCTGAAGATACTTGGGCTATCCGGGAAAGGGAGCATAAAAGGAGCTAATAACCAGCCACTAAGAATAGTGTTGGAAAAAACACCCTCCCCCGTGAAATGGGGATGTTCGACACTAAGTGCTCAACATGGGTGGGGCGCGAATAAGAAACACAAATCTACAGACACACACATATATATATATATATATGTAACACGCACTCACCCAAAGCTAGGTTTTTCTTTAGACAACCTACATATCACAACAACACTCATGTCCGAGTCACGACTCACGCCAACAACCCATTTTTCCCCTTTCTTATTTCACATTCAGTAATAATGTTTACGTTTAAGCCCTACTGGGCAACTAGTAGGCATAGGCATAAGTCCAGAAAAGTAAACAGTCAAACATCAACCAAAACGTCCACACCTGGTTCTCAACAACAGAGGATTCCACCCCAATTTGTGATATAAACAAGTAACCACCCAGATTTAAAACTCACAACCACCGAATCCATACCCACAGGAGATACCATCCCCCAAATTCACACAACCATCGAGAGTATAAAAGAACAGGGGATCCCATCCCCTCCAACATTTCCAGCAATCGGCCCGAAAGGAAAACAACCAACTACCACCACCAACACAAGTCAGGTATTTTCATATTTAAACGACATAACACACTCCATGATTTCAAATTCTGTGTGTTCTAACCGGGAGTTATCACAGAAGGGTTGATCCTGGTGCTTTCAATTATTCAGCCGGATATACATGATTAACCGATTCACTTTTCACAGCAGGAGTTTACAACCACAAACAATCCATTTAAAACATCAGCAGGGTTTATTAGTGCACAAACAACGACCACCAACGGTCTCGATTTTCAGGAGGCATAAGCCAGCACAACTCAATAAGATGGTCATAGAAGAAACAGAATCAAAATATAAAACACCATCAACGATCATAGCCCCCCCCATTCTTTGTTTATAGAATTCGTTCTTTATCTTTAATTAGGTCTGGTTCACCCAATTCTATAGGACCAAAAGCACACCCACCCCGCATGATACACAAAAGAGAGAGATGAATGAGAAATTCCCTACTTGTTGATAGATGATCGACGTTTAGGCCGGGGGCACGGAACTTTACGGATAATGATGCGGAGGGCCCGATGCACCAGAAGCTGTTTTTGAAAAGTCATGATCGAGGAAAGGAGAAACCACGGCTAACCCTTAGTTTATAAGAGCCAGGGACGGTTGAGGTGAAAATGCGAAACCGCGTAAGGCGCGGGGGTCGTGGGTTGATCACGCGGCTCCACTCATCACAAAAGGGGGTCGGGTGGTTTAAGGTGACTCATTAATTGATGAAGCATTTAATTAAAACTCTTATGGGCGTTATGGGTCTTAAAAACACGGTTAAACGAGTCATAATAGGGTTTAAAACCCTATTTACGCAAAGGAGCGCTACTGGAAACAACTTGACAAGGCCGTGTGACGTCGATCGGTCTCACCGATCGGTCTCACCGATCGGTCTCACCGAGACGCCACTCCTTTAGAACCCGGATTTTGGCAAAAGGAAGGACCAAGAGAGTCTGGGTCATCACATCAGATACCTCTCAAACTATTCTCGTCCTTGAGAATTTAGATAACCCAGAAGGAAAGGGTGGGTCCGAACAACCACCCCAAATGATACCTCTCAATATTGAACCTCATCGCTAACTAAGAACATCTTCCTGTCACAAACCAAGCAACATACCATGCCAAACTGCCTAGGCACATGGCTTGGGGAGTCTCTTCGCCCATGTCAAGATATTATCCGCTTTGGGCGGCACTGACTCGCCCGCATGGGTTTAATCGCATCCAAATTAATGCATCTTGATTAGGGGTCGGGTTCTCTCCTTCCCTATAGCAGGGTGTTTTTACACACAAGCAGAGGAAAGAAACTAGTACATTTCATAGAAAAAAGACAAAACGTTCTGTCACAATAGGTACAATAAGGAACAAAACTCAAAACAACTCTGGGTACTACGTGTGCATCTGTGCATCCCTCTCCCACGTACTCTCCTCAAGCCCACCATGTCCCTACAAAACGCGAACCAAGGGAATGGTTCTCCCACGAAGCACCTTCTCCTTGCGATCTTTGATCATCACTGGTCTCTCCATAAAGGTCACGTAGTCCTCAATGTCCAGCTCGCCCAAATCAAGGATGTGTGAATCATTGTGCAGATACCGATGGAGCTGAGACACATGAAAGACATCATGTATCCATAGTAGTGGAGGTGGAAATTCTAGCTGGTAAGCCACTTCGCCGACCCACCGCAACACTTGGAAGGGCCCGATAAACCTAGGGGAAAACTTACTTCCCTTGCCGAACCTCTGCTACCCACGCCGAGGGGAGACCATCAAGAACACGTGGTCCCCAATGTCAAAATCCAAGGGCCTCCTCCTGGTATCAGCATACGACTTCTGTCGGTCCTGGGCTGCCTTCATCCTTTCCCGTATGAGCTGAACCTTCTCTGTCGTGTTCTGCACCACCTCCAGACCAAGGATGACCACCTCTCCTACTTTGGTCCAACACACAGGCAAACGGCATGGCCTCCCGTACAAAGCCTCAAACGGGGCCATGCCAATGGTAGAGTGGTAGCTATTATTGTAGGAAAAATCTACCAGAGGAAAGTACTGCACCCATGACCCTCCTGAGTCCAGAACACATGGTCACAGCATATCCTCCAAGGTCTGGATGATGCGCTCCGTTTTTTCATCTGTCTGGGGATGGAAAGCAGTGCTATGGCGTAACTGGGTGCCAAACGCATGCTTCAATCCTCTCCAGACCCGTGAAGTAAACCACGCATCCCTATCCGAGACTATAGATCTCAGGACTCCATGCGACCGCACCACCTCATCCACGTACTTTCGTGCAAAAGCACCCACATCACTCGACTCCCTGATCGCTAGAAAGAGAGCCGATTTCGTCAACCTGTCCACTACCACCCAGACGGCGTCGTACCCTCCTTGGGCCTTGGGTAGTCCCGTGACGAAATCCATTGATATGTCATCCCACTTCCACTCGGGGACACCTAGGGGCTGTATTAGGCTGCCTGGAACACGGTGTTCAGCCTTCACCTACTGACACACTAGGCACTTGGCCACAAACTCTACCATCGCTCACTTAACTCCAGGCCACCAAAACTGCCTCATCAAACCTTGGTACATCTTGGAAAATCCAGGGTGTACCGCCAGGGGTGAGTTGTGGAAGTCACCGAGAACCCTGCCGCGCATCGCCTCTGGGACAAACAACCTTCCCTGGAAAAGCATCCGGTTATGACCATCCTCGGTCCATCCTTCCGGAGCATTGCCCTGGTCAACATGGTCACGCATAACTTCAAACTCTAGGTCTCCCCACTGAGACTCTTCCACATGCTGAAACAGGGATGACTGAACTGTCATCTGATATAGGTAGCCTCTGCCACTATCCATCGTCGCATCCAGGTGTAAGGCAGCCAACTCTTCCATTGCCTTCCAGGCGTCCACCGACTCTCAGACCACATCCTTCTGCGTCCTCCTGCTCAAAGCATCGGCCACCGCATTTCCCTTGCCCTCAGTATAAGAGATCTCGAAGTCATAATCCTAGAAGAACTCCACCCATATTTGATGTCGCAAGTTTATGTCCCGCTGGGAGAAGATATACCTCAATATTTTGTGATCCGTGAAGACCACAAGGCATTCCTCGATGAGGTAGTGCCGCCATAACTTTAGCGCAAAAATGACCGCTACAAGCTCTAGGTCATGGGTGGTGTAATTACGCTCATGGGAACGCAGCTGCCTGGACCCAAAAGAGATCACCCCTCGTCGCTGCATCAAAACGCATCCCAGGCCCTGTCCCGAAGCATCGTAGAATACCTCATAGGCCACCCCTTCTTCTGGTAATCTCAGCACTGGGGCACTGACCAACTTCTCCTTTAGATAGCTGAAGGCTGACTGGAACTGCTCATTCCATACGAAAGCCTGGTCCTTCTTGGTCAGAGCCGTCAAAGGGGCTGCTACTCGGGAGAAGTTGGGTACAAATCTACGGTAGTAACCTGCCAGCCCGAGGAAAATTCGGACTTCTGACAAATTCTTGGGTTCTGCCCAAGAAACAACTGCCTCAACCTTTGATGGGTCAACCGCTACCCCCTGCTCAGACACTACGTGCCCGTGGAAGTGAACTTCTTGTGTCCAAAACTTGCATTTTGACAACTTCCCATATAGCTGGTGCTGTCGGAGGACCTCCAAAACTGTCCTCAGGTGCTCTACATGGTCTTCGTATGATCTAGAGTAGACCAGGATGTCGTCGATGAACACAACCACGAAACGATCCAGGTACTCCCGAAAAATGGAGTTCATAAGCCCCATGAACACAGCCGGGGCATTCTTAACACCGAAGGGAATGACTACGAACTTGAAGTGTCCATACCTTCACCTGAACGTTGTCTTCGGGATGTCGCTCTCTTTCACCCTCAGCTGGTTGTACCCAGACTGCATGTCGATCTTCGAGAATCATCCTGCCCCTTTCAGCTGGCCAAAAAGATCATCTATCCTTGGGAGAGGGTAGCGATTCTTGATCGCCACCTGATTCAACCTCCTGTAGTCTATGAACAGCCTAAGACCTCCATCTGACTTCTTTGCAAACAAGCCCGGAGCACCCCACGGTGACGCACTCGGACGAACATAACCCCTCTTCATCAGATCGTCAATCTGTATCCGCAACTCCCGTAGCTCCGAAGGTGCCATCCGGTAAGGAGCCATCGATATTGGACGAGCGTCGGGCTGCAGGTCTATCCCGAACTCGATATCATGTCGAGGGGGTAGAGTCATCACCTCCTCAGGAAAGATGTCCATAAACTCACAGACGATCTCTAGTACTTCCACCATTTCTGCATCTACTGATTCTACCGTCACCTCGGTCAACAAGAAGAGGAGTGGTTCCTCTCTCATGTTTCCCTTCGGACTTCTCCGCTCGCCGGTGAAGGTAACACGCCGGCTGTCTATGTCTGAAAACACCACCCTTCTTCAAAAATAGTCGATGACGGTGCACATAGAAAATAGCCAGTCGATGCCTAGGATGACATCGTATGGCTGAATCTGTAGCAGAAGAAGATCCCGAACCGACTGATGTGGCCCTATCATCAGTCTACATCCCTAAGAAACGAACAACAAGTCGGCCTGACCCCCAACTGGTGTGATTAACACCAGGGGCACTAGAATTCTCTCGGAATCTAGACCCAAGGCACGGGCTAGACTAGGTGCAATGAAGGAGTGCGAAGCTCCGGTATCGAACAAAGCACAAGCAAGAGTGCTAAGAAGACTGATCGTACCTCGAACAATCTCTGGCCCTGCTGGGACTGCTGCCTCTGCAGCGTACAACTGTCCACGCCCAGATCCCCTGCCCCTCGGCTGTTGGCCACCTCCCCGACCACGCCCTGGTAGAGGTCCCTGTGGAGCGCCCTGAGGTCGACCTTCTCCTATGTCTTCCCTCGGAGGAGCGGGAGCACGCCGTCCCTGCTGCTGCTGCTGGAATGGTCTGGCTGGAAGTTGTTGCTGGGGCGAGTGTTGGGGCTGATTGCCACTGCTGTACTGCACTCGGTCTGGGCACTGACTCCGGAAATGCCCAGGGCTCCCACAGATGAAGCACCGTGGTCCCGGGCCTGTAGGAAAAGGGCGAGGACCGGGGGATCGAAACTGAAACTGCTGCAGCCTGCTCCCTGCGGGTTGGAACCTAGAGGGTCCTGAAGCTGGAGGCCTGGTGCTGACAGCTTTCCCCTTTAATGGTCCCAGATGCATCCCCTCTCACGACACACCCCCTAGAGCATGCATCCGCTCCACCACTTCGGCCTTCATCTTGACCTCCAAGTACTTCGGCAGGGTTAAGTGGGTAACAACATACTGGAGGGAGGGTCGGAGTGCCTCCTCCAAATGCCTTGCCTGATACGCCTCATCGGGAAAGAGGTCCGGAGAAAAATGTAGGAGGTCCTTGAACTTGATCCCTAGCTCCCTCACAGACTTACTACCCTGCTGGAGGGAGAGTACTTCCTGTCTTATTTCTTCCTTCATCGTCAAGGAGTGGAATTCCGCCCGGAACTCCTTCTCAAAATCCACCCAAGCCACCTCAGACTCTCTCATCTCCCCCAGGTAAAGCATCCACCACTGACGTGCTACTCCCTGCATCTGGCTAACGGCCAGGGGAACCCAGTACTCAGTCAGGGCCCGAATCAGGCCGAAGGCTATAACTAGCTCGTCTGGCCAGCCTTCCGTCTTCATATCGGAGGTGCTGCCCTCATAATTCTCGAGGGCCTGTCGCTGGAAGGCACGAAGAGTCTTCTTCCACTGGTCGTCCTCTTCCTCTCGATCAGCTCTCTGCCGATTCGCCAATGTAGTCTCAGGGGCCTCGTTCTCCTGTACCACACGTGGTCGTCTTCCAGGTGCCATAGCTGCAAGTTAAACAAGGAATGCCTAAGCCCAAGTAGTGCAGAATATCGTTCTTAAAACTTCTTAAGATTTAATTTATTCTTAATTCCCAGGACATCCTAGAAACACAAGAACAAAATTCATTATGATGCATGTACCTTTCCTAGGGACTCTACCCTGCAATCAGTGTGGACTCACTTGGTCGTTCGGTAGGTCCAGAGTCCTTGCATCGGATCACGGGGGGCCCTAAAATCCCGTGTCCTAGCCGGTCTTCCCTGGACTAATTCACGCTCCAAGGTCACCCAACACCGTTGCCTTTCCATCCCATGCAATCCTCATTGTGCCGAACTCCAGACTTCGTCCTACCTCTCAACCATCTCCTCTGATACCATTCTGTCATGACCCGCCTTCACCAAAAGGAGGGAAGGGTCAGCAGATTGCCAGGCCCTTCCTTCTTTAAGTTGAAGGAGAGATAATGACCCCCGAAACCCGCCTTCAATAGGTCCCAGAGTGGCGACTAGCACAAAGGGTATAGAAAATTCTCGCAAATGGAAGGAATTACCCTTTTTATTTTATAGGATCGAGAGATAAGGAGAAGAAAACCCAAAAACACCAAGGTAGAAAGAAAAGTAAAGCCAAAAGTAAACCATTCCCACATGCATGTTTCAAAAGTAAATGTCACAAAGTGCAAAAGGTGACTATAAGGTAAGTACCAAAAAGAAAAACAAAATCTGCAACTGCTCCAAAAGTCCGAGCTAGTAAGGTCCTGAGTGAGCCCCGAAGTCCTCCTAGAAACTTGAAAGTAGTTTTATATACGTAGGGTGAGCATAAAAGTACACTCAATAGGGAAAACCAAGACTCCCGTGCACAAGTGGGGGAACGTACTAAAGTCCCGTGAAAAAAAAGAGTAAACTAAACACCTAACAAGGCAAACTATCCATCCCAGGCCTCACCAAGACTCACTCCCCAAATAACGCAAGTCAAGTAATATATATAATAAGATCACATAGATGTTTGGGTACCCCGCGCCACTTTCCAACTGGTTATTGAGACGTCCTACGCATCGGACCAATCCCACCATTCTCACCGCAGTCCCACTGCCACACCCGCCCGCACACACCTGGGTCACAACCACACATAGTCCCACTGCCGAAATCCCGCCCGCACACACCTGGTCCTCAACCGCACGCAGTCCCACTGCTGAATCCCGCCCGCACACACCTAGGCCACAACTGTAACATGTAACCATGCCTGCAAAAACCTAGGCCAGAACAACCACCACCATGCCCGAAGACACCGGGGCTAAAGGATAAACATCCACGCCCGCAAACACCTGGGCCTCATCCCGAAGACACTTGGGAAACCACCTGCCGCAAACACCTAGCCAACCACCAAACCACCCCTCCCGAAGGTTCTTGGGCAAATAATGGACGTCAGGCCATCACAGCCTGATCGAAGATACTTGGGCTATCCGGGAAAGGGACCAGAAAACGAGCTAATAACCAGCCACTAAGAATAGTGTTGGGAAAAACACCCTCCCCCGTGAAATGGGGATGTTGGGCACTAAGTGCTCAACTTGGGTGGGGCGCGATTAAGAAACACAAAGCTACAGATATATATATATATATATGTAACACGCACTCACCCAAATCTAGGTTTTTCTTTAGATAGCCTACAGATCACAACAACACTCAAGTCCGAGTCACGACTCACGCCAACAACCCATTTGTCCCCTTTCTTATTTCACATTCAGTAATAATGTTTATGTTTAAGCACTACTGGGCAACTAGTAGGCATAGGTATAAGTCCAGAAAAGTAAACAGTCAAACATCAACCAAAACATCTACACCTGGTTCTCAACAACAGAGGATTCCCCACAAATTTTTGATATAAACAAGTATCCTCCTGGATTTAAAACTGAAAACTACCAAATCCATACCCATAAGAGATCACATCCCTAAATTTCACACAACCACCGAGAGTATAAAAGAACAGGGGATCCCATCCCCTCCCACATTTCCCGCAATCAGCCCGAAATGAAAACAACCAACTACCACCACCAACACAGGTCAGGGATTTTCAGATTTAAACAACTTAACACACTCCATGATATCAAATTCCGTGTGTTCTAACCAGGATTTATCACAGAAGGGTTGATCCTGGTGCTTTCAATTATTCAGCCGGATATATGTGATTAACCGATTCACTTTTCATAGCAAGAGTTTACAACCACAAACAAGCCATTTAAAACATCAGTTGGGTTTATTAGTGCACAAACAACGACCACCAACGGCCTCGATTTTCAAGAGGCATAAGCCATCACAACTAAACAAGATGGTCATAGAAGAAACAACATCAAAATATAAAACACAATCAACGATCACAGCCCCCCCCCCTCTTCTTTCTTTATAGAATTCGTTCTTTATCTTTAATTAGGTCTGGTTCACCCAATTCTACAGGACCAAAAGCACACCCACCCCGCATGATACACAAAAGAGAGAGAAGAAGGAGAAATTCCCTACTTGTTGATAGATGATCGACGTTTAGTCCGGGGGCGCCGAACTTTATGGATAACGATGCGGTGGGCCCGATGCACCAGAAGCTGTTTGTGAAATGTCACGATCGAGGAAAGGAGAAACCATGGCTAATCCTTAGTTTATAAGAGATGGGGACAGTTGAGGTGAAAACGCGAAACCGCGTATGGTGCGGGGGTCGTGGGTTGATCACGCGGCTCCACTCATCACAAAAGGGGGTTGGGTGGTTTAAGCTGACTCATGAATTGATGAATCATTTAATTAAAACTCTTATGGGCGTTACGGGTCTTAAAAACACGGTTAAACGAGACAGAATAGGGTTTAAAACCCTATTTACTCAAAGGAGCGCTACTGGAAACAACTTGACAAGGCCGGGTGACGCCGATCGGTCTCACCGAGACGCCACTCCTTTGAACCCGGATTTTGGCAAAGGGAAGGACCAAGAGAGTCTGGGTCATCACAGCATCTCATTTTACTAGGCATCCGATGCTACTACTATCCATCCTATGAAAAGAACAACGTGCTCCCCACCTTTCTAAAATTCATCATGGGTATTTCCAATGGACAGCTATGCCCATAAAGACTCATAGTTTGTATCATCTATTTTTGTAACCCTACCAAACTATATGACTGAATGAGTAACAACCTCTAATTATAGGTAAGATTCATCCTCTCTATCCAAGAAGGATAACTGTAACGAGTCCAACTACTCTATTTCTTCATTTAGAAACAATGAACTGGATCTCCTACTAAGAGTATTTGTTACTGGGTTTCCCATAATAGGAGTATAGACTACTTTGAAGTCATAGTTCAGGATGAACTCTAGCAATATTCTATGTCTCACTTTCAAATCCTTCTAAGAGAATTTATTCTTGAGACTCTTATGGATAGAGTAGATGGTAAACCATTCACCCATATGGTAGTTTTTTTCACATCTTCAATGTAAATACTACCACTTCCAACTCATTTTCATGGGTCATATAGTTCTACTCATGTGTTCCTCACTGCCGAGAACCATCTCACTCCCTTCATCTGATCAAACAGATCATTGATCCTTGGTAGTGGATACTTATTCTTTACGGTCAGTAGATTTAGTCACTAGAAGACCATATATAACCTCAAGATCTCAACTTCTTTATGGGAAACAAATAATAAGGGTGCCCATGGTGATACACTGGGTCTCATGAAGCCCTTCCTCTACAAGTCCTCCAAATGTACCCTAAATTAATGAAGCTCTACGGAAGATATCTGATATGACGGTGTAGATATTGGTGTCGTCCTAGTGTAGAAGATAATACAGAATTCTACCTCCCTACTAAGAGGTAGTCATAGAACATAATCTGAAAAGATGTCCTTGTACTCATCCACCACTACAAGAAACTGAGGTCTTGTATCATCCATTAGACCGAGGGTCATGATAACCAATTGAAGAGTGATTGGTTTCACCCTCCAATTCATGAGTCTATCCCATGATTCCTGGGTTTCTTTTTTTATCGACCAAGGAAAATTCATTTCCACTGCTGCTGACATACTACATCATTTTCCCTAAAATATTCAATCTAATCATGAATTGTGGATGACCAATACATACCCAAACTAACATTGTAAGGCATCAATGCTGCCACTAGGAGGTTCCAACCTAAACAATAACCATAAGGGTGAGATCACAACATCGGCCTAAGTCTGATTATCGAGTCGCCTCTCATAGGTATTTCCAGACATATGGATCAATACAACGGTTTAATAAAGAAATCATGGTATTGAATAATATTCATGACAATAAACAATGATGACCACCTATGTATATTAATATAGCATCTAAGAGTAGACACAGACCGTTGCCTGATTCAATCCAAGATCCCTTGGGACATATGCCTTAATCGCATGTAGCTACCCCCTTACAATGTCCTCTAAACATCCACAAAATAGGGAAAGGGAAGCAGTTCACTTTATCAGAAACAAACAGAAAACGCTGATAAAAGGGAATTCCTTCATTAGATATAGCTAAAACAATTGATAAAGGTAAGCTTTATTAGCGCTAAAACAAGTGTTGATAAATGTGTACCCTTTATCAGCGCTTTTTTTAGTACTGAAAAAAGTTTTATTTATCAATGCTATTATTAACGCTGATAAAATTTTATATTTTTAATTTATATATAATTATTATATTTATATTCAAAAAAATAATTTTTATTTGTATAAATTAAATAAAAAACAATTGTTTATATTTAATATATATTTTTAATAATTAAAAATGATATATATAATGTGTTAATTGAAAAAAGTATTTCTAATATTATAATTAAATATAAATATAAATATATAATTAATTAAATAATTAATTAAAATATTTTAATAAATTACATTAAATAATAAAAATATTTACTTTATTTAATATATTTATTATATTTATTAGAGATTTATTAGATTAATTCATTATATCTATTGTATTGGTTATATTTAATATATTTATTTTATTTATCTTATATATAAATATATTATACTTTTCAATATATATGTATAATTAATATTATTGAATATATATGTGTTTTCCAATGAATTTTGTCAACGAATATATTTGTATATGTTATGTATGCATGAATGTTCATTTTTATATTACATGATGTGGTATATATTGATTTATTCATAATGGTACCCATATGAACTACATATAATCTAAAAAATGTACTTACAAATTACATTAAACATATTTAAATAATATATATTTTTTATTATATTTTTAATGATATATATAAATACTTTTCAAATACTTCTGTAATTATAATTTTATTAATATATATTAACAATTATATACTAATATTTATAAATATATACTATTTATATTCATAATTATTAAAAATAAATATATATTCATCCTATATATCATTTTAAATAAATATATAAGAATATAAATAAATTACTGAAATTATACCTTTATAGAATATGTTTTGATCACTACTATAATTTCAGCGCTGATAAATAGGTGTTTTATCAGCGCTTTTTTAGCACTGATAAAGATTGACCTATATCAGCGCTAAAAAAGTGCTGATAAAAGAACTATTTATCAACTCAAAAATATTAGCGCTGATAAATAGGTACTTTACCAGTTCTTTTTTAGTGTTGATAGTCATTAAATTATAAGTGCTTTTAACTAGCACTGATAAAGGTTCTAATGGATTTTATAAAAGAACCCTAATAGGCCCCTCCTCCCTCGCACCTATTCAAGCCTTCACGAAAGCTGAACCCTGTGCTTGTGACCCGTCTTACGCCGCGACCCCTCCTCCTCTTCCGGCGCCGCGACCTTTTCCTCCTCCTCCAATGTGACCGTCCTCCCCCTATTTCACCACCATTGCCTTTTCTACAACTACCTCCACTGAGATCCCTCCTCCTCTGCAATCCCTCCTCCACTGTCGCTGCATCCACCACTGCTGCCTCCGTCTCGATCCCTCCTCCACCGTGTTCCCTTCTATACTGCAATCCCTCCTCTGATGCAATCCCTCCTACTTGGTATCCCTTATAGATATGAATTCATAGTTCATTCTGATCTATATAAGTTCATTCATCACTATTAGAACACAGTTCTTCAAAAAATATGGGAAACCATGGTAAAATAATTTGGAACCATTGGTTCATATGGGTCATGGTTCAATTATTGTGAACTTTTACATAATCCCTGCAATAATCGTATGAGTTCACACAATAATGTTATGGTTCCATCTTCAAGGACTAGATGGTGGAATATCTTAGTGTGGAATGTCAACTTCAGAAACCATGGGGGGATAATTTTCTTTAACATTGGCTACCACATTATTAGGATGCAACATTGAAAACTGTTTGGCTGATTTATATGATTTACCAAGGAGTTCAAAAATTTTCACTTTATAATAATTCCCTTTTACATTTTAGTATTTAGATCCCCCTCATCCTTCCCACTATCAAGGAAATCTCTCCATAGTGTGTGGGGAGATTCTCCACCTTCATATTCATCATTTTGGTGTATTTTTTCCTCTATTAAAAAGAGTTTCCCAATGAAAACTTCTTCTCATTCCTTCAATATTTTTTACCTTTCAATTGCCTTTTTAGCTTTCTCCCATTAACCCTTGAATATATGGATATTGAAATCATGGATATAGTAACTTTAATAGTGGGGGTTTTATATTTCAATGGTTTATAATGACATATTATGGCTTGGTTTACTATTTTTCATTAAAGGGATAATCCACTATCTTGTTTATATGTATGTTTCATATGATTGAATAATGTTTATTTTTATGATGTTTTTAAGCCTTATTATGGAATAGTTTAAGTACCAATTGTATAGAAAAACTCCCAAGTGGCCTTCAAAGCATGAAAATATTTTAAAAAATCAAATTTAGTACTATATAAAGGTTTTTCAATGGGAGTTTTACACCTATTGATTTCTAAATAATGTGTTTGGGGTGTGTAATGTTATTGAAGTGTCCGAAAGGGGTTGTAAGATTTTACAAGGGTGTGTTAACCCAAATGAGTTATATTGTAAACATTGTGACTGACTATCACTATTAAAAATGTTATTATTTTGTATTTTTGGATACCATGTGGTTTTATATAATTATACTCACAATATTGGTCTTAAGAGTTGATTTGGAAGATATTTTAAATCATTTTATTTGGATTCACACCCTATTTTTTTTTCATTAGGGAAATTATAATTATTGGGTTTCTATAAAATCAGTAATATCAAATTATTTCCATTTTTGGTTGTTTTCTATCTAATGGGTGGGTTTTTATACATGTCGTATTCTTATGATAGAGAAAGGTGATGTTTCTTTCTAGGGAATTTGAGATTGGTTGATCATTTATTTATTAATGTATTCAATTTGGATTATTCTTGATGCATTTAATTTATTGCTTTTTGACCACGTTGTTTGATGTATTAGGACTATTAGGAGACTAGTTATTGATCCAAATACGTGAAAACCATTGTATTGGATGTCTATAATATTTGGAGGGTGGCCCACTGGACCGAGTGAGATAATTTATTAGAGAGATATCATTAGATCATGGAAGGAAAAGATATATAATCTTAGGTCCCCTGGTATTTTTGTTCTCCTAAGATATTTATCCCTGGACCATTCTATTGGTGGGATGCCTTTGTGGGTACTAGTGATGGAATAACTAGTGGGTAGGTTGTTGTGTGGGATATAACAAGGATTATTTTAAATCTTATATCAAGTTGAGCACAAGGTTTGTATTGATTATCCCATAAAAAATATTTATCATGACTATATAAAATTGTGACATCCCCCTTATAACCCTTAAAGGTACTGTACATGGAAATGGGTTGATTATGATGTTAGTGTAAATGATAATGTGGATTCCATGTGACCTTAAGGGTTGGGAAATCAATACATGTGGGTGGTGTATGATGGTAACTAAATATGAATAAAAATATTTCTTGTTGATATATTGTTACCTATAGGTCTTGGTATCATAATGATATATTTTTTAACTATAAGATATGCTAATGATGGATATGTTTAGTAAGGCTGCTTAGGATATGTCATTTATAAGCGTATTACGTAATTGTGTCTTGATCAATGCTAGGTATCAATCATTGGAAATATATGATCTAGGATGAGGATTATCTTCCATGATTTTTCATTATATCTTAATTGTTATTATATATCTATGATGAGGATAAGTCCTAGAGACCTTGGGATTGCAATGTAGAGATACTCTACCAAGGTGAACATTCTTTCAAATTTATTAATGTTAATGTTTGGATATACATCATGGGGTATATGCGGTTTTACACAAGACATAAATTATTTTAGTGGTTCAGATTGTGTTGATGGTTAAATTGGTTATTCCTCTTTAGGTCCTCCTTTATGTATGCATGTTTATCCATGGGACCCACCTTATGTTAGTGGTTTGGATCATGTGGGAGGTTAGCTATCTTATTCCCTCGATACTATTTTGTGGGTAGTGGATGTTATTCCAAGAAGTATATAGTCACATCACACTTCATTATCAAGATTTAATGGTTCTTCCTAGGGGATGAGTGTTGTAATGTATACCATGTAGAAATTCAATAATGTGACATCATAGAGTGCACTATGCAATAGACCCTTAGGCTGCACCATAATTTACCCTATTCATGAAATGAAAAGACATTTTTTAGTCTTTTTAATGAGGTTACCATATTCCTTATTATCCACTTGACCCCATCACCAAAACCCCTCTTCCCCATAATTTTCCCTCTCCAAATTCACTCTATAGGATCGCTAATGGCCATTTAATAGTGGACAACCCTCCCTCTACACATCCTAGAGCCCCCCACCCATATCCGTGAAGCCCCCTGCACCCCACCCCACATGGGAACCCCCCCACACTAGATAGCCCACACCCCCTCCCCCTCAACCCTGTAGCCCCCTTCCCCCCCCCCCCAATAGAACACTCCCCTTCCAATTTTAAACATTTATTTTTTACTTGATTTTCGCATTTTCTCATTTGGAACCCCTCCACGCTATTCCTCCCTATCCTTCCTCTAATATTTGGTGGTTCTCCCTCATCTGATGTATGTTTCAACTTTCATCACTTTTATTGGAGAGACTAGGATAATATTACATCTATTAATCCTTCTATGTATTAGAGTTTTACCCCCATCCAATATTTAAATGGACATGGGTCAATTACAAATGGAAATGTAATGATATGACGCAGGATGGTATCATAACCAACAAATGACCTAACGTTCCACTAACCTAAGAATCATTTATGATACTTACAGGATAACAAAGATCCCATAAAAAATATACAATTAATAGAGAAGCTTTTACCCCTAAATTATAGTATATTTAAAATGATTTTTCTCGTGAAAATAAGACATGTCCCATTCATATGTTCAACATCTACAAAAATAGTACATACACAAAAAAAATAAACAGGAAGCAGATATCAAAGATGGAAAATAAAATCCCACAATTGACCAATTAAAATTTTGAACAAGAAATGTCCCATTACTAAATATCTTTGGACTTATTTTTGATATGTATAACATATGAGTTTTCATTTTATGTTTTCTTTTCAGTTAAAAATATCCTATGTGGCGCATCTCTCCTCTTCCGTGAATGCACCTCAGTCGCGTGTTGAACAACACCTTCACGGTGAGTTTTCTCTTATTAGTCATTGGTTTCATATTGTTCGATTGTTATTATTGTTTGATATTGATGGTTATAATGTAAAATTTATGGGGTAAATACCCCGCTGAAAATCATGGTTGTTAGTGGTCCTTGTTTGAACACTAAATGAATTGTATGTTGGTTGGTTCCTGTTGAACATTTGAATACAAAAATTTGTAATTTACGTATACCTCACTAATGAATGAATTCCCTAGTACGATAAAACTTATGTGATAACCCTTAAATTAAAAAAAAATAAATAATGGATTATATGTAATATATGAACTTTTGATTGTTTGGTTTGTATGGTATTGCGATTGTGACCACGATTGTGTGTTTGTATAGTGTTTTGGTTGTTGGAATTATTGGTATTCCATTTGTTTTCCATGTTGTAGATAGTCCACAATTGAATATAAATCCAAACATTACCCATTTCATTGGCACCAGCACCTTGTTACTAGTGCAATTCCACTAAATCATCAAAAACCACTTCACTAGAGGACTCTATGAGACACTTTAAGGACACCTGGGTCAAATAACCATAACAACACATGCAATTAATCGTTCCACCCACAAGAACTATATTGAAAATCATACCATCTAATATTTTAGTACCATTGTTCTTGACAAAAGACATTATGTATCGAGACAAACACTAAATAATTGGTTTACAACAATGAATATAGATCACATGTGGGATACTAAAACATTCTTGGGCAAGGGCTTCTCATTGCTTGTTGAACATATTTTGTATAATTGTTTTGTTAAATATTAACATTACTATATCAAATAGGATAAATATGAATAAATAATTTATGATTTCCAATCGGTTGACAAAATAGTATGAAGATGGAATGAAAGAGTTTATCAGGTTGGCAAAAGATCAAGCATGTGACCCTTTTCAAATCCTTTTTCTATGTTTACAGTATTATTACTCAATAAAAATTTGTCTAGAGGAGTTGGAAGAACACCTTATCTGTTGTAGAATATATCAAAGTTATTCATGTTGGAATAAACATGGGAGAAATGAATGTAGGTAGAGGCTTGGATAACAGTACATTTTATAGATCATCTGATATGATTACAAGCATGAAAAATGAAGAAAATCATATGGAGGATTTGATTATATATGTGAATGATGATGAAGATCGTATTGAGGAAAGGACATAGATAGTTGAAGATAAAACTCTTCATTTCCCAAAATTGTTTGAGATTTTAAAGAGTTGTGCAAAAATTCCATTGTATACTGGTTGTAATAAATATAAAGCATTGTCAGCCATACAAAAGATGTATAATAAGAAAGCAGGAAATAGGTGGAGTGATGCTAGTTTTACAGAACTACTTTCTCTATTGAATGGCATCCTACTAGAAGATAATGATCTCATGAGCCAAACATACGATTCCAAATGAATACTACGATTGATGGGTATGATTTCTAAAAATATATAAGCATGCTCGAATGACTATATATTGTTTCTAAAGGACCACAAATCACATAATTAATTCCCAAAGTGTGGTTCTTCGAGAGAAATGAATGATGAATCTAGTCCTATGAATGTTATATGGTACTTTCTAATAATTTCAAGATTTAGGAGCCTATTTAGAAGTGAGGAGACTGTAGGATAATTGAAGTGGAATGAAAATACTGTAATTAAAGATGGGAAACTACATCACCCGTTAGACTATCCTCAATGGAAGAGAATTGATCATTTGTATTCTGTATTTGGAAAAGAGTCTAGAAACCCTCGTCTTGCGTTATCTACAGATGGGGTGAATCCTTTTGGTTTTCAAAGCATCTGTCACATTACATGGTAGGTTATGTTCATAAATTATAACTTACCACTATGGATATGCATGAATCAAAAATACATCATGTTATCTATGCTTATATTTGGACAAAAAAACTGGGTAATGATATTGATTTTTGTTTGGATCCATTTATTTGAGGATTTGTAATTGTTGTGGGATTCAGTAGTTACGTTGTAAAATGATTATAAAGATGAATATTTCACTTTGAGAGCCATGTTGTATGGGACGATAAATGGATTTTCTATTTAAAGAAGTTTTTTAGGATATAGCATTAAAAAAACTCAAGGGTATTCTGTTTGTGAACAAGGTACATAGTCAATTAGTTTTAAACATTCATCGAAAATCGTGTTTCTAGGACATCATTGATTTCAACCCTGATGGAATATGTGCTAATCTTGGACAACAACTTTTAGAGAATGTTTAAAAGAATTTACAACACTGTATTCACTACCAGGTGATAAATTGTTTGAGAAAGTAAAATATCTAGAAACTACTATTGGTATACCATTTTTTAAAAATCTTATAAAAAACAGTTGGAAAAAGAGATCAGTTTTTTTTTTGAATTACCATACATGAAATACTTGTTTATCAGACATTTTTATGATGTTATTCATGATGAAAAAAATATACATGATAGGTTCCTCAAATCTTTTCTAAATTCACCTAGAAAAAAAAAGGATGGAATTAAGGATAGATTGGATATGGTTGATATGGGAATACGAGAAGAGTTGGCACCAGTGAAGGGTGAAAAACACACATTTATTCTTCCTACAGCTTACACTTTCTCTAGGTAGGAGAGATATCAGTTTTGGAACTTATTGAATGACATATAGGTTATAGAGGGGTATTCATTTAATATCTAGAACATCATGACAATGAGAGATTTAAAATTAAAGGGTCTAAAATAACATGACTTCCATGTTTTGATGCAAGGTCTAATTCTTATAGTTTTATGTTTCATTTTTTCCATGAATGTCCACCATACATTAACGAAGCTCTGTTTCTTCTTTAAATCTATATGCAGTAGAATTATAGACCTAGTAAAATTTCCAACTATAGAAAGAGAAATGGACGTCATATTATGCAAATTAGAAATTTCATTCCCATTGAATTTCTTTGATATGATGGTTTATTTGATGGTTCATTTGGTGAGAGTGATTCGACTATGTGGTCAAATACATTATAGATGCATATACCCAATTAAACAATATCTGAATATTTTGAAAGGGTATGTCAAAAATTGAGAACGTCCACAGGGTTGTATTGAAAATAAATATATTGTTGAGGAATCCCTTGAATTGTGTACCACATACATGTCCGGTGTGGAAAATGTTGGCCTAAAAAAATCTTGTCATACTGGGCGGCTTGAGGGTGAATGAATTTATGGATGGGAGGTTTTCACAATCAATATTTCTGATCAGGATCATGCATACCTTTACATTTTGCATAACAGTTTTGACGTCGACCCATATGTTCAAACCCACATAAAATTATTCGTAATTTTAATTCATCTCTGGTTGAAAATTGATATCAGATACACATAATTGATTGTTTATAGGATGGTTTCAAGACCATATTTTTAAAAAGTTAGATGAAAATACAGACTCAATTTTAGAACAGATTTGATTGATAACCATATGAGAAAGTGTGAATGTATTATATTACAATTCCTATGTAATTAATAGTTATACATTAAATACTAATGTACAAGATAAAGAGAGTTCCATGCATAGTATTGGGGTTACACATATGGCTGAAACGATGTATATTTCTGGTGCTAAGGACAAAAATCCAATTTATGTGAATATGTCATACTTTGGCATCATCAATCAAATATGGGATTTGAATTATACAGAATTCCAATTATCAAATTTTTAATTCATGTGGGGTGATAATAGGAGTGTAGTCAAAATAAATGAGTTTAGATTCATGAAAGTTGATTTCAGTAAAGATGGGGAGAAAGAAGAACCATTTATAATGGCCTCACATGTAGTACAAATCATTTATGTTCCAGATACCTATAACCAAAAATGGTCAATCGTTCTGTTATTGACCAAAACAACTAATGTGTGAGATGAAAGTTCAACAGAGGATAACCCTTTCATTGGGAATTTGCGATCATTTCACAGCGGTCCCAATATAGATGGTGTTTTTATGTCATAGGAGACCACAATTAAGATATTTACATATTATATGGAGGTTTAAAATCACTCCATCTTTTAAAAAATAGAGTTCAATAATTAGTTTATTTGTTTATTATACTATACATAATGTTATGTTATGTTATTATCTGTTCTCTACTTCTTTTATGTCAAATAAATTAAATGTAAAACCACTTCTGCATATAATGTCTTCTGCATCTGCTAATGAACCTAATCCTGAAGCACAACTGGTCTCTCAACATGCTGTTATTGGTCCTAGTGCAGAGAAACAACATGTTTCTCAACCTATTGTTTTCGGTCCAAGAGCTGAGGAACAATAGGTTTCTCAACATGTTGTTGCTGGTCCCAGTGCCGATGATAGTGCTTTAGAGGAACATAATGATGATGATTCTATGTAAATGGTAGTAAATGAAACCCTTACGCTGTAAAAATACAAGAAATCCATAGTTTGATAGTGTTAGTTAAAATCCTTAAGGAAAAATCAAAAGGCATCAAATTTTAGGTGGGAGGGAATAAGAGAGGCTAACATGTTAACCCTAACAAAGCCATATTTAGTAGTTACTTTTGAATTTTCACTCGGAAATGTGTACCGATTGATGTAATGTCGTTGAACCATGTTTTCACTGGACTTAAGACAATAATTTGGGATGAGATTATAATAACATTAAGATATCATTTATATAATTTTTTAAAATAATATAAAATACTAAAACATTGACTTACTTTTCATCATCCATTTTAGAGTTCATTTATAGTATATGTCTCACATATGGAATGTGTAATAAGATTTGTAGGAAATATTTATATAGGCTTCCTCACAATTTTTAAAAAATATCATCCTTATGATGTTGAAGGGAAAATCAAGCTGCACCCACCTTCTCTTTATTAACACTTGATATCCCAAGGAACGTGGGATGCGTTTAAAAATAGTCGTGTAGAGAAGAATTTCCAGGTACATTGTGTCTCGTAATACATTTTTTGACATTTCATGTGTTTATCACTTCGATAAACAGTTTTTTATTTATGAAACAACAACTGAGTGCTGAAAATTATGAATGGGAAACATAACCAGCGTACCCCTACCGTAAAGCAAGGATGGGGTATGCATCACTTGAGAAAAAATTGTTTCCTCTTACAAATCTACCGTAATACTTTTTTGTGACATAAAACAACACCATAATCATGTTTATTTGTTTATATGCTGATTGATGAATTGAAATCAAAATCCATATCCATCTAATTCCATGTTTCTATTGAAGGAGGCTCGTGTAAATAAAGAGGGGATGTTGATAGATGAAAACACAAAAACAAATGTGGGAAATATGTGTAAGTAGGACATAATATAAATTTTATTTGATTTAAATCTATATTACATAAAAATGTCTACTTAGTTTTCGATATTTTATATCTAAAATGGTCACGGGAATCAAAAACACCGTCACCTAAGGCAGAAATAATTTTCAGTGGCCTTGAAGAAGCCAGAATAGTATGGCCACGCCAGAGGTATGGGTTTTGGGGTGACACCCCAACCATATTTTCAGAAACAATAACAAGGGGAGGTTCAAACTAAGTAAATGAAAAAGATTCCAGAAAAATTATCTATTTATCAAGAATAATTACAATACTAGAGAGATTTGATATGATATTTTATGGTGCGGAGGCAAAGAGAAGAAAAAACTCAACAACAACTCGTTGATGAAGATCTCGCCCCGACCCCACCAGCTTTGAGGTGAGATATTACACTAAAAAACTTGACTTAGATGAGGTAATAAATGATCTAATAATTTTTTCAATGAAATTTTAATCACATGGACTATGATAAATTTCTTGTAATAATATTCTATAGGGTGAAAATGATTGTGATTTACGTCTATCAACTCCCACTTATCGCATTGTAGTGAGGGATATAGTGTTCAATATGTTCAACGACATGCTAAACAATATAAAAATTACAACAAATCATTTTTTAGTGTCAATTAACATATCTAATGAGATTATTATCATGATACATTTTCCAAATGATGATGACGACATTCATATGATTGAACAAGTTGTTGGAACATTCATCGTATGGCCATCAATTCTTGTAAAAAACATGTCGATAAAGAGGTATAAATCTATAATTTATTTTTCAAGATGAACCATTAAAATTTAATGAAAAAGGTCTTAACTGATGAATGTTATAATAGAAAGACAACGATAAGGATGTGAAACAAAAGATCAACTCAATAATACATCAAGGATCAACCAACCGATTGAAACGATCTACTGGGAGTACCTTCATCCTGCTCGTTCTATATCACCATTTAATATCACTGCAGGCTCATGTGGATACAAAGTAGATAGAAAAAAATTCTCACATAGTTGATTTTGAAAAAAAATAAATACGGAGCGGAAAAATTCAATTTCATTAGTGAAAAAAATGTAAATTAAATCCTCATGTAATAATGGCTAGGTGCCTTAGTTTTAAATGTATACATGACAAATTTTTTCTTGATTTGATTTTACAAAAACTGATATACTATGATAATTATGACAAAATAAATTTTATATTTTTCGCAGGGATATATTTGAAAAAAAATTGAAGGGATTTACCAATGAAATTTTTTTTGGACTCGTTAGTCCTGACATCACCTCTTTAAAAGAGGAATAAAATTCTGCTATGCAAGATGTAACAATGTCATCCCTACTCAAATCGTTTGACCATAAAATTACAAATGACAAGATCCTTTTAATACAAAAAATGCAGTGGTAAAACTATACAATTTAATCATATCAACTATATTTTTATTTCATTAAATACTTATTCTTTTGTGTTTTTAGGTATGATTGGATATTTATTGCAGTCAATTTGGATACTCAAATTATTTATTTCATGGATTCATTGCATGGATATGCAACAAACAGCCCAGACATGATGACGTTTGTCAATTTTTAATATACTAGATCCAACATTTTAGAAATAAATATCTAGTTATATAATTTATTTTCTCTTTATATAAGGATTTTGTTATGATAGGGTGGTGTATCGATATTTTCTACTTCATGGAGTGAATCTAGTGCCTAAGGAAAAGAACACCCACAAGATCTAAAAATGAAAAAGTATCCTGGTATATTTAATAAAATTGCAATATACAAACACTTATCAAGACAAATTACTTATTTTTTTCAATGTTTATTTAGTGTCCAAAACAATCAAACAGAATGGACTGTGGTTATAATGTTTGTAAATTTATGAAAGAGATCATATTTCATCAACAATCAAGAATAACTAAAGATTTATTTTAGAAAATAATTATGAGCACATTTAGAATATTTATTAATCCATTGTGTATTTATATTTATTCAATACTAACATTACTATCACAAAAACTCATATTCACAAGATGATATAAATGTGTTTAGAAACGAATAGGAATCATACCTGATGGAAGATTGTACACAAATAGGATAAAGGTGAATTCCAACTACTTATGTAATCCTATATGACCATTCATATATCACTTTTTTACACTTATTGATCATCTATGATCACCATTTATTATGTATTACATCTTGAGGTTATGAATAATGGTTTTAGAAATTATTTGACTTTTTACTAAATCATAACTTCATAAGAGACTCATATGAACTAGTTCTTTATGTTTCTATGTTTCCAAAAACACTTGACCTAAAATATTGTGACATAGATCATTTATATTATATATTTTGGTCATTTATATTGTTTTTTCTACTGATTTATTTTGTTTGAAGAATATTGTTTGTGCATCACTCACAAATTTAATAAAAAAATGAAGGATTCTTCACTACTGTTGGTTAACTACCACTTAACATAACATCATATCTCAATTTCTGATCTGGTGTCCCCGTGATTCTCTTATCTGACACAATCTCTATGATATCGTCATTAATTTTCACTTTTATTTTTCTTCTTGCACGCATTTACTAGGTTAATGGTTTCATGAAGAATTGAAAAAGTGAACTCGAATGATGATATCATTGAAATGGTGTCATATGAGAGCATACTGGGGATGCAAGATCAGTAGTTAAAATCAGATTCTATGGTAGGTGGTAGTTAACCAAAATTAGTAATGTTCACAAAGAATCATTAGTTTTGTTATTATCATATATCTAGACCAAAGAATAAATTTGGAATGATGTAAAGGTAATGTAATGATATAATATATTCATTTTAACGAAAAATTATATAATGAAATATTGATTTGATTTTCATTATTCCATGTAGGTTTTTTTTTATTTTAAAATATTATTGTCCAAGTGACATTCCTTTGCAGGAAGTGCAATGATGTTGGGTCTGCTCAATCATGGAGGTAATGTTGATGTTTTCATAGTAAAATCATTTTCTATAGATTATGTCTCAAAAATTACTCATATAATCCCTAATCATATATACATATTCATGCCCATCATAATCTGGGTTCTTACGCACCACATATAGAACCTACATCATATCAATGCCCAGATGCATGATCACCTCACATAGAAATTCTAGAAGAAGAATAAAGAACATTGTTATACAGAAGTGAATACCAGACTGTTTCCCTTGGGCTTCTATTTTTCTTTTAGTATTATAATATACTCTTGGTATTCTATGAAATTTCATATAGATAGGAGAGTAATGGTCAATTTATTTCACTAATGACTCAATATTTCATAGCTCTACAAGAACGCTTATGTTTTTTCTCTACATCACATAAGACTCTTCATGTGTTCGTTTCTCATAAGATCCTTTGTATGAATTATTCATTTGAATTGATTGTGTGATCCCATCACATGATAAAATCACATACAAAAATCACATAATCAATTATGATAATTCACTTGAACCATGATTCATGTATTCTCATCTTATTTACATGATTGTATAAAGTATCAAGGGTCTTGTAATCTTATAAAACACCCAGGTTTATTTGATCACTAGATCCTATTATAGTCAACTGATCACATGACTTGGAACAAGTCATGCAATTAATATGATATTTCTAATTAGTCTTGGGAACCTTTCTTACCCTTGTCCATTTTTTAACACGAAATCCTTCATGTTCATTATTAATCAAAAAATTTCATTTCTTATGATAAAAAATGAATTCAAGATTTTAAGAAGAGGGGGATATAGTTAATTGGACTATAATGGTCGATAGAGTGGAATTTGACCAATGTATAGTCCTTCAGTCCACTCATAAGAATCTTAAAATATTGATGGGAACCAATATCTTGGATTTTCAATATTCTAATTAGTTTCCCATATATGTGGGTGGGGGTGTCTAGGAGGTAGGGGTGTCTATGAGTGGGGGCTGGGGGTGTTTATGAGGGGGGGAGGTGTCTAAGAGATAGGGGGTGTCCATGAGGGAGGGGTGCCCAGGTGGAGGGTGTCCAGGAATGAGGGGTGTTCTGGAGGGAGGGGGTGTCCAGGGGGTGTCCAAGAGTGGGGGTGTACAAAAGGGAGGGGTGCCTAGGGGTTTTCCATGAGTGTGGTGTCTAGGAGGAAAGGGATGGGTGTTTCTAGAAGGGAGGGTGTGTCTTGGAGGGAGGGGGTGTCCAGGTGTGATGGTGGGTGGGGTTGTCTAGAAAAGAGGGGGTGTCCTGGAGGGAGGGGTGTCCAGAAGTGGTGGGGTGTCAAGGAGGGGGGTCCAGAAGTGGGGGTGTCCAGGAGGGAGGGGGTTGTCTAGGGGGTGGGAGGGGGAGGGGGTAGCCCTAGTAAAGGGATAGGAGGTATGGGGAGTGGTTGGGGATGCCTAGGGAAAGGGAGGGGTGTAGGGGGAGGGATGGGGGTTTTCCAGGAAAGAGAGGGGGTTTTCCATGGGGAGGGAGGGGGATGCAAGTGGTGTGGGGGGGGGTGTTGTCCAGGGGTAGGGAAGGGGATGTCCTAGGGGGGCTATCTCAGGGAGTGGAGGGAGGGGTTTGGATAATCACAATAAAGGACTATGAGGGAGGGGGTGTCCTGGAGGGAGGGGTTGTCTAAGAGTGGGGGGTTTCCATGGGGGGGGATGTATAATAGCGCAGATTTCTAGGAGGGGAGGGGGTTTTCTAGGGGGTGGGAAGGGGGTGTCCCAGGGGATTGTGAAGGGTGGGGGTTGTCTAGGGGGTGGGAGCGGGAGGGGTTGTCCAGTGAAAAAGAGGGTCTATAGGGGGGGGGACGTCTAGGAAAATGGAAGGGGTTGCAGGGAGAGGTAGGTGTTATCGAGGAGGGGGGAGGGGGTACAGGAGGAGTGGGGGGGGGTTGTCCAGGGTTAGGGAGTGCGATGCCGAGGGGTTGTCTCGGGGAGGGGAGAGAGGGGGGTTTAGCTAATCACACTAAAGAAGTAGAAGTCAGGAAAAAAATGAATAGGTAGGATCATGACCTATCTAATTGTGTCGGTTCTCATTATAACCTCTCTAAAACTGAGAAATACATTCCATAAATACCTTCAATGGGACCTTATATATTTTATGGGGTCCTTGTAGAGGCATAAGTGATCAGGGTCCTAGCAGGGTTGGACAAAATCTCTAATGTTGATGTGCTAGCACTCATTCCCTTTGACCAAGAATGGGAGAGTACACTCATAGAAGCTCCCTATATATGTAACTATTAGGTTTATAAACTCTCTATGATGGTGGTATCACTAGGAAAATGTTAGAATTTATTCTATAATTGAATACTACTAGGAAATTTAATACACAATCATGTATGTGTAATATTATATAACCTCTATTTACACTTGTATAACTTCAAGGTGATGAAGAGTTAGTATTGATAGAAGGGGCATTATATGTGACTCAAGGTCGTTTTTTATAGGAATATTTTATTATCACCAATCAATTCAATGTTGAGATGATGGTAGTGGTTAATAATGTGGTCAATAAAGGTATGTTCTTAATGATTATCATGAATGTTGAATTTTTATGGCGTTGTTTTTCTATTGGCTAATAATATTTATATGATTTATCAAAGTAACACCACCATAGCGCTCAGAAATTCTAGACCATTACACTTTTTATCTCTCTCCACTATAATAAAAAGTCCACAAGTCTTTCTTTTATCAAGCACATAAAGGGATGTGAGAATGAGCCCCTCACTTAGAAACATGGTGCTGGAGTATATTCTTATTTTTTGAGTAGTTATGAATTTTGTTTTGGAACATGGATCATTTCATCACTAGTTTCAGTTACAATTGTGGGGGATGTTTGGAATATAATCATGGAGAGAACCTTCAAAAATCTAAAATACTAGTTTGGAAACCTCCATACATGTTCACATCCCTTCGTTATAGTGAGTTATATTATCAAAAACTCCATTCTAGTTTGAAAGAGGTGGTCACCATGAAGGAAAAAAAGAGGTTCATCGTGCTGAGAGTATCGAAAGTGGAGGCATAAAATTTGGACATTAAACATCACAACAAGGACTTGAATGAAGCATCCATGTGTACAATAGAAGTATAAGCTCATAAAAAATTTAGTCTTTGATTGGAGGTACGATATAGATAACTTATAACATGAATTGTACCACCTATAATAAATGCTCAATGTTATAGAGAAAATAGTGATAGAATAGCATAATCTTATCTATGTGGCAGAAATGTAGAAATTTGATGTTGATACTAGGGAAGTGGAACTAAAACATGGTGTAGATGTGGAAACTAAATCAATTCCTCATTTGTGCTAATCCATAGACTATTATAGAGCATTATATAGCAATGCTCGAGGGGGTATTCCGAGATTATACTATTTTTATTATTCTAACTTTATATTACCCCCCCCATATGTAACACCCCAGGTAAATAAAGAATATGACATTTTTATATATATCCATATTGGTGAATAAAATATTAATATAACTTTAAAGGGGACGCTATGCTCGATGGCGTACCCAACACGCAACAACGAGTTTCTTGGGAATCTTACGTTGCACTCTACTAATAAAATAATATTATTTTAAATGGTAGTTAACGCCTAGATGTTGTGATGGTGGGACTGAATAGAACTAACTATAAAATGATTATATATGTTTTTAAAATATTTTTACTCTTTACAATAAATGATAGAGGATTAAAAATGCGAATGAATCTAATTTTAAGCGTAGACAGTCTAATATTCTTTAAAAGGTCGATTAACTGCCTTTTGAAGGCGAGCCTCTTTTAAATATACTTTTTGAAAATTTTATGTGTTATATTTGACAAAATAAAATTCTTATTTAGAATCGGGACATCAAAATTTACTTTGTTTAAATTTTTGGTATTTTTCTGAAAAAGTTCAATTTTTAATGAATAGTGAAAAATGTTATATTTTAATTCAAAACCTCTTTAATATAATTTATTTATATGATTATATTATCTTTTTAATTGGTTTTAAAGTGTAAATAGAATATATTTTTACCATTTAATCCAATATTGGTCATTGTAATTAATTTCACTTTGAAATTGGACTTAAACTAGTGTCAATCTTTGGATACTTATTGTTTCATAAAAACACGCTATTTGCTCTGACTGCGGGAATTAATTATAAAATTAATTAATGAAACTTCTATGTTATGAATTTAGTAAAATCAACATCATTTTTGAATTCATAATATCAAATATATCTTAGGGTGAATTTTTGGTATTTTTATGAAAATCTCCAATTTTTGATGTATAGTGAAACCACAAAGTGGTGGTTACAAAATTTGATTTTTCTTTTAAATGGGACTTTACCACTTCTGTGATTTAAATTTAAAAAATCCAATTTAAATGTTTTTAATTGTTAAGTAAAATTTGGATCAATGGGATGAAAATAATTTTTGATGAAAAGTAAATTTTAAGTTTTATTAATCGCTATTAAAGGTAATTAGTGTGATTTAAGGTAAAAATGATATTATAATAAAATGAAAATATATTGACATTTGTAGTAACCCTATTGGATGAGTTATGGCTGACCAAGAAAACCCATGGGGAGACTTTTGGTATCCCATGGAGCCACTTGGGTTTGATAATGATATTTATGCCTTTTATTTAAAGTTAAAATAAAAATGTCACAAACATGATTTGTTTTACTAAAACAATTTTTACATGTGGTTATACAAGTCATTATTTTGACTATAAATAGTCATTGGAAAGATAAAACGATTTCCTACATCATAGTATTTTTTTTATAATTTTTCGACATTAAATAAATTAAATTCATTATGACATCATGATGATGCAGCGATGACCTCATTATTTAACGATTTAAATAAAATGGAATGATAATGCAAAATCTAGGACCTAAACATGTTAAAAACCTATTGGATGGGTGGATTTCGAACCCTTATCACCTTATCCTCGAAACAGATCAATGTGGGACCATTAAAATCCGAAAACCATCTGAAAATAATGTAACATTTTATACTTTACCAAGAGTGCCCCTCCTCTCCTCTTATAAAAGGCCCCCACCTCTACCACCTTACCTAAACCTCTCAAGCCTTTGGTTCGGCCAAGATCTGATAATTTTGTCTTTAAGAATCCATCTCCTCATCTTAGAAGTCTTAACTTCGGCAGGAAGCTCTTCAAGAAACCCTTTTGGTTCAAACCAAACGGAGTTACCCAAATTTAAGGTAACGTCTTCACTTGTGCTCTTTTGTTTTATTTTGCTTCTCCAACCCCATAAAATCTTTTTATTCATTTATTTTGTAACAAATCAAGTATCTTTAATATACTAGGATGTTTTTATAATAATTATTCGAGCTACACTTACACACACCTTCATCTAATGGTTAAATAAAATATTGTTTCTGTGGATGGCAAATTTCTGCCTCACAAAACGATGATTGTTCAACACTCATATAACACTTTCAAAGGTGGCCATTAACATGTCACTATGTTTATATATGATATATAATATTTTTATGTTTTACTTAAGCTTCTGTATTTTTCATTCGTGGCATACCTTTATGGCTTTCATTATGGGTATACGCGATATCTTCATTTTAGGAAGTGCGGACAACCGCCCCCTCAAAGTGATTTGATTCATTAATGCCATATGTGGGATGTATAAAGGATGGATTTAAAGTTATTATATATTATGTTATAATGGAATTATAATATACATTTATATCATTATTGTTTTCTTTCCATTAAAGTATGAGATAGAAATGAAAGTAGCGTTCATGCGTACGTACGGCTTATTGTCTCCATGAACGGTGCATTTCATTTCTTATCCTCAAATGTAATGTACTATTATAAGTACATATAATGGATATATATGATTTATGATACATCTATAAGATGAATATAATTCTGGAATTAAATATACACACATCACTCATTTAGTTTTAATTCCTATGACATATAAATGAAAGTAGTGTTCGTGTGTACATACGGATTACCATCTCCATGAACGGTGCATTTCATTTATTACCTCTAAATGATTATGTAATATTATAACTACATGTATATTCCAGATATATATGATATATATGATATCCAAATCAGGAATTTAATTCTGGATATAAAGAACCTTCGACCACATGAACAACATGTAATTGTAAGAAGTCCACTTTTGACTTAAGAACCAAGTATCGACAAAACAAACATTATTAACATAAATGATTACATAATGTTTATAACATGTCAATAATTGATATAAAAGGAAAAATGAACTTGAAAAATGTTCTTATGCAAGTAGAAATTAACTCAAGTTTATTATTCAGGAGATTAAATAACGATCGAGTCAAGTCGGACCCAAGGTAAGGGATCCTACTCCTCTCTTTCCTTTTAAATACGCTCTTTTATGTCATTCCTTTTAAAGATCATCTTTCTTGTTATTGGGATGTTATTTTTTATTACTCTTACTGTAATTTTTATGTTCAAATGATGAGAGACCCTATTCTCTCTCATCAATCCATTTTGGATGTTTTGAGTGTCGTCGTTAGGCTGCCGAATTTTCATAAGAGATCTAACCTCTCTCTTTCTTTTTAAGTACTCTCCTTTATGTCACTTCTTTTCAGCTCCTCTTTGTTATGTTGGGGGATTTTATTTTATATTCCTCCTTCTATAAACATTATGTTAATATTATGAGATACCCTATTTGATCTCATCAATCCATTTTTGTATGTTTTATGTGGCGTCGTTAGGCTGCCGAGTTTTCGTAAGGGATTTTTCATCTCACTTTTATTCCCGTGAGATTTATGCTACACTTGCCACAATTTTTTTTTGAGTGGTGTTTTTACTGTCCATTATTTTACTCATTTTGTAATATAATTTCATTTATTAGTATTTACATCAATTTTGTATTGTCCTTCTTTCACGGGGTGTATGTTTCGAAAGATACCCATGTCGGTAAGGGAACCGTTCACCCTCCTCTTTTTAAAAGACTTCTTTTGTTATGTCTTTTAATTCACATACTATTATGTTGGGATATGTTCTTCTATATCGTTATTGATTTAAATTTTATTTCCATGTGATGAGATACCCTTTTTATCTCTCAACAACTCATTTTCTGAATTTTGTAGTGACACCATTAGTCTGTCAAATTTTTGCAAGAAAACTTCTTAAACCAAAGTTTATTCTTTGGGATAACCTTATACTCCTTGAATATGTCGTTGTATGAATATGTGTGAATAACCTCTGATTTTTTTACACTTAATATCCACTTATATTTGGTGTATTCGTTTTTCACACATAATTATGTAATTGATTTATCCTTAAACCAAGGATACCGTCTTTGTAAGGGACTTCGTCTCAATCACCTTTCATTGAGGCATATTTCATTTTATACACAACTTTATTTTATACGGTGTATAAACCCCTTTGAATTTTACTTTTATAAAAAAAGAATCTTTTTCTATGAAGCATTTTACTAAACGACAAAAAGGAATGTTTCTTTTAACGTACGCGGTGACGACGACCTTTTCCGCCACCACGAGTATTAGTTGATCTTTGGCTTCCTCAACAGGCTGTAATGTTTTTAAAATAAAATAAATACCATATACTCTTTTATGTATTTTGGTATTGAAAATGTTTTTGATAAAGTATTCTATTTTGTCAATATATTTAAATGATATATTGTGATTGAAATGTGGAAATGTTATCATTCCATTATATTGGTTTTATGTGTTATAATTTTATAATGGTACTTGGACATTTTACGAGTGGTTACGTGATAAAACATATGATGGGTGGTGCTGTGAATACCAGGACGGGTGGTTATGTTATAACCTCCAATGCATTGGGTATGGAAGTCGGCCGTATGGCTATTCCATTAAGTGTGCATGGAAGTTGGCCGAATGGCTATTCTATTAAGTGATATGTGTGGAAGTCAACCTTATGGTTATTCCACTTAAGTATATTTATGTCCCAAGTTACCTTTATATGTTATGTGATGTTTATATTGGTTTTATGGTAATCTTTTGGTTACAGAAGGGTAAGTAATGAACTTTTATTCAGTGAAGATTTTTTAGTACTTCTAAAAGGTGAAAAGTATTACTTTGATAAAGTATACATGGTTTACTTGTTGTTTTGAAAAAATAACAGTTTTCATTCATTGTGTATCCCTTACTGAGCTTTTTATGCTCATCCCAAGTTTTTGAAATGGTTTTCACAGGACATAGCGTGGAATAGAGTCAAGGATGGGATCGGGGGAATGTCATGCAACCTAAAACATGGAACTGGACATGTTCTTTTTAAGAGTTTTTATTTTATGGAAACTTAGTAAAAGTTTCTACTTTGAAATCTTTTGAGATGTAACAGTTATGTCCTAATTCTCTAAAACACTAAACCTGAAAAGTTCCTTAATGTGAATTATTCATTTAATTAAATATTAAGTAAGGTTTAAGGCCGGAGCCTTATAGTTGGTATCAAAGGTCGGTTTAGACAACTTTAGGGATTATGAGTTTTTGTTAGACTCATGATTAGTCCCTATATCTATTATTTTAGTTAAATCCTTGTTTTATAACTTTTTTCAGGACAAGTAAAGTCGGATTTGAATGGAAGGAGAAGGATCTCAAACGACATTCCTATCTCTTCCTGATGACATGCTTGCAATAATTATTCCAAAGTCATGTTCGGATGATTGTGAAACTTTTTTCTAGCATAAAACTCACTTGCAAGCAGTTGTTTGAGATATCAAACACCTCCACTATACCTCGTTATCATAGTGGATCGTGGGTTGTTTTTAGAAAAATACTATTTTCACAATATTCTCATATTTTCAAGAATGGTAAATATTATCAAGGTATTTTCAAATATTTTACCTTATCACAAGAATTTGAAGCATATTATGATTTTAAAAATTGTGCTGAAGAAGGAGACCCTTCAGCAACCTATTTATATTTTATTTTAAAATATAGTCTCCCATCACATACTTATTTTATTTTAAAAGGTCCAATAATATAAAGTTTCAAATCAAATTTTGTCCAACTATTTTATAAAAATCATGTTTTATCAGATGTTTTGGAATTATATGTCATACATGATTATTTTCCAAAACTGTTTATCTCTGAACACCGATATGACCCATGTTGTACAAGGTGTATTTGGATAGAGGAAGCAAATTATTTTGAAGGATCTCTAAATTATTGTTGTAATGCATGAGACTTCTACCTGCGTGAGAAAGATGATGATGAAACAGATTGGACACCATGATCAAGGTATGATGTTATTCATTTTGGGAATCGTTTTATTTTATCTTATGGTGGTGAAATAAGACTTTAAGACTTAAGATGTTGAGACCGTAAAGAATATGGATGAAAATGATAGTTATAAGGAAACTATTAAGGTTAAAAAATGTTAGGGTTATTTTTGGAGTTTTATAGAAAGGACAACATGCATACCGTGTGACAACCCATCGCGTCGGACAAAGCTGCAGGAATCAAACCCACAACCAAAGTGCGACTGGTATTTATCACCTACCACTGGACTACGTGAAGTCCCTGGTTAGTTTGAATGATTGTTTTTAGTTAGATTATTTTATGAATTTTGAGTAAGTTGATTTTGGGTTATCTATGGAAATTTATTAACCCATCATGGAGGATATGTGATTAGGTTAATTACTTTTCAATACGAGACATTTAGAGAAACTGATGTTGTTTGGAGATAAATGTTATGATTTAAATTGGAAGACTATGTGACTAAATCCTTCAAATATTTGGGTTTCAATCTTAGTTTGGTTTACTTTGATGAATTTTATGGACAAATTTTTTATCGAATGGTCCTCATTGAACATTGGGTTTTATTGGACAAATTTTGGAGATTAAGAATATATTTTCTTTTTATAAAGGGTTATCCTTTTTTAGATTATCTGATATTGTACTAACCTTCTTAGTTTTGGTTTTGGTTAAAGTCTAAAGACATGGGAAATATATGGTTATCTTTTGTGGATTAGGTGGTTCTCTATAAGTTGATTATAGTACTCTTATTGTGAACAAGTCTTCCTAAATACTTGACTTTTGGAGAAAATATGAGTTTGATTAAGGAATCTAGTAAATGTTGGAGGTCTACGTGACAAGTAAGTATGTTTCATCATGATTTAGTTAGGCTCAAAAATAAATTCCTCAATGAAGAGTAATTTAAAACAAAAATGTTTTCTGTAAACTTTTCTTACTGGGGAATCAAATACTGTTTAACCCATCACAAGTTTGTGATTTTCTTATGGTTAACATTCTCCTAGACATGTTTACTATCAATCTCCATCAAAACATGACCCTTTGTTTTATTCCTTCATGTCCGTATTTTCATACTTGGAATCCTAGTATGGGTTAACTCGGGTGACCTCTATACTTATCTTTCTTTATTTTAAAGTTATTGTTTTACCGACTCTTGTTCCGATGTGGGACTTTCAAGGATATTTCCAAGCCTAATTTTAAAATTGCGAGGACGCAATTCCCAAAAGGGGGGAAGGATGTAACACCCCAGGTAAATAAAAAATATGACATTTTTATATTTATCCATATTTGTGAATAAAATATTAATATAACTGTAAAGGGGACGCTCTGCTCGATGGCGTACCCAACACGCAACAACGAGTTTCTTGGGAATCTTAATTTGCAGTCTAATAATAAAATAATATTATTTTAAATGGTAGTTAACACCTAGATGTTGTGATGGTGGGAATTAATAGAACTAACTAAAAAATAATTATATATGTTTGTCAAATATTTTTACTCTTTACAATAAATGATAGAGGATTAAAAATGCGAATGAATCCAATTTTAAGCATAGACAGTCTAATATTCTTTAAAAGGTCGATTAACCGCCTTTTGACGGCGAACCTCTTTTAAATCTACTTTTTGAAAATTTTATGTGTTATATTTGACAAAATAAAATTCTTATTTAGAATCGGGACATCAAAATTTACTTTGTTTAAATTTTTGGTATTTTTCCGAAAAAGTTCAATTTTTAATGAATAGTAAAAAAATGTTGTATTTTAATTCAAAACCTCTTTAATCTAATTTATTTATATGATTATATTATCTTTTTAAATAGTTTTAAAGTGTAAATAGAATTTATTTTTACCATTTAATCAAATAGTGGTCGTTGGAATTAATTTCACTTTGAAATTGGATTTAAACTAGTGTCAATCTTTTGATACCTATTGTTTCATAAAAACACGCTATTTGCTCTGACTGCGGGAATTAATTATAAAATTAATTAATTCAACTTCTATGTTATGAATTTGGTAAAATAGAAATCATTTTTGAATTCAGAATATCAAATATAGCTTAGGGTGAATTTTTGGTATTTTTCTGAAAATCTCCAATTTTTGATGAATAGTGAAACCATAAAGTGGTGGTTACAAATTTTGATTTTTCGTTTAAATGGGACTTTACCACATCTGTGATTTGAATTTAAAAAATCCAATTTAAATGTTTTTAATTGTTAAGTAAAATGTGGTTCAATGGGTAGAAAATAATTTTTGATGAAAAGTAACTTTTAAGTTTTATTAATCGCGATTAAAGGTAATTAGTGTGATTTACGGTAATAATGATATTATAATAAAATAAAAATATATTGACACTTGTCCTAACCCTATTGGATGAGTTATGGCCGACCAATACAACCCATGGGACGATTTTTGGTACCCCATGGAACCACTTGGGTTTGATAATGACATTTATGCCTTTTATTTAAAGTTAAAATAAAAATGTCACAAACATGGTTTGTTTTACTAAAACAATTTTTACATGTGGTAATACAAGTCAGAATTTTGACTATAAATAGTCATTGGAAAGATAAAAATATTTCCTAAATCATAGTATTTCATTTATAATTTTTAGACATTAAATATATTAAATTCTTTATGACTTCATGATGATGGAGCGATGAGCTCATTATTTAACGATTTAAATAAAATGGAAGGATAATGAAAAATCTAGGACCTACACATGTCAAAAACCTATTGGATGGGTGGATTTCGAACCCTTATCACCTTATCCTAGAAACAAATCAATTTGGGACCATTAAAATCCTAAAACCATTTGAAAATAAAGTAACATTTTATACTTTACCAAGAGTGCCCCTTCTCTCCTCTTATAAAAGGCACCCACCTCTACCACCTTACCCACACCTCTCAAGACTTTTGTTCGGCCAAGCTCTGATAATTTTGTCTCTCCAATCCCTCTCCTCATCCTAGAATACTTAACTTAGGCAGGAAGCTCTTCAAGAAACCCTTTTGGTTCAAACCAAAGGGAGTTACCCAATTTTAAGGTAACGTCATCACTTGTGCTCTTTTGTTTTATTTTGCTTCTCCAAACCCATAAACTCTTTTTATTCATTACTTTTGTAACAAATACAGTATCTTAAATATACTAGGATGCTTTCATAATAATTATTCGAGCTAAACTTACACACAACTTCATCTAATGGTTAAAGAACATACTATTTCTGTGGATGTTGAATTTCTGCCTCACGAAACGATGATTGTTCAACACTCATATAACACCTTCAAAGGTGGCCATTAATATGTCACTATGTTTATATATGATATATGATATTTTTTTGTTTTACTTAAACTTCTGTATTTTTCATTTGTGGCATAACTTTATGGCTTCCATTATGGGTATACGCGATATCATCATTTTAGGAAGTGCGGACTACCGCCTCCTCAAAGTGATTTGATTCGTTAATGCCATATGTGGGATGTATAAAGGATGGATTTAAAGTTATTATATATGATGTTATACTGTAATTATAATATACCTATATATAATTGTTGTTTTCTTTCCATTAAATTATGAGATAGAAATGAAATTAGCGTTCATGCATACGTACGGTTTACCGTCTCCATGAACGGTGCATTTCATTTCTTATCCTAAAAGGTAATGTACTGTTATAATTACATATACTGGATATATATGATGTATGATAAATCTAAAGGATGAATATAATTCTGGAATTATAATTACACACATCTCTCATTTATTTTTAAATCCATTAATATGACATAGAAATGAAAGTAGCGTTCATTTGTACGTACGGCTTACCGTCTCCATGAACGGTGCATTTCATTTATTACCACTAAATGAATATGAAATATTATAAATACATGTATATGCTGGATATATACGATATATATGATATCCAAATCAGTAATTTCATTCTGGATATAAAGAATCTTTGACCACACGAACAACAGGTAATTGTAAGAAGTCCACTTTTGACTTAAGAACCAAATATCGACAAAACAAACATTATTAACTTAAATGATTACATAATGTTTATAACATGTCAATAATTGATATAAAATGAATAATGAACTTGAAAAATGTTCTTATGCAATTATAAATTAACTCAAGTTTATTATTCATGAGATTAAAGAACGATCGAGTCAAGTCGGACCCGAGGTAAGGGATCCTACTCCTCTCTTTCTTTTTAAATACGCTATTTTATGTCATTCCTTTTAAATATCATCTTTCTTGTTATTGGGATGTTATTTTAAATTAATCTTACGGTAATTTTTATTTTCATATGATGAGAGACCCTATTCTTTCTCATCAATCCATTTTGGATGTTTTGAGTGGCGCCGTTAGGCTGCCGAATTTTCGTAAGAGATCTAACCTCTCTCTTTCTTTTTAAGTACTCTCATTTATGTCACTTCTTTTAAGATCCTCTTTGTTATGTTGGGGGATGTTATTTTATATTCCTCTTTCTATAATCTTTATGTTAATATGATGAGATACCCTATTTCATCTCATGAATCCATTTTTGTAAGATTTATGTGGCGCCGTTAGGCTGCCGAGTTTTCGTAAGGGATTTTTCATCTCACTTTTATTCTCGTGAGATTTATGCTACATTTACCAAAATTTCCTTTGAGTGGTGTATGTACTGCCCATTATTTTACTCATTTGGTAATATACTTTAATTTATGAGTATATACATCAATGTTGTAATGTCCTTTTTTCACGGGGTGTATGTTTCGAAAGATACCCATGTCAGCAAGGGAACCTTTCACCCTCCTCTTATTAAAAGACTTCTTTTGTTATGTCTTTTAATTAACAAACTATTATGTTGGGATATGTTCTTCTATATCCTTATTGATTTAAATTTTATTTCCATGTGATGAGATACCCTTTTTATCTCTCATCAACTCATTTTCTGAAATTTGTAGTGACTCCATTAGGCTGTCAATTTTTTGCAAGGGAACTTCTTAACCCAACTTTATCATTTGGGATAAACTTATATTCCTTGAATATGTCGTTCTATGAATATGTATGAATAACCTATGATTTTTTTACACTTAATATCCACTTATATTTTTTGTATTCTTTTGTCACACATAATTATGTAATTGATTTATCCTTAAACCAAGGATACCGTCTTTGTAAGGGACTTCGTCTCAATCTCCTTTCATTGAGGCATATTTTGTTTTATACACAACTTTCTTTTATACGGTGTATAAACCACTTTGACTTTTACTTTTATAAAAAATGAATCTTTTTCTACGAAGCGTTTTACTAAACAACAAAAAGGAATGTTTCTTTTAACGTACGCGGTGACAACGACCTTTTCCGCCGCCACGAGTATTATTTGATCTTTGGATTCCTCAACAAGCCGTAATGTTTTTAAAATAAAATAAATACCATATACCCATTTATGTATTTTGGTATTGAAAATGGTTTTGATAAAGGATTCTATTTTTTCAATATATTTAAATGATATATTGTGATTGAAATGTGGAAATGTTATCATTCCTTTATATTGGTTTTATGTGTTATAATTTTATAATGGTACTTGTACATTTTACGTGTGGTTACGTGATAAACCATATGACAGGTGGTGCCATGAATACCAGGACGGGTGGTTACGTTATAACCTCCAATTCATTGGGTATCGAAGTCGGCCGTATGGCTATTCCATTAAGTCTGTATGGAAGTTGGCCGAATGGCTATTCTATTAAGTGATATGTGTGGAAGTCGACCTTATGGTTATTCCACTTAAGTATGTTTATGTCCCATGTTACCTTTATATGTTATGTGATCTTTATATGGGTTTTATGGTAATCTTTTGGTTATAGAAGGATATGTAATGAACTTTTATTCAGTGAAGAGTTTTTACTACTTCGAAAAGGTGAAAAGTATTACTTTGATAAAGTATACATGGCTTACTCATTGTTTTGAAAAACTAACAGTTTTCATTCTTTGTGTATCCCTTACTGAGATTTTTATGCTCATCGCATGTTTTTGAAATGTTTTTCATAGGACTTAGCGTGGAATAGGGTCAAGGATGGGATCAAGGGAAATTCATGCAACCTAAAACATGGAACTGGACATGTTCTTTTTAATAGTTTTTATTTTATGGAAACATTGTAAAAGTTTCTACTTTGTAATCTTTTGAGATGTAATAGTTATTTCCTAATTCTCTAAAACTCTAAACCTGAAAAGATCCTCAATGTGAATTATTCATTCAATTCAATATTATGTAAGGTTTATGGACGGGGCCTTATACCATATTTGGGGTGTTATGGGAGAGACTCTAGACTATGGATATTACTCCATTTTTTATTTTCAAAAAATTAAACCTTTTGGATTCCATGTTGTTGTTGAAATTTCTTCCTATTCTTTTCTCATCCATGAAATCTTAACAAAACAATATTTATAATTTAATTAATCATATTGAGCCTATTCGAAAATAAATATTAAATTCATGGAAATATGGACTTGTAATGGTTGTAATAGGTATCAATGGAATTTTTTTAAATTTATTATTTCATATAAATGTTTAATTTATTTCATTGTTGTATTACTAAATAATATTTGTTTTATTATACAGGTGGAATTTTTTTCCAGAGTTCGGATGCTTTGTTCAACAACTAATACCATGGACGAAAATTTTTGAGAGGTAATCACGGATGAAAAAAATATTAAACATTAATGTTTTTAACTATTTGTTGCATAATTTTAATTGTAACCATATAAAACATTGTTTGAAATCTATATAGCAATGTGTTTCTTTGTATTCACGATTTCATGTTAATATATATAGCATTGTTTGGGAAACTCTTATGTGTGTTGTTTTGTTCTTCGATGCTTTTTTTGTGTGTATGTGTTGTTTTATGCAGTAGTTTTCTTTTGTTTGTATAGGTATTGTCTCAGACGTGCATGTGATGTGCAACTGTTGGTTTTTCTTAGAAAACATGGCCTTGATCAGCGCTATTTTGAGCGCCGATATATGACACATTTATTAGCGCTCAAAATAGCACTCATAAATGGGGACATTATCATCACTGAATATAGTGCTGATAAACATCACACTTTATCTGCGCTAAATAAGATTTGATGATGGGGCACCTTTATCATCGCTTTTTAGCACGGATAAAGGGGACCCTTTATCAGTTCTATTTTTAGTGCTAATAAAGGGGACCCCCATCTTCTATGTGATTAACAGTGCTTTTATAGAACTGTTAAAGGTGGTTTTTAGAGATTTTAAAATCCCTATTTGTAGTAGTGTCATGTCCCTCATCATGATGTGAACCACATTGAGTAAGTGTTTGTAACATGTCAAAATGTATATTACCTCCTACTGATGCCCTAGCTCCTCTAACACATATTCTACACTACTGATCCATATGTTTCTATCAATGTCTCTACCTCTGTGGCCCATCCACCATTTTTTTGTCAGCATCCTGACGGTCTGGAAAATCTCTAGCAAGATACCTTCACATGTCACATGAAATTCATTTCCACAATCTAGGAATATTGGACTCAACCTATGATCCATGAGATATATATCCTCTATCATGGGACCTCCGATCAGAATGTATCACAGGTCTAGGTCTATAAGACTAATGTTATATTCCTACTTCAGATGCCTATGCTTCTACTTTACCACTGCGGATATCCACCGGCTATATTGGCTCATCCAAAGGTCATTCAACCAAAATCAATCTCTCTATAACCCTAGTATAAGTAGAAATGGATATAGTTATATTTATGGCTCGGATGTCCCTAAAAACACCTCACTCTGAGGTATGGGACATGAAGCACTGGTCGATTTATATTCATTGAGTACCTGGAAAGAACGGTACGCCCTGATGAATACTCATCTACCGACATTTTATACTATCAAAGCAATAGAGGCTCTTGGGAATACATATCCCTTATCTTTTATAGTGAGATCATGTACCGACCTAATATTTTAATAATTGAAATTCCACTTGATCTAATGAAATGTATTATTATGTAAAATGATTATATAACATATGAAATTCATTGGATTAATGATTTTAGATTTTAAAATACCGTCAAGAATTGTGAGAATTTATAATATATCTGTTAAATAATGATCACATGATTATTATAAAAATAGGTCTTTAACAAATCCAATTTACTCATACTAAGGAAGAAATGGCCACATCCAGTAGAATTGCTCCATATAAGTCCCATTTGTCAGATCTAAAAAAGGACGTGGCGTCTTTGGTCTTCACTCATGACCAAGCCCACGTCAAGCATAAATACATTATTCTTGATCGGAACGGCCTACGGGAGAAGTGGAAGTTCCTAGAGATTACCATTCGAGTGATGTTATTCAATCCAACCCAAGACTCTTTCACCATCGCATACCTTACCTTATGGTCATATACGGGTGTTTTAGGAGATTATGTAATAAGACCCTAGGACTATGATTATGTGAATTATCTTTTTATAGAATAAATAATATACATTCAGTTTATTATTGTTACTTTGTATATAGTTTTTAAAGCACAAATTGTATTTTTAGTTAATATTTTGCTAAATAATATATTTTGATATAGTAATGGATTAATTAATTAACTAATATTTTAATAAAATATTTTTCTTACTAAATTACTTTTTATGTATAAATAATCGTATAACTTTTATCAATACAATTGTAATTTTTATTAAGGTTTGAAAGCTGATTTTGTCAAAACCCATACATTTTCGATAAATGTAAATTTTTATTTTTAAAAGGAAAATTTAAATATTTAAAAAATTATTTGGATATAATTAATATTTTTTTCTAATTGGGCCATCAAAATTATCCAACTTTAATTTTTCATAATTTTTTGACACAGTCAACTTTTTGGATAAAAATAAAATATTGATTAAATTTATAATGTGTTTTATGAAATCATAATAACCAATAGTAATGAAATAAAATACTATAAACATTATTATCAGCCAATATATGTTTTACCATTAGAATAATGTGATTTTAGGTTTGTTTTATTTATTTTACAAAGCCTTAGTGGACCCTTAAAACTTATAAAACCTTTTATCTTTTTAAATTTATTTCTTTGAGAGTGTGACTCACCTATATATAAGAAACCCTATTAATTTTGTAATTTTGGCCATCGTCCATATAAAATATTTTTTTCCACTCGCATTAGGAAAAAAACATCAGCAAAAGGCATGGGCTGGTTTGTGGTTTTTATTTGTTTAATATGTGGTGTCCCAAACCTAAATAATAAAGAATTCCTTCTCATTTCCTATATAAACACACCCATGATCCCACATAATCTTCACTAAAAGACTTGGAATTTTGAACAACCTCTAACCTCATCTCTCTAAAATCTTCCGAATGTGCCCCAATATCACAATAATCCTCTCTCAATCCTCTCCTAATCATTTCGGATCACACTTTCAAGTAAAGGATTTCTTCTTTTCTCATTTTTTTCCAAATTTCATTACATTGTTATGCAGTTTTATTCAATTAAAAATTATGGGGTATGATTTATCACTTCCCATATAATTCACTATTTATTTTTTAGTAATGATATACCCCCTTTTTCTCTCATTAATGACTCCCATGGATACCTGTTACCATGCCAAAATTCTGTATGGAATTTCACTCTACTCATTTTCATTAAAGAAATTCTTTTGTATCCTGAATCTAGATTCCATTACAATTGATGGGACATGTATCTATATGATCCCCTTACTTTAAAATTCATGTACATATTATTATACAACCATTTCACTCTCATAAACCATTTTTATAAATTTTCAGGTCACTCCATTATGCTGTCAAAATTGCACCGCGATTTTCCAAGCCAAAGTCATTGTGTAGTGAATACCATGCCCATTTCTCTATCATGGGTATTTAATATTATCAAAATTTACTTATTTTTTAAAGAGTTTCATGTATGTATTCTTTTTTCCTTTATTGTGGAATAAATGATGATTTTTAATGATTCCATGTTGTATGATCTGTGTAGCACACTTACACATGAAATGAAATGTTTAAGAAGGGTGGGCTATGACAGCACTGCAATGCATTGGTTAAAGATTAGTATCATGATATGTCATGTGCAGTAAGTGTTTACTACTGATGAAAAAATTGAAATTTGTGTTTACTCATTCTAATTCATGTTCAATGAGGGTTTACTCATTCTCAATGTGCAATGAGCTTTGGCTCCTTCTAATACCATGTCACGTGTTGTTGCCACATTTCCATGATATGATAACATGATATATCATGCCTTCATGTTCATGTTTATATTTAACTCCATTGATATTCCTATTTCCTGACATTTTTTGTAATCTTTATGTTATTCTTTATTTACTCCATTACTGGGATTTATAGCTCACCCTTTTCACATGTATCTCCTCAGGTTATCCCATGAAATGCTAAGTTTGAGGGAATGTCATGGTTATGTGAAAGAATATTTCAATAAAGATATTGTGTATTTTATGTTTTAAGTTGTTCTGTAATGTTCCTATGCCCCATAGACAACAGAAATCCTGATCGTCCTTGTTTTACCAAGTGAAAAGTTAATATAATAAATCATGTTTATGTGTGTAATAAAAAGAAGGGTTGTAATAGAGCCCCTTCTCTGAGAAAGGTTCTCAATATTTGACCATGGAAGAGTCACCTCATCGTAAGATCAGGTAATCTTATCCCCTCCATCATCCTAATGAGCCATATATAAGTATTGCTTTTAATACCTCCATCTGATCTAATGGTGTCCTAACTAGACAGAAAACATGATCACCACCTCATGTCAGTACACAACTACCTCTGAGTTGTGGTTGCCTTAGAACACGAGGGTTCTCTGTCACTAAATCTCATGAAGTGTTATTATCCCACAAATATCATCTATTAGTAGTATGAGTACCTTGTGATACTTCGCAGGTGGTGGTATAGCTAGTACACCACTTGGTAGTGATGTCACTAGTACGAACCCCTGTAACCATCTCATCACCCCATAGATCATCCTCGTGATCATTCAGGGGAATCGTAGATGGTTGTCTACATAGAAGTATCTTGAAACAAAACAAGATGCACCATGATCAATAGTGTGTACCTAGTGAGATTACTTAATAAATACATAGAAAATCATCCCATTTTTATTTTATATATGTACAATCAATTTTTTTAAGAAACTAGTGATTTCAAATACTGAGTCAAAAAGAAGAATTCATGGAATGGGTGTATGGAACATCAGATGCCACACCAACAATGGATTCCCAACCCTGAAAGATGAACGTGAAGCACTTAATATTATTTCCCCAAACAGAAATCACAGACTATGTGTTCTTAAGTTAGAATTGAACTCCTATAATACCACTATGTCACGACCCATCCCCTAAGACCCATCTCATGAAAACCAATTGCATGCCTCCTATAGGCTAGGGGCTAGTGACTAGCGTAGAGTAGGAATATCCCAAACTAATGGGTTGAATTTTTTTAAGTATCTGTACACATACACACAACTCCAAACCATAGATGTTGGAAGGTGAAAGCACTATGTAAAAAATGACAAGGTATGACAGTAGAAATATGAAGTTAAACAGGGCCAGAATACAAGCCCCACAAAAAAAGAAAAGTTAAAGTAAATGTCTTTGGAACTCCTCCTAAAAAACCCTACCTGAAGGGTTGGTACAGAAATATTTGTCTGATGTAGTAGAAGCACATCTCATCTATCGGGTCAATCTAAGGACCACCTAGCCCCAGTCTATAAGGACACCGTCAAAGTGTCGATCATCTACATATGACATGACATGTGCGGGTGAGGACCGTGTTGTGGTGAGTAAAACAATACTCAGTTGTCACACCAAACTAAAATGGTATACCACAAAGTAATACAAAATAAGACTATAAAAGAGGTACATGAAGGGTATCCTGTATGAAATATAATCAAGAGTCACTAGAGTCTGCTCGCACCAGTATAATATAAGGAATGAAAATAAATACAATCCCTTATAAACACGGAACACCTTATAATGCTGAGGATCTCATCCCTGATGAATCACTTATGATCACTAGGTCACATAGACCCACTTATCACATAAGCCTGTTGGGTCACTTAGATACGCTCATCACGTTTGACTACTAGGTCACCTAGACCCACTCGTCACATAGTCATGTAGTGTCACATAGACTGGCTTCTCACCTAGGGCTACTGGTTCACCAATAGCCCCTCTTCACAAAGGCCTACTGGGTCACCTAGACCTGCTCCTCATATAATTCTCTTCACAGCTTGTCACAGGATCGCCGCTCGTAGTGCACATGATTTCGGGAGAGTATACCTCTAAATCCATAGATCATATCTCAAAAACTAATAAAACCCACTTAGATTACATCAAAATAACTGCTGAGTCGTGAGGTTTTAAATACCATAAAATTCTCGTCAATCAAACGTACATTTTAGATTTTATAAGGAGTTTTTGTATGAATGGGTCAATGGGGTATGGGTCTGATCTGACCCAGTCGGAATGACCCAAACCTACATAGGGTCTGTAGATCCGACCAGTCATTTCTAAATTGACCGAGTAAGTCGACCCGGCCAACCGTGCTCGGCCCGCTATATTGGCATGTTCCATCGCACTAGCTCGGCCTATGTATGTAGGCCGGTTTATTCATCCCAGGACACAGTGGGCATTGTATCTCCATGCCACCCCATGGGTCACAGTGGGATCCTACCACTCTAGTTTGGTTGGACCATAGATAGTTTCTGCATCCACCAAATCCGACGCCAACGGCTTTCCGATGGCCTCTGTTCGTTTCCAGTGGCTGATGAAACGTGCTTCCTCCGCCAGTGGGTTCTTCCGCCGGCCACCAGACTCGCCATGGTGGTATATTTTCTGAACATTGATCCCCTATGGGATCCATGGGTCACCACCATCACTTCATCATGATCCAAAGTTTCTTATCATCACTCTTGTGGTCCAACCATGTTCAGGACCTCCCGGTAAATCTTGACGCAACCACAGGGGTCCGTCGATGAAGAACGCAAGAACAAGGGGTAGGTGAGAATACCACGAAAACCCAAAGAACAATAAATTCCTTTTCTCGTGACAGACTTATATCATTATTGTTAGAAGGATTATAAATAATGTAAAAACTAGTAATCAGAATGATATACTTCCTGTTAAATTCCCATAAATCAATTTTAAAACCCGCAATAATGATCAACTCGCATATCAACTTGTTAGTGAGTCAATCTACATTATATATTGATAAGAGAAGAACGTGGAAATCAAATCACATAGAAATAAACCCATAACTAGGTTTGGATTGATGGATGGTGAATGCAGAATCATGTGTTCATCATCCGTCAATCCACTAACATCTATCCAGAATCCGTTTGTTGACTCGTTGTCATTCGTTGTTCGTCCCTGCTCTTCGTTCACTAATGAATTTCCTCCATGGGTTTAGAAAAAACTCAATTATCCCCAAATGATATAAAATCTCTATTAATCAAATTAATGGAGGAAATTTGTTTCAGCAATTCTGTTCTGCTGAGTCACTACATCGTTATGTTGTTTCATTTATGAAATGAAATAGTTTTTCTGTTATGATGATTCAATTTTGAAATGAAATAGCAGGCTTGACATTGCATTGTAGTGAATCAATTTTGAATAAAATAAATTTTCTTATGTTTATTTTTCTACTTCATTAAATCAATCAAAGATTATCTTTTACTATCGACCTACATCTGTCGAGGATAGACCCCACCTAATGAAAGAACACCCTCATGGGATCAATGATACTCTCATATTTCCAATTTGAGTTACCTTTTATGAGTTATATGATATGAAAATAAAATTATCATTATTTTATTATTTTATTTACAATAACATCCCAGAAATTACTTTCCATTTTTGACCCACACAGTCTAATGTTAAGATCCTCCTAAATAAAACAATCCATAATTAACTCATCGGTATCTGATTTTCAATATGAGTAACCGTTCATGATTATTAAGGATTTTAAAAATCAAATAATTTTATTTAATAATTTTATTTATGGTTATTTCATTTTTTGGTTTTCTCACTAGAGGCCAATGCCGATTAAATTTAATTCACGCCTAGTGTAAACCTATCATCTTAAATGCAACAGTGCCCTCAGTTATATAATTTTGGCACACATTTATGATTTATTTCAATTTCTTAGTAAAAACATTCATTAATTCTATATAAAAACATATCATTTTTCTAAGGACTATTCCTGGCATAGAAAGGCTCGGAATCGCACGTTGTCTCAGTGCCTGGTCTCAAAATTTTCATATAAATTTTTTAAAACTAAAATTGGTAAAATGCAATCCATTAAATTATTATTATATTTATTTTTATTTAGAATGTAATATCGTAATAATGTATGTATCTATTTTTACAAGACCGTTAAACTGATCGATCATGAAGAGTGGTATACCATTAATATTGATCCAATGTAATAAATTAAACACTAAATCTGTGTTTTTGGAGATGGTGTGTTATTGTTGGTATTGGATAAAATTTTATAGGCCCATTGGAATTAGATTTATGAAATCATGGATTAGTCCAAATAACCAAATTATAGATTATATGGATATGTCCATGTGTATGATAATGTCATGAAGTTTTGGAAAAGTAGATAATAAATATTTTCCTAGAAAATAAATCATAATCATGATATAGGAATTTGGATTTCAATATGGCACGTATTATCCAAACATAACTACTCTAAGAGGGTAGATTATTTTTTAACTAGATATTCAGTTGTTTATGATTAGTGGTCTTAAGATTTCAAACCTATCTATACAACCACATGGGATATGATTGGGTTAATTCATATTTTCTATATAAACCATTACGATAAATGAGATGATAAACTTGTGGAAACCTATGATATGACATAGTGATATGGAAAAAATATATTGTTTCACAGGTTTATATGATCTAAGGATGACGATATGTCTAAACACATAACTAACAATTTTTTGGTATTATGTGATGAGAATTTTATATGATTAAGGTTATTTTTAAAACATATGTTGAAACACAAGATGATAGTGTAATAAGTATGTTTTTTAGAAAAATAAATCTAATAAGGAATGATCTTATATTATGTGGAAATTAGTTGAATGGTATTGATAAACTTTAAGTGTAATATGATCTTTTTTGTTAATATGGTCAATTGGAATAAAATTTTTATTCAATTTTGGGAATATATGTTTCATCATATATATAATAATTGTATTGAAAAGTTATTTAATGAATTTGTGTTTTATTATATTTTTAATTATGTCCACTATATTATTAAAATTTTATGGTTAAGGTAAATAAAAATATTTTTGGATAAAACATGGTTTTATTTAATGAGTAATGTCTGAGTGATCTTTTTGTAGAATATTAGAATTTATTATGGATTTATGGTGATTTGGGTTATTTATGGGAGAGATAGGAATATGTTTTACACTCTATTATTGCACACACACACATATATATATATATATATATATTATATTTTATTATGAGTGAAAATAAATTTAGAATAAATATTAAATTAATGTGGATGAATATGTGATCAAAGAGTTCAAATCTTTGGGACTTCAACTTGTGAAGGAATTTTAATGAATATTTTTAAGGTTAGTTACATATGGAATGATATATATTTAACATTGGGTGTTATTGTTATGTATCTAGTGGTAAATGTAATAATTCCTCAAATAAAATTTTATTCATATTGGTTATTATTTTATCTTATGCTAATGATTTATGTTTTAGATAGAAGGGATAAATTTCGATCATTTTTTGGAAACTATATTAAGACAAAATATTAATTTACATCATATGGAATAAAAAATTGGTCATGAATATTAAGTGATTGGGTTATGTGATAATATATAAGTGGAAATTGAATAAACTACAAACTAAAGATGAAATTATGATTATGTTTTCAAAGAGTTCATGTACATATATATTTTTTAAAATATCTATCTCAATAGTAAGATAATTCATGAAACATATCAATTATTATTTTAAATGTAATACTCAACTACCATGTTACTATTTTAGAAACTCATCTATAAGTATAAGTCTTATAGATGTGTATTCTTTTATGAAATTATAATATTCATAATTTTTACCTAAAAGTTAATGTTCATGATAAAATCTATATTTTATTTTTATAATATGTTAAATTAATTTTAGAATGAACTCATTAAAAATGTGAGGAAAATTTTTTTGTAAGAGGGATAGAATTGTTCACACCCAATATTTTAATTTTTATTGATATTTTAAATGAATATTATTTCTGAAAACTTATAACAAACAGACCATAAAAAATGAATTGTGATTATTTTATTAAGATAAAATATTATAATAAAAGAAAATCAATAATACATTGTGTGTATAAAATATTAAACAACATGAAAAATAGTATAAGTAGATTAAATAGATAAAAAAATAAAAATACCGTAAACATAAATTGGGTATCCTCATAGTTCCCCCAAAAGATTGTCACACAAATTAATATTAAAGATATAATGAAAATAATAAAGAGACTAATAGACCTGATGATAGATAGGTAAATGAAAATTTTTTATTAAATCATGTGAGGAAATATATAGGAATGTAATATGAGTTTTATATATATATTCATCAGAATCATTGATTTTATATATGTATAGACATTAGATATATAGTCATTAGTTATATTTTTTAATTTTTTTAATTATTTTCAAAAACAAATTAAAAAAATTATAATTCACAACACTCATATAGTTAATAATTCATTTAAAATAGATTGAGATCACTTAACATTCAAAAATGCCATTTTACAAAAAAAACATTTTTTATTTTATATTATAAAAAAAATTGAGTTTCTTAATTTTAGAAATTTATTTTGATAAAATATTTTTTCATTTGTTGTTTTCATTATAATAAATATATCCTATGAAAAAATTTTAGGATTTTTTTTGAAATGGTTGACTTTTGAATGAATAGTTAAAATGACATTTTTTGTAAAATAATCAATTATTTTCATTAAATAATTCATTTTAAATGTGTATTTATGTTTTTGGATTTATTATTAATTAAAATAATAATACATTAATTATACATAATCTAATTATTCACATAAAAATAAAAAATATATTTTATTTTCATCTGAATTCAGTTTTTCCTTTAAAAAAAAAATTTTTCTTAAAAATATGTTTTCATTGGTTTTAAAAATTTATACTAAATGTAATTTCAGTCACATACATAAATTGAATATTGGAAAAATAATTCTATATTTTTAATCAAGTAGTTCATGTCGATACATTTATTTTTAATATATTATAATTAAATCATTGTAAGAAAAATAACATAATAGTAATTCAAATATAATATCTAATGGTTTAGCATCTTCCAAAAATTAGGCTCATAAATAAATTATAAAAATTAAAAATTAAAAATTATTTAAATTCTAAATATTTATCTATATAAATAGTTCATGACATAATTATTATATGTAGTCTCTTGATGATATACATCAGTGAAATAGATGATCTAAATTACTAATAAGGGGAGAATAAGAAACATGATTCAATAGAACGTCGATAAGAAATATAAATAATGTCATATCATAATAATATGATAATAATAATCATTATGAGGGAAAAAATTTATAAATACACTTAATGGATAATATTAAAAATAATGAAACATTATAAAAATGTTTTAAAATACCACACATTTGTGTGAACAATGATAGCATCTTTTCTGCAAATAATTTTTTTGCATATTCGAAACATCATCATTGTAGGAAAAAATTATTTCATCATGTAAAAGAAAAATACAAATTATAACATGGCATAAATAACATTACCTAGTGAATTTGAGGGATATATAGGTCTGGTCCCACCTATCACATATTAGAATTTTAATTTTCATACATGCCACATGGAAGGATATCAATTTTTATTTATTAAATAACACATGTAATGAAATGGATTTCATAAAATATTTAATATATAATAAATCATGATTTTTTCTTTAGAATTTCAAAATTAATTTTTTTAATATTTATTTGGTATAAGATGTCATTTTCTTGATAGAAAAGAGAAACAGTAGCAGATGATTCGAGATAAGTTGTTTAAAATCTAATTTTTTTAAAAAAATTATTTTAATATGTATTAGAAAACATTTTGGGAGAGTAAAAAAATTTATTCTCATAAAAAAAATTTATCAAAAGAAATTTGTCTAAAATAGAGAATAAATACTTCTAAAGTAAATGTGAAATAGGATATAACTGAAAAAAATGATCCTGGGTTTGAGAATAACCTTACCTTAAATACCCCGTTATATTATCCCATTTTCATCTCATGAAAAATAATAATTTATTTATTAAAACATCTAACAAGAAGTTATTTATGTTAATTTTTCTCAAAATTTATCAATGAAAACAATTTGATTATATTTATTAGTCTTTGTTGTCAATGTGGAATCATTTTTATATATTGTTTTCTTTAAAATATCTTATTTTATTTTGATTTCTCTATTTTTAATCAATGTTATTTATAAATAATTAGTGTTAATTAAAAGAGATTAAAATAAATATATTTATAAATTTATATATTATCACTAATTTAAATTACCATCCAATAGGGGGCTGATGTTAAAGAAGTTTGAAATTTCCTCCTTGGTAGTTAATATATCATTTTTGGGAACTTTTTCTAAAGGAATAGAAAACAGGGTATAAAATATAATTACATGAAAAATAAATGTTTTAAAATATGTTAAAATCATTAATTTAATTTTAAAATACCTCTTTATTAATGCTATAATATTTGGTTTTGAACAAAAATGGGATAAAATAAAAGACTCAAGGGAAATGAGGGAATAATTTATAAAAGCTTACTCTTTTCTCAGTCTGGCTTCTCTTGCACGGCACTAGACTTCCTTGATGAAGGGAGTTGGATTACATCATAATTACCCTATGTATTATATATATTTAACAGAGGCTATTTGGGTAGATATTTTTATTTGTAAATTGATTTAGGATTGATTCTACAAGAGGTGTGAGAGGGGTTATTTATACATTAGGAGAGGGGTAATTTTAGGATAAAATATTAAATAAAATTATATATCAAATGTAAACCTTGTTTTAGTGACATTTTTTATATAATGAATCCTAAATCTATATAATAGAATTATTTTATAATTTTTATCAAATTTTTTATCTTAATTTATTAGTTTATTAAAAAGGAATGTAAAAATTTATAAACAATATTTAATTTAATATTTTTTACATTATACTGTCGAAATCAATTTTTAGGTTCTGAAATGATGATTATTTTATTTTAATGACTAATTTATGAAATTAAATATCTTCTAGAATAATCTCAGTTTATATAAATGATTTTTTAATTACTATAACCTGAATTGTGTAATAAAGATACACCATTTTTTTTATAAATTAATAATTTTACTATTAAACTAAAAAATGATGTATTTTAAAAATATTCAAAAGAATACCATTAGATAATTTTAAATTGATGATATGAAAAATAAAATTATTTTTATCAAAAATAATTTTCTTAAATGAATTTTTTTTAATTTTTAGTATCAAATAATAATATTTTTTTAAAATTTTTAAAAATCTAGTTTAATTATTGGCCATATATTTAGGTTGAGTTTTTAAATATTGATATTTATTTTATGGCATTATAATATTTATTTTCTCATAAACTATATAACATAAATCTTATTTGCATTATACTCTATTATTTTTATGTTCAATGATTATTCTAAGGGTCATGTTAAAATTCTCAATGGTCATGTTACAATTAATAATAGTCACATTTCTATTCAAATTGTCATATTACCCACTATGGATTAATCTTCATTATTTCATTCAGCATTCACTAAAGATTATCTCAATCGTTCTATAATTTCATTTTCTCAAATTACATTTTTTTTACAAATATTTTGTTTCTATTCAACATTATTGTTCATGAGAAGGAAAATTCTAGCTGATTGGGGTGATCCAAATTTTAGATTTTTTTGTCCCGTTGTAATATGTTGAATTTTAATGGGTTTTTTCATTAACTAATGTTACAATTTTCACCAATAAAATATTTATTTGATGGTTTCTCAATATAATTTATGTGTATAATATTTATTTTGTAGAGAACAAATTTATTTCAAGAAAAAAATATTATTTATATACTCTTTGATTATACATTCTTCCCCCATTCTATACATTTCATCCTCAAAATTTCAACTCATATTCTCAATTTAAAATATATGATGGTACTTTTGTTTCGTAGTTTCATTCGGTTCCCACATCACCTCTTTGTACTTATAGTTTCACAACAAAATATAGACATGGTGAGTTATCATATTTTGTATTTCATTTCCTCTATGATCTATAATTTTCACTAAATACTTATCATATGAAATATCATTCTATAATTGTTTCACATTAGAATTATGTACATGTGAGAGTTTAGTATGTACTTACTCAGGAATGATACACAGAGGAAATCATAAAATTGATCCATATATGGTTGAAGTGAAAGTGGATTGGTCTCTACTCCAATGAAATAATGGATCTCAAAGGGAAAAATGTACCAAGGTATAGGCTTCCCTTTCTTCCCAAAATGCATGATTCTATTCAATGATTTTATTCAAAATAAAAAATTTATCTCCATCTGCAAACTCCATGTCCCATGAATTGTTTTTTGTAAAATCACTTTTGACTACATTGAGTAGCTTTTATATGTTGGCGGATGGACTTTTCCTTCTCCTTCTTCTCTACCACATGATAATTTCTAAGAATATTTTTTTCCACAAATTAATATCAATAAGTAGGATTTTTACATATCTTTCTATATAGATATTCATATAGTGAAAATTCAATGCATAGTATGGTGTTTTTTCGTATGATAACTAAACTAATGAGATATTGTGATACCATAATCCTTTAAATTCCATTATATATGATCTCAGCATGTCCTCAAGTGTCTGAATAGTCCTTTCAGATTGGCCATATGTTTGGGTGTGATTGGTTATGCTGAAATTCAATTTATAATTCCAGTTTTGTTGATGACATTAAAAAAAATTCCAGTTAACCATAGATCATGAATGGAGACAATCGAGCATGGTTATCTATATAGCCTCAAAAATTAATTATTATATATCATGTAATTTTTTAATTTGGGGAATCATCCTGAATATTGATGAAGTGTGTAGTCATATATAATTGATCCACCACAAGCCATATCTTATTTGTTTCATGGGATTTCTTTGGTAGACTAGTGATAATGTTCAAGGTGATTTTATCTTATTTCCACATGGGAATTGTTAATGGTTTCATTGTGACCTAAAAGTTATATAATTATTATTTAATATTAATATATATCATGAACTTTGATATGAAAAATTGATTTGTTTCTTCATGTATACCTTATAGAAGTGACCTCTAAGATCATGGAACATCTTGGTGATTCCTGGAAGGATGGGTAAATAAGAGATATGGTCATGATCCAAATTATCCTTCCTAATCCTAGGTTATAAAGGAATACAATGTCTATTTTGAAACTGAATCACACCATCACCAACTATATAGAAATCAATATTCTTCCCTTACATTGCTCTTTTCACCATTTATTGAATCTTTAAATCATACCATTGTGCCTCTTTGATATTATCTTAGATAGATGGTAGTGATATGAATTGGGAATGTAAATATATATTCCCAATAGTTCTAATTTCTAGATCCATCCTTTTCATATCCATGATGATAGGGGCATTCTCAATATGCACCATGTATATAGTAGTAAGTTTATTCCTTCTAATAGCTTTATCTACCATCTTTTCGTTTCCTATATGTCAGCGAATAGAGCAATCATAGTAATTTATTTGATCTAAAAAAATTCATCGATGCATGTTTCTCTCCATCATTGTGAATATATACTTTAGACTCTTGTTATCTATTTATATATCAAACTTTCCACCATAATGGAATTTCTTCCAAATCATCAATGCCAATATCATAGATGATAACTCCAAATTATTCATTGGGTAGTTATTCTCATAGATTTTCAACTCTCATGTGGAATAGTCTACCAGCTTCACATTTATCATGAGTACACAACCCAATCCATTATTCAAATTATTGTTGTATATTATAAATCCTTCCACATATGATCATAGTGGGAGTAAAGGAATAATGATTTTCCTATTTTGATCTCTAAAAATATTTCCTCACACTATTATGTAGATTTATATGTAACCCCTTTCCATAAAATCATAATTATAAATCATAAAAATTGTGATAAATTTCCCAAAAAAACATATATAGTACCATGATATGGTAATAAAACTATGGATTTCCATTACACTTAGGGGTCTATATCATTCCTCAATTTTCATTTCCATTGAAGGGTCAGTAAAAATTCCATCTCTTCTGAAACAATTCCCCAAAATGTGAATTTCTACATCCGAAAGGCACACATTATAAACATAGTTTACATATTTTATTTCCTTAATGTCACCATCACAATCCTTATATGATCTTCATGTTCCTCCTTTCTCTTTGACTAAATGATAATATCATCAATAAATACATCCACAAATTTTTTCAGGACATTTCTCAAACTATATTCATCAAATTAATAACTATTTTAGGGTAAATAAAAAACTAAATATGAATCACTATAAACTTGTAGTCCCAAATCTTATACAGAAGGATTTATTATGACTATATTATTTCTTCACCTTTATAAAATGATATCCATAACCAAGATCCACCTTTATTAAGTAATTATCTCTACACATTTGATTGAAAAACTCAGTATTCATTGTTCGCGGATTATTTTTCATTATACAGATCTTTTTAGATCTTAGTAATTGATACACATATTTATTTATCCATTCATTTTCTTTACTATGTGCAGAGGGCCACCCCAAGGCTATACACTATGGTTTATGAACCCTTAGATCAAATTATCTTTTAGTTACTTCTTTATATACACCAATTTTAGGAGTTCCGTCCTATATGACAATTTTGGAATATGAGTGTCTTCAGGTGTACATACTATAGTGAATTATACTACATGATCTGATATAAATTCAAAAAACTCTTTGGGAAATGAATTAGTATATTCCCTTACAATTGGAATTTCTTCAAGGTTGAAAATTTCCTTCCACGTAACTAATTATACAAAGGTAATACTCTTCATAGGGTCTCATTACCCACACCATCAGGTGATTCTCCAATATAGATTCACGGTCTTCAATCAATTTTTATTGGAGTATTTTATGTTTCAAAATATATATTGTGATTTATTTTTCTAAGGGTTTATGTATACTGTATAAAATGGGATCCAATCTATGCCCCTAATAATATCAAATTACCCCATGGTACGTATTATGTAAATCATTAGGAAAAATATTCCCACTGACAGTGACATGATAAGAATCCAAAAATTGGGTTGTAATAATCACACCTATATGGTTTTTTATAGATATCTATACATCAATGTATTTGGGATTTAATACAGAAATTCTAGGAAACATGTAGGATATAATGGCATTCATAGACACAAAATCAAATTATTCTTTTCCATTCCTGATAATATTAGAATTTTATATTATATGATGTCATTTTCACACTCTGCATCAGTAGTAGTGATGGAATAAGAATTCCTTAAATCCTATGGATTTAGTGGATGTTGACACTAATTACACTCAAAGAGATGTATTTTAGTGCACTGGATTTTATAGTGCCCATTCTCTTTATAATTGATCCTTTGTACCAAGGTTGGTGCATTTGGAGGTTCTTTTTTTCCACCATAATGTTGGTTGGATTCATAATGTAACTTAAACATTCTTGAGCTTAGGGGCATGATCTCTACACTTCAAGAAAATCCTTGTTCCATTGATGCAATTCTCATGATCCTTCCTCTCAAATTTTTATCACATGTGTAGTTTGACATTATTTCATCATTTTTAAATTAAGACACCATCCATAAAATCAATTATTATAATCATATCTCTGTATCTTTAAAACCATTGACCAAACACCATCTTTATGTTGATGGCACATCAGACTACATGTTCATGATTCATAAAGTCACCTACATCTAGAACCTTTTGACTGTATGGATTTAAATGACTAAATAGTCAATATATTTTTATATCATTGTTTGTAATAAACTCGAGGCATATATTACAAGACTGGTGAATTGTTCCTTGCAATTTCTGATCGATTCACCATCATTTTACTTAACCTCTAGGAATTATAACTCAATTTTTTTTTAATTTTTTGGATGAAAATACTTATTATTAAATATTTTCTTAAAGCCTTCCCACTATATATATTCTATTAAATCCATAATATTATTATTTTTTATCAATTATCAACATTGATCGGCCTCTCTGTCAAAATGATAAACATCCAGAGTCACACTCTCCATATTAGAATTTTTCACTATAGAAAATATCATGTCCAATGAGTTTTTCCACTATAATGGATCAAATAAAATGTAAGATCCACCAAAAGTAGGTGGTCATTGACTCATAAAGGACTCAATGGATAGTTATTTCATATTGGGTGATGGTGAATGTTCGAGCTGATTTTGGTTATTTTAAAGATCCTAGGAAAATTGGGAATGAATCTCCATGATGTAATGAACTACACCTACCATGAAATTCAATATTTTGTTCAAACAATCTTTGCCTTGTCCCTTAAAAAAAATTTCCCTATATTCTCCATCATCATACCATTTTATGAATTAATTTTTTTTAACAAAATATAAGTCAACCAATAATAAGTAAAAATATTATTCCTATTTTTAAATTAATTATAAATTCATATCGTATGATATCTCTATGTTATGCCTTTTTCTAAAATGATTCTCTTATAATGTTAACCCTTAAAAATACATATAATTATTGTTTCTAATAATGTTTTATAATCCTAGTTCCCAAATTAACAAAAATATTAACTGATTCCAAATATAGAAACCAAACGTTTCCTTACATGATAATTACATTAATTTTAAGGTAAAAACATAATAGTTATACAAATCCAATATCCCAACTTGTGGTGTCGTTGGAAAATTATGCTCAAATATTAATTGTATAAAATACATATTAAAAATCATTTAAATTATAAATATTTATGTTTCTAAATATTTCACTTTCTCATTTGTACATTTATTAATATGAGGATATACATCGTAAAAGGGGTGAGTTAAAATCTCAGTATTAGAGAGAATAAGGGAGATTAGTCAATAAAACATGGGTGAGAATAATAAACATCACAATACCATAAAAATAGTATCATCATCACCATAATGAGGGAAACATTTTATTATTTAATAGAATGTGTAATAAATATAATAATTAAACAACCTAAAATATTTGTTAAATACTACACGTAGTTGTGAACGAATCTATAATCATGTCCACGCATAAAATATGTGCATAAATCATAACATCATCATTGTGAAAAAATATAAATTCATGTCCTCTCGAAATAGAAATTATATCCTGAAATATATCACATTACCAAATTATTTACATGTATGTATACTTTTAGTCCCACCCATCGATCAAAAAATGATTGTAATAATTCATGTGACATGAAAGGATAACAATTATAGTAATGAAATAACCCCGAAAATGGATTGGGATTCGTTAAATGTTTTACAAATTATAATTCAGGAGATAAAATTATGTTTTCCAAAACGAATAAGGTAGATCTTCATTTGAAATAAAATATCTTTTTATTATTTTAAAGTAGAAACAACTAAAGAGAATTCGAGATAAATTTTGTAAATTGAATTATTTTTTAAACAAATAATTTTAAATTCCTTAAGAAATCGTTTTGGAAGGGTATAAACATGAATATTCCTAAAATAAAACAGAAATATTATTTAAATCATATCTTTTAGTTATTAGAGTATAATTATTATTGAAATTAATGTGCCATAATAGATAACCCAATATAATGGGATTGGGTTTGAGAATCCCCGCACCATAAATCCTATTTTATTTCATAAATTTTGTATCACCAAAATAATAAAAATAAGTCTATTAAAACATTTAAAAACAATTGAATTATGAATATTTATGTCACTACTTATCAATTACAAAATCTCTATTATATTTATTAATTTTCATTATTTATGTTGAAGCTTTTTTATATCAAGTTTTCAATAAAAATATTATTTTTTATTTCGATTTCATATTTTTTATGAAGTTCAATTATAAATAAAAAAATGTTAAATAAATTTTATTAAATTAAATATTATTAGAAATTTATATATTAAAAATTTGTTATTATGTTATTACATAAGGTTGGTGATATAAAATAATATTTAAATTCATGTGTTGGCAGCTAACCGACTATTAGTGGGAATGTTTTCGAAATGATGATAAAAGAGAGGTATTAAATATTTATAATTTAAAGTTGTAATTTTTTCCTTAGTTTGGAATAAGTCGTATAATATTATCATTTTTCATAATTAATCATAGAATTTTTTTGGGATTCAATTGGGATAAAATATTATAAAAGAGGAATATGAGAGGGGATTTGATAACAACTAACTCTCTTCTAAATATTTCTTTTCATGTACATCACTTGACATGCTTGATGAATTGATTTGGTGTACTAGAAAATAAGACTATGTTTTTAAAGGAATTAATATAGGGAATTTGATTTGATATTGGTCTTTGTAAAGTGGGGGATAATGTTTTCCCATGGGGAGGGATAGGGGTTATTTAAACTTATGGAGTTGGGTATTTTCATAATAAAATATTAAATATTATACTATATAGAGTTATAACCTTGTAATAGTGATCATTTTGACATAATGAATCATATAAAAATATAATAGAATTTTTTTTGGACTTTAAACGCCTTTATGTATTGTATTCACTAGATTATTAAAAAAGGGAAGTGGAAAATGATGAAATTGGTTTTTATGAATATTTTAACTTCATACTTTGGAAAGTAATTTTATGGCACAAAAAAATTGTTTAATATATTTTAATGAATTTTCGTTAAAATTAAATATGATTTCGTCAAAACTAATGTTCTATAAATTATTATTAAATCATTAAAGATACAATTCATGATACAATAGTTTTGAGAAAAACTAAATCATTACTATTCACAAGCTAATTTATATATTTTAGAAAAATTTAAAAAAAACCCTTGGATAATTTCAATATAAATATTTCAAAAAGTAAATTAATTTTATTATAATAATATTCAAAAATAGTCATTTTAATATTTCATATAAGAAATATGTATTTTAGGAAGTACATGAAAATAATTTTTTATAAATGTCCCTATATTTTTATTTAGTTTTTTAATCCTGATATTTAGTTTATGTAATTATAATAGTTTTTTTATAAAAACTAAAAATGATAAATAATATTTACATAATATTTTATAACTTTTACCTCATATTGTTATTCTAACTATTATTTTATTATTCCCAATAGTCGTGTCATTATTCATAATGGTTATATTTCTATTCAAATGGTCATATTACATCATATAAATACCCGTTAATTAATTAATTTAAAATTATCTATAATTTCTCTCAAGTTTATATATTTTCATTTTTTATAATTTTTTATGGTATAATAATATATTTTTTATTTAAATATTGTTATTTGATGAATATATGATTCATGGCGATCGAGGTGATCCATTTTTTCCCATTTTTGTTTTTAGATTTTCAATTTTTTACCTCTTTTGATAATTAGAATTCACGGAGGTTCAGTCAGTGAAAAATTTATTGATTTTATTTAATGAAATAAATTGTTATTTATATTTCATCTATGTTTACCTTACATATACAAAAAAAACAAATTTATTTAGAAAAAAAATAGAAATTTAAAACTCTAGGTTATTATAATAAAAAATTGATATATTGGTCACCTTTGTATTTTTATATAATGATTGATAATCTTGGTAAAAATGTTTCCATCACAATAATGGTAAAACACATATAATATGGTTAAAATTTTGAAATAAGGATTCAAAATCATCAATAAACGTTATTATATTTCATTGGGTGAGTTTAATTTTACCACACCTTAAAATACTTAGAAATATCTCATCTTAGTGTCATTTTTATATGAATAATTTTTCTTGTAAAAATAATTCTTAAAATTTATCATTATTACTTTAAATATATATAAGATTTTGTCATAGGGAAAAAAAATTTTATGAAGAGTTAAAAAAATTAATTTTTAATATGAATATTTTTTTTACGCTTGTAATTTTTTTATTATTAATGATGAAATAATTACATTAAATCTTTACACAATACCAACATTTTGATTTTATTAGAAGTAGAAAAAAATGATGTAAAAGATTGTAAAATAACTTAATGTTATATTTTTTATTAAGATATTGATTTCTATGATTTTTTTAGAAAAATAAAATTTATTACTGGTGTGTAAATGTTTTATATTTTATCTAAATTACTTTATTTATATTTTTTAAATTTAATTATGTGATTTGTAACAAAAAGACTTAAATGGTATTATATTTTAAGTAATTTTTTATTATATGATTTTAAATTTATAAAAATGTTATTTTTCAAGAAGTTAATGTAATATGGTAGAGAATACCATCAATTATCCTCTCATTGGTAAATTTTCATTTTTTATAACATTATAAAGCTTTAATGTGTAAATAAAATTTGTAGGGTAATTAGTAAATAAGTTTAACTGGGGATAAAAGTATGTGATTCAAGTTAAAACAACACCTAAAATATAAATTTAACTAAATGAGGGGATCAGAAATTTTCTTATCACATACTCCTAAAATATAATTTTTTTTCTTAATTTAAATGGTAATTAATTTATAATAATATATTATTTTTGGTAATAAAAATTGTACCCCACCAATCAATTATAAAATGACACCACCTATCCACTATTACTCATTCTTTTAAGCCACCAGGATTGAAAAAATGAACAAAAATATTCTTACATTCCATAGATACATTGTAGATCTGTAAGTTTTCATGAAATTCTAACCAAAGGATTCATAAGGAGTGATCCAAAGGTGGTTCTCCAAAGAAGAGGTAATCATCTTAACTTAGTATTTTCATTTTACTTCTTCATTTACCTCAATAATATCTTCTATAACCATTATCATATAATAACATCAGTATATTATTTATAATAAAATTTTATTATTCTTTAGGGGAAACCCTTATTCATCTCCATTCTATTCTATGGGAAACTAAAATGTCACTCATTTGTGTATATGTCCAATTATCACTACGTAGCGGTGCAATTCATTTTTTATCACCACCTCAAAAAGTAGGTTATTATGAAGGATTTAATGAATATTTATTACATTATATATATAATTTATATCATTAAATTATAATATATTACATACCTTCTTACCCTTCTGTCCATTGGAAAATGATAACGTTGTTCGTGCGTACATATGGACTACCACCTCCACTAATATATCTGATTTATTTTACTTGTACTCCATCCATTAATGATTATGAATTTTTAGTTAAGTTATAAACATGATAATTATGTCCTGAATAGTATTACTTATATATTTAAATCAAGGCCAAAATGAAATTAATACAATAAAAAAATTGTAACATGTCTTAAAAATAGAGCAATTAACACCCAGGATGATGATGTTAATAATACATTATTAATATCATGTTTATAGAATTCTATAATTGAATTATATATGTTTTTATAACTACGGATATAGTTAATTTATATATGAATTAAAAATATAAAATTATTTTAAAGGATTCCAGGAATTCATATATTTAATTTTGGACATCAGGCAGGGGATTATTGTCTCAAATTGTCTTCTTGGTAACAGATGTTATGTTTTGCATCAATTTTATTTTCTAAGGTTCATATAATTACCATTAACCTATTATAAAATTAATCATTATAACATGATGTTTTTTAATGTTATAATTCATATTATTTTATCTTATGCGTTATGATTAAAATGATACCAAAGAGGTACGATATTTCTTATATAATCTCATTTTATTTTGAGACTGTTCATCTAAGGATTTTATTTGGGGGAATTTTATGATATTATTCTCTTAAACCTAATATATTCTTTTAAAATCCTAAAATTTTTGGGTTTTAAATAATTATTTTTTATTTACTATCTTATTGTATTAAAATATCAATATGTGATTTATAATTAAGGAACTTTCTGTTAATTTTTTTTATTGTGATGATTTCCTTCTAAACATAATTTTTTCCTTATCGATGTCATTTTTAATATTTTTAAAAAAAATTCTTATGTAAACTCAAATTATTAATTGAATTTTTTTTAATCTTATTTCAAATTCATTATAATAATTTAAATGTAATTTTAAATTTTATTTTCTAATAAGGGACATTCTTTCAAAGGTATAAATGAAATCACTGTTTTACCACACACCACATGAATATATTTTCCCACAATCATGGAAGAACTTATCATTGAATGTTATATTATAATTTTTAATAGTTATTTTCAAATATATTCTTTCTCCCAATATCTTTTTAAATTTTATTTAAAATTATATCAAAATAAATTGGTTTTATTTTCCTAAACAATAGAATGTAATTTTAAATAATTATTTATTACTTTGTTTTTGCCAAAAAAATTACAACGAAGTTATTTTTAATATATTGATTGTATTTTATATTATAATGGACTACATTTACTAAGAACCACTAAATTATGGTCAATCATTGGTTCTCCATTACTAATATTCGATAATACATTATTTTTAGGTTATTCGCTTTCATGTGATCTTATTCCCTATCACTCTATATTATTAATTAGAAATTATTTCCCTACTTTATGACATTATTTTTAAAATCCTGGTTGAATTCAGAATAATATATATTGTATTAAAGATGTTTCAACCTTATAAAATTTCTAAATACATCATCATTTTAATTAATCTTATTAAATATTCCATTTTATTTACAGGGAAAATATTAATGGTCCATATTCATGATTTAATATGGATACTTATTTACTTATCAAGAATTTATAAAATTAATTATATTGTTCATTCAATATATAAGTAATTACTCTTATGTGAAAGAGATATGTTGGTCATTTTTATACATATCCCCTTAATATAATAATTGGCATCACAGGATAGAATAGAAATCCTTTTATATTAAATGATTATTTAGGTTATAACATTTAATAAGAAGAACATCCTGATTGATATGCCATCACTAAAATATTAATGGTATCATTATTAAGTGATATTTATCATTAATTTAAAAAATTATTAATTTATCTAATTAAGAATTTGTTTTCTAGTAACCATGTTATTACTCTATTTTTATTATCCATGGACGTTCTTTAGTCTCTTGTTATTTATTTAATGGAATTTTTTTGAGTACCCATTCTTCTATATTGATTATGCCAAAATTAAATCATTATAGATTTTAATATATATTACCCTTACCATGAAATTGAGATAACCATTATTTTTCCTTTCCCCAGAATAGGAATGTATAGTCTCGTGTTTTTGAACAACAATAAAATGTGAATGTTTTTGAACTTTTTTATTTAAAGGATGGGTAGAATTTAAAACTGAGTTTAATAATGAACTTATGAGTGTTGGAATATTTTAATGTAATGTTATTGGGTTTTTTTAAATTCTCTAAGTGTTTCCTTAGTGGGTCGAGGGGTTTATAGAGAACTGGACGTAGAAACATAGGTTTTAAAGGGTCTATACGAGCCGCACGGTTTTTGTAAAACTATGTCGCTCGTAGCAGTGATAGTGCAACATTACGAATGTTAGGGAGAGGCATTCTGTAAGGGCTGCACACAATTAAGAAACTGTGTAGCGTGATTCAAGTTCCCAGTAAAGGGTGCACTGTTGAAACACCGTCTGTTTGACTGTGCGGCCTAAACCATGTTCTGATAACATGTTTTAAAATTTATTTATTTGAAATTAAATTCAAATAAAAAATAAAATAACACTCCCTCAAACCTCTATCTTTAGGAACAGAAGACGCAACAGACCCCTCTCCTATGAAGTTAAATGAACCCCTCCCATAGCCTCATTCCCTTGTGGAATTTTTTCTAGATCTCTTGAAGAATTAGGGTGGATAATCAAGGTGATCCCCTATCATTCATTTCCCATCCTTTTCCAATCGGTTTTAGGTCTCCTACAACTCGGTTCCAACTCGTCCAAAGCCCGAGGGTTGGTATTGATATGCTTTTTTGTGATTCGTAAAATTTTAGGGTATGAGAGTGTTTTCTTGGGATATTTTTTCTATTTTTAGGCATCTTATGCTGAAGTTAAAGTGATTGGGGTCAGTTTGGTACACTTTTATCGATTTGTGGTAAGGTAGAAAACCACAGCTTATTTTTGCACCTCCAATTTTAGGGTCTTTTGGTGTTTATGAGTCCCTAGTTGTTTAGATGAAATTCCTCTTAAATGTGAATTTTTAATATATCATGGTTTACATGTTAAGTTATATAAATGAGTTTGTTGGTAGGAAATATGATGATTTTGTAATAAAACCCCTCCAACAGAGGTGCATAGCCTTCATGCTAGAAATTTAACGATATAATTTTATGATGTCTACCTTATTCCCATGTTATTTTGTTAATTCCTCGATGTTATGTTTGATATATGGAATTTTTGGGACATGGTCCCTAATGGAATTATAAATACATAGTTTCCCTTTTTAAATTGTAAATAAAAAAAGGCACCGTCTAAGTGCAAGGACCAGTTTTTAGATTGGAATTTACCAATGTAGGTGATTTAATTTTTCAAATGACACATCCTAAGTGACCCATGGAGGAACATTAATATAATTACAATGTTTTAGTATATTTTAAAAATTTAATTATGTTAAATGCTTAATTCATGATGATTATCCTTTAATTTAATTTATTAAATTATTTGGAATGTATTGATTTCTAAGAACACCTTGGATGACACATGGTTTCCTAAGTAGGAATAAAATTGATCGACTCATTGGATTACCCTAATTATATCTTGGTTGATACATAGATTCCCTTGTATAAATTCCATGGATAGACTCTTGTTTATAAATGAATAATTGGTTACATGTCTGTAGAACCCCTTACCATGAAAATGGAAGCAAGTGAAGTGAACATTGATTATTGATGATGTCTTAAATGGATTTAATAAATGTTGAATTCTTTATGTCCTTATCACACTAATGAATGGAAAGGATTGAACCAATTGAAATATTTTTTTACTTAATTATAATTATGAGTGTTCTTACTTGAGTTCACCTTGGATTCTTATCAGGGAAACCCTTGAGCACTCGAGAACCCCATTATGATTCAATGATGTGGCTTGCTTAGGTTGAGACCCACTTAGGTCTTTATCCTTGTCTATTCATGGAATCATGGATTGACACTATAGGATCCCTCTTGAGGCATTAAAGCATGACTTGGATACACTCTTTGGAACTATCTTTTTCAAGTAGGTTCTAGGGTTATATGCCATAGAGACTTGTTACTACATATACCCATTTTACCATGTATGATCACCTTGGATTTGATAGGAATCTTATTTTGGAATAACATAGAATATAAACCATGAATTACACCCTTACACCATATCTAGACATTGATATTACCGATTTATTGTCTTTTGAGGTCTATGTTTCATTGGTCATTACCTTGTAATTCATTTTTATATATCATAAATCTTGGTTTCCATGATACATCTTGAAACCATAATTATTCATACTATTATGAGTTGATTTCAGTGTTGTATATGCCTCACATGAAAAATTAATATAAACTAAAAATTACATAATTAATGAACTCGTAACATGGTTAGACACTAGTAATGGGATGAAGTCGGTACTTGGTATTTAGATGGATTTTACATATTACTTTATTTTTGAATTCGTGCAAATTATTTAATTTATATTTCACTATTGGGTTTGGGATAGACACATGTGGGTGTTGGATTACTACGTTTATTATCTCACACATAGATCAAGTACTCTTAGTACCTGACTAAACCTTCTATTTTCAGGATCTATGTTGTTTGTTGTATTGCTTTTAGCTGTGAATTAGAAGAAAATGATCTAGCTAGAACTCATGATTCTAACGAAAATAACCCATGGTGATTTGCTTTATTTTTCTTATTTTTGTATTGTACTGAAAAGCATACATGATTGTTTACTTTTTTTAGTGACGTATCATTACAATTTCAAGAATTCTCTTTTTGTATAAACATACATTTTCCAATTTTATTAAATTGAATATAAGAATATGTCTTCTGCTTCGTATCATTTCTATTTTCTTCTTCCACTATTGATTTTTATTTACTTAGTTCTAGTACTTTGAAACTCATCTAAGAGGTTATAGTCTCTCGACTATCACCTTTTGACACCCTTACTACTGTTCGTCAACCTCTAGTGTATTGAGAGATGTTCTTGAGGCTATGTGACCCATCAGTCAGGCTACTTGTTTAATAGTAATCCAGGTCGGGACATTACAAAATGGTATCAAATGATATTTTTTTCCTCTATAATATTGTCTTGGGTCTAAATACCGGAGACTGTGAATGTTTCAGCACCCGACTAATAGTCGCACTTTAGACTGATCAAGCCACGTACAAAAAAGAACCAAGTGTCCAGGGATATGAATTTTTTTTGTGATGTTTTATGTTACAGTTGATATGATTTTTCCTTGAGTGACTGGTTTATTTATTATCTTTATTGGTTATGGTATTTTTACGCTTTCCCTGATATAGAAAGGAAGCTTTATTGCATGCATCATATCAACACATATGAAATTCACATTCCATATATAGTTTCATGCCATGAAGTTGCATATTAGTTTTCTTACCAATTGGATTATGTGCCTTAAGTGATACTCCATGTTTAGATTTATACGTATTGAGGTAATACTTTAGCATGACTTCTATGGTTACTTATTATTATAGAATGCATATATGATTTCACTATGTTATCTGATTGTAGTGACATGTTTTTTAAAATATGTTTATGGTTTCATGGGATATTTTTATTGGTTTCAGTTATGATGGGATCGTTTTTCAATTATAAGGAGTAAGGGAACCTTATAGCTGAAAAAGGGTAACCCATGTATTCATACCATTATAAAAGGATGTGATAGTTAAAATGTTAAAGTATGTTTTTTAATAAATGGATCCGAATAAAAAATATTAATATATGGGTGCTTTATAGATTGTTATATGTCCACCCATATAAATTGGACCATTAAGATTGATTATGTTAAATTCTAAAATATAATTTGTTTTGAAAAATTTGCAAAAATTCTCAATGTATGGATTGTATGGGAACTTCATGAATTGGGAAATGGAAAACAACATTAAATTCCATGAACATGTTATATTTTAAATGATTATAAATTTAATTTTTGTTTTGTTTTAATCTAAAATTAAATGGTTAAATACTAGAGGAAAAACTGGGCCCATGTAAGTTAGTTGGGGTAACTTATTTTGATATGAACCGTTTCGGTGTTTGAACATTAATAATTTGAGAAACTAATATTATTATTCTTTATAAAGAACCTAGGTTGGCCCAATGGGACCCTCATAGGATATCTTAAATATTTAAGGGAATTTATTATGATAAATTTTTCTAATTAATGACAGAATGTCAAAAGCTGTTAAATTTTTTAAAAATTATATTTGATACAACAGGCCTATCTTGTTTTTAGAATCAGTACATGCTATTTATTTTTGACCATGTAAATTTTTGTAATGTGAGTAAATGTAAAGGTCTTTTAAATGAAACCAATAGTGGTTTCCCTTATTTAAAACCATCATGTAAGGGTAGTTAAAGATTGTTTGGTTTTCAATGTAATGGAACCATTATCAATATCTTAGATGGTTGGATTTTGAGCTAGGTGACTTTTGATTAATGTAACCTAATGTTAAGGTCTATTTTTGTGCTTTGTAAGGGGATATCTCATAGTTTGTATCAACCTTATAATTTAAATGAATTTATAGTGTTGTGAGATTTTTGGTGTTTGGTTGCATTTTACCTAGTAAGACTTCAAATTCAATGTGACACCCTTCTTCAGATGAGTGGTCATGTCTTTCGTTACCTTGTTATGGATCGTAGCATTGGGGAATTTTCATTATCTACATGTTATACATACCTCAGTCATGGTTAACTTCTTTATTGGACATTTAAACATTTATAATTATTATTAATGGATGATCGGTTAGGGTGTTATCTAGGATAATGTTTGTATGAGGCGATGAGACTATAAAATAAATCTTCTATAGTGTTGAGTATGGTCTCCGGTCATCTCCATGTAGAGTGAATTTAATGTTAAGGAATTGGTTACATCCCAATGCTCGGGATGGATTTTAAAAGACTTGAGTGGTTTTACACATCAGTCTCGTTTCTTTGACCTTCATTGTATGTTTTTACATTGTGATCATGGCTCAGGGAATCATCACATGTTTGTTTAGGTTTTTTTAACGTGGCATTCTACTGAAAAGATGGGTTTTTTTATGACTTATAAACATTAATGGTGGTGAGTGTCATGTTTAACTTGGTAAATGTTTCCTTCCATTCGGAAGGAGGAAAAAATGTAGAAGAAATTTTTAAACAGTTGATCTTACATGAATTCCCTTAAATCTTTCAAATCTAAATTTTGTTTCGGGGCTTGGTCGTCAGCATGACGAAGAAAAGGATTGTTATGTATAAAACATTAGTAGAACACTATGGGACTTGGGAGACTTCAGTGGTTAAACCTAGTGTGATCACGGAATTCATAGGATATTAAATTAAGGTGTTTTGCTAAATATTTGTGCATATGAAGGTGAAGATGAGTCTCTTCCTTGACATCTACAAGTTATGGTCTGACTATTTTTCCTTCAAACAGTTGTGTATTATTGAATTGAAATAGTTTCAATTCACTTAGTGTTCTCTTATTATGGGATGAGAATGTCCCTTATCTTGATGGCGTCCAAGATGCTCTAAGAGTGTGTCTGTATAAATCCATTCTCATGATTAAAAATCCATTGAGGTTCATGGGTGATATTTATTGATGTTTCATGCTAACTCATATTTCCTATCATGGCATGATAAGTTTTGAGTGATTCCTTGGTTCCCAAGTAGGATTTCCTTGGTTGGACTAATGGACTCCATATATTTCTTTGGAATTACACCAGTCAAATAAGATGGATATCTTCGATATATATTAGAAAAATGGCTTGAATATTTTCCAATATCTTGTTCAATGTGAACGGTTTTAAGGAACCATTTCAAATCACATCATCAGGCCATGGAAGTTGTAGTGTAAAAATGGGTCAACAGTGACTTCATTGAATCTTGCTCGACTAGTTTCTATTAGTTTGATCATGATTCAACCATTCCTTTTTAATAAAATAATTTATGGAGCATCATTATGACACATAAAGGCATTATTTGTATAGAAATTCTGATAGAGTAGTTACCATGGCATAGAATTTTCCCCTTTCATAAGTTAATATATTTTGTGGGGATAACCATCAGTCAAATTTTAATTATGACAATGATGTGATCATGTATATATCTTAACAGGTATGTGAATGCTCATTTTAAGAGTTCTAGTTGGAGAATGATCATTGGATCATATTATAAAGGCTTAAGTGTAGAGAACATATGTTATTATTTATAGTGCATTGGGATGAGGAAACACAATGTAATAATTTGACCAAAACATCATGACACTAGTTGGTTAGGTGATGATTTATTATTTTCTAAAGGATTATCGTGGATGAGAGGATCTAAGGTGGAGAGATTGTAGAGTCCCATGTTTTTGAACAAGAATAAAATGTGATGTTTTTTGAATTTTTTCATTTAATGGATGGGTCCCACATATAATTTATAGTTTTGATGAAGTTATAAGGGTTGGAATATTTTAAAGTGATGTTATCGGGCTTTTGTAAATGCTCTTAGACATTCTCGGGTGGATCGAGGGGATTTGAGAGCACTCGACCCAAAAAACTCCAATTTTAAAGGGGTTTCAGAGGGTGATCGGTTTGTATGAAACCATGAGTCCCATAGTAGTGATCGTGAGTCCTTATTCGGGTAAGGAATAAGGGTTTCACATGGGTTGCACATGGTTAAATAAATTTGTGGTTTAAACCATGTGGGGTGCTTCAAGATCCTAATAATGGGCACAATGTTGGTGCATGGTCCGTTAGGCCATGTGGCTTATACTATTCACTGATAACATGTTTTGAACATGAATTATATTAAATTAAATAAAAATAAAAAAATAAAATAAAACAACTCTCCCACACCCCTCCCTTTTGAGGTGAGACAGACCCCTCCTCCGGCTTCCTTCTCTTATGAAGTTTTCTCTAAATCTCTTGAGGAATCAGGGTCATCTCTTCTATATGGGACCTTCTCTTTCCTTTCCACACTATTTATGGTCATTTTGAGGTCTCCCACCACTCAGTTCCAACTCAGTCAAAACCCTACGGTTGGGTTTTATCTAATTTTTTTGATTCATTTAGATTTCGGGTATGCAAGGTCTATCTCATGACCTGTTAGTTTGTGTTCCAACATCCTCCACTATAGATGAGGCATTTGGGGTTGATTTAGTCTAAATTCGACGATTTAGTGTAAGGTTATAAACTACTTTTTATTTTCTCACCTCCTATTTTAGAGTATTTTGGGGTTTATGAGTCCCTAGTATATTAATTGAGGTGTGTTGGTCCTTACTGATTTAATTTCAGTTCCCGGATATTGTTGTAGTGAGTTTTGTTCAATGATTGATGGTGTGGATTCATATACTTAAGGTATGTATATATATATAATATATATATTTTCTCCATGAAAATATTCCCTCATGCAATAGGGAATACATGCATTGGATTAAGGATATATATATATATATATATAAGGGAATGTGCATGAGAGTGTGTGTCAATTACAAGTGGTCACTGTCTTTTTATCATGTTATTTGTATTAAAAAAATTCCACCCTGTGGTATGGTCCCTTTCCATGTCCTCAAAGTTTATAAATTCATTAATAAATTTCTTGATGTACTTATGTTAGAATTTAGTTCATGCGGTGAATTATTCAGATAAAATGCCTCTTAAAAGTGAATTTATAAAGAATCATTATTTTTATTCAAAATGTGATAAATGAATTGTGTGATAATAAATATCAGGATTTTATAATAAAACCCTTCAAATGGAGTTGAACTACCTTCAACTAAAAATGTAGTGATACACTTTGATGTTTCCTTCCATATTTCCATGATGTTTTTTGATGCCTAGATGATATGTTTGATATATAGAATGTTTATGACATGTCACCTAATGGAAATTGAAATACATAGTTTGCCTTTTAAAATGAGTAAAGAACCCATGCACCCCTTAAGTGCTCAGTCCAGTTTTTAGACAGAAATTTACATGTGTAGGTAATTGCCTTTTTCCGTTGAAACCTCTAAAGTGAAAAATAGATCATTATAAATTCAATTGACATTTTTTAGTGAATTAAATAAGATTAATTAAGTGAAATTTTTAATGAATGATGATTAAGCTTCAAATGAATTTACTAAATTATTTTGAATGTATTGAATGTCAATAACACCTTGGTACATACATGGATTCCCAAGTAGGAATGTCATTGATGGACTCAATGGTTTATCATACTTATACGTTGGGTGATATATGGATTAAGATGGATGGAAACATGTTGATAAATGAATAATTGGTTACATGTTTGTATAAACCCTTATTATGGTAATAGAAAGTATTTGAGTGATTTTTGTTTATTAAATATGTCTTAAAAGGATTTAATAATGGTTGCATGATACTCAGAATTATCACAATAATGATAGAAAATAATTGAACCAATTAAACTATTATATGACTTCATTATCATGAAGTATTGGCCCGACTTGAGTTATACGTTGATTCATATCAAGGGATTTCTTGACCACCCATGAACCCCATTCTGATTCAAGGATGCGGCTTGTTTAGGTTGAGACCCACCTAGACCCTAATCCTTGTATTTCATGAATGCATGTTATGACACCATAGGATCCCTCATGAATAATTAAAGGATTCCTTGGATACAGTCATTATATCCATAATTGATAATTAGGTTCCATGGTTACATTTCATAGGGTCCTCTCAATACTTAGCCTCATTTTACCTTGGATGATAACCTTGGATTCAGTAGTACTCTTATTATGGAACTATTTAGAATATGTTCTTTATAAAACCTTCTTACCCCTTAGGTAGACTCAAATATTACTGAGTTAATAGCAATTGAGGTCTATGTTTCCTTCTTTATTACCTTGGAACTTCATTATTAAATATCATCAATCATGGTTGCCTTGTTACATCTTGGAACCTACACTACTTATAATATCACAAGGTTAAGTCGGTGTGGCTATGACTCACGTGACCTATTAAAATAAATTGGTAATTACTTAATTAATAAACCAGTTCTATGTTTAGACACTTGATAAGGGCTAATGTAGGTACTTTGTATTTATTTACATTGTAAATATAACATTATTTATGAATGTTGACACACTATTTAAGTTATGATGCACTATCGGGATTTGGCTATATGCCAGTGGGTTCCATCTTAGTATGATTAATATCTCACACCCTACTCGGGTACCCTTGGTACCCAGGAAGTCCATATATTTCAAGAGTCATGGGTTTTTATTGTATTGATTGTACATGGGAGTTAGAAGAAAAGGACTAAGCTGGATCTCTGGATGCTCATGAAGATCTCACATGGGGATTTTCTATATTTTTCTTATTTTTGTATTATATTGAAAATCATGCTGTAATTTTTACTGATTCTTGTGATATATAATTACCATGTCATAAATTCATTTTTTGTATAAATTACCATTATCCACTTTTATTAAATTAAATATAATAATTTTTCTTTTTCAACTTATCATTTCAATTTACTGATTGCCCTCTTGATTGTTATTTACAATAATTTACCATTGTGAATATCTTATAAGAGGGTATTGTATCCCCAAAATCACCTCCTAAGACATTCACTACTAGGAAGAATCATCTAGAATATGGGGGGGACATTTTTTAGGCCATGTGACCCATTAGTTAGGTTGCAGATTTAGTGGTAAGCTGAGTTAGGCTGTTACAATGAAGAAGGATATTATGAATGATTTCTTATATGAAAAATTATTTTTACAAAATGTTTTTTAATTTAAAGTTTAATATGGTAATCATGTAGGTATCTAGTATTATAATAGTACTACACTGATTGATTCTTCCTGGTGATTTATTTTTTTTAAAAAAATTGAACAATGTAAACATTGGCTATTAGTTTTTTGATTTGTCCTTTCACAAGGTTTGGTTTCTACACTACATAGATAGGGAGTTTAATTCCCCCCACCCACTCATATATAGAACCACACACACTCAAGGCTTATACCCAGTATCTATTGAACTGGTACTTCCCATATATTATTGGTATAGGGTACGGGTTCTCCACTAGGGTTGGTTATCCCTTTGATCGATGGTTATCTCTCATTATCTTATAGGTATTAGCTAATATTACAAAGAGGTGATGTGGGTTTTATAATTTTTAGGTAGATAAAATACTATTGGATATTACTCCATTAGTATAGATATACTCTTAGTTAGGTTTTTGGATCCCAGAGATATTTCTTGAATAGTGATACCTTAATGAGGTCAATAAGGTGTTGATCTCACTTGAATGATTTGCATACACAATCTAATAGTGGGTTACACCTTAATGGACTGTACTATTGGTATAGAAAAAAAAATCATTTCAGACAGTTAAATACATGTTACACCTTAGGTCCCCATTGGTTTTTGATCTTCTGATAGGGCGTCGTTAGTTCCCTATGGCACTATAAAAAACAAATATATAAAACTCAATCTATAATAACTGATTAAATAAAAATGTAGTAAAGTGGAAGTTCATGGTAGAAACTAAAATGATGAAAAATTAAGTTTGATTAGGTTTTCAAAAAGATTTAATTTTTTAAAATTTGTATAAATTGGTGAAGAGATAATTTTTTTATTTGATGAATGAAATCGAAGAATATTGGTGCGGTTTTTTGAAAATAGATTTTGAAATCAGGTCGAGGTTTTTAATATCATGGTTTTGGTGAAATTAGATTTTAGAAAATATGTTTATTAACTCATGATTAGTGTCAAAGTTGGTATGGGAAAGATCAAATGGTCCTAATATATCCTTCCTAACATCTTTATTCACAATTTCCAATAGTACGATAATTTTGGGTGTTTCCAAATCAAGTTTTCTTGACACCATTTTTATAACTGATTTCCACTAAATTTGACAATGGTCACAACTTATTTAGGGTTTTCAGTTGAAAAATTTTTATGTTACTTTTAAATTTTGTTATCAATGTTCATGATAAAATAAAAATAATGGGATTGGTAGATGAATAATATATTACACAAACCCAACACATGAATTATTAAGGTAAATAAATCAAACGCACCTTCCCCATTCAATTACATCACCCTAGAACATGGGGGTATTACCCCATCATCCTGGTGATGAGAGGTTTATAGGGAAGAAGAAAAGAATAGAAATGAATGATGAAAATAGAAAAACATAGGGAGCTCCATGCATAATTCAGCATCTCACTTAATACTTAGCCTTCGATTTAATTCATCAAGAAGATGAAATTTCTCTATTTATAGTATTTGGATTGTTTATTCCTGACATATACATAATGTGTAAAAGTGTTTCATGCCGTGTAATTCCAATCTGAGGTTTCCTCCATGATTTTAAAATCGATTTGAATCACACACAATACTCATTCGAAGATTTGGAATGTTAAATCCATTCACGACATGTATTGGGGACCCATTATGTGTAACCTTTAAATATTCGGATCCCATGAATATCAGAATATTTCTTCTCCAAAAAAATATCAAAAAATTTCACTTCATGTAATGTTGTCACAAAATGTGTGTTGGCCTATCACATGATGTATCAACTTCACAACTCGTCCTGGAAGTATCCTTCCTCTTCAATGATGTCACATTGTATAATGGGATTACATGACTTGTAGTCATTCTACTCCTACTTTTCCAACTTCAAACTCCCTCAAAAATCTGTTGTCTCGCTACATCACTTCTCTCACGGTGCGATGGGTATTTTCACTACAATTTCAACTTATTTTCATTCCTTTTCCCAAAATTGTTATTTCCTTCTATAAGATATAAAACAAATCAAAACATTAAAAAAATGGATTGATTATTCAATTAAATGCATCATTATAACCATAAAATTTAGGCATCTAATACTCTTATCAAATACACACATACTTAAATTTAGCATTCTCCTCAAGGATGAAAACTCATCATACTAAAAATAACATTCACCATTACATGATTTAAATTCTATTTCAATAAAATAAATTGATAAAATGACAAATTAAATTTTTTGGCATCACATATATAAAATCTATCAATTAAACATTTTATCAAAGAAACAATTCAATCATAAATTTTATTATTTTATCTTTTGAAATATAAAATATAATTCATTAATAAATTTTTATTTTTTAATACATTATCAATATACATTCTATTTGAAATTTACATCTCATGAAGTTTTCCACTCATTATTAGGATACAAATGAAAAAATTTATCGACATATATCAATAACATGTAATATAACATAGTCTTATAGGTCATCTTATATCTACACTGTGTAATGAAATAATCACAATAAATCATGAGGGGTTCACTGTTAAGTATTAAATGTCTCTGAGACTTATGGTATGTAGTTAAATAATGTAAAAATTAAATCTCAAAAAATTGGTTCATCTATAATGTACTTTTCATGATAATCAATAATATCTCAATGAAAGTATCATTTTTTCCAATATCTCTGAGTAGGCCCATAAGATATGAAATGAAATAAATGAAACCCCCTATTTTTATTTTTATTATTTTATTTTTAGAATTTTGTGCTAGAGAAAATTCTCACATCCACCACCCACCCCAAAATTATCTCCTCACGACACAATTTTTAATAGTTATAATAAGATCACAAGTCTGGTAAATGGTGATTTTTTAATCTATCTAGAAAAAACTCATTTATTATGAGGGTGTGCAATAAAATGGAAGAATGTTCCTTCCTTAATTCTCATTAAATATCCCACATAGTTATCCCCTACAAAATTTACATCCCATCCACAATATTCTAATTCCCCCTATATTATGTTTGATAATCATGTAAAATTTATTGAAGAAGGTAGGAACAGATAAAATAGGCTTGTAACATGGATCATTTCCTAACATGTCTATTAATTTAATATACAAGTAAAAATGGATTCATGTAAGTTGGGTTTTAGTATTACAGTTTAAACAGAAAACATTTCCTTAATAATTTTAAATGTGAGTCTATATAGTTATATCACCATTAAGATGCAATGAAATTTTTTGATGAAAACAATCCCGAGATTCTCAAGGAATATACTATAGAAAGAATGAGAAACATTTATCTCAGTGGATGTCTTGGTAATGCGATGAATTGATGGGAAAAATCATTATTAAAATGAATAAAAATAATTAAATCAAGGAAAAAACATCAGAAATTATAAGCATGGACAAATATTAGAAAAAAAATTATTTACAATGGTAAACATTCTCCTATAAATCATTATTTGTAAAATTTTAATCCACGTGATTATCTATATTAATTATTTTCCCCATTTTCTCATTAAAATTTATTGAAAATTAAATTTAAACTCATGGAATAATAATTTTCATCAGTAGTTTCACACCCCCTTATTCTTTTGATTAAAGGATGAATCATGTGAGGACATGCAATTGGTAGTAAAAAATATCTAATTAAATATGGAGAGTATGGATGAAAAATATACAATTGAAAATATTAATACCCTTTCAAATTGACCCTTCAATCATGGATTTTTTTGTTCTGCCTAATGAAGATTCATGAATTTAATGTTGTTTCACCTTATTTTGATTCTCACTACTTGCTATTTCCTGGGACTTGATGGTCCATCAAATGAATAATAAACAGGTGATAGCACATGACATTATTAATGAATTTTGAAAATTTTGGAATCAGAGAATGTGTGCCTCTAAAAATATAAAATAATTAAAAACATAAAAACATGGGTTCCCTTTAGGAATCTATTTCATTTACCATTATTGGCTCGACCTTATCTCCTTAAAATTCATCCCACAGGAAGAATGATTGAAAATCTTGTTCCAATTGGGGTCCTTAAATGGTCTCAAATGTGTTCTATCCACATAGGTCATCCGGTGTTATTATTCTCCAAATAAATTGATTCTTTGGGAATTTAATACTTATTTTACCTCTATTTGACTGACCCACCATTTTTTCCTCAACTCTGATAAACTAAATGGTTATTTATATAGCATCCATACATGTTTTACATTCTCAAATGCAATGGAGTTAGTTACTGCTCTAATGTTAGTTGTTTTCATCTTAATACTCTCTTTCTTCTTCAGTTGAACATCTTCTTTTAAAATATCATCTAATTCATGCACCTCTTCTATATTAGTGACATCGTCATCATCATCTTTTTTACTTTTTAAAAACTCATCATCCTCTCGCACATCGTATTTTTTCATTGCCCATTGGATGTTGAAACATACATTATCACTTCTAAATCATAGACAGTGTCCTTTATTCTAAACATTGATCAATGCACACCCTATGGCTAAAAATTTCCTTCCTATAATGACTGGATTTCTCTCCTCATCCATATCCAGCACTAGAAATTCGATGTGAAAGTAGAGCTTGTCAACTTTGATAAGGATTTCTTCATTTAATCCTCTTGGGTATTTCACTAATGAACCAGCTAATTGAAGAGGTACTCTTGTATGATTCAGTCCATCTAGTCCCAACCACATGAATTTCATGTACGATATGATGTTAACACTCACATATATGTCACACAAAGTGTTTCTACATTTTTTAGCTCTAATAAAGATGGGAATTAAAAATATAACTGAATATATTCTATTCATAGATCGATAATTTTATAACACTTCCAAACACTATCATTTGAGTTGAATAGACCTAATCAATTCCATTTTCTCTTATTGTTTACTATCTCTTTCATGAATTTCGTATATGTTGGAATGTTGGAAAGTTATCTTGAAAAAGGTATATTAATCTTCAATTTTTTAAATTGATCATGAAACATACTATATGTACATTGTTATTTATTTACACCATTCAATCTGGAAAAGGAATCCATAGATTTTAATGTGGTGGTTCTATTTCTTCGTTAGTTACTTGTTCCTAACTTTTTTCTTCCTCCTCTTCACTTGCCTCCACTAGTGGTCTTCTTGAAAACTCTATTCCACTTGTTTCTATTTTATTCCCACTTATAATCTCTATAGCACTCAAATAATCATGTATTTTTTATTAGGTGATCTTATAAGTGTACCTATTGTTTTATCTCATTGTTGATCAGCAATTTTTTCAACTTGACTCACTAGATTCAGCAGAGCAGCATTTTGGTATAATTCTTCTTCATTTATTTCCATAAATGTAACCCCAAAATCAATGATCGATGTTTCAATCATCTCATCCAATGAATGGACCAGGATTATCAGTTTGGTCCATTTGGGTGATTTTTTTGTAATCCTTAGGTCCTTTTTTGATATCATTTCCCTTGTTGTTATTGTGTTCTCCATCTGTATAATTTATTTCCCTGATTATAGTAAATAATAATTCATATCTTATACACATGTACCTTGGGTGTTTTTTTATTTTCCCATCATGATATCTATATTCTTGGTCAGTGAATCAATATATAATGTCATCCATTCAATGTTTTTTACTACATTAACACCTTTCTATTGGGTTTCATGTCATTTACATTGGAAACTATTGCTCGTCATTTCATCCATTAGGTTGTAGCATAGTTCAGGAAGTTTCTTAATTAAGGATCTTCCAGGAACAATGTCATAAATTGACCTATTTCCCTATTACAAGCCATTATATAGTGTTTTTACTTGTATCCATAGATCTATACCATAGTTATATAATTTTTAATTCATATCCTTATACCACTCTTAGGTAGAATACAAATATTCATCATCAAATTGGAAAAAGTTCAGAATATTTACCCATATGTCAATCGATTTAGATGGTGGAATGAAATGGGTGAGGAAGTTCCATGAAAGCACATCCCATGTAGTGATTGAATGCGCAATAATTAATTTAATCTTTTATTAAGCTCATTCATGAAATAAAATTGTAATAGGTGAAATATTAACATGTTTGTTGAGACATTTTTGAATTTGAAAGTATCCCAGAGCTCACAGAAGTTTCCCATATAACTGTGTTGATCGTTATGTGGATGTACGGTGAATTTTATGTTGTTAAAAATCAACAAAATTATATTAGGATTTATCTCTAATTGATTTCCAAAGACGTGGAGTGCTAGGATGCTCGGTAACAATCCTATATTTAATGGTCGCCCATAGACTTCGAGTGTCCATAGCCCTTGATCTCATTGACGTATCTCAGCATGTTGGTTTTTCATAGTGCATGCCATGGTCATAGTGTCTTTAATAATTCGGCTTGGTTTAGAAGGTTTGGATGAATCTATTGTGTTTTTATTGTTTGATTGAGTGTTATCATTGTGCATTATTTTTTTTTGAAACTCACAGTACACACAGTGTAATATAGAAATTGAAATAGAAAAAAATTTTAATATAATAAAATAAAAACTAACTTCGCACAATCCCAAAAAAAACATCAATTGGATATCAAGGTTGGGTGTCATTATTTCCCTAAAAAATATGAAAAAAAAAATTTGAAAAACCAAAACTATCCTACTCGATTAATTAAAATATTGTTAAGTGGTAGTTCACGGTAGAACCCACAAGGAAGAAGAAGTTATCTTTATTAGGTTTTCAAAGAGATTTTATTTTTTAAAATTGTATAAATAGGTGAAAAAATGGTTTGTTTGAATTGAAGAATGAAAAAAATCAGATTGATTGGTTTTTTCCAAATAGATTGTGAAATCATATCCGAGATTTTTAATATCATGTTTTTCTTGGTGAAATTGTATTTTAGATAATATTTTGGTTAATTCATGATTGGTATTGGAGTCGAGATGAGAAAGATCCAATGGTTATGGTATATCCTCTTTAACGTGGCTATTCCCAATTTCCCATGGTTTGGTAATTTTGAGTGTTTCTGTATCATGTTTTTCTTGGTACTATATTTAAGCCTGATTTCTCCTAAATACGGCAATGTTCATTCCTTATTTAGGGTTTTTATTTTCATAATTTTAATGTTTTTTTAATTAAGTTGTCAATGGTAGTGATGAAATAAAAATAAAGGGATTGGAAGATGAATAATAAATTACACCAACCAAACACATGAATTATTAATATAAATAAATCCAATGCACCTTTCCCCTTCGATTATAATATCCCATCACATGGTGGGATTACCCCCTCATTCTAGTGATGATAGTTTTAGAGGGAATGAAAAAAAAGTAATGTATAGTGAGAATAGAGGGGATTTTGGGAGGGTCATGTTCAATGTAGCTTCTCACTCCAAGATTGGTTTCCAATAGAAATCATTAAGATGTTTGAAAATACCATATTTATAGGATTTAGATTCATTCTTCGTGACACATTACATGATATATAATATTATTTCACATCACATAATCTTTATATGATGTAGTCTCTTTGATTTAAGAATCCTTGTTAATCTCGTGTAAATCTCATTTAAAACATTGTAATGTTGACTATTTTCATGATGTGTATTGAAAAAATATTATGTGTGACCATTAAATCTTTATATCCCATGAATCTCAACATATTTCTTGTCAAAAAACAAATCTCAAAAAATTTCACATCATGTAATGTAGTTACACGATGTGTATTGGTCTATCATAGACTGTATCAACTGAACCACTTTATCTAGCACCAACCTTCCACTTAAATTATGTCATGAAATGTAGTAGTATTATATGATTTATAATCATTCTTCCCCTATTTTTGAATCTTCAAACTCCCTAAAAAATTTGAGGTCGTGATGCTTCTCTTTTCTCATGGTTCAATGTGTCTATTCTCATTAATTTCCACATTTTTTTTCCATTTTTACACAATCATTAATTTCCAAACATATGATATAAAAGAAATCAAAAAATTATAAAATTTTATATTTATTCAATTAAATACAACATTATATCAAAAAAATGTATACATAAAATACACATATCAGTTTCCTTAAAAATTTCATATAAAACTAAGCTATCAATTTTATAGTTTTCTACATTTTTTGATACTATGATAATTATTCATTGATTGTGAGGTTTGATATTCAATTATTGAGGTTTAGATTACTGGTATATCTTTGAATATCTATTAATTATAATGTTGGATCATATCAAGATTATTATATGACGTACTCTTGGATACCTTCTTATCCTAAATTTTGAGAAAAAATTGTGCTCTTCTTTTCCTTTATAAATTTGGAGTGTCCTGCAGATAATTTTTCTAATCACCCTTGCATGAATTTTTTCCCACATTCTGGGGTCAATTTCATAATCTCTATATTTTAAAGATGAAGATAGTGGATGTGAATATAGGGTGTAATTTGTAGAACCGATTCTTGGTGAAACATGGAAATACATGGTGGATTATTTTTGTTTCTTATGGTGGGGGTTAATATTCCATCTTGAAATTAATCCAAGAGTACACATAATGAGAAATAGATTTACAATTTCGTATGTTAGTCATGGTTAGAGGATATTTGGATGTATATTTCCCATTATATTTTCAATCTTGTCATTGTATATGAATTTCATATCTCAACCATTTTTTGTATACATTTTCTTTATTTACATATATAATATTTGTGTTTTTAGTTATTTTGTACAAAATATAATTTGTTCTATTAATGGTGATATAAGATAAATTTTCCCATGATTCTCAATATGGATACTTGATGTTTTTCACCATCCCATTCTTATTATATTTTGGAATGGGGAGGCACACCAAGATTAAGTTTTTCCTCTTTTGGTCCCACATAGGTAAGACCATATCAATGTGGTATTGGAGAGATAAATTCCTAAAAAAGATTTTATGAGTTATTAGTATTGTCAGGACTTGTTAATTTAGTGAAATTATTTCATGGTACTCTTGAGTTTTGTTATCATCCCATAGTGACTAACATATGATCGGTGGTCAATGTATCCTTTAACCAAGATAATAATCACATGTTATCCAAAAGAGTGTTAAAATTAATTATTGCACAGTATAGTAAAGTCAATAAATTTATCATATGGTGGTTAATTATGCTATTCTATGTCTTTACTATATCATCTCATACTAATATAGTCTAACCATTTTGTTGTTATCCTAACAAATTTGGGGAGTTACCCACTAATTAAAACCTTCTATATGGATAATATTTCATGAAAATATTATTCATGTAGTTGTGACCCTTTTTAGTTGTTAGTGATTAATGATTGATTGTATCAGAGACTTGGTTGAGCGATATAATATCCCCATGATCTAAGATAATTTCTCCCATATTCATTAAAAATGAATATCTTTGTTATTTTGTGTATGGTACTTCCAACTAAGTTGGATGAGAATACACATGAATTGTATATGATTCATTCATTATGTTGAAAGAGGACTTTTTGGTTTGAAATGAGAGAATGATCTTCTAGAAATAAATGCATGGTTAAAGACTAAGAAAAGAATTTCAATCTAGTTTTGACTATCAATAAATAGTCATTAATTCTTTAATTGGGTTTACTAAATGAAAAATTGATCCATTATATGATGATTTTTCCATAAAATCATAATTGTTCTTCTTTACGGTTGTTGTAGATTGTGACTTTATTTAGGATGTTGTATTATCTATGGGTGGTGTACTCCACAGAGGGTAGAATGACTATGTTTGTTAATATGTTAAGGTACATAGACCTTATGATCTATACAAATATCATTTTTTATATTTTAAATTTTTTATCATGGTGGTTATGTTAGAGACATTATAGGAAGTTTTTTCCAGAAACATTTATGAATTTTTGTAATACCAAAAATTCTTGAGTATCTAAGAAAGAATTGGCTCATTATGAAATCTTAGTGTGGAATATCCCTAGATTTGGGAGTATACCATATTTTAGAATGAATAAATATAAAATACTTTTGTGGATAGACTTATGAATGGGTTATAAAAAATAAATCATTGATTCCCTTTTTATCCAAATTTAATAGTAAGAATTTGATAGGGGAAAGATCTAGCGGTGTCTGGGTATTCAGAGAAGGAAGATGCATCAAACCACTCCCAAGTTAACCACTTTTGTTAAATAATTTTATATATGGAATGAAACCATTTAGATCTATGAATGATTTATATTGTGGAAGGTTATTATAAAAAAACCATTGATGAATTTCAGATTATATTTCATGTATTCCCTTCATAGACCCTCATATTGGATGCCTCTAGAGTTTTTTATTATTTCTATATCATATATTCAAAGGTCAGAGATTCTAATTAAAGCCCATGGTTGAAATTTTTTTCTTTTGAGTATCCCCTTATATTTGTCAAATTATACTAACCCCGTATGGTAAAAATACTTTATCCTTAGTGGTGATGATGTTCAAAGGGTATTCTACCATGGAAGAGATGTAATACAGATGCACCAACCTTGGCATGGATTATAAAAAAAATTAATATATTATTTTTTCATAATGGAGAGTATGTGATGCATGTTCCAACCCTAACAGTTATTTGGATCACCACACATGTTGTGAGAATATCCCTCACTAATTATGTTGTAATTAGATACCCCTCATATCATAATCATTGGATTATATTCTCTATTAATGGATAATAATTCTATGCTCATGACTATTAAAAACCCATGAATTATTTGAAAGGGTGTACATTGGTTATCCATTGATGGGAGACTATAATTTTTAATATCGATCATTTAGGATAGGGAATTTTAGTGTTGATAGGGGGAATATGAACACCCCTATAGTATTTATGGGGAATATAGACCTAATATTTATTGGTGTTAACTAAATGTGGAGTCTGTTTAATGTTTTTTAACATTACCTAGTTTCTCAATGAGATTATAAATTGGTTAATAACATCTTGTATCATGAGATTCACATTGTTGTGTTAGAACATCATGATGTATAATATTTGGTTGTTAATGAGATATCAGTGGTGAATTATTGATGTGTAAGATAATGACTACCGAACTAGAATCTATGAATGAATTAGGTAAGAGTAATAGGATCACTGTCATTTTAAAATATTGTCCTCATGTAGAGAGGGATTCATTTGTCATATTTTCTCATCATTGTTAGCTCCAAACTCTTCCCATGAGTGAAAAAACTATATTGAATATTTATATTCTTTAGAATTTTCTCATTTATTTTTCTTAGGTGATGGACCTAGAGAGTTTCTCAGAATGTGGGGAGTATGTAATCCACTCCCATAAAAAGAAATTTTTTTACCCATGGTATTCATGTTATATATCATGAATATCATCTTGGGTGGGGATCAACCTCGTGGATTAAAGATCGTATTTTTCTATGCATAGAGAATATTGTGAGAGATACAACCATATATAAACTATTACTCTATAGTAATTAATGATAATTAATTTTGAGGATGGTTTTTTTATTACTCTTTTGTTATCCAAGGATATAAATTCAAAAAATTTACATCATCTAAATGGTCAAGACTGTCTACTTTAGAATGTGTAGGACTATACCACCTAATAAAAAATAGTGTATTATGTGGATGTTTTATGAAGTTAGTTATCTTATTTACATGATCATCATAAAAATTCTTGATATATAACTGAAAACATAAACCAGTTGTATTCTATAAATTTTATTCACCAATTTGAGATTATGAATTAGAAAAAATATTAATGTGAATGTTTCTAAATAGGGTATAGAAGTACATTGCATGTTATTTATTCAAGAGATAGTGATATTATTGCTAATTTTATTCTAGCTAGGGAGGGTGGAGGAACTATCCTAGGTCTGTAGGAGTATGCTACCTTTGAAATGTTTGGGTGCTAGTTTAAAATCAATGTAACATTCTTGGTGGTTTAGTTCATTATAGATGGGTGGTTCTCATAAAAAAATACTAAGAAAACTCTTTAAAGGTGGGGGATAAATCACTCACACTAGAGAAAACTTGGTTCTTGAACCATTATAATATGGACTTCAATGTTTTATATGTTTAAATCACCATATTTAGTAGGATGGAATTTAGATGAGATGTGGGTTTAAGGTATAGAGTCTTAGAAAGATATTCATAATGAACATGTTTGTTTCTATTAAGGTTCTTCTTCTAAATAAGTTGGTTCGAATGACCTAGGGGATAGAAGAGGATGTTATCATCTTGGGTAGTTGTGCATTGAGTTAATTGACATCTTCAATATATTTATTTTAATTAAGTGTGTGAGATGATGGGATGTATTTTATATATGGTTTTTTAGTGATCATCCTTAGTGGGAAAAACTTTTTCTTCCCTTTTTTAGTTTGAATATGTTTAATGGTGATGAGAATGTATTTAACCCATCTTCTTATGATTTATAATAAGGTGAGTTTTTTATTTTAAAATATGAGGACCTCTCTATTGTTAAAAATAGAGAATTTACTTAGAATTTTTCATTATAAATTTTTTCTAATGGTTTCCCTGATCTCCAAGTGAAATGGTTACCCCCTAATATGTATTTTGGATAATTTATAAGGATTGTGATTGGTAAGATATTTTTAATACTTGATATTATTATATTCATTTACATAATAAAAATTGATGAAATGTCTTATTAATTACATGTCATATAGATATTTTTATATTGTAGTCATCTCTAAAATATAGGGTTTATCCACGGAGTGATATAACCACCATTTAAATTTTATTCCATGGAGTTTCCCACTAATGGTGCATCACTTAATGAAATTATCTAATATTTAATCAAGTAATTAAAATTTTAAGTGACCCTAACATCCAAAATAAATCATATTTATAATATCTCTCTAGGGTTAGCCTCTTTGGTTTTCAATAAAAACTTTAGATAAATGGAGATATGGGAGAGACTGTATCAAGGTGAAATAGACAATATACTGATGGATTGGTGCCAAATATTTGAATATAATGATGAATGAATCATGTGGTTAAAATCATAAAATCATAATATTAATAACATGTTGAAGCGATCATCATTTTTTCATGATGTAATAAACTATTATATTTATATTTATATGTATGTTTTATTATGATGCTTCAGAGCTCATTCAATTATTTTAATGAAGAATAACACATATCCCCACAGAATTATAAATTTATACTATATTTTTGTTTCATACCCAATATTCTTTTTCCTTAGATAAATATGTGAAAAAAATTTGGTAGATTTTTTATAAATTTCCAATATTTATTTTCCATCTCCAATTCTCATATGATTTCCCTTATCCATTCACCACTTGTGCATCGTTGGCCTTCAATATTGCCAATGAGTTGAAAAATAATTTTGTTTAATGATACTAAATAAATATATTTAACTATGGATTAATAATTTAGGATCCAAAATGAATATATTGGTGCATGATAGGATCTTCAGTAGATGGTGGATCACTAGAGGTATGTTGTTGTGGTTTCCTAATGTGAAATAGTAAATCATGTGAGTGGTTTATATGGAAGATGATTGTAAACAAATTTTCTATAAATGGATGGATATAAATTTAACTTGAACTGACACAGTAGTAATAGTTGTAAATTTTGGTTGGGTATTTTTATTGGTTATATGTGAGAAAAATGAATGATGAGTGATTCTAGGAATTTTTTATATTCTAGGATTGAATATAAGTAACAAAAGGTAGTTTTTTGGAGATAAATGTTGTGTATTATCCATGCAATGTGACCAAGGGTTATTATAAAAATTTTAAAGATCACATGGTGTGTGACCATCGTACAAATTCCATGTTTCAATGAGTTAAATTGCATGGTGCATATGTAGATTATATGATTAAGTTGATGTTTAGACACACACATCATCTTCCCATGGTATCGTGTGTGTTTTACTTCTTAGAAGTACACAATGAGTGAGATTTATATGTATACATATCATGTACACGTGTAATATATTTTGGAGTAAGTGGGAGTTTATTTTTGGGGATGAGATTTAATTTTGAGACATTTTTGGTAACACATACTATGTAACATTTTGAACATTACATGTAGATAAAAGTGAAAATTCTATAGGGGTGACTGTACATGAACATGATACCTATATGGAGTTACAAAAAATATACCCCAATAAGAAATATCATGTAGTTATTAAAATTACTATTTTTATATATAGTATGTGATAGTATACTAATTTTTAGCTTCAGTGTCAAGATATAAGGTGATATAGTTTAGACTTCTATTCTTCGTTGGGATAGAAATGGGCACTTATAATAGATATCAGAGTAATCTAGGGGTTGTACCCTATGGTATTAATGTTGTGAAATGAAAAGGGACCCCCTTATCATATACAGTTTTGACCCCCCCCCCCCCCCATATACATTACTTTTGAGTCCTATATCAATTTATTTCTATATACTCTACCTCATCTAAGACATAAAATGGGGTGTGAGTCCTCCCATGTGATTGATTAATTCCATAAATGATAGATATCCCTACGAGAATTTAGGGTTGAGCACTACTATTCAAAATATATGATTTGGGTTTTTTCATTGGTGGATAGTTATGATAGTAAAGTTTAATACTCTCTTAGATGGCATATATTCTTAGAAATGATGTGGGTTCCCCTAGAATTTTTTTGATTGTTAAATAGTATTGGGGATGCTAAGGTGTGTTTCTCCCTTAACTGATGTGCATTTTCTAATGATGACTGGGTTTATTTTTAATATATTATAGTGGTGGTATGGTTGAATGTTTGAGTAAATCATACATTTTAAGTCTTTTATCTCCTCAAGTGGAAATATTTTTCCTTCATGATGTGACATAGATATGGTCTATCAATTTAAAAAATTATGGATCTTTGGTAATCCAAGAATCCATTTTCTATTATGAGGGAAAACCATGGAGGATTGAGGCTATGATGATGGAAATTTTTTTTATCCTTGTGACTTCTAGTGGATTATAATATCTATATTTTTTTGTTAACTTGATTTTGGATACCTTCCTGTAACAAAGAGGAAGTGGAATTCCATATTTCAATTAATTTTTTAGGTTTGGGGTTTTCTCCTCGGTGAATTTATACTAAGATGTATATTTTATCTTTTCCCATGAATGTTTTCTCTATGTTGTAGAAGAACTATTCAATTATATTCATAGTTAATGTATTGTTTATGTGGAATCATATTATCTAAATCATGGTGATTATTTGTGATACACAATGGGGTTAGGTTAGTTTTTATGTTTTTGGTGATTATTGTGGATAGAGATCTATCTAGGTTTATATGTAGTGAGAAGGTGTGTTTCACTATCTTACATCAATAAAATTAAAAAACATATTATTTTTTAGTTTCATTGGTATTTCCCATTCTGTAATTTCACTTGTATTTGATATCTCGTGAATGTGTTATTTATAGTTCACTTGTTTATATGTTAATAGAAAAAGTGTATTTAGATATTTTCTATATTATATATTTATTTTTTATAGGTTTATATTGTCTAAAATTTCTTATACTGTTAGATAATCTTACTTGGTTATATTCACTAGCCCTTTTCCAATTGTCTGTAGGCTGGGGTGTCACACTCTTCTTTAATACTCTTTAGATAGGTCCCTATTGGAAAAAATTATTTCATTGAAAACAATTAGAAAATATATTCATTAATTTATATTGATCTAAACCTCAATTTAAACTACCCCTGAGAAAACAATTTTTAGTTTGTAACACATTCTTGGTTTATTGAACATAGGATTATTTTCAATGTTAGCCCTCTCATTTTCTATACTATGCATTACTCACATATATTTATAGTGGAATAATTTCTCTAACATTTCATTAAGTTAAACTATACAACAATATCCCACATTAAATTATATTTTTTATTAATATGGTAGGTATTTGAAAATTTAAAAAATAAATATTGTCTTTCATTTTTAAAATGAGTATTGGTAGAAAAACCAAATGGTGGAATCTTTAACCCACTTAGAATTGATTTGTTTTTTTTATTCAAAAATTATTAAATTAATAATCATGAAATAAATATGAATTGATAAAAGAATATTGGGAGGATATTAATGTAACCAAAAAATTTATGATAGGATTGAATTAATTACCCAATCAAGTATTCATTACATGTTGAGTTGTAAATAATGTATTAGGGTTTAAGAAATGCCTCGTATCATTGAAGTGTGTTTCTAGAGCATGAATGTGAGTTGTTCTCGTTACACATAAGATAATAGAAGTGATATTATCACTTTCTAGAAACTCTTGAATATCCATAAACATAAAAATAATGGTTTATTATGTTTCTACTAACATATCATGATGATTATACTTTTGGTAAAAATTTGAAATGATCATTGAACTATAAAGATCCTTCTTGAATGTTCCTATTTAAAATAGTTCAAGAATATTTTAGGAATTTGATGGGTATAAAATATTTCAATAGATTATTTGTATTTTTGAACATTATATCATTTAAAATATTTTTATATAGTTTTCTATGAATTGAAATCTGAAATATTATCTTATGAAGAAGGCAGATTTGATGTGAGGAAGATACAAGGATGGTGTTTGATTTTTTTTTGGATTTATGAGGTAGTGGAAGATCCATTGAAATAATATAAGAAATATTAATATACTAAAAATTAATTAGAATAAATATGGTGAAAATTGAATATTATTTGAAATTATTTTGAAGTATGTTGAAGTGTTTTATATTTTTTGATGAATTTTAAAGAAGGGAGAAAATTATTAATAGTTATATGTTGTTCAATATTTGGAAAAAACATCCATATGTATGAGTTACTCTAAATTTTAGAGTGATATAGAGAATAATTTCTATGATGTATATTTCATGAAAAATATTAATGGAATAAATATGTGGGGGTTAATATATATGTTTTATCTAGATCAATTTTAATGGTAATCAATAAATAAGGGTTATCCAGAACATAAAAAATGGAATTTGAAAAGGAAATAGAGTCTCAAAATGATATTAAAGAGTTCCCCAGATAATAAATCAAGGTACTAAGAGGAGAGATTCTGAAATTTTCAAAGTATATTATTTCACTATTATATGTAAGGGTTAGTCACTCATTTTTAAGAGTACTTTTGTGTTGAATATTATGAATTTCATTTTGAAATCAAGCTTAAAGATATATTTTATAATTTCATAGAATGATGTAAAAGATATTATTATGAATTTAAAAAGAAAATGGTGTGCATTGTAATTCCTGAAATATTTCATATATTATATAATATATTTTTTGGAACATGTTATCTTTAAAATATGTGAAAATTATAAAATTACAATATGTCATTATGATACCTAATATATCAAGGTTTAAATATAATTTTTTCATATCATAAGTATTATGTGTTGATTCATAAATAATATATTTAGTTCATATGTATGGTATTTTATGACTGATTTTTGTAAGGGATTGTGCCTCTCTACTATGAAATATGTGATTATTGTTCTATATGAACAATTCTTCAGTAAGATAAAATGTTTTTATTATGGAGTACTAATGTGACTATAATGATTTTTCTTTCAAAGATATTGATATCAATATTCTATTTAGAGTTATGATTTATGAACATTTAGAAGTAGGAATAAATAGTTATGGATATTTCACTAGAATGAGAAGCTTCACACAATAACTATTTCCTCGTAGAGTTATGTACTCATGGAAAAATAGAGGTAGATATTTTAGAGATTTCCAATGATAATAATGGAGATTCAGAAATAAAATTCTAACAGTAATTATATTTCAAAGAAAGAAAATTCATTAAATATTTTTGTTATTCTATAGATAAGGATAAATATTTAAAATCAAAATATCATGGAGGAAATTTCTAGAAAATCATAACTAGAATTAAAATAATTATGTATTTCAAAATACCATTGATAATATATAGATATTATTATAGGGGATTGAAGGAAAAAAGATTATATATAATATAAGTGTCCATATTGAAGGACTTGAATATTCTAAAATATGAAAACTATTATCAATATTAAATTTAGAAAATATTAAGGGAAAGAGATGTAGAAAGGGGACATGATTATAAACCAGAGTTTTGATTGTCTTAAATAACCTACATATAAAAAATTCACAGATTCATTATGAATGAATAAGATATTATCATTATGTTTGGAAGAATAATTTATTTGGGTTAGAAGAGGTCAATGATATTGCTAAATAATATCTAGAGCATAAATTATTCTTGAAAATGTAATATAATGATTCACCTATATTATATTAATAAAAAAATAGTGACATATCAATGATAATTTTTATATATTGGTGGTTCCCCTTTGATGTTTATAGTATGAGTAATGAGATATGATACATAATATCCTTGAGTGACCTAAGCCATTACTATTGACCATATATTAAAGAGGATCAACATAATCTTGTATTAGAAGAATAAAGACTACTTGCTTATAGATCTAATGAAGAGGATAGATTGGGCCTTCTATATAATCTATTTAGTGTTGAAAATATAATGGTTCTTGGTATCCACATTCGACTGGTTTAATCTTGATTATAAAAGATCATTCATGTGTTTGGGTGATATTTTCAACTATATAGTATGTATTAGGCAACACATTGTTAGTATGACTCATAAATCCATTTATAAGTTATTATTTCACGTTCGGTCTTATATAACAGGCATAATAACTGAATATGAGATAAACAGAGATACAAATATTGATATATTAATTGAAAATATTTAAAATTAAAAATAGGGTCAAAGTTTTTAATTAAAAAAATAGACCATAATGATTTTCCCTCAACCAACTTTCAGGGTGGTTACATCAGTCCTTGTGGAATAAAAAAAATCTGAATTGAGTTAGTCTATATGTTGTTTTTATGAGAACATGTAAAAGATGTTTTTTTGAAGGAAATTTATACTCATGATTATATAGTTCTGAGATGTGGACTAGTGTTTAATCGTAGTATTATATAGTTTAAAAATTGATAACTTCTAGGCTATATATACATGACCCTTCCTTTTTTACCATGATGGAAAAAAGTTGTATGTAATTACATGTAAATTCATGGGAAATATGTTTCATCTAGGTAGATTATAAATTATCTCTATCTTTAACATGCATACTCTTTAATCACTAACAATTAGTTAATTAATAATAGTTCTAGAACCCCTTTGGGAGATTTGAATCTCCCAAAACCAAATACATGTAAATGGTTTTGGTGTATGTGGTTATAATTCATGTCTTCTCTAGATTTAGTTATCATGTTAACCCTCAAGTTATGGATGACTATGAGTAGAGATGTAGTGGTTGAAAAATTGTCAAATACAGCCCCACTATTCAATGGAGGACAAAATTTTAATTAGTTTAATATATTATCAAGACAGGATTGGGTTGTTTAATTTTTTTCATCCACAATTATGAATATATATACTTTTTATTATTTATATGGATACAAATCATGTTAGGAATTGTTAATTTTATAAATTACACTATGGTATTAAACTATGGATACATGTTTTTTTCATATGTTAGTGTAGTCAATGTACGAATAGTCTGTGTCAAACATTCTATAGACCTTTTTATGTTATTTATCATTAATATATAGAGGGTATTGAATCTTCCAGAATGAAAAATGAACACACGTCTACCCATAAATGTCTAGAATACAAGTAGTTACATTTTAGGAGACTTAGAAATCTAATAAAAGAATTTTTAGGTATTTATATCGAGTAATTAAAATAAAAATTGTAACACCCTAATATTTTAATATATGATTACCATTAAATAGGTAAAAAAATTTAACTGTTTGTTCTACGTGGAATATCGATCTTATACAAAACCATGATATATTTAGAAAAAATATAAATATTTTTATACTCATGTTAAAACATGGTCATTGAATTAGTTATAATTAATAAGAGTGACGACATTATAAAATATATCTAAAAAAATATAGGCTAATTTTAATAAGAATGATATTCAATGAGTATAGCTAAAATGTGTAATAAGACCATTTTAATCATATAATTTTATTTTTCTAAAAAAATTACATTTTATACACTACACTTTTCTTATCAAAAGAATCTTATGATAAATTTATGTTTACATATGTTGGTCAGAGTGGACACTCAAGAGGGGGGTGAATTGAGTTCCAAATAACATTTTTGTTAAAAAATATTTTCTAATAAATTCCCCCAATTTAAAAAACAAGTTAAACTGTAGTGAATTTTTAAAATTGTAAAGGTTCAATTAGATTCTAAAAAGATTGATTAGTTATCAGTTAATCTAATCAGATGATTAAATTAGCTTTTGAAACTAACCTACTGATTTACAATAGATACAAACACTTTCTAGAGTAACTATCAAAGTAACATTAAAATATATTTGTATTTCAAAGTAATAAGAAGTGGAATATAAATTAGATATTATATTTTTAACTTAAACTAACAAATGCACATAAGATATAACCTAGAGGATCAGTCTCAAGCCGAGACTTAGTCCTCTCAAATATATTTATATAAATTTGATCCACACCCTAGATCGAGGTTAACAATAGTACACGACTGTCCAGGCCATGAAGGGACCTCTACCACTATTCTTCTTGGGAAACACAAATAAAGACCAGGACACACAAGGACCTATTCCACCGTTGTCGTGGGTAAAAATGATTAAGGAGTTTCAGTGTGAGGATTCTGATACAAACCATTTCAACATAGGAGACAGTGTGTGTGTGAAATAAACAAGATACACACACTTCTCTAAATTAGATAAAAACCACTTAGAGATAGTATATGAAGGTTAAGAAAGCTATATTGATTGGTATTGCATCTCTGGACTCGTTTAATTCAGCAGAAATGCTTCTGATTCCTCTGGTTTTTCTGTTGAAAAACAGAGTGTCGTAGTTCAGCATTTGTTTATTCCAGAGAGATGATGTTCTCTTGACTCCAGAGTACACCATGTGTTCTTCAGTAATGAATAATTTCATGTATGGAACTTCTTTGAGGATCGTGCAATGTGTTCTTTATAGTTGTGCTCTAGATTGTTTTTCAGTTCAGTACAGAGCTTGTGTGTATTGTAGTATGAGTGTCGAGACTTGTAAAACATGATCATACTTTTTTACTGCAGCTCAAGATTCTTTATATTCCACGAGCTCTAGCAATATGAATAATTTCCTTTCCATAGGCACGAGGTACGGTTAACTGACAGAAAAACAACTATCATTAAATAACATTAATTTCATTAAAAATATCAAATATGAATGTTAGTATTATTTAAATAATACTGACAAAAGGTTAAAAAATAGTGTCACAGTAGTTGTGGAAATGGTGTCTCTTTGAACCGGTGTCTCCTTTATGGTATGTGCTTCATGGTGTGTCCATGTCACGGTGTCTAGATCATGGTGTCTGAGTCACGGTGCGTCTGCAATGGTGCCTGGGTCACGGTGTCTAAGTCACGGTGTGTCCATCACGGTGTCTGGGTCATGGTGTCTAAGTCACGGTGTGTCCTTCAAGGTGTCTGGGTCACAGTGTCTGAGACTTAGACTTCACGGTGTCTTAATACTTAGACAAATATCTGTATTCAAACTTAAATAGTAATATGCATAAAATGAATTATGCTTAACCATTATAAGATAAATACAGAGGTTTGATACAATAAGTGATATTTATGATCATGCATAAGATTTGTAACTAATAACAAAATTAATTGACAGTAATAATATTTTCTATCATTAAAACATAATTTAAACATGATGTGCAATTATGATGGAGATTAATTGACAGTAATAATATTTGTGATCAATTAAACATAATTAATACATGAGGAGTCCAACAATCTCCCCCTTTTTGATGATCACAAATCATGTATAGGCAGAATATAAATGAAATGAAACATTAGAGAAAATAAAACATAGAATAATTGTACATTTTCTCCCCCTTTTGGGATTATAAAAAAGAGAAACATAAAGAATGGAGTGAAACAATGTATTTGTCATTATAAAAACGTCCAGAATACATGATACAAAAAAGGAAAGGCATCCCATCAAAAAGAGAGTAGTCACTGGAATTGTCAGGGATCGACCTTTTCCTTGAATTTATAAGCAACAGGAGTTGGTGCTGATGTCGAAGAAGGCATGGAGGAAGTATACAAAGATGGTAAAGGTAGACCTTTAAAAATGGAGGGAGACAAGGTAAGAGCTGTAGAAGAACTAGTCTGTGGTTGATCAAGAATAACTGGTTTGATCTGAGAGAGGGCTTAGCTGATTGACATAGCAGTTGAGGCTGGGGCAGGTATACCAGGTCTAAGGGGTGCATCAGCTGGAGCAACGATAGAAGTACTCTTCACATGAAGATACGGCTTCAAAAGATTGATGAAATCAGTAATTATTTCTCCACCATATTGCATAGCCCTTTCAAAATCTTCCTTATTTTCCATGAACTTGTCCAATAATCTGTTGAACTCTATAAGCTTTTGAACTTGAGCTTTAAAAACATGAGTCACTGAATGGATTTTCAAATTCTCCACAAGATATTTAAAGTGATTTGTCATGTCACTTTTAGAGAAAATCCAAGTGATATAAAATTCTATCTTCTTGGTGATCTCCTATTGAGCATCATTGGAAATCTTGTAATGAATCAGAACAAGATCAAGTGCTCTATCACTGTTCATCACAACATCAGATAAAGGAGACAAATTGAAGCCACTGAAAGCATTATGAATTTCTTCCATAATTATGGATCCTAGCTCAAAATCATCCAAAGAGGGAAAATAAGTCTGACCAGAGAGACAATAAGCCTTTACAGCTATGGTTAGAACTTTGAGTTGTTTCAAAACTTTTTGCAGACATCCAGTGTACTCATCTGTGAGCTTATTCAGATTTCATACAATCTCTTTCATGCGTTGCAGCATATTTGTGTTTCTTGTTCCATTATTCTCATCAAAATATAATAGATAAGGATGCACATGAGACAAAATCTCTCTAGAAAGGTTGGAAACATCTGGTTCAGGAGAAGCAGCAACATGTGCAGGAGTAGAAACAGGGGCAGGCTCTAATCTTGAAGACAATTCTGTTTGTAGTTTTTCCACAAAACCTTTCAAATTTTCACCATCAGCACTAAGAAACATATTTTCAACTCTGACTTCTTGTATTTCTCGGATCATCCTTGGTTGAATATGTAGAATTATGTTTTCCAAAAGAATCGATGCATCTTCTTGACTTAGTTTAGTCACTAGAAGAGTTTTAGAGGATATAATCTTCTCAACTCCAGCCATGATAGTCTCTCCAAAGACTTTAAAGTCATCCTTAGATACATATGATTGTTGGTCGGGTAAGAGAGTAGGTGAAGGAAGAGGGACATGTTTTAATGTAGATCCTAGTTGCGGTTCAGAATTAGTTTCAGTTTCAGATTCTGATTGAGGTTGAGGTTGAGGCTCTAGTTCTGGTTCTGGGTGAGCTACTGACCCCAGTTGAAACAAAGAAGAGAGATCGATACCAGTTGCAGCCACTTGTTGTGATTCACTCACATCATAAATACTTGTAAACTCATACCTAGTGTACACAGAATTTGTGACAGTTGGTTGAGAGGTTTCAGCAGGTCCAACTTTATCAATCTCAAGGTTTTGAGGTTCCTCCCCCTCAAAATGTGCTTCCTTTTTAGATTCTTGAAGCTCAGGAATTGGGGTAAGATCTATAGGATTAGTTCTAATCTCTTCAGAAAATTCTTGCCTTGCCAACTGAAAGGCAATTTCTATTCTCTCTTCAGCAGAGGGTATGTTCTCAAGAACCGACTATTCCACTGGTTGTGCTTCCAGAGTTGCTTCTTTTTCAACAGGGAGATCTTCTTCAACAGGATATGTCTCTTCCATGGCTTGCTGCTCTAAAACAGGGAAAACCAATTCTCTTGCAGCCTTTGGATGAGTTTCTTGATTTACATTATCTCTAGAAGAAGGATCTTCTTCCTCTCAAAGAATAGAAGGAGATTCTTCTTCACTAAAAACATTAACAACTTCCTCTCTAAAAGGTATTTCAGCACGAACATTAGCAGGGACAACAGTCCTTTCTTTCTCAAAAGGATCTGCTTCCTCTTGAGGTATTTCAGCCTCTTCTTCTTCTTCTTATTCTTTTTCTTCTGGGTACTCAGCCACTTCATCTGGTTCTAAACAAGGATCAGTTATATTATTCGTCCTTCTTGGATAATTAACAAGATTATACTTATTATAATGTTGATCATTATCCTCAACCCACTACTTCTTCCATGGGTTCCAATTAATTTTCATTCATTTTATGATAGGCTTGGATAAACAGAAATCAAAATCCTTTAGATTTTCTTTATTCAGTCCAATCAATCCTTTGGCAACTAACATGGTCGAAATCATCCTTGATTAAAACAAGGAGGTGTATTTGGAAGTGACTTTAATCAGCTCACATATATGGTTAATGACATATTTGCCAAGATTTATCTTATGGCCATTCTTTAACAAGTGAATCTGGAACAGATCCTAATACATCGTCACATCAAAATCTACATTTCTTGGACTAATCAAATTCTGAAAAAATTTGAATAGTAGTCATGTCTCCCCATCCAATTCAGCTTTTATGGCCCTTCGGTTGGTGTTATTTCCAGTCAGGATTTCCAAAGCATTCTCCAGGTCAAATATGTTAGTTGAAGGAGGAGGGTATCTCTGGTAATCATCACACACTCCTTCATGTGGAATCCTCAGACATTCATCCCATAACCCTGAAGAAAATGAACACTTTTGACCATTGACCATGCTTGTTACCATATAGCTTTTTCCAACATCAAAGGAAAACTTTACATACTGGTAAAATTGAGATACCAACCTCGGATAAATTGGTCTATCTTGTCTAGAGAACCATTCAATTCATCTTTGTTCTCTTAATATTTTCATGACCAAAGACTTGCTGGACAACATTCACTCAGGGAAAATCTCTTTTTTAGGTACTATAGTATGGCTTACAAGGTTCAGATTCAGGGGTCCTTCGGGTGCAATCCTCGGTGCTATTTTATGTTTCTTTGTGCGGTGCTTCTGAGATGAGGGTGAAGATGGACGCTTCATCCTAGGCATACACTGAATATTCGATTGAGAGAGAAGGAGAGTTTTTTTTCAAGATAAAGATGGTTTGAGAGAGATAGCAGGAGAGAGCTCACGTAAGGTATCAAGTGAAACCCCTTATGTTTTATCATTTGGGAATGTCAAACGTCATAAAAACAAAAATGCGGGAAAGTAAAAAGTGGTGAAATAAAAATTACCGTGATGCGGGTTAAAATAAATATATAAAGAATCTTCACGGTGAGACGGTGAATAGGCATTACGGTGCGATGAGAAATAGTCATCAAGGTGAGACAATTGATGGTCATCACGATGAGATAGTGAGTGAACTGTTCTATCATGGTGAGACAGTTTAGTGATAGACCGTGAACACAAGGTGTTAACTGTGAGACCGTAAGCATGAAACAGTAACTGAGAAATAGTGAACATGAAACCGTAAAGTAAAATATCAAAAAATAGTAAACAGTGAGACCTATAAGATGACTATTTGTGATTAATCATACCAATATCATGTATGATGTAGTCTAATATCTCAGAAATTAATGGTTTAGTAAATATATCTGTGAGTTCATAATCAGTACCGATGAATTGCAAAGTGATATCACATTTTTTAAAATGATCCCTCAAAAAGTGATGTATTACATCAATATGCTTTGTCCTAGAATGTGAAATAGGATTCTTTGAAATTTTAATAGCACTTGTGTTGTCACAATTTATTGGGGCATGTCTGAATTGATATCCACTGTCTAGTAAAGTGTGTTTCATCGATAAAATTTGTGCAAAACAACTGCCAGTAGCTATGTATTCAGCTTCTACAGTAGATAATGCAACAGAATTTTGTTTCTTACTACACGATGATACCAGTGAATTCCCTAAAAATTGACATGTTCCAGAGGTGCTTTTTCTATCTAACTTACATCCAGAAAAATCAGCATCATAATAACTAACTAGTTAAAAATATTGTCCTTTTGGATAGAACAATCCTAAATTGGGAGTATGCTTGAGGTATTTGAAAACTCTCCTTACAGCATTTAAATGTGACTCATTAGGGTTTTCTTGAAAACGATCACACATACACACACTAAACATAATATCAGGATGACTAGCATTCAAGTAGAGTAGAATTCCAATCATTCCCCTATAAGTGGTTTGATCAACAGATTTTCCATCTTTATTAAGATCCAACTTAAAGGTTTAACTCATGGGAGTGTCACAACTTTTAGTGCTATCCAATCCAAAATGTTTTAAAAGTTCTCTATTATATTTACTTTGAGTTAAAATAATTCCATCATTGTTTTGAATGATTTGAAATCTAAGATTGAATTTATGTTCACCCATTAAACTCATTTCAAATTCTTTTTGCATCATTCTAGAAAAATCAGTACATAAATATGTTTTTGAAGATCCAAAAATAATATCATCTACATAAATTTGTACAACTAAAACATCTTTAGAAATTCGTTTTATAAATAGATTAGGATCAGCTATTCCTTCTGTAGAACCTTTAGAAATTAGAAAAGTACTTAATCTATCATAACAATCTCTTGGAGCTTGTTTTAAACCATATAAATCTATTGATGATTTGAAAATATGATTTTGGAAAATGAGGGTTTGTAAATCCAGGTGGTTGTTCAACAAAAACATCCTCAGCAAAATATCCATTTAAGAATGCACTCTTCACATCCATTTGATATAGTTTGAAATTTATATTTGTAGAATAAGAAAGTAAGATCCTAATGGCTTCTAGTCTGGCTTCTAGAGAAAAAGTCTCCTCATTGTCAATTACTTCTTCTTGATTATATCCTTGTGGAACTAACCTAGCTTTGTTTCTAACTATATTTCCAGCTTCATCTACATTATTTCTAAAAACCCATTTCGTGCATATGGTGAATGTGTCCTTAGGACTTTCTACTAGTTTCCAAACATTATTCCTTTCAAACTGATTGATTTCTTATTGCTTAGAAATTACCCAAAATTCATCATTAATAGCATCATGAATGTTTTTAGGTTCAAGCTATAACAAGAAGGCTTGATGTTCCACCTGATTTCTGAGAGAATCTTTAGTCTGTGTCCCTCTATCAAGATTACCAACAACAACATGTAAAGGATGATTCTGTATAATCCTAGTTGATCTAGTAAATATAGGTCTAGAGATTTTAGGTTCTTATCTAGATTCGGGTTCTTTATGAGGATATTCTGAAATACTTCCAGAACTAGTTGTCCTTACATCAGGTTCATTGATTTTATAATTAAGGTTTAGAACTGATAATTCTTCTTCGAGATTTTCAAGAGATGACTTAGGATCATGTGGATCAGTTTCATCAAATTTTATGTGAACGGATTCTTCCACACACTTTGTTCTCTTATTGAAAACTCTATAGGCTTTGCTAGTTATAGAATATCCTTAAAAGATTCCTTCATAACTCTTAGAAGCAAACTTATCTAGATTATCCTTGGTATTAAGAATAAAGACTTTATACCCAAAAACTTTAAAGTAATTGAACTTAGGCTTTATATTATTCCATAGTTAATAAGGGGTATTCTAGAGAACATGTTTGACTAAGACTCTATTGATGATATAACAAGTTGTATTTACAGTTTCAGCCCAAAAATAAATTGGTAGGACATACTAATTATGCATTGTTCTTTCAATTTCTTGAATGGTTCTATTCCTTCTTTCTACTACACCATTTTGCTGAGGTGTCCTAGGAGCAGACAATTTGTGAATATAGCCATTGTGTGATCAATAATATTCAAATTCTTGATTTTCAAACTCACGACCATGATCACTTCTCAGGGTTTTGAACCTAAGTCCACTATGGTTTTCTACAGACATGGAGTATTTAACAAAGTAATAGCAAGATTCACTGTTGTGGGCTAAGAAATAAACCCATGTATATCTAGAAAATTCATCCACATAGACATAGAAATAGTGCTTCCCATTTATGTTTGAAACTCTTGATGGTCCAAACAAGTCCATGGGAACCAAATCGAGAGGTTGAGAAGTTGAAACTTCTTTCTTTGATTTGAAAGAGATTTTGTGTTGTTTTCCCATTTGATAGGGATTACAAAGCTTGTCATTTGGAAACTCAAGTTTGGGTAAGTCTCCAACTAAGTTTTTCTTAGTTAGTTTTCTAAGTGAGTGTATATTGCAGTGTCCTAATCTTCTATGCAATAACCTAGACTCTTTATGAAAAGCATTTAAACAAGTAACATTTTTCTTAGCTGTAGAATTTAAATCAACAGCAAAAACATTTTCATTTCTCAAAGAAGAAAATATTAAAACATTCTTAAAATTAAAAACATTACAAAAATAATTTTCAAATTTAAAATTAAACCAATCATCACATAATTGATAAATACATAACAGATTATATTTTATTCCATCAACAAATAGAACTTTAGAAATTAGAATTGAATCAGTGTTACCAATTTGTTCTAGGATGATGATTTTTTCCTTAGAATTATCACCAAATGTGACATGGCCTCCATCAATCCTGATTAGGCTCTTGAACTATGAGTAATATTCAAACATATTTGATTAATATCCACTATCCAAATACTATGTATTCTTGTGGGAAATCTTCAAACATGTTTCCTACAAAATAGATTTTGATGGGAAATGACTTTGGTACCCAGATCTTCTTAGGTCCAGAAAGGTTAGCAATCAATGATTATGTTACCAAAATTTGTCTTATGGGTCTCATATAAATTACAAAATCAATATATTTTGAAAGATAAACATTATTTTACCTATAAACATATGTATAACTAGTTGAAGTATAGAAATTTCCAGAACTGGAACTAGCAGAATTTTGTCCAAAATTAGGAATAAATATAATTTTAGTGAACTGTCTTCTTCCAGGTTGGTATCCCAAACTAGTAGTGTATTTTGGTGCAATTTGTTTTCCTAAAATTTTAGTAAGGGTGTCTTTTCCATTTGTGAATTTTTCTATGTCCTTTATAAGTTTCTCATTAGGCATTTTCAATTCTGTATTTTCCTTTAACAATTGAGCATTCTTTTCTTTTTCTATATCAATAAAAGATTTAACATTGGCAGTAAGAGCATGTTGTTTATTTAATGACATATGTTTTTCCTTAAGTTCATTGTATGTTTCCTCCAACATGTTATAGTATTTAGATAATTCATCTTTAGACATATCTTCTGAATCGAGATTAGATTCTACATCAACTCCAGAATAATAGGCATTTGGAACTTTAGTATCTAAGGTTTCCTTAGATGTGTTGGTCATGAAACACATGTTGGCAAGATTATTTTCAGAATCAGAAATTTCATATTCACTTGTGTTGTCTTCTAAAGCACTTCAAGTAGCTTTCATAGCTTTCTTGTACTTCTTGTCCTTATAATCATGTTTGTTTTTGAATTTTAATTTTGGACAGTCAGCCTTGATGGGTCCCTTCCTTTTTCTTTCATAACAGACTATATCATCTTCCTTATCAGGCTTCTTCCAATCCTTTTTTCAGTGAACTTTGTTGTCATATTTATCATTGTAGTTTGTTTTTTTGAAGAATATTTTCTTCCTATAGAACTTTTTAAATCTCCTAGCAATTTGAGCCATCTCAGCATCACTGTCTGAATCCTAATCTTCACTGTTTGAACTTTCAGTAGGTATATGTATTTTTTCCTTGTCTTTGTTCTTTGAAGCAGTAGACTTGAATGCCACAGATTTTCTCTTGGGTTTATCATCATATTCCTTATTTACCTTATGTTCTTCCTCATACATCGTTAATTTACCAATAAGATCTTTGACAGGTAGAGATCCAATGTGACATGATTCTCTGATTGAAATAGAAGTGTCTATCCATCTATCTGGCAAACATCTCAGTATCCTCATGATTTGTTCCTTTGCTGGAATAACCTTTCCATGTGAACTCATTGTGATGACTATCTCATTGAACCTGAGATACATATCAGAAGTAGGTTCATCAGTTTTCATTTTAAAATTATCATATTTAATAGTATAAGTATGTAATATCATTTCTTTTACATTAGTTGTTCCCTCATGAGAAACACCTAAAGTATCCCAAATTTCAAAAGTTATTTTACAAGTAGATATTCTATTGAACTCATCATCTCCTAAAGCATAGTATAAAGCATTCATAGCTTTACAATTATTATTGTATGCCATTTTTGTAGGTTCATCCCAAGTTGTTCTTTCAGTTTCTGGAATTTTATATTGAGATTTTATAGCAGTCCAGATATCAAAACCCAGGCTTTATAAATGAATTTTCATCTTAATATTACATTGGGCATAGTTTGTACCTTTGATGAAAGGTGGACGGTTGGTAGAAGCACCCTCTATTAAATTTTCCATAGCTAGATTTTAGAAAGGATATTTAAAGAGATAAAATTTAGAACTAATAGAAATTTATTATCTTTAAAGATGATGCTAAAATCACAGTTGAAAAACAGAATGTTTGGAAAACATGTATTAATAAAAAAACATTCCTCTGATACCAAATGTTGGACAGAGTGGACACTCAAGAGGGGGGGGGGAGGGTGAATTGAGTTCCAATTAAAACTTCTGTTAAAAAAAATAATTTCTATTAAATTGCCCCAATTTATAAAACAAGTTAAACTATAGTGAATTTGTAAAACTGTAATGGTTCAATTTGATTCTCAAAAGATTGATTAGTTCTCAGTTAGTCTAATCATAAGATTAAATTATCTTATGAAACTAACCTACTGATTTACAATAGATACAAACACTTTCTAGATTAAATATCAAAGTAAATTTAAAACAGATCTGTATTTCAATGTAATAAGCAGTGGAATATAAATTAGATATTGTAGTTTGAACTTAAACTAACAAATGCACAACAGATATAACCAAGAGGTTCAGTCTCAAGCTAAGACTTAGTCCTCTCAAATATATATATATATATATATATATATATATATATATTTGATCCACACCTTTGATCAGGGTTAACAAGAGTCAACGACTGTCCAGGCCACTCAGGGACTCTACCACTGTTCTTTGTGGGAAACAAAAATAAAGACTAGGCCACACAGGGACCTCTTCCACAGTTTCCGTGGGTAAACATGAGTAAGGAGTTTTGGTTTGAGGATTGTGATATCCTCCAATTCAGCAAAGGAGATAGTGTGTGTGTAAAATAAACATGATACACACACTGCTCGAAAATAGATAATAAATCACATAGAGATAGTATATGAAGGTTAAGAATGCTCTAGTGATTTGTAGTGGAGCTCTGGACTCGTAGGATTTAGTAAAAATGCTTCTGAGTCCTTCTTTGGTTTTTCTGTTGAAAAACAAAGTGTCATATTTCATATTTTGTTTCTTTAGGAGAGAATATGTTCTATTGATTCCAGAGTACATAGTGTGTTCTTTAGTAATGTACAATTGCATGTATAGAACCTCTTTGAGGATTGTGTAATGTGTTCTTCACAGTTGTGATCAAGATTACTCTTCAGATCAGTACATATCTCGTGTGTTTTGTAGTATGAGTGTTGAGACGTGTCAAGTGTGAGCATCCTTTTTTACTACAACTCAAGATTCATTTTATTCCATGAGCTCAGACAATAGGAATGATTTCCTTTCCATAGGTACGAGATGCGGTTTCATGGCAGACCAACAACTCTCATTAAATAACATTAATTTCATTAAAAACATCAAATATGACCATTATTATTATTTAAATAATATTGCCAAAAATGATAAGAAACGGTGTCACAATAGTTGTGAAAACAGTGTCTCTTTGAACCGGTGTCTCCATCACGGTATGTGATTCATGGTGTGTCCATGTCATGGTGTCTAGCTCACGGTGCCCGAGTCACGGTGTGTCCGTCACGGTGTCTAGGTCACGGTGTCTGAGTCACGTTGTGACTGTCACGGTGTCTGGGTCACGGTGTCTGAGTCACGGTGTGTCGTTCACGGTGTCTGTGTCACGGTGTCTAAGACTTAGACTTCACAGTGTCTTAATACTTAGAAAATTATCTATATTCAAAATTAAAGAGTAATACGAATAAAATGAATTAAGCTTATCTAATATAAGATAAATACAGAGGTTCGATACAATAAATGAGATTTATGATCATGCATATGATTTGTAACTAATAAAGAGATTAATTAACAGTAATAAGATTTTCTATCATTAAAACATAATTAAAACATGATGTGCAATTATGATGGAGATTAAATGACAGTAATAAGATTTGTGATCATTAAAATATAATTAATACATGTGGAGTCCAACAACATATAATGAAATGAATAATTGGATAAAACTAATTTGTAAATTATATAAAATTTGGAGAATAATAGATTGTGTTCTAATAGTACTTTTCCCAAAAAAAAAGTAGTTTTTAATTATATTTTAAAATTTTATTTAAATGGTAAATTTCTATATTTTAACTTTATAATTTTAAATGATCATTATTTTTTGTTTCATGATTCTATTATACTCATAGAATAATTTCCAGATTTTTTTTCAATGATTGATTTTGAGGTAAATAATGCATTATACAATTTTCACAAGTATCATTATTTAGTGACATTATTAGTATGTTTGTATATTAGAGAAATTTTTGAAAAATTATCTAGAAAAAGAATTAATTTCATTGGTTACATTATAAATCTACATTTTTTTATTCTAGCTTAAAAACCTATATCTAATATTATGTAGTATTTTTATCGAGAAAAATCATTTTTTACAATATAAATTAATTATTTTAAATTTATTTTTAAAAAAAATTTTAAATTGTATGTAAAAAAATTTATTAACATTTTGTAATATATACAACTATATTTTAATTTCCAAAAAATAAATTATTTTGGTAAAAATCAGTTACTTATATAAGAGTAAATTATGGTCAAAATGGATCAATATAGTGAAAAATTCATAAAAATATAAAAACATGTGTGTTACTATATCTTTGAGGTATTTCTATAAATTTTATATTCCTCACTCAATTATTTATCACTTTTGGAGATAATTTATTTTGGACAGTATTCCTATTATTAAAATTTTATGAGTATTTATAAAAAATGCATCCCTTGTTAGTTAAAAAATATGTGTCTCATGACCAGTTAAATGACAATATTAATTATCAATTACATCACAAAAACCTACCAAATTTCCTTCCCCTAGAATCATCTTCCTCCTACATGGGTTTATGGTAAAAATAGACAAATTAAATCACTCCTTTTCTAATGGAATCTCTATGTAAAACTAAATGTTCTCATCATGGGTATTCATTTTATGTTTACTCACGTTATATATTTCATTTAGAATTCCAATTTTTATATCCCTATGTATTCCAATTTTTATTTACCCCATTCATGGATAGTCATAATAATTGGATTAAAGGATAAATATGATATTTATTATATCCTATTGATTTTGGTATGACATATTGGAGATCCTATTAGTGATATTATCAATAAAAATTTTCATTAATTCAATATGTTAAAAATATAGAACTAAGAAGAGAATATTTTTATTAATATTATGTAAACTTTTCATATCCAATATTTCTTCTTCCAAATCATCCCAATTTAGGCATATCAAAATTTAATCAAAAAATAATATCAGTATTATTCTGAAATAATTAAATTATAAATCACCACATAATCCAAAATTAATCATTGTATGTTTCTATCTCTATTGATTTTAGAACCTAATTTAACAATGATATGAATTTATATGATCAATAAATAAAGGGATATAATCACTAGTATAATATGATATAAATATTTAGATAATTATATTTTTTCTATAATTTTAACGTTATTATTAAACACTTTAATTAATAAAACACAGTTTGTTCATTAAGAATCCCAAAAACAAGGTTACATATGACCGATATTGAAAATATTTAATAACATACAAGAAGAAATTCAGTATATGATTATAAATGAATTGTATTAAAAGAAAATATGTGATTATGGTTATAAAATATTTTTTTATGATATATATTTTTATATATACTAGTTTAGGGTGTAATCACGGAAGCCAATAAAAAAGTTGTGGATTTTATTTATCTTAATTGTAATTATTTGAGACATAACACATTTTGATCACCATATTTTCCATAAATGTAGTATTCACTGAACATAGATGTTTTTTACCATAATTATTTTTAATTCATGGGATATAATAATAAAATCAAATTCATTTCTTCAAATTTCTATAGATTCAATTGTAACCCAAGTATTAAGGACTCTTGGTAACTCAAATTTCATTTATTATGTTATAAATGTTATATTAAACATATTTCATAAAACATTGGTATTTTATACTATTTATATAATTATGTTGTACTATATCATTGTTTTTGTGGAATTATATTTCAAACTCATAATTCCTTGTTGAATATTTCTTAACTTATGGAGTTTGATTCCTGTAAGGGATTAATTTCTCAAATCTCATATCATTAACTAATAGTGTTTAACATTTAAAATTTCCCATACATGATTGGTTTATCACAACATAATATTTATTATAAGGTATTTCATAAACTTCTTGGTGAAATGGAATTATTTATATAAATATGAATTTAATCCACTTTTTACAATATGGGTTTTCATCAAAGGTATTTTCAATGTATTAAAAATGATCATTTTATAATCAAACTTTTTACCATTGAATCAAAATTTAATATAGAGATATTATTTAATTTTCAGAGATCCATTATGGGATAATACTTTTAATATTATATGTTTTCAAAATATGATACTTAACATCTTCAGAAGTTGATTCTAAATTGATGTATAAATTTTTATTTGACATCCATGTTGAAAATGTTCTGTAAAATTTATTTTTTTTAGTGTTTAACTATATTTAATTATTCATACTAAATATTATTGAAAATTATTACATTTATGTTAAATTACCGTCCTCTAGTAAAGAAATAAATAAATATATAAATATATATATATAATTTAATGTATTGAACTCACAGTATAATAAAATTTAATTGTTGAACAATTCTTGTGTGATACCATTAGAAGAATTCCTCTATGAGGATGTTTTTCATCTATGTAAGCATTCATATTTGTTTATTTTAGTACACCAAGTATATTATCTTATAAAACCATCCACCTTATTTAGTAGGATGTGTTTTAATAATGTTATTATATTTATATATTTGAGAAAGTTTTAACATTTAATACATATTTTAGCCTCATATGGAAAATTATTGACTAAAAAGATGGGTGAATTATGTGTTGGCATTCATTGTGTTATTTATTGAAATATGGGTAACTATTAAAAAGATTAATTTTTTATTTTTTTAAATCATTATCTCGTATTATGAATGCCTTATACCTACATAAGTGATGGGTGGGGTCTGACATTATATAGTCCCTGGATGCATCGGTAGGTACGATGAAACAAACATGATTAGGTATTTGGTATATTCCAAAACAATTAATTAAGATTACTATATAACAGTCATAAAGGAAATATTGATGTCCTTTAAATTTCTTTTATGAAATAATAATGTATTTTCTGATGCTTATACTACTTTAATATTAGATCATAATTTCTAATATAATAAATTATATCACAAAAAAATTAATTATTATTATATATGTGATCTATATATTTTTATTATTATCAGTGGATATATTATTCTCTTAATATCAATTGATTATTTAATTATGATGATTATTTATTCCTTTCATAATATTTATTCTAGTTTATTTCCATGATTTCAATATTTTTATGTTTTCTATTTATTAGTGTTTCAGTTCACCCCTTTTAATGTTACCATCTTCTGAGGATATGAACTAAAGTATTGTACAAGATAAAAATATATGACTAACATGTGTGGGGGATTTGTAGAAGATTTTGAATAATAATAATATAAAAATTAGATTATTCTTTATTGGAACAAAAAATATATTCATTAGTTGAGAAAGACATGTGATTTATTAGTTTACGATTTCTCCTAAATCATTAATTCTATAAAAATAAAAGGTCTTCAAAATATATTTAATAAATTTATATATGTCATGTAATTATGACATATTGATGTTTGGTAGTCTATAATTGGTATAAAATATATTATATAATGTATGTGTTTTTTATAAATGGGTTATAAAGTATAGGCATGAGGTTCTTCTGTTGTTATAAGAGTAGGGTTTACATAACATGAAGATTTTGATTTTTGTTGATTAAAATTAAATGGATGTTAAGTTAGTTTTGATAATAATTTAAATATTATACATAATCATTTTAGATAGTAAATAATTAAACATTATTTTAATAATTAATGTTTATTTTGGGATTGGTATAAGAGAACATTAGTGAAAATCCTATGAATATGGGAAATTATTGGATGGAATTCTGATTTTTTAGGTAAAGTCTTATTTATGTTGTATTCTTAAAAAATAATTTCTTGTTTGGGTAATAGAAATTGGTGTAGTTATGCAATAAATTCATCTTGGGGTAATCAACCAAAAAAAAGATGGATTGATCATTATGTCGATATTTAATCTATTGCATGGTTAATGGGACTTTAACAATACACATAGCTAGATACACCAAGGGTTATACCTTGGTTGATTATATTCACTTTGTGAACAAAATTGACTAATTTACTTCTCAGTTATATCAAGATATAATGTTATGGATTATGAGAACAAACAAACAAATAGTAATATAAGTTGAACCTAAAACGATGCATATTGATTTATGGATGAAATAGGTTGAACTAAGAGCAATATAAGTTGGACTAAATAAACTCTTAGATAACATGATAGTGTGATAAAGTAAGATATTTTGAGGTGAAATATTAATAATTCTCTTTTGATGTTTTGTTTTTTCACTTATGTAAACAATTTTTTGTTTCAATAATGGATAGAGCTAGAAGGAACCATGTTAATAATGGGGGTGAGGAAAATGCAGTGATTTTTATAATGATAAACCACTAGAAATGGGATATGGAGTGAGAAATTTAGTTATTATACCAAACAAACTATCAAGAAACATTATTTACCATGTTAACATAGTTAAAATCTTAAAGACATCAAAAATTAGAATAAAGGATTATAAATAATGTCCAAAGGATAAATATGATGATGTAAAGAAGATTGAATTTCCTTCATTTCAATGTTATAGAATCAATCACGAGGTAAATTTCATTAATGGTATTGGTATACAAAATATTTATCAAGATAATGAAAATTAGAACTGAATATATATGGGAAATAGATAATAAACAAAATTATGTTTCTTGAACTACAAGGGGGTGGAGAATTATTAAAATAAATTTATAAATCCAAGAATGAATGAGGTTAATTGTATCCAAACTCATAAAAAGAAAAACAATTCCTATGAAGAAACTACTCATGTAATACATAGTTTTTTTACTATAGATTTTATTTTGTTTTTTTTTCTATTAATGATTTAATCCCATTAAAATTATGTTTTTTATTATAAAAAATATTTTTAAGGAAAACTTTGAAAATCCATATAGGTTTACCCAGGAAAAAAATATAAGAAACTACAAAATCATTAAAAAAAATTAACTTAATCCAATTGGAAACATTATCCCTAAATACTTTCTAGGAGAGGGTGGTTACCTATATTTCTAGATCATTATTTATATGTTCTTCAAAGGGATAATCCATATTTTCCCATGTTTTAATTACATCATATTTTTTTATATTACCTTTATTGAATCCACTTATATTTTTATGGTCTTGACTTTTTTATCCATGCTCTCTCCACCTGATTATTATCTACAAGTATAAATTTTTCCACCATACAGTTATCCTTACCTAGTTTGGCTTTAATAAAAAGAACCTCCTCCATTATTTCTTCCTAAAATGGATAATTATTTATAGTGTTTTTAAGTTAACACATCCTCTACACTTGTCTCCTTCTATTATCTAGTATAGAACCCCTTGAGAGGAATGAAAACATTGTCTACAGACTCATCCTGGTCAGCGATGAACACAATGGATGATAGATTCACCACCAATGAGACTTCCATGTTATAATTAACAACATAAATCAAATATACTTCTTGTTCAGGATCCCTAGAGTTAAAAGAAATGGTCATTCCAATAACATTAAAATCACAGTCCATCACTTTGTCATTTGACCTTTTAGTGGATATTTTCTCCAATAGTTGGTGTATTTAGGAATAGCCATTCCCCCCTTTTGATTTCATTCTTTTAAGTATGATATAGCTCCACGAATCCAAATTTCATAAATGACCCATCCTCCTCCATGGACAGTGTATCCCTCTACCTTGATATTATTCTTCATTGTCTTCTAAAAATTGATAAGATGACCAGTCAGCAGAATCTATCCCTAGGACTCCCTGCTCTTTCTTTTAGTTCCTTACGCGAGCTGCTTTGTGTTCCAAATCCTTCGCTTCTTTCTCCAATCCTTCTAAGAGATTACAAATATTAATATATAGAATATACCTTCTCATGATTGACCTCATCAATGCACAACCACATATAACATGTTCTATAACCGTGCCTCAAGTTTTAACACCCTCCCTTTCTGCATGAGACACCACTGGATAGCCATGTCGCATTGGATATTTCTCATGTTACCCATCTATTCCAATGGTACCATTTACTGAATGCATTGCCTACTCATATGATACCACTATGGGAGACCTTGAATATATCTTTTTTCACCTATTTCCCCACTTCATGGTGGTTTCCACTACCAAATCACACATCCCTTACATTGATGCCTGAAATATATTTTCTAGGGTAAGATTTTGAAACACCAGATGAAATCACCTCCTCAGTTTCCATTGGTCCAGAAGGTTCTTTAACAGTAGGATTGGGGTCACATCTATAATTCCTATAGAAAATGAAATTGTTATCCACCTTCTGTTGAATCACATTTGTCTCACATTTCACAACCTTTACATTGCTTAGATAAATAGATACACCTAATTTAATCTTTCCAATCAGACCTCACCAATAATAGAAACCAAGACCTTGTCAGTTTATCATATGACTGTGTACATCTAATAATTGATTCTAATGATCCCACACCTAAAAAATACCATTGAATGGACTAATTTTTTATTAAAAGTTAAAAGACCAATCCACATCTCAAAAACAAAATGTTTATTTTCACCAGAACTCATACATAATTGAAATCCAAACATAATCAAGTGGATCTCTTAAGACAACCACATACACACACATTCAAGGAGAAATAGTTTGAAAACCATATCTAGCTCAACTATAAAAACACATATATCTACCAACAAGATTCCCTATCATTCTCATTATCATGGGATTTTGAAACGGTAATGGGAGTTTATTAAAACTAAACCAAATCATTGTGGTTGGGGTCTCAAACATCATGTAGAAGTTGTATGTACTTTTGAAAAGGTTGAACCATGATCCATTATAGTACTAGGGTCTAATGGTCCAAGCCTTGATCAATTCGTTCTCTAATGTTAACAAAAACATAACATTATTTTTTTCAGGAATACACATCATTGCTTGATCATGTATACCCCATCACCTGAAAATAACACAATCGAATGAATACACTGAAGAAAGGCATTGTTTTAACCAATAAAAAAAATGCTACATTCAGAAGATTAGAGCCCTCATTAAACTCCAATGATGAAATGTAATTTTATAGAAATATGTTGAACATATTTGGGACATTAATTCTATGGGATATTTTATGAAATCTACACAGATAATTATGTTGGAAAAGGGGGAGAAGGAACAAAATAGAGCTACTTTGAAGGGAAGTATGTATACATTATGGGAGAGTCTAGCTCATCAACCACCACCATCATTGAAGGGGATTCTCCATCATATAACTTCCCATTGAAAATCCCCCAACATCTGGATTGCTTTAAAAAAATATTGGATTTTGATTTAAAAATAAAACCACATGGATTTATGGTTCTTATTAAATCATATCCAAGGTTTATGGGTTGTTATTACATATATACCTAGCACATCATCCAAAATTATAGTTATATTTTATATTTATAATGGGTTATCACCATTTATAAATGAATAATATTAATTTTAATATAAACAAATCTCACATCACATTATAAATAAACCCATGATAATCTAGTAGTGTATAGCTAATTTAGAGTTCTATATCTAAATTAGTTCAATATTATGAGTAAAAATACCATAAAAAATTTTATTTAAGGAAGCTAATATAATACATATTGATTTTAAAATATGATTACCTTTAAATGATTTAATGAGTTTGATTGTTTTCTAATAAAAAAATACCAAACATTATTAAAACCATAATATATTAAGATAAAATATTAATATTTTAGCATGACTATTAAATCTTATAAATTAGTTTAGAGGTAATGAATAAGAGTAACTAATTTATGAATTTTTTAAGGAAATAAATGACTGTATACTATTCATTTAATTGAAATTCAATTGGAGTGGCTCAAATTAATAACAATGTCATTTCAAACATATAAGTTTATTTTTATTAAAAGCAATTATTTATCTATTCAATTGAATTTTATGTTATGGCCTTTTTTGTCACAATTCACTTATGAATAATTTTTTGTAATATATATTGATAAGAAAAGTTGTTTTATAGTAATTAGTAAATGAGATGAAATAAAAAAAACAATATATTTTTTAAAGGGTCATTTACATTTTAAAAATTATTCTCTTTTATAATTTAAATTAAAAGTTAACTGTTAATATATTTAGAATTTAAAATTGAAAAATGAATATTGCTTTTTTATTCATCTTTGTAATATTTTCTGAAGATTATATTTTTTATATTTTTCAAAAAATAATAATCTTTTATAATGTGAATAGTGTAATATATTGTTTCTAAAAATACTATGATTTTATGATTGAAATAGTATTAAAGTTTTTCATATAAATCCACCAATAATTTTCACAAAACAAATCTGTAGTTTGTAAGTTATATTATAAATTTAAAAAAATTTATGCTATTTCAGAAAACTATATCTGATATTTTACATATAATGTAATGTTTGTCTCAAGACTTTGTTTTTTATACATTATAAATTATTTTTTTTAAAATTATTTTTTTCTCAATTTTATAAATTTAATCGAATATAATTGATTTAAAATTTATAATCATTAGTTCTGATTTATGTTATTAGGACCATTTTTATTCATAAAGGATATCTTATTTAGTAAAAGACTAGTTTCTGTGGTAAGAGTAAATTTTTGTTAACAAGTATTAACCTATTAAAAAAGGATAAATAATGGTAACACATGTGTTATAATGTTTTATTTATTTATTTATAGACATCATATTTTTTTACACAATTATATTAAAATTTTAAAGTCTCTTTATGTGGGGTTTTATTCCCACTATTAGAAAATTCTAGGTATTTACAAAAAATTCATCTTTTTCCCTTATAAAGGGTTCATATCACCACCCCTTCAAAACCACATTTAAAATTTGGTTTTTGCATGAAAACATGAAATTTTTTACTTCGCATAGATTTATATTCATCTTTCTTGAGCTATTTTTAACAATATATTACCTTATGTCCTTCTTTCCCATGGGACTCTCTAAGAAAAACTCAATGTTCTGAAAAAGAGTAATGTATTTTTTAACTTATTTACTTTATATCATATAATTACAAATTTAATGTTCAATTCCATGTGTAATTAAATCATTATTAGTTATATAATGAATATTATTATGATATTGGAATGAACATTTACCACATTTCCCCTCTTCCCTTATGGAAAATGAAAACATGAATCGTGGTTATATGTAGACTACCACATCCATGAAGATACAAGTTTATTTTCCTTCAGCAAAAATAGTGGTTGGTCCAAATAGTAAATTTATAGGTTAATTATGATATCTATAAATTATTAAATATTCTTTAATGATAAAATGAATATTTATCATTTATAATGTTTTATGAAAATAAAATCATCATCCAATCATAGGTACGTACTAGAGGCTCCATGGAACGATGCATTCTTCTTTTCATTATTGTCACTGAACAATTGTCCAAATTGTGGTTTAAAATGATAAGTATTATTTTTTTGATATAATTAAGGGTATATAATTATAAATCGGAGTTTTTATTAATTATATGAACAAATAATGATCATCTTCCATTTAATCCTTTAAAATATATACACTAAGCGGAAAATATATATATATATATATTATAATATTTTTGTAAATATTACTTATTAATTAAATTACATAAAATTAAGATAATTAACACTACTAGACAATAAATAACATAATTATTCATTTTGTATAATGATCTTAAAGTTACAAATCAACCAATTCAACCATTAATCATAGTATGTTTATGTTTCGGTCATTTTAACCACTCACTTTAACAATGTGATGAATTTATATCATGGGTGAAAATGGGAACATAATTATTGATATAATAGGATATAAATATGAAAAATGTATTTGGTTATTTTGAATGGAAACGTAATTATTGAAACATTAATTATGAAAAGACATTTTATTATTATTAATCACATAAATATGATCATAATTGATTTCATTTTCACAGATTGGAACAAAAAATACCATGGATTGAAATTATACCATTATATATATCATGTAACTTATGTAATAGTATCATCAATTATCTCAGGAGGATGAATAGTGTAACAATAATGAATACCAACACCTTTTTTATAAAACTATTTCAAAATAATTAATATAACTTACACTCAATATTGAAGATAAGGTAATAACTAACATGATATCATATAAATAATGATTAAAAATGTAGAGTATACATGTAAAAATATTATTCTGCTTATGGAAATAGTTTTTTATGTTTATGTTTTTATACAGGTCATTATAGTGCATTCATGGAGGCAAGTATAAATTGAAAGGGTTTTATTGGTCTCAATTCGGATTCATTGAGGCCAAATACATTTTTTCCACCATATTTTCCTTGTATGGAACATTTACATATGATGGATGTATTTTTATCATAAATGTTTTTATTTAATGATATTTACTAAGCCAAGTCACATTACCTTATTTAGATGGTTATAAATTCAATTGTTAACCAAGTAGTGAGGATTTTAGGTGACTCAACATTCTTTCATTGAGTTATAAAAATTCTCTTGACATTATTTCATATAATATGTTTAAATTATACAATTAATATTATTATTCTTTATTCCATCATTGTTTTCTGTGGATTTTACATTCAACCACATAAATCCTTGTTGAATATTTCTTACCTTATGTGATGTTTTTCACGTGATGGATATTGAAAACTCAAATATCCTTTAATTGAGTTATAATGTTTTAACCTGAATATTATTCATCAATTATTAAGTTCTTATTTACTAATATTTTATTTTCTGGTATTTTTAAATTCCCTTTATGAAAATGGTGATTTTATACTATGAAAGTTGTATTACTCTTTTTATAATGTTAGTTTTAAATAGATATAATTTCAAAGTATTATAAAATTTCAATTCATTATTAGATATTTTATAATGGCATCCACATTTATTATATAAAAAATTATTACATTTTCAAGGATTAATAAAAGAAGATATTTTTTAAATTATATTCTTTCAAAAACATTCACTTCACCTTTTAAAATCTTATATTTAATGTGACATGTTAGTTTTTATTTTACATTGATTTAATTTTTTATATAAATTATCTTTTATATCTTCAACATCCTTTTAAATTTTATTCAAAATGTATTTAGACTCATGGGATTTATATTAAATTATTTATCCTATAATAAATATATATAGTTATAATTTGTTTGATTTAATTCATAATATCAAACCGTTTTATTCTTCATACATTCATGCAAGATGATGATTTAATATTTATTTTTCAATGATTATGATTATCCATTTAAACAACATTATATGTATCTTTTTTTATATTGGGGAAATTTAAAAATTTTAAACATACAACTTTTTTAGTTCTATGTTTTATGATCATGTGAATATTTTTATCAACAGGTGAAATTTTCAATATTCTGTATATCTTTCATTTCTATAATAATGGTTATTGACTGCTAAGACATGTGGATTACGTATTAAGATACTATATATTTTTTTATTCTATTATAGTTGATAATTGAAATAATTTATTATGTGGAATTTTCTCACTATATCAAAGTTCATTAGACATGAACAAGTGAAAGGTTAGGGATAGAATTTTATATCCCCCAGATTTATCTGTAGGTGTCAAGGGATAAAAATGTTTGCATATTTGATGTATACTTTCTAAATTTATAAATATGTCTTTAATGAGGTCTTAGTTTTATAATTATGTCATGTATATGAATTTTATATAAGTAATTATGTCTTGGGTAAGGCCCGAACATTTAACCAATATGGAAGGAATTATATTTAATTACCCGTATCATTACAGATTCTGACTTTTTATGGAATTTATATCTTTTCATATGTTGGATAGCATGTTCACAGAGTTCTATGTTGAACAGGGATTCTTATAGCGTAAAAAACTATAATATGTGATTTTGAACTTGAAAATAAGAACAATGAAAAAAATACAGCTCATAATTATAGTAGACAAACCCCAGAGCAGTCTTGGTTATTATTGAAGCCTCCGGTTAGAAAGTACAATGGGTGGAATCACATAAATATAGCTGGACTCAGTAGCTAACTAGTGAGACTCCACTAGTATTTCCAGTGTTTCATGATTGGAACCATTCAATTTAGTGACCTTATTTCAATTTATTTCAAAAAGCTCCTCAAGATTACTAATCTTGGCTCAATTTTTAGAGATCCATTTTTCAATCTGCTACTATATATTTCCTTCCATGATTCCCCCGTGACAAAAATTTAAAATAGATTTAAAATAATTGATAATCTAGGTGATATAATTTATTTTTCATCAACCATAGCATCCTTCTTCCTTATGTATTGTTAGATTATTGGGAATTTCATCATGATTGATCTTCTAGGTATGTCTCGACCCTTGAAATATTTTTATATCTCTATTATCTATAAATCAAATTTTCATTGGTTATCATGATCATAAATTGATCATTTTTGGATCACAATTAATTAATTAGATGAAAATTCTATTAGATGTTGTTGAAATTTTCAGTTAACAATATATTTTATTTTCTTTAGGGTTAATGGAAGTCATGTGATGACGAAAATGTGATTTTTGGTTAATATTGTTTAATATATGTTCCTTGGAGATTTTTATATGGTTTTTTGTCTAGTTTAGTTGAAACAACCCTTATAATAAGTATTTTAATGTGTATTTTTCATGCCTTATAATTGGGAGTGTGTTAGTAATGGATAAACTCCATTATATGGCATTGAGTCTATGGTTTGTGGTTTGGTTGAATTATTCTAAATTTTATAATTTTAAATATATTTAATATTCCCCTTTTGGTTTTTTTATTTTTGTATTTTTTGTTATAATAATTTTTTAGGAATGTTGTGGACATTAAATGGGTGATTAGTCATGGTTTGGTCTTGTGGTGATACATCTTATTTCATTAAGAAAAATCTCCTTTCACATTTGGATAAAAGTGTTTTATACTAATTTATTTAATTATAATACATTTTTAATAAATTAGTTTTCACTGTTTGGGAATGTGTTCGAATGTTGGGAGATTAATGGAAGCCAAATGGACATGGATATAATTAGAAAAAGATACTATAATTTACATGATTTGAAGTTGGTATTATTCAAGGTAGGTGGTCCCATGTACTCTACCCTATGGTGTTATGGATAATGTATTTATATGTTATAATAGGGTCACCACTTTATCAAAACTACCCTTAATTCAAAATTTTGTTAATAATTACATGTAATACTTAATTAATCTAGGAGGATCTATGTTTTAAATCATTAACGAATCTATTAAAATTGTAATGGAATAATGTTCCATGGTCCACTAAGGAACCTTGTTCACTAGCTTGATGTCATTCACTGATGGCCAAGGATTGGTCACAAATTAGAGACCATTATTACATAGAGCCCCTTAGATTTTTGGTTGTACTACATGAGGTCTAGCTCCTTTGTGACCATGGTCTATGTATTGATATTTTTGTGTGTGTGTGTTGGAATTATTTTTCTTTCATGAAAATATAATTTATATATTTATCATGTTGATGTGAATCTATTTCCCATGAGGCCATGTTTTTTTTGACCACATATGTGTGTTTCTGTGTATAGAATGTGAAACCCATATATGATACATGATTCAATGATTGTTTCTTTGTAGATTTTTATAATCTTTTTGATAATGATCACATATATTTTTATATCACTAGTAAACGATAATGATAACAAGATATTATATTCCTTGTATTCTATGATATATTTTATGTATTACCTTGCCTTTGGAGGCATAGTTTTGTACTCAAATAGGTTGAACATATTCATATGATTATCCCTTAGAGGGGAAGTTCATAAGACATGGGATGATAATAGTTTAGGATATATACATATAGTGTGGTAATGTTTTTCTAGTGTAAGGAACCATGATAGTGACATGTTCACTCCCTGACTTATAGATTTTGAGTCACATGATCCTCAATGAGCCTTGTGGCCTGACCTCAAACACGATGACTTGAGGATTCCATGTAACATGTTCACTATTTGTCCATGTGGACCGACTTGAAACATGTCCCCTTAGGGATACGAAGGGATGTGATTATCATCATTATGTCTAGACATTGATTATTCAAAACATATATTATGACTATGTGCTGACATGGATCAAATTATGTATATCGAGGGGTTCTTGACAGCTTGGTAAGTGAACTAATACTTAGTATGAGATAGTATATTCCTTATTTTTACAATAGTGATTATTTTTAATGATTTTGATCTTTATTTATGTCATATTTATATTACAATAAGAAAATCACATGAACATACCGATTATTTAACATTTTGGTATTGGGTATATTAGTGGTACCCTACGGAGTTCTCCTCGCACCCTACTCTGGTTTCCACGGTAATTTGGTACTCATTCATCCCTCACTTATTGCTAGTGTAGGTCGGGATATGGCCTGATTTTGATCATCCAGAGGGATAACTCACTAATTGTCTATAGATCGAGAGAAGTTTTGTCTTAGAGTTGGGTTTAAGAATTCATTGTGATTTGTTTATTTTCATTAATTATATATGTGGTTGTCCTAGTGGGAAATTAATGTCCTTATATACATTCATGATTGTTTGTGTTTGTTTTTTCTACATTAATTCATTAATGATGGTATGATTATTGATTTCTAGGTACTCTGACTTCATATTGTCACATGGTTGGTTATTTATATGTTATCATGAACACTAATTAGGTGTATTGACTCCCCACCATCCACATTAAACCCTTACTTCTAGTTAGAAGACTCTACTATATAGGAAGGGACACATAAGGTCATGTCTCACTTCGGATTGGACACAATTATTTTTTTTGGGATGTTACAAAATAGTTTCATAACTATATTTTTCTTATTTTCAATGTTGGTAGATAGGTGACATAGAAATGTGTTTTAGATTTTGTTCAGAATTGGTATGGATAATTGAAGACACCATTCTCAAAAGAATTATATGTTACCATGTCTTAGGATGGATGGTCATGGATTAGGATTTTATGTTTATATGATTTCACCTTAGGTGATGCACCAGGATTTTGAGGTTTGTGATTGTATATGGATTTGACTCTTGGCTATATTAGTTAGAGGTATCACATGAATCCTATTTGAAAAATAAGATATGTATGTCATATATTCTATTTTCTTGTCATCGTACTGATGATAGAGGAATCATATTTGTTGGTTTCAATAACATTTAATGTGTTTCCACAAATTTGTTCTTGATGAAATTCATTCAGCTAAACGCATTTGTATATCTACATATAATAACAGGTCATCAGAGTCTATTGTATGGTTCACTAGGGTGATTATGGAAATGGTAATGATGATGCATTCAATTTATACACATTTTTTGTAGTATAACATGATAGATAATTTTCATATGTTAATTTCCTTATTTAGAATCTTGTACGGTTATCCATTAGATACATATGGTTAATTTAGGTGGAATTTATAACCTATATGGATATATCCATATAGATAATAGTGGATACTATTTAATTTAACAAGGAATATATAGTCTCTTGATGGGGGTATTATAAGGAAGAAGTACCCATGTAATGTCTTAAGATTTGTTCCTAGATGAAGTTATGTGATTTTTTATCCTTGTTGAGACCTTTTTATGAGTTATATGTAACACCTTCTGGCCTTGCAGATGTGACTTCTGTTACTAGTGACTGGGTGTCTTATTCTTCGTGATGGTAACCTGATTGAAGATATTCATGAAAATTTAGTAGTCAAATATTATGCTTTGGTTAGTTTTTAATGATAAAAATTACCTATTCATTTGAATTTTCCGTGGATGGATTTGAGGCGGGTATTACAAGTTTAAATGAAGACCTAGAGTATAGAGGAACTTTCGTGTTATTAATCATGACACAAGGTTGGTTTTTAGAGAACTTGGGATCTTATATAATCCAGGGAAGGTCTAGTGTTTGTTTGTCCTAATAATCTAAATGTAATGCTCATATTATTCCATTGACGATCCGTGGTTTTTTGACCTAGGGGGGTTAGATCATCAGTGGATTCCCAATGGGTTGAACTAAATATAGTGTGATGGGATGTGTGTGTTGATTATTTGAAAAAGGTGTTTGAATCATAAATTGGATAACTAAGAGTGATCATGTATTTATGAGTTGGTGCCTTATAGAGTATGAATAGCTGAAGAGGCAAGTGATTCAATAAAAAGTGGTCTATAACACATGGGGAAACATCTCGGTTTCAAAACCAATAGTTGGGATGTCATGACTTGTTGGATAAGGATTAATGTTTGATAAATTATGTCAGTTATATCATGTAAATACAATTGAATTAGTAGAATGGGTGGGGAGAGGACTGTAGAAAATGTTTTAGGTTATGTTGATGAACACATAAGATCTATTGGTAGTAGTTCATATTTTATTTGTTTTGGGTTCACTTATGGAGTTCGAAATACACATTTTTGGGGGAATATCATTGGGATTGGAAGGCTACATGTTTTAATTTTTGTATATGTATTTGAGGAGAGATAGAATATTGAAAATGGATTAGGGTATCGTTTTATGATCAACCTGAGGCTTTCATCTATTGAGACGAGATGGTTCAATGTGTAGGAATTCATGATAGAATGAGACCCATTGGGATAGAAATATTAACTCATTCCTAGGATAATGTAAAACATTACAAACATCAGGAATGGATTATTGAATCTAGTGAACTATGTTTTGGGATTCCAGTTTCTTGAACTATTTTGTATTTTCATGAAAATCTGGTATGAATGCATGGTAAAGATTATGATGAAAAATTTATGGGATCAGTTGACCGATGAAAATGTTTCAAGAATAAATTAATAAAACTATTTTTATGTAGAGAATTTACCAGTTCATGATTTAATTAACTAACTTATATAAAATATCAAAGTATTCTATAATATTTTTTATTGGATAATCATGGTGACTCTAGGAGATCGATGTGTTGTTGACCTAATAATATATAGTTCTTAATTGAATTAATGATATTTGATTCTGAGGTGGATCTATATGGAGACCAAATGCAGGCATTGGAAAAAAGTAATTTATTCTAAAATCCAAGAGTGAGTCCAATCATTGTTGAACTAGTGCTGGACTGGGAGCCTTATGGATAGTGCATGTGGTTGGTGAACCAAATGGAGAAATTCCTTCGATGTCGTTTAGGACATAGATAAGGGTATCTGACCAATTTAATGGTTACTCCATGGTTTAATCCATCATTATTTGTGGTTTTTTTTCATAATAAAATGATGGAGTCAATAACCTTTCTATGATGTTATCTAAAAGGGAACTAATTGGTATTTCTATTTGAATATGAATGAAGTGGGTTGGAACTCCACCAAACTCATTGTATTGGCTTTGATTGAGGTTTTAATGACAGACTAGGTCCATTATTGAAATGTTTTGATTTTTAGAGTATATTTAATTTATAGAGACCCATTAGTCTTGTTTAGAAACAGGAATGGGTTTTGGTTATCGATATTTTACCTGTGTATTATGCATGATTAAGTGTGATAGAACATAACCACAATGTGTGTTTTGTTGGACTGTCAAAAAATATTAATGTTTGTATATTCCTATGGTGTAGATCCCCATGATTTTTTATAATATAATTTTTTAAAACACTATATTGGTTTTATTTGATCATTTTTTATATTCATAGTCTCAGTTTTTGATAAATAAGATAATATGTTTCATCTTATGGTGATCATTCTTGGATTCATGCTAGATGACCATGAAGGGTGTTTAGGAATGATAGTTCACATGGGGTTTTGAGTGAATCCTTAGAGATATAACATAGATAATTCATTGAGGCTGATTGTATAGTTATACTAGGATACATGCTTCCCATACTATTAAAACATCTCAATGATGAAAAATTCTATGGTGTGGAGATTATAAAAAACCATGTTGTTATCATGATGTTGTAAGGATGTTTAGAATTTTTATATAGTGTATGGATTATTCAATAAAATGGGGTTTGAAATGGGATGATTGTTGTCTATAGACAATTAACAGGTGATTTTTTAATTGAATGGAAGTATAGTGGGAAACTCCGAACATATAATAATAGGTTATGAGGCTCAAGTAATCTAGGGATACTATTGCATATATTGGATTAACAACAATCCCTGCTGGCTAGCCGATGGGGTGGTTTTTAGCCTCGTTGCCTAAAAAGAATCACCATCCAGCCAGTGAGACTAAATTGGGTGGTTAGTATAAAATGACCTTCTATCCAATGAGACATGCTAGGAATCATTTAATTGATGGACATTTTTTCACCCAACCCCCTAGGATTATTAATCATTGATTGATTTTTATTTATCCGTCCAAACATAAACACCTCTATTATTCTATCCATGAGGTCACCTTGGTCAAGGGTGGGTCTATAGGAAAATATATGTATAATACATATTAGTTAATTAATTCTTCATAAATCATGACCACATTCTTCCTTATGTGATGGTTGAATATTGTGCCATTCATTGTGGATGATCATCATGGTAATTATTGGTTCATTAGATCCTTTTATATCTTTATTATAACTGAATACACACATATATTTTTTTATATTGATCATCAATTCATAATTTTTCTAATCATGATTAAATAAATGGATAGAGATTCCATTGTATCTTCATAAAATTGTCTGAGAACAATGGGCCATTGGATCAGAATGGGAAGAGGATCTCTTATACTAGTAACCATGTGTTATTATTTAATGTTTCATTAAATGTATGCATCTTATTTAATATTATATTTTTTTAGTCAAATTGAGTTTAAAACAACCTAGTAATATTTAATTGAAATGGGTCTTTTCCTACGAAAGAATTGGGATTGTGCTGAAAATAGTTGAACATCATTGGATGACGTCACAGCTAAGTTACATTTCTTGATTGAATTATTCTGGGGGGTATAATTTTAATTATATTAAATTGTATTTTTTTCCTTGTTTTGGGACTTTTATTTTTCATGGATTAATTTTAGAAGAATATTTTGTACCCTCCATGGGTGGTTAGTTATTGTCCCGACAAGGAAATGATACCCAAAATGTCTTTTAGTAAGAATTCATTTTGACATTTGAAATATGTTTTCATGTAATCATTAGATTTATTAAAATTTAGATTTTATTATAAAATTTAGAATGACTATGAATGAGTTGCAACATTGGTTGATCGAGGGAGGATTATTGTACTTGGATATACTCAAAAAAGTTGTTTAGATTTATATGGTTTGAAGTTGTTTTCATTTAAGTTGGGTATTAAAATGTATTATACCCTATCGTATTATAAATAGTTTATTGGAATTTGATATGAGGTTCACCAATTTTGGATAATGGACCTAATATTATAATTTTTTTATGAGTTATTTTTATATATTTATTAGTCTAATGGAATCTATGTCTTAAATAATTAATATAACCACACATAAATAAACTAAATTGTGTTCCATGTGACATGTTGGAAACATGATCACTGGCTTTATATTTTCCATTTATGGATGATACATGTTATGTAATGAGATCCCTTGATTACATGGACCCCCTTCGGTGTGTGCTTATTATATATGAGACCTTGTTATGGTGATAATTTGTTTGATTTGTTGATCACATGTGTATGTGTGTGTAAGTCGCAAAAAAAATGTTTGATATATCGATCAAATGTATGTTGATGTGTATCATGTCAGACCAAGTTTGGTGTTTGATCACATGTGGGTGTGGGTGTATCTTGTAATACCCATATATGATGCTCCAATCCATGAGTGTGCTTATGTGTCAAGTTATACTATGTTTTTTATAATCATATGTATTTATATGTCACTAGTAAATACTTGTGATGAAATGATATTATATCCCTTGTTTTCTATTCCTTGTTTATGTATTAACCTTCCCTTGGAGTCAATATTTGGTACATGAAATAGTTAGAACATCGTGATATGAGTATTCCTTAGAGGTGTAGTGCACATGACATGTGTTGATGAAAAAATTGGACATGTACACACGGTTAGAGAATGAAGGCATTGTGGCACAACCCATGATAGTGAAATATTCACTCAATGAGTTTAAGATTTTGAGAATCAAGATCACTATATAGCCTTGTGGCCTTAATTGATACTTGATTCCTTTAGGATTATAATGAACATAGTCACCAGTTGACCTAGTGGCCTGACCCAACACTTGATTCCTCATTAATACTTGACGAATTATTCTTTATCCATGTGGGTATCCCTTGATTACTCTAATAATGAACTAAAACATTTAGAAACTAAATTCCTATTTAAATGAAAAAATTCCTAACTTATTATTATAGTTATAGATAACACATACACTAATTTGGTTATTTTCAGACAATTATAATATATAGCATGTCATATTTAAACAACTGTTAATATTATTAAACATTTATAATATAGTCATTGTACATTAACAGATAAAATCATTATAAATTACGAGGTTATGATAATGTCTAATGTTAAAATAAAAAATGATTGGTGGAATCAACTGGTAGGATTATACCCTAATAATCTCATTTATTGGATATTCTAAGAGATATGGAATTACTAGGATTTTCCCTTGATCAGACATAGGAAGAAATTTGACTAATGAAGCATGAAGTAATCTATTTACAAGAGAAATTTAATCATATCTATATGACACCGTAAAAAATGTTTTATAAACCACCCTAAGAAATCCCCACCATTGCATTCCTTACCCTTCAAGAATACACCAATGTAATAAGGTTTTTTATATCTACATAGTAGAAGTGTGAAATTTTTATATTTTCCTTTTTAATAAAATAATGATTATATTTTTCCATTTTCAACATTAATCATTTATTTGAGTTTAGGAAATTGTTATTTTTGTCTGAGGAAACCAAAATTGTATCTTTGTAAAATATTCTATTTTAATTGAAATTTCATTTTTCAAAAACTATTGAAATTAGAGAAAAAAAATTTAGATTCAAATAATAATAATATTATTTAATATTAATTTATATATAAATGGAAATATAATATAGTGAAGTATAATATAATCTCTATAAGGTCCTATAATCCTTTATTATAATAAAAACCAATATTTGTTAATAGATGTTAGTTTTTATTTAAAATTTAAAATTCACATTTTTTATGAATTTTATTGTCAAAATAAATATATATTTTTTGAAAGGAGTAGGTCATAATTATATAATCCTGATTTTTTCATGATTTCTGAGAAAATAATTTTTTTTAGAAAAAATAAAATATGATACAAATATATAGTATGTATTATTTCATCATAATAGAAACAAAGTGGTATAAAAATTATATAATGTTAATAAATGGTAAAAAATGGTTCCCATTTAAAATATTTAATTTTTAATGTTATTCAATTAAATTTATAAACCCTTATAGAATCCTACATAACCTATATTAAACTTGAAGGTTGTAGAACAAATTCTTCATAAACATGACTCACATCAACATCACCAAGGTTATTATTTTATGGATTTCATTTCATGGTCTTATAAAATATTTAAAACCACTCCTTATTGGTAGAAAACATGGGAAAATCCATTGTAACATTTTTCACGATTATTTTATCATAGAGAATCGGGAACCTAATTATGAAATTGAATTAAAAATTACCCCATCTATTGCTATAAATACCCACTCATCCTCCCATCCCACATCACTAAAAAACTTTTGAACAGTAATTTACTCTATTTATCCCTCTAAAATTTCATCCCAATGTGTTTTAAATATTTTTGAGAAGTTTTTAACTATATTTTAAAATTACCCTTTCTAAATAAGGCTCTCTCTAATATTCATTTAATTTAATGTAATTGTTTTTCTACTAAGACCTTTTCATATCCAGTTTTCCATGTTTCAATTAATTTTTACTAATACATTTGAAATATTTATGATTCCTATGTAATGAGAGACCAATTTTCACCCTCATTCATCATTTTTATAATAATTACACCTCTTATGCTGCTGAAATTATTATACGATTTTCAATGAAAATATATTATATAGTGAAATCCCATATCTCTTTCCACTCTAGGGCATTAAACTAGTTTTACCTATAATTCCTTGATTTTTGGATTCCATGTGTTTCTCCCACACTCACTAATCATGGGTTTAAAATTTATGAAATGTGTTCATATGTTGTATGATCTGTGTGATGCGAGAATTAATGTAAATGATATGAATGTGACAGGTGGGTTCGAAATTATATAGACATCCAATGCATATAAGAATGTTTCTATCTCATGAGATTCTAGGTATACTGTATGGTATGTTATTTTAAGAACTCAACATTATGATGGCATGGTGGTTATCCATGACTTATGTTTATGATGTCATCATTATATTGTCTCAAAATTCCTATTTTTTCCTTTATGATATCATATTACATCTTGTTTCAATGATATCTTTTTTTATTCTCACACCTTTTATGATACCTTGACATGTCATATAATAACCATGTATTTCATTTATCATGATATGCATTTATTATTCCCATACTGAGCTTTATAGCGAACCATTTTATTATATATGTCTTGAGGCTATGTCATGTAGTATTAAATATTGATGGATTATAAGGGTGTGTTTTATAGTTTTTAAATAATTTTGTTATGACTATGTATTAATTTACTGTTCTATGTACCAAATTTCATGAAGAAACATGGCCTCGTGATCTTATGGTTTTTTATTTTGTTTATCATTATGTGATAAATCATGAATTTAGGGTTATTAAAGATTTGGGTTTTTATGGTTTCTATCAAAGGAAGGTCTGGTTATCTTAGAGGATTTTGATTTGGAAACTTTTTATAAATCCTTAGGGATAACACTTAATAAATAAAAACATCCACACATTTTTTAAATTTATATATTAAATAGTTTACAAGTAATATAATCCATATCAGGATAATATAAGTGGATGCGGATCATGAATAGTATTACAAATCAATAATAACCTAGATAAACGCATATTGAGATTTGACATCATAATCACCTATTATATAAGAAATGGTCATACTTCACACCTCATTTAAAACACTAGGGGTTATGGTTTTCTTAATTTATTATCTCTCTATGAACCATAAGGAGGGTAACATAAAATACAATCTTATTTTATGTTCTGAAATAAACCATGGATGACATAGATTAAAACATATAAATTCATTGGTTAAGGAATGTATGTTAGTTATGAGTTAAATCTGCAATTTTCATAATTTTTACTTTATTTTTAACAACCCAGGTACTTATAGAATAGTTTTTCATTATGGAATTGAATAACAAAATTCATAATAAATTATAATTTAATAAGTGTAATTTATAAAAATTATGAAATCTATACTGATGAAATAGTAATCTGACTATTGGAATAGTAATATGACCATTATGAATATGAATCTATAAAATAGAATAGTTACCTCACATATGAAATCATAAATAAAATTTAGGTATTAGATAAATTAAAATATGAATTAGTTTTATGAGGGAATAATTTAATAAATGTTTTTAAAATGATAAATTAAGTGTTGGTATTTTCTTAAAATGAAAATGTTTATTTAATATTTATTGCTTAATATAATTATTTGAAAAATATATTTTCATAAATTAGCTTTGTAAATTAATAATATTTTTCATTCTAATTGTAAGGTAATTTTATGATTCCTTAATTAATTGTCAAAGTTTCATAAAATTTGTAATATTATTAAAATTGGTATTTTCAAATAAATCATGATTTTAAATAAAAATTAATTTTCTCATATTTATAGAATTATTTTCAGAAAAATTATTCCATTTATTCATTCTAAATATCCTAAAATTATTAGGGTGAATTTTTTGTATTTTACTAAAATAATTGAATTTTTTGTCAATAGGGAAATAAGGTAATTTATTTTATTTGACATTATAATCCAAATACCAGAATTATTTAGTCATAAATGATGTATGGATGATGTAATATCTCCTTATTTATAAATAACATGATTTTTTTACTATATTTATCCGTGGTAATCATCACTATTTGTACTCTTAAGCCAAAATAATAAGCAAATGAATTAAAAAAATTGAAAAACACTACTCTCTTATCCTTATAAATACCACCACTCATCACCACTTCTCCATAAACCTGGAAAGAAAATTAGTTTATCTAAGTAATATCCAACAAATTTACAAATCCTCATCCTCACTTCAAATACCTTCTAGTCTAACCAAAAACCAAAACCATGTTCCTTAAGGTGGTTCTCAAGGAGACAACATTGAAGAGGTAAAATCCACATTTTCCTCCTTTCAATTCTTTTTTCCTTCAACCATATCCTATCCATCTCTATATAATGTGACATTATAGCTCTAGTATCATATATATACTGGAATATTATTGTTTTAATGGAATATACATTTACAAAACTCTTCTCTTCGCCATTTATTCTAGAAATTAAAACATCATCCAAGATGTGTTGATTCAACACCTTCATGGATGATGAGTTTTAATTTTCTATTAACACTATAAAGGATGGTAAAATACAACTATTATTTTCAAACAAGAATTTAATATTCATATTTTATATTTTTTACTAATTTGTAACCAATTTTTATACTTAATTTTATATAAAATGAATCTAACTTGTAATGGTCATAAAACCACCAAAAAATAAACCAATTACTTTTTCATTAAAGATTTATCTAATGAATAATATGTTTATCAAAAAAATGAAATATGGTATCATTTAGAAATATTTAATTATATTAAAACAATTTTCATCCACTTCAATAGTATTTCATCAATTTGAAAAAAAACTCCCATAATTATTATTAAGGAAACCGACCATAGTTCTATAAAATAAACACTCTCAGAATGATGAAATTGAACTCTATAACTCATCCAAGTGGGCATAAAAAATTAATAAAATTATAATAAAAAAATAAATGAATAATATGTTCTATTTTTAGTAATTAATTATTCTAATTTCATTATGTAGGATATGAATTAAAAGTTAAGAATGATTTTGTATATAATGTAATGGAATTCTTAACTGAATTTCTATTATTTGGGTAAGAATTATAATTCATTCATTATTTGGTTCTAATATTTTCTGTGAAATTAATTTTTATTATCTTTTTTGTATTATGGGGATTTACATTGTATACATGTATTTGATTCATTTGATTAATTTTCAATTCAATGATATGATATTTATATGCGAATTTCGTTTTAAAATTCTCATTTCAAGATACAAATATTTAATAAATGAAATTTATTTAACTTATACCACAGAAGAGGGTTATCCAAATTTCATGAGAGCTTATTTATATTATTTTTCCTTTAAAATTTTTCTTTTTTATTTTAAAATAAATTTTTTTCACTTATCAGGGTGCATCATTTTAAAATAATGATTTCAAAATGGAAAAAATTCACCAAGAATGATTCTTTAAGAATTATTTATGTGGTATCACCATGTTATGGTTCTTGTACACTATTATGATGATGGTTTGTTCCATGGTAAAACTAGGGTGAGTGATCCCATTATTTCTCCCCAATTCATTTGGTGGAGGGATGGAGTTAACTACTTAGGTTTCTCCTAATAGAATATGGTAATATATTATGATAGTTATTCCAAGTGTAACCATCATGGTTACTACATGTATATCCCAAAAAGATACATTATATGTAAAATTGATATAAAAATTATGCCACATGTTAAAATTTAGGATTTATCTATTCTCTATAGGGTTTTATAGGAAACTTATTATTTCATAAGGTAAGCTAAAGAGCTTATTTTTATGTATAAAATTTATAACTTTTGGAAACTGTATTAATTAAGGACTAACAGTTTATTTCTTCCTTTTTATGTGCCTTACTGAGGTTTTTATGCCCATTCAATGTTTTAAATTATTTTTCACAGGTTTTATGGATTTTAAATGTAAACATAGGATCCATGATTACAGGAATGAATTTTTCTACACAAATAAAGCACATTTTATTTTGAAAAGATTCTTATTGTGAAAAATTGGATATTTAGTATAAGTGTATACATTGTAATTATATGAGTTTTTATGAATATGTTATTACCTCATTCATTAAATCACAAACCCTAAAATATTTTTGGTAATGTATAAAATTAAATTCTAGTTGAATTAACAAGATTATGTATTGGTTAAGGTTGGATCCTAACATTTGGTATCAGAGAAAGATTTAAATAGCATTAGAGGTGAGGATAATCTTAAAATAATAACCATAAATGATTTTTACTATATGGTTATGTTTTAATGACATAGAATCTAAATATTACCATTTTTATTCATCTAATATATGTCTATGGAAAATGGTTCCCCATGCAAGAAACAAGGAATCTGGAGTAGGGAGGCACCGAGAGGATAATATCCTTTTAAATATAAAACCTAGAATGGTGGGGATTGGAAATGTGTAGTTTGTGATAGTAATGAATAATTTTTTATAGGATAAAAATTAGTGAAACATCCATTTATGAGATCATCCAGATCAACCTCATTGAAATATGGAAGTGGTGAAAACTTTTATGAGGTAACACTCTCATTATTTTAGTGGATCTTTTAACCTAGTGGTAGCATATGGGTGGGTTAACTCCATAGAAAATATTTCTGATGTCATGTGGTGTTGAAACCATCAAAATTCTAGCCTTTATATTTACCATTTTTAAAGTTAAGTTCGGCAGTGGAAATCAATGGCCAAGAATATATGGGATAATAATGATATTGATGTTTTGGAATGGTCAGAATTACAAAATTATTTCCCTGGGAAATTTTTTATTGAGACTCATATTAGGATGGAAAATATTATGGGAATTGAGACTTCACATCGATTGAATAACATTATTGTTAAGAAAAAATTTTCATTTCCTCATATCAATGATTTTTTTATCACCTTCAAGGAGAACCTAATTTTTATTTATTGATGTCAGGTCAAGGAACAATCATCTGTATGGGAGGAGGATGAATTTTTTTAAAAAAAATATTCAAACTACATATGGGCATTTTTAGTTTGTAGTTATACCCTTTGGTTCAATAAATACCCCTATTATATACATAAATCATATGAATAGAATATTCTATGAATATTTGGATAAGTTTATTTTTATTTTTACTAATTATATTTGTGTGTATTTAATATTTTACTAGGAATCCGAAAAAATATAAGGATTGTTATATTAAAAATTAAAAAATATATTATATGGTAAATTTTGTAAAGGTGAATTTTTTTGTTACAAAAGATTTATTTTCATGGGAATATTTTAAATATGGATAGAATAATTATAGTTCCCCTAAAAAATGGTTTATTAATTTCTATGACCTACAAATATTACTAATACTTATACTTTTCTTGTATTAGTAGTCTATTGCCAACAGTTCATTAAAAAGATTGCATGGTTATCTGGCCTATTAACTATGTTCACACATAAATGGGTGAAATTTATATGGATAGAACAGTATGATGGTTGGTTTTGATAACTAAGAAAAATTTTGGTAAATTCTCCAATTGTTTCCCTTCCATCAAGAAATGGTGACATTTTTCATCTATAGTGATGCAATTTTAATGGAACATGGTTTTGATTTAATTAATAATGATCAAGTAATTTATTATGCTTCATGGAAAATAAAACATCATAAGTTAATTTATCCTAGGAATGGTTTAAAATTAGTTGTTGGGGTTTTTGATTTAAAAATTTTAAGACATCATTTATATATAGTCCAATGTGAATTATATATTTATCAAATAAGTTTGATGTACATATTTACATGGATGGAATTGAACATGAGGTAGAGATAATTGCTGGAACAAATAAAGGGATAGGATTTCATGATAAATTTATATCCTAGAATAAAAAATAAATTGTTCGATGCATTGAGATTGAAAAATAATGACCTATTAACCATTTAATGATTGGGAAATGGCCACTAGGTTAATGATTTGATGAATTTTTTCTTGGAACTTATTGGTGTAGGATATTACAATGTTTTTTTAGGTTTTATTTCAATCATTTATATCATATTTAATTAAGTATATATTAATGTAAGAATGTGAGTCATAGAAAATTATTGCATTGGTTAAAAATGGTAAGTTTCTATAATTTGACATTAATAATGAATGTTTTTGTCGATTTTGGAAGAGATAATGTGTGCCTTGTGATTCATAATTTAAGAAAGAGTTTTTAAGTGTTTCTCATAGTTTTTTATTTTTAGTTCATCATGGAATTAATATTATGTATAGATATCTTCAGAAATATTACTAGTCGGATAGAAGAAAAAGATATATTTCTAATTTTACCATGAGTTGTCTAACTTTTCAATGAGTAAAATATGAATGGAAATTGTTGAAGGGGATGCTTTAGCCTTTTATAGTGCTAATGTATAAATGGGAAAACATATCCATGGATTTCATAGAGGTATTACCAAAAACATGTCGAGTTAACAATGTCATTTTGGTTATTATTTATTGAATGACCAGACATGAATTTTTTTTTCTATTTAAGAAAATCGCTCTCTAGATATACATTCTCAATTTTATCTTAATGATAATTTTAGGTTACATTGAGTTCTTATCTCAATTTTATATGATCATGATCTTAGGCCCACTTATAAATTTTTTAAATTCCGTCATAATTCATTGGGAATAAAATTTTATTTTGACTCTTCTACTCATCCTCAATCTAATGGATAGTTAGAGTGAACAATTCAGACATTTTAGGATATTATTTGAGCTTATTCGATAGATTACATAGGAATTTGGGATCATCATCCTTCTTTAGTTGAGTTTTCTAATAATAACAATTCTCATTCTAGTATATATATTGGGCCTTTTAAGTCATTATATGGAATGCGGTGTCAAAATACATAATTTTGGGATGAAATAAGTGAATGAATCTAATGGGGAAAAAACTTTTAGAGGAACCTATATAGAAAGTTCAGATGATTTAGATACATATGTGGACATATTAGAGTAGGATGAAAATTTATTCAGATTACAAGAGGAGGGATATTTCTTTCGAGGTAGGTGATCATGTCATTCTCGAATATTATCCATAAAAAAGTTTGATGTGTTATGGTAATAATCAAATGATGATTAAGTGGTTAAATGGAACCTATTAATTCCTTGATAAATAATGATTTTTTTAGTGAGTTGCATTGACACCGAATTTTTATCACGTAAAAAATGTTTTTCGTCTTTAGATTTGAAGAAATTTTGTTCTAAAGTAATATCATTTTCTAATCCCGTTGATTGTTAATTTGGATGAAAACCATTCATATGAAGAAAATATTTTTAAAATTCTTGACCCTATAGATTAAATATTTCAAAATAAGTTAATTCATGAAGTTAACATTTTGTTGAGAAACCATGTGGTCGAAGAAGAAACATGGGAGTATGAAAATAATATGTGGGAAATATATCATCACTGGTTTAATAAGTAAATAAAATTAAAAAATTTATATAAGGTGAGGATAATGTAATAACCCTGGTGGTTAAAGATTAATTTGTTTTCATTCGGGAATTAAAATTTTAATTTCATAATAAATATATTTATATTTGAATTGTAACTTGATAGTAGGAATCATAATGTGATTCTATGGAATAGTAATCTAGAAAATATTATTGTAACCCAATGTATGAAATTATAAATAAATTTAAGTATCTTTTAAAATAAAAATAGTTTATATTTATTTCATAGAATAAGTAAATAAATGTTTTAAAAGTTATACATTAACTGTTGATATTTTTTGAAATTTAAATATTAATTTCAATGGTATAACTAATATGATGATTTAAAAAATATTTTTCATAAAATGGATTCATAAATTAATATTTTTTTGTATTTAAAATATAATATAATTGTATGATACCTTTATTAATTGTTCAAAGTTTCATAAAATCGATTATAATATTAAAATCGTTTGTTTTTTAAATAAATGGATATTTTAATTAAAAATCAAAAATTACTTATTTAGAAAAATAATTTCTAAAAATGGTGTCCATTTTTTAATTATATACATCAATAAATGGTGAGGGTTAATTTTCAAGATTTTCTAAAATAATTGAATTTTTGTGAATAGTTAAATATGGTAATTTAGATTATTTAACATTATAATCCAAATAAATAAATTTTTGATCCAAAGATAATGTATAAATGATGTAAGAACTAATTAATAAAAACAAAAATTATCTATTTACTATATATAGTTATGAGAATAAAAAATATTGATAGTATTTAACCAATATAATGAACAAATGAATAAAGAAATAAAAAAAACAACCCACTCCTCTCCCTATAAATAATACCCCATATTCTCACACCTATGAATCCCCACAGCTTGTCTAAATTAATCCAAGATCCTTTTCCAAGTATATTACCCAAATATAATACGTTATTCCCCCACCAAAATTCCACAACCAAGTACCTTAAGGTTGTTCTCAAGGAGACAATATTCATGGGGTAAAATCCACTTTTTTCTCTTTCAAATTATTTCCTCCGTATACATTATCCTCACCATCCTTATCCAAAGTGACAAGGTAACAATAGTATCACATATATAATGTAATTTTATTCTGATAATGTATTATCCATCATATTACCTCTTCTCTTCTCCTTTTCTTACAAATATGAATACATCGTCTATGATGTATCGATTCACCACCTTCGTGGATGATGGGTTTTTTGTTTCTATTACAACCTTCAAGGCAGGCCATAAAACCACTATTATGGTAAAACCAGAATTTAATATTTATATTATGACTTTTTTATATTCTATAACTAATTTATAGACATAATATAAAATAAAATGAACTATTTTATATTGATAAGAGAAACATCCCTAATTAAATAAAACATTTATCATTATTATTTTATCTGATATATCATCCACATATATGAAAAAAATGATATATTGGATAATCTTAAATTATATAATTATATAAAAACCATTTCATTCCACTTATAAAGTTTTATTCCATTTGACAAGAACTCCCATAATTATACTGAAGGCAACTGACCATAAACCCATGAAATAAACACCTCCAAAACAATGAAATTGAACAATATAACTCATCCAAATATCCAAAAAATAATCATAATAAAATAATAATAAATCTAATATTTGAAACTTAGGTTCTATATTTAGTAATTAATGAATCAAATTTCATTATCTAGTACGTTAAGTTCATGTTCATAAAGCTTTCGAATATAAGGTAAGGGAATTATTAACCCAATCTCCATTATTGAGGTTAAAATTTTACCTCATTGATTATTTTGTGATAAGATTTTTTTAGAAATAATTTTTTATTATGTTATATTTCATTATATGGATTTACAAATGCATACATATATTAAATACATTTTATTAATTCTCACATCAATGATATGATATTTTCAGGGACTTTCTTTTTAAAAATCTTCTTTTCAAGTTATAACTAACTAATTAAAGAATTGACCATTTAATTATATAAAATAAGTGTATTTTCCTATATTTAGAATTAATTTTTGATTATATTTTTTCTTTACCCATTTATATGTTTATTTTAAAATAAAAGTTTTTCATTTATGAGTTGGCGATTTTGTAAAATATGATTTCAAAATGTACCAAAAAAATTCCTCAATAATGTTTCTTTTATATAATAGTTATGTGTTGTGATCATGTTATATTTGTTGGTATTTGTTATGATGATGGTTGGTTTAATGATAAAATGATTATGGGTGATCCTGTAATAGCTCTCTAATTCATTGTGTAAAGGAATAAAGTTAATCGGTTATCTTTCTCTTAAGATATTACATTAATATATTATGATTGTTATTCCAAGTGTAATCATGATGGTTTCTATCAATGTAGCTAGAAGAGATACAATATATGTAATATTTATATGAAAATGATGCCACAAGTTACATTTTATTATTTCTATAATCTGTGTATGGTTTTAAATAAAAAATCGTATTTAATAAGCTATGCTAATGTGATTTTGTTTTTTGTGTACAGGTTATAAATTTTTCATAGGTTTTCATTCTTGACTTATGGTTTCTTGCTTAATTCATATGTCACTTACTGATCTTTTTTTCTCATCCCATGTTTTTTTAAAAAATCATAAGGCTTATATATGTGTAATAGAAAAGAAAAATCATTGTTTAATGTCTTAAATTTTATTATCGAAGTTAATATTTTTTTATTTTTCATGCTGTGAAAATATGGATATTGAGTAGAAGTGTCTCTATTTGAATTATATGAGTTTCTATATATTTTATATGACCTAATTCGCAAATAATCTAAACCGTAATGTTTATATGGAATGTATAAATGTTAATTCTAGTTTAATTAACTAGATAATATAAGGTTTATGTCCAGGTCCTTACATTATATGCTTATTATCCTTATAAATCACAAAATAAATTATCCCCAAATATTAGTCCATGGTTTGGAATTGGAGGAACTGATTCAATAATCAATGTGATGAACAATTTAATATTTACCTAAATGATATTCCCAACTAGATGGGAAAAAAATATTCAATATCTTCAAGATAATAAATTCTCAATTTTTACATGTTCATCATAGAAAATTGAATTAGGTGGAAATACAACATTCCACTAATAATGGGAAAGATGAAATATAGTCCTCTATCTGGGAAAGACCTCTAAATATTAATGGATCTTTGGATCCATTAATCATGGAACAATGGATAAAATCTATTAAAAAAATATTCTCTATTTGTTAATTCCCTATGATTTAGATGTGTGTGTTGTCTTTTTTATATAGAGGGAGAATATGATTAATAGAGTACATCAATATGAATTATATGAATCTCAGGGAAGAGATAAAAGTTATGGAGTGGAATGAAATATTAAAAAAATTGATGAATATTTTCTTCACACACGATGAAATAAAATGGATAGGAGTGTCATTGGTATTTTTTATAATGATAACCAATCCATCGGGGAATATGAAGAAGTATTCACAATACGTGCATGTTACAAAACATTCTCTTTCATTTCCCCACAATGTAATGATGACTACTTCATTCATTGATTTGTGAGAAAATTCCCAAGATTTTCTATCCCACTAAACAAGGTAACTCGAAAGGGATTGATTCTTTTCTGGACTCATTAATGTGAGGAAATCATTAAATAGTTAAATAATACGATAGTCACACCACATGTTCTCACATTACCCATATATGGGGAAAGATTTTTTATCTTCCTCAATTCATCCAAGATGGTATTTTGGTGTGTACTCATGTTGGGTAACACTTTTATAGCCTATTACACCCACAAACTAATGATAAATGATCATAACTAGACAATATATGTTCTAGAATGGGTTGAAGGGATATTCACATTTATGATTTTGTGATATAGTATATAAAAGGATAAGTTTAACATTTATAAATATCATACAATACTCAATTATATATTAAAATAAAGGAACCCAATAAGCACCAACAAAGGTAGTTAGAGTTGTTCAAATATTTTGATTTTTCAATCCATTACCATTCTAGGAATATGAACAAAGTGGAAGATACACTTGGTAGAAAGGACCCAACAACCCTATCTGTAATGAGGATTTTAAGGGATCTATTCTTATTGGACATGAAAATGAAATAAATTTTTTTAATAAAAGGATATTAATCTTACCATACTCAAATAACTTCTCAACCATCCATTATTGATAGGATAAAGGATGACAAATGATATGATGTTGGGATATACAAAAATGTCATATATATTCTAGAATTAATCTTTTCTAAAGATTTAGTTTTATGGATTAAAACATGGATATGTGTCCCATAAAAATTTGAACTAGAGGGGGAACTTCTAGATGATACAAAAATCCCATATTCTCTATTTATGTACAAGTCACTAAGATATGATGAGATCTAAATAAACATATCTATTTTGATAATGTGAATAGGGGAACTATATAATCTGTACCCTAATACATAGTATGCAAAAAAATGTAATGATGAATACTAAATTTTTAATGTTTGGATGAAAAAATTTTCTATACTAGAATATAAATAGGAATACATAACCATAGATTTCATCATTGGGGACCCCCAAGATATGTGAACTCAATAACACCATCTAGGGGATAACTAGATTTCATTCAAAGTCAATGCATTTAATTTATATGAAGTGAATATTTTTATCTTTAATACCTCTCAAATAAATATATAAGGGAATAAATAATACAACATGGACTCTCACTCTTTATTAAATCTGATCAAGGAAAAAGGTTTACCTTTAGGTTTTAAAGAATATACCAAAAAACACTGGATATAGAGCTATGTTTTAGTACTGCATATTACTCTCTAATAGATGTGAATTCTAAGAGAACCATTAAAAATATCTAGGTTACACTGAGATAATGTTAGAAGGATTTTTAACAATTTTGGGTTCATAACATTCCACATATAGAGTTATCATATTATAATAGTTTCTATTATAATATTGAAATGGATCCTTATAAAGAAATATTTAGGAAGAGGTGACAAACTCCAACATGTTTGGATGAATTTAGAGAGAAAAAGATTATGGGACCTGATCTTATCCATGAGATGATAGAGAAGGTTCATACCATTCAACATCATAAGAAATCCACAAAATCATTATAGAAAATTATTACGAAAAATCATCAACAAGTCTTGATGTTTAAGGTTAGAGATAATGTTCTCAATTTTATATCTCTATGGAATAAAGTAATGATATTTTAGAATAAGGTAATCCTTATTAAATAATACCTCAGACCCTTTTATATTATCTATTTCATTGGATATGTGTCCTATAGACATTTCCTCCTACCTAACCTATCTCAAGTAAAAGATGTGTTCCATGAATCCATCTTGAGAAAGTATATGCTAGTCCAATCATATTTTCGGAATCTATAGGTGGTACTTTTATAGAATGATCTATTATAGGGTAGTAGTCAGTGAAGATATTAAATCATATAGAAAATGTTCGATGAAATAATATAACGCCCCTAGTTAAATTTTGGGTTAAAACCCCTAGTTTATGGAATAAAATTGGGAACTACAATAGGCGATGAAAAATAACAAAACTCATCTATTTTAGTGTATGAAATGAAAATTTAGATGTTGAGATATATGATGGGGAATAAAATAATGAATCAAAAAAAATTATAATTAAAATTTATATTTTGAAGAATAAATTCTGTATTAATTAATATTGTTATAGAAAACACGTACAATACTAATGTATTTTTGGACTAATAATAAAATATTTAAATTTGGATTTAAAAGACCATTACGAATCTCAACCATTGATAACATATCCATTGTATAGTGACAGATAATATTATTATATAATAAGGGTTATGATAAAGTTATTTTTAACATATGTAATGTGAGATGGCCACGACCTATGGAATCATGCCCTATAAAGCCCATTTATATGATATTCTAAGGGATATGGAATCATGAGGATTTTATTTTGAAAAAATTCTATGCTGAAACTTAATATATAAATCATTAAAAAACTGTTTATTGGAGAAGTTTCATATTATCAATATCACATCTGAACCCAAGTTTGTCGAACCACTAAAATAAAGTCCCATTATCACACACGTTACCCATAGGGAATATTTTGGTGTAATGAATGGGTAATATATATAGACCCCAAGAATATTTACTTTTATAATTTCCATTTTAATAAATTATTTATGTTGGTTGTAGTGGATACTCAAGAGGGGGGTGAATTGAGTTCCAATTAAAATTTTGGTTTTAAAATATTTTACCAAATTCCCCCAATTTAAAATACTTATTGAATTGTAGTGAATTTGAACTAAAGAAAACTTTTAGTTAGGTTCTCAAGGGATTGATTAAATCCCAGTTAATCTAATCAGAGGACCAAATTAGCTTTTGAAACTAACATACTGATTTAAAAATAATACAAACACTTGCTAATTCAATTATCAGAGTAACTTTGAAAAATAGTTTAGGTTGTAAAGCACCTGGCAGCGGAATAAAAGGTTTTAGATAAAACTAAATAAAGCACAACAGATATGACCAGGAGGTTCAGTCTCAAGTTGAGACTTAGTCCTCTCAACAATTTATATAAATTGGATCCACACCCTCGATCGGGGTTCACAATAGTTTATAACGGTCCATGTCAATGACCTCTACCACAGTTCTACGTGGGAAACAAAAAAACATCAAATCCAGTTGTCCAAGTCTTACACGACCTCTACCACTTTCCACAGTGGGAAATAAAAGATGTAAAGATCCGGATGAGGATTTACAGATCCTCCAGTTAAAGTACAGGAGACAGTGTGTGTGTAAAATACAGCAGATGACACACACTGCTCAAAATGTAAATAATAAATCACTGAGCAAGATATAGAGTTTAGAATGGCTCTAGTGATTGTAGTGTACCTTTGGACTCCTTCTAATTTGATCAGAAATAGATCTGAGTCCTCCTATGGGTTTTTTCTAAAAAACACAGTGTCGTCTACTTGACATCCAGGTTCACAGATAGAGAAAAGTGTAGTCGATGAATTTCTTGTGATGATGTTTTCTTTTTCATTCTTGGCACTTCACAGGTATGCAGGAATATATGTATGTATACTGGTGTGTCCAGTCGTCTCTTTGCATGCACATGTTTTAGCACCTTCTTATTTTTGTCACACTCTTATTTTTCTCCGACCTCTTTTTCAGCAGCAAGAGTATCTTTTATTTAAAGCACAAGCTCCGGCAACAGAAATGATTTCCTTTTTGCAGGTATGAGGTATGGTTCCCTGACATCCAACAACACACATTAAACAAATTTCAGTGCATTAATATATACCTGATATGACCGTTGGTTAGATTAAATAATGTTAAAGAAATTAAAGCAGTGTCGGGTTCTGTCTCTGGATCGGTAGCTTTGGATATCGGTAGCCTTGTGTATCGGTAGGTCTGAGTATCGGTAGCTTCTTGTGTAATGGTATACCTTTGTGTAATGGTAGCCTTTCCATCGGTAACCCTTCTAACGGAAGACTTCATGTCTGTCGGTAGACATTGGTAGCGGTAAGCTTTATTGCATCGGTAGCGGAAGGCTTGATGTACCGGTTATCTTCCGTGTAATGGTAGCGGTAACTCTGTATCGGTAGACTTGCATAACGGTGAGTTGTATAGGTAACCTTCCCGTATTGGTTGACTTGTTGTAACGGTGACCTTCATGTATCGGTAGGCTTGATGTACCGGTGATCTTCCGTGTAACGGTAGCAGTAACTCTGTATCGGTAGACTTGCATAACGATGACTTGTATCGGTAACCTTCCCATATTGGTATACTTGTTGTAACGGTGAACTTCATGTATCGGTAGGCTTGATGTACCGGTGATATTTCGTGTAACGGTAGCGGTAACTCTGTATCGGTAGACTTGCATAACGGTGACTTGTATCGGTAACCTTCATGTAGCGGTAGGCTTGTTCTGTAATGGTGACCACTTGCCTGTTTAATCATTCTATTGGAAGAATGGGTTAAGTTAGAAAATATATCCATCCAATAACCGAATTTTCTGAATATCATATAAATATTATAATATATGAATATGTGCTTGGTGTACAGAAATACTGAAATAAGTAATTAACCATTAATCAATATAGGGATTATCAAACCATAATTGAGCTTAATTGGGATTAGCCTAATATAAGTGAACATAATTGGGATTATAAAAATATAAGTTCAACTAATTCTCCCAGAGGGTTCAAAAATCTCCCCGTTTTTGATAATCACAAAATATTCCAAAGTATTATGAAAACTAAAATAACATCAGAGGGAAAATTTCTTAAGAAAAACTTTAAAACAAAGGTTTCATTTTGCTCCCCCTTTCAATTGAAATCCTCGTTATCATTTGATTCCTTTTCACTCCCAGGTCTCATTTGTTGCATTTTATCCCCCTTTGTGATTAACAGAAATGAGGGTAGAATCAGAGAAATGTAGAGACAAACAGAGAACAGATTTCAAGGAAACATAATGTAATAGCCCGAGATTTTATGAAAAATATTATTTTTAATTTTATTAATGTCTTGTGTTGTACGCTACACCAAAAGGAGCTTGCACAACACACATCCTCGACTTGCCTTACATTACACGCAATCACGACCTTCCTCGATAGCGTGTGTAATACGCAATACCGAGTTTCACTAAACAACGATATGCTATTAAAATATTATTAAAACTAGCCATTATGAATAGTAATAACCACTTTTTGAAATTCTGTAAATCATATTTTTCAAAATGGACTTCATTTTTGGATTCGGAGTATCGAATTTAGCCTAAAGTGAAATTTTGGTACTTTTCGGATAACTTTCATATTCTGATGAATAGTGAAAATTACTAAATTATAATTAAAAACAACTTTTTTAATCGAAATAATTAATAGTGATAAATTATTAATTTGAGTGGTTTTAAAGTATATTTAGAATATATTTTTACAATTTAATACAATGTTGGTCATTGGATGTAATTTCACATTTAAACCAGACATAATCAAGTGTCAATCTTTTGATAGATATTGTTTCTTAAAAACATGCTATTTGTTTTAACAGTGGGATTTAATTATAAAATTAATTAATGCAACTTCTATGTCATGAATTTGGTAAAATATACTTCATTTTTGAATTCGGAATATGAAATATAGCTTAGGATGAAATTTTGGCATTTTTCTGAAAAACTTCAATTTTTGATGAATAGTGAAACTACTAAGTGGTAGTTAAAAAAAATAGAATTTTTCATAAAACTTAATTTTACCGCTTCTGTGAATGGAATTTCAAAAATCCGAGAGACACGATTGATTTCAGTAAGTAAAATGTGGTTCAATGAGATGAAAATAATTTTTGGTGAATAGTAACTTTTTACTTTTTTTTCCACGGTTAATAGTAAATAGGGTAATTAAGGGTAAAAATGATATTAATATTACCCTAACACATGTCCTAATTCTATTGGACAAGTGTATCTAGACCAAAAAAAACCTTAAGTGTAAAATATTATCATTTAGATCCACTTGGATTAGATTAGGACATTTATTATCATTTAATTCAAAGAAGAGTTAAAAGAGTTAAAATCAAAGTATATTTACTAAAACATTTTTAATATAGGGTTTTACATAAGATAAATTCGATTTTAAATATTCATTAGAAAGCTAAAATTATTTCCTACATGATGGTATTTTATTTGTAATTTTTAGACATCATATAAGTTAATTTATTTATGACACAAAGATGATGCAGTAATTATCTTATTAATGAAATATTGACATAATTGATGTTATAAATGCCCAAATAAATGTAATTTGAGACTTTTTATGAATTACACTAATTTTATAGGTTACTATGATATATTAGTGTTGATTTAATTAACTTGGTTCGAACATATAATTCTGTTATGACTTTCAAAAAAATCATATATCAAATAGTGTCAAAATTGACACAAAATAGTTTTTAAATCAAATATTATATTATTAATTGTTCTTTTATTCCTAAAAATCTAAGGTTCGTCCAAATGACTTAGATAAGTATATATTTATTAATAATAAACAATTTGGGGTTCGTTTGGCATGTTATAGTAAGTGTATTAACCATATAGTGAAAGAAAACAAAAAGACACGGTAAAAGTTAAATTATTTAACTTAGATTTAAATCTAATTGATAAGGTTAAAATAATACCCTAAACTTGTCTAAATCTTATTTTTTTATAGTATTGCGACCCATACCCACTTTAGCTTAGAAATAATACCCCTTGGAACCATTATAAACCGATTTTAACATTAATATAAAATAATATTTTGAGATATTCCTAAGGTGCCCCTCTCCTCCCTTATAAAAGGACACCACCTCCCCCTCCTCCTCACACCAATTTGAGCACTCAACCTCGGCCAACCCCTGCCAAAATCTCTTCTCCACTTCCCTAGAAACATCCTAGAGGTTCTGGTCTTCCTCAAAGACCAATTTTAGTGCCCTAAGAGGAGGTCTCAAAGAGGCGCTTCAAAGAAGAGATAATTACCGTTACCAATTCTTTCATCTTTATTTCTTCTTCCACTTCTTCTTCTTAGGTTGTTTCATTATGAAGTAATAACATCAGTATCACTAATATACTTATATGTTATTATAAGTATTAAAAAACCCTATTTCACCATCTATCCATCCTACGGAAAAAGAAATCATCGCGCGTGCGTACGTACGGAATACCGTCTCCACGCCGTGGTGTAATCTATTTTCCACCACCACCTTACATGGATGGGTATAATGGTGTAAAGAATAACTATACATAGTTATTACAACATCATATTGATTCTGATATATTGTATAATCCACTCCAATTCAATTCAATATTTATGGAAATGATATCATCGCTCGTGCGTACGTACGGACTACCGTCTCCACGACGCGATGAGATTCATTCTCCATGTTAACCATTTAAGAATGATTATAAAGTATATATAAGAAATAATAATGAAATATATGACATTATAAAGCTACTGGATTTATGTATATATATATATATGTATGTCATCTACTTACTTCCATTCAAGACAATAAGGAAAGGAAAACAGCGTTCATGCGTACGTACGGACTACCGTCTCCATGAACGGTGTTTTTCATTTCATTTATCTATCTATTATATATATATATATACTGAATATATATGATATATAAATCATATTTTATATTCTGGAAGTAATTAAATCATGATATAAGTAATAATAATGTCAAGAACAACAAGTCAAAACACCTACGATAAATGAAACGATTTTACCCAAAACGCTTCTTTAACATGGAATTTACAAGAGAACGGGTAATATAATGTCATAAGTGAACCATATATGATATCATAACAATGAATATGATTCTTTAATAAGTCAATTAGATTATTTAAATCATTATACAGGAGGTTCGGACACATACGAATCAAATCGGACCTAAGGTAAGGGGAAATATCACAATCTCATTTTTATCCGAGATTGTTTTTACTTTGGCATTTATTGGGGTGTATTTTATCATCCACATCCATGTTACCTCAATATGTAATATTGTTTCCATCCACATACAATAGTTTACCCATCGGTTAGTTTTTAGTAAAGAATTTGAAAGGAATCTTTTGTCGTTTTTTTTGTACGAGGTACTTTTTGACTTTTCCGACAAAAGTACGAAGAATGTTTTTTTTAACTTATACGGCACGAACGGATTTTTACGGTTTTATAAAGCCTTATTTTATTGAATATTCCTCCAAAAGATTTCATTATTTTTTTCAATAAAATCTCTTTTTTTTAAAATTGCATGATGTTTTGTGAAAAGAAATTGATATTGAAGAAGAAAGGATATTTTCCTCAAGAATTCAATTCAAGTGTTTTATCAAAATTATTTTCCATCTAAGATAATAAATGGTTCTGTTTCTATCCATATTTTTACATTGATTTTACTATGTTGTGATGGAATTATGTTTATGAATTCCTTTATCTTATATGAATGGTTTTATGATGTCACGATGTTTAAGATTCCCATTTTTATTACATGGGTTATGCTATGATGTATGGTTTTCTGATTTTGTGGCACACATAAGAATGGTTTCATTAGGAGATGGGTGGGACCTATATCTCCCTCCAATGCATTGGGTAAAGATTTTATATCTCATGAGATAGAAATGGCTGGAATGGTAGGTTATACTGGTTCAGTGAAACAGGACTGGAACGAGGGTGACTCGATTCAGAAAGGGACTTTGTCCACTGAGATAGTCTTGGCAATGAGTCTTGACTAACAAGAAATGATTCTATATGATTATGTGTATGCCACAAAGTTTCATGTTTTAAGTTATACTTATTGGGATTTCATTTCACTACTATGATTTATCCCATGTTATGAAATTATGATCTCTTTTGCAGGTTAAGATTTCCAAAAGTTATGTGCTTGTGTATACGATGAGATTTATATTTCTTTTGTATACCCTTACTGAGCATTTGAGCTCACCCTTTTACGTTTTCTTTCCCCCAGGATATAAAGAAAGGTTTTAGGTATAAAAAATAAGGAAGATCTTTATGGGAGATGTTGAAGATCTTTCACCAGGATTAGAAGATTACGTTCCGAGTTTCCAAAGACACTAAACTATTACGATCCTTGTTTGTGTGTTTTTGTTATGTACTAAGTATTTCGCAAAAGTAATGTAATGTCAATGTACGTCAGGCTTCGGGTCTCTACAGTTGGTATCAGATGAAAGGTTTAGTCAACCTTTGGAAACTAGGATGCGAAAACGTTAGTGATATCCCTAGAGATATTTCTAAGGTATGTCTAGGGATGTCCCTAAGGATAAGTATACGTATAGGATATAGTCCTATAACTATGGTAACGATATTAGATTAGACCAAAGATGTTAGATATTGAAGTTACTCCCCCTTTATTATGATTTTTTCCTCTCACACTATTCTTTTTGGGTTTTAGAAAATGGCTGGAAACAAGATGATTCGCGATAATGGAGGATATGATGGACAATGGAATGATATTCTTCATAAGCAATCAAATGAAATGGTATTTGGAAGTCCAAACATCATTATTATTCCGAATCAGCAATCTCATAATATGATCAATAAAGTAAAATTTGGTATGTTTCCTGACTCGGCTAATAAGAGAAAGATGGAGTTTCATGATGATCATAGAGGAATGAAAGTTCAATTTCCCCTATGTAAATCATGTGGGAAGAGGCATCAAGGAGAATGTTTCAAAGGAACTGGAAGATGCTTTGGGTGTGGAAAAGAAGGACACAAAGCAAGTAAGTGCAAAGGAAAAGGTTCATTTAACACCATGGATGAGGATAATGGTATTACTACGACATCAACAATGGTTAAATGTTTTAAATGTGGAATGTACGGGCATTATGCAAACCAATGCCCTAAGGGAAAGTCTCATGAAGATAATCAGTATGGTCGTATGGGAAGTATTTATGTTGATGATGATGAAGAGACTACAAATGATATGTGAGATGAAAGAATTTTTGAAGCTCAGTCAATGGTTTAAGAATGTAGTGGAATGATTACATGTTTATCATGTGTAATGTTGTATAAGAAATCTCATGGTACTATGGAATAAAGAGACGTCTAAGGATTGTTACACTGTTGTCTTTCCTTGAGTTATGAAAGTGTATGATTAATGGTACCACTATCCATGAAAGGTTATTCAGATATTTTTGGAATATAGATGATATGTGCATAATGAAGGAATAATAAGATAATGATGTGTTTGATTGTATTCATGAGCTCATGACTGATATAAGGAGAAGGTTATATCATGGTTTGAGTATAAATAATTTTGAGGATTTTGGTATGTGGAAAGTGTTAACTTTTAACTGCATTCAAGTTTTTACTAAGGTTCAATGGGTATTCAAGAGAATACATGATTAAGGACTTTGAATGTTTGGAATGTGACCAACAAAACATATCTTATGATATTTGGGGATCAACGATGATATTAAATTTCTGGTAATCGTTTTCACTATCTTATGAGAGTGGACTGCAGTATTATGGATAAGCCTAAAGATTGGAATGGATTATGTTGGACATAAGTTAGTATTGTTTAAGGATAGAAGTTTTTTCGATATTATTGATGGGATGTTATAGTAATATAGTTTTAGAAAAAGGACAACCTGCAGGACGGGCGACAGCCCATCGCGTCGGACAAGGCTGTGGGAATTGAACCCACAACCGAAGTGCGACTGGCCTTTATCGCCTACCACTGGCCTACAAGAAGTCCCTGTTTAGTAGAAACTAGTTTTATTATATTAAGCAGTATGATATATGAAGTATAAGTCCATTTTAGGAACCATATATGATTAATCTCACTATAGATCGACTTATGTATATAATTTTTGCTAACCTTTTTTGTTTGAGACAGATGGAATGACCCGTCATTCTATCACATGATCTGCTAACATTTCACGAATAACAAATTCAAATTCATTTATTTAAGAGATGAAGTGGAAATTGTTCATGGCATGAACAACAGTGAGATTGTACCAAAATAAAGTAAGTATTTATTCTAATTCAAATTTTCAACTTTAGGGAAATGATCTTGAAAACCAAAAATGTTGTCCTAGTGATCTTATACATGAGGAATCAGATGGTACCTTATATCATCACAAATATATGGATTTTTGATTACTGGATTTTCCATAGCCATGTTCTCTACCACTCTCCATCAGAACATGATGGTTAGATTTCTCTTCCATATCCATATTTTCACCTATGTGGATACCCAGTGATTAGTTTATTTGGGTAATCGTTACATTTCATACTTTAGTTTTTAAAGCCAAGTTTTGGTATTCCTTTTTACGATGTGGGTTTCTATTAATGAAACATTCGAATAGTAAACCATTTATAACCCCGACGAATTTCGAGGGAGAAATTCATTTTAAGGGGGGTAGAATGTAACAGCCCGAGATTTTATGAAAAATATTCTTTTTAATTTTATTAATGTCTTGTGTTGTACGCTACACCAAAAGGAGCTTGCACAACACACATCCTTGACTTTCCTTACATTACACGCAATCGCGACCTTCCTCGATAGCGTGTGTAATATGCAATACCGAGTTTCACTAAACAACGATATGCTATTAAAATATTATTAAAACTAGATGTTATGAATAGTAATAACCACTTTTTGAAATTCTGTAAATCTTATTTTTCAAAATGGACTTCATTTTTGGATTCGGAGTATCGAATTTAGCCTAAAGTGAAATTTTGGTACTTTTCGGATAACTTTCATATTCTGATTAATAGTGAAAATTACTAAATTATAATTAAAAACAACTTTTTTAATCGAAATAATTAATAGTGATAAATTATTTATTTGAGTGGTTTTAAAGTATATTTAGAATATATTTTTACAATTTAATACAATGTTGGTCATTGGATGTAATTTCACTTTTAAACCAGACATAATCAAGTGTCAATCTTTTGATGGATATTGTTTCTTAAAAACACGCTATTTGTTTTAACAGCGGGATTTAATTATAAAATTAATTAATGCAACTTCTATGTTATGAATTTGGTAAAATAGACTTCATTTTTGAATTCGGAATATGAAATATAGCTTAGGATGAAATTTTGGCCTTATCCTGGAAATCTTCAATTTTTGATGAATAGTGAAACTACTAAGTGGTAGTTAAAAAAATAGAATTTTTCATAAAACTTAATTTTACCGCTTCTATGAATGGAATTTCAAAAATCCAAGAGACAAGATTGATGTCAGTAAGTAAAATGTGGTTCAATGAGATGAAAATAATTTTTGGTGAATAGTAACTTTTTACTTTTTTTTACCACGGTTAATAGTAAATAGGGTAATTAAGGGTAAAAATGATATTAATATTACCCTAACACATGTCCTAATTCTATTGGACAAGTGTATCTCGGCCAAAAACAACCTTAAGTGTAAAATATTATCATTTAGATCCACTTGGATTAGATTAGGACATTTATTATCATTTAATTCAAAGAAGAGTTAAAAGAGTTAAAATCAAAGTATATTTACTAAAACATTTTTAATATAGGGTTGTACATAAGATAAATTCGATTGTAAATATTCATTTGAAAGATAAAATGATTTCCTACATGATGGTACTTTATTTGTAATTTTTAGAGATCATATAATTTAATTTATTTATGACACAAAGATGATGCAGTAATTATCTTATTAATGAAATATTTACATAATTGATGTTATAAATGCCCAAATAAATGTAATTTGAGACTTTTTATGAATTACACTAATTTTATAGGTTACTATGATATATTAGTGTTGATTTAATCAACTTGGTTCGAAAATATAATTCTTTTATGACTTTCACAAAAATCATATATCAAATAGTTTCAAAATTGACACAAAATAGTTTTTAAATCAAATATTATATTATTAATTGTTATTTTATTCCTAAAAATCTAAGGTTCGGCCAAATGACTTAGATAAGGATATATGTATTAATAATAAACAATTTGGGGTTCTTTTGTCATGTTATAGTATGTGTATTAACCATATAGTGAAAGAAAACAAAAAGACATGGTAAAATTTAAATTATTTAACTTAGAGTTAAATCTAATTGATAAGGTTAAAATAATACCCTAAACTTGTCTAAATCTTATTGGTTGATAGGATTTCGACCCATCCCCACTTTAGCTTCGAAATAAGACCCTTTAAAACCATTATATACCGATTTTGACATTAATATAAAATAATATTTTCAGATATTCCTAAGGTGCCCCTCTCCTCCCTTACAAAAGGACACCTCCTCCCCCTCCTCCTCACACCAATTTGAGCACTCAACCTCGGCCAACCCCTGCCAAAATCTATTCTCCACTTCCCTAGCAACATCCTAGAGGTTCTTGTCTTCCTCAAAGACCAATTTTAGTGCCCTAAGAGGAGGTCTCAAAGAGGCGCTTCAAAGAAGAGGTAATTACCGTTACCAATTCTTTCATCTCTATTTCTTCTTCCACTTCTTCTTCATAGGTTGTTTAATTATGAAGTAATAACATCAGTATCACTCATATACTTATATGTTATTATAAGTATGAAAAAACCCTATTTCATCATCTATCCATCCTACGGAAAAAGAAATCATCGCGCGTGCGTACTTACGGAATACCGTCTCCATGCCGTGGTGTAATCTATTTTCCACCACCACCTTACATGGATGGGTATAATGGTGTAAAGAATAACTATAAATAGTTATTACAACATCATATTGATTCTGATATATTGTATAATCCACTCTAATTCAATTCAATATTTATGGAAATGATATCATCGCTCGTGCGTATGTACGTACTACCGTCTCCACGACGCGATGAGATTCATTCTCCATGTTAACCATTTAAGAATGATTATAAAGTATATATAAGAAATAATAATGAAATATATGACATTATAAAGATACTGGATTTATGTATATATATATATATGTATGTCATCTACTTACTTCCATTCAAGACAATAAGGAAAGGAAAACAGCGTTCATGCATACGTACGGACTACCGTCTCCATGAACGGTGTTTTTCATTTCATTTATCTATCTATTATATATATATATACTGAATATATATGATATATAAATCATATTTTATATTCTGGAAGTAAGTAAATCATGATATAAGTAATAATAATGTCATGAACAACAACTCAAAACACCTACGATAAATGAAACGATTTTACCCAAAACGCTTCTTTAACATGGAATTTACAAAAGAACGGGTAATATAATGTCATAAGTGAACCATATATGATATCATAACAATGAATATGATTCTTTAATAAGTCAATGACATTATTTAAATCATTATACAAGAGGTTCGGACACATACGAAGCAAATCGGACCTAAGGTAAGGGGAAATATCACAATCTCATTTTTATCCGATATTGTTTTTACTTTGGCATTTATTGGGGTGTATTTTATCATCCACATCCATGTTCCCTCAATATGTAATATTGTTTCCATCCACTTACAATAGTTTACCCTTCGGTGAGTTTTTAGTAAAGAATATGAAAGGAATCTTTTGTCATTTTTTTTGTACGAGGTACTTTTTGACTTTTCCGACAAAAGTACGAAGAATGTTATTTTAACTTATACGGCACGAACGGATTTTTACGGTTTTATAAAGCCTTATTTTCATGAAGCTTCCTCCAAAATATTTCATGACTATTTTCAATAAAATATCTTTCTTTTAAAATTGCATGATTTTTTGTGAAAAGAAATTGATATTGAAGAAGAAAGGATATTTTCCTCAAGAATTCAATTCAAGTGTTTTATCAAAATTATTTTCCATCTAAGATAACAAATGGTTATGTTTCTATCCATATTTTTACATTGATTTGACTATGTTGTGATGGAATTATGTTTATGAATTCCTTTATCTTATATGAATGGTTTTATGATGTCACGATGTTTAAGATTCCCATTTTTATTACATGGGTTATGCTATGATGTATGGTTTTCTGATTTTGTGGCACACATAAGAATGGTTTCATTATGAGATGGGTGGGACCTATATCTCCCTCCAATGCATTGGGTAAAGATTTTATATCTCATGAGATAGACATGGCTGGAATGGTAGGTTATACCGGTTCAGTGAAACAGGACTGGAACGAGGGTGACTCGATTCAGAAAGGGACTTTGTCCACTAAGATAGTCTTGGCAATGAGTCTTGACTAACAAGAAATTATTCTATCTGATTATGTGTATGCCACAAAGTTTCATGTTTTAAGTTATACTTTTTGGGATTTCATTTCTCTACTATGATTTATCCCATGTTATGAAATTATGATCTCTTTTGCAGGTTAAGATTTCCAAAAGTTATGTGCTTGTGTATACGATGAGATTTATATTTCTTTTGTTTACCCTTACTGAGCATTTGAGCTCACCCTTTTACGTTTTATTTTCCCCAGGATATAAAGAAAGGTTTTAGGTATAAAAAATAAGGAAGTTCTTTATGGGAGATGTTGAAGATCTTTCACCAGGATTAGAAGATTACATTCCGAGTTTCCAAAGACACTAAACTATTACGATCCTTGTTTGTGTGTTTTTTTTATGTACTAAGTATTCCGCAAAAGTATTGTAATGCCAATGTACATCAGGCTTCGGGTCTCTACACATAAACACAGTAAAGTGGAGAATTTAAGAGTAAATTTCCATTAAGGTGCAAAAGGTACAAACTGAGAAAGTCAGGATTACAAAAATACAAGTGAATCCGATCAAAAACAATCAGAATAACTCAATCATCCTCTTGAACAGGAGTCTTTACCTTAGGATCAGAAAAGGGGGTAGGTTAAGATTGAGTAGATGGCTTAGGTATAGCTGAAAGAACAACCAGAGGGTCTGCCACTGAAACAGTATCGGTTCTGAAATCTGTGCTCTTCGGTGAGATCATAGGTGTCAAGCTTCGAATATCCTGAACTGGAGTCAACAGTGGAGTACTCCCAGAGGCAGAGGTAGGAAGAGCATGAGGTACAATCATAGGTCTAGCATCCACATTCAAGAAGGGTAGCAATAGGTTCCTGAAATCCAGAATAATACTCCCTCCTCTCTCAATTGCAGACACAAAATCATCTCAATTTTCAATGAATTTATCCAATGTAGAAGTAAGCTCCCTGAGCTTACTAACCTGGTCTCTGAAAGCTTGAGTCACTGGAGGCAACTTCATATTTTCCATCAAAAGCTTGAAATGGTTGGTCATTTGATGCTTGGTATAGACCTTCTCAAAATAAGCATCCACCTTATTTTTAATTTCCTATTGAGAAGCAGTAGCTGCCCGTAGGTGATCACGAACAAAACTACTAACTTCCCTAGTGGTATCAAGGATCTGAGTATCCAAGGAGCCATGGGTACTGGCCTTAGCCAAATCTTCCTGGATAACAGTTCTAATCTGGTCATGTTTCACAGTGGAGCTAGATGAGGGAAGGGGTTTAACTGAGAAAGCTATTGTCTCATTGAATGATTGTGTCAGATTACTAACCACCTTCTGATCAAGTTTATCTTGACTGTTCAAATGTTCTTTGACTAATTTCTTAAAAGCCTCAAAGACATACACAAACTGCTTGACTACTTCTTTGATATATCTGATATCAGTATGCACATGGGTTTGAGAGTTGTTCATAGCAGTCAATGAAGCAATCGATTGTCTTAGAGCCACCACAGCTCCTGTCCAACTCTCAATTTGAGTATGGCATACTTTAACATCATCCATCATTCCTTTCACTGGACTAGAAAAAGAAAATCCCAGAGAGAGCTCTACAGATTACTCCACACACCACATTTCATCAACCATGATTTTCTTCAAATCTGCCACTGATTCTATCAGTATTTCTTTCATTTCAGCCTTTAAGGACTCAAGGTCCTCCTTGGTCACCAAATGTTCAGCCACAGCAGGTATGATAACTAATTCTTTTTGTGGCTGGTCTTCCTCATTAGAATCTTCATAATTAAGTCCAAGAACCACAAATCATGGATCTGATGTACAACATTAAATGTCATACAACAATGATACTGAACCAAGATGCTCCCCCTAACTTAGAGCATTCAGTTGAGGAATCTCCTCCAACTATTCTGATCGAGGTAATTCTATAACTTCCCCTACAACTGTAGCAGATTCAATAGCCATTTACTCTGATGGCTCAAGGACTCTCTCATCAATAGATGCTACTTCTTCTTCCTAATTAGGCACTATCTTGACTATACTATCGATCAGATGGCTCAAATTGAGCTCTACTTGTTCATTTTCCTCATCATCTGCTTCACCAGAAGCTTCCTTCTCTTCATGAGCAATCTGATTTGACTCAGTTGCCTCATCCTCTTCAGAGGTGTCATTGACAACAATATGATATGCTTCTTCTTCTTCTTCTGTAGTCACATTGTCATTGTCCTACTGAATAGTTTCTCTCCTTGGTAGTTCTTTTGGAGGGATAGCTGTTCCATAGGAAATGTTTTGAGGCATAGGACTAGGAGGTAAATCTGGGTCTCCTCCTTCCTCAACTGATGTCTCTTCCTCCTTAGCATTAGCTTCATTATCACTGTAGACCAGTGCTGGATCATCTGGTCCAAGACCAGGATCCCTCACATCCTTTGGTCGAGAAGGATGATCCATAGGAGTGTACTTGTCATATATTTTTTGATCATCATTAACCCATGATTTCTTCCAAGGGTTCCAGCTGACTTTCATAAACTTACAAACAGTCCTAGTGAGGAAAAAGTTATCCTCAACCACAACAGTTTCATCTTGAGGTCCAGCTACCTCCTTTGCCTTCAACATAATATAAATCTACTTAAAAAAGAAAAGTGCAGTGGACTTAGACTTCGGTCTAGTCATCTCCTCAATCTGAATCATTAGCAGTCTTCATTAATTCACCTTTACTCTATGCTTTAACAGATATAGCAATTAAATATCCTGAAATCTAAGGGTAGGAAAATCTTCTCTCCTTGCACTAATCACATGCTGAATGTACTTGAAAAGTAGTTTATCCTCTCCTGCCATCTCTGTATCAGTGACCATTCTAGGAGTTCAATTTCCTATTAATTCCAACAAGGCATCCTCATATTCAAAAATGTCACTAGCAGTAGGTATGGATTTTGAATTAAATCCATAATCACCACTATGAGGAACCTTAAGGTTCTCAGCCCATTAAACTGATGAAAACTAAAACATTTGACCATTCACAAAGGAAATTATCCTATTCTCCTACTATGATGACTCAAAACAGACAAACTCATAAAACTCTATTACCAGTGTTGGATAATACGGTCCATTATTGTTCATGAAGCATTCGAGCCATCCATATTCTTGTAAAAACTTCAAAATCAAGGACTTTCTTTCGAGAAGCCATGCCGCACATAATTCATTTTCTACTACAATTTCTTGCTTCGATAAATGTGGATTCACGAGATTCATTCGATCAACATCTTTACTGCTTCCATTAGCACAGGAATTGGTTACTTTCTGCTACATAGCTTGCGGCGCATCACTCCATTCATCCACTGAGGGTCGCTTCACAAGGGGCATTTCAGATTCTAAGGCTTAGGGTTTCGCAAACATGAGAGGTTTAGGTAAGTGGTATTCGAATAGACGGGTTCGTGGTGATTGAGTGATGTCTAGAGTCAGTTTTAATATCATTTAGGATTCACATATAAAATAAATCTTATATTAGAAAGAAATTCATAGTCTCGGCCTTAATACGAAAATTTAAAACAGCAAGAGAGATGTACCGGTGAGGTTTATCGAATGGTGAGGTTTATCTAACTGTGAGGTTAATCCTAATGGTGAGGTTTATCCTAACGGTGAGGTTCTTCCTAATGGTGAGTTTTATCTTAATGGTGAGGTTTATCCTAATGGTGAGGTTCATCCTAATGGTGAGGTTTATCCTAACGATGAGGTTCATCCTAACGGTGTGGTTTGTCCTAAGGGTGATGTTCATCCTAACGGTTTAAGAGTAAGTTATCATTCATAATTCATGTCTAATGAAACTTAATCTTTCTGAATTTAATGGATTAGTGAAAATATCAGCAAATTAGAGTTCAGTGCCTATAAATTCAGGAGTTATATCACCTCTTTTATAATGATCTCTTAGAAAGTGGTTCCTGACATCAATGTGTTTGTTCTAGAGTGAGACAGAGGGTTCTTTGAGATGTTTATCGCACTAGTGTTGTCACATTTAATTGAAACATGTTTAAACATAAATCCATAGTCCAATAATGTGTGTTTCATCCACAGAATCTATGCACAACAACTACCAGCAGCTATATACTCTGCTTCAGTAGTAGATAATGCAACTGAGGTCTGTTTCTTACTACACCATGATACTAGGGACTTTCCAAGTAAATGACATGTTCCAGATGTGCTCTTTCTATCTAACTTTCATCCATCAAAGTCAGCATCTAAATAACTTATTAAATAAAATGATTGTTCTTTTGGGTAAAACAGTACCAAATTGGCCGTGTATTTAAGACATTTGAAAATCCTTTTAACAGCAAGTAAATGTGACTCTTTAGGGTTAGCTTGAAATATAGCACACATACATACACTAAACATAATATCAGGTCGACTTGAAATAAGATAAATTAAACTTCCAATCATACCTCTATTATTAGTTTGATCTATTGGTTTACCGGTTTCATCAATATCCAATTTACAGGTGGTACTCATAGGTGTATCACTTCCCTTAATACTATCCAAACAAAAACATTTTAATAAATCCTTAGTATATTTACTTTGATTCAAAATAATACCATCTTTAGATTGAATGATTTGAATTCCAAGAAAGTACTTAATCTCTTCCATTAAGCTCATTTCAAACTCATTTTGCATAACCATTGAAAAATCAGTACATAAAGAATTTTTTGAAGATCCAAAAATAATATCATCAACATAGATTTGTACTATTAAACCATCTTTTGAAATTATTTTTATAAAAACAGTGGGATCATCAATTCCTTTTGTAAATCCTTTTGAAATAAGAAAATTTGTAAGTCTTTCATACCAAGCTCTTGGATCTTTTTTTAAACCATATAAAGCTTTAGAATGTTTAAAAACATGATTTTTAAAGTGAGGATTTGAAAAACCAGGTGGTTGTTCCACAAAAACATCTTCAATAATGAAACCATTTAGAAAGGCACTTTCACATCCATTTGATATAACATGAAATTCAGATGTGATGCAAAGGAAAGTAAGATCCTAATTTCCTCTAATCTAGCTTCAGGTGAAAAGGTTTCCTCATAGTCAATTCCTTATTATTGATTGTAACCATGTGCAACTAGTCTAGTTCTATTTCTAATGATATTTACAGATTCATCAACTTTGTTTCTGAACACCCACTTTGTGCCTATGGTTAAAGTTTCCGTAGATCTTTCTACTAATTCCCAGTATTTATTTATTTCAAATTGATTTAGTTCTTATTGCATAGCTATTACCCAGAATTCATCATTGATAGCATCATTGATATTTTTAGGTTCTAACTATGAAATAAAAGCTTGAGGTTCAACCTGATTTCTTAGAGAAGCTCTAGTCCGTGTTCCTCTATCCAGATTACCTACAACAGTATCTAAGGGATGGTTCTTCAGAATCCTAGTTAGTCTTAAAAAGGTTGGGCTAGAGATTTTAGGCTCATCAACAGGTTGTGAGTCAATAGAAGCAGGTTTTGGAAAATTTCCAGAACATGATGTTTTAATTATAGGTCCACTGTCTTTATCATTAAGGTTCAAAACAGAGAGATCATCTTCAAGATTTTTAAGAGAGGTCTTAGGTTCATGTGGATCAGTTTCATAAAATTTGATGTGAACAGATTCCTCCACACATTTGGTTCTTTTATTGAAAACACTATAGGCTTTACTAGAAATAGAGTAACCTAGGAAAATTCCTTCACCACTGTTGGATGAAAACCTGTCAAGGTTATCTTTAGTAATATGAATAAAGGCATTTCAACCAAAATCTCTGAAATCGTTAACCTTAGGTTTCCTATGGTTCCACAACTCATAAGGGGTCTTCTTAAGAACAGGTCTGATGAAGACTCTATTGATAATATAACAAGCTATATTGATAGCTTCAGCCCAAAAATAAATAGGTAAATCAAACTCATTGAGCATGGTTCTAGAAATTTCCTGAAGGTTTATATTCCTCATTTCCACTACACCATTTTTCTGAGGAGTCCTAGGGGCAGAGAATTTGTGACTATAGCCATTGTGTGAGCAGTAGGATTCAAACTCATGATTTTCAAACTCACGACCATGATCACTTCTCAAGGTTTTAATCTTAAGTCCACTAAGGTTCTCTATAAACTTGGAATATTTATCAAAGTAAAAACAAGCTTCACTTTTGTGAGCTAGAAAATATACCCAAGTATACCTCGAATAGTCATCTACTAGAACATAGACATAGTGCTTCCGATTTAAACTAGAAACTCTAGAATGTCCAAACAAATAAATGTGAACCAACTCGAGAGGTTGAGAAGTTGACACTTCATTATTTGATTTGAAAGAAACTTTATGTTGCTTTATCTTTTGACAAAGATTACAAACTTTATCTGTTGGGAATTCAAGTTTTGGTAGGTCTCTAACTATGTTCTTCCTAGTACGTTTTCTAAGTGAATGTAAATTTCAGTGTCCTAATCTTCTTTGCCAAAGCCAATAATCTTTATGAAAAGCATTTAAACAAGTAATATTTTGCATAGCTAAAGAATTTAAATCAACCTCATAGACATTTTCATTTCTCAAGGAAAAAAATAAAAAAGAATTTTTGGAATTAAAAACATTGCAAGAATCATTTTCAAATTTAACATTGAAACCATCATCACAAACTGAGAAATACTTATTAAATTATATTTATGTACATCAAAAAATAGAACTTTAGAAATTAATACTGAGTTAGTGTTACCAATCTGGCCTAAGCCGATGATTTTTCCTTTAGAATTATCACCAAAAGTGACAAAACCTCCATCAACTTTGACTATGCTTTTAAACAATGAGAAGTCTCTTGAAATATGTCTTGAACATCCACTGTCCAAGTAACAAGTCTTTCTACAGGAGATCATTAAGTAGGTTCCCTACAAAACAGATTTAGATAGTAAATGATTTTGGTACCCAGATTTTCTTGGGTCCAAACAGGTTATCCAATAAAACTTTAGGTACCCAAATTTGTCTTATGGGTCACATAAAATTTGCTGAATCAATAAATTTAGACAGATAACCCTTATTAGATCTAGAAATATGAATATAACTAGTTTAAGCATATGAACTTCCAGAACTATACATATCTACATTCTGTCCAAGTTTAGGAATAAATCAAGTTTTGGTAATTTTTCTTTGTCCAGGTTGGTATCCTATACCAGTATTATATCTAGGTGCAATCATCATACCTAGAAATTGAGTAAGAGTATCATTTCCATTTGTGAACTTTTCTAAATCCATCCTAAGTTTATCATTTGACAATTTCAGTTCTGTGTTTTCTTTATGTAACTGAGCATTCTTTTCTATTTCTATGTCAAGATCATATTTATGTTTAACAGTTAAAGCATATTATTTCTTTAAACCTTGGTATTTGTCTTTCAGATCATTATAGGTTTCTTCCAATATATCACAGTATTAAAATAGTTCCTATTTTGACATATTATTAGAATCAGAATCATCTCCAAAATAATAAGAATTTAAAGCAGGAGTTTCAGATGTTACCTTAGAGGTGTTTGTCGTAAAACACATGTTTGAATTATTTCTGATTTCAGTTTCAGAAGCATCATATTCAATGGATCTATCCTCAGAAGCACTCCAAGTAGCCTTCATGGCTTTCTTATACTTATTGTCCTTATACTCATACTTATTTTTATATTTTAGCTTTGGATAGCTTGCTTTTATATGTACTTTTCTTTGTCATTCATAGCAGAAAACTTCATCAGATTCTTCAGATTTCTTCCAGTCCTTTTTTTAGTGTCCCTTGTTGTCATACTTACCTTTTTAATTTTATTTTCTGAAAAACTTCTTTTTACTATAAAACTTCCTAAATCGTCTCGCTATGTGATCCATTTCTGCATCACTGTCAGATGCACTTTCACTTTCTTCACAGCTTGAGATATCAGTTATAGCTTGAAGTTTCTCCTTATCCTTGTTATTTGATGTAGAAGTCTTGAAGGCAACTGACTTCCTTTTTGGTTCATCATCTTCTTCTTTTTTTACTTTAAGCTCTTCTTCATACATCATCAACTTACCAATAAGTTCCTTAACTGGCAGTTCACCAATAGCACAAGATTCTCTAATTGAAACAGAAGTTCCCCTCCATCTTTCAGGTAGGCATCTCAAAATTCTCATGATCTGCTCATTTGATGGATCATCCTTTCCCAGTGAGATCATTTTGTTGACAATTTCGTTAAACCTAAGATACATATCAGAAATGGGTTCATCAGTCTTCATCTTAAAATTATCATATTTAATAGTATAGGTGTTCAATCGCATTTATTTAACATTAGTTGTTCCTTCATGAGAAACACTTAAGGTATCCCAAATTTCATATGCAGTCTTACAAGCATATATTCTATTAAATTCCTCATCTCCTAAAGCACAATATAGAGCATTCATAGCTTTGCAATTATTATTGTAGGCTTTCTTAGTAGCTTCATTCCATGTATATCTAACAGTAGTAGGAATTTTATATTCTAATTCTATGGTTGTCCAAATATCAAAACCCATGCTTTCTAAATGAATTTTCATCTTAATCTTCCACTGAGCATAGTTGATTCCATTGAAAAATGGTGTTCTATTAGTAGAAACACCTTCAAGTCTGTTATCCATGATTACTAGGTAAAAACAAAATTTTTAAAGAGAAAAAAATTTAGAAATAACAGAAATTTTAAAAACTTTAAAATACAACTAAAATCACAGTTGAAAAACAGAGTACTTCAGAAAATATTTTAAGCACCTTTAATACCAAATGTTGGTCAGAGTGGATACTCAAGAGGGGGGGTGAATTGAGTTCCAATTAAAATTTCTGTCTTAAAATCTTTTACCAAATTCCCCCAATTTAAAATACTAATATAATTGTAGTGAATTTGAACTAAAGAAAACTTTCAGCTAGGTTCTCAAGGGATTGATTAATTCCAAGTTAATCTAATCAGAGGATCATATTAGGTATTGAAACTAAATTAGTGATTTATAAATAATGAAAACACATGCTAATTCAATTATCAGAGTAACTTTGAAAAATAGTTTAGGTTTTAAAGCACTTGGAAGCAGAATAAAAGGTTTTAGATAAAACTATATAAAGCACAGCAGATATGACCAAGAGGTTCAGTTTCAAGACGAGACTTAGTCCTCTCAACAATTTATATAAATTGGATCCACACCCTGGATCGGGGTTCACAACAGTTTATAACTGTCCAGGTCAATGACCTCTACCACAGTTCTATGTGGGAAACAAAACAACTACAAATACAAATGTCCAGGTCTCACATGACCTCTACCACTTTCCACAGTGGGAAATAAAAGATGTAATGAGTTGGATGTGGATTTACATATCCTCTAGTTAATGTACAAGAAACAGTGTGTGTAAAATACAGAATATGACACACACTGCTCAAAATGTAAATAATAAATCATTGAGCAAGATATAGAGTTTAGAATGTCTCTAGTGATTGCAGTGTAGCTCTGGACTCCTTCGAATTTGATCATAAATGGTTTTGCGTGCTCTTCTGGTTTTTGTCAGAAAAACTGAGTGTCGCATGCTTGACATCCAGGTTCACAGATAGAGAAAAATGTAGTCGATGATGTTCTTGTGATGATGTTCTCTTTTTTGTTCTTGGCTCTTCATAGGTATGCAAGAATGTATGTTTGTATACTAGTGTGTCCAGTCGTCTCTTTTCATGCACAGGTTTTAACACCTTATTATTTTTTTTCACACTCTTATTTTTCTCCGACCTCTTTTTCAGCAGCTGGAGCATCTCTTATTTAAAGCACGAGCTCTGACAACAGAAATGATATCCTTTTTGCAGGTACGAGATACGGTTCCCTGAAATCCAACAACACACATTAAATAAATTTCAGTGCATTAAAATATACCTGATAGGACCATTGGTTAGATTAAATAAAGTTAAAGAAATTAACGCAGTGTCGGGTTCAATCTCTGGAATGGTAGCTTTGGATATCGGTAGCCTTGTGTATCAGTAGGTCTGAGTATCAGTATCTTCTTGTGTAACGATAGCACATTGTGTAACGGTTGCCTTTCCATCGTTAACTATTCTAACGGTAGACTTCATATCAATCGGTAGACTTTGGTAGCGGTAAGATTTATTGCATCGGCAGCGGTAGGCTTGATGTACCGGTGATCTTCCATGTAATGGTAGTGGTAACTCTATATTGGTAGACTTTAACAACAGTGAGTTGTATAGGTAACCTTCCCGTATCGGTAGACTTTTTGTAACGGTGACCTTCATGTATCGGTAGGCATGATGTACCAGTGATCTTCCATGTAACGGTAGCGGTAACTCTGTGTCGGTAGACTTGCATAACGGTGACTTGTATCGGTAACCTTCCTGTATCGGTAGACTTGTTGTAACAGTGACCTTCATGTATCAGTAGGCTTGATGTACCGGTGATCTTCGGTGTAACGGTAGTGGTAACTCTGTATCGGTAGACTTGCATAACAGTGACTTGAATCAGAAACCTTCACATAGCGGTAGGCTTGTTCTATAACAGTGACCACTTTCCTGTTTAAGAATTCTATTGGCAGAATGGGTGAAGTTAGAAAATATATCCATCTTGTAACTGAATTCTCTGAATATCATGTAAATATTATAATATATGAATATGTCCATGGTGTATAGAAATAGTGAAATAACTAATTAACCATTAATCAATATAGCGATTATCAACCCATAATTGAGAATAATTGGGATTAGCATAATATAAGTGAACATAATTGGGATTATCAAAATATAAGTTTAACTAATTCTCCCAGAGGGTTCAACAATTTACTATATATATCCCACTTCATTATTATAATTTTATATTAGTTGCTAAAAATATGATTTTGATACGATGTAACCAAAATTTTATTTTGTTAAAATACGTAGTTTCATTCAAGATACACTTTTTGATAAATTCTATTATTTTGAAATTTATATGTTTTAATTTAATAATTTTATCAAATAATATTTTTTATATACCAATGAAGATATAATTAAGTGAATAGTAGTATTATCTTTATACAGGCGTGATAACTACTACTTTCATAAAACCAATATTTTTTAATTAATGATAATTTTTACATAAAATATTAAATTCACATATTTGTAAAATTATTTTGATTAGATAAATATTATTTTATAAATAAAAATGTTGAAATTATAAAATGGTTAATTTTTTCTAATTTTCATTGACTGTTGAGTTTTTGGGTTAAAACAAAATACTATATCAATATAAGGTATGTATTATGAATTAAAAATTTTCTAAAAGGGTTATAATGTAATGTATAAGTGGAAATCATGGAAAAAATTGTTTTTAACCATTAAAAAGTTTTTTTGTTATTTAATTAATTTTATAAACCCTTAATGAAACCTCAAATATTATTTTACATTTTTAATGTTTTAATATCAATTATTTTTAAACATGACTCACTTCCACAACATTGTGGGAATTATTTTTAGTATTTAGGTTCATATCCATATAAAATATTTAAATCCACTCTTCATTTTTAGAAACCTTGCACAAAACAATGGGAAGGATTCCAATTTTGATAACTCTTTTATATAGAGTCCAAAACCTAGGATTCGAAAGAGATAATGAATTCCCCTACTTTTACTATAAATACCTACCCATCCTCCCACTCCACATAATCCTAAAACAATTTATCAAGAATTTAATTTCATTATCCCTCTCTAGATCTCTCCCATGTTGTTCCCACGATCTAAATAAGATCATCCAAATATTATAGATGTTCCCTGCCACGGTAAGGGACTTTTTCAACTTATTTTAATTCCAAGTACTTTCTTTGTACTATGACCTTTGGTATTCCAATTATCCATGTTGTAATGTGTTTTTACTCATCATTTTTATATCCATATTATTCCCATTTAATAGAATAACACATTTCACTCTAATCCACACCTTCCATAATCCTTTATGTTCACCTGTTATACTTCCAAAATTATCATGCAGTTTTCCGTGCCAAACATTTTTGTATTAAATACACATACTAATTTCTAGTCAATATAATTAACCTAGATATATATATCCTTCATTATTTGGGTACTTACATGTATGTAAAACTCACTCCTTATTCATTTGGCTAATATTGATTAATGTTGTTACTATGTTGTATGATCCACATGGCTCAAAAATAAATGTACATGTTATGGATTCGATGGGGGTGCCTATAATTATATAGCACTATAATGAAATGGGTAATACATTTATCTCACAATATTTCATTTGTTGTTCATGGGATGTTATATTAAGTTTCTCGGGGCGCACGATGGGGTCGTGGGGGAGACACATGCGCTACCAGACGGTTGATTAGAGAATATTGGGTTCTGTTTAATCACTCATATCAGGTGCACCGTTTTCGCCTCGAAACGCCCAAAGGTTCCATATCCAGCAATACATGGACCTGCTTTCCAAAGGCAGGCATTCGCTGGGTGGTTTGACCAGCGATGCTTATGAACTCACATTGGTCGAGAGGATGGGAAGTCGGGCTCATCGCACCCTTTTGGGGGGAATTATTTCCTGTTCTTGGACACTCTTATAGATTTAGGACGTATTCATATGTTCTCAAATCTTTGGTTTATACCAAAGTATTGTATCCATAGATTACTTCCTGGTTGCCAACAGTCAGCTGGATACAGGGGTTCGGAATCATTTATACATGAGGATTACCATCCCTCGTTGGATTAATGACCCCGAGTAGTATAGACTCTCTAAGAAGACACTGGTTTAAAGCCTCGTAACCTAAAACTCTGGAGTTTATTGTCATCCAGGTGGGATAGATAACAACTTGATCATTTGGATCGAACCTATGATACGAGCTTCCTATGTATCCTCATGAGAGGAATCAGAATCCACGTAGTTCGGTTCGGTATGGGGCGTACGCTCTAGACTGCACAAAGTGCAGGTAAACCGACGTAAAGGGGGTCGGAATGACCGATTGTTGGGCTTAATCCTCAGGGAGGCTTCCTATGTACACTGCCTAGGGGACAGGGATGAATGTCCACGTAGTTCGGGTGGAGTTTCGGGGAACTGACGTGAAGGTGGGCCTGGGGGTCCGATGGTGATTGGGATTGATCCTCTGGGAGGCTTCCTACTTATCCCTATGGTGGGGAATCAAATTCCATGTAGATTGAATTGGAGTGTTGGAAAACCGACGTGAAGGTGGACTCGGGGGGTCTGATGGTGACCGGGCTTGAACCTCTTGGAGGCTTTCTACGTATCCCTATGGGGGGAATCAAATTTCATGTAGTTAAAATGGTTATGGGGCTTACACTCTGAGGATTCCCAAGGGAGGATCCCATGGTCGATGGTTACTCTAAGCCCACGTGAGACTTGCTCGGTGAGAGAAACAAGAGGCAGCAGGGACCTGACGATCACGTTGTGAAAGGAACGTCTATGGGAAGTGTAGTAGGGAAAATGCATGGAGTAGCCCAAAAAGTCTAGGCTTACTCAGAGACGGTTGCCCATGAAGACAAAGCGCAGTGGGAGAGGGACTTGGCCCCAAAGGAGAACGGATCATCACCCTTCCCCAATATGCCCTTCCTTGGCCATAGACGTGGGGAAGTACGGAGGTGAATGGGTACTTCTTTCTGATGCGTAGTCCGCCACTCCCAAGAGAGGGGAGAAGTGTCCTAGTCCTTATAAGTGGAGGGGCATAAAGGGGACTCCTGGGCTCAGACTCTACATTAACCTGTGAATGTGAACCCACGAATGCTTTAGAAATTCGTTCAAGGGTCGTAGAAACCCCTTCGCCCTCACTTACCAGGGGTATGTGAATTCAAAACAGCATGTTTTTGTGCTTGAAGGTTACATCACATGGGTTTAGTGGCTCTGGTGGAGGCCTCGTCTCAAGGCCGATGAATTAGCCAATGAGGGGGTTGCGAAGGATCATGCCAAATTGGAAGGAAATTATCTGGCTTGGGGAATGGGAACTATGAAGGATCTGGTAGGCCACATGGGTGTACGAGAGGTGGAACCCTTCACGTAGGGAGGTGCTACATGGCAAGATAGGCCTTCTGTGAACCAGGGTGGTCCACATACTAATGGGCATCTTGTGAACCAGGGAGGTTCACGGACTGGTGGGCATCCCGCGAACCAGGGTGGTTTGCGGCTTCGAGTTCGGCCTGCGTACCAAGTTGGTACATTGAGGGGATAGTGCGAGCAGTGATGGGTGAGGGTGACGTCAGTCAGGGGTTCTTCGGTCAGGGCTTCTCCCGCATTGGAGGGTGTTACGTGGTGCGATGGATCGGAAAGGGGGCATACACTCCCGGGTCCGCAAGGAGCGCATCTGCGGAGGGTCCATGGTTCGCGCTCTTCATTTCTTTGTTATTTTAAGTTTTTGGTCCACCAAGTTGTTATGCATTTTAGTTTCCTTATTAATTAACTTCCAACTTCATACCTGTTCTTGTTCGCAAACTAGAACTTCACTATTTGCGAAATCCTAAGATCTTTCCTTCAAAATCCCTCCACTCGAATTTGATCGATCTCAAATCGCCTCCCCCACCCATATCTTTTTATAGAGTGGGGAAAGATATGTATCTGTGTTCATGTGGCACCTTTTGCAGTGTCCCATGATCAGAAACCCGGTTTACGGCTTACTTGGTCAATCTGCAACTCTCAAGGGGGGGGCATTGGGCGCGCCTCCTCTGCGAACCAATCTAGCTCAGGGAGTACTTTGTGGCCGCACAGGTTTCCGCCTCCATTCCGCGAATGATAGTGGATGCGGCCAGGGCCGGTCGACGTGGTCTGCGGCTGGGGATGTTCTTGATGGTGGACCAGCTTGGTGCCTGTCCTGCTTCGTGCCCATGGAGGATCCCTTCCTCTATTTAGCAAACGACAGCGGTCCGCGGAAGGGGTTATTCGCAAAACTAGCCGTGTTCCATTATCATTGGACTGGTCTATGGACTGGTTCATCTTGTTCCATCCTTTGAGTGTTCTCCACACTTTTCCCCAATTCATTTTGGGGTAAATTGAGTACAATATCTGTTGGATTAAAGGGGATTCTCATTCTCCTTTGCGGATTTTTTTCAGGACCCAACAATTCCCCCCATCAGAATGGGGTCCGATCTGAACGAAGAGGAGGCCATTCTGATGTAGAGTGGTCCTGCAACATGGATGGTTTGTGATAGGGGAGTGGACCCGGTAGGGGACCATGCCTATAAATAGGGGCCCTTCCTTTTTCATTTACTGGATTCTTCGCGAAACTAGAGCTCTCTCGCTTTTTGTCTCTGCGTGCTCGTTCCTTCGCAAAGTGCCTCCTCCGTGAACCAGCTGCTACGTCCACGAACCATTCCTCGTCCATGAACCATTAATTGCGGACCAATGTCCCAGCCACGAACCAATACTTTTAACTAATTAAAAAGTAAGTCATGATGGGCCGTGTAGAAGTCACACCGTTGTTTTGATGGTCCATAGATTGATATCTTCCAGAATTTGAAAAAAAAATTAGTCTTCCAAAACTAACTATTTAAATCTAGGATAGAGATTCTGCAGAGTAACCTGGTTTGCAGTTTTCTGGCCAACGATCCGAGGGCCAGAGTACCGCAGACCTCATCAAAGGATTCTTGACTCCTTTTCCATATGCTTTGTATTTTTTTCCAGATTTTATTATTACGGACTAAACATTTTCTTAGTTTTTATAATGCAGGGATAAAATTTGGTTCCCCCTTGCCCTACACCTAGGCCTAATACCGAGCCTCTCCTGATTGGTTTCGAGAGGTGTCTAGCTATGATTCACAGAGTGGAGAGCATCAAAGAGGACCCTAGTTGATCTATCAGTACCGAAAATGGTGTCTTGAATTACATGATCTATCCTGAGCTCCTAGGTTACCCACTATCGAATCGTCTCCCTCTTTACAGCTTTGGTCGTCAAGACGACCTCCCAATACCCCCTACCTTCTCAGGTCTTTCATCACCTTTCTTAGAAGCGTCAGTGAAGTGCATCCAGGCGAACCTCTCCCAAGCGGGCGAGATAATCTCTGATCCTATTCAGTGAGAAACTTTTGTTTTGAGAGGCTCTGTCTGGACCCAAAGAGATCAGTACACACAAGACTTCTCTTAAGAAGATTTCCTCAAGAGTTACCCCTCCACAACCAACCTTTCTCGAGTAGTTCCTGATGCAGTTTGGATTTCTAGGTGGGATCTTCGGTCTGGTGGGATTTTCTCAAATGACTGGGCTTGGGACTTCTGGGGCCATCATCATTTTCAGGAATCTCTCGAGTTGCTGGAATTAGTTAATCTGTACTCCGTAGTGTGGCCCCCCCAGTTTTCCATTTACCCACCATCTTTGATTCTACCTGACCTGCTCAGTCGCTAGTGTTCAATCACTAATACTATCCACCTTTCCCATGGTAAAGATGGAATTATTTTGTGGGATATCTACCAATTGGGAGGGATTCTGATCATTGGTGAGATGTATGACAAGTTTATGCCCACTCTTGATGTGTGGTATGACGTTGAACTAGTGCCTTTGTTGGCAAGGGATCTGATGGTTATGGATGAGCGGTTACTAGTTCAGGCCTTGCGTGCCCACTCTCTTATTCCCCATAGCACCTAGATAGGGTTTTTTCTAAACACCACTGGTCCTGTTCCAAAGATCAAGCGCCCCAGAAATCATCCTTCTCAATAGTCACGAACCGTCCCAGGTTCCTACTAGGCGGTTCTGGAGGCGGGCGACTACCTTTCATGGGGTTACAAGGTGCACCTTGTTGTGCCACCTATGCTCAGGTTGGAAGATTTGTTTGCTATGTTTTTGAGTGGGTGGCTATTCCCTTCTTTGGATATCAAACCAGGCATCAGGGCATTCACCTGGATGATGGAAGTTGAGTTGGCAGAGGGCCGCCCAGTGAATTTTGTTGTGCCCAATTTGGCTCATATTTATAATCTACTGAGCCACATGTAGGATGGAGGGTCACACTACCATCTGAGTGAACCATTTCAATTCATACACGGCTGGATAGCGAATCATTTCTACTGTTATGATTATTGTCATAACAAAGTCATCATGCTTCTTACCTTTCGGCCTACCTTGCTCGTTATAGCTGGGGTTCGCCTAAAGTTCCTCAGTTCTGATGAAGTCATCAAGCTTCTTCAGTGAATTATCCCAGTTTTCTTTCACTCCCTACCCCACCCCTTCCTTCGTCGTGGTTGACAACCATAGGGGTATCCTGGAGGATAATTCTTTCAAGATTTCACTACAGGATGGGTTTCTGTCTGCGCGGATAGACGGGGTTTCTCTGTGCGAGTTGTATGCCCCATGCCATTTTTTCCGCCAGTTTGGGTGTATGAAACTCCAAGTATCCCTTCCCCCTCCTCAAGCTCAAGAACTGCACCCGGCCACTCTCTGTCAATGGTGGTTGATGCTGATGTTGGAGGGATATGACACAAACATTCCCTCTCCTGGCGTAGGAGCAGATGCTAGCATATCCTTGAAGTTCACCAGAATGTCGGTAAAATAGTATCTCGATGGGATCCTAGGGAATGCTGTTTGGAAGGTTCCCAAATAAGGAATCATTGCAGCTGATGTTCCTACCACACCTTCCTCATCGTCTCTGAGGTAGGACCGACTGATGGCTCATTAGTTAAAGCGACTCCGGGGATTTTCGTCTCCCATCCCTCCTACGACCGAAGTTCAGATGGACCCAACACTCTTGGACGTGGATGAGGAGTTCCATGTGGCTTCGGGTCCTAGAAGGACAATTCCTAATGTTTTGTTGGCCGATACCGGACTTAGAAACTTGATTCCCAAGCCCGAACCAGGGTTAGAAGCTTCAGACCTTCCAGTTTCAGAACCATCTTCTAGCGTGCATATTTCTGCACTGATCTCAGTGCCAGACTCCATTCCCATGATATCTAGCGAGGATACCAATGTTCCTTGGGTCATGGAGGACCCCCGAGAAGTTCGCAGGTGGTCCTAGCCCTAGATTTGCGAGATTGTTGCCAAAAATCCTCTGGATGATATGGAATCTAAAACTAAAGCTCTCTGAAAACTCTTCCTGGGATTGGGGTCAGGTGGCTTTGACTATTGGAAGTTTCATTTCCTCTCTTGTCGGGTTGTCACGGCCTGTGAGGAAGTTTCCACTAATGAACACAAACTTCCTCACATCACTGCCTCTCATTGTAGGACCCGATCCTTGGAAGAAGCCATGATATGGCTCCATCTTCTGGTAGCATAGGTGGCGAGCTCTCTAGATCAGGTGGCCACCCTCTCTACCAAGTTTCATGAATGTGAAGTACGGGAAGTGCATTTGAGGGATCAGTTGTCAGCTCTGATTGGTAACCATGAAGCCACCAGAAAAGGGATCAATGATCTCCAAACAATAGTGGGGCACACTCGTTCAGTAGCCGAGGTTGAGGCCACGGAGAAGGCCATGATGGAGAAGACTTGCAACAACCTCCATCGCACAGTTGCTGATCTGATGGAGAGAGCGAGCCAGGCTCCTTTGTGATGATCAGAGCCATTCTTATACACTATTTTTTGTTTACCCCATTTATTTGTTGTTGTTATAGAGAGGCCCCTGCTTGTGGAAGTCCTCAATTTTTATTCAAATGGCCTATAATCTTTGTTAGTCATTCCCTGTTGTAAAATATGATTGTTACTGGAACAATTGTTGTGTAAATAACAACTCACTGAATCAAAATTATTCATAATTCAGGAACATAGAAGTAAACTCTAACTTTTTCCTATATCATGGGATCTAGTGAGCATAGTTTGACTGTTGATTTGGTTTTGAATAAAAACCCCACAAACTTTTTGTCTTTTCTGTCAATAACCTAATTTTCCCTGGTCCCATTTAGTGTGGACCCAGTGGGTATGGCCCGACTTCTTCTTAGGTCTCCGTTTTGGATTTTTCGGCCTAACAGGTTTGCGTCTCTTTTTGTTAGTAGTTTAAAGTCCCACTGTCTAGACTATCATTACTGATGTTTTAGGTCGAACATATTTGACCAGGTATGGTTGGGAAAGGTCCACGATCTGGTTTGGTTGATTAAAATTTGTCTCAATACCCTTCAAATGCACATGGGGAGAAAATGTTTAGATTTGAATGACATACAGGGCATGCCTCAAGGCATGGGAGCCATATCGGCATGCATAGATAGGAAGAGCATCGCCTAAGGAAATCATTCCATTGGTAGACGGGACATGGCCAGTCAATATGCAGAGCCGCTAAGGGCATGGTATGCATAGTCATGAAAATGTGTCCTTAAGTCAATGAATCTTTATTTCTGATGGCCTAAGGACTTCATGGAGGTCCGCCATATAGAAACCACCATGGGTGGCTTCGAGAATTATGAAAACCACCAGGGGTGACTCGGAAATGGATGAAAGGGTTTGAGGACATCTGTATTAATCAAGAGTGTGGACTCAGGGTCCTTGTCCTACGCATTTATCTAGCATATAGGATGGTTGGAACTTGGAATAGTTTAAATTCATGCATCTGGGAAATCCTTTAGAATGGAACGGCTTCTCCTGGTTCTCGGTAATCTCGTCAAAGACGTTCCACCATATTCGAGGAAGGTCGTGAAAGAGGATGCTAAATTGTAGCTCAGAGGGTTTCCAAATCCTGGGATTGACATGGGGGATCGAAGGTCAAGAGGCGTACGGATAGAAGCATTGCCTAATGAAATATTGAATTTGGTAAATGGGTCAGGGGTGATCAATATGCAGATCCGCTGATGGCATGGTATGCATAGTCATGCAAAGGAGTCCTTGGGTCAAAGATTACATTCTCCCGATAGCCAAGCAACTTCAATAAAGTTTGTGATTCGGGACCACCATAGGAGGTTTATGAGATTTCAGCCTTTTATGAGTACATATTATGGTTTATGAGGAGAGGTTTCCGAGATATGGGAGACACATTTCAGCTAAATTTCCCGAGAATGGGTGAAGTAATTCCTTCTCACACTGGTGTGAGACAGCGGTTTGTGTAGATCTGACCCATGCACTGGGGGACAAAGAAAAGCCTCTGTTCCTTACTGGACCCATGAAAAGTTTCACAATGCAGTTTATCATCATGTGGCATGTATGGCTTCCATGCAGTTTAACATCATGCGGCAAAGACGAGGAGCATTATTAAAGGATGCAGTGCATTTTAACGTCATGCAGTGAGGATATGGGGGATTTTTGCCGATGCTGTGTAGTTTTAATGTCGTGTAGCGAGGACATGGGCATTTTTAAACCAGTGAAAATTCTTGTAGTTGGAGGAATTTTCCGGGACGTTTAATTCTTGGTCTTTTTAGCTTTATACCAAGTGGCCAAGATGTTCCATTATGTGGAAAGTACATAATTTAAAAGGCCTCTCATGATCAAAATGTAACTGGGCTTGAACATCTCCGCATGCCCAAGACATGGAGAGGGTGTTGATTGGTGTAAATCCTGGTTCCAAGGATTCTTAGATCCGGAGAAATGATATGGGGGCTCTGAGGCCGGTAAGCGTATGAAGCTAGGAAGAGTATCGCCTAAGAAAATATTGCCTTTGGTAGATGGGCCAGTGGATATCAATAAGTAGAGCCGCTAAGGGCATGGTATGCATAGTCATGAAATGGTTTTCATGGGTTTATAACTTTCCAATTCTGATGGTTGTGAATGGTTATGAGGATAATCAATTGTCCGGGCCATGAAGTCTTCCATTTGGTAAGAAAATATGTGGACATGTCGGGCATATTTGGCCCTGGTTGTTAATGATTAGAGAGCTCTCTGCGCTGATTTATCTTTCACGTGGGGGTGCACCATTACTCAATGCAGTTTAATTTCGTGTGGTAAGGACGACGTACTCCTAGTTTAGCGGTCATAGATCTCGGACCATTGGGTGACTATTGCTGCAGTCACTCGAAGGATAAGTGAGTTAACATGATCAGATAAACTCTGAACTTGGTGGGGGATGAAGGTTGTAAACTATAACTCTGAGGTTTCTCGGATCACGAGATGTGGTGTGGGGGCTCTAAGGCCGGTAAGAGTTTGGAGCTAGGAAGCATACCGCCTGAGGATATCTTGCCTTTGGTAGATGGGCCTAGGGATATCAATATGCAAAGCCACTGAGGGCATGGTATGAATAGTCATGCAAAGCTGTCCCTGGGTCGATGAATTTCCACATCTGATCGACATGAATGATTATGAAAATCCGAGATTGCTCACAGTATAGAGTTCGGCATGTGGGGATAATGGTGTCCGAGAATACAAGAAACATCTTCGCTACAATTGTCCGTTGAGTCAGAGTATCATATCTCTGGCTTGATGTTCGTAGATGGAGGTTGTCTTGTGAACCACGGGCGGATATGTAGGCTAACCGGGTAGGGATTCCCCAGAAACATTTGGATGTGAAAAGGGGGATGAACTTGTAAACCACTGCGTGATAAATTTCTGGATCGAGAGATATGATATAGGGGCTCTGAGGTCGGTAAGCATACGGAGCTAGGAAGAGTACCGCCTAAGGAAATCGTACCTTTAGTAGACGGGTAGGGGCTATCAATATGCAGAGCCGATGTGTTCATGGTATGCATAGTCATGAAAAGGTGTTCACGGGTTGATAAAATTCCACTTCTGATGGCTGTGAATGGTTATGATGATCCATTATTATCCTGGCCGTGGAGTCTGATGTATGGAGGGGATGCATCCAAATGATCAAGGAGTATTTTCATCTCGTTTCTCCATATATCTTGGGTGGGTTGCGACGAAGTCCATGCCGTTTTAAATTCGTGCGGTGAGGACGAAGTCCATGCAATTTTAACGTCATGTGATGAGGCCCAAATCCGTGCAGTTTTAACGTCGTTCAGTGAGGACGATGTCCACGCAGTTTTAACATCCTACGGTGTGGACAAAATCCGTGAAGTTTTAACGTCGTGCGTTGAGGGTGAAGAATACACCTCAGGTAGGTATGGTCCGTACAAGGGAGAAGAGGGCTTTTTTTTAAATCCACATTTGGGAATGGTTGCGCCAGGATGGGAAACCCTAACGTCACTACGCATCCGGTGAGGGAAGGAATCAAGCCACGCATATTTCATTGAAATGGGTACACACCGTGCCGGGTTAGTACGAACACGGGGGGGGGGGGGGGGGGGGGGGGTTGGACAGAATTTTCTTTCCTGCTTTTCCCGGAAGTTTAACGTCATGCGGTAAGGATGCGGAAGACATCCCGTGTAGGGTTGGTCCGTACATGGGGGGAAGGGGAATCTTTAATCCTTATCCCTATAGTTTAACGTCGTGCGGCACAAATGTGGTACACAACCCGTGTAGATATGGTCCTTACAAGGGGGAAAAGGGAATTTTTGACTTTCATTTATGGACGGCTCGGCAAGGGTGAGGGACCCTGAAGCCAGTATTTATCTCACGAAGGATGAAATCAAGCCTCACAAAGTTCTCTGAAGTCCGTGCAGTTTAACGTCATGCGGTGAGGATGATGAATACACCCCATGTAGGTCTGGTTCGTACACTGGGGGAGAGAGCTATTTTTTGAATGGTTGGGCTAGGATGGGGAGCCCTGGAGTTACTATGTATCTCGTGAGGGAAAGAATCAAGCCTCACGTGTTTCTTTTAAGGAAATACACACCGTGAAGGTCTGGTCCGTAAGGGGGAAGGTTGTATTTTTGGCTTCATTTGAGGTGGCTGGGCTAGGGTGTGGAATTTTGGTGTCACTATGTATTCTGCGAGGGCAGAAATCAAGCCTTATGTATTTCTCTGAAAGAAAATACACCACGTGCAGGTTTAGTCTGTTCACGGGGGGAGAAGGGGTAATTTTTTCTTTTATCCTTATCTGTGTAGTTTAACACCGTGCGGTAAGGACGAGGAATACACCCCGTGCAGGGCTGGTCCGTACACAGGGGGAGAGGGCATTTTTATCTTTTATTTGGGGATGGATGATCTTGGGAGAGGGACTCTAGCATCACTATCTATCCTATGAGGGCAGGAATCAAGCCTCACATAGTTATCTGAAGGAAGTACACCCCGTGCAGGGCTGGTCCATACACGGGGGAAGGGGACATTTTTAACATTTATTTGGGGATGGATGGGCCAGGTTGGGGAACCCTGACATCCCTACATATCGTGTGAAGGTAGGAATCAACCCGTACGTATTTGTCTAAAGTAAGTACACCCCGTGCAGTGCTGGTCCGTACATGGGGGAAGAGAACATTTTTAACTTTTAATTGAGGATGGTTGGGCCAGGGTGGGGAACCCTGGCATCGCTATGTATCTTGCGATGGTAGGAATCAAGTAGTACATAGTTCTTTTTGGAGTACTCCCTGTGCAGGTCTGGACCATACATGGGGGAAAGGGGAATTTTTAAATCTTCTTATCCATGTAGTTTAACGTCGTGCGGTAAGGACGAGGAATACACCCCGTGCAGGTCTGGTCCATATATGGGGGAAAGGCATTTTTAACTTTTACATGGGGGTGGATGGTCCAAGATGGGGAACCCTGGCATTGCTACATATCTTGTGAGGGTAGGAATCAAGCCATACGTAGTTCTTTGAAACTCGTGCAGTATAAAATCGTGAGGTGAGGATGAAATATTCTTAGTTTAGGGTCATAGAGTATAGACCATTGGGTTCTTGGCAGTTTAACATCCTACAGCTCGGATGATAACTGCTTCTAGTTATGCCAGTGAGGACGGAATACTCTTAGTTTAGGGTCATAGAGTTTCGACCGTTTGGTGCATGGCAGTTTAACGTGATGCAGCTCGGATGATAACTTCATCTTGTTATTATTCGAAATACTTCTTCCGGAATCTCGCATTTGTAGGAGCGGTGGTGAACTGCTCATCCATAGAGATCAGGTCATATGCTCCGTTGAAGTAGAACTTGTGTATAACATATGGTCCCTCCCACTTGGGCTCCATATTTGGAGGTTTCTTTCTGAGTATCATTGGGGTACGAAGGACCAACACCAATTCTACTTCCATGAAAGACCGAAGACAGATCTTTTTATTGAAGGCTCATGAAATCCGGTTCTGGTATACTTTTAGATGGTGTAAAGTGTGCAGCCGCTTCTCTTCTAACTGCTCCAATTAACATAGAAACATTAATGATTGCTCATCGATGGATAACTGATCACAAATGGCGATGCGGAGCGAGGTAAATTGGAGCTCAATGGGTAGGACCACTAGTGTTCTATATACTAATGAGTATAGAGTAGACCGAGTAGTAGTGCAGATTATGGTTCGGTAATCCCACAATGCATGGAGGATTTTATCCGGCCATGACTTATTTTCTTTGTCCACCATTTTCTAGAAAATTTGGGACAGGTTCTTGTTGAAAGCCTCTATCAATCTGTTGGCCGCTTCATGGTAGCAGGAAGAGTGGTTATCCTTGATACAATATTCTTGGTATAGTTTCTCCAATTCAGCAGAGCAGAAGTTGGTGATGTTATCCATCAGTATGGTATGAGGGACACCAAATCTGGTGATGATATTGGTTTTCACAAAGCTGACAATGCTTCTTGCCCTGACTTCCTTAAGGGATACAACTTCTGCCCATTTGGAAAAGAAGTCGGTTTCCATGAGGATATACATCAGCTGTTTGGATGTGGCGGGAGGATATGGTCCCATGATGTCCATTCCCCAGATGGAAAATGGCCAGGATTACTTGGCCTGATTAAGTAACCCTGGAAGTTTGTGTATGAAGTTTTCATGAACATGGAATGGGTGGAATTTTGTGGTAAATCCCTCACAATCTCGTGAAATTGTGGGACAATAGTACCCAAATCATTGAACCTGATGGGACAGTTTAGACCCCTGCTAATGTGCCCAACATACCCCAGCAAGTAATTTACTCATGATGGTAGTGGTTTCTTCTCTATCAATTCATCTGAGGAGGACTCCATCGAGGCCTCATTTGTAGGGGACCTCTTGCTGACCCGCACCGCCATATAAGACAATGTTGATTGCCCTTCTCCATATTTGCTCTCGTTCAGCCCTATCTGACAGATGTTCTCCCAGTTGTAGGTATTTTGCAATGGGGGGTCATCCAGCAGGTGGTGGGAGCATATGCTTCAGGGACATGACTGAATTTGTGGATTTCTTCCATCTTAGATTGAAAAAATGGAATGACCATTCGACGGTGAGCAATACTGATAACTATTTCATCCTGGTCTGGGTCAGCTAGGGTTGTGGCCGCATTAGCTAATGCATTGGCCGCAACATTCTGAGACCATGGAATGTAGGTCAATGTTGGTTCTGTGGAGAATTCTGCCATTAACCCTCAGACATGGTAAAATAGTGGAATCAACTCCTCCTTTTTGGTAGCATAGTCACCATTAACTTGATTGATGACCATTTTGAGTCACCTTTTACCTTAAGGTACCGTACTTGTTCATGGAGTGTGAGATTGAGGCCTGCAAGGAGGGCTTGATACTTCGCTTCATTGTTCGTACATCCTTCTGATAGAAGGAATGAATATGGCAAGACTTCCTTTTCTAGGGATATGAGTATTATACCGAATCCCACCATGATAAATTTGGGATCTTCCATCCTATTCCTGGTTGGGCTTCGGGATGCACCGTCGAAGTATATTTCTCACACTGGGAACTCCTCTTGAACCGAGAAGATGTTTTCATCATGTAGCTTGGTGTCCAATGTGGCGGTCCCTATTGAAGGGTTATCCTCTAGAAAATCTACTAATTACTGGCCTTTGATGGCCTTCTGAGGGACAAACAGGATGTCCAATTCTTGCAGGATGACTGCCTATCGGGATAGGCGCCCAGTCTGCATTGGGAGGATAACGATGTACTTGAGTGGGTTACACCACGATACCAAATGGACTTCATGATGGAGCATATAATATTTCAATTTTTGAGCTGCAAAGACTAATGCTAAACAACTCTTCTCGATGTTTGAGTATCGAGTTTCAGCATCAATCATGGTTCGACTGAGGTAATGGAGGATGTTTTCACTTCCATCATCATTATTTTGTGTGAGGAAGGCTCCTAGAGACTGCTCTAGGGTCATCACATATAGGATGAGAGGTCTTCCTTCAACTGGGGGAAAGAGCACCGGTGGGTTTAAGAGATACTTCTTTAGGATATCAAATGTCTCTTGGCAGTCCTCTTTCAATTGCTAGGTAAGCCCATTTTTCAATAACCTAGTGAAGGGAAAACATTTTCCTGCTAGGGTGGCTATGAACCACATGATGTAGGCCAGGTGTCCTTGGAATCCCCTCAACTCAGTGAGATTGTGGGGAGGTGGCAGGCTAAGGATGGACTTTGTATTTTCGGGGTCGACTTCGATTCCATGATGGCGTACGACGAAGCCAAGGAATTTCCCAAAGGTAACCCCGAAGGCTCATTTCAAGGGATTCATCTTTAGGCTATGTTGTAGAAGTTTGTTGATGACTGTATCAAGGTCTGACTGGTGATCTAAGTGCTTCATGGACTTAACCACCAAGTCATCCATGTAGCATTCAATGAATCTCCCCAGTAATGGTTTAAAGATACGATGCATGGTACGCTGATATGTGGCGCCAGCATTCTTGCGACCAAAGGGCATGAACCTGTAACAGAATATTCCTCGAGGGGCCTTGAAGGTAGTGGATTCTTCGTCTTCTATAGCCATCCTGATTTCATTATACCCAGAATAATCGTCCATGAAGGATAGATCCTCATACCCAGCCATTTCATCGATTAATAACTCGTTGATCGGGACCGGGAAATCATCTTTCAAACATTGCTGATTGGGATCTATGAAATCAATGAAAACGTGGATTTCTCCGTTCTTTTTCTTGACGGGAAAAATTTTGGCCAACCAGATGGGGTATTGGACCTCCGGAATGAATCTCTCTTTAATAAGCTTATCGATTTCAACCTCTATTTTTTCAGCATGTGAGGGGTGGTTCCTTCTGGTGGCCTGTTTATAACCCTAGTGGTCTTCTGGAAGACCTAGGTGGTGGGTTGCCACTTCGGGATCGAGTCCCGAAATTTCTGTATAATTATAGGTAAATAAATCATGATTTTTCCTCAGGAAGGAAGTATATATCTCGTGCTCCTTGGGGGACATGGCTGCACAAACAAGAGTGGGCCTCAGGTCTTCCTCAGTACCCAAGTTTACTTCCCTAAGCTCATCCACCGTGGTAGAGATACCTTCCTCAAATGTGGGAGGTGCATCCCTAAGATCCTCCTCCTCCTCATTCTCATCTTCTTGACCTGATGGGGTGAGAACTTCCGGCCTAGGCTCTCGAGGGTTTGTAGGTGAGGCATCATTGGTATCCCTGCTCGAGTATTCACCGCCAGATTGAGGGTCATCGGTGGTTTCTACACTGTTATGCCTGACCATTATGGCTGAAGTCATGAGGACAACTGAGTGTGTGTCTGGGCATGAACCCCTACTCTCAACATGGTTGATGGTCAGTACGTGGTATCTGACAAGCAGTCTGAGGGGGTCATTAGGAACCATTTACAGGCCATTCAGAGTGGGGATCCAGTCGAAACCATTGACCGAAGGCTTCCTCTTCTTTTTCTCATAAAACCCAGCATCAATGTACTGTGACTCGGGGAGCTAGAAAGGGGACTTGTAAGCATGCAATGTCCCACTTTTCCCATTGACGTAGTACTTAATACACTGGTGGTAGGATAAAGTAACGACCATGTTCTTATGGAGCAACGACCTTCCCAGCAATGCATTGAATGATGTGTTCTTCTGGACCACCAGGAACTCCGAGTAGGCTACAAGGTTTCCAAAATGGGTCTTCAGTTTGATTTTTCCCATTGGATTCTATTCACTCTTCTCATAACTCAACAAGGTTGTGGCTGAGGGTATTAGTTCATCCCCACTGTTTCCCAACTTGCGGAGTTTTCGTAGGGGAAGTAGGTTAACTCCGGAGCCATTATCAATAAAGTCATTACGGAGCTCAAAATCATTTAGTGTGTCAGACACATATAGTGGTCTGATATGCCCCTGCATGATGGCATCTTCATCCTGATCAGTGAAGGAAATCATTGCATTGCATTTAGTCGGGGGAGTCTCCGTCTGATAAATCTCGGTAGCATCTACCTCAGCTTGAAAATCCGGGGGACTGAGCAAGGTTTTAATAAGCACCTCCCTGAGATCTGATGACTAACTCAGGGCATCCAGGATTGACATCTTTGCTGGTACTGACGCCAGCTGCTTAAGGATAACATATTTTTGCACCAACGGCCAATGATTCTTCGTTGGTGGGAGAATTTTAGCAGGCACTCTAGGAGTTGGAGCACACTATGAGGAAGTACCGGCCACAGGGTTGGAGGCTGGCAGTGTCCCCACATTCTAGGGATTTGGACCAGCCGGTCTGTTTGTGCGCACTAGGAGGCAAGATATTTGTTCCTCCTTTGATGGGTAACACATAATTACTGGGACAGAGTGGCCTCTTGTCGAGGTGGAGGGATATTCTTTCTCCTATTGAGTCTGTTGAAGGGATCTCCCATGGGTTTCTGTGATATTAACGGTTTTGGCCAGGGTAAAACCATAGGGTTGGTTTCGGCCGCGACAGCGCCATCACCAGTATCCCCTGCCTCTGCGATTCCCCCTCCTGTCCCTTTATGTTGGGAACTCGGTTTCATAACCATACCCTTCATCGGGGAATTATTCCATTAGATTGGTGATGTTGATGGAACCAAAGATTAGCTCCTCATCCTGTGAAAGGTCAATCTGGTCAGTTGACCTTGATGGTGCCGTTCGGTGGGTTGGTGCTCGTTGCGCCAAGTTTGGGGGCATAAAATCTGACAGTGTCGGGGCTAACTTTGGCCTCGTTATGGACTTATCCTCTTTCTCTTATCTCCTCCCTTCTCGATTACTCCTATATGACTAGATCAAGGATGGTTTTGAGGCAGATATTGTCGGTTGTGCCACATTAGGGGCTGCTGGCGGCAACACCGGATGCTGTAGTTGAGCTCGGAGTATGCCCTGGGCTCGATTGATAGACTTCTGAGTCATCCTGTTATCTATTTTCTTCCCCTTTTTGCTGGTGACTACCTACCACCCCTCCCCTTTTTCGGAGTCAGTGGTAGAAAAATATGTCACATCTGCTAGGGGTGGTTCCAGCTTGACCTGCCCGGAGTCCACCATCCTTTGCAGGAGGTCATTGAAGATGAATAATTTTCGAATATTGTGCCCCAAAATTAGATGGTAGGGACAGTAATCCAGCCTGTCATTGAGGCTGACTTCTTTGGGCTTCCTTGGCTTCAAGCGACGGTGCATGTTGCAATTCATGGTGGCGATGAAGTAACCACAGACTTGGCCCTCTCAGAACGAGTATTCTTTTTGTCTCCATTCCTCAAACAAGTTCGGCTTCGATCCCCTCTGATCATCCCACTTAGGTGGAGGCGGTCGCTGATATATAGGGGGCCCATGACGATTTGGTGGAGGCAAAGGTAGTGGAGTAGGCGCAGGGGCTGGCTTGAGCGTGACAGATGATGCTTTAGCTCTAATTGTTCACTTTACAAGAGCCTGTAAGGATATTCGGTACTTCATATTGGTCCGCTGTAGGGAGTCTTCAATTCTCTCGGTGATGGCCAAGAGATGGTGGAATCTAGTGGTTCACTCCACTAGTAAGAGTGGTGTTCGCAGCTCATCTCAAATATTGTCGATGAATATGGAAATCATCTCATCTTGAGGCATTAGCCTGTTCAGAGAGTAGGTCAGACCCTTCAATCTAGCAATGAAATCTGATAAATTCTCGTTCTCACTCTGCTTGCACTTCATGAGGTTGCTGCCTGTTGTTTTAGGAAGCATTGAGCTGAAGTGGAAGAGGAACTTTTGCCGAAGGTCTTCCCAGCTTTGTATTGACTGGACTGGCAGGCTCATATACCAGACAAAGGAAGATCCTTTCATGTTCCATACGAGACATCTGAGTTTAACTACTTCTTGTAGTTTCGGAGTTCCCATCATAGGGTCACAATAAGACATGTAGTGCATCAAGTGCTGTTCCGGATCGCCTGATCCGTTGAAGATAGGGAATACAGGGCTCCCAAAATTGGTTGGTGGGGGCATGTTTCTCACCCAATCTTGGTAAGGCTTCCGCTCTGGTTGTATCGAAGTGCATCGACCTTACATTGCTTCCAATCTATTTGGCAGTGCATTGATGGTGTTGTTGAGACCCTGGTTTACCTCCTGTTGGGTCCGGTCCCGGGCAAGTGTATCCCGAGGCATTGCTTGAGGATCTAGCTCGGTTGAAACCAGGGGTGAATGTGCTGTTTGTGACACCTTCGAAGGGTTTAAACGTACTCTCTCCAGATGCTTCCTAAGTGGAGGGAAGTCTTGGTATTCATCTAGATCCAAATTTAGGTAGTCTGACGGGTCGGGAGCCTCGTTGGGTGGGAGCCCTGACAGTGCTTCATTTGTTGGGCCAAACCTTAGTCTTTGAGGTGCACTTACTAGGAGGGCATGATGTGGATCATCTTGGGACGCGCTTTCAATAAGACAGTTCCTCTAGAGTATCTAGGTGTTGAGCCGCCTCAATTCTTTCATTTCCTCTTCCTGTCATGCAAACCTCTCTTCGAGCGTAAGTGGCTCATTTTTATCGAGAGAAGGAGGCAGGTTGAGGGTAAGTGGTCCATTATTATTATCCTTGTTGGAAGATCGCATGGTATGTGGAGGAGGGTTAGCTGAAGGGGCGACCATATTTAGGGCAGCCCTCTGGTTCTAGGTGTGCACACCTGGTGGTTCATTGTGAGTCACAGCCTGACTGGAACCATCATCTCTCGATCTGTTCGGATTTTCATCATCTTCGGTGTTACCCCTAGGGTTAACCTCTATGGCGTTGATGGATTCATATTGCAGGGTAGGAGAAGATAACATCTTCTAAATAGGAAGCAGATCTCCCGCATATTTTATTGGTCTTCCCTCTTTTGTCTCGGGATTGATTTTGGGCTCCTTGAATAATGGTGATGCAGAGAGTTATTTGATGCAATCTTACGATACAACTCCCTCTTGAATTGGATGCTGATTAAAAGGATGGGATAGGGCAGGAACCAACTATTCTGTTTGTCCTCCCCAGATGAGAGAATACTGATTCTTCTGGGGGAGGTTGTCGTTGAGGAGGAAAAAATTCCCCCATCCCTGAGGGATGGGGTTGGCTCCGTTCCTTGGAAGATGAGTTTCTTCCCGTTTTTATTGGTCTTATGGGGGCATTTTTGTTAAAAATGCCCCCATCCTTGCAGGCTGGGGTTGGCCCTAGACTGCGGTAGTTGCTGCAGCTATCACTACCTGCCTAATCTTGCATGCCCCCATTTGGGGGTGAAATGGGTTTGGTGTCGAGTTCTTCTATGAATCAATCCATTCTGGGGAGGCAGTCAATGACCACTGATTGGACTCTCTTAGGCGAGAGGCCTATTTTATTCTCTCAGTGGCCTGATTCATGAGTTCTTGGATGGATTGTTCCCATCGGGCATGACTCTTCTGGGACTTTTTCAAGGCCTGTCTTTTCTGGATGTATCGCCTTTTATGAATAGGGAGACCAATCAATCGCTGCCTTGCCGTGATGGCGTTTCAAGACACTATACCGAACAGGTTCTTCTAGGCGGGGATCGGACTGAAATGCAGATCTCTATGTTCTCTCCATCCTCTGATATGGACTCCCATCGGAGCATCACCGATGAGGCGGCGTAGCCGGTGCAGCGCATGGAGGCAAGCTATCTCCATGTTTCCTTTACACCTCTCGGGTCGCTGTTGTTGAACCAAATGAAGAGCTTCTAGGTCAATGTGACGCAGGAGGTCTCTTATTGTATTGATGTGGTCTACATAACCGTTGTAGGGAAGGAAGCTTGATTTCAGTCTGTGGAGGGCTATCCATATATTGTAGTGGATTTCATGCATGCATTCATCTGACAACTTTCTGGGTATGTTGAATTGAGAGGAGGTTGTGCGCCAAAACATAACTGGGATATCATTTATGGCCAATCATTTCCTTAGGTGCAACATGTTGGCATACTCCTCCACTAGTGACTCCTCTACCTGGTCAGCCCAACTGATATGCTCAGTGATAGCGTGGTCAGAGGCAGTGGGATCGGTAGTTATTGAATTATCAATTTGATGATTCTGAGGTAGTTCAAAAGATGAACGTGGACCAGGAATGTCTCCCAACTGAAGAAGGGTGTCGTTGGAGACTAAATGGGATTCTGACATGCTTGGTCCCATCCTTCTGAGAGCCTCGGAATATGAGGGATTTTCTATGCTTGATTCGGATTGGGGAGGACCTTCCTGTCCATATGATGTGTCATTGCGGGGAGGACCTTTAAAATGGTTCCCGCAATGGAGAGGACTACCATTACTACTTGACACCTCACTACATAGAGTACTGTTGCAGTGCATACCCTAGGGAGGACCTCCAAGTCATGTCGCAGTAAGGGGAGGACCTTCAGGCTTCATAATGTTGTTACGGGGAGGGCCTTCGCAACAACTGCCATCATGGTGAAGGTGACCATCATGGTTTGACGTTAGATGTGTATCATGGGGTGGACCTTCAAGATACACTATGGAAAGGGGAGGACCTTCTTGTTGCTTGGTGCCACTACGGGGAGTACCTTCGCAATGGCGGATGTGGTGGTGAGGACTACCATCACAGCTGCTGCAATGGCAAGGACCACCATTACTGCTGCCGCAGGGAGAATATCTGTGGGGTACACCCTAGGGAGGGACTTAATAATGTACCACAATGAGGGGAGGGCCTTCTTGTTACCTGATGTCTCTACGGGGAGAACCTCTGTTATCAGGGTGGCAAGGACTACCACCATGATCTGATTCCCGGCTACGCGGAGTTTCGTTGCAACGTAACCCATGGGGAGGACCATCAGGGAAGGCTACGACAAGGGGAGGGCCTTCTTGTTGGGATGAGACATCACTGCAGTGAGGGCCTCTGTTGTTGTGACTATGATAGCGAGGACTACTATCATAATCCATGGTCCCACTGCATGTAGAGTGCTTGCAGCGTATACCCCGAGGAGGACCTTCAGGGTGGACTGCAGCAAGTGGATGGACTTCTTGGTGCTCGATCTTCTGGTAACATGGAGGGTTTCCATGACTCGCATCAAAAGAGGATATGTTGTGATCGATCATTATATTCCCATGGGGGAGGCCCCCACAGGTTCTCTAGGGAGGATGTTCATAGCTTATGGTAGTGACATTGTAGGGAGGACCTTCACAACTGCTACTTCCACTCCCATAATATGGTAATGGGTGGGCAGGGTTCTGAACCTCTGATTTGTGATTAGCAGCATTGGAAACCCTATCTTCCAGCAGAGCAGAGTCATGATCCCGCTCTTTATTTTCCGGCTGCCTTCAGTGTGTTCGGGGTGCTTTCTTGCGTGGAGTGGGGACCGTCTGCTATTGGAAACGAACTTCACCCTTGGGTCCCTGTATAATTGGCTCACATGATGTTGCCGGGATATTCCAATGAACATCTTGACTTTTATTAGGGATATATTCCTGCTCTGGATCATCCACCGTGATGGACGAGTGTCCCCCAGTTGGAACGAGTGAAGCCGCTTGATCTAGTTTCCATTGCATCGCGTAATACGGTCGGAAACCCATCTGGGAGGAAGCCTGGATGTAGATCTGCTTCGAGGTTGCTATATCATCTCTTAGATGAGTCACCTCAATTGGGGAGATGGCCTCACGAGCCCTAGTCCTTGATGTTTCCGCTGATGCAATTAAATTCTGGAAAGTCTACAAGATATGATCTGTGATTGATACCTGCTCCTCCATCATTTCCAGGATACGCAGAGAGACATCTTTACCTGGAATGGGTATGAAGGCCCATTACGGTATCAGAGTTGGAATATGCTGCTCTGGTCCTCTGGTTGTTAGTTGGTAATGAAAATTATCCTATGTCGGGGCAGGTGAATGAATCTTCCCCTAGGCTGGGATATACTGGATTATCTCTCAGTTTGCCACCACATCAGGGTGGTGGACATTACTTGCATCCGCAGGGAGCTAGCCTTACATATGTTGGTTTCCCACCATATCGAGTCAGTGGCCTTTGTTGGCAGGGAGACGTGCCCGCCTATTGATTTCTGCAACATCTGGGTGACGGGCTCTGTTGATCGCCACCACATCGGGATGGTAGGTGCCAGGAGCATATTCTAGGAGCTGGTCTTGCAAGCGTTGGGTCACCACCACGTTGGTTTTGTGGGCTTCACGACCATGGGCAGGGAGAGGTGTCTGCTGGGTAGGTGTCGTCCTGTGTGAGCGACGAGCATGATGGAGCTCGACGGGGATGTGTGCCTACTCGTATGATGCGGCCATGTCTAGATGGGGGACTCTAGAAGAGCGTACAGATGTATGTGCCTACTCGTGATACGTCTACGTGATTGGCCTGTGGACGTCCTCTTCAGGGACAAGGGTGATGACCTGTCCCTAGTTGTACATTTTCCGACCTCGTCGGGCAGTTCGAGGGGTCAAAGCTTAGGGAACGTGGCTCTGGATCCTCAGGGTGACGTCCTCCTTGGCGAGAGGACACTGAGTCACGGCGTGACCACGATGAAGTCTTCCGGCAGGGGCCTTGGAGTGGAACGCCCGTTTAGCGGGGATGAAGTCTTCAACGTCGATCTCATCTTCCTCGCTATGATAAGGGAGGTACGTGTTGTCCCGTTCCGAGGATAGACTCCCTAAATGATTTGAGATGGAAATAGGGGTCGTCTGAATCTGCTTTTGTGGCTGTTGCTGGGCAGGAAACCGGCGAGTCCTGGCGGATTGTAGGGCATGCCTGGCCGCCTACACCATCGGGAGAGTACCATTCACATGGTACTCTCAGGTCAACGTGTCTGAGACCCTGCGTTGAAGATTCTGGGTAGGTGACGGGGTCCTCCATTGGTGAGGATGTCCGGTCATTTCATTGTTGGAATCACGTGCCTGTGAGTTCCTTCATGACTCCATTGGATCGATGGGAGTTCTGAGTGGTACCTGTAAAATATTTTAACTAATATAGACAGAAAACCCGTCAAAGCAGCGTCTATTGATCCCATGCGTAATTAATGACCTTGCATGGCCCTCCTCATGAGTATAAGGGGGCACATATTGAGATTAGGTTAAATTCATCATGCTTGGTTAAAGATTCAAATCGGGTTCACCATTTTTTGGCTTGTTGCACACGATGGGGTCGTGGGGGAGAAATGTGTGCTACTCGACGGTTGATTAGAGACGATTGGGTTCTTCTTAATCACTCATATCGGGTGCACTGTTTTTTCCTCGAAAGGACCAATGGTTCCATATCCTGCAATACGTGGACCAGCTTTCCAAAGTCAGGCGTTCGCTGGGTGGTTTGACTAGCGATGCTTAAGAACACACATTTGTCGAGAGGATGGGAATTCGGGCTAATCCCACTCTTTTGGGGTGAATAATTCCATGTTTCGGGACTCTCTTATAGATTTAAGACATATTCATATGTTCACGAATCTTTGGTTTATACCCAAGCATGGTATCCATGGATTACTTCCTGGTTGGAAATAGTCCACTAGACGCTAGGGTTCGGAATCATTTATACCCTAGGTTTAAAATCCCTCATTGGATTAATGACCCTGAGGAGTCTGGACTCACTGAAGTGGAATTGGTTTAAAGCCTCATAACCAGGCACTCTGGAGTGTATTGTCATCCAGGGGGGATAGATAATGACTTTAGCATTTGGATCGAACCCGTGGTACGGGCTTCCTACATATCCTCATGAGAGGAACCAGAATCCATATAGTTCAGTTTGGTAGGGGGTGTATGCTCTAGACTATCCTAGTTGTGGGTAAAACAACGTAATGGGGGTCAGAATGACCGATTATTGGGCTTGAACCTCAGGGAGGCTTCTTACGTACCCTACCTAGGAGATAGGGATCGAATTCCACGTAGTTCGGGTGGACTGTCAGGGAACCGATGTGAAGGTGAACCAAGGGGTCTGATGATTATCAGCCTTGAACCTCTTGGAGGCTTCCTATGTATCCCTGTGGTGGGGAATCAAATTCCACGTAGTTCGAATTAGAGTGTTGGAAAACTGACGTGAAGGTGGACCAGGGGGTCCGATGGTGAACTGGATTCAACCTCTTAGTGGCTTCCTACGAATCCATGTGGTGGGGAATAAAAGTCCAAGTAGTTCGAATGGGAATGGGGCTTACACTCTGAGGTGGCTGTAGGGAGGATTCCATGGTCGATGCTTACTCTAAGCCCACGTGAGTCATTCTCGGTTTGAGAAACAAAAGGTGGCAGTGACCTGATGATCACGTCATAAAAGGTGTGTCTATGGGAAGTGGAATGGGGCTTACACATGGAGCAGCCCAAAAAGTCGGGGCTTACTCCAAGATGGATGCCCAAGGCGACAAAGCACTGCGGGAGAGGGACATGACCCGTATGGATAACAGAGCTCCACCCTTCCCCACTATTCCTTTCCTTGGCCATGGCTATGGGGAAGTACGAAGGTGCATGGGTTCTTCCTTCTGATGGGTAGTCCATCACTCCCCGGGGAGGGGATAAGTTCCCCAGTCCAAACAAGTGGAAGGGCAGAAAGGGGACTCACGGGCTGAGACTCTGCATTACTATGGGAATGTGAACCCAGGAATGCATCGAAAATCCACTCAAAGGCTGGAGAAACCCCTTCACCCTCACTTACCATGGGTAGTTGAACTCAAAACGGCACGTTGATTCTCCTTAAAGATACATCACACGGGTCTGGTGGCTTTGGTGGAGGCCTCGGCTCGGGGCTAATGAATGGGATAATGAGGGGGTTGTGAAGGATCAGTCCAGATTGGAAGGATTTTATCTAGCTCAGGGAATGGGAACTCCGAAGGATCTGCCGGGACACACATTTGTATGAGTGGTGGCGCCCTTCGCGTTGGGAGGTGCTACGTGGCTGGAGAGGTCGTCCGTGAACTAGGGTGGTCCACGGACTGATGGGCATCACGCGAACCAGGGTGGTTCGCGGACTGGTGGGCATCCCGCGAACCAGGGTGGTTCGCAGCTTCAGGTTTGTCCCGCATACCAGGTTGGTATGTAGAGGGGTCCATTCCAGCAGTGGTGGCCGAGGGCGATGTCGGTCGGGGGTTCGTCAGTCAGGGCTTCGCCCGCGTAGGAGGGTGATATGCAGTGCGACAGATCAGAAAAGGCGCATAAACTCCCTGGTCCACGGGGAGTGCATCCGCGGAGGGTCCATGGTTCGTGGTATTTTTTTCATTGTTATTTTAAGTTCACGGTCCACCACGTTGTTATGTGTTTTTGGTTCCTTATTAATTCGCTTCCAGCTTCATACTTGTTCTGGTTCCTGAACTGGAACATCACCGTTTGCGAAATCCTAAGCCCCTTCCTTTGAAATCCTTCCACCCTAATCTGATCGATCTTATATTGCCTCCCCCCTATATCTACTCTTATAGAGTGGGGAAAAGGATGTATTCGTTGTCATACGACACCTTTTGTGGATGCCCATGATCCGAAACATGTTTTTTAGATGACTTGGTTAATCCGCATCTCGTGGGGGGCATTGAGCGTACCTCCTCCATGAACGACACTAGCTTGGGATGTACTTCAAGGCCTTGTAGGTTTCTGTCTCCATTCTGTGAATGACAGCAGATTCGGCCTGGGCCGGTCAACGTAGTCCATGGCTGGGGCAGTTCGAGACGGTGGACCAGCTCGGCGACTGTCCTACTTCGCGCCCACAGAGGATCCCCGCCTATGTTCCGTGAATGACAGTTGTCTACAGAGGTGGTGCTTCACTGAACCGTTCACATTCCGTTATCATTGGACCAGTCTGCGGACCAGTTCAGCTTGTGCCATCCTTTGAATATTCTCCACACTTTTCCCCTATTCTTTTTGGGGTAAATTAGGGAGAATCTTCCTTGGATTAAAGGGGATTCTCATTCTCTTTTGCGGATTTTTTCAGCACTCTACATTAAAAAATATATGTTATGATCTCTTAGTGGTTGGACATGGATTTTTCTTATGATTTCATGTTTTATGTTGGTTACACATACCAAATATCCCTCTATTTTATCCTATTATACCTTTATTATATGATCAAATTTATGATTCTCACCCCTTTTATGTCACCAAAATATTTGTCTTCAATAACATGTTTTACTTTCACCATTTTATGATTTTTTTCCTTTATATGGTTTATATCTCATCCTTTTTTATGTTTGTCCCTAGGTTATCTAGTACATTTTTTAATGATCAGTCATGACCCATCCCCCAGGGCATGTGTCGTGACTACCCCAATCTCGCCATGCATTGACATGGGATTGGTGACTAGAATAGGAAAGGTGTATCCCTATAATGGAAAGGAATTAACTTTAAACCTTTAAAAACACATATACTAGAATGCAAGAAGATGCATCCATGAATTAAAACATCTATAGTAAATGTTTTTACTGAATGTAAGGGGCCGGAATACAAGCCCAATTTTAAACATACAAATACAACTGGGAACAGAAAACAACTCCTGATATCATACACTGGGAATCCTACCTGAAGGGTAGGTACAACATGTCTCCACATCTCTCCATGTCAATAATTACCAGCATCCACCGTTAGGTCCTAGATACCTGAGTCTCAGTCAAGAGTGCATGTCATCTACATGAGACACAACAATGTGCGGGCGAATCTAATGCAGGGGTGATTATAACAATACCCAGTAGGGACTCTGAGATCCTCGAAGGTCACTAAGAATTCCAAAAAGGAAAACTACAAGCATGATCTCAATCATAAATCACAAAAAAAAAAGACACTACTCAAACTATTTATCACTATAGTACAGAAGTACATATGATTAATCATAAGGCTAGATAATCTTAATCTATCAAGAGAAACTACTGCTGACCCACATAGGATCGATAGGTACTAACCCCCGCATGACCAACATATGATCGTTATGTCCTGATTCTCATAGAATTGTTGGGTTCTTATTCACAGAGAATTGATGGGTGTTGATTCAAACAGAATCGTTGGTTATTGATTCACACAGATTCATTGGATGATGATTCACACAGAATCGTTGGGTGTTGATTCACACAGAATCGTTGGGTGTTGATTCACACAGAATCTCTGGGTGTTGATTCACACAGAATTGATGGATGATGATTCACAAAGAATCTTTGGGTGATGATTCACACAGAATATATGGGTGTGAATTCACACAAGAATATTTCTTCAATACTCACATCTATGACAAACACAGGATTCCCACTCATTGTACATTTGTTTCTGGGAGAAACTGCTCATCAAGACATCAGTAATATTTCAACCGGCATGAAGTCCCACGTGGAAGTTACCCAATAATTTTTCACATCATAAGGGATCCAATGAAACATGTGGTGCGTTAACTGGATGCTTGGCCTTTATGTTATGGTCATTTTAGTGTCGTGGACCCGATTGGATTTGGGGATGATCCAACATGGTCGTACTCCAACCTTCTCGAAAACTCTTGTAAAGTATCTGAAAAGGACCATATCTTTACAAGTATCCAAGCACCATAGATGGTTTTTTAAATGGACACCTAGTTCGCAAGATACAGTAATTTGAGATTATCTTGGCCCAATTGGGTCTGAGTCTGATCCCACCTGATCGGACTGACCCGGTCCAACCAAGCCTGGCCCAAGACAACCCTTTTCGGGTCAACCCAACACTGCCCAGGTCTGACCTGACCCAACCCGAATCAGCTTGGGCCTCCCTGATTGGGCTAGTTCGTGGCATGCTCAGCCATGCCCGCTGACTAGTTGCGACCCACCAGGAAACGCAGCCCGGCACGCTGGCACGACTCTCCAGTTGGGTGGTCGCCTGCACCCCAAATGGATTAATAATATATGTTCATCTCTTCAATTAGTGGCACCTCGTGGTGCGGACATGTGGTATGTGGGACCCTCGGGGTGTGGGTCTCCCTCCTTCATTGGCTTCGATGTTGCGGACCCTTCACCACAGCATGTGATGGCGCACCCCTTCACCAACGAGGCCGACCGGTTGCCGATGTCGTGCTGGAGGAGCTTCCATGGGACATCGAACGAGCACCAATGTTCCTTTATTCCTTCCAAATGTTCCTACATCCCTCTCAGGATGTCTTCATCACTATGCACCTCCTGGTATCCACTTTCTGATGTGTTTAAAATCATTTCACTAAGAACGTTTCAAGAAATGAAGCGGCGGAGGGTCCATGCCTGGTTCGTTTGGCCCGCACCCTCTGCATTAATATTATAACAAGTGGTAGCGGAAATAAATCCACATTGGTAAATTATAATACTTCTTGTGATTCAACACATCTTTCAAGAATGAGGGAAGAAGAATTCACATGAACTTAAAAAAAACCTGCCTCAGATTTCGTTGGAGACGACGTGGTGGTAGAACGAGAATTTGCATTTGGTGAAGATGCAAGAATTTGTCATCCATTATATCATTATTTGGTGGAAGACGTCATTTTACATTCTCATAGGTTCCTCACTTGGTAAATCCATAACAAAACTCCACCCCTAGCCTCAATTAAATAGACGGAGGATGAGATATTAATGCAACGATGTATTAATGAGTTTCATTAATTATTTAATTAATGAACCTCCCATCTCTCTCAATGGCATGGTTATGAAAACAATGTTTCAAGCCATTAAATGGATTGAAAAGTCATCAGTCCTACCACAGCTGCTCCATAGTTAGAGAAAATAAATAATATAACTTTTTCATGTTATTTTATTGTTTTTTTGGTAAAGCCCAAAAATTAACGTTTTCTCTTGACCTACTGTGGTCGAAGTGAAGATTACTTTATGTGAATATTGGCACTGCGAATAGCATGGTGCCCTCAAATTTTGATTCTGGACATAGGTTCAAAAGATAGAAAACGGAACGCATGCGTTTACTGAACGTACCTTAAAATAGTTCAAGAATTCGTTCCGGGCACCCCGGGCCTCAGAATCAAGCACCATAAATATTCACATACTCGTAATAATCCCAAATAATTAAAAAAATACATGGGATTTTATAGGTATTTACATTCTACCCACCTTTGGGATTTTTGTCCCTGAAAGCTACAGAAAATCTTTGGAAACAAATGCGAGTATTCAGCATGTATCTGAGCCTCCATCTCCCACATTCTCTCCTAGAGATTCCTGTGACGCCAACGAACTCGCACTAGAGGAATAAGCCACCCAAGGTAGACCTGCTCCTGTAAATCCTCTATCTCCACTAGAAACTCTACAAACGTCACCCCATCATCAGCGTCCATCTCACCCTAGTGAATGACGTGCGATGAGTCATGCACATATCTCCTTACCTATGACACGTTGAAAACATTATGCACCGGGTGCATCTTTGGGGGAAGAGCTAGATGGTACGCCACCTCGTCACCTCTACTGAGGATCTGGAATGGTCCTATTAACCTGAAAAGACCTAGATTTTCCATATCAATTTTTTTATTTCTATATAATTATTACAACTTTGTGAAAATTTATGGTGCAATATTCTAAGGCCCGAAGTTCCTGGAATAAAATTCTGAACTTTTTTTGGGTATGTTCAGTAAACACGCGAGCAGTGTTTTCTAACTTTTGAACTAGTTCCCTGATTAAAAATCCGATCAAAATGTTGAATCTGTAGTGCAATGATTCTATTAAGGAATGATTCACTTTGATATTAGTATATTGGAAGAAAAAGATATATTTTGGACATATAAAAGAATAATAAAATAACATAGTTATTTTTTCCTTTTTTCTTTTCCTCTAACGTACAAGCGGCGGTGGTGGGACCAACGACATGTCAATCCATTAATTGTCTTGACACTTTAATATTCATGAAAAAACCATTGGAATTTTGGAGCTTCATTCATTAAATGAACCTCATTATTTCCTAATGGTGTTACTCACCCTCCCCATCCCCTATTTATATGGAGCTCTGGGGGGATTGTTGGCACGACTTCACCAAGCAACGAAGCTCTGGAAAGGTACCACGATGCGAGCCACTTGGAGGATGGGACCAGTTCCAGCGTGCAGTGACGAGTGCCACCAAATCACAAACCGAAGAACACGAAATCATCTTTAAGAGTGGACATTCCCCAACGATCTTGACATAGGGTTTATTTCTTGACTAATTTCAAGAATTTGTGAATCATTGTACTACTCTCTTGCTATCAAACTAACATGAAGGGTGCATTCCAAAAATACAAGGTGGGGACCCTCTGGCTTTTGTTGAAATTTGATGTGTTCTTCACAAGTGATTTATTCTGGTATGAAGAAACCCCAAACTGTGGTTTTAGCGATGAAGAGGGAATCCTAGGGAGTCTGTTGGCACATTTGGGTGAAAAAACAAGCCACCAGAGCTCACTCAGTGACCTATGGAAGACCACCGGAAACTGCCACTGGCAGAGGAGGTGATGGGGGAAGCCGAAACTAGAAAACCATGGAGGAGAAGGCGGCATGCCGTCGTTTTCCACCGGTGAAGGAGGTCATGGCTGTAGTCGTTGTAAGTGAAGACGGTAGCTAGCTTGGGCCAGCGCGAAAGGCATAGTGGCAGGCAACAACACACCGCCGGAGATAGAGGGCCACAGAATATAGCCGCAGCAGATAGTAGTGGTCGGCATTGGCCGTTCATAGACAGAGGCAGCCGGCATGCCATCACTTTTCAATGAAGACGGATGAGGCTCAGATGTCACGGTAAAAGGTTGAGACCTACTTCCTATGGATCCTGCAGGTGACCTGGAGACACCCAGTGGCCTCGCCGCTTTGATTGTCGAACAAGGGAAACACCCCCCATTCCAGCTAGGGTGGATCCCCCCCAGCAGGTTGGGCCTCTAGTAGGTTCGGCCTCACACTTTACCGTAATGTCATTGGGGCCTAGTGGGTTGCGCCCATCCGTGGGTCAGGACACACCGGCCCACCAGAATGCATCACCCAGGCGGGTTGGGATCGTCCGCAGCCCGCGGGGCCGAACCCACTATGGTCTAGCCCAAGCCAGTTCGAGCTGGGCTGGGTTAGACCCAAGCTAGGTGACTTCATCCAAGACTCGCCTAGACAGGGTTGGGCCGAGTCGGTCAGACCGGACGTGGACCCATTCAGGCCAAGTTTCACTAAAAGAGACATAACATGTGAACCAGGCATCCCTTTGACGAAGCATATGCGGTGCTATGATCTTTGGAGAAAGACAATTTATTTGGTATACTCCACTTTTTTTTTGAGAAAGTTGAAGTATGGCTGGGTTATATCTATCCCAAATCCAACCGGGTCCTCGGTACTAAAATGCTTATAACATACAGACTAGGGGTCTGATTGACGCACCATCTATCACCTTGTAACCATTACGACATGGTGGTCCTTTGGGATACTTCTTCATTGAAATTTGTGGTTTATGAGGTAAAAATTATAGATTGAGGAGTGGATCCTCCCAGAATCAAGCTTTCTTAGTGCATGAATCTTGTGGCTGGCTATAACGTGATGAAAGAACAATGATTCTATGTGGGTAAGAATCTATGGATACTATGTGGGTCACTACTAAGTGATCCTATGTGGGTCAGTATCTATCAATCTCGTGTGGGTCAGCACCTAGCGATCTTGTGTGGGTCACCATCTATCGATCATGTGTGGGTCAGGAGCATAGCCTCTCAATAGAATATGGTGATCTAGTTTAATGACTAATCATCAATACTTCTATACAATAGTTATATAAACCTAGTGTGAGCCATGTCTTTACCTTTATGGTGTTACCTTTTTGGTACTTTTACCTTTGTGGTGTTACCTTCGTGGTGTTACCTTTTTGGTACTTTTACCATTGTGGTGTTACCTTTTTGAAATTCTTCCCTCGTAGAACAGTTGTACAAATGGATTAAATGTTGGAGAATTATGTTTCATCATGTATGAGACTAGTATTTTTTTGATAACATAGGTATATGTAAAGGAAAATACCTAGGTATAGTTGATGAATACTACTTCATGTTTTTGGCTGAGTCCTTTCATAGTGGTTATGTCCTTTGTGGATCTTTGGGAGACCTTCGGGGGTCTTGAGGTCCCTAATGAGTATTTTTGTATTCACCCATGCATGGGCTTTGCCTGCACCTTGTTTTGTCTTGTGCAGACGTTGATCGAGGCTGAGTGGGCGGGGACTGGATGGTTCTTAGAATTGGACCATTTGATGTGATGTTCTACAGTGACTACTGATCATCAGTTTTACCTACCCTTCATGTAGGATTCTCAATGGATGTTACATGAAGTTGTTTTCTCTTTCATTGGTACCTATACTTTCATGTTTATCTTGTATTCTATCCCCTTTACTTTTAGTACACTTTTTACTACAGTAGTTTACATCATGGGTTCTTTTTTGTTGGGTTCTTAGTTTGTGTGTTTGTAGAGAGATAAAGTCAATGCCTTATCGTTATAGGGATATGCCTATTTAGTGCTAGTCGCCATCCCCATGCCTATGGATGGTCAGCTGGGGGTATTTAGGTTATAGGCCCCTGGGGTCGGGTCTTAATAAAGTTGTATCAAAAGAGTCGATTCTATCGAAGAACTGGGACAATGATCCTTTGTAAATGTCAATAGTGCTATGTGTTATGATTGTGGTTTTTTATTTGGGGAATCTAGTGTTCGTGTGGTAGCTGAAATATCCATACACCATTACCCTGAATTATTATTTCAGACTCAGTGCACGAAAATAACTAATTATGTATGTTTTGAAACGTTTTTTCTTATGATTTTTTTGAGTCAGCTCACCATGTATAACTTATTGATCGTGGTGTGCCTCTTTTGATCTTGGATGCTACCACGTAGACAGCTATCCAAGATTCTCGAAAGAATACACGATGAGGGACCACTGAGCAGTGAGGCCTCGGTATATGGTCATGTTACTGTGTTATCACTTTCAGGTGGTGTACCAGCAGCCCAACCACCTGTTGGGAAGGATATACCACCAGACCCACGAGTAGAGGGCGCACAATGATTGAGCATGTTGCACATGTTTCAAGGGATTATTCCTCTGATGTTCCGAGGCGAGATGGATCTGCATGCAGCTGAGGACTGGTTGGAGGCTGTGGCCAGAGTTTTTCTCTTAGTTGGGACACCAGATGATCTGATGGTGATCCTAGTTTCCAGTATCTTAACGGGAGTAGTTGGGAGATGTTGGATTCGGACACTCTAGTAACATGATGAGATGACCCTCACTTGAGAGGGATTCAAGAGCCTTTTCATGGAAGAGTTTGTCCTCGTGACCCTACACTCAATGTGTATATAGGAGCTGATGCATTTATAGTAGGGTAGCATGACTGTGTCCTAGTACTTGGTGAGGCTCAATAATCTCTCCCTCTACTCCATCGACATGGAACGAGGTCCATTCTTTTAGGCTCGGACCATTGAAAAGGGTCTATAACATGAGATCAGATCATCAATTATATCACTCACCATCCCGACATATGCTAGGGTGCTAGAGAGAGTGATTTTGGTTGAAAGCTTTTAGGATGAGCCGGAAAAAATAGCGAGAGCCACCACCAGACGTCAGGTAGCAAAGTAATTTGTAGTAGGCAGTAGACAGATGACGTAGGGTCCCAAGTGGGCCAGACCTTCAGATGGATGACCACATGACATAGGGTCGGTGGTGTAGGGCTCACGGGATAGAGGAGGACATATGAGGAGCAGGCAGTGCTGCTCATGCGGTGATCAGGGTCACATGGCTCGCGACTACCTGACCCGTCATACAAACGACTAGAAGATGGTCGAGGGACCACTAAGGCAGAGGCATAGGTTTTGGTGAAGAGGTCTACAGGGTGGAGGACGTGGCAGAAGAGATGGTCATGCAGCAGGAGGTGTGCGGTGATTCTTGGTTCTACCGCCACCACCTCTAGGTGGTGCACCCTGTCCATAGGGAGAAGGTGGAGGGATGAGCTCAGCTCCAAGAAGATGAGGCCTATGACCACCGTGCTTTAGATATGATTCATGGTACGATATTTTTCTACTCCATCGTAGATGCAGTACTTATAGAAATAGGCTCCAGTCAATCTTTCATTGCCACAACACTTGATCAGAGCTCGGAGATTAAGATTGAGAAATTGGCTCAATCCTTACGGCTAGAGACTCATATGGGTGGGGATTCGATGATTAAACATGGGTTCTAGAAGTGTGAGATTACTCTATGAGGTGAGAGGTCTGGCTGGGATCGTCTAGTAGAGGCATATAGGCCTTACGATATCATCTTGGGTATGAAAAGGTTATCCATAGTCCATGCTCAGATTGACTCTTTTAGGCTCAATGTGTGGTGTGTCTATGACGATGGGACTAGGGTTTCCTTCACCAGTGAGATGGAATCCTTTACATCATAGTATAGACTTTTCTGGAGGAGGGTGCAGCCGATTACACATTAGTTGGCTAACATTACCCTCAAAGATGTTGATGTTGATATTCTGAGCTATCCTGTAGTGGTGGACTTGTATTCAAATGTATTTCTTGATGATGTTCTGGGACTACATCCACATAGAAAGGTAGAATTTTACATCGACCTGTACCCTGTGATGATATCAATATCTACACAATCTTATCAGATAGTTCCCATAGAGCATCATGAGTTACTAGTATAGCTAGAGGACTTATAGATGAAGGGGTTCATATGGCCCCATTTTTCTCCATGGGAAGCCCCGATTTTGTTTTCCAAGAAAGAAGATGGTAGTTTGAGACTCATTGTGGAATATATCAGCGCCTAAATTAGGTGAACGTGGAGAATAAGTATCCACTTCTAAGGATTTATGGTCACATTAATCATTTGAAGGGAGCTCAATGGTTTTCAAAGATAGGCCTCATATCAGGCTATCATCTTATCAGGGTACGAGATAAGGTTGTGCAGAAGACAAACTTCATATTTTAGAATGTCCACTATGAGTTCGTGGTTATTCCATTCAGTGTGACCAACTCCCCTGTAGTGTTAATGGGACTCATGAATAGGATATTCCATCCATACCTTGATCGCTTGGTGGTGGAATTTATCAAAGAAATATTGGTGTACTCGGCATTAGAGGAGGATCATGCATATCATCTACAGATAGTTCTGGATACACTCTAAGAGCACCATCTTTATGATATGATCTTTAAGTGTATATTCTAGATATGGGAGGTTCACTTTTTGAGAAATGTTATCTCAAAGGCTGGAGTTGTGGTGGACCCAGCATAGATAAAGGTTGTGTTAGCTTGGGAGTCACCCAGGATTGTGACCAAGGTGAGGAGCTTCCTAGGGTTTACTAAGTACTACCAGAGATTCGTACCCAACTTTTCCAGAGTTGTGGAACCCTTTTCAGCATTGAGAAAGAAGTTAAAACTCTTTTTATGGATGGGGACATGCCAACAGAGTTTTCAGGAGTTATGGAATATAATGACGAGTTCCCCCATCTAGAGGCTACCAGAAGTGGGAATTGGGTATGTTGTCTACATCATTGCATTAGGGACCAGACATGGATGTGTCCTGATGCAGAAGAAAGAATTGATCACGTATGGCTCTCGAAAGCTATAAAAACATGAGAATAACTAAAAAACCCATGCCTTGGAGTTAGAAGTAGAGGTCCTCACCTTGAAAATGCAGTGACACTACTTGATGGGTGAACTTTTTACAGTCTACTCTAATCACACGAGTCTCAGGTATATCATCTCACATAAGGACTTCAGCCTGAGACAACGATGTTGGCTAATGTTTCTCTGGGATTGTGACTTTGAGATAGTATAAAATCTTGGGAAGGGTAACATGGTAGCAGATGAACTCATTAGGAGTCTACAGTGGTTGAGTTAGGCTATAGAGTAGCTAGCCGTGTTGCAGATATCATTTGTGGATAGTGATGGAGCATATTACCTCCAGTCTATGACTCTCACTCTGCTAATTCATCATTGTTTTTGAGAGGCACATCTTGGGGACATTGACTATGAGGCTTGACGTGCTCATATATCCTCATTAAAGGCACCTGATAGATTTTATGAAGGTGTGAAGCATATAATTCTATTTAGAGGATGCCCTATGGTACTAGTGATGCTACAGGAGGAGGTATTGAGGAGTTCCATACATCCCCTCTGTCAGTGCATACTGGTGTGACGAAGATGTACTAGGACCTCTGGAATCAACACTGGTCACTGGGGATGAAGAATGCAGTGGTAGAATTTGTTTCACGATGCCTCATTTTTTAGTAAGTTAAGGTCGAGCATCAAGTTTTAGAATGATTAGCATTTTCATTAGAGGTACGAGAGTTGAAGTGGGAGGGTATATCCCTTGAAATTTTTATAGGGATTCCATGTACATCCAGGGGACATGGTTTTTTCTGGTTGATCGTTGACTGAATCACCAACTCGTCCCACTTCCTTCCCATCCAAGATAAAGGATTAGTAGAGGGATTGGGATGCCTCTACATACAAGATATTGTACGACTTCATTGGGTGCCATCAATGATTGTATGTGACTATGATGCATTTTTTATATCTCGGAAGTGGAAGGGATTATAGGAGGAATTTGGGACTCATCTGCATTTGATCACCACCTTTCATCCACAGGAAGATGGTCAGATGAAGTGGACCATTCAGACACTAGATGACATATATCATGCTTGCATCCTAGATTTTGGTCGTAGTTGGGAGGATCACATTCCCATGGTGGAGTTCTCATCCAACAACAACAACTATCACTCCACCATCGGTATGGCACTATTGGAGGTTGTGTACGGTCAACCATACAGATCACCTTGATGCTTGATAGACACAAGGGAGTCAGCACTTATAGGTCTAGAGATGGTACGTGATACCATTGAGAATGTGAAAATCATCCGAGAGCAGAATAAGACTGGACAGACCAGATAGAAGTATTATGATAACAGGAGGCAGAGAGCTCTGGTGTTCTATGAGATAGACAACATATTCTTACGAGTCTCCCTTTTAAAGTGACTACAGTTATTTGGTAGAGGTTATAAACTTTCACCGAGGTTTATCAGACCATTTATGATACTCCGAAAGATTTTCAAGGTGGAATACTGCTTGGCACTACCACCATAGTTGGAGAGGGTGCACGATGTCTTCCACATATCCCAACTGAGGAGATAGGTGCATCACCCATCTCACATCATCGACCATGGCGAGGTGGATTTTGATGATGGGGAGACTTTTTAGGAGGTTTCACTAGAGATTGAGGATCGACATGATCAGGTCCTCTATGTATAATTGATACCTATGGTGCTCGATCTCTGTTAGCATAAGAACCTCTCAGAGAGAACATGGGAGTAGGAGGATCATATTCATGCTCATTACCCCTATTCGTTTCCTTATTCTATCTTGTGGCTTTCAAGGATGAAAATTCCTAAGGTGGGGAGAATGTAAAGACCCATATTTTCCTTGTAACTTTGTTTTAATTATATAGAATTATTATGAGTCTGCAAAAACTGATGGCACGTGATTCCATGGCCCAGTGTGCCCAGACTGAATTTGTAATTTTTTTATAGTATGTTCAGTAAACACATGAGTAGCATTTTTTATCTTTTGAACATGTGTTCAAATTAAAAATCTGAGAGCACCGTTGAATCCGTAGTGCCATGATTCACTTAAGGAAGGCTTCAATTTGACCACAGTAGGTTAGGAGAAAAAGATAGATTTTGGACATTTTAAAAATAATAAAATAATAATGTTATTTTATGTCACTTTTTATTTTCCTCCAATTGATAAGTGATGGTGGTGGGACCAATGACATGTCAAGCCATTAATTTGATTGACTCCTCAATCTTTGTAACATCACTGTTAGAATTTGTTAGGTTCATTAATTAAATGAACCTCATAAATTCCTAATGGTGTTACTCACTCTCCCCCTCTACAATTTATATGGAGCTCAGGGAGGAGTGTTGGCATGGCTTCACCAAGCGACGAAGCTATTGCAACGTACCATAATTCCAACCACTTGGTGGATGGGATCGGTTCTAGTGAGCAATGACGAGTACCACCAAATCATGAACCGAATAACACTAACTCTTCCACAAATGTGGATGTTCTCCAACGATCATGAGGTAGAGTTTATTTATTTTCTAATTTTAAGATTTTTTGAATCATTGTACTGCCATTTTATTATCAAGATAACATGGAGGGTGTGGGCCAAACAAACAATGATTAGAACCTCCACCTATTGTCGAAATTTGGCGTGTTCTTCACAAGAAATTTATTTAGATTGGACATAACCCAGAAATGTGGGTTAAGGGATGAATTGGGCATCCCATGGAGTCCTTTGGCCCCATCAGATGGAAAAAGTGCCATCGGAGCACACCTGGTGACCCGTGGAAGACCTCCGATAACAGCATCGGTGGAGGAGGTGATGGCAGCTACTGGCACCAGCCGGACATGGAGGAGATGGTGGTGCGCCGTCGCATGTCTCCAACAAAGAAGGTCATGGTCGTAGCCACAATCGGTGAAGAAGGTGGGCAGATCGGGCCGACCATGGGAGGTGGAGCGGCGTGTAAACAGTTCACCAGCAGAGAGATATGTTTGTGTCATATAGCCACTTTGGACAGTGGTGGCATGAATCGGCTAGCCGCGGAAGAAGGCAGTTGGTGTGACATCGCGCGTCGCTGAAGAGGGTCGCAGCATGGAATACATGGAGGAGAACCATGACCCACTCCATGCGGGTCCTGTGGGCGACCTGGTGGTACCCATGGTGTCGCCGCTCCAATTGTCGTATGGGGAAAATGCCCCCCGTGGCAGATGGGGTGGGCCCTGCTCTAGTGGGTCACACCTCCAGTGGGCCACGGCAGCCCAGTTGGTCGCACCATTCATTTTCGGTCCATGCAAGCCCAGCAGGCTGCACCCCTATATGGGTTGAGTCGTACCTGCCAAGTAGGACAGGGCGGTCTACGACCTAGCAGGACAAGCCCCCCGCGGCCAGGCCCAACCAGGCCAGTTCGGGTGCAGTGAGTAAGACCCAAATAGGACCGGGTAAGCCCGAACTAGGTTGGGTCGACCCGAAGTGGGTTAGATCAGCTCAGACCAGGCCAAACCGGGTCGGGATGGGTTAGAATGAATTCGGACCCTTTCAGGACCAGTTTCACAAAAAGAGCCCTAACTTGTGAATTGGGCGTCTGTTTGATGAACCATCTATGGTGCTAGAATATTTGGATTTAGAAGGTCATTTAGTATAATCCACATGCGTTTTGGGGAAATTTGGAGTAAGACCAGGTTGGATCAAACCTGAATCCTACGAGGCCCTTGGTAATAAAATGATTATAACATAGAGACTGTGAATCTAATTGATGCGCCTTCTGTCGTGTTGGAAACCTTATGACATAGAGGTCCTTTGGGATAAATCATTATTGAAATTTGTGGTGGTTTAGATAATAAAAATGTCTTGAAGAGCGGATCTTCTTGAAATCAAGCACGCTTTGTTTGGGAATATAATGGTTGGTTGTAACATGAAGTAAGAACATCGATCCTTTGTGGGTCATCATATATCGATCCATTGTGGGTCAGCACTTAGCGATCCTGTGTTGTTCAGTATCTATCGATCCTATGTGGGTCACCGCCTAGAGATCCTATGTGGATCATCATCTATCGATCCCGTGTGGGTCATCATCAGATCCTCCTGACAGAATAATATGATCTAGTTTTATGATTAATCATCTGTAATTCTGTACTTATGTTATATATACCTGGTGTTAGCTGAGTATTTACCTTTGTGTTGTTACCTTTGTTGTAATTTTACCATTATGGTGTTAACTTCGTGGTGTTACCTTTGTGGTACTTTTACCTTCGTGGTGTTAACTTCATGGTGTTACCTTTGTGGTAGTATTCCCTCGTGGAACAATAGTGAAAATGTATTAATGTTTGGAGCCTTATGTTTACTCGTGTATGGGATGAGTATTTTCTGATAACTTAGGTATCTGTATGGGCATATACCTAAGTAGAGTTGATGGATACTGCTTGGTGCTTTGTGTTTGAGGTCTTGCATTGTGGTCATTTCCTTTGTGGAACTATGGGAGACCATCTTGGGTCTCGGGGTCCCTATTGAGTATTATTATACTCACCCCTCCACAAGCTATGGAGGAACCTTTCTATTTATTGTGAAGATGATAGACAATGTTGATCGAGAATGAGAGATCCAGGATAGGACACTTCTCAAAGGTGGACCATTTGATGTGACATTCTTTAGTGACTACCGATCGTGATTTGTACCTACCCTTCATGTTGGATCCTTAGTAGATGTTTGATGAGTTATTTTCTCTTTCAATTGTACATTTACTTTCCAGTTGGTATTGTATTCCAATTCCTTTACTTTCAGTATACTCTTTACTACAATAGAATACTTTGTGGATGCTTCTTGTTGTGTTATTGTTTTGTGTTTTTTTACAGGTTTAAAGGAAATGCCTTCCTGTTATAGGGATATGCCTTTCTAGTGCTAGTCACTAACCCCTGGCCTATGGAAGGTGATCTTGGGGTAGTCACACCACGGGACCTGGCGGATGGGTCATGACAGAATATCTGAGATAGCTTGCTGCCCCAGCCAAACCTCCGTAATCTTAGTTGGGTTGAGACCCATATGATTACATGGCCTCACTCCTCAAACTCTAGGGATCTCTATCTCCTGTCAGCATAATACATTTGTCAGATTTGTGCAGTCTTAATCTTCTCTTAGATGATCTGCACCTTCTTTGTCATAGCATGTACTAACTATGGACTCATAAGTTCTGACTCCCCTAGGACTATCCAGAAAAGAGGTGATCTGCAAGGTCATTCATAAAAGGACTCAAATGGATCCATGCCGATGGTGGAATGATAAATATTGTTCTGTGAAAACTACACCAGTGGAAGGTGGTACTCACAACTACAATCAAAATCAAGGACATAAGAATGATGCATGTCCTCGGGTATCGGTATGATATGCTTTGTCTGACCATCTATCTAGGGATGAAAGGTTGTCTCAAGAGTAGTTGAGTCCCGAATGCCAAATGCTATCACTTACACAAGAGGGATGTATAATTTGTTTCATCATCTGAGATGATTATTGATGGCACCCCGTGTAGTCACACAATCTCTTGCACGTAGAGACGTCCCAAGATCTTTACTGATCCCTACTCCTGAATGGGTAGGAAGTGGGCCAACTTGGTGAGTCTTGTCAATGATAACCCAAATAGAATCATGGACCATAGACATATGTGGTAGCCCTATCATGAAGTCCATGTAAAAACCATACCACTTCCACTCGGGTACCTCAATTGGCTGAGTTAAGCCCTCTGGTGCATAATGCTCATCCTTTACTTGCTAACAAGTGAGGCATCAGGATACAAACTTTTTGACTGCTTTCTTCATCCCGGGACACCAGCACTGACACTGGAGGTCCTCATACATCTTCTCCACTCTAGGAAGTACTACTAAAGGGGACGTATGATACTCCATCAACACCTCCTCTCATAGTGTCACTGGTACCATGGTGAATCCTCTAAAGAGAATGGAGGTCTCCCAAACATTAATAAATCCCCAAAGATCCTATCGTGTTGATATGTAAGCACATCGTAACTCGCATTCAACATCCCCAAGATGTTCCTCCTGAACTCTCTAAAGAAGTGGGGGAGTGATAGTCATAGACTGGAGGTAAGTTTATCCATCTCTATCCACAAAATATATCTGAAACTCAGCTAGCTACTCTGTCACCTCACACAGCAACTGTCGACCAAACCTCTATTTGAGTGCATCTACTAATATGTTCCTCTTCCCATGAGTATAGACTATATCAATGTCATAGTCTTGGAGGAACACTATCCATCATCGTTGTCCCTGGTTCAGGTCCTTCTGTGAGAATATATACTTGAGACTCTTGTGATAAAGGTACCCTGTAAAATGTTTTCCCATTAAGTATTATCTCCACATCTTTAGCACAAATTCCACTACTGCTAACACTAGGTTATGAGTAGCGTAGTTCTGCTCGTGTTGTCTCAATAGTCATGAACCATAGGTCATCACTGATCTCTCCTACATCATGACACAACCTAGTCTGGTCCCTGATGCATTGCAGTAGACTAAATACCCAATTCCCTCTTCTGGTAGCCTCGAGATGGGGGCACTCATCAGTCTCTACCTCAACTCCTAAAAACTGTACTGGTACTTCTCTATGAACAATAAAGGATTCCCCTTATTCTTCAAGGCTGAAAAGGGTGCCTCCACCTTGGAGAAGTCAGGTACAAATATCTGGTAGTACCCATCCAATCCCCAGAAACTTTGCACCTTGGCCACACTTCTAGATGGTTCCCAATCAAGCACTGCCTCTATCATCATCAGATCTACTGCGACTCAAGCCTCCAATATAAAAGGCCCTAGGAAGTGGAATTTCAGTATCCATAATTGTAATGTCAAAATATTTCAATAAATCTTGTGTTCTCAGAGTGTATCCATAACTATCTGCAGGGGAGTGGCATGCTCCTCCTCTGATTCCAATTATATCAAGATTTTGTCAATGAGGACAACCACAAAGTGATCGAGGTATGGCTGTATGATCTTGTTCATGAGACTCATGAACACTACTGTAGCATTGGTCATGCTGAAAGGCATCACCAATAACTAGTAATGGAAATAACGCCATATAAAGGCTGTCTTTAGTACGTCCTTGTCCCATACCCTTAGCTGGTGATAGCCTGATCTGAGGTCTATCTTCAAAAACCCATGAGCTACTTTCAGATGGTTGAATAGATCATCAATCCTTTGTAGAGGAAACTTTTTCATCATGGCCACCTGGTTTAGGCACCAATAGTCCAGAATATTCCTTAGACTCCCATCTGCCTTCTTGGAGAATAAGATTATGGAATCCCAAAGAGAAACAATGGTCCGTACGAACCCTTTTCTCTATAAGTCTTCGAAATGTAACCTCACCTCACGAAGCTCCATGGGAACCATATGATTTTATGGTGTAGATATCAGTTTCATCCCAGGGTATATTTCAATGTGAAAGTCTACCTCTCTGTGAGGAGGTTGTCCTGGAACATCATCAGGGAAGACATCAACGTACTGGTCCACCACTACAAGATAACTCGGACTCCTAATGTCAACTACTCTGAGAGTGGGGCTAACCAACTAATTAGTAATTGGTTTCACCCTCTTCCGAGATAGTCCATCATGTGTTGTAAAGTCTTACTCCTCACCAATGAAGGTATACCTGATCCCATCCTCATGGACACAATATACTTTATGCCTAAAATAGTCGATCTGAGCATGGACCGTGGAGAGCCAGTCCATACCCAAAATGAAGATATATGGCCTCAACGATACCATTATAAGATCCCAAGTGAATCTCTCACCTCCTAGATTCAGCTCACACTACCATCACTAGTGTGTAATCCTCAAATATACTCTTATTGAAGTCTCTAATCTCAAGGATCATGCCAACAGCTCCATCGGAATCTCCGATCTCTGAACGAGTTACATGGAAATGAAATATTGATTGGAACCTGTGTCTATAATTACTATAGATAGGGTGGAATATACACAGATCATACCACTAATCATCTACATAGCACCGTGGTTGTAGGACATTGTTTCCTGTAGTTGTGCTCGCCCCTGTCAACCTGATCCCTGTAGTTGGGGTCGACTACCTAGGGGTGGTGGTGGTAGAACATCAAACTTTCGTCCACCACCTACTACACAGCCTGCTCCTCTACCACATCCGCCTCCCTAAAAACCTCGCCTCTCAATTCGTGGTTAATGCCTCAGTAGTTCCTTGACCATCTACTGATCATCAATATGGTTGGTCGGGCAGTCGCGAGCCATGTGGCCCATCCCATCAAAGGTGAAGCAGTGTCTTCCCCCCTGCAGACCCCCTCTCCCTCGCGAGCTTCGAACCTTCGACCCAACATTCTGGGGTCACCCTTCATAAGTTATAGTCTCTTTGGACCTCTGCGTCATCATCATAATGCCTACTACAGATGACTCATCTACTTGTCATCTGGTGGTGGCTCTCACCGCTGGTGCCTACTCAGCTATGAATTTATCCACCAATAATGCTCACTCGAGCACTCCATCCTACACATGAATATTAGGTGATATCCTCGATGCTATTATCTCCCACCGAAGACCCTTATCAATGGTCCTGGACCTAAATAATTGGCCATGCACCATATCGGTGAAATATCATGAGAGCTCAATGAATCATTCTGATTACTTGGCCACTGATAACATGCCCTACTGTAAGTGGAGAAACTCCTAAATAGGCATAGAGAATTGTGTCGTTGGGACAAACTCCACCTTGTAGAGGCTCTCAAAGTCCACCCAGGTGAGTGTTACCTCATCATGTAACTGGATCCTCAATATCCACCATCTTCCTATCATACCCAATAAAATACTAGCAACTATGATCACCATATGCTCTACTGGTGTCCCAACTATGCTGAAAACTCATGACACATCTTCCAGCTAGTCCTCAACTTCCTAGGGTTCTGTATCACCTAGAAACCTTAAAGGAATCCTCATATGGATCTCATGAAATGTGCTCAGTAAGCATCCATCGTCTGCTAGTGGGTCTGGAGGAAACCGCTTCCCTCCGAGTGGTGGTGCAGCTGGTACACCGCCCGAAGGTACCAACACAATAAGAGAGCCTTACACCGAAGCCTCGTCACTCGGTGGGCCTTCATCATGTACTATCTCGATATTCTTGGATGGATATCTATGTGGTGGAATCCTAAATATAAACAGGTGCTCCATGGTAAATAAGTTATACCTGGTGAGATTACCCAAAAGAGAACAAAGTAAAATCATTTACAAAACACATGCAATTAGTGTTTTCGTGCACTGAGTCAGAAATTATAATTCAGGGTTTTGGTGTATGGATATTTCGGTCGCCACACCAAAACTGGACTCCCTAAACCAAAAACCACACTCAAAAAACTTAAAACTATTTCTCCATTAAATGATAAGTGTCCTAGTTCTTCGGTAGAACTGACTCCTTTGATACAACTTTGTCACGACCCGTCCCTCGGGGCCCATTCCATGACTACCCCAAGCCCGACTTATATAGGATAGGGGTTGGAGACTAGAACTGTAATGGTGTATACCTAAAATGGGAATGCATTGGATTTAAACCTATTCAAACAGACATACTAGAATGCAACAAGGTACAACCATGAAGTAAAACTATTATAGTAAAATTGTGTACTGAATATAAGGGTACAGAAAACAAGCCCAAATATAAGGATACAACTACCAATAAAAATATAAAATAGATCATGAGATCATCTACCAAGAATACTACCTGAAGGGTAGGTACATCTCATCTCCACAGCTCTCCACATCAACCAACACCGCTGTCCACCGTCAAGTCCTAGCTCCCCGTGTCTCAGTCAGGGTTTCCCATCATCTGCACTAGACAAAACAATGTACTGATGAAGCCCGTGTAGGGGTGAGTATAATAATAACCAATTGAGACCCTGAGACCCCCAAAGGCATCTCATAATTCAACAATGTAAAACCACAAGCATGATCGATTTCACAAAGCACAAGGTAAAAGACATAGCTCAAACCAAGTACAACAAAAGTACAGTAGTATATAAGATTAATCATAAGGATATATCATCTTACTCTGTCAAGAGAAACTACTGCCAACCCACATAATATTGATAGGTACTAATCCTCACAAGACCCACATAGGATCGATAGGTTCTGATTCACATAGAATCATTGGGTGCTGATTCAAACAGAATCGTTGGATTCTGATTCACAATGAATTGCTCGATGGTGATTCACACAGAATCATTGGATGCTGATTCACATAGAATTATTGGGTGATGATTCACACATAATCGCTGGGATATAATTCGCACAGAATCATTCTATGCTAATTTTTATAGAATCTTTGGGTGCGGATTCATAGATAATCGCTCTTCAATCTTCAAGTCTCACCCAGACACAAGATTCTCACTCATAGTATATTTATTTATGGGATAAACAGCTCCTCAAGCCATCAGTCATATTTCAAAAGGCACTAAGTACCATATAGAAGTTACTCAATGATTTTTCACATAATAAGGGTTTCAACACAATAGATGGTGCATCAACCGGACGTTGGGTTTGTAAGTTAATGCCATTTTAGTGTCGAGGAACCGGTTGGTTTTGGGGTCGATCCAACCTATCTGTATTACAACCTTATCCAAAACACATTTACAGTATCTCAAAAGGAAAATCTTGCTCCAAGGATCCCAGCACCGTAGAAGGTTCGTCAAACAGACACAAAGTTTACATGATATAGTAATTTAAGAAAATCTAGGCCCTAATGGGTCTGGGTCCGGACTGACCTAGCCGGAGTGACCCTGCCTATACTGTTGGCTGGGCGAAACCTGTCAGGCGATGCGTCCTAGAGATTTGGTGCAACTCATCAGTAGGGTGGACCCCAGCTCCCCGAACGGCTCAGGAAGAGCCGATCGACTCATTAATTAGTAGCGCCACAAGGCCTGGCCACATGGACAGTGTGATCCATGGGGCATGGGTCCCCCCTCCTTCCACGACTTTGATTTCATTCCCCTTCACTGTGGAGTGTGATGGAATTCTTCCTCGCCAATACGGTTGGCCGGTTTCTGGAAACCCCTTCAGATCAGGCCCAACACCATGCAGCCCCACCCCCTTCTACGGCCAGCGAGCGCTTGTCGCTGGTGCCGCCACAGCGGAGCTTCTACAGGTCACTGGGGGAGCACCAGTGGTCCTTTATTTTTTTTGGGCATGCATACGACCCTCCTGGGATATCACTGTCACTGTTCGCCTCCAATTTTTTTATTTCTGATGTGTGTAAAGTCATTCCACAAAGAAAGCATCAAGAAACAATGAAGTGGAATTTTTGAGCCTTGTTCATTTGGCCCAAGCCCTCTGTGTTAACGCTGTAATAAGAGGTAGACGAAAGAAATAAAAATTGGTAAATAATAATACTTTTTTGATTCAGAACTTCTTTTAAGAATGAGATGTGAAAAATTCACATGAACATAAACAAAACCCCAACCTCGGATTTCATTGGACAAGACACAGTGGTAGAAAGAGAATCTGCACTTGACGATGCCGCAGACATTTTTCTTCTACCCTCCCATTCCTCAGTGGAATATGTCACATTACATTTCCAGAGGTTCCTTTCATTGTGAATCTATGTCAAAACTCAACCATGAGCCTCTCTTAAAGAGATGTATGATGAGATCTTAAGGCAATGAAGCATTAATGATGTTCATTAATTATTTAATTATTGCACCTCACATCAATCTCAATGGAGGGGTAATGAAAGAAAGGGGTCAAGCCATTAAATGTCTTCACAATTCATTGGTCCCGCCACCACCAATAAATATTTACTGAAAAGAAATAAAATAACTTTTTCAGGTTATTTTATTATTTTTTTGTAAAGTCCAAATTTATCTTTTTCTCCCAACCTGCTGTGGTCGATGTGAAGCTTCCCATAAACAAATCATGGCATTGTAAATTCAACAATGCTATCATATTTTGATTCTGAACACTAGTTCAAAAGATAGAAAATGTCACTTGCACATTTACAAAACATACCTAAAAAAGATCATAAATTCATTCCGGGCACACTAGGCCTCAGAATCAAGTGCCATAATTTTTCAAAGACCTGTAATAATCCCAAATAATTTTAAAAAATATTACATGGAATATTCCAGGTCTATACCTGATTGATGGAATATAAATATTTTTTTTGTGTTTCTAAATAATTGTTTTACCCATGTTTCATGTTAATGTTATATGTACATAAATTCACAAAGACACAAGGCCTCAATATATTTTGGTTTTGTATTTTTAGAATCCTAATGTAATAAATCATGAATTATAGTGTATTAAAGATATGTGTTTTCATAACACTTGAAATACATCATGAGCATGTTCTAGTATTGAACCAAATAAAGTAAATATTGATGTTCATGGTAGTTTGGTAAGCACACATACACTAGGTATGTTGTTATTTGCATATTTGTTTATTGTGGATAATATTTTATGCTTGATCAGATTATATGTTGTATGTTTACATTCTAGTTATCATATTACTTGAACACAAACTAAATTTACCAGTTAGGTACTCGACTGAAATTTTTTTCCCTACTAATTTGTACTCTCATACTTCTCGAGTGGCCATGGAACTTTGGTACTCTAATAACAATAAATTGTTATAGGTATAGGTTTGGATTGGGGTTAAGATTTATTATCTTGATGGATTGATTGATGTGAGTATTTAGATCGAAGGCTGGTGAGGCTTTGATTTGGTTGTGGGGCCTCGTTGTATTTTTGTTCATTCCATTAATTATATTAGTGTTCTTCCCAGTGGGATATAGACGTCTGTGTATTTAGGAATGACCATTTTACTCTACTCATTTCACATTTATTCATTTCGAATGGTAAGATTATCAGTTTCTATGTAGTCTGATTGTATATTATTATAAGTTTAGATAATTTTCTTTTATTCGTAATACTGATAGAGTGTATAGTATCCCCATGATCCAATTTAGTTCATCGCTACTATTTTATAGCCTCTATAATAAGTGGAGGCACTCCAAAGGTCATGTGGCACTTCATCTCAAACCTAGTGATTCATAAAGGGATGTTATATTGTATATTCCATGACCATAAACTCAGTTATTTTTGTACATGTGATCAATGTTTTTTTTATTTCTATCCATGGATGTAATATAATATATTTTTCAGTTTATTATGTAATTATTATAATTACTTATTTCGTCAATAACTTTTATGCTATGTTTATTCCATAATTTCATCACTTGTATGTTTCTCCTTACTGAGTGTTTTAGTTCACCCCTTCGCATGCTTCCAGATGTCCAGGTTATGAATAAAATTACTAAACATGATATATTAAGAACAATAGAATGTGTGAGAGTTTTTGGGTGGTTTTTAAGACAAATTACTTATTAAGATGTTTCTTATTTAGTGAAAATAAAAAAATATCCATTACTTAAGTAAAAAATGGTATTTATTAGTGTATAATTTTTTGTAATTATCTAATGCATGAAACCTAAAATCTCATGGGGAATGTATGTAATCAAATATTTTCTGGAATCTATCTAATTATTAGATTGTTATGTCTAGAAATATATAGTTTTTATCAAATCATAATGTAATGAAATTGTTTTTGGAACCTTATGTATCATTAAAAATCTTGGGAACTATAATAATCAAGAAACGCCCTTTTGAAATTCTAGTAACATGAAATTATCTTTGGGGGTTTACAGATTCAGGATAGGTAATTTAATAACAAATATCCTCTATATTATTCATTCACAACACATAATTAATATATTTTTAATAAAAATATATATAAATTGAATGTATTGATTTTAAATTTTTTATAATATATTTCTATATCAATTGATGTCTTGGCTTCCCACTTTCTCAATTAAAATTATTATAATTAATAAAATATCAAGAACATTCATAAAAAGTTATAATAAAATATGGACTAATTATAATTGTAAATACATAGTACTTTTTCAATTAAAATTTATTAATCCTTTTCAAACATTTAGATTTTTTTTAATTTATTTAAGAGATAAATAAAAATATATATAATACATGAAACAATAATTTTTGACAATAATTTATTCAAGATCAAAGTAACAAGACAACACTCATTTTAATTTTTTTACCCATGAATAATTTATTTTTTTGGAATTGGGGGATGACTGAGTGTTGACCAATTTTTATAATTTATCACAAATTATGCTTTGTAACTGGTTAAATTTTAAGAAACTAACCACAAACATTTCATCCTCTAGTGATTATAAATTTTAATTAAAATTATTATAATCCTAATGATATTTTTTCTTTTAGATTTTTAGAGGATTATGAAAAAAAGTTACATAGTACACCCAAAAATTAAAATGTAATCTTCTATAGAGTATCAATTTTTTCCAAAAAAAACAATAGCTATTAAAATAAAACAAGATTTATTTTCATGAATAGTATTCCAAACATTAATCATGAATTTTGATTTTGTATTATACATCTTTAAACCTAATGAAAAATATTTTAAAACATGGTGTGATCACACAATTCTATGTACATAACATAAAAACAAATAAATAAGTAATTGGACATTTAACATTAAAAAATTATTTTTTAAAATATACTTGTGGATCAAAATATACATTTTATTACTCAATAAATCACCATTTCTACACATATAATTCCATAATCCATTTCATAAAAATTAATAAAGGAAAATAAGAAAACATATAATTATTTCATTTAAAACATTATATACTCATGAAATTATTTTTTCAAGTATATAATTTTCACACTTAAAAAGTAACATATACTTTCCTTTGAATATGAACTCACTAACATAATTTTTCATGACATGATGTTTCTATAAAAACATAACATGCGTAATTAAATCATATAGCAAAATTGGGGAATCATTTTTTTACCGTACATAACAATGGAGTGACCCTCATGTCTACATATGAAATAACGTTCATGGATATACATGGATTACCCATTGTAGTTACGTTTCGAATAACCATCACTATCTACAACTAATATAAACATACACAATGAATTAGAGGGATATAACAGACACACTCAAAATTGTTTAATAACAAAACCACTCATTAGTATAAAAGTTTAAAAGGAAATAGATATTAATAATAAAATAGGAAGATTTGAATCATAAAAACATTCTTTGAGAAAAATCACTCATTTAAAAAGAAAAGTGTGCAAATTCAAAGGAAAAAATTTTAATTGAAATTTTCCATGTAATATATTAAAGGAATCATCAATAAAAATATTAGTCATGATGGTGAGAAATAAATTCATTCTATATTTGTAAAAAAATCCTTTTATATTTTTGTTAAAAAATTCCTGAAGTACCTCATTTGTAAAATAAAATTATATTCCTTTCATTAATTTTGTAAAATGCTAAACATGGGTAAAATTGAATTTAAACCATCATTAATACTTTTTTTAGAAAAATATAATATATATATGGATGAAAAATAATGTTTTTAGAGAAATCATAAAAAAAAATTTTAAAAAGAAATTACATTACCTTGATTCAGACACAACATGTATGTTTTTTATCTTCCTATTATTTAAAAAAACTCCATTTTATAACACCTAAATACCTTTATGTTTTGTAATATTTGTAAAACAAGAACTCTATAATGTTTTTAGTGATTAGGAGAAATTATTTCGGAAGTTATTTTCCAAATAAAAGTATTTTCAAATGTGAATAAATGAGAATATGAAGTTCCCTTTTATAAGAGAGGGGAGGGGAACTCTTGGAATTTCGTAAAATATTATATTAATATAAATTAGTATTCAATTAATGAAATTAAATTGATTTATTAAGAATATATGATTTTTATGGGTGAATATCCCTCATTAAATTAAAATTAGATATGTTTGGACTATATTTATTCCCTTATATTTTGATTTTTACCCTTATTTAATACTTTTAACTCTTCCCATGACAGTATCAATTTTCACTCTATGAGGGTTAATACTACTACTATAATATAAAAAACACCAAATAAATATATCAAAGATGAAATTTTAAACTTTATCCAAATAAATTATCCAAATTAAATATTTTTTATGAATTTTATATCATTTAATAATATGTTATTTACTGTAAAATATCCATAATGACAATTTATAGAAGTATTAATTACATTAAATTTCATAATATCATGATAAAACATAAAATTACAAAAATTTATTTAAGAATATAACCAAAATTTCATGGTCATCTATAAAATTTAGTTTTCAAGTTATTTATCAAAAATTATATTTATCTTAATATTTTTAATATCATTTGTTTTATTTTTCAAATAATTGAATAATTGATACATCTGTGTTGTGCAAGAATTTTTTTTCTCATTACATGTTAAAAATAAAATAAAAATATATTACTATGAAAAGTATAATAAATTTATATTTCCAAATATTATTTATAGTGAAACATATTATCTAGATAACAATCTATTAAAAATATTACACCTATTAAAGAAAAGAGTGTGATGTGTTTGACATTTCCTAAAAAATTATAATATAATGGATGTAATATCTTTCAATTGGCCCCAAAAAGGAAATACATTTGACACATTAATGATTATGGTAGATATATATTCATAATATAATATTTAGATCTGTTTTTCGGTTGTTTTAGGATTCATATAATTTAATTTTTAACCACAATTACTCAACATACCCTTTGACATGAAACCAAAATTACTAAAGTTTCTATTTATATTGACCAAAAATAAAAGGTAAATATTGACTAATTCTGGACCAGATGTTTAAAAAAATGGAATCCATTTTTAAAAATTAATAAAACATATTTGGATTAATTTTATTTAAAAATAATCCCTCAAAATGCAACGAAATATTGTTTTCGTGAAATATGTTTTTAGGCCAATATGTACTTATAAAAAAATAAGGTATACTAATTAATAGAATTTAATTAATTATATAATATATAAATAAATATTAATTATTTTAATTTGACATCAAATTCAAATCATAAAGAGACCTTCTAATATAATGAAAAAGTCAATTTTTAAAAAAAAATAGTTTTCCACTATGCACTAAAAAACTAATCTTTTCAGAAACTTCTCAAATATTCATCCGGTTTTTGTTTGAAATAATGAATACTATGAAGAAATTCATATTTACAAATTATTATTCTTAAACATATAGAAAATAACTTAAATATTCACTCATTTTATGTAATAAAAATCATTTTTTAAGAAACTTTATTTTAGAAAAAAAATTACTTCACTAAAAAATTGAGTTCTTATTTACAAATAACTATCACATAAATTATAATTGTGTATGACCATTATATATTTTATAATTTCAACAATAATACTCATACCACCCATTAACTGCTAGTTTATATCAGTAACATTTAAATAATAATAGTTTGTTATTTGTTTAAGCTCGGTGTTGCATAAATTTTATGCTATCAAAAAAATGATTATTTTTAAAATAATGGGATGTAAAATTATCCACTATTTATGAATTTGATTATTTTATATTTGAACTAGTGTTTGGTAGTCATGGTTTCAATTTTTAAAATGCTTTTTTAAAATCCCATATTTCAAATGGATTAATAAAACTCTCACTTGATAAGAGAGAAAATAGATGTAAGATAGTAATATAGAGTAAATCATATTATATTTCCAAATACGAAAAAATATTTGGGAATTGAAAAAATTGATATTAAAGAGAGATAAAACACCCAAGGACTGATAAGATTAATAGATAACATGGTAAAGAGAAATTTAACCACTACGAAACTGTAAATATTTTATGTCTTAATAGACCATTGATTTCTTGGTTAGAAAAGTAAAATCATATCATTTTTGTTTCAAAATAAATTTCCTAAATTTTAGGAATTCTATTACTATAATGAATAATATTATTGGGAAATGCAGTTATGAGATATGTAAAGTTTCATCCATTAAATAAATTTTCCCACAACCTCATTTTTGTTCAAATGATAAGTATTCAAGATAAATGTTTCATATGTAAAACATCATAATCTACTTATAAGGATATTATAACAAAAAAATAATAAATATTTATTCTTCTTGTCTATAGAAATTAACCAATACCAAAAAATTTACTATAAGAGAATATAATTTCAAGAATATATAAATCATCAAATGGTGAAAAAACTACTTTTAATCAGCAAAACTTAATTGTAATACACAAAAATCAAAATAAAAAGGTGTGTCTTATTCATACACATGCTAAAAAGATGGAAGGAATAGGGACTCGACCCTATGACCAGTGCCCCATAACCCAACCCCTACCACCCCAACCACCTACCATACCAACCACCTATACGGGGGATACAAAAAATTCAACACAGATCATCCAACAAAAAACTATCTTCAAATGTATGCAAAATAATTTAATACAGGAGATAAATAAAAAAATTGAAGGACATGATCACATAGTGTTCCAAGAAAAATTTAATGTTAATCACTAAATAATATCAATAATCTTAACATCATATACCAAAAATGTGATTTTACTAATCCCATAATCTCTATGATTTTCTATTCTTTTTAGAAATAAGTGGAATAACCATAATGCCACATTAAAAAAATATATTCATCTGAATGATAAATAATCATATATTACTCAAATAAAGTCCCATAATAATATATTTATTTAATCTTGTAATAATCTATAAATATTATTTTTATCTTCTTCAGAAATACCAATAATCACATAATCATCAAATCATTTTTTCATTCATAGTGCCTATAAAAATGATAAAAAAATATGTTTCCAAAATCAACTTATTCTTTATGCTTAAATTTTTTTACTCAAAATATAATTTCATACTAATTGTGAGTTGATGTAGGATATTGATATTTGTTGCACTGTTGTCTCCCATTAGTTGCGGGTTCAAGCCATGTGGCCTTGCCGGGTACGATAGGTTTTCACCTCACCTATGAGTTGTACTTTTTTTAAAATGAAAATTATTACAACATTATTAAAATGTGATAAATATCCTCAAAAATAACAATAATATATTAAACATTAAATTAATATTCTAATCTCAATGGTTATCTCATAACTTTCATTTTGAATACCAAAATGTAATTACCCACAACTACATAAAAAATTTATGTCTCAAAAAATATCATTATTCACTTTAAAATTTCATAACTTAGAGACTCAAAAGTGGTTTATAAGACATTTAACATATGATAAAACATAAAATTATAAAAAAAATTATATCCATAATGTTTAATAAAACCTCACAGTAAAAATTTTAAATCCAAAAAATTTTCTACACCATCCTATGATAGTAATGATAATAACACAACCTTAAATAACACATAATTCTAATTTTAAACTAGATTTAATTTTATAAAAATTCCTATGATCATTTTGGTTTAGTATTTTAAATAATTTGTACTAAAACTTATATATTAATCTCATACATCGTATGTAGACACTTCAACAATGTATCTATTTTTTTGAAAATGTAAGAGTCTTTTTAAAAAAAACCTGATTTCTTTTCATGAAAAATATTTTTAAATTTCCAATTGAATTATTATTTTCTCTAACAATAATTAAACCCTAGGATTTTGTTTAATATAATATATAATATCCCATTTTATGGTACATCACTCTTTGCGATTATTTTAGCCTTGGTGACTGATTCTGGATGGAATATGACTGGAACATTTTTAGGGAAATTGACATAATTTTTAGGGATGTATTTTTTTCTTAAACTTGTGTAGTTTGGGTATATATGGGTTAAGTTTTATCTTTTTTTAATTTTAAGTTGAGAGTCTTTAAAATGGGTGATGACTGTTTAAATGGAAAATGTGTTGAAAAAAAATTGGTAGAATACTTTCATATCGAATAAATGGATTAAAAATCATGTAATGATTATGTGTTTAAATAAGAATAATCCAAGATAATGATTTTTTTCGGTGTATCCCATTAAAAAGATTTATATGACATGTAACTACATTACACACTATGTAATTCCACGACCTTCAATTTCAATGTATGTTGTGTAGTTGACTATCATTTCATTAAAATTCATCATTTTACACTCAACCATAGGGAATCATCTAGGAGAATTTAGATTTATACTCTTCCTTCCAGAATCCCTTTTGTGTAATTTATCCATAGGAAGTCTTGTTGGTTAGGTTAATCCATTATCTTCCATTTTCTCCGATTGGTATAGTGAAATACTTGACTATTTTCATTGTTGTTTTTTATCATCATCAGTTTTGATAAAGGATTATCTTGGAGGTCATATGAACCTTCTTCCTTGTGGGATTTTTGTTTTGGAAGAGTTCCATTATTCACCAGTTATGGTAGGGGCCTAAATCTTAACCCTATAGTTTGATAATTAGAATGTTTATGAAATATTGTGATTGAGCCAATATAATTTTCACCAAATCCAACTAAATAATTAATAATTCTATTCATTAAAGCACTTTGGTTTCAAATGGCTCTTAAACAGGCTTATGTTTACCCATGGGGTGAGCGAATCATGAATATAAATGAATTGGATGATGAATCAAAGTGTGTTTAGAATAACATTATACCTTATGGGATTTTTTGATATAGAATCCATAAATTATAATAATTTCTTATTTTTATGACTATTAATCAATTTTTATTTAATTGAAATTGGTATATGAATGATAAATGGTAATTCGTATAATTGACCATTGAGATTTATGATGTGATATTATGATATCCTTATGGAATTATATATCATGATTTCTTTGTTGAAATGATTATATATTGGGCTCAGACCTGGAACATGCACACTTATATTAAGTAATGCTGATATTGATCAGGCTTAACCTGTTCCCATGTTTTAATTCTTATAGATAGTGGGGACTTCCCAATCCCATGTATTAATTCTTATAGTTATTTGACCTAATTGAAGTAATTCTTATAGGTCTTTGACCTAGATTATTGTGACTATACCATGGTTATATGGTGATGGTTGGCATAGTTATAATACATGCACTAAGATATTATAGCATTTCACTAAATCATGTTATTTTATATTGGTTACAAAGTTGGGGATTGATGGTTTTAATACATGCTCATATATATTTCATAACCAATACAAAAAATGTTGTGGTTTTATTTTATTTCTTTTTGAATTAATGAATACACATGTTTATAAATTTATTGCAGATACTTCTTATCAGACCAGTTAGATTAGATATGGTGGTGTTGATATACTGATTTATAACCACACCCTATCCAAGCCTCTTTTAGGTACCCAAGCATATTATGTGGATGCAGGTCTAGAAAAAGGAAAAAACTTGTTGTTGATTGCTTACTTACTGTATGGGATATAGTTTTTAGGTGGGAATAATGTGAGGTTCAGGACTGAGTACTTTTTTGTAATTATATTAATTTTATTTTCTTTTAATTTTACTATTTCTATCGTGACTTTAGTTTCATTCCATCACATCATTAAACTATATCATTATTATTTATGGGATTATTCAGTCAGATCTTATTTTTTTTATATTATGAAGACACTTTTGTTTTTTTAGATGGTTTATTTTCTACTTCTATGACACATCATACTAGGGGTTATAGAATCCATAATATAAATTTTGAACCCCCATTTCTAGTCACCAGCCTCTTGTGTATGGGGAAGTGTGATTGAAGTCTCATAACCATCCATTTTTACCACATGAGATAGTATGAGATTAGGGGGCGTTGCAATGTGGTATCAGAGGAGATAGTTTTATTTTATTCTGAAACATTATTTTTGTAAAGTTAGAATGGATACTAGGTTGTGTTTGGACTTAGTAATTATCTTGTTCATGGGAGTATCTGACCCATATATGAGAGAAATATGTGTTCCTAGGGATGGGATTGTTTTTTCTGACGTGGGCTTGTAACAGTTTATGTTATTTTACCTTGGGTGATTCACATTTTGTTTAAAGTTATTTTTGATGAGGTTAATATTCCTTGATATTTGTACTCATGGTCTGATATGGAAATAGATGAGAATACATGCATCATATTATGAACATATGGATATATTTACATGTATTGTTCATGATTGGGGAATTGGAAATTTTTTCATGTGATATATACATTCCTATTGAACTATGATATGAGATATCTATTCAACTGGATAAATGAAGTAAATTTATGTTTCATGCTGAAACACTCACAATCCATATCTAGAGAGACCAAGAGTAACTGGTTCTCAATTTTAGTCACCTGTTAAGGTTGACCTTTTTTCTCTCCAGTTCTCTAAGGTGTGCATTTGTATTGTGGTGAAAATTCATCCTCTTCCTATTCAACTTCAGAGTCCAGATAGTGGAAATCAGCAATCTCATAAAATAGATGAACTAGAAATGAATGTAGTTCATGTGGATTAGATGGATTTTTAACTTCATTACAACCTTCTGAGATTCATGTGATCCATGGAAGGTGAGACCGTTCAAATAGTTTATTCGATGTTTGAGCTGACACTATATTTTTATATGTAGTTCCCTCCAATGTTTACTAGAAAATGATGACCCCATATAGCCATGTTTTGGATCATTTCGGTCTAGATGATCTTCAAGAATCTTGAGACACCCCTGAATAGAAGGCTGAATCTTTTTACATATATGCTTCATGGAGCTAGAAAGAATTTGTGCGATATCTGGAAGAATCTGGGAAGTAGGATGAGCTATCTGGTAAAGACTTGAAGAAAATATCTTCGATTCATTTCTATCCAGAGATGTTAGGGATGAAAAATCTCATGAGTTAATGCATCTACAAAGGAGGTCATGTGAGTGATGGACTATGTTGGATATTTCACCGACCAAAAGATATTTGTTCCATGTTTGGTAGGTGATGAGATCCCAAGGGAAAAACATTTTTAGGATGGTATTCACTATGAGATTAGGTTATTGGTAAACATATTCTGTTTGAGAAATTTTTAAGAAATAATGAACCAAGCACTAATAATAGTAGGGAATCTAATAGAGGACCAGAACAATGACCAAGCTATTTCAATGTGATGATCTGGAATATCTTATTCAAGTAGAAAGAAGTGACACTATGATAGTTTCTAACAAGTTAGTAGTTTGAAGAGCAGTTAGGTCAGTGGAAAACCATCTCCAGACTGTGTTTTATTCCAGTGCTATCAGTGTGGAAAGTTCATTTACAAGCACCCAAAATGTATTTAGAACATATTTGAGTGTCATATATATAAAATAATGGGTTATATTTTGATTTTATATGAAAAAATTCCTTATTAGACTAGTGTAAGGGGATCAACATAGGAACCTTATTTGGGAATGGGATCAGCTACCCCTCAGTAGGCTAGTAGATGGGGATCTATTGTCCATTCAGGCCAAGGAAGGGGTCATGGTAACCTAGTGCATGAGCAGTAACACTAGGAAGGATAAATATTTCAATTTAGTTAAATTGTGTATAGGAAAGAGGAACATGTTTGATGAATTTTTTTTAGACTACTCTGGTGATCAATGATACCATTAGAGTTACAATTTTTGTACCATCAACCTTAGTTTGTGTGGTATTTGAAACAGTAGCATCACATTCTTTTATATATTATCTTTCTAAAAATGGTTTCGGCTTATATATCAAAATCATGGATTGTTATTTGACCCTAGATTCATCATTGGGAGTGTGGTAAGATAATATCAAACATTTCAAGGCATGTTCTCTAGATATTGGTGGTTAATATTTATTTTTGGAATCATTCGTTCTGGAAATGACTGGATTCAACTTGAATCTTAGTATTGATTGTTTTGTGCTATTTTAGGATCATATCGATTGTTATAGAAGATGAGTTACCTTTATATCTTTACAAGGGGAAACTATTTTCACCCAAGTGAGTGGGATCTTATGGATGGTCTTGAATGACCAATTCAGTAAAAATTGGATTGTCTCATGGATCATATAGCTTGTATTTCAATAAATGAGGGTGGAATGTAGTATAATTTTTTCATACAATATTAAAAGGTTTTTAGTATGAATTTCATGATGAGTTCTACGAATTTTCTCCAGAACAATATATCTAGTTCATGATCATTTTTTTCCTAGGAGCGAAGCCTGTTTCTATCCCGCCTTATAGAATGGAACAGGAAGAACTCCGATAGTTGTTATTTTAGTTATAAAATATAGAATGTAAATCATTCATATAGCCTAGTATATCTATTTTAGGTTATATTGTTCTCTTTTCCAAGAAGACAATTGGGTCGTTACTCTTATGTGTGTATTATTGGAGGTTCAACAAGATAATAGTTATGAAACGATATAATCTTCTATGAATTGATGTTATTTTTGATTAGCTGAGATGTGATAAGATCTTCTCCGATGTTGATATGGGATCATGTTACCGTAAATTATTGGTAAGACAAACAAAAAAACCTTGATCTTCTTTTAAAAGATGGTATGTCTTGTATGAGATCGTAGTAATGTCGTTCGGGTTAACTAATTCACTAATAATATTAATGGTATTAAGGGATATGATATTTCACCATATTTTGGACCAGTTTGAGGTGGTTTGCGTCAATGATATCTTACTGTACTCCTATTCAGCAGAAAATAATTCCAAACATCTTAATATCATTCTGAGTACATTTAAAGAGAATTATATTTATGCTCATATAACTAAATATAGTTTATGGATTAACAAAGTGAACTTCTTGAGTGATTTCATATCAGAGGCATGAGTATCATCTGACCCAGAGAATGTCACAATCATTGCATATTGGGAACAACCCAAGAAATTCATCGAAATTCAATGTATTTGTGGTTTATCATTTTATTATTAGTGATTTATTTAAGAATTATCCCATATGGAATAAACAATGCCTGGGATGTCCTAGAAAGTGGTGAAGTTGTTTTGTTCTTTTTCTTGAAAGAGATATTTTTTGGAGTTTAAAAGTTGGATAAACTCAAAAACAATCATCACTTTATCTATACTAGGTAAATCATAAACTGTGTACAATGATGCATTTATAGTTTGACTCAGAGCAGTTCTAATGTAGGAGGATCAAGTGGTTTCATATGGCTCTAAGCTGCTGAGACTGCATGATAGGAATTAACCAACTCACAATATGGAGTCAGGAGAAGTGGAACATTCTTTGAGATGTACGCTGCATTATCTCATGGGAGATAATTATGTGTTATACATAGACTATAAGTGCCTCAGGTAAATATTTTCCCAATGAGATTTGAACCTTTGGCATAAGAGTTTGGTCGAGTATCCATAGTCTTTCTAATTTGAATTGAAATAAACACATAGAAAATAAAAATGTTTTTTTGATTCCATGATCCAAAAGAACCAGAAAGATGCAGTATGGGAGTGTTGTGGCTAATGGAAGATAATTGGACTATTTTTTAATATGCATCTGGATGTTTATGAGTCTCATGTTTGGATATCACTCACTTCGACATCTGTTATACCCATGATTTTTTAGATGAATTAGGCAGGGAAATTTTTTTTTCTTGAGGGATCTGTTATGAGAGAAAAATTATATGGTGGGGAGACACCCACAGGATGGTTTCTCAGAAGTGTTAATTATCTTCTATTTTTTGTATGAGTATGGTTTTCATTAGGCTTATAAAAGGAGCTGATGAGGGAGTATCATTCTTCAAGATGGGATGTTCATCCCGGAATGACAAGTATGTATCATGATCTACATAGATCGTACTGGTGGTTATTAATGATGAAGTATGTGGAATGATTCGTGGCCATATGCTTCGATTATCAACAGGTGAATGCTATGATTCAGATAATATCTGGGATTTTGCTACCTTTTAACATTCATTATTGGAAATGGGATGATTTAATAATGGATTGTGTAACCGAATTACCTAGTAAAACCTATAATAATGATGTTTTATGGGTGAATGTATATTGAAAATAGAAGGTATCCCTCTTCTTTGCTATTATTAAAAACTTTAGAGATAATTATTTTTGTATTTTTACCTATGTGAGGTGGTTTGGTTGGATAGTGTTATAAGGAGTATCATTTCAGAAAGAGATCCTCAATTCACATCACATTTCTATAAGGGTCTTCATTTGGATCTAGAATCCTAGGTTCATTTAAACACAACCTATCATCCACAGACTGATGGTCGATCTGAGAAGACTATTCTGGTTCTGAAGGATATGTTACTATCATGTGTTTTAGATTTTTGTGGTTCATGGGAAAAATATATGGAACTAAGGGATATTTCATTTAATAATATTTTATAGGAATAAATCCAAATGGAACTATTTGAGGTTTTTATATAAGGCCATTTCCTTCAAATATTTTTTCATTGGATGTAGGTGAGCCAGCACTAGTTTGTCCCAGTCTCATACAAGATACATCTGACCATGTTTAGTTGGTCAAAAAATGGATAGAGACCACACATACCATAAAGAAAGACTATGATAACCAATATATATGCACTCTGTAATTAGTGGTTCAACAAAATGTTTTCCATTGGGTGTATTCGATGTTGGGAAAACACTATATCCGAAAACTGGGAAAATTATAAACCAGGCTTGTTAGGACATTTTAATAGTGGTAAGGATCAATCCAATGGTGAAATATTTAGCTCATCCACAGATATATAGTTATATTCATCATGTGTTCTGTGTAATGCAACTATGAATATATCATCTAGACCATTTAAATGTGATAGATATAGTATACATTGATATTCGTGTTGATGCTTCCTTTTAGGATTATCTAATATTGGTCATGGTTTATAGTAATAAATATCATTGTTTATTAAATATACCAATTTTTTGAGTGAAGTGGAAGAATGGGTGATTTTAGGACGAGACCTAGGGGAGGGTTTCTGATATGTCAACACTTTTTCCAGATATGTTTTCTGATGTAACACCCCCATATTTTGTGAAATATTTTTTCTGAACTTATTTAATATTTTCAATATTCTTCATTATAGGAAACACTAAATATAGATTGTGTTATATGAATCCACCAAGTTATTATTTCATTATACGGAACACAAAGTCTATTTTTCACTACATGAAACACTAAAATTATATTGTGGTACACTCAACACAATTTTTCGATTTTGTTACACATAATACAGAGTTCCTTTGATAGCATGTGTTACACGCTAGAACTAGTTTTACCAAACTACAACGTACTATTAATATAACAGTTAGAATATTATTATAGTTGTCACAATTCAATTATAATTTATGTTAGGAATAATATTAATTCAATTGTGAAAATATAATTTTAACATGTGTATAAAATGAATAATTTAGTTATAAAATACATAAAAATGAATGAAAGAACTGTTTGAAAATAAATAAATCCCTTTTCTAAGAAAACTAATTTTCAATGTATAAACATCATTTTATCTAGATAAATTAAAAAACCCTCTATTGGTGAATGTTATAGAAAAATTCAATATATTATATTTAATAAAAAAATTACACTCATCCAAGAGGTTTTATAGGAATAAGATTAGAATAAATCACATTTAATGAATAAAAAGATGTATTTTTCTAAAAGATAATTTTCATGAATTTCAATAGAGAACCAATTTTAAATTTAATTTCTGACACATTTAAAATTTTTATTTTAAAAAATAAAATTCATTTTTTAAATAGTTATATAAAAATTTACTTTTGGTGAATATTGGTTATTTTTTAGAGGTGTTTCAATTTTTTTGTAAAAGAGAGAAAAAAATGATTTTTAATAGAAAACTTCTTTTTATTATAATTTACGTATGTAGTTAAATTAATTATTAAATTGGTTCAAAAGTATATTTATATCTATTATTAATAAATTAATCCAATTAATGTCAATTGAACCAATTTAACATTGAAATTGGACATGAAAACGTTTCAATCTTTTGAACTTTTTACTCATAAAACCCAACATCTCACCCAGTCTATGGGATATGATTTCAATTAATTTCATCCACAACAATGAATATAATTTTAAAAAATGGATAGGTATTTGTAATGATAATATTATATAATTTCTAATATGTTAAACTTAGTTTTTTATGAAAAATATTAGTGAATGTAATTAAAATTAATTATAGTGATTAAGGTAAATACGAGATTAATTAATAAAGATTCTTAAAATATATGCTTTAAATATGCCACTACACTTGCCAAAAAATTATTGTATTGACATAATTAGACTATTAAGTATCTATTAATCAATAATGGTTTATTTTTAACCATTTTGGGAAAATTAAAGCAGGCGTAGAACACAACTATTTTCAAGAATACCCAATCTTCCCTTTTCCCGCACTTATAAAAGGCCACCTCTCCTTCCCCTCTCTTCATGCCTTCAAATATCTTTGTCTTAGAAAACTCTTAACAAAATATAAAAAAAATTTCTATATATTTATACTATAATTCTGTATTTTTTAAAAACTCCAATCAAGTTAACCGTTTATTGTAAACCAAAAGGATATACCCAAAAAAGAGGTAACATCCTTTAACAAGAACATGATTTTAATTTAATTCTCCACCCACTAAAATATTTTTATTACTATATTAAATAATAGAGATTATTATATTAAATATTTTAATATGTTTTTATATAAAGGGTTCAACCTAAACTCACACACACATCCTTATAATGCAATAATCAATCATCATTCTTGTGTATGGAAGACTACTACCTCACAAAATGATGTAGTTTGTTCTTCCATTTCCACATTCTATGTCTGTAATAATAAAAAAATTTATGATTTTCAATAATATATATGATATATATGATTTATTTATTCTTATTTAATTATTATATAAAACATACCTTTATTCATTCTTTTTTTGAAAATATTAAAACCTCGTTTGTGGATGTGTGGACTGCTGCCTCCGTAAAGCGATATGAATCATTCACACACTAAATGGTATGTATTGATGTAGGTTTTAGTAAATTAATATAATATATATGAAATATTAATTATATTCAAATGATAATATATATATATATATATATTATTTAATTATTTCTTTCTTTACGCCCTCACAATTGAAGCAACATTTATACATATTTATGGCCTATCGTCTCCAATAATGGTGTATTTTGTATCTAATTTATATATTTTTTATATTAATAAAAATAAAAATATATAAAATATATATTAAATTTATAAAATTTATTAAATTTTGTAAATAATTAAATCATAATATAAGTAAGAAGATCAATAATAACAAGTCAAAACATGTACGAAAAATAAAGCGGTTATTACCCGAAACAAAACCTTAACACTGACTTGTTAATAAATGGATTATACGAGGTCACAATAAAATATTATATGATATGATATATAAAAATATGGTTTTCATAGATGTATGATAAAATTATATTTATTATAGAGGATGTCTGAACATGTATGTAGAATGTGAATACAAAGTTTAAGGGAATTCCATCTCACTTTCTTATATCCATGAGATACATTCCATATTCAACACCCATTTCATTTATGTGATGTATATACTACCCTAATACATGATATATTATTAATTATATTTAATTCAAGATATTAATTACTTCAATTTATTTTATTCATTCATGGGAATCATGATTCTAAAGTCACTCAAGTATTACGGTTTTTCTCATCTCGCTTTTATTTATGTATGATTTATGCCTTATTCACCACACATTTATTTATTGTAGTGTATATATTTCCTATGAATATATTATATTATTATTATCCTTAAATTTATGTTTATTTACAAATCCATTTGATGATCTCTCTTTCATTGGGTTTATGGGTCAAAAGATACCAAGTTGGTAAAGTAATATTGTCTCCATTTTCATTCTTTGTGTCACATGACATGTTATGCACCAATAATCATCTAGGAGGCATATAATATAATTATATATCCTTAAAAATAACCTAATATTGAGATATGTCAACAATTTACTTTAATTCACTTCAAATGTCTTTTCATGTTTATAGCTTTATAGAATTACGTCGTAACCCATTCATATCAACTTCATTATTACAAAGTAGACACTTCTACTCACTATCCAATTTTTTTTATAAAACAAAAACTTTTTAAAAAGAAACATGGATAATTTCATGTCTAAAAAGGATTATTTTTACTTGATCCAATAGTTAACTGTATTCTTCTGTAAGTCTTGTGAAAAACTTTTCAAAAATTGGGATGAGCATAAAAAGCTCTGTAAGGGATATATAATGATGAAAAACTGTTAGTCTTGGGAAAATATTAAAACCATGTTTAATTTATCATAAAGTAATAATTATCACCTTTAATAAGTAATAAATAAAATTAACTAAATATAAGCTCATTTCTTTTCCTTTTTAACCAATATATTTCCCTAAATTCCAAAGAAATAAACTTATAACATATAAAGGTAACTTGGGACATAAAAATACTTAAATGGAAAAACCATACAGTCAACATCCGCACATATCACTAAATGGAATAACCATACAACTAAATACCATACATATAACTAAATGTAATATCCATATGTTTGACTTCCATTCCCAATGCATTGTAGGTTATAATGTAACCAGTCATCCTTGATTTTCACAGGACAACAAATCTATAGTTTATCACGTAACCAAACATCGTTGGTTTCTCACATATCCACACATCAAATTTCCATGTACCATTATGTAATCATAACACATATAAGATTACAATTATCAATAGTTCACTAATAAAATTTAATTTTCAGTCACAAGAAATAATTTCATTATATTTAAATAGTAAATCCACTCTAAAAAAATTTTAAAAACCAAAACACCCAAAAATGGAATAAGGTAATTCTTTTCCTTTTTTTAAAATAGTAAGGCTTATATAGGAAGCCAAATATCAAATAACATTTACAGTGACAATGAAGTAATTGTTGCGGCATATGTCAAAAAAACCTTCCTTATTGTCATTTAGTAAAATTATTTTTAGAAAAAAAGGTTCATTTTGAATGAATTTAAAAGTAAAATGGGTTTATTATACACCTTACAAAAGAAGGTGGTGTATGAAATCAAAATATGCCTCAATGAATGGAGATTGAGATGAAGCCTCTTACCTTGAGTCCAACCAGTATAGTTTGTTCTTTATATTCCTAAATATTAATCATATGATAATTTCTAATTTATTGAAATCCTTCTTCAAGTTTATTATTTCTTTTATATCACTTATTACCACGTTATAAAAATTACATAATTATTTAAGTTTATATTGGTTATTTTGTCTATATTCAGTACTTGAGTCGAAAATAAACCTGTTTTGATGTAAATTTTCCATGTAGTCAAAATTACATTATCTCCGGAATATTATTCATGATTTAAATTGTTAGAAGAATTGTAGTTCTATACATGAATTGGAGTATGGTTTGTGTTTTTTGTCAATTCTTAGTGGAAGTTCAGACTGTGTGCCAGCAAAGTGATCATACAGAACAGGAAGATAACAATATTTATGGTGGCACTGTTTTCTAGTGTTTGCCCAATTTTTGGGTCTGAAAATTGAAAAATGGAGAAAAGTGGTTTTTGGTAAAGAGACTTGGGTGCCATTGACAAGAAGGAGAGGAAACTTGTGTAACTTTTGTTTTTCAAGATCAGAACACGAAAATATGGCCAAGGAAAAAGGGCACCCAAGTTTTTTGTTTGGTCGCACAAGTGACTTACCCACCAAAACATGAGCATTTAGGGAAGACTTGTGCGCCATCACACTGGGTATCCAAATGCCTATAAATAGAAGCCAACCCCTCCTCATTCATCATGTATTTTAGACTTAGATAAACTCAGAGCTCCCGTCATGCAGGTGTAGTGGCCGCGCAAGTTGTGGTGGGCTGCACAGGTTGAAGTTGCGCGACAGTTGTTAGCTGCACGTCCAAGGTTGTTTGGGCGAGAAAGGGTGTTGGTCGCCCAAGTTTAGAATTGTGGAGGGAAGTTTCATGCATCTGGTTAGGTGACACTTTCATGCCATGGTTTGAAGAAGCGTGAAAGTTGAACTTTGCGAGGCAAAATTGGTTTGGGTGGAAAAGATTGTGAGTTGCACAAGTTTGAAGTTAAAGATGTGAGTGTCATGCAAGTGGGATATATTGACCTATAGACCATCTAGAAACATGAGTGTCGAGCATGGAGAAGTGCTCCAGGTGTGGTTTAAGTACTCCGGTCTTATGGAGCTGGATGAAAGCTGGAAGATTGCCCGATACCTTCGGTGCAAAGTGAGTTTAGTCTACTGGTGAGAGTTGGACTTCAACAGAGCATCTACATACAAAAAAGGATGCATTGTTTTGCAATGATGAAGAGAACTTCACATCTATAAATTGAGTGGGACTTCACCAAAGGTAGTGAACTAGGGGGAGTTAACGAGAGTGATCTGAGGGATGTAGTGAGCTATCCCTGAACCTTTGTAAAGGCAATGAGCATGGGACAATGTGACTATGCTCAAAACATTTTTTCCAAAGCTAGTGATGTTTTAGTGGAATTTGGTACGACCGACAACCAGTCGATGTATGATCCTTGGATGTATCCCTTAGTGGTGAACCAAGTAAAATGTGTTGGGTCGTTTCGTTGCATGTGAATGTTTTATTTATTCTCATATCTGTCATACATGTTAAACTAGTTTCTACCAATGTGGGAAGGAGATCCGTCAGTTTAAAAGAAAAAGTTGACACCCTGATTCACCTCTCCCCTATCAGGGTGTCCCAGGGTCCTTCAAGTGGTATCAAAGGGAGGTTAAATGGTTTTTTATCTGTCATTTACCGTTATGGACAATTCTGTCAATTTCGGAGGAGTCCCTCTTTTTGATGGATGTAATTTCTAGATCTGGAAGAACAAAATGTGATCTCATCTAAGATCACTTAGAATGGAAGTTATTTTTTATACTGTGTAAGGAATACAAGTCACTGATCCAACAGGACTGGCTATGACTGACGTAGACTGGAAAATTCTTGATGCAGATGCTAAAGCCCAAAATGCACTCACCGCAGCCCTTTCTAATCAGATCTATCTAAAGGTGATGAGTTATACCTCAGCAAAATCCATGTGGGATAAACACAAAAATATTTATGAAGGAGATAGAAAAGTGAAGGAGTAAAGATAATAAGTCCTACATAATCGGTTTGATGATCTGAAGATGCATCCAGATGAGAATGCATACTCATTCTTCAATTGAATTACTAAAGCGGTTCGAGAAATTCGGGTTCTAGGCGAAGAAATCAAATACATTGATATTGTAAATATTATATTAAGAGGAATTCCACCCATGTAAAATGCAAAGGTGTCATCCCATGGGGAAAGAGATCGTTCCAAACATTCTATGGATGATCTACTAATCAGCTTGGTATCATATGAAATGAGAGTCAAACCAGAAGATGCTACGACTCGTGTGAGAAAGGAAATGTCATTCAATACCATAGATAAAATGAAAATTCCAAAATATAATAGCAGGGAAGATGATGAAGAAAACGAAATTCTTTCTCTCATTGCAACGAAGTTCCAGAAATGAAAAGGGAAATTCAAAGGGAATCTACCTATTGCATTTTTTCATTGTGGAGTAGTTGGGAACATTCCCTCTTAGTGTTTAAGAAGGATCAATGATGAAGACAGTGAAGATGAAAACATCGAGAACCTTGGAAAATGTTTTTCAAAAATAGAGACTTCAAATTTGGAAATAAAATACATAGGAATAGTTTTGTCAGTGAAGAGGAAGATGGGGATACTGAATTTTGGGAAGAAGAAGAACCCGAATTTAAAACAGGAAACCATGCTTTCATGATGGCTACCATTGAAAATTCAGAACCCACGATCAATAAAAGAAGATATTATCAGATTAATCCTCATGGTGATTCAAAGACACAAATTTCGGATGATTTTTCTAAGCATGAGAATAATTTTAACAGATATCATATGTGGAAGGAAATGGTGGAAGAATGATCAGAATATGTTTATGAGCTTGAAGAAAAAATTAAATGACTAGAAGATCTGGTGAGAGTTCAGTCTTCAATCCATGAAAGCACAAATGATGTTGTGGAACTAAATCTCAGAATTTAAGAAAAAGAAAAGGTCATAAATGACCATTCATCTAGACTGGAAGATAAGACAAAGACTGTTGAGGTACTTGAAGAAGATGTTGTTACTCTTAAGAGTAAAATTGAATGTCAATCATCCAAAAATGAGGGCAAGAAGAAAATTCATTTTGGAAGATTCTTAGATGCAAAATTACTACCAAGAGCCAAGCGTAGTTTAGATGTGATTGGAAAAATATTGAGTAATCAAAGACCCACTTGCATGTGAAAGAGTGTAATTGGCTGTGAAGCTGAGATATCAACTGCTAGAAGTAAAGAGAGCCAATAGAAAGTCGAGTTGAAAGTTGGACATGTTGAAACATTACCTGAAGTGATGAAAAAGAAACCATCAATCCAAACTAAAAGAAGAACTGAAAATTATCCTCAAACTTTCATAAATGATAGGTGGTTCAACTATTCTCTCAAGGAATAAGGAATGAAGAGAAATTCAAGTTAGAAGACATTTCCTCTCATGAAGTGTCAGTTTTGTGGCTAATCTGGGCCATACCATGTCATACTGCGAAGAGGCAATGAGCTACATGAATGCGGATGACCTGGGAAACCGACAAACAAGACTGACATCATATCCTCCATCATATAGAAGAAATTTTTTCTGTGGATACTATTTTCATTGTTATGACTTTTTCCATAAGGATATGTATTGCAGGCATAGATTTGATAAGAGAGATTCATACAACTCTCAAAGACATTCCAATATTCACCCGCCTAATGGTGTTGATCTCACAAACAGTTGTTATCCTCCGGAAGAATGTAATGGGTATGAAGAATCTGATTATATGAAAGAAAAAATTATAAGGCAATCAATATCTTATACACAAACCAATATCTCTTGGAAAGAAAAGAAGAAGATTGAGAAATCCAATCTTGCAGAGGTTTCCCTCAAAGCTACAAAAAGCAATAGCACGTGGATTCCGGATAGCGGTTTCTCATCTCATATGATAGGTAATGCATACCTGTTAACGGACATCAAAAATAAGGTTGATGGTACAATACAATTTGGTAATGATGGAGCTCTGAAAATCAAAGGCAGTGGAAGTACTGAATTAGCTAATGGAGAACTAAAGAAGACAAAAGTCATTTATGTTGATGGCCTATGTCATATTCTACATAGAGTGAGTCAACTCTATGACTCGGGACTTATAGTTACTTTTAAACAAAAGGGCTACACTATCAAGGGAAAGACAAGGAAATCACTTATGAAGGGATACAGAACAGAAGGCAACTTCTATCCAGTGAATAGTAAAGAAAATGTTTGTTACATGACTATTGAAGAAGAAAAAGTTTTGTGGAATTGAAGACTGGGACACATCAATCAACAAGACATGGAGAAAATAAGAAAGTTTAGTATTTTCATGGACATTCCCATCCTAATGTGTGAGCATGAAAAGTCTTGTGATGCTGGAATTAATGGAAAGCGGGTCTGCAGTTCATATCATCCAAAGAAGAAAAGGGTACCTCATCTTCTTGATCAAATTCATACAGATGTATGTGGTCCAATAAATGTTTTTGGAATTCAGGGATAAAGGTACTTTGTACATTTCATAGATGATTACAGTAGAATGGAATGTTTAATGGTCTTTCACAGGAAATTAAAAGTGCTTGACTACATGAAAAAATATCAGTGAATCGCCGAGAATGATACTGGACAAACAATAAAAGTGTTTCAATCTAAAAACAGATGGGAATACACATCCATTGAATTTGAAAATTAACTGGACAATCATGGGATACAACATGAGGTATCTACTGTAAGAACTCCACAAAAAAATGGATTTGTTGAATGTAGGAATCGACAAGTGAACAACATGGTTCAATCTATGTTGATTGAGAGTCATATTCCATGACATTACTAGGAAGAGGTTGTTCAAGTTGCATTATATTATCAAAATTGAATAGGATTTTATATGGGAGAGATGAAGACACCATATGAATTGTGTCAAGGAAGGAAACCCTCATTGAAATACTTTCCTGTTTTTGGAATTAAATGCTTTATTAGGAACAAAGAAGGAAATAAAGGGAAGTATGCTGATAATGTATATGATGGAATTTTCCATGGATACTCAATGAACAACAAAGGCTACAAGTGTTTCAACAAGATATTAGGAAAGGTTGTGGAAAGGAGTGATGTTAATATAATTGAAGTGAAAACCACAAATGCTTCAAGGGCGTCATATGCTGGTTTGATAGAATGTGAAGAAGAAAGTGAACATGGAGAAAATACAAATACTAAAATAGAAGAAGCTATATAAAACACTTAGCAGTCACATCATGATGTTGACATAGAATAAGAATATGAAAAAGAAACTATAGATAGAGAGAATGCAAATGAACTACACAGGAGAAATTGTAGAGCAGATATTGATACATCTAACATAATTGGGTACAAGAGTGCACCCACTCAAACGAGGAGGTTGAATAATAACATGAAATCTGCATTTTTATCAGTCATGGATCCATCCTCATTTGAATAAGATGCAAAGGTTTAATCATGGGTGAAAGCCATGAATGAAGAATTAGATCATATTGAAAAGAATCATACATGTGATCTTGTCCAGAGACCCTAAGGTCACATTGTGATTTGTACAAAATTGTTCTTCAAGAACATGTTTGATGAACATGGAAGTGTTATTAGAAACATGGAATGACTGGTATGTAAAGGATGCTCCCAGATTGAAGGCGTTGATGTTGAAAAAACCTTTTCTCCAGTGTCTAAACTGGAGTCAATCAGGATTTTCCTTGACATGGAACTCCAAAGAGGATATAAAGTATATCAAATGTATGTCAAGACAACATTCTTGAATGGTATACTCAAATAAGAAGTCAACATTGACCAACCAGTTGGTTTTGTTCTTTGTAATGATAAAACAAAGGTCTGCAAACTGAATAAACCTTTACATGGTTTAAAGAAGGCACCATGAGCATGATATTCTTGGCTGGACTCATATCTTAAGAAGTTGGAATTAAAAATAGGTGTATTTGATCACAATCTATATGTGAATAATTCCCCAAAAGATCAGTTCATGGTTGTAGTCTACATTGATGACATTATATTTGGTGGCAGCAGGCAGAAATTAGTGTATTAGTTTGCTAATCACATGAAATTAGAATTTGAAATGTCTATGATTGGGGAGATCACATATTTCTTGGGGCTGCAGGTGATTCAAAGAAAAAGTACACTTTCATTTCACATGAAAATTATGCAAGAGAGCTGCTGAGGAAGTTTAACATGTAAGACTCCAAACCAATATCAACTCTGATTGTAGTTGGAACCAAACTTGGAAATCATGAGGATGGAACTTATGTAGGCCCCACCATGTACATGAGGATAATTGGGAGTCTACTGTACGTGACAGCGACATAACCAGATGTTTTCTTTGCAACCTTTCTAGAAGCCCACTTATATATTAATTCAAAGGAGGAATATATGACAGCAATAAAAAGAATCATGAGGTATATACAAGGTACTCACAATTGTGGATTATACTTTTCTGTAGGAATAGACAGTGAATTATCAGTATTTTCTTATGCTGACTCGGCTAGCAATGTAGTAGAAAGAAAGTCCACCAGTGGTGGATCATTCTATATTTGGAATAAATGTGTTGGCTAGTTGAGGAAGAAATAAGAAAGTACTTCTCTTAGTACTGGTGAAGCTTAATATATATCTTCAACAAAGGCATGAACTCAACTGCTATGGATAAAGCAACAACTAACATGTATTTGTGATGAGGTGAGGAAACCAATGGTAATTTACTGTGATAATATGAGCACAATTGATCTTAAGAAGAATCATGTTCATCATTATTGTATAAATAATATTGAAATCAGGTATCACTTTATCAAAGAAAAATTTGATCAAGGCATGATTAGAATGGATCATGTTGGGATTGATGTGCAAGTGGCTGATATCCTGACCAAGCCACTGTCAGAGGCTATGTTTGAGAAGCATCGGTTGAACCTCGGTGTTCAACCACCTCCTACTGCATAAGTAGGTTACAAAAATCCCCTCTCCCTAGTTATGATAACTGTTTTTAATCTGTTTATGGGTGTGATGAAGGTTTGTGGGGGAGATACTATACAGGGGGAGTGTGGTTTGAGCTGAACAAGGAACAAGTACCAGTCATTGGGTTTATTGTCAGTTGGGGAGAAATGAATAAATTCAGGCATGTTATGTCATGTAATGAATCTATGACATGATGAGAATTCAGTATCAGTGATAGGATGAGAAGGATGAGAAAGAATACATTGGACATGTAATGCTTCTCTGACACTATAAGAGAATTTCATGGGCGTCATTGAAAATTCCAAAACATTGGAACCCAATTAAAGGTTCCTCTCTTATTTTCTACAATGAGCATTGCTCACGTAGACTTAGAGTGTTGGATGAGTTGGTTCTTGCGTTTTTTGTTTGCCTATGGCCGGTGCTCTATTGAATTTATTTACTGATTGCCAACAAACTCAAAAGGGGATACTGTTGAAACTATGGTCATTCTATACATGAATTGGAGTATGGTTTCTGTTTGTTCTCATTCCTTTGTGGATGTTCAGAATGTGTTCCAGAAAATTGATCATAAAGAAAAAGCATATAATAATATTGAAGGTGGCACTATTATCTAATGTTTTCCAAATTTTTGGGTTTGAAAATCCTCAAATGAAGAAAAGTGGTTTTTGGGAAAGAGACTTGTGTGCCGTTGACTTGAAAGAGGGGAAACATGCGTGCCTTTTGTTTTTCAAGATCATAACATGAAAATATTGCAAAGGGAGAAGCATGCCCATGTTTTATGTTTGGTCATGCAGGAGACTTGCGCGCTGAAACTTATGGGCCAAGGGAAGACTTGCACGCCGTCGCGCAGGGTATCCTAATGCCTATAAATAGGGGACGAAACCTACTCATTAGGCACAGAGTTCATACATAGAGAAATTCAAATCTCCAGTCGCGCGAGTGTAGTGGTCGCTCAATTGGTGGTGGGTCATGCAAGTCGAAGTTGTGCTGCAGTTGTAAGCTGCGCATCCAAGGTGGTTTGGGAGAGAAGGGGTGTTGGTCGCCCATGTTTGGTTTTTGGGAGGGAAGAGTCGTGCAGGTGGTTTGGTGAAATTTCTGTGATAGGATTTGAAAATGCTCAATAGTTGACCTTTGCGCGCCAAAACAGGTTTGGGTGGAAAATAATGTGAGTCGCGCAAGTTTGAAGTTGAAGAATTGAGTGTCGCAAAAGTGGGAGAGTTGCACTTGCGTGACATCTTAAAACTTGTGCGTCGGTCTTGGAGAAGCACGCCAAGTGTGGTTGAAGTACGCTGGTCTTTTGGAGCTGCACGAAAGCTGGATGATTTCCTGATACCTTTAGTGCAAAGTGAGTTTAGTCTACTGGTGAGAGTTGTACTTAAATTGAGCATCTACATACAACAGAGGATGTATTCTTTTGCAATGATGAAGAGACCTTAATTTCTATAAACTGAGTGGGACTTCACCAAAGGTAGTCATCCAGGGTGAGTTAATGGGATTGATCCGAGGGATGTAGTGAGCTATCCCTGAACCTTTGTAAAGGCAGTGAGCATGGGACAGAGTGACTGTGCCTGATCCTTTATAATACACAGCTAGTGAAGTTTTAGTGGAATTTGGTACGACCGAAAACCTATCAGCATATGCTCTTTAGACGCATCCCTTAGTGGTGAACCAAGTAAAAAGTTTCGTGTCGTTTCTTTGCATATGAATGTTTTATTTATTATCATATCCATCATACAGGTTAAACTAGTTTCTACCAATGTGGGAAAAATATCTGTCAGTTTAATAGAAAAAGTTGACACCCTGATTCACCCCTCGCCTCTCAAGGTGTCCCGGGGTCCTTCATAAATATAATATATATTTAGTATATATTTATTTATAATATCATAATATTTTGAGATAAGAAATGAAATGAACAATTCATGTAGATGGTAGGTCGTATGTATGCATGAACACTAGTTCAATTTATTTTCTATATTAAAATAATAAAAGATATAAATATAGATTATAATACTTTTATTTTGTTTATGTAATTTATGTCTAATGGGTATAATAAAACCATTATTTATATGTTCCATGTAATGCATGACTGATTCATATTACTTTGAAGGGGCAGTAGTCCAGACTTCCTCAAATGAAATTATCGTATTTACCAATTATGGAAATCATAAAGGTATGTTGTAAATAAATATTATAGAAAAATAGAGAAAAAATATAATATATATCATATATTAATAGAGTTCCACTATAATTTCCATCATTAGAGGTGTTAGGAGAACATTGAACAATTATCTTTTTGTGAGTTAGTAGTTCATCATACACAGAAATAGTATGTTCTATAACAATTATAGGGAGGTGTGTGTAAGTGTATTTAAAAAATATAGCATAAAAACATCCTAGTATATTTATTATATTGATTTTGTTATAAAATAATTTAATAAATAGAGGTTAGGTGGTTGGAGAAGGAAAATAACTGAAGGGAGCCTGAGAGAAGACGTTACCTCTAAATCAGGTAGCTCCTTTTGATCTGAGAAAAATAAATTCCATGAGTTGCCTTATGCCCATGGTAAGGATTTTATGATGAAATTATGGGTTTGGGATCATATTTGAGACGAATTTGGATGATCCAAGGGGCATTAGTGGTGTGGGTAAGTGGGTAGATGTGGTGGCCTTTTTGAAGAAGGGGGAGGAGAACTTTAGGAAAATCTTGAAGTATAATTTTATTAAAAATTGATTCTAGAATTATATTGGTTATAATGTGATCAATATATAGTATAATATAATGATGGGTCTCAATCAACTCAAACAATATGTATTATACATGTTTATTTCCAAAATTTAACCTTCTCATTTGACATTGACCCTTAGTTAAATAAATTAACTCTTACCATGTCTTCTTGTATTTTTTGACTACATGGTTAGTATATTTTCAATAAAATTCCAATATAACCTAAAGTGGATCATTAATTAAATTTTTAACAATTTATAATTCATTTTTCTGCATATTATATTTTTGTGATGAATACATCATTTAAAAAAATAATATTTTTTAACTCATTTATGTCACTTTTGACACTATTTAGTAATTGATTATTCTTAAAGTCATAACCACTTGATTGACTCCAAAAAACTATAATAAATACAATATAAATGTCATAATAATCCATAATATTAGTTAAAGGAATCAAAATATTTAAATTACATTTATTTTAATATTTATAATATCATTTATTTGAATATTTTAATTAATAAGGTAACCAATGCGCACCATTATGACATTAACGAATTTATTTATTTAATTTATCAAATTTATAAATAAAATAAAATGGTATATGAAATAGATTTTTCTTTATAATTACTATTTACAGTCAATGATACCAGTTATATAACCCCACCATGAAATCAGTTTAGTAAATAGATATATATTTATGTTATATTTCTTTTTTACTTTAAATTAATTATTATAACATGTAATTATCACACCCATGTAGGTCTATGGGGTCCTAAAATAAAAACAAGGATGACCCTAGACACGAAATAGCTCATAAAATAGGATTAGGACACCTATTAGGGTATATTTATATTATTATGATATTATTGTTTACCCTTACATACCTGATTTACCCTTTAATAATAGTAAATAAAAATAATTACTAAAGTTATTATGCATAATTTCTAAACATAAAGGGTAACTATTTACATAATTTGGATCATATGATTCTAAATATCAAATATATTTTTCCATATTTTGAACACATAATTGGCAAGGAATAATTTTAAATTCATTCCCACTGTCAAAACCAGAATGGTTTTTTAGAAATAAAAACTATCAGAAGTTTACAATGTGTTTATGTCCAATTTCAATGTGAAATTACATCCAATGACCTAAATCGGATTAAATTATTAAAAATAACCCAATTAAACTTTAAATAAATTCAAATTAAAATCTAAAAATATAAATAAATTAGATGAAAAGGCAGTTTTGAATTAAAATGTAGTATTTTCACTATTCATTAAAATATAGATTTTATCAGAAAATTACCAAAATTTCCACAAAAGCAAACTTTGATATCCCAAATCTTATGAAGAAGATTATTTTTTCAAATGGAACATAGAATTGTTTAAAAAAAACTATATTTATAAGGGGTTCACCATCAAAAGGCAGTAAAATGGGCTTATAAAAATATAAGAGTATTTAATGGTTAACATTGGATTCATTATCATTTTAAAAATATATAATTAATTGGATAAATGTAAAAACATTTAGAAAACATGTGTACTAATAATGTAGTTAGTCTTAATTATTCCCACAAAAATAGTGTCTAGGAGTTAACTATCATTTAAAATAATAATAATGTTATTATTGTATTATTTTTCAGTATAACTCAAAGTTTTTTGCAAAATAAGATTTCAGAGAAACATATTATTGTGTGTCAAGTACGATATCTAACAAATTTTCCCATTTAATTTTCAATTAATATCTTATTCATAAATATTAATAGATATGAAAATATATTATTCTATAAATACTTATGATGTCACCTCCTTCACACCTTTTAGAAATTTTGTCCCCTCAATTTTATTTACTTATCAAATAAGTGGGAATATGTATCCCTCATAAAATTTTCAGATTCTCATGTTACCTCCTCAACCATATTTTTTTATTTTCACAAAATATTTACATGATGAATCACCTTATTCAGCAACACATGTTCTCTCCAGTCAAGAATCTGTATCAGTTGTTCCTCATAAGATTGATTCTATTCCAACTGAACTACCTCTAGACCCAAAACATGATATGGATCAGTATTATACTTCCTCCACATTAAAACATGAAAAGAATTATGCTCCTTGGATAAACTTGTAGGTAAAGCCACTCGGTATGAAATTGATCCATCTTTAGCCAGAATTCATAGGGACCGGTGAACCTTGGACTCAACTTCCATTTCTTACCTAAATAAATCCCACTTTCCCATGGAGAATCATTGAGAAAGATGTGATCACCTACCTCGAAAGAAATTCCATTACTCTAGTTAGCCACATAACTTTTCTACATGCTCAGAGTTGACCTCTTGTGATTCTGAATGAACTAAAAATTTTCTACAATCTCTTCTACCAATTTTGGTACAATAAACTTCCTTTTACCAACTTCATCCTAAAAATCTTAAGTTCAACACCACTATCCATATAATTTTTCAAACAGTGCCATCTATATACTGGAATGAAAACAGTTATTATATGAAAACTCAACCAATGAATGATGTTGATCCCAACATCCATGGTAAACAATTGAACATGAATTTGGAATATCCTCTATGGTCTAAATTGTTCGTTCTGACTACCCATCTGATTGAGGATGAAAAGATATACTGAAATTTAATTCAGTTCCCAAGGACTTCTGAAGGACTTTCAAAAAAGTTACAAGTGAACCTAGGATCATGATCAGGTAAAATAGAGAGTGGAACATAATGTAAATGGAATATATTATTAATATAAAATCGATAAGGATTCTCTTGAGTCAAAGTATCTAAAATAGGAAGAAAATAATCATATTTATTCAATCGCTCGTCAACAACCCAGATTTCATTGTTACATCAAGAAGTCTGTGGTAATCCCACTAAGAAATTCATGGACACAATTTCCCATTTCAACTATAGCATAGGAAAAGGCTAAAGAAAAAAAATTTAAACCACCTCTCTACTTTAACCTTTTAAAAATTCATACATATCATGCTAAAGTCAACAATATAACTTTTTATTCCATCCCACTAGAAATACCCTCAAAGATCTCTGTACATCTTAGTACATTCAGGATGAATATAAAATAGAGAACTATGAGCTTCACATAACAAATATTTATTTAAATTTGAATCACAAGGCACACAAAATCTCTTTACAAACCTAAAAACAATGTATTTATAAATGTTAAATTCGGAAAACATACCTTTCTAAACCAATTATAACTTTTTTCCACTCACTATCTTCTTTCTACGATTTATAAATTATCTGTGACAGATTTGACTTCACTTCCACCTAAAACTGAACATAGTAATTACCTACACCAAAAACTTCCAATCCATAATCTATCAAACCAATAACCCAATGATCTCATTTTAAAAATAGAATGGTTAATGTACCATTACTCTTTCGACTCAAAGCTTTTGCCACTTTGTTTTCCTTTCCTGGATTGTAATGAATCGTGAAATCATAATCATTGATTAATTCCAGCCACATCCTATATCTCATGTTTCATTTATTCTAAGTTGATATATACTTAAAACATTTCTGATCTGTATATATTTTAACCATTTCACCATATAGATGATTCCACCAAAATTTTAATTCAAAAATAATTGTAGGAAATTCCAAATCATGTGTAAGGTATTTTAACTCATGAGGTTTCAACTGGAGTGAAGAATAATCAATTACATTATCATTCAACATTATGACATAAACATATCCTTTCAATGATACTATAGATAAAAAACACTATTCATGGATGGCAGGGCCAAAACTAGAGAATTTACATATCTTATTTCAAGTTCTTAAAAACAATCATCACATTCTTTTTTCCCGATGGACATAACTCTTTTATGTGTTATCTTATTTAGTGATATAGATAACTGATAAATGATTTCAACAAACATTATGTAATAACTCACTAACCCAAAAAAAGTATGAATCTCTATGATCTGGGTAGCTCTTGTCCACTCTTAAACAACTTTTTTTTAAAAAAGGTCCATATTTATTCCATCATTAGAAACAATATGACCAAGGAAAAAACTTTTTTAAACCCAAATTTACCCTTACTAAACATTCCATATAGTTTCATTTATTTTAGGTTCTGAAAAATAGTTCATTAGTGACATTCATGTTTTTTCGAACATTCAAAATATACCAAAATATCATCTATAAACACAAACAAAAATTGATAAATTCTGATTCCGACCATCTTAGGATGTTGATTTGGAATGTTAGTTCCCTCTGCATGCCTTCTGAGTACAACTTCCATGTTTCCACTAAAAACATCATTTTAAACAAACATATCTTAGATGAATCAATGTGGTAATCTTCAAATGATATATCATTTCAATTCGACCATAAAGGAAAAATGTTTAATGGATATTCTATTAACAACACTCTAACTACTAATGTTATATAAACTGACCTCTGATACCATATATAAGGACCCTTCCTTAAACATCACATAATCATGAATTTAAGTCAATAATTCACATTGAGGATACTATCAGGTTTAGAGTTTTAGATAATTAGGCCCTAACTATTACATAATAGTCCCATACATCACGTTTGGATAGTTACACTCAATATCCACTTTTTACACCACAGTATACCCTTTAAACAAAAAATGATTTATTTTTCATGGATTAGTATCTTCCTAACATCTTCATTTATCTTACACATACTTATACCATGTTGAAAACATTTCAAAAAATGGGATCAACATAAAAATATTAGTAATTGATACACTGAAAATGAAAATTGATAGTCTTATGAATACATTAAAACCATGAATACTTTATCATAAAGTAAAACATTTCACCTTTAAGAAGTAGTCAATATACTTCACTGAATATAAGCTCATTTCCTACTCTTTCTGTAACCAAAATATAATCATAAATCCCATAGAAAGAAATATATAACATATAAAGGTAACTTGGGACATAAACATACTTAAATAGAATAACCATATGGTCGACTTCCACTCATATCTATAAATGGAATATCCATATGGCTGAATTCAATACAAATCACTAAATAGAATATCCATACACCTAACTTCCATAACAAATACATAAGAGGTTATAATGTAACCAATCATACTAGGTTTATCATAGAACAATACATCTTTGGTTTATCATATAACCACCCATATTTATTTTATCATGTAACAAACCATAAAATGTCTAAGTACCATTATATAGTCATAACACATAAAAGACTACAATTATCAACATTTTAATCATAAAATTTCATTTGCAATCACAAGAAATCATTTAAAGATATTTAAATATTAAATCCTATATAAAAATAATTTTCAATACCAAAACAAAAAAAATGGAATAAGTATTTTCTTTTCTTTTTAAAAAATATTGAGTCTTATAAAGGAATTAAAATATCAAATAACGGTTATGATAGTGGAGGATTCATTTTTGCCGCATAAGTTAAAAAACATTTCTTTTTATCATTCAATACAAATATTCATAGAAAAAATATTCCATATTAATGAAATTAAAAGTGAAATGGTTTTATTATAAACTATATAAAAGAAGGCGATGTATAACATCAAAATAGGCCTCAATGAAAGGAGATTGAGATGAAGTCCCTTACCATGAGTCCAACTTGTCTTGTTCATTATTCATATTCCTAAATATAAAACGTAGGATAATTTATACATGCTTGAGAACCTTTTTCATATCTATTATTCCTTTTATATCACTTATTACCATGTTATAAAAATTACATAATTATTTAATTTCATGTCGGTCGTTTTGTTGATATTCGGTACATGAGATAAAAATGAGATTGTTTTGATGTAAATTTTCTATATAGTCCAAATTCCATCATCTCCATGAATATTTTTCATTATTTAAATATCATATATATCTAGTATATATGTATTTATAATATCATAATATTTGGAGATAAGAAATGAAATGCACAGTTCATGGAGATGGTAGGTCATACGTACACGTGAACGCTATTTTCATTTCATTGTCATATTAAAATAACAAATGATATAAATATATATTATATTACCAATATTATATTAATGTCATGTATGTGTCATATGTTTAATAAAACCAGCCTTTAAATGTTCCATGTATAGCATGAACGAGTCATATCACATTGAGGGGGCGGTAGTCCACATGTCCGCAAAGGAAATTACCATATTTATAGAATATGTAATTCATAAAGGTATGTTATAAATTAAAAATATAGAAGAATACATAAAAAAATAAATATAATATATATCATATATAAAAATAGTTCCATCATATTTTCAACCATGAGAGTTGGTAGGATAAAATTAAATAATCCCCATTTCATGAGGCAGTAGTTCACCGTCCACATAAATAATATGTTCTATATCCATTAGATGGTGGTGTGTGTAAGTGTATATTGAACCCTTAGTATAGAAAAATAAAAGTATTTGAGGATATCATTTTTTATAAAATAATAGATTAAATAGAGGTTAGAGTTTGTATAAATAAAATAAATTAAAGGAGTTTAATGGAGGATGTTACCTCTAAATTGGGTAACTCTATTTAATTTGGGCCAAAAGGCTTACTTGAGTTGTCTTATGACCAATGTATACATTATATAAGGAAAAGATAGATTTAGGGATTTTATTAGAGCAGATGATGGATGATCTATTGGTCTTTATATGTGTGAGTAAGTGGATAGAGTTGGTGGCCTTTTATAAGAGGGAGGAGGGAAACATTAGGAATGTTTTGAAATATCATTTAATTTAAAAATAAATTGATTAAAATAGTTTCAAATAAATATATTTAGAGGATTGGATGAGTATGGGTCTAAATAATCTCAAAATATATTTTTTAGACATGTTTATGTCACAAATTTAACCTTATCTTTTGGCTTTAACCCTTAGTTAAATAAATTACCTCTTATAATGTCTTTTTTTTAAACTCTATGGTTAATATAGTTAAAATAAAATTCCAAGGGAAACTAAAGTGGATAATTAATAAATTTTTTAACATTATCTATTATATTTTTCCAAATATAATATTTTTATGACAATTATATAATTTAATAACATATTATTTGTTTTTAAAAACTCATTTATGTCAATTTGGAAACTATTTAGTAATTGATTTTTTAAGTCATTAAAACCTAAATAATTCTAAAAAACTACATTAAAATAAAAATAAAATATCATAATAATCCATAAAATTAGTTAATTTAATCAAAATGTTCAAATTACATGTACTTTAATATTTATAATATAATTTATTTAAATCATTCCTTAATAAGGTAATCACTACATCACAATTGTGTCATAAATAAATTTAGTTATTTAATGTATAAAAACTATAAATAAAATATCATGTCCTAGTAAATTGTTTTATATTTCTAATTAATATTTATATTCAAATAGATCAGATATATAACCCCACATTAAAATCATTATATTAAAAATATACATATTTATGTTATATTTCTCTTTAATTTAAATTCGTTGTTATAATGTGTCATTATCAAACCCAAGTGGCTACATGGGTTACTAAAATAAACACAAGGATGTAAATGTTCGTCTATATCTCATACAATATGATAAAGACATGTGTTAGGGTAGTTTTATAATATTATAATAAAAAAAGTACCCTTATTTACCAGATCTACCATTTAACAATGGTAAATATACATAATTATTAATGATATTATTCATAATATACAAAAATAAAGGGGTCATATTTAAATAATTAGAAACATATGATTCCAAATATGGAATCCATTTTTACAAATTGAAAACACATAATTGGGAAAAAATTAAAATTATTTCCTATTTTCAAAACTAGAAAGGAGGTTTTTACGAAGTAAAAACTATCAAAATATTTAATTGTGTTTATGTCCAATTTCAATGTGAAATTACTTCCAACGAACCGAATTGGATTATTTGATAAAAATAATTCAATTAAACTTTAAAACAAAAGATAAGTATAATCTATCTCTATAAATAAATAATGTGAAAAGGCATTTTTGAATTTAAATGCAGTATTTTTCACTAATAATTAAAATATGGATTTTATCAGAAAAAATACAAAAATTTCAAACAATTTTTTTGATGTCCCCCTTCTAAATAAAATGTTTATTTTGTCAAATATAACATATAAAAGCAAATGAAACAAAATTTAAAAAGGGTTCACCATTAAAATGACGTAGTAAAATAAGATTTTAAAAATGTTAGAGTATTTTATGCTTAAAATTGGATTCATTCTCATTTTAATCCTCAAAAATTTAATAGATAAATGTAAAAAACATTTAATAAACAATAAAATAATACTTTAATTAGTTATGTTCATTCCATTTTATACAATAGCTGGGAATTAACTACCATTTAAAATAATAATATTATTGCTGAATTATATTTCAATATAACTCTACATTTTGTGCAACATAAGATTTTGGTGAAACCCATTGTTGTGTGTCGAGTATGCTATTAGAGAAATTTCCCCCTTCAACATGAAATTAATATCTTATTCATAAATATTTTTATATATGAAAATTTATTATTCTTTAAATACCTAGTATGTTCCATATACATTGCCCTCTAAAATGTTATATTTTTAATCTATTTATTTTATTGATATTTTAAGCTACATTTTTTGTTATTATTTCATGGGTATTTATGATTAAAAGTTACCAAAGTGGTAATAGTTTATTACTAAAATCTCATCATTTATCGGGATTATCTATGATTATTCTTCCATTGATGAACTATTATTATCCATACCTAAATAACAGTCATGAATTTTATTCTCCTCTTGTTATACATGATCTATTCATGTATTGTACCATTCTTCCACAACTTTTGTCTTAATATGATTAATAAAAATTTTGAAAAAATGAATTTATTTCTATTTTAGGTCAAAATTATGAGTTCTTTAAAAAAAATTCATCTAAAAATATTTTCAAAAATTATTTATATTTAAAATTTTTTAAAAATTATTTTCAAATTTATTTTAAAAGAATAGTATTTAAAAATTTATTAAAAAATACATTTTATGATTTCGAAGTTATTACTATATAAAATTTTTTCTAAATGTTTTCATGATTTATTTATATGTTTTAAAAATATTTTCAATGAAACATATTACCATATAGTTTCCAAGATATATTTATATGTTTTTTTAATTTTTTTCAATAAAAAATTGTTTCAAACTATTTTAATGCTTCTTTTATATGATTTCAAATATATTTTAAAATAAAATTGTTTTAAAAATTATATATGTTTTAAAAAAATCCAAATATAAAAATATATTTTCCTAACTAAAAGTTTTAAATGAAATATAAAATATTTCATTATAGGAAAATGATTTTATAAAATGTTTTATAAAATGTATTTTAAAAGAAATTCTATTTTTCTTAAAAAAAATCAAGTGATCTTTCAAAATCCTTCTCAATATAATATTTCATCCATTGATATTTTTTATTATTTACTAGGTATATTACCAAATTATTCTATTTTTATTTTTTCTTTAAATGTTTTATGCATATGATGAAAAGTTGTTTTGGAAACTTATTTCTCTTCCCTATGTTATATTCTTTTGAATCTCACTTATTTTCATGGGTTATTCATTGATGAAATGATTATGAAACCTGTATTTTTGTAATGTTATAACATATCAACATGTTTATAATACCCATTTCATTTCATAAGATACGACATGATGTTTATGAAACTCATCTATTTTTATGGTTCATGATATGATAAATGTTTTGTTATCTTATGTCACACTTATGTATGATCTTTTTATGTGATGGGTGGGAACTATATATCCCTATAATAAATTGGGTAATGATTTATATCTCATGATATAATTATGGGGAATAGGTCAAAATCCATGGTCCACTATGGGAAGAAGGGATAACTCAATCCACTATGGGTTGAATGGGAAACATGATCTGGTATGGGAAGAAAGGAAAACCCAATCTCTAATAAGGAATGTACTGAGACTAGGGATGAGGGTGTGTCCCACCTAGTATGTTTAGTCCCTGTGAAGTTCCCTGATATGTTTTTCAAAATTATCCTTGACTTACATGGAATGATATTACATGTTTAAGTTTCTACTATAATTCCATGTCTTATTCATATGGTATGAATTCATGGATTATGATATGTTTTCTCTCATAATTCATGTGTTTTGAACTAAAAATATTTATGACAAGACTAATTTATATGATCTTTCATATACAGAGTATGATCTTCAAATGTTATTATGATGTTCTAATATTATTATGTTCATGAATATTCTTATGTATCTCTCTTATTCACGGTTATTGAGCATCAAATATAAACCTCTCCTATGTTTACATTACCATGTATATGAACATATGTATTATTTATGATGTATATATAAAGCGTGATATTAATTTAAATAATAGTGGGAGATAATGTATGTCACTTAAATACCAGTGTTTATGTTTCAATTTTTCAAAGGCACTGTACTAATACAGTCTTCAGGTATCTTTTTGTTTAATGTATTAAGTATTCATAAATAATTATGAAATGTTAATGTATGCTAAGAGAGGGTATCTATATTTGGAATTAGATAAAAAAAATGTTCGTTATCCTGTAGAAACTATGATGAGAAATCCTTAGTGAGATCCATATGTGTATTTCTAAGCATATTTCTAGGGATGTCTCTAATTATAAGTATAAGGATGAGTTTGTGTTTAGGAAAATGCCTCAAATTTTTAGTAATGTAATGTTTTAGTGGTTTCCTAGAAATATATCAATATATAGATATTACATGTGTATGTGTCTCTATAATAAGTGTTTATAGGGTTAATTACACTATAACAAACACATTGATACAAACTCTATTGGTAATGTTTGCATGACTATGGTGATAGCTTCACACCTGGTTTGACACTCCTAGGGGATATATTTTAATCTTATGAACCATCATGAAGGATTTAAAAAATAGAGTGTTAATTTCATCGGATAAACTGAAGGTGTCATAGATTAAAAATAATGTGTCATGATTTAGACACCCTATGAGTGATTTTTAAAGATTGTGAGGTTCTCTTCTATGATAAGTGTCTCTCATGATTTGATTTCTAGTTTTAGTCAATTATGGGATATAATGGGCATTGGGATCACATTGAATGTGAAATAAGTTATTTTATGAATAACAAAATAAGATTATTACTGGAGTAACAGATTTTGTGATCATGCCTAATCAGTTTTCATAGATCATTATTAACAACATGCACCTTAACAAACTATCTGACTCACCAATTATGATAAAGAAGGTTTTAAATGATATTTTAGGTAATATAGACCATTGGGGAAAGAGTATTTTGTTTTATAAATTTTTATATTGTGGGAATAATCACCCAGGTGAATTTATTAGAGGATCAAAAAGAAGTTTTAACTATAGCAAAGAAGGAAAAAATAAGCAACTAAAAAAGTGTAAATGAACTTTTTAGATAATGAAATGGATATAGAATATTGTCCTCCCAAATGTATAATAAATTTTTGAATACATTAAATTTCAAATTTAGGTGAATCATAAAAAATTATTTCATAACTATAAGGCTTATAAAGATAATTAGCAAGGTGGTACAAGTAATGGTTTTGCTACGGATGATGAAAAGACCACGAATGAAATAAGATATATATATATATATATATCTTACTCTAATAATATTTTTAATAAGAATGATTAAATTGAGATTTATTAATGTTAATAAATCATTTTTATTTCATATTTTATGAAATGGGTATTGTGGAATAAGATGGTGATGTCTAGTTAATTGTATGGGACGAAAGTGGGATGAATGAAGTATTTATGTTTTTGAATTAAAATATATTTTTATACGAATCAGGAAGTATATAATTATTTTCAATATAAATTTTCATCAATGATTTAAAGGTATATTTTTAATGGTTATGAAGAAGTAGAAAAGTGATTTTATAGAAATATGGTATTTTTATTATGGGAATCTAACCCTTAATTTGTTTCTAATTTTGAGATATAGGTGTTTGGATAACGATATGTTGGATTTGAATAAGTAAATTGGATGGTACGGATTACCTCAAAATTAATAATGGATTTTTTGAAAAATTGTATTTTTTTTCATGGATGGAGATTAATTTTTTTTTATGAAATAGATCAAATTATTTTTGGAAAAAAATAATGCATGTTTTCAATAAAGGTTTTTGGTAATTATTATGTTTCAAGGGAACGCATGATAAATTTATTCACATGTTTGGAATGTGACAACCAAGAACTAAGTTATGATATATAGGGGATCTATGATAATATTATTTTTAGAAGTTTATTTACCTTATTTCTTGTGTTTTCAAGTTTCAAATTTCAGAAGGGTTATAAGGTTAACCATTTATGGAATGATTAATTAAATAATTAGATGATGTTTGTGAGATTAAAATATTATATCACCATTTGAGGATTTATGCATGTTTGATAACATATGATATCCTTTTTGGTGTGATGATAACTAATGATATATATAATGAATTATCATTCTATATGTGGATCTCAAGATATTTTAGAAATTCATGAATTAAAAATTCAAGTTCATTTGTTAGAGTAAGAGATGTATTTAAAATTGATCAAGTCACAACTGAGGGGTGATATTTTTCTTATGAATGGGAATGAAATAATGTATATATTCCTATAAAAAATTATTCAACTTTTAAAAAAAGTTTTTTAAATAAAATGTTTCCCTATTATCATCATTTTTAAAGATATCGATGGAATATTCATTCTTTTTCAATTTAGGGTTTTATTATTATTAAATATATCTAGATCACCCAATTTATTATTATCAATGATATTTATAAATATATGTTATTATTTAAGTTTTTATTACATTCCATTTAATCACTTATAACCTATTTTCTCAGATGTGAATCCTTAGATATGTTATACTTTGGGTAAATGTTATGTTTCAAACATTACCTTTTTAATGGAAGTTTTAGTGTTCATTTTTATAATGTGGGGTTTTGATGAATGGAACAATCAAGGTTTAAAATATTTATATCTTATATGAATTTCAATGGAGAAATTTATTTTAAAGGGGGTAAATTGTAACACCCTAGGATTATGTGAAGTATTTTATTTAAATTAATTTCATCTTTTCAATATAATTAATTTCATGAAACACTGAATATATCTTATGTTATATGAAATCACCAAGTTATTCTTTCATTGTAAATCATACCAAGAAGTTTTTATTTCTATAAGAAACACATATATTAGATTTTTTTACATTTAAAATATATTTGAATTTTCTTATGCACAATTTTGAGTACATTCGATAGCATGTGTTTCACGCAAAAATATGTTTTACCAAACATCAACTTACTATTAATATTATCAAAAAAATATTATTATAGTTCTTACCTAGCCATTAGAATGGAATTAATAGGTATGATTAACTAAATTGAAAAATAATATTATTTAAATAGTGTATAAAATGAATCATTTGGTTATCAAGTATATAGAAATGAATATAAGATCTATTTAAAAATTAAGAATTCCAATTACTAGGATAACTATTTCTCTCGCTACAAAGACTATTTTATCTAAACTAATTAAATAAATAACAATTTTTAAATTTTTAAATAAAAAATCTATATTACATATTTAATAAATTGTTTTACAAGCATCAAATTAGATTTATAAGAGTAATATAAGAAAAAATCCAATTTTATGAATAAAAATATGTATTTTTTTAAAAGGTAATTTTATCGCCATTTTATCTTGAACCCATTTTAAATATATTTTTAAACCTTCATACTTTTTATTTTAAAAAATAAGCTTAATTATTCTAAATCCAAATATCAAAATTTACTTTGGGATAATTTTTGGTAACTTTTAGAGAAGTTTTAAAGTTTTATTAATAGTGAAAAAACACAACATTTTAATTGAAAACAGTTTTTTCTTCAAATTTATTTAAATAAGAAATTATATATTAATTTTTTTTACAGTAAATATTAATCAATTATTAATAAATTAATCAAATTTATCTCATTTTAACCACATTCAAATTGTAATTTTATATAGATAAATTTCATTCTTTTGAACATTCCACTTTAAAAATTCGTTATTTCAACCCACCTAGGGGATTAATATTAAGTTAATTGCTCCACTTATTTGATTAAAATTTAAAAAAATGGATTAAATATTTGGAATAATAATAATTTACAATTTCTAATAAGTAAATATTAATTTTTTTACTTGAAATATATTCTAATTTAATTAAAATTAATTATAGTGATTAAGGTAGAAATGAGGTTAACTAATGACTAAACAATAAATATAAGGTGTATAACTGACCCTAAACATGTCTAAAAATTATTATATATATATTGAAACCCTTAAACATATTATTATTTTTAATGGTCGATTTTTAACTCATGGAATATAAGTAAAACATTTGGGATCACTAAAATATTTTCAAGAATATCCAATGTGTCTATTTCCCCACTTATAAAAGGCCTTGTCTCTTCCCTCTCTCTTAACTCCTCTCAAGAAATTTAGATTGGAAAAAACTTACCAAAATCTAATAAAATCATCCATACCTTTATTCTATAATCCTTCCTTTGGGCATAAATCCATCCAAGGAATCCCTTTGGTGAAATAAAAAAGGAGTTACACAATGAAAAGGTAACATCCTTTAACAAGAACGTTATTATTTTTTCTTTATCAAAACCATCAAAAATTCGTCATCAATGATTAAATAATAATATTAATATGGAAAATATTCTAATATGTTGTTATATTAGTCTTTATACCTAAACTTACACACACTTCCATCAAATGGGATATGCATTTATCATTAGTGTGTATGGCGGACTACCGCCTCATGAATTGATGTCATTTATTCTTCCATTTCAACGTTTCATGATTTAGAATAATGATGGAAGTTACGTTTTTATAAGATATAAATTATTTTTATTTATTTATTTATTTTTCTGGAATTTTTAAATAAAAAATAACTTCATTATTTTCATCTTGTGTAAATATAAAACCTTCATTTGTGGGCGTGTGCACTAAGGCCTCTTCAAAGCAATGTGATATATTCACACTGTACATGGAATTTATTAAGTAAAATTTATCTGAAATTATAAGATATATATGAAATAATAATTCATATATATGGATATTATATATTTTCATACAATAATTTCATTTAATTTATCTCTTTCAACGTGTCATGAAAATGGAAACAATGTCAATGCGTATGTCGGCCTACTGTCTACATGAACAATGTATTTCCTTTACTATTTATATATTTTAAAAAATATTATAAATACATATATAATTAATATATATTAATTAAATATCATTTATTACATTCTAGTAATAAGTAAATCATAATATAAGTAAGATAATCAATATTAACAAGTCAAAACATGTATGAAAAACAATGTTGTTATTACCTGAAACAAAACTTGAACATAGAATTGTTAATAAATGAGTAATATAAGGTCATATTAAAATAATATATGGTATGAAATATAATAATATCGTTCTAGGTAAGATTTATAATTAAACTATGTTTATTATACATGAGTTTTGAACATATACAAATAAATTGAAGACTCAAGGTAAGGGAATTTCATCTCACATTCTTATATTCATGATATACATGAAATATTCACAACCCATTTACTTTATGTGATGTATTTAATTCCAAAAGACATTATATATCATGAATTAAATTTATTTCAGTATATTAAATTTTTCAATTGATGTTATTATTTTTGTGGTATCGAGATTGTAATGTTACATAAGTAGTAAGGGTTTTCTCATCTCACTTATCTTTATGTGAGATTTGTACATTATTCACCACTTGTTTATTTTGTGTGGTGTAAATAATACCCAAAAATATATTAAATGTAGATTATAAGTAAACGTATGGTATTTTTAATATTGATTTTATTATCCCTCTTTTATGGGGTCTATGGTTCAAAAATTTTCCAAATCCGTAAAGTAATTTTGTCTCAATATTCTTTCTTTGATAAAATTCCACATTATGCACCTATATTCTTCTACTAGGTGTATACACTTCCATTTGAAATGTCATATTATGAATATAATTATTTTTATGATATTTAAATCTTCATATAATGTTATTATTTCAGGGGTATTTGTGATTCAATGTTACTAAAGTGGTGACAATTTATTTCTACAATCTCATCATCAATCAGGATTTGTGATGAATATGATAGAATTGATGAAATATTATGATCAATCTCTGAATAAGACTCATTGATTTTATTCTCCTGTGGTAATCCAGGACATCTTCATGTATTAGTATAATGTTTTCAGTCTTTGGAACATATGATGATTAAGAAAATTATTTTATAAAAATATAAATTCATTTAACGTTTCAGACATAAATATGTGTTCTTTAAAATCCATGTTTTATAAAAAAAATTCAAAAATATTTTATGTTTAAAATGTGTCTTAATTAGATTTAAAATAAACTTTTAATGAATAAGTTTCCCAAATGTTTTCAATATTTATTTATATTTTCTCAATGAAAATGTTTTCAAAATGTTTTCAAGATTTATCTATATTCTTTTTTCATATTTTTAATGAAAAGGGTTTTAAAAAATTTTTCTTCAGGATTTCCTTATATTATTTAAAATTATTTTTAGAGAAAATTGTTTTAATATTTATTACAAGATTCCTTTATATTTTTCAAATCCATTATAAAATATTTTTTCTCAATGTGGAAAAGATATTTAACTAGTGAAATGTTTTAAAAGTAATTTCAAAGATTTATTTATAAGAAAATTTATTTTGAATGTGTTTTCTGAAATTGGTTTTCAATGAAAATATATATTCCATATGAAATGTTTCATGTTATCTTTCAAAATCCTTATCCATCTAAGATGAAATCCCATGATATAGTTTCTACTTTACATGAGATATGATCCAATAATTTTATACTTATTCATTCTTTGAATGATTTATATTTAAGATAAAAATTTGTTTTTGACACCAGTATATGATCCATGGGTTATATGGTCTTGAAACCCACAACTTTTCATGATTAATTATTTGATGAAATGATTATGAAACATATCTATTTTTGCACGGTTTATTATATGATAACATGTTTATGATACCCATTTCATTTTATTGGTTATGATATGATGTTTATGGAACTCATCTCTTTCTATGTTTGATGATATAATAAATGTTATATTATCTTGTTTCACACGTATGCATGATTTCATTATGTGATGGGTGGTACCTATATCTCCCTTCAATAAATTGGTTAAATTTTCATATCTCATGACATAAATATGGGAAACAAGTCAATGATCTTAATTCATTATGGTAAAAAGGGGATATGATCCACTATGGGAATAAAGGGAAACCTGATCTAATTTGGGAAGAAGGGGATACCTAATATTTTATAAAGAAAGGAATGTGACTGGGTATGGTGGTGTGTTCTTCTTAGTAGGTGTAGTATTCCTGATGTTACAAGTTTATATGTCTTCTATAATTCTTTATCTTATTCATATGTCATGGTTTCATGAAATATGATATTTATTCCCTCATGATTCATGTCTATTGAAATTAAAATATTTATTCAATGAATCATGTAAATGATATTTGTTTTGCAGGTTATGATATTCAAATTTTATGATAATGTGTTATACCCTTAATTTCTAGATTATGCCTATATATCTCTTTTTTACCCTTACTGAGCATCTAATCTCACCCATTATTATATTTCATTTCCCCATGTTATAAATATTTTTATTATGTATGATGTGTCTAAGAATGGTTCTAGTCATGGAGAACCAAGAGTTGGATAATTTATCTCACATTTATATGAGTTTTTATGTTTCAATTTTTCTGAAGTCTCTAAACTGATATGGTCATTGGAAGTACGTTTGTGTAATGTATTATGTATTACACAAATATGACGTAATGTTAATGTATGTTAAGTGAGGGTCATTATAGCTCGTATAAGAGAAAATTTTAGTTCACCTTTCGAAACTATGAGGAGAATCATTTAGTGAGATTCCTAGGGATATTTTTAAGGATATATATAGGTATGTATCTAATTATAATTCTAATGATTAGTTAATTTTTAGGAAAATGTCTTGGGATTTTGTTAAATGATAGAGCGAGTGGTTTAAAACGAATACATCCCTGTGTATATAATATGAGTAGATGTATATTTGACACAAATCTATATTGGGGGTATAACCATGAAAACACAATATAGATCTAGTTGATTAGGAACTGGTCCATGACAACGGCCCTAGTAGCACACCAGTTTTGACACTCCATGTGGATATGCTTTGGAAATTCAAAAACACGTTTTGAACTATCATTAAGGATTAAAATATAGTATTCTTATGAATAAACTAGAATAAAACTAAGGATTCATAGATTAAAAAGTAATTTTCATGATTTAGACACCCTATAAGTGATTTTTCATAATTATGTGGTTTTATGCAATGATAAGTATTTCTCACAAATTGATTTTTTATTTTAGTCATTTATATGAACTAGGAGGATTTGGTATAACACTAAATGTAAAAAAAAAATTTAATGAACAACCAAAGAGGATGATGACTCAATTAAAGAATGTTGTGATCATGCTTAATATTTTTTCATGGAAAATGATTTACAATGTTTACTTTAACCAATTCATATTCTCATCAAAGAAGATAAGGAAGGAGTTTTATGAGATTTTATGTATTTGAGACCATGAGAGAAAGATGATTCATTTTCCTAACTGTCAATAATGTGGGAAGAATCACCCTAGTGGATGTCTTTAAGGAACATGAAGATGTTTTAACTATGAAAAATAAAGACACAATGAAAGTAACTACGAAATGAAAATGAACATTTTAGTTAACTTAATGGATGAGAATATTGGATTACATATGGTATTATAAATTGTTGAATTATTTAAAAGTGTAATGTATGGTAATTAAGAAATTCAATGTCCTAAGAGGAAGGCTCATGACTAGAATCAGCAATGTTGTTTAAGTAATGTTTTTTCTACCAATGAAGAAGAGACCACAAAAGATATATGAATGGTATGTGTCATTATAATAGTGTTGTTAATAATCAAAATTAAATTGATTTTTGATAAATGTTAATAAATGATTCATATTTAATATTTTTTCATAAAGGGTCATTAAGTAATGATATGAAAAAACCTAGTAAATTTTATAGTAAGTAAGTTGGATGAATGAAGTATTTATGTTTTTGAATTCAAATATTATGTTATAAGAATCATTGTATATATATGTTATTTTGGTATAAGTTTTCATTAAGGATTTTAAAGTTTGTGTTGAACAGTTCTAATGATGTAGAAATGTGATTTCATGGGAAGGTGGTATTTTAATTAAAGCATGGTAACCCTTAATAGGTTCCTGATGTTGAGATAATGATGTTTTGATAATGATGTGTTGGAAATGAATAAGTAAATTCGATGATGTTGATTTACTCATAACTGCTAAAGGATTTGTTGAAAAAGTGTTTTTTTCTTGCATATATAATGATTATAACATTTTTGGATTTAAGGAATTTATCCAATGATATTTGGAGAAAAATTGTGCATGTTTTCAATAACAATTTACGGTAATTACCAAGTGTCAAGAAAATACATGATGACGTTATTCTCATGTTTGGAATTGGACAAAAATAACTACTTTATGATATTTGGGTGTCCATGTTAAGAAGATTTTTAGAAACATATTGACCTGTTTTCTAATGTTTTTTATTTTCATCTTTTCCAAGGGTTATAATTTAATCTATTGATGTAATTTTTACGCTAAACATTGGGTTAAGTATATGAGATTAAAGTATTATCTCACTATTTGAGGATTTATGCATGTTGAAAATATTATAGTTACCTTGTTTCTATGATGATAACTGATGATATATGGATTGAATTCCCATTCTATGAATGGATATCATTATATTTTCGTACTTTAGGAATGAAAAATTCACCATCATTTTGTGGAGAAAGAGATGATGTGGAAGTTGATCATGGCACAACAAAAGGGTGATATTTTTCTTATAAAAGGGAATGAAATCATGTAATTATATAATCTTGTGAAAAAATATTTCAACTTTACATATAGGTTCTTGAAATAATTTTTTTCCCTATTATCATTAATTTTGATTATATTAATGAACACTTTCAATCTTTTTCAGTATCTGTTTTTTTTATGTTAACTTTATCTCGATCACCAATATTTTGGTGATCAATGATATTTATCAGTATCTATGATAAGTTATTCTCGTATTCCTATTCCATTTATTCAATTCCCACCTATTTTATACTATGTTTGAACATATTTATGTGTTATGAAGGGTAATTTTTATGTTTCAAACTTCCCCATTTTGTAGGAATTTTTTGTATTTATTTTTACGATGTGGTTTTTAATGAGTTGAACATTTAATAATTAATAAATTTATAACCGCGATGAATTCCATGGGAAAAATTATTTTTAAGGGTGGTATAATGTTACACGCTAATATTTTGTGAAATATATTTTTTCCAAATTAATTTATTCTTTTCAATATTAATTATTTCACAAAACACTAAATATAGCTTGTGGTATATGAAAGAACCATGTTAATCATTATTTGTATGAATCACTAATTAAATTTGTTTCTACATTAAAAACATAGATTATATTTAAATACACATAATATTATTTTAAGATTTTTTTACACACAATGTTGAGTTCCTTCGATGGCCTTCGTTAGATGCAAAAACACGTTTTACCAAACTGCAACATACAATTAATATTATAATTAAAATATTATTATAGCTATAAACTAGGCCTTAAGATGTATTTTAAGAATAATACTAACTAAATTTTGAAATTATTATTTAAAAATGTGTGTAAAATCAATAATTTGGTTATAAATTACCTATAAATGATTATAAGAATAGTTTGAAAATAAAGAAATCCCTTTTCTAATAAAACTATTTATCTATGTACAAAAACCATTTTATCCAAATAAATTAAAAAACAACTATTAATTATTTTTTTAATAAAATTTATATATTATATAAATAATAAAAAAAATTACAATCACCAAATGGTATTTATTAGCATAATATAAGGAAAAATAAAATTTTATGGATAAAAATATTTATTTTTCAAAAATGTAATTTTTACTACCTTTATATTACATAAAATGATTAAAATTAATTATTGAGACTTTTATAATTTTTATTTGAAAAAAAAATCTTTTGTTTTAAAATTAGGATATCAAAATTTACTATTAGTGAATTTTTGGTATTTTTTAGAGAAGTATCAATTTTTTTGATGAATAGTTAAAAATAGTGACTTTTAATTTGAAACTAGGTTTTCATATAACTTATTTATATAGTTATATTATATTATAAATTGTTTTAATGATATATTTAGATAAATGTTACAAAAAATAATCCAATTTTGGTCATTAGAAGCAATTGCACATTGAAAATAGATATAAAATATTTCAGGTTTTTGAAAATTTTCAATTTAAAAACATCTCATCTCATCCAATCTACGAGATTAATTTTAAATTAATTTCTACCACTTCTATGGTTATAATTTTGAAAAAGTTGATTCCATATTTGGAAAATTAAAAAATTATAAATTCTTTATAATGTCAAATTATTTTTTAACCAAAAATTTTAGTGAAAGAAAATAAAATTAATTGTAGTGACTACGGTAAAAATGAGCTTATTTAATGACTAAAATTAGAATATTATGTGTACAAATAACCATGAACATGTATAAAACTTATTTAATGTAAATATTTCAACCAATATACCTCTAATAATCTATAATGGTCAATTTTTAAGCCTTGGTGGAGATGTAAAACATTGGGAGAACTCAAATATTTTTAAGAATACCAAAATTTGTCATTTTCTTAACATATAAAAGGCCTCCTCGCCTCCCCCTCTCTTATCACATCACAAGAAATTCATATCATACAAGACCTGATAAAATCACCTAAAAATTCCCTCCCTTAATCTTGTAATCCTATAATTGGGCATTAATCAAACCAAGGATGTTCTTTGGTTCAAACCATAAAGAGTTACCCAAACAAAATCTAACATATTTTAATAGTCAGTTTTTTTATTTCATTCTCCAGACCCTAAAGTATTATTATTCCATGATTACAGAATAAACTCAGTATCCTTAATATATTTAATTTTTTTATTTAGTTTTCTACTTACACTCATACATACTGCCATCAAATGAGATACATAGTCATTATTCGCATGTACGACAGACTATCACCTCACGAATTAATATTGTTTGTTATTCCATTTCCACATTTCAAGGATGAGAATATTGATGTAATTTAATTTTTTATATGATATATATTACATATATGATTTATTAATGGTTCTATAATTATTTTAAAAAACATTCCTTCATGTGTTACATTTTGTGTAAATATGACAACTTCATTTGTGGACATGGGGAGTACCACCTCTTCCAAGTAATGTGATTAATCCTCACTTTACATGGAATGTATTCACGATGGTTTTTCTGATTTATGTGATTTATAAAAAATAATAATTATAATTAAATAAAATTATATATGTTTATACATATATTTCATTTAATTTATTTCTTTCAATACGCCATGAAGATGGAAACAACGTTCATGTGTATGTATGGCCTACCGTCACCATAAAAAATGTATCTAATTTTCCATTTCTAACTATTATAGATTATTATAAATAAAAAAATTATTAATATATATTATATTTATATCATGAAGTACTATTTTTTAAATAATTTAATCATAATAAATGACATAGGATATGGAATAAAAAGTCAAAACATGTATGAAAAACAAACGAGTTATTACCCAAAACAAAACTTTAACATGTAATTATTAATAAACAGGTAATATACAGCCATAATAAAATAATACATGGTATTATATATAACAATATGGTTCTATTTTATATTTATAATAAACTTATTTTTATTATACATGATTTTTGAACATGTATAATGAAATTGAAGACTTAGGGTAAGAGAATTTCATCTCGCATTCTTATATTCATCAGATACATGCCATAATCCTGAATAATTTCATTTTTTTATTGTTTATAATACCCAAAGACATGTTATATAATTAATTTTCTTTATAAAATAATATTAAATGGTTCAATTTATTTTATTATTTCATGGTGATCATGATTCTATAGTTTCTCATAGAGTAGGGGATTTCTCATTTCGCTTTTCTTTCTGTGCTATTCAAGAATTATTCACCACATGTTTATTTTGTTTTGGGTATATAATATACATGAATATATTATATGATTATTATAATTAAATTTATTGTTATTTAAATATCCATTTTATGATATAACTTTTCTGGGGTGTATGGTTTAAATGTTACCAAATCGGTAAATTAATTTTTTCACAATTTTATTTATTTTTGACACATGGAATGTTATGAACCAATATTATTCTAAGAGGGATGTAAAATACCCTTTATCATTTTATATTATGAATATTCTTATTGTCTTGATATTTTATGATTCATGTAATTTTATTCATTACTGTTTATTTATTATTCAATGTTACCAAAGTTGGTATAGATTATTTCTATAATGTCATCATTTATCTCGATTGTTTATGATTATGTTTTTATTGATGAAATATTATTATCCATATATTAGAAACACTCATTAAATTTCTTATCCACTAGTTATCAATGTGTATTTAGGTATTAGTACAATTATTCCTGTCTTTGGTACTTTAGACAAATAAGAATTTTTTTTATAAAAAATGGATATTATTTCTCTTTTCAGTATACAATATGTGTTCTTTCAAAACCATATTTTCTAAATATATTTTCAAAAATGTTTTTGGTTTAAACATATTTTTAATTAATATCAAATATATTTTAAAAATTGTTTTCAAATATCTTTTAATCATTATTTTATATATTTTTATATCTATTTTCAAACAATTATTTTTAAAAATGTATTCAATGTGTATTTATAATTTCTTAAATAATATTCAAAAAAAAATATTTTAAAATATTTTAATATTTAATTATATTTTTTAATATAATTTTCAAAAAAACGATTTCCAAATGTTTAAAATCATCCATTACATTTCATCATAACTATTTTCAATGAATTGTTTTTTATAATTCATTATGTTATTAAAAAAATAAAATCAAAAATGATATTTTACACAAGAAATGATTAAAAAAATTCAATGATTTCATCATAAGAAAATGTTTTTTGAAAGTGTTATATAAAAGTAATTTTCAAAGAAAAGATATTTTCATTTCGAAAAATTTCAATTAATATTTCATAATCTTATTCCATCTATGATTTCATCCTTTGATATAATTTATTTTCTTCTAGGGATATATTTCAATGTATTACATTTTTATCTATTTAGTTACTGGTTTATTTTTACAGTGACATGTTTATGACTCAAGTTTCTCTTCTATGGGTTTTTTGATTCTAAAACCCACTTCATTTCATGGTTTATAAATTGATGAAATGATTATGAAAAACATCTATTTTCCATATGTTATGATAAGATTACATATTTATGATACCCATTTAATTTCATGGTTTATGATATGATGATAGTGAAACTCATCTCTCTTTATATGTTTTTATATGATGAGTATTTTATTATATTCTAGAACACATATATATTATTTCATTATGTGAATAGTGGGACTTATATATCCCTCCATTGAATTGGGTAAATATTTATATCTCATGAGATATTGATGGGAAACAATTCAATGGGCTTGATATGCTATCGGAAGAAGGAGAAACTCAATCTACTATGGGAGTAATGGGAAACCTGATTTACTATGGAAATAAGTAAAAACGAGATCCCCTATAAGAAAATGATTTTGACTAGTAATGGTGGTGTGCCCCACACTATAGGTGTAGTCCCCATGAAGTTAAATCCTAATTTTTTTTCAAATGATCATTCACTTGTAGTGAATGGTATGACTTTTTTTTGTGTCTAATACAATTGCATTTATTATTCGTATGTTATGATTTCAAGGAATATTCCCTAGATCCCCTCATGATTTATGTCTTATGAAATTTCAATATTTTTTAATGATAAAAGTATATGACTTTTTATATCTAGTGTATTATCTTATAATGTTATTCTCATGTTCAAATACCATAATATTCAAGATTAGGCTCATGTGCCTCCTTTGATTACCCTTACTGAGAATTTGAGCTCACCCATTATTATGTATACTTACCCAGGTTATCAAGATATTTATTATGTATGATGTGTTTAAGAAGGGTTGTAATCATGGATAACCTAGTGGGATATAATTTAGATCACTTATGCACCAGAGTTTATGTTTCAATTTTTCCAAATAAACTAAACTAATACAGTCATTGGGAGTCTATTTTTTAAATGTATTTTTTTCACAAAAAATGATGTAATGTGAATGTGTGTTAAGAGAAGGTTTCTATATTTAGTATCATATAAAAATTTTATTTAACCTTTGGAAAATCCGACGAGATGAAATTAGTGAGATCTTTATAGATATTTATAAGGATATGACTAGAGATGCATCTATTGATAAGTAAAAGGATGAGTTAATTTTTAAAAAATGTCCTATAATTTTTGTAAAGTATAGAGTTAGTGGTTTCTTAGAAATACATATTTTCCAAGATGATATAGGTGGATGTGACTCTAAAAAAAATGTTCATAGGGACAATAACCCTGAAAACACCGTATTGAGCTAGACTTGATCCAAATCTTGTTCATGATAATGAGCCTTACTACACACCACGTTTGACATTGTAACGCACCGAACCCAGTTACCCAGAGTCGGTGCATTATTACATTACATTGGGATGATCACAAAAGATCATGTCTAGAAAGTCCAATTAGTTTAGTAGTCCGGGAAACACTAGATATATTCATAAGTCTTAAATTACATCATATAGTAAAAAAACTAAAACAACATCTTGTCTTCATATCCCCTCATACTATCCCTACAGGTCATTCATAAATTACTTCTTCACATCCTGGGAAAAATAAAACATTTAAAGGGTTTAGCTCAGATGCTCAGTAAGGATAACAATATAGCAGAAACTTTCATAGATAAGCATAAACATTTAAGGAAATGTATAACTAAAACAGAAGCCTTTTAAACATGAACATAAGCATAATATGGAAAAGATAAAATGAATCAATTTCGTTTACTTATTCACATGTATATTCTACTAGTCGAATAACCATATGCAATATCAATAAACACTTTCATAATGAGGGAATGTATAATTCTAGACTACCATAACCACATAGTCAAGGCCTCGTGCCAAGACTAAAAATAAGATTTTTTTCAAGGCCTTGTGCGAAGACACTAGTTTGTCTCATAAGACCTACTGATGCATCGAGGAGCTATAGTGGTCTCCACCCATCACTTACTAATTCAAATTCATTCCTCATATGAAATGTTTGAAACATGACATTAACATTCGTATTAAAACTAGTATAAAAAATGCCAATACTTTCTCCACAAACCATGAATGGTATAAACATGGTACATCCACTGTCAAACATAACTATTTAAATACAATGTGGAAGATTTTATTGTAATATATTAACCTCAAATAAGAATAACTAAGGATATTGACATAGATTAAAATAATCATAAATCTATTGAGAGAAATATCCCCCTTTTTTTGAAAACATTTAAAAGTCACATTATGTGTCAAGAAGGAATTTAAAATAGATTTTTGAATCAAAGTGTCCCATACCTCTTTGAAACTTTTAAAATGAATTTTTATTTGAAAACATTAATGTTCATATAAAGAAATCCTTAAAACAATTTTTAAAACATTGACATTAATGAGAATGATTTAGAATAATAAATCTTTAAAACATTTTAAAATGATATTTTAGTTAGAGTTCTTACCCAAAAAGAAGACACTTGAATACAAATAATTGAGGTAATAAAAACGTTTTAATATCATTAGAATAATGTTATTCATGATATACTATGTAAAAGTACATTATATACACCATATAAAAGTGATTTGGTGTATAACAACAAAGAAGACACAATGGAATGTAAATTGAGATGAAATCTTTCATAAATTTGTATCCTTAGGTTAAGGATAAATCAATGACAAAATTATGTGTGGAAAATATAAATACACTCAATATTATTGGATATTTAGTGTAAAACAATCGATGTACATTCACACATATTTTTGTAAAAACAACACCAATGAATTGGATGTTTAACTCAACAAATCGAGATTGAGTAAAAATTACTCTTATGAAGTTCATACCAATCACATGAGAATTTATCAATGGAGTTATTATGTGTATCAAAAGTATATCTACAGAAAGGGGAGTGTAAATTATGAAATAATCAAATGAATAGTGATTCCACACATAATCTTGGAGTAAAATAATCAATGAAGTATGCGTAAAGCAGAATGAATGAAAATTGAAATTTCAAATTCCCTTATCGATTTGGTACCTTACAAAACATACACCCATGAAAGAAAGATAATACAATGATGATGTAAATATCCATAAATTAATGTATATTACACAATTAATACAATCCTAGGCAGTACACACACCACATGCAATAAATAAGTGGTGAACAATGCAAATCTCACGAAATTAAAAGTGAGATAAGAAACTCTTTACTTTGAACTTTTCCATTGGTCGAGGGTAGGTTAGCCTCCTGTATAATGGTGGAATAATTTTTATTGAATTATAAAAGAATCATATACATTAATATGATATCATATATGATCTTTTATCATTGATTTGTTAATAATATCTTACTGTTATCGTCGTTTTAGGTGTTAACTTACTCGTTTTATTTTATATGTTTTGTTAGATAAGTCATGTTTTTTTATTGATAGGATGTATCTTATTCATATAAATAATCATATCAAGTCATTAAACATTATTCTTAATCATAAAATAAGAATTAGACTTGTATGGATACGATGGGGAATTAATCTCATCGTGTTCGTGGAGACGATAGTCCGTACGTACGCACGAGCGACAATATCATTTTTTTATATGAAAATAATATATAATTCTATCGTATATCATATATACAAAATCATTATCATGTTATATTTATTATTTAAATTAATTACACAACATTATTATACCCATACATATAATAATATATTGAATAACAATTACACCACGATGTGGAGACAGTAAGCCGTACGTATGCACGTATGGTGACATGTCATTCAAAGGATGGATAGAATACTGAATAGAGTTGTACCATATTTATAATAATATCACAGTATATAGAAGATACAAGATTTATTATTTTAGAATTTAAATAACAACTAAAGAATATGTTGAATACGAAATGAACCTGAAAAAGGGTGGTGAAAATATTGCCTCTTATTCGGGTTATTTCTTTTAATTTGATCAAAAGTGCTCCATAGGTTGGCTTTGTGATGAAAATAAGGACTATAGGTTGATGTGATGTAATTTTAGAGAGTATTTTGGTAGGGTTTGGCCGAACCAAAAGGATTTGAAGGTGTGAATAATTGGTTAGATGTTGTGTCCTTTTATAAGGGGGAGGCGGGGCTTTTTTGGAAAAACATAAAGTATTAATTTATATTAATTTCATATTCGATTTTGAATGGCTCCAATGTTTATTATTCAAATTATAAGGTGGTTTTGGCTCAAAATCCATTCAACCCATATATTTTAGACAGTTTTGGGTCATTATATTAACCTTATCTTTTAATTTTAACTCTTAGTTAAGTAGATTGACATTTACCATGTACCTTTGTATTTTTATATTATATAGTTAATAAAAATACTATATACATCCATGATACCCCCAATTTGTACATTAATGATACACCTATCATTATATAAGATATTTTTCTGAACCTTAGATTTTAAGGAAGATAATATCAATTAATAATATAATACATGTTTTAAAAATTTATTTATGTCAATTTTGACAATATTTAATAATTGATTTTTTTAATATCTTAACAAATTTATTAATTTGAAACAAATTAATTTAATCAATCCTAATATGTCATATTAACCAATAATATTCGTTAATGTTATCAAAAGTTTCAAATTATATTTATTTTAACTTTTATAATACATATTATTTGATTCTTTCATTAATAATGAAAATAATGCATCATTATTGTGTCATAAATAAATTTAATTATTAAAGGTCTAAAAATAATAAATAAAAAACAATTATGTAGGAAATCGTATTATCTTTCTAATGAATATTTATAGTATAAAATATAAAATATATAACCCTATGTAAAAAAAAATTTTCTAAAAGATATATGCTTCCGTCATTTTTCTATTTACTTTAACTTAATTAATATAAAGCTTCCTTATCAGCTCCAAGTGGCTCCATGGGTTCCCAAAATCGACCCAAAGATGAACATGATCTGACATGTATCAAAAAATAATTTTAGGACACATTTTAGTGTAATTTATTATTATTATATTATTATTTTTTACCCTTATTTATCAGATTTACCCTTTAACCATGGTAAATAAAATATTTACCAAAGTAATTATTCAAAATGTCTAAAAATTAAAGTTACCTATTTACATAATTTGGAAATCCTGATTCCAAATATTAAATCCATTTTTCCAAATTCAAAACACAGAAGTGGAAGAAATTAATTTAAAATTGATTTCCGCTGTCAAAACAGAAAGCATGTTTTTAAGAAATAATAACTATCCAAAGATTGAAACTTGTTTATGTCTGGTTTAATTGTGAAATTTTGTCCAATTACAAAAATTGTATTAAATGGTAAAAATATATAATAAATATACTTTAAAACCACTCATATTAATAATTTATCATTACTAATTATTTTGATTAAAAAAGATTTTTTTATTAAAATTTAGTAGTTTTCACTATTTATCGAAATATTAAAGTTATCTGAAAAGAACAAAAAATTTACCCTAAGATAATTTCAATATTCAGAACCCAAAAATGAAGTTTATTTTGAGAGATAAAATTTATAAAATTTTCAAAAGTGGGTATTACTATTCGTATTGGCTAGTTTGATTGGTCACGGTGAGTTAGAATCTCAAAATTGCGTATAATACAAGCTATTGCATTATTCAAAGGGAAACATACCATTGAAGCATGGGGTGTTACATTATCCCCTCCTTCAAATTATTTCATCCTCTAAATTTTTAAAATTGGTCTTGTGAATATAATGGAAAGTCCCACATCGGAAAAAGAGTCAACAAAACTATCACCTTAAAAGATAGAAAGAGAAGTACAAAGGTCACCCAAGATAACTCATATTAGGATTACATGTAGGAAAAATTGGATATGGAAGATAAACTAAGTTTCATGTTCTGATGGAGAGGGGTAGAAAACATGATCAAGAAAAATTTAACAATAAGAAATCCACAAACATGTGATGGGACAAACGGTCATTAGATTCCCAGTACGAAAAGTATACAGACAAATTTTTTTTTGTTTCATTACATAAATATGAGGAATTAATTTATGACATTGACTATGGAAATAAAGAGATATACTTACTTTTTAAGTAGAGTTTCATTGTTTAATAAATTTCCACCACTAACTCATTTTTTAAACGATGAGTATTCAAGAAGACTTGGTCACACTAGAAGAGCTAGAATAAACTTCAATAGAATCACATGATCCACGAAGGATAAACTATATATTTACCTTGTCTTTAAAGATTAATCAAAACCAAAATGGTTAGTACAATATCTGATGATCCCCCAAAAGGATATTCCGTTAGATAAAGAAACACTAATCTTAATTTCTAAAATTAAACCAAAAATACCCCAAATATAAATAAATACAATTCAATAAACAATTGTCCTTAAAATACTTCAATATAATCCAAACTAATATTGAAACCCAAAACAGTGAAGAATTTAGTTATGTAGTCTTCCACGTTAAATTGTATCTCCAAATGAAAACAACTACTCTTAAAATCACATACTAAAATGTAATTAACATAATCACATATTATCTATTATAGGTTAATCATTTCCATAAATAACCCAAATCACTGTAAATCCACAATAAAAACATAGATAACAATCCACCATTACTCCTCAAAGGAAATCCCATAGTATTCTATTTTCCATTGGCATATAGTGTTCCCAACAAAGTGAACATTTTCCAAAATAACATTTATCAATTAATCACCAAATCTTTTTCCTATAATAAGGGTATTCTCTTGATAAGACATAAGTTCCCAAATCAACTTATTATTGATCAATAAAATCATTTAACTAAAAATAATTATTCACACAGTCAAGGGGTAGGCGATAAATCCCTATTGCAATTTGGTTGTGGGTTCGATTCCCACAGCTTTGTCCATCACATCGGGTTGTCACACGGTCTGCGTGTTGTACATTCTCAAAAAATATATTTTATAAAATTACCAAAATGAGATAAATTTATCAAAATAACCATAACATAATTTAACCACAGATGTTATCTCATACCTTGAATTTTCATCACAAAATATAATAACTTGTAATTACATCAAACCTAATGATCATATAAAACAAAATGGATATTTATGACTATATCCATGAGATAAAGTAAAATTATTCATCAATTATAATTATAACATGATAAATTGTAGGGTTACACATATAAGAGAAATTCACCCAAAGTAATATCAACAACAAGGAGCACTAATACCTTTAAATATTTTTCCATCCCTTTATTTCCACATAGGTTCTTCCCTAACAAAAGGGTTATCCTATAGAATAGGGAATTCACTTGGGTAATGTCTAGGTCCCCTACATTTATGTAAAATAACTGTAAGTGTATTTTTAAGACCATTTTTATTTTCTTCCATAGTACTCTTCATTTTTACTTAGTAAGTATTCACTTTATTTCCTTCTTTCCCGCATGTAAATCATTTCTTATTACATTGAGACACTTTCTTGGGTGTCTCCTTACACATTTCCTGCATGATGGAAATTTAGGATTCTTTTCTCCATGGTCTCCACTGCTGAAACTCTTATCATTCATCCCCTTTCTCTTCTTTGTTGAGTCCGGGAGTTGGTTAATATATATGTTATTGATCATATTTTTGGAATACTGATTTCGCATGAACATGATATCTTTTATGCCTATCAAAATTTCTTTTTTTTTGCTTATTTCCAGCACTATTCCCACCTTGTACTTAATTCTCAAAGTTACTATGACTTCCTTGGACTCGAGCCATTGACTAAAATCAGAAAGCATTGTGTGAGTAAGAGTAGTTATTAAATCATTTATAGAATATCATGACACCATATTCCCAATTTGAAACTCCTTGGGATTAACCAAGGTCATTTATTCTCATATTATACTAAAATACTTCAAATTGGTTGAAAAGAAAATGTAAATTATCCTAAGAATATCCCCCAGGAGTGTCGTAACCAACAGCGAAGCAGGGCCCATTGCTGTGAAACAGTTCCAGTTCGAGTCTAGCTCAAAGCGGTGTTTTTTGGTTTTACCCCAAGATACATCTGTGCCAAAGCAACCTCTACCTACTAATATCCAGACATGGATGTATTGCTTGGAAAACTCATAAAATATATACAATACCAAAATTCTAGGAAGTTATTCTATACTAATCCTCAAACTCTATCGCAGGGCTATGTGCTCTAATAAGAGTTTATCTAAATCTAGTTTCCAATGTTTGTACTAAACTTCCTCTGATACCAACTATAATGCCCCGACCCTAGTTACCCAGAGTTGGTGCATTATAACCTAACATTGGAAAGATCACAAAAGATCATGTCTCGAAAGACCGGTTAGTTTAGTAGTCTTGGAAACACTAAATATATTCATAAGTCTTATATTACATCATAAAGTAAAAAAAACTACAAAAACAAATTGTCTTCATATCCCCTCATACTATCCCATCAATTAATTCATAAATTACTTCTTCACATCCTGGTTAAAATAAAACATTCAAATGGGTGAGCATAGATGCTCATTAAGGATAACAATATAGCAGAAACTTTCATATATAAGCATAAACATTTAAGGCAATGTATAACTAAAACAAAAGCCTTTTAAACTTGATCTTCATCATAATATGGCAAAGATAAAATTAAATAATGTCATTTAATTATTCACATGGATATTATAACAGTCGAATAACCATATGCAATATCAATAACCACTTTTATAACGATGGAATACATAATGTCATTCTATCATAACCACATAGTCAAGGCCTCGTGCCAAGACTACAAATAAGATTTTGTCAAGGCCTTGTGTCAAGACACTAGTTTGTCTCATGAGACCTAAAGATTCATCGAGGAGCTATAGAGGGATCCACCTGTCACTTAATAAGTCCAATTATTTCCTCATATGAAATGTTTGAAACATAACATAAATATTCGTATTAAAACTAGCATACGAAATGTAAATACATTCTCCACAAACCATGAATTGTATAAAAATAGCGCATCCACAGTAAAACATAACTCATTAAATACAATGTGGAAGATTTTATTGTAATAGATTAACCTCATTTGAGAATAATAAAGGATATTGACATAGATTAAAATAATCATCAAACTATTGATAGAAGTATCCCTTTTTTCTTGAAAACATTTAAAAGTCGCATTATTTGTCAAAAATCCATTTAAAATAGATTTTTGAATCAAAGATTCCCATAACACTTTGAAACTCTTAAAAGTAATTTTGAATTGAATACTTTGATTTCCATATTACTAAATCCTTAAAACCATTTTTGAAACATGGACATTAATGAGAATAATTTAGAATAATAAATCTTTAAAACATTTTAAAGTGATATTTTAGTTAGAGTTCCTAACCAAAAAAGATACAATTGAATAAAAATAATTGAGGTAATAAAAAAATTTTAGTATCATGAGAATAAAGGGATTCATTATATACTATGTCAAAGTACATTATATACACCATATAAAATTAATTTGGTGTATAATAACAAAGGAGTCTCAATGGAATGTAATTAGAGATGAAATCTCTCATAAAGGCCATATCCTTAGGATAAGGATAAATCAACGACATAATAATGTGTGAAAAATATAAATACACTCAATATGATTGGATATTCGGTGTAAAACAATCAAAAGGAATTCAAACATATTCTTGTAAAAACAACACCAATGAATTGGATGTTTAACTCAAAAAATCGAGATTGAGTAAAAATTACTGTTATCAAGTTCATACTGATGACTTGAGAATTTATCAACGGAGTGATTATGTGTATCAAAAGTATATCCATAGAAAGGGGAGTGGAAATTATGAAATAATCAAATGAATAGTGACTCCATAGATAATCTTGGATTAAAAAATCAATGAAATATGCTAAAAGCCGAATGAATGAAAACTGAAATTTCAAATTCCCTTATCAATTTGGTAACTTACAAAACATACACCCATGAAAGGAGGATAATACAATGATGATGTAAATATCCATAAATTAAAGTATATTACATGACGAATACAATTATGGGCAGTACACACACCACATGCAATAAATTAGTGGTGAACAATGGAAATCTCACGAAATTAAAAGTGAGAAAAGAAACCCCTTACTTTGTACTTTTCCCTTGGTAGAGGGTAGTTTAGCCTCATTTATAATGGTTAAATAATTTTTATTGAATTATAAAAGAATCATATACATTAATATGATATCATATATGATCTTTTAACATTGATTTGTAAATAATATCTTAATATTATCGTCGTTTCTAGTGTTAACTTACTCAGTTTCTTTTATATATATTTTTTACATAAGTTGTGTTTTTTATTGATAGGATGTATATTATTCATATAAATAACGATATCAAGTCCTTAAAAATTATTTTTAATCATAAAATGAGAATTAGACTTGTATGGATACAATGGGGAATGAATCTCATCGCGTTCGTGGAGAAGGTAGTCTGTACATACGCACGAGTGACAATATCATTCTTCTGATATCAAAATAATATATAATTGGATGGTATATCATATATAAAGATTAATTATAATTTTATATTTATTGTTTACATTAATTACACATCATTATTATACCCATCCAAATAATAATATATTGAATTATAATTACACAACGATGTGGAGACGGTAAGACGTACGTATGCATGTATGGTGACATGTCATTCAAAGGATGGATAGAATACTGAATAGGGTTGTACCATATTTATAATCACATCACAATATAAATAATATACTGGAGTTATTATTTTATAATGTAAATAACAAATAAAGAAGATGTTGAAGAAGAAAGGAACTTGAAAAAGTTTGGTGAAAACATTAACTCTTTTTCAGGTTCTTCCTTTTCATTTGATCAAAAGGGCTCCTTAGGTTGGCTTTCTGATCAAAATAAGGACTCTATGTTGAATTTAGGGAAGTTGAGAGAGTATTTTGGTAGTGTTTGTCCGAACAAAAAGTCTTTGAAGGTGTGAATAATTGGTTATAAGTTGTGTGCTTTTATATGGGGCGGATGGGCTCTTTAAGAAAAACATAAAGTATTAATTTATAATAAATGCATATTTGGTTTATAATGGATAAAAAGTGGATTATTAAAATTATAAGGTGGGGATGGGTCTAAATACATTCAACAAATAGATTTTAGATAGGTTTGGGTCATTATATTAACCTTATCTTTTTGTTTTAACTCTTAGTTAATTAGATTGATATTTACCATGTCCCTATATTTTTATATTATATAGTTAAAACAATTACTATATACATCCAAGATACCCCCATGTGGTCCATTAATGATACACCTATCATGATATAAGTCTTTTGTCCGAACTTTAGATTTTTTAGAAAATAATATCAATTAATAATATAATACTTGTTTTAAAAACTCATTTATGTCAATTTTGACAATATTTAATAATTAATTTATGTTAAAGACATAACAAATTTATTAATTCGAACCAAATTCATTTAAGAAAACCTAAAATTCTATATTAACCACTACAATTCGTGTATGGTATCCAAACATTCAAATTATATTTATTTTAACTTTTATAATACCTATTATTTGATTCTTTCATTTATATGGAAAATAATGCATCCTTATTGTGTCATAACTAAATTTAATTATTAAATGTATAAAAATTATAAATAAAATACCATTATGTATGAAATCTTTTTAGATCTCTAATGAATATTTATTGTAGAAAATATAACATATATAACCCTATGTAAAATTTGTTTTTCTAAAAGATATATCCTTTTGTCATTTTTCTATTTACTTTAACTTAATTAATATAATGTATCCTTATCACCTAAAAGTGGCTCAATGGGGTTCCAAAATCGACCCAAATATGCCCATGGTCGAAAATATATCAAAAAATAAGTTTAGGACACGTTTTATGGTAATTTATTATTATTATATTGTTATTTTTTACCCTTATGTACCAGATTTAACCTTTAACCATGGTAAATAAAATATTTACCGAAGTAATTATTCAAAATGTATAAAAATAAAAGTTACCTATTTAAATAATTTGGACATCCTTATTCCAAATATTGAATTCATTTTTCCAAATTCATAACACATAAGTGGAAGAAATTAATTTAAAATTAATTCCCACTTTCAAAACCAAAAGCGTGTTATTAAGAAATAATAACTATCAAAAGATTGACACTTGTTTTTGTCCGGTTTAATTGTGAAATTTTGTTCAATTACAAATATTTTATTAAATGGTTAAAATATAATATAAATATACTTTAAATCCACACAAATTCATAATTTATCATTATTAATTTTTTTGATTAAAAAAGAGGTTTTTATTTAAAATTTAGTAATTTTTACTATTCATCAAAATATAAAAGTTATCCGAAAAGGACCAAAATTTAACCTTAGGCTAATTTCGAAATTCTAAATCGAAAAATGAAGTCCATTTTGAGAGGTATAATTTATAAAATTTCAAAAAGTGGGTATTACTATTCATAACGGTTAGTTTGATTGGTCACGGTGAGTTAGAATCTCGAAATTGCGTACAATTCAAGCTATTGCATTATTTAAAGGGAAACGTACCGTGGAAGCTTGGAATGTTACAGAAACTCCCATGGGCTATGGTGTGGTAATTCAAAAACACATTTTTGTAATATCATGAAGGATTTAAATATAACATTACTATGAATAAACTGGGATAAACCTAAGTGGTTATAGATTAAAAAGTAATTGTCATAATTTAGACACGATATATGTTTTTTTTATTATGATGTTTTTTGATATAATATGTGTTTCTCAAGCTATAATTATGGGTTTTAGTTAATTGGGAGAACTAGGAGAATCTGGGTTAACACATAATGGGAAGGAAAAAAAATTATGAAAAAACAATGGGAATGGAGATAATAGTAAAGTATTCGGTGATCATGCCTAATCAGTTTTCATAGAACATGATTGAAAATGTGTAACTTAACCAAATCTCAGACTCACTAAAGAAAAAAAAGGAGGATTTTGTAAATATTTTTTGTAACAGAGACCATATGTAAATAGGATACAGTTTCCTTTTTGTTGAGAATGTTGGATGAATCACCCAAGTAAAAGACTTAGAGGAATATGAATATGTTATGACTATGGAAAAGAAAGACACAAATCAATTAACTATAAAGGGAAAATAAAATTTTTAGTTAACTCAATGGATGAGACTATTTCTCCCCATAAGGTATTATCTACTGATGAATTCTATAAATTTTTAGAGTATGGTAATTATGAAAATATATTTTCTTAGAGGATGTATAATAAATAAAATAAAAAAGGTGGTACAAGTAATGGTATTTCTACTAATGATGAAGAGACCACAAACAACATATGAATGGTATGTATTGGTCTGATAGTATTGTTAATAAACATTATTAAATTGAGTTTTATAAATGTTACCACACTGTTCATATTTAATATTTGAAGAAATTAGTATTGAGGAATAAGATGATAAAGCCTAGTTAATTGTATGTGAAGGAATTGTGGTGAATTTAGTATTTATGTTTTGGAATACATAGATAATGTTATAAGAATCATGAAATATATACATATTATCAATATAAGTTTTCATTAAGTATTTTAAATTATATTTTTAATGGTGATGATGAAATAGAAATGTGATTTCATGTAAATGTGGTATTTTGATTAAGGGATGATATCCTTAATATGTACTCGATGTTGGAGAAATTATGTTTGGATAAAGATATGTTGGATATGAATAAGTAAATTTCTTGGTACTGATTACCTCTTAAATGATAAAGGATTTTTTGGAAATATTTTTTGTTCTAACATGGATGAAATTATGATGTTTTTTTATTTAAATAATGTGTCTAATTATCTTTGTAATAAGAAATCATGCATGTATTAAATAAGTATTTATGGTAAATATTGTGTTTCTATATAATATAATATAATGTTATTCACATGTTTGGAATGTGAAAACCAAGACCCAATTTAGGATTTATGTGGGATCAATGTTATGATTATTTTTTTAAATTTATTGACCTTAATTATAATGTTTTAGATTTTCATATTTTAACATGGTTATATGGTAAACCATTTATGGAATTTCTAAGTAAAACATCATATGAGGATTGTGAGTTTAATGTATTATCTCACAATATGAGGATTTATGCATGTTGGATAACCTATTCAAACAGTTTTTGTTGTGATGAAAACTAATTATTTATGGAGTGAATTATTATTTTGTGTATGGATCTCATGTTATGTTAGTACTTTAGGAATGAAAAATTCTGTTTCATTTCATGGAGTAATCTAGAAAGTGTAAATTATTTAATGAAAAAATAAGTGTGATATATTTCTTATGTATGGGAATGAAACCTAGTAAGTATATCTTCTTGTGAAAAAAGTTATTAAATTTCATAAAAATGGTATTAAAATAAAATATTATCATAATATTACCATTTTTATGATATCAATGACCTCTTTCATGCTTCTTTGGTATAGGGTTTTGTGATAAGTGACCTTTATCAATCTCTTTAATAATTTATGCTTTTCTTCCATGTACATGTTATCTCATCCCACCTATGTTCTCATTTGTGGAAACCTAGTTTTGAGTTAATTTTCGCATCCTTTTTGCTTCCAAATTTCACTTTTTAAATGAACATTTAGAATTAATTTTTATGATGTTGGTTTATAGGAATGAATCTTTAAAGTATTAAAACTTTGACAACATAGATAAAATTTTAGAGAGAAATTAATTTAAAGGGGGATTATAATTTAACACCTCAAGATTTATTTATATGTTTTCCTTCAATTTAATTTAATCATTTCTATATTCTTCACTTTACACAACACTGAATATAGCTTGTATTATATGAAAAAAAACAAGTAATTTCTATTTTTTACAAAATAAAAGTTGGTATTTCACTACATGCAATACTTATATTAGATTGATGTACACACAACACTATTTTTTGGATTTGGTTATAGACAATTCTGAGTTCCTTCCATAGTATTTGTTACATGTATGAAGTAGTTTTATCAAAATAAAATGTACTACTAATATTATCATTATATTTTTATTACAGTTGTAACATATACATTATAATGGATATTATGAATATTATTAATTAAATTGTGAAAATATTATTTATGGATGTGTATAAAAATAATCATTGGGTTATAAATTAGCTATAAATTAATGTAAGAACTGCTAGAAAATAAAGAAATACCTTTTCAAACAAAACTATTTTTCTATGTACAAACACCATTTTATATCAATAATTTAAAAAAACCACTATTGATAAATATTTCTAATTAAATTTATATATAAAACTATCAATAATTTTATTTGACACTCATATAATTAGATTATTAAGTATAAGATATAAATACATCCAAATTTATAAATATAAAGATGTTTCTTTTTATAAAAGGTGATTATACCACATTTTAATGGGGAACCCTTTTTAAATAAAATTAATAAAACTTTTATTAATTTTATTTGAAAAAATAAACATGATTTATTAAATAGGGATTAAAATATTTTTTGGGGTGAATTTTTGGTATTTTTCATAGAAGTTTCATTTTTTGATGAAACGAGAAAAACACTGAATTTTAATTTGAAACATATTTTTTAATAATTTATTTATATAGTCAAATTATATTTTAAATTAATTTCAACATATATCCAGAAACATTTTACAAAAATTAATTCAATTTTGATCCTTGAAAACCAATTTTACATTGAAATTTGATTTAAAAACATTTTAAGCTTTTGAATTTTTTCACATTTAAAACTCATCGGCTCATCCTGTATGTGGAATTAATTATAAATTAATTTATTCTACTTATGTGATTAGAATTTGGAAAAATGGATTCAATATTTAAAAAAATTATAATGAAAAATAATGAATAATTAGTTTTTGAGTAATAATATTAGGGAATGTAATTAAAATTGACTACAACGATTAAGGTGAAAACCAGCATAATTAATGACCAAAATTAGAATATAATGTGTAAAAATGACCCTACACTTGTTTAAAATTTATTTTATAGCCATATTTAGACAATTAAAGCACGAAATATATGGAATGGTTTATTTAGAACACTTTGGGGACCTATTAAATATATGTTTCACTCAAATAACATCAACAATACCTAGTGCTTCCTTTTACCACTTTATAAAAATACTCATCTCCTCTCCATATATTCACACGTCTCAATCCATTAGGTTTTCCAAAACCCCACAAAATTATTCTATTTTTTCATTCATCCTATTATCTACACTTTGGGAATAAATCCATCCAATGAAGCCCTTTGGTGAAAACAAAAATTAGTTATCCAAAGAAGAGGTAACATCATTTAACAAGAAATTTTATTTTATTTCATTCCCTACAACCTAAAATATTATTATATTATGATTAAATAATAAATTATATATTCTAAATATAATGATATGTTTTTATATTAAGGGTTATATATACACTCACAAACACACATCCATCAAATGAGATGCACAATCATCGTTCGTGTGTACAGCGGACTGTCGTCTCAGAGATTGATGTTGTTCGTTCTTCCATTTCCACCATTCAAGTATGTGAATAATGATTAAATTATATATATATATATATATATATATATTATATAATAAATTTATGTTTTATTTATATGTTTTGAATTATTATATGAAATATACCATCATAATTTCTATTTTTTGTAAATATCAAAACGTTGTTTGTGGATGTGTGGACTACTACCTCTTCAAAGTGATGTGGTTGATTCACACATTACATGGAATGTATTAAGGATGGGTTTAGTGAATTTATATAAAATATATGACCTAATAATAAAACATTATTATATAAATTATTTTTATTGATATATTTCATTTAATTTCTTTCTGTCAATACGCTATGAAATTGGAAACAGAGTTCATGCGCACGTACGACCTATTGTCTCCATGAAAAGTGTATTTCATTTCATATTTATATATTTTATGAATTATTATAAAAATATATATATAAATAATATAAAAGATATTTATATCATTTATGACATTATGTTAATATGTAAATCATAATATATGTATGAGAATTATGAATAATAATTTAAAACATGTACGAAAAATAAAGTTGTTATTACCCGAAACAAAACCTAAACATGGAATTATTAATAAATGGGTAATATTAGGCCATAATAATATCATATATGTAATGATATATAATAATATGATTATATTTTTATCTGTATTACAATGTTATATTTATTATATAGCTATTTTGAATGTATAAGAAGAAATTAAATACATAAGGTAAGGGAATTTCATCTCACTTTCTTATATTCTTGATATAAATTCCATATTCACCACCAATTTATTTTATGTGATGTATATACTACCACAATACATTTTATATTATGAATTAAATTTATTTAATGATATTAAATTTTTTAATTAATTTTTTTCTTTCATGGGGATTTCTATTCATGATTTTCTCGTGTATTTAGTGTTTTCTCGTCTCATTTTTATTTCTATTAGATTAATTCCTTATTCACCAGTCTTTTATTTTGCATGATGTATATAATTCCCATGAATATATTATATGATTATTATCCTTAAATTAATGGGTATTTACATATCCCTTTTATGATCTATCTTTAATGGGGTTTATGGTTCAAATGTTACCAAATTGGTAATGTAATTTTGTCTCAATTTTCTTTATTTGAGACACATGCGACATTACGCACCGATATTCTTGTATGAGGTGTATACACTTCCCTTTGACATGTTATATCATGAATATAATTATTTTAATAATATTTTAATCTTTATTTAATGTTATTAATTCATGACTATTTATGATCTAATTTTACCAATTTGGTAACAGATTATTACTTCTATGTCTTCCTTTATCGAGATTGTTCATTATTATGCCTCCATTGATAATATAATTTGATCCATATGTCATGAAAACTAATCAACTTTCTTCTAATATATTTGAAAATGTATTATTCATATATTAGTAATATTTTACACCCATTGGTACATAATATTATTAAGAATGTGATTTTATAACAATATGACTTTATTTCCCTTTTTGTTTAGAAATCCATGTTATTTCATATCCTTGTTCTCTAAAAATATTTTAAAAAATTATTATGTTTAATAAGTGTATTAAATAATTTCAAAATCTATTTTTCAAATAAAAGGTTTCAAGAATGTTTTCAAACTTCCTTTAATTGTTTTAAAATATATTTTCAAAAAAAATCAAAAAAAATGTCAATATTTTTTATATGTTTTCAACGTATTTCCATAAATTTGTTTCCAAAATGTTTTTTCATATTTTTTATATGTTATCCATGTATTTTGAAAGAAAATATTTTTAAATTTTTTTCTAGATTCATTTATAAGTTTTAAAGTCTATTTTTAAATAAAAAGGTTTTCAAACTGTTTTATGTTTTCAAACGCCATTTTTCTAAGAGGAAATAATATTTTCTCAATAAATGTTTTAAATGATATTTCAAAGCTTTCTATATATTAAAAGGATTTTAAAATATTTTTTCTGAAAGGGATTTCCAAATAAAGGATACTTTCCTTAATAAATGTTTCAAGTGATTTTAAAATTCCTTCTCTATCTAAGAATACATCCATCGACATTGTTTATGATTTAAGAGGAATACGATACGGTGAACTTATTCTTATTATTTATTTGAATGGTTTATGTTTATGACGAAAAGTTTTTTATAACACTAATTTCTCTTCAATGAGTTATGTTCTATTAAAACTTGCTTCTTTTCAATTGTTATTCTTTGATGAAATGATTATGAAACCTTTGAATTTTCCCCCAGTTATTATGTGATGACATGTTTATGACACCCATTCCAATCTATTGGTTATTATATGATTTTTATGAAACTTATATATTTTTATGGGTCATGATATAATGAATGTTTTATTAACATGTGTCACATGTATGAATGGTTTCATTATTTTATGGGTGGGACCTATATCTCCCCCAAATGAACTGGTTAAATATTAATATCTGATGATATACTGATGGGAAAAATTTCAATAGGCTTGATTCATTATGGGAAGAAAGGGAATCTTGATCAAGTATGGGAATTAGTGGAAACTTGATCCACAATGTGAAGAAGAGGAAACATGAACCCTTATAAGGAATGAATTGTGACTGGGGATGGTGGTATGTCCCTTCCCGTAGGTGTAGTCCCCATGAAGTTCCTTGATAAGTTGCTAGAATTGATCTTTCAGTTATTGGGAATGATATTACCACCACCAAATATAAAATTTTATTATGAATCCACTTTGAGGTGAACTAGGAAATCTCATTCAATAAAACTAGAAACCACTACATACTAAAACAGATCACAAATTGATTAAAAATGATACTGAGATTTTTTAAATTAGAGACTCTATATAACCCCTAGTGAAGTGTACTAATCTGAATATCAGGATCCTCACTAATAAGCTCTTCAATGTGATTATCCATTCTATACATTTTCAGTATAAATTCCTCCATGTTGATTTTACATTGATTTAAGCCACGCAACAGTATTTGATCTTGTTTGATTATCCACTCCTCCTGCTCCATATTGGTATCAACTCGCGATCTTCCTTCATAAATTCATCCAACCTCCTCTTTTGAGGTGTTGAACCAAACAACTTTTTCAAGAATCACTTCATTATAATTATGTATGAGCTCTAAATAACCCCCGTTGTCTTATTCTATGTTGCTTATTTCTAGATTTTGTTCTCCACCTTTTGAGTTTCTACTAACCAGTTTCTTGCCTGTCACAAAAGATTTCAAAATCACTAATTCGGAATTTGCTAACTCAGTCACTCCTATTTGCATTTCACCTTTATTATATATCCATGAAGATCTAGTAACAATTTTTTTAGGTAGATTTTAGTAATCTTTACAGGTCCTAGCTTTCTAACCTCTCTTTTGAATTGGAAAATTCCCAAATTAAATGTTCCATTATTTCTTGTATCTCTGTTTAGCTCCAACATTCATACTTCCATAGGGATCCTGCTCATTCTCTACCTCCTATTGGGGGTCAGTATCTCTACCCCACATCATAGAGTCTACCAAATATTTTTATTCTCTCTATTTATTTTTCTTTTTGGAAAGTACTTTCTACCACTCTTCATGATTTATAGCTCCTTTCTTGGTTCCAGTTAAAAAATTGGAATCCTTTCCTGTCCAGGTTGCATTTCCCCAGTAAAAATACCAGCATTCACAATAATTGGAGGACCTCCCAAATTGGTCTTCAGACACATGAAGATATCAGTGACCATCAGTACATCCTTGGCCTTAAATAATCCACTGTCTTCCTAACTAAGTAAAATTGACCCCAGATAATCCCCATGATTCGTTTTTGCTTTCTCTTGTAAAGAGCTACCAACAGATTTCACAACCTCCCTGAAAGAAGTAGAATGGTTTGAAAAGAATTTCAGGGTAGCATACATCCTATAATCCTACGTTAGGGAAACAATATGTTATACAGGATAAGATCCAATCCCACTAGAACCCAATTTATTCCCCTTAGAGGTAATTTGATTCCTTGATTTGTAGTGAGGGAGAGTATTCACGCCTGAAATAGGATGAGAGGGATTCATATATATATTACTTACCTCCAACATAATTACTTCATGGAGTCCCCCCCTGGAGAAATTTCCTCTTAACTTCTCTATATTCGTCACCATTGATACTCCTCCCTATGACCAACTGCATTCTTCTAATATGAGTCCAAAAATAGCACATAGAAGCCGGATGCCCATGACAACCATGGAAAACATAGAAATCGTACCCTGATTCGTAGAAGATATTCTTTTTCCACCAAAATTCATTGCCAGTTACAATCCAATATCAATCCATCGATGTCTTCAAAATGTCAAATGCAACATAGATATGGGGATAAAAAGGGTTATTGACTACTTTTGTTTGATTATCTGAGAAAAATATTCTCCCGATGAGGTTTCCAAAAACCATCAAGATAAAAGGGTTTTGAAATTGAAGGGGGAGGTCCAGGATGATTTCCCAGATAACTATTGTTGGAGCATCCATATTCATGTGTAAATCAATGGACCAACAGAATATATAGAAGAATCAGTTGTTACATCTATTGGGGCACTGGACCATGTGGTAGCAAGGTCTACCACTATCGTGAACCTAATCATGAAATGTTTACTGTCGATAAGCCGTACCGTGTGATTATTAAAACCCCAACAGTCAAATATGAAGTGATCAAACTCATCGATTGAGGGGCTATGATTCTGGAATCTAGAAACCAGGGTTTGGTTGAAGATATTCAAGGCATTATATAACTCCAAATGATATATTTGATGCTGAACCGATCCTTTGAATACATCAGAGACCTTTGGAGTGAGCGAGGTTTATGGAAGATTCAGAAGAGATCTCGGGTTGGAGAATGAAAATTAATGGACGATGGATGATATTAATGAAAATATTTATTATGTATGATGTGTCTAAGAAGGGTGCTATTCATGGAGATCATAGTGGGAGATAATGTGGCTCAAAAATATACCAATTTTTCGGTTTCAATTTATCAAAAGTCACTACACTAATATGTTATTTAGGAATTTATTTTAATAATATAATAACTATTACTAAAAAATGATTAAATGTTATAGTATGTTAATTGATGGTTTCTATAGATAAAACCTCACAAGGAATCATGGAATAGCTCTGTGATGAGATGTTATATGGTGGGGAGATTTTAAGATCTCTTTATTTTCCAAGTACTTACTTATTTGATTTTTTTCATTTGAGCCTTTGTGGCCGAGTCTTATTCAAAGATAGTGATCCTTTTGGGGTAATTGAATTGATGTTCATGGATGTATATTTCCTTAGACTATAGGATTCTAGGAATAAATTAAATATATGTTATCATAGGTACTAGGTATGTTGAGACTATTTAAAGGGTGTATAGATTTTTTAAAGGGTAAATGGGCTGAAAATCACATTCAGAATTTTTACACATTATGTAGATGGATTACACATCCTTTAATGTATATGTGTTTTGATAAAAATAATATGAGGTGACATGTTTTTTTATTTATCCCATTAAAATTATTTATATGATTTGTAACTACATTAATTGTTGTTTAATTCCCTGACAAGCTATTTTAAAGTATGTTGTTTTGTTAATTTTCATTTCATTCCTCTGAGTCCTTTTTCTCTTGACCATAGGAAATCTTCCAAGAGTATTTTGAGTGACGAACTTCCTTTAAGACATCTCCTTTTTCAAATTGATCCGCAGTATGTATTATTGGTAAAGTTATTCCTCTTTATTTCAGGGTTCTCAAACCACTGCAGTTAAATCCTTGACTATTTACATTTTTGGTTTTGATCCTGATCAATTTTGATGAATTTTTTTTAGTGAACATATACACCATCTTCCTCGTGGGTGTTTTCCATTGGAAGTGTTATGTTCTTCCCTAGTTAAGGATGATGATCTAAATATTATCCCTATGGTTTATAATTTCCATGTTTATGCAATTTTGTGGTTGTACTAATGTAATGTGGGCCAAAACTGACTAAATAATGAATGGTATTATCCATTAAAGTATGTTTTTTTCAATTAACATCTAATATATCTTATGGTTACCTATATATTGATTGAACCATGAATATAATTTAATTGGATAATGGATTGAAGTGTGTACAACACAATATGAGACCTTACTTGATTGCTTTATATAGAATGAATAAGCTGTGGCTTATTGCGTATTGTTATGACTATTAATAATTTTTGATTTAATTGAATGTGGTATATAAAATGGTAATTCTCACAATTAACCATCGATATTTATGATTTGATATGATATCCATGCTATATGACGATACTTTTTTTCCAGGTTGAAATGTTTTTATAATAGGATTGGCCATGGAATATTCACAATTATATGTGGTAATGATGATATTGAACAAGATCATTCCATTCCCATGTTGTAATTCTTATAGAGAGATGGCTCTGTCTAGTACCATGTTGTAATGCTTATAGGGATTTGACATAGATTATGTTAATCTTATAGGGATTTAATCTATATTTTTCTAAATATCCCTTGGTTATATGGTGATAGATGGGATAGTCAAAACACATGCTCTGAGATATTCGATCATGGTGATAAATCATTTTATTTTACCTTGGTTAAATGGTTGTGGTTGAGATGGTTGTAAGAAATTATCAAATATATTCTGCCACGGAGCTGAAGCAGGTTGTGGTTATATTTTTTTAATTATTGAATTAATTAATAAACCTTTTTATCACTTTATTCCATACACTTCTTATCAATCAAGTAATTTTATACGTACTAGTTTGATCCAACTATGTTATACTCACACCCAACTTGGTCCTCCGTTTTATACCCAAGAATATTATGTTGATGCAGGTTTGGACAAGAGAAAATAGCCTTCTTATTGATTACTTTCTTGTTGTATATGCTAGATTGTGGATATGGTAACAACATATGGTTCATTAACGGGGTATTTTGTGTCTTTATTTCAATCTTCTAGTCTTTTACTTGTATTTTTTCTAGTATGACAATTATATACATTCTAGAATGCAATTACATTATTCCTTTATTATTTATTGGTTTACTTAGTTGGATCTTATTATTGTTTTCTTTTATGTATATACATTGTTTTATTACATATATATGGTTTATTTTATACTTATATGACACACAAGAATATGGGGTATAATATCTCGATGATACATTTCACACCGCCACTATTAGTCGACATCCTCTAGCATACGAGGTGGCATGCTTGAGGTCTCGTATCCAACCCTTTCTGGATAAGTGAGAGAGTGCTGGATCGAGGGAAATTACATGGGATATGAAAAAAAGATCAATAGGAGACCAATAAATAAATCATTCTTCTACGAACGAATATATAAAATTTTATTTTTCAAAATAATCTTTCGGATCAAAATAATCATTTTATTAATCAATAATTCTTCTTTTCTAACCAAATATTTCCATAAATCATTTCATAAGAATTAATAAATGAAACAATAAAATCCATAAAAGTTTCATTGAAAACATAAGAGACTCATAAAAATATTTTCACAAGAATATATGTTTCACACTTAAAAATTAATATATTTTTTCCAAGGAATATAAAATCAATAACTTACTTTGTGAAGACATGATATTTTTATTAATGAATAAGAAATAATAAATAAATCATATAGGTACCATGGGGAATCATTTTTATCATAATTATGTATGGTGTAACCCTAATTTATACATATTAAATACCAATCATGGTTGTACATAAAATAACCCAAATGGTTATAATTGGAGTAACAAACATTGTTACATTTTAAATATCTATCATGGTCAACTTCCAACATAAACATTCCCAAGGAATTGGAAAGGAATAATGGTCCCACCCAACTATAGTTTATAAAAAATCCACTCATTATTATAAATAAATCCCAATAACCATAACATATTCATAAAACATAAATACTTGTATCATAAAAACATTCCTTGTTGAAAATAACTTATATAAAGAATAAAACTATAGACATAAAAAGGAAAACATTTTCCTTGAGAATCGCCATGAAATAAAGTAATGGAAGCAATAAGGAAATTATTAGTCATGAAGATGGTCAAATATATTCATTCCATATATGTTAAAAAATTCCATTAAAATTTTTATCAGAAAATTGACATATTAAATCATTTGGAAAATAACAATAAGATTCTTTTCAACCGATTTGTGGAAAGTCAATCGTGGGTAAAAAATCACTTTAAACAATCATTATAGAATTGTAAAAATCATATTTAAATAATTTTTAGAAAATAATAAAAGGGATATTGATGAAATGGATATTTTAAGGGAATATTTAAAAGTTATTTTTTAAAAAAGAAAGCCCCTTACCTCGAGTCATACATGTCACGTATGTTCTTTTCCTGCCTCTAATTCAAAAAACCTCATTCTCATAACATCTCACCCCTATATGTTTGGAATTATTCAAAAAAAAGTTCTATAGAATATGGGGAGGGATTCTATGAATATTTTTGGTCAGGTATTAGATGATCTAAATGTTTTATCACGTGTTAATAAATGATAAGAAGAGGTACCCTTTTATAATAGAGGGGAGGGGCACTCTTGGTGTTTCTTGAAAATTTAAATGAATAGAAAATAATTTTCAATTAAAAGTGTCCCATAAATGATTATATATAATATAATATGATTATGAGTCAAAATAACCAAACAACATAAAAATTATATATGTTTTGACAATATTTAAACCCAAATCTTTGGGTTTTAACCTGTATTTAATGACTATAACTCTTAATGTAACAATAAGAATTTTTACACTTTGATGGTTAATATAGTTAAAGTAAAATGAAAAATAAACAAAAATGGACCATTTTTTATATTTAAAACCTTATACAGATAACTTGGAAAAATATAATATTTTTATAATTTTTTAGCATTTATGATAAATGTTTTCAGTATAAAATATCCATAGGGTCAATTTTTTTTACCTATTTATTACATTGGAATAAATAATATCAAGATAGAGTATATAATTTCATACAATTATATAAAAATATCCCCAAAATGTATAGGTAAACTTGAAAATTAATTTATCACATTATATATCTCAAATTAAATTTACTTTAATATTTTTAATATCATTTATTTTATTTTTACAATAATTGAATAGTTACTGTGTCAGCGTTGAGCAAGAATTTAATATAATATTTTCTTCACTAAAAACTATAAATAAATTAATATGATGAAAATATGTCTTTTTTACTAAATTATATTATTTATAGTCTAAAATTTCTTCTATATAACACTATATTAAAATTATTACACTTATTAAAGATAAGAGTGTGATGTCTTTGATATTTGTTTAACTAAAATACTATAAAAATCATAATATCATCCATGTGTCTCAAAAATAACATATATTATATACTTAGATTATTATATTAGTTATATACTCTTAAAATTTGATTTTGTTTTAGGTTTGGGCCATATAATCATTCTTACCATTTTATTTTTAACAAAAGTTACCTCATTTACACTTTATCGTGTTCAGAAAAACTTAAATGATACTATTTATATTGAAAAAAAGTACAAATTTATTAAACATTAACCCCATTATTAAAAATATTAAATACAAATTTCAATTTATTAATACATATGTGGAAGAATATAATTTAAAAATAATCCCGCAAAACTAAACAAAAAAGAGTTTTTCTACAAAATGCATTTTTAATTTTAAAAATAAACTTATAACAACAAATGGTATAAATATTATTAAAATGTAATTAATAAAATTATAAATAATTAAATATCATATATTTTTCTTTTATTTAAAATTCAAATCATAAAGTGTACTTTTAATATAATCAAAAAGGTTGTTTTATAAAAATTGATATTTTTTACAATTCAATGCAAAATTAAACTTTTCATAAAATAATCAAAACATCATGCTATGATAATTTTTACATGATAAATCCGAAAATAAAATTAATTTTCATAGATTATTTTTCTATAAAATATATAATTTTTTTATAATAATACTTCTAAAAAGAAAGAAGATTCTTTTTTGATGAAAATGTATTTCATAAAAAATTACTTTACTAAATAAATTGAGTTCTTTTATAAAAATAATTAATTAATAAATTATCAACAAGTATATCTATTATATATTTCATAATTCAAATAATACTATTCATTATCGCATATTAGTGGCTAGGTTGTAATAGTGAAAGTTAGATAATAATATTTCGTTATTTGTTTAAGCTCGATGTTTCATATCTTGTACCCTATAAAAAATAATGTTTCCTTATAAAATATTGGGACATTACAAAAAGTGATCATATTCCATTGTCTTGTTTTATTAATTTTAATATAACTATAAATAATGACATCATATAATCATGAAATTGATTAATGATTTTTTAATGATTATCTTCGACATTGGGTGACTACACTCTATTTGTTTTTTGTAAGTCTCAAACAAGCTATAGATTATTTCAATCATTTAATTGATATAAATCAGTAGTTTTATTTGATGGTATTATCCCTAAAAAATAAAAAAATCATCATACAAACTAATATGAATATCTTGTATTTATAACAGATTAATCATTTTAAATTAATATTATCATTAATCATTCATTCAATATGCTTAAATAAATCATAGTTATTATTACATTTTTTTTTATTTTTTTTTATCAATAATATATATATACACATATCATCCTTGTTGATGGATTTTTTAAAACACAAACTCGTCCAAGGTAAAAAATATTTTAATCCTTATCTTCTCTCTCACACAAAAATATCTTTATTAATACACACCTTCTTAAAAACATTTATAATTGACATATATGAACCTATTAATTCCATGATGTGAATTATTTTTGAATTAATATATATATATATATATGTATATTATCTTCCGTAATTGTGATTATTGAAAAATATTAATTAATTATTTAAATCATTAATGACATAAATATATTGAATTCATAGAATATTCACATGAGTATAATTTAAATATCCCAAGTAAAATATATTGAATTTGGATTTAATAAAAAAAATAAACATTCAATATTCAAATTGTTATATATATCATCAAAAATAGATAATATATTTTTGTGTGAAAAAATAGCCTTTTTTTATATTCCAAATGTATCATGGCTGCATTTATAAAATATTAGTGTAATAAAAGAATATTTTTTATACATACTATTACACATTTCATATGTAATATAAACTATGAAAAAGACATTATTTAATATTGTTTTATATAACGTTTAGTTGTAGTTTTATCCACCAAAAATTCCATTGTCTAAGATTATTTTGAAATATATTTAAAAAATAGTTGTGAATCATTTCCATGAAACATTTTAGTGATGTTTTTAAAAGTTTAGTTGGGTTTTTTTAAAATTATTAATGAAGACCTTAAAAAGTATTATTTAGTAGTGTTTGGTTTAAAATATTTATCATTTTAAAAAATATTTTTTTATTTATAAATTTTTATTTATCATATCCTCCATTCAAAAATAAACAAATACATATATAGGAAGACCTTTAAACCAATTCCACATGGTATTTTTACAACGTCTTTACCACTTCACTATGTTTATCATATAGTGACTAATTGTATTTTAGTATACTTATATATAATGTTAAATACATGTAAATACATATAGAGGTGTATATATATTCATTTATATGTTATAAATAAATGCATATAAATATCAATAAATAATTATAAATGCACAAGTTTATAATATTAAATACAATTATATATGTATAACCGCATGTAAATATAAATAAATACACACCCACACACACAAACATAAATATGAAAATATATATACCAAATTAATATGTAGTAATAAATTTTCATGTAATGATAAATAAATATAAGTAAATATATATAATAATACATAAATAAAAATAAATATCTATAAATATAAATAATTATCTATATTTTTAAATGTGAATACTTAAATATATATAAATTGTAAAAAAAAGTAAAAAAGAATATATATAAATATATATGTGTGATACTATATATATATTTATATATATTTATATATTCATAAACAAATGTAAATATACACACATATATATATATGCATATTTTTATATATATATACAAACCCATATAATATATATAAATGTATATAAATAAAAATACACAAATATATATATATATATATATAAATATATATATATATATACATAAAAACATATAAATATCTATAAATATATATAATTATAAATAAACAAACATTATAATATAAATATATATATAATTATATATAATTATTTATAAATGTATATATATGTATATGTATACACACACTAATTAATATACAAAAAGGTCAGCGACACTTGCCACTGGAAAATCGATGGCACCGTTTTTTCCAACGTTACTCGTAGATTATGGATGTGATCAACTAGTATTGGCTCGATGCAGCAGTTCAAGATGAAGATCGTGGTAGGTGAGCTTATTGGTGAGAAAGTGTTCGACCTTTTATCTTGATAGAGCGATGTGTAATAGGACGATGATGAGCCAAGGAGGGTGATGATAGAGGTCCCTAACGACACACATGCACATGAAAATTAAAAAAGAACCTTTGGGTCGGATGACAGGGCCCGTGAAAGAATATATGTTGTAACCAGAATGAAAGTGATGAAGAAAACCGTAGGTAAGGCTATAGATGAATGATGGGGGTGCCTACAGACTTCCTGATATAGATATATATAGTTATACATAATATAAATAAGTATATGGTTTAATTTGGACAATCACAGGAGGGGAAATGGAATGGATAACGCCCATGGTGGTTTGGTGCCTTTGTTTCATTGTAATTGTTCCCATGTCACATAATATATATACATATATATATACACATATTTATTTATCTATATAATATATATTAATATATATAACTATAAATAAAATTTTAATTATATATATATATTTGAATATAATTATATATAAAAATATATGTATCACACATGTACACACCCACACAGATATATATATATATATATATTTATATATATACCCATGTATTATATATAAGTATTTATAAATAAAAATAAAAATAAAAATATTAATATATATATAATTATAAATATATACATATAAATATCTATTTATATAAATATATAATACAAAGAAATTCACATAATTGTTTATAAATAAATAAATATATATATATATATATATATATGATTCTATATGATTCTATATATACACACACACACATTGATATGCTTAAATATCTAGAAATATTTAAATATAAATTAATTGATACACATGCACAAGCATATAAAAATCTATAAATATATATACACACACACACACAATTTAACAATAAACTTCCCACCACAATGAAAATAAATTACCATTACATTATAACCATGAATTCTATCCTAAGTCAATCTATAATATTCCCTTGAGAGAAGTACATATGATTAAACAAGCACGAAAATCCTTGGCACAAAAGGCATATTAGAAAAAACACCTAAAGCTGGAAGGACTCTATAATTTTAGGGTCTTCCTATTAATAGGAATGTAACTCCAAATAAAAAATTAATAAACTAATGTGAAATTAAAATAATATCTTTTTTAATGATGTAGAAATATAGTCAGAATATCTCAAAATAGTGTATATTAATTAAAAAACTCAATGTTTGGGGATTTTTTAACATAATTTCTCTTAGATAAAATTGGGTATTAGGTTCTGCATATACTATAAATTATATTTATTATTATAAGATATTATATTATAGGTTTTTGAGTCTAAATGAACACCTGTATGAAAAGTTAATATTGTTTCAATTTGAAGAATAATTTTACAATTCTTAAAGAACATTAATAAATTTTTAATTATTTTTTACTAATGTTTTTCTAATATGATTATAGTTATTTTTTGTAATATTTAATTTGATAGGTCATAGATAATAAATGGATATCTAGGTCAATTTTATAGTCATTGGAATCTAATCATAAACTTTTAACATCCCTAAGAACATTAGTTAAGTGTCGAAGTTTCATTCATGGTTTTAATATGTGTGTCAGTGTGTGTTTTTAGGCGCACGCGCATGTGTATTTATGTAAATGTTTAAATATGCAAATAATTAATAATTAAAATTAATATTTAATTAATAATAACTAAATAATTGATAATAAATAAATAATTTTGTTTTTAAATAATTACAAAAAAATAAAAATCATTAATAGTAAACTAAAATTTTAAATAATAAATAATTATCATTAAATAATTATTATTTATTAATAAATTTTCTATTACTTATGAATTATCATTGTTTTCATCGTGTTTATTAAAAAATCGATACGAATTTCCAAAATCCCTTTAAAAATTTCTGAAAAAAAAAATTAAATTGAAAATATTCAGATTTAATGAATGTTTAACTATGGGTAACAACCCATATCTGTATGGTAGTAGTGTGTAATAACCCTCCCTTATAATAAACAAACTTTTTGTTGTGTTTTTGAAAACTACAAATGAAAAACTGTTGATAAATTTTCTTTTAACTATAGTGATATCTTTTCAAGTATCAAAATTATTTCCATCCACAAAATGTTATGTATGAATTTAATAATAAAATGTTTTTGTAATATTATATTTATTTAAAAATGATTTCTAGTATCCTTATAAATTATTTCAAAATGATCTAATGTTATCGCTTCATGAAATATTTTATCCATTTGTCTAAATTATGTTATGTGGTTTTAAACTATTTCTATGTTATCTGAAATAATATCTCCACAATCAAGTCGCACATCTTGTTCAATTTGTGAAAAAAAATAAAGTGTCAATTGAAATAAATCATTTTAATAGAATAGTTTCTTATAAATATCCCATTTTCAACTAAATTTTTTTAAGCCATTACCACATGTTCTATGTGAAACTATAAAACATGTTCATCTCAAAACTTAAATAATAATATATCAAAACCAAACTTTTAGTCCATAATAATTTTTTTGGTCCGTGCATTATGTTTAATATACACAAGATAATTCAAATTATATTTATATAATTATTTTATTTTCCCATAAGAAATATATATTGGGATTTTACAATGTAAATTTTCGAATCAAAATTGTCTATTTTTGTCCACTTTTTGAGTGATCCTAAGGATGGTAATTAATACCCAATATTTAGTTCATGTTTTAAACCTCTCTCATTTCAATTCTCAGTTATGAATAAAAGTTATGTGAGTTATAAATTTATATTATATTAACTACCAACATATATTCTATCAACTTATTATTTGTTATAGACTCAATATGATTAAAATTTCCTCTGACCAAAAACTCAGATCTTATGGAATACATTTATATTTGATGTTAATAATAATTTCATCGTAGAAATTGATAATATATTTTTTTTGTTTTTATTCCACATTCATTACAAATTTAATTAATGTTATTCTCAACTTGATATTATTTCTTCAAATTTAATAGATAATATATTCCAACAAATGCTTTTTTCTCCTTAGTATTTAGAAAATTTGTTATTAATGAAATTATCTTTCTAATTGAACATATGTATTGTGCCTATGTTTTTTGTACTAACAATTTTCAGTATTTATCAATCAAAATCTACTATTTTATTTTACATTAAATATCATTTAAAATATAATTTAAATATATTATTTATATAAATTTTCAGATTTTCATATTTTTTCATTCAGAATATATTATATGTAATTCACACAAAAATATATTTTCTACATATTCTTGTAACCATTACTAATTCTCCTTCTCCTAACGGTTTCCAATATTATATTGGAAACAATACATTTCTATAAATAATTTTTTTCTACAGTCTCCCACTTTATATTTTTTTTAAATACTAAGATCCATGTTCCATATACAATGTTCATTTACTGAATAAATATAAATGAAATATGTTCCACATCAATATAAAACAAAGTTTTTATCGACCTAACTTATATAACACATTGGATATTCAATTTATCATCAATTTTACTTAATAATTTATGCATTTATAATTGGATAATATTTATATTATTTTTTCCATTTTAAAAATAATATATAATGAAACATATAGTGATAGGTTTATTTTAATTTTACATTTGTTCTTAAGTGGGTAAGGTTGATAATTCATCATCATCAATAGTTCCTAAATTCAATATTTTAATAATTATTTAAAACATATATGTATAACCACATATTTATTAAGAGCACTCTCAAGATTCATAGTTCAACATTTAAAATTATAGTTAATGAAGTTATAGATTTTATCAAAAAACATTTTAAGGAACATTGGATTTCACATCCAATCCATAATATATTTTAAACCCTCACCTTTCTACTTCCATTTTGTTCTACTGTCCATATATTTTTTTATACTTGTGTAAAAATAATATAATAAACATTATTCTTTCAAATAGTGATAAAAATATTTTTTTAATATAATGAATAGGCATTAATTAAATAATCTGACAAATGAATCATTTTTTCCATCCATATTACATGTACAAAGAGTATCAATGATGAAAAAATATTATTTTCTTCATCCAATTTATAAAAAAAGTCATAATTTTGTGTCCCTTTTAAATGACATATAAATTATTAAAAATATATTTTGTGTTACTATTTTTTATCACTTTAAAATCATGGAAAAAGTGATACCATATAACCAATTTAAGGTATATTTATTTCTAAATATAATAAATATCTAATTAATTTTTTAAATTTTATTTAATTTGTGTACTTTTTCAATACATGAATCTTCTTAAAATCATACACAATATAATTATTGTTGGTACTTGTTTATATTTTTCTATACAAAAATTCATCAAAAAAATAAATATACTTTTTTAGATAAAATGAGAGATTTAATTTTTTAACCCACTTGTGGTTCCAAAAATTATTTCATCTCTCACAATATTTTAAATCTTAATTTGGATCATAATTTTTTATTCATAATTCATAAAGATATACTATTTATTATCAATAAAAATATTATCATCATGATATATAATGAAAATTAGAGTACCCATTTCCATCTCCATTTTAACACCCTCACCCATAATCTAGAAGCTCGAGACTATTGTTGGGGTGCCACATTGACACAATCATATACCCTATTTACTAGAGACCAACAATAAGAAATTATAGATTAAAGAAAATATTATAAAATTATTTTAGTTAATAAAAAACAATAAAACAAGAATTCTAATGTAATGTTCCTTTTGAATTAAAAAATTGTAACAATATATTCATCCCATAGAATAAAAAATTATATATAAATTTAAAACATGATATATAATATAATTTAAGTCATAGATGATGAAACTAAAGACAACATCATTCAAACATGATCAACCAAAACTTCCACAAAAACCCCTAAATGTACCAACAGTTCATAAATAAAGAACATTTATTTCCATTATCAGAATCATACCAACCATATTTACATTTCCTATAAATTTATTATATTAGTAGTGAGTAAATATTATGTATTATTTTTATAATTTTAAATTGAAATCATATATAAAAAAAGTCAATGTGTAATTTTAACTAACTATAATGAATCAAAAAACTATTTTAAATAAACTCCACAATTTACAGTGTTTAATTTCATCAAATCACAATTAAATAATATATCAAAACCATGTTTTAACCTTAAAAATACACATTCTGAAAAATAAATATATCTTGAACTCTATGAAAGATCCCATTTTCACAAATGGGTGGAAAATATTTTTTTCTAAAAAACTATGGAATATTTCCATTCCCCATAATCTAATAAATAATATTTATTTTCTAATTATAATTTCCACAAAATATGTCTTCTAAATAATCATTAAATATAAAATCCATGTTTTCTACATTCTAGTATTAGTTAGTTCTCAAAGGTGTAAACATTCTAAATATATCCAAACCCACATTGTAGTGAGTGTCACTATTTTCCCCTTTGTATCCTATTATTACTCACCATATAACATTCTCTCTAAGCTATCTATTTTAGTATATGAACATAAGGGTTCTAATATAAGGTTGTAATAAAATATTTTTAATAGACAGACACTCCTACTGTGATATATCTTAAAATACATGATCTAAAAAACTTATTTCAATTAAATATACTCTAATTCATTTTTCTAATATCAAATTATGGAATTTTTTATTATTCTTATTAAATAATAAGATTTTAAAAAGCTTTAATATTCCCACAAAGATATTTATTTTTGTTCCTAAAATCAAACCAGTCTTTTCAATTGAGAAACTTCATTCACAATTTCTCATATTCTTAAAACCCATAATTTTAAATTAAAAATCAATATTTATATCAATATATATATATATATATTAAATATCAATATTTTTCAAAATTCTATGAATCTAAAAAAAATAATCAAAATGGTCCTCAATATATAAAAATTAATAAAAAATATATATGTAATTGACAGATTAATATATGAAACCATTTCCGCCTATAAAGTCATAAAATTTTCAACAAATCAAAAAATTCAGAAGTACTTGAATCATACTAAAGGAAATTTAACCATAAATACATAAACATGGTAAAGGAAAATAACAAATTCCACATCCCAAAATATATTAAAACCTAAAATAAAAAATATGTATCTAAGAATAATTAATTTCATTGAGAATGATAGAGGAAAAAATAATCAAGAAAAAAATAGAATCGTAAACTAAAAATCTGTGATTCTATATCAAGTTGTACAATTCTCACAATAAATTGTAAATTCATTTGTAGGGAGGATCAAAAATAACCCCCAAGTTGACCAAAATCCATCACCGATTAATATAGGGTGATAATTAAGTATGGTAGTGTAAAATGAGGTATTAAAACAAAAATCATGCCAAAGTTTCTTATATTTCTAGTTTTATTTATATATTTGGATAACTATAAGTCTAAAACATATACCATTTCTTGGATTAAAAATCATGCTGTGAGGTTTTTTCACATTTCTCTGATGACTTCTCTCCTAACTATGTAAATCTACTATAAAAATTTTAAACCATATAATTTTAACTCACATGCTTAGGATAATAACCTGTTTAACCAGGATCTTCTCATTTTTTTACAATAAATCCAATCTTCGACCATAAACTCTAAAATATATTGTAGAATTTACTAATCAAGTATAAAAATAATTATTATTTATACAAAAGGTTTTTTCATCCCCAAATATCTATAATTTTCATTCACCATTAACAACTCTGACCATTGTCATCGTATCCAGTCCTCTATCTCCCATGTATCTTCTAAAATAGTCATACACTACCATAACACCCTTACAAAATTAACTATTATTAAATAATGGATCATAACTTCATAATCCATTACATGAATCATTTTTACACATAAAATTAATTTAATTGGGAAATAATAAAAACATAAAGAATAGGCCCTCCATCTCAAAACAAGAGTAAGATCTAGTTGATACTTCTTCATTTTGGAAAATGGAGAAAACAATGAAATGTTTTGTAACACTATATGAAATAACATTTGTGATCCATCTCACCAATAAACTCAATGATCTTAAATATATCTATATACATTGTCATAAACTGTATATATTTTTCAATATTTATGTGCCTCAATCTAGGAATCACATTTCATAATATATAAAAAATAACATAATATATGAATCATCATCCTCAATTATTAGCATAAGATTTCTACAAACTATGATATGAAATCATATGATTATTTGTTCAACTTAAATCATTTCACCATCTCTTATATTGAACCTGGTCTCATAATATTCTACTCACCAACCACATCCAACCAAAATGGTGACCAAGATAGCCAACCATAAAATGCTACAAATGGTTCAATCTAAATCAATTACTAATAACTATTAATATACATACACTCTACCAATATAACATTATCCTTCCATGATCATCTGAAATTAAAAACTAAATAAAATTATATATCATACAAAATATAAATAATATTATCCATATATCTACATATTTGTAGATGATACTTCATGCTCATCACTAGCCACATCTCTATAACATTATAAGGACTCAATAAAAATATTTATTCAAATAAAGGGTATTAAATTGAGATGATACACATTATAATTCCATAATGTCAAAAAATCACTCTCACATAATTCTTTTAACCTCATCATCTAAAAATATATCTCAGTAATAAAATCAATTATTTTCTAATATCCATGTAATGGTCAAGCCCTTGTGCTAGTAAACTGGTTCCCTGTGAGGGTTCTCCACATGACCTTAAGAGAACCTCCCAAAATATTGTATGCTTAAAACTAGTAGAGAGTTTCTAATAAGGCTTGTAGGGACACTATACCCAATTTCATAGATTAAACCAATATATTAAATTAAAATAAAAAATGGTATGAAATAATAATAAATAACTGAACATCACTAACCCCATTCCCAATTGAGGAAGTACCAAAAAAACAAAATAAACAACATTTCATTTCATGATAGTTTAAAGTGACAAACATATACTAAAATAAAGTCACAAAATATATTCCACACAATGCATCCAAATGACATATCAATTCCCATCATCCATATGTATCCCAAATTTACGATCTATCACATTTCCATTTCCCTTATCATGTCTTATAAACAAGAATTCTTTTCAGGTACCAATAGTTACCCGAGTGTGGTGGGAATAAAAATTAGTACATCACCAATGGCGTCTACAATAATATCTAGTTTAGTAATATTGTATACATAAGTAAAAAAAAGAAAAAAAATATTTTATATAAATAGGTTTTTGGTTAAAAATGTATCAATTATCTCAATGGGATCTCAATTCTTAAAAAGGCACTAATACACCAAACATTCATCCACCCACATTGAAAGTATAGACCAGATACACTAGGGGGTTTAACATATTAACTCATATGAAATTTTATTTATTTATTAAATTAAATCATTGTACAATAGATAATTATTTTAGGTACCCATAACATGTCCTAATTAGTGTAGAATTGAGCTTAAGTGTAGCATCCCCAACTAGTGGGGATTGGAGCATCAGTGTGGCATCCTAAACTAGTGGATCTTGGAGCATCATTACTCAATTAGAAACCTTATATTATGTTATTATAGCCTAAATTATAATTTTTTATTGACACAACGATGAGGATCAGCAGTCCAACATCCCAACCATACCCTCTATCAGGATTTACAATGTTCATCATTATTGTCCTTTTTATAAGAAAAACAAAAATGGTGATCCCTTGAATTTATTAATATTTCTATTTCTTTTTACATTCAATATATTTAACACATTTTCATAGTTATCCCATTTTATTATTTACTCATAAAAACATTAAACATCTTCTCAACCATTTAATAGTAAGTACATGACCCTTCTAACCATATTTATCTTTTCACTTAAATTAACGCATAACCATTTAAGTTTCCATGAAAATAAAAACTACTCATATTCCATGTTAAAATTCTAAACACACTTATAATCGTTTTAATCTCATATATCATTAAATTAACAATTAAATAACTTTTTTCAGTATTTCCAAGGAGTGGCACACCCCAAGGGTCACCATAGGCCCAATTGTGTAGTAATTAATAGACTTGAAGGTGTACTTGAAGCGTCTTACAGATAAATCAAGGTTCAACGTAATTTAATTACTCAAATAAAATATCTTGTGGCATAATAGCATAATGAAACAACCACATATACGTGGGTAACATCAAGGCTACTGAAAATAACATTTCGACCACCTTCCTCAAAGTCATTGATGAAAACTTACCAAACATCCATCCTTTATTAAAGTAATGAAATATGAATTTAAAAAGATGAATAATCATCTTGAAATAGGGTTCATTGGTTTCAAAAGAAAAATAAGTATCCCACAATGATTATCCCAAAATATATAGGGAAATAGATTTAGATACTAACTGGAGCTTATATTCGCTCTAAACTGTACTCCAAGTGGATAAGAACCAAGGGATAATCTCTATTAAAGTAGGAGGGTTATTTGGGTTCATAAACCATTATAATGGAGAATAAATGATGACTAAATTATGTTGAAATTTTATAATGGATAGGATAGAAAACTCTCATTTCCCAATTTTAATGAGGCACATGGTTTTGTTGCATGATTTTCCAAATAGTGCACCAACCGTATGGCCTCATCTATCCCCTCCAGATATTGATTTCATGGATTCTTGGGGGTAGCTGCATGGATAAAATATAATGTTGATGAAATTAAATGGGATCTATCCAAGTCTATATTATCAATAGATCCCATGTTCATGGTTTTCAAACTATTCATCCCCCATAGATAAAGGGGGTTGTATTGATTGTGTCCTAATAGTGTGTCATGCACTATATAGGCATGTTTTCTAACCTTTCATGTATCAAACACATTTGAAACAATTTATACCATCCCTACTACTTATAATAAATCCATTATCCATTTAAAATAGAGTTTAACCAAAATTAAAAACAAATATACCACTTCAAGGTTCAGGATCTTAAAACAGATTCAACATATCAAAGGTCATACTAAATCTACACTCTTCAACATGAATAAGACTCTATGGTAAAGAGACCAATAAATTTATCCCTCATTTCACATTCTCCTTCACATGTATCCTATTAATCATGGCTATACAACCAAATCATATGGTCCAATGGAATATTCATACCCCACAAAACATTTTCACATTGATCCATAACATAAATCGTATGCTCCTCAAAGGATACATTAACATGAAGATCAAAAACCTCTACATCAATCACATAATAAGCGTTGGGGTGACACTACCAAATACATGATACATGTATAACATCTTTCATATCCCAATACCATAGTTGAAGATATAATTGATATGATACCAATTCAATACTCTCTAAAACCTCAAATGAACCCACATACATGGGAACCATCATTCATTACTTCTGAATCTGAAGATAACCCAATCTTAGAGACACATGGGAAATGGTCACCCAATATAGAATCAAGAGGTTGATGATGATGATTAGCAATAGAAATTTATCTACATTGGTTCATAGTTATATTCTTTTGGATCAGATGAACCTGATCTGACTTCTCAAACAAGAGAATCATTACTAGCAACCCTGATTCTCCAACATCCATCTGACACAATGGTGACCTTCATGGTCTATAGTAGAACATCTCATTTGGATCCATTTTGAGAGTTTCTTGAAAAATGTTGTCATAGTAGAAGTCAACAAGCTCTAAGTTATTCTTCAACGTTTCAACAAAATCATGGATGCATCCTGTCTGTATGTACTCTAATATCTATATAGTATGTTCCAACATCCCATCCATCTATAGGTAAAAATAAATTTTAAAAAACAACTGATTACCATGATCCTTTTGGAACCCTTTCCAAAATCGTGATATAAAATTATAGTCCATATCTGAAAAATTATCTCAGGTTTCCCATTAAGATGACCTATAATTTAAATAAACATGTCACCCAAATGATCAAATATAAAAGTATTTTATATTGTGATAAAATGGAAATATTATTTCAACCAATCCAAAACCACTCATATTACTTAACACTTTTAATGATTCCTTTTAAAACTCGCAATAAAATCCATCATAATGTCATCCCACTTCCATTCCTGAATGAGTAATGGTTGTAATAGAATAGTAGAATTTTTATTCTCATCCATTACATGGTGATAAGTGTTGTATAATTTCATGAAACATATGATCTCTTTATTCATTCCGAACATCAATTACTCTATATGATATTCATGATACACTTTGGTCAATCTAGGTTTCACTACCCACATTGATAAATGAAACTCAAGCATAATTTCATATCTAATTCAAGTAGATAAAATATAACATACATGAACGGGGATAATATTATCATCATCTATGGTCCATTTTGGGGTATCTTTCAACTATAAAAGATGTCCCTCTATTATAGGAATTCTAGATCCTCATGCTTTCTTTCCTTGATCTGGATCAGGAGAGGGGTCACAACTAATAAAGAAAACAGATTCATGTTATAAATCTCCACATAAACACATACATGCATATTATTGAAAAATTCCATCATCTTCTACTTATAACATGACTAATGTATTTCATGATTTTGTGTTTTCTGGTTTAAAACATTAGAAGCACTATTCCCATTTCCTAAAATACAGTGTGCCTCAAAATCAAAATATTGCATATACTCAACCCTCCTTCACTTATAACTATTTAAATCACACATGGAAATATGTATTTGAGGAACATTTAAATAGTAAATATAGAAAATAATTTACCCAAAATATAACATCGCCAACACTATAAAGTATAAACCACTATGGGAAACATTAAAAAGTTCATTGTTTTTTTATCATATGTTCTCAAATTTCATGATCCATAATCCACGATATGGTCTCCTTGTATCAACATTTCTTCAAGCCTCATCCTAGAAGAGTCACAATGTATATTATACTATTTACACCATACAAACAAGATAAAAATTAGGTATGTGGTCAAATGCCTCTTTATCTATTAGAAATAATTCTCACAAAATTAAGACCACTAAATCTTTAAATCATTATTTTCAAGCCCAAAAGTGGAATTCCATGTTGGAAAATTATTTGATGAACCTTTGGAAATAACCCACTAATCCTAAAATCATAAGATAAAAAAATTATTTTGGGGATAGTCCCATAGAAAAACAGTTTGAACCGTTTTGGGGTCCACCGACACACCTTCCTCTAGGATAATGTGACCCAAGAAATATAGATTTTTAATCTAGAAATAACACTTATATAGCATGGTATATAGTCTATGCTCTCTCAATGTACTCATGGTGATGTCAACATGTTTGGATTTATCATGATGATCCATGGAGTAGACTAAGATTTAATCAATGAAAACAACAGAAATTTGAACCATGTATATGTGAAATATTTGGTTTATCAATGCCATAAACACAATATGAGTATTATCTAGCCCAAATAAAGTAATAATGAACTCATATATTCTACACATGTCACAGCCCGACTTTTACGTTCATTTTTATTTTATTATTTCTTGGCACCGGGTTCTCACACCAAAGTTCGGGTTGGGTCCCAGATTAAAATTTCTTTTTCGTTTAGTATTTTTACTGTGCTCCGGACCTGTGCAAAGTTACTACATGGTTGGTGGTAGCCACGCAGTCATCCCATGAGTCAAAAAATTCTAAATTACTCTTACTGTTATTATTATTGTATTTTTTTTATTATTATAATTATTTTTATTAATTTATTTTAGAAAAATAATTAAAATTATTAATAAACTTATCATTATTGTCTTAAAGGTGTTATTATTACTTCTATATCCTCGTTGTTATTTTTATTATTACTATTTTAGTTATTATTTTTATTGTTGTTAATTTTTATTATTATAGTCTTCATTATTGTTATTTGAATTATCTTTATTTTGGGTTTTATTAATTATTATTGTTATAATTATTTTTTTTATAGTTATTATTATTATCATAACATAAAATTATTATTTTTATGTGACCATATTTCCCCCATCCTTTCCCCATTTCCTGCACCCCCCCCCCTCCTTCGCCTTCTTGCACACACCTGAGGTCCTCACCCTCCTGCCTTCTCCCCTCATGTAGCCACGTTGGCTCCTCCTCTGGTCTCCCTCTGCAGTGCCCTTCACCGGTGCACCCCAGTCGGCCACCCGCTTATTCCCCGGCCTCCGCACAACCATCCCAACCACCCATGTTTTCTCTGCCTAGTCATGATCTAGTGCCTAACCGATCATCTGGTCTCCTCTGAAAGCCCCACCTCCTTCGATTATCCCTTACACCCCCCCAACCTTATGCCACACCGCTGTCCAGTAGACCCAAACCCCCTTTCTTGCATGGTTTTTGGTGAACCTAAACCCCATTATCCAGCATCCCTATGGTGAACCCGACCTCACATATGGTAGTAATATTACTATTTATGATGTTTTTATTTATGTTGGCAAAACCCCAACATTTCAACTATTGATTGGTGCGTTTGAATACTGGTTTTACATGTGAAGTCATCCCGCATGAGGTTTTTATTCCCTCTACTATTGTGGTGTCGTGGCCACCAAACTTTGATGTAGTCAGTTTCCAAATTTTTCCTTTCCCGCACATCTCTTGACACATGCAAGTTTTAAATAATTTTTGAAATTTCTTTTGCTCCTTTATAAGTATAGTTTTTAGTTTGTTGAAATGTTTTTGTGTTAGTTAAAATTTTTCATAATAGTTTTGAAATAATTCTTGAAGTGTGTGTATGTGAATCTGTATATAAATGTTATTCGATGAACCAATTTTTCTTGTTTAATTGATTTAGCATGTTTTTTAACTAATTATTTTTCTCATAATTGTGTTTATTTAATAAATTATTTTACCTATGAAATTAATTAACAGTGTTTTGAGAATAATTAATTTGGTGATAAATTAGTTTTAAATAGAATTTGGTTTTCTTAAAATATTTTTATCATGTTTATAAAAAAGGGGTGTTTCTGATGAAAACTCATCCTTCACTATTTAATGACTTTTTTATGAATTGTGCAATTTTTTTATTCAACTATGCAAGTGGTTTTTGTTGTGTTTTGATATGGTTTTGGTGTGTATTTAATTCAGAAATGGGTTTTGTAGTGGGGGTTTATCATGTAAAGCCATGTGATAAACTTTTTTTAAAAAACAATTTGTAATTTTTTAACAATGTTTATCAAATCATATCAATGGTGCAAAATATGTTTGGGGAATTTTAATTGGTGTGTGTTTGGGTTTAGTTTATAAGTGAACGGTAATTTTATGAAAATGATTCTTCCTTTATAAATGGATTTGGGTTCTTTGTGTGGTTTTTGAAATAGCTTGAAATGAATACTTTGAGCATATGATAGTTTGACATTGGAAATGAAAAAGTGTTTTTTCTGTGATATGTTGTGTAATGTTTTTTGAAATGTATATCCAATGGTCTGTTTGGAAACACATGTTTTTTAAAAGAAGTTATTTAATTCTTTATGTAAAGTGGAGTCCCGTTTTGTACCTCCAACTCAAATGATGATATTGGTATGAACATTAAAAAAAGATTGTGCATTTTTCATTTAGTGTTTGAAACATTTTACTAAAATTGCATTGGAGACTTTGGTCTTAGAGGATTGTTTGGAAATTCCGACTTATGGGTGGAGTTGTGATAACTATTATAATGGGTTGTGTTTGGAAATTGTGTGTTCCTAGTAGGAACTTTAAATGTTTTTAGACTATTTATTTCGAGATGGATGTGTCATGATGGTCTGTTTGGCACATTCATCTTTAATGTAATCTTTATATTTACTCTTTGAAATGATGATGTTTTGATTATTGTATTCCCATTTAACAAATTTAGTATTTTGAGAAAACCTTTCAAATGATATTAATGTTTTTCATGGTATGATGGCCTGGTTGGCACTCTGTTAAAGTGAGACGACTGGTTTTGTATATAAGGTGTTCATGTCTCATGTAACCCTTTATGGGTTAATTTATTGGAAGAGTCAGTGTTTTAGGAAGGAAAGTGTAGTGAGATGAGCCATGTGTGTGAGGGACTTTCTGCCTACATAGTATTATTATAACCACCATGGGTTCGTTGGTGTCTTTTAGATGATCGTGCGATGATTACTGATCAAACCCAATTAGACGGGTAGGTACCCCTTGGATTTGTTGTTCGGTCAGGCGATCTTTGCCACTAGATTGGTTAGTTTAGGGTAGCCAGTTGATATATACATAAGATCTTCACCATATTCTCGTAGGTGGTTCCGAAACCAGGTATATACATGGGTCTTCTAGGTATGTTTAGGATCACCCATGGTTACTGGATTATTAACATTTCTTGTTTACTTTCCATTGAACCTGTTGATTATTGGTTTGCATATTTTACTTGTTTTACTCTGGCCCCATTTTGGTACATTTTGTTTTGGATTTTTTTTATAAAATGAAAAATGATTTTGGGAATGGTATATAGCATGTTTTGGATTTTAAATGGGAAAAACATGTTGTTTACCTTAAAATGTGAAAACCTACATTTATATTTGTATTTAAAACTTGTGTTATATGATTTTTTTGGAAAGAGAATGTTTGGATTCTGTGGTTATCTTTTTCATCCCTATTGAGAATCTCTATGCTCATGCCTATCATGTTCATTCAGTTGCAGGTTCAGTTCTTGTTTAGGTTCCTTATTTAGCTACACAATGTTGGAGCAGGCTTGAGTCTGAGATGGGTGGTGACCTAAAAAGTCACAAAGAGGTATGTTCGATTTTATTTTCTTTCCGATGCTAGTGTTTATTTTTATTATCTGTTTTTTTTAACTTTTTACCTTTTATTCATGGGCTAAATCATTCCCAACAATTATGTTTTTATGCTTGACAATGGTTGCCAGCCCATGGGGATCAGGAACTCCCTTAGGTCCATTTTGCAGACCAACTCGGGTAACTGGTTCAGGGTTGACATGGGTTGGTACATGAAAAAATGATTTAAAAGGTAGATTCTTGTTATTTTGGGTGTTCATTAGATAGATATTAGGAATTTCAGGAGTCAATAGGTTGGTATGAGGAGGACTTCATTAACCTTTTCTTGTTCCAAACCTCGAGTCGCTAGGGGTAGTCCGGTTTTTGATTCATTGTTTCGTCTGGTTTGTTTTCTATTGAGGAATGAAAATAGATGCAAGTTAATGTTACCTCGTGACCTCAAATGGAGTAGTTATCCACATGGAGTTTGATTGCATGGTTGAGCTTCTCTTAGTCGTTCATGATTTCTTGGGGCATGAGTCACTACCATGTCACCAAGTTATGCATAACTGCTAGTTCCTCATCCCGATGGTTTTTTTCAGATGGGTTTTGATTTGGATTGGGTTTATGTAACCATTTTTTTAAATGAAAAGGAGAAATGATTTTTTAAAATTGAATTTGGTTTAAAAAGTAGGTTTGGAATTTTGAAAGTGACCTTGAAAGAATGTAGTATTGAAATCTAAAATGGAAAAGAGAATTTTTTGTTTTGTTTGTATTTGTTTGGTTTTTAGATGGTTGTATTTGGATGAAAGAACTTTCATTGATGTCTCTTCTGTTTGATATTGATTTTTGATTTGTGTTTTGTATTGTGTTCAGAAAATTCCACCCAAAAAAGTCCCCAACATTTCTGATAAGTCATGCCCAGTTTTTGGTCCTTCTTAAACATTGTCTGTACTTAACAGTGATTGGGGTCTGTTAATGGTAGTTATGTGGTTTGAATAGGTCGAGTTTGCTTTTAGAATGTTGGGAACTCCAGCTTGTTGAAGTCCAAGCTTTCTTAGGATTATTTTAGGGTCTGTATTTAGACAAATGAGAGTTGCTTGCCCCACCGTCAATGCAAGTTGGGATGACATGATATGTCCTTAAATCTGTCTTCTTCAAATGGTTTATACTTGAAGAAGTGAAGACAAAGAAAAATGGAAGAGCTCATGTGTATTCAAAAAGGCGAATGGACAGTGAAGGCATATGTTGACCATTTCAAGGATCTTGTGTCTTTTCCTCTAGATGCAGCGTCACAGTATTTGATAAGGACTTATCTCTTCATCAGGGGACTTTCTCTAGAGATCAAGGATAAATTCCCCCTTATAGGGAACATTCTTTTGAGAAGTTGGTGGATGAAGAATTTTTAGCTGAGTTGGTCTCCAGAGCGCAGATGGATGGAAATCTAGCATATCAAGTTGCTCATGAAGGACCCCAATCTGGGGAGAAAGGTGTGCCAGAGGGACCTGTTTCTAAAGAGTCCACATTTTTGGTTCTGGCTTTGAGTTCTTCAGGCCGTTAGAGGGTGTTCCATTAATGTGTAAGTTTAGGGTACACGAATCTATCATGTCGCATCCCTCCGAAGACGTGCCATCCTTGAACCTATCTGGGTCATTAAGAGAATTTTTGCAAGAAGCGTTGTTTGATGAAGATGCTGTGATTGGAGTAATTTCATTTCATGACTATGAGGACGGATATGCTTTAGCCATCAAAGCCCCATCCACAGGTCTTGGTTTTATGCTTTCACACATTCGGGAGTTTTAGGGGGTGTGAAGTCTCGGTCTGGGTTTTGTGTTCTTTGTTGGTGGGTGAACATTTAATGTTTTTTCCATTATGGTTTTTCTGCTGTAAATGTTATGACATTGTTGTGGGTTCATTTTTTTATTATTTAGTTATGACATACATGTCTTTTGTAATTCATATAGTTTTTATCCTAATCATGGTTTTCTAAATCATGCACTTTTCTTAAAAGATTTATTGACTCTTTTATGGATTCCTATTGGTTTAGCAGTGTTCGTTTAGAGAAGTATGTAACTGCGAAGGAGTTAACGATTTTGGTTATACTCAGGTTCACTATTTGAGTTAAGTTTTACTTAGGTGTTTTTTCTCCAGTATTTAGGGTTTTTGGTCTGGGTTGAGAGTTACATGTTTTAAAAGAGGTGTTGATTTTCTCATGCTATATAAGTTTGTTAGGATCGGTTGGAAGTTCTCACAGAGACTCTACCTTCTTGGGATGTTATGTTTGAGTGTTAAATTTCATCACCATTTGAGTTCTTATGGCAGGGAGAACACTCTCATGTTATCTCATTATTTTGTGTTGTGGTACCTTTCGGTTTTAGTTGGGTATTGACTCTTCTTTTGTCTATTGTTTGGACGGGTAACTTTCTGGGGGGAAGTGTCTGTCGTGGGGACAATTGTCACACCTTAACTTTAACGTTTAATTTTATTTTAATATTTCATTGTTCTGTGGTTCTCTCACCAAATTTCAGGCTGGGGCCCAGATTAATATATCTTTTTCATTTAATATTTATACTGGGCTTCGGACCCAAGCATTGTCACCACATGGTTGGTGGTAGCCATGAAGTTGGCCTATGAGTCAGGAAATTTCTAATTACTATTAATATTATTATTATTGTATTTATAGTATTATTTATTGTATTTAATAATTATATTTATTTATTGTTATTACTTTTTTTAGAAAAATGATTAAAATGATTATTAAAATTATCATTATTGTATGAAAGTTGTTAATATTATTTTTTTATCAACATTGTTATTTTTATTCTTATTGTTATAGTTATTATTTTTATTGTTGTAAATTTTTATTATTATGGTCTTTATTATTGTTACTTTTATTATCATTATTTTGTGTTTTATTTATTATTATTATTTGCCTTATTTTTCTTATAAGGCCCCGGCCTTAAACCTTACTTAATATTGAATTAAATGAATAATTCACATTTAGGATCTTTTCAGGTTTAGAGTTTTAGAGAATTAGATCATAAATCCTGAATTACATTCCGTATTTAAACAAAGTGGTTACATAAAAGATAGTATTCGTTTTTTCCCATCAATGGAAACATATTTAAAATAAAACATGGATTCTTTCTTGACACCTCCTTGACACTATCATCATATCATTCACATTTCTCTTGACCTGTGAAAAACATTTCAAAAACTTGGGATGAGCATAAAAAGCATAGTATGGGATATAAAAGTATAAAAAGAAAACATTAGTCCATGTATGAAATAATAGTTTACTCATAAAACATAAGCATTTTAACATACCTCATCAAATCATGAATAAATCATAGAAATCATAAGACATAAAGGTAACTTGAGGCATTCATAACATTCTTACGTAGGGAGTAACACTCTTGGTTACATTTGGAATACCGATCACAGTATATTCCCTAAATCTCTTCAAAGAAACCTCAACGTTTAACCCCTTCGCGTTACCAAGTTCATTGGAGAGCTATATCAGGCTCACCCGCCCTTCACCGAACCACCCGTCTTCATAACAATGCCCAAGAACCATAACATAATCGTATCACATAAAACATGAATAAAGAAAACATAACATTTCCTCATATCAATCACAAGATATCAATACAACACATTGATATAATAAAAATATTATGAAAACCATTTTCAACCCAAAAATAAATAAAAAGTAAAATAGCTTATTTATTTTTCTTTTTTTAAAAAAATGTATGGCTTATAGAGGAAGGTGAAACTCAAATAATGGTCATGGCAGCAGAGAAGTCGTTGTCGACGCATATGTATGACAAAAACATTCCCTTTTGTCATTTAGTAAAACGTTTCGTATAAAAAAAGATTCATTTTGGATAAACGTAAAATTCAAAGGGGTTTATACACCGTATAAAAGAATGTTGTGTATAAAACAAAATATGCCACAATGAAAGGAGATTGAGACGAAGTCCCATACCAAGACGGTATCCTTGGATTAAGGATAAATCAATTACATAATTATGTGTGACAAAAGAATACACCAAATATAAGTGGATATTATGTGTAAAAAAATCATAGGAAATTCAAACATATTCATAGAATTACATATTCAAGGAGTACAAGTTTATTCCAAAGAATCAAAATTGGGTTAAGAAGTTCCCTTGCAAAAATTCGACAGCCTAACAACGTCACTTCAAAACATCCAAAATGTATTAATGAGAGAAAGAAGGGGATCTCATCACATAGACATAAAATTTACATCAATAAGGATATATAAGAACATATCCCAACATAATATTATGTTAATTAAAAGTCATATAAAAATAAGTCTTTTAAAAAGAGGAGGGTGAAAGGTTCCCTTACCAACTTGGGTAACTTTCGAAACGTACACCCCATTGAAGAAGGTTCATTCAATGAATATGAAAATACCCATAAATGAAATTATATTACACAAAGAGTATAATAAAGGTAATTACATACACCACTCAAAGGAAATGGTGTAAAATGTAGCATAAATCTCACGGGACTAAAAGTGAGATGAAAAATCCCTTACGAAAACTTGGCATCCTAACGGCGCCACTTAAAACAACCAAAAATGGATTGATGAGATCAAATAGGGTCTCTAATAATATTACAATAAAATGAAAAACAAGAGGAATATAAAATATCATCCCCCATCATAACAAAGAGGAGCTTTAAAAGAAGTGACATAAAGGAGAGTACTTAAAAAGAAATAGAGAGGTTAGATCTCTTACAAAAATTCAGCAGCCTAACAGTGCCACTCAAAACATCCAAAATAGATTGATGAGAGAAAATAGGGTCTCTCATCATATGATAATAAAACGTACAGTAGGAGTAATATAAAATAACAACCCAATCATAAGAAAGATGAGCGTAAAAGTAATGACATAAAAGAGTGTACTTAAAAAGAAAGAGAGAGGTTGGATCCCTTACCTCGTGTCCGACATGACTCGGTCGTTCTTTAATCTCCTTAATAATAAAATTTGGTCAATTTATAATTTCTTAAGGACCTACTTTAAAGATTATTATTCAGTTAATATCGTATATTATAATTTTATAATAATTGGTTAATAAAGTGAGTTCATATCAGACGTTTTTATCGATGTTCAGTACATGAGTAAAAATCGAACTTGTTGGAAAATAATTTTCCATGTAGTTATAGGTAAATCATATCCATAATAGTATTTATGTTTTAAATATCATATATATCCAGTATATATTCATTTTATACTATTCCATAGCATTTGGAGATAAAAAATTAAATGCACCGTTAATGAAGAGGGTTGGTCGTACGTACACATGAACGCTACTTTCATTTTTTGTCATATTAATGGAATTAAAACAAAATGGGAGATATATATATTATAATTACAGAATGATATACATCATTTAGATGTAATATATTACATATATATCCATTATATATATGTACTTATAATAGTACATAACATTTGGAGATAAGAAATGAAATGTACCATTCATGGAGACGGTAAGTCGTACGTACGCATGAATGCTACTTTCATTTCTTTTTTTTTTGTATTCAATGGAATTAAATAATAATTATATAAAGGTATATTATAATTCCAGTAGGATATAATATGTAATACCATTAATTCAATCCTTAATACGTCCCACATATGGCATTAACGAATCAAATCACTTTGAGGGGGCGATAGTCCACACTTCCTAAAATAAAGATATCACGTTTACCAATAATGGAAACCATAAAGGTATGCCATAAATGAAAAATATAGAATCTTATGGGAAATATAAACATATTATATATCATATATAAATATAGTGACATCTTAATGGCCACCATTGAAGGTGTTAAAATAATATTGAACAATCATCGTTTCGTGAGGCAGTAATTCGCCATCCACAGAAACAGTATGTTCTTTAACCATTATATGGAGGTGTGTGAAAGTGTAGCTTGAATAAATATTATAACAACATCCTAGTATATTTAAGATACTGGTTTTGTTACAAAAAAAGTAAAAAAAAGAGTTTAGGGGTTTGAAGAAGAAAAATAAAATAAAAGAACACAAGAGAAGACAATACCTTTAAATCGGGTAACTCACTTTGATTTGAGCTCAAAGGCTTCCTTGGAAAGGATTATGCCCAAAGTGAGGCTTCAATGGTGAATATAGGGATGTGGAGAGATGAAACGGGCAGGGGTTGGCCGATCCAAAGGCTTGAGAGGTGTGTGTAAGGAGGTAGAGGTGGGGGCCTTTTATAAGAGGAGAGGAGGGGCACTCTTGGAATGTTATAAAATATTACTTTATTATAAAATGATTTTAGGATTCAAAAGGTCCAAAAATGATATAGTTCTAGGATAAGGTGATATGGTTTCGAAATCCACCCATACAATAGGTTTGAGACAAGTTTAAGACTTAGATTTCACCAAATATTCTCATTTTATTTAAATCGTTCATTTATGAGGTAATCACTGCATCATCACGGTGTTATAAATAAATTAATTTATTTAATATCTAAAAATTATATAAAAAACTATAATGATGTAGGAAATCTTTTTATATTTCTAATGAATACTTATAGTCAAAAATATGAATTGTATAACCCCATATAAAAATTGTTTTAGTAAAACAACACATGTTTATGACATTTTAATTTTAACTTTAAATAAAAAGGTATTAATGTCATTTTCTAACCAAAGTGGCTCCATGGGGTCCCCAAGTTGACCCATGGATTTTCCTAGTTGGACATGACTCATCCAATGAGGGTAGGACTTGTGTCTATGTCATTTCATATTATTAAAACATTATTTTTATCTTAAACTACACTAATTACCTATAATCGTGATTAAAACATAAAAGTTACTATTCACGCAAAAAATTTATTTTAATCCCATTGAACCAAATTTTACTTCTTAATGACAACCATGTATGTCGGAGTTTTGAAATTCAAAACAAAGAGGAGGTAAATTTTCATTTAAACGAAAAATCAGTTTTTTAAGTACCACTTAGTGGTTTCACTATTCATCAAAATTTGAAGTTTTCCAGAAAAATACCTAAAATTCACCCTAAGCTATATTTTATGTTCCGAATTCAAAAATGATGTCTATTTTGAAAAATTAAAAACATATAAGTTACATTAATTAATTTAATGATTAATTCCCGCTGTGAGAGCAAATTGCGTGTTTTAGGAAACAATAAGTATCAAAAGATTGACACTAGTTTAAGTCCAATTTCAAGATGAAATTAATTCTGAAGACCACTATTGGATTAAATGGTAAAAATATATTCTAATTTCACTTTAAAACCAATTCTAAAGATAATATAATCATATAAATAAATTATATTAAAAAGTGGTTTTGAATTAAAATACAACATTTTTCACTATTCTTTAAAAATGACCTTTATCAGAAAAATACCAAAAATTTACACAATGTAAATTTTTATGTCCCGATTCTAAAGAAGAATTTTATTTTTTCAAATATAACAAATAAAATTGTCAAAAGTTGATTTAAAAGAGGTTCGTCATCAAAAGGTGGTTAATCGACCTTTTAAAGAATATTAGAATGTTTACGCTTAAAATTGGATTCATTCGCATTTTTAATCCTCTAACATTTATTGTAAAAAGTAAAAATATTTGACAAACATATATAATCAATTTTTAGTTAGTTATGTTCATTCCCGCCATTACAACGGTTAGGTGTTAACTACAATTAAAAATAATATTATTTTATTATTAGAGTGCAACGTAAGATTCCCAAGAAACCCGTTGTTGCGTATTGGGTACGCCATCGAGCATAGCATCCTCTTTAATGTTATATTAATATTTTATTCACAAATATAGATAAATTTGGAAATGTCATATTATTTATTTTCCTGGGGTGTTACATCCCTCTCCCCTTTTGGGAATTGTGTCCTCGCAATTTTAAATTTGGGCTTGGAAACATCATTGAAAATCCGACATCGAAACAAGAGTCGGTAAAACAATCACTTTAAAATAAAGAATGATAAGTACAAAGGTCACCCGAGTTAACCCATACTAGTATTCCATGTAGGAAAACATGGATATGGAGGAAAAAACAAAGGGTCATTTTCTAAGGTAGAGTGATAGTAAACATGTCTAGGAGAAAGTTAACCATAAGAAAATCACAAACTTGTGATGGGTTAAACGGTATTCGATTCCCCAGTAAGAAAAGTTAACAAACATCATTTTGGTTTTAATTTACTCTTCATTGAGGAGTTTATTTTTCAGCTTAACTAAATCATAATGAAACATACTTACTTGTCAAGTAGACTTTCAACTTTTACTAGATTCCTTAATCAAACTCATATTTTCTCCAAAAAGATGAGTATTTAGGAAGACTAGTTCGCATTAAGAGTACTATAATCAACTTCTTGAGAATCACCTAATCCACAAAAGATAACTATATATTTCCCATGTCTTTAGACAAAATCGAAAACCAAAATTGTTAGTATGAGATCAGATAATCCACAAAAGTATAATCCTTTATAAAAAAAATATATTCTAAATATCCAAAATTTTCCCAAAAAAACCCAAAGATCAACGAAGACCATTCAATAAACAATTGTCCATAAAATTCTTCAAATTAAACCTTAGTATGATTGAAACCCAAATATTTGAAGGATTTAATCACATAGTATTCTAGGTACAAATTTACTTTTATCTCCAAATAACATCAGTTGCTCTTAAATACTCATATTGAAAAGTAATTAACCTAATCACATATCCTCGCTGATAGGTTAATAATTTCCATAGATAACCCAAAATAAACTTACTCTTGATTCCTGAAATCATCTAACTAAAAATAATTAGACAAACTAACCAGGGACTTCACGTAGTCCAGTGGTTGGCGATATATACCAGTCGCACTTTGGTTGTGGATTCGATTCTCGTAGCTTTGTCCGATGCAATGGGTTGTCACACGGTCTGTGTGTTGTCCTTTTTCCAAAAATATAAATTCTTAAAACATTCCCCAAAACGAGATAAAATCATCAAAAATAAACATAACATATTTTAACATTATGTTTATCTCATGCCTTTCATTTTCCATCATAATAAATAATAACACATAATTACCTCAAAATTAAGGATCATATAAACCATAATGGTTACCTTTATAATTATTACCAGAACTTTCACATCGATTGGTCATCTTGTAGATGATTCATTATAGAACATACCAAGGAAAAATTGGTTGATCATGACTCCTTGATAGTTGGTTTAGAACAACCACAAGTTTCCTCATTGAATCCCCCATTTCATCCAGCCTCTTAATCCGAGAACCACCACAGTTTCCTTCAAACCTATTGTCACTTTGGTGCCTACTAGATCCATCTATTCACTAAAAACAAAAATGTCCGTGTGATTATATCAACAAAACCATCATGTACTAATGAGGAAGATAAACACTAAGATATACTTACTCATTCACTTTATCTAAAACTAGGACTCTCTCTGAAATCCTAACCATTATGGTAATGTCACTTATACCTAGATAATTCCCTAACCTCTAAAGTTATCTAAACCAACCTATGATACCAATTATAAGGCACCGGCCTTAAACCTTACTTAATATTGAACTAAAGTAATAATTCACATTGAGGATCTTTTTAGGTATTGAGTTTTAGAGAATTAGATTATAAATCATGAATTACATTCCACATTTAAATAAAGTGGTTACATAAAAGATGGTATTTGCTTTCCCCCATCAACGGAAACATATTTAAAATAAAACATGGATTCTTTCTTGACACTTCCTTGACACTATCATCATATAATTCACCTTTCCCTTGACCTGTGAAAAACATTTCAAAAACTTGGGATGAGCATAAAAAGCTCAGCAAGGGATATAAAAGTATGAAAAGAAAACATTAGTCCATATATGAAATAATACTTTACTCATAAAACATAAGCATTTTAACATACCTCATCAAATCGTGAATAAATCATAGAAATCATAAGACATAAAGGTAACTTGAGCCATTCATAACATTCTTACGTAGGGAGTAACCCTCTTGGTTACGTTTGGAATACCCATCACAGTATATTCCCTAAGTCTCTTTGGAGAAACCTTAACGATTAACCCCTTCGCGTTACCCAATGCATTGGAGAGCTATATCAGGCTCACCCACCCTTAGTTTATCACAAAACCACCCGTATTCATAACAATTACCAAGAACAATAACATAATCGTATCACATAAAACATTCATAAAGGAAGCATAACATTTACACATTTCAATCACAAGATATCAATACAACAGATTGATATAATAAAAACATTATGAAAACCATTTTCAATACCAAAATAAAAGAAAAGTAAAACATGGTATTTATTTTTCTTTTTAAAAAAAAAGTATGGCTTGTAGAGGAAGCCGAAACTCAAATAATGGTCACGGCGGTGGAGAAGTCTTGGTCACCGCATACGTACGACAAAAACATTCCCTTTTGTCGTTTAGTAAAACGCTTCGTATAAAAGAAGATTCCTTTTTTATAAACATAAAATTAAAAGGGGTTTATACACCGTATAAAAGAAGGTTGTGTATAAAAAAAATATGCCTCAATGAAAGGATATTGTGACGAAGTCCCATACAAATATGGTATCCTTGGATTAAGGATAAATCAATTACATAATTATGTGTGACAAAAGAAAACACCAAATATAAGTGCATATTAAGTGTAAAACAATCAGAGGACATTCACACATATTCATAGAACAACATATTCAAGGAATAAAAGTTTATCCCAAAGAATCAAAATTGGGTTTAGAAGTTCCCTTGCAAAAATTCGACAGCCTAACGACGTCACTTCAAAACATCCAAAATGGATTGATGAGAGAAAAAAAGGTGATCTCATCACTTGGACATAAAATTTACATCAATAAGGATATATAAGAACAAATCCCAACATAATAGTATGTGAATTAAAAGACATAACAAAATAAGTCTTTAAAAAGAGGAGGGTGAAAGGTTCCCTTACCGACTTGGGTAACATTCGAAACGTACACCCCATTGAAAAGGGTCATAAAATGAATATTTAAATACCCATAAATGAAATAATATTACACAAAGAGTATAATAATGGGAAGTACATACAACACTCAAAGGAAATGGTGGTTAATTTAGCATAAATCTCATGGGACTAAAAGTGAGATGAAAAATCCCTTACAAAAACTCAGCAGCCTAACAACACCACTTAAAACATCCAAAAATGAATTGATGAGATCAAATAGGGTCTCTCATCATATTACAATAAAATTTATAGAAAGAGGAATATAAAAGAACATCCTCCATCATAACAAAGAGGAGCTTTAAAAGAAGTGACATAAAGGATAGTACTTAAAAAAAGAGAGAGGTTAGATCTCTTACAAAAATTCAGTAGCCTAACGGTGCCACTCAAAACTTCCAAAATGGATTGATGAGAGAAAATAGGGTATATCATCATATGAACATAAAACGTACAGTATGAGTAATATAATATAACATCTCAATCATTAGAAAGATGATCTTAAAAGGAATGACATAAAAGAGTGTACTTAGAAAGAAAGAGAGAGGTTGGATCCCTTACCTCGTGTCCGACATGGCTCGATCGTTCTCTAATCTCCTGAATAATAAAATTTGGTCAATCTATAATTTCTTATGGACCTACATTAATGTTTATTATTCAGTTAATATCACATATTATAATTTTATAATAATTGGTTAATAAAGTGAGTTCATATCATACGTTTTTGTCGATGTTCGGTACATGAGTAAAAATCGAACTTATTGGAAAAGAATTTTCCATGTAGTTATTGGTAAATCACATCCAGAATAGTATTTATGTTTTAAATATCATATATATCCAGTATATATTCATTTTATACTATTCCATAGCATTTGGAGTTAATAAATTAAAAGCACCATTAATGGAGACGGTAGGTCGTATGTACGCATGAACGCTACTTTCATTTTTTGTCATATTAATGGAATTAAAACAAAATGAGAGATATATATATTATAATTACAGAATGATATCCATCATTTAGATTTTATATATTACATATAAACCCATTATATATATGTACTTATAATAGTACATAACATTTGGAGAGAAGAAATGAAATGTACCGTTCATGGAGACGGTAAGCCGTACGTACACATGAACGCTACTTTCATTTATTTTTTTGTATTAAATGGAATTAAATAATAATTATATAAAGTTATATTATAATTACAGTAGTATATCATATGTAATAACATTAATTACATCCTTTATACGTCCCACATATGGCATTAACGAATCAAATCACATTGAGGGGGCGGTAGTCTGAACTTCCTAAAATAAAGATATCGCGTTTACCCATAATGGAAACCATAAAGGTATGCCAAAAATGAAAAATAAATAAGCTTAAGGGAAACATAAAAATATTATATATCATATATAAATATAGGGACATCTTAATGTCCACCTTTTAAGGTGTTAAAATAATATTGAACAATCATCGTTTCGTGGGGCAGTAATTCGCCATCCACAGAAACAATATGTTCTTTAACCATTAGACGGAGGTGTGTGAAAGGGTAGCTTTAATCCTTCTTATAAAAACATCCTAGTATATTTAATATACTGGTGTTGTTACAAAAAAAATAATAATAATATTTTAGGGGTTTGGAGAAGAAAAAGAAAACAAAAGAACACAAGGGAAGACATTACCATTAAATCGGGTAACTCTCTTTGATTTGATCTGAAAGGCTTCCTTGGAAAGTATTCTGCCCAAAGTGAGGCTACAATGATGAATATAGGGATGTGGAGAGATGAAATGGGAAGGGGTTGGCCGAGCCAATGGCTTGAGAGGTGTGTGTAAGGTGGTAGAGGTGGGGGCCTTTTATAAGAGGAGAGGAGGGGCACTCTTGGAATGTTATAAAATATTACTTTATTATAAAATGATTTTCGGATGTAAAATGTCCCAAAAGGATATATTTCTAGGATAAGGTGATAAGGTTTCTAAATCCACCCATACAATAGGTTTGTGACAATTTAAGACTTATATTTCACCCAATCTTCTCATTTTATTTAAATCATTCATTTATGAGGTAATCACTACATTATCACGGTGTCATAAATAAATTAATTTATTTAATATCTAAAAATTATAAAAAAACTATCATGATGTAGGAAATCTTTTTATCTTTCTAATAAATATTTATAGTAAAAAATATGACTTGTATAACCCCATCTAAAAATTGTTTTAGTAAAACAACACATGTTTGTGACATTTTAATTTTAACTTTAAATAAAAAGGTATTAATGTCATTTTCCAACCAAAGTGGCTCCATGGGGTACCCAAGTTGTCCCATGGATTTTATTGGTCGGCAATGACTCATAAAATGTGGGTAGGACATGTGTCTAGGTCATTTCATATTATTAAAACATTATTTTTACCTTAAACTACACTAATTACCTCTAATCGTGATTAAAACATAAAAGATACTATTCACCAAAAAAATTATTTTAATCCCATTGAACCACATTTTACTTCTTAATGACAACCATGTGTGTCGGAATTTTGATATTTAAAACACATAGGTGGTAAAATTTCATTTAAATGAAAAATCAGTTTTTTAAGTACCACTTAGTGGTTTCACTATTCATCAAAAATTGAAGTTTTCCAGAAAAATACCAAAAAATCACCCTAAGCTATATTTGATATTCCGAATTCAAAAATTATGTATATTTTAAAAAATTTATAACATATAAGTTACATTAATTAATTTAATAATTAATTTCCACTATCAGAGCAAATAGCGTGTTTTTATGAAACAATAAGTATCAAAAGATTGACACTAGTTTAAGTCCAATTTCAAGATGAAATTAATTCCAACGAACACTATTTTATTATATGGTAAAAATATATTCTAATTTCACTTTAAAACCAATTCAAAAGATAATATAATCATATAAATAAATTAGATTAAAAAGAGGTTTTGAATTAAAATACAACAGTTTTCACTATTCATTAAAAATGAACTTTATCGGAAAAATACCAAAAATTTACACAAAGTAAATTTTGATGTCACGATTCTAAAGCAGAATTTTATTTTGTCAAATATAACACATAAAATTGTCAAAAGTGGGATTTAAAATAGGTTCATCATCAAAAGGCGGTTAATCGACCTTTTAAAGAATATTAGAATGTTTACGCTTAAAATTAGATTAATTCGCATTTTTAATCCTCTAACATTTATTGTAAAAAGAAAAAATATTTGAAAAACATATATAATAATTTTTTAGCCAGTTCTGTTCATTCCCGCCATTACAACATCTATGAATTAACTACAATTTAAAATAATATTATTTTATTATTAGAGTGCAACGTAAGATTCCCAAGAAACTCGTTGTTGCGTATTGGGTACGCCATCGAGAATAGCGTCCCTTTTAAAGATATATTTATATTTTATTCAAAAATATTGATAAATGTGAAAATTTCAAATTCTTTATTTTCCTAGGGTGTTATAGTTTTATTATTATTATTATTATTATTATTATTATTATTATTATTATTATTATTATAACATAAAATGGATTTTTTTCATCTAACACTAATCCCCCTATCCTCATTTCCTACCCCCTACCCTATCCATCATCTACCTTTGCACACTAGAGGCCATCTCCATCCTACCTTCTCCCCTCACGTGGCCACTCCAGCTCTTCCGTCGATCTCCCTCTACACCACCTTCATCGGTCCTCCCTCAACGCACCCTGGTCAGCCACCCGCTCGCGCCCCGGCCTCCGCACAGTCCTCCTGACCTCCCCGGTTTTCCTTGACCAGTCGCGATCATGTGGCCAATCAACTAGTCGACCTCCTCCCAAATCCATGCCTCCTTTCGATCTCCTTTCCACCTCCCGACCCTGCGCCGCTCCTCTGACCAGCAGACCCGAACCCTCATCCCATGTGGTTTCCAGCGAACCCAAACCCCACAATCCTGAAGTCTTATGGAGAACCCGACCTCACATGTGGTAGTAATATTCATATTTGTTATGTTTATTTTTATTTTGGCCAATCCCCATCATTTCATGTTTTGACTGTCATGTTTATCTTGTTGTTTTAGGAGTGTGGTAGGTCCGTAGAAGGTTGTTATTCCCTCCGATAAAGCAATGTCACGGTCATACAACTTTGAGGTAGGTGATTTCTGAATTTTTTCTTTCCCGCACAACTCATGACACATGCGTGTTTTAAATACTTTTTGAAATATCTTTTGTTCCTTCATAGTATAGTACTTAGATTTTTGATTTTTTTTGTTCGTTAAAATTTTTTTGATTATCTTTGAAATAAGTCTTGAGTTGTGTGTAGGTGATTCTGTATATAAATTTTATTTGATGAACCATTTTTTATTGTTTAATTGATTTAGAACCTTTGTTAATTAATTTTATTGAAAATAATTTTTTTTATTTACTAAATTATTTTATCTTCATAATTAATTTCTGGTTTTTTGTTAATGCATAATTTGGTGACAAATTAAATTTTAAATAAATTTAGTTTACCTCTAAAATTTGTATCATGTTTATAAAAAATGTTGTTTTTCTTATAAAAACCCATCTTGTGATGTTTAATGACTTTTTGTTAATTTTGATATTTGTTTATTCAACTTTGCAAGTGGTGCGTGTTGTGTTTTGGTAGGGTGTTGGTGTGCATTTAAATCATAAAGGGGGTCTTGAGTGGGGTTTTAGCATGTAAATCCTTGTGATACCCTTTTTTGTTTTTTTTTTTAAATTTTTGCACGGTTTATCAAATCATTTCAATGGTGAGAAATATGTTTGGAGGATTTTTTTGTGTGGGTTGGGGTTTGGAATAAATGTGAATGGTAATTTATTGAAAATGAATCTTTCATTCTAAATGGAATTGGGTTCTTCATGTTGTTTCTAAAATGGATTGAAATGAAGTCATTGAGCATATGACCGTTTGACATTGGAAATGAAAAATTGGTTTTTGTGTGATATTTTTTGTATTATTTTTGGCTATGTAAATCCAATGGTCTGTTTGAAAACACTTGTGTTTTCAAAGAAGTCACTTAATTGTTTATGTAATGTGGTACCTGGTTTGGTACCTCCCTCTCAAATGATGATATTTGTATGAACTTTTAAAAATATATTTCACATTTATCCTTTATATATTGACACGTTTTACTGAAAATGCATTGGAATCTTTGGTATTAAAGGCTTGTTTCCCTCTTCTGACTTATGGGTAGAGTTGTGTTCACTATAATAATGGTTTGTGTTTGGAAATTATGTGTGCCTCATTAGAACATTAAATGATTTTAAAATAATGATTTCAAAATGCATGTGTCATGATGGCCCATTTGGAACTTTTAGCTTTAATGTAATGTTTATGTTGACTCTTTGAAATGATGATGTTTTGATTAATGTATTCCCATTTAACAACTTTAGAGTTTTGAGAAATGATTTCAAATGGTTTTAATTTTTTGCATGGTATGATGGCCCAGTTGGCACATTGTTAATGTAAGATGACTAAATGAGTATATGAGGTGCTCCTGTCTAGTTTAACCTTTTTTGGGTGAATGTATAAGAATAATCCATGTTTGGTAAGGCAAGTGTGGTGAGATGATACACACGTGCGAGGGCCTTTCTAACTAAACAATATCTTTATAATCACCATTGGTTTTTGGATGTATTTTACATGATCGAGTGATTATTTCTGATCAAACTCGATTAGACGGGTTGGTACCCCCTTGATAATTAGTTAGGACAGGAGGTCATTACCATAGGATTGGTCATTGTAGGGCGGCCAGTTGTTTATAGACATAAGAGCTTCACCATATGTCAGACGGTGCTTCCAAAACCGAGTACGCCCTGGAGTATTCTAGGGATGTTTGTGATCACCCATGGTTACAGAATTATTTACATTGATTATTTACTTTCCATTTCACTGGTTTATTACTAGTTTGCAAATTTTACTTGTTTTAATCTGTCCTAGTTTTGGTAAATTCTATTTTGGATTTTGTTTATAAAATGACAAATGATTTTGGAAATGGTATGTTGTGTGTGTTGGATTTGAAATGATAAAAACACGTTGTTTACTTTAAAATGTGAATACCATAATTTTTTATTTGTATTTCAAACTTGTGTCGTTGGATTGTTTTGGGAATGATAATTCATGGATTATATGGTTATCTTTTCCATTGCTACTGAGGATCTCAGTTCTCATGCCTATCATATTCTTTCAGTTGCTGGTTCAGTTCTAGTTCTGGTTCCTAGTTCAGCTGCTCAGTGTTGGAGCAGGCTTGAGTGTGAGTTTGGTGGTGACCAAAAAGTTTATAAAGAGGTATGTTCGATTTAATTTTCTTTCTGTTGCATGTTTTTATTTTTATCATAATTTTTTTATCTGTTACTCTTTTATTCATGGTCCAAATCGTTTCCAATGCTTAAGTTTGGATACTCGACACTAGTTGTTAGCCTATGGGGATCTGGAAAGCCCTTCAGCCATGTTGCAGACAGACTGAGGTAACCGTTTTAGGGTTGACCAGGGTTGGTTTGTGACAATACATGCTCCAAAAATTCATCCATTGACTATAATAACTTCTCACCCCAGTTGATGGTTCCCCAATCTGGAATAAATATCTGAGAATACACTAAAACCCTTTATTTGGTCAAAAGTATCATCAATGTGTAGAAGAGGATATTGACTCTTAATAGTCATCTAGTTCAACTTCTGGTAACTGACACCCAAGCACAAGGTTCCTTCATCCTTCATGTTAAATAAAACAAGAGAACCCTATGGTGTCGTACTCGAATGGATAAACCCTTTAGACCACAAATCCTCAAATAGGGAGTTTTTCTCTTGAAGCCCTAATGGTTATATTATATGTTGTCAAAGAGAGACGGATTGACCCCTAGAATTAGTTCAATTGTGAACAAGACATCCCTATTGGTTGTAAACATTAAAAAACCTAAGGAAACACATCCATAAACTGATACACTATAAGAGGTTAGACCCCATGTACAACTCCCCCCATCAATCATAAGACTTTAAAACTTGGTTGTGAGCACACAAATCATATGAGAGATTGGTCGTTCACGACATACTGTAATATTCCATTCTATATGATTAATAGAAATATACCATAAAGAAACATGAAACTCACTCCCTTGTGGTAAAAATAAATATAAACCTACTACACAACCAACCAGTCCATTTTCAATATCAGATTCGAACCTGACATCTAAAGAATAAACATGTCACAAAAAATATGGTGCCCAACAATTTCATGGCCACACTCCTTACATCATCAGATACTCTTCTATCATACCCCAAACAGTGCACCAGTCGATTTAACCCCGTACATAAACTCTAAATCTATTGCCAAACCATTCAGAAAATAAATGATATAAAATAGATATAAGACCATATATAAAAAATAATTTTCTGGTGTAGAACCAAAATAAATTAGAACATGTCCTATCAATGGTCCAGACTTACTAACAATCATAAAAGGTTTAATTTTAAGTACTGGCCATGTTCACCTATGTTGGCCTCATATACGAGTCTCATGCACTATGATTACCTACTGATATAGAATATAATGTCTTCAATCACCTTGTCCCTCACTCTATCTATTATGGATAGTATATCTCCAACATATAGAATTCTATGGGTTATAATTAAACACCCTTTTATTTTAAAAGATTAATATGTTTGATATCGTATACAACAGGCATCACTAATAATAAACAAACCCAAAAATATTATTATTTAAATATGACTGTTATAACAAAGATATTAAATTTTAGGGTATGAATATAGTTAATTGAATTATGAAATATATATTTAAAGGACCTAGTCAATTAAATTCATTTATTAGTTCTTATTATTTAATTACTCAATTTTCAGTAACATTTTATATGATTCACAAATATGTTTTCTTCAAAATAAATATTTGTGACCACATATTATATAATATTTTTAAGGAAATTATAAATATTATTTCATAAAAATAATATCATTTTTTAAATCATTATATCATAATTATTTTTTGGTGAATTTGTGGGATTTTTTTGAAAAACATTGATTTTCAGTAAATAGTGAAAAATATGAATTGTAATTTAAAACAATATTTTTTTAGTTATATGAAAATATAAATTTTATTTTAAAATGTTATTAATGTAAAATATGACCTATTATATTATTAGTAATCTAATTAAATTCAGTATGATCAATTTTATAATTGAATTTGGTATAAACATATTGTTTAAATAATAAATTAATTTTTAAGAAAAACTATATATTTCTAAAAAGTGATTTTCATCTTGTTTTGGGACCTGATTTTGAAATTAATTTAAGATAAATATAAAAATTAAATTTGATAAAATTAATTCAATATTTTTAATCCAGAGTTTCAATGTTGGTAAATAGTTCACTTTTATTTATAGGAATTATGAGTTGTAAATCTGGTAAAATTAATCATAGTGGTAAAAGTTAAATCAGATTTATGTTGATTATAACTAAGTGATAAAGCCATAAATTTTCATCCAATTTTTTAATGGATGAATTAAATTCATCATAAATTACATTATGTGCTAAATATAATTATTTAATTTTAACTTGTCCATCAAAATGACCCTTATGATATTTAATGTAAAGAAAATTACAAAATGCCACACCCTAGGTTTTAAATAGATTTTATGTGTCCACATTGGGATAAAATAAATATATTATCAAACATAAATGTATTTTTGAATCGTAGTAAAATAAATTTCTTAATATAAATATATTTCTAATTTTTAGATGTTACATAATTTTGGTAAATGATTATGAAATGTCAATGTGGTATTTATATAATTGACATAAAACTAAAATAAATGATTATTTAAAGAAAAAAAATAATATAATTTGAAATAATTTATGTAACATATGAATTTTATAGATCAATATGAAATTCTAAGTATGTTTTGAAGGATTATATTTTAATTTCCCCTTTTCTCATGATGTATTTAAATAATAATTAAATGGTTACTATTGAAAATTACATTAACAGTATTTTCTGAAAATTAAATCTTATAAATTATTTAAAATTAATAATTATCTTATTTTTGAACATGAGGATGGAATATAGTGTAAATATTCATTAATTTTCTATTTATGAGTCATGTTTCTATTTATAGTAAAATTATTAACCATTTTTTATTAATATAGTGGTTACATTGGTTAAGATAAAAAATGGCAAACCAAGGGGTTGATCAAAAAAATATGGATTAAATGATATTAAAAAAATCATAAATTTAATTAAATGATGTTATTTCAACTATAAAACATTTTTATTAGAAATAATGACAATTTAGATTAATTTTTTTTCTAGAATACTCATGCTATATTTTATTTTATTTTTAAAATTTCTAAAGCACCCCTCACATAAATTATAAAAGGGAACCTCATCCCTCTCTTATTTACATCACATTGTGCCTTATATAATTACTATAACCTATAATAATATATTAATATTTTCATTATAAACATACTATAGGTTCATTATTTTCAAAATACCAACTCTAGGATCCTTAGGAAGAGATCAAATGTAGTTCTTGAAAAGAAGTGGAAATCACCGTAACTGATCACTCTATTTTAACATATTATAAAAATTATAAACCGATGGTTTTTATCATAACATTGTAACATTGATATATTAAATATAATAAAATCCTATCATGATTATAAAAATACCATTATTGATCCTCTATCCCATCAAATTGGAAGTGATGGTATCGCTCGTGCATACGTGCGGCTTACTGTCTCCATGTAGCGATACAATTCATTTTTAATCACCATATTTTATGGATGTGATCTATGATGGGTTAAATATTTATATATTATATTTATAATATAATTATATTTCTATAATTATAATAAAATATACACCTTCATAACTTCTAAACCATTGGAAGATGATAACATCACTCTTATGTATGTGTGGACTACCACCTCTACGAAGCGATGTGAATCATTTTTCAATTTTATTTTACATGGATAGTGATGAGGATGGTTTTTATGAATTTATATTATTTAAATGATGTAATAATAATTATTTCATGGTGAATAATTATCAAAATTAATTTCATTCCATCCATATAAAAGTGAATATAGTTCCCATTCGTATGTATGGCCTAAAGTCTATATAAACTGTGTAATTAATTATTCTACCGATATATTTTATGGATAAATATAAATATCTAAATATTGAATATATAATATATTTTAATAATGAATAAAATTTAGGAAATAATAATCCATGATAAATATCAAAATATCGAGACTACCAAATCAAAACATACTTGAAAAAACAAAGCAATTAACACCCAAACTAGTGACAATAATAAAAGAGTATTGACCAACAGGTGATAAAATATTGTCAAGGTATAATGTATGATATCATAGATATTAACATATTTTTTATATAACTATAATAAATTAAAATTTATTATACCATAGTTCATATAACCTACATGAAAATTATACCTTACGTAATGGATTTCATCTCAATTTCTACTCCATTCAGATATATTTGGTATTATGCACCCATTTATTTTTATGTGGTGTATATACTTCCCATTTTACGTAATTAAAATAAATAAATAAATAATAAATATAATTAAATTTTATTTCAATTACACTGACTAAAATGGTTTTCATATTTTCATTCAAATTTTTATATATTTGGAACATGAATTAAGTAGAGAAATGTTTAAAAGAAGAGATGATTTAATTTCTATATTGATAAGATATATTTTTAATATATATCCTTATTTTCTCTTAAATGTTTTAAAAAATTGAAAATTATAAAATGATTTATCAAAAAAAATCCATTTTTACATTTAAAAAAAAGGTTTGAAAATAATATTTTTTCATTTTCCAAACCAATTACATTTTGAATTTTATAAATAAAAAAATAATGTAATGACTGTTTTTTAACTTATGATACATCATTAAATTTTCCATCCATTATGAATGATATTTTAATGAATTAATTTTTTAAAAGTTTACATGGTTGTTTTTAGTGAAAATGTTTTACTCTATAATTGTGTAGTTTTTTTTCGAATATGTGACTTCAAAAAAGAAAACGTTATTTTCCTCATGAATGTTTTAATAATATTTTAATAGAATTACTTTGAATAAATGAAATAAAACCTTTAGTTTATTTATTCTCAACTAGGGATATCTTTTAATGATATCATCCTTTGAAATAATAACATACTTTTGATCATTGGATATTACAATTCTCTTAAATACATATACTCTTTGTATCATGGATGTTATTTTTACCAAAACTGTATACCATTTATACATATGGTTTTATATATTGAAATTATTTTATATATAGGGGAATTATTGATAAATCCATATTATTTACTCAATATATATATATATATTCCTGATAATTCATATTTTTTTCATGAAATAAATTGATCATTAAATATATGAGGAATGTATTGGACATGTACTGATGGTTAGGGCCCAGAATTATAGATCTGCTCGATGGATTGATAGGTATCGTGAGAAAAATCTATAATGAATAATTAAATGGTTTTTTTCTATGTATCAAACCAATTTTTTAAACATTCTTGGTATATGGTCTCGGTGGTGGAGATACCATGATGTATAAGATCATTGTGCCAATATTAATCATTTAGTTTATTGATATTTCAATTATTATCATTCATGAGATTGTTGTATTTTTATTATCCCTCAAAACTTTTTTTCTCATTATTTTGATTAAATTAAATATTTTATTTATTTATTTACCTTTCAATACTGATTATTCCTTATTTACTCATGACACCTTCCACTATATGTTACCCTTTTGGAGAATTAGAGATCACCATTTTATTTTTTTCCTAGGATATGAAGATGGATATTATGAGTAATATGAGGGACATAATAACATTTTTTGGACTATTTATTTCATATGTACATTGTGATATGGGGGTTATGAATGTATTTATTTCTCAAATATTTATAATTAATCTATCCATCATGGTGATATCCCTTATATTTATGCCTATTTAATAATGTAACCACTAACTATGGGATACTTGGGTTTGGGTCTTTATAGTTTGTATCGTATTATGTGTTGTAGAATCCTTGGAAACTAGATATTGGAAATCGTAAATTAGGAAATATAATCCTATGAATAACATTGAGTATAAGTCTATTTAAATGAAAAACATCATAAAAATTAGTAGATTATATATTAAGTGGTTTCCAACTATTATTGTTATTGCTCATTATAAAATTATCGGTTTTATTCAATGGCCAAAACGTGGAGGAATCATTATAACAACAAATATGATGGAAATTGTAGTGAATATGAGAAAAAATGGGCAATTACAAAATATAATGATATTATGATCATGCCTAATAAACTATCATGATATATGGTTAAAAAACATCAATAAGATTCCTAAACAGTAAAATAAGAGGAAAATTGAGTTTTATAGAAGTTCTTGTGTTAACGATCGTGCATGTATGAAAGTTCAATTACATATTTATCAATAATTTGGGAATAATAACTTTTAATAATTTCTTAAGGGAATGGGAAAATGTTTTACGTATTGAAAATAAGCGCATAAATCAATTACTTTTTGAGGAAAAAGTAATACTACAATTTAAAGGAATGAATTATATCCAACAAAACATTTTGTGTTAAATTGTCTTATGTGTGGTGAATATGGTCATTTTCCGATTCAATGTCTTAATCAAAGGGATAACTCTCAGACCAAGAAAGGATATATACTATGGAAATAGTATATGTGTAATGATTGAAATTTTTATATATTGGTCCTTAAGAATTATGTTATTGAAGTGTTCTAATATTCTTGAATAGAATAATCATGAAACATCTAATCATTATTCAAAAATAGCTTTTCTTTTTGATTTGAAATAATATGTTTAGTGGTACCGATATCCTAGAAGGGATATTCAGTGATAAAATTGTATTTTGTGTAGTAAAATGATTTTGTGAGTAATAACCCTTAATATGTGTTTGATATAAGGATAAACTTAATGTTTTTTTCGGATAAAGTCTATTTTTAAAGTCATATATACCCCTTTTGAAGTTCTATGTTATTGGAGTTCAACATGATATATTGAGAGACATTTATGGGAATACAAACCTTTGATTTATAATATGTCTTACTAAAAAGGATATTTGGACAATAATGATTTTATATTTTGTGGAGATAAGTTAGAATTAATTTATAACCTTTAATGGTGAAAATATTTTGAGGGTGTGTTATTTGAAGATTATTAAAATAAATGGGTTTTTAATATTTGGTAATATATCATATTGAAAACCATTGAATTTTAAAAAACATTATTTGATCGATCATTTAATTTTTTGAGGATTCTCATCATATTTTTTTGGAATTTTATGGTTTTAGAAAAAGGATAACCCATATATTGGTTGAACATATGTCATATCCTAAAAAGTTATAGTTATTAAACCCACAAAAAAAGGTAAATAAAGGGTGTGACACATACCATTAACCTATGAGATGCTTGGGTCAGTATTACATTGTGTTATTATAAATAATTTGTCTGATAAATGATAAGTTGATTTTGGGAATCATATTATATGATAAAATATTTTTGGGATTTTGAGGTGATTAATGTCATTTTATAAAACAGTTCATTCGGTTAATGTATATGTATCCTTTATGTTTAGAATAATTATATATTTAGGATGAATTCTATTGGGTTTTTAGAAATTAACATTTAAAGGTATGAGATAACCATTGAGTTTTAAAATTATTTAATGTTTAGTTTTCTTATTATATAGGATATATGGAATAAGTATATTGTTAACAGTGACATAGTTTATTATTATATGTTATATAGGTATTCACCTGTTTAGAATGTAAGAATATAAGAATATTTATAGTACCTAAAAATAAATTCTTGATCAAAATTTTCAGATTTGAATGTGGTATGAGATATCTTGTATGAGTCATAAGGTTAACTACTTATGAATGGATTAAGATGAACATTATTTATTATTGTTAAAGTTTAAATAATGATTCATCAAATTTGATAACATTTTCTAACCATTTTGTCTTTTGTAAAAAAAATTCAACTTAAATAGTGAAATATAGATCTTACAATTCATTAAAAGTGATCCAGGAATGAAAATTTCATCTCAAATATCCATTTACTAGAGTAAGAGATGAAGTTGGAAAAGATTAATTCATAAACAAAGGATGAGATTATTCTTACAACATAGAAATAAATCAAGTTTCACTTGTTTTATCTGATAGTAAAATAATTCATTGACATTAGAAAAAAACCTTGTATAATAATTTTATTTGTTTATTTTTGTTACTATGAAATCAATTGAGTTTTAACCCATAATAGGTTTATAGTTTTTTGATGGTTACATTTCCCATAACCATGTTTTTTATCACTCTTTTTTAATATATGGTCTTTTTTTCCTCTTTCATGTCCATGTTTTTACATTCCAATAATATTCTTCTATTCAGGAGCCACATTTTGTTATATGTTTTATATTTTCTCTTTTATTCTTATTAAGAATGAGTTTTTTAACCCCATTCAAAATGTTTGTTTTCCGAAAAGTCATTTTTCAAATTTCAAACCCTTTATTATAAATCACACGTTCAAATTTCAAGGATGAAATATACTTAATGGAAAGAATTTAACACCCTAATATTTTAAAATAACACTATATTGGATAGAATATACAACACGCAACACTGAGATCAAATGAACCCAAAAATATTATTATTTAAATATGATACTTATAATATAGTTGTCAAATTAGAAATTATAAATTATATTAACCAAATTATGAAATATATATTTAAATTAACTATTCAATAAAAATTATTTTTTTAATTAGTATGAAATAATTACTAAATTTTCACCGTATTTTTTTCTTTAAAAACATGTTCTCTTTAGAAAATATATTTTTATTTCTTTTTGTGATAATAAATTATAATTAATCTCTATAATATATATATTGTTAAATTTATAAAAACTAATTTTTTAAATCATAATATAAAATTATTCTTATCTTGAAATTTTCAGATTTTTCATAAAGGATTGATTCTCAAGTGACTAGTGAAAAATAATGATTTTTATTGAAAACAATATTTTTGGTTGACCCATTAAAAAAACATTTTATTTTAATATTTATTTTAGGTAAAACTAGTCCTAATATATTAATAATAATCTAATTATTCCCATCGGAATAGATATTTTATTTTTTTAAACTCTTTATTTACAAAGAAAATCACATTTTTAAGAAAAATGTAATCTTTCTTAGAAGAGGTTTTCATTGTGTTTTACCCAATTGTTTTAAAATAAATTTATTAAAATTATCGAGATTTAATTGGAAAAAATGGATTCATTATTTTGATTTAAGAGTTTCCAATTTCATATATAGGCCCCTTTTACTTATAGTCTTTATTAATTGTAATTGTGGTAAAATTTATCTTCATAGTAAAGGGTACATCGGGTTAATCTAGTAAGGTATAAAACTATAATTTTCCAACACGATTAGTATTAGATGAAATATCTTTGAACTTATCACATTAGGAAAAAAAATAATTATTTAATGTACACTTTTCCTTGAAAATGACCCTTACAATATTTAATGCAATGAAAGATACAAAATATCACTCTTTATGTTTTAAAAATATATTATGTTCCGATATGGGAAAAAAGTAATATATTATAAAAAATAAATGTAATTTATTAGGTTATTTAAATTAATCTCATGATAAAAATTTATTTCTAATTTTTATAAATGATCTATTTACATTAATTTCTTATCCAACACAATACATTATTAATGTAATTAATAGGAAAAAAATAACGTCATTAAAAATACTAAAGATAATATAATATGAATAAATTATGGTGTAAAATTAATTTTATAGATACAAATGAAATTATAGTTAATTTTTAAATGAATATACTTGGAATTTTCATTTTTTTATTAATGAAATTAAATTCAATTTAAATGAATAGTGTCAAAATTGACATTAATAATATTACATCAAAATATTATTTTATTAAATTTTTTAAAATTCATAATTATATAATATTAATATATGTGAATTAAATATGGTTAATATTATCATACATATTCCATTTATGAGTTAAATATCCATTTATAGTAAAATTATTCACCACTTTTGATTAAAATAGTGCTTACCATGGTTAAGGTAAAAAATGATTAACCAAGGGGCCAATAAAAATATTAGGATTAAAATGATATCAAAACATATATGAATATCATTCTATGGTATTATTTAAACCCTACACACATTTGGGTCTAATTATTAACCATTTTGAAGCATTTATATATAGAATAGTCTTATTATACTTTAATATTTTATAAAATTTCAAGAGTTCCCCTCACCTGAATTATAAAAGGGCACCTCCTACCTCACTAAATTACACAACTTTGAGCCTTATATATCAACCAAACACTAAAAAAATATCATTTAAAATCTCTTATACACATTATATAGGTTCTGGTCTCCTCAATATACAAATTCTAGTGTCCTTGGTGTGGGATCAAAAGGAGTTCTTCCAACGAAGTGGTAATCATCTTAACAAATTAATTTATTTTTACTTCTTATGATACCTATTTTAAATAAAAGTTATTTATTATAAAAATGTAACCTCAGTATAATATAATTAATAAAATTTTATCATGATTATGAAACCACTATTATCCACCCTCTTTCATATTAAATGGAAACTGAAAGTATCACTCATTCGTAGGTACGACTTATCATCTCCACATAGAGATATAATTCATTTTTCATCACCATATATTATGGATCATAATTATGATATATTTTATGTTTATATTTGATATTTATAACATAATTACACTAATTTAATTATAATATAATACTTACTTTCTTACCTTCTATACCATTTGGAAAAGATAATGTCAAATGTGCTTACATGTGGACCCCCACATTTACAAAGCGACGTGACTCAATTTTCATATATATTATAATTTAATGGTAATAAATACGTGTTTGATAAATATATATGATTTTAAATTATATAATAATTTCTCAATAAAAGTGAATAATTATCTACCTTTATTTTACTTCAACTTTCTAAAAGTGAATATAGTGTTCATTATTACATATGGCCTACCATCTCAAAGAATGGTGTAAATTATTTTTCTATATCTAAATTTTTTGGATGGAAAAAAATATGAATATATTTTATATATTAGATATTTAAATCATGACTAAGAATCTTTAGATAACTAAACCATATTAAATAATCATGAACTAATATTACCGAGTCAAAACATAGGTGAAAAAATGTTGTTTACTCCTGAAATGAGGATATTAATAAAAGATTATTAAAAAAAGATAAAATTTAATAAATGGGACACATATTATATCATATATTTTAATAGGATTATAGTATTTAACTATAATAAATTTAATTTATTTATACTATATGATATATCACTTGTGATATATTTGAGACCAAAGGTAGGAAATTTTGGATCAATTTCCACTCTAGTGAGTCAAATTTGATATTATATACCTATTTATTTTATGTGGTGCATATAATACCCCTTTCAGTTAATTAATACGAATATATATATATATATATTGAATGATTAATGTTTATTTCCTGTTTAAGATTTTAATTATTTTCAATATTTTCTTCCATCTTCTTCTCAATTTGTAACTAGAATTAAGAAATGAAAATTTAAAATGAAAAACATAACTTATTTCACATTTCATAAAATATATTTTTCATTAACATCGATTATTATTTTAACCATTTTCAATTTTTTTTAATTTTTTACAATGATGTTTCTAAAGTTAATTTAAACTTGTTTTATTTTTTATTAAATGGTTTAAAATGAGTCTTTTTTTTCGATTTCCAAACATGGTATATTTAAACATTTCTGAAAAAATATGGAAGAAATTATTTTTAAGATATAAATCATTAAAATAATTTCTGACCATTATATATAATCATTGATTTGAATCTTCCTTAACAATATTACAAGGGTAGATACACATAAACATTTTAACTATATAATTTTGTTGTTTTTTTAATAATTGAATTCTAAAATGGAAAGGTTATTTTACTCAAAAAAAATTTAATAAAATTTTCATTTAATTTATATTACTAAATTAAAATAACCCTTTATTTTACTTATTCACCACTATGTATACTTAATAATGATATTATGCTTCAAAAATTTCACGTACTTTTGATCATTGGGTATTATATATCTCTTAAATATCCATATTATTTGTATTATGGATATGATTATTACATATAAAATATACCATATCTACTTGTGGTGTTATACAATGACATTGTTTTATTTACTAGGAAATTATTGATAAATATATAGTATTTAATAAATACAGATTTTTTTGATAAGTCATATTCATCAATAATTAAATCAATAATTTGATATATGATGAGGTTTTTGGAAATTCAGTTAAGGGTGGGTCTTGAAATTACATAGCCCCTCGATTCAGCAATTCGTATCCTAAGACAAATAAGTAAAATAGCATTAAATGGATGTTTTTTTATTACAACACATTGTTTTAAACTATATTGGAACAAGTCATGGATGATATAGATATTATGAAGTATGAGATCATGGTGTCTAATATTATGTATTCCTTTAATTTAGAATTCAGTTAATATTATCATTATTAGATTAATACATTGATATTATACATAAATTTATTTTGTGATCAAGTGATTGATTAAATGACATGTGTTTTTTTATTTAACTTCCTATATTGATTATGGATTATATACTCATAATAGCTTCAACTGTATAAAACCCTTACTGAGTAGTTGATCTAACTCTTTTTTTCTTTTCCACGGGATTTTATGCTGGATATTGTGAATTACATAAATTATATAATAACCTTCTTCCTATGTATTTAATATTTACAATTTAATATGAGTTTCATTCATTTATCTAGTTCTCCATGACTGCTAAATTGATCAATACTCAATGGTAATATCCCTTGTATTAATGTAATTTTAATAATGTAACCACAAACTCTAGGCTACTAGGGTCTATGTTGTTACATTGGATCCCCATTCATGTTCACTATATCAACATATTCATTTTTCCCCACCTATCTGTCAAGATATCTCAATGATACATTGTATATCCCCCATCCTGATGAAAATATTTCACTCCAATGGTGGACAATTATATTGACCACATGTGTGACTAGATTTACTATGCTAAATTTAAAACACTCAATCTATACCCTAAGAGTCTAATAATCTAATTTGGATACTTTTTCCTCCACCACCCTAGTGACTTATCTCGTAATGTCACTTCCTACTCTTTGAGGGTGCACTACTTGATCACCCAGTTAGAAACAACTGTCCACAACCAGAATCCATGAAAATGTTCCCCTCATAAATGATCACTTGATTTGATATCATTAAAAAAATGGAAGATATTTTCATGGGACTGGATCTCACATCTGAGTCCATAATGTCAAAATTTAATAGAATCATCATGATATCTCATCATCCTTTAAAAAAGAATACAATTTGGTAAATCGGTCAACTAAATCCATCACTAAAATACGTCCCTTTGTCAATCCCCAACTCTACATCTCATTAATGACTCAAAGTATTTGTGTAAAAGTCATCTAATAACCCCTATTGGATGAACTTCCATACTATACCATTTACAAATCAGTTATACCCTAAATATCCCACTAGTGCATCATTAGTCCTTGTAACATGTATGTATCTAACTTGAAAATATTCTCATGTGGAGTATCAAGGTGTTCCTGAGAATTTTGGATAGATTTAATATAAAACTCAGCTACCTAAGTTCCACCCTCTATGAAAAATGTTAGTTGATTCTGTAGAAGGAATTCCCTTTTCTAGAAAAATATAATCAACACTTACCACCTTAAAACTATCCTTGTAAAATTCATAAGAAGAGTGAATTTAAAATGTAACTCTTCTTCTAACCTATCAATAAGAACCAACAGGGGTTATTGACGTTCTAATGGTGGTAAATTATTTGAAATTTCCTCATTACTCTCTATCATTAATAATAGTCATGGTGGAATCTCTATAAAATCCAAAACAGACATCTTAGGGTACACAGAAATTCATTTCATAGTTTCAAAAAAAGGTGTCACACTACGAATAATAAACTATCTAACATACATAATCCCAATAGACATCGTTGTAGTGCGGTCCAAACAATCAACCATCCTAATCTGAGGCCATGTTTAACTCTATGTAAACAAACATTCGGACTTTACAATCCTTACATTTGATGCCATTTTATCATCTTAAAGTCTATAAATATTTATAACTTTTTTATTTGGCATCATTATATCCCTTCAATTTTCATCATTCAATATAAGATATGTACAATCACTTTTTTAGTCACTACTTCTTTAAAATAATAAAATAAAATAAAATGTAATTTATTTCCCACAACCCCCGTTTTTTTTGTTTTCCCAATATGGTGCATGTCATATAAATACAAGAGTTCCTAAAATTATACATGTATACTAAAATATCATTTTATAATATCCCATGATTAAAATCCCATAAAATAAGAAAATTGCACAAAATGTGTATAATCCAACGTGAAATAACATCTAACTATAACAACAAACATCAAGAATGGTAAGCCCATCCTAGGATCTTGGGTTCCCCCCACATAAGCGTCAGATAATCCCATGAATGAGCTCATTTCTAAGGCCCCAAAAATCCATGTCCCCTTTATAAATTTCCAAATAATTATTTTTTAAAAAATAAAATTCATTATTACCACTTTGTAATGTCACAACTCATGTTCCACCATACTAGTGCCCTAAGATGGTTTGATAGATCACCTCAGGAATGCATCCCTATATACCAAAGGCTTCTAACTATAATAAGGGGTATAATGAGAATTGTGGGGAGACTATATGATATTTACCCGAGTTAAAAAATAGTGGAATTCAAAATAAAAATTGACATGAAATAATAATAAATACCCAATCATAAAAAACAACATTCCAAACTAAGGAAGTATCATCAGCTAAAATAGAAAACATGTCTTGTCATGATACTCTAATGTTTCAAATGGATATCAAAATAATGACACAATGTATGATCAAAATAATGGGTCTCGGTGACATTTTTTTTCCCCTCATACATGCTCCATCCCAAATCAACCATCTATCATAGGGCTTTTCCCTTATTTCTTCCTACAAACATGATATCTTCCTAGGTATCAATTACAATCCAAGAAGGGTGTAAGTACAAATATGTAGGCCACCAATAATGGTTTCTACAATAATATCTAATCCAGTAACAATTTATGTAAAATTAATGATAAAAAATAAATAATTAACTGAAAGTAAATCAGTTTTTTATTAAATAATTTTAAATTAACCCCTGGGGAACTCAGTTCATATAGTGGTAAAAACACAACAAACCACATTTGTCCCATGAAGAATGTATAGATTATATACACAATAGTATTTAACACTTTACTACACATTGTAGTTTATTAATTAAATCAATAAAATAATTATACCTTGGTTCATCAATCTTGGTACCCAATATATGCCCAAATATTGGAAGCATAGTTCATTTATCTAGTATCAAAACCCAATAGAGCTTGAAACATTAGTCTAGTATCTCAAACCAGTGATATTGTAGCATTATTTATGAACTAGAACAATATCATAAAGTGGAGGGGCCTAGATAAAATCTATAACTTTACCCAATGTTTATGAGCATCATCCAAACATCCCAACCATATCATCAATCATTATTTCACAGTTTCATCATCTGTAAACTTTATATATATAAAAAATATATATTGAATTAATTTTATGTTATCAAAATTTCGATATCTTATTATGTTAAATAAATTTAACATAATTCAAAAACTATCCCATTTTACAATTTATTCATAAGCACAACCATTAAGCATCATTTCAACCATTTAACAATAGGGACATAACCCTATTTTAAAATTAATCTCTCTTCCCATTAATTAAACCATAAACATTTATCATTCGAAGATAATAAAAAATAGCTTCTTCCATGTTAACATCTTAAACACAATAAAAATATATTTAATCTCATAAAACATTAAATTTTTAATCCAAAAACATGTCACATTATTTACATAGAGTGGAAAACCCCATGGATGACCATAGGTAGAGTCTCTTAATTATCAAAATACATGAAGAGGTTCACGAAGGGTTTCACATATTAAAATAATGGTTCAATTAAATTTTATTAATAAAAAAATTACTATTTGGAATAGAGGCACAACAGTACAACTACACACATAAGGGATACATTAACACTATGGGATATAGATTATAGACCACCTGCCTCAAGGTCACTCATGAACACTCTCCTAACCTCTACCATTAATTAAATATATAGCATCTAAAATCACCAATACAATGAATCCATTGGAAATAGGGTTCATGACCATTGGATGAAGAGGAAATATCTCATAACAAATATCCTAGAAAATATAAGTAAGTGGATTTAGAGACTTACTTGGAGCTTAAATTCACAATAAATAATCCTCAAAATTTCTAAGAGTTGAGTTAGAATCACCCTTGCGGGGGGAGGTTTCTCTTGGTTCATAAAAAATAATTTTTTAGATGAAATGAGGAATAAATCATGTGAAAATAATATATTGTTTGAGAGGCCAAATTGTAACTTTCCCATATTTAATGTGGTTTATGGTTTGGTTATTAGGTTTTTCAAACTGTGTGGGAACTATGTGGTCTCTTCTGTCCCATCAAAAAATGGGTTTTACAGTTTCCAGAGAACACCCACACAATTTTATAAACTTTACAAAAGCCATGTAGTTGGATTTTTTTCCTTACCATATAGTTTCTAGGCCCCAAACACATGGAATTCAAACTATGAATCCTCCTTCAATAAGGTTGTTGATTATGGTGCACAGTTAGTACAAATGAAGTTCCAATTGTCATTCATGCACTGTATTGGAAATATTTCATCTATTTCATGCCATGGACCCCCATGACACACTAGATATCATCCAAATACCTGGGAAGCACTACATTTACCATTTAAATGTAATTTTAATCCAATTTTTTTTAAAAAATACTTCTTAATAGAATATAATATAATAATCTAGTTATATTACCTCCCATTTATATCTTATAAGCTGTTTAGGATCTAATAATATCATTATCCATCAAAATTCCATATTAACTCCCTGAAAAACAAAATAGTGAGAAAAAAATAAAAAATTCTATTCATTATTGCTAACCATAAAAACTAACATCTTGTATCATGACACCACTACTAGAATCCATACATATAGCCATGAATCTATTATCAAGGTTTTCTAAACAATTAAAATAGAATACATTATGATGGTTTTTTCTTAAATAGTGAATAGAGTTCCAACCATATATTGTTATAATAAAACAATGGATTTTGGAGTTCCTTCATGGCTATGGCATAGAAATTTCCCATGGGAAGGGTGCAAGAATCACCTATAGTCATTTTTTTATCTAAAATGTTACTATAATCCCCCTATAGTTATTCTTCTTTGAAACTATAATTATAGGTTACAAATGTTGATCGTATTGGAAAAATATTATAATAATATATTCTTATGTTAATAGTTTTAATACACCATGACCATATATGGCTATTTTTAACATGTGGAAATGGTTTTAATGTGTATTGTCACTATTATATATATATATATTTAAGAACTATATTTTTAAAATGTTTCATATTCTAGTGATTAAGAACTATTTTTGTTAGGGTATCTGTATCGGGGTTCAACACTCAGTACTAGTTTATTTAATTAATATTTGAGACCTATGGCCATGGTTTTAAAAATAGGGAATGGGTTAAAAAACAATTATGATAGGTCCTATGACCATAGTTGTAAACCTATAGTCGTAGTTTAAGTATCGTGACCATGGGATACCTATAGTCTTACTTGTAAGAAATTTTTACTATATTAATTTGTAATGGATTTTACATCTATGGTCATTAAAACTATGATAGCATACTTACATCATTGTTTTGAGGTTGTTATTATTCTTTTGAAATGTTAATATATCCAAATTTTCAGTAGTGTACATCTTCTCCACTCTAATATTTTACACCAAATATAATTGGGTAAATCCTACTAAAAAAATCATTCCATATATCTCTATGGACAACAATTTTTCATCTGAAAAATATGACAATTTCATTATAATAAAACATTCAATAATAGTATCACCAATAGTAAAGTTGTTCCTCATCCTATTCTATTAACCAATAAAACACTTCCCTTTTTCAACCACCCTTCCAATATAGATGTCGCAATGATGTTTTAGAGTATCACACCACCATAATATCCAATGCATCAAGGAGAATTTATACTAAAAATATCATCCACATCTATGGATCCTTATATTCCTTCCCAAACTAATTTAATGTTTTTTACTATATGGAATCTATTACTACATCAACATTTTTCATAATATAAAACAGTTCAAAGTCAATTTTATAAAGCTATCATACCCAAATATGTTATCTAATGTTTAGAACTCGATGATATTAAATATACGAAATGCTCTAAAAATCTATTTTTTTCTAGAATTTTTAAATAAAAACAACTAACTATTTAATTATTAAAAAATACAATACATATCTAAATATTTTTAAAAGTAATTATTCTCATTTAGTCTTAGAAACCATGACACAAACATTGAAATATCATATATTTCCATTAAGATACATCCATAACCCAAGTTCGATGAAACCTGAAAATCATCATAACTCACTCGTGATTTATTGAGAAATGGGAGTAGTTGAGAGTTTAATATCCTTTTTAAATCCTTTAATTCCTTATAATATTCCTTAATCAATTCAAATATTTTTTTACTCCATTCTTTACTTATCATATGAGAATTCATATTTTAAAAGACACAAATAAATTTTTAATAATATCCACCTAAATTTTATAAATCTCAAAATTTGAAGGAAATTATTCGGTATATCATAATAAATAATTAACTAAATCATATTAATATCATAAGATATAACATCATTAAAAAACATGGATAAAAAACACCACCTATTTAATGTATAATTTTCATTTAGTGAAAATTTTTTAAAGCCTATGCTCATGTAAAATCCTTAAATCCATTTTTAGGTTCCTCCCAAATACTACATATGACCATGAAAAATATGTATTTCCTCTAAAAATACTACCCTAATAGAATCCAAATACCAATGAAAAATTATATTCATTATGTCCACAAAAAAATTAGAGTGTTAGTATCTTTGAAATGAATATCCAAAGGCTCTTAATGGTTATATATACATAAAAGCTTAATTTTATGAATATCTATTTCCTTCACCAATATTTGATTATCACCAGACCAAGGGTCAATCAATGAAAACAAATGAGATATAGTTAATATAAAAAATCACAAATCTATTCAAATTATTGGATATTTTTCATTTTATTTTCTTTTAATTTCCAATATTTGATACACACACTGATTCTACCATCATCTTTTTATGAAAATAAAACCATAACTACTAGAGGTGAAAAATGGGTCAAATTAATCCCATTTTTCATAGATCCACTAACTAAACTATCAAATCACATAACTCTACTATTTATATGAGACATAATTATAGAAATATAGTTTTAATCAAAAGATGTAATAAAATAGAAAATTAATAAGTCCACTTAAGAGGTAGTCTAAATAACTCCTCTAGAAAAGAATTTCATTGTTGATTAACCACTATCGAATGTAATGGTTGAATCTTCCCTTGCATGGAAAAAAATAAATTACACCAACTAATAATACAAGAGTCTAGTATATCTAAAGAACATGAGACTCAGCCCAGTTGGTGAGGACTCAGTAGGTGCATCCAAGAGATCAGAGATCAAATCCGGGTGGAGGAGTATTTTCAGAACTGTAGCAGTATTGTAGCAGTACTATAGTATTATAGTTGTAGTACTTTAGCAAGCACTGTTCGGTACAGTAATAGCCAAAACTATTCATTCATCTAGGCCATTGGGCCACTAATTTGGTCCTTGTGTCCTATAAGGCTTTCGGGCTGCCCAAAGCCTTCGGGCATGTTGTTTCTCAAGGCCTTCAGGACACTTTAAAAGCTTAGGGCCACCCCAAGGACATGGGGCCACATGAAATGCATATGTACCTGTAAGACTATAAGGGGAAAGGCTTCAGAGTAGGATTCTAGGCAGGCACATTCAATAGAGTAGAGCTAACCAGAATTGGAAGAATGAGAGGGTATGGCTTTGTCATCATTACTAGGCATGTGCAGCTTTGCATAGGATAGCTGGTCGTCCAGTCCAGCAAAGGCGGAGTGCTAATATCATAACATATACTGGGGAGGAGTTCTTCCAAGTTGTCTTGTCTGGGTGATTCCCTCTAAGACCTACGGGTCATGTAATTGAATCTAAGCCTTTGGGCCTTATAGGAGTTCAACATCACCCCTTGAAAGGTGGATTATCAAAATAATAAAAAATGAAGGCCTTCAGGCCATTAAGAGGAACAATATCTAATTTTATTCTATGATATCATACTCATCCATGAAATTTTATATATTCCCATCCAATTCCATAAAAATAACCCATCAAACATACAATCTAATTTAAAATTTAAATTAAATCTATAAAACCATCTTAAGGATTGAATGATATTTATTCACCACATGAACCTAAATAGGACATTATATTTCCACATTTCCAACCATGATCCAACAAGATTTCCTACAATCCACTTGATATTTTATCTCACTAATTGAAGTATCAATTTATATTTAATAAGGTTTCAAGATCAACTAATTTGAAAATATAAGAAAATATTATGCAATGTTATTATGTAATTTATACATAATAGTTCAATTTATAAAGATGGTACCTTTCACCATAGATGGTACCATATCATCCTAGACCTCATATAGCATTTTATTTGTTGATGGTTTTTTCATTGACTCTTATAATGATGAAAATTCTCCAACTGATGATTCATTTTCACCCCTCCCTGAGCCACTAAAATTGTCTATCTTTGTATGTTAACCTGGATATTTTATTCATACCCATAGTTAGATATAACACTAATTTTCATATTTTAGAACTAGTTAAAATACTAATTTAGGAGACCAACCTTCCTATATTGACAGAATATATGAGGTGGATTTTAAAAAAAATTACATTCAGTATCCAACTTCACTACACTAAATGTATTCAATTAATATCTTCCCTTGGGTATAAAAAGAAAATTAATTACATTATTTCTACCAGAATATTTTCAAATTATTATTTTGAACACTTAAAAAATTCTTCCCCCATAAAAAATATAGAAAATAAATTCCCTTTCACATGAATAATATATCCTCCAATATAGAATATTCTATACTAATAACCAATATTTATATATATATTTATATATATATTTATATTTATATTAAACATAAAAACTTTATTTTAATCTTTGATTATATTCACATAACCAATATCCATTAATTAAATCTCTAACACATTCGTTACTGGCTCAAAAAGTATCAATTATTATTTTATTATAACCAAATTTCCTTGGACAAAATCCCTTAATTTTTGTAATCTCTATCCAATTTCAACATCTCTATACAATAATGTTCATTAAAGATTCACTAGAATCCCATAAAGTCAATTTATATATCCTTCCCAACATCTTAGTGATATTAAAAATAGGTTCATGTTGGGCCCTTGAATAAATGAGAAACAAAATTTTCCTTTATGTTAACTCATATTTATAAAATAAATGATGATGTGGTTAATGTGTTCCATCCACTTCTTATCATATTCGAATCCAATAACCACTTTGAATGAAAAATGGGTTTCTTATAAAATCTACCACCATTTTCTCATCTCTCTCTCTCTCTCTATATCGATACATATTCTTATCAATTTTTTAATTGATTATTTGTACATCATAAATAATACTTGCTAAAAAATGAGTTAATATAGGAGAATAGTTTGACTGACTATTACCCCATACATGATCAACCAAAACTCTTTTGAAAAACAATTTTATGAAAAAAATTGAGTCCCATTAATATTATGTAATTACTATATAATTTATTTTCATAAAAATACATATTCCATAATTAATAAAGGTGGAGTCATATTTCTTCATCTGAATCAATTTCAAATTAATCATCTCAATGGTTCAATCAAGTTTCATAAACTCCTATCATTTAAAAATCTCTTTATATATAATTAAATCCATGGAAATAAATTTTCATTCTACAATATTATTATTTAATAACTATTCCATGGATATAGTTCAAATCACCTCCATAATGATTAATAAATTCTTACTGGATTTTATTATTTAGGGGGTTAGCACAAAATAGTTAAAAACCAACAAGTTCATCAAAAACATATCATTTACATATACTTTATAATAGATCAAGGTTTTCCATAAAAATAATTCTACATATTTTTAGGTGTATGTTCATAATCCCAACCATCCTATTTTACAAGCCAAAAAGAATTACCAAGACTCAACATCAAAGACGGTATTATGATTCTATTTTCTAACACCCTGACATGGGAGTTTCAAACCCAAGGCCCAAGAAGGGGTACCACATAGCATTTTTCATGTCCCATGAATAATTGAACAACCTGAATGTGGTAAGGGATAAAATAAAACCATAGAGAATTACATTCCATAGAGAATAAAACCATAAATCATTATTTCTTTTAAAAACCACCATTTAAATTAAAATAACTTTAAATAAAAAATTCACACTCAAATGTACCACATTTTACAAAAACAATGATAAATTTTAGAATAAAATAAAATATAGGTTGATATATAAAGAAACTAAATAAAAAATTCTTAAAAAATGGATAACCAACTATTACACTATAACTCTATCATAGAACAACAACTCACCACTGATGAATTTAACATTTAGAAATAGTAATTTCTTCTATTTACCACAATTTTAAAAATAATTCTTAAATTTCCATCTAATTGTACAAATAAATGGAGAGTATAAACCAATATGAATTTTTCAATGACAATAATTCAAATCCATGAAAAAGAAATTTAAATGTGAAATTATAACAAACCATTCTAAATAATAATTACTCTTAATATAAAAATGAAATATTTATATAATTTAAAACAATCAAAAGATTATTTTAAATGTAATTATACTATATAAATTTGGAAATTTCATCAAAACGTAACACAAATGTTTACATAATGTATGTTTTCTAATTATACATTGGACCCTTAAAATGTATTTTTTTAATTCAAGGAAACCCCCAATTTTAAAAAACTAATGAAAAATAACTATTTTCAAAAAAATACATTACAAAATCATTATTTTGAAATATTCATTAAAAATAAACATTTTAAAAATTTCTTTAAACTATTTAATAGCATCATTAGTATAAAAAATATACAAAACTCATTTTTAATGGTTTAATACGTACGATAATTTCAATATATAAACTATTATATTATATATATAGTCACACCCAATTGAGTGTCACTTTTAATTTATGGACATATAAATTATTTCATTCCTAAATGAATGTCATATAAGTCACACATACTCTTGCACGAAAAAAATAAGTTCCAAAATAAATATTTTCTAAAACATTTTTATCACATTCACACTCCTGTTATAATAATTCGTAAAATTCATGGTCAAACTGACTTATTCCAATTTGGCCTAATGAAATTAAACTTGTGAAGATATAATTTATATAATATTGTATAATTTTTATAAATTTAATTCACTTTAAAAAATAAAAATAATACATTGAAAACCCCAGTTTCATTTCTATATAAAAAACATATCATTAATTTAATAATATTTTTTCTAATTATGTAATTTCATTCAAGAAAATAATAATAAATTGAATTCCCCAACATCCAAAAAATATATATTTCAAAATCATTATTATTAATAATTTCAAAACTCCATAAAATTAAATTATAGATTAAAACTCTAAATATAAATCAATTCTTAAGATATTAGAAATTAACCAATTCATTATAGAGTTTGTATTCACCAACATTGTCATGCATGTTTTCAATAATACCCTGATTTATGAATCCATGAATCATACTTATAGGAATAAACTCTTCGGCCCCCAAATAGGATGAATGTAATTCACTTATTCCATAACTCAATAGATTTAAAAATCCATCGTCATTTCTCTAGATAGAAAAAGAATTATATATTTTCCAAGAGATATAATGAGAAAGAGATATTAAAGAATAAAAGATAATCTTATAACCATGATCATTCGTCATGTATTTATTCAATTAATCCTTGTAGGAAATATGTTTTTCACTCATAGAGAGTATACAAAGTATTCAAAAGATTCCCTAAATCCATAAAAATAATAAATATAGTGATAATGGATTTTTTGGGATTGGATGTGTATATTATATTTAAAACTAATCCATATCCTTAGTATTCATCGTTAGATATCATAGTTTGGCTACTTATACATCTACACATGAAACCTTTCCAGGGAAAACAATTATGGTTATAGTTTTTTGACATGGTTACACAAACCAACCACCTAACTATATAAAGAAACTGGGTAATTTTTTAACAACGAATGGTTTGATCACATGGTTAGTTTATCCACGTGCTTAACCATTTTCCTGCCGTATAACTCCAAAAAACTCAAAATTTCCACCATGAACTCCAAAAAATTGATGGAATATACCAACCAAGTTATGGGAATTGCATCATTAATATAGATATTATTATCAATTTATCTTTTCTTGAAATTCATATTTGATAAAAATATATTTAATTTAAAATTAAATTACCATGGATATTTTATATCCTATATACATTAATCATTAGTTTTCACACTATTTTGATATATTTATCAATAAAAATACCTTTAATATACTCAATAAAAAAAATATTATATAACACTATTTAAGAATATAAATTTTTCATCCATTTAGTATGCATTATATTTAATCCAATAAAAATGGAAAAGAATATATACATACCCTATAACATATAATTAATGAAATATTACTTTAAAATTAATTTCATTATCATGGGGTTACCCTTTTTCAATTAATATTTTTTTTCATACATTACAATTTGAATTTGAATGTTTTCAAGAAACCCACATAATTCCATTAATGTTTCTTCTTTTTGGTATAGGAAATTGATCCCCATTAGAGTTCTTCAAAATTTTATACATTTCATTACTCATATAACTAATCTATTCTTTATAAAAAATTCCACTATCAGTAAATTTCGGTTCATTTTTTCTTCTCATGGTTGTTTGATCAATGAATATTAATCATTTTTATGTAAACATGATCTTATTTTTCTATAATATTTTGTAGATTTAAATTAATTTATTAACTAATTTGGCCCCAATTTATCCTCTTGTAGTAACTTAATCATTATCATAATTTCATTATGAATATATTTCATTAATGAGTCATTTATCTTCACATGCACCCTTGAGATGTTTTATTTTTTTAATATAATCATGTACAAAATTTATTATGTCACTTTCAAGAAATACACTCTCTAGGGTTTTAATATCAATGATTATAATAAAAAACAATTTAACAATTTTTTTAACTACTTTTTGTATAATCTATAAACTCCACCATGTGATAAAAAAAGATAAAAATTATTTAATCCATATTCTCAAGAAAATTAAAAAAGTATTATTTTTAATATAAATTAATCTAGGTCTCCAAATACATTGTTATATTTGAAATACAACATATTCCAATTTCCTATATCAAAATCGGATTTTTTGAAATTTTTCCTCAAAATGATTAAATTTTTGACATTGAAAGGAACTAGAATAGTGTCATTGTAATTGATTTTTCGAATTGTGAAATTATAAGTTGTCCATATTATTATCTTACCTATGTTTATATTTCCTATCATAGATATTCCATTTTATTATGGTGTATATGGAGTACTATATTAATTTTTAATTTAATACATCATCTCATTACACTCAAAGTCATTTAATTTCAATTAATTTCAATTTTTATTTAATTATTAATTGATAAATATGCCACCATATTTCTCTGAATCACTTCAAAATATTTCTAATTTCTCCAAAAGATATCACTTCTCTCTTATAATCATTAAAATTGGTGTACTCGTGAAGTTACTAAAAAATTATTCATTTAAAATTTACTATTTTTAAGAACATATCTCATAGTTCTATTTGAAATTGAATATATAAATGCATGTATCCTTTATGATGAATTTAAACTCCCTTATAAAATAATTGAATCATTTCCCCTTTTCATATAGTTTCATAAAGTGTGTTTATTTCTCTTTGTTGTTGTAGAATATTTTTTAACCTCATCCGTTTATATATAACTCATTCTTTGTCAGAAAAGAAATCCAAATCTTCTCAATAACATTTTGATATGATCATTTACTCTAAAATAGAATCAATATAAAACATTTATTATTTGGAATAAATTAAAATTTTGAGTTATATTACTATGGTTTCTTCATGTGGGGAGGTAAATTTCAATTTTTTACAAAAATATATAGTTATAACTCTTTGAAAATGTAATAACCTACTGAAATATGCTTAATATATAATCATAGAAAAATATACTTTTAATACTTCGATATAAAAAGAAGTTAAGTTGTGAAAGACTTAAGTAAAAAATATTATAATAATATGAAAATCAAATAAATATAAGAATGAAACATATTAAAAAAATGTGGTTTCAGATATAAATTTGTAATATTATAAATAAGTCTTAATAAAGGATGCAACCAACGTCTACCCTATAACTTCATCTCTTTTAACCAAAACGTGTCGAAGTATTTAACCCAATTCATAAACAATATGTTCCAAAATTTAATCTGCTATGACCATCGAATTGAATATATCAATATATTAAATTACATATTCTCCAACATAGTTGTTAAAATGTCTTATCTCACTACTTCTCTAAACAATAATGATATAATATTTAAGTGACATTCCCTAGAACTTTCTTAACAATACTAGATTGTATGTTCGTTCCCAAACACATATTTGATCAAAATGGATAATAGAACATGTTATTTTCCCTAAAACTATTAGATAATAATAATTTAACCATACAAGAACAAAATAAAAACTAATTTATGTTATAATGAAACCAATCACAACATAATCACATATATCACAATGAAAACTAAAAATAAAGTAATAAATCCATATAAAAGTTAATAAAATTTTATAGTAATTTTATCAAAAAATTTCCATAATCATAATATAGAGCCTATGTCATTGGTTCCATATTTCTGGTATATGAGAATAATAACCTCATAACAAAATGTATTGTGAAACTCTAGTTTAAAACGTTTCCAATAAAAAACATGGATTCTTCAACGTCTTCTTCTGTTTTACTAAAATGTCAGGTGGAACATCATTAAGTTCCAGAACCATAGGATGGGAATAAATAAGTTCCAAACATAATAAATTTGGAAAAAAATATACACACAATTAAAACATAATTTTGGTAATCATAAAAAATATAGAGACCATTTTGGTTCACCGACATAAATATTTTGAAGATGTATTTTAGTTAAATGACACAACAATCACCAATTTTCGGTAAATAAAAGAGACGATAAAAATGAAAGTTTAGATGAAATATGATTAAAATTTATATACATTAGAAAAAAAATCAGCATACACCTCCATCGTATATTAAAGTTTATAATATATAAACAGTACGGGAAAAATGGTTAATAGAGACGGGGAATTTGTGACGGGAATAATTCATGTCGCAAATACCCTTCGCAAAGGATCATTTGCGACGGGAAGCTATCCCCGTCGCAAATGATCTGTGATTTACGACGGGGGTTTTTTTCCCGTCACAAATAGTATGGTGCGGAATGCATGCCAAACCGCGCAAAGTTTATTTGCGACGGGGATAGAACCCTGTCGCAAATACCCGGCGGCGGTTAAAGACTATTTGCGACGGGTTTACAGACCCGTCGCAAATAACCGTTTTAATGCCGACCATAATTAAATGCGGCCAGGGTTATTTGCGACGGGACCCGTCGCAAATATCGTTATTTGCGACGGGTTTTACATCGCAAAAAATACCGTCGCAATTAATCTAACCTATAAATACTGCCAACCATTACAATTTTCTCACTCTCAACCCACTCTCAACTCTCATCCATTACAACTTTCCCAGTTCAGACCTTTTACGACTATCAGTTGTAAAAAAAAAATTCCGACTTCAAGGATTCAGTTGGTGGTGTTCTACAATTGCAGCGGCTCAACATTGACATCAAGTATAAGGTTTTTATCTGAATTTTAGTTTAATATTTATTTTAGTTATTTTATTTATTTATTTTTAATTTTTATAATTTTTTTTCTTATTTTTAATTAGTAATAATTACGAATAAGTATTAATAATTAACAGTAATTAAAGACAATTAAACACTAATTAATTGAAAATAGTTAGATTTAATTTTAATTTATTTGCAGTAATAATGAAAAATTAAAATTAATTTGAATTAATTAATAATAATTAGAAATAATTAACATTAATTAGTAATAATTTATAATAATTATCTATAATTAGTAATAATTACTAATAATTAGGAATAATTACCAATAATTAGGAATAATTACCAATAATTATCAATAATTACCAATAATTACCAATAATTAGTAATAATTACCAATAATTAGGAATAATTAGTAATAACTACCAATAATTACCAATAATTTGTAATAATTGGTAATAATTACTAATAATTCGTAATAATTCGAAATAATTACCAATAATTACTAATAATTCGTAATAATTAGTAATAATAACCAATAATTAGGAATAATTAGTAATAATTGCCAATAATTACCAATAATTCATAATAATTAGTAATAATTACTAATAATTAGAAATAATTACCAATAATTACCAATAATTAGTAATAATTACTAATAATTACCAATAATTTGTAATAATTAACTATAATTACCAATAATTAGTATTAATTAGTATTAATTACCAATAAATAGTAATAATTACCAATAATTCGTAATAATTACGAATAATTAGTAATAATTACCAATAATTAGAAATAATTGGTAATAATTACCAATAATTAGTAATAATTACCAATAATTCTTAATAATTACCAATAATTCGTAATAATTACCAATAATTCGTAATAATTAAAAATAATACGTAATAATTACCAATAATTCGCAATAATTACCAATAATTCATAATAATTACCAATAATTAGTAATCATTACCAATAATTATTAATAATTACCAATAATTAGTAATAATTACTCATAATTACCAGTAATTACCTATAATTATGAATAATTAGTAATAATTAGTAATAATTAGTAATAATTCGTAATAATTACAAATAATTAGTAATAATTACCAATAATTAGTCATAATTACCAATAATTAGTAATAATTACCAATAATTAGTAATAATTACCAATAATTAGTAATAATTACCAATAATTAGTAATAATTACCAACAATTAGTAATAATTACCAATAATTATCAATAATTAGTAATATTTACCAATAATTAGTAATAATTACAAATAATTATCAATAATTAGTAATAATTACCAATAATTAGTAATAATTCGTAATAATTAGGAATAATTACCAATAATTAGTAATAATTACCAATAATTAGTAATAATTACCAATAATTAGTAATAATTACCAATAATTAGTAATAATTACTCATAATTACCAGTAATTACCAATAATTATTAATAATTAGTAATAATTATTAATAATTAGTAATAATTAGTAATAATTATCAATAATTAGTAATAATTATCAATAATTAGTAATAATTATCAATAATTAGTAATAATTCATAATAATTAGGAATAATTACCAATAATTAGGAATAATTAGTAATAATTAGTAATAATTAACAATAATTACCAATAATTAGTATTAATTATCAATAATTATTAATAATTCCTAATAATTAGGAATAATTACCAATAATTAACAATAATTCGTAATAATTATTAATAATTAGTAATAATTACCAATAATTAGTAATAATTACCAATAATTAGTAATAATTACCAATAATTGTTAATAATTAACAATAATTAGTAATAATTACTCATAATTACCAGTAATTACCAATAATTATTAATAATTAGTAATAATTAGTAACAATTACCAATAATTACCAATAATTAGTAATAATTAGTAATAATTACCAATAATTAGTAATAAATATCAATAATTAGTAATAATTCATAATAATTAGGAATAATTACCAATAATTAGGAGTAATTCGTAATAATTAGTAATAATTAGTAATAATTAACAATAATTAGTAATAATTAGTAATAATTAGTAATAATTAACAATAATTAGTAATAATTAGTAATAATTAGTAATAATTATCAATAATTAGTAATAATTACCAATAATTCGTAATAATTACCAATAATTATCAATAATTAGTAATAATTACCAATAATTAGTAATAATTTGAAATAGTTAGGAATAATTACCAATAATTAGTAATAATTACCAATAATTATTAATAATTACCAATAATTAGTAATAATTACCAATAATTACCAATAATTACAAATAATTAGTAATAATTAGTAATAATTAGTAATAATTAGTAATAATTAGTAATAATTAGTAATAATTAGTAATAATTAGTAATAATTAGTAATAATTTGTTATAATTAGTAATAATTAGTAATAAGTAGTAATAATTAGTAATAAGTAGTAATAATTAGTAATAATTAGTAATAATTAGTAATAATTAGTAATAATTACCAAAAATTAGTAATAATTAACAATAATCACCAATAATTAGTAATAATTAACAATAATTACCAATAATTACCAATAATTATCAAAATTATCTTTTCATATCTGTATTGGTTTTAAGAAAACTTCTGTCTCCACATGTAATATTTGCATTCTTTTTCAAAATTATCAACCTGCTCGCCAATAGAGAGGTGAAAGTGAATGTGAATATTACATGTGGAGATAGAATGTTAAACACATAGATGAAAGGAGAATTGTATATAATATAGAAAATTATATTATTTTAATTTTAATAATAAAAAATACTAATAATGTAATAATTTTATTATTATATAATTAATATTTATGGAAAAATAATATTAGTATTATTAAAATAAAAAAATATAATATCAAAATTATCAATATTTTGTAACAGGTTTTACTTTATTCTCAACATGTTCAATTCTTAAAGGGTCAATTTTTAAGTCTATTAATATAGAAAATTATATTATTTTGATATTAATAATAAAAAATACTAATAATGTAATAATGTTTTTATTACATAATTAATATTTATGAGAAAATAATATTAGTATTATTAAAATAATAAAAAATTTATATAATATTAAAATTATCAATATTTGTAAAAGGTTTTTCTTTATTCTCAACATATTCAATTCTTAAAGGGTCAATTTTTAGGTCTATCTCAATAAAAAGCATGCGTCAGTCGTGTCTGATGTAAACTCTATAATTATCCTTGCTTGAGTGTTTTTTCTAACAAATTATTCAAAACTAGTAATGATTTTATATTTTATAGGAAAATATGGAACAATGAGGTCGTCAACAGTCATTATTAGATGACCGCATATGGATAAATCAACATAGAAATCCAAATGGTTCTAGTTTAAATCTAGTATATATAGAGGGTGTGGAGACTTTTTTATCATTTGCAGCATCAAATCCAGAATTTGTTTCAGAGGGGAAAATAAAATGCCCTTGTAGAAAATGAGCATTGAGAACGTTTGACACATTTGACAAAGTGGGGGGACATCTCTTGCGTTTTGGTTTTCAACCAGATTATGTTTTTTGGTATCAATACGGTGAACGCAATTCCAGAGTAGGTGATGCCAACTTGATTCCGGATCCATCCCGGTTTCAATATTTAGTACATGATGTTGTAGGTTCATCTGTTCAACATACAGAAACTCCGGCTGATATTGCTTCAAATCCTGAGTTGGCACCATCTGAATTTTATGGGTTGTTGAGGTATGCTGAGGATGCATTATATCCTGGCTGCAAGATGAGAAAATTTGAAGCAGTTGCAAAATTTATGGCTATTAAATCAGATAACGGAATGTCAAACACCTGTTTTGACAAGATATTTTCTTTGCTTAAAACACTGTTACCTGAAGGAAATGTTTTTCTTACAAATTACTATGAGAGTGAGAGGCTAGTTCAAAATTTGGGACTTACTTGTCAGAAGATTCATGCATGTTCAAATGACTGCATTTTATATTATGGGGAAAATGAGTCGTTGGATAGTTGTCCCACGTGTGGGGAACCGAGATATAAAGAAGGCCAACATGAGAAGTCTGGTTTGATTCCTGTAAAACAGTTGATATATTTTTCCGCTTACATCCAGACTTTAGCATTCATTCATGTCTAAGAATACAGTGACAATGATGTCATGGCATAAAGCGAATATTTCAACCGATAAAATCATGAATCATCCTGCCGATGGTGATTCATGGAAAAATTTTGATAGAGTGCATCCATCCTTTGCTTCAGAAGCTAGAAATGTTCGACTGGGCCCTTCCACTGATGGTTTCTGTACGTTCGGATCCTATGGTAGTCAGTATTCATGTTGGCCTGTTTTTTTAACTCCGTACAATTTACCTCCATGGATGTTGATGAAGGAGCTATATATCTTTTTGACTTTACTAATTCCAGGACATCCGAAGAAGAATATTGATGTTTATTTGAAACCATTGATTGATGAATTAAGATTACTGTGGAGTACTAGTGTCAGTACATATGATGTTTCTACGAAACCGAATTTCATAATGAGAGCAGCATTGATGTGGACAATTAGTGACTTCCCGGCTTGTGGGAGATTATCTGGCTAGAGTACACATGGTTAGAAATCATGTTCTTACTATATGGGGGAGAACAAAGCATTTATGCTCATTCATGGAACGAAACCTTGTTATTTTGACTGTCATCGCAGATTTCATCCAGCAGATCATCCTTTTCACAGAAATAGATCTCATTTCAGAAAAAGAACAGTTGAAAGGGATGGACCTCCAAAAATTCTATCAGGTTCAGATTTAAAATCAGTTTTATTTTCATTACCTCCCATCACTTTTGGTCCCACAATAAACAAACAGAAAATTTCTAGTTTTGGGAAAGAACACAATTGGACTGAACGTAGCATATTTTGGGATTTTCCATATTGGTCTGATTTGTTGGTCCGCCACATGTTGGATGTCATGCATATTGAGAAGAACTATTTTGATAATTTGTTTCATACAGTTTTGGATACACCGAGAAAGAGAAAAGACAATGTAAATGCATGTTTAGATCTTGCCCAAATTTGCAGGCGTCTAGAACTGGAACTGTTTGAGAATGTCAGAACAGAAAGGTTACTGAAACCAAGAGTAGCGTATACACTGTCTAAAGAAAAACTTTTATTATTTTGTTAGTGGATTGAAAATTTGAGACTTCCAGATGGCTGTGCTTCCAATTTGGGTAGATGTGTAAAGAATGTTTATATTACTGAACTAAAAAGTCATGATTGTCATGTTATAATGGAAAGAATTCTACCCATTGGATTAAGAGGTCTGTTGAATTCTGTGATTTGGGAATCCATAACAGACAAGTCTCATTTTTTTCTTGAAATTTTTGCAGCTACAGTAGATTATGATGCTCTATGAAAACTTGAAGAAGATGTTGTTGTAATTATATGTAAACTGGAAAAAATATTTCAGTTGTTTTTCTTCGACTCAATGGATCATTTGATGTTACATTTTTCATATGAAGCCAAATGTGGAGGTCCAGTACAGTTTCGATGGATGTACCCATTTGAAAGATGAATGAAAAAATTGAAAAGAATAGTACGTAACAAAGCATCTGTTGAAGGATCTATTGCAGAAGCTTATTTGCAAGAGGAAATATCTTTTTTCTGCTCCCATTATTTTGAATCTGAGAATCCTTCAAAACACAACCGAATGGGATAGAACGAGAGGAATATTGATGAAATCAACAATCAATTAACTATTTTAAACTCGCCAGAGCTTGGTTTTGGTGGAGTATATGAACGCTGGCTTTTAGATGATGAACATCACAGAGCTCATACGTATGTTCTGCTCAACTGTGAAGATATGACATCAGTTGTACTATAAGTGTTTATATCACTTATTCTATCATTTATGTTATAGTAAATAACTTTGTTTTTATAGGTTTTATGATAATCATATCAAGAAACAAATTCCACAAATTACAGCAGCTGCTCTCGAAAAATGCCGACATAAAAATTTCTCTAAGTTGTTTCAAAAACTGGTAACATAAATTCATTATCTTTTAGCAACTCATTAAATGTATAGTTTACTATATTGATAATTATTTCACAAATTTTCAGGTGTCTATACATGCTGATAAAATTGACAAACGGCTATGTATATTGAGTAACCCACCATCCAAACTTGTTAAAACTTATAATTCATATGTGGTGAATGGATTTCGATTTCACACACATGCATATGGGGAATCAAAAAAAAACAATTAACAGTGGAGTTAGTTTGAGAGGATCTCATCATCGAGAAAATGAAGTTGACTTTTATGGCATACTGGATGAAATCATTGAACTCTGTTATCTTGGACAACATTACCTAACCATGATCAAATGTCGGTGGTTGGATACAGAGAGCGGCGTGTGTGCTCATCCGACTCATGAAATCATCGATATTAAATGTAAAAGTTTTCTCGCAGTAAATGAACCATTCTTATTGGCTCAACAGGGACATCATGTTTATTACGCAAAGTACTGTGCTACATCAGGAAACTAGACTGATTGGTGGAGTATAATAAAAATCAAAATTCGAGACAATCAGTTTAGTCAAAGTGAAATTGCTTTCAATGATATGCAAAGAATTGATGTTTTTTCAAGAGATTAGTCAAAATCAATCTTTTTTACAAAGTGGCATGAGTATCGATGACGACACCCCACATTTAAGAGTCGGTGATGACGATGATGTTAATGATGTCACATATGAATTTGAAATGGTAAGAGATGAAGCAACTGGAAGTCGAATGGATATCAATGATGTTGAGGAGGAATATGAAGATGACATTGACATATATGAAGATGATGATGAAGATGAACAATGATAGAATTCCATGGTAGTTTTATACAATCATAACTAATATATATGTATATATAATATTAATTATCAATTATTTTCTAACAACATTAACATTTTCTGTTTCAGATGGATGATGACGCATTTCGTGCGTTGGCAGATGCTGACCTGCCTTTTGATGCGGATGAGTTGCTGGCAGATGACCCTCAGCCTACAGGCGCTTCAGGTAGTACGCGGAGGGGGCGCGGTCTTGCAAGATTGATGATTCCTGACCCCGTCCCCGAGCGACATTCACGTCTTGGGTTTGATCCACGCACACAGAGGTGTGATAACCTATGTGATAACCTATTGATTTGACTAAGATTTCATTAATCTATTCAAATAATAAATGTTTATTATTTTTATAGTTTTCCGCATAAAGCAGTCGGACAGGGTAGCGCTATTTTGCGCAACTATTTCTCTCATCCTTGGACCACATGGGAGCAGATTCCCATTGATGTGTTGCAAGCCATGTTCGGCCATTGGTTGGTACGCACGTAAATAAATAAGTTTTATTTTGAAAATCATTTCATTTCTAACTTGATATTTTGATTTATTTGTAGGGTTTATGGTATCCGATCGAGGATACCATGCGTGGTGCCATCCACGAGGCATGGGAGGTGGTCATGCGTGATCGCTTTCGTCAGTTTTTGCACAACTTGAGAAGAGCAGCCATGAAGAATGCAGGAGTATCCGTTTTTTATGACTCATGTAGAGCGCACCGACCACAGTACATGTCATCCCACGTATGGGATGGATTATGTGCGCAATGGTTGAGTGATGTCTTTCAGAGGAGATCATCGGTGGGGAGGCAGAATCGGGGGAGACAGGAGGTGACTCATCGAGCTGGGAGTCGTACTTTTAGTACTCATAGACAGCATTTGGTACGTACATTATTTATAAATATTTTATATAACTATAAATATTAACAGTTTATTTTTTATTCTAATAGGATGTCGAGCACCCCGATATTACGGAGTACGACTTATATCGGAGGATGTATAGTGATCCTACTACTGGGGAGCTCAGAGGTGATCGTCAACATCACATCGTGGTCAGTATTATTTGTTTTCAAGTTTAAAAATTAACTGCATATAATATATTCACAATTTTAATTTAAATTGCAACTACAAGAGTCATATGAGGCCGCAACGTCACAGACCCGGCTTGAGAGTCAGGCCGAGTCATCAGATCAGACCACTGGCCGTCAGATTGATGAGGCAGCATGGATGCAGGCCACCCAGTATGCCTTCGAGAAGGGTCGGGTAGTTGGTATCAGCTGTCGACTGACTCCTAGAGATTATTATGGAAGTGTTGCGATGTTGGCGTCCAGCTCGAGAGGAGATCGTGCATCTTCTTCTGCAACACAGTATGACGATCAGTTGCGATCTCAGACTGCACTGATAGAGAGTCTCTAACAGGAGCAGGAGCATATGCGTCAGCAGCAGCAGCAGCATGAGGAGGAGCATCGACGCCAGCAGCAGCTGTACGAGGAGCAGATGAGTCGGTGGCAGCAGCAGCAGCAGGAGCAGATGGAGTACATGCGCCGACTCACTCATGCTTTAGGGATGGAGTTTCCTCCACCAGCATCTACAGATCCCCCCTCCCCCCTCCCCCTCCACCCTCCTTCAGATTTGAGTTTATTTTTATGTTATAAATCTTGTTAAATAAAAATATGAATTTTTTTCTATTCGTAGTTTCTGTCTCATTATAAAATATTAATAATATTATATTTTGAAATAACAATATTAATATGAATAAAAATATTATTTATATTTTATAATACTAAATTATATATATATATTAAAATTTTATAATATTATAATTTTACTAATATTTTTTTTTATTTATGAATTATAATTCTAATATTATTATATTAATTAAACTCATTTATTAATATTTTATTATTTTTTATTTTTTAATTATAAATCTATTATTATTATATTAATTAAAATCATTTATTAATATTTTATTATATTTTATTTGTGAATTATAATTCTATTGTTATAATAAATAAAATCATTTATTAATATTTTTTTATTTTTGAATTATAATTGGATTATTATTATATTAAATAAAATAATTTATTAATAATTTTTTTTTATTTTTGTATAGTATTTGCGACGTGATATTATGCCCGTCGCAAATAGTATTATTATTATATTAATTTAAATAATTTATTAATATTTTTTTATTTTTTTTAAAATAGTATTTGCGACGGGGTCGTCGCAATTACTTTTTTTAAAAGTTTTTATAAATATACGGACTAATATTTGCGACAGGAAGTATCGCCGTTGCAAAAAATACTTTTAGCGACAGGCCCGTCGCAAATACTTTTGCGACGGGCCCGTCGCAATTACTATTTTAAAAAACATTTATAAATATACGGACTAATATTTGCGACGGGAAGTATCGTCGTCGCAAATAATACTTTTAGCGATAGGCCCGTCGCCAATAATTGTTGTTGCGACACCGTTTTCCGCAACGGGCTAATTGTGACGGACCCCCGTCGCAAAAGCCAATTAGCGACGGGATCCCGTCACAATTACCATGTCGCTATTAACCATTGTTTCTGTAGTGAAACCCCCTTGTAACATAGAAAATATCCTATAAAAAACTTTCATCCCCGAAATACTATACTATTTTACCTTTTTGAAGTTCAAATAAAAACTTCCACAATATTATTATAAAAAATATAAATAATATTGTTTGGAATAAATAATATATACTAAAAAATAAGAGTAGAAATTCTTCTTTTGATTCATTAAAAATATAAATACACTAAAATTGAAGAATTAGTTATTCTATAGAAATTTTCTAATAAATTCTTCAATAACTCTTAGTGTTTCTCTTAATAATATTATTTATACATGATACATTCGTTATCAAATAGAATTTTATAGCATTGAAGATCATAACCTATTATATATCGTTCAATTATTTTCATAATAAATTTTTTTTTGTGTTTTTAATCATTGAAGAAAATTTTATTGGACATTATATATAATTTTTAGTCAAATATATACATCTATGATTTTGAGTATACAATATCCATATTTAGATTCTATATTAAACTCAATTTTTTATTTATATCTACTATTATGGAGACTTCTTTTGATGTCATACTTATATATGATAAATATATAAACAATACTTCCATGAAATCATCTAAATTATTTCAAATATCATCATTATCTATTGATTTTCTTTAAATATTTTACATGAAAAAATGTACATTTATTATAAAATACTATAATGATATTTCATATCAACAATAATTTACTGAAATAATCTTTATAAAAAGCGACTTATTTTTTGAACTGATATGGTCAATATCAAGAAAAAATTATTTGATATGAATTTTTCTTTTTATTATTTTTATTTTACTATTATTAATATTCATTATCATAATATTTTTCTTCTTATTTCTCATCCTATATATATTATACTTTTTATGAAACATTATTTCCTTCAATAAAATTTCTATTATAATGTTTCATATGAAGAGGTTTGTCTGTGTCTTTTTAGAGTCTTCCAAAGTAGACAACATATTTTGAGAGTTATAGTCTAATGATCAACCAAATGTGGCTGATTGATAACATGAAGTGCTTTTTAATATGGTGACACTGAAGATTTATGTGGAATCATGTTCTTTAATGTTACATCAAGGACAACTTCTAGTTTTAGTTTATATTCTTTTTCTCAATTTTCTAGTAGAGTAGTGAAATGGATTCAAGAGATGGTTTCACATCAACTGTCATAAATAGTATTTTCTATTACCTAATAATGAATTAGATAAATCCATCATATTTTGTAGAATATTATTTATTTAATTTAAACCATCCATTATTATTACAAGTGATTTAATTAACCATGATTTATCTATCATAATAAAATACATCTTGATTTTCTATTATTTTTTCTTTTCCATCAAGGATTTAACATCTATTTTAGTCAATCCAATTTAATAATTATTATCTTATTATTCTATGAATAATTTAAATTAATTTACATTCCCTCATATTTCTTCTAATATTTATCTATTCTACTTTATGTTTTCTATCAAATGGTTCTAAAACCAATGTTTACTTCTTCATAGTGTTAGTGATTTTGAGTTATTCAATCTGTTTCCTCTTCCACACTTGTTCATTAGACTTCTAAATCTAAGACATACTTCTAAAATTATTTTTATAGTTTAGATATGTGAATTTCAATTCTTTATCAATAAACATATTCTTAATTGAATAAAACATCAACTTTATATATATAATGGATTCATCACTAAGCTCGTTTTCCTATGATCTTTTTAGAGTCTGGTAGTATTTTATTTTGAATTTAACAAGATTCCTAAGAAAAAATTTATTTAGAATATATGATGATGGAATATTTTTTAACATTACTAACCCTATACATAAGGTCTTAATTTAGTCAAACATATATCTATTTATTTTGAATTTCATAATCTGAATAAGAAAACCAAGGACTTAGATGTGTTTGATTTTTATAGTATCTATATATCATCCTATTTGATGTAATAACCCCTTAATCCACTAATACACTATTCTATATTAATTATATTAATGATATGTATGTTTAAATTTATTATTAATTTAAGAAAATATTAAGGGATTTGAAAATATCAATAATTTTATAAAAAATAAAAAATGGTTCATCTTTTATCTACAGAAAAAACTAATTCTTAAAACATCTTCAACGACATTATAAACTCCACTACTTGAATAAAAAATAAAATTGTTTCCTACATTATAATTCTAAAACATAGAAGTAGAAAAAAATTATTGAATAATTAATATATATAAGAAATTGAACTTGTTACTAGATAAGGAAATAGATTCAAAACATTGAAGTTGAAAAACTCTTTTTAGAATTGACTCATGACTATTTTACAATTTTTTGTAATTCAACATTCCATAAATTACTTACTATAAAGATATATCAATAATTGATTTAGTTTTAGAATATAGTGTGTAAGTTGATTTTTATGATTTATAAATAGATCATTGTAACAAATTACTATTGTGAAAATAGTGGGGGTCTAATATCCTTTATATTAAAAAATGAGATGATTAAGGGATATTAACCAAAAAATCTCTAGAAAGTCATATATTATTCCATGAAAATAAATTGAACCATAAAATCTTAATTAAATAATAAATCTATTGTTTCCTAAAATAAGTCGGTGACATATTAATGTTTCATCAAAAATAAAATGTATAATGCAACAAAAGTAAGAAAAGAGATAATTGTTAAAAATTATTCATTATTTTGAAAAATGAGAATCAATGAGATAAATTAAATTCATCAAATTATACATACAATAAACCAATTTTAAAATAAATAGTTTTGGTAAAAGTATTGGATACACAATTATCCTCTATTTAAGATATATTGAAAAATACATTTTTCTTTCATAATCATCTATAAAATATCCTCCACCATTCTTGAATATTTTTTCAATATATAAATAATCAAATAAATAGTTGAATAAAAAATATATAAATTCTTATTTATTAAATTCATTTCCCAATAAAATCTTACAAATTCGTACTTACACAAGGTCTATGATTTGATATTTCCCTCAGAAAACACTATATTAGTCATATATGATGCTGGTTTATTCTTCCAAAACCATTTAAAATATCATAGTTATAAAATATATCCACGTAAAAGTGTCTCATCTATCACTAGTAATCCCTTTTATGCTCAAATAAAATTTATATTTTAGTAAACCAACCCACCTAGGTCTATATATATTAGTGTAAAATAATAATAACTCTCATATATACAACCCTTATGTGTTTCATGGTTGTAAGCACTTTATAAATAAATTATTTGTATATTTCAATATTTTTAACATTACTTGGGGTAAACATTTTTTCAAGATAACATCCTAGTAAAATTAAGTATAATAAGGGACCATATCATAAAAAATAATGGGATTATAAATGGGTCTTAAAAAGATATGAATAATCAAATTATGAGGAAACTTTTAATGATTTAGTTAAGTCTAGAAGTAAATCATGGTTTTTCCTTCTAGATATAAAATTAGAAATTAATTTATTTATAATTTTTACTTGAGATTTCATCTTTACAAATTCATAAATAGTAGTAATATGTATGAAATGTAATACGATTTATAATTCATCATTAAAGTTAACTTACAAGTACCTTCATTGACTTGGGGACATTCTACCATAGCTTGAACCTATTTATTGAACATGTTTTTAAAATTTCATATCCCATTTAGACATATCTGCTTCTATTTCCTGAAATTATAGATGGTTGTATTAATAAACAAAACATTGAGTACAAGTATTGTATAAAATTATATTTTTATGTGGTATAACATTAACCATATCGATTAACCAAGATTCATTTCAAGAAACTAATGTATATAAATTGGAAATCATCTGGATATCATCATTGTCTAAACCTTTATCAAAAAGATGGATCTTAAATATCACTCATGGTACCCACCATGGATCTTCATAGATTTATTCCATTATAATTTAATAATATCCTATCCTCCTTTTATTAATTTCTCATCCAAGGATAATATTCCATGATATATCCTAGATTATTACATTAATAACACATCACATTAGAATAATAGTTCTTATTGATCTATTTGATCATTTATATTTTTTTTGAATGTTATTATTTTGGAAAATTGTATTTATAATCATTGAAAGTTCTCATTGACCTAATTCAATGTCACTTTCATCTAAGTTTTTTTTCGAAATTTTCTCTCAGGTAAATGGATTTGAAGTATATGAAAATATAATAATAGCAAGATAAACAACATTCTATTTTTTCACAACAAATATATTCAAAAAAATCCATTAATTAATTAATATTTTTATGAGATAAGCTAGAATTAGATTGTTAAGATTCATTATATCAATAATAGACATCTTTTTATCTCTTATTCCTAAAGTAAATTGATAATAATATTAACTAAATAATCATACCTAATTTATATATTCCCAATGGATTGTAAACAATTTACAATACTCATAAACCATTTATTCACTTAAGAAACTAATTCCATACAAACAAAATAAAAGTAGTAATAATTTTTGTATAACATTACCCCTATACAATCAAATACTTTCTATGTGGTGAAGTTACCAAATTTTTCATTCCTCCAAATTTCAATTTTTTCACTATAAAAATTATCATTGTAGTTATTCTATGTAATATATTGATATACAATCTGGATTGGGTATATGCACTTGATAGGGGAGTGGAATTCGATGGTTCCAATATTTACTAACTTCCAATAATGTTCATTTAATATTTTACTCAATTTACTATAGGAAGCTATATTTTTGGTTAATATAAATGGATTTATTATATTTTAAAAAACACACAACACCACATACTATACAATAAATTATTCAAAGTGCAGAATATTGAATTTTTACAATATTTAACCCCATCATGGGATAACTACTCCGTGTTATGGTATATTACTCAGGAAGAGTCATAAATTTTAACATTACTATATAATGGTTATTTAAAAATGGGTTGAGGATATACCATCTGCAACTAAAAACATTAACTATTTTATTTTACATTTGAGAAAATAATTGGCCTAGTTCAATTTTAATTTTCTTTGGATAAATATATATATTTTCAGTATGGTATTTATAAAATATCCCACAATTGTCACTATATTTGTTTCATTTAAACCACATGTCCTCGATTATTCTCCTTTAGAAACATTTTAAATATGTTCACTAATATATTTAGTTTTGAAACCACATCAAATGATATGATCAAATTCCTCATATATAGTATTCAACTAATTTTAGGTCTTCAAGAATTCCTGTATGTAAATCAATCATTATAAATACCCTTTCTACAAAATAATTCTCAATATCTCTTTATAGGTATTTCATAAATAAAAAACAAATATGATATTAAAGAATAGTAAATACTCAATTATAAACCCTGGAAATTTTGATAAGGACCATATACACGAGTATCAATCCTCTGTCAAATATTCCCTATCATTCTACTTCTTCCCTAGCCTTATTAATACTAAGTATCATAGGAAGAAGTATTTTAATATTTATTATCATATTCTTATTATTCTTTAATACCCAAATATTATTTCAACAATTGTGTATTATTAAGTTCATTCCCACTTCATTCAAAGATCAACAATGATTTTCTAGAGTGATTTTCTATTTGTTTTCATTATTCATCACACTTCCCTTTTATATTCCATGTATATTTGTAGGATTTAATAGAAAAATAATTATTTTATATTTTAATAATATATAAATTATTCGTAAATAATTTATGGTTTCAAGATATCCCCTAACTTTTTACACAACCACTTTTCTCCCTCGATATTATGGAAATTCCATTTATCATTTTATTCTCATTTTTTCTTAACCAATTAAATACCTAATTTAGTCTTCTAGAATGATAGAGAAAAGTCTTCTCAAAATATTCATACAAATGATCATGGAAAGTAAAACTCAGTTAGATAATTAAAATCATAATTCAATACTTGGGGATTCAGTGTAGAACATCTCAATGAGGTCTAGGTTCTTCTCAAACTATAGTACAACCATCATCATAGTTTTTAAAAATTTAGATCGCATCTAAACTTGATCATATTCTTATATTTTCTATATTGTATCATAGTTTAAATTTTTTTATTTAAAAAATTTATTGATTGTTTATAAATCATCAAATTTATCTCATATTCATGTCACCAATATTGATTTCTGAATACAATCATTTAAAACTCATATAATTAATGAAAAGGTGATCTTATCTTTTTGATATCCCTTTATATTCTTTATGTAATGAGTTTAATCATGTATTTATAATGAATCATGACTATTTTTTATAAATCATAGCACTAAAATCATCTAAAATATTTTCCTTTAAAATATTTAATTATCGAAACTTCTATTTTTCATTATTTTTAAATCTGACTTTCTCTCCAAATATATTATGTGTTTCAAAGTTATCATAAAATTAATCTCATATAAATTATTCAATTACATTAATTATTTTAATTTCACTCTAACATTTATTGATCATAAGAAATTATATATTATAGGAATAATTGGATAAATACTATCAAACTTTATGAAAATCCCTACAAAGTCTATAAAACTCTTATAATTTCATGTTGTGGTGAATTTCCAGAAATCTCAAAATCCTTACAAGAATAGTAAAGTCTAAAAAAGTTAAATATTATTTCATAAAACCTTAATGTAAGTCTCAAATAATCATTATCCATATATTATGAACACACTAAATAATTATTACGCTTACCAGTTATGTTTTGGACTTTTCCATAAAAAAATAAAATATAAAGTCATACAAAATTTTAAAATGAAATTTGATGTTCTATAATATCATAACATGTAAAACATAGAAATTTTTTCTTCTTAAACTATAAAATTACCATGTGGTTAAAATTACTCTTGGACTATTTCAATATAACTCAGTGTTTCTAAATGAAATAATATATCCTCCAAAGATCCTTTAATAATTTTGGTAATTTAAAAAGTAATTACAGACATATTAAAAATGATTCAAATAAATTTTCAATATGTAAATACGTAAATAAATGTATTTAAATTAATTATCACTATATATATTTTCATATTAAATTTAATTCGCTTTTGGCCTGCACCTAGGTGATTCTCAACAATAAATATAGTATCCACAAAGTTTGTTTATTTTTTAATGGATTTTCAACAAATATCTATATTTTAATAAATCATTGAACATAATTTTAAAACTAAAATATTTATATTTAAATATATTATTCCTAGCACAATATTATAAATTCAATTTCATTCACCTCTGTCCTTCATCTAAGTTATTCACGTCAATAAATTCAATAGTCACTATACATAATAATCCATGAATAGTTTCTTTAACAAAAAAACATACTTTTCATCATGATTATGTCCTAATTAATTCATTACATCAATAAAAGTTACTAAATTTTTTCCAGTATCCAATTCAGAATTCACCTTCTCTGTATTATTTATAACATGTTCTAAATAGGAATTCTTTCTCCAATATCACTTTTTATTAATTTACACAATGATAATCCCTAGAATAATATAATTTAAAAATATCTATCCTGAATATTTCCATCTTTGGATTCAAGTATTGTAGATCCACATTATTTTATAAAATTTATTTTATTTGTATTTATTTTCATTTCAATACCCATCAATCCAACACACATCTAAAATTTTTCAAAATTATAAATATTGTAGATTTACAATAGTTAAAAAAATTAAAAGGATTAATCAATTTGGTCCGTTAAATTTACCCATTGAATTTTTATCAATACCAAATTCTTATCAAAATACAATGTCACTATTATATCCTAATTGATAATAAATTACATATTGAATTTTTGGAATAACCTTTTTCTATTTTAATATAATAATCATGTTATCACACTTTAGTTTTCCATATTCTTTTTTCTACCCATTGTCAAGAGAATACAAAATTTCCGTAAGATATATGGGTGGGCCCAAACAAAATTTATACCAATGATCAATTAAAAAAACTTAGTCTATTTGAGTTGACCTAATATAGAAATCAATACTAAAAAATTGGGACAACAATGTTTTCCATATATAATCAACAATGTCCTACAAACTCAGAATTCACATCATAAGGGATATACAAACTTATTTTCAAGAAATTAAATGAACCTATACACAACTACAACAAATACATAAAAACATTCAAGTCATGATTTATTTTTCTCACCATTTTTAAAAATATCATCCCTATAACAACCACATTTAACCTAGAATAAAAAATCAATGAGATAGTTAAAATCATACGTAAACCATCAATTTTTCATTAACTATATTTAATTTCAGTTTAAGTATTAAATATTATATCACTTTGATAATGATTTTCTAATATCCCTGTTAAGGGATTCATTTCAACTATCCTCAACATGAAAAATTAACTTTTTAAAGAGAAAACAATAATTCTCAGTGATGATTGTTATTTTTTCATTATAAGAATCATAGAATAAATCAATAACATTTATGAATAACCTTTAAAAAGTGTATAAAGTAATTAGACAACAAAATTGGGAATATATTTATTTCTCATAACATCTTCAATGTGAAAAATAGAACCAAGAATATGATCTCAACCCAAACACCATTTTATTATTAACTATATCATGTTTACAACTCTTCATGCATACATTACCCTTGATTTTCCAAATCATTCCATCATTTGAAAACATAGTATTCCATTATTCTTGTGAATATATGAAATATAGAAAATACTAATTTTCTTGATTAATGAGTGTACATTTATTCTTTTAACCTCACCCTATATTCCTGGGTATTTACAACTCTATTCAGATAAATATTATAAATTATTTTAGAACATGGTAATGATTTATTTTAGTTTAAAATTAATTCTTAAATGTACTATTTTTAGTATTTATATTAACTTAATTATTCCATTTATTTATCAGTAAATCCTCTTGTATATGGAGAAATGTCATTTACTTTTTATCTTGATTTCCTAATAGTAAACATCTTCTATGCTCCTCTTCATCATATTTAGGATTAACCTTATTTATAAATCTCTAAAATTCATTATCATAATAGCTAAACATTTAATCAAATCTATTATTTCTTTAAATAATTTATTATTTCACTATTAATATCAAATTACACTCCTTTTCATAATATTCATTAATAGTTTACAATAGTCCATGATATGGACTTTACTTCCATAATAAATGTATCTTTACCTAGTATGTGTGTCATCCTTTTTATCTCTCTTCTTTGACTTCTTGAAAGTTGTTTTCTAAAATTTTTTCTTTTGTCTTCACCATAAAGAAGATGTCACATTCATTGTTACATTCTACCTTCTTCATTGTGTTCTTCTTTTTCAATCATCTATAATTTACCTATATTTAGTACTTTTATTATTTACATATGTTTACATTTTGTGTGTTACCTCTATATCCTTATGTCAAAACCACTAAACACCCACAATGTAGCCAAAAAAATTTCTTTTACTTTTTATATATGTCATACCAGATTAATTCTTTTCTATTTTAGGTCAAGACCACCCATAATTTGAAAATCATTTATCAATATTTTATTCTTGTATATGATCACATCAACCCTTAAAACATTGTTTTTATGGACTTTTTTCACCCTCATTTTCTTAGATTGTGACATGATCCTTACACAAGTAATTAAAATAAAATTTATAAAAATATATTTATCCTAGGTTTGTGTTATGTTTATCCTATATATTTTTAAGGGTTGATCAAGAGTTGATTAAAAGTTCTTTTTTCCACCATGTCAAATATTTTTAGAAATAGGACCTCATTTAGAAACACTAATGGAAAATATCTCTTCTATGTTTTTTATGTAGCTATAAAGTATGTAGATTCCAATTTTTTTAATTTCACCTCAACATAAAGACACTACAAATTGAGAAAATTAATCTCATTCTCAACTAATCACAATCTATATAAAAAATATTTATATTTTTGATTTGATACTAATGAAATCATATACTCCAATTTAATGATATTTTAAGGTCCCTAAATCTTATTGTTTTGACTTATAACTAAGCTTACCAGACAAAAAGAGTATATTTATGGTATACTTTTATTGTATGAATCATATCTTCAATGATCTTTCTATCTAGAAATTCTCACCAATATAGAATCAAATATTTTCTTCATTCATTAATGAATTATATTTATTTATTTGTTAGGTTTTCTAATTTTTATTCACTACCATGATGATAGAATTAAAATTTTTTAACACTGTTAATAATGATCATTTTATTCCATCAACATCTTCAATCAGCTATGATTTTCAATAATATTATCCTATAAATTTTTAAATAGTATTATGAAAACATATATTGAATGTTTCTTCATGTATTTATTTACCTCATGGGAGAGGTATTAAATATATTTAGAATGACCATCAACATAGTAGCTTTAATTAAATTCCTCAAATGAATTAATTTCATCAGATTTAGAAAAACACATAACACTTTGACAACCTTCATCTAGTGCTAATCTTCTCACATCATTTGGATTCATCCATAGCTTCACTGTCTCCCTCTTCTATACATATTTTCCATGTTCTTATTTGAGACCTTTACTTTTATATTTAATGGAAAAGAAATACTATTTTCCATCTGGGGATCTTCTAAAAACCCTCCAAATCGATATTTAATATGGTTAATATAAAATTACTAGGGTAAAAATAAGATCTATTTAAAAATCCCTTAATATGGGGTCGATAAACATAAGAGGGGTGATGTGCAGAACCCCAATTTGAGGTATGTATCATTTTTATATTTTTTTTACATGTTTAATGTTATTTGGATGAGTGGGGAAGAGGATGAGAGAGTTCTGAATTGTTTTTAATAAGTTTGGAGGCTTTTTTAAGGATGCAAGGTTCAGGCACGGTTATGGAAAGCCATTACGGTTCTCTAGGAAAGCATGTAGGGGGAGACAATGGTATTCGCATAGCCTGTGCATGATTTTCCAAACTGTTTGAGTCAACCCTATGGACCCCTTCTTTCAAGGCAGTGGGAGACGCATGGTTAGCGCATAACTTTCCAAACCGTGCGGGAAAATAGTATGTCCACTTAAAAATGGGGTTTTCAAATCTGGACTCCCTTGGGGTTGCCTCGTTTCAGTCCAAGCTTCTTCCCACTCGATCCTAACTCAATATTTTTTGTTCTAAAAGGTTTTATGTTCTCTCCAACACATTTTGAAAGAAAATATAAGGGGTTTTTTGTTCATTGAAGGCAGTTCATCTTTGATAGGTCCCATCTCGTGGTTCTTTATGATTTCCTCTAGATCTACATATCTATCTTTATCTCTATATTCTTTTTCTAGATATACACCATTTATGTGTATATATAAGTTATTGGTCACCTTTGGTGTTGATTTTAGGGCTTTGGGATGTTAGGTAAGGGGATCTAGAGTGGTTTCAGTGGTTTGTTCACTGAATTTGAGGTGTAGTTGCTTGTGGGTCAATTTCACTGGGAACCAAAAGGTAAGTGGATTCTCTATCATCTAAACATGGTTTTATCTTGAATTTTGGATACAATTAATTTATTTTTATTTAAATTAATTCTCTTTTGATGTGAAAAATTGGTTGGAATTCCATTTGGTAATATTTTGTGGATATTTGGGAGAAATGGGATTTTGGGGTGGAATATTCATGTTGTGAAATTTAAAATATAGATTTTAAAATGGGATTCTTGAAATGATTTTTGAATATTGTTTATGATTGGTTTTCAATAGAGATATTTTCTTATTTAAATTTGGTTTTTCATGGGGAAATAATTAAAGGTTGATTTCAATAAATGGGTAATTTATTTAAGTTATTTGGCATGTTGTGAAAACGGTTATGTGTATATTATTGTGGACATAGTGAGTGGTTCTTGGGGTATGGATTGTTTTAATTTTGTGTAAATTTTGTGAGAAGTAACACTCTAAAAAAGGATGGTTAATTTATAGAAGGGCCACCATTAATGATAAGTGGATGAGAAGTGCCACTAAATTGGGAATGAAAGAATGGGTTGGATGGAAGTGTCGTTGGGATTGTTATAGCAGTTTGGGTTTGTGAAACATTGGGTTGTGCTTCGATTTGTTTGTGGCTATGTAATGTGGTAATTGGTTGTGTTAATGTGTGTGACGATGATATGGGTTATTTCATGTTTGTGGATTTCCATTGTGTTACATGGCAGGATAAGGGTATGTTTGGATTATGTTAATGGTTTTACAATTTAATGTTTTATATGAACTACATATAATAAATGTGCTAACGGTTTTATCCTATTGGCATGCGTAGGGAAGTAATTTGGGGAAAACCTACTAAGTATTAGTACTCACCCCCTTCTTTGGAACTTTGGTGCTTTTGCAGATTCTGTATTCCCAGATACAGAGAAGTGTAAATCATCTAATTGATTGTGGTTTGTGGTGATGCTTGGGATACGTTATGGTGATAGGAGCATGGAGCTTAGTGTCGAGCAGTGGAGTTCCTCTTTGTTTCATTTTGGGTCTATTGTGTAGTCTTCCACATGGTACTTTGATAACGTGTTTGGAATGGTTTTGGTATGTTTGGTGGTATTTGTTTTTGGGTTATATTGTGAAACAACTTGGTTTTGTTTTTGGTAATACAAGGTTTGGTTGCAATTTGGACATAAATCATAGGGTATTATGGGTAATTACTGGTTTATTTGGTTATTTATTTTCCAAGGAAAAGTTATTCCCCAACTATTCTTGAAGCCCTGAACATTTATTTCCAGCCTTTGGTATCTTGGGAACGTTAGTTAAGGCATAGTAGAACTCCTCTTCCCTATCAAGACAATGGGATGGGGAAGGATTTTAACAGTGTTATCAGTTTGTATGGACCTTAGCTTTCTAGTGATATAAGTCATTTAATCCTTAGTGTTGATTGTTGGTCTTTATTTTTACATTTATTCTTTACTTCTTACTTGATTCAGGATGGTAGCAAGATGTAGGGTTGTTGGAACATGTAATGTATAGCATAAAATGATGTAGTTAACCCTTTTATTCCGAACTTCATGATAGTAGGGATTTGGGTACATAAGTGTTTGGAGCCACTTATTGGCATTGGATATCACATTGTCATGGGTGTAACCAATGATATGAACATGGCATGCATTTTAGAAATGACTTCCCACTAGGATTCATATATCATTAGGGTATAAAGTTCGATGGTGTAATATGAATATGTTGATTTTGAACATCTGTATTGGGTTTTAAAACAGCAGGATTTGGAACATGGAAACTTGTGGTATTTTGAAAATCTGTGTATTTTCAAAACATGGTGGGTTTTTCAGAATAGTGTGACATGGGAAATGTGAACTTGTTGAAATTTTGGTTGTGATATTTGTTATGTAATTGAATTTGAAAATTGAACACCATTTTATTAAGGGAGTGATACTTATGGTTGTTTTTTGTATTGATTGAAATGGCAATGAGTAGGCATCATTGAGACCAACTGGAGGAAGCTATTGAAAATGTTGTTGAAACTGAGCCATGTGTTTACTAGAAGCTAGTGCAGAGTGTAGTGAACGATTTACAAGCTATGGGAAGTGGGAATAAAGCATATAAACCAAGTAATGTGGATCATGCAATTCCGTTTCAAAGGCAGAACCCACTAATCTTTAAGGGTGATTTGGAGACAGAAAGGGTTGCAGCATAGATGAATAGAATGAATAGTATATTTGAATTCTTAAGAGATACCATAGAGTTGAAAGTGATGTTATCCATGTACATGTTGTAATATATTTCTCTTTAGTGGTGGGAGCTAGTGTTCCACGTTGGGACAGACTAAAGTGTGACTTGTGAGGGTTTTGAGGAATTGTTTAATAAACAATTCTCCCCTCATATATTCAGAATTCAATGAAAAATGGATTTATATTGTTTTAAGAAAACGAACATGGTGGTAACAGAATATGTGGACAATTTTATGAACTTAGTAAGGGTTTCACCCGAGGTGGCAGGTAGTACATCATTGAATGAATGAATTTTTTAAGCTAGGTTGAACTTGGAAATTCATTTCAAGATAGCGGTGGTGTGTATAGATGATTACACAGAGATGGTTATTCAAGATATGGTGGATGAGCAGGACCTGGTGGGGGCTATAGTCAAGGGATGTATGTTGGTACCCATGGGGAATAGTGAGAACTCAAACACTTAGTTCAAGTAGAAGAATGACAAATATTTCCAGGGTGGGAGTACAATTCCGAATCCAATGGCAAGATCGGTGAATATTCTTTCGAAGGATCAGAGTAAGCTGGGATGTTTTCAGTGTGGTTCAACGAGCCAAATAAAATAGGATTATATGGTACAACCTCGAAAATGTCATAATTGTATGTAGATAAAGAATTGTTTGTGTTATTGTCGGAATGTTCTGAGGTCGTGTGTATGTGACACTCCTCAGGGGTCGTAGGGGTATTATACCTCAATGGGATGGGGGAAGCATCATACCCCTCGGTAGTAGAGTAATGTTACTCATAGTTATTATAGGAACACCATGAATCCTTAGTAGGGTAATAAATAGAAAACAATGTAATGTAATCAGTTGTTTGGATCTGAGTAGGCGTTGATGAATGATCAGTCAAGACCATCCATGGTGCGAGGTACAGTTCTTTTAAATTCATTATTGATGCAAGATTTGTTTGATATGGGTGCTTCTAATTCTTTTATTTCTTCTCACATCATTGATATTTTTGGATTACAAGAGTAAGTGATTTATTCTATTTTGAATCTACGAACACCTCTGGGTCAAAGAGAGTGTTGAGCCTTTTTATGTCGAGGCTTTTGTTTAGTTTTGGATGTCATTGAATTGATGAGGGATTTTTCAGTGATTAAGATAGATGATTATGATATAATATTGGGAATGGATTGGTTGGATATGTTTAAGGCCCACATCGATTTCTATGCGTGAACAGTTAATTTTACAATAGAGGATGGTGTTGAACATCTATTTAGGGGAGAGAAGAATGATAATTAGGGTGCAATAGGCTTTTTGGAACTAGCGTTTGGCACAATATCATATCAGTTAGACGCTTTTTAATTGTGATCAATCGAAGGTGTTGATAATAGTGTTCTTATGAAAGTTGTGTATCAGTTTATAGATATATTTCTTGAATAATTATTAGGGTTTCCACCCATGATAGAATTCACATTTTATGATTGATCTCCTTTCGGGGACCAGTACAATCTCACATCCATTTACCGAATTGAACAAGAAGAATTTTAGTAATTAAGGGTACAATTGGAAGAGTTGGAAAACAAAGGGGTCATCTGGCCTAGAACATCTCCATGGGTAGTGCCGGTTTTTTTGTTAAAAAGGTATATGAAACCTTGCGGATATTTTTCGATTATCATAGACTTAATTAGGTTGCAATAAAGAACCAATATCCACATGCACACATTGATGATCGTTTTGATCTATTGAGGGGATCCCAATGGTTATTCAAGATTTACTTGAGGTCAAGATATCATCAATTATGGGTGAGGAAGGATGATATTCTGAAAACAACCTTCATAAGTAGATATGTCCATTACGAGTATGTTGTTATGCCCTTTGGTCTAAGGAATGGACCAGCACTATTTATGGAATTGATGAATTGTATATTTTAGAGATATATATATTCTTTTACGGTGGTATTTTTTAATGATATACTAGTGTATTGAAGGACAAGGGCAGAGCATGACCAACACTTGAAGATAGACTTAGTGATCTTGACAGATCATCGATTGTATGTCAAGTTTTCAATGTGTGACTTCTAGATGCTAGAAGTTCATTTCCTTGGTAATGTTATTTTTGATAGGTGTTTTTTGGTTGATCTATAAAATATATAGGTTTTTATCTCTTGGAAACTGCTAATGACTGTTTTCGAGATACAGAGCTTCCTTGGTCAAGCTGGGTATTATCCATGTTTTATTCATGATTTGTCATGATTGGCACCACTGATGACATCTTTGACATGAATGGATGTTCCATTTCAATGGGATGATCAGTGTTAGAAATTTTTTGAATAGATAAAGTGTCACCTTACATCATCACCACTCTTGGTTTTTCTAGAACTAGGTAAAGGGTACATGGTGCATTGTGACACATCGGATCAGGATTGGGGTGTGTTCTCATATAGGGGGATCATGTGGTTGAATATGGATCACATTAGTTAAGGTTTCATGAAAAGAACTTCCCAACACATGATTTGGAGTTGGCATAAGTGGTTAATGCTTTAAAAATGTGGCCTCATTACCTCTTCAGTGAGAAATTTACACCGTTCACTGATCACAAGAGCTTGAATCATATCATCTAATAATTAAATTTGAACTTGAGGCAAATTAGATGAAAGAAATATATCTAGATGTTTGATTTTGGCTTAATTTACATATTGGGTACGAAAAATTGGGTGGTGGATTCATTAAGTATAAAATCATATAATCAAGTGGTGAAATAGGTATCAGATCAGTGGGAGTTGATATCGTTCATAGATGACATGCAGTTGGAATGTGAGGACCAGGGTGACATATATGTCTTCTTTTTGGTTCCACTGGTTCTTGACTTTGATGGTTTGGTTAAAGTGTCACAGACACCTGATTATGAGTGTATGGTGATGAGGCTAAAACTCAATAGTGGGAATACCATTGAGTACTGGGAACTGATTCAGAATTCAGTCTTGTGTTTTTGGAATTAGAGGGAGGTACAAGTGATTTTTCAGGAGGAACTTCTTAGGAATTATCATAATTCTAGGTGGTATTTCCATTTTGGAATTCAAAAGATGTATAAGGTATTGAGTTTAGATTATTGGTTGGATGGTATGAAAATCGATGTGGCCAAATTTGTCTTCAGATGCTTGACTTCTCAGCAAGTCAATGTAGAGAATCAGCAGCTAGCAGGAATGTTGTTGTCTTTACATATCCTATTGTGGAAATGGGGGTAGATAGAAATGTGTTTTATGGTGGGTCTCCCTGGAATGGTCTGGAAGCATGATTCTTTATAGGTTATTGTGGATCGACCTACAAATTTAGCCCATTTCATCCCGATTCCGGGATCTCATATGGTGTAAGATCTATACAAAATATATATATGGGATGTGGTAAGTGGCTTGGTTTTCTAGTTTGGATTGTATCAAATAGAGATCTGAGGTTCACATCCCGTTTCTGGAAATCGTTGCAGAAATCCCTTGGGACATAGTTGATGATGAGCATGGCGTATCATCCTCACACGAATGTCCAATCTGAGAGGACGATACAAACCTTGGAGGATATGTTAAGGGATTGTGTAATGGATTTTTTATAAGGACCCGAACTTATTTCATACATAATCTTGAATTTAATCAAGAAAAAACTTCATTTTACATTGAAGACCTTTTCAAGTTTATAGCATTAGAGAATTAAGACAAAACATTCATAACATTACACATTGTTACATAGTGGATACCATAAAATCAGTTTCCATTTTCCTCAGAATATAAAACATTAAAACATAAAACAAGACTCCTTGACAATTCTTCAACATTTAACATGTCTTCCTTCCTTGTATTACTCATCCATTAACCTATGAAAAATCATTTAAAAACTTAGGATGAGCACAAAAGCTCAGTAAGGTACAAAAAAGAAGGAAAATCACATTAGTCCTTGAATACGCATGACGTATGAAAACATTTTCAAAATACATGCTTTCCACCCATAAAATATTACTTTGTGTAACATGAGATTTACACAAGATCCACACAAACATAATTATAATCATAGAGGTATATTGGGGCATTACTTTCATAATCTTGTAACCATCTTGGCTACCTTAAAATTTGTAACCCTCACGGCTACCTTACTTTGTGTAACCATCACAGTTACACTTGGAGTAACCATATGGCCGACCTCCAACTTACTCATACCCAATGCATTGGAGGGAAATATAGGTCCCACCCTTCATTATAAACATTTCCCAATAACCAAAACATAATCATACAACATAAATAATAGCATAAAAACATTTCTTTTGAATATTGTAAAATAGAATTTTAAAAGAGGATTTTAGAAGAAAAGTCCCTTATAAACATCATACAATTGAAGTGAGACTTAATAGAGTGGATGGAATATGTATATACTCTGTAAATACACATAATGAAACATAATATAAACAGAACCCATCACACAATCAATTTAAATAGCACATAAATTAAAAAGTAGAAGGTTAACCCAAAGAATGGAAATCGGGTTAAGAATTCCCTTACCTTGGGCTTGTCTTACTTCAAAATTGTTTAAAACTCCTGTATAATGGTCAAAAGGGTGTTATTAGTATTTTACAGAAACATTTTCATGATTATAACATCTTATATGTTCATTTCTTAACCTCATTTCATCCCTTATTTGTTAGTATTTGGTTCCTTGCATTATTTTGGGTGAGTTCTTTTGTGATTTTCACAATCGGTTCATGATGAATCGTTCTTGTTGATTGGAAGTGAAACTCCAGAATTGGAATGGATTAGTATTTACATATTTACAGAACCATAAATGATACCATTTATCAATTTTATGCTTTATATGATGATGATTTATAAGTTAAAACATTAATTATGTTCATTTAGATCATTTAAGTGGTTCCTTGATAATTACAACCTCATTTAGTCTAATAAATTTGAATTATGAGTACAAAATAATTACAGAACCTTATATGAGTCATAAAACATATATGATAACCTGGTTCAACCATATAAATGGTTTCATGACCAGACTTGAAATAATTAATGGAAATTGAAAATACATCGTCCACGATATCGGTAATTCGACACAAATGGACAATGTTTTTTGATTCTTTAAATAAGTGAGAGAGGAGAGGAATAATGATTTGTAATTTTCCATAAACATGAAAAAATCCAGAATATACATGATTCTGGAGATTTCATGCCTCTTGTATAAGAGGGGGTGAAGAAAGAAGAGGAAGGAATCATGAAATAAAGAAAACATGAGAAATTTCTTACAAAATATTCGGCAGCCTAACAGCGCCTCTTAAAATTTCATAAAAACAAGATTGATGAGAGGAATGGAATATATCATCAATAATACAAAATTTGGACAGTAAGGGGAAATATTTAATGAAATATCACAACAAAAGACAATGGGAAAGGAAGAGAATAACATAAAATGGAAGGAAAGAATGAAAATGAAAGAGGATGTTTACCTCTTGATCTCTTCTCCTTGGGATCCTTCTTAAGGGCTTTGATTTTGGTCTTTTGGTGAGACCCGAATCTCTAGGACGTGGGGAAGAAGATTGAGGAGGGAATTTGGCAGATATTAGACAATGCTCAAGGCTTGAGAGGTGTGGGAGGAAGAGGGGAGTGAGGGTGGTATTTATAGTGGAGGAGGGGATGTATTTAAATTATGTTAATCATTATTATAATATTTTTATCAAGAATATGAATAATCTCAAATCAAGTGGCCTTAATTAGTGAAAATATCAAGTGAGTTCGAAGCAAGTGGCCTTGAATCACTTATGATGTCATAAATAGTGCATTTTTACTAATAAATTGATTATACGGTATTTTACCGTATTTCACTATTCAACGAAAATTCAAGAGTTTCAGAAAAATACCAAAAATTTACCCCAACCATTTTTCGATGTGTAGAATTCAAAAATGAACTCCATTTTTCAAAAATAATTTTCTAAATATTATTAATTTAATTTTTAAATAAGGTCATAGTTAATTCGAAAAATAACAATATTGAAGTGCAATTAGTTTTATGTGACATTGGAAAATTAATTAAGATACCATTATCCAATTGCCATGGGAAAATAAAATAATATTATTATTTACTATTCATGAGGTCATATTACTATTCATATTACTATTCATAAAGGCATGTTACTATTCACCAAAAAAACAAGTTTGTTACATCAAACTCTAAATAACATACTGAACACAATTGTAGATGACAGTTTCTTGAAATTCAAAACATAGAAGAAATAAAATTATGTTTAAAGGATACTTATAAATATATACCTTAAACCAAATTTCAAGCATTTTCAATTTATTTTTATAAAACCTTGGGATGTTACATTATCCCCACCTTCTTGAAATTGCGTCCTCGCAATTTTATTTACATATTAAACAACTGAGGGTATTTTTCCATCATAGCATTTTCAGACTCCCATGTTGCTTCTTCAACCATGTGGTTTCTCCACAAAACCTTTACCTGGTGGATTACCTCATTCCGCAATACCTGTTCACTTCGATCAAGAATCTGAACCAGTTTTTCTTCATAAGAAAGGTTCTCTGCCAGCTGAACTGCTTCCGGCCTCAAGATATGTGATAAATCTGGAACATACTTTCTCAACATCGAAACATGAAAAACATTGTGTACCTGAAATAAGCTCGGAGGCAAAGCTACACGGTATGCAATTGTTCCAACTTTATCCAAGATTTCAAAAGGACCGATGAACCGTGGACTTAGTTTCCCTTTCTTACCGAAACGCATCACACTTTTCCAAGGAGATATTTTAAGGAAAACATGGTCACCTACCTTGAAAGAGAAGTCTTTCCTTCTGTTATCTACATAACTTTTCTGCCTGCTTTGAGCTGTCCTCATGTGTTGCTGGATCATCCTCACTTTCTCATCCACTTCTTCTACTAATTCTGGCCCCATCAACTTTCTTTCACCGACTTCATCCCAAAACGCAGGAGTCCGACACCGCTTTCCATACAAGGCCTCAAAAGGTGCCATCTGAATACTGGAATGGAAACTGTTATTATAAGAAAATTCAACTAATGAAAGATGCTGATCCCAACTTTCCTGATAGCCCATTGAACAAGCTCGAAGCATATCCTCCAAAGTTTGAATCTTTCGCTCTGACTGCCCATCTGATTGAGGATGAAAAGATTTACTGAAATTCAACTCTGTGCCCAAAGACTTCTGATGTCCCTTCCAAAATTTAGAAGTGAACCTGGGATCTCGGTCAGACACAATGGAAAGAAGAACTCCATGTAACCTGACAATCTCCTTGAGGTACAATCGAGAAATATGATCTAATGTCATTGTATCTCGAATAGAAAGAAAATGAGAAAACTTTGTTAGCCGATCAACAATAACCCATATCGCATTGTTACCTCGAGAAGTCTTTGGTAGTCCCACCACAAAATCCATGGTTATATTCTCCCATTTCCATTCTGGCACTGGAAAAGGCTGAAGCATCCCCTTCGGTAACTGCCGCTCTGATTTAACCTGCTGACATGTCAAACATTTCATTGTAAAATCAGCAATATCTCTTTTCATCCCATTCCACCAGTAATACTCCCGAAGGTCTCTGTACATCTTAGTACTTCCAGGATGAACATAAAATGGAGAACTATGAGCTTCACACAACAATTCTTCCTTCAGCTGGGAATCACAAGGCACACGCAACCTTTTTCCAAACCTTAAAACACAATATTTATCAAGATTAAATTCTGGAAACTTACCCATTTTAACCAATTATACCTTTTTCTGTAGCTCACGGTCTTCCCTCTGCGCTTTCATAATTCTGTCTGACAACGAAGAATGCACTGAAACCTGAAACAAAACAGATATATTCCCTGCACCAACAACTTCTAAGCCAAAATTTATCAAATCATTAATCAAGGGATCATGTTCCAAACGTAGCATGGTTAATGATGTATGATTTTTCCGACTTAAGGCATCCGATACTTTGTTTTCTTTTCCAGGATGGTAATTAATCATGCAGTCATAATCCTTTATCAGTTCTAGCCATCTTCTCTGCCTCATCTTTAATTCCTTCTGAGTGAATATATACTTAAGACTTTTATGGTCAGTATATATTTGGCATTTGGTTCCGTATAGATGATTCCTCTATATTTTCAAAGCAAAAACCACAGCTGCCATTTCCAAATCATGTGTGGGATAATTCATCTCATGAGGTTTAAGTTGTCTCGAAGCATAGGCAATTACCTGACCATTCTGCATCAAAACAGAACCAAGTCCCTTCAAAGAAGCATCACTATAGATGAAAAACTCACCATTCCGGGAAGGTAAGGCCAAAACTGGAGCATTCACCAATCTCTTCTTTAGTTCCTGAAAACAAACATCACATTCCTCTGTCCAAACAAATTTAACCCCTTTCCGTGTTAACTTAGTTATTGGGATAGATAACCGTGCAAAGTTCTTAACAAAGCGTCGGTAATAACTTGCTAAGCCCAGAAAACTACGAATCTCTGTAACATTTGTGGGCCTTGGCCATTCATCAACTACTTTTGTTTTGGCAGGATCAACAGTTATTCCATCCTTATTTACAATGTGCCCAAGAAAAGATGTCTGTTGCAACCAAAAATCACACTTGCTGAATATTCCATATAGTTTCTTTTCTTTTAAAGTTTGTAAAACAACCCTTTGATGTTTTTCATGCTCCTCTTTATTTTTAGAAAAAACCAGAATGTCATCAATAAATACAACCACAAACATATCCAAGAACTCATGAAATACTCTATTCATAAGATTCATGAATACAGCAGGTGCATTAGTTAACCCAAATGGCATAACAACAAATTCATAATGCCCATATCTTGTACGAAAGGCTGTTTTCGGGATGTCATCCTCCTTCACCTTCAGCTGATGGTATCCGGATCTCATGTCAATCTTGGAAAAGTACTGAGCTCCCTGGAGCTGATCAAACAAGTCATCAATATGAGGCAAAGGATACTTGTTTTTAACAGTGATGTTATTCAAATCTCTATAATCAATGCAAAGTCTCATGGAACCATCTTTCTTTTTAACAAACAAAACAGGGTCTCCCCATGGTGAAGTACTGGGACGAATGAAGCCTTTGACAAGAAAATCCTGCAACTGATTTTTCAATTCAAGAAGTTCTATTAGAGCCATACGATTTGGGGGTTTTGAAATTGGCTTAGCATCAGGAACTAAGTCAATTGTGAATTTGACTTCTCGTTTAGGTATGACACTGGGTAACTCGTCAGAAAAAACATCAAGGTATTCATTTACCACAGGCACATCATTAATTTGAATAGTTTCCTTGTTTTCAACAATATGAGCCAGATAACTTTCATTTCCATATTTCAGTAGTTTCTCAGCTTCTTGATATGTTATCAATTGTATGGGTTCATTCTTGTATACAAATTGAAACTCTTTCTGAAAAACAAATTCTTTTGCTCTACAGTCAATCTTAGCATGATAATCAGAAAGCCAGTCCATCCCCAGAATAACATCAAACTCGACTAAGGGTAAAACAACAAGGTTTGTAGGTAAAGTCTTTCCACATACCACAATAGAAATATTCTTATAATTCCTCTTTGCTATAACATTTCCCTGGTGTTTTAACAACAAGTTCAGGTATCATTTATTGAGGTGATATTTCAAATTTACAAGAAAATTCCTCAGAGATGAAGGAATGTGTAGACCCCGTATCAAAAAAACATTAGAAAAATCTAAGTGAACAAACAAAGTACCTGATAAAACTTCATTGGATGGCCCAACATCTGCTGACGTAGTCGCAAAGGATCTCACTACACCTTTCTGCTTGTAGTCTGGCTTCTTTGCATCATTTGGATCCCTCTTTGGACAGGCATTTGCATAGTGACCCATCTCACCACATTTAAAACACTTTACAGTTTTCTTATCAAGATTAGTCTTTGGATCATTTTCATTGCAATCTCGGCCCATATGTCCAAACTTACCACATCTAAAACACTTCCCAGTTTTGATAAGACATTCCCCAGGGTGCTTCTTGCCACACTTTTCACAAACTGGATACTGTATTTTCTTACCAGCAGATTTCATTGGTTGATTCTTACCCATTGATTTCCAATTGGACCTCTTCTTCTCTTTGTTTCCAAATTGCATGTGATCGTCAGTAAACTCCATCTCTACCCTCTCAGCACATCGGACAAGTTTCTCGTAACTTTTGAATTCACGGGATGCCAACGCCCTTCGACACCTTGGCTTCAATCCTGAGTAAAAGCGGTTGATTTTGCTATCGAGATCCAGAATAAGATTTGGAGCATACCTCCCCAGTCGGGTGAAGTTCACCTCATACATAGCCACTGAATCTTCCTCCTTTTGTTTCAATTCGAGGAATTGTTTCTCCATTCTATGTCGCACCACCTTAGGAAAATATTTTTCAAGAAAAAGACTTTTAAATTCATCCCACACTAAGGAATCAAAATCCTCTCTACCCTTGATATTCCTTACCATTGACCACCACTGATCAGCTTCCCCTTCAAAACGATAAATGGAAAGACTTACCTTTTGATTGTCCGAACATCCCATAACATCAAATATCTTTTCAAGGGCTTTAATCCATCCTTCTGCTACCACTGGGTCAGAAGATCCATTGAATGAAGGAGGATGTTGTCTCATAAAATGTTCCACCATTGTCATGTTCCGTTGGGGTACCTCTATTTGTCCTCTTGCATGGATGCCACCACCATTTATTGCCTGCGTTAGCTGAGCCATTACTGTCACAAACTGCTCGGTTCCAATCCCTACCATTCTGGGCTGTTGATCAGGAAGGATGTCATTCTGTCGGTGCCTATCCTCTTCAGCATCCATGTTCCTTCTGCGGACAACCATTCTAAACAAACATTTCATAGATGAAGCAACATGGTAATCTTTAATCGCTATAACAAATTAAACATAGATTGAAAATTATTTATGGTATTCTATTAGCATCACCTTAACCCCTAAAGTTATCTAAACCATCCTCTGATACCAACTATAAGGACCCGAACTTATTTCATACATAATCTTGAATTTAATCAAGAAAACACTTCATTTTACATTGAGGAACTTTTCAAGTTTAGAGCTTTAGAGAATTAAGACAAAACATTCATAACATTACACATTGTTACATAGTGGATACCATAAAATCAGTTTCCAGTTTCCTCAGAATATAAAACATTAAAACATAAAACAAGACTCCTTGACAATTCTTCAACATTTAACATGTCTTCCTTCCTTGTATTACTCATCCATTAACCTGTGAAAAATCATTTAAAAACTTGGGATGAGCACAAAAGCTCAGTAAGGTATGAAAAAAAGGAAAAATCACATTAGTCCATGAATATGCATGACGTATGAAAACATTTTCAAAATACATGCTTTCCACCCATAAAATATTACTTTGTGTAACATGAGATTTACACAAGATCCACACAAACATAATTATAATCATAGAGGTATATTGGGGCATTACATACATAATCTTGTAACTATCTTGGCTACCTTAAAATTTGTAACCCTCACGACTACCTTACTTTGTGTAACCATCACAATTACACTTGGAGTAACCATACGGCTGACCTCCAACTTACTCATACCCAATGAATTGGAGGGAAATATAGGTCCCACCCTTCATTATAAACAATACCCAATAACCAAAACATAATCATACAACATAAATAATAGCATAAAAACATTTCTTTTGAATATTGTAAAATAGAATTTTTAAAGAGGATTTTAGAAGAAAAGTCCCTTATAAATATCATACACTTGAAGTGAGACTTAATAGAGTGGATGGAATATGTATGTACTCTGTAAATACACATAATAAACCATAATATAAACATAACCCATCACAAAATCAATTCAAATAGCACATAAATTAAAAAGTAGAAGGTTAACCCAAAGAATGGAAATCGGGTTAAGAATTCCCTTACCTTGGGCTTGTCTTACTTCAAAAATGTTTAAAACTCTTGTATAATGGTCAAAAGGGGGTTATTAGTATTTTACAGAAACATGTTCATGTTTATAACATATTATATGTTCATTTATTAACCTCATTTCATCCCTTAGTTGTTAGTATTTGGTTCCTTGCTTATTTTGGGTGAGTTCTTTTGTGATTTTCACAATCGGTTCATGATGAATCGTTCTTGTTGATTGGAAGTGAAACACCAGAATTGGAATGGAGTAGTATTTACATATTTACAGTACCATAAATGATACCATTTATCACTTTGATTCTTTATATGATGATGATTTATAAGTTAAAACATTAATTATGTTCGTTTAGATCATTTAAGTGGTTCCTTGATAATTACAACCTCATTTAGTCTAATCAATTTGAATTATGAGTACAAAATAATTCCAGAACCTTATATGAGTCATAAAACATATATAATAACCTGGTTAAACCATATAAATGGTTTCATGACCAGACTTGAAATAATTAATGGAAATTCAAAATACATCGTCCACGATATCGGTAATTCGACACAAATGGACAATGTTTTTTGATTCTTTAAATAAGTGAGAGAGGAGAGGAATAATGATTTGTAATTTTCCATAAACATGAAAACATCCAGAATATACATGATTCTGGAGATTTCATGCCTCTTGGATAAGAGGGGGTGAAGAAATAAGAGGAAGGAATCATGAAATAAAGAAAACATGAGAAATTTCTTACAAAAAATTCGGCAGCCCAACGACGCCTCTTAAAATTTCATAAAAACAAGATTGATGAGGGGAATGGAATATCTCATCAATCATACAAAATTTTGACAGTAAGGGGAAATATTTAATGAAATATCCCAACAAAAGACAAAGGGAAAGGAAGAGAATAACATAAAATGGAAGGAAAGAATGAAAATGAAAGAGGATGTTTACCTCTTGATCTCTTCTCCTTGAGATCCTTCTTAAGGGCTTTGATTTTGGTCTTTTGGTGAGACCAGCAGCTCTAGGACGTGGGGAAGAAGATTGAGGAGGGAATTTGGCAGAAATTGGACAATGCTCAAGGCTTGAGAGGTGTGGGAGGAAGAGGGGAGTGAGGGTGGTATTTATAGTGGAGGAGGGGAGGTATTTTAGATTATTTTAATCATTATTATAATATTTTTATCAAGACTATGAATAATCTCAAATCAAGTGGCCTTAATTAGTGAAAATATCAAGTGAGTTCGAAGAAAGTTGCCTTGCATCACTTATGATGTCATAAATAGTGCATTTTTACTGATAAATTGATTATACGGTATTTTACCGTATTTCACTATTCACCGAAAATTCAAGAGTTTCAGAAAAATACCAAAAATTTACCCCACCCATTTTTTGATGTGTAGAATTCAAAAATGAACTCCATTTTTCAAAAATAATTTTCTAAATATTATTAATTTAATTTTTAAATAAGGTCACAGTTAATTCGAAAAATAACAATATTGAAGTGCAATTAGTTTTATGTGACATTGGAAAATTAATTAAGATCCCATTATCCTATTGCCATGGGAAAATAAAATAATATTATTATTTACTATTCATGAGGTCATATTACTATTCATATTACTATTCACAAGGGCATGTTATTATTCACCAAAAAACAATTTTGTTCCACCAGACTCTAAATAACATACTGAACACAATTGTAGATGACAGTTTCTTGAAATTCAAAACATAGAAGAAATAAAATTATGTTTAAAGGATACTTATAAATATATACCTTAAACAAAATTTCAAGCATTTTTAATTTATTTTTAGAAAACCTTGGGATGTTACTTTTTTCCAGTTCATGGGAGGAGCACATACCATTGGTGGTGTTATCCTATAATAACAATTATCTATCCTCTATACATATGGCTCTATTTGAGGATTGGTATGGGTGTTCATGTCATTCTCCACTATGTTGGGTGGAAACAGGTGAGACATAGATGATCGGACTGAGCCTTGTCCAAGAAACTATGAAAAAGATAATGTTGATCAGGTAGAGGATGGAGGTGGCACAAAGTCATCATAAATCATATGTGGACAATCATTGACGAATGTTGTTGTTCGAGGTGGGTGATCATGTGTTTTTTAGAATCTCTCATAGCTTGTTCCATTGTTGGTTTGGGAAGCATTGTATGTTATCTATGAGGTATTATGGTCCTCTTGAGATACATGAGTAGATTGGAGAGGTGGATTATCGTTTTTCTTTTCCACCATGTTTTTGTGTGGTGCACAATGTGTTTCATGTGTCGCAATTGAGAAAGTATCAGCCAGATCATGACCATGTGATTTATTGGGATCATGTTGAGATAGAACCAGATTCTTCCTTGTTGCACATGCCAGTGCGAATGTTGGATAGGCAGGAGACATTATTGAGTGGTAAAAGCATCAGTTTAGTTTGGGTTTTGTGGTAGAATGGTCAGATTAAGGATGAGACTTGGGTGATGGAGATGGTCGAGCAATAACCTGAGCTCTTTCGGCAAATAAATGGGTCTATACTTTTTAAGGATGGAAATTAAAATGGTAGAGAGAATATAAAACCCCCCATTTTAAGGTATTTATCCTTTTTATATACATTTTTATGTCTTTAAAGTTCTTGGGATGAGTGGGGAAGAGGATGAGAGAGTGTGGAATGGTTTTGAAAAAATTTGGAGGCTTTTCTAAGGGTGCACAGTTTGAGTATGGTTAAGGAAAATCATGCTGGTTATCCAAGAAACTATGTAGGGGAGATATTGGTCTTCACATGGCCTATGTAGAGTTTTCCAGACCATGCGAGGAAACCATGACGACCCCTTATCTCGAGGCAGTGTCGTGCGCACGGTTAGTGAATGACTTTCCAAACCGTGTGGCCACTTAAAAAATGGGGTTTTTAAATTTGGGCTCCATCGGGGTTGCCTCATTTCATTCCATACATACTCCCACTCGACCCTCACTCTGTATTTTGGGTTCTCAAAGGTTTAAGGTTCTTTCCAACATGTTTCTGATGCAAATCAAATGGGTTTATTGGTAGATTTAAAACCGGTCTTCTCGAGTCAGTCTTCTATCATTGTTTTTTGTGGTTTCCTCTAGATCTACATCTCTCTCTCTTTCTCAGAATTCTATATCTACACCCATTGTGTGTAGATATAGGGTTTTGGTTTCCTTGGTTGTTTATTTTAAGGATTTTGGATTTTAGGGAATGAGATCTAGAGCAGTTTTGGTGGTGCAATCTCTAAATTTGATGTGTAGTTGCTCGTGTGTCGATTTCACTGAGACCCAAAAGGTAGGTCACTTCTCTCTAGACTCCACTTGGTTAGATCTTGAAGCTAGGTTATAATTAATTTATTATGATTGATATTAACTTTTTTGGATGTGTTAAATTGGGTGTAATTCCCTTTGGTAATGTTTTGTGGATTTTTGGGAAAAGGGTGATTTTGGGGTGGATTGTTCTTGTTGCAGATTTTAAAATAGAGATTTTAGAAAGGGTTTGATCAAATGATTTGAGAATATGCTTAATGGTTTGTTTTAAATAACTATATTCTCTTATTTAAATGTGGTTTGGCATGGAAAAATAATTAAAGGGTGATTTCAATAAATGGGTGATTTATTGAAGTGGTTTGGCTTGTGGTGGAAACAGTTATGTGTATATTTTTGTAGCCTTGGTGAGTCATGATTTGGTATGGTTTGGGTGAATTGTGTGTAATTTGTACAAGAAGTAACTCTATAAAAATAGGATGGATAGAGGATGGAAGGGACAAAGATAATTGTACGGGAAGTGCCACTAAATTGGGAAGCAAGGAACGGGTCGGATGGAAGTGCCACCGTGATTGTTATACCTGTTTGGGATTGTGAAACATTTTGTTGTGCTTTGATTGTGTTGTGTGTGTGCAAAGTGTAAACTGGTTGTGTTAATGTGTGTGATGTTGATATGTATTATTCTAGGTTTTGGGGTTTTCCTTGTGTAGCATGTCTTGATAAGAGTATGTTTGTCGTGCGGTAGTGGTTTCACTATTTAACGTTTTATATAAACTCTTTATTATAAATTTGACAATGGTTTTATCCTAGTATCGTGTGTAGGGAATTCATTTAGGGAAAACCTAATGAGTATTAATACTCACCCCCTACATTGTAACATTGGTTCTTTTGATGATTTCATATTCTATGATATAGGGAAGAGTAAAGCATCTCATTGATAGTGTTTTGTGGTGATGATTGGGAGATATTATGGTGATTTGATCATGGAGCTTGGTGTGGAGTAGTAGAGTGTGCCTTGGTTTTATTTGAATTATATATTTTAGTCTTCCACATGGTACTCTAATATTGTGTATGGCATGGTTTTGTTATGTTTTTTGGTATTGGTTTTTAGGTTGTATTGTGAAACAACATTGTTTCCTTCACGGTAATACATGCTTGGGTTGAAATGTCAACATGAATCATATGGTATTATGGGTAATTTTGGTTTCAATGGGTATTTATTTGAAATGTTAAAATATTTCCCCAACTATTCTTGAATCCCTCAGCATTTATTTCTTTCCATTCACATCTTGGGAATGTCGCTTAAGGCCTAGTAGCACTCTTCTTCCCTCTCAAGGCAATGGGATGGTGCAGGATGTTACATGACAGGTTGGGTGTTTCCAAATTTTAACAAAATCCCAAAAAAAATATTTTAGCCAAATTGATAATTAAACCTCTATCATCATTTATGAAAAATAGATCGATTATTTTTTTCCTATCACACAATATAACATATAATGTAAGAAATAAAATAAATTGGAGAAACATAGTATTTTTTTTCAAATTCATCTCCATCATGGTAATCCAACACCTTACTATGTTCAATTATTCACATCAGGACATAAATTATTTCACTACTATATAAAAGTGAATATACTATGGTTTTATAAGGTATTATCTTCTACTCAAAACCAGCACTATTGGATTTTACCCTAGAGGTGACCTTAATGAAGGTTATCCTTCCACATAGGATAATTAGTTCACTTATTGATAGGTTCTTTATATAGAATCCAAGAGTCTTCTCTGCATTGTTTATTTTGAAACCATTTTTATTAAATAGTTCTCCATTTGAACATTTTTTAATATTATCAAAAAAGTTTTTTTGGGATGACACCTCATTACATTCTCAAATCATCTTCCTCATATAGCTTATTTGATAATCCATTGGTCGTTAAAAATGCTAGAATACATGTCTTTATCAATAAATATATTTTCTCTCATAGAATATATGTAGTTTTTCTATAGGATTACCACAAATCATAGTAAAAAACTAATACTCTAACCTAGTGGGTCCTCAATAAGATAGTATAGGAACCCAACTCAATATCAACATTAGTAGGGAAAGTCTCTCACTAATATTAGTTTTACTTATTCTCCTTCTTAGGCCTCTACAATACTGAGTATCACATGAACATATCATTGAATATATTTATGTTCTTCTTTATATTCCTTCTCAATACCCATATATCATTTTTTCTTCAACATGTTAATATGTTCTTCTTCAATTCTATCTGACAGATCCAATTGTTCACTGCAGTGGTTTTATTTTGTTTTTCACTATTATTTACACTTATATTTCTTCTAATTTTTATTTTAATATCATCATATCACATAATAATAATTTTTATATAAATAATATATAAATTAGATATCATGAATTTTAAATTTTTATATCTCCACTCACCTTTTCTTCAAGCTCTTGTTTCTAGTCATATTACAAAAATATCATTCTTCATTTTTTATAATATTATCTTAACCAAAAAATTCATTAATTTATTATAAAAGTATAATCAATAATATTCATCTTAATGTATTCCTATAATATCCCAGGGTTAATGAAAATTTATTTTAGTATGGAAATCACATATAGAGACATGTTTTTTGGACTGGAAGTTCTCATTATGGCATGAGTTATAATGAAATACCCAAATTATAATTATTTAAACTATTGATCACCAATATTAATATTCAAATATCATCTTTTCACAACCATAGAATTTATAAAATAATGATCATATAAATCTCATCTCGCATCACATTCTTCATGAAGTAATAAGAATTATGGAATGATAAATCATCAAGATTATCTAAAATTAAATAATATCTTTATCATCATATATAATGTTTTTGTTTGAATATTTAATTTTTTAAAGTCATATTTTTCATTATTTTAAACTCTGATACTCTATTCTAATAAATGATGTATAATGAAGTCATAATATACTTTATTTCATATGTCTCATCAATTTCTATTCTTTTTTAACCAATACTAATAATTCATAAGTCTTTATAAGTCTTATGTGTTCTTGGATAAAGTCTTAAAAACTTTAAAAGTATACTTATAAAGACCATCAATGTAATTGAAATTATTACCTTATGGATTTTTAAACAAACTAAAAAATATTATGAGATTTGATATGTCATAATAAGTGTAAAAGATATCTTAAAACTCATTAAAAATCCTATAGACCATTATGAAAGTCTTACACTACTGATCCAAAATACTAACTCTCACATCATTAGTTTAAACCTTTTCAAGATTTCATTGAACTATAAATTCTTATGAAATTCATTGAATTGTTGTTGTTAGAGTTGCTATCCTATAAAAAAATTTACTTTGATTACATGAATAGTTGATTTTTTAGATATTAAATTAAACATCTTATTACAATTTTTTCATTTTTCTTCATGACCATAATGTAATAATGTCCTAGAGTATTTGTCACATTGATAAGGTCATAGTAGTTCCCCATTATGATGAGAACCTTGATGTGACATGAAAATATCATTAATATTATTTTTCTATTGGATAACATTCTATGATGGGAATCATAGTATATAGACCATCAGGTGTGAGTACTCATAAGCAGATGACACTCCATCTCATGAAGTTCACACTTGGTAATCTCCAAGATGGTAGATTATGAGAACAGACCCACCAGTAAGAATTAAGCATGTTTTGGTGTCAACGGATATTTGTATCCATGAGTGTTTGTAATGTTCCTTAGACTTTATGAATATTATTCATTCATGTCATGACTCATTCACTTAGTTTTACTAACAAAAACTATCATTCCATATGTCGGTGGGAAGTAGGATATATTGGATGCATCAAAAATGAAATGTTATTCATGGATAAGTCCAAAAAGGATTTGACCCTTCCATATTTATGGAAGTTGATATCTCATCCCTTTTATTTAGTTGAAAATTGGCCCTAAATTACATGTCTATGGTGTAATGATGATTTTATTCTGGATAGTCAAAAAATGATGTATAATGAATATTGGTTGATGATAATTCCACGCAGACTACTTGATGTGACTATATGAAAAATATATTATATTATATATTGTGTGTTCGTATGTGATTTTTTTGTTATGACTTTACATTCTTTCTCTTGAGTTCTGTAACCCACTGCTAGATAGTAATCTTGGACTTTAGACAAGCCTTCCTAATGCCAATGACAAATAATCCTAGATGGTCACACACTATGTGTTTCTAGTGGTTTCAATTAAATTATTTATTAATTTAATTAATGTAATAAATATTATTTTCAAGGAATATAAATAATTTTATTAATGTTATGTTGATCACATAAATTAAATAAATATTTATTCTATGGATTGTGAATAAAATAAATTTTTTATTTAATTGAATATTTAATAAATATTTATTTTGTAGTTGGAAAATAAAAGTATTATTTAAGAGAAGAAAATATTTATTCAGGGGTTCAAAACACACAAGAGAAGTTCGAATGGACTAATACAATTTCCAGTGATAAAATAATTAGTTGTGAGGTAGTAACTATAATTTATCCATTTTTTAAAAGTTGGCACACCACAAAATAAAAATACAGTTCTAATTCTGTGGTATGGGACTTCATTAATCGTTATAATTATATTTATTGTATGGTATGGAATTATATTTTGTAATTGAAAATGAAAACTCTATAAAAAGATAGTTACACCTATTTTCTAATTCATTCAAATCCAATACCAATTGTTCGAATAGATAATTTTGGTTTGAAAATAATTCTTTATTGAGACCTCCACCTCTGTCCATATCAAGAATGAGACATCCAGGAGATAATTTTTTCAAAATCGATGAACGAGTGATCAATAATGAATAATTCAGTAAATTCAATTTGTTACGCTAGAACTCGGAGAATGAATGGCGTTCCTCATAGACCATTGAATCACATGTGGATCACCTCTAGAATAATTCTACCCTTGGATCCTCAAAAACATAACAGCGGAAATTTAGAAGGGCTATTTTAGATGATCAAAAATAATCAATGAATAATGTTCCTAAGACTACATATTTATTTCTTTATATGTTATGTAAATTTATTATAAATTTGATGTTAAAGATCCTCACTCTTGGTTTTGAGAAATGATTATTAAAATAAATTATAATGTATCACCCATCAACACATGCATCTTTTGTGCTTGGAACCAACTAGCAGTATCATAGGGGTAACATTTAAATTTATTATTATTTATTTGATTATTGATATATTCACAATTATGGTTAGATTTTATTTCATGTTATTCATTATCTAATCCTATTAGAATTAACATGGAATCAAATTTTCAATCATGTTAGTCAGTGTTTTATTTTCTTAAAGGTTTAAGAAAAAAATGAAGAATGAATGGAGATTCCATCGGGATGTTCTAGATCACTGGTTGGTAAAACTAGGTAACACTAAATGTGGACAGAGCATACATTGTATAACCATGCATAATGTAGCTATATGTGCTGAGTAATTAATTACATGCATAGATTTTATTGAACATCATATGTTAATCAGGCCAACATGTCACAAAACAAGAATATATAGGGCGTTTAATTGGCATATACACACCATGTACTCTGGTCGAGTCAACACACCAAAGCCCCTGGCGTATGACATGGATATACAGTAACTGAGGTATGTGACATGTAGCTACATGTACATTCCTTGTAGTCTCCCATTAAAATACAAAATTAAAATTATATTAAATTTTAAATTTCATAATTCAAACCTTGTTAGGTTTATTATCGCAACATTGTGTGTTTGATAATTTAATAATGGTTTTATAAAATAGTAAATTCTCAATAATATATTGTAAGTAATTTGTCATTATTTGTTCTACCATTTATTTTACATGAATTACATTAATGATTGGTATCTCTAAATAAAATTGGATTATCATTTAGATTGAATATATTTTATTAATTAATTAATGCAAGTGAATTTATCTTAAATAATAAAAGAACGAATAATGAAAAGAATGATAGCCATTTACTTTTGTTTATTCATTCCATGTGTGACCGTTTATGATCTTGACCGAGACCTATGTATGTGTTGGAATTTATTTTTTTGATTTTATTTCATGGTTTTTGAAATTATTTAATATTAATTTAAAATATGGCTTGTGAGTCTTCCCTCATTCCATTATTATGTAGGACCTAAGCGTTTAAGGATACTTATGCAATTTCCTTTAACCAATCCTTTGGTTCCCATCACTTTCGTGTAAGTAATAAATATTTTTAATTAATGGAGCATCCCAAGGAATGTGGGGATAGTTCAATATAAAACAATCATGACACTAAATTCGTGATAAATAGGTGGACATGTGGACTTTTTTAGATCATTCCATGTCTGACAGAAGGAGTTATTTCCCCTAGGTCATATATTGATTTAATGTCCGCTCATTAAATAAACTATTTGATAATTTCATGAGCATGTCATTTAAAAATTTATTTATTTTCTATCTAATTCATTAAAATTATATTTATTGATACTGGACCGTGAGCACATAATGGGATGAATTAATAATAAAAGAAAGAATTTAACTAACACTTATTGTGCATATTTTTTTATCCAAACATATTTAATTAATTAAGCTAACATAAATATTAATATTAAGGAGACATGTAAATGATAAAACACAATAAAAATTTCTGCACAACAAAATAAAATTATTTAATCTAATATTAAGTTACAGAAAGCCTTCAGTTACTTTATTATGACAAAAATCAATAGAACTAGGTGTTTGACCAACCCTTTTTAGGATACTTTCTTTTATAAAGAGAGTTATTATTAATGTTTCGAGTTGAATTAAAAAATTTACATCTAGTAGATTAGCACTTCCTGGACTTGGTATAAGATGGAGAAAAGTGTTAAGAAAATCCAAGTCGGGATTTTTGGATTGGGGATTCCACTCAATGAAGCAAGGAGCCGAAAGAACTCAGTTGGAAAAGACTTTCTAAACTAAATACATTCAAAATATATTGACCAATCCTAATTGGTGTTATGAAAAGGGAAATATATATCATCTCTACTATAATGACAAAGACAATAAACATTCCAAGTTCAATGGTAAGGGACATTTGGTCTTGATTAAATATTGGGAGATTTAATAAATCAATTAATTATTTCTCAAAAAATATATAATCAGGAATATTACTAATATTCTAATCATTTAATTATATAATCAAAGTAAAATACCATTATCCCTACGATCAATATTGGATAAATAAAATATCGTCTCTACATTACCTTCTAGGATTGGTCTACATGCCTTCATGTTTTTCTATTTCATGAATAGAATCTTACATTCTATAATCCGCAATGCTTGATCCACCTACTGAGGTGGTGGGTGATGAAGAGTTCCTAGTATAGGAAAACATATAAAAAAATATATCAGCATTCAATGTTTTATTCTTTCATCTCGGTCTTGCGAACTCATGAAGTCTCTTGAAAACATGGATTCATATAGCATGCTTCATTACCTATGTGTTATTTACTAGGATAGAGTTATATAGGAACTGTTTGAGATTTCTAAGGTTCTCTTTCAGAGTAATCTTCAATAGGGTTCCTCGGATGGGCCACACGTAGTCAATCTCATCGGCTACATTGAGCGCTTAGAGGTTCTAGGGTTTAAAATCCCTAAAAAATGGGCACTGACCTCATTATGGAATCACTCCCTTAGAATCTCTAGTTCCGTTGTGAATTTTAATATGAACAACAGTGAGAAGTATCTATCATATCTTTTTATCCTTCTTCACCAAGTAGATAAAGATATGATGAATGAAAATCATTTTGTCCCTATGGTGATAAACGGAAAGGGAAAGAGAATACCTTTAAGAAACAAGCTTGTTCGCACCCTTCCCATAATAAGAATATCAAAGGGGAGCCAAGGGAAAAAGGATGCCGTTTGTTCTGCATGTGGAAAGAAGGGCTAATAATGGAAAACTAAACCCAGCTAAAGAAGCAAGATGAAGCTTTTAGTGCATTCTTTATTGAGTAAAATTTATCGATTTATAAAATTTTTTTATTAGATATATCTTCTTGTTATCACATATGTATTCAAATAATGTAACCAAGTATATTCAGAAAAATTTACTGAGGGTTGGAAGATCTATGAGAAGCTGACTGTGCTAAACTTGTTGTTTTAGCTATGGGGGACTACTACCACACTTTGCCAACATGAATGATATTGGTTTTAATGGGTTGTTATTATGTACCTTAAATTACTAATAATATTATTTAAATATCTATACTAGATACAGATCAATTCATATTCAAATTTAAATATAAATGTTTGTTCTTTTATAAATATATCATTTTATGGTAAAGAAGATTTACATAATGTCATCTACGTGTTAGATTATATAAACTAAGAAATGGAAATCGATAACGATGTTACTTCACATGAATCATATAACACACAATATTGGAGTGATCAGATAGGTCATGTAAATGAAAAATGATTGAAAAAATTACATCTAGATGGATATTTAGATTCTTTTAAGATGAAAACACTTAGTGTAACTCATTCTTGTTTACAAGGAAAAATGACCAAATCTCTATTTTGTGGGAAAGGTGGAATGGATAAATAGATTCTTGAATTAATTTATATTTATGAGTATGGACCATTTCATATTGAAGAAAAGGGTGGGTACTCATTCTTCATAAAATTTACTTATGATTTTCATAGAAAATGATATATTTACTTAATATGGTATAAGCCAGATTCATTTGATAAATTCAAGGAATATAGTAATGAATTTGAGAACTAGATTGGTTGGAAGATTAAGAAACTCCACTCAGAATGAGGTAAAGAATTTATTAGTCAATACATCATTGATTACTTATGGGGGTTTGGGATACTATCCAAATTCAATCATCCTTACATTCCATAGTGGAATAATGTAAGCAAAAGGAGGAATTGCACCTTGTAAGACATCGTGAGATCAGTGATGAGTCATGCATTTCTTCCATTATGCTTTTGGGGATTTTTGTAACAAATAGAAGCACACATACTAAACCAAGTACATACTAAATCGATAAATGTTATTCTATATGAATTTTAGAGTGTACGAAAAACCATGTTATCAAATTTACATGTGTGGGGAAGTGAAGCATTTGTTAAGGCCTCTTCAAGTAACAAAAATGAACCCTAAGGAACAAAGTGCACCTTTATAGGATAACCTAAGGAAACAAGGTTATATTACTGATATTTCTCCTTATAAAATAGGATTTCAATGGAATGATACACCATATCCCTTGAGAGGGAGCACATCTCCAAAAGATATGGTGGGAGTGAGATAAAATTTGATAAAGTCAAGGCTCAAGGAACACAAGAGTTGGTATATCTTCACCCTACCCATTTAATCAAATATCTAAAGCCCCTTTTATTAGCAAAAATCTTACCAAATAAGCTCCCAACATCCCTATATTCCTAATATAATCCTTACTATAGGATTAAGGAAAATCAAGAAAGCCTTTTGGCTCAAATCCAAGAGAGTTACAAGTTTTAAGAGGTAGCGTCTTCTTTAAAGTTCCATTCCATTATTTAATTTCATCACTCGCTATTCTATTATTATTATCTGATTAAATAAAAACACCATTATCATCAATATACTAGTATTTATTATGAAAAGTATTCTAACTACACTTACACACACCTCAATCTAATGGATACAAACATATTGTTTCTGTGTACGACGAACTCCTGCCTCACGAAATGATGATTGTTCGATTTTTACTACCACCTATGATGGTGTCCATTATAATGGAAATGTATTTATATATGATATATATTCTATTTATATTGTCTCTATGATTCTATATTTTTCATTTATGTCATACTTTTATGCTTTCCATAATGTGGAAATACGATAATTTCATTTGAGGAAGTGCGGACTACCGCCCCCACAAAGTGATATGACTCATTCATTCCATACATGGAATATATAAAACATGGAATTAATAAATTTATGTAATGTATATAAAATACTATATTATACTGGAATTATAATATACCTTTGTATCATTTAGTTTTCATTCCTTTAAATATGTAAAATAAATGAATGTAGCGTTCATGCGTACATACGACTTACTGTCTCCATGAACAGTGCATTTAATTTCTCATCTCCAAATGTTATGTACTATTATAAATACATATATATATTTGATATATATAATATTTAAAACATGAATATAAGTTTGTAGATAATTTACTTTTGACCACTTGGAAAATTTTTAATTAGAACTAGTTAATTTTTGACTCAAGTACCAAATATCGACAAAATGGATGAAATTAACTGAAATAATTATATAATTATTATAACATGGTAATAAGTGATATAAAATTAATAATAAATTTTAAAAAGGTTCTAAATCAAGTAGAAATTAAATTATGTTTTTTTTCAGGAATAACAAGGAACATACATGAAGAGTCGGACTCAAGGTAAGAGACTTTGTCGGAATCCTCTTTCATTGAGGAAAATTTTGAATTATACATGACTTTATTTTTTACAATGTATAAACCTCATTTAATATTCATTTCATTCAAAGGGAATATTTTTCTACGAAGCATTTTAATAAATGACAAAACGATTTTTTTTCTTTTTAACGTACGCGGTGACAATGACCTTTCTGCCACCGTGAGTATTATAGGATATTTGGATTCTTTAAAAATATGAAGTGTTTTTAAAAGTATAATAAATAACATATACTCTTTTTAAGTATTTTTGTATTGAAAATGGTTTTGATAATTCATTGATTATTTCAATATCATGAAATTATATATTTTGATTGCAATGTGGAAATGTAATCTTTCCTTTATTCTTGTTTTATGTGTTATGGTTCTTTTGAATTGTTAATGAGTACAGGTGGTTTCATTATAAACCTAGGGAAGGTGGGCATGGGATAGATATCTAATGCATTAGGTAATGTGACAGATGTAAATGTTAATGTTTCTCCTATGATAATTAGGGAATATACCATGTTGGGTATTCCAAATGTAACTCCTTATGTAGCTATGAAAGCTACAATGTAAGTATCTTATAGATGCCACTGGTTACCATTATGATTTATGAAATTTATGTGTTATTCACAAATCGTATTATTTCATGAGGTATGTTAAAGATATTATGTTTTATGATTGAAAAGTATTATTTCATTGATTGTATGTATTGATGGATTAATGTTTCTTTCATTATTTTATAACCCTTACTAATCTGTTTATGCTCATACAAAGTTTTTGAAACATTTCTCAGAGGTTATAAGAAAGGGTAAGAGAAAGGAAGAATTCAAGTAGAATTATATCAAGAAAATAATTCATTTTTTATTTTAAGGAGTTTTATTATTGTGAAAACATTGGATAGATTAGAAGTGTATAATTTGTAATATTTCAGATCTAATGTAATAGTAATGGACTAATTCTCTAAAACTATAAATTTGAAAAGGTCCTCAATGATAATTTTTGACTTAAATCAATATTATGTAATTTTTAATGTTGGGGACTTATAGTTAGTATTAGATGTCAGTTTAGATAACTTTAGGAGTTATGATATTGTTAAATTGGTATCCATAAATTAATTTTTGGTAAGATTGAAATGATATATCATTTTTATATTACCATGTCACTTTGAATAAGATATTTATATATTCAAAATGGGTTTCCATGGAAGAAAAATGGCAGCTATGATGGAATGACATCAAGAGGAAAACAAAAATCCAAATCTGCAACTTTAGATGGTCGGAATCGAAACTGAATAGTTTGTTATAGTGAAGGAGCATTTGACATAGGCTATAAATGGTGGTGTTATCCATTCATGAAATCATTCAGATCAACCACATAGGAACATGTTAGTAGTCTAGAATTTCATGTCGCAACATCCACCATCATTCATAGGATCATCTAACCCTATTCTAGCTGAAGGGTGGATTAAATTACTGGAAAATATTTTCAATGTCATGGGGTGTTCATAACATCAGAAGGTTAGTTTTGCAATTTAACATTTTAAAGTAGAATCCATTCAATGGTGGTCTATGCTCCAAATTTCCAATTGTATTTTTATATTAATATATTCTTTTTTATATTGTATTAAAGAAAAAGTATCGAAATGTTTTAGCATCTCATGAGTTAAAAAGTTATGAAAAATATGTTTGATGTGCAGAGAAGGTGGAAATGTAGTTTATCGATGATTAGGCATTCTTTGATAGATAACAGAATAAGAGTTTGTGGTGGAAAATGAAAGAGAATAACTATTCAAAAAATATTATGGTAGGAAACTTAATTTTACAATTTTTAAAAATTGTGTAAAAAAACACACTGGGGAATGCCATTTGAATTCTACTAAGTGCTTATAATGTGGTAAAATGAGGCATAAGGCTCGTAATTAGACTAAAAAATAGCAGGATAGTGGTAATAAAAAATCTAATTTATAGTTAGTAAAAGAATTTAAGTGCAATGAAATGGGTCACTATGAAAATGAGTGTCCAACGAAGAACTCAAATGAAGAAAAGAAACTAGACTACAAGTACAAAGGGGTGGTGAAATCCTTTGTAACTACTTTCATTGATGTTGGGTCATCAAATGAAGTAGTATTAGGTACATTTATTGTTTATTTAGATAATTCCAATGTGTTGTTTTATTCAGTGTCTACACGTTCTTTCGTTTCTAAGAAATTTTCTAGTAAATAGGGAATTCCATATAAAGATATGAATCCCGAACGTGGGGTAAAAACCCTAGAGGAAATGCTGAGAGAAAAAGAAAGTATAATAACATTCATATCCTTGTGTGTAGAAATAATATACCTTGAAACCTGATTATTTTTCCTCTAGTAGATTTTGATGTTATTTTGGGTATAGATTGGCTTTCTGTTTAACATTCTATGATTGAATGTGGAGCTAAAAAGGTTTCTTTTTAGAAAGAATTTTTGTTTTTGTACAAGATTTAACTCTAACTTTTGATACAATATTAGGAAGATAGGAAACTAGTAAAAGATAGAAATAAATGTTACCTTGAACATATTGTTGAAAACAATGGAACTATTCAGATTAATGATGTACCAGTGGTCAATGAGTACCTTGAGTTTTTTCTGATGATTTTACTTGTATAATACTTGATCAGAAAGATGAATTTACTGTTGACCTATTTCCTGATTCTAGGAAAATTTCAATACCCCCTTATCGATTGGATCAAATTGAACTTTTAGAGTGAAATAAAAAATTGAAAAAGTATTTAGATAAAGGTTTCATTCGACCTACAACATCACCATGGGGTGATTCTATCTTGTTTGTTAAAAATATAGATCATTCAATGAGAATTTGGATTGATAATAGATCCTTGAATAATATCATTGTAAAGAACAAGTATCCTTTGCCTCATATCAAAGATTTTATTGATCAACTCTAGGAAGATCAATATTTTTCAATGATTGACATGACGTCAGGGTACCATCAGTTGAAAGTAATGGAAATAGACATTCTAGAGACCATTTTTTGTACGAGATATGGTCATTATGAATTTTTAGTTATGTGTTTTGGTTTAACAAATAAACTTGTAGTATTCATGGATCATATGGATAGAATTTCTTGTGATTTCTTGGATAAATTTTTGGTTGTGTTTATTGATAATATTTTGGTATATTCTAAATCTAAAGAGGATCATGAACGTCATTTAAAGGTTTTCTTGAAGACCTTAAATGAAAAGATATTGTATGGTAAATTCATCAAGTGTGAGTTTTTGTTGAAAAAACATTCATTCCTTGGTCACATTTTTTCAAAATATGTAATAACTATTGATCCTACTAAAAAATTCTATTAAAGAATATCCAATACCCACAAATATATCTGAGATTCGTAGTTTTCTTAGTTTAGAAGGTTATTACAGGTGGTTTCTTGAAAAAATTTCACAGTTATCTAGTCCACTGACAAAGTTAACTAGAATAGGTGTTTAGTTCATCTAGACATAATAATGTGATGAATTCTTTTAGGAGTTGAAAAGAATATTGGTGAATGCTCTAGTTTTGGAACTGCCTTCCAGAAATGATGAATTAGTTATCTATAGTGATGTTTCATTGAAAGGACTTAGTTGTGTCCTTTTGTAGAGTGATTAGGTAATTTCTTATGCTTCACGTTAGTTGAATCCTCATGAGTTAAATCACTCTACACATGATTTGTAATTAGATACTATTGTTTTTGAATTAAAAAAATTGGAGGCGTCATTTTTAGGGCATAAAGTGTGAAATTTATAATGATAAAAAAATTGAAGTATATATTCACTCAAAAATAATTAAATATTACATATTGGAGATGTATATAACTAATCAAGGATTATGATTGCAAAATCCATTACCATACGGGAATTTCAAATTAAGTGGTTGATGTTTTGAGTCAAAATAGTAATTCTACATTAACCATGCTACAATTGGAAATAGATCCTTTGGTTTTTGATCTGATGAATTTTGGATTGAAATTTATTGGTGTAGGGAATTATTTTGTTTTGTTTCAAGTGGAAGTGAAATCATCCCAAGAAAACATAATAAATTCATCACATAAAGAATATAGTTAGTATCAGAAAAAGGTATAATTGGTTTAGAAGGGTAATTTACCCGAACTAACATTAATAAAGACTATGTTTTAAGGTTTGGAAAGAGGTTATGTGTGCCTTATGATTCCCAGTTGAAGAAAGAGTTATTATTTGAAGCTCACAGTTCTTTGTTTTTAGTTCATCCTGGAAGTACTAAAATATACAAATATTTTCAGGAGTATTACTAGTTGGATGGAATAAAAATAGATATCCATTACTTTACTGTGAAATTTTTAACTTTTCAATAGGATAATGTATAAGATTAGTTACCAAAAGGGATGATTCAGCATTATCCATTGCCAGAGAGGAAATGGTAAAATGTGTCCATGGATTTCATAGTGGTATTACCATAGAATTATCAAGGTAACAATGAAATTTAGGTTATTGTTGATTGTTTAACTAAATATGATCATTTTCTTCTTATTAGAGATATTATGTCTCTAGATTAAGTTTTTTTATTGTATATTAATGATATATTTAGGTTACATGGATTTATCATCTCCATTGTATCTGATCAAGATCCTATGTGCACTTATAACTTTTGGAAGGGCCTTCAGAAGTCATTTTGAACTGAATTAGATTACAGTATAGCTTTTCATCCTCAAACAGATGGATAGTCAAAATTAACAATTCGGACATTAGAAGATATGCTATGTGATTCTTCAATGGATTACTATGGAATTTGGGACCCACATATTTCTTTATTTGAGTTTTCTTATAATAACAGTTTTCATTCCAGTATAAATATTTTACCATTTGAAACATTATATGGAAGGATGTGTTGAACTTTAGAAATTGGGATGAAGTAGGTGAAAGGAAGTTGATGGGAATGAATTGGTAGAAGAGATGGAAGAAAAAGTTCACCTGATTCAGAAGCACATGAGAACAGCTTAGATCATGTATAAAATTTATGTGGATAACTGGAGGATGGGTATTTCTTTTGAGGTAGGAGATCATGTATTTCTCAAAATATCTCAATGGGAATGTGTGATGCATTCTGGTAAGAATTGAAAGTTGGGTACAAGGTTCATTGGACCCTATGAAGTCCTGCAGAATGTTGGATCAGTTTCTACAAAGTGAATTTACCTCCTTGTTTATCCAAGGTACACAATGATTTTCATGTTTCAATGTCGAGAAAGTATATTCTGGACCAATCTCATATTTTGATTCCAGTTGTAGTTTAGTTGGAAGAGAATATTTCTTATGGGGAACAACCAGTCCAGATTCTTGACCGCAGAGAGCAGTTGTTGCATAATAAGGTAATTAATCAGGTAATGATTTTTTTGGAAAACCCATATAGTTAAAGAGGCAACGTGGGAATCTAAAACTTCCATGAGGTATAAATACCCCCATTAATTTTATAAGTGAATAGAATTGTGGGGATGAAATTCCGAAAAGGGAGGAAGGATGTAACAACCAAGGTATTTATAGAATATTATGTTCTCATTTCTATTAATATTTATGAATAATATATTATTTTTATATTAATGTAGATTCATTTTCCGATAGCATACTCAACAGGCATCAATGTGTTTTTTTTGAAATCTTACTTTGCACACAACTTTGAGTTATACTAAAAAATAATATAATAGTATTATTATTTTAAATGGTAGTTAGCGCATAGTCATTGTATTAATGGGAATGAATAGAACTAAATACAATATGATTATACATGTTTTATAAATGTATTTATATTTATCAGATAAATTTTAGAGGATTAAAATTAGATTGAATCTGATTTTAAGCAATAAATACTTTACTTTTTAAAGGTTGTTTTATCGAATTGTGATGGAGAACCCTTTTTAAATCCAGTTTCTGTCACTATTATTTGTTCAATTAGACAAAATAAACATCATCTTTTGATTTGGGACTTAAAAATATACTTTTGATGAAATTTTGGTATTTTTATGATAAAGTTCATTATCTAATGAATAGTGAAAAATACCGCATTTAAAGTCAAAACTACATTTTCATCTAATTTATTAATATAGTTAAGTTTTCCTTTTAATTTTGTTAATGTGTAATTTTATTATACTATTATTATTCAATAAAATTTTGGTCATTGGATGTAATTTCAATTCGAAATTGGACATAAACACATGTCAATATTTTTTTAGTTTTTACTTCTTAAAAACACGCTATTTTGTTTTGAAAATGACCATCAAATTTAAATTAATTAATCAAAATTTTATATTTTTAATTCTGAAAAATTGATTCCATATTTTGAATGAGGAGGTCCAATGTTTTTAAATAAATTCATTTAATTTTTATACATTATGAATAGTAATTTCAGTAATTATTTTATTTACCATGGTTAAAGGGTAAATCTTGTAAATAAGATTATAAATAATATTTTAATAATAATAAATACCCTAAAACGCATCCTAAGACAATTGGATGAAATATTTCTGACCATGGACATTCTTGGGTCGATTTTGGGACCCCATGGAGCAATTTTTATGTGAAAATGTCATTTTGTAATAATTAACTTAAAGTAAAGAAAAATATAACACAAACTTGTATCTTTTATTAAAACAAATTTTATATTTGGTTATATAAGTGAAATATTTTACTATAAATAGTCATTCAAAATATATGAATGTTATATACATAATTTTATTTTATTTATAATTTTTAGACCAGAAATAAATAAATTATTTATGACACAATGATGATATAGTGATTTCCTTATTAATGATTGATTTAAATAAATGAGATTATATATATTAAAATAAATTTATTTTTAAACTTTTTATTCCATCCACGAGTTTTATGGAAGATTTTGACTTATTATCTTTGAATTAATGATTTTTTTGTAATAATAAAGTTGTTATTGTTTTTTATAAATCCTTGATAAGAATAATATAAAAATTGACATAAATGAGTTTTTAAAACAATTACTATTTTATTAAATTATATAATATCCCTAAAAATAAAATAATTGGCCCAAAAGACTTATATAATGTTGAAAATTTCATTAATGTTCCATTTTATGTTCTATTAGAATTTTATATTAACTATATTAACTATATAGTATGAATATTCAAGAAGACATGGTAAATGTTAAATTAGTTAACTAAGGGTTAATCCTAAATGATAAGGACAAATTTGTCACCTAGAATTGCCTAAAACCTATTGGATGATAATATTTAGACCCAAAAGAATCTTATATTTGAAATAAATTCCTTTAGGACCATTTTAAAATGAAAATAATTTTATAATAAAATAATACTTTCAAACATTCTTAATGGGCCCCTCCTCCCTCTTATAAAAGGGCGTCACCACAACCCATTTAATAACACCTATCAAGCCTATTGTCTCATCAAACCTCTGACTGAATAAGCTCTGAATATCCTTATATTCCTCCAAGAAGCCTTACCATAGGAATAAAGAAATTCAAGAAATACTTTTTGGATCAAATCAAAGGTAGTTACACATTTTAAGAGGTAGTGTCTTCATTAAAGTTCCTTTCCATTATTTTACTTCTCTATTCTCTATTATATTCATATTCTTTGATTACATATCTACACCAGTATAGTCAATATACTATCATTTTTTATGATAATTATTATAACTACACTTACACACACCTTCATCTAATGGATACGAATGTACTTTTTCTGTGTATAGTAAACTACTGCCTCACGAAATGATGATTGTTTGATTTTTTCCTACCACCTCTCATAGTGGCCATTATGATAGAAATTTATTTATATATGATATATATTATATTTATATTGTCTATATTCTTCTGTATTTTCATTTACTTCATAATTTTATGCTTTCCATAATTTGGGTATATGATAAATTCATTTGAGGAAATGCGGACTACCGCCCCCTCAACATGATATGACTCATTCATGCCATACATGGAATGTATAATGGATGGAATTAATGAAATTATGTAATGAATATAAAATATGATATTATAGTGTAATTATAGTATACTTATGTATCATTTAGTTTTCATTCCTTTAAAAATTAAAAATAAATTTAAGTAGCGTTAATGTGTCTGTACAGCATACAATCTCCATGAATGGTGCATTTCATTTCTTATCTCCAAATGTTATGTACTATTATAAATACATATATATACTATATATATATATATGATATTGAAATCATTAATTTCATTTTTTAGATAATGTACCTTTGACCACATGGACAATTTATAATTAGAACAAGTTCATTTTTGACTCAAGTACCAAATATCGACAAAACAACTAATATTAACATAAATAATTATGTAATGTTTATAATGTAGTAATAAGTGATATAATATGAATAGTAAATATTAAAAGGTTCTTAAGTAAGTATAAATTATCTTATGTTTATTATTTATAAAAACAAGGCACGTACGTGATGAGTTCGACTCATGGTAAGGGACTTCCAATCAATCTTCATTCAGTGAGGCATATTTTGATTTATAAATGACTTTTTTTACGGTGTATAAACCCCATTTACTTTTAATTTCATTCAAAACGAATCATTTTCTATGAGTCATTTTACTAAATGATAAGTGGAATGTTTCTTTTTATTGAATATGGTAACAACAACCTTTCTTCCGCCGTGATTATTATCTGATATTTGGATTCCTTAACAAGTGGTAGGGTTTTAATAAAGAAAATAAATACCATATACTATTTTTATGTATTTTGTTATTGAAAATGGTATTTAGAATACATTTATTATTGAAATATACTGAAATGATATATTTTTATTGCAATTTTGAAATGTTACCTTTCCTTTATGCATGTTATATGTGTTATGGTTCTTAGGCATTGTTTACGTATACTGGTGGTTTTGTGATAACCCTAGGGAGGGTGAACCCGTGATTTGTCTAAAATTCATTGTGTAATGTGAAAGAGGTAAACATTAATGTTTCTCCTAAGATATTTAGGGAATATACCATGATGTGTATTACAAACATAACTCCCTATGTAGCTATGAAAACTACAATGTATTTATGTTATAGATGCCACAAGTTACCATTATGATTTATGATCTCTATATGATATTCATAAATCTTATGATTTCATGAGGTATGTTAATGATATTATGTTTGATGATTGAAAAGTATGATTTCATTGATTGCATGTATTGATGGACTAATGTTTTCTTTCGTTAATTTATAGCCCATACTTTGATTTTTATGCTCGTCCCATGTTTTTAAAATAATTTTCACAGGGTGTAATGAAGGTTAAGAGAAAGAGAAAATTAATGAATATTTAAATCAAGAAAATAATTCTTATTTTATTTTGAGGAGTTTTATTTTTTTGAAAAAAATGGATAGAGTATAAGTGTATACTTTATAATAGTTGAGATGTAATGTAATAGTTATGGCATGATTCTCTGAAACTCTAAACTTAAAAAGATACTAAATGTGAATTCTTGACATAACTCAAGATTAAGTAATGTTTAAGGTAAGGGACTTATATGTTGTGAGCTGGAAGAGCTCAAAGTAGGCTATGTTCACAGATTATATAGCAGAGTCTATTTATATTTTATCTTTTGAGGTAGCTAAAGAAGTAGTTTGGATGTGAATTTTTATCCAAGTGATTGATTTGGTACCAGAATTACAGATCCTATCACACCATATTGTGATAATCTTGTAGCGGTGTCTCTCGCAAAAGATCCAAGGTAACATCAATGGATGAGGCACATACTTCAGATGTATCATCTCTTGAGGGATTTTTCTCATAGAGGTGAAGTTGCAGTGAGAAGTATTTTCATGGAAGACAATGTGGTGGAGACCATGACTAAATCCTTGACTCAGCAGAAACATGACTATCATGCTAGTTCTAGCAGACTGAAAGTCATTGGCAGTTCGCCCTAGTCCAAGTAATAGTTTGTTAGAGTTGGTGTCCTAAAAATAACTGATTGTACTTTTATTACATGAATTTTTTATTTATTAAACATTAAGTTAAACATATTATTATATATTTTTCATTGTTCTGCATGACCACAATGTAATAATTTCCTAGAGTATTTTTTTCATTGATAAGGTCATAGTAGTTCCCCACTATGATGGGAACCTTAATGTGCTATGAAAATAATCTTTGTATAGATATGTTGTTGGAAAACATACTATGATGAGACGCACAGTATATAGACCATCGGGTGTGATTACTCATAAGTAGATGAGACTTATACTAATGAAGTTCTCACTTGGTAATATCTAAGACGGGAGATTAAGAGAATAGACCCACCCATAGGAATTCCTCTTATTTTGGTGTCACCATATATTCCTATTTGTGATCATGTGTAATTGTCTATAGACTTTAAGATTATCATTAATACATGTCATGACTCTTGCACATAGTTTTTGTGACAATAATGATCATTCCATATACTAGTTGGAATTAGGGTTTGTTGGGTGGATCATTAATGACGTGTTATTAATCGATAAGTCAAGAAAGGATTTTTCCATTCTATATTTATGGAATTTGATATCTATACCCTTTGATTGAAATAGAACCATCACACTAAATTCCATGGTCATAGTGTAACGATGAGTTTTTTATAGATTGTCAAATATAAATTTATCATGTATATTGGTCGATGACACCATCATGCAACCTTCTTGATGCGATTATTTGAAAAATGGATTATATGACCTAGTGAGTGTTCATATGTGATTTTCTTCATTGTTAATATATGATATTTTCTTGGGTACAATGACCCATTTCTAGATAGTAATCTTGGAATTTACACAAGCCTACCTAATTCCAAAGAGAAATAATCCTATAGGTTCACACACTATATATTTCTAGTGGTCTCGAATAAATTATTTTTCAATTTAATAAATGGAATAAATATTATTCTCAAGATAGAGGAATAATTGTTTTACTTATATTGATCGCATAAATTAAATAAATATTTATCCAATAGATTCTAAATAAATTTTATTTATTTATTTATTTGAATATTTGATAAATATTTATTTACTATTTTGGGAATGAAATATTTATTTAAGAGAATAAAATATTTATTCGGTGTTCAACAAATTCAAGAACTATTCGAACGAACCAATACTATGTGCAGTGATAAAATAATTATTTACAAGTCATTATATATTATTTATTTATTTTTAACAAGTTTACACACCACAAGATAATAATAATACTATTATTATTATTTGGAATGGGAATTCATTAATGGTTATAAGTATATTTAATGGTTGTTATGAAATTAAATTTTGTAACTGAAATCATAGCTCTATATATAGATGATTATTTATATTGTGTAATTCATTTGAATCCAATTCTATGTTTGGGAATAGAGAATTATTGTGCACAATTAATTCTCTCTCAACTCCTTATCATATCTCCCTCTCAACAATGATAAACCAAAGAGAGAATTTCATATATACCGAAGAATGAGTGATCAAGAACAAACAATGAAAGGCATTCAATTCTTTGTGCTAGCACTTGGAGAATGAGAGGAATTACATGAAGGCCATTGAAGCATGTGTGAATCATTGCTAGTGGGATTCTACCCTTGTATCCTTGCAATAAAAATGAAGGAAATCCAGAAGGGCCATTTCAAATTATCAACTATCATTAATGAAAAATGTTCCTTAGCCAAGGTATTTATTTCTCCATATATTATATAAATTAATAATAAATTTGACATAAAATATCATTTCTCATGGTTACAATAAAAGATTATTAAAATAAGTTTTAATATATCACTAACCAATGCATGCTTTTTCTACGCCTAGAACCAACTATTTTGAATTCTCACATAAAGTCTTATGATGTAACACTTATCTAATTTTTCTACTTAAAATCCAATACTCCAAACCTCATTAAATAATTCCAAAACTATTTCAATGCAAATTATTTATTTTAAATGACTTAAAATACCCTTATAAAACACCACATAATTGTGGAAATTTTCAAAATAATTCAAAAACATGTATTTTTATTTTCAAGAATATTATGGTATATAAATATATAAATGTGATTATTTCAATATATTATCACTTTTATAATATACTAAATTCAATATCATTACCTTCTATATTTTATCCATGGGATTATAATCACTAAATATAACATCCACCATTGTTAATGATCCTTGGATAATTATTCAAAAAACCAAAATATTTTATTTAATTATGGAACATTATTAAAACTAAAAAAGCTAAGTATTTAATTATATTATACATGCCTCAATATTAAATGTTCAATTTTATTTAAACCTATCCTCCATCCAATTGATTATCAATATTAAATATAGAAACCACTTTCATTAATTATCACAGAATATTTTTTTCATCAAACAGTCAACTATTCTCCAATCTCTAAACCTGCTTTAATGTTATCATCAATAATAGTTATTTAAATTTTTTTGTAAAAATTTTTTAGAAATCTTATCCACTTTATTTTTATAATTAATTTAATGGTTATACTTTTTCTGATAATACTTATCATTGATATTAATGAATACCACCTATATAATGATATTATTCAATAATTTTTATCTTCAATATCTCTAACCAAGTAATCATAGACAAAATCTCCACTTTCATTACGCAAATAAAATAGAATAATGTTAAACTAAAATAGTGGGATTCTACCGACATCACTCAACGCATCAACATACATTTAATTTCCATCAAAACTAGGTTAAAAACCGATTGACAACAAATACAACACTTTCATGATTATTCAATTCTAGTACTTCAATATCCCCTTGTGAATTTATTTTCAATGCCCAAATCATATCAATAGTAAATTTCATTATTCTCCAAATTATTGAAAATAAATTTAAATTTGAATATATGGAAACCATGTTTTCCTCCTTAACTCAATATTAAATCTTCCACTACTTTTGGTGTGCCCTTTGTTTGGCATCTCCCTTATTAGGAAAATAGTCCATTTTAATAAGAGAAAAAGGGGCACCACATTCTTCTTTAAAAGGTGTTTCCTTCTAATAAAATATATTTATTTTTGCACTAACATAGAGTATAAAACAATAGTTCCCAATTTAGTAAATTAATATATCACAATATAATGAAAAATGTGATAAATACTCTAAATTCAAATCATTGGGGATATACAAACTAATTTTGGAAAAATTATACAAAAATTTACTCAATATAAATAAAAAAACATAAATATTGAAGATTATGTTTTCATTTCTCCCATTTTTGTTAGTGAAACACTAAAACATAGTAACCAAATAAAACATACACCAAAATATAAAAGGGTGACTCAAAATTACACTTCAACCCCCATTTTTATAGGGTAGTTCAAGAATATTATATTTTTTATAAAATGGTATAACTTTATTATCCTTATTTTCTAGGATACCCGTTAATGGATTCTCATAGATTATATTTATCATGGTAAATTTTATTCAAAAAATAGTCAATTGTGATTCTCAATGATGGTTTTCCTTTTTTTAATAGTCACAACATACATCATATATATCTTTTCTTCAACTTCAATTCCCAGTACAAAGATATGAAACCAAATAGTTTTTGGGTAAGTTTACTCCACATCAAATCTGAAATGTGATTAACAGATCTTATATGTGGAATAAAACTATAAAATCCATTATTTTAAACTCTAAAATGTCATGACCTCTTTATTATTACTTCTCCTACGATTTTATAATTCTTATTATATTTCGAATGAAATTGATTCTTTAGATATTGATATTCACTCAAATATGGAACAAGAATTTTTATTCTATCATGTAGAGAACATTATTTTATTTCATCATGATCCATATTCAAGGATATTTGAAACTAGACTAGGAAATTTTTTTGACAAAATCTTGGCACACGTTAATCCTTCTTTTTATACAAAGTGTTTTTTCATAGAATAATTTTTATCATTTAGAGTCACTTATGTGTTAAATTTATTATTTGATAATTCATTTTTATGGGAATCGATATCATATACATGATAATTTAATTCTCTAATACTTTTCACCATTTATACTACTATTCAATTTTATTAGGATTAGTCTTTCAGTATATCTCAAAAATTCATCATCTGGAGCATCAATCACTACACCAATCTTGTTATCTATTTAATTTTGAGTCAATAAGGTTTCCCTTATGTCTTTTCCATTCCTTCATACATGGGGGAGATTGTTGAGTCAATAAGGTTTCTTTATAAATTTACCATTCCTTCTTGTTTTGAAAATCACAAACACCTTATCTTAAGGAAATTTTCATTTTACCCTATTTTTTAGTTTCATAAGGAAAAATTTCATTCCCCAAGGAAATTCATCCTTACCATGTTTTTAATTATTCATTATCTTGTCTAAGTGTAAAATTCAGTTTCATATCTAAAAACCCCAGAATTAGATAATACTTAGATAAAGATCATTCTGCTTTCAGGATTCGAATTCAGGTTCTGAGTTCTCTGAATTTAGACTCTGAACACTTATGAGTTATGACTCCGAGTTCTCTAACTTTAGAATCCTAACTCTTATGAGTTCAGACTCTGAGTTCTCTAAATTCAGACTTCAATCTCTTATGAGTTCTGACTCCTAGTTCTCTGAATTCAGACTCTGAACATTGTAAGTTTAGACTCTGAATTCTCATGAATTATGACTCCGAACATTGTATGTTCAGACTCCAAATTCTAATGAATTCTGACTCTGAACATTGTATGTTCTGACTCCGAATTCTCATGAAATATAACTCCAAAATTTGTATATTAAGACTTCTTATTCTCAGGAAACATGACTCCGGATTTATAACTTCAGACTCCTAATTATCATGAATTCTCACTTCGAACTTTGTAAGTTCTGACTCCGAATTCTCATGAATTCTGACTCCAAACATTGTATATTCTGACTCCAAATTCTCATGAAATCTTACTCCAAAATTTGTAAGTTCTGACTCCAAATTCTCATGAAGTCCGACTCCGAACTTTGTATGTTCTGTCTCAAAATTATCATGAACTATGTCTCTAAACATTGTATGTTTAGGTTCCAAATACTTGTGAATCCAGATTCCAAATTTCCTTGAAATTTAGACTCTGGAATTCTATAGAGTTCTAGTTCTGAAATCCTTAGAAAACATAATCCTAATATCTTTTTATTATAGACACTGAATATGTTTTTGGTTACACTCCTAACTTTTACTTTATTACATTCAGAATATTTTATTTTGGTTATGTAACCATATTTTTTCTTATACATTTTTTTGTTTTAAAACAATTTTGTTCTTTCAGTTACTAACTAACCGTTTTTATAGTGACACATGTACAGGTCCCTCATAAATTCAAAGAAAAACATAACCACTGGAGGAGGGAGTTGACTGTTGGAGTTATTCCTATAAATAGAAGCTCATTTGAAAAATCTCGCAACATTTTACAACTTTGATCAACCATTCATTGACTCTAGAGATTACACGCTGTTTAAGTGATTTCTAGAGAGTGACACTCATGCATTGTGCATACTGAACACATTGTTCAGATTTTCATTGTGCGACTATGAATTTTTCTGATTACATTCGAGGGATTTCGAGGATAGGAAGATAGAGGTGCGACCACCTTAAAGTTGAAGGACTTCCTTGCTGAGGAAGACAGAGGTGCACACTACCTTAAAGTTAAGGGCTTGTGAAGATAGCAAGACAGACTCCGATTTTCATATAGAGGTCTTACCCTGGTGTGGGTAAGACATAATTTCTTGAAAGTATAATTAGAGGGACATTTATCCAAGGTTATTGGATACCCTTCTCTTTGGGTTAGAATACATACTACTTGTAACTTGTTTGTTTCAACTTTTCCGTTGTATTTTGATTTTAGAGGAAGGTATAACTATCTTATATTTCCTTGTACTTGTATACTCAAATTTAGTAAGATTTTATATGCTTTAAAGTAGAATCATTATCTTTGAACAATCTTTTCTGGAATAACTTTTTTAGAATCATATTTCCGGATTCAAGAAAGTATGTAGAACTAGAGGTTTTGTGAATTACTTTGTTTAACCTTTTTAAACAATAGAAAGGTTTCTTTCCAACTCTAAATGTTCCCAATTTTTTTTTCAAATTATACAATTCACCCCTCTTGTATTTTGATCATTATTCGATACATCATTTAGTATCTATATTATTTTGATCCTAAATTTTGTATTATAAAGTATATCATACACCACATACCCTCTAAAGAATTGGTATCACAGGTTGGAAACCTCATACTCTAAACCAATTCAACAATTGGTATCAGAGGATTGGTTCAATATGAATTAATCTCACGATTAGATTCAGAGAAGATTTCATATTTTTCTTATTTCTGGAATTATCTTTTCAGACTCATAATGTTCGGATTCATAATTTTTCTTATAGATACCCTTGTTTTATATTTTTCTTACTGAATATTTTTTCCTGGTTTACAAACTTTTATTACTTAAAATGTTTTTCTAGAAATTTTTCTTTAAGATGGCAGAAATCAATGTTGGTTCCATTGACAACCTAAATCTAAAAAGACCACATATTTTTTATGGGAACGATTACGAATATTGGAGAGAACGCATGAAGTTATTTATTATCAATACTGGAGTGGACCATTTGTTTATGCCTACAGGAGGATATAAAATTCTTGAAAAGGAATTTAGTACCTTCACCAATCAAGAAAGGCGTGAATATAAACTAAATTATAAGGTGCATAATACCTTTACTTTTTCCATGACTAGAAATATATATATATATATAGCCAAATTTCATCTTGTGAAGGAGCAAATTGTATATGAGTGAAACACGAAGTTACACACTTTGGAACCTCAAAAGTAATTTAAACAAGAAGATCCATACTCAGAGCTGAATATCATTGTTTTTTCATTACATATGGAGAACCCATATGTAAGTTGGAACAATGATATATGACTATTGTAAATAGTTTATAATATATGGGTGAGAAAGGATTAGATGATGAACCACTTATGGACAAGATCATAGAAATCATGCCGAATGAGTGGGAATCCAAGAGAACTTCTATTGAAGAGAATAAATATGTTAATCAGATTTCACTTGATTATCTTTTTGGAACTCTTCTTCAACATGAAACTAGAATGAAAGGAGATGCTAACAACATTAAGAAGAATAATGGGATTGGCAGTGTTTCTTTTACTACAACTTCAAATCATATGAAATCCAAGACTGCTGAGAGAGTTATAGTATCCAAATATAAGAAGATTGTTATACAATCTGAATCTAGTAGAAGTGAATCTTCAGAAAATAAACTAGGCAATCTTTCTCGAAGGATGAGAAAAGTATCTAGACACAAGAACATTCAATCCAGATACAAGAATAAATAAAGGAAAGATAAGAATGATTCAGAAGTTACATGTTATAAATACCAAAGATCTAGAAATATAAGCCCCGATTGTCCTATGCTCAAGAGAAAATAAATAAAGGAAAAGCATCCTAAGAGAAATAGAAATATGTACTAAAAAGTTAAAGCTAATAATGTCTTGAAAGATAATAACACCTGGAGTTCTAGTGGTGGATACTGTTCAGATAAATCATCATATTACGAATCTTCTGGATAGAAGAATCTATGTCTAATATCCAGACTCCCTATTAAAAATCATTGCCTAATGGCCAAGGTTCACAATGCTGAATCAGTGACCAATGTTTTTTTTGAATGAAAATTATAGTAATGATAAATACTATGAATCTTAGGATAAAGAATATTCATCAGATGAAGATGATACCTTACCTAACTATGAAAAAGTTTTTAGGTTTGCTAAGCTTCTTGAGAATGGAAATTCTAAAGTAAAAAAATTTGATAAGGATAACTGTAGGATATATATACTTACTAAAGAAATATCATATCTTTCTAAATATCTTGATAATAAAACTCAATATTTTGAAAATATTTTAAAAAATCTTGAGTAAGTAAATTCTAAGAAAGTTAATATTTCTAAGGATATATAAAATTTAATTTCTAAGAAAAATGTTTTCGAGCCTAAATCTAGTTCTAAAGCTAATGTATTTGAAGACAAGAACATAGTTATTAGACTAAAGTCTGAAATTGTTTTCCTTGAAAAAGTTTTTTTCAAAAATTAACTTAGGTAAAGAAAATTTTGATAAATTGTATTCTCAAATCTGACTTGTAAGGAATAGTACTGGTTTTGGTTATACTAGTTCTAAAAAAATTTTAGTAACAATTATATTGTTCCTCAAAGTTCTACATTCTACAATAAGTGTCATTGTGGTGGACACTGGGCAAAAAAGTGTTCCCTAAACAAAACCTAGCCTTGAGGATTTCATAAAATCTATTTTTCTTAGAAAATGTGGGTGCCTAAAATTTTTATTTCTGAAATTTATGGATCCATAAAGTTTGGGTTCCAATAGTCTAACTATTTTTTTCATAAAATTAAAGAATGTAACAACAGCAATACAGGGTACATTGATAGTGGATGTTCCCAACATAAGACCGGTAACAGAAACTACTTTGAAAAGATTATCAAGACTAAAGGATGGAAAGTAACTTTTTGAGATAATTCTAAGGGAGAAATTGTTGGTATAGGTAACATCATTCTTCTGGGAAAAACATTGATTTCAAATGTTTTGTTTGTTAAGGGTCTTAATCACAACCTCATTAGCATATGTAAATTATGTTATGAAGGACACCTTGTGAATTTTATGAATAAAAATTGCTAGTATGAAATTCCAAGGAAGAGTTTATTCTTTCTGCCAATAGGCATGAAAATTATTACACACTAAAATTAAAAGACCTTAGGAGCCAAGAATTAAATTGCCTTAGTGAAATGGAAGATCATTCTTGGTTGTGGCATAGAAGGTTAGGACACTGTAACTTTAGGAACTTATGAAAACTCTCTAGGAAATGATTAGTTAAGGATCTACCACAGCTTATATTTTATTCTTCAAAATTTTTTGATCCTTGTCAATATAGAAAGTAATATAAATCATGTTTTAAATCAGCCGGTGAAGTCTCAACAACTGATGCATTACAGTTAGTGCATATGGATCTTTTTGGTCCAACACAAACTGGAATCATTGGAGGAAAATATTATGTATTTGTCTTAGTTGATGATTACATTATATTTACGTGTGTCTATTATGTAGTAAAGAAATCTGAAGCCTTTTCTTATTTCAAAAGTTTTACATCCAAAGTTAAAAATGAAAAAACCCTTCCTTTTATAATTATTCATAGCGATCATGGAGAAGAATTTCAGAATTCTGATTTTGAATCTTTTTGTAGTAGAAAAGGCATTACTCATAACTTATCAGCACCTAGAAAACCTCAGCCGAATAGTGATTTGGAAAGAAGAAATAGAATTCATCAAGATATAAAAAGAACCTTGTTGAATGATTATTTTTTAGCCAAGCATTTTTGGGCTGAAGCTATATGTACTACTTGTTATACTATAAATCGAGTTTTTATTAGACCTTTTCTTAATAAAACTCCTTATGAGTTATGGAATGGTAGAAAACCTAGACATTCCTACTTCAATGTTTTTGGTTTCAAGGTATTAATTTCAAATACTAAAGATAATCTACAGAAATTCACACCAAAATTTGATGAATGAATTTTCTTAGGTTACTCCAAAACTTCTAAGGCTTATAGTGTTTTTAATAAATACACTTTTACTGTTGAAGAAGCAGTACTTGTAAAATTTGATGAAACCGATCCCTTTTTTTATAAACAACCACAACCTATATCTTTAGATGTGTTTTCAAAAACTGATTATCAACCCATGATAAAAGATCCTTCTGACAAAAAAAATATCAATGAAGATATTTCTGAAACATTTACCACAGAAAATTTCGTACCCTATGTTGATGAAAAGGTTTTAGAAAACCAAAATCAGGTGTTTCTTGAGAATCATCCTAGTGATAATATCATTGGTGATGTGAATCAACCTATAAGGAATAGAATTTTTTTAAGAAATGAAGTAAAACATCTAGTATTTCTTTCCTAGTTACAACCAATAAGCAGTAATGAAGCTTTAGGTAATGATGATTGGATAAAAGCAATGCAAGATGAACTAAATAAATTCAAAATTATTAAAGTCTGGACCTTGGTTGAAAGACCTAAGGAATCATCTGTTATTGGAGTAAAATGGGTTTTCTGAAATAAGTGTGATGAAAATGGAACCATAGTAGGAAATAAAGCTAGATCGGTTGCTAAAGGCTATAATCAATAAGAAGGAATAGACTATGAAAAAACTTATGCTCCAGTAGCTGCACATCAATTTATTGGTATTCTACATGCCTTTGCAACATTCTTCAATTTCAAAATTTTTCAAGTGGATGTGAAATGTGCTTTCCTTAATGGTTATGTTCAAGAGAAATTTTTGTTGTACAACCTCTTGGTTTTGAAGACACAAAAAATCCTGAACATGTTTTTAGACTTACCAATGCTATGTATGGACTTAAAAAATCCCCTTGAGCCTAGTATGATAGAATTAGAAGATTTTTGCTTCAAAATAATTATGTTAAAGGAGATGAATATCAAACCCTTTTTATAAAGAAAGATAAGAAAAATGTTTTGATTGTTCAAATTTATGTTGATGACACTATATTTGGTTCAACAAGGAAATCTTTAACTGATTCCTTTGTAGATATAATGAAATATGAGTTTGAAGTGAGTATGTTGGGTGAGTTAAAATTTATCCTTGGTTTTCAAATTTATAAAAAACTAGAAAGAATTTATATATCCCAACATAATTATATTAAATTAAAAAGTATGCATTTAAAAAAACTAAGAGTATTAGTACTCCCATTGGTACCTCAAACACTCCTGATCTTGATGAAACTAGTAAACCAGTAGATCAAGAATATTTTAGAGGTATGATAGGATGTTTAATTTACATGAAAGCTAGTCCTCCAGACATAATGTTTTCCGTATTCTTATGTGAAAGATATCAATCAAATCCTATGGAATCTCATATAAAGGCAGTGAAATGATTTTTTCGCTACTGAAAGTGAACCATGGATTTAGGACTCTTTTATACTTCTAGAAATGAATTTATTCTAAAATGTTTTTTGGATGCTGACTTTGGTGGATTTAGAATGGATATAAAGAGTACATCCAGAACTTTTCATTTCATAGATGATTCATTAGTTTCATGGTCATTCAAGAAGCAACGCTCAGTAGAACATCCACTACTGGAGCTGAATATGTAGCAGCTGGAAGTTGTTGTGATCAGGTATTGTGGATGCAACACACACTCACAGACTATTGTATGAGTTTTACCAAAACAAAATCTTTTTGTGATAATACTGATGTCATTGCTTTAAGAAAAAACCATGCGCATCACTCGCGTTCAAAACACATAGATATTAGGCATCACTTTCTTAGGGATCACACAAAAAAGGAGATATCATTCTTCAATTTATAAGAACACAAGATGAAATTGCTGATATTTTCAAAAAATATTTACCCTATGGTAGATTCAAATTCATTAAATAGAAGCTAGGAATGATAACCGAAAGGTATTATTCCTCATTAACATCCTGTTGAAATCAATATCCTTATATTAATAAACTCTTTTTCAATAGGGGAGTATATTTTCTTATTTAGTTTTACAAAATTTTTTGTAATGAAATTTTTTTGTAATCAGTTATTCAAAATTTTTCGAAATGAAAAACTTTTCTTAATCATTTTTTCAAAATATTTGTATTAAAAATTTATATACTTTAAAATATCGTAATGAAGATTTTTTTTAATGATAGTTTTCATACATAAATTTTCGTAATGAATATTATCATCCTCAAAATTTTCATAATGAGAATTTTTTCAAAATATTTCGTAATGAAGATTTATGTACTCAAAATTTTGTAAAAGAGATTTCTCTACTCAATTTTTTTCCATAATTAATTTTTTCTTTTTGTAATCAATTTTTTTTGGAATCTAATGTTCTTCAAGAATTTTTTTTTACTCAGTATGAATATTCTTCCTAGAAATCTGAAAGGAATTTTTCACTTCTTATGTTTTTGTTATCATATTTTACTTGTTGTTATTTTGTTTTTTGTTTCAAAATCTTCAAATTGTAATTTCCTTAAATTTGACTGTTTTCCTTTAAAAACCACTAAAGATCGGATCCTACCATATTTTCCTTGCATCTATCATTTCAACCATCATATCTAATCATATGTTTTCTCAACTATTGGATTTACTTTTTAAGTTCAACTATCGTATCAAACGCCTATATAAAAGACCCCCCCACCCCCCACCCCTCGATGGTGATCCCACATTGGATTTCAACCTTTTGTCTGCCGAAGCTCTGCCCCCATTCAAAATCCCCCTCCAAATATCTAAAATCATGCTCAAATCCGAATTTCTGTTGAATTTCCTTCTCAAGAGATGTCAACTGTCAAGCCGATTTCGGAGTGGCCGATTTTCAGAGAGAGGTTGGTCCATCCTAATTTCATTGCAAAGTATGATTCCATTATATTCAACAACATCAGGTTGAATAGATGGGAAATCATTTTTATATCAAATCCAGGATCTCAAGATGTATTATATACATATTTTCTTGTGTAATTTTATGAATCTTTGAGATTTTTCAAAGAAGAAGAGAGGATTAAATTTTCTATCAAAAGATATGGAAAAACATATTCCCTTTCATACCCCAAGGCAGCATTCTTGGTGGGGTTTTCTTATAAATACGAAGCTGAATTTTGTTCCCACAAGTTGTCGGATGTTCAAGGAAGCTTTATAAAGGTAAAAGCTATGGAATGCCTCAGTCTTACTGATATCAAGAATTCGATGATTTTTCACCTCTCTACAAAAAACTGGATCCCTGAATTATGGTTTCAAGGTTTCATCATCCCATGAAAGGGTGACAAGGACACGTTGAAGAAGAGTGATATGTACATTTTGGAAATCTTGTTAAACCAAAGGAAGATCAACTTGATGAATCATATTCTCATTACTATTGATAATATTATGAATGGGAACTAGAAAGCTCAGATAATCATGTATCCAGCCATCCTCTCTAAGCTAATTGTTTGGTGCCTGGAGTCTTTCAAGATTCCTTGCAGTTCTAAGCCAACGATTTTTAAATTCATGTTTGTAAGTGATGATACATTAAAGAGAATGAATATTAGATTTTATAAAGACTCTAGAGAATTTTATGATATACCAGAGAAATAGGTTGAAGCTATTCTGAAAGAACAAGAAGTTTTTTAACCATCTAAAAAGGTTGTAAAGAAGAGGAAGTTAGAAGAAGTAGCAGGTGAAGGTAAAACCCTAGAAGCTAAAGAAACCCAATCTGCACCTCAAAATCCCAAGAAGCAGAAAGCTTATCCGGATGAGGTTGTAGCTAAATTACGGGAAGACAAAAGAAATATGAAAGAAGGGGATCCATGTTTTGGTTTGGATCATGCTGAAGCCAAGGCTTTAAAAGAGAATATTGTTGATGAGTTTGAGAAGAGAGCTAAGGAAAAGAAGAAAAAGATGAAAATTACTGAAACCGAGTTTGTCAAATCTCTTTTGAAGGCTACTAAAATAGTATCCGAGAATATTCTTGGTACCACAATCATTCATGGTAGAAGCATTACCAGAATCTCTGGTTAAGAAGTTTGTCACTCCGTAAAAAGTCCAAGAAAATATTTTTGAAGAAAAAGGAGAATAAGAGGTAGAAATTTGTGGTGTCACTTAAGATATTATAAATAAATTTGAAGATTTGTATGAAAAGGAATCCCCATCCAAGAAACTGTCAATCCGTACTTTTGATGAAGATTCTTCAAAGATCACAACTCCTAGGAAGGATGAGGAAGTTGAAGATTAGAAGGGCGAAGAAGAAGTTAATAAAATGTTTGACGAAGAATGTTCAAATATTGATTTCATACACCCTGAGGATGCTGAAGCTAAAGCTGAGAAAGAGAATATAGATGACGATAAAAATGTTCAGCTGTATGACAGCGAACAAAAAACTACGGATGAGGAAGTCATTCTGAGAACTGATAGGGGTAATAGGTGGTTGTTGATACACCCACTAAACCCATTGTAAAGAAGAATTATGCTAGTGGATCATCAATGAGAAAGCATATTGAGCTTGAGAGAGAGCCCTCGCCAAGAAGAGTTTTAGATTCGAAATCATCTTTACGTGGACAGGATTTCATTTTCTAGTCTTTGAAGAAGTTGGTTGGAACCATTCCGATTTTTTCTAGCATAGACTCTAGATGTCAGATGCTTCAATAGACACTAAATCAGAAAGCAGATTCAGTGTCCATGGTGATGGACAAGTGTGTCAAGCTGGTGTCAGACTTCAAATCATTCCTTATCAACTACGATGCCCAGAAAAGGTCTTATAAGAAAATGGTTGGGTGGTCAAAGAAGAATGTTGAATATTTGAGAAAAGTTTATGAGTTTCAAGATGGTTTCATGGAGGATTTTGAATATGAAATTGGTAAAATCAAGGATCTCACAAGTATATTTGATGAAAATATAACCCTTGAGATGAATACCTAGATTCAAGAAGTAAAGGATCTGAATGGGATATTTTATTCTTTTTTCCCAAAGTTGGAAGACAGAAATGGATCTTTAGATTGATATTTAAGAAAATATTGTTAAGAAGGAAGAAGTCTTGAAGGCTCAAGGAGAGGCTCTCAAGGCTCAGGAAGATAAAATCAATGCTGTTGAAATGAATGTAGAGGACCAGGATTAAATTCTTAAGTGATCAGAGGAAGACCAAAAAGAGCTCAAAAAGATGAAGGCAATAGTCAAGAAGATGATACCGAAGGAAAAGGAAGGATAACATTATTGTAATTTGATATCTTGTTGTATTATCTTTGTACAAATTCTTTGTAATCATAATGAATTTTTTTGGATTCTTGTCTTTTGGATGTGTTGTACTAATCTTTCAGGGACCATAATTTATTTTCCATTTCCTCAAATTATTTTTGAAAATCACAATGGGGGAGAAAGAAAAAAGAATACAAAGTAAAGAAGATATATCCCTATGTAAGGGGGAGTTTATCTAAGGGGGAGTTTTCATTACAGAGATTTCTATACTCAAGATAATGAAAAATATCATTCCATAAATCTAGAATATTCTCCTTAGTGTTGAAAATCCTAAGGGGGATTTAGTCGAATTCATATTTGATCATATGATAAGGGAGAAAGGTTTTATTTTGAAATTCTAGAAAAATATTTTCCAAGTCCTTATATTATTTTTCGTAAGGATTTTTGTGCTTTCCAAAAATGGGGGGATTGTTGAGTCAATATGGTTTTCCTTATGAATTTTTCATTCCTTCATAAGTGGGGGAGATTGTTGATTATATAATGTTTCCTTATGGATTTACCATTACTTTTTGTTTTGAAAATCACAAACACCTTATATTAAGGAAAAATTCATTTTACCTTGTGTTTTACTTTCATTAGAAAAATTTTCCTTCCCCAAGGAAATTCATGCTTACCATGTTTTTCATTATTCATTATCTTTTCTAAGTGTAAAATTAGGTTTCATATCTAAAAACCTCATAATCATATAATACTTAGATAAAGAGAATTCTATTTTCAGGATCTGAATTCAGGTTCCGAGTTATATGAATTCATACTCTGAACACTTATGAGTTATGACTCAGAGTTCTCTGAATTCAGACTCCGAACTCTTATGAGTTCTGACTCTGAGTTATCTGAATTCTGACTCCAATCTCTTATGAGTTCAGACTCTGAGTTCTTTGAATTCAGACTCCATACATTGTATGTTTAGACTCCGAATTATCAGTAATTCTTCCTCTAAACTGTGTAAGTTCAGACTCTAAATTCTCATGAATTTTGACTCTGAACATTTTATGTTCTAACACATAATTCTCATGAATTCTGATTCCGAACTTTTTATGTCCAGACTCCAAGTTCTCAGGAATTCTGACTCCAAACTTTATAAGTTCAGACTCTGAATTCTGAGGAATTCTGACTCTGAACTTTTTATGTTCTGACTCTGAATTCTCATAAATTCTGAGTCCGAACCTTGTAAGACTTGACTCTGAAATCTCGTGATTTCTGACTCCAAACATTGTATGTTCTGACTCCGATCTCTCATGAATTCTAACTCCGAACATTGTATGTCCTGACTCTGAATTTTCATGAACTATGACTTCAAAAATTGTAAGTTCAGGTTCTGAATACTTGTGAATCTAGATTCTGAATTTACTTGAAATTTAGAATCCTAAATTGTATATAGTTCAGGTTCTGAATTCCTTAGAAAATAGAATCCGTATATCCTTGTATTATAGACACCGAATATGTTTTCGGTTAGACTCCAAAAATTTACATGCTTACTTTTGGAATATTTCATTTTGGTTATGTGACAATATTTTGGTTTATAATATTTTTTGTTATAAAACGATGACGTGATTTCAGTTACTAACTAACCGTTGTTTGAGTGACACATGTACATGTCCCTCATAAATTCAAAGAAGAATATGACCATTGAAGGAGGGAACCGAAAGTTGGAACTGTGCCTATAAATAGGATCTCATTTGAAAGATCTCACAACACATTTCATCATTAATGAACCGTTCTATGACTATAGAGATTACATGTTGTTGAAGTGATTTCTAGAGAGATACTCTCCTGGTTTGTGTGTATTGAACACCTTGTTCAGATTTTCTTCGTGTGACTCTCAATGTTGCTGATTACATTTGAGGGATTCTAGGGATAGGAAGAAAGTGGTGCTGACTGCCTTAAAGGTCAAGGACTTCCTTGTTTAGGAAGACAGTGGTGCAGACTACCTTAAAGTTTGAGGACTCCCTTGCTGAGGAAGACAGAGGTGATAAGTACCTTAAAGTTGAGGGCTTGTGGGGATAGCAAGACAGACTCCGATCTTTGTATCGAGGTCTTACCCTAGTGTGGGTAAGACATACTTTCTTGAAAGTTTAAATCAAGGGTCATTTATCAAATTTTGTTGGATACCCTTCCCTTTGGGTTAAAAAACTTACTTCTTGTTACATGTTTGTGTCATGTTTTCCGGTGTATTTTGATTTTCGGTGAAGGTATAACTATCTTATACTTTTTTATACTTGTATACTCCGATTTAGTAAGATTCTATACGTTTTAAGGTAGAATATTTATCTTTGAACCATCTTTTCTGGATTCAGTTTCTCATAATCATGTTTCTTGATTCAAGAATGTGTGTAGAACTAGAGGTTTTGTGAATTACTTTGTTTAACCTTGTTAAACAATCAAAATGATTCTTACCAACTTCAAATGTTCCCAAATAATTTCTAAAGTATTCAATTCACCCCCTATTGTTTTTTGAGCATTATTAGATACTTCATTCACTATCTATATTATTTTGATCCAACATTTGGTATTATAGAGTCTATCATACTCTACATACCATCTCAACATTTAATCAATTAATTCTTTTCTTATTGAATCTATTTTTTCCACACATGCTTGATTTTAAAGTCCAATTTATAGTGGATGATATTATGTACATTCCTTCTAAAATAGAATAATATTTTCTTATTAGGTTTGAAAACCATTTCTAGTTTACTCTTGGAATTATTTATAGTGGCCATCAATTATTTTATTTCATATACTCCCTATGGAAGGATTTTATTTATTTTTCACCTACCTTATTTATTTTAGGAATCATTTTCCATCCTCTTTACTCACCATGATTTTAGGCCTTATATTATTTTTATATGTTTATATAATGTTCTATAACTCTATATTCAACTTTCCCAAAATTCAGTAACACTAGTATTATACAAAAACAATTCTTCTTCTTATATTTATTTGAGTCTGGATAGATTTATCTCCCAACTATTTTAGGTATATACCACTAATATTTAGAGTTCCATTTGGAGATATCCTATTCATTAAAACTCTTAAATCCAAAATTAACACATTAATAGGTATATAATAATTTTAAAACCTATATTTTCACATATTTTGAATTATCCCCTACACTAGTAGTAGATATTTTTATAACATATATATTATGTTACATTATAATGTAAAAAAAATTAATTATTGGTGTTTCTATACTGATTAATCAAAGATTTTGTTTATCTTATGGAAATAACATCTAATTCTAAAAAAAATTATATATTTTTTAAGTAATTTGAACATTGTTTTGGGGTTATAATGAAATGTAAGACTAGGAAATCCAAGAGATTAGGTCGAGCCTCAAGGTCACCTAGTTCTCACAGCTCTAGTAAGTTGTAGGAATAGAATCATGCACGCATATGGCTTCTGTGGGTCGATACAAGGCTATATCAAAAATAAATCGGGGTTAAAATCATAGTGTGTGTACATACTACATAAGTATGCAGGTCAATGTGTGAGAAGGGGAGTTGTGAGATAGGTTTTTAGATCATCTTGTTATTGGTGATTTTATACCATAATATAATTTATGAACGATTTGTCTCTCTAGTGATTTTCAATAGTGGGATTAAGGAACTTTGAAAATGATCATTAATATAAAAAATTAAAATGTTTCATTATTTGTGAATTTTTCCTCTTTCAAAATAAACCCTCCACCATTGGCCACCATACTTGTTATGACAGTCACCTGAATAATAGTTATGAATTTCAATGATGAAGGTAAAGATGACCTCTGTGGATTAAAAGAAAGTTTTAGACCACCATGGATAATATTTTGAAGCATGTACAATCCACTATTGACCCTATGTGGTGATGAAAATTTTCAATGAAACAAAAAAGAGAATATTTAAATTACCATTTGAGAAGTCTATATAAAAGGTCTATGAGTTCATTGAATGGGTTATGAATAGGAAAAAATGAGTTGCGTATGTGTAATGACTTTTCCCTGATTTAGTGAAATGGTCTGTACAGTAATGGAGGATGTTCATTCCATAATCAAAGGGTAAGTGTAATGTATATTTTTCATTAAGAGAATTAATGATGTAAATGAAGGGGTATATATCATGAATGTATAGAAAATAGTAAATAATATTTCAAGAGATCCCTTCACTTTCTAAAGTAAAGATTTTTCATTACATGATATTTCAATAAAAACCACTACAATTTTATAAATAATGTTTCTCTCCATAAAGGTGATGCATATAGTGAAAGGATAGAAATAAATAATTATAGAAGAGACACTAGAGTGGTTATACCTGTAGCTGAAGATCTTTCTTTATGTATCATGCATTCCCAATGGAGGTTGGTGTAAAATTCACAAAAAAGTTACTTTTCTTTATTTGTTCTTGTATATTGACAAATATACAACCTCAAACGAACATCTCTCACTTGGATAAATATGTCATTTATATTATGGTATCTTAAGTTTATTTTCACATAAATATTATTACCTCTCTAGTAATATTGATTCATGTTTAAACTATGATGAATATGTTTGACATCATATATAAGATAAAGGAGACATACAAGAAAAATGAGGAGATATTCAATAGAGAGTGTTGTTTACAAAATGATGTAGGGTTTTCTTGAAAATAATGGATTGATTGGATCATGATTCTTCTTCTTAGGCCTAATACTACTTTAGGGGTGCTACTTAGAAAGTTTATTTTTTACACTACCATATGTTAATAATGAGGGGATGAGTGTTTCTAGTGATTAATATTTAATGAAGGGTTATTTTTCATAGTGAATCCAAAATTTTATAATTATTTCATGGTGGGATAGTATAATCAATCTATTATTTTTTATCTCTTTCTTATCTCTAATTAGTGATCATTATTTAATAATAATTGAGTGTTTTTAATAATTTATCCAATTTATTTAAATAATGTATTTCCATTGTGTGAGTTAGAGCGATTGTGTTTAAATGTGGTTTTGGATCACCAATTCTATTAGAAATTTTTTCTACATGACCATAAGAAAAGAGGGGTTTTTAGAATAGTTATAGATAACCAAGGTCAAGTCATTACTTATTCCTAACTCTAAAAACAACTTTGACTATTTTTTTTATTTTACTTTCACAATATCATGGACATAGATTTATTATATTTGGTACATCTTCTCTTGATATGAAATTCTACTTATTCTATTGTATTTAATTTATTTTCATTGAACATAGTTCTCAAAATTCAATCATAAAATATTCCATATAGATTTAACTTTGGGATTTAAATATCAATAGTATTCCCATATATAATTATTTGGTAGTTAATTAATTATAAATTTCTCTATTTTTCTTTCTTGATGACCAAATAAATTTAATTGAAGATATTAATTTTTTAGGCGATTTCTATGAGTGGTCTCTTTTGATCCTTATAATAATTAGGAACTTCTCTATTTTTTCTGTCAATATTTTATACTTAGTATTATAATTATATATTTTCTAAGACATATTTGATAAGCAACTATAATAATTTGTGTAATGAAAAGGAAATATTCTATTACAATCCCAATATACAGAATATCCAAGGTAAAATATAAGATTAGTTAAGAGATGCTTGCTACGGAATAGAACCCAAGTTATAATCAATTATCCAACCAAGGGGAATCTATAGTGTTCTGTAATATAATGTAATCTAGTTGACCCACAAGCTCGGGGTTCAACCATGTATTCTGGTTTCACTGGTCACTACACATCATTTTGAAATCAAAAAGTTAGTCATTCTAATTATTTCAAACTCATACTGATTTTTTTGTCTACCACAAGAATATTAAAACACCCACTTTAGTAGTTTCCCTATGTTATGTGATACATTATAAATAAATGAGTTATCAAGTGTATTGGTAAGGATAATATTGCTTAAATTATTATTTATGAAAACGCATTTGAGTGGTTCTAAATTCATCCCCAAAAACACTATCACCGCGTGGGATGATTTGGTAAGAAATTTCCTCACTCAATTCTTCCCACCCTCCAAATAAATTTATATTCATGTTAACATTTTTAAATTCAATCAATTTAATAAATATTCACATTTCAATATTTGGGATATGTTTATGGAAACGATTTTTAGAATTTTCAATCCTGGAATTGAATTGTGGTTTTTCTCTCAACCTTCTATATGAGTTTTTCTTGTAAGGAAATAGTTATATTTCAGATATTGTTCTTAGATGATCTCTTATGAAAAATTAATCAATTGAAATATGATATATTCTAAATGAAATTGAAATTAATGAATTTAAATGTAAAAATGAAGAAGGAAAAAAGCATTGTGTAAACATACTACACAATAATGGATGGATGGTTGCACAAATGAAAGACTTGGAAACAAATATGGACACAATGATCTCCACAGACAAACCCCAAATTATATTAGTTGAATATTCGAGTTATATTGTAATAACCATAAAAATAAATTTTCAAGGTGGTGACTACAACAATAAATTCCTGGGTACCAACCAAGATCTATGGGGGTCCAACAACAACAAGGGACCTATCTTCGAAATAAAATCAACACATTGGAGGAGACCATGCCCACATTCTAAATACACATTAGGGAATCAATCCTAGAACTCAAATTAGAATCAAATGATCAAAGTTATTCTATGTGGAATATTTAATTTTAAGTTGGTAAAATTACTAAGAAAATTAGGTAGAGGATCTAATAAGTACTTTCAGGTAACACATTCGTCATCTAAATGGATAATTGAACACTATAACCCAAAAGACAGGAAAAATAGTGGAAGACAGTGCTAAAAAACCAATAATGGAAGAAATATTATTAGTAAAATAAAAAATATAAAAATAAATAAAATTAGTATGAATCACCACCACCCTATAAACCAATATTCTCATTCCCAAATAGATTGAGACAATGTAAATTTGAGGCAAAATCGATTATGTTAATGTACATCTTCAAGAAACATCATATCATTATTCCCTTAACTGAATAATAATATAATATTCCCATATATGATAAATTATTGAAGGATTTGGTATCAAAAAAGAGGAAACTTGAACAATTAGGTGCAATACCACTCATAGGTGATGGCTTTATGGTGGATTCATGGATTCTACCAAATAGGTAGTAATTACTAGTTAGCTATTCAATTTTAGATAATTTTAGATATAATGAGTTTATAAAATATTTTTGTAATCTTTGAGTGACTATAATGATCATTTCATAATCTATATTCCAAATCCCGAGGCTAGAGTAGATGGTTCCCATAAGAGTATTTATTCATTTAGAGATAATAATAACGATATATACATGAGGAATGCTTGAAAATATATTTTTTGATGTTGTTGTATTAATATTTGTGGTGTAATTTAACATTATTTTAATAAACAAAGATATTACACCCACAATCTTGGTAAGGTCATTCTTGTTAATAGGTTCTTTATTGATGGGAAATCTAGAATAGTGGTTTTAGGGTAGTTGATGAAAAATTAATGATAAATATTCTTCGAGTGATGAAAGGTAATAGTGAAAAGAAGGATGAGTTGGATAAGGATGGAAAAAATTATTTGAGAATGAGGATTTAATTGGATAAATAATATATATATTAGATGTAAAAAATAAATAAGAATTTAAAAATGAGGGAAATAATGAGAATATTATACTATAATGGGAAAAATGATTGTGTGAGAACTAATATCCATGGATATAACATAGATATATACCATGTTTAGATAGTTTCGGGTGTCACTTTTTATTTATTATGGTTAACCGAAAATTAGTGGGTTACCCCATAGATGTTGGTTAATTCCTAACTATGGGAATATTAAATATAAACTCAAAAAAATAGAAGAAACCAAATTATGTGGATGAAACATAACATAATTTGTTTTAAATCTTGATTGTGTAACATGCATCCAACCATTCAATACAATATTAATTGGGGTAAGGTCTAGTTTGAAATCCTTATCCAAAGAACCATTGAGAGGAAACCATGATTTTATTCCTATATAAGAATTAATATTTTTTAATTTAGTTGTGTTCTTATGTATTCCAATCCAAGATTATAATTTGTGAGTTCTAATAAATGGTACTTTCACATTCACTTGTTCTGTATTAAAACCATACTATGTAATGAAATAATGTAAAAATGATGAGATTAATTGAAAGGGGACTATTTGTATTAAAGAAATATTTTTTTAACCACCTTAAAAATATTCAATTATTGTTCTAGTTTCAACTAAAAATTCATTCCTACACTTATATTTGTGTTGTATATTGGTTTAGAATACAATAGTTTTTTGGATAGCCATGATTCGATGTTTTATATATCATTTCTAATAATATTGAATATGAAATCTTAGGTATTGAATGATTATACTCAAAAATTGGGGTGTTGATTTAATGAATCACGATTTAAGTAGTATTGTTTACTTATGTAAATAAAATTCCCCATAATTTTTTTACTAATTAAATTTATGAACTTCAGGAGTATTAATCAATTATTATAAGTAATTTCACGAGTGTTTGAATTTTATAATATTTTTTCTATTCCAGATAGGATACTATAACTAATATTCTTTTTTCATTACACAAAATTTTCATGAGATAAACTTGGATAATATAGTCCTTCAAGAATTCCTTCTGAATCTTTTTAAAGAATATATTAAATAATCTCACTTTTAGTATGATTATATAATTTATATTTCTAACCGCATTATCCTGAAGACTTTTCTTTTAATTCAATCCTACCTTAACCTTTAAAAATCAAGAGTAACCATTATATGTAAGGGAAACATTACAAGCCTATATTATCCTTTCCTACACTTACACTTTATATTTTGTATGATATTCATTGGTTTAAGTGTGGGGAAGGGGTTTTCCATGGTGAAAGGGGATGGATTTCATTGTGTAGAATGTCATGGGTGGTTTTATGGTATTTGGGTAAAGGTTCAGGATATATTATATCATTGTACTCAATTGATTCCCTCTTTAAAAGATTAAAATATGATATAAAAATATAGAGATGAATAAATATGGGTTGGTCTTGGGTAGCTTATAATCACCATGACTTAAGAAATAATCATACTATAATAATAATTGTTAGTGTAATGAGGAGATAATATTGCATTTGATGATGGGTGTGAGATTTTTATGTTTCATAACATTAGAAAAATGTTGGAAAAGTAGATAGAAAAGATAAGATGGTTTCATTTATTGTGCATTTTTAACAACTAAACATACTTTATGATATTTGAATCATTTTTGAAGTCATTTAACCAACTAACTGATACCTAAAATTAATTTAATCCTCAATTAAATTTATTTAAATTATTTTCGATTTTCATCTTTAAATATTGATATTTGAGATCCAATGTAAGATTATATCTATGAGATATTATTCAAGGTGTGAGAAAAAACTCCATTCAAATTGTTATAGTGAGTGATGATATAAAGATATAAAAACTAAGGAATATCCGAATAGGTATTATTAGTAATAATAAATTAACAATATTGAATGAAAATTTGGATAATATCCAATCATTTTCATGTGGGTAAAATAAAATTACATAACTGGTTATTTTCTATAAAAAGTGATGAGTGGTATTGATATTTTTATGTGATGTTTGAATGCTTGTTCTTTATTGATAACAATTAGATTTAATTTTATTGAATTTAAATATTCATAACATGGCCTTCATTTGTAAATTTTTTCAAGATACATACTATATTACAATGAATAGTTTAAATATTATGGGGTTTCAATTTCTTATATAACATATACAATTTTCAAATTCAGAATTCGAGAATGTTATTAATAAATTGAGCTTATATGATGAATTTTTCATTTTTTGTTTAATTTTATATATTACATATTATAGTATAGTTTAAAGAAAAAATATATATTTTTAATGTAATATTTTTTTGGGTTTCAAAAAAGGGACAAACTTGAAAAACTAAGATATCTGACTTTCCCTCAAGATTATAAAATTATCATTAATCCAACTACTGGTATGAAGATTAGAGTACTTGCACATAACATGTGTGGGTTTGTTAAAGGATAGATCAGAGAGAAATAAAGGGTCGTAAATCATCATTTTTGTAAGAATTATGCAAACATATAAGTTAGTATGTTTGAAGGGGAGTTGTGGCATGGTTCAGTGCCTCAACTTCTTCCTGAGAGTTTTATGCCACATGTTTAACTAATAAGTTATTTTATAATGTGGGATCAGGAAACCATGTAATATTTCTTTATCTTGTAAAAAATATTGTGTACTTATGTATTCACACATCTCATTCATCGGAAAGAACTCCCCACCACTATCTGTAATCCTCACCACATTGTCACCAGATAATAGCCATAACTATTGTTTTTCAATCTCATTATGACTTCCCTGATGGTTGGGGAATATATTCTTACCATGAATGAACAGGTAGTAAAAAATAACATTTTTTAGAACAATTAATGTTTACAATTAATATAATCCATGTCAATAACTTGGAAGTAGTAACATTATATTTATATGGATAACCATTCACTCCATGAATGTGACAAACTTGTTGTGAATACTATTATTTTAAATCATAAAATTCATAATTAAGGTGATGTTCCGTGAGTTGAAGCTTCTACAGCACAAACTGTGCATACCCGTTAAAAAATAGAGGATGATGTAAGGCTTATGTCACAAATTACAATTTATTTCATGAGTATGTATATTTACGTATTTATATTTTTTCCAAACAACACCCAGTTTGAAAAATATGAGATATATCATAAGTGAATATAAGTGGAATTACATATATATATATTACATCCTATTTAGGATGGTAGAGATAAAATTAATCATTGAAATATAGGGCCAAGAGTTATGGAATGATTAAAGAGATATACAATATACAAATAGAGATATTTAATGGAGAATGTTTTTTATAAAAGGAGGGGATGAAACTGTACAAATTTTGGAATGGATAATTCTTTTATTTTTGGGGCCTTTTATTGTTGTAGTGGTGCTTATGAGGAAGATTATTTTTAATTTTTACACTATGTTATGGATAGAAAAAGGTGAGTGAGATCACTTGTTGAGAACTTGTAATAATTATGGATTATTTTTTACTGATACATTATTTTAGTGATACATTATATTTGTGATGGTTTGTTCTATGATTTATTCTTTTATCATTTTCTTATCCCCTATGGAAGAATATTATGTTTGGGTAATGGAGTGTTTTTAATGAATTATCCAATTTATTTGTCATATTCCTGACCATTGTTGGAGTTATAGTAATTTAGGTTCCATATAACTTTTTTCCATTAAATACATTATAAATTATTTGTACATAACTATATAAAAAGAGTGTTTATTATAATATATATTTAGGACCAAGACCATGAAATTGAATCTTCTTGATTCTGGTAATATCTTTTATTAGTTTTTTCTATTCACTTCACTAATGCATGAACATGGATATTTATGTTGGGTACAACTTCTCTTAATTTTAACAAATTATTATTCTAATAATTTTTTACATTATTTTCATTCAACATAGTTTTCTAGAATAAATAATCAACAATTCCTTTTTGATTAAAATTTTTGATTCCCAAATCTATGTTAAACACATAGTTAGTTACTATGTATCTCAAGTAGTATTAATTTTTAAATTTATTTGATAAGGGTTATTTAACAATGTCTATTGAGGCTATAAGAAGTTAAAATAACATAAATATAAAAAGTTTTATCATAGGATTGTGATATCAATTTTAGATTTATTATTGAAGACTAATTAAACATTTATTATAAGAACATCCAGCAACAAACATTCATTTTAATAGAAAAAATACTCTTTTAATAATCACATATAGAAGCATTTATTTTATAACCTATTTAATAAGTTAGATATTTTTATATTCCATATTTTTCAATTTCACCTTAATTTCATGACATCTCATGCTAAGGGGATTTATCTAATCCTCAAATGATCGTAAATTTTCTTGAAATAAATTCTTCAGTATCTAAATTTGATCCTCAATAAATGTAATAGATTATTTTAAATAATTTTGATTTTTCTACAATATTATATCTTTAAATTCAAATGGATAATCCTTTAAACAAATATAATATTTATGGAGTTTTTATATCATAGATATTTTTTTAATAATCTTTTGTGACCTGGAATTCTCATCAATGGAAAATCAAAATTTTCTCCAATTATTAAAAATATTTAAGAGGAGATATATATTGAATTATTTATGGGATTAACTTGATGAGAAATATACACTTTTGATACTATGTTTCTCAATATTTTTTTAATTTTCTCAACGTTTTTTGTCTTCTATGATTATTCATCATATTTTTCTTGGTTGGTTTAAAATATGTATAAGAATTATTTTTTAATATACATATTAATATAATATCTAGCCTCATGTTATAAGTATTTAATAGATTTAATACAACCAAACTCATAATATTTGAATTTGAGTTCATTATAAAAGCCAGTTTTAGTAGACTTATCTAATTATATACCCTTATTATTACAGTTATCTATTAGTGATTCATTATTATCATTTAAATTCTTCCATATCTTATTTTTCCATCCCAATTCATTGAATTTTTGGGTTCCTGGATAAAACCTCCACATTTTTATCGATGTGAATAGAAATAGTGTTTTTTATACGTTGATATTTTAATACATATTTTAAGAAAAACTTCATATCATTAATGTAAGAACTCAAGGGAAAGAATATTTTTATAACCCATTAGAAGGAACATAATGCATTGATTCCAGTTGATATTACTTTAGGATCATGTGAAAACACCTGATAATGTGGATGATTCACGATTATCAAATTTTATCTCAATTCCAATAATTTTCTATTAATATTTTACACTTTCTGGTCACTAAACATATATTTATAGTTAAGAAAAATTGATCTAATATTATTTCACCATGAAATAAAAAAATAATGTAATTTATGAAATGTATTGAATCTCATGGTATATTTACAAGATCTATCCCTATACCAAGAAGACTACTCCTTGATGTGATATTTTATTAACATAATGTAAAATATTTCTTCATTAGTTCATAAAAGTGATTAAAATATGGTTTAAGAAGGCATTATCCACCCCTCAACACAAAAAATATATGACTTTTCACAAGAGGCCAACATAGAGAATATTAAACATCAACTTCCCTTGGATAAAAAATTATTTTCTTGATAGTGACTTTAAGATACTTCAGGCAATATTTTTAAAAAAATATACTATGAACACCAGGCATTAATAGACCACTTTTTTTAAATTGTCTAAAAATGATCCCCGGTCTATTACTGGATGAAACTATATAAAATTTTCTTATTATATTCCTCATACAAAATTTTCAATTGATATTTGGATTTCAAGAATTATAGAATAAAAATCAATCTAAAAATATTTTCCTAGACCCAGATCCTTTTGAGAATTTATTTATAGGATTATCTCAACTAATGATCTATAAATGATCTTCAAACCAAGTAGATACATGAAAAAAATATCATACACCAAGATCAATAATAACATCATCTCTATAGATCTCTCTCATATATATTATTCTTTCTATATTTTCTCTTCATGCTTCTATAACATTGAGTATCCCCAAAAAATAAATCTAAACAATTTTCTCTTCAATTTATTCTTTAATACCTAGATCTTAATTCTTATTCAGAATAATATCAAATTCATATTCACTTATCTTGGATAACTTCATCGGTCCTCTTGGGAGATTTTATTTTATTTTTCACTATTCAACACATATACCTTTCTTCTTCCTGGAATTATTATAACCATAAATCACTTAACAATATTATTAAAATAAATAATATTGATATTTTCCATCATGAATCTGTACTCTCGAGATATCTTCACTTTTTTTCTCAACCACTTTTTTGTATAGGTATTATGGACTTACCCTTTCTCATTTTATTCCCATTTTCTATTAAAAAACAAATCCCTATGTTATTATTACATTATTCTTTTAAATTTTATTCTCAAAATATTCTGATTTATTTTTTTAGAAAATCAATCTTCATTTTAGAATTCAAATCATACATCAATACATGTGGTTATACTATGAAACACATCAATACATCATGTGTTCTTCTAAAATATAAATTTAGGCATCATCTTTAATATTTAATATTTAGATCGCATTTCAGTATTATATTATTATTATTTTTCCAAGATTTATTCATCTTTTTTGTGATATTTAATACATTATTTAATATCATATACATTGTTAGATTAATTTAATATTTTTATCACCTAGTTTTATTTTAAAATATCTTTATTTTAAATTTATAAAATTAATGAAATTCTTATCCTCTAGTTATAATCTACATAAATTTTTTCTAAGATACAACTCAAATAATGGATTGAAAAAATATCACAACTATTTGAACTTAAGTCATAGTTTTGGAATCATTTGATTTGTTTTCCTTAAGAATATTTAGTTCTCAAGATTTTAATTTTTCATTGTTTTAAAATATTACTTTCACTCTAATATGATAATGTCTTACAGATTCGTCAGATACACCATTTATTAAGACTCTAAAATTTCCATTCCATTATTAATTTTTATCCAACACTAATATTTGGTAAGAAATTTTATGTCTTATGAAGCACTGGATAAAGTCCTACAGTATTTCACTTCATCCTTAAAATGTCTAAAAAACTCTAATAAATTTTTAGTCAACTCGAAAAGATTTAATAGATTTTGGAATCCTTATAAGGACAGTTATAATTATTAAGAACTCAATTAAAGACTTAAAAATGCTTTATCAAGTTCTTATACAATCACTCGAAGAGTCATACCCTCATAGGGTGAGTTTCATAATTTTAATTTTTTTACCAAATTATAATGTCATACAAACTTCCATAAATAATTATTAAGTATCATGGAATTTCTTATGAAGTTATTTATATACATTTTATGTTAGACATATCCAATTTGTTTGTTCAAATTTATAATTATAGACATACTCAAATTACTACAAGACTATTTCAATTCAAATTTTTTCTTCTAAAACTCTTTAAATCCTCTTACAAGAGCATAGAATAATTATAATTATAATTAACATAATTCCAAACCAATTTATTTTGTTTTAAGATAAATTTTTTTAAGTATATAAATTTTTTCATTTTATTATATTAATACTGCGAAAATTTTCAATATTAAATCTTATTCACATCTAGAATTCATCAATGTTATTCAAATAAATAAGTATTTAATTAACCATGGTTAATGATCCTTGAATTATTTCATTAATAAAAAACTTTTTTTAACAAATACTTTAACCTCATTTAAATACTCATCCACATGTATTTCAATATATTATCATGACCACAATATATTTTGATTCAATATCATTATCTTATAGGCTGCACACATGTGAGTATAATATATAAATGTTGTATCCATATTCATTAAGGATACTTTAATATTTTATTAAAAAATCATCCACCTCTTTTATTTGATTTGAACCTCATTTATCCTTTTCTTCAATAATTATTGTTCAAATTTTTCTATAACTACTTTATTATCTTGACTGTCCATAATTTTTTTTAATGTTCTTGATAGTTATACTTTATCCAATAACACTTTTTTTATTTATATGAAGATCATATATACAATAATATAATTTAAATACTACAATTTGGAAACTATCATATAAGGGATTCATCCATATTAGCTCGACATTCGTTACCCAAATGTGTGGGAATCATCTTTATATTGAGTTAGACGGTTCTTCTAATATTTCGTAATAATAAAACATACCTTCAATTACCTTAAAAACTATAATTACCATATATTTTAAAATAATATGAAAATTGAATGATCAAACCATTTATGTACTTATTTCAAGGATTATATGCTAACCCTATAGTGCTCTAGATAAAAAAACTTTCAACATTAGCCTCTCCCTACCATGGGTTTATTGCTAGAGAATCCCCCCTATTTGATGGAAAATTCCTTGTAAAAGGAATAATATCTCACACTTATTATCAAGTTAAGATAGATCTACCCCATGAACATATTTGGAATTCTTGACAAGTAGGAAGTATACACACAAGTTCTGTATTATGGTGGTTAAGATTATGTCACAAACCAAGATGAGCATTGGGATCCAACAATCTCGCCCTCAGTATTACTCTAGTGGGTCGATCCTTCTTATAGATCTAATACTAGTTATAGGTATGATGAAAATATGCACCGATTATCTTTTATAAGATAATATCATATTTTTCATCCCACTACGTGGTTTTTTTCTATTAACATCCCTCTAATTCAAAAATAAGGCCTTATAATAGGTTAATGATCAAACACATTTTATTAGGTGAACAATGAGCCACCTCATTCCCCAATGTGTTATTGGTGACTTGTAGGCAGTACGAACTCCAACCATGCAAGAGGGTTGTTATAAAAATTTCACAAATCATGATGATTTCTAGATAACAGTAGAAAAAACCAATAAAAATAGACTATATTCCAAACATTGTATTTAACTTATAATCAACATTCATATCACGGGTAAAATTCATAATTTCCTTCCTACAAATATTATTTAAAAATACCATCATCTAATAGGTATCCACACTAGTATTAATAATGAAACTATTCATGATTTTTCTCAAACTTTTATAGTCAAATCCATCAAAAATTTATGTCGTCTTCACTAATATTTTGATAGATATATTTCCAACCATATAAAATCCAATTCTCAATTTACACATTAGTATAAGTAAAATATAGAAAAGAAATTCCAAAATGGTATAGATAATAAATAAAGAGATGTGATATGACACCAAATCCTATCCTTGCATATAATCTCAAATTAAAATATGAATTAATGTTTTTAAAAACATAAAAAAAATTCCCTTTTGAAAATTATAAAGTTCGTAAGATACAATCTCTAATGATAATTTTTTTAACAATGAGATAATACATAAATTTTAATATAACAATTGAAAATTTATAAACTATATAAGGATCTAAAATGTTTAAACAAGTGAATGAAATAATGTTAAGAACATTATATAAAAAATGAAATTTATGATAATTATCCAAAAACCAATAAGTGAACATTATTTAAGGATGTAACTAATTTTCTAACACAATAAATTATTTTCTATAAACCCAATGTCACATGATTAATTATCCCTATTCATTCTTAAGAATGTTTTGGAATAGAAACCTCTTTCATTTAGATATAAAAAAATAAATCTCTTACCTTTTTGAATATTTAATAATTCCAAAAACAATTCATATCCTCAAACTTCTTCAAAAATCATGGTTCAAAAAATATAAGATACGTTCCTCTAGACATCTTCAAAAAATATTGGACCAAAATAATTACCTCAGGACATCATTATTCAATAATTATTGGAAGAAAAAGATAGTATCATCAGAATTTCAGTGATTACAATACCATATTCCAAACATTTCATTTGGAAAACTATGTTCTTTCAAAATGAAACCTCTCATATAAGAAGAAATAAGATCAAGCTAGAAACCAGTACTATGTTAAGCCATAAAATAACTATAGAAGTGAATTACACATGATAGTTTATAAATTTTAATTTAAGTGTAATAAATATTTGTATCTTTACTCACAAATCTCTTATTTATTATGATTGTCAAAAAAACATTGTAACAATGTTCTATAAAAACATTAGGCTAATGACCATATCTTAACAAAAACTCATTATCCTTTACCTCTTTTTTCATTATATTGATAGTTTTGGAAAAAAATTCAATATGTTTCAGATAAATAGGATTAAAATAAGTATTTATAGTACATGATGAATCAGAATAAAAAATATCTATTCATAAAAAAAACTAACTACAAAAATAAGTCAATAATTGGTTCTATCTGCCTTAGTAAATGTTTCATCATCATTCATGATCATATGAAAATTTTGATTTTCTATAATTCATATATCATACACTATGACATTCAATATTATTTAATATATTATTATAACCTTACACATGACAGGAACCCCCACTATAAAATAACGATGGGTATTTATATTTTATAACATTTAAATTTACATTTATAATACAATTATTTCCATCCCTTCATTCAGTCAATGTATTTTTTTTTATCAATTTCCCATTGTAATTATTCTATAAGTATAGTAATGGAAAAACAACTCTAAAAACAACATGATAACAAATATCACATGTTTTTTATTTATAATTAAATTTTTCATGTGTTTAATAAATAATATTTTTCCTCTACGTGAAAAAATATTCCTTCTTATATATATATATATATATAATTTATATAAATTGTCTCCCCTTCTCATAAGGCTAATTTTCCCATCCTGAAAAAAATAATTTTTAGAAAACATCATAGTATTTATTCCTTTAAACATTAAAAAAACAATAATGTTATAATAACCCTATGTTTATACTCTATACTATATGATATAAATATATATTATATTTCCATTATGGAAATATTTTCTCACTTATTATACTATTTTTTGAGAGATAATTTTATTTTTAAAAATTTCAATCAATTTTTTTATAAATATGAGTGTTTAAGTATTCTTTAAAACTAAAATTTTATATAGTTCATAGAAATTACACTATTAAGAATAGGGTTTTTTGAAACTTAGTAAGTTTTTTATAACAGTTTTTTTATCATATTTATTAGATTTTGAGGGAAAATACTTTCTATATAATCATAAAACAACTTTTAAATATATTTAATTTTCTAAATATTCAATACATGCCTCTAGTTTTTTGGTGTAAGATTCACTTTTCTCAGTAAAAATTGATTAATCGTCTTCAATTTGAACAACTCTATGAAACTATTATCTCAAATTATCTAATATATTTTCATCATAAATATATTTTAATAAAAATTACAACAACAAAAATATTTTTGTGAAATTTCACTATCAATATCATCATTTATTTTAGAGTTCAATCACATGTATTTTTATAATATTGATCGTATCAATATATTTAGCTTGATTGTTAAATAAATTTATATTCATTGCCTTTTATCTTCTATGATTCTTTCTTAATGATATTATTTTATTTTTATCCTTTCATTTTTACCAATAAATTATTCTAATTCATCCATCAACCGCTTGTTCAATAATGTTTCTTATTTAATTACACATTGATATAATTTCTTCATTGTCATATTCATTTAATGGGGATATATTTTGCCACTAATAAATACATTAAAAAGTTATCCAAAACTCCATAATAATTTTATTTCAATGTCTTATTAACTTTTTATTTTAATGATATTTTTATGAATGAGAGATATGATTTTTTCATGTTCTTCATATAATTATTCTTCCTTACAGTCATTAGATTATATTTCTTTATTTTTTTTATTAGTCTTAATCATGTTCATGGATTTAAAAGAAATATATACTTCATCTTTGATTTTTCTTTAAAATATGGGATTATTAATTATCTCATAGAAAATGCCTATTTTTTAAAACTTATTAAGAAGATGTCCACTACTATCTATATTTTTAATGTGGACTACTTTGAGTCAAATATATTAATATAATTCTCAATATCTTTGTTACCAAAATGAATACATTTATATTTTTACTAAAACCTCTATTATTATTGAGATAATAATTATTTATTTGAATAATTTTTAACATTTATTCATAATTTATTAACTTAATATCTTCAAAAATTAAAATTTAATTTCCTTTATTTTAATTTTTCGACTTTTTGATACCTTCATAAAAATTCCATAGCTTTTTCAAAATCTTATTCAAAAAAATCGAGTGCATTAATATAGTGCATAATTAATTAGATAAAATTATAATAATTAAATTCATGGATTTCATATCACTCTAAATTTTATTTTGTTATTTTTGGGATTCATGGATATAAATTATTTAAGACGTTTTTTTCAAATAATTTAGCATTAATAAAATTACTACTATATAAAATGATAAACAAATCCATTATATTATTTTAATCATGGTGGTTCATCAATTTAATAGTTGAAATTTATCATTTATTTGAAGAATTTATATTTTTCATAAATATCTAATGAGGTTCACATAAATAATATAGACGATTGTAAAAATAATATATTTTTGAATATTATGAATATAATATAAGAGTTATTATGCATCTCTGATATAGATTTTGTTTCTCTATAATGGTAGAATTCAATATGGGTAATCAAGATTTAATTATTACTTATCTGTTTTAATATTTTCTAATAAATAAGAATATATTACATGTTAGAGTGATTAGATTACGTACACCTATTTTATGCACACAATCACAGTAATTTAAAAATAAAAATTAAGAAAATTAAATTAAAGATCCCATGCAAAAAAAATTAATTTTATTTGAATATCTAATAAAAAGTTATATTCAATTAAATATATATTGATTTCTTATATTATATCTCGAAATATTCGTTCATGTCATTAATTATTGACTTATCACTTATGATTATTTTATAATAAAATTAACTTAAATAATATATTATTTTAAAATGGAGTAATAATTCTATAACCAATTCTCAGGGTTGTAAAAAAATTCTTAATTAATTTAGTCAAATTTTGTGTGGGATATATCATTCTCAATTCTATATAAACATAAAATTTTTTAAATGATCTCTACAAATTTAAACTCCAAATTTCACATGGTGTGTTACAATGTTGTTAGTAAAATCACCCTTTAAATAATTTTCCATCAAGCAATGATCTATCTTCTTGATGTGTTGTTATAATTTTACAATAAATTTTTATATATTTAATATAATTTCATTTATTTAAAAAATAAAATCTACATACTCATATCACTACTTATATTTATAGAAACCTTTATATTAAAGTTTTATTAAATACAGTATGTGATTAAATGTTCGATGAAATTTTAATTTATATAGAAGAATTGATTTATATTTCGGAATTATATAATATTCAATTCTGTGATCCATGATTAACATCTCTATAATTAAAATAATTTGGTAAATAAAATTTTTTCTTCATAATTAATTTTTTAAAATAAATATTATGATAAATATGAATGCTTGATATCGACTTGCACATGTAGAGTCACCTTGAACTATGGTCTAAAATATAATTTCAGTTTATTTTTTAAGACTTATTTATACCCAATGTTTAAAAATTATATTTGAATATGTTCTATGCACTTTCAACATATATTTTTTGAATTTTTATATTTTTAGAATCATTTAATCATTATTAATATCCTTTAAAAGCATCATGATGACCCCCTAATACATGTGTCAAAAACTATTTTATTATAAATCACTCATATTGTATTCATAAAAATAGTATTTAATAAGTCATTGAAATATATTCTAGGATTTTATATCATATGTTATGTTCTTAAAATATTATTTTGTATATATTCCTTTTGAAATATATTTAATATATAACTTAATACTCAATTAATAGTATATGTATTATATATTCCATCAACCAATGATAAACATAGAATAAATTTTATTAGTTTCATACATATATTATATAAAAAACCACATCTATATCAACTTCTTACACTTCAAAAACATAATATACTTGAACTATCAAATAATAAATCCTTTCAAATATTGAAAACATAATTATGTACTATGTTAGTGGGTATGAATGTAAGGTTTATTATTTTCATTCTACAATCAACACACTATCACTTAGGTAGATGATAAACGCATATTTTATCCCTCAATATTATTAGTAATATGTGTCAATTAATGTATGTTTTATGTTATCTAGTGTGTCTCAAAAATTCTTTTTTTTAAATAATGTTATGATAAAAGCATATGTTATATTATTATGATCATTGTAAAATATCATATTATGTGTTTATAAATGGACTTGGAGAATTTTTTTTAACATGAAATAGAATCAATAAATTATATTTATCATTAAGCCGTTAAAAAAATCATGGAGTTATCATATGTTTTTCTCTATATAAAATATATTCTACAGTCATGTATCCTTTTTTTTGAAAATAAAATAAATTTTGTTATGATCTAAAATGAAATAGTTAAAATGAAAGAGGGAAGATATTCACAACCTAATTCTATTCCTAAAAAGGATGAATACCATTAAATAACATAAAAATATGTATATATACAAATATAATTAATGTAATTGGATTTGAACCTTCCATTTAATCAACGACTCTACTAAAATTTACTTACATGAAATGGATTAATCAACCTAATTTATCAATTATACTCTTCCAAACTGAGATTCATAAAAATTGATTTAATGATTAAAAAACCATTCAGGATGACTTATATGATGCACTTACTACTATTCCACATGAGTATTGTAGGAGGAACACATATATATAAATTAATAAGATCAGATTTATTTTTTATTGAGTATGGGAATTAAAAAATTCAGTTGACATTTTCAACAGTTATTATGATCCAAATTATATACTAAACAAATCCAAAAACACTTGCATGGGTGGTCACTCTTAAGATATATTTTTTGGTGACTGAGTGAGTGTTAAAATATTCCTTAATTTAAGAGTAATATTTTTACGGACATGATAAACTTTTGGTAATGATGGGTAATATATTTAATCCCAATAATATATTCATCTCATATTTATGAAATGACTTGTATAATATGTTTCCTTGTAACTCCACCATAGAAAAAAATTAAGAAGCTTCCATTACCTCTAAAATAGTGTATATGTTAGTGATTTCAGCATCCTTATCAATGGAAATTATATATCATTCATGTAAAAACACATATTTTTTTATTAACTAAAGGCTTAAGACAGTTGTATCAAGATAAAATTAATTATTTTGATTAGTATTTTCTGTTAACCTAGATATTCGATTCTCAACTATAGCCATAATAAATCTATATACATCATATTGCATCATGAAACACGATTATTTATAAAGTCTAAAATTATTTTTCACCCCTATAGAAATAAGTACACTATGATATAATTTTGAATGATCTTTTCTCATTGAAACTAGTAACACTAGGAAATCATCATGTGTCAACAATGGCTACATTAGTGGATAATTACATTATTGATGCCATTGGCATATTTTCTATTTTTTCAATTATCATTTACCTTATGAACTTCCATGTGTGAAACATATAAGGCTAGTACATCATCACATATCAATGATATCTCATTCAGGGGATCTTCTACCATATAGATATGAGTAAAAAATTTCTACTAACTCTAATTATTATACCCCATTTAGACATTTATCTCCAATTAAAATTATGATTCAATGATGTCTAAATCCAATAGAATAACTAAAAAATACAATTATTTTTTGATAATTTAAATCACAACTACATTATTCTCTTCAATTGAATCAATATTCCAAGATTAATCTTTCTACAAAAAAACTAAAAGTTAAATTTAAGATACATTTTTTGTGAAACCCACATGTAGTCTCAGAAATCTAAATAAAATTTTGAGCCCAAATAGAATGAGATTGAACTCAAGCAATACATAATTTTACTCATTAATAGTATTTATAGAAAAAATGGGAGTATATTTTTATAACATACTATTTGGATAAGTTATTTGAGTCAACTCAAAAAAATATATCTATTTTGGAATATTAGTTATTATTTAATGTTAAATATTCAAATAAATGAAAAAAATCTTAGAGATGCTCAGGATAAATAAATAAACATTGAAAGGATTGTTGTGATACTTTACAATAAAAAAAATACACCACATATTATCAAATACAGTGAACTCTTAGAAATCACCATCCAAATTGGTAGTATAAGGGACCCATAACCCTCATGAATAAAATGTGGCCACTTTGAGATTGTCTTTTTAAGACATAAAATCATTAAAAGTTCATAGTTATATTAACTATTGAATTCATCACCATCGCCAAACTTCTTAATAACATTAATATTATGTTAATTTAAAATATTAACATTTTATGAACCATTATCCACCATCATTATATGGATTTATACCATATTTTGATGTGAACCCTAGAAGAAATACTTAAGTGGGAACTATAACAAATTCACAAAAATACTGAACTATTATTTTATGAATGAGATTATAAGATCTCCTTTGAATTAAAAATGTTTCCTTGAAGGCATTATAGTTAAAGATCCTTTGGAAATTATTTCTAATATATACTAATGAAAATATTTTTTCATCAAGTATATTAAACTATTTTTAAGAATACCTATATATTAGGTGTTTCATCCCAATTAAAGAGGGTTGATATGTGATCGATAACCATGATTTTTCAATGGGGTGTGAGGGGGAATCTTATGGGAATGAACACTCATCCTCATCTACTAATAATTATCAGATTATCTACTTCTCTTGGACTCTTCAAATTATATATTGATATAAAATAAATTAAATTCAATACAGAAGTTCTTATATATATATATATAATAATGGAATCTATATTCTAAAATCTCATATGTATAACCCTTTTAAAAATTTTATATAATTGGTGTTTCATATAAATATCATTTTTATTTATTTAAAAACTAAATAATTGTTTGAAAATATCTAATTTCTCAAATTTATGTATAATAAATAATTTTTTTTCAGGACTTCATGTATTTTCATGAGGATTAGATCAGGTAAATCCCATATACTGATCTTATTGGTTTATCAGTTCACAAAAGAGACTAAAAACATGTATCTACTGTATCATTAATGGATATGAACTTTATTAGTTCTCAAAAAACAATATACATGAATTATGACCTATCCCATATTTGGAAAGTCTATAAAATTCTTCAATTAATGTCCTCTCATGATTAGTAACACAACATGTAACTATTTTACTAACTACCTCATTGAATTGAAAAGGATATAATATAAGGTGTGGATTTTTTCCTAAAAGTATTACCATTATCATATTAACCAATTTATATATGAAGAGAATTTCAATATAAAAAAAACAAAACATTAATAGGACTAACCATTGGGTGTATCTCAAGTTTTTTATGTATGGTTTAATATGTCCAACCTTTATCTGGAGGTAATACTCTTCAAAAATAAATGTATACAAGAATTTATCATTCAAACCCCATATTATAACCCTTATATCATTGATTGTTTTCAATTGGAGATAAAATAATAACTCATAATACACATGGATAATTATTTTCATGATATAATGTGTTTAATTAGAAAAATATAAATTATTTATAGTGTAATAATTATTCACTATAAACTAATTCCTATAATAAATATTATCTCAGGAAATTAACTCCTACTTTGTATCATGGGAGAATATTCCATCATCTCCCACTTACACTATATATAATATCATTATTATCATCTATTTGGATTTTTATTCAAAAAATAATGGCCTCTCATTCTCAATTATTTTTCAGGTAACTGTAAAGAACCTAACCTTGGTTGCTCAGAGTCGGTGGAAACATTATTACATTGGAATAATATACAAGGAATAACATCATAAAGGATTGGAATTTTTAGTGGCCTTGTTAAACTGTAAGAATACATAAAATTAAAATTAAAATAGAAAACATAAAATAAAAAAACATTTTTCACTGAGAATTCATTTATTGTCGTAGTGTATCCCTATATATTAATAAAAAACACTTCCTTTTATCCTAGGGAAAAAATTAGAAATGGTTGAGAAAAAATTCTTAATAATGGTAAAAAAATAGTATAAAATGTCATGAATAAATAATAATAATCGTTATTGAAAAGTAAATAACTGAAACATATCCATTTAATCAATAACTTGCGAATAATATGGAATAAATAATTTATCATCAAATAAAGCCATATAAATAATCACATAGGATTGAAAAGTTTCCGTATACATTCTAACTAATAGAATAATAACATGTACATTAATAAACGATATTATAGTACGGTATTTAATAAGGCTGGGCATCTAAAACATACTATCAAGACCATTCATAAGTCTATTTAATTCTGTGGGTTAAAATACGTCTAATTTGAACAACTGATTTGCCTTATGAGAGCATTTGATGCATCAAGGAGCTATCTATAATTGAGCCACACCCATAACATATTATTTCCAATATGTTTATCATATAAAAGGGGTGAAAAATAATCAACATAAAAATCATATTTGAAAAACTAATATATCAAATTTTAATACGTACCCAAATAAAATAAACATAATTATAAACCTTCCAGATTAGTATGGTGAATGGTAATATAAATTGTACATACTCTATCAATCTTATCATAAACCATATAAATAGAAAATGTGGAGGATATAAATATAATATATACTCATTGGATTATATATACAATAATGTTAATATGTTATTAATTAATAGAAATACTATAAAAAATTCATTACAAACCTTTTGAGAAAAATAACCATTTCACGTTGATTTTTTTTTAAATAAAACGATCACAAAATATTTTGAAAATAATTTTATTTTAAAATAACCTATTACATTTTTTAAATTAATATTTCAATCCTTAAGTGGTCATGATGTTGGTATATTGTGTTCATGTTGCACAAGTTAAAAAAACGATTACTTCCACATTTTCACGAAAATGCAAATCTTCATTGTTTTGAAAACAATATGAATATTATATTAAAAAATTAGAAATATATAATGGGTAAAAACAATTTAATAAATAATTCTTAAAAGGGTAAAACATTTTATGAATTTTTTTAGAAAACATATATTTTAACGAAAATGGATATTTGATTGAATAGATAAATATAGTTGCATTTTATTAAGATCATTTTCTCAATAATTTTAATTACCAATAGGTGAAAAATAGTACTATTACAAGAAAATTATCATCAATATCCATATATGAATAAAATATATTGTTTTTATGATATAAATATGAAATAATTCTCTAAAGGTAAACTGAAACAAAAGAATTCTGAATAGTGATGATATTTTGAAATTAATTCATATCACATTAGTAACTTTAGAATCATAATCCCCATGAATTAAATCAGTTAAAATAACAAATTAAATACCATGAAGAAAAATAGTTATATTATATAATATATCAAACTTCCATTCCCTTTAAGCAAGTTCCAGGGTGATTCTTTAAACAATTATCAGATGTTGGGAAAATTACATTTCCCCATTTCCCTTTATTCTTCTTTTTTCTTTTATCCTATTCTTCTATATATTTACTTCAATGATATAAGGCTTGTATAATTTTTTCTTAGTATTGATAGAACATGATACTCATTCCTAATATTATGGGAATGTTTGGTAGAATAATACCCTTTGAAGTATTTTCATTTACCCATCATTGAAATAGTCAATCTTACTCTTTTGATTACATACATAATCTATATCCTGTCTTTATAACATGTAAAGTTAGACTCAAACTTATAAATATTTTAAACTCCTTTTTATCTTATAATCAAGATTCATCTCTTCATATCCACTAATTTCTCATATGAATAATTCAATTTCATAAAAACTACCTTAAAATCCATCCAATCTATATCTATTATTTTTTCTTCATCCTTAGTTTTTTTAATCAAACACCACCATTGATCTTTATATATTATGAGATTATAAAGATTCAATGGAATCCTTACCCCATTCATTACTTCCCAAAGTTATAAATATTTTATCTATGGAACTTTTCCACTTCTCAGATAAAAATGGATTTGTATTCCCATTGAATGAAGGAGGTTATGGATGCATAAATAGGTCAAATGTTATTACACAATGTGGTGGATTAGATAGATTCTCTATAAATTAATGTTTATTTCACATAACCTGAGTTAGGTTCCCAAATATGGTTATAATTTCTTTTTTTCCCGATATATATCTAGATCTAGTTTTATTATCTTTCCCAGGATGAAAATCACAACATGGGTTATGTGTATTTATAAGGTTCACATTCTTTCCACTATTTACTATTTCAAAAAAAATTAATACACTGTATTAGATTATAAAACCATCAAATATAATGTATAATCCCATATTAGTGAAATAATTAATATATATTGTAAAATATATGCATGGCTAATATCATAATCATAAACATGGATTCTTTCATAATGTTTCGAAATCATATAAAATATTTTCAAATACTTAATAATTGTTTTTAAATAAAATATGAGATATCCAAAAATATCCCCCAAGACTATCAAACGAGGTGTATATAAGGAATGTTTTCATGAATCAGGTAATTCTCAAGTCAAGAATCTTACTCCTTTTTTGATTCATTAACCCAAGGTGCATTTGTTCGATAACCATGTGCATTATTAGTATCCTGACAAGGATGTATTTATAGAAAAAATCACATAATCCCATCCTTAACAAACCATCAATATGTTCTTCTATATTTATCCTAAATTTTTATCATTATAATATATTCCCTAATATATGTTTTCCTAAAACTAGTTTCTAAGGATTCTACTAGACATCCTATAATGACAACTATAAATTCCATGACCCTAATAGCCTAGATCCAATGGTTACATTATTAAATTTTCATAAGATTCAATTAATCACATCCTATAGAACAAAATTGTTGTATTCTTGGTAAACTAGATACATACATAAAATATACATTTCAATTAAAAACATAACATTAAAAAGGTGTTTTATTTGAGAATTCCATTATTTCATATAGTTTATCCCTATAAATAAATCACAATTAACTTCTGAGTATACTAGGGAAAATAAATCATAATAAATTTTTGAGCACAGATGCTCAGTAAGGGTAAGAATACAGATAGAACTATCGTGATTAAAAAATTATATTCAATATTGAAAGGTAAATAACTAAAACACATGAAATTTAATCAACAAAATGGGCATAATATTGAAAGAATAAATAATGACCAAATAAATCTATACAAATAAAAAAATAATACTGAAACATATACATTAATATTATAAATAATTTATTAATCACATGGACATAGATAATAGATATCATAATGATAGAATTAATAATTATAGGCATATGAAACACACTGTAAAGACCATTCACAAGATAGTTTAAATCTTATTTGGTCATCTAGTATTTCTCATAAAACATGTGATTCATTGAGGGACTTTTTAAAATTGTGACCCACCCATCAAATAAATAATGAAAATAAATCCTCATATGAAGTGTTTGAAACATAATAAATATAAACATTCTTATTGATAAACTAACACACGAAATATTGACACACACCCTAATAAAATAAAAAAATCATAAACCATCAAGAGTAATATGTTGAATGGTAATAAAAATGTTACATCCTTAGTCAATCTGATCATGAATCATAAAAATAAATAATAAGGATGATATCAATACAATATATCTCATGTATATCATAAATAAAAAAAAGGGATGATGTCATTGAAGAATATAAATATGATAAAAATGTCACTGAACCATTTTTTAGAAAAATAACCTCCATTTGAATATGTTTTGGTAACTAATAGATCAAAAAAATATCATAAAAATAAATTTTTTTAAATAATCTTTCACATATTGTAAAATATAATATAAAAATTTATTGTTAATGAAGTCATAAAATTATGTTCTTGTTGTACACATTAAAAAAATATTTTGTTTACATTTTCGGTAAAATACAAATGGGCATTCGTTTGAAAAGGATATGAAGATTAATTTAAAAAAATTAAAAATTAAAAATGGGTAAAAATGACCTTAATAAATTATTTTGAATGGTCTAGAGACATTTCAATAAAACGTTTTTAGAATACATTTTTATAAAACATAGATTTTATAGTAAAAGGACTTTCAATCAATGCGGGAAATAAATTCAGATTTTATTAAAATATTTTATCAATCATTTTATGTACCAAAGAGTCAAAAAAGGTAATATTACTTGAAAAAATCATGAATTACGATATTATAATAAAATATATTCATTTTAAGATATAAATAACAAATAAATTCCCTAAGGGGTACTTAAACAATAAAAATCCCAAATAATGATGTGAATGTGAAATAAACACTTACCACATTGGAATCTTTTGAATCATACGCCCCATGAATGACAAAAAATGAAATCATAAATACCATAATGTGATATAGTTTCATGATATAACATATCAAAAGTGATTTTAAATACACCATATAATGGGATAAGTAGTGAATATGGTGTATGTATCACTAAAGTAAAAGTGATACTAAAACTCTTACCTCATGTTCGACTTCCAATATTTTTACCAAAACTCTTTTATAATAAATATAGGTTTATTAAAAATAAAATAATGAACTATAACCATATATATCATTCCATATATGTTTTACATGTTGTCTTTTATCACCCATTTATTAACAATTATTTGTTAAAATCATTATTTCTCGTCATAATTTCATTGTTTTTCATATATGTTTTAGTTTTGTAATTTCAATCCATTTAATTAAATAATTATTAAATATAATCCAAAATGTTAAACATGATATAAACATAATAGATATTTATTATATTTGTATTTATGGTAATCTAATAAGTTCATAAATAGAAATATATTACACCATTCATGGAGATGGTAGGTCGTACGTATGCATGGACGTAGTTTCCATTTTTCTCGATAGATGAAAAAAAGGGTAACAAATATATAATAAACATTCCATACTAATTTCAATTTCCTATACATAATATATATTAATAAATAAAATCCTTATTACATTACACAAAAAAAAAATTGAAAAACATTTCACATAGTTATGTAGAGGCGATTGTCCACACGTACGCATGAGTGACATTATTGTTTTCTAAATGATTAGAATTTAATAAGATAAATGTGATTTTATATTTATCTAATATTAGTATAACACCCAAACCCAGATTAAAAATTCAATAGTAGTCTAGGACAGTTTACTACTAATCTTGATGCATGTATCCCCATACACCAAAGGCTGCCAAGTAGTAGTGAGAATGTAAATAGATGATAGTTGGTAGACTACACTCTTAGGCTATGTTAATAACAATGGTCTATCCATATAAAATATTGTAAGAATATCTTAATATAGGGGAAGGAATAAAAATAATTTTAGAATCATATAAATACAACAACAGTAATATACAACATTCCCAAACATACATTTTGTAGATAACAACAATATGGAATATCAGATCATACAAAATAAATAAATTGTAGTGTTTTTCATGGAACAATATCAATAAATACATAAAAAACCACTCTAAAATAAAAATGAATCTCAAAATTTACACTAGATGATGAAACTGAATCCAAGGACCCTTCCCATCCAACCCATGAAAAAGGTCAGATTTGACCAATGAGGTCTAACTTCTGATATCGGTCCCTTAACAGTTTGTAGAGACATAATGCCTACACATATCCCAAACAACCCATGGATTATATGGGAAATAATACTAGTAGTCCACAACTAATATGTACCTAACATACATCTAGGATAATGAATGTGTATCTAATTGTAATAAAATATCACATGCACATCACATAAATAAACTACTTCCCTTGTTCTCAGCAGCCACAAGGAAGTGATCACCAAATTTGGCCATTATCAGTAATTCTGAACACATTACCCATTTATATATATCTCATACATCATGTGATTGTATTTATATAAATATACTAGTGACAATCCATGGAATTAATCACAAGGAATCCCCTGATAAAATTCTTCCCATGTGAACCCTCATGTTCAACCTTCAATTACATATCCCATCACCTCATTCCATCAAGATCATAATCATTGCCCATATGGCATGCCCGATCAATAAGTACAAGGTCCCTCATACCTTAGCTCATAAGTCCCCATCAGTTTGAATTCATATATATTAGGCAAATCTGTATCTTTCCTCTAATGAATGGGCATCATCCACTCAATAGTTGACATCACAAGGCACAACAATATTCATCCTCCCAAGTCCCTTAACAATAGAGTCATGTGTAACGGTGAGCCTCAACTCTGAATAAACGGTCTCTGAACCATAAAAAAATTTATATCACCATCTGTGTGTCTTTCTATGGTCTTCTCTTCCATCATATCTAATATCCTGCACTAGAACACAAGTTTCATTGTCTAAAAGCTAATCCATGCACATTGAGAAGTCAAAACCACCTTATCTAAGTCCTATCATTGTGAACGTGACTCAAAAAATGTAAAGAACAACACAGGTGATTAAAAATCACACATAAAATACCTAAACCACATCATCTGAAACCTTGTTCCCCTATAACCATGACATTAAATCATGATGGTCATCACCATATCCAGTCACTCAAACCATGCCCTCAACCAGATGATCATGTTTCCTCAATTTGACAACCAATCCGCCCCACCTATAATCAAAATAACCCATTAATATATATCTTAGGCCATTACCAAACTAAAGAACCATGTCTTCTCAATCTAGGTGATCATCATCACCTCAATCCCTTTTCCACACCCAACACATTCCTACAAAACCAATAATAATTTAATTCAAAAAAATAAATTTAATTAATTAAAACACAACTGTCCTAACCTACCCATATTGTTTAAATTACCTTACTAGGATTATCATTCAGAATTTCTAATTCATACCCAACATCATCCCACAACTGCAATTCATTAATTAAAAAAAACTGGTATTATCAGGGTCTTTTTTAGTATGTTCACTTGATGCTTGTAGAGAGAACCCCCAAAACAATATTAACAACATAGATAAATATGGGATCCACCTATGTTATACTCATAGGTGATCCCTCATCTATTATTTTCCTCTAACATGATCCAAATAGGAAGAAACAATTTTAAAATAAGGCCCTAAAAATAGGGTAAAACATTTTAAATAGATTTATCTCACTGTATGGAGATAGAAAAGAATAAAATTGGTTAGCAGATTGAAATATTTACTGAGATGAATCTATAGCCACCAATGGATGAAATATTGGAGCTTGGGGTGGTGGATATATTAGGATCCTTAGGTGAGATGGGAGAGGTGCGCGAGACCTCCTAGGAAATATATCTTCTATCTATGGTGGAGAAATAAAATGATGGGGCTGAGCCACCTAGAAGTCTAAAAATTGATTCCCACAACATACACGGTGTATAAATAATAAATATCATGTACTGGGTTCACGAAGTGTAAATCAGTTATCTGTCACTTATTCCTTAAGAATACCACCATAGTATTCATTCTATTCTTCAAATTGTGAAAATGGATTACACTCCATTTTAGAGTTACACATATTTTATTTATAGCTATATCTATTTACAATAGACAAGTTCATCCATCCATCCTTGTGTGTGGAAACAAACATCCGATACTTCTCTCAAAACATAAAAATTTCAAAATTACACATAAAATGACCCATTTAAAAACTTGGGTAGTTACAATCTCCCAAACATTACATAGATCATCCCTATGCTATCAAAAATTACCTGAAGATGGTACTAAACATACCTATATCATCAAAATCAACATGGTCTACCCAGGCCATCAATTAATAGGAAAAATACACTCATGGATCTCCCCACCATAGGAGATACTTAACTGGTCACTTCTTAACCAAAAATAAAAATCTGATAGTCCATCAACTATCCCCATAATCAGAGTTCCTCCCGTAATGTACTATCACTATTGCACCTCATCACATGATCAAATCATGCTCATGTCATATCTGGATCCCATCAAATCTCACATATAATAAGATTCCCATATGATACATGTTCCTTACACGAAAATCACAAGTTCCTACATCTCATAAAATTCCAATAGAATTCCATATCATATATATACATACATGCCTAAAAAAAATTTGATGCCTCATCACCTCATACATAACAATCATCACATAAATTTCCAGATGCATATACACCTCACATAAAACCTATATCACATCAATAAACATAATAATCCTTGGTGTAGACATACCTCATATATATATATATATATATATATAACACATCATAATGGATTCCAAACTACTAACCATAACCAGGTTAGACCAACATCAACATATGTTCACCTCAGGCACAAAAAATTGATCAAACCTAAAACAAAAGTAACCTAGTAACACCATGGTGTTCATATAACTATTATCGGATACCTGGCCTATTCTTCCACTAGAAGCTCCACTACAAGCACCTAGCATTAATCACGACTACCTGAGCTATGGAATCCTTATGTTGTAGTACCAGATACCAACCACTAGACACATTATTTGGACCCACTGTCTCTACCACAACCTCTGCAAGACATTGAATCCTAGATTCCAACTCCTTGTACTTGTCACATTCCTACCTCAGACACCTGATTCTTTCTCATTCATTGGATCAATGCTATCTAAGAATCCTTCATATATAACCTCTTTAGATATCTAATCTGGTCAATTTCTCATCACTCATTTAGAGTTTTCTCAAACTATGTTTAGACAGGTCCAGACAATCCTCACTGGAAACACAATACTAAAGACCCACTATGTAGTGGAATTATGGAATATGTGGCCTAACTACCCTAATGAGATTCCTCAAACCTCACTTCTGTCTACACAAAGAATCACTACTAAAATATGATGGTGTTTTCACCCAACTCTAAAAAGTTTGGTTCATCGTATTTCCCTCTGTAATCAGCACCTATTTTACTTCCTCTGAAAAGTACATCAGCCTAAATAAATTCACCTATAATTTAATGAAATACCAGAAGAAATCCTCAAATATATAAAACCTAATGGTGTTTTATCTTTCCATGCAAGGTGAAAAATGAGACAACTATGTTAAATTATATGAGTAGTTCATGATTGATGTATCCCCATATTAGAGGTTCATGAACTCTTGAGATATTTATTCCATCGGTGTCTTTAGATTGAAATGATCAAATAACCTATCCTAGAAGACCTTCCATGCCATTCCCTTATGTCTTACTTACTATACCTATACATCCCATTGGTGTTTTTTCGGTCCTATGTGAATGTTTGTTGCCAGCATCACCCTCTATTATGGTGGTTTTTCATTCTTGTCAAAGATGGTCTGGACTGAATCGACCAAATTCTCTACCTCATGTTGTCCACCCTCACCCTAAAATTGTAGTGGGTGTTGGGACTTAAATTTTTGACTCAGGTATTCCATCAATGGATGGGCTCCCTAAGATACCATGTTGATACCCTAAATAACCCAAACCAAACTCACCCTATGTTGATCGTCAATCCTTTTCCCAAAATTTTCCATTTCATGTGGTTTTCCCACCAGTACTGGAACCTATAACAATTCCTATATCTGGGGATCAGGATCAACATGACCCTCCAAGGCCTCCTACCGACCCATAGGTGCCTCAACCTATGTACGCTCAAGCAAGACTATATCACAACCCTTATTAATCTCCTCCTGATCCCATATAGTTGGAACCTCCACTAAATACTAATAAAGTGTTCAAACTTCCATAATAGTATATATATAAAATATCAAATATAGGGAAATATGTAACAATAATCACATCTCACAACCCTTATACTCCTTTATCACACCCTATCTCATGAAATATAGTCTCAAGTCCCCTTACCTACCCATATCAGGGACAAGTATCATATGAAACCTAGCCTCATGGACCATTCCAAACCCCATTGGATTCAAGACTCATATATAATATGAGTTAGCTAAGTATAATTCCACCAAAGTGGCCATACATAAAAACACAGTTTATTTTATTTGTTGAAACAATAAACAGATCACCCACAATAATCATCCATGCATACCCTTATCAGGTTCATGACCATATATATAACACATGCATTTAAATATCATCAAAAATATATTTCATTAAAAAACATCATTAGGATGGTTGATTATATTGCCACCAAATAGAGGCTATGTAAGAAAACTTTATTAATCTACCTTTATTGAAACTTTTAACATACCAACCCCTCTTAGAGAAATACAGGTTGCTGATGATAATAAAATACAAGAACATACATATATAAAAACAACCTATGATCCTAATAAAATAAAAAATAAAAAAAAACCTTTCCATACCAGGTCAAGGGCCAAAATCCATATAATAATTACCATCACAAAATTGAATCAACTGTAATAGAGAAAATCATAAGTTCAATTTCTCACTAATGGAATGTTGGTATGTACTACATGAATGGGGATACAAGCACTCAAACTGGAGATCTAAAGCTAGTTTCAGCAACTTCCTAGTCTCTGGTATACCATATTCCAAATTTTATAACCAATAAAAAAAAGTAAATAATTTCATACCATTAGTTTCCAGTTGAATAATTCTACCCAATCTTAGAGAATACAAAAAATTAATATACACTCAAGTGGTGTTAATAATTATTATATATGTATATAAAATTGGGGAATTAAAACATAACATAAAAAAAGAAATAATAAAAAATAGTTGAAGCATAAAATTATAGTAACAACAATAAAAAACTTATCCAATCATACCTTTTTTTTAAAAACCAATATTGCATAGAAGTTCAAAAAAATAGAAGGGTGTCCAGTTTCCGACCATCAGTACATATATATAAAATGCATGATAGATTAAAAATGAAACACATAATAAACTCCAAATGATGTAATACCATCCAAGGTCCCTTATAATCTATCCCATGAAAAGGTCAAATTTTACCACTAGGGTCCCCCTATGGAGCTCTATCCCTTACCTTATCACAAATACATAAAATATACATGCATCCCTATGGGCCCATATAGGGTTTGAGAATAAATATCATTAGGCCTCCACAAACTTGTGCCTATCTTACATCCCTAATAATTCTGGAGTATCTAATTAAAATTATAATATCACATGAACATCAACTAAATAACCTTCTTACCTTGTGATCAGCTTCTAGGAGGAAAATATCATCTGTTTAGACCATCAATGGTGAGTCTGAACACGTACCTCTGATTATATATATGGAATACAACATGTTTACACATATATAAAACTATTGTGGCGATGATCCATGGCCTAAATCCCATGTAATCCCCCGATTAAATGTTTTCCAGGTCAACCCTATGGTTTAACCTCCAATTACATAACCTGACACCGTGTTCGATTAAGCTCGTCACAAGCTTCCATGCAGAATGCCCAATCAATAAGTACATGGTCTCGTGGATCTCATCTCATAATTCCTTGTATGCTTGAAGCTCAACATCTATGTAATAGTTATATCATCCCTCTAATTAATGGGAACTCAACTCAATAGTCGACATCCCAATGCACAGTGATATTTATCCTCCCATGTCTTGTCCCTATGCCCTCAAGTGTAATGACGGCCCTCTTCCCCCAATCGACAGTCTGGACACATTCTATTAATGGTTCATCACCATCCACAAAGTTTTATATTGTGATAAACCCTGTAATATGTCGTGTCCTAGACCATCACCTACACCGTAAAGTCTATGGGGGCCTCTCCCCATAATGATGGGTCAACACCACCTCATCTTAGTCTTATCTTTTTGAACATGAGGCCAACGATGTGTCGACCAGAATATTATGAGAGAAAGTACCAAAATATTACCAAATAAATATCATCCATGACATTATTACCCATCGACCATGTTGCTAAATCATGATGGTCATCACTATATCATGTCACCTGAGCCATGACCTTGACTTGATGACATTTTCACATCAATCTGATGACCAATTTTCCACAACTCATGATCAACATCACCCATTTTTATGTATATCATCTCACAACCAACCAGAAGAACTACATCATCTCAATTTAGGTTATATTCATCACCATAATCCTTGAGCCATGCCCATCACATCCCCACAGAACCAAAAATAATTTAATACAAAAAAATCAATTTAATTCCTTAAAAACACCCAAACTACCCTACCCAAGTGGTCTAAATCCCCATACTAGGATTATCATGTAAAAAGTCTAGTTAATCACAAATGATATCCCAGTACATCAATTCATTAATTTAAAAAACACATGAATTATTAGGGTCAGGCTCAGTCTACCCACTAAGCACATATGGAGAACACCCCTGAAATACTCATATAAATATAAAGAAATATATGTACCACCTACCACATACACTTATGAACTCACTCATCTGTTACCAAACTCTAACTCAAGAAAAATTGGATGAAAATAGAATTTTAGATGACTTCTATGAAAATATGTTAAAATGGATCATACATATTTAGAAGTCATATATAGAGAGAGAAAATAAAATAGGTTAGCAGATTGAAGGCATTACCGATATGAATATGTATCGACCAATGGGTCTAGGATCAGAGCATAAATTACAAAGATAACAAATATATCTAGAAAATAGGGTAGAGGTGTGAGAGGCCTCTTAGGTACTGCCTCTTATATCCATGTGAGAGAAGTGAAATTAGGGGACCAAGTCATGTGTACCTTTAAAAAAACACTTCCTTCAACATACACAATGTGTAAATTAAATATTTTCTGTATTGGTTTCATGATGTTCAGTACATTTATACATCATGTAATCATAGGGAAGACCACAAAAGGCATAATTCCATGCTTCATGTTGTGAATATGACTTAAACATTTTGTATCATTATATGGTTTGTATTTCTGGATATAGCTATTTTCAATCAATAAGGTCGTCTATCCTTAGTTCTGTGTTTACTCAAACACTCGAGACCTCTATTAAAACTTAAAAGTTAAAAATTACAAATAAAATGAACCATTCAAAAAAATAAAACATTACATATGGTTACGTCATAAATATCACATATATTCATTAATTTTAACATTACTACCTTCCATGTAAAATATATGTAAACAAAAAAAATGTGTCACTTCATGAGGTGGTAGTGCATCATACACACGAGTGATGTTATCATACCCTCAGTAGAATATAATGTAAGAAGGTTTATGTAATATAATAATTCAAAAGTAATAACAATTCAATATATTTAATATTAATATTATAAATCCATTATTATGTTCCTCCTTGAATGTTGGTGATAGAAAAAAACATACATCAACTCATGAGGCGGTAGTCCACCAAACCCCCGATTGACAGTTTCATTTTCCATTTGATAAAAGGGGAGCAAGATATAGGATATTATATTAAGATTATAATATCTAAATATAGATAAGATACTATTTATATTATAACAGATAAAAAAATTAAGGAGGAATACAAAATAAAAAAAATGCATGTTTAAGAATTTTTCCTCTTCATCTAATATCCCCATTAGGTTTTGTAAGAACATAGTTCATATTGTTGAGGTACAGGTTTCTTCTTTTCCTTTTTCCTTAAGTGTTTTTTTGAAAATAAGGAAAATGGGGATAATTCCAAAAATTGTTGGGTAGACGCCGTGTACTTTTCCACACACTGTGTACTTCGGCCGTGTGGTATGAGTATTCTGGGCATGTAGGCCTGCTGGGGATGAAGGATATAAAAACTGACAACACGCCTTGTACATAGAATACACACATCGTGTAATCAGTCGGCAGGTGAATAGTAAGGTGGTGGGTGTAGACTTCAGCGAAACAATAGTACATGTCGTGTGCTTAGAAATACCCACTTTGTAACCAAGTCAAATGATGAACAGTGAGGCGGTGGAATGTAGCCGCCAGAGGAATAGTTAAAAAATGGAATTCACACACCGTGTAATTTAGAGTACATGCCGTGTAGTTATTTTTTTTCTCTTAAAATAGGAATAAGCCTCATATTTCTATAGAGGAAGCTTAGAACGCTTGAGAGATTCTAGAGAGAAGTTCAGATCTTGGAAGAGCTCCTGACCGCACACTGGGACTTTGACTCCATCACCGATGATCTCGTTTGAATCGCACGGGTGAGTTCTTATCCCTACTTGAGTGTTTATTTCCAATTCTTTCATGAGGATAAGTTATTTAATTTTTAACAGGTGTATGTTTATCCTAGATCTACGCCATTTCTGGTTGATTCGGGAGGCATCGTTTAGGAATATCGATCAGAGGAGATCGAGGTAGGTGGACTGGTATTTATTCCAATTTTGGAGTTGATTTTGTGTAAAGTTGTGCTACACACCCATGTTTGGGATGTCGTATGGCTGATTCCTTAGATGATAAGACATATTGAGTTTCGTACATAACATAAAGAACATGTATAAAATGATGTTTGGGATTTTTTCCTTGATCTAGGGCCACCCCGAGAGTGTGTTTCCCTTGTTTAGCCATTTGGCCAGGATGCCCATTGGTATTCCATAATGATAGCATGTTTTGAGTTTTCTTGAGAAGAAACATATTTATTGCTTTCTTATGTGTTGGGATCTTCTCGGTTACTTTCTTATCCTAAGGCAGTGTTTAGTTTAGCATGTGGGAAAATTTTGGTGTGTCAATGGGCAGTAGCTTCTGTGCCTATAGGTGACATCTCGTATGCCTAAGGGAAATATTTGTTATTCCTGTGGGAAGTCACATGCGGGTTTCAATTCTACATACCTGAGGGTAAGGATTTACATGTCTGAGGAAAACTTTTACCTTGAGTATTCATTGTGTTGATTTCTTATGTTCTGCCTTCCAAGGGAAATCACAATCTTGTAATTGATAAAAAATTAATAAAATGGAAATTTAACTAACAAATTTAGTTACATTTGTTTACTACCTAGTTTACCGCATTTTATTGTTGCACACTGTTGTTTCACATTTTCATTGATATTTGGGAATGGGCCTTTCGTGGTTTCATCTAGGATTTATTTCTCACACCCAGTTTGGTTCATGTCATGGGCCCAAACAGATTATATTGTTGCAGTTGTTGATAAGGGAAAGGGACCCTATACAGGTACCTGATTGTTGCAAAGGAGTAGGAGAGCATGAGATTTATCATAGGCTTGCGATGCTGCTGAGTTCCATTTGCACTATTTTAGATTGTTTTATTGTACTTGGTACTTTGTACTATATTGTATTTGATTGTAGTGTATCCTGTTTTGATTGCTTTCTTATAAATATAACATATTGTATCATCATATATATAGGACTGTTGGTTATCTTTTTCTTCTGTACCGTTGTCCTTTCAGCCTTGAATTGTCTATTGCTTTCACATTTGAGTATGTTTTTATTTTTTCACTACTCTACACTTTGAAAAATGAGGTCATAGTTTCCCCACTATCAAACCTAGGCCCTCGCTGCTAGTTGGCAGTCTATGGCGTTTGGGGAAAAAATCTTGAGGTCATGTGACCAACCGGGTTCGGGGCACCAGTTGTGTGGCACCTGGAACCGGGATGTTACAAAGTAGAATAAGAGGTATTTATTTTCTTTGACTTACTATTTTGTGATTATATCCAGGGATAGTATGGAATAGGTACTTGGAAATATGTTTTTCCTGGGAGTAGCTAACTCGAGTATAGGTAAAATCCAATTTACCTCGTGTTGCAAATTTTTCTGGATATTGTAATTTTATAGTTGATTTTATTTCACCTTTGGGTGAAGCACTTGTGGTGTGCTATTATATTTTTATACTTGGGTTTTATTTTGATTCAACATGATGATATGGGGGTATTCCATCTCGTGCATCATTAGGCATATGTTAGAATCACATGCCATGCATAGTTTACATGTCATGTAGGTGCATTAGAAATTGCTTGTTGTTGTGATAGATGATGTGATAGAAATTTAATGTTGTTGTGAAAGATTATGTGCTATAAAATTCATGATTTGTGATAGGTACCTTGATAGATACGCCTACTGTTGATAGGGTATTGGTACATGTCACAGTTGGGTTTATGGACAATAAAAATTAGTTCCTAAGAAGTATGAGCTCTCTTGGACCAAAATTTAGCGGACCATGAACCACCATTTTGTTGAGTTTTGTACTATAATTTGAAATGTAGGGTGCTAAACATTCATTCGTTGGGATTATGGTCCCCCACGAATTGAAATTTGGAATAGCGATGCTTGAAACTAAAGACAAAGAGGCTCCGGAGTAGTTTCTGAGGTGCACTGTCTGGAAACCCAAACAACGCGGCATTTGGTTCTATGAACTCATGCCATGTACTCTTATTTTTCGGAAGAAAAGAAAATTTTTTAAGTATAGTTCGTGTAGTACCTAACCGTTTCATAGGCCGTGCGGGAAGAAACACGGGATTGAGAAACTCTGAGATCACAAGCCGTGTAGTGATTGTACCCGCAGTGTCGTGTTGCCCCTATGTCCACCATGTAACAAACAACACAGACAGAGAAATCTTGGTTTAATACACACCGTGTTGATGTCGAGCACGCCGTGTAGTGTAATCTAGGAATCCGACTGTGTAACTAACAACATGGGTCGGTATTATCCTTTCTCATACACGATGTGTTCATCTGGAACACGCCGTGTAGTGTGAGCCGTGTATCCGGCCGTGTCCCGAACAACACGGGTCAGTGAAGCCCATGTAGTACATGTCATGTACCTGAGGGACACGCCATGCAGTCTTCATCGGTGAGAGATCATGTAGACTTGGCCGTGTGGCTGGGTAGATGGATTGGTGTATACACCGTGTGCGGGTGTAACATGTAGGTCACCTAGGGTTGAGACACGCCTAGGCTAGCAACAGAACACAATCGTGTAATGGATTAAGAGTACACACTGTGTAGTCCTCATTAATGACGGGTAGTCTCGTTCTAAAGAGAGTCGTGTGGCTTGGCCGTGTAGAAGGACTCCGGAAAGTGAATAAAATTCATGTACATTCATGAAAGACTTATGGGAAAACATCATGTGGTTATTATACATGCAGTGTAGTCCTGTTTTGTAAAACATGAATGTTTTATATTCCATGTTCCCTTCTTACAGTTCTAGTTCATAGTCTTTGATGATCATAAACTAAGGTGTGTGTTTTACCTTGTAGAGTCATGCTACCAAGACAACCACCAGTTGTTCTCCAAGATAGGGGAAACGATTATAATCTAGACATGGTAGGACAAGGGCTACCGATAGATCCTCCCGAAGAGACATATGCGATGCCAGCCATTATACCGGACATAAGCGCAGATGCACTATTCCATGAAGGATTTTTTATGCTCATGCAGACCATACAGAGAGCATCGTTAGCTGCAACATATTTGGAAGAGGTGACACAGATATTCCAGCAGAAGCATCCTCCTATATTATCAGGGGATAGTGGACCACAGGCTGTGGAGTCATGGCTGGATTCACTACCAACTATCTTCGAGCATCTTGCGATGCCTCTAGGGAGGAAGGTCAAGCTCGCTACTTATTTACTGTGTGATTCCTCCAAGAGATAGTGGGATGTTACCAACCAAACTGAGCATCACCGAGACATGGCATGGGAAGATTTTTAGGCAGTCTTCTATGACAATTTATTTTCGGAGATGCTAAGGGATGATCGAGCTCGAGAGTTCATGAATCTGTTGTAGGGTTCCATGTCAGTGATGGATTATTCTGCCCGCTTCACTAAGATATAGTGTTTCGCACCTGTTATGATTGGTGATGAGGCGTTGAGGGCAAGACACTTTGTGGATGGTCTTTGGATTGACATTTCACAGCTGGTGAATGTTTTCAAGTTGCCTACAGTTCATTCTATTGTGAACTAGGAACTGATTACTTAGTGGAACCTGCGGGAATCTAGTGGTGCGAACTAGGGCAGTTCGACACCAGTTTTTGGTACTGTTTCTACTAGCAAAAGGAAGAGCCATATGCATATTTCTCATGGTGGAAGTACTAGCCAGAATAATTCTTCAGGTCTCCAGGTCATGTGCTACAAGTGTGGTAATGAGGGGCACAAGACACCTTAGTGTCCACGTGACCTAGTAAAGTGCTGAGTTTTCGGTAGGATGGTCTATCTCCAGCTTTTTTGTAGGTAATTTCCACTAGTGACTTGTGAGAGGGGTTCTGTGCAGACTCCGCATGCGGGAGAAGGGACTTTAGCTTCTTACCAGTCAGTGAATTGGAATACGTCGGGACATTCCGGAAGAGGTGGTGGTCGTGGTTGTGGTATCCAGACACTAAAATCTTAGAGACAACAGGGAGGGTCCGCTCTGGGTAGCCAAGCTGTGTCGCAGGGCTGTGACACTGGGCAGTCATATACAGTGCAACAAACCTAATAGGAGCAGGATCCCAGACCTTCCACTATCAGAGGAACTATTCTAGATTTTTTTTTGTCTTCAGTACTTATTGATAGTGGTTCTACACATAGCTTTATATTTTTTCCTATTGTGGAGATCCTTGGGTTATGTGTTTCTTTTTATTCTGATATTATAACACTAGACACTTCGTTGGGGATTAGAACGGAATGTGTGCGTCAGTTCAAGGAGTTCCCCCTAGAGGTTGGTGGGTATCACATTCAATGGGACCTCTATGTCTTGGAGATGACATGCTATGATGTCATTCTCGGGATGGACTGGTTGGTATCCTTTAGAGACTTTGTATATTTTTATCATCATAGGGTGAGTTCCACGTCACCAAAAGGTGGAATGTTTCTACACAAGGGAGAATGGGATGTCCAAGTGAGCCGATCTAGACCCGACCATCGTGGGCGACGTGGAGTGATAGCCCAGATTGTGGGTTTATATCTTTATGAGCATGGAACTTGTCATATGGATTTCCCTCCAGTGGTTGATCATTTCAGGGATGTCTTCCTGGATGACTTTTCATGTCTACCTCCAAAGCGAGAGGTGGATTTCTCAATTGTTCTTGTGCCAAGAGTGTAACTAGTGTATATTTCTCTTTATAGGATGGCTACACAAAAATTTCAGGAGCTCAATAGGTAGTTAAAGGAGTTACAATCCAAGGGTTTCATCCGACCTAGTACCTCTCCTTGGGGTTTGCCTGTCCTTTTGCAAAAAGGTGGACGGTACCCTCTGAATCTGCATGGATTATCATAAGCTAAACCAGTTGATGGTTATGAACTGATATCCCTTGCTAAGGATAGATGATTTTTTTCAACTTTGAGGAAAAAGTGTGTTCTTGAATATTGACTTGAGAACCAGATATCATCAGTTGCGCATTAGACCATCAGACATACCACTTTCAGCCTTTCGGAGTAGATATGGACTGTATGAGTACTTGGTTTGGCCGTTTGGTCTCACGAATGTGCTAGCAGTTTTAATGGCTCTGATGAATTGTATGTTCCATCCGTATTTAGATTCTTTTGTGGTAGTCCTTGTAGACGATATCTCTATGTACTCTCACACATGACATGACCATGCCATCCATCTTGAGATCGTACTGAGTACACTGAGATAGCATCATCTATATGTTATGCTCTCAAAGTGCCACTTTTGGATGGACCATATACACTTCCTGGGTCATATTATCTCTAAGGTAGGAGTTGATGCAGACCCAGAGAAAGTTAGAGCAGTAGTTTCCTGAAGCATACTAATAATTTGTTGGAAAAACAATGTTTCTTGGGACTGGATGGTTACTAAAGGCTATTTATACGGTACTTCTTCTTCTTAGTAGCGTCGTTGATGGGCTTGACTATGAAGTGTGTGATGTTCGTTTGGTCATAATCATGCAAAATAGACTTTCAGGAGATGAAGGGAAGTTTGACATCAACACCGGTCCTAATACTTCCAGAGTAAGGGATGAGCTCTATAGTTTATCATGATGCATCAGTTATTGGGCTGGGAGCAGTGTTGATGCAGGGCGATCGAGTAGTTGCGTACGGGTCTCGGTAGTTGAGGCCACAAAAGAGGAATTACCAGACACATGATCTCGAGTTGGTAGCAGTTGTTCATGCGTTATGATGTTGGAGACATTTTCTCTTGGGAGAACATTTTGTGGTGTTTACAGACCACAAAAGTCTTAAATACATCTTTACCCAGTGTGACTTTAATTTGAGGCCACGAAGGTGGGTTGAATACCTTCAGTCCTTCGACTTTGAGCGTGCCTATACACCTTGTAAGGGTAACGCAGTAGCTGATGCACTGAGTAGGAGGACTAAGATATAGGTAGTGTAGGGGGCCAGTGGTGGGTGGCAGCTAAGGTCTTTGTTCTCTGAGATGCATTTGGAGGTGAACGACAGTCAATAGAAAACCTATCTCTCATCCTTATCTGTGACCTCTACCCTCCTGGATAGAGTGTGTATGATATAGCTATCATATTCAGAAGTCCTAGTTCTATGGGAGTAAGGGGAAAGTGAGGACCCTCCTCATGGTTGGATGATAAGAGATGATGAGATACTACGTATCCATGGACAAGTGTGGGTTCCAGGGGATATACATGAGGAGTTGATGTGGGAGTTTCATACATCAGCTTGGGTAGTACATCCTAGATTTACCAAAATTTATGGTGACTTGAGACGTCAGTATTAGTGGCTGGGTATGAAAAAGGAGGAATCTAGTTTTGTTACGAGATGTTCCACCTGCCAGTAGGTGATGTAGGAGCATCAGAGTCCAGTCGGACTATAACAACAGTTACCCATTCCGGAGTGAAAATGGGATGATGTCGCAATGGACTTTGTGACTGGGGTTCCAAGGTCACCTTGAGGCAATGAAGTTGTGTGGGTTGATGTGGAGAGGCTTACAAAGGTAGCTCACCTTTTGTAGATCAAGGAGACCTTCGGTGTTGACGAGATTGGTATGTTGTATATCAGAGAGGTAGTACATCTTCTTGAGGTCCCTCGTTCTATTATTTCAGATTGGGACGCCCGTTTTACGTCTCGTGTCAGGAATAATTTTTAGAGGACACTGGGTACACAGGTGCTTCTAAGCACATCTTATCACCCTCAGACCGATGGCTAGTCAGATCATACGATACATGTTCTAAGGACATGATGCATTCATGCGTCCTAGACTATGGAGGATTTTGGAAGAAGAACATACCCCTAGTCGATTTTTCCTACAATAAAAATTTTCAGGTAACTATTGAGATGTCATCTTATGAGGCTTTATATGGTAGGCCATAATGATCACCCTAGTGCTAGTTGGAGGCAGGTTAGGCACATTTACTGGGACCACGTCTCATACTGGAGACTTCGGAGCAGTTCCCGTTGATACAGAAGTGGATGGCTACTACAAAGTCTCGTCAGAAATCTTCTGTTGATCGCCAGAGATGACCATTGGAGTTCGTGGTCGGGGATCAGGTTTTCTTGCATGTTTCACCGAGGTTGGGAAATAGGGGGATCAAGAGACATGGTAAACTTTCACTAAGGTATGTGGGGCCATTTGAGATTATGGAGAGTGTCAGGCCAGTTTCATATCAATTGAAATTTCCACAGAGGTATCGGGCCAATCACGATGTCTTTCACGTATATCAGCTGCGCCGTTACACTCAGACTCCTCTCACATTATTTAGCCCGAGGAGGTATAATTTCAAGTCAATGCATCCATTGAGGTACAGGTGCTATGGAAGCATGGCTGAGTCAAGGATGAAACCTGGGAGTGGGAGACTAAAGTACATGCTTAGTGTCCATAGTTGCTCTAAGATTTACCTTCACCACCCTCGGAAGGGTAATTCGATGGCAAATTTCTTTAAGGGGGAAGTTTTTAAGAACTTGGTTCTTATTCTTGAGGTACAGGTTTCTTATTTTCCTTTTTCCTTAAGTGTTTTCGAGAAAATATGGAAAATGGGGGAAAATCCCAAAATTGGTGGGTACACGCCGTGTAATTTTCCACACGCCTTGAACTTTGGCCATGCGGGATGAGTATACAGGGTGTGTAGGCCTGTCTGGGATGAAGGGTGTATATACCGACTACACACTGTGTACATAGTATATACACATTGTGTAATCATTCGGCAGGTGATCAGTAAGGTGGTGGGAGTAGCCGCTAGCGGAACGACAGTACACGCCGTGTGCTTAGAAATACACACTGGGTAACCAAGTCGACTGATGAATAGTGAGGTGGTGGAATGTAGCTTCCAGAGGAACAGTTAAAAAATGGAATGTACACACCTTCTAAGTGAGGGTACATGCCGTGTAGTTATGTTTTTTCACTTAAAATAGGTAGTATCCTCCAACTTCTATAGAGGAATATTAGAATGCCCGAGATATATAAGAGAGAAGTTCGGGTCTTGGAACAGCTCCCGACTACACACGGGGTCTCTGATTCCTTCGCCGAAGATCTCGTTTGAACCGCTCCAGTGAGTTATTATCTGTTTTTTGAGTGTTTCTTTCCAATCATTTTTTGATTGGATGTTATTTACGTTTGAAAGGGTGAATGTTTATCATATATCTATGACATTCTTGGTTTATTCGCGAGGTGTCGTTTACATATATCGACCAGAGGAGATCTAGGTAGGTAGTCTGGTGTTTATTCCAATTATTGAGTTGATTTTATGTACTGTTGTGCTATGCACCCATGTTTGGGTTGTCGTATGGCTGAGGCCTTAGCTGATAAGATATCTCGAGTTGCGTAGATAACCTAGTGAATGTGTATAAAATGCTATTTGGGATCATTTCCTTGATCTAGGGCCACCCCAAGGGTGTGTTTCCTTTTTTTAGTCATTTAGCCAGGATACCCATGGGTATGTCATAATGATAGCATGTTTTGAGTTTTCTTGAGAGGAAACATATTTATTGCTTGCTTATGTGTTGGTCTTGGCCTGGTTACTTGCTTAGCCTGAGGGCAATGTTTCGTTTAGCCTGAGGGAAACCTTTCTCATGCCTATGGGTAGTAGCTTCTATGCCTGTGGGCAACTTCTCATATGCCTGAGGGAAATATTCATTATGCCTATGAGTAGTCACTTGCGGGATTCAATAAAACATACCTGATGGTAAGGATTTACATGTCTGATGACAATTTTTACCCTGAGCATTCACTATGGTTATTTCATATGTAGTACATGTGAAGCTAAAGAAAAATATTGGAATTTATAAATAATGAATAAAATGGAAATGTAACTGATCGATATTTTTACTTTTGAGTACGGCCTAGTTTATTGAATTTTATTATTGCACACTACTGTTTCCCATTTTCACAAGTAGTTGGGAACATGCCTTTGGTGGTTTCCTACTAGGATTTATTTCTCACACCCTGTTTGGGTAATGTCTTGGGCTCAAACAGATTATATTTCTACAGGTTTTGATAAGGGCAGGGGACCCTATATAGGTACTTGATTGTTGTTGGGGAGTATGAGAGCATGGGACTGAGCATAGGCTTGGGATACTGCTGAGCTCCTATTGCACTATTTTTGTTTGTTTTGTTATACATTGTACTTTCTACTGTATTGTATTTGATTGCAGTGTATCCCATTTTGAATGTTTTCTTATAAATATGACATATTGGATCATCATATATATATGACTGCTGGTTATCTTATGCTCGAGTACTATTGTCATTTCAGCCATGTATTGTTTAATGCTTCTATTTTTGAGTATGTTTATATTTTTCTGTTGTGCTACACTTTGAAAAATGAGGTCATAGTTTCCCCATAATCATACATAGGCCCTCGTTGTTAGTCAGAAGCCTCTGGCCTTTGGGGAAATGTTCTTGAGGTTATGTGACCAACCGGGATTGGGGCACCCGTTGTGTGGCACCAGGATGCATGACGTTAAGGGGTTATAGTCAAAGATTTCATTAGAGGGATTCCTAATCAAAATAATGAATCTTGGATGTGTGTAGGGAATTAAAGAAGGTATTTTGGTAGTTATTTTATAAACCAAATGGGTTTGAAAGTGTGAATATGGGAGGAAATTGTGTGGGCTTTTATATGTGTGGGAGAGAACAAACATGGAATATTTGAAATGATAATGTGATCGCCATATTTTTCTCTATCCAAAAGCCTAAAAAATGGGTCATTATTAATAATTATAGATGATATTGTCTACATTTTTACATGAAAAGTTTTTTAAAAAAAATTAGTTCATTTCTATCCTATATCATCTTAGTCTAACCACCTGGTAAACCAATTTTTACTTTAATTATGGTAATTAATTTTTTCTATTTTCACAATTCATTATAGTGAAAAATTAAGTTCTCATAATAGATTTTTTTTTCTTATTCTAAATATGGAATCTATTTTACCAAATTCAATTCATATAATTGTATTATTTAAATTTAAAATTTAACTATATATGAGAAAAAAGTTAAGTTTTACAAAGAGAAAAATATAATAAGTATAGAATGTTTTAAAATAAGAATTCAATATCAAATTGATTACAGTGACATAAATTAGCTATATTTTATATAATTTAACACATTTTACTTAAAACCAATTTTTCATATAATTCAAATTTGTAAATAGTTTAAATGAAAAAGTTTTTTTCAATAAAAATAATTATATTTCACTATTCATTATAAATTACTATTTTTAGAAAAAAAAACAAAATGACTTTGAAATAAATATTTAAAAAATGAAAATTATTTATTAGTTTTTTTATAAAATTGGTAAAAATTAAATTTCAAATATTGTGTGGAATGTATGAATACTCTATTTTTTAGGAAAATACCATTTTCAGAAAACATTTCTTTATCATAAATATTGTGATTAATTTTTTTCCTAATAATTAGATAACTTCTGAATTTATTTTATACTTATATAAAACATATAATTTTCATAATTTAGTTATTATTATTCATACCTATAATATTAATGGAATGGTATTAATTGTTATGTTTAAATAAAAATATTTTAATAGAGTAACATGTTACATTTAAAACTACTGTTGCATGCATCAAAAGCTATTGAAGATATTGAATTTTAAAAAAATATTTCATAAATTCTCAAGGTGGTATATTCTCTTCCATGCTTGGACTTGTGTTTCATATATTCAATTAAAAAGGATTTTCCTCTTTTAAAATCTCATTGTTAACGTAATGACCCAAGTCAATAAAAGTTAATTAAACCAAAGAGGAACTAACATCTAATGGAATTGGTCCCATGTTATCTTTATTTGGGATTCAGATGAAATTTATATCTTTTTTATATCAAATGGAATGGTTTTTTAAACATATTTTATGGTATTGAAAAAAATTCAAAATTTTCAATAATGAAATTTATGTGGTGGAATTTTATTCATGTGTATGAGCCACCTTTGGTTACCTGATGTGGGTGTAACATGATGTTTTGGGAAGTGTGTTTATTTTTATGTCATACATAATCAAATAGCAACTATTGGAACATCAGTAACTTATTATTAGGGCCAAGTGAAATGGAAAACCCTATGATGGATATTAAGTAACCAATAACCATTCCTTAGGTGATCTATATAACCAGAGCTAGATTGTTTATGGGAAATTACTGTATTATGGGGGTTATATTTTAAAACCCACACATTGGTTACTTATTAGGGATTCCATCAATGAAATGGGATACCACATTCCATATCCATTTCACTCCCTTTTTCTCCTTTGATATAATGATATTTAAGAGAATTTTAAAATATCAATGAGTCTGATATTTGTACCCTTCCTCTTCCCTATTATTTCCACTCTATTTCATACAAGAATTAATAATTAAATTTTAGAATTTATATTATATTACACTAAATATAGGAGAAATCTATCCTAGATGATAGGTATTTGTCTTTGTGTACCTAAAATAGTCTCAATAATAATGAACAAAAAAAATGTCATACTTTCAAGAAAAGAAAATTTCATATTCAATTGGTTGATTTAAATACCATATTTATTATATTTAAATTAGTGTTCGGAGCTTCCATGATCTAATTGTACATTTGTTGTTGTGGGTTCAACATTATATCACTATTTAATGATTTTTCATGAGTAATTCATCTAGATTAATTATGATAAATTTAATATAAATGTAGTAATTAACTAATTTTTTGCAACTTTATATATGATATCTTCTGATAACAGAATATCTTTTTGGTATTTGATGAAAAACTCATTGAGCATGACTCATAATTCATTAACTATAAAAATGAAGTTGTTAGTACTAACATTTTTAATATATATGTTATATAGGTTTTGGTTGGTATTTTTTTGTGTAGATATAGGTAATCAAGTCTTGATTACTATAATGTTAACTACGAGAATAAATCATTACAAATGGACTAACATATTCTCTTAAAATAGATCATATATTAAAATTTCAATGTGTTAGTAATTCCTTACATTGATTAGGTGGGTTGTGTGAGAGGGATAATAATGAGTATTGTGGTAGAGTAAATCATAAGGTGCATGGGTGGACTCATATATTTTCACAACAATTATCAATCAATAGGATTTTTGTGTGATTAATGATAAGGTTATGGGTTCACTACTGTTTTAGTGTCCCAAATATAGGTTTTGTCTTCATTTTGGGGCCTTCAAAATTACCTTAGACATGGTTTTTTTCTAGAGCATGTTCTGGATTGTAATTTTCCCTATGATAAAAAGTTTGGATTAATGGGATAGATTAATAGGTGTATAGGTATGTCTTTAAAGTGATAAAATCATTAAATAAGTCTACATCATGAGGTTAATGCTTCGTGATCAGTTCACCCAAGTGGGTCAAGATATAGTATTTTCATAATAAAATATTATGGTGTGATTCTCAAATTGGAAGTGAGTGATTGGATGTCAAAAGAGTTGGGTTAGAACCTCTATTACCACTATGTTGTCCTACAATGTGTGATATTTGTTAACTAATTCTTTAGTTTAACTTTACATGAGTGTCAAAGGATGGGAGAAATTGGAATAGCCTTTAGGCTAGGTGATAATCTTAGAGATAATCTTTAGTATGATGAGAAATGAATAATATGTCTAGATCAGTGAATTGATTTGGTATAGAAACTATGTTAATAAAGGGTTTGGATTGTAATGAACTATGAGATTCATGGGAGGCATGAGTGTGTAGTTATGTTTTAGGTAGTATGTTGGGATGTGGGAAAATAAGGAAATATAAAAATGTAGTTGACATCAAGGAACTTGTGGTGTGATTCCTACAAGGTTTCCAATATTCCCTGATGAATTCATAGAATCTATAGACCCCAATGAGTGTCATTGTTCCACTATGTGTTACTTTAATGAGTGACCATAGATGGTAGGTGACTTCAATGAGTCTTAAGGTTCCTATAGTATGGATTATTCCCATTGATTTAAATGTTAGGGTATTAAATATCCATTCTTATTATTCCCCATAATCTAACATTCCAAAGGGATGTATTTATATTTCACCCTCTAACTGATGAGGCACTTAAATACCATTTCATTATGTGTTTCTAAACTTCATTCTTCTAGGGGGAAATATGGAGTATGTTTGTTATATTTTGGGAGCTAAAATCTAGATACATGAATAATTTACAGTGTGAAGTATTCTTCATTAAGTGAGAGAGTAGTTTGGGACCAAAATGGATGTCCATAACCCGAGGGAAGTTATATCACTGAGATAGATTAATGATGTGAACCATAATTTCATAGTGTGATTTGATAATGTTTTGGGTTTAGTGAATCTATACCAGTAAATTCATGTAGTGAACATGTAGTTCATAATTTGAATTTATCCATGTTTTATTGTATATGGGAGACAATCTCATCAATGGATCTTAAACTCAAGACATTCATTCCATGAAAAACATAATCTTGTTGGGAGTGTGTGTCTTTCAGAGTTCTTATAAATCCTATCAAGCCCTAAATATCTCTACAAATCCTTTAAATTATCCCATACATTAGGCATCCATATGTTCTCATTTATTTTGTTTTGAATCAATGAAATTTTGGATTGATCTTTGACTTTCCATGATCGATATGATATGATCCAAGTATATATTTTCCTCTTTATCGTATGCTTTCATATCCATTCAATTTTGTTTCCACCTCTTATATCATTAAATGATTTGGTGCCTTATCTAATTTTTCTCAAGGGAGTTCCATTGATGTTTGGTATCATGTTCATGATGTAGCATCCATTGGGATGATATTTTAATTTCAAGAAATGTGACTTTAGAGGTTTTCTTATTGTTCTATTCTTGTTTAAATAATATTCAAATACTTAATGTCGGGGATTCATTTCTTGTCGTATTTCACAAGAATTTGGGGAGTTATAATTATTTATTTTATTAGTTAATGGTTTATTAATAAATTGTATCTAATTTTCTATGTATTATTGTTAAATATTATGTGTAATTATTTTGATACTGGCCTTTGTGATGGAATGGAATTCTGAGGCCTGGAGTGCCTAGAATAAATGTTTGAAAAATATTAGCTTTCAAATAGTGTGAACAATAGGTTTTAATAAGAAAGTAGAGTAAATATTAAATAAGTTCCCAGATAATATATCTAAGGGCACTGTTGCATTCATAGTTGCAAGTTTATCTTAGATGTGGCCTAACATCAATCAGTGAGGGTTAGCTACAGATGTTAGTTTTTAGACATTTAAAGAAATAAAAAAAATTAAAATATTTATTTTATTAAATTTTCATCAACAAAGTGATGAGATAATTTAAATAATATGTTAAGAAGGATTTCTATGGTTTTTTCATAACACATAAATTCCTTGGAAGCATGGATATGAGACCCCTTGGAGAAACCTCTCGATAACAAACAATAACGAATGGATTATTAATGAATCGCGGTCCGAACAGAGTTAGAGGATCTTGTAGATGATGGCAGTATAATCCATATTCATTAGAGATCGATCTTAATATGAGGTAGGGGTTGTTATTTCAATTGTGTTCTTCCATGTTCTTGTATTTATATACCAAAAACAGTTCAACTGATGAACAGGTTGACCCGCGGTTCGACCATTCTTGTATGAGGGTTGTTTTGTTGGTTTGTTTTCAAGGATTGAATCCTATTTATTTCTTTATTATTTATCCTTATAATGGGATTTTATCAAAACCATAATGAATAATGGGGGAGGTTTGTTCATTGATTTTTTTTAATGAATTTTCTTCTCCCGACCCCGTGTGTTCATCATATTCTTCGTGGGGTTAGGAACAACAGATATTTTCACATCTCTGTCACAACACAATGATCTCAAATCATAGATATGAAATTTTGAGGACCCATAAGAGTTATTATGATGATGGTAGAAGATGAATTTACTTGTTTCTAAAGAATTCGTTCTTCGACTGTTCTTCACTCGGACGATTGAAACGAGTTTCTAGAGATGATCAAAGGCATAAAACCTATCGAATCGAAATTATTATGATGGGATGACTGTGGATCATCAGTTTTGAGTTGAATGGGTGGCCGGATCGAGGGTTGGAAGACCAACCTATTTGCAGGAGTATGAAATATGATTTTTGGAAAATTGCAATGAACATGACATGTATCTCGAAGAACACATTGTGTGGGAACAGTTCAGAAGTGGATTGGGTTTCGTAGTATAGGAAGTGATGAAACAGTGAGTGACCGCTATCACAAGGAATGTAGGTCTCTATGTGGGACTCAGTGTGTATTTTAGATGATATATGGACATGGGGTGGAGTACACGATATGTACTCCACCACACAGCTAGACCAGGAAGAATACAGGGGCCACCCCATATACCGGTACACATGATGGACGAAATGGGTTGACACCATGTATTGGACCATAGCCATGGTACACAGGTGGACCCTAGGTGAAGGATAAGATTGTGTAAGCCATTCTACACATATTGTACTCATCTTTCTGCATGGAATGTTCTTCTAACTTGGTATGTTGTACACAGGTAGTACCCGGAGTCAAGAGCCACAACATGTGACTATTCTGCACATCGTGTACATTATTCTTCATTGATTGATCTCTTATTACTCCGTAACTCCAACATGTTTTTTGGGTTATTTCCCTTTTTCTTGTTCCCCTAAATGTCGGTGGTATTGTACCCTATCCATAGGTGTATGACCTCCTTCAACAGGACATTCTGGATAGAGTGGGAGTCCCTCTGAGAGGCCTGGAGCGAGATCTTATGTTCATTCTTGTACCATATGTAGAGTTAGGTTATCTTCATGACCAATCCTACAAGACATTGGTCCTCTACGTAAAAGGTGAATCCCGATGAGTCTTGGTTTCACCCCCATGGCCTTGAAAGTGTTCATCATCTTTAAATCGTGATATTCTCTACTCAGGAGTGAGTTCTCCCATAATGAGTGTATTTGTTCTCTTTTAGATCTATTACTGAATCTCCATATCTCTTATGGAATGTCTCAATGAATATAACTACTTTAATGGACACCATCAGAGCTATCAAACTCATGGAGTGTGTTCTCTTAGATGAGTGCTTCATGGATTCTTCGAACTGAATCCCTAGAACTGGTATACGGTATTTGTTACTTTCTTTTATACCATGGGTCTGGGTGTGAGTATATCTAGATGTTTCTCTTATTATATGTTCTAAATACATATATTGTGTATAGATGACTGTATATTTACTTTGTGTATTTCTTTGTGGTTTTGGTGTCTCTTAATGAGTATTTTTATACACACCCCTGCATAATATTTTCCCTCACAAGTCATGTATTGTGCAGATGAGCAGCCATTTTGATGGAGTCCAGGGTGGAACAGGAGTGGATATAAAATTTTAACTTACAGACAGGCCAAACTATTCCTTCAGAATCGAGCACTGGTCACAATATCTTTGTTGTTCACAGGTTGGAATTTTTTGTTGTAGACTCTTTCTTTTGGTGAGCATGTATTCTGGCCTAGTTACTTTTCTTCTCACTGCTTTTTTTGTACTCTGTTGGATGGGTTTATTTATATTCATGCATTTTGTTTCATAGTGATTTTTAAATTTCAACATTTGTGGGATTGGAGATGTGTCCATGTGTGTAGGTACGTAGGAAATAAATTCCATGTTAGTGATATGTATACTCGGTTATAGTTACCATCCCTTGGACTATTGGAGGCGGGCATGGGGAGTTTTGGCATAGGCCCCAATGGGACAGGTCATTATTGAGTGGTATCAGAGCTATTTGGTTCTACCATAGTATTGAGAGTCTATGATATTAGTTCGGTGAAACAATGTTAAGTGTTTTGAGTTCGGATTTTAGTCCAGGGACCCTAGTGTTGGTGTGGCAGCTGATGTATTGATACACCATGACTCTGGGCACACTCTTTTTGACTCAGTACATGGTAACATTGGTTACATGGAAATAATAATGGTACATGCATCATATAGGAATGAGTTTTTGTTTCCATGTCCTTCTTGAGTCAGCTCCCCAGACATACTAATTTACCATTATTTATCTTTTTTATTATAGGATGTATTCACAATGTATTCTAGCTAGGATTTAGTAGCTTGATCATGAGGATGAACCCCTCAGTGATAATTCTTAGATATAGGGATGAGTTCTTCGGATGTTACCTCTAGGTGGTGCACTATCCATACCCCCACCCATAGAGCAGTACGTGGAACTCATAGTACCAGCGCATGAAGAGAACAGGCTAAGTACCCTTCAAGAGTTTCAACAGTAGAGACCCCTTAGGTTTATAGGGGAACCTGACACATAGGTGGATGATGATTGTCAAGAGGCAATGGTATGAGTTTTTCATCTGGTCACGACACCAACAGAGAAAATGGTGGTCCTGTCAGTGAGATTTCTTCTTGGCTCTACAATGCGGTGGTGGGTTTTAGTTACCTAATCATAAGATGAAGCAACCCTTTCATGGGAAGAGTTTGAGAACATTTTCATAGAAGAGTTATCACCTTATACGCTAATGGTTTTTCATATCAAGGAGATTTTACAGCTTCAGCAGTAATACATGACAATGTCTGAGTATTCATCAATGGTTTCAAACCTTTCTAGGCACTAGATGGATATGACACACAACTAGGACTACAGGGATCATACCATCGATTAGGTTCTGTTCAAAGAAATGTAATACTGTGTATCCTCTTTATTCATTCCTACTTATGTTGGAGTACAAGGTTAGAATTTGGCAGTTGAGAGATCCTTGGCTGGGTAGATATAACTATTGGTAGTCAGTTGTAAGAAGACGAGTGCATAGTTCTCAGCATTAGGGAGCCAATGTATGACATAGGGATCTAAATGTGGAATACATATGAGGAGGACTAAGATTATGGGATTTGTAGTTTTGGACTCTCAAGATGGATTCAGTCATCCAAGGGAGAGGCGATGCTATGCATGCAATGGGAGGGTACATCTTTCTAGAGATTTACCAACTCATCGAGCTACTGACAGAGGTGTGATGGATGGTCCATTGAGGAAGAAGAAATGAGTGGTGCATGAAGATCCTAAAGGCAGAAGATGTGGCAGAGGAGCTGGTAGAGTAGCAGGATGTGGCATACTTTTCAATATGATTACCCCCACCACCCCCCAATTGGTCCATGCAAGGCTCAAGGAGTTGGGGGATAGGGGCGGGGACAGTTGTGTGTGGTCGGGGCATATGGCCCAGAAACTCCAATAATTATTTGAGGTGTGATACATGTCTTTTAAATTTAGATTCAATATTGATAGATATAGGTGACAGTCATCAATTTTCATTCCACATAACTTTTTCGAGTCTCGAGGATTCCAATTAAATCATTGACATGACCCTTACACACAGAGACTCCTACAGGAGGAGACCCAATAATCAGACATTGTTGCCTACAATGGGACCAGACTCTGGGAGGTTAGTGTTTCAGTTGGGAATCTCTTGGTAGTGATTTTTAAGCCTTAGGATGTCGTTCTAGGTATGGATTAGTTATCCATATTTGATTCTCAGGGTGAATGTTTTAGGCGAAGGGTGTGGTGTGTCCGTAGTGATGGGATGAGGTTTTTCTTTACTAGTGAAAAAGGAACCCATGAACCATAGAATGGAATCATGAATAAGAGGGTGTATCTGATCACTAATTAATTTTCTATATTTTTTCTCAGTTCAATAGATGTTATGTGCTTTCAATACTTAGCTATAGTGGTGGAGTACAAGGACATATTCCCAGAAGATGTTCCCAGATTACCTCCCTACTGGGAGATCAACTTCTACATCAATTTACACCCAAGAACTGATATCCTCAACGGTGTATCATATGGATGCCATAGAGATTCAAAAGATGAGGGTGCATTTGGAGGGTTTTCATAGGAAGGGCATGGTATGACCCTGTGTTTCACCTTAGGGGACCCCATTTTTTTCAATAAGTCGGATGGGTATTTGAGGTTGTGCGTGGATTACCCGCGCCTGGATTAGGTAACAGTGAAGAATAAGTATCCACAACCAAGGATCTAAGACCTATTTGATTAGTATATAGTTGTATGGTGGTATGGTGGTTCCCAAAGGTTGATCTTCGATCAGGTTATAATTAGCTTCGAGTATGAAATAGGGATGTGCTGAAGTCATTTTTAAGATTACTCTATGGTCAATACGAATAATTGGTGATTCCATCAGGCATAATGAACTCCTTCATAGTGTTCATGGGACTCATGAATCGGATCTTCTAGTTTTACATAGATCAGTTCGTAATAGTCTTCATCGATGATATCCTTGTGTACTCAACATTACGTAGTTTTTAGGGATGCATTTGAGACTGGGCTTGGTTGTGTTCTGATGCAGAGATAAGAAGTGATTGCTTATGGTTCACACCAGCTAAGGTCACATGAGACTAACTACCTGACCCATGATCTTTAGTTGGTAGTGATAGACTTTGCATTGAAGATGTAGTGACAATACATAATGGTCAAGCGGTATATTTTCTACTCTTACCATAAGAGCCTCAAGTACATTTTCTCACAAAAGGATCTGAATCTGAGGAAGAGGTGATGGATGGAGTTAATCTTGGATTATGAATTGGAGATCATTTATATCCCTAGGAAGGAGAAGATAGTAGCTTATAATATCTGATATAGATTGATTTTGTAGATGATTAGCAAGGAGTTAGATCTGTTGGAATCAGTAAAAATATCCTTTTTAGATGGGGATAATGTGTCTTACATTTAGTTGATGGTTATTACCCCTCCAATATTGAAATGAGTTACGGAGTCTGAACTTAGAGATGTTGACTACAAGGCTTGAGGTGCCCAGTTATCTATAGGAAAAGCTCATGATGGATATTCTCATGGTAGGGATCATGTTATCATTTTTAGAGGACGTATAGTTCTACCGGTGGCACTGTGATAGGAGGTTCTAAGGGAGTATCACAAATCCCCTTTAGCAGTACATATTGGAGTGGTGGAAATGTACTAGGACCTATGACATCAGTTTTGGTGGACTGGAATGAAGAAGGTGGTAGTAGAGTTCATTTCTTGATGACTTGCATGCTAGAAGGTAAAGGATGAGCACCAAGTTCTAGTGAGTTTGGATCACCCATGCTAGTTCCAGAGTGGATGTGGGATGGAATATCACTGGAATTCGTGATGGGGTTACCATGAATGTCCATAGGACACGATTAAATCTGGGTGATCACTGATGAACTCACCATGTCGGCCCACTTTCTAGCTCTCAGAGAACAAAGTTTAGGAGAGAGAATGGAATGCCACTTTATGTAGGATATAGTTCAGATTCATGGTATCCCTTTAAAATAGCCTCATATCACAGTGATTATTTCACATATCGGTTGTGGAAGGAATTGTAGGATGTTTTTGGGACTCATTACACTTAAGCACAGTGTTTCATCCATAGACATATGCCCAGACATAGAGGAATATTTAGGTCTTAGAGGATATGTTTCAGGCCTATATCATTGACTTTGGTCTTAGTTGGGAGGATGACCAACCATTGGTGGGGTTTTCGTACATCAACTGCTACCACTCTGCCATTGGTATGGCACCATTCGAGCCTTTATATGGAAGAGCCTACCGATCAATGCTTTGTAAGACCAACCCCATAGATTCCGCACTCCTGGGACAAGAATTAGTGTGAGCTACTACTGAGAAGATAAAAATCATCCAAGAGCCGATAAATACAACACAGAGCTGGTAGGAGTCATATGCTGATAGACGGCGGAGACCACTATAGTTTGAGTAGGGATACCATGTCTTTCTGTGGGTCTCACCATGATGAGGGTTATAGATATTTTTCTATGGAGACAAGCTATTTCCAAGGTTTGTCAGCCCTTTCTAGATACTATGAAAAATCAGAAAGGTGGTGTACCACATATCTCTATCTTAGTAGTCGCTCAAGGTACTTGGTGTCCTTCATGTGTCGTAGTTGAGGAGGTACGTGCACGATCTGTCTCACGTCATCGACTGAGGATAGCTAGACGTAGAGGATGGAGATACATTCACAGAGTACCCAATGGAGATTGATGATTGAAATGAGATAATCCTCAATGGGTAAGTGATTCCCTTAGTGGGTGTTTAGTTGTACCATAGGAATCTTCCATAGAGAACATGGGGGGAGAGAGGCTAAGATTCATGTGTAGTAACCACATCTGCATGAATAGCATTTTGTTTTGTATTTTTTGGGATGTAAAGCCCTAATATGGGGAGAATTTAATATCTCTGATTTTCAATGTTTCATTTTTAAATATTATATGGAATTATTTCGAGACCATTCTTTGCAACGTTGTGTGATTCTGAGGCCATGAGTTCCTGGAATAAATGTTTCAAATAAATTAATCATTTAAATAGCGTGCACATGTAGTTTTTGTGAAAAAAGTAGAACAAATTTTAGAAAGGATCCCATTTCAGAAATCCTAGAGAACAATTGTGTTCAATGTATAGACATTAACATTGGAGATTCCTAATATCGACTGACACGAGTTGACTTTATAAGTTAGTTTATGGACATTTACAGAAATAAATTAATTAAAATATTTATTTTATTTACTTTGTGCCAACAAAGGGTCATGATATTATAAATAATATATTAAAAATAATTTCTAGGATTATCCACACAACCTTATAATTCTATAGAGGAATGGATAAGAGAAAACTTGGAGAAACCTCTTGAAAATGAATTGCGTTGAATCGACCATTTGTGAATCGCAGTGCCAAGGGAGTTAAAGGATCTATTTGATGATGGATGAAAAATACCTCTCCATTAGTGATTGATCATAACTTGAGGTAGTGGGTTTTATTTCAATTGTGTTCTTCCCCATTCTTGTATTTAAATGATGAATGTGGATCAACCCGTGAACAAGTTAACCCGCAGTTTGATCGTTCTTGAGGGAGGGTTGTTTTGAGAATTTGTTTTCGTGGAATGATTCATATTATTTTAATTTTTCTTGATACATAAAAAGGTAGTGGATAAATTCCATAATGAAAATTTTTGGAGGATCATTTCTATATTTTTTTAAATTTTCTTCTCCCGACCTAGTGCGTTCTTCGTGTTCCTCACGGGGTTATGAACAACGAATTGCTGCACATCTGTCTCGCAAGGAAATGATTCCAAATAATAGATATGACATCATGTTATCCCAATAAGGTGAAAATATGATGTAAACATACTAATCGGTGTGGTTTAGATGAAATCATTCTTTAACTGTTCTCCACTCAGATGATCGAAATGAGTTTATGGAGCTAATAGAAGGCCTAAAACCTACCAAATCGGTATTATTATGATTGGATGACCTTGGATATTGAGTTTCTAGGTGAATGGGTAGCTAGATCAATGTATTTAAGATAAAAGTTTTTGTGGGAGGAAGGAAAATGATTTCTGTAAAATTGCGACGAACACATCATGTATTCTGAAGAACACGACGTGTTGGACTAGTTCAGTGGTGGCTAGGGTTCTGCGCTACAGGAAGTGATGCCACGACCTGTGACCCCTATCACATGTCCTTTGGGTCCCTACATAGGACTCAGTGTGTATCTTGGATGATACATGAACACGCGATGGATTACACAACTTTTACTTTACCACACATCCAGACCAGGCCAAATACATGGGCTACCCCGTGTACGGGTACACAGGTTGGAAGACACAGGTTGACACCATGTATTGGCAAATGACCAGGGTAAATGGGTGTAACCCAGTTGAAGGATCATGGAGTTTATGTTATTCTACACATCATGTATTACTCTTTCTACAAGACATGTTCTTCAGACTTGGGTTGTTGTACACAGATAGTACCTGAAGTCAAGAAACACGACATGTGACTCTTCTACACATTGTATACTATATTCTACATGGCTTGATATGCTTTTCCACTATACCTTGTTCATGTTTTATTTCATTAGTGACCATTTTCTCATTACCCTAAAGGTTGGTGATATCATTCTCTATCCACAAGAGTACGACCTCCATCAGAAGGACCATTTGGATAGAGTTGGAGTCCCTCTGAGAGGTTTGGAGTTAAATTATCTATCCATTCTTGTACCCTAAGTAGATTTAGGTTATCGTCATGAAAAATCTTATAGAATTTCATTCCTAAACATAGAAGGTGAATTAGGATGAGTCGTGGTATCACCCCCACAGATCTGGCGGTGTTCCTCATCTATGTATCCTGATCTTCCCCACTCATGATTGAGTTCACCCAAAATGTGTTTATCTATTCTCTTTTCAAATATATCTGTGAATCTCTCTATCTCTCATGGTGTTTCCCAAGGAAAATCACTTATTAAATGGACATCATCGTAGCTATTAGAATAATGCAGTGAGTTTCTCATATGAGTGCTTTTGGAATTTTTCGGACTAGATCCCTAGTGTTGGTATACATTAGTGGTGACTTTCCTCTAGACCACTAGTCTAGGTCCAAGTATATTTGGATGTTTCTCTTGTTATATTTTCTATAGAAATATTTTATTTTGAGATAATTTTACCTTTACATTGTGTTTCTTTTTGTGGTTTTCAGGGTCTCATAATTAGTATTTTTATACTCACCCCTACACGGTCATTGCCCGCACATGTGGTGTCTTTTACAGATGAGCGACCTTTTTGATGGTATCTAGGAAAGACTAGGACGAGACAGAGCTTTGTGAGTTCCATGCAGGTATATGTGTTCCTTTGGCATCAAGAAGTGGTCTTAATACATTTATTGTTTACATGTTATACTTTTTATATGTAGACACTTTCTTCTGTGGAGCTTGTATTCTGACCCAGTTAGTTTTCTGCACTTTACTTTTTGTTGTACTCTATTGGTTGCATTTAGTTGTATGAAATTATTTTGTTCCTTATTGTTTTTAAAATTTCATCATTAGTGGTCTTGGATATTTGTGTGTGTACAAGTACTTAGGCAATGCCTCCCATGTTAGAGATATGCATACTCGGTGCTAGTCACTATCCCTTGGCCTATTGGAGGCTGTCTTGGAGAGCCGTGATGTGGGCCCTACTAGGATGGGTCAGGAAAATTAACCATAATTAATATTAATCTTTAATTAATTAACTAATTGGTTTTGGGTTATTATAATTGCCTATTATCATAATGTGTCAATGGTTTTCCTCATGATTTTCATGATAGTATGAAATCTACTTTTCATGTTATGGTTTTCTTTGTTTGTTATTTTTATAAATGGGAAAATGAATGTAATTATAGTAACATCATGAGGAATAAATAATATAGAGGCATGGTTAATTTTTTTAATTATTATTTATAATTGATAAAACTTGAATTTATGCTTGAATCATGTTAAAATAATGAGTATTCATTTATAGTTTATGTCTTAAGATTAATTTTTTTATAACCTGTGACAAATAAATTGATTAATTAAAAATGGTAATGAATTGGTTTTTATTAAATATAATAGTTCGGGTTTAAGAAATATCATTTTATTATTAAGGCTATAAGCCTTGGATCTATAACATAGATACCCTTTTAACTTACACTTTTTTCCCTGCTTCCTTGTGTGATTAATCTTGATGTGGATCATTTCTAGGTGATTTGATGTCATAATGGAATGGATGATGGTTTATAGATAATTATTTCTGGATTCCCAATTTTGTGTAAGGCGCTGGAACCTTAGACGGAGAAATAGATGGTGATATACATAATGGTGTAGGGTATATCACTTGATCTAATAGAGTAGGTTAAGTTTATTCATTCAATTTTTTATGAAATATTAGTTTCGTTCATATTATATACCTATTGGAATGTTTGGGTTCAAGTTTTCTAAAAACCCCTTCTTAACATAGATAGACATTACATCACTTTTGTATAATACATAAAACATAACTCAAAAAGACAAGCAAAGACAATATTAGTTTTGTTCCATTGGAAAACATAGAAACATAAACACTAGTACAAAAGTTAGTTGTATTGTCTTCTAATAGGTTATTCATGAAGGAAACCATTAATATAAGTGTCATATATACTACATATCTTCATAACCTAGTAAATAAAAGATAAAAGGGGTGATATCATATACTATGTAAGGGTCAACAAGGAATTTATGTAAGCATATTCATGAGATTAATGTTATGAGAATGTGATCATTATCATTTGATGATCATACTCTACATATCAAATATCATAAGCATGAATCATTGAATAAGTATTAGAATTTTATAAGAAATTAATCATAAAGGGAAAAGATCATATTACATCAGATAATAACATACGAACAAAACATATAATTTTTGGAATATACATAAGAATATAAAAACTTATGTCAAGGATTCCTACCCATACCTATGTAGCATGATATGTTTGGGATAATCACCCGTGTACCTACTTTGGGCCTGGGATGGCCTCTCGTGTACCCTCTTGTTTGGGTCTTGTAATTCTCTCCTATGTACCCTCTTGTTTTGGTATTGGGATTCTTTTCCATGTAACCTCTTATTTCATTCGTGGGATGCCTTACCATGTTCCCTCTTGTTTTTGGATTAGGATTTACTCATGTGTACCCTCTTGTTTCAGGATTGGGATGCCCTCATGTGTACCCTTTGATCTCATAAAATATTTATCATTACCCAATGCATTAGAGGGAGATATAAATCTCCACATCTCATAATAAAATCATACAAAAATTATCCACAAAATCATAAACAGTCATATATTAAACAGTGAAATAAAATGGGTTTCATAAACATCATAACATATCATAACATTTAAAAAATATGTAGATTCCATACTCATTTCATCCTAAAATAACCAATTAAAAGAAGTGATTTTCATAAGAAATTAACACGGTATAACACGTTGAAGATAAATTGGTTTCATAAGCATATAACACTAGAAAGAGGAACGAGATTCATAAACATGTGACCCATCAAATACGAATGAGTTTTTGTAAAAAATATGTTATCAAAATATAAATTATTAAAATAAATGATATAAATGGAACCATTGGATCATTTCATATATGTTTTTGAGTAACATCAAAGGATGTCATCATGGATGGAACATGATTTGGAAATATATTTTAAAACTGATTCATGATTAAATTATCTCTTCTTCTTTTAATATTAATTTTTTAAACATAAAAACTTTTAGAAACCATTTTAAATAAAATACACTTTAAACCCAATAAATAAATATATTAAAACATTTTTTGATATTTTTCATTTGAAAAAATATAATGGTATAATTAAAATGTTTTGAAAAACATTTTACATTAATACTTAAAAAATAATATTTAAAAAAAAAATTGAAATTTTTTTTATAACTTATAAAACAAGATTGAAAACATTTTGAAAACTATTTTCCTCAGAAATAAATTGAAAACATACATAGAATCATTGATAATAGTGAAATACTTTTTTTTGAAATAATAACTGTCACGAACCAGCCCGGGTTGACCCTGAACCGGTCACTCGAGCCGATCCGCGGCAAGTCCCGAGGGGCGTCCCCGATTTCCCCAGGATGGCAATTAGTGTCGGGCAACAAAAGTAAACAAGTGGGAATGATTTGGCCCAAAATAAAAATAAATTAAGCAGCATAAATAAATTGAACAAAAGAAAATAATGAAATAGAAACCAACAACGCCACTAACCTGACCATGACTAAAACTCCACGTGACCCCTTGGGTCACCATCCAATTCCACAACCAACATTTCTCAAGGCGAACAACTGAATCTGGAACCTGCAACAGAACTAAAAACAAGAAAACTCTATAGGCGTGAGTATTAAAACTCAGTAGGTAGGCCCGACTAATTCTATTCCCAAAGCACATACCAATAAACAAAGAATTTATAAATTCCATGTTTGAACTAAATTATATAAAATATGGTTTCCACACACTTTCATTTCTAAAACAAGTAACAGTCCATTGCCCTTTTTAATTTAGAAAAAGTACAATGTTGAAAGAAGCAGGTGCATTGTATTTTTTTTAAACATTTTACGAACAATTTAGAAATCCAAACATTAGTTGTTAGTCAAAAGAAAAATCACACACAACACACACTAAGGGCAATGGTAAAAGTGGCACACATGGGTCAGCAACTAAACTCGACCTCTCAATCATCTGCCACACACAAACACTAAAAGAAACATGGGTCGAACCTAGGAGATCGTGATCAATCCAGAACATACTATACATCTAACTCATCCTGAAGGCATACTCTAACTCGATGACGTCATAACGCCCATACTACTACCCGGTACAACCTTGCATGGACTAACCGTGGGGCCCAATCCCCATAGCAGCAATAACTCAGTATTCCCCTGGTATGGGGCCACTAGCCAGTGCGTGGTCTCAACTAGTGCAACAATTGTTCTCAGAAAATTCACTCAATATGCCAGGTTCCCATGTCAACACAAGAAATAAAAAGGGGGTGCGTCCACAATGTAAATTAATCAGTCACAATGCACAAACATCACATACAGCTCATGAAATCAATGCACACCAAAGATAACCCCCGAGTGGGTTTTCCAAAATAATCTATTTTTATTAAAGTTCCAAACGGGCTTTCACCAGTTTTAATGTAAAACCTCATTTCTCAAAAAGCTCAAAGAACTTGTTCAGAAGAAATCATTTATCTTTAAAACTAGTAGTACATTTGAAATTTCGTGAATTGTGTTTAATGGACAAACATGCATTCTTTCAATACTGGGTGTTTGATCATCAAGAAAATGTTTCAAGTGTTCGGTATAAAATAAATGGATCTTTTCACACCAGATAATCTTTTAATAATTTATTATCTTATAGTATTTCTAATTCATTAAAAATTAATAAAACGACAAGAAATTAATATATTCTAAATCTAAAGGTAAGTGCAGTGGGGAACCTACCTCGGCTCACTGCTCAGCTACGACGATGATGCGACACGTCTCACACTCACGCACAAGAGCGTGCAACCTACTGAAGACCACAGTATCGCAGGTTTTCCTTGCCAAGGCGATGAAAAAAAGCACACCAACTAAAAACCCATAACCACTGACTTAGAACAAACCAAATGAGAAAACAATGCAAAACCCCCTCTAAATGTTTTCAACACATCACATCAAAACACATATCAAAACACAACCAAACTCTATATTAGAATCCAACCATGACCTTTAGACACACCAACCACTTTACAAACATCATACACACCACATGATTAAAGTAATAAACCATTTAAATAATTTATAAAACATCAGCAAAAGGTAAAACCAAGGTTTAAATATAAACATACTTAGTTTTACATAAGAAAACATTTTAAAATAAAACACGCAACACCGTCACACCAAAACATGACTCGAACCTAACAACCGACCAATAAAAAAATTTATAAAATAACGCACCCGTTTGCACACACAAAACATCACCGCTCTGCATAAAAAAATGTGCCCAACACTTAAACATGTTCCCCACCTTAAAAAAATATAGTTCACACCCAATAAAAATAATTTATTAACACTTCTATAAAATAACCAAAACAAAACCAAAATGAAAGACACATCATTTACATTATTTTCGAAAACACTTAAAAATTTATAAAATGATTTTTCCAAAGAGTAACCCAACCAACTTCAAAACATCTAACGCACCACAAGATAAAAACAAAGAACACAATTGTAGATTTAAAAAAACATGATATCATCAAGGAATATTGACCAATTAACTTGCAAAGGCACAAATCAAGCAAATGAAACCCGGCAGATTAACCGCACACTCTACTCAACGATAAAAGAACGTGAAATACAAAACAAGGTGTCAAAGATTAGTTAATTTGAGAAAACAACACAATGAAAGAACTATCGGAAAAAAAAACTTGCAGGGGAGATGTGTGGATGGTGCACAACTGGGAGAGGGTTAGGTTGAAGCCATGCGAGGACGAGGTCCTACGAGTGGATGCTGGCTGTATCGAGAAGGAGGCTGGAGGAGGGAGTCGCACTGGCGGAGGGCACCAGAGGGAGGAAGGTGAGGCCGAATGGGGGCAGCCGGATCTGGCGAGGGCAAGGCCGGGGCACGCAGAGGCACAGGGTCGGGCGGGGCGTGTGGAGGTGCGAGGTCAGGCGGGGACGCCGACGTGGCTGGCGAGCGGAAGGAGGTAGGACGCGGCGGTCGGGTGCGCTGTCAGAGGTGGCTGGCACGGGCGGCGGGAGGCCGGAAGGGGGGTGTGCGTGGTGGCTATGGGAGGCGACGGGAGGCCGACAGGGGGTGTGTTGGGTGGCGACGGGAGACCGGCATGGGGTGCACGGGGTGGCGACGGGAGGCTGACAGGGGGTGCGCGGGGCATCGAGCTGCAGTGGGAAGTAGAGGCCGGCGCGGCCGGAAGGAGGGGAGATAGAAGGTGGAGGCAGGGCATACGGGAGAGAAGAGAGGGGAAATATGGGGGTGGCCACTATGGTTAGGAAAAGAGGGGTACAGAAAAGAGAAAAAATAAATAAATAAATAAATAAATAAAAAGAAAACGAAGAAATAGAAAAATAAAATCAAAAATATTATAAGTTAAAAAATGAATATAAAAGTATTAATTATTATTATCATAACAAAATAATTCCAACAATTATAAGATTATCAAAACACACACACACACACACAGAGATATATATATATATATATATATATATATATATTAATCGTTAGGCAAAGACACGGTAACCTGGGTCAAATGCACAGTCACCACTAATGGTGTGGTGCCCGCGCACCGGACTAGAACCCAACATAATAAAATTAAGCTTAAAAAAATTCAAACTGGAACTCAAACTAAAATTCCTCCAACCGATGCAGGACAGAGAAAAGAATAAAATAAAATAAAAAGAAGCGTACGGAGTCGGGGTGTGATAATTCTCCCCACAACAGACACTTTCTGCCCCCAGAAAGTCACCAAGCCAAAGGACTATCCAAACTCGAGTCCATGCCTAAACCAAAACCGAGAGACAAAAAAAACCTCTGGGTGACTATTCACTCCACAAGTCACACCCGACCAACTCAAGAGAAACCCCAACACAAGAGAATGGGAGAACATAAGAGGGTTCTCCCCACCACAAGGACCTAACTAGTATGAACATTTATACTCAAATACACCACCCCATGGAGGGGGGGGCAACCTGGAAACTCCCAACCGATCCAAACCAATTTCCATAGCACGAGCAAAGGAACACCTCCATTGAAACATGGAACTCTCAACTCATGCCAAAAACATCCAACACTAAATAAAACTCACAAGGAGGGCTTAACCCTGACAGCAAGTCAGAAACACTACTCCTGATCTCCACAAGACATAAACATCTCCAAACGAGAACAACTAAACCAATATCAACCCATACATGGGTCAAACACACTTTAAGAGAAAAGCACGATTCAGAAGACCCTATTCAGAAAAATAAGACCATTTAGAATTCAATGGAAGAAGTCCACCGCATTCTTCCATTGAAACAGTGATCTTATAATGACGACACAAATTTAGCTGCAGAGGAACAAGGATAGTGAGATTTTAAAATATTTTGATCCCAACATGGAACACACAACCCTGGCCGAGGCTTCACACCCCCAGAAACTCCTGACAGTGCGCGAGCTTCACACCAAGACCTATGGCTGGGGCTCTGATCGTTGAAGCATCTCCTGCCTCATAGTCTAGCACTGTAACCTTCTGGTCAAAGTGTCTTCATTAGACGACGCTTCCTGAAAAATTTCTCTCGATGACCTAGGCACCTGCAATGATGGCACGTCCTCGGCGGGGTGTGACATGATGGATTTGCATGCCCTAAACGTCCATACTGATGGTACACCATTAGACGATCCGACGAACTGGAAGTTAGAGCCACTACAGAGAACTCTTTAGAAACAAATTTACCTGACATACTCTGCTCGTTAGATGGGGGACCTTCACGAGCAACTGGATACAGTGGATTGCCAACCGTTTGCGCTCTGGAGACTAACTCAACTAAGAACACCTCATCCACAAACTTCTCAAAAATTGGTGCTCTCAAAAAGTGAGGACTCGCTCCTTGATCTCAAGACGAATAACCCTGATGAAGGGAGAAGTCTTCATACAGTCCTACGACACAACCCCCGGAAAAGGAGACACAAGATCCTTGAAATGGTCAACATACGTTTTCACCATCTGTTGGCCATGTTGAACACGCATGATCTCTTCTATTTCCTTCATCCTCACCTCCACAAGTATAAACCATTGAACGAAGATGACTTTGAAGACATGCCACATCATCCCAACCTGCAGTAATGGTGGGGCGAACAACTCTTACTCGTCCAGAGCAAGACCTTCGAATAGACCCAGGACAACATGCACTCTAACAGCCTCAGGAGTTCCCAATACACTGAATACGCGCTCGACCTCTTCAAGCCACTCTACTCTCTCAAACAGACTCCAACCACCATGAAGGACAGACATCGTGCGAGAAAGACCAAAAACTGGGCATGACTAGTCAAAACTCGAGGGACCTTTCTGGGCGGCATTTCTGAACAACATAAACAACACCAAGATGAAACCAACATCAAACCGAAGCGACATCAATAAAATCTCCTTCTTAAAAAATATTCAGCATTAAGATCAAACAAATACAAACATAATCCAAAATAAAATCCCCTTTTCATTTTAAATTTTTAAAACCTCCTTTTTCTAGACCACTTTCCAAATACCAACCCACTTTCAAACCAAAATCACTTTCCAAAACCATTTCCCCTATTTAAAGTCAAATTTAGAAAACAAGACCAAGACATTAATTTCAAATATACACCCAGGTAATCTCATGTCCCATTGAACATGTAATTTTCCACATTTCCTTCATACACGCACCAACACGCACTTTCTATGAATTCTCACACATGTGAAAACATTCATAAAGAGGACCTGAGATTTCACCCCAAACCATTCTCAACCAATTCCAAGAAAACAATGGATTTCCAAACCAAAAGCTTTTAGTTTTAAAACTCATTTCATAAATTTAAAGTAATTTAAAAGAAATTAGTCCCATTTTTAAAAACCCTTTTTCATTTCCAAAAAACGCACTTACACCAACCAGAACGAAAACAACACTCAACATACACCAAACCACCAAAGGGAGGGACTAGCGGTCACACTTAACCCGACAACATGGAAGTGGGCCATGTCCCGAGTAAGCGTCCACAACTTGGAGGAATTACAACCGTGTACCCAGACACCACATGGGTCACTACTCCATGTGAGATAACGATGTAACATCGGTTTAACTCCATTGTTATACCTCAATCTAAATCAAAACAGAACGAAAAAATACTCAATCCCCAAACTATCCCTAGATACTCGAGGTTCGGAAAGGGTGAGGGTTCTTGACGTCCTTCCCGTACCTACCTCTCTAACCCCGAAAATCCTAATCTCTATCTACCAGACACCCCAAATAAAAAGGGACTCCTCTGATACAATTTTTTCACGAACCAGCCCGGGTCAACCCTGAACCGGTCACTCGAGCCGATCCGCGGCAAGTCCCGAGGGGCATCCCTGATCCCCCCGGGATGGCAACTAGTGCTGAGCATCAAAAGTAAATAGGTGGGAACGATTTGGACCAAAATAAAAATAAATTAAGTAGCAGAAATAAATGGAACTGAAGAAAATAAAGAAATAGAAACCAACAATGACACTAACCTGACCACGACTAAAACTCTACGTGACCCCTTGGGTCACCATCCAATTCCACAACCAACGTCGCTCAAGGCGAACAACTGAATCTGGAACCTGCAACAGAACTAAAAACCAGAAAACACTATAGGCGTGAGTATTAAAATTCAGTAGGTAGGCCCGACTAATTCTATTCCAAAAGAACATACCAATAAACAAAGAATTTATAAATTCCATGTTTGAACTAAATTATATAAAATATGGTTTCCACACACTTTCATTTCTAAAACAAGTAACAGTCCATTTCCCTTTTTAATTTAGAACAAGTTTAATGTTGAAAGAAGCAGGTGCATTGTATTTTTTATAAAGCATTTTACAAACAATTTAGAAATCCAAACTTTATTTGTTAGTGAAAAGAAAAATCACACACAACACACACTAAGGGCAATGGTAAAAGTGTCACACATGGGTCAGCAACAAAACTCGACCTCTCAATCATCCGCCACACACAAACACTAAAAGAAACATGGGTTGAACCTAGGAGATCGTGAACAATCCAGAACATACTATACATCTGAACCATCTTGAAGGCATTCTCTAACTCGATGACGTCATAACGCCCATACTACTACCCGGTATAGCCCTGCATGGCCTAACTGAGGGGCCCAATCCCCATTGTAGCAATAACTCAGTATTCCCCTGCTATGGGGCCACTAGCCAGTGCGTGGTCTAAACTAGTGCATCAATTGTTCTCAGAAAATTCACTCAATATGCCAGGTCCCCATGTCAACACAAGCAATAAAAAGGTGGTGCGTCCAAAATGTAAATTAATCAGTCACGATGCACAAACACCACATACAGCTCGCGAAATCAATGCACACCAAAGATCACCCCCGAGTGAGTTTTCCAAAATAATCTTTTTTTATTAAAGTGCAAAACGGGCTTTCACCAGTTTTAATGTAAAACCTCATTTCTCAAAAAGCTCAAAGCACTTGTTTAGAAGAAATCATTTATCTTTAAAACTAGAAGTACATTTGAAATTCCGTGAATTATGTTTAATGTCCAAACATGCATTCTTTCAATATTGGGTGTTCGCTCGTCAAGAAAATGTTTCAAGTGTTCGGTATAAAATAAACAGCTCTTTTCACACTAGATAATATTTTAATCATTTATTATCTTATATTATTTCTAATTCATTAAAAATTAATAAAACGACAAGAAATTAATAAATTCTAAATCTAAAGGTAAGTGCAGTGGGGAACCTACCCCGGCTCACTACTCAGCTACGACGATGATGCGTCATGTCTCACACTCACGCACAAGAGCGTGAAACCTATTGAAGACCGCAATATCGCAGGTTTTCCTAGCCAAGGCGCTGAAAAAAATGCACAACAACTAAAAACCCATAACCACTGACATAGAAAAAACCAAACGACAAAACAACGCAAAAACCCCCTCGACATGTTTTCAAAACATCACATCAAAACACAAATCAAAACACAACCAAACTCTATATTAGAATCCAACCATGACCTTTAGATACACCAACGACTTTACAAATATTATACGCACCACATGATTAATGTAATAAACCATTTAAATAATTTATAAAACATCCGCAAAAGGTGAAACCAAGGTTCACATATAAACATACTCAGTTTCAAATAAGAAAACATTTTAAAATAAAACACACAACATCGTCACACCAAAACATGACTCGCACCTAACAACCGACCCATAAAACAATTTTATAAAATAACACACCCGTTTGCACACACAAAACATCACCGCTTTACATAAAAAAATGTTCCCAACACTAAAAAATGTTCCCCACCTAAAAAAAATATAGTTCACACCCAATAAAAAATTTATTAACACTTCTATAAAATAACCAAAACACAACCAAAATGAAAAACACACCATTTACATTATTTCCGAAAACACTTAAAAATTTATAAAATTATTTTTCTACAGAGTAACCCAACCAACTTCAAAACGGCTAACGCACCACAAGATAAAAACAAAGAACACAATTTTAGATTTAAACAAACTCGATATTCACAAGGCATATTGACCGATTAACTTGAAAAGGCGCAAATCAAGCAAATGAACCCCTACAGATTAACCGCACACTCTACTCAACGATAAAAAAAACGTGAAATACAAAACAAGGTGTCAAATATTAGATAATTTGAGAAAACAACACATTGAAAGAACTACCGAAAAAAACTTGCAGGCGAGATGTGTGGATGGTGCACAACTGGGAGAGTGTTAGGCTGAAGCCATGCGAGGCCGAGGTCCGGCAAGGGGCTGCTGGCTAGTCGGGAAGGAGGCCGGAGGAGGGAGTCGTGCTGGCGGAGGGAGCCAGAGGGAGGAAGATGAGTCCGAAGGGAGGCGGCTGGATCTGGTGAGGGAGAGGCCGGGGCGCTTAGAGGCGCATGGTCAGGCGGGGGCGTGCGGAGGTGTGAGGTCAGGCGGGGACGCCGGCGTGGCTGGAAAGTGAAAGGAGGTAGGATGCGGAGGTCGGGTGCGCTGTCGGAGGTGGCTGGCATGGGCGGTGGGAGGCCAGAGGGGGGTATGTGGGGTAGTGACGGGAGGCCGATAGAAGGTGCGTTGGGTGGCGATGGGAGACCGACAGGGGGTGCACAGGGCGGTGACGGGAGGCCGATAGTGGGTGCGTGGGGCGGTGAGCTGTAGTGGGAAGCGGAGTCCGGTGCGGCCAGGAAGAGGGGATGTAGAAGGTGGAGGTGGGGCATACTGGAGAGAAGAGAGGGGAAATATGGGGGCGGCGGTTAGGGTTAGGAAAAGAGGGGTACAAAAAAGAAAAAAAACTAAATAAAGAATAAATAAAAATAAAATGATGAAATAGAAAAAAAATCAAAAATATTATATGATAAAAAAATGAAAATAAAAGTATTGATTATTATTATCATGAGAAAATAATGCCAACAATTATAATATTATAAAAACATACACACACACACACACACAGATATATATACATATATATTTTAAGCGTCAGTCAAAGACACGGTAACCTGGGTCAAATGCACAGTCACCGCTAACGGTGCAGTGCCCGCGCACCGGACCAGAACCCAACAGAATAAAATTAAGCTTCAAAAAAAATTCAAACATCAACTCAAACTAAAATTCGTCCAACCGATGGAGGACCGAGAAAAGAATAAAATAAATTAAAAAGAAGCGTATGGGGTCGGGGTGTGACAATAATTTAGGAAAATTATAAACGAATCTTTGAAAATCATTTAAAACACATTTTAAAAAAAATTAGAAAACACATTTTTGAAGGAACCCAAATTTCTGACTGAAGGGTCAGGTAATGTCAAGATATCTTAAAATAAATACAGTAGAATAAAATATAGTAGAATAAAAATAATCCGATCTTGTAATGGATCATAATATTTCATCAAAAGATATATAATCATTAACAATATCTAAAAGTGGTGAGATTCTTTCAGTAAACTCTTACAGCATGGAAACATTAAACCATGCTCACCATGTAAAGAAAAAAAATAAAATGAATCATAAAATATAAAGAAAATAATTATATTAATGATATAACATTTCAAAGGTATTATATACACCTCATGGAAAAAATATAGGTCTGTAACGTTGAATGTGTCTCAATTGAGAAAAATTGACACAAAATTACATCACCGATTTGGTAACTTTTGAAACATAAACCCCCAGAAACAAATATAATCAAATTTATATATAAATATACATAAATTTATTTACAATAATCATATAATAAATCCATGGGAAGTATACACACCTTAAATATGAATGGGTGGTGAATAAAGAATGTATCTTATAGAAATAAAAATTAAGATGAAATTTTCTTGCCTTGTGTTTTGACTCTCATCATACTCTTAAACAATTACAATAAAATAAACAGAATTACTTTATACATATATCACATAAATATATTTTTATAACTAATACCATATATGGTTTTATTATGAATTTATATTACACCTTGTTAATAATTTCATGTTAAGGTTATGCTTCATGTAATATTCTCTTTGATTTTCACATGTATCTTAATTGGTTATATTTTGTGTCCTTATACATATATAATGATATAAATAATGTAAAACATGACATTGATATAATTTTTATTTAGTATATCTATATTATAATAATTTATATAATATATTAGTAAGAAAAAGAATACACTGTTCATGGAGACAGTAGGTCGAATGTACGCATGAACGTTATTTCTGATTTATTGTTGTATTTTAAAGAAATAAAAGAAATGAAATACATGTATATATGTATATAATATAATTAAAATATAATTATTAATTAATATATATCATATACGTTTAATAATAACATCCTTAAAACATTCCATGGAGTGTGTGAACGAATCACATCGCTTTAAGATGGTTGTAGTCCACACATCCTTAGATGAAATTATCATATTTATAGAAAATGGAAGGCATAAAGATATATTTTATAATATAATTACTGAATATTAATTAAATAATATGTATCATATATATATATATGTATATCATATATTAATATAGTTTCTATCATAATTCCCAACCATGAAATATTGTAATATAAAAACAAACAATTATCATTTTGTGAGTTGATAGTTCGATGTACACATAAACAGTATGTTGGTCACTCATTAGATAGAGGAGTGATTATGTGTAGGTAATAATTTTTTCATGTAAACATATCATTATATTTATTATAAATTTTATATTGTATATGCATTGATTAAATTTATTGGTGGGGGATGGAGAATGAAAATAAGATAAAGGAGCTTCAGGGAGGATGTTACCTCTTCTTTGGGTAACTTCTTTTGGTTATCACCAATGGGATTCCTTGAATTGCATTATTCCCAAAGTGATTATTCAAGGAGTAATATGGGGATATTTGGAATTTTATTGGGAAGATATTTTTCCATCCTAATTGTTTTTAGAGGTGTGAGGAAGGGGTATAGGTTTTGGCCTTTTATAAGGGTGGAAAAGGACTCACATGGTATTTTTGGAAACAAGTTAGGTGAACCCGTTTTCGTTCATAAAAAAAGTAATAAAAAACCAAATAACATAAATAATGAAATCATAGTGTATGGATTTTGTTCATAAAACAGGTTCTATACAATTTTATAGGTCATTTAGGCCCATATTTTTATGGTTTATTCTCTTGTTAAGCATAATTTTACATTAATTATTGTAACTAATCTTAATCACTATCACTAATATTTTTGGTAAAAAAATTTTTTAGTTTATTAGAAATTATAAATTTTGATTCATAAAAATATTTAAAACATTTTCAAAAATTATAATAATATATGTTGAATAAATTATTTTGAAATTAATGATGTCGTCAGGAAAACAGTGTAGTTTTTTAATGTAGAAAAAAATAAAAAATTCACTATGTTTTTATATCCAATTTAATTGTGAAATTGGTTAAGAAAAACTAAATTAGTTAAAAATTTTTATATTTAACATAAGTATACATTTAAAAATAATTAAAATATAATTTAACTATATGAATAAATTAAATGAAAAAGAAATTTTGAATTTAAATTCATTATTTTTCATTATTCCTCAAAAAACAAAATTTCACAAAAAATTAAACAAAATTCACTGTAACCTACTTTTTAGGGTAAAATTTCAAAGATAAAGTTTTTTTTGACGTTTAAAATTTTTAAATGTTCCAAAATTTGAATTTAAAATAGGTTCTCCTTTGAAAGGTGGTAAAATTTCCTTTTTTAAAATTTTGATCTTTATGTTGAATATTGGGATTGTTTTTATCTTATGTTTATCAAATTTATTTGATGAAAAAAAAACTATTTGATTTATTTTATAATATAAATATTTCATTAATATTATTCAATAATAATAATAAAATTTAGTTTATTAGGTTAAAATTAATTTGTGATCATAAAAGTTTGTTTATAAAAACACTCTATATATATTCAATTGGTTCATATATTAATTTCTAATTAATACATAACCAATGAATTAAACCATGTATTTTCATAATTTAGTTAATCGTATTCATACCATCTGACTTTACGGTTGTGTTATATCTTACTATATTAAATACCAATATTTTTGGTAATATATTACTGTTCGGTATAACTTGGTCTTGCATATTACGCGCCCCATCAAGGAAAGTCAGTCTTGCGTTTAGTGTACACCAACCTCAGTATTCTGTGTAGAGTATGATAGAATTAATGATGTGTGTAGTGCACAATTAACTTGTTTTTTTGTATTATGTAATCCAAACATAGTGTTTTACTATAAATAACAATTTACAGTGTTGCATGAAATGAATATTATCAAATAGATTAAATTAATTAAAAACAATATTTCACAAAATCCCAGGGTGTCATCAGATCTTTATTTCATATATTCGTTTCTCCACTACTTGACTCAAATAATTATTCTTGGTCATTGGATCATTTATGATAGCCTAGGATGAGTCTTGGAGTTCCTGGAATTAGGAAATACAAATAAATGATATTTATTTGACTCGCGGGGTTGCAAGTTACATGGATCACTTGGATAAGTTGTTGAAAATTTTATAATAATTTATATTCAGTATAAATAACCAATTGAATTCACATTTTCATGGTTTATGGACTTATACGTTATCTAGTCCATAGTAGTAAAAACTGAGTTTCTTAGTGATGATAACTGTAGTTGAGGTTAATTTTATGATGTTTCACTTATTATGTTTATGATAAATACATATATTCTATAATTTATGTGATTTCATAGGACAACCCACCCATACTAATTGGGTGGTCGATTCTTACTTGACTATGGGGGTAATTTTCCCCAACATCTAGGTTGTAAGGGGTGGATATCTGACTAAAACTCTTCCCATATTCTCTTCTCTTGAGAGTATTAAATGCAGCTATGAATTGTGGTTACCTTTATAAAATATGTGTATAGAGGGTTGTGATGTTTGTTGGTTATTTACCACACATATACCTATATATATAGTATCATAAATAATACTATTGGAATATTTTATTTATTGTGATGGATTAACATGTAGTACACTGTGTCTTGAATATGGTGTCTTCATGAAACTGCTTGATCACTATTTGGAGGGTCTGTTGGTGATAATATTATGTGATGCATGGGTTTCAGTTTATTATATTGTTTCCTTTGATGTATGTGACTTATTTTGAGAGATATGCATTAAGACATGGGACATAAGTGTAAGAGCAGCATACATGTCAGAAAGTGGAGGTAGGGTACCTTCACGTTTATTTTGTGTTGGATGTTATATTAATACTTGTACATGATACATAGTGAGTGAACCATGGTGAGGTTTTGGACATATAATATCCAATTATGTGATGATTTATCATCATTTATTATCCATCAAGATTTATTATGATTTCATCACATTTTCATGAGAGGATCCTACTGAGTATAACTCTTATGAAAACTCTAATCTATATTTACTATTTTTAGGTCATTAGGAATAAGTTGGTAATTGGTCTTGAGATTACTATCTAAAGGATTCCTTCATGTTTTTATGGGCTTCGAGGTCGCTACCAAGGATTTTCATTTGTTATTTATAGTGTCATTTTTTCATTTTTTTCATTTTGTTTGAAATTGTATATAAGTATTGGGATCCTTTCTTCACTTTTATTTTTTACAATAGTTGTTTGGTTGTATTATATAATCTATTGATCCATGTATTCTTCATATAAGGTAATTCCATCCATTTTTGTGTATGATACACCCATAGTGTTAGTCATTAACCATTTGCCTATTAGAAGTGGGATTTGAGGATCACCATCATTCTTCATAAATTTCATGCCCAAGAGAGGTGCCATTGAGGGAATGTGGTTGTAATATGGTGGTATCAATGCTTAGTTGAGGTATTAAATAGACATTGGAGGTACGCACTAGTGAGTAGTACATTTTTTGTTTGGTAAACAATGTCATCTGAGTCTATTATGATATTTATATAAGGGAGGGTATCTAGTACATATGTATTTAGGTCCGCTTATGATTGGATGCAATGTACATCATTATTACATAGCCTAATATGAAATGTAATGATGGTTTTATGGAAGATTCCTAATAAAGGATCATGTGTTATTATTTCTTTTGCCTACATTAGAAATGGGTAGAGGTGGGTGTTTGGTTGAATCTTAATTAATAAATTTTAAATATTCCATATTCTAGGATTTGAATTACCAAACTATGTTTTATTTTTTAGGAATATCTTGAGATCTACTTCATCATTGGTTTGATGTCAAATATGTTCAGAAGTTTGTTCTATAATATTTCTATATATTTTTGTTCTATGAGGTATCAATTTTGAATTCAGTGAAAATATACTCATTAGAGGAGGTGGAGATAATCTTAAGTTCTATATGTGATCATAGGGAGCACTGAGATTTTTTAGGTGTCAATGTTTAATAGGGAAGCTGGGTAGTGGTGGTTCTTGATCCTATAGAATCATGACGAGTCGTCTATATCATGAGAAATGTTTTGAGATGAGTTTTGAGATGAGTTTCATTGTTATACCATAAGGGAATCCAAAATCATGGAGATTATTACCCTTCAATCAAAAATCATCATTATGTCGGGGGTTTAAGAATAATTTTGTAAACATTTTATGATATTCTCTGATCCAACTACAACTTTAGGAGTCTATAGAGTGTGATTTAATGGAGAATTTTTTGTTATGTATTTAGATTTAAGTCAAAAAATTTATGTTTCCAGCATGTCTTGAGGTTACAGAGAGAGTACAGGTTGTAGAGAGTACATTGGATATCTACGGATCATCTCAAGAGGGGAGTTTTAAATAATATTAATATTATAGATCTCTAATATGGGGTTCCCAGTTTCCTGGACAAAAGGTTATTCAAATAGCCATGGGTAGGTCCCATTCATCTTTATATAATTTTATTGAGGATTGTGGCTTTATATTCCCTACCTATGGATATAATGATTATTTCTTATGATGGTCATGCTCAATAGTGGTGGGAGTGCCTGGACTTGTTTAGCATAATGTGTCTGAATGGTGTTCCACTTTTGTTTCCTCTATTATAGATGTATAATCTAAGGAAATAGCTTTAGGGTACTCTAGACTATGATCAGTAGAGTCTATATGGGGAATGTAGAGAAAAAACGGATGATTCTCATCATCCTTAGAAGGTAGAGAACAACCGTGGAGGTTTTATTCATCAAGGTTATAGAGGTATTGTAGTAGGTCATGGTCAAATGCATGATCTATATTTTCTAACTGTGAGTGATCTAGATGTCATTTTAGGTTCCTTTTTATTTTTCTTTACTTGGGTACATTCTTTGTTTGATTCTATAGTTACACGTTCCTTTATTTCACCCACCATGGTCCATCATTTGTGACTTGAGGTTGAGAGGATTGCAGTTCCTTTAGAATTGATGGAATAAATTAGAGTTTGATTAAACTTTTATGAAGTGTGTATACCAATTTTTTTGGACCCGTCCTCAGGGGCCGTGCCGTGACTACCCCAAGCACGCCTTCCATAGGCCAGGGGCTGGCGACTAGCACCAAAAGAGTAAATCCCGATAACTGGGAAGACATTGCCTTTATAAAAGTAAACAAAACACCACAGAGTACAAGAAGAAGTAAAACACTAAGTACAAAGAGAAGTGCTGAAAGGTAAATGGGCCAAAATACAAACTCAAATGAAAGTACAACTACAACAGAAAAAAGTACAATAGAAAAAGACAACAGTTGGAAGGACGAAAGCAGCTCCTGGGTCGTCCTCCTCAGATCCTACCTAAAGGGTAGGTACAGATGGCGCATCTCCTGGATCTTCCACCACAGATCCTACATGAAGGGTAGGTACATATAGCCTCTACAATTCTCTCACCCTTAAACCTCCTCCGAGTGTTGTCTCGCCGTGAAGTCCACCTCCAGATACTGACTTGACGTGTAGTCCACCTCCAGGTACCGTCCAGTCCTCGAATGCTCGGCCTCCGTCAGCACTGCCCGTCGTCTGTAACCAACACAATGAGGTGCGGGCATAGACCGTGTAGGGGTGATTATAACGATAATCAGTAGGGACCCCAAGACCCTCAAGGTCTCACTAAAACCAACAAGGATAACCACAAATAAGATTAAACCAGATATCCTCTACTTAGGTATATGCCCATACATATACCTAAGTTATCAAGTAACCCATCTCAATCATGAGGAAACACAAGGATTATGAAATCAACGGATAACCACTACCCAGGTATATGCCCATACATATACCTAAGTTATCAAGTATCCCATCTCAATCATGAGGAAACACAAAGGTCATAGACTCAGCTCAAACCAGGATTTTGATTATCGAAACCGTAATTACTGAAGAGCCCTGTCTCTGGAGTGTACAGTGGTCATGTCATTTCTCCGAGGTACTGCTCACTAACCTAAGATTGCTGAGGTACTCTCCTGTCGAGTACTGCGGGTCTGCGGCCAACTACCGGGCGCTCCCCCTAATAGCCTACAGAGGTACTCCTCCTGTCGAGTACCGTGGGTCTGCGGCCATCTACCGGGCGCTCCGTCCGCTATGGGTCAGTCGCCAAATACCGGGCGCCCCATCCACTGGGCTAGTCGACTCACTCCAAGTTGAGTCGGTCAAGCAGTCATTAGGTCTCAGCCGGCTACACGGTCTTCGTACTCCGTACGCTCTTCTCTGAGAGGGTCTGCTCCATGAGCTACAGGTCGACACTCCAAGTATCACAAAGTCCCATGAAGAAGTATCTCAAAGGACCACCTCGTCATAGGGGTCTCAACGCAACAGACGGCGGGTCAATCGGATGCCCGGTCTGTGAGTTATTACCCTTTTCCTCCCAGGGGCCCAGTTGGTTTCGTGAGTGAACCAACCCGGTTGTATCTCAACTATACCCCGAACTCTCATAGGGTATACTCATAGGGACTGTTTCTCAACGTGATCACCAACGCCGCTGACGGTTCGTCAAACGGACGTCCGGTCTGAAAGATATCAGCTTTTCCGTTCCAGGGGCCCGGTTGAATTTCGGGTACGATCCAACCCGGCCACTATCCAATAGAAAACAAACTCAGGCGAAGTATTCCAACAGTTCCGTCTCATCATGAGGAATTCAATGAGATATACAGCATGTCAATCGGACGCGCAGTCTGTGAGTTATTGGCTTTTTCATTCTAGGGGCCCGGTTGGTTTCATGAGTGAACCAACCAAACCGCACTCCGACGGCATCTAAACCTCGAGCGGACTAAGCCAAAAGATCCTTCCCACTTAGAGGAATCCATCAAAGTCGACGGCACGTCAATCGGAAGTCCGGAGCTCATGATATGAGCGTTTCCGCTCCAAGGGCCCGGTTGGTTTCGTCTACGAACCAACCCGACCTAACACAAAGTATTATGAAACCTTGAGTCCGATATACCGAAACGACCATCTCGATCCAAGGATCGCATCGCAATTGACGGTGCATCGATCGTAGACCTTTAGCACAAGTTATGGGCATCCGACCGAAAAAAGTTCGGTATTAAGGGGTTCAGGCCCGGTCCGACCCGGCCCGCTACTCCGGGGGTCGACCCGAACCGGGTCGACCCGAACCGGGACCGGTTCCGGCCCGCTTCGGCGTGGCCCGGCACGGCCTGGCCTGGGCGCGGCCCATCCTTGGCATAGCGCGCCCAACGCGCTGGCCAGGCGCTCGGCCAACCGGTCGAGCTGTTTGGCAGGGGGGCCCCTGCCCCCCTAGTGTAACCGCGGCTCCCCATTAAATGGGGCTCGTTTTGTGTTGGCCGGCTGGTGGAATTAATTCCCCTGGTTTCCCTTTTGTACGGCCGGCCCGCACCGACCGGTCGGTTCTGCCAACAAGGACCGGCGACGGCCGGTCCTTCCTCCTTCGCCGACACCGGCGGCCCGGAACCGGCCGCCGGTCACCCTGCTCCGCCGCGGCCCGGAACCGGCCACGACATGGTTCGTCCGGCGCGGTGCGACGGCACCGCGCCCCTTCGCCGCGGCCCCGATCCTGCCGCGGTGTCTTTGGTTTCCTTCGACACGGCGTGACGGCATCGCGTCCTGGTTTAACTTCACGGTGCGACGCGACAGCGACGCGCATTACATGCCGTACGATCCCGCGTGGTGCGACGACACCACGCCATTCTGTCCCAACCATATTAGAAACGACATTCAAATTGGTGGAGGTTCGTCCGTGTTTGTGTGGTCCGGCCCCCTCTCATTAATTGATAGCAACTGGTCGTAAATTCACGAAGGAAGACAAAGTAGAATTCACGAAAAAAGATAATTAAATAAACCCCTACTTGAGCGTATCTAGAACGGGGGTTCGTCGCGGAAAATGATGTCGCGAGGTGAAGCTCTGTAAGTTGACGGAGAACGCCAAAGGAGGAAGTGGCGTCTCCTTTTCATTGACATGGGAAGAATATCTAAAGAGGGTACATCGTCAATCTTCAGAAACACACCGGCTGCGAAGAGGAGAAGAGACGGCACATCGATCTCTTCTTACGGTGACAGTGTTCTTCTTCGAAGTCTTGGTGTTCTTCGTGATGAAGATGAAACACCTAAGAGCTCTCTCCTCAATTTTCCATACACAACATCCAACCAAAATAAAATAAGGCTCACCCTTATTTTATTAACTCATGCCACAATTCAAAAATTCAAATCTTAAATTAATTTATTGAATTGTTATGTTGGCATACTTAAAGTGACGAGAGGAAAAGTCAAAAGAGTTGCACAACTTAAGTGGGGGTTATGAGGAGTTAGTGAGTTAAGGAAATTGAAAAGTTGGGGGCTCGTGTGGGCCCCACCTCACCTTTAATCCACACAAGAGAAACTAATAAACATTGGGTCCCACCCTAACTCCTACACTTAGGTTCTAACTCATGGAGAAGAGAAATAAAATTCTCAACGAAAATGTTATTTCGCTAACACTTAATCCACAAATTTAAACAATTCATAATGAGAAAAAGCAACTCCAAAAAAGGCATTCCTAAGCAATTATCGGCGCTACGGTTCCATCGGTGCCCTCAGAATTTGATTCCGAGCACCGGTTCAAAAGATAGGAATTCCCGCTCGTTCGTTCACTGAATGTACCCGAGCTAAACATCGGATAGAAATTCCGGGCACACTGGGCCTCGGAATCAAGTGCCGTCAGAAACTACGTTCATGTAAAATCCCAAAGAAAATTAACAAAAAAATTTCCCTTGAATTTTACGGGTCTTTACATTACTCCCACCTCAGGGCTTTACGTCCCCGTAAAGCTACAACACAATCTAGGGATACAAAAATGGTATTGAGCACGCATCTGAGCCTCCTGCTCTCATGTGCTCACCTGGAGGTTCCCATACTGCCAGTGAAAGCGCACCCAAGGAATCGTCCATCCTCGTAGGATCCGCTCCTTTCTATCCTCGATTCCCACTGGAACCTCCGTGAAAGACACCCCACCACCATCGTCTAGTTTCCCATGGTCGATGATGTGTGAAGGATCACACACGTATCTCCTCAGTTATGATACGCGAAAGTTGTCGTGCACCTGGTGAAACTGAGGTGGATGGGTCAGGTGGTAAACCACCTCGACTACCTAGCTGAGGACCTATAAATGGTCCACTAAACCTCCGGGATAACTTTCCGCCTTGGCCACATCTTCGTAAACCTCGTCGAGGTGAAACCCGTATAAGGATGTGATCGTCATCCTCGAACTCTAGAGACCTCCAATTACTGTCAGCATAAGGCTTCTGTCAGCCCTGTGCTTTCCTCATCTGCTCTTGGATGACCTGGACCTTCTCTAGTCTCACAAGAGCTGCTATGATTTCTTCTTTTCCGATAAGATAAATCTGGTCTCATCCCTTGGATGAACCACATTCATTGCCTAAAACAGTCAATTCTGACATGAATGATGCATTCATGCCATGGATGAAGTCGTAAGGCCTCGACGTAACTACCATGATAACCAACTGTCACTCTCACCTCCAAGGTTTGAGTCACACTTTCAGCATCAGTGTGAGGTCACTAGGTATCCTCTAGTAGAAATCTCGAAAGTGAGGGTCAAGTCAACAGTTTTAGCTGGGACCTCTCAGCATCAACCAAACAAAAGGACAGGAAAGAAAACATCACAAAGATAAGTGTCTTTTCATTATTTCATCTCATAGTACAAAGACACAAATGTAACAAAAACAAAACTAGAAGGAACATGATCAATAGCCTCCAGGTCTGGAGCTAGTCCCGCTGATGTCCATATGCTTCCAGAGCTCCATTACCATAGGCCTCAATTGCATGAAGCTGAGCGCTCTCATGTCCTCCTGTCCCCTGCGGTCGGGGTGGGCCTCCAGGTGGTGGTGGTGGAAATACCCCGAAGCGTCTTCCACCTCCAATTGCACGGCAATCTCCTCTTCCATGGCCTCCTACTCCTTGCGGTCTGCCCTGATCGAACCTATGCCTCTGCCTGGGAGGTTCTTCATTTAACTGCTGGTCATCTGCATGGTGGGTCAGACAGTCACGTGTCATGTGACCAATCCCGCCACAGGAGTAACATTGTCCACTCTCGGCACGACTGGTTCTGACTCCACCTCGGTTCCCCCGCACAACTGAACCTAAGTCGTGCAGTCGGCCACCGGTAGGTCTGGTCCTCTTGGACCTCTGCGTCATCTGTCTACTGTCTGCTGTAGAAGAAGCTGCCGCAAGACAGCTAGTGGTGGGTTGTGCTGCCGGAGACTGCTCAGCAAGGAATCTCTCCACTAAGAGGGATCTCTCCAACACCCCTATCTGGGTCGGAATGATGTGAGAAACAACAGAAGCTCTAATCTCCCGCCTGAGCCCCTGCTCGAAGGTTCGGGCCCTGAAGAACGGGTCTCGTACCATATATGTGGAGTAGCGCGAGAGGTCTGTGAACCTCGCTGAATACTACGCCACTGTCATGATACCCTGCCGCAGCTGAAGTAGCTCCTGTATACGCACTTCTCGAAGGGTGGCTGGTACAAACTCTGCCCGGAATAGGATCTCGAAGTCTGCCCAAAGAAGTGTCGCATCGTCATGCATCTAGAGCATCAGGCTCCACAATCTTCCTGCTTATGCCTGAAGAATTCTGGCAGCGAGGATCACCATGATGTCTGTCGGCATCCCCACTAGCCTGAAGACTCTCACCACAGCCTCTAACCAATCCTCAGCCGCCAGCGGGTCCGTCTCTCCCCGGAACCTGGGTGGACTCTGGCGATGGAACTCGTGCAGTGCGCTCAAGCGATGTGCACCCTCTACTGCTGGGGCTGGTGGAATCGGTGGCCCAACGGGTAGTAGTACCGTTGGTGCGCCTGCTGGTGGATCAACTGAGATAGGGCACGGTAATGAGGCCACGTCGCTCGGCGGTCTGTCATTACGAACAACTCTCGGGGCTCTAGCTGGTCGTCCGCGAGGAGGCATCCTGAAAGAAAAAAACATGACACAGTCAAAAGATTTATACCTGGTGAGCTGACCTAGTTTGAGCTGATATTTAAAAACTTCTGGAAACACACATGCAATCAGTGTTTTCGTGCACAAAGTCAGAAATCAATTTTCAGGGTCCTGGTGTACGGATACGTCGGCCGCCGCACCAACACTGGACTCCCTAGACTGATAACCACACCCAATACGCCAAACACTATTGCTTCAAAAAAGATCAGAGTCCCAAATTCTACGGTAGAACCGATCCTCCTCTGATACCAATTTGTCACGACCCGTCCTCTGGGCCCGTGCCGTGACTACCCCAAGCCCGCCTTCCATAGGCCAGGGGCTAGCGACTAGCACCAAAAGCGTAAATCCCGATAATTGGGAAGGCATTTCCTTTATAAAAGTAAACAAAACACCACAGAGTACAAGCAGAAGTAAAACACTAAGTACAAAGAGAAGTGCTGAAAGGTAAATAGGCCAGAATTCAAACCCAAATGAAAGTAAAACTACAACTGAACAAAGTACAACAGAAAAATACAACAGCTGGAAGGACGGAAGCATCTTTTGGGTCGTCCTCCTCGGATCCTACTTGAAGGGTAGATACAGATGGCGCAGCTCCTGGATCGTCCACCACGGATCCTACCTGAAGGGTAGGTACAGATAGCCTCTACAACGCTCTCACCCGTCAACCTCCTCCGAGTGTCGTCTCGCTGTGAAGTCCACCTCCGGATACTGACTCGTCGTGTAGTCCACCTCCGGGTACCTTCCAGTCCTCGAACACTCGGCCTCCATCAGCACTGCCCATCGTCTGCAACCAACACAACGAGGTGCGGGCATAGCCCGTGCAGGGGTGAGTATAACGATACTCAGTAGGGACCCTGAGACTCTCAAAGTCTCACTAAAACCAACAAGGATAACCACAAAGAAGATCTCAACAGATAACCTCTACTTAGGTATATTCCCATACATATACCTAAGTTATCAAGCAACCCATCTCAATCATGAGGAAACACAAGGATTATGAAATCAACGGATAACCACTACCCAGGTATATTCCCATACATATAACTAAGTTATCAAGTAACTCATCTCAATCATGAGGAAACACAAAGGGCATAGACTCAGCTCAAACCAGGATTTTCATTATCGAAACCATAACTGCTGAAGAGCCCCGTCTCTAGAGTGTACAGTGGTCATGTCACGACTCCGAGGTACTGCTCACTAACATAAGACTAATGAGGTACTCCTCCTGTCGAGTACCGTGGGTCTACGGCCATCTACCGGGCACTCCATCCGTTGTGGGTCTGTCGCCAAATACCGGACGCTCCCCCGAATAGCCTACAGAGGTACTCTTCATGTCGAGTACCGCGGGTCTGCGGCCAACTACCGGGCGCTCTGTCCGCCATGGGTCAGTCGCCAAATACAGGGTGCTCCATCCACTGGGCTAGTCGACTCACTCCAAGTCGAGTCGGTCAAGTAGTCGTCAGGTCTCAACCGGCTACACGGTCTCCGTACTCCGTACGCTCTTCTCTGGGAGGGTCCGCTCCACGAGCTACAGGTCGATACTTAATGTATCACAAATTCCCATGAAAAATAATATCAAAGGACCACCTCGTCATAGGGGTCTCAACGCAACAGACGGCGCGTCAATCAGACGCCCGGTCTGTGAGTTATTAGAATTTTCATCCCAGGGGCCCGATTGGTTTCGTGAGCGAACCAACCCGGCCGTATATCAACTGTACCCCGAACTCTCACAGGGTATAATCATAGGGACCGTTTCTCAACATGATCACCAACGCCGCTAACGGTTCGTCAAACGGACGTCCGGTCTGAAAGCTATCAGCTTTTCCGTTCCAGGGGCCCGGTTGAATTTCGGGTACAATCCAACCTGGCCACTATCCAACAGCAACCAAAAATCAGGCGAAGTATGCCAAATGTTCCGTCTCATCATGAGGAATTCAACGAGACAGACGGCACGTCAATCAGACGCCCGGTCTGTGAGTTATTGGCTTTTTCGTTCTAGGGGCCCGGTTGGTTTCGTGAGCGAACCAACCCGACCGCTCATCGACGGAATCTAAACCTCGAGAGGATTAATCCAAAAGATATTTCCCACTTAGAGGAATCCATCAAAGTCGACGGCACGTCAATCGGACATCCGGAGCTCAAGATATTAGCGTTTCCGCTCCGAGGGTCCGGTTGGTTCCGGGTACGAACCAACTCAGCCTAACACAAAGTATTACAAAACATTGAGTGAAATATACCGAAACGACCGTATCGATCCAAGGATCGCATCTCAATTGACGGTGCGTCGATCTGAGACCCGTAGCACATGTTATGGGCGTCCGACAGAAAATATTTCGGTATTAAGGGGTTCGGGCCCGGTCCGACCCGGCCCGATACCCCCGGGGTCGACCCGAACCGGGTTGACCCGAACCAGGACCAGGTATGGCCCGCTTGGGCGCGGCCCGGCTTGGCAGGGGGGCGCCTGCCCCCCTGGTGTAACCGCGTCCCCCCATTAAATGGGGGTTGTTTTGTGCTAGCCGGCCGGGGGAATTAATTCCCCCGGTTTCCCTTTTGTCTGGTCGGCCCGCACCGGCCGGCCAGTTCTGCCAACAAGGACCGGCGACGGCCGGTCCTTCCTCCTTCGCCAACACCGGCGGCCCGGAACCGGCCGCCGGTCACCCTGCTCCGCCGCGGCCCGGAACCGGCCGCGGCAAGGTTCATCCGGCACGGTGCGACAGCACCACGCCCCTCCGCCGCAGCCCCGATCTGGCCGCGGTGTCTTCAGATTCCTTCGACGCGGCGCGACGGCGTCGCGTCCTTGTTCAACTTCACGGCGCGGCATGACGGCGCCGCGCATTACTTTCCGTATAATCCCACGTGGTGCGATGACACCACGCCATTCCGTCCGAAACATATTAGAAACAACATTCAAATTGGAGGAGGGTCGGCAGTGTTTGTCCGGTCTGGGACCCTCTCATTAATTGATAGCAACTATTCGTAAATTCAAGAAGGACGACAAAGTAGAATTCACGAACAAAGATAATTAAATAAGCCCCTACTTGAGCGTTGCTAGAACAGAGGTTCGCTGCGAAAAATGACGTCGCGAGGTGAAGCTCCGTAAGTTGACGGAGAACGCCCAAGGAGAAAGTGGCGCCTCATTTTTGTTGACACAGGAAGAAGATCGAAAGAGGGTGTGTCGTCCATCTTCGGAAACACACCGGCTGCGAAGAGGAGAAGAGACGACACGTCGATCTCTTCTTATGGTGACGACGTTCTTCGTCGAAGTCTTGGTGTCCTTCGTGATGATGATGAAACACCTAAGAGCTCTCTCCTCAATTGTCCATACACAACATCCAACCAAAATATAAGAAGGCCCACACTTATTTTATTAACTCATGCCACAATTTAAAAATTCAAAACGTAAATTAATTAACTGAATTGTTATGTTGGCATACTTAAAGAGAGGAGAGGAAAAGTCAAAAGAGTTACACAACTTAAGTGGGGGGTTATGTGGAGTTAGGGAGTTAAGGAAATTGAAAAGGTGGGGGCTCGTGTGGGCCCCACCTCACCTTTAATCCACACAAGAGAAACTAACAAACAGTGGGTCCCACCCTAACTCCTACACTTAGGTTCTAACTCATGGTGAAGAGAAATAAAATTCTTAACGAAAATTTTATTTTGCTAACACTTAGTCCACAAATTTAAACAATTCATAACGAGCAAACGCAACTCCAGAAAAGGCATTCCTAAGCAATTATCGACGTTGCGGTTCCATCGGTGCCCTCAGAATTTGATTCTGAGCACCGGTTCAAAAGATAGGAATTCCCGCTCGTTCGTTCACTGAACGTACCCGAGCTAAACTTAGGATATAAATTCCGGGCACACCGGGCGTCGGAATCAAGTGCCGTCAGAAACTGCATTCTTGTAAAATCCCAAAAAAAATTAAGAAAAAAATTTCCCTTGAATTTTACTAGTCTTTACATAGTCTATAAGCTAGTTATAGGAAAGAACCACACTTGGGGAGACATAATATGTTTTTGGATACATTGATAATATATCATCCTCAACATGGACTGGCTATATTTGTTATAGGATGTCATGAATTACTTCAAGAGGCTGATAGTGTTCTTTGATTCTAACAGAAATTATATAATGTTTTTTTGGAAATAAATACCCTCAAATGGGATTTATTAATTTCTACTCCCTATATTTATTGAAGGTTTATTTGGTGCTGAGTTCATCCGAGGTTTATCTTACATTGTCTCCCAATATTTTGGAAGAGTACCCCGATATCATTCTTGAAGAGGTTGTAGAGCTACCCCCTTGACAAGAGATTGATTTTGTGGTAGAGTTACAATAAGAAACATCTCTTATTTCAATATATCCATGTTTTATGAACCCTTTTGAGTTTCAAGAGATGTAAATATGGGTCAATGGTCTCTTGTAGTCATTTTTTTGGATGATCATGTCACCATGGGCAGCATAAGTTTTGTTCACATGGAAGGCTGATGGAGGTTTGCATCTATGTATAGATTATCATCAAACAAATCAGGCGATAGTAAAGAATTTCTACCATCATCCATGAATTGATGATTTATTTTCATAGATTAATAGAAGTAATTGGTTCTCAAATATCAATCGAAGATCATGATATCATCACATGTTGTTCAAGTATGTGGATATTCTGAAGACTACTTCCTAATGTCATTATGTAAATTATGAGTTTTTTGTAATGTAATTAGGTGTGTAAAATTAACTATATATATTAATGGGATTGATTAATGTAGTGTTCTAATAGATTCTGGATTGGTCCATGGTTGTTTCATTAATGAAATCATCATGTACTCCGTGTAAGAGGAGGAGCACATAGAGAATCTTTATGCCATTATGGGATTTCATCATCACCAGTAGATGTTAAAGAAGTTGTCAAAGTGTTATTTTTAGACTCATAAAGTTCATTTCATTGTTAATTTTTTATCCCTCCATATATAAGTCATGTATTATTCAAATATAAAGACAACGGTTTCTTAGGAATCCCATAAGAATGTTGAAGAGGTTAAAAGGTTCCTTGGTCATGTAGGATATTATAGGATGTTCATAATCAAATTCTCAATGATTATTGTCCCTTTAAAATCCTTGAACAAAAAGGATTTGGAATTATTATGTACTAACAAATAGAAGGTGATTTTAAATTACCACATGGAATGATTTTCCAGTTCCATGGTTCATTATTTTAAAAAAGGGGGAGTCCCCATTAAGGTATATAATGTTGTTTCTCATCTAGGATTCGGACGTGTCTTGATGAAATAGAGGGAAATTGTTTCTTATAGTTATATATATTTATGAGCCCATGAATGTAACTATTCCTAAAATGATCTCGAATTTTAAGTGTTTTTTCCTTCCTTGGATTCATTCCTACACTATTCCATAAGAGAATGTTTTTTGGTTTTCACTGATCATAAGTGCTTGAGGTATCTCATCTCCCAGAGTGAACTAAACATGTGATAGTGATAGTGGATGGAATTATTTCAGGAATATGACTATGTGGTATCTTTTACAATATGAAAGGGTAAATTTGTAGTTTATGCACTAAGCAGGAAGTCATGTAATGGTGTTGTGCATGTGTAAGGGAATTCTTATAGAGTAATTGAAAAACTCTCCATGATGAATCTTAATATGAGATATGTTGTTAATAGAGGATTATTTTTTAGATGATGTTTAAATATTAATTTATTTATTAGATTGAGGATTCCTAGTAGGGGGATTCTAGAGTGGATGTTTGGAAGGATACAATTGTAATTAGAAATTCTCTTAATGGATGGACTGAAGTTGCTCAAGACCAGTTATTGTTTTAGGGAATGATTTTCATTCCATCGTTGATGCTCAAAATGGTTCATCATGAGTTCCAAAAATCTCCCATACTATTACATCTTACAATGAATAGGATGTACTATGCTTTGAGTGGTTAGATTTAGTGGATCATGTTGAAGAATTTTGTTTTAGAGTTCATGTACTTATTTTTATTATTTCTTAAGGTGAAGGCTAAACACCATGTTCATGGTGGCTTTATCTTTTCATTAGATGTTATTCAGATAAAGTGGGAGGAAATTTATATGGACTTAATTAGCAATTTACCATGATTTTAGGTAGTTTATAATGTTATCTAGTTAATTGTGGGGTATTTTAAAATATCACCTCACTTCAAAGAAATCAAGGACTCATGCTCTGTGGAATTTCTTTCAACATAGTATATGGAGGAGGTGGTGAGGCTTGATGGATTCATAAGGAATATCATCTATTATCATGATCCTTTTATTTTATATAGGGTATGTAGAGGTCTTCAAACTAATTGTGGTTCTTATTTGGGTTTTAGTGCTTATTTTTATATACAGATAGATAGTCAGAAATAGTAGGCCCTCCAAAAGAAAGACGACATATTGTGTTCTTGTGTCCTCGATATTGGTGGTTTTTCGATGAGATACCTATATTCGGTAGTGTTTACATATAGAAAAAAATTTCTCTCGACATTTGGTAAGAAACTATTTCATGATTTTTATGGTTTACATTCTTATTCTCCATTGTTCTAGACTATGGTTCGAGAATGAGAAATTCTCATGCGATAAGTAGTAAATAGAAAAAAAGATATGGCGAAGGTGAATCGTGAGAGAATAAAGGTGGTGAAGGACTCTCGATAATCTTATGTAGAATATATTATGAGTCCTATAGGGTTCTATGATGGATGTCATGTGTTATTGATAGTGAATCCTTATTCTAGGAAATGATGGTTTAGTCATGGGAATAAGATTTATCTTGCGTTTATTGGGCTTTTGAGGTGTTGGTGCATATAGAAGTAGTTGTTACCGGATAACACTTCACCCAAATATAAGCCAAATTTTTTATTTCTTTCTTATTTTTTTTATTCACTTCTATGTTCATAATGATTATAATAAAATCTATTGGTATGAGATTATAATTGAATATGATGTAACCCTCAAGAAGCATCCCATAGAGATTTAGTATGTAACATCTCGAGATTTTAGAAAATATTTCTCCATAAATATTTTTATTTCATGGATGGTTTGTGTTATATTCAACATCGAGTTTAAACGAACTATGATGAACTATTAAAATATTTTTATTTAATGTGAAATTTATAACCTAGAAATTAATTTAAAATTCATGAATATGAGTATATACTTTATGAAATATATTTAAATTTTGTACTCAATAAATATGTATTGATAAATTTTTTGTAAATAATCATTCTTTTTTTAGTTTAGTCATTTTATACTAAAAATATAAATTTTCTAAAAATTTAGTTCTTCTTGTGAGTGAATATTAGAATTAATTTTTGAATGTTTTTAAAAAATTTATTTTAAAAAATTAATTTCTTTTCTAATTAATCATGTCAAAACTATCTTAGTATATTTCGTTGGGAAATTTTTGAAAAGATTAATTTTTAACTGAATAGTGAAAAATACTGATTTTTATAAAACGAATATTTTCTTTATATTAAAATGATTATTTATGATTTTATTTTTATCTCAATGTCAAATGGTTACTATTAATTTTTATATAGTCTAATTATTTATATTTTAATCATCATTATACCTTATTTTGGAATAAGTATATTTTTTGCGGTTAAACATGTATTTTCAAGAAAAATAAATGTTTATTTCATTTTGAGGGGTTAATTTGAAATTAACTTCTTCCACTTCTATGAGTTCAACATTTTAAAATTTATTAAATATTTTTAATTAGTGTGTCTAACTTTTCTAAATAGGTCCCTTTTTGTCAATAATAACAGTAACTATTATAATTTTATTACCACGGTAATGGTAAATCTATTAATTTAGGTTAAAAATAAAACTACAAGAACTATTAAACAACCCTAAAATTTGAATAAATTTTATTTTTTGAGTTTATTTCTTCCATAAACATAAAATTCTCAGTCATATGTCCTTATTGTAGCCTTTTTTAGGAGATTATTTCCTTTGTTGTATTTTCTTTCAAGAAAAGTCAAACATGTCACACTCTTGGTTTTAAAAACAATAATATTTGAATATAGGTTTATGAAGATGATATATTTTACTGTAAATATTATTTTAATAGATAACATATTTATCTTCACCAGGGTAATTTTTTAAAATTTTTAAGGGAAAAATAATTTCCTTAAATCTTACACATCTCTAGTAGATAAATTATTAAATTAGTATAAAAATAAAATAAATGATATTATAATTATTATAATTATTATAATTTAGATAAATTTTTTGATATGTTAATATATTTGATGAAAATTACCTCTTATGTATTTCTTAATGTATTTGGTTCGAATTTATATTTTTTTTGTTATGTTGTAAATTTTAAAGTAATTAATAGTGTTAGAGTGGAAAATAATGATATTTTATGAAAATAATATTTTATTAAATTATTTAAAAATCATAAAATATGTATGAAGGGGAAAATATATTGTTGAAAATATCATCACTTTTACTTTTATAAGCCATTTTTAAATATTTTCTCTATAATAGTTTCATTGTAATTTAATCTTTTGAGAAATTCCAAAAGTGACACTCACCTCAGTTATAAAAGGAAACCATCTCCATCACATAATTACACCACATTGATCTTTATATCATTACCATACTCAAAAAATTCTTATTCTCAACCACCCTATTCAAACTATAATAGTTATTTTCCTCCCAAACACCAACTCTATATCTCTTTATAGAAGATCTAAAGAAGTTATCCTACAGATGTGGTAATCACCCTAACTGATAACTTTCTTTTTATATTCTTTTATACCTCAAAAAATGTATAACATTTCCCATATAATAATTAATTAAGTTTAAATATTATGATGAACCTTATTATTATTATTAGAACACGAATATACACCCTCTTTCCCATCAAAAAAAATGTGAAAGAATCACTCACGTGTAAGTATATCTTAGCTTCCCCATGAAGCGATACAAATCATTTGTCCTCAACATATTTTATGGATAATTATTATGATGTGTTTAAGTTTATATATGATATTTATAACATAATTAAAATTTTAATATTTTAATATCACATCTACCCTCCTACATTCTAAACCATTTGAAAATGATAACATCGCTCATGTGTAAGTGAGGACTACCACGTCCACAAAGCGATGTGATTTATTTTTCATTATACTTTTAATTGGATGTTAAAGAGGATAGATATAATGAAAATGTATAATATAAATTATATAATAATTATTATAGAAAATTGAATTATTATTTAACGTTTTTTATCCTTTAAAAATTGAATACAACATTCATGCTTACGTATGGCCTACCATCTCCATGAACAGTATAACTCATTTTCTATCTCTATAATTATATTAGAGTATATATATATAATAATTATATATGATATAATAATTATGTAAATGACTTTTTATACTAGATTTTAAAGAACATTCAAATGAATTCAAGCCTATATTATGGGTTTCTCATCTCACTTTTACTTACATGAGACATATATCAAATTCAGAAACTATTTATTTTTTAATGTATATACTGACCCCTTTATATATTATATCATTAATATATTGTTCTTCATGATATTTAAAGCTTCATTTGATATTTTTTCATTCATGTGTCTTAAAATTCACAAGATACCAAAGTGGAAAGGGTTTATTTCACAATATCACAATTATCCAAGATTATTTAGGTTTAAGTCTCGACTGAAGAATATTTCTCTTCCATGTCCATTTTTCTAAAAAAATCAAATATTTTTTGATTATTGTTTGAAATCATATTTACCCATGAATTATTTATTAAAAAATGGTTTGAAGTGAATCTATTTGTTATTTTCAAAATTATGTTTTTTGTTAATTTTTTTGAAAAAAAATAAAGGAATGTTTTTTTAACATATACGACATGTGGTAGTTTTACTAATTTTAGTGAGAATTAATTATTTTAATATTATTTTACATTATTACAAGGTTATTATCAATTAAAATTCCTTCTTTTATAATTTTACTTCTTTAAAATTGATTTGAAAATATAAAAGATATTATCTTCAAAATTATTTCAAGTGATCATTCAAAATAATTTTCCATATAAGATAACATTTTTTTATGATACTTATGATTTATTGGTTATATGATCAAATAATACCATCCCTATTCTTCCTTTATTTGGTTTATGGTTGTAATTTCATGATATTTATGAAAGTTGTTTTTTCTATGGGTTATGATATGATGAAACATTTATGAAACCCATTTTTTTCATGATTTCTATTATGTTTTCTGTTATTTTAGCACACATATGTATAGTTTTTATTATGTTATATGTGGTACCTATATATCCCTCTAATTAATTAGGTAATGTATTACATCTCATCATATAGTTAATGGAAATAAGTCGTTGTGCTTGATTCGTTATGGGGAACAAGTCGATGTGCGTGAGTTGTTATAGGAAACAAGTCAACGTGCTTGATTTGTTATGTGATCAAGGAATTGTAGTTGATCCATTATGAGAAATAGGTATTGATTCCTGATATGATGGTCATGGTATTTAACCTTTACATATGAAATATTTTCTATACTAATGATTATATGACCCTTGTTTAAGACATGAACTTTCGGTTCATTATTGAGTTATGATGATTTTTCATCTTCATGATTATATATTTATTAATGATAAATTTTTATTCCATAACTCATTTTTTATCATATTTTTATATTGATTATGGACATTATATGTGATGGTCATAATATTAAACCCTTATGATAATCTTATGTTTTTAAATGATTATAAATTGATATCTCTTGTGCTTATACTTACTAAGAATATGAGATTAACCATTCTTATTTTTTATTTCCCCATGTTAGGAAAAATGTTTTAGCAGGGTATTCATATGAAGAGTACCATGAGGGAAGATCTTTATTATAGATGTTGAAGATATTTCATAAAATAAAAAAATTGATATCTATTCTCCAAATTCACTTAAATTATATGGTCCATGAATGTTATTTATCTACAATGTAATGTATATTCACCTTTATGAATTAATACTTATATATGAAAATAATGGGTTACTATAGTTAATATCAGTGCAATGTTTATTAGTCCTTTTGAGTTTAGGGTTTGGAATATTTGGTGAATCCCCTAATGATAATTATAATTATAGAATATCAATGTAATGTTTGTCTATGGAAGATATTATGTGATTTTATAAGAAATTTCTGCCATGTATAGATACTATAATGGGATGTTCCTATAATATACTTGAACCTTGGGGAAATAACCCTAAAAAGTTTTCATTGATCTAGTCTTGATCATCACCTGGTACATGAGAACGCCCCTTGCTTCACACCTGGTCTGACACTCCCAAACTATATTATTTGAGTTAATAATTATTTTATTTTTGAAAATTTTTGAAGTATTTGAATTTATGATAATCATGGAAGGCCTAGGTCATGTCTTTTGTGTCATAGAGTCAAATTACGGTATTATAAATTATAATTTCAGTATATTATTATGTGTTTTTCTAGTATGATTATAGTTTCTCACACTATAATTTTGGTTTAAGATATGTTGGAACCATGATCTTTCTCTCCATGAATTAGAGTATGGTATGGTTTGTGTTTGTTTTCAATCCTCAGAGAAAGATCAGAATGTGTGCCAGAAAAGAGATCATACGAAACAAGTAGATAACAAGTATTGAAGGTGGCATCGTTTTCTAGTGTTTTCTGAATTTCTGGACCTCAAAATTGGCAAATGAAGAAAAGTGGTTTAGGAAATGGGACCTGCACGCCGAATACATAGAGGCTTCAAAACTTGTGCGCCATTTGTTTTTCATGATAATATCATCAAAATTTGGCAACGGAAGAAGGGGTGCCCATGTTTGGGGTTGGTTGGGCATGTGACCTGTGCGGAAGAGACTTGAACACCGAAATCTTGTGTGCTAAGGGAAGACTTGCGTGCCGTCGTGCAGGGTATCCAAATTCCTATTAATAGAGGTGGACCTCTCCTTATCCAGTATGAAGTTAATACATAGAGAAAATAAGAGCTCCCATCGTGCAGGTGTAGTGGTCGCGCAAGTGGTGGTGGGTCGTGCAATTTGAATTTGCACGGTAGTTGTTTGCTGCGTGGCCAAGGTGGTTTGGGTGAGAAAGGGTGTTGGTCGCTCAAGTTTGGATTTTGATAAGGAAGTGTCCCACAGGTGGTTGGGTGACACTTGTGTGCCATAATTTGAAGAAGCGTGATAGTTTACCTTTGCGCGCCAAAACCGGTTTGGGTGAAAAACAATTTGAGTCACGCAAGTTTGAAGTTGAAGAAGTGAGTGTCACGCAAGTGGGAGAGCTGGACTTGCGCGCCGTCTTGAAACTTGCGCGCCGGGCTTGGAGAAGCGTGCCAGGTGTTTTTGAAGTACGCTGGTCTTTTTGGAGCTGCACGAAAGCTGGAATATTGCTTGATACCTTCGGTGAAAAGTGAGATTAAACTACGGGTGAGAGTTGGACTTCAACAAAGCATCTACATACAACAGATGATGTATTCATTAGAAAAGATGAAGAGAGATCCATGTCTATAAACTGAGTGGGACTTCACCAAAGGCAGTGAGTTAGGGGGAGTCAACGGGAGTGACCCGATGGATGCAGTGAGCTATCTCTGAACCTTTGTAATGGTAGTGAGCCTGGGATAGAGTGACTGTGACCAAACCTTTGTAATCCACAACTAGTGATGTTTAGTGGAATTTGGTACGACTGAAAACCTGTCGACATATGCTCCTTGGACGTTGCCCTTAGTGGTGAACCAAGTAAAAAGTGATGTGTCGTCTCTCTACATGTGAATGTTTGCTTTCTGATCATATTCATCATACAAGTTTTATAAGTTCTTACTAACATGGGAACAAGATCCATCTTATTAAAAGAAAATGTTGTCGCCCTGATTCACCCCTCCCCTCTAAGGGTGTCCTGGGGTCCTACAAGATAATGGTTAAAACTAGGATTATTTATGTTAATGTTGAATGCGACAGAAAATAGAATTATTTTTCTTTTGGAGAACCAATTAAAATTGGAATAAGAAGGATAATCCATGTAATTATGACCAATCGTAAATATCGTAATATGATAAAAAATATCAACAAGGGCGGGTTTCATAAAAAAACATACAAGAGAATGATAGAGTTTCATTATAAATATAAATAACTAAAGTTAATTACTCATCATTTCAATAAAGTGGGGAGAATCGTAGAAGATAATGAATTAAAGGAATTGGAATATTTTTTTGGTATGGAATATAAGGACATATAGATAGTAATTTCTAAGTAAAAATTAATGTTTTAGATTACAAAATGTATGGGAATAATGGTTTCAATTGGGTATCATCGATGATTGAATACATAAAATGTGGACATTATGGTTATTATGAATATTTGATTCATGGAAAGAAATCTTTAGAAAATGATCAGTAAGGTTATATGAGTAATGGTTATTTCCATTGATGATAAAGAGACTATAAATGAAATATTAAATGAAATTAATATTAAGTAATTATTTAACAATTATTGGTTGAAAAATTAAGAATGAAGTGTAATGATTGAAATGATTATGTATTAGGATTTTAAAATTGTGTTGTAAAAGTGTTTTATGAATAATATTCTAGATTATATGTTTTCTGAAATATATAGGAATTTTTCTTTGGTTGTTTTGATTTAAGAAATTTAAATTATATATTGAATGGTCCAAATATCCACGAAAATTGATTTAGTGGTAAGATTATATTTATTTGTAAAATACATGATTGATGGAAATATAGCACTTAATATGTGTCCAATGTGATGATAATAATGTTTAGTTGGGGTAAACTGTTGATTCAAACTGATTGTATAGTATTGGGAGCCACTAAATTTGTTAGGTATTCGATGAAAATGTGATTTAAGTCATATTTTATAAATTCTATTTCATTTTGGATCTATATAATATATTCAATAGTATTCCATTTTCGTAGGATAAATAATAATGTCATTTTTTTGGAATAACGCATGTTTTCATTAAATTATTAGGGTAATTTAGGTTATTACCCTGTTTCCAGATATTACATGACCAAGGTGTTCACATATTATTTATGTCACATGAAGAGAATCTTTTGGAGATTAAATTTAAGTTGATTTTTGAATCTTAGTGAATTTATATCTAAATTGTTGGGTCTTGAATTTGGCCAGACATATTTTTGAGAAATTTTATGACTAACTACTTATGGATTAGATTAATCTAATCCTTTGGGATTATTATTGATTTTTTATACATTAATGTATTTATCTATATTGTATAATATATGATAACCATTTCAATTTTGGTTAATATCTAAATATAATAGGAGTAGAATGGTATCATTTGGTGGATTATGTGATCTATTATATGTTTATCTTAGTCCTTATGGCATGAAATATTCATCTTATTCGTAATTTGAAAAAAAATATAATATTGTGTTGGAAATATATTAATGTATAAAATTATACTAGTCATTTATGTATATTTCTTTATATTCTAAGTATATATGGTAAATAAATGCCTATACTCTAGAAAAATAATTTTAATACAAAACATTTTCCAAAACAATTCAATTTAGATGGATTAATGTTATTTTCCACATATCTGGTTTACAATTTTTTGATTATTAACATTGTCAAAATCATTAAATTTTTTGTGATCAATGAAATCTAGAGGTCAAATTCCTTCCATGTTATTATCTTCACTTCCCAAAAATGTTATTCTATTTGGAAACCTAATATGTTAAATCCCAGATGACCTTCACAATTCCCTTTCTCTCTTTTCAAGAGAATTTTTTATTAACATTTTTTTAAAGGAAAGGTTTGAAAAAGAAATTTCAAAATGTAAAACCATTTATTTCCAATGAATAGTTCAAATTATGAGGAATCAATTTATTAAAGCAGGGATAATGTGACCCCTCAAGATTTTAAAAAATATTTCACTTTAAATAATTTTATTTCATCGATGGATTGTATTAAACATAACACCAAGTTTAAATGAACTATGATACACTATTAAAATATTATTATTTAATATGACAGTTATAACATATATGTAAATTTGGAGATTATTAATATGATTAACTAAATTATGAAATATATTTATATTTCCTAATTAATATAAATTTATTGATAAATTATTTGTAAATAATAATTCTATTTTTGGTAAATTTATTTTATTCTTCAAAACACATTTTCTCCAAAAATGGGTTTTATAGTGAGTAAAAATTATAATTAATTTCTAAATGTTATATAACTTTTATTTTTAAAAATTAATTTCATTTTCTAAATCAACATTTCAAAATTATATTCTGATTTTTTTATAATTTTATAAATAGTTTAATTTTCTAGTGAATAATAAAACATAACAATTTTTATAAAACTATTATTTTAATTAAATTAAAAAGATCCTTTAATATATTAATTTGATCTAAAAGTAAATTATGTAATATTTAGTTAGAAATATTTTAATTAATTACATTTCAATCATCCTCATACCATTTTTTTCTATAAGTACATTATCAGGTTTAACATCATTTTTCATTAAAACTATTTTTGGTGCGTTTTGTAAGATAAATTTTAAAAAATAGTATTCTACATTTGTGAATTTGAATCTAGAAAAATAGATTCCATATTATAAATTAGTGGGTCAAAATTTTTTAAACATGACCCTTTTATTTTTGTTCATTGTGATTAGTAACTATAATAATTTTTTTATCACGGTAAGGGTAAATTGTGAAATTTAGGGTAAAAATAAATTTATTAGAACTATTAAAGAACCCCAAAACATGCCTAAATTTTATTTTATGAGTTATTTTAATCTATCCTCATACAAATTTCTATTATATGATATTTGTTTCATTGTAATGAGATTATTACCGTTATAGTATTTTATTTCAATAAAAGTCAATTTTTTCACTCTTTTTATTTAATAAAATATTTTAACATGGGATTATCAAGTGGATATGTTAGAATATATATATTATTTGGAAATATAAAACATTTATTTTTATCATGGTTATTTATTTTTAAATTTTTAGGGATAAATAATTATCTTCAATTCACATACAATGTTGACAGAGTAATTATTGAATTAATAGAAAATAAAATAACGGATATTAAGAATACTAAAAGCATTATACTTTTAGATAATTTATGTCATAAAAAAAATTTATATACTAAAACGACCATTTAATTATACATTAATGGATTTGTATTAAATTATTATTTTATTCTTGATGTTATTAACATTAGTGTAAAGAATATTGTTATGATTGAATGTAATGATATTTTATGAAAATAATATTTCATTGTATTTTTAAAAAATCATAAAAATAATAAATATGTAAAAGGGGATAATATATGGTTAAAATTTTTATACCCTATAAATTTATATAAATATTAGAACCATTTTTCTCAAGAATATATTTATTATAATTTAATCTTTTGGGAAATTTCAAAAAATCTCATAACCTCAATTATTAAAGGAAACCTACTCCCTCACATAATTACATCACATTAAACCTTGTATATCAACCATAAAATATAATTTTCTCTTCTATGATTAAATATCCACATTATAGATAGGATTTTATTCATGCATTCCAAACTAATATCCCATTAGTGAAAATTGAAAGTAGTTGTTTTGAGGAAGAGGTAATAACCCCAAACAATCACATTCTTTTTCTACACTTCTTAAACATATAAAAATATTTGATAATTATCATAAAATACTAAATTCTATATCTATAATATGAGTAACGGTTATTATGATTATTAAAACAAAACTATACATCCACTTTCTTGTCAAACTATAAGTGAAAGTATTGCTCATGCGTATGTACAGTTTACCATCTCCATGTAGTGATACAATTCATTTTTCATCACCATATTACACAGATGAGTATTGATATGAAATTAGTTATTATATATTATATTTTTAAAATAATTATAATTTTTTAATGAAAATATCATATTTATTTTTTTCTCGTCTAAAATTTTATAAAATGATAACATCACCCGTGCGTATGTGTGGACTACCTCCTTCATGAAGGAATGTTATTCATTTTTAATTTTGATTTTAAATGGATGGTAAGGAAAATAGATATGATGAATATGTATAGTATACATTATATAATATTTATCCTCAAAATGTAATTTATTATTTAACTTTTATATGTTCCATCCATCAAAAATTGAATATGAAATTCATTCGTATGTACGGCCTATCATCTCCATTAATGGTGTTATTCATTTTCTATCTCTACCATTATGAATAACATTAAATATATATCTATATATATAATTATTATATATGAAATCATAATCATTCAAATGATTTTGGTATATATATATACATATTACATTTAAATATATTATACTGAAGGTTTAAAAGAATTCAAAGGTATTCGGACCAGAGCTTAGGGTTTCTCATCTAAATTTTACTTCAATGAGACATATGTCATATTAACCACTAATTTAGTTTATGTTTTGTATATAATTACACTTTGAAATATTATATCATTAATATATTTTTATTCATAATAATATCATGTAAATCACTTTCAGGTATTTTTTATTCTCTTTATTCATTTTCTTTTTTATTTAGGTGCATCTTGGGACTCCTGAGGTTAAAGATATTTTTCTAGGAAAATGACTTAATGTTTAAGGTTGAATTATTTTTTGAATTTATGGATTCTAGGTATAAATGTGTCAGTGGATTTTCAGGTTCTCCCTATGTTCAAATATTTTTTTGGTTGTTAGGATTTTTCTACAGAACACTAGATATTTCGTAGTCTATAAGAGAAATACACACATTGTAATGGGAGTAAACGTCATGTAATGTATACCAGGAAGAAGTTGTGAATATGGTACATATAATTAACGGATTATATTCCATGTATTTATTTCACATCATATGTAGGTAAATTTCATGTTTTTGTTAAAAGGATATTCATTTCTTGAGGTTTTCGACCTTTATGGATTACATGATGTGTAATGGAATCACACACTTTTTAAATCTCATATTTTGTCTTTTTAGGGTGTCATACATGTGATTTTTGACTCCATTCAGCTACACACTCTATTTTTCTTAACCTAAGAGCCATATTAGTTGATTTTGGGGACCTGAACCCCATATGAATCACTTAATATAGTAATTGATCTCCATTATAGAGGGTTTATATCTCCTCGGGTGAGTAATCATCTGTTCAAATTCATTTCCATAAATCGTGGCAACATCGTCTTTTGAAATATTGGTAATCTTGATATATGATCATGATTATTCATGTTTCCTTCTATATCAATAGTTTTATCTTCCTCTTAATACTAACCGTTAGGTTGTTTTTGGTTTGGTTTGTGTGTTTCTTGAGTTACATTATGATATGTCCTCCTTACCAGCCCTTTTTCTAAATTAAATAGATTATGTGATGTGTGGATTTATTCTACGGCCTCTATTGTCATCATTGTGTTCTCACTTTTTGTTGTATTCCATCACAGGTGTGTACAAGCTGAGTTTGAGGTAGGTTTTTTTGTCTCTATCTTATATCGGATGAACTGCATTGATTTGGTTTTGATAAATTTTTCTCTAAATGAAAAGTTATGATTTATTGATATAATTTAATGTATAAAAAATGGTTTTTGATAAAATAAAAATTTCCCTTGTTTTGGTAAAAATAATAGTTTTTTTCAAGGAATTATGAAATGGGGTTCTGAAATGTTTATAGAAAAATGTTTTTTATGAAATTCTTTGGAAAATAGACCACATGGGAAGCCTTGGGTACTTAGGTTGAAGTTATATTAATATGACTTATCCATTGACATTATTACGGGGGTTAACTCAAGGTGTGTTTCTATGCTCTCTAAGATCATTGTTCTATGTACTTGATAGACTTATTGGGGGTTCAATTTCTAGGGTGTTCTTATTCTCTCAACATTTGATGCATATATCAAGATACTTAATGGCGTATAATGTCTATTTTTAGGTACGAGTGTCCTGGATAGCTTTATATATGGTGATCCGTGCCCTGGTGTTACCTGTTCTTTGATTTTAACTAGTTTAGATTTTACATCCATGGAATTTAATATGATACGTGATACATGCATCTCATTGATTTGAATATATTTAATTTTTTTAAAATATTTTAAATGGTTTTACCTGGTTTTTTTGTAATTGAAAAAATAAAAAATCAAAAACTTTCTCATGATTTTGTTATAATAATATTTAAAATTTTGAGCATGCCTTGTTTTCTATAATTTTAAGAAATATCATATTATTGTATAGGTACTTGTTATGGATCACCTAGGTTGGAGCATACTTAGACCATTATATCACACCTTGTGCACCCCTTCAGTGATGCATAGACCTTTGAATGTCATTTTATGTAAGTAATGTAAAGGTTCCAAAGAAAGGTGGTGAGGTTTTCTATCAACTATATCTGGATATCTGGTTGTGATATGGTGGTATTTTTTCTAAACAATAACATGGGGTATTTGGTTTTCTATTTTAGTTGTCCTTTTATGATTGGACATGTACTTTGGGTTATTATGAGTTCTTTGGGTGGTATCACTTTCCACTACCTTATTTCAATTATGGAATTTGTTAAATCATACGCAGTATCTCTTTTTTATGTGTGTATATATATATTCCATGTATCTACTTCATGTTGGGTGAAATAATTTCTTCTAGATGTTTTTTAATGAATGGGTTCTATTCCCCATCCCCAAGGATTCGGAACACCATTTTTGTATGTGGAAATCCAGTTCGAGTAAATGTCTGAGAGGGTATCCAGGTTAAGTTCAGCATAGTTTGGTATCAATGGTGGTATGTATTCAAGATTCCTTATCTTGGGAAATATGGTAGACTATAGATTGTATTTTTTGGGCTTAGGAGGTAGGTTACAGTATGTTTTTGGCTAACTCTGGTCATGATGAAATTGAAGTTACAATGGGTTGTTGGGATGTGTTTATTCTATTTTGAGTTCCTGGTCAAAATCATATTCTATTATTATAATTATCCAATTTAAACTAAGATTATTCTATTCTATAATCATTTTTTCTATTTCAGTGTACAATGGTATGCCTCTAAGGTATGTTTGGTGGGTTCTTTAAGAGTGTCCAATAGATAGTTCTCATGGTAATCCTCTTAATGATAAACAACTTGTCATGGATATCTTGCGGGTAGTTTGTTATATCAACTAGAATGTACCACAGGTCCATAACATAGTTCTTTATGTACCACCATGATCTAGGGGAGATAGGGATTAATCACATGATTTATTACATTATAATTCATCATCATTTAAAGGAAAAAATGAACCTCAAGAGAAATAGGACTAGCTTGATAAGATTGATTAGAGCTTCAATATCCTGAATACACATGAAAGTATCAAGGTGATGTTTGTGGAATTCAAACATGAGGGTCCTAGAGAGCGATGGTGGTATCCCATGGTACAAGAAGATATAAACATGGTCTTTTACTATAAGGGTTTATAGAGTATCTTGTTCCAATAGTTTTTTCTAGAGTCGTCGATAATGAAGAAAACATTCGAGTTACTCTCTTTACAGTAGGGAGAGTGTTCGGTGTCAGCATACACCAATAAATTTGCTAAGTTGGTTATTTATTCTACAAAAGTAGTAAAAAATGTTAATTTGAAAAGTTAGAAGTCCCTGTAGATTTTTCGACCAAATATTATATCCTAGATACTTCGACAAAATATTTTGTCCTATACGGCGATGGTTGGAAGTGTGATTATGGATGAGATGAATATGGTAGGAAAATTAGGTTATCATTCCCCTTATATTACACCAAGTGAAAAATATGTGGTTAATAGGTTAAAAAGATAAAATGGAAAGACCATCCCATGAGATATGGAGGGGGTTCTCACTGAAAATCATGCTCAACACCTTCTATTAGAGCTAGTAGTGTTCCATCTGACTTTCTATCTATGTAGGAAGGTAGAACACACATGGAATTCATTTTCATCACCAAAAAAGATAGGCAAAATTTGTGGGTGTTATGTCCATCTGCATTATTTCAGTTAGGCTATGTCTGTACCTCATTATGTTCATGGATCATCAGCTCCAAAGGTTACAACAGTGCAGTTAGACATCTCAAAGTCTACAGTTTTACATCCATATGCCTTAGGAGTGAATCATTTTCTCAAATTAGATGATATTTCATTAGATGTATACTAGATTCTAGTGATAGTAAGAGACACCATATTTATTTCATCCTCAATAGTGGTTTTATTTTTATTTTTGTGTGCCTCCCACTCATTTATAGCTGTCCGTTTTGTTGATGTGCTTAAACTTTCAATAGATCACAGGTTAATTTTTATATATTTTTCTACACCTAATGGTAAGAGGAAGTATGAAGGGTTTTAGTTCCAATATTTTTCTCTATCGCTTTATGATTTGATTTATAGGATTTTCTACATCTCGGTCTCGATACTTTTGATGTCATCAATGGGATGGATCTGTTTGTTGTTCATCATGTTGAGAATTAATTTTATAATGGGAATGTCACATTTGATATGGATGATTGGAGATCTTGGGAGTTTTAGGGATGGTGAGATTTATGGTCATGTCATGCATGACCTTCTCAAACATATCATAAGTGTTTTTTGTATAATATAGTTGTAGAGACCAAATATGTTTCATCTGTAGTAAAACTCCCCACTGTTGTTTTGTATTCTATTGAGTTTTTTCCAAAGTATATCTGTAGTCTTCCTATAGAGAGGGAGGTAGAGTTAGTGATTGTTCTAGTTCTAGGTAAATAGATAATTTTGAGACCATATTATTGTATGAATCCAGAAAATATTAAAGAGTTCAAGATTCATTTGGATGACTTGTGGGAAAATGGTTGTGTTTGACCTAGTGTTTTTCCTTGGGTAGTCCCGGTAATCTTTTTATAAAAGAAAAATGGTTCACCCTAATTGTGTATGGAAAAAATGATGTTGAAATGGGTAATGCTTAAGAAAAAGTACACTTTTCCTCACATGGATGATTTTTTGATCAATTAAAGGGGAATATTGGTTTTAGAATATTGATCATTGGTTGGGATGTCATCTAATAAAATATTGGGAGTCTGATATACCGAAGATGGATTTTAGGAGTAAGTATAGAAATTAAAAATAACTAGTCATATTTTTTAGTTTTCCTATTGCTATTAATGTTTTTATAGATTTTTAGAATTGGATATTGCATTAATATCTAGACACATGTATTATAATTTTCATGGATTGTATTTTTTTTAGTCGATGTTAGATCATGAGAATGAGCACCATTTGAGATTTGTTATGGAAATCCTAGGGAGTCACTTTTTTGTATGGAAAGATTTTGAAATAAAAATTTTGGATTCAAGAAGTGATATTATTTTGGGACCTGATTTCTGAGCATGATTTATGTTGATCCTAAGAAGGTGATGGTTGTTTTTCAATAGAAAAATTATAAAATTTCGTTGATATTCAGAACATCATTGATCTTGATAGATAATATCAAAGGTTTATCAAGGACTTCAAAATTTTTGTGTCAGCATTACCTACTATTACCAGAAAAAGGGTAAAATATTTTTGGGATATAAAGCGTTAGTTATCTTTGGACAAGCTAACTAAACTTATGAGATAATCTCCTGCTTCAATATTACCTGATTTAGGTAAGGGGAATGTAGTTTCTTGTGATTCTTCTAGAGATGGTTTGGGCCATGTGCTTATGTAGAATGATCATGTGGAGTATTAAGACACTAATAATCTTTTTACAAAAGAGTTTAGTAAAACTTCTCATGATTTAGATCATTCCATAGTTATGCAAGCGCTTATGTGTTAGGTGCACTATCTTTTTGGGGAGAGGTTCACAGTCTTTTCTGAACATAAGAATTTGAGATATTTCATTTCTCATAAATACTTTTATCTTTTATACATTGGGTGGGTATAATACCTTCATACATATGACTTTGATATCAATTACACCTTAGGGATGGGTAATGACGTTTCAGATGCTCTTAATAGTAATGTACCAATGTAGGATATTCCAAAATCGAAGGAAGTGTGGAACATTATGGAACTCTTCAGTCATTTTCACATGGATACTCAAGAGGATGTTTCATGTATAGTTTTGGCCATTTTTTGTTATCATAATCTCTCATTCATCCTATTATTTAAATTCAGTAGCAAGATGATGTGTTCAATGTAATTCAAGAAACTCTTTATTGTGGGGAGACTATTTTTTACTGGGATCACTCTTCGGGTGGTCTTCTCCATTATGGGAATCAATTTATAATCCAAAAATATTTGAGAAGGCCAATTTTACATGACTATAAAGGTCCTTCATAGGATTTTCATCTAGGTACTATGAATATGTATGATGACATGATATGGTGATTCTGGTGGCAGGGTATGAAGTATGAAATTTCTTATTATGCATCATGTTGTTACACCATTAAATTGATAAAGGTAGAGAATCTGATACCTTTTACTTTTCTATAGAATCTCTAAGTACCAATTATTAAATGGGGAGAGGGATCCATGGAATTGTTTTTTTGTTACCATAGACTCTCTAACAAAGGATTTCTATATGGGTGATGATTGAGCGCTTGAAAAAATCATCTCATTTCATTTAGATCAGGAACACTAGAAACGTTGAATATTAGGGTATGTTGCATATGTATGAGATTATGAATTTGTATGGGGATCCTTATTTCATCATTTTATATAGGGATACTATGTTTACTTTAATGTTCTGGAAAATTATTTAATATAAAAAGGGAACTTGTGTAGCGATGATTACAACTTACCATCCATACACAGACGGTCAAATGAATCATTATATTCTGGTCCTAAAGGATGTGTGTTGTTCTTGTGACATTGATTATGGTAGATCATGGGATATCCATCTAGGACTGTTTGAGGTCTCCTATAACATTAGTTATAGTTTTTTGATCAAATGGATTCTTTTGAGGATTTTTATGGTCTCTTGTTCCAGTCACAACTTATTTTGGAAGCGGTAGGAAAAGAATATTTAGTGGGACTAAATCTTGTTTAAAAGATGTCAATGAGGATTCATGATATATTTTAGTGTCTGGTTACAACATTGAGTCAATAGAAATTGTATGTGAATCAGTAGAATGATATTTTTTATTTCACTGTAGGTGTTTGGTTTTTCATGAAAATTTCTCCCTATATAGGTCACTATCATGTTTGAAAATAGTGTAAGTTTGAACGATGATATATTGGACCATTTGAGGTCACTGAATGGCTTGAGAATTTTTCTTATCAGTTGGAATTTACAGTTTTTTTTAAATGTATTAAATATGTCATCAACTTATCAAACCTCAGGAAATAACAACTTGAAACCTCTAACATTGTGAATTGGGAAGAAATTGTTATAGAACTAGATGTTTTTTGTGTGTGGATAAAATAGTGGAGATCATTGATGCTCATGTGAAAGTCTTGCATGGTAAGTAAATTTCACCAATTACAATTTTATGGCTTCATGGATCTGATTCTCATCAGAATTAAAATAACGATTCATTAATGAGGGATAAATAGTCTCACAACCTTTCTAGACTTCATTCATACACATGACTTCTCGGGGATATAAATACATATGGTAGGAATTTTGAAACATATTGTTACCTTAATTTATTTATTTATTCCTCTTTATTAGTTTTCCCCTTTATTTGGGTTCATCATGGGACTCTTATGGATGAAAATAATTTTCTATAAAAATGAACTAATGTTCAGGGATTCATGTTTTTTTTAATTAATTATTTCTAGGTATAAATGTGTAATAGGATTTTCTGGTTCTCGCTTAGTTTAGAGAACATCCATAGTGGTTTGAAGTTTTATACTAAAAACTAAACTTTTATAGACTTTAGGAGAAAAAACAGTCCTTGTAATGGGATTACATGCCCTGTAATGTATTTTGACTAGAACATGGGAATATCGTATATAGTCTGAAAGGATTACACATCATGTATTTAGTTCACATCATGTAAGGGTATATATTGATATTTTCTAAAAAGTAATCATTTTCACAGTGTTTTTGGCCTTCTTGGATTACAAAATGGTTATTGGAATTCCATTCCATGTAAATCTAATGGTTTTTACATTTTAGGTGTCTTGTGGGTTATTTTGGTTTTCATTCATTTGAAGGATATTTTCCTTTAAATCTCAGAGTTATCCCATGGGATTTTGGGGACCTTTTATTCATCTGAATCATTTAGTTCAGTGATTTTCAATTTTTTTGGCTGCTATCTCACTAGGTGAGTCATCCTCTCGTCATCTTCATTTCCATTGATCGTGGTAGCATTGTTGCATTTCATTATTAGGTCAGTTGATCTATAATGATGATTCTTTGTGATACTTTCAAGATTTTATGTATTATATTCCTCTTAACGATAATATTTATGTTGGTTGTGGTTTTCTATGTGAGTATATTGAGTTATGTTATGACCCATCCCCTTCAATGAATCTTTTGAAAAATTGAATTGATTCTGATATGCTTTGATTGATTATAGGACCTCTGTTGTTTTTTTCACATTCTTCCTTATTATTGGATTCCTATGTGGGTGTGGATGACCAAAGATTGAGGTAATTGGTTCTGTCTCTAGTCTATATTGGATGAAATGAATTTATGTAGTTTTCATAAATTTATTTATAAATTAAATGGAAGGATTTATTGATGGATTTGGATGTATAGAAAAATGGTTTTTTTTATAAAATATGGTTTTTCCCTTATTTTAGTAAAGAGAAAGAATTTTTCAAATCATATTCATATGTATTTATGAAATATTTTTCAATACATGGTTTTGATGAAATGGTATGAAAAATAGAGCACATGGTATGTAACATCATGTTACCTTCCTTCAGGTAATTCTATTCCATTTACTTTTTCTCCGATTTAATTCGGTTTATATTGTGAATCTTGAGGTTGGAAAGATTGTTTTGGAGAAAATTAAAAAAAACGTTCATGGATGGATGTTTTTTTGAATTTAATGGGGTCCTGGTATAAATATGTTAATTAATTTTTGGGGTTCTTCCTATGTTTGTAGAATTCTTGAGGGGTTATTGAGTTTTTTTGTACAAACTGATAGATTTATTCTATGTGCTGGGAAATTACATGACATGTAAGGGTGTTACACGGTGTTTATTTGGTTTTCATATAAAATTAATTATGTTTTTAAACAATGGTAAAGTGGTACAATTCATGTAATGGTAACATAATGTGTAATACAAAAGGTATGTTTTTAATTAAAAGTTTCCATGTTTTTAGGGGTACATAAGAATCTTGGATTACACAACGTGTTTAAGGGTTACATGTTGTGTAACTATCTGGAAGTCGTATTTTAGGGCTCCATATAGGAAATAACATTATTCATTCTGCCATGGATCCTTTGGATCTCAACCTATTTGTCTTATCCATTGATTATTAGAGTCTATTTTCAATCCAATTTTATTCCTTCAATGATTGATCATTATGGCGGTAGGTTTTCACCTCTTTTGGAATGTAATCCCTTCTAATTATTCATTTCTTTGATCTTTGTAGAACCATGGTGTCTCATTATCAGATCATTTGACCCATGATGATGTTTCTTCATGCTCTATTCTATATCTATGGTGTGATCTTTTTTCAGGGGATTTTTCATTTGGATATTGTGTTGTGGCGGGTGTGCATTCTTATGATATGTTTCATTTTATATTCATTGTCAACCCTTTTAGTCAATAATATTAAGCCTCTGTTGTCATTTTTTCATTATCTTATTAGTGGTTCCTTTGTGGGTGTTTGTGGCCCTAAGATTTTGGGTAGGTGGATCCTCCACTTGAATGTGTTGAAGACAAGTATTGCTCATATTTTTATAAATTTTTTTATAAATATGATTGGAATGAATTTTATTGGGTGTAAATGAATTTCTGATAAAAATTGTTCCTCCCTGGATTTTATAAATATGATAGTGGCTATCATCAAATCATTGAAATGATTTATGAAATGCAGTAAATGGGAATCCTTGGGTACATATATGGAAGGTTCATCTTAGGGTTATCATACATATTACCATCAAGAGGTTATCTAATGGAGATTTTCAATTCCCCTGGGCATATCGTCCTACAGAATCATTCTGGTAATTTTTGGGGGGATCTTCCATGCGGTGATCCTCTGATTCTTAGGCCAATTTTCTAGGGAATTTCAGTGTAGTAGTCATTATTGTAGTATGAGTAGTCTACTAGCCTAAATTATCGTGTTCCTTGGCATGATTTACTTATTCATGGATTTATTCTATCTTTTATATGATATGATTGATTTAGATTTTTAGAAAGGATAAATGAAAAATTATGCTTGAAATTTATATATGTGCCTTTATTTTGGAATTTTTGTAAAAAGGAAAATATTTATCATGATTTGATATAACTAATTTATTTCTTATCATTCTATGTATTATTTTAAATGATAATACATGGATTATTTTATAGATACTTGTTATGTGACACCTGGGTGGGATCAATATAAGCCAGTTATCTCACACCTTGTGCACTTCTTGTTTGCTATGTAAACCTTTTTATGTATTTCGATGCATAGAAAGGAAATGGATTGTAGGGAAGTAGTGAGGTTTTTTGTCAGTTTTATGGGTAGTTGGTGGTGAGATAGTGGGAATATGCATATGCTATCACATATAGTATTTGTTATTTCCTTTTCTCTAGTCCTTTTTGGTTGAAATTGTACTTGTGTTTTGTTTCTACTTTTTATTTATTTCGTTTATTTTATGGATTATATTTATCTTCTATTGTTTCTCCCTATCATGTGTGTGTGTTTGTATTTCCCTTTTATTTTCTTCAAGTTGGATTAAATCATACCCACTAGTAATTTTTTTATTTTCGTTTTCTAGTCACATGCCTCTGGGGATTGGGAACACCCACGGAGTATGTGGTGGGTCAGGTCTGGTACTAGTTTGATTGGTTATTTAGGTCGGTTCTTTTCAGTTTGGTAACAAAGGTGTTCTACCTTCAAGATTATTTTTCATATAATGTTTGGTAGACCGTAGATAGGATTTTCATAACATGAGAGGCAGTTTGTGAGAAGTTATTGGATATCTTTTTTTCTATCGAGACTCATGTTAAAATGGGATATTGGGATGTGTGCCTCCTATTTTTAGTTATTAAGGTTGATCTCAGTTTTTTTCCTATGGGTAATTTAGTTTGAATTCATATTTATCTATTTTCTTTCTATTTTATACCTCAGAGTCATGTTCTACATGTTTATCAAGAGTTTACATCTAATTATCCTCAATGAAATCCTCTGATGGAGAAGATCTTTTCCATGGCTATCGGTTATGAAATTTATTTTATCAACCAGAATGTGTCACATGTTAAAAACATAGTTGTTGAGGTATAGCTAGAATATATAGGATACAGGGATCAATCACATAAGTTTTTTTTTTGAGAAACCTCTATCCATTAAACATGTGAATGAAACTCAAGAGGATGTGGATTGGATTTACAATATTGATCAAATCATCGACATCCTAGAAACACCTGAGAATATCAATGTGAAGTGTGGAATGATCATACTTGAGGTTCCTGGAATGTGTTGGTGGGATTCCATGACAGTAAGTAAAAATCATGTGAACTTGGACTGGACGGGGTTGAATCTCTTCTTCTAGTAGATTTTTTCAAAGTAACTAATGATGGAGAAATCTCTAAGGTTTCTCCCATTACAATAGTGAGAGTTTGTGATGTCAGTATACAGTAATCAGTTTCTTGAGCTAGTTCATTTTTCCTTAAAAGCATCAAATAATGATCATCTAAAAGATCAGAACTGCCTATAGGTTTTATGAATACATAACATATTGTAGGAATTTATAATGAAACATTATAACTATGAGGAGATGGTAGACATGTATATGATGTCATGGATGAATATAGAAGACAAGGTTAGATCATCTACCCCTTATCTTCTACCTAGTGACAGATTTAGTGGAATACTAATGAAAAAGAGGATGTGGAAGGATCATAATAGGATTAGTGGATGTGGACACTGTTAAAAAGCCTCTTTGGAACCTCTAGTAGTGGATAGGTGTGTGCACAAACATTCTATTGTTATGGAAATATCTACCACACATGGAGTTTTTGTCCCGCCCTGTAAATGTTGTGTAACAATTGTGGGAATTTGGGTCATATGTAGCATTTTTTTAGGCTATTTCTACACCTCGATATGGCCAAGGATTTTCAAATCCAAAGACTAATATGGTCCAGTTGTATTCTTCATACTATAGGTATCTAGGAAAAGGATATAGAATTGATGAACCTTCATGGCGTATATGAGTTTCTAGTACAGGATGATGTAGGTCTAGTGACTGTGAGAGGTACCATCTTCATTGCATTTTCAGTATTAATTTATTTATTTGATATTGGTTCTTCCCACTCATTTATATTAGGCTATTTCATTAATATGATTAACCTTCTTCAAAACTCATTCCCATTGTTATGAAGTTAGTGACACCTATTGGGATGAGGAAACAACATAGGTTTTTATGTCCTTTTTATGACCTATCGATATATGATACAGAGAATGTATGGTATTTTCTTGTTCTCAATATAGATGAAATTTGAAATCATAATCAATATGTATTGTATGGTTTCTCATTGATCTGAGGTTGATTATGATCATAAGCATACCTCATTTATTATGGGAGATTGGAGAACACAGGTGTTTTAGGGAGAATGGTATCTAAGGTCTGGTGTACAGGACCTTCCGACCTAGAGATCAAGAGTTTTTGTCTACTATTATAGTAGAGCCTGAATAAATTCATTATTTTGGTCTTCCCACCATTTCTAAGGAGTTTCTTGATTTTCTAACAATTTATTTCTTTGATATTCCTCCAGATAACGATTTATAGTTCACAATTAACCCAGTTCCACATACTCAACTAATATTGATACCATTTTAATGTATGAAACTAAAAAATTTGAAAGAGATGAATATTCATTTTGAAGGTCGAGTGAAAACTAATTTTGTTCTCATTAGTGTTTAGTCTTGGGTTTTCCTAGTTCTCTTTTCCAATAAGGTAGACTGTTCGCTCCAGTTGTGTATAGAATATCAGAATTTTAGTGGAGTAATAGTTAATAAAAAAGTATAATTTTTACTGTAAGGATTATTTGTTTGATCAATTAAAATGTGGAATGTGGTTTTCAAATATTGATCTTTGGTTAGGTTATCACCAACTCAGATTTCAGGAGTCTGATATACCAAAGACGACTTTCTGGAGAAGGTATGTCCATTACGAATATCTCATGATGAATTTTTTTCTGAGTAATTTTTTTATTGTTGTCATGTCTTTGTTGAATCTAATATTCCATCGGTCCCTCAAAACAATTTTGGTATAGTTCACGAATGATATTTTGGTTTTTTTAGAATCTGAGCATGAGTATGGTCACTATATGAGTATGGTTTTGGAAATCTTGAGGACCCACTCTTTATATTTAATGATTTGGAAATGAAACTTCATGATTCAAGAAGTGAAATTCTTGGGGAATGTGATTTATGATCATGCCTTATCGGTTGATCATGAGAAGCTAAAGTTGTTTTTTTCATAGTAAGAGCCACAACTTGTCTCTGAAATTTGGATCTTCCTTGGCATTACTAGTTGTTGTCGACAGTTTATGAAGGATTTCACATATTTGGAACAACCTTTGAATTCTCTTACCGTCACTACTACAACTTGTCCCTTTATTAGCTCTAAAAACCAGCATTAACAGCGCTAGAAAAGCGCTGTTAATTCCAGTGTAGATAAAGGGGGGGGGTCCTCTATATCAGCGCTTCTCGGAGCGCTGATAAAGGGGTCCTTTATCAGCGCGTCGTGGAGCACTGATAAAGGTCACCTATATCAGTGCTTCTCGGAGTGCTGATAAAGGGTCCCTTTATCAGCGCTCCTCTAGCGCTGTTAAAGGTGTCCTTTATTAGCACTAAAAAAGAGATGATAAAGGCCCCAGCGCCTACACCGAAAAAACAGTACATGCACACCTGCACACCAGAATACCTGCACAAAGTAGCACATGAAAACCTGCACACCATAGCACCCACACCCAATATTTTTACTGACAACGGTATATACATTTACTTAACATCATGAATACAATAAAACCCATTTCTATATACATTTCAAATATTGTTTTACATGGTTACATTTACAATTATTCAACAACAGTTATAAACATTCATGTTTCATCCTTTGATATACGTGATCCGCTCTCGATGGTATTTGTTACCGAACAAAGCATCCGAACTCAAGGAAAAAAATTCACCTATATAAGAAAACAAATATTATGTTAGTAATGAAATAATGAGAGAAATTAAAATAGTAATATGAATGAATACATTAATATGAAAATGTGAAACTAAAATATTAAATTTTAAACTCAAAAGTTTTCATTTTCATAACAATGATAAGGAATAATGTAAAATCAATATGTTTTTGATTGATTTATCTCACTTAATAAATACTGATTCTTTATCTAATGAAAAGCTTTACCAGTCACACCGTGCATCGGATTGAGGTGTGGTCGATTCGTACACGTCAAAAATGAGTCGTGGATCATTTTCATAAAGTATCAAAACAATCCGAACACGTTTTCTCGGTTTGGAGTATGTCATTGGTGTTGTTTTTCAAAGTTTATGTCATTTTCAAACTGATATCAGACAATTTTAGCCATACCGGTCACACCGTGCGTCAGATTAAGGTGTGGTCGATTCGTACACATCACAAATGACTTGTGGATCGTTTTCCTAAAGTATCAAAACAATCCGAACGCGTTTTCTCAGTTTGGCGTATGTCATTGGTGTTGTTTTCCAAAGTTTATCTCAATTTGAAACTGATATTAGACACTTTTTGCCATACCGGTCACACCGTGTGTCGGATTGAGGTGCGGTCGATTCTTACACGTCAAAAATGACTCATGGATCATTGTCCTAAAGTATCAAAACAATCCGAAGGCATTTTCTAAGTTTTCCATGTGTCATTGGTGTTGTTTTCCAAAGATTATGTCATTATCAAACTGATATCAGACAATTTTAGCCATACCGGTCACACCGTGCATCGGATTGAGGTTCGGTCGATTCGTACACGTCACAAATGACTCGTGGATCGTTGTCCTAAAGTATCAAAACAATCCTAAGGTGTTTGCTCGGTTTTCCGTGTGTCATTGGTGTTGTTTTCCAAAGTTTATGTCATTTTCAAACTGATATCAGACAATTTTTTCCATACCGGTCACAACGTGCATCGAATTGAGGTGCAGTCGATTCGTACACGTCACAAATGACTCGTGGATCGTTTTTCTAAAGTATCAAAACAATCCGAAGGCGTTTTCTCGGTTTTCTGTGTGTCATTGGTGTTGTTTTCCAAAGTTTACGTCATTTTCAAACTGATATCAGACAATTTTAGCAATACCGATCACACCGTGCGTCAGATTGAGGTTTGGCCGATTCGTACACGTCAAAAATGACTTGTGGATCGTTGTACTAAAGTATAAAAACAATCCTAACGCATTTTCTCGGTTTTCCATGTGTCATTGGTGTTGTTTTCCAAAGTTTATCTCATTTTCAAACTGATATCAAACAATATTAGCCATACCGGTCACACCGTGCGTCAGATTGAGGTGCGGTCGATTCGTACACATCAAAAATGACTCGTGGATCGTTTTCCTAAAGTATCAAAACAATCCGAAGGCATTTTCTCGTTTTGGCGTATGTCATTGGTGTTGTTTTCCAAAGTTTATCTCAATTTGAAACTGATATCAGACACTTTTAGCCATACCGGTCACACTATGCATCAAATTGAGGTGCAGTCAATTCGTACACGTCAAAAATGACTCGTGGATCGTTTTCCTAAAGTATCAGAACAATCCAGAGGCGTTTGCTCAGTTTTTCTGTGTGTCATTGGTGTTGTTTTCCAAAATTTATGTCATTTTCAAATTGATATCAGACAATTTTAGCCATACCGGTCACACTGTGCATCGGATTGAGGTGCGGTCAATTTTTACACGTCACAAATGACTCTTGGATCATTGAACTAATGTATCAAAACAATCCAAAGGCGTTTTCTCGGTTTTCTATGTGTCATTGGTGTTGTTTTCCAAATTTTATGTCATTTTCAAACTGATATCAGACAATTTTAGACATACCGGTCACACCGTGCGTCGGATTGAGGTGCGGTCAATTCGTACACGTCACAAATGACTTGTGGATTTTTTTCCTAATGTATCAAAACAATCTGAAGGCGTTTGCTCAGTTTGCCGTGTGTCATTGGTGTTGTTTTCCAAAGATTATGTCATTTTCAAACTGATATTAGACAATTTTAGCCATACCGGTCACACCGTGCGTCGGATTGAGGTTCGGTCGATTTTTACATGTCACAAATGACTCGTGGATCGTTTTCCTAATGTATCAAAACAATTCAAACGCGTTTTCTCGGTTTTCCGCGTGTCATTGGTGTTGTTTTCCAAATTTTATGCCATTTTCAAACTGATATCAGACAATTTTAGCCATACCGGTCACACCGTGCGTGGGATTGAGGTGCGGTCAATTCGTACACGTCACAAATGACTCGTGGATCATTTTCCTAAAGTATAAAAACAATCTGAAGGCGTTTGCTCAGTTTGGCGTATGTCATTGGTGTTGTTTTCCAAAGTTTGTCTCAATTTGAAACTGATATTAAACACTTTTATCCATACCGGTCACACTGTGCGTCGGATTGAGGTGCGGTTGATTCGTACACGTCACAAATGAATCGTGGATCATTTTACTAAAGTATCAAAACAATCCGAACGCCTTTTATCGGTTTGGCGTATGTCATTGGTGTTGTTTTCCAAAGTTTATCTCAATTTGAAACTGATATCAGACACTTTTAGCCATACCGGTCACACCGTGCGTCGGATTGAGGTTCGGTCGATTCATACACGTCACAAATGACTCGTGGATCGTTGTCCTAAAGTATCAAAACAATCCGAACGCATTTTATCGGTTTGGCGTATGTCATTGGTGTTGTCTTCCAAAGTTTATGTCATTTTCAAACTAAGTAGTAGGAATTCACTAATCTAAGGATATGAAACATAAGAAAGGGAGATCACAGATGCTCAATAAGTGTAAAGGGAGATATCAATGACCATATAAAGATAACATAATTTTTAGGAATTCACCTTCATTGTCCTATTTGTTTACATTCTTCGACCAGGTACGCTACCCAGTCGTTTCTAAAGACATTTATATCATCTTCTGAATATGAGTTTTTGCGGCAGTCATAGTAGTACTGAAAAAATATAAATACACAAAGGAATAATAATTATTTTAAATAAAGTAGTAATTATTTTTAAAAATACCTCTTCAGGAATGCTAGTTTGTTCATGAAATATGATCTCTTTCATAAATTTATAAACATATTAACCGCAGTCCTTGTCATTTGTTTGTTTCAGACACTACAAAAACATCGAGAAAAATAAGTAATTTGTTTTGATATGTATTTGGATAGTGAAATATTATTATATATACCCAGATACTTCTCCATTTGTAGATCTTGTGGGCATTGTCGTCCTTATGCCCTGGATTCATTCCAGCCTTTAGACAATATTCGTACACCGCCCTATCATAACACAATCCTCATTAAAAGATAATATAAATTATATAACTAGATATTTAGTTCTAAAATGTTTGATCTAGTGTATTACAAATAGACAATCGCTATCTTGTGTGGTCAGTTAGTTGGATATCCATGCAGTTAATCTAGAAAATAAATCATTGGAGTATCCAAATTGACTATAATGAGCATCCAATGATCCCTAAAAACACAAAAAGAAATAAGTACTGATAGAAATGAAAATATAATTGATATGATTAAAATGTAGAGTTTTACCCTATCATCGTTGGTATTAAAAAGAGCCTGTCAGTCGTAATTCTTCTTTGATACGTTCTGAGTAGATATGACATCAATTCAGCCTGAAAACTAGAATCTATTTCTGTTCGTTGTGTAGAAATGGTGTCAGGACTAACGGGACCAAATTTGTATTCATGGGAATAACCCTTCAATTGTTTTTCATATATATTCCTGTGAAAAATATGAGATGTATTTATCCATAATTATCAAAGTATATCAGCTTCTGTAAAATCAAATCATGAAAACATACCCCATGTATACATTTATAACTGAGGCGCCTAGCCAGTCGTATGTGATGATCTCAGAAACAGCATCTGCACTAATGAAATATATTGTTTCCTCTCCATACATATCTTTTTAAAAAACAATTGTATGACTCTTTCCGTCTTTCATTTTCGTATCCCCATGAGCTTGCAATGATATTAAATGTGGATATAGAAAGGGCGGGGTGAATGCGCTCTTAGTAGATCGTTTTGATCGGTTGGTTGATCCAATCTTGGAGCCGCTCTTTCGTTTTAGCTTCTCCATTTTATCCTTCTGTAATAACATTCATCGGTTCAGCCATTTTCTAATTTAATTTTAAAGGTTCTGCTTGAAAAATGAACTGGAAATGAATACCTCCTGCTTGATGTGTTTTTTTAGAAGATTCGACGGCCATGCAACGAATGTTCCAATATCTTTTTCCACTGTATGAATGTAGTCATCGTCATTTGGCACGGGTAGATCGATGCTCGACTCATGTGCTACGTTAATCGACACTTTGACATGACCGGTTGGAAGTGGTCTGGAGTGTAGCATGTCATTCTGCATATTGAACACCGTAGCCCTCGCGACAAGGCGATGGGTGGGAGTTGACAGATATAAATCACAGTCATTTTCACCCTGCAGAATATCATTAAATGAAATGTATCAGTGTCTATGTTATTCACATCTCACAAAAACGAATATTATAACATTGATTACCTCGGTTAAGTCAGGTGTTTGAGGGGAATGGCTCACCTCAAAGCTGGTGAGGGGTGGATCTTCTCGCGGGGGTTGTTCTTGAGTTGTTTGTTCTCTTCGCCTCTCCTCCATCAAACTCTTTATAATCTCTCCCTGAGTTTGGATTAGTTCTTCAAGGGTAGATACTCTATCTCTCATTACATGCAATTCTTTAGTTTTTTCATCCTCTTGTTTTTTTTTTCTTAAAATATGTCTTGGGTGACACCCCAAAACCCACACCTCTGACGCGGCCATACTGTTCTGGCTGTTTCAAGGCCGTTGAAATTATGTCTGCATCCGGTGCGGGTGTTCTTGATTCCTGTGACTATGTCAAATAGAAAATATGAAAAAATAAGTAAGCATCGTTATGTAATAGTGATTTAAAGCAAAACAAGTTTATATTATGTCATACATACACATGTTTCCCACCATTTTTGTGTGTTTTCATCTATCAGTTTCCCCTCTTTATTAACACGAGCCTCCTTCCATAGCACATGGCGTGGAATGGAAGTGACTTGAGATTTTGCTTCATCAATCTTCATATAAACAGAGAAACATGGTTACTGTGTTGTTTTATGTCACATAAAATTATTACAGTACTTTTAAAATACATACCAATTGTTTTTCAATTGAAGCGTACCCCAACCTTGCTTTACGGTAGGGGTACGCTGGTTTTGCTGCCCGTTCTTTATTTTCAGCACTCAGTTACTGTTTCATAAATAAAAACCTATCAATCAATGTGATGAATATAAGCAATGTTACACAACGTGTAACCAAACACAATGTACCTGAAAATTCTTTTCCGCACGATGGTTGCAAAACGCATCCCACATTCCTTGGGATATCAAGTGTGCATAAAGAGGAGGCGGGTGTGGCTTGATTTTCCCTTCGGCATATTTTAGATGATTTTTCATTAAAATGGTGCGAAAGCCTCTATGAATCCTTCCTGCCAGTCTGAAAACATATTCTTTGTGCGAAACATGTACTATAAATGCACTCTGCAAGAGATGATGAAGGGTTAGTCAATATTTCAATATTTTATTTTATTTTAATAAATTAAATAGATGATATCGTAATGTTACCGTAATCTCTTTCCACATTAATGTTTTCAACCCGCTGACAACATGGTGCCACGAATCTACGTCAATCAGCATGCGTTGTCGAGTGATGATTCCAATGTAGCTACTAAACATGGCTTTGTTGGGGTTTACATGCTGGCCTAGCTTATTCCATCCCACCTCATATTTGATGCCTTTTGCTTTTGCCTTAAGGATTTTTTCTAAAACTGTCAAACTACGGCACACCTGTTTTTTTGTGTCGCTGGGGTTTCATTGCCTACCATTTCCTCGGTTTCTGCATCATCATTATGTTTCTCCGAAGCGCTAGCTTCGGCACTGACACCAGCTGCAATAGGTTGAGAGACCTGTAGTACATCAGTAGTGGGACCAGCTGCAACAGGTTGAGAGACCTATTGTCTCTCAATAGTGGGACCAGCTACAACAGGTTGAGAGACCTATTGTATGTCAACAGTGGATCAGCTGCAACAGGTTGAGAGACCTGTTGTCTCTCAGCAGTGGGACCAGCTGCAATAGGTTGAGAGACGTGTTGTGTCTCGGGATTGCGTGCATCAGCAGGTGAAGAAGTCATTATCTGCACAACTGGTTTAAAATTTAAGTTAGATCACATAAAAGCAGCAGCGAACAAATAATAACATAATGTAACACAATCTATATTATAATAAAAATCAATAACCTGATTATTGAACTCCCTTTTTTTTAAAAGGCTGAAGGGATTTGACCCCTCTATCATCTATCCATATCCATTCATTGTGGTCTCCTCTGACATACAAAACGTCGTATACATTGGGACCACTACGAAATTATTGCGAAATCTTAATGAAAGGGTCATCTTCCGTTGAATTTTTTTCTGACACTTCAGCTGTTTTGATCGATAACAAAACAATTGACCAGTTTCGGTTTGCGGGATCAGGAACATAAAATACTTGCACTGCTTGTGATGCCATTATAAATGGTTCGTCTTTCTCCCCTTCCATACTGAAATCAACTTTCATAAATCCCAAATCATCTATTTTAACAGCACTACTGTTATCAACCCACTTGCATTGAAATATCAAAACTTGAAATTCCGTATAATCCAACTCCCATATTTGTTTGATGATGCCAAAGTATGACATATTCGCATAAATTGGATTTCTGTTCTTAGCACCGAAAACATGCATCACTTCATCCACAAGTGTAACCCCACTATTCTGCATGGTACTGTCTTTATCATGTTCATTAGTATAAAATGTATAACCATTAACTACATAAGCATTGTAAGATAATGCATGCACACTTGGTCCTCCGGCTAGCCATCGAAGTCATTCCAAAATTGACTTTGGATTTTCATCTGACTTCTTAAAAATATGATCTTGAAACCATCCTATAAACTGTCGATTATGTGTATCTGATATCCATTTTTCATCCCTTGATGGATTCAATTGCCTAAGAATTTCTTTGTGGATTTCAACATATGGGTCAACGTCCAAACTGTTATGCAAAACATAAAGGTGGGCCTGCTCCCGATCTGTAATATTGATTGTGATAACTTTTCTTCCAGAAATTATTTCACCATCTCGCCTCCCAGTGTGACGAGATTTCGGTAAGTCAATTCTTTCCACACCATACAAGTATTCGGTACAGAATTCAACGGCTTCCTCAACAATATATCGCTCTGCAATACAACCCTCTGGCTGACATCGATTTTTGACATACCCTGTCAAAATATTCATATACCGTTCAATAGGGTACATCCATCTGTAATGTACAGGACCACATAGTCAAATCTCTCTCACCAAGTGGACCATCAAATGAACCATCATATCAAAAAATAAAGGCGGGAAGAACATTTCTAATTCACATAATATGACGGAAATTTCTTTTTCCATAGCTGGCAATTTCGCCGGGTCTATAACTTTGCTGCATATAGCTTTGAAGAAGAAACACAGTTTCGTTAATGTATGGTAGTCATTCTTGGGAAAAATTCAACGTAAAGAAATTGGAATGAGATTTTGCATCAAAACATGACAGTCATGTGATTTGAGACCTTTTAACTTCAAGTCGCTCATTGAAACAAGGTTACTGATATTTGAAGAATACCCCTCTGGAACCTTTACGTCATTCAAGAACTTGCAAAACTGATATCTCTCCTTCCTAGAAAGAGTGTAAGCAGCAGGAGGAACAAAGGTTCATTTTTCACCCTTTACTGGTGCCAACTCTTCTCGTATTCCCATCTCAACCATGTCCAACCTAGCCTTAATTCTATCTTTTGTTTCGCCAGATGTATTTAGCAACGTACCGATAACACTATCAAATACATTTTTTTCTACATGCATAACATCAATAAAATGTCTTACATACAGACAATTCCAGTATTGTAATTCAAAAAAAAATTGATCTCTTTTTCCAACCGATTTTCGTAAGGTTTTTCGAAGCCGATTTACCAAAAGTAGTGTCTAAATTTTTAACTTTCTCAAACAATTGATCGCCTGTTAGTGGAGAAGGTGTTGTACATTCTTCTAAACTTCCATCGAATGATGTCTTCCATGAACGGTACTTATGTCACCACGGTAGAAATCTGCGATGTCCTAGAAACATGATTTTCGATGAATGTTTCAACCTAATTGATTGTGTACCTTCTTCGCAAACGGGACAGCCTTGAGTTCCTTTAATGCTATATCCTGACAAATTTCCATAAGCTGGGAAGTCATTTATCGTCCCATACAACATGACTCTCAAAGTGAAATCTTCCTTTCTGTAAGCATCATACAATGTAACACCTGAATCCCACAATAATTTCAAATCTTCGATCAATGGAGCTAAATAAACATCAATATCATTACCCGGTTGTTTTGGTCCTGATATAAGCATAGATAACATGATGTATTTTTGTTTCATGCATAACCACGGTGGTAAGTTATAATTTATCAACATAACCAGCCATGTACTGTGACTATTTCTTTGAAAACCAAAAGGATTCACTCCATCTGTAGATAACGTAAGATGAAGGTTTCTCGACTCGTTTCCAAATTCAGGATACTCATGATCGATTCTCTTCCACTGAGGAGAGTCTGTCGGGTGACATAGTATCCCTTCTTTAATTATTGTATCTGCATGCCATGTTAATTATTCTGCAGTATCCTCACTTCCATATAGGCGTCTAAACCTTGGAATGATTGGAATGTACCATACAACTTTAGTAGGACTGGATTCATCGTTCTTGTATCGAGAAGCACCACACTTTGGGAATTCTTTATGTGATTTGTGGTCCTTGCGAAACAGTATACAGTCATTCGGGCAGGCATGTATTCTTTCAGAGATCATACCCATAGAGTGTACCATTCATTTGGCATCGTATGTTCGGCTCAGTAGCTCATTGTCTTCTGGGAGCATGTCATTCAAGAGGGAATGTATTTTCATAAAACTGTGGTCACTCCACTCGTTATCTGCTTTCAAATTATACAGCTTCAGTACGGCTGACAATGCTGTATATTTAGTGCAACCAGCAAACAATGGCGTCTTTGCACAACTTTTTAACTTCTCAATCAATTTTGGGAAATCACGAAGTTCATCTTCGAAGGTCCTTGTCATTTTCTCAATACGATCTTCATCATCATTCACATCTGTAATCACATCCTCCATACGGTCATCTTTATTGTTCATGTTTGTAATCATATCAGATGATCCATAAAACGTAGTGTCACCCCAGTCACTACCTACATTCGTTGTTTCCCCGTGTTTATTCCAACATGTATAACTTTGATCTATTCCGTGACAGATCAAGTGTTCTTCCAACTCATCTAGACTAATTTGTTTTGAATAACAACAGTGTAAACACGGACAAAGGATTTGAGAAGAGTCACATGCATGATCTTTTGCAAACATGATAAATTCTTTCCCACCTTCTTCATACTCTTTTGTCAACCAATTGGCATTCATCCATTCTTTATTTATATTCATCCTATTTAAAATCCATAGGATAAGTATATAGGTTAATAGAGAAGAAATATGAGAATAATTTAGATAAAAAACAAGATACTTCAAGGAAATAAAGGAATAAATAAATACCAAAATAAAAAATATATTGCGAACCACTACAATCCCCAAGCCTCACATCATCTAGATCTCTAAAACCCATCAAAGTTACTCCAACTCGATCTGGCAACACTGGGACCCAATTCTACCTGACCTTCAATACATGAGGATTTCTTGGGTACTCAGTAGGGAACCACCAATGTGGTTTCATAAATTCTAATTTTTAGTTATACGTGCATGTTTCATTCTCTGAATTAATAAATAATATCTAATAAATAAATAAATAATTCATCATTGATCCTCAGGTTCATATCCTTGATCATCCATACCAACTTTGGCTAGTGCCAAAGTGTATTTGAGAACATTGTGATGACTATACCAACCATAACAATAATCATGAGGTCTTTCACCCTAGTATACATTGATAATTACCCTAGATATAAACTCACCCTAGTGAATATGATAATAACCTGGAAAACCTCCATCCCATTATCACAACTTGAGTAGTATCCATACTAGTATAAAATTGTTCCCAACAACATAACCCCAGTACTTCAGGACACTCAACCAAATAGGCCAAATACACAATAAGGACCGAAATCTCTCACCTATCCACTTTTCATAACAAATATAATCACTACTCAAAATCAATGGCATCCCTATTAGTAGTATCATAGACCTCACTACTATGTAATTTTTTCCATTTCAATAAAATACCACCTCAAGGTCATTTTTTTAATAAAAGTGGTGACATGAATTGGTCACCTAATTCATGCCCCAAAGGACTCAATTAAAAAAAAGAGTATATGTACAAACACAAGGTGAAAAGAACTTACACCAGTAGGGATTGAGAGAAGTATAAACCAAAAACACCAAGTAATATATGGAAAAATATCTAGAAGAAATGAATGATCCAAACAACCTATTATCAACTATTCCATGATCTCCAAAAGGGGTTTTACTATCCATGGGGACAGCACTAATCCATCTGGCTTGAAGGGAATCCAATGCCTTCATAAATTTTCTTCTCTATCAACTTGAGTTATGTTATTCATGCTGTTATACAGTTGTTATTTTAAAATGAAGGGCTGAAATGAAACCTGAGAAAGACCTTAATACATTAAAACCAATGTTTATAAAGGAAAACCATTAAAGGTTTGGATCAATATGCTATTAAGAATGAAGGCCATCATTGCAACATCACCATCCAACAGAAGCACAAGATGTAGTGAAACACCCATCACATGAGAGAATCATATTATTTATCAGTGTCTTACATGGTATAGCCTCATAATATTTACATGGTAACATTACATACTATAAATAGTCTCAAGAGATGGCTCATGTCCCATTTCAATATATAGGTTTGTTCTGGTTCAGGCTACACATCCAGCCTATCAACAACCTTACAAAGTTATACCCACCCAATTAGTCACATCCCCAAGGGGGATGTTCACACACTTTAGGTTCAATTTAATAAGGCCAAGGGCTCGGATGTATCACTAGTTCCATGTGTGGCCTATGGGAACAAATACATAAAATTCACAGAATGTATTCCAAGAGGTCTTCGGGTTCCCCCTAACAAGGTCCTCTAAGTCACACTCACTCTAATAACACCCATTAAGGAATTTATAAATCCATAAAAAAATTACCAGGACCACATACCTATTTTATATGTTCCTACTATTTTAATTCCAAGTTGAAAACTTTTCCTAGGCTCGCTAAGCCTCGTCCAATGTCTACCCCAAGATCAACTCATCAATATAGCTCCTTCCTCACTCTAAATTACCAAAATTATTAAATTATAACATTTATAATTAATTATCCAAATCAATTTAAACTAGTTATATTCACTAGAAACTCATGTTGTGGACTTTTCATGTTAGAACCAAGACCAAAAATCCATATAAGATCTGAAGTGGGATCTTAGTTCCATCTTAGGAAAAATACCCAACCATCAGAACCAAATCCATAGACAACATTATATAATTTGATACAATATCCATGAAAACTACAAAAGGAAACACAAATACTTCACAATGATTGGTGACTTGCAGATACCATCATGATGCCTCTTATACATGAGGTAGGAAAACACCCCCATCAAATCAATATGATACCACCGTGCTCCAGTGGAATCACCCATAAAACCTAATCTAGATAAATCAAAAATCAATAGAAACTAAATATAAAGAATAAAATGGTAAGGAAGATGGTGAAATCACTTAGAATTGTTGAATAAATCCACTAAAAAACTCCCCATGGAAAGGGGAATCAAAGAGGAATAAGGTGGTGGGTCGATTGGGCATTATATAAGAGGGAGGATGAGAAATGAGGGCTTCCCCTATTGGAATTTCAGAGGAAAATAGATGAAAATATAATTTTAATGTTCTACACAATTTTCCAAACCATATATTAATAATGTGGTGGCACTGTAAAATAAAACCCCTTCAAATATTTGGTCAACATAGTTTACCAAACTATGCATTAATTATGTAAATTAGAACTACCTCAGTCTACAAAATTTCACATGTTTTGTATGAAATCAAGAAAAAATGGTATGTTAATCCCTAACTAAAATCCACCTCACATGGTTTCCTCTAAGATATCCCATGGTTAACCTTCACTAACCATTATAGTCAACTATGTGATTTAGAAAGAGGACTGAAAACCTCCTCATGCTCAAGGTTCTACATTTTTTCTCAAAAAATATGAACACAAAACCATGTTTCATTTGAAAAATCTCCAAAAAACATCATATAAAACTAAAATAAATCTTGTGAGACTCACCTGAGTACTTGAGGCACCTCTCATACCGCGGTGGAGGAGGAGGCAGCAGAGTAGGCAGAGGAGGAGGAGGAGGAGGCGCCGATGGAGGAGGAGGTTGAGGCAGCGGACTAGGAGGAGGAGGAGGAAGCGCCGGTGGTGGAGGAGGCGGAGGACGAGGCTGCGATGGAGGAGGAGGAGGAGGAGGAGTAGAGGAGGAGGAGGAGGCGGCGGCCGGAGGAGGAGAAGAAGGAGGAGGAGGCGGTCGGAGGAGGAGGCGGCGGCCGGAGGAGGAGGAGAAGGAGGAGGTGACGGACGGAGGAGGAGGCGGCTGACGGAGGAGGAGGAGCAGGAGGAGGCGGCAGCCGTGGTGAAGGAGGAGGAGGCGGCGGCAGTGGTGCAGAGGAGGGATTCCGTGAGAGCTTGACCAAATGTAGGGAGGAGGAAGAGGACCCACGGGTTTTTAACAAATCTGTGTGAGCCTTTATCAGCGCTGGTAAAAAGCGCTGATAAAGGTCCTCCCCTTTATCATCACTTTTCCGTTAGCACTGATAAAGGCAGGCGCATGCGTTGCCCAGTTTTTTGGTAGTGCGTGAAATGGTGAAATTAATATAGGATGAAAAATTTCAGTCTTCTTTTGATTACTATAATTTAATTTTGACATCATTTCATATTCTACTATTTCTAGATCCTAGTAAGTGGGATATGGTTTTCTATTATGCTTCTGAAACTAGTTTGGTTTTTTTGATAATGCATGATAATCATGTAGAGGCTTACAAATATATTTGTCTTAGACCACATGAGAATAATTACCCCACACATGGTTTAGAGATTTCAGTATTTATTCATGTTTTTAAGTGTTTGAGACATTATCCGTTTGTGGGAGGGTACCCAATTTTTTGACCATAAGAGTTTGAGTTATATAATTTCTTCAAAAGGCATCAATCATAGAGAGAGTTGGTGAGTGGAATAATTTCATAATTTCCACTTCGATATATCCTATAACCCATGGATGGGAAATTTCATTTTAGATGCTCTTAGTTTGAACATTACATCATAATCTGTTTATGAATCAAATGAAGAGGGAAACCTTATATAGTTTTTTCTCCATTCCATATGAATACTCAAAAGAATTTTTCAAGTATAGTTCTGACCAATGTTTAGTTATCATTTTCTCTCCTTGAGTCTATTATGGAGAATGATTATCCAGATATTTATTTTAGAGGAATTATATAAACCATCTATTGTGTGGAGATCATTTCAGGTTGGTCTCTCTCTTCAGATGGTATTCTTCATTTTGGTTGTCAATTATTCCCCAATGTCTATGTGAAGAAATTTTTTGTTTGAATATCATATTTATTAATGGGGAGTTCATATGGGGCCTAAAAATATTTATTATGACATGATATGGTGATTCTAGTGGTTAGGTATGAGTCATGACATAGCTAATTATGTTTCCTAAGGTTACAACTTCCATTAGATGATGGAATATTTTTTTAAACCTTCTGGTTTGTTCCAGCCTTTTCTGGTGACTATTTCAAAATGAGATAAGGTATCCATGGATTTTGATGTTGGGTTACCTAGGACTCCATGAAGGAGTAATTCCATATGGATGGTGGTATATTCATTTACAATGTCAACTAATTTTATTGAGATCAAATTGACCACAAAATTTGATCATATAGGTAAGATGGTTGTTCATAAATTAGTGATGTTACATGGGGATACTACATCTGTTTTTTTGAATAGGTATCATAGGATTAATTTAGTGCTTATAGAAGTCACCAAGAAGATATGGAGACTTAATTAATAATGAGTAAAACTTTTCATCCATTGAATGACGGCCAGACAATGTGTGTTATTCAGATTTAGGAGTATATAATTCCTGCCTTTGTCTTGGACATTGATGGATTATGGGCTAGTCATTTGCGACTAGTTAATTTTTCAAATAACAATAGTCGGCAGTTGTCAATAATAATCGATCCATGTGAGGATTATTATGGTTTCTCGTGTAGGTCACCTATTTTTTTTAAAGGGTGGGAAAAGATTATTTAGTGGGGAAGAGTTTATTTTAAGATATGTCTGTGTGGATTCGGTGTATACATTAGAATCTATTTATAGTGTAGATTCAATAGAAATATTATGAGGATTGATGATGTTAATATTTGGCGTTTTCTGTAGGTGATCGGTTTTTCCTGAAAAATTTTACTTGATTGGGACATCATAGGCTTAGAAAACATTGAATGTTTTCTCCGAGATATGTGGGACCATTTGATATCATTTAGTGGCTTATGGATGTTTTTAATCATTTGGAATTTTCAACTTAGTTGACCAGAATTCATGATTTTTTCTAGTGTCACATCTCATGAAATATCATCCTAACCTGTCTCACAAATTGAGTTTATAAGATATTGAATTATAGTTAGATTGTTTTATTGTGGAATATCTAGTATAGATCATGGAATCTCAAGTGAATGTATTTTTTGGGAGTCTATTTCGTTGTTCAGGGTGTTAATACAGCATTGATCATATTCTCATGAGACTTAGTAGCACAAATCATTGATTAAGGAGTACTGTACTTACCTTTTTCCTAAACCTCATTCTTCCAAATGACTTACTAGGGTTGGAAAGTATTTTGGTGGAGATTTTGTAACATCATGTTACCCCCTTTACAGTAATTACCTTCCCTTTACTTATTGTCCACATTAATTGGGTGCATCTTGGGACTCCTGAGGATAGAGATCATTTTTTTCAGATAATTACATCACGTTCAAGGATGGATGTAATTTTTTTCTGAATTAATAGGGCCCAGGTATAAATTTGTTAATGAGATTAGGGGGCTCTTCTTGAGTTTGGAGAACTCCAAATGTTTCTTTGTGTTTTTATTTAAGAACCTGGATTTTTCTTTTGTGTGCTGGGAAATTACACGATGTGTAAGGGGGTTACATAGAATCTAATTGGTTTCCTAAAATAGTTCATGAACTTTTTTCAAAACATGAGAGTGGCACACATTTTGTAATGGTTACATGACATGTAACAATAAAAGTTTTGTTAAGGCAATGGGTTTTTTGGAATACTTATGCATCATGGATTACATGATTTGTAAAAGGTTTACATGTCGAGTAACTATTAGGAGGTCAGATATTAGGGTACCGTATGGGAAATAAATTTATTCATTCTACAAAATCATCATTGGCTCTCGAACTAAATGGATTCCTCATCTATTTTAGAGTCGATGTTCTATCTAGATTAATCCTTTCGGTGATTTATCATTGTGGGCGATGGTTTTCATCTCCTAGGGAATGTAATATTATATAATTCTTTGTTGATTTCATTATTTTACTGTTTTGGAATCACATTTTCAGATATGTTGAACAATAATGATGTTGCTTCTTTCTCTCTTCATGATATGTGGTGAAAAATTATTTCTGGGGACATTTCCATTATTTGGTGTGGTTCAGAATGCATGATTTCTTATGGTATGTGACATTTCCTCTTCTCCACCAAATGTTTTTTCTAAATAGGATCAATTCTAAGATGTGAAGATTGAGTCTAGGTCATTCATTTTCATTTTTAGTTCTCTTATTGGTGTATCATTTTTTGGTGTGTGTGACCCCATGTTTTTAGGAACATGGTTTCTTCTCTATCATGTGTTAATGAATTGTATTACTCATGTTTTTATAAATTGATTTATAAATAAATTTTTCATGATTTTTTTTGTGTATGTAATGTAATTTATGATAAATTGTGGTTACATTCGAATCATTGAAATGATTTATGAAATAAATCACATAAGAAGGCTTAGGTACATAGGTGGAAAGTATTTCTTAGGGTCATCATCCAAATTACCATCATTTGTTTAGTATATAGTACTCTTCGATGCTCCCTAGGCTTGTGGTTCTAGGGAATTTATCTTTAAGTTTTTGGAGGGATTACACATGGGGTTTTCCTACAATTCTTAGGCCTGTGTTATATGGAGTTATTGTGCTCCAATCATTTTTTTGGTACCTGTAGTCTATTATTATAACTTATTGATTTCCTTGGAATGATTTACCTATTCTTGGATTTAGACTACTTTGGTTAATATTTATTCTTTTCTTTCTCACTTAATGATAAATGAAAAATTATTCTTCAAATCAATATACCTTCCTTTGTTTTGGAATTTTTTAAAATTGAGAAATATTTACCATGATTTGATATAAATGCTTTACTTGTTATCATGTAATGTTTTATTTTAAATGAGAATAAATTGATTATTGTATAGAGACTAGTTATGGAACACCTTGGTGGGATCCTATGGATCCTATTAGATCACACCTTGCACAATTCATTCGGGGTACATAGAACTTTATGTCTTTTGATGCAGTGAAAATAAAGGTATCTCAGTTATTCAAAAATATTTTTATTCCACTTGATGAGTTTCTGGTGGTGAGATTGTGGAATCCTAATATTCTATCACATGGGGTATTTGTTTTTTCCTGTTTATTAGTCTTTTATTATTGGACTTGTACATGATTGTTATTTATACTTTTGAGTTATTTGGTTTTTTTTGTATAATATATTTATCTTCCAATATTTTTCTATGTGTTGTATATATATGTGCCATGTCATTGATTCAGGTTGGGTGAAATCATTCCCTTGGGTCGTCATTTGCTGTCTGTGTGCTAGTTGTCATCCCATGTTGATCAGAAATTCCTTGTGGGTATTTAGAAGCTCAGTTATGGTACCATTTTGAGAGGTTATGGAGGTCTATTCATTACATGAGAAGCCTTGGGTACTTAAGTGGATGGATTTTTAATTAAACTCATTTTTTGATACTGTCAACAGGTTTACTCGTGGTGTTTTTCACTACTCCCTAGGTCTGTTGTTCTAGGTACATGATAAACCTATTGGGTCTTCACATTTTTGGATGTCCTTGTTATTTATAGATTTGATTCATATATCTATTGACTTTATGCACAGTATTTTCTATGTTTAGGTGTATGTTTTCTAGCAATCCCAAATTATAGTGATCATTGGAATGATCTTACCTATGCTTTGGAGTGTATTATTTTATATTCCACTGATATGGATTTTGATATGATATGTGATACATGACTTTTCTTTCATTTGACTAAATATATATATGATAAATTATTTGAAACTGTTTTACCTATATTTATTTAGGAATTTGAAAGAAAAAATTAAATTAAATGTCTTTCCATAATTTTGACATAAAAAATGTTAGTTGTTTATCATTCCTTGATTTCATGAAAGTTTAGCATTTCAAAATTGTTATATATATACTTTTTATGGAACACCTAGGTGGTATCCTACTGATCCCATTATGTTATACCATGTGCATTCATTTGGTAGTGTATAGATATTTATATATAGTTAGATGAATGGAAATGAAAGGTGTTGAAGTGAGGACACATGGTTTTATATTATCTATATCTACGTTTTTGGTGGTGAGATAGTGGGTGTTTACCCACTCTATCACATGGAGTACTTGGATTCATATTTCAGTTGGCCTTTTCTAATTAGACATATACACTAGGTTATTCTGATAGTGTTGGTTAGTATCAGTTTTCACTAACTTATTTCAGTTATGGAAAATGTTATTTCATCATTTACATCTATTATATATATATATATATATATATCATGTCACTGCTTTAGGTAGAAAAAAATCATTCCCTCTTGTTTTTTTGATTCCCAAGTGCTAGTTGTCAGCCCATAGGGATTGCAAACACCCTTTGGGTATGTGGAAATTCAGGTCAGGTAATAGTTTAAGAGGGTATCTGTGTTGGATTTTTCACGTTCATGGAATATAAAGATTCATATGATGTTTTTTCTTTCATGGGTATTACAATTCAACTGATACCCAAGAAGAAAGAGTTTATTTCTCAATATCATCATTATTTGGGATTGATTATGTTTAAGTATCATCCAGGGAATATTTATCTTCCTTGTATATGTTTTCTAAAAATGATTTTAAAAAAATTACTATTATTTGAAATAATTTTCACCAATGTTTGACTTTCTAAAAAATATTTTTAATGGAATCTTTTTTCATTTTCTAAATGTGGTTCTTTAAGAATTTTCCAAAAAATTTAGGAGTGAATGTTTTTTAACTTATATATCATGAATTTTTTTTTCTATTTGTCATGGTGCATTAATTATTTAAATATTTATTTATATTTATAAACGTTTATTTTCAAACAAATTTTTTTCCTTTAAAATTGAATATATTTTACAGAAATGGTTTCTAAATAGAATGGATAATTTCCTCAGTAATTATTTCATGTAATATTTCAAAATATTTTTCCATCTATGATAACATTAATTGATGTTAATAATAATTTATTATGGATATTAAACAAGGAAATAAAACTTATTCTTCCTATAGTTGGTTTAGGTTTTTGATGGTCTGATGATTATGTAACCTATTTTTTTCACGGGTTATGCTATGATGAAATATTTATGAAACTCATTTCTTTTTATGTTTTATTATTATTTATGTTCGTGTGGCACACATATGTATAGCTTTTCTTATGTGATGGGTGGGGCCAATATATCCATCCAATTCATTGCATAAACTATTATATCTCATAATATAGTTAAGGGAATCAAGTCAATGAGATTTATACATTAAGGTAAAGAATTCACTGTTCTAGATCTGTTATGGTAAACAAGTTGATGTCATTGATCTGTTATGAGAAATAACTCGATGTGCTTGATATTTTATTAGAAACTAGATGATGTGATTGATATTTTGTGGAAAATATGTGTTGATTCTTAATGTGATGGTCTTTGTGTTAACCTGGACATGTGAAATAGTTTTTATACTTATGATTATGCTACACATGTTTGTGACATGAACTGATGCTTCATGAATGAGTAGTAATAATTTCTCAGTATTATGAGTATCTATTTTGTGATTATAATATTTTGTTCTATAAATCATGTTTTATTATATCTTTCAAATTAGGTATGAAATTTGTAAGTGATGGTAATGATCTTATACCCTTACGATTATCATATTCTTTCTCATTATTATCAATCGATATCTCACTTTCTTAACCTTAAAGATCATCTAATTTCACCCATTCCTATATTCTATTTACCTAGGTTATGATGAATCTTTTTAGTAGGGTATTCCTATGAAGTAAAAAATTATAGAATATATTTATAATATTAGTTGATGATCATTCTAAAATAATAATATTGATATATAATATCCAAGGAAACTAAAATTATATGGTCCTCAAGAAATGTTTTTGAACAATGTATTGAATATTCATATATTAAGATATAATATTTATATATGAATATCCCTAGTTTTTATACAGGCCCACAAGGATAAGGGTTTTCATATGTATATTATTCCCTTGGTTCATATCCCTTGGTATCATAGTGGCTTGGAGAAGAGCACTTTGTAATATGTATCACAGATACACACTTAGTATCCTACAATTTTTATTTCCTAGTTTATCTTTGTAATAATGTTTTTATTGTGTTGAAATTTATTTTTTCTATGAGATAATTCTCCCTTACATGATTCCTTATTTATAGAATTGTTCATATTTTAGTGGTATCATCCTTGGGAGAGTTTTGTTTATTCTTGAATCTTATTCCTATAAGTGAGGTGGTTGTGTTCTGGTAATAGAGAGATCATAGAGAGATATCTCATGGGGTTGTCTTTCGGATGGCCATTTTTTCATCCCTTACCTTCAGGGTTAGTCTTTAATTATTGTTGGTGAGAATTGTTTAAAAGGTATCTGATGAAATGAAATAGACACGTCTATCATATTTATTTGCGTGTTTTAGAAGTCAAAAACTGCAAGGTGGAATTATAGAGTTATTTTAATGGATTATAGGATCTAAAATCTAGTTTCAAGATTAATTCATGTTGTGAAGTGTTTTTCATGACAATATAGTGTAGTATTCAACTAGAATGGATGTTCATGGCCTGAGTGAGGGTAGCTCGTAGGGTGTGATTCAAAACATAAATCATAGGATCATGAATTGAATGGATAATGGTTTTGTATTAGAAAATCTATCCCTAAATATTCACAGCATGGATATTTTTTCATAGGTTCAATTAATCCTCGGTTTATTGAATCTAGATTATTCTTTTTTATAAGTATTAAAGTTAATCCCTTTCTGGAATGGATTATTCCATCACACCATGAATGTTTGTATGGCAGACTACCTATAAATCCTTTAAAAACATAAATTTCTCTCAAAACCCTCAAAATTGTCTCATACCCTAGGTGTCCAGAGATGATCTTCCTGGATATTTCTAATACATTTCATTTTCAGTGGATGCCCATATTTTCATGGTTAATTTATGGTTATGAGAGGTTTGTTTTCCCATTTAACTTGAGGATTCTTCCTGATTAAATTTTTATTCAACTCGGTCTATCCTTCCATGCTCTAGGGGATAGTCTCCTTATTTCTCATGGGGGTTCCTTTAATGGTTAGTGGTGTTTTTTCATGTAGTATCCATAAGGAACATATTTTTTTATGATAGGATATCAGATATTTGCACTTGTTTATCCATTATTTTTTTAAGAATGTTGATATAGTGAAGGTATCAGATTCATTGTTTCTATTATTTGTTATTATTTTTTATAGTTATCAATATTTATCTCCTTGGTTAACCGTGAAATTAACCTTAATTAATACTACATAAAAATTAAATAACGAATTTGTTTTCTTTTATAGCGATTTCATGTGTTCACGCTCTATTGATGGTTTTCCTATTGATTAAATAGATAATTTTTCATATTTTGTTTATATTGTGGTTTAGAATGATTTTTTATTCTTTGAAATTTGATGAAGTAAATTTAATAAATTATTGGCGAATAAATAATAAATATATATGTTTAATAGTTATCATTCATCCTTATAATTTATGAATCATGAAGTTATACTTGAGGAATACTTAATTAATTTCTATTTATTGATATATTATCCCTTTTTATGGTTGTAATATGTGATAAATGAATTGGTTAATTCAAGATAACATTGAATTGGTTGTTTTTAAAGAAAATTTTTTGGGTTCATGTGAGCATGTCTCCTTATGATGGTCAGTTTTGTTGGTTCCAGGCCATAGATGCTCTATTAGCATTAAATTGTTTTCTTTAGACATTATGTGACTTTGTTGGATATGGATCCTTGTTATGAAACAAGATGTGATCCTAGGATGGATAATTATTTGGATATAATTGGATAGGGATCCCTTGTTTTATGTAAGAATCTATTTCATAAGATGATTGGATAGATGGTAATATGCATAGTGGTGACAAGGATGGAACTGGGGTTGAAAGAGAGGGTCAAACCTATGATTGAAAATTGTTTAGTATGATTAATTATGGGGGTTTTAATTGGTATGAATATACATTAAGTCTAGATATTTTGTCTTTTTTTTACATTTATTCCTTTCCCCATTGATTGGTCTTGCTAGTTGTTCTTAGTTTATGTATCGTTTATGGTAGTATAGGATGCGTCCTAGAGTACCTCCAATTATAGAATGGAATTTAATAGTAAATAATTTAATATATGGGGTTTTTAATTTGATGGAAACTAAAATGATTGGTTTTTAATATTCTAATAAGGAATATTAAATAGAAAGAATTAACAGAAATCATCATTGAAATGTTTATTTACTTATAGGTTATCTGGTCCATTTTGAAGGGTACTAGGTGTCTGGAAGAAAATAGTTTTAGTAGAGGTTAAAGAAATATAGTTTCCTTAATTTTATTATTTAGTAATTGATATATATGTAATATGTTATATGATTTCATATGATACCCCACCTTTTTAGGTAGGGAAAATGACAACCAGTGGACTCTAGGGATGTTTTCTCCAACATCCAAGTTGGAAATCGTAGATGGCTTACTAACCCCTATACCTCACTCTCTTCTCATATAAGTATTATATGTTTCTATTTATAATTTTTGTCTACACTATATATGTTTTTAGAGGAATTTAATGGCTCGAGGTTAATTCAAAAACATGTATTGTAGCAACCTAGTTCCAGATAGCATAGATTTGTGGTCATCTATCAATTAAATTAGCATGATTACAAGGAATAAATCCCCAAAGGACAGACCAGTTTAGTAGTCGTAGAAAACATGATACATAAATGAGCATTGTATAATAAAATGATACACTAACTACAACATACTTTTATCTTCTAAACAAACAAAAAACATTGAGGATAACTCTAATCCATCTAGTATATTTTTGTATATATTTCATCGTATACATCATTCATTCATGGAAAAAGAAACATAATAAGGGTGTGATCAAATTATTAGTAAGTGGAAAATATAGCCAAAGAAATAATGAATCAATGAGAATAGTAAATATGAAAAGGTAATTAACTATAAATACATTATATTCAAATAAATAAATAATGAAAATAAATATCACAAGGTATAAAACTAAAATACATTCCATTATTCAATGAACTGAAATGAAATCTATCCAAAGATATTTTAACGCAATTTCTCATAAACCAATAATAACTAAAACTACTATGACGGAAATTATTTCTTAATGAACATCATTTAAAAAGAACATGAGGAGCTATTACCATCAATGCCTTTTACAGGACAGTTTAAAACTAAGGGTAAAAACCAATTTATGCAATTATTCATCTCATGAGAACCTATCGATGCATCGAGAAGATATATTACGTATGGGCTCCACCTATCATTTCCAGTCCAAATCATTTTTCATATTGAATAACCAACCTAAATAATATGACTTATAAAATAACCATATTGAATGAGTAATAAGGAACTATAAATAATTCTTAAATTAATCAAATAACTGTCAATGTAGGCACCATATGTACAATGGTATGTTGTTTAGCCAATAGTAATATCCATGATAATTGTTATGGATAATTAGAAGAAATTCATTAATTAATGATAATATGAAGTTGAGTATTTCAATGGGACTTTAATAATTAGTTTATTAATTTAATGTAAATATTATCCCTGGTGAAATCATTAATAAACCATCTAGAGGAAGAATAAGGTTGGTATCAACACAAAAAACCCGAGTGGAGTAAAATAAATGGTTGTTTTTGTTGATGAAATCGATGATTGAATTTTAGAAATATTCTTTATTAAAATATATTTTTCTTTTAAACAACATTTCGAAAATATTTTTCATTAAAAATAATCCTTTTAAACTTGAAACGGAGGCCTGAATGGAATGGTGGTGGATAAATCTGTACATGTCATATGAGGTTAAAAAAAATATTCTTTTAGTTCAAAAAATAGTTAGAAAATGTGTCATTTAAAAATAGACAAAAATATTACTTAAAAAAATTATTATAAGAAAAAAAGTGTAAAAATTTCTTTTCAAAATAATTTGAAAAACATTTTGAAAACTTCTTAATAATGATAGGTTTTCATAAGAAAACAGGTTCTCCAACTAAAGTGAGAAATGAAGTTGGTTTTCTTAAAAACGTTTTCTAGAACATTTTTATGAAAACAGAATTGAATATTGGTACTAATAATTTAAAATGGTCATGAAGAAGTGGAGAGGAATTAAAGGGTTTATTTAATAATGGTTATATAATTTCTTTTAATGGAAATACCATTGAAAGATCATTAATGTTATTATTGAGGTTAATAATCTTTAAACATTCCAAATGTCACATACCACTTTGAGACATCATAAATCATAACCTCATAAAGGTATAAATTAAATTAATGTCACAATATCATGATACTAAGGATATTCACGATATATAATATAAAGGGAAGTAAATACACCATATAAATAAAACTGGGTTCATAACAATAATTAAACCTCAATGGAATATAAATTGAGACGAAAATCCATTACATATGAATCAAAAGACTCAAAAGTGATAATCATTAAATGAAACATCTAGATATCATGAATATAGATGAATTCATGATATAATATATTAAAAAGGGTCAGTAGGTACACCACACAAATTAATTAACTGGTGAATATGACATTTATCTCATAAATGTAAAAAGTGAGATGGAAATCCTTACATAAGAATCGAAAGAACAGGAAGTCATAACCATAAAACGAAACATATAAATACCATGAAGATAAATTAATTCATGATATAATATATCAAAATGGCAAGTATTTTCACCACACAAAATAATTACGTGGTAAATATGACATTTATCTCTTGAATGTAAAAGGTGAGATGAAAATCCTTACCTTGTGTTTACTTTTGGGTGAACATCCATTAAATTGATTTATAATAAACATATGTTAATTTTATAATTTCATCAATACCATTTCGTGTTTATAATTACTATTATATAAATTATTACTATGTTCTTTACAATTACTTAAACAATTACGTTTACATCGGGTGTTTTTGACCAAATTCAGTTTATGTGTCAAAACAACTATTATTGGTCAACAATACACAAAGGGGCCATTATATAACATCTAAAAAATAATAACCAGGAAAAAATTATTATATTTATACATCAATTATACTTTTAAAATAAGTTATTAAATATGGATATGAAAATGAGCTAATGTTACAATCCTGGAGATGGTAGGCCATATATACGTATGAGTAACATTCCCATTTTTAAATGATCATTGTGGAAAAATTGTAATTAACTAAAATATATCTATAATTTCATTACATAATAAATTCCATATTATTTAATCATATATACTTATATATAGAATTATTTTATGTAAACTGAATAACATCATGTTGAGGAGGCGGTAGTCAACAAGCCCACAAACAGTGTTATCACTTTTAAAGTGTGTGAAAGGGTAATAAAGGAGATGATATATATATACATATATATATATATATATTATTTACATAAATATAATTATTTCATGAATATTTTATTGAATTTTTTCATGTCACATATTTTTAATTATAACCATTCATTTATACATTTCATGTATCATGTGAACTAATCGCATCACTTTGAGGGGCGATAGTCCAAACTTTCTAAAACGATGTTATCGTATTAAAATAAAATGGAAAAATTTTAAATTTTTATATTATAAAAGGTTAACATAAGTATAATACATAATAAATATCATATATAACATATATATAAAAAAATTCATCATAATGGGTACAATGAGAGGTGGTAATGGAAAATTGAACAGTCATTGTTTCATGAGGCATTACTTTATCGTACAAATATTCAGTATGTTCATTTCAATTAGATTTATGTTTGTGTATGTGTAAGTTTAACCCTTATCATAAAAAATCATAGAATATGTAGGAAATTATTTTTGTATGTAATCATAAAATAATAAGAGTATAGGAATTGAATTGTGGAAATGAATCTAAAAAGCTTGAGAGAATGTGTGATCTCTTAATTGGGTAAATTCTTTTGGTTTCAAACCAAAAGATTCCAGGGATTTATTTCTTCAAAAAGGAGGATTATAGGTTGAGGATATGTATTTTGGGATACTATTTTGGCTTTTTTTGGCAGAATCTGAGAGTTTTGAGCGGTGTGAAGAAGTGGGAGAGGTGGTGGCCTTTTATAGGGAAGGAAAATGACTCACTTGGAATTTTTGGATGCAAGTTAGGTGTGCACATGTTATTACATTAAAAAGTAAAAACAAACAAACAAAACTATATAATGGAAGTTTTATGGCCTAATTATGCACATAAAATGGGTTTTGGAAAAGTGGCTCGGTCATTTGGTCCTATAAGATAAATTTTTAGTCCTTTATTAAGCTCAATTTAACCTTTATAATTGTAATTAATTTTAATCACTTTCACTAATATTTTTGTTAAAAAAAACATATTTTGTATTATTATACATTGTAAATTATTTTTATTACATATATAGCATCAATTTTTCCCAATTCCAATTTCATAAGTGGTAGAAATTAAATTAAAATTAATCTCATATATGGAACGACAATGTGGGGTTTTAATGTAAAAATGTTTAATATTTGTCTGTGTTATTATAATCGATTTTAAAGTAAAATTTTTACCAATAACCTAAATTGTATTAATTTATAAAAATATTACCTAATTATAAATTTTAAAAAATAAAAAATAAAACTTAACCATATAAATTAATTATATTAAAATTTTGTTTTGAACTAAAATTCAGTATTATTAACTATTCATTAACAAATGAAATATCTCAGAAAAATATAAAAAATTTACCCTAACCAAATATTACTTTTCTATTTAAAATTAGAAGTTTATTTTGACATATTATATAAATTAATGTTTCAAAATTCATATTTAAAAAGGGTTCACCATTAAAAGGTTGTAAAATTGCTTTTATAAAAATATAGGTTTTTATGTGTAAAATAGGGTTTGTTCTCTTAATATGCATATAAAATCTAATGGATGAATATAAACAATATTTTATTCAATATATAACATTTATATTTCATTAAAATAATTGAATAATTGTAATTAATTATGTTTATTAATTTAAAACTCCTTTAGAAGCATAAAAATAATAATATTTTTTCTTATATCCAATTGGTTATTCTTTTAATTCCTCTTTAATTAATAACCAATGAATTCATTTTATTTTTATCTAAACAATATATTTTCATTATTTAGTTAAAAATATTCATAAAGGATAGTTTATATCTTATTATATTAATATTTTAGTAATATATCGTTGTTTAGATAAACGCAACCTCTTGTATAACGAAATCTTTTGAGAAAGTATCTCATTTGTGTAATGAATGATAACATAGTGTTTCATGCATTGAAATATATGGAATATATTTTAAATATATTATAAATTATATATATAATATATTATCTTACACACTTATTGTTGTTTTCCATAAACACCATCGAATACAATGTTCTTACATTAGTTTTTAGGGGCGTCGTATTCTGCCCATGTTATTTAAATTGTGTCCTCACAATTTAAACATGATATTGTTGAGAGATTGTTTTATACTTCTTATGTTTGGAATTTCACATCATGAGGAGGGTTCATAAGTAATCCTTTATAAAATATATAATTTAAATTACAAAGGTCACATGGAATACCATGTAACAAGGTCTCTAAGTAGGAGAACATTAGTGAAACGTAGAGATATTTTCTTGGAGAAAGAATATAAATATTTATAGGTATAAAAGCTATTCTACCCATAATATCTATTTGAGATTCATGTCCTTCTCGGAAAATATATATCATAGACTCTTATGATCATAAAAAATCGTTAACATCTCCCCAAAGAGATAGTGCTGACAACAGTTAAGCATGTGCATCACCGGAGAAAGCTCTAAATCATGAGTGGGGTAGTTCTTCTCAGGCATCAAGAGATGATGAGATTCATAAGCTTCCACTTGATCATCTTGAATAAGAATGCATCCCAAACCAGCACCCGATTCATCACTAAATACCACGTACCACTTATTAGGCTCACGTAAGATCAGAATTAGTGCCGATGTCAGAAGTATTTTTTGTCCATGAAAAGAAGACTATAACTTTCTATCCCATGATAAGTTCACTACATTTTTGTAAGATATGTAAAAGGTGATTCTAGAGTAGAGAAATTATTAACGAACTATAGATCTTATCCTGTAGGACCAAATAATCTTTATATCTCAAACACATCTTGTGATTATTTCCAGGAAAAAATAGCTTTAACCTTCTCTAGATCAACTAATAAGCCATGCTCGGAAATTTTTTTCCCCATGAATTTCAGTTCTAGAATCCAAAAACTCCATTTTGAAATCTTTCCATACAAGTAGCTATTTTTTAGAATCTCTATAACCAAACTCAAATGGTTCTCATTATCACGCTTGAACATTGAATCACCCAAAATATCATCCACAAACACTACCAAAAAAGTGTCAGGATATTGGTGGAAGATCTAGTTCTTCATGGCCAAATAAACTGGAAGATCATTAGTCATACTAAAAGGCATCACAGAATATTCATAATTCGCATACCTTCTCCTGAAGGTCATCGTTGGCATATCAGAATCATAGAATATGAGCTAATGAGAACCCCATCAAAGATTGATCTTTGAGAACCACTTTGACCCCTTAAACTGGTCAAAAAAATCATCCACATTAGCAGAGAATATTTTTTCATAACTGTTACCCTCTTTAGATTTTGATAATTCACACATTACCAAAGGGAACCATCTGATTTCTTTTAAAAGAGTACAGGGGATGACCATGGTGAAAAACTAGGGTGAACAAAACCCTTCTCTAAAAGGTCTCCCAACTGAATATTTAGCTCTCTCAACTCTGATGGTTCCATATGATAAGAAGGCATCGATATCGGATGTGTACCTAGTACCAGTTCAATTGTTAACTCTACCTCTATTTTTGAGGATGACTGGAGAATTCTTCTAGGAAAACGTCTGGAAAGTCTCGAACAACAACAGGAAGATCCTCTACAGAAAAAACATCATTTCGCTCAAACGCAACAACAAACAAAAAACTCTTGATCCTTGAGAGGGACAGTCCTACATAACCTGACCTTGGGTCCCACTCTCCCTGAAACACATGAGATCTCCCCTCAGAATCAAGAAACAAAAAACATCGATGATAACAATCAACCTCAGCTCGTTGAGAAACAAGCATGTCCATACTGATGATTACATCAATAAAATCCAAATTAAGAATGAGAAAATCCCTAACCAACTCTATTTCATTTTTTCGAATGAATAATAATGACACCTAAACCCCTACTATTTCCTCTTACTAAGAGGTTTAATTATCTCCATTTTGAATGGCATAAGTTATGTCGCAAGTTTAAGAATATCAACAAAATGTGTAGATATAAATGAGTGGGAGGCACCAGTATCAAAAAAAGTAGTATTCACTGAAGCTGCAATAAGGAGAGAACCTATCACTATTGCTAGACCAGCATCAACTAATATTGGACACTCATCTACTACATGTAAATGATTCACTACTAAGTAATATGGGTGGAGCCCTATAGTCTTTGAAGCTTCTCACTGCACCGTAGAAGCCTTTGGATCCGACAAACACTGACCATAACGAGGCGTATTCATAGTCTGAAAGAAATGTTGTATATAACTAACACATCCTCAAATATTGAACATCATCATGGGTATAGAACAAGAACATCTGGTGTGAGCCCCCTTTGTCACACTAATAGAAAGTTAGAGGCACACTTCCAGTTTCAACGGACGGTTTGGAGGAGGCTCACTACTGAGACCCACCTACCCCACTTCTGTGATGGCCCTTTAAATTACTCTTCATCCCATGAATTCCACTAAAGTTTTCACCAGTTTGAATAGAAGAGGCATAAAAACCAACCTTTCCTGTCATGTCCATCTCTTCATCATTGCTCTGCACATTGTCTCTACATAAGTAGAAAGCTTCAACATGAACACATGTGATCTAATGTCTGATCGCAAACCCTTTAGTTACTTCTATGCCTTTGGCTGGTCATTCCTTACCATGTCTGGAGAAAAACAAAAATGTTCAGAAAACATATTGGTGTAGGATGACACTGAATGCTCTCCCTACTATAGCGATAGGAACTGTAGAGTATTTTCCAACATCAAAGACTCTAGAATAAACTTCTAAAAGAACAAGGTTTTGAAACCCTTCCAATCCAAGCCACATGTCTGTATTCCTGGACCATAGAGTCCCACCAACTCTTTTCGAAACCTTTGAGTCTGAACGCTATGTAATTTACCTAGATATTCTAATGTCTCTCTAGGAAGTCGAATATTTGATCGATCTTGTCCATATAATCCTCTACCTCTTGGGGTTCAGTCGTCCCTTCAATGGACGATGACTTCTCATGCAAGAACTCCCACGATCATTATCGTTCTCCTGCAGCTCCTAGTTGTAATTCAACCACTGCATTCTAAACTCATGGGACATCCTGATCAGTAGCACGGACTGACCGTCTGATAGTCTCGACAAGATTATAATATATATGTGGATTTTCATGAGGAGCATTAGATTCACTTTCTTGAAGAACAAATGGAAGATGTCTCAGAGGCATACTACTACATATCAAAACATAAGATTTATTAGACACAGAATAAATATCAGTTCAAAGAAGGAAACCCCGAAGAAGAAACTAATATTTCAAATGAAAAAACCATCCCTAGAGACATATATCCAAACATCCCATGGTAACTTGAGTTAGCCAATAACTAATTGCAACATACCTCCCAAGTACAAAAAATATTATCTCTAGTCTAACAGATGTCCCGTGAAAAGATTCTTGATGACAACCCTCCTTTGATACCAAACTTTAATGAACCTACTCGTGTTACCCCCAAACCTGGCACCCAATCTGATCTATCACATACTCAAAGCGTGTTCTCGACCCCCCCCCCCCCCCGGGCTGGCGACAAGCACTCGGGCATCGAATGAAAAAATCAAGGAAACAATTTCACCCAATTTGAAAATCCGCATGGTATAATACAAAGAAATAATGGAATAGTGGAATACAAAAAAAAAATATATTCCATAACTATAAGAAAAAAGTAGAAACCAAACAACTATAACAACATCTAAAAACTTGAAAAAAAAATTCCAACTGTAAGTGACTCAAAACCAACTGCTAATCCAATGATGTCATGGATGAAATCCAACAATCTCACTATTAGCTACCCATCCTAGCTGACATGAACCTCACCGCCTCATTGCGGTCCCATTCCTTTACCTGAACTTGGAGATAGATAAAGGTCTATGAACCACTGAGGCAGTGCACATGGTTTGCGCTAATAAGCTTGGTAGGATCCCACCCAGGTGATCAATAATAAGTGTCTGTATTACAAATCCTGTATGTTCATTTTTCTAATAAAACATGGCATGATAAGCAGTGATAGGATTTATATAAAACAAGGTAAATACATTCCTTTTCCACAGTTATAAAAAACGCAGGTATATCATTTTCTACAGCATATTTCCATGTCATTTTTCACAAACATCAACATGCTTATCAAGGATAACTCTGAAATCCAAGTAGTATAAACCAAAAGCATGTGTATTACAACACCAAGGAATACTATAGTTCTAGGTAGCAGACTACTCATACCAAAGTAATCAAGTGCACAAAACTGATCCTAGAATAATGAGCCTATGAAAAAGAGGCATTCCCCACGAGTAAACCCCTCAAAATGTCAATATCGGTCCCCTAGAACAATAGTCCTAGGAAATAGAGGAAATCCTCGAGACAAACCTACTTGATAATCATAAAGTAATGGAAGATGGCCTCAAGCTAATCCTTCCACCAAAATACCCAATGTAACCTATGTGATCTTGTTCACAAGAACATTTCATTGTCTTGAAAACAATTGAAAACCATTTATAATATATTTATCAAATTCCAGGGAAAACCATTTTTCTTTTAAAACACTTTTTCAACACACACAACTGTCATGTAAATTTTATAAATCAATTTATAAAGAAATTTTCAATGAAAAACAAGCAGTTTCATTATCATTGGCTAGAGACGGCACCACCTACCTCAAAGTTCGGGTCACACGCACCCGCAATGGAATCCAAAACCAAGAGAAAAACCCAACAACACCAATGGAGACCCTAATATCGAATCCACAAATGTATTGATTGAAACATAAACAAAAAATGTTATCCGAATAGTGGAAAACCACATACCTAGAAGAAGGACGCCTGCCACACCACAACCAATGAAGGAAAAGGCCTCTAGAATAAGATATCATAATGGATCTAGAAGAAGACGACGTGAAACATCGAACATGAATCAGTGGATCCGATAAAAAAAGGCTAGGGCGCTATTGCGATCAATCTTAAGGAATAATTTGACAGAACACTTACTTCGATAGATGTACCGTAGAAACAGTGATGAACCAGAGCTAATCGGATAAATCTGGAAGATGTTGAGTCTCTCAAAAACGCACCAGAACTTCTATAGGTCGAGAGCCACGAATTCTGGAGAGGAAAGGAAGGATAAAAACTCATGAACGCATGAATTTAAATTGGGCACAGTCTAGGTCACGAAGTGTATCCCTTGGAAATTATGTGAATACAATGATGTATATGTTACACTAAAAAACCCATAACATCAGATTAAAAACTAACATTTCACCCTACATGACGTGTACCCATCATTCACAACATGTACAATCTCACAATGCGACCTCCCCCTTCATGACATGGTCTCCTCAGCCATTACATTCAACCAGAACCAAGTACACGATGTGTACTTCAGGTACACGGCATGTACCTGTTCTGTAGTTTGTAGTAAACACAGAAAAAATAACATAAAATTATTCTAAAACTAGATGGGAACTTAGAATGAGGGAAAACTAATCTGATCAAGGTAAAAAGTTGTTACAAACTTCCCACCATAAGAATTTTTATCATCAGGAAGTCACGTGGAATATGTATCCACTAGAAATTGTTATGTACATTGCTCTTACATCAACGAATCGTGTTCCCAGGTCACATGATAATCTGATCCTCATTTCAAAAGAACTCTAACCAACAAAATCGACTTCCCACACAATACATTCATTTGAGAGTCGATGATCTCAATTGGTTTCTCCAAAACATAAACATTTGGCTCAAACTCATTTTCTTCCCAACATATAGTACATGGGAAAGTTCAAAGTGATACTTCCTAAGCTGAGATATGTGGAAAACGTCATGAATTGTTAGTTAGTTAAACCAAAATTACTAACTAATAAAAATATTTCCCAAGATGTTCAGTGATCTCAAACGGTCCAACATATATCAAAGCTAACATTCACTATTTTCCAAGTCTATAATGACCCAATTGAGCAGAAACTTTCATGAAAACCTACTAACCAATGAAAAAATCCAAAGGAAGACGCTGTCAATATGCATATTATTTATGTTGAATTTGGGTTGTAACCAAATGTCACTGCACCTCATTAATCTTTGTCGATGTCTCCTGAACCAGAATTGGTCTAAATAAATCTACAAATCCCACCTCTACCCAACAATGTGGTGATCTACATGGGTGACCATACAACACTTCAAAATTATCCATTCTGTTCAAATACTGGTAACTGTTGTTTTAAACAAACTCAACCAACCCCATATGGCTATCCCATGATCCACTAAAATCCAAGACGCAACCAAGAAGCATATCCTCTATGATATGAATTACATGCTCTGTCTAGCCATCTATTTGTGGATGGTAAGTTGATCTCAACAAGACCTGAGTCCTAATTTCCCCTTGAATACTCATATAGAACCTTGAGGTAAACCTAGGATCCCCATCTAAAAAAATGATACGAGGCCTCCCTTGTAATCTCACAAGGACTCCCGTAGTGGTAGCTTTGATCGGAATGACGTGATCAGACTTTGTCAACCGATAAACAACCATCTGGATAGCATTTTTCCCTCAGGGTATCCATGGAAAACCAACAACAAAATCCATGGACACCTCATCCCACATCCAAACTATCACTGGAAGATTCTAAAGCATACAAGAAGGTTTTAAGTTCTCTGGATTTATCCATTGGTTGGTGTTATAGTGGGACACATAATCTATGATGTCTCACTTCATACCTAGCCACTGAAACCATCTTCTCATGTCATAATACATATTTGTGGCACCTTTATGAATGGACCATGAAGATTTATGAAAATAAAACAAGACTGAGATTCTCACACATGATGGGATGACAACTCTCTTTTCGATGTAAGGTATGCCATCTCAATAAAGAGACCAACAAGGAACTATCTCCCCACCAAAGAGGTTTTCCTGAAACTTCTGAAACTATTAATATTATTATTGAATTTGAATGATAGACTCTAGGAGAGATGATGAAAACTGAAAACTGGTCAGAAACATACATGGGATGTCCTCTTAACCATCTAAGTGTAAATGACTAAAAATCCCCATAATATTCCACTCTTCCTACGATTCCAGAATAGCCTTTGATGGTACATTCCCGCTTAAAGCATCTACAACTACATTGAATTTCTGGGGATTGTAGGTGATGTCAAAGTTAAATGTATGAATGTATTCCACCCATCATATCTATTTTATATTCAAGTCCTTCTGGGAAAATATATATCTTATACTACTACGATCAGAGAAAACTATGAACTTCTTCCCCAAGAGATAGTGCCACCAACAGTTAAGTGCGTGCATCACTACATCAAGCTCTAAATAATGAGTGGGTAGTTCTTCTCAAGTGGTCATAGATGAAAAGATAAATAAACTACCACAGGATCATCCTGTATAATCATGCATCTCAATCTAACAGCTGATGCATCATAGAACACCGCATACCCCTTACCGGGTTTAGCTAACATCAGAACATGTGTCGATGTCCGAAGTCATTTTAGTCCATCAAAAGAAGGACGAAACATTGCATCCCATGATAATTTCAATGATTTCATTGTAAGATAATTCAAAGGTGATGCTAGCTTATTGAAATCCTTAATGAACCATCAATAGTATCCAGTAATACCATGGAGGCTTCGTATCTCAAACACATTTCGTGGTTCCTTTCAGGAAAAAAATATCTTTTACTTTATATGGATCAACTGATAGTCCATTCTCAGAAATTATGTTCCCTAATAATTTCACTTCTTAAATCTAGAAACTATAATTTGAAATCATTACATATAGATGGTGATTTCTTAAAATCTCCAGAACCAAACTCAAATGGTACTCATACTCACGCTCGGACATTGAAAAAACCAAAATATCATCCACAAACACTATAAAAAAAGTGTCATATATTGGTGGAATATCCGATTCATCAAAGCCATAAAAACTATTGGAATATTAGTTAGACCAAATAGCATCACATGATATTCATAATTCCCATACCTACTCTTGAAGGGAATCTTTGTTATATTAAACTCTCGTAATTTGAGTTGATGATAACCCGATCGAAGATCAATCTTTGAGAACCACTTTTCTCCCTTCCACTGATAAAAAAAACATACACAGGAGGCAGAGGATATTTTTTCTTAACTATTACCTAGTTTAGCTTCTGATAGTCTACACATAACTAAAGTGAACCAAATACATTCTTGGAAATGAGCACAGGGGACCCCCAGGTGAAACACAAGGGTGAAAAACCCCTTCTCTAATAGGTTTCCCAACTAAATCGCGAGATCTTTCAACTCCTCCTATGCCATAAAACAAGAAGGAATCGATATCTGATGAATACATGGTACCAGGTCAGTCATGAACTCTTCCTCTCTCATTAAATGAAGGCCGTACAATTCGTCTGGGAAAATTCAAGGAAAGTGTCGGACAACAACAAGAAGATCCTAAATAGAAGTAACATCATTTGGTTCAAACACAACAACAACCAACAAGCTCATGAGATCTGGGTGGGACGGTCTTTCATAACATGACCTCTGGTCCCACTCTCCCTGAAACACACGAGAAATCCACCGGGATGTAAGAGACAAAACACAATGATTATAACAATCAACCTCATCTTGATGAGAAACAAGCCAATCCATAATGATGATGACATCAAACAAAATCCATTTCAAGAATGAGAAAATCCAAGACCAACTTCATGTCAGCTATTTTGAATGAACAAGGAAACCTGAACCCCGACTCTTTCCTCTTACTAAGAGGTGTCACTAACTCCATTGTAAAAGAATAATTTCCATTGGATGTTTAAGCATATCAAAAAAAACATGCAGATATAAATGAGTGGGAGGCACTAGTATCAAACAAAGGAATTACTACTAATGAAGAAATTAGGAGTATATCTCTCACTATTGTTGGACCACCATCAACATCCATTAGACACTCATCTACTGCGTGTAAATGCTTCACTCTTGAGGCCTGTGGCTGGATCCCTATAGTCTTTGAAGCTTATAACTGCACTGCAATAGCCTTTGGATCAATGAACACTGACCATAACAAGGCATATTAATAGCCTGATAGAAATGATGTAGATGACCAACACATCCATAGTTTTTTCACATATTTGTCGTAATATGACAAGAATGTCTGGTGTGACCCCCTTACTAAACTAGTATCAAGTCATAGGCACACTGGCAGCTCCAACAGACGGTGCAGAGGGGGCTCATTACTGAGACCCACCTCCAACACTTCTACGATAGTCATGCCACTTATTCTTCTTACAATGCACGCCACTAATGTTGTCACCAGTTAGAAGAGAAAAGGTAGTAATTCTGACCTTACCTACCATTTCCATATTTTCTATCATTTCTCTATCCACTGTATCCACATAGGTAGAAATCTTCAACATAAACACTTTCTATCTAAAGTCCAGTCGCAAACCCTATAGGTACTTTTACACCTTCATTTGGTTAGTCCTTACCACATCCAGAGGAAAAATGACATGTTTAGAAAACAAGATGTTGTACGATGATACCAAACGCTCTCCCTACCACAAAGATAGGAACTCTATAGATTTTTACAACATTAGAGACTTTGGAAAAACTGTTTAAAGAATAGTGTTTTGGAACCCTTCCAATCCAAGCCCACATGTCTGTCTACCTAGACCATAGTGTCCCACCAATGCTTTCAGGAACCCTTGAGTCTGAATGTTGTGAACATCACCCTGATATTCTCATGTGTCTCCAAGCAGGTAAATATTTGATCGATCATTTCCATACAATCCTCCACCTCTTGAGATTCAGTCATCCCTTTAAAGGATGATGGCTTCTCACGTAAGAAATCTCACAATCAATGTCTTTATCCTCCAACTCCTGGTTGTACTTCAACCACTTCATTCTAAACTTGGGGCACATCTTGATGAATAGAACAGACTTCCCATATTATAGTCTCGATGAGATTATGATCCATAAGTGGATTTCCATGAGGATCATCAACTTCACCTTCCTGAAGAACATGTGGAAGATGTCTCAGAGGCATACTTATGCATACTGAAACATAATAATGATTAGACACTGAACAAATCTCAGTTCAAACTAGAAAATTGATAAGTAAAAAAATGAGATTTCCAAAGCAAAAAACAACACTAGAGACACATATCTCGACATCCAATGGTAAATTGAGTATCGTTACAATAATAATTGGCCAATCACTCATCGCAACAAACCTCTCAAGTCCCAAATATCCAATTTCCAGTCTAACAGATTCCCCAAGAAAATATTCTTGAGGACGAACCTCATTTGATACCAAACTATACTAAACTGACCCGGTTTACCCTCAAACCCAACACCTGACCTGATCTATCATATCCCCAAAGGTTATTCCCAACCCCCATGGGCTGGAGACAAGCACCCAGGCATCGAACAACAAAACTGAGGGAATGATTTCTCCCAACCTGAACAACCACATGGAATACATATATAAGGAAATAAAGGAACAGAGGATGACTAACAAAATATATGTTTCATGATAATAAGAAAATACTGGAAAAAAAACTATAAAAGTAGTTAAAAATTCATAAAGACAAGTCTCACTGTAAGGGACGCAAAACCAACAGCTACTCCAATGATGGCATGGATGAACTCCAACCATTTATCTATCAGCTACCCATCCCAGCTGACATGAACCTTACCGCATCACTGTAGCACTTTGCTTTTCCCTACACTGGAAGAAAAATAAGGGTCTAAAAACCATCGAAGTAGTACACAGGGTGTGAGATAACTGGCTCAGTAGGATCCCACCTAGGTGTTCCATAACAAGTCTATGTATAAAAAATCATGTATGTTCATTTTTTAAATAAAACATGGCATGATAAGAATTAATAGGTTTTTTAGAAAACATGGTAAATACTTTTCTTTTCCATAGTTCTAAACAAAATAATGTATATAATTTTCCAAATAATATTTCCATATCATTTTTCCCATGAATCAACATGCATGTCAAAGATAACTCAGAAAGACATACTGTATAAACTAGAAGCACAGGTATCACAACCCCAAGGAATAATAAAGGTCTAGGTTCCAGACTACTCAAACCAAAATAATCAAGTGCCCAAAATTGTTCCTAGAACAACAGGCCTAGGAAGCCTAGGAATGCCCCGTGAGTAAACCCCCCAAAATTTCAATATTAGTTCCCTATAACAATAGGCCTAGAAAATAAAGGAAATCCCCAGGAAAAACCTTATTGATAATCAAAAATAAATGGATGATGGCCTCAAGATAAACCTTCCACCTAAGTAACCAAGGTAACCCATTTTCTATTTTTTCACAAAACCATTTCAATGTCTTGAAAACCATTCAAAACCATTTATAATCGATTTATCAAAATCTAGGGAAGTCCATTTTTCATTATAAATCGATTTTCAACACACATAATAATAAGGCCAATTTCATAAGTCAATTTATAAAGTAATTTTCAAAGTAAAACAAGTACGTTCATTATTATAGGCCAGAGAGGGAACCAACTACCTCAATGTTTGGGCCACACATGCCCGCAACGGAATCCAAAACCAAGAACGAAACCCAAAAGCACCAACAGAGACCCTAAGATCCAATCCATGATAAGATTGATTAAAATATAAACACAAAAGGATGGGTGAATATAGATAAACCACATACCTTGAAAAAAGACACGACCACACCACAACCAATGAATGAAAAAGGACTCCGGAATGAGATCTCACAGTAGACCTAGAAGAAGACAACAAGAAACATCCCACTTGGAACAGGTAGAGAGCCATGAAATTTGGAAAGAAATGACTTAGAAAACCTTCCAAATGCATGAATTTAAACCGGGTGTGGGTTGGGTCAGGTATGTACCCCTTGGTCATGACGTGAATTCGATACTTGATAAGTTACGTCGAAAAACCCATCTCCTTGGATTAAAAACAGATATTTTCACCCTGCATGATGTGTTCCCATCATTCACGATGTCTACAAGCTCACAACGTGGCCTCCCCCTTCATGAAATGGTCTCCCAGGACAGGCATAAAACCACCACCATGTACATGATGTGTACATTAGCTAAACGATGTGTACCTGTTCTTAAGTCTGCATTTAACCTAAAAAAATCACATTAAAAGATTTTAAAACAAGAAGGAATCTCATAACTATGGAAGAATAACCCGATCAAGGTAATGGGATGTTACAAAAAAATTATTTTCATTTGGCATGGAAAACAGTTATAAAATTCATCATTTAAAAATTGAAAATAATATTCATTTGAAAACATTGGTAAAGAAAAAAAGGGTAAAAAATTTACCAAATAATTTAAAAACTTTTTTAAAAAATTTAATAAAGGATGGTTTTTATAAAAAAAATAGGTTCTCTGACTAAAGAGATAAATAAATTCAGGTTTTCCAAAAACATTTTCTAGAAAATTTTGACTACCAAAGAATTTGAGATTGGAATTAATACTCGAAAATGGTAATGAATAAACAGATAATAATTAAAGGTTTTGTTGAATAATGGTTATATAATTTCCTCTAATGGAAATACCATTGAATTATCATTATTGTTATTATTGAGGTTAATAATCTTTAAACATTACAAAGTGTCCCATACCACATTGAAACATCCTAAATCACAACCTCATGAAGGTATGGATTAAATGAAAGTCATAATATCATGATATAATGAATATTCATGATATATCATGTAAAGGTAAGTATATACAACATATAAAATAATCTAGGTGCATATCAGCAATTAATCTTCAATGGAATGTAAATTGACACGAAATTCCATTACATATGACTTAAAATACTCAAAAGTGATAATAATCAAATGAAAAATCTAGATATCATGAATATAAAGTAATTCATGATATACTATATAAAAATGTTTTTTAGGTACACCACACAAAAGAACTAAGTGGTGAATATGACATTTATCTCACATATTTAAAAAAGTGAGGTGGAAATCCTTACATATGAATCGAAAGACCCAGAAGTTATCATCATAAAATGAGACATATAAATACTATGAAAATAAATTAATTCATGGTATAATATATAATTTTTTTAGTATTTACACTACAAAAAATAATTAAATGGTTAATATGACATTTATCTCAATAATGTAAAAAGTGACATGAAAATCATTACCATTGTTTCCTTTTGGGTGAAAGTTCATTAAATTAATATATAATATAATTAAGTTAATTTTAAACTTTATTTATATAATTTTCATGTTTATAATTAATTTTATTTCACTTATTATGGTGTTATGTAAAACTACTTAAACAATTATGTTTATGTCAGGTTTTTTTACCAAATTCGATTTATGTGTCAAAAATAACTATTGTTGGTCAACTATGGTTAAAGGAGTTATTATATAACATATCCAGAATAATAACCATGAAATAATTATCATATTTATACCTAAATTATACTTTCAAAATAAATCATTAAATATTGTTATGAAAATGATCTAATGTTATAATCTTGGAGATGGTAGGTCGTACGTACGCATGAGTAAGACTCCAATTTTTAAATGATCATTGTAGAAAGAAGGTAAGTAACTAAAATAATTCTATACTAATAATTATATAATAAATAATATATTATTTAATCATATATACTTGTATATATAATTATTTTATGTAAATTTAATCACATCATGTTGAGGAGGTGGAAGTCCACACGTCCACAAATTATGTTATCTCTTTTAAAGTGTGTGATGTGGTAATAAAGAAGATGATATATATATATATATTATATTTACATAAATAAAATTTTTTCATGAATATATTATTTATTTTTTTCTTGTCACTTATCTTTTATTATAATCATTTATTCGTAAATTCCATGTATCGTGTGAATGCGTCACATCGCTTTGAGGGGGCGGTAGTCCACACTTCCTAAAACGGTGTTATCCTATTAACATAAAATGGAATATATAAAATTTATATACTATAAATGTTTTACATAAGTATAAATACATAATAAATATCATATAAAACATATATAGAGAATTTTTCCATCATAATGGCCACTATGAGAGGTAGTAAGGGAAAATTTAGCAATCATCATTTCTTGAGGTAATAGTTTATCTTACACAGAAACAGTATATTCCTTTCTATCAGATTGAGGTGTGTGTAATTCTAGGAAGAAACATTATACTAAAAATAATATTATATGGAGTATAATCTTTTTTTATGTAATTATATAATAATAATATTATAATAAGTGGAGAGTGGAAATGAAACTAGAAAGCTTGAGAGAAGGTGTTGCCTCTTAATCAGGTAACTTTTTCTGGTTTGTACCAAAAGCTTCCTTGGATTGATTTCTACCTGAAGGGATGATTATTGGTATAAGGAAGGTATTTTGGGAGACTATTTTGGTAGGTATTTTCCAAACCTAATAGGATTGATAGGTGATATGAAGTGGGAGAGGTGGTGGCCTTTTATATAGATGGAAAAGGACTCACTAGGAATTTTTGGAAACAAGTTAGGTGTGAACATGTTTTTACCTAAAAAAGTGACAAAAACAAAAAAAAAACTAAGTATTATAAGGTTCATGGACGAATTATGTACATCAAATGGGTGTTATACAAGTTCCTTGGTCATTTCGGCCCTTAATATAAAGGTTTAGTCCTTTATTAAGCTCAATTTATCCTTAATAATTTTAATTGATTTTAATCACACTCACTAATGTTTTTGTTAAAAAGAAAAGTTTGTATTATTAGACATTATGAATTATTCTAATTAAAAATATGTATTCTTTATTTCCACATTCCATTCACAAAAGTGGTTGAACTTAAATTGAAATTAATCCCACAAATAGGACGATAATGGGGGTTTTAAGTAAAAACGTCTGAATGTTTGCTATTTTTTATAATAAATTACAAAGTTAAATTGATCCCATTCTACTAAATCATATTAATTTATACTAATTTTATCATATTAATCATTAAAACAAATAAAAAATAACTTATCCTTATAAAATAATTATATTAAAAAGTAGTTTTGAACTAAAATTCAGTATTTTTAATTATTCATTAAATAATAAAATGTCTTAGAAAAATATGAAAGAATCCATCCTAACATAATTTTTATATTTATATTTCAAATAATAAGTTTTTTTTGACATATTAAATCAATTAATGTTTCAATATTCATATTTAAAATGAATTCTCCATTAAAAGGTGGAAATTTTGCCTTTGTAAAAATAAATGTTTTTATGTGTAAAATAGGTTTTGTTCTTATATTATGCAGATAAAATCCAATGGATGAATATCAAAAATATTTTTATTTAATATATAAAATATATATTTCATTAAAATAATTCAATAATTTTAATTCATTATTCTTGTTAATGTAAAACTCTATTGGAAGCATAAAAATAAAAATATTTCTTTTTATGCACAATTGTCTCTTATTTTTATTTCTCAATAATTGTTTTCCCAGGAATTAATTTTATTTTTTAATAACCCATATATTTTGAAAATTTAGATAATACTATTCATAATGGCTAGTTTATATTTTATTATAATACGATTTTAATAAAATATCATTTTTTGTTGAAACTCGGTCTTGCATATAACGCAATATTTCGACAAGGTCACTCTTTTATTAACTTGGTGCTGCATGTGTTGAACTATGTAGAATTTATTTTAAATATTTTATATATTATATGGATATTATATTACATCACACACTTTTTTTCATGTTTCATACACACAATCTAATACAAGTTTCTTACATTATTTTTTTAGTGCGTCACATTTATCTATGGATATTTTATCCTAAGGATTTTTATAGATATAATATGTATAGAATATAATGGCTTGAGGTGTATTAAATAGTGAAAAGGTTGTGGTCGATCCTAGAAAATACATGGTTACTATCTGTATGTGATGTTTACTATGGAAGTATGTGACACACATGGAATAGGTTCCTATATAGTTTCTTTTGATGTGAGAGGATTATTTGAAGGCTGATGGGTATGGACATGTGATGTTTTAGTGAGAGAAGATAAACAATGGGGAATTTGTTGCAGTTTACCATCACTTTTATATTATTTTAGAAATTATATTATTAAACATATGTGATACTCAGTAATATATCCATTATGAAGTTTATGAAATAGAAAACCTAACTAGGTTATAAGTTGGTTTTATTATTTATTCATTGAGATTTAGTATGTTTTATTGAAATTTTCCCAGGAGTATTTAGAGAGTATCATATTAAATATAACAATTATTTTCACCCATATTTATATGAATTGTTCATCAAATACACATGAATAATTTGGTGACCATGTTGTACATTACTAGATAGTGGATTATTTGGGAGTTTTTTTTTGTTTTCGAGGTCGCTAATGAGGATTTTATTTTATTATGTATTATTAACTTTTTTTCAATTATTCAATTTATTTGAAATTAAATGAATGTATTGTGATCATTTATAAATTTTATTATTATAAATATTTGTTTGGGGATATTATTTTATCTCTGATTCATTATATTTTTTGTAGAGGGAAATGCTTCCAAATTTATGTGTATGGTGTACTCTCTATGCTAAACCTGAACTCATTGTCTATTGGTGGTGGGTTTCATGTGTCATCATTCCTTATTGACCATTTATATCCAAGGATATTTTCCTTTAGGTTGAGGGGTCATGAGAAACCCCTCCTATGATTCATTATCTCTTCCTTTTAACATATCAATTTCTATTAACTGATAGTGCTTTGTGTACCCCCACATGGTTCAAATTTGAATATTGTTCAATTTCATTAGGATTAGAAGTGATTAATGGAACTATTTATATTGGTATTCTCTACTTGGGGATTTTTTCTATATTATTCCTCTTACATGATCCACATGATACATATATTTAGTAGACCAACTTGGTGTCCAGTGTTCCACCATGGTATAGTTTCTTGAATAGGGAGTTTGTTGTCTGCCTATATATGGTGTTGAAAAAGACAATAGCGGGTGAAATATCAATACTTAAGACTTCAATGTTAATAAATTTATAATTTTGAATGTGATAGACCAAATAATTTAAAAATTCAACAATAATAAATTAAGTGTGTAGATTGTGAATAGAGTTAGTGAATTTATAAGAGAATACCGAACAAGTACTTTTATATTAATTCAGTTCAAAATGATCCTATATTTATACTTCACACCACTATATTATTGATAGATTTGTAATACACTATAAAATAGAACTAACTTTTGAAGGAGAGTTAAAATCCATTACAACATGACTTTTCTAAGACCCAATGCATGAAAGAAAGTGAAACCATACATTTATATAATATAAGGAATAGTCCTATACTCCCTCCATTTTCTAAGGACATAGAAAAACCAAAGAATAATCTTTTTTATAAGGTTATCATAACCAAAATATACCTTTTTATAGAGATAAAAACGTTTTTGAGTTGATATATTACTACCCAATAAATATTAAAATAGAATAATAACTATATAATGTATAAATATAAATGTGGTAAACCAATGAAATATGTTTATGAATTTTTTAGTGTGGAACAAGTCATCTTTGGCCCATAAAAGTAGTTGAGTGATTTAGATCAGGGAAATAAAGTAAGGTAGTGTAGAAAGAATAATGATCTTGAATAAGGTATCACATTAGTTTCTTATATGATATTTTGTGTCCCTATACATCGTCATTCCAATATCTTCAACATCCTTTTATTATAAAATTCCAATGACCAATTAGGAGATATTATCAATAATAATAAAAAGTACTCACTTGTGTTGGGAACCTTAAATCATGCAATAGTCAAAAAAATCATTATAAAAGTACCGAATAAATAATAATGACATTTCCAATTATTTTATCCCTATATAAATATTTTAATAAATAATAGTCAATACCTATTCATCTTTCAATAAAATTATCCTAGAAATAATAGACTATATTAGAGTTCTTCATTCCTTTAAAAAGATATTTAAAAAGGTTAAACTGGTTTAAAATAATATCCACAGAATTTATCCTTATATATTTATTCCAAATACATTAAATAATTCCAAAAATCTGATGATTTAATTTACTTTTTAAAAAATTTTAATTATTAATATTCATTATTTAATCATGCAGGGAAATGTTATAAAAATTTTACTTTGTAAAATCCATTTTAATTCATATTGAATATACTTAATATCACCAAAATTTCAATACTTATATGAACAATATATTTACAAAATTATTATTTCATATAATTTAAATTCTAATTTGTTATAAATTTTGAAAAATAAAAACACTGAAAGATCAAAATATATTTTATCAATTATATATGAATTTACAATAGTTTGGAAGACATAAAATTCAATTAATAATTTTTTATTAATGATGATTACATTTGTTAAGACATTTAAAAACATTCCTATGATTTTAAAAATATTATAAGACTTTCAAAAACATTGTAATATTTAAAAATTTATATTATTTTTAGTAAATATGTATGATTCGTTTCTTTTCTCAAAAAATTGAAACATCTAAAATCATAAGACATTTAATTATTGAATAAAATTAATATTTAACAGATTATTATTAAATATGAAATTGACATATAAAACAATTTAATAAAAAGAAAAAATTAAAATTAAAAATATAGTTTGAAATTCATCATCAATAATTTCATCCACAATCAGTGAAAGCATGAAACTTATAATAGTTTATTACTTAAAAAATAAATATAATTATTTTGAGGTATGAAATTATAAAAAAATTAATAAATAATTAAAGTAGATGATTTTATTTAATAAAACAAATAATGTGTTAAGGATCCACTCAAAGAATTATTCATTGGCATTGGCTAATACAGTTTGGGTAAATCATCACGGTGGCATAGTTAGTGCATAATAGGTTGAATCATGTGTTGTATGTTTAGTTTTAAGGTGTTTTATATTAAAATGTGACTATTATAACATATATACTTATTGGTATATTTCAGTGCTCACATTTTTAGTGGAATAATAAACTTCATACTCACACATATCATGTTCACCATAGTGGACCAGTGGTCTTTATGTTTAAGATACTAGCTAGGGTAAAATAAATTGACATTAATTATAGCTAAGTACATTTTTCAGGATGGGATCTAGTTCATATGTAATTATAATGACATTTATTATCAAAGTGTTGTCTAATTTATTTTTAATTTTATTCTTTCATGTTTATAATTATCCCACTAAGGAAAAAAATAATTATATAACTATTTTATATTCACAAGTCGTTCCATTTTGATATCGAGTGGTTTTTATTGTCTTTATGGTTAACATTTAGATAAAATTTCATATTTTACCTTAATGGATGATTCATTTTTTTCTTTTCTAATGGATAGATATGGTGTTGAGGGTATATTATTCTCATTTTATGTGTGTGACCCTCACTACTAGAAAAAAACATATCACAGACAAGTAGTCATGAATGAGGTAATGTATTATCCCGACATCATCATAGTTCTATTTTACAAGGTATGGGATGTTACAAATGGTATTATAGAGTTATATTTAATATATTTTTTATTTTGTTATGGAATATAAAGGTATTATTAGTTGTAACTCGAACAACCTAGGATTCTGTAACCTAGAGTCATTGTCAATGTTATTAAATTTTCATATATATAGGGTTTATAATCCTGAAGGACTGATCATTTTAGTAGTCTTTTACATCCAGATTCACAAATGATACACATTTTACATTGTGAATAAAAAAAAGATCATAGTCCTGGAAAAGTATCAGAACACTTAAAATCATTCAAGGAATTCTTCTTCAAATCATAGTGAAAGGAAAAATATTTTGTTGATCTCAAATAATATGAAATGGTAACATATCATTGATTATACCATGATAAAATATGAATTAATTGATATGTAAATTAAATTAACTAAAAACTCATTAAATTTATTCAAAATCAGGACACAAAATGCATCCATGAAAAATATTAATGAAATAATATCATAAATAATAATATATGATTTTTCAAAGAAGTAAATTATTAAAATTTGATATCATAATCTCATATATCAACATAATTGTTCTATAAATAACATTCTCCAAGACTATTTAACTCATTGATAGGTATAAGTCAACGCCCCATTTAATTTTTCCACAAAATTTGACTCATGAGACCTCCTGGTGAATTGAGGGGTTGTCAATGTCAGGGAACCACCCATCACTACATGTCCAATTAATTACACTTATGATTAATGATCAATTTAATTCATGAAAAGTATTCCTTATTGGAAAATATTTATATTAAAAAAAATAAGAAATATATCAATATTTCCCCATTCAATCTTATAACATTCAATATAAAATAATTTGTACAAATGGTATACAATTTATGAAATAACCATATCCATGATACAAATAATATGGATATTTAAGATAATTGAAATGTACAATGATAATAATAAAGTGAATGATTCATGATAATGTTAATTACCACAAAATTCATAAGGGGTATGTGATGACCATATATTCATCAGAAACATAGGTTTTGAAATGAAATAATTTCCTTTGGAAAAATAAATAAAATGGGAGTGAAATATTTGAAAATTAATTCATTTAAGAGTTTTATTTTTAAATAAATTGAAACTTTATATATTAATATTAATATCATAAAACACTTACAGTGATAATAATGTTTGTTAACACTATATACATTTAAAAAAACATTCCTTTTGACTTGTTGTAAATAATGTAAAAAATAATCCTTTTGAAAAAAAAATTGTAAGGATACATTATATAATTTTAAATAATAATGTATAACATGAAATTTCCCTGATAAAAATTATGCGTAATTAATAGCAATTTTTTAAAATAATTTTGAAATACATGGATATGAATAAATATATATATAATTTGAAGGGAAATAAAATCTGTTATTATTTTAAATTTTCATTAATTGATTCAACTTCCAATGTGAGAAAAATTTGGAAGGAAACATGGAAACTCCTTAAATATCCAATTTATAATGAAATACATAGATTTATGAAGAATATATGATACTATTTCTTCAATTAATATTAAAGAAATCCCAAAAATTGAGATTATAAATTAAATCCTTACCTCTTTAATAAATTTTAAATTGCAACCCCTTTAAAGAAGAGACATTAATTCAGAAATTAATAATCATGAATAGATACATCTCATGTTTCATATATAAAATTGGAGTAGAATAAACTATATAAAATTAAATATGTTCAGTATATCAAAAATGTCTCAATGGAATGGAAATTGGTAAGAAATATCGTACCTCACACTCTCATTAGTTAAAAATGTTTTAATCTCCATTATAATGGTTTTAAACATGTTATTAATTTATACCATATCCATATTCATAATTATAATATCATATATTATCCTCTAATAACATATTATCACCCATTTGTTAATAATATTTCATTATTAATGTTATTTCGGGTTTTAACTAATTCATTTTCAAAAGCATGTTTTGTCATGTAAGCTATAGTTCTTCTTCATAGTATAAAGTTACATATTATAAATAATTTATTGTAGATATAAATATCATATTTATTCATTATATACCTCTTTATAATCAAACATGAAATTTGGAAAAGTAAAATCAATCATGTCGCATCATAGAGACGGTAGACTATACGTACACTTATTTAACGTTATAATTTCATTAATTAGTGAAAGGATATAGATGTAGATTATTTATTAACTTTAAAAAATAAATATTATGTAATAGTAATAATATATATTCATTGTCTTAATCATTATTACAATATATGTGAGTTGGTGATAGAAGAAAAATTACCTCAGTTCGTGAGGCGATAGTACTCTGTGCACACGATTGATGGTTATGTGTCCAATTTGATAAAGAATGAGGTGGATAAATAATATTACATAATCATAATAATATGTATTTATATTTTATATATATATTTATTATATTTTAAGTAAAAATACATAATCTATAGTGATAAATAAAATTAAAAAGAAAGATCTTGAAGAAGAAAATTACCTTCTTTTAGAAGAACCCCCTTTAGAACTTTTATTAAGGACACCATGGATGGTATTTTGGAAAAAACATAAGAAATAGTACATTTATAATGTATTTGGGGAGATATTTTTTAGCATTAGGTTGAGATAAATGAAATAATATGTGAAAATAATTGAGGGGAGGTTAGACCTTTTAAAATTGAGGTGAGTGGAACACTTGTAAAATTTCAAAGTTTTAAAAAAAATTCAGGTCACTTTAATTGAAATATGTTTCCAAAAATATATTATATTAAAAATTTATAAATTTATGTATTAAATAAAACCAACCAAAGGGTATTTATAAAATATTTTATCATTTTAATACTTATCATTACAAATTAACTTTTCAATAAACTCATTTTGACCTCAAACGTAGTTATTAATTTAAAATATTTTTTACTATTAACTATGATTAAAAGATAAGTTGAATTTATAAACTAATATTTGTTATTATAATTAAAAATATGTAATAAAATTTTCAAAATTAAATTTACAGAAGTTTCATAATTTAATTTTAAAAATAAACCTACAAAGCCTATCAAAAAATGGGTTTTTAAGAAATAAATTTTTCATGCATAACATGATCTTAAATTAACTATAAGACTAGTATTATTAATTATATTGATTTGAATTTATATATTTAAGTAGATAATATAAAATTTTAATCTCAATAATTCATCATTAAATATTATTTCAATTAATTAAAATGGAAATAAATTTTGACTTTTTTTAAAGCTGTTATATAAAAAAATATTCATTTTACCTCGAAATGATATTACATTTATTTATTTATAATTGAGATTTTATAAATTTTGAATTATACATATTATGACATGAAATTATAAATAAAATTATTTATTGTTAAATATAAATGTTTTCATTATTAAAATTTTTTATTTCTAATCAAAAATTATTAAACATTATTCGAGGCTTATTTATACACACTATGTTGAAAATAGTTATCCATACTTAAAATTTTAATTTTTGTTCTTGGAAATATTAAAATTTAAATTTTATTATAGGTTCATTAAAATTTAATTTTTACTTAGTAATATTCAATCATGGGTGTTATGTCCTTCCCTCTTACAGAAATTTCAACCTCGAAAGTTTCATGGATATTACATTCTAAACAAATTAAGGTGGTTATTCTTCACAACATCTTATGGTATCCACATTGATTAATTGATTTTATATGTTATATAAATCAGCTTTACCATTAAAGTCATAAAATTAATCAATAAGTTTTTTCTTTTTTCAATAATATACATGGGATCTTCAAAGGAAGATAGATGAGGTTATGATTCTATTTTTTCATAGGTGGGAATATGTGTTGGGTATAACATGTACTTAAATAAAACTAATATTTGGAACACATCGTGTATTTTATATATTCTTAAGTTCATTTTAAAAATTTATGTCATATACCCAATTATTTATATACTTTTAATAACTCTTATGTTCCAAGAGTTCAATTTCCCTTTCTTATCAAACCTTATAACAACCTTATATAGAGATGTATTCAAGAAAATGTGACCTCCCACTTGAAAATACAAATATTTCCATTCTTTATCAGCATAACTCTTTTTTCTACTTTGAGATACTTTAATATGTGTCTCAATAGTATTTACCTTTATCATTTACCCATAAAATTATTCGGGCCTATAATTTTCGTTTCACCAACTTTATCCCACCATGTTGGAGGGAAACATCTCTTGTCATATAATAATTAAAATGGTTCCATTTAACATAAGAATGGGAAATATTGTAATAGAAGACACTACCAATGGTAAATATTGATCCCACACACCTTTAAATTCATTTGATAATAATTTTAACATGTCAACTAATGTTTGAATATTCGTTTTTTATTGTACAACAATTTGAGGATGGTAGGAGGTGCTCAAATGTATCACAATATCACGATCCTTCTAATGAATTATATAGAATATTGATATAAATTGATGATCATGATTAGAAAAAACTAATATTTTTGAACCATGATGTAATATAAATTCATCTATAAATATTCTTCCAAGGTTATCAAAAGCTAATCTTCTCTTATAGCAAGTAAATGTGCATATTTGGTTAGGCGAACTACAATAAACCATATTTTATTGTTCTTTCAAGAATTCATTGCTAATATAGTGAAAATGTACATAGTAGTGTCATCCCATGATTACATAGGAATATTTATATGTTTCATTAATATTATTATATGATTTCTTTTAACATTAACATATTGAAAACCCATGCATATTGACACATTACCAATAATTTTCATCTATATATTGTCCGTGAAAAATACTCCCTCAAATCCCAATACATCATTTCCGGATGGTATATTCAAAATTTGATCATTTACAATATTTTTTTTAAATTATCAAATAATTATTCATTTTCATTGGACAATATGAACTTAACTAATTTACATGTAACATTTTTTAATGGATTAGAAAATCGGGAAATTTTTTTGGGAAAATCACTGATAGTAACCTTTCAATCCAATGAAACTATGTACCTCAATTATGTTCGATGGTGTAGGCCATTAATTGGTGGAATTTTTCCTTAAAGAATAAACTAAGACTCTATCCTTGGTGACAACATAGCCATGAAAATATACATTCTGATTCCATAATTCATAATTTCTAAATTTACTATATAACTATTTTTCTCTAAGAGGCTCAAGAATTTTCTACAAGTGATAGGCATATTCATAATATCATTTAGAATACACAATTTTACCATCAATGAAATCCAAAAAAAATATCTTGATATCCCTTGACTAATTTTTTCATTTGATAAATAAAAATATACTTAATTATTCAATCCAAATAGAATTACAATAAACTCATAATTTCTAGCCTCATTTGAAATTTTGTCTTAATAATATATTTGTTCTTTACTCTCAATTGTTAATACCCATAATGAAGATCAATATTTTAAAATTATTTATGAACAAGAAGTTTATCAAATAATTCATCAATGTGTGGTAGATGATAAATTTTATTTATCCTAATATCATTGATTTTCCTATAATCAATGCATAGACTAATGGATTCATATTTCTTTCTTAATGAAAATAATAGAGGTTCCCCAATGTGAATCAAAAGGGTATATAAATCCCTTATCACAATAGGCCTCTAGTTTTTTCATCAAATCCACTTATTCCACAATGGTCACTCTTTTAGTATTCTTTCCTATAGGTCTTTTGTTTCATATTAAATCAATAGAAAACCAAACATAAAAATTTAGTGGATTTCCAGGTAATTTCATCATAAATAAATCATTTTTTTCCTATAAAATAAGTACATCATCAATTTTAAGATACTATTTTTATATTTAGGTTATATATTATATTCATCACCAAGAATATCATTTATAAGAGCTATTGTGGGTGGTTCTATAAATGACTTAGATAATGAATTATCCCCTCTAAAGATAAGAAATTCCACATCATCATCATGAATCATAAATTTTTTCTCTTTCTAATAAAGTATTGAATCAAAATTTTGAAATATATTCCATACCAATTCTTATATCAATTGCAATGTGTGATTATAAATTCATAAAATTGGGAATCTTTATATATCTTAATGGGAAAATCTTGACACATCCTTGTTGCAATTATATTTCTTCCATGAGTTTTAACTAATAACACTATTCTTAAGGATCTAGGTAAATATAAAATATTATAGGAAAATATAGAATAAATAAATGATTTCTAGTATTCATAATCAAATAAATAAATATATATAATTGAAGGCAGTATTAAAGTATATTCCACAACATATTTGGGAACTTCAACCTCATCTATATTTAATTCATAACCTTGACCTTCTACCATTTGCCTCTTCTATTTTATATTACCTTGGCCCTTGGGCTATTAGTTATAATAATTACAAATATCATTATAGTTGATGCATTGGATAGAAGTAGATTCTTTATTTCAATTTCAATCATTAACCATATAACCCTTATCTATTCAATTATAAAAAACATTCATAACCAACATGAATTTTCTAGTATGTTTCTTTCTATAATATTCTTGTGATTGAAATTTGTTTATTTTATTTTTCTTCTAAGATGTGTTACCTTTTTCACGGTGTTTAACCAAAATCTTATTCACTATATTACCATTGAATATATAGGATCTTGGAAACTCCTTAACTATTTTTATGACATATAAAAATATTTCATCATATGATGAAAAGGTTTTAAAAACTAATTCTTTTTGGATAATTGGCTTGATCCCTTCATAGAAATGGTCAATATTGTTTTGTGTATTATGTTTGTAGTTAATAGAATAAATGTCTTGTATTTTAATATCACCCTCATACTTTTAAACACTTCATTATTCTTTTTTTATTATGTTAAGGAAATTTTTCTTAATTAGGGTTTGTTGATCATGATGTAAATAATTTTCAAATACTGTTTCTTTAAAAGATATCCATTACATGTGGTCCATTTCCTCATCTTATATCATATTATAGCTAAATCAACACCATTGTTCAACGTCACTTTTGAGATAATATACTAAAATTATAACTTTTTACCTTTCATTTCTTCCTAAGGAATGAAATATCATTTCAATTGAATTAATCTATTTCACATCTACCACTTTATTATTACAATCACTAAATGATAGAGGGTTCTATCTGAAGAACAAAAATCAAATATAGGTGTATGGTGTCATAAAATATCATGTTTCTCTCTATGAACATGGTTATTAGTGATATCTTGGGTCAACTACCATAATATTTCCATGATTTTCTAATCTCAAATATTAGTCATATTGGCATACTCCACAGGAAAATTTCTATATCTAACATGATTATTGATACCATTATTTCTTCCATGGTATATTTCTAAATAATGTCATATACTGGATTTGGTAATGAAATTATGAATTGTAAATCATAATATATAATTCTAAATCTTATATAACACTTAACATAAATCGAATATGTATGAATTTTTAATATATGAATTATAAATATTGTTTCTTTGGGAATATCATTAAATCATAATTTTTTTCAAATATTCTATAATATATTGTAAATAATATGTGAATTTAACAATGAATATCCCTCAAAGTATAATGCTATGTTCATTGTAATATCTCATTCACTGTGTGCCATAATTATTCCTTAGATATACTCAAACCAACTATTTTTTGGATTACAACCACTAGATGCCCCTGTTCAAAACCACGTCTACTTGTGGTATCATGACAGGGATGTTATTCAAGGAAAAATCCAAAAGTATCTTCCATACCAAAGGTTTTATGATATTATTCCAATATTATAAATATCATTAATGTCTCTTATATGGTTATGCTCCATAATCATTGTATTCCTAAATCTAGTTTTCAAGGTTTCTCTTAAACCTTTCTCTAATACAGACTGTAGTAACCCAGAATCAAGTAACCCAGAAATGGATTCAAATTAATTACATGGGAATTTATTCCAAGGTTCTAATGATGAAGGACCAATCATTTTAGTAGTCTTGTATATCTTGATACTTGCATGATACAGATTTTAAATTGGTAATAAAATACGAAGCGTAGTAATGGAAAAAAATTTGTATCCTAGAACTCATTCAAAAAATTATTCATCATATCCTAGGGAATGGAAGAAATAAGGGTTATCTCAAATAAATAGTAAATATTATATAAATAAAAAATCTATCATGAGTAAATAAGGTATAATTAATATACAAAGGTAAATAATTGAAAAACATTCAATTTAATCAATAACCTGATCAAAAAATATATCTATAGAAAATATTAATGAAATAATATCATGGCTAATAATAATTGAATTATAAATTATAGAAATAATTAATATTGGATATTATGATCTCAAACATCATGATCTGTATAATATCAATATCTTTGACCAAGGCAGTTTAGTTGATGGGTAGGTATAAACTAAAAACAACTTAAATTTAGAAAACTAATTTGTCTCATGATATCTATAAATGCATTGAAGGGATATATATAACTGAGACTCACCTGTCACTTCATGTACATTCCATTACTTATATATTTAATTATAAATTTAATTCATGGTTAATGTTCTTTATCAAATAAATATCCATGCCGAATAAAGAATGCAGAATAACAATATTTTCCCAGTAAATCAAATAGAAATCAATATAAAAACAATATTTAGAAGTGGTATTTTTTCAAGGTAATAATAATATTCATGATACAAATAATATTGATATTTAAGATAAGTGTAATGTCTAATGACCACAATAAAGTTAATGTTTCATGAGAATTTTAACGACTAAATAATTAATGAGATGAGACCTTATTATAAATTCACCAAAAAGAGAGGTTTAAAAAAATATTTTCCATTAAAAATTAAATAAAATTAAAGAAAAATATTAAAAATATATTTAATTTAATAGTTTTCTTTATAAAACCAATGAAAATGTTTATAGTAAAATAAATATCACAAAACTGTTATAGTGGCGGTATTTTTTTTAACATTTCTTATGTTTAAAAATAGTTTTTTGAATTTGTTTAAACATACTCAAAATGAATTTTGATTAAAAAATTGTAAATATCAATTTCATACCATTTTAGAATTCATGTATAACAATAAATTTCATTAATAACTCATTTGAGTACTAAAATGGGCTTTTGTAAAACAATTTTCAAAAATATAGACAACGAAGAAAAATATATCTAATTAAAAAATAAAATAAATTTTTCATTTAAAAATTTCTTTGCATGATTCAAGTAAAAATGAGAGGAAGAGTTGTAAAAAACTATTTAAACTCCATAAATACCCTGAGGATAAGGAAATATATTTATTTTATAAATGATTTAACAAATGATTCATTCAATGAAATTTAAGGCAATCCCAAAAAGGGAGATTATAAAATAAATCATTTCCCCTTTGATAACATTTAAATTATAACACCTTGAAATAATTAACCTGAATTGAAACATTAAAAATAATGAATAAATATTTATTCATGATAAATATATCAAATGTTCATTATATACACCAAATAAAAGTAAATAGGTCTGTAATATCAAATATGTATCAATGGAGTGAAACGGAGATGAAATCCATTGCCTCACACTTACTTTTTGTTGAAAATTATTTATACTCAGGTATAATTGTTTTAATCATCCATCCTACATTATAATTTTATTATTTTAAAAATAGAAAACAAAAAATATCACCAACCTTAGACGCTCAGATAAGGAGGCCGAAAAGAGTGATGGTTGATGACATCCCCTATAACCAAATCCACCCCCTCGGGTTTCAAGATTTTCACATTGTAGATGCAGATAGGGTCAGAGACAATGACATCAAGAGATGCAAGATAATCTGCAACTTGATTTCCCTCTTGCCAGGGGTGAAGCACTTTGGTGTTGTTAGTGAGGGAGCCTCTGCACTTTCGAATGATGTAGGTAATCAACCAAGGGGGAGTGCACATGCCATTCATTGCATCATGAATTATATTTGAGTCAGTTTAAACTTTGGCCAGTGGAATGTTTTTCTGAAGGCACGGGGTTAACCCAGAAGCATGGCCTTCACCTCTGCATGAAGAGAGGAGATGAGACCAAGCAAAGAGTAAAACGCCAAAATAACTGAACCATGTGAGTCACGAACAGCCCCACAACCTCGGATCACCCCCATGCTGCACGACCCTTCCGTGATAAGCTTAAAGCCTTTCAGTGGAGGATCCCATTTTACGCAATGGATTCTGGAGTTGTTGGCACTGGTCTCGAGTGGTGGGGAGCTCCCTTGAAGGCACCCAAAGGAGGGGGCGTCCCGCCAGTTGTTGATGAGCCCAGCCATGTCAAGAATGAGATTCCTTGTCTTGATGGTAATTAATCTTCCAGAGGAGATAACCCCATCATGCTTCGCCTTATTCCGGGCCTGCCAGATACACCAGCACCCTGCATGAAAAATCATGGTACGTGCCAACTTCTCAGGGCCCCTGTCACCCGCACCGTGATACCACCTATCCAGAAATGGTAGTGATGCCAAGTTTGGGTCAACGATAGCTGTAAAATACCCAAAGGCTCTTTATACTGCAGCCGCCCAATCACCCCTGAAAAATAGATGATCTGGACTCTCCTCTTTATGAATTTTATAGCAGTAGCAACGCGACAAAAATGGAATTCCATGCTGTTTAATGTTTTCACCCGTCGGGACTGCTCTGTTTCTTATTATCCAAGAAAAGAAGTTGTATTTCGAAGGGATGAATTTGGACCAAAGGGTTTCGTTCCAGTTATCAACACCCTCCTGCAGGATCTGGGTACGGTGGAAGTCCCTAGAGGTGAAGGCACCCGAGGAAGAGGGAGTGTAAACACATTTATCTGGATTGGAGGACATTTCAATGAGGTTGAAGGAGGCCTACTGGTTTTCGTCCAGCACTTCATTAATGAACTCCGGGTAAAGGCTGGCTTCCCTAAAGGAAATGTTGTGAATGGGACAACCTGGAAAACCAATTATATTTCCAGCCCAATTTTGATACCAAAAAGATATCTCACCCCTACCGATAATCCAGCGCACTTGCTCTTGAAGATCAGGGATCATAGGAGCGATGTTAGACTGAAACATAGGGTTTTACTCCTCCGTCCCATCCGAATATCCATGGTGAGGCCTGTGAATGATTTTCCCCAAAGTGTATGCTGCTCAAGGACTTCCCATGCCAACTTGGAGTGCATGAAGAGAAGGTAGTCTTCCAGGATGTAGATGTTAATACCGCCCTCCCTTGCAGGCAAGGTCATTCTCCACCCGAAGACCCATCGTTGTTTCCCTTCAAGCATAAGATCCCAGATAAATCTGGATAAAATTTTGTCAATGTTTCTGATAACTCCCTTCAGTGTTTTGATACCAGAAAGGGCATGGACAAGAGTATCCAATAAAACATTGTTAACCAAAGATATGCGGCCACTAAAGGCGAGGTATCGATTTTTCCAGTTGATGATTCTGTCTGTCATCTTGCTGATGAGGAAGTCGAAGTCACAAATGCGAAGTCTGCCCGGAGAAATGGGGGCCTCGAGGTATTCCATGGGAAATTCCACTCTTTTCATGTTGAAATTTAGCTGAATTACTGAATTCCTTCTCGGGATACATCAGTTAGATATATAGAAGTAGCTCTTATCTTTGATGATGACCTGACTACTCCAATGGAAGTATTCCTCCACCACCTTGTCCATCCATCTAATCGATCTGCTTCTAGCATTCATGAATATGAGGGTATCATCCACGAACATCAAGTGGGATATGGATTAAGCTCTCATAATCCTTCAGAATGGCATAATTTCACCACTGTTGATGCTCTTGTCTAGAAGGTGGCTGAGGATATCCTATGAGAGGATAAAGATACTTGTAGAAATCAGGTCACCTTGTCTTAGACTCCGAATGGCCTTGAAAAACCATAGCACTTCCCCATAAACGAAACCTCTAGCCATGAAGAGCTGATACATCTGAAGATGAGATCAACATTCTAGGTTGAGAGGCCCATACTTGCCTGCACCTTATTGATAAACCCCACTCAATGTGGTCATAAGCTTTTTTCATATCCAACTTAATGGCTATGTTTGACCCACACGTCTTACAATTGATGTCAGTGATCATCTCTTGTGCAAGAGCCATTGCAGATTGGATTGTTCTCCCCTTCAAAAATCCATGTTACTCCATGGAGACCCACCAAGGAATGTGCAGGGACAATCTTGTATTGAGGTTGCTGGCCAGAATTTTGTAATCGAAATTACACAAACTTATAGGTCTATATTGCATGGTGGAGGAAGGGTTCTTGGTTTTTGGTACAAGCACCATGGGGGTGGCACAAGCAATCTGTGGAAGGCTTCTTCCCCGAAAGAAATCTTGGATAGCCAAGATGATGTCCTCCTTCACCACTTCCCACGAGGCCCTGTAGAAGGACCCTGGGAAACCATCTGGTCCTAGGGCACTATCCGGATTGAAGGTCATCATAGCAGCATGAATATCCTTTGCATTGGGTAATGAACCGAGCCTCTCATTGTCATGCTCTGAAAAGAGGTTAGGAATCACATCGAATATCCCTACGTCCTCCCCCGGATACACATTGGGCCTCCCAGGGATGAATCCCACGAGAAGTTCCTTGAAGTGTGTGTGTGCCTGGTGCCCCACCATATCCCTGTCTTCTGTGTAGGTGCCATCGTCCAATAGGATATTATGTTTACTTGGGTGCTTTCTCTCTGTGATGCATGCATGAAAGAACACAGTATTCCTATATCCCTCTCTGATCCATTTGATCCTCACTTCCTCTCTTACTAAGAATTCCTGTTTCAGGAGTCATTCTGCCAATTGTTCCTTCCTAGTATATAACTCCCCAAAAGACTAGGCATACCACTCCTCTTCCAATCTCTGCTCAAGGTGGTCAACCTCTTCCATGGCACCTTCAATGTCATTATCCATGTTTTCCATAGCTTCCCCCACTCTTGTAGTCATGACTTGAGATGACAAAGTTTATTGTGGATTGTAACCCACATTTTCCCCTGAGGGGGTACTTTCCATATTTCACTTACCAATTCATGATACCCTAGTATTTCTGACCACTAGTGGTAGTATCAAAATCTACTGTGCAGATAATGTCCAGAAGATAAAGAGAGAAGGAGTGGAGAATGTTCTGATAAACTTTGGGGACCTTTTTCATCGTAGTTCTAATTCTTGTGTATATTATATTGTTATGTCATATAAATAATGATATTAATGTAATAAATATCATTTTTTCATTATATAACTTTTTATAATCAAACTTTATTTGGGGAACGAAAATTTATTCACATCAATTTATGGAGGTGGTATGTCATACTTACGTATGAAAAATGTTATCATTTTTGTAATTGGTGAAAAGGTAAAGAATTACATGATATATTAAATATATTAAATATATATTAAATAATTATTATCATAAATATTAATCTTTTAATTATTATTACTATCAATTCTAGTCATTGAAAAAATCAAATTACATCAGTTTGTGAGGCGGTAGTCTGTCATTCACAAGAGTAATAGTTTTGTTTTCTATTTTATTTAGAACGAGAAGGATAACTACAATACCATACACATAATAAATGATAAGTATATATTATATACTTATGTTATTATATTTTAATTATTAAGATATAATTGAATGATATAAAAGAAGTATCAAAAAAGAAAGAGCTTGGTGAACATAATTTCCATCGCATAGAAATACATCATGTTGATCTATTATTAAGGACCCCATGGTTGGTCTTTTGGAATGACTAGAATCTATATAAAATGATTACTGATTTTTTGATGTGATTTTGGTATGTTAATGATGAGAAAAATGGATTTAGGGTTGTGAATAATTGATGGGAGTATGTCCCCTTTAATAATTATGTTAAGTATCAGATTTGTATTTTCTCAATGCTTCACAATGATGTACTCTTACTTTCTTAGAAACATGGATCCAAAATAGTTCATATTAAAATATCATAATTTTAAGGATAAAATAGAACCATACAATGAAATTTAATCATGTTTTTTGGTCATTTTACGCCTTATCATTATATATTAAAAGCTAATATACATGTTTTGACCTTAACCCAGGTAATTTATTTTTACAAATTTTATTATTCATTATGAAAAGAAATTAAGTTAAACCTCTTATTTAATACTAATAATTAAGATTAAAAATATGTAATATTTTTTTATAAAATTAAATTCATTAATGTTTAGGAATTTAATATGAAAAATAAACCCAGAAAACATGTTGAAAATAGATTTTTAGGAAATGCAATTTTCAAGAATAAGATGATCCCAGATTAACTACATGAATATTAATCATAATAATTTGTATTTAAATTAATATAGTTTGGTATAATATATAAATATATGTATATATGTATATATATATTTCATTTATACCATTAATCATTAAATATTTTTTTAATTAATTAAAATGGAAAGTCATTATTCCTTTTAAAAAACAATTTTCCAACAAATATCCATTTTTTACTTCCAAATGATCTTATTTTTATTTCAATAAAATTTATAGTAAAATTTTTTTTAATTATACATATTATAACACATTTTTATAAATAAAATTAACAATTTTTAAATAATACATTGTTTATTATTCATAAAAACTTATTTCTAAGGGAAATTTTTAAAATTTCATTCTTTGATTATTTTGACCAGTGAAGTGTAAAATATATATTCATCCTATAAAATTAGAATTTTTGTTGATTTAAATATTAAAATAAAAAATTTAATATATTTTTATTCAAATACATTTTTCAATTACTATAATTTAATCTCACCTCTCACATTTTTCCCTCCTAGAATAATTTCAACCTATAAATTTTTTTGGATATTACATTATAAATAAATGAGTGTGGTTATTATTCATAACATTTTAATGTTCCAAGGTTTTCTAATCCATTTTATGATTTCTCCAAAGTATCATTGCATGTCAATTCATCTGAGTCCTCAAAAAAACTCGCTAATGTTAAAAATTAGGATGTGCTCCTCATAGTAAGATATAACGAGATCCAATTCTATTTCTTTATAGTTGATCACATATATTGGGTCTATCATGTACTTCCTTAATAATGATATTGGGGACACATTAGGTAATTTATAATGAATTTATGAAATTTCAGAATGGTAAGATATATCTCAAATTATTTCAATTAATTAAAAATGTCTAATTTACCAAGGGATTATTTTCCCTTTAATCCAAACCTTGTAAGTACCATCGAGGTGATACTTTCAATAAAATGTGATATCCCACTTGAAATTCCAAATCATTCCATAAATTATCAGCATAACGTTTTTCCTTGTTTAAGATTAATTAATAAGATTCTGAATTATACTTACTTGTTTCATTGTATCTTCAATAAATTCTATGCCTACAAGATTCCCTTCACAATCTTCATCCTAATAAGTTGGAGTATGACATATCTTTCCATATAAGGCTTCATAATGCACTATTTGAATACTTGAATGGAAACTATTTAAATAGTAAAACTCTGCCAAAGGTAAAACTAATCCCAAATACCTGAAATGTAAAGTGAGCATGATATCAACAAGTTTTATAATGTTTGAATAGTATTTTTGAACCGTCCATCATTTTCAGGATGGTAGGAGGTGATCAAAAGAAGTATAGTATTAAGAGACATTTTAATAATTCACTTTAATTTTGATTTAACTTAGTGATCATGATTAGAAAAAATTGAATGTGGTTCACTATGATGTCATTAAAATTCATTAACAATGATCCACGAAATTTTTTCAAGATGTAAATCTTCTTGTATAGAAATGAAATGTGTAGATTTCATTAGGTGATTAATAATAACCCATATTGTTTCATTATTCATAGGTGTCGCTGGTTATCCATAGTACTGTCAACCCATTTCAATATAGAAATTGGTAGAGGTTACAAGAATCCTCTAGGATTTTGTCTCTCATCCTTCACCTATTGACAAACCATGCAACTTGATATAAAATTAGAAATTTTCCACTATATTTTATCGGAAAAAAGGTAACCTAAAATCACTACACATCTTAGTTCTACAAGGGTGTATAGATAAATTTGATCTATCAGCATCATTCAAAAATTATTATTCAGAGTAGTTATAGATGTGACACATAGACTCTTTTCAAAATTCATAATTTTATCCTCCCAAATGAAACCTCAAAATTTTTTATCCATAGCATATTTTATTTTCTTCTAAAAATTATCATCATTATATTAAGAACTTTTTATCTTTTACAATAATGATGGTTTCACAATAATTTAATAAATAAGTGATTTCTCTCATTCCTTAATTATTTATATATCCAAATTGATTATATATATGAAAATATGATCCCTATAAATACTAATTTTAGTCTTAAATCTGTGATATTTCATGATCAATGAATCTACCACCTTTTTTCCTACCTTGGGTTGTATTGTGTTGAGAAATCATAATCCTTGAGTAGCTAGAGTCATCATCTTTACCACATATTGGTCTCTTTCTATGAAAATATGATTTTTGTGCTCCATTGGTATGTGTATATCTCACATCTTTCACTATGGAGACAGTTTCCATATATCATAAAAGAGAAGATTATAGCTTCAAAATCAAGATCATGGATTGGACAGTTTTGTTCATGATACATTAACTTCAATAGTTCATATACAATAACATTATCTTCTTTATATAGACATAGCTAAGTCCCTTCTTTAATGCATAACTATTTATAAATAATACATTATTTCTAGGTGGTAGAGTCAAAAATAGAGAATTGAAAATCTCTTAGACAATTCCTCATATCATTATTCATATTTTATTTTCCATATGAGTGTTACACCTTTGTGTGTGAACATCGATAATAAGATATTCAGTCAAGAAACAATTTTGGTGAATCGCTGATAATAACTAGCCAAGCCAATGATACTATTCACCTTTATTCTGTTTGTTGGTTTAGTCCATTCATTGACTGCCTTTTTCTTCAAAAGATCAACAGATATTCTATCATTTGATTAAATAGAGCTATGAAAAGAAACATTCTGAAGAAATAATATAAATATTCTAAATTTCTCATATAAATCATTTCCCTTAAGAGTCACAATACTGATCTTCATGTAATCCTCATGTTCCTAGAATATTTTAGAATACACCATGAATCATCAATTAATACCAAAAAATAAATAAATTCTATGAATAATCTATTAATTAAATCCATAAAATAATATGGTGCATTATTTAATCCAAATTGAATCAATATAAATTGAAAATTTAAATTCAACATTCAAAATGTTTTCATGAAATATCATCCTTCATTAATTTTAATTAATGATTCTAGAATGAAGTAAATCATTGAGAAATATTGATCTCGCTGATGTTGATCGAATAAGCCATCAATTTGAAGAAGAGGATGCTTATTTGTTATCATAATAAAATTGATTTCCATATAATTAATGAGCATTTTCAAGGATCTAAATTTCAATTAAAGAAAATAATGTGGTCTCCCACTATATCATATATTTCTATTGTCTCACTATTCCTCTAGTAATTTATTTAACTCCACTAATTCTATAGTAGATATTTTATAAGTATCCATTGATGTAGGTCTTTCATCAATTATTAAATAAAGGTAAAACTCAAACGTACACTCTAGAATATGTCTAGGAAAATCTTATTAAAATACATCAATGTATTCATGCAAAATTGGAAAATCCTTAATTTTAATATTACATTTTTCATCCATAGGCCATGTCTACACTTCTTCCCTAATAATCTCATTCAAAATAGCTACTTGGTGAGGATTATAAACTTGACTCGGATGGTGAATTCTCCCATTTAAATATTAGAAATTTTATATCTTCATCATGAATATAAATTTTCATATCTTTGTAATTATTATTTTCATCATATTTTGAATGTCATTCCATGCAAAGGATTAGATCATATTCAACCACAGGTATAATAATAGAGATTGAAAATAGATCATGTTTATGTATCATAATGGGAACTTCCTAACACATCCTTGATGCGTTGATATTTCCATGAGTATTTTTTACCACCAACACCCTTCTTAAGTTTCTCTATAAATATTGATTTTTCTATAGAAATATATAACAAATAAAAGAGTACAAGGATTTAGAAAAAAAAAAATAATTGCCTAAACTATAGTAAATTATTAAAGTACGTTCCATCAAATATTTGGTAAATTCAGTTTCATTTGTTGTGGTTGTGTAAGGTTGGCCTTCTCCCCTATGGCTCTTACATGGTATACTACCTTAATATTTCAGACCCTGGTTTGAATAATTCCCCATTTAATTACATTTAAATCATTGGATGAAATTTTTATTTTTTTACCATACATTCATTATTATAATGATTCTTATTTCCTCAATTGTAATAATATGCAAACGCCTTCATGTTTTTTCCCAGATATTTTTTCCATAATTTTCAGTACATGGGAATTGGTTCATTTTCTAATTTGACTTTGATGTGTTCCATCATTCCCAGTGTTCAACAAACCTATAATAATCTTGATTCCTTATTAATATATAGTATCTGAAAAACTTCTTCTCTATTTTTAATGGACATAAAACTATTTCATCATATGATAAATATTGTTTTGAAACTAGTTCCTTTCAGAGATGTGGATTGATTCTTTCAATTAAATAGTAAATATTGACTTCTATTTTATATATGAAATTTTGTAACATACCTAGATTATCTTATAAATATATCCTCATACTCCACAATACATTATTCTTCCTTATTCATTAATCTCACGAACATTCTCTTCATTTAAGTTTAATTCTCATCATGGAAATATTTAATGAATAATTTTTCATTAAAATATATCCATTCTCAGTGTTTTATTTTATCTTATTCTCCAGTATTCTACATCATTTACCACTATTGATCATCATCTAATTTCTGATAATATAATTCAACTATAGCCTTTTCCCTTTCATCATATTTGAAGTATATAAATATATTATTGAGGAAATAAATACACTATTTAACTAACATTGGATTAGTTGTTTGGATAAAATATATGGGTATATTTTGAAAGTAACTATCCAATATTGTTTTATAATTCCTTGGAACTTCATTTTGTTCCATAAGTTCATGTTTGTTAGTCATAACCTCGGTCAGAATCCCTTAATATGTCCCTAATCTTCTCATCTCCAACACCAGTTGTATTGGATTTCCAAGCTGGTAAATTTCTATATTATCCATGAGTACTAATACCATTTATTCATCTATGTGAAATTTATAAACAATTTAATATAGTGTATTAAATTTTAAATCAAAATATTTAATTTTAAATCTCATGTAATATGTAACATAAATTGAAAATTTATATGTCATTAATATTTGAATTAATAAACATTGTTTCATTCAGGATATCTTAACATTAGAAAAACGTTTTCAAAAAATTTCTAATGATTTATAAAGAAAACATATATTAACCTAATCATATCCTCCTAGACTCTTAGACTAGAATCACAATAGGGGCACATTTACCGTGCACCGAAATGAGGGCTGAGATATACTCAAAAACAACTTTTTTGTGGGTTATTACTAATAATTTCATTTTAATAAAACCATGTCCACTTATATAATCATTGAAGAGTTGAATTTCATGTTAAAACCACATTTTATCTACCTGATGAAAAATTTTATGATATTATTAGACAATTATACATATACTAAAAGTCTATTACATGGTTATGTTACCGGATATATGTTTTCCTGCATTTAGTTCTAATGGGTTTGCTAATCTTCCACAGATACCAACTATAAAAACACAGACTCAAGTAACCTAGATTCAATTTCAACTTTATTACATTGGAATAGATACAAGGCTACTAATCCTAATGGACTGATCATTTTATAATTCTTTGATACTGAGATATATAAATGATTCCAATTATTCTTTTGGAATAAAATATAAATCATTATAATGGAAAACATTTAGCAAATATGAACTCATTCAAAGAATTATTCCCCCTATACTTAGAGAATGATACAAAATATGTTTGATCTAAAATGATCAGTAAGTTATATGAATATTCTAATCTATCATTTGTAAATAAGGCATAATCATAATGAAAGGTTAAATAACCGAAAACAGATGTCATTTAATCAATAACTTGAGCATGAAATATTCTATGAACAATATCAATACAACAATATAATGGGTAATAATTCGTGATTTATCAATGAAGATGATTATTAATATTGTATTCCATGATATCATATATTTTTCAATTTATATAATCTCAGACTTGCACTAAAATAGTTTAATTTGTGGGTAGTTGTACACAAAAAAACATTCAATTTGGCCAATTGATTTTCCTCAAGATACCTGATGATGCATCGAGTGGATATCTATAACTATGACCCACCTATAAATGCATTTCCATTGCATTCCTCATATATTGAATGATAAATTTAATTCATGAACAATATTCATTATCAATAAATGTCGTAATGTATTTACTTCAACAAAAAATTATTTTAATGTAGTATATGCTAAAAAACAATTCATTTTAATTTTTCATAAAAAATACTCAAATAATAAACTTTTGGAAAGCATTATAAATATTCTTTCCATACCATTTAAAAATTTATTGATTAATTTGGATTTCCTTAATAAATAATTTGAGTTATCTAAAATAATATTCTGGAAAAAATTTATCGACATGGAAAAAAATATATCTAATTAAAAGAGAAGTAATGTTATTTTAAATATTTATTTTATTGATTAAAGTGAAAAAAATAGATGAAAAGATGGAAAAAATATGTAAATTCCTTATATACACATAGTATAATGAATTTGACTGATTTTTTGAGGAATGGATTATAAGATTCCTCCAACGAAAATTACGTCAATACCGTAAAATGATATTGTAGAATAAATCCTCACCTCTTTAGTAGGTTTTAAATTGTAAACCCTTGAAATAATAAACATTAATTCAAACATTAATCAATATGAATAAAAATATAGTCATTTTAAATATCTCAAATTTTCATTATATATACCACATAATAATATATAGTTTTATAATAACAGAAATTTCTCAATAGAGTAGAAATTGAGATGAAATATCATACCTCACAGTTCCCTTTAGTTTAAAATGATTTAACTTATTACATAAGGATTTTAAACATGTTATTAATTTATAATAAAAAAATATTAATATTCGTAATATCATATATGATCCTCTTATAACATCTTATCACCTCATTCGTTAATATTATTTATGTATTCCCACTGTTTCGGGTGTCAACTACTCCTTCTCCCATGCATATTCGGTCATAGATGATTTTCTAAATGTGTGTAGGATATAGTTTCATAATCTCCATAATTAAATTTAAGTTATAAAAATTCATAATTTTTCACTATTTAACTTATTATAATCATTCGTTAAAGTTTGACATGGTAATTGAATCACATCGCTTCATGGAAATGGTTGGTTGTACATAAAAATGAGAATTATTATCATTTAATTAATAGGTGAATGGTATGAAAGTAGATGATATATTAAATTTTGAGAAAAATATCATTTCCTAAGTTTCATATATGTTCATTGGTTCCATCATTTTGACTATGTGAATTGGTGATCGAAAAAAATTAAATCAGTTTGTGGGGCGATAGTCCATCGTACAAACTAGTAGTGGTTATGTTTTCTATTTGATGGAATAGAAGATAGATAAACACATGTCCATAAACATTGTAATATATAATTATATTTTATATACTTGTGTTATTATATTTTAATTATTAATATAAAATTTTAGGAGATAAATTAACAAGTAAAAAAAGAATGATCAGGGTGAATATAATACCTTCTCTTAGAGAAACCTCCATTGGATCTCTTATTAAGGACCCTAAGGATGGTCTTTTGGGAATATTAGTAGCTTTATAAAGTATATAATTATGTTTGGGAGATATTTTGGTCGGTTTTGGTCAAGATAAATTGCTTGAGATGGGTGAAAAGTGAGGTGAGTAGCTTCCCTTTTATAATTGAGGTGACATGTGCACTTGAATTTTTTCATTATTTTACAATAATTACATGTCACTTTCTGTGACATATATCTCAAAAATAGATAATATTTGAATGGGAAAAGGATGTCTCTGAAATAAAACATAGAAATGGGTTTTCGTAATGTTTTTTGTTTATTTTAACCCTTACAATTATATATCAATCCCCCTGTAAACCCAGTTAAAATGGAATTACATTACGCCTTTTAAAAAAACGTTGTTTTCTGAAAAATACCCATTTTACCCCCAAATTATATTATCATTATTTATATTAAACTAATATTAAATAAATTATTAATTATACATATTATAAAAAATTATTATAAATAGAAAAAATGAATAATAAAATACTAAATTTATTAAAATTCGTACAAGGTTATTTCGAAGATAAAATTCCAAAAATTCAGTATAGGTTTATTTTGACCTATTATGTTCAAAATATATTTTCATCATATAAAATTATAATTCTGGTGCATTGAAATATTAAAATTTTCATTATATTAGAATTTTGGTGCCTTAAAATATTAAGCTTGATATTCTTTAAAATAATAAAATCATACTTATTGAAGAAGTTCGGATGCACCAACCTCTCCCTGTAAACATTTCACTTTGTAATCGGCTTGACAGAAGACATCTCTTGAGAAGGAACTTCACCAGACAATTGGAATTGAGAAACCTTTGAAAATATGGAGCGGGCTTTTTAAGTGGGACATCGCTTCAACACGCAAAAGCTTATAATGTTCACTTACTATAATTGAGTCATTAGTTTTATAGGTACATTCTTCAAGAATTGGGCTTGTGCTTTATGATAACTTGTCCAATAAAAAATCATGTTTTGAAAGTGGTGGGACTAAATTTGTTTGTTTTCACTAATTTTGGTTTTATTATTACCATATATAATGTTTATAAGTACTTTTTTGCTATTTTACATAATTCCCATCAATGAAAATAGGGTCCTTTTTAAGGTATCATACATTTTTTTATTCACATAATGTTTCCATAGGTGCTTGCATTAATAAATTGAATTTTTAAAAGAATATTGATTTTGAAAATAAAAATTTGGTAAAAAATTTCCCAAAAATATGAATTTTATAAATATTCTTTGAAAATGGATTTCTGTTAATTAAAAATTTAAATAACATTTATATATGATTTTTTCTTAGTATCTTATTGTGAGATTATTAATTAACTATAAACATTTTCCGTTATTTTTATGGTGGTAGTTTTTTAGTTACGACATTATACTCACTATTCACAAGTAGACTCATAACAACACTATAAATGATTTGTATAAGTTTTGTTTTTATATGAATGGATTTGTAACAATTTCATATAGCTGGGATATGAGTCTATGGATTCATTAGATGTCATGATTTTTCAAAATCCATGATTTGTTAGTGGTGAAATTTAATTAGTCATGATGTCCATGTGGTGATGAGATAATACATAGAAAAGAATACATTTAATTGATATTATATGAGTATGATAATGTATTCTTGTGATGATTAGAGACTAGATTTATGAATTTTGTTTCCCTCTCTCTCTATAAATTATAGAGAATAATTTTCTTTATGTTATATAACGTAAAAGGTTTGGTATTTTCATTTGGATCACACTTTTCAGGGATTTATGTTGTGAGGGTTTCATACAATGTATGGGGTACATGGGATGTTACATCATTATTTGAGACTTGAAATGGCTTATATGACATGTTTTCATTGATTGGTGTAATAAATACATGAAAATAATAGTGTATTTAATTATAAATGATGAAGGATTCATAGGATGAGTAACTATTTAAAGGAATGGTAATCCTTAAATTTGGAAAGTGAGGAAGGGTATGTACATGTTGATGGATCGTCATTAAAACATGGATAAGCATTTAATGAAAATGACATTAATGGAATTTTATATTTTTTATAATGTGCATGTAGTACATATTAAAATTATGATGGATGGATCATTTAAAAACCACCATCAAGTGAGTAAATTACTTTTCAAAAGTGACATTTTGGAAAAATTCATACACGGAAGTCCAAGGGGATATTGGAATTTTATTTTTTTATTAGTGACTTTGTTAAACAACAAGTACAATGAGGATGATTTTGATCACCATACACAACTAATAAGGGAATTATGTAGGGAGGGTTATGGTGGTTGCATTTGATAATTATTTTTAGTGATAATTATTTGTGTGGGTAGTTTTTTACCAACCAGTTGATGGTGGTCCATTTATTTATAAGAGATGGATACAAGGTATCCCATACATTGTGAGGGTGGATTTTATTGATGTTTTTAAGGATTTTCATTCACAATAATAGATCATGCTATAGGATTCATATTATTGTCAATTATCAATAATCAGGGGTCACCGCTTTAATAAATGGTTAAAATAGTCATTCTAGTAATGGTTATTTAAATGGTTTCATGTTAGAATTAGTCACCCTTGAATTTCCAGGATGTATATAAAAGATCACGAGATGATTCTATTAGGTATGTTTTTGTGGGGATTATGTGTGTGGCCTTTCTAGGATGTCAATATTTGGGTAAAATGTTCTTAGTGAGATAAAAACATGGATAATACTTTTTTGAGGAATACCATATTAGTCACATTGAGTCAGACATTAGAGTTATGTTATTTTTTTGAACTTTTAATCCAATATGTTTACTGAATCCATATGGTTTGGGTGAAAAAAGTCTCAATGAAAGGGGTGAAAATTCCATCATTGATGAGTTTTCAAAACTATAAAAAAGACTCTAGAATGAGATATATGATTGGATGAGTGACATAGTAGTGTGTCAGTACATGTTTTGAGTATGAATATTGACTCAAGGAGTTTTGGACTCATGCAAAGACTGCAATACCATATTTTCTAAATGTTATATATTTATTCTTGGGATGGTGACTATTAGTAATCATGGATGATTTTTTTAAGATTTAAGGAAATTTAATATCACATATTACAACATGTGAAAAAAATTATAATACCATGAAAAAGATATCTATTCATAAAAATATATGACATTCATAAAATTAAATTAATAACATAAATAAACCATGCATACGTTACACTGACGATCCACAATGGTATCAACCTTACCTTAAAACACCATTAAACGAGATTTATGATGATCACATAAGTGGTAAATGAAGTAATCCCACCTCTATAGCTATACACAAGTTAGATATAATCATTCAATGCAAAAATGGTATTATTAGCCTTCTATAGTGTGCTATCACCTTATGATGTAAAGAAGGTATAACAAAACAGAGCTTTGGAGGAAAATAATCATGGAAGAGAATCATACAGGAACATAAACACATGTGATCACATGGAAGTGAGGTTTATAAATCCCCTAGTATTACCCTAAAAATAAATTCATTAACTCATGTTTTATAACACATAAGTGAAAGCCTTATCTAGTTAATTAATTTCATTCATCATTTAAACACTCTCCCTAATGTTACATCTCATGTGACGCTTCCTAATGACTGCTTATGTGGATTTTTGATACTCCAAATCTAACCCTTATTCATTCAACTCCACATATGAGTATTTTATCCATTCTAAATAAATTCTATTATATGATTCATAGATAGGGATTAACATATAATCAAATTAGTGTGTCTTATGATATTTTAATCAAACATTTTAATTTTTTCATTCATTGTATTGTGATATAGATTCTATCATACCATACGCTAGTAATAGTATGTTTTAAAAAATTATATTTCATTCATATATTGTGACATCTAAATAATGTGAAATGATAAATATATATACATATTATTCATATATATATTTAGAACATTTATATTACTCAATATTACACTTTCACAAAAGACTAATAGACATTATTAAATTTCAACTTTTATTAGGTAATATATGATAACATGTAAAATCATGTCAAAAACTCCTATTTGATATCTTCTAAAAACATTTTTAAGTATATCATTTAACTTCATAACAAGTGCATCATTGAGAATTCAAAAATTTAATATTTATATATCCTACATACATCCTACACTAGTATGATGGTAAGATAGGTGTCGAACCATTGGGAAGGAATTATGTTTTGTGAAACCAAACAAACCAAAACAATCAAAAAAACAAAAAAAGTAAAAGTAAAATTGTGAATGTGTGAGGCAGTAAGTGACTATGAAATAATGAAGAGAATAATAAGAAAGAGAGAGATATATACTTAATGATGGAGTTAGTATAATTGGGATATAATATATTTATTTAAATTTCAATGCTCTTATATGAGACCAATCATAAAGGTATTGTGGTTGTATGCACATGAGTGAAATTTCCAACTATTATTAGATAAGTCACCCTCGCCATTGATCTTTCTTGGGAACAGTTACTTCTAAAAGAACCCATGGACATGTTACATCCTCATAGAAATGATCTTACCACACCTTTTTACAATTTAGAACATAGACTATAGTCTCCAAGGTTAACTGATATTATACCCTTCACATTTCTATACTTGGGGTAGAGTAAAAAGATGATCATGAGGAAGACAAAAATAATCACCAGTTTAAAAACATTATCCCTCTTGTGATTAATCTAGTTAGAAGAAAAATTGAATTGATAGCAGTTCAATCCATTCGATCCAACCCCACTAAACTACATATAAATGTATAACTCAAGAAACAAAAAATATCTAACTCCTTAAAACATATCTGTATAGTAAAATATAGGAATGATGGATAAGAAGAAGTTCCCCTTGACTAAGAATTCTCAATACTCGATGCTCCTCTCTTTTTGGTTTCCTTCTCTATTCTCTGTGTGCTCCATTGAATGGTTTGAGTGGATGACCGGTGAGATGTTGAAGGAGCGAGTGGATCTCTAAATGTATGTATGGGTTAGATATGTGTGTGATGGATGATCTCCTCCTTATGGAATGTTCATATGGGTCTGGAATGGCCCCTCTTGATGTATCTCCTTCTAGACTCTTCTAATTATCAATTAAATGCTTTAAAACCTCCTCGTGAGAGGTGACAGTAATATTTATGTCAATGTTCTCCATCACCCATCTGGAATTCACATCACTGTTCATCCTTCCCCTCTAGTGACTCAAGTATAGCTCCCCCAACTACTTGTGGTCTAGTGTCATCAACAACCTGTAAAAAAACACAAATTAAAGAAGGGATTAAAAATTAAAATTATTAATAGAATTTAATATTATATCTATAAAAAATATGAAAATTTTTAATAAAAATATTATTACTTATTAATATATATATATATACAGTTATTTTAAATATATATACATACAATTACTAAAATATGTACCTTTATAAAAGAATATAAAATTATAATTTAATATTAAATTAAATAACTATTTCTACTTTAGATGAAACATATTTACAAAAATATGTACTTAAATTTAGTAGATATAATTATATTTATAAAACCTATAAAATTATATTAATATTAAATATGTTAATATCATTATTATTAACATTTTGAACTATTTACACGAAGAAATATTTATAAAAAAGAACTAGAATTACAATAATTATAAATAAAAAATATTATTATTATTATTATATTTTTCATTATATATATTATTGTTATTATATATTATTATATATTATATCATATATTGAATAAAATAAAAAATAAAAAAAAGTGGAGAAGGGGTCTTGATTTGGGAAAAGGATGAGATGGTGTCATGGGTTTCAGACTAAGGGGGAGGGGAGTTCGTTTAAATAAGGGGATCTGATAGGGGTATGAGTGGAGGTGGCTACTGTGGAAACTTTAGAATACGGTGATTTGGGATTGGGAGTTCAGTGGTGTGGTGCTTGGTTTAGGCAGCTTTGATTGCATTGTGGCGACACTTCAGGGTGGTGGCTCACTATGATTCATCTACGATGATGTATGTGGCATCAATGGTGTTGGATTCAATGATGGTGGAAGAGGTGGCTTCAACAATGGTGTTCTTGGATTCAAGAAGTAGTGGCTTGAATTTGAATGACGATGGGTTGTGGTTCTCCAATTACAATATCTGGATTTTCATCAGTCTTCATATCTAGAAATTTTTTATGGATTAATTTCAGGTTCAGTTATGGTGGGTTCATTTTAAATTGGTTCTCTAATCTGTGATTTTTAAATCTCAGTGTTTTGATTTGTTGTTCAATTTCTGGGGGTGATTTTGGTGGAAATTGTCAAAGGATAGGAGCATCAATGACTCATTGGAAATGTTGGTGGTGACTCTTTGAGTCTCTGTTGGGTGTATAGAGGTTTTGTTGTACCTGAAGAAAATCAAACAAATGATTCAGATTAAATCAATAAATTAAATAAGAAAAATTAAATTAAATAAATTTAAAATTGTAATTTACATATTCATCATTTTTTAAACAAAATAAAATTAATTAAAAATTACTCAAAAAAGAATTAATTATAGATTAAAATTTTTCACAATTCATTTATGACAAATAAATAAATGTTTGCCTAATTTAATTAACAATTTAACTAATCATATATTTAATAAAATCCAACAATTAAATTATAATTAAATTAAACTAAGCACTAAAATATTTAATGAATGGAATTAAATTTTTAAAATTAATTTATTTATTTAAAAAATAAAAAAAGATAATATATTTTTTTATAGTTGAATGAATTAAATTATAGAATTAAATCTAAAATTATTTAAAGTAGAAGAAATGAAAAAAGAAAACTACATAAATAATAAAATAATTAAAATAATGGAGAGTGGAAAATTCATTATTTAAACAATAGAATAAATAATGAAAGAAAAATATAACGGATAAATTAATTTTATTATTCAAAAAACAAAAATATACACCAAAATAGATGCTTTTAGCACAAAAACATATTTTTAACAATTTATTATAAACAATACAACAATTTTTAGTTGTTCACTAAAATACGTTATTTTAATAACAAAAAAGACGAATATTTAACAAAAATTATTTGGAAAAAAGAGGGAAAACATCAAACTACCTCACACATAAACAATTTCACTCTCAGGCCATTCAATGTGTTTTTTATATGTACAATAACTTTGAAACAAAAAATATCACCATGGATAACTTCTAAGTGACTCTAATATAGAGGATATAAAAAATCCTTCCACTGCTTAAAAATTCATGCATCTAATATAAATGTTTCTAGACACCTTATTTCAATTCAAAAATAGTTTCCAATACAAGAAGTGTAAACTTTTAGAAAGATTGGAATTAAAACATTAATAAAAGAACCCATTAATTATCACTCTCCCATATGTTCTACAAAATGAAGATCCATTATTTCTTTTTTTTTTATGTTTTTTGTGTCACTTTATTGATTCAACTCAAATGATAATACATAAGTCAATTATTCCCTTCTTCTTTTGGGTTAAAAATTCCCCTCACCTAAATGAGTTCATTTTTTATAAGAGACTTTATTTATTATTCTGAACCATAATTATTGTACAAAGAACATTGCATAACACTTATTGAATTTGAAAATTAATATTATTTTATCATAGAAACACACATAGTTCTATTTTCTCAGAAACTCACCATAGGATCTCATTTTCCCATTTTACTATAGATTCAGAGGACATATATGATTATCATTACAATTGGAACCCTAATGAGTTTTCATAAATATTGATTGCCCACATGGTTCATGTTCAAATATATGGTTTTCTCATGTTACAAGAAAAATTTCAAAATTTCCTCTCCCATCACACTCCCTTTCCTAGTTCTCAATGTGAACATCCACATAATAAGTTGGTACAGACACTCAAAAATCATTCATTTCTAACAATTTCAGACTCCTTGAACTCTTCATCTTACAATACATTTATCACTTTAGTAATACGCAAAGAGTGTGTTTATTCTATTTACAAAGAATTTATGAATTTATAGTTTTACTATGATGTAATTTGAAAAATATAAGGGTGTTGATGTGTTTGCAGAAAGGGATAGTAAGGAACCCTCCCACACACATAACTCACAACAATTTTTCCAATGGTGAGGTTTATGGTGGGAGACTATTTCAAAGTTAGAAAAATATTAGAGATATACAGCACATGAGATGAATTTTTTAGGGGCCATGGTAAATAATTAAAATGATATTTTCTATACCAAACAAATAACAGTAAAACGGAATCAATGCCAAATAAACCACCAGCCACCATCACCAGCAAAAAGGTGTAATTTTTTAAAAAAATTCATTATTTTGAGATGTTAAAATAGAAAAAATATTGTTCATTGAATATCAGAAGTATAATTAAATGAAATTTTGTACATCATCAAAAAAATGAAATAGAATACAATGGATGTAAACAAGGTTTAGCAATTCAGCTCAACAAAATTTTTAGTTATCTATATTACAAAAAAAACACCGAGCAATAAAATGGATTCAAACTTTTTCCAATGTAATTTGGGGACTCCCCCACACAAAATCCCTAGTGGCATATAGAATGAATGATTCAAAAATGTTTTTTTAAATAATAAATAGGTATTCCCTAAGAGTGGAAGTTCATTTTCAATGTTGTATATAAAAATATGATCCTACCATTAAACCAATAAAATGTGCATTTGGTTGACAATATAATGTTCCTATAAAATGAACAGATTAGAATGAGATAGAAGAAAAGAAAATACAAAATGAAATTGACCAGAGAAAAGTTAAGGAATTTTTTATCAAATGTTATTCAAAACAGTATCTTCCTTATGACATGCATATTCCAAATGAGTCTACCACTAGTATAAAATCAAATAGCCAACCAAAATCACAAGACCAACTGCACCTCAAATCAAATGGAAACAATCAACCAAAACCCATCAATCAAATGAAAATTTATTTCAATGAAATTCATAAATTATTTTTCACCAAAGTAGATAGACACACAATTAATCAAGGATAATTTATTCAAGCAAAAATAGACTACTGAAAACAAGAAAACTGTGGGTTACCTCACATGAAGAACTAGGGTTAAAGTCCCCAGACAAACTGTATTCCCTTTTGTGTTCTAACCATGATAATTAAATGGGAAATATTCAATAGTACTAGTGCCCTCTGGATTTCCTTTTGAAAATTCATGATGTTCACATAACACCCCATGATGGTTAAAAGTTTGAATAAGCCTTTTATAAAATTCCAACAAACATGGACTAAGAATGTTTTCATTAGTAGCTTCAAAACTCAAAATGTAACTCAAATAATGTGGTAGAATAGGTAACAACTCAACGGGATATCCAAGGTGATTAGCCTCATTCTAAATGGGCTTCCCACATTCTCCCCCACACTTATTTCATTAATAGGTATGAAAAGAGAAAGTAAAATTTCTGTAGTGGGTTAAAGGTCAATAACAGAGTGAAATTCATGTATAACTTTCTTAGGTGTAGAGGGGGAAATCATTAAGTTGTTCTAATAATATCTTAAACTCATGGAAAAAAGTTTTACATCTGATTGGTGTAATGTAAAAGGGGAAGACCAACTCTACATAGTTAGAAAAAAATCCAAGAACTCCACAGGCTCAATCGTAACATATCATATAGATTTAAATTCAACTTGAACCTGAACAGGGTTGACTCTAGACTTATCCTCAGCTCTGATACATTTTCTCTCAACTGAAAAAGTATCATGTCTAGAATGGTGTCTTTTGAGCCCTCTGGAAGATTGTTGATTTCATGTCTATGATTGATGTTTTAATAATCACAAATCATCACATATCATTAATTCTTAATCTGGTTTGATTTCTCATAAACCTAATTACAATCTGTGAATGAATCTGTTATCATGTTTTTGTCTATGCTTATTGACTTACAAAGTATTTTGGAAGTCTCTGATTTCAACATACATCGGAAGCACTGATCCAATATCAACATACATCGGAAGCACCGATCCAATATCAACAAACATCGGAAGCACCGATCAAATATCAAAGGACAACGGTCGCACCGATCCGATATCAAAATGAGCCACCGATCGACTGACTCACCGATCAGATGACAGACCGATGCTGATCAAACTGACTCATCGATCAGATGACAGACCGATGCTGATCATCTGACTCACCGATCAGATGACAGACCGATGCTGATCAAACTGACTCACCGATCAGATGACAGACCGATGCTGATCAAAATGACTCACCGATGAAAAATGTCTCACCGATGCAAATGACTCAACGATGTTGATCTATCTGAATCACCGATCATTACTCACTAATGCTGATGACCTACCGATCACTTGATTCTTCAATAGTCATAAACAACTGTTTTAATTTCTTTATCTTTATCTTTATTTTGTCTAACCAACGGTCATATTAGGTATATTTTAATGCTCTGTCAATTAATTAATAAAGGTTGTCGGATGTCAAAAAATCGTACCTCGTACCTACAGAAAGGAAACTTTTTCTATCTTCCGAAGCACGTGACATAAATACAAGAATACTCTTCTGAAGAAGAGTGTGGACGGAAGAACACAAGAAGAATATAGAGGAATGAAAGAAGAGGAAGAACCAAGCAAGACAGAACCTCATACAAAATCAATCCTACTCAAGAAGAGTTCTGTGCATACAAAAGAAAATTGAAGAACTTCATCGACTACATCCCACTGCCTTTGAACCTGAAGCATACGACACTCTTCTTCTCAAACAAAAATGAGAAGAGGACTCTGAATAAATTCTGACCAAATACAAAAGAGTCCAGAGCTACACTGAAATCACTAGAGCCATTTCTAAACTCTACATCTCTGCTCTGTGATACATTTGTTTTACATCTTGAGCAGTGTGTGTTATCTGCGGTATTAAACACACACACTGACTCCTGTACTTTCACTGGAGGATCTGTAAATCCTCAGCAAACCTTTTTACACTTCATTTTCCACTGTGGATAGTGGTAGAGGTCGTGAGAGACCTGGACAGCTCCAAGCTGTTGTTTGTTTCCCCACGCAGAACTGTGGTAGATGTCTTGTGACCTGGACAGTGTGTTCACTGTTGTTAACCCCGATCCAGGGTGTGGATCATATTTATATAAACTTTTGAGAGGAATAAGTCTCGGCTTGAGACTGAACCTCTTGGTTAATTCTCTGTGTTTTTAGTTACATACTATATCCATACTACATATTTATTTCATATTCCGCTGCTATTACTTTGAAATATAATTCGTCTTCAAAACTACTTTGATAGTTAAACTCGCAAGTTTTTATATTTATTATAAACCAGTAATTTAGTTTCAAAAGTTAATTTAATCATAATATTAAGTTAACTGAGAACTAATCAATCTTTGAGAAACTAATTGAACCTTTAATCTGTATAAATTAACTACAGTTTAATCTGTTTTTGAAATAGGGGGATTTTAATAAACATTGTTCTTAACAGAAAATTGTAATTGAAACTCAATTCACCCCCCTCTTGAGTATCCACTCCGACCAACATTTGGTATCAGAGGTTGGTTAATATTTTCAAATGTACCCTGGTTTTCAACTATGATTTTAGTTGTATTTTAAAGTTCTTAAAATTTCTGTTATTTATAAATTTTTATCTCTTTAAAATTCTTTTTGTGATATCATGGATAATAGACATGAGGGCGCTGCTACTAACCGGCACCTTTCTTTAATGGAAACAACTATGCTCAGTGGAAACTTAAAATGAAAATTCATCTAGAAAGCATGAGTTTTGATATTTGGACTACTATTGAATCTGAATACAAAATTCCCACTACTGATAGATCTACTTGGGATGAACCTACAAAGACTGCTTACAATAATAATTGTAAAGCTATGAATGCCTTGTACTGTGCTCTAGGAGATGAGGAATTTAATAGAATTTCTGCATGTAAAACTGCATATGAAATTTGGAATACCTTAGCTGTTTCTCATGAAGGAACAACTAATGTAAAGGAGATGATATTGAATACCTATACTATTAAGTATGATAATTTTAAGATGAAGCCTGATGAACCCATTTCTGATATGTATCTCAGGTTCAATGAAATTGTCAACACAATGACTTCTCTGGGAAATGATGTTCCAGCAAAGGAACAAATCATGAGAATTTTGAGATGTATACCTGAAAGATGGAGAGGAACCTCTTTCTCCATTAGAGAATCATGTGACATTGGAGAACGTCCTATCAAGGAACTAATTGGTAAGTTTATTATGTATGAAGAAGAACTCAAAGTAAACAAAGAAGAATATGATGAACCTAAAAGGAAGTCTATTGCCTTCAAGACTACAACCTCAAAGAATAAGGATAAGGAAAAGCCTCAAGCTATCAATAAAAGTTCAAGCAGTGAGGAAAGTGAGAATGATTCTGACAGTGATGCTGAGACGGATCACATTTCTAGAAGATTTAAGAAATTCTATAGGAAGAAGAAGTTTTTCAGAAAGTCAAACTACAAAGGCAAGTATGATAACAAAGGACACTGGAAAAAGGATTGGAAGGAGTCTGATAAATCAGATGAAGTTGTCTGTTATGAATGCAAAAGAAAAGGACACATAAAAGCAGACTGTCCAAAGCTGAAATACAGAAAGAAGTATGAATACACGGATAAAAAGTACAAGAAAGCCATGAAGGCTACTTGGAGTGCTTTAGAAGACAGCACAAGTGAAGCTGAATCTTCAGACTCTGAAAGGAATCGAGCCAACATGTGTTTCATGACAAACACTTCTGAGGTAACATCAGAAACTCCTGCTTTAAATTCATATTATTCTGGAGATGATTCAGAATGTGATAACATGTCTAAATATGAACTGTTTGAATATTGTGATATGCTTGAAGAAACCTGTAATGAGCTTAAAGATAAATATAAAGGTTTAAAGAAACAATATGCTTTAAGTGTTAAGTATAAATCTGATCTGGATATATAAGTAGAAAAGAATGCTTAGTTGCTTAAAAAAATACTGAACTAAAATTGTCTAATGAGAAACTCAGAAAAGACTTAGAGAAGTTCACAAATGGCAAGAATACTCTAACACAAATGCTAGGAAAGCAAGTTGCACCTAGATATACTACTGGTATAGGATACCAACCTGGACAATGAAAAGTTGCCAAAACTAGATTCATTCCTAAATCTGGACAGAAGATAGTTAATTCTGGAACTTCATATGCCTCAACCAGTTATATTCATAGTTATGGATCTAATAAGGTTTATCTTTCAAATAATGTTAATTCTACAAATTATATGAGACCCATTAGACAAATATGGATACCTAAAGTATCATTGGCTAACATTTCTGGACCCAAGAAGATCTGGGTACCAAAATCATCTTCCATCTAAATCTGTTTTGTAGGTGACCTGCTTGAAGAGCTGTCACAAGAAGATATGGTACTTAGACAGTGGATGTTCAAGACATATGTCAGGAGACTTTTCATGTTTCAAAAGCTTAATAAAAGTTGATGGAGGCTTTGTCACTTTTGGTGATAATTCAAAAGGAAAAATCATCAGCTTAGGCCAGATTGGTAACACTGATTCAATCTTGGTTTCTGAAGTTTTATTTGTCGATGGACTTAAATATAATTTGTTAAGCATTTCTCAGTTGTGTGATGATGGTTTTTATGAGAAATTTAAAAATGATTCTTGCAATGTTTTTAACTCAAAAAATTTTGTAGTATTTTCTGCTTTAAGAAATGAAAATGTCTATGCTGTTGATTTAGATTCTTTAGCTAAGAAGAATATTCCTTGTTTAAATGCTTTTCATAAAGAGTCTTGGCTTTGGCACAGAAGATTAGGACACTGAAATGTACACTCTCTTAGAAAACTTTCTAGGAAGAACTTAGTTAGAGACTTACCCAAACTTGAATTTCCAGCAGACAAAGTTTGTAATCCCCGTCAAAAAGGAAAGCAACATAAAGTTTCTTTTAAATCAAAGAAAGAAGTGTCAACTTCTCAACCTCTCGAGTTGGTTCACATGGATTTATTTATACCTTATAGAGTTTCTAGTTTCAATGGGAAGCACTATGTCTATGTTCTTGTAGATGACTTTTCTAGATATACTTGGGTATATTTTCTAGCTCACAAAAGTGAAGCTTATTCTTACTTTGTTAAATACTCCAAGTCTGTAGAAAATCATAGTGGACTCAAGATTAAGACCCTGAGAAGTGATCATGGTCGTGAGTTTGAAAATCATGAGTTTGATTCTTACTGCTCACACAATGGCTATAGTCACAATTTCTCTTCCCCTAGGACAGCCCAACAAAATGGTGTAGTAGAGAGAAGGAATATAACCCTACCAGAAATAGCTAGAACTATGCTCAATGAATATGAACTGCCTATTTACTTTTGGGCTGAAGCTGTAAATACAGCTTGTTATGTCACTAATAGTGTCTTGATCAGACCAGTTCTTAAGAGGACCCCTTATGAGTTGTGGAACCATAAGAAACCTAAGGTTAACTACTTCAATGTTTTTGGCTGCAAAGTCTTCTTTCTCAATACTAAAGACAATCTTGACAAATTTGCATCCAAGAGTGATGAAGGAATTTTCCTAGGTTACTCTATCTCTAGTAAAGCCTATAGAGTTTTCAATAAAAGAACCCAATGTGTGGAAGAATCTGTTCACATCAAATTTGATGAAACTGATCCACATGAACCTAAAATCTCTCTTGAAGATGATCTCTCTGGTTTGAATCTCAATGATAAAGGCAATGGACCTATAGTTAAAACATCCAGCTCTGGAAATTCTCCAGAACCTACTTCTGTTGAACCTCAATCTGTAGATGAATCTGAAATCTCTAGCCCTATCTTTTCATGACCATCTAGGACTCTAAAGAACCATCCTTTAGATGCTGTTGTAGGAAATCTAGATAGAGGAACACAGACTAGAGCTTCTCTAAGAAATCAGGTTGAACATCAAGCTTTTCTTTCACAGTTAGAACCTAAAAATATCAATTATGCTATCAATGATGAATTTTGGGTAATGCCTATGCAAGAAGAACTAAATCAATTTGAAGGAAACAAAGTCTGGAAATTAGTAGAAAGATATAAGGACATTTTGACCATAGGTACAAAATGGGTGTTTAGAAACAAAGTTGATGAATCTGGAAACATCATTAGAAATAAAGCTAGTCTAGTTGCACAAGGTTACAATCAAGAAGAAGGAATTGACTATGAGGAAACTTTTGCACCTGTAGCTAGATTAGAGGCTATTAGGATCTTACTTTCCTATGCATCACATCTGAATTTCAAGCTATATCAAATGGATGTCAAAAGTGCATTTCTAAATGGTTTTATTGTTGAAGATGTTTTTGTAGAAAAACCACCTAGTTTTTTAAATCCCCATTTTCCAAATCATGTTTTTAAACTTTCTAAAGCTTTATATGGTTTAAAACAAGCTCCAAGAGCTTGGTATGAAAGGCTTTCAAACTTTCTTATCTCAAAAGGATTTACAAAAGGAGTAGCTGATCCCACTCTTTTTATAAAAAGGATTTCAAAAGATGTATTAATATTACAAATCTATGTTGATGATATTATTTTTGGATGTTCTAAAAATTCCTTATGTACTGATTTTTCAAAGATTATGCAAAATAAATTTTAAATGATCTTAATAGGAGAGCTTAAGTATTTTCTTGGTTTTCAAATTTTTCAAACTAAAGATGGAATTATTTTAAATCAAAGTAAATATACAAAAGATCTTTTAAAACGTTTTGGATTGGATAGTATTAAGGAAAGTGATACACCTATGAGTACTACCTGTAAATTGGATACATATGAAGCTGGGAAACCAGTGGATCAACCCAATTACAGAGGTATGATTGGGAGCTTACTTTATCTTACTTCTAGTCGACCAGACATTATGTTCAGTGTATGTATGTGTGCTATATTTCAAGCTAATCCTAAAGAATCACACTTACTGGCTGTTAAAAGGATTTTTAAGAATCTTAAGTATACTGTAAATTTAGGTTTGTTTTATCCAAAGGACAATCATTTAACCTAACTAGCTATTCAGATGCTGACTTTGCTGGATGTAAGTTAGATAGGAAGAGCACATCTGGAACATGTCATTTTCTTGGAAAATCCCTAGTATCATGGTGTAGTAAGAAACAGAACTCAGTTGCATTGTCTACTGCCGAGGCAGAATACATAGCTGCTGGTAGTTGCTGTGCACAAATTCTGTGGATGAAACACACTTTATTGGATTATGGATTTGATCTTACACATGTTTCAATTAACTGTGACAATACTAGTGCAATAAATATATCTAAGAACCCTGTGTCTCACTCTAGAACTAAGCATATTGATGTTATACATCACTTTCTAAGAGATCATTATCAAAAAGGAGATATTTCTTTAAAATTTATTAGTTCTGAACATCAATTAGCTGATATATTCACAAAGCCTTTATGCTCTGATAGAATGAAATTTATTAAAAAAGAGTTGTGTATGATCGATCTGTGAAACCGATCTGTGAAACCGATCTGTGAAACTGATCTGTGAAACTGGTCTGTGAAACTGATCTGTGAAACCGATCTGTGAAACTGATCTGTGAAACCGATCTGTGAAACTGATCTGTGAAACGGATCTGTGAAACTGATCTGTGAAACCGATCTGTGAAACTGATCTGTGAAACCGATCTGTGAAACTGATCTGTGAAACAGATCTGTGCAACCGATCTGTCATACCGATCATTTTTTTATTATATTGTAATTAATTAGTAAATTTCTTTTATACTTTTTATGGGAACCCTAAATGATAAAATAACTGATACGTGGCTATTTATCTTCCCTAAACCTTTGACCTTTCATTTCTCGCCGAACCTTACATCCTCTCTTCCCCTCTACTTCGAACCTTTTAACTCCTGCCTTCCCAAAATCCTCGAATGGCTAAGAAAAAGAGACCGAGCAAAGGATCAGATAGCCATGTACCTTCAAAGCGTGCTCGAGGAGAGTCGAGTAGTACCTCTCAACGATCAGTAAATCCGAACCTGGAAACTCGGATTTTTGTTATAGAAAGAGAAGTCAGCTCTGTGTGGCTTTTGTCAAGTAAGTCACTGTTGCTGCAAGTTCATGAATCGCAAGGATGGATAGACTGGTTTTCTGACAACTCTCGAATAGACTACCCGAAGCCGGTACATGAGTTCTATATGAATCTGAAAATCACTTTAGATGGTGTGGAGGCTGCCAGGATGTCGTCTGTGGTAAAAGGAAAGAAAATATCCTTCTCATCTAAGCAGTGGGCTGAGTGCTTGAATGTACCTCATGAAGGTCGGTATGAGGATTATGCTGGGAATATTCCACCAACATCTGATTACTTCTCTTACGAATTAGCTCTAGAGCTTATGACTAGAAACAGAGAGTCACGGAGAATCACAGCTTCAGAATTAGATGGTGAATGTAGACTTCTTTTCAAGTTTATTCAGCAACAACTTTTCCCTAGGAGAGGAGATTTTGCTGCTGTAAAGTACCAGGATGTTTTCCTGTTGTTTCTTCTGAAAACACATGAGAAGATCAATTTGTGTAGATATGTGATGGTGCACATAACTGGAATGGTAAAACCATCCATGAAAGCCACTGCCTTGTTTTATTCAAAGATGATATCTACCATGCTCAAGAATCTAGAATGTATTGATGAAGATGATGAAGTTGATGAAACAGATCATACCTTCTGTCTCAACAAAGAGATCTGGAAGAGGATGAAAATAAATTGGAATCCATGGAAGAAGTTCTGGGTTGCAGATGAAGATAAATTGTATGAATCCCACAATCCCATAGATCATGGGAAGAGTCCAAAGGATTTGAGCGACCCTGGCTTGTAACCAGATGAGGAACCAGTTTATTCTGATGATGATGAGCAAGAAGAAGGAAATGATGAGGCCACCAAAGCCCAAGAGAAAGAAGAAACTGCGACTGAGGAAGGATGTATGTCATCTCCTGATGATAGGAGTGATCCTGACACTGCTAGTCCCAAGATAAGAATAGAATTTGGACCTGCTAGTCCACCCTTAGCCCTACCAGAATCAGAACCCATTCTTGGTGATGAAGAAGATTCTGATACTGAAGAATATCACAGTGAAGCTTCTGAGAAGAGTGATGATGGATGTGCTGGTGATGCTGAGGCTGCTGTTGATGGTGATAACAGACCAGTAGATGATCTTTCTGAAGATCAAATAGAATCACCTCAGTCAGAACAAGAAATACATATCAGTGGCAAGGTTGATTCACCAAAAATCAGTGGAACAACAAGCTATGAGAAACCAAAATACACCCTGTGTGCTGCTGTTTGGGATGACTACCCTGGTTATGCTTTGTTGGGCTTAGAATATTCTAAAGAAGAAGAAGCAATGCTAGAATCTGCTGCAGCTGTGAAGAGGAACCTCCCAAGAGAAGCAAGGTCTTTTCCTTCTATTGATCCTACAAATGTTAATTTACCTGGTTCTAGAATTTCTCAAGTTGATCTTAATAAGTTTAAGATTGAATTACTAACCGCTATGAGAGCCACAGTTAGAGAAGAAATTTCTAGTGCTCTTACTCAAGTGTCTCTACAAGTTTCTGAAAGTTAATTGGAAGCCTTCTCACAAAGAGTATCTAATGCTGTGAAGCCAGGCCTGGCCAATACTGGTGAACTTATTGGCAGGCACATAGCCTTTTTGAATCAGACTAAGAAGGATCTTCACACCGGCTTGGTATCTCTATCCAGCGAATTCTGATCAGCCATCTCTGGTATGATGGAAGTTTTGAGAAATTTGATTGAACATCGCAACAAGTCTGACCTGAGGAAGTTGAAAGCTGAGTTAACTCACATAGTTGGCCAAGCCAGTACAGGCAAGGTAACCAAGATCACTACCCGTGAGCTAGAAGCTCTAAGAGAAGTTGTGCATGATGAGTTAGCTGCTGTTAGACAAATTTTTGATTTAGAATCTTTGAGGAAGATGAAAGAGCTCTGTGATAACATTCATAGGATGGCATTGGTGTATTCAGCAGATGCTAAGAAAGCTCTGCAAGAGATCAAAGAGAAAGTTGATAGTTACTTTTCCAAGATTTATACAAAGCATGAAATGGCTGCAAACTTCAAGGTGTTGGCAGAGAATCTAAAATTACCTCCAGTCACTCAGGCCTTCAAAACTCAAGTTCATCAGTTGCAAGATTTTACCCCTTCCTTGGCCCAGTTCATGGAGAATAAAGATGATTTTGAAAAAGCTATGAAATATGGGGCAGAAGTCATTCAGGACTTCATTCATCTTTCGAAGCCCTATTTGAATGTACCAGCCACTGCAATAGTAGTTCCTACTTCTGAGCCTCTCAGTGACTCTAATGTAGCTCCAAATCAGCTATCTGTTGCTCAAGATCTATCTCAGTTAAGACCAGTCCCTCAGCAAGCTTCTCAACCAGCTCCTGTTTCTCAACAACAACTCTCTGTGGCACCTGCTCCTACACCTGCCTGCATTGTCCTACCACCACTTCAAATTCGCCAAGTCCAGCCTGCCTCCAAGCCTTCAAACTTACCCACTATTGATCCCAAAGACAAAGGAAAATCCCCTTTGTATCCAAACACATAGTTTTGTATTGTTTTTGATAGGGTGAACAATGTGATGCTTGTAATATTCTGTACTTTATCATTTTTTTTCCTCTCTACTCTATGCTGACTGCTTTTACTTTCACTTTCACTTATATGTTTTCCCTCCTTTTTGATTGTCCCAAAGGGGGAGAAGAAAACGAATGATATATGGTAGAAGAGAGATATATGGGGGAGAAAAGATGTATATCTCTAAGGTGAGGAGAAAGATCTATATATATATATGAGATATATATCTATCTCAGGGGGAGAAATCTGTATAATATATATGAGAAATCTGTATAATATATATGAGAAATCTGTATAATATATATGAGAAATATGTATAATATATATGGGAAATCTGTATAATATATATGGGAAATTTAAATTAAGGGGGAGATTTATATATCTCTTTATATTTATTTTCTTTATGGTTTAATTCTCATTAGGTTTTTATTTATGATAACGATTTCTGATTATCAAAAAGGGGGAGATTGTTGAGCCCTCTGGAAGATTGTTGATTTCATGTCTATGATTGATGTTTTAATAATCACAAATCATCACATATCATTAATGCTTAATCTGGTTTGATTTCTCATAAACTTAATTACAATATGTGAATGAATCTGTTATCATGTTTTTGTCTATGCTTATTGACTTACAAAGTATTTTGGAAGTCTTCTGGTTTCAACAAACATCGGAAGCACTGATCCAATATCAACATACATCGGAAGCACCGATCCAATATCAACAAACATAAGAAGCACCGATCCAATATCAAAGGACAACGGTCGCACCGATCCGATATCAAAATGAGCCACCGATCAACTGACTCACCGATCAGATGACAGACCGATGCTGATCAAACTGACTCACCGATCAGATGAAAGACCGATGCTGATCATCTGACTCACCGATCAGATGATAGACCGATGCTGATCAAACTGACTCACCGATCAGATGAAAGACCGATGCTGATCAAAATGACTCACCGATGCAAAATGACTCACCGATGCAAATGACTCACCGATGCTGATCTATCTGAGTCACCGATCATTACTCACTAATGTTGATGACCTACCGATCACTTGATTCTTCAATAGTCATAAACAACTGTTTGAATTTCTTTATCTTTATCTTTATTTTATCTAACCAATGGTCATATTAGGTATATTTTAATGCTCTGTCAATTAATTAATAAAGGTTGTCGGATGTCAAGAAACCATACCTCGTACCTGCAGAAAGGAAACTTTTTCTATCTTCCAAAGCACGTGACATAAATACAAGAAGACTCTGCTGAAGAAGAGTGTGGACAGAAGAACACAAGAAGAATATAGATGAAAGAAAGAAGAGGAAGAACCAAGCAAGACAGAACCTCATACACAATCAAGCCTACTCAAGAAGAGTTCTGTGCATACAAAAGAACATTGAAGAACTTCATCGACTACATCTCACTACCTTTGAACCTGAAGCATACGACACTCTTCTTCTCAAACAAAAACGAGAAGAGGACTCAGAATAAATTCTGACCAAATACAAAAGAGTCCAGAGCTACACTGAAATCACTAGAGCCATTTCTAAACTCTACATCTCTTCTCAATGATACATTTGTTTTACATCTTGAGCAGTGTGTGTTATCTGCTGTATTAAACACACACACAGACTCCTATACATTCACTGGAGGATCTGTAAATCCTCAGGAAACCTTTTTACAATTCATTTCCCACTGTGGATAGTGGTAGAGGTCGTGAGAGACCTGGACAGCTCCAAGCTTTTGTTTGTTTCCCCACGCAGAACTGTGGTAGAGGTCTTGTGACCTGGACAGTGTGTTCACTGTTGTTAACCCCGATCCAGGGTGTGGATCATATTTATATAAACATTTGAGAGGACTAAGTCTCGGCTTGAGACTGAACCTCTTGGTTAATTCTATGTGTTTGTAGTTACATACTATATCCATACTACATATTTATTTCATATTCCGCTGCTATTACTTTGAAATATAATTCGTCTTCAAAGCTACTTTGATAGTAAAACTCGCAAGTGTTTATATTTATTATAAACCAGTAAGTTAGTTTCAAAAGTTAATTTAATCATAAGATTAAGTTAACTGAGAACTAATCAATCTTTGAGAAACTAATTGAACCTTTATAATCTGTATAAATTAACTACAGTTTAATCTGTTTTTGAAATAGGGGGATTTTAATAAACATTGTTTTTAACAGAAAATTTTAATTGGAACTCAATTCACCCCCCTCTTGAGTATCCACTCTGACCAACAGTGTCCTTCATGTTTTATAGAATAGGCAGAAACATCAGAGTTGGGAAATTGGTTGGGATGTAATCCTTGAATAGTTTGAGAAACACTACCGACCACATATCTTGGTATGGAAAGGATCACATCATGATTTTTAATAATGTATTTAAAAATTTTGTTTTCATATCTACTAATCCTTTCCATATCATGTGCGGACTTAGAATGGAAAAAATTATCTTACAAATGTTCATAGATATATTAAATTATTAAATCATCAGATGGATGATGATTTTACCTTCTAATTCTATCTCTGAAATCATCATCAGTGGCACCAAGTAACACAAACTCACCTCATGTGGTGAATCATTATGGACTTGAAATACCTCTTGATTATCACCAGTATGAAGGGTCATCTTACTCTTAAGAACATTAATGATACCCCAAAATGTGTGAAAGAAAGGGAATTATATAATGAATGGAATAGTGTGATAACAATCCATTTGATGAATAATAAATTCAGTGGGAAATGAAAGTTTCCCTACATCAACCCACAAATAATATACCCTCCCATAGGGGTAGGCAAGTGACCTGTCAGCTAGCTATAAGGTCACTGGTGTTGGTTTCATCTCTTTAATTCTCAAATTTTTGAATAAGGGATAGGGCATAATATTGATGACATCACCTAGATCACACAAGAAACTAATCTCCTCTCTTTGATTGATTTTATAGGAAATGATAAAACATCCTGGGTCTTTCAGTTTTTCAAGAATTATATATTGGACTATGGCAGTTCACTCCTCATTTAAACTCACCGTGGATCTCTCACCCCATTCACTCTTATTATATATAATCCACTTATGAAATTTTAGGTGTGTATGTATTTTCTATAAAGAATCCACAAAGGGCATGTTAACATTAAATATCATAAACATTTGAAAAAACATTAGTTAATGAAATTCATTGGTGTATTTCATCCTCTGTGGAAAACAGATAGTACGGGGAAATTCTTCAAAATAGGTGGGTTGTTTTTATCATCCTCATGCATTACTTCCTTACTTCACTCCTTTATCAATTCCCACTTAATTTTTACTTGTTCTCAAGATTTTTTTTAGGAACATTCAAAAAATTTCTCAGATTCATCGAGTCTGTCTAGATTTTCAAATTTGGTATTTTGTAGCTTTATAGTTCTAATTTCATCTTAATAATCAGTTTCCACTATCCTAAATTGTCTCTTAATTGGTTCTAGAATTTTATGTCTGGACCTTGTTGTCAATATCATCACATTCTATCTTGGATTTGGAATTATAGTATTGGAATCTTTCCCTTGTCACTTCCTTTAAAGTCCTTATCCATTTGGCCCATTTGGTTTTCCAAAATATGATTTCTAGCATCTGTATCCTTTTTAAGATACCCAATATCACCTAACATCTATTTTATCATAATATTATGTTCCCCATGATAATTTTATGATTCATCCCTGTATTTATTTGAATTTTATAGTTTGAGTTGGGACTGGTAATTAGGGGTAGTGGGCTGATTGATAACCCATGTTTCATTCCATGATCATTTGGGATGAATTTGATATCTAATAATGTATTGATTAGAGAATGGATCATGGATACCATAATTCCTGTCACATTAATCTAAAAACTATTCACTCTCATCAGATTGAATAGGGAGATCAATGTGGGGACAACATTTATGAGTGTTATTGAACCTCCCACAGTGACAACACTACTCCCTAAGAACTTGTTCATTAGTAGCAGTAGCTTGGGTATTTGTTTCAGTCCTATAGATGACTCTTTTTATTGTGAACTTGTGTTGGGAATTTTAAGAATTTCTTCCAAAAAGTGTTTAATCTCATCAGTAGTAGAGTCAATGAAATCCCCCTACAATATTGGTCAACTATATTTAGGTAGTAAGTAGTGAGGTAATTATAAAAGGTGTCCATGAGTAGATGGGGAGTTAATTGATGGTTGGGACTCAACCTATAAGTCTTATAAACTTTTCCCAAGATTCTTGAAAAAGATCTTCCTCATCCTGGACAAATATGTTGATCTTGTTCATAAATGCAATGGTGGTGTTCCTGGGATAAAATTTTAATACAAAGGCAGTGAACGCCACATCCTAGGTTTGGAATATTTCCTCATTAAGATTTTTCTATAGCATCCTGCCTTTTTATTAGATAAACTTTAATTACATTACACAAAACTGAGGATCATTAAGGTTTAGTGTCTTGGAAACCAGGAACATAATACATGAAAACAACATAAAACTTTTTTCTTAAACACTTGAAAGGCTTCTCCTTAATTTCATCCAAGGTTCATTACTGCATCCAATAACCTATGGACATACATCAAAACAAAGGGTGAGCAGAAGGCCCAGTAAGGGAAACAAGAGAAACATTTTTACATGTGAACTTGAGATACTTAAATAGGGTCATGAAAAGAACTTTAAGGCATGAGAAAGAAATCATGAGGCATTTCATAATAAAAATAAATTTTTTCATAACTTCAAGATGTGGCTACATCATTTAACATAGAAAATCATGAACATATCACTAAGGTCCATCCACAAGGTGTCATTTGAAAATTACCAAGGTTATTCGCCAAGGTATCGTGAAAATTTTAATCTCTATTGGTTGCATCATTACCCAATGCATTGGAGCGCTATCAGGGCGCACCCTTAAATTTTCCTTTATTATCATGTGAGACACATATATAATTATCAAAAATTTCCTAAATAACCCATATAGCATAAAATAAATGGGTTTCATTTCCTAATCATAATGTTTTAAAAATTTCTTTAATGACATGATCTTAATGTCACTTTAATCCCACGGAAAGGGAAAGTGAGTCTAATGTATGTAAATCCCAGAATTAAAATAGAACATTTTGATATATATGTGAATACCCTTGTAGAAATAAGATCTTTGAGTATTCAATTTATAATATAAAATAATTTTGAGAAAAGAGAGAGGCATTTTTAGACGAAAATTCAGCTGTATAACGGCTATGTTTCGGGGTTTTAGAAAACATTGAAAGGAGAGGGCACATGGGTCAAACATTCATAAATGTCCCATAAAATAGAAGAAGGACAGAATAAGAAGGATATATGGACATGGTAATGAAATTTTAAGGACATACCATTTGAAATGAAAAACATGGAAGGAAGACAAAAATTAGATCTCTTTTCTGAAAATTCGGCAGCCTAACAGCGTCACTTAAACTTCAACAAAATGATTTGAAAAGATAAATTAGGGTCTCTAATCATGTAAAAATAAGAGTTCAGTATGATAGATATAGAGATCATACCCCAACATAATCAAAAAAATAACTTGAAATACTTGACATGAAAGTAGAATTTTGAAAAGAACGAGAAGGGTGAAAGAATCCCCTTAAAAATTTGACAGCCTAACAGTGTCACTTAAACATTCTTAAAACGAATTGATGAGAGCAAGATGGGGTCTATCATAATATGAACATGAAAAGGGCATTAATATAAATATAAAATAACATCCTCCAACATAATAACATGGAGTATAAAAGAAATGACATAAAAGAGATTACTTGAAAAAAAAAGAGAGGACGGATCCCTTACCTTCAAACGTAAATCTTAAAACTCAATGGATTGGACCTTGAGGGCTTGGGGGAGCCTTGGGAGGACTCCTTGGGATGTAAGTGGACCCGAACTTCGTTGAGGATGGATTTGGAGTCGAATGGATGAGAGGAGGGCTTGGTATTTATAGGGAAAGTGAGGTGACAAGGCATTAATGGCCAAGGGACACCACACAAGTGCTTTTCTCAAAACCATGTGCTCTCCCATGGCATTTACCATGGAGTTAGGCCACATGGGGCCCCCAATACAATAATTCATCACCTTTGGTCGGCAAACCCTTAAAATATATCATGACATCATCATGACACAGTTATGATGTCATTAAACATACTGAAACCCTAAAAGTGTATTTTTACTATTCACTGAAAATTCAACTTTCTCCGAAAAATCCCAAAATTTCACCTCAACCAAATATCGATGCTCTAATTAAAAATATGAACTCCATTTTATAAAAATAATTTTCTAAATATTTTTATTTTACTTTTAAAAACAATACTATTCATATAAAATTCATTTTTCTCAGAAAAATTCTCATAAATTACCATAACATAATATCGACACTCTGAGTTCAAAAATAAAGACCATTTTATAAAAAAAATTATAATTATTTTTAATTAAATTTTTAAATAAAAAACGCTATTCACCCAAAAAAACTAATACTTGATTAATAATTTATGAAATCGTTATTTAACCATTTTATTGAATCACCTTACTTAATCAAGGCATCTAAATTATATTAAAACTTTCTTTATGTGAGATTACTAATCCATTTGGTCACATTACTATTCCTAAGCGTAAAATCACTATTCATAAATTACTATTCATCAAAAATTAAGTTGATCTTATTAGACTCCAAATTTATTACTGAACACCTATGTAGAAGACCATTTTTTGAAAATCATCACATATCATTAATTATTTAAGGTTTACATAAATATTTTAAAATATCTTTTTTTTTCAAAATTCATCAATAAAATACATCCTAAAATTATCCGCGCATTTGAAATTTCACAAACCTCCCTAAAGGAAGAAATCACAATTTATTCATCCCAAAGGATTACACAAAGAAGCTATGGTCTCGTCACATAGCCCCTTATAACATCATCATATGACCTAAGTGTCAGGTGTGCTATGCTGAGAGAATCTGAGGGAGGCTCAGATAACATTGCCCTAGTAATAATCTCTACTAATGTGAACTTCTCCAGTAGGTGTTTTCGTTCAAGCTTGACATGTTGTAGTTTGGCTTGGGCTTGGTCCAAAGCAAAGCCCAAAGATGCCACCTCCTTCCCAAGATCTGATAAGTGGGCTTCATAAGGTTCGAGTCTACTGGATGAAGCCATCGACCCCTCTTTCTACATTAACCATTAACATCCCTATTAAATCGTTAAGAGTAAGTTAATATACGATTTAAAAAGTTTGGGTCGTTACATTCTTCCCCCTTAAGAAATTTCATCCCCGAAATTTTATACTTGAGGCCTAGTCAAAAAGGTGAGGGTACTTTTGCTTCATCGTTTCCTTAGGCTTCCAAGTCGCTTCTTCATATTTATGATTCCTCCACAACACTTTCACAAGGTGGGTAGTCTTGTTTCGTAGAACCTTGTCTCTATGGTCTAAGATCTCCACTGGATGTTACTCATAAGAGAGGTCATGTTCCAGTTGTACCACCTCTGGGTTTAGTACATGCGAAGGGTCGGGTATGTACTTCCTCAAGCGAGATACATGGAAGACATCGTGAACTTGAGCTAGGTTAAGTGGAAGTGCCAGACGATATGCCACTGCTCCTATGCGATCAAGGATTTCATAGGGGCCAATGTACCTAGGGTTCAGCTTCCCTTTCTTCCCAAACTGCATGACTCTCTTCCATGGAGAAATTTGAAGTAAGAATTTGTCTCCAAAACCAAACTCCAAGTCCCTTCGACAGTTGTCAGCATAGCTCTTCTGCCGACTCCGAGAAGCCTTTATGTGTTGTTGGATGGAATGAACCTATTCTATCATCTCGTGCACAAGATTAGGAACAAGAAGCTTTCTCTCACCAGTTTCATCCCAACAGGTAGGAGTTCTACATCGTTTTCCATACAGAGCTTCATAGAGTGCCATCTGAATACTCGAATGGAAGCTGTTATTATAGGTAAACTCATCTAATGGGAGGTGTTGATCCCATCCACCTTTAAATTCGATTGAGCATAATTTCAGCATGTTTTCAGGTGTATGAATAGTCCTTTCAGATTGGCCATCAGTTTGAGGATGATAGGCCGTACTAAAATTCAATTCAGTATTCAGAGCATGTTGAAGACTTCTCTAGAATTTTGATGTGAATATTGGATCACGATTAGACATGATGGATAGTGGTACCACATTCAGCCTTACCACTTCCCTTATGTATATATTGGGAAGTTGATCCATAGAGAAATATTCCCGAATAGAGATATAATGGGCGGTCTTGGTGAGACGGTCCACTACAACCCATATCGCATTATTCCCGTTGGATGTTTTTGGGAGACTGGTGACAAAGTCCATTGTGATATTATCCCACTTCCATGCTAGTATGGGTAGAGGTTGTGATACCCCCTTAGGAAGTTGTCTTTCTGCCTTTACTTGCTGACACACCAGGAAACTTGTAGTGTAATCAGCAATCTCCTTCTTCATGTTATCCCACCAATAATGATCATGAAGGTCTCTATATATTTTAGTGCTTCCTAGATGTATAGAGAAAGTAGAGCTATGATCTTCATCCATCAGTTCTTTCTTTATCTCTGGAATAGATGGAACACATAGTCTTGTCTGAAATTTCAATACACCTTCTTGATCAATATTGGAATCAGGAAACTTCCCATCTTTTACAGCCTCAAACATCTCTTGCAGCAAAGGATCTTCTTTTTGAGCCTTCTTGATCTTCTCTAGTAATGAAGGTCGAAAATCATTTGGTATATGGTTGATGATGTACCATCCCTTACAATTCCCATGTCCAGTTTTACTAGATCTTTAATCAAGGGATCTCCTATGATCCTCACTGTTGCCAGAACAACAGGTTCTTTCCTCTTTAATGCATCCGCAACTTTGTTTTATCTTCCAGGGTGATAATGAATTGAAAAATCATAGTCTTTAATAATCTCCAACCATATCCTTTGTCTCATGTTCAATTATTTCTGCGTGAAAATATACTTTAAACTTTGGGGGTCGGTGTATATATCACATTTCTCCCCGTAAAGATAGTTCTTCCATATCTTTAGAGCAAAAACAACTGCCGCTAGCTCTAGATCATGCGTAGGATAATTCTGCTCATGAATCTTCAACTGTCGAGATGCATAAGCAATTACCATCTCATTTTGCATGAGGACACACCTAAGCCCTTTTAGAGATGCATCACTAAAAATAATGAATCCTTCTCCGATAGAGGGTAGAGTTAACACAGGTGCAGTAACCAATCTCTTCTTCAGCTCTTGGAAACTTTCCTCACATTCCCTTTTCCAGATGAACTTAACCCCTTTTCGAGTCAACAAGGCTAGCGGATTAGAAATACATGAAAAGTTTTTCACAAACCTCCTATAATATCCTGCTAAACCAAGGAAACTACGATTCTCAGTTACTGGTGTGGTTTGAGGCCACTCCTCCACAACCATTGTCTTTGTAGGGTCAACCGAGATTCCATCATTGGTTATGATGTTCCCCAAGAAAGCCACTTGTTGTAACCAAAAATCACACTTGATGAACATTCCAAAGAACCTCTCCTTCCACAGAGTTTTCAAAATATCCCTCAGATGATCTTCATGCTCCACACGACATTTTGAATATTTCAAAATATCATCAATAATAACTACCACAAATTTATCAGGGTAGTCCTTAAAGACTCTATTCATCAAATCCATGAAAATAACAGGATCATTAGTCAAGCTGAAGGGCATAATAGTAAACTCATAATGACCATATCTTGATCGAAAGGCAGTCTTTGAAATTTCTTCCTCCTTCATCCTCAGTTGATGATAACTATATGGAAGGTCAATCTTGGAGAAGAATTGAGCCCCACGAAGTTGGTCAAATAAATCATCAATTCTTGGAAGAGGGTATTTGTTCTTGACTGTGATCTCATTCAGTTCTCTATAATCAATGCATAGCCGCATTGATCCATCCATATTCTTTACAAAGAGAACTGGTGCTCCTCAAGGAGACACACTCGATCGGATAAACCCCTTCTCCAACAAGTCTTGGAGTTGTTTCTTTAACTCTTATAGCTCCACATTTTCCATTCTATATGGGGTCTTTGATATCGGTTGAGATCCAGATACGAGTTCAATGGAGAACTCTTCCTCTCTTTCTGGGGGAGGTCCAAGTAACTCCTTAGGAAACACATCAATGTATTCCTGAACAATCGGAACATCTTCTATTTGTATACTCCCTTTTACTTCTTCATCCTCACTAATTAACTCCATAAAAAAGCTATAGGAGGTGTTTCTAGACAAGGATCAGGTCATGACATCTCTCCTTGGAAGATAATTGTAGGACGTTCATTCAAGACTACTAAGATTTCCTTACTTCTGCATTTGATCTTAGCATTATATTTTGAGAGCCATTCTATCCCTAGTATAACATCAAATTTCCATCATGGGAATGACTACTTGATTTGCGATAAGATTGTGCAAACTGAAGTAAACACTAGATTCTCTAAACACTATTGATGCATGGATAATCCCACTTGGAGTCTTGACTGACAACTCTACCTCTAGCGGTTCGGGGATTGATTCTATATTCCTTGCAAACATGGAGGAAATAAAGGAATTCATAGAACCAGAATCAAATATAGTACTTTATAGTTTTGAGAGGACAATAAGAGTACCTGCTACCACATCGATCGGAACATCATCATCAATTGTTGTGATAGAAAAAACACGACCTTTCTCCCTTGGCCTTTGCTGAGGTTTATGGTGATTCCCCTCCACCGCCCTCGGATTTGGACAGTGATTAGAAAAGTTCCCAAGATGTCCACACTTGAAGCATGTAACTTCGGGTAGGGCCAGAACCATCTTTCCTCTATCGTTAGTGTTGGGAAGTTGAGGCTTCACATCAATACGACAATTCTGTGAAATATGGCCTTCTCTTCCACACCTGTAGCACTTACCACTTCTGATCAAGCAGTTCCTCGAATGCTTATTCCCACATTTATTGCATGTGGCATGTTGTATATGCTTTCCTCCTCATTCCTGATCAAAACTTCTTCCCAGGATTGGTTCTAGAGTTCTCTTCTTCTCATTAGATTTGTGATATCACTGTGTCTCCCCAAACTCTAGTTCAACTATCATAGCACATCGAACTATTTCTTCATAGCTATCATAGTCCATGTTGGCTAGATTCTTCCGCAGATGAGGTCTTAGTCCACCAAAGAATCTATCAACCTTCCCATTAGGGTCCATGAAAAAGCTTGAGGTATAACGAGAATGCCTTGTGAATTTCATCTCGTAGGTTCCAACTGATTCATTCTCATTCTGCATCAGCTCGAGAAATTCTTTCTCCATTCTCGTTCTCATCGAACGAGGGAAATACTTATTAAAGATTTTTCCTTAGAAATCTTCCCACTCTATAGCTTCCATCTCTCCTTGTGGCTTCTTGTTTTTGATCAGTGACCACCACTGATCATCTTCCCCCTCTAGTTAGTAAACAGTAAGGGTGAATTTTTCTTGTTCCGAACAATGAAGTACAGAAAAGGTCGTTTCAATGGAGCTTATCCGCTGTTCCACAACCAATGGGTCAGTAGATCCACTGAATATTGGTGGTCGTTGAGGCATAAAGGACTCAACAAAATGATGTTTCCTTCATGGTGAGGTAGGCCTCTCAGCTTGATTCATGTTATTACTCATAACTTGAGTCAGTTGGTTCATCATTTGCATGAATGTTTCCATTCCGGCTTCCATCGGAGGGCTGTCAGCACATGGTGCATTGCGGTCACCATCTACACAGTTCCTCCTATTACCCACCATTTTCTAAAAGAATAAAACCTTAGTGAGAAACTTATTTAATTTATGAATCTTTTAACTAAGAATTCATTCTTAGAAAATTACACTTCTCTGAATTCCTTCATAATGATTCATAAAAATCTTGTGATTAACCAAACATATCCCCGGGGAGTGTCGTAACCAAGAGTGCAGCAAGGCCCGTTATCGTGCACCAATTCCCGTTTGAGTCTAGCTCAAAGCAGTGTTTTCTTGTTTTACCCCTATGTACATTTGTGCCAGAGCCGCCTCTACCTGTATGTATCCAGACATGGATGTATTTGTTTGATAAACCACTTACTCAATACTTACCAAAATACCAGGAAGTTTTCCTATATTTAAATTTTCTATAGGGTTCTTCATAAAGTTTTTATATCCTAATTTCCACAAATAACTAAACCATCCTTTGATACCAACTATATCATACAGCCTTTTTATAACATAAACTTTCATTACATTACACAAAACTGAGGATCTTTAAGGTTTAGTATCTTGGAAACCAGGAACATAATACATGAAAACAACATAAACAATTCTTCTTAAAAACTTGAAAAGCTTCTCCTTAAGTTCATCCTAGGTTCATTGCTGCATCTCATAACCTGGGGACATACATCGAAAGAAAGGGTGAGAAGAAGGCTCATTAAGGGAAACAAGAGAAACATTTTACATGTGAACTTTAGATACTTTAATAAGGTCACGAAAAGAACTTTAAGAGATTAGAAAGAAATCATGAGGCATTTCATAATAAATATAACAGTTTTCATAACTTGAATATGTGTCTACATCATTTAACATAGAAAATCATGAAAATATCACCACGATCCATCCCCAAGGTGTCATTTGAAAATTACCAAGGTTATTCACCAAGGTATCATGAAAATTGTAATCTCTAGTGGTCATATCATTACCAAATGCATTGGAGCGCTATTAGGGTGAACCCTTAAATTGGCCTTTATAATCATGTGAGCCACATAGATCATCATAAATAATTTCATAAATAACCCATATACCATAAAATAAATGGGTTTCATTTCAAAATCATAACGTTTTAAAAACTGCTGTAAAGACATGATCTTAATGTCACTTTAAACCCACAGAAAGGGAAAGCGGTTCTCATGAATGTAAATCCCAGAATTTAAAATATAACATTTTGATATATATGTGAATACCCTTGTATAAATAAGTGCTTTGAGTATTAAATTTATAACATAAGATAATTTTTTGAAAAGAGAGAGGCATTTTGAGACGAAAATTCTACAGCATAACAGCTATGTTTCGGGGTTTTAGAAAACATCAAAAGGAGAGGGTACATGGGTCAAACATTCATAAATGACCCATAAAACAGAAGAGGGACAGAATAAGAAGTATATATGAACATGGTAATGAAATTTTAAGGACATACCATTTGAAATGAAAAACATGGAAGGAAGAAAAAAATTAGATTTCTCTTCTGAAAATTCGGCAACCTAACGGCATCACTTAAACTTCAACAAAATGATTTGAAAATATATAATATGGTATCTCATCATGTGAACATAAGATTTCAGTATGATAGATATAGAGATCAATCCCCAAAATAATAAAAAAATAACTTGAAAGACTTGACGTGAAAGTAGAATTTTGAAAAGAACGAGAAGGGTGAAAGAATCCCCTTAAAAATTCGGCACCCTAACAGCGTCACTTAAACATTCTTAAAACGAATTGATGAGAGCAAGATGGGGTCAATCATCATACGAAAATGAAATGGGAATTAATATTAATATATAAGAATATCCTACAACATAAGAACATGGAGTATAAAAGAAGTGACATAAAAGAGATTACTTGAAAAGAAAGAGACAGGTCGGATCCCTTACCTTAAAACGTAACTCTTAAAACACAAAGGTTTGGAACTTGAGGGCTTGGGGGCACCTTGGGAGGACTCTTTGGGAGGTAAGGAGACCAGAACATAATTGAGGATGGTTTTGGGGTCTAATGGATGAGAGGAGGGCTTGGTATTTATAGGTAAAGTGAGGAGACAATGCATTAATGGCCAAGGGACACCTCACAAGTGCTTTTCTCAAAACCATGTGCTCTCCCATGGCATTTACCATTGAGTTAGGCCACATGGGGCCCCCAATACAATAATTCATCACCATTGGTCGTCCAAACCTTAAAATATCTCATGACATCATCATGACACAGTTATGATGTCATTAAACATACAGAAACCCTAAAACTGTATTTTTACTATTCACTGAAAATTCAACTTTCTCAGAAAAATACCAAAATTTCATCTTAACCAAATATCGATGCTCTAATTACAAATATGAACTCCATTTTACAAAAATAATTATCTAAATATTTTTAATTTACTTTTTAAATAAAACACTATTCACTGAGAATTCATTTTTCTCAGAAAAATCCTCAAAAATTACCATAACATAATATCGATGCTCTGAGTTCCAAAATAATGTCCATTTTATAAAAATAATTTTATAATTATTTTTAATTAAATTTTTAAATAAAAAAACTTTTCACCCGAATAAACTAATACTTGATTAATAATTTATGAAACCGTTATTTAACCATTTTATTGAATCACATTACTTAATCAGGGCGTCTAAAATATATTAAAACTTTCTTTAAGTGAGATTGCTAATCCATTTGGTCACATTACTATTCCTAAGCGTAAAGTCACTATTCTTAATTTACTATTCATAAAAAATTAAGTTGATGTTATTAGACTCCAAATTCCTTACTGAAAACATTTGCAGAAGACCATTTTCTGAAAATCATTACATATCATTAATTATTTAAGGATTACATAAATATCTTAAAATATCTTTTTTTCAAAATTCATCAATCAAATACATCCTAAAATTATCCGGACATTTGAAATTTCAGAAACATTACTAAAGGAAGAAATATAAATTTATTCATCCCAAAGTATTACACAAAGAAGCTACGGTCTCGTCACATAGCCCCTTATAACACTAGCATATGACCTAAGTGTAAGGTGTGCTATGGTGAGGGATTCTGAGGGAGGCTCAGATAACATTGCCCTAGTAGTAATCTCTACTAACTTGAACTTCTCCCACAGGTGTTTCCGTTCAAGAATGACACGCTAGAGTTCGGCTTGGGCTTGGTCCAAAGCGAAGCCTAAAGATGCCACCTCCTTCCCATGCTCTGATAAGTGGGCTTCATAAGGTTCGAGTCTACTGGATGAATCCATCGACTCCTCTTTCTTCATTAACCATTAACATCTCTATTAAATCGTTAAGAGTAAGTTAAAATACTTTTTTAAAATGTTTGGGTCGTTACATTTGCAACCAAGTCCTACACCTCCCCTTAAGACAAAATGAAAACAAAATCAACCCAAACTCTATCTCAAAAAAATCTCATAGAGGCATTTGTTGGAAAGAACCATAAAAATATCTAATAAACTTAAGGGAATCATCTACTAATAGACAATCGAGTATTGGTAGCTGAGAAAGATGATATTTTTTTTCTCATAGTTCCTAGAACTAGAGGAAAAACTTATTCTATATGGATTTCTAGAACCTATAGTAAATTGAAACTTCCTAATCCTAGGTCTATCTAGAGAAGGAACTAGAGGTTGTGGAACATTTAGAATTTGGTTTTCAGCTATGTTATCCTGATTTTCCATTTTCTTCCATTTTCTTCCATTTTCTTTTTAATAGAATAAAAATGTTTATTGATTTCCGATATTGGGTTTTTCATGTTCATACTTAGTAGTTTGTGTGAGCATACTGAGAGTGACAGTTCTGATAATTTTTTATAATGTTTTTGAGTTTTTTATTTTTTTATTTTATTTCATTTATTCATTTTTTGTTATATTTCCAATTTTTTACTTGGTTTCACATGCCTTCCCTGGAAGCAACACCAAAATTTAATGAGTTTTTTTTTTGACCTCACAAAAATTTAATATTTATCTAAAAAACATACAACTTACACTAGAACTACATTAAGACAGTTGTGAAACCCCATGGGAGGACTTATATTGTGCCAGACCGAACTAACCAGAACAATAAAAAACAAAAACAAAATTAAAAGTAAAATAGGGTAAGTGGGAGGTAGTGAGTGATTATTGAATGATGTTGAGGAGAAAAATAATCCATGAAAGAGACAATCAATAATTAATTTAGTAGAATTGGTCTGGGATAGATTGATTTAAATTTCAATTCTCTTAAATGAGACCAATCATAGTGGTATTATGTTCATGCAACGAAGAGTGAAATATCCAACATTCAATAGACATGTCTCTCCCGCCATTGATCTCCCTCCATTGATCTCCCTTGGGAACATTTATTTCTAAGAGAACACAAGACCATGATGATTCCTCATGTAGAAGAGCTTACCACGTCATTTTCCAGTTTATTACTCTGGATATGGTCTCCACGTAAAAAGGATACCCTACCCTTCACCTCTCAGTACTTTGGATATAATAAAGGGATGCTCAAGAAGAATAGTAAAAGAAATGACACGTTTGTTTTCCTTAGCCCTCTTATGATTAGCCCAGTTTCAAGAACAAATTAACTGATTGCAGTTCGATCCATTCGATCGAACCCCCAGAAACTACTTAGCAATTCATAAATTAAGAAGCAACAAATATATTACTCATTAAACACATCTCCATACAGAAAAACATAGTAAGAAAAAATAATAATAAGTCCTCATGGACTGAGAATGCTCCCTGCTCGATGTTATGCTCTTGGTGGTTGTCCGCACTGTTCTCTATTTGCTCTAGTAAAAGGGTTTTATTGGTTGATCTGGGAGATGTGTAGGTATTGGGTGGATCTCAAAATTGAAAGATGGGATACAGATGTGAGTGATATATGGTCACCTCCTTCTGGAATGTGAAGATGGTTCTAGAATGACCCCTCTTGATCTCTCTCCTTATAGACTCTACTAATAATCAACTAAATGTTTCACACCCTCTCATGTGCGCTCATTGTAACAGACATTTCAATGTTATATATCTCCCACATGGCATGCACATCACTATTTATCACCCCAATCTATTGACTCAAGTGTAGCTCTCCCAATTTCTTGGGGTTTGGCACCATCAACAACTTGGACAACAAGAAACACAAACAAAATAAGAGATTTTAAAAATCAAATTATTGAACAATTTTAATAATATATATAAACCATTATAAAAATTATTAATAAAGATATCACAAATTTTTAATATATCTATATACAATTATTTTAAATATATACATATATACAATTATAAAAATATACACCTTTACATTAAATTATGTTGACATTATTCTTGTGGAGGAGTGATGGTTGGTTAGGAGACCATCAGAGTTGAACGGTTGTCAGTGAGACTGGACTCACCGTTGGAGGAGGAGGAAGTGGAACAATGATAAATACTCACGGAAGGAGCAAGGATTGAGGGATAGTGGTGAGAAGTTTTATCACCATTATAGGTGCATCGGTGAGTTGATGAGGGCCGATGAATCCCCACTGGAAGCTGATGGAGAGTGCAGGTGGTGCGGCAGGAAATGATGACTTACACTAAGACGGTGGGATATGTGAGTTATAGAGAATAGAGAGTGGAGAGATCTGGTGGTGGCATGACGAGTAACGGTGGGATGAAGAGTAGGGATGACTTTGAGTCACTGGTGGGTGTCTGGCTGTTGTGATTCACCTTTAATAAAAATCAAACAAAAAATGTTCAAAAATAAATTAATTAATTAACTAAAATAAAAAATAATATGTTAACTAAATTATAAAACGAAATTAAAATTCTAGTTCACATTTTAAAAAATGCCGAAAAAATTAAATGTAACAAAAATTATTCAAAAAGTAATTAATTTCACATTAAAATTTGTTCACAATTACTTTAAATCAAATAATTAAAAGTTAGTTTCGCTAAGCTAATCAATAAATTCATTAATTAATAAGGATTTAATAAATTCAATAAATTTTATTAAAATTAAATAAAACTAAGTATTAAAAAAAGTAATGAATAGAATTAAATTGTTAAAATTAATTTAACTATTTTAATAATTGAAAAGAAAAGTGAGAATTTATTTATTTACAGATGAATTAATTAAATTAAAGAATTAATATAAAAATGATGAAAACATGGGAAATGAAAAAAAACCAATAGAGGATTGGTTTCAAGTATCTTCGCATTCTTGCTTGGACTCTTGGGTTGACCAAGTCTTTTGATACTTTTCGGGGACAGAAAGTGTCATGGTGGGAATAATTGTCAAAACTCGACCAACGCTTCTTTTAAATTTAATTATTTTGAGTCTCACTTTTGAGTTGTAGGTTGAGTCGGTTTTAATGTAAAATAAATTTGGGTTCATACACTGGTGTGTGGTCGTACACACGATCATGTGAGGTGCCCAACCATAATTATAGAACGTTTTTTTATTAAATGTGTTATTATTTGGGCGCACGACCATGCACGTTGTCTGACCTCAATAATAATATTATTATTATATTGGTTGTTTCGATTATTTATGATTTATTATTTTTTGTTTCATTATTAGTATTAAAATTTGTTGTTATTAATTTGAATTTTGTTTTATTCTTTTGTTTTTAATTTGTTTTTATTCTTTATTAATTTTTAACTTCTTTTATTTTATTTTATCCCTTTTCTATTCTATATTCTCTCTTTAATTCCCCCCCCCCTATTTTGTTCTCTCTCTATCTTCTTTTTTTTACTTTTTTTTCTCCCTCTCTTACTCTAGCCTCTCCCATGCATAGACAACTTTTCCACTGCATCCCTAGTGCTCGGCTCCTACTTCCCCTTGTTCCCTCTAGTATTCACCCTTCCCTAGAAACACCACCCTCGAGTAGTATCGACTTGCTCCAATTTGGCCCTAACTCTCTTGCCTCCTCACCGTGTGCTCACCTCCCTCGTTCCACCTCCCTCTTGGCAAAGCCACCTGAAGAACACCTTGCGGAATGCTTCCCCTCCTATTCCCACCTCCCCTAGCTCACGCCCCTTTTGGATAGACTGACCCACACATTCTTTCCCTCTCTTGCAAGCTACACTGTACCATCTCTTGGCTAACCCCCCTTAGTCGCACCACCCGTGGTTGCACCTCCCTTTCCACACCCCCTTCCTGCTCACCAACCGGCGAACGACAACCCAAGATTCCCTTTTCCTCACCGAATATTCATGTCGCACCCTCCCTTGATCATGCCCCTCCCTCACAGTCTGACCCTCCAAAACCTCACTAGAATGTGTCACCCCTCCGACACCTCTATGTCGTGCTCGGTTAGCTTCTCGTACCATCATCGCATGTGAATTTTCCTTCGTCCATTTGATTTATTCCTTTGGATAAGTTACAGTTACAGTTTTGGATTGGTATTTGTATCAATTATGGTATAAAGGATCCAATGTTTTGTTTTTATGATCAAATTGTGTCATTCGTGGAGTGTTTGGCATGCGGTGGTAGTTTCACACAGAAATCTTGCGATTCTCTACACCGAGGTAAGTGGTTCCAAGTTCAATTATTATTTGATTAATTAAATTTAAAGTTCAATTAATTTATCATATTATTTAATTAATTTGTGTTTTGTGAAGTTGAACTTTTCTAATGTTTGATTTTCATTTGAATTTTTTGGTAGCATGTTTATATTATGTGCATGCTTTCTGTTGGAAACTCATATCTAGTTAGTTGTTAGGGATCCTTTTTTAAAAAAATGTACGGTTATCTTATTAAATATTTAATTTGGTGCGAATTTGATTTTACTTGAGGTTTAGTGTGTTTTTATTTGATTAGTAGGGTGTTGTATGATTTGAGTATGTTGTTGTTGTGAAAATACATGTTGAACAGCTAATTAGTTTTTTTAAATTGGGTAGTTAATTTGATAGGATGTGCAAAGGGAGAAATTGGTGTTTTGGTGTTGAGTGTATTTTTTTTAGTCAGAAATGAACATTTGAATGAGTTTTTCGCATTTAAAGTTGTGCAGCGTATTTCAAAAAAATTTGGAAACGTTTTCTATTAGTTCATTTATTTATATTATTGGTCTTTTTAACTGTGCAGGTGGTTTCTTTACTTTCGTACGTGATGTAGAATGTGTTCGTGAGGTGGCATTGTGTGAGTATGGTCATGTAACAGTATTTGGGTCGGTCTAGTGTATAAAATAGTGTTTTTCTCTTTAAAATTTATTTTTGAAAATTTTAATTGTTATACTAAATAATTATTTTGTGTGAAAAAAATGTTTTGGTTAAATTTAGTAATGTTTTTGGGTGCTTAAAGTCATACGATATGTGTGGAAATTGTTTGATAAATTTTTTTCATGGTGTGTCTAATGATGAATGTGATTTCTCTGATTTTGTAATCATATTAATTGGTTGTGTAAATGATGTGGATTTAGTTTTTGGATATTTTTAGTATGTGAATTATGTTTAAATGTTTTTTCTTTTGTGTGTGTGCGTGTGTGGTGTTGGGTAGAGATAACACCTCATTTGTTTTGTTTATTTATGTTTGACATGTGCCATGAACTCTGAACTACATGTGCACAAATGGGAAGCCTGTGTACTAGGTGGGAGGACTATATCTAGAGTGCTAGTGATACGAGAGCAGCTTTGGCCCAGTTTCACCCAGCTGGATTGACAACTACAACACTAATTAAACTTTTGGATGATGTTTGGAAACCACAAGGTTATGTATGTGTTACCCTACTAGTGGATCATTCATGAGAAAGTGTGTTATTATTTTATTATACCATTGATCACCGAGACATGATGTTCTAGGGTCCCACTTCTCTCTAGTATCATTAGGGTCTATCCTATGTATTATTATCCTCTAATTTTTACTCACCTTCGGCACACAGTGTGACATTGGGGTTACCAGGGAAGGTAGGGTGTGTGTGTGTTTTTTAATTTAAGTTTTTTTCTTTAAATTAGTTCTCCTTAAAATGGTTTTCATTAAATTTATGGAGCATTTTTTTGACTGTTATATTGCAAATGTATTTTTCATTTAATAATTATGCATGGAAACTTTTCTCGGTGTCAACCTACTAGGATTTTGGCTCACAGCCTACATAAACCATTAGGTGTATGTAGATCATGTTCCTTTTGTATTCCAGGATGAGGCATCAAGCATAACATTGGTGGTTCGAGTTTTCAATGGAATCCTCATTTTGGTTTTCTGAATGTGGCTTGAGGTCGTTTCACCTCCTGTTGCTTGGATGTTTGAGTTAGTGTTTTTAGTTTTTTTCCCTATATTGTCCTTCCCTTTGTGTTTTTGGTTCAAGTTGTAAACATTAATTTTGACCATAGTCCAAGGGAATGTTTGGTTGTTTGATTTTACTTTTGAATTTATTCATATTTCTCTTTGTTTTATGTTTTTTATTCGGGAAAATTGTTCCCAAGTTTTGTTTTTGGATACTCAAGAACTTGTGCCAGCCTATGGGGATCTGGAAGATCCCTTGGGCCTTGCCACATACCGGGTCAGGCACCGGGTAGGATGGAGACCTAGCATGGTTTGTGACAAAATGGAATTAAAGGTAGGTTTTTTTCTTGTTATTTGAGGTGTCAGGTAGATCAGATATTGGACTGTTGGTACTCGATTGGTAGGTGTATGAAGAGAATTGAAAACTCTTACTCGTTCCAATCCTCGAGTAACGAGGGGTAATTTGGGATTTATGTTTTTGGCTTCGTTCGTTGTGGATGGGGGATGACAATGGGAGTAAACTGGTACTACGCGAGGTCTCTTATAGAGTACCGACCCCTATGCTGCTTGAGAGTACGGTTTGACACATCTAGTGGTTGGCACTTGCCTAGGGCATGGCCTGCTAAACCATGTGGCCGAGTCTGGCATGACCCTCAGTTCTCCATCCTGGTGCTTTAGTGTTGGTGATGTCGTGGTTCAGTTTTGGGTTAGCGTGAAAGTGTTTTTTAAAGGAAATCATCCTTTGGAGTTGCTCTTATTTTATCTTTGTGTGAGTTTGGCATGATTTTTGGGGTACGTTTCTCTTGGACCTTGTTTCTTGAAGTTGGTGTTTGGTTTGTTGAAATTGTATTTCTAAAACAGTTTCTTATGTCATTTGAAATTGAAGTGAGTTATTTTAGAAATGGAAATAATTTTGAAAATTTGTCTTGAATTTTTGAAATGGTTTTGGAAAAAGGTATTTTGGGAATATTGGAACCATTTTGTTTTTAAAGAAGATGAACCTTGTTTCATCCATTGGTATTCTTAGGGGTTCTCGTGTGTGCATGTGGACACGATTAATGGACAGTTGGTGGATCGTGGGGATTGGTTCATGAGTGGCACAAAAATGCATATTTCTGAGGAATTATGGAATATCAGTGGTGAGTGATTGATTTCTAAGGCTCTTTCGTCTTTCCTAAAAAGTGGGGTTTTCTCTAAAATTGGTTTCATGATTTAATGGTTTTGGAATTGAAAAATGATTTTATGTTCGGAGTGAAAGCGAAGGGTTCAAAAGAGAATTTAGGTTTTTTTGCAGTGCTTGTTTTTTCAGCGGGTTTTTTTTATTAAGAATGAATTGATGTTTTAAAAGGGAATTTTTGGATTTGTGTCCAGAATGTGGATGTTGTTTAGTGAGGTGATTGGTTTTGTGGAAGGCTAGTTTTGTGTTTCTTGTTCGGGTAATTTCCCCTTGAAAGGTCCCATGGCTTTCCATCAGGTCTCTTAGTTCTTGGATTAGACTAAAATCCCAGTGGAGTGGTAGATTTGGTTTCTAATATGTTGTGTCTACTATCTATAGATGGTGAGGTCTGTTCAATATCATTGAATTTTTTAGAAAATTTAGAAGTGTTTCCGGTTCGGAGGAACTCCAAAATTCATGTGGGTTTAATTTGTCTCGAGTATGTCTGGTGGAGCAGGACTGGACCGGTAAATGAAGATTGTACCATTTTCATTGCAAGTGGGGATGTCTTCAGTGATCCTCAAGACTAGCCTCATCATGTGGTCATACCTAATGAATTAAAGGTAAGGGAAATTGATGGATCTCTTAGTCTCACAACCAATCAACATGCAGAGAAGGAGTTGTGTTAACCTTTATGATGAGCTAGTTTCATGTTCCCCAGATGTTGCGTGGAACAATCAATTTAGAGGTCATAATAGTTGTTGGTATTTTTCATATTGCGGTAAGTGCAAGTTCCTCATCTGATGGGGATTGTGAACCAAAAGGGTCCTTTTCTTGGAGATTCCCTTCCTTTAGTTTGCATCATGCGTTTCACGAATTACCCAATCTCCTATCTCTAGTGTAGTTAGTCGGGCCCTCTAAGACGTTCACTTCAATTCTAAGTTAGTATGTTGATGAAGTTGTTGCTTGGGACAAGAGGAGAAGTAGGTAGGTTTCTTTTCAAGCGGAGGAAGTTCCAGTCAAAGGTGGTCGGATTTTTTATGCGAGGAAATAGATTACTAAGACATCAGGACCCCAACAATAAGTCTCAGAGTGAAGCTTGCGCATAGTCAAAAACTCGTTGGGCATGTGAATATATTGGTCCGACTTAAGTCCACAGTGTGAGGATGGGGACGACATAAATTTTATTATTTAGGTATCGTCTCTAAAGGATACATTATTGTTGTGAGGGGCATGAAGCCCTTGTCCCATGATGTGGTATTAATTTATTGGAGTTCCACTTAAGCCTTAAAGTGGCTCAAGAATCTATATTCTTGTAAAGACAGTGGTTTTTCTCTGTGAACCTCCTTGTGGTCAGTTATGGATCAAAATTGAACTCGTTTTAGAGATGCTCATGTCTCATGGAATTGACGCGTTCCTGTTCAGGTTATTGCTAGGTTAGGGGTTTCCTCTATCAAAACCATCCCATGTGGCTGAGTACTGGCCAGTATAGGAATAATTCACGCAAGATATTGGTGGGTCCCTGACGATGATTGTAGTCCGTATCACTCAAATTAAACTGAGAATTCACTCGTGGGTGTCGTGGTGTTAGTAAAATTTTAAAATGGTGGGGAGACCCAGTGCGGGTCTCACCGATGTCTCCCCTTGTGTTGGTTTGGTTTAACTTATAGAGCATTGAGGGTATAGCTAGTATTTGAGGTTTTTTTGGTTTTGTGAGTCTTTTTGGATTAAATAACCAATATTTGATAAGAATCGTAATATGGTGGGGAGACCACCATAGTAAGAACATGTGGAAAACTCTATCTTCAAAGTGTCTTTGGGGGAGAAACCCCTTACTTTTAATCCACCATGCCTTGACCATAGAAATTTGGTTAACTCGGATTGTGTGTCGCTTAACGAGTGTTCATGGAGATGTCGAGTGGCCCTGGTGATCCCAAAGTTAGTGGTTGGGTTGTTCCATGTTGTATTTTTGTATGAAGGTGAATTCATTCCTGTGGGTTATTTTACTTGGTGATTCTGGTTTTGATATCTATGATGTTTTATATTATGGGTGTTTTGAATGTTCGGTCACTAGGTGATTGAGGTTTGGTTTTAATTATCTTCACGTTATTTCTTGGACTCTTGGGTTGACTAAGTCTTTTTGAACTTTATGGAGGCATAATGTGTCATGGTGGGAATAATTGTCACACCCTGACCGATTCTTCTTTTTAATTTAATTATTTTGGGTCTCACATTTGAGCTGTAGGTTGAGACAATTTTTATTTAAAAGAAGTTTTTGTTCAAACACGGGTACACGGCCATAAGCACAGTCGTGTATGGTTCCAAACCTTAATTATGTAATGTTTTATTATTAAATGTGTTATTATTTGGGAACCCAACCTTGCGCAAGACCATGCATGTTGTTCGGCCTCAACAATAATATTATTATTAGTTTGGTTGTTTCTATTATTTTGGTTTTATTATTTTTAGTTATATTATTATTATTATTAAATGTTTTTGTTATTAATTAGAATTTTGTTTTTATTTTGTTTTTATTCTTTTTTTATTTTTATCTTCTTTTATTTTCTTTTATTTCCTTTCTATTTTATTTTCTCTGGTTAATTTCTCCCCACCTTTTTTCTCTCTCTCTTTTCTATTTTATTTATTTATGTTTTCTCCCTCTCTCTCGATCTCCCCTCTCCCCTGCGCGGACCCCTTTTCCCTTGTAGCCCTATCTCTCATCTCCCCCTTCCCCTTGTTCCCTCCACCCACCACCCTTCTTTGGCCACACCGCCTTTGAGAAACGCCCTCGTGCTCTCATCTGGTGCCGCCTCTTCGACCTCCTCACCACGCACACACATCCCTTGCGCCTCCTCCCTCTCAGTCGAGCCGCCTGATTCCCACCCTGCAATATGCTTTCCCTCTTCCACCCAGCTCCCCCAGGTCACTCCCTTTCCGGCTACACCGACCAATGCCCTCTTCACCTCTCCAACGAGCTGTGCCGCACCATCTCTTGGCCGCACCACCCTTGGTCGCACTGCCCTTGGTCGTACCACCCTTTCCCACCCCCTTCCGACTACACTGACCGAAGAACAATGACCTAAACGACCCACATTCTCACTGGACAGTTGTGCCACGCCCTCCCTTGGTTGCACCCTCCCTTGATTGTGCCCATCCTTCACAACCAGACACTTTGGAAAACTTTCTAGTGCACGACGCACCTCCGACACATCTCCACCGTGCTCAGTTAGCTTCCCTTACCCTTGATGCATGTGCATTTTCCTTCGTTTGGTTGATTTCTTTCTTGGGTAAAGCTGCAGTTAGCATTTTGGATTGGTGATTTGTTCAATTATGGTATAAAGTGTATTATGTTTTGTTTTTAGTTTCAAATTATGTCGGTCATGGTTCGTTTGGAATGTGATGGTAGTTTCACACTAACCTTTTGTGATTCTCTACACCGAGGTAGGTGGTTCCACATTTAGTTATTGTTTGATTAATTAATTTTTACCTTTAATTAATTTATCATATTAATTAATTAATTTTTGTAGTGTGAAGTTGATCTTCGATAAAGTTTTATATTCATTTGAATTGTTTTTTAGAATGTTTATATTATGAGTGTTCTTTCTGTTAGAAACTCATATCTTGTTATTTGTTAGTGATATTTTCTTTTAAATTGTGTTGTTAGCTTATTAATTAGTTTGTTTGGTGCAAATTTGATTTTACTTGAGGTGTGGTGTGTTTTGAGGTGTTTAGTAGGGTGTTTCATGATATGAGTGTGTTGTTGTCGGGAAAACCCATGTTGAACTACATATTAATTATTTTTAAATTCGATAGTTAATTTGTTAGGAGGTGAAAACGGCACAATTGGTGTTTTGGTGTTGTTTCTATTTCTGTTTAGTCACAAATGAACAATTGAATGATTTTTTGGCATTTAATGTCGTGTGACATATTTTTAAATTGTTTGGAAAATTTTTATGGCATTTCATTTCAGTATAGTAATGGTGTATTATACTATGTGGGTGATTTCTTTAATTGCGTGCGTGATGTAGATTGAGTTCCTCAAGTGGTGTTGTGTGTGTATGGTCATGTAAGGGGGTTTGGGTCGGTCTTGTGTGTAAAGCGGTGTTTTTATTTTTAAAATTTATTTATGAAAATATTAAATTTTTTATTAAATAATTATTAAGGGTGAAAATTGGTTTTTGTTAAATTGTGTAAAGTCTTTTGGTGCTTAAAGTCGTGCGATGTGTGTGGAAATTGATTAAAAAATTATTTGAATAGTTCCACTGAAGATGAATGTTATTTCTTTGATTGTGCAGGGATTTTAATTGGATGTGTATGCGATAAGGATTTGGTTTTGTGATATTTTTAGTGTCTGTATTATTTTAAAATGTTTTTTTATTTTGTGTGTCAGCGAGTTTGGTTTTAGGTAGAGATAACAGCTCATTTGTTTTGTTTATTTAATGTTTGACATGTGACATGAACTCTGAAATACTCGAACAAAAATGGGATGTCTGGGTACTAGGCGGGCATACTTGATCTAGTGTGCTAGTGATATGGGAGAAGCTTTGGCCCAGTTTCACCTAGCTATAATGATGACTACAACATAAAATAATCTTTTGGATGATGTTGGGATACCAAAATTTTATGTATGTGTTAACCTACTAGTGTATCATGTTTGAGAACATATGTTATTGTGTTCTTATACCATTTTTCAATGAGACACGATGTTCTAGGGTCCAACTTCTCACTAGTATCTTTAGGGCCTCTCCCACGTATTGTGCTCCTCATTTACATTTTTCTCACCTTCTGCACACAGTTTGACATTGTGGTAACATGGAATCTTGGGAGTGTGTGTGTGTTTTAATTTTAGTTGTTTTCATTAAATCAGTTCTCCTTAAAATTGTATTCATTAATTTTTTTTGCATTTATTTTTTTAATGTGTTAAACTACAAATGTATTGGTCATTTAATTATAATGTGTGGAACCTTTTCTCGGTGGAATCCTATTGAGATTTTGAATCACACCCAACACACACCTTTAGGTGTATGTAAATTTTGTTTCTTGGGTGGTTCTGGTTGTCAGTGGCATCCTTGTGTTGGTTTGGTGAACGTGGCTTGAGTTCATTGCACCTCATGTTGCTTGGAGGTTTGAGTTAGTGTTTTTAGCATTTGTTTCGTTTATTGTCGTCCCCTTTGGGTTTTTGGTTCATGTTGTAAACTTTAATTTTTACCCTAGTCTAAGGGCCTATTTGGTTGTTTGATTTTAGATTTGAATTTATACATCTTTCTGTTTGTTTTATGTCTTTTTATTTGGGTAAATCATTCCCAAGTTTTATTTTTGGATACTTGGGAACTTGTGCTTGCCCGTAGGGATCGGGAACGCCTCTCGGGCCTTACTGCAGACTGGTTTGGGCGCTGGGTCGGATGGCGGACCAGTTTGGTTCGTGAGAAAAAGGTATCAAAGGAAGATTTTGTTCTTGTTATTTGGAGTGTCAGGTAGATCGGAGATAGAACTGTTGGTACTCGAGTGGTAGGTGTAGGAAGAGTGTCGTGAACTCTTACTCATTCCAATCCTCGAGTAACCAGGGGTAGTCCAAGATTTATGTTTTTGGATTTGGTCTTTGTTAATGGGGATGAAAATGGGAGAAAACCAGTACATCACACGGTCTCACATGGAGTAGGTACCCATGTGATGTCTAAGAGTATGATTCGAAACTCGTATTGGTTGGCTCTTACATAGGGAATTGTCTGCTAAACCATGTGGCCGAGTCTGGCATGACCACTAGTTCTCCATCAAGGTTATTTGGTGTTGATGATATCATGGTTCAGTTTTGGGATAGCATGAATGTTTTTTTAAAAGAAATGTGGACTTTGGCGTTGCTCATATTTTATCTTTGTGTGAGTTGGGCATGATTTTTGGGGTTCGTTTTTCTTTGACTTTGTTTTTTAATTTTGCATTCGGTTTGTTGAAATTGAATTTCTAAAAGAATGTATTTGGTCAATTGAAATTGAAATGAGTTATTTTGGAAATAGTAAGCATTTTGAAAATTTGTCTTGAGTTTTTTAAATGGTTTTGGAAAAAGGTATTTTTGGAATATTGGGAACGTTTTGTTTTGAAAGTAGAAGAGACTTATTTCATCCAGTGGTATTCTTAGGGTTGCTCGTGTGTGCATGTGGACATGAGTAATGGACAGTTGGTGGATTATGTGGATGGGTGGATGAGTTGCATGAAAATGCATATTTGCAAGGCATCATGGAATATCAGTGGCGAGTGATTGATTTCTAAGGATGCTTCTTGATTCTTGAATAGTGGGTTTTTCTCTAAAATTTGTTTTTTCATAAATTGTTTTTGAATTGGAAAATTGTTTTAAGTCCTATGTAAAGCAATGGGTTCAATATAGCTTTTAGGATTTGTTTTGTAGTGGTTGGTTTTTTATGAGACTGTTTTTTTAGAATGAATTGATGTTTTAAATGGGAATTTTTGGATTTGTGTCTGGAATGTGGATGTTGTTTAGTGAAGTGTTCGATTTTTTGGAAGACTAGTTTTGTGTTTCTTATTCAGTATATGCCCCATAGAAAGTTCCCATGGGTTTCCAATAGTTCTCTCAGTTCTTGGCTTTGCACATACTCTCAATGGAGTGGCGGAGTTGGGTTCTGCTCGGTTGTGTCGACTATCTGTAGATGTCGAGGTCGGATGGATATCGTTGAATGCTTTAAGAAATTTAAATGTGTTTCTTAATTTGGAGGAAATACAAAATTCGTGGGGGTGTGTGTAGTCTTGAGTATGTCTGGTGGAGTGGGACTAGACCGGTAAATGGAGATTGTTCTATTTTTGTTGAATGTGGGTATATCTTGAGTGATACTCAAGACTAGCCTCATTTTGCGGTCGTACCCATGGAAGTGAAGGAGATGGAAAGTGGTAGATCATGTAGGTGCTCGACCAATCAAAATGTAGAGAAGGTTTGTGTTGACCTTTATGATGAGAGTGTTTCATGTTCCCTATAGGTTGTGTGGAATAACCAGTTTAAAACTCATAATAGTTTTTGGTCTTGTACATATTGTGGTAAGTGAATGTTCCTCATCCGATGAGATGTGTGAACCAAAAGCGACCTATTATTGGAGTGCCCCTTCTGTTAGTTTGCATCGCATGTTTGACAAACTGCTCAATATCTTTCCTCTAGTGTAGTTAGTTGAACACTCTAAGTCATTTGCTGTAATTATTAGTTGGTATGTTGAAGGATTGTCCTCTGGGGAAACGAGGAGAAGTAGGTAGGTTTCATTTCTAGAAGAGGAATTTCCAGTCAGAGGTGGTCAACTTATGGATTCGAGGCAATAGATGATTCAAATATCAGGGACCAAACCATAGGTCTCGGGGTGAATCTTGCATGTAGTCAAAAACTCGTTGGGCGTGGGATGAGATCAGTCTGACTTAAGTCAACAGTTTCATGATGGGGACAACTTAAATTTACCTATTTTGGTGTCGTCTATAAAAGATTCTTTTTTTTGTGAGTGGCATTAAGCCCTTTACCCCTTGATGTGGTCACTATTTATGGGAGTTCCTCTTGGGCCTTAAAGATGTTTGAGAATATATATTCTTGTAAATACAGTGGGCGTGCTCTGTGACCTTCTTGTAGCCAGTTATGGATCGAAATTGTACTCGTTTCAGAGATGCTCATGTCTTCTGGAATTGGCGCGTGCCTATCCAGGTATCCAATAGGTTATGGGTTTCCGCTATCAAACCATCTCATGTGGCAGATTATTGGTCAATGTAGAAATCATATGTGCAGGTCAGACCATCGTGGTGGGTTCATGATGAAGAGTTTAGTCTATATCACTTAATGTAAACTACGAATTCCCACATGGGTTCCATGGTGTTAGGAAAATTTTAAAATGGTGGGGAGACCCAATGCTGGTCTCACCGAAGTATTTTCTTGTATCGGTTTTGTTTAACATAGGGAGCTTTGAGGGGCTATCTATTGTTGGAGGTTTGTCTAGGTTTTTGGGTATTTTTGATTTGGATAACCAATGTTTGTCAAGATTCCTAATATTATGGGGAGACCACCATAGGAAAAACTTTTGGAAAATTGTATCTTCAAAGTGAGTTTGGCGGAGCAACCCCTTACTTCTACTCCGCCCGATCTTGACCATGGAAATTTGGTTAACTCAGATAGCGGGTCGCTTGATGAGTGTTCTTGGAGATCTCGAGTAGCCATGGTGATCCCTTAGTTAGTGGTAGAGGGGTTCTGTGTTTTAGTTCTATATGGAGGTGAATTTTTTACTGTTGGTTATTTTACATGGTGATTCTGGTTTTCAGATCTATGGAGGTTTTGATTATGGGTGTTTTGAATTCCTAGTCTTCGGGTTATTGAGGTTTGGTTTTAGGTATCTTCGCATTCTTTCATGGACTCTTGGGTTGACCAAGTCTTTTGGGACTTTATAGGGGAATAAAGTGTCATGGTGGGAAGAATATTCACACCCTAAACTATGATTCTTTTTAATTTAATTATTTCGGGTCTCAGTTTTGAGCCGCGTATTGTATTGGTTTTAATTTAAATTATATTTGGGTTCATACATGGGTGTGAGGCCATATGCGTAAGCTTGTGTGGTTCCCAACCATAATTAGAGAACTTTTTATTATTAAATGTGCTATTATTTGGGTGCACGACCTTGTGGATGACTGTGCACGTTGTCCGACCTTAATAATAATAATATTATTAGATTGGTTATTTATATTATTTTGGTTTTATTATTTTTAATTTTATTATTAGTATTAAAATTTATTGTTATTAATTAGAATTTTTTTTATTCTTTTGTTTTTATATTATTTTAATTAATTATTTCTTTTTATCTTCTTTTATATTCTTTTATTTCTTTTATATTGAATTTTATCTCTTTAATTTAACCCCTCATTTTTTATCTCTCTCTTTTATTTTTTCTCTCCTTTTGTTTTCTCCCTCTCTCTTTATCTCCTCTCTCCCCCACACAAAACCCTTTTCCCCTACCACTCTCGCAGTCGGATACCCCTACCCCTTGTTCCATCAAGCTGCCACCCTTCCCCAGTCGCACCGCCCTCGAGCAGCGCCCCCCTACTCCCATCCAGCGCCACCTCTCCTGCATCCGCACTATCCACACACATTACTCGCACCGCCTCTCTCTCAGCCGAGAAATCTGATGACCACCTAGTGGCATGCTTCCCCTCCTCCACCCAACTCCCCCAGGTTGCGCCCCTTCGGGATACACTGACCAGTGCCCTCTTTCCCTCTCTAGTGAGCTATGTCGCACAATATCTTGGCTGCCCCACCCATGGCCACACCGCCCTTGGCCGCACCGCCCTTGGCCGCACCACCCTTGGTCGCACCCCCATCCGGCTACACAGACCAATGAATGACAGTCCAGACTACCCTCTTCCTCATCGGATAGTCGTGCCACTCCCTCACATGGCTGCACCCTCCCTTGACCGCACCCCTCCTTCATAGCCAGACCCTCTAACGACCTCCCTAGAACATGATGCACCTCTGATACCTCTCTGTTGTGCTCAGTTAGTTTATCATACCCTCAATGTTGGTTCATTTTCTTTTATCCAGTTGATTTATTCCTTTGGTAAAGTTAAGGTTAAGGATTTGGATTGGTATTTTGTTCAATTTTGGTATAAAGTGTTCGTTGTTTTTTTTGGTTCATATTGTGTCGTTCATGGGGTGTTTGTCGTGCGGCGATAGTTTCACACTGAAATCTTGTGATTCTATACACCAATGTTGGTGGTTCCATGTTTAGATATTATTTGATTAATTAATTTTCAAGTTTAATTAATTTAACATATTATTTAATTTTTTTCTGGAGTGAAAAGTTGATCTTCTATAAAGTTTGATTTGGATTTGAATTGTTTGGTAGCATGTTTATATTATGTGTTTTCTTTATGCGGGAAACTCATATCTAGTTTGTTGTTAGTGATCTATTTTTAAATTTTTCAGTTAGCTTATTAATTAGATAGTTTGGTGTGAATTTGATTTTACTTGAGGTTTACTGTGTTTTGATGTGTTTAGTAGGGTGTTGCATAATATGAGTATGTTGTTGTTGTGAAAACCCATGTTGAATTGCTTATTTGTTTTTTTTAAATGGGTAGTTAATCTGTTATAATGTGAAAAGGGTAAAATTGGTGTTTTTGTGTTTCATCTATTTGAATTTAGATATAAATGAACATTTGAATGAGTTTTTGGAATTTAAAGTCATGCAGTATATTTTGAAATTGTTTGAAAATTTTTCTGGAAATTCGTTTAATTATAGTAATGGTCTTTTTAACTGTTTGGGTGGCTTCTTTAATTGTGTGCATGATGCAAATTGTTTTATTAAGATGGTGTTGTGTGACTATGGTCATGTAAGAGGGTTTGGGTCGGTCTAGTGTGTAAATCAGTGTTTTTCTCTTTAAAATTTAGTTATGAAAATTTGATTTTTTTACTAAATAATTATTAAGAGTGAATTTTTCTTTCAAATTGTGTAATGGTTTTTGGGGCTTAATGTCATGGGACGTGTGTGGAAATTGTTTAATAAATTCTTTTAATGGAGTGTCTAATGATGAAAGTGATTTATTTGACTATGTAGTCATTTTAATTGGTTGTTTAAGTGATGTGGAATTATTTTTGTGATTTATTTAGTGTGCGTATTATTTTTAAATAGTTTATTTCTTTTGTGTGTGTACGAGTGTGGTGTTGGGTAGAGATAACACCTCATTTTTTTTGGTTATTTATGTTTGAAATGTGACATGAACTTTGAACTACTTGAGTACAAATGGGAAGCATGTGTACTAGGTGGGAAGACTAGATCTCGTGTGCTAGTGATATGGGGGTGGCTTTAGCCCAGTTTCACCTAGCTATATTGACGACTACAACACTAACTAAACTTTTGGATGATATTGGGAGACCACTAGGTTATGGATGTTTTACCCTTCTAGTGTCTCAAGGATGAGAAGGTATGTAATTGTGTTCATATACCATTTTTCACTAAGAATTGATGTTCTAGGGTCCGACTTCTCACTAGTATCGTTAGGGCCTCTCCCATGTATTATGCTCCTCCGTTAATTTTCTCTCACTGTTGGCACACGGTGTGACATTGGGGTTACCATGGAATCTAGGGTGTGCGTGTGTGTTTTAATTTATGTTTTTTTCATTAATTTATTTATCCTTAAATCTATTTTCATTACATTGTTTGAGAATTTATTTATTTTTTTCTATTAAATTGCAAAAGTATTTTTCACTTAATAATTATGCGTGGAACGTATTCTTGGTTGAATCCTACTGGGGTTTTGGCACACACCCTACATACAACTTTGGGTGTATGTAGATCCTTTTTATTTTGTATTCCAAGTTGATCCATCTAGCATAACATGGGTGGTTTGGGTTTTTAGTGGCATCCTTGTGTTGGTTTGGTGGATGTGTCTTGAGGTTATTGCCCCTCTTGTTTCTTGGAGATTTGAGTCAGTGTTTTTAATTTTTTTACCTTTATTGTCATTCCCTTTGGTTTTTTGGTTCATGTTGAAAACATTAATTTTGACCCTAGTCTAAGGGCACGTTTGGTTGTTTGATTTTCGTTTTTAATTTATTCATCTTTCTATTTGTTTTATGTTTTTTTATTCCTGTGAATCATTCCCAAGTTTTTTTTTGGATACCCGGGCACTTCTTCCAGCCTGTGGGGATCTGGAATGCCCCTTCAGCCTTGCCGCAGTCCGGGCCTGGCATCGAGTTGGATGGAGACCCAACTTGATTCATGAAATACACTATCAAAATTTTATTTTACATGATACATAATATATTCTAAAAAGTTCTATTAATAATATTTAACATTACATGATATAAGTACATTTCTGTCATAACATTTATGATAGGCTTCCAGATCATCATTTTATTTTGCTTCACATTCTAGTATTTTTATAATTAATTATATATATATATATAATCTCTTCCATGTCACTATGTAATCATATGATAAATCCTTTCCACTATACTCATTATTTAGGAACATTTATGAATAAATGGATTTTAATAATGGTGATACTTAGAAATCATATTCAAAATTTTAAACTCTTTGAGAATACTCATAGTTTTTAACTTTAAAGCATTAAATGATACATTCACATCAGTTTTTGTCTATATAAAACACTTCTTTAGTCTAACTAATTCTACTTTAAACCCTTTTGATCCAAATTTTCTTTATAAATTTTTAGTTAAATAATGTAAATTGTAATGTCTTGGAATTTCCATGTATTTTTTTTATTATATGAATTATTTTGAGACCATGAAATTCAATGGAACATGATTCTGAGGTCCGGAGAGACTAGAATGGAATATTTACCTTTTTAAGGTATGTTTAGTAAACATGAATGTGGGATTTTCTATCTTTTCAACCGGTGCTCAGATCTAAAATCCAAGGGCACCGTCGAATTCCGAATGCCGAGATTCGCCTAGAAATGACTTAAATTTGGCCGGCACGGTCTGATCGGAAAAGTTATTTTTCAGACTTTTTGAAAAAAATAATTTTAAAAAATAATTTAATTTCTTTCTCACCATTGGGTGGTGGATGATGACGTAGTGGTTAAGTGACAAGGTGGTGATGAGGCGGATTAATGGTGAACTAATAGTGGATCATTTGAAACTGTTATGCTGATTTTATAATGGCTCATTAAATGTGGATCATTAAATATGGTCCATTTAATGAGCATCATTAATGGGACCAGTGTCACTGCACTTTTTGTTTTCATTTAATAATCCAACATGTGGAGTTTGGGAATTAAACATGGAAGATTCTATAATGAAACTCTGGTGAATATCCTCCCCAATGAAGAACGATGAACAGTGGCGGATCTTCATCATCTTCGACGTACCTCAAAGAACGGAACCAGAAGTGACGACGTCGATGCCTTGGACTCCCAAGGGAAAACTCTCCAGCATCAAATTCCAATGTGGTAAGTGTTGTTTTATTTTGATATTTTTCCTGTTTTTTCCTACAAATGAAAAACGTAGATCAATTCATGAAAAGGATGATCCGCGATTCGTGCATTATTCGGATGTGTGAATTATTCTTGGGGATTCATTATCTGGGATTCAAACATCGCATGAAATGGTTGAACTACAATCCTCGAACCCCCCTGATTTAAACCACTATCATGGAGGCCCCAGGTCAGAACAAACAAGTCCAAAGGACATCTGCCAGTGCATTCCTGGTGGCTGTAATCTGAAAGTGGCGACAATTTGATTTTGGGTCCTGAGCAGGGATGATGGTGACCCGAGGGGCCCATAGGCGCAAACAAATTGTAAAATGGACCATCGAAGAAACTCCAGTGGCCTGCAGAGGGTGTTGACAATGCAGCACCACCAGAGCGGCGACACCACTGGCGTGGTGGCACCACCGGCACGGCAACACCAGCGACTGACAGTGGAGGAATCGGCGACCGGTGGTGGTGGCACCGGCGACCGGCAGTTGGGGCACCGGTGACCAGCGGTGGAGGCGTTGGTGACGAGTGGTGGCGGCGTCGGGGACCGACGGTGGCGGTGCCAGGGACTGATGGGGGTGGCCAGCTCCAACCATTGCATGAAGATGGTGGCGCCATTAGGTGGCGTGGTAGTAGTGGAGGTGGATGACCGTCATCGGCTACATTAGAGGACGGTGATTCACCATAGTGGTAGCAGGTCGTGGTCAACTGGCCGTAGTGGATGGAATCATGACCCCAGGTAGGTGCCGCGTGGAGGAGGGTGGCTCGCATCCAGGCCACCCGGGTGCGAGTGAGTCGTGGTCCATTGACCGCATTTGGAAGCCCCTCGTGTCTGTGGGGAAAACGAAACGGGCCCGACATGGCACGGCTGCCCCGTCCTGGTCGGGCAGTGCACCTTGGACACCTCATGTGGCAGGGCCTCGGTCCATGCCCCATTTAGCAGGTTGGTCTGGCGACCCAGTAGGCTGGTCCTATGGCCCAACAGGCCAGATCCGTGCCTAGTGGGATAGACCCACACCCTTCGGGCCGGGCCAGACCAGACCGGTTCACTGGGAGACCCGGCGGGCTCGACCCTCGACTAAACCGGGGTGGGTCTGGCGAGGCCCATTGGGCATGGCCCTTTGGCCAGACCGGACCAGACCGACCTAGACCTAAACAGAGATAGGTCGAGTAAGTCAATCTTAAACCTGGGTATGTGGGACCCCTAGGCCGGGTTGGATGGGTTGGTCCTACCGGGTCGAACTGGGCCCCGTAACAACCGGTTCCCTGGTAACTAAAACACCTATATCTTGTAAACCGCATGTCTGATTGACCATCCGTTTATGGTGTTGGGACCCTCTTTATGAGGTAGAACTTTTTTCATGCACGATGGTGACTTTCATGTAAGTTGAGATGAAACAAAGGTCTTGAGGACCGGTTCTCCTAGGCTCGCTATGTTTGGAACACTACAATTGGTTGTGACATGAGGATTTCTAATGTTCGACTCTATATGACTCGACCTTGGCCAAATAGGAAGTACTTATTTGTGAATTTGTAAGCTTATAGTGGGAATAACTTCTCTTTGTCTTTGTAGGACCACAGTATGCGACGAGGATGAGTACCTCAGTTGGCCACGACTAGTGGGAACCACTTCTCTAGGACTTTACAGGCCCACGGTATGCGATGGGGAGGTGTACCTAAGCAGTTCAATGTTAGTTAGAAGCACTTATTCATGACATGGCAGGCCCACTGTACTCATTAGAGGATGCGTTCTCCAGCAGGCGATGTGTTTGAGGATGTGATTGATGATTCTACTGTTACTAAACTAGAATATACTTAGTGTGAGCTATCTTGTGTTTCGTACTTTACATTGAATAATTGATGTGTGATCTTTACTTTTTTGTTGGGTCCCTATTGAGTACTGTGTTACACACCCCTTCACGGGCTTCACCCACACGTGTTGTGTCTGGTACAGACGACCGACGATTCAACATGGGTGCTCAGGGAGATGAGACTGACGCACGGTACGATGGTGGAATTGGTGGCCAAGAACCAGGTGGGGCCTAGTAGGACAAGGCAGACAAGACACAATACATCGACTTCCAGTAGCTTTACTACTCTCACAATCAGTTGGGGTTTTCTATGTATGCCCATCAGAGTTTCCTTTTTTTACTTGATGTTTTCAGTTCATTATTGGTTTTGTATTCTGGCCCACTTACTTTCAGTTGTACTTGTACTCAGACTTATTTTAGTGGTACTTATTTCCCCCTTTCAGTGTGTTGGGATGTGGTTGGGCATGTGTGTGCGTACAGATACTTAGGAAAATGTCTCTCACATGTAGGTTGACACCTTCAATGCTAGTCTCTAGCTTTTGACCTTCGAGAGGCGGACATGGGGTAGTCATAACATGGTCCCCATGGGACAGGCTGTGACAATGTGGTATCAAAGGGAGGTCAGTCCAACCACAAATATTGGGAGTTTGTGTTTTGTTTTTGGGAAATAGTGTTAAGTGTTGCGAGTTCAAATTTCAGATTCAGGAAGCCCAGTGTTGGGGCAGAAACCGACGTATCCATACACCAAAACTTTGAATTATGATTTTCAGATCAATACATGAAAATATTTGTTTCATAAGTGTATCCTCATGTAATTTTTAATAAAAGTCATCTCACCAGGTAAGACTTTATGATTGTGGTACATCGTGATCTATTTTCAGGATGCCTCCACATGGATGACCAGTCAGGATCCTGATACGAGGTCATGGGGACAACCCTCCTTGTGATGAGGTGTCTACAGGGACACATTCTAGAGATGGCCTCATCAGGTGGTGCACTAGTTCTACAACCCCCTGATGGTTAGCATATACTGTCGGCTGTTCTGGCAGAGAAAGTTTATAGGCTCAGTTCCCTGTATGAGTTTAAAAGACAGAGACCTCTCAGGCTTAAGGGATAGGCAGATCCTCATGTTGCTGAGGACTGGCTGGAGGCTGTGATTAGAGTATTCCCCCTAGTGAGAACACTTCCTGGACAGATGACTATCTTGGTATAAATCCTTATGGAGGTCTCAGTAGGGAGATGGTGGAGTTTGACCACCCAAACACACGATGAGGAAACTCTTGACTTAAAATATTTCATACGTATTATTGGGGAGGACTATTCCCCCCGCGACCCTGAACTATGTGTGCATCCAAAAGCTTCTTCACCTTTATAAGGGAAGTATGATGGTGTCTGAGTACTCAGGGAGGTTCACAGAGCATTCCCACTACTCATTATACATGGTGCGAGACCCTTTCTTTTGGGCTATATCCTTTTAACAGGGACTCAGGCATGGGATCAGGGCATCGGTGATGTCTCTTAGCATCCCTACCAAAGACAAGTTGGTAGAGAGATCCCTTTTGTTATACAGAATCATAGAGGAGTAGGAACCAACAACTAGAGCCTCCATTAGACCTCAGGTGTCATAGTCTTCAGTAGGTAGTAGAAAACATATGTGAGGGACCAAGCCAGCCAGGTCTTTCAAAGGACAACCCCAGGACTTAGGGTTGATAGTGCGATGCTCCCAGACCAGAGGGAGTCATATGGGATCTAGGATTTTCTACTCGTGTAGCGGGCAGAGACACATGGCTCATGACTTCCTGACCTACAATGTGGATGACCAATATATGGTTGAGGGGCCACTAAGACAGCGATAAATGTTCAAGCAAGGAGGTACATAGGGCGGCAGATGTGGAAGGGGAGAAGGCCAGGTAGGCGACGATGGACAAAAGATCAAGATGTTACTGCCACAACCCCTAGGTGGTCCACCTTAACATTAGGGAGCAGGCGGACATGGTCAAGCACAACTTCATGCAACAGAGGATTATAACCCTAGTGCCCCAGAGATGATCCGAGGTATGATATGTGTCTTCTCCACCCCAGTTATAGTACTTATAGACACAGGTTCTAGTCCCTCCTTCTTTTCAACGGTTCTCTTTTGGAGCTCAGATATTCTGTTGGAGCCGTTGGCTAGATCCTTACCGCTAGATACATATATGGGATGGGATTCGATGATTACACACTAGTGCGGGTAGTGTGAGCTTACTCTAGGATGCGAGAGCTTCAGTTGGAATCTCTTAGTAGTATCATCGAGTCCTTACGACGTCATCTTAGGTATAGAATTTTTATCCATAGTCTATGCTCAGATCGACTATTTTAGGCCTCCAATGCAGTGTGTCTGCAGAGATGGGACCAGGTTTTCCTTCACCAGCAACAAGGGAACCATTGCAGCAAAGGACATACTCTCTTGGATGAGGGTGCATCCGATCACTCACCAGTTGGCTAGCCTTACACTCGGTGTAGTGGATTATAGGAGTCCAAGCATCAATGTAGTGTAGGATGAGTATGAGGGTGTTTTTTATAAGGATGTTTCAAGAATACTCCTCATAGGGAGGTAGAAATTTTCATTGACCTATACCCTTGGACGACACCAATATCCACACTGGCATATCAGATGGCTCCCATAGAGCTCCACAAGCAAAGGGTACAACTGGAGGACTTACAGGAGAAGGGATTTTTAAGGTCCAACGTTTCACCATGGGCAACCCCTAGTGATTTTTCCCATAATGCATAAGGGAGTTTGAGGTTGTGCGTGGACTTCTGACGCCTGAACAAGGTGACCATGTAGAACAAGTATCCACTACCGAGAATTGATGACCTCTTTGGCCAGCTTAATGTAGTGAAGTGGTTCTCAAAGATAGACCTCAGATCAGGCTATCACCAGCTTCGAGTACGAGATGAGGAAGTAATGAAGAAATCCTTTAGGTTCTCATACAACCACTATGAGTTTATAGTGATGCTTTTTGGCATGAACAACACAACAACAATTTTCATGGGCCTCATGAACAGAATATCCTAGTCTTATCTTGACTGGTTGATCACGGTATTCATCGATGACATCCTTGTGTACTTTGTGTCAGAGGAGGAGCATGCTATACATCTATAAGTAGTCCAGGATACACACTAAGAGCACCAGATTTTTGGTAAGCTATCGAACATCCAGTTCTGGATTTAGGAAGTCCACTTTCTTGGACACATCATCTCAGAGGTTGGAGTTGTAGTAGATCCATCATAGATATGGGTAGTGCTTTCTTTGGAGCCACCCAGAAGTGTGACTGAGGTGTAGAGCTTCATGGGGTTGGCTAGTTACTATCGAAGGTTTCAACCTGAATTTTATTGGGTAGAAGTACCCTTATCAGCATTGACATGGAAGGGACATCCCTTCGTGTGGATAGAGAAATGCTAGTAAAGTTTCCAGGAGCTGAGATGGAGACTGACTAGTGCCCCTCTCTCGAGACTACTAGAGGAGGGTGTTGAGTATGTAGTTTTCTGTGACGCATTTGGGGCAAGACTGGTTGTGTCCTAATGTTGGAGCGAGTGATGATTACCAATGTTGTGACACCACAATCATTCATGATTCCTTTCCCTTTCAATAATACAATAGCTTGTGTTGTACCCAACTTCGAGTTCTAGCACACCACGACAAATCAAACATCCCATTTTAAAAGTAGTTATGAATAGTAATATCCACCTTTTGAAATTTTATAGATATTATTTTTCAAAATGGTCATCATTTTTAGATTTGGAATATCATAATTATATTATGGTGATTTTTTTATTATTTTTCTGAAAACTATCAATTTTTTATAAATAGAGAAAAACACTTCGTTATTGTTTAAAATCAAATTTTATTAAAATAATTATAATTTTTATTTAAATTTATTTTAAATTAAAAATAGATACATAATAACTATAAAAGTACAATTTAATTCATTGAATTCATTTTATAATAAGATTAGATATATAAAGTTTTATTGAATTTTTTACTAACTTTTACCCACCTTGTAGGAACATTTTCATATTTTCATAAAATGTAATTTTACCACTTTAGTGAATTGAATTTCAAGAATACGAGATACATAGTTGACATCAGTTTGTAATATGTGGTCCAATATAATGAAAATAATTTTTGGTGAATAATAACTTGAATTTTATTTACTACGGTTAAATGTAAATAGAGTAATTAAAGGTAAAAATGATATTATAATTACCCAAATTGGTCACAATTCTATTGGATATGTGTATTTTGACCAAAATCAACCTTAGTAATAAAATATGATCCTTTTTATCCACTTGGATTAGATTAGGATATTTATTATAATTTTATTTAAAGAAGAGTTAGAAGTGTTAAATTCAAATTTTAATAACTAAAACATTTTTAATATAGGGTTATACATATATTAAATTCATCTTTAATTATTAATTATAAAGATAAAAATATTTTCTACATAATGGTATTTATTTATAATTTTTATACACTAAATAATTGTTTGTGACATAATGATGATTCAGTAATTACCTTATTAATGAATGATTAAAATAATTGATATTATAAATATCCAAATAAATGTAATTTGAGACATTTGACGCATAAAAATATTTTTATAGGTTAATATGAAATGTTATAGTTTATTAAATAATGTTTTTAAGTGATAAAGTTGTTATTTCTTTCACAAAAAATACCAAATACTCTCAAAATTGACATAATTGTGTTTTTAAAACAAATACAATATTATTAAATGATGTAATATTCTTAAAAATAGAATGTTTGGATATATGAAATATATAAGGTTATATATTTCAATAATGAACCACTTGGGTGTCTCATGGATTTTTATAGGAAGTTTATTAACCATTTATTATAATAATACAAGAATACATGGTAAAAGTTAAACTATTTAACTAAGAGTTAAATCTAAAAGATAAGGTTAATATGGTCACCTAAACCTATATAAAACCTATTTATTGATATTTTTTCGATCCATAACCACCTTATCCTATAAATAAATCCATTTGGAGCCATTATAAACTGAAAATTATTTTATAATAATATAATATTTCAAGATTTTCCTATAGTGACCCTCGCCTCTCTTATAAAAGGGCATTCCCCTTCTCTCCAAATCACACCTCCAAATCCATTTGGATCTGCCAAAACCTTCTCAAATACTTTCTCAACTACCCTCAAATCAATATAAAGGCCTTACTTTTATCATAAATCCAACCAAAGGATACTTTTTCATCAAATAAAAAGGAAGAACCCGAAGAAGAGGTAATAAATTCATCACCTCATTCATAGTTCCTTTCTTCTTCCACTTCCTCTTTCTCTGTTTTTTTCATTCCAAAATAATATCTACAGTACCATATACATAAATTTATGTTATTATAAATATGTTACAACCATATTCATTATTTTGTCCATATTATGAATGAAAAAAGTCGCCATACGTTCATACGTACGACTTACCATCTCTACATCGTGGTGAATTTTGTTATTCAACACTTCATTATTTGTATGGGTATAATAATGAGTATAAATGATGTAAATAATAAATATAACATGTTAATGATTATTTATATATGATATATCATCTAATTACATATTATTTTACCATCAATATAATGATATTTTCACTCGTGGGTACGTGCGGATTACCATCTCCATGAATGTGATGAGATTCATTCTACATCGTAACCATTCAAGAAGAATATTCATTTCACAATTAAAAATAATGTTTATGAACATAATATAATTCTAGATATGAATCAAATACATCCCATCCATAAAAAACATTACTTATGTAACAAAACATATAAAGGAAAATGAATTAGTTAACAACTGAAACAATAATACTACTAAAATATATTTAAAAAATTACTATTTAGAAAATAATATATAATATCATATTTATACATGATGTTTTGGTATAATTTAATAAAAATGATTAAAATATTATATAGGAGGATAACTTTCCCTCGACCAAGGAAATGTACAATGTAAGGGCTGATTTTACAATCTCTTTATTATCCGACGTTGTTTTTATGAAATTATTTACTAGGAATTCTTTATCGCCCACATCTATGATTCTTAATAATGTATTTAAAAATGGTTTTACTATTTCATAGAATATGGGTAAAATTAATTTATACCCTTTTTTGAATTTTTATAAATTTTTTTGAGAAGAGTATTTCCGTTACTTTCCAAATAAGGTAATTTATGACATTTTTCAACAAATTAAGGTAAGAATTTTTTTAAACTTATATGGTGGGTGTGACTATTTTCTGCTGTTATAACAACTTAAAATATTCCCTTACAATATTATAATAATATTTTTAAAATAATGGTTTTCTTTTATAATTAAGTGACTTTTAAGTTATTTAAAAAATATAAAGAGATACTTCTCTCAAATAGTTTTCAATCCGTCTATGTCAACATTCTTTGATAATTTTTACACTTCTTTGAAGTTGATTTTTTATGATACAATCTTCCATATTGTATTGAAGATTTTGTGATATATTTGAATATTGATGTTCTATTTTTTACCATTCATGGTTTGTGGTTAAAGTATTAACATTTTTTATGATAGATTTAATATAAATGTTTATGTTATGTTAAATCCTTTTCATATGAGAAATTCATTTGACTTAGTAAGTGACGGGTGGAGACAACTATAGCTCCTTGATGCATCGATAGGTCTCATGAGAAAATCTAGTGTCTTGGCACAAGGTCTTGAAAAAAAATTATTTATATTCTTAGTACAAGCCCTTGACTATGTGGTTATGATTTCTGACATTATGCATTCCACCATTATAAAATTGGGTATTGATATTGCATTTGATTATTTGAATACTAGAATATCAAGGTGAATAATTAAATGGAATTATTTGATTTATCTTTTCCATATTATTATAAATTTTATGTTTAAAAGGCTTCTGTTTTAGTCTTTTACATTGCCTTAAATGTTTAGGCTTACTTATGAATGTTTTCAATATATTGTTATCCTTACTGAGCATCAAATATCACCCATTCCGTATGTTTTATTTTTTCTATGATGTAAAGAATTATATTATGACTGAACTGTAGGGATAAGCTAAGAGATATTAGTTTGTTCTATAGGGACATAATTTTTTTATTCACAATGCAATGAAAAACTTATGTATGTATCTAGTACTTCCAAGGATACTAAACTGATCGACCTTTTGGGACATGATTCCTTATAACATGCCAATGATATGTAATAATCCACCAACTCTAGGTAACTGGGGTTGGGTAATTACTGTTTGTGTCATAGAAAATTTAGTACAAACCTTGGAACCTAGATTTAAAAAATCACTGATTAGAGAACATTACCCTATGATAGACATTGAGGATTATTATATAAGAACTTCTTATAATTTGGCTAATTTTGAGATTTTGTGAGTTTTCCAATAAATACCACTCTCTATGGATACATGAAGGTATAGGAGGCTCTAGCATAGATGTACATAGGAGTGAAAACTCCGACAAGGAGTTTTGGGCTTGACCCTGGGTATCCTTGTGCACGACAATGGGCCTTCCTTCACTCTTGGTTACGACACTCTTGGGGCATATGCTTTGGATAATTCACATTTTCTATAAAAAACATTATGAAGGATATATTAGTAAATACCTCCTCAAAGAAAACATTTTATTACGATTATGGATTATATGCATAAACTATTCAATTTATGTTAGCTGTTTTACTGGTTTGGAATTATGTATTGAAATTCGTAAAAAAAATATACTGTATGGAATTGTATATAAATGACGCCTAGTGGAAGGAATGGAAACCGTATCAATGCACATAACCCATTTATGTATTTCCATCCTACTCAAGATAAATATAGTGGAGATGGTGATGAAATCGGTGCTGAACAACTTATAACCATACCGGCACAACTCACTCATGTTATGAATAATAACCTTACCTATGTGGACCACCCTAATCCACAACATGGAGGTTCGATGTTAGAAATATTCATGAGGAAATAACCACTAACATTAAATGGGACTAAAAATACATTTGTAGCTGAGAAATAGATAAGTTTTTTAGAGAAAATATTTCATGCTTTGGGGAGTAGCGAAAGGGAAAAGTTTTCATAGCAGTTTATCACCTTATGGGACATGCAGATCAATAGTGGTTATTAATTCAAAACACAATGGAGAATGACGAATTATAAAATATATAATGGAGGTAGTTTAAAGAGATTTTATTATCAAATACTTTCCTCATAACCATCGAGTGAATATGGAAGAACACTTTCTGAGACTGAGGAAAAAGAAGGATGAGAATGTCACAAAGTATGAGGCTAACTTTACAAGGTTACCAAGGCATGCATCAGATTATATATGTAACCCAAGGAGTAAGATTGATCATTTATTTTATGGGTTAAAAACATTTCTCCATCGAGTATTAGCCTCACAATCTTTTTCACAATATGAAGATTTGTATCATGTGCTATCAAGAATGAAAAATAATTCTCTAAGTATTATGACTTTAAAGAAAATAAAGAGAAGAAAGGATCAAATGAACAATCTGTAAATGGAAATAAGGGGATGATGAGAAAAGTTGGATTTCCATCCTAATGTAAATATGGGGGGGAAACCCTGGTACTTTTCCAAAGGGAATGTGAGTATATTACATGTATGGATAAAAAGGCCACCGATCTCGGGATTTCAAACGGAAGAAATAGGTTGTCAATGTTAAATGCTAAAATTATTGAGAAATGGGGCCTTATGAAAATGAATTTCCTAATAGCCAAGGAAACTTACCTCAGGAAAGTAAAAGAGAGAAAGGATAAACTTTTGTGTTCAGAACTATATAGGATGAAGTTCCGAATGATGTGGTGGCAGGTACATTAACCATTTCTTCAAATTTGGACAATGATATATTTGATTCTAGATCATCACATTCTTTCATATCATCCCAGTCTTCTAATAATTTTAGATATTTCAAATTTTATTTAACAAGGGAGTTGACAGTCAAAAATCCTAAGTGAAGTATCATTGCAAAAAAGTTTTTTGAATCAGTTACCATTATGGAATATAAACGTGATTTATGTATTGATATCATCGTCATACGCATGATTGAAGTTGATATAATCCAGGGTATAGATTATATTTCAGACCATGATGTGAAAATATATTGTAAGAAGAAGTAGGTTACATGTTTTGAAGATGAGGATAAGGAATACCTTATCTTTAGAGAAGAAACATCACCATCTGATTCTTACCTAGATCCGCCCCCAATAGTTCTACTAAATTCAATTATTGGGGAAGAAGAGAGTAAAATAACTATGTGTGAGGAAAAGAATGTTCATATAGAGGATGTACCTATTGTTCAGGAATATGTTGATGTGTTTCCATAAGATTTAATTGGACATCCTCTTGAAGGATAAATTGTGTTTTCCATTTATTTAATTCCTGGTTCAAGGCCCATATCAAAGACCCCTTATAGAATGGATATTGTGGAATAAGTGTAACTAAAGAAAAACCTAGATTGATTTAGTGATAAAGGATTTATTCTCCTGAGTGTTTCTCTATGGGGAGACCCTATTCTTTTTTAAAGAAGAAATATTGATCTACGAGGTTGTGTATTGACCATAGGGAGATCAATGCTATAACAATAAATAAAAAGTATCCCATATCTCACATTGATGATTTATTTGATCAACTTGATGGAGATCAATATATTTCAAAGATTGACCTTCGATCTGGATATCTTCAGTTGTGCATAAATAAGTACGACATTCTAAATACAACATTTCGTACCATTTATGGGCATTACGAGTTTACAATAATCACTTTTGGAGTGACTAATGAATTCTCTATCTTCATGGATCTAATGAATAGAGTTTTCAAGGAATATATTGATGAATTTTTAGCGGTATTTATTTATAATATCTTGGTATTCTCTAAAATCTACTAAGATCACGAAAATCACTTGTGCACTATTCTGAAATCCATTTGAATAAATGAATTATATGGGAAGTTTAGAATGTGTGAATTATAGCTTCAGGAGATTTCTTTTCTTGGAAATACTGACTCTAAGGATGGAATCTATGCTGATCCTTATAAGACAAGATCAATCTAAGAATGGCCTGTATCGAGGATTATAACTGAGGTACACAGTTTTATTGGTTTAGCAGGTTATTATCGGAACATCGTCCGGAATTTTTCCCAATGGGGGAAACCATTAACCAAGCCCACACGTAAAGGGGTGACATTTGTTTGGAAAAAAGAGTGTGAATAATGTTTTGAAGAATTAAAGAAAATATTATACAATGCTCCTAAACTGAATCTACCATCAGGGAATGACAACTTTGTTATTTATAGTGATGCTTCAAAGAAAGGTCATGGTTGTTTCCTTGTGTAGAATGATAGAGTTATTTACTATGCATCAAGATACATAAAATTTCATGAAAAAAACAATCATACTCATGTTCTTGAGTTAGAAGTTGTAAGCACTGCTTTGAAGATATGGAGACACTATCTCTATGGTGAAAAATGTGAGATATATACTGATCAAAAGAGTTTGATGTATATTTTCCCACAGAAAGAACTCATAATGAGGAAAAGGAAATGGATTGAACTACTCAATGATTATGATTTCACTATACACTACCACTTGAGGTAGGAAAATAAGGTGGAATATTCTTTGAGGAGAAAGGATCATGGATTTATGATCAAGATGGGAGTTAAAAGAGATCCTATAAACATGGATCGAGTAAAAATTGATATGGGAATAATCATGGAAGGTGAAACATCAATAATTTTTCAAATGGTTGACAATCCATCATTACTAAAAAGGACAAAAAGTTCTTAGACTGATGATGAAAAGTTTCAAAAAAATTAAATTTGTGAACGATGAGATATTAATCGACTTCATATATGAAGATAGAATTTTGAAATTTCGGAAGAGACTTTGTGTTCCTGACATACCTGATCTAAAAAGGGAATAGTTGGATGATGATCATAGCTCCAATTTCCCTATACATCCTGGTAGTAGTAAGATATATAGATATTTAAAAAAACATTTTTAGTGGGACAACATGAAAAAGGGAGATTGTTGGTTATGTGTCAAGATGTATGGTTTTTCTACAGGTTAAGGCTAGAAGACAACATCCTAGAGGAGTCATGAAACCTCATCTCATACCTGAGTGGGAAATGGGAAGATATTATGATGGACTTCTTCATGGGGCTACCAAAGACTCCTAGAATTAATGATTACATATGGGTCACTGGTGATCATCTTACAAAATCAGCACATTTTCTTGCTATAAAAGCAGATTTGCCACTTGAAAATTTAGCAAGAATATATATTAATGAAGTTGTAAGACTTCATGGGGTACCCCTATTGATTGTTTCTGATCTTGATCCCCATTTCACATCAAAATTATGTAAAAGTCTTTGGAAATCCCTAGACACTGAACTTTGTTTGAGAACTTCCTACCACCCTCAAACTAACATACAATTAGAATGGACTATTCAAACCTTATAAGACATGATTATATCTTTCCCACTTGTCATTCAAGGTCAGTGGGATCATTATTTACCTATGGTAGAATTTTCTTATAACAATAACTTCTATTCAAGTATTCATATGGCACCATATGAAGCCTTATATAGAAAGAGATGTCGCACACCAACTTTTTGGGATGATATTGGTGAAAGAAAACGTGTAGGCCTAGAAAATTTTGAGGAAACAATGGAAAAAGTGAAAATTATCCTAACCCAAATCAAATAAGCTAAGAGTAAGAAAAGGAACTATGCCGATAACTGAAGGAAGGATTTATAATCTAAAGTAGGAGATCATGTTTTCTTGAAGGTATCTCAGTGGAAGGGTGTTATACGATTCGGTAAGAAGGGTACATTAAGTCCCACGGTACATCGGGCCTTTTGAAATTCTAGAATGAATTGGAGTTGTAGATTACCGTTTGGCAGTGCTGCCAAGTCTCTCCAAAGTTCATGATGTCTTCCACATATCACTATTAGGAAAATACCTGCCTGAACCAACACATGTACTATAGCGACCCTTCCTTTTCATAAATTACTATTACATCATTTCAATGATAAAAAACATAATAGTATTACAGAGAGAGGATCCAAAGGTTTATTGTCTTCAGAAAACTTGGACTATCCATAACAATTACAACATCAAGCATAAACATTTATTTAATTTATTCTTCTCTAGCTTCTTATTGGCTCTTCTCTTTTCCTTAGTACATGTAGCCACATAAGGATATACATCAAAAGGGTTGATCTATAAGCCTATTAAGAGGATAGATAAGAACAATATAGCATGGGGAGATCATAATAATAACATGGGAAAAAGATCATGAACATGAGAGGAAGCATAAATATAAAGCTTGAAATGTGGTAGTGCATAAAAATGAAACATCATGTCTTAGTGGTTAACTACCACACATATTTGTGAACCAAGCTAGAATATTGTTCACAAATCATTTCACATTTACTCATGAGACTCATAACTTTACCCAAAGGCATTGGAGAACTGTATAATTCTGGCCGCACCTGTCACTTTGAAACAATCATATTGTGCTATATAATTCTGGGCGCACCCATCACATCATAACATTATGATTATCATGATTGCCACATAAAACACCTATAAAAAACGATCATAACTAACCCTTGGAAAGGAATGGGTTTCGACTCATAAGAACACATTCATAAACTTTGGGTTCCCAAAATAAAGAGGGAATAACATACATGTTACAAGAACCGTCCACTTTGAGTGACAAGTAAAAGGGGTGTTATTAAAAGAGGAGTTCTTTCGGAAAACATTTTGTTTGACATAAAAACCAGTGACAAACATGTATATCCCATAAAAGTAAATAGAATTATGAACAAATGGTCATTAAGTAGTAACCATATAAAAAATGGAGGGAAGGAGGGAGAACCCGAAGGAAGAAAATTGGGTTCGAGATTTCCCCTTACATTTTACCCGAATGCTTCCTTCTCTTTAATGTCTTGTATAATGAGATTATATTCATTAATTAGAAATAAAGATCCTCTTTTACATTAATATGGTTTATTACGATTTCATTAAGTGATTTTATGAGCTTTTGGATGAGTGATAGATTTTAAAAACATTGTCCGATAATGTTTGTTTTTATGGTTTTCTTGAGTGTTTCACTTGTATTCTTAAATTGATGTTTGGGTAGAACGTGTGTAAAGATACAGAAATGATATAAAATGTTTTTAAAGATATTATAAGATTTTTTAGGATCTTATAATGAATAAAATTATATCCATGGGGATTAATCATTCGATAAGAATTAAATGATGATCATTTGGGTTAATTTGGACGGTTTTTTGATCATAGCGAACTTGTTTTAACTTATCACTTTGTAATATGGTCATAAGATAGTTCCAGAACTTTAAATAGGATATATTAAATATAAAAGGTTCTGGTTCAACCATAAAAATGGTTTCATGACCAGACCTGAAGGAATAAATGGAAGAAGAATGCATGTCATTCATGAAGGTGAAAAATTAACACCTCACAAACAATGTTATCTTTCATAAAATAAAAGGAAGAGGGAAAGGGGGATGGATGATATAATATCCCATTAGAATAATAACATTCCATTATATTTCATACTGAAGTTACACTGCCATTTGGATGAGGATTGGTGGGCAGAGATCAAGAAATGAACTTGAACATTAAAGGAAATTAAGGGAGAAGAGGGAGAGAAATTACCTCTTAAGTCTTCCTCCTGAGATCCTCCTAAAGGAAGTTAGGATTGGACTTTTGATGACACTTGCAGCTCTTGAACGTGGTATAGGTACTAGAGAAGGTGTTTTTCAGAGTTTAGGGAAGGTTTGAAGCTTTAGAGTTGTGAGGAAATGAGGGTGTATCGTGTGGTATTTATAGTGGAGGGGAGAGGGGTTGCATTAATATAAAATTCATCAGTTTATTAATTTCCCCTAAGATAAGGAATAGTGAGTCTTGATGACCAAGAATTGTAATTTTATCATTTTATCCAGAACCAAGTGGGCTTACATCTGCAGAAAATCACACATGACTCTATAATTATCTTATTTAGCTTATTTTTGTAAATTACGGTATTTCACTATTCATCAAAAATTCAAGTATCTCGAAAAAATCCCAAAAATTTACCCATATCATTTCTCAACGTGTAGAATCCAATGATTAAGTCCATTTTTCAAAAATAATTTTCTAAATATTATTAATTTAATATTTAATTAAAATCATAATTTACATAAAAACAGTTGTTAAAATTAAAACTGATTTTATAGTGCTTTCAAAAATTACATAGGGTCTTATAAAATTATCTAAAAACTATAAGACATTGATTTGATAATTATTGAATACATTTTAGGAAAACAAATTTTCTTTTAAATTAATTAATTATTTATAATTAATTAAATATGACTTACAAAATACCAAAATGTTTACTAAGGTCAAATTGGCACTTTCTAAGACGTCTAAATTTTATTTAATTATTCAAGGGTAAGGTTACTGTTATGTTGGATGATTTACTATTCACAAGGGTCATATTACTATTTATAAGGGTATGTTACTATTCATAGGGGCATGTTACTATTCACCAAAAATTATTTTTTTCACATACTCCAAAAATCATCTTGAACACAACCGTGTATGTCATATTTTCAAAATTCCAAACATATAAGTGACAAACTTATGTTTGAACATATTGGTTCATTATTTTGTGGTTTAATGTGGTTTCTATGACATAATTATAAGAAGGGAAATTTCCATTGAGAAACATTGGGTCGTTACACTCTTCCCCCCTTAAAAAAATTCACCCCTGAAATTTCACTTTACACAAACAGGTGAGGGTACTTTTCCTTCATTGCCTCTTCTGGTTCCCAAGTTGCTTCCTCAAACTTATGGTTCCTCCACAACACTTTGACAAGATGGGTTGTCTTATTGTGTAGAACCTTGTCTCTCCGATCCAGAATCTTTACTGGCTACTCCTCATAGGAGAGATCAACTTCCATCTGCCCCACCTCTGAGTTTAGTACATGTGAGGGGTCTGGTATGTACTTTCTCAGTAGTGATATATGAAACACATCATGCACTTGAGCTATATTTGATGTAATTTCAAGATGATAGTCCACATCTCTTATGCAGTCAAAGATCTCAAAGGGGCCAATATACCTTGGGCTTAGCTTCCCATTCTTCCCGAATCGCATGACTCTCTTCCATGGAGATATTCGAAGGAATACTTTATCTCCAACGTCGAACTCCAAGTCCCTTTGACAGTTGTCAGGATATCTCTTTTTCTGACTTTGAGTAGCTTCGATGTGTTTCTGGATTAATTGAACCTTCTCTGTCCTCTCTTGAACAAGATTGGGTCCATGTATCTTTCTTTCTCCAACTTCATCCCAACAGGTTGGAGTTCTACATCGCTTTCCATAAAAATCTTCATACGGAGCCATCTAAATACTTGAGTGGAAGCTATTGTTGTATGAGAACTCTACCAATGGGAGATGTTGATCCCATCCACCTTTGAATTCTAGAGATCCGTCTCTTAGCATATCTTCAAGCGTTTGAATAGTTCTTTCTAATTGGCCATCAGTTTGGGGGTGATAGACCGTGCTGAAATTTAATTCAGTACTCAAAACATGTTTAAGGCTCATCGAGAATTTAGACGTGAACCTTGGATCACGGTCAGTGAAAATTGAGAGTGAAACACCGTTCAGTCTCACCACTTCCTTCACATATATCATTGAATGTTTTTTAAGTGAGAGATATTCCCGAATAGCGATAATATAGGCAGTCTTGGTGAGTCAGTCAACCACAACCCATATTGCATTATTTCCCTTTGACATCTTCGAGAGACCCGCGACAAAGTACATAGTAACATTATCCCATTTCCAAAATGGTATAGGCAATGGTTGCATCATTCCTTTGGACTTTTGTCACTCAGCTTTAACTTTCTGAAATACCAAGCACCTTGATATATATTCCACAATCTCCTTCTTCATGTTATCCCACCAGAATTTTTCCCAGAGTTCATGGTACATCTTGGTACTCCCCGAATGGATAGAAAAATTTGAGCTATGTGCATTATCCAATAGATCCTTATTTATCCCAGGTGATGAAAGTACACAAATCCTCATTCCAAACCGAATCACACCATCATCATCGATATGGAACTCCTGCATCTTCCCTTCCTTTACTGCATTCACCCTCTTTTGAATCTCCACATCATCCATTTGTGCTTCCTTAATCTTCTCCTAGATTGATGGTTGTGCAATCATTTGGGAAAGGTAGGATGTATCCCCTTCCCTTATGATTTCCAAATACATTCTTTTCATATCCAATAATATTGGGTCTTTTTCAATATGTAGCATGGATAGAGTTATAGGTTCTTTTCTACTTAGAGCATCAGCTACCTTGTTTGAATTTCCAGGATGATAGTAAATAGAGAAATAGTAATCCTTGATTAGCTCTAAACATATCCTTTGACACATGATGAGATAATTTTTTGTGAATATATACATTAGGCTCTTGTGGTCGATGTATATGTCACACTTAGAACCATAAAGGTGGTTCCACCATATTTTCAAGGAAAAAATCCCGACTGTCAGCTCTAGATCATGCATCAGGTAGTTCTACTCATGGATCTTCAACTTTCGTGAGGCATAGGCTATCACATCGTCATTTTTCATGAGTACACAACCCAAGCCTTTCTTTGAAGCATCTCTGTATATCACAAAACATTCTCCACTTTTTAGTAGTCTATGTACAGGTGCAGTGATCAACCTTCTCTTTAGCTTCTTGAAGCTTCCCTCACATTCTTCTGTCCAGATATACTTTACCCCTTTCCGTGTTAACATAGTTATTGGGATGGACAATCATTATATTTTTCTCAAAAAACGTCTGTAGTACCCCGCTATGTCACGACCCGACCTTGGGGCCCGTGCCCTGACTACCCCAAGCCCTCCTTCCATAGGCCAGGGGTTGGCAACTAGCACCAAGGCGTAAATCCCCGTAAACGGGAAGGCATTTACTTTGTAAAGTAAACAAGAACTACAGAGTAAGGAAGCAGAAAAAGTAAACACTAAGTAAAAGCTGGTACAATAGTAAGTGTGGAAAAGTAAAGGGGGCTGGAAATACAAGCGCAACTATATCGTACAACTGAAAGGGGAAAAACAGCAACTGAAAAGTAAAGCTGCAACGTCGAGCCGTCCACTGGATGTCCCACCTGAAGGGTGGGTATAGATAGCCTCCACTGCTTCTCGGGTCCACCTGACCGCTCCGAGTACGTCCCACCCAGTGGTCCACCTCCAGGTACCGTCCTGCTCCACAAACCTCCACCACGATCAGCGTTGTCCGTCATCTGCAACCAACACAACGTAGTGCGGGCATATCCCATGCAGGGGTGAGTATAAGCTACTCAGTAGGGACCCCAAGACCCCCAAAGGTCTCCCAAAATACACAAAGGATAATTCACAAAGGAAAGATACAATCACGAAGTAACATCTGAGACGTCTTAGGTATATGCCCATACATATACCTAAGTCATCAATTCTCGCTCGGCTCCAACATCCGAGCTCAAGTACAACCCAGTCCACACAGGAAATCAAAACGTAAAATCCACAGAGGATAGCTCAACACAATCCAAAAAGGAAAGTAAAACGTAAATCCAAATAGGATAGCTCAACATAATCCACAAAGGAAAGTAATACAGAGTTTCAGCTCACACAGGTATACTTCTTTGAATGACGATAGAGATGATCACTGATCCATCTAAGTCATCGGACCCACAAAGGATCGATAGGTATTAACCCCCGAAATGACCCACAAAGGATCTGACCCACAAAGGATCGATAGGTAACTAACCCCCGCAAAGACCCACACAGGATCGGGCCCACACAGGACCTGTAGGCGCTGGCCCACACAGGACCGCTGAGCGCTGACCCACACAGGATCGGACCCACACAGGATCGGTAGCACTGACCCACAAAGGATCGCTGAGTGCTGTAGTCGTCGCCGTCGAATCCACTGAGGGTCTCTGCACAGTCGTCGTCATCACAATAGCAGTCGCAGCCAGCTCTAGGGTTCCCGCACACAGCAAGCTCGTTTGGGAGGGTCCGCTCCATGATCCGAGAGGCTGATACATCAACAGACACATAGTCTAGAGTTGATGTATCAAAAATTTCTGCATCGTCAACAGGAACTCAACGTCGCAGACGGCGCGTTAATCGAACTCCCGGTATGAGAGTTATTGGTTATTTCGTCCCAGGGCCCCAATTGGTTTTTAAGGAAAAACCAACCCGACTGAACTCCACCTGCGTCCAAATATCATGTGGAGTATGCCAAAAGATCCGTCTCACTTAGAGGAATTCCACAAAGTCGATGACACATTGTTCGGACGTCCGAAGCTCAAGATATGAGTGTTTCCGCTCCAAGGGCCCGGTTGGTTTCGTGTACGAACCAACCCAGCCGAACCCAAAGTATTCTGAAACCTTGAGTGTGATATACTGAAACGATTGTCTCGATCCAAGGATTGCATCACAGCTGACGGCGTGTCGTTCGGAGGCCCGTAGCTCAAAATATGGGTAAAAGACCGAAAACGGTCCGAAGACGGGGGGTCTGGGCCCGGACCGACCCGGACCGACCCCCCCTAGGTCGGCCCGAACCAGGTCGACCGGACCCGGGTCCGGGTCCAACCCGGTTCGGCGCGGCCCAGCGCGGCCCGGGCGCGACCCGGCCGGTCGGGTCGGCCCGGCTCGACCTAGCCGAGCGGCCGAGCGAGGGAGCCGCGGGGCACTGCCCCCGCAGAATGAAGGTGCTGCGGCCCCGCAAGGGGCCGCGCTGGATCAGCGGACGCGGAAAAGCTGCGTCCTGTGTGTGCCGAACCCGCATGGTCGTGGGTCCACTGGCCGTCTCCGCCACGGCTTCAGCCGCGCCGGCCCTGTCTGGCGGCGCGCCAGGGCGCCGCTACCTCCGGCCACCTACGTCGCCGCGCTGGTGACCCGCGCCGCCGGTGGGTCCCGCGGGCCACCAGAGTTGCTCCGTTATTCCGATTTCATTTCTGTCTGCACCATAGCTCCTCCCGGGTCCCGTACTTCACTACGGAAACAACGAATCACCTCTGCGGCATGTTTTGTCGTCGCCCTCCAATCCGCACATCAACGAAGAACTGCGGAGGGTTGTCGGGCCGTGTTTGTTTGGCCTGCACCCTACGCGTTAGGTGATAACAATCGGGAATAAAATATTCAAAACATGAATAACAAGCAAGGCACAATTTTAATAGAATTAAAATTGAACTTTATTCGGTTTCATTGTTTTAAAAGAAACAATCACGGGAATTAAAGATTGTTCTCAAAAAAAATCCCTACCTCGTCGTAGTCGTCGAGCGCGCATTCTTCGCGGAATTGATCGTCGCGGAAGGAGGTGATTGTCGCGTCGCGGAAGGGCGTCGCGTCGTCGCGGAAGAGCGTTTTTTCGTCGCAGAACATGGCATCGCGTCGACGAACTCCTAGGATAAAAAACATATAGATTTAATTAATAATATTTAAATCTATATTGTTGTTATAATCCACAAAGAATTTAAAAGGAGCGCAACCCCCTACCTTGTCGTTGTCGATCGAAGGTTTTCGCGGGGTTGGATTTTCGCGGAAGAACGTCGCGGAAGAAGAATCGCCAGCGTCGCTGTACTTGGCATCACATCGTCGATCTCCGAGGGCTCGGCGTTCTTCATCGCCCTTCATCGAAGGTCGGCATTCTTCGCGTTCTTCGCGAAGGAGGATGAAGAACTTGAGGTTTCTGTCAAATCCTCTCAACGAACAACACTTAAGAAGAATCGCGTTGGTCTTATTTTATTAACTTGCCAACAAACGAAAAAAAGATAAGATAAATAACGACCCATTAATTCATAGAATTAATTCAACGAATAAAACCTCCCAATTAATAGGAGCATTTAATTGTTTAAGAAACGCTCCAGTTGACTTTCAATCAATAGGGGTTTTCGCGGGTGTGTTACTTAGCGGAAAAGAAACGGTGGGCTCGTGCGGGCCCCACCCCACAAATATCCTACCAAGAGGGTAGGATTTTTTGAATTGTACCCTATCCACATTAACTTAGCTTAAGCAGCTTTAAGTGGCTTTTAAGTGGATTAAGTGAAATAAAAATAATGTTGTCGCACCACATTATTTTATTTCTTAACTTAAATCTCAAAAATTAAAAACCACACCCGAGAAAATGAAACTCCGGAAGAGGCGTTTCTAAGAAAGTATCGGCGCTGCGATTCCATCGGTTCCCTCAGAATTCGATTCTGAGCACCGGTTCAAAAGTTAGAAAAACTCGCTCGTTCGTTCACTAAACGTACACGAGCCAAACTTCGGAAAATGATTCCGGGCACACCGGGCCTCGGAATCAGGTGCCGTCAGAAACTGCATTCTTTTAAAATTCCAAATAAAATTAAGAAAAAAAATTCCTTGAAATTTATGGGTCTTTACATCACTCCCACCATAGGGATTTACGTCCCCGTAACGATACATCATAAACAAGGGAAACAAATGTGGGTACTGAGCACGCATCTGAGCCTCCCGCTCCCAAGTGCTCTCCTGGAGGTTCCTGTGCTACCATCTGATGCGCACAAGAGGAATTGACCATCCACGTAGGACCCGCTCCTGTCGATCCTCGATCTCCACCGGGACCTCCGCAAAAGTCCCCCCATCATCCACGTCTAGCTCCCCATGGTCAATGATATGAGTTGGGTCGTGCACGTATCTCCTCAGCTGGGATATGTGGAAGACGTCGTGCACCCGGTGCAACTGAGGTGGTAGAGCCAGGCGATAAGCCACCTCGCCAATCCTGCTGATGACCTGGAATGGTCCGATGAATCCTGGAGACAACTTACCGCCTTGGCCAAATCTTTGTAATCCACGTCGAGGTGAGACATGCATGAAGACGTGGTCACCATCCTCAAACTCTAGTGGCCTCCGCCTCCTATCAGCATAAGACTTCTGCCGGCTCTGAGCTGTCCTCATCCACTCCTGGATGACCTGAACCTTCTCTGTCATGTCCCGGACCATCTCTGGTCCCACAAGTGCTGACTCCCCAAGGTCTGTCTAGCACAAAGGAGATCTGCAAGGCCTGCCGTACAACGCCTCATATGGTGCCATCCCGATGGTGGAGTGGTAGCTGTTGTTGTACGCAAACACCACCAAGGGTAGGTGCTCCTCCCAGCTGCGACCAAAGTTTAGGACACATGCGCGGAGCATGTCCTCGAGAGTCTGAATGGTCCTCTCCGTCTGACCATCCGCCTGAGGGTGAAAGGCGGTGCTCAGATGTAGCTGTGTCCCGAACGCCTCCTGCAACCCCTTCCAAAGCCGGGAAGTAAAGGGAGCATCTCAATCGGAGACGATATATGATGGCACACCGTGATGCCGTATAATATCCTGAACGTAGAGACGCCCCAAGCTCTCCACTGAGCCCTGCTCTCTGATGGGTAAGAAGTGAGCCGACTTGGTGAGTCGGTCGAAAATCACCCAGATGGAGTCGTGACCTCTGGAAGTGCGTGGAAGTCCAGTCACGAAGTCCATAGATATGTCGTCCCACTTCCACTCCGGGACCTCCAAGGGCTGTTCCAATCCTGCTGGTACCTGATGCTCTACCTTCACCTGCTGGTAGGGGAGGCATCGAGAAATGAACTCTGCCACAGCCTTCTTCATGCCTGTCCACCAGTGCTGTCGTCTGAGGTCCTGGTATATCTTCGACACTCCAGGATGTACCTCCAAAGGAGAAGTGTGAAACTCTATCAGCACCTCCTCTCGTAAAGAAACTGGTACCAAAGTACGTCCTCTGAAAAGGGTGATGTGCTCTGCTCCAAAGGAGAAGCCATCAGGTGTCTGTCTTGAGGATATCTGTGCACGCCGTGTCTCACAGTCAGCATCCCCACGCTGTGCCTCTCTGACCCGCTGTAGTAGTGGAGGAGTGACTATGAGAGACTGAATGAAGGCTGCTCCATCTCTATCCATGAAGGATATCTGCAAAGCGGCTAGCTGCTCTATCGCCTCCTCAAGTAGCTGAATGTCCTTCCTCCTGCTGAGAGAATCGGCTACCACGTTCCCCTTCCCAGGAGTATAGACTATCTCAAAGTCATAGTACTGGAGGAACTCAAGCCATCACCGTTGTCTCAGGTTCGTGTCCTTATGCGAGAAGATGTACCTGAGACTCTGATGGTCAGAAAAGACAGTAAAGCGCTCTCCCATCAGATAGTGTCACCATGTCTTCAGAGCGAAGACCACTGCTACTAACTCCAGGTCATGGGTAGCATAGTTTTTCTCATGCGGACTCAACTGACGTGATCCATAGGCGATCACTTCCCGCTTCTGCATCAGGAAACAATCGAGTCTGTTCCCTGATGCATCGCAATAGACTATGTACCCTACTCTCTCCTCAGGCAACCTCAAGATAGGTGCGCTGGTCAATCTCTGTCTCATCTCCTGGAAGCTCTACTGACATCTGTCTGACCACACAAAGGGTTTCCACTTCTTCTTCAAAGCTGAGAGTGGTGCTGCAACTCTGAAGAAGTCTGGCACGAATCTCTGGTAGTATCCAGCTAGTCCCAAGAAACTCTGCACCTCCGTCACGCTCCTGGGTGGCTCCCAATCTAGCACTGCCTCGATCTTCGTAGGATCCACTACAACTCCCGCCTCAGAGATGACGTGTCCCATGAAGTGGACCTCACGTATCCAGAACTGACACTTCGAGAGCTTTCCATAAAGCTGGTTCTCTCAGAGTGTGTCTAGTACAACCCGCAAGTGATAGGCGTTCTCCTCCTCAGTCGTCGAGTATATCAAAATGTCGTCGATGAAGACCACAACAAATCGATCGAGGTATGGCTGAAAGATCCTGTTCATGAGGCCCATGAACACCGCTGGAGCATTGGTTATGCCGAATGGAATAACCAAGAACTCATAGTGGCCATACCGACATCTGAAGGTCGTCTTCTGCACGTCCTCGTCTTGAACTCTGAGCTGATGATAGCCTGACCTGAGGTCTATCTTTGAGAACCATCGTGCTCCCTTGAGCTGATCGAAGAGGTCATCAATCCTCGGTAGCGGATACTTGTTCCTCACAGTCACCTGGTTCAGGCGACGATAATCGACACAAAGTCGCAAGCTCTCGTCCTCCTTCTTGGGGTACAATATCGGGGAAGCCCAGGGTGAAACACTGGGTTTGATGAAACCCTTTCCCTGCAAGTCCTCCAACTATACCCATAGCTCTCGAAGCTCAGCGGGGGCCATCCGATATGCTGGAGTGGAAATTGGGGCTGTCCCGGGGTACAGATCAATATGAAAGTCTACCTATCTGCGAGGAGGTAGCCCTGAAACGTCGTTGGGAAAGACGCCTGCATACTGATCCACCACTACAGGAAAACTAGGACTCCGCACATCAACTTCTCCTAGGATGAGGCTAGCCAACTGATGATAGATGGGTTGTCCTCTCCTCTGCAGAAGTCTATCATGTGCTACGAAGGCTCCCTTCTCGCCGGTTAAGGTGAACCTTCTCCCGTCGGTGCATACACATCCCACCTTGCACCTAATACAATCAATCTATGCATGGACTGTAGATAACCAATCCATGACCAAGAAGACGTCGTAAGGCCTCGACGCTGCTACAAGAAGATCCCAGTCGAAGCTCTCACCAAATAGAGTAAGCTCACACTGCCGGCACCAGTGTGTAATCGTCGAGTCTGCTCCCGTAGGAGTCTCTAGCCATAAGGATCGAGCCAACGGCTCTGTCGGAATCTCCGAGCTCCGAACAAGGGCAGCGGCTATGAAAGAGTGACTCGCTCCTATGTCTATAAGAACTAAATCAAGGGTGGAATAGACACCAATCGTACCTCAAATCATCTTGGGCGCACCGTGGTCGTAGGCCTCCGCTGCCTGGAGCTGTGCCTGTCTCTGCCCACCAGCTCCCTATAGTCGGGGCAAGCCTCCTGGTGGTGGTGGTGGTAGAGCCTTAAAGCGTCACCCACCACCTGCTGCTCGGCCAGCTCTTCTACCTCGTCCGCCTCCTCCCTACGGACCGCCACGGTCGACCATCTGCCTCTTCCTGGGTGGCCCCTCAATTGTCTGCTGCTCCTCGGCACAGTGGGTCGGGCAGTCACGAGCCATGTGACCCTTCCCGCCGCAAGTGTAGCACTGCCTGCCTCTCGAAAGACTGGCTCTGCGCTGTGTACCCTGCACTGCTGAGCCAGTTTCCTAAGGTCATCTGCATGAGGGTCTGGTCTGCCTGGACCCTTGATTCATCTGTCGACTGCCTGCTGCGGAAGACTCTGTTACGTGCCGCCCCACGGTAGGTCTCACCGCTGGAGAAGTCTCAGAAAGAAATCTCTCGATCAAGAGGGCTCGCTCCAGTACTCCTTCCTGGGTCGGGATGCTGAGGGAGATCAGCGATGCCCTGATCTCGTGTCTCAATCCCTACTCAACGGTCTGGGCCCGGAATAACGGGTCCTGTACCATGTCGGTCGATTAACGCGAGAGATCTTTGAATCTCGCCGAGTACTGGGCGACCGTCAAGCTGCCCTGCCGCAGTTGAAGAAGATCCTGGATGCGCACCGCACGGAGGGTGGTCGGGACGAACTCTGAGTGGAAGAGGCTCTCAAAGTCTGTCTAGAGAAGAGATGCCTCATCGTGCACCTGGAGCATCAAGATCCACCATCGGCCCACTGCTGCGTGCAGTAGGCTGGCTGTGAGGATCACCATGAGGTCTTATGGTGTCCTCACTAGTCTGAAAACTCATACCACTGCCTCCAGCCAGTCCTCGACTGCCTGGGGGTCTGTCTCCCCGCAGAACCTGGGCGGTCGCTGGCGCTGGAACTCATGCAGTGCACTGAGGTGACGTGCATCATCAACGGCTGGTGATGGAAGCATCGGGGGCTCGGTGGGTAGGGGTACCGCCGGTGCCTCTGCTGTCAAAGGGCCCTGTACCGACGCCTCGTCGCTCGGTGGGCTGTCGTCACGCTCAACTCTCAGAACCCTAGCTGGCTGCCGTCGTGGGGCCATCCTGAAAAGGAAACAGGTGCGCCATGGTCAGAAAAGTATACCTAGTGAGCTGACATAATGTAATCACAAAGAAAACTTGAAACACATATGCAATAAATGTTTTCGTGCATTAAGTCGGAAATCAGAAGTCAGAGTCCTGGTGTACGGATACGTCGGCTGCCGCACCAACACTGGACTCCCGGGACTGATAACCACACCCAATATGCTAAACACTGTTGCTTCACATAGAAAATATCAGAGTCCACGGTAGAACTGAACTCCTCTGATACCAATTTATCACGAACCCACCTCGGGGCCCGTGTCGTGACTACCCCAAGCCCGCCTTCCATAGGCCAGGAGCTGGCGACTAGCACCAAGGCATAAATCCCGGTAAAAGGGAAGGCATTTCCTTTGTAAAGTAAACAAGCACTACAGAGTAAGAAAGCGGAAAAAGTAAACACTAAGTAAAATATGGTACAAGAGTAAATGCAGAAAAGTAAAGGGGGCTGGAAATACAAGCCCAACTCTAAAGTACAACTAAAAGGGGAAAAATAGCAACTGAAAAGTAAAGCTGCAACGTTGAGTCATCCAATGGAAGTCCCACCTGAAGGGTGGGTACAGATATCCTCAACTGCTTCTCAAATCCACCTGACCGCTCCGAGTACGTCCTGCCCAGTGGTCCACCTCCAGGTATCGTCTTGCTCTGCAAACCTCCACCACGATCAGCGCTGTCCGTCGTCTGCAACCAACACAACGTAGTGCGGGCATAGCCCGTGCAGGGGTGAGTATAAGCAACTCAATAGGGACCCCGAGACCCCCGAAGATCTCCCAGAATCCACAAAGGATAATCCACAATGGAAAGATACAATCACGAAGTAACATCCGACACAACTTAGGTATATGCCCATACATATACCTAAGTCATCAATTCTCGCTCGGCTCCAACATCTGAGCTCAAGTACAACCCAGTCCACACAGGAAAGCAAAACGTAAAATCCACATAGGATAGCTCAACACAATCTACAAAGGAAAGTAAAATGCAAATCCACACAGGATAGCTCAACACAATCCACAAAGGAATGTAAAACAGAGTTTCGGCTCACACAGGTATACTTCTTCGAATGACGATAGAGATGATCACTGATCCATCTAATTCGTCGGACCCACAAAGGATCGATAGGTACTAACCCCCGCAATGACCCACAAAGGATCTGACCCACAAAGGATTGATAGGTAAATAACCCCCGCAAAGACCCACACAGGATCGAGCCCACACAGGACCTGTAGGCGTTGGCCCACACAGGACCGCTGAGCGTTGACCCACACAGGATCAGACCCACACAAGATGGGTAGCACTGACCCACAAAGGATCGCTGAGTGCTGTAGTCGTCGCCTTCAAATCCACTGAGGATCTCTGCACAGTCGTCGTCGTCACAGTAGCAGTCGCAACCAGCTCTAGGGTTCCCGCACACAGTAAGCTCGTTCGGGAGGGTCCGCTCCACAAGCCGAGAGGCTGATACATCAATTGACACATATTCCAGAGTTGATGTATCCAAATGTTTCGCATCGTCAACAGAAACTCAACGTCGCAGACGGCGCGTCAATCGGACGCCCGGTCTAAGAGTTATTGGCTATTTCGTCCCAGGGGCCCGGTTGGTTTTTACGGCAAAAAAAACCTGACTGAACTCCACCTGCATGAAAACCTCGGTCGGAGTATGCCAAAAGATCCGTCTCACTTATAGGAATTCAACAAAGTCAACGACACGTCTTTCGGACATCCGAAGCTCAAGATATGAGTGTTTCCGCTCCAAGGGCCCGGTTGGTTTCCTGTACGAACCAACCTGGCCGAACCCAAAGTATTATGAAACCTTGAGTGTGATATACCTAAATGAATGTCTCGATCCAGGGATTGCATCGCCGCTGACGGCGTGTCGTTCGGAGGCCCGTAGCTCAAGATACGAGTAAAAGATCGAAAACGGTCCGAATAAGGGGGGTCTGGGCCCGGACCGACCCGACCCGGGTCCGGGTCCGACCCGGTTCGGCGTGGCCCGGCCCAGCCCGGTGGGTTCCGTGGGCCACCGGAGTTCCTCCGGTGGTCCGATTTCTTTTCTGTCTGCGCCGTAGCTCCTCACGGGTCCCATACTTCACTGCGGAAACAACGAATCACCTCTGCAGCATGTTTTGTCATCGCCCGCCAATCCGCACATCAACGAAGAACTGCGGAGGGTTGTCGGGCCTTGTTTGTTTGGCCTGCACCCTCAGCGTTAGGTGATAACAATCAGGAATAAAATATTCAAAACATGAATAACAAGCAAGGAACAATTTTAATAGAATTAAAATTAAACTTGATTCGGGTTCTTTGTTTTAAAAGAAACAATGACGGGAATTAAAGATTGTTCTCAAATAAAAAAAAATCCCTAACTCGCCGTAGTCGTCGAGCGCGTGTTCTTCGCGGAATTGATCGTCGCAGAAGGAGGTGATCTTCGCGTCACGGAAGGGTGTCGCGTCGTTACGTAAGAGCGTCGCGTCGTCACGGAACTTGGTGTCGCGTTGACGATCTCCGAGGATGAAAAACATATATATTTAATTAATAATAATTAAATCCATATTGTTGTTATAATCGACAAAGAATTTAAAAGGAGCGCAACCCCCTACCTTGTCGTTGTCGATCGAAGGTTTTCGCGGGGTTGGATTGTCGCGGAAGAACGTCGCAGAAGAAGAATCGCCGGCATCGTGGTACTTGGCGTCGCGTCGTCGATCTCCGAGGGCTCGACATTTTTCGTCGCCCTACGTCGAAGGCCGGTGTTCTTTGCGTACTTCGCATTCTTCGCGAAGGAGGATGAAGAACTTGAGGTTTCTGTCAAATCCTCTCAACGAGCAACACTTAAAAAGAATAGTGTTGGTCTTATTTTATTAACATGCCAACAAACAAAAAAAGAGATAAGATAAATAACGACCCATTAATTCATATAATAAATTCAACGAATAAAACCACCCAATTAATAGGAGTGTTTAATTGTTTAAGAAACGCTCCAGTTGACTTTCAATCAATAGGGGTTTTCGTGGGTGCGTTACTTAGCGGAAAAGAAACGGTGGGCTTGTGCGGGCCCCACCCCACAAATATCCTACCAAGAGGGTAGGATATTTTGAATTGTACCCTATCCGCTTTAACTTAGCTTAAGCAACATTAAGTAGCTTTTAAGTGGCTTATGTGAAATAAAAATAATGTTGTCGCACCACTTTATTTTATTTCTAAACATAAATCTCAAAAATTAAAAACCACACCTGAGCAAACGCAACTCCGGAAGAGGCGTTTCTAAGAAAGTATCAGTGCCGCGATTCTATCGGTGCCCTCAGAATTCGATTCCGAGCACCGGATCAAAACATAGAAAAACCCAATCATTCGTTCACTAAACGTACCCGAGCCGAACTTCGGAAAATGATTCCGGGCACACCTGGCCTCGGAATCAGGTGCCGTCAGAAACTACGTTCTTCTAAAATTCCAAAAAAAATATAGAAAAACATTTCCTTGAAATTTATGGGTATTTACAAGCTATTCCAAGAAAACTAAGGATTTCTATTACACTAGAGGGCCTCATCCATTCCTCAAACTCCTTTGTTTTTAAAGGATCCCAAGAAATTACCTCACTTGTGATTACATGTGCCAGGAACGTGACTTGCTTCATCCAAAAGTCACCCTTGCGGAACATGGCGTACACCTTCTTCTTTCTTATTGTCACTAACCCAAGTCTTAGATGTTCTTCATGTTCTTCCTTTCTCTAGGAGTGGCTGAGAATATCATCAATAAACACTACCAAAAATTTGTCGAGGTAATTTCAAAAGAATCTATTCATCAAATATATAAATATTGCAGGGGAATTAGTAAGTCCAAAGGGAATCAACAAAAACTCATAGTGCCCATACCTTGTTTGGAAGGTCGTCTTCTGAATATCTTCCTTCTTCACCTTTACCCAACGATATCCAAAATGAAGATCCACCTTTGAGATGTATTGAGCTATTCTTAACTGATCGAAAAATTCATCAATCCTTGGGAGAGGATACTTGTTCTTTATGGTGATCTTTTTGAGTTCCCGATAATCAATGCACAACCACATTGTTCCATTCTTCTTCTTCACAAAGTGCCCTGGCGCACCCCATTGTGATGCACTAGGGCATATGAACCCTTTGACTAGATGCTCTTGTAGCTTCTTCTTTAACTCCTCCAGTCCTATAGGAGCCATCCTATAGGGACACTTCGAGATAGGAGATTCTCCGCGTATGAGTTCAATTGAGAAATCTACATCATGATTCAGTGGAATTCATGGGAACTCTTCTTGAAATAAATCTTCTTATTCCCATACGATGGGAATTTCATCAAGGTTGGAACTTACCTTCGACTCAACCATTTGGGCAAGGTATGATCCTTTATAGGGAATCAACACCCAAACCATTGAAGGATTTTTCAAGGGAGATTCATGATCTTCCTTGAATTTATAGAGGAGCATGGGATGGTTCAGAATATGAAACGATATTTCCTTTTCCTGATAGTTTATATGTGCTCTATATAATGAGAGACTATCCATTCCCATTATAGCGTAAAATTCAACCAAGGGAAGTATTATGATTTTTTCCGAAAGAATCTTCCCACATACGCCAACATGAGAGGAGTCAAACACTTATGTTGCAATGATTTCACCACTTGGTGTTTTTACAGATATCTCTACATAAAGGTTTCGGGGCTTCGATTCTATAGTTCTAGAAAACATTAAAGATATAAAAGAATGCGTAGAACCAGAATCAAATAATACTTTTTCCATTCTTGAGTGAATAAGATGTTTACCTTGTACAACTTCATTATCTTGCTCCACTTCTGCAGTAGTGATAGCATAAGCCTTCCCTTGTTCCTTTGGCATCTGTGGCTGCTGACTCTGATTACCTTCGAGAGCTCGTGGTTTAGTGCACTGGTTTGTATAGTTCCCTAGCTCCTTACGGTTGTAGAAATGAACCATGAGTTGTTCTCTCCCTTCATCAGCTGCATTCTCCTTCCTTTTTGTGTCTTTTCGACACTCTGGATCATGATGTCCTTCTTTCCCACACTTGAAGCATTTCCCCATCCCTTTGAGGCAGTTCCCATGGTGCAACTTCCCACATTTTTGTCATGTGGGTCGTTGAGTTTTCTTCCCACCTTTATTATTAGATCAACCGGTTTAAAACTCCATCTTTTGTTTCTTATCACCATAGCCATGGGACCATTATCCAAACTCCATCTCCACCTTGGGGGCACATCGAGCAACGTATTCATAACTCCCAATGTCTCGAATTGAAAGAGCCTTTCGAAGGTGTGGTTTTAATCCACTAAAGAATCTATTAATTTTTCTATCATTGTAGATAAAAAACCCGAAGCGTACCTTGAAAGCCTTGTAAAATTCGCTTCAAAAGTTGTGATAGATTATCCTTATTTTTTCTTGATCTCTATGAATTCTCTCTCCATCTTTGGGCAAAGAGTTCATGGGAAATAATTATTAAGAAACATTATCTTAAAGACTTCCCATTCCATCTCTTCAATTTCCTCCCTTGGCTTGGTGTTCTTAATCAAAGCCCACCATTGATCAGCTTCTCTATATAGACGATAAACAGCTTTGGTCAACTTCTCCATCTAAGAATAGTGAAGAATGAAAAAGATCATCTCCATGGAGTTAACCCATTTTTCAACAACTAGTGGATCGAAAGATCCACTAAACGTCGGTGGTCGTTGCCGCATAAAACATTTGATAGCTGGTTGCTCCCTCTTTGGTGAAGGAGGATGTTCCCAATTATTATGGTTATTGTTCATAACCTGAGATAATTGTGTAAGCATCACCATGATGTTTTTAACTCTAGATTCCAAATCATTGGGGATGTCATTTGTTCAATCGTTGCATTGGCCCTCGCATGAGTTGTTGTCCTGATATCTCACGTTTCCCACCATTTTTTAAATAGAAAAGGTTAGAAAAAAACATATGTAAACAAGTCAGGAATAACATATTAATTTAAACAATTTATACCAAAAACATAACATATGGGATCCCTATGTAAATATTATTTTGTGCCTACTTGTACTTAGTCTCATGCTAGAAGTTTTCTCTGGGGTTCACTATTCCTAATTCCCAAATTAACTAATCCTCCCTTTAATACCAACTATAGCGACCCTGCCTTTTCATAAATTACTATTACATCATTTTAAAGATAAAAAACATAATAGTATTACACAAAGATGATCCAACGGATTATTTTATTGGGAAAACTAGGACCATCCATAACAATTACAGCATCAAGCGTAAACATTTATTTAATTTCTTCTTCTCTAGCTTCTTATTGGCACTTGTACTCTCCTTAGTAAATATATCCACCTGAGGATATACATAAAAAGAGGTGATCTATAAGGCTAGTAATAGGATAGATAAAAACAATATTGCATGGGGTGGGCATAATAATAACATGGGAAAAGGCCCATGAACATGAGAGGAAGCATAATTATAAGACTTGAAATGTGGGAATGCATAAAAATGAAACATCATGTCTTAGTGGTTAACTACCACAAATATTTGTGATCCAAGATAGAATCTTGTGCACACATTATTTCACATTTACTCATGAGATTCATCACATTACCCAATGCATTGGAGCGCTGTATAATTCTGGGAGCACCCTTCACTTTGAAACATTCATATTACGCTATATAATTCCGGGTGCACCCATCACATCATACCATTTTCATTATCATGCTTGGCACATAAAAAACATATTAGAAATGAGCATAACTAACCCATGGAAAGGAATGGGTTTCATCTCATAAGAACTCATTCATAAACATTGGGTTCTCAAAATAATGAGGGAATTACATACATGTTACAAGAACCGCCCACTTTGAGTGAGAAGTAAAAGGGGTGTTCTTAAAAAGAAGTTCTTTAAAAAAAAATTGTTTGACGTAAAAACCAGGGACAAACATATATATCCCAGAAAAGTAAATAAAATTATGAACAAATGATCTTTAAGGAGTAACCATATCAAAAATGGAGTTAAAGAGGGTGAACCCGAAGGATGAAATTTGGGATCGAGATTTCCCCATACCTTGTACCTGAATGCTTCACTCTCTTTAATGTCCTGTATAATGATATTATATTCATTAATTAGAAATCCATAACCTTGTGTACATTAATATGGTTCATTATGGTTTCATTAAGTGATTTTATGTGCCTTTCGATGAGTTATTGATTTTAAAAACATTATCCGGGAATGTTTTTTTATGGTTTTCTTGAGTGGTTCACTTGTATTCTTAAATTGATGTTTGGGTAAAACATGGTTAAACATCAAAAAATGATATTAAATGTAATTAATGATATTAAATGAGTTTTAATGATCTTATATTGAATCAAATTAGATCCATGTGGATGAATCATTCGATAAGAATTAAATGATGATCATTTGGGTTAATTTGGGTGGTTTTTTGATCATAACGAACTTATTTTAACTTATCACTTAGTAAAATGGACATAATATAATTCCAGATCATTAAATGGGAGATATTACATATAACATGTTCTGGTTCAACCATAAAAATGGTATCATGACCAGATCTAAAGGTATAAATGGAAGAAGAACACATGTCATTCTTGAAGGTCAAAAATTAACACCTCACAAACAACGTTCTCTTTAATAAAATAAAAGGAAGAGGGAAAGGGGGTTGGATGATATAACATCCCATTAGAATCATAAAATTCCAGTAGATGTAATACTGACGTTAAAATACCATTTGTATGAGTATAGGTGGGGAGAGATCAAGAAATGAACTTGAACATTAAATGAAATTAAGGGAGAAGAGGGAGGGAAATTACCTCTTAAGTCTTCCTCTTGAGATCCTCCTTAAGGAAGCTAGGATTGGTATTTTGTTGACACTAGAAGCACTTGAACGTGGGAGAAGGGCTAGGGAAGGTGTTTTGGCAGAGTTTAGGGAAGGGATAAAGCTTGAGAGTTGTGAGGAATTGAGTGTGTGAAGGGTGGTATTTATAGCGGAGGGGAGAGGGGTTTCCTTAATATAAAATTCATTAGTTTATTAATTTCCCCTAATACAAGGAATAATGAATATTGGATGACCAAAAATAGTAATTTTATCATGTGATCCCGAAACAAGTGGGATTACATCAGCAGAACATGACACATGACTCTATAATTAGCTTATTTGGCTTATTTTTTTAAATTACAGTATTTCACTATTCATTGAAAATTCATGTATCTCGGAAAAAACCCAAAAATTTACCCCTAACAGTTTTCTACGTATAGAATCCAAAACTGAAGTCAATTTTTCAAAAAAATTAAATATTTCTAATTTAATATTTAATTAAATTCAAAATTTACATAAAAAACAGTTTTTAAAATTAAAACTGATTTTATAGTGCTATAAAAAATTACTTAGGGTCTTTTAAAATTATCTAAAAACTATTATACATTGATATGATAATTAATTTATACATTTTAGGAAAAACCATTTTTTTAAATTAATTAATTAATTATAATTAATTAATTACGTCTTACAAAATACCAAAACGTTTACTAAGATCAAATTATCACATATTAAGATGTTTAAATTTTATTTAATTATTCAATGGTAAGGTTACTCTTATGTTGGATGATTTACTATTCATAAGGGTAATATTACTATTCATATGGTTATGTTAATATTCATAAGGGTATGTTACTATTCACCAAAAATTATTTTTGTTTTATCAGACTCCAAAAATTATCTTGAAGACAACCGTGTATGTCAGATTTTAAAAATTCCAAACACTGAAGTTACAAACTTATGTTTAAAGGTCACTTAGAACTTAGTGGTTCATTATTTTGTGGTTTCATGTGGTTTTTATGACACAATTATAAGGAGGGAAATTTCTATTGAGAAACTATGGGTCGTTATATATACTCACCTATGAAGAAATAGAACTAGAACCCGATCTTTCTTATTGTGAAGAGCCTATCAGAATTCATGATTCTAGAGAACAAGTGTTGAGAAACTGATCGACTCATCTGGTAAATGTTCTTTAGAGAAACCATAAAATGGAAGATGCAATGTGGGAGCCTGAGGAACTTATGATGAAGAACCACCAAAATCTTTTTATACAGTAGTATTCTAGAAATTTCGAGGATGAAATTATTTCAAGGAGGGAAGAATGTAACATCCCATGATTCCACACTATGTTTCCCTTTGAGTAATACAAGAGCTTTCATTGTACGCAACTTCAAGTTCTAGTACACCTCAAAAAATCAAACTACTAGTTTTAAAATCAGTTATGAATAGTAATACCCACTTTTTGAAATTTTATAAAGTTTATTTTCCAATATGGACTTCATTTTTACATTCGTAATATCTAAATTATCTTAAGGTGAATTTTTGGTATTTTTCTAAAAACAGTCAATTTTTGATGAATAGTAAAAAAACACTACGTTATTGTTTAAAATAAAATTTTATTTTAATAAATTTTATTTTTATTTAAATTTATTTTAAAGTCCAAATAGATACATAATACCTTTATTAGTTCAATGTAATTCATTGAAGTCATTTTATAATATGACTATATATATAATTTTAAGGAAATTTTTATTGTCTTTTACCCACCTTCTAGGCACATTTACAAATTTGCATAAAACATAATTTTACCACTTATGTAAATTGAATTTCAAAAATATGAGAGACATGGTTCGCATCAGTATGTAAAATGTTGTTCAATATAATGAAAATAATTTTTGTTGAATAGTAACTTCTAAATTTTATTTACCACGGTTAAAAGTAAGTATGGTAGTTAAAGTAAAAATCATATTATAATTACCTTAACATATGTCCTAATTCTATTGGAAAAGTTTATTTAGACCAAAATCAACCTTAGGAAATAAATATGATCCTTTTTTATCCACCTGGATTATATTATGACATTTATTATTATTTTATTTAAAGAAGAGTTAAAATTTTTAAATTCAAATTTTATTAACAATTTTTTTAATATAGGGTTATATATAAGATAATTTTTGCAATAAATATTCATTATAAAGATAACAATATTTCCTACATAATGGTATTTTATTTATAAATTTTATATATTAAATAATTAAATTTATTTATGACCCAATGATGATGCAATAATAACCTTATTAATTACAGATTAATATAATTGACATTATAAATATAAAAATAAATGTAAATTGTGACTGTTTATAAATTACACTAATTTTATAGGTGAATATGATATTTTAGGGTTTATTAAATAATTTTTTTGAAGTGATAAAGTTGTTATGACTTTCAGAAAAACAAAATACCAAATAGTGTCTGAATTGACATAAATAAATTTTTAAAACAAATACAAAATTATTAAATGATATTATATTTTTAAAAATATAAGTTTAGTCTAAAGGTATTAGATAAGGGTATATATGTCAATAATGAACCACTTGGGTTCTCTTTTTTTTATAGTAATTTTATAATCCTTTTATTATAACAATATAATAATACATTCTAAAAGTTAAACTATTTAGCTAAGAGTTAGTTCTAACTGATAAGGTCAATATGGTGAACTAAACCTATCTAAAACCTATTGGTTGAGAGGTTTTTGACCAATACCCATATTATCCTAGAAATAAATCCATTTTGATCCGTTATAAACTGAAAATGGTTTTTTAATAAAATAATATTTCAATCTTTTCCTAAAGTGACCCTCACCTCTCTTATAAAATGATAAATCCCCTTCTCTCAAAATAACACCTCCAAACCAATATTTCTCGTCCCAAACCTACTCAAATATTCTCCCAACTACCCTAAATTCAACCTAGATGCAATACATTGATAATAAAGTCAACCTATGGAGATCTTTTGATCAAATCAAATAGAAGCACCCGAAAAAGAGGTAATAAATTCATCACCTCTTTCAAAGTTCTATTCTTATTCCACTTCAACTTTCTTTGTAGTTTCCATACCAAAATAATTACTCCAGTACACTCTACATAATTTCATTTTATTAGAAATATTTTACAACCATATTTATTATTCTATCCATCCTATGAATGATAAAGTCACCGTACGTGCATACGTAGGGTTTGCCGTCTCTACGTCGTGGTGTAGTTTGTTATTGAACACTTCATTGTTTGGATGATTATAATAATGAGTATAACTGGTTTAAATAATAAATATAACATGTTAATTATTTTTTTATATGATATAACATCCAATTACATATGATTTTAGCATCAATAGAATGATATTGTCGCTCATGCGTACGTAGGGATTGCCTTCTCCACGAACGTGGCGAGATTCATTCCCCACCATAACCATTCAAGAATAATTTATATTTTATGATTAAAAATAATGTTTAAGAACTTAATATCATTCTGTGTATGAATCAAATACATCCTATCCAAAACAAACATGGCTTATATAACAAAACATATAAAGGAAATCGAATCAGTTTACACCCGAAAAAATTATACTACAAAAATATTATTAAAAACAAAGTATTAGAAGATCATATATAATATCATATTTATGTATTTTGTTCTTTTATAATGTAATAACAATGATTTAACTATGATATAGGAGTTTAACATACCTCGACCAAGGAAATGCACAAGGAAAGTGATAATTTTACAATCGCTTTATTATCTGAGGATGTTTTTACAAAAGTTTATACTGGGATTTCTTTATCATCCACATGAATTTCTTAATAATGTATTTAAAAACATTTTCACTATTTCCTAGAATATGGGTTAAATTCATGTATACCCTTTTTTTACTTTTTATAAAAAAAATTGAAAGGAATCTTTCTGTCATTTTCCAAACAACGTACTTTTTGACCTTTTCAACAAATTAAGGTAAGAATGTTTTTTTAACTTATACGGTAGGTGTGGATATTTCCCACCATTATAACACCTTATAAGATTCCCTTAAAATATTATAATAATATTTTCAGAATAAATTTTTTCTTTTATAATTATTTTACTTTCAAATGATTTTAAAATAGAAAGTGGTATTTCTCTCAAATAGTTTTGATTTCTTCTATATCAATATACTTTGATGGATTTTACACTTGTTTGAATTTGATTTATTATGATACATTCTTCCATATTTTATTGAATTTTTTGTGATATGTTTGATTGTGTATGTGTTATCTTTATACAATTCATGTTTTATGGTTAAAGTATTAACAATTTTTTTGCTAGTTTTAATACGAATGTTTACGTTATATTTCAACCTTTTCATATAAGGAACGAATTGGACTTGGTAAGTGACTGGTGGATCCCGTTATAGATCCTTGATGCATTGGTAGGTCTCATGAGACAAACTATTTTCATGGCATAAGGACTTGAAAAAATCTTATTTGTAGTCTTGGCATGAGGCCTTGACTATGTGGTTATGATGGCCTGCATTACGCATTCCATCATTATGAAATTGGCTATTGATATTTATTGTGATTATTCAACTAGTAGAATATCCATTTGAATAAGTAAATGGTATTATTTGATTTATCTTTTCCATATTATACTTATTTTTATTTTAAAACGTCTTGTTTTTATTCTTTTACATTGCCTTAAATGTTTATTCTTATTTATGAAAGTTTCCACTATATTGTTATCTTTAATGAGCATCTGAGCTCACCACTTTATTATGTTTTATTATTTCTAGGATGTGAAAAATTATATTATGACTTACATGTGGGGATATGCTAATGGATATTAGTGTGTTATATAGAGACGCAATGTTTGCTTATTCATAATGCAATGTATAACTTATTTATGTATCTAGTACTTCCATGGCTACTAAACTGATCGGTATTTTGGGACATGATTCCTTGAATCATGCCAATATTATTTAATAATGCTCTGAATCTAGGTAACCTAGGTTAGGGTATTACATACGGCTCACGACAGTTAAGACAGCACAAGTAGAACAACGCGACATGTGGCCTGGAGTTAGCAGTAATGGTCTTTAACCTGAAGATGTGGAAACACTACCTGATGGGGGAGTGGTTTATAGTTTAATCCAAACACAAGAGTCTTAGGTATATCTTATCCCATAAGGGCCTGAACCTGAGACAACGACGATGGCTAGAGTGCCTCCAAGACTATGACTTTGAGATAGTTTATACTTTTGGGAAGGGGAACATGGTGGCAGAAACACTCAACATGAGGACCAGTTTGCAGCTGCTGAGTGAGGTGACATAGTAGTTAGCTATGATGCAGACATCCTTTATGGATGATGATAGAGGATCTTAACTTCAGTTGACGAATATTAATCTTCCACTCTTATAGCGATTCCAAGAGGCACATCTAGTGTATGTTGACTATGTGGCTCGACTTGCTAAATTATCTTCATGATGGGCTCGTGATGAATTTTAGATAGGTAGGGAGACCATCATCATTTTCAGAGGTTTCACCTTAAGTGCATGTGTCATTGTGGGTGTAGGGGTTAAGTGAGTATTATACATCTCTATTGGTGGTACATCCCGGAGTGGCGAAGATGTACTAGGACCTCTGACATTAGTACTAGTGGCCAAGGATAAAGAAAGCATTGTCGAGTTTGTTTCAGGATACCTCACTTGTCATCAAGTGAAGGGCAAGCATCAGGTTCTAGCACGCTTGGCCCAACCACTCAAGTTACCATAGTAGAATGGAGATGGTATATAGATGGAAATTGTGACGGGGTTACCACATACATCCAGGGGCTATGATTCTATTTTGGTGATCATTGATCAACTCACAAAGTCAGCTCACTTCCTACCCATCTAGGAGAGTGGACTGGTAGAGGGATTTAGATTCCTCTACATCTATGCGATATTGTGTCTTGATGGTGTTCCTTCAACGATCGTCTCATATCGGGATGCCCAATTTACGTCCCGGTTTGGAAGGGATAATAGCAGGCGTTCGAGATGCATCTGCGTTTGAGCAGAACTTTTCATCCCCAGAAATATGGTCATATGGGGCAGATCATACACACCATAGAGGGCATGCTTCGTGCTTGTGTACTTGACTTTGGTCATAGTCGGATGGACCACATGCCTTTGGTGGAGTATTCACACAATAAAAACTATTACTCCACCATTGGCATAACACCATTTGAGGCCTTGTATGGGCGGCCATACAGATCGCCCATATGTAGGACATACCTTGGTGAGTCAGCACTCATGGGTCCAGAGTTGGTATGGGCTACCACTGAGAAGGTTCAGATCATCCAGGAGTGGATGAGGACAGAACAGAGCAGCAAAAAGTCTTATGATGACAGGAGAGGAATACCCTTGTAGTATGAGGAGGGGGACCATGTTCCCCTTCAGGTAACACCTTGATGAGGATTGTGGAGATTTGGACAGGGTGGTAAACTACCTCCAAGGATCAATACACCTTTTCAGATCTTGAGAAGAGTTGGCGGGGTGGAATACTACCTAGCTCTACCCCCACAGATGCACGAGGTGCATGATTTTTGCTACGTGTCACAGGTGAGGGGGTAAATTCATGATCCATTTCATGTCATCAACTAGGGAGAGTTGGACATTGGTGAAGGGGAAACATTTTCAGAGTTCTTGGTGGAGATAGAGGATCGACAGGAGCGGGTCCTATAGGGGTGGTTGATTCCTTTGGCGCACATTTGGTGGCAACATGAGAATCTTCAAAAGAGCACATGGGAGCGGGAGGCTCAAATTCGTTCTCAGTACCTCCATCTGTTTGATTAGTTTTGTTTTGGATTTCACGGATGTAAAGCCCTAAGGTTGAGAGAATTTAATGTCTTGGAATTTCAATGTAATTTTTTTATTATATGTAATTATTTAGAGACTTCGGAATTTAACGGCACATGAATCTATGGCTTGGAGATCCCAGAATGGAATTTTTAACTTTTTTTAACGTACGTTCAGTAAACGTGTGAGTTGGATTTTCTATCTTTAAAACCAGTGCTCAGATTGAAAATCCTAGGGAACCATTGAATTAGTAACATCGAGATTCGCCTAGAAATGACTTAATTTCAGCCGCCCAAGGTCGAGTAGAAAAGTTATTTTTCAGATGTTTCGAGAAAAATAATAAATCAATTTAAAGGAATTATTTTATTTCTTTCTCATTATTGGGTGGCGGATGGCGACGATGCAGTGCAATGATGAGGTGGTGATGGGGTGCATTAATGGAGAACCAATAAAGGCTCTTTGAAACCATGACACTAATTTTATAAAGACTCATTAAATGTGGCTCATTAAATATTGCCCATAAAATAAGAATCATTAATGGGAACATTGTCACTGCACTTTTTGTTTTCTTTTAATAATCCAACATGTGGAGTTTGGAAATTAAACATTGAGGATTCCATGAAAAAACATTGGCGAATATCCTCCCCAACGTAGAAGGAAGAACACTAGAAAATCTTCATCATCTTCGACGAACCTCGAAGAATTGAGCAAGAAGCGACGACTTCGACCACTTGGACTCCCGAGAATGAACATGTCGACATCAAATGTCAACGAGGTAGTGGTTGTTTTATTTTTATGTATTCCTCATTATTTTATAAAAACGGTGAATTTGAATCAACTCGTGAACATGTTGATCCACAATTAGTGCATTATGAGGAAGGGTGACAATTTCTTAGGGATTCATTATTTGGGATTCAAACCATCCATGAAATGGTTGAACTACAATCCTCAACCCCCTTGATTTAAACCTCTAACGCGAAGGGACCAGGTCGACACAAACAAGGCCCGAGCGCCTCTGCTCATGTGTTATTGGTGGATGCATTATCAATGTGGCGGAAATTCAATTCCGAGGATTTAGTAGGAATGGAAGCAACCTGAGGGGCCTGTAGACACAAATGGATCGTAAAACAGACCACCATAGAAACTACGGTGTCCCATGGAAGTTTCTTTTGGTACAGTGGTCGGACTATACCGGCGCTTGATGAGGGAGGTGCCATCTAGTTCAATGGAAGCAATAGATTTTACCAACCCTCTCCAATGACACTGGAGGAGGGAGGCACGCTGTCGGCACGCCGCGATGGCAGGATGGCTTAGTCAACCAGCCGTGGTGGGAGGAATCACAACTCCAGGGGAGTGCCGAATGGAGGAGGGTGGCCCGCCTCTGGGCCACTCAGGCGCCAGCGAGCTGCGGTCTATCAACCGTGGATTTAGGGGCCCACATACATGGGGTCAATGGAACAGGTGGGACACAACATGGCTGGTGTGTCCCAATCGGGTGATGGATCCCGACCACCTCATGCAGTCGAATCATGGGTCGGTAGGCTAGGCCCTTGTCAGCAGGCCAGACCCGCAACTCAGCAGGTCAGTCCCGCGACCCTATGGGTCAGAACACCACCAAGAATTCGGACCCACGTCGGCGGGTCGGACCCCCGTCCAGTGGGCCGGACCCATGCCGGTAGGCTGGAACCACACCGTTTGGGTCGTGCTTGACTAGACCGGGTCATTGGGTGACCAAGCGGGCTAGACTCTCAACAATGCCAGGCGGAGTCCATCGAGGCCCATTGGGCCTGACCCTTTTGTCCATACCGAACCAGACCGACCCAAACCTGAACCATGTCAGTTTGAGTCCGTCGATCTTAAAATGGGGTATGTGGGATTCCCAAAATGGGTTGGTCGGGTCAATCCGACCTGGTTGGACCGGGCCATGTCGCAGCCGCCCCCTTGGTTACTAAAACAATTGTATCCTGCAAACCGAACGTCTGATTAACAAGCCATTTGTGGTGTTGGTACCCTCTTGATGATCCAGATCTTTTTTAACAGTATATGGTGACATTCATGGAAATTTTAGATGTGAATAATTGCTTGAGGAACGATTGGCTGAGACCTGAGGACTGCTGACATTCGACTCTGTAAGACTCAACCTTGGCCCAGTGGGAAGCACTTATCTGTGAATTTGTAGCACCAAATTGGGAAGCACTTCTCTGTGACTTTTCAAGCCCATGGTAAGTGACGAGGGGTACCTCAGCTAGCCTAAACTAGTGGGATTCACTTCACTGTGACTTTCCAGGCCCACGATACATGATGTGGTGGTGTACCTAAGAAATAAAAGGTTAGTGGGAAGAACTTATTCATGACTTGGAAGGCCCACTGTACTCATTATAGGAGAAGTTCTCCAACAGGTGAGGTGTTCGATGATGTGACTGATGATTCTACTATTACTATCCTAGAATATATCTGGTGTGAGTCATCTTGTGTTTCATGCTTTAATTTGAGGAATTTCTATGTGGTTTTCTCTTTTTGTTTTAGGGTCCCAATTGAGTACTATGTTACTAACCCTTGCACGGGCTTCGCCCGCACCTGTTGTGTCTGGTGTAGAAGACTGACTTTTCGAAAGGGGTGCTCAGGGCGACAGGACTGACAGATGCTACAACGGTGGACATGGTGGCCTAGGACCAGGCAGGGCCTAGTAGGACCGGGTGAACAGGACACACTACATAGGCTTCTAGTAGCATCACTGCTCTCATGATTAGGTGGGGTTTTCTATGGATGGTCATCAGAGTTTCCTTCTTTTTACTTTCTGTTTTAGTTCTTTGTTGGGTTTGTATTCTGGCCCACTTACTTTCAGTTGTACTTGTACGTAGATTTGTTTTAGTGGTACTTGTTTCCCCCTTTCAGTGTGTTGGGATGTGGTTGGGTGCATGTGTGTGTACATATACTCTGGGAAATTCCTCCCACATGCAGGTTAACGCCTTTGGTGTTAGTCTCCAACCCCTGGTATTCGAGAGGCAGTTTTGGGGTAGTCACGGCATGGGACCTAGGGGATAGGTTGTGGCATAAATATTTACATTATTATATACCAATGCATTCTAGAGTCCTTTTAAATAAAATATAATTAACACTCTTAAAGTAAATAAATTTAAATCTTTACATATCACTTTTCCAATGTATAATAATCCTATTTTATGATATAAATATAAATATATTTTGTATTTTGACTAGCATAATATTTTAGGAAATATTGATATTCATAACTTCACTCTAACTAAAATAAACATTTTAAATTTTCTTTAGCATTACATATCCAAAACTCCATAGTATAATAAGTTTATATCATTTAAAATTAGACTGCTAAAATCCTTTACTTGTTAACTTCTAACTCCATATGTTTAAATGTACTTACACTGTCATTTCATAAATTATATTATCTTATTAATAAGATGTAACGATACAAAAACACTTTTTTGTTACAAAAAAATTATATCTTATTAGTATATTTATTTAACAAATAAATACAGTTTCGTAATAACATAAGATATACTATGTGTTTTCAATATTTTCCTATCATGGACCCTTCACTATAAAAGTTCCCCTCTGGGGACAAAAATAAAGGGACCTAAAACCCCTAGAGTTGCACCCTCGGTTGGCCCTAGTTTGGTGAAGAGTACCGAATGTATAAAAATATCACATAAATGGGAGGAATTGCCCACTATAATATTGGAACATGAGATATGTTAAATCAACTATATGAAAATCCATAAAATAATATAACATGTAAACCAAAACCAACTCAAAATGAATGTATGTAGAAAAAAATACGAGGAGTCTCAAAATAAAGTGCCGAAAGAAAATCCTAAGGTATATAATCTACAAAAACTCGACAGTTAGAGCTATAAATGTCCAACATGGTCAGTGTAGTCCACCTTGAGACCAAAAAAATTTTATATACCTTGGGTGAGAATAAAAATATACTTAGTAGGATCTTACATGATGTATCTCATGCACATGTGGAAAGATCATACTAATGCACTAGTGACCAAACAGTAGAACCAAAAAAACCTAAGTATGTAAACTAACCAATCCCATACTCACCATGACATGGTCACCAAATAAAGCATCCATGTAATGTGAAATAATAAGAAATATGTCAAAAAAATTGTACCTTCAATCGCTTTCCACCCAGTTTTCCGCACTCAAACCCAAACATCATACTATATGTCACACCCATATGTTCTATATAGTAACCCCAACTAAGAACTCTTAGGCCATAAAATTCCATATAACCCAAATAAACATTTCCCATCACATCACATCTCACCCAAAGACACCCGGTCCATAACATCACATCACATATTTCTCATATACACCATGGTAATTTTAATACATCTCAACAATAGCCACAACTCGGATAATTCCATATCATGAACTTGACAGATATAAACATCATTCCATCCTCCATATATGCATGAAACCCACCATAATATATCTCATAATATCATTAAAAATCACTATATTTAAATTTTTTATATCTAGTAATCACAACACATGCATATTAATGTTACATTTAAGAGAGATCGGGGAAGATATGGCATCTATCCAACCAACCTTAGCATTTGGTTGTTTGAAAAAACACCCTGAAAACATTTGTTTTTATGCACATGGTACTCTAAATTGGTTCAGTGAATATAAAAATAATTAGGAAGTATAATTTACATATATTTCTACACACAATTCCATTATATGGGTTCACAACAAGAGTACCAATCAACTCAATTTAACGACCCAAACATTTGAATAGTATTTAGCTTCCTGAAAATTATTTTCTTACTATGTCATAATCAACACAAAAATATAAGTATAAATGAAATGTGACCGTCATGTTTTAATCATTATATGAACATTGGTTAATATGATTGCTAGGTAATATGATGGTTGGAAATAATAATAAACATTATAATTATTGTTTATAACTAGAAATAATAATGGATAATTAATGCAGAAAGAAGAGTCGATGGCCTCATCCAGTAGACTCAGGCCATACAAATCCCATTTTCTAAAGCTTGGTAAGTAGGTAGAATCACATGGATTTTCTCTGGACCAATACCTAGCCAAGATTCATTATGTTAATCTTGAATGAAATCTCCTATGTGAGAAGTTCATGTTAGTGGATATTACCACTCGGGCACTGTTGTCTAAGCCGCTCCAAGAGTCCATCACCATTACACACCTTACCCTTTAGTCGTATGAGGGATTGTATGGGTTTATTTGTCATGTTTGTAGTTTCATTAAATGTAATCCTGTTTTTTTAATAAAATTTTTATTCCATCATTTCTGTTTTAAGAATAGTTTAGCTTAAAAATTGAGATAGAATTTTATAAATTAATTTTTCGAGTAAAAATTAGACTTTTAAAAAAGATATAAATTGTCATATAAAAATAATAATTTATTAACAATTATTATTATAATTGATTAGTGTTATAAAAACACTCATTTTAAATTAAAAATCAAAAAATAATTTTATTTTTTTCAAGTTTTGAAACTTTTACTATGCATGTCGCTATGCATTTTATGTCCTCTTATATTTTTAATAATAAAGCACTTTTATAGATAAAAATAAAAATTTTAATATGTAGAGATTTATTAAGGTAAAATAAACATCAATTTTTAATTCCGAATATCGATATTAGGTTAAAGCGAATTTATGATATTTTTGTAAAATGTTTTGTTTTTCGGTGAATAGTAAAAATACATTTTTCATTTTTTGTTATGTTTAATGACATCATTGATGATGTAATCATGATTTAATAATTTAGATCGACTCTTGAGTAATATAATACGATATTTGGTGTCCCAATTGGCCATTACAATGGGTAAATACCATGGATTTTCAAATACCACTAATGAGGTGTCCTTTAAAATTTATAAAAAACTCCCCCCTTAATTTCTATAAATACCCACCCATTACATCATTTACATTCCTTAAAAAACCATTCCCCATGATGTACTGATATTATTACCTCCCAATTATTCATTCCAAGGTTCCATCAATCACCCAATGTCATGAACTTAGAGTTTTATAAATTACTCTTCAAGTTAAAGGACTTCCCAACTTCTCTTTTCCTTTGATGTTATTCTTTACATGGTATGTGATTGAAATTTCCATACCATGTTCTTATTTCCATTTTATTATTTCCATATACAATATTACGATTCCTTTATGAATGGGTTACCCCTGTCCCCCCTCTATTTAATGATTTATAAAACTATGTTTCATACCCTTTATGCTGCAGAATATTCGTCTCAAAATATCTCTCATTTCTCAATAAATTATTTTATTTTCATTATGTGAATGCCAAATCCTCATTCATTTCTAGAGTTATTAATCAAAATATAAAAATTATTTATTTGATTCTGGAAGTTACATACATAAATCCCTCATTCCTTTATATGGGTTATAAACGACATAATGATCATGTTTTAAGCATTTTTTAATACACGTTGATTTTGATATATAAGACATTTATTTTATTATCTACGGGTTAGTTATAAAATTCATGATTATGATCTGTGTGGCTCACATGAAAATAAGTACATATTATGGATGCACCCTAATAGAACTCCAATGCATTGGGAAAAAAATTAATCTCCTGAGATTACAAGTTTTACGATACCCTCGTGAATATACTTGTTAATTTTTATGACAACTTGTGGATAGACATTAGTGATATGATTATGAATGTATGAATTAAATATTTCATCCAAATTTGCAAGTTATTATTAAAGATAATATTATTATGATATTCCTCTTTATCATTCCTTTACGATATTCCTCATTTTCTTATTGATATTGCTCAAGTTCACATGTAAACTGTTTCACTTGTTTTCCATTACTATGACTTATGATCACCCTTTTATTTGATGTATTTCCACATGTTATGAGATAAAATGAATGTAATTAAGATGAACCTTGAATAATACATTGATGTGTAATAGAATATTGTTTTATGTTTTCATTTATTATGTACCCTATTTCCATGACACTAAACATTAAAAGATTCTATGTTTGTAAAATGTCATGTAAAGTTATGTAATAAAAAGGCGAGATGTTATAGTTGGTATCAAAGGATAGTTTAGTTATTTGTGGAATTTTGGATTTCAAAACATTATAACCAACCCTAATGAAATGTTTAAATATAGGAAAACATCATGGTAATTTGGTGAAATATTAATTATATGTTTTCTAAACAAATAAATCCATATATGGATACGAACAAGTGGATGTGGATCTGGAACATATATATCTTGGGGAAAAACCTGAAAACAATGAATCCACCTAGAATCAAATGAGAACCGGTGCACAATAATGGGCCTTGATTCACTCTTGGTTTGACACTCTCGGAGGATATGTTTGGTTAATCATAAGATTTTTATGAACCATTATGAAGAATTTATAGATAATGTAATTGTTGAAAATTAATAACATGTTTATGAATGATGTTTTAAGATGTTAAAAATCCTTTAGTGTTATAATAATCTTAAATTAAACAAGTTTCTCACTATGGTTTTCTTCTTTCAAAAAATGGTGGGAAAATAGGAGGAACCATACAAATAGTGACTGCAATGGACCATGCGTCGACGCTCCCACGATGGAATAAGGAATAGAAACATTCATGAGAATGATGGATCAAAGGACTTGAGTAATGGGAAATAACATGAATCAAGATAAGAGGAAAATTTCTCCAAGAAGGGAACAACATTCCATTATGTCCATTAAGGACCAAAAACCACAATCATTTAATGGATATACCAGAAAATTGATTGTGGAATAGTGGATAAGCTCTATTAAATATATATTTTCTATACTTCATAGTTCTGAACAAGATAAAGTCACCATGGAATTTTACCACATAGAGGGAAAAGTTGATCAGTGGTGGTAACTGATTAAAAACACAAGACCAAGTGGGGAGATTAAAGCTGTGGCATGAGAAGAGTTCAAAGGCATTAATATTCAATTATTATTTCCCTCAATCGAGGAGACAGAAAATGGAGAAGGAATTTATTGAGATTAAGTATAAAGAGAATTAATCTATCGGAAGCTACGAGATGAACTTCACAAGGCTATCACGTTACACCTATATCTTTTTCATGGATCCAAATGGTAAGGTTGATAGATTCTTCAGTGGACTGAGACCCCATCTATAGAAGAATATATCCAATCGAGGCTATAACAACTGTGAGGAGATCGTATGAAGTGCTATGAAAGTCAAACTGGAATATAGTGAGACGTAATAGTCCCATAAATCCAATAAAAAGAAGAGATCAATGGATCTATTCAAGGGGAGGAGAATTTGATCGAGTAAGAGGAGGAAAGAAAGTGAATCTTCCCACATGTAATAAATGTTGGAGGAAAAATTTGGAGAACTGTCTTCTCAAAAGTGGTAAGTGTTACATGTGTGTAAGATATGAACTTATCCCTCAAAATTGTCGAAGTGAGGTGAAACCTCAACCTCCGAAAACTAACAAAAAAGGTAAGATAGTACAGCCCCTACCTGAAATACAATGCTTAAAGTGTGGACAACTTGGGAATGTTTCCAATCATAGTCCAAATCTGAGGGAAGTAGTGGGGAATCAGCATTATCCACAGTATATGCCAAGGGATCAAGGTCATTATTTTTCTATCACGAAGCCCGAAGTTGAAGCTCAAAATGATGTGGTGGTAGGTAATCTTGTCTTTCTATCAAAGCTATAAATTACTATGTTTTATTCTAGTTCTATGATTTATTTATTTTCTATATGTTTACAAAAAATATAGAATAAATTCAAAAACTAATAAAAGTATAGTTATCAGTCAAGACTCATGGAGGGATTATACAAGAATCAATGGTGTTTAGAAACTCTAGTATTTACTTTTGCGAGCACAATCTTATTGAAAATATAGTAGTCATTACCATTTTGTAATTCGACTTTATTCTTGGGATATACTAGATCTCAAGGTATAATACTAAGATAAAATTAATAAGTAATGAAATATTATAAGTATTAAATGGAAAACATGTATTTTTCTTCCAAGGAGAGATATTTCAACCCAATATTTTTCCAGAATAACCTCCTCTATCATTCTTTATGGATTTTATCAGTAAATAATAAGAAGGAAAAGAGAGTATAAGGATAGATAATGTCCCCATAATTTAGGAATATATTGATATATTTCCTGAGGAGTTACCTAAGCCTCCCCTATAAAGAGAAGTAGGGTTCTCCATGGAAGTCTTATTGGCTTCCAAGATGATTTCAAAAACATTGTATAGAATGGATAATGTGAAGCTTGAGGATTTAAAGAAGAAACTCCAAGATCTTTTGAAGAAGGGGTTTATTTGACGAAGTGTGTCTCCTTGGGAAGGACAGGGTTATCTTTGTCAAGAATAATGACAGATCAATGCAATTATGAATTGATTATAGAAAAGTGAACATGGTCATAGTAAAGAACAAATACCCTCTTACAAAATTGATGATTTATTTGACCAGAATCATGGGGCTCAGTTCTTCTCCACGATTGATATATGATATGGTTAACATCAATTTAGGGATAAGAAAGAAGTGATTACAAAAAATTCCTTATGATCAAGATATGATCATTATGATTTTGTTTTTATAACATTCAGATTGAATAATGCACCAACTATTTTTATGGATTTTATGAATGAAGTCTTTAATGACTACCTTGAAAACATTTTGGTAGTTTTTATTGATAATATTCTGATTTATTCCATAACCTGGGAGGAGAATGGTGATCATCTAGGGGTTATATTGAAAACTATGTGGAAGGAGAGGTTATTTGGAATGTTTATAAAGTGTGAGATTTGGTTCAAGAAAGCTTTTTTCATGGGGCATATTACCAGTGAAGAGATCTCAATTGACCCTACAAAGATAATGGTTTTAGAGGAGTGGCCTCGTCCTACAATAGTAACAAATATTCGTAGTTTCCTTGGATTAGCAGGATATTATAGGAGGTTTTTGGAAAACTTATTAGGACTTTCTAATCCATTAACTAAGTTATATTGAATAGGGTATAAATTCATCTAGACAATGAAGTGTGAATAAAGTATCCAATAGTTGAATAAGTTATTGGTTACTTTATCTATGTTAACTCTACACTCAATCATAGGAGGATTCATTATTTTTAATGATTCATATCTAAAAGGGATTGGGTGCATCCTCTTGTAAAATGAAAAGGAAATTGATTATGTATATCTATTTCTAAAGCCTCATGAGTAGAATTATCCTATGCATGATCTTGAGCTGGCTATGGGTGTTTTGGCTCTGAAGATATGTAGGCACTATCCTTATGGGGATAAATGTGATATATATACAGACCATCAAATTTTGATGTATATTTTCATGAAAAAGGAATTGAACATGAGATAGAGAAGATGTTTTGAACTTCTTAAAGACCATTTTTTTAAAATCATTATCATCCCGAAGGAAAAAATAAAGTTGCTGATACATTATGTATGAAAGACCATATTGTTATAACAATGGTGAGGATTTATGGAGATCCCTTGATCAAATACCCAGTGAAATTGTACATGGGAACTATAAGGGAAGGGAAAACATCAACCTAATCCCAAATAATTTCTTAACCATCATTACATGAGAAGATCTAGAAATCTCAAAAAGAAGATCCTTTGTTACAGAATAAGTTTGAGTCTATGAAGGATGAGATGTTTCTGAAGTTCAATATTGATAAAGAAGGTGTACTAATATATTACACAAGATTTTGTGTTCCATATATTCTGAAAATAAAGAAGGATATGATGGATGAAGCACAAAGATCTACATTCTTTATACATCATGGAAGAAAGAAAACTTATAGGGACCTTCATAATCATTATTGGTGCAATAATATGAAATGGGAGATTACTGACTACACTACAAGTTTCTTGGTATGTTTGCAAGTGATGGAACAATGAAAAATTCTTAAAGGTGTATTACAACTACTACCTATACATGCATGGAAGTGGGACAATATCACTATGGACTTTGTCATTGGTCTCCCAATAGCTTCCAAAGGAAAAAATGCGATATGTGTTATATTGAACCATCTCACTAAGACTACCCATTTTATCTTTATTCGGTATGATGTATCTCTTGATTATCTATCTAGGAATTATGTGAAGGAAGTGGTAAGGCAACATAGAGTTCCACTTTCTATCATATTTGGTCATGATCAAAGGTCACATCAAAATTCTAGAGAGGTCTTCAACATGATCTATGTACCAAATTGAATTTCGGTATGACCTATCAACCCCAAACTGATGTCCAATATGAAAGGACAATTCAGAAACTTGAGTACATGCTGAAAAAAAGCTCAATCAAATTTAAAGGTAGATGGGATCAACATCTCCCATTCGTTGAGTTCTCATACAACAAAAACTTACACTCGAGCATTCTAATGGAACCCTATGAAGCTCTATTTAGGAAGTGATGTAGAACTCATACTTCTTAGGATGAATCTGGTGTGAGAATGATTCGTGGGTTTGATCTTGTGCAAGAGATGACAGAACAGTTTCATGTCGTCCAACAACACATTAAGGTTTCTTAGAGTCGGTTGAAGTGCTATGATGACAACTGTCAGAGGGACTTGGAGTTTAATATTACAGATAAAATATTCCTTCGGATTTATTCAATGGAAGAGAGTCATATGGTTTGGAAAGAAAGGGAAGCTCAGCCACATGTACATTATCCCCTCTGAAATCCACGATCGCGTAGGAGCAGTGTCCTATCAGCTTGAAATTCCTCCAAATATAGCTCAATTTCCTGATATATTCCATGTATCCCTCTTGGGGAAGTACGTATCTAACCCTCAACATGTACTAAATCTATATATGGTATAACTGTAAAATTAACTCTTTTATGAGGAGGAGTCGATGGAGATCCTGGATCATAGAGACAAGCTTATATGCAAAAGACTACACATTATGTTAAAGTGTTGTGGAGGAACATAAAATATGAGAAGCCACAAGGGAACTCAAAGAGACTATGGGACGAAAGTACCCACACCATTTCACTTTTGAGGATATGATTTGAAATTTCAGGGATAAAATTTCTTATGGGGGGAAAATGTAACGACCCGAACTATTAAATAATATTTTGTTTCTTGAAAATTTATGTCTTACTATGTTATAATCAATATAAATATATAATTATAAATGAAATGTGTCGATCGTGTTTTTACTGTTATATAACCATTGGTTTATATAAATTTTGGTTAATATGACCATTAGAAACACTAATATATGTTATAAAAATTGTTTAAAAATATAAATGATAATGAATAATTAATGCAGAAAGAAGAGTCAGCGGCCTCATCCTATAGACTCAGGTCATATGAAGCCCATTTTTCACAGATTTGGAAGGAGGTAGCCTCACTAGGAATCACTTTGGATCAAGATAAATCTGAGATTCAACATGTTATTCTTGAATGAAAACATGTACGAGGTAAGTTCATGTTAGTGAACATTACAACTCAAGAAATGTTATATGAGCCTCCCCAAGAGTCTGTCACCATCTCACACCTAACCATTAGGTAATATGCTGGTTTTTAAGGGGTTATGTGTCAAGGATCTAGTTACTTAAAATTTAATCCCACTTTTTTAATAAAATTTTTATTTCATCATTTCCATTTTAAGAATAGTCTTTCATAAAAATTGATATGAAATTTGATAAATTGATTTTTATGGTAAAAATTGTACTTTTAATTAAGATATAAATTGTCATTTTAAAAAATTATTTACTAATAATGTTTATTATAATGAAATAGTGTTATAAAAAATCATTTTTTAATTATAAATGATAAAATAATTATATATTTTTCATGTGTAGAAAAGTTTACAATACATGCCACTATGCATTTTCTGCCCGCTATTATTTTTAATCATAAATTATTTTTATTGTCAGAAATAAAATTTATCATATTTAGAGATTTATTAAGGGAAAAAAATGTTATTTTTGAATTCAAAATGTCGATATTAGTTTATAGTGAATTTATGATATTTTTGTAAAATGTTTTGTTATTCATTGAATAATAAAAATACAGTTTTGAGTTTTCAGTATATTTAATTACATTCTTAATGATATAATAATGATTTAATAATGTCTTAAGACTCTTCAATAATAAAATATGATATGAGGTTTTCCATGTGTCATGTACCGTGGTGCAACACCATGGGAAAGACCATGGTTTTGAAAATACCACTAATGCGGTGTCGTTTGAATTAATTAAAAACTAAAACTATTTAACTACAAATACCCACCCATTACATCATTTAGATTCATTCCAAAATAAATATCCCAGAATTTTGAAGATTATTTACTTTCATGGTGTCCTCCTAAGGTTCTCTTAATCCCCTAAGGTCCTGACCTTTGAGTTTTAGAAGTTACTCTTCTAGTTAAGGGAATTCATAACTTCTCTTTTCCTTTCATGTTCTCTTTTATGTAGTATGTATTTCAAATTTCCATAACATGTTACTATTTACATTTTATTATGTTCTTCTACTATATTATTAGTATTTTATTAATTGGTGAACCCTATCCCCTATATTTTTAATGTTTTATAAAACTATGTTTGATACCTATTATGCAGCCGAATTTTCATCTCAAGATCTGTATCTTTTGTCAAGATTTTTTTATTTTCATTATTTCAATATTGAAACCACATTCATTTCCAAATATATTCTTTAAGACATAAAAATTATATATTTTATTCTAAAATTTACATACATAAACCCCTCATTCCGTTTTTTTTGTTATAAATGACATATTGATTATGTTTTTAAACACTATTTAAAACACCACGATTTTGATATGAAACCCATTTATTTTATTATATATGTGTTATTTCTGAAATGTTTGGTTATAATATATGTGTCTCACATTAAAATAAATAAAAATTAATGGTTATCCATTATAGAACTCCAATGCATTGGGTCAATAAATTAATCTCGAGAGATGAAAAGTTTTATGATGCCTTGGTGAACAACCTTGGTAATTTTTATGACACCTTGGGGATGGATCTTGGTGATATACTTATGAATATATAAATTAAATAATTTAAAAACTTAGTCATGTTATGATTAAATATATTATTATTATATTTAGAACATATTTTTATCTTTTTGATAACATCAATAGAGCATCATCATTATGCCAAGCTAACCAAATGATGTTTCAGTATTGATAATGTCCACCTATTTGGTTGTGTGTTCTAAAAGGTAGGATTATTCGTGGAAAAAGAGAAAGTTTCATCCATGAAATATTTGGGGTGTCCCATGAATTTATTCAAGATTCAGAGTTTTTGTGTTTAGCTAGTTATTTTCACCTCATTATCCAGGACATCTCCAGTTTGGCAGCACCAATGTCATGTTAGACCAAGAAGGGAAGGGAGTTTGTTTGTTATGATTCTTACAAATTACTTTTTGATTAGCTAAAAGGAATGTTGGTCTCATCACATATCCTCACATTATCAGTTCTAGGTAAAGCATATATCATGCACCATTATGCTTCTGGAGTCTAACTCGGAGTAGTCTCTATGTAAGAGGATTGAGTGGTTTCTTATAGAATTAGACAGTAGAGACCGCATGAGATGAATTAACCCAATCATTACCTAGAGTTTTTTTGTGATGGTACAAACCCTAAGATATTGGTGGAACTATCTTTTGGGTGACAAATTTGTGGTGTACACTATCTATAAGAGACTCTAGTATATATTTTCTTAATAAGACACGATGGTTTTGAAGAGGAGGTGGGTCGAGTATCTTTAGTATTTTGACATTGAGATGGCTTATACATAATGAACGAGAAGTGATGTTTAGAATTATTTGAACTATAAGATGTAGACAGAGGAAATTAGGGAGTCTTTTGATGAAAGGAATTTGATGGAACTATTTGAAGACATGCATCATGATGTTTATGCATCTCAGGTATGAGTAGATATGTCTTCGACATCTATTTTACCCTTGATTTTGAACCAGATCTAGATAAAGAAGTTATCTAATCTAGATGGCATAGTTCTTTGAGACATTACATATGGTGTGGAAAAACCATCATGATGGTCTCCTGGATGTGGAAATTATCTTCTTTTCTATGGCCGAGTATGGGTTCCTATGAGGTTATGCAAGACACTGATGGGAGAGCTTCATGATTCTATAGGGTGGTACATCCTGATTAGAAAAATATATATAATGGAATCCTTGGAAAATAAATTTGGTTAAGAATTAAAAAAAAGTGAAAGGATTTGTGGAATGTTTTTTAGATGTGAGCATGAGAATGCCGAGCATTAGAGGGTAGTTGGGATTTTGGAGCCTTTTCCCATTCTTGAGTGAATTTGGGAGATGTCACAATGGATTCTTTTAAAGTATTACTCAGGAACATTCATATGAATGATGCAGTATGGGTGATCATGGATTGACGAAATAAGGCAGCCCACTTATTTTATGTTAGGGAGACCTTCTCCATCGATAAATTGGGTAGTCTTTACGTATGTCAGATAGTTTGGTTGCACAATGTTTTGAGGTGTATCATTTCTGATAGAGATCATCATTTTCGATCTCGGTTCTGGAAGGGTTTTAAGAAGGATTTGGGATTTCATGTTACTTTTAGCAAAACCCATCATCCTCAAAATGGTGGTTAATCTAAGAGGATTTTTCAGGTTATAGGCGATATGTTATAATCATGTGTTTTGTAATTTGTTTTGTGGTAGAAGAATATGGAACTCATCATGTTTATATATAATAATAGCTTATGGGAATTGATTTTTCTAGAACTATTCAAATCTTCTTATGAAAGGCCATGTTGTTATATTCATTGTTTTTTGGAGGCCAGTGAGTCATTTTTTGCTAGGTCTAGTCTTGTGTAGGATACATTTGAGTAGGTTTAGCTGGCCAGGAGATTGTTGGTGATTATATAGAGAAGGGAGAAATCATATTTAGACCATTGTAGGTGACCTCTATACTTTTTGGTTGGTCATCTTGGATTCCGTTAGTTGATTCCTAGGTTAAGAAAATGTTGTATCGGGAAATATGGAATCCTAGCACACAATTTTTTTGGCCATTTGAGATATTAGATATGGTCAGTCTAGTGGCATACTGATTATCCCTTACATAGTGATATAGTTCCATGCATGATGTGTCTCACATTTCATAGCTTCAGATCTATTATCCTAACCCTTCTCATGTGGGGAATGTTGAGGATTTGAATTTTTATGTTTATGCATCTCTTTAAAAGCATCACATACAAATTGGAGACCATAGTGTGAATTACCTCTGAAGTAGGACTATAACTCTGGTTTGAGTGTAGTGGCAGCATGGGGGTGTTTAGGAGGAGACCAAGGATATGGATTCTGATATGTGAGCATAGTGGTCAAAATTGTTCACTAAGATCGCACAACGATCCTTGTAGCAACTCGTGGATGATTTATAATATGGTGGGGAGGTTGTAAGATCTTATTTTTTTAGGAGTGTCCCACTTTTAGTTTTTCCATTAATAATTTTTCATTGGGTTTTCAATTTTTGTTAAGCCTAAGTGGCCAAGTCTTGTTTGGATAAATAGATCCTTTTTTGGGGGAAATGAGATATTTTTCAAGGATATAGTTTTGTTTTAATTTGTATTGTCTAGGTATAAACCTGTTAGATGGGTTTATGAGGTATTTACCTTATTTGGATGTATTTGAAGGTGGATCAAGTCCTTTGGTGTAAAATGTATTGATAAACTATATATTGGGTGATTACAAGTTTTTTATATGTTATATGTCATATTACTACCACTAGACACATGATGTGAACCAATACATGGTGTGAAATGGTTACATGTTGTGTAACCCATTCACGTCGTGTAATAGTTGATTGAGATAAATATTAACATTAGGAGGTTGGTTTATCTGCATATGCGTTTATAAATAAATACCTGACATATAAATGAATTGAACACCTTTTATTCACCAGGAGAAGTAGTTTTATATCTTCCATGCAGATTATTATTTATCCCATTTTGAGTTAATCATTATCTTATTAACCTTGGACAAACACTAGTTGTTTTTTGGATCCATTCCTACATTCTAGATGTCCCATTTTTTTGATCAATCCGTAGTAAGATTATGGATTTGTTATTCCCCTCATATTTTGTTTCTCTCCACTAGGAAGGTGGAATCTTTGGACAGATTTTGGTTTTATTCTTGATATGGGTTGTTTTATGTTATTATTTCAATACTCACCACCTTCTTCCTCATTGTTGTTACCCTTTGGATATGTTACGTAAATCACCAGTTAGAGGTAGGAAGTCTAAACCTAACCTTATAGTATATTTAATTAAAAGTATATAAAATATTATAATTGTGATAAGCTACTATGTTATTTAATTAATCTATTCTTTGATTAATGGTGAATCATGGATTTGAATATTGGTTGGATCTATTTGTGTACGATTATTGATGCAATCCATTTTTTTGGGTACCCGATGGTTGAGAAACCCCCTGATTAAAATTGAACTGGATAATGGCTTAAGGTGAGTCTAGCATGACATGGTACCTTATGTGATTGTTTAATATATAATCTCTAGGTATTTATTTTTTAATAGAGATGAATATTGATAAATTAAGATATAATGAAATTTTTATTGTGAGGTAATTCATTTATTTCTTAATTAATCATTTTGGCTCATGGTGTGATATTGTGATATCATTGCTATTATGAATTGTTGGGTTATGTTGCTGAAATTATTATATATCAGGATATTCTATGATACATGCTTAAATTTTTATTTAAGGTGATACGCCATGACACATGTTCAAATTCTTTTATACTGAACTATTCCATGACACATCAAGAAATTCATATATAGCGGGATATGCCTAGTTACACTTGATAAAATGATTATATAGGAGGATTTCCCAGTGATAAATAAAGAAATGTTTATATAGTAGGCTTGGCCTAACATTGTCTGATTTTACATGGTTATATAGTTATGGTTAGAATGGTTATGTTACATTCTTAGAGGAAATATGGAATGGTTTCGATGTAGTTTTATTGTTATATTATACTAATTGATTAATTAATACACATTTTTTTTAATTGCATAAAATTATTATCAGACTGGTTATGTTTGGAGATAGTGGTGTTAACCTTTCGAGTTTTAATCACACTATATTTGGTCTTTTGTATTGTACCCAAGAAGATTTCAATTATGAAATATTGGAAAAGGGAATGAAACCTTGTTATTGATTGTTTTCTTATAAAATTAGATGGAGTTTGGAGATAGAAATGGCATAGGGATCAGGACAAGTGAATTTTTATTATTTATGTTATTCTTCTAGTCTTTTATTCTATATTACTTCTAACATGACATTTAGTTACATATCATCATTTCATTACATGATTCTATACATTTATTTAATTTGTTTTACATTTTATTTCTTAGTGTTATGAGAAATTAAATCTATTTTTATATTTCTATAACTATTCTGTTTGTATTGTTTATTTCTGGTACTATGTAACTCTATACCAAGGGGCATAGTCTTCCCATAATATGGATCACACCCCACTACTAGTTGGCATCCTCTGGCATTTTAGGAGGTAATATTGAGGTCTTATATCCAATACTTTATGTCCATGTAAGGTAATTTAAAATAGGGGAAAATAATATGTAGGAGAATGGAAGTCGATGAGACCAGATTTGGTAGAGAAGATGGAAGAGAAAGATTAGTTGATTCAGATACACATTTGAATATCTCTGAATAGGTAGAAAATCAATGTGAATAATAGGAGTAATGATATCTCTTTCGAGGTAAGTGATCATATATTTCTTAAAAACTCTCTTTGGGAAAATGTAATTTTTCTTGGTAAGAAATGGAATTTGGGTCCAAAACTCATTGAACCATATGAAATCTGAGATAAATAGGGATAAGGTTTTTACCATGTGGTCTTACCTTCAAGTTCATCTCAAGGACATAACATATTTTATGTTTCAATGTAAAGAGTATATGTTCCTATTTCATCTCCTATTTTGGGACATGTAGTACTTCAGTTGGAAGAGAAAATATCTTATATAGAATATCTAGGTAAGGGTTTGCACCACAAAGATAATTTTTTTCCAAATAAGGTGATTCATAAGGTTATGTTTTTATTGAAAAAACAAATTCTTTAAGAGGAAACATGAGAATCTAAAAATGATACGATGGAACGATATCCTTACTAATTTGATAATTCAATAAAATTGAAAAGATGTAATTTATAAAACTATTTAGTTTTATATCATCCAAGGTAATTATATAATTAATCATTTACATTACAATGAATTAGATAGTTACATTAGTTATAAAATTTCAATGTAAATTTTAATTAAAATTGAAAATTGTTTTTATTAAACAGTTTTCTTATAATTTTACATTTAACAGATTCAATCCTAAATTTTAGAATTTGAATTTTATAAAATTAATATAATTATTTAAATCATCATATAAAATTTACTTTTATTGAAATATTTAGGTTTTTTATAAAATATTTAATTTTTAGCGAATAGTTAAAATACGAATTTTTATATGAAGCCTTTTATTTTTAATAAATTACTTAAATAAAGAGTAACAATATGTTTTCAATGTGATTTATAGTATCATAAGTATTGTTTATTGATATTTTTTATATATAATTTATATTTATTAAACATCATATTGGATTTTAATATAAGTTTGTTTTGGGGTTTAAAGATGGGTTATTCTAAAAACTACTTCAAAATACCTAATGTTTCTATATTTTCATAAACTAAAATAATCCCTAATAGGGAAAGGTCATAAAGTAATTGGATAAACTATATATAAATAAATATTAGTTTATTTTTATACATTTTTTAGTAATCATAGTGTTAATATATAATCATCATTTTTATAATAAATAAATTACTCAGCTTAAAAGCTCATTTTTTACCGTGTCTGTGGGATTAGTATTAAATAAAATTCTACCAAATTTTTCAGTTTAATATATAAAAATTGTTCCCATATTTTTCACTATAATAATTTATAATTATTAATAATTCCAAATTATTTTTCTTCCAAAATTAATTAGTGAATACATTTAAAATTAATTACAGTGATAAAGATAAACACCAGTTTATTAAGGGATTTAAATTTAAACGTAAGGGGAAAAATTAACTATAAATTGAATAAAACAAATTTTATAGACATATTTATACCATAAACCTTTTATTATAGATAATTTATTATTATTTATTCCTTTTAACATGAAAAAACAAGGGTCAAATTCACCCATTCAAAACAATTATAAGGGTGCCACTCACCTCACTTATAAAAGGCCAAACACTTCCCCTCTCTTTACACCATAAAAATAATTTTTTTAGAAATACCTTCCCATATAACTTCTTAAATTACGAAATCTCATCATAGTATCCTTTACTTGTACATAAATCTAACCATCGAAGGAATTCGGGGTAAACCAAAAGAAGATGCTTGAAGAAGAGGCAACTCTGATCAATGAGCATTTTGGTTTAATTTCCTCCTCTACAACCATTAAATTATTCTTATACCATGTTAATATAAAAAAAGTATATTCCATATACTAAGGTCTTTTTATTCTATGTAAAATACTTGAAAAAATGAAAAATACAATCAAATCGGTTATGGTATCATCATTCCTGTGTACGGCGGACTACTTCCTTGTGAAATGGTGTCATTCAATTTTCCATTACAACCTATCTAGGTTCGGTTTAAAGATAGACGTAATGTTTAAATATGACATTTTTTTAAAAAAAAATTATACCTATATAATCATTATATAATATATAACCATTTTATATTATATTTCATAAGAGATGAGATAATGTTGCTCGTGTGTACGATAGACAAAAGCGTCCCGAAGCGATGTTATTCATTTTTCACTAACTCATTACATAGAAGGTAATAAGGGTAATTATAATGAATATATGTAAGATAAATGAAATATTTATGATATTAATTACATATCTATATTTTTTAAAATATAATATATCATTTTCTTTTTACCTTTTGTCACACTAAAATAGTGATAACGTCGTTCATGGACATGTGGACTACCATCTCCATAAAGTAATGTTATTAATTTTTTCCCCACCACATCACTAATATGATATGTATATAAAATTATATATGATTAAATAATAAATTAATTATTATATAATTATAATTATGTAATGTTAAATTGATACTTACCATCTATCCCTAATGATAGTTCAAAAAAAGAATTTTTATTCATGTGTATGTATGCCCTTCTTCTTCTATGATCATAAATTTAGTTCATTATTCATAATCATATTTCATGATTGTATTTAAAATTATAATTTATGTATAAATATTAAAAATATGTCATGACTATTATTATGGTTATTTCTAATTAATGATCCCTTTAACCATAGTTTACCTACCAATGTCATTTTTGACGCATAAGACAAATATTGCTGAAACATCCGTCATAAACATAATTGAATAAGTAATTGTATATAACTTATTAATAATTGAAATAAAATTTATAATAAAATTTAAAAAAATTCCCATATAAGTAAAATATTTTTATTATTCATGAATATAAATACGCACAAACAAATTCAAACTCAATGTAAGGGACATCATCTCAATTTACTTTCATTGAGGCATATCTTGATGTTATGAACCTTTATTATCTTAGAAGATGTATATGTATCCACTTTGACATGTTATAAACTGAATTAATCTATTCTAATGGGTTTTAATGTTTTATTTAATGTTATTATTTCATGAGGACTATGATTTAAATATTCTCAAACTGACAAGGGACTTTTCTTCAAAATAAATCCTCTTTTAATGTTTTCCTTCAAAGTATCATTCTCATCAATGTAAAAGTTTTAAAAATGATTTTTAAATTGTTTTATATCAACAAAAAAGATTTATAAATTTCATTTTATGTATCTTATACTTTATTTCAAAGGATTTAAAATGGAATATTTTATTGTTTTTTAAATGGAACATCTTGACAAGCATAAAATGAAATGTATTATTTTTAAATCATGGCAACACTGAACTTTCCAGTCAATATCAAATATATTTGATTTATATATACCTTTGAAATCATATATATTTTCATAAGTGAAAGAACAACTTCCCCCTATTTTGGTAAATTTGGTACTAAAAATTATTTTTCAAAATAAAAGTATTTCAAAATGGGATTTTGAAAGAAAATGGTATTTTAATTTCTAAAAGTGATTTACATATGAGATTAAAATATTTTTCTGATGATGAAATGTTTTATTCATGTCATTATTCTCGGACATTATATTTTATTGGTGCACCCAGATAATAACAGTTTAGCATGCTATAGATTAAATGAAGGATGATCCTATATAATGATACACTAAATTGGGTAATGATTATGTTCAACATATAATTAATTTGGATGTTGGTGATATGGGTATTACAATTTGTATGGGTATGGTTAGGGCTCAGTAAGGGTTATGTATGGGACCTAAGAGATGATTTACCAAGGTAACTATATAACATTTCTATGATTTCTAATTAGTTTTAATTGAAATATTTTGTTTTCCAAAGGTAAAATAAATTTTCTTTTTAATGGAATGATATTTCACATTATGGGTAAAATATTATGTTTTTATGTAATGTATTTTCATGGTTTTTCATGTTTTTTACTAGAATGACACTCTTATTAATTTATGTCCCTTACAAAGATTTTTTTTCTCACCCGATTTTTTAAAATATTTTTCACATAATTTAAAGACATGTATAATAAAAGAAGAGTATAAGTTGAATGTTGTGAATATTATTCCTGAAAATAAATCACATTTTTTTTAAAAGGCTATATCTTATGGGTAAAAAAGATACTAATAGGAATTATACAATTTTTATTATATGGTATTATAATAAATGAGTGGTGGTATAATCCCCTAATTATATAAGGCTAAAATGATCATAAAATTGTAATAAATTAAATTCATGAATGAAACTCAGGAATATGTATTGTTTAAGGCAATGTCCTTATATATTTAATTAACAATATTATTGTTTATTTTAATATTTAAGCCAGCCTCTTATAGGTGGAATTAATTCTAATGATGTTTTTTTTTCATAATTAATGATCCAATGAATATTACTTGACCATTAAATCATTCTAAAAATGAAATTAAGATTCTAATAACTACATTTATTACATGGAATCCAAAAATAATTTATTGAGGAAAATAGTTTAATTAGGATTCCAAAATTATGAGAGTAAATTTATAAATTCAAAATAATATTTTAAAATTCCTTATTATAGTCCCTAAATTCATTTTATATTGAATGAAATATTTCATAAATTTTTAGGTATTTCTTATATCATAATGATATCATCAAAACCAGGGTACCCATTAAACCATAATTTTCACTTTTTTCATGAAAAAATAAATTTATCAAAAAAATGATAATTCTCAACATACAATAACATTATTATTATGATTATTAAATGGTTAATTTTTATTCAAAAAAGTTTTCTATCCTTATGAAATTTGAAAATGATTTTGAATTTCAAAATCATTCATTTGGTGCGTAGAACTCAAAAAAATATACTTTTTATAAAGGAAAATTTAATTATAAGATAGGTATGTATCCATGTTACTATTAAATTATATATATATATATATTATATTACTATCAAATTATTTTTGTTAATTTTTTAAATTCTTATTCTAATTAAGTGAAATATAGATTCTAAATACTTAATCGAGAAAAATGGGTTTTAGTATAATAAAATTTTTATTAATTAATTAAAATGACATGTTAAGGAACATTTTACATTTATAATAAATTTGTTTTCACCACATAATAATATTTTTTTTATAATAATAAACTATTATTTACATAAAAATAATATATATTTAAAAAAAATTATTATGAGAGAAGTTACTTATCGTATTTAAATGTAAATATTTAGAATGATAAAACATGTAACTAAATTTGATAATTTTTTTAGAAATTAAATCACTTAAAGTTTATTTAAAAATGAATTACAAGTTATTATTTTGGTATAAAAATGATATTTAACCTTTAACTATTAATAAAATAATTATCAAGGAAAAAATCATTAATAAAATTAACGTAATTACCAAATAAAACTATATATGATAACATAAATATAAATATAGTAATATTTTTATAATAAAATATCTATAAAATATTTGGAAGGAAGAAATAGAACAATGTATTTGATAGTGGAATTTGTTAGGCCCTTTTCTCCAATCGATCATAGGTTCAATCCACATGGCACTACCGGTTTTGAAAAGTTATTAGTCGACCAATGAGCTGCCCTTTTTCTAAAACTAATAAAAAAATTCATTATACATGAAAATTATATAAACATAATAACTTAGGTGATCAATATTTGTATTAATTTTTATATTACAAAAAATAAATAAATTCATTTAGCATTTACATTTATATTTATCAATGAAAATTTCTTATAATATTCATTGTAAATCTAGAATGTTGTATTTTACCCCTTTTAAAAATTTATTTCCTTCAAATTTACCCATTTAAAACACTTATTAAACACAAATTCTCACTTAAAATTTATATTTTTTTTATTAAAATTATAAATACTTAGAAGATGTTATACTTCTCCCATCATACTAGTTTAACCCAATACTCTAAATAACAACTCTATCTATAAATGTAACTAATGTAATACAACAATATTTTAGAATATATATTTATGTATATTTATAAATTAGTAATATGTTTTGGTATATTACCCCACATGAAAACCAAATGAAAAAAATATAAAAACACATTACATAAATATTCTTAAGAGAATTTAATAATGATAATACCTGTAGTAAATAAAAATATTATAATACATAATGATATTATAATGTTTATATAATAAATTAAGTAATGTTATATAATGGTAATATATTAAAATAATAATTTATTTAAAATTATTTAATTATTCTAGAATGGATCTATCATTATTTAATATATTTATTAATATAACACTTTTTGATAGTTAAACACATCGAAACTAGTTCACTGTAATTTTGTTTTTCAAGAAACGTATTAATGTCATTAGCCAAATGAAATGGGATATAAAATATTTTAAAAAATTAATATTATATCTTGAATAATCTAGGAAGGATAAATGCTGATAAATACATGAGAATTGATCTTATCAATATAAAACTTCTATGCAATAAGCAATCGAGAAATTATAACATCCAATGATGAAAATAAACTATAATTTAGAAACATATTTGAGAGATATGCTTATAAACGATATTTATAAGTATTAATATATTTGAATAAGTATCTTACATTATTTTTTTAATATAGTTATTCTCCTAGTATAATAGGTTAGAGAATATTTAAATATGATAGATTTATAGTAAGGAATTCTTCTTGATCCAACTTCATTTCATGTTACATGATAATTATTTTTTTACTTATTTTTAACATGATTGTGTTTATATATTTGATAATAATAATATAACTCCTTCTCTCTATATAGGAAAATAAGTTCTAAACAAAAAATTCTTACCTCAATAAATTTTTTCTCAAAAGTGTATCACTATTATGAATAATTGATATCCTCTTTATAAACTTATCTCCTCCATATACTTATTTTATGATTCCCATTAATCTTATATACTATATTTGGAACATAATTTTGTTTTATCTCATCTGACCTTCACCATTCCCTATTCTTTCATTCTAAAGGATTTTTATTATCACATTTTATGAGATCAGTTTTTAATAAGAGTATTGTATTATATTAAAAAATCATTTCATTATCATCTGTTTTATCTTACACTACATATTTCCATTGAAAACCCATTATGTATTTTTCATGGATCCATTATTTAATATTCTTTTTAAAAAGTATTTTTTCAAAATTTTGCACTTTGCATTTTTGAAAATGACATTTAAATGTGGCTTTAACTTAAACTTTAACGAAAATTGTAAAAACATTTTCTATATACACTTTTATTATTTCTTTCAACATTATGACCAATCTTCTCTATGAAAATTAATTAAATGTTTTAAAATAGTGTAAAATTTTATTTTTTTCATAATAATTGAAAAAATTAAACGAAATATAGTTATATTATTAAAATGTAAAATTTTTATTTTAAAAAGAAAGATTTAATTTGAAAAGGTATTATATGGATTATATTTTTTAAAATTATGTTTTCATGTGTTTGTATGTCTTCTCAAAGATTTTTTTTTAAAATAACATTTCTCTTATAATTTTTTTTTCTAAAACTGTATTTTATTTTTAAAGGTAAATTTTAAAAAATCATCAATATCAATGTATTTCCTTTTAAAGAACTCATTTTTAATAACATTTTAATCCTTTTAAAAAGGTGTTATTTTATATTACTTTTAAGTAAATTAATAAATGATCTTAAAATTTTATTTTTCATCAATGTAAATATATTTAAATATTCATACATACATTTGTGATATTTTATATATGTTATTAAAATTATTTCTCTAGATGGATTAAGAAATGTTATAAAAATGTTTTCCTAAAAATCATCCCTTTTTAATAGGTTAACTATGTAATTTTTTAAGTAAAAATGTTCTCATCCCACACATATGTATGTATGATTATTATTGTGACGTTTTGGGTCCAATATATCCCCTTTATAAATTATTTTGGGTTTTATATTCCATGAGATAAAGATGTTGAATGTGAACCTGATGTGGTTGATATATGTTCACAAGATTGAGTGTGAACCAAATGTGGTTTAGCTAGGTTCACATTATTGTGGGTGAACAAGATGAAGATATGATATTTTCACAAGTTTGAGCATGAACCAAATTAATATTATATAGTTTTAAAATATTGGTTTTGGAACAGATTCAGTTAGATAGGTTCATAATGTTATATTTTCCCTATGCTTATGTTTGGGTCAATGATTTTTATGCTATTTTTTAGGTAATGTTACATTTCTATACCATATTCATATAATTATTATCCATCAATCACTTATACTATCTCTAGATTCTACAATATTTTTCAGGTATATATGTTTCTTCATTTGAGAATTCAAGTTCTTTTTTCATGATTGATGAAAAACTCTTATTGCTCAAATATCTTTTAAGAAGTTATTTTTAACTTTCTCATGTTTTCTAATATGGTTATTATCTAACCCTTGATGACATGATGGTGTGTTTTTATTTTAAATGAAGATTTTATCTATCCAATTTCTTATATTTGATTCCCTATATTATAAAGAAGTGTATAACCAATGATGTGTCTATAAGGGATTACAGTTTGGTTTTAATTTTAATAAATGATCACAATTATCATAATATAATTTTATTATGTTTCTCATATATAAAGACACTAGAACATCCATCCCTAGGATAGTGTGAGTATTTTAAGATAAAATGTTTAAATCTTGGGATATATATAAGATAACCTTGGATAATTTCATTTTTTAAAACAATCTAGTGTGTAAAGAATTTTTTTAGCACTATAAATGAGAGTATGGATCTAGGGTACATCTATTTTTAGAATTTTGTTTTAGTTTTTTAGTCAATTTTAGTGATTTTGGGATTAGTATGAGATGTATACAGTGGAAACTGAGGAGATACATATAAGGTAAAAATCTATGTATAGGATAAAATCTGGAAGTTTTGGTAAAATATAGATTGTGTGGTCCTCCTAAAAATTAAATTACTATATGTACACTATCATGTGGGTGTTTTTGTAGAATAGATACACCTGTGGGAAATAACATTGAAAAATTCTAGATAAGTATCAACTCAATCTTCATGTTTTTGCTCGATGAGTGGGCCTAAGATTACACACTTGGATAGACACTCCCAAGGGATATTATTTGGTTAATCAAATTCTATATAAAAACTAATATTAAGGACTTAAATAAATTATTATCTGAAGATGATTTAGGTTTGAGAACCAAATAAAAAACCATAGATAGCCTATGATAAATTTAAGGAATGTTAAGTTGGTCCAATTTTTTCCAAGTTTAACTAAAAGTATCCTTGGGTGAAATAAAGGAGACCTTCAAGAATAAATCATAGGAATGAGTTTTTATATTCATACAACCATTTAATATTATTTTAAAATAAATTATGATAAAAAATTTGGTATTATTATTATTTTTTAATTAGGATCCTAAAAATGAACCTATTTATGCTATATTTTTATAAAATCATAATGAATTATGTTTAGGATAAATTGTTTCTCAAACATATAATGGATTTTGGGTTGGATATATTATTAGAATATATATCTTTATTTTCATAAGGATATCCTAGCTTTTTCCTTTATTTAATAGTAATTAAACCTATAAAGAAGTAATTTATTTAAGAGGGGAAAATGTAGTGCCTCTAGATTTTGGAATATTAATTTTTTATTCAAAATTAATAATTTTTTAGATAGCTTACTTCACATGAAAAACAAAACACAAACAATATAATAAATATTATATAAATATTATTATGAAAATTTGAGAATAATTTACCACTATTACATAAATATATTGCAATCAATCAAAAAAGTTATACAATATAGAATTATGAACACTCTAACATTATAGATTTATTATTTCAACAAACAAAATTTATTTATTTATATATTTTATTAAAAAATAATTTATAAATTGTTTAATTTGATTTCTTTAAAATGAGTTAAATTTTTATATATGTCATGTAAAAAAGAATAATTTTTAAGAGTTTTTTAAAATAATGGATTTTTTCTGAATAGTGAAAAATATTGTTTTTTATAAAAACAATGTGTTGATGAAAATTAAAACAAGAAATTATAAATTAAAAACATATTATTCATTTTTAATCATCAAAATTGTATTTAATCATCAATATTAATCATTTAAAAAAATAATTAAAATTTAGAAAAACTATAATAAACATTTTTAGAACAGAACTATTATTTTTTAGTTAAAAACATTATTTGTTGATTTATTTGAATTAAATTTTGTTTTGGTAAAAAAAATTACTTATTTTTAATCCACATATTTTTTTATAAGATACTAATTAATTTCATGAAAATAAATAAAATTGATAATTTAATTGAGTAAATGAATTGTAAGATTTTAACACAATTCTCTTAAAAATGATTTTTATGACCTTTTTACATTAATTATACAATTTTATTTTCTCATAAATAAAAAATTTATTTTATAAAATTCTTTTAAATATGGAATTATAATTGTCAAATTAGTTAATAAGGCCAAACTTAATTTTTTTCATTAAAATTAATTACCATGGTCAAAAAATAATTTGTTATGGTAAAAGTAAAAAAGGGATAGATGAGTATGACTAAGTGTAAATGAACTAAATAATTTAAAAAAACATACAGCCAAATTGTTTTAGGAGATGTGTCTCAAACATTACACCTTTTCATCCTTATTTTGAATTATAGATCCTTTAAACATTGAATGATAACATACCATTATTGAAATGTAATGGGTACTTCTATAAGGCCCCAGCCTTAAACCTTACTTAATCTTGAGTTATTACAAGATTACACATTGAGGATCTTTTCGGGTTTAGAGTTTTAGAGAATTAGATCATAAAACTTGCATTACATTCCACATATAAACAAAGTGGTCACATAAAGATAGTATTCTTCAATCCCATCAAGGGAAACATATTTAAAATAAAACATGGATTATTTCTTGACACTTCCTTGACACTATCATCATATCATGTACCTTTCCCTTGACCTTTGAAAAACATTTCAAAAAAAACTTGGGATGAGCATAAAAATCTCAATAAGGGATATAAAAATATGGAAAGGAAACATGGGTACATATATACATAAGAATGAAATCATACCTTACCCATAAAACATAATCACTTTAACATACCTCATCAAATCATGAATAAATCATAGAAATCATAAGACATAAAGGTAACTTGAGGCATTCATAACATCCTTACGTAGGGAGTAACCCTCTTGGTTACGTTTGGAATACCCATCACAGTATATTCCCTAAATATCTTCGCAGAAACCATAATGTTTCACTCCTTCGCGTTACCCAATGCATTGGAGAGCTATATCGGGCTCACCCGCCCTTAGTTTATCACGGAACCACCCGTCTTCATAATAATGCCCAAGAACCTCAACATAATCGTATCACATAAAACATGCATAAAGGAAACATAACATTTCCACCTTTCAATCACAAGATATCAATACAACACATTGATATAAAAACATTATGAAAACCATTTTCAATACCAAAACAAATGAAAAGTAAAACATGGTATTTATTTTTCTTTTAAAAAAATGGTATGGCTTGTAGAGGAAGCCGAAACTCAAATAATGGTCACGGTGGCGGGGAAGTCATTGTCACCGGATACGTACGACAAAAACATTCCCTTTTGTCGTTTAGAAAAACGCTTCGTATAAAAAAGATTCCTTTTGGATAAACATAAAAGTCAAAGGGGTTTATACACCGTATAAAAGAAGGTTGTGTATAAAACAAAATATGCCTCAATGAAAGGAGATTGAGATGAAGTCTCATACCTCTGGTCCGACTTGACTCGATCGTTCTTTAATGTCCTGAATAATAAACTTGAGTTAATTTCTACTTGCTTAAGAACCTTTTTCAAGTTCATTCTTCCTTTTATATCACTTATTACCATGTCATGAACACCATGTAATTATTTATGTTAATAACGGTCATTTTAACGATCATTGGTACTTGAGTAAAAAATAATCCCTTTATAATTACAATTTGTTCATGTATCCATTATATCTAGAATGTTATTCATGATGTAGATACCATATATGTCATATATATCCAGTATATGCATGCATTTAAAATATTACATAATCATTTAGAGGTAAGAAATGAAATGCACCGTTCATGGAGACGGTAAGCCGTACGTACGCGTGAACGCTACTTTCATTTATATTTCATATTTTATAAAATGGAATCATAATGATATAAAGGTATATTATAATTCCAGTATAATATCATATATAATATCATAGTTCCATCCTTTATACGTCCCACATATGGTATTTAACGAATCAAATCACTTTGAGGGGGTGGTAGTCCGCACTTCCTTAAATAAAGATATCGTGTTTACCCATAATGGAAATCATAAAGGTAAGCCCAAAATGAAAAATACATAAGCTTAAAGAAAACATAAACATATTATATATCATATATAAATATAGTGACATCTTAATGGCCACCTTTGAAGGTGTTAAAAGAATGTTGAACAATCATCATTTCGGGAGGCATAAATTCACCATCCACGAAAACAGTATGTTCGTTAACCATTAGATGTAGGTGTGTGTAGGTGCAGCTCGAATAATTCTTATAAAAACATCCTAGTATATTGAATATACTGGATTCGTTATAGAAGAAAATAATAAAAAGAGTTTAGGGGGTTGGAGATGCAAAATAAAACAAAAGGACTCAAAAGAAGACATTACCTTAAAATCGAGTAACTCCCTTTGGTTTGAGCTCAAAGGATTCCTTGGGAAGACTTCTGCCCAAAGTGAGGCTTCAAGGAGTAAGAGAGGGAAGTGGAGAGACAAAATGGGCAGGGGTTGGCCGAGCCAAAGGCTTTGGGAGTGTGGGTAAGGAGGTAGAGGTGGGGGCCTTTTATAAGAGGAGAGGAGGGAACTCTTGGAAAGTAAAGATAAGTTACTTTATTTTAAATAGAGTTTCTGATTCAAAAGATCCCACATTAATATAATTCGAGGATAAGGTGATAAGGGTTCTAAATCCACTCATCCAATTGGTTTTGGCCATGTGTAGGTTTTATATTTTACATTAACTTTCCATTTTATTTAAATCGTTAAATAATGAGGTCATCGCTGCATCATCATGATGTCATAAATAATTTAATTTATATAATGTCTAAAAATTATAAAAAAAATACAATGATGTAGGAACTATTTTTATCTTTCTAATTAATATTTATAGTTAAAAATCTGACTTGTTTAACCCCATATAAAAATTGTTTTAGTAACATCACTCATGTTTGTGTCATTTTTACTTTAATATTAAATAAAAAGTTATTTATGTCATTTCCAAACCAAAGTGATCCATGGGGTCCCCAAGTTGACCCATGGCTTTTCTTTGTCTGCCATGACACAACCAATGAGGGTAGGACATGTCTCAAGCTCATCTCATTTTATTAAAGCATTATTTTTAACTTAAACTACACTAATTACCTCTGATCGCGATTAAGAACTTAATAAGTTACTATTCACCAAAAAATTATTTTAATCCCATTGAACCACATTTTAATTCTTAATGAAAACCATGTATGTCGGATTTTTGAAATTCAAAACACAATGATGGAAAAATTTCATTTAAACGGAAAAATCAGTTTTTATAAGTACCACTTAGTGGTTTCACTATTCATCAAAAATTGAAGTTTTTCAGAAAATTACCAAAAATTACCCTAAGATATATTTGATATTCCGAATTCAAAAATGAAGTCTATTTTTCAAAATTCAAAACATATAAGTCAAAATAATTAATTTAATAATTAATTCCCGCTGTCATGAGAAATTGCGTGTTTTTATGAAACAATAAGTATCAAAAGATTGATACCAGTTTAAGTCCAATTTCAAAGTAAAATTTAATACAATGACCACCATTGGATGAAATGGTAAAAATATATTCTAATTTCACTTCAAAAACAATTCAAAAGATAATCTAATCATATAAATAAATTAGATTAAAAAACAGTTTTGATGTAAAATGCAGTATTTTTCACTATTCATTAAAAAATGAACATTGTTTGAAAAATACCAAAAATTTATCCAATGTAAAATTCAATGTCCCAATCATAAATAATATGTTTATTTTTACAAATTTAGATTATAAAATTTTCAAAAGATTTATTTAAAAAGGGTTTTCCATCAAAAGGCAGTAAAACAATCTTTTAAGAATATTAGTTTATTCCATGCTTATGATTGGATTTATTTTCATTTTAAGCCTCTAAAACACTATATAAATCATTAATAGACATAGATAAAATTATCTATTATTCATTACTTACTTGGGATGTTACATCCTTCCCCCCTTTAGAAAATTGCGTCCCCACAATTTATTTACTTTTCGAATAAATGGGGGTACTTATCCCTCATTGCATTTTCAGATTCCCATGTTGCCTCTTCTATCATGTGGTTTTTTCACAAAACCTTTACCTGATTAATCACCTTATTCCATAACACTTGCTCCCTATGGTCAAGAATCTGGACTGGTTGTTCCTCATAAGATAGGTTCTCTTCCAGCTGAACTACCTCTGGACTCAAAACATGAGATGGATCTGGCATATACTTTCTCAACATTGAAACGTGAAAAACATTGTGTACCTGAGATAAACTCGGAGGTAAAGCCACCCGGTATGCAACTGATCCAACTCTCTCTAGAATTTCATATGGTCTACTGAACCTTGGAATCATCTTTCCTTTCTTACCAAATTGCATCACACTTTTCCATGGTGATACTTTGAGAAAAACATGATCACCTACCTCAAAAGAGAGATCATTCCTCCTGTTGTCTGCATAAATCTTCTGTCTGCTCTGAGCTGTTCTCATGTGCTTCCGAATCAGCTGAACTTTTTCTGCCATCTCTTCTACCAATTCTGGGCCCATCAACTTCCTTTCACCCACTTCATCCCAGAAAGCTGGAGTTCGACACCGCTTCTCATATAATGCTTGAAATGGTGCCATCTGTATACTGGAATGAAAACTTTTATTATATGAAAATTCAACCAAAGAAAGATGTTGGTCCCAACTTCCCTGATAATCCATAGAGCAAGAACGTATATCCTCCAAGGTCTGAATTGTTCGTTCTGACTGTCCATCTGATTGAGGATGAAAAACTGTACTAAAATTTAATTCAGTACCCAACGACTTCTGAAGGCCTTCCCAAAAGTTAGAAGTGAACCTGGGATCACGATCAGATACAATGGAGAGGGGAACTCCATGTAACCTAACTATCTCTTTAAGATACAAACGGTAAAGTTGATCTAGGGAAAAAGTATCTCGTATAGCAAGTAAATGAGAAGATTTAGTCAAGCGATCAACAATAACCCAGATTGCATTATTACCTCGAGATGTCTTCGGTAATCCCACAACAAAGTCCATGGATATATTCTCCCATTTCCACTCTGGCACTGGTAAAGGCTGAAGAATCCTTTTCAGTAACTGCCACTCTGCTTTAACCTGTTGACATGTCAAACACTTCATAGTAAAATCATCAATATCTCTTTTCATTCCATCCCACTAGTAATACTCCCGCAGATCTCTGTACATCTTAGTACTTCCAGGATAAACTGAAAACAGAGAACTATGAGCTTCACATAACAACTCTCTCTTCAACTGTGAATCACAAGGCACACACAATCTCTTCCCAAATCTCAAAACACAATCATTATCAATGTTGAATTCAGGCAACTTACCTTTCTGAACCAACTCTACCTTTTTCTGCAACTCAATGTCTTGCTTCTGTGCTTGCTTGATTCTATCTGATAGAGATGATCTCACTGATACCTGAAACAAAATAGAAGAACTTCCTGCACCAACAACTTCTATTCCAAAGTTCATCAAATCCTTAACCAAAGGATCACGTTCCAAATGCAACATTGCTAATGAAGCATTACTTTTTCGACTTAAAGCATCAACCACTTTATTTGATTTTCCCGGATGGTAATGAATTATACAATCATAATCCTTGATTAATTCTAGCCATCTCCTTTGTCTCATGTTCAATTCTTTCTGAGTGAATATATACTTTATACTTTTGTGATCGGTATATATTTCACTCTTTACTCCATACAAATAATGCCTCCAAATTTTTAAAGCAAAAACAACAGCAGCTAATTCCAAATCATTTGTAGGGTAATTTACCTCGTGAGTTTTCAACTGTCGTGAAGCATAAGCAATTACCTGATCATTCTGCATTTGGACGCAACCAAGTCCTTTCAATGAAGCATTATTGTAGATAACAAACTCACCATTCCTGAAAGGTAGTGCCAAAACTGGAGAATTCACCAATCTTCTTTTCAATTCCTGAAAAAAATCATCACATTCTTTTGTCCAGATAAACTTAACACCCTTCCGAGTTAGCTTAGTCATTGGACTAGATAACCGTGAAAAATTTCTAACAAACCTTTGGTAATAGCCTTCCAAACCAAGGAAACTACGAATCTCTGTTACATTTTTGGGTCTTGGACATTCTTCAACAACCTTTGTTTTTGCAGGATCAATGGTTATCCCAACTTTAGAAACAATATGACCAAGGAAAGAAATTTGTTGCAACCAAAATTCACACTTGCTGAATTTCCCATACAATTTCTTTTCTTTCAAGGTTTGCAAAATGACCCTTAAATGTATTTCATGTTCTTATTTACTTTTAGAAAACACCAAAATATCATCAATGAAAACCACCACAAACTTATCCAAGAACTCATGGAAAATTATATTCATTAAGTCCATGAATACAGAAGGTGCATTGGTAAGCCCAAAAGGCATTACTAAAAATTCATAATGGCCATATCTTGTACGAAACGCAGTCTTCGGAACGTCTGCTTCCTTTACCTTCAGCTGATGGTACCCCGATCTCAAGTCAATCTTTGAAAAATACTGAGCTCCCTGGAGCTGATCAAACAAATCATCGATATGAGGCAAAGGATATTTGTTCTTAACAGTAATATTATTCAAGGCCCTATAATCAATGTAAAGTCTCATTGAACCATCTTTCTTTTTAACAATTAAAACAGGAGCACCCCATGGTGATGTGGTAGGTTGAATGAAACCATTCTCTAATAAATCTTGCAATTGCTCCTTCAACTCTAAAAGTTCAATTTGAGCCATTCGATAAGGGGGTTTTGAAATTGTCTTAGCATCTGGAACTAAGTAAACAGTAAACTCAACTTCCCGATCTGGTATTATTCCATGCAACTCATCAGAAAAAACATCAGGATAATCATTTACCACAGGCACATCATTAATCTGAACCGTTCCATTATTTTCAATGATGTGTGCAAGGTATGATTCATTTCCATCTTTTACAAGTTTCTCAGCCTCTTGATATGTTATCAAAAGTAAGGGTTCATTCTTGTAAAAAAAATTAAAGTCTTTCTGAAAAGAAACTTCTTTAGCACTACAGTCAATCTTATCATGGTAAATAGAGAGCCAATCCATACCTAGGATAACATCAAACTCTACTAGATGTAGAACAATAAGGTTTTCAAGTAGGTTCTTTCCACAGATAACGATATGAAGATTCTTATTAATTCTTCTTGCCTCAACATTTCCCCTAGGTGTTTTAACCACAAGTTCAGGAGTCATTTCTTGATATGGTATTCCCATTTTACTAGAAAAGGTTTCAGAGATGAAAGAATGTGTAGACCCCGAATCAAACAACACACTGGAATAATATGAAGAAACAAACAAAGTACCTGATACAACTTCATTTGATGGCCCAACATCCGCTGAAGTAGTTGCAAAGGATTTCACCACCCCTTTCTGCTTGTAGTCTAACTGCTTCCCATCACTCAAGATCTTTGTCGGACACTCGTTTGCACAGTGACCCATCTCATTGCTCTAAAAACATTTCACTAACTATAAATCAAATTTGGTCTTACCTTCACATTGATCCTTTTCAGTGCAATTACGAGCCTTATGTCCCATCTTACCACATCGGTAGCACTTTCCAGAATTTAGAAGACATTCCCCCATATGCCTTTTTCCACATTTATCACAAACTAGAAACTTAGTTTTCTTACCATCAGACTTTTTTGAATAATACTTACCTTTCTCCTGCCACCTCGGTCTCTTCTTCTGTTGGTTGTTATAGAACACTTGATCATCGACAAACTCCATTTCCACCTTCTCAGCACATCGAAAAAGTTTCTCATAACTTTTAAACTCACGAGAAGCTAATGCCCTTTGATATTTTGGCTTTAATCCTGAGTAAAAACGATTGATTTTACTATCAATGACTCAGATAAAATTCGGAGCATACCTTGCCAATCGAGTGAACCTTTCTTAATAGGTAGCCACTGAGTCTTCGTCATGCCTCAATTCCAAGAATTTCTTTTCCATCCTAAGTCGAACAGCCTTAGGAAAATAATTCTCAAGAAACATACCTTTGAATTCATCCCAGTCGAGAGCATCAATCTCATCAGCGTCCCTGAAATTTTTAACCATCGACCACCACTGAACTGCTTCACCCTCCAAACGATAAATAGCAAGACTAACCTTTTGATTGTCTGAACATCCCATGACATCGAAAATCTTCTCCAGTGATTTAATCCTCCCATCAGCTAGCACAGGGTCAGATGATCCTATGAATGATGGGGGATGTTGCCTCATGAAATGTTCCACCACTGACATGTTCCTCTGCGGTTGATCTGGCTGATCTCGTGCATGGATACCACCACCATTTATCGCTTGAGTCAACTGCACCATTACTGCAACAAACTGTTCAGTTCCAATTCTGACCATCTCCAGATGCTGATTCGGAAGGTTATTTCCTTCTGTATGCCTTCCTAGCACTGCTTCCCTGTTTCCTCTGCGGAAAACCATTCTGAACAAACATGTCTTAGATGAAGCAAAATGGTAATCTTCAAATGCTATATCACTTCAATTTGACCATAAAAAAAATATTTTTGGATAATCATTTAATAGAATTCTAACTCCTAAAGTTATCTAAACTGACCTTTGATACCAACTATAAGGACCCAGCCTTAAACCTTACTTAATCTTGAGTTATTACAAGATTACACATTGAGGATCTTTTCAGGTATAGAGTTTTAGAGAATTAGATCATAAAACATGCATTACATTCCACATATAAACAAAGTGGTTACATAAAGATAGTATTCTTCAATCCAATCAATGGAAACATATTTAAAATAAAACATGGATTATTTCTTGACACTTCCTTGACACTATCATCATATCATGTACCTTTCCCTTGACCTGTGAAAAAAAATTCAAAAAAAAACATGGGATGAGCATAAAAAGCTCAATAAGGGATATAAAAATATGGAAAGGAAAAATGGGTACATATATACATAAGAATGAAATAATACTTTACCCATAAAACATAATCACTTTAACATACCTCATCAAATCATGAATAAATCATAGAAATCATAAGACATAAAGGTAACTTGAGGCATTCATAACATCCTTACGTAGTGAGTAACCCTCTTAGTTACGTTTGGAATACCCACCACAGTATATTCCCTAAATCTCTTCGGAGAAACCTTAACGTTTCACTCCTTCGTGTTACCCAATGCATTGGAGAGCTATATTGGACTCACATGCCCATAGTTTATCACGGAACCACCCTTCTTCATAATAATGCCCAAGAACCTCAACATAATCGTATCACATAAAACATGCCTAAAGGAAACATAACATTTCCACCTTTCAATCACAAGATATCAATACAACACATTGATATAAAAACATTATCAAAACCATTTTCAATACCAAAATAAATGAAAAGTAAAACATGGTATTTATATTTCTTTTAAAAAAAGGTATGGCTTGTAGAGGAAGCCGAAACTCAAATAATGGTTACGGCGGCGGAGAAGTCGTTGTCGCCGCATACGTACGACAAAAACATTCCCTTTTGTCGTTTTATAAAACACTTCGTATAAAAAATATTCCTTTTGGATAAACGTAAAAGTAAAAGGGGTTTATACACCGTATAAAATAAGGTTGTGTATAAAACAAAATATGCCTCAATGAAAGGAGATTGAGACGAAGTCCCATACCTCAGGTCCGACTTGACTCGATCGTTATATAATGTCCTGAATAATAAACATGAGTTAATTTCTACTTTCTTAAGAACCTTTTTCAAGTTCATTATTCCTTTTATATCACTTATTACCATGTCATGAACACCATGTAATTATTTAAGTTAATAACGGTCATTTTAACGATCATTGGTACTTGAGTCAAAAATAAACCCTTTATAATTACAAGTTATTCATGTATACATTATATCCAGAATGTTATTCATGATGTAGATATCATATATGTCATATATATCCAGTATATTCTTGCATTTATAATATTAAATAATCATTTAGAGGTAAGAAATGAAATGCACTGTTCATGGAGACGGTAAGCCGTACGTACGCATGAACGCTACTTTCATTTCTATTTCGTATTTTATAGAATGGAATCATAATGATATAAAGGTATATTATAATTCCAGTATAATATCATATATAATATCATAGTTCCATCCTTTATACGTCCCACATATGGTATTTAACGAATCAAATCACTTTGAGGGGGCGGTAGTCTGTACTTCCTTAAATGAAGATATCATGTTTACCCATAATGGAAACCATAAAGGTATGCCCAAAATGAAAAATACATAAGCTTAAGGAAAACATAAACATATTATATATCATATATAAATATAGTGACATCTTAATGGCCACCTTTGAAGGTGTTAAAAGAATGTTGAACAATCATCGTTTCGGGAGGCATAAATTCACCATCCACGAAAATAGTATGTTCGTTAACCATTAGATGTAGGTGTGTGTAGGTGTACCTCGAATACTTCTTATAAAAACATCCTAATATATTGAAGATACTGTATTTGTTACAGAAGAAAATAATAAAAAGAGTTTAGGGGGTTGGAGAAGCAAAATAAAACAAAAGGACTCAAAAAAAGACATTACCTTAAAATCGGGTAACTCCCTTTGGTTTGAGCTCAAAGGCTTCCTTGGGAAGACTTCTGCCCAAAGTGAGGCTTCAATGAGTAAGAGAGGGAAGTGTAGAGACAAAATGCGCAGGGGTTGGATGATCCAAAGGCTTTGGGAGTGTGGGTAAGGAGGTAGAGGTGGGGGCCTTTTATAAGAGGAGAGGAGGGCACTCTTGGAAAGTAAAGATAAGTTACTTTATTTTAAAAAGAGTTTCGGATTCAAAAGGTCCCACATTGATATAATTCGAGGCTAAGGTGATAAGGGTTCGAAATCCACTCATCCAATAGGTTTTTGCCATTTGTAGGTTTTATATTTTACATTAACTTTCCATTTTATTTAAATCGTTAAATAATGAGGTCATCGCTGCATCATCATGACGTCATAAATAATTTAATTTATATAATGTCTAAAAATTATAAAAAAAATACTATGATGTAGGAAATATTTTTAGATTTATAATGAATATTTATAGTTAAAAATCTGACTTGTTTAACCCCATATAAAAATTGTTTTATTAACATAACTCATGTTTGTGTCAATTTTACTTTAATATTAAATAAAAAGTTATTTATGTCATTTCCCAACCAAAGTGGCTCCATGGGGTCCCCAAGTTGACCCATGGATTTTCTTGGTCGGCCTTGACACAACCAATGAGGGTAGGACATGTGTCAAGCTCATCTCATTTTATTAAATCATTATTTTTACCTTAAACTACATTAATTACCTCTAATCGCGATTAAGAACTTAATAAGTTACTATTCACCAAAAAATTATTTTAATCCCGTTGAACCACATTTTACTTCTTAATGACAACCATGTATGTCAGATTTTTGAAATTCAAAAGACAATGATGGAAAAATTTCATTTAAATGGAAAAATCAGTTTTTATAAGTACCACTTAGTGGTTTCACTATTCATCAAAAATTGACGTTTTTCAGAAAATTACCAAAAATTCACCCTAAGCTATATTTGATATTTCGAATTCAAAAATGAAGTCTATTTTTCAAAATTCAAAACATATAAGTCACATTAATTAATTTAATAATTAATTCCCGCTGTCATGACATATAGCGTGTTTTTATGAAACAATAAGTATCAAAAGATTGATACCAGTTTAAGTCCAATTTCAAAGTTAAATTTATTCCAATGACCACCATTGGATTAAATGGTAAAAATATATTCTAATTTCACTTCAAAACAAAATCAAAAGATAATCTAATAATATAAATAAATTAGATTTAAAAGCAGTTTTGATGTAAAATGCAGTACTTTTCACTATTCATTAAAAAATGAACATTGTCTGAAAAATACCAAAAATTTATCCAATGTAAAATTCAATGTACCAATCATAATGAATATGTTTATTTTGACAAATATAGATTATTAAATTGTCAGAACATTGATTTAAAAAGGGTTTGCCATCAAAAGGCAGTAAAAAAAATCTTTTAAGAATATTAGTGTATTCCATGCTTAAAATTGGATTTATTTTCATTTTAAGCCTCTAAAACACTATATAATTCATTAATAGACATAGATAAAATTATCTATTATTCATTACTTACTTGGGATGTTACAACTTCAATAATCACCCTTCTCTTCACATGTAAAAGGGGATAATATCCAATACTTCATGATATATCTATTTAAAGAAAACACAACATTAAAATCTATAATTTATTCCCTCAATGAATAACCTCTCAATTTTATAATCCTTTTTTTCTAAATTAGTTCTCCTAAAGCCTCCATTTAAAAGTATATTTCCATGAGAAATCAATTGTTCTCAATGTATGTATTTCTTACCGCTTAGCCTTTTCTTTTTAATATTCATCATAAAAAATTAAAAATTTAACTTTAAGAGGATTAAATAATTAATATTAATATACTATCATTTTATGATATAAATGGTAAACCATTATTCCATACATTCAATACATTAAGAAAAAAACAACATTGCTTGAACATATGTGTTGAATACCACCTACACTGAGTGATGTTTTTAATTTTTTACTAAACACATTTCATGGATAGTAATAAGGATTTATTTTTTTAATGAATATATTGAATATTTCACAAATTTAATTATAAATTTTAAATTTCTCATATACCTTCATTTCATCCCAATCATTGAAAAATTGAATCATTAATCATTCGTGCATTCATACTACCACCTCTACAAATGAATAATCCCATTTCTAATTACCATCCTCTATGTATTTTTCTTTAAATTAATATAATTAAGTTAATTTATATTAATTAAATTTTTATAAACCTATAAAATTTATATTTACCTTACATAAAATCATTTCCTTTATTGTTCAGTCACTATAACACATTCTTGTTTGGGCCAGTTTTACCATATATGTGAATTTTTTTACAATTGTATATGTCATGAATGATTAGAGATTATTATATATTGGTAACATCATGTAATAATAACTTATTAATTATTTTATAATTATTATATAATATTTTTATTTATAATTAATATATTTGTTAATATATCACATTTTAATTATTAATGATACTGAAACTAATTCATAGTAATTTCCTTTTTCATGAACTAAATTCATGTATTTAATCTAATGTCATGGAACTTATGGAATAATTTATAATAAATGATTATTATACACTGAATAATCTTTAATTTAATAACGTTTAAATAATATGTGAGAATCAACACCATCATCACGAAACTTGTACGCAACAAAATAATTGAAAATATAACAACATATGATTATGAAAATAATTTACAATCATGTAGAAAATTTGTAATAGGTGGTTATAAATTATTTTTTGAGAGATTATATAATTTAATAATAGTATTAAATTACATATTAACATAATTATGTTTATATTATAGGAATTTAGATAACATTAACCTTTAGAGATTTTATGGTAAAGGGTTATTCTTGAATCAATTAATTTTATTGAGTACCAATAATTCCTTTTCACTTTGGTTTTGTAGGATGATTTTCTTCTCATCAAATATGATACTATAATACCTTATTTCTCTCTCTATGAAAATTACTTTAAAATTGAAAACCATTACCTTGATTAATTTCTTTCTCAAATGCATATCATTGCTAATAATAATTTTCATCCTCATGATTTCTCATCCATAAACATACATTATAATTTCTAAAAATGATCCCCTTTATATTTGTAAAAATAATTATGTGTTATCTCATGTGGCATTTATCATTACCCTTTAATATTATTAATAGGGCGTTTTATTATCATTGTTTAAAATTTTTCTTTTAAAAAAAGTATTTTATATTATTAAAAATGGTATGACTTTCATGATCTTATGTTTTATCTTCCACTCTATATTTCCTCATAAATCCCTTTATTTATTTTTTTATGTATCAATTATTGAATATTATTTTAAAATAAAATTTATTCAAAATTTATCACTACACCTTTTTTAAAATACTTTTTAAATTTATATGTTACCTCAACATTAATTAAAATGGTAAAAAAATTTGTAAAAAAACTTTTATTGTTTGTTTTGCAATTATAATCTTTCTTTTTTTCAAAACATACTTTCAATGTTATAAAATAGATTTATAAATTATTTTAATTCCTAATTATTTATTAAAATATGATACAAATTTAGTTATATTTTCCAAAAGTAAATTTTTTAATTTATAAAATAACTCATGCTTTTAGAAGGGATTAATATTTTTATGTGTTTATGAAATAAGTTTTCAAGTGTTTTTATGTCTTCCAAAAGAATGTTTTTTGAAATTGTATTTCACTTATTATTTTTTAAACCACATTTTAATGCAATTATATTTTAAATAATAATATCATATTGTTTCATTTTAAAGAAAACATTTTTAACGGGTTTTCAAGCTTTTTAAAATGTTTATTTCCACTTATTTTTAAATGTATTTATCCAATAATTTTAAAAATATATTTTTAATATATTTCAATATCATTAAATCTAATTACATTAACTGAGGAATATTTTAAGCCATTATCCAACTTTTTCACCAAGATTCATAATGAAATGTTCTAGGGTTGTTATTCAAGAAAATTTTCCCATTTCAATGGTTTAACTAAGTAATGTTTAAAGTATGAATGTTATCCCAGAAAAAAATGTATCGATGTTTATTATTATGAAATTATGGGTACTATATATACCGCGTACTCATTTTTTAATGTTTTATATCTCATGAAATAAGGATATTGAGTGAGAAACCTATGTGGGTTAGTTGTATTACAAGATTTATCATGAAACTGATGTATTTTATCAAGGATAAAATTATTAGCTGTGAAATTGATGTGTATTAACTATGTGAACAACATTGATAATGAATATGATTTGTATTAGATAAATTTACAATATTTAGTATGGAACTTATGAAAACCTATGTCTTTTATATACCTTAATTCACGATTTACTATATAAAGGTACACTAAATTAAAACCCAGTACATCACGAGGCTTAGTTTCCTTGGGAATATATTCCAATTACATAACAACATGAAAAATAAATATGAAATTATTAATTAATACTCTAAATCATGCCCTTATTTTTTGGGGATATTATTAAACTACATCTGATATCCTATAGACGTTCATATGAAAGGGTGAGCTATAAATATCAATAAGGGGATAAACATGGAATAATAAAGGTAAGGTAGAACATGATTCCAAGATGATTATCAAGGTATCATAAAAGTGGTGAGAATCATAATATTTGACAATGAGGTATGATATAAAATTAAAGCATAAGGGAAATATAAGAATGTGATAATATCATAAAACATGACACCATAAACATAAGTCAAAGATGACAACTATGAAGTCGTAGCATAAGGTTCTTAAAATAACCTCTCATGAACCATACAAGGAATATCATGAGGTTTAAATATTATCCAATTCATTGAAATGTTATTTAGGCTCACCCATCACATTGATATCATGTACATTCATGGGTGTTCTAACTAAATTGTACAACATATGATCATTTTTCATCCCATTTAAGCCCATAATTAAAGAGTTTGGTTTAAATGAATGGGAGTCACTAATTAATGAATAATATTTATATCCAGGTGAATATAATTGATTGGAAATTGGGATAGGTATTCACAATATAGACATATGTCGTGAAAACTATAGGATAATTTTGGCATCATAATGGGGGTACATAATTTTTCATGGAAGGGATTAATGGAAGTAAAATAGGATTATCAACACTTTTAAACCATTATTTAATTCATTGGGGGGATATGGAAACAAATATCCTAAAATGAAGAATTGGAAATGAAAATGCATAATTTATAGAAGGTTCTTCAATAAAGAATAGAAGGAGATGATTACTTACCTTGAGGGGATGATTCTAAAGGAATTTGAAGAGATTATTAAGAGTCTTGGAGACATTGAGAGGGTTGTACAATGTAAAGGGAAAAATATTTTTGTGTTCCCAATATTTTTAGTGAATAGGAATGGGATTTTGGGTTGGTTTATGTAGTGATATAAAAGAGAATTGTTTATTAATTTCCAAACATAGATTTTAAACTATATTTGATAATGTAATAAAAACCACAAACCGTCACATGTTTTCTTCACATGGTCTCTAACAAAGTGACGTGGAATTAATTATTTTAAAATATTAATAACTAATATCAATAATATAATACCCATGTTGATGTGGAAGTGAGTCATGTTTATAAATAATTGTTTTGACAACCACAAAATATAATATTGGTTTTGGAGGATTCAAAAAAGGTTTTATAGAAATAATAAAAAAAAAATTAAAAATTATTTTAATGGGGAAATAGTTATTTAGTTTTTCAAACCTTTAATGGCATATATGACATAAAGTTTTGGTTACTATGTTGTCAGAATACATAAATTATATTTATACCGCATTTAATTTTTACCTGAAAACTCGAATATCTCAGAAAATTATGAAAAAATAAAAATCAGAAAATATGAATACGGTGATTTAAAAAATAATATTTATTTTATGAAAATGATCCCTGAAATATTTATATTTTACGTTTTTTTATCAAAAAATACAATTATTAAAAACCATAATTGATGACAATAATAGTTATCTAACCCTTATAACAGTTACATTCGACTTCAAAAAATTATATTATAAGTTATATTGAAAAAGTATTATTTATTAATTATATTGTACAAAAATAATATTTATTCCAAAACTAATTAAATTCATTAAAATATGTTTCTTGATTGAAACTAAATATTTCTCAAAAAGTAATTTTTTTTCATCATATCATAATCAATTTTTTATCAAACCCATTATTTAATTATATAAAAAAGTAATTTTAAAAAGAAATAGTTATAATAATAATTAAATTAATATATATAAAAATTCATACTGTTAGTTTTTAGGTACATATCCCTTTATTGTACTAGCAAACACCCTTAGGTTATAGTACTTGATGATGAGATTTTCTTAGGGTTGTTCAACATACATGGTTTGGACCTTATTCTTGAAGAACTTTAGATTATCCCATCAATGGTTTATTTCATTCATTAGTTTTTAGATTTCTTATTGGGGTGGTTCAAGGGAAAATCATAATAATGTAATCTCCCTTGGAAGCATTGATAAATGGGATTCAAATGGTATGATCATACGGGTTGAGGTCTTTGCTTAATTTTTCTATTTCAATTGGAATTCATCATAACCCTTAACATACTAATATTAATTGTCACTATACAATGGATAAATTATCTATGGTTATGATTATTAATGGTATTTTAATTCATTTAGGACATAATATTCCAAAATAACCAAAGTGTTTCATTTTTTTCTCTAACTTAATTACCCGAAAATGCATTGATTAATTTAAAAGGAGGGAATTAAATTTATTAAAGTTCAAGACAATACTTTATTACCCTGTCAAAAATTTGACCCCCATTATTTTCATTTGATACACTAAAATATATGAGGTTAAAAATGTTTCACCACCTCTTCCGTTTCTAATGTATCTTATTCAAACTTGTAGTTTCACCAAAAAAACATTTACCATGTTTGTTTTATTATATCGTAAAACATTTTATCTATGATCTAAGATCTCCACTAGATTATTCTCATTTGAAAGATCATTCTCTAATGGTACCATCCCTAGATTTATTACATGATAGTGGTCTTCTATATACTTCATCAAGAGTGATACATGAAACACATCATGTAATTGATAAGGTTCAGGGAGTGGAAGTTGATAGGCCACTGGTCTAATGTGATCCATGATCTAAAATGGAACAATGTATCTAGGAATAATATTTCACTTCTTCCCAAACCTGATGACTTTATTCCATGGATATATATATAAGGGAAGACTATATCTTCAACCTCAAACTCTAGGTCTCGTAACTGATTTTCTTTGTATAATTTTCTCCCAATTTGTGTGGATTTCATATAACTTTGAATTTTTTGAACATTATATATCACACCTTAAATAAGATTAAGTTTTATCAAATTCCGCTATCCAAATGTATCCCATCATGATTGATTCCAACACCTATTCCCATACGTATCCTCAAGAGGTTACATATGAGTGCTATAATGAAAACTATAGTTATATTAGAAGTCTACTAGTGGAAGGTGTTGGTCGAAATATCCTTATAAATCCATTGTACATGATCTCAGTATGTAATTCAGAGTATGAATTGTTCTTTAAGACTTACCATCCATCTGAGGGTGATATTTATTGGTGAATCTTAATTCAATATCCAATGTTGTTTAAAGGATTCTCCAAAACCTTGAGGTAAACCCTGTATATTGATCAGATCAAATAGAGAGTGGAACTCCATGAATTCATGCCACTTAACCTATGTATATTTAATTGAGTTTTGTTAAATTTAAATCTTCCTTGATAGGTATGAAATGTGGTGACTCGGTAAGCTGATAGACTACCACACAAATCATGTTATTACCTTTAGTGGTCCTCAGGAGTCCTATGACCAAATCCATGGTTGTGTTCTCCTTTTTCTATACTAACATTATAAGTGGTTGTATCATAACCATAAAATTTTGTAATTCCTCCTTGAGTAGTTGGAATACCAAGCATCAAGATACAAAATCTGCCATCTCTATCTAAATGATATCGCACCATATATTTTTCTTTAGAACATTATACATCTTAGTGCTTCTTGGATGATAAGAGAAGGATGATATATGTGTATAATCCAAAAGTTCCCTCTTCATTTATTGTTTCTATGGGACACATATACCTGTTATAAACCTTATAAATCCATCTTCAGCAAAGTTGATCATTGTAATATTAATTACCTTCTTCTATAGTATCTCATTTTATTTAAAGGCCTCCTAGATCCTCTCAATAATATTTGCATGAGAATATATTTGAGTAAGGTAAGAATAAGATCCTTTTATTATTCACATATTCATCATTTTCTTTTCTAAAAAGATTTGATACCTTTTAATCCTCGTCATAGATAGGGTTTCTGGAACCATTCTACATAGAGCATATTCAACATTGTTTGGATTACTAGGATGTTGACAGATTGAACAATCATAATCCTTGATCTTCTCTAACCACCATCATGGGAGCATATTAATCTTATTTTGTGTGCATATTTACTTTGTGTTTTTATTCAATATATATATGTTACACTTTTCATAGTAGATATAATGTCACCAAATATTCGACATGAAAATCACTACTAAAAATTCATGAACTTGAGTTGGGTAGTTCTTCTCAAGTTTATTTAATTGGAAGGAGGCATAGATTATCACTGTTTCAAAATACATGATTTTAAAACCAAAGATTTTTTTGGGAGCTTCACTATTGAACACAAATACTAACCCACTAGTTGGTAATGTGAGCATAGGTGTAGTGATTAACATCATTTTAATGTCTATAAATCCTTATTCAAATTCATCAGTCCAGAAAAACATGATTCATTTACAAGTAAGCACGGCTAGTGGGGTTATAAATCATGAAAATTATATCAGAAATAAATTATAGTACCTTGTAAATACAAAGAAAATATGGATTTCCATCAGAGATGTCATTCATGTCCATCATTTAATTACCAATATTTTTAAAGGATCCACAAATATCCCATTGTTATTGATAACATTACCCTCGAGGGTTGTTTTCTCCATCCAAGACAAACATTTACTATAACTTACATATAACTTTTCTTCATGCGTGGTATTTAGTATAGTATTTAAATTTTTCTCATGTTCCCCCTTGATTTTAGTGTATACAAGTATATCATCTATAAATAATATCAAAAAATATTCATCGTAATCCCTAAATCTTCAATTTGTTAATTCCATGAGGATCTAGAGAGAATTATTCAGTCCAAATGGAATTGATAATAACTCATAGTTCCCATATCTTTAACAAAAAGTAATCTTGGTGATAGCCTCCTTCATCAAAATTACTTGATAATATCTTGACCCAATATTCACCATTGACAAGTAATATGCTAAAAATAATTGATCCAACATCTAATTAATATGTGGGAATAGATACTATTTATTTATTATGATTTTTTTGATCTCAAAATAACCAACGTAGTGGGGCATTGAACCACCCTTATTCTTGATGAGGATGTCTGGTATACAACATTGTGAAGCACTTGGTAATATAAACCATTTTTCTAGATTATCCTTCAATTTTTTATTCATATCCACATATTCAACAATGACTATAATATAAAGATATTTATATATAAATAATTATTTGGGTATGAGAATGATTTCGAAATCAACCACATTACTAGTAGGAAGACCTATAAATTCTCTAAGGAACACTTCAAAAAAATAAATTATAATGGCCATATCATCAAGGATTATCTTTTTGTTAATATTAATTATTTGACCCAGATATGATTTATTTGAAGGTAATACTATCCACTCTTTAGAATTTGGTAATAAAGAAGATCCATTCTCTTCTTCTCACTTGTATAAAATTAAGGGGTGATTCATGATACAAAAGGTGGCTTCCTTCCCCAATAAATTTATGTGGGATCTATACAAAGAAAACCAATACATACCTAGGATAACATCAAATTACACTAAATGTATAATTATATGAATTTAAAAAATTACTTTTTCAAAAACATCAACTTGTGATACAATAATCATAAAAATTTTCCCTGATGATATCAAATCAGTTGGGGTCATAACTCAATTTCATAGAAAACATACAAGATATGATAATATGGAATTAATTGAAATAAAAAATAATATACAAAACTCTATAGTAGATGTAACTTTTACTTCAATAATCATGATCCTTATCAGCATAAGTCTTTATTTATTCCCTTATTCATAGATATTTATGGTTCTCATCATGTGGTTATCCCTTAAAAAAAGCCTTTTCATGGATAATTACCAACTTCTTCTCATTTACAACATGTAACTATTAATGGTACCTTAGATTGAACATTATTTTCACCAATTATGTTAGGTTAAGTTTTCATTTATATTGTAATTATCTAATATTGCTTTATTTTTCCATACATAATACATCTTTGAGTTTCATTTTGACATTTACCTTGGTACCTTTTTACACATTTTTTATATATAAAAAATTGAATCATCTTTCCTTTATAACCAATATTAGATTAAATACATTGAGATTAAATCCTCTAATTATTTATCATGTTTAAAAATAAAAATATTTTCCATTTTTTAATCAGGAATTTTGATAGCTGGTTTGAAATAATCACAAGACATCATAATTTATCTCTTGTTATATTAATAACCTCATTTGGGAAGTCATAACATATACCCTCACATTTATTGTTCACTCAATTTCTCTTATTTATAAACATTGACTAAAAATAATTGAATAAATAGGGATTAGAATATTTTAACTACTAAAAACATAAATAGTAAACCATTAACATTAATTTAATCACTCACAAATTAAATATATTCTTTAACTTATGAAATTTTAGGCATAAATATATTTTATCCATGGTCTATTTCCATTTAAAAATTGTTATGGTCATTTTTTAACTAATTAATGGTTTGTAAGAAGCTTGTGAATTTACCAAAGCCTATCCCCTGGGATTATAAAACAAGAATTTAAACAAGGAATTTTTTCATTCACCAGGTGATGATCTCGTCCATCTCAATGTGCCATTTTGGGGTTATTACACCCAAATAACTTTATTACAGAGACACATCCTCTTTTAAAATTCAATAAAGGTTGTATTTTCTTAGAAACCACACACTTATAATTTAAAAAAATTAGTGATGTTTTCATATGTTTAGTATTATCCTTATGAATTTCAACATATTTTTCTAATCCAAATCCCAAAAAAAACTAGAAATTCCTCTATTTCCAACCATGAAAATTCATAACAATAATACACATTAGTTACAGATTTATTAAATAAAGGAACACTTAATAAAACCCTATAAGATCATGATTCCTAGTTTATTTGGAAATTATGTACATGAAATAATTTTTTTTTAATAAATACAACATCATTAATTAAATCTCATAAACATGCCTTTATTTTTCTTAGATATTAAAAACCTAAATTAGATAATCCAGGGATGTACATAAGAAAGGGGAGAGATACAAATATAATATAGAGGATAAAAAATAATATAATAAGTTACATAAGTACATGTTATCCATGATTAGTATTATTATATTATAAAAGTGGTGAGAATCATAATCTTGAACAATGATGTATGATAAAACATGATAGAATAAAGGCAACATAAGAACATAGTAAAATCTTAAAACATGGTTTCATAAGCATAATTCAAGGATAAACACCATAAAAATAGAACATAGTGTGATTATAGTAACATCATGCACACCATATCTAAAATCTCATGAGATTAAAATATTAACCACTATATTTGAGTTCAATCTAGGTGCACCCATCACTTTCATATCATGTACATGCGTGAGAGTACTACATAGATCACACAACATAACAGAATTTCTCAAAAAAAAATAACCCCATGATTAATTATTTTGGCTTAAATAAATTTTATTACTAAATATATTAATAATAGTTAAATATAGGTGAATATAATTCAGTATAATGAGGGATAGGTATTCAAAATATAAATGTTTGAAATGAAAATCACATGAAAATATCCACAACATAACAGTGGAACATAATGATTCATGCGAGGGATTAATTAGAGTTAAAAGGTTCCATAATCACTTTTACAATATAATTTAATTAATAATTATCGAGAAAAACATATTCCAATATGACTAGTTATAAATTAAAAGGAATAATTTATAGAAGGTTCTTCAAAAAATTGGAGAAGGGCAGGATGTCTTAACCTAAGTGAAATTTTATAAAAGTTTTTTAGGAGCTTATTATGATCATAGATAACCATAAGTGGGATATAATGACGTAAAAGAAGAGTAGTGTTACGATATATGTGTTTTTAGTGAATTTTAATGGGAGTTTTGGTGGGTTTATATAAAAAAATAAGGGATAATTATTTATTATTTTCCAAACATAGGTTTTGGTCTCTATCTGATAATGTAATCTGAACTAAAAAAACTCCATATGTTTTCCCCATTATTTCTATAAAACTAAAGTGGTTTCAATTATTTACCATGTTTAATAATTTATATTATTAAAATAATACCATTGGGGATGTGAGTATTTTTTTACAAATAATTGATTTTAAAACCTGAAAAAATATAATATTGGTTTTGGATGATTCATTAAGGGTTAATAAATTTAATAAAATAACTTTTGAAAAAAATAATTTATAGGGAAAACATGTATCTTATTTTGGATTCATTTTATGGAATATATTACATCACTTTTGAGTCATTATGTTGTCATAATAATTAACTTATATTTATACCATATAATATTTTTACCCGAAAATTCAACTGTATCATAAAATTATGAAAAAAGTCACTATTGGATAATTTTGACATGTTTATTAATAAAATAATATTTATTTTACCATAAAAATTATTTAAATAATATATTTTACTCTTTTAATTAAAACTACACATTTATTTAAGAATACCGGTTTTCTTAATAACTACTGTTTTTTGACCCCTATAATAATTACATTCAAATTTTTAAAATTATATTATCATTTATATTTAATAAATATTATTCAATGGTAAAATTTTAGTAAAATATAATTAGTTAAAAAAATTATCAAATTATATCAAAAATAAAGCCTTTATTGAAACTATATGGTTCCAAAAAATAAAATTTTTGCTTTATAATATCATATTCTAATTTCTATTAAACTTATTTTTTAATTATTTAAAAAGTAAAAAATAAAAATAAATAAATTATTCATTTTTTAAAATATATAAAAATCATATATTTAGGGTTTAGATACATATCCCTTTATTACACTCTCAAAACCCATTGTGGTTAGGTGTTTGACGGTTATATTTTCTTGGGGTTCTTGAGAATACATGGTTTGGGTCATGATCTCATTAAGCATGAACATATCCTATATAATGTTTTGTTCATTATTTAGTTATCGAATCTCACCTTGGGATTTATCAATAGAAAATAAAATAGAATATATCTCCCCTGGAAGCTCTGATAAACTGGCTTTATATGGTATGATCCTACTAGTCGAGGACATCATTTCTTTCAACTATGTTAATTTGACATTATCATAACACTTAATTTACTAGTATTAATGATCACTAAACAAGGGATATATTACCAATGTTTTTTTATTATTAACGGTATTTAAAATTCAATAGGATATTATATTAAAAAATAACCAAAGTAGTGTATGTTTTTTTTCTATAACTTCATTACTTGACAATGCAATCATTCATTCAAATAGAGGAAATTTCATATATAAAATTTCTGGTCATTACATACATAATATGGTGAGTTAGGTTTAGAATTTTATAATTCACATTTTCTCATGTTTCTAACAATATTTATTAATATGATCTATTTTTATGGAATGTAACATTTCTATGGAATATTTTTATGATTATTCTTCATTGATCATATTTAATATCTCATGATTTTATTATTATTTTCCATTGTCTAAATCAGTTCATTTATATTACTTGACCTTATATCACGATTTATAGAGATCTCATGTTGTTCCATGAAGTTGAAAAAATACATCTATCCCCCACTCATGTTTTCTCACATTCATATGATCTCACATTTTTTGACATGTTGATGATTTTTTCATTTTTTTCTGAGTTTTTAAGCAGACCCCTTTCTTATGTTTCTAATAGACTTGTTATGAGGATGATTACAACCTATGAGTTGTCTAAAAGGGATAGAGAAATGTCCACATATTCAATAAAATAAGTCACTTATTATGCTGATCCTTAACAAAAATAAACTTTTTATTCTTATGACTATGTAATTAAAATGAGATGAAATGTTTAGTTTTTTTACATATATGTATGTTTATCCAGATTCATATCAATTTTTATTAAATCCATTATATAAAGAATGTTTTTTAACATCAGACTTGATATTATGGTTCATGGGCACCTAGACTATACAAAAATATTTAAAATCTTAATTCATAAAATTAACCAAACGTATACTATGATACAACTAATACACTACGGGAAAAATGGTTATTTGCGACGGGTCATTTGCGACTGGATCCCATCGAAAATGGCCTTTTGCGACGGGGGCTTGTCGCAAATCGCCCGTTGCGGAAAACGACGTCGCAACAACAGTTATTTGCGACGGGCCCGTCGCTGAAGCTATTATTTGCGACAGGGATCCTTCCCGTCGCAAATAATACTCCGTATATTTGTAAAATCTTTTAAAAAAAGTAATTGTGACGGGCCCCGTCACAACAGTTATTTGCAACGGGCCCGTCGCAAATAGTAATTGCGACGGGGTCCGTCGCAATAGCTTTTTTAAAAAAAATTAAAAACTATTATTAAATTATTTTAATGGATATAATAATAATACTATTTGCGATGGGCATAGTATCCCATCGCAAATACTATAAAAAAATTATTAATAAATTATTTTAATTAATATAATAATAATCCAATTATAATTCAAAAATAAAAAATAATAAAATATTAATAAACGATTTTAATTAATATAATAATAGAATTATAATTCAGAAATAAAAATAATAATTTATTAATAAATTATTTTAATTTATATAAATATAATAGAATTATAATTCAAAAATAAAAAATAATAGAATATTAATAAATGATTTAATTAATATAATAATATTAGAATTATAATTCATAAATAAAAAAATATTAATAAGTTATTTTAATTAATATAAAAATAATAGAATTATTTTACATTCAAATATTAAAATAATTCAAATATTAAAAAAAATATAATTAAATTATAATATTATAAAATTTTAATATATATATATATATAATTTAATATTATAAAATATAAATAATATTATTATTCATGTTAATATTCTTATTTCAAAATATAATATTATTAATATTTTATAATGAGACAGAAACTACGAATAGAAAAAATTAATATTTTGATTTAACAAACTTTATAACATAAAAACAAACTCTAATCTTAAGGAGGGGGGAAGGGGAGAGGGGATCTACAGATGCTGGTGGAGGAAACTCCATCCCTAAAGCATGAGTGAGTTGGCGCATGTACTCCATCTGCTCCTGGTGCTGCTGCTGCCACCGACTCATCTGCTCCTCGTACAACTACTGCTGGCATCGATGCTCCTCCTCATGATGTTGCTGCTACTGACGCATCTGCTCATGCTCCTGTCGGAGAATCTCTATCAATGTAGTCTTAGATCGCAACTGATCCTTATACTGTGTAGCAGAAGAAGATGCACGAGCTCCTCTCGAGCTGGACGCCGACATCGCAGCACTGCCATAATAATCTCCGGGAGTCAGTCGAGAGATAATACCAACTACTCGGCCCTTCTCGAAGGCATACTGGGTGGCCTGCATCCATGCTGCCTCATCAAACTGACGGCCAGTGGTCTGATCTGATGACTCGGCCTGACTCTCAGGCCGGGTCTGTGACGCTGCGGCCTCATATGACTTCTGTAGTTGCAATTTAAAATTAAAATTGTGAATATTTTATATTCAGTTAATTTTTAAACTTGAAAACAAATAATATTGACCACGATGTGATGCTGACGATCACCTCTGAGCTCCCCAGTAGCAGGATCACTATACATCCTCTGATATACGTCGTACTCTGTAATGTCGGGGTGCTCGACAGCCTATAAGAATAAAAAATTAACTGTTAATATTTATAGTTATATAAAATATTTATAAATATTGTACGTACCAGATGCTGTCTATGAGTACTGAAAGAACGACACCCAGCTCAATGAGTCACCTCCTGTCTCCCCCGATTCTGCCTCCCCACCGACGATCTCCTCTGAAAGGCACCACTCAACCAGTGCGCACATAATCCATCCCATACATGGGATGAAATGTACTCTGGTCGGTGTGCTCTACATGACTCATCAAAATCTGACACTCATTCTTTCTTCATGGCAGCTTTTCTTAAATTGTGCAAAAATTGACACAGGCGATCACGCATGGCCACCTCCCATGCCTTGTGGATGGCGTCATGCATGTTATCCTCGATCGGATACCATAAACCCTACAAATAAATCAAAATATCAAGTTAGAAATGAAATAATTTTCAAAATAAAAATTATTTATTTACGTACGTACCAACCAATGGCCGAACATGGCCTGCTGCACATCAATGGGAATTTGCTCCCATGTGGTCCACGACTGAGAGAAATAGTTGCGCAAAATAGCGCTGCCCTGTCCGACTGCTATATGCGGAAGACTGTAAAAATAAAAAACATTTATTATGTGAATAGATTAATGAAATCTTAGTCAAATCCACAGATTATCACACAGGTTATCACACCTCCGTGTGCGTGGATCAAACCCAAGATATGGACGTCGCTCAGGGACGGGGTCAGGAATCATCAATTGTGCAAGACCACGCCCCCTCCGCGTGCTCCCTGGAGTGCCTGCAGGCTAAGGGTCCTCTGCCAGCAACTCATCTGCATCGAAATGCAGGTCAGCATCCGCCAACTCACGAAATTTCTCGTCGTCCATCTAAAACAGAAAATGTTAATGTTGTTAGCAAATAATTGATAATTACTATTATATATATATATATTATGATGGAATATAACTACCATGGAAGTCTATCAGTGTTCATCTTCATCATCATCTTCATATATGTCAATGTCATCTTCATATTCCTCCTCAACATCATCGATATCCATTCGAGTTCCAATTGCTTCATCTCTTACCATTTCAAATTCATATGTGACATCATTAACATCATAGTCATCACCGAATCTTAAATGTGGGGTGTCGTCATCGATACTCATGTCTCTTTGTAAAAAAGATTGATTTTGATGACTCTCCTGAAAAACATCAATTCTTTGCACATCAGTGAAAGCACATTCACTTTGACTAAACTGATTGTCTCGAATTTTGATTTTTATTACACTCCACCAATCAGTCAAGTCTCTTGATGTAACATAGTACTTTGCGTAATAAACTTGATGTGCTTATTGAGCTAATAAGAATGGTTCATTTAATGCAATAACAGTTTTAAATTTAATATCGATGATTCCATGAGTCGGATGAACACGCACGACTCTCTCTGTATCCAACCACCGACATTTGAACATGGTTATGTAATGTTGTCCAAGATAACAGAGTTCAATGATTTCATCAAGTATGCCATAATAGTCAACTTCATTTTCTCGATGATGAGATCCTCTCAAGCTAACTCCACTGTTCATTGTTTTTTTCGATTCCCCATATGCATCTGTGTGAAATCGAAATCCATTCACCACATATGCATTATAAGTTTTAACAAATTTGGAAGGTGGTTTACTCAATATACACATCCGTTTGTCAATTTTATCAACATGTCGATACACCTGAAAAGTTTTGAAATAATTATGAATATAGTAAAATATACATTGAATGAGTTGCTAAATGATAAAGAATTTATGTTACTAGTTTTTGAAACCACTGAGAGAAATTTTTCATTCGGCGTTCTTCGAGAGCATCTGCTGTAATTTGTTAAATTTGTTTCTTGATATGATTATCATACAACCTACAAAAACCAAAGGTATTTACTGTACCATAAATGATAGAATAAGTGATATAAACACTTACAGTACAACTGATGTCATCTCTTCATAGTTGAGCAGAACATATGTATGAGCTATGTGATGTTCATCATCTGGAAGCCAGCATTCATAAACACCACCAAAACCAAGAACTGGCTGGTTGAAAACCGATATTTGATTTTTGATTTCATCAATATTCCTCTCATTCCATCCCATTCAGTTGTGTTTTGAAGGATACCCAGATTCAGAATAATGGGAGCCGAAAAAAGATATTTCCTCTTGCAAATAAGATTCTGCAATAGATCCTTCAATAGATGCTTTGTTACGTACTTTTCTTTTCAATTTTTTCATGCATATTTCAAATGGGTACATCTATCGAAACTGTACTGGACCACCACATTTGGCTTCATATGGAAAATGTAACATTAAATGTTCCATTGAGTCGAAGAAAGACGGCGGAAATATTTTTTCCAGTTTACATATAATTACAACAACATCTTCTTCAAGTTTGCATAGAGCATCATAATCTGCTGTAGCCGCACAAATTTCCTGAAAAAAATTATACATGTTTATTATGGAATCCCAAATCACAGAATTTAACAGACCTCTTAATCCAATGGATAGAAGTCTTTCCATTATAACATGACAATCATGAATTTTTAATGCAGTAATATGACCATTCATTACACATCTACGCAAATTGGAAGCACAACCATTTGGAAGTCTCAAATCTGCAATCCACTGACAAAATAATAAATGGTTTTCTTTAGACAGTTTATAAGCTTCTTTTGGTTTCAGTAACCTTTCTGTTCTGACATTCTCAAACAGTTCCAGTTCTGGACGCCTGCAAATTTGGGCAAGATCTAAACGTGCATTTACATTGTCTTTGCTCTTTCCTGGCATATCCAAAACTGTATGAAAAAAATTATCAAAACAGTTCTTCTCAATGTGCATGACATATAACATGTGTCGGACCAACAAATCAGACCAATATGGCAAATCCCAAAATATGCTACGTTTAATCCAATTGTGTTCTTTCCCAAAACCATAAATTTTCTGTTGGTTTATTGTGGGACCAAAAGTGATGGGAGGTAATGAAAATACAACTAATTTTAACTCTGAACCTGATAGCATTTTTGGAGGTCCATCCCTTTCAATTGTTCTTTTTCTGAAATGAGATCTATTTCTGCGAAAAGGATGATCAGCTGGAAGAAATCTGCGATGACAGTCAAAATAACAAGGTTTCTTTCCATTAATGAGCATAAATTATTTGTTCTCTCCCATACAGTAAGGACATGATTTCGGACCATGTGTACTCCATCCAGATAACATCCCATAAGTCGGGAAGTCACTAATTGTCCACATCAATGATGCTCTCAGTATGAAATTCTGTTTCGTTGCAACATCATATGTACTGACACCAGTACTCCACAATAAACATAATTCATCAATCAATGGTTTCAAATAAACATCAATATTTTTCTTCGGATGTCCTGGAATTAGTAAAGTCAAAAAGATATATGGATCCTTCATCAACATCCATGGAGGTAAATTGTACGGAGTTAAAAAAATAGGCCAACATGAATATTGACTACCATAAGATCCGAACGGACAGAAACCATCAGTGGAAATGCCCAGTCAACCATTTCTAGCTTCTAAAGCAATGGATGGATGCACTCTATCAAAATGTTTCCATGAATCACCATCAGCTGGATGATTCATGCTTTTATCAGTTGAAATATTCTCTTTATGCCATGACATCATTGTCGCTGTATTCTTAGACATGAATAAATGCGGAAGTCTAGATGTAAGCAGAAAATATCTCAACTGTTTTATAGGAATCAAACCAGACTTCCCAAGTTGTCCTTCTTTATATCTCAGTTTCCCACATGTGGGACAACTATCCAACGACTCATTTTCCCCAGAATAAAAAATTTAGTCATTTGAACATGCATGAATCTTCTGACAAGTAAGTCCCAAATTTCAAACCAGCCTCTTACTCTCATAGTAATTTGCAGGCAAAACATTTCCTTCGGGTAACAGTGTTTTAAGCAAAGAAAATATCTGGTCAAAACAGGTGTTTGACATTCCGTTATCTGATTTGATAGCCATAAATTTTGCAACTGCTTCTAATTTTTTCATCTTGCAGCTAGGATATAATGCATCCTCAGTAGATCTCAACAACTCATAAAATTCAGATGGTGCCAACTCAGGATTTGAAGCTATATCAGCCGGAGTTTCTGTATGTTGAAAAGATGAACCTGTAACATCATGTACTAAATCTTGAAACCGGGATGGATCCGAAATTAAATTGGTATCACCTGCTTTGGAACTGCGTTCACCGTGTTGATACCAAAAAACATAATCTGGTTGAAAACCAAAATGCAAGAGATGTCCCCCCACTTTGTCAAACGTGTCCAATGTTCTCAATGCACATTTTCTACAAGGGCATTTTATTTTGCCTTCTGAAACAAATTCTAGATTTGATACCGCAAATGATAAAAAATTCTCCACACCCTCTACATATACTGGATTTAAACCAGAACCGTTTGGATTTCTACGTTGATTTATCCATATGCGGTCACCTAATAATGATTGTTGACGACCTCGTTGTTCCATATTTTTCTATAAAATATATAAGCATTATTGGTTTTGAATAATTTGTTAGAAAAAACACTCAAGAAAGGATAGTTATAGAGTTTACATCATACACGACTGACGGAAACTTTTTATTGAGATAGACCTAAAAATTGACCCTTTAAGAATTGATTATGTTGAGAATAAAGCAAGACCTGTTACAAATATTGATAATTTTAATATTATATAAATTTTTTATTATTTTCATAGTACTAATATTATTGGTAATTATTCCTAATTATTGGTAATTATTTCTAATTATTGATATTTATTCCTAATTATTTGTAATTATCGGTAATTATTGGTAATTATTTGTAATTATTACTAATTATTGGTAATTATTACTAATTATTGGTAATTATTACTAATTATTGTTAATTATTACTAAGTATTGGTAATTATCGGTAATTATTGGTAATTATTGGTAATTATTACTAATTATTACTAATTATTATTAATTATTGTTAATTATTACTAATTATTGGTAATTATTACTAATTATTACTAATTATTGTTAATTATTCCTAATTATTGCTAATTATTACTAATTATTGGTAATTATTTATAATTATTGGTAATTATTACTAATTATTGGTAATTATTACTAATTATTGGTAATTATTACTAATTATTGGTAGTTATTACTAATTATTACTAATTATTACTAATTATTGGTAATTATTACTAATTATTACTAATTATTACTAATTATTTGTAATTATTACTAATTTTTATTAATTATTACGAATTATTAGTAATTATTACTAATTATTTCTAATTATTACTAATTATTACTAATTATTGGTAATTATTACTAATTATTGGTAATTATTCCTAATTATTACTAATTATTACTAATTATATATAATTATTGATAATTATTGGTAATTATTACTAATTATTGGTAATTATTACTAATTATTGGTAATTATTACTAATTATTGGTAATTATTACTAATTATTGGTAATTATTGGTAATTATTCCTAATTATTTATAATTATTCCTAATTATTGGTAATTATCGGTAATTATTGGTAATTATTGGTAATTATTACTAATTATTGGTAATTATTACTAATTATTGGTAATTATTACTAATTATTGGAAATTATTACTAATTATTGGTAATTATTCCTAATTATCAGTAATTACTACTAATTATTGGTAATTATTGGTAATTATTGGTAATTATAGGTAATTATTACTAATTATTGGTAATTATTACTAATTATTGGTAATTATTGGTAATTATTCCTAATTATTGGTAATTATTCCTAATTATAGGTAATTATTCCTAATTATAGGTAATTATCGGTAATTATTGTTAATTATTGGTAATTATTGGTAATTATTATTAATTATTACTAATTATTGGTAATTATTACTAATTATAACTAATTATTGGTAATTATTCCTAATTATTACTAATTATTACTAATTATCGGAAATTATTGGTAATTATTGGTAATTATTAGTAATTATTGGTAATTATTGGTAATTATTACTAATTATTTGTAATTATTACTAATTATTTCTAATTATTGATAATTATTCCTAATTATTGGTAATTATCGGTAATTATTGGTAATTATTGGTAATTATTACTAATTATTACTAATTATTACTAATTATTGTTAATTATTACTAATTATTGGTAATTATTACTAATTATTGGTAATTATTGGTAATTATTCCTAATTATTAGAAATTATTCATAGTTATTTGTAATTATTACTAATTATTGGTAATTATTACAAATTATTGGTAATTATTACTAATTTTTACTAATTATTACTAATTATTGGTAATTATTACTAATTATTACTAATTATTACTAATTATTGGTAATTATTACTAATTATTATTAATTATTACGAATTATTGGTAATTATTACTAATTATTACTAATTATTACTAATTATTACTAATTATTGGTAATTATTACTAATTATTACTAATTATTGGTAATTATTCCTAATTATTACTAATTATTACTAATTATTGGTAATTATTCCTAATTATTGGAAATTATTCCTAATTATTGGTAAGTATTCCTAATTATTGGTAATTATCGGTAATTATTGGTAATTATTGGTAATTATTACTAATTATTGGTAATTATTACTAATTATTGGTAATTATTACTAATTATTTGTAATTATTACTAATTATTCCTAATTATTACTAATTATTACTAATTATTACTAATTATTACTAATTATCGGTAATTATTCCTAATTATTACTAATTATTACTAATTAGTGGTAATTATTAGTAATTATTACTAATTATTACTAATTATTGGTAATTATTACTAATTATTGGTAATTATTACTAATTATTGGTAATTATTACTAATTATTACTAATTATTCCTAATTATTGCTAATTATTGGTAATTATTCATATAATTACCAATAATTAGGAATAATAACATTATTATTATATTTTATTATTAATATTAAAATAATATAATTTTCCATATTATATACAATTCTCCTTTCATCTGTGTGTTTTCTGTCTCCACATACAAATATTACATGTGGAGACAGAAAACACACAGATGAAAGAAGAATTGTATATAATATAAAAAATTATATTATTTTAATATTAATAATTAAATATACTAATAATGTAATAATGTAATTATTCCTAATTATTGGTATTTATTACTAATTATTAGCATTTATTCTTAATTATTGAAAATTATTACTAATTATCCCTAATTACCATTAACTGTGAACAATACTAATAATTTAAATTTATTAAGTAACAAAACAATGTAAACATAATTAAATTTCAACTAATGCAGAATAATTGAAACTAATAAAAAATTTAAAATAAATATTAAATTTAAATGAACATAAATACCTTTAAAATTGATCTGAGGTTGATCTCTGATCGTTCTTGAAAACTTCAATATCAACTCCGGAGAAAAAAAATTAAACTTAAGACACGCTGAACTCTAGAAATAGAATTTTGAGAGGAGAAGATGGAGTTTCAGAATGAATTGAAAAAAACGGATGGATGTATTTATAGGTTAGATTATTTGCGATGGGTCCATTTGTGACGGGTATCCCGTCACAAATAATATTATTTGCGACGGTACCCGTCGCAAATGCTTTAGCCATCATTTATTGCGGTCAACGGATAAATAGTTATTTACGACGGGTCCCGTCGCAAATAATAACCTGCCGACATACTATTTGTGACGGGGGTATATTCCCGTCGCAAATAACTTTCCCGCGATTTGGCACGCAAACCGCGCGAGTCCTTTTGCGACGGGGTAAGCTAACCCGTCGCAAATAATTTTCTAACGGGACTATTTGCGATGGGAATAATTCCCGTCGCAAATAACCCGTCGCAAATAGCCATTTTTCCCGTAGGGATAGGCAACAAAACCCACAGTTCCAATCCTAGGGTTATACATATATTCTTTAAATACATCTCAAGAGTTTCACCAAAATCCAATGAACAAAAGATTGGTTTCTTTTTGAACCTAGTATATATCCATTTAAATTCAAAGTATAATACACATTTCTTCCATAATGATTTTCTAGGTATATAAATCACTTAAATCTATCCATTTTATCGCAATTCCTTAGAAAATGGGGGGAAAGAAGAATGGGTGAGCTCAATTGACCAATAAGGGTAAATTTAAGTTATAACAATAAAAGATCATAAGTCAGTATAAGATAAACATGTTGGTATGAGGAAATATTCAAGGTGAAAAAGCATAACATAAAATAACCATTCCCAGTTCAACGTAGATTGGTAGTCATGAATCATTACTTATGGAATTTGGCATAAATAACTACACATAATTTGATTGTGGAAATATATGAATGTTGAGAAAAAATAAAACATGTCACCATAAGTACATGAGGTATTACAAGGAAATGTGTCTATAATATAATAACGCAACATTAATAAGCATAACACCACGATTTTATAAAAATATTTCCAAGGGTTTTCATCATGATATTAAAAAACATTACTACAGCACGCTATCAAGGTGTGCTCATCTTGCCACCTAATGATATCAATTCACTACCCAATGCATTGAAATTTTATCTAGCTGGACACTATATATACCTAAATTCATGTATTCCACATAGAAATGTAAATAAATAAATCCATCAATAATCATAAGGAGACAAACACATTGGAAATTATATAGGGATCCAATAAAATTAGGAAACTTTATATATAAATACTCATCAATCAAGATAAAGAAGAATAAGGTATATACACTATATAGATAAAAGGTATGTGGTTTAGTGAATAATTTATTTATTTAATTGATGTATGGTTAAAAATAACCAAGACATTTGAATGATTAATAGAAAAATAATTTCAAATTGTAGGTAAAACATAACCCAAATAGTAGCACAACCAATGAAATGAAAGGATTAGTGTCTCAAAGATTAGCTACATAGACAAATTATTTTGATACACTTCTAAAAATTTATCCACAATATTACTCATTTATATATCTCATTTGATATAATCATCTTAATAAATATTGGAATGAATACATAAGAAAGATCTATTCTTAGACACTCAGTAAAGGAAAATCATATCACGACACGATGGATAACATGAGGTACACATAAATATGATAATAAAATATAAAAATAACCTAGTTTATAATCATAAAACATATAAGAGCAACATAAAATCTTAAAAAAGATTATCAAAGAAGAATAAAAAATATGGAATAGATCTAATATCATATAAATATCAAAATAACATGTGATCATAACATAAAAGTGTATAATAATTTAAAAATGAGGCACAATTATGATGACATTACATTTTATTGAAATGAAAATAATCCTAAGAGTTTGGAATAACATGATAAAAACATGAAAATGTGGAAAAACCATAAGAATAGAAAAACCATTATCAGAAAATCAATTATGATGACACATATATGAGAAAGGTAATTACATAAAAACATGAAAATGTGGTAAAATGAATATTTCCCAGACCTATGTGAACAAACTGATTATGTATATGCCTCACTCTCTCAGTAAATATAAACAAAAAAATTCATTAAAGGTAGACATCATTCACCACCCATCATCATCTATACACTTCTGGGCCACTAAAAATAAATCATTTTCATATATCTATAAACCCATATAAAACGAATGGTATTCATATTCATTCAAATGGAAATAATTGGAAATTCATTAAGAACCCATAGAAGTAAAATGGGTTTCTTAAAACATCCAAATAGTATAAAATTACATTATGAATTAAATAGTTTGATACAGAAAACTTGGTCACCCAAATAGTAACATAATAAAAGAAAATATAGGGTGAAACCTCAAAAATAACCCATTAGAGATAGATAATATTAAGATAATGAAAACCAAATCATGGAAATAAATTATAAAAACATTTTTTATTCATTATTATAAAATTCATTGTTACAAGTCACGTTCATAAATTATCCTTTTTTTTCTAAAATAATAATTGAAAAAGAAAAAATTTCATTGAAATTGATTTAGATCAATAAGTATTTTCCATATAAATAAAATAATTATCATTTAAAATGAAAAATATATAAAACATAAGGTAATGAAAATTTAGAATAAAATGAATAACTCAAAGAAAGAAATTTGAGTCAGCAAATCCACTACCTTTAACTTTTACTTCCATAGAAATCTATTAACCTCTTATATAATGAACCTAAATAACTTAATCAACTATCTCATAACCTTAATGTAAAAATAATACCATTTTAATAATTACTTTATAACTATATAGTAAAAATCTGTTAGCCAATTATTATTTATATTCATTATCAGGTGTTATAAATTTTGGATATTTTTTTCTTACAATATTTACAAAGACATGAGAGATTTTCAGTAAGTGGTACCAATTCCATGATTCATATATCACTCAACATAGAAGAATGTTTTTCTATAGATTTATTACATCCCATTTATATTTGGTGAAAAACATGAATGCAACGTTTGAATTGGGAAATCATGTTAGACTAGTGGTCAATGTTTTTAATGATCAAAAGGTGGTATATTAAAAAATATTTAAATATTAAAAAAATTACCGACTCATTTTAATAATTAAATATATAATTATTACATTATATTACCATTATATTGAATATCATAAGCATTTATCACAAAATTTTTATAACATCATTTACATGGGTAGTTAAATGGTCCCAGATGGTATAATTTAATAATGTTTTCATAAGTATGATAATGTATTTAGATAATGATAATATGATATATTAAAAAGCATAAAATTTTAATTTTTATCATATATCCTCAGTAAATTTATTCAAAGAGACATCTACGATGGGTGGTGGTGATAAATTAAATTATTTTCTTATGGAGGTGGTAGTTTTTCATACACATGATTAATGATCTCATTTATCAATGAATAGATTGAATGGTCTCATATGTAAAATTATTATTTAAAAATATTATTTTTGAAATATAAAACGTAATTATTAATAAAATCCATCATTGATACCATCTTTAAGTGGTGATAAGGAAAAAATAACATATCATCATGGATATGGTAATCCATATGTACACACGATTGATGCTATTTTGTTTTCTTAATTGATGTAAGGATAAAATAATTTCATTCACAATTAATCTAATGATATTTATGTATACTAATTATATTGATTTAAATATATCAATAATTTTATATAAGGTTATGATATTGAAATTTAATAATGAAAAAATAAGTGGATACTTATGTTGGGGGCCTGAATTTTATCTAGCAATTATCCTTTGAAATGAATGCCTTATGAAAAATACTAGAAACATGAATATTTTTAAAGTAGAAGAGGGTTCTAGGAGGATAAATTTAGAAAATTTTAAATGATAAATTCTAATAAAAATTTATCCATAAATTGGTGTAAGATTTATCGTTTTCATGTGAAGAACAAGATACTTTTGAGAGTAATCCCTACATTTTAAAAAATGTAAAGTTTCTATTCAAGGTTCAATGGCCAAAAAATTTTAAAAATAAGGGGAAACTGATTGTGGGTTATAAATAACCTAAAAACACATTTTAGAGGAAAAATTGAGTGTTTAATAGATTTTTATTGTGACTTTTTATCTATTACCATAATTTACTTTTTAAGATGATATTTAAATTTTAACCATAGTAGATAATTTTAATGAAAAAATTAATATTGAATAATTTTAAAAAATTGAACATTTTTATTTGAAATTTGAATATATTTTAATAAAATAAATTTTTAAATGCGTGAAAACATAATTTTAAAATAAAGTAATCTTATCACATAAAAATAGTATTCATAAAAATATTATTTTCTGGTTTTAAATTTTTATATAAGATAAAATTGTATTTCTTACTGATTTTGATGATATAAATTGATTTATTATATGTAAAACAAAAGTTATTAGTCATTAAAGTAAATAAAAACAAAATATCAACTTGAAAATACTCTATTCAATGAAAAGACTGTAAATAATATTTATTAAACTAACATTTTAATTTAGTTCTGGAAGTGTTAGACATAAGATTTCAAAGATCGAAGAATTTATTAACCAGCATAATTATATTCCATAAAAATAAATTTTATTACTTAAAGTGTTTTTTAAACTTATAGGATATCCTTACATAATGGTAAAATCACAAAAAATAAAATTTTCATAAAAACGATATTTTTCAACTAAAAAAAATCATTTTAGAAAAAATTCAAAAATTAATAATAAATAAATATTAATATATGGTATTACAATAAAAATATTATTTTATGAAATTTACATTATGAAAATTTTAAATTTAATTATTTAAAATTAAATATATAATATAAAGAAAATAAATTTTATTGAAAGTAAACATTTTCAATATTAAATCATATTAATTATTTATCTTTTAATGGTAATAGATTTTCATATTTTATCATCATAGGGATTATTATAGATTTATTTATATTGATCATCTAATCTGTTGTGATTCATTTACACTGGGTGTTGCATGTAATACAAGTAATCAAACATAACATTAATTTTCAAAGGTTTATAATTTTATATCTATATAAAGGGTATCTAGGTGAAAACCATTCAATTATAATAAATTGGGAGAAATGTTTTACATAGCTGAGGATAAAAAATGGAAAGGGTATTCATGTATCATTCTCCATAAATATTTCATTTATACTATAAAACCTGTACATATAAACACAAACATATAGGTGAAAGGAAAAATCCATGCAAAATGGAAACAATGTTAGAGAACATAATAATCAATTGAAAAATGATTGTGAATTAAATCTTTATAATGGATTATTGTGGTAATCTAGGTAAATATCCAATGATCCACTTTAGAAATAATATCATATTCACAATGTTATTGATAGTTCACCAATTGATGAAATTGCATCAATTAGTAGTGGATTTTAATTTTAAGGCATATGGATATCAATTGAATTTGAATCATGATATATCTATTCTAGTCCCTCATTAGGTCTCGTAAAGTGCATTCGAATTATTTAAAGCATATCCTATGAGGGTGTCAAACCCGTAGTGTACTTTGACCTATTTGTCATGCACCATGGTAAATAGTAATTTAATACCCAAAAAATCCATTTTTGTAACATCTATATTCATATGTTTGAGAGTTTACATCTACTTTTTTGTATCCATAGGGGGATATTGTTTCTAGAAAAAGTATAGATAATGTACTTCATTGAAGTTTAGAATGGTTTCATGTCTATAGATATGTCTGAGAATTAGAGTTTCTTGTAATGGTAGTACAATGAGAGGGAATGGATATCACTAATTGATATCATAATAATGAAAATATAATAATGAATCACAACATCATTTCACATTAGAATGAAATAAAATTAAGAAATAATGTAAAGTAAAGTGACTGATTGGTGAGGAACAATTATTTTTTATTTTTAATATATTATATAGATGGTATAATGAGAGGAAATAAATAAACTATAATTAATAATATTCCAATTGGGTTATAATAAAATTGAATTAAAATTATTTTATTTCATGTAAAATTATTTTAAAATACAATATAACAAATGAAATTGACTTGAAAATGGTATGAAAAGGATTGGGTAACCCCTTACTTTACTATAGATCTTCTTAATGCATGAGAGGGACAACTTATAACATTAGAAAGTTACTGGAGAGACTCATGAGAGTTGTAATGATAGGTGATTCATGCTCAATTACATTGGAGTAGAGAGTGAAGGGGGGAATCAATGGTATTAATACTTGTGGATGGAAGTATTTAAAAGTTTAAATATTGAATATTTTATTATTTAATCCAAACACTTATGGGTTGAATTACTTATAATTAATTGGATAGCTAATTAATGATAATATGAGGATTTTTTACCATTTAATCCAACAAAACCCTAATTTAATCATCCATCCACCTCATTTAATGCATATAATCCAAAAACTAATGGAAAAATTTAATTAAGATTCCAAAACTTTATTTATAAATTTATAAATTGAAATTATTATTCTCAAATTCAATATTATACTCTTTAATTTAATATTTTATTTGTGAAAATATTTCATATTATTTATTAAATTATTACATCATATTTTTATCATTAAAATTGTAATACTTATAGAACCGATATTTTCAAATTTTTACCAAAATAAATTCCATAAATATCTCATTAATTCACCCAAAGAAATTTTTTATGCACCAAGTAGAAAAATAATTTTCTTTTATTAAAAATGTTTCTCTATTTATATGAAATTTAAAAACAATTTTTCATTTCAAATAAATCATTTGGGGTATAAAATTAGAAAAATCACCTTTTTATAAAACATGAATTTATTATGAGATATTTTTGTATCCAGGTAACTATTTATGTTTTATAAATTATACGACTAGGCAATTATTTTACAAATTTTTGTAAAATTATTCTTCTAATTATGTGGAATTTATTTTCTAAATATATAATCGAGAAAAATGTAAATTAGTGTACCAACTATAATATTTTTTAATTAAAATGACGTGTCAGTATCCCTTTTACATTTCTAAAAAAATACTATCAAAATAATGGAATATAAATGTGATAATAATAAATATTTTTTAATTTATGTTTATTTTGAAACATGTTTCTTATCATATTTGAAGGGATATTTTTTAGAGAAATGCCTTTATATATTATAAAACCCATTTATAAATTGAATTACCCAAAATATAATTAATAATGTATATATATTAATTATTTCAATTTAAAAATATTATCTAAACATTAAAATTTAAAAAATTATTTATCATTTAAATTAAACCATTAATAAAATTAATATCGATATCAAATAAAACTAAAAATTTGAAAAGAATTATAAATATAGTAAAAAGGACATAATATATATATATATATATATATTATAGCAGTTACTAATTAGATAAAAAATAGGATAGTGGTATGTGTTATTCCCTTGTCTCCCTTTAGACGTGTGTTTGATCCCCATGGCCATGCCAAACAAGACAGGTTGTCACTCGACCTACCTGCTTCCCTTTTTCAAAAATATTTTAATAAATTTACATTATACTTGAGAATATGAAAATAAATAAACCAGGTGATAAATAATTGTATAATTTTTTTTCATAAATATAATGATATTCATTATCATTTACATTTATATTTATAAAAAAATATAAACCAATTTTCTAGAAATATGGGATGTTAAATTGATGATGATCAAATAAGTTATAGTAGAATGACTATCATAACTGAATTTATCCATGAGTTAGATGGAATAATTTGATTCCAAAATAGAATTATTCACCTTATAAGGTGTTTTAGCACCTCATGGTGTGAGGGATGAAGAATAAAAAAGCGCTCTAATGGTAGAGAATCATGGTTGAGCATTGTGTAGGTACATACACACATGACAACACATATAAGTGGGGTTTATAAATCTCTCTTAGTATTCTTCTAAAAAATCCATGCATTAAACCTTATTACATTTATTCATCAGATTGATGAATTCAAAACTCTCTATCATATTATTTCTCATGTAATGGTTCTTAATTTTTAGATTAGGTGGATGCATGATACCTGAATTTTATCCCATAATCATTCAACCTCTTATATTATTATTGTATCCTTGAAAACCAAATCATAGTATATGATTCATGGATGAAAAGTAACATATAATATTATGATTATTATTATGCCTTATCATATGGAATTCATTCCTTTTGATTTTTCCATTCATATACTTATGATGGGGCTTCTATATTTTTATATATTAGGAATAATATATTTGTAAGAAATAATAATTCATGTATTAATTATGAAATATTAGACATATGAAATTATTAATCTATTATTCATATTATACTTATAGAAATAAAATAGATAACACATTTATATTAGTATGCATGGGTAGGTGTATATCCATGTAGGGACCAACCATTTGAAAATCAACGATATTGATCGATGGTGTTTAGAATTGCTGATAGTGTGCTTCAAATTATTTCACTGTATTAGGAATATTTAAAAAATTTTTGGAATTTATGGTTCACACCATGATAAATTTATTGGGGATAAAATCATGGTAATTTAAAAAGTAGTTTTTTGTCTAAAAACTTTTACATGTGATCATGTGGGGAGAAAATGGAATTGTGTTAGACTTGTATATAGAAAAAGTCCACTATGATAGATAGTAAGGTGTAAGAGGATTTCAAATGGAAGTAAGATCTTTTAGATTTGGTATAGTGATGGAATTACCATATCAAGGAGTAACATCGAGTCAATAGGTATACATCATGTCTTAGTGATTCTCCCTAAAGATGAGAATCCATGTAGGAGGGATTTTTTTCACAAACATCGTAATGGTTCAAGGGAATCAGAGAAAATCCATACTCTTTTAGAACTATATCATGGATGATTTGATTATTATTATTTTATGTAAACTCCTATATTTTTAGATAAAATGTAATGGGATATTATAAATTTGTGAGGGCTCAAGTGAATTGTGATGGTCTTTGAAAATAATTTAAGGTTGTATTTATACCAAGTTAAAATAACACCACCGAGAACATAGAATAGGTGTAATAAATTCCATGTCTGTGTAGTGGTGTGATTAAAATTATTTCATATAACATTTGGAAGTTGATAAAGTCTCATAGACATCCAATTCATAAAGTTAGGGGAGTGAAAATACTCCTGATGGCAACTGGATACCCTTTACCCATCCATTGGGTGTCCAGTAGCACAAAAGGTGGTTTTCTAAATGAAATTCTGTTATAGTGGAGGGTTTTTTAATACTCATATTGGCTCCATTATAGGGTTTTCATTACAACAAGGGGGATATACTACTCTCTTTATCCATTTTTAATTATATTTATCCATCGATGTGAAGTGGTTCAAGAGTTATTTATCACATCAATGCGGTATTTTTTTATAACTACTTCCCTTTTATCTTAGTAACCATATCTAATGATTTTAAATTATCGCATTTTTTAGATTTATGATGGATTCAGTGTTGGTGTGATAAGAATGAAATCTGATCATAGGGATATAAAATATGGTGCCTAGAGGAGGCTCAGTAGTGAATAAAGTGGGTTTTTTGAAATATTTGATTAGTTTTCTATTTTATTGTGAGTTATATTAGGGGTATAATAAATTTTCATTAAAATATAGGACTAATTTGGTTCTAGTTAAAATAAATAATGTTCAATATTTTTTTGAATTCTTCCCTTGTTTTTTTCATGTTCCTCGAGAGATTTTGGAGTCTATTTGAAATTTATTATAAGTTTGTTTAATTAAAATTTAATTTCTAAAAAAATTACCCTTATGTCAGAAACCCTTCCAACATAAAGGTAGATCTAATATTCATATGGTTAAGCTATAATTTTTTCTTCAATATAAAGGTAATCTAGATTTTAATCCACTATTGAAAAGTTTTTGTAATGCAACATAAATTCCATCTCCAAACCTGAATACAATTTATTTGGTTTCACCCAGCTTCTATGAAGGCAGTCCCAACTCACATTAGGGTACTTCTATCTTATATCAAGGAAACCCTACCCATTTCAGGGTACTATGGGGTTTATATATCTTGTGTAAGGCTATTTTCCTAGATTGGGTGATGGTATTTATATATGGTTAAACTCACATTAGATTCTTCATGTTTAGGTACTACAAGATTTATAAATCATACATCAAGGTATTTCATACCTCACATCTAGAAGGTCAGCTTATGTGAGGGTAGTTCTTTGGTTAGGGGGATTTATTAGCACTACTACAAAAGTGATCTTTAATAACACTAGTATTTATCAGTGCTAGAAAAAAGCACTGATAAATGACATATTTATCAGCACTAAGAAATGCACTGATAAATTTAACCTTTATCATTATTCATTAGTGCTTATAAAGGGAACCTTTATCAGTGATTTTTTAGAACTGATAAAGGGTTTCTTTATGAGCGTTTTATATTTGGTGCTGATAAAAGGTAACATTTATCAGCGCTTTATTTTTAGCACTAAAAGAGGGTACCCTTTATCATCTCTTTATTTTAGTGCTAATAAATATTTATTTCATCAGTAATTTATAAGTGATGATAAAGGTCCTAATAAATAAAAAGAACTAATTAAAAAAAATTTAAAATAAAAAATGATTCTTTAAGAAAAATATTAAATTTTTTGTTAATTTAATTATTATTGATAAAAATAAATAAATTGATTATACATTATTATATATTAAACATTTTATTAATAAAATAATTATGATAATTAATGTCATTAAATTTTATATATTAAATATATAGATATATTTTAATTTATTTAAGTATGATTTATATATTAAAATATATTTATGCGTTTACAATAAATAGTCATTTATTTATTAAATAATGGTTTATAGTTAAAAATTAATATGAATTAAAAATATTGAGTAATTGAATAGTATTGGACATATAATTGAATGTCATTTGATATTTCAATATAACATATATCAAATACATCTTATAATGATTTCATATATACGTAATTGAAGCATTTTTATATAAAATGAACACACGAAAAACTTATCTTTTTTTTCAATATTTTTAAGGTGTACTTATTCTTAATTTATTCAATTTCACTCATTTCTAACACATATTCAAAAACATAAAAGTATATATTCATTAATAATGTTAAAAATAAAATTGTAAAAAAATATTTATAAGTAAATATACTTATAAATGTACCTTTACAATATTTCTGTAATTATATATTAATATTTATAATTAAATAGTTTTTTTAAGTATTTATATAATTACAAATATATATATATATATATATATATATATATTTAAATAATTATTCAATTTTTAATAAATTTACTTAAATAACGAATATATTCACTTTATTTATATATATATTTTAAATATATATATATGTGTAAAATTATATAAAATTATATAATGATTTGAATATTATTTATTAAAAATATTTCTATAATAATAAATAAATAATTATAAAATTACAATAAATATATTTAAAAAATAATATATTTACTATATTTATATCTATATATATTTATTAAGTATATATAAATATATACAATTTCATTATTTATAATTAAAATTATAAATATTTTATTATCACATAAGTAATAAGCTATGATGAAAGCATCATTATCCCATATTTTTTCACATTGATAAAGATGAGGATTTATCAATTCTACATAATGAATAGATAGATTTAATATTTATCAGTGTTATAACTTAAGCATTGATGAAGGTTGATTTTATCTGTGCTGATAAATACCTACCATTATCCATGACAAAAAAGCACTGATAAATATTCATCTTATCAGCGCTTATTACTAAAGAATAGATAAAAGTGTCTCGATCTTTTTATAAATCCCTAACCATTTGTGAAACCATCATGTTGTCAGAAGCATTCCCTGGAAGCCACCCTCTGCCGATGCACCTCCTCCATGAAATGATCCTTGATTCACACCACTCGGTTGCCTCCAGTTGCTTGAACATCTCATCTAACATTCAGTGTTTCATTACAGTTACGTTATCCAAAGAGGGTCTCATATTTTATTCCACATAGAAAGGTATGCCTCCCAATTTTCATTGTGTATTTTTGGTGTGATGTTTTATTTCTTCTTCAAAGATGTTGTTATTTGTGGTCCAATGATTGTATACTATTTTAATTTTAGTTTACAAACACGAAGATTTGATTATGATCCATTATCTAATTGGGTACAGATATATGGACCCTCTCGATATATGGGGTTATTGGTTATATCAAACATTGAACCTTGGATTTATTCATTGTTGTTTTACTTCTATATTTTATATCTTCTTACTATATAATTTTTTCATATGTATATATATATATATATGTGTGTGTGTGTGTGTGTAGAAATGTTCTTGTATATTCTCATTTATTGACTACTGATTTGAGGCACACTACTAGTTCCCTAATGGTAATATATATGTTGAAACCTGTCATTGAAACCTCAACGGACATGCAACTTCAGATGATATTTTCAGGAACTAAGTTAGTGCAGTTATGTATGTTCCTCTACTGGTTTTATTTATCATAGGATCTACTTCCTCTTATAATTCACTATGTTCCATTTTTTTCTTATAGATCTAATTCAAAGGGGTAATCCCTAGTTAAAAACATTAGGTTTTATTACTTAAATCCATCACTTTTTGAATCATTTTGGTTCCATTAGTTCATGTTATGTTTTAATATCATATTTTTACCTATTGGATTTTTCTTATAGATAATAATTGAGTTTTTATACTGGTGTGACATGTATGTGTGTCTATATAGATAGTGTATCATTTATTTCAATTGTTTGTTTCCTAATAGGAAAGTCTTTATTGGGTAATGATGATTTTGGGTCTCCATATCCCTTGACCCCAAGGGTCCTGCTAGAATTTTGTTTGAACTCTGGTACTAATTGTTTTAATTTTGGGGGAACCTCCAATTTATGGTTTTTTATGCGCCAAGTTTAAACCATCATTTAGCGATTTTGAGGTGTGTTAGAGTTAAGATAATGATTTGACCTGGTGTTGTTTTGGTAATTTAGGCTAGGGTCATTACACTATCCATCTTCCAGTTTCCACCTATAAAGTCTAGTGATAATATCATTTATTATATAGCTTTTTCTACCTTTCATTATTATATTCTTTAATATGATTCAACATACTGTATCCATCAATGTCCTTATCTTGTATCCTCAGATCAGAGACATAACTAATAACATGATTCATCTAAAACATGATGCATCCCCTATGTGCCTTCTATAAGCATCTTTCTCGCCCTCAATCTCTCTTCATGGTCGATAATTAGGTATAATGGTTTCCAAAAAAATTAACTTCTATTCATGGTATAATATAATGCTTTAGTGTTTGTACTACTTCTAAAAGTTTTCACTAGATATGATATTCTATTTCTATAATTTATATCATAAGTAAAGTTATGTAGTCTAGTAACATTCCATTATATACAAAAATTATAATAATATTTATTATATTTTATTTATTACTTATTGTGATGTTATTTATGATTATATTATATCTCCCAATTTTTTTACAAATCCCAACAACCCTTATTATTGTATTTGAAATATCTAAGTGATTATATATTCTACTTGAAATCATCCACATTTCCCTTTATTTAAGTATTAATCCCCTCAAACCAAGATTTATTTTTTTCATTCCAAATTCACCAAAATTCTATTAAAAGAATGAAAATTATATTCTATTTATCATTAGAGTTATTCCTCCTTACATGAAACCACTCATCTAGTTGATTGAATGAGATTTTACTATTATTATTTTATCATATTTGGGTTTTTTATTACTCCTTAATTTACTATATTATATTTCCATTTTTTAAGGGAATTTAGAAAGATTTTACATGTAATAATTATTTTCTTAAATTCAATTACACATTTTCTTCATCATACTTAATTTCTTTGAATTAATCAAATGTTGAGTTTCCCTTATTAGAATCATCTATAACATTCACTTTTGATAATGAATTTCGTATGTGTATTTATTTATATATTGTATAACATTAATCCTTTATGAATCCAATAGGATTTATATGAACTAAAAATGGATGAATGATAATCATTTGACAAACGAATATGAAGATAGAGGTAAAGAGTTCATCATGTTTTCAATATATCATGAAGAAAAGCCTTCTATAATCCTCTGTTTATGTTTACGTTGTTGTCAGTCAAGAAAAATTAGTCAGGAAGAGTTGAAAGAATATTTATTTCTATTTGGATCCGTTGATCAATGGATTGAAAAAAAAGGATTGGTTGTGTATCACTCGCAAAGCTAATAATAAAACTAAGGATTTTTTGTGCACCTTGTAACTATTTTTTAACTACAGCTTAGCATAGTATATGACCTGATCATCCTACCTAGAAACCATATGATGCTCTCATCCCACACATGGAGAAAAACAAACTAATTATATTCTTGAACATAGAGTGAAAATTTTATAGAATAGTCAAATTCATTGGGAAATGTTTTTTTGTGGAAAACCCATATGATTAAAGAGGAGATATGAGAATTAGAGAATGATAGGATGGAAAAATATTAACTCTTTATTAAATAATGAATAAAATTGAGAGGAATGGAAGGAAAAGAGAATGTTGAATGGTGATATGATAGAGATTGTGTCAAGAATGTGTGGGATGACAGAATCATAGGGACACCAAGCAAGAAGTTCTGGTCATATGCTATGCTAAGCGGTTCAAAACCAATAGTAGTGTAGTGCATAGAGAATCATTATTTTTTTATTTACTTTGTCAGTGATTCAAAACCAATAATAGTTTTGTCTATTTTGTTCAATGGTTACCTCTATAAATCAATATAATTAATTTCCTCATGGTTTTCAGACATCCATATAGTCTTCTAAATTATAATAATGTGAACATAGAGTCCTTAGTTTTGTTATTAGCTTATATTTGGACCAAGGAAACCATTTTTAAATATGTAAACATAATTTTACTATATAAATTATCTATTTTAATGAAAAAATATATAATTAAAGGTTAATTCAAATTTCAATATTCCTTACTATGTTCGGTTATTTTAGAATATTTTTATCCATGTGTCAAGCCATTGTAGAAAAATAAATGATGTTGTCTCTACTAAATCACATCCGTAATATTTATGTCTTCATAGTAAAATAATTGTCCATATATTTAACATATTAGTTCATATTTATGTTTAATTTATATCTTTTTAGTATTATTCAAATAATAAATGTTTTCTTATACAGGTGGATTCTTTTGTAAAATTTGGGGTGCACAATCCATCTTTAATTCATTTCTACACCAAAATTTTCACAATATTATTCTCCCACAAAAACTTTTCATCTTTATAGTGTTTCATTTATCACTTTCTTTCAAGTTATCTCCACTTCCTTTGTAGGAAAATCAAATACACTTAGTCTGCTTAATTACTAAGGTAATAATGTTGTTTTCATTATAAAATCATTATTCATAGAATTAATATATTGTTTTATATTTATGTTTAATTTATTTATTTTTATTAAAAATCATATAATAATTGTTTTCTTATACATATGGATTGTTTTTTTTTTTGAGTTGGGGTGCTCTATCCAACTTTCATGCTTCTTCTCCCTCAAAACATATTCACCTTTACCGTGTTTTATTTATCACTTTCTTTCAAGGTCTATACACTCCCTTAATAGGAAGAGAAATGATGCAACCTCTTCTCAATTACAAATTTTATCTTGATGTTTTCATAGTAAAATCATTATTCAAAGAATTAATTTATTTGTTTTATATTTATTTTTAATTTATATATTTTTATTATTACGCACATAATAAATTTTCCTTATATAGTTGGGTTCCTTTGTTCATGTTATGGTGTTATATCTAACGTTCATGCTTATTATCCCTCAAAACCTTTTCACCCTTATAGTGTTTCATTTGTAACTTTCGTTCGATTTCTCTCCACTAACATTATAGGAATAAAAATTCCACTTCCTCTGCTCAATTACTGAGTAAATCTTGATGTTTTCACAGTAAAATCCTTGTCCATAGAATTAACGTATTATTTAATATTTATGTTTTAATTATTTATTTTTATTATTACTCACATAAAAATTGTTTTCTGATATATGTGGATTATTTTAATAGAGTAGGGTTTCTCTATCTATATTTTATCACTTTCTACCCCAAAACATCTATAGAGTTCTTCTCCTTCAATACCTTCCACCCCTATAGTGCATACATTTATCACATTCCTCCAAGTTACTCCACTACTCAATCAAAAATGTAATCATTATATTTGAATAATAAAATAATTGTACATATAATTAATGTATTTTATAATATTTATGATTAATTTATTTATTATTAGTGTTACTCGAAATAATTTTTTTCTTATACAGGTGGATTATTTTTTTTAGTTGATGTGGTTTTTTCATAGCTTCTCATGCAATGTTGGATGTTCAACACAGAAAGTAAATGGAAATCATGGTTAAATTGATAGTAATGATTTTATTGAGTCTTTGAGGTGTGTAGGAATCAACCACAACTCAATCTGAGACATGGTGTTACTGGTATGACTCCATGTACTTCTCTCTATTTTTTATTGACATTAATTTTTGTAAAAAATAACTCACTCAATGTGTCCATTATTAGTTTAAAATCAAAATTTGAATTGAGAATTATTGACTCACTAAAATATGATAACAAATTCTTGTATTTTATTGATAATTTAGGGAATATATTCTTAAATAATTTTTGATGTATATGAATTGGTCTCACATCAAATTGATACACGATGTGATCTGTATGAGTCAAAGTGCATGTTTTGAGTTTAAAATTAAATTTTAGTAAAAAATACAATTGATGTACTCAAAATTGATAAATCACACTCATATTGTTTTTATAATTGATTCCAATAATTCATAAGTGATTTGGAACATGTAGGAATTAGCTGCACATCAATCTGATGCATGGTGTGACCAGTATGGCTCTAAGTTCATCTTTATTTAAAATTGACATCAATATTAGTAAAAAAAGATCTACCAAAAATGAAACAAATACATTCACATTATTTTTATACTTTGGTAAAACTATCCATAAGTGATTTGGGTTGTTCAAGAATCATCCTCAAATCTATCTGATGCATGGTGTGACCGATATGACTCTATGTGCGTGTTTTTTTATAATTTATGTCAATTTTAGTAAAAAATCCATCTAACCTAATAAAAACAGAGAAAACCCTTTCAAATTGTTTAAATAATTTATGAAAATGACCCATAAGTCATTTTTGATGTGTTCTCATCATCCTGACATCAATCTGAAACACAGTGTGATCAGCATGAGTCAAAGAGCATGTTTCAATTTTAAAATTTCATTTTAGTAAAAAATGACAAGTGACGTACTCAAAACCAAAAAAACCATTAAGATTGTCTTGATAATTTGGGAAAAAAATCCTTATGTAATTTAGGACATGTATGAATCATCCACACCTTAATTTAAAACATGGTGTGACCAGTATTACTCAAAGTGCCTCTTTTTATTCAAAATTTCCATCAATTTCAGTGAAATGGACAAATTCCCTACTCAATACTATGAAAACACATTTTTGTTACTTTTATACTTCAAGAAAATGATACATATGTCATTTTATACAAGTCGAAATCATCCAACCCTCAATATGATACACGATGTTCCCGGCATGACTCAAAGTGTCCATTATCAGTTTAAAATAAACTTTTTAGTTCAAAAAGTGACAGTCATAGAAAAGCGATCAAACATGCGTGAATTTTCTTGATAATTTAAAATAGAGATTCAAAATTCATTTGTAACATGTTGGAATCTGTTTCACATCAAACTGATACATGATGTGATCATAATGAATCAAAAGCCTATGTTTCCATTTTAAAATGACATTTTACTAAAAAAGACAACTCACATACTCAAAACTAAGAAAAACAATTCATATTGTTTTGATATATTAAGAAAATAATTCATTTGTAATTTTGATAATGTAGTAATTAACCAAACCTCAATCTGATACATGGTGTGACAAGTATGACATTAAGTGCATATTTATTTAAAATTGATCTCAATTTTATTAAAAAAAATTGAGCTACTCAAAAACAAAAAAAAACACATTTAAATTGTTTTTATACACAAGGAAAACAACCTATAATTTATTTGAGACTTACATGAATCAGGCGCACCTCAATCTAATGCACAAATTTTCTATTATCAGTTTAAAATCAACATTTTAGTTCAAAAAGAGTCAGTCACTAAAAAACAATCCAACATGCTTGGATTTTATTAATAACTTAGGAGAACAATTCATATGTCATTTGTGATGTATATCAATCCATTTCACAGAAAACCGATATGTGATGTGATCGAAATGTGTCAAAAGTGCATGTTTCCTGTTTAAAATTACATTTTATTAAAAATGACAACTGACGTACTCAAAACAGAGAAAACCCATTTATATTGTTTTTATACTTTGGGAAAATGATCCACAAGTCATTTACGATGTTTTGGAATTAGCCACACCTAAATCCAATTCATAGTGTGATCGGTATAACTACAAGTTCATATTTTTATTTAAAATTGATATCAATTTTAGTAAAATTAACACTTTTTGTTAATTAAGTTATTTATATTATTATAAACATAAGAATTGTTTTCTTATATAGGTGTGATATTTTTCTCGAGAAATGATGGTTTTTTTGGAAATAGCATGAGTCGGGTAAGGATCAAGAAGTAAAGGAACACCGATGTTTTTGATTGTATGTAATAATTTGTATTTATGTAATTGTATTAACCAATGTTTTAAATTTCTCTAATATATTTTATTTTTATATTTTTTATGTTATAAATTTCATTTCATTTAAATCCTGTGTTGGCACTTGTTTTTTTTATATCTAGATTGTTTCTGATGCTACAGTGTGCTGTTGGAGCACACTACATTGGTGTTGTAGTGTGCTGTTGTAGCACACTGTAGTGTGACCCTATTCCAGCGTTCAAAGAAGCATTGATAAAGGTATATTTTATCATCACCCAAAATGTGCTCATAAATGTGTCTTTTGTTGATGATAAATTATTTCATTGATAAATGTTTCTATTATCATCACTTTTTTAAAGCATTGATAAAGGTCCCATTTATCAGTGCTTTTTTAACGTCAATAAAGGACATCTTTATCAGTGCTTTTCTATGCTACTAAAATACCATGAATTCTTACCTCTCTTGTGTAGTCAGCTCTTTTTTATCATTGATAATGGCCATTTCAAACATTTTAAATGCTAGTTTTGTAGTAGTGTAGGGTAGTCCCCAACACATGTATTGCTATCCATGTTTAGTGTAAGGGTATTAATTTTTGTACAAAAATTTATTTTACTATGAGATTCAATATTTAATGTTTTTTATTAAATATTAGAAAATAAAACCCCATAATTTATAGATTTAAAATATATTAAGAAGAATAATAATGTAATAATTAAATTTAAAAAGGTTTTCTGGAAATATATTTAGATATTTCTTGGTAAAACTGATATATAAAATTATAAAAAACAAAAATTTCCCCTCATTTGATTTTCATAAATTCTCTCAAAATTGGATGATCAAGGCATCTCCATTCAATTTTAGTGAGTGTCATTAGTTAATTTGAGATTCCTTTTGAGATTCACCCAATCCCATTTATGTGACTAACGTGTCACGATCAATTATTCTCTCTCCATTTTTGGTGTAACGAATCTTGAAGCATCTTCCATGTTAGTGGATTATTTACTTCATATTTATTCATTGAAAGTAAAAATTTAACATACATTGGCTTCCTCTGGTTGAGTAGATGGGATTAATTTTTTTAATATAATGATTTTTGAAATTAAATAAAGAAATTAGAATAAAGATAAAGTGGTTATCACATGTATTAAATACTATTATTATTTTATAATATGTAATTATATAAATGAAATGGTATATTTATGATATGTTGAAGTTATATTATTTTCATTGAATTTAATAGGTCTTGAACTATGAATTTTCATTTTTATTTATATTATTTGCCATGATTAATAATATAAAAATTGATAAACCACCTAAATACAAATGGATGTTTTAATTTGTTGAGGTCAGGTTTTGTTTGTTCTAAGTCTATATGTGTTGGTGGGAGAAGTGGTGATACATGGAGATTTATTATAGATTCATTTAATGAAATTGGATGTCAAGATTGATTAATTCTCCATGCTGTTCATTGTGAAGATAGTACGAATGATATTATGTTCCATGATATTTTTTCAAAAGGAAACATTGTTTACTTCAATTAGTAGAGTAAAAATGGAATTGTAAGATGTATATGACATAACATATATTTCATGAAGTTTTGAAGAATTTGAGGAAGGACATGGAAATGTTTATTTTTATAATAGTTTTAATAAATTCTATGTAAAAATATATAAACTTATTTAATTTCATGTTGAAGTTATTTGATATTTGTTGGAATTATATTTTATACAATGAATTTCTATGTAATATTTGAATTTTAATTCTTTGAAAATGTTGGAGGTCGTACCCTAGAACCATCATATGTTTAATCTATGATATCATATATTCCTTTTGTTGAATATAAAGAAATGTCTTATCACTTCATGATTATTCATGAATGTAGAATTGTATGTGATAATTTCCCAAGAGTATATGTCACACTAAAAGATCATGGTAGTTCTTCTCTATAATGAGAACACGAAAGTGATATGACAATATTATTCATATATATCATATATCCAGATGATATCATTTTAGGTGAAAATGATATAGGATATCAGGGGTGTAGACTCATCTAACTTTGAGGCACATTCTCATAGTGTACTCCCTATGTAATATCCAGTAGAATATTATGATAATGAAACCTATTAGTAGAAAATCCAAATTTATATGTGTTATTGGATGTTCTTATCTACGGACATGGGTACTCATATTTAGACTTTATGATTATTTTAATTGATTATTATGTGTCATGTACATTAATGTATTGAGGAAAACCATGATGAAAGATGTTCTTGTTGAGGTTGGATATGATGGGTGCATCACAATTAATATTGAATTAAAGAATAATGGGAGAAATGATTTTCCCATTATGTTATTTAATGAGTGTTGATATCTCTTGAAATTTGATTTAAATTATATAGACTAAATAAATCCCTGGCCACGGTGTTCTATAGGCAAGTTCAATTTATTGGAAGTCAACAAAAGATACATCAAGCATATAGGTTAGTGAAACCAACATGAAACTTTCATTATTTGAGATATCATGATAAAGGAATTATATTACATAGTAATCATTCATTTGAGGTTTTATGTCAATGTGACAATAAATTCGTTCTATATGGATGCCTTGGCAAGTTTCTAGAGGCTAACCTTGGACTTTAGGTTGTTTCAACTAATTCCACTAAGAAAGAGGCCTATAGGGTCACCCTCTAAGTGTATCATGATTTTGAATTAAATATATATTATTTTTTATTATTTAATAAGTTGAATAAATATTATTTCCACATGTGGTTTGATAATTATTCATGTATTACTGATCACATATATCTCATCACCATTTATTCAGGAGAATATAATGTGATCGGAATATTTAATGAATATTTATTTTCTAATTACGTGAATAAAATATTTATTTATTTATTTGTGAATAATGAAGAGATATTTATTTAATAAATGAATATACATTATTCAGAGTCTTAAAAATATAATTGAAGAATGGTAGACTGATATTTAAATTATGGTGATAAATAATAAATCTTGAATATTATTTGATTAAATAATACTTAAGTATAGTTCGCATGATAAGATAATATAGAGAAACAATGATACTATTGTTATTTGACATGGAATTTTGATATGATTAAATAGAAAATTAAGGGAACATGTGAAATTAATTTTTTTAACCTTATAAATATATATAACCAATTATGTTATTTTCCCAAAAAAGAATAATTCTTTTTTTTTGTGAAAAATAGAGTGGAGAGTTCCATTAATCCATTAAAATTTCACTTCTCCAAGATCACTCCCAATAACAGAGAGTAATCTTCTTACACCAGATCTAGGAGAATGATTTGAAAAGGTTCTCATAGAGATCATAGGTGGATAAGACAAGCATAAGGATATGACATGTTAATACCGAAACATTCCTTCGACACCAATTGGAGATTCATGGAACACATGGGGATCACTATGAAAGGGAATCTGTAATTCATTCATACAACGAAACAAGGGAAAAAATTATTATCTATTACCAAATTCATTAATGAATAAATAGTTCCATCAAGGTAATTAATAATTAATTAAATTTATTATAAATAATATGTGATGATTTTCTATTAGATTCTGATGTGAATTCTATTTTTTTATTTTTTTATTCTATTTTTCACTATATTCAACATTGTGTAAAATAACCAATTATTCATCGATCATGGAAAAAATAAATATTGGCACCACCAATTACATGCTTTTGTTGTGATGAGAACTTATAAGTGGTATCAGATTGGACTCATAATTATTTATGATTATTTAAATATCATTTCTGATTTATGAATTTTAATTTAGTTTTTCATTTCTTGTTTAATCATCCTTTTAATCCGAATCCTGAGATCTAGTTATTCCACCTTCATTTCTCATAGATTTAATCAGTAAGATAAATTTTCTGAATAAATCAAAATTTAGTTTCTCGTCTGAAGGTTCCAATGATTCATTCCAAATAACATAACAATACACAATGTGTAACCATAGTTATATGCCATGTAGTTGTGTTAAATGAATTAGGAATTAATTCTATAATTAATTTAGTCATATTCATTGATGACACACAATGTAGTTATTACCTCACATTTAATGTTAACTAGGATAGACTAACACATGGTCAAATGGATTACATGTCGTGTAGCCCACATACATAGCATGTAGTCCCTTTAAGACAAAAATGGGACGTTTATTACGATACATGGCCTACCTAATTGGTGACCATGTAATTCAACATCTATATGATGTGTATCCCATTGTACACGTCATGCACCCAAATTTGTTTATGCATGTTTTACACGCCGAGTCCCTAGGTGTGTATGTTAGATACACAGTGAGGGATGTACACACTATGTAACCCATCTGTACACATTGTGTACTTACCAAATTACGTAGATTTAAAATTTATTTATTTTACTATGTAAACATTGAGACATTTATTTGTGTGTGGTCATAAATATAGGACTCACCATGTGAAAGGTTTTGATATATATATATATATAAATGTTTAATTAAAATCAATGTAATGTTTATATTTTCATATCATGTATGAGTTGTATTAAAATTTGTTACTCTATGTGCATTAAAGCATAATGTGTGACTGAAAAATCATGTAAATCACATTATCCTTTAGTTGATAGTACTCGTTATGAAATTACATGATAATTAGTGTATTCTATATGTCACAAAAGTTAAAACTTTATACGATTATAATACATGTTGAGTAGATTCAGACATGTATTCATTGTATTACCTCCAAGGTAAATTTATATACACAATTAGTTTTAAATAAATTTATTATTATTTTTAAATATTAATGGCTATGAATCTCAAGGAAATTCATATAATAATTATAATAAAATAATTGATTAATTATATATGATAATAAATTGATTTGATCATTATTTATATTAAATAAAAATGATTAGAAATTGAATTCTAGTTTTATTAAATGTGTGATTAGTTTTATGAATGTGGATGATCATGAGCTATACTAGACCTTTGTATGCAATTGGTTTCATTTAATTTATTATTAAATTAAATTTTGGGCATGTGTTCCTTCTCTCCTTTTGTCATGTAGGTCCTGTGTGCCCATGGTTTATTTTATGTATACCATTTTCTCTCACCTGCGTGTGAGTAAAATCATATGTAATGGATTGATATAACATGCCATTAGAGGTGGTTCCTATTTGGAGATGAGATGAAAACAATATAAGGGAGATAAATTATTGAATCGATGGAAAGTAGTCAAAAAACATAATTGGTTCAAGGTCCCCCCCCCCCAGTTCACTGGTTACTTTATCAACCACTAGATAAATTAAACATTAGTATAGGATTATGATCACACCACATTATTATCTTATTTCTATCAAGTTTGAAGGTTATTTAATTATGGAAGTTATTCATGATAACAAAATTTAATGAACTTAACATGATTTAAAAATAAAACTAAAATAAATTGGATTATACATAAATTTTATCTAAGGAATAGTAAATCAAATATGTAAAAACAATAAATATTAACAAGAATGTAATAAATATAATAATTGTAAATTCACTCATAAAAGGATAAAATCCATTAATAAAATATTAACTTAATATATCCTTCCACTACATGGGTTAAAATATAACAATAGTTTAATGTTCTTGACCAACCAATGTTGGGGTGTATTCAATTATCAGAGAATTTTAAATTGAGGTTTTGGGCTGACTTAACTTGTTTCACATCAAGGGTTAACTTCCAAAGAAGGACTTGGTATAACTAAGAGGGGAGGGTTGAAAAAATCAAATTTTTGGATTTCGGGATTGAAGAGGCCACATAGTGAATTAGAGAACTATGAGTTAATATATTTGGAATTTGGAATTTCAACCTAAACCCATTCAAGTTTCTTGACCAGACAAATTTAGGTTAATGATTAGGGGAATATAGATCATTTCCACTAGGATTTCTAAGAAACAAGATATTCCAAATCCAATAATGAGTTCTATTGGGTTTCAATAAAAGAGTTGGAGATAAATAAATATAATATTAATTTATTTATTTTTCTAAAATAAATCGAACAATGTAATGAAATTATGCTTATCTTATTGGTAGAAAAAATAATAAAAATGAAACAAAACATATCATTTTGATCCATACTTGAGAAGGAAAACATTCCCACCATCAAAATATTATAAGAATGTAAAAGGCACATATGTTTCAACCTTCTCCATGAAATGAAATTATATGTGTTAGAAGAACCTTTTCTTAAATCTCGTAGTAATGGGGAAAGTGATGAAGATCTATAAATATATAAGAAACATCTGAATAACAATAAATATGTTAATGTTTTCATGCAATGATATATTTCCGATGATATTTTTAAGCAACATGACGATATGGATGCATAAACCATGATGTCTCACCATTGGGCTCTATATCAAGAGAAGGCAAGAGAATAGAGGTATGAGATCTCCAATTCATTATTGACAACTAATCTTGGATATTTTGTTCCATCTGGGGCCCATTATTTCAAGATTATTGGCTACATTTAACTTCTGTACATATTAGGGATTAAATTCCGAGATGATTTATGTATAGATATCATACTTTCATCATTGTATAAGACCTTCTCTAGTTTTATCATTCATTACTATATGAGAAATACTGATAAGAGTATTTTAGAACCTATTGCTCTTATTCTCTAAGTGGATACGGACATGGATTATGATAAAACTTTGGTTCTTATAGTGAATAATAAAAGTAAGAACAATAAAAAGGGGCCCATAACTTATAAACAGTCTAAAGATTCTTAGCACCATCCATCGAAAAAGAAGAAAACAAAAAGGTAAGTAAAGGAACATGAGGTAGAATGTTCTGTATATGGATAGATAGGCCACTGGAAAAGAAACATCAACCAAAATAGATAGAAAGATAAATATATGTTTTTTATCGAGTGTAATATTTCAATATCTACACATTGGGTATTAGATACATCTTCTGATGCAAACAATTTCTAACCAAATCAAGAACCAATTTCATTCTGAAATATTTACAGAGGATATGTATAACTGAGAGATGTTAATAGTGCAAGCCTTTATACTTTATCCATTCTTGACTACCACCATTCATTGCCAATGAAATTTATTTTGGTTTTAAAATATCGATATTATGTTCCTACGATTAACAAGAACATAATTTTCTTATCATGCCTTAATACAGAGGGGTTTATTTTCATGTTTAGAAATAAATGTTTTTTATTTTATAATGAAAGAATATGTTATTATATTAAAATTTTAAATAATGGTATTTATGTATTAATTTATGAAAATAATGTATTAAAAATTGATAAAAAATCTTGTTCACATGACTCATATATCCCCAAACCATGGAATCACCATCTTGGTCATGAAAAGGATAGTCATTTAATAATACTCTATCTGGATGGTTATTTGGACTCATCTGATCTAAAACAACAAATAATATGTCATTCTTATATACAAGTAAATATGACTAAACCTCCATTTTAGGGATATGGTGAAAGGGTCATAGATATTATAGGATTGGTACATACTAATGTGTGTAAACCATTTTAAATAAAAGATATAGGTGGATATTATTACTTCATAACTTTTAATGATGACTTTAGTAGATATGGATATGTCTTCTTAATTAGGAATATGTCTGAGTCCTATGATAAATTCAATGAATTAAATACTGAAGTAGAGAATAAACATGCTAAGAACATAATGAAACTCTAATTAGATTGAGGTGGTGACTATCTTAACCAAGAGTTTATTGAATTCTTAAGGGATTTTTTGATTCTATCTCAACGCACTCAACCTTATAAACTATAGTGGATTGGTATTAGTGAAAGAAGTAATTGTACCTTTTTGGGCATGGTAAGGCTGATAATGAGTCAGGAAGATCTTCTTTTATCTTTTTGGGGATATACATTACAAACTACGACATACACATTAAACCAAGTACCAAATAAAGTGGAAAACAGAATTCTCTATGAGTTATGGAGTGGAAAAACCCCATTTTGTCAAATGAACTTGTATGTGTCTAAGAGGTTTTTGTTAATGCATTCTCAAGAAACAAAAATAACCCAAAGCAAGAAGTTTATCATTATAGGGTATTCGAAAGAAAAAAGGTATACTACCTATAAAACGCCTCAGATAAGAAAGTGATTATAACTTGAAAATCCATCATTCTTGAGAGGGGGCACATCATCTAAAAGGATAGTTGGATTGAAATTAGATTTGATGAAGTTGATTCTCAAGATACACAAGAGTTGGTATATCAATAGATTTTATAGGTCCATATTGATGAATTAGTTCCTGAAACACAAGTACTATATAGGAATGTAAGAGATGTAACATAACCAGAGAGATATGGTCTTAAAGTCACCAAATATGGAAACTCATTATTGGTAGAAAATGATGTACTTATCTTCTATAAGAATGTTTTATAGAGCTTATACACTATGAGATGGTAAGAATCCATGATTTCCGAAATGGATTCAATATATCAAAACCATTTTTTGGAATTGTACGAAGTGATAGTAGATGTAAATACCATTGGATGAAAATTGTTATTCAAGAGGAAACTAGACAAGGAAGGAAATTTAAATACCTTTGTAGAAAGGTTAGTGGCTAAAGGGTTTAAAAAACATCAAATAATTGAATATGATGAAATTTTTTCACCACTATCCATGTTTAAATCCATCATAATTATACTTTCTATAATTTCTTACCATGAATATGAGATTTGGAAGATGGATATCAAACTACATTCCTTATTAGGAACCTTTAGGGAAATGTCTATATGACACAAATAGAAGGGTTTGTGACTCCTAGTTATTCAAAAATTATTTTCAATCTACATAGAACCATTTATGGATTGAATTAATCCCTTAGGTCATGGAACATTCGATTTGATGAATCAATCAAGGAATTTGGTTTCATTAAGAAAAGATGTGATCTGTGTGTTTACAATAGGTTCGGTGTGAATGCGGTCATTATCCTAGTAGTATATGTTGATGAAACATTACATATTGGAATGTACATACCAGTCATATAGTCAGTTATAGACTAGTTAAATAATTTTTTCTCTGTGAAGGACATAGGTAAAGAAACTTTTATTCTAGGGATCAAGATCATTAATTATTGATCCAAGAGGATTCTTGGACTATGTCAAAGTTCATATGTTGAGATAATACTAAACATATTTATTATTGAACAATCCAAAATGGGATTGGTTATGGTGTGATATTGTTTACATAGTTTTTGGACAGATCATAATTATATGAAGTCGTAATCATCTTATGTTTTCATTCTCAATGGAGTTATTGTGAGTTGGAAGTGTTCAAAGTAGCCAATTTTCATATATTATATATTGGATTCCAAGTATATGGTGTCTTTTCATAAAGACAAGGATGCCATATAGATTCATAATTTTGTATACGATAATGATGTGGTACATAGTAGTAAAGACCCTATCACATATTATTGTGATAGTAGTGCAGCGGTGGGTCTTGAAAAAGATCCAATGTCACACCAATGGACAATGAATATAATCTGTAAGTATCACCACTTGAAGGATTTCTAACAAACGGGTGAAGTTTTAGTGATTAGAGTACACAAAGAAGAGAATGTGGTGAACCCATTGACTAAAGTCCTATCTCATAAGAAGCATGTGTATCATGTGAGAGCTAGCAGACTGATGTTTGTTAGTATTTGGCTCTAGGGCAAGTGGGATTCTGTTGGAGTTGGTATTCTAGAACCAACTTCAGTGTACATTATGATAACATGTATTCATTGTTTTTAATATTAATAAAATTATCATCACATCAGGAGTATTCTTCTGTGAATCATTTTATTTGATAATGTCCCAAGAGTAGCTATCACAGTAAAAGGTTATAGTAGTTCCCCACTATGATAATAACCCATAAGTGCTATGAAACAATTCTTAATATATGTTATATAGTCAGATGACATCATTTTATGGACACTAATGATAAATTATATTAAGGGTGGATACTCATAGGTCTTTGAGGCACGTTCTACAAGTGTAATCACATGGTAATATCTAGTAATATATTATGATAACGAGAACCCTCATAAGGAAATACACATTTATATGTGTCATTGGTTATTCCTATCTGTGGATGCGTGTAATTGTCCATAGACTTTAACATTATTATTAATGAGTATAATGAGTCACATAAATTGATGTATTGATGAAAATAGAGATGACAGATATTCGGAGAGAGGAATTTTACATTGGGTGCATTAAGATTAGTATTTAATTAATGAGTAATGAAAGAAATGATTTTTACATTATGTTGTTTAATGGAAGTTGATATCTATGATCCATTTATGTAAATGATATATGTTAAATAAATCTATGGCCATGGTGTTCAATAGGAAATTTCAATTTATCGGATGTCAGTGAAAGAGAAATCAAGCACATAGGTAAGTGACACTAGCATGCAATCTTTTTAATTTGAGATATTATGATAAAAGGATTATATTAAATAGTAAACTTTTATATGAGGTATTATTTCATTGTGACATTAACTTCATTATCTATGGGTGATGTGTCATCTTTATATATGTTATCCTTATAAATTAGGATGCTCTGCCTAATTCCACTATGAAAGAGGCCTAGAGGGTCGCACACTAAGTGTATTGATAATCTTAGTTAAATAATATATTATTATTTATTATTTTAAAAGATGAATAAATATTATTCCCAAATTTGTTTTAGTAATTATTCATATATGATTTATCATTTATATCCCATAACCATTTATTCAAGATAATATAATGTGTTAATATTTTTTAATAAATGCTTATTTTTTATTGAGGTGAATATATTATATATTAATTTATTAGAGAACAATGTAGTGAAATTTCTTTAATAAATAAAGAGAAATTATTCATGGTATGATAAGTATTATGGAGAAAATAGATGACTAAGATTTTATGTTTGGTGGTAAATAATAAATATTGAATATTATTTTATTAAATAATATTAAATTATATTTAGAATGTTAAGTGCATATCAAGGAATAAAGATATTATTATTATTATATGACATGGGGTTTCTCTAGGATTTAATAAATAAATAAGGTTACTTGTGTATTTATTTTATTTTAACCCTAAAAATATGTAAACCCAATTATGTTATTTTCCTAAAATAAAACAATTCATTTGTTTGCAAGTTCACAATGGAATTGGATAATTCTCAAAATCCATTAAGATCTCTGTAACACCCCAAGCTTCCACGATACGTTTCCCTTCGAATAATGCAATAGCGTGTGTTGTACGCAACCTCGAGCTCTAACGCACACCACAACTAATTAAACTAGCCGTTGTGAATAGTAATACCTACTTTTTGAAATTTTATAAATTTTATTTATCAAAATGGACTTCATTTTTGGATTCGGAATATCAAAATTAGCCTATGTTGAATTTTTGGTATTTTTCTGAGAACTTCTAATTTTTTATGAATAGTGAAAAATACTTAAAACAACTTTTTTAATAAAAATAATTTATTTTGATAAATTATACTATTTAGTGGTTTTAAAGTATAATTAGAATATATTTTTACCTTTTTATCCAATGGTGGTCATTAGAATTAATTTAACATTGAAATTGGACATAAACAATTGCCAATCTTTTGATATAAATTGTTTCTTAAAAACACGCTATTTGTTGTGACAGCGGGAATTAATTATAAAATTAATTAATGCAACTTATATGTTTGGAATTTTGTAAAATAGACATCATTTTTGAATTCGGAATATCAATTATAGCTTAGGGTGAAATTTTTGCATTGTTCTGAAAAACTTCAATTTTTGATGAATAGTGAAACCACTTAGTGGTAGTTAAATAACTGATTTTTCGTTTAAATTAAATATTACCACTTCTGTGATTTGATTTTCAAAAATCCGACATACATGGTTGTCATTAAGAAGTAAAATGTGGTTCAATGATATCAAAATAATTTTTTGGTGAATAGTAACTTTTAAGTTCTTAATCGCGATTAGAGGTAATTAGTGTAGTTTAAGGTAAAAATAATGTTTTAATAATATGATATGAGCTTGACACTTGTCCTACTCCTATTGGATGAGTCATGGCAGACCAAGACAACCCATGGATCAACTTGGGGACCCCATGGAGCCACTTTAGTTGGAAAATGACATTAATATATATTTATTTAATGTTAAAATTAAATTGACACAAACATGAGTTGTTTTACTAAAACAGTTTTTAAGTGGGGTTCCACAAGTCCAAATTTTGATTATAAATATTCATTAGAAATATAAAAAGATTTCCTACTTCATAGTATTTTTTTTATAATTTTTAGACATTAAATAAATTAAATTATTTATGACATCATGATGATGCAGCAATGACCTCATTATTTAACAATTTAAATAAAATGGGAAGATAATGCAAAATCCAAGGCTTACACTTGTTCAAAGCCTATTGGATGAGGATATTTCGAACCCTTATCACCTTAGCCTCGAATTATATAAGTGTGGGACCTCTAAAATCCGAAACTCATTTTATAATAAAGTGACTTTCTTTTACTTTCCAAGAGTGCCCCTCCTCTCTACTTATAAAAGGCCCCCACCTCTCCCACCTCATTTACACATTCAAGCCATTTGGCTCAGCCAAATTCTGCCCAAATACTCTTACAACATCCCTCCCTTACTCCTAGAAGCCTCACTTTGGGCAGAACTCTACCCAATAAAGACTTTGGATCAAATCAAAAAGAGTTACCCGATTTTGAGGTAATGTCTTCTCTAATGTTTTTTTGTTTTATTTTTCTTCTCCAACCCCCTAAACTCTTTTTATTAATTTATTTTATAACAACACCAGTATCCTCAATATACTAGGATGTTTTTATATAAAGTATTCGAGCTACACTTACACACACCTACATCTAATGGTTAATGAACATACGGTTTCTCTGGATGGAAAATTTCTGCCTCACGAAACGATGATTGTTCAACACTCATATAACACCTTCAAAGGTGGCCATTAAGATGTCACTATTTTTATATATGATATATAATATGTTTATGTTTTACTTATGCTTCTGTATTTATCATTTATGGAATACTTTATGATTTCCATTATGGGTAAAACGCGATAATTTCATTTTAGGAAGTGCGGACTACCGCCCCCTCAAAGTGATTTGAATCGTTAATGCCATATGTGGGATGTATAAAGGATGGAGTAAATGGTATTATACACTATATTATACTGGAATTATATTATACATTTATATCATTATTATTTAGTTCCATTAAATATGAAATTGAAATGAAAGTAGCGTTCATGCGTACGTACGGCTTACCGTCTCCATGAACGGTGCATTTTATTTCTTACCTCTAAATGTTACGTAATATTATAAATGAATTTATATACTGGATATATAAGATATATATGAAATCTAAATCATGAATATAATTCTGGATATAATGGATATTCTACCACATGAACAACTTGTAATTATAAGAAGTTTATTGTTGACTCAAGTTACCAAAGATCGACAAAACGATCGTTATTAACTTGAATAATTACATAATATTCATAACATTGTAATAAGTGATATAAAAAGGATAATGAAATTGAAAATGGTTCTTAATAAGGTAGATTTAAACTCTAGTTTATTATTCAGGAGGTTAAAGAACGGTTGAGTCAAGTCGGACACAAGGTAAGGGAATTTCTTAACCCAACTTCCATTCTTTGGGTTAATCTCCTACTTTCAAATTATGTCATGATATTATTATGTCCTATTTCGTATATTTACATTCTATATGTGTACCTATAGTGAATACACATAATAGATCTTTTTTATTTTAAAAATGATCTTTTTAAGGACTTCGTCTCAATCCCCTTTCATTGAGGCATATTTGGTTTTATACACAACTTTCTTTTATACGGTGTATAAACCCCTTTGACTTTTACGTTTATTCAGAAGGAATATTTTTATACGAAGCGTTTTTCTAAATGACAAAAGGGAATTTTTTTCTTTCCATACTTATGCGGCGACAACGACTTCTCCGCCACCGTGACCATTATTTGAGTTTCGGCTTCCTCTACAAGCCATCATTTTTTTAATGAAAAATAAATACAAAGTTTTAACTTTCTTTTATTTTGGTATTGAAAATGGTTTTGAAAGCGTTTTTATCAATGTGTTGTATTCATATCTTGTGATTGAAATGTAGAAATTTTATGTTTCCTTTATTCATGTTTTATGTGATACGATTATGTTATGGTTTATGATATGTTTAAACATATTCATATGAGGAATGTATTGGACTTAATAAGTGACGGGTGGAGCCCGCTATAGCTCCTCGATGCATCGGTAGGTCTCATGAGACAACTAGATGTGGAATTGTCCGAGGCCCTTTCCCAATTTGACTTATGGTTTTGGCCGAGGCCTTAATCATTTTAGACGTCTTGGCCGAGGCCTTGACAAAATGTTTCAGAATGTCTTGCATTATACATTCCCTCATTATGAAAGTGGTTATTGATATTGCATGTGATTATTCGACTAGTAGAATACCCATGTGAGTAAGTAAATGGCATTATTTAATTTTATTTTTGCCATATTATTCTGAAGTTCAAGTTTAAAAAGGCTTTGTTTTATTTATACATTGCCTTAAATGTTAATGTTTATTTATGAAAGATTCTGCAATATTGTTATCCTTACTGAGCATCTGAGCTCACCCCTTTCAATGTTTTAATATTTTCCGGGATGTGAAGAAGTATTTTATGAATGACCTGCAGGGATTGTCAGAAGAGGATATGAGTGTGGACTATGGAGAATTTGTTACTGTAGTGTTTCACTTTATGATGTAATGTAACGTTTACGAATGTATCTAGTGTTTCCAAGGCTACTAAACTAATCAGTCTTTCAAGACTTGATCTTTTGTGATCATTCCAATGTTACGAAGTAACGCACCGGCTCTGGGTAGCTGGGTTCGGGGCATTACAGTTGGTATCAGAGGCAGTTTAGTACTAACCTTGGAAGCTAGATTTAGATAAACTCTGATTAGAGCACATATCCCGAAGATAAACTTTGAGGATTAGTATAGAAGAACTTCCTAGAATTTTTGTATTGTAGAGATGTTGTGATTTTTCCGAGCAATACATCCCTGTATGGATACGAGAAGGTAGAGGCAGCTCTGGAACAGATTTACCTAGGGGTAAAACCCGAAAACACCGCATTGAGCTAGACTCGAACGGGAACTGGTGCACGAAAACGGGCCTTGCTGCACTCTTGGTTACGACACTCCCGGGGGATATGCTTTGGATAATTCCCATTTTCTTTACAAACCACTATGAAGGGTTACGAGTATATACTTCCTCAAAGAAAACATTTTTATAATTATGGATTATATCCATAATTAGTTCAATTTATGATAAGTGTTTTACAAGTATGGAATTATGTATTTTGATTCATGAACTAATCTAGTTTATGCCATTATTTAGAAATGGCGCCTAGTGGAAGGAATGGAAACCATATCAATGCACGCACTCCGTGTAGGGATTGCCCTCCTACTCAGGATAATTATGGTGGAGCTAGTGTTATAACTGGTGCTGATCATCTTCTCACCGTACTGGGACAACTCACGCAGGTTATGAATAACAACCTTACTCGTATGGAGCACCCTGATCTGCAACGTGGAGGATCAATGTTAGAATGCTTCATGAGGCAACAACCAACAACATTTAATGGGGGTACAAATCCGTTAGTAGCTGAGCAATGGATAAACTCCTTAGAGAAAATATTCCATGCCTTGGGGAGTAGCGAAAGGGAGAAGGTTATCATGGCAGTTTACCGCCTCACTGGAGATGCTGATCAATGGTGGTCATTGATTCAAAATACAAAAAAAGATGATGACGTATCGAATATAGAATGGAGGGAGTTCAAAGAGCTTTTCTTAGAAAAATACTTTCCTCATGACCATCGAGCAGATATAGAAAGGCAATTTCTGAGTTTGAGACAAAAGGAGGATGAGAATGTTGCAAAGTATGAGGCCAACTTTACAAGGCTGGAAAGGTATGATGTAGATTATATACGTAACCCAAGAAGTAAGATTGATCGTTTCTTTGATGGGTTAAAACCATTTCTCCGTCGAGATTTAGTATCACAATCCTTCTCATCATACGAAGATATTGTCTCATGTGCTATCAAGACAGAAAAGGAATTCTCTAAGTCTTATGACAACAAAGTAAAGCAAGAGAAGAAGAGAACGGTGGAACAAGAGATAGATAAAGGGAAAAAGGGAAAGAAGGATTTTCCATTATGTGATAACTTTGGGAAGAATCACCCTGGTACTTGCCTAAAAGGAATGGGAGTTTGTTATAAATGTGGAGAAAAGGGTCACCAGGCTCGTGATTGCAAGGGAAAGAAAGAGGCTATCAAAGTTGAATGCTATAATTGTAGAGAAATGGGTCATTATGCAAATGAATGTCCTAAGCGTCAGGGAAACTTACCTCAGAAAAGGCCAAGGGATCAAGGACAATCTTATGCTGTTACTACAGTTGACGCAGAATAACTAATGTATTGGTGCTTTTGGACTCATGGATTATATTTTGTTTATTAGAATAATGTGATATATATATAAGGATTGTACTGCAGTACTTGTTGATTTTAGTAAGGTTTAATTTGATGAAGGTAATTATATTTTTAGTATGTGACAATAAGAGAAACTTTACCTTGTTTGGGGAATCTGATAAATTGATTTTGGAATTAAGAGACCTTTTAGAGAATGTTTGGACAGAGGTATTTTGGATAACTACAATGGTTGGAGTGGATTAAGTTGATCTTTGGATAGTATTGTTTATGGTTAAAAAATTTATGATGATTATTTTTGGAATATTATGATACTATAGTTTTAGGAAAAGGACAACCTGCAGGGTGGGGAATAACCCGTCGCGTCGGACAAAGCTGCAGGAATCGAACCCACAACCATAGTACGACAAGCCTTTATTTCCTACCACTAGCCTACAGGAAGTCCCTGGTTATTAAAAAATAATTTTACTAATCTAAATGGTATGTGTTAATATTTGGAACCTTATACAATTAGGATAAGTATAATATTTTTGAGTTCTATTATCTTGTTGAGTGAAATATGAGTTGAAGGTTGAAACTCTAATTGTCAAGCATAAATATATATATACCTATCTCTTATTCAATGAATAGATTAATTCTTAAACTTTAGTAAAGGGATATTAAAACAAAAAAATGTGGTATCCTAATACCTTATGTCTTGTTGAACTGATGATATTTTAAATCAACATAGATTGAAGGCTCTGAGGCCCTCAATTTAACAGTTGATTGTGATTGATGACCTCAATCACTCCCTACAAATATTTACGTTTTTCCTCCAATTATATGTCTCTAATTGCCACCAATGTTCTCCTAATCGAGATCATAATTGGGTGGTGACATTTTCATTTCCCTTTCCCTCTTATTAAGGCTAATTTTTTTTAATATTATTTCCGATGTGGGTTTTCCACAAAGGTATTTTCTCTTTTCAACCATTTATTTTCAAAGAAAAAAATTTCAAATTGCGAGGACGCAATTTATTGAAGGAGGGGAGAATGTAACACCCCAAGCTTCCATGGTACGTTTCACTTCGAATAATGCAATAGCGTGTGTTGTACGCAACCTCGAGCTCTAACGCACACCACAACTAATTAAACTAGCTGTTGTGAATAGTAATACCTACTTTTTGAAATTTTATAAATTTTATTTATCAAAATGGACTTCATTTTTGGATTCGGAATATCGAAATTAGCCTATGTTGAATTTTTGGTATTTTTCTGAGAACTTCTAATTTTTTATGAATAGTGAAAAATACAAAAAACAACTTTTTTAATCAAAATAATTTATTTTGATAAATTATACTATTTAGTGGTTTTAAAGTATAATTAGAATATATTTTTACCATTTTATCCAATGGTGTTCATTAGAATTAATTTAACATTGAAATTGGACATAAACAATTGCCAATCTTTTGATATAAATTGTTTCTTAAAAACACGCTATTTGTTGTGACAGCGGGAATTAATTATAAAATTAATTAATGCAACTTATATGTTTGTAATTTTGTAAAATAGACATCATTTTTGAATTCGGAATATCAATTATAGCTTAGGGTGAAATTTTGGCATTGTTCTGAAAAACTTCAATTTTTGATGAATAGTGAAACCACTAAGTGGTAGTTAAATAACTGATTTTTCGTTTAAATGAAATATTACCACTTCTGTGATTTGATTTTCAAAAATCTGACATACATGGTTGTCATTAAGAAGTAAAATGTGGTTCAATGAGATCAAAATAATTTTTTGGTGAACAGTAACTTTTAAGTTCTTAATCGCGATTAGAGGTAATTAGTGTAGTTTAAGGTAAAAATAATGTTTTAATAATATGATATGAGCTTGACAATTGTCCTACTCCTATTTTATGAGTCATGGCTGACCAATAAAACCCATGGGTCAACTTGGGGACCCCATGGAGCCACTTTAGTTGGAAAATGACATTAATATATATTTATTTAATGTTAAAATTAAATTGACACAAACATGAGTTGTTTTACTAAAATAGTTTTTAAGTGGGGTTAAACAAGTCCAAATTTTGATTATAAATATTCATTAGAAAGCTAAAAAGCTTTCCTACTTCATAGTATTTTTTTTATAATTTTTAGACATTAAATATATTAAATTATTTATGACATCATGATGATGCAGCGATGACCTCATTATTTAACGATTTAAATAAAATGGGAAGATAATGAAAAATCCAAGGCTTAAACTTGTCCAAAGCCTATTTGATGAGGATATTTCGAACCCTTATCACCTTATCCTCGAATTATATAAGTGTGGGACCTCTAAAATCCGAAACTCATTTTATAATAAAGTGAATTTCCTTTACTTTCCAAGAGTGCCCCTCCTCTCCACTTATAAAAGGCCCCCACCTATCCCACCTCATTTACACATTCAAGACATTTGGCTCGGCCAAATTCTGCCCAAATACTCTTCCAACATCCCTCCCTTAATCCTAGAAGCCTCACGTTGGGCAGAACTCTTCCCAAGAAAGACTTTGGCTCAAATCAAAAAGAGTTACTCGATTTTGAGGTAATGTCTTCTCTAATGTTGTTTTGTTTTATTTTTCTTCTCCAACCCCCTAAAATCTTTTCATTAATTTCTTTTATAACAACACCAGTATCCACAATATACTAGGATGTTGTTTTAAGAAGGAGTCTATCTACACTTACACACACCTACATCTAATGGTTAATGAACATATGGTTTCTGTGGATGGCGAATTTCTGCCTCACGAAACGATGATTGTTCAACACTCATATAACACCTTCAAAGGAGGCCATTAAGATGTCACTATTTTTATATATGATATATAATATGTTTATGTTTTACTTATGCTTCTGTATTTCTCATTTATGGCATACTTTATGATTTCCATTATGGGTAAAACGCGATAATTTCATTTTAGGAAGTGCGGACTACCGCCCCCTCAAAGTGATTTGAATCGTTAATGCCATATGTGGGATGTATAAAGGATGGAGTAAATGGTATTATACACTATATTATACTGGTATTATATTATACATTTATATCATTATGATTTAGTTCCATTAAATATGAAATTGAAATGAAAGTAGCGTTCATGCGTACGTACGGCTTACCGTCTCCATGAACGGTGCATTTCATTTCTTACCTCTAAATGTAACGTAATATTATAAATGAATGTATATACTGAATATATAAGATATATATGACATCTAAATCATGAATATAATTCTGGATATAATGGATATTCTACCACATGAACAACTTGTAATTATAAGAAGTTTATTGTTGACTCAAGTTACCAAAGATCGACAAAACGATCGTTATTAACTTGAATAATTACATAATATTCATAACATTGTAATAAGTGATATAAAAAGGATAATGAAATTGAAAATGGTTCTTAATAAGGTAGATATTAACTCTAGTTTATTATTCAGGAGGTTAAAGAACGATTGAGTCAAGTCGGACACAAGGTAAGGGAATTTCTTAACCCAACTTCCATTCTTTGGGTTAATCTCCTACTTTCAAATTATGTCATGATATTATTATGTCCTATTTTGTATATTTACTTTCTATATGTGTACCTATAGTGAATACACATAATAGATCTCTTTTATTTTAAAAATGATCTTTTTATGGACTTCGTCTCAATCCCCTTTCATTGAGGCATATTTGGTTTTATACACAAATTTCTTTTATACGGTGTATAAACCCCTTTGACTTTTACGTTTATTCAAAAGGAATCTTTTTATATGAAGCGTTTTTATAAATGACAAAAGGGAATGTTTTTCTTTCCGTACTTATGCGGCAAAAACGACTTCTCCGCCGCCATGACCATTATTTGAGTTTCGGCTTCCTCTACAAGCCATCATTTTTTTAATGAAAAATAAATACAATGTTTTAACTTTCTTTTATTTTGGTATTGAAAATGTTTTTGAAAGCATTTTTATCAATGTGTTGTGTTAATATCTTGTGATTGAAATGTAGAAATGTTATGTTTCCTTTATTCATGTTTTATGTGATACGATTATGTTATGGTTTATGATATGTTTAAACCTATTCATATGAGGAATGTATTGGACTTAATAAGTGACGGGTGGAGCCCGCTATAGTTCCTCGATGCATCGGTAGGTCTCATGAGACAACTAGACGTGGAATTGGCCGAGGCCCTTTCCCAATTTGACTTATGGTTTTGGCCGAGGCCTTAATCATTTTAGACATCTTGGCCGAGGCCTTGACAAAATGTTTCAGAATGTCTGGCATTATACATTCCAACATTATGAAAGTGGTTATTGATATTGCATGTGATTATTCGACTAGTAGAATACCCATGTGAGTAAGTAAATGGCATTCTTTAATTTTATTTTTTCCATATTATTCTGAAGTTCAAGTTTAAAAAGGATTTTGTTTTATTTATACATTTCCTTAAATGTTAATGTTTATTTATGAAAGCTTCCGCAATATTGTTATCCTTACTGAGCATCTGAGCTCACCCCTTTCAATGTTTTAATATTTTCCAGGATGTGAAGAAGTATTTTATGAATGACCTACAGGGATTGTCAGAAGAGGATATGAGTGTGGACTATGGAGACTTTGTTAATGTAGTTTTTCACTTTATGATGTAATGTAACGTTTACGAATGTATCTAGTGTTTCCAAGGCTACTAAACTAATCGGTCTTTCGAGACATGATCTTTTGTGATCATGCCAATGTTACGAAGTAACGCACCGGCTCTGGGTAGCTGGGGTCGGGGCGTTACAATCTCTCTCTTCCATGATTGCTCCCAATAATAAAGAGAAACCTTCCTACACCAGATCAATGAGTACCCTTTGGAAGCTATTATTGTAGTGATCACATGAGGATGATTCAAGAACAAGGATATGACAACCCTGCTTTTTATTACAACTGAATCATGCTTTACTACATAAAACTTCACTTGATACAACAAACAAGATCGAGAGGTTTAGTGTCTTTGGGGCTTAGTATAATTACATAAAAACTTTAAACTTGAAATACAACATCTTTATTGAAAACATCCTTTACATGACCACTACATTCCTTCGTACTTAGCATTGCATGGGATAACCTAAGGACATGCATAAGAAAAGGGTGAGCTATAAAGCCCAGTAAGGGAGTACACAATGAATAACATGAGGAGTACAATACGTGTTAGGAAATAGGAACATCAATAGATCATTAGATTAACATGAATATAAAGGCATGATAAAGCATGATAACCATAACATGGAAATGTGGCAACAACACTTAACATTGAATTAGCATGAGCCAAGGCTCATTGCACATGGAGCATGAGTAAACCCTCACTGCACTTAAAGAATGAGTAAACCCTCGTTGCACTTGAATTATCATGAGTCAACACTCATTTCACATGACGTATCATGATACTATACTTTACCCAATGCATTGGAGCGCTCTAAGGGCGCACCCTTCTTAAACATTTCATTTCATGCATAAGTGTGCCACATGGATCATAAAACATGGATTCATAAAACATAATCATTTATTCCATGATAAAGGAATGTGGAATTAATACATGAAACTTTATAATCAATAATTAAATTTGAATAAAGGTGAATACCCTTGATGGAGAAATGGGCATGGTATTCACTACACAATGATATTGGCTTAGAAAATCGGTGTGATTTCGGCAGCGTAACAGCGTGACATAAGAATTCATAAAAATGGTTGATGAGAGAGAAAGGGGTTCCTCACAATATTTACATGTAATGGACAGTAAGGAGGTAATATATATACATGTCCCAACGATTGAAAAGGAATTTAGATTCATGATACAAGAGTATTGCTTGAATATAAAAGAGGAGAAAAAGGTTTCTTTCGGAATTTCGGCATAGTAACGGGTGTACATGGGAGGAATTTAATGAGATAGAAAGGGATCTCCCAACATTCAAAAAATAAGAGGGCAGTATGGGAGAGGTTCTAAACCATACCCCACCATTCATAATTGAAATTAAAAGGGAAATACAACTTAAAGAAAATTGACAAAAATGAGAAAGGAAGAAAACCCCTTACTTGGAAGTGTGCTTCCAAAGGCTAGAGAGAGGATTGTGAGAGGATTATTGGGAGATTGGGGAACCTTGAGAGGATTCTAGAGAGAGTAGGGAAGAGGTTGGACGAACTCCAAGGGCTTTGAGTGAGGAGGAAGTGGGAGCTTGGGTGAGTTTATATAGGAAAGGTGAGAGAATTCTTTATTATTTAGGTTTGGGACCCCTTATATTAAAATAATCCAAAACACAAACCATCCCATGGTATTTTCCCATGGTTTCTGGAAAAGGAAATAAGAAAACAATATTTTACAAGTCCAAGGTCCGAACGTATTAAAAAATTAGGGTTGCTTATGTGGAGGTGAGTCACACTCCCATGGAAATTAATTTAAAAAGGCAAAGTGTTGAATAAGTCTTGAGGGCTCCATTAATGCTTTGAAAAGTAATTCAAACAAACCCAAAAACTCATTATTTTAATGATAAAACACATATTGGCCGAACATAAGGATTATGGTATTTTATTACATCACCATTGGGTCATTATGATGTCATAAAACACATTATATATTTAAATGGTATTTAATTTTTACCCAAAAATTTGACTGTCTCTGAAAATTATGAAAAATTCACCGTTGGATAATTTCGACATCCTGATTCCAAAAATAATATTTATTTTATCTAAATAATTTTCTAAATATGTTAATTTTCACTTTTAAAATAAAAACCGACATTTATAAAAAAAATCACGGGTTTTGAAAGAAATGGCTTTCAAACCTTAATAAAAATTTTAATTGCATTCATAAAATTATAAGATCATTTATATTTAATAAAAATTAAATTAATATTAATAATAATATTATATTAAAATATTATTTAATTGAAAAATCCATTAATTTAATAAAATATAATTCTTAATTAAATAATAACTAAAAACACCATTTGTACTTTAAAAACTAATTACAATGTATCAAAATTGACTAGAAATTATATTCATTATTATATACAGAAATAATGTACATGAACATATTACTACTTATTTGTTACATAACCCCTTAAAATAGACACATAAGACCTAAGGGTAAGGTGTGCGATGGTGACAGACTCTTGGGGCGGCTCGGATAACATCGCTCGAGTGGTAATTTCAATCAACTTCCAATTTTCCCGTAGATGATCACGTTCGAGCTTGACTTGATGAAGCTCAGCTTGGGCTTGGTCAAGGGAAAATCCCAAAGATTCCACCTCTTTTCCAAGCTCTTATAAATGGGCTTCTTAAGGGGCAATTCTACTGGATGAGGCCATCGCTTCCTTTGTCTGAGTAGAAATGGGTTCGTTAAAGCCTTATATATATACTACTCAGATGATCATTGTTCAACGGCTATAAAAGTAACGGTCACAAATCATAAGGTAAAACTAAAGAAGTTGACATCTTATAAAAACATTTTTCATAAAGAAACATTTAACTGGATCAAGATGGATTTTCCATTAATGAAACTTTGGGTCGTTACAATATTCCCCCCTTAAGAAATTTCTCCCTCGAAATTTTCCTTTTCCCACACTTAAACAAATGTGGGTAACTCAGCTTCATCATATCCTCCGACTCCCAAGTTGCTTCTTCAAACTTGTGGTTTCTCCACAACACCTTGACGAGGGGCATTGTCTTATTTCATAGAACTTTTTCTCTACGATCTAATATCTTCACTGGTTTCTCCTCATAAGAAAGATCATCTTCCAATTGTACCACCTCGGAAGAGAGTACATGTGAAGGGTCCGGTATGTACTTCCTTAAGAGGGATACACGAAAGACATCATGCACCATGGCCATAGTAGGTGGAAGTGGTAGTCGATAGGACACATCCCCAACACGATCAAAAATCTCGAAGGGGCCGATGTACCTTGGACTTAACTTCCCTTTCTTTCCAAACCTCATGACCTTATTACACGGATATATACGTAAAAACACCATGTCTCCGACTTTAAACTCAAGGTCTCGTCGACGATTATCTGCATAACTCTTCTGTCGACTTTGGGCTACCTTGATATGCTGCTGAATGGTTTTCACCTTCACCACCATTTCTTCGACCATTTCTGGTCTAATCAGCTTACGTTCACCGACCTCATCCCAACATTTCGGTGTTCTACACCTTTTCCCATACAGGGCTTCATTTGGTGCCATTTGGATGATCAATTTGAAACTATTATTATAAGAGAAATCAACTAGAGGAAGATGTTGATCCCATCCTCCTTTAAATTCCATTGAGCATGCTCTCAACATATCCTCAAGTGTTTGGATAGTCTGCTCAGATTGGCCATCAGTTTGATGATAATAGGCCGTACTGAAATTCAGTTCAGTATTCAGAGCATGTTGAAGACTCTTTCAAAACTTAGAGGTAAATCTTGGATCTCGTTCAGAAACAATAGATAGAGGTACTCCATGAAACCGTACCACATCCCTGATATATATTTGTGCCAGTTGATCTAAAGAGAAATCATCTCGAATAGCAATAAAGTGTGCAGTCTTTGTAAGACGATCCACAACAACCCAGATTTCATTGTTGCCTTTGGATGTCCTTGGATGTCCGGTGACAAAGTCCATGGTGATGTTCTCCCATTTCCATTCGAGTATGGGCAATGGTTGCATCATCCCCTTAGACTTCTGCCTCTCTGCCTTCACTTGCTGACACACCAGGCACTTTGATGTATATTCAGAGATCTCCTTCTTCATATTATCCCACCAAAAGTTTTTTCGGAGATCTCGATACATCTTTGTGCTCCCTGGGTGAATAGAGAAATTTGAACTATGTGCATCATCCAAAAGTTCCTTCTTCAGCTCCGAACTTGATGGAACACATAGTTTTTTCCCAAACCGCACAATTCCTTCTTCATTAACATTAAACTCTGAGGATTTTCCCTTTTTGATAGCTTCCACTTTTTCTTGTATTCCCGCATCATCCTTTTGAGCATCCTTTATCCTTTCCAAAAGAGATGTTTGAGAAATCATTTGTGAAAGGATTGATGATGTTCCCTTCTTTATGATTCCCACATCCATCTTCATTAAGTCTAAGAAGATTGGATCCTTCTCAATTCTCATCATTGATAGAATTGCTGGATCCTTTCTACTTAGGGCATCTTCCACCTTGTTCGCTTTCCCAGGGTGGTAATGTATTGAACAGTCATAATCCTTGATGAGCTCTATCCATCTTCTCTGGCGCATATTAAGCTCTTTCTGTGTGAATATATATTTAAGACTCTTGTGGTCAGTATATATCTCACATTTCTCTCCATAGAGATAATGCCGCCAGATTTTCAAGGAAAAAATCACCGCCGCCAACTCCAGATCATGTGTTGGATAGTTTCGCTCATGGATTTTCAACTGCCTTGAAGCATAGGATATCACTTTATCATTCTGCATCAGCACACATCCTAAGCCCTTCTTCGAAGCATCACTGAATACCACAAAAAGCTCCCCACTTGTGCGTAAAGTGAGCACGGGTGCAGTGATAAGCCTCTTTTTTCAACTCCTTGAAGCTTTCTTCGCATTCATCACTCCAAGAAAACTTTACTCCCTTTCGAGTTAGCTTGGTATGATGGTTGGAAAATCGTGAGAAATTTCTCACAAATCGTCGATAATATCCAGCTAACCCCAAGAAGCTACGGATATCAGTAACCGATGTTGGCCTCAAACATCCCTCAATTGCATCTCTTTTCGAGGGGTCCACAGATATCCCATTGCTTGTGATGATATGGCCCAATAATGAGACTTCCTTCAACCAAAACTCACACTTGTTGTACTTTTCATAGAGCTTCTCCTTGCGCAAAGTCTCTAGTACAGTTTTTAAATTCTCCTCATGGTCCTCCTTGGTTTTGGAGTATATTAGAATATCATCTATAAAGACTACCACAAATTTGTCTAGGTAATCTCTAAAGACTCTATTCATCAAGTCCATGAATATTGTTTGAGCATTGGTGAGTCTGAAAGGCATTACTATGAATTCATAGTGCCCGTACCTTGTACGAAAAGCAGTCTTGGGGATATCTTCCTTCTTTACCCTTACTTGATAATATCTCGACCGCAATTCCACCTTGGAGAAGTATTGTGCTACACGCAGCTGATCAAACAAGTCATCGATTCTTGGGATAGGATACTTGTTCTTTATCGTGATTTTGTTAAGTTCACTATAATCGATGCAAACCCGCATTGACCCATCCTTCTTCTTGACGAAGAGGACTGGTGCACCCCATGGTGATACACTTGGGCGTATAAACCCTTTATCCAGATTCTCCTGTAGTTGTTTCTTCAGATCTTCAATCTCAACAACAACCATTCTATATGGAGTCTTGGATAATGGTAGCGCCCCAGGTATAAGTTCAAATGAGAACTCAACATCTCTTCTTGGAGGAAGGTCAGGAAGTTCCTCAGGAAATACTTCAGTGAATTACCTCACAATAGGCATTTCTTCAAGGGTGGTTTCTTCCTTGGACTCAATCATCTGAGCCAGATATGCGTGCTCATAAGGCAGTAATATCCATGCTTGAGATGATGGAGCTAAAAAAGATTCATCTTCCTCCTGACACTTGTAAAGAATCGGGGGTCGATTCTCCATATGGAGTGTGATTTCCCTCTCCCGACAATTTATGTTGGCTCTATATAAGGAAAGCAAATCCATGCCCAGAATTGCATCAAATTACACCAGAGGGAGTATGATGAGGTTTGCCGGGAAATTCAATCCACAGATTATAACAGGGGAGGACTTATACTCATGGGATGTAATGATTGCCCCATTTACCATACTCACCGACATCTTTACTTCCATGATTTGTGGTGGTGCATGGATTGTTCTACTAAACTTTTGAGACGTAAAAGAATGCATAGAACCCGAATCAAAAAGTACGTTCTCTATTCTAGAATGAATAACTAGCGTACCTGTCAACACTTCATTTTCGGGGTTCACTTCGGCAGAAGTGATGGCAAAAGTTCTTCCTTGTTGTCTTGGAGGTTGCTGGTTTCCTCCGATAACCCTTGGATTAGGGCACTGATTTTCAAAATGACCCGGTTCTTTGCATTTGTAGCATTGAACAATGTGTTGAGGTTCAAACTGAGCGTTCCTCTCCTCCATCATATCCGCAGGACCTTCTTGCTGACAGTTAATATCTAGGTGCCCTTCTCTTCCACACTTGAAGCATTTTATTGTCCCCCTAAGGCAATTTCCAGGGTGCTTCTTTCCACACTTTTGGCATGTGGGGTGCTGGAACTTCTTAGCGTCGATGGATTTATCCATCGGACCACCATCATTGAAGTCCACCTTACGCTTCTTGTCCCCATGATACCCCTGTGATTCTCCGATCTCCATTTCAACCTTGAGAGCACATCGGACAATTTCCTCAAAGCTGTCGAAGTCACGGATCGCTAATGCTTTCTGCAAGCTAGGCTTCAGCCCACCAAAGAAGTAGTCAACCTTGCATTCGGGGGTAATGACAAAGCCGGAAGCGTGTCGTGCAAGCCTTGTGAAGTTTTCCTCGTACGCTCCCACAGATTCTATATCTTTCTATTTGAGGGAAAGGAAGTCCCTTTCTATCTTAAGAAGGAGGGTGCGTGGAAAATATTTATCAAAAAACATCTTCTGGAATTCCTTCTATTCCAAAGCCTCGATCTCCTCCTCAGGCTTCATATTTTTGATCAACGTCCACCATTGATCAGCTTCACCCTCCATACGATAAGCCACCAGGAGAACCTTCTCTTTTTCAGAGCATTGGAGGATGGAGAATATCTTTTCAATGGAGTTGATCCATTGTTCAACGATCGTGGGATCGGATGATCCACTAAAATTAGGAGGCATTTGTCTCGTGAAGCTCTCGATAGCGACTTGTTCTTTCTTAGGGGGGGTTGAACGTTCCTCTTGACCAGTGTTTCTACTCAAAACTTGAGTTAGCTGAGAGAGAAGCGTGACAAAGTTCGCGATTCCCGCTCCCATTGGATTGGGCATCTCATTAGTACAATCATCACACTGATCTTCACAACGGTTGTTAGCCCGAGTTCTCCTATTACCGACCATTGTCTGGAATAAAAGGAAAGTTAGGGGTAACACATAAAGGGTAATCAAAAGACAAAAGTTGATGACATATAAATAAACTTTAATCTCTCTAACTCATGAGTCTATAGGATTCAATCCAGGCTTTTCATGATCTTCCTTCTAACATATATTCTTAGGGGAATTTTTTTCCCTTAATAAGGGTTCATACTAAGATTGTGAATTTATCAAAACATATCCCCCAGGAGTGTCATAACCAAGAGTGCAGCAAGGCCCAATGTCGTGCACCAGTTCCCGTTCTATTCTAGCTCAAAGCGGTGTTTTCGGGTTTTACCCCTAGGATACATCTATGCCAGAGCCGCCTCTACCTGCTCGTATCCAGACAGGGATGTATTTGTTTGATAAACCACTTACTTAGTATTTACCAAAACTTAGGGATGTTCTTATAATACTTAGTCTTGTATCTAAGGATTTACTAGGGTTTCCTAATCCCAAAAATAACTAAACCTATCCTTTGATACCAACTATGACAACCCTTCTTTTTATTACAACTTAAGCATGCTTTATTACATAAAACTTCACTTGATACAACAAAGAAGATCGAGATGTTTAGTGTTTTTGGGGCTTAGGATCATTACATAAAAACATTAAACTTGAAATACAAAATATTTATTGAAAACTTCCTTTACATGACCACTACATTCCTTCGTACTTAGCATTGCATGGGATAACCTGAGGACATGCATAAGAAAAGGGTGAACTATAAAGCCCAGTAAGGGAGTACACAATGAATAACATTAGGAGTACAATACATGTTAGGAAATAGGAACATAAATAGAGAATTAGAGTAACATGAACATAAAGGCATGATAAAGCATGATAACCATAACATTGAAATTTGGCAACAACACTTAACATTGAATTAGCATGAGCCAAGGCTCATTGCACATGGAGCATGAGTAAACCCTCATTGCACTTGAATCATGAGTAAAGCCTCGTTGCACTTGAATTAGAATGAGTCAACACTCATTGCACATGATGTATCATGATTATATCCTTTACCCAATGCATTGGAGTGCTATAAGGGCACACCCTTCTTAAACATTTCATTTCATGCATAAGTGTGCCACATGGATCATAAAACATGGATTCATAAAACATAATCATTTATTCCACAATAAAGGAATGTGGAATTCATACATGAAACTTTATAATCAATAAGTAAATGTGCATAAAGCTGAACACCCTTGATGGAGAAATGGGCATGGTATTCACTACACAATGATATTGGCTTAGAAAATCGGTGTGATTTCGGCAGCGTAACGGCGTGACATAAGAATTCATAAAAATGGTTGATGAGAGAGAAAGGGGTTCCTCATAATATTTTCATGTAATGTAAAGTAAGGAGGTCATATATATACATGTCCCAACGATTGAAATGGAATTTAGATTCATGATAAAAAAGTATTTCTTGAATATAAAAGAGGAGAAAAAGGTTTCTTTCAGAATTTCGGCATAGTAACGGGAGTACGTGGGAGGCATTTAATGAGAGAGAAAGGGGTCTCCCAACATTAAAACAATAAGAGGGCAGTATGGGAGAGGTGTGAAACCATACCCCAACATTCATTATTGAAATTAAAAGGGCAATACAACTTAAATAAAATTGACAAAAATGAGAAAGGAAGAAAACCCCTTACTTGGAAGTGTGCTTCCAAAGGATAGAGAGAGGCTTGTGAGAGGCTTATTGGGAGCTTGGGGCACCTTGAGTGGATTCTAGAGAGAGTAGGGCAGAGGTTGGACGAACTCCGAGGGCTTTGAGTGAGGAGGAAGTGGGAGCTTGGGTGGGTTTATATAGGAAAGGTGAGAGAATTCTTTATTATTTAGGTTTGGGACCCCTTATATTAAAATAATCCAAACCACAAACCAGACCATGGTATTTTCCCATGGTTTCTGGAAAAGGAAATAAGAAAACAATATTTTACATGGCCAAGGTCCGAACGTATTAAAAAATTAGGGTTTCTTATGTGGAGGTGAGTCACACTCCCATGGAAATTAATTTGAAAAGGCAAAGTGTTGAATAAGTCTTGAGGGCTCCATTAATGCTTTGAAAAGTAAGCCAAAAAAATCCAAAAACTCATTATTTTAATGATTAAACACACATTGGCCGAACATAAGGATTATGGTATTTTATTACATCACCATTGGGTCATTATGACGTCATAAAACACATTATATATTTAAATGGTATTTAATTTTTACCCAAAAATTTGACTGTCTCAGAAAATTATGAAAAATTCACCGTTGGATAATTTCGACGTCCTGATTCCAAAAATAATATTTATTTTATCTAAATAATTTTCTAAATATTTGAATTTTCACTTTTAAAATAAAAACCGACATTTATAAAAAAATCACGGGTTTTGACAGAAATGGCTTTCAAACCTTAATAAAAATTTTAATTGCATTCATAAAATTATAAGATCATTTATATTTAATAAAAATTAATTTAATATTAATAATAATATTTTATTAAAATATTACTTAATTCAAAAATCCTTTAATTTAATAAAATATAATTCTTAATTAAATAATAACTAAAAATACCATTTGTACTTTAAAAACTAATTACAATGTATCAAAATTGACTGGAAATTATATTCATTATTATATACAGAAATAATGTACATGAACATTGTACTACTTATTTGTTACATAACCCCTTAAAATAGCCGCATAAGACCTAAGGGTAAGGTGTGCGATGGTGACAGACTCTTGTGGCGGCTCGGATAACATCGCTCGAGTGGTAATTTCAATCAACTTCCACTTTTCCCGTAGACGATCACGTTCGAGCTTGACTTGATGAAGTTCAGCTTGGGCTTGGTCATGGGAAAAGCCCAAAGACACCACCTCTTTTCGGAACTCTGATAAATGGGCTTCGTAAGGGGCAATTCTACTGGATGAGGCCATCACTTCCTTTGTCTGAGTAGAAATGGGTTCGTTAAAGCCTTATATTTATACTACTCAGATGATCACTGTTCAATGGCTATAAAAGTAAAGTTCACAAATCTTAACGTAAAACTAAAGAAGTTGACATCTTATAAAAACATTTTTCATAAAGAAACATTTAACTGGATCAAGAGGTATTTTCCATTAATGAAAGTTTGGGTCGTTACAAAGGATCTATCATAGTAGAACTCGGAGATTCATTCGGCGACGTCTTGAGATTTTTAGAACATGTGTGGATCAATACTATAGGGAATCTTCACTTGATTTCTATAAATACATGATTCAAAAATTAGTTATGTTTCTAGATTCATCAATGAAAAAATATTTTTTTCAAGGTAATTCTTAATTTATTAAATTGATTATAAATAATATGTGATGATCCTCTCTCTGGTTCCAGCATGATTTCAATTGTCTGATTATTTGATTTAATTCCATTGATCTTTATGTTCAACATTGTGGAAAATTGAGGATTAATAATGGATCTTAGAAAAAATCAATTTTGGGAACCACCCATCGCATGCTTCCAAAACTCCAAGAACAAATAAAAAATATGGTCAAACACCATAGCCACAAAGGGTTATCCATCAACCACACATGAGGGAACTATAGTTCAACCCTGTGTGAGAGCCTGCCCAAAAAAGCCTCAAGGAGATACATGTGAGTGGGCTATGTATAATCCAACAGGAGAACACCCATGTATAAGGTACATGGGAATGTCACATCGGGCCTGTAGGGTGTTGGTGGGCTAAGGCAGCTGGGATGCACCATGTGAGGTCTGGGTGTATGGTGTGCAGGGTGTTGAACCCACATATCTAGCTCAAATGGTTAGAATCACTAAATTTATTACAAAGTGGAGTGAAGAACATGTGAAAAATCGATGTGGGATATAGAGAATCTTTTTTACTATTCGTCTGTTATTAAAAATACAGACTTCATGGTGCTCATATGATCTGAAACATTTGATCTATATGATCTCTATAGGAAATTTTCTTCATCCCCAGCCATCTGAGGTCTATCGAAAAACACTGAAGTATGTCACTTTTTGTCTTTATGAACATATAATTATTATAAAATTTCATTATCATGATTAAATATAAGATATGATAACATAATACTATCAAATAAGTCATGTTATGATGATAAATGGATCACATGCTCACATGTAGATAGTTATCTTGGAATCACTATATAGAATCATCTATCCAAATGTCTGTCACCTGAGGAAACAAAAAAAAATGCCGGTGGTAACATGAGAACAACCATTCATCATGTGAATCCACCTCAAGGAAAATAAAATCACATGATATCACACGGAAGTTATTTATTTTATCTATATTTTCATTAGAATTGTTCAGGGGTATCATGACGTTATCAAGTAGTTTCCCACAAGGGAGTTCCATGATAACTGATGTGATCATGTGGATCAATTGCAAGAATAACCTGATACTTCTAGAAATTCATGGAGAATTTTAATGATTTGGATTTTAATAAGATATGTCTAAATACATGGAAATTTTAATGAGTCCTTGACATGCCTTAAAAATAATATATTGTAAGTGTAAACATTTTAATATGCCCTGAGGCCTTGTTGAGAGTTTGTGCTGCTAAAAACATTGAGAAAATGAGAAAATATCTTGAAATGGAGCACTCACATGAACTATTCACATGATGTAAAGTAGTTGTCTATGTGATTTGATCACAGAATGAAGTATCTCATGAAATAATCTGGTTACATGAAGGAAAAGATGATACACCATGGAAAAACACCTTGTATCATGAATCATAATATGTGTAAAAAAATATTTTCAGGAAAATAAACCTATGGAAAAACATATTTCCATGTGATGGAACTCATAGAAAAACATCTTATCATGTAAAGGAACCCGCAAATAAACATATGATGATAGGATGGTATTTTTGAAATTCCTTTTTGTTAATTTTGTGATATCTTCATGCAATGGAATGAGTAGATCATGTATGCGTCATTTTGGAAACACGAAGGAAATGAAGATATCATGTGAACCTTTTATGGACACATGAAGGAAGAAGTTGCATGCAAACCCTGTATTTCTTGAATCCTACTTACAACCATTGAAAAACATCAAGTGTTTTGGAATTAAATACCAATAAAATGTTTAAATAGGCACTTAAGATATTTTTGATATTAAATAATAAATTTTATAAGGCACATAAAATAATGAGAATGAATGTTTTTTGTTAAATAGTCACGAATCATGCATTATCACATGCATTCGTGAATAATGTTTGAGAATTCAATAAGGAAGAAAATGACCATCATCGTGAAATTATTGTTCTTTCATAGAATATTGTTGATGAATTTTTGTGCATCTATTTCACATATCATATTTATTTCATGACTTCATTAGAAAAATGAATCATTTTCCTAGCATTGATCAGATATAATAAAGCAAGACCAACAAAATAAATAGGTAATTGAATAGGTTTATAGTAAATTGTGATTTACAATGCTCAGGGACGAAGATAATCAAATCATACTATAGAAGATCATGAATTGAAGTAAGGTATAATACTCTTAGTTGGAGTTGGGAGTTGTCTCTTATGTGATTCTAGATCAGAAGCCTTTAATATCATTTTGGGGAAGGACATTGTGGATTTTGGTAACACTATGGTATGAAATATAAATATCCTCCTTTTTTTATTTTGTAGTAGTTATGACATGATTCTATATCGACCATTATAATTTTTAACTAAATTTAGTAGAAAATCCTTGTTGTGTGGAGTAACAAACATTACAAGGAGTAGGTATTTGTATCAAACCGTATAAAAATCAAGTGTTCTTCTCTCTATTATTATTTAGCATACTAAGTGAGATTTTAATATATCACTGAGTAGATCGAGTACCATAAAAATTTTATGTGGTTCAAATCAAAATATATAATTTTTAAAAATTAAACCCTTGATTTAACCCCCCTCCCCCTTTAGTGGTCAGTTTGACCTAGGGCACTACAAGGGGTATCAAAGGGTATGTCACTATTAATGATACGTGTAAGTCCTTATGATGTTCATATTTATTGAATTTTGTGAGATACCACATATAGATGTTCTTTCGGACACTCATTGGAATAGATTGAAGAGATAGGAATGGAATATGATGAAAAATATTATAGTAAAGGAAAATACACCACCAAAAAAGATATTCAAAGTGGTATATATTGCAGTATTTTTTTAATGATGATTATTTTGAAAAATCCTAGTCAACCTATGATTAAAATGGACAAGATAGTATTATTCATCCTGTATTCAAATAATATCTAAATAAAATCTCTAAATATGTTATAAACATATTTTTGGATGCATAAAGGATCTTCAGGATGAAAAATTATAGCTGGATAAATAGGATAATTTTATGTAAGAGGAATTGTATAAAAGGGTAGGAATATCCAACACTATCAAAAAATATATGAATTTAAAGGAATATACATATTCTCAATGAGATTAAATATATGTTAATGCTATTGGGTAATTTAAAGTAAGTTTTTGTGAGAAATAATTATTTGAGATTATATTTTTATATTCTCTCTATGCGCATAGAAAACTGAATAATGATTTTATGGTTTTAAAATATTTACAGATAGTGTATAATGATAAAATATTAATGGATCATGAAAATTCCTGGAACGAATCAAGAAAAAATCCTAGAGAACCAATAAATAATTTAATGGAGGTTTGGGAAGAAATGTTCGGATCATATGGGGATGATAATAACTCCCTCAACATGATGTTCTTTGAGCTAGAAGTGATATTTTATATTAGGAATCACCACAAGTAGGAACTTCCCAAATGATTAAAAAAATAAAATTTTCCACTCATTTTTTTATTTAGGATAATGATTCCATAAGAATTATTAAACCATCCTCCAATAAAATGGAATCATCCTTAAAGAAAAAGGTTTCTCATAAACCATAAACTATCTTTATTATTAATATTGTTTCATGTGATCACATAGGTTTTAATTAAAACTCTGCAGAAGTAAAGACAACGAAAAATACTGATAAACCAACCATGTCATGGTTGGATATGAAGAATTGAATGAGGAACCATTCTCCATGATGTTTTCCCAATATTGGTGGTTCTACTCAAAAGAAACAAGGTTCACAATCGATGAAATCTGAACAGAGTACACAAAAAAATAATAGAAGAGGGTTCATAGAATATTTTTGGTGTTTCTAGATGTATATATATTATGCTTTGGAATTTATTAGTAATATAATAACTCATAAAAATAATAGAAGGGTTTCATTTATGTTGAGAAAAATGGAAGATAATAGAGGACCTACACTAGAGAATAAAAACAAATAGAAAATGAATCTATCCGTAAAGAACATATATGATTTCTTTGAATATTTATTGATTATTATTATAGAAGTGTTAATTATTATAATGAGTTTTTGTATACACTAATCATAAACAAATCATCTGATAATGTGAAGATAAAACTATAATAAAAAGGGTGACATGTAATAAAATAAGGTGATAAGCCATTCCTGAAATGTAAAAAATAGAAGAAGACTATTACAAAAACTATCACCAAGAATAATAATGATAGATCCTTTTATACATCATATGAAGTGAGAAATAATTTAATAAAATAATTTATCCATGGAAAAATTGGCCTCTGTTTGAATAAGTACAAAAACAACAACTAAATGAAAAAAATATCAAGGTAAAAAATCATAGTTCACCAATTTTGTTGGCTCTATAAAAGATAAGGGAACCAATCCAAATTTTGTCGTTATAACTTATCATTTACATAAAAAATACATGAGGAAATGGGTATTCATTTTGAATGGATGATAATTTTTTATCATAGAAAGAATGGTGTAATTAAGAATCCATCCAAGGTGCCAATTAATAATAAATATGAATTATTAAAAGAAGTTTGTGGTATATATAATCATAAGGTTCACAATGATATAAAATTTATTAAAATAATTCTAGGATACATTAACCATGTTGTAAAATAAAACAATATAAAATAATAAAACAATGATATGTCATGTGAATATACTCATAAGACAAACAATTCCAACAAAGAGTGCATAGTTTTTTATCCAAACAAACTGAAATTGGCTAAATAATTAAAGTAATTTGAAAAAAAAATTCAAGATAAAGGGAATAAATTCATTTTAGAAATTATTGTGGAAATAATTTTTCCACAAAATGATGGTGATTGTTGTGTAAGGTGTGATAAATATGGACATACTCTACAAAACATCATGTAGATTCTCTATAGTCATTGGGAGTTGTTTAAAATTAAAGCAAAAAAATCTAAATCCTCATGTACTCAAATGACCTCAATGTAAAAGGATACTTCATAAAAAGGAAAGTATTTTATTGGGAGAAAAAACATCCTAAGTTAAGAGGCATCTCTCAACTTAAATGTTACTCCTAAAGAACAAGAGGGTTCCTCCCTATTTTATTGTATATAAATGTTTTGTTCCAATATAAACGGAATTTAAGGACATTGATAGATCTATTGAGGGGGGAAATTATGATATGAAGATAATAAATTTTCAAAACAAAATGGATATGGATCATCTAAACATATTTATAAAATTTTAAAATAAGTTATTTGAATCATGCTTCGATCTCTAATTTTTAATTTTCATAATAATATTAATTAAGGTGGTATTATTGGTTGATAATAAGTTATGAAAAATGGGGACCTATATATTTTGAACCTAAAAATTCTAATGTGTTCTTTGAAGTGTGTGTGTGTGTAGGATTTAGAAATTCATTGATAAATCTGATTATTTTTCAATTCCTTTAAATGATAATTGAGACATTCTGGATATGAATTCACATGAATTGGAGTTTATGGACAGTTTAAAAACATTGGTTTTATCTCTTCTGTTTTATACACTAGTTTTTTTTAACATAAACATAGAGTGTATTTACTATTTTCTATTTTCTTATTAATACCATTTGATATCATCAACCTCTCAGAAGTTCAAAATAAATAATATTCAAAGGGAGAAGAGAATCTTTTTCCTAAGAAAAATTATATGGTAAGACCCCACTTACACTTTTCATTTTATTTATAATAAAGGGGAGAAAGTTTACACCACATACTGGCGTGAATGATATCTATTGATTTTGAAAAAAAAGGTAGAGGTTTTTTATCCAAAGTTATATTTTTTTCAACATGTCAATATATTTTTGTGGATAAAGTGATGATTCTTCGAGAATTGTAATGGAATCATTTAATAGAATTTGTATAATGCTTGAGAAATTTTAATAATTTTTGTGCCCCTTTGGATAGATATTATGGTTTAAGCTATGTTTCAAAGTAAAATCATTGTTTAATAGAATTATTGAAGCATAATTAGAATTTGAGGATATCCATTAAATATATTTTATTCCATAATGTTTTGATGGATTTGAATAATTTCAATGAAATTTTTATGTCCGTTTAAGAATTAAATTATTAAATTCAAATATATATATATATATATATTATTCTATAATCACATGTTGTAGGTATTTTAGAGTGTTTTTAATTCTATTTAATCCTTATAATATCAAATTAGTATGTTAATTTTTCTTCTATATAAAATAGAGCCAACCAGATAATCCCCCAAGGGCTAACCATCAACCACACATGGGGGACCTGAGGGTCAAAACCATGGAAGAGACTTCCCAAGTATTTCTCAAGGAGGAAGAGGCGATTTAGTCATGTATAATCCCAAAAAACCATGCTTGTGTATAAGGATCATGGGTTGGATGCATTGGGCCTGGTTGGTGCTAGTGGGATAGCATAGGGTTGGAAGAGTTGTGAGGCATGGCCGAATGGTGCGATGGTTTTTGATTCCCCATAGCATGCTCGAACAATTAGTATCATGATATTTATTATACATCATAGTGTAACACAAGTGAAAAATTGACGTGGGACACAACAAATCCATGTATTGTTCCTCATTCATTAAAAATGTAGCCATAATGCTTCCTATATGATCTAATGCATCAAACCCTTTTTATCGCTTCTAGCATTCATATTTAGCCAATTTCACCATAGGTTTGTCTGTAAGTTCTGAAGTATGCTGCTGATATTTTTAATGATCTGAGATTCATTAATGAACTCTGTATTCATGATTAAATGAAGAATAATATTACATTATTTTTTCTCATGAATCCACCACCTGATGATCAATAGATCACATGATCAGATGTAGATAATCATCTAGACATCATGATATTTCATTAGATAAACAAATGATAGTCACCCTAGGAAACAAGTCAATCACATGTAATCACATGGGAACATCCATCCATCATAGGAATCCTTCTCATGAAAAATAATGTAACATTATTGCAAATTAAGTTTCCATATTTTACATATATATTCATCTAAATTATTTCGGTTTATCATGTGGTTTCTGAGAAGCTATCCATGGGGTACTTATAAGATCATTTAAGTGATCATGCAAAGTGGTCACATGAATCATTTGATCATTCAAGTGATTAATTGAGATAATTTAAGTGTCGTAATTCATGGACATATTCTCAAATCCTTGTGTATTTTAATGAATACTACACACATGATATGAATCAAATATTTTTAGTTTCAACTCACATATATAAAGCGAGGCTTGGTAAAGAGTTTTCTATATTGAAAATATTAATACAACAAGATAAAATATAAAAATAGAAAACTCACATGATCTATTCACATGAATGAAAGTAATTGTATACATGATATGATCATGTGAAGGAGTATCTCACAAACCACTCTTTTTACATGAAGTACATGAGGAGACACTGCAGACAAAATCCTTGTCTAATAAATAAAAATCCATTAAAAGTCACCTTTTCTTGTGAAGGAACCAATGTAAAAATATCCTATCACAAAAATTAACCATTTTAAAAACATCATATAATTTCAATGAATCCACAAGATAACATTTTTTATTGTGAATAAACACACATAAAAACGTCTGATCATTTGAATACCTTTTGAAATGAACTCTAATTTATTGTGTGATCTCTTCACATGAAGGAACAAGTAGACTATTTGAGATAAATTTGGGTTACATGAAGGTAGTGAACTGATCACATGAACCATTGATGGAAACATGACAAAGGATGTTGCGTGTAGTTGATGAATTCCATCCACCCAATGTACCACCATTGAAAAATATCGATTAGTTTGGAAGGAAATACCATGAAAAATATGAAAAGGTTTCTTGATATATTTTGATATTAAATAATCAATTTGAGGGGGATCATAAAAAAATATAATGATAAATATTTTTTTATAATATTCATGCATCATGAATTATCACATGAAAACCTTAATAAACATTTAGATTTCATGAAGGTGGACAATGAAATGAATATTGAAATTATTAATCATGCATAATTTGTTTTTGAATAATTTGAGTGAATCTCTTCCACACAACATATTTAGGGTGGTAATTTATCAAAAATAAATAATAATTTCCCTAGTGATGTACCACTAAGAAAATTGGTCTATAAGAGATCATAGACTATTGAGTGAGACTGAAAGACTATAAAGGAACTTGAATAGGTACACAGTGAAGTGTGACTTTGATATCTCATAGAGGATGATCAATATATCATCCTAAAGTGGATCTAGCCTTGAATAAAGAATTAATTTTATGAGTTATAACTACGAGCATGAGAATTATCTTATGTGATTCGGGAGTACAAGTCTCTAATGGAGATTCCAAAGTTGCTGAGTGTGGATTCTGGTAACATTGTTAGATGAAATATAAATAACAAACATTGTGGATTCAATATTGTATACAGTGTTATTTTATATATTCTATTTTAATTTATAATTATATTTTAGTGTATAATACATGCAGGGGGTGGGAGTAACCAACATATAAAAAATCATGTCATTATACCAAAGCATGTAAATATCTTGTGTTCTTCTCTCTCCAAATATTTCTTCATATGATGGGAGAGGGTGAGATATCACTTAGGGGATATAAAAGCATAAAATTTTTAAGAGGTTTAATTAAAAATAAATAAGTTATTAAACATAAACAAAATATTCACCCCCCCCCCTTCAGTGGTCAATACAACATGAGGAACTACATAATTAAACAAAAGGGCATGTAAACTTATAAACAGTCTTCCATGAAATTGATGAAATATTTAATTTATTCCTAATGAATTTTTATGATTAATCTCTATCTATATATAGATATTATCTATCAGTGGAATATTATTTCCGAACCAATTCAAAATGAACCAGTTAATTCGAAACGGTAATTAAGTGGTTATTTACAGAAGAAATTTTTTTGAGGATAAGTGAGCCATTTCATATTTTATAATGGATTGGATTATATGTTTTGAGGAACTAGATTCCCTATGAGTGAATCATAATAAAAAATTGTTCTACTTTTTTTTATATATTCTATGATGGTAGCTATTTGATTTAGTTTATTGATAACCTGGTATGGTGGGTAAATTTGAATAATAATTTTTCATTTTCAAGATGGTTATAGTTGTCGATTGATTTGTTGATGGTGGTATGGAATGGTTTATGTGAAATGGTATCGAGGATGGCACTAGATTGGCTAAGATGATCTAATATCTATGTTTATCGTTGGTTTTTTCTTTGTGATTATATCAACATAGAAAGTTTTTTTGATATTGTTTATTATGGTTTCTAACTGATTGATAATGTTTGAATTTTTACAAGAAAAGCGATTCTTTTCATGTGGTGGCCTTGAATGAGTCCTAGAGTACCATGAATTATCTAATTTATAATTAAATTACAATGAACTAATATGATATCGTGTAATTTATGGAAATATTGATTTATTATGTTATTAAATGAGGATCCATATAATGGTTAAAACAAAAGTCTTAAAAATCATGGATATTGAATCTGGAATATTGAAATGATTTATATAAAGCAGTATGGATTGGGTTGAAATGGATTAATTCAACTAGAAAATTTTAATTTAGATTAATGAAATAATGATAATTTCTAGATTACTAAATTAAAATAGTTAATGATGATTAAACATTAATTCTTATGTGAATGATTCAGAACATGTCTACAAGGGATTAGTGGTTTCAGTTGGTTGTATTGAATGATTATAACTACAGTTTGAGTCTACGGATATATAGTTATCCTTAATGTGCTTATGTGTGATAAATTCTTATTTTAAGTCTTTGGTTCTATGAGGACATCAGCTAAGTATTTTTATAATTTGGTACTTCCTAGGATAATGGGTTTGATACTGATGTTATGAAAGGTATCATTGATTTAAGTTCATTTATTTTGGATTTTTGGAGTAGGGATATGATGTTTTAGAACATTGAATATAAGGAATAAAAATGTGTAGCTAACATTTTTATTGTAAACATCAATTTACTAGGGTGGTTTGGGTGTGAAAATTGTGGTGAATGGATTCTAGGTATTTCATCTCCTCATCGTCATGGGTCTATCTAATGTGTGTTAAGTATATTGTATTATAAAGAAGACTTCCCAATAAGATTACATCAATAATTTAATATTTACATGCTTATGATTTGAGGGATCATATAATGATAACCTTGTTTACTGAAGTGGTAAATTGTGCAAATCGATGAACATGGTGAAGTTAATTTTGGATTTCTACTATCTAAGGATTGATTCTAACATTGAAGAATTTTTAATTATTTTTTATTTTTTATAGTTTAAAAGAGAATGAAATGGGTCTAGAATTGAAACCTAAAATATTAAATCATATAATTAAAATAATTTAATTACTGGTAATGTGAGTTCATTCTAATTTAAGAGAATATATAAAATTATATAATGAGTACTTAAAATCATAATTTCATGTTAACTATCATGTTTCATTACTGTTTATTATCTTTTTTACACTATAGAAATCCCTTAAACATGATTGAGTGTTCTTATTTATCATTAAATTTTAATATTTTAATAACCTATTTTGTATTTATTCTGGTGAAATTATTTAAATGTTGGTCCATAATACCTATCATTATAAAAATAACTTGTTATAGTTTTATGTTGTTATTTACTTGGTTAATTTTCTTTTATGTTATAAATAATGGCGTATCATTTTCATTCCCTATTATATTCATATTTAGTGATTCATTTATATTACAATGAATAAAATAGCATGTATAATTGTTATATGTTATATTATATGGCATGTTGTCATGTTTTTTTATGACATTATTATTATTTAATTTCAATCCATAAAATAATTTAAAATTATAACTATTTTTTTAATATGAAAACCAAATAAAGATAGCTTATAGTTGTTAATCATTGTGATGTATGTAATTAGCGATGTCTGTTTAGAATAATAAATTGAATAACATGTAAAATTGTGATATATTCACATCGATGTAATTTCATAAAGTTTAATGTGTTTTGTAAACCTTTCAATAAATTTTCAATTACTAATAGAATCATGTGAAATATATGATGGATTAATTTTTTTGGTTTAATTACATGGTTAATTGACTATTATTTATTGTTAAAAAATAATTCCAATTATTTTCTTAACCTTGGAACATAATGATATGAAAATGATTGTAGCATAGGTCTAATTTAATGTTGATTTTTTTTTTAAATAATATCATATTTTTAAAATTTTTTGAAAATTATGTATCTTGTATTTATCTTAAACTATATTATTGATCATGAGTTGATAGAAACTTTAGTAAAATTTTTATTTATATGAAATAATATTTTCATAATTCTAAATTGTTCGTATTTGGTGGCTTGAAGATTTGGTTATTGGTATTTATGTTATCTGGATTGATGAGCCATGTTCAAATAAACAATTCATTATCAAATTCATGAATTTCATTGACAATTTTCATTTTTTTAATGATTTTTAAATTTAAAATGGGTTTTATAATAGTGTTTTCTATAATATTTTAGGAATTTTTTTGATTATTTTGGGTTTGAAAAAAATACTGAAAGTATATTTCTTAAAAAACATTATTTGAATGAAACTTACTGGAGAATTATTAATATAATTAATCCATTTATTATTTTATAATCTAAAATTATCTTCTTTTTAGAATATTTTTTATTATAATATAAAATTATTTAATTAAAATTTTAATGAGATTCTATAAAATGGATTTATAAAAAATTTAATTTGTTTTTAAAATATAGAAATGATTTACAATATTCTGAAATATATTTTATTAAAAGTATATGATTGATGAAAATATTTTCGTTATATTCGAAACATGAGAATCTTCTTTTTGATTTTTGGAACTATCATAATATGAGGAACTAGTGCATGAAAACTGTAATTTCATGCATGAATGGGATTTATTGATTTATTTTTATTAGGAATATTCTGTTAAGATGTCCATTAGGGAAATTCTGTTATTGGTTTTGTTTCATGTGTTGGTTATACTTATTGTGATTTATTTTCTAGTTTTGTTTTTGTATTGTTATACATTCTTATCCTCCTGTTTTCATTATTATGCTTTTGTTTTTGTGTCATTATTATGTAGGTTATTATTGTTTTTCTATGTTAGAAATGATGTGTTGATGAAAAATAGTAGATTCATTGGGAACTGATGCCCCATGTGATGAGAATCGACACATCTTATGGGTAGTGTGATATTGAAGGATCTAAATTGGTAACCATGTTTAATTCGCATTATCATATCCTAGATTGTCTTGAATTCACTAACATAGGAGTGATCTTTCTATAATATAGTGAATATGGTGGTCCATAAAATTAGAGCTCATATTTATTTTTATGATAGGTGAATCACTCTCCCATTTGATAATGTTTTAGGGTATTTGTAACCACATATTTTTTTTAACATTAAAAATTTGGAATCGATTTTCCTCGATGCCTCAAGGAATATTACTCTATATGATTAGGTGGACAACTTGTAGTTAGACATACATGCCGTATCCTATTTGACATTATTGAGGATTACCACTACTTGTTCATCCAATTCATGATTTATTGGGTTCACATTATCTTATCTCGTAATTATCTGGGAATCAATTTAGTGAAATTTTAGATCATGAATGGTTTATAGTGTAAATTATAAAAATTCACTAGGTTGACCAAAATGATTTAATGAAATTCTATCAGGTAGCTATCATTACAGGATTGTGTAACCAAATCCAAGGAAGTGTAGTTGTTGAAAAATCATTCACTTACCATTATGTTAAATATTAATGGTGGGGAGTAATATAGGTGTGACTGGGGGTTGAAAATTGTCTCATATGTATTAGAATCCAATTTTGTTTCATGCTTATTTTATGATACTCTCATTCTGATTTTCCATTCAAATATTAAGACAGTATATGTTATAGTGAATTTTGAAAACTGATTGGTGGTCTTGTTATGGATCTAACCTATACCTCTCTAGTATGATAACGAGTTATTAGTGTATTTTTTACTAGGTATTATTATTGATTTAGAAGCATGACGTCGTCGATGTTCATGTTGGTTACCATATTAAGTTAAGGATTTTCAATCCTATTTAGGGAATTTTACCTGTAATGATCTAGTAATGGGGAATATTTGTGAACTATTGACCGTAAATTCTTTACTAATTATTTATATACATAACTGAAACATAGTTTCCCTGGTAGAGCTGAGTTATCATTGAGTACAGTATACCACCTTATGTCGAAGTGGAATTAGAGGTGATATTTAGCCTAGAAACAAATTTGTGAAAAAATTTGGAAGTTCAGATAAGAATCTATTACCTTTCATAGTTTTTTATAGTATTCCAATTATCCATTCATGTTACTTCCAGTCATATTTTGAGCATCTTACTTTGGGTTATGTTGATTTATTATTTTCTGAGTTGGTTCATTATTTTAAAACATTTTTGCTAGATAATAATCATGCCTTCCTCATATGGTCTTGTGGATAAATGCTCATCACCTATAAAAGTATTTAAAGTTAGTTTTTGGGGGGTTTTGGGGTAAACATCATTTATTTAAGTCCATATCAATGGGATAATTTATCGAGTATAATTTCATTACTATTTCAATATAGTGCACGTAGTTATATGATTTCCTTATTGTTGTTCTTATTTTCCTCTTGTAGATAATGGGATAATTTTTTCAATTTGGTATTTTCGATCATTCATAAAATGGTATATGAATGATAAAATAATTCTATGTTAATTTATACCTTTGGAAACTCTGTTGTTCTAGCATTGATGAATCATTGAGAAATATTGGAAAAAGTGATTACCCTTTTGTGTGAGCGTCTATATCCTCCATATTTTTTTGGAGAGGAAACCCTATGGTGTGGAAAGTGTATAAACTCCAATTTTGTAATATCTTAGACTTATATTATATATTTTTGTTATATATTGATTTGGTTATACCTGGGGATGCTTCTTCTATGTTTTAAAAAATAGAGAGGGTGTTTTTTAGGGTTCATGACTTAATCATATTTAAGGGAAACCATGATGAATTCCAAGATAAGATAACTAGGGGAAAGGGGTTTCTTGGGTGGGAACATGTTTCATGAATGGTTTGGATAAAATATTCATTGACTGTGTGACCTTGTAATTTTATAGGAAGGGAATATTCATATGGTTACTGTATAATTTTTGAAACAATGTGGCCAAAACAAGTGATTAAACTAGTTAAGTATAAAAATATTATTTGTAACTCAAAATATTTTCCAAAACCCTCATTCTTATACATGTGACCTAGTCCCTCAAAATCTATTCTACAACAAGATTATTTTTTGTGATTTGCTTTCTTCTTGAGGAGGATTACAATGAATAAAAGTGCACATGATCTAGGAAATCAATGGTAAGAGTCTGTTTCTTAATTTTCATCAATATATCATAGTTTAATCTTGGTATAAACCCTATTATAGGGATTCCAGTCTCATATATAGAGGTTATGATATGTTATTATTTTGTACTTGTGATGCATCACCATAGGAGGGTTTATAGAGAACTGATCTATAAAGATGCAATGTGATTTCATCTTATAGACTTATTTTGAGGTAGGTGGGTTTTAACATACACTACTTGTCATAGAACATGATGGAATGGTAATTGAAAATAAAAAATTTATATTATCTGATTATAACTAGTTATGATTCTCTTAGATTATTTTTGTGATTCTTTTCCTTCTTGAGGGTGATTCCAACAAATTAGTGTTCATTGGACATAAGAAATCGAGGTATGTGTTTGTTTCATAATTTTCATTTATATATACATATTTTATTTTGGATAAATCATATTATGAGAATTAAATGTCCAAATATAGAGGTCATGAAATGTTATTGTTAGGTACTTATGATGGATCACCATAGGAGGGTTTATAGTGATAAGATTTATAAATATGCAATTTGATTTCACCTTAGAGAATTGGTTTGTGGTTGGTTTTTTTTCACTTACAATAATTATCATAGGACATGGGTTCATGGAATTTGAAAATAATGTATTTGTATTATCTGATTAAAACTAGTGATGATTCTTCTTAATGTACTATCATTAAAGAAATAGATTGTGTGAATCACCCCCAATTTATTCTATGAAATGACATAATGAGAAAAACATAATGAAATTTGTGTTTGAGAGAACATGTTTTGAAATTGGTTCATGTTCATTCATAAAAAATTTAATCGGGGTTTTTGGGTTCGGTATTGCCTACTAGTGTTGAATATTGAAGGAAAAAAGAAATATTTATATTTTAGGAGTGAACATATATTGTCAGGGATGGGGTTCCACTCATGAGTTGGTTAGTTTAGAAGGCCTTATTCATCAATATATTCATTCATAGGTTTTTGAATTTCATGTGTGTGCATAGTTATGCCACGTGAGTGGGACCAATTATTGGAAAATGGATTTTTGTGTGAGTTTTTTATATTTTATTCACTATCTTAATTTTTATATTATTTTTTCCATCTGTTTTATAAAAAATGTGATCTAACATGTTTTTTTCTAATGGAATGTGTGGGAACTTTTTGGTGGACTAATGATTGGGTTGTATACTCACCCCCTACATATGAAACATCATGTGTATGTATTCATTATTTGAAATGTATGAAATGAAGGGAAATATCTGACTCTTTTAGAAAATCATGGGGATTATATGGTCCATGGTGATAGAGCGGGAAGCATTATGGTAGGTATCCAAGGAAGCTTTTGTGTAGTTACATCATATCCACTTTTTCATTTTATGTATCTTGTGTTGTAGTATATTATTATATAAATTATTTTATAATTAAATAGTAATTTCTATTTTTGGTTGTATATAGAGTATTTTTTCAGGTTACATATCATGAATCATACTTTAACTCTTTATTATGGCCTTCTTGTAGGTTAATTGTTAAAATACAAATCGTCCCCCTTAATTTATTAAACCCCTTGATATATTGAACAATATAAACATATCTGAATATTACATTATTTCAATAATATATATATTAAATATCAATCACAACCCCCTCCCCACAAAGTTTACCCCTCCTAGGTCACCAATGTGATAAGGGAGATAATGAACCCCAAGTCCCAACTCCAATAGTCCCCAGGTTGGCGACTAGCACTGAGGGTATAGTAAACACACAGATGGGAGGCATTTCCCTCTAAAAGAACACATGTGAAAGAGAGAGATAAGATAGACACCAACCAACTCCAACTCAAACCGAAATATAAAATAAATACCAAGTACAAATATGTAATTTCATGGAAAACTACTATAAATAAAAGGGGAAAATTGAAAATACCCAAAAGAACGTAAGAACAACAAAAACCACAAGCCCAAACAGTTCCTACAACTCCAAGATAGTAGAAACCTGTTTGATCTCCAAACTTCTCCATGTGACCTGAAAAACATTTTATATAGTCAAAGGGATTGTATAACAGTATACTCAATAGGATCCTCTATGAAGCCTCTAGTGAAAAAGTAAAGAAATCATGCTAAATCACAATGAACGACATGTGAAACTAAATCGTCACCTAAACAGGTATACTAAGTTCCCAGCCTCACCAAGGTTACTCTCACCCTGTAACACATACACGAGTATATAATATTTTAAAGAATATCAAGGGTACCCTGCTACTACTTCCCCACTGGTTTTCTACTTTTCCCCAACGTCGCACGTCCTAAGCATCTCTCTCCAAAAGGCTTTCCCAAAGAAACCTAGTCGAAGCACCACAACATGCTCCTCATGAAAAAAAACCACTATGTCAATGTAATCTATGTAACCAGGTAGTTTCTAGGAGCCACCACATCTTGCGTAATGTGTATCATACATCGAGTATTAAACTTCACGCCCTTATAGAATATACACCGAGTAATGATCCTCAATCCATCATAGCCTATATAGGTTACACCTATAGTAGTCTATAGAAAACTATATCCAGAACATATGTGTGTGAATAACGACAAGTCATTAAATCCCTCTACACACATATATGTGGTAAACTAACCACTATTCCTACGAGCACTAGTAACTACCAAGAGAAGAGAGTGGGAGAAATGGGTATATTCAACCATCCATCCTCCCACCAGAATGATGGGGAGAACACAATCCAGGGCTCAAAATCCTAAGAGTGTTAGTTTCCCTTACTGAAGGGGTGGAGTAGTGTATAGAAACACAAAAAGAACAGAATATAATAAAGCTCAAAACCACTCTATGGGCATAACCTAGTATTAGACCCAACTGTAGCATATGCCTCTCGGACTCTTGGATTCCACTTCTAAGACTAGGTATCCTATAAGCACAAAACCATTTGAAGAGATTTATTACATTACTAAATTCAATTTTTATTAGTTTCACTTTATGTTGATTAATTATTTAAATATTGATTAACCATTTAAATTTCCAGAGTAAATTTAATTAGCATCACAGCCAAAGTCCACTGTTCCTTAAAATTACAACCTCAACATTACACCCCAACAAGCTCCAACCCCATGGGTTAACATCATTTATTCAATTATTTATTTACAACATTACCTTCCCATATTCCCAAGAATTATAGAAAAACATTTTAAGCTACTAAACATAAGGGGGGTCAACACGGTGAGTAGATGAACTACCCGTCGAGTCTTTTCCAGCTATAGCAAGAGCATAGACCCAACCTCCATTAAGAAGCTAAACACAGAAAGAAAGTGGAATACCTCACGCATATTCACCCCTTTTAGATGAAGGTTAATAAAGAAAAGATTCTTTGAGTATTGGGAAAGTAATGCAGGTAAACAACCAATAAGAATCAGCAAGAATCGAAACATTTACATCCATCCCATTTCATCATCCCTGATGTCCTCCCTAACACACATATGCATAAACTGATGCATCTCTCCACTATAGGCATCAACTGTTGCCACAACCAGTATCCCTCCCTACCCCCACATATCGGAACAACCAGCCAGGCTCACATTAGAACACAATCAGCAGGAAAATAACAATCATATCAATTGGGCCCTTGTCCCTTAAACAAGCATAAGGGTAACTCATAACCATAAAGGAATCATCTTTTATCAAACAACCAGTTCTTTAATCCATCTTGTATTAACCAATTTATATTTCGTAGGTCCCAAATTCAAGAAACCTAACCGGTGAGCTATCACAAATAATTAGACAATTTTACTACACCAATTTCATTAACATCAAATTACTACAATAAGAACCAGATTCATATACATGCCTCTTTATCTTTAGCCAAACAATTTTCGATTAATTACGGTTTTATTTTATTTACCAATTTCCATTAAGAATGAAAAGATAAACAAAGAAAGCATATATATCACACTATCTAGAAAAACAAGAGGGAATAACATACGATCGACATCAATTTATTTATCCGGTTCAAATATTTATTATATCAATTCCATTGTGATCCAGTGTGATAAAGCATTAAAACAATACAGTTTCATGTAAAATAAAAGAGAATAAATGAATCCTCAACCTCAAACGGTTCTTGACGTTCGTTATACGAGAATGATCCAGACAATGGGTTATGATCCCCTCCCCTCTTGACAACTGTATCCACATGAGGATGCATAGACACCACCACACCGGTCAACACCCAATAAAATCCCATTAAAAACATAAATATAGCATTCCATAAAATGGGAAAGGATAAATATAAGTATATGAACCCAAAAAAATAACAATAGATCATACCTTATATCAAATATTGATCGATACTGCTTGGTTGCATCAAAATAGAGCGGAACCAATCAAAGGAGGAATGTTAGAATGAGAAACTCCTACCAGATGGAATTAAAGGATTGAGCATCTCATAGTTGAGAATATGGAGGAAGAACTAGGGAGGAAGATATATCGTCCCGTTAGAATATTTAACTAAGTAGTGGTTTATGATACGTTGGATTTTCCATTAAAACAGATCGCATTGATTCATACATTTTGTCCATGTAAAAGCATCATGTGGATTAGGGAAATTAATATATGAGTTACAAACTTTAAATTGGCCTTATATTTCATAAAACAAGGCTTTAATTTCATTTTATGTCAAAGGAAACATTAAAGGGTCAAAATTGTAGGAAGTAGGAAACACAGTTCACGAATTTGAAATTTGGAAAAGGAAAAACACTATTCGTGAACCTCACCATTGAAACCTCACCGTTGGAACCTCACCATTTTGGAAACACTATTCATGAAATCATAATTTCGCAAAGGAAAGAGGTCACCATTGGAACCTCACCATTCTGGAAACACAGTTTATGAACTCAAAATTCAGAAAAAGAAAATAAGTCACCATTGGAACCTCACCATTCTAGAAACATTCTTCATGAACTTAAAATTTGGAAAAGGAAATAGGTCATGATTGGAACCTCACCAATGGAACCTCACTATTGGAACCTCACCGTTGCACTGTTAATATAAGGCTATCGATGACACTATTCACATACGGTCACTGCTACATTGTTCACCTAAGGCTATCGATGACATTGTTCACATAAGTTCACTGTTGAACAGTTCACATAAGGCTACCAATGACCCTATTCACATAAGGTCATCATTACACTATTCACTAAAGGTTACCGATGATACAGTTCACATAAGGTCACAGTTTCACTGCTCACCTAAGGTTACTGATGGAACTATTCACATAGGGTTACCATTGAACTATTCACATAAGGCTACCAATGAAACTATTCACATAAGGTCACCGTTGGAACTGTTCACAGCGGTCTACCATTGGAACTGTTCACAAGGCTACTGTTGGAACTGTTCACAGAATTGTTAATTTGGAAAAGTGTTGGGGATAATTCAATTTGACCTCCCAAAACACCTCAAACACCAGATTTTCGCAGAGAAATGGACCAGAGAGGTCTAGCCCACTACGTTCGATAACTCTCAAAACATTCTCGTCCTCGATATTTCAAAACCAAGATAAAAGGTAACAGAAAAGAATTCTGAAAAACCACCCATCAAGATACCTCTCAAAAGAGATAAAACCACAAGAATTAACCAAATAAATCCATCTCATAAAAAAATGTGTATAACCACAAAGGGGATGCCGTTACATGAAAACTGATAAACCTCAAACAACTTTGGGTACTGAGAACGTATATGTGACTCACATTCCCAGGTACTCTCCTCCATGCCACAATGTCTCCACAAGACACAAACCAAGGGGATAGAATGCCCGCACAACACCTTATTTTTGTAGTCTTGGATCTCCAAAGGTCACTCCTCAAATGTCACATTATCATCATTATTAATCTCTATTCGATCGATGATGTGAGAGTCATCATGAAGATAAAAATGGAGCTGTGATACATGAGAAGCATCATGTATCCGGCTCCTCTTCGAGGGAAGTGATACTCGATACACTAAAACTCCAACATGAGCTAACACCTCGAAAATCCCAAAAACCCGGGGACAATGCTTACTCCACTGACCAAACCTTCACTTCCCATGATGGGGAGTCCCCTTTAGAAACACGTGATCCCCAAAATCAAACTCTAAATGTCTTCTCCTTTGATCGACATATGATTTCTGACGATCCTGCATTTTCTTCATCCTCTAACGGATCACCTGAACCATCTCTGTTGTATTATGAACGAGATCTGATTCGATAATTGTTGACTCTCCGACCCCAGTCTAGCACAACAGAGAATGGAAATTCCAGCCACACAAGGCTTCAGATGGTTCCATTCCAATGGTGGATTGAAAACTATTGTTTTAATTGACCTCCACCAAGGGTAAGTGCCTCATCCACAAACCTCCAAAATCTATGACACAAGAGCATAACCTGTCTTCAAGAGTCTGGATGGTTTTCTCTATATGACCATCCGTTTGAGGATGGAAATCAGTGTTAAGTCATAGATGAGAAAAAAAAGCTTGCTGGATAATTCTCCACATACAAGAGGTAAAACGAGGATCTTGATCGAAAATGATCATCCTTGGGACTCCATGAAGTCTCACTACCTCCTCTAGATACTTTCTCGAAGTAACATCCACTGAGCAGGACTCCTTGATTGTTATGTAGTGGGATGATTTTGTTAAATGATCCACTACCACCCAAATAGTGTCATGTCCTCTCTGAGCACGAGGTAAAATAGTAACAATTTCCATTGAGATATCCTACTACTTCCACTGAGGAACATCTAATGGCTAGAGAAGACCACCAGAGACACGGTGTTCGACCTTCACCTTCTGGAAAACCAAACATCGAGACACAAACTCCGCAACTACATGCTTTAGCCCAAGCCACCAAAACTCAATCCTTAAGGCTTGGTACATCTTTGTCACGTCATGATGCACCACTAAATGTGAACTATGGAACTCTCTAAGAATCTTATCACGCATCGCCAACAAAACAAAAATAATTCAATGATACAACACTCGATGTTGTTCATCCTCAGACCAACCATCAGGGGCCTCTCTAGAGAAAACTCGGTCTCTCCAGACCTCCACCTCTAGATCCCCAGACTGGGACTCTTCCACCTACTACACCATTGATGACTACACTATTATCTGAAAAAGAAAACATCTACCCCCAACTTCTCCTATGTCAATATGTAGTGCTGAAAGTTCTTCCAATACTCTTTATAAGACACCAGATTCACGTACTACATCACTGCGTGACTTCTAACATAGCGCATCGGCTACATCATTCCCCTTTCTAGGTGTATATGATATTTTAAAGTCATATTCCAATAAGATCTCCATCAAACGATACTGATGTAAATTCAAGTCATGTTGGGAGAAAACATACCTTAGGATCGTATAATCGGTGAAAAATAAATAGAACTCACCAATGAGGTAATGTCTTCACAACATCAATGAAAACACCATGGATACCAACTCAAGATCGTGGGTGGAATAGTTACGTTCAAGAGGACGTAACTACCGAGACCCATAAGAAACAACTGATCATTGCTGCATCAGAACATAACCTAAACCCAGATATGAAGCATCATAGAAAACATCAAACTGAACTCCCTCAGCTGGAAGGCAAAGAATTGGAGCACTTACTAACTTTTTATTTATATACATGAATGCTTCCTAACCCTGATCAGTCCATATGAATGCCTAATCCTTCTTGTTCAATGCTGTCACGGGAGTCACAGCTCGAGAGAAATCGGCTATGAACCTCATGTAGTAGCCTATGATACCAAATAAACTTCACACCGCTAACACTGTCTTGGGGGCTTCCCAAGACACAACGACTTCTATCTTCAATGGATCTACAAGTACTCCCTGCTGGGACACAACATGGCCCATTAAACAGACTTCTCGAGCCCAAACATCACACATAGAAAACTTTCCAAACAAATGATGTTTACAAATAAATCCCAAATTGGTGTGTAGATGATATTCACTCTCCTCCTCAGACATAGAGTACACAAGGATGTTGTCGATGAAAACCACAATGAACTTCTCCAAGAATTCACGATACGCAGTGTTCATCAATTCCATGAACATAGTTAGATCATTTTCCACGATGAACGACATTACAAAGAACTCATATTACCCATGAAGATAATGGAAAGAAGTCTTCGAGATATCCTCATCCGTCACACACATTTGATGATATCATTCCCTCAAGTTTATCTTTGAGAACCAAATTTCACCCTTCAGTTGATAGAATAAATAATCAATCCATGGAAGAGGATAGCGATTCTTCAATTTCAATTTGTTTATGTGATGATAATCGACAGACAACCGCAAACTATTGTCAGCCTTCTTCACACACAAAACCCTGTGCACCCCATAGTGACACCCTCGGCCAAAAAACCATACTATAATAGACCATCAAGATGTATACGTATCTCTTGTAACTCAGAAGGGTAAATCCTATATGGAGACATAGAGATAGGGGATCCTCCTAGTTTTAGCTTGATCCCAAACTCGATATCTCATCGTGGGAGGGATGATACAACCTCTTCTGGAAAGACATTAGGGTACCCTTTTACGACCCTAGGAAACTCCAACTGCTCAACCATTAAAGAACTCAACATCATCTTGGCCATCATGGATGATAAGGATAGAACATGTCATAGACCCATCCGAGGGTCTCACTCTCTAACGAACACCACTAGCTCTCCATCCACATCAGAGAACACAAAATTCTTCTTGAAGAAATCCATGATAGTATGCACTGAATAAAACCAATCCATTCCAAGGAATAAATCATATGGTTGTATTAGAAAATATAGGAAATATCGCCAATATCAGTGCTTCCCCAAAACTAGCTCACAGTCTCTACATACATCAAACAAGTCATCTCGGACTCCAACTGGAGTAGTCAACACCGAGGGCACTGGAAGCCTCTCTAACTCATGTCTCAATGAATGGACATGGGTAGGTGATATGAAGGAGGTTGTTGCTCCTAAATCAATAAATGCATACACTAAGGTAAAAAACAATCAAAGGGTACCTTGAATGACATCTAGCTTGCCTAGAGTTAGCAACACTAAAGCATGACGCTGACCACGACCTCCTCCACGACCTCTCTGACCCTGACGATGACCACCTCCACGGTTGTGCTATGCTCTGTGAGGATGAGGAGCATCATGGGGTTGTCCTATACCTGCCCCATCTACCATCTGGTGATCCAAAGCTTGTTCAAACTGTTGTAGCTGCCTCGGTTAGAGCTGCCTCAACGGAGGAACCTGGAGTGGAGCACCTGGTGCACGATGACTGCTCTAAAAGGTCTAGCACTATCCCTACTGATGACCTCAAACACCATAAGAAAAACAACAGCCTAATCCCTTGGAATATGTCTGAGAGCAGCTGCCCTCAGAGAAACGAGATACTGAGAGATGAGACCTACCCCCTGATGAATGAAAACTCTTCTACCCTAAAAACTAGGAACCCTGGATCATAGATCTGATTCGTGAAGAATCATGACAACTCCCCTCTCATGATGATCTAGTTCCAGTCAATGTCCTCATGACAACCTCTGCCATCACCAGCACTTCAAGATATATCTTCAGCATAAATGGGGTAACCTGGAATTGGATATTTGGATGCACATCCTCCTCGAAATGCCTTGCCCTGGCCTCCTCCTCGGGAAACAGGTCTGAATCATATCGTAAAAGGATCCGAAAATGGATTCCAACCTCATTAAAACTAGAGCTCCCCTGTCGAAGGGTAAGAATCTTCTGTCGACGGGATGCCTTCACGGTCGAAGAAAGAAACTTGAATCTAAACTTTTATCGGAACTCCTCCCATGAGATCGTTGACTCCTCACGGTCCCTAAGTAATAAGAACCACCCCCACCTCACTACTCCACACAACATCATCACAACCAAGAAAACCCAGTCCTCCTTCTGAGAACGGATCAAACTGAAGCCTACCACAAACTCCTCCAACCAGTATTCTGTGACTACATCTAAAATGGAGCCCACATATTTCTGTAGACTCTGGCACTGAAACTCTTGGAGTGTCCTCCTCTATGTGTCATTGTCTTCAACCTATACATGGTGGCGATCTGTTGGCACAACCTACTAAACATCGTCTATGCGATCATGATGAGGACATCAACATTGAAACATACCTATAAAATATCAAATAGTTAGAGCTTCTAAACCAGGAATATGGAAGACTCAAAATTAATTAATTAATTTTTTTCTTTTATTCATTTTAGGTTAACCTGTCCAAAGGTCTATCCATTCAAACACAGGCACAAAGATGAATGATGCATGATCCTTTCCTAGGACTCTACCCTGAAACAAGAATCACCTCGTTTAGTGTCCATTGTAAACTTAAAGGTCCGTACATCAGATCATATGTGGCCATAAACTCTTATGCCTTAGCAGGTCTTCAGTGTTTACATCAGATGATAAACATGAATGACACTGTTTCCCTACCAACCCATGCAACCTCACATGTTCCAAACTCCAAATTCCATTATATCTCTCAACCTCCCTTTGATAACACTAGGTCACAACCCCCTTCCCACAATTTTTAATCCTCCTGATTCAGAAATGTGAGAAGGGAGATAATTATCCCTACGTCCTGCCTCCAGTAGGCCCCGAGTTGGAGTCTAGCACCGAGGGTATAGTAAACACACAGATGGGATGCATTACCCACTAAGAGAACACATGAGAAAGAGAGAGATAAGATAGACACCAAAAAAATAAAACTCATACTTCAATATAAAATAAATCCCAAATACGTATAGGAAATTTCATGATGAACTACTACAACTGAAAGGGGAAAACTGCAAATACCGAAAAGAAAGTAAGAGAAATAGCTACCACAACCCCGAACAACTCCTGCAACCCCAGTCTAGCAGAAACTGGATTGATCTCTAACCTACTCCAAGTGACCAGAAAAACAATTTATATAGTCATAGGGTGAATATAACGGTATACTAAGTTGAATCCTTCCTGAAGCCTATCGTGGAAAAGTAAATAAAGCATGCTAAATCACAGTGAACAACTAGTGGAACTAACTCATCACCTAAACAAGTATACTATGTTTTTATCCTCACCATTCCTACTATCACCAAGTAAAGCATAAAATAGTATATAATATAATAAAGAATATCAAGGGTACTCCGGTACTACTTCCCATATGGTTTATCATTTTTCCCCAACGTCGCACGTCCAAAGCATCTCTCTCCAAAAAGGATTTCCCGCAGACACTTGGACGAAGCACCACAACCTGAACCTCATATTATAAAACAACCAATTGAACATATGAGAAGTAACCAAGTTTTTTTTGGTAGCCACCATAGCTCACATAACGTGTATCAAACAATAGGTATTAAATCTTAAGCTATTATAGCCCATACACTAAGTAAGGATACTCAAGCCATCATAGCCTATACACATTACACCTATAGTAGTCCATTGAAAAATATATCCAGATTATATGTGTGTGAATAAACAGAAGCCATTACAACCCCCTACACACATAGGTGGGTAAAAATAACAATTGTGACTACAAGCACAAGTAACTACCAAGAGAAGGGAGTGGGGCCAAAGGGGTAGTCATCCATCCATCCTCCCATTAGAATATTGGGAAAAACACTCCCCAGGTCTCAGAATCCTTGGGGTGTCAGTTTACCTTACTAATGGGGTGGGGTAGAATATATATACACAAAAAGTAAAGAATATACTATAGCTCAAAACCACACTATGTGCATAACCTAGTCTTAGACTCAACTATAGCTAACGCCTCTCAGAATCCTGGCATCCAATTCCAAGACTAGGTATCCTATATGCACACAACTATTTAAAGAGATTTATTACAATACTTCATCCCCTTTTTATTAGTTTCACTTTATGTTAATTTATTCTTTAAACATGAATTAACCATTAGAATTTCCACAGTATATTTCATTAGCATCATAGCCAAAGTCTATTGTTCCATCAAATTACATCCTTAGCATTGCACCCCAGAAAGCTCCAACCACATGGGTAAACATCTTTTATTTATTTATTTATTTATTTATTTACAAAATTACCTTCCTATATTCCGAGGCATTCTATAAAAACATTCTATGCTACTAAACACAAGGTGGCTCAACACGGTGAGTATATGAACTACCCATCGAGTCTTTACCTCCTATAGCAAGAGCATAGACCCATCGTCCCTTTACAAGCTAAGCAAGGAAATCATGTGGCATACCCCGCGCTTCTTCGCCCCTTTTGGAAGAAGGGTAATAAAGACCAGCTGCCCTGAGAAGTGGGGAAAGTAAAGTAGATAAAAAGCCAATAAGAATCTGAAAGAATCAAAACATTCACACCCTATGAATTTCATCATCCCTGATGTCCTCCTCGACACCCATATGCATAAACTGATGCATCTAACCACTCTAGGTATCAACTACTGCCACAACCATTTGGCCTCCCTGCCCCCACATATCACAACATCCATCTAGGCTCACATTAGAACAAAAGTATTAGGAAAACAACAACCATATTAATTGGGCACATGGAACATAAACAAGCAAGAGGGTATCTCAAAAGCCTTCAACGAATTACCTTCTATCAAACAACCAGTTCTATAATCCATATGGGTTTAACATATTTATATTTCATAGGATCTAAATTCGGGAAACCTAACCAGTAAGATATCACAAATAATTAAACATGCTAATTGCAACAATTTTATTTACATCAAATTACAACTAGAAGAACGAAATTCATTTACATGCCTCTTTATCTTTATCCAAAAAATTATTAATTAATTCTAGCATTACATTATTTAAAATTTCCATCACGAATGAAAATCTAAATAGTGAATGAAATGATATCACACTATCTAGAAAAATAAGAGGGTATAATATACAATCTATATCAATTTATTTATCCTATTCAAAAATTTATTTTGTAATTTCCCTTGTGATCTAGTGGGATAAAACATTCTAACTATATAGTTGCATGTAAAATAAAAGAGAAGTAATTAATCCCCTACTTCAAACAATTCCTCACGTTCTTTATATGATAACGAGCCACAAAACATGTTACGATCTCATTCCCATGTGACAACTGTATCCACCGGAGGATACAGAGACACCACTATACCAGTCAACACAAAAAAAGCACATTAGGAACATGGAGATAATATTCTATAGAAATGGAAAGGAAAAACAGAAGGAGATGAACCCAAAATAATATGGATAGAGTATACCTTATATCTATGATTGATCGATACATCTTGGTTTCATCAAAACAGAGTGGAACCAATCCATGGAGGAAGGTTTGATTGAGAAAATCCTACAAGATGTAATGAAATGTTCGAGCGTCTCACAACCAAGAACTAGGAGGAAGAACTAGAAAGAAAGATATATCATCCTGTTAGATGATTTAATGGAGCAGTTTTTTAAGATACACTGGATTTTCCATTAAAAGTGGATCGCATTGACCCACACAGTTTGATCAAGTAAAAGAATCTCGTGCCTTAGGGATATTGATATCGGAGTTATGACCTTTGAATCAGCCTTAGATTCCTTAAAAATAGTTTTAAATGTATTTTATGTCAAAGGAAACATTAAAGGGGAAAATCTATAGGAAGCTGGAAACATTGTTCACAAACTCAAAATTTTGAAAGGGAAAACACTGTTCATGAACCTCACCTTTGAAAACTCACCATTTTGGAACCACTGTTCATGAACTCAATTTTTGGTAAATAAAAGAGGTCACTGTTGGAACCTCACCATTCTGGAACACTGTTCATAAACTCAAAATTTGGAAAAAGAAAGGGTTAATCGTTGGAACCTCACCGTTTTGGAAACACTATTCATGAACTCAGAATTTGGCGAAGGAAAGAGGTCACCATTAGAACCTCACCATTTTGGAAACACTGATCATGAACTCAAAATTTGGCAAAGGAAAGAGGTCACCATTGGAACCTCACCGCTTGAACCTCACTATTGGAACCTCACAGTTGCACCATTCACATAAGGTTATCGATGACACTGTTCACATAAGGCCACCATTTAACTATTCACATAAGGCTACCGATGACAGTGTTCACATAAAGTCACAGTTACACTCTTCACCTAAGGCTACCGATGACACTGTTCGTATAAGGTCACCATTACACTGTAAACCTAAGGTTACTGATGACACTGTTCACATAAGGTCACCATCGCATTGTTCACCGATGGCTATCGATGACACTGTTCACATAAAGTTAACATTACACTGTTCATATAAAGCTACCAATGACATTGTTCACATAAGGTCACCGTTGGAACTGTTCCCAGCGGTCAACCGTTGGAACTGTTCACAAGGCTACCAATGGAACTATTCATCAAAATGCTAATTGGGAAAAGTATTGGGGATAAGTCACCATGTCATCCTGGAACACCTCAAACACTAGATTTTTACAAAGTAATAGACCATAAAGGTCCGAGCCATTACAATATCACATTAAAACATCATTATCCCATGAATAGAATGTTCAGTGTCTTTGAGGACTAGTTACACAGGAAATGTATTCCACAATACTTCAATACATTTATCTATAATCAAACTCATCTTGAACCCCTTATATACTTATCTTCATAACTTTTGGAATAGAAACATTATAAATTCATGTGATCGAATTGTTGAAAAGGGAAATAATAATAAATAACAATCAAAGATCGATAGTGAGCATAAGATAGTAATATGGGTTTCAGAATCTAAGAAAGGAAAATGAACCTAAACTACATAATTAATACCCAATAAAATAAATATAATAATCATGATCATGGAAAAATTTAATAAAGGAATTAAATCCTTGGATAATTTTATCATGGTATATGATAAAAAAATAACACGTTACATAATAAATATAATAAAAGGGTCACTTTCCATATCACAATCAGAATGTGCACCGAGTCTTATTATAGATTGGGTACACTCTCCAGTCCCATAAAGATAGTGGATAATGATCCATTGTGGGTTAGATTTACTTACTAATCATTTACACAACATGTCATGATATATAAATATATACATAATGTATTATAGGGATATATAATTCTGGGTCCACCCACCAAAAAACATATCATTCTTTGTTTAAAAATTAGTCCACCATGCATGGTATCTCATGATATGAAAGCATTACACAATGTATTATAGGGATATATATTTTTTGGCACCTCCCATCACATAATTATAATCATTCATATATGTTAAACATTTTTAAAATAAAACATACATAAATTTTAAGCATAATCAAACCCATGAGAATGATGTGGGTCCAAAAATTCTAATTCAAGGGAACCCCAATGGCTAAATCAAAAGAATTACCATAAGAAGAAGGAATTCTATAATTTTAAAATTAAATATTTTAAAAATTAATATAGTCATTCAACATGTATTTCTAATATATAAAATACATGATAGGGATTTTTTGAGAATAAAGAATAAAAATGACCCACTTGGGTTATGATTTATAAAAAAGTAAGGCTTGTTTTAAATAAGAAAAAATTATTATAATTTTAAATGAACCCATAATTGAACCAACAAGTTTTAATATAATATAATTAAGGGTTTTATTAGATATTAATTTTTTAAAAACATTTTGAGGGTGATATTCTTGACATGAGAAAATAAACAGGAAAGTCCCCTTAAATTTTGTTTAAACCGAAGTGGGTATATAAAAGAGAACTAAAAACATGTGTAACATTAGGAATATAAAAAATATTTCACAAGGTATATATAGAAGGGAAATATATGAGAAAATATAAAAATTTCTCAAGAAAAATATCTCATAGAATGTATAAAAATAAAGAAAATGTGTAATGAACAAGTAATGAGGGTGGTATGGAAGACCCCTTACCATCATGTCTGAAATACCTCTACACATTCACTTTAGTTCTTGAATAAATAAATCAAGTTCATTAAATATATACCCAATACACTTATTAATCAATATTTAATTTTTTAAATTCTATTTGTTATCATTTTTTTATTTTTAATATAGATTCATTTTAAATTGGTTACTTGGGGTTGTTTGATAATTTTATTTATAACTATTTAGGATTGTTGACCATGTTTAGTGGTGTTTCAAAATAACTTAATGATCTCCATAATTGTGGAGTTTTGATTCCATTATTATCTCATTTAATAATAATTATATGTTTTCAAGTTATATCTCAAAATATACGAAATTTAGAAAATGTTCCTCCAAAAGTCCATTTAAGGTGGTTAAAGATCTTACAACCTTTGATCATTGATCACACATATATAATTCATAATATTATTCTTCTATAATATTAATGGATTTAAAAATATTATTATAAAAGAGTAAATTATTTTTTAAAATTCATTCATGAAATATGGTTATAGAAAACAAAACATGTTGTTTCATGGAGGTGATAGTCAGCACATTCACAAGTTTGACAACATCATTTTCCATGGTAAGGTAGGGGTAAACAACGAAATAATTACAATGAAATAATTATAAAATATTTTTAAATATCATATTATTTAATTAAGTAACATTTTTGAACTAATCACTTATGGTGGTGATGTAAAATTGAGAAAATCGTTCATGGAGGTGGTAGTATACAGAAATGCAGGATATTGTTCCTTTTTCTTAATGATTTTGGAGGAAAGAATAAAATGGATATTATATTTGTATAATAAAACTTAATCACAATATTTTTTTCATTTCATAATGGATATAGGGGATTTGATGACTACAGAAGAATAAAATAACTAGAAAGGTTGGATTGAGAGTATTATCTCTCCCTTGGATGTTCTCCCTTGGGAAGCTCATTAAGGGTCCTTAACATGGACATTTGATGATACCAAGATATATAAGTAATGGACAAGGTATTTTTTAGAGTCTACGGTACGATTTTGGTTCATCCAAAGACTTGGAATGGGTGTAGAAATGGGAAGCATGTGTCTCTTTTTATAAGTTAAGAAAATGTCACTTTTGAAAAAACTAATTATTTTTCCGTAATAACAATCCATTCTTCCAAGAAAAAGGCTCCAAAATGTCCAATAATGGTGTTAAAAATATATAAGGTATACCATAACTCTTCCATCAAATATAAAATATGTATTCCAATCCTATAACATTTTTCACAATGTTAAACAACTTTTAACCGAAGTTACCCTTACAATCGTAACACCAATTTCACCCTTAAAAATTGTATTTTAATGGTTAAAATTGAAATAAAAATTATTTAATAATTTCAATATTCATATTTTAAATATATATATCATTTTTTAAAATAATATTTTCCTGATTTATATATATTAATTTTATTTTTAGCGCATAAAACATGTAAAAATAATTTCTTTGAAAAAATTTATTTTAAGCTTAAATTTTAAATGTGGGATAATGATATAAAAATTAACGATTTTCAGAAATAAATTGGATTATTAAATAACAAATAAGTTTTATTTTTCATTAAAATTACAAAAAAATATAATCTACTGAAATATTAAAAATGGTTTTTATTAAGAATAAAATATTGATATTTTAAAGGATTAACACAGGTTTATAAAAAATAAAATTGTATCGTTAAAAAGAATAAAATTATTCATTAAATAAATATTTCAACACCTTATTTTTTTATATAATTCTATGTTTCTCTTATATTCAAATAAATCAAAAAAATTCACCATTTTATCCACAACTGTATATTATAATAGTATGAGGGAGGGGGAGAAACACAACTAATAATCTACTCTAACCCAATAGGAAATAATTTCATAAAATTAATTTTATTTATAAAAATGGTATTGACATTTTTCACGTAAAAATAACTCATTTTTATGAAAAAAACATCGAAAATAATCTTAAAATAATATTTACATTATAAATCCAAAAAATTATGTTTATTTTAAAAAATTCAATTTCTTAAATTTAATATTTTTAAATTAAATTTAAATTATAAAATACAATGAGAAACTATTTTTATAGGAAAATAACTTTTTTGAAATACTAGATGTTATTAATAATTATTTTTATAACACACTAAAAGATTTATCATTAATTAATAAATATTAACATTTATTAAAATCACCATTTAATAGTAATTTACTTATTTTAATTTCATAAATAATAAGTCATATAAAATGATAGATTCTTAGTACCAAAATTTAATTATGAAATTTTTTATAAAATAACACACACACACACACACACACATATATATATATATATTAATATATTACTTAATTCAGTTACTTATATTCATTCCTTTTAATTCAAAGGTATGTTTTTGAAGATATAAACATATCATGGCCATATTTTATTATATTGTTTAATGTTGATAAATATGTGATATATATTTGAGTTAATTTGAGGAAAATATATATTAAAACATGAGGTCATTACATTTCCCCCACCCTCCTTAAATAAATTACATCCTCAAAATTTTAAAACTCATTTGATCGGAATTATTCCCATTGGGGCTCCTAATTAACTAAACACTTTTATTTGATCATTATTTTATTTTTTGATATAAAGTGATATTTCCCTATAATCAATATGATATGTACCCATTATAAAAAGTGATTTTTAATTCCTCATTAAATCCTAATAAGTGATGAATACAACAACCAATAAGGCATATCATTCCTGAAAACAAGAAAGTGTTTTTATACCATGGATAAAATTATTATATCACCAATGGTTTTCTATTTATAACTCAATACATGATAGGTCAAAAATGTTGAGACATTGAAAAATCTAGAGTAAAAATTCACTATCTACCTAAACAAAAATTATGGTACAATATTTTATCGAAACAATCTAGTAAGTGGTTGGTGTTGGTTATCTGCTTTAACCTTTGGATTAGTGCATTAGGTTGTATAGTAATAAAATTACTTGCACCTAAAACATATAACTGTTTATGGATCCTTAGTAATAACATTATCTTCTATCATTGTGTTCTTCTTTTCCCTTGAGAGACTGTATCTCAATGCCCTTTTTTACCACATGTAATCATTTTCTAGTCCCATTGAGGCAATTCCTATTGTGTTTCACACAACATTGTTTGTAACATCCTAGGTAAATAAATAATATTACTTTTTCATATTTATTAATATTTGTGAATAAAATATTAATATTACTTTAAAGGGAACGCTATGCTCGATGGCATACCTAATACGCAACAACGAGTTTATTTGAAATCTTACGTTGCACTCTAATAGTAAAATAATATTATTTTAAATGGTAGTTATTGCATAGCCGTTGTAATGGCGAGAATGAACAGAACTAACTACAAAATGATTATATATGTTTTTCAAATATTTTTACTTTTTTACAATAAATGTTACGGCATTAAAATGCGAATGAATCCAATTTTAAGTGTAAATAATCTAATATTATTTAAAAGGTAGATTAACCGCATTTTGATGGAGAACCCTTTTTGAATCCACTTTTTGAAAATTTTATATTTTATATTGGACCAAATAAAATCCTTTTTTAGAATCGGGACATCAAAATTCACTTTGAGTATGTTTTTTTTATTTTTTCGATAAAGTTCATTTTTAATGAATAAGTGAAAAATATTGTATTTTAATTCAAACCTATTTTTAATAAAATTTAGTTATATGATTATATAATCATTTGAATTGGTTTTAAAGTGAAACTAGAATATATTTTTACCATTTAATCTAATGGTGGTCTTTTTAATTAATTTCACTTTGAAATTGGACTTAAACTAATGTCAATCTTTTGATATATTTTGTTTCTTAAAAACACACTATTTGTTTTGACAACGGGAAGTAATTATTAAATTGATTAATGCAAATTATATGTTTTGAATTTTGTAAAATAGATATCATTTTTGAATTCAGAATATCAAATATAGATTAGGGTGAATTTTTTGTATTTTTCTGAAAAACTTCAATTTTGGATGAATAGTGAAACCACTAAGTGGTAGTTAAAAAACTGATTTTTCATTTAAATGAAATTTTACCACCTATGTGATTTGAATTTCAAAAATCTGACGTACATGCTTGTCATTATGATGTAAAATTTGGTTCAGTGGGATGAAATTTTTTTTGGTGAATAGTAACTTTTAAATTTTATTAATCGCGATTAAAGGTAATTAGTGTAATTTAATGTAAAGATAATGTTATAATATTATGAAATTAACTTGAAAAATGTCCTACACTTATTGTATGAGTCGTGTCTGACCAAGAAAATCTATCGGTTAACTTGGGGACCCCATGGAGCCACTTGGGTAAGAAAATGACATTAATAACTTTTTATTTAAAGTTAAAATAAAAATGTCAAATACATGTATTATTTTACTAAAAAAAATTCTTCATGGGGTTATACAAGTAATATTTTTGAAAAAAATGGTAATTGGAAATATAAAAAGATTTCCTACATTATAGTATTTTTTGTATAATTTTTAGACATTATATAAGTTAATTTATTTAAGACACCATGATGATGCATCGATTACCTCATTAATGAACGATTTAAAAAAAATGAAAATATAATGTAAAATCTAAGACATACACTTGTCAAAAACCTATTGGATGGGTGGATTTCGAACCCTTATCACCTTATCCTCGAAATATATCTTTATGGGACCTTTAAAATATGAAATGAATTTTAAAATAATGTGACATTTCATAACTTTCCAAGAGTGCCCCTCCTCCCTCTTATAAAGGCCCCCACCTATACCTCCTTACCCACACCTCTCAAGCCATTGGCTCGGCCAAAATCTGATCATTTTATCTCTCCACATCCCACTCTTCATCCTTGAAGTCTTCCCTTAGCCAGAAAGCTCTTCAGTAAACCCTTTTTTAAGTACTCTATTTTATGTCATTTCATTTAAGATAATCTTTATTATGTTGGGGGATGTTCTTTTATATTCATATTACTATACATTTTATGTTCATATGATGAGAGACCCTATTTTTGGAAGTTTTATGTGGTGCCGTTAGGCTGCATAGTTTTCGTAAGGGATTTTTCATCTCACTTGTATTCCCGTGAGATTCATGCTACATTTGCCACAATTTCATTTTGTGTGGTTTATATACTACCCATGAGTGTATTAATTATGTAATATACTTCAATTTATGGGTATTTACATCTTCATTTTATGATCCTTCTTTCATGTGGCTTATGTTTTGTATGTTACAAAATCGGTAAGGGAACCTTTCACCCTCTTCTTTTTAAAAGACTCATTTTTGTTATATCTTTTAATTTACATCTTATTATGTTGTGATATGTTCTTATATAACCTTATTGATGTATATTTCTTATACAAGTTATGAGATAGAATTTTCTCTCTTATTAACTCTTTTTCTGAATTTTAATGGGATGTCGTTTGGTGGTCAAATATTTGTAAGGGAACATCTTAACCCAATTTCAATTTATTGGGTTAAAACTCTAATTCTTGATCATGTCATGATATGAACATGTGTGAATGTCCTCTGATTGTTTTACACTTAATATCCACTTATATTGGGTGTATTTATATTTTTCACACAAAATTACATAATTGATTTATCCTTAATCTAACGATATCGTCTTTGAATGAGACTTCGTCTCAATCTCCATTCATTGAGGTATATTTTGTTTTATACACAACATTATTTTATACGGTGTATAAACTTTGTTGACTTTTACTTTTATTCAAAATGAATCATTTCTATACGAATTGTTTTACTAAACCACAACAAGTATGTTCCATTTTAACGTACTTGGTGACAAAGACCTTTCTGCCGCCACGAGTATTATTTGATCTTTGGCTTCCTCAACAAGTCGTAATGTTTTTAAATGTAAATAAATACCATATAATCTTTTATGTATTTTGGTATTGAAAATGGTTTTGATAATGGATTTTTTATGTCTATATTTTTAAGTGATATATTGTGATTGAAATGTGGAAATGTTTTCTTTCCTTTATAATTGTTTTATGTGTTATGATTTTATAATGGTACTTGGATATTTGAAGGGTGGTTACTTGATAAACCATATGAAAGGTGGTGCTGTGAATACTAGGATGGGTGGTTACATTATAACCTTCAATGCATTGGGTATGGAAGTCGGCCGTATGGCTATTCTATGTAGTAGTATGTGTGGAAGTCGACCGTATGGTTGTTCCATTTAAGTATATTTATTTTTGAAGTTACCTTTATATGTTATGTGTTCTTTATATTGGTTTATGGAAATATTTTGGTTACATAGGATATGTGGTGATATTTTATTCAGGGAAGAGTATTTACTACTTCATAAAGGTGAAAAGTATTACTTTGATATAAATTATTCATGGTTTACTTGTTCTTTAAAAAAAACTAATAGTTTCCTTCTTTTAGTATCCTTTATTGTGATTCTTTTGCTCATCCCATGTTTTTGAAATGTTTTCCACATGGCTTAAAGATGAATAGGGTCAGGGATGGGATCAAGGAAAGACATGCTATCTAAAACATGGAACAAGACATGTTTCTTTTTAAGAGTTTTTATTTTATGGAAACTTAGTAGAAGTGTCTACTTTGTAATCTTTTGAGATGTAATAGTTATCTCCTAATTCTCAAAAACTATAAACCCGAAAAGATCCTATAAGGCCACGGCCTTAAACCTTACTTAATATTGAATTAAAAGAATAATTCACGTTGAGGATCTTTTCAGGTTTAGAGTTTTAGAGAATTAGAACATAACTATTACATCTTAAAAGATTACAAAGTAGTCACTCCTACTAAGTTTCCATAAATAAATAAAAAAACTCTTAAAAGAAACATGTCTAGTTCCATGTTTTATATAGCATGACATTCCCTTGATCCCATCCTTGACCTTATTCCACATTAAGTCCAGTGAAAAACATTTCAAAAAAACTTGGGGTGAGCATAAAAAGCTCAGTAAGGGATACAGAAAGAATGTAAACTGTTAGTTTTTCAAACATCAAGTAAACCATATATACTCTATCAAAGTAATACCTTCACCTTCGTAAAGTAGTAAAAACTCTTCACTGAATAAAGTATCATTACTTACCTTTTTGTAACCAAATTATTACCATAAAACCCATATAATGAACATATAACATATATAAAGGTAACTCGGGACATAAACATACTTAAGTGGAATAACAATACGGTCGACTTCCAAACATATCACTTAATGGAATAGCCATACGGCCAATTTCCATACATACTTAATGGAATATCCATACGGCCGACTTCCATACCCAATGCATTGGAGGTTATAACGTAACCACCCATCCTGGTATTCACGGCACCACCTGTCATATGGTTTATAACGTAACCACCCGTTAAAATGTCCAAGTACCAATATAAAATCATAAAACATAAAACCAATATAAAGGAAAGATAACATTTCCACATTTCAATCACAATATATCATAAATATATTGACATAATAGAATCCTTTATCAAAACCATTTTCAATACCAAAAAACATAAAAGAGTATATGGTATTTATTTTATTTTAAAAACATTACGGCTTGTTGAGGAAGACAAAGATCAAGTAATACTCGCGGCGGCGGAAAAAGGTCGTTGTCACCGCGTACGTTAAAAAAACATTCCTTTTTGTCGTTTAGTAAAACGCTTCGTAGAAAAAGATTCCTTTTGTATAAAAGTAAAATTCAAAGGAGTTTATACACCGTATAAAAGAAATTTTTGTATAAAACGAAATATGCCTCAATGAAAGGAGATTGAGACGAAGTCCCTTACCTTGGTTCCGACTTGACTCGATCGTTCTTTAACGTCCTGAATAATAAACTTGAGTTAATTTATACTTGATTAAGAACCTTTTTAAAGTTCATTATTATTTTTATATCACTTATTTCCATGTTACAAACATTATGTAACCATTTATGTTAATAATGTTTGTTTTGTCAATATTTGGTTCTTAAGTCGAAAGTTGACTTCTTACAATTACATGTTGTTCGTGTGGTCAAAAGTTCTTTATATCCAGAATGAAATTACTGATTTGGATATCATATATATCATATATATCCAGCATATACATGTATTTATAATATTACATAATCATTTAGAGGTAAGAAAAGAAATGCACCGTTCATGGAGACGGTAAGCCGTACGTACGCATGAACGCTACTTTCATTTCATTGTTATATTAGTGGAATTAAAACCAAATGAGAGGTATGTATATTTTAATTCCAGAATTATATTAATCATTTAGATATATAATTAATTATATATATACATTATATACATGTAATTTTAATAGTACATTACATTTGGGGATAAGAAATGAAATGCACCGTTCATGGAGACGGTAAGCCGTACGTACGCATGAACGCTACTTTCATTTCTATCTCATACTTTAATGGAAAGAAATAATAATGATATAGAGGTATATTATAATTCCAGTATAACATCATATATAATATCTTTAAATCCATCCTTTACACGTCCTACATATGGCATTAACGAATCACATCACTTTTAGGGGGCGGTAGTCCGCACTTCCTTAAATGAAGATATCGTGTTTACCCATAATGGAAACCATAAAGGTATGACAAAAATGAAAAATACAGAAGCATAAAGAAAACATAATCATATTATATATCATATATAAAAATAGTGACTTCATAATGGCCACCCTTGAAGGTGTTAAATGCGTATTGAACAATCATCGTTTCGGGAGGCAGAATTTCACCATCCACAGAAACCGTATGTTCTTTAACCATTTGATGTAGTTGTGTGGGAGTGTAGCTCAAATAAATATTATAACAACATCCTAGTATATTGAATATACTGGTGTTGTTACAAAAGAAGTAAATAAAAAGAGTTTATAGGGTTGGAGAAGCAAAATAAAACAAATGAACAAGAGAGAATGAATTACCTTTAAAAGTGTAACTCCCTTTTGATTTGAGCCTAAAGGATTCCTTTGAAAGGATTCTGCCAAAAGGAAATCCTCTAGGATGAGGAGAGAGATGTGGAGAGAGTAAATGGGCAGGGGTTGGCCGAGCCAAAGGCTTGAGAAGTGTGTGAAATGAGGTAGAGGTGGGGGCCTTTTATAAGAGGAGAGGAGGGGCACTTTTGGAAAGTAAGAAATATTACTTTATTTGAAAATGTGTTTCAATTTTAAAAGGTCCCACATTGATATAATTGGTGGATAAGGTGATAAGGGTTCGAAATCCACCCATCCAATAAGTTTTTTACATGTTTAGTTCATAGATTTTACATTATCTTTCCATTTTATTTAAATCGTCAAATAATGATGTCATCGATGCATCATTATTATGTAATAAATAATTTAATTTATTTAATGTCTAAAAATTATAAAAAAAATACTATGATGTATGAAATCGTTTTAGCTTTCCAATTACTATTTATAATCAAAAATATGACTTTTATAACCCCACTTAAAAATTGTTTTAGTAAAACATATCATGTTTGTGTCATTTTTACTTTTACATTAAATAAAAAGTTATTTATGTCATTTCCCAACCAACGTGGCTCCATGGGGTCCCCAAGTTGACTCATGGCTTTTCTTGGTCAGCCATTACACATCCAATGAGGTTAGGACATATTTCAAGTTCATTTCATATTATTAAAACCTTATTTTTACCTTAAACTACACTAATTACCTCTAATCGCGATTAAAAACTTAATAAGTTACTATTCACCAAAAAATTATTTTTATCCCATTGAACCACATTTTACTTCTTAATGACAACCATGTATGTCGGATTTTCGAAATTCAAAACACAAAGATGGCAAAATTTCATTTAAACGGAAAAATCAGTTTTTATAAGTACCACTTAGTGGTTTCACTATTCATCAAAAATTGAAGTTTTTCAGAAAAATCCCAAAAATTCACCCTAAGCTAAATTTGATATTCCGAATTCAAAAATGATGTCTATTTTACAAAATTCAAAACATATAAGTCGCATTAATTAATTTAATAATTAATTCCCGCTGTCAGATCAAATAGCGTGTTTTTATGAAACAATAAGTATCAAAAGGTTGATACTGGTTTAAGTCTGATTTCAAAGTGAAATTAATTCCAACGACCATTATTGGATTTAATGGTAAAAACATTTTCTAATTTCACTTTAAAACCAACTCAAAAGATAATCTAATCATATAAATAAATTAGATTAAAAAGAGGATTTGAATTAAAATACAACACTTTACACTATTCATAAAAAAAATTATCTTTATCAGAAAGGTACCAAAAATTTACACAAAGTAAATTTTGATGTCCTGATTCTAAAGAAGAGTTATATTTGGTCCAAAATAATGTAAAAGAGTGATCAAAACTATATTTAATGACGGTTCTCCGTCAAAAGGTGATAAGTGAACCTTTAGTGAAAACTAGGGCATATACGCCTAAAATTGAATTCTTTCCGTATTTTAAGCCTTTATCTTTTATTGGATAAATGTAAGAACATTTAAAAACATATATAATCATATTTTAGTTATTTCTATCCATTCCCGCCAATAAAACGGCTACATGTTAACTAACATTTAAAAATAATATTATTATATTACTAGTGTGCAACGTAAGTTTTCAAAGGAACTCATCGTTACGTATCGGGTATGCTATCGAACATAGAAACCCCTTTAAAATAAAATTAATATTTAATTCGTAAATATTAATAAATATGAAAATTATTTATTCTTTATTTACCTGGGATGTTACATCCTTCCCCCCTTTTGGGAATTGCGTCCTCGCAATTTTATTCACTTATCAAAATAAGTGGGGGTATTTATCCCTCACAAAATTTTCAGATTCCCATGTTGCCTCTTCAATCATGTGGTTTTTTCACAAAACTGTTACCTGATAAATCACCTTATTTCGTAACACCTGCTCCCTGTGGTCAAGAATCTGGACCGGTTGTTCCTCATAAGATAGGTTCTCTTCCAGCTGAACTACCTCTGGACTCAAAACATGAGATGGATCTGGCATATACTTTCTCAACATTGAAACATGAAAAACATTGTGTACCTGAGATAAACTCGGAGGTAAAGCCACCCGGTATGCAACTGATCCAACTCTCTCCAGAATTTCATATGGTCCAATAAACCTTGGACTCAGCTTTCCTTTCTTACCATATCTCATCACACTTTTCCAATGAGAAACCTTGAGAAAAACATGATCACCTACCTCAAAAGATAGATCCTTCCTCCGGTTATCCGCATAACTCTTCTGCCTGCTCTGAGCTGTTCTCATGTGTTTTCTGAATCAACTGAACTTTTTCTGCCATCTCTTCTACCAATTCTGGTCCCATCAGCTTCCTTTCACCCACTTCATCCCAAAATGCTGGAGTTCGACATCGCTTCCCATATAATGCCTCAAATGGTGCCATCTGTACACTTCATCCTCCTGCCTCAATTCTAGGAACTGTTTTTCCATCCTAAGACGAACCACCTTAGGAAAATATTTCTCAAGTAAAATACCTTTGAATTCGTCCCAGTGAAGATCCTCAATCTCATCACTATACCTTATATTTTTCACCATCGACCACCACTGATCAGCTTCACCTTCAAAACGGTAAACAGAAAGACTAACCTTTTGATGTTCTGAACACCCCATGACATCAAAAATCTTCTCCAGTGCTTTAATCCACCCTTCAGCATGCACAAGGTCAGATGATCCTCTGAATGATGGGGGATGTTTCCTCATGAAATGTTCCACCACTGACATGTTCCTCTGAGGTTGATCTGGCTGATCTCGTGCATGGATACCACCACCATTTATAGCCTGAGTCAACTGTGCCATCACTACAACAAATTGTTCAGTTCCGATTCCGACCATCTCAGGTTGCTGATTTGGATGGTTATCTTCCCCCTGATGTCGTCCCAACATAGCTTCTTTGTTTCCTCTGAGGAAAACCATTCTGAACACAGAAATATCTTAGGCGAAGCAACATGGTAATCCGTAAATGCTATATCATTTCAATCATATTATAATTTAACACCTTTCTAACTCCTAAAGTTGTCTAAACCTCCCTTTGATACCAACTATAAGGCCCCGGCCTTAAACCTTACTTAATATTGAATTAAAAGAATAATTCACGTTGAGGATCTTTTCAGGTTTAGAGTTTTAGAGAATTAGAACATAACTATAACATCTTAAAATATTACAAAGTAGTCACTTCTACTAAGTTTCCATAAATAAATAAATAAAATCATAAAAGAAACATGTCTAGTTCCATGTTTTATATAGCATGACATTCCCTTGATCCCATCCTTGACCTTATTCTATATTAAGTCCTGTGAAAAACATTTCAAAAAAACATGGGGTGAGCATAAAAAGCTCAGTAAGGGATACAGAAAGAATGTAAACTGTTAGTTTTTCAAACATCAAGTAAACCATATATACTCTATCAAAGTAATACCTTCACCTTCGTAAAGTAGTAAAAACTATTCACTGAATAAAGTATCATTACTTACCTTTTTGTAACCAAAGTTTTACCATAAAAACCATATAATGAACATATAACATATATAAAGGTAACTTGGGACATAAACATACTTAAGTGGAATAACCATACGGTCGACTTCCACACATATCACTTAATGGAATAGCCATACGGCCAATTTCCATACATACTTAATGGAATAGCCATACGGCCGACTTCCATACCCAATGCATTGGAGGTTATAACGTAACCACCCGTCCTGGTATTCACGGCACCACCCGTCATATGGTTTATAATGTAACCACCCGTTAAAATGTCCAAGTACCAATATAAAATCATAAAACATAAAACCAATATAAAGGAAAGATAACATTTCCACATTTCAATCACAATATATCATAAATATATTGACATAATAGAATCCTTTATCAAAACCATTTTCAATACCAAAAAAAATAAAAGAGTATATGGTATTTATTTTATTTTAAAAACATTACGGCTTGTTGAGGAAGCCAAAGATCAAATAATACTCGCGGCGGCGGAAAAAGGTCGCTGTCACCGCGTACGTTAAAAAAAACATTCCTTTTTGTCGTTTAGTAAAACGCTTCGTAGAAAAAGATTCCTTTTGTATAAAAGTAAAATTCAAAGGAGTTTATACACCGTATAAAAGAAATTTGTGTATAAAACGAAATATGCCTCAATGAAAGGAGATTGAGACGAAGTCCCTTACCTTGGGTCCGACTTGACTCGATCATTCTTTAACATCCTGAATAATAAACTTGAGTTAATTTATATTTGATTAAGAACCTTTTTAAAGATAATTATTCTTTTTATATCACTTATTTCCATGTTACAAACATTATGTAACCATTTAAGTTAATAATGTTTGTTTTGTCAATATTTGGTTCTTAAGTCGAAAGTTGACTTCTTACAATTACATGTTGTTCGTGTGGTCAAAAGTTCTTTATATCCAGAATGAAATTCCTGATTTGGATATCATATATATCATATATATCCATCATATACATGTATTTATAATATTACATAATCATTTAGAGGTAAGAAATGAAATGCACCGTTCATGGAGACGGTAAGCCGTACATACGCATGAACGCTACTTTCATTTCTTTGTCATATTAGTGGAATTAAAACTAAATGAGAGGTATGTATATTTTAATTCCAGAATTATATTCATCATTTAGATATATCATTAATTATATATATACATTATATACATGTAATTTTAATAGTACATTACATTTGGGGATAAGAAATGAAATGCACCGTTCATGGAGACGGTAAGCCGTACGTACGCATGAACGCTACTTTCATTTCTATCTCATACTTTAATGGAAAGAAATAATAATGATATAGAGGTATATTATAATTCCAGTATATCATCATATATAATAACTTTAAATCCATCCTTTACACGTCCCACATATGGCATTAACGAATCACATCACTTTTAGGGGGCGGTAGTCCGCACTTCCTTAAATGAAGATATCGTGTTTACCCATAATGGAAACCATAAAGGTATGCCAAAAATGAAAAATACATAAGCTTAAAGAAAACATAAACATATTATATTTCATATATAAAAATAGTGACATCATAATGGCCACCCTTGAAGGTGTTAAATGAGTATTGAACAATCATCGTTTCGGGAGGCAGAATTTCACCATCCACAGAAACCGTATGTTCTTTAACCATTTGATGTAGTTGTGTGAGAGTGTAGCTCAAATAAATATTATAACAACATCCTAGTATATTTTAGATACTGATTTTGTTACAAAATAAGTAAATAAAAAGAGTTTAGAGGGTTGGAGAAGCAAAATAAAACAAATGAACAAGAGAGAATGAATTACCTTTAAAAGTGTAACTCCCTTTTGATTTGAGCCTAAAGGATTCCTTTGAAAGGATTCTGCCCAAAGGGAATCCTCTAGGATGAGGAGAGGGATGTGGAGAGAGTAAATGGGCAGGGGTTGGCCGAGCCAAAGGCTTGAGAAGTGTGTGAAATGAGGTAGAGGTGGGGGCCTTTTATAAGAGGAGAGGAGGGGCACTTTTAGAAAGTAAGCAATATTACTTTATTTGAAAATGTGTTTCAGTTTTAAAAGGTCCCACATTGATATAATTGGTGGATAAGGTGATAATGGTTCGAAATCCACCCATCCAATAAGTTTTTTACATGTGTAGTTCATAGATGTTACATTATCTTTCCATTTTATTTAAATCATCAAATAATGATGTCATCGCTGCATCATTATTATGTAATAAATAATTTAATTTATTTAATGTCTAAAAATTATAAAAAAAATACTATGATGTAGGAAATCGTTTTATATTTCCAATTACTATTTATAATAAAAAATATGACTTGTATAACCCCACTTAAAAATTGTTTTAGTAAAACATATCATGTTTGTGTCATTTTTACTTTTACATTAAATAAAAAGTTATTTATGTCATTTCCCAACCAAAGTGGATCCATGGGGTCCCCAAGTTGACCCATGGATTTTCTTGGTCGTCCATTACACATCCAATGAGGTTAGGACATGTGTCAAGTTCATTTCATATTATTAAAACATTATTTTTACCTTAAACTACACTAATTACCTCTAATCGCGATTAAAAACTTAATAAGTTACTATTCACCAAAAAATTATTTTTATCCCATTGAACCACATTTTACTTCTTAATGACAACCATGTATGTCGGATTTTTGAAATTCAAAACACAAAGATGGCAAAATTTCATTTAAACGAAAAAATCAGTTTTTATAAGTACCACTTAGTGGTTTCACTATTCATCAAAAATTGAAGTTTTTCAGAAAAATCCCAAAAATTCACCCTAAGCTAAATTTGATATTCCGAATTCAAAAATGAAGTCTATTTTACAAAATTCAAAAAATATAAGTCACATTAATTAATTTAATAATTAATTCCCGCTGTCAGATCAAGTAGCGTGTTTTTATGAAACAATAAGTATCAAAAGATTGATACTGGTTTAAGTCTGATTTCAAAGTGAAATTAATTCCAACGACCATTATTGGATTTAATGGTAAAAACATTTTATAATTTAACTTTAAAACCAACTCAAAAGATAATCTAATCATATAAATAAATTAGATTAAAAAGAGGTTTTGAATTAAAATACAACACTTTACACTATTCATAAAAAAATGAACTTTATCAGAAAGGTACCAAAAATTTACACAAAGTAAATTTTTATGTCCCGATTCTAAAGAATTGTTATATATGGTCCAAAATAATGTAAAAGAGTGATCAATACTATATTTAATGACGGTTCGCCGTTAAAAGGTGATAAGTGAACCTTTAGTGAAAACTAGGGCATATACGCCTAAAATTGAATTCTTTCCGTATTTTAAGCCTTTATCTTTTATTGGATAAATGTAAAAACATTTAAAAACATATATAATCATATTTTAGTTATTTATATCCATTCCCACCAATAAAACGGCTACATGTTAACTAACATTTAAAAATAATATTATTATATTATTAGTGTGCAACGTAAGTTTTCAAAGGAACTCATCGTTGCGTATCGGGTACGCTATCGAACATAGCAACCCCTTTAAAATAAAATTAATATTTAATTCGTAAATATTAATAAATATGAAAATTATTTATTCTTTATTTACCTGGGATGTTACAGATCCCCTATGTGAATTATTAATTTAATTCATAATTATGTAATGTTTTAAGGTTGGGTCCTTATAGTTGGTATCAGAGGTGGGTTTAGATAACTTTAGAGGTTAGGGTATTCTCTAAGCATAAGAGACATTGAAATAATGGTTAGCATTTCAGAAAGAGTCATAGTTTTAGATAAAGTGAATGAGTAAGTATATCTTAGTGTTTATCTTCCTCATTAATACATGATAATTTTTTTGATATACTCACACATACATTTTTGGTTTTAGTAAATGGATGGATCTAGCAGGCACCAAAGTGACAATGGATTTGAAGGAAACGGTGGTGGTTCTCTGATTAAGAGACTAAATGAAATGGGGGATTCAATGAGGAGTCTCGTGGTTATTATAAACTAACTATCAAGGAATCATGATTAACCACTTGAACCATGGTGAGTTCTCTGATGCATGATGTACGAGAGAACCAACTCGATGTGGAAGTTCATGTAATAATTATAATGGTAACCATTAGGGTTTATATGATCCTTACTTTTGAGGTAATTATGGGTTACTCTATGATGGAAGATGAAAGGCATGAGGTAAAATTGAGGTTAAATTATGTTATGGATATTTTTGAAGATTTTACCTCTTTTGGGGGAATGTTTTAAATATTATATAGTTTTGGAAAAAGGACAACACACAGACCATGTGACAACCCGTCGCGTCGGACAAAGCTGTGGGAATCGAACCCACAATCAATGTGTGACTGGTATTTATCACCTACCACTAGACTAAGTGAAGTCCCTGGTTATTATGACAAATTATTCTTAGTTATATAATTTTATGAGTCAATATTAAGTTGATTTTGGGTTATCTAGGAAAATATTCACCTATCATGGAGGATATATGATTAGGTTAATTACTTTTCAATATGAGACATTAAGAGAAACTGATGTTATTTGGAGATAAATGTTAATTTTCACATTGGAAGACTATGTGATTAAATCTTTAAAATATTTGGGTTTCAATCTTAGTTTGGTTTACTTTTAATAATTTCATGGACAAATTGTTTATCGAATGGTCTTCATTGAATGTTGGGTTTTGTTGGACAAATTTTGGAGATTAAGAATATATTTTCTTTTTATAAAGGATTATACTTTTGTGAATTATCTGATCATGTTCTAACAATTTTGGTTTTGGTAAGGGTCTAAAAACATGGGAAATATATAGTTCTCTTTTGTGGATTAGGTGATTCTATAGAAGATGATTTTAGCGCCCTTAATGTGAACAAGTCATACTAAATACTCATCTTTTGGAGAAAATATGAGTTTGTGTAAGAAATCTAGTAAGAGATGAAAGTCTACATGAGAATTAATTATGTTTCCTTAGGATTTAGTTGTTCTCATAAATAAATTCCTCAATGAAAAGTAACATAAATCAAAAATGTTGTCTGTTAACTTTTCCTACTAGGGGATCAAATACCGTTAAACCCATCACAATTTTGTGATTTTCTTATGGTTAACTTTCTCCTAATCGTGTTTTCTATCACTCTCCAACAGAACATGACCCTTTGTTATCTCTTCCATGTCCATGTTTTCCAACATCGAATCCTAGTATGGGTTAACTTGGTTGACCTTTGCAATTCACTTTCTTTCTTTTAAAGTGACATTTTAATTTAATCCATTTCCGATGTGGGGCATTCAATGAAGTTTCCAAGCCCAATTTTAAAATTTCAAGGATGCAATTCCAAAAAGGGGGGAAGGATGTAACATCTCAAGTAAATAAATAATATTACTTTTTCATATTTATTAATATTTGTGAATGAAATATTAATATTAATTTAAAGGGAACGCTACGCTCAATGTCGTACCCAATATGCAACAACGAGTTTCTTTGAAATCTTACATTGCACTCTAATAATAAAATAATATTATTTTAAATGGTAGTTAACGCCTAGCCGTTGTAATGGTGGAAATGAAATGAATTAACAACAAAATTATTATATATGTTTGTCAAATATTTTTAATTTTTTACAATAAATGTTAGAGGTTTAAAATGTGAATGAATCCAATTTTAAGCGTAAATATTCTAATATTCATTAAAAGGTCGATTAACCGCCTTTTGATGAAGAACCCTTTATAAATCCACTTTTTGAAAATTTTATATGTTATATTGGACCAAATAAAATCCTTCTTTAGATTCAGGACATCAAAATTCACTTTGTGTATGTTTTTTGTTATTTTTTTCGATAAAATTTATTTTTAATGAATAAGTGAAAAATGTTTTATTTTATTTCAAACCTATTTTTAATATAGTTTATTTATATAATTAGATCATCTTTTGAATTGGTTTTAATGTTCAATTAGAATATATTTTTACCATTTAATCCAATGGTGGTCTTTATAATTAATTTCACTATGAAATTGGACTTAAACTAGTGTCAATCTTTTGATATATTTTGCTTCATAAAAACACGCTATTTGTTTTGACAAAGAGAATTAATTATTAAATTGATTAATGCAACCTATATGTTTTGAATTTTTTTTAAAATAGACATCATTTTTGAATTCGGAATATCAAATATATCTTAGGGTGAATTTTTGGTATTTTTCTGAAAAACATAAATTTTTGATGAATAGTGAAACCACTAAGTGGTAGTTAAAAAACTCATTTTTCATTTAAAGGAAATATTACCACCTCTATGATTTGAATTTAAAAAATCTGACATACATGGTTGTCATTAGGATGTAAAATTTGGTTCAATGGGATGGAAATATTTTTTAGTGAATAGTAACTTTTACATTTTATTAATCACGATTAAAGTTAATTAGTGTAATTTAAGGTAAAGAAAATTTTATAATATTATGAAATTTCCTTGAAACATGTCCTACCATTATTGGATGATTCATGGCTGAACAATAAAATCCATGGGTCAACTTGGGGACCCAATTGATCCACTTGGGTAAGAAAATGACATTAATAACTTTTTATTTAAAGTTAAATTAAAAATGTCACAAACATGTATTATTTTAATAAAAAAAAATTTACATGGGGTTATACAGGTCGTATTTTTTACTATAAATATTCATTGGATAGATAAAAATATTTCCTACATCATAGTATTTTTTTATAATTTTTAGACATTAAATAAATTAATTTATTTATGACGCCATGATAATACAGCGATTACCTCATTAATGAGCGGTTTAAATAAAATGAAAACATAATGTAAAATCTAATATGTAAACTTGTAAAAAAGCTACTGTAAGGGTTGATTTCGAACCATTATCACCTTATCCTCAAAATATATCTTTGTGGGACCTTTAAAATCCGAAAATAATTTTAAAATAAAGTGACATTTGATGACTTTCCAAGAGTTCCCCTCCTCGAACTTATAAAAGTCCCCCACCTCTACCTACTTACCCACACCTATCAAGCCATTTTATCGGCCAAAATCTGATCATTTTATCTCTACAAATCCCTCTCTTCATCCCAGAATCCTTCCCTTAGGCAGAAAACTCTTCAAGAAACCCTTTTGGTTCAAACCAATGGGAGTTAAACGATTTAAAGGTAAAGTCTTCCCTAATGTTCTTTTGTTTTATTTTTCTTCTACAACCCCCTAAACTCTTTTTATTCTTTTCATTTGTAACAAAACCAGTATCTTAAATATACTAGTATGATTTTTTGAGATGGATTCGAGCTAAACTTACAAACAACTTCGTCTAATGGTTAAAGAACATACTGTTTCGGTGGATGGAGAGTTACTGACTCACGAAACGATGATTGTTCTATCATCTCCTACCACCTCTCATTGTGGCCATTATGATGGAACTATATTTATTTATGATATATATTATATTTATTTCCTCTCTATTATTCTTTATTTTATATTTAATACATACCTTTATGCTTTGCATGATGTGAAAATGTGATAATTTCATTTGAGGAAGTGTGGACTACCACCCCCTCAAGTGATGTGACTCGTTCAATGCAATACATGGAATGTATAAAGAATGAAATTGATGAACTTATGTGACCAATATATCATATATATTATACTGGAATTATAATATATATATATATCTCTCATCTAGTTTTAATTCCATTAATTTGTCATAGAAATTAAAGTAGCGTTCATGCGTATGTACGACCTACCGTCTCCATAAACGGTGCATTTCATTTCTTTTTATCTCAAAATGTTATGGAATAGTATAAAATGAAAATATACTAGATATATATGATATTTAAATCATTTATTCTATTCTTGAGTTGATTTACTTTTAACTATATGGAAAATTCTTTTCCAACAAGTACAATTTTTACTCATGTATCGAACATCGACAAAAACATCTGATATAAACTGACCTTATTAGCCAATTATTATAACATTATAATATGTTATATGAACTGAATAATAATATTTAAAGGAGGTCCTTATGAAACTATAAATTGACCAAAGTTTATCATTCAAGAATATAAAGAAACAAACAACACAAGTTAGACTTTTGGTACGGGATCCTACCTCTCTCTTTCTTTTTAAGTACTCTCTTTTATGTCATTTCTTTTAAGCTCATATTTATTATGTTGGGGGATGTTATTTTATATTTCTATTACTATAAATGTTATGTTAATATGATTAGAGACCCTATTTTTGGAAGTTTTATGTGGCGTTGTTAGGCTGCCGAGTTTTCGTAAGGTATTTTTCATCTCACTTTTATTCTCGTGAGATTCATGCTACATTTGCCACTATTTCCTTTTGTGTGGTGTATATAGTTCCCATGAGTGTATTAATTATGTAATATACTTAAGTTTATGGGTATTTACATCTTCATTTTATTATCCTTCTTTCATGTGGCTTATGTTTTGTAAGTTACCAAATCGGTAAGGGAACCTTTCACCCTCTTCTTTTTAAAACACTCCTTTATGTTATATCTTTTAATTTACATCTTATTATGTTGGTATATGTTCTTATATATCCTTATTGATGTAAATTGTTTGTACAAGTGATGAGATATAATTTTCTCTCTCATCAACTCTTTTTCTAAATTTTAATGTGACGCCGTTAGGTTGTCGAATATTTGTAAGGGAACTTCTTAACCCAATTTCATTTCATTGGGTTGAAACTCTAATTCTTGATCATGTCATGATATGAATATGTGTGAATGACCTATGATTTATTTAAACATAATATCCACTTATATTGGGTGTATTTATATTTTTCACACATAATTACATAATTGATTTATCCTTAATCTAAGGATACCGTCTTTGAACGAGACTTCGTCTCAATCTCCTTTCATTGAGGTATATTTTGTTTTATACACAACTTTCTTATATATGGTGTATAAACCCCATTGAATTTTGCTTTTATTCAAAAGGATTATTTTCTATACAAATTGTTTTACTAAATGATAAAATGTATATTTCTTTTTAACATACGTGGTGACAATGACCTTTCTGGCACCGCAAGTATTATTTGATCATTGGCTTCCTCAACAAGCCGTAATGTTTTTAAAAGTAAATAAATACAATATACTCTTTTATTTATTTTGTTATGGAAAATTGTTTTGATAATGGATTTGTTATGTCTATATTTTTAAGTGATATATTGTGATTGAAATTTGGAAATGTTTTCTTTCCTTTATAATTGTTTTATGTTTTATGATTTTATAATGGTAATTGGACATTTGAAGAGTGGTTACGTGATAAACCATATGATGGGTGGTGCTGTGAATACCAGGACGGGTGGATACATTATAACCTCCAATGCATTGGGTATGGAAGTCGGTCGTATGGCTATTCCATGTAGTAATATGTGTGTAAGTCGAACGTATGGTTATTCCACTTAAGTATGTTTATGTCCGAAGTTAACTTTATATGTTATGTGTTCTTTATATGGGTTTATGGTAATATTTTGGTTACAATGTTTAAGTGGTGATCTTTTATTCAGTGCATAGTATTTTAACTTCGTAAATGTGAAAAGTATTACTTTGATACAGTATTCTTGGTTTACTTGTTGTTTTAAAAAACAAATAGTTTTCCTTCTTTGTGTATCCTTTACGGGGATTTTTATGCTCATCCCAAGTTTTTGAAATGTTTTCCACAAGGCTTAAAGATGAATAGGTTCAAGGATGGGATCAAGGAAAGACATGCTATCTAAATCATGGAATTACACATGTTTCTTTTAAACAGTTTTTATTTTATGTAAACTTAGTAGAAGTGTCCTCTTTGTAATCTTTTAAGATGTAATAGTTATGTCCTAATTCTCTAAAACACTAAACCTGAAAAGATCCTCTATGTTAATTATTCATTTAATTCCTAATTATGTAATGTTTTAAGGTTGGGTCCTTATATTTCTGACATGTAGAATATTGATTATTATTTCCATCATTATATTCATCACTTGAGATTCCATGATACTTAGTGAATCTATTTTTTTCTGTTCGGTATTTTAACTATTCTCACATGTTTAATCATATTTTGATATATTTGGTTTTTGTTGATCACTATATTTCTCTACCCCACTTCCATTCTAATAGGTTGGCTATTGAGGTAGTCATCACATTGTCCCTCATAGTATGGTATAACTAAGTTCCTTCTTATTTGATCCATACCTAAAACCAAAGAGGGGTTTACATGAGTTATGAAAAATTATTATCATAATATAAGTATCCAAGTTATCCGAGGGAAATTTAACCTAAAGATTTATCACTTTTAAAAAAAATCATGGTAGCCTAAAATTCATTTATTTCTAGATATATCACTCATTATTTAACATATATCATTCATGGTTTAACCAATATCATTCTTAGATAAATTTGTATAATACTTGTCTCAAACTATACCATTTTTGATTTGTTTTATTTTACCTTATGTTGGGTCCTCTTATTTATCTCAATACAGTCCCTCATAGTAACTATAAAATCAATATTTAATAGTTTATTTTAAAGAGAATATTATTAACCAAATAATATCTCCTAGAAGTTTCATACCAAGTGTGTTGTTTGGAATTTTATTTCATGAACCTTGTCCAAATTGTTTTTACACTCATCATAACATTTTTTAGATTCTCACCCCTAGGTACATCTATTCCAGATCCTACATCCATGTGTAGTATCTAGAAATAGATTTTACTACATGGAACAAAAGATACAAAAAACATTACCAAAATATTCAAATGTTATCTTTAACTTAGTCTTGTACATTAGAATTATCCTTAGGGTTTTCACTAAAGTTATATTATAATATTTCCTAAAAATAACTAAACTAATCTTCAAAAATAAAAAAACCATTCTTTGATACCATCTTTAGCTACCCAAGATAAACATGTCATAATTTTGAAATCATTTTTGGTATTTAGAAATTAATTATCACAAATAAATATCAAAATCCCAATAACGGAAGGCATAGTCTCTTTGAGTACCACTCACATAGGAAAATTATTCTAAAATACTTTTGAACATGTCCCCATAATAAAAACTATTCTATAAACCCTTTTAGACTTCTCTTATGTTATTCATATCTTCATAACCTAGTAAAGGGAAACATTGTAAAGGGGTAAATCAAATTCTCTATTTGCGTAAACATAAGCAATATCAATTAAAGATAAAACATGAGCATAAGATGATCATAAGCATATGAGAATATAATAAATTAACATGAACATAAAATATAAAAGTTATAAAAATATAAATAATGAGGATGATCATAAGTATGGAAATAAGGAATAAGGATATGAAATTATAAGATCATGGAATATGTGGAAACAACTTAAGGAATGAAATTATAAAAATAAGTAATGGGTAACACCCAAAACTATCATTATAAAGTTGAAACATTCCCACGGTGGATTCGGTTCACTCTCCATTCCCATAAATATAGTGGAAAAATCTGTTGGTAGATTAGTTTCACTCCCAAATCCCTTGTACAACTTCTCTAGAGACATAAATCTTTACCCACTGTATTTGAGGTCTATATAATTTTTGACCCAACAATTACATAACATATAATGATTAAGAAAAATAATCTTGACCCATACATTGTATACGCGTTTCACATAATGAATCCATATATAAATCATAAATATGATCAAACCCATGAAGAAGAAGTGGTATTCATAATTCTGATTCAGGGTGGAAAAAAATCCAAAATCACAAGGATTCCAAATATAATATGTAATTAAATCATTTTTAACATACATGATTGGAAAATTGATATCATTCCCAATCATGGATTTACATTTTAGAAGATTCATGAGATGGTTTTGGGAGAATAAATTATAAAAATAAATCCATTCGTTGATGATTTATTTAATAAGTAATGATCTTTTAAATGGTGGAAATAAAAAATTATTTTCCATTAAACTATAATTGAAACTAGATGTTTATCTATAAAATAATAATTTTTTTGAATATATTCATAATTTAAATACATTTTTTGGGGTGATTCTTGACATAAGACAAAAAATTAAAAACCACCCATAATCTGATTTACATAAAAGTGGTAACATCAAAGGGAACTAAAAACCTGAATAACACTATAAATGAAAATAATTTTTGACTATGTATTCATTCAATGTAAATATAAACAAAATTATAATATTTGTATGATAATAGGGCATAAAAGGAACAAAAGGAAAAAGAATGTGCGATCCACTGGTAACAAGTGTCGTACAATAGATCTCTTACCATCACATTTGAAAGTTATAGGAACATATACATAAATAGATAAATAATTAAATTATATTAATTTAATATATACTAAATATATTTATTGATCTATATTTAACTTTTTTAATTCAAATTATTATAATTTATTATTTATTTTTATTACAGTTTTAGATTACATCGGTTACTCGGGGTTGTTCATTTATTTTCATCATAACACTTCTGATTTTCTAACAACAACCAAACGTGTTATAAAACAACTTCATTATATCTATAATATTAGATTTTTATTTCCATTATTATTCCATTATTATAATACTTATATAGTTTCCAAGGTTATCCAAAAAAATACCCAAATTAACGAAGGTTTCTTGATAAGTCAATTAATGGTGGTTAAAGTTTCTATGGAAATTTCTCATTGATAACACATATTTAATTTATTATATTATAATTCTGTAATATTAAAAAGTAAAAAATATTATTTTTATATATTAAATTCATTTTCATTATCATCAATTTTATGTGGTTATGGAAAAAATAACATGTTTTTTAGTAAAGGTGGCAGTCCCTCCAATTTCGTAGGCGACACTTTTATTTTCCATTGAATTAGAGGGGGTGGGAAATGAAATAATTATCATTTTAGAATTATAATACAATTTTAAATATATTATTTGTTAATTAAATTATATTTTTGAACCTCCCATTTATGATTATTATGGAGAATTTAACATGTCATTCATGGAGGTGGTAGTCTGCACTCACACATGATAGCCTTATCCACTTTGGAAATGATTTTTCAGGAAACTATAAATGGATATTCCATTAGTATAAAGAAACTGTAACATAGTAAAATTTAGGTTGTTATAATACCATCATGGATAGAGGTCAATTGTGTGGTGTATAAGAAGAAAAGAACTAGAATGTTTGCATGGAGAGTGTTTACTCTCCCTCGGAAGTTTCCCTAGGGTAGCTTATTAAGTATTAGGTTAGCACGATATCACAATTAGATCCACAAATAATAAAGAAAGAGAAAAAATATAAACTTATATAAGTCAATATAAATATATTACCATAAAAAATAATTTTGTTTCCAAGAGTGTAACGTTTGTGGAGAATATAGATCCACAATACCTCAAGGGTTACACACACCGCACCATAGTCAACAAGAGATATGGCGTCCTAAAAACGCATGAAGTATATATACGGGTTTCATTGTGATTATAACATGTTCAAAATAATATAATAATTCATCCATGAAATGTATCCAAATCCAATAAAAATCAAGAAATTGAGAGGAATCTGATCAAACATTCCAAAAATGGAACAACCATTAAATATGATATCAATTCACCAATAAAAGAAAATGGAGAGAGCCTAAGAAAAAACTTAAATCCCAAATACTTTAAAATTAAAATTTCTATTTAATTGTATGATTATAGGTCATACGAAAAGTTATATCTGTATAAAATAATAAAATATCATTTGTTAATTCATCCCATCTAGAGGCCACCAACTACCTGCTAGTGTCAGGCAATGAGTATGCACCACTTAAAGTCCCACCCACTGAATAGTGGGGTTCCTCCAGTTAGGTAGTGGAGTTATTATTGGAACAATTATACCATTATTACATATATATGAAACATGATCCAACTGGCTTCCAAGTGTAATTCTACAACCATCATTTTAACAACTTTTCTTCTCCCCATCCCCCAAACACCCAAAGCTTGATTCTCAAACCACTAAATATAAACCAAATCACAAAGAATGATATAAAATGATAATTTAAATTTATAATATCTAAGGTGTAACACCCCAAGCTTCTATGGTACGCTTCTCTTTGAATAATGTGATAGCGTGTGTTGTACGCAACACCGAGTTCTAACACACCATAACTAATCAAACTAGTCGTTATGAATAGTAATACCTACTTTTTGAAATTATATATATTTTATATTTGAAAATGGAGTTCATTTTTGTATTTGGAATATCGAATTTAGCCTAAGGTGAAATTTTGGTACATTTCGGATAACTTTCATATTTTGATGAATAGTGAAAATTACTAAATTTTAATTAAAAACAACTTTTTTAATCAAAATAATTAATAGTGATAAATTATTAATTTGAGTGGTTTTAAAGTATATTTAGAATATATTTTTACCGTTTAATATAATTTTGGTCATTGGACATAATTTTACAATTAAACCGAACATAAACAAGTGTCAATCTTTCGATAGTTATTATCTCTTAAAAACACGTTTTTTGTTTTGACAGCGGGAATTAATTTTAAATTAATTTCTGCCACTTATGTGTTTTGAATTAAGAAAAATGGATTCCATATTTGGAATCAGGATGTTCAAATTGTGTAAATAGGTATCTTTTATTTTTAGACATTTTGAATAATTACTGCGGTAAATATTTTATTTACCATGGTTAAGGGTAAATATGGTAAATAAGGGTTAAACAAATAATATTATAATAATACTAAATTACCCTAAAACGTGTCTTAACCCTATTGGTTGATACATGGTCGACCATGGGCATCTTTGGGTCGATTTTGGGACCCCATGGATCCACTTGTAAGTGATAATGACACTTTATTTTAATGAATTCAAAAATGACAAAAGCATATATCTTTTAGAAACACAATTGTTACATAGGGTTATATATGTTGGATTTTAGATTATAAATATTCATTAGAAAGATAAAAAGATTTCCTACATAATGATATTTTATTTATAATTTTTAGACATTAAATAATTTATTTTATTTATGACACAATGATGATGCAGTAATTACTATAATAGTGAAAAATTAAAATAATTGATATTATAAATACCCAAATAAATATAATATGAAACTTTTAATGAATTAAACTAATTTTATAGGATAATATGATATATTAGGATTGATTAAATTGACTTTTTTCGAAGTAATCAATCTGTTATGAGTTTCACAAAAATCAACTATTGAATTGTGTCAAAATTGACATAAAAGAGTTCTTAAAACAAATATTATATTATTAATTGATATTAAATTCCTAAAAATCTAAGGTTCGGCCAAGAGACTTATATCATGATAGGTTCATCATTAATGGACCACTTTGGGGTATCTTGGATGTATATAGTATGTTTATTAACCATATTATATAAAAATACAAAGAGACATTGTAAAAATGAAACTAATTAACTTAAAGTTAATACTTAAAGATAAGGTTAATATAAGTACCAAAACCTGTCTAAATTCTATTGGTTGAGTTGTTTTCGACCCATCCCCACCTTAACTTTTGAATAGTCAACTTTGGAGCCAGTGGAAACCGATTATGAATTTATTATAAACTAATATCTCTTGCTTTTCAAAAGGTGCCCCTCACCCCTCTTATAAAAGGGCACTCTTCCTTCCCATTTCTTCACACATTCAAAGCCTTTTGGTTCGGCCAAACTCTGTCAAAATGCTCTCCCAACATCCCTCAATACAACCTAGAGGCCTTAGTTTGATCAGAAAGCCATCCTAAGGAGCCCTTTTGATCAAATCAAAAGGAAGAACCCGAAGAAGAGGTAATGATTTCACCACCCTTTTCTAAGTTCATTTCTTCTTCCACTTCTTCTTCCTTTGTTGTTACCATTCTAAAATAATAAATCCAGTATCATATATATACTGTGATGTTATTATAAATATGGTACAACCATATTCAGTATTCTATCCACCCTTTGAATAACATGTCACCATACGTGCGTACGTACGGCTTACCGTCTCCACGTCGTGGTGTAATTGTTATTAAATATAATATTATTTGGATGGGTATAATAATGATGTGTAACTCATGTAAATAATAAATATAACATGTTAAGGATTCTGTATATATGATATACCATCCATTATATATTATTTTAATATCAAAAGAATGATATTGTCGCTCGTGCGTACGTATGGACTACCGTCTCCACGAACGCGATGAGATTCATTCTCCATTGTATCCATTCAAGTATAATTATCATTTGATGATTTAAAAGATGATTTTTAAGGACTTGATATCATTCTGGATATGAATAATATAAAACCTATCCTTTACAAACATGTCTTACATAACAAAACATATAAAAGAAAACAAGTAAGTTAACACCCGAAACAACGATAATTCTAAGATATTATTAATAAATCAATGTTAAAAGATCATATATGATATCATATTAATATATATGATTCTTGTATAATTTAATAACAATTATTTCACCATTATAAAGGAGGTTAACCTACCCCAACCAAGGAAAATTACAAGGTAAGGGTTATTTCACAATCTCTTCATTATCCGAGGTTGTTTATATGTAATAATCTACTGGGATCTCTTTATCATCCACATCCATGTTTCTTAAAAATGTATTTCAAAACATTTTTACTATTTAGTAGAATATGAGTTAAAGTCATTTATACCCTTTTTGACTTTTATAAGTGGTTTATAAAGGAATCTTTCCATCGTTTTCAAAACAAGGTCCTTTTTAACCTTTTCGACAAAATTAAGGTAAGAATGTTTCTTTTAACTTATACGGCGGGTGCGGCTATTTTCCGCCGTTATAAAATCTTCAAAGCTTCCCTTACAAGAATATAAGAATATTTTCAAAGAAAATGTTTTATTTTATATGGATCTTAAATGATTTCAAAATAAAAGGAGATATTTCTTTAAAAAGAATTTTGATTTCATCTATGTCAACATCCTTTGATGGATTTTAAGATTATTTGAATTTGATTTATTATGATACAAAACTTCTATATTGTATTGAAGGTTTTGTGATATGTTTGACTGTGGATGTGCTATTTTTATACCATTCATAGTTTATAGTGAAAGTATTGACATTTCGTATGCTAGTTTTAATACGAATGTTTATGTTATGTTTAAACCTTTTCATATGGGAATGCATTGGACTTAATATGTGACGGGTGGAGCCCGCTATAGCTCCTCGATGCATCGGTAGGTCTCATGAGGCAAACTAGTGTCTTGGAACAAGGCCTTGACAAAATCTTATTTGTAGTCTCGGCACGAGGCCTTGGCTATGTGGTTATGATAGTCTGGCATTATGCATTCCAACATTATGAAAGTGGTTATTGATTTTGCATGTGATTATTCGATTAATAGAATATCCATGTGAACAAGTAAATGGCATTATTTCATTTTACTTTTACCATACTATGTTGAAGTTCAAGTTTAAAAGGCTTTTGTTTTAGTAATTCATTGCCTTAAATGTTTATGCTTATTTTTGAATGTTCCGCTATATTGTTATCCTTACTGGGCATTTGAGCTCACCCCTTTTCTATGTTTTATTTTTCCCAGGATGTGAAGATGTAAGTTATGAATGACCTGCAGGGATATTATGAAGGGATTATAGTGTGGACTGTGGAAACATTATGTTGTTGTAGTAGTTTTTCATTTTATGATGTAATGTAAAACTTATGAATATATCTAGTGTTTCCAAGGCTACTAAACCAATCGGTCTTTCGAGATTTGATCTTTCTTGTGATCATGCCAATGTTATGTAATAATGCACCGACTCTGGGTAACTAGGGTCGGGGCGTTACAGTTGGTATCAGAGGAAGTTTAGTACAAACCATGGAAGCTAGATTTAGATAAACTATGATTAGAGCACGTAGACCTAAGATGAACATTGAGGATTAGTATAGAAGAACTTCCTAGAATTTTGGTATTGTAGAGATTTTGTGAGTTTTCCGAGCAATACATCCCTGTCTGGATACGAGCAGGTAGAGGCGGCTCTGGCACAGATGTACCTAGGGGTAAAACCCGAAAACACCGCTTTGAGCTAGACTCGAACGGGAACTGGTGCACGACAACGGGCCTTGCTGCACTCTTGGTTACGACACTCCTGGGGGATATGCTTAGGATAACTCTCATTTTCATTACAAATCATTTTGAAGGGATTATGAGTATATACTTCCTCAAAGAAAACATTCTTATGATTATGGATTATATCCATAAATAGTTCAATTTATGTTAAGTGTTTTATTAGTATGGGATTATGTATTTTAATTCATAAACTGATCTAGTTTATGCCATTGTTTAGAAATGGCACCTAGTGGAAGAAATGGAAACCGTATCAATGCACGCACTCCATGTAGGGATTTCCCTCCTGCTCAAGATAATTATAGTGGGGATGGTGATGCAACTGGTGTCGATCAGCTAATCACCATACTGGGACAACTTACTCAGGTTATGAATAATAACCTTACCCGTATGGAGCACCCTGATCCGCAGCGTGGAGGATCAATGTTAGATCGATTAATGAGGCAAAAACCACCAACGTTCAATGGGAATACAAATCCCTTAGTAGCTGAGCAATGGATATTTTCCCTAGAGAAAATATTTCAGGCTTTGGGGAGCAGTGAAAGGGAAAAGGTTATCATGGCAGTTTACCGCCTCACTGGAGATGCTGATCAATGGTGGTCATTGATTCAAAACATGAAGGAAGATGATGTAGTATCAAATATGGAGTGGAGGGAGTTCAAAGATCTGTTTTTAGAAAAATACTTTCCTCGCGACCATCGAGCAGATATGGAAAGGAAATTTCTGAGTCTGAGACAAAAGGAGGATGAGAATGTCACAAAGTATGAGGCTAACTTTACAAGGTTAGCGAGGAATTCTGGAGATTATATTCACAACCCAAGAAGTAATATTGATCATTTCTTTGATGGGTTAAAACCATTTCTCCGTCGAGCATTAGTCTCACAATCCTTTTCATCGTACGAAGACATTGTCTCATGTGCTATCAAGACCGAAAAGGAATTCTCTAAGTCTTATGACTTTAAAGAAAAGCAAGAGAAGAAGAGACCTGCTGATCAATCTGGGAATGGAAATAAGGGGAAGAAGGGAAAGGTTGAATATCCATATTGTGGTAAATGCGGGAAGAAACACCCCGGTGCTTGCTTGAAGGGAATGGGAGTCTGTTACAAGTGTGGTGAACAAGGCCACCAAGCTCATGATTGCAAGGGGATGAAGGAATCTACCAACGTTCAGTGCTACAATTGCAGGGAGATGGGGAATTATGCAAATGCATGTCCTAAGCGTCAGGAGAACTTACCTTAGAAAAGGCCAAGGGATCAAGGCCAGGCTTATGCTATCACTACTGCAGAGGTAGAAGCTCCAAAAGACGTGGTGGCAGGTAATTTAATAGTTTCCTCAAGTTTAGCAAATTCATTATTTGACTCTGGATCTTCAAATTGTTTCATATATTCCCAGTTTGCTAAGAAAATTAGATATTTCCAATTTGATTTAATAAGGGAGTTGTTAGTTAAAACTCCTAAGGGAAGTATCATTGCAACAATGTTTTGTGAATCAGTCCCCATTAGAGCACATAAATTTTCTTTATCTGCTGATCTCATCGTCATACCTATGATTGAGTTTGATATAATCCTCGGTATGGACTGGATTTCGGACTATGACGCGAAGATTTATTGTAAAAAGAAAGAAGTTACGATTCTTGATGATAATGATAAGGAACACCTTATCTTTAGAGCAGAATCATCACCACCTAATTCTTATTTAGATACACCCCCAGTAGCTCAACTTAATTCAATTATTGGGGAGGAAGAGAATGAAGTAACTGTCGGTGAGGAAAGGAATGTTCAAATAGAGGATGTACCTGTTGTGAAAGTATTTGTAGATGTATTTCCGGAAGATTTACCTGGACATCCTCCAGAACGAGAAGTTGAGTTTTCCATTGATTTGATTCCTGGATCAAGGACTATATTGAAGACCCCTTATAGAATGGCCACTGTAGAGTTAGTCGAACTAAAGAAACAACTAGAGGAATTGAGTAATAAGGGATTTATTCTCCCTAGTGTTTCTCCATGGGGAGCCCCTGTTCTTTTTGTTAAAAAGAAAGATGGATCTATGAGGTTATGTATCGACTACAGGGAGATCAATGCTATAACAATAACGAACAAGTATCCCCTACCTCGTATTGATGATTTATTTGACCAACTGCATGGAGCTCAATACTTTTCAAAGATTGACCTTCGATCTGGATACCATTAATTGTGTGTGAAGAAGGAAGACATTTCGAAGACAGCATTTCGAACCAGGTACGGGCATTACGAGTTTACCGTAATGCCGTTTGGATTGACTAATGCACCCTCTGTATTCATGGATCTGATGAATAGAGTTTTCAAGGAGTATCTCGATGAATTTTTGGTGGTATTTATTGATGATATATTGGTATACTCCAAAACCTACGAAGATCATGAAAATCACTTGCGCATTATCTTGAAGACTCTGAGGAGGCATGAATTATATGGGAAGTTTAGCAAGTGTGAATTCTGGCTTCAGGAGATTTCTTTTCTTGGCCATATTTTCTCTAAAGATGGAATCTCTGTTGATCCTTCTAAGACCAAGGCAATCCAAGAATGGCCAGCACCTACGAGTATAACTGAGGTACGCAGTTTTATTGGTTTGGCAGGTTATTATCGACGATTCGTCCAGAATTTTGCCCGATTGGCTAACCCATTAACGAAGCTCACACGTAAAGGGGTTAAATTTGTTTGGACAAAAGAGTGTGAAGAATGTTTCGAAGAACTGAAGAAAAGATTAGTCAATGCTCCTATATTGACTCTACCATTGGGGAATGATGGGTTCGTTATTTATAGTGATGCATCGAAGAAAGGACTTGGTTGTGTCCTTATGCAGAATGATAGAGTTATTGCCTATGCATCACGACAGTTGAAAATTCATGAACAAAACTATCCTACTCATGATCTCGAGTTAGCAGCTGTGATCTTTTCTTTGAATATATGTAGGCACTACCTCTATGGTGAAAAATGTGAGATTTATACTGATCACAAGAGTTTGAAGTATATTTTCTCACAAAAAGAACTCAATATGAGGCAAAGGAGATGGCTTTAATTACTCAAGGATTATGATTGCACGATACACTACCACATGGGGAAAGCAAACAAGGTGGAAGATGCTTTGAGTAGAAAAGACCATGGAGTTTTGAACAATATGAGAATTGAAAGGGATCCAATTTTCATGGATCTAGTGAAGATGGACATGGGAATAACCAGGGAAGGAGAAACATCATTTCTTTATCAAATGGTTGCCAAACCATCTTTAATAGAAAGGATTAAGAGTACTCAGACCGATGATGAAGAATTTCAAAAGAAGATTAAAGCTGTGAATGATGGGAGATTGAGAGACTTTGTGTATGAAGATGGAATTTTGAAATTTGGGAAGAGACTCTGTGTTCCCGATATACCTGATCTAAAAAGGGAATTGTTGGATGATGCTCATAATTCCAATTTCTCTATACACCCTGGGAGCACCAAAATGTATAGTGATTTGAAGGAACATTTTTGGTGGGACAACATGAAGAGAGAGATTGCTGATTTTTTGTCAAGATGTATGGTTTGTCAACAAGTGAAAGCTGGGAGGCAACCGCCTGGAGGAGTCATGCAACCTCTTCCCATACCGGAGTGGAAATGGGACAATATTACGATGGACTTTGTCATGGGGTACCAAAGACTCCTAGAAGGAATGATGCAATATGGGTGATTGTTGATCGTCTTACCAAGTCAGCACATTTTCTTGCTATAAGAGAAGATCTACCCCTGGAACGTCTAGCAAGACTATATATTAATGAAGTTGTGAGACTTCATGGAGTACCCTTATCAATTGTTTCTGATCGAGATCTCCGTTTTACTTCAAGATTTTGGAAAAGTCTTCAGAAATCCCTAGATACTGAAATTCATTTGAGCACTGCTTACCACCCTCAGACAGACGGACAATCAGAACGGACTATTCAAACCTTAGAAGACATGTTGAGACCTTGCTCACTTGACTTTCAGGGTATGTGGGATCAATATTTACCTCTGGTAGAATTTTCATATAACAATAGCTTCCATTCGAGTATTCAGATGGCACCATATGAAGCGTTATACGGAAAGAGATGTCGTACACCAACCTGTTGGGATGACGTTGGTGAAAGAAAACTTGTAGGCCCAGAACTGGTGGAGGAAATGGTGGAAAATGTGAATGTAATCCAAAATCACATCAAAGCAGTTCAAAGTAGGCAGAAGAGCTATGCCGATAATCGAAGGAAGGATTTGGAATTTCAAGTCGGTGATCATGTTTTCCTGAAGGTATCTCCATGGAAGGGAGTCATACGTTTTGGTAAGAAAGGTAAATTGAGTCCCAGGTACATCGGACCTTTCGAAATTCTAGAACGAATTGGGGTTGTAGCTTACCGATTGGCAATGCCGCCAAGTCTCTCCAAAGTTCACGATGTGTTCCACGTATCGCTGTTGAGGAAATACATGCCTGATTCAATGCATGTACTCACCTATGAGGAATTAGAACTGGAACCTGATCTTTCTTATTGCGAAGAGCCCGTCAGGATTCTTGATACGAGAGAACAAGTACTGAGAAACCGGACGACGTGTCTGGTAAAAGTTTTGTGGAGAAACCATAAGATGGAAGAAGCAACGTGGGAACCCGAGGAACTTATGATAAAGAACCACCCGAGTCTTTTCATGTGATTAGTATTCTAGAAATTTCGAGGACGAAATTATTTTAAGGAGGGGATAATGTAACACCCCAAGCTTCTACGGTACGCTTCTCTTTAAATAATGTGATAGCGTGTGTTGTACGCAACACCGAGTTCTAACACACCATAACTAATCAAACTAGCCGTTATGAATAGTAATACATACTTTTTGAAATTATATATATTTTATATTTGAAAATGGACTTCATTTTTGGATTCGGAATATCGAATTTAGCCTAAGGTGAAATTTTGGTACATTTCGGATAACTTTCATATTTTGATGAATAGTGAAAATTACTAAATTTTAATTAAAAACAACTTTTTTAATCAAAATAATTAATAGTGATAAATTATGAATTTGAGTGGTTTTAAAGTATATTTAGAATATATTTTTACCGTTTAATATAATTTCGGTCATTGGACATAATTTTACAATTAAACCGAACATAAACAAGTGTCAATATTTCGATAGTTATTATCTCTTAAAAACACGCTTTTTGTTTTGACAGCGGGAATTAATTTTAAATTAATTTCTGCCACTTCTGTGTTTTGAATTTATAAAAATGGATTCCATATTTTGAATCAGGATGTTCAAATTGTGTGAATAGGTAACTTTTATTTTTAGACATTTTGAATAATTACTGCGGTAAATATTTTATTTACCATGGTTAAGGGTAAATCTGGTAAATAAGGGTTAAAAAATAATATTATAATAATACTAAATTACCCTAAAACGTGTCTTAACCCTATTGGTTGATACATGGTCGACCATGGGCATCTTGGGGTCGATTTTGGGACCTCATGTATCCACTTGTAAGTGATAATGACACTTTATTTTAATGAATTCAAAAATGACACAAGCATATATCTTTTAGAAAAACAATTGTTACATACGGTTATATATGTTGGATTTTAGATTATAAATATTTATTAGAAAGATAAAAAGATTTCCTACATAAGTCTATTTTATTTATAATTTTTAGACATTAAATAATTTATTTTATTTATGACACAATGATGATGCAATAATTACTATAATAGTGAAAAATTAAAATAATTGATATTATAAATACCCAAATAAATATAATATGAAACTTTTAATGAATTAAACTAATTTTCTAGGATAATATGATATATTAGGATTGATTTAATTTACTTTTTTCGAAGTAATCAATCTGTTATGAGTTTCAAAAAAATCAACTATTGAATAGTGTCAAAATTGACATAAAATAGTTCTTAAAACAAATATTATATTATTAATTGATATTAAATTCCTAAAAATATAAGGTTCGGACAAAAGACTTATATCATGATAGGTTCATCATTAATATACCACTTGGGGGTCGCTTGGATGTATATAGTAGGTTTATTAACCATATTATATAAAAATACAAAGAGACATTGTAAAAGTGAAACTAATTAACTTAAAGTTAATACTTAAAGATAAGGTTAATATAAGTACCAAAACCTGTCTAAATTCTATTGGTTGAGTTTTTTTCGACTCATCCCCACCTTAACCTTTGAATAGTCAACTTTGGAGCCATTGGAATCCGATTATGAATTTATTATAAACTAATATCTCTAGCTTTTCCAAAGGTGCCCCTCACCACTCTTATAAAAGGGCACTCCTCCTTCCCATTTCTTCACACCTTCAAAGCCTTTTGGTTAGGCCAAACTCTGTCCAAATGCTCTCCCAACATCCATCACTACAACCTAGAGGCCTTAGTTTGATCAGAAAGCCAACCTAAAGAGCCCTTTTGATCAAATCAAAAGGAAGAACCCGAAGAAGAGGTAATGATTTCACCACCCTTTTCTAAGTTCATTTCTTCTTCCACTTCTTCTTCGTTTGTTGTTACCATTCTAAAATAATAAATCCAGTATCATATATATACTGTGATGTTATTATAAATATGGTACAACCATATTCAGTATTCTATCCACCCTTTGAATAACATGTCACCATACGTGCGTACGTACGGCTTACCGTCTCCACGTCGTGGTGTAATTGTTATTCAATATAATATTATTTTTATAGGTATAATAATGATGTGTAACTCATGTAAATAATAAATATAACATGTTAAGGATTCTGTATATATGATATACCATCCATTATATATTATTTTAATATCAAAAGAATGATATTGTCGCTCGTGCGTACGTACGGACTACCGTCTCCACGAACGCGATGAGATTCATTCTCCATTGTATCCATTCAAGTATAATTATCATTTGATGATTTAAAAGATAATGTTTAAGGGCTTGATATCATTCTGGATATGAATAATATAAAACATATCCTTTACAAACATGTCTTACGTAACAAAACATATAAAAGAAAACAAGTAAGTTAACACCCGAAACAACGATAATTCTAAGATATTATTAACAAATCAATGTTAAAAGATCATATATGATATCATATTAATATATATGATTCATGTATAATTTAATAACAATTATTTCACCATTATACAGGAGGTTAACCTACCCCAACAAAGGAAAATTACAAGGTAAGGGTTATTTCACAATCTCTTCATTATCCGAGGTTGTTTATATGTAATAATCTACTGGGATCTCTTTATCATCCACATCCATGTTTCTTAAAAATGTATTTCAAAACATTTTTACTATTTACTAGAATATGAGTTAAAGTCATTTATACCCTTTTTGACTTTTATAAGTGGTTTATAAAGGAATCTTTCCATCGTTTTCAAAACAAGGTCCTTTTTAACCTTTTCGACAGAATTAAGGTAAGAATGTTTTTTTTAACTTATACGGCGGGTGCGGCTATTTTCCGCCGTTATAAAATCTTCAAAGCTTCCCTTACAAGCTTATAAGAATATTTTCAAAGAAAATTTTTTATTTTATATGGATCGTAAATGATTTCAAAATAAAAGGAGATATTTCTTTAAAAAGAATTTTGATTTCATCTATGTCAACATCCTTTGATGGATTTTAAGATTATTTGACGTTGATTTATTATGATACAAAACTTCTATATTGTATTGAAGGTTTTGTGATATGTTTGACTGTGGATGTGCTATTTTTATACAATTCATAGTTTATAGTGAAAGTATTGACATTTCGTATGCTAGTTTTAATACGAATGTTTATGTTATGTTTAAACCTTTTCATATGGGAATGCATTGGACTTAATATGTGACGGGTGGAGCCCGCTATAGCTCCTCGATGCATCGGTAGGTCTCATGAGACAAACTAGTGTCTTGGCACAAGGCCTTGAAAAAATTTTATTTATAGTCTTGGCACGAGGCCTTGGCTATGTGGTAATGATAGTCTGGCATTATGCATTCCAACATTATGAAAGTGGTTATTGATTTTGCATGTGATTATTCGATTAATAGAATATCCATGTGAACAAGTAAATGGCATTATTTCATTTTACTTTTTCCATACTATGTTGAAGTTCAAGTTTAAAAGGATTTTGTTTTAGTAATTCATTGCCTTAAATGTTTATTCTTATTTTTGAATGTTCCGCTATATTGTTATCCTTACTGGGCATTTGAGCTCATCCCTTTTCTATGTTTTATTTTTCCCCGGATGTGAAGATGTAAGTTATGAATGACCTGTAGGGATATTATGAGGGGATTATAGTGTGGACTATGGAAACATTATGTTGTTGTAGTAGTTTTTCATTTTATGATGTAATGTAAAACATATGAATATATCTAGTGTTTCCAAGGATACTAAACCAATCGGTCTTTCGAGATTTGATCTTTCTTGTGATCATGCCAATGTTATGTAATAATGCACCGACTCTGGGTAACTAGGGTCAGGGCGTTACATAAGGTAAAGGTATGATGTTATAATTATACCCAAAATAAGACTTTTTATCCCTATAAATTCATGTAGAAGAAGGACACTTCGAAAAATGGTGAGGCCACTACTCTGTCACTGATGACTCACATTCCTAATTATCATTAGAATCTGAAATGTGTATCCTAAAAAATTTTACCAAAAGAATAGAATTTCCATAAATAAATTTTATCTAAGGTTGAACAATATTTTTTTTATATTGAAAAACTTAAACATCTTAATCCAACTCAATTTCATTCCCCCATAGAACATGGGAATGATTGGGATGATAGTTCTAGTGGTGGGATATATGAAAACCATCATGAATACTTGTCAATTGTTTAATTAATTCCAACTAATAGGAAAATTATCTAACCCTGTTAGTGGTAGCATATGATCCAACACATCCCAAAGCTTTATTTATGGGTTTCCCAAGATTACAGTGCCCCAACCAAGGAGAACCCTTTAAAAAGACCTAGTCACCAAAGGAAAACTCTTTAGGATGGTATCAATGATCTGCTCAAAATTTATATTGACACTAATATATTACCAATAATCTACATATATTTTGGATCCTTTTTTCAATTTATTGTATGATACTCATCCCAATGAGAGATTCCACACCCACCTATAACCCACAAATTGGTGACATACTCGAGCGACCATATTAAGCCACATTGGGATCCATTTTGATTTAAAACTAGTAAATATATTTTTAGACAACCAATACTAGTTCTTTATGGTTATATAAATATCCGACTAAATACAATACATAATAATGGGTCATATCCTATAAGATCGGAATAGTATGATTCATCTGGAAATATTTCTATTGATGAATAGTTTCACTCTACCTGACCAGAGTCCCCGTCACCTCTTGAAGAATTTTCCAGAACTGAGTGGTAAAGCTTGTATCCCTATCTGAGATAATAGTATTGAGGACTCTATGAAACTAAAAAAATTACTATATGTATTGCTTACATAGACTATCAATATATTTTTGTCCCTAATCAATATGAAATGAGATAATCTATTTTACTAATCAATCACCTCCAAAATAGAAAACTTTCATCTAGGAGTACATTCTAATACAAAAAGGAATTCCATAAAAACCTCATCTCATTTCCATTTTGCCACTATAATATGATATAATAGTACATAAGGATTTAGGTTCTCTACCTATATCTGATTGAAAGTTCAATAGTGATACACATAATCAATGAGTTCAAGCTTTATAATGGGCCAACAGAAACACCATCTCAATTCATAATATATTTTTATAGTTCCGTGGTAAAAAAACAATGAAGAACTATCAAAATCAACCATCATTGAGTTCCTGATAGATTAATGGATTATGAAATAATCCCCAAAGAGATTACTTCAATAAAAGGGGAGAGACCATCAAAAAACAAAACCTCGACCATATAATTGTAATAACTTAAACCCTACTATATAAGGTAAACACTATATCCTGGACAATCATGAAATGTGCCCAATAAAGACCAATTACTAATAAGAATATTTAAAAATTTTAATTCTTGAATGTTATAACATTATTTTAAAAAATTATTTTTTAATTAATCGTAATTATTTTAGCCAAATATAAATTTATGGCATTTTTCTAAAAAAACGGTTTTATGCATGAAAAGATGAAAATTAATTTTCTATACACATATTAATTTTATTTGACAAAATATAATTTATATTTTCAATCAATAGGTCCATGTTATTTAACTATTCTAGACATATTTTTAGTCTTTGAAAATAAATTACCTAGGATAAATCATAATTTCCATGGAAAAAATAAAAGGTTTGTTTTCAAGTATTATATTTTATAGGAGTTATAAAATATTTATATTAATAAATTAGAATAATTTTCTGTTCAATATGACTGTAATATGATTATTGACCAAATAAAAAAAATATAAACACACAGAAAAATTATAATTAATATAATATATTATTAAAATTAATTACATTATAAAAACAAATATTTTTATAAAAAAAATTTCCCGATATCTTATATTTCAATATAAATGATAATTTTTATCATGTTTATAAATTAAATTATTTTAAATGGATACAATATTTACATTCCTCATTTAAAAATGTTGTAAAAAGGGTCATATTATAATTTTTATAATAAAATAATTACTCTGGTTAATTTTTTTAATCAAAATTAATATTGGTAAAATGGGAACATAATGTATCTTGATTTTTTTAATATACAAAAGGTCAGATAAACCTTATAGAAAGACTTTTAAGGTGTGAAATTCATACCCATAATTATCACCTACCATTCCATCAACTAATTTTCTTAACTCAACAAACCCACCTAACACTCATCTGATTCCACTCATACACCTATCCTAATTTTATTTTCCATGAAAAAGACCCCAATTTTTCACCTATAAAATGGGTTTCTCTCCACCCATTCAATACCTCTCTAAAAATATAGTTTTTAACAAAACTAATACCATATTTCCTTCACCTATAATACCTACATAAGCATATCATATTTTAGTGACAAGAGATTACCCCAATCCCAACTGTTCCATGGAATCCCCCATGAGAAACCCACAGTTCTCAACCTATGTTCTATCTTTTCATTAACATAATATTCTTTAATATTTCAATTTTAAATATGTTTTTACCAATATTATATAATGAATTAATTATATATTTTATACTAAATATTTTTATTTTAAATAAATAACAGCAACCACCATACTATTTTCCCATAATATAAATGAAAAATTTATTAATGTGTCGTGCAGAATACTTTCTCCATGATGAAATATGTTTTGATTCCCTTCCCCAAAATACATTGATGGGTATAAGGATGTGTAACATCCCAGGTAAATAAAGAATAAATAATTTTCATATTTATTAATATTTACAAATTGAATATTAATTATAATTAAAAGGGGTTTCTACGTTCGATAGCGTACTCGATACGCAACGATGAGTTTCTTTTAAAACTTACGTTGCACACTAGTAATAAAATAATATTATATTAAATGTTAGTTAACATGTAGCCGTTGTACTGGTGGGAATGGATATAAATAACTAAAATATGATTATATATGTTTTTTAAATGTTTTTACATTAACCCAATAAAGGATAAAGGCTTAAAATACGGAAAGAATTCATTTTTAGGCATTTATACCCTAATTTTCACTAAGGGTTCACTTATCACCTTTTGATGGCGAACCGTCATTAAATATAGTTTTGATCAATCTTATAAATTCTATTGGACCAAAAATAACTCTTATATAGAATCGGGACATCAAAATTTACTTTGTGTAAATTTTTGGTATCTTTCCGATAAAGTTCATTTTTTAATGAATAGTGTAAAATGATGTATTTTAATTCAAAACCTCTTTTTAATCTAATTTATTTATATGATTATATTATCATTTGAATTGGTTTTAAAGTTAAATTATAAAATATTTTTACCAATAAATCCAATAGTGTTCGTTGGAATTAATTTCACTTTGAAATCGGACTTAAACTAGTGTCAATCTTTTGATACTTATTGTTTCATAAAAACACGCTATTTGCTCTGACAGCGGGAATCAATTATTAAATTTATTAATGCAACTTATATGTTGTGAATTTTGTAAAATGGACTTCATTTTTGAATTAGTAATATCAAATATAGCTTAGGGTGAATTTTTGGTATTTTTCTGAAAAACTTAAATTTTTGATGAATAGTGAAACCACTAAGTGGTACTTATAAAAAATGAATTTTCATTTAAATGAAATTTTACCACTTCTGTGTTTTGAATTTAAAAAATCCGACATACATGGTTGTCATTAAGAAGTAAGATATGGTTCAATGAGATAAAAATAATTTTTTGGTGAATAGTAACTTATTAAGTTTTTAATCGCGATTAGAGGTAATTAGTGCAATTTAAGGAAAAAATGATATTATAATAAAATGAAAATACCATGACACATGTCCTACCCTTATTGGATGTGTCATGGCCGAAACAGACAAGCCATGGGTCAACTTGGGGACCCCATGGAGCCACTTTGGTTGGGAAATGACAAAAATAACTTTTTATTTAATGTTAAAATAAAAATGACACACACATGAAATGTTTTACTAAAACAATTTTTACATGGGGTTATACAAGTCAGATTTTTGACTATAAATAGTCATTGGAAAGATAATAAGATTTCCTACATCATAGTTGTTTTTTATAATTTTTAGACATTAAATAAATTAAATTATTTATGACATCATGATGATGCAGTGATGACCTCATTATTTAACGATATAAATAAAATGGAAAGATAATGTAATATCTAAGACCTACACATGTCAAAAACCTATTGGATGAGTGGATTTAGAACCCTTATCACCTTATCCTCGAAATAAATCAATGTAGGAGCTCTTAAATCTGAATACCATTTTAAAATAAAGTGACTTTTCTTTACTTTCCAAGAGTGCCCCTCCTCTCCTCTTATAAAAGGCCCCCACCTCTACCTCCTTACCCACACTCCCAAAGCCTTTGGCTTAGCCAACCCATGCCCAGTTTGTCTCTCCACATCCCTATCTTACTCCTAGAGGCCTCACTTTGGGCAGAGGTCTTCCCAAGGAAGCCTTTGAGCTCAAACCAAGGAGAGTTACCCGATTTTAAGGTACTGTCTTCTTTTGAGTCCTTTTGTTTTATTTTTCTTCTCCAACCCCCTAAACACTTTTTATTATTTTCTTTTGTAACAACTCCAGTATCCTCAATATACTAGGATGTTGTTATAAGAAGTATTCAAGCTACACTTACACAAACCTATATCTAATGGTTAAAGAACATATTGTTTCTGTGGATGGCGAATTTCTGCCTCCCGAAACGATGATTGTTCAACATTCTTTTAACAACTTCAAAAGTGTCCATTAAGATGACACTATATTTATATATGATATATAATATGTTTATGTTTTCCTTAAGATTCTGTATTTATCATTTTGGGCATACCTTTATGGTTTCCATTATGGGTAAACACGATATCTTCATTTAATGAAGTGCAGACTACCGCCCCCTCAAAGTGATGTGATTCGTTAATGCCATATGTGGGACGTATAAAGGATGGGTTTAAAGTTATTATATATGATTTTATACTGGAATTATAATATACCTCTATATAATTATTATTTATTTCAATTAATGTATTAGATAGAAATGAAAGTAGCGTTCACGCGTACGTACGGCTTTCCGTCTCCATGAACGGTGCATTTCATTTCTTATCCCCAAATGTAATGTACTTTCAAAAAAACATGTATATAATGGATATATATAATGAATGATATATCTAAAATGATGAATATATTTCTGGAATTAAAATATACATACCTCTCATTTAGTTTTAATTCCATTAATATGACAAAGAAATGAAAGTAGCGTTCATGCGTACGTACGACTTACCCTCTCAATGAACGGTGCATTTCATTTCTTACCTCTAAATGATTATGTAATATTATAAATACATGTATATTCTGGATATATATGATATATATGATATCCAAATCAGGAATGTCATTCTGGATATAAAGAACCTTTGACCACACGAACAACATGTAATTGTAAGAATTCCACTTTCGACTTAAGAACCAAATATCGACAAAACAAACATTATTAACTTAAATGGTTACATAATGTTTATAACATGGAATTAAGTGATATAAAAGGAATAATGAACTTTAAAAAGGTTCTTAATCAAGTATAAATTAACTCAAGTTTATTTTTCAGGATGTTAAAGAACGATCGAGTCAAGTCGGACCCGAGATAAGGGACTTCGTCTCAATCTCCTTTCATTGATGCATATTTCGTTTTATACCCAACTTTCTTTTATACGGTGTATAAAACCCTTTGACTTTTACTTTTATACAAAAGGAATCTTTTTCTACGAAGCATTTTACTAAACGACAAAAAGGAATGTTTTTTGTACGTACGCGGTGACAACGACCTTTTCCGCCACCGCGAGTATTATTTTGTCTTTGGCTTCCTCAACAAGCCGTAATGTTTTTAAAATAAAATAAATACCATATACTCTTTAATGTATCCTGGTATTGAAAATGGTTTTGATAAAGGATTATATAATGATATATTGTGATTGAAATGTGGAAATGTTATCATTCCTTTACATTGGTTTTATGTTTTATGATTTTATATTGGTACTTGGACATTTGACGGGTGGTTACGTGATAAACCATATGACGGGTGGTGCCGTGAATACTAGGACGGGTGGTTACGTTATAACCTCCAATGCATTGGGTATGGAAGTCGGCCGTATGGCTATTTCATTTAGTATGTATGGAAATTGGCCTTATGGCTATTCCGTTAAGTGATATGTGTGGAAGTCGACCGTATGGTTATTCCACGTAAGTATGTTTATGTCCCAAGTTACCTTTATATATGTTATGTGTTATTTATATGAGTTTTATGGTAATCCTTTGGTTACAAAAAGGTACGTAATGATACTTTATTCTGTGAAGAGTTTTTACTACTTCATGAAGGTGAAGGTATTACTTTGATAGAGTATACATGGTTTACTTGATGCTTGAAAAACTAACAGTTTTCCTTCTTTGTGTGTCCCTTACTGAGCTTTTTATGCTCACCCAATGTTTTTTTGAAATGTTTTTCACAGGACTTAATGTGGAATAAGTTCAAGGATGGGATCAAGGGAATGTCATGCTATATAAAACATGGAACTAGACATGTTTCATTTTAAGAGTTTTTTTTATTATGGAAACTTAGTAGAAGTGTCTAATTTATAATCTTTTGATATGTAATAGTTATGTTCTAATTCTCTAAAACTATGAACCTGAAAAGATCCCCAATGTGAATTATTCATTTAATTCAATATTAAGTAAGTTTTATGGTCGGGGCCTTATAGTTGGTATCAGAGGTCGGTTTAGACAACTTTAGGAGTTAGAAAATTGTTATATTATAAGTTAATTTATGGTATGATTGAAATGATATAGCATTTAAAGATTACCATGTTTCTTCATCTGAGACATGTTTTTTAAGAATGGTTTTTCATAGAGGAAACAAAATAGATTTTCTGGGAAGGCATACAGAGGGAAATGACCTTTCAAATCAGTATGCTGAGATGGTCAGAATCATAATTGAGAAGTTTACTGCAGTGATGGCTCAATTAAATCAAGTGATAAATGGTGGTTAGGTTATTGATGATATTTTGGTGTTTTCTAAAAGTAAATAGGAGCATGAAATTCATTTAAGGTTTATCTTGCAAACCTTAAAATAAAAGAAACTATATGGAAAATTCAGCAAGTGTGAGTTTTGGTTACAAAAAATTTCTTTCCTGGGTCACATTGTTTCAAAAGATGGCATAAATGTTGATCCTACTAAAACAAAAGTTGTTTAAGAATGGCCAAGACCCGCAAATGATACCGAGATCCATAGTTTCCTTGGTTTGGAAGGTTACTACCGAAGTAATGTTGAATATTTTTCACGGTTATCTAGTCCAATGACTAAGCTAACGCGGAAGGGTGTTAAGTTCATCTGGACAAAAGAATGTGATGATTGTTTTCAGGAGTTGAAAAGAAGATTGGTGAATGCTCCAGTTTTGGCACTTCCTTCCAGGAATGGTGAGTTTTTTATATATAGTGATGCTTCGTTGAAGGGACTTGGCTGTGTCCTTATGCAGAATGATCAGGTAATTTCTTATGCTTCACGTCAGTTGAAAAATCATTAGGTAAATTACCCTACACATGATTTGGAATTAGCTCCTATTGTTTTTTCTTTAAAAATTTGGAGGCATCATTTGTATGGAGTAAAGTGTGAAATATATACTAATCACAAAAGTTTAAAGTATATATTCACTCAGAAAGAATTGAAAATGAGACATAGGAGATGGTTGGAATTAATCATGGAATATGATTGTACAATTCACTACCATCCGCGAAAAGCCAATAAAGTTGCTGATTCTTTGAGTCGAAAAAGTAATGCTTCATTAACCATGCTATGTTTGGAAAAAGGTCCTTTGGTTTTGATTTGATAAACTTTGGCATAGAAGTTGTTGGTGCAGGAAGTTCATCTGTTTTGTTTCAGGTATCAGTGAAATCTTCTCTATCAGACAGAATCAAGCAAGCACAGAAGCAAGACAGTGAGTTGCAGAAAAAGGTAGAGCTGGTTCAGAAAGGTAAGTTGCATGAATTCAACATTGATAGTGATGGTGTTTTGAGATTTGGGAAGAGATTTTGTGTGCCTTGTGATTCATAGTTGAAGAGAGAGTTGTTATGTGAAGCTCATAGTTCTCCGTTTTCCGTTCATCCTGGCATTACTAAGATGTACAGAGATCTGCAGGAGTATTACTGGTGGGATGGAATGAAAAGAGATATTGCTGATTTTACTATGAAGTGTTTGACTTGTCAGCAGGTTAAAGCAGAGTGATAGTTACCTAAAGGGATGCTTCAACCTTTACTAGTGCCATAGTGGAAATGGGAAAACATATCCATGGACTTTGTTGTGGGATTACCGAGGAAATCTCAAGGTAATAATGCAATCTGGGTTATTGTTGATCGCTTGGCTAAATCTGCTCATTTCCTTTCTATACGAGATACTTTTTCCCTTGATCATCTTTCCCGTTTGTATCTTAAAGAGATAGTCAGGTTACATGGATTTCCTCTCTCCATTGTATCTGACCGTGATCTAAGGTTTACTTCTAACTTTTGGAAAGGCCTTCAGAAGTCGTTGGGTACTGAATTAAATTTTAGTACAGCTTTTCATCCTCAATCAGATGGGCAGTCAGAACGAACAATTCAGACCTTGGAGGATATGCTATGAGCTTGTTCGTTGGATTATCAGGGAATTTGGGACCAACATCTTTCTTTGGTTGAGTTTTCTTATAATAACAGTTTTCATTCCAGTATACAGATGGCACTATTTGAGGCATTATATGGGAAGCGGTGTTGAACTCCAGCATTTTGGGATGAAGTGGGTGAAAGGAAGCTGATGGGACCAGAATTGGTAGAAGAGATGGCAAAAAAAGTTCAGTTGATTCAGAATCACATGAGAACAGCTCAGAGCAGGCAGAAGAGTTATGCGGATAACCGGAGGAAGGATCTATCTTTTGAGGTAGGTGATCATGTTTTTCTCAAGGTTTCTCCTTGGAAAAGTGTGATGAGAATTGGTAAGAAAGGAAAGGTGAGTCCAAGTTTTATTGGACCATATGAAATTCTGGAGAAAGTTGGATCAGTTGCTTACTGAGTGGCTTTACCTCTGAGTTTATCTCAGGTACACAATGTTTTTCATGTTTCGATATTGAGAAAGTATATGCAAGATCCATCTCATGTTTTGAGTCTAGAGGTAGTTCAGCTGGAAGAGAACTTATCCTATGGGGAACAACCGGTCCAGATACTTGACCACATGGAGCAGGTGTTACGGAATAAGGTGATTTATCAGGTAAAAGTTTTGTGAAAAAACCATATGATTGAAGAGGCAACATTGGAATCTGAAAAAGCTATGAGGGATAAATACCCCCACTTATTTTGATAAGTGAATAAAATTGCGAGGACGCAATTCCCAAAAGTGGGGAAGGATGTTACATCCCAGGTAAATAAAGAATAAATATTTTTCATATTTATTAATATTTATGAATTAAATATTAATTTTAATTAAAAGGGGTTTCTACGTTCGATAGCGTACTCGATACGCAACGATGAGTTTCTTTGAAAACTTACGTTGCACACTAGTAATAAAATAATATTATTTTAAATGTTAGTTAACACGTAGTTGTTGTACTGGTGGGAATGGATAGAAATAACTAAAATATGATTATATATGTTTTTTAAATGTTTTTACATTTACCCAATAAAGGATAAAGGCTTAAAATATGGAAAGAATTCAATTTTAGGCATTTATACCCTAATTTTCACTAAGGGTTCACTTATCACCTTTTGACGGCGAACCGTCATTAAATATAGTTTTGATCAATCTTATAAATTCTATTGGACCAAAAATAACTCTTATTTCGAATCGGGACATCAAAATTTACTTTGTGTAAATTTTTGGTATCTTTCCAATAAAGTTCATTTTTTAATGAATAGTGTAAAATGTTGTATTTTAATTCAAAACCTCTTTTTAATCTAATATATTTATATGATTAGATTATCATTTGAATTGGATTTAAAGTTAAATTAGGAAATATTTCTACCATTAAATCCAATAGTGGTCGTTGGAATTAATTTCACTTTGAAATCGGACTTAAACTAGTGTCAATCTTTTGATACTTATTGTTTCATAAAAACACGCTATTTTCTCTGACAACAGGAATTAATTATTAGATTAATTAATGCAACTTATATGTTGTGAATTTTGTAAAATGGACCTCATTTTTGAATTCGTAATATCAAATATATCTTAGGGTGAATTTTTGGTATTTTTTTGAAAAATTTTAATTTTTTATGAATAGTGAAACCACTAAGTGGTACTTATAAAAACTGATTTTTCATTTAAATGAAATTTTACCACTTCTGTGTTTTGAATTTAAAAAATAAGACATACATTGTTTTCATTAAGAAGTAAAATGTGGTTCAATGAGATAAAAATAATTTTTTGGTGAATAGTAACTTATTAAGTTTTTAATCGCGATTAGAGGCAATTAATGCAATTTAAGGCAAAAATGATATTATAATAAAATGAAAATACCTTGAAACATGTCCTACCCTTATTGGATGTTTCATGGCCGACCAAAACAAGCCATGGCTCAACTTGGGGACCCCATGGAGCCACATTGGTTGGGAAATGACATAAATAACATTTTATTTAATGTTAAAGTAAAACTGACACACACATGAGATGTTTTACTAAAACAATTTTTACATGGGGTTATACAAGTCAGATTTTAGACTATAAATAGTCATTGGAAAGATAAAAAGATTTCCTACATCATAGTATTATTTTTTTCAATTTTTAGACATCAAATAAATTAAATTATTTATGACATCATGATGATGCAGTGATGACCTCATTATTTAACGATTTAAAGAAAATAGAATGATAATGTAATATCTAATACCTAAAAATGTCCAAAACCTATTGGATGAGTGGATTTAGAACCCTTACCACCTTATCATAGAAATACATCAATTTGGGACCTCTTAAATCCGAATACCATTTTAAAATAAAGTGACTTTTCTTTACTTTCCAAGAGTTCCCCTCCTCTCCTCTTATAAAAGGCTCCCACCTCTACCTCCTTAACCACACTCCCAAAGCCTCTGGCTCAGCCAAAACCTGCCCAGTTTGTCTCTCCGAATCCCTCTCTTACTCCTTCAAGCCTCACTTTGGGCAGAAGTCTTCCCAAGGAAGCCTTTGAGCTCAAACCAAGGGGAGTTACCCGATTTTAAGGTAATGTCTTCTTTTGAGTCCTTTTGTTTTATTTTGCTTTCCAACCCCCTAAACTCTTTTTATTATTTTCTTTTGTAACAAATCCAGTATCCTGAATATACTAGGATGTTGTTATAAGAAGGATTCGAGCTACACTTACACAAACCTACATCTAATGGTTAAAGAACATACTGTTTCCGTGGATGGAGAATTTCTGCCTCCCGAAACGATGATTGTTCAACATTCTTTTAACACCTTAAAAAGTGGCCATTAAGATGACACTATATTTATATATGATATATAATATGTTTATGTTTTCCTCAAGATTCTGTATTTTTCATTTTGGTCATACCGTTATGGTTTCCATTATGGGTAAACACGATATCTTCATTTAAGGAAGTGCGGACTACCGCCCCCTCAAAGTGATGTGATTCGTTAATGCCATATGTGGGACGTATAAAGGATGGGTTTAAAGTTATTATATATTATGTTATACTGTAATTATAATATACCTCTATATCATTATTATTTCTTTCCATTAATTTATGAGATAGAAATGAATGTAGCGTTCATGCGTACGTACGGCTTACCGTCTCCATGAACGGTGCATTTCATTTCTTATCCCCAAATGTAATGTACTATTAAAAGTACATGTATATAATGGATATATATAATGAATTATATATCTAAAATGATGAATATAATTCTGGAATTAAAATATACATATCTCTCATTTAGTTTTAATTCCATTAATATGACAAAGAAATGAAAGTAGCATTCATGCGTACGTACGACTTACCGTCTCCATGAACGGTGCATTTCATTTCTTACCTCTAAATGATTATGTAATATTATAAATACATGTATATTCTGGATATATATGATATATATGATTTCCAAATCAGGAATGTCATTCTGGATATAAAGAACCTTTGACCACACGAACAACATGTAATTGTAAGAAGTCCACTTTCGACTTAAGAACCAAATATCGACAAAACAAACATTATTAACTTAAATGGTTACATAATGTTTATTACATGGAAATAATTGATATAAAAGGAATAATGAACTTTAAAAAGGTTCTTAATCAAGTATAAATTAACTCATGTTTATTATTTAGGACGTTAAAGAACGATCGAGTCAAGTCTGACCCGAGGTAAGGGACTTCGTCTCAATCTCCTTTCATTGAGGCATATTTCGTTTTATACACAACTTTCATTTATACTGTGTATAAAACTCTTTGACTTTTACTTTTATACAAAAGGAATCTTTTTCTATGAAGCGTTTTACTAAACGACAAAAAGGAATGTTTTTTTACGTGCGCGGTGACAACGACCTTTTCCGCCGTCGCGAGTATTATTTGGTATTTGGCTTCCTCAACAAGCCGTAATGTTTTTAAAATAAAATAAATACCATATACTCTTTTATGTATACTGGTATTGAAAATGGTTTTGATAAAGGATTCTATTATGATATATTGTGATTGAAATGTGGAAATGTTGTCATTCCTTTATATTGGTTTTATGTTTTATGATTTTATATTGGTACTTGGACATTTGATGGGTGGTTACGTGATAAACCATATGATGGGTGGTGTCGTGAATACTAGGATGGGTGGTTACGTTATAACCTCCAATGCATTGGGTATGGAAGTCGGCCGTATGGCTATTCCATTAAGTATGTATGGAAATTGGTCGTATGGCTATTCCATTAAGTGATATGTGTGGAAGTCAACCATATGGTTATTCCACTTAAGTATGTATATGTCCCAAGTTACCTTTATATATGTTATGTGTTCTTTATATGGGTTTAATGGAAATCCTTTGGTTACAAAAAGGTAAGTAATGATACTTTATTCAGTGAAGAGTTTTTACTACTTCATGAAGGTGAAGGTATTACTTCGATAGAGTATACATGGTTTACTTGATGTTTGAAAAACTAACAGTTTTCATTCTTTGTGTATCCCTTACTGATCTTTTTATGCTCACCCCAAGTTTTTTTGAAATGTTTTTCACAGGACCTAATGTGGAATAAGGTCAAGGATGGGATCAAGGGAATGTCATGCTATATAAAACAGGGAACTAGACATGTTTCCTTTTAAGAGTTTTTTTATTATGGAAACTTAGTAGAAGTGTCGAATTTATAATCTTTTGAGATGTAATAGTTATGTTCTAATTCTCTAAAATTCTAAACCAGAAAAGATCCTCAATGTGAATTATTCATTTAATTCAATATTAAGTAAGGTTTAAGGTCGTGGCCTTATAGTTGGTATCAGAGGTCGGTTTAGACAACTTTAGGAGTTAGAAAATTGTTATATTATAAGTTAATTTATGGTATGATTGAAATGATATAGCATTTGAATATTACCATGTTGCTTCATCTGAGACATGTTTGTTAAGAATGGTTTTTCATAGTGGAAACAAAACAGATTTTCTGGGAAGGCATACAAAGGGAAATGACCTTTCAAATCAGCATACTGAGATGGTCAGAATCATAATTGAGAAGTTTACTGCAGTGATGGCTCAGTTGAATCAAGTGATAAATGGTGGTTAGGTTATTGATGATATTTTGGTGTTTTCTAAAAGTAAAGAGGAGCATGAAATTCATTTAAGGTTTATCTTGCAAACCTTAAAATACCAGAAACTATATGGAAAATTCAGAAAGTGTGAGTTTTTGTTACAACAAATTTCTTTCCTGGGTCACATTGTTTCAAAAGATGGCATAACTGTTGATCTGCTAAAACAAAAGTTGTTGAAGAATGGCCAAGACCCACAAATGTTACCGAGATCCATAGTTTCCTTGGTTTGGCAGGTTACTACTGAAGGAATGTTGAATATTTTTCACGGTTATCTAGTCCAATGACTAAGCTAACTCAGAAGGGTGTTAAGTTCATCTGGACAAAAGAATGTGATGATTGTTTTCAGGAGTTGAAAAGAAGATTGGTGAATGCTCCAGTTTTGGCACATCCTTCCAGGAATGGTGAGTTTGTTATATATAGTGATGCTTCGTTGAAGGGACTTGGTTGTGACCTTATGCAGAATGATCAGGTAATTGCTTATGCTTCACGTCAGTTGAAAACTCATGAGGTAAATTACCCTACACATGATTTGGAATTAGCTCCTATTGTTTTTGATTTAAAAATTTGGAGGCATCATTTGTATGGAGTAAAGTGTGAAATATATACTAATCACAAAAGTTTAAAGTATATATTCACTCAGAAAGAATTGAACATGAGACATAAGAGATGGATGGAATTAATCAAGGATTATGATTGTACAATTCACTACTATCCGCGAAAAGCCAATAAAGTTGCTGATGCTTTGAGTCGAAAAAGTAATGCTTCATTAACCATGCTATGTTTGGAACGACATCCTTTGGTTTTTGATTTGATGAACTTTGGCATAGAAGTTGTTGGTGCAGGAAGTTCTTCTATTTTGTTTCAGGTATCAGTGAAATCTTCTCTATCAGACAGAATCAAGCAAGCACAGAAGCAAGACAGTGAGTTGCAGAAAAAGGTAGAGCTGGTTCAGAAAGGTAAGTTGCATGAATTCAACATTGATAGTGATGGTGTTTTGAGATTTGGGAAGAGATTGTGTGTGCCTTGTGATTCATAGTTGAAGAGAGATTTGTTATGTGAAGCTCATAGTTCTTCGTTTTCAGTTTATTCTGGAAGTAATAAGATGTACAGAGATCTGCAGGAGTATTACTAGTGGGATGGAATGAAAAGAGATATTGCTGATTTTACTTTGAAGTGTTTGACTTGTCAGCAGGTTAAAGCAGAGTGGCAGTTACCTAAAGGGATGCTTCAGCCTTTACCAGTGCCAGAGTGGAAATGGGAAAACATATCCATGGACTTTGTTGTGGGATTACCGAGGAAATATCGAGGTAATAATGCAATCTGGGTTATTGTTGATCTCTTGACAAAATCTGCTCATTTCCTTGCTATAAGAGATACTTTTTCCCTAGATCAAATTTCCCGTTTGTATCTTAAAGAGATAGTCAGGTTACATGGAGTTCCTCTCTCCATTGTATCTGACCGTGAGCCCAGGTTTACTTCTAACTTTTGGAAAGGCCTTCAGAAGTCATTGGGTACTGAATTGAATTTTAGTACAGCTTTTCATCCTTAATCAGATGGGTAGTCAGAACGAACAATTCAGACCTTGGAGGATATGATACGAGCTTGTTCAATGGATTATCAGGGAAGTTGGGACCAACATCTTTCTTAGGTTGAGTTTTCCTATAATAAGAGTTTTCATTCCAGTATACAGATGGCACCATTTGAGGCATTATATGGTAAGCGGTGTCGAACTCTAGCATTTTGGGATGAAGTGGGTGAAAGGAAGTTGATGGGACCAGAATTGGTAGAAGAGATGTCAGAAAAAGTTCAGTTGATTCAGAAGCACATGAGAACAGCTCAGAGCAGGCAGAAGAGTTATGCGGATAACCGGAGGAAGGATCTATCTTTCGAGGTAGGTGATCATGTTTTTCTCAAGGTTTCTCCTTGGAAAAGTGTGATGAGATTTGGTAAGAAAAGAAAGCTGAGTCCAAGTTTTATTGGACCATATGAAATTCTGGAGAAAGTAAGATCAGTTGCTTGCCGAGTGGCTTTACCTCCGAGTTTATGTCATGTACACAATGTTTTTCATGTTTTGGTGTTGAGAAAGTATATGCCAGATCCATCTCATGTTTTGAGTCTAGAGGTAGTTCAGCTGGAAGAGAACATATCCTATGAGGAACAACCGGTCCAGATACTAGACCACATGGAGCAGGTGTTACGGAATAAGGTGATTCATCAGGTAAAAGTTTTGTGAAAAAACCATATGATTGAAGAGGCAACATGTTATCTGAAAATGCTAAGACGGATAAATACCCCCACTTATTTTGATAAGTGAATAAAATTGCGAGGACGCAATTCCCAAAAGGGCGGAAGGATGTAACATCCCAGGTAAATAAAGAATAAATAATTTTCATATTTATTAATATTTACGAATTAAATATTAATTTTAATTAAAAGTGGTTTCTACGTTCGATAGAGTACTCGATACGCAACGATGAGTTTCTTTGAAAACTTACGTTGCACACTAGTAATAAAATAATATTATTTTAAATTTTAGTTAACACGTAGCCATTGTACTGGCGGGAATGGATAGAAATAACTAAAATATTATTATATATGTTTTTTAAATGTTTTTACATTTACCCAATAAAGGATAAAGGCTTAAAATATGGAAAGAATTCAATTTTAGGCATTTATACCCTATTTTTCACTAAGGGTTCACTTATCACCTTTTGACGGAGAACCGTCATTAAATATAGTTTTGATCAATCTTATAAATTCTATTGGACCAAAAATAACTCTTATTTATAATCGGGACATCAAAATTTACTTTGTGTAAATTTTTGGTATCTTTCTGATAAAGTTCATTTTTTAATGAATAGTGTAAAATGTAGTATTTTAATTCAAAACCTCTTTTTAATATAATTTATTTATATGATTATATTATCATTTTAATTGGTTTTAAAGTCAAATTAGAAAATATTTTTACCATTAAATCCAATAGTGGTCGTTGGAATTAATTTCACTTTGAAATCGGACTTAAACTAGTGTCAATCTTTTGATACTTATTGTTTCATAAAAACACGATATTTTCTCTGACAGCGGGAAATAATTATTAAATTAATTAATGCAACTTATATGTTGTGAATTTTGTAAAATGGACTTAATTTTTGAATTCGGAATATCAAATATAGCTTAAGGTGATTTTTTGGTATTTTTCTGAAAAACATCAATTTTTTATGAATAGTGAAACCACTAAGTGGTACTTATAAAAACTGATTTTTCATTTAAATAAAATTTTACCACTTCTATGTTTTGAATTTAAAAAATCCTACATACATGTTTGTCATTAAGAAGTAAAATGTGGTTCAATGAGATAAAAATAATTTTTTGGTGAATAGTAACTTATTAAGTTTTTAATCGCGATTAGAGGTAATTAGTGCAATTTAAGGCAAAAATGATATTACAATAAAATGAAAATACCTTGAAACATGTCATACACTTATTGGATGTGTCATGGTCGACCAAGACAATCCATGGGTCAACTTGGGGACCCCATGGAGCCACTTTGGTTGGGAAATGACATAAATAACTCTTTATTTAATGTTAAAGTAAAAATGACACACACATGAGATGTTTTACTAAAACAATTTTTACATGGGGTTATACAAGTCAGATTTTAGACTATAAACAGTCATTGGAAAGATAAAACGATTTCCTACATCATATTAATTTTTTTATAGTTTTTAGACATTAAATAAATTAAATTATTTATGACATCACGATGATGTAGTGATGACCTCATTATTTTACGATTTAAATAAAATAGAAAGATAATGTAATATCTAAGACCTACACATGTCCAAAAACTATTGGATGAGTGGATTTAGAACCCTTATCACCTTATACTAGAAATAAATCAATGTGAGACCTCTTAAATTTGAATACCATTTTAAAATAAAGTGACTTTTCTTTACTTTCCTAGAGTGCCCCTCCTCTCCTCTTATAAAAGGCCCCCACCTCTACCTCCTTACCCACACTCCCAAAACCTTTGTCTCGGCCAACCCCTACCCAGTTTGGCAATCCACATACCTCTCTTACTCCTTGAAGCCTCACTTTGGGTAGAAGTCTTCCCAAGGAAGCCTTTGAGCTCAAACCAAGGGGAGTTACCCGATTTTAAGGTAATGTCTTCTTTTGAGTCCTTTTGTTTTATTTTTCTTCTCCAACCCCCTAAACTCTTTTTATTCGTTTCTTTTGTAACAACTCCAGTATCCTCAATATACTAGGATGTTTTTATAATAAGGATTCGAGCTACACTTACACAAACCTACATCTAATGGTTAAAGAACATACTGTTTCCTTGGATGGCGAATTTCTGCCTCCCGAAACGATGATTGTTCAACATTCTTTTAACACCTTCAAAAGTGGCCATTAAGATGACACTATATTTATATATGATATATAATATGTTTATGTTTTCCTTAAGATTCTGTATTTTTCATTCTGGCCATACCTTTATGGTTTCCATTATGGGTAAACACGATATCTTCATTTAAGGAAGTGCGGACTACCGCCCCCTCAAAGTGATGTGATTCGTTAATGCCATATGAGAGACGTATAAAGGATGGGTTTAAAGTTATTATATATGATGTTATACTGGAATTATAATATACCTCTATATCATTATTATTTATTCCCTTTAATTTATGAGATAGAAATGAAAGTAGCGTTCATGCGTACGTACGGCTTACCGTCTCCATGAACGGTGCATTTCATTTCTTATCCCCAAATGTAATGTACTATTAAAAGTACATGTATATAATGGATATATATAATGAATGATATATCTAAAATGATGAATATAATTCTGGAATTAAAATATACATACCTCTCATTTAGTTTTAATTCCATTAATATGACAAAGAAATGAAAGTAGCGTTCATGCGTACGTACGACCTACAGTCTCCATGAACGGTGCATTTCATTTCTTACCTCTAAATGATTATGTATTATTATAAATACATGTATATTCTGGATATATATGATATATATGATATCCAAATCAGGAATGTCATTCTGGATATAAAGAACCTTTGACCACATGAACAACATGTAATTGTAAGAAGTCCACTTTCGACTTAAGAACCAAATATCAACAAAACAAACATTATTAACATAAATGGTTACATAATGTTTATAACATGGCAATAAGTGATATAAAAGGAATAATGAACTTTAAAAAGGTTCTTAATCAAGTAGAAATTAACTCAAGTTTATTATTAAGGACGTTAAAGAACGATCGATTCAAGTCGGACCCGAGATAAGGGACTTCGTCTCAATCTCCTTTCATTGAGGCATATTTTGTTTTATACACAAATTTCTTTTATACGGTGTATAAAACCCTTTGACTTTTACTTTTATACAAAATGAATCTTTTTCTACAAAGCGTTTTACTAAACGACAAAAAGTAATGTTTTTTTACGTACGCGGTGACAACAACCTTTTCCGCCGCCGCGAGTATTATTTGGTCTTTGGCTTCCTCAACATGCCGTAATGTTTTTAAAATGAAATAAATACCATATACTCTTTTATGTATCCTGGTATTGAAAATGGTTTTGATAAAGGATTGTATTATGATATATTGTGATTGAAATGTGGAAATGGTATCATTCCTTTATATTGGGTTTATGTTTTATGATTTTATATTGGTACATGGACATTTGACGGGTGGTTATGTGATAAACCATATGACGGGTGGTGCCATGAATACTAGGACAGGTGGTTACGTTATAACCTCCAATGCATTGGGTATGGAAGTCGGCCATATGGCTATTTCATTAAGTATGTATGGAAATTGGCTGTATGGCTATTCGATTAAGTGATATGTGTGGAAGTCGACCGTATGGTTATTACACATAAGTATGTTTATGTCCCAAGTTACCTTTATATATGTTATGTGTTCTTTATATGGGTTTTATGGTAATCCTTTGGTTACAAAAAGGTAAGTAATGATACTTTATTCAGTGAAGAGTTTTTACTACTTCATGAAGGTGAATGTATTACTTTGATAGAGTATACATGGTTTACTTGATGTTTGAAAAACTAACAGTTTTCATTCTTTGTGTATCCCTTACTGAGCTTTTTATGCTCACCCCAAGTTTTTTTGAAATGTTTTTCACATGACTTAATGTTGAATAAGGACAAGGATGGGATCAAGGGAATGTCATGCTATATAAAACATGGAACTAGACATGTTTCTTGTTAAGAGTTTTTTTTATTATGGAAACTTAGTAGAAGTGTCTACTTTATAATCTTTTGAGATGTAATAGTTATGTTCTAATTCTCTAAAACTCTAAACCTGAAAAGATCCTCAATGTGAATTATTCATTTAATTCAACATTATGTAATGTTTAAGGACGGGGCCTTATAGTTGGTATCAGAGGTCGGTTTATACAACTTTAGGAGTTAGAAAATTGTTATATTATAAGTTAATTTATGGTATGATTGAAATGATATAGCATTTGAATATTACCACGTTGCTTCATCTGAGACATGTTTGTTAAGAATAGTTTTTCATAGTGGAAACAAAACAGATTTTCTGGGAAGGAATACAGAGGGAAATGAACTTTCAAATCAGCATACTGAGATGGTCAGAATCAGAATTGAGAAGTTTACTGCAGTGATGGCTCAGTTGAATCAAGTGATAAATGGTGGTTAGGTTATTGTTGATATTTTGGTGTTTTCTAAAAGTAAAGAGGAGAATGAAATTCATTTAAGATTTATCTTTAAAACCTTAAAATAAAAGAAACTATATGGAAAATTCAGCAAGTGTGAGTTTTGGTTACAAAAAATTTCTTTCCTGGGTCACATTGTTTCAAAAGATGGCATAAATGTTGATCCTGCTAAAACAAAAGATGTTGAAGAATGTCCAAGACCCACAAATGTTACCGATATCCATATTTTCCTTGGTTTGGCAGGTTACTACCGAAGGAATGTTGAATATTTTTCACGGTTATCTAGTCGAATGACTAAGATAACTCAGAAGGGTGTTAAGATCATCTGGACAAAAGAATGTGATGATTGTTTTCAGGAGTTGAAAAGAAGATTGGTGAATGCTCCAGTTTTGGAACTTCCTTCCAGGAATGGTGAGTTTGTTATATATAGTGATGCTTCGTTGAAGGCACTTGGTTGTGTCCTTATGCAGAATGATAAGGTAATTGCTTATGCTTCACATCAGTTGAAAACTCTTGAGGTAAATTACCCTACACATGATTTGGAATTAGCTCCTATAGTTTTTGCTTTAAAAATTTGGAGGCATCATTTGTATGGAGTAAAGTGTGAAATATATACTAATCACAAAAGTTTAAAGTATATATTTACCCAGAAAGAATTGAACATGAGACATAGGAGATGGCTGGAATTAATCAAGGATTATGATTGTACAATTCACTACCATCCGCGAAAAGCCAATAAAGTTGCTGATGCTTTGAGTCGAAAAAGTAATGCTTCATTAACCATGCTATGTTTGGAATGAGATCCTTTGGTTTTTGATTTGATGAACTTTGGCATAGAAGTTGTTGGTGCAGGAAGTTATTCTGTTTTGTTTGAGGTATCAGTGAAATCTTCTCTATCAGACAGAATCAAGCAAGCACAGAAGCAAGACAGTGAGTTGCAGAAAAAGGCAGAGCTGGTTCAGAAAGGTAAGTTGCATGAATTAGACATTGATAGTGATGGTGTTTTAAAATTTGGGAAGAGATTTTGTGTGCCTTGTGATTCATAGTTTAAGAGAGAGTTGTTATGTGAAGCTCATAGTTCTCCGTTTTCAGTTCATCCTGGCAATACTAAGATATAAAGAGATCTGCGGGAGTATTACTGGTGGGATGGAATGAAAAGAGATATTACTGATTTTACTGTGAAGTGTTTGACTTATCAGCAGGTTAAAGCAAAGTGGTAGTTACCTAAAGGTATGCTTCAGCCTTTACCAGTGCCAGAGTGGAAATGGGAAAACATATCCATGGACTTTTTTGTGGGATTGCCGAGGAAATCTCTAGGTAATAATGCAATCTGGGTTATTGTTGATCGCTTGACTAAATCTGCTCATTTCCATGCTATACGAGATACTTTTTCCCTAGATCAAATTTCCCGTTTGTATCTTAAAGAGATAGTCAGGTTTCATGGAGTTCCTCTCTCCATTGTATCTGACCGTGATCCCAGGTTTACTTCTAACTTTTGGAAAGGCCTTCAGAAGTCGTTGGGTACTGAAGTAAATTTTAGTACAGCTTTTCATCCTCAATCAGATGGGCAGTCAGATCGAACAATTCAGACCTTGGAAGATATGCCACGAGCTTGTTCGATGGATTATCAGGGAAGTTGGGACCATCATCTTTCTTTTGTTGAGTTTTATTATAATAACAGTTTTCATTCCAGTATACAGATGGCACCATTTGAGGCATTATATGGGAAGCGGTGTCGAACTCCAGTATTTTGGGATGAAGTGGGTGAAAGGAAGCTGATGGGACTAGAATTGGTAGAAGAGATGGCAAAAAAAGTTCAGTTGATTCAGAATCACATGAGAACAGCTCAGAGCAGGCAGAAGAGTTATACGGATAACCGGAGGTAGGATCATTCTTTCGAGGTAGGTGATCATGTTTTTCTCAAGCTTTCTCCTTGGAAAAGTTTGATGAGATTTGGTAAGAAAGGAAAGCTGAGTCCATGTTTTATTGGACCATATGAAATTCTGGAGAATGTTGGATCAGTTGCTAACTGAGTGGCTTTACCTCCGAGTTTATCTCAAGTACACAATGTTTTTCATGTTTCGATGTTGAGAAAGTATATGCCAGATCCATCTCACGTTTTGAGTCTAGAGGTAGTTCAGCTGGAAGAGAACTTATCCTATGAGGAACAACCTGTCCAGATACTTGACCACATGGAGCAGGTGTTACAGAATAAGGTGATTCATCAGGTAAAAGTTTAGTGAAAAAACCATATGATTGAAGAGGCAACACGGGAATCTAAAAATGCTATGAGGGATAAATACCCCCACTTATTTTGATAAGTGAATAAAATTGTGAGGACGCAATTCCCAAAAGGGGGGAAGGATGTAACATCCCAGGAAAATAAAGAATAAATAATTTTCATATTTATTAATATTTACGAATTAAATATTAATTTTAATTAAAAGGGGTTTCTACGTTCGATAGCGTACTCGATACACAACGATGAGTTTCTTTGAAAACTTACATTGCACAGTAGTAATAAAATAATATTATTTTAAATGATAGTTAACACGTAGCCGTTGTACTAGCGGGAATGGATAGAAATAACTAAAATATGATTATATATGTTTTTTAAATGTTTTTACATTTACCCAATAAAGGATAAAGGCTTAAAATATGGAAAGAATTCAATTTTAGGCATTTATACCCTATTTTTCACTAAGGGTTCACTTATCACCTTTTGACGGCGAACCGTCATTAAATATAGTTTTGATCAATCTTATAAATTCTATTCGACCAAAAACAACTCTTATTTTTAATCGGGACATCAAAATTTACTTTGTGTAAATTTTTGGTATCTTTCCGATAAAGTTCATTTTTTAATGAATAGTGTAAAATGTTGTATTTTAATTCAAAACCTCTTTTTAATCTAATTTATTTATATGATTAGATTATCATTTGAATTGGTTTTAAAGTTAAATTAGAAAATATTTTTACCATTAAATCCAACAGTGGTCGTTGTAATTAATTTCACTTTGAAATCGGACTTAAACTAGTGTCAATCTTTTGATACTTATTGTTCCATAAAAACACGCTATTTGCTCTGACAGCGGGAATTGATTATTAAATTAACTAATGGAACTTATATGTTGTGAATTTTTTAAAATGGAATTCATTTTTGAATTCGGAATATCAAATATAGCTTAGGGTGAATTTTTGGTATTTTTCGGAAAAACTTCAATTTTTGATGAATAGTGAAACCACTAAGTGGTACTTATAAAAACTGATTTTTCATTTAAAGAAAATTTTACAAGTTCTGTGTTTTGAATTTCAAAAATCCGACATACATGGTTGTCATTAAGAAGTAAAATGTGGTTCAATGAGAAAAAAATAATTTTTTGGTGAATAGTAACTTATTAAGTTTTTAATCGCGATTAGAGGTAATTAGTGCAATTTAAGGCACGCATGATATTATAATAAAATGAAAATACCTTGACACTTTTCCTACCCTTATTGGATGTGTCATGGCCGACCAAGACAAGCCATGGGTCAACTTGGGGACCCCATGGAGCCACATTGGTTGGGAAATGACATAAATAACTTTTTATTTAATGTTAAAGTAAAAATGACACACACATGAGATGTTTTACTAAAACAATTTTTACCTGGGGTTATACAAGTCTGATTTTTGACTCTAAATAGTCATTATAAAGTTAATAATATTTCCTACATCATAGTATTTTTTTTATAATTTTTATACATTAAATAAATTAAATTATTTATGACATCGTGATGATGCAGTGATGACCTCATTATTTAACGATTTAAATAAAATGGAAAGATAATGTAATATCTAAGACCTACAAATGTCCTAAAACCTATTGTATGAGTGGATTTCGAACCCTTATCACCTTATCCTCGAAATAGATCAATGTGGGACCTCTTAAATCCGAATACCATTTTAAAATAAAGTGACTTTTCTTCACTTTCCAAGAGTGCCCCTCCTCTCCTCTTATAAAAGGCCCCCACCTCTACCTCCTTACCCACACTCCCAAAGCCTTTGGCTCGGCCAACCCCTACCCATTTTGCCTCTCCACATCTCTCTCTTACTCCTTGAAGCCTCACTTTGGGCAGAAGTCTTCCCAAGTAAGCCTTTGAGCTCAAACCAAGGGGAGTAACCCGATTTTAAGGTAATTTATTTTTTTGAGTCCTTTTGTTTTATTTTGCTTCTCCAACCCCCTAAACTCTTTTTATTATTTTATTTTGTAACAACTCCAGTATCCTCAATATAAAACGGTGTTTTTATAAGAAGGATTCGAGATACACTTACACACACCTACATCTAATGGTTAAAGAACATACTGTTTCTATGGATGGCGAATTTATGCTTCCCGAAACGATGATTGTTCAACATTCATTTAAAACCTTCAAAGGTGGACATTAAGATGACACTATATTTATATATGATATATAATATGTTTATTTTTTCCTTAAGGTTCTGTATTTTTCATTTTGGACATACCTTTATGGTTTCCATTATGGGTAAACACGATATCTTCATTTAAGGAAGTGCGGACTACTGCCCCCTCAAAGTGATGTGATTCGTTAATGCCATATGTGGGACGTATAAAGGATGGGTTTAAAGTTATTATATATGATTTTATACTGGAATTATAATATACCTCTATATAATTATTATTTATTTCAATTAATGTATTAGATATAAATGAAAGTAGCGTTCATGCGTACGTACGGCTTACTGTCTCCATGAACGGTGCATTTCATTTCTTATCCCCAAATGTAATGTACTATTAAATGTACATGTATATAATGGATATATATAATGAATGAAATATCTAAAATGATGAATATAATTCTGGAATTAAAATATAAAAACCTCTCATTTAGTTTTAATTCCATTAATATGACAAATAAATGAAAGTAGTGTTCATGCGTACGTACGACTTCCCGTCTCCATGAACGGTGAATTTCATTTCATACCTCTAAATGATTATGTAATATTATAAATACATGTATATGCTGGATATACATGATATCCAAAATAGGAATTTTATTCTGGATATAAAGAACCTTTGACCACACGAACAACATGTAATTGTAAGAAGTCCACTTTCGACTTAAGAACCAAATATCGACCAAACAAACATTATTAACTTAAATGGTTACATAATGTTTATAACATGGAAATAAGTGATACAAAATGAATAATGAACTTTAAAAAGGTTCTTAATCAAGTATAAATTAATTCAAGTTTATTATTCAGGACGTTAAAGAATGATCGAGTCAAGTCGGACCCGAGGTAAGGGACTTCGTCTCAATCTCCTTTCATTGAGGCATATTTCGTTTTATACACAACTTCATTTTATACGGTGTATAAACCCCTTTGACTTTTACTTTTATACAAAAGGAATCTTTTTCTATGAAGCGTTTTACTAAACGACAAAAAGGAATGTTTTTTTACGTACGCGGTGACAACAACCTTTTCCGCCGCCGCGAGTATTATTTGGTCTTTGGATTCCTCAACAAGCCGTAATGTTTTTAAAATAAAATAAATACCATATACACTTTTATGTATCTTGGTATTGAAAATGGTTTTGATAAAAGATTATATTATGATATATTGTGATTGAAATGTGAAAATGTTATCATTACTTTATATTGGTTTTATGTTTTATGATTTTATATTGGTACTTGGACATTTGACGGGTGGTTATGTGATAAACAATATGACGGGTGGTGTCGTGAATACCAGGACGGGTGGTTACGTTATAACCTCCAATGCATTGGGTATGGAAGTCGGAAGTATGGCTATTCCATTAAGTGATATGTGTGGAAGTCGACCGTATGGTTATTCCACATCAGTATGTTTATGTCCCAAGTTACATTTATATATGTTATGTGTTCTTTATATGGGTTTTATGGTAATCCTTTGGTTAAAAAAAGGTAAGTAATGATACTTTATTCAGTGAAGAGTTATTACTACTTCATGAAGGTGAAGGTATTACTTTGATAGAGTATACATGGTTTACTTGATGTTTGAAAAACTAACAATTTTCATTCTTTGTGTATCCCTTACTGAGCTCTTTATACTCACCCCAAGTTTTTTTGAAATGTTTTTCACATGACTTAATGTGGAATAAGGTCAAGGATGGGATCAAGGGAATGTCATGCTATATAAAACATGGAACTAGACATGTTTCTTTTTAAGTGTTTTTTTAAGGAAACTTAGTAGAAGTGTCTACTTTATAATTTTTTGAGATGTAATAGTTATGTTCTAATTCTCTAAAACTCTAAACCTGAAAAGATCCTTAATGTGAATTATTCATTTAATTCAATATTAAGTATGGTTTAAGGCCAGGGCCTTATAGGATGAGATTAGAAGAATTATTTTTCATGATATCATTCATGTAATATTATGAATAATTAAATTTCTATTAATTTTATTATCAATAAATTCTCATCCTTAATTTAACCATTTAAAATGACCATAAAAATAGGATGATTTTTTATTCAAACTGCATAACATTTTCATATCCATTACAAATTCTTATAATTCCTGAAAATTATAGTTAATAAAACTAAAAACATTAAATAATATCATTATGGTTTTGGTATAATTATACTATAACAAACTACCTCGTATTGATTCATTAAATTATAGAATGTTCATTTTTGGGTCGGTTTAACCACCTACTTAGAAAATACTCTGAATTTATATCATCAATGCATGTAGTAACATAATTACCAATATAATATAATATAAATGAGTTAATAACAATTTATTTTCTTGTTCTATAGATGTTATATCAGTATTTAATTCATTAATTAACAAAAAAACATTGATCATGAATAATTACTGAAACATGAATGTTATCAATTTAATCTTCAAGGATAAATAAAAAAATAAACTAAAAAAAAGTATGAAACATTATGAATATTAATAAATAATCTTGAAAATTAACTTCAATGAGTGATTAATAACAAAATTTGGAACAATAATCAATATATAAACTAATATAATGAAAAAATTAAAGATAATCAAAAAAATATACACCTAATGTTAAAAATAGGTAGAATTCAAATGGAGAATCACTATATATGAAGAGTATAAAAAAATAAATATTTTTGAGGTTATAAGTAAAGTGATTAAGATATATATTTTTTGGTATATGATGTTAAATTATGTTCATGAAATTTATAATAAGAGGTAATGGTTTTTTGTCGCAAATTCCTCTCTTATTTTGGTCAAATTTGGTATTATAAAAGAAAATTCATTTATGTGGTGTCCATAATACCTATTTTATATTTTAGATCATTGAATAAATTTATTAGGGGAATATAAATATCACTTTTAATCACATTATATTAATAGTTTTTGACTGAATTGTTACCCAACATATATGTGGTATTTTTCTATCTAAATTTTTATTCTTTGGGACACATGGTATATTCATCAACTGTTTTCATTATTATGGTGAATTCATTTACATGAATGAATTTTATATATATCAATCATCAATTTTTTAGAATTTAACTATATATTTTGTAATCCCAATCTCATTTTAACGACCCAAGCTTGACGTACATGGGGATTACAATTATTTTGTGTAATACATAATACATTGCACAAATATACGCCAAAGACCGTATTAGTTTAGTGTCTTTGAAAATTGGGAAACATAAACAACTATTTCATGAAACATATAAATCATCTCCTACTTTATCATTCTTAACTAGAACCCATTTTGGATATATTTTACTTAATACCCTTCTTCAAATACTAAGAAAAATGAACATTAAAAGGGGTGATCTCAGATGATCAATAATGGTAAACAAAGGTGATATGTAAATTTAAATAAGAGAATGAAGGGTATGATAATGTGATCATAACATTAGAAGATCATAACCTACATATCAATGTAAAAAGTTGAATCATAAGAGAAATCAAGGATCATAATAATATGATCATAACTGTAACATAAAACAGGAAATTGTGGCACTCACATAAACTTATAACTTTGTGAACATGTATAAACAGTAATAGGTTCACTCATTAAATTATGTCCATTAAATTATGCCCTTTCCTAAGCATATGGACATGGGTACTAGGTCCACTCATAAAATTATGGACATGAAAACTAGGTCCACACATAGAATTGTGAACATGAAATTACGTTCACGCATAACATACATACCTCAGGAGTTATCTATATTTACCCAATGCAATAGAGAGAGATAAAGGTCCCACCCATATCATAAAGAAAAAATTCATACATGTTCCAGAAAATCATAAATCACTCATCATAGTATAACCCAGGGGATAAGAATAGGTTTCTTAAAAATTATTCTATCAAAACATAATCCAAGAACAACCAATAAATGTCATAAATAGCATAAACATAACAAAACCATATAAATAATAGGGATAGTATAAGTGAAACATAACCTTATTAAATAATTTCATATTATATGGAAAATAATTTTTATCAAACACATGAAATAGATTCTTGAGGGAAATATCCTTCTACTTCAAAAACATTTCATTTTCTCAAAATACCATGTAATTTTAAAAGAAAATAATTTCATAAAAAAAACATGAAAAACTATAAGGGAGTATTCAAGGAAATTAGGCATTATGAAATTTTAGAAATAAATTCATTTAATATAAGTTAAAAAAGTATTCTTTCAGTACATTATCTAGAAAAGTCAAAAAGTACCTCGTATTTGAAAATGAAAAAATGTTGTTTTCATACCGCTTAATAAAAATTCACCAATGGGTAAAATTGACTTTAAAAATTTGTAGAAGAATATAAATTATATTATAGAATACATAAATAGTAATCATGAACATTTAGGATAAATATATTCTACTAAATACTTAGTATAAAAAATCTCAGAAAGTAATGAGATTGAAAAATTGTCGCTTTAGGTTCACTATCCTTTGTATGTATCCAAACTTCCTGTATAATTATTTAAATGATATCATTGATTTATTATAGAATCATACTCACTTTTAGGATAAAATATACGATCATATTATCATCTGTTTGTTGTTAACATTTCATTGTCACTCATAATTCATGTATTAACTACTTTATGTTCTTATGCATGTTTTATTAAATAAGTTATGGTTATCTTTATTAGATCATATATATATTGTTAAAAAAATGATATTAACATAATATATACCATAATTATTCCTTTATTAAATTTATATAGTCATACATTAATGGGTATCATATAGAATGAATCACATCACATTGTGGAGATAGTAGGTCATACAAACCCACATGCAACAATATCATTCCCATAATTCTGAAATGTTATGGTAGTGAATAATTTATAATTTGTTCCATAATATATATCATGATATAATAATTCTAAATAGTTATTATTTCCATCATTATACCCATATATTTAAGGTGGTGGTTAAAAACAGATTACACCTTGATGTGGAGAGAGTAAGTCATATGTACGCACACGTGTTGATTTTATATTTGTAGGATGGATAAGAGGTGGAATATGGTTATATAATAATTATAATAAAATATCATTATATTAGTGATATTTATTCTATTACTTTATAATGAAACAATTAATGTAGAGGAAGCATAATAAGACAAAATTTGAAAGAATTCGTAGATGAGATTACATCTTCTTTGACATGATTCCTCTAAATCTCCCCATAAATCACTAGAGTTGGTCATGATAGAAGACCAAAACCTCTATAATGTAACTAGAGAATTTAATTAGGGAAACTGAAAGGGTAAGTCCGAGCATTAAGTATCCAATTTAAGTAAATAGGTGATGGATGAGGCACCCTATTATAATTGTGGTGAGGGGTACCATTAGAAATTATTAAAATATTAAATTTATAAAAATTAATTTTTTAATCCAAATGGATCCAACATGAGATATTTCTAAGATAAGATGATTATATTTCAAAATCCAATCATCCAATTTTTTTATATTTGTATTGATTTTATTTTAAACCTTATCTTTTTGGTTTACCCTTAATTATTCTCGTTTAATTTTAATTGTGTTAACAACATTTTAGTTATTAATATGATAATAATTTAACTTATATGGGGTCAATTTCCCATAATTGGAATGTTAATAAAATCTTAGAAAATATAATATTCATTTTTAATTTTAAAACGTTTTTAGTATTTTTAAATAATTTGATAAATTGCTATTTTTATAAAAAATCAATTATGCCATTTTTAAACTATTAATTTCATTCAATTTAAATAAAAATATAAAAAGAGGGATAACATCGAACAAAATCATTGAATACTATTATAAATTGTCATATTAACCTCGAAAAATCTTTTATGACAAAAATTAGTTTATATAATATTTATTTTAATATTTATAATATCATTTATTTGATATCTCTCTTAATAAAATAATTATTGTATCACTATTGTGTCAATATTTTTGGTAATTATTTGACATCTAAAAATACTAAATAAATTAACATGAATTAGATAATTTAAATGAATTTCTAGATACTATTTATGTTAAAATTTTATTACGTTTATCACTGCATTAAAATTATTATATATATAAGAGATAAGAGAGTGACATGTTGTCACTTTCTTTTGTTTTAAAAATAGTTACATCTCTTTCATGGAAAAAATTACATTAAATGAATAATTTATTACCCATAGATGATATTGGTATAATTTTATTCATCTAATATGATTTCAGTAGGTTTTGGGGTAATTTTATTATCCTTATCATATTTTTTGTTACCCTAATTTACCTGATTTACCTATAACTATGGTAAATAAAAATTACCAAAGTTACTATTCATAAAGTACAACAATAAAAAGAAAAATATTTACACAATTTAGACCTTCTGATTCCAAATATGTAATCCATTTTTCCAAATTTTAAACATAGAATTTTCTGTAATTAAATTAATTTTTATTTTCTGTTTTTGGAATAAAAAACAGGGTTTTAAAAGTTAAAACATTGCAAATTATTGAAATTTTTTAACATATAAATTCTATATAAAATTAATGATAATTATTTGAATTATATGGAATGATAAAAATATACTCTATTTTTATTTTAAAAACCTGAAATACTATAATTTTATTATATTAATTATTGTGATGAAAAATTTTATTTTCAATTAATATTTAGCGTATTATTACAATTCATCAAAATAGAAAAGTTATCAGAAAAATATCGAAAATTCATTCAAAGTAAATTTTTATATCCAATTTCTAAATAATATGTTTCTTTTTTTTAAATATAATATTTAAAATTAATAAAAACTCGATTTAAAATAGGTTTTCCATCAAAATGCGGTAAAACTATTTTTTTTTAAAATACTTCTTTTATCATAAAAATTGAATTTATTCTTACATCTTGTCTCGAATACATATAAGATAAATTTTAAACATTACATTTAATATATTATTACATTAATAATATCCATCAAGTGTTCTTTCATTATTTTATTTTCATTTAAATATTTTTTTATAAGAAAGTTAATATTGTTCATACCCTCCATTATAATGCCTATGTTCAAAGGTAATATGTTAATATTTAATTGTTCATGTAAAATAAGATTTTAATGAAATAGATTCGATCAAAATAAATATAAATTTTGTATAATTAAAGAAAAGATTAGTGTTGCGTATACTACAAGCATAGATGGTGTTGCGTAGAGGACTTGCTAATCATGGTGTAGCATACAACACACGACATCAAAAAAACTAAAAATAATCTATCCCATAAAATCCAAAGGTGTTACACTCATATTCATTTTATTCAGGATTTTTCCAAAAACATTTTAAAATATAATATTTTCCTTTGTATAAAAACCATCCTATGTTTTATTAGTAAAAGTTTGTGTTAATTTCTAGAAAATACATCCATGTATGGCTACTAGAAATGTTATATAGTTGTTCCTTATAAGAAAATTGGGGTAATCTACCTAAAAATTATTGGTTGATAATCAAATCAATCATCTAATAGATGCATCATGAGTGGGCCCTTTACCACACACCTAGTGAGATAGTCAAAAGGGGTATGATTTGAAATATTCACATGCATTTAATTGACCATGATAAAGGATTTTCCTACAACTTATATGGTCTCCTAATAATAAAAATTATTAAAACCAATTACTATCTTCCATGGATAACCCAACACATTATAAGTACCCATTAAACTATATTTCTGGGTTAAGAGTTACTAATGTTAAATTTAAGCTGCCGCAAAACATATAACATGATTTTGGTATATTTTATAATATATACACATTATTTTACTGAATGGGAAATTATTTGATATTTGTATTTCCCATTATATGGGTTTTCATTATTTATTCAGTAAAAGTTAACAAAGGGAAGGATATTAAAGGTCGTGATAAATCTTATAAGAAATGCATTTGATTTTGTCAGGTGAGAAGTAGAACTCAGAATTATATAACTCCTTCATTCATGGATAGGTATCAAGAGACAATAAAAGTTGTGTTTTTATGTATGCCTCTTCCCGTAATAGGAATGTTTCTTTGAATAAATCCTTAACGGTATGTTTTGATGTAAAAAAATTCGTTATATTAGTATGAGATAAATGATTATATTTATTATAGTTTTAATTTATTTCCATGGATATATTATATTATATGTAATACTATATTATAGCTTCATGATTTTCATTCATTAATGTCATATCACTTATTTTATGTTTTTGTTTTGAAGAACCCTGATGTATGTTACCCCTTACTGAGTGTTAGAGATCTCCCTTATTTTTCCCCTTCCCCCAAAAAATATAGAGGAGGTTTATTTATAATTTTTTTGGACATTAGTGAATAGATAATTATATCGTCACTATATAATGATGTTTTATCTTATGTTTTTAAATGAAATACATGTACATATATAGTAATTTAATATTTCTAAACAACTGTATCCCTCAAGAACTACTGTATTTTTTACCAATAACGTAATATAACTCCTAATTTTGGATTTCGAGATTATGATGTGTTATAGTTGGTATTATAGAATATTTAGTAGAATACTTGGGTACTAGATTAAGAGGAACAAAGTTAAATAAAAAATTATATATAAAAAAACTTATATCTTTATAGAGAACACTCTACAAAACATAATTGGAATTTTATTTTACAATTCAATATCATGAGCTAATTATTTTCATACCATATGGAAACTAAAAACATGGATGGGAACTATATCAAACCCCATATTTAATCCAAGTAAATTCAAATTGAAAAACTTACTGAATATATTTTTCAAGATAATCCGATCATAACCATATTAGTTAAATTAACCCAGTTTATTTCAAATAATCATGTCTCCTTAGAGTGACCTGATGATCTATAAGATTTTGTAACCGGGTTAGAACACTTCATAAAACAAAAACCATAAAAATTTAGTGGAACTACTTATCCATTGGTCCCTAAATAGTGGACGAAGTCCCAAGAGATTATATTTCACACATTGGGATATATTGGAAAAAAGAAAAAATTCATCATGGTATTCTATCATCTAAAGTGATTTGTTGTCCAATGATGGGTTCTAATTAAAATTAATTAAGTGGAATATTTTATAAAGAATATGGAATAGGGAACATTCAAGGTGGTATTATTTGAAAATTATTTTCCTTATGAGAAAAGTGAATAAATGGAAAGGTAGTTACTCAATATTATAAAAAATAAAGAGGAATGTATTTGTGTACGATGATAAATTTACAAGGTTAACTAGTAATGCTACAAAATAAGTACATAGACTGGAAATAAATGTTGATCATTTCATTGATTCTTTAAAGTCTATCCATTTAATGGTGTTAATCTCTCAAAAACGTTTCTCCAAATAAAGATATAGTCTCAAGAACTATTATGATATTCATAGAGTTCTATTGTACATATTTTTTCAAGGTAAATTAGGAGGAAAAGATATTGGATGAACATCATGGTAAGAAACATATAGAAAAAGGGATGAATTGAAGGATATTATTTCAAATGTTTGATAACTGTAGGAAGAAATACTCTGTTTCATTCATTAAGAGAACATGTGTTTGTTAAAAATGCATAGAAAAAGTTCATCATGATCATTAATGTAAAAGAAAGGAATAATCTATATATATTATATGATTATATTGTAGTGATAAGGGAAATTTTGAATACCAATTTCTAAAAAATCAAGGGAATTTACCTTGGAAAATTCCAACTGAGAAATACCATGTTTCTAGGATTACCATAGATGAAGTAGATGTTCCTACTAGTGTGGTGAAAGGTACTTTGATCATCTCCTCATAGTTTGAAAATGATTAATTTGATTTTATATCTTCTTACTCTTATATATCCTTACATGTTTACCAAAAAAATTATATATTTCCCTAGAACCCTTGTAATGGATTTATAAATAAACACATCTAGTGGGAATACTTTGGAAAAAATATATATCAAGCATTTTAAATTATAATTCATTTCAATACCATATTTTAAAAATTAGTTGTTATATATATGTCTTACATAAATATGATTTTTTATATAGTTTCCATTTCTATGTAAAATGAATAAAATTATTTTTAAGGGAATTAGATTACAATTTGTGATGGAATGAAAGAATCACTTATCTTTAGAGGGAAAACAACATCATATAAATCCTATATGTATCCACCCCCATTGTCTCTCCTAAATAAAATTCGTGGAATATATAAAGATCAATAATGATACATGTATTGGGAATATATCATAATAATAGAGGATTTATATGTGTTTTAAAAATTATATGATGTTCTTCCAAAATAATTACCTAGTCATCCACCTGATTATAAAGTTGAGTTCTATACTAGACTCATTCCTAATATAATGACTATACCAAAAATTAAATATCTAATGAAACCATTAGAGTTAGTATAATTGAACAAAAAACTATATTAGTTGACTGATAATGGATTTATATTCACTTGTGTTTCACTATGGGGAACCCTTGTTTTGTTAGATAAAAAGAAGGATGGGTATAAGAGACTGTGCCTTGGCTAGAGGGAGATAAATTCTATGATAATAAATAATAAGAATAATTTACCATGTATTAATGAATTATTTTATCAACATAATGGATCTCAAGACATTTCAATCATCTATTTTCACTTTGGTGATCATCAGTTAAGGTTAGAGTATTTTGATATATCAAAGATTGCATTTAAAATAACGTATTGAAAATATGAGTTTATAATAATGATGTTTGGATTGACTAGTGCACCTTATGACTTTATCAATACGATAAATAGAGTATTAAATGATTATACTAATACATTTTTGTGGTATCTAATAGAAATATCTAAATATATTGTAAGTGCTATAAATATCAATATATTCATCCAAAAATATTTATAGAGACCTTATAAAAATGAAATATATGGGAAATATAGTAACTTTGAATTTTGGATTAATGAATATCCTTTTAATGGTCATATTTCCCTTATAGATGGAATATCTATTGAACCTAAAAATAAAATGATTTCAATGAATGTATTAAACTAATGAATATAACTAGGATTTGAAGTTTCATGGGCTTAAAAAGATATTATCAATTTTTTATTCATTATTTTTTCCTATTGGCCAACCCATTAACCAGGTTAACACATAAATAGGTTAAATTCACATAGTCGAGAGAATGTGAGGAATGCTTTGAACAGTTAAAATGGAATGTAATTAATGAATTGGTGTTAATTATACCGTCTAGTATGAAGTATTTGTAATATATAGTGATGCATTGAAGAATGTATGTGGTTATATCCATACATAGAATGATTGTGTGATTTCTTATGAATCTAGGAAATTGAAAATTCATAAAAAACTAAAAATATCATGAACATGATCCATAATAGGAAATATATTAATTTAAAATATGGGGGAATTTCCCATATGGGGAAATATGTGATATATATATAGACCATAATATTTTTATGTATATATTCTCTGAGAAGGAGCTTTGCATGAGGAAAATAAGATGGTTTGATCTACTCATGGATTGTGATTTCTCAACAAAATTCCACCTCAGAGAGGAAGATATGGTATTTTATGCATTGAGTAGTAGGTATGATGGATTTTTGAACATGATAAGGTTTAACACATATTATATATATATAGTTTTGAGGAATATTGATATTGTGATTTCTATAAATGGGGATCAATAATACCTTTTCCAATAAATTGTTAATGCATCCTTACTAAAAATGATATATATGTATCGATGGGATGATGTAGAGTTAAAATGTGTGATTAAAGTATTAAATTAGGGAATACTAATATACATCAACTATAAAGATGGAGTGTTGATGTTTGAGAAGAGTTTATGTGTCACCTCTGTATGAGATTTTAAAAGGGACCAGTTAGATGAAGCATATAACTAAAATTACTCTATACATCCTAGTAGAAAAATGATATAGGTATTTAAGAGAATATTTCTAGTGGTATGGAATTAAGTAAGAAATTATGGACTATATATCCAAATTATTATTATTCCAACATTAATGGATAAAAGATGACATCTTAAGGGATTCATGAAACCTATTTGTAATGAATGGTCTTTTTCAAATTGGTTTAGATATTTTTAACTATAATTTAACTTTTTTACTCTAATAAAAGTTCCTAAGAGTATAAGGAAGGTTTGGGAGCATTTAGGGTCATTTCAAAGATTAGGAATCTTGTTGTTAGAGAAGCAGACTAAGGTGCATGTTTGGTGCATGGTCGGTACTAACTCTATAGCTCAATTGTAAAGCCCAATGAGTAATGGGACACTTTTGTATAAATCATGCGACATGTCCTATAAAATCATGTAACTGATAGAGGACGGATATTGGTTTTCAAACAATGTGATAGAGGCCTAACGGGTAAGTAAAACCTATAATAAATTATAGATTTCTCAAGCATAGTTTTTTCCTAGTTTGTTTAACTATGATCCTAACTATATAAGGTGGTGGAGCTATTGGATGGAAGGAACTTCTGGGCTTTATATATTTTTTCAATTCGTACACCTAGTTGTGTGATGGGGTGTTCCACTTAGATTGTTTTTATGCACAGTTGGAGCATGGTTTGTCTAACTGTGTGGCCAAAAAATTCACCAATTAAAAATAATGAAAATTACCATTTCCCCCTTGGTTATTTAATCACTATTCAACCCATTTCATTCCCAAATAATAAAACAACTCACAATGTCTTAATATATCATTCCTTTCTTCCATGTATTTAAGTTATATCCTTTATTTGGGAAAAAAATACTTTCATTCATATCATTAAATCTATCTCAGTATGTTCGTCAATACTACTTCTTATTTCTATGTTTATCTTCCTGTATGGAATGATAAATACATTGGATCTTATATGCCCTATTTTCAATGAATTTTTAAATTTCTCTAATTTATCTCATTATAGCCTAGACTAAACACTTATACTAAATCAGACGTATACTACTCATCTAAGGGAGGTTATTTAATGATTTTCAAAAAGTTCATGTTGAATATGTTATGCATAATTATCTCATGCACCATTCCATCCCAATGTTGATCCTGAAATGTTAAATTAACTAAATTAATTATAAATAACAAATTTTAGTAAGTCATTAAGACCTAACTCCATTGTTTGAGAATTTCTACCAAAACAGAGACTATCTCTTATTGTGTGTTGTTGAGAATTTCTATAATTTATATGCCTTAAATGTATTTAAACCACCTTTTAAGGCATGCCGAATTTTCCATCATAAATGAGACATCAAAATTTAATTGAATTAAATATTTTGACATCGTGCATGTCACTTATGATTGGATATGTAATTAAACTACCTTATAAGGTGTGTTTGGATTATACCTTATGACTGAAATAGATAAATAAGATAAATGGAAGGTGAACGGTATAATCTTGTCCCCTGAACCTTATTTAATTATAAATTTTGACCATGTATTTCGTTATGATTGTGGATAATTTACTAATTTAGCACAAGAAATTCCCCTTTGTTGACTGAGGAAGTGATGGATATTTATCTCAACAGAAAAAATTCTCCTTAGTTATGAATATGGAACATGATGATCCTGGTACTTGAAAGCGACATTGTACATGGTTTTTCCTCCATTTTTATGCATTGTAGGACATGAAATTATTTATCCTTAGATGGGATTTTGTATATTACAATCCAAATACTTTAAATATAAAAATGAATCATTACATAGACACCACATGACTTGATATGATATGGCCCCATTTACACCTAATATCGAGTCCACCGAGAATGTATTTATAGGGATTTGGGAGAACTCATTAGTGTGATATACCAAGGGTATGCCCCTTCTAAATTTTACATGACTACTAAAGTAGTAAATGTCATAGAACATTATAGTTACCTTATATTATTATCTTATATGGATTCCTAAACAATATTAAATGGGTCCCATGCTTGCTTATACAAACTCACATATCTATATAGTATTATGATGTCATTTTTCATAGGTATTCTGGCCTAGGATGAAGCAGATTGCATCGAGTGGGTGTCCCATGAGTAAACCAAACTAACATAGTTTATTTATTTACCATCATAATTCATTATTCCTACACATTTTTATTTATACATATATTCACAAAATAGACAGCATTACATTTCATTGGTCATGGCCTATTGAGTTTATCTCATAACCAGTTTTGGAAGCCGATTGATACCTGGGTAGACTTCATGGATACATGTTGGGAAAAATGAAATTTCCCAGGTTTTGAAACTTTATTTTATATACTAGGATATCCTACTAGAGCATAAGGCCAAGATTATTATCATGATTCCATTTAATATAGATTTTGGTCATTTATTTATTTTTGTATAGAATCATGTGTATGCATGTTACTATGTTTCCATTTAAACCTTATTTCTGTATAACATCCAAACATGAAATAATTTAATACATTATAATTTATTTTTTATGTTACTATTTTATATATCTACTTATTTTTATAGATTTATACTGATTCTATTATTCCTCCTTAACTACATTTCCACTAGTTATGCATTTATAATACTATTTTATTCCACTCGATTGTGATGGAATAGTCTCACCACCATACCACCATAAACCATTACTACTAGTTAGTAGCCACTAGTTTACATGAGGTAAAATTGAGGGAATATAGCCATCCATGTTTAGACACCTATGAGTAAAACGAGTCCAAGATGTTACAAATTATAATCATAGACTTTATTTTTCCTTAGTATTACTATTTTGGGTTGGTAGAATTGCTACTTGGATTTTTCAGAATTTGTTAATGAGCCCATTCCTTGGATTAGCTAACCCAAATATAAATGAAAACACAAATGTCATGGTATTGGAAAAGTGTTTCTTGTTTTTTCTAATTATATATGTGTTGATTTATCTATTTTGTGATGCACATGATTTGTGGAATTTTTATTATTATCATTATAGATTATATTTTTTCCCCCTGTTCTGGTATGATAAGGAATTATTTTTCTCATTTATCCTTATATAAATATAAGGATTTATATTTCATGCATATCACATTACATGTATACATTATTTTTTTCATTTTTTGTATCACATTATAGTTACTCAATTTATAAATCTATGAAATGGTCTAATGTTTTTTGAATGGAAATGAGAAGATAATAATTCATTATCAAAGTGCATGCATCAACATAATGATGTCTTCCCATGTAGCTTGATGGTGGCACATTAACTAACAAATGATGAAATATCTTATCCATGGAACCTATATTAAATTGGATGATTATTCTTTTAGTGTAATTATATTATAATAAAACCACCTCATAATCATTTATTAAATCAAGGTAAGTTCATTTTTGGGTCATTTTGACCTCCTACAAGAACAATACTATAAATTTTTTTCATGAATTACTATGAGAAAAAATATCTAGTAATATATGATATAAATGAGTAAATTATTATTATTATTTGGTTCTAGACACATTATATATGTATATATATATAATTATTTAATTAATAAAACACACTTCTATCGCGAAGAATAACTAAAACATGCTCGTTATAGATTTCATATTTACAGAAAATGACTAAAAACTAATGTTTTTTTGAAATATCTTAAATAATTATGAAAATATCTAATAGTGACTCAAGTGTTATAATAATAATTAAATCAATAATAGTAATGAATATAAACACAACTATTATGAAACTAGTATAAATAATCAAAACAATAAACCTCGGATGGAAAAATTACATAGAATTCCTATAGAGAATAACAATTTATGATCAGTGTAAATAAAAATGAATACGATTAAGGTTATGATTTAGTGATTAATATATATATATATTTGATATATTATGTTAAAGTGAATTCATGAATGTCATGACAAGACGTAAATATTTCCCCCATAAATTCCTTTCTCTAGGATATGTTCAGTATTATAAACTTATTATAATTTATGTGGTGCAAATAATTCCTATTTGAGATGTAATATCATGAAATTAATTTTTTTATGGAATTTCAAGATAAATTTTGAATATATATCTTTCAAAAGGTTATGATGGAATTTATTTTGAAGCCATATGTGGGGTTTTTTCATCTCAATTTTTATTATTTGGGACTCATGTTATATTCACCACCTATTTTATTTTTGGTGGTGCATAAATTTGCAAGGAATAATTTGTTCTATATGAATCACAGAATTTAATGTATTTATAGGTCTATATTTTTATCTCCCTATTATATTCATTTTTTCAAGGATTACTAAAACCATTCAAAAACTCATTCTTTTCCATGGTGGAAAAAATATGTTATCTATTGGTGAATTGAAATTGTTTTTTGTATTTTTATCCACACTAGACCAAAAAAGGGGATTCAAATTTTCAAGGTTTTTAATTTCGGTTAATTTTTTACGTAAGTTTGGGTGATGTTATAAATACTTTTTTCACATCAATTAATAAAAACCTTGTAATAAATAATTTTTCAAGTCTTTTTTCTAAAAAAACATAGAAAATACCTTAAATATATAGTTTTAGATATGTTTTTTACATTTTTTTAGTATAATCCATATGATTTTTTTATCAAATTGGTTATTAGAAATAACCCACATGATAAATGAGTTTTCATGTCAGTTATACAAAAAAATCATGAAAACCCACCTTTTTAGTTTTCAACTTCGGTTATTTCATAACTAATGTAAAAAATAATATTTTTTTAAAAAAAATAAAAAATTATATAGGTTCCAAATAGTATATCAGAATGACTAGAAACAATTAGAAATAATATAACATCCCGAAAATAAAAATATATTCGAAACATTTTCTCATTCCAATTTGAAATACAAACATTATAGTATATATTAAAAATAAAATTAAACACAACTAAACCAGTGAAATATTCTGTCCATACACTGTGAATTTGATTTATATCTTTTTCATTATATATTGGAGGGTCATAAAAAGATAAAAATTATAAAGAATAGTTTTTAGATGTATTCTCAAAATAATTAAAGATAGGTTAAATGAAATTGTATAATAAAGTCTATCCTTAGGGAATTATTTAACTATTTTGGTTGGAATTATTTCAAATATAAACCATAATACAAAATATTCACATTATTTTATTAACTATTATTGTTGAAAATTCTTTTTTAAAAGAAATTTTCCATTAAAAATATTATTTTATATACTTACAGCCAAAATATCATAATTATAATTAGGAATTGAACTTTTTATTTAAATATTTTATCTTTTAAACTCTCATTCAAGTTAAATCTATAATTTATTCCCACACCTATTTTAAATTTACATGTATGAAAAAAAATTAACTTTTTTAAAATATAAAAATATGAAAATAATAAAACTTTTGTGTTTAATACTTTGCCTAAAATATTCACTTGTCACCACTTATATAACATGAATAGTAATTTAACCTCTCTATTATAAATAATATCTACATCCAATGGGTATTAATATAAAAAATATAATATGATTTTATATTTAGTTAAGATATAAAACACTTTAAGAAATATATGATCCATACTCATCAATATAATAAAAAATCCAATACTAAATTTCATTATTTTGAAATCATTAAAATATATATGTTATTATTTAATAATATTTCATTATACTCACTATAGGTGAATTACATTATGGGTATAAAAATCCATATACTAATATGGCATCATACTGGATAAAAAATTAATAAATTTACCTGATAAAATAATTTAAGTATTACGTTTCAAAAAATTAAAACAACTAGAAGTTATATGATAGTAAACTTACATTGAAATGAATTATGTCACATTAACTCCCAAAGAATCTATAGTCTTAGGATATGTGATATCAATCTTTAAAATCATCACAGTTAGCTGACACCCACAAATGTTAGCTTTCATTGGAATCTCATTAACAACTAAAAAAAGATAAATTTTTTATAATATATCACCTGTAGAAGAAGAAGTATATGAAATCAAAAAATCATGTACATGTTGTTTTCTATATAGTATGTATTTACCATTAAATTATTATTGTTAAAAATATATATAAATTTAATAATGTTAACACAAAATTAACACCACATAGAAATAAAGGATATAATATATACATACCCCAGTGGTAAATTTTCAGACAAGTATAAATTGTTAAACAAAAAAATGGTCGATACATTTTCAAACTTTAGTAACTAATATGTTATAAATTGTAACCTTGTTGGCCTATCTATAATACCATGCATAATGACCCTAATATTATCTATATCTATATGTGGATAATGAATATTATCCCAAATATGAAATATAATCCCATATGAAAACAATTTATATTAGATATAGTTAACAGATAACTTATAATAAATGAGAAGATGTAGATGACGGGTTTAGGAGTAGAATATGTTGGAGGTGGTGGTGGAGTGGGATCTTCAGGATGAGGTGGTGGAGTGGGGTCTTCAAGGTGAGGTTCATGAGTAGAATATGTGTCTTAAAAATGTATTCATATGTCTACAAATATCTATTTTTTTAATATCTGATACACTACTCCATCATATCACCCAAATCCTAAACAATTACTTCCAAATATTCAATTTTTTTTGTATACATCCTCCTTTGAAACATCTTCAGAATGAACAAACACTATTCTAATTGATACACCTGCCTCATTTCCTCATATATGACCTAATTTTTTGTGATTTTCCAATGAATTAGTTAATATATCCTTCCATCCCTTAGGTATAATGGCCACATGTGGGATTTTATCCCCAATAGACTACTATACATAATATTTTTCACATTCATTAACGAATCAAAATTTATCAAGATTTCAATTAACATAAATAAAATTTATAATTTATATTACTTATAATCATGTCAGCTACATACCTGAAATATTTCATAATATATTGGACCCTTTTTATCATTAAGTCAATCATCTAATATTCATGTCTATCTGAGGGGAAGAGGGATAACCTCTATAGATACAAATGATTCAACTCTCAGTTTTAAAGCTTTTTATCCATAATGTTTTCTTTTAATAACATATAACACCCATGTGAAAAAGAATGAGGGTATACATTTTTGAATTGGATCCCTTAATGAGATCTCATTATTAACTATAAATTAATAGTAAAGAATTCATTGATATGATTTATAATATAAAAAAACTTATAAAATATAATATTTCACTTACCAAAAATTATTACTTCTATCTAATTTCAAAAAATTGGTTCCATGTATCTTAATTTAAGAATGGACATATATCACATGTATTTTTATTTTGGATTTCCCAAAAATATAAAATATCTTGTGAAGGTTGAATTAAAATCCCTTTGTCTCCTAGTTTCTAAAGATAAACATTTATTCGTGTATTGTATAGTGTTATTGATATCATATTTTATCTATTAAGAAGTTAAAAAATTCGATGTTAATAAAAATATTTCTTGATAAGTAAATAAATAACAAATTATCCTATCAAAATTTTATCCAAAAATTGATATATTGTTGTTTTATTGACACTTTTCCATTTACAAATCAAAAAAAACATTCCCCAATGATCTCATTGAAATAAGAGTCTTATTTTTTTGAATTTGGACACCTAGGAATATACTTATCATCTAACTCAAATGATATAATTCATTCCTTGGTATAGGGAACTCATAATTTTTGTAAATTTGTGCAACCACATTTACTAACCTTAAAAGTATTCTCTGCCCCTAAATAATAATATATATACTACGAAAATGGAAGGGAAGGTTCCTCATATGCATTTGAACATTCCTCTATAGAATACTAATTTGAATTATAGGTTTAAAACGACATTATCCTAAAAATAAACATATAAAACAATTAAGACACAAATATAAAAATCCTAAAATTATATATGTATTTAACAAAAAAATGATAAACAACAAGTAAGCATGAACTAAACTCATTTCTTCATATTTATTAAATTATTTTACTAAAATTCTAACAACATTAATGAGGGGTGGGAGAAATAACATAAATAAGGGAAAAAAATTCAACTGTAACATAAAAATTTGAATAATATTTTTAAAAAGAAACAAAAAACAAAAAAAATCATAAGTAACAAATAAATAAAAATTCATCAGTTACCTATAATTTTGAAAAATTAAAAAATGAAACAAACAAAAAAACGAATATAAACATATAATTTAACACATTAGTTATAATTTTTGTCTTATGTAAAAAATAGAAACTAATATATCTAACATTTTATGAAATTTTAAAAAGTAAACAATAAATAAATATATATGATTCCTATAAGATTTAGAAATAACTAAGGTATTTTCCCGTATTCCATCCTTATTATCATTCAATATTTTTCAAACCATTTCTATAATGTTATTATAAATATTATTATTTAATCTTTCCATGTTAGTAGGTATCTCACTTATATTGTCATCATCATCAAGTTTATCATCACCAATATACACATATTATTCTGTGAAGAAAGATAAAACACTACATATTTTATTGATCAAGAATATAGAAAAAAAGTTCATGTGTTTCCATTATAAAAGGATCAGTTCATTATTATAATCTATTCAAATTAACTATTGTCATACCAAATTCATTTTTTATTACATTTTTGTAATCAGTTAATCATTTCAACTAAACATTGGAACATGGTATTTAATGTAATCAACTTCCCGTATTTCTTCAATGACTTGGTAGTATAATCACCATTTAAGGATTGAGTTTTTTCATTTGCACTTGAAAAATTCATTCTTCTATAAACACCAATACACTAATATTTTATGATGAACTTATATTTTAATGATCTTGTGAATGAAATATATAAGCAATTTTTCCATACTCAGATCATGTTATCAAATTTAAATTTTTGTTGCCTACTAATCATATTTTTTTAATGTTTCTGATCTACTATGCATGGTCTCATTAAACCAAGAAATTTTTTATACTCATTCTAAATCCATATATATCTCTTATTTTTATAGAATTATTTTATAAAATTAATATGGAAAGTAATATACACATGAGAATTATCAAGGTTATTCAAAATATATAAAAGTAACTATTAGATCTATTAAATTATTAGTGATTTTAATGTGACTCAATGGATCCCCTCCCCCCATAATTGAATTAATCGCGATGAGATGTAGGAAAATCGATGCGCTCCAATGTAGAAAAGTAGTATGTAAAAAACTATATGCCCTCGTTAGAAATATAATTATAAAAATGGAGGATTTATAATGATATGGATTCTTATAATACCCCTTACATATTTTCATATAACTTTCAAAAGGATACATCCAATGTTGATATAAATTCCCACAAAGACTTATTTACCATAAAAATGACCTATTAACTGACCCTTGATGTAACAAAATGGAAGAAGAACAATTTCTAGTTCACAAAGTATTGAATTTGAATCATTCTCCAAATTTCTTAGTGAATTAAGATGAATGAGATTTCAACATATTGAATTGAAAAAATTACACACCATTATAATAGTCATTTTGACATATATGGTAAATATTACATGCAATGAAACCTGCAGAAAATGTTTCTTAACGAAATGAGAATCATGAAATTTTATGCCAGTTAACTTCCAATATTTTAATGATAGATTTTTTTTTTAAAATTTAAAGATAAACCATATGGTAAATTGATACCATAGACACACTGAAAAAAGACTAATTTTATCTCTCTTGGAAATTTTATTTCATGTTTGAGGCAAGTATGTTCATCTTCTCTTATGAGTGGGAGATAACACCAAAAATATTCCCACTGAGAGTAAGTCCAATATTTCTTTCAACCCATGTTTATGATTTCCTTTTATATCTAACAAAGTTCCAATAAAACTTTCACAAGTATTATTCTCTAAACACATGAAATCTATGTATTGTTTTACTTCATGATGTCTTTAACATGGAATCTAAAAAACTATTGACCATTTCTTCCAAATAGTTACATCATTACTGAATATTTGTTTCCTCAGAAATGCAGAATCAATGGTTTTCAGTCTCTCAAAATATAGATCAGTGGATAAATCGTTTAGAGAAATATAAAACTATTTTTAGTCATTTAAATCTTTTTCTTAATCTTTAATAATATGGTGCCATAGAAAAAAACAGTTGATGACTCATGTATATTTTTTCACTAACATTATAGTTGATTATAAGAAGTACTTCTTTCAGAAAATAGAAAATATTGATACCCCTAAACATTATATCTAGATAAATATACATATACTATAAAGTTATTAATTATGAACATAATAATTTCATATAGTTAAAAATGTTATATTTTTTATTAATCATACACCCTAATAATTCCATCGGCTAAAATTTTAAAATCATCAATTAATGGAGACAAGAAACCATCAATATCATTTCTTGGTTGTTTTGGTCCAAGTATCATTAAACACAACATGATATAAATATAATTCATGAAAAGTTCAAGTGATATGTTGAAAATTTGTAATAAAATATTCCAAATCTATATTTTATAAAATTAATTTGATATGGATTCAATCCATTTGTTCATAGTAAAATGTTGAGATTTCTAACATCATTATTAAATTTAGGAAATTGTACATCAATTTTCTTCCACTATGGACAATCATCTAGATATCATAATTTTCTATTAAATGTACACTCCTCTACATTCTATCTTAAACCTTTGGAGTAATTTTAATTTGAAAAAAATTGTTTCTTTATATGAATTATAGAAAGTTACTAAATATCTTTGGTTGGAGTCTCTATTATTACTAAATTATCCCACGAATTTTCTTTCAACATATACCATGTTGTGCCACATTTAGGTTACTTTGAATAATATTAATATTCAATTCAATATAGAACACATTCAATAGTGTATACATGTACCAACATGTACACCAAACCCATTAGGAAGAATATATTATTTTCATTATAATGTGAATCTGAATGATCTTTTTTCTCAAGAAGTACATCTTTCAATAATTATATCAACTCTATAAAACTATTTTTACTCTATCCATTTTCACCTTTATGTTAATCAATAAAATCACCACTGATAAAACCATAAATTTTATATGACATGGATACAGTGGTTTTTATACATCACTATATAAATTTTCAATTATAAATTCCTTCCAAATTACTTCTAATTTTATATCACAAATTGTTTCTTCAATTTTAGCACAATTCTTCATCTTTAAAATTTTTATCATCAATATGTCTGAAATTTTTCCTAGTTCCATCATGAAAAATAAAAGGCCAATACACTAGAATAAAACCATGAAAAAATAAATTATAATTTATTTATATTCATCTCAAAAAATTTATATTTATATATTTACGGAATAAAGAAAAAACAAATCATTTTTTGGTTCAATTCATTTTTTAAATTCCAAAAAAGCATAAAACACTTATTTATACCCACTGCATGTTCATTGCATAATTATCAAACTTTGACACGTTATTACCTATAAAAATTACCATTATTTGAAAATAAGTTATTATTTTTTGGAATTATAATTTTCATTTTACATTTATGAAAAAAACAATATCATAAAATATATCACAAATAAAATAAAGATGACATATATGATAAAAAAATCACATTGAGCATTTTTAATTGTCTTCCATTCATAAAAAATCAATCATTTTAATGAAATCAGCATAATCAACTAAATATATACTATCCATACTCTATATTCAAAATCCATAATCCAATATACCATCAGATTTCCCATTAAAAAACTTATTAAAAATACACCTTATGCACACATTAATAAATAAACTAACAATATATTTAACAAAAAATAATAAAATAATCATTCAATAAATGAAAAATATAAAAACAATCACCATGAACTAAAAATTTCCTTGGAAGTATGAATAATAGGAGTTGGACATGTAGATTGTTAATAGAGGGTGCAATAATGGAAAATAAAAATTATAAGTAAAAATGAAAATATATAGGAAGCACAATATATATAAACAAAAAACAAAAGAAAAAGTTATATTTGAAGGGGTATTAATTTTAGAGTGATATTAATTAGAATACAATATAGTGAGAGATAATGTAGAGGCAAAAAATAACTAATAGCTGAAATAGAGTACATGATAATAGATCATAGAAACAAGGGTTCGAGATATTTGAGGTCAACGAATCATAGAAATAAGGGTTAGGGTTTTCTGTATGGGAAAAATATAATGGTTGTAATATGAATGGATGAACCCAAAATTAAACATCCTAGATTATCATAATTTTTTGTAACATTTTTCATAGAGTCTATTTGATAACCAACTATAAAAAATGGTTTTTGCATCAGTAATTTGATAAATGATATCTAAAAAATATTTTCAATATAGTTTATCAAATAACTAAAATTGAATACATACTTGTTATATTTTTAACTTATTTTATAAAATAACTCACAAAAGAATTTGTTTCTTCACGTTTTTTATAAATATTCAACATTAAAAAAAATTCCTTTAAGTTCACACTTTATTTGTTGTTTGTGGATATTGGAATGTGGATGTAGTTGTGGTGTAGAAGCACTTAGGGGTAATCACTTGAAAATGTTTGGTTGATAATTGAATCAATCATCACCATGATTCATGATGATTGGGATTAATATTCTACACCTAGAACGACACTCTTAGGGGATATCCTTTGGTAAATTCACATTTGATTAATGGACCATGATAGTAGATTTTCCTACCATTTCCTTGGTCTCCAAACTATGAAAACAATTGAACCCAATTACTATCTTCCATTTATAATCCAATACAATTTAAGTACCATATAAATTATATTTATTTTTTTATTTATTCAAGTTACTTTGACGATACCCCCCAAAACTTCTATATTTATTAATAGATTTTCTACTCGAAATACACATTATTTAATTTAATGGGGAAGTATTTGAATTCAGTATTTCCCATTATACAGAAAAACATGTTTTATTCAATAAGTTGTTCCTTAGGGAATTTATGTATGGTCTAAATGAATATTATAAGGAATAAATTTTACATAATTAGGTAATGGTTGGGGCCTATAATTATATAGCACATTGATGCATTGGCAGGTCTCGTGATAAAAGATAGGTTACGTTTTGGAATATTCCTCTTCCTATAACAATAATGTGTCTTTACATATGTCCTTGATAGTATGTTTTGATGTATATAAGTATGAATTACTTCAATAAGAGTTTAATTATTTATGTATTCATGTTTCAATTTATTTTCATGGAAAAACAATTCCCTCAATTTTAGTAAATTATCTCTACATGTTGTAATTTATTCCTCTCATATCACATACGTCATGTATATGTTATGAAATATTACATTGTATATTACCCCTTAATGACAATATTATACCACCTTTATTTGTTTTCCTTTCCCTATGAAACCAATATGAGGTCAATGTCTAATTTTATGGGATGTTTTAGAAGGGATAAAAATATTATCACAATATGTTAATGTTGTAACTTATTTTAATAAATATAATATATGTATAAATATTTCCTTCCAAGAATAATAAATTTTTAGATGTAAAACCACAAAAATTAAAAAATTTTAACATTCAATTCAATTTAATATGAGACATGAAACACCAAGCTTGAATAATAAATGAAATATATTTCTTTAAATTTAATCTCTTCAATAGATTGCAGAACAAGCTACCTCGAGTCGTAATGAACTATAATATAGTATATCATTATAATGTAACCATTAAATTGGAGGGTTTTAATATTATTAAGTAATGTATTTAAATATTTTTTATCTATTTATTAGAAATAAAATAATGATCATTAAAAGAAAAATAATCTTTTTTTAATTGTATTTTGTTTTTCTAAAATACAATTTTGCTGCGTTATGCACACATAATGTAAAATTAATTTTTACTAATTTTAAATTTATTTTGATAAAATAAACACATTTTTTTCAATAATTTTATAACAATTATCTTAGCTTTAATTTTTGGTATTTCTCGTAAATATTTTATTTTTAAATGAATAGTGAAAACTGCAAAATTTTAATTGAAACTACATTTTCATTTTCATCATATGTAAAGTAAAATTATATTTTGAATTGGATTTAAAGTAAAATAAGTTCAATTATATAATTATATTAATACAATTTATTTTATTGGAATCATTTTCATATTAAATTTTTATATAAATACATCGTAAACTTTTGTACATTTTCTTATTGAAAACCCTCTTTCTCATCGCGTTTATGGTATTAATTTTAAATTAATTTTTATACAACTATTAATGGATTTTTTTAAAAATTATTAAATATTTGGTATCATAATAATTTATATTATCTAATACATTCAACATAATTTCGTACAAAATGAACAGTGCAAATACTAAAAATTAATTACCTCAATTGTGGTAAAATGGCCTTATCGTGGGTTTAAAATGAGAAGATAAGGGTTAAAAATTACCCAACACATGTTTAAATCATATTTTATGGACATATATACACATTACCATTCCCAATAAAAAATTTAGGGTCATTTAAAATATTTTTTAATTTGATTTATTTTAGAATTTTGGATTCATTTGATAAATTTTCAAGTAGTTTCCAAGAGGGATCTTTTTTCCCCACTTATAAAAGGAAACTCTCTCCACTAAATTATTCTCCCAAACCAAGATATTTAGATAGCTAAAAACATATAAAATTTTCTCAAAAACAACTTTATTCACATTCAAGATTAGTTGTTCCTCCCAAAAGACCATACCAAGAGTCTTTATGAGGAGAACTAAAAGAGGTTTCTCATAAAGAAGTTAATAATCTTAATAACTCTCTTCCATTTTCTATCTTCTTTTTTTAAATTAAATTATGTGTTAACTATTAAAATATATTTGTAACACCCTGAAATTTTATGAGAAAGATTGTTTTTAATTTTACTGATTTCTTGTGTTGTATGCTACACCAAGATTAGCTTGCGCTATACGCAACATTGTATTAGCTTATAGTAAATGCAACACTATTCTTAGCTTGTGTTGCATGAAAAAGCGACCTTCCTCAATAGCGTGTGTTGTACACAATATCGAGTTTAACTAAACAACGATATATTATTATAATATTATTAAGAACTAGCCATTATGAATTGTATTAACCACATTTTAAATTTTATAAAATTATAATTCATCTTACACATATTCTAGAACTTGGTATGAGAACAAAATTAATTTCTCAGATAAAAGAAGAATTTTTAAAAAAATGCAGTTTTCTGGCCATTTGATGGCACACCCATTTTAAATATAATTGTTTTAAAAGTTTATAAGTTTAATTTGACAATTTAATCTTTCTATTTTGAATCAGGATATAAAAAATTACATTGGATAAATTTCTTGCATTATTCTGATAATCTTCATATTTTGATGAATAGTAAATATATGCTAAATTTTAATTAAAAACATCTTTTTTCATCAATATAATTTATATAGTTAAATTATAATATTAAATGGTTTTAAAGTATAAATATAATATATTTTACCATTTAATATAATTCAAGTGATTAGCATTAATTTTACATGGAATTCATAAGTAAAAACATTTCACATCTTTTGCAATGTTTTGAACAAAAACCCATTTTTTACAACAAGGTTAATTTTAAATTAATTACTTCAACTTCTATGTTTTGAATTTTTAAAAATTTATTCCATATTTTGAATTAATAGGTCCAAATTATGTTAATAGGTTACTTTTATTTTTGGTCATTATGAGTAGTAACTACGGTAATTTTTATTTAACACATTTAAAGGTAAATCGGGTAATTAAGGGTAAAAATAATATTATAAAATTACTATAACACTTGTCTTAATATAATTATATGATTATATTTCGTCCTAAAATATAATTGGGTCGAAATGGAATCTATTGGAACCCACTTGAATGTGATTAAGACATTCATTTTATTTTATTTAAAGAAAAGTTAAATATGTCTCACTCAAACATTAATAGTGAAATTATATTTAATATAAGTTTATACTAAATATAAATTCGATTATAAAAACTCATTTGAAATATAAAATGTTCTTATTTATCATGGTTATTTATTTATAATTTTTATGAAATATAAAATTATCTTAATAGCTTATAAAATTAATGATGCAGAAATTGATTATTTAGTGAAAAAACAATAATATTGTTTTTATTAAATTAAAAATACCCATAAAAAGACAAAACACTTTCCCAAAACATATTTTTATAGTATATATAACCTTTAATAATTCAAATGTCTACTTGTGGACAATATTGGGCCTTATAAAATCAATTTTGACATTTATATTATTTTATTTTAAATGATGTCAAAGTTTTCAACTTCATAATTTAATAAACATAACATTTTAAAAGATGGGTGTTTTAGAAGATAAATTAGACTAAAAGTATTTTTATAAAATATATTATAATTATATTAATCATAGTATTTTATTTTTAATTTTTATGCAACAAATATGTATATTAAATAATTATAAAAAATGATGTAGTAATTGTTTTCTTAAGATAAATATCAAATAAATGATTTTCAAAATATTAAAATAAGTATTATATTAACTAATTAATGTGATAAATGAATTTTATATAAGAATAAGACATGTTAAAAATCTATTAAATATTTTGGTTCGAATATATCTTCAGTGTGGATTTTATTTAAATTCAAATAAATGAATGGTGTCAAATTTGACACTGTTGATATTTTATAAAAAATAACATATTATTAAATTGCTTAAAAATCATAAAACAAGATTAAAAATTACAAATTAAAATATATATGGTATAAAATGTCATAAAGTATCCAATTATGTACAATTAACAACACATAAGTAAGTATTTATAACCATTTCAAATTTTTAACATTATTACCACAAATAAAATAAAATAGACTAAATAATGATAAATCAAAATGATGAGGTTTAAAATAAAATAAAAACATATCTAAATTTGATTGGTTGATGATATTACATCCCTATCTTATCTCATATCTTAATTTGGGTCACTTTGTAAGTTTTTAAGTGGGCTTTCAGTTTATTATAAATTAAAATTTTGGATGTTTCCAAAAGTGCCCCTCAAGGGCACCTACTGCCTCTTCTCTTCACTACATTTTGAGAATTCAATCTCAGGAAACCCCTAAAAATTTCTATTCTAAACCTATATAATTACATTATAGAGGATCTGGTTTTCTTAAAATACCATCTCTAGTGCCCTAAGAGGATGTCTAAAGGAGGCACTATGAGGAAGAGGTAATATATTCTACCGATTCTTTCAAATTTATTTCTTCTTCTATATCCTCTTATTTAGTTGTTTCATTATAAAGTAATAACATTTGTGTCACTAATATACTTATATGTTATTATAAATATGAAACAACCCTGTTTCACTTTATACCCACCCTACGAAAAATTAAATCACCACGTGTGCGTACGTACGGAATATCATCTCCACGCCGTGGTGTAATATTTTTTTTCATCCCCAACATACTTGGATGGGTATAATGATGAAATAAATTACTGTATTTATGATTATTTTAAAAAGTTATATTGATTCTGAAATATTATACACCATACAAATCAATACAATTCCACAATCATTGTAATGATATCATCGCTCGTCCGTACATACGACCAACTGTCTCCACGATGTGATGTGACTCGTTCTATATGATATTCATTGAATAATGATTATATAAATGAATTGAATGTATTAATTTGATATATATTATAATAATAAAATTATTTAAATGATATATCTATAACCTAAAAAGTGGAAAACAAATATATTTGACAAAACATGTATAATAACATAATATAGTTAACACCCAAATAACGAGTAACAATGAAATGTTAATGATAAACCGATAAAAACATGACCATATTTGATATCATAAAAATAAATATTATTCTAGAATAAGTCAATGACATTAATTAAATATTTATACAGGAGGTTCGGATACGTACAATGTAATCGGACCTAAGGTAAGGGGTGACTTTTCCAATCTCATTTCTATCCGAGATTGTTTATTCGTTATTATTTACTAGGATTATATTTATCATCCATGTCTATGTCTTCTAAAACTATTTTCATAAAATATTTACTATTCTTCCATCTAATTTTATAGTCATTTTTACCTTTTTTTGACTTTTACCACATTGTATAGAAGGAATATTTCTTTTGTTTACCGTACAAGGTACTTTATAACATTATTGGCAAAAGTATGAGGAGAATGTTTTTTTAACCTATATGGTATGAACGGATTTTTACAGTTTCATAACACCATATTTCTATGTATCTTACTCTACAATATTTCATGATTATTTTCAACAAAATTTTTTCATTTAAAATTTCATGGCATTTTGAGAAAAGAAAATGAATTTGAAGAACAAAGGATATTTTCCTCAAGAATTCATTTCTAGTGTTTTATCAAAAAAAAATTCCCTCTATGATGACATTCTTTAATATGGATATATTTCATGTAAAATGTCCCTATTATTTACATTGTTTTATTTTTTTTATGATTAAATTATATCCATTTTAATATATGGATTATGTTATGATGGAATGATGTATATGAAACCCATTTTATTCATTGGGTTATGATGAATGATTTATGTTTATTTTGTGGCACATGAAATAATTATGTCATTATGATATGGGTGGGACCTATATATCCATCTAATTCATTGGGTAAATATTTATATCTCATGATATAAACATGGCTGGAATGACAAGTTAATCCGGTTCAGTAATATTGGGCTGGAATAACAAGTAAACCCAGTTCATTAATGGAATTTTTCCACTACGATGGTCTTGGGAGAAATACATTGGCTATTATGGAAGTCATATCATGTGATTAATGGTTTTCCACAATTACATGTTTTATTCCCATGCTATTTTATCATAATTTATGTTCCTTTATGATCTATTCCTTATGTACTACCATGATCTATTTCACAACACAAGATTTTGATGTGTAAACTTTATGTTCATGTTTTTAAGTTCAAATGTATATGTTTTGTTTTATTTTCTCCAGGATTACCCTTATGGAGAATTTTAGCTCCCCATTTATATTTTTTCTTTTTCCCCAGGATATATACAATGTTTTTAGGTAAGGAAACAAAAGGTGAATATCTTTATGGGAGATTTTGAAGATCTTTCTCCATGATTAGAAGATTATGTTATGAGTTTCAAAAGACACTAAATTATTACAGTCCTTGGGTGTCTGTTTTTGTAATGTATTAAGTATTCCGAAAAAGTAATGTTATTTCCATGTATGTCAAGATTGGGTCTCTACAGTTGGTAAATGAGGAAAGTTTTAGTTAAACTTTGGAAACTAGGATTCTAAAACATTAGTGAGATCCCTAGAGATATTTCAAAGGTATGTCTAGGGATGTCCCTAACATTAAGTAAAAGTATAGGTTACAGTCCTAGAATTATCATAACGATCATGAATAAACCATGATTATACCTAATATGTTAGAGATTGAAAGTACTCCCCTTGATTATGTTGTTTTCCTAGTGTGATTTTTTCCTCTCACACTATTATTTTTGGGTTTTAGATAATTCTTAGAACCCAAAGGAACCATGTTAATGATCAATGAACTTGGGAATGAAATGATTGTCTTACTAAACAACCAAATTTTATGGGAAATGGACTGAAAAATCTTATTAATATACTTACAAAAGTTGTGAATCATTCTGGACATCGAAATGAGCAAAGAATGTAACAATATTCTATTGATTCCTTTATTAGGAAACGTCCACCTTCATTCAGTGGGTCTTTTGATCCACTTGTTGCTGAACAATGGATCAGTACCATTGAAAAGATATTTTCCATACTTCACTATTTAGAACATGAAAAATTCATTTTGGCTATTTACCATTTAGAAGGTGAAGCAGTCCAGTGGTGGACTCTAATTAAGAATACAAGGCCCCAAGATGAAATAGAATCCATAGAATAGTACGAGTTCATGAACATGTTTTTCAATAAGTACTTCCCTCATATTCTTCGAACAAATATGGAAAAGGAGTCCCTTAAGTTTAAGAAAAATTATGATGAATATGTTGGTATATATGAGGAGAATTTTACAAGGCTTGAAAGGTATTCATGTGGATTTATCATCCAACCTGAATGTAAAGTTGATCGATTCTTCAGTGGCTTAAAACCAAGTCTTCAAAAGGCATTATCTATAAGAGACTTCTGTAGCTATGATGCGATTGTGAGTTGCGCTATTAAGGTATAATTAGAAGTTAGTGGTACATATCCATCTCATGATTTTAACAATAAATGAAAGATGGAGTTCAAGGAAAAATCTCAAAACTATGATGAAAAGAATACAAATGTTTTATTATGCTGAAAGTGTGGAAAGAAGCATGGTGGAGATTGTCTTAAAGGGACCAAAAAATGTTTTATGTGTGGAAAAGAAGGGCATCGAGTTGCTAAATGCCAAAGTAATCAGATAATTGTAGTTAATGAAGTGAATAAAGAAAAGACTATAGAGAACACACCACCAATACTTCAGTGCTACATGTGCAAGGAAATGGGGCATTATGCTAACCAATGCCCTAATCCAAGGGTTAATGATGATCGACATCAACAACCTCTTAATGCAAAGGACAAAGGGAAGTCACATGTGATCACTACTGGCGATGTTGAGTATTAAAAATAAGTGGTGGAATGATTAAGTTTTTTTTGTAATGGGATTCCAAAATAGTGTTGTGGAACCTCATTTATAGTATCATGGAATTTTCAAATATCTATGTATTGGTTTATTGTGGTTTTCAATAATTATATGGTACTTGTACCATGAAAATTGATTGAAATATTTTTTGGAAAGTAGATAATATGTGCATAATGAAGGGATAAGGAGAAAATAAATTTTTGGATATATTAATGATCTTGTGACTGATATAAGGACAATGTGATTTCATGATTTGAGTATATAGAATTTTTGGGATTTTGGTATGTGGAAAGAGTTAACTTTTGACCGAATTCGTGTTTTCACTAAGGTTTTATGGTAGTTCATGTTCCAAGAATACATGATTAAGGTATATACATGTTTTGGATGTGACCAACAAGATATATGTAATGATATATTCATATAAATGATGGTATTCACATTCTTCTTATATGACCTTTCTAGTAATCATTTTCTTTATACTGTGAGTTTGGACAGAAGTATTTTGGTTAAGCCTAATGGTTTGAATGGATTAAGTTGGACATCAGATAACATTGTTTAAGGCTACAATTTTTTTTGATATTATTTCTAGAATGTTATAATGGTGTAGTTTTAGAAAAAATAAAAACTTGTAGGAAGGGTGAAAACCCGTCACATTGGACAAGGTTGTGAGAATAAAACCCACAACTAAAGTGTGATGGTCCATTATTGCCTACCACTGGCCTATAAGAAGTACATGGTTAGTAGAAATTAGTTTTATTTTGTTTAGCAGTATGATAGATGAATTATAAGTCCATTTTTGTAACCATATACAATTAATATCACCATATATAGACTTCTGTATATTTGATAACGTCTGCTAACCTTTTGTTTGAGACAGATGGAATGACCCATAATTCTATCAAATGATCTATTAACACTTCATTAATGACAAATTAAACTTCATTTATTTATGATATTAACTGGAAATTGTTTAAGGAACAACCAACAACGAGATTGTACCAAAATCAAGTAAGTATTTCTTCTAATTCAAAATTTTCAACTTCAAGGAAATGTTATTGAAAACAAAAAACATTGTCCTAGTACCCTAATATCTGATGAACAAGATGGTACCTTAGATCATCAAAAATTCATGGATTTGTGATTGTTTTCTTTCTTATATCAATGTTCTCTATCACTCTCCATCAGAACATGATTGCTAGATTTCCCTTCAATATCCATTTTTTCACCTATGTTCTCTTATGTGGATACCTAGTGATGAGTTAATTTGGGTAACAATAACGTTTCATAATTTTGTTATAAAAATTAATTTTTTTCATTTCTTTTTACGATGTGGGTTTCTATGAAAGAAACATTCAAGTAGTAAACCATTTATAATCCCAACAAATTTTGAGGGGGAAATTCATTTTAAGGGTGTTGAATGTGACACTCTGAAATTTTGTGAGAAAGAATGTTTTTAATTTTGTTGATGTATTGTGTTGTAAGCTACACAAATATTTTCTTGTGCTATATGGAACACTATATTATCTTGTAGTATACACAACACTATTCTTGGCTTGTGTTGCATACAACAGAGACCTTCCTCAATAGTGTGTGTTGTACACAATACCGAGTTTAACTAAACAGCGATATATTGTTATAATATTATAATGAAGTAACTGGTATGAAAACTATTAACCACTTTTTTAATTTTATAACATTATGATTAATCTTAAACATATTCTAGAACATGGTATGAGAACAAAATTAACTTTTCAGATAAAAGATGTATTTTAAAAAAATGCAGTTTTGTCGCCTTTTGATGGAACACCCATTTTAAATATAATTTTTGACAATTTTATAAGTTAAATTTGACAAATTATAATTCTTATTTTGAATAATGATATAAAAATTTATGTTGGAGATATTTTTACATTATTCTGACAACCTTCAAATTTTGATTAATAGAAAAAATACGCTAAATTTTAATTAAAAACTATTTTTTTCATCAAGATAATTTATATGATTAAATTATTCTATTAAATTGTTTTAAAGTATAAATTGAATAAATTTTTACCATTTAATATAATGTATGTAATTATCATTAATTTTACATTAAATTCATAGGTAAAAAACATTTTCAATCTTTTGCAATGTTTTAAACAAAAACGCATTTTTTCAACAATGAGATTAATATTAAATTAATTACTAAATATTATGTGTTTTGAATTTATAAAAATTTATTCCATATTCATAATTAGTAGGTCCAAATTATGTTAATAAGATACTTTTACTTTTTTCCATTATGAATAGTAACTATGGTAAATTTTATTTACCACATTTATAGATAAATCAGGTAATTAAGGGTAAAAAAATATTATAAAATTACCCTAACACTTGTATTAATATAATTGGATGGTTATATTTTGTTCTGAAATATAATCGGGTCTAAATGGTATCTATTGGAACCCACTTGTATGTGATTAATACATTTATTTTATTTTATTTAAAGAAATTTTAAATATGTCTCACTCAAACATTAATAAATAAAAAATTTTAATATAAGGTTATACAGAATATAAATTCAATTATAAATACTCATTTGAAAGATAATTTTTTTTATCATTGTTATTTATTTATGATTTTTAATAAATATATAATTACATTAATAGATTATACATTAATGATGCGGGAATTATTTATTTAGTGAAAAATCAATAATATAGTTTTTATTAAAATAATAATACCCATCAAAAAGCACAAAAACATGACCAAACCTGTTTTTCGACTATATATAACCCATAAGAATCCAAGTGTAGACTTTGGACCATTTTGAGCATTAAAAAACAGATTTTGATATTTATATTATTTTATTTTAAATGATGTCAATGTTGTCACCATCATAATTTAATAAACATAATATTTTTAAAGATTGGTGTTTTAGAAGATAAATTCTAATAAAAGTTTTCTTAAGAAATAAATTATATTTTTATTAATCATATTATTTTATTTTTAATTATTATGCAACAAATATGTATATTAAATAATTATACAAAAATGTTGTAGTGATTATTTTATTAAGAGAAATATCAAATAAATGGTTTTACAAATATTAAAATAAATATTATATTAACTAATTAATGTTCTAAACGAATTTTATAGATTAATAAGACATTTTAGAAATCTATTAAATATTTTTTTCGAATATATCTTCTGTTTGTATTTTATTTAAATTCAAATAAATGAATAGTGTCAAATTTGACACTATTGATATTTTGTAACACCCCGAGCTTCCACGATACGCTTCTCATTCAATAATGCAATAGCTTGCATTGTACGCAACTTCGAGTTCTAAAACACCGCGACTAATCAAAGTAGCCGTTATGAATAGTAATAACCACTTTTTAAAATTATAGAAATTTTATATTTCAAAATGGACTTCATTTTTGGATTTGGAATATCGAAATTAGCCTATGTTGAATTTTTGGTATTTTTCTGAGAACTTCTAATTTTTTATGAATAGTGAAAAATACTTAAAAACAACTTTTTTAATCAAAATAATTTATAGTGATAAGTTATACTATTTAGTGGTTTTAGAGTATAATTAGAATATATTTTTACCATTTTATCCAATGGTGGTCATTAGAATTATTTTAACATTGAAATTGGACATAAACAATTGCCAATCTTTTGATATAAATTGTTTCTTAAAAACACGCTATTTGTTGTGACAGCGGGAATTAATTATAAAATTAATTAATGCAACTTATATGTTTGGAATTTTTAAAATAGACATCATTTTTGAAATCGGAATATCAATTATTGCTTAGGGTGAAATTTTGCCCTTATTCTGAAAAACTTCAATTTTTGATGAATAGTGAAACCACTAAGTGGTTGTTAAAAACTGATTTTTCATTAAAATAAAATATTACCACTTCTGTGATTTGATTTTCAAAAATCCGACATACATGGTTGTCATTAAGAAGTAAAATGTGGTTCAATGAGATTAAAATAATTTTTTGGTGAATAGTAACTTTTAAGTTCTTAATCGCGATTAGAGGTAATTAGTGTAGTTTAAGTTAAAAATAATGTTTTAATAAAATAAGATGAGAATGAAACCTGTCCTAATCCTATTGGATGAGTCATGGCCGACCACGACAACCCATGGGTCAACTTGGGGACCCCATGGAGCCACTTTGGTTGGAAAATGACATTAATATATATTTATTTAATGTTAAAATTAAATTGACACAAACATGAGTTGTTTTACTAAAACTGTTTTCAAGTGGGGTTACACAAGTCCACATTTTGACTATAAATATTCATTAGAAATATAAAAAGATTTCCTACATCATAGTAGTTTTTTTTATAATTTTTAGACATTAAATAAATTAAATTATTTATGACATCATTATGATGCAGCGATGACCTCATTATTTGACGATTTAATTAAAATGAGAAGATAATGCAAAATCCAAGGCTTACACTTGTCCAAAGCCTATTGTAGGAAGATATTTCAAACCCTTATCACCTTAGACACGAATTATATAAGTGTGGGACCTTTAGAATCCGAAAAACATTGTATAATAATGTAACATTTCAATCGTTCCAAAAGAGCCACTCCTCTCCACTTATAAAAGGCCCCCACCTCTCCCACCTCATTTACACTTTAAAGCCATTTGGCTCCGCCAAACTCTGCCCAAATACTCTCCCAACTTCCCCCTCTTACTCCTAGAAGCCTCACTTTGGGCAGAACTCTTCCCAAGGAAGCCTTTGGCTCAAATCAAAAAGAGTTACCCGATTTTGAGGTAATGTCTTCTCTAATGTTGTTTTGTTTTATTTTTCTTCTCCAACCCCCTAAACTCTTTTTATTCATTTCTTTTGTAACAACAACAGTATCCTCAATATACTAGGATGTTGTTATAAGAAGGATTCGAGCCACACTTACACACACCTACATCTAATGGTTAAATAACATATGGTTTCTGTGGATGGAGAATTTCTGCCTCACGAAACGATGATTGTTCAACACTCATATAACACCTTCAAAGGTGGCCATTAAGATGTCACTATTTTTATATATGATATATAATATGATTATGTTTTACAAATGCTTCTGTATTTCTTATTTATTTCATACTTTATGATTTCCATTATGGATAAAACACGATAATTTCATTTTAGGAAATGCGGACTACCGCCCCCTCAAAGTGATTTGAATCGTTAATGCCATATGTGGGATGTATAAAGGATGGAGTAAATGGTATTATACACTATATTATACTGGAATTATATTATACATTTATATCATTGTGATTTCGTTACATTAAATATGAAATTGAAATGAAAGTAGCGTTCATGCGTACGTACGGCTTACCGTCTCAATGAACGGTGCATTTCATTTCTTACCTCTAAATGTTACGTAATATTATAAATGAATGTATATACTGGATATATATGATATATATGACATCTAAATCATGAATATACTACTTTAGATAATGGATATTCTACCACATAAACAACTTGTAATTATAAGAAGTTTATTGTTGACTCAAGTACCAAAGATCGACAAAACGACAGTTATTAACTTAAATAATTACATAATGTTCATAACATTGTAATAAGTGATATAAAAAGGATAATGAAATTAAAAATGGTTCTTAATAAGGTATATATTAACTCTAGTTTATTATTCAGGAGGTTAAAGAATGGTTGAGTCAAGTCAGACACGAGGTAAGGGAATTTCATAACCCAATTTCCATTCTTTGGGTTAATCTCCTACTTTCAAATTATGTCTTGATATTATTATGTCCTATTTTGTATTTTTACATTCTTTATGTGCACCTATAGTGAATACACATAACAGATCTATTTTATTTTAAAAATGATCTTTTTAAGGACTTTGTCTCAATCTCCTTTCATTGAGGCATATTTGGTTTTATACACAACTTTCTTTTATACGGTGTATAAACCCCTTTGACTTTTACATTTATTCAAAAGGAATCTTTTTTTATACGAAGCGTTTTACTAAACGACAAAAAGGTAATGTTTTTCTTTCCGTACTTATGCGGCGACAACGACTTCTCCACCGTCGTGACCACTATTTGAGTTTCGGCTTCCTCTACAAGCCATACCCTTTTTTTGAAGAATAAATACCACGTTATAATTTTCTTTTATTTTGGTATTGAAAATGGTTTTGAAAGCGTTTTTATTATATCAATGTGTTGTATTTAAATCTTGTGATTGAAATGTGGAAATGTTATGTTCCCTTTAGGCATGTTTTACGTGATACGATTATGTTATGGTTTATGAGATGTTTAAACCTGTTCATATGAGGAATGTATTGGACTTAATAAGTGACGGGTGGAGCCCGCTATAGCTCCTCGATGCATCGGTAGGTCTCATGAGACAACTAGACGTGGAATTGGCCGAGGCCCTTTCCCAATTTGATTTATGGTTTTGGCCGAGGCCTTAATCATTTTAGAAGTCTTGGCCGAGGCCTTGACAAAATGTTTCAGAATGTCCGACATTATACATTCCCTCATTATGAAAGTGGTTATTGATATTTCATGTGATTATTCGACCAGTAGAATATTCATGTGAAGAAGTGAATGGAATTATCTCATTTTAATTTTTCCATATTATGTTGATGTTCAAGTTTAAAAGGCTTTTGTTTTAGTTATACATTGCCTTAAATTTTTATTTTTATTTATGAAAGCTTCCGCAATATTGTTATCCTTACTGAGCATCTGAGATCACCCCTTTCAATGTTTTAATATTTTCTAGGATGTGAAGAAGTATTTTATGAATGACCTGTAGGGATTGTAAGAAGAGGATTTGAGTGTGGACTATGGAGACGTTGTTATTGTAGTTTTTCAATTTATGATATAATGTAACGTTTACGAATGTATCTAGTGTTTCCAAGGCTACTAAACTAATCGGTCTTTCGAGACTTGATATTTTGTGATCATGCCAATGTTACGAAGTAATGCACCGACTCTGGGTAGCTTGGGTCGGGGCGTTACAGTTGGTATCAGAGGCAGTTTAGTACTATCCTTGGGAGATAGATTTAGATAAACTCTGATTAGAGCACATAGCCCGAAGATAGACTTTGAGGATTAGTATAGAAGAACTTCCTAGAATTTTGGTATTATAGAGATATTATGAGTTTTCCGAGCAATACATCCCTGTCTGGATACGAGTAGGTAGAGGCGGCTCTGGCACAGATGTACCTAGGGGTAAAACCCAAAAACACCGCTTTGAGCTAGACTCGAACGGGAACTGGTGCATGATAAAGGGCCTTGCTGCACTCTTGGTTACGACACTTCCGGGGGATATGCTTAGGATAATTCTCGTTTTCTTTACAAACCACTATGAACGGTTATGAGTATATACTTCCTCAAAGAAAACATTTTATGATTATGGATTATATCAATAAATAGTTGAATTTATGTTAAGTATTTTATAAGTATGGAATTATGTATTTCGATTCATAAACTAACCTAGTTTATGACATTGTATAGAAATGGCGCCCAGTAGAAGGAATGTGAACTCCATCAATACGTATGATCCAAAGAGTAAGAAGGATCATATCTTTCATGGTATTAAGCCAACATTTAGAAGGGAAATATTCTACCATGTGTTATCAACATATGAAGAAATAGTATCATGTGTTAATAAGATAAGTAGAGAATTCTCTGAGTCTTATGGATTTGAAGGGATGAAAGAGAAGAAAAGGATGGAAGAGAGAATGATGGATAAAGGGACGAGGGAAAAGAAGAATTTTCCAATATGTGATAACTGTGGGAAGAAACACCTTGGAATTTTTCTGAAGGGAATGGGAGTTTGTTATAAGTGTGGAGAAAAAGGACACTGAGTGCGTGACTGAAAGGGTAGGAAAAAGGTTTCAAATGTACAATTCTTCATCTACAAGGAGTGGGGACACTACGCAAACCAATGTTCAAATCATCAGAGTATGCCCCAAATGATGTTATTGGATAATAATCAAGTTATGATACTACCACATATGAGGAGGAATGATTAGAGTTCTTATGTTTTTATTAAAGAATTTTTTAATTTGAGTGTTGTATCAATGATGTACTTGTTATAATAATTATGGAGTATATAAGGATTGTACTGCAGTACTATTTCATCTAGGACTTGAGATTGTGTGGAACCAAGAAAAGTGACTCCACAGTAGGTTAAATTTTTGGAAAATATATGGTTGAGAGAAAGATAAACCATAATATGGTTCTGATATGGAGATAGTGATTTTGGAATAAGACATGATTGATTCGGATAAATTATGTTGGATATTCTTAACATCCTTGAAACTGATTAATAATTTGTATACATTTTTGGATAGAAGGAGTATATCTAGTTTTCTATAAGGAATAAGGGATCATGAATGTAATCAATAAGGATTTATGGTAATTCAGTATGTTGCAGTGTTTTAAAAGAATACATGATGAAGGTGTTCACATGTTGTAACGCAGAAAAAAAGGGAGCTTCATTATGTTTACCTTCCTCATAAAATATGGAATGTGAGTTGGACAGAATTATTTTGGATAATTATAAAGGTTGGAATGGATTATATTTTACATTGGATACTATTGGTAAGGTTATTTTTGAATATTTATAAAAAGGACAACACACAGACTGAGTGACAACCCATCACGTCGGACAAAGCTATGGGAATTGAACCCACAACCATAGTGTGATTGGGATTAATCGCCTACCACTGGACTACGTGAAGTCCCTGGTTTTTACAAAATAGTTTTTCTAATATAAATGGTATGTGATAAAATTTGGAACCTTATACAATTAGGATAAGTATAATATTTTTGAGTTCTATTATCTTTTTGAGTGAAAGATGAGTTGAAGGTTGAAACTCTAATTGTCAAGCATAAATCTATATATACCTATCTCTTATTCAATGAATAAATTAATTCTTAAACTTTAGTAAAGGGATATTAAATCAAAAAAATGTGTTATCCTAATACCTTATGTCTTGTTGTACTGATGATATTTTAAATCAACATAGATTGAAGGCTTTGAGGCCCTCAATTTGACAGTTGATTGTGATTGATGACCTCAATCACTCCCTACAAATATTTACGTTTTTCCTCCAATTATATGTCTCTAATTGCCACCAATGTTCTCCTAATCGAGATCATAATTGGGTGGTGACTTTTTCATTTCCCTTTCCCTCTTATTAAGGTTAAATTTTATTAATCTTATTTCCGATGTGGGTTTTCCTCAAAGGTATTTTCTCTTTTCAACCTTTTATTTTCAAAGAAAAATTTCAAATTGCGAGGATGCAATTTATTGAAGGAGGGGAGAATGTAACACCCCGAGCTTCCACGATACGCTTCTCATTCAATAATGCAATAGCTTGCATTGTACGCAACTTCGAGTTCTAAAACACCGCGACTAATCAAAGTAGCCGTTATGAATAGTAATAACCACCTTTTAAAATTATAGAAATTTTATATTTCAAAATGGACTTCATTTTTGGATTCAGAATATCGAAATTAGCCTATGTGGAATTTTTGGTATTTTTCTGAGAACTTCTAATTTTTTATGAATAGTGAAAAATACTTAAAAACAACTTTTTTAATCAAAATAATTTATAGTGATAAGTTATACTATTTAGTGGTTTTAAAGTATAATTAGAATATATTTTTACCATTTTATCCAATGGTGGTCATTAGAATTATTTTAACATTGAAATTGGACATAAATAATTGCCAATCTTTTGATATAAATTGTTTCTTAAAAACACGCTATTTGTTGTGACAGCGGGAATTAATTATAAAATTAATTAATGCAACTTATATGTTTCGAATTTTGTAAAATAGACATCATTTTTGAAATCGGAATATCAATTATAGCTTAGGGTGAAATTTTGGCCCTATTCTGAAAAACTTCAATTTTTGATGAATAGTGAAACCACTAAGTGGTTGTTAAAAACTGATTTTTCGTTAAAATAAAATATTACCACTTCTGTGATTTGATTTTCAAAAATCCGACATACATGGTTTTCATGAAGAAGTAAAATGTGGTTCAATGAGATTAAAATAATTTTTTGGTGAATAGTAACTTTTAAGTTCTTAATCGCGATTAGAGGTAATTAGTGTAGTTTAAGGTAAAAATAATGTTTTAATAATATAAGATGAGCTTTACACTTGTCCTACTCCTATTGGATTAGTCATGGCCGACCAATACAACCCATGGGTCAACTTGGGGACCCCATGGAGCTACTTTGGTTGGAAAATGACATTAATATATATTTATTTAATGTTAAAATTAAATTGACACAAACATGAGTTGTTTTACTAAAATAGTTTTTAAGTTGGGTTACACAAGTCCACATTTTGACTATAAATATTCATTAGAAAGCTAAAAAGATTTCCTACATCATAGTATTTTTTTAATAATTTTTAGACATTAAATAAATTAAATTATTTATGGCATCATTATGATGCAGCGATGACCTCATTATTTGACGATTTAAATAAAATGAGAAGCTAATGAAAAATACAAGGCTTACACTTGTCCAAAGCCTATTGGATGAATAGATTTCGAACCATTATCACCTTAGCCACGAATTATATAAGTGTGGGACCTTTATAATCCTAAAATCATTGTATAATAATGTAACATTTCAATCTTTCCAAAAGAGCCCCTCCTCTCCACTTATAAAAGGCCCCCACCTCTCCCACCTCATTTACACTTTCAAGCCATTTGGGTCGGCCAACCTCTGCCCAAATACTCTCCCAACTTCCCCCTCTCACTCCTAGAAGCCTCACATTGGGCAGAACTCTTCCCAAGGAAGCCTTTGGCTCAAATCAAAAAGAGTTACCCGATTTTGAGGTAATGTCTTCTCTAATGTTGTTTTGTTTTATTTTTCTTCTCCAACCCCCTAAACTCTTTTTATTCATTTATTTTGTAACAACACCAGTATCCTCAATATACTAGTATGTTTTTATAATAAGGATTCGAGCTACACTTACACACACCTACATCTAATGGTTAAAGAACATACGGTTTTCTGTTGATGGTGAATTTTTGCCTCACGAAACGATGATTGTTCAACACTCATATAACACCTTCAAAGGTGGCCATTAAGATGTAACTATTTTTATATATGATATATAATATGTTTATGTTTTACTTATGCTTCTGTATTTCTCATTTATGGCATACTTTATGATTTCCATTATGGGTAAAACGCGATAATTTCATTTTAGGAAGTGCGGACTACCACCCCCTCAAAGTGATTTGAATCGTTAATGCCATATGTGGGATGTATAAAGGATGGAGTAAATGGTATTATACACTATATTATACTGGAATTATATTATAGATTTATATCATTATGATTTCGTTCCATTAAATATGAAATTGAAATGAAAGTAGCGTTCATGCGTACGTACGGCTTACCGTCTCCATGAACCGTGCATTTCATTTCTTACCTCTAAATGTTACGTAATATTATAAATGAATGTATATACTTGATATATATGATATATATGACATCTAAATCATGAATATAATACTGTAGATAATAGATATTCTACCACATAAACAACTTGTAATTATAAGAAGTTTATTTTTGACTCAAGTACCAAAGATCGACAAAACGACAGTTATTAACTTAAATAATTACATAATGTTCATAACATTGTAATAAGTGATATAAAAAGGATAATGAAATTAAAAATGGTTCTTAATAAAGTATATATTAACTCTAGTTTATTATTCAGGAGGTTAAAGAATGGTTGAGTCAAGTCAGACACGAGGTAAGGGAATTTCTTAACCCAATTTCCATTCTTTGGGTTAATCTCCTACTTTCAAATTATGTCTTGATATTATTATGTCCTATTTTGTATTTTTACATTCTTTATGTGCACCTATAGTGAATACACATAACATATCTATTTTATTTTAAAAATGATCTTTTTAAGGACTTCGTCTCAATTTCCTTTCATTGAGACACGGTGTATAAACCCCTTTGACTTTTACGTTTATTCAAAAGGAATCTTTTTTTATACGAAGCGTTTTACTAAACGACAAAAAGGGAATGTTTTTCTTTCCGTACTTATGCGGCGACAATGACTTCTCCGCCACCATGACCACTATTTGAGTTTCGGCTTCCTCTACAAGCCATACCCTTTTTTTGAAGAATAAATACCATGTTATACTTTTCTTTTATTTTGGTATTGAAAATGGTTTTGAAAGCGCTTTTATTATATCAATGTGTTGTATTTTAATCTTGTGATTGAAATGTGGAAATGTTATGTTTCCTTTATGCATGTTTTACGTGATACGATTATGTTATGGTTTATGAGATGTTTAAACCTGTTCATATGAGGAATGTATTGGACTTAATAAGTGACGGGTGGAGCCCGCTATAGCTCCTCGATGCATCGGTAGGTCTCATGAGACAACTAGACGTGGAATTGGCCGAAGCCATTTCCCAATTTGATTTATGGTTTTGGCCGAGGCCTTAATCATTTTAGACGTCTTGGCCGAGGCCTTGACAAAATGATTCAGAATGTCCGGCATTATACATTCCCTCATTATGAAAGTGGTTATTGATATTTAATGTGATTATTCGACCAGTAGAATATCCATGTGAAGAAGTGAATGGCATTATCTCATTTTAATTTTTCCATATTATGTTGATGTTCAAGTTTAAAAGGCTTTTGTTTTAGTTATACATTGCCTTAAATTTTTATTTTTATTTATGAAAGCTTCCGCAATATTGTTATCCTTACTGAGCATCTGAGATCACCCCTTTCAATGTTTTAATATTTTCCAGGATGTGAAGAAGTATTTTATGAATGACCTGCAGGGATTGTGAGAAGAGGATATGAGTGTGGACTATGGAGACTTTGTTATTGTAGTTTTTCACTTTATGATGTAATGTAATGTTTACGAATGTATCTAGTGTTTCCATGGCTACTAAACTAATCGGTCTTTTGAGACTTGATCTTTTGTGATCATGCCAATGTTACGGAGTAATGCACCGACTCTGGGTAGCTGGGGTCGGGGCGTTACATATTTGATAAACAATAACATATTATTAAATTGTTTAAAAATCACATAAAATATTCAAAAATTACAAATTAAAATTTATATGGTCTAAAATGTCATAAAGTATCCAATTATGTACAATTAACAATACATAAGTATGTATTTATAACCATTTATAATTTATAACATTGTTACAACAAATATAATTAAACAGATTAAATAAGGATAAATCAAAATGATATGGTTAAAAATAAAACAAAAACTTCTCGAAATTTATTTGGATGATTATATTAAAACCCTATCCTCTCTCATATATGAATTTGAGAAACATTGGATTTTTTTAAGTGGTGTTTCTGTTTATTATAAATTAATATTTTGGAGGTTTCCAAAAGTGCCCCTCTACTCTCTTACAAAAGAGAACCTACTCCCTCTTCACTTCACTCCATTTTGAGCCTTAAATATCAGAAAAACCCTACCAATTATTCTTCTCAACCTCCCTAATTACATTATAGAGGTTCTGGTCTTCTCAAAAGACCAACTCTTGTGCCCTAAGACGATGTTTAAATGAAGCACTTCGAGGAAAAAGTAATATCTTCTACCGATTCTTTCAAATTTATTTATTCTTCTACATAATCTTCTTTAGTTTTTTAATTATAAAGTAATAACATCAGTATAAATCATATAATTATATTTTATTATAAATATGAAACAATCCTATTTCACCTTTAACCCATCCTACGAAAAATGAAATCACCGTGCGTGCGTACGTACAGAATACCGTCTCCACGCCGTGGTGAAATCTTTTTTTTTCATCACCAACATACTTGAATGGGTATAATGATTGAAAAAATTACTATATATATGATTATTTTAAAAGTTATATTGATTCTGAAATATTATAAACTATACACTTAAATACAATTCTACAATCATGGGAATGATATCATTGCTCGTACGTACGTATGGCCTACCGTCTCCACGATGTGATGTGATTCGTTCTATATGATATTCATTGAGGAATGATTATATAAATGAATTGAATGAATTAATATGATATATATTATACTAATAATATTATTTAAATGTTATATATATAAAATAAAAAGAGTAATATGAATTTATTCAACAAAACATGTATAATAACAAAAAATAGTTAACACCCGTATAATGAGTAATAATGAAAGGTTACTAATATACTGCTAAGAACATGACCATATATGATATCATAAAAATAAAATATGATTTTAGAATAAGTTAATGAAATTATTTAAATCATTAAACTGGAGGTTCAAATATGTACAAAACAATCAGACCTACGTTATGGGGTAACTTTTCAAATCTTATTTCTATCTGAGATTGTTTATTCATAAGTATTTACTATGGTTATATTTATCATCCATGTCCATATCCTCTAAAACTGTATTCATAAACTATTTACTAACCATAAATCTATTTTTAAATTCATTTTTTCCCTTTTTTGACTTTTTCCACATTATATGGAAGGAATCTTTCTTTTTTTAACAAACAAGGTAGTTTTTAACTTCTCCGGCAAAAGTACGAGGGTAATGTTTTTTTAACTTATATAGAATGAATGGATTTTTACAGTTTCATAACACCTTATTTTTATGATCTTCATCTACAATATTTCTTGATTATTTTTAATTAAATTATTTTCTTTTAAAATTTCACGACATTTTCAGAAAAGAAAATGATTCTGAAGAAGACAAGATATTTTTCTCAAGAATTCATTTCAACTGTTTTTTCAATACTATTTTCCATCTATGATGGAATTATTTAATATGGATATGTTTCATGTATAATTTCCCAATTATTTAAATGGTTTTATTTTTTTATGAAGAAATTGTATCCATTGTGTTATATGGATTATGTTATGATGGGATGATTTATATGAAACCCATTTTATTCATTGGGTTATGATGAATGATTTTTGTTTATTTTCTATCACACAAAACAATGATTTCATTATGATATGGGTGGGAACTATATCTCTCTCCATTGAATTGGGTAAAAATTTATATCTCATGAGATAAACATGGCTGAATAACAAGTAAATTTGGTTCAGTAATACAGGTCTATAACGACAAGTAAACCTGGTTCAGTAATAGAATGTGTCTACTATGATGGTGTTGGAAGCAATGTGTTGGCTACTAAGGAAATAATATCGTGTTATTAATGGATTTCAAAAATTACATGTTTTATTCCCATGCTATTTTATCGTTATTGATGTTCCTTTAAAATCTATACCTTACGTACTACCAAGATTTATTTCACAACACAAGATTTTGATGTTTATACTTTATGTTTATGTTTTTATGTTCAAATGTATATGGTTTGTTTCATTTACTCTATTATTTCCCTTAATTAGAATTTAATATTACCCTTTATATGTTTTTCCCCAAAATATAAATAAAGGTTTCAATTAAGGATACAAAATTCTAATATCTTTATGGGAGATGTTGAAGATCTTTCATCGTGATTAGAATATTATGTTCTGAGTTTCCATAGATACTAAACAATTACAGTCCTTGGGTGTTTGTTTTTGATATGTATTAAGTATTCCACAAAAGCAATTTTTGTCCATATACGTCATGCTTGGGTATCTAAAACATTTAAACTATTATAAAACTTATATTGATAATTTATTATGTTTATGTAATAATAATTATTTATCTCTAATTCTATCAGATGAGAGATGAAATCATCGATCATGTGTTTGACGTACTACCTCCTCGTGAAGTGATGTAGTTCATTTTCAATTTTAACCTTTCATCGAAGAATATAATGATGGATTCAACATAAATATATGATATTTCTGATATTATTATTCTTTTTTAGTTTTAATATCACATATACATTTTTACATTCCTATATCTTTTGAATACGATAATGACACTCATGTGTACAGTGGACTACCACCTCACAAAGCAATGTGGTTCATTTTTCACATACTCTTTACATGGAATATAATGAGTATAAAATTAATTAATATACGTGACATATATGATATTATATTTATTTTGAGAAAATGATATATCACACACTTCCTTACAAATTTCACATGTTATAGAAATGATAACACCATTCGTACATACGTATGCCCCACCGTCTCCACAGAGTGATGTTATTCATTTTCCTTGTATGGAGCTTAAGAAGAATTGTAATAATGTATATACTAAGTAAATATTATATTTATACAATTATTATTATTCTGGATATTAATTACTTATATCCTATGCACAAGAACGGGCACATTCATTAAAAAAGATATATGAGAAGTAAGGTAATTATCATACAAAATAATGAAAATAATGAAATATTATTAACAAATGAGTGGTAAAATGTTATAATAGGATCATATATGATATTATAAATTTTATTATTGTTCTTTTATAAATTAATAATATTTAAATATCCATTATAAAAGATGTTAAATCATGTCTAACCAAAATTATGTCTAAGGTAAGGTACACCTTCTCAATTTTCTTTCATTGAGGAATATTGTAATGTTATAAACCTAATTACTTTTATATAGTGTATATAGTACCCCTATGACATGTAATATAATTATTTCTATATTATTTAATGTATTTTGAGATCAATTTTAATTATTTGATCCAAGGAGATCTTTCAAAAAAGTTATCTGGTGATTTGGAATTTCATAACTCAAACTCATTACATTGGGTTATATTACATCTTCCTTGTCTATGGTATTATAAGACTATGTGTTTAATGATTTATAATTAAATTATTTTGTTTTCCAAAATTCATAATGTTCATTTACCCTGATACACAAAATCTATTCATTAATTAATTCTCACTTCAGTATTGTGATCTTTCCAATGGTTTATTTCATATTCTCACTTTAAATTGGTATTATTTATAATTGGATTTAATTTGAAGGGAATTATTGAATAATTTTTTAATAAAGCCTTTAATTTATATCTACTCTAATTTTTATGAAATTTTCATGTAATAATACAGTCTTTTTCTCTATGGTACTTAAAATTATTGAAAATTTTTTCCCAAATATTTGACATCATCTCTACCTTAGGTTAGAAATATATTTTATTCCAAAACCATGATTTCAAAAAATGATTTCAATTTTTTTAACCTTATAAAAATGAATTATTAAAAACATTTTTACCCATTTTTACTTTTTTTAAAAAAATAAAGGAATCTTCATGCTATTTTTAAAACTAGGACTATTTTGATTTTACCGAAAAATTGAAAGGAATATTAGTTTTGATCTACTCTACATGTTTGATATTTCCTGATATCATGACCTCTATATGTTTTTAACTATTAGTTTATATGTTTTAAATATTATTTTCAATAAAAAAGTTATTTTAAATTTTTTTGAAAACTTTATGTTTTGAAATTTTATTTTCTAAAATGAAAAGGTTATTTTCTATATAAATATTTTTAAATATTTTATATTGAATTTATATTAATCCCAAAACCCACCATGTTTTCTTACTCCAATTTGTATATGTTGGATTGGAACTATCCTATTAATCTATATAGATGTATTATGATAATTTTATCTAATTAATGTATTTACATTCTCTTTCTTGATTCATTTTTGTAGTCATTAAATTTCCCTTGAAAAATTCACTTTTCTATCATGACTGGACATTAAATGTTCCCTAAATATCCATATTATATATCACAGACGTTTTTATTTCTTTGACCATATCTCATTTATAAATATGGTATTCTAATTTGAAATTTATTTTCAAATATGGGAAAATATTGATAAATATGTATAATTTACTCAATATAGTTATTTGATGATAAAGAACATTATTCATGAATTAAATCAATTATTTGATATATGATTACTAATTTGGAAATGTAGACACATGTAGGGGCTAGTTATAGATATCCCCAAGATGCATCGATAGCCTCGTGATATTATTCAATTATCTATCCTTGGTTAAATGTATTTCAACCTATCAATTTTGAATTGTCTTAGGGAATGATCAAGATGGTAGATGTATAATGATTCCTAAGATCCTGGTATCCAATAATTAAAAATTTTCTTTATAATTTAATTATTTTTATTCATGGTATTTTCATAATGGTATTATATATGGATGCATTTCATTCTTATTTTATTGATTAAATAGAATTTTTTTCGGTTATTTACATTTCTATATTGATTTTGTCTTATCTAATCATTATATTATAATTAATGAAATGGCATGTGTGTTCAGTTATTTAACATTCCAAATTGAATATTCCTAATATTATCCTAATAGTAAAATTATATAAAATGAATGTGTGTTCTATTATTTACCTTTTCAAATAAATTTTGATGATTGATTCATAATATATTTAGTTTTAATTAACCTTTACCGAGCTTCTAATGCCACCCTTATTTTTTCCATTTCCCCATAATCCCATGAAGTGTACTGTGAATGGTAAGAAAGTATATTTTAGTGGTAATAATGATATTATTTAAAAAAATTATGTTGTGATTTGTGTTTTCAAATGTAATATAATACTAATGTATGTATTTCGTTTACCAATATTACTAAACTATTCATTCCTTTAGGAAGAAATTCCTTGTATATTATGGAAATGTAATAAATTAGACACTGGCACTAGGATACTGGTTTTGAGGTCACTATATTTGGTATCCAAGGATTTCTAATAAAAACCTATGGGACGAGATTTAGTAAAACATGGATTAGGGAACATAACTGGGATTTATAATTTGAGGACAAACATATAAGATCATATTAATGTTTTGGCAAGTTAATTATTATTATTTTTTCTGTGAAATGAATTCCTGACTTGATAATAAAAGTGGACATAGTTTTGAAACAGAGGTACCTTGGGGTAATAACTCTGAAATGGGTGCATTTGGATTGAACTGATCATCACCTAGTGTATCACAATGAGCAATTTTGGGCTCCGAGTTGGACATTAATAGGGGATATTCTAAGGATATATAGCATTTTATTTACATAACATTATGGATGATTTGAATATATGATGAAAATTAATAAGATATATTAAACCTAAGGTGTATTATATTGAAAATAATGTGTTTAAAAGGAAAGAATATTTCTTAATGTGTTTAAAATAATGTTATAAAACAAATAATTGTCGGGGAATAAATGATGAGTACTATGGATGGAAATAAATATCTTCTTATAGATCCATTTATTGTTCAATGTCACAAATTTTAAGAAATTAGGCATTATCTCAGTCAATTAACTCTTATTAAGGTTTACCCCTATACTAAATAAGGTCCTTTTTTGAAATAAAATGGATTAATTAGATATGTATTTTGATTTAAGAATTAAATTATATAAGTATTTTACAACTGGTATTTTTTTATATGAATCATGAACCATATAAGGATTGTGTGAAATTTTAGAAACATATGTGTATTCAACAACTTAAGAGTTATGGATATCATCATGGGTTTATTATTTTATCTTTGATCATAAGTTCAAAGTCTTAAACACCCCTTTTTAGGATTCATGTGATGGGATTCTTCCAAGATTAAGAATATTTGGGAGAAATTAATGGAAATTATATGGTTTAGTGGAAAAGTTATTTGATAATAATTTATTTATATTTTAGAAACATGTCTTTGAATGTATTGGTGAGGTTTATGGTTAATATGATCATAAATTACATTGTAAATATAGTAAAATATGATTATTAGACATTATGGGGAAATTTGTTTTATTGAGAACCTTAGAAAAAAGGTTCTTTAATGATTAATTTTATTTAATAGATTTATATCATATTTTTTTGGGAACTTTATTTGAATTATATAAATATGGTTTTAGAAAAGGACCACCTGTATGGTGGGTGATAATATGTCACAATAGGAAAGGCCACAACACTTGATCCCACAACCTAAGCTCGATAAGGGTTTAATTTATACAACTATCCCACATGATTTCCTTGTAAATATGTCATTAATTATTGAAAGATAATTTTAAAAATTGGAATTAATGATGAACCAGTGGTGCCAATTTTGTAGTTAAGATATTAATGTATTATATTGGATAAATTATGTGAACCATATTGTTTGGAATATGATTAAAGATATATGGAAATAATTTTCCTTATTTTATGGATCTTATGATTTTTTAAATGTAAATTTCATTTCATCATGAATAAAAAATACATTCCCACATTTCATATAGCAAGCTATTAATTGTTAATTAATCAAATCACAACTACATGATGAAATTGTTCCTATAAAATATGAAAGCATAAATTAAATATATATTCTTATACTATAATATTATAAAATAATTAATATTCATTATCAAAAGGACCATGAAAAAATTATCTTATGACATTAATATCTTGTGTATATGATGGTCTTTTAAATCATCCCAGATTTATAGTTTTTTAGTCTTTAACTTTCCATTGATGATTCACTTTCTTGTGATCATTGGCCAATTTAATTATTTTTAATTATTTATGATTTTTTCATATATATATATATTCATTTTTCACCAAATTTAAATGAATTAGAAACTTAGTTATGTGACATTTTCTACTTCCCTTTCTCTCTTATTAAGAGCTTGTTTTATTTAATATTTTTATGATGCGGGTTTTCAACAAAATAATTTTCAAATATCAATCCTTTGTTTACCGAGATTAAGTTGAAATTGTGAAGACATGATTTATTTATGGTGGGGAAAATTTAACACCCTTAAATAATTATATAAGAACATTTTATTTTATAGTGTATGAAACACAAATCATCGAGCTTAAATAAATTACAGAATATATTTCTTTAAATTTAATCTCATCGATAGCTTGTAGAACACACAATAAAAATTCAAAATGAACCATAATATTGTATAATATTATAAAATAATTTCTAAAATTTTTGGGTATGAATATAATTAACTAAATTATTAAAATTATTGTAATATATTTATTTTAAATAAAATAATAGTCACTTAAAGGAAAAAAATGTTTTCTGAAAAACTATTTTTTTTCTAAAAGATGGTTTCTCTGTGTTTTGCAAACATAATTTAAAATTAATTTTTACCAATTTTATAAAATTTATTTTACAAAATAGAAATAATTTTTTAAATTATAATATCAAAATTATCTTATGGTTCTTTTTTGGGTTTTTCTGAAAAAATTATTTTTTTCGATGAAAAAAGAAAATTTCTGAATTCTAATTAAAAAGTGCATTTATTTTAAATTAGACATAAAGTTAAATGATATATTTTAATTGATTTTAGTGTAAAAAATTTTAAATTATATATTTATTAATCCAATTTATATCTTTATAAACATTTTCATGTTAAATTTTTAAATTAGGACATTGTAACCTTTTAAACATTTTCTCATTGAAAACCTACATTGTCATCCCGTCAACGAGATTAATTTTAAATTATATTTTTAAAAATATGTGAATTATATTTAGAAATATTGATTAAATATTTGGAATCATAATAATTTGTATTATCTAGTAAGTTCAAATTAAATTTTTACCGAAATCAACACTGAAAATAGTAAAAATTAATTCCCACGTTTAAGGAAAACATTAGTTTACTATAGAGTTAATATAAGAAGACGAGGGTTAAAAATGACCCAAAACTTTTATAAATTCAATTTTAATATTATATTTTCATATTATCTAAACAATATAGTATATAGGTTCATTTTGAAGCTTTTTCATGTGGATGAATTTATAATTTTGGATTCTTTTTTGGAAATTTCCAAGAAATTTACAAGAGGGTTCCATATCCCAACTAATAAAAGTGAAACCTATACCATAAATTATTAACACCATTAAAACCATTTGTCTAGACCAAAAACATTAAAATTGTCTCCCAAAAAACCTTAGACTCGTTATATATTTTCTGGTTATACCAACATAATTCCCCTAGGGCTTTTAAGAGGTCATCTGTATGAGGTTTCTCTTAGAGAAGGTAATTATCTTAAAAATGATATTTCATTTTATTTACTAAATTTAATAATTAAATTATGTATTAATACATAAAAATTAATAACACCCATATATCCCATATAATGAGTTTTTTATTCTATTGATTTTAAAACAAGTATCTTTCCCCACTTCCATCTAAATGGAAATTAAATAACTGATCATGTGTATAACAGACTACCGCCTCGCGAATAGATGTATTTCATTTTCCGTCACAAACATTGAAGGATAGATATAATGAAAGATTTAAAAAATTTATATAATATTTATAATATCATTATAATTATATAATTTTAATATCACTTATACCTTTTTATGTTTCATTCTGTTTCAAATATGATAATGAAGCCCATGTGTGTAACATACTACCGCCTCACCAAGTGATGTGATTCATTTCCAATTATGATTTATATAGAATTTAATGATGATAAAATTAATGAATTTATGTGATATATATGATAATATATTTATTATTTAAAATTAATATTCTTCCCACTTCCTTACCCTTTCACCTGTTAAGGGAATGATTTCATCACTCGTCCGTACGCACAACCTACCTTCTCCATGAAGCGACACCATAAATTTTACATGTCCAAATTTTAATAGTGGTTATAATATTTTATATACTAAGTAAATATTATATTTATACCATTATAGTAATTCTGGATATGATTTATATATATTCTATGTACATGAAATGGAACTTTCAATACAAAACACCCATTAGAATACAAGGTAATTAACACCAAAACATAATTAAAATAATAAAATATTATTAACAAACTATTGGTAAAATTTTATAACAGAATAATATATGATATTATAATTATTATTATAGTTTTTTTATAAATTAAGAACATTATTTATACCATTGTATAGGCAGTTAAATCACATTTATCCAAAATGAATCGTGAGGTATGGTACTTCATCTCATTTTCCCATCATTGATGAATATTGTAATGTTATGAACCAAATTTCCTTTAAATTGTGTATATACTGCACCTTTTACATGTAATATCATGATTAATTAATAATTTATGTTATTTTAATTTTCAATTTGAATTATCTCATCCAATGGTATTTGATATAATAGTTACCAAGTGGTACTGAATTCCATAACTCAATTTATTTTAATTGGGTTATATTACTTATTTGTTGTCATTGATATTAATAGATTATGTGTGTAATGAATTATGATTAAATTATATAATATTTCCAATTTTCCATGTGGATTAAAAATTGATACACATAATTGACTCATTAATTAATCATCACTTCAATGTTATGATCTTTTAAAGGGTTTATTTCAAATTTCATTTTGATCGAGATTATTTATATTTGAATTTACATTGGAGAAAATTATTTTATCATTAATTAATAAACCCTTAAAATTTATTCCCATTTTTTTATTCGTTGGTTTTTTTAATAAATAGTACCATTTTCCACTCTTAATCAGTTAAAATGTTTGAGAATGTGTTTTTAAAGAAATCTAACATTATTTCTCTATATGGTTGAAAATATTATGTCCTCTAAAACCATGTTTTTTTTTGAAATATTTAAAAAATATTATTAACATTTGAAATGATTTATTAAAGACATTTTCACATATTTTAACTTATTTACAATTTTTCTAATGGAATCATCATATTGTTTCCAAAACAAGGCATGTTTGTCTTTTAATAAAAAAGTAAAAGTAATATTTTTTTCTACTTACTCGGTATGTATTGAATTTTATTCCATCATAACAACTATATATTTTTTAATATTACTTTATAAGTGTAAAATATTATTTTTGAAAAAAAATAATTTTCAAAAAAAATGCGAATGTTTTAAAAATTGATTTTCCAAATGAAAAGAGTATTTTCCTCAAACATGTTTTTAATGATCATTTTATGATATTTCTATTCATCAATGGAGACAACCATTTTTTTGTACTCTAATTGGGGTATGTTGTATTAATTCTGTCATTATTATATATATTGAATATTTATGATCATTTTGACCCAATTATGTATTGACATTTACTTTCCTGATTTATTTTTTGTAGTCATTAACATTCCATTGAAATATTAACTTTCCAATGATCATTGGACATTAAATTTCCCTGAAATTTCTATATTATGTATCGTGTATATGCATTATTCATAAACCATATATCATTTATAAATGTGGTGTATAAATTTGATTGTTTTTTTATCTGGGGAAATATTGATAAATACTTACTTTTTCCCCAATATATATATTTTATTATAAGTCAAATTATTCAGGAATTAAATCAATTATTCGATATTTGAGGAAATATTTGGACATGCAAACATATGTGGGGACTGATCATAGATATCCCCTTGATGATTGGTAGTATCATGAGATGAATCCATTGGCCAGACTTTGTTAAATGGGTGTCTAATAATTAGTTTTATACTACCTTAAAGAATGATGATGATAGTAGAGGTATAATGATATATGAGATCATAACATCCAATAATTAATTATCTTCCTCATTGAGAATATAGTTATTATTATCTATTATATTTTTATAATGATATTTTCTATGGTTCATTTCTTTCTCATTTTATTGATTAAATGGAATGTGGGATCAGTTTTTTTCTTTTCATATTCATTATGTCTTATCTAATAATGATAGTTAAATCGTTTTAATGGTGTTTGTGTTAGGTTATTTACCTTTATATATAGATTACATCTCATATAATCATGATATTCGAATTGTTTAAATGGCCTTCCTATTCATTTATTTTCCATTACATTTCGTTTAGTATTATTGATTGAATATAGCTACCACAATACATAACACATACTAGGAATTTGACATCACCCTTATTTGTTTCTAATACCTACGATTCCATGATGTGTACTATGAATGATATTAAACGATATTCTAGAGGTAATAATGATGTTATTGAAAAAAATTATGTGGTTAATTTTTTTCAAATTTAATACAAGACTTAAGTATGTATCTAGTTTTACAGAACTACTAAACTATTTGGTCTTTATTAATGAAATTCCATCTATCTAATTCCACTTTAATAAAGAATACATCGGCTCTAGGATACTAGATTTTGGATTTCTACATTAGACCCTTTGAGGAGCCTTGTATTATGTACCTATAATGTAATATAACTACAGGATAAGGTTTATGGATTCTATTATATTAAAATAAATTTTATTCGTTGAATTTTTATTTCCATCCTACTATTTGTACTATAATACAACTAAGATTAAATTTTGTATTTCCAAAAGCACTTTTGAGTAAAAGTGAGAAACGATAGAAATTCAATGCTGAGAGCTTTAGGAACAGTGAGAAATCACAAATTCATTAATAGATATACAAAATATATTGGATTTTCATACCTAATATAGCCACCAATAAAGGTCATGGGCCTTTGTATCCAAATCATCTTTGAAAAGGTATTCAATGTAGTTGACAAGATTGTCCCATGTTTCGATGTACTCCTCCGCATTGATTTTCCTTTTGTTAAAGTCCTGTGCTAAAAGAAATAATTCTTTGTATATCTTGTCCCTTTGATTTTTGTTGAAGTCAACTTGAAGATCCCTCTTTAAAATTTTGTTCTTCTCCTCCTCTGATTCCATGATCTTAACAAACTCTTTATGTATTTCTTCCTTTGAAGATATAAGTACCTCTAAGAGTTCCTTCCCATTTTTCTCATCCACTGTTCCCATTTCCTCCCCCTACTTTATTTATTTTAGGATCTCGAATCTTGATTTTCTGTTTTCCCTTTTGAAGAACCATGATATCATTACTACCCTAAACCTGGTCCGTAGTTGCATCGACCATCACCTTTTCCTTACTGGTCAACCTTGTCTCCATCGGCTTCGGCAACTGAGAATAGTCCTTCCAGCCTTTGCATTTCTTCCCATCAACCATAATCCATTTCCTGCATTTCTATTCCCCTTAAGACCCTTCTTCTTCATTGGACTATAAATCCCTCTGACTTTAGTGCCCTCCTCACAATCCATTGAAAGTTGACTAGAGAGCTCTTCCTCCTAATCAGCCTCAGATAAAATAGTGGAATCCACTTCCACTGCCTCTTGCATCTCATGCCCCGAGATCGTCCATAGCTTATGTTCAAACCCTTTCTCATCCAACCAATCAAATTGATTACATAACATTAGATATGGATTACTTATAACAACACAAAGTTTCATTAATGGAAAATCCCTCTTGATCTAGTTAAATGTCTCTTTATAATTTTTTTTATAAGATGTCAACTTCTTTGGTTTTATGATAAAAGTGTAACCGTTACTTTTATAGCCGGTGAACAGCGATCACATGATTATCATAAATATAAGGCTTTAACGAACCCAATTTTACTTAGACAAAGGAATCGATGGCCTCATCCAGTAGAATTTCCCCATATGAATCCCATTTGTTGGAGCTCGGAAAAGAGGTGGCATCCTTGGGCTTCGCCCTTCACCAAGCCCAAGATGAGCTTCATTATGTCAAGCTCGAACGTGACCTTCTACGGGAAAAGTGGAAGTTGATAGAGATTACCACTCGAGCGATGTTATCTGAGACGCCCCAAGAATCTGTCACCATCGTACACCTTACCCATCGGTCTTATGCGGCTATTTTGAGGGGTTATGTAACAAATAAGTAGTACTATGTTCATGTACATTATTTTTTTGTATATAATAATGAATATAATTTCTAGTCTTGTTTGATACATTATAAATAGTTTTTAAAGTACAAATGGTGTTTTTAGTTATTATTTAATTAAGAATTCAATTTTATTAAATTATGGGATTTTTGAATTAAATAATATTTTAATAAAATATAATTATTAATATTAAATTAATTTTTATTAAATATAAATGATCTTATAAATTTATGAATGCAATTAAAATTTTTATTATGGTTTGAAATCCATTTCTGTCAAAACCCGTGAATTTTCAATAAATGTTGGCTATTATTTTAAAAGTGAAAATCAACATATTTAGAAATTTTTTTTGATGAAATAAATGTCATTTCTAGGATCAGGATGTTGAAATTATCCAACGGTGAATTTTTCATAATTTTCTAAGACAGTCAAATTTTTGGCTAAAAATTAAATACCGTTTAAATATATAATGTGTTTTATGACATCATAATGATCCAATGGCAATGTAATAAAATACATTAATCCTTATTTTGGGCCAATATATGTTCTAACATTAAAATAAAGTGATTTTGGTTTTGTTTGACTTACTTTTCAAATCATTAATGAACCCCTCAAGACTTATTCAACACTTTGCCTTTTTAATTTAATTTCCATGGGAGTGTGACTCACCTCCACATAAGCAAACTTATTATTTTAATAATTTCGGACCTTGTCCTAGTAAAATATTTTTTTCCTCTTTCCTTTTCCAGAAACCATGGGCAAAAACCATGGGATGGTTTGTGGTTTGAATTATTTTAATATAAGGGGTCCCAAACCTAAATAATAAATAATTCTCTCACCTTTCCTATATAAACCCACCCAAGATCCCACTTCCTCCTCACTAAAATCCTTTGGAGTTCGTCAAACCTCTTCCCTACTCTCTCTTGAATCCTCCCAAGTTTCCCCAAGCTCCCAAGAAGCCTCTCACAAGTCTCTCTCTAGCCATTGGAAGCACACTTCCAAGTAAGGGTTTTTTCTTCCTTTCTCATTTTTTTCAAATTTTTTTAAGTTGTTTTCCCCTTTTAATTTAAATTATGAATATTAGGGTATGGTTTCGCACCTCCCCCATACTTCCCTCTTATTTTTTTAATGATGAGAGACCCCTTTCTCTCTCATTAAATGCCTCCCATGTACACCTGTTACTATGCCGAAATTCCGAAAGGAACTTCTCTCTCTTCTTTTACATTCAAGAAATACTTTTGTATCATGAATCTAAATTCCTTTTCAATTGTTGGTACATGTATCTATATGATATCCTTACTGTCAATTAAATGTAAATATGATGAGGAACCCCTTTCTCTCGCATCATCATTTTTTTATGAATTCTTATGTCACGCCGTTACGCTGCCGAAATCGCACCAATTTTCTAAGCCAATGTCATTGTGTAGTAAATAAACAGCCCATTTCTCCATCAAGGGTATTCACCTTTATGCACATTTACTTATTGATTTTAAAGTTTCATTTATGAATTCCACATTCCTTTATCGTGGAATAAATGATTATGTTTTATGAATCCAGGTTTTTTGATGCCTGTGGCACACTTATGCATGAAATGAAATGTTTAAGAAGGGTACACCCTTATAGAGCTCCAATGCATTGGGTAAAGTATAGTATCATGATACTTCATGTGAAATGAGTGTTTACTCATGATAATTAAAGTGCAATGAGTGTTTACTGGTGCTTCATGTGCAATGAGGGTTTACTCATGCTCCATATGCAATGAGCCTTGGCTCATGCTAATTCAATGTTAAGTGTTGTTGCCACATTTCCATGTTATGATTACCATGCTTTATCATGCCTTTATGTTAATGTTTCTTTTATGCTCTATTGATATACCTATTGTCTAACATGTATTGTACTCCTCATTTTATTCCATGTGTACTCCCTTACGGGGCTTTATAGCTCACCCTTTTCTTATGCATGTCCTCAGTTTATCCCATGCAATGCTAAGTACGAGGGAATGTAGTGGTCATGTAAAAAAAGTTTTCAATAAAGATGTTGAATTTCATGTTTTATGTTTCTATGTCATGATCCTAAGCCCCAAAGACACTAAACCTCTCGATATTCTTTGTTGTATCAAGTGATTCTTTATGTAATAAATCATGATTAATTTGTAATAAAAAAGCAGGGTTTTCATAGTTGGTATCAGATGATAGGTTTAGTTATTTTTGGGATTAGGAAACCCTAGTAAAGCCATAGATACAAGACTAAGTATAATAAAAACATCCCTATGTTTTGGTAAATACTAAGTAAGTGGTTTATCAGAAAAATACATCCATGTCTGGATACGAGCAGGTAGAGGCGGCTCTGGCACAGATGCATCCTAGGTGTAAAACCCGAAAACACCGCTTTGAGCTAGACTCGAACGGGAACTGGTGCACGACAGTGGGCCTTGCTGCACTCTTGGTTTTGACAATCCTAGGGGCTATGTTTTAATAAATTCACAATCTTGGTATGAACCCTTATTAAGGGAAAAATGCCCCTAAGAATATATGTTAGAAAGTATATCATGAAAAGCCTAGATTGAATCCTATAGATTCATGAGTTAAAGGAATTAAAGTTTATTTATAATTCATCAACTTTTGTCTTTGGATTACCCTTTATGTGTTACCCCTAACTTTCCTTTTATTGCAGCCAATGTCTGGTAATAGGAGGACTCGAGCTAACAACCGTTGTGAAGATCAGTGTGATGATTGTACTAAGGAGATGCCCAATCCAATGGGAGCAGGAATCGTGAACTTTGTCATGCTTCTCTCTTAGCTAAATCAAGTTTTTAATAGAAACACGGGTCAAGAGGAATGTTCAACCCCCCCCCCCCCTAAGAAAGATCAAGTCGCTATCGAGAGCTTAAAGAGACAAAGGCCTCCTACTTTTAGTAGATCATATGATCCCATGATCGTTGAACAATGGATCAACTCCATTGAAAAGATATTCTCCATCCTCCAATGTTATGAACAAGAGAAGGTTCTCCTGACTGCTTATCGTATGGAGGGTGAAGATGATCAATGGTGGACGTTGATCAAAAATACGAAGCCTGAGGAGGAGATCGAGGCTTTGGAATGTAAGGAATTCTGGAAGATTTTTTTGGATAAATATTTTCCGTGCACCCTCCAGCTTAAGATGGAACGGGACTTCCTTTCTCTCAAGCAAAAAAGATGAAGAATCTGTGGGAGCGTATGAGGAAAACATCACAAGGCTTGCATGATATGCTTCCGGATTTGTCGTTACCCCCGAATACAAGGTTGACTGCTACTTTGGTGGGCTAAAGCCTAGCTTGCAGAAAGCATTAGCGATCCGCGATTTAGACAGCTATGAGGAAATTGTTTGATGTGCCCTCAAGGTTGAAATGTTGATCGGGGAATCATAGGGGTATCATGGGGACAAGAAGAGTAAGGTGTACTTCAATGCTGGTGGTCCGATGTATAAATCCAACGGTGCTAAGAAGTTCCAGCACCCCACTTGCCAAAAGTGTGGGAAGAAGCACCTTGGAAATTTCCTTAAGGGGACGAGAAAATGCTTCAGGTGTGGAAGAGAAGGGCACCTAGATATTAACTGTCGGCAAGAAGGACCCACAGCTGCGACAGAGGAGAGGAACACTCCGTTCAAACCTCAACGCGTTGTTCAATGCTATAAATGAAAAGAACCAGGTCATTTTTCAAATAAGTGCCCTAATCCAATGGTTATCAGTGGAAACTAACAACCTCCAAGGCAGCAAGGAAGAGCTTTTTCCATCACTTCTGCCGAAGTGAACCCCGACAATGAAGTGGTGAAAGGTACGCTAGTTATTCATTCAAGAATAGCAAACACACTTTTTGATTCAGGTTCTACGCATTCTTTTATATATCGAAAGTTTAGTAGAACAATCCCAGCACCACCACAAATCATGGAAGTAAAGATGTCGGTGAGTACGGCAAATGGGTTAATCACTGCATCCCATGAATATAAGTCCCACCCTATTATAATTTGTGGATTGAATTTCTCAGAGAACCTTGTCATACCCCCTCTGGTGGAATATGATGCAGTTCTTGGCATGGATTGGCTTTCATTATATAGAGCCAACATAAATTGTCGGGAGAGGGAAATCACACTCCATATGAAGAATCGACCCCCGATTCTTTACAAGTGTCAGGAGTAAGATGAATCTCCTTTAGCTCCATCATCTCAAGCATGAATATTACTGCCCTATGAGCACGCGTATCTGGCTCAGATGATTGAGTCCAAGGAAGAAACCATCCTTGAAGAAATGCCTATTGTGAGGGAATTCGTGGAAGTGTTTCCCGAGGAGCTGCCTGGTCTTCCTCCTAGAAGAGATGTTGAGTTCTCAATTGAACTTATACCTGGGGCATTACCAATATCCAAGAATCCATATATAATGGCTGTTGTTGAGCTAGAAGAGCTGAAGAAACAACTACAAGATAATCTGGATAAAGGGTTTATATGCCCAAGTGCTTCACCATGGGGTGCGCCAGTCCTCTTCGTCAAGAAGAAGAATGGGTCAATGTGGATTTGCATCGATTATCGTGAACTTAACAAAATCACGATAAAGAAAAAGTATCCTCTCCCAAGAATCGATGACTTGTTTGATCAGCTGCGTGGAGCACAGTACTTCTCCAAGGTGGATTTGCAGTCGGGATATTATCAAGTAAGGGTGAAGAAGGAAGATGTCCCCAAGACTACTTTTTGTACAAGGTATGGGCACTATGAATTCATAGTAATGCCTTTCGGACTCACCAATGCTTCATCATTATTCATGGACTTGATGAATAGAGTCTTTAGAGATTACCTTGAAAAATTTGTGGTAGTCTTTATAGATGATATTCTAATATACTCCAAAACCAAGGAGGATCATGAGGAGCATTTAAGAACTGTACTAGAGACATTGCGCAAGGAGAAGCTCTATGAAAAGTACAGCAAGTCTGAGTTCTGGTTGAAGGAAGTCTCATTATTGGGCCATATCATCACAAGCAATGGGATATCTGTGGATCCCTCCAAAACATATGCAATTGAGGGATGGTCGAGGCCAACATTGGTAACCAATATCCATAGCTTCTTGGGGTTAGATGGATATTATCGACGATTTGTGAGGAATTTCTCACGATTTTCCAACCCTCTTACCAAGCTAACTCGAAAGGGAGTAAAGTTTTCATGGAGTGATGAATGCAAAGAAAGCTTCAAGGAGTTGAAAAGGAGGTTTATCACTGCACCCTTGCTCACTTTACCCACATGTAGGGAGATTTCTGTGGTATTCAATGATGCTTTGAAGAAGGGATTAGGATGTGTACTGATTCAGAATGATAAAGTGATAACCTAAGCCTCAAGGCAGTTGAAAATCCATGAGCGAAACTATCCATCGCATGATCTAGAGTTGGCAGCTGTGATCTTTGCCTTGAAAATCTGGCGGCATTATCTCTATAGAGAGAAATGTGAGATATATACTGACCACAAGAGTCTTAAATATTTATTCACACAGAAGGAGCTTAATATGCGCCAGAGAAGATGGATAGATCTCATCAAGGATTATGACTGTTCAATACATTACCACCCTGGGAAAGCGAACAAGGTGGCAGATGCCCTAAGTAGAAAGGATCCAGCGATTCTATCAATGGTGATAATTGAGAAGGATCCAATCTTCTTAGACTTAATGAAGATGGACGTGGGAATCATAAAGAAGAGAACATCATCAATGCTTTCACAAATTATTTCTCAAGCGTCTCTTTTGGAAAGGTAAAAGGATGCTCAAAAGGATGATGTGGGAATTCAAGGAAAAGTGGAAGCTATCAAAAAGGGAAAATCCTCGAAGTTTAATGTTAATGAGGAAGTAATTGTGCAGTTTGGGAAAAGACTATGTGTTCCATCAAGTCAGGAGTTGAAGAAGGAACTTTTGGATGATGCACATAGTTCAAATTTCTCTATTCACCCAGGGAGTACAAAGATGTATCGAGATATCTGAGAAAACTTTTGGTGGGATAATATGAAGAAGGAGATCGCTGAATATACATCAAAGTGCTTGGTGTGTCAGCAAGTGAAGGCAGAGAGGCAGAAGTCTAAGGGGATGATGCAACCATTACCCATAATAGAATGGAAATGGGAAAACATCACCATGGACTTTGTCACCGGACTTCCAAGGACATCCAAAGGCAACAATGCAATCAGGGTTGTTGTGGATCGTCTTACAAAGACTGCAAACTTCATTGCTATTCGGGAGGATATCTCTTTGGATCAACTGGCACGGATATATATTAGGGAAGTGGTAAGGTTTTAGGGAGTACCACTATCTATTGTGTCCGACCGAGATCCAAGATTCACCTCTATGTTTTCGAAAAGTCTTCAACATGCTCTGAATACTGAACAGAACTTTAGTACGGCCTATCATCCTCAAACTGATGGCCAATCAGAGAGGACTATCCAAACACATGAGGATATGTTGAGAGCGTTCTCAATGGACTCTAAAGGAGGATGGGATCAACATCTTCCTCTGGTTGAGTTCTCTTATAAGAACAGTTTCCACTCGAGCATCCAAATGGCACCATTTGAAGCCCTTTATGGGAAAAGGTGCAGAACACCAGCATCTTGGGATGAGGTCGATGAACGTAAGCTACTTAGACTAGAAATGGTCGAGGAAATGGTGGCGAAGTTGAAAACCATTCAGCAGCATATCAAGGTAGCCAAGAGTCGACAGAAGAGTTATGCAAATAATCATCGACGAGACCTTGAGTTTAAAGTTGGAGACATGGTGTTTTTACACATATCTCCATGGAAGAATGTCATGTGGTATGGAAACAAAGGGAAGTTAAGTCCAAGGTACATCGGCCCCTTTCGAGATTCTTGATCGTGTTGGAGCTATGGCCTATCGACTAGAACTTCCACCAACAATGGCCAAGGTGCTTGATGTCTTTCATGTATCACTCTTAAGGAAGTACATACCAGACCCTTCACATGTACTCTCTTCCGAGGCGGTACAATTGGAAGACGGTCATTCTTATGAGGATCGACCAGTGAAGATCTTAGATCGTAGAGCAAAAGTTCTACGAAATAAGACAATGCCCCTCGTCAAGGTGTTGTGGAGAAACCACAAGTTTGAAGAAGAAACTTGGGAATCGTAGGATATGATGAAGCTGAGTTACCCACATTTGTTTTAGTGTGGGAAAAGGAAAATTTCAAGGCTGAAATTTCTTAAGGGGGGAATATTGTAATGAACCAAAGTTTCATTAATGGAAAATCCCTCTTGATCCAGTTAAATGTCTCTTTATAAAATATGTTTTTATAAGATGTCAACTTCTTTGGTTTTATGATTAGAGTTGTGACCATTACTTTTATAGTCGTTGAACAGTGATCACATGATTAGCATAAATATAAGGCTTTAACGAACCCAATTTTACTCAGACAAAGGAAGCGATGACCTCATCTAGTAGAATTACCCCATACGAAGACCATTTTTCGGAGCTCGGAAAAGTGGTGGCATCCTTGGGCTTTGCCCTTGACTAAGCCCAAGATGAGCTTCATTATGTCAAGCTTGAACGTGACCGTCTATGGGAAAAGTGGAAGTTGATATAGATTACCACTCGAGCGATGTTATCCGAGCCGCCCCAAGAGTCTGTCACCATCACACACCTTACCCTTAGGTCTTATGTGGCTATTTTGAGGGGTTATGTAACAAATAAGTAGTACTATGTTCATGTACATTATTTTTTTTGTATATAATAATGAATATAATTTCTAGTCATTTTTGATACATTATAAATAGTTGTTAAAGTACAAATGGTGTTTTTAGTTATTATTTAATTAAGAATTCAATTTTATTAAATTAAGGGATTTTTGAATTAAATAATATTTTAATAAAATATTATTATTAATATTAAATTAATTTTTATTAAATATAAATGATCTTATAAATTTATGAATGCAATTAAAATTTTTATTAAGGTTTGAAAGCCATTTCTCTCAAAACTTGTGAATTTTCGATAAATGTTGTTTTTTATTTTAAAAGTGAAAATTAACATATTTAGAATTTTATTTTGATTAAATAAATGTCATTTCTGGAATCAGGACGTTGAAATTATCCAATGGTTAATTTTTCAAAATTTTCTGAGACAGTCAAATTTTTGGGAAAAAATTAAATACCGTTTAAATATATAATGTGTTTTATGACATCATAATGACCCAATGGTGATGTAATAAAATAAAATAATCCTTATTTTCGGCCAATATATGTTTTACCATTAAAATAAAGTGATTTTGGGTTTGTTTGAATTACTTTTCAAAGCATTAATGAACACCTCAAGACTTATTCAACACTTTGCCTTTTTAAATTAATTTCCATGGGAGTGTGACTCACCTCCACATAAGAAACATTGTTATTTTAATAAGTTCGGTCCTTGGCCTTGTAAAATATTTTTTTTCTTTTTCCTTTTCCAGAAACCATGGGAAAAAACCATGGGATGGTTTGTGGTTGGGATTAGTTTAATATAAGGAGTCCCAAACCTAAATAATAAAGAATTCTATCACATTTCCTATATAAACTCACCCAAGCTCCCACTTCCTCCTCACTAAAATCCTTTGGAGTTCGTCCAACCTTTGACCTACTCTCTCTAGAATCATCCCAAGGTTCCCCAAGCTCCCAAGAAGCCTCTCACAAGCCTCTCTCTAGCCTTTGGAAGCACACTTCAAAGTAAGGGTTTTTTCTTCCTTTCTCATTTTTGTCAATTTTCTTTAAGTTTTTTTGCCCTTTTAATTTCAATTATGAATGTTGGGGTATGGTTTCGAACCTCCCCCATACATCCCACTTATTTTTTGAATGATGGGATACCCCTTTCTCTCTCATTAAATTCCTCCCATGTACACCCGTTACTATGCCGAAATTTCGAAAGGAACTTCTCTCTCTTCTTTTACATTCAAGCAATACTTTTGTATCATGAATCTAAATTACCTTTCAATTGTTGGGACATGTATCTATATTACCTCCTCACTTTCCATTAAATGTAAATATGATGAGGAACCCCTTTCTCTCTCATCATCCTTTTTTTTATGAATTCTTATGTCACGCCGTTACGCTGCCAAAATCGCACCAATTTTCTAAGCCAATGTCATTGTGTAGTGACTACCATGCCCATTTCTCCATCAATGGTATTCACCTTTATGCACATTTACTTATTGATTATAAAGTTTCATTTATGAATTCCACATTCCTTTATCATGGAATAAATGATTATGTTTTATGAATCCATGTTTTATGATCCATGTGACACACTTATGCTTGAAATGAAATGTTTAAGAAGGGTGTGCCCTTATAGTGCTCCAATGCATTGGGTAAAGTATAGTATCCTGATACGTCATGTGCAATGAGTGTTGACTCATGCTAATTCAACTGCAATGGGGGATTACTCATGCTTCATGTGCAATGAGGGTTTACTCATGCTCCATGTGCAATGAGCCTTGGCTCATGCTAATTCAATGTTAAGTGTTGTTGCCACACTTCCATGTTACGATTATCATGATTTATCATGCCTTTATGTTCATGTTTCTTTTATTCTCTATTGATATGTCTATTGTCTAAAATGTATTGTACTCGTCATGTTATTCAATGTGTACTCCCTTACTGGGCTTTATAGCTCACCCTTTTCTTATGCATGTCCTCAGGTTATCCCATGCAATGCTAAGTACGAGGGAATGTAGTGGTCATGTAAAGGAAGTTTTAAATAAAGATGTTGTATTTCATGTTTTATGTTTTTATGTAATGATCCTAAGCCCCAAAGACACTAAACCTCTCGATCTTCTTTGTTGTATCAAGTGAAGCTTTATGTAATAAATCATGTTTAAGTTGTAATAAAAAGCAGGGTTGTCATATTACTCCACTTGGACATCCTCCTAATCTCAGTCTACTTGTACAAGAATGACTCTGGGGACTCACTCCCCTTTCCACCATTCGACACACCCTCATAAGGAATACGAATCACCGTTGCAGGTCGATTAGCACTGTCAAACTGTAGAACCCCTACATTGGAGATAAGACTCCCCAACACCGTATGCACTGAAGGGGAATGCCTCCAGATCTTTGGACTAGCCAAATCATTCCTCAGATGCGTAAATATTTCAGTGACCCTGGGTTCATTCAACCCGTTACGAGAAGGCTTGGCCAGAATGGGGTAGCTATTGACCATAGGATTATCAGAAGAGGGAAGACCCAGACCCTCCTGATCAAGTCCCCTGAGTTTCTGGTCTTACCTCATGTATCGTCTGATATTTACAATGAGAAAACACCTTCTTGAACTTATGACCATTATGACAGACAATAGTAACATGTCCTAGCCGCCTACAGGACCCACAGTAGTCAGTCCACAACTCGATGACAGCTGCTTGTTTCCACAAAAACTCTCCTCCAACTGTTATCCACACCCAATCCATCAGTACCTTAGAGACATCTACCTACATGAAAATTTGGGGAAAAATAGGATGGCTCGCAGCCTCTATTCTATCGTCAGAGCATAAGTAGAAACCAACAAGGTTTCTGAGTAACTGAAAAATATAAGTATTTTGGAAGGGAAGCAGGAGATTAGGGAAGCATTCCCATATCACAACAGTTGGGGCATCTCACTTAATATGGAAATTGAACATCCACCAGAGAAGATATAAGAAACTCTCATTGCATTTGGGAGGAGACTTGGACCATGTTGTAATCAGATCCTCCATCGACACAAATCTGATCATAAAATGATTTCCGTCAAGAAGCCCCACCACCGCACGATCTTGTAAACCCCAGGATCCAAAAACCAAATGATCGAACACATACACTGACGGAAAATGATTATAGAACAGAGCCACCAAGGTTATTTTGAAGATATTTGAAGCATTATTGAACTATGATAGTGATATTGGAACTTGAGGTGATCCTTGGTATAGATTGGGGACGTTAGGGCCAACCTGGATCTTGGGAAAAGAAGCGAGAAACTCTAGATTTGAGAAGGGTGAAAATGCATGTGGGTGATCCTTTGCGAATTCCGGGAGAAGGGAACCTCCCCCCCTTCAGCGGGAAGGGGGGATCCGGGATCTTGACCATCGGGCCGAGGGCATCGCCGGAAGGGAGTGTAGGGGTAAGAGTTATTTTTTGCCAATTTTTATTTTATGAACATTACTATTGGTCCTATATAATATAATCAAGGAGAAATGATGAAAATTGAACATAGCACATAACCATACATGAATCATCCTTTTGTTCATCCATAAATTACATTTTGGTAGATATTAAAAATGGGTGTGAATTTTAAATACTATGAATAAAAATTTTAGGGGTTTATCATTCTATTTCTTAGATCTTGAATACATAAGGATATCATCCTTGAATACCTCAAAAAATGTGTAATGATACAGGTAGAATATCTGGTTCATCAAATCCAAAAATTATATAGGAGAATTATTTAATATAAATAACATCACATTATATTCCTAAGGATTATGACTTATACTGAAAGTAGTATTTTGGGTATTTTATTTTTTAACTCTAAGCTGATGATAACTCAACCAAAGGTCACTTTTCAAAAACCACTTTTCACCCTTTAACTGGTAAAAATATTCATCAAAATAAGAAAAGGGTACATGTTTTTAACTAATACTAGGTTCAGATTTTGAATCTCCACACATAGGTAATCAGAACCCTCAACCTTATTTGCAAAGAGCATTGGGTCCAACAACAAAAAAACACTTGGCTGACCAAATAAATCTATAAGACGTTTTCCAAATGGACATTGAGATTTATAATCATATTAGTGTCTATATGATAATAGGTTATAAGAATCATTCAAGTATTAGGAACTAGATCGAAATATAAAAAATCCACATTTTATAAGGGAAGATAAAAAAATTAATCTGGTAAAGACTCAAAGAAATTCTTAACAACAAAGGGAAGATAAAAAATATAGGATTCATCATTCGGATTAGCCATAATGATTGAAAACATACTCTTGTTCTCTATGTGAGAAGGTCTTTTATGACTGGACCTTAGATCCCAATCTCCTTAGAACACCGATGAGATCCCATTGGTAGAAAATAAAAACCATGTTGATGATTACAACCAAAGTTGGCTTGGTGAGAATCTATAAAATCCATATCAATGATGAAGTTGAAAAGATATAGATCAAGAATGAGAATGTCTTGGACAAACTCTACATTAGTTACTAGAAGAGAACATTATGCATAAAACCCCCCATCTCCTTCATTGTCCTAATATTCATCCCAAAACATATAACGTAGGACACAATCCCTATAAAAAATTTAAAAACATCAATAAAGTATACTTTTATGAAAGAAAGTGAGGCCCTAGTATCAAACCAAGAGTTTTATATTGAAGATAAAACTAAAATTGTAACCCTTAACTATATTGGGGATCACATAAAATTCCACTAGAAACTCCTCACTATGTAAAATTTATTCACACTGAAAGCCAACGGATGAGGACTTATTGACTTTAAAAAATTCGACAATGCAATAGTAAAATTTAGATTTGATAACAATTTACTAGATTGAGTTTTAGATAGAACTTCGTATAATCTCTATATATGACCTCCATGACCACATGCGTTATAGTTATTGGAAGGTGTGTTACAAGTATGTCAGGTGTACCCAACCTTACCACACCTATAAAAAATCAAGGGTTTACTTATAGCCAATATTAAATGTCAGGAAAATACTTTTTTTTGGGAACTATATCTACCATTCATAAAACTATCATATCACTTCCTCTTCTAACCATGTATTCCCATGGAACACCCATTGGGTGGAAGAGAAGATCCAAAAAAACTCTAATGCCAATGATATCAATCTTTACTATCATATCCCTATCGAACACTTCAATATAGTTTTCCATATTTAATGTATATACCTATGGTCAAATATCATGTTGTACACCTTGCATGTGTCAATAATCCTTCACCATATAATTTTTCACCACCTCAAGAGAAAAACTAACCAAATCAAAAAAATTGTTACTGTAATTTATAATTAACTCCCTCTCTAGTGAATCAAGAGAATCTTCATATAATTTTCTACTATCAAAGATTTTGTGTAAGAAAAGAGTCTTGAAATATTTCCACTCTAACACACATGCTAATTCACTTGAACTATAGAGTCCCACCATCTCTTTCTAGAATCCAATAACTTAAATGTTTCACACTTCACCATAATATATTCTAGTGTATATAATAAATGAATGAAATTCTTGATTTTTTCAACAATGTTATCATTCTATTAGTTTGATTCATACCCATAAAATATGAGGGTTTATAGCATAATAACTCCTATACACGAACCTTGTCTCCTCTAAATACAAGTTGCAACTCTCTAGCTATTTTAATAGTTGTTACATTCTATTCCATGACAAGAATTAAATGTATTACAACCACCAAGTGATTATGATCATGATGAAGATTCCAGTCATGATCATTCCCCAATACACCCTCTTAAGGATTCATTAGAAGACATCTTGGGGGTATTATTATTCATACCAAAAATGGAAATAAATGATCGGACAATGAAACTATCTTAGTTTAAATTCAAACAAACATAAGCATAATCAAAGTTAATGACCAAAAACCAACACAAGAAACACACACACCAACATCCCACAATGAATATAATATTTTTATCATGAGATAAGGATAATAACTCACTCGCAACATACAATTTAATTCTTAAAAATCATAACTCAAATTTACTAAATTCCTATGAATAAGTATAAAAATGATCATATGCCAAATTTTCATGACCCTACCTAGAAAATCCATCCAAATAGGCTCTAAATCAGACCATGATGTGAACTGAATGGTGCTCTTGATCCCCATGTGTTGGTGATAATAATCTAAGAATCCAATAATGACCACATGGAATTATTTTTTAGACCTAAATAAATATATGTGGAAAATGTATAGATAAATAAAATAATAAAATATATATTCCCTAAAAAAAATTTAGAAACAGTGATACAACCAAGGTATCAATCCAAAACCATATTACATGTCCAAAAACAAACAAAAAAGTTTGGCCCAATTATTAACAAATTCTTCATGTGATATGTGGGCTATATCTTACCGTCTCACCATTACCTACCCATACCCAGGTGACATAAACCTCGTTGTTTCATTGTGGAAGCATGTCTTTTCATTACAAGACAAGAAAATTATTCACCCCTCTAAGTTAGTGTTGAAGGTGTGATCTAAACAAGATTAGTAGGACCCCACCCAATTATTCCATAATAAGTCTCTATCAAATAATCCCAATATGATAAATAAAATAAAAATAAAATGATCAAAAAATTTACATTTATATCAAAAGTATGGTAAAAATCCACTTTTTATAGTTCTTACAAAAAATATTGGTAATACAGTTTCAGATTAAATTTCCAAAAAACATTTCACATATATATAAAAATTTATCATATATCATATGAGTTCTGAAATAATGAAATTCATGCATAATGGAGATCACCCTTAGGATAACAGAGGTTTGAACTAGCTGGGTCTCTTGTACCTCAATACCAAATCAATACTAGTGAACTATATATTTTCATAAAACACAAGGCCTAGGGAATATAGGAACACCCCAAAGTAAACCCCTACTACAATGTTAGATAATCATGTACCTAGAAAACATATCCTAAGGAAGGGAGGAACATCCCATTAGTAACCCCACAAAACAAGAACAATTACTATTATTAAGCCACCTTTTTTTTACCAATGGGTTATATTTCCAGCATATATCAAATTAATTTTAGTTTTTGAGGGCTTACCACATTTCAAAAACAATTTACCAATAAACATTTATTCATCAAAAATCATGCAGTGAAAACTAATTTGACAAACCATTTCATAATTCTTTGAAAACCATTTTTCATCTACCCAATGAAGGAAAAATCACACATTTAACAAAATCCATTATTTATAAAACCATTTAGAAAACCAAGATAATATATAGTTCAACAAAAAAATAGTATAGGCAAAACCACCTAACTCACCCTTGGTTTTCACACTAACCATAATGGGGTTAGAAGAACTAATAGAAAAGGGAACACTAGAGAAATTTAGAGGAGACCCTAAAAATAAATTTACACAACATATAATTGAGTTTCAATAAGTATAATGTTATTGAAAAATATTTATCAACAAATTATTCAATGGTCACATGCACTAATATACAATCAAAAAGAGATACAGCCTATTGAAAACACATTCACGATTAATATAAAAGGGTTTGAGGCTGATCGTAAAATGATCAAAATATTCCAACAAAGTAGCCTTGAATCACTACCATATCCAAGAGAAATGGTGGAAATAATAGGAATTAAATCACATGTAACAAATAAAGAAAAAAGTACTGAACATAGAAAAATTTAGTATGAAAAGATGATGTAAGGATCCCATGAAAACTCTAGAGATCCACTATATTCAGAAAAGGTGAATTCGATATAAAGGGTATGATTAGAGGTGTTAAATAGGTGTTTTGGGGGGAAAAGACTAAATTGTACCTTGTTAATTATACACATCCTGAGGCCACTATCTACTTAATGGCTACCACTAGCTAGTTGGTGGTTCCATATTGTGAACTTATACTATTTCAAGTACCACTGACCAGCTAGTGGGCTTCTACAAGCTAGATAGTGGAGTTTCTGTAGCAACACCAATATTATATTACACCATCTGATGGTTGGGGGGTTTCTATAGCCTCTATTAAGCCCACTTTGATTCACCCCATTATTTGGAAACACAACACATAATTCTCATAATTCTAAACATAAAACAAAACACTATAAAATTATTAAGAATTATACTTTAAAGGGATGATACGGAATGAAAAGAAGATATTTTATAATTATTTGAGGCCAAAGGCTATAAAAATGTCCAATAAAGGTGTGGTAAAATATGTAAGGTTAAGCCTCTCCCCACCTTCAAAATTACAACATGGTTTTTACATGTTTTCATCATTTTTCGCAATGTAAAACCACTTTCCCCTGATTTACTCTTACTATGGTAACTCTACTTTCACCCTTGGAAACTAATTTTTATGGCCAAAAATTAAAACCAAAAATATTTAATTTGTTAAAAATAACGATTTTAAATATTTAAATAATTTCACAAATAAAATTTCCATGAGTTAAAGAAATAAATTTTAATATTAGAACACATAACATGTAAAAAATTGTTTCCTAGAAAATGATCATTTTAATCTTAAAATTTATGCATGACATAATATTATTAATTTTTTTACTTTTAAAGATGTAATTAGGTTTATTATAAAAAATAAATAAATGTTATGTGTATTTGTAATCTGTCTAAAATTCAATTTAATAAAATAAAAAATAAAAAAATTTATTAGGATTGAAATATTACTTTTCATATAAGGTTAAACATAGGTTTTTTAAACACAAAGATATATCGTTAAAATAGATAATTAAATATTTTATTAGTTAAAATGTTTATAAAATATTGTTTTTTATTATATAATAATAGAGAAATAATTATTATTTTTTCGGGAAAATCAATATTTTTTCAGAATACATCAATAGAAAATTATTTAATAAAAATCCTAATAATTAATGCTAATATTATTCTCACACGATGCATCCAAAATGAGAAATTATTTTATTATATATCAATTATATAGGTGGTAAAAAATAATTTTAAAATACAAAATGTATAACCATATAAAAATAATTATTGAAATATATTATTTTAGTTATAAAATGTCCAATATTTATATATAACCTAAAACCAATATTTTAAAACTCATAAATCCTATTTTAATATAATTATTTGGTATGAGATAACCATTTTATGTATTTCAAATTCATATTTATTTAATATCAATTTCATAAATGTCTTATCATTTATAAAAATTGTATTTTTCATTTTTTCAAAAAAAATTATATATTTTTATAAATAACTCAAAAAAATAATATTAATCTATTATTGATATTTTCAATCTAAAAATGAATCTCAAATTTTCAAAATCAATTTCAAGAACTTTCTAATTGAAATTTTTGTTAAAATTTTGAAATACAATGGGAATTTTTTATAGAAAAATAAATATTAAAAATTTTAATTGTTCTTATTTTTAATTTCTATAATAACTAATACAACTATCATTAATAAATAATTATTATATTTTAATAAAATAATCATTTAAAAATAATATACTTTTTTAAATTTAATAAAAATTACAACACATTAAAAGTTATATGCATAAAAACAATAATGAATCTATATATCTTCTATAATAAGCTTTTTCAGCCTACATGTCAACATATGAAGATGACACGACTCAATCGCGGTATACCTCCCTCAAATCATCCTCCAAAATCTCCGACCCTCTACCCTCGACCCTCTAGTGTATACTCTCCTCGGTGTCAAGGGTTTCAGCTATACTGTATCCCTTGGAAGCTGATCCTACTCTTCTCCGACTATTTTAGAACCATGTCAACAACAGTCATCAGCTCCTTCAGATCTCGACTGTCATCTCAAGCATTGACTTTGACTTCGGTACATCGGGAATCATATCCTCATTCGAGATAAAAAACTCCTGCATCGTTTCCACAACAGGCTAATCCTCCTACGGCTCTGCCATAACTGGGTCCTCTTCTCCACCTACTGTAACCGCGATAAACAGTTTGCTGTGACTAATCATATGTATAAACCTTTATAAATTTTTTGGTTTTCAAAGCAGATCTAAAATCATCTTTCCGTACTTCACTAAAGCGAAATATTATGTATTCCAGTGTTGGTTACCCCGTCAAATTTATAGGGTTTCAAGTTTATTTTTGTATATCCATCTCCACTACTAACCAAATCATCGTCCTCGCACAACTTCATATCCTCCATGTACTATACCTAATTCAGACAGTAAAAAATGAGACCTTCATATAATGTATGTTTTTTTCATTGACGTTTTAAGCCTACTGACCTCTTTGATTTAATTGCAGTTAAACAAAATTTAGTTATACATTAATACTACACATTTGAACACAAACATAATTCTTGATTCAGTACTTACTTATTTTTTATTTTCTCTACTTTAGTGTCTGTTTCAACTTCTATGTGATTAGTTATTTATTTTACTTTAAATTTTTACTTTCCTTCACAGCAAAAAAATTATGCCATTAAATTTTTTTGTATGCAAATTAGGATTCCAGTGCATTAATGATATGTGTACATTCATCCATTGACCAGCTAAAATTCAGTCACCTACAAAAGTAACGGTAAGCCCAAAAATGCACTCTGCTCCTTTATCCTGAATTATCCATTGGAATGTATACTAATATTAATGGAAGATTTACTAAGGATGTCCTTGGTTAAACAAATGCAGTCCCTTCCACAAGGTATTATATCTAAGTACGTTAGGATATCTATCCATTCAATACTAAAATATATTGTTTAAAGGTTTACATAAGTTTATTAAACTATCATACTACATAATCCTATTTCAATACTCTGAAGTCTTATTTTTTTAATGGAATATATGGTATTATATACATAGTATTTTACTAAAATTGTACAACCTACCATAGCACTTACTACAAGCACAATCTAAGTACTACTTGACTGCAACATTTACATAATCTATGTTATTAACATAGTACATCAACTAAGTAGACATGTTAATTATTATCAGCCATTTTTTCTTTGAGGAATCGTTAATATAATGCTTTACATTATATTCCTCACATTATACCTTTTCTGTAATGAGATCACAACACTGTATAAAATGGTTATGCGGTCCTGTTCAGTTTCTTAACAAAAAAATAAAGAGACACACCAAACAAATATGCACTCCCTGTCATGATATAGAGACACACGACTTCAAAAAGGATTACTACGACAATAAAGTCAATAATTTTGTCTTTTAAATACTTTCCACTACTAAAATGGTTTCATTATTTAAGAATCAAAAGCTTACATGTTTACTAAATTACCAAATCCATAGGTTGAATAACCACTGAAAACATTACTGCACCTGAACCTGTGATGCCATCAGGGAGGAGACAAAAAAAAATGGGTATTTCTTCGTTACCCATTACGTTTTCAACTATGAGCAACATAGCCAAACGTTATACTCAAAATCATTAAAACAGTTCAATGTGTTCTGAAAATATATACTATAATAGTGATGACAGTTTTACGTTAATAATGCCTATAAGAAATTGTTTTACACCAGAACTGGTCACACTAGCTACTAACATTGAATTACGTCGCCGCATTCCATTATTATATATATACATCAAGGGTTTGCTCTTCTTAAAATATCCCATTTAATTATTTTGATTACTATCTAAAAATATACTAACCATGTATTCCTACAATTATGACATTCCATGTTCCATAGTCCCTCAAGAGTATTCAGTGCTATCAACGATATACGGCGGATCAAAGAACAAAAAAAATCGACCAAACACCACGATATGACATGGTCTTTCTTTTTATAAACATTTACAAATTTAAACTTCTGATACATTTATTATGAATACTATGCATTAAAATTTCACAACTTGTTGTCCCAATATCACTCTTACAAGGTACGGATTCAAATTATTGTACTATTACGGAGTCAAGTGATGAATCCTCATCACAGTAAGAACCAAAAAATCCACTACATGAAGTCTTTTATGTAGTAAAATATTGAATCTTATGAATACTACTACTTTCTCAAACAGTGCTAACTATACTACAACTGGAAACTACATACTTCTGTCATCCACAGGTATGTTTCACATTACAACTATAATCTTACATTTATTATATATCAATCCTCTCATATATAATCACTTTTTAAAATCATCTAACATCTACACATATCGTGTTTTTACAAAGGAGATATTACCATCCATGAAGGTTCCATAGAAACAACTGATGAACAACTTTCAATGATAGGTACATAGAGGGATACTACTCCATCAATGACCTCTGAGATATATCTTGCTTTCAACTTTGGAGGTATGTCAACTTTAAAATTCTATTACGAGCATTACACATTTTAAATCTCTTTATTCTAATAGTAAATATTCATCAACAACAAATAACTTGATGATTAATGATGCAGATTTGTCAATACAACTTCAAACTGCTGAACATCATCTCTATATTATGTAGATGAGAAACAAAAAACCATCCAAAGTAGACTAAAGGAATCTATGCCTGACCCAAGGAATTTTTTACAGATAACTCTTTCTCATTGTTTCAAATTTACATTACAAATTTAACTTCGTACATATTTCATCTAAAGTCTCTTTACTGGATTAAGGCAGTGTTTGTGAAACTTCTTTTAGTAAATGTTCTTTCTCAGTTTATTTACTTTTCATATCTCAAAATTTTGATGATTACTGTATTCTTTAGTCTATAATTGGTTTAGTTAAGTTTAGTTTGTCTCTTTCTTTAGCAGTGTTGTGTGATGTACCATGTTTTTACTATATTTCATTGGTTTTCTTCATTATAAAAAATTAAACTATTGATCAACATATTACTTTTGTTTCATTTCTAACTATCTTTATGTAATCATATTTCAATTCGTGTTGTTTGTCTTTGCTGATTAATTGGGTATGTGCATTGTAGTGTAGATTTTCCTCTTCATATGGATATATACCAATGCCATTCGACAACATTACACTACAGCCTCTTCAAGGAATTTTCTTATTCTGAATATTAAGTTGAAAAATTATGATCTGGTTATTTACTTTTTTGGTACATGACTGTTATTTAATCTGGATACGTTATCATATCATTTTTAAGGATATTTATGGATATGTTTCCCTATTTATGATGTTAACTGCTGTTTGGTTGATATTCAAATATTGTAATGGTTTTTTATAGGTTTCAGGATGCATTCCATCGTATTCTTTTATGGTCGAAATGTGTTATATGAATACTAAATCATTTGGAGACCATGTCGTTTTCCATTTTTTCAAAGGGATTCTGCATTGAGGTACCAAAAACAACTGTCTTTGGAGACAACTATAATTTTTTCGGGTGAATAGTATGATGAATCTTAAAATTTAGGATACATATGGCTATTTCACTTTGATAAATCATGAGTAGATAGTTCCCTTTGGTTATATTCACATTGTATATTTAAACCTTTTGAAATTCTTGTTTTGAACACAAACATTCTATAGCAAGAAACATTCAAGGTTGGGGGTTTTTGATACTAAAATGACATGGTACTATTATCTTTTCCTTATTTTAAATTACACATTGTTACAAAATAGTTCAATTTTTTTGGATTATAATTTTACTATGAGTATCACTATTTAGAAAACATAATTAAGGATACCTTTGTGATTCCAATTTACAGTTATCATTTATACTTTGATAGTTTAAAGAACTTTTCCTAAATGGTTTGTTATAATATCAATGTCTATAGTTTCTGATGCTGTTGAGTACCAAAAGCTTCTTGCATCGTGGCTCAAGGAATAGCGAGAATGTCAGAGTGAGAGCACTGCCAAGAGAAGATCCAATCTTTTTATGGCTTAAAATCTGCCTACTACTGCATCTGCTAAAGTCGATGGTGAGCCATTTTATCTGTCCTTGAATTCTTTGTTGGTTATGTTTAGTTATCTTTTAATGAATTTCATGGTGGAATGTTAATAATTCACTGAATTTCTAGAATCTTGATTGTTGTCTGTGGATTTCTAAGGTTAAAACAAGTATATGATTATTTTGTTCTGTATAGGTGTGTACTGTATAAAAATATTTCCTCCATTCAAAATTTTTTTAAATAATTTAAAACTATGATAACATATTTTACTATAAGCTAGTGCTCCGGATATACTATCATGAACCCAAGGAATCTGGTCTGCTACCATGAACCCAAAAACATTAGGCCCCCTTTGGAATTTTATTTTTCCTGGGTTTCTGGAATGCTTATATGAAAATTGTGACTTAGGGTTGGTTAATTGTTCTCTCTTGTGTAGGTAGCTTCTGACACGGTAAGAAATAACCAGGGGGTGGACATTATGTGATGGTGGGGATTGGGTGGGAATTGAAGATGTAGTAGTGATTATGGTGGCGATATTTTGGAGTTTTTATGGGATTCTCTTATTATATGCTTTGCTAGCCCCACCATCGATGACATCATGGCTTCCAGGTGCCTTCCAGGTGCCTTACTGGTGCCTTCCTATCGCTATTCAAGTTCCATTTAGTGGAGTCACATGATGATTTCCCCATGCTATATATTCTATAGGTTTGGTTATCTATATTTTCTTGAATGATTTTGTACCATTATCCATTTAAAATGGATCATTTATGAAAAAATAGTTGGATGTTAATGATTTTAATATTATTTTAGTTTTTAAGTATATTATAACTTTTGGAATTTTATGATTTATGTTTAGATATGGAATTTGGATCTTTTTTTGAAAGATTAATAAAACATATTAGATGATAATATATAAATTATAGATAATTTATAAATATTATTTTAAAATATTTATAATATCAATTTATATGTTTTCACTTATTTTAAATTCAAATACATTAATAGTGATTAACTGTGAGTGTTGGATTTGGTCATTCCAAGGAGATTACTGACAAACAACATCTTCTACCAATGAAAATCATCTCCATATTTATTGATTATTTATAAATAATATATTGTGCACTAATACATATGGCACTGCATACTGTAAAGTTATGTCATTTTCAACAAATATTACATTTTTCCGTGATATTTCCTACAAAATTTCTTACTGTTTTCTATATGGATTTATAATTACTTCAAACTATTATAGAAATTATTGGTCATCTATGTCACTCGTACCCCACACAGTCTATCAGGACTACGAACCAGAAAATACAAATTATCTTACAAGATGGTGGGTTAAAAATCATGTCTAATTAACTATTTTTATGATAATATTACAATTACTAATGATTTATCTTTCTTTCATTACAGGGGATTAAAAATTAATTGTCGCTTATGGGTCGATTTTTCCACCATAATTACAAAACATTTGGAAAACATCATTGACTCCTCTACGGTGTTGATCTTGCAATTGGTGAGGGAAAAGAGATTGAGTTGAATGTTTTATATCAACATATTACCACATTCCACTGCATATTCATTGTTCTCTTAAAATATTCATCACAAGATAATATATTATTATTTGTCAAATTTTTCAGCATCTGTGATTGTCACAACTATAATTAATGCATCGAAAATACTAATCAATCTTGGCATTCTAGTGTTTATAACTTCAGAAAAAGGTATAATGATTTTGAATATGACATTTGTATTTTTTATGTTTCTGAAAACGAACGTCATCCATGAATTCACCTAAAACTATTGCTTATAATGCTCTGTCTTCTACATTGGACAGGTCTTGGATGATTACAACCTCACAACATCATAGTCCTCCTTCAACATAGTCAAATAAATACATTATCCCTTTGCATTGTTGGAACAAAAAAAATTCTAGATTTTAAAAATCTTTTGGAGGTAAAAAACATATTATGATTTTGTAATTTCATAATTTACTCTTCATTTTTATTCAACAATGTCATACTATACTCAAAATATTAATATCAGTAACTCTTTTCTAGCCGACAATGTGTTTGATTTCTAGAACGATTTAGAAAATACAAAGGTCCCATATATGGTTTTTCAAATCATGAAACTCTTAAATGGTGAAATAAGAAACTACAGATGTCAACATTTTGTTCCAAAATTACAAAATATCCCTAACATGTACTACTCCTAGGTTGTCATCTTTTGTTTCCTTTCATACATATTATTATATCCGTATTTTCTTAGACATCTACTGGACTAATATTGATAAAAATATATTACATTTCAAACATATTTAGATTGTAGCTACTGGTGACAGATCAGAAAGAGTCATTTCTGGTCGTTCTATTTGAGAAACATGTCAGGCAATTTATAAAAAAAACAGCTGCTCAGTTGAGAGAAGCTTTCAAACTGGTCACATTTCTCAGCTGTTTGTATTTTTCAATAATCACAGACCTCTACTTTATGTAAACTGAACCTCCTATTAATTTACAAATTAGGATGATGATGACTTTGGTTATCCATCAGAGCTACAAATATTCAAATAAAAAAAGTTATTTTGTTAATAGATGTCACCACTTGTAGTGTTCTAAATCGACATCGTTCTTTAGACTAGAACATAAACACAGTTCTCTTTATCATAGATAATGAAAATTATATCACCAATTTTCATGAAACCTTTCAAGACTGTCAGGTAACTACAAATTTTAAACTCATGTCTTGCATGAATAACCGAACTAATTTCCCATAATAGAAATTATTCTTAATAGTATTATATAAGATCATCAAATATTTTATTCTTCACATGTATAGATGACCATTGACCAAAACTAGGTAGTAATTATTTATCCATTCCTTATTACATTTAATTATACAAATTATACCATAGTATTGTCATTATTTTTTCATACTTATGCTATAGAAACATGATAGCCCTAACACTTCAGTTGTCTTATGCAATGATGCCACATCAGTTCTTACATCTACAACTACATCATCTACTAAGGTACATATTTTTTCATTCATTAACTATTATAGTCATTGCATTATTGGAGTATACAATACTCGAATAGATACAGTTTTATATACATGGTCTGTTACATTAAAACTGCCTACATTTCTGCTTCTCATTTGAAAATTTGGATCAGGTTTCCTCGTATGGTCGACCCAAGGGTGGTCATTTATATGAATTAGTAGGGAAAGTGGTTTTGGGGGTTGAACAAGGAAATGTTTTTCCTAGATTATGTTGAACATTTCTCAGGAACAACTGCATATGATTAATGATATAACTATATAAGGACCAAATTGAGTGTGTTATGATCATTATGATATGAAATTTAATGAATTTCATGGATTCTAATTTAATGGGTTAGAAATATAAGATAAGTCACATTACCATTTATGATTAGGAATGAGCTGGTTTGGTTAAGCTCCTGACTGTGGGATGCAATGATCATGATTTTTTAGTAGTGCAATGATAATGCTTCTCATAACATGGGAATGAAATGATGGTCATGAGTATGTAACCTACATCTAAGAATGGTCACAGGTTCATGAGATCAATCATAAAAAGTTGTCACATTAATTTGTAGCTTATTAATTAATGTCATTTTTCATGTATAATAATCTGTTGATAAATGTTTATGTCGATTATGCGGTGTAACCAAAGGATGCAATGTCCCTAGAGCCTAAAGCATCACTGAGCTATGTCATTGAGTTTCATCCCTATTTCAAGGATAACATCGCCAAAAATACTGAGAAAATTGACTGACAATCATTTCTTTAATTGGAAGGTATTGGACTATCCTTAAATAATTTCTAGTTGACAAATTTCCTTTTCCATGTTTTTCTACATAATGTAATAGAATCGATTTATGTATATTTCTATTAACTACAACACAATATCTAAAATAATTTTCTTCAAAAATTACTTTGGATTTTTTCATTCATCTCGGTTTCTGTTTTCTCCTGTACTGATTATAGTGGTTCTGTTTTCTGTTCCTTGTACAATGGTTGGATCATGTATAATGTTCATGAACCACGCATGATATGTGGGGAATGCAAGAGGAGTTGGACATACTACTGATGACAGGTGGACTTTTAAGGGCACACTTATAGGTGTTGAAAACTATGGTTACTGCTACTGTTTTCATCCTGGAATTTTCTACTTAAACCAACTGTTAGTTATGTTTCTGAACTGAAATTAGATTCTATATTATGTACCACTGAAAAAATCATTTTTCATCTCATTATTTACTGTTAGTTTTTATTATGTCAAACCTATGACCGAAGTTGAAATTTCAGCATTCTTATTCATTTATTTTCATTTCAATATTCTATTTATTTAATTTCAATCCTCACTGTTGAATTTTATTTTCCATGTTTTTAATGGTTCTTTCTCTATTAATTACCTACAGTATTCATATTTTTATTATCATAATTTTATTATAAACATTATATTGATTTAATTGGAAATATGATTTTTTTTAATAATATTTAATCATATTATTTAATGGGAATTTGAATAGATCTATGCATTTTCACTGGCGAAGTACTAGTTATATATATTTGTAAAAAATAACCTTAATATATTAAATATATATATTAATATATTTTATAATTTGGTTGATGTTATTTATAACTAATTATTCAATGATAATGTTTTAACAATCTAAATGTTTGATGGTTTTTTATTTTTAGTGTTTTATTTGGATCATGCTACCAAATATATTTGACTTAATTTTAGGAAGAATATATTAAAATATTCTACCAATACACTTGAAATTTATTGTTAGCCTTTAGTTACCTAGGGATGTCAACTAAGGTTTGTGTTATTTTGATCCTTCCCTAAGTAATGGTCTATGTTGGGATTTTACATTCTTACTTGTATGTAGTACTTGGTGAGTGAGCCATGTTAATGATGGGAAATAAATTTACCATTTGGGCACTTAGTTAATTTCATTTGTTTACTCATTAGTCTTTAGTATACTTCTTTCACATTTTACCTAAGGGGAACCAGGGAGGATCCTACTAAGTATACTTATATAGTCATTCTATACATATATAAACCGTCTTTAAGTCTTCAGAAGATGGTTAGTGATCGAGTTTGGTGTTACTAGCTCCTATACTTTCTATCAATTATTGGAGTTCGTTGTCACTACCTATGGTTGTTTTGGTATTAATTTTTCATTATTTAATTTAAGTATGATTTTGAATTCATTTATTATGGTCGATTTTTTATTTATTAATTTTGTTGGTTGTGGTATTTTATCTCTTCACTCATTCATTAAAATTATATAAAAATGGTAATTCCGCCCGTTTGTCATTATATACCCTTGGCATTAGTCACCAACCCATAAACTATTGAATGCATTCTTGGGGTTTTATATCATTAATTTCCTTTTCATCCCTAAATATGTATTAGTTGATTGAGTTCACAATTGTTTTTTATAATATGGGTATCTAGTGCCACCTTGGATCATTTCCACACTTTTGGTTAGATTTTTTGGAATGCCATGTCGTTGAATGAGTTTCAAATGGTCACTATTTTTGGATTACATATGATGAATTAATAATAAATGTTAATAATTTAATTAATTAATTAGTTATCTTGAAATATGGTATATTATGTCTATTGACTATTGAAACATGTCTACAAGAGGATCTGGTTGAGGTTGAAAATGTGGTACCTCTGACAATGATGGGATTGTGAGTGGCCTTTAGAATTCAAAGCTGGGATAGTAAGATATCACAACAGTAAAACAAGGATTTTTATAAATGAAAATTTGTCTCTCTAGAGTGGACTATTCTTTTAATGTCAGGTGAATAGTGAAAATAATGAGATCAACATGTAGTTTGTGTATAAATCTCGATTAAGGGTTGGACACTAACTATGGTAGTGAGAGAGTTGATGGTATGAGAATCATGTGGGTTTCATCATAACTAATGATATTACTAATCAAGAGTGTAATACTTATATTATTATTCAATTTAAACTACTTTATTTTTTCAAGGATGTGAGAAATGGTAATTGATCTATGGAAAGGTTAATATCCAATAGATAATCATTAGTAAGAAATGTAGTGCTTAGGATGGTCCGATCAATGTGTGGTGTTCACACATAATTTTAGTTTTCTAAGGGATAATATTATCATCATATTATTTAATAATTGGATTAATGGGTAACTAGTTATCTACTAGTTAGAGTGTGTTTGGATTTGAGAGTCATGTGATGCATCAATATATTGATGATGGAAATCTGTGTGTTCTGTGATGTCAACATGTTTTTTTGTATTCTATGATGTCCAATTGGATACTAAGAACCCAAATAAATTCCTTGGTGTGATAATATGTTTCGTTATCAAGTGGATTTTACTTATTATAGTCGAGGGTGAGTCATTTGGGGCCTACAGTGTGTATTATTCCCATAAATATAGATTCCATGGGACATAAGGACCATTCTCATGGATTCTCACATTATGGAATTTTTAATGGATTTGGTTTTTTCCCACATACCATGATTTAAATACACTTATTGTTATATATTTTGAGTCTAGGGAGATGTAATAGAGTGTTGTACCCCATGCGGTGGTCTTTTTGAATTTAACAAATGTAGTGGGGTGGTAATGAGTTATGATCTGGAGTTGTATACTATTCTATTCCCTTGTAAGTTGACTATGGTACACCTCTTCCATGATCTAGATTTTAATATCTATTTTATATAATAGATTAGTGTTTATAGTTACATTATAGTATGGTATATGTTTTGAAAAGTAAATTACAAATGATTTTGCGGATACCAGTAGGGTTGAACATCATGATTGGCCGAAGAACACCCAATTCCCCATCCGATAGTGTTATGAATTTTTTAAATTATAAAATACTTGAACTCATATATATATATATATATATAATTTTATTATTTAGGGGATAATTAGTGGATACCTACTAATTTTCATACTCAAACCTGGCATGTTCACCCTTGTGGGTGGGTAACACTTTTCTCTAACATACAAATCAGGCTAATAACCATTGACAGGGATTAGAATTGTGTAGTTTGGCTAGGATTGATGTAGGATACAATGAGATGAGAATGAAATTTATTTTTAAAAATCTTGTTGATCTATGTTTTCTATATCCATATCTATCATGGTGCATCTAAATATTTCTAATCACAACCCATCATGGTTGTACACATCTATTTGGAACATTGTTCTATAAGAGATTTTTGTATCACTTGTTGGGTTTGAAATAACTAGGAGCTCATGTTTCCCCACAAGGTGTCCTGCTATGTCATTTTAGTGGTGACATATGATTCATGTGCATCCTAATATTCATGATTACCAAATATCATAGGAATAAATATTATATGAATATATGGTATAATTTTTTAATGACTGTTCCTGAGTACCCCATTCACAGGACTCAAAATATATTGCAAAATGGCCTGAAACATGTTCCCTAAGCACTAGAGGATTGAAAATAGTTACAAGGTATGAAATATAATCACTCATAAATAATTTTCCATATAATAAAAATGAAAACTATTTGATATATAATTATTTTTTATAAAAACCATTATCTATTCTTTAATTGTTTTTAAAAAATATCATACCGATAATGGAATAGAAAAATGATGACCAAAAAATGAAAAATCATAATCAAATTTAAAAACAATTGACTATCCACCTTATATAATCAAATATATTTTAAAATATGTTGTAAAAAAACTAAAAGACTACCCATATAAATAATTCTTTTGAATCATCATAAAAAAACAAGGTTGGTTTTCCTTTTTTAGTATCATGAGAAATGAAACATGCAGAGACACAAATATGTAAAAGTATAGGTGAGTAAAATAACACATTTTAGGAGTTTTATACATCAATATAATTTATTCCTCTATATAATATAACTCAAACCATAAAAAATCAATTTATAGATAATTGAAACACAATATAGAGAAAAGTTTCATTAATTATAATATATAATACAAAATTATCATATAAAATAACTTATAACATAGTGTAACACATGGATATTTAGATATGTATTTATAATTTAAAATAATATTATGTTTTACATATTGTGATATATGAAACATAAAAAATTGAATCATGATTCTTTTATTTAAATAAACTATTATAATGAAATATAAAAACTAATATATTATGAGGTTTCAATTAGAAACAACATGAAAAAAATTACAAGAAAAGTAATTGTATATATATATAAATACAAAAAACATAAAATATTTTCCCCCATTATTATCTATAAAAACAATTACACTAACTATAACTATAGAAATAAGGAAAATAATTAGAAATATAATAAACATGATGATATATCAGTAAATGAATAAATTTTACTAAAGAATATAATGCAATATCTAGGAATTTAATAAGAAAATTATGTATATTATTATTGGACACATATACATTATACATATATATATATCCACTAAATATCTAGTTTTTAGGTATATTTAAATATAATTTTTTTAAAATGAAGATAAAATAATTAGAAGGTAAACAAACTATTTTTAATAAAACTGTTTTCATGTGGAAAGTGTATTTTATCCTAATATATTAAATCAATCACTATTTATAAATAATTATAAAAAAATTAGATAATATATTAAATATATTTAATTATAATTAATTTATTTATTTTTATTTCTAAAGTAATGATAATAATGTTATTGAATGATTTAAAAATAAATTTTCATCAAAAATGGTTTCTATTAAATTTTTTGTAAGGATACACTAAATGATTTATTATAATTTTAAAAATTTTATATTATAAAATGGATATCAATTTTTAAATAATCAGTTAAAAATTAACAAAGAATAAATTATTTATAATTATTTGAAACTGTTGATTTTTTAAATAAATAGTAAAAAAACTAATTTTTAGAATTTTTTTCATTTCAAGCATTTACAATGTTAATGTTTTTTAATATGTTTTTAAATAAAAAATAGGTTATTTACAATATTAGTAATTCAATTAAGTAATTATTATTTAATTTTATTCTTTATTTTTTAATTAAAACTTTTTATTCTTAATAAGCCATGTTTTTAAAAAACCACTTTTGGTCATATTTTATGGGATTGATTTTAAATTAAAATTTGAAACTTATGTGATTTAAATGAAAAAAATGGATTCCATATTTAGAATAATACTAATTAATATTAGTTATAAGGTAAACATAGTTTTTGTCCAAAATTAATATTAAATATATACAAATTTGTGTTTCCACGGTTAGTGTCATGACTCGTCCCCCGAGGTCCGTGTAGTGACTACCCCAAGCCCGACTCCTATAGTACAGGGGTTGGAGACTAGCACCGGAAAGGCATATCCCTAAAACAGGAAGGAATTTCCTTTGAACCTGTACAAACACATAGCCAAGATTGCAACAAGATGCAACTACGAAGAAAAATTGTAGTAGAACAAATGTGTACTAAATGAAAGGGGCCAGAATACTAGCCCATTTTAAAGATACTACTACAACAAAACAGAAATATCTCCTACAAAAATCCACCAAGTATCCTACATGAAGAGTAGGTATTTCTCATTTCCACAACTCTCCATGTCAGGCAGTCCCCTCTAAGTACCGGCTGGTCCTGGCTCCCTCAAGTCTAAGCCAAGCTACTCAACGTCTGCACAAGACACACGGAGGTGCGGGTGAAGCCCATGCATGGGTGAGTTTAAAAATAATCATTAGGGACCCAGAGACCCCTGAATGTCTCTCAGAATTCTATAAAGGAAAACCACAAATCATGATCTCAGTCACAAATCACAAAGAAAAACAAATAGCTCAATCCAGATATACTCTTCTCATCCATAAGAAACATAAGGCCCCAACCTTAATCCATTTTCAATATTTACAAAGAAGGATCAAATAATAACTCAAGGATCAAAAGTACAGGATCCTTAAACTGGTTATCCCTAATGGCACCCATCTTAGAGATGTACTCCATCGGGTACAACTGAACCATTCCTGATGGAATGTCTGAAATGACATGTTCCATCATGAACATTCTTCTAGAACTGCCTCTAGTGCCCGACACTAGAGGTCTTGCAGTCATAGTCTTGCGCCCGAGGAAAGACAAAGGGAAACAATGTGAAGAGGCCAACTCCTCGACACTCTGTCCTGTAATCGATGGAGCTCCAACTCCCCTGAATGACTCGCTCCCTGTCGCTACTCGGAGTTGGGGGAGTATTATTCCATATGTGAGGACCCGCACCCTACCCTATAGGTGAGTACAGCTTTGGTAGTTAGTTTGTTGTGGGGGACCCGTGCCTTAGTATGTCAGGGAATTACTAAGCCCTGGTTAAAGGAACCACACCCTAGCATGGTCGGAGAGTACCGACTCTATATGCAAGGACTTGCACCCTACCTAGTAGGGGACTACCTACTCCTAACATAGAGGACCCACACCCTACCTGGTAGGGGAGTACCCGACTCTATGTGAGTTATGTATGGAGGACCACACCCTATTCCAATAAGCGAGTACCGACTCCAATGATTGAAAAACCAAATAGAGGGAAATGAACCCACACTCATGACATGAGGAGTCCCATCTCTACCGGAGTAGTGGAGTCGGGAATACCCGTGCCTTGAGTCATTAAGGGAGTAGCCATCCAAACTCTCACTATAAGAAATAACCTGGTTCGGCTCCTCCGGTTATTGGTCATAACTCAATAGCCATGAAGTTCCACAAGGAATTAACCCGATGATTCATCATGCCATAAGAGTTCCAATACAACAGACAGCGCGTCAACCCGATACCTGGTCTGTAAGCTATATGCATTTTAGTGTCGAGGGCCCGGTTGGATTCGTGTATGATCCAACCCAGCTGAAATTCAAATTTCCCTGAAAGCCACGTGGAGTATCTCAAAAGGACCATCATGCTCCAATGATATCAGTTCTACCTACAATCCATCAAATGGATGTCTAGTTCAAAATATACAGCCTTTTAGTATATATGGGCCCGAGAGGGGTCCGGGTCGGGGCGGGCGCAGCCCGCCGGCTAGCACAACCCACGCGGGGTCGTTCAGTCTGCTGCTCTTTAATAGATCAAAGGAGTTGTTCATCTCATTTATTAGCGGCGCCAGGTGGGGCCTCCTTGTCACCCACATGACCCGCAGGGAGGGGTTCCCCTGCATCGCCGCGACATTGATCCATGGATCCATTTAGTGCGGAATGAGACAACGCACCGCCTCCACCTCTGTGGCTGGCGGCTTCTTGCATCCTACCCGACCACTGTGGCAGCGCCTATCCAATCACTGCCATCACGCTGGTGTCTGGCCAGTGCTTTTTCCGTGGCCCACCGGGTGAGCTCCAGTGGTCTATTCATTTTTTAGGATGTTGCCACGGTCCTCTCGGGAATCCTCCATCATTGAACGCCTCTCATTTTCAATGTCCCTTCTAGTTAAAACAACCCATCTCCATAGAATGCAATGAAAAACAAGTGGTGTAGGGTTAGATCATTTTTCATTTGGCCAGCACCCTCCATGTTATAATTATAACAAGTGAGGGTAATGTATACATCACATTAAAATAATGATAAAACCCTGTTCAAATCCCTCACAATGACCACCTACAAATTCAAGACTGATGAGAAGAAACGTGAGAATTTCATGAATTAAAAGACAACCCCTACCTCAAGATTCTTTGGAGATGTAGTGGTGGTGTAAGAAGGTTCCACGTTCGATGAAGCCGCCAGAGTTCATCGATCCCGGTTTTTTGCCGCACGAGCTTCCCTCTCTTTTAGTGGAAGTTGACATGTCACCTCACCAGAGGTTCCTCGCATGATGAACCCATTCCAAAAACTCTACCCCAAGCCCTATTTGAATAGAGGGGGGGGGAAGGGTTATTAACGCACTGAGGAATTAATGAGGTTCATTAATTAACATAATTAATGTGCCACATTAATTTCATGAGGGGTGGTTACACAACCAATGTGTAACCAATTATTTAATATTGTATATTAAATGTATGAATACCTTCGTGGTCCCCACCACAGCTGATCAAGAGGTTGTATGATAAAATAATGTAACAACTTTTTTATTTTATTAATTCATAAAAGTCACAAAAATATATTTTTTCACCTGACCTACTATGGTCGAAGTGAATACTACCTTAAGATAATCAGGCATTGTGAGTTCAATAGTGCCCTCAGATTTCAATTCCGAGAACCAGTTCAAAAGATAGAAATTTCCACCCACACATTTACAGAACGTACCTTAAAAAAGTTCAAGAATTATTAACCGTCTCCCATGACCTGCACTGGTCGAGGATAAGCTCTGCCAAAAGGAAAAACACCCTCACGAGCTCAACGGCACTCTCAGATTTCCAATCAAAGTTACCATTTAGAATTTATAGAATTTAACAATAAAATAATTGTCACTTAATTATTTTATTTTCAGCCAAAAACTAACTTCCCTGGTTGGCCCATGCTGGCTAATGTTAGGATCTGCCTAAAGAAATCACACCCTCACAAGTTCAGAGGTGGTCTCAAAATTTTAATTTGTGTCACTCTTCGTGAGTTATAATCATTTGAAAAATGAAATAATATTATTTATAGTTATGCCATTTTTAGGTTTTCTCAATGGAGGCCTACGCTGACTAAACTTATGTCACACCTAGGGTAAACCTGCCATCCTAAATGAAATGGTTCCCTCATATTTCTGATACGACCATCCATTTAAGAGTTATTACACTTTTTAAGTAAAATTACTCACACATTCTATTTAAATCTTTACACTTTTTTGACGGATCATTATAGGCACTCTGGGCCTCGGAATCACGTGACGTCAGATTTTGCGGTCTCCTAAAAAAACCAAAATAATTAAAAAAACATTATACAGAAATTCTAGGCCTTACATTCTTCCCATATTAGGTATTTTCATCCCCAAAATCCAAAACAAAAGAAAATCAACTAAATGAGGGAACCCAGCACAAATATAAGACTTTAGATCCCATGTTCTCTCTTAGAGGTTCCTATGTTGCGACTGAAATCACAACAGAGGGATCAATCATCCATGAAGAACTCACTTTTGTAGATCCTATATCTCCACTAGGAACTCTATAAAATTCTCCACGTCATCATAGTCCAACTCCGCCAAGTCGATATTGTTCGATGGATCATGCACATATCTCCTCAGCTGCGACACATGGAAACAATTATGAACCCAGGGCATCTGTGGGGGAATAGATAGGCGGTACTCTACCTCACCAACTCTGATGAGAATCTGGAAATATTTGATGGACCTCAGAGATAACTTGCTGCCCTGGCTGAATCTCTGTAATCCTCGTCGGGGTGAGACTTGCTGGAAGACATGGTCTCCCTCCATGAACTCTAAGGGTATCAGTCTCCTGTCGAGATAATAAATCTGTCGGCTCTATGTAGTCTTCATCCCTGGACACCAGTACTGTTTTTGAAGGTCCTAATACATATTCACCACACTAGGATGTATTGCTAAACAGGATGTGTAGAAATCCCTCAACACCTACTCTCGTAGCATCACTGGTACCATGGTTCATCCTTTGAGAATGATGACATGCTCCCCACCTTCATAAAATCCTTCAGGAGCCTATCCTGAGGTTATCTGAGCATATCAGGCCTCACAGTCTATGTCCCCATGTTGTGCATCCCGAACTTGCTGAAGTTGTGGGGGACTGATAGTTATAGACTGGAGGTACTCTACTCCATCACTACCCATGAAGGGGTTCTGTAACACAGCTAGGTACTTTTCCGCCTCACTCAGTAGATGTAAACAAGACCTCCTACTAAGTGCATCTGCCACCACTTCCCCTTCTAAACTCTTAGCTCCTAGAGCTCTGTAGAAGCCAACCAATATGAATTTGTATATATTGGTGTCATCATTGTGTACAAGAAAATGAAAAAGTACCTCTCCCCATGGGGATGTAATTATAGAAACATCTTTTGAAAGGATATTATCGTACTCTTCCACTACTACTGGGAACGGAAAGCTCAAAACTCCTGCTGCCACAAGGGTAAACATGGATGACTCAAGGGTGATCACATGCACCCTCTATTCATGACATTAACTCGTGCTTCCAGGGTTTCCTTTTTCACCGAAAAAGGAATACCCCATTCTAATGCTATATATATACCAAAAACTTTTGGCCTAAAATAGTCAATATGAGCATGAATTGTGGATGACCAGTCCATACCCAAACTAACGTCATAAGGCCTCGATGCTTCTAGCAAGAGGTTCCAACTGAAACTCTAACCTCAAGGGTCATATCACACCATCAGCATCAGTGTGAACATCGAGTCTCCAGACGTTTGGGTCAATTTAATGGTTTAACAAAAAACCCTAGGTCAAAAACAAGATTTGTGACAAGAGGGAAAGATCAATACCTATTTTTATTAATACTACAGCTAGTAGTAGACACAGATCATACCTCGTATAATTCTTGGATCCCTTGGGTCACACAGCTTGACCACATGTAGCTACTCCCTTCCCCTATCCTCTTGCTCCCTGAGCAAGGTGGGGACCACATTAGGGTGGTGGTTGTAACATGTCAAAAGGTATACCACTACATGCAGCTCTACTAGCTCCTCTTTCATGTTTTCTGCACTATAGATTCATATATCTTTATCACTTAATCTCCCAGAAACATTTTTAATCATCCAAGTATCCAAGACTAACGTTGGTTTCCTCCTTTCCCAATACAGACATTCACTGGTTGTATCTGCTCAGGCAAATAATTTTTAACCATAAAGGTTCTCTCAAGAACCCTAACATAAGTAGGAATGCATAGAATAATATTCTAACTTAGATGTCCTTAAACACATCCCACTCAGAGGTCTGAGCCTTGAAGCACTGGTCGTAACATATTCATCAAGTACCTTGATTTGTCAGTACAACTTGATGAATACTCATCAACTGACATGTCGTCCTACCAAAGATATAGAATATATTCGGTACACATAGCCATTAGCTTTTTATAGTAAGAGACCACCTTCTCTGAGGAAGGTTCTCAAGCTCCATCCATGAAAAAAGACACCTCATCGTACGATAGAGGTAATCTAAACCCTATCATCTCCTTACTGAGCCACCTAATATGCTCATTGTAGGTCCACCATCTGATCTAATTATGCCCTGGCTAGATGTAAACTCAATCATCACCTCAAGCCAGTCCTTATCTGCATGTGATTTGGGATCTCCTCGGCACCTAAGGGGTATCTATCAATGAAGCTCGCGTAAGTTAACGAGCCTATAAGTGTCCTATACCGGTAGCGCCAGTAGTAACTGCTGATCAATGAGCAGTGGTATCGTTGGGACACTACCCGAAGGTACCTATCTCAAGAAATAGTCCCTGTATTGAAGCCTCATCATTTTGGAACATCATCATCATCATGCATTGGAATCTTGGTCGGTTGTATGTGTGGAGGCATCTTGAAAGAGAATCAATATGAACCACGATTAATAAGATATACGTAGTGAGATGAATAAAAAGAGATCAAAAGAAAAACATTTCTAAAACACACGCAATCATTTTTTTCATGCGTCGAGTTGGAAATCAGATTTCTGAGTCATGGTGTATGGATAAGTCACCCATCGCACAAACACAGGACTCCCCAAATTGAAAACCACACTCAAAACACTTAACACAATTTCTCCATTGGAAAGATCAGAGTCGAAGTACTTTAGTAGTACCGACTCCTCTGATACCACTTTTACATGACTTGTCCACAGGGGCTCGTGCCATGACTACCCCAAGCCTGACATCCATAGGCCAGGGGTTGGTGACTAGTACTGAAAAGGAATATCCCTAAAACATGAAGGCATTTCCTTTTAACCTTTTCCAACACATAGCCCTGAACATAAGAAGATGCAACCAGGATGAAAAATTACAGTTGAAAAAATGTGTAATGAAAGCAAGGGGCCTAAATACAATCCTATCTGAAAAATACAACTACATCAAAATAGAAACATATCATGTGATCATCCACCATGGATCCTACCTGAAGGGTAGGTATAGCTCATCTCCACAACACTCCATTTCTTCCAGAATCCTCCATTTAACACCTGGTCCTGGCTCCCTCAAGTCTTATACAAGCTGGTTATCGTTTGCACAAGACACCATGAGGTGCGGGTGAAGCCCATTCAGAGGTGAGTATAACAATAACAAACAGTGACCCCGAGACCCTTGATGGTCTCTCAGAATTCCACAAATAAAAACCAAAATGCATGATCTCAATCAAAAAGAACAAAGAAAAAGACAGAGCTCAAACCAGATATACTCATCTCATCCACAAGAAACATAAGGCCCTAACCTCAAGAGATTTCCAGGATTTCCAAAGAAGGCTCAAAGCATAACTCAAGGATCAAGAGTACACAGCCCTTGAACTAGAAAACCCTAATGGCACCCATATAAGAGATGTACTTCATGAACTAAAACTCAACCATTCCTAATGGAATGTCCGAAAGGATGGGCTCTATCGGGAACATTCTACTAGAACTACCTCTAGTGTATGGAACTAGAGGTCTCAGAGTCATATTCTTCCACCTGATGAAAGACCAATAGAAACCATGTGAAGACTCCCACTCCTCAACAATGTGTCCTACAGTTGAGGGAGCTCCAACTCCCATAAAGGACCCGCTCCCAGTCTCTACTCAGAGACGAAGGAGTACTTCTCCATATGTGAGGACCCACACCCGACCTGGTAGGGGAGTATAAATCTTCTAGTTTGCTTGTTGTGGGGGACCCGTGCCCTTTTAAGTTAGGGGAGTACTGACCCCATGATAAAGGAACCACACCCTGGGACACTAGGGGAGTACCGACTCTATATGTGAGGACCTGCACCCTACCCGGTAGGGGGTACCTACTCCAAACATTAAGGACATGCACCTTACCTAGCAGGGGAGTAGCTGACTCTTTGTGAGTTATGTATGGAGGACCCACACCCTTGTCTAATAGGGGAGTACCGAATCCAAAGATTGAAAAACCAAAAAGAGGGAAACTATCCCGCACTCGTGATGTGGGGAGACCCATCTCTACCAGAGTAGATGAGTAAGGAATACATGCACCTTTAGTCATCAAGGGAGTTTCCATCCAAACTCTCACTATAAGAAACACCCTGGTTCTGATCCTATGATTATAGTTCATACCTCAACCACCACTATGTTCCACAAGGATGTATCTTGATTACTTTTCATGTCATAAGGGTTCCAATGCAATATATGACGCATCAACTGGACACCCGGTCTGTATGTTATTGGCATTTTAGTGCCAAGGGCCCGATTGGATTCAGGTATGATCCAACCTGTCCAAATTGCAACATTCTTCGAAATTCACTTGATTTATCTCAAAACGATCATCCCTATACAAGGATCCTAGAGCCACATATGGTTTATCAAAAGGATGTCTGGTTTAGGAGATACGACCTTTTAAGTATATTTGGGATTCAGAGGGGTCCAGGTTCGGTCTGACCTGGTCGGACTGGGCTGCGGTGGGCTCAGCCCGCCAGCTGGCATGACCCATGTGGCTTCACGCTGTCCACTTCTCCTAAACGGTTAAAAAGAGTCATTTGGATCCTTTATTGGCAGCGCCAGGTGGCACTGTATCATCACCCATAGGACTTGCAAGGAGTGGGTCCCCTGCATTGTCGCAGCTTCGAGCCTTCACTCCCATCATCGTAGTGTGCGACAACATGCTGCCTCAACCTCCACGGTTAGCTATGGCTGCCCGATTTTCAAACCACCACTATTCCAAGTGGTGTCGCTCTTCCTCCTCAGCTAATCATTGTCAGCCACCGCTCTAATCCACCGGCACCGCCACACCGGTATCGTGCCGACACTTATTCCACGGGCCACCGGGTGAGCTCTGGTGGTCTTTTCATTCTTTAAGACGTGCCTAAGGTCCTATTGGGATATCACCATTGTTTCACACCTCTCGGTCTGAATTTTCTGTAAATTTGGAATAACCCACCTCCATAGAACGCAATGAAAAACAAGCAGTGAAGGGTCCGAGCCTTGTTTTTTTATCCCTCTCCCCCGTGTTAAAATTATAACAAGTGGGGGTAATTTATACATAACATTAAAATAATGATAAATCCACATTAAAATCCTCCACTACGAACACTTCCAAATTCAAGATCGAGGAGAAGAAATGTTGAATTTATTTAATTAAAAGACAACCCTAACCTCGAGATTCTTTGGAGAGGTAGTGGTGGTGGAAGAAGATTCTGTGTTCGATGAAGTCGCATGTATTAGTCTATCCCAGTTCGTTACCGCCCAAGCTTCCATCTCCGTTAGTGGAAGGTTTCACATCACTTCACCAGAGGATCCTCAATTGATGAAGCTGTGCAAAAAATTCTACCCCAAGCCCCATTTAAGTAGAGGGGGGAAAGGGTGAGTAATGCGCCAAGGAATTAATGGGGTTCATTAATTGATGTAATTAATGTGCCGCATTAATTACACAAGGTGTGGTTACACAACCAAAGGGTAACCGAGCATTTAATATCCTGTATTAAATGTATGAATACCTTCGTGGTCCCCGCCACCGTCGCTCAAGAGGATATAGGATAAAATAAATTAACAATTTTGTTTTTTGTTGATTCTTAAAAGTTGAAAAAACTAACTTTCTCACCTGACCTATTGTAGTTGGAGTAAATACTCCCTTAAGAGAATCCCAGCACTGTGAGTTCAATAGTGCCCTCAGATTTCAATTTCGGGCACTGATTAAAAAGATAGAAATTTTCACCCACATATTTACTGAACGTACCATAAATAAAGTTAGAATTTATTAAAATTCACCTTCGACCCACACTAATCAAGGTTAGGCTCTACTTAAGGGAAAAATTCCTTCACGAGCTCAGCAGTACTCTCAAGATTTCAATCTGAGTAACCATTTAGGAGTTATTTTATTTAACCATAAAATAATTTTTACATAATTATTTTATTTCGGGCCAAAAAATAACATCCACAGTTGGCCTGAGCTGGCCAAATCTAGGATATGCATAAAAAAGGAATACCCTTATGAGTTCAGCGGTGGTATCATAATTTTAAACGCATTCACCATTCATGATTTATAAGCATTTGGAAATAAAATAAATTTTTTTTATTATTTTATTTACTATTATTCCCTTTTTTGGTTTTTCTCACTAGAGGCATGCGCCGACTAAAATTAAGTCGCTCCTTGGGAAATCCCACCATCCTAAACACAACGGTGCCCTCAAATTTATGATCGGGGCACCCATTTAATAGTTGTTCCACTTTTTTTCAGGAAAATTTCTCATGTGCGCTATTTTAAGCTTAATACTTTTTCAACAGATCATTCCGGGCACTCCGGGACTCAGAATCACATGCCGTCAGATTTGAGGTCTTGTAAAAACCCAAATAATTTAAAAAAAATTATACAGAAATTCTGGGTCTTTATAGTTAGGGTTAATCTGGGTTTACTGGGGGTAAAATTAAAGTGGTAAGGATTAAAATAACTAATTGTTAAATTTTATTTTTGGCCATATTTATACCATATATAATATAATATTTTTATAGGAACCATTTTGGAGCTATTTTTCTGAGTTATAAAATTATTTATTTTAATCTTTTGAAAAAAATGAAGGGTGACCTCTCCCACACTTATCAAATTATACACCTTATCCTCTCTTATCCACACTTAATGATCCATTTAGTTTATCAAATACCAAGCCCTATACCTTTAAGAAATCCATTCCCATGTTCTAGAGGTCTTATCTTTGGGATAATACCAAACATAGAGGTATTAAGGTGTAATTAAAAGGAGGTAGTGTGAATAAGTGGTATTGATTTTAACCGGAAGTTTTAGTTTTATTTCTTATTATTCCTCGTTAAAAAGTATTATAACCATTTTGATACAATAATATTAGTATATACCACATACTTATATGTTATTATTTTCATTACTTGCATTTATTTCATCTTCTTATTCAAATTATTTGCAAAAAAACCAACATTCATGTGTATGGTGGTCTACCACCTCGCGAACTAATGTAATCCATTTCCATCACTGATTCTCAAGGATAGTTATGGTGATTGATTTAATGTGTTTATATGACATAAATGAAAAAAGTATCATCCTATAAATAATATATCATCTATTTTATTACCCTTTTATCCATTAAAAAATTGTAACGAAATTCATGCGTATAAGTAGATTAACACCTCCATTAAGTGATTTGATTATCTCTTCATCAATGTCTCATGTGGCTAGGATATAGAAGTGAATTTAATGATGGTGTATTATATTTTGGACATAGTCATAATTATATAATGATAAATATTTTTCCTTATTTCTCTTAAGTTTATTGAAAAATAGACATGTTACTCATGTGTATGTATGGCCTACCATCTCCATATTGGAACATAATTCATTTTTATATCCAAATTACATATATGGTAATAAAATATTAATTAAAGTATAAAAATGTGAATTATGACATTATTATTATTATTCATTCAATTTAATAACGTCCCATTTTACCATAGTCGATATACTGAGGTTATTTTGAAAATAGGAACTAAACATCCTCAAAACACCTGATGTGGACATAACTAATTAAGTAATTAAATATTTCATTGAAATAAATAGATTATAGATAAATTATTGTACCTGAAAAATATTATTAAAAAATAAATAACTAATATAATTTTATTACATCGGTGTTAAAGGATTTACATTTCAATTCTCGACTCGGTGTAAGGGTATTCTAAGCTATATTACCTAAAATTATATTTTGGCACTTATTAATTGGTTAAATTATTCAAATATTCTATGTGAAACTAATTTTTTTGATTTATTTTTTATTCACACTATATTTTTAAATTTACATATGTTTAACATAATATCTCTACTAATTAATTCTCAATTCAACGATATAATCTTGGTAAGTGTTATTCGATTCAAATTCTCCTTCTTCCAGACATATATTTTTCTGGTGACCATATCATTATTTGTGGGGTGAATATACTCCACCTTGACATTTTATTTCATGATTATACTTATATTAATTGTATTTAATGTTTCAATTTAAGTTATTTCTTTCACATATTTAAGAGTAAAAAGTTACCAGAACGATAAGGGTTTTTATGATACGATATCATCTTATTTCGAGATTATATATGATCAAAGTACCTTTACATGGAATAATATTATCTTACTTTTATGAACCTAACCTCTTTTTTTATATTCTATTTATGAGTTTTTTTCTTGTTGAATTTCCATTTTCTACATATTTTTTAATGAAGCATCAAAAATTAATTTGTTAGTGATATTGATCATGTATCAGTTTTGGATATGTAATCTTTATAGTCTATATTCACGTTTTACACAATGAAATAAATAATTTTCTAATTGAAAATTAATTATTTATTATGGTCATTTTCAATAATCCATGAATTTTTTTAAAAAAATGAATCTTTATAGCATTATTTTAATTTTATGTTTTTACATTCTTTTCTAAAGTTTGAAAAGAGTGTTTTATTTTAACATATAAATAATATAATCCTTTTTTTCTTCACCATGAATATTTCTTATTTCAAGATTATTTTTAAAGATTCTAGGTATATTTTGAAAGAAATTTTATCTGATAATATTCATGAAATTTTATGTTTTTAAGGATATTTTCAATGTGGAAAGAGTATTTTCCATGAAAGTGTCATGAGACGTATTTATGTGTTATTTCTACTGATAAATGACAAAAAACCATGATTTTAATTATTATCCATTTGGGATAGGTTCAAATGATACCATCATTATTATTTATCTAGATGAATTATGATTGTTTCAAAGTTATTATCACATAACTAGGTTCTCTTCCATGGGTAAATCGAGTTATAATAGAACATTGGTTATTATTATATTGAAATGTATAAGCTCTAATTTTTTTCCATAATTCTATGTAACATGTACATTTATATGTTTTATTGGAATATTTTTCCATTATAAACAATGTATGGGTGTTTTTTATAAACCAATGATGTGAGGGTCTGTTATAGCCCTCCAAATCATTAGGTAAAGAGATAGAGTTAATCGACAATAGGTTTATACTAAGAGATTTTTATAAATTTTTAGGTGGGTTATTCCATTTATTAACATAATTATAATAGTGATATGATAATTATTTTACAATATACCAACCTATTTTATCTATGATTCATATGAGTTTATAATGGATCCTCTATTGAAAGATAGTTTTCACATGGCTCATAATTGTTTAGATCTACGAGTATTTTCCTATGTGGATGAATTACTCTGTTATTCATGTCATATAATCAATTTTTTTATATGAATTTATTATATTATGTAATTCTCATTCCCTTTTATTATTTCTTCATATCCTTATTTTTATCTTAATCACACTTATTAAATTAAATTTTTGATGCTGATGTTTACCGTTAGCGAGAGTTTGAGATATCCATTATTATGATTAATTTTACCTTGGTTATGAAGAATGATGTTAAATGATTTCTATCTTGAAAGGTTTAAATTGTGAATAATTTTAGGGAATATTTTGAATACTTATTTTGAAATGAGACATGTTGAGTATAATAAAAAAAATGATCACTTGATGACATGGTTATTATCATACAAGAGTTATTCATAATTTACTAAAACTAAAATTGTATAATTTCAATGGGTTTGTACGTGACCCCAAATTTTAGTTTCGTGTTATAAATTTTGGATGGTTAATATCTGGTCATGTTTAATGGAATCAAGATAGAAAAGTAAAAATTATGTTTTGAGCACAAGATCTGAGAGTACATGGTTGGAACTATTATATAGTGTTTCCAAAAAATTTAATCCTTTTATATTCATCAATAAATCAAAATACACCATAATCTCTATCATATTTCAAAATTAAGAGAAATAATTATCAATATACAAAATAACACATGAAAATGGTCATAACATCACCTATAAAATATTTTAATTCATATAATCGTTTTACAGTTCACATGCATCCCTCACTTGTATTACCGACCTAATGTTACACTATCTTAGAATCTATTTTTTATAAATAAATTTCATTTATAATATTATGTATTCATTCCCTATATTTAAACCCATTTAATTTCTAAAACTATCTCCATGCTATTCCATAAAAAATATAACATAAATTAGAGTCAAATTTAAGATAAAACCACCATTATAAATTTTAATCAAATACTTGAGTATCAAAATTTAATAAAAACATTTATGCGAGTCTAGTTAAAGGATTTGAAATAACCCAGAAAGAAATTTTTGATTATAAATTCCAAAAAAAAAAATTTGTTACAAAATCCTAGATAAAACAATGTTTTATCAAATAAATGACCCATAATTATTTAATAAAAATATAATAAAATAATTAATAATTGAAAATAAATATAATCATATTCTAAAGAATCATTATCAATTATGGATGAAATAAGATTCACCTACCATATATGTGTTATTTTTAAACCATCATAAGTTCAATATCTAATGAAGTTTAATAAAATAATCCATAAATTTCTTTCATCATGATTCTTATTTTCGACTAAAATAATTCAATTAAATGAAAAAATAATAATTAAAAATATATTGAAAATAAATGTGAATATTTGGCATCACTTCATTACTCATATAGTATGATCCCTACAAAAAATGGAATAATTTCAATGTTAATTTCTGGTTATAGCACATGACCTTCAGGGAGTGAAATCCCCACCATGACACATGGTACAACCCTATGTAACTCATTTTATCTAATAAATAAAAAAATAGATCAATAGGTAAATTCAAACAAGTGAAATGACCCTCATGTTCCTTGGCATAGGCCTGTGTTAAATTTTATATATCAAAATTTCCACTCCTCTAAACTTAGAACATAAAAAATGGGGATTTTGTGGTATTAAAACATTTTCAAACACTATTACTGTTTTTAAATAAAAAATAAATAGAAATTAATTTCATATACAACACAAATATGACTGGGTTATAACATCTAATCATCTACCATCAAATCATCAACTACCAAAAGGGAATCTAGAGAGAGAGTTAAAATAAGAGAATATGATATACCACTTCTCCAATTTAAAATTTCTCCATCTATTTATCAATTTTCCATGTTAAAATAATATATTTAATGACTCAAAATTGTATTCTTATTTTTACAATCATGTTATTTATTTCTCTCTCTAAAATAGTTATTTTCTATTATATATCACTATTATTCTATGATGGACCAAGTTGATTATTTTAATCATATCATTATTTTTAATCCTATATTTTTACATATTTATCCCCCTATAAATTTCCAATGCAATATATAAAATCCAAAATTTCAAATTAATTCCCCATGTCTCATAAATTTTTAACTTATATAAAAAATATTTTAATTAAAAATATAATTTAATTCAATAGTACTAATAAATTTAATTTCCATTTTAAATTAACATCATCATATAAATTGTTGTAATTTAAAACATAGAAAATATATAAAAAAAGAATGTGTTAAATTGGATTCGAAGGAGGGAAATGGTTATTTTATCATATTTATAAGTTTGGATGAATAATACAGTATTACATGGGACATGTTGGTTCATTTAGGGTTATATTTTATTAAAATTGATCCCAGCAACCACCGTAATGCCTTTCTTATCTATAGATAAATAAATAATCCCTTAACCACCAATTTTTATATGTATCAAGGTGTCTAAAAATAAAAAATTTCTATTGAATTAGATTGAAGGTGGGCTCTCTTTTATTTTAGAATTTAAAATTATCTTCTTTAATATTTTTTCATATAAAATTCATCATAGTATAAAGATAATTAGGGGTTTTGATTTAAAATAAGTAATTTATATTCTTAATATTCCATGTGTCATTCGTATTCTATTAATGAATATTTCTGATCATACATTCAACTAATAATATGACTTTATTATGGTATCTAGTTTGTAAAATTACTTAATTTATTTTAGAGGGTTTGTTTGTTACTAGTTATAGTACAATATCTACTACAAGTCTCATGAAATCAAATAAAATATCTCCCTGAAATTTAGGAAATGATTAATTTAATATAAAGAATTTTTATTCCTAAATATACTAATAAAAATATCATGAACTAAGGATCAAACTGTAATTTTTTTGGCATAGCTGTTTTTGAGATGTTTGGATGATTTTACCAATAAATAAAGAGATTACACTATGATTTGTGTATAATACTAAATACTTGGATAATTTTTAACAATATGAAAGGTTTCATGTCACAGTGATAGGTGTTGCATTGTGAATTCAATGGTTTCACCATATAAAAAGGGCCATAAATGTTTAGTCTTTTCCAAGAAGGGTCTATTCGATCATGTAAAATTGAGATGTAATTGTATATATTGACAGTAGTTATTTTTAGAAGAGCTGCCAAGATATTAAAAGAGGATTCAGAATCAGTTGGAAACATGATATTTAGATATTTAATATAATAAACCATGATGATCATCATCACATGGTTCTTTTTTTGACTAAGAAGAATATCCATATTCTGAATTTTATATCTTTAAAGTAATATCATTTCATCTAAATGTTAATTTGGTTAATGATATTTGAAGAACATATGTAAGTGAATTTTGAAAAAATAAAATTTGAATCAAATTGAAAATTTTAAAAAAGTGGATGTTAGATATTTTTTAAGGAGATTTAATGATATATTCTCACATTAAAAAGAACAATAATTAAAATTTTAGTAGAATTGAATTCTAGAATACATTGATCTATTATTTGAAATAATATTTCCTGTTTTTTGATTTTTTTCATACTAGAAATTCATAGAGTTTATCATGTTAATAAAGATGAATATTATTGAAAAAAAATTCCTTTAATAATAAATTGATATATTTTTTAAATATTATAGAGGTTTCTTAGAGGAAAGGTTCATTATTTTATAGTGAGGAGAGTAGTGAGTTCTTGAATCATTATAATCATTTTAAACTAGAAGAACAATGAGTACAATATGAGAATATATAAATATTATATGCACTTAGAGTGTATTTTGATATACTATATAATCACAGAGTATATTATACTAAAACATGGACTAGTTTATATGAAATGAGTAAAAAATTCCTTGTGGATCTCATTTCATCAATATCTTTATTGTTTATTTGGATGTGAAGTGGGTTTTAGATAATCATGATACAAGATCATTAGGAATAGACATTTAAATTTTTCATACCCATATTTTCCCTTAACCCCAAGGATATCTTCTTTATATGAGACTAATAAGTATTATAAAATATATATTTTTTATTTTATGGTGTTTTTTATCTCTAGAAGTCATGGAATTAGTAATGATTGATAAAAGAATTTAAATCTTTAAATGAAATAATTTTATGTTATAAAATAATCTAAAAAAATTATTTATAATTATTAGAAATATATGTGTAAATAGTTATATTTTATAGAATTACGATTAATATGGATAGTGCATCTTTATCAAAATTATATAAAAAGTAGTTGGATATCAAAAAGAAGAAATAAATTATATATTGGGAGCTTCTTCATGTAAATCCTTAAACATTATATGGTGGAGATTTCATAATATCATTAAATTTTAAATAATTTTAAGGTAATATAAATTAAAAAATATATGTAATATTTATTACAACACCCCAATAATTTAAATGTATTTTTCTTTGAAATATACATTATGTATTTGATAGCTTGAGTTATACAAAACCCATAGTTTAAAATAATCTTGGTGTAGTACAACTTTATATCCTAATAGTTGGTTTTGAAGGTATGAATATGATTAGAAAAATTATTATATATATATATTATGGTTCTAATCAATATAAATGTATTAGTTTATTCTTATTAATTAATCACTCAATTTTTCATGATGTCATTTTATGCTTCAAAAATACTTTTTATTCAAAATGGGTTGTATTTATTTTTTGTGATAAAATATTATTATTAGTTGCTCCCAATTTTAGAAATTATATTTTATAAAGATGATATCACTATTGAAATTATCATATAAAAATAATCTTATGGTGATTGTTTTTTATTTTTTAGAAAGGAATAATTTTTCAATAAATAATAAAAAATAAGGATTTTATAGAAAACAATATTTTATTTTCTATTATTTTGAATGACAAATTTTATAATAAAATTATTTTTAAATTTAATTGTTCAATTTTAATTAAATAAAAACCAATTAATTTCATTGGAATCCAAATTATGATTAATTCTGATATAAAAACATTTTTATACTTAAAATGGTGATTTTATCTACATTCATTTTTGACGTGTATTAGAGAGTTTGTTTAAAAATAAATTTAAAGAACTTACATAGATTGAATTGGATAAAATATATTCCATATTTTGAATTTTTAAAAACAATATTACATAATAAGATCAATGTTTTTTTGGTCATTTTGAATAGTTACCAAGGAAAAAATTTCTTATTTTCGCAAAGGTTAAAAGGGGATAATGAGCAGTTAAATTTATTTCTATTTTATCCCATAATGTATTCAAATTTTATGTAATTTTGAGAAACATTTATTGAGTAATTTAATAATATATTTTAATATTTTTAATAATTATAAATGTGTCCTCTCTCTCTTATAAAAGGATACCACCTCTCCACTATTCATCACTCTTAAAGAGCCTCTTAGCTCAGCCAAGCCTTGCCAAAATCCTCTCATAAAATTCCTACCTACATCCTTGATGTCCTAGTTTGATCATAATAATATACATAAAATTTTTATTTTGAAATAAAATTAAAGTTTCTAAATGAATAGGTGGTTTTAACACATAAAAATCAGGAAGATACTTGAGGTACGAGTTTCTTTTGGAATATCACTTCTCTTCATTAATATCTATATTAAATTTTCGTTCAGAAAAATAATTGTGGGTATTATTATTTTAAACACATGTTTTTTTCTTCTTGGGTTATTCCCTTAATTTTTATTTGTTTGAACCATTTTTCTCCCTTTGGTACTTAAAATGATCGAGAAAATGATTTTAGAGAAAAGCTAGCCTTCTTTCAATTTTAGTCAATGAACATTTTCTTCCACTACAATAATCTCAAAAATTATTGATGAATGTTTTTACCTATACTTGAAATTATTTAAATTATTCATCTTGATTACCTATATCGTTATTTAAAAATGTTTAAACATGAATTAATCTTCTCAAAAGAAACATTTTTTCCAAAAAAGAATTTTTTTTTATGTTTACAAAATTTTGAAAGGAATATTTTATTTTTATGTTTAAAGAATCAATGTATTTTCCTACCATCTAGAACATTCTTTACATTAAATAATTATTTACATGTTTCCTTGGATATTTTAAAACAAAATTATTTTCGTAATATTCTAGAATTTTTTATAATATATTATCAAAAAAAGATATTTTACCATGTTTTCACATATAGGATAAAACGATCTTTTAAATGTACTTTTCTTCTATATCAACATCCATTAAGAATATTTATATTTCAAAAGAGATATGATCTTATGATACAATGAAATTTATTTTTTTGGTTGTATTTTGATGATAATGATTCCAAGATGATTCCAGGAATCCTATTTCTTTTCTATAATTTAATTTAAATATGGATAAATATTTATGAAACTCAAATAATTTACCCTCTTAATGATATGATGAAATGATGGAATGTTTTTTTAATATTTTGGAGCTTTTATTTTTTATATTTATGCATTGTTTGGGTCCATTATATCATTCATATTCATTAGGTAGTGATGGATAGCTACGGAGATTACTATGTTATGATTTAACTTGATTTCATATTCACAAAATTATTTTTGGTTCTAGTTTCATCTACAAAATTTAATTCTTAGACACGATTTCATGACCATAAGTTTATGTTTAGACCTTGTTTCATGTCCATAAGTTTATGTGAGGACCAAATTTCATGTACTAAACATAACACGTGAACCCATTACTATTTATACAAGTTCACTATGTTATAAGATTATGTATTTTCTATGTTCCTATGTTTGAGAAATACTCTCATGTACAAATATTGATTATTTATGATTCCATACCATTATGACCTTTGTATCCTGGTTATGAAAGATCTTTATTCAATTACCCATGATAAATATTTTTAATGGATTGGGTATGGTTTTATATTTACAATTATATGTTTTATATACACTTATTATCATGCTATGCATATATATGATCATTGATTAAAATTCCAATGTTGAACCTTACTACGAATTTGAGATCACCCTTTATTATGTTTTTCTTCGCTAGATTTTGATCAAAGGTTCTAATTATTTTATGTCTATAAGGGTAATAATATAAAGAATAATGTGGGATATTTTGAGGATCATTTATAAAATATGGTATTTTTGTAAATATTCTCTAAATACATAGAACATTTATGATTCTATGGTGTGTATAAATGTGTTATGTATTGAACATTCATCTGAAATGATGAAATATTTATCTATGTTATGATCCTATCATCTCAGTTGGTATCAGAGTTTGGTTTATTTTCTTTTAGATATTATGATTAAAAAACATTAGTGAAAAAACCTGGGAATAAGTCTATATATATGATAACATCCTAATATTTTGGTAAACTATATATTATGTGTTTTTTGAGAAAAAAATTTCTATATGGATACCATAAACTGGACGTAGCTATGGTATGAATGAACCTAATGGTAACAACATTGAAAGGGGAAGATTTGATATTAACTTGATCATCACCAGTTAATGATGGGTGGGTATCAGATTTTACACCAGGATCGACACTACATGGGGATATTTTTCAGTTAATTCATAATTCCCATTTTTTACCCTTTTGAAGGAATTGAATAGACGATTATAATGGATGGACATGTTTAAACCTAGAGTTTCATTGGTTGATATGAAGGTTCCATAATATTATATATCTCTTGAATAATTTCCATGAATATTTTATTGCTCACTCTATTCATAATAACATGATTCTTAAACTATGTTTTTATTTTTAGTATATCGATTGAACAAAAATTAATTTTTTCAAAAATGACTATGAAAAATAAAATAACTACCACTATCATAAGATACCAAATAGATTAATAGCTGGATTATAATATAATGTTACTATTCTCACTCAATTTTCTTATGCTATGGGAAATTTCATGTACAATATTGTGCGTCTGGATGCACAAAATATAGAGCAACATTGCACTGAATAATTTTTGTGGAAATTTACTCCCTAATTATTTGGTTTTTCTAATTCAGTAGTTGGTAAAAAAATGGATCAAATGTAATGGAAAACAAATTTCTCATTTTATAGTGATTATTTCACGAGAAATTGTCCTTATCAATCTATCACATGGAAGGTAAAGTGGACTAATGGGGGAAAACAATCAATAATTAAAGGAATGCATAAGAAATAAACTTTATATAGTGGGATGAGTTCAAGGAGGTATTCCAAAAAAGGTACTTTATCAGAACACTTCATAATAAAATATATGGGAACTATATAGAGCTTAAATATAAGGATAATGAATACAATATTACCTATTAATAAAACATTAAAAGATGATTGATGTGTGTTTTTGGTTTTTTCATCGACCCAAAAATCAATAATTTTATATTTTATATTTTTTTGAAACCAAATAATTTATATACACTATCCAAAACAAAATTTGGAATCTATGAAGATATTGTTCAATGAGAACTCAAAGTGGAAATGGAGGTTGTAATTATTCAAGTTTCTCATGATAAGAGGCAAAATGCGGAGATTCATGGATGATACTCTGGTAGGCCAAATAGAGAGAAGAACAAGATTCAACCCCCAATATGCCAAAAATGTGGGTACGAGAACCTAGACAAATTCTGGAAAGGAATGAGAAGTTGTTCCCAATGTATGAGACCTATACATCAAGAAAACGAATATAGAGGTGGTGTGAAGTGTAAAGTAAATGATATGTTGCGGGATAATTCTCTCCCAACTATTCCACCCATGCATCAGTGCTTTAGAAATAAGGATCTTAGACATTATGTGAATAAACTTTCTAATCCATCGGATAATGAGGACAATATTCCCAAAAAACCACTAAATTTAAAAATAAAAAATATATCATGTGATCATGATAGAGAGGTAGATTATAGGAATAATATTTTCAAAGGTACAATTATTTTACAATCAAGATCTAATAATATGTTATTTGATTTTGGTTGTACCCAATAATTTATATCAAAATAATATCCTAAGGGTATCACATTACCACCTCGATGATTATATATAAAATTAGTAGTGAAAACTCATAATGTTATGATTAATTAATATCAATTTTATATCTCCTCCTTGATAAAAGTGTGTATGAATATGCTTCCTACTATTATTATTGTTCTCTATCTAATTGAATTTGATGTGATTTTTTGAATGGATTGGATCTCTATATATACAGCCTAGATCAATTGTCGGGGATGAGAAACAACATTTTATATTCTAAATCAAACTATGCTTATATTTATGTTTGATTCTTTATATAAACAATTAATGGAGTTTCCTTCTATTATATGACTCATACTACTTATAAATAATTGATATTTATATTGATTGGTTTGGGAGGAACTCAACATTCATGATATGTCTATTTTTCCCTATTATGCTAATGTATTTCCTAAATTATTTATTTATCTTACTATAAATCACAAAGATGAGTATTTAATAGAACTTATACATGGTGTTGAACCAATTTCAATTACTTTATATTGAATGTCCCTAATTGAGTTGTAGGACTTTAAGAAGAAATTCCATGATATTTTAGATAAGTTATTCATCTAGCATAATGGATCACCATAGTGTGAACCCATTATTCATTAAGAAGAAATATGGCTTAACATGTCTTTTCAACGATTATTGGGAACATAACAAGATATATATTAAAAAAGTATCCTCTACATTGTATCGTGATCTATTTAATAAATTATAATGAACTTAGTGTTTTTCTAAGATTCATCTTTGATAGGGATATCATCATATATGGTTCATGTGTGAGGACAAACCACATACTTCCATTCCTACAAGGTGTGTTAATTAGGAATGTATAGTAATTCCATTTGTACTTACCAATGCTTCTACTATATTTAAGAATTTTATAATTAAATTTTAGAGATTACCCTGATGAGTTTATGATAGAATTTATAGATGATATTCTTATATATTCCTAGTGTAAGGAAGAACATGAAGGTTATATTAGGATTTTACTAAAGTCACTGAGAAAGGATAAGTTATATTCTAAATTTATGAAGTGTGATTTTTGGAAATAGAATGTCTCGTTTATTTTTAAAATAATATCAATTGAGGGTATATTTTTGGATCATTCAATGAGAAAAATACTGAAAATGTCCTAGACTGACCATGGTGTCTGAAATCCATATTTTCATGGGTGGGAGGAATAATACCAATGTGTATGATAAATTTTTTAGAGTTATCAAATCCTCTATCTAAATTGATGTAGAAGGGGGGAAGTTATTGTTGATAGATGAATGCAAGTTTAATTTCATGGAACTGAAGTGAATATTGGTTAGAACACCAGTGCTCACACTCCCCCAAAGTAGAGAAGGTTTTTATATACTGTGATGCATTGAAGAATGGAATGTGATGTATCCTCTTGCGGAATTATACAATGAGAGTTTATATATTGTGCCCATCAGAAATTCATGATAAAAAGTTATTAACTAATGATCGAGAGTTGGCAGTAGTAATTATTTCATTGAAAATATAGAAGCATTATCTATATTGTGAATGTTGGTATATATATACTAATCATAAAATCTTGAAGTTAATATTTAAACAGAAATAGTTGAATATGTATAAGAGAAAATTGTTATGGTTGAATAAATATTATGACTTATCAATGAAATACCAACCTAGTAAAATGAAAAAGGTTGTCAATTCATTGAGGTGGAAGGATCATGCTAGTATATCAATGATAATTGTTGAATGAGATACAATATATAAGTATTTTAGAATATAGACATTAAAATAACGAGTGAAGAAGTAATATAATATATTTATTTAATGATGATAAACCATCCATCAATTATATGATTAAAGTGTTGTAGAATGAGGATGTTAAACTGTAGAAAAAGGTAATAAATATTCTGAAGTTAAACCATGATTGTGATGGAATGATAAGGTTTAGAAACTAATTATGTGGACTATCAATACTATATTTGAAGGAGTTTTTGGATGAATCTTATAGTTTATCATTCTTAGTTCATCCATGAAGTATGTAGATATGTTGAAATTTAAAAGGTTATTTTTGGTGGGATTACCTAAAATGTTATATTTCAGATTATGTATCTTTATATTATGTATTTCAATATGTTATAGCTGAGAGAAAAAATTCTAATGTGATCTTACAAACATTACGCACACCTAAGTGAAAATGAAAATAAATCACCGTGGATTTTGTTACAGGACTCCCCAAAACATCTAAAGTTGATAATATTATTTAAATTGCAGTTTATCTCCATATGAATTAAGAAAATCTTATCACTATTATATATTATTTATCTCTTGGTAAAATTACTCATATATATAATAAAGATGTAGTAATATTTCATAGATTATCACTCTCAATTTGTTATGATTCTGATCTAAGGTTTACCATGAACATCTAGAGAAGTATTCAGTAAGATTTGAATATAAAGATGAGTTTCAGTACTCTATGTAATCCTTAGATAGAGTTTCATATTAATATATACATTCAAACTCAATAAGTGATGTTGATATCATTATCTATGGATTTTAATGGTTTTTGGAATCAATACCTTACTTTGGTGTAATTTCATAACAGAACATTCTTTCAAAAGTATTCATATGGCTCTTTTTGAATCCATATATGCTAGGATGTGTGGGACTAAAACGTGATGGGATGAAGTTGGAGGAAGAAATATTTTAAGACCTGAGATATATATGTAAATTATATATAATGTTAGATTCATTCAGTATCACATCCATGCTTCTCAGAGTCGAAGAAATATTTGTGATGACAATAGTCAGTGAGATCTGTAATACAACTTTAATGATAATATAATCCTATGAATTTATTAATGGAATATGGTTATAATATTTAGAAATAATGGAAAAATAAACCCCAAATATTTCATTCCTTTCATAATTCGTCATCAAGTAGGTATGTTTTCTCATTACATGGTACTTTAACTAAACCTCTATCAGGTTCATGTTGTGTTTCATATATCTCTAGTAAGAAAGTGCATATGAGATCCTTCAAATATATTAAACTTTTTTTATAGCCTTAGAACATGATCATTCCCATGTATACCAACTTGTATTAATATTAAATTTTAGATATAAAGTGTTATAGAACAATACAACTATCCAGATTAATATTCCCTAGAGGAATCTGAAATTCAAGGAATCTATATGGGAAGTCAACGATGTGATGAAGTAGATATATCCTTATTGGTTTATATTTTAGTGGTGTAATTTTATGTTATAAATTAATTTTAATGGGTGTAGAATATGACACCATAATTTTTAAAATATATTTTCAGTTCAAATAAACATGAAATATATGACAGACAACTTTGAAGACAACACCAAGTCTAAAAGAATCATGATATAGTATACCTATATAACATTACAATTGGATGAGTTGGTATGAAGAAGATTAAATTCATAATATATATATATATAATGGTTCTATGTAATACAATTTTATTGATTAATATATATTAATCATGAAAATGATTTTTACTAAAGTTATTTTATGCTTTAAAATAGGTTTTCTTCAAAAATGGGTTTTTAAATTATTTTGATAAAATAATATAAATTTTTTTAAAATTTTATAAATTTTATTTTTAATAAATATATAATTTTGAAAAAAATTGTATCCAAATTATCTTAAGTTTATCCTCTTATATTTTTTTAGAAAATATTAATTTTTTTGGGAATTGTAAAAATTTCGATTATATAGAAAAAAATATTTTCTTTTCAAATATTTTAAAAGTTACATTTTTTTATTTAATGTAAAATGTGACTAGTTAAATTGGATTAAAATTAATCTAATTAATTTCCTTGTAATCAATGATTTTTAATTTTGGTATAAAAGAAATTTTATACTTAAGAGTTCATTTTTATGGAAAATCAGGTTTCATCACCTATTACTCGGTTGATATTACCATTATTTTATACCACTAATAGATAATTTTTAGATAAAATGGATTCCATATTTGAAATCAAAATAATTAATATTAAATAATAATCTTGACCTAATTTGTTTTCATTATGAATTGTAAACAATGCAAAAATCAACTAATATGGAAAGGTTAAAATGGTTGAATAATGGGTAAAACTAAATGAAAAAGGGTGTAAATTATCCAAAAACATGTCTAAATCGTATTGGATAAAACAATTTTTTTTATATGTCATAATATCGTTGAAATTGAGCTAATTTTTAGCTATTTGGATTGAGTAATGTAGTAATATATTTTAATCATTTAAAAAATTTCATCAATACCCCCCATTAAAGGATGTCACATCTCCTCTCTTACTCACACATCATGATCTTATTAGCTAAGAAAATCTCTCCCAAAATCCTTTACTAACATCCCTACTTATATTCTATAGCTACTAGTTTAATTATAATACCATACTTCCAAGGAAATTGGTGTAATTCGAAGGAGTTTTCCCAATCAAGAGGGGGTTTAAATGCATACGTAGTAAGATGAAACATTAGTTAAGGATTTATGTTACGGTAAAATTTATTTTTAGTATTGTGTTTGATAAATTTTAATTGATAGGAATTATAGTTATCTTATATTTTAATCCCCATATATTTTCGTCACCTCTATTTATTCCAATAATATTTATGAATTAAAACCATTTTCCTCTCTTTGGTATATACATGATCGAGAGAATGATTTTAATAAAATTTGACCCCATTTCCTATTTGATTGATGAACTTTTTTCTTCCATGTGTATTATCTTTTATGTTATTTAGTACTGTTATTACATATATTTAATAATTTTTAATGAGTTCGTTCTCACTATCTTTGAAATTATTAAAAAAATTAAAAAGTATCCTTCTATGAAGTGTTTTTTAGAAAAGTCATTTTTGACTTTTTCAAACTATGTAAAAGGAATGTTTTATTTTAATGTATGTTCAATGAATGAATTTTCCCATTCTCTTGACCTTAATTTTTATTTAATTATCCACTACAAGTTTCCTTGGTTATTTTAAAAAAATGATATTCTCAATATTCTGGAAATTTTTAGTTAAAATCTTATCAAAATAAGATGATATTTTTATCTTGTTTTCAAATAATGATTAAAATTATCTTATAAAGGAATTTTTCATATATATCATCACCATTTAAGTATTGTTATGATTAAATGGTTATTTTTTATTTTGATATCACCCACTTTATTTCTTTTTATTTCTTATATTGATGATGATTTAGGAATTATTCTATAAAACTTGCTTTTTTTTCTTATGGAAACTATATTTTAATAAAATATTTATTAACCATTATTATTTTCCATGGGTTCTAATATGAAGAAATGATGGAATGTTTTTATGATCTTTTTGAACATTTAATTTTTACGTTTATGTTATGGGTGGTTCTGGTATATCCCTCTAATGGATTCATCAATGGTGCATAAATCATTAGATAAATATGTTATATGTTAACATATTTTATGTCACATCATTATTCATGGTCATATTTTCATTTAAAAAATCTAATGTGTGAACCTGGATTCATATTCACAAGTTTATGAATGGACCCAGTTTCATATCCAAAAGTTTATATAAGGAATATATTTCAATTCCTTATCTTAACATGTGAACCTGTTATTTATTATACATGATAAAAATGTTACGAGATTATGTTTGTTCCACATTTCTGTTTTTACGATATTTTCTCATGTCTCGTGATTTATTATTTTTTATTTCAAAATATTATAACTTTGGAATTTGGGTTATGAAAAAGTCTTACTCCAGAAATAATGATAAACTATATTTAATTGATTGGGTATTATTTTACATTGATTATTACATGCTCTCATAAGATAATTCTCAAGATATTCTAACATATGATAACTCATTGATATCTCCCAAGTTTACCCCTACAGAGAATCTGGGATTACCCATTCTTCCCTTCCTTATATTTTTGTGAATGGTTTTATGTATGGTATGCCAATAAGGGTAATAATAAGAAAAAAATGTTATATTTTTAGAATATTTTTCTAGTCCCTAAAGACACCAAACCTTTTTGCATTTGGGGTGTGCATAATTATGTTATGTATTAAATATTCTTCAAAAATGTATTAATATTTATGTATGTTATTATTAGGTAATATCATTTATAAATATTTTAAGATGTATCAAAATGAATATATTGACTCATTCTCTAATTTTGTGGACAAAATTTTTGAAGATATTCACAATCTCATAAAAACCCTAGATTATATCAAAATTTTGAAGAATTACTTGATAATATTGTCACAACATATAAAAAAGTGTCACTAATCTATGAAGAGGGTCTAAATGAATTTACATTATATAATATTTATAGTACATTTATTATGTATTAGATAAGTAATAGTGAAAATTATCCACTCTAAGGGGATAAATCTCATGATGTGGGATTCAAGTCAATAAAGAATATTTTTGTAGAGGATTATCCCAAAGAAAATTGTACGCCATTCCTTTCCTCGAGACTACAATGAATTAAATAGAAATTTTACATGGTACTATCCACTTTCTTATTTTCAATGTGTAATGGTTTGGAATATTTCTATTAATTGTCAAGAAAAAATTGAAATGGAAAAGAAGATGATGTTCCCAGAGAAAAATAATTCAAGGAGGTATAAGGGAAGAGGAGTACATAGGTAAATTTTGTTCATAAGAATATATTTTTTTGACCATAAGAAAACAACATAGAAGAAATTGATGAGGAATAACTTGAGGATTGTAAAATATTAATGATTTTATTCTTGTGGTTGTCATAAATAAATAAAAAACAAGGATAACTTTTATGGTGAACATATTGAAGTTGAGGGAGTGGTAGACCAAGAATAATAGATAGATAATTCCATTGAAGAAGTATATACATGGAGAGGTTAAATTAATAAATCCAATGGTGTGTTATGTGATTACATGATAAATATATAGGAGAAAGATTAATAGAATTTTTATTTTATTAATCATATTAAAATTTTTAACTACGGTAGTTAAAAAATTGAGAAAATCGTTTTTTTGAAGCTTAAATAAGAAATGTGAGCCTAAATCATTAATTGAATGACAAGAACATCAAAGGATAGGGTCAATAGGTTTTAGGAAACTGAAGGAGAAGTTATTGATATAAGTTGATAGCTTGATAATTGATAAATATCCATGAATCCTAGAATTGAATTGACAAGTTGGATTGCATGGGTTTTATAAGAATTTAAATAAAAATACAGATATCCAAAAAAAATTATAGGATTTCTTATATAATAAAAAGTCCTTCCAGGAATGTGAAAACTTTATGTGTGTTGATTATATGAAAAAGTTGATTATGGTTGAGGTTATGTCAAAAGAACTAACTACCTTGATGTTTATTTATTTGGAAGAATAACAAATCACCGACACAGTAATAGTGAATTCACATAATAATACACTACCAATTAAGTGGTCTAGTTTCCAAGTAATGTGTGAATGGAGACTCGATATGGAAGAGGAAAATAACTTAGGGATTCATCAAGAATGATAAAAAAATAGGGGTTGTTATCTAATAGATGAGTAGTATACATTATATCTAAGGGTTATTCATATAAACCAAAAAATATATATTGGAGCATACATTTGTCAAAAGGAAAAGGGATAAGAATGTTAATTTCATTTTAAACAATATAGGTCAGCCAGCCACTTCACCCAGGCTCATGTGAAACAATGCATGAGGAAATATTATAGTCACCATGGGCTAGAAACAAGTTATAAAGAATCAAATATAACCATATGTGAGTAATTTCACCCTCGAATCATCAATAATCAAGAAATTGATCTTATCGATATTCTTGGATGGTGTATCCCAACAATACAATTTAATGAATATCAGAATAAATAGTTTCAACATTATGAAGAACCCAAAAAATGAAATAACTATTATCCATACATACCCAACACACAAATAAATGTATATACTATGTGACATACACAAATAGTATTGAAATAAGAGAAACCAAAGTAAACAAACAAAGGCTTCATTAGTATATATATGAATTTATCATGATGAAGCTTATGTCTTGAACCACCATATGATTATATCATTGTGGATTAAAGTATATTTCTTAACCGAAATATCGCTCAATAAGGGTATTAATGTAATCTCATAACATGAAAATATAACTTAAATATCAATATAAAATATGGGATCTATAAATACATTAGGGGTGTTTATGTAGGGTTTACATTACATATAAACTATACAATTTCCCCAAAGTTTTTTTTAAACCCTTTTATATGTGATCTCATAAACATTAATTTCAAAGATAATTAGAAAATATATTTTCATAATTTGAGGGTGTATTATCATAATTAATAAAAAAAATATAAATCTTTCTCAAGAAATTATTTTTCTTTTTATGTAACCACTATAAAGAGTGAATTTTTAAAGAAAAAACCACAGTTTAAAAAATTGAAAAGTATACAGAAAATTATTGTGAAAAAAATACAAGGATGAACTCCTTTAAAAACATTATTATTATTTTTAAATGAAATCCCTTTTGAGAACTGGTTAAAGATAAAAATATACTATTATATAGATGGAAACTAGAAATAGAAATCAATGTTTTAAACTAATGTAAACAAGGAATAAGTAAACAAAAACTTCCAAAATATACAAGTAATATAATGAATTAAATGTGATAAATAAAAATAATATAACACTATATGGAGTGAGGATCATCAAAACAATGATTGAAAATATATATTCAGAAGCATAAAAAATAATTAATTAATGACAATAATAGAATCAATGATCTAAAAAAACTTATATATAAGAAAACTATGTAAAATAATAAATTTTATAGGAAACATCATAGTTTATAGTGATAAGATCTTATAATCTCTCAGTTGGGACAATATTTTGACATATTAATGAACTTCCTAAAAAATAACATCATCGGTTTACACTTAATTATCCCCACCAGAGCGTTCCCTCTTTACATAGAACCACATAACATGTCATTTTATCTGATTCAGAGTCTCTCTATGGATAGAATAAAAACCACCTCTTGATTACCCATTTAGATACCAAGGATTCCCATGAATTGACTGATGGATATGAGGGAAAATGTAAAAATTAAAAACATAATAATCAATAATCATATCAAATCATATTTCTAACTCCACCTCTATATCCCATTTAATAAATAGCCCCTTTATATTTATACAATATTCAAATAGTGATCAATTTCTTTACATAATGTACACAAATCCATAAAGTATAATAAAATTGGGCTGAAACCAAGGATTTATCTTATAATATAAAATCTTTTGATACAAGGTCACAAAATTTTAATTTGTTTTAAAACAACTTTGGAAATATTCAATTACTTGTTAATTGTTTTTGAAACTAAGAATCTATTAGAAATATCATTAAAAATCCAAAAGGATCCTAATCATTGAAATATTTTGACAAAAATATAATATGAAATATTAAACCAAAACTAAACTATATAAAAATCATGTGATCATTTACTGACATATATGTAGTGTAGGATCATATCAATTAAATACATTAATCTATATAACAAATAAAACTTCATCAAAACAACACCCTTAAACAATTAAAAAATCTATAATTTCACAAAAATATATCTTGTAAAATTAGTTATAAATCCAAAATCACTTTAATTATTAATTCATTTCAAAATAACCTTGTATATTTTAAAAAACCCAAGGAGTGAATTTGAATTTTTTCTATGTACATATAGCTTAAAATCCATTTAAAACTATTTTTATATCAAACATTAACATCATTAAAAAAATAAAACTAATATATAATTGTCCATACAAGAATATATTAGTATATGTTGAATGAAAAAAGAGTTTATAAACTCAACCACCCCTGGAATGTCAAATAAAGAGCATTACACAAAAATACCAACATCAAAGTGATGAAATAATTTGACCATTGATGAAGAGAAATATATGAAGTCATCTATTAATTCATAAAAAACTTTATACATAATAATTATCATTATAATTAAAACCCTGTATGAAAGAATTGAATCCATGGTAAATGGTGTTTTAAAGGAAAGGATAAATAACATAAGTGAAGGAAGAACAAGAGATAAGATACTATTACCATTTGAAGCAATAAAGAACTCAAGGAGAGGGGATTGAAATCCATATAAGGTTGAACGGGAAAGTTTAATAGGTATTTTTTATATTTATACATGTGATAATGATAAGGGTATAGAACCAATAGGTTTTCAATTGAGCAATGAGAATTTTAGGAAATCAAAAAAAAATTGGGTTGGCCACATGGTTTACTAAACCATGTGTTGATCGTGCAAAAAAAACTTAACCACCTAGTGGATAATGCATTGTTAGAACACATGGTTTACCAAACCATTTTTTAATTGTTAAGAAGATATTATAAATTAGTCCTTTATAACATATGGTTAGGTTGTATGGTTACTACCAACTATAAACAAATTATGTGGCCTAAAAATACCTTAATGTTTTTATTAATTTCTATATTACACCATAAAAATTCCCATAAAATAAATAAATAAATCAATCAATCAATAGAAGGTCAGCATTGTGTTATAGTTCACCAAATAATATTCCCCTTTCCATCCCTATAATTTCATCAATATGTTTTTGAGAGACTAAGACCTAACATTAGTCATACTCTATTAGAAAGAGGAGAGAAGGGAATAATAGAGACTAGATGGAAGAGAGACAGAAAAAAGAATAGAATTATCTAAACATTGATAGAACTAGAAAATAAATAATTTTGAAACATCGACATGTTTCTTTATATATTCTAATAGAAAAAAAGATTACTACTCAAACACTAAAATAAAACATGAACCCTACCTCGGTTCATGGATAGAAATATAAAAATTTAAAGGTGGTAGATTCCAATATGTTAGAAGTCCATAAAAATTAAATTAAACTCCCACCAATAGAATTGGAAAGGGTCAAATAAAATTTAAAAAAATGATTCTTATATTGACCTTAAACTACAAAGATAAATGTTATAAATTTTTAATCATGTAAGAAAAATAATGAATATTCATGAAAGTTTACTATCATAAATGTTAGAACCATCTATAGGTCCCCACCATAATACAATGGTTCAACTTAATTTGGTGAAATTGTTCAATTTCCAAAATCTCAGGAAGACTATAAGGAAATATTAATGAACCTTAACTATATCATACATAACTAAGAATTTTTTTTGGATTTATAATGAAATTTTCATTATCACCTGAAAAATATTTAATGGGGAAATTAGGCTAGATATTACATATTAAAATTATTCAATGAAAACAATAAAAAGTATAAAAGTATTTACTACGTAATAACTTTAAATGATAAATTATTAATTAAGACTATGGTAAATCGAGTTAAAATGCTACCCTAATTAATACTATAATATGATATTATTATTATATTTTTTTAATTATATTTTTATAACTTCTGAATATAACCAAAATGACCACGTTGATGATATATCTTCTAATTTATTAAGTTGGTTGGCTTAAAATACCACAGTTTTCCACACTAAAAACACACAATATATTATTTATTCATAAGACGAACAATCATAAAATGAGAAGACTAGACCATATTTATACCAATTTATTTTTTTGGATAATATTTCTTCATTTAATTATAAAATAGAACATCCTTACACATATCATAAATAAAAATATCACCACCCATCATAGATTGTCCTCTTTCACATGATTCTTACATTATAGCCGCATTAACTTATTAAATACCAGAATTCAGGATGAGTTCAAACACTGTTGATTTGGGGTTTTGGAAGAGACCACATTATAATTATTTGTCTTTTAGGGATTTATAAAATACTAAATAGAAATATAAATAAAATAACTAATATAAATGATCATAGTATTTCATTAATGTCTAATCACACTACTAGAGACTTAAAATTTTATAATTCTTTCTCAAATTTTACATTTTAGGTATAATTTTTTTTAATATAAAATTGAAGAATTAAAAGAATCATATTATCTTTCCACATAATTGGAATAATAGTTTTGGAATATTATTAACTTCATCCTATAAATAGGGTTATAATGATTTTTAAAATCAAGGATTCAAGAGATTCAAAGAATTGAAAATTCTTTCGATCTCTACTAACCACTACATTACATATTGTCCATATTTATCACCATATAACACACATATTTTCCCCATAAAATAAAATTCAACTTTTTACAAAAAAAAATTAATTCTCAATTACTTTAAATTTTATAGAAAGATGTGAAAAAATTAAAATATTTTCACCAATAAAATAAATCATATTTTAAAAATTTTGATAAGTTAAAACTAACTTAAATCAATTATAGAACAAAATAATTACTTTTCTATATCAATTGTAAATCTAAAAGTCACTTCTATTAAAAAAGTACTCGATATTAATATTCAACTATATAATATAATTTTTAAGAAAATATTAGAAATTTCAACTATTGAAAATTTTTATTCAATTATAATTTTTCATTTTTTTACATTCAATTTTACTTATGAAACTTAACCATCTTAACATAAAATGAAATATCATAAATAAAATATCATAAATAATTTAATAAAAAACATTAACACTTAATTTATTCTTTTATTAATATATATTAAATAAAAAACACATTATTTATTTTTTAAAATACAATAGAAGTAAAAATACAAGATAAATAATGTTTTAGGAATATATATAGGCTTTCCACGTAGTTTGGAAGACCATGCACGAACTATGAAACAATCATCGGAAAGTTTACAGAATAATATAGAAAATTTCTACAAGGATTTCTAGACAATTCTGTAGTAGTATGTGTTGGATTCATTGTCCATTTACCAAATAATAAATGATTTTAAAAAAAAATTTCTCAATGAAAATAAAAAATTATCACTTTATATAAAAACATAATAATAGAATCTAAAAAACTCGTTTTCAAGACTCACATACCAAATTTCTCAAAGAAACTTATGTCTTTTCATGAAAGGAGTAAACCAAAAAACTGACTTTTTACCAACCTCTAATGCTATGATTGTCGTATACTATATCTACCAGACTGCCCCAAATAATTAGTGGGCATTGATTCAATTTTTTCATGAACTTACCCAGGTCAACCTATAATGTCACCCAAGTTAACCCATTATGGGGTCTAAGAAATGTTATTAATAATCACGGAATAGAAACTGGTGCGATGGAATAAAATAAAACTATATAGTAATTATTTTCACTTGAAACATCAATAATAAATTAATAGTCATTTCTCAAAAATTTATCATGTTTAGTCTATACAATATATTTCCATGCATATGAAAATAAATAGTTTCTAAAATTTTAAAATACTATATAATTCATAGATGAAATATATTTGTATCAAACCCAAAAAAATTAAATATTAAGAAACATAGACAAAAGGTATCGAAATAAGAGATTCCAAAGTAAAAAAAAAGGCTGCAATTTTCTATAGACAAACATATCTTCATGAAACATATGTCCCAAACAACTAAATGATCACCTCTATGTGACCATTAGACACCATCAACACCGAAAACATACCCTGACTAGGATACCAATTGTAACATTATAGGTTTTGAGAAACATTTTATTTCCTTAAACAATATTTCAATAATTACAAAATATTTTTTCTTCTTTTGAAATAATAAAAATTGATTTAGAAATAAGTTAAACAATATATGAATAAAAATATCACTTTGTTCGATAATAATGAAACATTTAAACAAATATAAAAAATAATGTATTTTTACCATGGATTATTGCAATCCATATATTATTACATTCCATGGAAGATTACATCTATTCAAATATAATAAACTAATAGAGACTAATAAACAGAAAAGAAAATTATTTTCAGAAAATGAAAATCCCTTAGATCATCTTTACTACTGAGAATAACCATTTTTAAATGAAAACATACAATGAAAAAACATATCATGAGAGGTGAATTCCTCTTATAAATTTGCAAATTAAATTTAAGGGATTGAGAAATGTGATTTATGATGTTATAATGGAATAAATTTATTATAGGCAATCGAGTTAATATAGCCATTATATGACCCTTATAAAAGGTTTATATAACTACTAGGTATAATGCCAATAAACATGTTTCTAATTTATAATTATTGGTATATACTTTGTATACATAATATTAATTTTTATTTAAAACATATAAATTTTCAATATTAATAATTTACATGAATAAAAATATTATTTTTAATATAATTAATTGTTTCCAATTCATTTGTGAAAATAAATTTTATTTTAAAGGAAATGTTTTTTATAAAATATTTATTTTTAATAAAATTATTAGATATAAATAATTATTTTAATATAATGGATTGATAAAAATGAATTATTAGTAATTTTAATAAATAAAATCCAACAAAAAATTAATTAATTATAATTAATTGTAATTTAAATATTCATAGTAAAATAATTTTTTCCATTAAAAAACGTTGCTTTTATTAAATTATATATTTCAATATAAAATATAAATTTATCACATTTTTCTTATTATGTGAAATGTGTTTTGTATAGATATATAAAATTAATAATCATTCATACACTTATTATAAATTGTTTAAAACCAAAGATAATATTTATTAGTGGTAAAATTAGATATTTTCAAAGAATGTTTATCTATGTATTGTGTATTTTTATCATTATAAATTAAATTTGATGAATTTATAAGATTTTTTTATTTAAATATTAATATATATATATATATATTAAATTAATATTTATATAATGTTTATTAAGTGAAACAGAATAAGAATAAGATCATTTTATACTTAGAAATGCACTTCTTCTTAAAATTATTTTCTTCACTATATAATCTTATATTAATTATATTTTTTAAAAAAATTAGAATTTAAGAAATATAAAATAAATATGATATTAGGTATCAAAATTTACAAATTTTTTAATATGTTCAATTTCATTTTTAGGCATAAAAATAAGTCACCGTGGTAAAAATTGTCTTTCCACAGTGAAGTTAAAATAAAGTAAAAAAAGATTTAACTTAGTTGTAATGAAATTTTTTTTCTAAAAATCATTATTTAAAATTTTTTGGATGAGGAAATTCAATATATATCCTCATCTCTTGTTCATTATTGATCCAATTTCCTTGAAAATTTCATTACTTTCACATTTAGAAATGCATATTTCAAAAACAACAACCCCACATTTACCCTTTCAAAACCACTTTTTCAATTGTAAAAAACTATAATATATACCCATTTTCCTCTTATTTATTCTTATTTGTATTTTGGTATCCACTAGTTCCAATAAGGAATCCTAAATCCATTATTCTGATAGGACTTGTATTAAGAGGGAGATAATTCCTCAATGAAATTACAAAGTTATTCACTATCATTTTCAATTACCTTATTATATTAAATATTTATAAATTTAATTTCTAGCTATAATGATTTAATATTAATATAATTATCCTTTTAAAGAAATGATATTAATATTATATAACTCTATAAACCTACTAATTTGTTAGTATGACATGTTCTTGTTTAGGTTAGTTCAAACACTTAAATAAAAGATGGTTTCAAATATTCACTATTTTCAATAGGATTTTCTATCATGAAATTAATATATTTTATATATTTTATTAAATATTAATTTATTTAATGAATATGGTTATGTAAGGGTGACACTTAAATTAATGATTAATATAAAATAACTTGTTTTTCTTAATAAATTACCCAAGACTTTCTCATCATGGATTCCAGTCTAGAGAACCATACCCATAGATTCGACAAAGTGAATAATTGATTTTATAAATCAACAAAAAAATGATTTCATCACCATGAAAAATCAAATAATGATGAAATTTTTATCGAATAAAAAATATCGACATCTCTATTACAAAAATTTCATGAATCAATAAAAAAATTTATCATTTGACGATGATATATAATAATAACTGACTAATTTAAATTTAATAGATTATTATATTTAATTAGTACAAAAAAAATTAGATTTTAAAAAGGTCCTAAAATAAGTTAATAAGATATTTTTATTTATTTTATAGGAGGATAACTTACTTTTGTTTATATAAGTAGTAAAGGTAAATGTTTCTCAACTTAATTTTTATTCATTTAGATATACATCATATTCAAAACATGGTTTATTTTAATGTTTATATATACTAAAAATGGATTTATTATTTTCATAAATATATTGAAATTATAATGAATTAAAAATACTTCTATAGTTCCTCTTTTAAACTGTCTTGATTCAAATGTTACCAAGTCTATAATGGATTATTTTCTTATCTCACTATGAAATTGAGATTTTTTACATTTAAACATATTATCAGAGGAATTTGGTGTTATTTATCTCCGAAAAGTATAAATTTTATTCTATATCTAGTTATTTTTAGGTTTTACATTTATTATTACCATTCAACCACACTTTGTTTCATAATTCAACCGAAAAGATTTTTTTAAGTGGATCCAACCATATCTATTATTTTGTTTGGGAATCCTTCACCTCGATATCCATATTATTTATATATTTTTACATATTTAATTATCTATAATTTTTTAATGTAAAAATAACATTTTCATTGGAAATAATATTATTTACAAAATTAATCATTCATTCACAATTTCAGTATGATCATTTCCTACCAACTTTGACATCCATTATAAAGGTGTGAAAAGATTTTTTTAAACGTTTTCCAAACATAAAATTTTCCCAACATAATTAATGGATTCTTATAGGAAACTTCATATCAATATTTTTTTGATTTTTAAAAGTTATTTATATTCCCATTATTTCATTAAATAATTTCTTCTAAAATAAATGTTATAAACCCCCTTATTTTTCAAAGAAATTTTGTAATGCTCTTATAAAATTATTTTTCATCAATATTAAAAAACATTAATGTTTATCATTATTCAATAGATATATTATTTAATGATACTATACCCTATCATTGTTTTTATGGATTACGATATTTCCATAGGGAATTTTTTATAAAACCTAGTTCATTCCCATGGGTTTATTAATCTATGAAGGGATTATGAATGTTCTAATGTTCTTATGAAATACATATTTATAATTTTTCATTATGTGATAGTTGGGTCTGTTATAACCCTCTAATACAGTGGTTAATGTGTTATATCTAATGATATACAAATTTTCTGTGTGTGTATGATCATAAACAACAATGTTCACAAGTTTTTGCATTGAAATGATTGTTGTTATTTATATTCAAAATTATATTCCTAGACATGATATTGGGTAACTATTTTCACATTTTTGTGCATGGAAATGATTATTTTTAGCTATATTCACAAGTTTTTTTCATAGAAATAATTTTATGGAGATATTTTTACATATTTTTTGTGGAGGTGATTACAAGTAGGTGTGTTCGCATGTTTTTTAATGGACATTATTGAATATAGCTATGTTAACATGTTTTTGTGTGAAAATCATTTCAGATATCTTTGTTAAAAATGTTAAAATTTCATATCATTATATATATGAAATATTATTATTCCTATGTAATGTTTTCATAGTTTTTGTTTTAGGTTTCCAAACATCTATTACACATGTCTTATGTTATAAAAAAATTATGCCAGGACTCATGATTTATGATCTATGTTTTATTAGGTATGATTATATATTTTATGCTTTTCACATTCATTTAATTCTCATATCCACATTACCATATTATACTCACCTGTCATTTTGATTTATATCTAATATTTTTACCTTCACTAATAATCTAATATCACCCATATCTTCTGTTTCCATTCTATAGGACATGAAGAAGAGTGTATCGTATGACATGTTTATAAGGGAGTACAGAAGGGTGTGACTAGGGGGAAATGTTCATAGTATTGGTAAAAAAGTTTTTCGTATATATAGTCTCTACATAAACTAATTCTTTTTGTTTTATAATTATATTAATTTATGATACGTAAATTTTAAATTATATAAATTATGTAAAATATATAAGAGTTATGATTGGGTAATCTCATCTATAATCAACTAATTAGAGTGAAATTTATATTTTAAAACAAAAAATGGGGGTATGGGTGTTAATTTCCTTAATTGGTATCAATGTGTGGTATAACTATTTTTGGGATTATAATAAGGGGATTTAACTAAGAGAATCCTATGATAAAAAAATGATGTTGGATGATCCTAAAATTTTATAAGTCAAAATGAGGGTGTCATTTATTAGGGAATATTAGTATTCATTTTCCATTTATTTAATTGAATATTATTATTATTATTATTTCATGATACTCACATTTAATCTTTTTTAATATTCAATGGTTAGAACTATAAGGAGATGAATTAACCATGAGTGTGATGAACAAGACAATAATTTTCACAATGAAAACTTTAATAGTATAAGAGGTAGAGTAAATTTTTTGAAATAATATATATATGAGGTTTTAATCAATAACATGAACCATAACTAGAACCAAAATAATTCAGTGGGGTGACCGATATTACTTAAATCCTTCATATGGAAATGACCACCCTCTTTAGTGGATCTTTATATCCATTAATTATTGAGAAGTTAATTATCATAATTGAAAAGATATTTTCCATTCTCCAACAATCAGATCATGAATATTTTGTATTAGTTATTTATAATTTGGAATATGAGGGTGACCATTAGTGGACACTAATCAAGAACTTGAGGTGTGTGGAAGTAATCAACACTATAATATGGCAGTAATTTAAGAAGTTATTTTTCAATAAATATTTTCCATTTAATATTGAAAATATAATTAATAGAGAATTCCTTGAGTTAAATCAAAAGAATGATTAATCCATATGTATCTATGAATCAAACATCACAGGACTTTCATGTTACTCTTATAGTTGCATCATTCAATGAGAAAATAAAATTGATAATATGTTATTGGATTAAAACCAAGTCTTTGAAAATAATTGACTATAATGTACTTTAGTGGAAATGAATATATTTTTTATGTGATTCAAAGGAGTAATTGATATATGGGACACCCATTATTCTCGTATTTTTTGGTATATTAAATGAAAAATTCAGTTGTGAGGAAAATCAAATAAAAAATCTACTGTGGAAAGAATATTATTATTCTTACATGCTAAAATTATGGGAGTATGAATGTAGTAAATTAATTTAATGGGAGAAGTAAATGATCAAATTGTATATGATAAGGCAATCAATAAAATGAATACTGAAGATATATGAAGTGCTAATTAAAGAAACAGATAAAAATAAAACTCATCCTAATTCACCACCCACACTCTAATGCATTAATAAAATGGAGAATATACATTATTCCAAATCATACACTAAACTAGGGGTCAGTGATAAATGTCATAAACTATCACAAAGGGTCCCATGCCTCGAATAACCCAATCCCACCTCTAATAAGACAGGGGATAGTGACTAGCACCAAGTAGGTATATCACAAAAATGGGAGCCATTATCCTAAAGTACATATACAAACGTACACCTCTCCAATCCAAAAATGCTGAAATGTAAAAACACTATGTAAAAAATGCATACAAACCACTATAACCGACAAATAAAGTAAAATATTAAAAGTGATGGAAAGTAAACAACGACAGAACATAGGCCCACAAAACAGAATGTTTGTAAACAACTTCCTGAAACTCATCTACATAAAACTATACGTAAAGGCATGTTATTAGGGATATTATCTGAAGCTGTAGGAACACCGAAGTCTATCCAATCTCACAAGGCTCTGTTTGGTATCTGTCCACCATGTATTCTACAAAATGTCACTCGTCTACAAAAGACATGACACATGAGGGAAAATCACATGCAGATGTGAGTATAACAATACTCAGTATATCACCCCAAAATTAGAAATAAAAACACAAAGGAAAGGTACAATAATATCTACAAAAGTATATGTCTGCAACATATGATACAAATATCCAGATATACCCAAACTAAGACACACAATCCAAAGATAATCCAAAAACACCACATACTGCCACTAGGGATTCAACTCGAATATTCCATAGAGCACAATTCTAAGAGAATACACTCTTGAGTCTGGTAACACTGATGACATCCATTTGAGAAGTAAAATGCTTTGGGAACTTTCATCAGAGAGAAGTGAAATGAATGATCTGAAAAGAGATATGATATATAGAGGAAGATCACTTACAAGGCCCTGGGGTGAAATAAACAACTCCATATGGATTAACCTACAAAGTAGAAGATCGACGCCTTGTAATGTTGGTCACATAAATATCAAATTTTATACCTTGGGAACAAAGATGAATATAGGATCCATCACCAGGACTCTGCAAATATTCCAATAACTCTATCCATGATGTTATAATGAAGTGATCATACTTCTATGAGTAGGAAATGATTTTTACTAATCGTTATAGAATTTATAAATGGAATGTAACCTAAAAAAACTGATCAAATATATAGTGGATGAGATAATAAAACCACATAGAAAAGTATGGAGTACTATAAGTAGTAGTATTCACACCTTCCATGTCCCTTGAACTGGGTAATTATCATGTAAATTCCATGTGTCATTGGAATTAAATCCAAACTAAAATCTTCTATAGGTTTCAAAAGCACTGTCTCATCATCAGGGTCTCAATTCCAAAAACTACTCGTCAATTAGACGTATGATTTGAATGATATGAAAGTTTAAATATTTTGAAGGGGGTTTACTAGGACATGGACCTATTGGGGTTCGACCCATTTAGCCCAACCTAGTCTATGCGGCCTGAACCATTCCACCCATCATGGCCCCTTTCAGCTTGCTCTGGCATGCTCCAACCTACTTGGATTACTCCGACCCACTCTAACCTGCTCCAAATCACTCTACCTCCCTTTCCAGCTCTAGCAAGCCTGGCCTACTTTGGACCACTTCATCCCTCCTGGTCAACTGGCCCACTTGGTTTCACTCCACTGGCCCACTTCAGACCTCTGTGTTTGGCCTTCTCTGTTGTCCTTCATCCCTTGTAGTCACCCTACTGTGTCGCATGGCCTCTCCATTACATATTGCCACCTTACCACATAGCTCTACAACTCTATCCCTACAGCTCCAACTACCTCCATCCACCACCTATCCACACCATAGCATGCATATGCCTCACCCCACCGAACTGCCACACTGTACCAATGATGTTAGTAACTTTCTTTGATCATCGGGCCATCTCTAGTATCTAGAAACCAAAATGGTTCCAGATCTGGGTTCCTCAGGACCTGATCTATATAGAGTAGGCTTTCGATCATCGTTTTCCTCTAATCTGGTGGTTTGATCACATTCAGAACCACCCAACAAGTCAAACCATGGCCATGGAGGTTCAAAAAAGAAATTAATAAGAGAGGTGGAAATACAAATCGAAAAGAATTACAAAATAATGAACCTCGTCCATTGATCATGTTAGCCTCGATTCATTCTCATTATAAGGATGAATGAAGAAAATATAATTACATCTACTTTAATCATATTGATGATGCGCTTATCAATTATTGTTCATTGAATTCATCCACCATCATCCTAGATTAAAAAAGGGATGGAATCCCATAAAAAATATCCTACCTAGAGTTTGGATTGATCATTGACGAAGAACTGTTGTGTCACCATTATTGAAAAGATAATCATACTCTATTGGTGCGATGATCTATGATCCACTTGATCCATAATCACAATTTTCGGAAGGGTTCCTCACAACATTTCAGAGAAATTCCAGGGTTATGGTGATTAACCTGGATTTCCTAAAAATCATTATTTGAAATAGAACGCTACTATGTCAAAATAAAATGAAATCTTTCATTCATTTTATTCATTAAAATTTCTGGAAAAAAACTATTATTGTTGACCCACATCATCCAATGATAGGAATCATCTAGGTTAAACTCTCTACTCTGAATGAAATGATTCCCTTGGATTTCAAATCTAGGAACCTATTTAGAAGTTTTTCTACTTTTTTAGGAAAACTAAACACCTGTGTTGTTTAAAGTTTTAATATTTTTCGAACATTTATTCTGGGAACAACAAGACTTGTAATAGCATGTCGTCTCATCACTTTTTATTGAAATAATTTCATATAATATATAATATAATACACAAATAAATCTAGGCCATTAAATTTTCAACACCATAGGTATTTACCTCATCGAAAATCCAAAACAAAAAGCTACTCAAAAATATCTAGTGTGCATGAATCTGGCCATCCCACTCCCATGTTCTCTCCTATAGATTCCTATGCTAGCACCAAACAAGCACCAAGGTAATTTCTCACCCAAAAAGGATCCCCTCCTTTTGATCCTCGATCTCTATTGGGTACTCTGTAAAAGTTGTCTCATCCTCAATGTCAAGCTCACCCAAACTGATGACGTGGGACGAGCCATGAAAATACATCCTCATTTGTGAAACAAGGAAGAAATCATGTACCAAATTCAACTAAATGGGTAGATCTAGGAAGTATGCCGCCTCTCTAACTCTATGACGTATCTATAAAGGGATGATGAACCTCAGAGATAACTTTCTATCCCGACCAAATCTTTACAACCCATGTCAAGGTGAGACATGTAGGAACACATGGTCTCTCTCCTCCAACTCCAAGGGTCTCTGTATCCTATTGGAATATGACTTCTTCTTGATTTGTGTAGTATTCATCCACTCCTTTATGATCTACACCTTCTTAGTAGTAACTCACACCAACTCCGGGTCCATGATTGCTAACTCTCATGGGTTAGTCCAGCAATGTGGTGATATGAAAGGTTGTTCAAACAGATCTTTGAATGGTGTTATACCAATGGTGGATTTTTATTTTTTGTTGTATAAATACTACACCAGTGGTAGGTGATCCTCCAAATTATGTATGAAGAATAAAATGCAGACCCACAATATGTCCTCAACAACCTAAATGGTCTTCTCCGTATGAACATCCGTTAGGGGATGAAACGCCAGTCTCAATCATAACTGAGTCCCAAACACATATTGAAATTATTTCCATAACATTGATTTGAAATGAGCATCCTTATCTGAAACAATAGTTTATGGAACTCTGTGAAGATGAACTATCTCTTTCACATAGAGGGACTCCATGATTTCCACTGAACTCTGCTCCCGAATAAGTAGGAAGTGGGCCGACATAGTGAGCTGGTCAAAGATCACCCAGATGGTTTCCTAACCCCTGTACGTATGTGGTAAGAGATTTATGAATTCAATAGATATCTCATCCCACTTCCACTCTGGAACTTCATGGGGTTGATGAAAACCCATAAGAACCTGGTGATCATCCTTCACTTCATGACATGTGGGGGCATTGAGAGACGAACTCGGCATCTCCCTTTTTCATTCTGGGCAACCAAAATTGACGTCAGAGGTCCTAGTACATCTTCTCTATACCAGAATGAACTACTAAATGGGATGTATGAAACACTCTAAAAACCTCCAGTAACACCACCAGTATAACTATTCATCCTTTGAAAATAATGATGTGCTCCCCGCCATTTTAATATCTATCAGGAGCATGTCTTGTGGATAACTGAGTAGGTAGAGCCTCACAGTTAGAATCCTAAATCATCAAATCCCAAACTCGTTATAAGAGTGTCAGGGTAACAACAATCGACTATAGGTATGATTACTCGTCTCTATAAACAAAGGATAACTTCAATGAGGCCAAATATTCTGATGCATCATCCAGTAACTGTGAACCTGATCTCTGGCTAAGAGTATCTGCCACCATGTTCCCCTTCGCAAATGTATAGACAATAGAAATGTCATAATATTGGAGGAACCCTAGAAGCCACTTATTTCTGACATTTAGATCCTTTTGAGAGAATGTATACTTGATACTCTTCTTATCAGAGTATACGATAAACCGCTTTCCCATTAGGTATTGTCGCCACATCTTCAATGTGAAGACTATTACTTCTAACTCAAGATCACAAGTCACATAGTTCTACTCATGTAGTCTCAACTAGAATGACCAATAATCAATTAATACTTTCCTCTACATCAGTACACAACCAAGATCAGTTCTTGATGCATTGCTGAACACTATATACTCGACACCCTCCAAAAATCTCAAGATCGGGGTGCTCGTCAGACTCTACCTCAACTTCTAGAAAGCCTTACAGAACATCTCTGTCCACCTAGAAGGTTGTCTCTTTTGAGTCAAAGATATCATAAGTTCTGATATTCTGGAGAAATCATCTATGAATCTCTAGTAGTATCCATCCATCCAAAGGAATCTCTGAACCTTCATCACCCTCCTAGGTTTCTCCCACGTTAATGCTACCTCGACCTTATCTAGGTCCACTGACACTCCATCTACTAAGATAACATGAACTAGAAAGTGGAAAACCTACAACAAGAACTAAAACTTCAATAGTTTCCCAAATATTTTGTACTCTTGGAACATATCTAGAACCATCCATAAGTGTCTTTCATTCCCCACCACAGACACCAAGTACACAAGGATATCGTTGATGAAGACTACCAAGAACCGATCTATGTAGTGCTGGATGATCTAGTTCATGAGTTCCATTAACACTTCTTGGGTGTTCATCATGCCAAAGTAATCAAAAAATACTTATAATGACCATAATATCATCTGAAATCCATCTTCGGTACATCCTCATTTCACACTTGTAGTTGGTGATAACCTGGTCGAAGGTCAACCATTGAGAACCATCGTTCCCTTATCAACTTGTCAAAGTGGTCATAAATCATAAGTAGTGGACAAATGTTCATCAAGGTAACCTAGTTTAAGAACCAGTAATCCACATACAACCTCAATCTCTCATAGCCCTTTTTGGAAAACAATATCGGGGCCAGCCAGGATAAAACACTGGGTCTCACAAATCCCTTTCTCTACAAATCCTACAACTGCACACTCATCTCACAAAGCTCTGCATGAGCCATCCAAAATGATAGTGATGATATATTTTTCATTCCCAGGTGTAAGATGATGTTAAAGTTGATTCACTGGTGGGTAGGTAATCCTAGAACATCTTCTCAGAAGACATCCTCGTACTCCGCCACTACTACTGGGAACTGGATACTCATAACATATTCTGCACCAAGGGATAGGATATGTAACTAGTGAGTGATTGGTTGTACCCTCCTAATCACAAGTCCATTATGTTCTACCTGTGTTTCATTTTATCTGACAAAGTAAAACCTATTTTCATCATTGTGGAAACACTACACCCTTCACCTAAAACTTTCAATCTGGGAATGGATTGAAGAAAACCAATCTATATGAAGAATGAGGTTTTAAGGCCTCAACACTACCACAATAGGATCCAATTAAAACTCTTACCTCAAAGGGAACAGTAACACTGTTGGCATAGATGTCTGATCATTGAGACTCCTCCCGTAGGTGTCTCCATGCATAAGGGTTGAGTCAAAGGTTCTATTTAAATATCAAGGTCTCGTTCAAGATATGTGGTGAGAATGGAATTAATAGAACATGTGTCTATCAGTATGGTAGATAAGGTAAAAAAAGACACATATCATTCCTGAAATCATTCCTAGAGCTTCTGGGTCCCATGACATGATGACATGCAGTTATACCCACCTCGGTCTTCCAACTCCCTCAGCCTGGCGCATACAACATGGGAGTGGTGGTGGTAGAAACTGCTCTCCCAAATCCTCTACCACATCTTCCTTCTTGTGGATATATCTTCTCCTACATCTTCCTATGCCTTTGTGGTGCATCCACTATCTCCCTATCAGTAGAAAAACAGGTCGGTCAATCTTGAGCAAGATGTACATTACCATCACATGAGTAATACCTCCTCTCTCTTGGATAACTGGATCCACCTGATGAACCATGAACTGTAGATTCTATTTTCTAGGGTATGCTGTAATAATGTTTACCATGTTCAGATCCATGAGACTGATGTCATATCTATACTGTCGAGATCTTTTCACCTTCCTATCCTTTACTGACTATCACAAGTTGTCTTTCCTCAACTAAGAAACTCCCCACCACCAAAGCTCGCTCAAGCACCCCAACATAAGTAGGAATGATCATAGGGATAATACTCTCTCAGATATATCTACGTAGACCTCGCTCTATGTTCTGAGCCCATAAGTACTGATCCCTAACCATATATATCGAGTTCCTAGAATGGTTGGTAAACGTCAATGAATAATCAACTACAATCATACTTCCCTGTTGGAGCTAAATAAGTTCAAGTATATGCATAGATATTAGTGTAACTAGTGATAAATCCTCTATAAAGAGGTTCTCAAACTCTATCCATGAGAGTTTCACCACATCATGAGTTCGGGTATCAAAACTCCACCATCAGCCTACTGATCCCTGAAAAATGATCTCTTCCAAGACCACTATTTGATCCACTAGTGTCCTAACTATATGGAAAACGTGGGTCACCACCTTAACCCTATCATCACCCACCTAAGGCCCGGGCTCACCTCGTAAACATAGGGTTTTGTATCTCTAAAACTCATGGATTGCGCTCAGCCTGTTCTTATCTTCTTATGGTACAACAGGTACCATTGGTAGCTCCACAGGCGGTGTTATTGTTGGTAGAACACCTAAAATATGGAAAACCAGCCCTTATACTGAAGCCTCTTCACTGAGCAAGTCATCCTCATGATAGATCTATGGAATCCTATATGTTATGCATCATAGAGGTATCCTGTAATGAAACAAGATGTACCAAGGTCAATGAGTATATCTAGACAGCTGCCATAATAAGGAAAATGAAACCACAAGCCATTCTTATATGTTTCATGTTCCATTATTCTCCATGAAACTAGTTTTCTCATGTACCAAGTCCAAAAAAAAGGTTATCAAAGTCTTGGTGTATGAATACTTCGCCTACCACACCAACACTAGAGTCTATATCCTGAAATCCTAACTCAATACACATAACACTATTTCCCAAAACCAATCTCACAGACTCTCGGTCCTATGTTAGAACTGACTACCTATGATACCACTATACCATGACCTATCCTAGAGGGGCCTTTTCAATGACTACCCAATTCCCACCTCCAATAGGCCAGGGGGTGGTGACTATCACCGAGTTAGAATATCACACAAATGGGAAGCATTAGCCTAAAGTACCAATAAGCACGTATGAATCTCCAATCCATAAATGATAAAATGTAAAAACATTAAGTAAAAATTAAATACAAACCTCTCTAACCCAATAACATATTACAATAGTGAAAGTGAGGCTAAGTAAATAGGTCTAGAATACAATCCCACCAAAAAAGGAATGTAAAAAAGTTATTGAAACTCATCTGTATAAAAATCCACCTAAAGGAGATGTATTGTGGCTACTGTCTAATGTTATAGGAACACAACAGAATTTCTAATCTCATAAGGCTTTGTCCAGTGGTGGTCCACCTTAGACTCTATCAAAAGGTGTATTATCTGTACAAGACATGACACATGTGGAAAGAGAACGTGAAAGGGTGAGTATAACAATACTCAGTAGGACACCCTTTAACCATGAATAAAAACAAAAAGGCAAGGTAAATTCATCTCTATAAAAGTATATATATATATATATATATCACATATGAAAATAATATCCCGATATACCCAAATGAAGACACGCAGTTGAGAGATAATCCACAGCTACCTCATACCACCACTGGAGATTCAGTTTGAATATTCCACAATGAAAACATCCCTTAGAACACAATCCTATGTCTGTGTAATGTACCATATTTTCCATGTTAAGATTTTAGAAATTATATTGGATTATTTCAAGACCAGGCATTGAGATGGCACGTGATTCCATGGCCCGGGGTGACCAAAATAAATGTTCGAACAATTTTTAAGGTTATTAAAAAAAGCTTGGTTGTGCGGTTTTAATAGATTCCAAATGAGTTCGTATATTGATAATTCATGGAAACCATTACATTTAGGATGGCAGGTTTACTCTAGGAATGACTTAATTTTAGTCGGTGTAGGTCTCTAGTGAGAAAACCCGAAAATGATGTAACCGGAAATAAAATAACTAAATAACATTATTTTTTTAAAATTCCTAATGACTAATAAATGGTAACCCAGATTGGAAATCCTAAAAAATCATTGAGTTTTTAATGGGGTATTTTAATTAGGCGGACCTACCCTCGACTAGCATGGGTCGAGGGTGAAAGTTAATTTCTGGACTTGAACGTCTTTAAAATATTTATTAAAAATGTTTTAATTAACATAATGGGGTAACACAGAATTGGTATTATTTTAATTTATCCATGTTAGGAAATCTAGTTTGTCATCATAACACTAGATTTTTTCTAAGACACGAAGGAGAAACCATCCCCTTTGGAGAACGGCGATAAAAGGCAGTTCGAGATCGCTCATGGACTGATCATTATAAACGATGAATCCTCTTATTTCATTGATCCAAAATCCAGGTAGGGGGTCCATTTTCTTTATGATTTATTTCCCTGTTCTTACTTTTAATGTTGAACATGGACCAACCCATGAATAGGTTGATCCAAAGATCGATCATTCTTATGGGATGGTTAAAATTGCAAGATTTTGAGGAATATATCTTGGTGATTATTCTTCATGGGTTCTTTTGTGATCCTAATAATATGAATGGGACCATTCCAACAAACAAGGCCAATGTCCCTTCTAAAAGGTGTTCTTGGTGCCTTTCATATCTTCATTCTTGCGTTCTTCGCCAATGGAACCATGTGGTAACATCGGGAGTTTTCAAGAGGTTTTGAATGTGAACGGACCCCCAGAGCGACGACAAGATGATCTTGAGCCCATAGTATTGAAGTTGGTGACCCAAGGATCAAAAAAGTTTTCTCGATTCAAAAAAAGATCCACCAAAGCGGCGACGCCAGTGGCGGTGTGGCCACCTGGAGGGAGGAACCCACGTCAATTGCCGCAGTCGGAGAGAAGGGATGCTAGCTTGGTGGCTAGTGCCAGGTCTCAGCCGGATACGGAAGGGGTCCACATCATGCAAGGAAGTGCCGCAGTCCAAAAGGACCACGACAGGACCCTGTGGAAACCTTCACATGGTAGTTCACGTGGCGAAAAATGTGTTGAATGCGACGGTCAGACGCATTGACCAGGAGGGGACGTGGCACCTTCCTCATCCTGAGGAGGCAAACTGACCCACTCTAGCAGGCCATAATAGAGAAGGAAGGTCAGGTTAGTAGTGGGGCAGGCCCAGCATGACCAGACCCAGCCCCAACCGACCGATTTTTACATAAATGATCATAATTCAAAAACTATGTGTCAGTTTGACAAGATATTTATGGCATTGGGACCCTCATGATGTGGTGGTCCTTTTGAGATACTCTAAGTAAGTTTTTGTGAAATTTTTCATATGGCCTACTGACTTGAGGAGTAGGTTCTACTAGAATGAGCATGCTAAAGACAAAATCCTATGACTTTGAAGGTATATGATTACATAGACTACATGTCTTACCTATACTATGTGTCTTATCTAGACTATATATCTAACCAAGGTTGATTCAATACTACCATGTCCCAACAGGGTACACGTCATCTTTCCTTTGATGAAACTCTGTGTGTTACCTATACTCCGTGTGTTACCTACACTCCGTGTGTTACCAACACTTTGTTAGTTATCTACACTTTGTGTGTTACCTACACTCTGTGTGTTTCTGATACTTCATGTGTTACCAAAAATCCATGTGTTTCATACACTTCATGTGTTATAGACACTCTATGTGTTTTCTACACTCGGTGTGTTACCAATGCTCTGTGTGTTACTTCTTGAGGGTACTGTGGATTATTATGACAATCTGGTTTACAAACCATACACATATACTTGGTTTGATATGACTCCAGTGACTCACTTTATTATATTTATTAGATGCTACACTTCGTGTACCTCTTTGGTAGTCTACATGGTGAATTTTTTAGTGATCTTCCTTGTGGTTTTCTTTGAGTATTTCCTTTATGGTTTGGGGTCCCGATTGAGTATTTTTTTACTCACCCCTTGTATGGGAATCTCCTAAATGTGTCATGTATTATGAAGATGATCACCATCTTTGATGGAGTCCTCGGTGGGCTGGGGCTAGGTGGTTCTTGGAGGGTAACCTGACAGACATGGTATGATTTAGTGACATTCAGACAGTTTACTATACCTACCCTTTAGGTAGGGTTTTATATAGATTAAATCGTGGAGCTTGTAATTTCTTTCTTAGTTGGTCATGTATTTTGGTCCATTTTCATTCATTTTAATACCTTAATCTGAGTGGGTTTCTTAGTGGTTTTCATCCATGTTTACATAGTGTTTTTTGTTTAAAATATTTCATGATGACCAGTGTGTGCATATAATTACTTTTGAAAATTCCTCCCACTTGTGGGATATACCTATTCAGTGCTAGACACCATCTCCTAGCCTAGAAGAGACGGTCTTGGGGTAGTAATGAGATGGGACTTGGGGGGCGGTCTTGAAAAAGTGTAATCAAAGGGCAGTTTATTTTACTCTTGTTTTGGGTAAATAGTGTTAAATGTTTCGAGTTCAGATTTCAGACCAGATGACCCAGTGTTGGTGCAGAAATGGACATATCCATACACCAAGACCATGAATTCTACTTTTAAACTCAATATATGAAAACACTAGATTCATATGAAATTAATGGTTCATGAATCATATAGAAATTGATTTTATTCTCATGTGTTTCTTAAGTCAAATTCATCTCACCAGGTATATCTATTGATTGTATTGCGTCCTGTTCTATTTCAGGAGGCTTCTACACAGACAGTCAGTGAGGATTCTAAGGTGTGACCATGAGGATGGTCTATTGAGTGATGAGGCATCATTTTAGGGAACGCTGCCAGAGATAGCACCTCACAGTGGTGTACCAGTGACACCCCCACCCAGAGTTCAGCAGTTCCTACTAGTGTTACTCATAGAGGATGCACAAAAGCTATGTGCATTGCATGAGTTATAGAGATAGAAACCTCATGGGTTATGAGGTCAAAAAGATCCTCAGGTAGCTGAGTACTGGTTGGAGGTGGTGATGAGAGTCTTCAACTTAGTGAGGATACCTCCCAACCAGATGTTAGTTCTAGCTGCGAGCTACCTTCAGGGCTCAGTGGAGAGATGGTGGAGCCCGATGTCTCAAATTCTTGAGGAGGCGACACTATCATGGACATACATTGAGTTCCTCTTCAAGGAGGATTTATTTCCAGTGACATTACAAACTTTGTGTATACAAGAACTACTATACCTATATAAGGGCATCCAATCAGTAGAAGAGTACTCACTGAAATTCACAGATCCTTATCACTACTCAATATACATGGTGCAAGACCCATTCTTCACGGAATGTACCTTTGAACATGGAATATACCCAGAGATTAGGGCCTCGATGATATCCCTTAGCATCTCTATGCATACTGGGTTATAGGAGAGAACTATACTGGTAGAGATCGTTCTTGAAGAGCAGGCACCAGAAGTGGGAGATACCACCAGGCGACTGATAGTGGAGTCTTCAGTAGTGGGTAGCCAATAGATGTCGTAGGGACCCAAGTAGGTCAAGTAGTACAGGAGACGGCCCTAGGAAATGGGGTCAGTTGTACAAGCCTCGCAGGCCAGAGCATGTTAGCTAAAGGATAAACAGTGCTACACATGTGGTGGTTGGTGATATATGTCTAGATATTGTCTGATCAGCTGTATGACTGATCCAGAGATGGTTGATAGACCACTGAGACAATGGAAGAGGTAGAAACAGGGTGGGAGACGTGGAATAGGAGCAGGATGAGTGAAAGGATGTTGACGGAGGTTCAAAGCACTACAACCACCACCACTAGGGAGTCCACCCCAAGCTCAGGGAGCCGGTGGACAAGGGTGAGGCCAGCTCCAAGCGATGGAGGATTATGATCCAAAGATTCCTAGGATGATTAGAGGTACAATAAATATCTTTTCCAACCTATATTTAGTTTTTATCGACACGGGTTAAAGTCACTCTTTTCTTTCCACAACCCTTGTTTGAGATAGAGAGATTTCAATTGAACCATTGACTCAATCCCTATGCATAGAGACTCATACAGGAGGATATTACACAATCACACACTGGTACCGATAGTGTTCCATTACTTTTTGGGGTGAGAGTTTCAGTTGGTATATCTTGGTGGAAATTTATAGGCCTTACGACATCATTCAAGGTAGGCATTGGTTATCCACGGTTCATGCTTAGATTAACTGTTTTAAGTGCATAGTGCGGTGTGTCTGTGGAGATGGAAGAAACTTTTCTTTGGCTGGTGAAAGGGAGACACAATAAGTGTAGGATAGACTCACACGTAAGAGGGTGAAGACAATCACACATCAGTTGTCTAGCATGACCCTCAGTGTACTGCATGAGACGATTCCTCAGTTTTCTACATTGGTGGATGAGTACATGGAAAGATTTCCAAAAGATTTTCCCAGACTACCCCCTTTCATGGTGGTAGACTTTTGCATTGACCTTTACCCCGAGATGACACTGATATATATGCATGCATGTTAGATGTCTCTTATAGAGCTTCGTTAAATAAGGGTATAATTGGAGGACTTGCAGAGGTTATGTGTGGAATTATGAATCCTTAATCTAGTGACAATGAAGAATAAGTACCCACTAATAAAGATTGATAGCCTCTTCAATCATCTGAAGGGAGCTAGATGGTTCTCGAAGATAGACTACAGATCAGGATATCACAATCTTCATGGACTAGATGAGGACATCTCGAAGATGGCTTTCAAGTGTCAGTATGGTCATTATGAGTACTTAGTGATGCCATTTGGAATTGTAAATGCCCAAGAAGTGTTCATGGGACTCAAGAATGGGATCTTCCAGCCCTACTTACACCGGTTTGTAGTGGTCATTATTAATGACATCTTGGTGTACTCGCATCCGAGAAAGAGCACGTGATACACTTAAGGATGGTCATGGAATTACTATAAGAGCACCACTGTTATGGGAAGATATTTAAGAGTCCATTATATATGTTAGTGGTACACTTTCTAGGATACGTCATCTCAGAGGTGAGAGTTCTAGTAGATCCAGCAAATATAGTGTTAGTGCTTCCTTTGGAGCCACCCAAGAATGTTACCAACGTGCAGAGTTTTTGTGGGATGGCTGGGTAATATCAATGGTTTGTACCTGACTTTTCTAGAGTAGTAGTATCCATGACAACCTTGAAATGAAAGGGGAAACCAGGCATGGTTGTGTCCTAATTATAGGGATATTAGTGATTGCCTATGGTTCACAATAGTTGAGACCACATGATAAAAACTATGTGACTCAATATCTGGAGTTTGTGGTTGTAGTCTTTGCATTGAAGATGTGGTGACACTACCTTATGGCTGAGTTGATGATCATCTACTCAGACCTCAAAAGTCTCCAGTATTTCTTTTCTCAAAAGGATATGAACCTGACACATATTATTTGGATGTGTTTTTTCCAGGACTATGAAATCAATATAGTCTATACTCTTTGTAAGGGGAACATGGAGGAAGATGCTCTCAGCTGGATATCGAGTTCATAGCTATTGGATGAGGCATCAAAGCAGTTGGCCTTGCTTCATATATCCTTCATGGATGGAGATAGAGTAACTTATCTACAGTAGATGTTGGTTACCCCTCCACTTTTACAGAGTGTTAGGGAGGCACAAATCATAGATACATGTTGTGAGACTACACATGCTCAGATGTCCATAGGGCATGCCCTTGATGAATATTCGAAATGCGGGGAGAAAATCATCTTTTTTAGATTACAAAATATTTTACCAATGATGTTATCTGAGGAGGTGTTAAGGGAGTTCCATAAATACCCTCTTATGGTACATATTGGTGTGGAAAAGATATACTACACCTCTGATGTTAGTTTTGGTGGTTGGGGATAAAGAAGGTTGTGGCAAAGTTTGTCTCTAGATGCCTCACTTTTCAACAAACGAAGGCCAAGCACTAGGTTCCATCTAGTTTGATTCAACCCCTTGAGGTGACAAAGTTGAAGTGGGATAGAATATATATGGACTTCATTCTGATTTTACCACATATGTTTAGGTGGCACGATACCATCTGGGTGATTTTTGACCAACTCACAACTTCAGCCCAATTCCTAGCAATTTTGAAACATGGTTCAGTCGAGAGCTTCAGATGCCTCTACATACATGAGATAGTTCGACTCCATGGAGTACCATCTATGGTAGTCTTATATTGTGATGATCGTTTCACATCCCGGTTGAAGAAGGGATTGAAGGGGAAATTTGGGACTCAACTGCACTTAAGCACAAATTTCCACTCGTAGACATATGGCCAGATGGAGCAGACCAGGTCCTAGAGGACATTCTACATTCTTGGATCCTTGATTTTGGATGCGGTTTCATGGATCACTTACCCCTAGTGGAGTTTGCGTAAAACAACATCTATCAATCCACCATCTCTATGGAACCATTCGAGGCCTTGTACGGGAAACCCTGTTGGTCGCCACATTGTTGGATTGAACCCCCAGAGTCCGCACTCGTGGGCCTATAGCTGGTATAGGCCAATAAAGTGAATTTTTAGGTCATCCAAAAGTAGATAAAGACTATACATAGTCTTTAGAAGTCCTAAACTGATAGGTGATAGAGACCTTGGGAGTTTGAGGATGGAGACCATTTGTTCCCATAGGTGTCTCCTCGACGTGGGATACATAGATTCGACCAGGGTGGCATGTGATCTACGAGGTTCATCATACCTTTTCTCATAGTTCATAGAGTGGGCGAGGTGGAATCCCACTTGGCTCTACCTCCATACTTATATTGGATGCAGGATGTCTTTCATGTATCCCAAATAAGGATATACGTACATGACCCTTCACACATCATTGACTGGGGAGAGCTGCACGTCGATGACAGGGCGATTTTTTCAGAGTTCTTAGTAGACATCGAGGATCAATAGGAGAGGACAGTTCATGGGAGATCAATTTCACTATTGAACGTTTAGTGGCAACACGGGAATCTCTATAAGTGCACATGGGAGCGGGAGGCTCAAATTAATGCTTAGTATCCTCATTTGTTTGATTAGCCCTTGTTTTTACTTTCAGGGAAATAAATTCCTAAGATGGGGAGAATTTAATGTACTATATTTTCCATGTAATTTTTTTTGAAAATTATATGGGATTATTTCGTGTTCAGAAACTAAGACGACTCGTGATTCCGAAGCCCAAGGTTCCCAGGAAAAATTATTGAACTATTTTTATGTTTATTAAAAATATCACATGTGTGTAGTTTTAATAAATTCTAAATAGTTTATCAGATCCTAAATATGAGGGCACCATTGCATTCATGATGGTGGGATTAACCTAGGCATGACTTATCTTTAGTCAGCGTAGGTCTCTAGTGATAAAACTCGAAAAGGGCATAGCCATATATAAAATAATAAAATAAAACTAATTAATTTTTAAAATTCTAATAACTCATAAATGGTAACTCATATTGGAAATATGAGACCACTATTGAGTTCTTAATGGGGTTTTTTCTTTAGGTGGAGCCTATCCTCAACTAGCATGGGTCAAGGGTGAATGTTAATTTCTAGACGTGAATGTTTTTAAAATATTTATTAAAAAAGTTTTAATTGACGTAACATGGTAACACAATATTCGTATTATTTTAATTAATCATTTTTTGGAAATTTAGGGTTATCATCCTAACCCATGATTTTTCCTAAGGTGAGGAGAAGAAAACCTCACATTCAAAGATGACAATAAACGACGGATCGAGATTGCTCATGGATGGATCTCCATTAGTGAAAAATATTCTTATTCAACTGATCCAAAATCTAGACTAGGGGTTTATCTTCTTCATGATTTCATTCCATGTTCTTAATTTTAACGATGAACGTGGACCAACACACAAACAGGTTGATCTACGATTCGATCGTTCTTATAGGAGGGTTAAAATAGTGGGATTAAAGGGAATAGATCTTGGTGATTATTCTTCTCATGTTCTTTTTTGATCCTACTGACAAGAATGGACCAAGGTTGATGAACAAGGAAAAGGTCCATTCTAGAGGGTGTTCATGGAACCTTTATTATCCTCATTCTCATTTACATCATTGACGTGCCCCCGTGGTCATGTCAAGCTTTTTAGGGAGGTTGGGAATGTGACTGAACCCCCAGAATGATGACAAGATGATCTTTAACCCATGACAGTAAAGACGGTGTCCCAAGTATTGTGAAGGTTTTCCTAGTTCAAAAAATTTGCCACCATAGTGATGGTGGTGGAACACAGAAGGGGAGATGGTGGTGGCAAAATTACCATCTGGTGGGAGGAACCTGTGACAACCATCGTGGGCTATGAGCAAGGCCTCAGGCATGATGGCTTGTGGCGGGTCTCGTCCAGACATTGTAGGGGGGGCATGTCACGTAGCTAAGCGAGTGGTCCAACGGCACAACGACATGACTTCAAGGAAACCACTGTAGGGAAGTGCATGAGGCATCCAACAACGTTGAACGTAGTGGTTGTCTGCATTTACTAGGTGGGGATGTGGAACTAGTCGCATCTCGGGTGGACAAACTAGCCTGCTCAACCGGGTCAGGCTGGAGTCGTTGGGCCAGACCAGCAGCGGGCCGACCCCAGTCAGACTAGGCCAAACCCAACATGTCGGGTCGACCTAGAAGGTCAGGTCATACCTAGTGGGCTGGTTCAGACCCAAAGTGTTGGTTTGGGTGGGACATGGGTCGGGTCAGGTCATATCATTATGACTGGGTCAGACCAGGAAAGAACCGCAGTAGCCCCTTTTTACTTAAATTCCTACAACTCTCAAATTGTATTCCCATTTGATAAGTCATTTATGGCGTTGGGACCCTCATGAAAATCCTATCCTTTGGAGATACTCTATGTTAGTTTCTGTGTAAATTCGAATATGGCCTACTGGCTTGAGGATTAAGTGCTCTCGAAACGACAATGCTAAAGATGGAATCATGTGACTAGCAACGACCTAGAAGCTATATAATTAACTATACTTAATGTATTAACTAGAAAATTTGTTTTATCTAGACTTTGTGTCTTACCAAGACTGAGTCGGTACTCCCCTATCCCAATTGGGTGCGGGTACTATAGTCTTCGGTGACACTCTATGTGTTACCAACACTCTATGTGTTTTTACACTTCGTGTGTCACCTACACTCCATGTGTTGTCGAAAATACAGGTTTTACCTACACTCTATGTGTTACCAACACTACAAGTGTTACTAATTAAGGGTACTATGTATTTTTACGACAATCCTGTTTACGTACCATAGACCTATACTTGGTGTGAGATGACTCTAGTGACTCTCTTGATTATACTTCTTAGATGCTACACTTTGTGTAACTATTTGGTATTCTACATGGTGTATTTATTATTGATATTCTTTGTGGATTAGTTTGTGTAATTCCTTTGTGGGTTGGGGTCACTACTGAGTATTATTTTACTCACCCCTGCAAAGAATTTTCCCAAACGTGTCTTTCCTTTCCTTTTTGTTTTGTACCTTACCTTGAGTGGGTTTTCTTATTGGTTTTCATCCATGTTTACTTAGTGTTTTGAGTTTCATATTTTTCGTGGATATGAGTGAGTGCATATAGGAATTTAGGAAAATGCCTCCCAACTGTGGGAAATGTCTACTCGGTGCTAGTCTCTAGCCCCAGACATATGGTAGGTGGGCTTGGAATAGTCACATCATGGGCCCCAACGAATGACTTTTTATAATCTGATAGCATTCATGACATCCATGCATGAAGTACCATTCATTGGGAACCTTCATGAGAGAGAGATGCATTGAATGATTTAAAGATATATAAGATACACATAGGAGGGTCACTTCTAGGGACATGGGGTGATACAAACAAATCCATCCAGATTAACCCTATATGTAGAAGAATGACACAAAGTGTAGTTGGTCATATCAATAACAATGATTCTACCTAGGGAATGAAGTTGAATATGGGATCTTTCACCGGTCCTCTAAGGGGATTCCAAAAATTATATTCCTGAAGTTCTTATGAATGGATAGTAATATTGTGAGTAAGAAATGATATCGACTCACAATTATGGATGCTATAAAGAGAATAAATCCTAAAAAACTCATCCAAGATATGATGGATGAGATTATCAACCGATGTAGAAAAGCAGGGTGCACTATGAGTCGTAGTAATAACACCCACTATGTCCCTTGTCCATGGGTACTACCTGTGTAAATGTCCATTGTAACTAGAATTTTTTCCAAGATAAAACCCACCATAGGTTTCAAAAGGGATGAATCATCATTTAGGTTCCAACGCCAAAGACAGCTCATCAATAGGACGTTCGGTTTGAAAGATATGGGGGTTTTATGATTTAAGAGGGGGTTTAATGGGTCGTGGACCGGCCCATGTGTGGCCTATTCGGCCCGGACTAGTCTGCCCTGCCCAACCCATTATGGTATGCCTATCCTACTCCGGCTCACCTGGCATGATGCCCTACCTGGCTTCCTAGTCACACCCTGATGGCCTGCTTCATCCCTCTACGTCTGGCCTGCCCTACTAGCCTGCATCCCACCTGGTAGCCCTACTGGGACTTGTGGCCTCACTGTACCCCATGACCACCTCAACACACATCTCTACCCTCCAAATATTCTCTAACCTCCATGTCTCATACATTTCTCACCCAGCTCCGTCGCTCCATCCCAATAGCTCCAACTGCCTATCCATGTCATTCCACGATGCTTCCTTGAATTGCCAGAGCACCGCACAAGACGCCCACAGGTGGTCCTTTCAACAGACCATCGATCCACCTATGGTGTCCAGAAATAAAAACAGTTTCATATCATTGTTCAACGGGACCTGATATACACATATCCATCCTTCATTCTCAGTTTTCCTCAAATCTAGGGGTCTGATCTCATTCAGAACCACTCAGAAAGTCTAACCATGGTGATGAGGGTCTAGTGGTGAAATAAAAAATAACATATAAGATAAAAAACACAAATAACTTCTAATTAATAAACCTTTTCCTTTTTTCATGTTGGCCTTGATTCATTCCTTTTAGAAGTATGAATGAAGAGAAAAAAATTATATTTAATTTAATTTTATCGATGATAGACGTATAAATTCATGTTCATTTAATTTATTTGTGTTATTTCTAGATTAAGAACACGAAGGATAATCATAAAAAACATCGTACCTAGAGTTTGGAGAAAATGTTGATGAAGAATGGTTGTTTCACCATCATTGATGTGATGCTACAACTTCGTTGGCACAACGATCCACAATTTCCTCGATCCGTCAGCATCATTTTTTGAGAGGGATCTTCACCAAGTTTTAGAGGAATTTTAGTGTTATGATGATAACCATGAAATTCCAGACAATGGATTATTTTAATGAAAATTTCACTGTGTCAAAATAAAATAAATTCTTCAATTTATTTTTTTCATTTAAACAACCAAAAACTAATTTTCATGGTTGACCTATACTAGCCAATATTTAGACTTTCTTAGGGTAAAATCGTTGTGATGAACATAACAGTTCCCTCATTATTTTTATTTTAGCACCCATTTAGAAGTTATTCCACTCTTTTAGGAAAACTACTCATGGGTGCAGTTTAATGTTTTAATATTTTTCAAACATTTATTATGGGAACACCAAGCCTTGAAATCACACACCGTCATAGTGCCTAGCCCAGAAATAATTCCATATAATTTTTAAAATAATACAGTAAAAAATAAGGGACATAAAAATGAAAATATATATCCATAACCCACTGGTATATGAGATAAATTAAAGTCCTATAAATTTACAACTAATAATGTGGGTCATGAAAATCAAGTGGTGTGATGTATAGTCATCTTAAATATAAGAATCAAAATTAACATATACTTATTATAGTTCTATGCACTTTTTTATATCCAATTTTTTAGAGCATAAATTATCTATAATAATGATTAAATTATAAAAAAACCACTTTTGAACTATTACTTCATCCAAATTTATTAATCTTATTCTATAGTTGTTTATGTGATTTTGTTTCTTCCAAATAATAATTTTCTCCCTTTAGTGAAATTTAAGGTGATTTTAGAAATGGACTAGATCACCTGCTTATATCCCATATCAATTATTGAGATAATTGAATCTCATTTCATAACCAAAATAATCCCATGATTTTTTATCAATGTAAGAATTTCTGTGATCATCCTTTAGAAATAACTTCCACTATATTGGTCTTAATACCCAATCATGATGGATACATGGAAAAAAAATCAAAATATTATTGAGATATGTATTATGAATGAAATGATGAGTTTCATAGTATTACCTAACATATTGAGGTTAATATCTCATTAGAAAATATATCACAGGTCTTATCTACCTAATAGACACCCTAAACAATTTTCATTACTTAGAGGCCATTAAAATTGTAAGGAACAATTTAGTTGGGTAGGGAGGTCACTGCACCCCCAGTTTTAAAAAGCATATTATTTCCTTAATCTATATTTCTATAATTATAAATAATTTTTTAATTTTTTTAAGACAATTGAAATTTATTAAGAGATATGTAATGTAATATATGATTAAAACTAACAATATTTTGTCCAGTCATAATGGAATATTATAATAAAATGACACAAAACCATGTATTGTATACCATGGACTATTAAAGACCATGGATTATAGTTACTATGTATGATTAAATCTTTTAATGATTCGTGAATTAAATAATTTAAGAAACATAAAATAATAATACCATTAAAACTAAAAAATCCACTATACCATCTTCACAATTAAGAATTAGTATTAGTAAAAATAAAGATAAAATGACACAAAAACATCATAAAATGAGAAAGAATTTCATTAAATTGAAGATAAAAATTAATGTAATTAGAAGTATTATTTATTAAGTAACTATTTATTGAATTTATTAGAGATATTGAGGGATCCAAAACATGCACTCCTAGATTCAGTGCAAAAAATTATTTCTTTAAACAATCTCTATGAAACAATATGATATTTCTTAATCTAATAAAATATATATTCTAGTAATTTAAGATTTACATCCCAAAAGAACTACATAATATTAGAAACCAAATATTTGATGCATTTGAGAAATAGATATATAAGAAAAAAATTTATAATATTTTGACCATTTCTTCATAATCAATCCGCACTAGACGATTATTTATAATTTTCATAAGTTATACTCATTCTATCATCAAATGGACTGAAGGCCTTAGTTTTTTATTGATTTTTGATAATCCAGCTTTCAAGGGGTGAGGCGGAACCCTGTCAATACCCGTAGGCGTAAGTATTACATGGCCCATAGGCATTAGAGGAATTCATTTCCTGTATGCTTTAAACATTACATACAACCCATACTAACTACTTGGAAATACTCCTCCACGGCATATTCATCATGAAATCAGATCTCCACCTTCGAATGCCTGTTCTATTAGGCATTCCCGTGTATGCACATGCTTGTCCCAATGGTAGGTTACATACCCTCTCATTACTGCAATCTGTTTTAGCTTCTTCTATATTGAAAGCTCCTTTCTCATCCTTTTCTGAAGCTTGTTCCATGTCGGTTTTCTGGTTTGTATCTGATCTTAATGTGGCCCGAAGGCCTTTAGGTGGCCTGAAGGCCTTACTGACCCGAAGGCCAGGGTGCCCCAAAGGCCTTAAAGGACTCAGGGATCAAATCGATTGTCTGAAGGCTGAAATGGGGGAATATTCCGAGCTACTACAGTGCCAAACAATTCCTGTTACAGTCCTCGCTACAGTACCTTCTATAGTAATGCACAGTTCCTACTATAGGAATTACTACAATACCTACTATAGTACCTACTGCAATACCTACTACAGTACCTACTACAGTACCTACTGTAGTACCACTACATTACCCTGAAATTAGCCTCTACCTGGATTTGATCTCAGGTCACCTGGATTCACTTACGGGGTCCTCACCAAACGGGTTGAGTCTCATGTATAGTTATATAAATTCCATAACCTAGGGAATGGAAGCACAAGAAAGGGGTGAGATGAAATACATAGTAAGGAAACAATTCATCAACATGTCATATAGGGTTAGATCATAAGAAATGAAAAAAATATCATTAATGAAATACATTAATAAAAAAAACACATAACAATAATATTATTCCAAAATTCATGATAGGATGACATGTAATATCAAATAAAACACATAACACAAGGAAAAAGTGTGTATAATTGTTTCATAGTTCCTTAAAACATGTGTTCTAGTTTAAAGAATCACTATTTCCAGGCGGTTTCCATTGGATTTATTTATAGAGCCGGAAACTTCCAACATTTCTTTATCCAAATAGGACCTGCATTCTAAAGGGAGGCATTCATTATGTTTGAACTTTAAGATACTTAAGAACGTGCATTGGTCAAGAGGATGGGAGGTTGGACTCATCACACCCTTTTGGGGAAAATTATTGTCTATTTCGGGACTCTGTATGTAATGTTTAAGTTATATTCATGAATCTTTATTAATTCACCAAGTATATCATAAGTATCCCTTGGAATTTACAATCACTTATTAACATGTGTAAAATTTAGAATCATTAGTATGCATTCAAGGTTTTTCATAAATGGAAACACCTATATGTATTTGAGGTTTTCATCAATGGTGTCCTCTAATATACCTATTATATATTATTTTAATCATTGTTGCGATGTTAATAGTTTTAATCCACTCAGTGGGGCACTCTGGAATTTATTGTCATCCAGGGAGATGAAGGTTTGTTTTGATCTTGGGATCATTCCTGTAAAATGGGCTACCTATGTATCCCTATGAAAGGAATCATAACCCTCATAGTTTGGTGTAACTTAATAGGACACATCATACCTTTTAAGGTCAAGTGATAAGGATCTCTAAACAAAAGGTGCTTAGTCAAAATGTAGTGTAGGACTTATGTTGAAGCATCCTAAGAAACTTTAAAAGGATATAGGTTTCGAAGTAGGATCAGAACCTATTGGGAATATGGCCCAGGGAGAATAGGGTTGATTTGAAGTGTTGGCTTTGAAACTTAAGGAGGCTTACTACATATCCCATATTACTGGGAATCAATGGCCATGTAGTTTGATAAATCTTATATGAGAGTCCTCTAAGAGAGAGGAGTTTGGGATTACTTCCTGAAAAAGATTCCATGATGATTTGAGGATTGAATTTGGGGCTTATTTCCTAAGGAGGATTCCCAAATTGGGTGAATTAGGGTTGGATTCTTGGAGATGGTATCCTGTCACCTCGGGCCTTGAAAGAGCTCCCTACATATCCTAGTTTGAATAGGAATCATAGTTCTCATATTTCCATACAATGAGTGTTTGTGCACATGTTGTAATAATCACGTATCTCTAAGCCCACGTGAGTCATTCTCAATGTGATAAACAAGAGGATGTGAAAGATTCAATAATTACACTTCACACTTTTCCTCCTCCGCTGATGGAAGAGGGCACACTGAACATGGAAGAGGATGAGGTGACCTGGCTTCCCTCTATTCTATTTACATAGGAAAAGCGTCCAATGTAAGGAGGAATGGATTAAGGTGAGGGGATAACACAAGGACGGCTGCCCTGAAATTGATTCTGGTAGGAAAGGGAGATTTGTCCTTTTCTTGTGTGGAAATGTAAGTGTGAACTGTACCTTTCTTACCAGATACCTGAGGTTCTAGGTTACCTCTTTGAGAAAGGAGAGGCCCTAACCCAACCCTCCTCCAAACTGGGAACTTCCCAACACTATTTTTGGGAGAAATATCCATGTTATTGTGGATATACAATCCTGTAGAAATTTCATGAATCCAAACCCCATTATGAAAAAAATGTGGGAAACCTCTCACTGCAGAAATAAAAACCCAAATAGGAGACACATTGATGTTCCTTTCCCAAAGGTTTGATAATTCATGAGGTTTTTGTGGAGTCTTCAACTTAGTCCCTTTCAGATAGGGGAACCAAGGAAGTAGATACCCTTCTAAGAATGGATTTTGAAAAAGGGTACTTGAGTTGTTCATGTAGGTACCTCGCACAAGTAGGCCACGTAGGTACCCCACATTGTTGTACCGCGCAGGTATACCATAGAGGTATACCGCGCCGGTAGGGCGTGCAGGTATGGTGTGCAGGTAAGGCATGCAGGTATACCACACAGGTATAAATGATGACTGAAGAATGTGAAGACCTTCTAAACAAGCTTATTCCATTTAATTATTTCTTAACTAATGGTCTAGAGAGCTACCTGAGACAATTTGAGAGATCTAGCCGAAATATCTATGCAATGTGAGCATCATAGAGTCTATCAATATTTTTTGTCCTAAAATGGGGAGCCCAAGGGCTCTATTTATAGGAACAGATGGTCCTTGTCAAAGAGATGTTTCCCCTGCAAGTACTTCGCGCAGCTCCACCATGTACGTTTACTACGTAGGTGCATAAAAAGTCTTCTGGTGCGAATATCTTCCATGCAGGTCACCCGCGTAGGTCGGCCGCACAGGTTAGCCATGCAGATCTGTGAAGCTACTCCATCCCAAAGCTCTATGGGAGTATTGTTGATTTTCCATTGTACTTTTTTAATCATTCATTGGTATATGTAATATCCATATTTTGTCTTCATAATATTTTTTGTTACATTCTCAAGTATTGTCAAAAAAATCCCCCCTCAGTATTTGATTTGAAATATACAAAGAGGGTCGAGTCCCAAGGTAAAAGTTTTGAAACAGTATAGTTTTACCATGCAGCGGCTTCGCAGAGGTATGACGTGAAGAGGGTGCGTGTAGTCCAGATGCGTAAGATTTTAGTTTCCTATAAATAGGTCTCACCTTTCACAATTGGTTTTCTCCATATGTGCCTTCTCTGAAATTTTGTAGCTCTCATTGTGTATCTTGTTTGCCCAACTCTTATTGCATTGTGCTCTCACTTAATTTTTTTGAAACTTCTTCAAGGTAAAATTAATTACGTTCTAGAGCTATGCCAAAGGACTTCACTGATGGGGTTGCACTAGGATCCTTGGCGAAAGACCTCATCAAAGAACCTACGTGACATGCCTCATCGAATGACCTCCGCGAACAGTGTTCTTTGCAAAAAAATCGATTTCCTCTTTAAAATTATGACCTTGAAGTTTGGTAATTATTTTGCCGTAAAGAATGACTCATTTGATGAATCATACCAAAAAATCTAAGGCTCGCCAAAATAAAATGATGAAGATGGTCGGACCATACTATTATGACATTGTTGAGAGTACTCTTCCTAGGCTATAGAAGGGTCTAATTCTGTACTAATGTGACTATGCACAAATTCCTTATTTACCCTTGTACGGGCATGGGCTTTTGCAAGATTCCCATGTTTCAGTTGTTATAAATTACTTTCCAAATAATTGTTTTCTTCAGTATTTCAACTATAAATGTATGAATATTAATTCAAGGGGGTTCTAGTGAAAGAAAGAACTGTGAATATTAGTTTCATCCTTAATCACAGTGGTTGCACTCCTGATATGAAGTATCAGGTTGTAGAGGCAAGTCCACATTGTTATGATTCCATATTTCTGAATTCTCAAACAGATAAATCTAATGGTTGGAAAGGATATTGTGACCTTCGTTTTGGAGGGGTTGTAAATCCCGAGTGGATGTATGAATTCTAGGTACGTCAGAATTATGCAGAATTCAGAAAAGAGTTATCATACATTCATATCTATGAAGCTGTCTGGATGGGGAAAACTTATGTTTATAAAAATGAATTCATTCATGAATTTCTGAGCCCATGGAGTCTAAAATGAATTTTTTTCATTTAATTCACAGTGTAGTTGGTATTAGTCTATGGGATATTTACTAAATAGATTGAATTCCAATTCATGGGGAAATGTATGATGTGTTCATTCTGCCTACTACAACATGGGGAGATGATTCTAAAACATCGTCGCTGGATCATGAATTATTTAAGATATCATATAATTTACCTAAGGACAAGAAAGATATCCAAGCTAGGGTGTGGATAGAAGACTTCTTATAACCCACAATAGAGGAATGTCCAAACTGTGGTTGTCCTACTGTTTTTCCTTTTGTAGATAATTGAGGTAGTTCAGGAACATATTGGCCTATGCTGGAAAGATGTGATTATAAGACCTGGGGATACAAATTCCAACCCGATAGAGATGTAAAAGTATGCATAGCTGCCTTCCTTACTATGTGGCTAAGCATTTTTTTGCTTCCTGGCCGTGAATATGGAGGTGTTGTAAGATCAGGGACTTTCATCATTGCATCTAAATTGGTAGAAGATAAGTATATTGGGAAAGAAACCCTTGTATTAGCAAGAATTTACCATCTCCTATTACAATTATATAATGGGAAGGCTCTATTTAGGATATGAGGTCCATTCTAAGTGTTGTACGGCTAGATTGTAGCACATTTTTCTTCATACTTATTGTTGAATTCATTCAGAGTTCCTGATGGTTGATTCACCCCATTTTTACAGAATGTTTCTGGTATTAAGCCTCTGAACTTAAGACCCAATGAGGTGTTGAAGGTATTGAATGTCTCAGAAGAATGCAACTTCTTTCCTTTTGGTAACCCACCATTTGGAACAATTTTTGATTATGGTAAAGAAAAGAATTATGAGCTGAGATCTTAAATGATGGAATTCATGGACGACGTCTAATCAACCAGGATTGAGGGTGAAATTATCTATGAGTCCTACATCTCCTATAGATTTTCTCATTAGTTAAGGTGTCTTCAACAACCAAATACTTTTCCACCCATGCATGTCAGTTATGAAAAACACCCAATGTTAGCGTGACAATTATGGATTCTAACATCTTTAGAGGTATCCAAATTTTCTATTACATTACCTCCATCTAATACAACGATCATGTTAGAAGCTGGGTATTCCAAATCATGGGCTTCTCCATATCCACAAGGGGCTTTGACAAATAGAATATATCGTGTGGCGGTTACAAAGACTGTTGCACATGGAAATAGTGGTAAGAAGTCTAAGGATTGAGATTATATAGAAGTGTTAGAGGTTTCAGATCCCTCAAAACATCTATTCAAGATGTATAGCAGGAAGACTACAACGAGAGAATAAAAACCTCCAATGGCAAGGCAATCTAGTCTCCACCATCAAACAGAGATTCCTATTCCATCTGTTGAACTTTCTGAAGAAAGGAGTCCTGAATAAGTTCTCCAATCAGAAGTTGTTAAATATCCTCCATAGTCAACCATAATACGATTGAATTATGTGAGACCTTCAGCCATTCATCATTGGGAGAGTGTAACCCGTGATCTTATGGATGCATGGGCATTTCTCCAGCATGGAATTCGAATACCAGATATTTGTGACTTCAAGGAACCTTCTGAATGTAATTCGGACAATAACATCTCTGAATTATAAAAGTATATTGCAGAGTTTGAGGTTATTATATATGAAACAGATGAAAAAAATCCCAGCCTCTAAATGATTATCTTATATGCTAGACTTAGGAATATGTGAAGGGGTAATTATTAACTCTAAGAAGAAGTGGGATATTTATGTTATTACAGAGAATTTTTTTCCTTTTTTCTTTTGTCTCAACTTTTCTTTACCATTTATCATCATTATTATTGATGAAAATTGTATTTTTACATCTTGAATGGAGAGAAATAAGCTTCGGACCAATTCTTGAATCACCTATGTATGGTCCAGTAGGCTCTCCTATTGACGCAACAAATGATCCTCCCAAGTCGCCAGAACATTCTCCAAGAGAAAGAATCATGACAAGGGTAATGGTGATAGTTAATACTCAACCACTACATCATGTTTCCCCTACAATGAAGAGTGTTTCAATCTCTCCCCAAGCTTTTGAACAAAAATAAAAGAGACCAATGAGATTGATTCGAAGCGTTCGTCGAAGGAGTAAGTATTTATATGATCTTTAGGGAATACAACTTGCTCAATATATTCTGGTAACCATGTTTTATCTTCTTCTAGGATCTATGTACCTCTCCTCTCTCAAGGGATTAAGTGCTAATTCTTCAAGACTAGAAAAAGAAACCTCTAGGGAAACCCAGGCTCATGCTGACGAATCTGCAAATTTTGTAGATAAATTTTCAAATGATTCAGCTATACCTGCTCCTTGATCTGCTGGGGGAGAGGAAATCCATTGTAAGATTAAATACATTCCTCAGTTTCTTTTGACAAAGGATCCTGAAATAGTCAACACCGATATTCCTGTTGCTTCATATGAAAGGAATGAGAATCCAGGGAAATCTAAGACAAATACTGATGTTCACCCAAACTTGGAAAGACCTGATTCTTCCATTCCAACTAAAGAGACAACAGAATAAATTGTTAGCAGATCCAATTTTTCCATCAACCAATGTTTTTGGATACCTTAAATAGCAAGGATAATGTAACATTTCAGGTCATATACACTGAAATTATTGACACCATTAATCCAAATATTGATATTCCAGGTCCTATCAAGGATTTTGGGGATTTTCATGAGGAATTGTAAGGGAATAAGTCCATATTCTTGCATTTTCTATACATAATTTGTTCATTAACTTGATTCTTTACATCAATTTTTATCTTATGCCGCATTATCTGTAGAAAATGATGCAAAGGCTCTTCAATAATAGGGTTTTCCATTTTATCATTACACTAGTTCTAGAGAAATACCTAAAAAGGATCCTTCATCAAGAGATGTTCCAGAGCCTTCAAATTTCATAATTGAGAAAATTCATGGAAATTCCCCTTCTCAAGAAACATCTGCTCAAAACACTGAGGTTGAGAATACGGGGAATGAATCCAATCATGTAGATGACTTATTATTGGGTAAATATAATTAGATGTTTGAATCATAATTGTTTCCTCCATTTGAAACTAATTATGGCCTTGATTTATCATTTAGGTTTATTAGTTCCTATATCAGAAGGTGAAGCTTCTACTTTCCCAAGAGAATTAGGACAAGGCAATTCTTTAAGCGAGCTATTTTTAGAGTACATTTTACCTCATGGAACTGACTCAGATATGGACTTGGATATGCAATATTTTCTTGGCATGGAATGTAAGAAGACATGGGATCATATCTTTAGCATAATTGCTGAAAATTCCTTAGATGAACTATTGTCCCGTTTTTCAAAACTCCGAGCATTATTATACGTATTGGGATTTGGTGGATTTAATTATTGGTCAGTATATGATGCTATGAAAGAGACTATTCACCAACGAGAGCAGGATCATAAGTTACAAAAATATTTTTAAGAGGCTAAAAAACTCATAAATATCGAGGGCTTTGAAGCTGCAATAGTTGAGGTGGAGGCAAATCATAACAAGAAATGACTCGAAATTATACACCAAATCAAATAGACCATGAAGGAGTTATTATATATTCAAAAACAATTGGATTTAGTTTATAACAAGCTTGAGGAGTTGAATCAGACGTTGGGAGAAATCCAATTAGAGGGAATAACTGCTATTTCAACTGCTAAGGAAGAACTTCATCAGTATAAGGAGACTGGAGTTGCTCAACTATATCAACTTTAACAAGCAGCAGATATATCTTATGAAGTGGTCCAACAAATGAAAAGTCTTGTTGAGAGTTTATTATAAAACATGATAGAGAGGCTCTATTTTGTGGATGGACCTCTATTTTCTTATGAATGAATGAAATTCTTTGTTCAATCATATAAATCTTCATTCCTACTTTTCATGATTGCAATATGAAAGGTAAATGATGATAATGATTCCTTTATGTTAAACAATAATTATTATAATAACATGAATTAAGTTATCAAAATTTTCTTATTAAGTCCAGGGACCTAATGATCATAATTTTATTTTTTCTAGGGTTATATGGATAAGCAAACAAATTTTGTATCTTTTGACCTTTGTTTAATGAACAATATTACCAAAAGCATACAAAAAAATTTATGTTTAGTGAGCAAGAACTTGACTTTTATTCAGAGTGCCCTTCACGAGTTCTCAATCTAATGTTTAGCAAGTGTTTTCTTGTTTGGCAGTTTAGATTCATGCATGTTGGACTATAAATGGATTATATTTATGGGAAAATATCTTTGACCATAAACTTTTAATTAAATCCCAAACAAAACATTGTGGCTAAGAATTGATTTAATATTCTTTAAACATATCCAAGGTGAATCTTGGGCCATGATTTTTTACGTATACCAAATATAAATCCTATATCAACATAATGGGTGTCTTTTCTAGGAACAAAATTAAAATTATTTGACAAACCCATTATGGGGGCTGTATTATGAAGGGCCAACTGAGGCATTTGGTGCATAGCCAAATAGTGGAATATTTTGACTGACAGGACTGTTATGTAGGAAACTTATGCAAGGCCGCATAAGGGCACATGCTGTAGAGTCAAGTAAAATAATTCATTAGGAATTTCAAATTTTGTGGTTGATAGATAGGGAAAAATATCTGGGTGTCCCAAGACCACAATTGGTGGTTTTTTCCAAGGAAATAAATTTTAAGAATAAAAGATCTATTTTATATCGAAATATATCACGAATAGTAAATCCATTTCTATACAAATTTTTTGTATTTGAAATGGCTAAAAAAATTATCACCCAATGGGAGATTTCTAAAATTGTACTATGCAGTTTTAAATCATGCAGTAAAGACATTGGTACTATGCAGTTTTAAGTCATGCAGAGAGGACGTTGGTACTATGTAGTTTTAAGTCATGTAGTGAGGACATTAGTACTGTGCAGTATTAATTCATGTAGTGAGAATATTGGTATTGTTCTATTTTAAGTCATGTAGTGAGGAAATTGTGTGGATTTAATTTAAGGTCTTTATCTCTAACCAAAGGCATGAGAAAACACTCCCAATTTCTTGATAATTTGTTTCAAAACATACTATCATATTCAGGTATGGAAGGGAAAACATTAAATTATGACTTAGGAGTTTCTGGAATTGAGGAATGATATGGGAGAAGGAATAAAAGCATTAGAGGGAGTATTTTATAATAATGAAGTTACCATTACTTGACAAACCCGTTATGGGGGCTGTATTATGTAGGGACAACTGAGGCATATACTGCATATCCAAATAGTTGAATCTTTCGACTGAAAAGACTGTTATGTAGGCGGCTTATGCATGGCCGCCTAAGTGCATGTACTGCACAGTTAGGAAAAAGAGTTCTCGGAAGTTTTACATTCTATAGCTAAAAGTTGAAAAAAGTTTATAGAGATTCAGATTTTCTGAAGCATAGAGTTTGGTTTATGGAGATAGGTATCTACATATGGAAAGGTTATTTCCAATCAATATATCCAAAGAATCAGATAAATAGTACTTTTATGAAGGTCTGACCCAAATGTAAGAGATATGGTGTCTGTAGTTTTAGGTCATATAACTGGGACCAGAAATTGAAACAATATTTAACATGTGGCTAAGTGATTTCATGGTTATTCCCCAGTGCATTGAACACATGGTGAAGGAAATTTTTAAATCATGGTCTTGAATATTTTTAGTTTTTCAGAATGATAATGGGATAAATATACATAAATAGATATTTTAAAATAAATATTATTGTATATTGTCATCAAATATTAAAGGGGACAAAGATACTATAACTAAGAACGATGTTACCATTACTTTAAAAACCTGTTATGGGGGTTGTATTATATAGAACCAACTAGGGCACATACTGAATAGCCAAATAGTGGAATTGTTTGGATGAAAGTCCTATTATGTAGGTAACTTATACAAGGCCACCTTAGGGAACGTGTTGCACAGGTAGGTAAAAGAGATCTCAGGTATTAGAAATATTGTCACCAAAAAACCATATGAAATATTATGAGGATCAGGAAATATTCCATATTAAGAGTTAGAAATATGGACAAGGGTTTATGTTCAATGTTTATGAGAAATATTTGAATCAATATTTACCATGAGTTTGATGTCCTTTACATAGATCTGACTCATATGTAAATTGGAGATTTTCTTTGTTTCCTTTGAATGAATATGGTGATGTGTTGTTTTAAGTAATGCAGTGAGGACATTATACTATGTAGTTTTAAGCCATGCATTGAGTACATTATAATATGTAGTTTTAAGTCATGTTGTGAGGACATTATTAACCATATAAGAAATTAAAATACCTTATATAAAGAATCCATTTACTCAATTCCTAAGATCATGTGAGCTATGCTCAGTGTGAGAAATAAGGAGGAATAAGGGTTTCTTTTATAATGAAAAGATGATGAAAATGAAGAATATAGATATTAGATTTCCATGTAGTTTAACGTCATGTGGTAAGGATGACAATGAATCGATATGAAGGGAAAGACATATTGTAACTGGAATAAGGGATAAAACCCTAGTGCCACTTCATGTCTTGTTGGGGAAAGAATCAAGTCACACATAGTTTTTAAAACACTATCTATGCAGATTTAACTCTTAAACAAGAAATAAAGGGTGGATTGTTTATCGTGGATGGGCCTAATATTGGAGATCTAGGTGTCTCTATGTATTTCAAAATAAATGATAATCATGTCGTACATAGTTCGTTAAACATTCATTCCTTATGCAAAGTTTGACATGAAGAATGGGGGATTTTAACATGTTCTGAGAGAACTATAAATATTTAAGTCATAAAATTTTATAAGGAACAAATCAAATATCTTAAAAAAACTAAGTATATATTTGATTCATATGCAGAAACTGAAAAGAATATAATAATATTTTTTGATTGTGGCTTGGCCCAAAATTGGAGATTTAGGCATCTCTACGTATCTCATTAAAAATGAGAATCAATCCATAAATAGTTCTTGAAACATGGTATCTATGCAGATCTAACTCTGATATAAGAAAGAGAGGGACTCATGTACTAATAAAGAGTAATGATGTCACCAATGATGTTTTCTTATGGAAACTTCTAACGTCTTATAGAGAAAACGTTAGGTGCACAAATGATGTCAGGCAGTTTAACGTCATGCGACAAAAACAAAGATTCTATGCACTTTACTGTCATGTAGCATGGATTCTTATGGCTGTTATGCAGTTTAATGTCTTGCAACTAGGACATGGGGGATGTTCAGTTTTAAGTCTTCCAGCAATGACATGGTACTATGTACTTTAAAGTCTTTCAGTGAGGACTAATGTGGTTGTTGGAATTTCCACGTCTTCCCTTGTATCCTCGACCTTGGCCTCTTCCTCTAGTTCCCCAATTAGGCATAAAGAATTCTAGCTCACTACATTCAGAATCACCATTTTCATAAGGATCTGTTAAATAAATAACATTAATTGAACCAAAGATTAATTCTTCATGTGATGAAGATTCTTGATGAATGGTTATTTTTTGTTGTACTGTTTGGCAAGACGATGCTCGTGATTTTGAAACAGATGGCATAAAATTTTATAGGGTTAAGGAAAACATTGACCTTGACACAAGCTCATCTTCTTCTGACTACTCCTTGTCTTAATCATCACTTTGCTTCTCTAAGTAATGTATTTTTGATGATGATGTTTTTGTTGTGGCAGGAGTGGTAGAAGACTCAATTGGTTGTTTCAGCTGTGTTCGTAAAATATCATGAGTCCAGTCGATCATTTTCTTGATCATCCAATCATTATATTTTTGTACACTTCTTCATTTAACCTCATTCCATTATCCATCTTCCTCTGGGATGGTAGCAGTAACACATGCTACTTGAGATGATAAACTTCTCAATTTCACTTGTTCAGAGTCTACCATCTTTTGAAGATGGTATTTGAAAACAAAGAACTCCTGAATGGGGTGTCTCAACATCTGATGAAAGGGACAATAATTCAGACAATCTCCATCTCCATCTTTATTTTTATTCTTCGGCCTTGGAAATTAAACCAAATTGTTTGCTAAGGCTGAGATGAAGTAGCTAGGAACTTTCTCATTCCTGAAAGAATAAAATTTATTCTTCAATTCCTCAAACGGTTTCCGCCTTTGATCTCTTTGATCATCCTAATGAGGTGGTCATTATTGTTGATGCTTAGGAAGTGGATCCCTTTGGTATGATGAAGGTCTTATAGTAAGAGGAGGTACATGTGCCTATTTGAGTGTGATTGTAGCAGCTTCTAGCTTTCCTATCCTACTTCCTGGAGCTGGTGGAATTAGACGAGTTGTAGCCTTAGTTTATATAATATAGTCTTGTATCTTCTAGGCGATTGAAGTAAGGTCTCAAAACCCTCCTTCGTATTTCACATTGATCAATGTTGTGTATAATTCATCACGTATATTTTCCACATAGATTGGCAACAACACTTCTTGAGAGAGAGTTAAAATTAAGGAATATGTCAATCCATTACATCAAGCAATGAAATCTAAAACTCAGTCATTCCCCCTTTTTTACAATTGGTAAGATAAAAAACTATCATCTTTGGTATTGTTGAAAAAAATTGAAGATAGAGTTTCTAACGGAGATCTTCCCACCTGGTAATCAATCGAGATTGCAAACTTGTACCCTAGAAAAAAGTTGGTCCTTGTAATGAACGCACAAAACACCTAAGCTTAACTACTTCTTGTTATTTAGAAGTTCCTATCATAGGATCAAAACGATAAAAAAAATGTGTTAAGTGTTGTTCCGGATCTACCAAACCATTAAAGATTGGGAATACGGTTTTTAAAAAATTTGGTGGGGGAGGAATTGCATCCATCCATTCAGGGTAAGATCTCCTTTTCTGGATGAACTGGGCCACGTCGCTCCTCCATAGCTTTCAATCAAGCCTTTAATGCATCAATTATGTTTATAAGCATTTGGGGAATATCTGGATGAGTTAGATTCGGTACAAGTATAGAAACTAGAGCTTGATCTGGTGCAATGACAGGTAAGACCACTTATGGTGGTGCGGATAGCTGCCTTGGATAACCCACGAGAACAGGTCTACCAAGATATATATGATCCAGCCTTGATTGTGTAACCAATGGAGGGAATTTATTATCTGCATCTATAGTTACTGCAAATCCCCTTTGTTGAGGAGCTCCTATTGGATTTGTATGTTACGGAATTTCTTGGGAGTATGTCTAGCAGAAATGTTGTTTTGAAATAAATATTTATTGAGTCTTTTAAACTCCTTCATTTACACTTCTTTCTATTAAAATATCTCTTTAAGTGAAAGATATTGACCGTATCTAGTGGAAAAGTGATATGAAATCTGACTTTTTTCCATTCCCCTTGTAAGATAACTTTAGGAGAGGGGGGTTGGTTATTTGAAGGCATACCTAAATTATGAGTAAACCTATTATTTCCATAAATCACACATTCTTCATTTTCCTCGGTGTGTACCATATTATGGACAAGAAATTCATCTTCTGATTTCCCGGAACAACAATTATTTTTCAGATGATCTTCTAAAATGATGTTAATAACATTCACTGACGCATAATGCATTGATGGCATTCAGTCAGAATTTCTGCAAGATCACCTCCCTTTTTGTCATTCATGAGACTTCGTTCACTTATATGAATATTTATCGGGAACTATCAAGAAGACAATAACATAAATTGAGTCATTGGATAGTTTAGTTGTACTCTTTCCTTGTAGCTTCTTCCCTAATCGAGAGAAAACAGACATCCTTTAAGGAGGGGATTGTAGATGTAAAAAATCCCCCAGCCTTGCAGGTTGGGGTTGATCATGTTCTTCCTCTTAAAATCTTTGAGCACTATTTAATGAATTTGAAGATTGAATTAAATGAGCCCCCAACCTGGAAAACTGGGGCGATTCTTGAACTGCTACTGTTATAATTTATGCAACTACTTTTCTGATTTTGTTGAATTTGGTTTGGACATTAGCTGGGTGCATCATCTGATAATCACTGAAATCATCTGTTTCAGAAGATCATTGTGGTATTTTAGACATTGTCATCCTCTTACACTTGACATACTCTAAATGGGATGACTTCTCAATATTATTAGATGCCTGGTGTAAAAGTATCTAAACAACTTCTTTTCTTTGGGCCTGATTCTGATGAGAACTGGTTGATGCATGTTCTTTAGCATACATTTGATTACATACAAAACCTATTCATTGGGGCCAGATATGGGCAATAAAATTTCACGACACCACTTTTGGCGGACATTTCTGATTTTTCATTGTAGTGAAATGCAATTATCCATATGCACCCCATACTATGATACGAACACTAGATGGGGAATAAGAAATTAATTGGTGTAGCCTCTTTAGATAATTAATACATGTGCGCGAAAGGGTTCTCTATTGTTTTTCAACCCTTGGATGCTGGGAAACTGAAAGGGATGCCAAGTCAATTTTTCTCTGTAACCCTTATATCACTTTTACATGATTTTGATATTAATCATATGGTAAGACATTAGTTTTCAAATGTCAAAGAGTTTTCCATAAGTTGAGATGAATGTCATGAATACAATCTTCTGTCATCATTTCTAGAATATCAAACTGAGAATTTGTTGAAGCCCATAACATGACTAGGATTTCTTCTTTAGTTAATTGTTTCATCATGTTTAACACATCTTCCTCATCATTCACAAGAGGTTTCTCCACATGACATGACAAGAGATGATTCTCTATATTAGAAGATAAATGACCTAAAGAAGGTTTGGAGAATGAATATTCCCTTAAGAAGGATTCTGGTTGAGAAAGAGTTTCACCCATCAATGAAAAGGCATCATACATGAATGGCCTTATGTTTTCAAGTGACTCGAGATAGGAGATCATTATCATCACTACATTTTAAATTATGGAATCATTTTGAAAATGTGAAATACTACTATAGATAGGACTTTCGCAGCAAATTCTATCATGGGGAGGATCACCATTATGGATTACAGCAAGGGATAAATCATCTTTCTCCTTGGTCTTATGGCCACACGGAGGGTTTTCATGGCTCTCATCTAGAGATAGACACTCTGGATTGAATGAATTTTCATGAAGCAAGTCTTCTTGATGAAGTTTCTGATGAGAAAATTCAGAATTACAACTATCACTCCCAAAATTTAGTAATGAGCGGGTATGATCTTGAGCTGAAACAAATAAATGTATGAGGGATTCAAGAACTCCATTATTTATAGGATATAAATCACATCTTGACAATTGATTTTCCAACAGTGCTTGGTGAAACTTCTATTTGGATGTTCTCTTATATGTAGTTGGGGCCACATTCGGGGAGAAGTGGTTATAATGGGAAGGTGTATGTGGCTGCCTTAGAGTAGTTACCGGAATAGACCTATTAACTCCAATTGGAAAGGTTGTATGTTCCTGATCCTTTTGTCCGTATGATATGGGGGAATATGCCTCATGAAACTCCTGGACTAGAACAGAGGTGTGTATCTGCTCTAGGATGGCATGTCGATGTGTCATCTCATGTGTGGGGATAGATTTATATATCGGTTCCTTGATACTACTGAAATAGTTGGTAAAATATCCAAGAATTCTTCCAGAATATGGGTAAGGATATGCATCTTCCCTTTCACCATTGATAAGATGCATTTGGTGACTTCAACAATCAGAATTGGAATATAAATACATTCCATATATGATGTTGGTGTATGTTCCTGATTCTTTACTTGTTTTCCTGTCATTGGATATTGACAGTACTCACGCATGGGGGCAGAGTGTTGGGTCTGCCACAAATATATCATCGGAGCTTTCTGACTGACTTCTCTGGGTGATACCAAATGAGACTATTGGCAGACTTGATGAACATTGGAAGGTGTATGTGCCTGCTGGTTGTTTTCCATCAAGTATGGTTGATAGACTTCCTTCAATACTAGTAGCCGAGATTGGTGAAAGAATTGGTGATTGTAAACATGTGTATATTCTTTTTTACCAGTTTCCACCATATTAGATTGGTGGTACTCCTTAAATGCCATTAGAGGAGCTTGTTGACTGGATGATAACTTGTGATTAGGTGTATGTGCATGTTCTCGATACTCCGCCTCATTTATCTGGTAGGATTGGTGAGTTGCTGTAAGAGGAGCCTTATGAGCATCAAAATTAGGACGAATGGGTGAATGTGCATGCACATTATTTGCCATCATGTTTGGTCGATGGACATCTCCTGAAGGTTCAGAGGTAAGAACTATATCCCTGTTGACTGGATGTTGTCCCAGGAGATTTGTCTTGCATGCCCGAGTCTGAGAGACCTGGGTCGGATGTCCAGAGGCAACACCCCCATCATGTTGTGGGTTCACTACCTCATGATTCTGCTGGCAGAGATTGCTGATGGGATTCCTAAATAAAGACTCATTCATTCTTGAATTGAGGCCATTAGTGACCTCTTGATCCACCTTCCTATAGTATGGGATGGACTGGTTGTTTTGTTCCAGGGATAAAGACCCGAAACGGATGGAGATAGTGGTTGGAACCATTTACTTCTTGATCATTAGTCGTCGATGGCCATTTGATCGAGTATTGTTGTTGACCTAGAGGTCCTATCGAAAAACCTCTAAATATGGGATTATTCTGTCTTAGAGATATTCCTTCACCATCACATTAGAGACCCAATGTTGAAGATGTTGGGTTGGTGATAACGTCTTTCCCATTGATGGAGATCCAGCTTGTGAAATGGTTGGAAAGTTCACAAATATTGTCTTGGAGAAATCCATTCTTTAGGTTTAATGGAGTTCAATGGAAAACTGAGAAAAATGAAAACCCCTATTAAAGAAACATCATTATAAATGGATACATTCATGATTAATTCCTTTGTTTGGCCATCCTTTATTAATTGATAGGGGCCTAATAGGTGGGTAACATTATTAACTTGGTTAAGGATTCAATTTAGGTTCACCATTTTTGTTTCTTAGTTCCTTGAAACATGTGTTCTAGTTTAAAGAATCACTATTTCTAGAAAGTTTCCATTGGATTTATTTATGGAACTAGAACCTTCCATTAGTTCTTTATCCAAAGGGGACCTATTTTTTAAAGTCAGGCGTTCATTAAGTTTGGACATTACGATACTTAAGAACATGCATTGGTCGAAGGGATGGGAGGTCGGAATCATCACACCCTTTTAGGGGAAATTATTATCTATTCCGGGACTCCCACTGTAATAATTAATATATTTTCATGAATTATTATTAATTTACCATGTATTTCATAAGTATCCCTTGGAATTTACAATCACTTATTATCAAGTGTAACAATTAGAGTCATCAGTATGCATTCAAGGTTCATCATCAATGGAAACACCTATATGTATTCAAGGTTTTCCATAAATGGTATCCTCTAATATACTGATTAGAAACTCTTTTAATCATTATTACAATGATATTGGTTTTTATGCCACTCAATGGGGCACTCTGGAATATATTGTCATCTAAGGAGATGCAGGTTTTTTTTAATCTTGGGATTGTGCCTATAAAATGGGCTACCTACGTAACCTTGTGAAAGGAATCAGAACCCATTTAGTTTGGTGTCGCTTAATAGGACACATCATACATTTTTAAGGATATGTGATAAGGACCTCTAAAAGAATGGAGCTTAGACAAAACATAGTATAGGACTTATGCTGAATCAGCCCAAAGAACTTGGAATGGATATAGGTTTCCAAGTAGGATTAGATCCTATTGGAAATATGGGCCAAGGAGAACATGGTTCATTTGAAGTGTTGGGTTTGAACCTCATGGAGGCTTCCTATGTATCCCATATTAATGGGAATCAAATCACACATAGTTTGATAAATATCATAGGAGATTCCTATGAGAGAGATGAGTTTGGTCTTACTTCTTGAAAAAGATGCCTTGATGGTTTGAGGATTGAATTTGGGGCATATTTCCTAAGAAGGATTCCCAAATTGGGGGAATTAGGGTTGGGTTCCTGAGGAGGATATCTAGTGACCTCTATCCCTAAAATAGCATCCAACGTATCCTTGTTTGAACAAGAATAAATGTTCTTGTAGTTCCTTACAATGAGTGCTTTTTCAAAAGTTGTAATAATCACGTATCTCTAAGCACTCGTGAGTCATTCTCGGTGTTAGAAACAAGAGTATGTGAAAGATTCAACAATGAAACATCACACTTTTCCTCCTCTGCTGATGGAAGAGGGTGTATCGACCGAGGAAGGGGGTGATAATAGGATCCTTCCATCTATTATATTTATATTGGACAAGGGTCCAATGTAAGGAATAAGGGATGAAGGTGAGGGTCTTACACTAGGATGGCTGCCCTAAAATTGGTTCTGGTAGGAACGAGAGATTTCTCTATTTCTTGTGTAGAAAAGTAAGCGTGAAATGTACCTTCCCTACCATAGACCTAAGGTTCTGGGTTACCTATTTGAGAAATGAGAGGCCAGGACCCAACCCTCCTCCAAACCAGGAACATTCCAACACTGTTTATGGGTGAAATGACAATGTGACTACATATATAAAAACCCATAGACATTTCATGAATCCTAACCCCATTATGAAACAAATATAAGAATCCTCTAATTGCAGAAATATAAACCCAAATAAGAGACACATTGATGTTCCTTTCTCAAAGGTTTGATATGTCAGGAGGTTTTGGTGGTGGCTTCAACATAATCCCTTTCAGATAAAGGAACTAAGAAAGGAGATATCCTACACTGAATGGATTTTAAAAAAGGGTACTTGTGTTGGTCACGTAGGTACCTCATGCAAGTATTCCGCATAGGTACCCTGAATTGTTGTACCACACTGGTATACCATAGAGGTATACCGTGTAGGTATGACACGCAGGTATGGCGCACAATTATGGAGTGCAGGTATACCGCGTAGGTATAAATGATGACTGAAGAATGTGAAGACCTTCAATACAAGCTTATACCATTTAATTATCTCTTATCTCGTGGTCTATAGAGGAAACTTAGACAATATGAGAGATTTAAGAGAAAGAGCTACACAATTGAAGCTTTAGAGAGTCGTTCACATTTTTTAGTACTGAAATTTGTAGCCCAAAGGATCTATTTATAAGCATGGATGGGCCTGGTCGAAGAGATTTTTCCCATGCAGGTACTTCGTGCAGCTTCTCTATGTAGGTGCTCCGTGTAGGTGCATAAAAAATCTTCTGGTGCGGATATCTGCCTCGATGGTCAGCCGCGTAGCTCGGCCGCGTAGGCAGGCTGCATAGGTTAGCCGCATAGATCTGTGAAGCTACTCAGTCGCAAAGCTCTTTGGAAGTATTATTTATTTTTCTTCTTAATTTTTGAATCTTTCTTCGGGATATGAAATATCTATATTTTTTCTTTATAATCTTTTTGGTTACTTTCTCAAGTAGTGTCAACAATAATCATGAGATAATAAACATGATCCATGGAATATAATATTTGGAATATTTCATGGACATGTAACATAACCTAAAAACATATAATATTAACGAACTTTTTTATAAACATAACAATAGGGTATCATCATATTGTAATCATATCCAATAAGTAATGCCCTTTAGTCTTTTAGAATATCTAAAAAGTCTTACTAATTAATTTTCAGGAATAAAAAAGATAGCACATGGTACATTATATCATTAAATATAAAACCTTAACCAATGCATTATAAGTAAATATAAGACCCCACTTATTTATATCCATAAATATGTGTTCCATTTATAATATTTCATTCATTACTTCACAAAGAAACCGTGGAAAAAAGTTTTGTTTCTTTTAATTTCTAAATTTTATCGCATAAATAGAAGTCAAGGCTTAGATTGATTAATAAAAATAATCAATCACCCAAATGGAGTATTTCATAATGGTTTTTATATGAAAATTCAAAAAAACCAAAATACAAAAGGGTTAGATCTTTTAAATCTGAAAATGGAAGTTAAAATATGAAAAATATCTTTTCGAAAACACTTCATAATATTTTCTTAATATGGATGAATTGTGAATAAATTTAAAAAATCATTATCATGTAAGTAACATGAAAATGATTTCAAAATAATAATTTAAAATAAATTTAATTAATTGTTACTTGAAAATGACTAAATATTTTAAATAATAAATATTAAGTGGAAGATAAATATATGAACTTGAACATGAAAAGATTTTAAATATTTTGAAAATAATTTTATTGGAACCCACATTGTAAATAGAATGATAATATTTTCATTTGAAAATGCATCCATAAAAATTCTCATATTACATGAATTAAAAAATATTTTGATGTCAATATAATAATAGGGAACTCTTCTGGGAAGAATGAAAATGGATATCAAAGAAAGAGAGCTCGTTTGTAGAGGATGAGATTTATTTGTAAAATATTTAAATTGTTTGAAGAAATGAATCCAAAATTGTAATTATTTTTAAAGGAATGAAGAAAGGAATTATGTTATCATAAATGAATAGAATAAATAAAATTTTAAAACCATATTTGAAGTGAAAAAATTATTACATAGGAAATGAAGTTGAGTAAAGAAAAAACTATTTCAACTAAAGAAACATTTAATAAAAAACTATAGAAAGTAAAGAATTAAAATTGAACTCAAAATTCCATTAATAAAATGATAATTCATAATATTATATATCCAATAGGTATTAGAAACACTATATAAATGAAACTAGGTTCATGATCACCACATATCTCAAAGAAGTAAATTGAAATGAAACACCTTACCTTAATTCCACAATTCTTATTATGTTTTTTAACCTCATGTATACCAATAAATAATTTTCTTAATAACTTATTTTGGAACCTAAATCAGGCCTATATCCCATTAATAAACAATTTTTATATTATTTTATTAAAAACATATTAATTGGTTGTATTTTATTCTCATCATCATATATTTTTAACATTAATTGTTTGTTTATTACTAGTTTTAAAATGGAAGTGTTCATTATTGTTTATAAGAGTAAATTAAATCATTATGAGATAATTTTAGGTATTTTAATATTTGTTTTATATATATTTTTACTGTTTAAAGTTCTAATCATAAGTGTTTTAATTATGATTCATGATGTTTAAGTTAGTGTTATGGTTTCTTCAATAATTTTAAAAAATAAAAGGTGGTATCTTAAATAAAAGTTAAATGTTACTATTACCATTCCAGAACCAAAAAAAAATTATTTAATTTTTATTTTATAATATCATCAGAAATTATATTTCCATAGTTATCCATGATATAAATTTATATCATTGTTCATGTAGGTCATTAAACCAACCCAAATAAGAATATGTTATAATCGATGGGCGAGTGTGGTTTATAAAGGGATTATTTGGGAATAATATCATTATCATAGAATAATAATGATATTATTTAAAATATATTAATTTTTTGAACCATATATTTTTAATATTTGGATACATAAGAAAATATTATTGTGAAAACTGAGATACATTACTTTAATGAAGGAGGCAGTATCCACATGTGCACAGGTGACATATCCTTTTTACATAGATTAAAAATAATGAAGGGAATTATTTATCATTTAATAAGATTATAAATATTATAAATATCATATTAACCCTTTAAATATTTTTTATAACTATCCATATAATGTGGTGATAAAAAACAAGCACGTTGTGTGTTGAACCAGTATTCTGCACATACACATACCGACATCTTTATTTTTAAAATTGTTTTAGAGAAATGTATAAAATTGATATTTTATTGTTATAATAATATTTTATCATGTTATTAATATTTATTTTATCAAAAAATAAAGAATATATTAGTTTTTTAGTTGTATAGAAAGAAAATAATTTAGAGGTCTTGGTTATGAATATTATCACTCCAATTGGATGTTTTTCCGTCGGTAACACCTTATAAATCCTTTGATTGGTATTTTGAAAAAAATTACTCTAAGACACGGGGGGAGATAAATTTTGAGTGACTAGGATATAGTTTTTTTTATATAATTCTTCATAATGAGTGTATATATGGGGTCAAAATTAGCTCTTTTTATAGGTGAATGAAATGGTATATTTGTAAATATAACATTTTAATATAAGGAGATTAAATGTTTCACATATCATGTAGTGAAAAACTGAATAATAATGCACATGGGGAAGATTTATGGAATATAATCCCAAAATAATCCATTTGAACATCTGTTTAATCATGCATTAATGTATTTTACTCTTATATTTCTAACTTATACCATTTTTGTTTTTATCATGGTAACTATTTTTACCCATGTAATTTACTTTTAATTTATAAAAAAAAATGGTCCTTATTAATTAATTTATACCTTATGATTCCAAATATGAAATATATATTATTAAATAATATTTATATAAATTATAGTAATTTATTTTAACATTAATGCATTTAATTCATAAAATCAAGTTTTTAGAAAAAGTGATTTTTTAAGAACAAATGTTATGTTTACGAGATAATTATCAATTATATTGATTTTAATGAAATTTTATGGGTTTTTATTAAAAAATAAGAGTTATGTGGCATTCAAAACAAGAAAAATCCGAGTTCAACTTTTCGCATTTTTAATTAAAATAAACTAACAAAATGTAGTTTTCATTAAAGTAAAATATTACATAAATTTCCTAAAAATCAAACATGGGTTTTATAAATTCAATAGTTTAATTTTAAATTATTTATTTTGATTTAGAATTTATATTTTTAAATAAAAATTTTGTCACAAATTTTAAAAAAAAATTATGATAATGCAATAAAACTGACTATATTTGTAAAATCTCTATTTTTCACAATTCACCAAAAAATTAACCCATAATAGTACAATAGAAAAAAATTATAAAAATATAATCTTGACATGATAAATTAAAAAATTTATTTAATTTTATCATACTCAAATTCAAAAATATATAAATATAGATTTAAAATAAACATATAAACATATAAACATATTTTTTTTTGAAAAAAGCTTTTTTTAGTGTTCTTAATATTATTGATATAAATTTATAATTTAAAAAATGTTAATATATACAATTTTAAGTGTTAAAATTTGTTTATTAGTATAAAACATAAAAATATTTAATAAAAATATTTATTTGACAAATAAAAAACCTTTATTTTATTAAACTATATGAATTATTTATCCTCTAAATGTATGAAATTTTAATTGTGTAATATATTTTTATTTAGTAGAGGATTTATTATTATTATAATTTTATAAATAATATTCATCCAATATGATTCTAATAATTTTTGTTTGGTATTCTATATGGAGAAACCTATCCAAAACATCAGTTTTTTCAGGGAAAGATATATAGTAAAATCATAAGGTGTTACGTTCCACCTATAAATAATTTGTTACCTCACAATATTAATTACCATTCAGTAAAAAAAGAATATAATTGTTATATAAGAGACTCATGATATAATATCTTCTGTAATAGAAAAAAGATAGTATTATATTCTTGGAGACTCATTATTTCCCACAAAATAGTCATGTATTGAGAATTTTATTTATCTCAACATTTTTTACCAAGTATGCTTACATAGTTAGTTATAAAAGTTTATAGGGGAGGACACTCCAAATATTTAGGTTCATGGTCCTATTTATAACATAATACTAAAATAAAAATCATTTTGATAATTTCAAATAAAGTCACATTAAATGATCATATCAATATGAACACTCAATCCAAATATGTCTTCTCTTGTGAAACCTTTATTTCAACCTATTATAATTCTATTTTAACAAGGATTTATTTGTATCAACTTATAAATCTTATCATTTATCCTTTGATATACATTGTTATATTCATAATGACATGTTAACCAAAACATAAGTATAATCCCATAAATATGAACTAAAATCCTTCATAATGGTTCATATAGATCACATGATCAACCAAAGATTAAAAAATGGGAGTGTCTATCTAGGTGTGAAGTCTTAGGCCCAATCATTGTGCACCAACAAAATATCAGGTTGATGAATAACTAGCCTTTTTCATGTTAATTACCCCAAGAAGTATCCATATAAAAACTGTATCCACTTTCAAGTATCTATATATGGATATAATTGCGAAGAATAAAATATAATCAAAATACTAGAAAATTTTCAATATGTTACCCAAAACATAGAGGTATACTCTCAGATCTTATGATAAAAGATATTTTATTAAACACTAGTATTTAGGAAATGTGAGGTATCCCCAGATAAAAAACATATATTCAAATATATTAACCATTACATCTCACAATATCTGTATAATACAATAAACCAAATGTTTAGTATCATTGAGAAATATCTAAATAAGTATGTAAATATACAATAATATTGAATATTTATCCATAATTGAGCTAAACTAGACAATCTACTAGACTTCTCATAAGTTAGATGTATCTCTATAACCTATGTAATAAAAACATACGAAATGGGTGATCACAAATTAATGGTAATGGAAGTATTTATAAATAAATTATCAATGTTTTGATCATAGTAAAATGATAAAACATTAACATGAGATAAATATATTATTAAAAAGTACATATAGAAATAATAATTCTTTATAATCCTTGATGGAAGCAATTATAGTCTCAAATGAAAAAATATATTCTATAAAAAAATAGTGTTGAAGCATTATAAAATAAATATGATCCATGGAGTTTAATCATAACAAATTGGTATGTAAATGTAACATAACATAGAATTATTTCATATGAAAGATATTTATTATAATCATAAATATAGGGTACCATCATATTGTGAGTATATCCACGATGGTTCACCCTTTAGTTCTTTAGAATATCAAAGAATTCTCACCCATTAATTTTTGAGGATATCAAAAAAGGACCTTGCTAAATTATATCATGTGATATAAACCATAACCAATGTATTAGTGGGAGAGATAATACCCTACCTACAAACATCCGTAAATATGTGTTACATTTTAAATTAACCATTAATCATGTAACAAAAAAACCCTGGGAAAATGGATTTCATATCATTTCCAAATGGTATTTCATAAACTGAAATCATGGATTTGTTGATCAAAACAAATATTCAATCATCCAAAATGAGTATTTAATAGAATCATTTATAGTGTGATTCATAAAACATAACTCTAAATGTTTCATATATTTTATAAAGTAAAATGGAAACAAACCCATGAAAAAATATTTTACAAAACACATATTAAAATCATCATAAAGAGATGAAATTGTGAATCACTTTACAAAATAATTTTCAAGATATTAACATATTTTATTTTTGAAAATAATACTATAAAATAAATCCAAATAATTAATCCATGAAAATTACTTAAAGGTTTTACATGAACAATTTAGAGTGAAAGATAAAAATAAAAACCTGAAAGGGATATTCTTTTTAATATTTTGAAAATATTTTTAATAAATCCTAGATCATTAAGAAAATAATGAATACTTATTTTAAAAATATGTGACACAAAATTTGATGATTACTTGAAATAAAACATACTTGGATTTCAAAATAATTATAAGAAAATATTGGAAGGTATAGTTAATGTGGATCTTGAAGAGAAAAAGCTCATTTTGAGAGGATTAGAATTATTATTAAAGTCATAAAATTATAAAAAGAAAGAAATAAATCATTGTAATTCAATAGAAAAGTAGTAGGAAATGAATAATAATATAATTAATGAAAATAAAAATGCATTCCTAAAAATATTATTCAAATACGAATAATTATGAGCGAAAAAAAGAATTTGAATCAATAAAAAAACATTATGTCATAATATACATTTTAATAAATACCCCTTGAAGGAGAAGTATTGAGATTGAACATCATTTACCTTGAATAAATGACAATACGTGACATTATATATTAAATATGTATCATATTCACCATTTAAATGAAATTATGTTCATGAACCCAACATGTATTTTAGAAGAAAAATAAGATGAAACATCCTTACAATAATTAATGAATTCCAAGAAAATGATTTATCTTTATTTTAAAAAATATCTTCATAACCTATTTCTGAACCTTATTCATTCCTATAAACACTCTATAAATATATTTATAAGCAATTATTATAAATATATTAGATATTTATATTTTATTCTCACTATCATATTTTATTATATTGGATTAGTTATTTACTACTACTTAATGGAATTATCAATTTTTTATAGGTTCAAAGTTCATCATTATAATATAATGGTATGCTCTAGAATATTTTTTATAATTACTTAAAATGGACAATTTTTATATAATATGTATTTTATTTACAATTTATGATGATGAATTTAGTTCCAAGCTTATTTAGATAATTTTTACAAACTAGGGTAGGTATCATAATAATAGATTGAATATTAAAATCACAATTTCATGCCATAAAAAATAATTATATAAATATTATTTTACAATATTACTTGTAATAATGTTTCCTTACAAATCCATGGTGTAAATTTATAGAATTTTTCATGTTTGTGGTTAAACCTTCCCAAACTGTAACATGTTATAATCGATGAGTGAGTATATAAGGTCCTAACATTAAACATTACTTAATCTTTATTTAAGTTAAGAATTTACCCTAAGGATCATTTTAAGTTTAGAGTTTTAGAGAATGAGGCCATAACTGTTACATAAAAACATGATTGTTGAAAATTATATGCTTCTACTCACTATCTAATTTTTTTCATAAACAAAAACTTTTCAAAAATAAACATGGTATCATTTTATGTTTTAACATCATAAATTTTCCTTGATAAAATCCTTGACTATATTCTTCTTTAGGTCTTGTGAAACACATTCCAAAACATGAGATGAGAATAAAATGGTCTGTAAGGGATGAAAAAATAAGGAAAAATATTAGTCTTGGGGAAAATTTAAAAACCATGAATAGTTTGTCATAAATAATTAATTTTCACCTTTAAGAAGTAGTAAATATACTTCACTGAATATCAGATCATTGCTTACCATTTTTGTAACCAAAATATTACCATAAATCCCATAAAAAGAAACATATAACATATAAAGGTAAAATTATATATAAACATACTTAAATGTAATAACAATACATTCTACTTCCACACATATCACTAAATATCATACGCATAAGTATAACTTTTATACCCAATGCATTGAAGGTTATAATATAACCACTTGTCCTTGGTTTATTATGGAACCACCCGTCATTTGGTCTATCACGTGACCACCCATCTTGTTTTTTCACATAACCACTCATCAAATGTCCAAGTACCATTTAATAATAAAAAATATTAAACAAGCATAAATAAGAAATATCATGCCTATACTGGAACCACAATAGATCATTTTAAGATTTAGAAATATTTATCCCATATCCAAAAAAAAATATTTAACAAATAAAATTTTGAATCAATGTGTCCCATTCAAATTTGATACTTTTGAAATAAATAATCAATTTTAAACCATAATTTACAAATAAATAAATTCTGAAAACCAATTTTAAAAACATGGACATGAAATAAAAGGTTTTAAATGAATTGATATTTAAAACATTTAAACTGATGTTTTAGTTAAAGAGTCTGTTACCACTCAAGAAACACTTGAATAAAAATAATTAAGGAATAAAATTAAAAATAACATTAAATATGGTTATAATATATTATTTCATGATATAAAGAGTCAAAAGGGTTGTAAATACACATCATAGGATAATAAATATGCATGATAACAAGATATTCCTCAAGGAAAGAAGATTGAGGTGAAATCACTTACAATGATCGTGTCATTAGATTAAGGGTAAATAAAAGATGTAATTATGTTTAAAAAATATAAATACACTCAATATTAGTGTATATTAATTGTAAAACAATCATAGTACATTCACACATATTTTGGGAAAAACAAAACCAAGGACATTGATATTTAACTCAACAAATAGAGATTATGTTATGATTTTTGTTACAATGTTTTTATAAATGATGTAAGTATTTATCAATGAGGTTATTATGTGTAGAAATATTATATACACACGAAGGGAATTTGAAATTAAAACATAAAGAAATAAATAGTGATTCCATATATAATCTTGGCATAATATAATCAACGAAGTATGCATAAAACCCAATGAGTGGAAATTGTGTTTAGAAATTCCCTTACAAAGATCATTTTGATAATAAATAGATCGATTATGTGTATTCCCCATAAATAGAAATAAATTAAGTATAGATACAAGATAATATATCAAAATTTATTTCTCATAAAATAATAGCATGACATAATCAAGAAGTCTAATATTAACCCAAATAATTGAAATTGGGTTAAGAAGTTCCCTTATCTTGAGTGCGACTTGTCTCGTTCATTATTTATAATCATGAATAAAAAACATGGATTAATTTATACTTTCTTTAGAAAAATTTTAAAATTTTATATTCATTTTATATTACTTATCATCATTATATAAAAATTACATAATTATTTAAGTTCATATCGGCCGGTTTGTCGTTATTCAGTACTTGATTCGAAAATAAACTTGTTTGATGTAAATTGTATATGTCGTAAAAAGTCCATCATCTCCAAGAATATTAATCATTAGTTAAATTTAATATATATTAATTATATATAGATTTATAATTTATATAATATTTAGAGATAAAAAATTAAATGCATCATTCATGGTGATGGTAGGTCGTACGTACGCCTGAACAATACTTTCATTTCTTTGACATATTAAAAGAATAATAACCAAATGATATAAATGTATATTAAAATTACATTATTATATTTATGTCATGTATGCATCATAGGTTTTATAAAATTACCCTTTATACATTTCATGTATAGCATGAACGAGTCATATCACTTTTAAGGGACGGTAGTCCACGCTTCCTCAAATGAAATTATTGTATTTACACATCATGGAAAGTATAAAACTATGTTGTAATTAAAAATTACCAAGGAACAGAGATAATATAAATATATCATATATAATTACATTTCCATCATAATGGCCACAATGAGTGGTGGTAGGGGAAAACTGAATAATCATTGTTTTGTGAGGAAGTAATTCCCCGTACACAGAAACAATATGTTCATATCTATTAAATTGAGGTGTGTGTGACTGTAGTTAGAATAATTCATATAAAAACAATCTAATATATTTTGGATACTTGTTTTTTTATTTAATAAATTAATAAATATGATAATAGGGAGTGTAGAAGGAAAATAAAGTAAAGGAACTTGAGAGGAGACGTTACCTATAAATTGGGTAAGTTCTTTTGATTTAAGCCAAAAAGATTTATTGATTTTCATTATTACCAAGGTAAGGATTATATGATAAAATTATGTATTTTGGGAGATTATTTGATTATATTTTTGATGATCCAAGGGTCTTGAGAGGTTTGAGTAAGTGGGTAGAGGCGACAGACTTTTATAAGAGGGAGCAGGGGCACTTTAGGAATGTCTTGAAATATTATTTCATTATTAATTCAATTTCGATTAAAAATTGTCCAAAACACAATTAATTATAAGATAAGTTAATTTTGGTTAGAATAACTATCATAAAATAATTTTTAGAAAAGTTTTGAATATTTTTTATCCTTATCTATTTGGTTTAACCCTTATTCTACCATTTCTAATAATATAGTGATATCATGTTGTTTACACATTGTGGGTTAATGTGATTACCATATAATGATAAAAGACCCAAAAAAAGTAATTTATGACATAGTTGGACTTATATTAACTATTTTTTGGAATCTTAGAGTTTTAGGAAGTTAATATCATTTAATAAACTCTTATATTCTAAGCGATGAATTATGTCAATTTTGACTCTATTAAAATTTGAATTTTTCAAAAATTCATAATAACTTGATTAATTTGAAAAAAAAGGTATTAACTCAAAGATAATATGTCATAAGAATCCAAAAAAATTATTTTATGGCATCAAAATGTTCAAATAACATTTATTTTAATATTTATAATATCATTATTAGAATCTTTCATTAATAAGGTAATCACTACATCAATACTGTGTCATAAATAAATTTGTTTATACAATGTCTAAAAATTATAAATAAAATAACATGATGTAAAAAATTGTTTTATTCTTATAATTACTATTTATAGTAATATATATCAATTATATAACCCTATATTAAAATTATTTTAGTAAAAGATACCCGTTTAGGTTATATTTCTCTTTATATTAAATTAATTTTTATAACATGTCATTATCACATCCAAGTAGCTTCATGGGGTCGCAAAATTGACCCAAATATGCCGATGGTCGGAAATATCTCATAAAATAATATTAGGACATGTGTTAGGGTATTTTTATGATATTATTATTTTATTTATTACCCTTTTTTACCAGATCTACCTTTTAACCATGGTAAATAAAAATAATTACTGAAGCTACTATTCATAATGTTCAAAAATAAAAGATAATAATTTATCAAATTTGGAACTTCTAATTGAAAATATGGATTACATTTTTTCCTATTAAAAACACATAACTTGGAGAAATTAATTTAAAATTAATTCTCATTGTCCAAACCAGAATCAGGTTTTTAAGAAATAAAAACTATCAAAAGATTAAAATGTGTTTATATCCAATTTCAATGTGAAATTACATAAAATGACCAATATAGTATTAAATGATAAAACATATCCCAATTAAAGTTTAAAATTAGTTAAAAATAAAATCTAAATATATAAATAAATTAGATGAAAATGCAGTTTTGACTTAAAATGCAGTATTTTTCACTATTGATTAAAAAATAAAATTTATCTGAAAATTACCAAAACATTATCCAAAGTTAATTTTTATGTGTCACTTACATAGAATAAGTTTATTTTGTCAAATATATCATATAAAAGTTAAAAAAACCATTTTTAAAAAGGGTTCTCCATAAAAGGGGGTAAACCAACCTTTTAAAAATATTAGAGTACTTCATGCTTAAAATTGGATTCATTCTCATTTTAAGCCTATTAAATTTAGAAGATAAATGTAAAAACATTTAACTAATATGTAAAATCATAATATAGTTAATTCTATTAATTCCTTACAATACAACATCTAGGCGATAACTACCATTTAAAATAATAATAATATTATTGTATTATTTTCGATATAACTCAACATTGTGTGCAACGTAAGATTTCAAAAAAAAACTCGTTATTGCGTGTCGAGTATGATATCAGAAAAAGCATCCCCTTTAATAAAAAAATAATATTAAATTCAAAAATATTAATAGATATGAAAATGTATTATTCTATAAATACCTGGGATGTTACATCATTCCACCTTTTGGAAATTTCGTCCCTCTGATTTTAAAATTGGGCTCTGAATGTTCATTGAAAATACCACATCAGAAAAAGAGTCAATAAAACTATCACTTTAAAATAAAGAAATAGAATTACGAAGGTCACATGAGATAACACATACTAGTATTACCTATAGGAAAACATGGATAGAGAAGAAAGAACTCGCTCTCAAAGACTAATAGAGAGTGGTGGAGAACATAGTAATTAGAAGGTTATCCATAAAAAACCATAATTATGTGATGGGTCAAAATACTATTGAGAAATGTACAAAAAATAATGTTTTTCTCAGATCCTCTTGATATATTTGAGTAATTAATTTACTTCTTATAATAAGAATATAAGGAAACATACTTACTTACCACGTAGAGTTTCATCCTTTTATAAATATCTTCCACAAACTCATATTTTATCCAAATGATGAGTATTCATGATGACTTGGTCAAACCGAAATCACTAAAATCAACTTCTAAAGAAACACATAATCCAAAAAAGATGAATAATTTATTTTCGTTGTCTTTATACATTACCCAAAACCAAAATGGTTAGTATAAGATCAGATAATCCGCCAAAAAGAATAATCCATTATAAAAATACATACTACTCCAAATCTCCAAAATTCTACAACAAAATAACCCAAAGATCAAAAAATACCATTAAAAAAATAATTTTCTTTATAATTATTCAAAAATAATAATCCAAACTAAGATTGAAATACATAATTCATATGGATTTGATAACATAGTCTTCCACGTTAAATTTTAACATTTATCTATAAATAAATTCGATTACTCTTAAAGTCTCATACAAAAAAGTAATTAAAATAATCACATACTCACCAGGATAGGTTAATCATTTCTATAAATAACATAGATATCTATGTTTCTATCATAAAAAATATATTCTTAAAAAATATAATTCAACCATTACTCCTCCAATTAAATCCCATAGTATTTTATTTCCTTAGGTATATAGTGTTCTCAAAATAGAAAACAACCTCCAAAATAAAATTTATCAATTAATAAAAAAATAATTTTCCAATTCCAAGGATACTCATTTGATAAAATATAAGTTTCATAAATCAACTTAGTCACAATCTATAAAATCATTTAACTAACAAGAATAAGTCATACTAACTTGGGACATCACGTAGTCTAGTTGTAAGAGATAAATCCCAGTCACACATCGGTTTTGGGTTTGATTCCCGGAGATTTGTTCGGCGTGATGGGTTTTCACAAGTTTTTCATGTTATTATTTTTAAAAAACTACATAATTTTAGAACATTCCAAAAAATGAGATAAAATCCCCAAAAATAACCATAACATTTTTTAACTTCAATTGGTGTCTTATTCCTCCCATTTTCTCCCCAACTCATAATGACCATTACAACATAATTCATGAAGTCCTATATATATTGAAAATTTTCACCTCTATATGATAAAATAAAACTATTACCAATACAAAGAATATCATACCTTGATCATGGTGTTCAACTGGTTTCATCGTCATCTTGTTCATGTAAATAAAAGTTCCATTCATTACAAAAATTATTTACAGATCCTTTAAAATAATTTGCTTCCTTTATCGAAATACACCTTGTACAACCTGGTTCATATGGTTGTTCACATAAAAATAGTTTTGGAACATAATCATGTGTGGAATATAATTTCAAAACATCTGATAAAACATGATTTTTATAAAACATTCAGACCGAGTTTGAGTTAAAAATTTCAATAAATGGTCCTTTTCAAATACAATAAGTATGTATTGAATGACTATATTTTAAAAGTAAAAATAAATAAGTTATACAAGGGTCTCCTTCTTCAACACATTTTCCAAAATCATAATATGCTTCAAAATATTGTGATAAGGTAAAATATTTTAAATTTCCATGATAATATTTTCCTTTCTTGAAAATATGAGAATATTGAGAAAATATGATTTAATCAAATACAATCCATGATCGACGACGGTATTGAGGTATAGTGGAGGTGTTTTATATCTCAAACAACTATTTTCAAGTGAGTTGTATGGTAGAAAAAGATTCACAATCTTTCGAACGCGAATTTGATATAATTACTGCAAGCATGTCCTCAGGAAGAGATATAAATGCTGTTTGAGATCCTCCTCCTTCCATTTCTAACCAAGTTTCCTTGATTCCAAAATGTTACAAAACAAGGAGTTAACTAAAAGAATATACATAGAGACTTACCATGTGGTTATCCAAAACACATAATTTCTATAGTTGTTTAAATATTTTCACTGATGACAACTATAAGGCCCCAAACATAAACATTACTTAATCTTGATTTAAGTCTGGAATTCTCATTAAGAATCTTTTCATGTTTAGGTTTTTAGAGAATTAGGCCATAAATATTACATAACAGCTTGATTATTAAAAATTAAATTCTTATACTCACTATTAATATTTTTTTCATAAAAATAATCTTTTTGAAAAGAAACATGGTTGTATTTAATGTTTTAACATCATAAATTTTCTTTAATCCCATCTTTTACTCTATTCTTATTTATGTTCTGCAAAAAACATTTCAAAAATTTGGTATGTGCATAATTTTATCAGTAAGGTACACATAAAGAAGGAAAACTATTAGTCTTGGGATAATATGAAAAACCATGAATACTTTATCATAATGTAACAGTTTTCACCTTTAAGAAGTAGTAAATATAATTAACTTAAAATAATCTCTTTTCTTAACCTTATTTTGACAGAAATATAATCATAAATCCCATAGATATCAACATATAACATATCATGGAAACTTGGCAAATTAACATACCTAAATGGAATAACGATATAGTTGAGTTCCACACATATCACTAAAATTAATAGCCATATGATGACCTTTAATAACCAATGCATTGGAGGTTATAGTGTAACCAGTTGTCCTTGGATTATCAAAGAACCACCCATCATTTGGTTTATCACGTAACCACCCATCTTGGTTCATCACATAACCACCTATCAAATGTCTATGTACCATTTGATAACCATAACTTATAAAATAAACATAAAGTAAGAATATAATTTCCACAATGGAACCACATAAGATTATCTTAAGATATATAAATATTCAACCCATTTCTAAAACATTTTAAAACATTTAATAAAGTGAATTTTGATTCAAAGTGTCCCAGACCACTATGAATATTTGAAAATGAATTATCATTATAAAACATTCATGTCTACATAAATAAATTCTTAAAACCCATTTTGAGAATATGGACATGAAATAGAAGGTTATAAATGAATTAGTCATTAAAACTTTTAAAATTATGTTTTAGTTAAAGAGTCTCATACCAATTGAGAAACACATGAATAAAACCATTAATGAATAAAATTACACAAAACATTTAATATCATGAGAATATACTAATTCATAATATGAAGAGTCAAAAGGGTTTTTTATAAACATTATATGATAATAAATGTACATGAAAACACGATATTCCTCAATGAAAGGAGATTGAGAATAAATCCTTTACAAATATCATATCATTGGATTAATGATAAATCAATGAAATAATTATGTGTGACAAATATAAATAAACTAAATATAAGTGTATATTAACTGTAAAAAAATAATAGGACATTCACACATATTCATGGAAAAACAAAACCAATGATATGGATATTTAACATAATGAATAGAGACTGAGTTAAGATTTCCCTTATAATGTTTGTATAAATGACATAAGAATTTATCAATGGGGTGATTATGTGTCGTAATAGTATATCCACACTAAGGTATGAAGTATGTGTAAAACCAAATGAGTGGAAATTGAGTTTAGAAATTCACATACAAATATAATTTTGCTTATTTATAGATTGATTATGTATATTACCTATAAATACATATAAATCAAGTACAAATAAAATTTATTATATAAAAATTTATTTCTCAAAAAATCATATCACGACATAATCAAGAAGTAGAAGATTAACCCAAAGAATGAAAATTATGTTAAGAAGTTCTTTTACCTTGAGTACGACTTGTATTGTTCATTCGTTATATTCGTGAATAAAAACATTAGATAATTTATAATTTCTTTATAACATTTTTTCATTTTATTATTCATTTTAAATTACTTATAATCATGTTATATAAATTACAAAATTATTTAAGTTTATATCGGTCGGTTTGTCGTTATTCTGTACTTGAGTCGAAAATGAACTCGTTTGATATAAATTTCCCATGTGGTAAAATTCTCTAATATCTGTAATATTATTCATGATGAAAATATCATATATATGTAGTATATATTTATTTATAGTTTCCATAATATTTGAAGATAAGAAATTAAATACACCATTCTTGGAGACGGTAGGCCATACGTACACATGAACGCTACTTTAATTTATTTATCTTATTAAAATAATAATAACCAAATTATATAAATGTATTTTATAATAACAATATTATATTTATTTCATGTATGTCTCATAGGTTTAATAAAACCGTACTTTATACGTTTCATGTATAGCATGAACGAGTCTTATCACTTTGAGGGGGCAGTAGTCCACACTCCCTCAAATGAAATTATCATATTTACACATCCTGGAAATTATAAAGATATGTTGTAAATAAAAATTAAAGAAGAATAGATATAATATAAATATAATATATATCATATATAAATATAGTTCCATCATAATGGACACCATGAGAGGTGGTAGGAAAAAATTTAACAACCATCGTTTTGTGAGGCAGTAGTTAAACGTACAAAGAAACAATATGTTCGTTTCCATTAAGTGGAAGAGTGTGTGAGAGTAGTTAGAATAAATCTCATAAAAAAAATACTATTATATTTAAGAAACTGGTTTTATTATGTAATCAATTATTTAAAAGATAATAGGTATTGGAGAAGTAAAATAAAGGAAAGGAACATAAGAGAATACGTTATCTCTTAATCGGGTAACTTCTTTTGATTTGAGCCAAAAAGATATATATAATTGCTTTATGCCTAAGGTAAGGAATTTAAGAGGAAATGAGGTACTTTGGGTGATTATTTGAGTAGATTTTGGATGATTCATGGGGCTTGAGAGGTGTCAGTAAGTGGGTAGAGGTGGAAGACATTTATAAGAGGGAGGAGGGGCACTTTAGGAATGTCTTAAAATATTATTTAATTATAAATTAAATTTAGATTAATAATTGTTCAAAACCCATTTAATTCTAACATAAGATGATTTTGGGTCAAATACCCAATATAAAATAATTTTCACCCAAGTTTTTAATATTTGATTATCCTTATCTTTTTTGTTTAACCCTTATTTTACCATTTCTAATCTTATAGTGATATCATGTTATTTACATATTGTGTGTTAATTAAGTTACCATATTATGTAAAAATACCAAAAAAAATGTAATTAATGAAATATTTGGTCCTATATTAAAAAGTTGGAAGAATTATACAGATTTACGAATTTAATATCATATAATCAAATATTTTATATTTTAAGTTATGAATTTTGTAAATGTTGAAACTATTCACACTTGAATTTTTCAAACATTTATAATAAATTGATTAATTTGAAAAAAAGGAATTAAATAAAAGACAATATTCCATAATAATCCAGAAAATTATTCTATGGAATCAAAATTATCATATAATTTTCTTTAATATTTATAATATCATTATTTGAATCATTCATTAATAAGGTAATCACTACATCATCAATGTGTCTTAAATAAATTTATTTATATAATGTCTAAAAATTAAAAATAAAATACCATGATGTATGAAATAGTTTTATATTTATAATTATTATTTATAGTAAAATATATCAATTTTACAATCCTATTTTTAAATTGTTTTAGTAAAAGTTATATGTTTTTTTATATTTCTCTTTATATTAAATTAATTCTTATAACATGTCATTATCACATATAGGTGCCTCTATGGGGTCCCAAAATCGACCAAAGTATTCCCATAGTTATAAATATCTCATAAAATAGAATTATGGCATGTGTTAGGGTAGTTTTATATTATTATAATATTATTTTTTACCCTTTTTACATGATTTACCTTTTAACCATGGTAAATAAAAATAATTACTGAAGTTACTATTCATAATGTCAAAAAATAAAATATACATATTTAAAAAACATGGACCTTATAACTAATTATAAGTATTAAATATTTTCAAATTCAAAACAAATATTTTTCCGAAATTAATTTGAAATTTATTTTTGTGGTCAAAACCAGAAAGCAGGTTTTTAAGAATTAAAAACTATCAAAATATTAACATGTGTTTATGTCCAATTTCAATGTGAAATTACTACCAATGACAACAATTTTATTAAATGATATAGAATAATCTAATTACACTTTAAAATTAATTTAAATTAAAATCAATATATATATATATATATATATAAATTATATGAAAAGGTAGTTTTCACTTAAAATACAATATTTTTCACTATTCATTAAAAATGAACATTATCATAAAATTACCAAAAATTTAGCGAAAGTAAAATATGATATGAAAATTATATATAAAACGTTTTATTTTCCAAATAAAACTTATAAAATTGAAAGAAATACTTTTAAAAAAGGTTCTCAATCATAAGGTGGTAAAACGACCTTTTAAAAATATTAGATTTTTTTATGCTTAAAATTGGATTCATTCTCATTTTAAGCATCTAAAATTTATTGGATAAATGTTAAAACATTTAACAAATATGTAAAATCATAATTTAGAATATCCTATGCATTCTTACCGATACAAAGACTAGGCGTTAACTACCGTTTAAAATAATAATAATAATATTGTATTATTTTTTGTATAACTAAATGTTTTGTGAAACATAAGATTTCGGAGAAACCCTCTTTTGCATGTCATGTACTCTATCATAACATAAATACCCTTTAATTTCAAATTAATATTAAATTAAAAAATATTAATAGATATGAAAATGTATTATTATATAAATACCTGGAATGATACAGAGTATGGTTAAGAATGATATTATTTTGGAATAATATAACTATCATAGGAGAAAAAAGTATATTAATTATATGTTTCTAAAGAAGTGAAAAATATTTTAAGGTGTTTTTAGATATAATAAAATAATAGTGTGAAAAACTAAATACATCACTTTGAGGGAGGAGGTAGTCTACACATACATATAGGAAGTGCATTTATTTTCCATAGATCATGAACAATATGGGGAATGATTTATATTGTAATTGTTTAAATAATTATTTTAATGTTATAATAATCCTTTAAAAATAATTTTCTAACCATCCATTTATGGTGGATATGAATAATCTGTCAGACTGTTCATGGTGATGGAGTATGCATATACGCATTACGATGTCTTCATTTATCAAATATATTTGGCGGATGGTAGAAAATTAATATTTCATTAGTATAATTTAATTTAAATATATTTTTAAAACAAAAAATATTATTGTTTAATTTATATAATATGTTTCATGTGTTATAATAAGAAATAAATTAAGAGAGCTCAGTTGAGAATATACATCTCCCATTAGATGTCCTCTGTTGGGTAACACCTTAAGTATCCACAGCTTGGTTTTTTGAAGTTAAAAAAAATTATATCACATAGTAATTAAGTTTATTATATACAATAGTGGTGTTTTAATTTTTATATAATTTTTTATAATGAGTAAATTAACGGGGTTAAGGTGTGTCCCATTTAAAGGAGAATGGAATGATATTTTTAAAAATATATCTTTTCAAGAAAAAGATCACATGTTTCATATAGAATATGGATCCAAGGTGTATAATAATGTAGTGGGGCTTATTTAAGGTAATTAATCCATAAAAATTCATTTTCACATATGTTTTTAACTCTTTTATACTTATATTTGTTTCGTTTAGCATTTCTGGTTTTTATCATGGTAACTAATTTTTACCTAAATTATTTACTTTTACTTTGAATAAAATGGGATTTAATACATTATCTAGACCTAATTATTTAAAATATGAAATCTGTTTCAACCAATAAAATATATTTTTTATGAGAAATTTATTTTAAAATTAGAACATTGAATGTAGAAAACCAAATTTTTTTAAAAAGTGGATTTATAAGAATTATTGTTTTGTTTATGAAAATATTATCAATTTTGTCAAATTTGATGAAATTAGTATGTTTATTATTAAAAACCATTATTTTTTTTCTTTCGAAACAATCCAAAAACTCTATTACATCATTTGGAATTTTAGTTAAAATAAAAAGACCAAAAAACATTTTTATTAATTTAAAATATTATATGAGATTCCAAAATTTTAAACATAGGTTTTATAATATCAACCATGTATTTTTTAATGAAAAAGTTATATTTATAAATATATATCGTTTATATTTTTTCATAATAATTCAAATATTTTTTGTATTTTTAAAATTTCGTAAAAGTGATAGTGTTTGTAAAATCAATATTTTTCACTATTCACTCTAAAATTCAATCTTTTAAAAAACAACTCAAAAATTCAATGTAATCTAAATTTTAAATGATGAATTTAAAAATAAATGTAATTTTATAAAAGAAAAAAACTAAATTTTATAATTTTATTTTTTAAATAAAAATGAAATTTATAAAGATAAAATATTTTTATTGAAAAATGGTATTTTTAGGTTTTCTTAATATTACTTCATATAAATTTATAATTTCAAGAATGTTAATATATAATATTTTAAAAGTGGTCATTTTCTATTCTTAGGATAAAATATTTAGAAATTTTAATATAATAGTCATAAGATAAAGAATAATACTTTTTAATATCTTATCATACTACTTATTTTTTCTCAAAATGTAAGCAATTTTAGTTGAGTAATATTTATTAAATTCCAATGGTTTTTTTATTGTTATAATTTTATTGATAATATTCATCAAATATGTCTGATATCCTATTATTTTGGTGTTGCTTGTGGATTGAGTTATCAAATACTTTAGATTTATTTAATGGATACATATATATATGTTAAAATCTTCACACAATATAGGAAATGGAGGTAATATATCTATTATATGACCCTTATAAAGTGGGTATATAAATATTAGTTGTCATACTAGTAAAAAATTTCCTTGTTTAGATTTTCTTTTATATAATTAATATACATAAATTTTACTAAGATCCCCTACTTAAAACAATCTTATATTAATAGTTGGGAACCGTTGGTATAACCTATACCAATGGTTTGGAGGGTGATTATGTATTTATTAGTTAGAATAAACCAATTCCAATTGTTTTGGGAAACACATGGGTATAGGTGGTCTAGAAAAATGGTTCCCAAACCATTGGTATAGTTTATCTAAAATACATATACCAATGGTTTTAACAAACATTTGTTATAGGTAATGTAAAAATACTAGCTCAGTTTTAATCCCAACACCTCCTTGTTTTATGTCAAGGGACCTAAACACTAATCAATTATAACTATTTTGAACATAACTTATTAAATATGTTTTTTTTATTTAAAATTAATTTAAATATTGATGTTTTTAATTTTATATATCAAAATTATTAATAAAATTTAGGGTACCTACCGCAACGGTTCTCCAAAATCATTATTATATACCCATATCAATGGTTTTTGAGAGCCATTGGTATAACTAAATAAATTCTTGGGACCTATACAAATTGTTTAGTAGAACCCTTGGAATAGTTTCATATTCAAACAGTTCTCCAAAAACCATTGGCATATGGTATTTATATGATACTTATACAAATAGTTTTCCAAATTGTTGTTATATATCATTTGGTATAGCTCCAATTTCTTGTAATGGGATGTCAAAAATATAAATTTCCATTATATATAATTTACGTTCAAAAAAATAAATTACATTTTTATAGAATTAAAAGATGTAATTTATTTTTTAAAATACATTTTATTTTAATGATTGTTTTTATAAAATATGAGTTTTTATTAAACTTAATTATTTTACAACCTGATTTCAATAAAATGGATTGATAAAATAAATTAAAGTAAAAGTAAAAGAACATAATCTAAGAAATAATTAGAAGACTACAATTAATCCTAATTTATGAATATATAGATTAATAAAATTAGTTTACTTAAAAATACTATTTTTATTATATATTATATTTTTTATTTAAAATCAAATTTTCTCACATTTGGAGGATTAAATGAAATATTTTGTTTACATATATATATAAAATAATAATTATAAAAAAAATTGATTATAACTTTGAAATTAATTAAGATAAAATCATTTAATGTTAAATTATAATTTTTTAAAAGAATTGTATTTCATTGTGTTGTGTATTTTTAATTTAATAAATTAAATTTATCACTATTTAAAAAAATATTTAATTATATATTTATGTATATATATATAATAGAATAAATTAACTTTCATATAATGGCTGTTAAATGGAATGAATTAAGATTACATTTATACACCTTTTTAACAATTAGTTTTCTACATTATGCGTTCATGGATTTGTTCTTCCAAATCCAAGAATCACACAGTTTTATAGAAATTAAAACTATTAAAATGGAATTAATATTTGGAATCAAAATTTAATTGGATAATATGGTAAATTTCATTTTATACAATAAAAATAATTTACTGTGGTAAAATATGAGTTATTAGGACAAAGGTAAAAAATGTAAAATGAGGTTTAACTAAGTGGGGAAGATATAAAATATCCAAAAATATTAGCATAAAATCTGTGGATGAGATAAATCATTAACTATTCTCATAACATGTGAATTATTGATAATATTCAATTAAAATGACATTCCATTCATAATAATTAAATATTATTTACAAAATTTCCATCCCTCCTCACTTATAGATGGACACCTCGTCAACCCCTTCCAAATATAAAATTTAACTAGAAATTATTTTAAAAAACATCCCATGTTTACTGTAATAAATATTTCTTATAAATTATAAGTCTCTTATTCTATGAAGAAAGCCTCAATCCTTCATTCAGAAGGAAATGAGATAACTTATGAAAATATGTACCTAGTTCCTCACCATATTTTTCAATTATATTCTCATCTCCACTATTTATAAAAATAAATATCCCCTATAACATTGTTATATGAACATCGTTATTTATATAAGTAAATGATATAATTATTCTAGGACACTATACTCTTACTCATTTTTTAATATAACATGTTCTTTTTTGTGTTGGTTCATCCACAAACATGAATGTTTCTATGATATCTTCACCATTTCTAACATGAATGTGTTTCATAACAATAATACTATTATTATATGTTACTAAAGAGTAATTTATCTGATCAGTATGGTTCTAGAAGATTAACACAGAAAATAATCCTCAATATAGAGTAACTGTTTATTATTCGTAAATTACCCAAGACATTCTCGCCATTGATTACATTCTCGTAAAACATAGCTGTAACACCCCAAAATTTCATAGAATGTTATCTCATTAAAGAAATTAAATAGCTTGTGTTACACACAACACCGAGTTTGAGCACACCACAACTTACCAAACTAGCCATTCAAAAATCAGATATGAATAGTATTAATGACATTTTGAAACTTATAGACTTTATATAATTTTAAAATCCGTATTATGTGTTTCATAGGCAGAATATAAGAAAAATATCATTTTTCAGAGAAAAGAAGTTTTTTTCGAAAAATGAAATTTTACCGCCTTTTAATGAAGAACCCTCTTTAAAACCAATATGTGACACTTATATATATATTATTTATTGAAATTAAATTTTTCTTTATAAGAAGGACATGAAAATATTTTATGGATAAATTTTTGGTACATTTCTGATAACTTTCATATTTTGAGGAATAGTGATAAATATTATGTTTTAATTGAAAAAAACAATTTAATCGAAATAATTTATAGTGATAAATTATTAATTTTAATGAGTTTGAAGTAGAATTAGATTATATTTTTATCATTTAATAGAATCTTGGTCATCATGAATAATTTCACATTTAAATTTGACATAAACACATGTCAATCTTTTGATAGATTTTACTTTTTAAAAACCCGCTTTTTGGTTTTGACAACATGAATTAATTTTAAATTAATAAATGATACTTCCACTTTTTAAATTTGGTAAAATGGAATTCATTTTTGAATTTGGAATATCAAAATTAGATTAGGGTATATTTTAGGTATTTTTCTAAAAACATTCAATTTTTGAGGAATTGTGAAAAACACTGAGTTATTATTTAAAACTGACATTTTATTTAAATAATTATATATTTTATATAAATTTATTTTAATCAAAATAGATATATAATACCAATATAAGTTCAATTTAATTCATTTTTGTCATTTTATAATAAAATTATATGTATAAAATATTATTGACCTTTTTAACATCTTTTACCCACCTTCTAGGGACGTTATCAAATTTGCATAAAACATAATTTTACTTATTATTTGAGTTGAATTTGAAAAATATGAGAGACACGGTTGACATAAGTAATTAAAATTTGTTTATATAAGATGAAAATAATTTTTTGTGAATATTAACTTTTGACTTTTATTTAACATGGTTAAAAGAAAATAGGCTAATTAACGGTAAAAATGATATTATAATTACCCTAAACATGTCCTAATTCTATTGGATAAGTTTAATTATAAAAAAAACCCATAGTAATAAAATATGATCCCTTAGGCCCATTGTATTATATTAGAACATTTTTTATTATTTTATTTAAATAAGAGTTAAATGTGTTAAATTCAATGTTTATTAACTAAACCATTCTTGATATAAGGTTATACATAAGATAAATTAGACTATAAATATTCATTATAAAGATAAAATATTTCCAACATAATGGTATTTTATTTATAATTTTTATATATTACATAATTACATTTATTTTTGACACAATGATGATGGAGTAATTACCTTCTTAATGAAATATTAAAATAATTTATTTTTTAAATATTAAATTAAATAGAATTTATTTGTTTTTATGCCATCCACTAATTTTCTAGGTTAATATGACATGTTAGGGTTTATTAGATAATTTTTTTTGAATTTATAATTTTTTTATGACTTTCAAAAAAACAAAATACCAAATAGTGTCAAAATTGACATAAATTAATTTTTAAAACAAATACTATATTATTGGTTGCTATAATATTACCAAAAATCAAACGTTTGTCCAAAGGGATTAAATAATATTATATATGTCATTAATTGACCACTTTAATTTCACTTGGATGTTTATGGTATGTTTATTAACCATATAGTGTAAGAATACAAAAAGACACGACAAAAGTTAAACTACTTAAGTAAGAGTTAAATCTAAAAGAAAAGGTTAAAATGGTAACCTAAACTTGTCTAAAACATATTGGTTGAATAGATTTTGACTCATAACCACCTAAGGCTCTAAATTGATTCATTTTGAGGCGTTATTAACCAAATATGTTTGTATATTAAATTAATATTTTATTTTTTTCTTAAAGTGACCCTCACCCCTCTTATAAAAGGGAACTTCATTTCTCTAAAAATCACACCTCCAAAGCCATTTGGCTTGGCCAAACCCTACCCAAATTTCCTCCCAAATTTCCTCAAATAAACCTAAAGTCCTTAATTTTATCATAAATCCAACCTATATAGCCCTTTTGATCAACTTAAAAGGAAACACCCGAAGTAGAGGTACTAATTTCACCACCCTCTTTCAAGCTCTTTTCTTCTTCCACTTCTTCTTTCTTTATTATTTCCATACCAAAATAATAATTAGAGTACCTCCTACATACATTGATGTTATTATAAATATGTTGCAACCATATTTTTTATACTATCCATCCTATAAATGAAAACGTCACCATAGGTGAGTACATATGGCTTACCGTCTCCACGTTGTGGTGTAGTTTGTTATTCAGACACATCCTTATTTGGATGGGTATAATAATGAGTATAAATGATGTAAATAATAAATATAAAATTTTATTGATTCTGTATATATTATATAACATCCAATTACATACAATTTCACCATCAATATATTGATATTGTTGCTTGTGCGTACGTACGGATTACCGTCTCCACGACGCGATAAGATTCATTCCGATGTTCACAATTAAATCATGAATATAAAAATATATAATAATAATAAGTATGTAATATGTGAAATAATAATTCTAATGGATTTATATGTGTGTGTGTGTGTTTTTCTTTGTGTACTTACATATATCTTATTCACATACTTTAGTTCAATACGATATGAAAACAGAAACAACGTTTATGCATACGTACAACCTACCGTCTCTATAAAAAGTGCCTTCCATTTCATATATCTATATATTATAAATATTTATATTCTAAGTATATATTATATTTAAATTAATGTTTATATTATGGAAGTATTTAAATCATGATCTAAATGATATGATCAAGAATAACAAGTTAAAACATTTACGATAAAGAAAGCGATTATTACCCAAAATGTTAATTTAACATGGAAATCCTTATTAAATGGGAATTATAAAGTCATAAAAGAATAATTTATGATATAATAAATAGTAATATGGTTCTGTTATAATTTAATAACATACTATAGTCATTATACAGTAGGTTAAACGTATTGTCGACCAAAGGAAAGTGCAATGTAAGGGTTAATTTCACAATCACTTTATTATCCGAGGTTGTTTTTACGTAAGCATATATTGGGAAATATTTATTATCCAAGTACATGTTTCATAAATGTGTTTTTAAAGGGATTATTTTTAGAGTAATTTTTTCTAAAATAGTATTTTAAATGTTTTGAAGATTTATTTTTCTAAACCTTTCTCATTAATGTCCACATTTTCCAAATGGTTTTAAGGATTTATTCATATGGACATGAATGTTTTAAATTGTTAATTCCATTAAAAAGTTTCAATGTGGTATGGGACACATTGATTCAAAACTATCTTTTAAATTAATTACTTTATATGACTTTTAAATGACTTCTTGAAAAATGGATATTTCTTTTAAATATTTTTACTGATCATTTTGAACTATGTCAACATCCATTATGAGAGATTATTCTTGATAAAGGTTTATTTATTGTGATAAAAATCTCCCATATTATATTGAAGTTTTAGTGATATATTTTAATGTGGATGTGTTATTTTTATACCATTTTTGGATTTTGGATAATTTATTTATATTTCGTATGCCAGTTTTAATACGAATGTTTATTTTATGTTTAAAACTTTTCATAAAAGAAATGAATTGGACTTAGTAAGTGACAGATGGAGCCCACTATAGCTCCTTGATGTATTATTAGGTCTCATGAGACAAACTAGTGTCTTGGTAGAAATCATTGAGAAAATCTTATTTGTCATCTTGGCACAAGGCTCTGACTATGTGGTTATGAATTCTCGCAATATGTATTCCATCATTATGAAATTAATTATTAATATTACATGTGATTATTCGACTAGTAGAATATCCATGTGAATAATTAAATGGAATTATTTGATTAATATTTTCCATATTATGCTAATGTTTAAGTTTAAAAGGATTTTGTTTTATTTTTATACATTTACTAAAATTTTTATCCTTATTTATGAAAGTTTATTCTATATTGTTATCCATACTGAGCATCTGAGCTCACCCCTTTCTATGTTTTCTTTTTCCAAAGATGCAAAGAAGTATATTATGATTGACCTGCAAGGATAGTCTAAGGGATATGAATGTGGTCAATGGAGACAATGTTATTGTTGTTTTTCATTTTATAATGTAATGTAACGTTCAGGTATATAGTCTATTTTCTAAGACTACTAAACTGGTCAGTCCTTCGGGACGTGATTCATTATAATCATGACAATGTATTAAAATAATTCACAACTCTAGGTAACTGGGTTTGGGGCGTTACAATATCCATATCTTCAACCAATAAAATTGGTGGATACATAAATCATTGAAACAAAATTATTCTAATACCATGATAAATCATTGAATGATGAGGTTTATATCAATGAATGAGGATCAAAATCTCCTTTACCAAACATAGAAAAAACAGTCAAAAATAAAAATAGCTAATGATGGAAATTATGTTTATGTTTTTTTATTGGAGGTCAAAGAACTCTCATAGAAGTCAGGATTAAAGGTAAGAGTTTTACATATAAATTCTCATTCATTGAGATATGATTCATATTCACCACATGTTTTATTTTATGTGGTTTATATGAATCCCATGGAGGTATTTTTAACAAAATTCTAAATAATTTCAAGTGAATTGAAAATATTTCTAGTTTTTTTCTCTTTTAATTAATTTTAGTTAAAATATAACCAATTTTTTACGGGTTTATTATGAAATATAACTTTAAAATCATAATGGTTTATATTTAAACTTGGATTGGGTGGAATTTTATTTTTATTCTCATAAAAACTACATATATTTTCTTTCCTAGTGTGTATTTATGGATTTTACATTTCTTATTATCATTTCATCACCCTTTGTGTAACGATTAAAATTAAAGGATATTTTTAATCGGCAGCAACCTTATCACTTATTTTTGGTCCAGAATATTACTCCTTCATGTCCATATTTAATGTATTATTTTGTAAATTTTTTTATATATACTATTAGGATATTTTATGTTATTTTTAAATGGACATTAATTTATTAACAAAATGAATATTCTAATAAACTGATTGTTTTGATCATTTTCTTCAAATTATGACCATCATTATAAATGTCGTAATGGAGTCACCTTTAAAAACGTTTTCCACACAAACACATTTTCCCACCGACTACATATATTATCATAAAGAAAATACCTCTTCAGGTTGTCATGGTTTTTCATTATATAATGGGTGGGTCCATTATATTCATCTAATTAATAAGGTAAAATTTTATATATCTCTTGATTATTATGTTTCCCAGTGACATTATTATAGGTAATTGTAGTCAAACGTTTATGTAAATACATGATTTTTGGGTAGATATATTCACAAGCTTGTGCATCATCATGAGATTGGGTATCTATATTCACAAGTTCCTATATGGACATGATTGAGGGTAACTATGTTCACAATATTTTATAGGGTCAGGATTTCATCTTTATATGTTCATATGTTTTTATATATAAATGATTTTTAGAAGCTATGTTCACATGCTTTTGTGTAGAAAAAAATGTTGGTTGGATTGTTCGTATTTTCATGTGTTGAAAGGATTTTGGTTAGATTTGTTCATAATTTTATGATTTTCAATTTTTATGTACATCCAAGACTTTTAGTTCTGTGTTCACCTTTACAAATTATTTCATCACGTTTACACTTTTTTTGACTCATATCCTACGTTATCAAAAAAATTAATCAAATATTTTTTATTTATAATCAATGTTTTGTGGGGTATGATTATCTATAATTATATCCATACAACCTTTTTATTTTCACATTACCACAAGTTAATATTATGCTAAATTATGATATTTGATTATTATCTCATATATTTACCCTTAATGAGCATCTGAGTTAAATATATTCTTATATTTATATTCTATAATATATGAATAAGCGTATAACATATGACATGTATAGAAGGTGGTTTAATAGAGTGAGATTATGGATAAATGTTCATTGTATTTTAATTTCATTATCCTAATATCCAAATACACTAAACCTTTGGTTTCTATGATTGTGTTTATTTATTATAAAAAAAATTTATATTATGGAAATAATGTAAAATATGTTTGACTTATTCTCGCTTCATCACACATGGTATTAATGTATATATCTAAAATTTTTATCCTGGAACATGATCTACAAGGGTTGTTCTGGGTGGCTTCAGCAATGAAATCCAATAAAAAACATAAATTTTATACCTATATAAAACATGGGAGTTACATAAACATCAAGGTGTTTATATTGGAATCATCCATGTCAATATCCCTTGGACATCATTGAAAAAATGGTTCACAATAATCCAAGTCCATATCATTATGAATTATTAAAACATAATGTTTATAGTAAAAAATCCCTATTATTGAATCTCCATATCATTAAGAATTCATAATAAAAAAAATTCAATGGGAAACATAAAGATTTTATAATGAAAATTCATAGGAATACAAGTGAATAATTTATATATAAACCACTATATTAATCACTTAGACATTGATATTGTGTATAGATATTGAACACATGTCAATTTAGAATTATCAAACCTATTTCCTTCTATCCCTCAACCCCTATTTATAGAAACTAATGTCACTAAATATATTATAATTCAAGAATCCTAGTTATCCCAATCCATCATTAAAATTTTCTCAATAGTAGTATTCATAAATTATCGTAAAAATTGATCATGTGACATCATTAAAATGTTTTAGTTGTTAGAGGTTAAGAATTAGTATATCTAATATGTGTAATTCCATGGATAAAATGAACACAAAAGAAAAACTAATAAAATTATCAAGAAAGTAAATATAAGATAATGGGATTATTCTGATTCAACAAAAAAAGGATCTAAAAGATGTGTAATTTTGATAAATTGCTCAAAAGTCGCCCCATTATTTAGATAAATTACTCAAGTTTCTACCCATTTTGATAATAAAAACACATGATAAACATATTGTTTTAGATGAAATTAAAAAAGTAAACAGTCTATATTTTTCAATGAACTTACCCCCTATATGATATACAATGATAAATAGAAGGCTTTTCCCATAAACTAAAAAAATATAAACAAATAAAACTTATCCTAAGAGAGTATTCCACACTATATAATTTTCTACATAATAATCCCTTTCTTATCTAGTAAAATTAAGAAATTAAATATAAAAATAATTTAATTTTCAACCATCATCTATAAATTATCCACTATAGTGTTAATCATAAAATTATTCATTGTATATCTCTAGTAATCATATTCAATTCAATCAAAAATGGGTGGGTGATAGGGATTCATGGTTCCTAATGATTCAATAGGTATACTAGATTCCATATAAAAAACTATTTTCATTTATATATATTTGTATAAAAATGAGATAATCTCGAACTCTAAGTTTTCTTCTCTATAAAAAATTTAATAGAAATTCACTAATACAAAATTTTCTAAAAATATATTAGTATCATGAAGCAGTGAATTCTTGATAATATAAACATGATAATTTTTCGCAGTCCAGGTAATGTGTATTTCAAAAGGGATATTTTATGAACTATTAGAGTTACAATATCTAATTAATGTCGTCAAATTTAAATGATTATTATAATATAAAATTTCAGGTATCAAATAGTAAAATAAATATAAAATATATAAAAACTACTGAACATTTGGATAACATCCTATACACGATAAAATAATATTATTATATTATATAATTATTACTATCCTCCGAACACTTCTCTTTAAATAAATTGTGGTAGGAGCTAAATCATCATTGATAGAGTCAACAAAATTTCATATCCAAGAAAATAATTGAAGCATAGTATGTAATAGATAGCTCTTTTCTTTGAGATCCACTTTAATAAAAATGGAATCATTCAAGTTATTATCCCTATGAACTCTTCAAATACAATGTTAATAATTAATAAAGTCCTTTTCCTCAAGAATTATTTAAACACAATGTTTAGAATCAATAGTTTTTATCCTTACAAATATTTGATCACATGTTTACTATAATAAAATGATTACAACATAAATTTAAGTTCTTTTTCAATGAATCCAACATAAATATAAACATATTGATCATCTTAAGAAACACAATCAAACAAATGAAATAAAACATATAGTTAGTTTAAATCTCTCAAGTTTAGGTCACAACAATATGAACATGCCTATATTCCTCGATTCCATAGACCCTATTTGTATATGAATGTATTACATAATTATCTAGGATGTTTGGATAACTAGCTATAAAAAATAGCAACCCAAGTTATTCTGAGGAATTATACATCCTTCATTTTATATAAAGTGTTCAGGTAACATTATCACATAATATTAAAGTTCATGTTTGAATATTAACAGGCCCAGAACATGTTATTTGGAAGATAAAATCTTCCCAATTTTTTTTTAATTTTTTTATTTGAGTATATGTAATATAATGAATGTATTGTGATTTTTTAAAACAAATTAAATGAAATATAAGTTATTTGTTAAACTAGTTGAATAGTACATCATTATTTAGATAAATTACTCACTTACTATACATTACAAATAGGATGTCAAAAAAAGGTTTTTAAAAATCCTTTTATAACAAAGCTTTTAAATTATATTTTTAAATAAAAATATAGAATTCATTTTATTCATGTAAGGATTTTTAATTAAAATCAATCATAAGATTTAATTATTTTTATAGAAATTATTCTTATTTTTAAGTAACCTTTAGAAAGTCAAAAACTTTTAAGAAATAGATATTAAAAATAATTGAGAATAAACCACAATCATATATTAAAATAAATCAATTATTTTCATTCTTGTAAAATGTTAATCATTCTATGAAATGAAAACACTTTTGAAAACTAATTGAAAAAAAATAAAACCAAAAGAAATAAAGAATCATTAAACTAAAACAATAAAATTAATCCAAATTAAACTAGACATAATTATTTGAAACTGTCAAAATATACAAGTGACATAATGAATTTTGAGGTAGAATAAATAAATACAAAATTTTAATGAGAAACGAATATAAAAAGTATATAGACTATATAGTGATAATCATAAAAAAATATAGAAACAACGATGGTGATAGAATCAAAATGCCATATTAACACAGAAATATATAAAAATAATACAAATCATACATATCATTGTAAAGACATTAGTTTATAGTTAGATGATCCTCAATATACCCTATTATAACCCTCTAATATCACATTGACATATTTTCTAAAAAATAACCTTTATGGATTGCCCTATCCAAGATTTAATAGGAAGTACTAATTTTATATACAGTAACATATTTCATTAAATGATACTATTCAAGGATTCATCTAGAATGTTATACAAAAAATATATTGATCTACCTTCTAGATACCCAAGTTTCCCATTAACCAATTAATCGTTGTGAAGAACTATATCATGAATCAAAAAAATCATAGTTAGAATATCAAAACAAATTTCAAATGTCACCCAAACACCCATTCATTGATTTCCCATTTCCATTCAAATATTCCTCAAATAATAAAAAAATACTTTTTTAATATACACGTCTAATATATGCATAATAAAATGCATATAAAAATAAGGTTATATCTTATAATTTAAAACCCTTTTATACAAGGTTAAAAATGGGCTATTATTTTCCATCAAAATTTGTAAAGCATGAATTTCATCATATAAAATGTTTAGATCCAAGAAAATATTTTTAATATCATTAAAATACAAAAGGATCCTAAACATTTAATGAATAATTCGACAATATATTATAAGAAATTAAATATAAAATAAATTGTAACATCTGAAAAATTATAATACCATATAATTTTGATATATTTTTTACATGAAATATTAAAAAAATTGAACACTATTAAATTAAAATATAAAATTTATAACATATTAATTTAATTAGTTGATATAAATATTAGAAATACTATTATGAAATCAATACAGTAAGTAGAAGAAATGGCATTGCGTAGTGAAATTTATCCTTATAAAGCTAATTTTTCTTATGCTTAGAAGGGAGGAAGATTCTCTATAGTTTTACTTATAATAATATTAAAATAAACACCAATAATCAAGCATTGAAAATAATTATTTGTGGGAAAAGATAAATATTATAGAAATTAAAATTAAATCCATTCTAGAAGTATTTCTACTTATAACAACCACTATTTTTTATCTTATCCTAAGGTATTACATGAAACTGTTAAGGGGATTAGTAGAAGATAGGATGATATAAATATGTAATTATAAAATAAATAAATTATATATATATCACCTTTGTTTTTTAATATTTTTCATGACAATTTTTAAAGTAAAATAAAAGTTATTATGAAGAAAAATGCGTTAAAAAAACTGATGTATATTTTTTTAAATAACAAATAATATCATTTTATGCTTAAAAATAAATATTACTAAAAATGTTATTTTATAAACTGTACAGACCCTAAATTTCTATGTAATTTTTATTTAAATATATGGAAATTTTATGAGTCCATGAAAATTGAAGGCGCGTGATTCTGAGGCCTGGTGTGCCCAGAATCAATTTCTGAGGTTTTGTTTTGGTATGTTCAGTAAACGTACAAGCGGGTTTTTTTATCATTTGAACTAGTTCTCGAAATTTAAATCTGAGGTCACCGTTGAACTCAAAGTGCCGGTATTTTCCTAAGGATAATTTCATCTCGACGACAGTTGGACGATAATGAAAGATGGATTTGGGGTTTTCGTAAATAAAATAAAATAAAAATAATGTTGTGTAGGTTTATTATTATTTGTTTATTAAAACCTCCATGTGGAGGTTAGAAGTGGGGACCACCACTCTTTAACCTCCCATGAGAGGTTATGGTGGTGGGGACCACCTGAGGCCTAAAACCTCTCAACTCCCACAATAAATGAGGGAGAACCTCTTGACCTTCTCTACCTTAATTGTGCTAACACACATGCCATTAATGTGACAACAAAGTTATTAATTATCCTTTTTAAATTTTATGCCAACAACTTAATAGATTTTATAATCTATTATTCTTGGCTACCTATTCTTTTGTTGGCAAAGGATGAAGGAGGTTTTGAGAGAAAATCTCTTGCCAACGAAGAACTAATTTCTCCAACAAAGAATGAAGAATGCGTTCTTCCAATGAAGAATGCCGTCATGGAGCGTCTTCGACTTCTTCCTCGTAATAACCTTGCGAAAGTAACTAATGTGGGGAATCTTCAATGATCAACCTTCCATCCCCATCGTCGTCAATGAACTGATGCATGAGCACGAGATTGGAAGTTTGCGGTGAACGTGACGAACGAAGACAACTCTGTCTTCTTCTCCGCTACTTTGTTGACAAACAATGAACAAGGTAAGAATTTTATTTAAGTATGATATTATTCCCTTGATTCCTTCCTTCTAAAACAAATTATGCGGACCAACTTATTTTCATGTTGATCTGCAGATGTTTTTCCTTGCGGGTTGGGAATATATTGTTAACAAGGGATTATGGGAATTTATGTTTTTAAGATATCTTCCATGCTCTTTCTTTCCTTATGTTCCTGATGAAACAAATGCTACCACTCTAAACATGGAGGGTGTGGGACAAACAAACATGGCCCAACCCCCCCCCCCCCACTGATCTTCTGTATGGTGTTCCTCGAAATGGTGACCAAGGCGAAGAAGGCAACGGCCGTGCCACCCACGGTCATAGTGACCCGCGCCGCCCCTGTGGCATTCCGACCACTGACCGAACCAGCCCCTGCGCCCCGGTCGCGTAACGTCCCTATCGTGCCGCCCTGGCCCATCGTGCTTCCTGCACCGGCCACACCACCGCACCATCCCCCCCGGCCACTCCGGCCCGCTGGTCGTGCCCCCCTCACCGGTCGCGCCCACAACATTCGTGGCGCTGCCTCGTTGGTCGTGCCCTCGTCGGACATGTAGGCCTCACCGGTTGCACCGCCCTCACTGAGTGCACTGCCCCGGACCAAACTGGTTGCGCCCTCACAGCACCTTAGCTGAATCGGCCCCTCACGGTACCCTTCTGGGCCGAGTTGCCTCACGCCCTCGCGGCCTGTTGGAATGGGCCCAACGGGCTGGGCCGAACCCAACGGGCCAGGATGGACCCAATGGGTCAATGCGGGTCTACCCAAACCTGGTCGGCTCAGGCCGGGTCAGTCCGGCCAAGTCGGACTGGATCCGGGACCACTACACCCCGTTTACTTTCTTTTGGCCATATCTTTGGCAACAAACATCCATTTGACAAACCTTCAGTGGCACTGGTAATATTGAAGCATAGAGGTTCCTTTGAGTATATTCCACTGATGTTTGGGTTATAGTTGAGATATGGTCAGGTTTGATCATACACTAATCCAAATGGGCCCCCAAGACTAAAAGGCTAATAACTCACAGATTGGGCGTCTGATTGATGCATCGTCTATTATGTTGAGTCCTATATGATGTGACAGAACTTTGAGATACTTCTTTGTGGGAATTCTTGGCAGTGGAGTAGATCTTCCTGGGATGAACGAGCATTTGTGTGGGAACTTAGTATCTTGCGGAGACTTGATGACTACTCACCGATTGACTCGGAGTGACTCGAATAGCCCATTAAGGAGCGCCTGGTTGTGACGGCAGACCCATGGTGGAGGAGTGCATGGTTTTGGTGGTAGACCCGCAATACTCGACAAGAGAAGTACCTCTACAAGATATGAGGGGGAGCGCCTAGTTGTAGTAGCAGACCCACTGTGGGGAGAGCCTTTGTGAGATGCAGCAGACCCATGGTACTTGACAGGAGGAGTACATCATCAGTCCAATGTTAGTGGAAAGTGTCTGGTTGTGGTGGTAGACCCACTTTACTCGAGAGAGGAGGAGTTCTAGTAGTCGAGGTTTCAAAATGTTTTACCCCTAGAATAAATCCTAGTTTCAGCTAAGTCAGCAATTTTTTTTCTTCATGGTTGAGATGGTTTACTTGATAACTTAGGAATATGTATGGATATATACCTATGTGGGGTTATCTGTTGATTTCATACATAGTAGTTTATCCTTGTTGTATTTTTTGAGACCTTAAGAGTCTCAGTGTACCTACTGAGTATCGTTATACTCACCCCTTCATGGGCTATGCCCACACGTCATTGTGTTGGATGCAGATGACAGACAATGCTGACTAAGGCTGAGAGTACAAGGATAGGAGGGTACCTGGAGCTGGACCTTACGACGAGTCGGTACTCAGAGGATACTAACGGGCATGGAGTGTAGAGGAGGATATCTATATCTACCCTTAATGTAGTAATATCAATGGATGACCTAGTAGCAATTTTTTTCTTTTCCTCAGTTGTACTTTTACTTCTAGTTCCTTGTACTTTACAGTTGGGTTTGTATTTCCAGTCCATTTTACATTACATCACCCTTTTGTTATATAGTTTACTTAGTGTTTTGTATCTAGTTGTGTGCTCTATTGTGTGTGTTTACAGGTTATAAAGGCAATACCTTCCCATTTTTAGAAAATTACTCCTTTGGTGCTAGTTGCCAACCCCTAGCCTATAGAAGGTGGGCTTGGGGTAGTCAATGCATGGGCCCCGGGGGACGGGTCATGACAAATTGGTATCATAGGAGTTGGTTCTACCATAGAACAAAGGACTCTAATCTTTTCTATGAAGAAATAGTGTAAAGTGTTGAGTGGGGTTTTTAGTTCAAGGAGTTCAGTGTTGGTGCGACGACCGACATATCTATACACCATGACCTTGACTTCTGATTTCTGACTCAGAGCACGAAAACAATGATTACGTATGTGTTTTCAAAAGTTTTCTTTAAGTCACCTCAACTAGGTCATCTCACTAGGTATAATATTTCAACCATAGAGAACTTGTTTAGTTCTAGGATGCCTCCATGCAGATGACCAGATAATATCCTGAGAGTTGTATGCACAGATAGCCCACCGAGCGATGAGGCCTCAGGGATTGCCCTTTTCTAGTGGAGGCACCAGAGGTACCTTTACCTGTTGTTCCACCAATGCTACCAGCCCTAGTAGCAGATGGTGCATGCCACATGAGTTATTTTCGCGAGTTCTAGTGCCAAAGGCCACCCAGGTTCAGGGGATAAATGGACCCACAGGCGGCTGAGGATTGGATGGAGGATGTGGTGAGATTTTTCCGAATGGTAGGCACACCAGCCGATTTTATGGTGATCCTTTCCAGTAGCCTTATATAGGAAGCAACAAGAAGATAGTGTAGCATGATGCTCTATGATCGTGATGTGGTTACGCCTCTCTGGGGAGACTTGGAGAGCGTGTTTCATGCATAATTTTTTCCAGCAACTCTTCACACAGTGCGCATCTAGGAGCTACTTCATCTGCATTAGGGAAACATGACTGTAGCTCTGTACACTGTGAGGTTCACATACCCATCACACTACTCCACTGATATGGTGTGGGAACCATTATTTAGAGCCTGGACCTTCGAGTAGTGGCTCAGACATGATATTAATGTTTTGATGGTCTCACTCAGCATCCCGACACACTCATGGGTGTTAGGGAGAGCCATCTTGGTAGAGGGTTTCCTTATTGAGCAGTCGCTAATAGTGAGATCCAGCACCATTCAACGTGTAGTGAAGTCTTCTGCAGTAGACAATAGACAGATGTCATAGAGGTCCAAGAGTACCAGACCTACATGTAGACAACCGCATGACTCAGGATCGGTTGTGCGGGTCACCCGAAGCAGAGAAAGACATACCAGGAGCGGGCAGTGTTACTCAAACGGCGGGCTGGGTCACATGGACCGTGAATGTCCAAACTGCCATTCGGATGATCAGAAGACAGTCGAAGGACATCCCATGAAGAGACATAGATTCAATTGATGCGGTCAGTATGGAGCAGACAGATGTGGCAGAGGAGCTGGTCGTGAAGTTGGTGGTGGGCAACGATTCGAGATATTACTGCCACCACCACCAAGAGGTCCACCCAGACCATAGGAAGCAGGTGGATACGGGAGAGTTCAGCTTCATGAAGCTGAGGCATACTATCATGGTCCTCCAGAGATGATTTGAGGTAAGATCTGCATCTACTCTACCATAGATGCAGTACTTATAGAAACAGGTGTCAGTCACTCTTTCATTTCCACTACCCGCGTTCTAAGCTCGAAGATTCCTACAGATTTGTTGGCTCAATCCTTACGGTTAGATACTCCTATGGGAGTAGATTCGTTGATTATGCACTAGTTCCAGTAGTGCGAGCTTACTCTAGGAGGCAACAGCTTCGGTTGAGATCTTATAGTAGTGGCGTTGAGGCCTTACGACGTCATCTTGGGTATGGATTGGTTATCTACAGTTCATGCCCATATTGACTGTATTAGGTGAAAAGTGTGGTGTTTCTGCACAAATGGGACCAGTATTTTCCTTCACCCATGATAAGGGAGCCTTTGTAGTGCAGGATGGACTTACTCGGAGCAGAGTGCAGTCGATCACTCATCAGTTGGATGCCCTTACCCTCGATGTGGCAGATGTGGGGAGTCTGATATGTCCTGTGGTGGTGGACCAGAACACAAATGTTTTCCCTGATTAGGTACCAGGTCTACCTCCTCATAAATATGTGGACTTTTACATTGACTTGTATTCTGAGATGACACTGATATCTACTCTATCATATCAGATGTCTCCCTCAGAGCTTCGCGAGTTGTGGTTACAACTTGAGGACTTTCAGGGGAAGGGATTCATCTGGACTAGTGTTTATCCCTAGGCAGCCCCGATTCTATTCGCCAAGAATGCAGATGGGTACTTGAGGCTTTGTGTTGACTATCAACACCGAAACCCGGTGACCGTGATGAACATGTACCCACTACCAAGGACTGAAGACCTCTATGATCAGCTGAAGGGAGCACGGTGATTCTCAAAGATATACCTCAGATCATGCTATCACCAGCTCAGATTTCGAGACGATAATGCATAGAAGATAGACTTAAGATGTCGGTATGGCCACTACGAGTTCTTGGTTATGCCATTCAGTGTAATTAATGCTCTGGCAGGGTTCATGGGACTCATGAACAAGATATTTCAGTTGTACCTTGTTTGCTTTCTCATAGTATTCATCGATGACATTCTAATCTATTCGACTACTGAGGAGGAGAATGCCTGTCATTTGAAGGTATTACTGGACACACTCTAAGAGAACCAACTTTATGTTAAGCTCTTGAAGTGCCAGTTTTGGATCTGAGAGGTTCACTTCCTGGGGAATGTCATCTCAAAGTCTGGAGTTTCAGTAGATCCAATGAAGATTGAGGCGGTACTTTCTTGGGAGCCACCAAGAAGTGTGACGGAGGTACGAAGTTTCTTTGGTTTGGCTGGATACTATAAGAGGATCGGACCAGATTTCTCCATAGTTACATCACCACTATCATCCTTGAAAAATAAGGGGAAACCCTTTGTGTGGTCGGAGAGATGCCAGCAGAGCTTTCAAGAGCTGAGGCAGTGGATGACAAGTGCCTCCATCTTAAGGCTTCCAGAGGAAGGCATAGGGTATGTAATATAATGTGACACATCAGTGACTTGTCTCGGATGTGTCTTGATGTAGGAGCGAGCAGTGATCACATATGGTTCATGACATCTGAGACAGAATGAGTAGAACTACGTTACCCATGACCTGGAGTTAACAGGAATGGACTTTGCCTTGAATATGTGGCACCACTATCTGATGGGAGAACATTTTACCATGTACTCTGATCACAAGAGTCTCAGGTATATCTTCTCCTAGATGGACATGAACCTAAGATAGTGACGATGGATTGAGTTCCTCTAGGACTATGACTTCGAGATAGTCTATACTGCTGGTAAGGGGAACGTTGTAGAAGATGCACACAACAGAAGATCTGGTATACAACTTCTTGGAGAAGCGACGGAGCAGCTAGTCGCTTTTCATATAACCTTTGTGGATAGGGATGGAAGAACTTTTATTCTGTATTTTATAGTCACTCCCCCACTTATTCAGTGAGACAGGGAGGCACAACGTGGAGATGCTGACTGCGAGACACGACGTGTTCAGATATCCATAGGGCAGGCACCTGATGGATTTTCAGAAAATATGGAGCACGTCATTCTCTGCATAGGACGTACTATGGTACTAGTTTCACTTTAGGAGAAAGTGTTGAGGGAGTTCCACACTTCCCTTCTTGCAGTACATCCAATAGTGGAAAATATGTACCAGGATATCCGAATACAGCACTGGTGGCCAGGAATAAAGAGGGAAGTTGCAGATTTTGTCCCTCAGTGCCTCACTTGTCAGCAAGTGAAGGCAGAGCATCAGGTACCAGAAATATTGGTCCATATTTTAGAGGTCCCAGAGTGTAAGTGGTATGGTATATCCATGGACTTCGTGACGGGTCATCCACGTACATCCAGAGGTCATTACTCTATCTAGGGGATTGTCGACTGACTCACCAAAGAGGCCCACTTCCTACTGATTAGAGAGCAGGGTTCCATAGAGAGATTGGAATTACTCTATGCGCAAGAGATTGTGAGGATACATGGAGTAACCTCAACGATTTTTTTCGATCTAGATGCATGTTTTACTTCCCATTTATGGAAGGGGTTGCAGGAGGCTTTTGAGATGCAACTTCATTTGAGCACCGCCTTCCATCCTCAAACGGATGGCCATACTGACTGGACCATTCAGACCCACGAGGATATGTTATGTGCTTGTGTCCTCGAATTTGGCCATAGCTGGAAGGATCACTTTCCTTTTTTGGAGTTTACGTATAACAAAAGCTATCACTCCACCATAGGTATGGATCCTTTTGATCCGTTATACGGGCGGCCTTACAGAACACCTTTTTGTTGGATAGACCTAGGGGTGTCAGCACTAGTGGGACTGGAGATGGTATGGGCTACCATAGAGAAGGTGCAGATCATCCATGAGCGGATGAAGACTACATAGATCAGGCAGAAGTCATATGCCAACAAGTGATGGATACCTCTGGAGTTCGAGGATGGAAACTACGTCTTTCTACGGGTCTCACCCCGAAGAGGTCTATGAAAATTTGGTCATGGTGTCATGTTATCACTGAGGTTCATTGAACCTTTTTAGGTCATCAACAGAGTTGTCGAGTTTGAATTCTTTTTATCCCTTCCACCTCAGTTGCACTGGCTGCACGACGTCTTCCACATATCCCAGCTAAGGAGATACGTGCATGACCCTCTCACATCAGGGACCATGGCGAGCTAGACGTCGACGATGGACTGAATTATACAAAGGTTCCAGTAGAGATAGAGGATCGACAGGAGCAGGAAATTCGTGGATGGTCAATACCTCTAGTGAACGTTCACTTGCAGCATAGGAACCTCTATGAGAGAACATGGGAGTGGAGGGCTCAGATGCATTCTCAGTACCTCCACTTGTTTCTTTAGTTATGAGTTTTGGCTTACAGGGATGTAAATACTGGAGGTGGGGAGATTTTAACGACATGGAATTTACATGTAATTGTTTTAAAATATATTATAATTTTTTGAGTCTATGAAAATTGATGGCGTGTGATTCGGAGGCCTGTTGTGCTCGGAATCAATTTCTGATGTTTTTTTCAGGTACGTTCAGTAAATGTACGAGAGGGTTTTTCTAACTTTTGAACCGGTGCTTGGAATTGAAATTGAAGGACACTGTTGAACTCATAGCGCTGGTATTCGCTTTAGGAGACTTTCACTTTGAAAGCAGTTGGTTGAGAGTGAATGATATATTTGGGTATTTTCGTAAATAAAATAAAATAAAATAAAAGTTATGCAGCTTTATTTTTATTTCTTTGTTAAAACCTCCATGTGGAGGATGGAAGTGTGTACCACCAAACATTAACCTCCCATAAATGGTTATGGTGGTGGGGACCACCCAAACCATAACCTCCCATGAGAGGTTATGGTGGTGGGGACCACCAGAGGCCAAAAACTTCTCAACTCCCACAATAAATGAGAGAGAGCCTCTTGACCTTCTCCACCTTAATTGTGCCAACACACATGCCATTAATGTGCCAACCAAGTGATTAATTATCCTTTTTGAATTTTATGCCAACGACATAACAGATTTTATAATCTATTATTCTTCGTTACCTATTCATTTATTGGCAATGGAGGATGAAGATTTTGAGAGAAAAGCTCTCACCAATAGAGAACTAGTTTCTCTAACTAAGAACGAAGAATGCATTCTTCAAATGAAGAATGCCGACAAAGAGCGTCATCGACTTCTTTCTCAGAATAACCTTGCGAAAACAACTGATGTGGGATGTCTTTGATGACTGGCCATCCCTCCTCATTGCCGTTAAAGAACCGACACACGAGCATGGGATTGGAAGTGTGTGGTGGATGTGGTGAAAAATGACAACTCCATATTCTTCCCCGTGACTCTGTCAACGAACAACGAACAAGGTAGGGATTTTATTTAAGTATGGTATTTTTCCCCTGAGTATTTCCTTCTAAAACAAATAATGCGAAACAAATTATTATCATGTTGGTCTATGGTTGTTTTTCCTTGTGGGTTGAAAATATATCGTTAATGAGAGATTATGGGAATTGATGTTTTTAAGATATCTTCCAAGAAGGTTCCTTTCTTATGTTCTTGATGAGCCAAATGCTACCACTCTAAATGTAGAGGGTGTAGGGCAACAAAACATTTCCAAAACCCCTGAAGATCTTCTTTGTGGTGTTATTTGAAACAGAGACCAAGGCGATGAAGGCGACGAAGGCAATGACTGCACCAACTGTGGCCACATCGACCCGCGCTGCCCCCGCGGCGTTCCGACCACCGACCGGACCGACCCCCACGCCCAGGCCGCACCGCACCCCAGTCGTGCCGCACTCTCCGGCTACGCCCCTTCCTCCTGGTCGTGCTGCCCCCATACCAAACCGGAAGCACCCTCACGCTGCACAGGTCGCGCCCTCGTGCCACCCCAGTGGAACTGGCCCCTCGCGGAACCCTTCAGGGCTGAGCCGCCCCGAGCCTGGTCAAGCTGTCACAAGCCCTTGCGGCTCTCTGTGCCCTCGCAGCATGCTAGGCTGGGTCTAGTGGGCCAGGATGAACCCAATGGGACGGCCCGCCCAATCGGCCAGGTCGGGTCAGTCCGATCGGGTCAGACTAGACCCTATCCCACTATGACCTGTTTACTTTCTTTTGTCGATATCTTTGGCACTGGGCATCCGTTTGAAAAATCGTCAGTGATGCTGGTAATCTTGGAGCGTGGTGGTTCCTTTGAGTATATTCCACTGGAGTTTGGGGTATAGGTGAGATATAGTCGGGTTGGAACATACACAAATCCAACTGGGCCCCCATGTCTAAAAGGCTAATAACTCACAGACCTGGCATCTGATGGACGCACCGTCTGTTGCATTGGGACCTCTATGACATGATGGACCTTTCGGATACATCTTCATGGGGATTCATGGACGTGGAGCATCGACTAGTAGATTGTAGAGCGGATTTTCCTGAGATGAGTGAATATTTTTGTGGAAACCTAGTAGCTGGCTGACACTTGAAGATTGCTGACCAATTGACTCGGAGTGACTCGACTAGCCCAGTGGGGAGTTTCTAGTTTTGGTGGTAGACCCACCGCGAAGGAGCGCCCAGTTGTGGCGGAAGACCCACGGTAATCGACAGGAGGAGTGCCTCTGCAGGCTATGAGGTGGAGAACCTGGTTATGGCGGCAGACCCATGGTGGGGAGCACCTCTGTATGATGGAGAAGACCCATGGTACTCGACAGGAGGAGTAAGTAATTAGTCCAAGGTTAGTGGGAAGCGCCTAGTCGTGGTGTCAGGCCCACTGTACTCAATAGAGGAGGATTTCTCTAGAAGATGAGGGTATGAATTTTTTTACCTCTAGAATAAATCCTTGTTTGAGCTGAGTCTGTAAATTTTGTGTTTCCTTCATGATTGAGATGAATTACTTGATAACTTAAGTATATGTATGGGCATATACCTAAGTGGGGTTATCTGTTGATTTCATACATTGTGGTTTATCCTTGTTGGATTTTTGAGACCTTGAGGGTATTTGGGACCCTACTGAGTATCGTTATACTCATCCATGCACGGGCTATGCCCGCACATCATTGTGTTTGATGCAGATGATGAACATCACTGACTGAGGTTGAGAGTACCAGGACTAGATGGTACCTGGAGGTGGACCTTACGACGAGTCGGTACCCAAAGGAGACTGACAGACATGGACTACTAAGGAGGCTATCTGTACCGACCATTTAGGTAGGAATCCCATAGGATGACCCAGCAGTTGTTTCCCTTTCTTCAGTTGTACATGTACTTCCATTTCCTTGTACTTTATAGTTGGGCTTGTATTCCCGTCCCCTTTTACATTACAACACTCTTTTGTTATATAGTTTACATAGGGTCTTGTATCCATTATTGTTCTTTTTTGTGTGTGTTTATAGGTTATAAAGGAAATCCTTTCCAAGGTTTAGGGAATTACACCTTTGGTGCTAGTCACCAGCCCTTGGCCATTGGAAGGCAGGCCTGGGGTAGTCATGGAACGGGCCCCGGGGGACGGGTCATGACATAAAATATGAATTTTTATGTCATGAAATTAAATATATTATAGTAAAATGATGATAATATTTATTTTTGATACAAATAATAGATTAAACAAAAATAATAATGTTATATGAAATAAGGATAGAAATGCATAATGTATAAAAGACAAGTTTCTTCAAAAAATAATTTTTTCTATGTATCTTATGTTTTAATTTAAACGATAATTCTATCATAATTAAAAATTCAATTTGATTAAATGGAGTCTAAATTTTTAATCACCACTTTGAAATTTTTTATGCAATTCCATTTTAAATTTTTCTAAAAATGTTCCATGGTAAATTTTAAATTACTGTTAATAATGGTAAAACTGGTAACATAAAGTTGAATTAATTTTTCTAAATTAAAATGAAATATAGACCTTAGAGAACACATTTTATGGGTTTTAATTTCATATTAACATGTCTAAGAATATATTCACTACATAACTTAACTATTTTATGATTTCATTATTAACCCACATCTAACTTCCAAATTTAATGAAAATCACATCTTTTTCTATTATAAATGGTTCTCACATCCACCCTCTTTAAAAAATACATAACCAACATATCTCTATTATAACATTTCAAATTTTACCTCTCCAATAATTCTCTTACATGTTTTCCAGACCATGGTTTAAATAATGTTTTGTCTGTCCTCCCATTTTAAGAGGTATTTCAAGAGAAGAATCAAGTCCTCAACATGAGTATTATCCACTCCCCAACCATTTATTCTATATCATTATCCCATTATAAATTAAAAACCATAATGTTATAATTACATTCATATAATTATTATATTTAAACTAAATTATAATTTTCTAAAATCTATTATCTATGTCCCCATCATCGATTCGTAGAATGAAAATGTCCTGTGTGTTATATATGTTTAGCCGCCTCCATTAATGATGTAATAAATTTTTTTAAACTACCCAAATTTAATTTTTATTAATATATTTTTTATTAAGAAAATAAATTTTATGATATTATTGGGTTTCTATTAATCTAAACTGTTCATTTTAGTAATAATATCAACAATAATTGATAATTTGTATTTTAAGCTTCTAAAACGAGCATACCAAGAGGGAAAATAATTTCTTATTTATAACTAATAGATTATTATCTTCCCTTATTCATCCACCACATAACAATTAGGATTTATAAATTAAATAAATTCAAAATAATATCATTATTAATATATAATGATTATATTTTAATATAACTTTCATACTCATACATTTATTATAACATGTTATTGTTTGTTTTAGTTTAATATCTTATAGGAATAATGTTATAAATTTTTGTCAAAGATGGATATAAAAACATAATTAATTGTATATTATGAAAATAATATTTAAATTATGCTTTATATTATTTTCTTAAATGTTAATTCTAAATCTTTACACAATATTAAATACCCCCTTTTGTTTTTAAAATTTATAGAAACAAGCTTGTCATAGATTTCATCTCCATGAATCATATGTAAGACTCTCATGAAACAAAATTTTATATTTATAAATCATTAGAGAAAATATATTATAGTACCTTAAAAATGTGGTAATTATAAAATTTTTGTTAAATATATATTATCAACTTCAAAATTATAAAAATTATACGAAACAATCAAATTTACTAACTTCTGATGATGAAACAAAACAATAAAAAACTAATAAATGTATAAATAATTATAAAAATTATAGTGAAAAAATTAATAGTAATGGATATGGTTATAAAATAATTCATTAATATGGTTTTATTTATTATACATGAGGTAAAAACTCTTCTGTTAATGTTAGGATTGAAGGTAAGGGTTTTTGGTCTCAAATGTATTTCTTTGAGACATATACAATAATCAAAACTTTTATTATTTATTGAAATGTAAATATATTTCTCTATGGATTTTTTTCATGATTTAAATTGAATTCAATGTATATAAAAATCCATCACAATTTCTATATTTCATAATATTTTGATTTAAAATTAATAATTTTAGGGCTTTCTAATCATAATTTTTTTTCATTGAGAGATATTCCATATTTAAGAGTTGATTTATTTTATGTGGTTTATATATACTTACCTATTAATTATTTTATAATAATTTTTATTCAATTAAATTTATTTATAAATAAATCATCAGTTCTATATTTTATGGCCTTTTGATTCAAAGGATACTATATTTGTAATGGTGTCCATCTCAATTCACCTTCATTGAGGAATGATTTAATATTTTAAACTTATTATTCATTGTAATGATGATATTACTACCCTATTGAGTTATTTTATCATAAGTAAATTTTTATAAAATTATTTAAAACACAATTTCACAATCACTATTTTATGGACTTCTAATTTATATATTACCATAGTTGTGATGGATTTCTCTAACTCAAATTTGATTCTTTAAGTTATAAGGTTTCTTCCATAAGTATATTCTTATATGTTCCTAATATGATTTCATTTCCTATTTTATGTGATACACCATAATATCTCTTTAGATAAAATAAAATTCTTATTTCAAAAATATTTCCTTGATGAATTTATTTCTCATAATAGTATAACATTGTTAAGAATAATTTTCATTCACATTAATGACTATTTTTTCTCCATGTCTATATTTATTATTTCAAAAAAAATTATTATTTTGAAATACTATAATGTATTATCTATTTTTATCTTTATATATCTTTTTATATATTTTCAAAATGAGGATTTATGATACTTTTATCGAATTTGGGTTTTAATATGGGTAATTTAAAATGTTATTAAAGTATTTTTTTCATGGTGATATATTGTATCCTCCTAATAAAATATCCTATGGAAACAATTATTTATATTTTACAAAATCATTATAGTTATTTAAGGTAGTTTTTGAAAAAAAAATAATGTTACATTCTTAAAAATGGCTCTTGAAATTGGTTCATAACTTCATATCTTCCTGATAGTGTGAGGAAATGTTTTCTAGATTATATTTTAATGATTAGGATTCCATTTTAATATCTAAATACAAAAGGCCAATTCAACCATGGAGTTTTGTTTAATGTTATGACCTCTAAATTCCAATATGAATTTATAGTTCATACCCCACCTTTTCTATAGGGTATTTGTTACCTGACACTCTTCATCCCTCCTTTAACATTAATATTCTCCTTTATGTCCATATTATTTAATATCATAAATGTGTGCGATATAATTTACAATATTAACTTAATTATATATCCATTATAAAGTGTAAATACATTAAAAACATAAGGTTTTTTACCAATAATTTTAGTATATTTATTGACTGATTAATTATTGACAATCCATATACACAATATTTTAGTATGGCTAATTATTGATTACTAAGGAAGGATCATTATATATTTTTTATTAATTCCATTTATATTTGAATGCATTATTTAATTTTATATGGGTGTTTCCAATAATTATATATCCCATAGATATATTTGTAAGTCTCTTGAGACAAACAAGTTTGGGTATTTGGTGTATTACATCACATTTATTTATAGTGTCTTTGATCAAGGCCTTGAACATTTGAATTATTTGTAATGTATTAGAATGAGGAATTTATGGTTTGAATTTTATTTCTTACATTATGCATAGCATCACTTTGAAATTAGATATTATTTTCCATTGGATTATTTACGCTAATATTTTATCAATGGATATGTTATGTGCTCATGATTTAGTTATTTGGAATTATTTATTTATTATTTATTATTTCCATATTATTTATGCATCATATATTCCATGATTACTTCTGTTGTACACTCAACTTACTAATCATATGATATATACCTTATTATTTTATCTATTTCCTTGGGTAATAAATAATAATATTAAGTATTTTTTTCTTATATGGGTATGATTTGTGGAGAATTATATTGGTATTTTTTCAACACTTATTAAAAAAATATAAAATCGCTGGTTTAGTGGAAAAATTATACATTAGATGTATAGGATATGGGTTTTTAGTTTAATTTCATTCCTAGCTCTTTAAAACTCTAAACATAAAATTTAAGGGGTTTGTGTGTAACTAAATATTTGGAAGTGAAATTTTAATTGTAGAATAATAAGTTTGGTTGGATTCTATTGGTTTCAAAGCTGATATTTAAAGATTATGTTTAATTTCCCTATATTTGGGGTGTTAGTTTTGGACGTCAATATTTGATAACATATCAGGATATAGATAACTTATGGTTATCATGTAATCAGATAAGGATAATTTAACATTTTTTATTCCATTATGGGTTGAAAAGGTAAAGGTTGGTTATATTTTCAATGGAATAAATACCCATTTTGGGGTATTATATTTGAGGTGATTAATGATATTTTGGGTGTTTTTACTGGTTATTATGAAGAATATATGAATAAGTCAAAGATAACACTTTGGTTTGGTATCTGATTTATTTTTGAGGAAATTTTTCTTGATTGAGATAAAGGATTAATTGATATGGGAAATATCAGTCGAGAAGTAATGATCATCTTAGAGGATGAAAAGATATTTGGTGACAAGGTGACTTAGTTTCTTTTTATAAAATATTAAAATATTTATATATTTTACATGATTAAGGTATATATTTATTAGTATGAGATTTTATAATGGTTTTGTTAAAATTTGGGAGCATTGGTTCCCTTGAATTTTTGGTTTTGTATACAGTAATAAATATCTTGATTTAATTATTATTATTGTTATTATAAATTATGACAATAATACATTAGTAGAAACATAATAGATAAAACTAAATATAGAAATATAATGTAAATTTTGGGTAAATTATATAATATTTTTTTCCTATAAATAAAATCCTTATATGGATAACCAAGTTGATGAAAACTTTGAAATAGATGCATAAATGGATAATAAATGTTAAAAAATTGGATGGGTAATAACTCAATATTCACTGGATACAATCTTAGTAGGCCTAAAAGCCCACCTGGTTTTACACCCCATGGTAAATTCTTCAGATGACTCACAAGATCTTCGATGAACCATTATTAATTATTTTAATAGAATTTGAGGTTGTAATATGCATCTGGAGAACCTAATAGGAAAATGACCATGGAAAACCTATGTTAAATTCAAAGAGTTATAGGTTGAGGGAATTGTATTATAGTTGAATAGAATGTATCAAATGTTGAAATAATGGTTCCATGGGAGATGAAATATTACTATTGAGTTTTTATGTTCACATAATCATGTTCTATGGTTTTATAAGATATTACCATAGCCATTTTGGTTATTGTATTTGGTTGGAAACACGATCATGGAAATGAGGTTGTGAAATAAACACCTTTAAAATTTCTTAATACTTATAGTCAGCTAAGGATATATATTTGGAACAAATGGATTTTAAACTCAATATATGTTTTTTATTAAGGAAAACATGCAATTTATAGTCTTATCCATGATAGAGAGTTAGAAAAAATATCTTTAGTCATACCCTTAGTTTTTTTTTCATCAGTGAGTAGTGATTAAATTTTATAGGATGAAATTTATTTGAGGGGGATAATGTGAAAACCTATATATTATAATACCTTTGTAATTATGATAGTTTTATATGTAACACTAAATGAAAATGAACATCGTTAAAATTAAAATATAACTTTCATAATAAATCATTGAATTAGATGATATAAATATAAGTATCCATATTATGAAATCAATACAAATAATAAAATAGATGGTATAGAGTAGTGGAAGCCTTGCTTATGAATCTCATTTTTATAATCTTATAGGGGAGTTATCTTATTTAGGGTCTTCCCAAAACAATTTTCTATCCAAACACCAAAAACCGGTTCTTGAGAGTAATTATTTGTGAGAAACATTCAATATAATGGTAATCACTCTGAGATCCCTTATCAATGAATCACCAACCATGGAAACCTATTTTACATATCTTGCCTTATGTCTTATGTGAAAATATTTATGGGTTCTGTTAATATAATATAAGATGATATAAACATGTAAATATTAATGTAAAAAATTATTTATATATCACATATATTTTTATACATTGTTCATCCCTACTATTATAGAAAAATAGATTTAATTTTTAAAACTAACACACTAATAAAATTATATTTGTATGGATAAATAACTAATAAGATTATATTATTCTTAAAAAATTCTTGAAAAATTCTTTTTTATGCTGTATTCATTTTCATTTTAATAAAAAAACATTATGGTTAAATGATGATAAAATATATTTTTAATGTGAATAATATATTAACAATGAATTACTAATTTATAGAAAATAATAATAAAATAACATAATATATAAAAAACATTTTTTTATATATCTTATTTTCAAAATTAAAAGGTAAATGTATCATACATTTGAATTAAATTAGAATAGATTGATTAAAGATTCATATTTAACGTGTCAAAATTTGGTAAAGAGGTTTATCTTAAATCCTTAGGAAAAAATAATCACCATGGTATATTTTTAAACAATATTAATAAGGTTTTATATGTATAACATACAGTGGATCAAATTTTGATAAATTAATAGGACACTTACTATCATAAGCCTCTCACCCCAAAGGTAACCCTCCATTACCAGTAATGAATGAAGGGAGATAAAGAATCCAGTTTCCCACCCCTTTTCGAACATTGGTCGGTGATAAGAACCAAGGGTATAATGTACGAAAAAATGGGAGGCATTACCCTATAAGATATGAGGACAAAAGAGATAAGGTAGAAACACCCAATAATTAATTCTCATAATAAAATTAAGATATATCTAAAAACATGCATGTAATTTCATATAATGGAAGAACTATAAAGGAAACTGAAAGTAAATAAATATAATATCTCGATGAAACCTTGAAATACGAAACAACTCATACAAAACCAACGAGCTAGTAATGTACAATCCAATCACTAACCCTATCCTAGAGTCTTGAAAAATAGTTTAAATAAACATAGGCTATAAATAACATGCATACTCTGTAGGACACCTAGACAATATCATGTAAAATAAAAAAAGAATGTCGAATCCCTATAGAAAACAAGTGAAACTAACTCATCACCAAATAAGGTATACAATATCCAAAATCTCACCATGTATATCACTCACCAAGTTACACATAGAAGATATTATATCATATAATATCAAAATAGGGTACCGCGCTACAACTTCTATAGTGAATCACGCTTAACATACATGGATATTATATGATTTTAGATTAATATTAAATACGTTCCAAAAATACATACATGAGGATCATAATAGTTTACTGTCTTTGGAAACATGGAAATAAATTTTTCAATCTTATTGAATGATCTTCAATATCTCCCATAAATATCTCCACCTTTAAAACTTTTACCTAAAACCTTCTTTCGTAACCTAGGTAAAAGAAACATTACAAAGGGGGAGATTAGATACTCAATAAAAGTAAATAAATGAAATGCATAATAATAAAATGAAAAAAGAGTACGAAACTTGATCATAACATTTGAAGATCATATCCTTCATATTAGATATCATAATAAATATTGGATGTTCGTAAGACACATATTATAAGAAAATTAATATCATAAGTCATTAAATCATAACACAGGAATAGGAAACAGAATTTTTAGCATGCACATTGGTTTATAATGCTGTGAACATGTATAAGTAAAAGCAGGCTCACTCATTAAGTGAAGGACATGAAATAGGGGCCCCACATCAACTTTTGGAAAAGCTACTAGGTCCATGTATAACATTGGAAACATGTAATTATGTACATGCATAACCTTATGAACATGAAACTGGGTCCATTAATAACATTTTGAACATGTAATCAGGTTCACACATAAACATACGGATGTGAAACTAGGTCCATGCATAACATTGTGAAGACATAATAAGGATCATGTATAACATTTTGAACATGTAATCAGGTTTATGGATAAACCTATGGACATATAACCAGGTCCATGCATAACATTCGGAACATTTAATAAGGTTCAAACATAACATTGTGAAGGTGTAATCAGGTTCACACATAAACTTATGGACATGTAACCAGGCCTATGCATAAAATTTTGAACATGTAATTAGGTTCCCATATAGCATTGTGAACATGTAATCAAGTTCAAAAATAAACATATGGAAATGTAATTAGGTCCATAGATAACATTGGGAAAATGTAATCTTGTTCATGAATGACATTTTGAACCTAGAATCAGGTTCACTCATAACAAACAAACTCATGATTCATCCACCATTACCTAATGCATTGGATTGAGACATATATCCAACCTAAGACATAAAAAATTAATAAATAGGAGCAACATAATATTATAAACAATAATCATATCATAACCTATGAATTGATATGGTCATCATGAAAATTTATTCACACCATTACCTATGGAAAATAGTTAGGTCTCATAATCACCATTCGTGAAAATAACAGGGTTTTAAAAGTATATAACACGTGAAAGAAAAATGATTTTCATAAACATAATTTCATAAAAACATTAACCATTAATAGAAATAATATGAATGAAATAATTGAATCACATCCCCATAAAGGCATTGGTAACACCAACGAATTTTATTTTAGATGGGAAATAATTTTGAAACATCTTTTAAAAACATTTCAAAAAGAATTATTCCTTTATCCTTTAAAAAATTCTCTTTAAAACCGACAAAATTTTGAAAAACATTTCCTTGAAAAGATTTTTTAAAAAAAATTATTAAAAATTAACCTTTAAAATGAAAGTAAATCTTCAAAGTATTTACTATGGATAAATCCCCATAGGTTGTAAAAGGTAAAAAAACATTCCTTTTTTATAGTAAAAAGGTTTTAAAATGACCCATTCGTAAATAGACAAGAATATTCCTTTGAAAACATTGGTCAAAGAAAAAAAAGGGTAAAGTTTTATTTTAATAATCATAGTATATTAGTAGAATAATATTGGAAACCCTTTTTATAAAACATGGTTTTTAAGGAACATATATTTTTGACCAAAGTTTGGGTAAAGTTGAGATTTCTAGAAAATAATTTATTACCTATATTATGTAATAAAGAGAAGAACAAATGGTACCATTATGTGGATTTATCCTAAATAAATTTTGTAGAATAAATTCATGAGTGTTCTTGAGATATAGATCACAAAAATTTCATCAAAGAAATAATAATCATAAACAATCTAAAAAAGTAATGATGTTGTTTCAATAAAATATCACCACTTGGTAACTTTTATCCATATTCCAAATTTAAGAAAAAAAATTTACTTTAAGTTTTAAATTTCATAAAAATTATGATATTTATTCTATAACATTTTAAAGGAATTATATACACCTTATGGAAAAATAAATGTGCATAACATGGCATGTGTCATAAAGAAGGAAAACTGAGGAAAAACTATCGTACCAGTTTTATATATTTTGAAACATAAACCCCATTAAAAGAATATAATATAATAAATATTTAATTACACATAAATATTATAATAAATTTAATATAATACATTCATTATAATTATATACACAATGAAAAAGGAATGAGTGTTAAACACGACATGTATCTCGTGGAAATAAAAAGTGAGATAAAATCCCCTTACCTTGTGTATTGACTATCGTCATACTCGTTAAAACAACCTATATAATAAATATAAATTTTTATTCATATTTTAATGAAAAATATTATTATATATAATACCATATATGGTTTTATTATTTCATTATATTACCATCTTTTTAACAATCATATGTTAAGTTTTCACTTTGGGTAATTTCTGCTTTGTTCTTATCATGTGCCTTAATTTGTTATATATGTTGTCCTTATACACATATAATGATTAATGAATTTAAAACCTGATATAAATATAATTTATATTCAGTATATGTTTATTATAATAATATATATAATTTAGAATCATTAATTGTGATACCGTTCATGGAGATAGTATGTTGTACGTATACATGAACATTGTTTCTGTTTTTATTAGCGCATTGAATGAAAGAATGAAAATGATATATATATATATATATATTTACATAATATCATTATTCTAGAATAATAATGTTATATATATCATATAATTTCACTAAAACTAACCTTAATACATTCCATGTAGTGTTCGAATGAATCACATCATTTTGAAGGTGCGGTAGTTCACACTTCCTCAAACGAAATTATCATATTTACACAAAATGGAAAGTAATAATATATGTGTTGTAAAATAAAAAAAGCATAAACATATAATAAATATAATATATTAAATATTTAAATATATTTTCCACCCTAATTTCTACCATGAGATATGATAAAGCAAAAATGAATAATCATCGTTTAATGAGGAGGTACTTCTATGTACCTGTAAAATGTATGTTTGATACCCATTATATGGAGGTGTTTTAAGTGTAGGTATAAATATTATAACAACAACATAATATTATATATATTATACTGGGGTAGATATAAAATAATGGAATAAAGACATTGTATGGGGTGGAGAAAGAAAATAAAAAGAAAGGAGCTTGAGATAAGATGGTTCCTCTTAATCGAGTAACTCCTTTTGGTTTGAACCAAAAGGATTTCATGAATTTATTTCATCTCAAGGGGATGATTATAATAGGTAAGTAGGGATTTTGGCATCTTATTATGTCATATTTTAAGTGAGTAAATGTTTTTTATAGGTGTGATTAAGTATGAGGAGATGAGGCCTTTTTATAGTGGAGGAGGAGTGGCACTATTGCTAATATTTGAAGAGATAATTCTACCAACATTTTTCATGTTTCAAGTGGAAACAATAGTGTAAAGAGTCTATCCAAGGGATTATAGGGTATAAATATGACCATAATGGGATATTGGAAAAGTTTATAGGTCATTTTGAGTCTGAAATTTAGGGTTTAGTCCTTAGTTATGCTTAAATTTAAATTAATCAATGTAATTAATTTTAATTACTTTCACAGATCTTTTTTCTAAAAAACTAAGTCTAACTTTTTATAAATTATAAATTATTATTATTCCAAATATGGATTCCATTTTTTTAATTTTAATCCCAAAATTGGAATAAAATAATTTAAAATTAATTAAGCTGACGGGGCGACATTGCTGGTTTTTAAAGTAAAAATGATCAAAAGCTATGTATGTTTTTATATCCAATTTCAATGTGAAATTAATTAAAATTAATTAAATTGTAATAATTACTAAAACTATTAATTAATTATAAATTTAAAACAATTTAATACATAATTTAAACATAATAATTAATTAGATGAAAAGGCATTTTTAATTAAAATAATGTATTTTTCACTATTCATGGAAAAAATTTACGGAAAAATACCCACAATTTATCCTAATATAATTTTTATTTTTTTATTTAAAATATGAAGTTTATTTTTACATATTATATATATAAATGTTAAAAAATTGAGATTTAATATTGGTTCTCCATTAAAAGGTATTAAAACTACATTTATAAAAATATAGGGTTTAATAATAAAATTGAGTTCATTATTTTCTTATGTCTATAGAATCGACAGAATGAATATAAAAATTATTTGATGGAATATATAACATCTATATTAGGTTAATATAACTCAATAATTTTAATAATTTTAATTTATTAAGGTAAAACATTTTTGTAACCATAAAAATATTAATATTTTCCTTTATATTCAATCAGTTTTCCTATTAATTTTAAATTAAAATGTTAACTATGAAATCATATTATATTTTTGTAAAATATATATTTTCATAAATTAGTAAAAAGTATTCATAACCACTAATTTAACTTCAAGGATATATCTTATTATATTAAATAATAATATTTCAATAATATATTATTTATTGGTAAAACTTGGACATCTATTTTGCGCAAGACATTGAGGAAAGACATTGTTCTGTGAAAGTTAAACTCAATGTTCCTTATAAAGAAATCTAAAATTAGTGTTGTTTTTAGTGTATTATTAACTTTATGTTTTTTAAAATTTAATCCAAACATTGTACTTTAATATAAAATATACTATTTTTAGTTTTGTATGAAATGAAAAATATACAAATGATTAAATTAATTTGATAACAAATAACTCACAAAAACTTTGGTGTTACAACATCCCCACTGGTTTTCCACTCTACACCAATGTTGCATTTCTATAGTTATCTCTATCTAAAATTAATCTATCCAATGTTACTTTGGATGAAGTATCATTCCACACCTCACATGCATCACATCATCTCAACACACCCCATACACCCCATTCCTCACATCATCACATCATCCCATTCCACATATCCAGATAGTGACTTTTAGTTTTTAGGGTCTATTATATCTTATATATTGTGTAGTATACCTCCAGAAAATATAACATAGACAAATCATACCTATAATAATCCATAAAATACTATATATAGAGGTAAATGTGTGTGAATTCACTACAACCCATTACACCCCTCCAAACACATACATGCAGAAAGGTAAACACCATGCAAACCAACCCATAATACTACTTGGAGAAGAGACTAGGGTTAGAGGGGTAGTCATTTATTCATTCTCTTATTACTAAGATGTTGGGGGAAAACCTATCCTAGATTCCAATGGGGGTTATGAACACTACAATAATGGTTGGGATAGGATATGAAATCATAAATCATTCTAGATATAATATAGCTTACAACCAAATTATAATCATGAAACTAGTCTTAGGCTCAATTACAGCTATTGGCACTTGAACACCTGACTACCACCGCTATGAACCGGATATCCTATAATCAAAAAACAACCTTAGGAAACATCATTACATCAATTCATTCCTTTTAAAATTTAACTTTATGATACTTAATTAATTATCAATTAATTAAATTTATTCCATTAGCATTTCATTAACCAAAAAGTTGATTCCACACTATTGGGAATAATATAATTGATTCCATATCTTCACAACATTATCAACATTTTCATTCCATTAAAGAACAATCCCCATGAGTCAAAACATTTATTAATTATTATTATTCAATAATTCTTGCTAACCTAGGAAACATCTTATACTAACATAAAAGAGATGTGTATACCAATCACAACCAACTTCCTCATTTTGTGGGGAAATGAATGTTGGTAAACATGAAACTTGCTCATCTAGACGTTAAATCATAACATTGTAAATTAATAATATTAGCTTTGAGAACAACAATATGAAATAATAGCTTCAACTCATTCTATCAATCATCGGTGTCATCCCCAACACCACTATGCATATCACTATGCATCCCTCAATATTAGAAGCCAACTACCATCACAAACCTAGGCCATCACACCCATATATATCTATACCATTATCCATACTAGTCTCACATCACATCACATAAATAATATCACATGTAGATAAAATATAGAATGCAGAAAGGAAATAAGAAGTCGAGTCAACATGGTAATTATGCCCTAAAAACCATGTCATGTAACACTTATAAACAAAGGATCTCTAACATACCCAAACATTTACCATTATCAAATATCAGGTTATATCACCATATTGGATTAGAAAATTCATTTATCACATTTCACAAACATAAAAAAACTAAGGTATCAACTATTTATTGATATAAATTATTTAAATATTCTTTCCAACACAACTTCATGTTTAAAAAAACATTAAAGAAGAAAAATTCCAATAACATGCCTTTATTATTTCTTCCAGAATTTTCATCTTGATGTTCATTATCCAATTACATTAACATAGGGATAAAAAATTCAACTAAAAATACATAATCATCATTTGATTTTGATCAAATTATATGAATCCATGGATTCAATAAATGGTCCATTTTAAATCTTTTTTCAAAGGAATTACCAACTTTATGTTATTAACCATTTGTTTCAAATTATACATTCTAAACAATAGTGTAACAAAAAGGTTGAGAAATAATATAAATAGATATAAAACTATCAATAAAAACAATATGAAAACTTTTATCATGATGGGAGAACATGAGATTTTTAAAATCTAAAAAGAATTAATTTTCATTAATGTTGTTTATTCTTAATTATGTTTATTTAAATTATCATCAAAAAGATAAATCATGATAAAATTATTATTTCACAAGAATAAAAAGAGAATAAATGAATCAACTACCTCAAGTATTTCAACATTAATTGATCAATAATGGAAGAAAAACACTACATTCTTATCACCTATTTTGTAAGTAAACTAAATACCTTAAAGGATACATCATTATAACCATGACAAGGAAATCCATAGAACATCATAAGAACAAAATAGATAAACCATCATAGCATATAAATAAATAATGGAATGAAACAAGATCGAATAGGGAAGAAAACATTAGGGAAAAGGGGAAAACTAATCTCAGATCACCATATAAAAACATGATTAGATGGGATCAATATATATCAAAAGGGATTAAAAACTCCTTGTGTGTGATACTACTTTATCCTAGAGCATGTAGAGAATTGAAGGGTTATGATATGAACCAAGGGAGTGGAAGCATTTATAGTCATTCTTCCAGATAATATTTCATTGATTGAATGGTTCATTCACGTCATGAATGAATCAAGTCTAAAACCCACATAAAAAAATTTGACCTAGATCCAATAGACATGGGATAAATTCATGTATCAAATGGAATGTTAACTTCAAGAAATTTTGGAAACGTATTCATGAAATATGAAACATCCTCTATCAACTCTATGAACTTTTACTTCATATCATGAATTACACCTTTCAAACCACCCTCACACATGTTGTGATATTGATTTTGGACCACAAAGTTCACTCTCACTTCATGAATTAGTTATTATTAGGAACATCTCTAACATCCATATTATAGATCCCAAACACCACTGATCCAAATCTACTCTTCCTCTAAGAACCATATACCTTAGATACATGCAAAAAGATGGTCTATATGGATCTAGGACCTCACATAAAATTCATCTTAAACAATTCTGGTCTTCAAGAACATAAACAAATCCCATTGATATGGAAATGAAAAGTGGTCATCCAAATAGAAAACCTAGAGATTACTCCTAAAAATCTCCCCATCATGAGAGATCAACCACACACTCAGATAAACAAATAAAAATGCTATGAAACATAAAACTCATAAACACTCTCTTTGGGGATATACCTCTAAAAAGATAAATGCTTCCAAAAAATAATAAAGGAATATAAAACCATATCATAAAAAATTACGATAAACATCTAAAAAAATAATTGATACAAGAAAAGTTCTTAAAATAAAAAACATGGGATATTGTGCAAGGATTTATAGATCACATTCCTAGGTTTGATCCTTTATTACACTAAGTCACCACAAGACAAGAAAATTGTGAATAACTATTACGACAAAGTATTAATTTACATAAACATTACATCACATTTTTAGGAATACTTAAATAATTATAAAAATAGACTCCCAAATACTGTATTAGTTTAGTTCCTTTAGAAATTGGAAACATAAAAATCTGTACATAAGTGAGATACATTATCTCCCACTAGGATTATCATGACTAGAACCCTTCTTAGAAAAAAAACATAATTAATACAAATCTTCGTAACCTAGGTAAGAAAAAATAAAAAGGGGTGAGCTCAGATGCTCGGTAAGGGTAAATAATGGAAATATATAAAGAATATTATAAATATAGTTTATAAGAATATGATCATTAAAATAGAAGACCATACATGGCATATCAAAGATCATAAATATTAATGATGGAATAAAGATTGGATGTTCATAAGATATGAATCATAAAGAAATAAAGAACACAAGTCAGGAAATCATAAATGAAGAGCAAGTCATGAAGTTTTAGAAAACACATGAGAATTTAATAACCCCTGGTTATAAATTCCTACAAATACCTTTGTATCATGTCAGTCTTGGGCCAATCACATGTGTACTCGCTTCAGGATTTTGATGACCTCTCATGTACCCTCTTGTTTCAGTCTTGGGATTCCATCTTGTGTACCCTGCCCCCCTTGTTTTGGGCATGGGATTTCCTCCCATGTACCCTCGACTTCTATGGTTATGATGCACTCTTGTGTACCCTCTTGTTTTGGGAACAGGATTTACTCCTATAAACCCCTTGTTTAGGACCTGGTCTTCCCTCCCATGTTCCCTTTGATCTCATAAAACATTTATCATTACCCAATTCATTGTAGGGAGATAAAGGTGCCACCCATCTCATATTAAAGTCAAACATAAAAGTACCAAAAAATAAACCATAATCATATCATAACCTATGAAATTAAATTGGTATCATAAACATGAAATAATATCATAACTTATGAAAAAATGTAAAGGTTTTATCCTTATTTAATCAAAATAATAACCCATGAAAGTAGCGGGCTTTAAAATCCTATAACCTATTAAAGGCAAACATATTTTATAAACAACATTCTATGAATGTATAAACCATTCAAGAATAAATATTAATTGAAACATTTAATCATTTACCACATAATTCATGTGTAACTCCAATGGATGTTATCTTATATGGTAAATAATTTTGAGGAATCCTTTTAAAAAAATTTCTTAAGGAAAGTGTACTTTTTCTTTGAAAACTGTTTTTTAAAACAGAAAACCTTTTAAAAACAATTTTCATGAAAATAAACATTAAAACATAAAATGGAAGCATTAAAAAAATTTAGAATTCCTTTTTATATTTAAAACATTAAGAGGATATTTATAACCTTTTGAAAAACTTTTTTTCTTTGAAAACATATAAAAGAAGCATGAAATCCTTTTGAAAACCCCTTTCTATGAAAAAAAATTTGAAAAATAATAAATAAATATTTAAAATGATTTTAAAAACGTTTCTATAATTTTTTTAAAAAAAATCATAAAAATAAACCTTTTAAACATGTAAATGAAGCTTCAAATAAATTTCAACGGGTAAATCAATACATGTCATGCGAGGTAAAAAAGAATATTTTTTTATAGTAAAAAGGTTATAAAAATTTCTTATTTGAAAAGAGACATAAAGATTCCTTTAAAAAAATTGGTTAAAGACAAAAAGTGGAAACATTTATTATAAATATCATATGATATTTTTATAATATTCTAGGAATATATTTTTTGAAATCATGGCTTTTAAAGAATTCGGATTTATGACCAAATAGAGAGGTAAGGTCGTATTTATACAAAAACGTTTTATTAATTATCATGAGTACCAAAGAGTAATAAAAATTGTAATAATACATGAAAACATCAACATTAACAATATTGGATGAAAATTATTTAGTTTTATAGAAATATAGATCATAATATTTCATTAATTAAAACATGACCATAAACAATCTCAATAAACAATGATATTATTTCAATAAACTTTTACCACATGGTAACATTTAATCATATTCCCAATGTAAAAAAATGAAATTAAATGGAGCTTTAAAATATCATAAATATAAGTATATTGATGTTATAACATTTAAACTGTAGTTTATACACCTCATATAAAAATATTGGTGTATGACATGGCATGTGTCTCAAAGGAGGAAAAATTGGGATAAAATTACTTTACCGATTTCGTAACTTTTGAAACATAAACCCCCTAAAATAACATCATAAATTTTTTATATAAATACACAAATATTTTTTATAGATTTCATATAATATATTCATTCTTAGTATATACACCACAAAAATTAAGTGAGTGGTGAAGAAGGCATGTATCACAGGAAACGAAGGAGTGAGATGAAACTCCCTTACCACATCTCTTGACTCTCTTCGTACTCGTACAGTATTTTTGTATAAAAAATGATTTTTTTATAATAAATATTTTAAATAATAATATTATTATATCTAATACCATATATTTTTTGATTATGACCATATATTACCTTCTTGGTAATAATTCTATGTTATGTTTTCACTTTGTGTAATATGAACTTTGTTATTCGCATGTGTCGTAATTTTTTATATCATTGGTCTTTATACTTATATCAGTATATACAAAATGAAGACCATGATATAAATATCATGTGTATAAATTATATGTGTATTAAAATAATATATAGGATATATAGGTATAAAATGAAATATGCTATCCATGGAAACGGTAGGTTGTACATAATCAAGAATGTTGTTTCTGTTTTATTGTCGTATTCGATGAAAGAAAGTAAATGAAATATAATTATACATATTTATATATATAGTTAATCCACTAGAATTATTATATAATATATATCATATAATTTAACTAAATAAATCTTTAATACATTCCATGTAGTGTGTGAATGAATAATATTTTTTTAGGGGGTCTAGTTCACACTTCCTCAAATGAAATTCTAATATTTACACAAGCTGGAAAGTATATAGATATGTGTTTCAAAAGAATTAAAAAAATATTAAATAAATTTTACATATCATAAATATTATATAAACATTATGTTCTCATTATAATGTCTACTATGATAGGAAGTAAATGAAGATTGATCAATCACCATTTTGTGAGGCATTAGTTCATCGTACACATAAACAGTATGCTGGTGTCCCATTATATGGATTTTTTTGTATGTATAAGTCAAACTATTACAATAAAAAATCATATTGAATTGATTATATTGGTTTTTTTGTATTATCATTGAATAAGGAGAGTGTATTGGATGGAGAATCAAGATATGATAAAGGATATTGAGGGATGATGTTACCTCTTCTTTGGGTAACTCTTTTTGGTTTTCACAAAAGGACTTTCTTGAATTGATTTCATCAAAAATGGATGATTAAAGGATGAAGGATGGAATTTAAGGGAAATATTTGGGAATATATTATCGTAACATATGTGTCTTGAGAGGTTTGTGTAAGTGGGAGGAGAGCGATCCTTTTATATTGGAGGAGGACTGGCGCTCTTGTAATATTTTGGAAAAGAGAAACCCATCCACGTTTTTTTAATGAAATTGAATAAAAATGGTCCAATTTAAGGAAAAGGGAGTATAGGATCTAAATATTTTAATTCAATGGTTTCTGGAAAAATTTCCATTTCATATTAGGCCATATGTTTAGGGTTTAGTCCCTTGTTAAACTTAATTTAATCTTAATCATTTTAATTAATTTTAATTACATTCACTAATCATTTTTTCTGAAAAACAATGTTGATATTATTACACATCATAAATTATTATCATTCCATATATGGAATCGATTTTTCCAAATTCAAATAACAATAGTTGTAGAAATGAACTTAAATTTAACTATGTAGACAGGAAGATAAAGCCGGTTTTTAATGTTAAAACATTCAAAACTTTGCAAGTTTTTATAACCATTTTCAATGATAAATTGTCTCAATTTACATAAATTGGGTAAATTATTAAAAAGATTATCCTATTAAATTTTAAAATAATTAAGAAATATAATTTAACCTTGTAAGTAAGTTTGATGAAAATTCATTTTTAAGTTAAAAATTAGTATTTTTGACTATTCATTAAAAATGAAACTTCCCAGAAAAATACAAATAATTCACCCCAACCTAATTTATATGTTTATATTTCAGAAAATGAACATTATTTTAACATATAAAATTTATTAAAGTTCAAAAATTTATATTTAAAATAGTTTCTACATCAAAAGTAGGTTAAAGTGCCTTAAACTAATTATTTGTTTTATGTGTAATAATGTGTTTATTCTAATATTATGCTTGTAAAATATATTAAAATAATATAAAAAATAATTAATTGAATATAATATATATATTACATTAATATGACACAGTAATTGAAATTAATTTAATTTATTAGGATAAAATATCTTTGTGCACATAAAAATAGTTTTCTTTAAAAATATTCCATTTATATTTGATTGGTTCTTGTATTCATTTTAACTAATGAATTTATTTTATATTTTTGTAAACAACAGTTTAACATAGTCTATGTAATAATATTCAAATCCTTTAACTTAATTTCCAAGTTATTTCTTAATATATTCAATAATAATATTTTAATAATATATTTTTGTTTCATAAAACTCGGTCTTCTATGTTATGTAGACCATCAAGGAAAGTCAGTCTTGCATGCAACATAAGGTAAGATAAGTGTCCCATATTAAGAAATATAACCTTTATATTTCTTATAGTTCATGATTAAATTGGAATTGTGTATAATTCAAGCCAAATTAGTGCATTAATATATATATATATATATATATATATATATTCAGTGTTGCGTGAAATGAAAACTATAAAAAAGAATAAATTATTTTGAAAAACAATAATTCAAAAAATCTCAGGGTTTTACATTATACCCCGATTAAAATTAATTTCTCGGTCAAAATTTATCTATGTTATTAAAGTTTTAGTACTCAAAATTTCCATTCTTATGAACCCATATCGTAAAAATGAATAAAAACACTTCCTTTTAAAAAGAAAATTTGGAGACATAACGGTTACCCAAAGTAACTTATAACTAGGATTAAAAATGGGAGAACATATGTGGAAAGTGAAAACATGTACATGGAAGAGAAATATAACCTTCATATTCTAATAGGGAGTGATAGAGAATAAGGTCAAGAGAAATTCTACAATCACAAATCCATAAATCTATGATGAATTGAGGGACCATATGATTCAAAAAAATGGAGGTACAAGGATAACATTTTTTATTTCAATAATTTTTTTCTAGAGTTAAATAATTTTCATGAAAAAATATACTTTCATGATTTCAAGACAACCTCATTGTTTGTTGTTCCTTGATACACCTCACCTCTTTCTCCAAAAAGAAATGTCAATTTTTTTCCTGAGGTATTAACAAATCATGAGATCCACGAAATGCCATCCCATTTTTCAATAGTTATCATCAACACCATATTTTTATAACAAATTTTCCAATACAAATAAATCCTCATGTGGTGAGATAATACTCTACTCTCTTAAAATTCATCTAAATATTATCTTAATATTTCTATAAATAGTTTACTATAAAACCCTTCTAAAATATAAAAATCCATAACTTTAGAAAGCAGGTCAAAAAATCATCCTAGAATTTATCAACCATATATCACAAATTATCTCATGGTTTTTACATTTCAAACATGTTAATACCCTCATCATATATTCTCTTGAAACATGGTAAAAACATGAATTTCCATAAATATTTTTGGAAAACATGCATGCTTATTTATTCCAAAGTTTACTAGATAAATTACATATTTCCAAGAAGTTATAAACTTCATCCGTGATAAAATAAACCATTTTTTCAAAAAATAAATAATCAGATCCCGCGTAATCAGTTCTATCCAATTTACATTATCCAAATCAATCATCTCTTTGTCTGAGAAAAACCCAATTCTCACAACACAATGATCACATTAAGGGATATCATACCTTAATATAAATATCAATTTTATAAGTATATGACATCATTAAACATATATTTTTAAATCCTTAAAGAAAAATTATACTTAAAATACTTATATGTTTCGTGATTCATAAAATGTAATCATGAACTCCAAAACATAAGTACTTAATTCATCCAATACTATTCTTAAACAATTTATCAGGCTTCATCAAATTATTCTTTAATACCTGTTTTATATAATATGAAATATGAATCATTTATTAAGATTAATCAACCTCAATCTAGTAATTCATTTTATTATTAATGTAAACAATACTAGAATAACATCACATATCTTTCATATCTCATTTGTGGTCTATTTATCTTTATAAGTATAACTAATACTCATAACACTATCTTTTTTATGTTTATGATATTTCTACATGGAAAAATTTATTTTCATAGTGATCATAATTTAAACATATGAAACATTCAATGTTAACCATGTTTCTTCTAGTTCTATCATTTGACTAAAACTAAAAACCACCAGGTGAGAAATACATATCATAGAATAAAGGCACATAATCATGAAAAAATACTTATAGGATGTGTAAATCATGAAACCTAAATTTTAATTGTTGAAACCTTAGTTTTATCCTATATTATTCATATTCTATTATATTCAAATACTTTATATGGGTTTATAAAGTGTTTGTGAATTTCCAAATCATATTCCTCACACGTTTCAAACCAGGTGTCTAGAAATACCCATTGTCATATATCAGGTTATCTTGGGTCAGTCCTGAGACATCTTGTTAGAGTATTTATGGCTTGGTATATTTGTTCCAATGTCGAATCCACTTGTAGTTTCTAGATAGGGATGTACTTCTAGAAAACCACTCATTGTATCCTTTACCAATATTCTAAGACATTTTCATATACTTTTTCTTATCCTTAGACTTATCCTTAGTCCTTGGAGTTCGAACTATGGTTTTATCATCATAGTTTCCAATGAATAAATAATAATTTTCTCTCATACTTACTATAATGACCCAGTATTAATGTACTTATACATTAAATCATTTTTTCTGAATACTTAAAAAATTATAAAAATAGACACAATGATTTTATTCATTTAGTACCCTTGTAAACTTAAAAAGAAAAACATTAGTACATATGTGTTATAAATTATCTCCCAATAGATTCCATATGACTATCAAACTTCTTAAGAAAATTCTTACTTACTAGAAATATAAATAACATAGGGAAGGAAACATAAAAAGGGGTGTGCTCAGATTCTCAGTAAGTGTAAACATGGGAGATCTGTAAACATAATCATGAGCATAAGGGTACAAGAACAAGATTATGAAAATAGAAGATCATACCCAGCATATAAAAGATCATATGAAAGAATAATACCATAAATGTTTTAATTTTATAATACATGAATCATAATGAAATAAACAACATGATCCATGAATGAATAATATAAGAATAATACATGTAATTGTGGAAAACACATAAGAATATAATAACTCAATGTCAAAAAAGTCTACCAATACCTTTGTAACATGTTATGATTAGGATAATCTTCAAAGTACCTACTTCAATATTAGTATTCCCTCACATATAACATCTTGTTTCAGGCTTAGGATGTCCTCTTGTGTACCATCTTGTTTCAGGCATGGGATGTCCTCCTGTTTGGCCTTTAGTTTCAGGCTTTGGATGAACTCCCATGTACCCTCTTGTTTTGGGATTGGGATTCCCTCCCCTTAAACCCCTTGTTTAGGGCTTGGGATTCCCTCCCATGTACCATGTGATCTTATAAAACATTTATCATTACCCAATGCATTGGAGGGAGATACAGGTCCAACCCTTAACATAATGAAAACATACATACATGTTAAAAAAATCATAAATAATCATATCATAACCTATGAAATGAAATGGGTATCATAAACATGAAATAATATCATAACCTATGAAAAAGGATATAGGTTTTATAATAATTTCATCAAAATGAGAACCCACAAAAGAAGTGGGTTTTAAAAGAAAATAACTCGTAAAATAGAAACATATTTCATAAACATCATTCCATGAAAACATAAACCATTCATAGAAAGAATTTATTGGAAACATAGAAATGTTCCCCTAGAAATGAAACAGTAACACCAAAGGATGTTATCATAGATGGGAAATAATTTTGAGATATTTTTTTAAATAAAAATTGAGGAAAATATACTTCTTCCTTAAAGATGATTTTTAAAATATAAAACCTTTTGAAAACCATTTTCAAGAAAATAAACTGGAAAATTATAAAGTAAGAATTGAAAACATTTTTAAAGCCTTTATCCTTTTAAAACATATATAGGATCCTGAAAACCTTTTAAAAAACTTTTTTCCTTGAATATATATAAAATAAGCATGTAAAACTTTTTAAAATCACATTACTTGAAGAATACATTTAAAAAATAAAAATAAATATTTGAAATGATTTGAAAACCATTTCTATAAATATATATTTTTTAAAAAAATTATTAAAAATTTCCCGTTTAAACTTGAAAAGGAAGCTTCAAATAAATGACTATGGGTAATTATGTACATGTCGTACCAGGTGAAAAGAACATTCCTTTTATATGGTAAAAGGGTTAGAAAAATTCTTTATTTGGAAAAAAAATTAGAAGATTCCTTTTAAGCATTGGTAGAATGAAAAAAATGTAATTTTTTTAATTATCATAGTAGATTAATAGAAATTTATTGGAATACCTTTATAGAAATCATTGTTTTGAAGGAACCTAGAATTTTTACCGAAGATGGAGGTAGGGTCATATTTTCCAAAAAACTATTCTTAATTATATTTTGTACGCAAGAGTAATAAAAAGGTACTAATAAATTAACAAATCAACACTACCTATATGTGAATAAAAGTAATGATTTTTCTTGAATGATGGATGATAATATTTCATTCATGAAAATATGATCATAGACATTCTCATTAAATGGTGATATTGATTCAATAAACTCTTATCACATGGTAACATTTAATAATATCCCCCATTTTTTAAAATGAAATTACATAGATCATTAATATATCGTGAATATAATGAGACTTATGTTACAACATTTCAATGTTATCATATAAACCTCATATAAAAATATTGATTGATAACATTTCATGTTTCTCAAAGGAGGCACAATTGAGACAAAATTACTTTACCGATTTGGTAACTTTATAAACGTAATCCCCATGATAGAAATATCATAAAATAATTATTTATATACCAATATATTTAATTATAATATGTATATAATACATTAATGGTTTGTATATAGACCACACAAAATAAGTTAGTGGTGAATAATTCATGTATCTCATGTAAAAAATGAATGAGATAGAATTAATTTACTCACTTGTTAACAATTCTATGTTAATGTTTCACTTCTGGTAATATCTGCTTCGTTCTTCGCATGTGTCTTAATTGGTTATATATTTGGTCTATATAATTATATCATGATTTACAAAATTTATACCATGATATTAAAATTGTGTATATTTATTACATATTTATTATAATAATCTATATGATATAAAAGTACGAAATGTAATACACCATTCATAGAGATGGTAGGCCGAACATACGCATGAACATTATCTCTGTTTTATTGTCGTATTGAAAAAACGATAGTATATGAAATATAAGTATATATATGTATATATATAATTATAAAATATTTTTTATTATATCATACATATCATATGATTTCAATAAACACATCCTTAAATCATTCCATGTAGTGTGTGAACGGATCATATCGCTTTGAGGGGGAGGTAGTCCACACTTCCTCAAACAGAATTATCTAATACACACAAGATGGAAAGTATAAAGATATGTTTGGTAAAATAATTAAAAATTATTCTAAATTATTCTAAATATCATTTAAAAATAGAGTTTTAATCACGATTTCCACCATGGGAGGTAGTAGAGGAGGAATGACCAATCATAGTTTTGTGAGGCAGTAGTTCGTTGTACAAATAAATAATATGTTCATTACCCATTAAATGGATGTGTGCATGTAGTTTGAACTATTATAATAACAAAATATCATTAAATTTGTGTATAATTGTTTTTTTATAATAATTGAATAAGGAGAGTTGAAGGGATGGAGAATAAAAATAAGATAAAGGAGCTTAAGGGAGGACGTTACCTCATCTTTTGGTACCTCCTTTTGGTTTTCACCAAAGGAATTACTTGGATTTATTTATACCCTAATAGATAATTTAAGGAGGAAGGTAGGTATGTTGATGATATATTCAGTTAGATATTGGCTGAACATATCTGGCTTGAGAGGTCTGTGGATGTGGTAGGAGATGAGGCATTTTCTACTGGATTAGGAGTGACACTCTTGTAATACTTTTGAAATGGGAAAGCCCACCAATGTTTTATTATTGTAAATGGATCTAATATTTGTCCAAATTATATCCAAGAGAGTAAAGGGTATAAATATGTCCATAAATTGAATTCTAAACAATTTTTTAGGTAATATTATCTTGATGTTTAGGGTTTAGTCCCTTGTTAAGATCTATTTAATCACAATCATTGTAATCAATTTTAATTACCATTAGTAATTTTTTTGGTTGAAAATTTTTTATTTTATTAGAAATTAGAAATTATCGGATTAAAAATATAGAATCCATTTTTTAAATTTCTTATACAATAAGTGGCTGAAATTAATTTTGATTTAACTCTCCATAAGGGATGTCAAAGTAGGTTTTTAAAGTAAAAATGTTCAAAAGAAAGCAAGGTTTTTATAACAATTTTCAATGTAAAATTTATTAAAATTAACAAAATTGGAAAACATTGATAATATTTTTAACTAATTAAAAATTAAATTTTATCAAAATTATAATTTATCCTTATAAATAAATTACATGAAAATGCATTTTTGTGTTAAATTTCAGTATTTTTCACTATTCATTAAATAATGAAACTTTATAGAAAAATAACAACAATTCACCATAACATTATTTTAATGGTTTTATAAATAAAATAATGTCTATTTTGAAATAAAATTTATCAAATTTACAAAATTTATATTTAAAATTGGATCTTCATCAAAAGGTGGTAAAAGTGCATTAATAAAAATATATGTTTTATGTGTAATATTGGGTTTGTTATTCTCTTATGACTATAAAATCAATTGGATGAATATAAAAAATATTGGATTTAATATAATATATATTACATTATTCTCACTCCCTAATTATAATTAATGTCATTTTTTAGGATAAAATAAATTTGTGAGCATTAAAAATAATTTTTTATGACAATATTCAATTTATATTCAATTGGTTCTTATATTCATTGAAACTAATGAATTAATTTTATATTATTGTAAACCATAGGTTTTTTAAGTTATTATGACTATTTTTATCCACTAACATTACATCTATGTTTTTTATTAATATATTAAATAATAATATCTTAATAACACATTATTTGTTTGGTCAAAATCAGTCTTGCATGTTACACAGCCCATCAAGGAATGCCAATCTTGTGTGTAACATATGAAAACCTGAGTGTTCTGTATAGAGAAATGAAAACTTAATATTGCATTTAGTTTATTATTTATTTGGAATTTCGTATAATGTAATCCAAACATAGTGCTTCAATTTATATAAAATAAATATTTTCAGTATTGCGTGAAATGAAAAATATCAAAAAGAATAAATTAGTTCGAATAAAATAATTCACAAAATCATAGGGGGTTAATATAGAATACCCATGTATAATATTCTACTAATTTTCCTGGATCTCCATAGGATTATCGCCAATGGTCAAATCATAATCAATATTGATATCACCTCAATCTATGTCATGAGATTCATCCTAAAGATTACAAAAATTCTAAAACACGTGGAAGGAATCAAGTATCCTACTCATATGTGACAATGTCCTCTCTAATATGTTATAGCACAAGCATAATCCACCACCTCAAAAGTCTCAAAAAAATTAGGGTGAATGCCCTCTCACACAATCAAACCTTCTCTAGCTATGATGAGGAGACACATTTTGGAAAACATAGTCTCTAACATCATAGGACTTCTAAAAATTCAACGTTTCCTTTATCCTCTTGTGAATAACCAAAACCCACTCTATTGTAATAATATCTAAAACTTGTTCATTGAAAATGGGGGAGAATGTGTGACTATTTTAGGGTAGAAAAGACATGGCGATAATCTATTAAGTGGATTAATGAGATATGGGGAGTTGAATCTAAGAAGAAGCTATTGGAGGAGATGTTACTTAGGGGAGAATTAAATATAACAATGCTTTAAGTGATAAATCAATGATTATATATCATGATGACTACAGTTTCTGATGAAAGTAGTTCATTGGTATCAGAAATTTGTGATTAGAAATGAAGTGATTAATTGATGATGTTTCCATTATACTCTTGTTTCATACAGAAAACATGGATAATGTGTGATTAAAGAATGTGTTGAGTAAATCCTTGATCACTATCTTAATTGCGTGAAGTGAATGGTGGTTAAAGATAGAAGTAGTATTAATCAGATATCAAAATGAAAATAATTGTTATGAGAAGAGTTGTTAACAAACCCAAAGGGGGGTATTATTGGGAAAGATCCCTCAAAGGCAGTACGTGGACCGCATATAAAAAATGGTTCATGGCGGTTGAAGGATTAGTATGCGGTAGAGGCTGGATAAAAGATTAGGAAAATTATGAGTTAGTGGATCTTGGGGATATCTTTTACTATATAATAATCACTAATCCCACTGAATACTGTGGAGATCGATTATCATTAGAGAGTAACATTTTGATCTGGGATTTCGGAAAAACTGAAGGAAGTTCGCGAAGGCTGAACTGCATTGTACGAAAGAGATGACGCTAAATGTTTTAGTGGAGAGCTCTAACCTGCAAAGGATGAAGTACGTAGAAGAAGAAGGTTTGGTGTGCGATAGTTGTTAGTGAAGGCAGTCCATGAATGGAGAACAGTTCATGGATAGAGGGTGATTCACATCGGAGGTTCGTATAATTGGTACGCGGTAATGGTATGTCATAGCAAAGGTAGAGGCAGTCTGTGGATGAAGAGCAGTTCGCAGAAGTGGAAGCAGTACATGGAAGGGGTGATCTTCATACCAAAATCCATACTCAGTACTTGGTAGAGAAGGTTGTCCATTATTTTCACAAGGAATCTTGTGAACTCTTCAAATCTATTTGTGAATGTATTTTCCGGTACCTATCATTTCTCAGGAAGGTGGAATTCATCTATGAGTGAAAAAGGGATTTCAACATAGCATATACCAATAGTTGAGGATGCATTAATTCATGAAAATGAAGGGACCTACATGTCCATAAACTATGTTTGACTTAAAAGTCGATAAAATATGTGTGGATTCATTTCCAAGATTAGTGAGCGAAGGAAGAGGAATATGATGACCCATTCAACCGACAGTGAGCTAGAGAAAGAGGCATAGATAGTGACCCTTGGGAATGCATTCAGTAGACCCTAAACCATGTTAAGATAGTGAGCCTAGGAATATAAGATCTAGCCCGAACATTGTACTCATTATTGGTTATGAGACTTAGTGAATTTTTTACATCAGAACATTTTCGTTGTATGGTCCTTAGACATATCCCAGTGAGGGTGAACCAAGTAAAAATCGATGTGTCATGTGCATGATTTCACATCTATTCGTATATTTCTATGGGAGGAAGAGAGAATTGAGTTTTTTCTAACAATGAAACAAGATCCGAATTAGAAAAAGTTCTAATCTGTCATTCCCTAATTCACCCACCTCTCAGAGTATTCGGCCTAGTGGACCTAACAATGATGTTGGGGAAACATTTTTGGGGTATTGTATGCAGTCACCAAACATTCAATATAAAATATATCACACAACCACGCTATGGGAATTGTCCTAGTCATATTATATATTGCAGTTTTCATCCCATAGACATCTCACATCCATAGTTAAGAGGTAAATATCATACAAAAACATCATGACCAATCATTAAATTAATTAATTATTTTTTATATTTAACATTATTTTAATTAATTTATTATCCCTTAATTAACATTATTCCATTCAAATTCTAGTAACCACAAAGTGAATTCCATGCCCTCCAGGTATAATTCAATCGATTCCATGGTTTTTCAAGATTATTAACATTTTTATAACATTTAAGAAAAAACCCCATTGGTTAAAACATTTTTGAATCATTATCATTCCAAAATTATAGGAACTCAAGTAAACACCATAATCTACTATAAATTATGTTCATAAACTAAGAATAACCAGCTACCTCAAACAGTAGGGAAATAAATGAAGGTAAATAATAAACTTGTCCATCTAAAATTTAATGTATAACCTTATCTAGAAAGAATCAAAGATTTTGTCACAATAAAAAAATCATAGCTTTAACCTATTCCATCAATCCCTATTTCCATTCCCAACACAGCCATACATATCCCCATTCATCCCACCTTATCAAGCACTAACTATTACCAGAAACCTAGGACACCCCATCCTTATATCACTAAACCATATACCATCATAGGCTCATGTCACATCCCATAATGAGTATCACATCCAGAAATGAAAAATAATAGAGAAAGAAAATAAAAAAATAAAAATGGAATATAGGCCCCAAAAACAAAGGTATCCAGCCCTTAAAGAAAATAACCTCACTCCACACCAAACATTAAGATCTATAAAAAAACATAGTATATTTCCATATTGGATTAACTGATTAATTTATCATAGGTTACAAATATAAGTAATTTTGTTTATCATCTATTAAAATATACAAATTGTTTAAACATTCTATCAAGTATAAATTCCAATTTCATAAAACATTAAGGAAGAACTACTCTATTAACATTCACCTTTATTATTATCAACAACAATAAATTTCAAGATTCATACTCTTTATCCAATTAAATAAAAATATATAATAACAAATTCAATTTCATATTCATCAGGAATCATTTTATTTCCATAAAACTATGTGAATCAATGGATTCTATAAATAATTCTCTTTAAATATTTAATCAACAACATTATCAGAATTATGATCATAAAAATTTCTATAAAATTATATATTCTAAAATATAGAATAACAAAAAATCTAACCAAATCATAAAAAAAGATAAAACACTGTCTATAAAATCAATAGGCTAACCATTATTACGGTGTAAAAACATGTAATCTATGAGAGACATAAACCATTTATTTCCAATAAACACGTTTCTTCCATATTAATGTTAATTACACCATAACCAAAATAGATAAACCATGATAAATTTATTCTTTCACATCAAATTAAGAGAATAAATGAATCTCTTACCTAAAAGATTTTGATATTTTATTATCAAGAACTGAGTTGCAAATAAAAACTCTAGTCAACTATTTTGTAGGGAAACTACATGCCTCCAAGAATGTTTCAAAAAATTTGTGCCAAAAAAATAAAAGTAACTCCATAAAAACTGATGATATAAACCTCCATAGAAAAGAAATAATGAATAGTATCAAATAAGGATTATTGGAAAATAAACCCCAAGAGGAAGAGGGAAAACCCTCTTTGGGTCATCATAGAGAAAACACAGGAAGCTAGGGATCAATCCTTATCCAAAAATATTTGAAAATCCATGATAAGGATATTTTATACACCTTGAATTTGGATAAAAATATCTAGTTCTAAGCGGAACTGGGGATTTGGTAGGTTTTATTGGAATCCAGCTAAAGAGACTACCATAGCATTAATAGCACATTCACATAATGGACCAATTTTAAGACCAAATGAAAAACATTTCACCAAGATCAACCAAACCTAGTATTAATTCACAACATTAATTACAAGTTCACAAAGTGTGTTTTCATAGTCAAATCATGAAATTTGACTCTTTATATAGTCATGTCCAAAACTGATGGTTCACGTCATGAATTTCATCTTGAAAACTATCCTCACACAAGCTGTGATTTTCTATTTAGGCTAAAACCTAAATAAAATTTCATGGATATAGTTCACATCATTAGCTTATCGTACATCCTAATTCCATCTCTCATACTTCACTAATCATGCTCTAGGATTCTTATATGCCACATAGTCCTTATATACATGCAATGGAATGGGAAAAAAAGATCTAGGACCTTAAACATAAACCTTATAAACAACCATTTTTTATTTTAAATCCAAACCCACATGTCTCTCTGTCCTTTCCCCTCACAACACCCTTGTGATTCTATATTTACCACTCACCTAACATTCCATTCCAAGAAAACGTCCCTTTTCACCTATAAAATTGTATCACCTCCAATATATTTAAGGCACACATACCCTTTAAATTTCTGTAGTTACCTAAACATTTTACCTATCCTAGCAGCATCTTACACATTTTTCATCCCTTTGATAAGATTAGTCATTCAAATACCCCCATTTATAACATGTATTTCAAGATAAGTATCAAGACCTCTACATGGTTATTTTTCACTCCTCAACCATTTATTCTCTATCGTTATCCTCCAAAAAAATTCTAGACATACTAGTATAACAAAATTTATATAATTAGTATATTGATTTTTTTATATTAATGTAAAATCCATTATCTATATCTATCATTTCAATTCATAAAATTAAAATTTCCCTCATGTTCTGTGTGAGCTACAACCTCTATGAACGGCATATTTCATTTTTCATCACTACCTTACATGGATGGATATAAGAGTTTATTTAGTGAATAAAAACTATTTTTATACAATGTTTTAGGATTTTGAAATATAAATTACGAATCATATTAATAATATTATCAACAAGTGTTCTTTGGGAATTTAATGGGTTGAAATGATAATACCAAGAGGAAGAATGATTTCTTCTTTTTTAGTTATTTTCTTATTATCTTACCCTTTTCATACAAAATTATATAGTTCATATTTATATCTTTAATAACACCATAATAATATTATTATGCTTATTTAGTAATGATACTATAATAAAATAACTTCTATATTCATTTGTTTATTAGATCATGTTCATGTCTGGGTATGTTTAACCACCTACATGAATGATGCTGTATATGTTTATCATTGATAGTATTATAAAATTAATTAGAATTATAATATTATTTTAATATGTATATAACGTTTTTTAGGGAATGTTATGATTCATATTTTACTCACTATTGAGATACACATTTTTACTTATAAAAAATTAGTGAAACAAGAACTTCACCCATTTCATTTCACAAAACAAAATGAAAAAACTCATAGAATGGACATAAAATTATATAAATAATTATGTAAAATCTATTCATGTACCTTAAATAATATTTTATGGGGAAATTATTATCAATTTATGATAATTTATATCACTATAATCAACTTTTATGAAATAATCATTGTTACTAACATATGGTTATAAAAAAGAATAGATAAATAATAAATGTATAATAAATTATTTTAGTTTATTTGTTTACAATTTTATTGATATGAATATTTTTTGGAAACAAGTTATTAATATTATTATGTTTATTATACTGGAAGTTAAATAGATTTCACATAAGTCAATATTAAAGGTAAGGGATTCTCATCTCAATTTTCTTTCTCTGAGATATATCATATTAACCACCTATTTTTTATGTATATATATTTACCTATAGATATTTTCATCATAGTATTAATTCAATAAAATGTATTTAAAACCCCATATTTATATTTATCTTTCATGTTCTTTTGATTAAAAATATACCAAATGTTTTAGGGGTTGTCATCTTAACTTTATTCCTTTTGTACTTATACCATTTTCACCACTTGTTTTGTTTCTTTGTGGTGTTTATATAACACCCTATGGATTTTTCATCATAATTTTAATTTAATTAAATATATTTTAAAATCTATATAATTTTTTTATCTAATTGTATTACAATGGAAAATTTACCAATTTTTAAGGGTTTTCTTAGAATTCCCCTTCATTAAAGAAGAATTTCACATTTTTCGCCAAATATTCACTAACATGGTGTAATTACTACCCAATTTAAAAATTTTAACCATAAATAAAATTTAATAATGTGATATATAATTCCATTTCCTTGTAATTATTTCATTTTATTTAAATTCGTACACTACCAAATTAGTAAGGCATTTTCCTAACGCAATTTATTTCATTAAGTTATAAAGGTTTCTTCTTAAACTCTATTATTTTAGGCTCGATGAATTATTTCACTTACAATTTCCTAAGATATTATGAATTAATTATGTAGGTAATGTGACATTTTTAAATCAAAACCTTTTCCTTGATCAATTTCTTTCTCATAGAATTACTATTTCATTAATAATAACTCGCATCTTCTTTAATGAATGATTTTCACTCTGTATGTATTAGTTTTTTTTCCACAAATTTTTTCATTTTTTATTTAGATACCCATATTGATTATTTATTTTGATCTTAATATTTATATTTCAATATATTCAAAGGTAATCATTAATACACTTTAAACAAATGTGTCTTTTTAATAATGGGATTTTAAAATATTAATTCTTTTTTCATATGATGATCATATATTTTGTTCTCCATGCCTAATTTTCTATGGAAAACTTTATATATTTCTAAAATCTCCAATATTGGAATTTATTTTTATGTGGTGTTTAAAAATATTTGCATCTTAACTTCTTGATAATAATTCATGAAAGTTCCTTATAACATCAGCTCTTTATGAAAATGTTAGAAAATATATTCTAAAAACTCTTTTGATGGTTTCTATTATATTTTACCATTTAAATACAAATTATATATCATACTACAACGATATGTTTATTGATTTACCCTCTAAATGCTCATATAAATTTAAAGATCATACTATAATTATTTCATAAGGATTATGTTCTCTATCACTATTCATCCCTCTCTTGAATTTATTTTTTTCTTTTGGGTCTTTATTCATTAATATGATTAAAAAATGTTATATCATACCCATTACGGAATTAATCATATGTCCATTACTCTATAAGTTGTTAATACCATAAAAATTGAACGGTGTTTACTGAGATATTTATTCCATTAATTAACTAGGGATTTATTTACAATACATACACAAGTTATTTAAATAAGGAAAATTATGGATTACAAAGGAAAGTTTATCTCATATTTTTTTAATAATTCCTTTCATACGGTGAATGGATCAGACATAATTAGTTTGACACGAAAATATGTAACCCCATAAAGAATCAGTAAGTATGATAAGAAAAACTATTTTTGGTATTTGGTGTATGTCTATCCATTTCTTTATAATCTCAGCATGAGTACTTGATTATATAAGTTATTTTTAATGTCCTAGTATGAGGCCTTGATAATTGGAATTATATTTCTGGAATTATGCATTCCAACATGATGAAATTAGTAATTATTATCCATTTGGTTATTACCACTGCTATATTATCCTTATATATATTACCTAATCATGATTTAGTATATGAAATTATCTGATAATTATTTATTCCTATAGAATTATTCATTTCTTGTTTATTCCATGATTACTTCTATTGTACACTACCCCATACTGATCATATGAGATTAAACTTTTTATTATATTTCTTTTCCTTGGGTATTAAAGGAGTATGTTATATAAGATATTTCTGGATGGGTATGATGTATGGTGATTATTTTTTGGAGATGTTTAAAGCTTAATATAAATTAATAAATCATTGGTCTAGTGTTAAAAAATACACAATTTATTTGAATTGTATGGGTTTAATTACATGAAATTTTATCCCGACTCTCTGAACCTGTAAGACTAAAAGGCCTTAGGTTTGTAAGTGACTCAAAAGTTTTTATAGATATTATAATTTTTGATGATTAATATTGGTTAGTTTCATTTGGTTTAAAATATGGAATGTATATTATATCTTTATTATCACTAAATTCATGGGTTTGAGTCCCAGGAATCACAAAAGCTATATAAAAATAACTTGAACTCAAGGGGATATATAAGTAATATCGGAACATGTTAATGAAACTCTTTAGTCTGTATAGAAAAATTAAATTCCAAATATAAAATCCACTAAAAATATTATACAGGGCATAAATTCAAAAAATATCTCATAAAAGTTATTTTAAAATCCATAAGACCACTTTAATTACAAATCCTTTTAAAACTATCTCCAAGGTGTTTTAAGAAGCACAAGGAGTGTACATAAATTATTCTAGCTTCATATATCTTAGGATCCCTTTAAACCCATTTGTATTTGAAACACTAAAACATCAATATAAAAAAATATAAATCCATCTTCATTAGAATATATACATTGTTTTGTAAGAAAAAACAAGATTAGAAAAGTCAAGAACCCTTAAAAAATCAAATAAAGGGAGTTTCACAAAAACAAATACCAAAAAGGGATGAAATAAATTCATATTAAATGATTAAAAATATTTTAGGTCAAAAAAAGGCCATGTAAACCCTACTAATTGAAATTATTATGATTATAAAAATATTGCATGAATATATAACCACCATGTCCATTTGGGTTTGATTAAGAATGTTAAAGAAATATAAATAAGTGGGGAGAATGGTGAAGAATATAAATGAGGTCATTACATATTAAAAACATGATTAAACCATGGAGAAGGGGAAATAATTCATGGAGGAGTGTGTGTGGAAGTTTCCTACATATCCTTTTAACTACAGTGTGTTAGAATTTTAATTGGAGCGGATAAAACGTGGTTAAATAAAAAAATGGTCATTTTTGTAAAATCCCAAAATAAATAACAAGTTATGTCTCATCATTAGGCCACATGGTTTACAAAACCATTTTCTATCAATGTAAAATCCACTATGATTCCTAGGTGATTCCACATGGTTTGAAAATATGGTTTAATAAACAATGTGATATTCATGTACATGAAAATTGAAATTAATACCCTATTAATAATAGTTATAATGCATGATAACTTTTGTCTATCTCCTAATAATGAATACTATAATCAATTGATTTTTTAAAAAAATTAACTAAAAAGTCACTAATTATAATAAAATTTATAATTGAATAAAATAATAATAAAATTTGAAATCAACATGTTATAGTTGTAGTGGATATTTCTTTAATAATTATGGACCAAGTTGGTGTAAGTATTCTTCATAGATATGTTCTTCCCATGTGATGGGGAATAAGAATCTATTAATTTGAATTAAAATTGATAAATAAGGTTCTTAAAATTAAAAAATTATTAGATACTAAATTACATTTTCATTGATAAATTAAAAAATGGTTGAATCAGCATGAGTAAAACTGAAGACTTGGTTGTTGAAGGACTTGTTAAAAATTTACTCAGTGTTAACCAATTATGTGACATGGGGCATGTAATAAATTACACCAATAAAGATTAAAATATAAAAGTAAAATAACAAAAACTATTTATGTAGGTAAAGTGACCTAATTGGAATATCCACCATATTTTTTGATAAGAAGATATTTTATTTCTATATGTGGGAGATTAATATGGCTTATGGATAAAAAATGGTATTGTCAATTGTGCCAATATTCTTTGAACGAGTTGGAGAAAAGTTAAAGAATGAATGATATCTATAATATTATTTGTAATCATACTCATATGTGTGACATTTTTATAAACATAAAGATAATTTATAAAACTTATAAACATAAATATAATAAGTTCACCGTGGTTTTTAGAATTAGTGAACTTGGATGTTAGTGGGATGATATCATTTATATCTATCGATGGGAAGAGGTACTATGTACTATTAATTAATTAATATAATATTATTTTATAGTTCATCGTGATCACTCAAAACTTTGATGAGTTTAACTACATAACAAATTATTGAAGGTTAAGAGAGAATATTATTATATGTAAAATTATGAAAATAAAGATAAAAAATGGAATGGAGTTCACCAACAAAAAATTGGTGTATTATATCACAAAGAATGAGATAATTCATCATGATTTAGTATTGTGGGATTATAGTTAAGAAAAACTATGTTTAAGAAGAGGAACCAGACTCTCAAGAACATGGATTAAAATATGGACATTTCAAAATTCATACTAAATAATATTTCGAAAAAAAAAACTTAACAACAATCTATATCAAAAATATACATTTATAATGTATTGATGCTTAAATGAATATCTGTGAGATGTATTACAATAATAATCAAACCATGAAATAATTTTTACCATTAAAAATAAATGATTTATTCTTAATAAGGAGAAAAAAATAGAAGAATTTTAAATCATATAATATTGAGGTAATTTCTCTAGTTTTCTCATTTAATATAAAATCATATTAACGTTTCACTAAAACTCTTGTTAAATGTTTTGAAATACAAGGTGTCATTATGGACTAAAATGAGAAAAAAATTAGCAAAATATTTAGATATTTCTAAAAGAAATAGTTGATGAGTTGAATATCTCCAGGGGATGGTTTTTGGTTTTTATTCTCTACGATGATGAAATTTTTCAGTGTCGGATTTATCAACATCAATGATTTTTTTATTTCTGGTTATCATGATTTTTTAGTGTTCATTCCTCAAAGTGGTTATAAGGGAAATGGTGGAGTGATGATGGTGACTATGGTCTTTAGATGTGGACAACAAAAACATGGTGTATGGATGATGTCAAGTATTAAGGTTCTTTCATTAGTGACGTTTGAAGCTACGATATCAATGAATAGTGAGTTGTCGCCAGCATCTACTGACGATGGTGATAATGAAGTGGTTTCATGTCAGGGACGAGGCTTGAGGAGGCTCGATGCTTAAGAATCCATGACTCGAGGCATCTCAGTGTTTTTTTTCATCATGAATTTAATGGTTTTGGTTGATTTTGAATTTTGAAACAAAATGCATATTTCTTGAAAGTGATTTTTGAATTTTGTATTTGGGTAATCTCATGTATGGTTCAGTTACCACTCAACCAAAAAGTGGATATTTAAAATCAAATAAAAATATAATTTTATATCAATGTCAATATATGATGACTGTGAGGATTCTAATGGGTAAGATGATAATGAGCAAGTTGAATCAAGTTCTTTAATAATATACAATTCATGAATAATGAATGTATTGAAAAAAAAAAATTTGTGACTAGAAAACTCTACTAAAAATTAAAATAATGAAGTCTCTATAAAAATCATCACTCTTATCGATAATAGGACCTCATAAATTTTCTAGGGTCAATTAAATATGTGAATTCTATTTAACCAATTAATAACGCTCCTAATGAAAACAAAAAAAAATTAATCTTTGGATATTTTTATGAGGATGGATGATAATAATAATTCTAGTAAAAAATGTTTTTTCCATAAATAATAAATAAAGAAGGAAAAGTTATTTGAAACAAATAATGTTTTATTTGAAAATGATACTCAAAATTGTATTTGATGGATGTGTATGATAAATTTTCTCTTATAGATCTATTTGAAATGAATATATTATTCATGTTCATTACAGAGAAATAGAAATTCAAGTTATTCTAAATTAATTTTAAATCTATATTTCATAGTGTATTTATTAATGAAGAAGACTTCATTAAACATAAAGAAATATATTTCTCATACATTAAGATGAGAACAAAGTGTATTGATTAAAGAAATAATTTTATGGGTTGATGTAAGAACCATGACTATGGTATTCTCATATTATTGAATTTTGGAAAATCATGTTTTTTATTGTAGAGGAGTTGATAATAATATTTGTGTTAAGAATGAAAATAATCATAATATGATGGTCCTTACATGTATGACTATAATAATATTTTTAGGGTAAAATTAGGCTCATTGCAATGAGTTTTAAAATTTTATGAGGAAATCTTTTTAAATACTAATTACTGGAAAATTAAAATGGTCCCTTAGTTTATAGGTAATATAAAACCTGAATGAGCATTTATTTTTTAATAAAAATATTCTAACTACGTGATAAAAATATTATTATTGAGTATTATAAGGTAGTGGAAACACATGTTTCTTTTAAAATTATGTTTTAAATAGATGAATATAGAAAAAGTTTAATATCACAAACTATTGGAAAATTATTGTAAGATTATTATAATTAATTTTTAAATGACCTCACATAATGTTTTCTAATTACCAATACTCAATTTATCAATGTTTTACCAAAAAAACACTTTATACTAGATATAAAATTCGTTTTTATATTAATGTAATAGTGTATTTTAGACTATAATATTGTGAATAATTATATGAAGAGTTGTTAGAATACATACATATGTTTTAGGTTAGTTTAAGAGATAAATGAAAATCTATATAATGTTGTACATTTCACCATTGATATCTTTTAATTAATTAGATAAGAATAATGTAAGATTTTGTTTCATTGAGAAATATGGAAGATTAATATATTAAGGATACTAAACCCCATAAAAACCTATTTTGTATGAATTAAAAACTAGAAGATATTGTAGTTGAAGTAAAATTGCATATTTCAATCAAGTTTAATAAGACAAGTTCTATTAATATTAGAAAAAATCATCCCCATTACTCAGTGATAAAACATATTTATCTCAATTATAAAATTATATAAGATATAGTTTTTCTTGGTATAATAATATTTTAGTATGTTTCTACTCAAATTTTTATTACATATATTATAACAAAGGATTTTTTCAAGGAATGTTTTGAGAATAATCAATTAATTGATAGTGTTTAACCATATCCATTCATAAGAAAAATTAGAATAAGGGTACCCCACTAACTCAATTTTATTTTCATTCCACATTTAACGTCATTGCGATAAATCCAAATAATGGTTTCTCTAACACGTGGAATCAAGAAATTTATTGTGTCTCCATTTATTTGTTTGTATAAGTAAAATATTTCATTATAAGCTTCAAATATGTTATATTTGGGAACCTTGAAAATGGAAGAGATATATAGGCACATATTTCCATTTATGTGGGATATGGTTAAGGAAAATAAATACTCAAGGAATGTTGATAATGTATTTATCTAGTGGTGATATTGGGGTAATTTCCCAAAGTTTAATGATTTTGTTAATGGAAAGGGGATAATTTCCATGAGAAGAATTATGGGACAGTATGAAAATAAAAAATTAGGAGGATTTTTATAATGTTTGGATTGATATTCATATTTATAAAGTGGATTTAAAAGTTATTTGTTACAATATTTAATGAAAATATGTTTCTAGTGAAACAAATATTTCATTTGTTAGTGAAAAGTCATATTTAGAGAAAAACATGATCTTTAATGAGGTGATTAACTGGGGATCTTTTCCTTTAAAAAAATCACATGTATAAAATTAATCATATGATCAAATAGTGATTTTAAATTTAATAACTTCTTATACTATTTAAAATAAACTTGGGGTAGTGGAAGGATTGTTTTTGAAAACATGATTTAACAAGTTGGAATGTTATCCACAAACCAAATGGGAATGACTGTTAGAAAATATAATTATATATATATATATATATATATATTAGGGTCTATTGGTTTAAAAATATGGTGGAATATTATTTAAAAGTATAATAAAATATGGGAATTAATTTCATGAATTTTCAAAAATGATTTTTGTAATATGGAGAAGCTTTACCAAGGAATACATAAATCGTACTCCAACAATCTAAGAATCTTGTCATGAGTATTTGTTTCTTGTTTTTTAGAGATTATTATATGCTTAAAGCATAAATAGAAGATATTATTCCATGATATTTTGGTAAGATTAAATATTTTTACATGTTTTAATTAAGGGCATGGTATTATGATATAATGATAGGTGTTATTATGTGAAGTTAAAGTTTGTGATGTAAGGTATGACGCTGTGAATTTTTTATATTTTTATGGAAGGATTGATCACACCGTGAGGAATTTAGTTTCACTATGAAATTATTTTATAATATATTTTTTATAATTTTCATCGTTATGTGAAATATGGATTATGAATAATCTTATATATAAACTTTTGGAGGATTAATGAATTACATCAAGATGAAACTGATCATCCTATGATTTTATTGAGAAAGTATATTTTTCTTATTTTAAATTTAATTTTATATAAGAAATATATTATCCAGTGATTGGGGATTTTTTACTAATATTTTATGGGAATGGATGGTTCAATCTTCACAAAATTCATGAATAAAATTTAATAATTTAATCAATTAAAATTTATATACTTTTTTCAAGAATTTGGAAAAATATATCCCTCAAAAACATAGATGATGAAATGTAATTATAGAGGTGAAACATTAAAGTATAAAGTAATATTTTATTGTAAATAATATAGTGTATTTAAGATGTTAATATTAGCAAAGATTCATAGAGTGCATCCTGTTTATTAATAAGGATGTTGTTGTAACATCATTATCTGTATGAACTCTGGACTCAATCCATGGTGACAAAGAGTTATGTTACAGGAGCAGTTTTTTATTTTATAATGCAAGGATAAGTAAGTTATTAGATATTTTTTTGGGTTTTAAAACTATTTGTACATTGAATCTATTCTAAAATTATATAAATAAGTAGTGATTTCATAGTGATATTGTCACACTCACACATCGTTGAGTGTATGCACCATGGATGTAAGCCAAGGGGGTGAACAATGTAAACTTTTTCTTGTACCTCCCTTTTAAATTAGTTCTTATAATCACCTTGAGGGAAATAAAATAGTTCTAATTAATCATCAAAGAATATATCTATAAATTTTTCTTTCAATTTTCCATACCCTTATTCACCCCCACCCCTAGGGTGTCTTCCTTATATGGTTCCAAAACAAGTATATCATTAAAGTAAAAATATAGTCTTGATTAGCCATAGTTTCCAAAAGAAACATGTTGTTGGGAGTTTCAATTGGGATATCATTGATCATAGTGGAAAGAGGTAGATAGTTGGATACATTAAAGGTGATACGAGGGGTGGGTTTGGACATTGTATTCCATGGGTGATATTTTTCAAACAATCAATATTTGTTCAATTTAAAGGTTAAATTATGAAACCCTCTAATGAAATTATGAGAATGAGTTCAAGGAATATAGATGGAAGAAACCAGTGATGGTGGTCATCCTTTTTGTTAAGGGATTATATAGTGGAAAATTCACTAGTTGAAAGGGGATAATAGATGAGAGGGTTAATGATATAAACGCTCTAATTTTAATATCATATGTTTAAATTGTTTGAACTAAAGAAGGTTTAAAACACCTAGTTTATGAGATAGTTGGAATTTACTTGCTCAAAAAATGATTAGAAGGATATAGTGACGAAAATTGGTATTGGGTATGGTATCCTAGACACACATTCTTGGTGTTTAAGTTTGATAAGTTTCATAATTATAATCAAACTCGAGGAATACGTATAGTTGGTAATATTTAATCGATGTATTAAATTTCTTCATCATTACTATATATCTTTCATTTGATATACCCCCCACATTCCATTTTAAAATTATTTAATTATTACTTAAATAATTAAAAAATTGAGGAACTTTATTTTGGAAGATGTCAATTTTTTACACATAAATTGCCAATTTTACTTGGTGTTATTTATAGATCATGATGGTGTGAATTCTAAATACATTTATCATCCTTGATATATTATTTTTTTATTTTGAAATTTTTGAACATTGAAATTTATGGTGAATGGTTTGATAAAATTATAAGGGAACTATTGTTTTCATTGTATGAAATTGAATTCAATAATACCATTTATTGATTAATTTTAGTCCATTTAGATGATATAATTTGTAAATAAACGTTTCCCCTTTAGTGAATGTGTTTTCACTAAAGTAAATTTTGAGGCAACTATAGTATACAAAGATCTACTTAATGAGTGCAATGATTTAAAAAATGTCAATGATTATGTTATTAAATTGAGTATTTAATCTGGTGATATAGGTCAATGATCTAATTTCATTTAATGGATTTAAAATCATTTAGTTCTATTTTACTTTGATATGTTTATTATTATTATTATATTCATCTCCATAAGTTTTTATACATTGGATATTATTAGTTTCTATTTTCTCTCTAACTATATTTAACTCATCATAGGGAACGTTTTAATGTGGGTATCATGGTTTATATGTATAGTTTCATGGAATATTATTTATTTTCCTTATCTAAATGATTATATCAACCATAAGATGATTAAAATTTGGTATTTGATGATTAAATAATTTTATGATGATTTGTATGTTGATGATGAAATAGTTGGTATAATAATAGTTTGGTCAGTTACTCAATTAATGATACAATATTATATAATTCACTCAACATTTTACTATTATTTTTTCCATTGATGGTAGTATCATTCACTGTACAACAACTACCCAAGGGAAGTGTTCTTCAGTGTTACCCAACATCTTGTTAATGGATGTTCCAATTGGATATTCATCCTATTATCCTCTCTCACACCCCATAGATTGGTATATATTAATATGTATTAGATATTCTAAGGATTGATTAAGGATACAGATATTGGCGTGGAACATGTATAATAGTTATTTATTTATAGGATGTTAAACTTTAGTTATGTGGATACTATTTGGAGATAGTTTTTTTGTGAATAAAATTTTATATATTTTAAGGTCTATATTATATTATATATACACACTGTTATATTTTGGACTATGATTTATTTTGATATTGGTATTTTTTTTCAAAAGATATCAGCACAAAATTGTGAATTATAATTTCCATGGATGAGGATTTATCTCAATTTAATGTTCACGTATTTTTCTAATAAGTGGTATAAATGGTGATATCATGAATATATATAATGATTTCACTAATTTTATTATTATTAATAAATTATTCTGACCTTGATATTTACTTATTTTTGAGGATTCTCTACTAGATATATGGATATATTCACCATTATATTTACATATAGGCTTATAAGACCAAATTGGTGGAGAATCTGAGAATCACCAGATTAGTCTCCTGGGTTGTTAATTGGATCTTGAGTTGTAATATGATTCCTAAAACAACTATGTTATATTATACTACATGATTTTATTAATATTTTTTATGGGAAATTAGAACCCTTTCACTAATACCTAATATTTATATATATTAATTATCATGATATGAGGTAATAATGTATACAATATTGGTCATGGATTAGAGTTTAAATTATTATTATAAATTTATATATTGTTTTCTATAGAAGGTAATTTTATCCATTTTAGTGTTAAACCCCCTCTAAGATAGTCAACTATCCTTGACCTTTTGAATGTGGTCTTGGGGTTGTACTCTTATTCCTGTTAAAAATCTACGAAGGGGTGCTGGTGATGATTAGATATATTACAGTGGTATCAATGTAAATAATTTAGTTATATATTATATGTTGGGGTATTCATAGGTGATATTTTTTGGGTATGTGAGGTAGTAGTGCATATGCTTCTAGGATAGTAATTAAACCAAGGAACCCAGTTATGGAAGAAAACATCTAATGTATTCTAGTATGGGGGCCTTAATGTTTTTTAAATATTAATTTGGGACGAATTTACCTTCTAAAAGGTATGTTCTAGCTTTGGGATCAGGCATCCAAAAATTTCATTTATCTCATGATGGTTATAAAAGATAAATAGAGATTGATGGTACCAAAGGGGTGAACCAAGGGAATAAAATTTTCTATTTTAATCTAAATTTGTAGTCATGGGTTTAGGTTGACTAAATATATTTTATTTTTTACCCAATTAACTATGATATTTCAGTTATTTGAGGTTTAGGAGAATCTGGAACCCATTATACAATAATAATTTGAGATAGAGGTTCCAAAAAATGAACACTCACACAGTAGAGTGACATAAATTTATTAGTAGGAAATGTTATCAAGGTATTATAGATCAATTTTGAATCAATTATTATAGAATGAGATTAAATATGTTCATACTTTATTCCATCTAGTTAATAATTCAAATGATAACTATGGTCCATTCATGGTGATCATTTTATGTATGATAGATTTATAGTAGTGATAGATTAATATTTGTGACTAAAAATGATTCCATGCTTTCATGGAATCATTTTTTATGTATTCCAAGGGATAAATTCTATAATAAACCTTTATAGTTGAGAATAATGTTAAAAATTATATTGAGGATTTATAATTTTTGAGAGTATGGGGTGATGTTTTGGGGCCTGATATTTTATTTCCAGAAAATTCTATTTGACGATGAGGTATTGGCATGACATTTTAAGTACAATGTGAGGTAATTTATCAAGATATATACTAGAATAATATTGTTGTGAATATAAAATGAGTTTTCGGATTGAGATGAATTTTAGATATACTGATTGCTAGGATAACCAATTTTCTAGAATGGATTCAACATAGTCTCATCTAACGTGAAATTAGTGGCCAATGATTCAATTACAAAAAAGTTTTTAGTTCTCAATGAAACTCTATGTGTCGATTTTTCACATGACCATGTAGTTTCATATTAGAATGTTCTTTGATATATTATAAATCTTAGGGATTTTATTATTTTCTTTTTTTTGGTTGGATACATCCTCAGATGATGTGTCTATCAATCTAGGCAGTTAATAGGAGAATAAATTAAAGAACATTAGTTGATCATTCCCCCCATAGGTTTTGAAGGCATCCAAATCATATTCAATAGTGGTATCCCTTCCTATACTTGTTTATCCCTACCTAGTAGTATTAGTTTGGATAATAAAAATGGTTTACCCAATATAGGAAATATGGCTTTGTTATTGTCATTTTTAACCACAATTTAGATATAAAAAACAAAATCAAATTATTCAAGGTTTAGTAGTATATAGGAATCATATCCATAGTGAAATAATATTTAACTTATGATTTCATTATTAGTTATATATATATGTGGTGGACAGTTCAATTTCTTTTTGAGGTATAAACTATGTATACTTTGTAATTGTTTTCAAAATTAGTAGACACTAGGTCATCACACTCTTCCATCACTCCCTATCTTGTCTAAGCGCATTATCTTTTAAATTAAGAGGCTATACATATTATTAAAGTTATAAATAGATATTGTAGAGTGTTTGAGGTTGTTATATGTCTTTTATGGTTGTGATATGTTCATTGTGGAAGATCATATGTCATAAAATTCAATCCTATTACTTTCGCATTCATATGATTCCATCATTAACGTGAATTAATTTGTTTCAATTTGGTACTGAATCAATTGGTATCACCAAATGGTTATCAACTTTGAGACAAGTAGATACCACTTAATTTTAATTTGTTAGAGGGATCAATGGTTGAGTTATAGATGGGTTGGGCCCCACAAGTTTTATTTTTAGATAGAGACCCAATGTTGTGTGTGGTAAAAAATATGAAGGATAAAATTTATTATATTTTTTATGAGTTATTATATGTTTTCAAAAAGTAAAAGATGAGTGTACCTCTAGCAAATGAAGTGTAGTTCAATATAGAGGTTCAACCTTTTATAATTCTAATAATTTTTGGAACATTCTGATGTTTTTGAGTAGAGGATCTAAAATAGTGATTTTTTAAATAGGGGATTCCCCTTTCCTATTATTTCACTATATGGTTTAAAAATATTATTATCTTAAAATTAGAATGTTAATTTTAGTCTTATCATTGATTATCCTAAAATAAATTAGGCGATGATGAAAAATATCATCTATTTAGGGATGATATTCAACTTTTTCATATAAGGGTCAAAAAATCCTTTTAAAAGATAAGTTTGAGATTTAAATTATAACCCATTGACCCAAACCATTGGGTTTGAGTGAGAGAGACACAATAACTCATGTGCACCTCCCCATATACAATTGGTTACTCAAATAATGTAATGGTCTAAGCATTGTCCATGGGGAGACTATACACTCTATTTCATATCCCTAAAATAATAATATAAATAATATATAACAACATAGAGTAAACAAGGTGTAAAAAAATATCAAACGGAACAAATTTCATACAGTAAATAAATGAGATCCTTATCTATAAAGAAAAACTAGATTAATTATGAAAGTTATTAAATAACTAAAACACTATAGAAATCCTCTAGAGTTTTTGTCAGTCCCGCAACCAACTACATGCTCCAGGGCTAAAATATCTTTCATAGTCCCCTTACCCTTTCTTGAATCCCTATAAATGAATTTTTCACGTTCATTGAGATTCTCATATAGATGGTGATTAACAAAACACAATATGACACCATAAATGAATCGTTAACATATGTCAAAATATATAACAGTTTTATTTCGAGATAATAATAAATACACAAGAAATAATAACAAACATATTCCCAGCACATGTGTGCTAACCAAGACAACATTATATATGGCCATTCCTAATCTAGATTTATTCCATAAAGATGATCAATTAATTCATAAGTGATCAAAAAGTATACACAATTCTGGAAAAATTTCAATCGAAATCTAAAAGGCATTGAGTGAACATAATAATAAGTATCCACAAGGAACCAAGTTCCAACACATTACTCAATATCTTCAAGGCTTCAAATTTCTGCCCACACTATAAGGTTATCATGAACCCACCTCATGTATATATCCACCATCATCATCATCACATGTTTTTCACACCCCCCCCCCTATAAGGGTTACTAATACCATGGTGGTCCACCTATAATAAATACCAAGAAAAAATCTAAAACGGAATTTTAACACACATAACATGGAAGATCATAACAATTCAATCATTGTATGTCATCATGAATACATAATATGAATATATAATAATATATGATAAACATCAAACATGGTAACAAGACACTATAGAAACACACATGAAATCAAGAATTATATATGGGTATCATAGGCTATACAATAACCCATTAGAAAACTCCATCAAACAAAGAAAATAATTTATGCTAACATAATGTTAAATTGGATATCCACAAAAACCCTAGCTCTGGTGGACACTTATGATTTAGTGACTCTTCATGAATGATTTTGATTTGGAATAGGAGATCATAGTGAATCCCCTATTAGTGTCAGAGAATATGTTTTCCCTTGAATTGGAGTGAGATCATGCTCCAGGATCCAAATGTTTTTCTTTCACTAATGTACATAGTAAAACTTACCAACTGGTTAATTCATCACAACCGGTTGCATATAACAAGATAATGGCATATTTTTTGTTGTGGCAGACCCATATGACCATTATTAAATATTTAATCTAAGTAAATATTTCTATCACTGGTGAATCAATTTGGTTACGGGTGATTATTCCTGGAGCAACACCAATCTCCAAACAAAGCTCATTCATTCTTAGAATGTTTCAAACTGAAAACTCATTCCAATTGGATGTGATTATTTTAATCTCATTTTATACACAAATTAATACCTCTATATGGTCTAGAATATTAGAAACACGGTTCTCAAACAAGTTGTTTTTATAATCTCTAATTAGTATATTAATTTCAATCCAATTACATAAAAGAAAAATTATACCCAATTATAGATAATACTCCATGGACTCATCTATTTTTTTACCACCTGAATATCCCCTATGATCTTTCATCATGTGTGTGAATTTTAAAGTTTCCAAAGACTCTGAATCTCATAGAAAATGATAAAAATTATAAAGTCAAAGTGGGATACGAGTACAAGTTTTCTTTTTGTAATATTGAAAAAAATAGTTGTTCAATTCATATCCAACTTTAGATTCATTCAAAAAAAAAGTAAATTCCCCCCTCAGATAAATCCTAGAAATAGGTGGGAATAAACATAAATGGAAATTTAGTTAACTTAGAGAAGGGTGAGCCTTCTGAAAACGGAACAAATGAGATTCCTTCTATTTCTATTATCATTGGAAATGATTCAGCATATGGTACTTTCCCTATTATTTTCCTAACAATCCTCCCAATAAATAAATTCAATATATCCCTTTGGATTTCAAGATGGATTTTTCTCATGACGCTATTTCTAGCTCTTCAACATGGGATAATAATGATACCCCCATAGAGTATTTTCATCAGAAAATTTCCCCTAGGGAAGGGGATTCCATTTTATGTTCTGTGAAATTAGTTTAAAGAAGTGTAGAATATGCTCCTCCCTCTATGAATAATCCTGATAAATCTTCCCACCGAATCTCAGAATCATCTTTTTTAAGGACTAAGAGGTCTTCATGATGAAATAGTATAACTGATATAAAGACCTAGGAGTTCCCTCCATAGATTAACTCTATTGTGGTTCTAATGGATTCCAAGGATGGTATTAATGGATCCCCTTATTTTTCTTTTAAGGGTTATGGGGTTTCATCTATGGTAACTATATTTCTTGACTCACAGTGGGAAAATAAGTTAACAGATTCTAATACTTCAGTATGCACAGATGGGAAATATCCACTAACTTCCTAGGGTCCTATGGATGAATATGGATGGCCTTTTTCTTCTATAAATCTTGTGATATACCAAGTGAACTCTATCACCCATAGTGCTTCATTGGATTTAACATAAAAACCAGATGTACCCCTTATTAATGAATTAGATAACTCTTCTTATAATAAGAACAATTGGATTAAAATGGTGGAGGAGGAAAATGATTCTGAGGATTTTTCTAACAAACTCTCCCATTTATCAGATGCCTAGAATTAGATCACCTGGAAAGATCACCAAAATCTGGTGAATGGAATACTCCATTCACCCCATCACATGGAAAGGATAGTAATTTTTTATCCCTTGGATTTAGACAAAAAGTACAACTAAAAAAATTGGGACTACAAGTAAGTCCTAGAGTAAGAAATCTAGACGGTGAAAGAAGAAAGGGAATCCCTAAATCTAAATATGGTTCCAAATGAATTTCCTTTTTTGAAATTGTCAAGGAGTATAAAATTATAAATTTTCAAATTCTATTCAAAGAAAATTGTACATACACAAACCCACGATCATGGGTATTTTTGAACCAATGAAAAATTATTCTTTTATAATTTATTGCATGGAAAAAATGGGTTACCATTTGATTGGTGAAAATAGTGGAAATACCCAAGTTAAATCTCGTTAGGTCTTTGATCATTTTATATAGGGGATATCTCGACTCATAGAAATGATTGTCTGATGGATACTTATGAAGTGAAAATTTCTAATTTACACATGTTCTGTTATTTTACCTATGATAAAAAATAGATTTCAAGATAAAACAGAACTTTGGAAGGAATTTAACAAACATAATGTAATTATTTGTGATCCATGGGTAATTCTTGGGGACTTCAACACTATCATATCCCCCAGTAAAGTAATTGGAGTTATTCACTCTTCCATTTCCCTCACGAAATTTAGAGGCTAGATAGAGAAGAATGAGTTGGTTGAAATCAATTTCGTTAGAGCCAAATATATCTCATATATGAGACATTTGAATAAGATGTTGTCTAGAAAGCTTTATTGTGCTTTCAAAAATGTCAAGGCCCTTGATATATGGATTTCTATTTCTAGTGTCACTCTCTCTAAGATTAATTATGATCATCATCCCATTCTGGTCAGTTGGGTGGGAAGGGGTGGAAAAGGCATATTCCTTTTCATTTCAATAGTGTTTGGTCTTCAGATAATGAGTGTGAAAACCTCAGTAAGGAATTATGGAATTCCATTTTTTATTGTAATGGTGTTGTGGATTGTATCTTGAATATGAATATCTTGAAAATCATGCTTAAAGAATTTAGTAGGTAAACTTTCATCCAGATTGATAGTGAAATTTCCTTGCTTGAAGCCTCTCTTTAACAGGTACTGGAGAATAATAATAATATAGACTTCATGACATAACCTTATTAAGGGAAAATACTTTATTCCAAACTAAATTATTTACTCACAATGAAATAAAAAATTAAAAAGGAAACAATAAAAATAAAGTACCTTAAAGAAGGGGACCTAAACTCAATGTTAAATAATTCACTTCAACAGATCAAAAATTATTTTAATCCTCTATTCTTTTTTAAAGTGGATGGAGATATTATTTAGGATAAAGAACATCATGATGATCAAACTGTATCCTACTATCACAACTTGTTTAATGGAAATAGCATTGAGGGATATATTATTGATGGTTTCATTACCATGTTGGCCAGTCCTAAGGAGAACACTTTGCTTACCAGCGTTCCTCTTGAAATGGAAATCAACAATGTTGTTTTTAGTATTAATCAAAATAGATCTCTAGGTCTTTATGTTTTCTCTAATTTATTATTTTAGAGATACTGTTATATTATATAGGTTGAGGTTTCTAAGCTGGTCAGCTCTCTATTTGATACAGGTTATCTTCTTCCTGGTCTTAATTCCCAATTTTTCACCATTATTCTAAAGACGGAAAATGCTTGAGAACTACATTTTTTCAGGACAATTACACTTTTCAACCTCATTTATCAGATTATTATATAAATAGTTTGTAATTGGTATTATATCATTACTAATAAGATCATTTATTATAATAAATTTGGCTTTGTTAAATGAAGATGCATTCAAGAATGTATTGGAGTAGTTTTTGAGTGTCTCAAACTCCTAAGAATTTCTAATAAGGGTTACCATATTTCTCTTAATCTAAATATCAATAAAACCATTGACACTATAGATTTGAACATTATTTATATAGTCATGTAGTATTTTGAACTCAATAGAACATTCATTATATGGGTGAAACTAATCTTTTGTTCAGCTCATATTTCAGTTCTCATTACTGGATCTTCTAAAGGATACTTCAAGTGCTCTAAATGGTTTATGTTGGGTCACCCTCTCTTAGTGATATTATTCTAAATTACTAAAGACTATCTTAGTTGTATTCTATCTCACATGGTGTCTCAATATAATCCTTATCCCATCCCTGATTCTAGGGGTCTTTCTTCTCCTACCCATCTACTTTATGTAGATGATATCATTATTTTCTTTCAAGGTTATAAGAGGAATTTTTAAAATCATAAATATGTTCTCCACCACTATGAAAATTCCTCAAGGAATGTTATTAGTTAGGAGATGTATTTTATTTATTTTGGGAAGGGGTTTATGCATGATTGAAAATATTTTATTCATATTGAAATTGGTGTCAGAGAGGGTTTCATTCCCTTTAAATACCTTGGATTCCCTCTCATCTGGGGTGGTCCAAAAGCTAGATACTCTGTGTACCTTGTTGATCAGATTAAAAATAAACTTTCATCCTAAAAAAGAAATTTCCTCTTAATGACAGGTAATATTTCCATTGTTAAATCTACCATTATCTCAAATTTGGTGCACTCTTTCATGGTTTATAGATGGACCATAGGATAAATTAAGAGCTAAAATGCCTACTTTTAATTTTTTTGGAGTGATAGTATTCTTGAGTGAAAAATGGTTACCGTATACATTTTTTTTTCTCCACTCTCCAGTGGTGGAATTGGCATTAATAATATAAAACATGTTAATGATTCTCTTTAGGAAAGATTCACTTGGTCCTTCATTTACAATTTTTCTAAGGCTTTAAAATTAAAAAGACATAGATTTTTGGTAAGATTGAAGTAGGGAAATACTAGTTACACAGATTCTTTCCATTTGTCCTGCTATTATGAACTCTTATTCTAATATCATGAATTGTTCTAGGTGGATTTGCAGATGGTCATCCAGCCTAAGTTTATGGCTGGATAATTGGACTGGTACTCCTCTGATTTCTGATTTCTTGTCAGTTGGTTCCTCTCCAGATCTGTAGATATCAATTAAAAGTTTTCTTTGATAACCCTCCCCTAGATTTACTGATTGAAGATAATGATATAGACACGAACTATACCTTTTCTCCTCATTAATATATTCTCATCTAAGAACCACCAATAAATAGTATCCTTAATATCTGTTGTTATTACTAGTCCATCTCAATGGGATCCAACTAAAATTTTGACTATATTCATAGTGTCAATAAATATTGGATCTATCCATCGATTCTTAACTTGATTTTTTGTTTTTCTCATAATCTTATTCCTTCTAAATCATGTCTCCAATCTTTTGGGGTTTACCTCTGTTTCAAGTGCCACACATACAATCAACATCGGGGGTAATCTTCTTAGCTATTTCTTAGTTATTCCATAGTATTAGTAATTTGTAATGTCATATTCGACCTGTTTGAGTTTCCATGACATAAAATTCACTCTTTCAGTCTTCTTCTTCAATATGGGGTTAGATATATCTCATTGTAGCCAACTATTCTCTCCCATGTGGATATGGCCTAATTGATTCACTTAATGTGGAATGGGTGAAATTGGTTGATTCACTTAACCTTGACATTTAATATTCATTCAGTAATTTAAGGTATTACTATTTCTATCTGGGAATTGAAAATTAACCATAATGGTTTCTTCTTTAATAACATTCATGATTTTATAGTCTTTATAAAGATTGGTATTGTCAGAAATTTCAAGCCTCATGCTATTACTTTTGAAGTTTTCTAGAATCCTCATCTCTATAAAAGGATTAATATTAATTAATATTGTGATTATAAATGTAATCCCAGACCTTTTAGATGTGGTGGTATTTTATGTGACCATTTTGGATGTTTTTGGGGCTATTTATTTCATTAATTTGGATTATCAACGTCAGTGGAATCTAAACTTTTTGGAGTCATTCACACGGTCTCTTTTGAAAAATCCAGAGGCTCGAGAAACATGTGGCTTGAAAGCGATTAAAAAATAATTTTGTTTTCCATCAGGAATGGAATGACTCATCCTTCTTGGTTACTCACATCTTGGTCACTGGAATTCATTAATACCCTTTCTTGACTCAACTATATCATTACTCTTTCTTACCTAGAGGTGAATCAAGTAGCAGATGGTCTTACCAATAAATATATCGATAGAAGTTTTATTTGGATGGATGATATTCCTTATTATTTTATGCCTTTTCATGATAAATATTTCCATAAAATTCATTCATTCAAACTTATATAATTAGTTGATTTTTTTATTAAATTTTCCTTGGCTTCTTTGGTCAAGGAACCCCCCAAAAAAGTAAAAGGATTGAAACTCAAACTGTGTTTTGAAACCATGGAGAACTTTATCTCCCATCAATGATATCTATCTCAGTCCTAGTTTATATAATACAGAGGTTTAGAAATGTATATATGAGAATATTCTTATCAAGAAGGTAATTATACATTAAAATAACTTAGGGGTTCTGTCAATGAAACTGGTTCTAAGAAATGTCAAAAAAGAGGATGTTAATTCACTATACCTTTTTCGAATCAAGAATGAATAATTAATTCCTTATCAATTATATAATAAAACCCATTTTTCATCTAATGAATATATATCTACCAAAAATTCATTAATGGAAATGAGATTCAAGAGGAAGAATATCTCCTGATGATCCATCTAAAGAAACTTAATTTGAAACATCCATTGTTCATGAGCAATCAATCTCCCGTCAAATGGATTTTTTTTCAATTCGATTACACCACTAATCTACCAATGTATAATCAATGGAGTGTAGTTCTATCATCTATATTCCGTCAAAAATATGCCTAGGAAGATGATTCATAACAAATACCAATAAAATGTCTATAATTTATGGTAGTTATTGTTCTAATTAATAGGCTTCTTCAAAATGTTAGATCCTTTGCCGATCTACAAATAAAGGAATAATTCATCGTCAGATCATCATTTAAAACACAAATCCACAAATATTCATTGTCATATCTCTAGAAAGAATATGAATTAGGATTAGATATAAATAGATCTTACCATTCTTGCATAGATAAATCAGTAAATCCATAAAAATATAGATATGTTGAATGGGATGGATCTAGAGACCGTTGGGGAGGTCTTAAATTTGATGTAGGGACATTGAGATCAAAATTAGATGTTAAAGAGGGTTGAAACAAATTGAAATTATAATATTAAATAATGCATTTAATGCACACTCTGAATGGTAACACAAGCCAGTCGGTGGGCCTCACCAGCTAACTAGTGGCACTACCGTCATTATAGGGATGGGCCATAGGATATATGATGTTCTTGTAAGAACCACTTGAGTTCTATAACAACTAAAATTTGTTGGTGTATTCATCCAGTTAGTCAATGGAAGCCTTACAAACACCACACAACCATGGCCTTAACTAATACTCTAATATTCCATTCCTAAACCCCTTTTCACTAAACATTAACCTCTTTAACACCAATATCAGATATGAAAAAAATATAAATGATGAATTTATAATATTAACATCTCATAAATAAAATTACACTGAAGATGTTACATAAATATAATCATTTGAGGATTCGATATAAGTAAATTCCAAATAATGTATCTGGTATTGTCACGACTGGCCTTCACCGAAAGGAGGGAAGGGACAGCAGATTGCCAATCCCATTCTTCTTTAAGTTGATGGAGAGATAATGACCCCCTATTACCACCTCCAGTAGGCCTCGGAGTGGTGACTAGCACCAAGGGTATACCATTTTCACAATATGGGAGGCATTGCCCTTTTTAGTTAACCAAGATTGGGGGAAAGAATGAGTCAACACCAAACACCACCAAGTAAAAAATTCAAGGTAAAAAACAAACTACATGCATGTTTTAATAATAAAACTGAACAAAGTACAAGGACTCCAAAGTACAATACCCAACAGGAGAGGGAGAAGGCTAAGTAGAATCCAACAGCGACCAACAGAAACTCCAACGTCCAGATTAGTAAGGTCTCACACGGCCACTGAAGCCCTCCTAGAAACCTGAAACTAATTGTAGGGTGAGCATACAAAGTATATTTAGTAGTAAAAACCTAAATCTCTCATGCACAAGTGGGAGACTCCCTATAGTCCCTGTGATAAGTAGAACAAACATCATCTTTCAAAGTATCTATCCATCCCACCTCACCGGCCACACTCACCAAATAAAATAGGCAGTAAGATAATAGTAAAGAACAAAACATTTGGGTACCCCGCACCACCATTTCCCTCACTAGCTAGCGGCTCATCCCTAATGGAAAACGTCCTAATGCTACCACGCTCTTCCTGCCCGCACACACCTGGGCCTCACAACCATCGACATCCATGCCCGCACACACCTGGGCCTCACAACCATCCATCCATGCTTGCACACACCATGGCCTTATCCCAAAGACACCTGGGAAAACAAACCTACACGAAGAGTCATGGGCTAACAACACACAGATCGAAACCTACATGAAGATTCTTGGTTGTAAGGTTGCCTCCAGCCATCACAGCCGAGGGAAGAGGGAGTAAGAAGGATAGTAACTAGGGGAAACACCCTTCCCCATGAAATGGGGTGTCCAACACTAAGTGACCAATGCGGGTGGGGTGCGACTAATCACAAAACATATAGTTACATATATATCTCAACACATAGCCCAACCTATGGCTCCTCAAACAGTTACAAGAAGGTGCACAAGCACTGCTACCTTAGAAAACAGGTACACAACAAACGGTTCCAGGTTTCCATATTCAAGTTATCATTTCATAATATTTCAGTATCAGTTATTCCCATCACTACTAGGAAACTAACATACACAATCACAGAAGAGACAACAAAAAAGATGGAAGGAAAACCATCAGGTAATTTAAGCATTCACACCAAGTTCTCTTGTAAAGTCACAACAACTAGGGATAAAGTGAGATCCCTCGAAGTACTGGAATCAAAACAAACCCCAAGACACAACACCATGTCCCCAAAATCTAGGAGCCAATGGTTTCTCAACAATAGGGGATTCCACCCGAATTCATGTCAAGAAGAGCAACCACACAGCCTCAGATTCACAACCAGTGAAATTATAACTACAGGGGATCCCATCCCCACCCAAATCACCCCAGAAATCTAATCCCCCATCCACGAAACCCATACAATCACCCATAATAGGCCCGTGAAAGAAAACAACCAAACCACTACCACCAACACAAGGCAGGCCCTTGCAGATATTTTCAGATTTAAAATATTTAATACACTCCATGGTTTCAATTCCACTGGGCTTTAATAGGAGTTGTCATAGAAAAGGGTTGATCATGGTGCTTCCAATTTCTTTGACCAACTATATGTAATTAACCAATTCTATGTTACGTTTATTTAAAAATACAGAGGCACCGAGTTTCATTAGTTCACAGTGAAATACCACCAACGTCCATGATTTTCAGTGAGTATAGGCCCATATAATTCACAACACAAACATAAAAGAGTGCAACAGAACATCGATCACACCCCCCCCAGCCCCTTTATCCTTTAGAGGTCCATTCATTATCTTCATTATGTTTGGTTTCATAAATTTTCACAGAGGAAAAAGCATACCCACATTGCATGATGCACAGAAATTAGAGACGAAGGAGAAGATCCCTATCTGATTGAAGGATCAACATTAAGTCCTCGAGTTGAAATTGGAAAACATGAGTAGCGGGAACTCCACGGAATGCAGTCAAGGAAAACTTCATGGGGGTGAAACTCGCCCGGAGGAAGGGTATTCCGAGCACAGGGTGATAGAGAACAATAAACCTAGGTAGAAGAGAAGTTTAGGTTATAAAGGGTGAGATACAGCATCCTCGGGATGGTTAAGATAAGGAGAAAACCTTAAAATGGTGGTGAAGCCGGATTGTGGGTTGAGCACATGGTTGGGCCACCCCACACGTCAAACTTAAAAGGTCCCCACCCTTTGGGGCGGTCAAAATTGATGCACACCTCTTTAACCAAATAATGACTCCTCTCAAAGGATGTGGTAGAGGCGTTTCGGAAAACACGGTTAAAGGCATGACCAAAACGCATGATTTTACATTTAAGGAGGGTACCTCACCAACCATTTAATTAAACACCAAAAATGGGCTTAAAGGGGTCAAAACATGGTTTACAAACCAATTCTTTCAAAAAGGAGGCGCTACTAGAAAACCCGTGGAGATGTCACCGGTAGGCTAGGTCTATCGGAAGACCAAGCTACCGGTTGGCTGAGGCTACCGGTAGGTCGAGCTACTGGAAGGTCGAGGAAAATGGTAGGCCGAGCAACCAGTAGGTCGAGGCCACCGGTATGCCGAGCTACTGGTAGGCCAAGGCCACTGGTAGGTCGAGCGACCGGTAGGCTAAGGCCACTGGTAGGCTGAGGCCACCGGTAGGCCGAGGCCACCGGTAGGCCAAACTACCGTTAGGCCGAGCGACCGGTAGGCCGAGCTACTGCATGATCGAGGCCACCGGTAGGCTGAGCAATCGGTAGGCCAAGTGACCGGTAGGCCGAGCTACAGGTAGGCCAAGGCCACTGGTAGGCTGAGTTACCACTAGGCCGAGCTACCGTTAGGTTGAGCTACCGGTAATCCAAGTCCATCGGTATGCCGAGCTACCTGTAGGTTGAGCGACCGATAGGCCGAGGCCACCGATAGGCTGAGGCCACCATTATGAGTCTTAATCTTCACCAAGAAGCTGGGATGGCCTTCCATACCACCCAGAACACCCCAAACATCATATTTTCACCAATTAATGGACCTCAAAGCCCCATGCCATTACATCAGATATTTATCTATCTATTCACATCCCCATGAATATAAGAACAAACCATAAAGGAGAAAAGTGGGGTCCAAACAACCACCCCCTAAAGATAATTCTTAGGGGAAAACCAATGAGTTGTTCGAAAGTTGGAATAGAACCCCCCTACATCCAGGAATAATCCCCCCAGAGTTATTAACCTCAAACATTCACAACAAGCACAAGAATCACATTGTCCAACACCTGATTCAGGGAGTCCATTCCTACATGTCAGGATATTATCCTCTTTTGGCGGCATTGACTCGCCTGCACGGGTTTAATCGCATCCACATTAATTCATCCTGATTAACAATCAGATTATCCCATCATCACACATTCTTACACACAGAGAACAGGGAACAGATCATCTAATAGCTAATCAAACCAATCATTTCATATGTTAAAGCACAAGGTAAAACATCTTAACAAAACCTAGAACAACAAACAACCACAAGGAAGTCCAAATAGCTCTGGGTACTGAACGCATAGCTGGGCCTCCCGCTCCCAAGTACACTCCTCGAGGCCACCATTCCTCCACAACACACAAACCAAGGGGGTTGTTCATCCACGAAGCACTTTCTCTTTACAATCCTCGATCTTGATCGGTCGCTCTATGAAGTTTGCATCATTTCCGATATCTAACTCTCCCCAATCAATGACATGGGAGTCGTCGTGTAGATAGCAACGAAGCTGGGATACATGAATGATGTTGTGAACATTCACCAACTAAGGTGGTAATGCTAGCTGATACGCCACCTCACCAACTCGTCCCAAAATCGCGAAAGGTCCGATGAACCTAGGGGAGAGCTTACTCCCCTTCCCAAACCTTCACTTCCCATGTTAAGGGGAAACCTTCAAGAACACATGATTTCCAACCTCGAACTCCAAGGGCCTCCTCCTAAAATCGGCATAAGACTTTTGCCAGTCTTGGGCTGCCTTCATCTGCTCACGCATGATCTGAACCTTCTCAGTGGTTCCTTGCACCACTTCTGGCCCAAGAACAACTGCTTCCCCAATCTATGTCCAACAAACGGGCGAACGACACAGCCTTCCATACAAGGCCTCAAACGGTGTCATCCCAATAGTGTAGCGGAAGATATTGTTATAAGAAAACTCCACCAGAGGCAAGGGTCGTACCCATGATCCCCCAAAATCCAGAGCACATGCCTGCAGCATGTCTTCGAACGTCTGGATCATTCGTTCTATTTGCCCATCTGTCTGAGGGTTGAAAGCATTGCTAAGGTGTAGCTGGCTGCCAAAGGCAAGCCGTAATCCCCTCCATACTCATGATGTAAACAACATGTCTCGATCAGAGACAATATATCTCATAATCTCATGCAACCGCACCACCTCATCGACATACCGATGGGATAAGGTTCTCACCGGGCTCGACTCCTTAATCTCCATGAAGTGTGCTGATTTTGTCAACTGATCCACCATTACCCAGATGGAATCATAGCCTCCCTACGCCTTGGGTATCCTTGTGACAAATTCAATCAAGATGTCATCCCACTTCCACTCGTGAACATCTAAAGGTTGTAACAACCCTCCAGGAAAATGGTGTTCAACCTTCACTTGCTGACACACTACGCACTTAGACACAAACTCTGCCACCACCTGTTTTACCCTGGGCCACCAAAACTGTCCCCTCAGGCCTTGGTACATCTTTGAGACCCCAGGATATACCGCTAAAGCCGATCCATGGAAATCACAGAGGACAACTTTACGCATCATCTCCAGAACAAAAAGCCTTCCAAGGAAAAGCATCTGATGCTGACCATCCTCTGACCATCTCGTAGGAGCATATTCCTGATAAAAAAAATCTCGCATCACTTCCACCTCCGATTCCCCCCACTGAGACTCTTCCACCTACACCAGTAAAGAGGAAACTATAGTCATCTGAAATAGAAAACCTCTTCCGCCTTCCACCCTTGCATCCAAATGCAAGGCCGCTAACTCTTCCATCGCTCTCCAAGCATCTGCAGATTCCCGAACTACTTCCTTCTGCTATTTCCTGCTTAGTGCATCAGCCACAACATTACCCTTGACCTCAGTATAAGAGATCATGAAGTCGTAGTATTGGAGGAACTCAACCCATCTCTACTGCAGCAAGTTCACATCCTGCTGGGAAAAGACATAACGTAAGCTCTTGTGATCTGAGAAGACTAAAAAGTGCTCTTTAATGAGATAATGACGCCACAACTTCAATGTGAACACCATAGCTACAATCTCCAGATCTTGGGTGGCATAGTTAAGTTCATGAGGACATAACTACCTAGACCCATAAGAGATCACTCCTCACTGCTGCATCAGCACACATACCAACCCAAGGCCAGAAGCATCACAGAACACATCAAACAACACCCCTTCCTATGGTAATCTGAGCACTGGAGCACTAACCAGCTTCTCCTTTAGGTAGCCAAAATCTATCTGGCACGGGTCGCTCCATACGAAGGCCTGGTCCTTTCTAGTAAAAGCTGTCAACAGAGCTGCAACTCAAGAGAAGTCGGGCACAAACATACGGTAATAGCCTGCCAAACCCAGGAAACTATGAACTTCTGCCACATTCTTGGGTGATGCCCATGAGACGACTACCTTGACCTTCAACGGGTCTATTGCTATTCCCTTCTGAGACACTACATGTCCAAGGAAATGTACTTCACGTGTTAAGAACTTGCACTTAGACAGTTTCCCAAAAATATGGTGGTGTCGAATGACTCCCAAAACAGCCCTAAGATGCCCAATGTGCTCTTCCTCTGATCTTGAGTAGATAAGGACATCGTCGATGAACACCACAATGAACTGGTCCAGAAACTCTCGGAAGATAGAGTTCATGAGTTTCATGAACATAGCTGGTGCGTTCATATCACCAAACGGCATAACCACGAACTCAAAGTGGCAATATCTACACCTGAAAGCTGTCTTCGAGATATCACCTTCCTTCACTCTCAATTATTGGTATCTAGACCACAGATCGATCTTAGAGAACCAACCAGCTCCCCTCACCTGGTCGAAAAGATCATCTATCCTCAGGAGGGGGTAACGATTCTTGACTGTCACCTGATTCAACCTCCGGTAGTATATGCACAGTCTTAGACTACCATCTTCCTTATTTTACGAACAAAACTGGAGCACCCCACGGCAACACATTGGGTCGAACAAAGCCCTTCATCATCAGATCATCAATCTAAATCTGCAACTCCCGCAACTCAGAAGGTTCCATCTGATAAGGAGACATTGAGATCGGGCGGGCACTAGGCTGTAAGTCTATCCCAAACATAACGTCACATTCAGGGGCTATAGTCACAACCTCATAGGGAAAGACATCATGGAATTCTCTTACATCCTCTGGGACATCCGTCATTCCTGCGTCTTCCGACTCCACTAACACCTTGTCCATCATAGAAAGGAGTGGCTCCATGTGTCGACTCCCCACCTAATAACACTGCTCCCCAACAAAAGCAACACGCCATCCATCCTCGTTGGAGAATTCAATCCTTCTATGATAGCAGTCGATGATGGCATGCAAGGATAATAACCAGTCGATGCCTAGAATGACATTGTATTGCGTCATCTGCAATGAAAAAAGGTCTCCACTGGACGGATGCGGTCCCAAAAATAGTATACATCCCCAGAAAAAGTAAGATATGCCAGTATGACCCCCAAGTGGTGTTATCAACACTAGGGGCACAAAAAGTCTCTCAACATCCAGACCCAGATCATGGGATAATTCGGGTATAACAAAGGAGTGCGAAGCTCCCGAATCAGACAAGGCAGAAACAAGAGTGCTGAATAAACTGATTATACCTCGAACAACCTATGGTCCCATCAGAGCTACTAACTCTATGGCATGCAATAGTCCATGCCCACCTCCTCTGCCTCGCTGTTGTCGACCACCTCCTCGATAACTCCCTGGTCGAGGTCCCTGAGGAGCACCCTGGTGTCGGTCTCCTCCCACAAGGTCGTCCATCAGAGGTCCAGGGGCCTGCTGCTGCTGCTGGAAAGACCTCGCCGGCAACGGATGCTACTGAGGTGGGTGATGAAACTGCCCACCTCCACCATGTGGAACTCAAGTCGAACACCTGATCTAGACGTGCCCAAAAACTCCTTAAGAGAAAAACTTCGGTCCTGGACCTGTAGAAAAGGGGTGAGGGTCAGATGCTCGGAACTATAACTGATGAGGCCTAAACCCTACTTGTCAAAACCTGCAAGGCCCTGTCGCTAGAGACCTGCTGCTGACCGCATTCCCTTTTAATGAACTCAGTTGGTTCCCTTATCGTGGTGTGCCTCCCTTAGAGTGCATCATCTCTACTATCTTGGCCTTCTTCTGTACTGCTAGGTATGTCGGATGAGTGAAGGGAGTGATAGCATACTGAAGAGAAGGACGGAGTGCCTCCTGTAACCGTATTTCCTGAGACTCCTCATCCAGAAAGAGATCCAGGGAAAAGCGCAAGAGATCCTTGAACTTGATCCCCATCTCCCTTGCTGACATGATTCCCTACTGAAGGGATAGAAACTCCTATCTATTCTCAGACTTCTCCATTGAGGAGGGTAACTCCTCACGAAATTCCTTCTCGAAACTAGCCCAAGAAACCTATGCCTCTGTCTTCTCTCCCAAGAAAAGCGTCAACCACTGACGCGCTGATCCTCTTAGCTGACTAACGGCCAACGGAACCTAGTACTCCCTCGGAGCATGGATCAGAGAGAATTTCATGGCTAGCTCTTCGAGCCATCCCTCCGTTACTGAGTCAGAAACGCTGCCCTCATACATCTTGAGGGTTTGTCGCTGGAAGGAGCATAGAGTCTTCTGTCACAAGTCGTCCTCCTCATCTTGGTCAATCCTCTGCTGGTCAATTGCCTCGATCCGCTGGGCCTCAACCGCCCGAGTCACTCGTAGATAATGTCCGATTTCCATATATTTAAGGTAAAAAAAAGAATGCCTAAGCCCGAGTAGCAAGGGAAATTATTATTATTATTATTAAAAAACATTTCTCCCCATGGTTTCCCAAATCAATTAAAAACAAAATCTGTATTATGCATGTACCTTCCCTAGGGTCTCTACCCTCCAGTAAATGTAGTCTCACATGGTCATTTGATAGGCTAAGTGTCCTCGCATCAGATCACGGGGGGCCCTAAAATCCCATGTCCTAGCCTGTCCTCCCTGGTCTACTTCATGAACCAAGATCACCTAACATTGTTTCCCTACCATCCCATGCAATCCTCACTGTGACTAACTCCAGACTCCATCCTATCACTCAACCTAACTCTGATAACATTCAGTCACGACCTGCCTTCACCGAAAAGAGGGAAGGGACGGCAGATTTCCAAGCCCTTCTTTCTTTAAGTTGAAGGATAGATAATGACCCCTGAGTCCCACCTCCAGTAGGCCCCAGAGTGGCAACTAGAACCAAGGGTATAACATTTTCCCAATATGGGAGGCATTACCCTTTTTAGTTAACCAGGATTGGGGGAATGAATGAGTCAACACCAAACACCACTAAGTAGAAAACTCAAGGTAAAAACCAAACAACATGCATGTTTTAATAATAAAACTGACAAAGTACAAGGACTCCAAAGTACAATACCCAACAGGAAAGGGAATAGGCAAAGCAGAATCCAACAACGACCAACAGCAACTCTAACGTCCAGACTAGTAAGGTCTCGCACGGCTTCTGAAGCCCTCCTGGAAACCTGAAAGTAAACGTAGGGTGAGCATACAAAGTATACTCAGTAGGAAAAACCCTAAATCTCTCATGCACATGCAGGGAGACGTCCTAAAGTCCCTGTGAGAAGCAAACAAAACACCATCTTTAAAGGTATCTATCCATCCCACCTTACCATCCATGCTCACCAAATAACACAAGTAGTCAGATAATAGTAAAGAATAAAACAATTGGGTACCCCGCACCACCATTTCCCCCACTATCTAGTTGTTCATCCCTAACGAAAAATGTTCGGATGCTACCACGCTCTTCCTGCCCGCGCACACCTGGGCCTCACAACCATCCACATCCCTTCTCGTACACAGCTAGGCCTCACAACCATCCATCCCTACCCACACACACCTGGTCCTCATCCCAAAGAAACCTGGGAAAACAAACCTTCCCAAAGAGTCCCAGGATAACAACACAATGATTGAAACCTACCCGAAGAATCTTGGGTGTAAGGTCGCGTCCAGCCATCACAGTTGAGGGAATAGGAAGCAGGAAGGAGAGTAACTAGGGGGAAACACCCTTCCCCATGAAATGGGGTGTCCCACACTATGTTCCCAACACGGGTGGGGTGTGGCTAAACACAAAACATATAGTTACATATATATATATATATATATATATATCAAAACACATCCCTACCTATGGCTCCTCAAAAAGATACAAGCAGGTGCACAAGCACTGCAGCCTCAGAAAACAGGCACACAACAAATAGTTCTCGGTTTCCCTATTCAAGTTATCATTTCATAACAGTTCAGTATGAGTTATTCCCTTCACTATTGGGAAACTAACAGACACAATCATCGAAGAAACAACAAAAAATCAGGAAGGAAAACCATCAGGTTTTTTAAGCATTCACACCCAGTTCTATGTAAAGTCGAAACAACTAGGGATCTAGTGAGATCCCTTGAAGTACTGGAAAAAAACCCCGAGACACAGCCCCATGTCCCCAAAATCCAGGAGCCAACGGTTTCTCAACAATAGAGGATTCCACATGAATTCATGTGAAGAAGAGCAACCACACAGCCTTAGATTCACAACTAGCGAAAGTATAATAACAGGGGATCCCATCCACACCAAAATCACCCCAACAATATAAGCCCCCATCCAAGAAAACCATACAGTCACCCATAATCATCCCGTGAAATAAAACAACCAAACCACTTCCAACAACACAGCGTAGGCCCTTACATGTGTTTTCAGATTTAAAATATTTAACACAACCCATGGATTCAATTCCACTAGGATTTAACCGGAGTTATCACAGAAAAGGGTTGATCTTGGTGCTTCCAATTTATTTAAATGAGTATATGTAATTTAGGAATTCCATGTTATGTTTATTTAAACATTCAGGGGCACCGAGGTTCATTAGTGCATAGAGCAAGACCACCAACGACCATGATTTTCAGTGATCATAGGCCCGTATAATTCACAACACAAACATAAAAGAGTACAGCAGAACATCGATCACTCCCCCCTTTTTCTTCTTTAGAGGTTCGTTCATTATCTTCATTATGTTTGGTTTCATCAGTTTCCACAGAGAAAAAAGAATACCCACCCCACATGATGCACATAAAGGAGAGACGAATGATAATATCCCTACTTGATTGAAGGATCGGCGTTAAGTCCTCGCATGGAAACTGGAAAACAGGAGTAGCAGGAACTCCATGGAACACGATAAAGGAAACATCGCAGGGGTACAACTTGTCCATAGGAAGGGTATTCTGAGCGCAGGGTGATAGAGAAAAAGAAACCTAGGGAGAATAGAAGTTTAGGTTATAAAGGATGAGATACAGCATCCTCGAGATGGTTAAGATAAGGGGAAAAAAGTGAAATGGCGGAAAAAGCGGGATCATGGGTTGGCAACGCAGCTGGTCCACCCCATACATCCAACATAAAAGGTCCTCGCCCTTTGGGGTGGATAAAACTAATGCACACCTCCTTAACCAAGGAAGGACTCCTCTCACATGATGTAGTAGAACCGTTTCTGAAAACATGGTTAAAGGCATGACCAAAAAGCATGATTTTCTATTTAAGGAGGGTACCTCACCAATCATTTAATTAAACACCAAAAATGGTCTTAAAGGGTTCAAAACATGGTTTACAAACCAATTCGTGCAAAAAGGAGGCGCTACTGGAAACCCCATGGAGAGGTCACCGGTAGGGGAGGTCTACCAGTAGACCAAGCTACTGGTTGGCCGTGGCTACCGGTAGGCTGAGATACCGGTAGGATGAGGCCATCGGTAGCCCGAGCGACTGGTAGCCCGAGCTACCGGTTGGCTGAGCTACTAGTAGGCTGAGGCCACCGATTGGCCGAGCTACCGGTAGGACGAGCGATTGTTAGGTCGATTCACCGGTAGGCTGAGGCCACCGGTATGCCGAGCTACCGGTAGGCCGAGCTATAGGTAGGACAAGATACCGGTAGGTCGAGGCCACTGGTAGGCCGAGCTACCGGTGGGCCGATCTACTGGTAGGCTAAGCTACTGGTAGGCCGAGGTGACCAGTAGGCCAAGGCTAGCGGTAGGACGAGGCCACCGTTAGGAGTATTAAGCTTCATCGACAAGCTGGGATGGCCTTCCAGACCACCCAGAACACCCCAAACATCATATTTTCACCAAGTAATGGACCCTAAAGCCCCAGGCCATTACAGATATAGATATAGAAATTATGAGTATATTGTGAAGCTATTCAGATAGATAAATACTCTACAAGAATTTATAATATTAATTCATCAATTATTCATGTTTTTTCTTAACTAGTTATATATTTTATTTATCAATGAAATCATATTTTATTCCATGTTAAAAGGGTAGAATACTATGAACTTGAGATTTTTAATATATCAATTATGTGAAAGTAAGTTATAAGTATAAATTTTAATGTATTTTTTTTTTGAATGTGAGATGATCATTTTATGTGACACATTATCACAAAATGTACCACCATAGATCTAGAAAAAAGGAAATTATTTCTTGGTAGAATATTGATAATGTTTTTTATGTATAAATTTATTTTTTTTATGGAAGAATTTATAATAATTTCAAATTCATCATCTCTAGGATTGATTTTTCTTAATGATCTTTGTGGAGGAATTTAATGTTTTTATTCAGTCATATAAATTTGATTCATATTTATAGTGTTTGAGGGAAATATTTACGAGTTTACTAATTATTTTCTTACTCAGGGAAGGGTTTCTTTTGGAGGTATATTTAATGGTATTGCATCATGTTTATGGTTATTTATTAATGAAGGTGAGTGAATTTATCACCAATGGGTCAATAATATTTCACCATCATTAGTTTAACTAAGTTACTCATGATCTAAAGATAATATTAATGTATTTTTTCCTTTGATTATTTAGTAGAATTATCTACTATATGAGAATGGTTTTCTCTATATAGATCATGTGAGATTATTATTTTTAATTAAATAAGATAAATGGACTTGAGGATGAGAATAAGGGCCAATTTTCTATAGAAATATGACACAGATATAATATAAACCCCCCAATATGGGGTAATTTGGTTATTTATTCAATGATTTAGAATTATTATAGTGATGTTACATAGGTTTCTAGTGATGAGTGGAAGGTTATGGATTAGTTAGTGACTTTAAATATTGATATAGAGTAAATTAATCATCATGATTTATTATATTAGATGTTGGTTTCGTCTTCCAATATCGATAAAGCATATTTTTCATGGTTGAGTGATATAATGGTATTGGTATGGTGTGATCATATTATTTAGAGACATTCATTTTACAGTTAGTTAGAGGTTGAGGAATGCTATGTTAGATTCTAAATAATTTTTTGTTACAAAATATATTCAAGAATATTTTTGTGTAAGTAGTATTATTCAATGGTTTTTATAGAACCATGAGTAAGAAAAAATATTCCATGCCCTGAGAAAAAAATTTATTTCATGATTTTGAATAGGTTAGTAGCTGTGTTTTTGATAAAAAAATTCTATTTATTATAGATAATGATGGTGAGGTAATGTTTATATTATATAGAAATAAAATAAAATGGCATTCCATAGAGAGTTATGATTCTATAAAATATTTAAAATCCATGGAACCTAAAATGGAATCTATGTCCTCTAGAAATTTTTTGTTCTAGGTATATATATATAAAGGGGTGATACCCATAGGAAAAAATTGGGGTTTCTATCATAAAAATTTTAGGGATGGTAGAGTGTCTACATATAAAGAACACCTAGTGATAAATAGTTAAAATAAAATTTGTGGTATTGACTATAAAAAAACCATTTCACATGTTGAAATGATAAAGAAAATTGAAATATTTCGCACCATGGAGTCCTAATTATATAATGAGATGTGTAAAATTAATATTAAAACTAAATTCATAAGCATGAATTTAATCGAGAATATGTATATGATATAGCCTAATGTTTTTAAATTTTTAATGGGAATAAGAATATGTGCATGTTGTAATGGTCAATTTATAGATTGAAGAATGATTCTAAAATTTGTAATATCTGATTTCATTTTGAAATCAAAGATTGTGGTTTCATAAAAAATTTGGATGAATGTTGATTATAAAAGATGGTTTTTTGAAGTGTAATATTAAGTATTATATTTTATGTGGATGATATAATGTTTATTGAAAATGCAATCGAAACACATTACTTTGTAAAAATGTGGTTGGGTAAGTTCTTCTCGATGAAAGACATTGGTAAAGAAACCTATATAATGAGATTGATGATATATAGATATAGATCTAAGATATTTATTAGAATCAACCAATAAACTTGCATTGGTAATGTGATAAAGATGTTTAGTATTGAGTATTCCAAAAATGGGTTTTTACCTGTGAAACTTGATAAAAATATTAGGATGATTGTGGATCCTTATAAGGAGTTATCAAAGATGTATATAATTCCATATGAATATAACTCATGTTCTATCATGTATTCTATGTTGAGTTCTTGACCTACTTCCCTTTATGATCATTTATTTACTTTTCGATACTAATAAATTCCTTGAGAGTGTAACTAGATTACTGTGATTAATATTGTTATTTACATAATAAGGACAAATGATATGTTCTTGATCATTATATGAGAAGATGATCTATGTGTCAATAGTTACATGAATGAATCTTTATAATACACTCAATATGATATGAAATATCAATATGATTTCCTCCTTTTACTAAATGGTAGAGTTATTTAATGGAGGAGTTTCAAAAACATCCACCATAGTGGACACAACAACAAAGGTAGAGTACATGGATATATATCAGATGTTATGAATGGTTTTCTTTGCATTTGGGATTTGATATATGAATTAAATTAGGTTAATAGAGTGGACACAGTGATTGATATTTACTAGGAAAATAATGAATTAATCACTCTAAAGAAGGACCCTCGTTCTCACTAAAGGACCAAACACATCATTCATAAATACCAAATTATATGAGAGATCATTGAGAGGGGATATGTTAAGATATATTTGGTGGATACATACATATGTGTTGAAAAACCATTGATTAAACCATTATCATATAAGAAATATGAGCTTTGTGTAGAGTCCCTGGGTATATATTACTTAAGAGATTGGTAAAATAGTTTACTAATGTATCATGTATTTATAATAAAGTAAATATCCCTATATCATTAATACTCGTGTCCAATAATTTACATTACATGAATTGTGGAATGATAATACCCAGTCAAAGTATGAAATTTAATTATACTTAACCTATGATTGTCACAGAGTTTTTTAGGTAGTGATGATATGTTAATATTAGTATGAGTAGTGTACTCATGAAATAATATGTCGAGAATTATTATTTGTGACAACCCGCCAATTATATCACATGGAATTTTACACAATAATCAATATACTTAAGATTATATGCTAATAGTAAATCATTATTACCTACGGTTGGAAAGATAAGTAGAATTAGAACTGTTATACTTTGATTGATTTCATGGTAAATTCATATTCAATTAAACAATCAAGGTGTGTTTGGGATTTTTTTGATCATATCAGTTGTTGGATCATGGTCTTGATAGAATTTTTCCATATATGTGATGAGAAAAGAATCTGGACCTTAATTGAATTAAACAGAGGAAATTCATGCCCAAGATTAATTGATTCAAATGAAATGTTTTTAGCTACATGGATTTTTGGTATGTAATGTTATGATCAGTTAAATGAATCAAATGTGATGTATTCCTGGATGATGGTATTTTTTATAAAATTAATGAATTATAAGATGGCCTATAAAACATTGAAATTTTTATATGTCTAGTATTCCCATGATGTAATAGTAAAATGTATTATATAGGTTTACATAGGATTTATAGGATACATATTATAGTTGGATTCTTCATGTGCAATATCAGTGCATTTGAAAAAAGGTCACACCACACCTCTTAGTAGCTTGTGTAGCTGTAATAATTTACAAGAGACTATTCATTTATTATATCTATGAAATGAGATTTTTTATTTAATATTAACACCACTAAGTCCTATAGAGTAAAATAGTTAGGATTTTACATATGGATCATGTTTTGGACGAATTTTTTATTCTAAAAAGAAGAGAGTTTATTAAAAATTCATCCAAAATAATTTTGGGTGGATTCAAAAGGGTTTTGATGTTTTTTTGTACTTATGGGATATTTTTCCGGATGGGAGATTCTTTGAAATAGGTAAAATCAAGGTATATCATCTTTAATTATATCCTTTGATTATAAATAATGATATAAGAATACTGATGGGTGCATGATTTTATGATAATGCGTGGATATATTTTATTTCTCATTCATATTGTTTTTATGGGTTATAATCCATGATGTTAATTATTTAAGGCTTTGAATGAATTCATTAAATGGGTTTAATGAATGTAAATCTAAATGAAAAAACACTCAAGTGTCACCATATGGGTTTATGTTTGTCTATTCTCTCGTGTAAATGAATAGCATAAATAATTTTTATATTATAGATCAAGTTAATCCTCTTTTTTGTGATCTCATTTCATACATACTACAAAATTTCTCTCTTACAACCCATAAAATTGTTCACCATGAAAAATGAATGTGAATTAATCTAACTTATTGTTTGGAAATACTCATATTGTGAACTTGGATCCAAAGTCTGTTTCATTACCTACAGAGGCAGGAAGCCAACATTTTATTCAATGTCAATCATCATCAAATGACAATTCATTAAATAATAAAATTTAGGTCTCTGCAATACCATTATAGGTTTTTTATTCTTCAATACTCCTTGTACATTATATTTTTATTGATATATTGGGAATTAGGTAGTTTTTTTAAAAAAGATTTTTTGATGATACCCTCAGACACTTTATTGGTGTGACTAAATAACAATAGAATTGAAAGTTTTTTAATGGTGATATCCTTTAAATGTTACTCAATATCTTTATTTTATATGAATAGATTATATTTTTTGAATAATTCTCAAATATTATGTTCATTAATTACCTAAAAAAGTTCTTCCCTTTTTTCTATTGGGATTGTTGACTTATTTTAAGAACACTCATATTAATAATAATGTTTCATAATACTCATACAGTTGTATATTTGAACATTCAAAAAATATAATATTTATTTATTTCTCTATTTTACCTTTAATTAACTTTTACGTTTAGAAATTTTATGAAAAATAGATTTTTTTTATAAATAAAAGTTTTTAATTATTCATAAATATTATTATTGTAAATTACAACTTCATCTAAAATTAATTAAACAAACTGCCCACATTATTCAATCTAATAATTATATTCATTTATTACCAAACCATTTTCCCTAATATTCAATATAAAACTCATTACTAATTAATTTACTTATATATTATATTGATCTTCAACCAACATTTAAAGATGAGTGATTTCATCATATAGTTTATAAATATACTTGGAGTATTATCTTATTAGTACAATGGTCATTTTAAATTTGTTTCTTTGGATATCTGGATCCTTAAGTACTCATTCAAGTTCAACTTTGGCATCAACTAATCATTTTTTATGAAACTATTCTTTGATTTTGGGTTGATTCCTTTCTATTATCACCATAATTGAATCATTTTAATCTAAGTTAAATTTAAATTTACCTCCCTTAAGAAAGGAATTATCAATATTATTCTCTTTAATCACAAGACTCCTTTATTAAAAAAATTCCAGTGTTATTTCTTGATTTGGAGTTCTTTATTAAGGGAAAAATATTTATTTATTTTATTCAAAAGTAAATATCACATTTATCTTATTATATACACATTGTATATATTTATACTATATTTGAAATTTTACAATAGTTAAATCAATCCTGTAGTTATTTTCATTCTAATATTTTTTTGTCCCACTTAAATAGTCTAATGACTCATGAAAGAAATATGTCACATAAAAAATGAAGTAATTTTAGGATGAGGATTTATTTTTTATTAATATATATGAATTATGTTTGAAATAAGATGAGAATAAATTTTAGGAAATGACACTATAAATGTTATAGGAAGGGTTAATGAATATTTTAGGTGAGTTGAAGAAGGATATGAGTTTTCAGGTAATGTTGGAGTTTTGAAAAAGTAATATGTAAGATATTAAATATTGAGAATTTAAAAAATATGGTAGAAATATATCTATGTTACAAAATAACTTAAATAACATTGAGATGTGCAATGGTAAAATTTTACATTATGCTATATAAAATATTTGTATATTTAATATATTTTTATGAAATTGAAGATATCGCATGGGATATGAAAGATATTGATGTGTAATTTTTTAAAATAATATATAATATATTCTAGTATATATGAAATATATGCCTTAAAGATCATACTAAAGAGTGGAAATGTTATAATTATAATGTGATACATATTATAGGTTGAGAATTGAAAAATATATATCGAAGTATCAGTTGAAAATATAGAAAACTCAAAGATCGCACAATGATGCATATTATATTTGGAGCATACATAATATTTTTTTGATCATACATAATATATCACGGATGTAACATAATATTAGACTGAATAAAATTTGGAAATTTAATTTAGAACAAAACTATGATACCTAAGAAATTTGATTTCTCGTGTAATTTTTTATTGTTAGGAAAATTCTGAGGATTTAAATTTTATAATTAAAATGGTATTGAGAAATTTGTTACTAATTAAAATTAACAAAATATAAACTAGTTATAATTTTCATTATAAAAAATATATTTATGTCCAATGATTATGTAGATATTATATTCTCTCAATATAAATAATTTTAGATGTTGGATAATGATATAGAATTAAAGTGTCAAGATTAATGGGTTTTCAATGTGTATAAAAAAATATGGGTGATAAGATGAGTTTTTAAGAATAAAATAAAGGAGAAAAATGTTTTTGATAATTTTGTAAGAAATATAAATAAAATATATGATAAGATAATATCCCAAATACATTCTTTCATAATGTTAGGATAGGGATAATCGCGAAAAGATAGTACATTAGTGGACTGTTCTTACATTGGTGATCATTCATTATATTTTTTTTTACTTGTTTAAGAAATAAGTTAGTTATTATTTCAAACTATTTGTTGATAGTGATTATAGAAACTTCATGTACATACCCTTTCCTATATAATTTTATTGATTATAGAAGAGGAGTTGTGTGGGGTTGGTATAAAAACCACCATACACTGAGGGAGCACTCATCCATATTTGTGGAGAACCTCATTAATTTTTTTGGTGATATATAATTTATTATAAAATGGGGAAATTGATATATTGGGGTTATATATGTATAATCTAATTGGTTATTTTAAAATTAAATTAATTAAGACTGAATCACCCCAACCTTTTAGTTTTGAACAAATTATCGAGTGATCCTCACAATTGGTTTCAATGCATGGTTTTTCTCTAAAAAATAAAACTTATTATTTATATGGATAAATATAATTCAATCAATAGGAAAATTATTTCTATACATGATTAAATAATTACGCATTTTAAAGGAGGGAATAATACCCTAATAACACTCACCTAGTCTTGATGTTCAAAATTCTATCCTTTAAGGTTGCATTGTTCCAAATGAGACTACATCTTTGTATCTGATTGATATTATAAATGTTGAAAATGATCAAAAGGTAAGGTTTCTATTATTTTCCTCATTATTTGCAGGTACTATAGCCATGGCTATACTGTAGCAGGTATTGTAGCAGTGTAGGAACTGTAGCAGTACTGTTCACCGAGGGGTCCTTTGGGCCAAAAAAATGGGCTTTAAAGCCTTATATTCAAGCCACTTGGCCATGGGCCTTCGGGCTATGTAATGGGTCTCCCTCTACCCAGTTTAAAGAGGTCTTTTATTTAATAATAAATTGAGGCTTCAGACCGAACCTTTAAAAAAAATTAGAAATTAAAAAAAATTAAAAAAAATAAAAGAATATGAATCTAATGATCCTATCATTAGCATTGTTAATGTGATAATCGATACAATAATAAGTTATATATAAACTCTCAAAGATTCTACAGTGGTTAAGAAAATATTTAGAGTTATTTTAGGAAAATTTGATACAATATTTCAATTTATGAATATATGGATATTAATTACTTTTCAAATGATCAACTACTTAGCCCTTTTAACAATAATATGATGATAATAGGATATTCTTTCAAAATAAATTTAATTAAAGAGAAAAAACTTACATTAAAATCCATCGAGAAAGCAATGATTGAAGATAAAAACAATTATTCTTATAAAGTAAAAGGTAGATAAGGGTATTTTTAAACCCTCTCTCTAATGTTAATGAACATAAAAAGGAAAATGAATGAAACAAGGGAAAATATATTTATAATGTTATAACTATTGATTTTTTTATGTTTCCCTTCTAGGTTTCCAAGGAAAATAAGATTTGGAATTAAAAATTATTATGATACTAGATATCCCATATTAAAATAGATTAAATCAAGAGAAAAAAAATTACCTTCAAAATTATAGAATAAAATCATATCAAATTTCTTCAAAATAATTTTTTAACTTATGAAGCAGTCATTTATGATATTTTTCAGAGTTTTTATGGTGATGAAACATCTATATATATTCCTCAAAAGTTACATATCTTTAAAGAACAAGAAATAATTCAACTATCAGAAGATGAATAAAAAATCAAGAGTGAGTTTGTAAAAGAATAAGGATAGTCAACCAAATATTACAACATCATAATATAGATAAAATTTTGTTTGAATAAAATACGAACACTATGACATACAAATTAACATATACAAAATAACTTTGATTAGTATAATAAAATATATATTGTCTAAGGAAGACTAGTTAAATAATTTAGGAAGAAAAAAATTGACATTTTTTAGAAGAAAATGATTATTTAGTTTGTAAATTCCATTAACATATTTAGAGATAATTAGTTTGACAAGCTAAGAATGAATATTACTGATGTTGAGAAGAAAAAAAATATAAATTTTATATGATGAAAATAAATTTTTAAAAGGATGTCTGTTAATGTTCTAAGAAATAAACACCAATCCCTTTTTAATGTTAATTATTTTGGACATGATTAAAAATTGACTAATTACGATATACTTCAAAATAAAATTTTGTTTTAAAATAAATCTAGTGAAAATAGCAGTGTTTATTTGGTATTAAGTGTAACGTTCATATAACATGTTGAATAAAAATTATAAAAAATATATCCACACTAGTACCAAATGCCCAAAGAAGATATCTATAAAAGGGTTTGGTGAAATAATATAATTGAATTTTTGGAAATGAAATTAGACATAAACCCATGTAAGAATATAATTATCATAAAATAAGGTGGTTTTAGGGATATTTTTTGTGATGTGTTGTTTTAATAATGAAATTTTACAATTTATGGTACAGAATTTCTATAAAAGGTTAGAAATGTATCATGATTCAATTGGGTGACAAAAAAAATATTAAGTGTATAAAAATACTATAATGACTACAATGAGGTGTTTTAAAAAAATAGTTATTTGATGAAGATAATGAAATATGGATTTTTTATAACATGAGGGATAAAAACCTAAGGAATCTTTTTCAAGGTTGGGTAATTCAATACTATTTTCGACATTTTTTTGTGAGCTAATAATTATTTATGTCATATAACACGTGGTCATACTAGATATGATTAATAAATGGAAGTCATATTTCCAATAGAAAAATTAGAGTGTCTTGATAAACATGGAATAATTCTTGTGTTTAGTTTTCATTACACCCTAAAATAAAATGAATAGATTTAGAGAAAAACAATGTATTATAATAATAGATATAGAAATTATTATAGGGAATGATACATCAAGATACTTCTAGTTGCAATGTTTCAATAATTTTGGATCTATTCAGAATAACTGTTTAATGAGGAAAAATTAAATATGACATGATATGAAATGTGTCTCAAGAATAATAAAATCATAAACACTTTATAGTGTTTGATATTTTATTATTTATCAATAATAAAGTAAAATATTTTGGAAAGTTTAAAGAAAAAGTCAAAGACGTAATTTTTCTTTTTTACACTAATTCGAAGTTCATAAAAAATATTGGAATAAAAAATAAATAATGATGGGTGGTTATAATTTAGTAATATAATTTAAAAATTAATATAAAATTAATAAATCAATTTTAAATACTAATAGTGATGATATTTTAACAATAGAACCTAATACTAAGTTTAAAAAAGATAGAAATTTTAGGTGATGATCCATATTTAGAAAGTGATGAAAATGTGGATTTTAAAATCAATGGAAATAAATTTAATACTTAAAAGTAATGTGGATAATGATAATATCAATTATTATTTAAATCAATGTGTACAATAAATAATAAAAATAATAAAAAATCATAATATAATTCTTTCAAATATGTAACCCTATACTATTGATAATGCTTTTGAGCCTAAATAATTTATCTAATCTATGAATGGAGTGATATATACAATTTTAATGAATGAATCATGATAAATTTTTATTAGGCTCAAGAATAAAAACATCATTTGATAAATGTATTTAATAATATGGTAAATGACAATGGTTAAGTTAAAATAAATAATTATAGCATTTTGTATAAGTGGAAATCATAAATTAAATTAATTGGTTTTGATTAAATATGTTTTCATATTTCTATTCTTGAGACCATATTAATTTTCATTTAAGTTCTTTCTTAAATAATATTCAATGATATTCAAATTAATGTGAAGTTAATATGTCTTAATAGTGAGATAAATTAAGAAGTTTATATAAAGATACAAGAGTGTTTTATTCTTGGAATATATAAAATAAAATTATATAGATTGAAAATGGTCTTTGAAGGATAATGAACACTTTTTGATCATGGTATTTAATCCTACATAATTACTTTAGAATAATGGATTTAAGAAAAGTATGGGTGGTTCAAAATATGTATATAAATATAACTAACAACACATTTTACATTATGATTTTAGATATTAATGAAATTTTATTTTCGAGTGATGTGTAAAATTTATGAGATTAATTTTCCTCATTAATGAAGAATACTTGTTGGATGTATTTTCTTGGGAATGATATTTTTTATAGATTTAAAAGTATCCTAAAGTGATTATGATATTTTCATTTTACAAGAATGATATGTGAAAAGGTTATTAAAGAGTTTTGGTATAGATGTATCAAGAAGAGTGTCTAATCCAATCCAACCAGGATCCAAGTTGACTTAGAACGATTATGGTGGTAGTTTGAATGAAAATGAATTTAGAAAATTTATTTATATACTCTTGTTCATGCTTTCCATGAGGAAATATATTATCATAGTTGTTATGATTATTTAAAAATATCAATAAAATAGTATGGAGTCACATATCATGGAAGAAATTATAATTATTTTAGATAAATAATATGTAAAAATTTTCATGAATATTGTATAAAGGGAAAATGGGTTATAATTTTAAAGCATAACTAGTATTAATTTGGATAATACTATTGATTATTGAAATACCATATCTGTAGGAAAATTTATTCATGGTCGGATATGTATGTCATGTCATTTGAATAATAAATACTTTCATGAACTAGCCTAAACTTAAATCCAAAATGGAACCCAACCTAGACTGTTACATGGTTCAAAAGGATTTCTTTAACCTCATAAGATAGTAACTAGTTAGTGGTTATTGAAGAACTCCATTGGGAATGTATTTTCAATCATAATAATATACATCCACAACATTATTTAAAATAATTATCTCTAATAAATGATATCCAAATAAGAGCATATGTTTGTTTATGTTTATATCCATATCCAAATACCAAAAGAACATAAGGAAAATAGAATGAAAAAAGTTACACAAAACTCCTAATGAAAAAATGGAAAACTACCCTTTATTTCATCACCAACACCCATCCCAAAAGGAATCCACCTGAAAGAGTATTCACGACCTCCAAAATAAGACTATAATTTACCTGAATTAAAAAAATAAATAAATTTTACAAACACTTATGGGGTGTCTGTAATGTGTGAGATCACATGCCCAATAGGATCCAACAAAGTGATCTATTCATATCCAATATGATAAAAAATAAAAAATTTCATATTTAAATAAGAAGTGAAAATAGTTTAACTAAAACCCTGATTATTTCTTTGTAAGTAAAGTAAGGAAAATAGTAATAACTAGTATACTGGTAAAAATAAGACATCAAAACCATGAAAAATCCCTATGTAAAGAGGGTTTTTGGGGTCCTAGGATCTATATAAAATCAGTTATCAAACCACAAACATGAAGTTTTTTCCCATGCTCGATCCATCTCCAAACCATAACATCGTAAATATTTTAATTAATGTTATAGTTGTATCTTTCTATTTAGGGTGGTTCACACATAGAATAGATTTCCTTGTCCCCTTACAAAGATTCCTATCATTATAATTTTCCATAACTCCATTCTTACACACCATAAAAATCATCATTCAACACAATTCAACTTTCACATGCCAATGCAGAACATGGGCAACCATTTCTATAAGGGAAATCTATTTCAAAACATTTTGCACACACGCCATATCACTATTTGGAAAAAAACCAATATACACAAACAAGAAATTTTTATAAAATAATTGACTTTAAAAGAAAGTGATTTTATGTTGTCAAATAATAAAAAAAAATGAAACCACCTACCTTTTCCCTTGAAAAAACCAAGAATCAATTGAAACCCATAATAAAATATGGGAGCAGATCCTACATAAGAAATAGTAAATGTAAACATAAATCTCCATGCCATATAGTTTTTATTAGACCAACTCCAGTTCATCACAACCATTGGGTATAATTAAATTGAATAAATAAGATATGAGAACCCAAAAAGAAAGGATATGATATATTTACATAGAGTTTATTTGAAGAAAATTTGAAAAAATAACCAAAAAAACAAGTCCAATAAGGATATGAATAGGATCTTCAACAATCATGGAGTTATAGGGGTCATCAATAATAGAAAATGAGGGGATATAGGGGTCAGACTGAGAAGTATAGTTTAATAATTTTTTTATTTTTAAAAACTTTTTAGATTGTATAGTTTGGTCGAATGGTTTTTAAAACCTTACACCAGCCATTTGGGTTCTTCTACTCCACTAGAATAGGCTGCAAAGTTTGGGTCACATGGTTACAAAAAACGCACCACAAACTATATAGGAACTCTAGGGCCATTATTTCAACTCACACAATCATCTATGGTTGGTGAATGGTTTCCTATAATAGTACTCAAAATGTGTTCTACCACCTATCCCCCCAAGGAACATCAATTTTCAAAAGAATGAACCTAAAAAATATATAGATAAAAATGGCCAAAATAGACAATAAAAAATGAAAATGGTTCCATGTTTGTAAAAATTATCACCAATATGTAACATTTTGCCCCTAGAAAGTCAATCCATAATCTAATTATAAAGTAAGCTAGGCCACTATTATTCCACCCAAGACATCTATTCCCACATCTCATTTTCATAGTTACTATGTTTCCATAGGACCTAAAATAGATGTATATATTTACCATGAAGAAAATTCACTTGGGAATCTATAATCCAAACCGACTTCTCTTCCACAAACAAATCTAGATCCATCTCAAGATCTTCCCAACTCAACACATGGGGAGGATATGGATTATACCTTTTTAATTTATAGATATAGAAAACATTATGAATCAACATTAATAAATATGGAAATTCTAAGTGGTATGGAACCATACCAATCCTTTAAATGGCCTCTAAAGGGCCAACATTCCTTGGAATAATATTTCCATGTTTCCTAGGATGAAGATGGAACAAATGAGGTTTCATTTTTAGAAACCCCAGGTCGCCTACTAAGAACTATAGGGAGCAATATTGATTAACTTTACATGACTTGTAATAGCTATGGATTTTCATCAAATACTACCTAATAATATTAATCTTTTTTATTATATATTGAATAACACTTATTCCCACAAAATAAGTCTCACCAACATTTTACTAGAATAGAGGGTAATAGCAGGATTGACCATAAAGAGCATCAAGGGGATCCTTCTTGATTGAGGACTTATAACTATTATAATTGTAAAATTATACCAATTCTAGATGGTTATCCCATGATCCTCTAAAATTTAAAACATAAGTACAAATATTTCCATCCATAACATGGTTCTGATTTCTTGTTTTCCCATCCATTTTATGGGGCTATGTTGTATTATGCTTGACCTAAAACCACATGTCCTTTTAGGGTACTTTATAAAAACAAGAGATGAAGTGGGGGACCCTATCCAAAAAAATATTATATAGAAAACCATAAAGCCTCGTGATCTCCAAAATAGATAACCTTACCCACTCCTCCACTTTGGTGGTGTTCTTGATCAGTATAAAGTGTATTAATTTGTTTAAATGATAAATATCCACCTAAATAGGATTCCTTCCCTTGGGTTTAAGAGGCAACTATATGATAAAATTCATAGTTACATCATCACAATTATAGGTAGGAATAGGGAGAGGATGATGTAAGAATAAGGACCTCTGGTGGGAATATTTTACTTGATCAGAATTGTAGCACCAAGAAACAAACTCAGTAATGTCATATCTTATACCTATCCAACCGAACCAACTTTTCATGTCATAAAACATATTGGTGGACCCATTATGGACATCACACTAAGACATGTGATAGTACTAAATAACAATCTTCCTTATTGAAAATGGTATAAAATAACAACCTATGAAAGAAAAAACGACTTTGGGAGATGCATTTCACTCACTGGGTACCTCTCAACTATATAAAAACTAGATGGAATGTTGACACAACTCATCCTTTGGATCATATTTGTAGATCATATATAGAATAAAATTTATCACCTACATATTATCAAAAATATAAATCACAATTCTATTTATTGTATTCTAGGTTAATATGAGAAAAAACTCTCATAAGGATCCATTCATTGATAGACTCCTTCAAAGGATGTGTTTTTAAATCCATGCTTAGGGAATTAGTTATTACATTCTATTTAACTAGGGTGTAGATGATGTCAAACTAGAACACTTGATGATACTTGAACCATTATCTCCACCTCAAGTTGAAATATTTTTAGTAATAATATAGCTAAATATTTTATGATATGAATGATAGTGGAACCAGCACATGAGATCATGCATCACAACTATAATATCAAGGTCATGGGTGAGGCGATTATTTTAATGTTTCTTGATTTGGTCGGGTCTATAATCCACTTCGTGGTCTACTTTTATAAGGACACGTACCAAACATATTCCTGATGCATCTTAGTAAATAATGTAACCTTCTTTATCCTTAGGTAAGATAAAATAGGGGTGATGGTCGACCACTGGTTCAGATTATCAAAATATACATGACATTCTAAGATCAAAGATAACTTTACCTATTTCTAGTTATGAGAAAAAATAGGGGATGTTATTTTAGGTATGTTTTTTACAAAAAATATATAATAGCCTATCATGCCCAAAAATCATATTATTTTAATGGAATCCATTGGATCTTCCCATGAAACCATAACTATAACCTTATATACACAAATTGAAACCCCATTATCTGATATCACATGACCCAAAAACATAACTTCCTTAATCCAAAAACATCATTATGATAATTTGATATAGATATGATAGTATCAAAACATTACTAAAATTATCCTTAAATGTATCTCATACACTTATTCCAATACTGAGCAATCTATAATGTCATAAAAACACCATTATGAAAGAGTTGAGGTATCTAGGGTATAACAAGTTCACCAGGGAAATAAAACCAATGGGATAATTTTTTAATCTAAATGGTCTAAATAGGATGGTTTTAGATTGTATATCCAACAATAACCCCATTTAAAACTATTGATCTTTAATCTTTTCATTGGTGATCATCTTAGGGAGAAAAGTGTATCATCTTTACAAAGCATTTATTAAATTCCAACACGGAATGTTCCCCTAGTTGATGGTCTGGGAACTCTTGTGACTTGGAAATGGATAAGGCCTCATGGAATAATCCATTTATAAAGAGATAATAAATGTCCTTTTATCCCTTCATCTCTTAATACCCATCCTGAACTATATTCTCACACTTCTAGTGACTAGGTCCCTCCAACATATATACAACACACTTTACTTTATTAGCTTCCGTAGATCTGAGAAGCTCAATGTTCCTCTCATTTTCTCCACCTAGTCTTTGGATTTATGGGGATCAGTGTATCCTTGAAAGGATGGGGGATTATGATTTAGAAACTATTGATCTCAATCCTTCTATGGTCCTAGTTTAAATTCCCTATCCTAAGTATTACTTGATCCTTCTCCTTAATCTAGTTATTTGATAGCCCAAACGAGTTCCTATATAACTCCCTAACCAACCAGTGGGTTAGTCAATGGAAAATTCTCTTTAAAATTATCTCATGGTTGTATAAGAGGTATCCAGGGTGGAATTAAACTATATAATTCAACTACTAGAACGTGAATTCTTTAATACACCTCACTACTGGGAATCAAATAAACAACATAATGAACCATTCAAATATTTCATAGTTTAATAGTAACATCATTAACCCCAATACCCTACTATAGGGACCATTCCCAATATACAACATATGCATCAAACCATATGAAGGTAAAAAACCCAATCCCCAACTTCTCATAGTGACCAAAGGCATATCCAGAGGTGCTTTAGCAAGATACCATAGACACAACTAGAATATCATGCCCTAAAATTCCTAACCCCTATCTATACAAAAATTTCCAAAATTATAAGAAAATGAAATAAAGGGTAAACCAAACTACTATAGTACCATTTTTCATAAATTATTCTTGTCTTACATCCAATTCGGCAACCAACCGGACCCTTGAAATAGCCTGAAAATAATTATAGATCCCCACAGGATGGAAAATAATGTCATGAAATCAAGGAAATGAATTGGTAATTATTTTCAACTTATAATAATAAATATACAAACCTAAATTTATAATAAGCATCCATAAAAATTATATATAAATAGGAGTATATATAAGTTTTAGTTTACATCCATAACAATATATCAAAAGAAAAAAATGAAGAAAGGCCAAAAAAGGTCCATAAAATTATTCATGAAAAAAGGGAAACCCACTCTCTATTTCATCACTAAAACCCATCCAAAAAGGAATCCAATAGAAAGAGTATATACCACATCTAAATGAAGACACTACATTACCTAAATAAGGGAAAACAGGGTCTATATATTCCCCTTATGTGTATGTATAGTGTGAGTTGATATTACAAATAGGATCCCATCAAGTGTTCCATGTATAGCCATTTTTACACAAGTAATTTTTTCCCTTAATAGAGAAGGAAAAAAATTAATTTAAAACATAATTATTTCAGTTCATGGAGAGTAATTGAAATAATAATAACTTATACACTAGAAAAAAAACATAAAATATAAATCAGGGGAAATCCCCAAGTGGTTAGTGTTAGTGGGGAATTCATATTCTAATACTCTTAGTGATGAATCCATGAATGTGAAGGTTCTTTCCCATACTTGATCCATCACCAATAAACTTCATCATAAATCATTTATTTAGTGTTAAAGAGTAATCCTTCCATGTAGGGTGGGTAATTCCCGGAATATGTTCTCTAGTCTATCCACCTATATACCCAACATTCCCATGTGCTTTACCACCTTTTGTTAAACCATAAAAATCTTATCTCATCAAAATCCAAATTTCACATTCCAAATAACAACACTTACAACCATTTACATATGGTTAATCCATTTCAAAACATTTTATGCACCCAAAATACCACCTTTTCAAACCACACATTTTCACTCACACAAATAATGAAAAAAATTGAATTTAGAAAACAATAAAATTTATGTTTTAAAATAATTACACAACATGAAAACATCATTATTTTCTATTAAAACCACTGAGAACTGATTTCAAAATACAATATAGGAAGAGAGTAGTACATATGGAAGTAAGAATAAGTAATAAAAGTCAAAACCATTCCATAAAGTTGGTGTTAGAAAAATCCAAGTCCATCAAAACAACGTCTATGAAATAAACTCATTGAATGAGAGAGTAGAACCCAAAAATAAATAAGAGGAGAAACTTACTTGGAGTTTAATTGAATAAACATTCCCAAAATCACAAAAAAATGTTGAAAATGAGAGGGAGAGGAGGGATATAATGCATGAGTATGTAGGTATTCTGAATGGGATAAAATGAGAGATTTAAGGGGTTCAATATAGGACAGTTAGTTTCTATATTTCAAAATTTTAAATACTAGGTTGACTCCATGGTTTTCTAAATCGTGCACCAACCATACAAACACTTTTGGCTCCACTGGAAGAGAACTTATGGTTTGGGTCACATGGTTTCCAAAACTATTTTCCAAACTATGTAGGAACTCAGGTTCTATTTTCTTAGATTATATGACCTATTGAGGATTTCAAAAGATTTCATCTAACAATGTTCCCACCCCTATATCTTCCAATACATAAAATTTAAAAGGAAAAGACAAAAAAATCCATTGACAAAAGAAGAAAATAAAAAATAATAACCTAAAAATGACACCATGGGTGTAACAAATCATTAGTCACATTATGTTACAAAGATATTGGGTATATTTTTTCATCCTATATAGGGAAATGGTAAATTTATATGACGATTAAAATTGATGATATTGATGTTATGACTGAATTTCCCCTGGTTATTTGTTATGATAAATATATTTTCAAAAACAATTTCCAAGAATATAATGAAACATTCATTCTCAAAGTGTATTGATATTAAATATCATTTGTTAAAGAAAAAGTTGTTGAATTTATCTTAAAACAAAAATTTGTTTCATATAAGGAGTAAATTTCAAGGACTCTAAGAAAAGAACATCAAATTGATGATTTTGAGAAGTTGAGACAGAAAATAGGAATCTATCACATTCCCCAAAAGCACTGAGATATGTTTTTGAGTATCCATTTCTTTTTTTTATTGGTTTTTGTCTACTAAAAATGATGATAAGAAATTTTTAGGTGAGGTTAAATTATCACAATTTAATGATTTAATCAATTTCTTGAGTGAATATAAGAAATTTATTAATAATATTTTTTATTAATTCTTAATAGAATATTATTAGTTGGTATAACTTTTTGAACTATTCATGGAAAACCATGATTTCCAAATTAATCACCCTTGTTTTTACACTAATTTTTCCAATGTTGAATTCAAGTTTATTGATTTATGGATCACTAATTTTAAAAATCTGACACCACCTCTTTCCAAAATTATTTTTGACTTCCTTTTTAATAAGGGTAATAAATGTGGTTTCACATTTTAGTTTATTTGACTAATTTAAGGACCCAATATTTTCCATGATTTTTTTTTAATTATTTAGAGATATTATAAGTCTGTGAAAATCGACGGTGTGTTATTCTGAGGCCTGGTGTGCCCGAAATGAATTTCTGAACTTTTTTTAAGGTACGTTCAGTAAATGCGTGATCGTCATTTTAAAACTTTTGAATCGGTGCTCAGATTAAAAGTCTGAGGGCACTGTTGAAGTCCTAGTGTCGAGATTCACTTTAAGGATCATTCACTTCAACCGCAGTAGGTCAAGGGGAAGATCTTTTTTGTGTGTTTTAATGGAGGATTTTAATAAAAAAAATTGTTTTATTTTATTTAAACCCCTTTCATCTTTTTTAATTAATTTGAGGTGGGTACCACATGAGGGTGGTCGGGAATTTAATGGCACGCATTAAATGCCTAGTTCTAGAAAGTGAGTAACCATGAGACCCACCATTTAATGAAGTCTCATTATTGACAAGTTAAAGAAACCATTAACTTAAATTAATGATTAAGGCCTCTCTCTTTCCTCTAGGTCATTCATTGTAATAGAATTGAATTGGGAGGAGAGGAAATTGGAGAACCCTTGTAAGAACAAATCCACCATGAAAAAAATGGAGGATCGATGTTCGAACAACCATTGTAGATTATTGCGGAACGATGAACGCTGACCCATCATCTTCAACCGTGAGCACTCTCTAACGTTTCTATGTAAGGTTAATTCACGATTTTTCTTTGTTAATTTACATTGATTCAATATTATTTAGTCACGTGCTATCGGTCTAATGTGGAGGGTGTGGGACAAACGAACACGACCCGATCCCTCTGCGACATCGTTCTTTGACATGTTCTTCACGGGCGAAACTTCAGGTTGAGTGGAAATTGTCCTTGATGAACTTGATGTGACAGTGATGTCCTAATATGAACATTGATGACTTAGAAAATAAGAGCGGGCCACTAGATCTCACCTGGTGACCCGCAAGAGCCCGCCGGTGTAACGGCACCAGCAACTGGGTTCGACGATTGCCACCGGTAGGGTACATGGTGGCGACCGACACAATGGTTGGCCGCGATGGGGGTGACGGTGCAACCGCGCCGCCAAAGGAGGTCCCGGCCCATTGTTCGTGGTAGAGGAGGTTGGAATCCGACACACCATCCGGTCACGTGAAAGCCATGGCACCGCGTGTCTGTGGCGCAGGAGTTGGAGGCCACAGCTGCTGAGCCATGACGGCGCACCCGGAGGTTTCCAGACACCCGACCGAAGGTGGTTGGATCAGCGATGTCATCGCGTTGTTGGAAGGGGAGCTGACCGGAACACAATCTTTCAACATCATGCCAAGATGGACCCGCTACGGTGGGTACTGCGTACCAGAAGATGGGCGGCTAGAGTATTCCCCACCACAGTGGGCCACCCTAGCCACAGGCCACACCATGGGCCACCAGCAGTCCTGGCCACCCCCTTTGTGGGGTGGGCCAGACCCTGGCGTAGCAGGCTAAGCCCACCGCTGTCCATCCCATCCAGGATAGAATCGGAGATGGGTGGTTCTACCTGAACTGTGTAAGGTCGGTCCAAGCAGGTCGGACCGGACCCAGGGCCATTTGGACATAGATACGCCTTTTGGCAATATCTTGAGAACCAGATGTCTGTTTGATGAACCATCTATAGAACTAGAATACTTATATCTAGACGGTTATTTTGGTGTATTCCACGTGAGTTTTGGATAATGTTGGAGTATGGTGGGGTTGGACCGAACCCGAATCCAACTGGGCCATCGGAATAAAATCAATAATAGCATATGAACCGGGTGCCCGATTGACACGTTGTCTATCATGTCGTGTCCCTTATGACATGACGGACCTTCATGATACTTCTTCCTTGGAATTCATGGTAGTTGTAGTATTGACCTATGGCTTGAGGAGTGGGTCCTCCTGGAATCAAGTGTGCTTAGTGCATGAACCCTATGGCTAGTTGTACTTAAATAATCTTCACATCATGTGTTGGACATCTTCGGATCCTGTGTGGGTCAACATCTACCAACCCTATGTGAGTCATCTAAAAATCTTATGTGGGTTATCTACGGATCATGTGTGGGTCGTCTTCAGATCCTGTGTGAGTCATCTTAAGATCCTGTGTGGGTCATCTTTAGATCTTGTGTGGGTCATCTTTGATCATGTGTGGGTCAACAACAGATCTTCTCGATGTTGTAAGATGATCTTGAAATATAACTAATCATCTATACTTCCGTACTTAAGTTATAGCTAGTCTGAGATGAATCTTTACCTTTGTTGTACACTTCTATGAGGTGATAGCTTTGTGGTATTCTTCTGTGAGATGTTACCTTTGTGGTAAATACCCTCGTGGTGATACCTATGTGGTATTATCTCCTTCGTGGAACAGTTGTGCTTTTGGCTAAAGAGTTATGCCTAATGTTCCCTGATGAATGAGATTGGTATACTTGATAACTTAGGTATATGTGTGGGAATATACCAAAGTAAGTTTGATTATTGTTTTCATGCTTTGTGATTATGCTATTGCTTTTTGTTTTATCCTTTGTGGATTCTGAGAGACCTTCAGGGGTCATGGAGTCCCTACTAAGTATTTTTATACTCACCCCTGCATGGGCTATGCCTGCACCTTGTTGTGTCTTGTGCAGACGACAGACAACATTGACCGAGGTTGTGGGTGCTAGGACTGGAGGCTGCTCAGATGTAGACCAATAGATGAGACGTACCACAAAGACGATCGTTCGAAATTCATACCTACCCTTCATATAGGATCCTTGGAGGGTGTTCATAGGAGCTATTTTCAGTTTTACATGTACTTTACAGTTGGGCTTGTATTCTGGACCCTTTACATACTATACTAATCCTATTTACTATATAGTTTACTTTTTTTTCTTGTATCTTTCTATGTGCTTGGGTTATGTGAGTTTTAAGGTAAAAAAAGAGATGCCTTTCTGGTTTTATGGATATTTCATTCTAGTGCTAGTCGCCAGCCCCTGGCTTATGGAAGGCGGGGTTGGGGTATTCATGTCATGGGCTCTGGGGGACGGGTCATGACAAATTGGTATCATAGGAGTCGGTTCTACTAGAGATCTTGGACTCTGATATTTTGTTTCATCAATAGTGTTATGTGTAATGAATGTGGTTTTTAGTTTGGGAATCCAGTGTTTTTGTGGAGATCGACGTATCCATACACCAGGACCCTGACTTCTGATTTCCGACTCAGTGCATGAAAATACTGTTTGTATTTGTGTTTTTGAAAAGTTTTCATTACGGTCTTTTTGAGTCATCTCACCAGGTTCGACATATTGACTATGGCACACCTATTTCTTTTCAGGATGCCTCCACATAGACAACCAACTAGGGTTCCAAATAGAGTACGCAGTGAAAGGCCACCGAGTGATGAGGCATCAGTGCAGGGCCACCTTTCGATAGTTGTACCATCATGTGGTGTACCAGCATCACCACTTCCCGTTGGCCAGCCGATGCCACTAGCCCCAGCAGTAGAGGGTTTATGCATATTGAGAACATTTCAAGAGTTATAGCACCATAGGACACCGAGGATCTAGGGCGAGATTGATCCAAAGGTGGCTGAGGACTGGCTGGAGGCCGTGGTTAGAGTTTTTTGACTGGTAGGGACACTAGCCGATCTTATGGTCATCCTTGCAGCCAGTATTCTTTAGTGAGAAGTGGGGAGATGGTGGAGAAATATTCTTCAGGATCACAATGAGGTGACTCTAATTTGGGAAGACATTGAGAGCCTTTTCAAGTCAGATTTTGTCTCAGTAAACTTACGCTCAGTGTGTATTTAAGAGCTTCTCCACTTACAACAGGGCAGCATGAATGTGGCTTGGTATTTAGTGAGGTTCACCCACCTCTCATGATACTCCACTAACATGGTGAAGGACTCATTCTTCAGGGCTTGTACCTTTAAGCAGAGGCTATGATGAGAGATCATAGGTTCTATGGTATCTATCAGCATCCCGATGTAGGTTGGGGTGTTAGATCGAGCACTCTTGGTGGAAAGCTACATTGCCGAGTAGTCACCAGAAGTGTGACCCACCACTGGATGCCACGTAGCAGAGTCATCTGCAGCTGGCCGTAGAAAAATGATGCAAAGGTCCAAGAGGAATAGACCTATAGGTGGACGATCGCAGGATACTGGGTCGGTTGTGTAGGGCTCTCTAGACAGAGCAGGACAGGTGAGGAGTAGGCAATGTTACTCGTGCAGCGGGCATGGTCACAAGGCTCGCGACTACCTGACCTGCCATCCGGACAACCAATAGAGGGTCGAAGAAACACATAGGAAGAGGAAAATATTCGATCTAGGAGGTCTATAGGAAGTAAGAGACCATGTAAGAGGAGCTGGCTGTGCAGTAGGCAGTGGGCGGTGATTCAAGGTTATACCGCCACCACCTCCATGAGGTCCCCCCCAACCACAGGGAGTAGGTGGATAGGGACAGGCTCAGCTCCAGGTAGCTGAGACCTATTACCACGACCCTCTAGAGATGATTTGAGGTACGATATGTGTCTAATCCACCTTAACTGTAGTACTTATAGACACAGGTTCCTGTAAATATTATATTTCCACGGCCCTCGTTTGGAGCTCTGATATTCAAGTGGAGTTGTTGGCTCGATCTTTATAGCTAGAGACTTATAAGGGAGCGGATTTAATGATTATACAGTAGTGCCAGCAGTGTAAGCTTACTATAGGAGGTGAGAGATTTGGATGGGATCTTTTAGTAGCAGCATAGAGGTTTTATGATGTCATATTGTGTGTGGATTGGTTATTTATTGTCCATTCTTAGATCGAATGCATAAGGCACAAAGGGCGGTGTGTCCGTGAAGATGGGACCATGTTTTCCTTCACCGGTGAGAATCAGACCTTGGCATCATAGGATGGACTTACCTAGAGGATGGTGCAACTGATCACATATCAGTTGGCTATCCTTACCCTCAGAATAGTTTATGTTGAGAGTCTGAGCTATACTATTGTATTGGACTTGTATGTTGATGTTTTCCGTGATGATGTTTCTGGTCTACCTCCTCTCATAGACTTGGACTTTTATAAAAATTTGTACCCCAAGATGGGACCGATATCTACACCAACATTTCAGATAGCTCCCGCAGAGCTTCTATAGCTGCGAGTACAGCTGGAGGACTTGTAGAGGAAGGGGTTCATTAGGCCTAGTGTTTCTCCTTGGGCAGCCCCATTTTTTTCTCCAAGAAGGCAGAAGGGATTTCGAGAATCTATGTGGACTATCAGAGCATGAACCTGGTGACCATGAAGAACAATTACCCACTACCGAGTATTGAGAATATTTTTTATCAGTTGAAGGAATCATGGTAGTTTTCGAATATATACCTCAGATCAGGCTATCATCGGCTCAGGGTACGAGATGAGGATGTGCAGAAGACAACCTTCAGATGTCGGTATGGCCACTATGAGTTCATGGTTATTCCCTTTGGTGTTTCCAATACCCCAAAAGTGTTCATGGGATTCATGAATAGGATCTTCTAGCCATACCTTGATTTCATTGTGGTAGCCTTCATCGAAGACATCCTATTTTAGACAGCTATAGAGGAGGAGCATGCCTATCATCTGTAGATAGTTCTGGACACACTCTAAGAGCACCATCATTATGGTAAGTTTTCAAAGTTCGAGTTCTGGATCTGAGAGGTTCACTTCCTAGGACACATCATCTCGGAGTCTGGAGTTGCAGTGGATCTAGGGAAGATTGAGGTTATGCTTGCTTGGGAGCCACCTAGAAGTGTGAAGGAGGTGTAAAGTTTCTTGGGCCTGGATGGTTACAACCAGAGGTTTGTTCCTGACCTTTCTAGAGTTTTGGAACCTATATCAGCATTGAAAAATAAGGGGAAACCCTTTGTGTGGTTAGAGAGATGGTAGTAGAGTTTCCAATAGCTGAGGAAGAGACTGACGAGGGCCCCTTTCTTAAGGCTACCGGAGGAGGTTGTTGAGTATGTAGTTTAATGCGACGCATCAAGGACCGGGTGTGGAAGTGTCATGATGTAGGATAGATCAGTGACCACATACGGTTCTCGATAACAGAGGTTGTATGAAAATAACTACGCTACCCATGACCTGGTGTTAGAAGCAATAGTCTTCGCCTTGAATATATGGCGACATTACATGATGGTTGAACATTTTATAGTCTACTCTGATCACAAGAGTCTCGGGTATATCTTTTCTCAGAAGGACATGAACCTAAGAAATCATTATTGGTTTGAGTTCCTCCAAGACTATGACTTTGAGATAGTCTATACTCTTGGGAAAGGGAATGTAGTAGTAGATGCACTCAGCAGGAGATCTTGTATACAGTTTCTTAGTGAGGCGACAGAGCAGCTAGCCACTTTACATATATCCTATATGGATCGAGATGGAGAAGCTTATCTTCAGTCTCTGATAGTCACTCCCCCACTCCATCAGTGAGTCAGGGAGGCATAGCTTGGGGAAACTGACTATGAGGCTCGGTATGCTCAGATATCCACAAGATAGGCACCTGATAGATTTTTTGATGGTGGGGAGCATGTCACCATTTTTAGAGAACGTACTATGGTACTAGTGGAGCTATAGAAGGAACTGTTAATTGAGTTCCACACATCCCCTCTAGTGGTACATCTAAGAGTGGTGAAGATGTACCAGGACCTTCAACATCAGCAATGGTGGCCGGGAATAAAGAAAGAAGTGAAAAACATTGTCTCGCAGTGCCTCACTTGTCAGCAAGTGATGGAAGAGCATTAGGTCCCATCAAGATTAGTTCACCCACTAGAGGTTCCAGAGTGGAAGTGGGACGGAATTTACATAGACTTTGTGACAGGACTTTCACGCATGTTCAAGGGACATGATTCCATCTGGGTGATCATTGACTAACCGACCAAGTCATCCCACTTCTTACATATCATAGAGAAGGGTTCAGTAGAGGGTTTGTGATGTCTCTACGTTCATGAGATTGTACGGCTTTATGGAGTTACCTCGACGATTGTATCTGATCTTGATGCACATTTTATTTTTCGTCTATATAAGGGGTTGCATGAGGTGTTTGGGATTCAGCTTCGATCGAGAAACGCCTTTCATCCTCATACAGATGGTAAGATAGAGCGGACAATTTAGACCCTCAAGGACAAGTTGTGTTCTTTCATCCTTGATTTTGGTCGCAGCTCGGAGGATCACATGCCCTTAGTGGAGTTCATGTACAATAACAACTATCACTCCACCATCAGTATGGCACCATTTGAGGAATCATACGGTCAACCTTGCAGATCACCTATATGCTGGACTAACCAAGGGGAGTCAGGACTCATGGGACCGGAGATGGTATGGGCTACCACAGAGAAGGTGTGGATCATGGAAGAGAGGATGAAGACTATACATAGTAGGAAGAAGTCTTATGCTAATAACAGATAGATACCTCTGGAGTTCGACGATGGTGACCATATCTTTCTATGTGTCTCTCCTTGACGAGTTTTGCAGAGATTTAGTCGGGGTGACAAGTTATCTCCAAGGTTCATCGGACCCATTCTGGTCCTCATAAGAGTTAGCGAGGGGGCATACCGCTTATCCCATCACCCTCAGTTACACAGGGGGCATGACGTTTTCCGAGTATCCCAGCTGAGAAGGTAGGTTCATGATCCTTCGCACATCATTGACTTGGGAGAACTGGCCATCGATGATGGGGTGACATTCTTGGAGGTTCCAGTAGAGATTGAGGGTTGACATGAGAGAGTCTGTCATGGGCGATCAATACCTCTGGTGCATGTATGTTGGAAGAACAAGAACCGATAGGAGATCACATGGGAGCGGGAGGCTCCGATTCATGCTCTGTACTCCCACTTGTTTCCTTAGATTTTTATATGGATTTCGGGGACGCAAATCCCTAAGGTGGGGAGAATGTAAAGAATTGGAATTTTTCATGCAATTTTTTAATTATATGGAAATATTACGAGTCTCTGAAAATAGATGGTGCATGATTCTGAGGCCCAGTGTGCTCGGAATAAATTTATGAATTTGTTTTAAGGTATGTTCGGTAAACACGTGAGTGGAGTTTTTTAACTTTTGAATTGGTACTCGGATTAAAAATATAAGGGCATCATTGAACTCGCAGCACCAGGAATCACTTTAAGGATCCTTCACTTCAACCATAGTAGGTCGAGAGGAAGATCTTGTTTTGTGGGTTTTTGTGGAGGATTAAAATAAAACAAATGTTGTATTTTATTTAAACTCTTTCCATTATTTTTTATTCATTGTAGGTGGGGACCACATGAGACTGGTTGGAAATTTATTGTTGGGCTTAAAATTCCATGTTACCCAATGTGTGTAACCATGAAACCCACCATTTAATGAATTCTCATTAATGATAAGTTAAAGAAACCATTATCCTAAATTAATGTGTAAGGATTCTCTCCTTCCTCAGAGTCATTCATTGGAAAAGAAATGAATTGGGAGGAGCGGACTTTGGAGAACCCTTGGAAGAAAAAATCCACCAAGAAAAGAATGGTGGATCGAAATTTGATCAACTATTGTAGCTTGTTGTAGAACAACAAATACCGACCCATCATCTTCAACCATGAGAACACTCCAGAGTTTCGAGGTAGGGTTTGTTTGTGACTATTCTTTGTTAATTAACGTTGATCCAATATTCTTGAGTTGCATGCTATCGATCTAACAGGGAGGGTGAGGGCCCAACGAACATGGAACAATCCCTCCACTACTTCGTTGTTTGATGTGTTCTTCACGGGTGAATCTTCGTGTTGAGAAAAACTCGACCATGATGGAATTGATGGGATGATGATGTCCTGAGATGAACATAGATGCCTTATAAAAGAAGAACGCGCCACCGGATCCCACCCGGTGACCCGCAGAAGCCCGTCGGCGCTGGCGACTGGAGATGGCAGGGTACAAGGTGGATACTGGCCCACCGACAGGCCGTGATAGTGGTTGCAGCCCGCACGCCAGCCGGCCACATGGAATCTGGGGCGTTAGGCGTCTGTGACACTAGATTTGATGGTCGCGGCTACTGATCTGCAGTGAAACACATGGATGGAGGCTGACACCCAGCCAGTCGTGGTTGGAGCAGCGGTGTCGTCGCACCGCTGGACGAGGAACTGGCCGGAACCCCGGTCGGTCGTGTCACGCTGAGCAGGACCCACTCCAGCAGGTCATGTGTTCCATCAAGCAGTGTCGCGTGGCACCGGCGGGTTATCCAGAACCGAATATCCCTTGGGCCATTCAGGAATTCAGGGGGAGTTGGAGGGCGCCTCCCCCGGGTGGCGGCGCGGAAAGGCCCTGCCACAGCAGGCCACCCCGGTGGCGGGCCGCCCCATGCGTCTCCTCCTTTGCAGGACGGACCGAACCGTAGCCCAGCAGGTCAGGCCCGCCACTGGAAAGCCCATCCAGGCTGGACCCGGACCCGGGCGCATCGACATGAACTGGGTTGGGTGGAACTAGGCTGAGTCGGGCCGGGCCGATCCAACCGGGTCAGACCGAACTCAGACGCATCTTGACCCAGATATGCCTTTTGGCCATATCTTGAAAATCGGGCATCCATTTGATGAACTGTCTATGGCACCAGAATCATTGGATTGAGACTGTCCATTTGGTATAGTCCACTTGAGGTTTGGATAAAGTTGGTGTAAGGCCGGGTTGGATCAAACCTGAATCCAATCGAGCCTTCAGAACGGAAACGCCATTAACATACAGACTGGGCTTCCGATTGACACACAATCTTTCACGTTGGGTTCCTTATGACATGACAGATCTTTGTGATAATTTTTCATGGGGCTTCATGGCAGTTGAAGTATTGACCAATGGCTTGAGGAGAGGGTCCTCCCAGAATCAAGCATGCTTAGTTCAGGAACCCTGTGGCTAGTTATACTTAAAGAATATTCATATCCTATGTGGGTCATCATGGATCCTGTGCGGGTCATCATCTACTGATCCTATTTGGATCATCTAAAGATCCTGTGTGGGTCATCTATAGATCTTGTGTGGGTCATCCTCAAATCCAGTGTGGATCATCCTTGGATCTTATGTGGGTTATCTTTAGATCCTGTTTTGGTCATATTTGATCTTGTGTGGGTCAACAACATTGCTTCTTGACGAAATAAGATGATCTATAAAAACTGCTAATCATCTATACTTCCATACTTAAGTTATACCTTGTGTGAAATGAGTCTTTACTTTTTTGGTACACTTCTATGTGGTGATACCTTCGTGGTATTGTTCTGTGTGGTGTTACCTTTTTGGTACTTACCCTCGTGGTGTTACCTAGGTGGTATTCTCTCCTTCGTGGAGCAGTTGTGCTTTTGGCTAATGAGTTGGTACTAGTGTTTCCTCAGGAGCGAGATGGATATAGTTGATAACTTAGGTATATGTGTGGGTATATACCTAAGTAAGGTTGACTATTGTTTTCGTGCTTTGTGATTATGGTATTTCATTGTGGTTTATCCTTTTTGGATTCTGAGAGACCTTCAGGGGTCTCGGGGTCCCCACTGAGTATTATTATACTCACCCCTGCACGGGCTATTCCAACACCTGTCTGTGTCTTGTGTAGATGACGAACTGCATTAACTAAGGATGAGGGTGCTAGGACTGGAGGCTGCTCGAAGGTGGACCATTAGAAAAAACATACCGTAGAGATGACTATTCGAATGTTGTACCTACCCTTTAGGTAGGATCCTTGGATGGTGTTCATAGGATCTATTTTCAGTTTTACTTGTACTTTCTAGTTGGGATTTTATTTCGTCCCCTTTACTTACTGTACTCACTCTATTTACTATATAGTTTACTTTGTGCTTGTATCTTTCTGTGTGCTTGGATTGTGTGAGTTTTAAAGTTAAAAAGGTTATTCCTTCCCCGTTTTAGGGATATGTCATTCTGGTTCTAGTCATTAGCCCTTGTCCTATGGAAAGTGGTCTTAGGGTAGTCACGACATGGGCCCCAGGGGATGAGTTATGAAAAATAAATTCAGAGGGTATATTTTAGATTTAAAAATAAATTATTGAATTGTAAAAAAACAGAAATGTAAGGTATTTAAATTAAATACAGAGGGAGTATTTTTAAACCCATTTTAGGATTAGGTTGTATTTTTATAATACATTTAAATATGGTATGGTATAAGTTGGACTAAAGAATGTATAAATACTTTTATAATGTTTTCAAAAAGGGTTAAATATTATTTGTGTTAAGTTATAAATTATTTTTATTTATTAGGTAGTGTTTTGTTTTTTTCAATGGTATACATGTTCCATTAAAGATTCCAAATTATCAATGTGATGGAGAAATCTCTATGTGTTACATGATAACTTTTCATAACTCTAAGATATGGAAATTGGGAATTTCACATTGAGTTAGATGAAATATTTTTATATGGAATATATTTCGACAATGTGGAATCTATTTCAAGGGATAAGAAATATATTTTAAAATATTTGTAACCATTTTAAGTCATATGAAAGATATTCCAGTACATAGAAAAGGTATGTATTGCGCATTAAACTTAAGTGATGAAAATCCATGATTATAGTGTGATACATAATATATGTTAAAGAATATAACAGATACTTCTGGTTTATTATTTTAAAATGAATAATGGTAAATACTAATCTATGATATAAAATATATAGGGATCATATTTAAGGTTTTTTAAAAGAATATATAATATATCACAAATAGAATATAATGTTCTACTATTGTAAAACTTGGAAAAGTAATTTAGCTTACTACTGTGATATATTAGATAATTCTTATGTAAATATTTATAATTTGGAAAAAATGCAAGGTTTCAAGACAATTAATTCAAAAAATGTTGAGTTATTTTATAGTTTATTAAATACCATCATTATTTTTTTAATCACGATTTAAATAATTGAAGTTGATGTTTAATGAATAATAATTATAATTCTGATTCATAAAAGATATTCCTATGATATAGTGATAATTTTTCCATGTTTTTATGCATATGTGTAAAGAATAAGGTCATTTTGGGGGAATAATAATGTTTTGATAATTTTTTATATCTGATTAATATTAAATAATGAAGATATATTATATTTTATTAGTTTATGTTAGTTCTAAAGACCGATAAATATAAGGAATTAATGTGATGGATTTTATGGTTTTCATATTCAATATATAAAAATAGAAACCTAGTGATATAGTGAGTATATAAGAACAAAAATAGTGGGAAAAAAGTGTTCGATAATATTGCAACAATTATGATAATGATTTATGTGGAAAAAACACCCATGGGGATTCATTTATTAGGAGAGTGGGAGATGATATAGATTATAAAGTCCATTGTTATATCATGATCACACCTATGTCAATTTATTATGAATATTTATTCAATTTATTTATATAATAACTCATTAATTTTTTTAATTAGTTAGTGTCGGTGGTATTAGTAGGTTTTAGGATATACCCTTACTTGTAGCTTTATCTTTATAATAAATTATGATCTATGTGTGTGTGAGATAAAAACCTCAATACCCAGAAGGTATAATCATTTTTATTATTAGTTAACCTTGTTAAAAATATATTGTTTCATATTCTATTTACCAAACCATGGTGAGATTGAGAGAATAATACTAAATAAGAAGTTGGGAATTGGTTGTTTTAAAATGAAAATTATCAAAAAATTATTTTCCCCTCCCTTGGAATTGATAAAATCACCAAGTGATCCTAATAATATTCCCCATATCCACAGTTCTTGATTTCTTGATTCTATAAAGATACCTCCCTTGAAATATAAATTTTTATCCCCTTTATTTCTAACCTAATTTCAGAATCCACTAAGTTATATCAGAAATTATTAATATAAGGATATGATTAATTCATGTCCTCAAGTGCAGACACTTTGAAATTTTATTACAGTTGTATTTTTTTAATATTTTCATCATAATTTTTCCATCCATTATTTATTATTAAAGCCCATGAATGGATCCAAATACTATAGTGATACATTTTTAGAAAACATTTATGTTTTAATTTTGGGGATCATCACATAATTAAACATATTGTTAAAAATATATAATGTCACCTATCATACCCATAATGACCTTTTCATGTATGGAGTATATTATTTGTTAGTTTTTATCTTAATTGTTTAAGGATATTTTCATATGAAAAACATTAAAAAAAATGGGATGCATGCACTATATTAGGATTGGAACATGGTTTCAAAAAACAATGAAACCATACCATGAAAAAAAAATTAGTTCATAACATTGATGATTCTTTCATTTGCAACATACTTTTCCTAAATGTGTGGTCAAATTGGGTGTCTTACATTGGTGTTTGATTCTACATGAATGGTTTGTGCACAGTTTGGCATACAGTGTGGTCTACCAGGTTCTTTAGACTTTTTCAATTACATCGTTTCCCCTATAAATTTGTCAACATTATTTCCAAATTCATTTCCTCACTTGACCCAGGGGTCTCTCTCTCATCGAAAAACCCTCCTTCCTCTATTCACAACTTGATTTTTAGTGAGATTCCTCCTATGTTCTGAAAGAAAACCCAATGTAAGTTTCTACTTGTTCATTATTTGGGTTTTCTGACCCTTATTTATTTTTTTTATCTCTACCATAATATCATGGTGACTTTCATGAACTAAATTATTCATATATGAATTTTGTGACTGATCTATTCCATGTTAAGGCCTAAAGAGCATTCCTGATCTCAATTGGTTGAAGACAAGGATATGGGTATCAATAACAACGCATTAGGTATTGTTTTTTCCCAAAACAATAATAAAAGAGAAAACAATTGAAAACAATTAATTTAAAATAAACCAATAAGTATAGTAAAATAAATAAATAAAATGATATTAGATCCTGGAATATAGGCCTGATCGTTAGTTTAACTGATATAAAACAAAAATAATTTCAACAAGACCACCAGCATAAAGTCTCTATGTTAAAGTGAGGAAGCTACACCTACACCTCCACCAAACTCAAACCAAGAGTTTTATAGAAATATACTACAACCAAATGACTTAAAAACCTATAATATATAGTCATGAGCTAGAAGCTCATTACCTCCCCACCTAAAGACCCAATTCCTAACACTTTAAATGTTAATCTATAAAAGATAGTTTGAAAATATAGGTGTGAAATATGTTTCCATGTTTTTCATAGTTAAAACAAGTATGGAATAGTTTTCATTTTAAAATCACCCCACTTTCACAAAAATACAATATCCCATTTAAATAAAACCGCAATTTATTTCTTTTACCAAAATCATTTATAAATAGAAGTTAAAAAATATTTAAGTAAACCATGAAAGAAAGTATAAATACATTTTTAAAAACTATAAGAAACAATGTTTTTGATACTATATCATCCTCGTTGAATCCAAGGTGCTCAAGGAAAAAATCTAAGATAATGGAAGCATGGTCATCATAAAAAAAAATTATGTTTATAAGAAAATAACTAGACACCCGTCGACCTACCAAAACACCTTGTATTACCATGCCTAGCCTTAATGAATAGAAACATCCTATAGGATGATGTAATTCCCCACCTAGGTCCATTATCTAGATAATAATTCATAGCTAGTTCACATGTGTACTTGGACTTCCAACCTAGCCAACCAGCCCTTCCCATGACATATAACGGATAATGATGATTTTTTTATTTAATTTGAATACCATATAATCATATCATAAAACAATCAATCATCACAATAACACCTCCAAAAATGATATTGGATCATCCCCTTTATTTAATAATAATAAATAAATTCATCTTATCTTGATAGGGATATTTATTATAAGAATTCAAATATCTGTAATTTCCATCACATATGAAAGAGTATGTCTTTTGGGTTTATATTTTCTATGAAATCATTGAATTAGAAAAGGGTTAAAGATATTATTCTTTAATGATAAAAATAATCTAAATACCTTTGGAAGACTAACATTATAATCATTATTCAATTAATTTAATAAATATCATTTTTCAATGAATTTTGAAAAGGGGAGAAAACACACCCATGCTTTAGAGGAAAACATGTTTCCATCATTTTGGAAATCTAAATTGTGTATAATTTAATGATTCAACCATTATTGATACAAATGAGAATTTCAATTTCCAAAAATGTGGTTTGAACCCTTAAAAGATATTTAATATTTAATTTACATGAATAACACTATTTTTAATTTTTTTAACTCTTGAAAACAAGTATCCATTAATTTGGCTACCTGAATGTAAGAGGAATTATTAATGACATTAAAATTACAATATGTAAGACCAAGAAGTCATATATTTAATTTAAAAGGTATATTTATGGGACACCTACCACAAATATTGTATCTTTTAATGAGAATGACATTAATCCACTAAAACATGATCCAAGAAAGCCTAAAAATATAATATGAATCCCTAAAAACACTAAAACCAAGAAATCCCAAATTAAAAATATAGTGGAATAAAGACCTTGGTTTCTTATACGAGAAAAAAATGAAATATGAGGAAGAAGAAGAATAATAAAAGGAAGATAAGGAGGTGTTTGGAAGGAATTTACTTTAAGAAGAAACCTTAAACATAATGTTATACCTTGGAAATATACATTGAGTATAATGAAGATAATATATTAAATTCCTAGGTTGATATGCTTGAAATGCGGGGAAAAGAGACCCTCACTGGGTCTTACATCAAAATTCAATGTTTGGAATTTAAAAAAAATCAATATTCTGCCTGGGACTATTCTGGCTGTGAAACACTAATTTCATAGTTTTGAATGGTTTTCCCTCCAAAGTTTTATAGGGTTAACTCACATTTCATGGTGTTAAAACATGAAAATGCTTCCAAAAAACAAGTTCATGATGAATCCAATAAAAGATTATATGATAACTAACATTGGCTCTCGGTCCCCCAACACCATCCGAAGATTTCTTATATACATCTATTCTAAAAAAAATGGACCAACTCCAGGTCAACATCACACTATGAAAAGAGTAACACAATCAATCATAGAGTAAAAATTATTCCCAATAAAAACAATATTCCACATAAGATAGTCAAGAGATCAAATCAAAAAAGAAACACCTCGATTTTTTAAACATCCCATGGACCCTATATCCTTTTCCTAAATAATTCATATAACCCCATAGATTAAAACTCTTCAAAATAATGTCAATAAAATATAGAAAGTCAAAAGTGGGAAATATTAAAAGACAACTAATACAAATTAGATCCTTACATCACCAACATAGAATCCATCACTATCCCTGATCAATTTTAAAACATTATCTACAAAACTCCAAAATCAAGAAAAACATGAACTATAAAAACAAAAGATCAATAACATGAAATAAATCACATTAAAGTAAAACTAAAATATCCTTCACATCATCATCAACTGTAACATGTTGAATAATAGGATATTTATAAGTGATAAATTTAACTAAACCTTTTTGAGAGTGAATCATCTACATTACCTCTATAGAAGAACCAAATGACCCCAATCATGAAAGGCCTAGTAGAACACCTTCCGTTAAACACCAATACATTAAAGAAAAATCAAAATCTGGATCAGGAATGTATATAACCTTCCAAATAAAATTTTTCATAATCCAACACTTTTTTATCTTTTTATTATAGGCCATAAAATTCCATTTCCTCTGATACCTTAACTAAATTATAAAATAATTATCGAATGAAATTAACCATAAAAATATCTCAAGAATGATCCATCTATAGATTTTTAAAGATAATAGACTTCCACCACTTGCATCCAAGACATACTAGCATGATGGTTGCAAACATAACCTTATATGATTCGCTAATCTCAATATAGATGAAAAAATGCTCAACACTTAGTATCCATATCATTATTTCTTGAGAATATTTTTCTTTAAAGAAAAGAGGATGTTTTGGTTCTAGAAATCTTGAATGAGATCATCTCGTTGGGGTAAGATAAGAAGAATTCAGATATATTATACAATATTGGATGTTCTAATCATCCTAACAAAATAATTATTAATCAATGTTTCCATTAAATAATAATGGGTGCATACCCTAAATCAACGAATATAAAAATGTAAAAAAATCTACAAAAATAATAGCCTTTAACAGAAATGTTAATCAATAATCAATCTCAAAGAATCACTTAATTAAACACCAAATAAAAAATATATATGTTTATTTATAAACCAATAATCATATTTTAGAATATGTCCACCTTTTGTCCTACCATAATTTTTTCAAAACTCTTTTCAAAAATAAATACCATTTATTAAATATATATTTTAACATGATTGAAACCAATAAAAAATCCCATAAGAAACATGTATTTAAAAATCACCCACTTTAAATCATTTCTAACATAAACTCATCAAAATATTCCAATTTATCATTCTTAACATCACTTGAAACCCTTGAAAATAATATACAGTTACCATTTATCCAAATATATTAAAAAACATTCCCAAACTAGTCATAATTTTAAATCAAAAATAATTAGGCATACTTCAGAAACCAAATATCATTTTCAATGTATTCCCAATTTTTCAATAAAAATGATTCATATTAAAAACAATTTTTAAAAACTCCAAAGAAAAACATCCATATAAATTTAACCCAAATGATAAAAAACTCATAGGAAACCATGATAAATTTTAATCAAATCATAAAAAAATATAAATAGCTCAATATCTATAAATAATTAAAAAATTATAAGATCATGGGAACATGCAATGTTGTAAGGATTAACTACCTGGTATGGCCAACCATATTCTAATCATACAAAGACTAATGGAATTCACTTAGGTCGCACACTCTAGAAATAATTGTGTAAACCATGTACATGTACATTATATTCCTGAATTCCACCCCATTTCCATTAAAACTCTTAAATCACTAAAAAATAAAGAACAAATTTCTCAAAATTAACCACAACCAAGATATATCACAAGATAGACTCATCTTAGACATTCATTAAGACACAAGCCTTATCATGAAAGGTGGCGAGCAAACACCTTTTCATGATATACCTCTTATGTTATAAGAATCCTAGTACATGTATACTAAAAATCCCCAATTAATAATAAAAATTACCTTTGATACCAAATTATCATGATTCATTCTCAGTTATCCCTAAGCCATATATTCATGTCTTTCTATGAACTAGATCAGGTGTATATTTTAAGGATGACCCATTATGTTTCCTGATAATGACATAGATTTCATTTTTAATGGATATAGTGTTGGATGTTTTATTTATTAAGGACTCCATTTTACTTATTAAGGAATATTATTATTTTTTATTGTGTATTTATATTATTTCTAAGTGGATGGACTGGATTAAGATAGGTGGTTCCCCGTGTTATCATTGTTTTATAAACATTCAATCCATGCTTGTTTTTTAGATGGTTTATAATTGATTTAAATACTTTTTTTTAATTTTTAAAATTCTATATAAATGTTATAAATTTTTGGAAATAGTTTCCCTATGGGTTTTGTGTTTAAAGTGTCTTAAAATACTTGAAAATTGGGGTTGGTTGTGTTTTTATTGTTGAAACTCCTTTTGTAAATAAAAATTATTTTTAATACTGAATTAATGGATGTTTTAAAAGGATAAAATCTCATAGGATCCTTAGTCACTTAGGTTTAAAGGCTAATATTACTTCCTCTATTCTTGGTTTGCTTATCCTATCCTTAGATTTACATTAAAACACTAAATATGTATTGATATGGAATTTATTGGTAATCACTTATTGGAGTAGCCTATTCTTGCTGGGAAATTATAATACACTCCCTAGGGGGAGTTCATTAAATCATATTAGATTTCAATCACTGACATGGAATAGGAATTTTTGGTTGGCGTAACCATAGTGACAATGGAGATTCTCTCATGTTTTTGTTATTGTTTTCCATTTATTTTTGAAAATTTTCTTTAGCATCTAAACTATTTTATTACTCATAATTTCTTATTGTTTTATAATGGTAAAATCACACATTCATGATATTTATTTTCAAATTATCATGATTAGTCTATCTAATAATTATTTCTCAAGAAAAACCTGGTGGGATATTATTATTCTAGTTTTGATCACAACCTTCTTACACATAATGGGTGTTTGTAGGCTATGTTCTTAATTATTCAGATCAAGGAAAATGGTTTCCTAGTCATTGTAGTTCTTCTTATTTGCAGATCATAGTTGTGTGGTGGTAACATGGTGAGACATATCTATCTTGTCACATAAAGGTAGGTATTAGTTTTTTTTCATTTTTTTTTATATTTTTGGTATCTTGTCCATGTATTTCTGAATCATCTTCACATCCTATGCATTTGTTTATTTATACAGTTGACCCCCACCCCTTTAGTTATGGAATTATTATTATTCATTGTTTCTCTTTATTTTTTTCACCTATTTGAGTTTTCATTTACACTTCAACTAGTTATTTTCTTATTTAGTCAGTTTCATTTATTCTGATCATGATAGATGTGGCCTATAATTCTTTTGTTTTGCAACACTATTTTGGGTACATTTAATATTTTTAACCATAATTTATACATTAATCCATTAATTAAAAAAATAGTGGATAATTTATAATGAAATCATTAATTATGGAAAATTATTATTATTTTATTGTCTTTATATTATAATATCCTTTGATTAATTCATTGAATTATTTTTTTCTAATTCTATTTTCAAATTTTAATTATTTGTTTTATAGGATAATTGTATCATTCTCAAAATTAAATAATAATTTATGTATTTTTATCCTTTAATTAATAAATAATTTTTTTTAATCTTGTGTGTTAAATTACATAACAAAATGTTATTTTTAACAATCCTTCAATAGATTAGTTAATTAACTAATTAAACCAAAGAATTAATTAATATAAAAAATATTAAAAATGATGATAAAAATAATAATTATTACGGGTGCACTTGTAATTAATGTTACCATAAAGAATAAATCAATTATAAATAGTAGGAATTAAATTACCCTTGCTACTATCTCTATTTTCATTGTCAATTCTCGGTCTCACTACAAAATCGTTTTTCCTATATCAACTTTTTCCCAAAAAATAACTATTTCATAATAAAGAAATTAATTTTTAAAAATGAAAACTTATTTCATTAAAAATTTAATCTTTTTCCATGGAAGGTATTCATGATTCAAATCTTTAAAACATTAAAAAATAATTTAATACCTAAATCATATAAAATAATTTGAAAAAAATCTGAAAAATATATATATAAAAATTGTTCAATATGTCTACTTTTTTTTATTGTTACTACAAGATTATTGTGCAGAAATATTTATTTTTCTTCTTATTAAATGTGCACAAGAAAAAATTCAGATAGGATCTGGCCTTATACTCCTAAATTAAAGAAAAAACATAGTGTCTTAAATAGAAAATAAAATCTAAAATGGAAAACATAGTTTATAGAGTTCTTATTGATAATGAGAAAAATTTCCTACCATAACTAAATCTAGTTGAAAATGTGAGGGCTAGGATGATATTATTTCAACTATATAAAGTTTCAATAAAACTTCATCGATTAGATTATGTCACAAGAATGAAATTTATAACATAAACAATCATATCTTTCATTATTTTCTATTTTTTATGGAACATATTATGAGGATTAATTAGAATTTAATAATGACTTTTATAATATATTGAAATAGATACCACTCTTATGACTCACTGAAACTGAACATAGGATTAGATTGTTTCACATTTATCTTAAAGGTAATTTATAAAAGTTGTTTTTGAGTCTACATGATACCATATTTGAAAATTGGTATTGATTATACATTTTTTTTGTGATATAATTTCATCCTCAAATAATTAATGGAGAATTGAGAACCAAAATCACATGTTTTTATCAAGAGGAAAGATAATACATTAATGAAACCCTGGATATATTTAAAAACCTAATTAGTTAATTTACTCATCAACAGCTTTCATCCCATGTCCTCATGGATACCTTCTATAGATTATTTTCCCCAGGAAGTAATTTTTTATATTTGTCAGTTTGGGGTAATTATAATAAAAAAACAGATGAGTTAAGAAAACATTTCATTAATCTTGAATTGAATTCTAAACATATAAATTATTAGATAAAAATGTAAATATATGTATAAACAAAATTAGGTTAGGGATAAATTAAATGTATCAATTAACTGAAATAAATGATCAACTTCAATATTTAAGGTACGAAAATTCCAAATCATGTGTAATTCAAGTGACATTTTAAAGCTTGAATCGATATCTTAGATATCAGTGTTCTTAATAAAGGATGTTCGAGAACACTAAAATTTCTTTTTAAACATTGATATGTCTTCCCAAAAATAATAGAATTCCAATTTTTTGGGATATTTTCTATGGAATCCTATTATATATGAGCAATTTTCAAAATAAAAATCAATAAAATCTATAATAATCATTACAATTTATCTGGGAATTAATAGGAATGATTAGAAAAATTTCTTCCTCAAATTACCAAAACCAACCAAAACAAAAATATAAAAATAAAAGAAAGGATGAACCATCTAAAACCCATGACATTTTTTGGGGGGAATATAAGTAATAATATAGACCATATGTCAAAAATATTTTATTTACAAGAGGCTACATTTTACTCTCAAAAAGAACAACATGAATATAGTAATGATAGAAGATAAAGATATAACGCATGATATAGAATAATAAAAGGGTCACCTGGACAGAGACATAAGTAAAAGATATAGGGGAAAACTTCCAAGAATAACTAAAATAAATCCCATGGAAAATGTAATAGGAGTGGTTTTAATAAGTGGGATAAAAACTCAAATAGAAGCTAGAACATACCTTAAGAATTACCACAAAAAACTATGTGAATATAGAACTAAAAATCTGAAATACACACAATCTATAAGTGAGAGAATAAATCCTAAAAATGAATAAAATATCAATGTTTTATTTAAAAATAAAAATGAAATTTTTTATAAAAATAATTAGGACAAAGGGAAGGAAGAAATTGTTAGAGATTTTGGGGTGAGTCATACAATTTTAAATAAAAATTCCCCACCCATTCCTTTCCAAAAAAAATTAAAACCCAGGAATAATAACAAGGCTAAAATACTCTATTTTCATAGTATTTTAACCAAGATCTATGTGAATATTTCTTTTTTTTCAAGGATTGATTTAGATACCTTATTATATAAAATATCATATAAATTATTTCAAACTTAATAAATATTGAATAATATGATACATACAGCCTCATAGAAGACTTTAGTTTTATTCATAAAAATAAAATCTATCTAAAACGTTAGGATTTGGGTATCGTTATCATTAATAAAAAATTACAGAATAGTGGGCAACTCAACTGTATTGTTGATTCAGGTGATAGTATAAACTTTCTCCATTTTTTACTATTTGAAATTTTCAGATTGGGTGAAATTCAACCCAACAATTTACATATATATTTTTATGACCATTAATTCACACATCCCATTTGAGGAGTATATGATTTGATTGTTGAAGTCGGCAATTTGTTTCTACCATATGCAATTTTTATGTTACACATGAGGTGTAATGAGGAGGTCCCTATCATCCTTTGTAGAAGATTCTTAGAAAGTCATGGAGCTATTATAGATGTATCTAATGGAAAATTAAATTTTTTTATTTGGTGATAAAATGGGGTTTTCAATGTTTTTAACAAATTTAATAAAACAAATATTGTTGAAAATTGTTCCAGAGTTTAGCTATTAGAATGTGAAAACTCATTAGAACATTTAATAAAATATGATAAAGAACATTTTTATGATGAAATTTATTTCAATGTTGAAAATGTAGTAACACACATTATTGAGTTTTCTCAAAGTTAGAGTCATGAAAATTTTTCTGAATTTGATTGAATTCACGTTTTTACTATCAAGAGTGAAGCTGAGGAAAAATATTCTCTATCAGAACATAAATAATTTTCTAGAGAACATGAGTATGTTTATCCTTTTACAGAAATAATGAATAATTTGATAAACTTTAGGTAGATCTAATAAATTAATTTTATGATTGTACCTTAAAAACTTTATTGAACTCTGATATGAAAACTCATTAGACTCAAATGATCACTTTGGATAGTAGTGAAAAAAACTACAAATCGGATTATGAAATTTAAAATCATTCTATTTTTAAAACTCCTTATAAGAAAAATGTTGAATATATCATTCTTGAAATGAATAAATTCCATCAATCATGTGAAGAACCCAATTTTGGGATAAAAATTCTCTCTGTACACCGTGAATACTCATTTATAGGTGAAATTTTAACACTACCTATAATTATTTCCTTTGAATTGAAGAAAAGTTATGAGGGAATTTTTTTTTGTGTTATAAATAAATTCAAAACTATAATAGTTTTCTCCATAACTACTATTATATGTGTTAAACCGTTATTCAAAATATACTATATTCTTATTAAACTAGACCACAAACCAAGATTAGATTGCTAAAAGAGACTAATCCAAAACATTAAAGAGGTTATATTAGGAGAGTTAGTCAAGCTACTGGATATAGGTATTATATATCCAATTTCAGATAGTTCTTGGGTAAATATTGAGTAATTAGTCTCAAATAAAAGAGGATTAAATTTAGTAACCAATGAGATAAATAAAAATATTAATGTGAATAAAGAAACCAAATAAAGAGTCTGTATAAATTACAAAAGATAAATTCTACCACTGTGTAAGATCATTTTCCTGATCTATTTTTAGAATAAATAGTTGAGAGGATTTATAGAAAATATTTCTTTCTTATCTAAATGGAACCTCGGGTTATAACTAGATACATGGAGCCCTTGAAGATCCAGATAAAACTACATTCACATGCCCCATTGTGAAATATTCAAACCTTTAAATTCTCTTTTCATTATTTGGTGCATGGACTACCGTAGAGAGATTTATGATGGATATATTTTAAGATATGATAGATATATAAATTTCGGTATTCATGGATGACTTCTCCATCATTGTTAGAAAATTTGAGGTTTGTTTATGAAATAAAATATTGGTTATATTGTGATGTTTAGATACCAACTTAGTTCTAAACAAAGAAAAACTCTGATTTTATGGCCCTTGAAGGAATTTTGTTGTGAAATAATGTTATTGAGGGGGTTTTAGAGGTTGAACTAATATGATAGAGGTGATTCAAAAATTAACCATCGTGAAAATATCAAGGTTGTTAGATGTTTATTAGGGAATATTTGTTTTTAACATAGATTTATTAAGAATTTTTTAAAAATTAACCATCCCCGGTTTTCTTTTATAGGAAAATATAAACCTTTTCTTTTTGATATTTTTTTTTTGAAATCACTTAATTTTTTTAATAAAAACTAACTTCATCATTAATCATAACTTCACCTTATTAGAATTTTTTTTGAAATTATTTTTGTTGAAAGTGAGATTATTGTTGGATCTATTTTAGGAAAGAGGATAGATAAGAGGTTAAATGTGGTTTATTATACTAGACTAATTCTTCATTATGATCAGATGAACCACACCAATATGAACAAGGATTTTGTAGGTATTATTTTTTTCTATAGAAATTTAGGAAGTACCTTTTTGGTTCCAAAATCATAATATTTAGAAATAATTTTTCCTTAAAGTATCTAATGTTAAAGGAGGAGTCCAAACATAGATTCATTTCGTTTATTATTTTGTAACATGAGTTTGATATGGAAATTAGTGATAAATAAAGGGTTGGGAATATTTTTGTAAATAATTTCTCTATGTTATCTAATACTCAATATGAAGATACAAGGGTGATTAATTCTGTATTTCCTGATGAAAATTTAGTAGTTGTCTCAGTTAAGTAGACTTCTTGGTTTTCTGATTTAGTTTATTTCTTGGAAACATGTTTCACTCCTAATAATTTTTCAAATAATCAGATGAATATGTTAATTTCAAATCTTAATTACTATCTATGGGATGGCCTAATACTTTTTAAAAGATATGATAATGAAATATCGAGAAGGTTTTCTCCAATAGATTAAATGCTACCCATTCTGGAGATATGTCACTCGTCCCCTTGGGGAGGTAATAATGGTGTAGAAAAGATATCCCAAAATTTATTTCAATCTTTTTTTTACTAGACTACCATATTTAAAAAGGCAAAGAGTTTTTTGTGGTCAATGATAGGAGTTAGAGATTGGGAAATGTGGGATGAAAACAAAAAATTTCTCTTAAATTTATTTTAGAAGTTGAGATATTTTAGGTTTGGATATTAGATATTATGGGACCATTCTCATCACCTTATAAGAATTATTACATTTTATTATATTTTTACTATGTTTTGAAGTGGCCTGAGGTAGTATCACTTCCAAATAATCAATCTATTAGTGTAATAAAATTCATTATAAAAAACATCTTTTCAAGGTTTGGGGTTCTAAAATATTTCATTATTGATAATGGGATCCATTTTAATAATAGAAAATTTAAATCATTAATGGATAAATATGGTTGTTCCCATAGAAAAATAGTTTCTTACCATCCAAAATCATGCGGATAAGAAGAAATTTTAGATAGAAAGACAAAACAGATATTATAAAAAAACATGTCTAATTCAATGAAGGATTGGATCTTGAAATTAGATAATGAATTATGGGACTATAGAACTACATTAAAATCCTATTAAAAATGTCTCCATACATGCTGTTATTTTGGAAATGTTTTAATTTTCATTTGGAGTTGAAACACAATTCATATTGTGTTGTGAAGGGTTTGACCTTTGTTTTAATATTTCTATAGAGTAGATGTTGTCAAAACTTAGTGAGATGTATAAGATTAGAAGTGATTCCTGTAACAATTCTAAGACTTATAAAGAGAGTTCCATGATATCTCAGGACTCTGCCATTCAAAACAGTGAATTCAAGGATCTATAAAAGGTTCATATCATTAATTCAAAACCTAGACACATTATATGAAAATTGAAATCTAAGTATTCTATAACTTTTACTATTCATAGAGTTATAAAATTGAGTAGTTGAAATAGTTAGGGGAGAAAGTAAGCTCATTTTGGTAAATTTTTAAATAATTAAAAAGTATTATTAAGGGAGTCCAAATATGTTGGCTTCCATATTTATGCTTGAAAACTGATTTATCAATAATGTTTAATTGAAGACTCGGAATTAAGTGAAAAATGTGAGTCAAGCCATGGTGTTTATTTGGATTTTTATTCTACTATATTTAAATTATTTATATTCCTAGTCATTTTTCTTTAATAAGTTGTATGTTTTAAAAAGGAAGAGTATAGTTTCTTTTTGTTCTCAAGCTGCATAAAAGTTTTATGATGAATCATAACTGGATAAAAATTACCTAAATTCAACCTATAGTTTTTTATTACTTATGATCTTAATTTTTTGAATTAGATTAATAATATTTCATAATTTATAGGAAATTAATTACAATAAACCATATGATTTCATTTTATACTAAGAGGGAAGATATATATTAGGGATAAACACAATTGAAAAAGATTATTTAATCAAGGGATTGTTTATTTTAATTTCTGATTTACTATTTTACAATTCTTTATTACTATTTTTTTCTAATGGGAATTGTATTGAAATGATTTTAAAATTCTTTATAAGATAAAATATTGTGAGGGGGGGTAATACCACTATATTATTTTAAGTTATTCTTCCTATCTTAATTGGGTGTTAAAAAAATCTATTCATTTGAAAATATAATTTAAAAAAAATAAAACATATTGATGAATTCTTACTATGTACTCCAGGATTAACATAATATTGTTTTGAAATATATAAAAAAATATTTTTAATGCTAATTAATGATAAATCGTGTACCTTTTTAATCTATTATAAAATATTTATTATATAAAACATTTTTTTAAATAAACATTTCATCCTTGGAAAAAATTAGAACTCAGGAATTGGTATTTTAGATTTTAACCTATCTAGAATACCTTTAAAATTTCTCAAAATGTTGTTATTTTAAGCTTAAAATTTATTATTCAGTGGATTAAAAAATTTCAACTGTTTGAGATTTGAATTTATACTTTAAGGTGTTTTATTTTCTCTATATTCCCATGGATTTAATCAGGTCCATCAATTTCTGGATCTCATGAATAATTTTCCTTTTAGTCAAATTTTGTGAGTATTATTTACAATCATCATTTGTTTTGAATATATTATCAAGGTTTTAAACTTTTAACCTATTCATTTTCATAATCTATGAAATCAAAATCCTAATCTAGGTTGAGTTTCTCTTCTTTCACATTTTCATTCATTAAATTCTTAAGATATTAGATGATTTATTTATCATTTCTATAATTATTAATCACATACATCCAGAAAAAAAAATTCTCTTTATTATGGTTATCAAATTATGTGTGTAGAATCACCTAGTGATAAAGAGATGTTTGTAAGTCATATTTAAAAGAACTTTTATCCTGGTTAATGTTTTTCAGAATATTCAATCTCAATTTTTTGTAAAACTAGAGCCAAATTTTGATAAAACCAGTTATTTTGAAAATATCAAACCCCCTTTCAAATATGAAAGAGTCAAATGGGAAGAATAGTTTTTAAAACTAATTCATAGAATAAATTCACTATTTCATCCATTAGAAATTTTTCCCTACTAAATTTTTAAAAATGATTTATTAAGGACAAAAAATACTTCAGTGTGAGCGATTTGATGTGGACATTAATTCATGTGGGTTTTCACTTATATTTTGGTGCATTTTTTATGTTTGTAACGTATATTTAAACATTAATAAATTATGAAAACATAGTGAATATTTAATATTATCCCCCAAAATATAAATTTTTATTGAAAAGTCACATTAAGGACAAGTGTTAAACCATCGATCAAAGAACCAAAACCACAACATGCTAAAGGATCTCACAAAGTTGTTAAACACCAGAATATGGTTATTTGAATAATCCACTCTATATAATTCCCAATGAAAAGTGATAACATGTCTGTTTGGATCCTCCCTGAGAAGTTCTTCGAGATGTGAGATCATCCTGTCCATTTTCTGAATGAATTCTTCCAGAGATATTTTTCCTTGATTAAAACCCCGAGCAATTATATGATCTTTCTTGTCGATCCACGCTTCATGCTCCTCAGTGGCCTCAACTTGCAGCCTTATTTCATAAATTCTAGAAATCTCCTCAATTGAGGCATTGGGCCTCATGTCTTTCTCAATAATTTCTTCCTTGGAGTGAAAAATGAGCTTCAAGCATTCCCCTACATCTTCTTCTATTCCCTTTGGTTCTCTCCTTAGACTTCCATTATCTCTGTCTTGTAGGGCCTTTATTTCTTTTCTTCCACCCTTCTTGGCCAACCTGGTTTCTATTGGTTTTTGTAGGTAAGAATAGTCTTTATGCCCCTTTGTTTTTTTCCCCTGAACCAAAATTAATTTTCCGGAGTCTCGCTTTCCTTTGAGCCCCTTCTTCCTTCTAGGGTTGTGCGGACCTTTCCCTTGGAAATGATCCCAGTAGTCCGCTGATATTTTGCTAAAGCTATCAGCACCTAAATCATTATCCTCATATAATATTACTTAATCTAGATCCACCATACAATCAAAGTGGTTCTTTAACTCAAGCCTTGGGCCTTCAGTGGGGGCCTTCAGCACAAACTGCTTGCTCAACTCAGTGGGGAACTGCTTGTTTTCCCGTACAGATGCATCCTTTAGAGAGGATTGGGGTTGGATAATGTTTGGGTCCAAGGGACCCAACACACTCCCCTCCTCCCGACTCCCTATGATAGCTACTACCTCAGCATCCCTTGGCACTTTTTGTATTCTAGTAGGCTCAGCCACCCTACCCTCCTCAAGCCTCCCTTTGTCAGGAGAGGACACCTCGATATACGGCGGAGGAACCTCCATTGAATTCCCAGAATGTTCGGCCTCCTTTCCAGCCTCAATTGCAGCACATTCATGCTTACTTTGAGTGAGTTGCTTCATCTCCACTATATACCCAATAGCAGATGGCTGCTCAGAACCAGTGCAGTCATGTTGTTCCTCTTTAGATCCCAGTTCCTTCAACGGTAAACACAGGTTCTATTTTAGCCAATCAAAAACATCAACCACCTTTGGATTTTCATTCCATCTCCTTCCATTACTACTAATTTATTTCTAATACTCTATTAAAATTTTAATTCATATTTTTAATGGTTACTTTTAGTGTTTGATGAATTAAATAATAATTTATGTGTTTTCTTCTGTTACTTAATAAATAAATGTTTTATTTTTAATCTTGTTTCTTAAATAACATAATTAAATGTCATTATTAAAATACTTTAAATTTTTATTTGTATTTATTAATTATTTTTTTAAAATATTTAATTAACTAATAAATTATTTATCCTTTTTTAATTTAATTATTTATTCTTTAATTTTATCATTTTAACATCTTATGCTTTTTGTTAAATTTAAAAGTTCATGTTTAACTTTTAACCATTAAATTTTTTAAATTTAATATTTTTAATTTGTTTAATTTTAATTTAAAATGTGTGGTAGTAATAGAGTTGAAATTTTCAATAAATTCTAGAACAACTATGTGTTTTATTGAAGTGACTATATCACCACATCACCAAATAAACAACAATATATGCATCAAATTCAGTTGAAAATGATATTATGCCTTCCCATATAGAAAATTTAACAAAGTTAATTAAGTGCATTTGAATATATGATCGACCATGAATTTTTGACTGACCATGAGGAATCCCAAATGAAAAATATTGAAAATTAAAATATGATCAACCTTCCATTTGGAATAAAGACCACACAAAATTCAAAAATATTCTACCATTCATAAAGAGACCAACCGTACTAGAAAAAATATTCAACAGAATATTATTATTTTCATTAATCATGTTATTTGTATCATTCGATCATAGATTTGATAAACCTCTAATTTGATGTCAATGTGAAGTCTTCTGAGTTGAATCCACTTGAACCGTCACTATATGATGGTTAACCTTTAGATAAAATCTCAATTGGAGTTTCCAATAACCAAAAAAACACATGGGAATCAATTGAATCCCTAATCTAAAAATATTCAATGAAGATAACAATTGATCCGAGCAACCAAGGAAGATAATACAAACTTTGAATCTCGAGTTGTGTGTTTCTGACCTTAAATTATAGAATAAAAGATGATGGTTCTCAAAAGTTGAAGAAGAAAATATGGGACATCAAAATGGATTAAAGATGAGCTCGGGATCTAAGGTATTCATTCAAGGTTATCAATATTATACTTGTTTTAAGTATTTAAATAAAATCACATTGAATATGATCGGTATCTCTTCAGCTAGTTTAAACCTCAGTGTGATATAAAGATGGGTCATTAAAATTACCCATCAATATGAATTTTTGATTGTGTGCGGATAAACATATGGAACATGATGAATTTCTATGTAGAAAATTTTGAGTTTTGTGTGGATTAAGATGAGAATTCATGATTTGAAATTTTCTATATCCACAAAATTCTAAACCCAGTATATTTTAATGATAATTAAGGCTTGGGATTTACTAAACAAGTAAAAGGGAATGAAATGATAATCTGAGTTTCTTTTCTTAAAGATATTATTTTCTGAAGGATCCCATGTTCAAAAACAAGTTTAATTCCACCATAGATGATCATTTGAGGTGAATAAATCTGATTTCAAGTTGTTTTGTAGATTTTCAACAAATTTGTGGTATTAATTTTTGGTTAACTGATTTTGATTTTCTATTGGATTGTTTGAGTATGAAGTAGGGTAATTTTATGGTTTAAAAAGTTAATTATGGTTGATTCACTAATTGAATCTAATTCTATCCTAGAATGAATTTTTTGGATCTGAAGAAATTAAATTTAAATTCATGCATGACTGAGTTTGAGCACCCTGACACATGCAGTTGGAAAATGTACATGAATAATTTAAATTCCTTTGTTGATTAGAAAATGTGAGACCAAATAAAAATGACATAAGTCAGAGAAACATCCAGATGTGTTTTTAAAAAACATCGTGTGGGTATGTCAAGTTTGTTAGAATTTCATTGCTAAACACTTGTTCAGGTTTCAAAATTCAATAACTCACGACACGTGCTCAGTAAATAACTATGACCTTACTAATTTTGGGAATGAAATTTATTATGTATCTAAACACAATGGAAGATAATTTATTATTCACAAGAGATAATGAATTAAATTTCATAAAATAATCAATAGTATTATAATAAATAATTTTTTGAGATTTTCCAGACCATAGATTTTGGTGGAGCGATGATTAGATAAACAGTCATCACAATTTATATTGAAGTGGATATCACTTCTCTCTTGTATTTTTCTTCATTAATTTCAACTATAAATTTAATATTTTTTAAATCCTGAATTGAAAAATTCTGAACAGAAAATTTTAGTTCTTGGAAATTGTAGTCTTCTAGTTTAATATTTATCTTATTTTTAATTAGTTTCTTTACAATTTCTTTCCACTTCATGAATCTTAATATAAAACCTCCAGAATAAATTAGTAAGATTGATTATATCAAAAAAAAATTAATTCTCTTTATATTTGAGGGATTCTAAGAATATTCAATCTCTAAGGATCATCTTCTTCATGTTTAACCTCCGTGGGAAGGATATTAATCAATCATTTCTTATGGGATCACTTGGAATCAATTCCACTATGAAGAAGATATCAATTTTAACTATTATGAATTAAATTCCCCATAACATTGTCCACACAATAATTATAAACTCTCATTCTCAATAATAAATCAACTTTCCAACTTCAAAGTGTTCCAAAAAAATAATTATCTCATAATAAAAAAATATTTCATCCATTGTTTTTGGTCAGTTTTGTTTTTCAATATTGGTTGCATAATCACAATTGGCCTTTTTTATATGTTTAATACCCTACACACTATTTAAAAATTATAAATAAGAGTTATAAATATTTGAAATATCATGTAATCAATGAATTATAGGTCAACAACCGTCTATGATATGGAAATTTCGTGTCTGATTCTCAATTTCAATCTTTTTTTTCATCATAATTTTTTTCCCAAAGGTCATTTTTTTAATAATAACAGGTTTTCAGCCCATGGAGATTGGTAATTCCATTAATAACTTTCCATGGGCTAGCTCATGTTCTTGGTTAAGGGGTGACTTGATTTGGTTTATAAAGAAATGGTATCATAACCCTTTCAAGGTTTATGATGTTTAGGAATGTCTTGATATATATGAGATATGATCATCGAGATGTGAGGGGTAGTTTACAAGTTAGTGTCTTCCCAAAACAATCATGAGGATCCTTGATTCACCATGGGATTCTAAAAATTAGTATTTTTGAACATTCTGTTACTTGGTTATATATTTTTAGATATTTTCAGTCAAAATTAAAGAGATGTTGGACTTTCTCTAGGGTGAATGGATAGGGATAAAGGGTTGTAAAACATGTGATAAAACCTTATGATTCAAGTACAGGGGTTCTAGTTTGACTCACATAGCTATCACATAGTTTACAAAACTCTAGATAATATTAATTTTTAGATTTCACGTGATTTAATGTTTCTAAACGATTAATTGAGATTATTAAAGTTTCATAATGAGTATTTTATATTTCAAATGAGATTATTTTCCTTTTATAGGGTTTATATTATTATTTAGATTTATATAATGATATGACCCCTTTAAAGTCTCACTTATACCCTCTAAAATATGTTAAAGAAACTTTTATTCACATAAACCCCTAGTGGAAAAAAAATTAGTTGAAGTGGTAGTGTGAATTGTTCTAACTATGGGACAATGAGTGGAACCTGGACCAACTTAGGTTCCAGAATCAGGTATGGGTCAAGTGAATATCTGGGCTGAGATCAAGAATTTATTTCCAATAGGATCACATCCTTATAAGGTAACAATGATCCTAAGGAAGTAAAGTATTGGTTCACTAATCTAAATTGTATCGTTGAGTTCCTAAGAACCAATGTTTCTATCAAGATTAAGTGAGATAATTATATGCTGGAATTTCCCATCAAATAGTGGTGGGAGTATGTTATTTAATACCAGAATCATTATAAAATAGATAAGAATGAATTCAAAGGTACCTTTCATCTAATTTTTATCCAAAAACCTTAGTGATATAAAAGTCTTGGTAGTTTTTTAACCTTCAAAAATGTGATTGATCCATCATAGATTTTGTTAATTGGTTTACTAATCCTACCCACTTCAATCCTTTATACAGTCTAATTGATATTTGAAAGATCTCTGATTAAAAATGGGGTCATGACCTAATATTTGATCTAAAGTCTTCTTGATTAATAATTTTATAGGATATGAGTGAGCCTCGTTGTAAAAAGGTATAATAAAAAATAAATAATGTTGTATTGAAAGGAGGTTTATAAAGGTGGGTGTGAATTTCCCCACATGAATCTACTTCAACGAAATATGAGAAGAAACCAATGATCACAAAACACAACATTGAGTTCACCACTACAATCACTATTTTTAACAATGCATCAACAATTATTTTATATTACCTATAATCATGAGTCACATTCATGGTGAGTTGAATTCATTCTTAAAGATAGTCAATTCAAGGTGAAATGAGTCTCCATGGAACAATTCTAGAATGGGACTTTAATGTTTCCAAAACTACTGTTGAATATGATTCAATTAAAAATCACTTCTATCCATGAATAATAGTAAATTTAATGGCCTAAATCATGTCCAATAAATTAACTTAATAGGTGATTATATTCCCAATATTATCATAAAATAATCACGTAAAAAATACATGATGGGTAGAGATGACACCACCAAAACTAGAGGGTCATAGTGCACCTAAATTCTCTCCAAGAGTGTTCACTTTGACCCATCATAGAATAATAGGGATCCATAAAATGGAATTCATCACCAATTGTTTCTTTTTCTAGATTGGTACACCAAAAAACAAAATATGATAAATTTGAATAAATGATTCTTTATCATAACTATTTTTTTTGATGTCTATAATCACATCCTTGTAAATAGTGGCGATTCTCTAAAGAAGTGATGTAACATGGATCTTGAAGGGTATTACATTCCTCACATTACATGTTGTCGAAATGATAGAAGTAGTGGTTGTGAGAAACATGTTAAAAATCATTTCATTGTTGATAGTAGTTTTGAAAGAAGTCGTCATTCCAATGAAACTATCCAGACACATCATGATACTGAGTAGGCTATAAAATATATCCCCACATCTTAGTTATAAATTTAGTAGTAAAAAATATGTTATTATTACATTATATATCTGTTAGACATATGTGGAAGGATGAGTCAATTTTCTACCCATTTTTCTTGATCAGGTCATGATGGGGAAGGCGGGCACTCCAAATCCTCCAAATTAGTATAATCCCTAATAGTGGGATGAAAGGTGTCATGAAATTTTATATCCACATTGGCACGTTGAGGATTCTCTGACACTTGTACCTATAACATTCTGTGATAGTGATTTGAAGATTAAATTTTGGTTTACATACTAGAGTGTCCCTATCAATATATTCAAATATCTTTCTTCCATCATAATATGTGGAGTTAATATAGACAAAAACATAATAGTATAATTGGAGTTCAATTATATAAAAGTTATCGATTTCATTCCCTAAAAAACATTCATGCCTTCAATCAGAGGTATATCCAACGAAGGTATGGTCAAGAGGTTAATATTGGAATCCATTCATACCATCCATTTAGATCATTTCATGAGATAATAATAGGAGTGCTTGACATATTTCCAAATATATGATGATAGGTAAGAGTATTATCTATTATAACACTTTTTGATCAATTTATTTCATTGGAATTCCAAGGAATCATCATTGGACCTAAAAATATTCTAAGTAAATTTATAATAAAATCCTTATTTAATATCATGTGATACTTAATTCACAGACCTACAATGTTAATGGGATTGATTTATTCATTCCTATAAATAGAAATTAATTTATTTTCATGTATTTATCTAGTCTATAAATAAATTATAATCAGGATTTGATTATTTCTTACAATGCTTCTATGACATCTATAGATAGATAAATCATAGAAAAAATTGAAGTTATAATATAATTCAGAAACAAAATTATCCAAGTCTTGGAAATATCTTTCCCATTATAGTTTTATATCATTTCAATGATCCCTCAATAAATTATTTCTAATTATCATCAAATAAAATTTCCCCAAAATAGAGGTACACTAAGACTGATAAATGTTAGGGTCCCTCTTTTCACATGAAGGGTTCATAATACCCTATTTTACTTTGAGATAGACAGTCCATTCTGAAAAACTATAGTGGATATTTTATATCATAAATATTTCTCAGAAACCTCCTCATAATGTTCAATTATTTATTTTATGGAATATATTTTTCTTTTAGAGGACTATCAAAAAAGAATGATTTCTTTACCATAAAATAGATGATAGGATGTGTGAATCATTTTTTCAACCTTGAAATACTTATAGTGACTATCCTGGATAAGATTATTAATATATTTACTCATATAATATTTAGAAATAGTGAATATAAGGCCATATATAGGGTATCTCTTCCTATCCCCTATAGAATGTTGAAAATCCCCTTTAGGTGTCAAAATGATGAGGATGAATAACTTGAACCTTTTAAAAATGGTATTAATAAAATTGAAAAAGAAATTAGAGAAACCATTTTCTGCTAGTTTAGTAAGAATGTATCCCCGATTGATCTTGTTTAGGGGTTTGTAAATGATAGTTTTAAGTAAAAATCTTAAATATTTAGCATTTTTCATCATCAATTTGATACATTATCATGAAATGAAAATATAGTTCTGTATGTTCCTTCTAGGAAAATAACCAAACTAATTTGGAGTGATAATATATCTAAGAGTATTCCCCAACAATGTAGTATAAATATTTTTAATGATATTGAGAACCATGTTTCCAATTACAACTGGAATAAAATCTCTATTATCCTCAACATTTATTTCTTTTTAATTAGGGAAATGAAATTTTGGTTGACTCCATTTGGTATATAAACATGATTTAATAATTCCATCATATAATATGTGACCCCATGATGCACTATATCATAATATTACATAAAAATATATTGTAGAAACTATATACACTATCAAAATTATGAATATTTAGATAGAAACATTTTGATTTAAACTTCTCTTAAAAGGGATAATCAGTTAAATAATGGTTTTCATTATCTTCAATATGTGTACATATATTTTTGAATATCTGGTAATAGTTATCATTAAGATCATTATATAATAGAACATGAAATTAATCGACCACATTATTTGAGATGTCACTTTTAGAGGTGCAAAGGATTCCATTAAAGTTGGGGGGAAATGGCCCCTATCCTGGTCATTTAATATTTTTGAAAATGATGAAAGATCATGGAGTTTATATAACCTTCTTGGAGACACCTAATATTATATTGGATTCATGATAGTTTCTCTTCGAGGGTTAACAAGTCATCATGATTTTAAAGGCTTTGAATTTCATCCTAGGAGGTATCACACTAATTATAATTTCTAGATTCAATGTATGTGAGGTGATCATGAGTAGCCTTAAATTAAATATCAATATTGGAGAAAGTGGCTTTGATCCAATCCCTTAAGAGGGGTTTAATGAATTTTATCTTACTAAAAAAATAGAGGCGGATACCAAGTAACTCTATTCCCCATGCATTCATGATCACTTACCTACATCTAGGAATGAAAATATAGACATTTTTGAACTTTAAAGGGAGTAAGGTTGACCAGATCATGGTGTTAAGAATCTCAGCCACTATAATATTGTGATCATAGTGAAATTTTGGAATAATCAATCCAAAAATATCAATAGACACATTTCATTCATCAATAAGGACAAAACATTTATCAAATTTGGTAGCATTCTTCCCATTTATGGTGTATCTACTCTAATTGAAGAACGATACACCAATAGGTACGTACATGAGGTTTCATTGATTAGTGAAAGAGGAAAATTAATAAGATGATAAAATAAAAAAATTGAGTTATAGTATTCTTATTTGGAAATAAAATATTACTTATGTCACCCACAATTACCCATTTTTGATGTATATGTTCATATATTAATTCCTAATACCATCAAAGAACTCTAATTCTAATATATGATTTGGATTCATATAAAAAGGTGAGGTTCAATGTATTTGGTTTCATTCCAACTAAAACAAAGACATCCAACTAAATTAGAGATACGATGGAAACTTTTTTAACCAACGAAAATTTTAACACTATCAGGTTTTAATACCCATATATTCTCCACATAAAATTCATGAATATTTTGGGAGATGAGATTATATAAAAGGGATTCCAATTTGAAATATTTCAAATTTCAAATTTCATTTTAGATTTAACTATACCCATAAAACGATGTTTTTATTATAAAATGCCTATGTTTTGTGATCGTGGGAGAGTTCCAATACCCTTGACAATTCCAAAATAGTATCTTCATTGAATAATAACAAACCACCTTGATTTTTAGGTCCCCTATAATTTTCAAACTCTACACATGGGTTCTTTCCTTTTCCTTTTCTCTTAAGTATTTCATATTAGAATTCTTATCCCATAAGAGGACATCATGATTTACAATCGGTGTGATCCCATTTATGTCATCAATAGATGGTCCAAAATCCTCGACATCATCATACATTTTCATGATGGATGAATTCCTCAAATGACTTATCCATTCCTAGAGATGGATCTTCAGGTAGTCTCCTCTAAAAATCATTGCGTAATGGAACCTGTGTGAAGGGTTTTTATTCCTTATCTTGAGAGGCCATGACCATAATCCAAGAATATTTTTGGTGTGACTACATGATCATAATTTTTTATTTTTTTCTTGCATATGAATTCTAAAATACGATTATACTCAGGTAAGTGAAATATGAAACAAACTTATATGAAAGAATAAAAAAATCCAGAACTGTCCTAGGAGTCAAATCATGGCCCATGTCGATGAGATTTCCAAACTCTATTTCAAGTTCATTCATATTGCGGTCATTATATATTAAATCCTTCAAGGAAGAGGTACCGACCTAGTGAAGGAAGAAGTCCTTATCCACTTCCTATGCCACCACAACACCAGTGAGAGAGATATAGTAAGATATTATACCCTTATATATATCCTTAATAGATTTGGGGTCATGTACAATAAACTTATTCGTAGGAATATAAATAAATTGAGGATTCTCAATTGGCATCTTGTCATCCTGGTCTATCATAGTAATTTCAATATCTCTCACCAACTCTATATGGTTTCCTAGATCCATATAAAAGTGTAAGGGAGGCTTGATATTTTTCATTCCTCTATTATAGTTTCTTCAACATGTGAATTCATCATACCCTCTTGCCGTAAAAAATTGAAACATTTAGATTTGATTCATTCGACTAAATGGTGACCAAATAAGTATCGCCCCTTGAAATATTTGGGCTTCCATTTGTACAAAATATCTAGGTTAATTATAGAATCCCTTATTGTGAAAACTACTTCCTCAACCAAGCTGGAATTCATGTCAACCAAAAGGTTCCTTTCATGTCTTTGATATGTGTATCAAACATTTTAGAAAAAAAGGATGTGGGATGGGGATATGAGGGGATGGTATAGTAGATCAAAACATCTACCTTAGTCATCAACATCTACAACTAGGAGTAGTGGGGATCTCACTTTCCATCACTGTGGTATGATTGGTCACATAAAACCCCCATGTCTGGAGATCCAAAATGATGGTTTTAGGCACAAAGAATGTGTGTTTTGGGTATTCCCATCTCGAATTTTATCGATAATAAAGTATTATTCGGATATGTACATGTCATAGAACATTGTGAATTAAAATAATAATTTAATGATTAATTGACTAAAGAGCACCCTAACTAAAAGACAGGATCATCAAATAATGATTTAAAATTAATTGAAGTTGTTACAGAATTACCTTCTATCGAATTATTTAATCATTAATGAAAATGACATATATCTATATCATATCATTAATTTATTTAAATAATCACATATAGATTCCATTCAGAGTTGATCCACATGTGCACCATAAACCATTGAGAGATGTCGTTTTAATCTCTACGTTATATCGTAGAATATAATAATGTATGAGTTTTTCATCTATAATAACAATGAGAATTACATCAATTAAAGAATCTCTTTATTCTATCTAGAATAGTGAGGGGTGGTGGAGAAGGATCACACTCCATTTTTATGAGTTTTTTGTGAGAGGATTATCTCAATTTTATAGTATATAATAAAAAAATGGCTAGGGCTTTAGTTGGAAATAATATAACTGTATTTAAATAGTAATAGGGTTAGAAAATTATAATCACATAAAGGACCTTGTTATTATATTAATCCATAATGAACCCCATATCCATAAAATAATTTCATTATTATTATTTTACTTGATATGTGTATAACTCATGTATTAATTAAAAATTATTTATTAAATAAATTGTTTAAAAATTATTCAAATACTATTCGATATATATTATTTTATCTCTTAACTAATTAAACTCAATCTTACATTACTTACCAATATTAACCGGCCCCAGAATAATAAATATTTACTTAAAAAATAAATAATACTACCTCATTATATAATAAATTAATTAATATTCTATTTAATAAATAGTAGATAAATCATCATTAGAATTTTTTAAAAACAATATTACCTCAAATAACTAGAGAATGAATATATGTGATTGAGAAAATATTAAAAATAATTAAATAATGTATGTGAATAATATTTATTCAACGCATCAAATAATAATATTATCTAACTGAGGTTTTATATTCACTTAGTGTCTTCCCCTCTAGGCTGCTTTTCTCAATGGAACTAGGTGGAGCTGCCTAAAGTCTATGGTTAACATCTAAATGTTTTCCAAGAAACCCATAGTGAAATAAGTTAATGTTTTAATGAAATATAACCTCATATGAATGCTTAATATGTAATATATCCCCTTTATCAGGATATCTTTAATCAAGAAGGTTTCATTCTAGCTCCATCCACCTATGTGATCAATGTATCATTCATTGCATATCCAAAAATGATCCTACCCACAAAACATCATGGAAAAATATTTAAGCTTCTTTTTTCATTCCCATTAATTTGAAGGAGAATTTACTTAAATTATGGAATATAAGGGGAAATCACTTTCCCACATTAATCTATGATCCAGTATCACTCGTGACTTGCCAAAGGTATTCTACTTCACCATGAAAATATTCCTTTATGGTTTTTATCAATACATAAAAGAATGAAACTTATGATATCCATTGATATGTTTTTAATCTATGGGTCAAAAAACAAGTCCACATATAGTAAAATCCAATCAAACATATAAATGTATATTTTCTAATAGTAGTTCATGTTCTCATTATCTCTTATATTGGGAATTACCAAGGAATTACACCATGAGTAAGTTAATCAATGTCATATGAGACTCCACCCCTGATATCCTATATCATTTTTCATCTAATAAAATGATATCATCTGACTATATAAAATAAATTTTCATAATATTTTCATGTCATGTATAAGTTCTCATTATAGTAGGGAACTGTTATGGCCATTCAATGGAATAATTTCACTTAGGACATTTTCACATTCCATATCATAAAGTATAATAATAATCATGTGTTCATAATTTTATTAATATTCAAAAAAAATTAATATTGTTAAACGTAAAGTGAATATAAGTTGATTTTAGAGAGCCAACTTTAACAAACTCTCACTTGATCTAGAGTCAAATGCTAACAACCATCAGTTTTATAGATCTCACATAATACTCATGTTTCTATTGAGATAAGGATTCAGTCAAGGGGTCTTCCAAATTATCTTATGTGGAAACTTTATTCACCTAAAATTCACCCCTTTAAGAAAAATCCCCCATGGGTTGATAATTATAGAGTATTGTTTTATCTATTCGTGTAAAATTGGATACTTTCTAAGAGCCATCGATATTGAGTAATCAAAATATAATATGGTAGGGACTTAAATCTTAGGAAACACATTAAGATATTATAATAATTTATGTATCTATATATATTTTTTGGCTACTTTAGAATCCACTTTATACATCGAATCCACTATAAAATTCGTAAAAATGGATTCTTTGAACTCTTCAAGATAAAAAAACCTAAATTGAGATTGAAGAGATATCTAGAATATTAATTCAGATCATTCTAATATATTTGAAATATAGAAATAGTATAACCCATGATAACTAGCTTCATATATCCTGCATACACCCTTGAAATATCCATAGTAATTATTTGATATTTAATGATAGTCTTAACATCAAACCAATGGTGTTCACTTGAATTAGCATGATATATCCCTACCATACCCAAGCCATACGAAACATCAATTAGGTTACTTAATATGGAATACATGATTGATCCTATCATATAATTTTATGTGATTTTACACATTCCCTATCTTTCTAATTGATTTTGAGGGAACATTTTCTCAGAGAGATGTATACAATGTGAATCTAGAACCAATCCTCACATGGATTATGCTATACTAAATCTCTTTACTACTAGGTTAATGTATATATCATATCATACTCCAAGAATCCTCTTGGCTATATCATGAATGATATTTATCCTTTGGATGAAGGCTTTTTGACCTAATTCTTTCATGGATAATAACTTTTTTAACTAGTCTTTATCTAACTGTAAGACATGTATTCCATTTCCAATAAGTAATATGGCATCACCATATACTACAAGGATAATAAATGTTACTCAATAAACAACTTCTAAACATATGTCATGCGTTCATTCTTAATGAAACCAAATTATTATATAGCATTATTGAGAAAACTTTTATAGGACATAGATTCTTTCTTCATCCATAAATGGATATTTGAAACATTCACACATCATTTACATTATCTAGAGTCATAAAACATTTTGTTTGTATCATATATTTATATTTCTGAAGAGTACAATTATGGAAGATCCTTTTTACATCCATCTACCAAATATCATTTTTCTATATAGACGCAATAGAATGTGTAATTATGATGGATTTAAAAAAAAGAAACCCGAAAATAGGTTTCATCATAGTCAATTCCTTAATATTAATTTAACCATTTATCCACTATTAATTCTTTATTGATATTCACTTTACCTATCTTGTCTACTTTTATCTTATACACCCATTTTCACCCACTGGGTTTTACAATAACTTGAGGATCAACTAGAACCCAAAAATGATTTTGATACATGGAATCCATCCCAAAATTCATCGCTTATTTCCATCTTGTAGATTTAAATCTCTCGACTGCCTCCTTCTAGGAAATAGGATCATCATTGTCAAGTAACAACAAGTCACTGTCATCAGTGAATAAAAATCCATATACCTCTAGTTATATAACCTCTATGGCGATCTGATAGAGTTCTTGTGTTTCAGGCACATTATTTTCCATGAGGACGAGCTGAACCTATTCATAAACCAAGTCTTGTGTTTCCTAAGCATAAAATTAATGAGAGTCAATATCATTCCCAATATCCTTCTTGAGGATGTTATCTCTCTCAAAAAAATGGTTTGTATTGTGATTTTTACCTTATTATGTGATGGGTTTTACAAATATAAACCCCTTTCTTATTAATATACTCTATAAAGATATACTTTATTCCTCTGGGTGTTATTTTTTTTCCTGACTAAGAGAAAAATAAATCATCACATATTCATACATGACTTGAAGAGAATTCTATTTTCACTTTTTCGGGTACTTAGTTTAGTATGTATTTTTTATTTTCTAATACATATACTCAAAAGGATGATAGAATATTTTCATGACTCATTGTCAACCTTACTATGCCTAGTAATTTACATTTACTTATTTCATTAACACCATTCCACTGTGTTTTACAATGTGGTGTGAGTTGTGATAGAACCTAAAACAACTTTATAAATTTTATAAGATCCCAATTAAGATCATCACCCCCAAGAGAAGATAAATGATTCATTATCTTTTTACAAAGATGAATCTCTTCATTATTATTTAATTATATTAATTTCTAAAGGGACTAAGACTTATACATCATAAGTTATACATGGACATATCTTCTCAAGGCATCAGTAAAAGTTATGAAGTAATAATATCCACCTATATCTTCCATTGGATAAGTTTCACACACATCATTGTGTACCATTATTAAAATTTCTATATCCATTTAACTCTATCTATAAAATGGTGGTTTGGAAATTTTTCCTCATAAATAATCACAATATCCTTTAAGTGGTCGTATCTCAAAAGAGTATAAAAAACCATACTGACAGGTCATTGTACGAAAATTACTATTTACATGACTAAAACTGTTATTCCACTTATAATTATTATATGAGTCAAGAAAACAAGATTCATTATCTATTACCAACAATGTTTTTTCAATATTTGATATATAAATACTATAATTTAGTTGTTCCATACCATAAAAAATATTTTATATGTAATCATGTCTTTATTTTTTAAAATATAAAAATAAATACATTAATATAAAGGATTGAAATATAAATGATGTTCTTAGTAACACTTGGAATAAAATAACAATTCATTAAACCAAAAATCATTCCAGTTTTCAATGGAATGTCGTTGTGTCTTATATCAAAAGAAACATGTTTTACCCCTTTGGATACATTAGTATACCCTCTTCTATAGATATATATTGAAATCTACATGGTTCTTATATTTTTATACATATGTGATCACCGCAAGCTATATCTAATTCTCAATTTTTAGATATCAAAAGATTATACTCAATAGTGAATGAAAATTTAGATTCCCATTGATTTTAGGTGAAATAATTCTTCTAGTGGACCAACATTCCAAATAAAAATCATACTGAATTTTGGTCATTTTCCTACTTTTTAATATTTTCCTTCTTAGAATGATAGTTCTTAAGAGCCTTAGATTTTCCATGATTCTTGGGTCCCTTTTCCCTGTTCTTCCTTTTCATGATCACAATAAGAATAGCAGATCTTTCACACCACATGTCCCTATAAACTTAATGAATGGGAGTAATAAGTTTCAATAGATTATTCTCACTATTTATCATGTTGTAATTACCAATAAAACTAGATAAATATAAACATGGTGAAGAGAGGATAAAAAATATGTGCATTTCATCAGGGATCTTATATTCTAAGATGTCCAAACACTCAATGTTGATAATCATATTTACTATGTGAGGCCCAGTTGGATCCCACTCCCTAATCATACATGAGAATGGTGTAGTAAGGATCACTTATCTATATTGTCTCACCTTCTATTAATAAAGGTCGTGAAGGTAATACAAGATGTTATATCCATATAAATCCTCATGTTACATTAGAATCTCATTTGGCATGGATGACATCATGAAAAATTAGATATATATGGAATCATACACATATTTAATGTAGATATATATCTATTCCTCACTAGAATCTTATCCATCTATTTCAATAATGGGTTTTTATGGTATATATAATTTTTTTCATATAGTAGAATAATGACCATGATCGTTATCCATTCCAGAAAATTAATAATATTGATAAGTTTATCAATATCAAGTATGGGTCATAGTGATATTATTGAATTACTGCAGGATTTTGTTTCTATAACTAAGAGGAGTAGGATATTAGTTCCTTATTTGATTTATAAATTTAGATAATAAATATTAAATTTATTAATCTCCCACTTTTTCTCAAAACCCAGTATCCTTCTCCATTGGTTTTGATATATATTTTTCCATGGATATTCTAGTGTTAGGTAACAAAATTTAACTTCTCTAACCTATACTTTCTCCAGATATGTTATTTAAAGAGTTTTCGGTATGTATGAATTTCCAACTACACTAACTTTCATCATTGCGATCTATTTAGTGGACTCCCCAATCTAGAAATTTTAAATAAGTTTTTTGATAACTCAGGCCTCCTAGATACACCAATTCTTACTTGATAAGTCAACCATTATTGTGAACCAATTTTGAGTCAACCCAAAACTCAAGATAAAATTACTAAATAATTGATAGAACCCCTACATGGTCCGATCAAGTACTTTGAACAATGGTTTGATTTTAACTTATATAGTGGAAGGAAATACCAAATTAATATATTTTTTTTATGGAATTTTATAATTATGTGAAAATTTTCAATTATTATATTTATTATATGCTTGTTAAACTTAGGTGGATTTATTTAAGTGATTAAAAATTCTATAGTTAAATTTTATGAATAATCTAATTTATTTTATTTTTATATTTAATATTTTTTAATTAATTAATTTATGTGATTGTGATAGAGAATCCATAATGAAATTAACCATGCAACCTGATAGAAATAAAATAATTTAAAGTGGTATGATCATGTTATTTTCTTAATGGTTACTTTATTTAGTTGATGATAAACTAACCCTTGTTCGAGGGGTAAAATGATATGACCTAACCTAATTATGCTCAAGTTGTAGCTACCTGAAGATTCCCTCTAATATGATAGGGGATAATGACTAGCACTGAGTAGGCATATCACACACATTAGAGGAATTAACCTAATATGCCTATACACACACACACAGACATCAAAAATCCCATACAATGCTGAAATTTTAATAAAATGATAAAAATGAATGCATACATCTATAATACCATAATTATATTATAATTTAATGTATTGGGAAGAATAAAAATGGGCCAAATATAAGCCCACCCAAAAACTGAAAAATAAATGTTGGCCTTCTCAGAATGGGGGAAATTTTTTAAAATGAAACACTAGTATAAACATTGGTCTGTCAATCCCAACTATACTCAACCACATCTTAGTTCTTAGGGGACTCTGTAAAAAGGTTATTCCTATGAATAAGACATGACATGTGTAGGCAGAACCCATTTAGGGGGGATTATAACAATAAATAGAAGGACACATCAAAATCATCATATATAAAGAATCATGAGTTTTCATCTCATCAAATGTAGGTATGTCAAAAACAAATGATACAAATAAATAACCAAATATATCCCAAATATAATCATAAATGACACCAATTCATGAAAGGTATCAACCAATGACAACTGTGGATCGATAGTGATGTTTCAAGGTGACAATTATCTTGGAAATCTCACTTCCTAAGCCATGAAATCCCAAATCACACTTAGCCAATAAATATGTTTCATCCATTATTGATAAGCTGATGGAATATCTCTTCCATCCCAGAGGTCATACTTATTTTGGAAAAACCATTCACTGAGATATACTACCAGTGATAACACACATGCCATAGGTCATTCTCATTAGGTCTATCTATGAAGAAGCGCACATGAAGCTAAGAGAGTGCATCTATGATAAACACTCCATAAGACTAATACCCCATCAAATAGTTCAGATCTCAATGAATATCTGGGGGTTCACCACTCTAGGATCACTGGGGGGAACTAATAACCTACTAGAATTACCATCCTAGATAAGGTATTGGTTCTCATGTAAGTTTTAGTCACTCCAATTCGACAAACACTACACTGGGAATCACAAAAAAATCAAACATCCTACCAATATTTTGGATCAATCACTCATGAATAATGGCCTTACATTTTCACCATTTTTGAGATAAAAAACATCGATGGTGAAATGATCCTTTGTCTTGATCATATCTGACGTCATCCTCCATGAACTCTCTCCTCCAATGGTCTTATATATCTTCTGTGTTAAGAATACAACTTTGAGATCTCATCATAATAAAATATTTATATAAGAAAATATTTCATTGTTTCAACTTAATAAAACAAAAAATAACTAATTTATTTTATTATTTATGCATATGATGTATTTTAACCAAAATCATGATGAAGACAACAATTATTTCATTCTTTGGTTTTAGGTCGTGCTCTGAACTAAATGGTGGTCTTATATTTTTGATACGATAATTTGTTTAGGTGATATTCCTATTTTTTGGATTCCTATATACATTAGATATAAATCTTTTAATTTTTTTAAATATCAATTTCAGGCTCACTGGTCCTTGGAACCTCATGTCCTCTCAGTAAAAAGCTCCAAAAATATTATTAAAAATTTTCCAAAGCCTTAAATTGAAAAAATGATACATCACATTATTCCCCTCATCAAGTATTTTCATCCATATAAATCACAAACTAAAAAATATATGGGGATACTAAGATCTCAACTAGGTCTCCCACTCCCATCATCTTCCCTCACAGTTTCTTATACTGTCAACAAACACACACATAAAGAAAACATTTTCCCATGAGGGGTCTTTATCTTACCGGTCCTCGTCATAATTTCCTCTTTGAGAAATAAAAATACACCCTCAATTCCCAAAATACCAATGTCTATATCATGGAATGAGTCAAGAAAAAACCACTTTATCTATGACATGTGGATAAAACCAAGAAACTTAAACTATTATGGTCATGGGATCAAGAAGTATACCACCCTGGCAACCAAATACAACAACATGAAAAAGAATGTTCCTAAGAACCCAAAAGATATCCTACCACATTGCATGAAACTATAAACCTCTTTGTAGAGAGTATTTTTCCTTGTATGACATTGAGATATATAGATAAATATTTTCGAATCTAGGCACTAAGACGACGTGTGATTCTGAGGCTTGGGCGCCTTGGATTAATTTTATAAAAATAATAAATATATTTTATATCATGTGCACATGATTTCATAAATAAAATGTGATAACTCTTAAAAAGTGTCTCATATCTAAAATAAAAGACCTAGGTTGATTCTAGGAGGCATGTATTACCATTTTTGCGAACTAAAATGGGTCAGAGCAGGGAATTCTAATAAAACATCAATTATGGGTACATTTAATTAAAGTAAATAAATAATTTTATTTATTTAATTAAATAACATATACCTTCTTTATTATTTAAATATTAATTCATGGAGGATATCTAGGGTTATCCAATAAACCCTAGGATCATTGAGAGGTGTCTTATTCCACCTCCCATTGGTAGATCAGAATTAGACGATCATGAAATTCTAGATCCAAACTGATTCAGGCGAAGCGAATGCAAGGCCTTATCGCATTCATGGGAAAATTCATTTTTCAATTATAAATTATCCAAATTCATATAGGACTCATTAATTAATGTATTCTTCCCCAGTTTATTAGATATATTAAGTATGATCATCTATTCCTTTGATCTACATCAATTTTAATCCTTTTTATGCACTCGCGTACCAAATTTTTAATTTATTATTAAATTTGTATCTATTATTCCTTGTTTATAACTAAGATATTAACAATTTGTATTCTTTTTCTAGTAATTATTTGACAAATAATGTTTCACATTTTTTCTTATGAATTTATCCAAATCATTATATGTGTTCTTCACCAATGGCCTACATGGTCTCAGTTCAATGTTGTCGGGTAGGACCGAGCCTCATAAGTCCCAATGATAAATTTGGGATTAATTGATCAGAGATAAAGAGTGGGTTTTGGAAGGATTGTGGAACATTAGAGATTCCCCCATGGATTCAGAATCAGGTGAAGAACTCTGGACAATAGGAAGCACACCCGGTGTGTGCATAAGTTGAATAAACTAATCAGAAATCTATTTCTGGCTAATGGATGACCAGAAATGACAACCATTATCATGTACCAACCTGGGTCGACCTTGAACTGGTCACCTGAGCTGATACGTTACATGGCCCGAAGGGAGTTCCCAATCCCCATGGGCTGGAAACTGGTGTCGAGCATCATCAGAATAACAAAGTGAATTATTCTCTCCCAATAATAAAAAAAATAACTGATCAAAAGAAATATATACACAACATCACAACATATATATATATATAAAACCAAACTAAACATTTCTACACAAGAATCTAAAAATAAAACATACTACTTAACAAAACCAAACTAAACCTAAGGACCACAATTTCTCCATGTGACCATGAGGGTCACACTCTGATATTAAAATCATACATCACGCAAGATGATATAAACCAAAATGTCACCTACCACACAAGATAAAAATAAGATGAAACTATAGGCTTGAGTATTGAAACTCAGTAGTCATACCTAGAAAAATATATTCCCAGTGCAATTCCATTAATATAATAGAAACATCAACATCAAATTTGAAATAAAATATATAAATATAATCTTATCAACACTTTTATTTTAAAAAAACACAGTCTATTTCCCTGTTTCAGGCTAGAACGAGGTTCATTTTCATTAAAGAAACGTTGTAATTTTTAATGGGAAATTGATTGTTTCATTTCAATCATGTACAAGAGAGTATAAAACATTTTTTACTTTTAAACATTTTTCACAAAACCATAAAAACCAACTCATCACCTTCTAAATAAATATTCCACATATGAGAATAACACAATGATCATATAATAAGGTAAATAAAAATATTAACACAAGAGTAACCAAGTATTTTAATCATCCTCTTTAGACAACTAAGTGTCAACAGAAATTGGGGGAACATTGGATCTCATATATAATCTGGAACATACTAATACATATTGACTTGTCCCGGAAAGCATGCCTCACTCGATGATGTCAGTAATTACCAATATGATTTTTCATCCCCCACATGGTACATACTAAGGGTTAAAATACCATTGTAATAAAACTCAATATATACACGTGATATGGTCTACTAGATAGTGAATAATCTAATTAGTGCATCAATCGTTATCAGAAAATTCAATAGCTATGCCAGGTTCTCCATGTCAAGGGTATGACAGTCGGGTGATCCAATTGATGCTAACTGAGAATCCAATGACATTAACATTTATCACATATAATAATCCACACAACTAGAATCACCATGAGTTAATCCAAGGTACTTTATCTTTCCATACAACATATATATCAAAAATGAGTTCAAACTGAGGACTTACTATTCAATAAAATTAACTGAGTTATGAGGATTCTACATCAACGAAATCCATCCAATTAAAAATAAATTTGGAAATAAAATTATCTAAGGATAAATTTAAAAATAAACACTTTCACCATTTTCAAAAAATTTCTAAATGAGCCTCAATCGCCTTTCTATGAAAACCATCATTTAACAAATAACCAAATCACCCTTTCAAAAATATTCAAATGCATCATTTTTTATTTCATAATCATTATAAAAAATATCTTTTAAAGAACGCATCAAACTTCCAAGTCAAATCCATTTTTATAAAATATTCAAATGGTCCTTTAACCACCAACACATCCCAAACCATTTTACAAACCATCAAAATTTACCATTTTCAAATCGGAACCATTTAGAATTCCCATTTAATGTTCATTCACCACATGTTCACAACACAACCCATTTCCATTATGGTGAAAAATGGGACACACACCAATATCACATGCCATTCCATTTTCAAAATCCAAACACACACTTCCTTCCAACTGAAATCCACTTATAAAACTCATTCAAGAAAAAAAATCATCTTTTCACATATCAAAAATTCATTTACAATACAAAACCATTATTTGAATATCATAATGTTCTTTTAAAAACCAACCTGGCATTTGATCGAACACTTGGTGTGAACAATATAACAAAACAATACCATTTTCCACAAAACAAGGTATAAATAACAACTTTTCACACCCAAAAATCATTCCAAATATCCCACATTATTGTTTAGCATATAAGGGAGATGTTAAAACCATAAAACCAATAAATATTAAATTATAAATGTAAGTGAAAAGGGAAACCAACTTCAAATCCATGTTGCTTCAACAACACACACCAGAAATCTCACCACGAAGGTCCCAAGACCCAAGATATTCTAAGAGGATATTTAAACAAACCAAAAATCCAACATATTCCATGGGTAAACATGAAACCCCGGTTCATGTTACCATGGGAGAAGGGAAACTCAAGAGGAAATAGATGAAGAATGAAGAGGGATATGATGAGAGGAGATAAACTTGAGAGATATAGACCCAAACATAAATAATATCCTTAGATACATAATGAAAAGAGGAGGGAAGTCTTGGAGAATATGGGGGAACCACCTATATGTCCACACAAACCTGGTAGAGGAGATAATGGGAATTTTGGTTTAAAAATCCTGAGAGGGTAGTTTGGGAAATTCGAAAGAATTAAGATCTAGGCAGCTCACATGATTTTGGTGCACGGTTTACTGGAACAGTCACTGACCGTACATCCCCTTATGGATACAACTAGGCACCCATACGAGTTGGTTGTAGAGTTCTCAAACTGTGCACCAACTATTACAAACACCATTTTACTATGATAAAACCTCCTTGAACAGTTTCGAAAAAGTTATAAAAATGGTGTGCAAGCTATGTTCCATGATTCTACCACCAACACCTAAGCCACATAGTTACTAAGAGAAGGCCGCATGATTTCCCAAACTGTGCACCAACTATGCATAGGCTACTTCCAAGCCCAAAAACTCAACCATTATCCAAAACCCACAGTAAATCTATGGAATAACCATGAGGTTAATACTAAAAACATAAACACCTAAAAATTTAGATCTCATCACACCTAATACTCAAGAGAAACTGAGATCCAAAAATCAACGAGAATGTAGGATAAAAATAAAAATCCAGATGTGACAATTCTCCCCACCATAACACCTTTTTACCCCAAAAATCCATATCATTTTCTCGTTGATTGATCAAGGACATAGTATTTCTAAAATTATAGGATCTAACCTCCAGAACCATGAATATCTCAATAACTACTAGAATAAACACACACTTCTTACCTGAAACAATCCTATGTGCCCAAACCACATCTCAACAAACACTCATAAATCCTTTTTTCAACAAAAATGTTGGGAACACATCAACCCCAATGTTTAATCAAGGAAAGAACTCAAAAATAGGTATCCTCAAATGAGAATATTCACTACCCAACCCACACTAGAAACTATAATGGATTACTAGTAGGGGAGGCCGGAACGAATAGCACAACATTTGATTACAACTAGATATGATAAAATTTATATGAAACTGCAGTGACACCCATGGTGGGTCTCCCCACAATTAAGATTCAACCATCTTGAACCAACCCATTAACTTCTCCCATATTGCGAAAAATCCCTCCACTACAATGGGAGGAGGGGAGGGAAATGAAAAAGCCCCACCCCAAATGGCCAACCACCCAGGTGAAAGCAACTAGTGACTCATATTCTAAAAGTCACAACCTATGGGATTTCATGATGATAAGACCACCAAGATTTATATGATAAGGGGGAAGTTACAACAACATAGAGGATTTAAAATGGAGCCTTTAAAAATTTTCACCACAACATTGGTGACAAGAGCTGAACAAAGGATCCCCACACCCTCGGTGATTTCTTAACAATGTGAAAAGATTCACTATGATACCTATAGCTTGAGTGGTGATGTTTGAAGTATCTACCAGGCCATATTTAATATAAAATGAACCTATATTTGGAACACAACACCTCAAGAAGAACCAAAATATCATAGCACACCATGAAACCCACTTTCTCAAACAAGGTTCTTTTCCCAAATAGTAACTTTGATGATACAAAACACCATTATGTCTCACTCTAAATGAGGATTATAATTAACATAGAACATGAAAAAACATTCCATTTCTTAGAACAGATTATTTTTCAGAATTTATGAAAATTTAACACAATTCCATAAAAATATAATTTCTTAAAAGACCCACAAAATCCCCCTTAAATTAGAAAAGAATGGAAAACCACCTAGAACAACCACCACATTAGAAAGAAACATTATAAAATGAAAGAACTTTAATTTGAGCCCAAAAGACTATCTCTACTATAGAAAAGAGTTTGGGGTATCCTTTAAGGAGGTGGATTTAACTTTCAAATCTTAATAATGAAATCCTTATATTGATCAACTATAAATTATGCCAACTGGGAATCACCGATATACTCACCATAAAAATCAATCGAATATCTAATGGGGAAGAAATTGGTCAATAAGAAATCCATGAGCTAAGTCAAAACTATCTCATTAACCAGAACTCACCTCAAATAGATATCAATAGAAGATAAAATATCTCAATGATTCCCAAAAAATTTATAGAAGCTCCCGAAACACCGCTTCAAGCCCATAAATATTTCAAACTCAGAACACAAAATGAGGATAACTTACAAAACATAGAAAAACTATCTTCCAAACCATAGGTTGTCAAATCATCACAACTTTACTCTTGAAAACATTTTTGAAAGGAAACCAACTTAGTGGGATTCAAACCCACCAATGGGGTTCCTTGAAGCCTCAATCAGATGAACATTCTCGTGACACCCTGGGAGCCCATTAACCATGCCATAATAGTCACTAATCCTCCCACATCATCATCTATCCACTTTCCATAAATATTCATGCATGTGAGCACCCAACGAAACACCAAAGGCCCAAAAAAAACATCTCTACATTCCTAATCAAAAAATTCAATGCACAATTTTACTTTATCAATCCTATTACATTTTTAAAGTCATAAAAATTTACAAATTCTCACTAACTACAAATTCAAAAATCATTTTCCAACTCCATGTTTGAATTTGTTTTATCAGGTTTAAAAACAATACCTTGTGAATTTCCAACAAAGATTAAATTTATTTCATTCAAAATATTTTTTAGAAGCAAGACTAATCACATTCCATTAAAAACCATTTGATCAAAAACTCATTTATTCTCATTCAATTTTTTCCATGACCACTTTTCATAAAATCATAATATTTCAATAAAAATATTTCATTAACCCCAACTTTTGATTATAAAAAACCATTTTTGAAAGACTTCTTCAATTTGATTCTCAAAACTCATTTTCCATCTTCTTAAAACCAAACTACTTCCATTTTAAAATTTCATTTTCCACAAGTCCAAAATAATATTTCTCAAAACAATTTTATTCGAAACAAAGAAGGCCACGAAGAATTGACAAGGGAAACTACAATCAATGGGTGACTTGGACATATGGTTGGAATCCATATTTAAATCACACAACCACTACAGAGAGTATTCTAGGATTGTGTCTCTAGATTTTCATGGCTTGTTATGCCCTTCAAGCTCACATAGACCACTTTTTAGGCTCCCTTTTCATATTAAAAACACCAAAACTCCAAAAGAACTAAATAAAAAAACATGACTTCCCATGGAAACCAAATTTTTAGTTTAGAGAGTGTTACACATACACGCCCCCATAAATTCACCCCAATTTCTGAATGTCCTACTAAGTCTACCTTGACATCCCCAAGTAATAATGGGTGCTATAAAAGTAAATTCCCTCTAAAGATCCAACTTTATCTGGTATCCTTTCATCACAAACCAACTCGGGTTGACCCTAAATAGGTAACCCAAGACGAACCACAACATGTCCCAAAGGGAGTTATCGATCCCCACGATCTAGAAACTAGTGTCATACATCATCAGAATGTACAAGGGAACAATTTTCTCCCAATTATAGACAAATAATCATCATAGATTAAGGATAAAAAGAATATCCCAGCATATTTATAAATATATAACCAAACTGAATATTTTTACACAAGAATATTTACATATAACAAACTAATCAACAAAACCAAACTAAACCTGACAACCGCAATGTGTCCATGTGACCCTAAGGGTAACTCTCTAAAACAACAACCATAAATAATTAACATTGATCTAAAAAAAGATGGAAAATTCACCACAGGATAAAAATAAGAATAAATATTATGCGTTTTATTAAAACTCAGTAGGCTTTCTCGAAAAAATATATTCCCAATGCACTTCCTTTAAAATAAAATTAGCATCATATTTATGTTTGAAATACAATATATAAATATAATATATTTTTGTATTCACATTACAAAAAAACATTCACCAATTGCCCTTTTCATTCCAAAATCGGGTTATTTTCTATTGTATAAACATTATCATTTTTATGGGCAATGTGATGCTTTAATTACAAACAAGTACAAAGTGTATAAAACACGTTAAACTCTAATTTTTTTTCATAAACCTTTAAAATAAACTCATCACCTACAAAGAGATATAACTCACATAAGAATACCACAATTATCATATAATAAGGGCAATATAAACAACCACACAATAGAAACCAATTATCTCAATCATCTTTTGTAGACACCTAAGTGCCAATAGTCATGGGGGAACATAGAAGCATGTGAATAATCCATAACATACCAATAAATTTTGACTCATCTAAGAAAGAATTCCTCACTAGATTACATCACTAAATCCCAATACACTCATATATGCCCCTTATGGTACCGACCGAGGGGTACAGTCCCATAGAAATAAAACTCAATATATCCCCATGTTATACGCCAATAGCTATTGTTTAATATAACTAGTGTAGAAATAATTTTCTTAAAATTAAATATTTATTCAAGGTTCTCCATGTCTATATTATGAAGGAGTATTGATCTAACTGATTCTAGCTAAGAATCCTATCACATTCACATATATCATATATAATAATATGCATGACAAACATCACCCTGAGACATTCCAAAGAGAAATCAATTACCTAAAAACATAATGATCGCAAAGGATTACACACTCAGGACCTCCTATTATGTTCAACTAAATGGGTCATGAGGACCCACAATGAGGATATACCACCCATTTGAAATAAAATCACCAATAGAATTTTCCAATGAGTTTTTTCATAATAAACACCTTCACCATTTTCATAAAATTGCCAAACGGGATTCAATACCCTTTCCATGAAAACCATAATTTACTAAAGAACCAAGTCATACATTAAATATGATGAAAATACATCATTTTCCATTTCACACTCATTCTATAAAATCATATTAAAAAAACACATTGCACTTACATTCCTTATACATTTTTTTAAAATTTCTAAATTGGACATTAACCACCACCACATGCCAAACCATTTTCCAAACCATAAACATTTACCAAATTTTAAATCTTAACTATTTAGAAATCCCATTTACTATTCCTGAATCACATGTAAAGAAAAAACCCATTTCCATTAAATTTCCCAATGGGGCACACACCAATATCGCATTCCATTCCATTTTCAAAAGCCAAAAACACACTTCCTTTCAATTCAAAAACAATAGAAAAAATCATTCCTTTAAAACAAAATCACCATTTAGCATATAAAAAATAATTTATTATATGAAAAAATTCTTTGAATATCATAAATCGAGTTTAAAAAACAATTGGGCATTTCATTGAACACTTGGTGCACACAATATAAAAAAACGATGCTATTTTCCATAAAACAAGTTATAAATAACCACTTTACAGACCCAAAAAACATTATAATTATCTCAAATTATTTTTTATCTTATAAAGGATATTTGAAAATGGTGAACCCAAAAAAATCTTAAATTATAAAGGAAAGTAAAAGGGAAACCTACCTCAAATCCACAGTGCCTCAATAATGTACAACTAAAATCACACCCCAAAGGTTTCATGACCTAAGATCTACCAATATAAACCTTAAAAACCCCAAAATAAACAAAGTGGAAACATGATATATGCATCCACATTACCATTGGTGGATAGAAACTAAATATCAAATGGAAGAAGAATGAAGAGGGAGAAGATAATAGGAGATTACCTTAAGATATCTATCCCCAAACATGAGGAATATCTTTATATATACCATAGAAGAAGGAGGAGAGGCATAGAGATGAATGGGAAAGAACCCCTAGGGCCACACAAACATGTTACATTATAGAATGGGGGTTTTGATTTAAAATAATCAAGAGGGATGTTTGATAATTTCAAAAAAAATAAGATCTGGGAAGCTTACATGGTGTAACTTCATGATTTACAAAACCATATTCTGGCCATAAACCCCCATCTAACCACACCTGGGCACCCACATAGGCTGGTTTCACAGTTTCTAAACCATTGTCCAATTGTTCCAAATTCTATTGTCATGGGATAGAGCTTCCCTACATGCTTGATGTATGGTTTGACAAATGGTATGAAATCCATGAACCATGCCTCTTTGACTAACACCTAAGCCACATGTTTTCCTAGAGAATGCCATATATTTTCCATAACCACACACCAACTGTGCACAAGATACATCTAAGACTAGAAACTAAAATTATCTTCAAAAACTCTTGAAATCCCAGATGAATAATCATGGGGTTAAAACTAGACAAATAAACACCATTAAATTTTGAATCTGTCACACAACAAATTTGAGTAAAAAATTAGATCCAACAATGAACCAAAACAAAAATTGAAAATAAGGACCCATTTTTGACTATAGAAGGTTTACCCATTATTTTTGGGTGATTAAAAGCCGAGATTTGAGGAGGTGAATCCATATCTGGAATACTGGAAGCAGATTTGGAATATTGGAAGAAGATCTAAATTTATGAGAAAAACCAGACTATATGGTGTGTACTATTAGAAACGCACACTTTATAGGGCCTTAACTGTGGATAATAGGGTTTTGAGTGATTATAAGTATCACATGCCATGTGGAACCTCTATAGGCTATGCGACACATGTGTTGGTAAGATGGCGTGTACTCTGGGATTACACAGGCATGGGCATGGCTATGCACATATTGGGTACCGGTACATGGACAAGGTATACAAACATGGCCTAAAGGACATGGGAAAGACCCTGTGTGGGTGGAAAAACTATGTTCTAGAGTAAGAGTACATAGGAAAGATTACATGGACATATAAAATAGCATGCATAGGGCCTTGAGTGTCTAAGGAATTCCATGTAGTCCCTTTACAAACAATGTAGGGATGTATAGGAAGAAATATGTGTACTGACAAGGACCCAGATAGGTAGTGGTTCTAGACCTCATGCTATTTGGGTCCCCTTACATGTAATTTATCCCTAATTCATTTCTTATGGAACTTATACCTCTCATATATACTTCATTTGGACTCATATTTTGTCTTATGAGTGGCCTATCTAGAGTTGTTTTCCATGTAGAACGTGATAGTTCCCTTCATAGTGAATTTTGAGATACAATGTGATATTTTCTAGGTGTTAGGTTTACTTTGGTGATGCTCAATGATGTAAGTGATTGAGAATGATCGTCAGAGAGACTATAGTGGAACCCTCTTACTGGGTAGGGTATAGTTCTTCGATTGACTATTAGTGTTGAATCCTCCATCTGGGCTGGGCATCGGTCGTCTATCGACTACTATAGTGGCATCCTCCGACTAGGATAATTCATGGGTCCTCTGCCTATCCACTGAGTGGAACCATCCTATAGATGTAGGGCATGGTTCATTTAACACAAGAGTGGAACCCCTCTACTAGATAAGGCATTGATACTCTACCACCATAATTTTACCCTCTTGCTAGGCTAGGCAGGGGTCCTTTTCTGATTTTTTGAGTGGAACACTTCTGAATATTCGAGTCATGGGTCCCCTTGCATTCAAGCAGAACCCTCCTATTGGGTATTTCATTGGTCATCTGTCGACTACCGAGTGGTACAATACTATTTTAATATGCCATGGTTCCCCTACCTAATGTTTTTTCCCTCAACTCTATAGAAAAGTGGATTGGATTGTATGTTTCTTAGGATAGACTCATGAGATTCTAGGCATCATTGATGGAATTATAGAACAAATGACACTCTTTCCTAAGTAGTGAAATAGTGATCCCTTTTATCTCTAATTTAAGATTCTCTAGTTTGAGTATAAATATATCAATGTCATTGGATTTTGTTACACTCTTTATTTGGGTTGAGTTGTCAATTCCAATCATGTCTCTTACTACACCCCCCCCCCCCTCATATTTTGGGGTTCCCTACTATGTATGTATATACTCAACCTTGGATGGTCTTTTCCTGCACATGTCATGTCTTATAAATTTAATGGGAAGGACTTCAGAGATTATAGAGGAGATTATGGATACATGGTGTATTTGAACTTGTATATTGGTCGGGTTTTGGAGATCTAGATTCGTGATATCTCAACATTTTTATTTTCCAATTTTATCAAATTGTGAAGTATTTCTAATTATATTTTTATTTATCCCCTTTATTTTTCATTTTACACTTTTGTACTCTTTGTATTTATTAGAGGTTTTGATTTTATAGTTATTACACTAGAGGTGTCATAAATTTCTTTATTCCTCTACACATATTCATTGATATTGTCGTGTTTTTTGTATAGGTGCATTAAGAAATAGCATCCCATACTAGTTATTACTTTCGTTGCTTAGAGCCCGCCCCTGGCCTATGGAGGAGGGGTTGGGTTAGTTTCAGATAGATCCTTGCTGGTTCATGTCATGAAAGACTAGCATCATAGGTGGTTTGACCATTAGGATGGTTGTTGGGGTACTCCTCGTACAATGATGTGGTTAGGATTTAGGGAAATAGTTTCAAGGTGTCTCGAGTGTATCCCTCAGGATAGAGAACCAAGTGTTGGTGTGGAGGCTGACGTAACAATTCACCATGACTCTGAATACATGTTTGTTGACTCGGTATACTATGGAGTTGGTTGAAGGGAAGAATGGTACATGAATCATATGTGATTGCGTCTTTTGACAACCCTTATCGATTTATCTCCCTATTGTATATATATGTTCATCTGACTTTGGTATGTCTTGATTAAATTTTCAACATGCCCCTATGATGAATGTATTTCATGTTACCAGTTATAGATTTTAATGATGATACAATTAGTGATTAGGCCTTAGTTTAGGGTATGTACCGTGAGATCCTTCTTCTCGGTGGATAGGTAGTATCACCCGCACTTTTGAGAATAAGATCGTACTCGCAAAGCTGGATTATGATGCACATAGACTTAGTGCACTGCCCAAGTTCCAGTTCTGGTGGCCGTTAAGGTTCCACAGAGTGCCATATCCCTAGTTAGTAAAGGATTGGATAGAGTAAGTGATTTTTATTTTCAAGATTATCTAGACAGTAAGTGATGATGATTCGACACACTCATGGATTGACTTCTAGATGTTTTTCTGTGAGATGTACTACCCTCTTACTTACACTGGTTTCCAATTTAAGAGCTTCTAGAGCTTCAGTAAGGAGGGATGGTAGTTGATAATTATTATGGAGTTTTATATACCTTAAACGGTACTCACTTAATATGACCTAGGATGGAAACTTCTATTCAAAAACGTTTGAGAAGGTTATCCATAGATAAGTTTTTTTTAGTGTGGAACCCTTGGAAATTTGAACCTATGTTGAGGTGTTGAAGTGGGCACTGGTAATGTAGATCTTCCTATCATATTTATTTTAGGCAGCTGAATCTATTATTGTGTGTTATAGATCTCATTAATTTGTAGCATCTCAGAGATACCGGTCGATTGGATCTCAGCATTGAAAATATTCTAATGATCAGGATCTGGAACGTGGTTATGGGATCCCATAGGACTATAGAATCCCTTATAGGTGAAAATATATGCCTATGATGGGATATGTCACATGTAAAGTGATTTCTCAACCCAACAAGTGGAGGACTTCATGAAAATAGCAGATGGGCCACAATGGTTGAGGCAGCGCCGTGATCGTAGGTCTCCTAGGTGAGGGTAGGGTGGCCGCCATGGAGTTGGTGCTGGTAAAAGAGCATGCTAGGCTCTATGATGGGAAGATATGGGGGGTTTATGATTCTATGAGATTCTTATAGCACAACCACTAGGTTTCCACATTAGGCTTAATGTGCTAGAAATCAGGACTGTGAACAACTGTAGGCTATGGATGCTTATAACCCAGCGTCACAGAAGATGATTCGAGGAATGATATATTTTTATTATACTATTTATTCAATAGTATTAGATTCATGTATTATTCATTACTTCATCTCTTTAATCCTTGTGTGAGATATTGAGCTCCCAATAGAGGATTTAGTTGTTCAGCTTTGTCTTGAGGTTCCTATAGGGAATTATTATTCTATATTTCTTATCTGTTGATTGTGAGATCTATCAGTAGGAGGAGAGAGGTTCTCATGAGACCTTTTTGTAATCATGATTGAACCCTCTGAAATTATCGTGGGTATGTATTGGTTTTCCTTGATCCAAGAACATATTGACTATAACCAAAGATGAGTTAGATGACTTGGCACTGATGGGGACTAGAGTCTCATTTATAGTAAAGAGATATCTCATGGTAGGATGAGTGGATTTTGTGAGAAAGATTATACATCCCATCAAACATCATTTGGTGAGTATATTCCTTGGTGTAGCAGGCTCTCCAAGAATCTATATTCTTTCACTCATGGAAAAGTTTATGAGCATCTTACCTGGTGAAATTTTAAGAAAACTTATGAGGAAGGAGATAGAGTTTTGTATAAACATTCATTTATGGGAAAAATATATTGTATTCTATAGAATATAGTATTCCACCCACAAAACTATGAGATTTTTTGTTGTAGTTGGAGTAACTTTGAGATAATAGTTTTATTGAACCCCATGTGTCCCCCTAGGAAACTTCAGTGTTGTTCATGAAAAAGGCGGATTGGAACTTGTAGATTTTGGTTGATAATTGTCACCTGAAACAGGACATGATAAAGAACAAATACACCATACTTAGTATTGAAAACCTCTTTGATCAGTTGCGAAGTGTGAATGGTTCTTGAATATCGATCTCTGGTCCAGATACCACCAATTGAGAGTTCACAAAGCAAATATTCTAAATATTTTATGTTGATATCACTACAGATACTATGAGTTCATGTTGAATCCCTTCTTCATGAAGAATGTCAATGTTGTGTCTATGGATTTGATGTACTAAATATTCTAATCATACTTGGACTAAGATTAGGTTCATTTCATTGAATACATACTCATATACTCTGTTTTAGAGGAGGATCATATAGACCACTTCCGGGTGGTCCAGGATTGGCTTCAGTAGAACCAACCTTATGGTAAGATCTCAATGTTATAATTCAGGATTCATGAGCTTGACATTCTTGTGAATGTCATTTTTGAGCATAGATTATCTATGGATCTGAAGAAGATCGATGTAGTGCTTTATTGGGATCCACCCAAGGGTGCGTCAGAGGTTCAGAGTTTTCTTGGATTGGTGGGATGGTGACAGAGGTTTGTGGAAAACTTCTCTTTGATTACTTCCCCTTTGACCAAAATGAAATGGGAAGGGTCTTTATTTACCTAGACTGAGAAGTTCCTAAGATCCTTCATGGATTTGAGGGTAATTCCAACAAGTGCTCCAATTTTGGGACTACCAGAGGAGGGAATGGATTAAGTAGTGTATTATGATGCCTTAGAAGATGGGCTTGGATGTGTTTTCATGAAGATATATGTATTTATGGAATATGGGTTGAGGCTATTGAGACCCAACGAGCATAACTATGTGACTCATGAACTAGCGCTAGAAACGATAATCATTGATATGACAATGTGGAGGAAATATCTTCAGGGGAGTGCATTGTTGTTTACTAAGATCGTCAGAGCCTCATGCATGTCTTCACGTACACAGAAAAATACCTGATGCCGAGGCACTGGTTTGAGATTCTATAAGACTATGAATTTGAGATAGTTTATACTCATGGGAATGAAAATATTGGGTCATATTCCCTTAGTAGGAAGTCCCCATCACTTTTAGTGTAGAAGGATTCTGAGTAGTTGGTCTCCTTGTAGTTGAACCAGGGTGAGTAGGAGGGTACAAATTTTCATCAATCGATTGTGTTGAATCCTCTGCTTCTACAACTTGTGAGAGAGTCCTAGTTAGAATATATTGGTAGTGAGGTCTTACATGGTCAAATAACCACAAGATATTCTCCATATTTTTTTTAAGGAGGGAATCACATCATCTTGTCCAGGTACAAGCGGTGGTTAGAGTCATGGTATGTGGGGAAAGTGATGACAGAGTATCAGACTTATCCTTTGGTTTTATATTCCAATGTGTGGAAGATGTATAGAGACCTTTAGAAGTAGTTTTGGTGGACTGGTATGAGAAGAAGCATAGATGTGTTTGTCTAATGATTCCTCACTTATTAGTAGGTGTAGGATGAGGAACAGGTTCCGAATGATTTTCTGTATCCCCTTGAGATCATGGAGTGGAAATAGGATGTCATATACATAGACTTCATGATTGGGATTTTAAAAATAGATAAATTTCATGACATAATCTGCTGATAATTGACAAAATCACGAAGTTGGTGCACTTCCTTACTATCATAGAACAGATTTTTTAGGAGAGTTTGGGGTAGTTTTATGTATGGGATATTTCTCACCTTCATGGGGTTCCCTTGACTATTTTCTCTAACCATGATTATCAGTTCAAATCGTGGTTGTGGAGAGGTATGCATGGGGAATTCGGGGCCTAGATGAGGATGAGTAAAACCATCCAGCCCTAGAAATATGGGTAGGCCTAGCACATTATCTAGTATTTGGAGGATATGTTGATGGTTTTTGTTCTATAATATTTATTGATCTAGAATAATAACATGACCTTGGTTTATTCTTTATATTATAATATCTACCACTCTAGTATCAGAAAGACACCTTTTGTGGCCATATATGGGAGACACTATAGGCTACTCTTGTGCTAGATAAATATTTTTGAGGCATCTCTTCTTGGGCCAGAGTTTGTGGAGACAATGAGGGGGAAGGTACAAGTCATTCGTGAGTGGATGAGGATAGCCCGGAGAAGGAATAAATCTTATACAGATAGGTATTGTAGGCCCATGGAGTTTGATTACGGAGAACACATTTTCCTGAGAGTCTTCCAATGAAGAGGATTGTGATGATTTGGATGGGAATACAAGCTATCCTTGAGGTTCATCAGGATGTTTGAGATCTTCAAAAGGGTTGGAGAGGTTTCATACCACCTCAAACTACCCCCAAAGTTGGAACATGTGAACATCATCTCTCGCATGTTGCAGCTAAGGATATATGTGTATGATACCATGAACATTATTGAATGGGGATTGATAGACATCAAGGATAGAGATAATTTTAAGAAAAACCTAGTGGTGACTAAGGATTAGTAGGAGAGAACAATACATGGATGGAACATTTCCTTGGTTCATGTTCTATGGATGTATGGGAGCATGTAAGAGAGATCCTGGGAGTGGGAGAGCCAAATGCGTGATCATTATTTGAATATATTTTATTAGTTTTTATTTTTTGGGATAAAAATAATAAAGGATGGAATAATTTAGAGACACTTTTTTTATTTTAAGTCTTTGCGATATATTTGTAAATATTTTCTGATCCAGGAACTGAGATGACATGTGATTCTATGTTATAGTGTGTGAGGAATTAATTTTACGAAAATATTATATATATTTTATATCATGTGTGAATGGTTTCTTAAATAAAATGGGATAACTCTTAAATGGTTTCATAGATAGAAAATTTTAGATGGTAGTTCAGTCTGTAACATAAGGTTTACCCTAGGAACAACCTAAACTAGATCGGCACTGGGTGTTCATATAAAACATATATTAGAGGGTACATCTAATTAAAAAAATAATTAATTTTGTTTATTTGGTTACATTACCAAGACCTAATTCTATATTTAAATATACAGTTATGGTTGATTTCTAGGGTTATACACATAACCCTGGGATTTTTGATAGATGTATTCTTCCACCTCTCATTGGCTGATCAAAATTAAATGAAAATGAAACTCCTGATCCAGGAAAATCGAGGAATATCAAATATTAGAACATCTGTCATTCATTGGTGAGTGTTTTATTTGATGAAAAAGTATCCAAATCTAGGTATTACTCATCATTTTTTATTATGAACTAATTTATTAAACACATTTATCATGATCATCCTTTAGTTTTATATGTGTCAATTTCAAGCCTTTACATACACCCACGTACCAAATTTTAAATTGATTATAAAATCTATATCTATTTTACCAAGTTTCTCACCCAAATATCCACAATTTTTATTATTTAAGCAAGAAATATTAGACAATGATTGTTTCTCCTTTGTTATTGTGCATTTGTCCCAATCATTTTTCATGTTCTTAATCGATTGGCCTACGAGGTCTTGATTTGACATTTCCAGGTGGAAATGAGACAAATTAGACCCCTGGACTCAAGTGCAATGAATGGATCGAAAAATAAGGATATATTTCATGATATAGTATATTTCAATATGGATTAAGATCTAGTGAGGTACAATGGGTGATGGAAGATTGGCTTGGTGAATACTAGAGCTGAATGAACCAATTGAAAATATGTTTCTGGTCAATGAACAACCATGAACTATGATCGAAGGATTCCTATTCAATTATGATAAATGAGGAGGTGATATCACAGGAGGTGAGGTTGGATCTAGATGGATGAAATCATATCTAACTTTTTAAGAGTATCCAGACTACACAAAATATACTATGATGAACCTGTGTCATATAGGGCCATTGCTATGGCAGTTAGGGTCTTGGGATATTATTATTATTGCATTCATTGTGGGTCCCTCAAAATCTATGTGACACATGTTATGGTAACCTAAAATGTACTCCAAGAGTACATGGGGATGGGAATGAACATGAACTTATCATGTTCTAGGTCATAGCCAGGGTAAATGAACCTGATTAAAAGGACATGGTTGGGTCCCTGGGTGGGTAGAAATTCCATGTATCGGAGTACATAGACATGAGAAAGAGTACACAGACATATCCAAGAGCATGGGTAGGACCCTAAGTTTCTATGTTAATCTGTTTTGGGAAACATGGGTGTTGATCCATGTACATTTTGTAACACATCCAGGTAGTGGAGTAAGACAACATGTTGTGTGTGCCCCTTTATAAGCTATTTATCACTATGTTTTTTTGAGATAACTTCTACTACTCATATATCCTTCCTCTATACTCAAATTTTTTCACGCGAGTAGTCTATCTAGAGTTATTTTCTAAATATAATTAATTATTGGAATCATTTTTGTATTTTGAGATATGATGCGATATGTTTTATGTGTGAATCATATTTGGGAAATTCTAAACGATGATAGTTATTAGAAAGTATCATCAAAGAGATCAGAGTGAACCCCTTTTGCTAGTTAGGGAATGAGTCATCAATCAACTATTAGAGTGGAATCCTACATCTTGGATGAGAATGTGTCCTATAAAAATTACTATAGTTGTACCCATCAACTAGGATAGGGTATGGGTGCTCCACCTATATAAATAGTGGAACCCTTCTATGAATCCAAGTCATAGTTCCTTGACCACTATATTGGAACCATTATACAAGGCATGAAATGGGTCATATAATACTATATTAACACCCTCCAACTAGTTTGGGAATAGGTCCTCTACTGATTACTTGATTTTAGTCCTCCTACAGAGTTAGGGCATGGGTCCTCATCAATTAGAGTGGAACCCTCCTACTAGGCAAGGCATGGGTCCTCTATCGACTACTGAGTGGAACACTCCTATTGTACTAGGGTATGGGTCCTCTACCTAGAGTTTTTTCCCCTTGAAATTGTGGAAAATTAGGGATCTGTGGATTGAATTGGATGTTTCTTTGTACATATGTGTGAGACGAAAAGAATCATTGATAGACTTTGGGAACTGATGGAACTCTTTCCTAGGCTATGAGATGCATATCCCCTTTCTCTCTCATTTTGGATTATTTGGTATGATTGTATATTTATATATGTATCTATGACATTGTATTTTGTTACTCTATTTCTTTGGGTGGATCTTTATATTATTATTTTGTCTCTTACTATGTCCCCCGAAAATTTTAGGGAATTCTAATTGGTATGTATATACTCACACATATATGGGATTTTACAACATGTGTTTTGTCTTATTCAAATGACAGACTGTTCAGCGGTGATTGAAAATGTTAATAGGTATAATTGGTTTATTTTACCATCAATGGTGGTTGGGGCTTCGATATCTGGTGTCGGGAGTTCTCAACATTTTCATTTTCTTGTTATTTTAGGCCGGAACAATATAATGGTTGGACATGTATTTTTCCCATTAATTTTCATGTCACATTTTTATACTCTTTGTATTCCCTAGTGTTTTTGAATGTATGGTTTTTAATATAGATGTTTCATATTTTTATTTATTCCATTTTACATATTAATTAAGATGTTCAAGTGTGTGTGTGTGTGTGTAGGTATATTAAGAAATGGACTCCCATATTAGTTATGCCTTTGGGAACATGTCACCAGCCCCTAAAATATAGATTTGGGCTTCAGGTAGCTATGGATTGAGCCCCATTAGGTCAGGTTGTGACACTCTAAAACTCCAATGTCCTTCATTGTTGGAACATAATGAAATCCTAACATTTTCGGGCAGTCCTCAACTACCCTTGGATGGACTTCTCCCTTACAACCATTACTAGAACCAAAACTAGGATCTATGTGTTGTCACCCACATCCTCTGAACATTATAATAGTGACATTAAATGTCCCATGTACATGTCCTCAAAAAAGGTGCTACACCATTGGTGGGGTGGTATTCACTATGATGTACAAACTCCACCAATGGTAGATTATTCTTCTATCTATGGCCCAAAACTAACATTAAAACCCAAAGCATGTTCACCAAAACCATAACAGTCCACTTTACCTGGACAAAAGACATGTATAATAATATGAGATATCCAAATCCTCTAATAATACCCAAATCATCTCCAAAACCATGATTAAAAGTAATCATCATAGTCTACAATGATCATAAAGGGAATTTCATGAATCCGGACTACCTCCTACATGCAAAAGTGTCCAAAACTATCTATAAAACCCTATAGTTCATCACCCACAAACAAGTGAGTCAACAAGATTTTATCTAGAAAACATTATGCAACTCCGTTAGAAACCCCACAAATTCCAATAGATCCTTGTACATCCACACATCCATCATATATTCTTCTAAGGGAAAACAAACTTCTCAACACCTCCTTCCACAACGTGACCGATGTCACAGTCCATCCTCTAATAATGATGATGAGATTACCGCATTTGGAAAATCCAAAAATAAAATATCCAATAGATATCTAGTCATGAAAAATCTAATAATTCATATCACTGAGTTATACTTCCCTGACTCTCTGAAGAAAATAAAGGGTATCAACTATTGACTGGAGGAAACTGCACCATCCTTAGGTGTCTCACATGATATAACATGGATTTTGGGCACACATGGATGACATAAAAGAATAATAACATGAACTTGATCCATAAAAGTTCATGAATCTAGTATATAATTCTTACAAATCCACTATCGAATACAACATGCTATATGGTATCACTACATACTCAAAACAAACATAGTGCCTTTCTAAATCTACATCTAGTATATCCTGCTCTAAAAACAGAGCTACTGGTAACTTTTCATGAATATGTCCTCATACCCCACCACCACTATAGGAAAAAAAATCTCATAGCATCCATTTCTCCAGAGGTATCACTTTCCAACTGATAAGAAGTTGGTCATAACCTCATGCACATGATCTCATCCTTCTCTACCTAAGATCACTCCTTATTAAAGGAGTAAACCTCCATCCAAACAAGAATATTTACTAATACACCCATGGGTAGTAACTGAAATTCATTGATGGTTTGTAACCATTCCATACTAGGGAAAATTTGATATGATCTCACCACCACTGTGATGATATCCCATATGAGGCTCTCTCTCTATCCTTCTATAGTTAGGCCACACTATTGGTAGAAGTTTGTAATCATTGATCCTCTCTACAATATATTAAAACACAAGGTTCAAGTATAAAGGCATTAATGGTAACACTAGGTAAAAAATAAAAGGTACTATTAGGGATAACTAGATATTGAATCCTTGTGAAAACTACAACTGGGGTTGTGAAAATGAACCTCACATCTTGAATGATAATGGAAGCCTCTGTGAGCTCCTACTACTTATAAAAAATTAATTATCTTCCCTTTTGTTTTACTAGAACAACATCTTACTCTGAAACATGATAAAAAAACCTCAAACACACAAGTCATAGGAACTCATCCACTACACATTGACACTAAATAATTTGGGAATAATTTACTCTCGCACACAATTTTTGGATCACATCTCAAGAACATGTCTTGGTGGGGGAATTATCATTATTAATATCATGCCAAAAGTCACACCAAACATCACCAAAATAGGGATATAAAAATTCCACAAGTCTCCCTAGAATGTACTAAAAATGAGTCAAAAGTGTCTTGTACCTACGTTTAATATAACTATAACCAAATCAGAGGGAATATGGATCATAACTTGAAACACTCATGGAGACTTTGGTAAAAAAACCTCCAGCGCCAGCTATTATCCAATATTCTAACCACCAGCTTCCCAAGACTAGAGTGTTCCCCCTAGGGGTGGTGTTGGGAGCATAAAACTATAGTTCATTCCAACTCCTATTGCTCCCCCACCTCCCCCAACACATATGTAATCTCATAGAACTCTTTTCTTAAATAACTTCCTATACCTAGGTGGTTCATCAACTACCTATCTAAGTATATCATAATAGGTAGGAAAATACTACATGAGATGTCCTCTCCCATCACCATCATAGCAAACTATCATCCTTTGAGAACTGTTCAGTCCCCAAGATTCATAATGAAACCACCTATTTCATGACTTGCATCACATTCCTACTATTACTGGGTCTCACTGGCCCTTCATAATAGGATATAAATTCCTTGAAAGTTCATGATATGATATCAAACCAAAAACATAATCATCTAGCTCAAAAAGGGAAATCCATAATTATATATTTCAAATTTTACTCACCAGAACCACTGGAGGTTGGTATATGAACTGATCAAAATGAGGAATCCCCACTTGTTGACCATCCTGAAGAAATACCTCAATGTGACTAGTCCCCTTCACAGAGTCCTAATCACTCTTTGTTTTATACTATCTACAATTCTAAGGAAATATCACCATATTTCATCAGGAATACATCCAAAAAGAGGTCAATATGTACAATGATCAGTGAGTATATCGGGTTAGCTGACTAAATAAGTACATGGAAACCAAGAAAAAATCAAATATATTGGATTTCCCATTTCTATACATAAAACCATTTCCAATATTTATTGATTCAACAAATAGGATATTAGAGTCCTGGTGAATAGATACAATGACCACCAAACCAATACTGAAGTCCCTATCCTAATAGATGAACGCAAAACACTTTTTTATAGTAGCTCAGGCTTAGAATACATGGATATTATATAATTTTAAATTAATATTTAGTACATTACAAAAATACATGCTCGGGGACCATAATATTTTAGTGTCATTTAAAATTTAGAATACAAAATCTTCTATGATAGTGAAATATCTTAAACATCTCCCATATAAATCTCCATCTTTACTACTTCTACCTAAAACCTTTCTTCATAACCTGAGGAAAAGAAACATGAAAAAGTGGTGATATCAGATGCTCAGTAAGGGCAAACAAGGGATACAAGTAATAATAAACATGAACATAGGGTTATGAGAACCTACTTGTAACATTAAGAGGTCATACATAACATATCAAAGACCATAAACATGACTTATTTGATAGATATTTTCATTTCATAAGACATGAATCATAAGTACAAAAACATCATATTCCATGAAACATTAATGGAGAAATATATTATAGGATTTGTCCCATAAAGATAATAATAGAACATTTTATTTTAAGGATACATACCAAGACCTTTATAACATGTTAGTCTTGGGCTATGACTCATTTACCTACTGTGATATTGGGATAACAACCTATATACTAACTTAATTTTAGCCTTGGGCTATAACCCATGTACCTTTTTGTTTTCAAGCTTGGGCTATAACTCGTGTACCCTCTTTCGTTTTTTATTGGGATACAATATTTGTACCATATTTATTTTATTATTTTTCTACAACCCATGTACCTCCTTGTTTTTAGGTTTGCGCTACAAACTATGTACCCTCGTTCTATTATCCCGGATATAACCCATGTACCTTCTTGGTTTTAGGCTTTGGATACAACCCATGAACCCTCTTTCTTTTGGTCTTGGGATACAACCCATGTACCTTCTTGTTTTTGGTCTCGGGAAATAAACCATATACCCTTTGATATCATATACAAATTATCATTACCCAATCAATAGGAGGGAGATATAAGTCCCAACCATATTATAATAAAATCATTCATACATGTACTATAAGATAATAAAACATTTATCATATCGTAAACCATAAAAGGGATAGGTTTTATAAACATCAATTCATAACCCAAGAAATGAAATTGGTATCATTAACATTTGATCACATCATAAAATATTAAAATATATTGGTTTCACAATAACTTCATGAAATCATAACCTGTGAAAATATGCAGGTTTCAAAATCACAAAACTCCGGGAATTGAAATAGGTGTCTTAAGATAAATTCCATCAAAACAGAAACCAATCATGAAAGATTATGAATGGAAACTTCGTAGAATTTTCTAAAACGGCATGAGGAACAAAAACTGATGTTATCATAGATGGAAAATAACATTGAATGATATTTTGAAAAAATTACTTTAGGTAAAAATCATTTAATATTTGAAAAAAGGATCTTTAAAACATAAAACCTTTTAAAACCATTTTCCTTAAAAAAACTTATCAAACAATATTGAAAACATTTAAAAACCCATTATCATTAAAAACATATAAAATATACTTTAATGCCTTTTTAAAAACATTTCCATGAAAATATCTTTAAAAACATTTACATAAAAATTATCCTTTTAAACATGAAAATAAATTTTAAATGATTTGATGGTGGGTAAATCTGTACATGTCGTACGAGGTAAAAAGAACATTTTTTTGCACGATAAAAATGTTATAAAGATTCCTCATTGAAAAATATACAAAAATATTCCATTGAATAAATTTTTAAAATAAAAAATGGGTAAAAATTTCCATAAAATATTTTAAGAGAATGGTATAACAATCCTATAACCCTTTTTAGAAAACATAGATTTCCCACTGAATAGAGGATAAATTAGGGCTTTCTTAACAATAACATCTTAACTATATTATGTACCAAAAGGTAGAAATATGGTGCGAATATATTATTATATCATTAATAAAAGGATTATAATAAATTTCATGAATTTTTTCGAGATATGGATCATAATAGTTCATCAAAGTAAGCGTAAATATAAACAATCTCCAAAATCGTTAAGATTATCTAAATATACTCTTATAACTTTGTAACTTGGGATAATAATCTCCATGTAAGAAAAGGAAATTAATATAAGCTTAAAATTTAATTAAATGAATTAATTTCATGATATAACATGTAAAATGGAATTATATTCACCTAAAAAAATAATTTTTGTGCATAACAAAACATGAGTCTCGAAAAGGAAAATTGTGACAAAACTATTTCATCGATTTGGTAACTTTTGAAACATAAACCCCATGAAAGAAAGACCATAAAATAGATATTTGAATAACAATAAATTTAATTAAAATATATATAGAATGAAATCATGGGCAGTATATAGACCACAAAAAAGGAAAAAGTGGGAAACATAGCATGTATCACACAGAAATAAAAAAGGGAGATGAAATCCCCTTACCTTATGTCTTCACTCTCATCGTACCCATTTGAAACACATGTATAATAAATATAAATTTATTATAAAACTTTTTAAGAACCATATTATTAAATATAATACCATATATTTTTTTATTATGACCTTATATTACCCAATTTTTAGCAATCTTATGTTAATGCTTAACTTCGAGTAATATTCGCTTTATTCTTCGCATGTGTCTTAATTTTTTATATCTTTGGTATTTATACATTAGATAATGATTTACAGGATTTAAAAAATGATATAAATTTTATTTATATATATTATATTTGTATTATAATAATCTATTGAATATATATGTATGAAATGGAATGCACCGTTTATGGAGATGGTCAGTCGTACGTACACATGAATGTTATTTCAGTTTAATTATTATGTTGAAATAAATAAAGTTGAAAACATATATTTATATATATATATATATCATTATTATATTTGATTTATGATATCATATATGTCTTATAAATTCACTAAAACTATCCTTAATACAGTACATGTAGCATATGAATGAATCGTATCGGTTGGAGGGGGTGGTAGTCCATACTTCCTCAAACGAAATTATCGTATTAACTCCAAGTGGAATTAAAAACTATATGTGTTGTAAAATGATTAAAAAGATTAAATAAACAAAAAATATAATATATAACATATATAAATAGATTTTACATCATAATTTCCACCATGATATGCTATAAAGAAACTTGATCAATCATTGTTTAGTGAGGCGGTAGTTCATCATACACAAAAATAGTATATTAGTTATCCATTATATAGAGGTGTGTATAAGTTTAAGATGAACTATTATCATAAAAATACCCTAATATATTTAATATAATATATTTTTATACATTCATGTAAAAAATAATCTGGATGGGTGGTGAAAGAAAATAAAATAAAGGACTTGAGAAAAGGTATTACCTCTTAATCGGGTAACTCCTTTTGGTTTGTGCCAAAATGCAAACATGGATTTCCTTAAACAGAAGGTAAGGATTATAATAGAAAGGTATAATATCTAGGATTTGTATTTTTTATATCCTGGCATAACTTAAGAGGTTTTAGATGTGTGAGTAAGTGGTAGAGGTGGTGTCCTTTTTTAGGGAAGGAAAAAAGACTCACTTGGAATTTTTGAAAAAAAAGTTAGGTGTAGACATGTTCTTACCTAAAAAAGTAATATAAAACCAACCTCAATCAATAATGGAATGTTTATTTCAGAAAAAATTTTAAAAATGGGGTTTTTACTAGTTTCTAGGTCATTTGGGCCTTTAAGTTTAAGGTTTCTTCACAAATTAATCTCAATTTGACCTTAATCATTGTGATTAATTTTGATCACTTTTACTAATCATTTTGGTATGAAATAAACATGATCCAACAAGAATCTAAATATTATAATTAATAAAATAGTTTGTTTCGGTTTTTATAAATTCAATTCATAGAAATTTAAAAATTAAGATTAATTCTAATCTCACAAACGAGATGAAAATACAGATTTTTATAGTACAAAGAAGTTCAAACATTATTAATTTTTTATATTCAATTTCAATGTTAAATTGATTCTAATGACCTAAATTTTATTAATATATATATATTTTTTAAGTAATTATATCTTAAAAAATTAATATATAATTTAAAATTAATAATTATTTTTACAAAAGGTGGTTTTTAACTAAAAGAATGTATTTTTCATTATTCATTAAAAAATAAAGTTTCTCAGAAATATACCAAAAAAACACCTTAAGATATATTCCATTATCATTATGTTTTATATATATAAAAAAATTATAAATAATATTTTAAAATTAGTTGTTACAATTCATATAACTATTTTTAACTTCTATGTTATAATTATCTAGTTTAAATAATTAAAACAACAATATGACATTTTATAGAAACATCAGTGTTGCGTGTAACATATTCCAAGTCAGTGTTGTGGGTAATGAAAGAAAAGTTGGTTTTTCATGTAGCACAAACCAAGTTAGTATTGTGTATAGTGCAAGCCAAGTAGGTATTGTGTAAAAATAATGATTGCCTTAACATTTTAATATATATATATATATATATAACTATTCCTAGTGTCATGTGAAATGTAAAATATCAATAATATAAATTAATTTGAAAAAAAAATAACTCACAAAATATCAGGGTGTTAAATTATAACCCCCTTAAAATGAATTTCTCCCTTGACATTCTTCTATGTTATCAAAAGTTTAATACTTGAAAGTTTCATTCATAGAAAACCACATCACAAAAATATATACTAAAACTTCCTTTAAAAGGGAAAGTTAGAACCATGAATGTTACCCAAAGTAACTCATAATGATATTCTCACATAGGAGAACATGAGTGTGAATTGAAAACATGAACATTGAAGATAAATATTACAATCAAGTTATAAGGGATATTGATAGAAAAAAAGGTTTGGAGAATGTTAAAAATTAAAAATCCATAAATCTATGATGAACAAAAGAACCTTATGATCCATTAGAAAAAAATGTACTATAATAAAATTTTATTTATATATAATTTTCCAAAATTTGAATAATTTTCATGAAAATATAGACTTTCATGATTTCTGGAAAATGTCACCCTTTGTTGTTCATTGATCCACCTCACCACTTTCTCTAAAAAGGTAGATGATATTTTAATTCTTGAAGTGATAACAGATCATGAGACACATGATATTCCATCTAATATCCATAAATCCTCATATGGAGAGATAACACTTTAATCTTATATACTTTTTCTGAAGATTAACATAAAATTTTGATAAATGGTTATCATTATAACCCTTCTGAGTGATTAAAATCCAAATATTTTGAAATAATGATATAAAATAATATTAACATTTAACCCATTTATATCACAATTTTTCTCTTCTTAAATTTTTTCACATTCTAAAAATGTGAATACCCTCATCTTATATTCCCTTGAAACATGGTAATAACCTCAATTTCCATAAATCTTTTTTTAAAACATGCTTGCTTCGTTATTCCAATTATTACAGGACACATTCAATAAATTCAAGAATTTGTCAACATTATCCTTAATTACATAGACTATTTATTCAATAATAATTACTAGGGTTATCTGTCCCATTGAATTTACTTATTCATATCTAATATATCATTATCCATATATTATTATCTGAATTTTAATCATTAATTAAGGGTAACCTTACCTTAATCAAAATATCACATTTCCATGAAATCAAATTTTTATATATTAATCACCATTCAAAATGTACTTTTCAATAATTAATAAAAACTTATACTAAAAATACATATACATATCATGATTCATATAGCATAATCTATGAATTACAAAACATAAATTCTTCATTAATCCAACATTATTCTTAAACCATTACTCATGCTTAATCAACTTATTCATTAACACCTATTTCCTAGAATATGAATTATGAATCATGTATTAGGGTTCCACAACCTCCATATAATTATTCTTTTAATTTTAAATGAAAACAATACTTTAATAACATCACATACCTTTAACATGTCATTTCCAATCTCATTATCTTCACATGTACACCCAATACTCATACCAAATTTTTGATTATCTTCATGTGATTTCCATTTGTGAAATCAATTCACATAGTTATCATACTTTCTACATCTTAAACATTAAATTTTAACCATGTTCCTTCTAGTTTTCTCTATTGAGTACAACAAGAAACCATTATTTGGGAAACATTTATCATATTAGGATACCATACAATCATGAAAATGACTTATAGGGTGCCTAAATAATGGACCATACTTATTTATTCAATGAAAGCTTAGGTTTATCCTAGGTTTTTTTAGTCTCCCTATATTTAAATCCTTTATGATGGTTTGTGAATAGTTTTGTGAATTCCTAAATCATATCTGTTGGGAGTGTCAAACCAAGTGTTCATCACGGCCTATTGTTGTGTACTTGATTACCCTGAGTCAGAACTATAACATCTTGTCAGAGTTGTTACCCCAAGGTAATTATGTTATCTAACCACATCCACTTGTATTTTCCATACAAGTATGTAATTCTAGGGAACCACTCACTCAATCCTTTTCCAAACTTCAAGGACATTTTTCAAAATTTTAACTCATCTGAATACTTATCCTTAGAAACATCTCTATAAATATACTTATAAATATTCCTTGGTATATCACTAATTTTTTATCATACATGTTTATAGAGGTTGAATAAACCTTTCCATTGATACCAACTATAGTGACCCAGGCATATAATACAAGGATATTACATCAATTTAGTTGAATATTCAACACATTACACAAATGGATGACTGAGGACCGTAATGGTTTTGTGTATTCGGAAATTTGAAAAACAAAATCTTTTATCCTGGTGAAATATCTTCAATATATCCCATAAATATATCTTCCTATAGTACTTATACCCAAAACCTTTCTTCATAACCTTGGTAACGGAAATATAAAAAGGGGTGAGCTCGTATTCTTAAAAAGGGTATACAAGGGAGACATGTAAGCCTAATCATGAACATAGGGTTATGAGAACGTGATCGTAACACTATAAGGTCATACCTTTCATATCAAAGATCATAAACATGAGTTATGGGATAAATCATTGTAGTTAATAATACAAAAATATGAAGTAAATAAAAATCATGATCCTTAAAATTATAATGGAGAAAGAACACATGGGACATGTGGCATACAGATAATAACATAATATTTTATTTCAACGATACCTACTAAGGCCTTTATAACATGTTAGGCTTGTGAAATGACCCATGTACCTAGGATTTGGCTAAAAACCATTGTACCCTCATACTTTTAGTCTTGGTCTAAAACCCATGTACCACCTTGTTTTTATGCTTGGGCTATAACCCTAGTACCCTCTTTCTTTTAGGCTTGGGCTATAACCCATGTACCTAATTTATTTTATGATTAGGCTACAACCAATGCACCTTCTTTTATTTTGGACTATTCTATTACCTATGTAACCTCTTTATTTTGGTCTTGGGGTACATCCCATGTACATTCTAGTTTTCATGCTTGGACTACAACCCATGTACCCTCATTCTTTAAGATTGGGATACAACCCATGTACCTTCTTGTTCCCGGACATGGGAAAAAACCTATGGGCCCTTTTAGATCATATAAAATATATCATTACCCAATTAATTGGAGGGAGATATAGTTCCCACCAGTCTCAAAATAAAATCATCCATACATGTGCCACAAGATAATAAAACATATATCATATCATGACCTATAAAAAGAGATAGGTTTTATAAAAATAAAATCATAGCCCATGAAATGAAATGGGTATCGTTAAAATTACATCACATCATAACATATGAAAAAATATTGGTTTCATAATCACTTTATGAATGTATAACCCATGCAAATAAGTGGGTTTCAAAAGCATAAAACCTATTGAAGTGAACTGGGTGTCTTAAGCATCATTCCATCAAAACATAAACCATTTGAGGAATATTATGAATGGAATAATTGGATAATTTCATAGAATGACATGAGTAACATCAATGGATGTCATATTATATATAAAATAACTTATCAGTATATTTTGAAACCATTTATTTAGGAAAATATCCTTTCTTCTTTGAAAAATAATTTTTTAAACATAAAACCTTTTGAAAAATATTTTTCATAAAAAAAACATATAAAATTAACATGAAAACATTTTAAAACACATTTCCCTTAAAAAGTTATAAAATAAGATTGAAAATTTTTTGAAAACCATTTCCTTGAAAATCACTTTTAAAAAAATTCTTAAAAATTAATCATTTTTACATGAAAAAAATCTTTAAATAATTGATGGTGGGTAAATTTGTACATGTCATACGAGGTAAAAAGAACATTTCTTTTTCATGGTAAAAACTTTAGAAAAAACGCCTCATTCAAAAAGAAACAACAAGATTCCATTAAAAACATTGATAAAAGAAAAAAAGGCATAAAAATTTCTTGTAATGATTTTAGGTGAATAGTATAATACACTTGGAACCCTTTTTAGAAAATATATATTTCTGACCGAAGAGTGGGTGAAGTTGGGATTTCATAAAGATAACTTCTTAACTATATTATGTTCCAAAGAGTAGAAATATAATTCCAATCAATTAATATATCATGACTAACCATATGAGAATATATTTTAGAAATTATTTTGAGATATGGATCATAAGATTTATCAAAGTAATCATAAAGATAAATAATCTCGAAAATTGATGAGATTGTCAAAATAAACTTTTATAATTTGTTAACTTGGGATCATAGTTTCCATGTAAGAAAAGTAAAATTAATTCAGATTAAAATATCATGAAAATAATTAGTTTCATGACATAACATATAAAATTGAAGCATATACACCCCAAAAAATAATTTAGGTGCATAAAAAAGCGCGAGTCTCAAAAATGAAAATTAACACAAAACTATTCCACCAATATTTTAACTTTTGAAACATAAACCCCATGAAAGAAATATAATAAAATTTATATGTGAATACTTATAAATTTAAGTATAAGACACATAGAATTAAATATTAGGCATTATATAAAACACAAAAATGGAAAGAGTGTCAAACATATCATGTGTCTCATAGAAATAAAAAAGTGAGATGAAATCCCCTTACCTTGTGTCTTCGCTCTCACCATTATTGTTCAGACCACATGTATAATAAATATAAATTTATTATAAATATTTTAATTTACCATATTATTAAATTTAATACCATATATATTTTTATTACAACGAAATATTACCCTCTTGTTAACAAATCTATGTTAAGGTTTCGTTTAGGGTAATATTCGCTTTATTCTTCACACGTGTCTTAATTTGTTATATCATTGGTATTTATAATTTATGAAATGATTTACATAATTTAAAACTTGATATAAATATAATTTATATAAATTTTATGTTTATTATAATAATATATTGAATATATAAGAATGAAACATAATACACTGTTCATAGATACGGTAAGTCGTGCATATGCATAAACACTATTTCCGTTTAATTGTCGTGTTGAATGAAAGAAAGTGAAAGACACATATGTATATGTATCAATTTTATAGTGGAATTATGATATAATATATTTCATATATATTAAATAAAATCACCTTTAATGCAATCCATGCAATGTTTGAACAAATCATATCTCTTTGAAAGGGCAGTAGTCCACACTTCCTCAAACGAAATTATCGTATTATCACCAAATGGAAATTAAAAAAAATATTTGTCTTATAAAAAGAATATAGAATATTAAATAAATAATAAATATAATATGTTACATATAGAAATTTATTTCCCATCATAATCTCTTCCATGATAGGTGGTAAGGAAAATAGAATAATCATCATTTAGTGAGGCTGTAGTTCACCGTATAGATAAACACTGTGTTCGTTATCCATTAGATGGAAGTGTATGTATGTATAGGTTTCCATATGACCAAGGAAAGAACATTGGGAGGATATTAGAATTTTTTTGGAAGTTAATTTAGAAGAACTTGGATGTGGTTAATTGGTTTGAGATTTGTGAGGATGTGGGAGAGGTGGTGGCCTTTTATAGGGAAGGAAAAAGGACTCACTAGGAATTTTTGAAAACAAGTTAGGTGTATAGATGTTATTACCTAAAAAAGTAATACAAAAACAAAATAAATCAATAATAGAAGGAGTATATTTTATATATGTCTAGTCAATGGGTTTTTTAAAAGTTTATAGGTCATTTGTTCCCCTAATATTAAGGTTTAGTCCCCAATTAATCATAATTTGACTGTAATCACTTTGATTAATTTTAATAACTTTTACTAATAATTTTAGTCAAAATAAACATGATATAATTAGAATAAAAATATTATAGTAATTTCAATATTTTGTGTTATTTTTTCAATGATTAATTCACATAATCATAAAAATTAATATTAATGGTTGTCTCGCCGACGGGACAAAAATTATAGATTTTCAAAGTATAAAGAAGTTCCAAAGTTTATAAAGTTTTTATATTCATTTTCAATGTGAAATTGATTATTATGACCTAAATTGTATTCAGAGATTTATAATTGATTTAATTTGACCTTAAAAAATTAAAATTCAATTTATCATTCATAATTGGTTATTATGACCTAAATAGTAGTATTTTCACTGTTCATCAAAAAATGAAGTTTCTCAGAAAAATCCCAATATATCACAATAAGCTAATTTAGAAATTATAAACTCCAAATGAAGTTTATTTTTATCAAATTAAATTTCTAAATGTGTATGAAATTAATTTTATTATTAAAATGGGTTTATTCGAGAAAATTTGATTTTTAAACGAAAAAGGAATTTACCAAAAATATTATATTTTATTATAAATATGTTTTATCTATATAAAAAATTTGTAAATAATATTGGAAAATTAGTTATTACTATTCATATAACTAATTTTAACGGTTCTATTCTAATTTACTCATTAAAATAATTATAACAACAATAAGATTTTTCATACAAACATCGGTGTTGTGTGTAACATATGACAAGTCGTTGTTGCAAGTTGTGCAAGCCAATTATGTATTGTATATAGTGCAAGAAAATTTGGTATTGCATGTAGGACAAGAAAATTTAGTGTCATGTGAAATGAATGTTTGAATTAGTGTTTTAATATATATATATATATATATAAAGAAGTATTTCCAGATTCAAATGAAATGAAAAATATCTAAATGATAAATTAATTTAAAAAAAATAATTTGAAAAATATCAGGGTATTTCAATTGTTTCAATGAAACCCAAACCAAAAAAATAGACTCTAATCCTAGGATTGAACTTTTTTTGGACCCTAAATCTCAATCCAGGTAGTATGATAACATTTCTTGGTGGGTATCCATCTAATACAACTCTATCATGACCGACTCTAATCCTAGGATTGAACTTTTTTTGGACCCTACATATCAAGCCATGGAGTATCATAACATTTTTTGTTGGGTACCCTTCTAATACCACTCTATCATGACCCAACCAAATAGGGTTCAAGCCGCAACTACCCCAATCCCGCATTCAATAGGCCAGGTGTTAGTGATCAGTGTCAAGTAGGCATACGACACACATGGGAAACATTAACCTAATGTACATGTATACACACACACACACTTACAATCCCATAAAATGATGAAATGTAAAATAATTGATAAAAATGCATGAATAAATCTACAATCCTGCAATTAGAGAATGTCATAATGTATACGGAAACATAAAAGGTTCCAAATATAGTACAACTAAATAAATGGAAAATAAATTCTGAACTTCATAAAAGGAGGGGAATGATGTCTAATGAAACACATGTATACACCAGGGTATGTCTAACGCAACTAATCTCCACCTACACCTAGTCCTCCAAGGACTCCATAAAAAGGTCTATCATCAATATAAGACATGACATGTGTGGGAATAACCAATTCATGGGTGAGTATAATAATACCCAGTAGGACACCCCAAATGAACCAAGCATAGAGGTTCAGGAGTAGTAAACCTATTAAACACGACTATAACAACAAGATATGAGATATAACAATAACCGAATTTATCCCAAATGGAGTAATAAATGACTCTGAGTTTCAAAATCTATGAACAACTTCTAGCCAAAGATCAGCTGTGAGGATTCAAGGTAACTCTCATCCAGTAGATCTAACTCTATGAGCCCATCCATTCGTGGTAGCACTCAACCGAGAGATATCAATCATTAGGTATCGACAAGCTAACAGAACATCCCTGTTATCCCAAAGGTCACACCCATTTGGGAGAAACCACTCCCCAAGCTATAATTCTACTAATGGAACGCATCCCAAAGGTCAGGCATTTAGGTGTTTCCAAGAATAATAAAACAATAAGTTGAGAGGATTTATCCAAGATCCACACTCCATAAAACAAAAATCCCGTCAAAAATATTAGATCTCAATATAGAGCTAGGCGGTCAACACCCAGGGCTCACATGGGTGACACAAAACCCTACTAAAAATACCCTCCTAGATAGGGGATCCATGGCTATTTAAGTATCTTTCATAGCAATTCCACAAACCCTACCTAAAGAATATCACAAATCAAAGATTCTACCTAGAGTTTGGATTTATCACTGGTGATGAAGAGTCTTTTGTAGACATAGTTGGTGAGATCCATAAACTCTGATAGCGTAATTATCCTCAATCTCGAAGTGATCCAATGTCATCTATGAAGAAATTTCTCCTCTCATGGTCTTATAGATATATAAGGTTTTGTATCCAAACTTGACATCAAATAATAACCATATATTTGTAGAGTAAAATCGTTCAATGATTCAATATAATAAAATAAATTTATTTATTTATTTATTTTATTAAACATGCTCGTGAAAGCTTTTAACCAAACACCAGATTTTGATAATTATTATATCATTTCTAAGGTAAATACCTTGCTCTAAACTCAACTGTGGACTCAAATTTCCAATCCAAGACTCTATTTATGACTTATTGTACATTTTTAGTAAAAATTTATGTTTGTGATATTAATATATTTTATATTTTTAAAATATCAATTTCAGTCTCACTAAGCATTAGAATATTGGGTCATCTTAGTGCATAGATTTGGAAATTTTTATAGAAATATTACTAATTCTTACACAAAAAATTAAGACATTAGAGAAAACTCCCCATAACATTAAATGGTTCATGTTATAATATTCTACATATCCTCCCATGTTTCTCTTCGATTAGTTTATCCTCTTTACCAAACATGAACTATGTTTACTCTCCTAGGAACTCCATCGGTTACATAAGACTTAATTACTTGTAGGTGAGGGGAACCAAGTTATTGTTTTAAGAAGATTACTATATTTATCTAGACATAAACATTAAATAATCTTTCATTTTTAGTTATAATTCACTTTTTTATATGTTCAATATCATTACTGTTTAGTGTTTTATATAATTAGTTCATAATTATCACATAAAAACACATATATTAAAAAGTATAAACTTGTACTCAGTATCCATTTTCCCACTATAAAATTATTAAAATAAAACATGTTTTATTTTCATGAAAAATCTTTGTGACTTTAAAATTTAATTTACATTTGTTATGACTCATTCTTAAATCTATTAAATTACATTTAAAAACGTGGGAAGAGAAAAAACATCTCATTAAGGTATATAAAATAAAGAAATATGTTAGTCCAGTGAAAAGATAGAATACCCCTCAAATATTTACCTTTATCACAATATTATTTTATCATATGATTTAAAAGATAAACACATGAAAAAAAAAATATTTTAAATAAATCCTTAAAAAATCATAATAATAAAATTCAAACCTTTTTGGAAACTTTGAGCATAGGAATATTAGAGCATTATATTAAAAAATCGTGTCAAAATAACTAGATCATAGTTAAATAAAAATATAAACATCCATGGTTAGTTTTCTCTTTCTTTGTTATGAAGACAATGAACATTACCCAATGCACTGGAGAGCTATATCGGTCTTAGCCATCATATATTCTATATCGGGCTCACTGATCATATAAGTTGTATCAGGTTCATACATTGTATAAACTATATTGGGCTCACTCATCATCATATATTATTCTAAAGTAATATATAATTAATAAAAAAATTATTATTCCACCATTTCATCATGAAATTATTCAAAAATAGTTTTAAACCAGTATTCAAAAAAAAATTGATATTGAAATATCCATTCATTTAAAAAAACATTTTCAGAAATAAAATATGAAAAAAAGGAACGATGATTATTCATTGACGAAAAATGTAATCATGTAAAAGAAGAAAAAATAAAATAACAATTTTGGCATAAGTGAAATTCATTAAAGTCATATAACTTAAAATAAAACATTATTTCCCCCCTTTTCGAAAATAAATTCAAAACGTTTCTTATAAAGTACGTAAAAATATTCCATTTAAAAACATTTGAAAGAAATTAAAATAAAACATAAAATTACAATTATAATTCATTTCTTTATATATAAATATATCTATAAAATAATTTTCTCATTTTTTATATGGGAGAAAAATATTAAAAAATTAAATCTTTAAAAACATTAATACGGGGTTCTATGTTAAAGTGTCTCCTACCACGAGTTTTATTAATCATGTAAGTAATTTATCATTATAAATAATAAAATTATGTTAATTATTTAATTGATTTAGAACATTTTTCATGTTTTTATTCCCTTTTTTTATTCATTTTCAATTTATATTAAATTACATAATCCTTTAATATCATATCCGAATTTTTTATGATATTTGGCTTATATATTCAAACTGAATTCAGTGGGTCAAGTATGGAAAAAAGGATCATTATTCAATTATATCTAGATAAATAATAATGACATGAATATAAATTATATACATCAATTATACTTCTAAAACCAAACATGAAATGTGGTTATGAAAAATTAATTACTTTAAAATCATAGAGATAGTAGGTCGTATGTGTACTTGAGTAATGTTTTCATTTTTCAAAGAGCATGAAAGAAAAAAGGTGAGTAAAGTTTTATACTTTAGTAATTATGATTATAACCTAAATATAATATTATATATTTAAATATACTTATATACATTGCATTGATGTGGTGAAGAAAAATCGATCGCATCATTTCATATATGTGGTAATCCATACATTACCATGAATGACCTTATCAATTTTCAAAGGATGGAAAGGTAATAAAATAGATGATATATTATCCTCAAATAAATTAATTATGTCATTAAAATAGTAGATATACATTCTATCCATCATTATAACCTTTTATGGGAGGAGGTGGTGGGAAAATAATGGCATCGGTTTGTGAGGTGATAATCTTCCATACAAACGAACGACTATTTCTTTTCCCATTTGACAGAATAATAGATGAATATTTGTTATAAAATTAACATAAAGATTTATCATTATGAGAAATAAATTTATTTAATTATTTAATAGTGTTTTAATAATATTTTGTGGAGATAGAAGAAGAATTAAATGAAAAATATTGGTTAGGAACTTTACATCTTCTTCTGACAACCTCTTTAAGATTAAACCTAAATCCTTCCTTGGGTTTTTATAATAAAAACATGGACTTTCAAGGATAGTTAGATTTGATAGGAATGAATCTAGTTACATATTTTATGAAACATATGGATATATAAATCTGGATTATATATGAGATGCAGTGTATTTTTTAAGTGGGGGAGAGGATACACTTAGAATTTATAAAAATATAAAAATATATTTATGTATTAATACTGATAAATGGAACAAAAATGGATCATTTCAAAAAATATTATGTTATAGGGTCAAAATATGGCTAGAAAATATAATATATAAATGTTTTATATCATTTTAACCTATATCTCATTAGTTTAACCCCTCAGAAAACTTGATTTATCCTTAACCATCATAACAAATTTATACTAGATTTACTATTAATTATGATCAATAATTATATTTTACTTATTAAATAATATTAATTATGATGATTCAAAAAATGTAATCAATATTATAAAATTTAATTCATACAATTTTTAGAATTTAATTTGAAATAAATTCCACAAAACACAATAAAAACAATTTTTCATAAAACATCTCTTTTATGTATAAAAATGATTCTATAAAAAAATAATGTAAAATATTGACTCTAAGGACCTTAATTAGATTAATAATAATATAAATTAACTTATTTTAATTTTATTCTATTTAAAACAAATTTCAACATTGGAAATTCTTGAAATGAAAAGATTGTGCTTATTAAAAATCAGTATTTTTACAATTCATTGAAAAATGAATCTTTTCAAACAATTCTAAAAAAATCACCAAAAATATAATTTTTACATGAAAGATTTAAAAATTAACTTCATTTTTTTGAAAAAAAATCAACAATTTGGGAATAAATATTCTAAATAAATTTATATAATTCTTTAAAACTTAATTTGGTTAGAAATAATGTTTTCCCTTCTCACTAAAAAGAAACCTAATATTATTATAATGAATATAACAATATAATATATAATAAATGAATATTTATAGTACATAAAAAGGATTTATCTTGAAATTACTAAGGTTCTTATATTATTCCCCCTTTTAGAAATTATATCCTCAAAATTTTATTTAGTACATAATAAAGTAGACATATTTTGCCTTTATAGATTTTTTGAATTCCCATATTTTTTCTTCAAACAAATTATTTTTCCAAAAAACCTTTACATTGTGATCAACCTAATTTTCCTGAACATTCACTTTGTGTTTAAGAATATTTAATTTTTTTCCTTATAATAATTGTTTTTTTTTTCAACTGAACTACTTTATAGCTTAAAACATGATATTCATCTAACATATATTTTGTAATAAAAAAATGCAATACACTGTGTTCCTAAAATAGACTCATAGGAAAGGCCAATCAATAGTAAATTGATCAAAATTTCTCTATTTTTTATATGGTTTAGTGAACCATGGACATAGTTTCCTTTTTTACCAAAATTCATAATAATTTTCCATAAAAATACTTTAAGGAAAACATGATCATCATGATTGGAAGAAATATATTTCCTCTATTTATCTACCTAATTTTTATTCCAAGTCTAAGTCGACCACATATGTTTCTGAATAATCTTCACCTTCTCAACCACTTCTTTTACGAACTCTATTCATAATAATATCAATTCACCTACTTTATTCCAACAAGATTGATTCCAATACTACATTCCCTATAATGCCTCAAAAAGTGTCACATTTATACTGAAATGAAAAATCAAAAAACATTTCTTCCAAGGTCTGAATCATTCACCCAAACTATCCCTCATATTTAAGGTAAAAATTTAAAATGAAATTTAACTTCGTATGAAATTACTTCTAAATAACTTTCCAAAAATTAGAAATCAACCTGGTATCATGGTCATATTTAATAGAGAGATGAAAATTATATAATCTAAAAATATTATTTAGGTATAGCTGAGAAAAATTATCTATATATATATATTATATTGAATGGGAAATGAATGTGTGGATTTAGATAGTTGATTTACAATAACCCAAATTTCAATATTTCCTTGAGAGGTATTTGTAAATCCTACAACAAAATCTCGGGATATATTTTCCCATTTACACTATAAAACTAGAAAATGATGAAGTATCCCATTCTATAATTTTTATTAAATTTAATCCTATTGGAAAGTCAAAAATTTCATGGTAAAATCAATAAAAACTCCTTTCATTACATCTCACTTGTAATACTACAAAAGGTCGATGTATATCATAGTGATTCAAAGATGAATGGAAAATAGGAATCTAAGAGCTTCAGTCAATAGTTCTCACTTCAAATGGGTATCATAAGGCCCACATAATTTTTTTCCTAATTGGGTAACACCTTATTCACCATCATTAAATACTAGAAACATTCCCTTTATGATAGATTCCAATTTTTTTTTGAAAACATGATCCTCCTTTGAATATGTCTTAATTATTTCAAACAAATATATTCTCACTAACAATATAAAAAATTTAGAAATTCTTACATGAATAATTTATAGGCCAAAATTTATAAAATCATTAACCAAAGGGTTATGTTCAAAATTTAATGTGGTTAATATAGCATTATCATTATGAAACAAAGCATTCGATACTTTATTTACTTTTACATGATGTAAATGAATCATGTAGTCATAATCTGTAATGAATTCTATCCAACTTCTTTGTATCATGGTCAAATCTTTCTATGTAAATATACACTTAAAACTTTTATAAATAGTATATATTTTAAACTTTACTCCAAATAAATTATTCCTCTAAAATTTTAATGCGAAAAACCTATAATGTTAATTACATATTATGTAAAGTATAATTTAACTCATGAGTATTTAGTTAACGTGAGGCATAAGCAATTAAATGATCATTTTGTATCAGGACACAAAAATTTAACTTCAATAAATTATCACTGTAGATAATAGCATCAACATTTATACCTGGATGTTACCAAATAGTAATGTTCTCCAATATTATTTTTAGTTCCTGGAAATATTCATCACACTCTTTAATCCACAGGAATTTAACTCCTTTTTGAGTTAACTTAGTCAGTGAGCTATATAACAAATAAATGTTTTCAATAAACATCCAATGGTAACCTGTTAATCCTAGAAAACTATGAATCTATATTAAATGTATAGTTATTTACCATTTTCCAATAACATCAGTAAAACTAGTCTGATATTTAAGAAATGTTATAAACAATATACCTAAGTAAAAAAAATTTTTACAACCAAAATTCACACTAACTAAGTTTTCTATATATCTTATTTTATTTTAATACTTTCAAAACAATACTTAGGTATCTTTCATAATCCTCATTAATTTTATGATATAGCAATATATCCTCAACAAACACAACTATAAACCTATATAAAAATTTATATAAAACACAATTAATATGATCCATAAATACAGATTATGCATTAGATAACCCAATAGAAATAAACAAAAAATAATGATACTCATATCTAGTCTAAAACAACATTATCATAATATTATAATCCTTAACCTTCAACTGATGGTATCCAAAATATTGATCAATCTTTGAAAAATATTGTACTCCTTAGAGCTAATCAAACAAAACATTAATATGAGGAATATGATATGTTTTCTTTATTGTGAATTTATTCAATAATATATAATCAATTAAAATTATAATTACACTATATTTATTTTTAACAAATAAAACATGATCACCACATAGTGATGTGCTTAGATGAATGAAAAAATTATCTAGAAACTATTACAGCTACTTTTTCAATTCCAAAAGTTCCTCTATATCCATTTAAAAAAGGGGTTCTGAAATAGCCTTAGCTTCAAGAACTAAGTAAATATTAAACTCAACCTCTTAATAAGGAATAATAATATAAAATTAATTAAGAAATACGTCCATATAATCATTCACTGTAGAATCAACATTAATATGAACTATTTCTTCCTTTTTAACTACACGAGATGTATAACATTAACTTTAATATCTAATCAATTTCTTAAATTATTGATATTTCATTAAGGGTGTGAAATCATTTAATATAGATTTCTTACTTATGTAATGTATCCTAGCATAATAAAATGAAATCTAATTCATACAAAAAATAATATCAAACTCTATTATTGGAAGTTCATCAAGATTTTTAGGAAAGACCATTGCACTAAAAACAACATAATGATTCCTATAAATCTTTATTTCTTTAATAATTCCACCTATAATTTCCCCGAAATTTATATCATCATTTAATAAGGTGATATTCCCATTTTACATGAAAAATTATTAAAAATGAAGTAATTCAAAGATACAGAGCAAAACAGGGAATTAGAATAATTTTAATAAACAAGTAACAAACCTTTTACCACATCTTTAGATGGCCCAATATCAACTGTAATAGTAGAAAATTATTTTTCCACACTTTTTTTCATTCAATATTTATGATTTCTATCCAATGTAACTAACTTTGGACGCACATAAAAATAATTTCCCAACTCATTGAAATTAAAACATCTCACCATTAGTTGGCTATTTTATACCCTATTATTCGATTGTTCATGACACTTTTCATTACTTTCACGATCCCAATGACTGAACTTACCACTTGAAAACACTTTATATAGATTGTTAATCATTCCCTAAAATTTTGTTTTACACCACATGGAATATATTAGGGGTGACCCCTAGATTTATTATTTGATTTCTTCTTTATTTCTTGTCACTTTATTAGCTTTTTACTCTTCTCATCTCTATAAACATAAGTGTCAGCAAAATCAATATCAACATTTTTATCATAATTTATTTTATTACATAATTTTAAATATCTATGAGAAAAATTATCCTTATAAATTTGGTTTTAATAATAAGTAAAATATATTAATTTTACTATCAGGTTCTTGAAGAAAAATCTGTTCTTACCTATGAAATCTTGTAAATAAAATTTCATACAAGACTAATAAATCTTCCCCTTACTTCAATTCCAAGAACTTTTTCTCCATCCTAATTATAAAATACATATAGAAATATTTTCCAGAAAAATATTATTATATTTATTATATTCCATAAAATCATGTTATTCCCTCTCTCAGATATTCTTTACCAAATACGACAACCGATTTTCATTACCTTTAAAATGATAAATTGGAAGAGTTGCCTTTTGACATTATCAATATCACATGATATCGATTATATCTTCTAGATAATTTATCTATCCTTCAGTTTCCACTAGATATGAGGTTCCACTTAAATTAGGAGGGTGTTGTTATAAAAAATACTTATTTATATATCCATTCCAATGTGGAAATTCTGGATTCTCTCTAACATGGATTCCACCACCATATATAGTCAACATCAACTGATCCATAATTGCAAAAAAAATACACATTTTTAATTAAAACCATTCCATAATTTTGATTTGGAAGGGAATTATCCCCCTGATAACTTTCTACTTCAGATTTCCAATTTCATTTTTAGAAAACTGTTAAAAAAATATATTAGATGAATAAACATATTGATATTCAAATCTTATATCATGATAACCACAAATTGAAATCACTCAATGGTATTATATTTAAAATTTCATATCCACTGATGTTATCTAATCCTTTTCTATGATAAAAACTATAAATACCTGGCCTTAAACATTACATAATATTTATTTTTTAGTCAAGAGTTCAATTCATCATATTTCAAGGATCGTTATAGTTTAGAGTTTTAGATAATTAGGTAATAACTACTACATAACAAACCCATATATTACAGTGGAAACTTCTACATAGTATTATTTTTTCCACAATAAAAAAAATTAAAAATAAACACATTTTCTTTTCATGAAAATTCATCATGACTTTAAACTTGATTATTTCTTTCATTTTACACATCCTTAAATCCTATGAAAAAAATTTAAATCATTTTATTTGTTCAAATAGCTCAGTAAGGGACATAAAAGTAATAAATTTATTAATATATTTGAAAACACCAAAACCCATAAAATGTTTACCTTTGTCACAATTTTCATTGAGCAAGTGAAATAAATCATAAACACTTGAAAAACTCAAAAAAATCAAACAAAACCTTTAAAATCCCAAGTATGAAAAAAGAAACCCATTTTAAAAACATAGATCATCGACATCATAGATAATTATATTCATAACACATGTTAATCTCATGTAAAAATTAATTGGAGCCTGGTTAAATCCATAGGACAAACGCCCTCGGTTAATTGCCTCCTTCTTTCCTTAGATGTCAAGGAACATTTTCCAATGCATTGGAGAGCTATATCGGACTCACCCATCGTATAAATTGTATTAGGCTCACCCATCACAAAAGATTTTTTGGGATCACTCATTCTATAAGTGATATCGTGTTCAACTGTCATCATCTATAATGCTCAAGTACCATATCATGAAAAAAATTATGCTTGCACATTTTCTTCACAAAACCCTTTAAAAACTCTTTTGAACCCATATGTAAATTTTTTTCAGATATCGAAATTCCCTTTCCTTTTAATACCCAGTTTTAAAAACTAAAATACCCATAACAATGTGAAGGTCGGTTTTTCTTTGAAGAAAACATGGAATCTTATAAACGAATAAAAATATAAAATAGTCGTTTTTGAAATGGAAAAGGATGTTGATGTTGTCACTAAAAAAACACTTTAAAGCAACATTTTTCAAGAAACATCGTTAAAAATATATATATTTATATGGATCATCTTCCCACATCGGTGTGATTATGTATTTAAATATATATATATATATATATATATTAAAATACATTTAAACACATACACATGCACACACATATATATATTTCTATATATATAAACACACACATATATGTATAAATATATATATATATATATATATATATATATATATTGTTTTATATATAAACACATTTATATTTTAAATTTAGCCATGTTTTTAAGAAATCATGGCTATTTTTGTTAAATTTATTCCAATGTTTTAAAACATGGATAATTATACACACAAACATAGATATATATATATATATACCAATTTATACGTACACATATATATTTACACACACACACAAATATATATATATAAACATATATATAAACATATATATAAACATATATATATATATAAACATATATATATAACATATAAACATATATATATATATTAATATAAACATATGATATATAAAAAATATATAATATATAATATATTTAACATATAAACATATATAAATATACATATATATATATATAATGTAAGAATATATTTATATAATATAAACTAAAATTATTAATAGACATATATATAATATATATAAAATATAAACATATAATTATATAAAATAATATATAAATATATATGTAAAATAGAAACATATATATATATTATTAAACTATATATATATACAAACATAAAATATATACATATATAGATTTATTAATATAAGTATATTAATATATAAAATTATACATATATATATATAATATTAATTTTTTAAATAGCTTAAAATATAAACTATTATATATATTAAAATAAGCATATGATATATTTGTATTATAAACACACACATGTATATAATATAAACATATATATATAATATAATCAATTATATATATAATATATAAAATATAAACATATATGTAAAATATAAGCATATATATATAATATAAACATATATATATATTATATAAAATACACTTATATGTATATACACATAACCATAATAATTGTTTTTGATTTTATAAATATGTTCACTTTAAGGATAAGTGAGAACCAACCTACAAAGAACCATAAGCAGACTGGCCAAGGAACCCAGTCTAGGATCGAACCTGCCCAAAAACCAAAACAACCAAAAATTGGTGTGTTAGGAACCTTGTCTAGGACTGACCCACCCAAAAAACACACACAGTAACCCTCGACAATCACTCCGCCCTGCGCTGCCCTAGGTCGTCCATCTCATTAGATCCTGCAGATCATGCAGATTTTCCTCGGGCCAGACATATCATTGTCGCATGCCTTCGCTGACCCACCATCATCGAATATACTATCTCCACCCTGGTAGGACCACCAATGCCACCGCAACCCGAACACACCACAACCAAAACCCCAAAACAACCTCGTTGCTGGAACCCACACTACAACGGGAAGGAAAACACAGTGGACCGAAGAGGGAAAGTAACGGTAGTAGGATGCAACATGGACAAACTAAAAACATGTTACTTGTATAGATTCATCAGGGAGATATTGAACAACCACAAGGGATTCATTGCCAGAGCTCCAGAATGCGCAGTTATAGGGCTGAGAAAGAGATTCATCATTTGATGAACCGCCACCAGCAAAGAAAAAGGAGTCATCAGAGACAATCCCAATGCAGGCGAGGATGTCAGGGTAAAGACATGCGTAATGATTTCATCCGAGGAACTTGAATGACCATTCATCGAAAAAGCTCCAAAGGCCTTGATAGTATGAAAAATCATGAGACGGTCGACGTCACACCTTTCCAACACCGCATCTGAACATAGAACCAAGTGACGAAGAAACAAGAAGCCGAGACTGGCCAGATGAATCAAGAGGAGAAATGGAAAGGGGAGTCCTCTAGCTCTGAGCAGTCCTAAGGTCACCATATGCGATTGTGTAATGATTCGAGAGGGGCAGAGCGGCCCTACCATGAATCGACTCCAAAAATCCCAACCAACGGAAAACTGATGGTGGCAACTGAGTGCATTGGAGACCCCAACCACCAAGAGCTCGACACGATGACTCTGAAGCATGGAATCCAGGAGGAGGAGATGGGATGAGGTAGCCGAGAGGAGCATCGAGAGTGCTGCAGCTGAGATAGAGATAAGAGGGAGGAGAAGGGTGGAAGGGAGTACAATGGTGCAGGGAAACCCTAGCAAGGTCTTGCACGCTGTTGTGCCCTTTATGAGCTCATCCCTCTTCCATATGTTTATATACATAAAATATAAAATATAAACATGTATATATTAATATAGACATATGATATATATAAAATATAAACATAATATATATATAATATGACCATATATATATAAAATATTAAATATAAACATATATATATAATATAAAATGTAAACATATAGATATATAAACATATATATATATATAATATAATCATATATATATATAATAAAAATAATAAAATTATATGTAAAATATGAACAGATATATGATATAATAAAAAATTATAAATATAAACACACACACACACACACACACACACATATATATATATTAATATATATATATAATAATATAAAATAATATATATATAATATTTTTTTTAAATAGTTTAATTTAATTATATATATATAATATAACACAATTTTATATCCAAAAACTCATTGGTGGGTTGGTCAGACCCTTTGTGCATATCGTGAAGGTTGTGGGTTCTAGTTCTTCTGAAAACTGGTTTTTCTATGTGTGTGGGGATACTAGTCTACATGTAGTGTAATGGATAGAGGCAACATATAGGATGGTCATGTAAGAGGCATAATGGGAGCCCGTACTAGAGGGAGCGGGGTGGGGTAAGGCATTGAAAGGGATGGGTGTATGGATGGTGATAGGTACGGGGTGAGCGTGTGGGTGGTGAGGGTGGGGCTGTGAGGGGTGGGGGTACAAGACGAGACAGGGTGGGGCGAGGCATGGGGAATAGAATGGGATGTGTGGAAATTGAGGGGGGTGGGATAGGAAGGTGTTGAGGTAAATATTTTTTGTTATAAATAAAATATAAATTTCAATATATATATATATATATATATACATATATATATACTTTTTAGAAAAACATTACTCTAGAAAATTATAAATTTCAAAAAAAATTATAGATGTTTTTAAAAAAGATTTCCAAGGGAGTGGTCATATACAGATGTTTCTAAAAAACATCTAAAAACGAGGTGTTGCTAAATAGTGATGTTTATAAACATTTCAAATTTATAAATGTTTATTTAAGGATATTGCTTTATAAATTTTGGTAAATGATGTTTCCTTAAATATCGATGTTTATAAACATCGATAATTTAGTGACATTTATAAATGTGGTTAATTGAAAACATTTTTAAACAAATCTAAATTAGTGACACCTTATTTAGAGACATTTTTTTAGAAATGTCAGTAAAGGAATTAGCAACATTTGTAAACATCTCAAAATTTGCAATTTTTATAAACGTTGCAAAATAAGAGACACCACTTTAAGCGATGTATTTTAGGAATATCTGTAAATGAATAAGTGATTATTTAAAATGTTTCTAATGAAAAAAAATCGTTATATGGCATTATTTTAGTGTGTATTTGTTAAAATAGAACATTTCTTTTATCTTTATATAATTGTGATCATGTCATAAATATAATATTATATCTTTAAATATATGTATATATAAGATCAATGTGATGTGGTTATGAAAAAAATCACACTTCTTTCTGGAGGTGGTAACACACACTTATACATGAACGATGTTATAACTTTTCAAATGATGAAATGTTAAGAAAATATATGACATATTAACTTCAAAAAAATAATTATGACTTTAATATCATATATATATATATATATATATATATTTAATACATCATTTTAACCATTTGGGAGATGTGGTGATGGAAAATGAATTGCATTGGCTTGGGAGGCAGTAGTTCACCATACACACAAACGATAGTTTTGTTTCATATTTGACGAAAGAGGAGATAGATATTGGTAATAAAATTAATATAAAAACATATCATTATATGTAGTATTCAATATGTATTATTTATTTATATTTTAATAATATTTTAAGGTTGTGAAAGAAAAAATAAAATGAAAAATCTCAGTTATGAATTATACATCTTCTTCGGAAAACCTCATTAGGTTTATACTAAAAGACTTCATAATTTTATTTTCATATCAAGAAATGTTCATTAATATGTGTTTAGAGATTTTAAGAATTGATTTGGGTAGGTATTGGATGAATAAAAAGTCTCTTGATGTATGGATAAGAGAGGATAGAGGGTTTCCCATTATATTTGGGGGAGAGGACACACTTGAATTTTTAAAAAAGATTAAAAGATATTAATTTATTTATAAAAATAAATAGATAAAAAAATGGACCAATTCCGAATTGTATATGATATGGGTTCGGAATAAGTCCGTAAATAGAATTTAAACAAATATTTAGATCATTTTAAAACTTATCTCTTTAGTTCAAACCCTCAGTAAACCTTTTTTAACCATAACTACAGTAATTGATTTTTACAATTTATAGTATTCAATATGGTCAAAAATTAACATGAAAAAAATAATTAATTTTAATTATTATATTTCCAAACATGTAATCAATTTTATCAAATTTAATTCACATAATTGTAAGATTTTAATTTAAAATTGTAGCTTCAAAACATGATAAAAATGATTTTTCAGAAAAATTTATTTTAAGTATAAATTTTTTTATACCAAATTCAACTAAAAAATTTATTCAAATTAAATTAATTGGATTATTCATAACATAAACAGAATAATTTTACTTTTGAACCATTTTAAAATGAAATTAACGTGGAAAATTCTTGAAATGAAAAGACAGTTTTCAATAAAAATTAGTATTTTCCAATATTTATTAAAAATGAAATGTTATGGAAATTCAATAAAATTCACCCTCAAAAGTTTTTAATATGATGATTTCAAAAAACTAATTTCATTTTATAAAATTAAATAACTATAATTTGGAAATCATTTTTTAAATAAAACAATTTAATGCATTAAAACAAATTTTTTTGAGAAATAAATCTTTTTTCCTTTTGATTAAAAAAATCCATAATATTGTTATAGTGAATACAGATCTATAAAATTTAATTAATTATTATTAATAAAACATGAAAATGATTTATCGTAACATTATCAGGGTTGTTACATTAACGTAAAAGTAAAATGTGGGCATAAAATATAACACTCCATGTTTTTTAAAATAAATTGAAATGCATGAAACACTAAGACTCTATGAAACAACAATTTTTTATAGAGGTAGTTTTAAAATATATGTTAAACATAATTTTTCCCTCTTCTATGAATTGAATTTTGAAAAATGGACATTTATGGTTACGATCAGTATGTTATTTGGAGTCTCATAAAACTAACTTGATTTTTTTTGTGAATAGTAACATACCCTAATTAATAGTAATATGACCCTTATAAATAGTAAATTTTATTTTTTTTTCTTATGGTTATAAGATAATGAGATCTTGATCATTTTTTCAAAGTGATATAAAATGTGTTATAGTCTTAAAATTGGTAATTATTGAATAAAATTTTGTTTTATTTAAAAATTAAATTAGTAATATCTAATAAAATATTTTCAAAAAATAGAGTTCATTTTTTAATTTCATATGTAGAAAAATGGATGTGGTGAGTTTTTTTGATTTTTCTGAAAAACATGAATCTATGGTGATTAGTGAAATTCAATAATTTACGAAATATGCTAAAAAGTTTAATTTTTTGCATCATGTTTGAGTTGTGGATGATGTAAATTGATATTGTTTCAAATTCACATGCACTTATTACTATTTGGGGTAACATGAATCAAGACTATTCATATTATAGAGCCAAAATATTCAACTAAAGATTAAAATAATGAAACACCCCTCCCCTCATCCACTATAAATACCATCCTCACCCACTTTTCCTCTCACACCTCCCAAGCTTTGAGCATTGGCTAAATTCTGCCCAATAACCTACCAATGGATCTTCCCCACATCCATGATCTACTATTTTCACTAAAAGTCCAAATCCAAAGGCCTTAAAGAAGAACTCAAGGAGAAGAGACTATGAGGTAAAAATCCTCGTCATTTTCATGTGTTTTCTTTTCAATTATTATATTTTCTTATAATCTCTTCACCTCCTCATATCCAAGAGGCATGAAATATCCATTTTTATATATATTATTGATTATTATAATTTTTATGGGAAAATTTATTATCATTCTTTCTCTCTTATTCATCTTATTCTAAAAATAAAAACACCATCTATGATGTGTCGATTTACCGATATCGTGGATGATGTGTCTTCAATTTCCTTTACATCCTTCAAAGTTGGTTTTAAAACCATTTTAATGGTTGAAAAATATTTTAATGTTTATTATATGACCTTTATTATGTTTTATAACTAACTTATATTCATAATATTAATGTTATATGATGAAACAAGTTTGTGATTATTGAAGACCCGCCAAAATGATCTAAATGAATATCACTAATGATTTATCTAATGATTTATCCTCATACCATATAAAAAATGATTAATGTAATAATTTAATATTTTGTAAAAATATTAACCACATTTAATTCTAATTTTGGATTTTTACTTTCATTCAAAAGAAAATCCTTTACGAATCGACCATGGAAATCATTTGAAGCATGCACCTGAAATAACGGGAAAACAAAATAATATTAATAAATGGGTCTAATGATGTTATAAAATGATATTATAATATGTTATAAACACAAATATGTTTCTTTAAAATATTAATAATTCTTTTTTAACCATTATACATATGGGTTAAACAATTTTTAAGTAAGACCAACCCAATGTAAGCAAATTCTAAACCGAATCTCCATTCATTGGGTTAACCTTCTACTTCATTAATTAAGCGCTACTGAGATTATTTTTGTAATTAATTTTGTTTATATTATGGTTTATTATGTTTATTTATATTATATACAATTAATCCTTAAATTATATTAATTACCACTTCAATTATATGACATTTTTAAGGGATTTTCCTTTAAAATCCTCTTTTAAAATTCTATTTTACGAAATTAAAAAGTAATGTTTTTATGAAATTATCCATGTTTTATGATTATGTTATTTTTCTTGGTAATTTTTTATGATCAACGGTGGGACCTATATATCCATCCAATTCATTGGGTATGTTTATTTTAGAAGACGACCATATTGTTACTCCAAGGGTATCTGTGATGGTTACACCGTAAGGTATCTGTGAGGGTTACATTACAAGGTATCCACGTGGGTTACAATTCATAAGGTATCCATGAGGGTTATAATATAAGAAATTAATTCCTCAATATAACATTATGGTTTTATATTTTTTTTTAAATGTTTTATGGAAATCACATGATTCACGAAGTAAGTATTTATGGGTCAGAAATATGTCTTTGTGAAAATGATTTCATATGTTATTAAGTATTCATGGACTAATGGTTTATTTAAATATTTTTATCTCCCTTACAGATATTTTTATGTTCATCCAATGTTACTAAATGTTTTCCATAGGTTATATGGGTGTGTAAGATAAATAAGGAATTCATGTAAAATGAATGAATAATTTTCAAATAAATCATGTAGTTGTTTTGTGTTAAAAAATTTACATTTTGGAGGAAATGGATATTGTTTTAAAGGTACCCACTTTTTATGCTTGTTGGTTGATAAGTATGATTTATGTCCTAAATTTCTAAAAATATAAACATAAAATAACTTTGGGAATGTGAGTAAGTGAAATCTAGTTTAAATTGATAGATTAGGTAATGTTTAAGGTTAGGTCCTTATAGTTGGTATTAAAGAACATGTTAGATAACATTAGAAGTTAGTATGATGTTAATAAAATACCATAAATTATTTTTACCTTATTTTTATTTTGAAATGATATATAATTTAAATATTACCATGTTCCTTCATCTAATATAAGCTTTTTCAGAATTGTTTTCCACATAAGAAACATGAAAGCTGGAGTTGGAAGGAACTGAGAGGTTGATATCTTTTTGAATCTGCAATTGGGAATAATGGGAATTTGAACCAAGTAGTTTTTGATTGTAATGGATCAGCTGATGTAGTCAATAAATGGTGGTGGAATCTATTAAAGAGATCAACTAGAGATATCACAAATGAACATGATGATAGTGTAACATTTTATAAAGCAACACCCTCCTAATTTCAGTGGAGCTTCTCACCCAGTAGCGGCCGAAGGATGGATTAAATAAATTGAAATGATATTAGATGTTATGGGATGTTGAAATAATCAAAATATTAGTCTTTCTATTTATCATTTTGAAGGTGAATTTCATCAATGGGGGTCTATGGTCAAGAATATTAGGGATAGAGAAGATATTAAAGCCTTAGAGTGGGATAAATTTAAAAGTGTTTTCCATGAAGAAAATTTTCATAAGTTGGTTAGACTTAGGATGGAGAATAAATTCCTTGAATTGAAGAAAAATGAAAAATATTAAGATGTTTTTCAGGAAGAAAACTTCCCCCGACTATAAATGTACTCTCCAAATCTTGTTCTGTATCATGATAGAAAAATGAATCGATTTTACTCAGTATGTTAGTGAAGATACCAAATGGCATTGGCCTATATAGAATTCAAAACTTATGATAAACTTGTTGGATGTGTTGAAAAGTTAGAAATGGATTTTTTTAATGATCACTTTTACTTTGAAATAAAATTGAAGAAGAGGTCCATATTGAAAGTGATGTGTAAGAATCAATCATATAAATCTGAGGGTAAGAAATTCTAGTTTCCAGTTTGTGAAAAGTGTGGTAAAAATCATCTTGCATAATGTCCTACCAAAACCATTAATGGTTTTTGATGTAATAAGTTAGTAAATATGGGTTAAGATTGTATTGAAAATGATTTTAATATCAATTATTATATGAAAACATTAAAGTGTTTCAAATGTTGTGAGATGAGTCATTATAAAAATTCTTTCCCAAATAAAGATCTGAATGATGGAAAGTAGCCGGACTATAGGCAGAAAGGTGTAGTGTAATCCTTTGCGACTATGTTATAAGATGTCGAGCCATCCAATTATGTGGTATCAGGTACTTTATTTATTTACTTAGATTATTCTTGAGTATTGTTTCTTACAGGGTCTACACATTCCTTTATTTCTAAAAATATCATTGGTAAATTTAAAATATCACCTTAACAATTGATACTAGAACTTATTGTTAAAAAAAATGGAAAATTTTACAAAAAAAAAAGAATTTTTAGAATCTTCCTATTATTATCTATGGAAATAATTTACATAAAAACCTTGACTTTTTTCTTTAGTTGATTTTGATGTCATTATGGGTATGTATTGGATTTTTCTTTATCCTAATAAGACTGATTGTAGAGATAAAGAAGTTGTTTTATAGAAATAGTTTTAGTTTTTATACAAGAAAAAACCCATACAATATATAACATATCAGGAAGAAGATAATTTTTGAAATATTGAAATGAAATTTTTGTTTCTCTTATTGTTAAAAACAATAGAACTGGTCAGATTAATGATGCACTAGTGGTAAATCAATACCTTTATATTTTTTATGAGGAGTTACCTGGTGTTATACAATATCGGCAAGTAGAATTCATTATTGACTTAGTTCCAGATGTTAATCCAATTTCAAAGATCCCTTATCAAATGGATCAAATAGAACTTCTTAAATTTAAAACTCAATTTTCAGGAGTTTCTTGATAAGGGCTTCATTCATCAGAGAACTTAGAAATGGGGATCTCCTGTTTTTTCGTTAAAAAAATATACTTAAATGAGAATTTGCATTGATTTTAGAGATTTTACTAACATTAATATCATGAATAAGTACCATTTTCCTCACATCGATGACTTGTTTGATCAGCTACATGGTGCTCATTATTTTTCCAAGATTGACTTGAGATATGATTATTATCATCCAAAGGTGAAGGAGGATGAAATTCCAAAAATAGATTTTCAAACTAGATATGGTCATTATGAATTTATTGTTATTCCATTTTGAGTTAACAAATGCCCCTGTTGTATTCATGGATCTTATGAATACAATATTTCATGAGTTCATAGATATGTTTGTGGTTTTTTTATTGGTGACATTCAGGTATATTCTAGAAGTAAATAGAATCATGAAAAACATCAAACAGTTGTTTTCTAAACATTAAAATAAAATAAACAGTATGGAAAATTCAGAAAGTTGGATTTTTGGTTGCGATAGATTTTTTTTCTTGGTAACAATGTAAATAAGGATGGAACAATATCTGATCTTACCAAATCAAAAGTGGTTGATGAATGGACAAGACCTACAAATGTTAAATAGTTTTTTAGTTTTCTATAATTTGTAGGTTATTACCGATGGTTTGTAAAAAAATCATGGTTATATAGCCCTCTAACTAAGTTAACACAAAAGGGGTAACATTTATTTGGATGATAGAATGTGATGTTTTTTTCAGGAACTGAAAAACATATTGGTGAATACTCCAGTTTTGGCCCAACCTTCTGGAAATGGTTAGTTTTTCATCTAAAATGATAGTTCTTTGGTGGGGATTGGTTGTTTTTTGATGTATAATGATCATGTAATTTATTATACTGCAAGACAACTAAATCCACGTGAGTTAAATTATCCCACACATGATTTGGAATTAGAATTTTTGGTATTTTCTTTGAAAATATGGAGGCGTCATTTATATCGAGATAAATGTGAAATATATATTTACCATAAAATACTAGTGTATATATTCACCTAGAATGAATTAAACATGAGGTAAAGAAGATGTGTTGAATTGGTAAAGTATTATGGTCGCATAATCAATTACTATCCTGGAAAAGAAAACAAAGTGGTGGATTCCATAAGCCAAAAACATCATGCATTGTAAACCATGTTATGTTTGGAATATAACCCATTGATTAATGATTTGATAAGTTTTGGATTTGAAGTTGTTGGTGTAGGAAATTATTCTGTTTTTTTTTCACATTTCAGTGTAGTCGTATTTTTTAGATAGAATCAACAAAACAAATAGAGAAGATGGGGATTTATAGAAAAAGATAGAATTGGTTAAAGTGGGTAAGTTTCCAGAAGATATCCTTGATAAATATTGTGTTATATGATTTCAAAAGAGATTATGTGTGCCTTGTGATTCTCAGCTGAAGAAGAAATTGTTGTGTTAATCTTATGTTTCTCTATTTTTAGTTCATCTTGGCCGCACAAATATGTATAGATAAAATCAATAGTATTTATAGTGGGATAGAATGAAAAGAGATATTATATATTTTACCATGAAATGTTTGACATGTCAACAGGTTAAAGAAGTGAAGCAGTTACAGAAGGGAATCCTTCAGCCACAGCCAGTGCTAGAGTGGAAATGTGAGAATATATCAATGGAATTCACTATAGGACTACTACGGACTTCTTGACGAAACAATGAAATCTGGTTTATTGTTGATCTATTGACTAAATCAGTTGATTTCCTTCTTATTTGATATACTATGTATTTGGATCATCTTTCTCGAATGCACCACAAATTTATTATCATGTTACACGGAGTTACTCTTTCCATTGTATCTGACTGTGATCCGAGGTTTAATTCAAACTTTTATAAAGGACATTAGAAGTCATCGGGAATAGAATTAAATTTCTGTACAGTTTTTCATCCTCAATCAGATGGGTAGTCAGAATAGACGATTTGGAAATTGGAGGATATCATTTTATTTGTTCAATGGATTACTAGGTAAGTAGGGATCATCGTATTTCTTTAGGTTAATTTTATTATAAAAACAATTTTCATTCCAATATACAGATGGTACCTTTTAAGCCATTATATGGGAAGTGGTGGAAAACTCCTGCTTTTTGGGACGAAGTTGGGGAAAAGAAGTTTGTGGGACTAGAATCAGTAGAGGAGGTGGCTGAGAAAGTGAATATGATCTAGTAACACAAAAGTACAGCTCAGATTAGGCCAAAAATCTATTCAGATAACTGGAGGAAATACTTTTTTCAGGTAGTTGATCATGTTTTTCATAGAATTTCACCATGGAAAATTGTTATGCATTTTGGTAAGAAAGGAAAGCAAATTCCATGTTTCATTGGACCTTACAAAATCCTAGATAAAGTATGACCGATTTCCTACCAAGTAGATTTTCCTCCAAGTTTATCTTAAGTGCACAATTTTTTTCATGTTTTGATATTGATAAATTATGTACCAGATTTATCTCATGTTTTTATCCTATAATTAGTTCACTTGGAAGACAAGATTTCTTATTAAGAGAAGCCCATTAAAATTCTTGATGGATGAGAAGAAGTATTATGGAATAAGGTAATCCACTAGGTAAATGTTTTATGGAGAAACAACATGGTTATAGAATAAATATGGGAATCTAAAAATGCTATGAGGGAAAGGTACCCTCACTTTTTTAGTAATTAAATAAAATTGTGAGGACACTTTTTACAGAAGGTGGGGAGAATGTAACAACCCATGTTTTTTAAAATAAATTTAAATTTATGAAAAACTAAGACTCTATTAAACTACACTTTTTTAAGGATATAGTTATAAAATAGATGTTAAAAATAATTTTTTTTACTCTTATGTTTTGAATTTTGAAAAACAGACATCTACGGTTGCAATTAGTAAGTTATTGGGATTTTGATAGAAACAACTTGATTTTTTGGTGAATAGTAACATACCTATATGAATAGTAATGTGAACCTTAGGAATAGTAAATTGTATAATTGTTTTTATTTCTTAAGGTTATAAGATAATAAGATCTTGATTAATTTTTCAAGGCGATATAAAATGAGTTATAGTTTAAAAATTGTTATTTTTTGAATAAATTATGATTTTACATAAAAATTAAATTAATCATATTTATAAATTTATTTTCAAAAAATGGAGTTCATTTTTGAATTTTAAAAATTAAATAAAATTAGGGAGATTTTTTGGGATTTTTCTAAAATACTTTAATTTATGTGAATAGTAAAAATTTGTTAATTTGAGAAATATGCTAAATAAATGAATTTATGCATCATGCTTCAGTAATTGATAATTTTAATGACCATTGGTTCAAACTCACATACACTTGTTACTATTTTGGGTCACATTAATTAATACTATTCATAGTCTTAAGAAAAAAATATTAAACTTATGTTTAAAATAATGAAAACTGCCCTCCTCTCCTCCATTATAAATTCCACCATCACCCCTCCCCCGCCCCTATACTTATTAAAACTCTCAAGATTTGATAATTTTCTAAATTATACCCAATCCCCAACCCAAGGATCTTCCCCACATCCAAGACTCGCTAGTCTCACCAAAATGCCAAAACCAAAGGCCTTAAGAAGGATCTCAAGGATAGGAGATCATGATTTAAAATCCTATTATGTTTTCTTGTGTTTTCTTTTTATTTATTTTCTTTTCATATATTACATTCACATAACCTTATACAAGAGTAATTAAATCTCTATTATTATATATATTAGTTATTTTTATCATGTTTATGAAAAAAATAATCATCTTTCTTCCTCTCCTCTTCCTCATATTCTAAAAATAAAAACATCGTCTATGATGTGTTGATTTACCGACATCGTGGATGATGTGTGTTAAATTTCATTTACATCCTTAAAATATGGTTTGAAAACCCATTTTAATGGTTACAAAATATTTTAATGTTTATTATATGACCTCTCTTATGTTTTGTAATTAACTTTTTTTCATAATATTAAAGGTATATGATGAAACAAGTCAGCGATTATCGAAGAAACACCAAAATGATATAAATGAATATCACTAATGATTAATCCTTACACCATATAAAAAATTTATTAATGTTATAATTAAATATTCTGGAAGTATATTAACACTGTTTCCTTCCACTTCTAGAGTTTCACTTTCATTTGATAAAAAAATCCTTTACAAACCGACCATGGAAGTCATGTGAAGAACACACCCGAAACAAGAAGAATAACAAAATAATATTAATAAATGGGTCGAATGATGTCATATAATTATCATATAAGGTGTTAAAAACATTAATATGTTTCTTGAAAATATTAATAACATTATTTTAACCCTTATATATAAGGTTTAAACAAGTTTAAATTAAGACGAGCCTGAGGTAATGGTATTCTTAACCCAGTCTCTATTCTTTGGGTTAACCTTCAACTTCAATAATTAAGTGATAATGATATTATTTTTGTAATGAATTTAGTTTATATTATGATGTATTATGGGTATTTAAATTTTATACACAAAATAATTTCATTATAATAATTCTCAGTTCAATTATATGACATTTTAAGAGACATTCCTTTAAAAATTCTCTTTTAAAATTCCATATTACGAAATTGAAAAGATATATTAATATGAAATTATACATGTTTTATAATAATGTTATGGTTCTTGGTAATTGTGTATGATGATGTATGGGACCTATATCTTCCTCCAATGCATTGTCAATTTTTTTGTTGGAGGTTGGTCATATGGTTATTCCAAGTGTAACTGTGATAGTTACACCATTAGGTAGTCATGAGGGTCACATTTTATGGTAGATGTGAGGGTTATAAATCCTAAGGTAGCCACAAGGGTTAAAATATATGTATTTACTTCCCTAATATACCCTTATATATATATTATTTAATATTTTATGTAAATATCATGTTTCACCAAGTAAGTATTTATGGGTGAGAAGTATGTCTTTGTGAAAGTGATTTCATAAGTTAATAAGTATTCATGTACTAATGGTTTATTTCATTATTTTTATATCACATGTTGTGATTATTATTCTCCTTACATTTTTTAAATGATTTTCACAAGTTATAAGGATGTGTAAGATAAATAATAAAGTCAAGTTAAATGTTACGAAGATTTTTCAAAGAAATCATTTAGTTGTTTTGGGTTAAAAATATTATGTTTTGGAAGAAATGGATATTGTGTTAATGGTACCCACATTGTATGATTATGGGTTGATATGTATGACTTATTTTCTAACATTCTAAAACTCTAAACTAAAAGTATCTTTTGAAATATATGTAAGTGAAATCTAGTTGAAATATCTATATTATACAATTTTTAAGGTCGGGTCCTTATACACTATCCCTTACATAATGAAAGGAGGGATGATGAGAAAGCCATTAATTTCATTTAGTATTAATAATAAATTAAAAAGAAACCATTCACATAAAATGTTCTAGTCTATGCTCATGATTATCCCCATACATGAAATTAATTATGCAATCAATAAATTAGAATTCATTCCCAATAATTATTATATAAGATAAAGAATTATTGAATCAATTAATTATCTCCATTTCTTAATCAATTATATTTTCATAATTCTCATCTAAATGTACTTGATATTCTCACTAATTATTATTTTAAATAATGTAAATTATTTATTTAAAGATGACTAAGTAGGAAATATGTTCCTTGGGGAACATGGAGAATACCTGTCATAACTACCTTGTACGTATGATGGCCGCAAACTCTTTACTCATAATCCATATAGAATACAAATCTAATCATATAATTTCATGTCGTGTACTCTCAAATAAATGACACATTGACACATGTTATTTATGTATCATGTTATGATTTTAAAGTGAAAATAATGATTTCTGTGTTAAATCCTCTACATGATATGTAGTTTTAAATATTACACAAAAATTAATTGAATATTTAATATATATATATATATATACATATATATATATATATATATCCCATCACATGGATTTTATGATTCAAATAAATGAAACACAGAACAAATGTTGATAAGTTTTAAATGGTATAATTGAAAAATTATAAATTATTCACAAATAGGTAATATACATAGTGTATATTATCTAGCTACATGTCATATATAGTTATACTATATTTATCTACAACATATGCCTAGGGACTGGGCATGTTGGCCTACCACATATACTAATGGAGTACATAGTGTGTACTTGGGCTACCCATTATATGGTCTCTGAATTACATCTTTACCAACCGTATGTTTCATGTAAAAAGTACATAGATTGTCTTCAACTAATAGACTATATGTCATATACATAATTTATAGATAATCTAGTATGGATAAGAGTGCACCAGGATAAATTATTCATCATTCATTGTGAATTAATTACACACCATGTTAAATAAATGCATGATTCTCAGAATTAATTCATGATACATCCTGGTGCATTAAACATAACTATGTGGTGTGCACCTATGAGCTATAAACTATTTATTATTATGGTGTACAAAAAAAACCTTAGCACCATTGGATTAATTCATTGAATATTATTTATTCATAGTCAATACATTTACAATTATATCTTCCCAAAAGAAGAGTAATTAGAGAAGATCCGAAAAATAAGATTTAAAGAATGATTAAACCAAAATTGAAAACTAATGATATATTCAAAAATCCATCAATGATATTTAAAAAGTTAAAAACAATTATGTGACCCCTTTGATAAACATAATAGTTTTGGGTATATTGGAAGTGTATCTCGAGTAAGTTCATTTAATATTTCATCATAATTGAGGATTACATTGAGATGTACATGATGTATAATGTCATGACCAATGGAATTAATTCTAGGATTAATTTATGAAACAACACTAAAAAATAGGATCACCAGATAATTATTCATAATTAATTACATTATTTAAATAATTAACATGAAATAAATTATTTCTTAATCAATGAATTTAAGAACATCTCTATGTTTTACCATTATACCCACTCAAGAAGAAAATGTAAATTTACTCTAGTGGCGATTCACACATGCCCCTTGAACCTATGAGCGATGTTATAGAATTTCTAAGTGCTAGTTTAGAAGATCCTTATAATGACCTAGGATTATCTTACACAAATATCACATCTTTTTAGATTAATATTCGATACATTTCACAAATACACGCTCAAGGATTATAATTAATTTTTTACTTTAAATATTTGGATCAAAATCTATTATTTAGTGAAATATATTCATCATCTCCTATAAAGATCTTCCCCTTTTTACTCTTAAAAACAAACTCTACAAAAAACGATTTATTATAACCTATTAAAAGGAAACATAATAAAGGGTGATCTCAGATGATCTATAAAGGTAGTTTATTATAATATTAAATCAAAAGATAAAAATAAGGGAATGAGATCATGAACATGAATTACATAGTTCATACCCAACCTATCATAGATTATAAACATGAGTCAAGGAATAAAGAATTATTATCCAAGAATACATGACTCATAAAAGTGTGAAATCATTATAATTCATGAACCATAAGATCAAGTCATAAAATTGTGGAAACAAAAAATGTACAGAAACCATTTAATTTGTCCATGTTAACTACCAAGACCATCAAACATAGTGGATCATGCCTCATCGCCTATTTCCCATTATGGATCAAGCCCATCAGCTTGTTTCTCATTATGAAACATTCCAGTAGACTTTTTTCCACTATTATCTCATGATTTATAAATCATTACCCAATAAATTATAGAGAGATATAGGTACTACCCATGACATAATGAAAATCATACATATTTGTGCCATAAAATCATAAAAAATAAATAAGATAAAAACACATGCAAATAAATGGGAATCATAGAATATTAAATATATCTAAACCAATGAAAATATATGGGTTTCATAAAAAATTAATCATATTAGAATTCATGAATAGAAATGGGTTTCATAGAACATTTCATCATAGCATGACCCAGGAAATGAAAAAAAATCATAAAATTTTTTTCATCATCAACATAGAACATCTAGATAAATAATAAAGATGTAATCATTAGATCATATCCCCAATAAATATTAAGTAACTTAATTTTACATCATCTTAGATAGAAAATTATTTTGAAAGAATAATCACTTGGAACATCTCTTGAGGAAAATAACATTTCTTTGAAAATTTCATTTTAAAATTTTTAAAGTCATATAATATTATAGAAATAATTTTATTTGAAAATAAACCAAAAAAATTACAATGTAATATTAAAAGTAAATAATGTTCTTGATAGTGTCAAATTATGTTAAAATAATGATTCCTTTCACAATTTAGGTAACATCGAAACCAGACTTGTTATGAAAATGACACGAATATTACATTTAAAACACATTCAAAAAATAAAAACATGGGTAATAATTTCATTAATAAATCCTTTAGATAATGTTAACACATTTTTTTTAAAAATAGTTAATATGTATATGTAAGAAAAATGGTTTTTGACCAATGAAAAAAATATAGATGGTTTTTCATAACACCATTATTTTTGTATCATTAAAACATTAATAGAGAAAAATAAAGAGAAAAACTGTATCCTCTAGAAATAACAAAAATATGTGAAAATAAAATTATTTCTTGAGTGGTAGATCATAATATTTTATCATCAAAAGAAGAATCATAAACAATACTTATAAACAATGAGATTGTAACATCAAACCCTTACCACTTTGGAAAATTTTGAATTGAAAGACTTATTAAAGAATAACACAAAATGTAACATTAAATATAAGGAATATAATGATATTCATGATATAAAATTTCAAATGGGTAGTATATAATCATTATAAAATAATATAGGAGTGTAACATAATATATGTCTCAAAGAAGAAAAAAATGAGACAAAAATATCTTACCTTATGTTTCAACATTCATTATACATGTTCAAACCTACTGTATAATAAATATATGTTTCTTATAAATATATTTTTAGAACCATAATAATATTTTTCATATCTTATATGATCTACTTATGACCTTTTATTACCCTTTTATTAACAATTCCTTGTTAAAATCATGTTTTCGTTAATAACTACTTCATTTTTTTCTTGTATGTTTTGGTTTGTTATCTTTAGTCCTTTAATTTTGATCATGGTTCCATAAAATCTATAATTTCAACCATGATGTAAATATCATATATATTAATTATATAATTAATTATTTTAATCCATTATTTTTAGTGATAGAAATGAATTACATTGTTCATAGAGATGGTTGGCAGTACGTATTGATGAAAGGTGTTTCTATATTATTGATGGATGAAATGAAAGAAAGGTAAATAATATATTACATTTACATAATAATTTTTATGTAATACATATCACATATCTTCATTAAATTTACCCTTATAACCTTACATTAAAAGTGTTAGTGAAAAATGATTCAAATATCTTCGTGTGGTGGTAGTCGGTTATAAACAAGAATGACTTCATTGTATCCCCCCTGTAAGGGAAAGTAATAAGGTATGTGACTGACTGAATGTCCTGAAAGAATTTTTTATTTTTATTTTGACAATCCACCTTTCAAGGGCTGAGTAGTAACCCATACAAGGCACTAAGCCTTAGAGACAATTACAATACCCGTAGGTATTAGAGGAAATAACCCTGATAAGACAACATGGAACTACTCCTCCCCAGAACAGGTCATGATATCTGCACTTCCCCTTCACAAGGATGGTCAGCTAGCTATCTTGTATAGAGCTTCACATGCCCGATACCAATAGAAATGTCATACCCTATCATTTTTCCAATTCCGGTTAGCTCTGCTATGGTGAATGTGCCTACTCTGATGCTCATGTAGTGCATTTTCCCTTATAGTCTGACAGGTACATCTGCATATTCATGTGCCCAGAAGGCCTTGTGGTGGATCAAAGGCCTTGAGGTGGCCTGAAGGCCTTAAGAGACAACTGGATCGATGGACTTGGAGGGCTCAAAAGCCTTCTAGGACCAAAGGACCAAACCGGTGGCCCAAAGGACCCTATGGATGAATAGGTCATTTTACCCCTTATCTTTTTAGTTTAACCCCCCCCCCCCCAGTAAACCCATTTTTACCATAACTGTGGTAATTAATTTTTACTATTGCTACTATATATTTTTTGGCTAAAAATTGACTTATTATATAATATAAATTACGATTATTATAAATACAGAATAAATTTATTCAAAATACATTCATAGAAGTGTCAAAATTTAAGATGAAATTACACCCACAGACATCATTAAAAAAGGATTTCCTAAAGGGAAATTTTTCACAAGTAGATAATGTTTTAATATCAAAATTCAACATAACATTTATTGGATTAACCTAAATTTGATTAATAAATATATAATTTTACAAATTTTAATTTTAAAACCATATTATAATAAAATGTAACTTGTAAATAATTTAAATAAAAAGGACCTTTTCAATCAAGAACTGTATTTCTTCTATTCAATGAAAAATTAATCATTTTAGAAAATTCACAAAATTTTATTCAAATAAAATTTTTACATTTAGATTTCAAAAATAAAGTTTATTTTTAAAATAAATTATCTAATATTTTAAAAGATAAGTTTTATAATTTTTTCCAATAAACCAATAAAAATATTTTTCAGAGAAAAATTTATTTTCAAAGAACATAAATACTTTACTAAAAATGATGTTCTTATTTAAAAATATATTTTATTTATTTAAAACATTTACACATAATTTAAAATATTTGGTTATTTCTATTCACACACCCCAATTTAATTACAAGGTTATAACGATCAAGTTTAAATAATAAAATTAATAGTCTATCATGGTTTATTAAAACATGGTGTTGTGTGTAATGAAAGCTATTAATACAATTTCATTTATATCGAAAAACATTAAAGAAATATTGAGGTATCAGATTCTATCCCCTTTAGTATAAATTTTTCCATTGAAATTATTTACTCCAATTCAATCAAATGATGATACTTCTACCTCATCGCATCTACAAGTTTCTACATATCTTTACCAAACTGGTTGTTTTGCCACGAAACATTAACCATGTGAGTTGTAATTACTTGGATTTTATTTGAATGTTTTTTGGATATTATATTGATTTATATTAAGACCATGAATTGAGATGGTGTATGATTCTGAGACTCATTGTTCCTGGAACAAATGTTCGAAAAATAATAAATAGCATGCACATGAGGTTTTCCTGAAAAATAGGAATAACTTCTAAAAGGGTTCATCGTTCATAAATATGAGGTCACCATTGAGTTAAGAATAGTTGATTTACTATACACATGACCTAATATTGATCGGTGGGGGTCGTCTGTAGAAATTCACCATTATCACTTAAATGATTAAGATAAATTAAGATATTTTATTTTCTTTTATTTTTTCAATGTTGTGATGCACAGATAGGTTTTCTTTTAAATAGACCATATTTTAGAGATCCAATGTTAGTCTCAGAACCCTGTAATCCTCTAAAGACACTCAAAAGAGATATTTGGAGAATTATCTTAAGTAGGTTATGATGGAACTTCAAATCAGTGATCGTTGCACACCGATCTAGATGGGTCTCCCCAACGACGATGATGAATCAACCATTCTTTGACAGAAAATAATCTAAATCGAGTTAGGATGTGTTATCCTGATTTCATTTCCCAATTCTTCATTTCTATAATGAACATGGTCTAAACCACAAATAGACTGGCTCATGGATTGATCATTATGTGGGATGGGTTATCTTCTCATATTTATCAGTATATTTATTCATGGTTCCTGATTTATTTGTTTTTCGTTCTAATGGAAATGAACTGAGATCGACACGAACATCAATCGAGGTTCCTTTCTCTTTTTTGGATTTGTTCTTTTCTCCCCTGATTCATTGTTCCTCGTGATGTTCTTCATTTTTACTAATGGACTAATGTTTTATTAAACAATCAATCATTGTGCATTATATTATTGGTGAAATGATATGAAATCATAGATTTGGCATTGGTATAACTAGACAATGGTTCGATTGTAGTTTTACTAATGGATAGAACAATGACTGGTGAATATTTCACGTTCTTCAACACACAATGAATAATGGTGACACAATTGATTTCCGAGCGAATCAGAGGCCTAAATATTTCCAATTTGTTGATGGAATGGAGAAAATAGCCTAGATCTTGACTTTTATAGTTAACTAATAACTAGACGGAGACTGAAGGATCAACTATTACTTGCAAGAGGAATAATATGTGTTCTAGAAAAACCCGATACACATGCCATGTAGTCCTTGACTACATGAAATGTAGCCCCCTTAGATGGAATCGATGTGTACCTTAAGGAGTACACATACATGGGGTGGAGTACATGGTTTTCCTACATGGAGTTTTCTCTACAAACGTCTTGGAATTGACGAAGTACACAGGATACCACATGTATTAGTACATGGGCAGAGACACTTGGGTTGACACTGTGTACTAGCACATGACTAGAGTACATAGGTGGAGCTCAAATGAAAACACACAACATATAATCTATTATACACATAATGTAACCAACCTCTGTATGAAATGGTTAGAATGATAGTGGTTATTATACACATGCAGTACTCGGGTTCAAGGTACACGGTGTATGACCCAACTATACCTCATGTACCCCTTCTTACATGTCTTGATCCACTTTTCCTCCATGTCTTAGACAAGTTTTGTTAGCGTGAAACCCCTTAATTTTTTCCCTTAATATTTTTATTTATCATTTCTTCCCAAAAGTACTATGATCGCTTCATCAGTTTTTCCTATATCGAGATGTTGGAATTCTCTAAGAGGCCTAGAGCAGGTTCTTATGTTAATTATTTGTTCCATAGGTAGAGATCTTGGTATCATCATGACAAACCCAATGCTGATTTCTATACTCTATATAGAGGGTTAATCCAAATTGAGTTATTGGTATCACCAAATATCCATGGTTATGATTCTAATCTATTGCATCATATCTCTCTTTAGATATATCAGTGTATCCTTCTCGTGGAGAGACCCGATGACCATAACCTCTTATAGGACATTATCAAAACTATGAAACATAGAAGTGTGTTATCCTAGATGAGTTCTTTGTGGAATATTTGAGATAAATTCCTAGTGATGGTATACAGTGGTTGTGACTTACCTCTATACTGTGTGTCTTGGAATGAGTATATAAGGATGTTCTTATTATACATGTTATAGAAATATGCCTTTGTAGTTATAATGATTTATTTCCTTTGTTGAATTATTTTGTGATTTATGGTTGTCCTACTGAGTATTGTTATACTCATCCAAGCATGGGACCTTTCCACACATGTTGTGTCCTGTGAAGATGATCGACTTTTAATAGAGTCCTAGGAATAACAGGACCAAATGATGCTTTGTGAGATTGGATAGAACAAGGTTTGTTTCTACGACTATAGATAGTAGTCCCTATAAGTGTTTCTTAGAGGACGGACTTGTAGTTACAGACTATTTGTGGTGGGCTTGTATTCTAGCCCTATTTACATTTCTTTTCATTCCGTCATACTCTAGTTATGAGATTTAGTGGTTTGCATGCATTGATTAATTTTTTGTTTTTACATTTTCCGCATTTTGTGGGCTTAGAGATGTGTTCATGTGTATAGATACATAGGCGATTCCTACCATGTTTCTGATATGTCTACTCGGTGATAGTCACCAATCCCTATCCTATTAGCTGTGGGCTAAGGGAGTCGTGTCATAGGCCCCATTGGAATGGGTTAGGACAGAGTGGTTTCAAAGCTGGTCGGTTATTCTTTAGGACAGGGAGTCTATGACATGGGTTTGGGGAAACCATATTAAGTGTTTTGGTTTCATATTTTAGGATAAGGACTCTAATGTTGGTGTGGTGGCTGATGTATCCATAAACTAGGACTCTAGTAACCTACTTTTTGATTTAGTACATGAGAAAATTGGTTGTTGGTAAAATAATGATACATGAATCATATAAGAATGGGTTGTGGTTTCCATGTCCTTCTTAAGTCACCTCTCCAGATATACTCATTGAACGTGGTATATATTGTTCATTACAGGATTCCTCCATAATATATACCAGCTTGGAATCAACATGTTGATCATTTAGAGGACCCCCTAAGTGATGAGGATTAGATACTGGGACTAGTTTCCCAGATATTACCACTAGGTGGTTCACCATCCAAAACGCCACCTGCTGAGTAACATGTGGTGCCCACAGTTTCAACAGATGAGGAGCACAAGCTGAGTGTAATTCATGAGTTTCTATAGTAGATATCCATCAGGTTATAAGTTAAACACGACCCAGATGTGTCTTAGGATGGGATTTAGGTTGCGACTAGAGCTTTCTGTCTATTCATGATACCATCAGATCAGATGGAGGTCCTGGCGACGAGACTTCTACATAGCTCGGTATGATGATGGAAGCGTTTGGCTGTCCAGACATAAAACTAGGTGACTCTTTTGAAGAAATTGTTAGTGTGCCTATTTAGAGATGATTTATCACTTTTTATGATAAGAGTTATGTGTATCTTGGAGATTCTTTAGCTTAATCAGGGAAGCATAAGTGTAGTTGATTATTCATCGAGATTCACCAACCTTTCCAGGTACTCGATATATATGGTTCAAGATCATTATTTCAAGTCTCATTCCTTCAAGCGAGGTCTGCATAGACACATTTGAGCCATCATTATCCTTAATTTCCTTCCTACATATATTGGTGTTCTAGATTTGGATTTGGTGGTTGTATTATTTTTAGTAGAGAAGATACATTCAGTGATAATCAGATGTGGGAAGGTAAGATAAGAGACTCAATATCAGGTAGCGGATATCAGTCTCAGGGACCAAGACATGGGAGATGTTTTAGGAGGAAGTCCCATGATAGAGGATCTGCAGTTCAAGGATCACCGGGTAGTTCTAGTCAGCATAGAAAGAGGCAGTACGTTTCATGATAGTAAAGGGTACATCTCACTCAAGATTTCCCAACCCACCATGATGATAATAGGGAGACTGTGGATGGACCACCAAGGAAGAGACAATGATAGGAGAATGAATTTCCAGAGGGTGGCGAACCTGGACAAGGAGATGAGAGAGAAAAAAGGAGTTGGTTTATGTTTTGACATGTTACCACCACCACCACCCCCAGGTGGTCCATTCCAGGATCAGGGAGCTGGAGGGTAGGGTAAAGGACAGATGCACATGGTTAAGGCATATGACCTAGCATCTCTATGAATTATTCAAGGTATGATCTGTGTCTTTTCTACTTTATCTTCTGTACTGATAAAAAAAAGTTCAATTCATTCATTCCTCACCACATATCTTATACAAGACCTAGATATTCTAGTTAAAACATCAACTAGGACCTTATTATTTAATACAACTAATGGAGAGGAATCAGTGATCACACACCTATGTTGGTAGTGTGATATGACCCTTAGAGGCGAGAGTTTCGGTTGGAGCCTCTTGGGGGAAGTGTCAAGGCCTTATGATGTCATTATTTGTATGGATTGATTATCTAAAATTCATGCCCAGATAGAATGTTTTTTGTGAAGGGTGTGGTGTGTATATAGTGATAGAATGAGGTTTACCTTTGTTGTAGAAAAGTAAACCCATATAGAATATGATGGACCCATTCATAGAATGGTGCGGTTGATTACTTGTCAATTGGTTACCCTGACCCTTAGTGCAGTGGATGTTATGAGTTTAATGTTTCCTGAAGTAGTGGCAGAGTATGAGGATTTCATTCCTAATGATGTTTGAAGTTTACCAACACCTAGGGAGATAGAATTATTTCTTAAATTACACCCCATGATGAACTGATATCTATACCATCATATCAGATGGCTCCAATAGTGGTTCAATAGCTAAGGGTGCAGTTGGAGGACTTGTAGAGGAAATGATTTGTGAGACCTAGTGTTTCACCATGGGAAGCCCATGTTTTGTTTTCCAAAAAATAATATGGGAGTTTATGGTTGTGTGTGGACTACCAATGCATGAACCATGTGATTGTAAAGAACAAGTATCCACTACTAAGAATCGTTGACATATTCGATTAGTTGAGTGGGGCACAATGCTTCTTGATGGTTGACCTCCAATCAAGATATCACCAACTATGATTATGATATGATGATATACCAATGACATAATTTTGATATCGTTACAATCATTATAAGTACTCAGTGATTCCCTTTCACATGACGAACAACCCAACAGTGTTCTTGGGACTCATGAACAGGATCTTTTAGCCTTAATTAGACCGATTCAGGGTTTTCTTCATCAAATATGTCCTTGTGTACATGGAATCCATATAGAATCACCTGAGACACATAAGGATAGTTGTGGATGTACTCTGAGAGAAATTTCATTACAGAAATATCTCAATGTGCTAGTTCTAGATTTTGGAGGTCCATTTTCTAGGACAAGTTATCTTAGTGGATGGAGTGGTGGTGGACCCAACAATATTTGAGGCAGTGTTATCATGGGATCTGCCCAAGAGTTTAATAGAGGTGTGGAGGTTACATGGGATAACATTCTATTACAAGATATTCATACTAGATTTATCCAAGATATCATCACCGTGAACATATTTGACAAAAAAGGAGAACCATTTTTTGTGGAGAGATAAGTACCATTAGGATTTTCATCATTTGAGGTAGAGTTTCAAAATCTCTCTAATCTTTAGATTTTTAGAGAAGGGTGTTGAGTACATAGTGTTCTACGATGAATCAGGAACCGGACTTGGATGTGTCCTTATGTAGAGGCATGTGGTGGTTGCCTATGGTTCATGCTAGTTGGTATGACATGAGAAGAACTATGTGACCCATGATCTTGAGTTAGAAGTGGTATTCATCGTGTTGAATATGTGGTGACACTAACTGATGGGTGACCTATTTATAGTCTACTACATTCACAAGAGTCTCAAGTATATATTCTCTTAGAAGGATCTAATCTTGAGATTGTGGTGATGGATACAGTTCCACCAAGATTATAAATTTGAGATTTTCAATACTCATGGGAAGGGGAATGTGATAGAAGATGCTCTCAGAAGAAGATCTAGTTCACAGTTGTTGAATGAGGAATCATAGAAGTTTCCCATGTTATAGTTATCCTTATTGTATGGATATGGAGCGGTTAACCTCAAACTGATGGTCTTTACCGCTCCACTCTTACTGTGATTTGGGGTGGCACAACTTGTGGATACTAACTATGAGACTTTACATGCTTAGATTTCCATAGGTCATGCTTCTAATGTATATTCAAAAGGTGGGGATAATTGTGACAAACTGAAAAATGTACTTCTTTTATTTATGGATATCTTTTCTCATAATAACTTTTTATTAGGTTTTACAATAAAATCACAACAAATTACTTCAGACCCAAATTTTAGTTTTAAAAAATGAAATAATTATTATAACAAATTAATATATATGGAATAATTATTATATTAATTAAATGGTTTTATTAAAACTCCCTTTTTAAATGTAAATGATAATATAATTTTATTTTTTTAGTGTCAGAAATTTCACTGTGCCATTTCACTATTCATTTTCTATCAGTTATTATTTTTAATAACTAAGGATTTTTATATTTAAAAGTTAAATTTATAACACTTATAGAATTTTTATCGTTAAATAAGCATCATTTTTGAATTTCAAATGTCAAAATTACCCTATGATAAATTTTTAGAAATTTTCAAAGAAGTTTCAATTTGATGAATAGTGTTTTATGAATAGGGTTTTTTATGAATTTTGAAAAAAGGGTATTTTAAAATATTTTTTGTATACTTTAAATAATTAACAATGTAAAATGATTTTCAAAAAATGGTCTTCTATATTTATGACCAGTAAAAAATTGAGAGTCTAATAAAATAAACATATTTTTTAGTGAATAGTAGAGTTTGAATAGAAATATACCCTTATGAATATTAATGATTAGTAAATTGGCCAAAAAAATAGAAAAATCACCCATTAATGTATAAATACAATTTAGACACCTTAAAAGTGATAAAACGATCATAGTATAAGTCTTGGAATTTTTGTATGTGATAAATATTTTATTTAAATTTTTATAATTAATTTAATAATTTAAAATGGAAATATATTTTCATAAAATGTAAAAAAAAAATTACTTTATTGTCTTATTGTTATACGATAATTTTATGGGACCTTGATAACTTTTTCAAGGTATTACAAAATAAGTTATAGTTTTAGAGTTTTTTTTAATAAATAATGATATTATTTAAAAATTTAATTAAAAATATTTAGATAATTATTTTAAAAAAATGGAGTTCATTTTTGAATTCAAGGAATCGATATTAGGTTAGGGTGAATTAATGAGATTTTTATAAAATGTTTTCTTTTTCAATGAATAGTGAAAATACATTTTTGAGTTTCGGGTGTTTATTGACATAATTAATGATGTAATAATGATGTAATAATGATGTAATCATTATGGTTGACTTTTTTTTAGTAATATATGTTATAATTTTTCCAAATTGGACGATACAATGGTAAAATAACATGGGCAATCCCATCATTTTTCAAATACCACTGATGTGGTGTCCCTTGGAAAGTAATTAAATATTCCATCATTTTTCATATAAATACCAAGACATTACCTAATTAATTTCATTCCAAAATCCTCCTAAACTAATTTCTAATCTTTTTACCTCCCATGGAGTCCTTCTAAGGTTCCCTCAATCCCCCAAGGTCCCAAACTTCAAGCATTCGAAGTTTCTCTTCAGGGTAAGGGAACCTTCCACCCTCCTCTTTTAGACATGATTTCCTTTAAGTTATGTATTCCAATTTCCAAATTATTATGTGGGGGTATGTTATTATATATTATTATTACTATAAATTTAATTTTTATATTAATAGACTCTTTTATTCTCTCATCATTTTTTTCTAAATTTTTATGTGATGTCGTTAGGCTGCCGAATTTTCGTAAAAGAAATCACATTTTCTATTTTCATTCAAGTTTCCTTTTCATGTGGTGTGTCATTCCACACCATGATATTATTTATTTCTATTCTATACCTCTACTTTAAATGATTTATTTATTGATGGGATACCCTTGTCCCCTCTTATTTTATTGTTTTCTAAAACCATGTTATATAGCCGTAATGCTGTAGAAATTTTGTCTCAAAATATATCTCTCTTTGTATCAAGAAATTATCTTGGTTTATTTATCTAAATACCCAAATATATTATCATTTAGAGGTATTAATCAAGACATAAAATTGATCTATTTTATTTTGGAATTGACATAGAAGAAACTCTCTTTATTTCTCCAATGGTTATATAAGGCATAATGATCATGTTTCTACACACTTTTAAAACGTCACAATTTTGAAGTAAAACACATTACTTTTACTCCCTTTGGGTTATTTATGAAATGTTTGATTATGATCTATGTGGATAATGTGAAAATAAATATATATTAAGGGTTCACCCTGATAGTTCACCAATGCATTGGGTAATGAATTTAGTCTCTAGATATGACAAGTTTCACGGTACCTTGGTTAATAACCTTGGTAATTTTTATGACACCTTGAGGATGAAACATGGTGATATGTTAATGAATGTATAAATTAAATTTTGTGTCCACGTATTCATGTAATAGTTAATGTTCTTTTCCTTAAGAAATAACTATACTTACATTTCTCATGTCTTTATGTTTTTCATCCAGTTCTTATTGATATCACAAGTAAACTGATTCCCTTGCTTTCCTTACTGGAATTTCTGATCACCCTTTCCTTTGATATATGTCTCCAGGTTATAAGATACAGTAGTTGTACATAGGATGAAATTTTGAGGAGGCTTTCCAAGGGGATTTAAAAGAGTCTTTTATGTTTTCAAGTATTTTTTTCCTTCATTTCCAAGACACTAGACTTTTAAGGTCATTTGTTTGTAAAATGTAATGAAAAGTTATGTAATAAAAGGTGGGATGCTATAGTTGGTATCAAATTATAGTTTAGTTATTTATAGAAATTAATCTATAAAAAACTTTTGGAATAACCCTATATAAAAGTTTAAATATAGAAAAACAACCTGGTATTTTGGTGAAATATTATGTAAGTGGTTTCCGAACAAATAAATCCTTATCTGGATACGAACAAGTGCATGTGGCTCTGGCACAGATGTACCAAGGAGTGAAAACTCCAGCAAGGAGTTTCGAGTTTGACCCGGGGTATCTCGGTACATGACAATGGGCCTTAATGCACTCTGGGTTTGACACTCGCTAGGGATATGTTTTTTTAATCACAAGCTTTTTAGGAATCATTATGACTGATTTATATAAAATCAAATTGTTGTTGAAGAATATTATTTCTAAGACATGAAATAAATCTATAAATTTATGTTTCCTAATATTAAAAATTTTCTAATAAGAGAAAATTTTGAGGACGCAAATTCTTTAAATGGGGAAAAATGCGACGAACAGAAAATTGTACTTCTTTTATTTATGGATATCATTTATCCTAATAACATTTTATTATGTTTTACAATAATATCACATCAAATTACTTCTGACCGCAATTGTAGTTTTAAAAAATTATATAATTATTATAACAAATTATTTTATATGGAATAATTATAATTTTAATTAAATAGTATGATTAAAACTACCTTTTTAAATGAAAATGATAAAATAATTTTTTTTAGCATTTAAAATTTCACTATGCCATTTCACTATTCATTTTCTATCTGCTATAATTTTTTTTAACTAAGGATTCTTATTTTTAAAAGTTATATTTATAACAATTAGAAAATTGTTATGGTTAAATAAACCTAATTTTTGAATTTCAAATGTCAAAATTACCCTAGAATGAATTTTTAGAAATATTCTAATTTTCAATTTGATGAATAGTTTTTTATGAATAGTTTTTTTATGAATTTTGTAAAAAGGGTATTTTAAATTTTTTTGTATACTTTAAATAATTAATAATATAAAATGCTTTTAATAAAATGGTCTTCTACTGTTATGGCCATTAAAAAATTTGGAGTCTAATAAAATAAACTTATTTTTTAGTGAATAGTAATATACCCTTATGAATAGTAATGAATAGTAAATTAGCTAAAAATAGAAACTTCACCCATGAATGTATAAATACAATTTAGACATCTTAAAAGCGCAAAAAACACTCATAGTATAAGTATTGGTATTTTTGTATGTCATAAATATTTTATTTTAAATTTTATAATTAATTAAATAATTTAAAATGGAAATTTATTTTCATAATATGTAATAAAAAATTATTACATTATTGTCTTATGGTTATACGATAATTTTATTGGACCATGATTACTTTTTCAAGGTATTACAAAATATGTTATAGTTTTAGAGTTGTTTTTTTGAATTAATAATGATTTTATTTAAATATTAAATTAAAAATAGATAGAAAATTATTTTCATAATGTGGAGTTCATATTTGAATTCAGAGCATCTATATTAGGTTAGGGTGAATTTATGATATTTTTATAAAATGTTTTCTTTTTCAGTGAATAGTGAAAATACAGTTTTGAGTTTTGGGTGTTTAATGTAATCATTAATGATGTAATAATGATGTATTAATGATTTAATCATTCTGGTAAACTTTTTAATAATAATATATGCTATGAGGTGTCACATGTGTCCAATACCATGGGAAAATACCATGGTCAAGCCCATGGTTTTGCAAATACCACTAATGAGGTGTTCCTTGGAAATTAATTAAATATTCCCTCACTTTTCCTGTAAATACCAAGACATTCCCCGATTTATTTCATTTAAAAATCCTCTTCAACGAAGTTATATTCTTTTTACCTTTAAAATTGTCCTCCAAAGTTTCCCTCAAGCCCCCCAAGTTCCCGTCCTTCAAGATTTCAAAGTTACTCTTCAAGGTAAGGGAACATTCCACCCTCCTCTTTTAGTCATGATTCTCTTTAAGTTATGTCTTCTAGTTTTGATCTTCTTATGTGGGGGTATGTTATTATATATTATTATTAATTTCCATTATATTTACAAATTATAAGAGACCCTTTTTTCTATCATCAATTTTTTTTAAAATTTTATGTGACGCTGTTAGGCTGCCAAATTTTCGTAAAAGAAATCACTTTTCCTATTTTGTTTCAAGTTTTCTTTTTCATGTGGTGTCTCATTCCACACCATGATATTATTTATTTTTATTCTATACCTCTACTATAAATTATTCATTTCTTTATGGGATACCCTTGTCCCTTATCATTTTATTGTTTTCGTAAACCATGTTTTACTGGCGTTTTGCTGCGGAATTTTTGTCTCAAAATATATCTCCCTTTTTCTCAAGAAATTCTATTGTTTTATTTATCTGAATACCCAAATATATTTTCATTTCTAGATGTATTAATCAAGACATAAAATTTATCTATTTGATTTTGTAATTTTCATACAAGAAACCCTATTTCCTTGTCCAAGGGTTATAAAAGACATAATGATCATGTTTCTACGCACTTTTTAAACGTCACAATTTTGAAGTGAGTGCCATTAATTTTACTCTCTATAGGTTATTTATGAAATTTTTTATTATGATATATGTGTCTCACATGAAAATAAAGACATATTAATGGTTCACCCTAATCATTCTCAAATTCATTGGGTAAAGAATTTAATCTCTAGAGATGACAAGTTTCATGATAACTTGGTGAATAACCTTGGTATTTTTATGACACCTTGGGGATGAACCTTGTTGGTATGTTAATGAATTTCTAAATTAAATTTTGTATCCACATATTAATGTTATAGTTCAAGATCTTTTCATTATGTAATTCCTCTACTTATATTTCTCTTGTCTTTATGTTTTTCATCAAGTTCTTATTAATATCATAAGTAAACCGATTCCCTTGCATTTATTACTGGGATTTTTGCTCACCCTTTACATTGATGTATGTATCCAGGTTATGAGATGCAGTAGTTTTACATAGGATTAACTTTTCAAAAGTCTTTTCAAGGGGATTTAATATAGTTTTTTATGTTTTCATGTATTTGGTTCCTGATTTCCAAGACACTTGACTTTAGAGGTCCTCTGTTTGCAAAATGCAATGAAAAATTATGTTAAAAATGTGTGATGCTATAATCACATATTTATTTTCAGAGTATGCACGGTCTTACTAGTGATGGTTTAGAAGGAGGTTTTTAAGGAGTTTCATGCATCCCCTTTAGCAGTACATCTGGGTGCAAAAAATATGTAACATGAGATTTGATGTCCGTTTTGGTGCTAAGGATGAAAAAAAGAGTTATAGTGTAACGTCCCCGACCCGGAAGCCACTAAACCGGTGCTCCGAGCCGGGTGGTTACATGACCTTAAGCACTCCTCCCCGTACACCAATGCCTGATGACAAGCAGCGGGGGTCTATGTGGTCAAGTGGGGAGACTATACACCCTTTTTATAAGAGTAGGCTACAACAGAAATAAACCAATACCGGAATAAATAATCAATAAACAAGGATCATGTATAACAACCATTTCCAACAATAAAATATTCCATGTCACACTAAAAGTGAAAAAGTGAACAAAATCCCAAAATAAGGACAATGACCAAAATCCCCAAAATGGTCCTGACTCCATGTCTGGATCCTCCACCAAGTGTTACCCATATCCACTCAACTATCTAGCAAGGACCCTTGCCCTTCTCCTGACCTGCAAACACGAAGTCTGCTCAGGTACCCAATGGCGGCCCGATCAGGGTGTGAGTACAACTCTGTAGGCCACCACATACGGTGTCTACAAAATATCAAGTATAAACAAGTAGTGTGTGAAAAAGGAATATGAATGATAATTACCAAGTAATTACTTGAGGTGCCATTAACAAGTCCAAGGCCAAAGCCATTGCCACTTCCATTACCATTAATTACACATCAATTATCATCACTTACCAATTCATCACATTTCCTTGGTATAATCACATACATTATGTTACATGGGATTAAGGCCAACAATTACATGAAAGAGGGTGAACACATCGTAATCGTATCTCACTAGGACTAACCCCCTCATAGCAACAATATCCTCACCTCGAAGCCTCAGTCCGGGTGGATGAAACCGTTAGGAGAATAGATCCTTAGTCCCCATTCCTAACCCATGCATTTAGGGTCGAGTTTAGAATATCAGTCTTAGCTCAACCTGTGGGTGTAGATCCTCAAGTCATACCCCACTTTACGAATCCATGTGCACATGCTTATATATATAAGTAACCATCACCCAACTATACAATTTCCCCTTATACAAACCATTCACAACAAACTACATGGGAATCCACATCATGACTTAACCCATTAACACATTACCATTTCACACCATTTAACCATTCACCCAATTCCCATGTGTTATTCCTAAATCATGAATCATTTAGCACTAGACCCATAACCTATCCATTATGGTCTTTAATCAGTTTACACATTAACCCATTCAACATGTTCCTCATTCCCATAAATCAACCATTCAAACCATTCCAATTAACCCTTAGGTTATTTCCAAGTCTAGGTGCATCACCTAACTTCTATTCCATGTTCAACCAATCATGAAAACATATTCATCAAGGGCTCTATCATTTATTACAACAAGTTCACTTGTTCAATCACATTCCCTATGTCTGGGAAAAGCCGTCACATCCAATGGATGGCCCCAATTAGGTCAAGTCAATCCCAACACATCCCATGGGGATCATGAGGGTTCCTATTTGCCATTTCAAACACCATTATTACCAAACACACCAAAGTAATTCAAAGCATAACCAAGGGAAAAAACACAATTAAACATGCACAAATACCCAAATAACCATGGGATATAACTTGTAGACCACCTACATCGAAACGGCGGTTGAACGCACCATCAATCGGGTCCTTATACCTCAATCCGAAAAGCCTTTAGAGCTTCAACCTAAAACTCACCCAAAAGATAGGGTTTTAGAGCTTGGAAACAAGAGGTAGAGAAGATACAAACCCTAAACCAAATAGAGAACAAAGGATGGGATTAGCCTTACCTGGGGCTTCAATCCGCAACTAACGATGCTCTAGACATCCAAGAATTGAAGGAGAGCCACCCTTGGAAAGATTGGGTCGGCTATGTTCGTCACTAGGGTTGAGAGGGGATGAATGGAGGAAAATCCCGAGTTGGGTTTTAAATGCCCGGAGTGGAAAACTTGTAATTTTTTCCAACATTAAGAGGCCACATGGTTTTTCCGCATGGTTTGACAAACTGTGCTCAAACCGTGCACATGATACTACCCGGAAGAGAAGGGTTGAACGGTTTACCTGGGTAGGCCGCACGGTTTGCCCTGGCCGTGCGCAGGCCATGCGCCCTGGCCTGTCTTGCCCAGCTTTCCATTCTTCCATGCCTCGATCCCCTGAAACACTCCCAAGGCCTCTCATACTTTCAAAAGACATCCCTTGAAACCCGAAATAAGGGATTCAACCAAAACATAATGAAAACATACCTTTCCAAAAAAATAGGGATCCTACAAACTCCCCACCTTATAACGGATCGTCCTCACGCCGAGTTCCCAAGCCTCATTGAACCACCGAAGAGAAGAGTTCGGGCCACTAAGCCCACATATCTGATTCCCGCTCCCAAGTTTCTTCCTGAACTTTCCCATGCCGCCATAGTACTCACACTAATGGCACAAACTTTCCTCGCAAGACCTTTTTCAATATGATCCACCACACAAACTGGATCCTCCTCAAAGGACACGTCATCCTCAAGCACCACATCCTCAGCATCAACCACGTGAGAAGGGTCAGGGTGATACCTTCAAAGCTGTGACACATGAAACAACTCATGCATCCCACCATGCCGCACTAGAAGAGTCAATCGGTAAGCCAATGGTCTTATCCTCTCCACAATCTCAAAAGGTCCCACATACCTAGGCACCAACTTACCCTGCTTTAGAATCCGACGGTGACCCAACCTTGGAGACACCCGAAAGAACACTTTATCACAAACAGAAAACTCAATAGGTCTACGCCTCCGATCTGCATACAACTTATGCCTACTCTAAGCCGTAGAAATCCACTTACTGATCAACTTAACTCTCTCTGAAGTCTCCTTCATGATACATGGCCCCAACAACTCAGATTCACTGGCCTATAGACAACAGAAAAGAGATCTTCATGGCCTCCCATAGAGTGCCTCAAAAGGTGCCATCGGAATCGTAGCCTGAAAAATATTGTTGTAGGAAAACACAATTAACGATAGGTGCCTCTTCCAAGAACCTCCAAAGTCCAATACACAAGCTCTTAACATTTCTTCCAACACTTGGATCGTACGCTCCGACTACCTGTTCTTCTGCAGGTGGAAAGTCATACTTAAAAACACCTGTGTACCAAGCGCCTTCTGTAACCCTTTCTAGAAACGTGATGTGAAACGTATATCTCTGTCTAAAACTATGGTTCAAAGAACACCGTGCAACCACACTATCTCCCAAACATATAGCTCACCCAACTGGTCGACTGTAAAGGTCTCTATAATCAGTAAAAAATGAGTCACTTTTGTTAACTGATCCACAACCACCCAGATTGCATCATTCTTTTGCGGCTTCCTCAGAAGACCCACAAAAAAATCCATCGTTACATCATCCCACTTCCATTCGGGAATGGGAAATGGATGCAACAAACCACCTGGGTGTTGATGCTCAGCCTTCACCTGCTGACAGGTAAGGCACCATGCCACAAAGCCAGCAACTTCCTTCTTCATTCCAGGCCACCAAAACTGCCTTCGGAGATCACAGAACATGCTAGTCAAACCAGGATGCACTGTCCACTTTGATGCATGTAATCACATATCAACTCTTCCCACACACACTTTGGAACAACCACATGATCCCAAACCCGAACAACACCTTCCGCGTCGACGACCCAACCAGAAGGTAGCTCCCCACCTTAAAGATTTTCTTTCATGATCAAACACTCAGAATCATCAAGCTGACCTTCCTTAGCTCGACTCAAAAGCGTCGACTCCATCATTAAGGAAGCAAGAGTGACCTGACCATTCTCCTTCTACACCTCCAGGTGCATCTCTGCAAACAAATCCATCACCTTCCACTCGGTGCTGGACTCCTAAAACACCTGATTTTGAACCTTCCTTCTCAGAGCATCAGCAACACTGTTTCCCTTTCCTGGAATGTACACCAACTCAAAGTCAAAAGACTTGAGATATTCCACCCATCTTCACTACCAAAGATTCATATCCTACTATGAGAAGATATAATTTATGCTATTGTGATCGGTAAACACAGTAAATCGTTCTCCCAACAGATAGTGCCTCCAACACTTCAAGGCATACACCATTGTAGCCAACTCAAGGTCATGGGTGGGATAATTCCGCTCATGGGGTCTCAACTGCCTTGACCCATAAGCCACAACCCGCTCATCCTGCATCTACATAGACCCAAGTCCGACTCCGGATGAATCACAAAACACGATGTACTTCTTACCCAGCTCTGGTAAGATCAAGATAGGTGCGGTCGTCAACCACTTCTTCAAATCATGGAATGAATTCTCAAAAGAATCAGACCACTCGAACTTGATTCCTTTGTTGGTCAAGAATGAGAGTGGTGCTGCCAAGCGAGAGAAATCCTGAATGAACCTTCGGTAATACCAGACCACACCCAGAAAACTCTGAACATCAGAAACACTCTTGGGATGCTCCCAGGATACAACTGCCTGCACTTTCTCTGGATCCACTATCACACCTGCCTCCAAGATTATGTGACTCAGAAAATGCACCTCACCTATCTAGAATTGACACTTTGATACCATGGCATATAGTCGGTGCTCTATTAGCTACCCAAGACGATATCAAGATGTTGGTCCTGATCATCCTGAATTTTTGAGTACACTAAGATATTGTCAACAAAGACAACCACAAACTGATCTAGATAGGGATGAAAGATCCAGTTCATCAAAGCCATAAACACCACCAGTGCATTGGTCAAGACGAAAGGCATTACCACAAACTCAAACAACCCGCACTGACTCCAGAAAGCTACATGTGGTACGTCAGAAGTCCTCACCCTCAACAGGTGATAACCCGATCTCAGATCAATCATAGAAAACACTGATGCACCCCTCAAATAATCAAACAGGTCATCAATTCTTGGAAGAGGGTACTGTTTTTTCACCTTCATCTGATTCAACTTCAGATAGTCAACACACAGCCTCAACGACCCATCGACCTTCTTTGAAAAAATCACGGGAGATCCCCAAGGAGACGCACTAGGACGGATAAACCCCTTATGCTCCAACTCCTCAAGCTGAATCTTTAGTTCCTGAAGTTCTTCTGGTGTCATTTGGTATGGAGGAATAGAAACTGGCTCTACTCCCGAAAGAAACTCGATCATGAACTCAACATCCCTCTCAGGTGGTAACCCCATGAAATCCTCAAGAAAAACATCCTGAAACTAATCCACCATAGAGGGGAAATTAGATTGATCCCCTCCATCATCATCATCAAGCAGGAGAAATGCCACTGGAGCCATGAGTCTACTCATCTGTTTACAAAATGTCCCCACACACCCTGCTCGAACATCGCATTCACCACGGTGGACATAAGCGTCACCCTCAAGTGACCTAAACGATACTCTGAGATGATAACAGTCTATGTGCACTCGATACAACACCAAACTATCCATTCCCAAGATTAGGTCAAAACCTAACATCTCAAGAATGAACAAGTCCCCCAGAAAACGATACCCACCATCTTCCAAGGTATATCCCTTGCACTGCTTGATATCATCAACCCCCACTACCAATGGGGTTTCAATTGACATAACTCCACACACCCCCTCCACAGGTAAACCCAGCACTACCACAAGTTGGGAAGAAATAAAAGAGTGTGTGGAACCTGTGTCAAACAATGCACTAGAAAATGTAGAAGCTACAAGGACTATACCTCGAATAGTTGACAGTCCAGCCTCGCCATCACCAGGTGCAAACTGAACTGCCTGAAGCTGACTTTCCCCTCTACCCTGAGCTCTAGCATGAACACCCTACGCCATACTGCCCCGCTGGTGTGAGCGATCATGCCCTAGAGTTCCATGTCCATCGCCCCTGTCAGTACGGCTCGTGGAGCTCCAACTTCCTACCTGATATGGGGAAACTGATCCCCTTCCCATATTTGGTACCTACTTTTCCTCATTTTTCTCACTCATTTGCCAAGGGTTCCTGTAGAAACTCTGCACGTTCCCCATTCTTTCGCACAAACGACACTCAACTGGAGGTCGAGGACACTAACCACGCATATTCCCCAGCCAACCGCACTGATAGCAAAACACCTGATTTCCACTCTGAGAGCCTGACCCCCTCTTCTGACCACCTTGCTGGAAACTTTCTAAATGATGCTTCTGACCTTCGGAAGATGCACCACTTGTCCGCCCAGCTGGCACGACAAGCCCACCACCCGAATCTCACTTCAGGTTCCCTTCAGAGATGAGTGCCTGATCCATCACCTCTGCAAACTTATTCAAGAGGAAGATATTCACTTGAGACCGGATATCAAGTCTCAACCGATCCTGGAAATGATTTTCTACTGCTTCCTCATCCCCTACTAACATTGGGACAAAGCGTCTCAAATCAGTGAAGCGACTAGCATAGTCCATCACTAATAGCAATCCCTGAGTCAGGCTCATAAACTCTGCAACCCGCTCCTACCTCAAAGTCTCTAGATAAAAATGCTCCAGAAACTTTTCTTGGAAAATGTTCCATGAAATCCCCTCAGCCTTCTCAGTCTGAGCCTGAATGTCCTACCAATGCCTTGCCTGGCCCCGCAACATGTAAACAGCCATCTTTACTCGCTTTTCAACAGGGTTCTCCAGATGATCCAATATCATCTGGATCGAATCTAACCAGACCTCCACTGCCTCTGGCCCACCCTCTCTGGTGAAGGTCAAAGGGTGCTACAGCTGGAACTCCTTGGTCAGATCAAACATACTCGGTGCAACCCGCCCTGGGTCCCGATCCATCATCTGCATAAGGCGAGCCAATTTCTCTTGGAACTGGTCTTCTCTACCTTCATTGATCACCACATTCTCATGCTCTTCTACTTGAGGAGTGTTCTCAGCAACATCCCCTCGTTTCCCAACTGGGAATCGACGTCGTGGTGGCATCTCTCTACATTTCCAAACACGAGATTTAGCACGCATTCCATAAAACATTCACGACTTCCTCAAAAATCTCTTTACTAGCTACAACAACCCATTTTCATATGAAAATTTAACAACATTTGGACCTCAAATTCAGCGCCCCGACCATCCCTACTACGGGCGATGGTACACATGGGGTAAAAAACCATGCACTACCACCAAACTCACACGACGTTTTACAAATCATTTTCTACTTCGTTTCAAACCCTTATGTTTCATTAAACATCCTTTACCCACTTGTTTTATTTCATTATTCTCATTAATTCTTGGTTTCATGAAATGAATGTTTCACCCTACTTTCCTACCTCACACACCCATCCCGTGTGTGTGCCTAACACGATGCATTCCACCTATATCCCTAGGTTCCTACAATGATGCATGAATGAAAATCCCCGTGCCATTAAGGCCAGGAGCCAAATATCATAAAATAGTCACATCAAACCACATGTGCATCACCCAACGGTGAAATATCATCAACTGTAACAAAACACAACCAAGAACAACATTTCCCACCCAGGGTGACTTGGGTTTTCCCTCGTACCTGGGTTAGCTACTCCCAAGAACGAGCTCATTACCAAGGCCCAACACTTATTAACCCTTGGAAACCGATCCCAAATAACAAGACCTTAGAGAAGGAGAAGAAATACCTCCTCTGATACAACTTTGTAATATCACTGGCTTGGAAGCCACTAAACTTGTGCTCCGATCGAGGTGGTTACATGACCTTAAGCGCACCTCCCCATACACTAAAGGCTGCCGACTAGCAGCGGGGGTCTATGTGGTCATGTGGGGAGACTACTTCTTTTTTATCAGAGTAAGACAAAACAGAAATAAACCAATAGCGGAAACAATAATCAATAAAGAAGGAACATGTATAACAACCATTTCCAACAATAAAACATGCCATGTCATCCTACAAGAGAAAAAGTGAACAAAATCCCAAAATAAGAACAATGGCCAAAATACCCAAAATGGTCCCAACTCTAATTCTGGATCCTGTACCAAGTGCTACCTATGTCCACTCAACTATCTTGTAAGAACCATTTCCCTTCTCATAACCTGTAAACAAGAAGTCTGTTCGGGTACCCAACAGCAGCGCAAAAAGGGTGTGAGTACAACTTAGTAGGCCACCACCAACTACGTCTACAAAATATCAACTATAAACAAGTAGTGCAGGTAAAAGGAATATTAATGATAATTACCAAGTAATTACTTGAGGTTCCATTAACATGTTTAGGTCCAAATCCATTGCCACTTCCATTACCATTCATTACACATCAATTATCATCACTTACAAATTCATCACATTTCTATGGGTTAATCACATACATTATGTTACATGGGTTTAAGGCCAACAATCACATGCAAGAGGGTGAACACATCATTATCCTATCTCACTAGGACTAACCCCCTCATAGAAACCATATCCTCACTTCGAAGCCTCAATCCAGGTGGATGTAACCGTTAAGAGAATAGATCATCAGTCCCCATTCCTAATCCGTGCATTTAGGGTGGAGTTTAGAACCTCGGTCTTTGCTCAACCCATGGGAGTAGATCCTCAAGTCATACCCCACTCCATGAAGCCATGTACACATGCTTATATATATATGTGACCATCACCCAACCATACCATTTCCCCTTGTAAAAACCATTAACAACAAACAACATGGGAATCCACATCATGCCTTAACCCATTAACACATTACCATTTCACACCATTTAACCATTCACCAAATTCCCATGTGTTATTCCTAACTCACTATGAATTTAGCACTAGACCCATAACCTATCCATTATGATCTTTAATCAGTTTACACATTAACCCATTCAACCTGTTCCTTATTCCCATGAATCAACCAGTCAACCCATTCCAATTAACCCTTAGGTTATTTCCAAGTCTAGATTCATCACCTAACTTCTATTATAAGGTCGACCAATCATGCCAATATATTTTTCAAGGGATCTACCATTTATTACAACAAGGTCACTTGTTCAATCATATTCCCTATGTCTGGGAAAAGCTGGTACATCCCATGGATGGCCCCAATTAGGTTAAGTCAATCCCAACACATCCCACAGGGATTGTGAGGGTTCCCATTTTCCATTTAAAACACCATTATTACCAAACATGCCAAATTTATTCAAAACATAACCAAGGGGAAACAAGAACACAACTAAAAACGCACAAATACCCAAATAACCATGGGATATAACTTGTAGACCACCTACCTCGAAACTGTGGTTATACGCACCCTCAATCAAGTCCTTAAACCTCAATCTGACTAGCCTTTGGAGCTTCAACCTAAAACTCACCCATAAGATAGGGTTTTAGAGCTTTGGAACAAGAGGGAGGGAAGATACAAACCCTAAACCAAAAGGAGAAGCAAGGATGGGATTAGCCTTACCCGGGGCTTCGATCCGCAACCAACGACGCTCTAAACATCCAATAATCGAAGGAGAACCACCCTTGGGAAGCTTTTGTCAGCCATTTTCATCACAAGTGTTGAGAGGGGATGAATGGAGGAAAATCCCAAGTTAGGGTTTAAAAGCCCAGAGTGGAAAACTTGTATTTTTCCCCAACTTTAAGAGGCCACACATTTTAGCTGCAGGGTTTTACAAATCGTGTGCAAACCGTGCACATACTACTACCCAGAAGAGAAGGGTTGCATGGTTTACCAGGGCAGGCCGCACGGTTTGGCCTAGTTGTGCGCCCTGGCCTGTCTTTCCCACCTTTCCTTTCTTCCATGCCCCGAGCCCTTGAAACACTCCCAATTAATTTCATACTTTCAGAAGACATCCCTTGAATCCCGAAACAAGGGATACAACCAAAACATAATGAAAACATACCTTTCCAAAAAAACGGGGATCTTACATGTAGTGTTTATTTATCGATACTTTACTTGTTAGTAATTGAAGTCTAAGCATCAAGTTCTCATTGGTTTAGATAAACACCTTAAGTTGGTGGAATTTAAGTGGGATGAGATATCTATAGACATCATTATGGGATTACCATGTACGCCTAGGTGACACAATTCCATCTGGGTGATCATTAACTAACTCACAAAGTTTTCCAACTTACTAGATATATGAGAGAAGAGTTTATTAGAGAGCTTGGGAAGCCTCTTTGTTTATGAGATAGTATGAATCCATCGAATTTCATCAATGATTGATTCAGATCGTGATGATCACTTTACATCCCATTTCTGTAAGGTATTACAGGAGGTGTTTCAGACCTAGTTGCACTTGAGAACAATGTTTCATCCACAAATAGAAAGTCATACAGAGCAGACTGTTCATGTTCTATAGGTTGGGTTGTGGGTTTTCATGTTGGACTTCAGCTGTAGTGGGGAGGATCACCTACCCCTAGTCGAGTACACATAAAACAATAGATACCATTCCACTATTGGTATGGAACCATTTGAGGCTTTGTATGGGTGACCCTATAGGTAACCATTTTGGGGGAATGACCCAAGAGATTCATAACTCACGGGCCAAAAGTTCATGCGAGCAACTACATAGAAGGTTTAGATCATATAAAAGTGGATGAAGACTAAACATAGGAACTTGAAGTCTTATAATGACATGAAATGAAGGACTTTGGAATTTTAGGAAGGAGAAAATATGTTCCTATGGATCTCATGTTAACATGGGTTATAGAGATTTGGCCAAGGAGGAAATTTTTCTCTGAGGTTCATCAGGACATTATAGATACTATGTAGAGATGGAAAGGTTCCAGACCACTTATCTCTACCCCCGTAGTTAGACTGGGTACATGACATCTTCCATGTGTTGCAACTGAGGAGGTACGTGCATGACCCATCTCATGTCATCAGCTAGGGAGACCTGAACATCGAGGATGGAGAGACTTTTTCTTAGTACCACGTAGAGATTGAATATTGGATTGATAGGATCCTTCAAGGGAGATCTCTTCTCTTGGTGTGTGTCTGTTGGAAACACGGTAGTCTACATGAGAGTACATTGGAGATGGATGATCAGATTCGTGATTAGTACTCGCTTCTTTTTTTAGTAACCTTTGTTTCAAATTTCTATGGATGCAAAGCCCCAAGGTGGGGAGAAAGTAATGACTCGTATTTTCCATGTATTATTTTTTTTATATTTTATGGATTTATTTTGAGACTATTCTATTAGACAGTGTGTGATTCGGAGGCCCAAAGTTCTCAGAGCAAAATGTTTGAAAAATAATAAATTATTAAATAGCATATGCACATGGTTGTCCTAAAAAAGTGGAATAACTTATAAAAAGTTAACCAGATTAAAAATATGAGGGAAGATTTGAGTTAATAACATTGTCTTTACCATATGAGATACCAAACATTATTCGTCATGGGTTGTTTGTGGAAGTTATTCATAGGTGTTTAAATTAATAAAATAAATAAGGAAAACTTATTTTATCATATTTCATCGACACAAAGATGAAATGACATGTTTAGTTTTATGTAAATCATTTTTTAGAGATCTAGGGTTAGTCTCATAACCCTAGATTCCCCTAATGACCCTAGAGAGAGAGAGATATTTGATGTATTATCTCGAGAAAGAGACGAAGAAACTTTGAATCAAGGATCAACGGACACTGATCTAGACAGATCTTGCCGATGATGATGAATAAATGAGTGTTCTTCGTTAGTGAATGATCTGAAGCAAGTTAAAATGAATTACTTGTATTTCATATCCCTGTTCTTGATTTCTACGTTGAACACACACTAATCCATGAACTGATTAGCCCACGATCGAATGTTAACTGAGATGGGTAATCTTGTGGGATTTATTGGAATATTTCTTCATGGTTGTTGTTTATCCACTATTCATTCTAATGGAAATGATACAATATTAAAATGAAATTTGATCAAGGTATTTTTCACTTTTAGGATTTTTTTCTTTTCTCCCCTAATTCACCATTCTTTGTGACGTTATTTATTTTTCCCCATGATCTGATGTTTTTTTGAACAATCAATCACTGCACATTCGATTCTTGGTGTAACAATCCAAAATTGTAGATCCAGAATCGATAAGACTCGATGGATGTGTGATCGTGGTTGTGGAAATAGACCAAACAATTATGGTTTCCAATTTCATGTTCTTCATAAAGAAAAAAATAAAGATGATGATCTTGTATTTCATGTAGATCAAAGGATTGAATCTTTCTAATTTGGTGATGGAATGGAAAATGAGCCTAGATCATGAGTATCATGGAGAACCAATCATTGGAAAAGAGATCAGAGGATCGACCAGTGCAAGTGGGAGGAAGAATATGGGTTCTTGAAAAACTCGATACACACGGAGTGTCGTCCTTGAACTCATGGTGTGTATTCCCCTTAAATGGACTCAGTGTGTACTAGAAGGATTACACAGAAACGGGGGAGAGTACACTAGTTTCCTACACGGCGGGTACTCCCCCACACATTTTTTACTTAACCAAGTACAAGGGATACCCCCACGTACTTGTACACGAGTAGAGACACACGATCTCACGGTGTGTACTAGAATAAGGCCAAATTACATGAACGGACCCCGAATTTAAGGACAAAAAATATAATCCCTTCTACATGTCATGTACCCATATTCTATGTGATATGGTTGTAATGACATGCGTCTTTGTACATGGGAAGTATCATGGCACATGTTACATGTCATGTGACTCTACTACACGTCATGTACCACTTATTACATGGTTTGAGACACTTTTCCTCTGTGTCAAGGACATGTTTTATTAGGGAGCGTCCCCCTCCTTGTTTCCATAAAGGCTAGTACCAATTATTTTGTACCCATAGAACTAAGATCCCTTTAGTATGAATTCCTAGACAGATTTTTTGGAATCCCCAAAGAAGAATAGTATAGGATCCTCTATTTGTTCTTCATACCTTAGGGGGAGTTCTTGGTATTATCTTGGCCAACCCTAAGAAGACGTCAATCCTCTACTCAATGGTTTAATCCAAATTGAGTAGTTTGTATCACCCAATGACACTAGATTTGGTTATCATTTTTTGTGTTGTATATATCATCATATCAATCAGTTTTTCCTTATCATGGTGAGACATGATGAGAAATACCTATTAGATGGATGTCATAAGTGCTAGCAGACTCCGGAGTGTGTTCTCCCAGATGAATGCTTCGTGTAATCTTCGAGCTAAATTCCTAGTGCTGGTATAAATTGGTTGTGAATTACCTCAAGACTATGTTTCGTGGATTGGGTATATCTAAATGTTCTTCCTATATGTGTTGTATACATATACTAGTGTAGATTTGATTGTATATTTCCTCTGTTGAATTGTTTTTTGGTTTTATGGTGTCTTAGAGAGTATTGTCATACTCACCCCTACACGGTCTTTTCACGTACGTGTCATTTCTTGTACACATGATCGATATTTTGAAATATTCCTAGCCGAACTAGGACTATATAGTTCTTTGCAAGACCAGACAAACTGAGGAATGTTCATGAAACTACAAACAATATTCCCATTACATTTTCTTATAGGATGGATTTCTGGTTAGAAACTCCTTGTTTTGGGATTGTATTCTATCCATATTTACTTTACTTTAATTTTGGTCATACTCTTGTTGTGGGATATAATGGTTTTCATGTATTTTTTACTTATTGTGTTTTATATTTCATCATTTTGTGGGCTTGGGGATTTGTGTGTATGTAAAGGTACATAAGAAATTCCTCACATGTTGGTGGTATTATTACTCGGTTTTAATCACCAACCACTAGCCTATTGGAGGCAGGGTTAGGGAGACATGACACGGGCCCCACTTGGATGGGTCATGACATGAGGAGTCATGTTTCAAGGAATATTCTCATTAAAATATAGATTCTCTACCTATTTTTCCCCATAAAAAAAGATTATGCGCAAGCAGTACAATATTTGAGGTTAGTATATGTGATTGATCAAGTATATAATTTCTTAATAAAGATACATTGAACACATTTTAAACTTGAGAGAGGTTTGATGGAGGCTCCAAACAATAATCTATGGCCCTGATACAATCAAGATTTTCTAAAGATCCAATATACCCAAGTATTAGTTTTACATTTTTTCGAGGATAAATTAATAGAAAAACCATCTCACTAACTTCAAATTCTAGATTTCATTGATAATTATTAGCATTACTAGTATAATGATATAGTGAAGCCCTTATATGTTTTCTAATGGCTCTAATATTCCCTTATATTTCTTATGATAGATTTATTTCCAATAGATTTATTTTTTGAAATTCATCCCATCATGTTGGAGTTCTAAACTTCCTTCCATTGAGAACTTCATAAACATACATATGAATTATTGATTGAAATCTATTTTTTTGTAAAAAAACTCAACTGGATGAATTTTTTGATCCCAACAACATTTGAGATCTAGGGTATAAGATCTCAACATAACCTCTAGGATATGAATAATTCTCTCAGACTAAACATTCGTCTATGGATGATACATAGTGCTGAAACTCAACCCCATATTAAAATTTTACTAAAGACTTAGACCAAAATTCAAGGTAGACCCGACATCCCAATCAGATATAATAGAAGTTGATACTCTATACAACCTTACTATTTTGTGAAAGTATATCATAGAAATATGATCTAGATAAAAATCATCTATGATGGTGAGGAAGTGTGTTAACATTGTATGTTTATTGACTAAAACCTATATATCATTATTATCTTTATATTTTTTTGGGAATCCAATGACAAAATTTATAGTGAAGTTTTTCCATTTCCATTTTTTTGGATAATATCTGTAAAATCCCCTTATAATTTGTTTTCTCAGCCTTAAATTGCTGACATAATATTTATATACATAGATCCTCATAAATATATCTCTTTATGTTCTCCCACGATAAATATTATTTTATATAAGTGATTGGTAGGTCTTATAACCCTGTCATCCTTCAGTTATTGGCTTAATCTCCATGAACTTATCAGAAGTGACCGGTTGTCACCCAACTTGTGATTTATCATTTTTTCCAAAACTATATTAAAATAATTCATAAAACATTACCAAATTAAAATAACCCATAATTACCTCAACATCAACCTTAATATAAACTATAAAGTTTATGAATACCTGTAATCATATTTCTATAATATAAATTACTCCTTAAATAAATTTCCCACTAAACTAAAAACACAACCAAAGGGGTACATTTTCATAAATTTCTATAAAAATATCATTAATCTTGATAAGATCTCATGAAATAAAACCTAAAAAGTCATTTCTTATATCTTTGAACATATCATAAACTTGAAACACGTAAACCCATGATGTTATATATAATTCGGATGCTAGTGGAGATATATGTGCTTCCAAAAGATAATTCACCCATTATTCATTAAATAAGATCTTATCCTAGACATAAACAATTGCATTTGAAGATTGGTTTTATCCGTTCATCGATAGAATATAAAAATTTGATTTTATTATTCTGGAATCCTCATAGAGGGAGATAATCAATTCTTAGAATCACAAAAAGGTCATAAAATAACGAAAACAATCATAGGGATCATTCATACAAAATCCAAAATGAAATTCCCAATACTATAGTGGAGGATATGTTCTCTCTAATTACCATGCTTTACTTTATTTTTTGTGATTTCATAATATATACCTTTATCTTTTTTTAGTGGTTTTTGTTTTTTATTATCCCCATAAACCATATACTGGGGAATTGATTCAAATATTGAAAAAAGACCTTTTACTTTAAGATAATGAGTATGGGTGGTGCATTTTTTAGTGCTTTCTCACAATTTCCATTATTAACTAAATTCTTCACATTGCTTCATCATTTAGCCACTCGATGATCATCCTTCATAAACTTAAAACATTTATTAGTCCAATTAAGAAATCTTCTACTATCTTTCCTCCTAGACATGGAGCCTAAAGAAATAAAAATATTCTTTTCTCAGTGGTTTTTAGAGTTTTCCTTAAATTCAATCTTTATTTTCTTATCCAACCCATGAAATTGATGATAAAACCAATCTCAATTAACACATTGATAAAACGTAAAATGATTTCTTCATAGCTACTAAATTCCAATATGAATAATACCCTTTGAAAACTTTTTTTTAAGCTACTAAATAATCTATTAACCTTAATTATAGAATTAATGACAATAATAGAAGTGTACCTCCCACGTCTTGTAAAATATGCCACATAGGTTCCAACAGATTCATCATTCTTCTACATTAACACAAGTAATTATTTCTCCATTTTCATTTGAAGAATAAGAGGAAAGTACTCACTGAAAAATAAATTCTTGAAATCATCCCATTATATGGACTAAATTTCATCTTGTTATCTCATACTATTAATAATTGATCACCATTTATATTCTTCACCTTCCAAATGATAAAAATTAAAAATGTAGGTTCCCATTATATGAACACTAGAGAGTTGAGAATATCATTTAATTGGTACTAATAAAATTCTTATAAACTAGTGGATCATAATAAACACTAAAATATATCGGAGGTTTCCTTATGAAGGACTTAATAGAATTTTTTTCCCTCCTTTTTTCAATAGAATTTTCAATATGATTCAAAACTTTAGAAAGTTTTTAGAGCAATGAAATGAGAATTTTTATTCGAGATCCCATACATTTTTTCACTAAAGAGGACAATAATTTCATTTTCCATCATAATCAGCATTAACATGGTTCCTTATGGTTCCATATATTCACTAAAACCAAAAAAAATTGAAATAAACACTTATCAAACTCATGTAAATCATTTATAGGATTTCAAAATCATGACACCTTCTATTAAATATATGAATAATTATGTTTAACCTATATCATTCATGTTTATCCTGAATTCAAATCCTTCGTGATTTTTTTATAGTGCTTTCGGAATTCCAAAGAATGCCTCCCAAGTGTATCAAACATGGTGCATAGTAAGGCCCATTTTCATATACTATTTAATGCTCAAGTCAATCCTAGAATGCCTTTTTTAGAAATATTACCGCTAGTTATATCTATTACAGAACCACATACACTTATAGTATTTAGATATGGATGTAATTTAATGCAATACACTCTCTATATCCATCACTAATATTCCATGATATTTTACTATACTTTGAGTTATCCTTATACTTATCTTTAAACATATACCATGGGATATGATTAATGTTTTCTCATCCTAGTTTACAAAGGTTAACTAAAACATTACTATAATACCAACTATAATATCCCAAGTTTATCATATATAAATATCACATATTTTTAGATGTATATTCCCTAAATTTTAAAAATAAATGCCCAAGAACCATAATTGTTTAGTTCCTTTGGATACTAGGTACACAATATTCATATTTAGTGAAATATCTTCAACATATCCCATAAAGATATTCCCCTTTTTTACTTTTAATAAACATACCTTAGTTAAAACAAATCTTCATAACTTGTGGAAATGAAATTTAAGAATGGGTGAAATTAGATTATTAATAATGGAAAACATGGTAGATAAAATTCTATAATCATATGAAAGAATAATATAAGCATACATGTATGAGATCATGAACATAACTCAAATATTTCAAACCCAACCAATCATAGATCATAAACAAGAGTCATGCCATAAATCATTATCATTCAAAAAGGAACGATTCATAAAATAATGAAATAATCATAATTTATAAACCATATTCTCATGTCATAAAAGTGGGGAACCAACATAGGAATAAACACCATTTTATTTCTCATGTTTAACTACAAATACCACAAAACATTGTAGATCAGAACTCATCACCTGTATACCTTTATAGAACAAGACAATAAGCCTATTTCCCAATATAGATCAAGCCCGTTGACTAGTTTCCCACTATTATATCAAGAGATATATATATATATATTTACCCAATGAATTTTAGGGATATATGGGTCTCTGCCATCACATAATAAAAATATTACATATTTTTACCATAATATCATAAAACATTCATCATAACAAAACCCCTGAAAAGAAATGGGCTTCATGAAACATTCATCACATCACAACCCATAAAAATAAATGATTTTCATAAAACATTCATTATAATAAAACCTGTGAAAATAAATGGGATTCTTAAAACCTTGATCATATCAAAATCTATGAAAATAAATAGGCTTCATAAAATATTAATCATTATAGAATCCATGAAAAGAAATGGTCTTCATAAAACATTTCATAATTGAATAAATCGTGGAATATAAACAAGATTCATAACCATATTTTCATGATAAACATAAAAAATATATAGAAATAACAATTATGGTATCTTTGGATCATATACCCAATAAATATTAAGTAACATCAACAAATTTCACCATAGATGGAAAATTACTTTTAAAGAAAAATAACATGGAACATTTCTTGAAGAAAATAACCTTACTTTTCAAATAACCTTTTAAAATTTAGAATCCATAAAATATTATATAGTTTATTTTATTTGAAAATAAACCAGAAAAATGATAATGTAATCTTCAAAAAAAACAATGATCGTGATGGCATGACATTTCATTTATGTCGTACATATTAAAACAAAGTTTCTTTTCACATTTTCGGTAAAAATTAAATGCACCTTGTTAGGAAAATGACATGAATTTTACTTTTAATGTAGTTTTTAGAAAGTAAATAATGGGAAATATTATATTTAATAAATACTTTTATGAATTGAAAAAAAATTAAAACATTTTTAGAATTCATGAATATGGAAGAAAAATTATTTTAGACTGAAGTGAGAAAAAAAAGAAAATTTTCTTTAAAATAATATTTTGGTATATTTAATACTTTAAGAGAAAGAATTGAGAAAAAACATGTATCCTATATATATAACCATATTATAATAAAATAAATTATTTTATTTATAGTTATATCGTATTATTTTATCATTGAAATCATAATCATAAACAATCCTGATAAACAATGAGATTATAACAACAAACCCTTACAACATTTATAACTTTTGAATTGTAAGAAAATTAAATAATAAAACAAAAATTTACATGAAATATTATTAATATAATTTTATTCCTGATTTATATTATCAAAGGGGTAATATATACTTCTAAAATAATATAGGTGCATAACACAACATATGTATCAAATAAGAAAAATTGGGACCAAAATCCCTTACCTTATGTCTTGAATTCCTTTGTAAATTTTAGAACCACAAGTATGATAAATATAGAGTTATTATAAATCTACTCTAAAACCATAATCATATGTATAATATAATATATGTTCTACTTATAGAAATTTATTCCCTGTTAAAATCACATTTCGATTAAAAACACTTTATTTTTTTCATGTATGTTTTGATTTGGTATATTTGGTAACTTAATTTTGATCATGGTTCCATAATATATATAATTTTAAACACAATATAATTTTATCTTTTCTTTAGAGAGACTCTTTATGTTTATACCTAAACCCATCTTATGTGGTGTTAGTAATAAATATAAGGACCATATGATGAGTTTAGGTGTGTAAGGAAGATATTTTTTAAGATCATGGCCTAAAAAATGTTTCTTGGATGTGTGAAGATAGGAGGATACGAGGGGGGGATTTTATAAGACTGTGAGAGGACACACATGGAAAATTTCAAAAGAATAAAGTATAACCATGTTTTTCACACACCAAAAGTATCAAAAATAGGTTAATATCAAACATTGAAGGATATATGGTCAAAATATGGTAATTGAATAGGTTGTTGGAAAATTTCTAGGTCATATTACCCCTTCTATTTTTATTTTAATCCCTCAATAAGCATGTTTTAACCTTAATTGCGGTAATTAATACTTACTATTTTTACTATTAATTTTGATAAAAAAATTAATTTGAACATATTATGTAATAAAAACTAGGTTTATTTCAAATATTAAATCCATTTTTTCAAATTTCATTCATAGAAGTGTCATAATTTAATTTCAATTTAAACCCACAAACGTGACGTAAACGCGATTTTCCAAAGAGAAAATCTACATAAGCAGAGAAATTTTTAGTATCAAAATTCAAGATGAAATTGATTATAATAACCAAAATTGGATTGATAAATATAAAATTTAACTAAATTTATTTTTAAATCCATTTTAAAATAAAATATATCTTTTAAAAACATTAAAAAAAATGATGTTTTTAATAAAAATTAACATTTGTTTACCATTCATCAAAAAATTAATTTATTTATAAAATTCTCAAAAATTCATTAAAAGATAATTTTGTTATATAGATTTCAAAAATGAATTTATTTTTTGAAATAAGTTTTCTAACTATGTCCAAAATTAAATTTATTATTTCTTCCTAAAAATAAATACAATCATTTTTTGAGAAAAATATATTTTTGATGAAAATAAAGACTTTAATAAAAATTAAGTAATTATTTATAAATATATTTTCATTATCTATAATGATTATAATTATTTTTAAAAATGTGGTTATACATAATTTCACCAACAAATTTACCATCAATCTTATAATTGTCATGTTTAAATAACAAAATTAATAGTATATTGTGGTTTTCTAAAACTTGGTGTTGCATGTAATGAAAGCTATTGAAGAAATTAGTGTTTTTCAAGAAAATATTTCCGAAAATATTGTGGTGTTACAATCATAATTCAGGTTCCCTTCATCTTTGATCTCTATGATAATTTCTTCAAATATGGACCCTCCTTATTCTCTCTAGAATCGTGAGGGGTGTTTGAGAAGGATAACACTCTATTCTTGAGAGCATTCTTTTTAACGGATACCTATAGTGATTGAGAGGGTTCTATAGTTTTCATTATGCACAACCAAACAAAGTCTTAGAGATTCAGTTGGAAGAATATATAATTGGGTTTAAATAGTGTTAGGATTAGAAAATAATAATCACACATCAACTCTTATTATTTTATTAATCCTTGAAAACTCCCCATGTACAAATAAAAGTATTTAAATTATTATTTATCTTGACATTTGTAAAACAAACTCATTAAATAAATATAATTTATTGAGTCAATTATTTAAAACTTTATTCAAATAATTTATAAGATATATTATCTATCTTCGGTCCTTCTAAACTCAGTTTCATATTCCTCTATAATATTTATTGGTCCTTGAGTAAAGAAAATTTATTTAATAAATAAAAAAAAATTATTTGCTAACAAATAAATAAATAATATATTTATTAAATAGAAAATAAACATTTGTTAAATATTTTTTTAAAAATATATCTCCTTAAATAATTAATGAGTGAATATATATGATCAAGAAATCATTAAAAATTATTAAACCACATAAAGGAATAATATTTATTCAACATTTTAAAAAAAATATTTGGGTTCTAGATACCCATATGGTATGACCCTCTAGGACTCTTTCTCAATGGAATTAAATGGAGCCACCCAAAATACAACGTTATAATCTATCAAAATTTTGAGGAACCCATAGAGAAATAATTTAATATATCAATGAAATAAAACATCATAATAATACATACTATGTAATATAATCAATTTATCATGACATATCTATTAAAAAAATGTTTCATATTGGTCTCATTAACCTATGTGCCTGATTTCTCAATCTGAGACTTTCTGAAAATAAACCATCCCACATAACACCATGGCCATTTTTTTATTCAAGTTGTTCCATTACCATAAAAATGGCCTAATATATCTATTTATTATAATGAACATAAGGGTAAAATCCTTTATGAAATTATTCATTAATGTAATATCACTCATGATGCAACCCAATGTATCCTACATCACGACAAACATATGTCATTGTGATTTTCTTCAATACATTGAAGTATATGACAACTTTTATACATTAATAATAATTTTAAATTTTAATGATCAATACACATTTCTGTAGATAAAAACATACAATGAGAAATTTAAATGTGGATTTCTTACCGAAATGTTATGTTCTCATAGTCTCCTATACTGTAAATTAACAAGGGCATAAACCCTGAGAAATTGGATCAAGGACCTATGAGTCTCCACCCATGACAGACTGTATCATTTATTTCCCATAAAATGATATCAAATATATAAAGATAATATATTTTTAGAATACTATTATGAATCCTTGGATTTCTCTTCATATCAGAGAACTGCTATGACCTTTTAGTGTGATACTTATTCTTAGAAAATTATGACATAATACGTCACCTAGAAGAACCATCAGGATGTGTTAATAATTTTATTCATATTAAAAATAATGAATCTTTATAATCATAATGTACATAAAATAATGTTCTAGGTCACAAGATCCAACACCATAGGCCTATCACATATGTGGTAATCTAAGCCATTTGAATATGTTTGGTAAATCTATCTCTACTCCTCAAAGTTGTGTGAGATATTTTGATCTAAAGGGATAATAAATTTAATCTAATGCCATTAATGTATTAGTGTATCTACCTCTTGGGGGAAGAGTCAGGACTTCTTCATATTATGTGAAAAAACACTTCGTAATAATCCCTAGGCTACAATCAAACATAAAACCTATCCTGAGGAAACGTAGTTACATGCAGTGCATAAGATGATGGTGGAGACAAAGATTGTCCCCATGACAGTGAGAGGAAATATTATTATTATTTCATATATAATAATAACTTTATTGGAAATATTTTCCTTTTTTATTTAATATATTCTCACATTCTGGATTTGTATAACCTTATCTTTGGGATTATACATTATGTGATGGAAATTCCAACTCCTCATGTGAATAATAAATAGAAAGGAATTTTATTTCATTCATGTTCTATGTCGATATATTAAGTCAAGAGAACATTATATTTACTAGTATGTGAAATATATATCATAGATTTTGTTAATATTATGGATTGGATGGTTTCCTTCACATAACATGTTGATGGCTAATGGTGGAAGGTGACATTTACCACTTCCAGTAGGAACCCTAAAGTTTTCCAAGGATATTGGGATCTATGATCAAGTCGAACAGGACCTCCCCTTCTTAAAGTGGGAATCATGGCATTTTAATTATCCTATCTCATGATTTATAATAATAAATTGGATCCTAGAATCAATATTCCTTTCATTTTAAGGGGATTTCCTAAAGTGTTTGTAGATGACATATCATGTTTTCTTCTAGATTGGGAAGTTAATTTTTCTATCGATCAGGTTTATACAATGTATCTTATTTCATTTATATCATATCATATAGAACAAGTGGGGTTGAAAGAGATAAATTTTTATTCTGATGATCATGAAGTTAAGGGATCCATTTTCCAAATCACAACTTATTATATCACTCTGGTTTTCATTACTATAAAATTATTTGGGTCTCTCTACTTCTGTATTTATTATCAAAAGATGAATTTGGTGACTTAAAAAAATATCTATTTCCACATATTTATGAAAACTTTGATCAGCTAATGGGGGTTAGGAGGTTTAAAAAGATTTACCTCTTTTACGTTTACAATCACCTAATGATGAAATATTTTAATGTTACTAAGACCATATTTAGAATAAGTTATGGTCATTTTTATAATCATATATGTCAATATGGGTTAATAAACACTCTAGTAGTTTTTACATCACTCATGAGTCAAATATACCATTGACACATAAAATCTTTTTTCATGGTGTTAAGGTATAATATCTTACTGAATTACATATCAGAGGGGGAGCATGAGTATCACCTAAGATTTCTTTTAGGAAAACTTCATGATCATCACCTCTATTATAGGGTAACTAAGTGTTATTTCTTAAAATAAGAAGGAAATCTATCAGGAAATGTTTTATTAGTACTGGGAATATTAGTTAATCCTAATATTGTTAAGGGAGTTATATATTTGGAGGATTAATGAAATATATTAATGAAATAGAGCTTCTTAGGCTTAATAACATATTATCAATGATTCCCAAAAGATTTTACCAAGAATTCATCACTTTAGAGGGATCTTACCAAGATTGGTTTGAACATTTTAAGGATTTACGAGTGTCAAGTATCCCTTGAGGAATTGAAATTATAGTTGAACTTGACACATATTCTAATACTAACTGAGTCTATTCAGGGATATGTTGCGTATTGTGTTAATCAATAATGATTTTGGGCTAAGCTCATATGGAAGGTGATAATGTGATGGTGTGTGGATATCTTAAAATCTAACCAAACAAAATTAATTTCCCAAATCATGATATAAGATTTTTATCTTTCATTAACTATCACAACCCAATCCACTAGTTCCTACCTAGCTAGTGGTATGCTGAGTGTGAATCCCCAAGCCAACCTCAAGTAAGCTGGGGGGCTATAAAGTAGATCCAATTAATAATATCACACACATTTGATGCCTTATCCTAAAATACATGTAGACATGCAAATATCTCCAAATATCTATACAATGTTGAAAGGTAGAACAACACAATTGATACTAGAATTCATGCATACATCTAAATTTTACTATTAGAGTACATTATAGTACTCAAATAAAAAAGGAATAAATATACGCCCACAAAAACTATAAATGGGTCCAAGATTCTAAGGAGGGTACTTTTTTCCAAATGAAAAACCTTGTACAAACCACATTTAGTCTAACTCATTATGATATTACTAGTCCTAGTCCTCCTAGGACTTCTTCAAATGGACTATCATCTAAATATGACATGACATGTATGGGAAGATCACATGAAACGGTGAGTATATAAATCTTCACTAGCACACCGCCAAAATAACCAAAGATAATGCATCAATAGAGTGGAAAACTCATCCTTGTATAGGAATGTCAATCAAAATATGAGATTTTTCAATAGGAACTCCCAAATATATTCATAACAGACACCAATTATAGTGACCAGGGATTTTTATTCATCGATATTCATTATTTATAGATAAATATTTAGTACATTAAAAAAACACACACCTAAAAGAAATTAAAGTGTAGGGAATTTATAAACATGGGAATATATAAAAAAAATTATTAGAGTTCTACATTGTCTCCCACTTAGTCCCTCATAACTAGTAAAATTCTTATATATATTACATGTAGTACCTATCATCATATCCTGGGAAAAATAAACATAGGAAATGGTGAGTTGAGATGGAGAGTAAGGGTAAACAAGGGAAATATTATAACATCCCAACCTAGGAGCTACAAAATGGTTCCCCAATATTGTGGGTCACATGGCCTCAAGCACTCCAACCAATACCGTAGAGTCTTATGACTATTATCGATGGACTAGGTTGTGTCTATGAGGAAACTATGACATCATGTATGAGTGTAACATAGTAGAATAGTAATAACAATAAATAGAAGAAGCAAAAGATAAATCACTGAATAGTATATAGAAGAATAATCATATAGAATAAAATAATAAAAATAAATCTAAAAGTTTTCATATACAATATGATGATCATTTCATGTCTCAAAAAAGAAAGAAATGATGTATACATTCATAGATTATATTATATGTATCAAATGGTACAAAAAGAACAAACAGGTCTATCTCCAAATAGAATCATAATCCTTGCTTGGTCTTATTCTCCCATGATTCAAACAATGGTCATGTTATGCATCATATAGTGGGTGCTTTCTCTAGTACCTACCTAAATGGATGAAGTCTATCTAGGTACCCAACGATGGCCTAAACGGTGTGTGAGATAACACTCGGTATTCCATCCCAAATGGTTCCTATAACCAATATAGTATGTGTAATATAAACAAAATAATTTTGTATTATATCACAATTATAATAGTAGCAAAAGTAAAATGTGATCTTATCTAGAAAAACATTGATCCCTATAAAAAATAATCTTACTTTTATAAATTAGGGCAGTTGTAAAGTATAAATAAACAAGTGATACATTTTCTATTCTAACAACTATAAATTGATACCCATACTAAGGATATATGTAGATAATAACAATAATAATATCCACATCAACCTTTCCATGTAATCAAATTTAAAAAAACCACAAGGTCTATGTTGTGTAATCCAAATTAAAGCATCTACAATGGCCACGTCATGTAATCCAAAGAAAAATATCCACATCGGCCACATTGTGTAATCTAGTTTCAGACCATGAATGTCCAGATCCAAGGTATATAATAATAAGACATGATCGTTGAGTCCCAAAAGCATCTAGAGGGAAATTTTTTAAATAATTGGACATAGTCCATATAGATTTTCAATAGAACATGCCCAATGTTAGTCCAAGAAATCCATATGCATGGGGTAGTAAGGCCCAAGGTATCCTATGGAATCAAGATCCATGGAGAAAACAAGTCCAAGTAATCCATGGCAATAAAAAAGATCCATGATAGAAACGTCTATGGAATCTAATTGAATCAGGATCCAAGGGGATCATCATAAAATCCACTTCCTTTATCTATTCATCATCTCAATTTATTCAACATTCATAGAAAATAACATTCTATGAGTTCATCCAAATCATTCAACAATTTCTATAAAATACATATAAATAATCAACCAAATAAACATCACATAGTCACATGTAAATGAGTCATAACCCTCTCTATATCATTAGTTTAATTCTCACTCAATTTATAAAGGCTCTCAAAATTAGTGGAGTGATCACACTCACCCAATAGGGTGGTATAACATAAGGAAAAAAGAAAGCGTGAACCCCATGGGAGGCCTAGGTTGATACTAAATAACCTCCCTCCATAAAATGGTACTAAAGGGATAACCTAATGAGTTCTAATTCATTCATATTAAACATTTAATTAATATTCAGGGAAATTATAAAAAGTACAGCATGAGACACAATGTAAATACAGCTTATTAAAAACAAAAACATAATGGAAAAGGTATAGAAATCCTACTATAGGTATGTAATAGAGAAATCGTCCAGTATTGATCTACTATTTGGAAAATATCGATAGGAAAATGAAGAATGAATAAAAATCCTAAAAATAGGTCATATTATCTTTAAACAAAATAACATCATCGATATGAGGTCAAATGAAGAACAAAAAAAATGAATGAAGAACTCACCAGTGTGGATCCAATAAGACCGGCATGTTCGATTCTGAGTCCAGATTGAGAAATAGGGTCCAAGACTATGTAATGATTATGAAAGGTTCTCCCAACACCTTATGGTGTTGTCTGGCGGAATGAGGAGAAAAGATAATAGGTTATAATAGTTCTTACTGTAAAAATATTCTTTCCCATATTTCAATAGGGTGGCATGGTTTGTCCTCACAGTTGTCCAAACCATGTACTGATTGTGTGTACTTCTCTTCCTCAAGGGGGACCTCACACGGTCATGCCACACAATTAGAAAACTCATGCATTGTCTGTGCACTAAGACTCTATCAAAAATTGAAGAGCCCTTGCATGGGTGTGTTCCCAGAGTTTCATGGTTTACTCAAACTGTGCGGACTCTTACAAATGTATTTCCAACCCTGTATAGTTTCCTCAAACTATGTTTCATGAGTTTCATAGTTTATACTGACCATGTTTCCTAGCTGTCATTTCCAAAAACATGGGCTTCAGGCTCTGAAAAACCCTTGAAAACCCCTAAAACATCTCTGATATCAATATACACTCACATTAGTTCAACCCATGAATTTTAACCGAAAATGAAAATATATTTACCTCATAGGAATACCTAAGATCGTATAATATTCCCCCTTAATGAAATTCATCCTCAAATTTTCCTTCCAATGGTGGCCAAGAATCACTGGAGAATAACTACATCCACTAAGCATGTACATCAACCTCGTGCTCCCTGGTCTCATCTTATAAATATCCATGCCACCATTGACCCTATATTAGAGGAACTGACTATTCTCAGAGAACCGCCATGCTCTTATCAACAACATGAATACGATTCTCTCTAAAGGATGAAACTACCTGTAACTCCACCTAATCCAGATTTAGAGTGTGATACAGGTCTGAGTGATAATAAGAAAGCGAAGATACAAGGAAGATGTAATGTCTGGCTTGGATCCTCTGAGATAATTACAACTGATAGGCTACCGGCCTAACTCTCTTCAAAATCTCAAACATCCAGATATATCATTTTGAAATCATTCCCTATCTCATAATCTACCTGTGTCCCTACCTCAGTGACCTATATAAAAATATTTTCTCCCCAACCTCAAAATCCATAGGTTATCAATAGTGATCGATGTAATATTTCTATCTCAACCATATAATATCCATCCATTTCATAATCAATTGGGCCTACTCTGAAGTCTTCTAGGAGATATGTTGTCCAAGAAATGCCACCTCTCCTTCCTCTAACCAGAAAAGAGGTGATCATTACAACCTACTATAAAAATCCTCAAAGGGTGTAATCTATAACATTGCATGATATCAATTTTTGGAGGAAAAATCAATAAGGGTTATATGTATCTTCCAAGTGCCCCCAAAATCAAGGACATGTGATCTATGAATGCCCCCCAAAACATGTATAGGATTCTATAACTAGTTATTTTTAGAGGGTGGTATTCCATGCTTAAAAGCACATTTATACCCCATTCCCTCTACAAATTATTCCAAAAATGATTTGTAAATCAATATACCAATCCCATACCACGGTCTGAGGAACCTTGTGATGTCGTACTATCTCATGGATATGTAATCTCCCAAGATCAGCTACGGAGAAGGTATCACAAATAATAATTAAAATAGAAACCTTCATGAGCATGTTCAAAAAAACCGACACTACATCACTTACATGACGTGACCTTGAAAACACAATCACAAAATCCATCACAACATTATCCCCCTTCCACTCAGTAATTGGTTAATTTTGTAAAATACCAGCTCATTGCGGGTGTTCTACCTTTACCTACTAACAGGTGGAACACATCCTAAAAAAACTAGACACCTCACATTTCATCACTGACCACCAGTACTAGTGCCAAAAATCATGACACATCTTGGTAAATTCAGGATGCATTATCCAAACTGAGGCATAAAATTCGCACATCAACCCCACAGGTATTTCTTCTAGAACCCAAAAATGGCCATGAATACACAGAATTTCATTCTCTTCCACAATCCAAACAAGAAGCGAGTCCTCGCCTACTACAATATCTCATAAGACAAGGCCCTTAGAATCCAATAATAGTATCATCCTCACTTTATCCACAAGAGTGGATGTCACCAATATAGATGATAGAAAAAAAAATTCCTTGTTCATTATGCACCTCCAAGTGTATCTTTGAAAACAAGACCATAAGCTGAAACTCCATACCAGCCTCCTAAACTACCTATAGTTATTTCCTCCTCAATACATTGGTAACTTCATTTCCTTTTACAGGTGAATAGGCATGCTAGAAGTCAAAAACATTAGTTATTAACACATCTTTGTTTCCTTTGATTAAATTCATGCAATGTAAATATAAATTTGAGGATTTTGTAGTCTGTGAACACTCTAAAAGGATCTCCAAGTAAATAATGCCTCCCACAATGTAATTCATGTACAACAACATCTAACTAGATATTATCTATTAGGTAATTCCTCTCATGTTGACTCACCAGATGAGACTCATATTCCAAGACTAAATCCCCCTTCATAAGAACCGCTTCTAACATGCAACCTGATGGGTCATAGTATGTTGTGTAGATTCTGCTTGGCTCTATATGAATCCGGACTAGAACTTAATTCATTCTCATATTCATCTCTTGAAAGTTTTTATCACATAAAGTTGTCCATACAAACTTCATACCCTTCTTAGTAAATCTAGTAAGAGGTTCTGATAAGTGTGATAATGTTGGTATGAAATGCTTGTAATATCTAGCTGGACCCAACATACTCTCTATGAAAAATACATTCTTGGGTTTCTCTTAATGGACTATTTCTCTCACCATCCCTATGTCAACTGATACTTCTGTGTCAGCGATAATATGGCCCAAGATTTGAATCTTTTCCATCTAGAAGTGGAACTTTGTGAGATTAGAGTATACATATGCTCTCTCAGTGTTTCAAAAATGATCTTGAAATATTTTTAATGGTTATGTCGGTAGTTATAATACACTAACACATCATCCTCAAAACCCATCATAAATGAATCTATATAATGAGGAAAAACTAAGTTCATCAGCACCACAAAACCTATGGGTGCGTTTGTGAGACCAAAAAACATAACTAGATACTCATATATACCATACTTGATATAAAAAGATGTACTAGGTATGTTTTTATGTCGAATGCGTACCTGTTTATAACCTAACTTCAAGTAAATATTCAATAATACCCATGTTTCTAGAAGAAGGTAAAAGAAATATTCTATCCAAAGAAAGGGATACCAGTTCTTAACTATCAACTGGTTTGATTTTTTATAATATAAACATATCATAAGGATACAATCCTCATTTTCCAAAAAAAAAGTAACAGTGAACCCCATAGTGATGTACTAGGTGGTATAAACCCATTTTCCTCTAAGTCCTATAGATTCCTCTTGATCTCCTACAACACCATCATAGACATCCAATAAGATATGGATATTAGTTCATCTCATAGTTGTAAGAACCCAGTTTTTTCTGTGAAAGGCTTTAGAATATTCTTGATGATATTCCGGAGTAGCTCCTTTAGACGGCGTGCGATTCCGAGCACTAGAGTGGCTAGAATTAAATTTTCAGTGCATTCAAACTAGAAACGTAAAATAAATAGGATAACTCCTAAAAAGAGTTCTGGATCAGAGATCCGAGTGTACTAATGGGTCCGGAATGGGGTGTTTAGCCTAGGAATGACATAAAACATGTCGGCATGGGATGTTTGGACCCCTCGCTCGCTTTCGGAAGGTTAAACGGATAAATTAATAAATTAATTTATTCGTTTAATGGGGAAATGCTAGTATCTCTTAAATGGTGGCTCGAATTAGAAAACGGAGGGCACCATTGAGTTTGGAGCGTGCCGTTTACCCTAGGAGGGGTGTAAGTTTTGAGGGCGCGACCCGTCTGTGAAAAATGGCCCCAGGGGCGTTTTTGTAATTTGTCGGCCTCAGGCGCTAAGTTTATAACTTTTGAACGGGGTCTCGGATTAAAATTTCGAGACCTCCGTTGTGCTCGTAAGGTGGTGTTTACCCTAGGAGAGGCTTAACCTCGACCCTGCTGAGGGTTCGGGTTCGGGCCGACGGGCGGGTGGTTAAGCATTTTCTATTTAAACGCTTAACTCACCCATCCCTCTTCTCCTTCCCCTTCCCCCTAGCAGCCCCTCCACTCCCTCTCCTCCTACACCTTCAGCAAGGTGGCTCCGGCGAGGCAGCTCTGGAAAGTCAGTGGTTCGACGGCGAAGCTCTGGGCAACGCCCACGAGGTAGGATTTGTCGTTTTTGTTTCATCCTGCCCACTCCCTACTTTGAGCTGGTTAATCATGTCTAATTTCTGTCGGTTTTTTCGAACAAATCCTACGAACACGTAGTATATTTTATTCCCTTTCCAACGCTTATCTCGGATTTGAAATCCGAGTTCGGAGGAGCCCGCAGTGGTTCGCCGAAGGTTGCGGGAATTGGGGGTCTTGGGGTGTTTTTCGGCGACCCAGGGCGGTCCGGCGAGGTTTCCAGGGCGGCGGCGCACGAGCTCCGGGTAGCGGTGGCTTCCAGCGGAGGCTGTGGCTCCTGGCGCAGGCGATGCTCGGATCAGCGGCGGGGTCACGGGTGTCAGCCGGGCGAGCGTGAGCAGAGGCCGGCTGAGGCGGTCGGGTGAACTGGGGGTCGGCGGGGTCGTCGGCAAGCGCCTGGGGCGTGAGGACCCGGGGTCTTCGTGACCTCGATCGGTGGACAGTACCCGCGTCGTGCGGGTCCATGCGGAGACCGGACCAGCCGAGCCAGTCCGGGCGGTTCAGGGCGGTCCGCGCGGTGAACCGCGGACCGCCGGTCCAGAGAACGGGTGGGCCGGCCGAACCGGCCCGGCTCGCCTGTTTCGGTTCCTAAATACTAAAATACTCCTAAAACTAAAACCGTAAATCGAATTTGCATGCCGTCTGCGGAAGTGAACTCCTGTCTTCGGGGTTGACTTTTTGAGATGGTTTCCGGAATTTTTAATTCCCAAAACGAGGGGCCGCGGAGGCGCGACGTGTCCTTAAGTGGATGAGCATTTTCCCCGAGTTTCTTGTTTTGGACAGCGCGGACACATCCGATGTCCGTTTTAAGCGTTGTCAGCAGTGTTGGGACCCTGGCACTGGGGAAAAGCATTCCAGGGTGGTTTCTGGCGCAAAAGCCAGGGTTGAGGCGTGGGCCCCACAGCCCGTCTTTTGAGATGCGCGCAGCGTTTAGCGACTTTTTCACCGGACGTCCGTTCGAGGCGTGCGAGCAGTCAATGTTGAGTGTTTTTTTGAGGGCATCGCGTTGGCGCAGTCTGCCCACTGTAATTCCGCACGATGGTGCGGGCTCCACGAGGGTCATTTGGGCATCGACGATGATTTTTCCATCTTTATCACCGGGCGACCGTTTTGGACAAGTGAATAGTCCATCCTGTGTGCTTTTCCGAGAGGATTGCAATGGTGCGATCCGTTCATTGAGTTTCGGGACCGGGATGCGGGTCTCACATGGAACCGCTCGTGTGCGGTGTGCCAGAATGCATCTTTTTTTCCGGATATCCGTTGCACTCAAGTGAGTAGTGCTTTTGATGTGTTTTCCAAAGGGGATCGCAATGGTGCGATGCGCCCGACTGTTTTCGGGGCTGAGGCTCGGGATCACGGGACGCCGTTCGGGCGTGAGGCGGTGTTGGTGAATTTTCCGTCGGATATCCGTTGGAGGCGAGTAAGTAGTCGATCTCGCGTGTTTTTCCACAAGGATTACAACGGTGTGATCCGTTTGGTTGTGCAGAGCCTCTTGCGTGATACTGTGAAATGTGGAAGCATGGAAGGTGCTCTAGTGGCGGTTCTCCCTACCTTGTTTGTAGCGGACCCTTGGTGTGTGATTGCGCACTCTTGGGAGAGTGATTTAAACGATTCACAAGATGTGGTTGGCCGTGCCTGGGCCATTGAGGTGGAATTGTTATGTCACACCTTCATGTTGACGTTAGGTGTCGTGTGCACGATAGCCCTTGTGTTGGGGACATGGTATACTCTGGGAGTATACGAGAGCGCTTGGAAGTACATGTTGTTCATACCTGAGACGTTCGTGCGCCTGGTTGGGGATGACTTGGGGCCACACATAGTGTGGGCCCCATGTGCGTGTCGTGTTCTGCTTTGCGTACTTTGTCCTCTTGCGGCATAGAGGGTCCCTCTGTGCTCCTTTGTTTGACTATCAGGGTGGAGTTTTTCCCCTGGCTCTGTGCCCGTTTGTTTGACCAGTAGGGTTGAGTGGTCTCCCCCTGGTTTCGTTCTCGATGGATTGGCCGGTAGCAGTGCTCGTGACACCCAGTGATGGAACAGGCACTGAACCTATTTTGGGAGAGTTGTTCTAGAGTTAGGTGGTTGTGCGATACCCACTCCGTGTTCGGTTGGCCAGTGTTGTACCCTTCGGTGGAGATGGCTAGAGCAGTTCTGAGTTTTACCCTCCAGCAGGGCTGGGTAGTGGGTAACTCATCGACTTCTATGGGTTTATCCTCTAGAAGGGCTGGGCTGTGGGTCACCTATTGTCTAGTTCCAGGTCAACCCTCCAGCAAGGCTGGGCAGTGGGTTGCATGTCATCTAGTTCCAGTTCTACCCTCCAGCAAGGCTGGGCAGTGGGTCGCATGTCGACTTATTCTAGGTCTACCCTCCAGCGGGGCTTGGCAGTGGGTCACCTGTCGACTTATTCTAGGTCTACCCTCCAGTGGGGCTGGGCAGTGGGACGCCTGATGATGTATTAAGGTCTACCCTCCAGCAGGACTGGGAAGTGGGTCTCCGGATGATGTGTTATGGTTTACCCTCCAGCAGGGTTGGGCAGTGGGTCACTCAATAGCCTATTATGGTTTACCCTCCAGCAGGGCTGGGCAGTGGGTCACCCGATATTTGGTTATGAATTACCCTCCAAAAGGGCTAGGAAGTGGGACACCTGTTGGAATTCTAGGCTTAGTCCTTTCTACTAGGCTAGCATGTGGCTTTCATTTGTGATTACCGGAGCGGGACCCCTGGTTACGGGTCAGTGCTGTGGCGACCTTGACATTGATGAGACCTCTCGACTGCAGGGCAGTGACGAGGTGTGGTTTGAAATTCCCTAGAACTCTCAAGTATGAGGGGAACTTTCCCCACTGAGACATGTTCTTGTGACGCGATCTAAAACCGTGCGGGTGAGTCAGTGCCGCCCAAAGCGGATAGTGTCAAGGTGCGGTGATTGAGCCCCTTGGCATGCGGTTCGGGGCAGACGTGCGGGATGCTGGGCATCTATGGTGTTTTTTCTGGTCCTGTAGGCAACTCACTTTTCTTGGGCTGAGCTACGGTATGGATATCCCCTTACGACGTTGTTTGGGCTTCTTGCTGAGCATAAGGGTGTGTGTATACCTTGTTTCTGGTACCCACTTCTTGGGTTTGGTTGCTCTCCTTCCAGGAGAGGTGATGATGAGCAGGGTATGCCACGTGCTTTCCATGTCTAGCTTATCGTGGTTGGAAGAGTCTACTCTCCAGCTATAGGTAGTGAAGACTCGACGATAAGTTCATCTTCTCACTGTTTCCAACTTCTTGTGTCTGGATGAGTCTACTTCCTTTCTTTTGTTGGGTTGAGCTGGACTCTCTACTTGTATTCTACTTCACTTTCAGTTGTACTCCTCTACATTTCCTATTCACTATACTGCTCACCCTTAAATACCTCCTTTTTTGCTGCCTCGAGCCTTCGGGGTATCCTACTGAGTATTTTTATACTCACCCCTGCTTGGGCTTTGCCCGCACTTGGTGTGCCCTTGTAGACGACAGATAGGTGGAGCGTGACATCAGTGGAGCGTAGGAGCTTGGGAGCTTGGACCGCGTGCGGTGGTCATGGTCGGGTTCCAGGTGGGAGACCCATCAGATGTTTATTTTTGTTTACCTGTTTTGGGGTTGTGTCACTTTTTGGTTGGGAGTGTGTTTTGCCCCTTTTCTTTTCAGCTTGTACTTTTTACTTTTTAGAGGTCGATGCACATCTGTGGTTTATATATATAGCAATTGTTCTTTTTTACTCTTCTTTTTCTTTATTTTACTCTACACTTTTGCATTGAGTGTGCTACGTGTGTGTGTACAAGTACTTAGGCACAGGCCTCCCCGAGTTTTTGTGCCTTCGGCGTTGGTCGCCGGTCCCTGGCCTATGGAGGCGGGCTTGGGGTAGTTGCGGATCGAGCCAGGGTGGGGTCGGATTGTGACCAAAGTGGTATCAGAGGTGGTTCATTCCTTGGGACGTTGTGCGGACGTTCTTAAAAGAGGAATTGGTTGGGATTTAGGGCAACAGTGTTAATGTGTCTCGAGAGCGGCTCTCAGGCCAGGGAGTCCAGTGATGTTGTGGCGGCCGACATATCCATTCACCAGGACCTTGATAACCCGCTTGTCGACTCGGTATGCTGAGACACTAGTTGTAGGGAAAATTTGTTTTTTCATCACATAGGATTGAGTCTTTGACTGTCCTTCTTGAGTCATCTCCCCATCGTTGTTGTTATTAGTACATACATATATGCTCATTTGACCACGACAATCCTTGATAATATTCAGGATGTCTCCGCGAAGATAGCCAGCTAGGATACCAGCTTTGGTTCGTGATGATGACCCTATGAGCTATGAGGACACATTCCAGGACCCATCATGTGAGCTCCTTCCTCCGGGAGGGCCGGTAGAAGCATCCCCACTTGTTGAGCAGCAGACAGTTTCAGCGGAACAAGCTGAGTTTGATCGCAGGTTTAGCGCACTCTGTGAGTCCCAGCGGCAGAGACCGCTGAGGTTCAGTGGTGAGCCAGACCCTCAGGCAGCAGAGGTTTGGCTCGAGGCAGTGGTTAACCTTTTTAGGCATCTGCAGATTCCAACAGATCAGAGAGTGGCTTTGGAAGCCACCCTTTTTTGTGGAGCAGCTTGGCATTGGTGGAGTCTGGTGACTCGGTTTCTAGACGAGTCGTCACTTTCATGGGGCGACTTTCAGTCGTTGTTCTGTGAGGAGTTTTTCCCCTTCTTCTTGTGATCCATTTGAATTTAGGAGCTCCTATAGTTTAATCAGGGAGGGATGATTGTGGCCGAATACACGACTAGTTTTGCAGACCGTGCACGCTTTTAACCGGACTTGGTCCACGACGGCAACTTCCGAGCGCGGAAGTTTGAGAAGGGTCTCCGCTGAGGGATTTGTGTTGTCATAGTACCCTTGGGCATTTCCACATATGTCGGGGTGCCAGAGCAGGTGTTGGTGACAGAGAGATTCCTGTCACGTTTTGCAGTTGGTGGTGGGAGCAGGCACGTTGGAGCTGAGACGTCTGCCGCAGCTAGCGGGCGTCAGCAAGAAAGACCTCGACGCAGGTGGATTTCTGACAACCGGACTCAGGGGCGTGGTCATACACCACAGTGGCACTGGAGGGCACCAGTACATCCTAGAGGGATTCAGTGCTATGTTTGTGACGGGCGAGGTCACTTGGCACGAGACTGCCCGACCTGAGTTGCTGAGAGCTTCGGGCAGGCAGCAGGCGCACCACCACGACAGAGGTAGCACCGTGATCGAAGTGGTACCCAGAGAGGTGGTGCTAGCAGAGGATCGGGAGGATCTGGTAGTGGGGTATGGATTTACAAGATCTCCCCATCACCACTAGGCGGTCCACGTCAGGCTTCAGGAGATGACGGTTGGGACCACAGATAGCCACAAGCTTTGTATGTCTATGATCCTGCAGAGCATGGGATGGTGAGAGGTACCCCTTCGACTCTTCTACTTTTTGCAGTAGAATTGTTAGGCTCTTCGTGTGAAATGATTTCCTCATTTCTCCTTGTTTGAGGAGTTACCAGGGTGATGCAGGGCATCAGTGTAACCCTGTGTTGGTAAGGTAAAAGGCGCATGACCTTTTATCTTTAGTTGATGATGTTGACTCCTTCACTATCCGAGCATTTAAGAGAGTCTTGGTTGTGAGACATCGACTGTGAAATCTTGTGTGATCATATATCCTTGGGTGTTTCACCATATGGATATTCTGAAGAGGGAATCATCGGGCCTTTTCCCAGGTGTGGGTGGTGTTTCCAGTCGCGGCGTGCGGCGTAAGGGTTTGACCGGGGAGGTGAGCTACCCCCGAGATCCTTCGGGCCATTTGATACCATGCAAAGGGATAGTGAGGTACCCTATCACCTTGCCCTAACCCCAAAGTCTGGATTGGGTGCACGAGATCGGCAAGGGCCGACCTAGAATGAACAGATCAATCCTTTGGTCTGTGTGCGGTGACGCAGAGCTGTGCGTGGGTTCTCCTGGGTATGGGAAAGCCATGTGTGGGCTTAGTACCCTTTGTTGCTCCCTATTTTGCTTTTCGGGGATGAAAAGCTTGAAGGAGGGAATGATGTATGAAACTATTTTTTTTCTGTGAAAGACTTTGGAATATTCTTGATGATATTCCAGAGCAGCACCTTCAAACGGCGTGCGATTCCGAGCCCTGGAGTGGCAGGAATTAAATTTTCAGTGCGTTCACACTGGAAACGCCAAATAAATGGGATAACTCCTAAACAGAGTTCCAGATCAGAGATCCGAGTGTACGTATGGGTCCAGAATGGAGTGTTTACCCTTGGAATGACATAAAACATGTCAGTGCGGGATGTTTGGACCCATCACTCGATTTCGGAAGGTTAAACGGATAAATTAATAAATTAATTTATTCGTTTAATGGTGAAATGCTAGTATCTCTTAAACGGTAGCTCGGATTGGAAAACTAAGGGCACCGTTGAGTTCAGAGCGTGCCGTTTACCCTAGGAGGGGTGTAAGTTTTGCGGGCGCGGCCCGTCTGTGAAAAATGGCCCCAGGGGCGTTTTCGTAATTTGGCGGCCTCAGGCGCTAAGTTTACAACTTTTGAACAGGGTCTCGGATTAAAATTCTGAGACCTCCGTTGTGCTCGGGAGGTGGTGGTTACCCTAGGGGAGGCTTAACCTCGACCCTACTGAGGGTTCGGGTTCGGGCCGACGAGCGGGTGGTTAAGCGTTTTCTATTTAAACGCTTAACTCACCAACTCCCTCTTCTCCTTCCCCTACCCCCTGGCAGCCCCACCTCTCTATCTCCTCCTCCACCTCCAGCAAGGCAGCTCCGGCGAGGCAGCTCCGGCAAGGTGGCGGTTCGACGGTGAAGCTCCGGGCAACGCCCACGAGGTAGGATTTGTCGTTTTTGTTTCATCCTCCCCACTCCCTACTTTGAGCTGGTTAATCATGTCTAATTTCTATTGGTTTTTTCGAACAAAGCCTATGAACGCGGAGTATATTTTATTCCCTTTCCAATTCTTATCTCGGATTTGAAATCCGAGTTCGGAGGAGCCCACAGTGGTTCGCCGATGGTTGCAGGAATTGGGGGTTTTGGGGTGTTTTCCGGCAACCCAGGGCGGTCTGGCGAGGTTTCCAGGGCGGCGGCGCATGAGATTCGGGCGACGGCGGCTTCCAGCGGTGGCGGTGGCTCCTGGCGCAGGCGGCGCTCGGCTCAGCGGAGGGGTCGCGTGTGTCAGCCGGGCGAGTGCGAGCGGAGGCCGGCAGAGGCGGTCGGGTGAACTGGGGGTCGGTGGGGTCGTCAGCGAGCGCCTGGGGCGCGAGGACCCGGGGTCTTCGTGACCCCGGTCTGTGGACAGGAACCGCGCCGTGTGGGTCCCCGCGGAGACCGGACTGGCTGAGCAGGTCCGTGCGGTTCAGGGCGGTCCGCGCGGTGAACCGCGGACAGTCGGTCCAGAGTACGGGTGGGCCGGCCGAACCAGCCCAGCTCGCCTGTTTCGGTTCCTAAATACTAAAATGCTCCTAAAACTCAAACCATAAATCGAATTTGCATGCCGTCTGCGGCAGTGAACTCCTGTCTTTGGGGTGGACTTTTTGAGATGGTTTTAGGAATTTTTAATTCCCAAAATGAGGGGCCACGGATGCGTGACGTGTCCTTAAGTGGACGAGCGTTTTCCCCGAGTTTCTTGTTTTGGACGGCGCGGCCGCATCTAACGTCCGTTTTAAGCGCCATCAGTAGAGTTGGGACCCTGGCGATGAGACGAAGCTTTCCAGGGTGGTTTTTGGTGCTGAAGCCGTAGTTGAGGCATGGGCCCCATGGCCCGTTATTGAGCTATGTGCAGCGTTTAGCGACTTTTTCTCCGGACTTCCATTCGAGGCGTGCTAGCAGTCAATATTAGGTGTTTTTCTTAGGGCATCGCATTGGCGTAGTCTGCCCACTGTAATTCCGCACGATGGTGCGGGGCCACGAGGGTCGTTTGGGTGTCGATGGTGACTTTTCCATCGTTATCATCGGGCGACCGTTTTGGACAAGTGAATAGTCCATCTTGTGTGCTTTTTCGAGAGGATCGCAATGGTGCGATCCGTTTGTTGTGTTTTGGGACCGGGATGTGGGTCCCACATGGCACCGCTCGTGTGTGGTGCGCCGAAATGCATCTTTTTCTCCGAATATCCGTTGCACTCAAGTGAGTAGTGCTTTTGATGTGTTTTCCCGATGAGATCACAATGGTGCGATGCGTCCGACTGTTTTCGGGGCTGAGGCTCGGGATCACGGGACGTCGTTCGGGCGTGAGGCGGTGTTGGTGACTTTTCCGTCGGATATCCGTTAGAGGTGAGTAAGTAGTCGATCTCGCGTGTTTTTCCGCGAGGATTACAATGGTGTGATATTTTTGGTTGTGCGGAGCCTCTTGCGTGATATTGTTAAATGTGGAAGCATGGAAGGTGCTCTAGTGGCAGTTCGCCCTACTTTGTTTGTAGTGGACCCTCGGTGTGTGATCGCGCACTCTTGGGAGAGTGATATAAACGATTCACAAGATGTGGTTGGCCATGCCTGGGCCTTTAAGGTAGAGTTGTTACGTCACGCCTTTGCGTTGATGTTGGGTTCCGTGTGCATGATAGCCCTTGGGTTGGAGACGCGGTATACTTTGGGAGTATACGAGAGCACTTGGAGGTACGTGTGGTTCGTACCTGAGACGTTTGTGCACTTGGTTGGGGTTGACTTGGGGCCACACGTAGTGTGGGCCCCATGTTCATGTCGTGTTCTTCTTTGTGTACTTTGTCCTCTCGCGGCGTAGAGGGTCCCTCTATGCTCGTTTTTTTGACTAGCAGGGTGGAGTTTTTCCCCTGGCTCTATGCCCGTCTGTTTGACCAGCAGGGTTGAGTGGTCTCCCCTGGTTTCATTCTCTATGGATTGGCCAGTAGCGGTGCTCATGACACCCAGTGATGGAACAGGCATTGAACCTCTTTTGGGAGAGTTTTTATGGAGTAATGTGGTTGCGCGATACCCACTCCGTGTTCGGTTGGCCAGTGTTGTACCCTCCAGTGGAGATGGCCAGAGCAGTTCTGGGTTTTACCCTCCAACGGGGCTGGGCAGTGGGTTACTCATCAACTTCTACGGGTTTACCCTCCAGCAGGGTTGGGAAGTGGGTCTCCCTTCGTCTAGTTCCAGGTCTAGGCTCCAGCAAGGATGGGTAGTGGGTCTCCTGTCATCAAGTTCCAGGTCTACCCTCCAACAAGGCTGAGCAGTGGGTCGCCTGTCGACTTATTCCAGGTCTACCCTCCAGTGGGGCTGGGCAGTGGGTCACCTGTCAACTTATTCCAGGTCTACCCTCCAGTGGGGCTGGGCAGTGGGTCGCCTGATGATGTATTAAGGTCTACCCTCCAGTAGGGTTGGGCAGTGGGTCGCCGGATGATGTGTTATGGTTTACCCTCCAGCAGGGCTGGGCAATGGGTCACCTGATATCCTATTATGGTTTACCCTCCAGCAGGGCTGGGCAGTGGGTCACCTGATATTTGGTTATGAATTACCCTCCAGCAGGGCTGGGTAGTGGGACCCCTGTTGGCATTCTAGGCTCAGTTCTTTATACTAGGCTAGCCTATGGATTTCCTCTGTGATTACCGGAGCAGGACCCTAGGTTACGGGTTAGTGTTGTGACGACCTTGACTTTTAGGAGACCTATCGACTGCAAGGCAGTGACGAGGTGTGGTTTGACTTTCCCTAGAACTCTCAAGTACAAGGGGCACTTTCCCCACTGAGACGCGTTCTTGTGACGCGATCTAAAACCGTTTGGGCGAGTCAGTGCCACCCAAAGTGGATAGTGTCAAGGTACGGTGATTGAGCCCATTGGCTTGCGGTTCGGGGCAGACGTGCGGGATGCTAGGCATCGATGGTGTCTCTTCTAGGTCTGTAGGCGACTCACTTTACTTGGGCTGAGCTACGGGATGTAGATCCCCTTACGACGTTGTTCGGGTTTCTTACTAAGCATAAGGATGTGTATATACCTTGTTTCTAGTACCCACTTCTTGGGTTTGGTTGCTCTCCTTCTAGGAGAGGCGAAGACGTGCGGGGTATGCCACGTGCTTTTTGTGTCTAGCTTCTCGTGGTTGGATGAGTCTACTCTCCGGCTATAGGTAGCGAAGACTCGACAAGAAGTTCATCTTCTCACCATTTCCAGCTTCTTGTGTCTAGACGAGTCTACTTCCTTTCTTTTGTTGGGTTGAGTTGGACTCTCTACTGGTATTCTACTTCACTTTCATTTGTACTCCTCTACTTTTCATGTTCGCTCTACTGCTCACCCTTCGGTACCTCCTTTGTTTCTCCTTCGAGCCTTCAGGGTATCCTACTAAGTATTTTTATACTCACCCATGCTTGGGATTTTCCCACACTTGGTGTGCCCTTCAAGATGACGGACAGGTGGAATGTGACTTCAGTGGAGCGTAGGAGCTTGGGAGCTTGGACCGCGTGCAGTGGTCATGGTCGGGTTCCAGGTGGGAGACCCATCAGCTATTTCTTTTTGTTTACTTGTTGTCGGGTTGTGGCACATTTTGGTTGGGCGTGTGTTTTTCCCATTTTCTTTTCAGCTTGTACATTGTACTGTTTAGAGGTCGATGCACATCTGTGGTTTATAAATATAGAAGTTTTTCTTTTTTACTCTACTTGTTCTTTCTTTTACTCTACACTTTTGCATTGAGTGTGCTGCGTGTGTGTGTGCAGGTACTTAGGCAAAGGCCTCCCTGAGTTTTTGTGCCTTCGGCGCTGGTCGCCAGCCCCTGGCCTATGGAGGCGGGCTTGGGGTAGTTGCGGCTCGAGCCCGGGTAGGGTCGGGTCGTGACAATAGTACTAACTCTATAGGGAACTCCACATCTGTATCGATGGAGGTAAACTAGAAAATTCACCTAGAAAAACATCCCTGAAAAAATCATCCTTTGGAGGGATATATGTCTAATGCATTACCTAATCATCCAAATTAAAACTTGAAATATGAGTAGTCATCCTTCACATTCCATGATGATCAGGTCCATATTGGATCACCTAGACATCCCATTCACCATTGTGAATAAAAATTTCACCCTTTGGTGATGTTAAGGTCTTCGTCTAGTGATAGAAATCAACATAGGCTTGATAACAAACATTCTTGTCCATCTTGAGTAGGATGTAAAACCATGCCATCTGGAAGAAAAAAATATCCAAAATGAAGTGACACCCTCTTATCTAAAAGGTAACTCCATGTACTGATGTACACTCTCTCTTCTTATCCCCAATAGAGTATTTAGTGTTATCACACCCCTAGAAAACTGAACCCTCATCCCAAGGCTCTACAAAACATATATAAATATGAAAATATGTTATGCGCCTATATCAAAAAGAGTAGAGGCTACTAAGATAATACTTATCACTATATACTCCCTGAAGATATTCTCATTAGGGGTAGGATGTACAAAATATATCTAGACTAAATCATGGACCAATGAATCAGCATCACTTCCTGGAGTAGGTCAACTCTATTAACATGGTACAATTGAGGTCTAGAAGTCTAGGTGATGACCATCACCTCGGCCAGAATGGACAACACTACTCCAAATCCTATCCAAATGCAGAGCTTTGTATCCCTCTCCTGAACTTGTAGTTTGACACCACAGATTTTATAATTGATATTTTTCTCTTGAAACATGGGTTATAATATACTATATAATATTATACATATAAAAAACCAAAAATAATATTTCATTACTAAATAATGTTACATTAATCATTAAAGAAGACAATTAAAATTAAAAATATTAAAATTGGACAAAAAATAAAAAAAGAAAAGATAAAATGGGGATATATATATCACCCAAATATACTAAAAGCATCACCCCATTTCCAACATAATAGAAATGAAACAAAATATTAGTGAACCAAGAAACATTATAGAAAATTGAAATATAGAACCTTGAGATGAATTTATTTAAATAATGAGTGAATGAATTTGGAGGTATTTGTAATATTATTGTGATATTTGGAATATTATTGTGACCATTGGAATAGTAATGTAACAAATGAAATAGTGACCTGACAATAAGGAATTATAACATGACCATTAGAAATGGTAACCGGACCGTTGGAATATTAATTTTAACTCAAAATTATAAATTTGGATATAAATAATATTTATCATGGTTAATTTAATTGAATATAAATATTATAATAAAAAAAAAATTTCATGCTTAAAAAACTGAAAGAAAATATAAGAATATTTTTAATAAACCATGTTTTAATGTATTCCATAAAAATCATAAATTTAAATTTGAAAATAAATTTACCTATTTTATAGATTTATTTTGATAAAATTAATATCATTTTTTAGTCAACGTATTAAAATTATCCAAGGTTGATTTTTGAAAATTTTCAAAAATACTTCAATTTTTGGGTGAATAGTAAAAATACAGATTTTCACATAATCAGTGTATAATAAATTACATAATTCATGAAGTAATAATGAAAAAATAATTTATATAAATTTAGGTTCTTCCATGATATATTTAATTTCATAAATTAATCATTAAAATATATTAAAATAAATTTCAAAACTGAAAAAGATGTTTCAAAAACCTAGATCCAAAAGTAATTCCTTAAAATAACATTTTTCATTTATTATAATTTCCTTATGAATAATTTAATTAATTAAAATTATAAATGGGGATTATAGTATTAAACACATTATATTATATTGATATATAATTTCTGTTTTCATAAATTTACAATTACATGTTTTACCTTTGATTTAATATTTTATGCATTATTTTATTCTAAAAATACACCTCTCCTCAAGTATAAATAACCCCTCTCCCTGCCCTTGTAAAACCACTCCTCCCACCCATTAAATCCCAATATCTACCAAAATTATCCCTATAAATATGATTAAAATAATTATGGTCATTATAAATCAATATTACTCCTATCACCAATAAGTTATAGTGTCGTAAAAGAGAAGATACTCCAAATAGAGGGAAAGTCTCTATTAAATCATCACACTTTTATTCTCTTCTTTCTTATTTTTACCAATTCCTTTAAAATCAATTTACGATAAAATTAATTATTAAGTAATTTGAAATTATATTAATGATGTTAACCAACTTTAATTATCATTTTATGGAAAATATAAATTTCATACTTCCCCTTACCGCTCTTTCAACAATGTGCTGCTAATGGTCAGCTAACCACCTACATAGAAATTGCCAAGAAAAATATGATAAAAACCTTCATATATAGATTAATGTAATTTTATATAATATATAATAATTAATTAAATTTATTATAATCTTCTTGAGTTAGTCACCATTTTCTAAAAATTTCATTGAATGAAAATAAAATAATCATAGCAAAATGGGATTTTTTTTTAGAAAAACAATATATAAAAACACATAAATTTGATCAAAAAAAATAAGAAATATAATGAAATGATTATAATTGATAAATAATTTTGTTAATTAATATAATTTAATTTTTTATCAATGATTTAATACATCTAAATTTATTATTTAAGAAGTGGAAAATGATGAAATAAGGCATTAATTAAGGTAAGGGGATTCTCGAATCTGACTAATTTTATTTGGGTTATCCCACATTCATGAAATATTTGGTATGAATACACCTCTAATGTTACATAAATATCATTTCATTATTCTTCAAATTTCTTTTTAGGGATATGCATTTTTAATAAAAGATTTTATGACAAAGAAAATTATTTTCTCGAACAAATATTCTTTTCAAAACACATCTTTGACACCTTCTGAGTTGTTTCTTCTTCTCAAAATATTGAGGATTCTTCTACCAATATATGATTTTCCATATTTCATTTGGTAACCCCATGTTTATTCATGAAATCGTTAGTGATTAAATTCTTATAAAACCCATTTTTTCTATTTGGTTAATTCATGACTATGATTATAATATGATCTATGTGGCATAAATGATTGTATAAATTTTATGATATGATGGGTGGGACCTGAATTTTATATTCGTACAATTAATTAGGTAACATGATCTATCTCATCAGATAATGTGTAATATTTGTGAACATAATGTTATCTTTATTCACAAAGATGACTTTTTTGTTATGCTCATAGGTTATGCATGGACATGATGCTATTATTTTTCACAACTATGTGTGTCATTTTACCACAATGACTAGATATTTCATTTTTATACATTGGCACAATACATTACTTTATAAATTTTTTCCTTCAAAATTCTTATAAGGATCCTATTATTATGATTTTATGATGATAATGATTATACTCGCCCATGTTATATTGATTCATATAAATTTTCCTCCTCTTTAAGGGCATTTAGGTCCCCCCTTTCATTATTTTATATACTCAGTTGATTACTTTTACTAAAGAGAATGTGAGGGATACTAAGAAGATATAAAAGGAGGAATTAAATAGTGTTCATGTTATATTATGTAAAATTTATGTGTGAGATTAATTTTACCAAGACACTAAACCTTTTTATCCAAGATCTATATCTCTATTATGTTGTTTATCTAAAAATTATGTATTATTTATGCAAAAAAACTAAGTTCACTATAATTTTTATTAGATCATGGTTTAGTTAATTTTGTAATTAGGATTATAAAACATTAGTGAAAATCTTTAGGATAAGACTAAGTATATATAAACATAAAAGAAACTTTATTTTAAAAAAAAGATAAGCACATGGATCTGATAATATATGACTTTAGAGTTCATTGTGTCAAATAATAAATTATTCATTCTTTGTTGACTTAGTTTATGTTAAAAAAATTATATTTTAGAAAATATTGGGAACGAGGAGAAACCAAGCCAACAACCCATTTGAGGGGAAATGAAATGACTATGCAAATGGCATCCCAAATGCCATGGGAATCAGAGTTTAAAACATCATGGAAATTATTACCCAGTTTTCTCAGGATATGAATAATAACATTAACCATGTGGAACTTCCACCTTCACCTAATAAGGATCAACTACCCATTCATTACTTTATATAGAACATACCACATACATTTAGTGGAAATTCTGATCCACTTTTCACAAAATAGTGGGTTAACTCAATAGAGGTGATCTTTTTCTGATCCATATTTTTGAGAAGGAGAAAGTGACTTTAATCATTTACCATTTAGATGGAGAATTTTATCAACAGTGGTCATTAATGGATAACCCCAAATAGAAGGATTAAATGGAAGATATGTAGTGCGATGGTTTTAATAAAATATATCCTATTAATTATTTACCTCGTAATCTTCAAAAAAAATGATTGAGATATAATCATAGAGTTAAAGCAGAAGGAAGGGGAATCTATCATGGATTATGAGGAAAAATTCATATGTCCAACAATATATTCCCACATTTTTTTATCAACATGATCTAAAAATAGATATAATCTGTTGTGGTTTAAAACCACACCTTTAGAAGGCTCTAACTATCGAATATATTGGGAGTTATGAAGAAGTAGTTCGATGTGCTCTAAAAATAGAGATGTATTTTAGTGAATGGACTCATGGTTATGGAGATGAAAATAGAATAATAGAGTTTCATGTTAGTGGTTTAAACTAAAAATTATGAAATATGATCCAACTACCCACATCTCAAAAATATGGAAAGAAGCCTCCTGGGAATTATCTCAAAGGGATAAAGAAATTATTCAAGTGTGGGAGAGAAGACCACAAAGCTAATCAATGTCAAAGAGAGATAAAGAAGATTTCCAACATGGTGGGGGAAGGTAAGGAACCTCCTAGTGATCCACCCATGGTTCAATGCCTCAATTAAAGGGATTAAGGGCACTTTGTAAGCCATCGCACAAAACATGGGTGATTGTGGGTAATTAATATCAGCAACCACCAAATCCAAAGGGGAAAGGTGAATCTTATACCATAAATACTGCTGAAGTGGGGCATGAAATAGAAGTCATTCAAGGTAAACTTTTTATTCACTCAAGAATGGAAAAATAATTGTTTGATTTTGGATTTATACGTTCCTTTTTATCTTCCATGTTTTCTAGAAATATTGAATAGAATCCTGAATACCTTGAATTATAGATATATTTAAAAATGCATAGTGGTAAAATCATTTCAATCCAAGTATTGGAATCCTTTCCTATAATCATCTATGGAAATATTCTTCCCACAAATCACATAATACTTCCCCTGGGGAAATTTGATTCTATATGGGGAAGGGATAGTTCTCATTATAGAGAGAAAACATCTAATGTCAGGGAAATGAAATATTGTTTCATATTCGAAACCATTCAATTATTCAGTAAAAATGAAAGGAATATCGTGAATCTCTTTTGTAAAATCCCCAAATGGTATAGTTTTTGATACCCTATTAAAAATCATACCTTGCCCAAATTATTGATTCAAATGAAGGTATAAACCTAGAGAAAATTATCATTGTTAGAGAACACACTAGTGTAATTCCCAAAGTCTTACCCGGACTTACCCCAAATCATGATATAGAGTTCTTAATGTAACTCAAAAAAAAATCTACTTCTATCTCAAAATACCCTTATAGGATGTCCCCAATAAAATTGGAAGAGTTAAAAAGGATACTGCCAGAGAATTTGTAAAAAGTGTTCATACACCCTAGTGAGTCACCATATGGTGTGACAGTGCTCTTTATCAAGGAGAAGGATGGATCAATGTGGATATGTATCAATTATCCATGTCTTAATAAAATTATCATAAAGAAAAAGTGTCATGTTCCAATGATTTATAAATTTTTTGATCAACTAGGAGGAGATCATTGCTTATCAAAGGTGGATCATCATTCTACATATCATCAAATAAAGGTAAAGAAGGAAGATATTTAGAAGATATTTTCAATAAAAGGTATGGGAATGATGATTTCATAGTGATTCCATTAAGATATACTAATATCCCAATATTTTTCATGTATTTGATGAATATAGTATTGAGAGACTACCTAAAAAAATTGTGGTAGTTTTTATTGACAATATTCTCATTTACTCTAAGAGAATTTATGAATATGAAGAGTATATACAGATTGTTCTAGAAGCATTTAGAAAGGAAAAAATGTATGTTAAATTCATAATGATTGACTTTTGGATGTATAAATTTGTATTCTTGGATAACATGATCATAAGTGATGGAATTTATATAGAACCTTCAAAAACAAAGGAAATTAAGGAATGAATGAGACCCACTAGTGTCATATAAATCTATAGTTTTCTTAGAATAGCTGGGTACTATCGATGTTTTGGGAGAAATTTCTCATGATCATCAATACAGATAACTAAGTTAACCTAAAAAATATTAAATAATGTCAGGATGAAATATTGTGAGGAAAAATTTAAGGGGATCAAGGTGAGGCTAATCACAGAGCCTGTACTCACTCTACTAACAATTAGAGAAGGTTTTGTGACATACAATGATTCTTCAAAGAAATACATGGGTTGAATTCTCATACAGAATGATAAACTGATATAATTCACCTCACAATAGTTGAATATCCATGAGCATAACTACTTGATGAATGATATGAATTTAGTAGTGGTGATCTTCACTTTAAATATTTGGTGGAACAATCTATATTGTGATAAGTGTGACATCTATAACATTCAAAATAGTCTAAAGTATAAATTCACATATTATGAGCTCAATAGAATGTAAAAAATGGTTAGATCTAGTCAATGAATTTTATTTCTCTATTCACCACCATCCAGGAGAGGAGAACAAGGTAGTTATTGATCTTAGTAGAAAATAACCTGCTACACATTCTAAGATGTGGATTAAGAGAGATCCTATTTTCTTGGATATGGAAATCATGGATCTTGAAATCATAATGCCATAAAATAAATCCTACCTTTACCAATTGATTTTCCAACATTCTATCCAAGATAATGTTAAGGAGGCACAAAGGGGTGATATAAAACTAAAAAAGAAGGTGAAATCGATAAAGTGAGTTAAGTTACATGATTTTCACATCGATGGTAATGGTGTGATTAGGTTTGGAATGAGACTTTATGTGCCTTCATCAGCTGAGATGTAGAAGGAGTTATTGGATAATGCACATATATCACCATTATCTATCCATACTAGAATCCTAATATGTACCACGATCTTGGAGAACACTTTTGGTGTGATAACATGAAGAAGGGGATAATAGAGTATATCTCAAGGTGTTTGGTATGTCAGCAAGTTAAATCAAAGAGACATAATTATAAAGAGATTATACCACCATTACTTATACCCATATGAAAATGGGATAATTCCACTAGGTACTATCATTGGTCTCCCAGATATATCAAAAGGAATAAATGTCATATGTGTTTTGGTGGATCAACTCACCAAGACTCCCCACATTATTTCCATTCGGTAATATTTATTGCTTGAAAAAATTTCAATGATAGGTGTGAAGGAAGTAGTTAGGTTACATGGGATTCCGCTATTAATCATATATGATCATGATCCAATGTTCACATATAAATATATGGAATTATTCTACATTATTTGAGTACTGAATTGAATATTAGCATAGCCCATCACCCCCAAACAAATGTCCAATCAGAAAGAATTATTCAAGTGATTCAAGAAATGCTAAGCACCTTCACAATGAAATTTAAAAAAGGATCAGATTAGTATATCTTATTGGTTTAGTAATCATATAAAAACATATTACACTAGAGCAGTCAAATGGATCCATTTAAAGCTCTATATGAGAAGTGATATAGAAATACAACATACTACGATGACGCTGGGGAATAAAAGATACATGGACTCAAGCTTGTGCTAGTGATAGAAAATAAGGTTCAGTCCATCCAACAACATATAAAATATTATCATATTTTAAAAAAGATTTTTTTTTGAACAACCATAAATGGGTATTTTAGATTGATATTGGAGACAAATTTTTCATCATGAATATCACTATTGAAGAGAGTCATATGATTTTCAAATAAAGTGAATCTTATCACAAGGTACATTTCCACTTTGAAATCATTGATCTCATAGGAGGAGTGTCCTATCATCTTACACATAAACCAAGTATGGCTCAATCTCATGGAGTATTCCACATATATCTCCATAGGAACCGTAAGTACGAAGAGGTAAAATGGGAACCATATGAAATAAAAAATAGTAAAATCACCCTCATCTATACTCAACTAAGGATACATGTTGAAATTGTAGGGATGAAATTTATAAAGGGCCGAATAATATGGAAACCTAGAGTTATAAATGAAATGTTTTCTTGAATTAAATGTGTGTTATAATATACTATATAGTATTATACACATAAAGAAACCAACAAAAATATTTCATTATAAAATAATGTTATATTAATTAGTAATAAAACGGATTAAAAATTAATATATCACAATTGGAAAAAAGATATAAAATTGATACTCTAAAATTGGAAAATATGGATTTCCATAATCTACTAGAATAATCTCCCCACTACTAACACTATAAAAAAGAAACAAAATATTAATGAACCAAGAAACATTATAGAAAATGGAAATATAGAACCTTTAGAATAATTTATTTTAATAATGAATGAATTAATGTAGATGTATTTATAAGAGGTAATGTGACCATTAGAATAGAAATGTGATCATTAGAATAGTAACCAGACCATTGGGAATAGTAACATGGCCATTGGAATAGTAATTTTAACTCAAAATATTAAATTTTGATATAAATAATATTTATCATGATTATTTTAAGTAAATATAAATATTATAATACAAATAAATAAATATCATGATTAAAAAACTCAAAGAAAATTTAAGCACATTATTAATAAATTTATTTGTATTGTATTTCATAAAAATAAAAATAAAATCATCAATATAAAAATTAACTATTTTAGAAACTTGCATTGATAGAATGAATATAGTTGTTTATATCATCAAATAGTAATTATTCAAGCCTATTTTTTGTTAATTTTCTGAAATAATTCAATTTTCTGGTGAATAGTAAAAATATAATTTTCCGTACAACCAATGTATCTTAAATTACATCATTCGTGATATAGTAATTACATGATCCTTTCTAGAACTAAAGGTTATTCCATGATATATTTAATTTCAAAAATGATACATTAAAATACTATAAAGTTAATTTCCATACTGAAAAAGAACTTTCCAAAACCTAATGTCAAAAGTGATTCCTTAAAATAATATTTTATTTTTTTATTTCCACTATACTTTTTAATAAATAAATAAATTTAGATTACAATCAGTATTTCAAGACATAAACACATTATATTATATTTAAATATAATTTATATTTTCAAAAATTAACTCCTACATATTTTACCTTTGATATAATATTGATTCAATGTTTTATTCAAAAAATACCCCTCTAAAGTATAAATATAACCTCTTCCTTTATTTGGAAAACCATTTCTCCCACAAATTCTAAATCCCAAGATCTAACCAAATCCTCCCCCTAAAATCCCTTATAATCTTTAGTTACTTTATAGATCAATCCAACTCAAATCCCCATAGAGTTATAGTGTCATGCAAGAGAAGCTACACTGAGGAGAAAGAATGTTTCTATTAACTCCTCCCTATTTTCTTTCCTCTTTATTCTTTTTACCAATTCCTGTCAAAATAATATACTATTAAATTAATTATGAAGTAATTTTAAATTATATTAATTATGGAAAAAAATTAATTATCATATTTAAGTAAAATATAAATGCCATGCTTCCCTTTCACCCTTTTTCGACAATGTCTTGTTAAAGGTTGGTTAACCTCCTCTAGAGACATTTCCAAGGAAATTATTATAACCACCATCATGGAGGAATATTATTAATTTTATATAATATAAAAATAATTAATTACAAGTAATATAATCTTTTGGAGTTAATCATACTTTTCTATGATTTACTTTGAACAAAAATATAGAAATTAAAGTGAAACGGTAAATTTTAAAAAAACATGCTATCAAAATGCTTTAATTTAATAAAAATAAATAATAAAATACAATACAATGATTAAAATTGATAAATAGATGTATAAATGAATATAATTTACTTCTATATCAATGTTTTAATAAATATATGTTTATTTTTCTAGAGGTGAAAATTGACAAAATAAGGTGGGAATTAAGGTAAGGGGATTCTCAAAACCAACTCTCTTTTTGGGTTATCCATATTTATTGAACTTTTTGTTATGAATACTCATCTAATGTTATTTAATTACCATTTAATTATTATTACATTTTATTTTCTAGTATATATAGGTTTCTTACATTATTTTTTGACAAATTAAAATATTTTCCAAATGAGATATTATTTCAAAATTGCATCTCTGACACCTCTGTTGTTGTTTCTTCTTTGCACAAGAATGATTATTATAATCCCAATTTTTTTTCTTCCATTTTTCAATTGTGAACCCCAAATTTATTCAGGAAATAATTATTGGTGAAATCCTTATGAAACCCATTCCTTTCCATGGGTTAATCATGACTATGATTGTAAAATGTTCCTTGTGGAATGCATGATTAAGTAAAAATTATTATGTGATTGGTGGACCTAGAATTATATATCCCTCTAATACATTGGGTAATTATATTTAAATCATGAGATAATTTGTAATTTTCATGAACATGATTCCAGGGTTTTTGTAATTATGATATTTTTATTATGCATAGTTGTTATGTGTGAACATTTTGCATGTTTTTTTCAAAACTATGTGAGGTATTTGACAACAAGGATGTGATTTTTCATTTTTATGCATTACCACATTGCAAGACTTTATCACATTCTTTCCTCGTGATGTTTTTGATTATCCTATTATTATGATTTTTTGATTATCATTATGATCACCCATGTTATATTGATTCATGTCCCTTATTCGTTCTCTTATAGGAATTTTAAATGACCCCTTTAATTAATGTATATCTTAAGGTGAATAATTGTAATAAAGATATTTTAAGGGACAATAAGAAGATATATAATGAGGGATTAAATAATTTTTATGTGTTATTATGTAAAAATTAATTATGAGCTTAATTTTTCAAGGACGCTAAACCTTGTTTCTAGGATTTGTGTCTAAATTATGATTTTTTATTAAAATTATGTAAAAATTATGAAAGAAAAATTACGTCATTGTATGGAGTTGGATCGATTCCCTTCCACTGACTACTAGAGTGAAGGTCCTGCAGAAATGTTTTATGTAGCCCATCCTGTCACAAGATTGGTATTAGATTGTGTCTCGATAACATTAGTTTCACATATTCCCTTATCTCCCACGCTAGTGAAATAATATAGCACTACAAGTAATAAGTGTCTTTCTAATACTTACCTCACGAGAGGCCTCAAACTAGAGATTCCTTCCAAAATGTGTTTCATGTACCTCATGAAAAAAGTACATATATGATCATTTACATGTACTAAAATCATAGTTCATGCCGCTAAATCAGGATATTTATTATAAGTAACAAACAATGGAGATTATGGATTTTATAGAGAAGGTTATATGAAATAATATCACTCATGTGCTCAATGTTTTGTAGCAAATCCACCAACATAACGAAGCTATGTAGAAACCTGAGGATATGATCAGGATTCAGTATCCTCAGTTGTATATACTAAACTCATAGAATTTTTTGGGTGAAATTTATTTTATGGGGGATTAAATATAACCCTATAACTTTTTTATTAAATATTTTTTTAACAAATTTAATTTTTTTGATATCTTTTTCTACACACAACACTGAGTTTTAATCAAGCACAACATTCTATTAAAATATTATTATTTAATATTATTGTTATAGTCAATCCATTGGAATGGGGGGTATAAAAAGGTTTAAATATATTATAAAAATATATTTTTTGCAAATTTATATAAAATAAATTCTTTGGTTCTAATTTATTATAAATTAAAATAAGAACTATTTGAAAATAAAGGAAATATTTTTCTAAAAAACTATTTCTCTACACACAAACACATTTTTCCTCAATAATTTAATAATATAACTTTTGGGAAATTATTATATTAAAATTATTATATTAAATATTATATAAAATTAATAAATTAATCTTATGTGATTTCTATAAATGAGATAAGAATAAATCCAATTTTACACTTTAAACTATATTTTTCTAAAAAGACATGTTGTCAAATTTCACACACTTATTTTAAAAATAATGTTTGAAATTTTAATAAAAATTATTTCAAAAAAATAATTTTAGAAATCATAATTTTAAAACTATATTGGATATATTTTTTGAGAATATTTTGAAAAGATATTTTTTTAGTGAATAGTGAAAAATAATGGTTTTTATTAAAAAATTTATATTCATTCAATAAATTTAAAAACAAAATTTTATTTTTATATGATTTTAAAAGTAAAATTAGTAAAATATAATATTTATTAATCTATTTTATGTAATTTGAATAAATTTAATATAGAATTTTGATTTTAATGCTTTTTAATCTTTTTGAAATTTTCTATGGAAAATGACTTTTTCATCGCATATGTCGGTTTAATATTAAATTAAATTCAAAAAAATTATTGAATTTGATAAAATTTATTTAGTATTTTTTAATTAGTATAATATATATTATATAATATTTTTAATTTATTTTTTGGCCAAAATTAATAGTAAAAACAATGAAAATAAAACATGTTTACCGAAGGGTTAAAAAATGATAAAGGGTAAAATGAACTAAAAAATCTTTCATAACCCATTTTATGGATATATTTAGATATTATATCTTATTAAATTTTATAATTAACTATTTTGGATACTTGTTCTATGTGATAAATGAGGGTATACTTTATTTTGTTCCAAAATTCTATGTGTGACATCTCCCCCACTTATAAAAGGCTTCACCCTATCCTCTCATATTCCAAATTCCAAAAACCTTTAGTTCAGAAAATACATTCACAAATATAATCCTTACTTCCCTCCTCACACACTAGATTAATTTTTTTGATAAGTAATCCCTCCAATGATGGATTTAGGTGTAAACATAAACAGGTCTTCTAATGAAGTGGTATAGTCCTTAAAGTTGATTTTTCATTTTATTTATTCCTCTAACTCCTTAAAATAATTTTAACCAATTATAATATAATAAAAAATTATCTTAAATATTATTTTATATTATTATTCTAGTGTAATAACTTATATCCCTCTCCTCTTCCATCATATTTGAAATAGAAATGTCGATCATGTGTATGGTGAACTACCGCCTTCCGAACCAATGTTATTAATTTTCCACCACCAACTCTCACAGTTGGATATAATTAAGTATTTAATTTTTATATAATATATTTATCATATTATTATAATTATTTATTTATAATATCACACCTAACTTATTACCTTCCAATCCATTGGAAAAAAATAACATCGCTCGTGGGTTTAGAAGACTACTACCTTGCGAACCGATGTGATGTGTTTTTCCATTCTATTTTTACATGAATGGTAATTTGGATATATTAAATGAATATATAATATATTTTTAAGATAATTATATTTATTTAATTTTTATATCACATATGTCTTCTTACATTCCATTTTTTTGGGGATTCTATAGTGTCGCTCCAATGTTTTACGGACTACCACCACACGAAGCGATATGATTCATTTTTGCCTATCACTTTTAAAAAAAGGTAAAATAGAGAAAGTTAATAATTATATTTGATATATATGACATAAAAATTATTCTACAAGGTTAATATATATTTACATTTCTTTAATTATTTCTTTTGAGATAAATGGAAACAACATTCAAGTAAAAGTACAGCTTACCATCTCCATGAATAGAGTAACTCATTGTCTATATATAACTTTATTTTATAAATATAAATAATTATATAAAAATTGTATATAATATTTATATCATGGTTAATATTATGGATATTATAGAAACATTATAAAAGTAAAATTATTGAAAATACCAAATCAAAACATACAAAAAAATAGTTATTACCCAAAATGGAATTTTAGGATGGATTTTTTTATAAACCGGTATTAAAAGTTCATAAGTAAATCATATATTCTATGATAAATATGAGTAAGGTTCTATAATATATGTATAATAAAAAAAACTATTTAGTATACATGCGTTTCAAACAATTATGGATGACGTAAATACTTAATTTATGAGATTTTGAGTCTCAATTTGTCCTCTTTTGAACATACGTTATGTTATGCACCTATATTGTTTTATGAGGTATTTATATATATCCCATTTGAAAATAAATGTCATGAATTAATTAATTCTCATGATATTATATGTTTAATTTAACATTATTCATTCATGTGGGGTGCGATTTAATATTACCAAAGTGGTAAGCATTTTATTTTACAGTCTTAGTGCTTAACGTGATTATTTATGATTATGCTACCAATGGGAAAATATTATAATATATATCTCAAAAAACTCGTTTTTTTCTTCTGATATAATTATATGTGTAGAATAAATGTTTTTTTCATTTTCCTCTCTTAAATGATTAAATTTACTAAGATATATTGTTTTATGAAAAAATTCCTTTATTTCTCTCTTCGGTCGAAACCCATTTTTCTTCTATATCCTTGTTTAAAAAAATGTTTCTAAAATGTTTATATATTTTCCAAAGGTTTTAGTAAAGAAAATTATACCAAATTTTTAATTTTTACAAATTATTTTAATAATAATCTTCATGACATTTTACAAACATTACGTGTTTGGATTTTTTTTCATAAATGTGAAGGGAAACTTTGTTTTAACATATACTACATGAATAGAATTTATCATCATCATGAAAAATAAATAATTTAAAGATGAATTTATAATTTTCAATTCTTATTTTAAAATAAAATTATTTTAAATTTTTTTTATGTTTTAAAATTTTATTTTCAATAAGAAAATGGTATTTTTCAAGAAAGGTTTTATATGATATTTAAATATTCATTTATAATTTACCAATATTATATTAAAAAGAAAAGGATTTTTGAAATGATTTATTATTTAAAATGTGTTTTTAAATGTGGATGGGGTATTTTACCAAATAAATGTTCAAAATTGTCTTTAAATATTCCATTATAAGTTTCCAAGGTTATATTCAAATAAAAGGATTTTGAAAATATTTAATGTTTTAAAGATTGATTTTCAAAGTGGAAAGACTATTTTATTCATTAAAAGATACATGTGATCTTTCAAAATAATTTTCCATCTAAGATTAAATCCTTTTATGTTACTTATGTTTTAATTGGGATGTGATCCAATACATTATTCTTATTATTTCTATGAATTATTTATGTTTATGATGAGAAGATTTTTATGCAACCCATTTCTCTTCCATGATTTATACAATGAAAAATTTATAATGAAATACTCCTATTATTCCATGGGTTATGATGTGACGAAATAATAAATTATTATTAAACATTTTTCTCTTCCACAGGTTATAATATGATATAATTTTTTGAAATACATTTCAATTCACATATTCTAATATGATTAATATTTTTTGATCTTATGGTACATGTATGTATGATTTTAATAATGTGATGGGTGGGATCTATATCTCCCTCTAATTAATTGGGTAAATATTGATATCTAATGAGATAAATAGGACTGGAATGGGGAGTGAACATTATTTAGTGAAAGAATTTTTTCATTATGATAGTCTTGTGAGTGAGTCTTAACTACTACTATAGTTTGGGGAGTGTACCCATTCCACTATAACAGCCATGGCAATGATCCTCGACTACTATGGAAATAATTTTATTTGATTATGTGTATTTTAAAATTCCATGTCTTATTTAAATTTTTTACTCTCATGGATCACGTAATTTTATATTCATAAGATTCATGTTTTATCAAATGCCAATATTTATTCTTGGACTCAAGATTTTGACCTTTAATATGAATATTATAGTTTTCATATGTTTTGATCATGTTATCATACCCTTATGATCATGTTATGATTAAATATTTATAATATCTATAGTTTTCCAATGAGGTATGAATATTTTTGTTTTTTTATTAACACATTGGTTTTGACCTAATGTGAGTTGCTATTGAGATCTGTGTGTATTAGGGGTGCCATGGGCTTGTTTGGATCTCGGAGCCTGAGTTCTTTTAAAATGCAGCTAAGATACATAGTTAGTAAAAACCATGGAACCCAGGCTTCACAGTTTGAGAAAACCATGTAGGGATGGATAGAGGGCTAAACAATACCACCTAGTTTGAAAAAACCATGCAACCTGAGGTACATGCTCCTATGAGGACTCTGCATATTTTTGACAGAGGCTTAGAGCATGGTTAGTGTATGGATTTTTTTTAACTGTGCATCATGATTGTGCAAGGTCCCCCTTGAGGAAGAGAAGGGCGTATAGTTGGTGAATGGTTTGGCCAAATGTGCAGTCCAATCAAGCGACTCAGATTAAATATAGAAACATATTATTATTCCCTAAAATTATCATATAACCGATTTTATTTTCTCTTCATTCCACCAGACAAAACCCTAAGGCATTGTGAGATCCATTGAATCTCATTATATAGTCTTGGCTCTAGTTTCTCAATCCAGACTCAGAATCAAACATTGTCTCTCTCATTGGATCCACATTGTTGAGTTCATCATTCAACGTGTTTTTTATTCATTTGACCCCATATTAATGGAGCTATTTAAGTGTAAGATAATTTTCCCTATTTTAATTATTTTCACACACTATTCATTTTAATCTAAATCTAAAACAAATCATAGATTTATACTAGATGTGTACTCTATTATGGACCTATGATAGGTGGTATAAACATTTTCTATTAGTTTTTGGTATTTGATAAGAGATATTTCAATTTTTCGACATGCTATATTTTCTATAATTTTATTAAAAATTAATTAAATGTTCAAATTCAATGAATTAGAACCTATTAGGTTTCTCCTAGGGTACCATTTTATGGTTGGTGGTCATTTATCCTCAACCTTGCCCACTCATGGGGTGAACCCTTTATTTTTCCCAATTTTAAACCACCCCACTGGGTTAATGTGAGATCACCACTAGTTTTATGAGACTTGATAAATTGAATGAGAATTAAATGAACTATTAGGAGAAGGTTATGACTCATTGAATTGTTATTACATAATATTTATTTAGTTGATTATTTAAATGGAATTTAAATAAATTATTGAAGGAGTTGGAAGAACTCGTGGAATGTGATTGGTTTTGAATGATGAATAAATTGAGATGATGAATTGATATTGGTAGTGGATTACTTAGACGAGATCGTTAGATTTTGATTACATTAGATTCCATGGATGTTATTACCATAGATCTTGTTTACAGTCATGGATGCCTCAAACTAATTTACTCTTTGGATCTTCGTTCCATAGGATGTCTAAGTCCTTGCTACCCCTTGGATCATGATTTAATGGAATTTCAATGGACATGTAATGTTGATATGATCTTTGGAATCCACCTTAGTCTTTAACAAGTTTCCATTAGGATTCTCTTGGGACTCTATAAAGATTCTCTGGTCCTCTATACCTTGGATCTGACCCTTCATTGCTTGACACTTGGTTACATAGCATGGAAAATGTGGATGTTTTAATTTTGATTACATGACATGGACATTATGGATGTTTTAATTTTTATTACATTATGTGGAAATTATAGATGTGATACATGGAAATAATGATGCAGATATTCTATTTTGATATGATTTAAAGATCACCATGGTATGGGTATCAGTTTAAAATTGTTAGACTGGACAATGTATCACTAGTTTGTTTCTTCATCATAGCTACCCTTGTTTATTGGAGCTTGAATATTGTTTACAGGGAGCTATGCTTGGCTAGATAGGATTACATTTTACTTTTATTACCATTATACCTATGATATACTATACACAACTTTTTTCTTATTTTACACATGATGGATTACATTTAAACACCATTTGTGGTGGCCTACTGAGTTTTATCTCACACCATGTTTGAACCAATGTTGGGTACCCATACATGCTTCATGGATTCAGTTAGGGATCAAAGAAATCACCCACTATATGATGCCTGACTTTCCCATTTTTAGGAATATGGTAACATCAGACCAAGAATGTCTTGCGATTATATCTAGAGATAGTCCTTTGGGTATTTTTATACCATTTGATACTTGTATTTTAGTATATTCATATATAACTACATTCCAAATTTGTAGAAACATGAAATGATCATTATATTGTATATTATTTATTTTGGATTGTTTATTATTATAGTTTTCTGGATGATTATTATTCTCTCTATTGTTAAGTGATTTATTTTATTCTTCTACTATTGACTTTTATTACAATTATTTTCTGTTAAACTCTAACATTAGGGAATATTATCCCCAAAAACACATTATAGGACCTCACTTCTAGTCCTCATCCTTTAAAATATGGTGAGGCGTCTTGAGGCCATGTGACCCACAAGCTCCAGGCACTATTTAGTGTCCCTCATGTTGGGACGTTACAAAGTCGAATCAAAGTAGTTCATTTTCTTGTTTCTTTACCATTTTGGGACAATAAAAAGGGATTATGAAGGTTTTTTTATTTGTTAATGAGTGGTTTTTGGTTATTTAAAACCCATGTACAAAAAAAATCCAAATTTCTGGGAATAATTGTTTTTTGTATTTTTGTTTTTACACCTTATTTGATTCCACGATTAGGTGCTAAAATTTTTGTTTGGTGTTCTTTGTGATTATATATTTCAATATTTTCTGATTATATGTGGTTATTAATCTCATATATCATTTTTGGAACCTTTTATAATTAATATTTCATGCATATTCCATTCCATAAAGGGTGAAATTCTTGACAACATGATGTTACTATGTATGCCTTGCGTGATATATCTATGATTTGGTCAACTATTTGTACAATGTATTGAGAGATATAGATGGTACTTATAGTTCCTTCCAAAACCTAAATTTTGTTTTCCCTGGTTATTCTACATCCGAAACTCTATGTATTCAACTATGAAACATTAATTCATGGACCATTAGTCACATGGACTGGAATGTGTTATAGTTTGGACTAAGCGGACACCGCATTTCAGTTCATGAGGTGTATAAGACCTTATGGATTGGAAGTTGTGAAAATTTTAGTTAAACTATTAAATTATATTTTTTAATAAATATATATTTAAATAAAATTGAATTTTGGGAAAATGGATGACTTGACCTTGACTAGGCTTTAGGGGGGTAGTAAGCAATGTCTGGTGATTTTAATGGTTATTACACTTTACCCATTTTGTCTTAAGGATTTGGGAGAGGGGTGTGGATTTTTTATAGAAAGGCTTTCAACTATCCTATGCTTTTATCAATGAAATTTTCATTATCAATATTTTATAAGGTGTGTGTTTGGAATTGTAGATACATTCAACCATGATGAACTCCAGTCATATTACTAAAAGGCACTGACGAAAATCCTATAGAGGTGGTGGTCCATGGTCTACAAGTGGATCCTCCTATAGTGATATCTGAGGTACCATTTTTTATATCAGATATGGGTGTTGAAGAATATTTATGATATGTTTTTTTCTGCTTCATGCATATCATTTTGGGAACTTCACACCCTACCTCATATATGGAATAGATGACATGCGTGTTCTAGTAACAACATTTGCCCATGTTTTCAAGGGATGGAGGTACAAAGGATACCAATCCATGGTGATATAATATATTGTATATCATTGATAATCTCATGAAACCTACTGATAGGAGATAAAAAATAAAATCTTATATGCTTTAAGGAGTAGTAAAGTGTTGGTGTAATTTTTTAAACTAAGCTGATACACTCTAAGATACGGTTTAAGGGGATTTCCAATCCAGGTTCTCTGATAAATATTTTCCTCAGACCCTAAGAGATTAAAGTGCCAGTGATTTTAAGCATCTAGAATAGGGGAAATTTTTTGTTATGAAATATTTGATATGTTTTACAAATATTAAGAATTTGGAACAGATTTATCTTTTTGATGATCAATCGACTTCGAGACACCCCAAGGAAGGTATCTTGAATATCATTCGATTATATCTAAACGTGTTTCATATGAATACTAATATAAGGATTTTAAACCAGGAGCTTATTAGTAAGAGGAACCTATGGGAAGCTGGGGGGAAAATTTAGGGATGTTAATCCTCTTGACCAAGTGGTTTATCTCTTAGAAGGAAAATAGGTGTATACCCAAGGATCAAAACCATTAGAATATGCTAGAAAACCATTGGTATAGCCTGTAACAACATTTCTATGATCCATTGGATATAATGTTGTTCAAATTTTCTATACCAATGGTTTATGTAAAGCAATTTTTATTGGCCACCTTTTTTGACATTTTACAAGTAGTTTTATAAAACAATTTGTATAGATCTAGACCAACAGTTTGTAAAATCATTGGTATAGACCTATACCAACAATTTTTCAAACCATTGGAATAGACTTTCATGACAACAAACTATACCAATAGTTTTATGAAACCATAGTTATATGTATATACCAATGGTTTTTGAAACTATTATTATAAAATTTCAATACCTTAGCAGCTAGCAGCACACCCACCTTGGCATACAATCATCATAAAACAATTTTTGCCCTTAAACATGGCCCAAAGCCTACAAACATCATCAAACACATTCACCAGAATACACCAAAACCCAGACCACTACCGTCCAATATAAAAAATTCAAGACACTAATTTATGCATTCATATAGTGATAATTATCATTTAAAACATCACATTTATTCATTCACATTCAATCTCCAAACATCATGTTTCATAAATATTTGTCAAAATTTTAAATGATCAATCTCTCTCTCAACACAACCAATACCATCACCATCACCATATTCATCATCATCATCACCATCATCATTATCATCCTCAGCATCATCCTCACCACTATTCCCACCATCATCATCACCATAACCATCACCATCACCATAACTATCACCATAACCATCACCATCACCATCACCATGAATGTCATTATCCTGACCACTACTAGTATCATCACATAGTGTACCATATAATGGTCACATCATTGAAATATATGTGTCTCAATACATGGTGATATCTGGTGGTTGTGATGTATATATGGGTTACATTAATTTCATAAATTCATTATTGTCCATTTGATTCCATTCATGCTCCTATATTACCATTTTTTTCATTCTCTACCTTTGTAAGAGCTAATTATAAATCTACATGAGATTTTTTCAACTCAATGCTACCAAAACTAACACCTGAAGTTGAATAATATCTAGTGGGGTCAATATGCTTCCCAGGACAATATTATTCTCTCTCATGGTTCTCATCTCCCAATACTTGATGAAAATAATCATATACCCCAAATTTTTCAACATCCTACTCATCATGGGCCTCCAAAGAACACTTTTACAAATATAAATGAAATTTTTATTTTAAAAATAGATATTAAAATAAGAATTTAAAAAATTAAAACCTACAATATTTTTTCTTCAATTCATTTACCACTCTTCCATCTTTCTTTTTTTGCTCGAGAAAATAAATTTTTCATGAGGCACACGTCTTTCAAAATTTTATACTCCCCACTGAAATAACTTTGAATATAGAAAACTATTATTTAATAAGAAATTATTTTATAAAAAAAATAAAGTTATTGTACCCAACATTTAATTGAAAATTAAGGATAGAAACCAATTAAATTAAATTTGATAGAAATGTATTATATTATCCCTAACTATGTAAAACTATAATCAAACAAACTGAAATGAATATAGAGTATATATAAGAATATATACCCAAATAAATTATATGTGAAAGGGTTATATAATTAAATGGAATATATAGACAAGAATAATATTCAATTTTTAAAAAAAATGACGACTAAGTTTAATTCACTATAAATCAATACATTTCTTTTAATAAATTAGTGTTGAAATGTGGAATTTTAATTATAGTAGTATTATAAACAAAATACACGAGGGTATAATATTATAAGAAATGAGTTAATGTGTTTGATTTGATGTCATAGTATTTAGATTTATTGACAAGGACTTATAAAGTGATATTAGAAGACATGGTGAATCAGAAGGTGAAGTGGATGGTAACAACACACATGGGACCCACATTTATATTATTCAAGATATTCAATGATATGGAATTTTATTTTTATAGATGTTATGAGGTTTCAGAAAAAATATTACTAGAATTTAAGATGTTGATTATTTGGATGTTCAAAATTTAATTCTAGTTGTGTTAATGAATTTTGTTCATGATGTTATATGTTATAGAAATTTTCTTAGAAGTGGAGGTAATGTTTTTCTAGAAGTAAATAGAATTTTCATAAATTTTTGAATGTACAGTATTGTTGTGTGACATAGGATTCATTAGATTATATTATTCCTACTCAATAGTATAGGTGGGTAAGGTTCTATATAAAATAAATATCCTCCTATTATATTAACACCATATAATTGAAAATTATTGGGTTTAGAGAATTTATATCAACATATAGGTCAGTGTGATGAATAATATTTTGGTGAGTGTGATAGAGGGGATAACAGAAAATATAGACTACCTTGAGTTAATATGGTGGAAAATAAATGTTACCGCTATTTTTTCATTTTGTATATTTTGTTACTTGATAATACATTTTCTTTTACTTTCATTATATGTAACTATTGAATTTACATGACTATTATATTCTTATAACATGATATATATTTTTATTTAGGGATTCCATTCATATAAAATTTCACTATTCTTTAATTTATTACAGTTTTAAAAAATATTTTATAGTTACTTATTTTTTTTATTTTATTGATATTACTAAGGTTATCATCTTGCCAAATGGGCTATTTGTACTAAGGAAATTAAGGATATAATTCTTAAAGTGATAATAATTTACCATATTTTAATGGGTTTTGTAAGAAATCGGGAATGAACCATGTATGATCATATTGTTTATGTTATAAATATTTCATCCAACTTATGATCGTCATCATTTTTCATGAGGAATTATCTGGGATGACATAAGTGTGGTGGGTTATGGCCTATGACGCATTGTTTTTAATCAAATCCTAATAAAAATCATAATTGTATCATTTTGGGTTATTTTAAATGGTTTTATAATGAACTATTTTATAAAATAGTTTGATCCATACCTACCAATTGGGAATATCCCCCTAATCAACCTACTAAACTTAATCCTGATATAATTATTCTATGATTTACCGCTAGCTATATATATTATTTATTAATCTATTTAATCCCATGATTCATGTAGTTGAGGTAAGAGATGTTTATAAGTAGTTAAATTATTAATTAGATGTTTAAAAGTAGTTGTATTCTTAGTGAGATTTTTGTGACATGAAGATACTTCTAGAACAATTAAACCATCAAGATAATCTTTTTTGAGAAGTTTGACCTGGATGTGATTCTTATGTTTCACTTTTCTATCAATAAAAAAATCATACTCAAACTAAATTGATATTAGATGATCCATTTGAGATGATTTTCTTTCCAATATTTATGGAGTGTTTAAAGTCGATTAGAATAAATTTTATAGATTTTTTATCAAACAAGAAGTATTTTGATATGTTGTGGAATTTGAAGAAAAGATAAATAAATCTAGATCTAGAGGTGTATATGAGTTACTTTTAGGGAATTAGGAGTAGCTATAATGTAGTTACTTAGCTAAATTTTAGAATCTTATGATACCATGTAGTGTACATCAAATAGAGTTTTAAAATAATGAGAATATTTATAAAGAAGAATAATATATTTATAAATAGATGAAAAATGTCATTTTACTTTTATTTGTATTTCAATTTAAAATTCAAATTATATTTATTGATGTTAGTTTGTGATTCATACTCTGATTCGTGCATGAATTTTTTTGAGCAATGTGTGATAGAAAAATTAATAAACAATTAATATTTATTTAAATTATCAAGAATAATTTTTAGTGGAACAAGAACAATAAGTGTCTATATGGATCACACGATGAGAAGAAATAATCTTCAACTATACAGGTTGATGAAAATCAGGGATAATCAACACTACAATAACATGATTAGAAGTATAATATAATATGGGGTCCCATTATTACCGAACAAAACTCTTTTAGCATTATAAGTACTACAATAATCAAAAAAATATATATGGGATTTGTATAACCTGATTATGTCGATATTCATAGCATGTTTGTATATACATATCAATATAACTGGATCATAGGATACTCTATTCAGTTTTCATGTAATTGAGTTGCCTCCATATACGTATTGTATTCCATGAGTATAAGGATATTCACTAGATGTTTTTATATACATTAGTATGGTGATATTCCCTAAATCCATTTCTGTTAGTGAAATTGTTACCATGGATGTAATACCCTGTGATTTTTTGTATTATTTTTCAAATTAATTTAAGCTTTTTTATATTCTTCATTTAACGCAGCACTGAAAATAGTTTATTTTATATCAAACCACTATGGTTGGATTGAGTTTTACCCAACACCAACATAATCATGAACTACACACATCATAAATTTTATATTTCTATACACGGAACACTAATGTTATCTTCCATTACATGAAACAATTACTTTCCTCGATGCCTTGCGAAACACACATCACTGTTTTTTACCAAACAATAGTATATCATTAAAATGATATTATTTAAAATAATAAGATATAACCTAGCTATTAAATTAGTGTTTATGAATATTATTTTCTTATTTATTGAAAAATATGGTTTATTAAAATACAAGATGAATTCATAGATTACCAATTAATCATTAATGAATATGAAAATCCATTGAATATAAAAGTAAATATTATTATTTTTATAGTCACAAAGCTAATTTAACCTAAAAAATTAAATTTAATACAATTAGTGAGTAATATTAATGTAAAATATATTATATATATATTTAATAATTTTTTATGCATCTAATATATCTGATAGACATAACATAAGAACAAACTCAATTTTATGCATAAAAACGTATTTTGTATAAATGCAGTTTTACAACCTTTTAATGGAGAATCCATTTTAAATACAGTTTATGGAAATTTTAAAGATTTAATATCTAAAAATAAACATTATATTTTCCATAGAAACATAAAAATTAGTTTAGAATAAATTTTTGGTTTTTTCTATATGGTTTCATTTTTTAATGTATATTAAAAAATACAGAATTTTAATTCAAAGCTTCTTTTTCATTTAATTTATTTATAAGGTTAAATTATATTTTAAATTTTTTTAAACTTTTTATTATATAATAATTTAATCAATTTTTCCAATATACGTAATTTTAACCAATTTCACATTGAAATTTGATGCAAAAACATAACAAACTTTTGATTATTTTTTACCTAGAAAACCCGCAGTGTCATCCTACCAGTGGGATTAATTTTAAATTAATTTCTACTAATATTGTGTTGAAATTTGAAAAAATAGATTAAATATTTCTAATAAACATAATTTATAATTTCTAATATGTTTAACTTAGTGTTTGAGCAAAAATATTTGTAAATTTCATTAAAATTAATTACATCAATTATGGTAAAATTAAGCTAAACTAAGGAATAAACCTTAAATTTAAGACTAAAAAATAATGATACACTTATAAAAGATCCATTATATGTCCATATTTAGACCCTATACTCCCTTTACTCAACATTTTTCTATTATTGGATTTTCTTGTATCCTGAAAAAAATGGGTGGAATTCTCTCTTCAAATATTTATAAGAGTGCCACTCCTCCTCCACTATAAAAATGCTTAATCTCATCCCACTTCTTCACTCCTATAAATACCTTTTGAGAACCAAAAAAAAGATAATATAATCTCCAAAAATAACTTTATTACTTCTATAATACTCCCCTTGGATATAATTCAACACAAGGAATCTTTTTGGTGCAAACCAAAAGTAGTTACCCGATTAAGAGGTCACATCTTCTCTCAAGTTCCTTTCTTTTATTTTCTTTCTCCACCACTCCAATATCTTTTTTCCATGAATATATAAAATAAATAGTATATTAAATATAAAATTAATTTTCTGTGATATTTTTTTAACCTACACTTACACACATGTCCATCTAATGGATAAAAAACATATTGTTTATGTGTATGGTGAACAATCACTTCACTATACGATGATTGTTCATTTTTCTTTTCCTGCCACTCATAGTGGAAATTATGATTGAAAAACTATTTATATATGAATTATATTATATTTATTGTGTATTTAATATTTTTTATTCCTTTTAAGACACAAATATTATTACTTAACATTTGATGTAAATACCATAATTTTGTTTGAGAAAATGTGGACTACCGCCCCCTCAAAGCAATGTGATTCATTCAAAACTACATGGATGGTATTAAAGATTGGTTTAGTGAATTTATATAATATATATGACATAATAATTCTAATATGATGATATTATATTCATATATATATATATATATCAATTTTCGTTATATCTATCAATATGGCAATAAAAACGGAAACAACGTCCAGGCGTACATATGACTTATCATCTTCATGAATGGTGTATTGAATTTCATAATTATATATTAAATATAATATTATAATATCCATATAATTTATATAAATTTCACTTATATCAAGGTTTAAATTTTTCAATCATGATATAATTATAATGATTGATGTTATAACAAATTAAGACACATGTGAAGAACAAAGCAGATATTACCCGAAGTCAAACTTTAACATAGGATTGCTAAAAAGAGGTTAATATAAGTTCAAAATCAAACAATAAATGTAATTATATATAATAATATTGTTCTTAAAAACATTAAAAATAAATTTATGCTCATTATACATGTGTTTTGAACATGTATGATGAGATTCAAGACACAATGTAAAGGAATTTCATCTCACTTTTCATTTTCATCTGAAACATGTTTTTTCAACACCCATTACTTTTGAGTGGTGTATATATTTCTCATGGATGTATTATATTATTTTTATATTTCAATTTATGGGTTTTTAAATTTCTATTTGATGATATTTCTATCATGTTTTTATCTTTCAAATGTTACCAAATCGGTAATGTAGTTTTGTCTCAATATGCCTTCTTTGACACACATGCCATGTTATGCACCTATATTTTTCCATGAGGTGTATATACTGAATTTTAATTGTTATATAATTCATCTAGTTCTTTTTATGATATTTATTCTCCATTTAATTTCATTTTCTTACATGGGTAGTATGATTCAAACATACAAAGTGGTAGGAATTTATAGAAATAAACTCATTACTTTTCAAGATTGTTTATGTTTATGATTGCTTTGATAAAAAATTAAGATTCACATCTCAATAAAATTAATGAATATTCTTATATTTTGGTTATTCAGGATTTTTTCTGGTATCAGTACCATTTTTTCACTATTTGGTACATAATATATTTAATTAATTGTTTTTAATAAATCTTTACATTACCCTCTCTTCAGTCGGAAATATTTGTTCCTTCAAAACAATGTTTAATAAAAAGGGTTAATGAGAATATTTTACTAATATCTTATGGTCATGAAGAGTAATTTTTAACCTTTTTTCTTTTTCCAATGTTTTCAAATGAATCTTCTTGTCTCTTTCTAAACGAGTCATTTTTCTAACATTTTACCATGAAAAATAAAAGTTCTTATTAACTCATACGACATGTATATATTTACCTGTCTTAATTTCTATGAAGCTTTATTTTCATGCATAAAAGGTTAATTTTAGTTTTAAAAGAAATTTATTTCAAAACGTTTTCAATATTTATATGTTTTTAATTAATTTTTAAAGTAATATTAGTTACAAATTGTTTTTAATATTTTTTATAAGTATTCAAGGAAAATTGTTCTGAAATGACTTTCAAGATTTATTTATAAGTTTTCAAAGTATTTTCAAAGAAATGGTTCTCAAATTTTTTTCAAACTCTATTTATAAGTTTTGAAAGAAAAATTTTTCCACAATGTTTTTAAATCTTTCTTTATAATAATTATAGTTTATTTTCATAAAAATGTTTTCCAAAAGTTTATTAAGTTTTAAGGATACTTTTTCAAAGAAGAAAGGATGATTTTTTTCAATAATTGCTTTCAAAATATATTCCCAAGTTATTTTCCATCTAAGATGACATTTTTTTATGTTAATCATTCCCTTCTAAGTAATGATTCCAATGTTCCCTTCTTATCCTTTCAGGAATGGGTTAATTTTTTTGATGGAATGTTGTTTATGAAACATGTTTCTCTTTCACAGATTATATGTTTACAAACCCCACTTCTTTTCATGGGTTATTATTTTGGGAAATGGTTATGAAACCAATCTATTTTACATAAGTTATGATGGGATAAAATTTTAATGATACCCATTTAATTTCACGAGTTATGATTTGATGTTTATAAAACCCATATATTTTCAGGAGTTTTGATATGATGAATGTTTTGTGGCACATATATTTATGATTTCATGATGAGAAGGGTGGTACATATATCTCCCTCCAGTGAATTGGGTAAATATAGACCACTCATGAGTATAAATGTTGTGCGTGAACCGAGTTACATGTTCATAATTTCACGCATGGACTTGGTTTTATGTTCATTAGTTAATGTGTGAACCAGATTACATGTTCAAAATGTTATGAGTGAACCTTATTACATGTTCATAATGTTATGCATGGACCTAGTTTCATGTCCATACGTTTATGAATGAACCTAATTACATGTTCATAATGTTATGCATTAACCAGATTACATGTTCACAATGTTATGTGAGGACCTAGTTTCTTGTACATAGGATTATGAGTGAACCTGATTACATGTCCACAATGTTATTTTTAGACCTTGTTTCATGACCATACGTTGATACAGGGCTTTATTTACTGTCATTAACTTAATTATTGAACCTGTTTCTACTTATACATGTTCATAACATTATAAATCAATGTTCATGCCACAAATTCTATTTCTTATTCCTATGTTATGATTTCATGAATTATAATCTTAATTGTCTTATGATCCATGTCTTATAAACATACAGTATTTATTATGATCTCTAATATGTAGGGTATGATCTTCAATCTGATACGCAAGTTCCATTCGCTTTGTTCGTGTTATTCTTATTCATTTCATTTATTTACCCTTACTGAGAATATGAGCTCACCCCTTTATTATATTTCCTTTCTCTAGGTTATGGATAAAGGTCTTAGATATAAGTAATAATGCTGGATATATTTGTGGGAGATGTTGAATATATTTCTCTATGGTAGAATATTTTGTTTCCATGATTCCAAAAAAACTAAACTATTACGGTCCGTGGGCATGTATTTCTGTATTGTATTGAATATTCATGTAAAATGATGTAATATCCATGTATGTTAATCCCCAATCACTATATTTTGTATCAATGGATTGTTTTAGTCAACCATTGAAATCTAGGATGGAAAAACATAAGTGTTATCCCTAGGTATATTTATAAGGATATGTCTGGGGTTGTATCTAAGGAAATGTATAAAGATGAGATAATGTTTAGGAAAATTTCCTATAATTTTTTTAAAGGATGGAGTGATTGGATTCCTATAAATACATCCATGTCTGGATACTACAACTAGATGTGGATCTGTAATAGGTGTACTTATGGATAAAAGCTCTGGTAAGATGTTTCGGGCCTAACTCGGGGTAATCTTGTACAAGATAACATGCCTTTCTACACACCCAGTTTGACACTCTCGAGGGATATGTTTTGGAAATTCACAATCCCTTCATGAAACATTATGAAGGATATGAATAAAATATGACTATGAATAACCTAGGATAAATATAACGTGTCATTGATTAAAAGGTTTGTGTTATGATTTAGATATCCTATAAGTAATTTTTCATGAATATGTGGCTTTCTTATATGATATGTGTTTCTCAGCCCATGCTTTTTTGTTTAAGTCAATAAAGAGAACAAGAAGGAATTTTGTTTGATATTTTTTATATTTGGAAAGTGTGGGAAATATGAAAATAAATTTCCTAAGTGGAAATCTCATAAATAGAATCAGGAAGGTGGTATGAGTATTGATTATACTTATGAAGATAAGGGTATATAAAATGAACTCTGAAAGGTATTTGATGTTCTTCTAGTATTTTTTACATTGATTATATAAAGCACGATAAAATTGCGGTTGATGGACCTTAAGAGATGATTCATATTTCATTTTCTAGGAAATAGGTTTTATGGAATAAGTTGATGAATCTTGAGTAATAGATTAAGAATAAAGTTGGATTAATGAAGTATTTATGTTTTCTGTTTGAATGATTATGTTATATTAATCATGAAAGATTTACATATTTTTAGTATAAATTTTCACTAAGGATTGAAAAAGACACTTTTAATGGTGATCAATACAAAGAAAAGTGATTTCATGGAAATGTTATATTTTTTAAGGGAAGGTAACACATAATTAATGCCTAAAATTGAGATAATGATATTTTTATAATGATATTTTGGATATAAATAAGTAAATTGGATGGTAAGGATTACCCTGGAAGTGATTATTAAAAAAATTCTATTTCATCTAGGATGAATTTTACAACTTCTTTGATTTAAATAATATATACAGTATTCATTGGAATAAGGAAGCATGAAAGTTTTCTAAAAGGATTTATTGTAATTAAGGTTATTATCATGTTTCAAGGGAATATGTGATGAGTTTATTGACATGTTTTGAATATGATAACCCAGTGGTATATTGTGATCTATGGGGGATCAATGTTAAGCTTATTTCATGAATTACTTTCTAAAGATTTGAATTTTCATCTTTCTAAAGGGTTATGTGATTAAAAAATTATGGAAACATTATGTTAAACATTGTTAGAAATTTTTGAGAATAATGTATTATCTTACCACATTAGGATTTATGAATATTGGATAAATAGTTATAAAAACATGTTTTTGATAATAAATTATGAAATATAGGATGGCATATCATGTATCTCATGATTTTTTACTGCTTTGGTACTGAAATATTCACCTTTATTTTTGGAAAAAAAGGTAAAGTGGATCAAGGAACAAGAAATGGTGTCGTTTTCCTAAAATCATGAAAGTATATAATTTAATGAAAATTCTTTATCTTTGGGAAAAATAATCTTTAAAGAAAAAATGTTATCCTAGTACCTTAGTTTCTAATGAATCAGGTGGCCCATTAGTTCATCACAGATTTATGGATTTCTAATTATTAAATTTATTATCACCTTTTTATCTATAAATCTCCATTAGAAAATGATAGTTAGATTTTACCTCCATTTCCATTTTTCACTTCCCACCTATGTTCCCCTCTGTGGAAACCTAGTTATAATTTACTTTGGGTAATCGTTATGGTTTCAAAATTTTCCTTTTAAGGTAAGTTTTAATATTCATTTTTACAATGTGTGATTCTATGAATGAAACTTTCAAGTATTACACATTTGATAACCCATATGATTCTATATGGATAAATTCATTTTAAGGGGGTAGAACGTGAAAACCTAAAATTTTGTAATTTTTTTAAATTAATTTAACCTTTATTGTATTTTTTATTTCACACAACACTGAAAAAAGTTTATTTTATATTAAAGCACTATGGTTGGCTTCATTTTTACTCAATACCAAGTTAATAATTCACTAAACATTGAATGAATTCTATATTTATCTACATAGAACACCAAAGTTAGCTTTCGTTACATGCAATTACAACTTTCCTCGATTGCCTGCGTAACACGCATGACTGGTTTTTACCGAATAATAGAATATCATTAAAATGTTATTATTTAAAATAATTATATATAAAATAGATGTTAAATTAGTGTTTATGAATATTATAAACTAATTTATAAACTTAAATGGTTTATAAAAATATAATATTAATTCATAGGTTACTAAATAATGATAAATGAATATGAAACTGATTAAATATAAAGGAACATATTATTATTTGTATAGTAAAAAAGTTTTTTTAACCTAAGAAATTATATTAATTAAAATTATTGAGTAATATTAATGAAATATATTTGTTAAATATTTATTAAAATATTTTTTTATATTCATATAATAGATTCAATAGACATAAGACAAGAACAGACTCATTTTTATGCATAAAACCTGTTTTTATAAAGATAGTTTTACCACCTTTTAATAGAAAAATCTTTTTAAATGCATTTTTTGGAACATTAATATAATTAATATGTGAATAAACTTAATATATTTAATTTAAAATTAAAAACAAGGTTATGGTAAGTTTTTGTTTATTTTTTATAAGGTTTTATTTTTAAATGAATAGTTAAAAATATTGCATTTTAATTCAAAAATGCTTCTTAATTTAATTTATTTATAAGGTTAAATTATATTTTAAACCGTTTTAAAAGTTTAATTCTATAATAATTTTATCATATAATATAATTTAGTTTGTGGTAATAAATTTCACATTGAAATTGGATATAAAAACATAGAAAACTTTTGATCCTTTTTTTTTCTTTAAAAACTCGTTTTGTTGTCCTCTTAGCGGTATTTATTTTAAATTAATTTCATCCACATATGTGGTTTTAATTTGGAAAAAATGGATTCCATATTTGGAATAAAAATAATTTATATTTTCTAGTAATTTCAATATAGTTTTTTTATGAAAAATAATAGTAACAGATTAAAACTAATTACATCGATTAGGGTAAAATTAAGCTTAACTAAGAACTAAATCTTCAATTTAAAACTCAACCCAACATATAAATGTGTCAAAGAGACATTGGATAGCTATAATTAGACCTTATTATACCTTTAATACACTTTTATACATTAATTTATTCACATTCAACATAAAAAATGAGGGGGTAGTTCTATCTTTAAATATTTACAAGAGTGCCACTCCTCCTCCCCTATAAAAAGGCCTTCTCTCCTACCACTTCCTCACACCACTAAATCCCCTTGTATCACCCAAAATATGTTCAAATAAGATTCCAAAATCCCTCATTTCTCTATATAATTCTCCCCTTTGATATAAATCTATCCATGGATCTCTTTTGGCACAAACAAAAAGGAGTCACCCGATTAAGAGGTAATGTCTTCTCTCAAGATCCTTTCATTTATTTTTTTTCTCCACCCCCAACAATTTCTTTATTCAATTATTGTATAAGAACAACATTATCTGAAACATACTAGTTTTTTTCTATGGTTTCTACCTAAAAATACGCACACCTCCATATAATGGGTAATGAACATAATGTTTACGTGTACGGAGAATTACCACCCCACTAAATGATGATTGTTTATCTTTACATTACCGCATATAATGGTGGAAATTATTAGGGAAAATATATTTATATATTCCATATATCATATTTATTATTTATTTAATTTTTTTATTCTTTCTAAAACAGATATCTTTATTATTTCCATTTTGTTTAAATACGATAATTCTATTTGTGGAAGTGTGGACCACATCCCCCTCAAAGCATTGTGATGCGTTCACACAATACATGGAATTAATTAAAGATGTTTTTAGTAAAATTATATTATATATAAAAAATTATAATACTAATTTAATTATATTATATACATATATACATATATTCTATTTTTCATTCTTTTTCTCAATACAACTATAAAAACTAAAACATCGTTCATGTGTACGTATGGCTTACCGTCTCCATGAATGGTATATTCCATTTCATACTTCTATAATAAATTGAATATTATAATACAAATATAAATTATATTTATTAAATTTTTTAAATTCATTAATCATGATATAATTATAAGAACCAAAGATATAACAAATTAAGACATATGCGAAGAACAGAGTGAACATTACCTAAAGTGAAACCTTAACATATGATTGTTAACAAGAGGGTAATATAAGCTCATAATAAAACCACATATGGTATTAAATATAATAATATTGTTCTTTAAAATATTTATAAAAAAATTATATTTATTATACAGGTGGTTAAAATGTGTACGATGAGAGTCAAGACAGAGGGTAAGGGAATTTCATCTCACATTTCATTTTCATGAGATACATGCTTTATTCACCATCCATTCCTTTTTGAGTGGTGTGTATACTTAAAATTAAAGTATTCTATTATTATTATAATTAATTTTATGATTCTTCAAATATCCATTTTTTTATCTTTCTATCATGGGTTTTATGTTTCTAAAGATACAAAATTGATAAAGCTGATTTGTCTCAAATTTCCCTCTTTGAGACACATGCCATGTTATGCACTTATATTTTTCTATGATGTGTATATAATACCTTTTAAATTTTATATAATGAATTATATTATTTTAATTATATTTTATGCTACATTTAATTTAATTTTCTTAAATGGGGATTATGCTTCAAAGTTACCAAGTGGTAAGAGTTTATTGAAACAATATCATAGCTTTTCGAGATTATTTTTGTTTATTATTCCTTTGATGAAATATTATGATCCATCTATCAATAAAATATACTAATCTTATTTTAAACTTATTATTAATAACTTATTCATGTATTGGTTCCATTTTTATACTCTTTTGTTCTTTAAATAATTAAAAATATGTTTTTAGGAAATTTTGACTTTACCCTCTCTTTGGTCTGATATCTATTTTGCTTAAAAACCATGTTTTCTAAAAATTATTTTAAAGAATATTATATTTATATCCTATGATAAATATAATAAATTTTTACAATTTTTTATTTTACAATTGTATTCAATGGAATATTCTTATTACTTTATAAACAAATAATTTTTATAACATTTTGCCTTTTAAAAGGAATGTTCTTCTCATCTCATAAAACATGTATGGATTTACCCATAATAATTTCTATGAAGATTTATTTGTATGCTTAAAAGGTTATTTTTTATTTTCAATGAAATGGATATCAAAAAAATTCAATTTTTATATCTTTTAAAATTATTTTTCAAGGAAAATGTTTTTCAAATGATTTTCAGGCCATATTTATAAGTTTTCATGGTATTTTCAAATAAATAGTTTTTAAATTTTTTTAATATCTATTTATAGGTTTTCAAAGAAAATTAGTTCCAAAATGTTTTCAAAGCATTCTTTAGAAGATTAAATGTTTATTTTCAAGAAAATGGTTTTTAAAATGTTTTTATGTTTTAAAGAACATTCTTCAAATTAAAAAAGATAATTTATTCAAGAAATGTTTTCAAAATATCCTTCATATTTGTTTTTCATCCAATATGACATATTTTGTGGTAATAATTTCATTATAGTAAATTATTCAAAGGTTTAATTCATATCCTTTAATTAATGGTTTATTTGTTTATGGAATAATTTTTATGAAACCCATTTCTCTTTAATGGGTTTTATGTTTAGGAGAACCACTTAATTTCATGGGTTATTATTTGATGAAATGGTTATGAAACCTATCTATTTTATATATTTTATGAGGTGATTAAATTTTAATAATAACTATTTCATTTCATGGGTTTTGATTTGATGTTTTCAAAACCCATTTATTTTCATGGGTCATGATATGATTAATGTTTTTTGGAACATGTACTTATGATTTTATTATGTGATGGGTGGGAACTATATATACCTCCAATGCATAGGGTAAAGATGGATGACTCATTAGTATAAATTTTATGTGTGAAACTAGTTACATGTTCACAATGTTATACATGTACCTAGTTTTGAGTACATAAGTTTATGTGTGAACATGATTACATGTTCTTAATGTTATGAATGAGACTTATTATGTGTTCACAATGTTATGTTTGGACCTAGGTTCATCTCCACAATTTTATGCATGAACCTGATTAAATGTTCACAATGTTAGGTGTGAACCAGATTACATGTTCATAAAGTTATTAATAGACCTATTTTCATGTCTATAAGGTTATGTGTGAACCTAATTACAGTTTCACAAAGTTATGCAAAGACTTGGTTTTAATGATGAACCAAATATCAAAATCAATTTCAATTTCTAACCTCAAAAATGATAAAAACATCAATTGTGATAATCCATTGATATGTGAATCAATCTTATTAGAATGATTGAATCACATTAGGCATGGGATAAAAAAACAGGTATAAAACTAATGAAAACAATTACCTACCATGGTTTTTTACTGATCGCAAATAAATAATACCTCTATATAGCAGTCATTGGTGAGATCAAAAATCTCCAATTGGCACACAACTTTCTAATCCATGATTTGTCCTTGATCATCTCAAGAATACTCTCCTAATGGATCCTCTCTCAATCCCTTAGGTTATGGTAATAAACCTAGGGAGTTTCCAAAAGTTTTTCATATATAGTATTGTTTGTGTTTGGGATTAATTTTAATAATTAAATAAATATAGTAATTTACTTAATTATTGTTCCCCACATGATGGTGCTCAAGCCTAACACTTGATGCACACAAAGATTTTGTTGTGACTAGGGTAAATCCCACATTATAGATTTAATGGAGGTCTCAAATTCTTCATCTAAGACAATTTTCGGGGTTTAATCAACAATTTCCTTAAATATGTTCTTATCTGATATAATATGTTTAGTATTTATGTTATATCCATACCAGGCCTCTCAGTTCCCCCTAATCATGTACTAACTTAGTGACTATCTTGAAAAATGTAACTTAACATATTACAAAGTTTTTCAAGAAAAAAATAAATCATTATATTCTCACTGCCTAAGGGATTTTTATCCAAAAAAATAAAACCAAATGAAAATATGAGGGTACTTAGCTCTCAATTGGTTCTCCCTCTCATATGTACTCTCTTGATGATTATCGTGCTTATACCAGAAAAGATCCAAGGGAATCACTCACCCATAGAGGATATTTTTATTTTTGACAGTCAATCTCTATTAGGTACTCTTTAAACAAAACTTTTTCATGGAGTTCCATCTCAACATAGTTCACAACATGCAATGGTTAATGCACATACCTCCTCTATTATGACATGTAAAAGATTTCTTATGCCCAGTATACCTGGGAAAATAGGGCTAAGTGGTAAAACACCTCACCAAATCAATACAGTATCTTGAAAGGGCCAATGAATCTCATAAATAAGTTACCAATACACCAAAATATATAATACCCACATTGATTTGAGACCTTATGTAACAAATAGTCTCTATCCTAGAAATATAGAGGCATACATCGTTAATATTTATAGGACTTCTAATTTATTTATAAAGTCTTCATTCACTCATGGGTGATCTAAACCCTCTCTGTTGTCACTCACACCAACTATGAGCCCATGATGGATCAGTCCAACCTAGAGGTGACCTATAGGGTCTCATATTCAGGGACTAACATATTTCCATGTTGATGGTTTAATGGTTTATATTGTTTTAGGAAAAATATACCAAGGGTAGGTGATCCTACCAATTAATATAAAATCTAACAAGAAAGGTCGTAGCATGTCATCTAGAACAAGAATGGTCTGTTTTATATGGCTATCAGTCAAGGGGTGAAATTTCATGCTAAAATGAAATTGATTCCTAATAGATTTATGTAATACTATTCATAACCATGGAATGAAGTGATAATTATATCTTGAAATGATATTTGAGGGAACTCTATCAAGTTGAACTATCTCCAACATGTAAATCCATCCAAATATCTCTAATAAACTCTACTCTTGGATAATTAGGAAGTGGGATGACTTGGTGAGTAAACCAGTGATCACCTATATAACATCACATCCTATAGGAATTAATGGGAGTGTCATCATGAAGTCCATGGATATACCATCCCACATCAACTCTAGAAAAACTAGGGGTTAAAGTAAACCCATTATAACCCGGTTCTCAAACTTCACATTCTCACCACATTCCCAGGTATGTTATTTCATGCATATATTTTAGGGTGTTTTAAAACACTTATTTGTTCAATATTATTGATATTCTTTCAAAAATTTAGGCTATTTAACTTGTTTTGTGATTTTTGGAAAGATTCAACCATTATTTGGAAAATGTACAAAAAGGGATGAATATCATGAGCTAAACACAGAACAACATCAAAATATTGAAGCTGGAACCCAAAATCACTTGGTACTAGAGACAAATGTAAAACCTAGAAAAAGAAATTTTTACATAATGAACCCATTAACATCTTGAGAGTATTACCATAATCCATATTTTTTTATTATTTTCAATTGACCGTTTTAAGAGGAAAGTGTGAAACCTCAAAAAAGCCCACCATTTTCAACTCATCAAGAGAGTAAAACTACACTGCCCACATTAAAATTCAAAAACTGCACCTAGAAGATTTTCAAAAGTTTAAAAGTTCAAATACCAAAAATCTATCAAACAGAACCAGATCACATGCCGATGCGCTACTTGGGATACTAACCCTTGATATCCTCACTTCCATAATCACATCTCCAGCATCAGTCATCATCGCCACCCACTGTCATCATCTCACCGGAGCTGGAAAAAGTCACATTTTCGATGGTCGAAACATTGTCACCGTCCACCTCCCTATGCTGCCTGATTAGACACACATCCCAAAGACCCTTGCAGACCACCACACATCTCCACCTTGGAGAGACTGATGGAATCTAGATCCAGAGCAGAGAGAAGAGCGATCTTTTGCAGGAGACGACGGCTAGAACCTTGTAACCATCGATGTCGAAGAAACCCAACATCGAAGACACCATCACATGCAACCTCAAAACGACAACATCACACCATGACTTCATACCCAATATCCACACTGTCGTCCCTTTACCTTTGAAATCACCATCTATGGTGATAACCAACATCACGTAAAAGAAAATAATTGAAACTAGATACCAAACCAGATACCAAGTCGACTTAACCAACAAGGTAACGTTAAATAGAACAAGCACTTGAAGAAAAAAAACACAAACCATCATTGAAAAAATTGAGGAATATTCACCAAGAAGATTTGAAAATCTAGAAACAATCTTCATCATAAAAATCATCATGTTCATGGAGCACTGAAGGCCGCTGAACCGCACAAACCAAAACGTTAGTGTTACCCCAAACACCAGCTTGGATTGAGAGAGTTGCAGAAGAACCCGAGGTCAGAGTAGGGATGTTAGCACCATAGGAGACCGAAAGCAAGAAATGTCGAAGATCCATAAAACCAAAAGTTGTCCAAGAAAAAGGAAACAGACTCTGGTAGCACCAGAAAACCCCTCGTTCGCCAAACCACAGAACCCAAAGCCTATTATAAACCTCTGCTCCATCGCCGACTTGGAGTAGTGTAGATAATCGTAAGACCAGAGTAGGGTAGGGTTTCCAAGGTCTTCCATAGCACACAAAATAATGAAAATGATGAATAAAAATACGAGGAAGGCTGAAGGAGGAGGAGAGGGGAAGATCCATCGCTGCCGAGAGGGGATCGGAAACCCTAGGGGTGGAGCCACCGAGATCAAGAGAGGCCAGGCGAATTCGGGGCCATCTCTCATCATGAGAGTATTGGGAGAAGAATATTTGGAGAATTTTTTTTCATTGCCACATCTTACCAGACGTGAACCCTATTCTTGACATAGACCCACCAAAAAAGTGAACCTTTTGACATAGATATGAGGTGTCCACCATGGAGGCCTATTTATACACGCCTACATAATAACAACAGAGCTACCAGGAAGATTGGATATAAGTTAATGGCACCTTCCATGACTCACGATCAACCATAGAGCTCTATTTCTACTACCAATATTCATCAGCATTATTAATCGTGTATCCATGTATTCTAATTCTAATCACTCTTAATAGAAACGTTTAGTTATTTATTTTTCTGGTAATGTAACTTTAAGGGGAAGTTATGTTTGGTATTATTTCTATTTTATTTCCATGTTTTTTGTTTATGAAACTCTATTTATCAATTTCAATCATATTCTTTTCATATTGAATGTAAATTTTCTTTGATCAAAGGAGTTTCATTTTATTTATTTAATTAATTTCCCCAGTTTTTGTATGAAAATTATGCAATCTTGGTTGATTATGTTTAAATAATGTTCTGGGTTACTTAGTCATGTGATCAAACCTATTAGTTAACCATTCCAATGGTGCAATTACAAGATTAGTGTAAGGTACCCAGACCAGAGATCCCTAATGACCCAATTCAGAAAGTAAGCATGAATGAACAAAAGATCAATTGGATCCCAATCAAATGAACATGAAAATAAATAAATCAATAATTCTCCATCATCAGAAATCAAGAAGTAATTTTTTTACTCTTATTTTTCCCTCTCAAATAAATCAACAAATTTTATTCCAAATTCCTACAATTAATTTATAGAATACAAAATTTTTTTTTGCGTTAAAAACATGGAATTGATATGTGTCACACTTTTTAGTTAGTTCTTCTATGTTTTATAAGTTATTAATTTCTTAAGCATTATAGGAAACTAAAGATTCCTTAGGGGTTGTAAAAATTTTGGTATTGCTTCCAAGGACATTTTCTATTATACTGAAGTTAATTAGTAATTATGATAATTATTATTAATTTCCGTCACTTTCTTCCACTTGGTTATGTCATTATGTTGTTTTAGATACAAACCCATTGAATGATTACTCCACTCTCGTGAAAGAACAATTTGACGATCTTTCATCTAATCTAGAGTTTGATAGGACCATATAAAAGCAGATAAAAGTGAAATAAGAAGTATAACAAGAACAATACATTATGGATGGTGAAGTTCCAAGATCACCACTAAAGATATAAATTCTCAAGGAATACAGAAGGCCATTAATATTCAGTATTCAGCCTAGTATTCTGATGGCACTAGTTATCGCACCTTAGTTTGAGATTAAGACAACTATCATCCAGAAGATATCAAACTGAATCCAATTTGTTGGATTATCATATGAGGATCTTGACATTCATATAGAGTGTTTTGTTGAACTCTATGATACCTTTCAATTTAGTAAAGTTTCCATGGATTCATTTTGGGAAATATTATTTCTTTTTTACTTAAATAAAAGCATAGGTAATGGATTCAAATCCTCCCTTCTCATTCCATCACTACATGGCATGATTTTGTGAGAATTGTTATGGCTCGATTATTCACACCAACAAAATCAATGAAAAATTGGGAAGAGATCATAAAAATTAATTGAATTGATTATGAATCATTGTACAGTGCATAGGAAAGATTCAAATATTTAACTCAAAAATTCCTCATTCATGATTTTGAAAAATGGTGGTTAATTCACACATTTTACAAAGGACTCTTATAGGAAAACATGTCCATTATAGATGTTTCATATAGAGGATCACACAAGAAGAAGTAACCAAAATAAAGCTACAATATTATGAATAATATATTTAGTAATATATTCTAGAATAAGACAAAAACCACCCAAAGGTGATGGGTTAACATGGTATACAATAGCTGAATGGCTCCTCAAATGGAGTTTATAACTATGAATATGGATGGGATAAGGGATATTCATAACCCCCAAGGTATTTATACTGAAGATAAAAAATATAGGGATTATAATCAATAAAATATAATTCAATGGTACATGTAGTGATAACCACAAGACAAAGTTTACCAAAAAAGGAATAAAGGGATTTTTACAACAAGAACCATAGGGTAACTCACTTTCAAGATAGATCCATACCTTGGAAGAAACATTGTCCCCATTCTTGACTGCAATTGGAGTTTTAGTAAATGAAATAATGAGAGAATAAATGAATCAATGGGATGAATTAGGGAATTTGGATATTTGAATTGGTCAACTCACAGAGCATCTTAGAGAGAGGGAAAGATGATTTTTATAAGAAACCCATTAATCACACCCACATGTATATATGAAAACAATAACTTCAATAAGTGGAAATATCATTGAGGAAAACCATAAAGTATGTAGAAGACAACAAGAAAATCATGTTAGGAAAGAATTTAAATTGATGGAAAATACTAATAGGGAAAAATATTAAGAATAATAAAAATCTAAAAAACCAAAACTATGCAAATCATGTCTACCATATACATAGAGGATGAACCAAGAAAAATGGAATTGAAAAGAGGTAAATTTTCTGAAAAATTTAGAAAATTGAAAATTAATATACTTTTTTTAGAATAAATTTCTAATACGTTATCAAAATAAAAGTTTCTAAATGATACAGTAATGAGAAAAATACAACTAGAATAGAACAAAACAATAGCACTCTCGGGAGAGTTCCCTATTGTGGTATCAAAGAACCTACCCAAGAAGCAATAAGATACAGGTTTATTAATCCTTTTCTTTATTTTTTATACTAAATTTAGATCATATTTATGTGATTTAGGTACAAGAATTAATATCATGTCACACACCAAATTTAAAATCCTATGACTAAATGGAATAAATCACACATGAGTTTCACTTTAACTAGCTAATTAAATAGTGGAATCCCCAAGAGGACCGATCAAAGCTTGAAAGTTTATCTTCCCCATGGACTTCTTAGTGATTGATATGAAAGAAGATAAGAAAACTATTATTCATAGGAGAGTATTTTTATAAACTATAATAGCACTAATAGATGGTAAAATTAGTGATTTGTGTTTGAGAGTAGAAATTGAGCAAGTATGTTTCAATATACATAGAGTAATAAAGAATTGTGATGTGAGAGAGGATAATGATTTTGGAGAAGAAAATCTATATGATGTTAAGGTTATCTCTAATGTTTAAGAAGTAAATAAGGTAGATAGTATTATTAAAGAGTATACTCAAAATATAAGTACTTTTAAGAAGAAATAAAGATGAGAGGTCTGGAAAAATACATTAAAAAACAGACTAACTCCATTGATTTTGATAATAGACAACACTTATGGATGGTACATGAAATTCCATTTAGTTTTTCTGGGTTAAGGAAGAAATGGTGGATTGGTCGGATGGAAATCCAAAAATTAAGACCATTAAAAAAAGTTAATAAATTTATATATGAAGGAAAGCGACTGAACTATATGGATAGGACACAACGGAGACCATTTGTGGACCCTAACAAGGTAAAAATATTTCGATCAATAGTCACCTAACCTAAAACTAAAATAGGTAAGGCTGAGCTAGTATCATTAGAAAAATCACTTTTGGGAGGAAACTTCAGTTTTTTAGGATTTCTCTTTATTTATTTTCTATTTTTGGGCACATTCACTCTCCCCAAAATATTAAAAATATCACTGAAATTGAATGCACTTTCATCAGTCATTATTTTTACAAGACCGTCAAGACTCGAGAAAGAAGTATAAAGGTAGAATAGGATGCAACAAGACCACTTCACATCATGAAATACATATAATACATTTCATGAAACCCATCCACATCATCAGTTCTGTGCGGGGAAGAACCTGCACATCCATATTTAAAGTGGTATTCAAAGAAGAGTTAGTGTTCTAATACTTAATTTTTCTACTGTATTCCCACATTTAATTTATATTAAATTTTAAATAAAAATTTTACGCCTCCACATGATTATTTCATTAATAAACTATACTAGGAGACATAAACTATTTAACATACTCAAAATTATAATAATTTAAATTTATTTTTCAATTAATTTGTTTGTGAAAAAATAGAAAAATGTAGTAGGGATAACCATGTGGATTAGGATATCGAAAATGATGATTTAGGGGAGTAGGTTAATCATTGTAAATGAAATTTTGACCATTCCTAAATTTCTAGTATTTTTGTTAATTAATTTCTAATAGTGGTTGTCTCAACCCTTCATCTACATTCTTGAGACATCCTCTGGGATTAATATTTTCCATTATTTCTTAAAATATATTTTTATGAGACTTATGATTTTTCTCTTCTAGAAATTTCATTCCATCTTATCAAAGATTTTACTGGAGGGAATCACATTTAATATTATTGATTCATATTTTATTTAAACCATTATCCTTGGAACCAACTTACATGAATCCTTTTGAAACCCATAAAAGCCATAAATAGACTTGTTAAGAAATAAACTAAGTTACAAGAATATTTTATCCATTCTAACCATCTTATAAATATATTGTATAATATTTAAAAGAATAAGTGTGGGGGGAGACTTTCCAAGGTGTATATGGATATACTTCATTGATCATACTATACTTGAACTTTTATTATGATTTTGGGAGTGGTCATCACATAATTCATGATAAATTATCATTATTTACCTCTCTTGTTGAAAAAAATGAATAAAAGTTGGGTTGCGTCTTAGAAAAAAATCAAAATCACTATTACTAGAAAAACAAATATTTTATATAGTTAGGTGTTGGATGTGAGATTTTTATAAAACACAATTTTTGAAAAAAAAAAATAGAAATAGAGGGTGATTCAATCATTTTTATTACTTGTATCATTAGCACAGTTTGGGATTTTTTTGGGGGGAAGATATAAATGAAATATGTTGAGGGAGATTTTAACTGAGCCTATATTTTGGATATCATGTAATATTGTTTAGATTCAAACCCCCCATTTTGAGCTTTGTTTGTTTTTTCATCATTACACAACTACCCTAATCCCTTAGAGACATTTGAAACTAACGTTAAATACCTCATGATTATCATTGATTTATATCTTTACATGGTGTAGATGCCAGATTCCTTTTAAACCTATGGTTAGTGACATGTTCTTAAGGTATGTAATGATCTAGATTTACAATTTTACCCTAATAATACGTAGAAACATTCTAAGTGAGGTAAATTTAAAATTAAATAACTATTAATAATGAATTGAAAAATAAAAATAAGTAAATAAATTTTTTTGGTTATTTAAAAGAATAAAAGTGAAATAATTTGTCATTTTGTTTCTTTGAAAAATAAAGTGTTGAGGAATTATTATGTGTGATACTCAAACATTTTAGTTTCCCATTTAATCAACTAATTTTACTTACATTGAGCTTAAATAATGATATGTCAAGTTTCCTTTGTAGTATATTGAGATTCCATCCTTCAGGAAAAGTCTATAGTCAACTGTGGGGGATTTTGGTACATATATTTCATACATATATTTTTGAGTGTTTTAATATATTTATTTTTTATATAAATTATTTTTTCAAATATTTATACTATTTTAACATGTTTTGTGATTTTTGGTAGGATTCAACTAATATTTTGAAAAGGAAAAAAAGAGATGGATATTGTGAGCTAAACACGGTGTGACACCAGAATATTGAATCTGAAAGACAAACATTTCATGATGGATATTGTGAGATAAACATTTCACGATGTGAACCCACTGAAAAAAAGGGATTATATGGATGTTGAAATGAGGTTTCCACTATGGTGGCCTATTTATACATACCTATGGCCACACAATATATCTATCCAGGATATAGGATATACATGGACAATAGATTCCAAGACTCGTATGCCATAGTGGATCCATTATATTTTTATCACTCTTCACCACCATTATTCTCCAAGTATCCATGTCTTCTCATTCTCATTTTTCTTAGCATGAAGTAGTAGTTCTTTAGGTGCTGAGTGATGATATTTTAGGGATAATTGTTATTAGGGATTATTTCAATTTTCTTTTCATGTTTTAGATTCCTAAAACTCTATTTCTCAATTCTAATAATCTTCTATTTGTATTGCATGACCATTATTTGTGATCTAAGGAGTTTCATTTTATTTCATCAGATAATTGTCAGGGTTTTTATTTGACCATTATGCATTCTAAGTCAATTATGTTTGAATAAGTTTTTGGGTCACCTAGTCCTATGATCAAACCTAGAATTTGACCATTCTAGTAGAGCGATGACATGATTAGTGTAGGTTACCCAGACCAAGGATAACTAATGACCCACTCCCAATAAAAATTGTGAATTGGCATAAAATCAATTGAATCCCTAGAACAAAAACATAACCATCACTAAACCTGACATACTCCATTATTGGATTTCAAATCCCAATCAGTTTACTCTTCATCTTCTATCTTTAATCAATCAATCAATTAAATTTAAAATTCCAATAATTAATTTAGATCATATGGGTCGTCCTATGGGTTCGACCCACAGACTTTATTAGTACCACACATTTTTAGTTATATTTTCAATGTTTTATAACATATTACATTTATATATCCCCATAGGTAACTAATAATTCCCTAGGGGGTATTATTCCATTTCCTTGAAGTATATACTCTCTCAGAGTCATGATCCTAGAGGAACTCTTTCCTTTGCTTCTATATCAAGTTAAGATCATTTTATGATAATATATACCTGATACTCTTGTGGTTAGAAAGAAGATAAACTGCTTACCCATAAGGTAATGTCACCACCTCTTCAAGAAGAATACTATCGGCTACCAACTCTAGATCATAGGTCACATAATTCTTCTTATGAGGACAAATTTATCATTACCCATAAGTTATCACTACCTACCATTGCATCAAGACACATACAATCGTATCCCCAAAGGCATCGTGGAACACTACGTACTAAACACCATCCTCTAGGAGTCTCAAAATTGGGGTGTAATCCAACCTCTCCAGTAGCTCCAAAAAACCTTCTAGAACCTCTTCTTACACATGTAAGGATACCCATTCAAAATAAAAATATTCAAGGGTGATAATATCCAAGATAAATCATGAATTAATCTATAGTACTAGTATCCAAGCTAAGGAATCTCTACACTTATGTCATGCCCTTAGGTGGATCCAAAGCTAACACTGCCTCAGCCTTTGCTGAGTCCACTCCCACACCCTCTGCTGAGATCACATGTCCCAAAAATTATACCACTTGAATATTGAACTGACACATTATGAGCTTCCAATAATATTGGTTCTATTATAGTATTTATAGGTCTATACTCTAGTGTCTTGTATGGTCCTCCTCATATGTCTAGTATGATTGAATGTCATTGGTGAGGACCACGAAAAAAATTATCTAGAAAGGGGAAAAGATATACTTCATGAGTTCCTTGAAAATTTATGATGTATTTTTTACATCGAAAGGAATCACCATGTACTCATTATGACCATGGGGTGATCAGAATTCCATTTTCAGTATATTCATTTACCAAACTATAAGCTAGTGTTTACCTGATTTGAGGTCAATATTTGAGAACTATCTGTAACGTCCTGGTTCTGTGTGCCACCCAAAGGTGCCTCATACCCAGTTGGTCACATGGCCTTAAGATAATTTCCCCAAATGTTAGAGGCTATCAAATAACAGTGAGATCCTTGTGTGTGATAGTGGGAAAACTATTCCCTCATTGGAAGTGTAATGCAGTGGTAAGAAACAGATAATAATAGTGAAAGCAGTAATAACATGACATAAGTAAACAACAGAAGACTGAAAGTAATCAACAACTGGAGCACATATATATAAATGATTCATGATACATATGTCTAGGAAATTAGACATACAAGTCACAATACGAGAATATAGTACTAAACCGAAGTATAAAGAAAAAAAATAAACCCCAGCAGCATCACAAGCCTCATTTTGGTCCCATGATATTCATCACCACAATAATCAAGTACCTGTAGTAGAAGGGAACTTGACATTACATATACCTACATCAATACAATCTCCTTGGGACCTAAATCAAGACCCAAACAGGGTGTAAGACGAATCTCAGTAGGCAACCACCCAAATATATGTGCCTAATAGTCAGTGAATATATATGGAAGACAATAAAAAATGAAGTAGTAAACAAGGAAGTTCTTAAAAATAATGAATCCTACAGTTTCAATTGCATTCATTTTCATATATCAAGTAAGCAGATAATCAAAAACAAGTAACCCTATGGGAATTACTCATAGAATAACCCCTCTGGGTCAACCAATCAAACACCAGAAACCCTCTGGGAAGTACTTAAAGTCTAACCCCTCTGGTTAAGTTTTAGCAAAGAATATATGAGGAAGCACTCAGCATCAATTCACATTAGGTCTTGTATCAATAACTATTAACACTATGGGGAAGTATTCAACGACTAATTCCTCCTATGGTCTCGCAACGTGGAACTACAGACACTCTGAGGGAGCACAAAGTCCATCCCCCCAATGTTCTCACAATGTAAAAGTAAACAGACACACTGGAGTTTCCCTCAGCGTCCATTCCCCCTATGATCTACTACACCGGGTTCCCATAACCCTGTGTAAGTCAATCATGCACAATGATGTTCAAAAACCAAAGTAAACATTAAGAACTAATTGTATAACAACTTTCATGAACTACTTGGATAAACAGCTACAAACATATAACAACATTGGATAATATAACTACACCCTAACAACACTAGGCATGGAAAACAAGCTGCCTAACCAGAAAAGCTTGACCAAATGGTAAATATCAAAAAAAAAATGGAAACACATTCATAGCATGGTAAATAACCCTATTAACAATCAAACAACCTCTACTCAGGCACACAAGGAATACTAGGCACTAACAGGGATAAAATACCTAAAGACATGATACCCTATTCAAGGGTATCAGGCACTTTTGCACATAAAATTCAAATAATAACTACGGAAATTCTCAAACCACCAACCTCAAAGTGGTACACTCGATATAATTGAATCCCATACTTTGATTAGACCTAGATCATTGTATATCTACAAAAATGTCTAAAGAACTCAACCAATAATATCTCACAAAAGAAGAGAAATCCGAAAACGAGGCTCTAGAAGAAAGAAGAGCTCACCGTGCTGATTCTAACACAATCAAAGGAGGTTGAATCTAAGAATAGATGATAGATCAGGGGATCTATGAAGAATCGTTCTCCTAGGTCGCTCTTGGATGAGTCTTCTTTAGAAGAAAATTTTTATGTCTATTAGACGTGACCCCAGTCTGTTTAATCCATTAAAAAGAAATATACACGACATGTATTTTAAAAGTACACGACGTGTATATGCCTATACTGGGAACCACTTTAGGCGGTCCTACCATGTCTTCACACGGTCGTGCATTTGGCTGTGAGATGACTAGACACAACATGGACTTAGAGGTAGGGTACATGGCATTTTCAAGGAAGTACGTAGAGTGTATTCCTAAAATTTTCTTTCTTCCAATTTTTCCTCAAATCATCTTGAAATTAAAAAACATACCAGAAAGAAATATCTGGGTCATTACAAACTTTACCCCACACAGATATTTGTTCCTGAATTTCCCTAGAAAGGTAGCATAGAAGAAGAATCTTCAAATATATCTGGCCATTGTGATTGTACATTGGCCTCCCACTCCCATGTCTCGTCCTATCCCCGCTAATGCTGCCATAGCACTCGTACCATATGAATAGACCGGCCACAAAGAACCTTTTCACTATGATCAATAATCCAGATATGATGCTCCTCAAACAATGCGTCCACCTCCAACTCAACCTCCTCAGGTTGAAAAACATGAGGCAGTTTTGAGAAGTAACGTTGTAGAGTAGAAACATGGAAGATGTCGTGCATCGCCTGACACCTCTGAGGTAATTGCTACCGATAGGAAATTGGACCGACTCTCTCCAAAACCTCAAATTTTCCAAAATGTCTCAGAGAAATCTTACCTTGTCTCATAATCCTTCTATGTGCCCACCTAGGTTTGACACATAGAAATACTAGATCTTCAACCTCGAACTCTAGAGGTCGTCCCCATCGATCAGCATAAGACTTCTGTCATAACTGTGCGGTGGAAATCCTCTTCCAAATCAACTCTCTCTCCTCTGTGGTCTCCTGGACAGGACGAGGTCCCATCATAGCTTTCTCTCCTACCTCCATCCGACATAAGGGTGATCGGCATGGCCTACCATACAAAGCCTCATAAGGTGCCATCTGAATAGTTGCTTGAAAACTATTATTATAGGAAAATTACACAAGAGGTATGTGCTTCTCCTAATAACCTCCAAAATCATGGATACATTCCCAATGAATGTCCTCTATCACCTGAATAGTATGCTCAGACATTCCATATAAATGGGGATGGTAAGTTTTAATCAAATGTACATATGTACCCAAGGCCCTCTGCAGTCCCTGCCAGACCCGAGAAGTAAAATGGGTGTCCCCATCTGAAACAATGGAGTGAGGAACCCAATATAAACGTATGTTCTCTCCAATATAAAACCTTACACTCTCGTCAACACTGAAGGTATTCTTCATTGGTAAAAAGTTTGCAACCTTTGTGAGACTGTAAATAGTAACCCAAACTGCATCATTCCATTGAGGCGACCTCAGAAAACCTATCACGAAGTCCATCGCGATATCATTCCAATTTCACATAGGAATAGGTAACTACTGCAAAATCCCTATTGGACTTTGATGCTCTTCCTTCACTTGATGGTAGGTGGAACACCTCATCATAATACCAGCAACATCTCTCTTCATACCAGCCCACCAATACTAATGGTGTAGATCTCGATACATCTCGGTGATGCTAGGATGAACTGTCCAAACTGAGGGATGAAAATCTTGCATCATCTCCTTGAATATGTCTCATAACACCCACAAGCAACCATGAAAATGCAATATCTCATCCTCACCTATGATCCATCCTGGAATAGGGCCCTCTCCTGACACACTCTCCTATATATCTAGGATTTATGAATCTAATAGCTCCCTCATTCGCTCTCAATCAAGTACAGTAGAGGTAGAAGCCATAGAAGAAAGAAATGTATGCACATGTCTGTCATTCACATCAAAATGCATCTTAGAGAATAGATCCATAAGCTTCCACTCACTAATGTCCTCATGAAATTCCTATTTCTAAGTCCTTATTCTCATGGCATTAGCCACAACGTTGTCTTTCACAGGCGTGTAGGAAAGATCAAAGTCAAAATACTAAAGGTACTCAACCCACATTCACTGTCTCAAATTCAGATCATGCTGTGTAATGACATAATTGAGGCATTTTTGATCAGTGAAAAAGAAAAAATTCTCTCCCAGAAGATAATTTCTGAAACAGTGTAAATCATGAACATTTTTAGCCAACTCAAGATCATGCGTTGGGTAATTCCTCTCATGTGGCCTCAACTGTTGAGGCACGTACACAATGACTCTGTGTATTTGCATAATCACTACTCCCATCCTGATTACTGATGACTCACAATATACCTTATAGATCTTTCCTGACTCTGGAAATACTAGTATCGATGCTGAAGTCAACCTCCCTTTTAGCTCCTAAAAGGCTAACTCACAAGAATCTGACCAAAAGTGATTCGCACCCTTCTTAGTTAGGTTGTGGTGCTACTAAGCTTGAAAAGTCTTTTATGAAACGTTTTTATAATCCATCTAGCTCAAGAAACCACTGCACATTAAATAAATTCTTCAGCTACTCCTAGGAAACTATTTCTCTCACTTTATCTTTGTCTATTGATACTATTTTCTCTGAGACAACATGTACCGTGAAGTGAATCTGGTCCATCCAAAAGTTGCATTTTGAGTGATTAGCATATAACTGGTTCTCTATCAGTGTACTTAAAATGATCTCAAGATGGGTAGCATGGTCATGTTGATTGTGAGATTACACTAAGATATCATCCATGAATACCAGAAAAATGGAATTCATGAATGGATGGAACACTTGGTTGATCAGTGCCATAAGAACTACAGGCACGTTGGTGAGACCGAATGACATAACAACATACTCATATAGACCATAACTACTATGAAAGGTTGTATAAGGTATATCTGATAGTTTAATGTGAAATTGATGATAACTAGATCTCAAGTCAATCTTTGAGAACACTCGGGATCCTCGAATATGATCAAATAGATCATCAATCCTCTGCAAGGGATATCGGTTCTTGACCGTGAACTGGTTCAACTTCTGATAATCCACACAAAGTTTTAGAGTACCATCCACCTTCTTTTAAAAAAGGACAATAGAACCCCAAGGAGAAGTATTGTGTTGGATGAAACCCTTTGCTTGTAACTCCTCTAACTACTTCTTGAGCTCCTGTTACTCTGGTGTAGCCATCCTTTAAGGAGGAATCGTCACCGGTGCCGCTCCTAGCACAAGCTTAATATAAAATTATACCTCTCATTCTGGAGTTAAACCTGGAAATTACTCTATAAAGACATACCTGAAATGATCCACCACTAGAGGAATGTAAATTTCTGAAGTCCCCTATTCATCCAAATATAGACTAGAAATCTGTGTTATAACTCCTCCCATCCCATGATGCTGAGGTCCTACTCTTCTCGCCTAGACATCCCATTCTCCCTTGTGTAGAAAAAAAACCACCCATTGGTGATGTAAAACTCACCCTATAACGATAAGAATAAATAATATGCAGGAAGGGAACTAACCAGACCATTTTGAACATGACATCATATCCCATCATCCATAAGACATAATGGTCCCATATAAAGTGACACCCACCAACCTCAAGGGGGAACTTATTGAACTAACGTACACTAGTCGTTCTAGTCCTCAACAGAGTTTCCAGCGTCAAGACATCAGTAGAAGTAAAAATACAGAGTCCAGGGCTCTGCTCAACAACAATAGATATGAAACTAAGAAAATACCTTGTATCAAAAAAATTAAAGAAGCTAAAACTGAGGCAACTAGAATCGTACCTCTAACTGTAGTGGGTCCCGGATCTTGATCTTTTTGGGTCTGGTCCACTGCAAAATTTTGACCTGTAATGCATCCCCGCGACCCTTCTTGACCACCATGCACTGATCCACCCTGTTGTCGCTGAAAACCTAGCGATTAGATACAACAACTGCGACCTCCACCTTGGCCTGAATGACCAGAAGAACTCTAGTTCCCTAACGGATGAGAAACTAGTGGTGCTTCTCCTGAATGAGGAGTTATAAAAGAACTCCTACAACTATATTTTGTTGAAAAGAACTAACAGAAACACTTAATATGGCCCATATTTCTCCAATATTGGAACTCCAATGGGTCTCTTGAAAAATGAGGCATTGTATACCCACTCTTCCCAAACTGGTTGCACACCACCTGGCTACCAGAAGATGTATCCCATCTCCTCGGATCTCCGCATGTAGACTCTCTACGGCACTTCCTGCTGTCAGTCAGAAGGGTACCAACTCTGGATGCTGGACCTCCCTAGCTCATAGCTCCAAAATCCTTCATATTATGCTCCATGATCAGTGCCTAGTTGACTATAGAGGTGAAGCAAGTCAACCAAAAGATGTTCACCGGATATCGGATGTCGTTCCTCAGACCATCCTCAAACTACCTCGCCAGGAATAACTCATCACCTCCTGGGAAAGGTGTGAGGAGATGCTGCTCTGTGAAGTGATAAGAATACTTCCTGACTGAGAGAGTACCCTTCTCCAAACTCATTAACTCTCGAGCTCGATCGTCCCTCAAAGTCTCTGGGTAGAAGTAATCATATAAGGAACGTTGGAACTCATCCCAAGCCATAACCTGCTGACGTCCCGCCTATGAGATCACATCCCACCATCTCTTGGTAGAGTCCCGAAGAATATACATAGTGACCTTCACCCACCACTCTTGAGGCATCTCCAGATGCTCAAAGATAGATATCATGGCTTCCAACCATGACTCAGTAGCCTGAGGTCCTTCATCCCCTGATAAAGTGGGAGGATGTTGCTGCTGAAAGACCCACGTCAACTATACCATACACGGGAAAGTATGTGGCGCTCCCCTGAAGGTATTCATAAACCTCATGAAGCCTTTTTGGAACTGTGCATCATCACCTATGTCTGGAATGATGGATGGTGCCAAGATAGGCATGATAGGAGTATCTACTGGTAGTCTCTAACTAGCCATGTCCGGTGTCTAATCATTGCCCTATATTTGGTGAAGAACCAGAGGACGCCTTAGTGGTATGACTATATAAGGTCAAGCACACACCTCATTTCAATATTATCAAGGACTGAAACTTAGAAGTTTCATAAAGGTATAGAAGAATGAATCATTCAAGTTTTCCAAAACTATGACACACGGTGTGTATGACCCTTACACGACATGTTCCTTTAAGCCTTCGCATGGGCGTGTACTTCTGCCAACCTCGGTCATGTAACACCCCATGCACATGAGGTGTTCTCCCAAGACATGGCGCGTACTTGAATCATTTTCCCCTACTTGAGTTCATCTACACAACTAACCCACAAAGTTATCATAGAGAAAGACTACACTGTGTGTTTGTGCCAGACACAACATGTACCAGAAAGAACTTCACCAACCCAGGTTGTTAGTCACACGACCGGTTACACAGCTGACTCTACACTGCATGTTTGTGCCAGACACAATTTGTAATCACTACCCATAATCCACCCGTGTCGTTTGTCACATGTCCGGAAACATGGTCTATACATGTGGTGTGTACGCCTGGTACATGGTGTGTTCCACCAAGGATTTACCAATCCCATGTCTCTACCCACACAGCTAATGATACGGTTAGAGACTATAAGGTGTTTACATATAATACATGGAGTGTACTTAATAAAATCAGTTCCTTCCTGAACAGAAGGATACATGGTGTGTATTCAGCAATACACACCATGTATTCTAGGTTTTTACTGTCATTAAACCTCAGAAACTACTTCAGAAGGCCATAAAACACTGAAACGAACATTTAAGTTCCATATTCCAATCCATGGGGTCCCATACTCCCCATGAATAAATTCTCGGCATCATATACATGTCATATAAAAGGAATAAAAACGTAATGATTTTCCAAATTCTGATCTATGAGGGCTCATAACACCTTAAGAACTAAAGTTTGGTGTTCATTCAAACAAAACCTTACACAATCCAATGCCCTCTAAAGTTGCAGGTATTCTATCAAGGCATCTATCACAACAACATGCATATCTATCACAACAACATGCAATTAGTAATTCACCCTAAAAGGAATATAAATAATTCATGACATGTGATCTCTAGAAAGTGCCTATATGATGAATGAGATGGAATAACCATATATCATCAGGTTGCAACAGAAATAGAACCAGAATAATATCAACAATAAGAGAAAAAACATGTGAATCACCCAATGGTGAAATCAAATCAACTATAATAATTACAATATCAAAAATATTTCAATAATCTAGGTAAATTATCTTTTCCCTGTACACAAGTTAACTACTCCTGGGCATAGCTTATTACCAAGTACCTATTCCTTGCTATCCACGGCTATATGCTCTAAATAGTAACTCAAGAAGAAAATAATTCCTCCGATACCACTTTGTAACGTCCCGGTTTCGGGTGCTACCCGAAGGTGCCCCATACCCGGTTGGTCACATGGCCTCAAGAACATTTACCCAAGTGCATGTGGTTGCCGACTAGAAGCAAGGTCCTTGGGTGTGACAGTGGGGAAACTATGCCCTCATTGGCATAGTAATGCAGCGGTAAGAAACAGATAACAATAGCGAAAGTAGTAATAATATGCAATAAGTAAACAATAAAAGATAGGAAGTAATAAACAACTAGAGCACATATATATAAATGATGCATGATACATATGTCTAGGAAAGCAGACAAACAAGTCATAATGTTGGAATATAGTACTAAAACAAAGTATAAAAAAAAATACTCCAGCAGCATCGTAAGCCTTATCTTGGTCCCATTCTCTCTAACTCCACAACAATCAAGTACCATAAGTAGAAGGGCGCATTACTTTATCTATACTTGCAGTAATTGAATCTATTTGGGCCCAAAATCATGAGCCAAACATGGTGTGAGACGAATCCCAATAGGAAACCACCCAAAGATTTGTTTCTAATAGTCAGTGAATAGATATGGAAGGAAATACGAAATACTCATAGCCTAACCCCTTTGGTTCAACCAATCAAACACAAAAATCCCTCTGGGATGTACTAATAGTCTGACCCATCTGGTCCAATTTTATAAAAGACTCTTTGAGGAAGCACTCGCCGTAAATTCCCCATGTGGTCTCTTATTAGTAACTATAGACACTCTAAGGAAGAAATCAACATCCAATTCCTCCAGTGGTCTCATAATGTGGAACTAAAGACGCTCTGAGGGAGAAAAAATTCCCCCCATGGTCTCGCAATGTTGAAGTAAACAGACACTCTGGAGAATCCCTCAACGTCCATTCCCCCAATGGTCTACTACACCAGGTTCCCACAGCCCCGTGTAAGTCAATCGTGCACAAAGATGTTCAAAAACCAATGTAAACCTTGAGAACTATTTTTATAATAGCTTTCAAGAATTACTTGGATAAATAGCTATAATCATATAACAGTATCAGAAAATATCACTCTATTTTAACAACACTAGGCATGGAAAACAAGCATCATAACTGGAAATGCTAGAAAAAATGGTCAATATCAAAAAGAAACATCGGAAACACATCCATAGCATTGAAAATAAACTTATTCAAAATCAAAAAACATCTACTCAGGCACAAAAGGAATAGTAGGAATTAATAGGGCTAAAATCCCTAAACATGCAATACCCTGTTCTAGGTTATTGGGAACTTTTTCACATAATATTCAAAGACTAACTACAGAAAGGCATAGACCACCTACCATGATGTTATACGATTTATATAGTTGAATCCAAACCTTTAATTTGACCTAGAACTCCTTAGATTTACAAAAATGTCTAAAACACTCAACAAAAAATATCTCATAAAAGAAGAGAAATCAGGAAACGAGGCTCTAGAAGAAGGAAGAGATCACTGTGCCGATCCCAACACAATCTACGGTGGTTGAATCATAGAATGGAGGATTGATCGATGGCTCTAAAAATAATCTCACTCATAGATCTCCCATGGACTAGATGTTTTTTGGAAAATATGTTTTTGTCAATTAGACGTGAGCACGGTCCATTTAATCAATTAAAAAGAAATGTACATTGTGTATCCTTTAAAAGTACATGATGTGTATATGCCTTTACAAGGCCCCGCTTTAGGCAGTCCATCCATGTCGGCATACAATCGTGTATGTGGCCATGACACGTCTATACATGGCATGTACTCGGATACAGGGTACACGACATGTACAAGGAATTACAACATGTGTACTCTTAAAATTTTCCTTCTTCCCATTTTTCCTCAAAAACCTCTTGAAATGAAAAACATAAATGAAAAGAAGATCCAAGTTCTTACACTATCTCTATACTTTCAACTGATCGAAGAGATCATCAATCCTTAATAGTGGATTCTTACTATTTATGTTCACCTAGTTCAGGATATAGTAATCCACACATGGATGTAATCCCTCATCTTCCTTCTTGGGGAACAAAACTAGGGCTACTTAGGGGGAAACACTTGGTATGACAAAGCTCTTCCTCCCCAAGTAATCCAACTACACCTTCAACTCCCAAAAATCTATGTGATCTATATGATATGCTATAATAGATATCTAGGTAGTTTTAGGATGAAAGTATATGAAGAGTTATATCTCTCGATGAAGAGGTAAATCAGGCATGTACTTAGAAAAAACATTCTCATACTCTACCAAAACATCAGAAAACTAATAGCTCAGAGAATCTTCATCTATATGGGTAATATTTTCCAACTGGAGAGTAATATATTGTATCGACAAACGTATGAGACCATCTTACTCTGCTTGGGTTTCCTTCTCACCAAAGAAGGAAAACCACATCTCATTTATATGGACCTGCCACATCCTCCACATAAAATAGTCAATATATGAATGGACTATAGATATCTATTCCATACCTATGATTAAGTCATAATGAATCATTTCTTCTATTAATAGATCTCATATGAATTAATCTCATATAATATTATGATCTCTTTATCAGAAGAAGTGTGCGATTGTTTAATCCCCTCTGGTAAGAGTCTTCATGAGCAAGGGTTAAGCCAAAGGCTCAACCAAAATCTCTGTGTCTCAAAGAAAAGTGTTAAGAATAGTGTTAATATCTCATATGTCCATTGGTACTATAGATAATGTATAGAAGAAACATATTACAAATTAAATAATTTCAGGAGCCTCTGTGTTAAATTCCACCAATGCATGTAGTTTTCCTCATCCCTGAACACCAGCTACGTGAGTGTAATGTAAACCACCTAAGATGATGGTGAAAAAAGTCTAACCATATCCACCTCTATTTACTCTTCTTCATCCTAGGACAAATCCTCCACCTTGAAGACCACCATTATCCTATTTTTATCTCTGATTATGTATTCTAGCAACAATCTCTCTATCAGTTGCAAATGGGTCGGACAATCCCATGTGAGATGTCCCTTACCATCATAAGAGAAACAATTCCTCTCTCTATGATAACTAGAAAAATCCTAAGAGCCTTTAACTATATAAGAAATATAATAAAATCATATCTTGAATCTTCTCATATTCCTGGATACATTTTCTTCTATTTTTTACCCACTACTAAAGTCTCAACTCCTGTATTCCCACTACTTACACCAACTATCATCATTTTCCTTCCCAAAAATCTCTCTATTACCAAATCCCACTCAATCACTTTAGTATAGGTATGAATACAATGATATATCCCTTCATCTCTGATATCTTGTGGTAGGACCTTCTTGATGTTTTTTTAGAAAAAAGGATCTCAAACCATATCCAAAGAGTATCATGAGTGGTTGGTGAACCTAAAAAATAATATTCCATGGTCATGGTACAATATAGAACCTAAAAAATATCCTTGATTCAAACATTTTACAATATGTCTAGATAGAATTAATCCTTTAAGAGAAACTCTAAATCCGTCTAATAGAGAGTTATCTTGTCACGTGTTTGAGTCACCAGACTCCACCATCTCCTGTGAATCCCTAAATAAGACTCACCGCTATCACCATAGTTGTATATGTATGTATCCTCTTATGTAAGAAAATATAGGTGACTACCTTTAGCCAGTCCTCAACTTCCAAGGGGTATATCTCACCCTAAACGTTGGTAGGTTTCAACCTCTAAAACTCATGGAGTGTTCTCATATTACGAAAATCCTCTACTAGTATTTTCCGTGCAACATGCTTTTCAATTGGTGATGTAAAGACTGTAAAACCACCCAGAGGTACCACCCCTGTACATGACCCCATACTAAAGCTTCCTCACTTGTAAGATCATCATCATGATCGTTTTGTGGAATTCTATATGGTTTTCAGTGCATAGGCATCCAGAAATTATCAAGACATACCATGGTTAATGAGTATATATAAGGAGGTGACTCATAAAGCACATGGAAACCAAAACCAGATTATTATATGATACATATTCCAATGTTTTCCCTGGAACTAGTGCCTACATGTACCAAGTCAATAATAATGTTATCAGACTCTGGGTTAATGGATACATTAGCCACTCCACCAATACTGCAGTACCTGACCTGATCGATGAACTAAAAAAACATTAACTCTACTTCCCAAGTTCTAAAAAAACCTCATAGATGGAAAATATAGAATTTATGGTTCTAATATGATCACTTCTTTGATGCAACTTTTTCATAACATGCCCCACTAGTTCCCACTTAGTTGGTGGTAAGTCAAGTGTGTCACCAAAATCTGGCCTCCAATAGGCTATAAACTGGTGACCCGTACCGAGTAGTCATATCATACACATGGGAGGCCATATCCTAAATTACTTGTACATAATCACAAATCTCAAAATACCCATACAATACTGAAAGGTATAATAATACAACTGATACTAAAATTCATACATACATCTAAATTCCATAACAACTGTACAATATAGTAAAAAATCCAAAAGCACCAAATATAATCCCACTAAAGATATAAAATATTACAACCTACAAACAAATAAGGGAAATTTGTTAAATGAAACACCTTGTACAACCCAGAATCTTTATATCTCACTATTCTCTAACTACTCTTGGTCTTCCATAGACTCCATCAAAAGGATTTTCATCTGCATAAGACACGACATGTGTGGGAAGATCCTGTACTGGGGAGAGTATAATAATGCATGGAATGATACCCTAAAATAACTAAACTTAATGCATTGGTAGTGTAGTTAGATCATCAACATGTATTCATATTAATAAAAATATGAGTCATGGAAATAGGAACACATCGATATAATCATAATTGAAACCAAGTTTTAAATAGGTCTCAACCATGCTACCATCTATGGGATTTTTCTCTAGGTTTCAAGGTAATGTTTATCTGGGAGAACTCAATCCATGATCCATGATATTAATGATGGTACTCATCTGATAGTTCATTCTCGTCAAACCTCACCAAATAAGTACTTTCTAGAAAACATAAGATCTAAATACATAGATCGAGGATCTCCCCTAGGACCATTGGGTTATACCAGACCCTACCGATAATTACCTACAAATTAGGGGATCATATGCCTGTTAAGGTTGGCCATGATGATTCATCATACCCCACCGATGGAAGATGAAGAAAATATAGAGGATTACTCCCCATGCCAGGTAGAGGGATTCCCAAACTCAATCTGAGACTAATCCTATTGAAGGGATCTCATCAAATTTTTAGGACATAATTCTTCTTTGTATCCTCATGGGGATAAACCAAGAGAACACACCCAACTAAAAATGGTCCACACTATAGAGTTGGTGGGCCTCAACCTACCATGTATAAATTACACCACATGTATTGGGAGTACACTGTGTGTCTTGTATACCCTAGGTTGCCCTGTGTCTCACCATGTCACACAACATGTCCTTATCCATATACATGGTGTGTCCAATTTGGAATCATAGTATGTAGAGGTAATGATAGCACTTAGTGTATTATTCCTTCCTGATTCCATGTACTAGATCATGTGAATGTGTACGTTGGGTTATTCCCATGTACTTTGGTTATGCCCATATACCTAGCTCTGTCTACACCAATGTATACCTAGGGTACATACTAATATTATATCCATGGGTCACATGGCTTGTGGTGGTTCCACATGTAATGTGATATTTTTCTTCATTTGTAAACCCTAGCCATTTAATCCAAGGTAACACACATCATGTGTTCTTCAGACTACATATAATGTAGTTTGTATTTTTACAAAAACATAGAATCTCCATGCATCTTCCACTCATTCCCCTACCACCATCAATACAGCCACCAATCTCATCAATAAATCATGTATCTCATTTGAATGAACCTCTCTATCACTGGTGGATAGATTCTAACCAACCAATTTTATTGGGAATCAATTCCTACCTCCCCACACCATCACCACACACCAAATCAAAAATAGGTAAACACTAATCCAATCCCTACCCACATATGATTTTCCACCTTCATCATCCCACCTTGATCACTCTATCAATCATGAACAAAAATCCATATTGGCAATCTATTGTGCCAAATAACTACCATTCAATGATCTTCCATCGGGTATAGGTTGGACCATCAGCCAATAAAAATATCAATGATGAGTATGTAAATAATAGGGGAAGAAAAGCATAAAACAAAGAAGTAGAAATGAACAAAGGTCATTTTTCATGTTGGACTCAATTCATTATTATTAAAATTATGAATGAAGAAAAAAATATCAAAATCAATATGAATTTCTAACCACTATGATGACAAATACATCAACCAAAATCAACCATCGATCCATGAATCCATACTTTTTGAAGGATTCACTCATGTTTGTCATCGGATAAATAAATTGTGATAAAACCAATGAAAAAAACACCCTACATTGGGTTTGGATTTATCCCTAATGATTAAAGCCTCCACATCATAGCTATTAAAAAGATCTCTAATCTCAAACATTCGCACAGATTTCAAATCCATGATCCGGTATTGATCATCCAAAAACACTCCTCCAAAGTATCCTCTCTAAACCCCTAGAGTTATGAAGTTAACCCTAGGGATTATTCATAAGAGAATTTATATAATGGAATTTTAGGATTCAGATTAATTATAATAATTAAATAAATATAATAATTTATTTTATTATTATTTTATCCATGATGTCTCTCAAGCCTCACACCCAATATCACAAAAATTATGTTATGCTTATGGTAAACCCACATTCCATATTTCATGGGGATTTCTTATTTCCAGTTTAAGACTTAATTTTTTTTAATAAATATATTAATTAAAAAATGGTGCTTTTGTGACATAATATATTTAAAATTTATATTATATCCATATCAGGCCACTTCAGGCCCCAAAATCCCATGCTAACTTAGCACCTAGCTCCAAAAATATTAATTAAAATATTATAAAGTATTACAAGGAAAAAAATTAATTACATGAACATATTTTAGTATTGGATAAACTATCTTTTTGGGGAAATATTTATGATTTACTCTAACCATAACAGTTTAAGTTTCATCTTTCCTTAAGAAGATTTAAATCTAAGGAAAAGGAAATATGTGAATTACCTTTTGGCCTTTGAATTTTACATCACATACATGTTAGTAAATAGAAACATGGTTGATAATGATCTTAGTAGGATGTTTTTGTCTCAATCTATAAATGAGTTTAGATATAAATAGAACCTCATGGGTTTCTTTGCTCAGATGCATCTAGATGCGAGGGAAGATAAAGACGATGTGTTTCTTTATAGAATTAAGTTTAATACCTCTATTCTTGAGCTCATATATGTAAATTAGTTATGAGATGAGTAATTATAGTAGTTTAGGTAGATATTAAATGGTGGTGAGACCATAGGTGAGTGTTCCTTATCTTCTAAATGATAAATTTATTTTGGGAGTCATTTCATAGTCCTGTGTCAATATAAAAGGTCTTGTTGAAAAACCTTCAACATTCATAGTAGGTCATACACCCAAATATCACTAATATGTATTATGATATGAGGTAATGATACTATTATCCATGAATGATGTGGGACATTGTTGATTTTATATCATGATTCCTTACATATCATTAGGTTAAGGTTGAGATTCAAAATGTCCACAGTTTGTTAAAACCCCTTATAGTGTATGCCTAGAAGTGGGGTGATATATCAATATATTTAATTATCTTGTTTCCTGATAAAAAATAAGATGATAATTAAGGTATATTAAAAACACGGGAATGATTTTACCCCCAAAAAACGTATGGTAGGATAGAACCAAACTGGATATTGCAATAGATATCAAAGTTGTATCATATGAAAAAATAACAAAACCATAAAGGTATATCCAACAATTGGAGGTCTAAAAAACCATAATGGTAGAACAAATATATGGATATAAATGAAAAAAATGTTTCTATATCCATGTGACCATAATTCACCTCCATCCCAACTCATTGAAAAAGAAATGTGGAGTACGAGAGTGTTTATATACATGATTATCTTCCCCTTACATGTATCATGTAAAAAAAGTCTACAATTTTCCAAAGTAAAAGGTTGGGTGTGACAAATAAATCTCATTAAGAAACTACCAAATAGTCTATACAATTTCTATACAAAACAATATATTATTTATTATAAAAAACTATTAAAATATTTATTTAGAAATCATTTTCCCATGTAAAGGTCATACTATGTATTTCATTTTAAAATCTCCATATTCTAATAAGAAAAAAAATGTGAAGTCTCATATATACATGAGGCAGAAACAATATAATAAAATGGTTTTTTATACATAAATATCCATATCAAGTGGTAAAATAATTATATCAAATAAATATTCATGTAATATATCCACCAAACACTAAAGGGAATTCCATGACATGAGGGTGTAGAAAATTGAGACAAAAGAGGAACACAATCAAACATAATTGAATCCTAAATTTGGGAAACCTTATTCCCCCAGTAAGGCTACCCACTAGTAACCATGACATCATCGGAACATGACCTAATGATAGCTTACTACACTAATCTTATTCTATGTTTTGTTATTACCCATAACCAAAAGTCTCCCAATGTCATATATGTCATCATTACATTTAAACAAAACCAAATCCACATTTTATAAAACATTTTCTATATAAATACCACACCACTTACATGCTTAAAATACATTTCCATTTTAAAACTATATCTAGGTCATTTTATCAAACACATTATGTGAATAAAAATATTGTTTTCAAAGAAAACTCATTTTGAAAACACTTTCCATTACCAGTAAATATCAATTCAATAACTCTAGAATATAAAAAATTTAATTTTATAAATCAAAATTAATGGAGAGAATCATAAGGATACAATAATTCCACGGGAGAGAACATAGGACAGATACATCTACCTCAAAAATAAATAAAACATCAAAGAATCCATGTTTGGTGATGGGATGGGAAAAGATCTTGTTATCATTAACATATATCTACAAATAGTACACCGAAGAAGATTGAGTTCATCCTAAGTAACTTCTTGTTGAAATACAAATGCCCAAAAACACTTCCTTTAACATTATAAATATAAAAATAGATCCAAATGAGGAATAAAAAATGGTTTAATGGGGAGGGAATAGAGTTAAATGATATATCAAATCCCCTCATTAAGTTTTTTCATGTTTGGAGTAACTTCCCATGGAGGATTAAGTAGTCGTTGAGGCATTTCAAATTCCAAACCAACTGCTACCACGGACTGGTGTTGCACACCACGGCATGGTGGATTCTACCCAGAGATAGACCACATGGACCAACCATAGCATTGTATAAAAATAAAATTCATTTTACACTCTCCACAACCTCCACTATAGAATTTTAAGGTCCGTATAACAATGGTTGATAGGAAGAATCCAATTTCATCCCACTCAAGAACATGCCCAGCTACTAGGAAAATTTTCTATTCTTGTTTCACAAAGGAGACATAGAGGCACACCCCTTATTCCACCAAGATCATGTCCATACCATTTTTCACCAAAAAGTCCAAAACCAACCTTTTAATCCACCATGCACCTAAAAGACTTATGAAACTAAAAAGAAAAATAAAAAAGATGATTTTTACTTAATTCTGTATACCATGGATTGAAAATTACCCCACTATAATTGATTTATTTCCTCAAAAAAGCTGAGGATCATGAACTTAAAAATAGATAAATCCATTTTTTTCATCATCAAGAGATCATAGTCTCATGTATTATGGTATTCCCTACCAAAATATCATCTAACTAAAACCAATAGGATTTTATTTTCACATATAACATTATCCTATCAGTTCATTCTCTGAATAGGCCTTTCAATCACTAAGGTGTGAGGTTCAATTTCAACATCCTCCCATTCGACCACATGTAGTGAATCTGGTTAATACTTTACCATTTAAAAAACATGTAACATATCATTAATATAATTTAAAATTAGTATTTAAGTCTAATTAATATTACACTTTTCTAATTATCTCTGCAATATCAAATGGGTTGACATAATGAGGTTCTAACTTACCCTACCTTCGTATAATTCTATATACCAGCTATAGTAAAACTCTGAGGAAAACAAAATCAATTACCTCAAATCAAAAAATATGATTACTCCAATCAAAATATAATTTTAGGTGAATATGTGTTATCCTTAACCTATACCGGATAAATTTCACAAGATCATTCATCTCTTAAATGATGCTTATTCCAACCAAGGACCATTCCCCAATCTCTACCCAATAATTAGGTTACATAAAAGTCCTCTTAAACAATTCCTCAAATAGAACAATCCTAACTAAAACCAAAAAAATATTTTTATAAGAAAACTCCACAATGGGTAGCTTTCTCTCCTGTGATCTACTAAATTCAATCATGCATGCCCAAATCATGTCTTTAATAATCTGGATGTCTCGTCCAACTAAGAAATCATCACTTCCTTTAATCCACTCCAAAACTAGGATTTAAAGTGATATTTTCTATATAAAAATAAAGTTGGCAACATTATAAAATGTTTGTAAATATTTTACACATACATGTGACCTAGATTGCAACATCCCAAGTAAGTAATTAATAATAGATATTTTTATCTATTACTATTAATGAATTGGATAGTGTTTTAGAGGCTTAAAATGAGAATAAATCCAATCTTAAGCATGAAATACACTAATATTTTTAAAAGATTGTTTTACTTCCTTTTAACGGCAAACCATTATTAAATCTATCTTTTGAAAATTTTATAATCTATTTTTGTCAAAATAAACTTATTCTTTATGATTGGGACATCAAAATTTACTTTGTGAGAATTTTTGGTATTTTTCCGATAAAGATCATTTTTTAATGAATAGTGAAAATGTTGTATTCTAATTCAAAACCTCTTTTTAATCTAATTTATTTATATGATTATATTATCTTTTGAATTGGTTTTAAAGTGAAATTATAATATATTTTTACCATTTAATCCAATGGTGGTCATTGGAATCAATTTCACTTTGAAATTGGACTTAAACTAGTGTCAATCTTTTGATATTTATTGTTTCATAAAAACACGCTATTTGTCATGACAGCTGGAATTAATTATTAAATTAATTAATGTAACTTATATGATTTGAATTTTGTAAAATAGACATAATTTTTTAATTCAGAATATCAAATATATCTTAGGGTGATGTTTTGGTATTTTTCTGAAAAACTTCAAATTTTGATGAATAGTGAAACCACTAAGTGGTAGTTAAAGAAACTGATTTTTCATTTAAATGAAATTTTACCACTTCTGTGATTTGATTTTCAAAAATCCAATATACATGGTTGTCACTAAGAAGTAAAATGTGCTTCAATGAGATTAAAATAATTTTTTGGTGAATAGTAACTTTTAAGTTCTTAATCGCGATTGGAGGTAATTAGTGTAGTTTAAGGTAAAAATATTGTTTTAATAATATGAGATGAGCTTTAAACATGTTCTACCCTTATTAGATGTGTCATGGCCTACCAAGAAAATCCATGGGTCAACTTGGGTACCCCATGGAGCCACTTTGGATGGAAAATGACATTAATATCTTTTAATTAAATATTAAAGTAAAAAATGTCACAAACATGAGTAATTTTACTAAAACAATTTTTACATGAGGTTATAAAAGTCAGATTTTTGACAATAAATATTAATTGGAAAGATAAAAATATTTCCAACATCATAGTAATTTTTTTATAATTTTTATACATTAAATAAATTAAATTATTTATGAAATCATGATGATGCAATGATTACCTCATTATTTAACGATTTAAATAAAATGAAAAGATAATGTAAAATATAAGACCTAAACTTGTAAAAAACCTATTGGTTGGGTATATTTAGAACCCTTATCACCTTATCCTCTAATTATATCAATTTGGGACCTTTTAAATCCGAAACTCATTTTAAATAAAGTAACATTTCTTTACTTTTCAATAGTGCCCCTCCTCTCCTCTTATAAAAGGCTCCCACCTCTACCTCCTTACCCACACTTAAAAAGCATTTGGATCAGCCAACCCCTGCCCATTTTGTCTCTCCACATACCTCTCTAACTCTTAGAAGCCTCACTTTGGGCAGAAGTCTTCTCAAGAAATCCTTTGAGCTCAAACCCAAGGGAGTTACCCGATTTTAAGGTAATGTCTTCACTTGAGTCCTTTTGTTTTATTTTGCTTCTCCAACCCCCTAAAAACTTTTTATTCATTTATTTTGTAACAAATATAGTATCTTCAATATACTAGGATGTTTCTATAAGAAATATTCTAGCTACACATACACACACCTACATCTAATGGCTAAAGAACATACTGTTTCCGTGGATGGCGAATTTCTGCCTCACAAAATGATGATTGTTCAACACTCATATTACACCTTAGAAGGTGGCCATTAATATGTAAAAATATTTATATATGTTATATAATATGTTTATGTTTTACTTAAGATTCTGTATTTTTCATTTATGACATACCTTTATGGTTTCCATTATGGGTAAACGTGATATCTTCATTTTAGGAAGTGCGGACTACCGCCCCCTCAAAGTGATTTGATTCGTTAACGCAATATGTGGGACGTATAAAGGATTTAATTAATGATTTTATATATGATATTATACTGGAATTATTATATACGATTATATCATTATGATTCCATTTCATAAAATATGAAATAGAAATGAAAGCAGGGTTCATGCGTACGTACGACTTACCGTCTCCATGAACGATGCATTTCATTTCTTACCTCTAAACGTTATTTAATATCATAAACGCATGTATATACTGGATATATATGATATATATGATATCTACATCATGAGTATAACTCTGTATATAATGGATACATGAACAACTTGTAATTATAAAGAGTTAATTTTTCACTCAAGTACCAATGATTGTTAAAACGACAGTTAATAACTTAAATAATTACATAGTGTTCATGACATGGTAATAAGTGATATAAAAGGAATAATGAACTTGAAAAAGGTTCTTAAGAAATTAGAAATTAACTCAAGTTTATTATTCAGGAGGTTAAGTAACGATCGAGTCAAGTCGGACCCGAGGTATGGAACTTCGTCTCAATCTCCTTTCATTGAGGCATATTTTGTTTTATAAACAAACTTATTTTATACGGTGTATAAACCCCTTTTAATTTTACATTTATCCAAAAGGAATATTTTTATATGAAGCTTTTTACTAAATGACTAAAGGGAATGTTTTTGTCGTACGTATGCGGAGACAACGACTTCTCTGCCGCCGTGACCATTATTTGAGTTCCAGCTTCCTCTACAAGCCATACCATTTAAAAAAAAAGAAAAATAAATACCATGTTTTACATTTCTTTTATTTTGGTATTGAAAATGGTTTTCATAATGTTTCTATTATATCAATGTGTTGTATTGATATCTTGTGATTGAAATGTGGAAATGTTATGTTTCCTTTATGTATGTTTATGTGATATGATTATGTTATGGTTCTTGGGCGTTATTATGAAGACGGGTGGTTCCGTGGTAAACTAAGGGCGGGTGAGCCCGATATATCTCTCCAATGCATTGGGTATTGCGAAGGAGTGAAACGTTAAGGTTTCTCCGAAGAGATTTAGGGAATATACTGTGATGGGTATTCCAAATATAACCAAGAGGGTTACTCCCTGCGTAAGAATGTTATGAATGCCTCAAGTTACCTTTATGTCTTATGATTTCTATGATTTATTCATGATTTGATGAGGTATATTAAAGTGCTTATGTTTTATGGGTAAAGTATGATTTCATTCTTATCTATATGTGTACCCATGTTTCCTTTCCATATTTTTATATCCCTTACTGAGCTTTTTATGCCCATCCCATGTTTTTGAAAAGTTATTCACTGGTCAAGGGAAAGGTACATGATATGATGATAGTGTCAAGGAAGTATCAAGAAAGAATCCATGTTTTATTTTAAATTTGTTTCCATTTATGGGAAAAATGAATACTATGTTTTATGTAACCACTTTGTTTAAATGTGGAATGTAATGCATGTTTTATGATCTAATTCTCTAAAACTCTAAACCTGAAAAGATCCTCAAGGTGTAATCGTTTAATAACTCAAGATTAAGTAATGTTTAAGGCTGGGGCATTATAGTTGGTATCCGAGGTCGGTTTAGATAACTTTAGGAGTTAGAATTCTATTAAATGATTATCCAAAAAAAATTATGGTCAAATTGAAATGATATAGAATTTTAGGATTACCATGTTTCTTCATCTACGACATATTTGTTCAGAATGGTTTTCCGCAGAGGAAACAGGGAAGCAGTGCTAGGAAGGCATACAGAAGGAAATAACCTTCCGAATCAGCATCCTGAGATGGTTGGAATTGGAACTGAACAGTTTTTTGCAGTAATGTCGTAGTTGAATCAAGTGATAAATGGTGGTGGTATCCATGCACGAGATCAGCCAGATCAACCACAGAGGAACATGTCAGTGGTGGAACATTTCATGAGGCAACATCCACAATCACTCAGAGAATCTTCTGACCATGTGCTAGCTGAAGGGTGGATTAAAGCACTGGAGAAGATTTTCGATGTCATGGGGTGTTCAGAAAATCAAAAGTTTAGTCTTGTTATTTACCGTTTGGAGGGTGAAGCAAATCAGTGGTGGTCCATGGTTATAAATATCTGGGACACTGATTAGATTTATCCTCTCGACTGGGATGAATTTAAAGGTATGTTTCTTGAGAAGTATTTTCCTACGACTGTTCGACTCTGGATGGAAAAGCAATTCTTGGAATTGAGAAAAGAGGAAGACTCAGTGGCTGCCTATGAAGAAAGGTTCACTCGATTGGCAAGGTATGCTCCAAATTTTATCTGAGACCTTTATAGTAAAATCAATCATTTTTTACTCATGATTAAAGCCAAAATATCGAAGGGCTTTAGCTTCTCGTGAGTTCAAAAGTTATGAAAATCTTGTTTTATGTGATGAGAAGGTAGAAATGGAGTTTGCTGATGATCAAGTGTTCTATAACAACCAACAGAAGAAGAGACCGAGGTGGCAGGAGAAAGGAAACAATTCTTCAAAAAAGTATGACGGTAAGAAAACTAAGTTTTCAGTTTGTGATAAATGTGGTAAAAGGCATGCTGGGGAATGTCTTCTGAATTCTGTAAAGTGCTACCGATGTTGTAAGATGGGACATAAGGCTCGTGATTGCATTGAAAAAGATCAAGGTGATGGTAAGACCAAATTTGATTTACATTTAGTGAAATGTTTTAAGTGCAATGAGATGGGTCACTATGAAAATGAGTGTCCGACAAAGAGCTCGAGTGATGGCAAGCAGTTAGACTACAAGCAGAAAGGGGTGGTGAAATCCTTTGAAACTACTTCAGCAGATGTCGGGCCATCAAATGAAGTTGTATTAGGTACTTTGTTTGTTTTTTCAGATTATTCTAGTGTGTTTTTTGATTCAGGGTCTACATATTCTTTCATCTCTGAAAACGTTTCTAGTAAAACGGGAATACCATCTCAAGAAATGACTCCTGAACTTTTGGTAAAAACACATGGGGGAAATGTTAAGGCAAAAAGAATTTATAAGAATCTTCCTATCCTTATCTGTGTAAATAACCTACTTGCAAACCTTATTTTTTTACCTCTAGTAGAGTTTGATGTTATCCTGGGTATAGATTGGCTCTCTATTTACCATGCTAAGATTGACTATAGATCTAAAGAAGTTTCTTTTCAGAAAGACTTTCAGTTTGTGTACAAGAATGAACCCTTACTGTTGATAACATATCATGAGGCATAGAAACTTTTAAAATATGGAAATGAATGTTACCTTGCACACATCGTTGAAAATAATGGAACTGTTCAGATTAATGATGTTCCAGTGGTAGAGTATCCTGATGTTTTTCCTGATGAGTTGGCTGGAATAATACCAGATCGGGAAGTTGAGTTTACTGTTGACTTAATTCCTGATGCTAAGACAATTTCAAACCCCCCTTATCAAATGGCTCAAATTTAACTTTTAGAGTTGAAGGAGAAATTGCAATATTTATTAGAGAAAGGTTTCATTCTACCTAGAACATCACCATGGGGTGCTCCTGTTTTATTTGTTAAAAAGAAAGATGGTTCAATGAGACTTTGTATTGATTATAGAGCCTTGAAGAACATCACTATTAAGAACAAATATCCTTTTGCTCATGTCGATGATTTGTTTGATCAGCTCCAGGGAGCTCAGTATTTTTCAAAGATTGACTTGAGATCGGGGTACCATCAGCTGAAGGTAAAGGAAACAGACGTTCCGAAGACTGCGTTTCGTACAAGATATGGCCATTATGAATTTTTAGTAATGCCTTTAGGGATAACCAATGTACCTGCTGTATTCATGGACTTAATGAATAGAATTTTCCATGAGTTCTTGGATAAGTTTGTGGTGGTTTTCATTGATGATATTTTGGTGTTTTCTAAAAGTAAAGAGGATCATGAAAGACATTTAAGGGTCATTTTTCAAACCTTAAAAGAAAATAAATTGTATGGGAAATTCAGAAAGTGTGAGTTTTGGATGCAACAAATTTCTTTCCTTGGTCACATTGTTTCTAAAGATGGGATAACTGTTGATGTGGCAAAAACAATGGTTGTTGAAGAATGGACAAGACCTACAAATGTAACTGAGATTCGTAGCTTCTTTGGTTTAGCAGGCTATTACCGAGGTTTTGTCATATTGTTTTCACGGTTATCTAGTCCAATGACTAAGCTAACTCGGAAGGTTGTTAAGTTTATTTGGACAAAGAATGTGATGATTATTTTCAGGAATTGAAAAGAAGATTGGTGAATGCTCCATTTTTGGCACTACCTTCTAGGAATGGTGAGTTTGTTATCTACAATGATGCTTCATTGAAAGAACTTGGTTGTGTCCTAATGCAGAATGATCGGGTAATTGCTTATGGTTCACGACAGTTGAAAACTCATGAGGTAAATTACCCTACACATGATTTGGAATTAGCTGCTGTAGTTTTCAATCTAAAAATTTGGAGGCATCATTTGTATGGAGTAAAGTGTGAAATATATACCGATCACAAAAGTTTAAAGTATATATTCACTTAGAAAGAATTGAACATGAGACAGAGGATATGGATAGAATTAATCATGGATTATGATTGTACAATTCATTACCATCCAGGAAAAGCAAATAAAGTGGCTGATGCTTTGAGTCGAAAAAGTAATGCTTCATTAACAATGTTGTGTTTGGAACGTGATACTTTGGTTAAGGATTTGATGAACTTTGGAAGAGATGTTTTTGGTGTAGTATTTTCTTCTGTTTTGTTTCAGGTATCAGTGAAATCTTCTCTATCAGACAGAATCAAGAAAGCATAGAAGCAAGACAGTGAGTTCCAGAAAAAGGTAGAGCTGGTTTAGAAGGGTAAGTTGCCTGAATTCATCATTGATAATGATTGTGTTTTGAGATTTGGGAAGAGATTGTGTGACTTATGATTCACAGTTGAAGAGAGATTTGTTATGTGAAGCTCATAATTCTCTGTTTTCAGTTCATCCTGGCAGTACTAAGATGTAGAGAGATCTACGGGAGTATTACTGGTGGGATGGAATAAAAAGAGATATTGCTGATTTTACAGTGAAGTGTTTGACTTGTCAATAGGTTAAAGCAGAGCGGCAGTTACCGAAAGGGATGCTTCAGCCTTTAGCAGTACTAGAATGCAAATGGGAGAATATATCCATGGACTTCGTTGTGGGATTGCTGAAGACACCTCAACGTAATAATGCAATCTAGGTTATTGTTGATCACTTGACTAAATCTGCTCATTTCCTTGCTATACGAGATACTTTTTCCCTAGATCAACTTTCCTGTTTGTACCTTAAAGAGATAGTCAGTTTGCATGGAGTTCCTCTCTCTATTATATCTGATCATGATCCCAGGTTTACTTCTAACTTTTGGAAAGGCCTTCAGAAGTCTTTGGGTACTGAATTAAATTTTAGTAAAACTTTTCAACTTCAATCAGATGGGCAGTCAGAACGAACAATTCAGACTTTGGAAGATATGCTACATGCTTGTTCGATGGATTATCAGGGATTTTGGTACCAACATCTTTCTTTGGTTGAGTTTTCTTATAATAACAGTTTTTATTTCAGTATACAGATGGCACCATTTGAGGCGTTATATGGGAAGCAGTGTCAAACTCCAGCTTTTTGGGATGAAGTGGGTGAAAGGAAGCTGATGGGACCAGAATTGATAGAAGAGATGGCAGAAAAAGTTCAGCTGATACAGAAACACATGAGAACAGCTCAGAGCAGGCAGAAGAGTTATGCGGATAATAGGAGGAAGGATCTCTCTTTTGAGGTAGGTGATCATGCTTATCTCAAAGTATCACCATGGAAAAGTGTGATGCGATTTGGTAAGAAAGGAAAGACGAGTCCAAGGTTCATCGGACCATATGAAATTCTAGAGAGAGTTGGATCAGTTGCATACCGAGTGGCTTTACCTCCAAGTTTATCTCAGGTACACAATGTTTTTCATGTTTCGATGCTGAGAAAGTACATGCCAGATCCATCTCATGTTTTGAGTCCAGAGGTAGTTCAGCTGGAAGAGAACCTATCTTATAAGGAACAACCAGTCTAGATTCTTGACCACAGGCAGCAAGTGTTACGGAATAAGGTGATTCATTAGGTAAAGGTTCTGTGGAAAACCCACATGATTGAAGAGGCAACATGGGAATCTGAAAATGCAATGAGGGATAAATACCCACACTTATTCGATAAGTAAATAAATTGCGGGGATGCAATTTTATAAAGGGGGGAAGGATATAACATCCCAATTAAGTAATGAATATTATATATTTTTATCTATGTCTATTAATGAATTAGATAGTGTTTTAGAGGCTTAAAATGAGAATAAATCCAATCTTAAGCATGGAATACACTAATATTTATAAAAGATTCTTTTACTGCCTCTTAATGGAAAACCATTTTTAAATCTACCTTTTGACAATTTTATAAGCTATGTTTGTCAAAATAAACTTATTCTTTATGATTGGGACATCAAAATTTACTTTGTGTGAATTTTTGGTATTTTTCCGATAAAGTTCTTTTTTTAATGAATTGTGAAAAATGTTGTATTTTAATTAAAAACCTCTTTTTAATCTAATTTATTTATATGATTAGATTATCTTTTGAATTGGTTTTAAAGTGAAATTATAATATATTTTGACCATTTAATCCAATGGCGGTCATTGGAATCAATTTCACTTTGAAATTGGACTTAAACTAGTGTCAATCTTTTGATACTTATTGTTTCATAAAAAGACGCTATTTGTCATGACAACGGGAATTAATTATTAAATTATTTAATTTAACTTATATGATTTTAATTTTGTAAAATAGACATAATTTTTGAATTCAGAATATCAAATATAGCTTAGGGTGAAGTTTTGATATTTTTCTGAAAAACATCAATTTTTGATGAATAGTGAAACCACTAAGTGGTAGTTAAAGAAACTGATTTTTCATTTAAACGAAATTTTACCACTTCTGTGATTTTATTTTCAAAAATCCTACATACGTGGTTTTCATTAATAAGTAAAATTTGGTTCAATGAGATTAAAATAATTTTTTGTTGAATAGTAACTTTTAAGTTCTTAATCGCGATTAGAGGTAATTAGTGTAGTTTAAGGTAAAAATAATGTTTTAATAATATGAGATGAGGTTGAAACATGTCCTAACCTTATTTTATGTGTCATGGCCGACCAATACAATCCATGGGTCAACTTGGGGACCCCATGGATCCACTTTGGAAGGAAAATGACATTAAAATCTTTTAATTCAATGTTAAAGTAAAAATTTCACAAACATGAGTTATTTTACTAAAACAACTTTTACAAGGGGTTATACAAGTCATATTTTTTTACTATAAATAGTCTTTGGAAAGATAAAAACATTTCCTAAATCATAGTATTTTTTTATAATTTTTATACATTAAATAAATTAAATTATTTATGACATCTTGATGATGCATCGATTACCTCATTATTTAACGATTTAAATAATATGAAATGATAATGTAAAATCTAAGACCTACACTTGTCAAAAACCGATTGGTTGGGTATCTTTCGAACCCTTATCACCTTATCCTCGAATTATATCAATTTGGGACCTTTTAAATCCGAAACTCATTTTAAAATAAAGTAACATTTCTTTACTTTCCAAGAGTGCCCCTCCTCTCCTCTTATAAAAGGCCCCCACATCTACCTCCTTACTCACACTTAAAAAGCCTTTGGATTGGCCAAACCCTACTCATTTTGTCTCTCCACATCCCTCTATAACTCTTAGAATCCTCACTCTGGGAAGAAGTCTTCCCAAGAAATCCATTGATCTCAAACCAAAGGGAGTTACCCGGTTTTAAGGTAATGTCTTCACTTGAGTCCTTTTGTTTTATTTTGCTTCTACAACCCCCTAAACTCTTTTTATTCATTTCTTTTGTAACAAATCTAGTATCCTTAATATAATAGGATGTTTTTATAAAAATATTCGAGCTACACGTACACACACCTACATCTAATGGCTAAATAACATACTGTTTCCGTGGATGGAAAATTTCTGCCTCACGAAACGATTATTGTTCAACACTAATATAACACCATAAAAGGTGGCCATTAAGATGTCACTATATTTATATATGATATATAATATGTTTATGTTTTACTTAAGCTTCTGGATTTTTCATTTATGGCATACCTTTATGGTTTCCATTATGGGAAAACGCGATATCTTCATTTTAGGAAGTGCGGACTACCGCCCCCTCAAAGTGATTTGATTCGTTAATGCCATATGTGGGATGTATAAAGGATGTAATTAATGATTTTATATATGATATTATACTGGAATTATAATATACCATTATATCATTATGATTCCATTTCATAAAATACGAAATAGAAATGAAAGTAGCGTTCATGCGTACGTACGGCTTACCGTCTCCATGAAAGGTGCATTTCATTTCTTACCTCTAAACATTATGTAATATTATAAATGCATGTATATACTGGATATATATGATATATATGATATCTACATCATGAGTATAACTCTGGATATAATGGATACATCAACAACTTGTAATTATAAAGAGTTTATTTTTGACTCAAGTACCAATGATCGTTAAAACGACCTTTAATAACTTAAATAATTACATAGTGTTCATGACATGGTAATAAGTGATATAAAAGAAATAATGAACTTAAAAAAGGTTATTAAGAAAGTAGAAATTAACTCAAGTTTATTATTCAGGAGGTTAAAGAACGATCGAGTCAAGTAGGACCCGAGGTATGGGACTTCGTCTCAATATCCTTTCATTGAGGCATATTTTGTTTTATACACAACCTTCTTTTATACGGTGTATAAACCCCTTTTACTTTTACATTTATCCAAAATGAATCTTTTTATACGAAGCTTTTTACTAAATGAAAAAAGGGAATTTTTTTTCATACATATGCGGCGACAACGACTTCTCCTTCGTCGTGACCATTATTTGAGTTTCAGCTTCCTCTACAAGCCATACCTTTTAAAAAAAAGAAAAATAAATACCATGTTTTACTTTTCATTTATTTTGGTATTGAAAAAGGTTTTCATAATGTTTGTATTATATCAATGTGTTGTATTGATATCTTGTGAATAAAATGTGGAAATGTTATGTTTCCTTTATGTATGTTTATGTGATACGATTATGTTATGGTTCTTGGGCATTATTATGAAGACGGGTGGTTCCGTGATAAAATAAGGTCGGGTGATCCCTATATAGCTCTCCAATGCATTGGGTAATGCGAAGGAATGAAACGTTAAGGTTTCTCCGTAGAGATTTAGGGAATATACTGTGATGGGTATTCCAAACGTAACCAAGAGGGTTACTCCCTACGTAAAAATGTTATGAATGCCTCAAGTTACCTTTATGTCTTATGATTTCTATGATTTATTCAGGATTTGATGAGGTATATTAAAGTTCTTATGATTTATGGGTAAAGTATGATTTCATTGTTATGTATATATGTACCCATGTTTCCTTTCCATATTTTTATATCCCTTACTGAGCTTTTTATGCTCATCCCAAGTTTTTGAAATGTTTTTCACAGGTCAAGGGAAAGGTATATGATATGATGATAGTGTCAAGGAAGTGTCAAGAAAGAATCCATTTTTTATTTTAAATATGTTTCCATTGATGGGAAAAATGAATACTATCTTTTATGTAACCACTTTGTTTAAATGTGGAATGTAATGCATGTTTTATGATCTAATTCTCTAAAACTCTAAACCTGAAAAGATCCTCAAGGTGTAATGTTGTAATAACTCAAGATTAAGTAATGTTTAAGGCTGGGGACTTATATAGATCCTTAACCTTCATTTACTCCTTGATTAGTAGGAAATCTACAGATTTCATGGGTAGATCAATAATCACCCATATTGAATCCCTATCACTAGGAGTATTTGGTGACCTAATAAATAATTTCATGGATATCTAAACCCATTTCCGTAGTGGAATGGGAATGATTTTATGTAAACTAGCAGACCTCTGATTTTTTCATTAATTCTATGACGTGTAAAGAATCAAGACATGAAATTTGCAATTGATCATCTTGTTCCTGACCACCAATAATGATGTCTTGTGTAATTATACATCTCTATAACTTCGTTTTTTTATACCAATTATATTAGATTCTATTATCCATGAATTTTTATATAGGGTATATCCGAACAACCATCCTACCTCAAAAGAAAAAAACCCCATTGGGAGAACAAGACCACTCACCTGAGGCCTCCCCACCATAATTAATCCTAATAACACACTGAAACTAAACATCCTTAGCCTCTCCATATTGAATTTGATCACTTATATATGATCCAACTCTATAAAAATCTTGGAATAATTGTATTTTATCTCTCAATTCAACTAAACACATCTCAAATAAACAAACCCATCAAGCACCATGCTTCCACAAATTCCTTCATAACCTAAGTTAGTGATTTTATACTCAACGTATCTATGACCCCATTTATTTTCTAGAGGGTGTATTCAATATCACAATAAAAGGTCGAAATGTAATCTACCCAAATTATATATCTCATTTTTAGATCCCCTTGATTAAATATATACATCATAATCTTATGGTCTGAATATATTTTAAAATTTTCCCTCGAGAGGTAGCACACCAAATCTTAAGAGCACATATCACTATCTCCAACTCAAGATCAAGAATGGGGTATTTATTCTCATGATGGAATAATTAGAGAGAGACATATGATACTACTTATCTTCCTTGAATCAAAATATCACTCAAACTTATACCTAAAAAATTATAGAAAACATCATATCCAGAACCCAACTTTGGGATAATCAATATTAGAGCTGAATTCAATCTCACTTTCATATCCTAAAAATATATGTAGCATCAATCACTAAAAAAAACCTACAACCTTATGGGTTAACTCTATCATATGATATGTGAGATTAGATAAGACCCAAACAGAGAACCCATAATAACTAGTAAATCTGAATAAACTCTGGATCAATAAGACATTTTTGGGATACTCCCAAGATATCACCACTCGAATCTTTTCAAGATCCACTAAGACACCCTTATTATAAATTAAATGGACAAAAAATTTCACCAGTAGAATCAAGAAGTGAGATTTTGATATATTTCTGTGAATAATATTCTTTTTAAAGATCCTAAGTATGATATTCAAATGTTCAGTACATTCCTGTTATGATATGGAATAAACAAGGATATCATCCATAAAACAACAATGAAAGAATCCAAAAATTTATGGAAGATTAAATTAATTAAATATATAAATATTGACGGTGTTTTTTTAAGTCCAAATGGAATGAATAGATACTCATAATGACTGTGCCTTCTTCCGAACACTACCTTAAGAATATCTACCTCTCAGACCCTCATTTGATGGAACCCCGATCTAAGATCATTATTTTAAAACCACTAGGATCCCTTGATCTGATTGAAATGGTCATAAATCTTAGTCAAGTGATATTTGTTTTAATCATCATTTTTTTACTTTTTGGTAATCAAAACAATGTGAGATACACCCACACAACTTCTCATAAAAAAATACTTATGATTACCAAGTTGAAATTCAAGGATGAATAAATCCCTTATTCTCAATATCTTCTAGTTGAACATTTAATTATTTCAATCCAGAAAGTTCCATATAGTATAAAGGTAAGGAAATGGGCCACATACCTAGTTGAATTTCTATAGTAAACTCAACTTACCTTTAATATGGAAACCTGAATAAATAGTTTATAAAAACATTCAAATACTCACTCTCTACCATAGGAATATGGACACTAAGAGAATTATCAACACCAACAAGAAGAATCTCTAATAACTGTAATGATATTTTCTTAGAACTAGGGACAAAGGTACTTTCTATCCTCTATATAGGATCTCACTCACCATGAAATACATGAGTGACTCCATCGAAAGAAAGAAACTGTACATAATGATGATATTAATTGATCTGCGTTTTGTAGCTAATCATCCAATCGTTTCCAATGATGAGATCGATGATTTAAAGATTAAAAACAACAAAATCTAATATGTTTTTTTGTTAGAAACGATCACCCAACACTTGAGAAATTTAAATCCACACTCTAACTTCTTTCTCAATGGATTGTATAAAGTCATCATGAAAGGAATAAGAAGTAATATAAACCAAATTCATAAATAAGCTACGATGAGAAAAAGGAATGGTTTAAACAAGTATCAATTAATTACATAGCTATAGAAGATGCAATAAAATATTTACCTCTCATTGTAGTAGGTCCTACCTATCACTCCATTAGTGTAAACTCTACTATATAGATACGACCAACCTCATTCTACCCTTTCTTCATAACCTAAGAATCACAATTGGAAAGAGGTTGAGATCCCACCCATTTTCTCATATTATCAAAACTAAGATCCCTTACTAATGGTGAATCCAAATATAATACCCAGGGATTTTATCTTATTTGATCACTAAATGTGACCATATTTCTCACACGTATGAAATGAATTGGGTTCTACCATAAATTTAGTGTTGAGGTGTTCATTTCTTCTATAATGTTAATGTACCTCCTAAACATACAAAGAAATATTTCATACACCCCATCCACCACCTCAACATTGGTCACCCTGCTTCCTCTTCTATCTAGAAAGAGAACTATAGCTACCTCTTATTACAATTGAATCTATAATTAAACTCATATTTGTAGATAATTATTTCATAGCTGCAGTTGTTTTATAAACCACCTCATTAAAGTTCAGAAGGCACTAAATGATCATCATCGAAAAAATTTCATCCCTGAAACCGATCTCAAACCTATAATAATTTAGTATTTATTAGAAAAAAAAGATTTGGTTATAGATAAAATAACTTAGTGAATTGAGTATAATACTCTCCAACTGAATACTCCCCTTTTTCCAAGGTTAATAATTCATGAGCCTTTTCACTCAGAATGTTTTTGGATAAAAATAATTATTAAATACCTTCTTAAAATTATTCTATGTAATATCTTCATGAAACATTTCATTCACAAAATATTATCACAATTTCTTCTTAGACCCACAATCATATAAGTGGTGAAACCAACATTATAGTCTTCTAATGTCTCTAGGAAGTGATAAATATTCTCAATATTCTCTATCCATTCTTCATATTCTTGTGGTATCATATCATTATGATAGATAAGTGTATATTTATTAATGAATTCTGAATTATATATCACCTTTAGTTCTAGTACAACATTGGATACCTAGACTAAGAACTATATTATTCAGGCTATAGTTTTTACTAATGTCAAGTTATCCATAGTATTCATCTATGGGAATAACTCTATATGTTCTCCCAAAGAATCTGAAGATAATTTCTTAAAGGCTCTATATTCTACAAAACAAATAGAATGGAAAACATTATTGATAAAATTAATTTCCATTATAAAATCCCAAGATTTTATATTACTCAATACAAAAGTATAAACTTATAATCAAGGATTATACACAACCTTGTACATCCAATGGTAAATTCAGTTTTATCTTAAGAGTGTGATGGTCAGGTACACTTTCAAACTTCCTATTGAGTTCTGAAAATCATAACTCTAATATATCAAAAATCCTATACATTGGAGAAAAATACACAAGAATTATTTCAATCATTAACATGGTATATGATACAACTTTGTAATAGAACAAATTTGGACAACCCATAATGTCACCAGACTTGGCATGCTCTAAGGCTTGAACCATGTTCCCAATAATAGTGGGATAGAGAAAAGAACTTGGGAATCATAAAAAAGTAAACTTGGAATTATATCTCTCTTTAAAATATATATGATCAGATATAATCAATAATATTATCACAATAGATATCCAAAATTCATCATATGTCAAAACAACCAAACCATAAAGGCAATGTTCAACCAATGGATAACACGATACAGATGAACAAACTAAAATTCCATCAATATAAAACCCAAATAAATTCATGAGTTCATCTTTGTGTGACTAAATTTCACCACCAAACCAACCAGAAGGAAACATGATCTAGGAGAGTCAAACTCTACATGATGCACTTCCCTTTACCTGTATCGTCTAAAACCAAGTCTATAAATACCCAAATGAAAAAAAGTATAGTGTGAGCAGTAAATCTCATTGGGATACCACCAATTGATCTCTACAGATTATTTACATATGAATCCATTAGGTCTTGTAAAAAATTAATTTTTAAAACATTTCCAGCGAAATCATTTTTCCATATATAAATCATCTTATGGATTTATTTTAAAAAAACCATATTTTCATAATAAAATAAATATGAAACCATATATATCCATAATTCATAAGAACATGAATAAAAAAATTTTCATGAATCAATATCCAAATCAATTGTTCAAATAAAAAAATCAAATAAACATTCATTTAATGTATCCATAGAAAACTAAATGCAAATCCATAGCATATTGTTTAACACAACTATGACCCATAAATGAACAACAACAATCATACGTGAATTCAAATGTCTAGAAAATGAAATCCCCTAGTAAGGATGACCACTAGAAACTAGGAATCACAAGAACCTAAACTAGTGGTAGATTACCCCACTACGGTTAGTATATGTTTACTTTTTTTCATACCAAAAGGTCTCCCATTATTATATATATCATCATTAAGTTTTATTAAAACCAAGCTGACATTTCATAAAACATTTTCTATAATTATTCCACAATATTTCCAAGAATGACAAGATTTTCCATTTCAAAATGATATTTAAATAATTTTATCAAATACATCATATACATAAAAATATAGTTTTCAAAGTAAATCTATTTTAAAATCACATTTTTTTCTACAAAATATCAAGGTCATAACTAAATAATATCAAACCTTCAATTTCATAAATAAAATAATACAGATTATCATAAGAACCAAATCATTACAAGGGATAGACCATAGGATAGAGACACATGTGTTCCTCATGAACAAATAAAATATCACTACCTCTAATTCTAATTATGGGAGAGGAAGAGATATAGTCCTCACAAACCTAGATCTATAAAGTTAAAAACAAAGAAGACAATATTTTTCCTAATATAATACTTGAAGAAAGATGATTAAATAAATAAAAATCCCTAAAATATGATAAAATTTAAATTTGATCCAATGTAATGAGAAAATAAATTTAATACGGATAAATTGAGTCTAAATATGCATTAAATCCCCTCATTAAGGTTGCACAGAGTTTAAACAACTACCCCTGAAAGATTATGTGATCATTTGGGAATTTTTAATTTTTAAATAATTCCACCATGGCCTAGTTTTTTCCTCTACAATGTGGTGACTTCACCTTGGATAAAGAACATAAGGACCGATCAAGGCTTGGTTTAGAAATCTAAGTCATTTTAGACTCACCATGTCCTCCACCATAATATTGGGAGGTCATTATAGTTATGGTTTGTATGAAGACACCTAGAGCATCCCACCCAAGAACACGCTCAACTATTGGGAATTTTGGCGCATCCTTTTTCATAAAAAAGACTCACATGTACACCACTACATTTACTATATCCATGGACTTATCAATTTTTTACCAAAAATTATAGAAACTTTTTTTAATCTAACATGAACCTTAAACACTTTAAAAATAAAAAAATATCATTTGTAATTGATTCCATATGTAGGGGTGTGACATTACATCCCCAGGGTTCATCAATCCAAAATGTGTCCAACATATCTCAATTGAGTTAATATAATCTAGAACCTTCCCATGTTCTGAATAGAGAAGAGCTAGAATCAGAACTTGATGTCTCAGTAATGGTTCATCCCATTCTAATCATTAACTCGCAGGAGAAGGCTCTTCATCAAAATTCTATAATTTTATTCCAAGAATTTTAGAAAATTGGTAGTGAATCTAATGAGACTTGGGCGTATGAATTATTCATGAGGGAGTAGGGGACTCACCTTTTGATGATCTTCTATATTCGAGCTTACTTTCTTTGGAAGGAAAGTGGAATGGTGGGGAGAATTTTAACACCCACAATTCCATTCCTAAGTATATAATTAATTATCTAATGGGATTTATTCTTAATTTTTTTCAATAATTTAATTTTAAAAACATATAAAAAAGGGGTAAAATTTTTTCTCATGGTTAGTTCATAGTTAGTGTTAACAATGAGTCTAAAGTGTTTGAAATCTGTAATTTGTGAAAGAGATCATTCTCATTATTGGTACATAATTTTCATAAAACTATGGCCAAACCTTGTGTATATTTAGGGGTTTATAGTTCTTTCTACATAGTTAGAGTACAGTTTGGGAAACTATGTAGTCAAACAAGCAGTATTCCCAAAAATTTTAAATTCTGAAATTATATTCTCTCCCATTCATATTATTAAATTTTATTTACCCATTTCATTCTTCACTCAACCCAATTTCATATTTCATATTATTTATTTTTTATGAATTTTAACCTATGTTGTTTTATAAAATCCAATGTAATTGTCTCCTTCTTCCTTTTTGGTTCAGTGTTCCCATGTTTCTAAGTTTCTACCCTACCCTAAGCTCATGGAAGGCTAGAGTTAATTTTTTCTGAACCAAATGATTTGGGTTATATTGATTATGATTTCATTTTCCCCCTCGGGGAATTTTATCACTTTTATTTATATATTCACACCATTTCCAAGTAGTTGAGATTGATTGAAGAAGTTGGTTTCACTAATAACCTTTTTCTAATGAACTATAAGTTATTTTTTTTAAGAATGAATTATATTTTTTAAAATAGTGTTTTAGAATTTTTTAAAGTTTATATAAAATTTATAAATTCTTATAAATAACTTACCTTCATTTTTTGTGTTTAAATTATCTTAAAATACATGAAAATAGGGGTTGCTTTTGTTGTATTTTTTAAACACCCTTTTGAATTTAAAATAATTTTGTCTAATAAATTAGTTTTATTTTAAAAGTGAAAAATCATATGGGATCCTTGGGTACATAAGCGGTAATTATAGGATTATTTTCATTGGTCTTGGTGTGTAGTTCATACCCTTGTATTTACACAACATCACTAATTAAACATTGATATGACTTGTATATTGAGTCACTTGTTGTGGTGTCCCCTTAGATTTATTCATTGAGATTTCTCTCTATAGGTGTTTGCATGAATTAGGTCACAATGGGGTTTCATCACTAAGGTGGAATGGGAATACTATATTATCCTTCTTAGTCCCATGTATGGATTGCAATCGCACTCTAATATGGGGTTGAATAATAGTTTAGAAATAGTTAATTTTTTCCCTTTGTAGGATTTGAATTTATCAACAATACATAGATCATATGTACCCACTATATAATAAATGTAAATTCAATGTAATTATATCAATAATATAATAGTTGATATTTCAAAACTACTGAGAAAAGTAATAAATGTTGCAGAAAAATAAACAATCCAAATTTTATCAATTACTAATAAAAGAACTAAAACATCGGAAATAATAAAACTTGGAGCATTGATTTATAAATCAAGTTCCCCATAAAGTATATTATTAAAATCACACTTTTACCTAGATAAAAAGGGGAAACCAAATCCTATTTAAAGATATATTCAACTATTAAATTTTCAAAAGGTGTATATTCCCAAAACCCAAGAAATCTTTGGTTGTAAACATATCGGAAGGTGTCCACTTCAAAAAACTGGAAGATCATATCTATCTTGCAGATTTAATCAATCAATAAACTTAATAAATAATTCCATGATTTTACAATATGTAATATTGAATCTATCTTCAATATCCAAAATCCCTTGATCATTATGATTTTAGATTTAAATATTTAATAAATAAAACTAAGAGCTCTTGAAATGAAACCTAACAGTATTGAACTTTTAATAAACACTCCAATTTAAAACAATCTAAAGTACACTAAATAATAACTATTTGAAAGTATCAATTGATTTATAGATTTTATAGTATCCTTTTATCTCTTATTTATATTCCTCAAAATTTGACTCTAATTATATATGATCCTTGAATGGATAGATTCCAATATCTTTGAGTTTAGTTGTAACACCATTGTTAGCAGTTTACTAGTTCAGCTTCTGATGAACTCATCATCTTTCCATATCTATCAATGAATTTATTAATAAAAACTAAATTTATCTAAAATCCAAATTCAAAAATTTAGGTTACCATTTTTTCATAATTTATTAAATCATCTAAATTTGGAAAGTACTCTAATCATCATATTTTCAGAAATCCACAAACCATTTGTATTTTATAAAACCATATATTTTTGTTATTTAATTTAAAAGATTTACATTGATAATTCATTAAAGGCAAAATATCATATTAAATTAAATACTTAATGAAGTGTATTGTGATTTTCAAAACAAAAGATAAAGTGAGTCTTTGTCTTGAAAATCTCCCCATTTTGAAGAGCAAAAACACGCTAGGAAAAATTGAACCTATCATGATTTTAAAAAGAGGAGTTCCATGTTATTTCTCTATTGAAATTAATATGTCTCCCAAAAAGTTATACATTCTTCCCATATAGAAGCAGACGATCAAATAAAATTATATTTAATTTTTCATTTAAAACATAGAAACAATTCTAATTTTTTAAAATAAATTAATCAGAAGATAAATATGGTAAATCGATTTCTCAATATGTGAATGGAATTAAAATGGGAAAAATCATCTCCCTTTTAGTAATTATAAAATATTTTATGGGATAAAATAATTTTTCAAGCACCTTTTTAATATAAATATTCCAATAATTAGAAATAATTTGAAACACCAAACTACAAAGGTTAATTTATAAATTCTAACAATAGTAATTTAATAATTTAGTTTAATGATAATTTTAAAATAATAAATCATTGTTATTTAAAATAATTAACAGGATGAAAATGAAAAAATTAAATAAAAAATTGAATAAAATTGAAGTATGTAACTTCAAAAAAAATTAATAGTTAAATCAATGAAGATAACGATAGTGGAAGAATTAATATTTATTTATTGGTTTTTCATTTATATAATTAAACTTATTATTATGATTAAATATTTATGTCAGTATCACATCCAGAATTTTTGAAATCTAATCATTTTCATCAAATTTCAATACTTAGAACCTCAAATTATGTGTCAACTTATACAACTTCTCTTCTTGAGAAAAAAACATCTAGATTTTGTTTTCATGAGATTCTAATATTGAAATTTACAAGAAAAATATGATTATTCTGAGGTATCACAGGTTGTTTTAAATCACTAATATTAACTGAAATTTCATAAATTTTTTCTCCAAATTCTTTTAAACAAAATTATAACTCTTTTAATTTTTTGAATGAATATTAAAATTTTAATTAAATATTTAACATTGATCAGCAAATAGAATTTATATCATCTCCATTTGAAATCATATAATTTTTTAATCCAAGCAGTAGTTGATCACAAAGGTCATGTTCTTCTTGAAAAATATTGCACATTACATTGAATACAAAAATGGATTTGATTAACTGACTTTACCACGTGGAATCTTAATAAATATGTACCTAATATTGTATTAAGATAATAAAAGAATTTAAATTTATATATGGATCAATGACATTATCAACTTTATTAACAATATTATATAAAGAATCTATCTTCCGGCTCAGCTTATGGGTTCTAATACTAATGCAATAATCTGATGAACTATTATATTTTTCTTCCCTCAATTTTTATTCCTTCAATTTGTCTTCCAATTATTTTTATTTATCATGACAAAAATCATTAACACTAATATATTTTTCATATATTGTAGGATTGATTTCATTTTTACCATTTACATATTTATTTGGTGAATTATTTTCTCTACCTAAAGATTATATAGATAAAGATAAGCTCGAGATTGAAATTTATATAGATTAACTCAAATATTTAGAATAACTTGATTCCTTTCACTATGGAAAACAAAGTCTACACCAATTGTTTTAAACCTTTTTATAGGATAGAAAACTATTGGTATATCCTATAGAAATTGTTTCAAAACTGTTGGGACTTATGTTGTGTGTATAGGCATATACCAATGGTTTGTCTAAATTATTGGTAGAGATATTCAGCCTTTAAACTATAGAAATAGTTTAGAAAATATTGGTAAAAGGTAGTCCACCATTCAAAAAAGAATACCCCCAATACTTTTCCCAAAACACCTCCAACATTATATACATCAACCTATCCTCCTTTTCCCAAATCACCAAAATGTAAAAAAACAATAATACCATATATAGAATTCAAAAAACAAATAAAACCCATAAAAATAAATAACAAAAAATGTTTAAAATTGAAAAAATATAATACATAACATATAAAGAATACTTTTTGATGAATTAACATGTCTAAAATTTAATCATATCAAATTATTCATTCAATCATTATGAAGAAACACCTTACTAGTGTAACGACCTATCCCATAAGGGGATGTGTTGAGACTAACCCAAGCTTGCCTCCAATAGGTCAGGGGATGATGACTGGCACAAAGTAGGCATATCCCACAAATGGGAGGCATTAGCCTAAAGTACCTGTACACATGCACATATCTCCAAGACAAACAATCTATAAATTCAACATAACTTAAAGAATGTCTGCATACAACTAAGATCCCACAACCAGAGTTCAATAGGAAGTATAGGAAAGTAAACATGGCCAAAACAATACCACCATGAATTTTTTTATCATATGTCTAATTGAAATTGTAAAGAGTCCAACCTACTCCAAGTGAGAGGACTAATTCAAAGGTATGCTCCAAGTAAATACTTTAGTCGGTAACACTCCAGTTATGTTCCACTCGCTCCATGCCCTCTAATTGCACCATTGAAAGGGTTGTAGTCTACAAAATACACAACATGTTTGGCCAGATATTGTGTAGGGTTGAGCACAATAATTATCAGTAGGTCACCATAAAAACATTATACACGAATCACCATGTGGAGTCATCTCAATACAATATGTAACAATGTATTACAAAAACAAGAACCTAGATACACTCAGGAGAGACACCACGCCATCAGGAAACCATAACCCACTACCAACTATAGAATTATGCTCTAAGAAACCCTCATTATATGTAGAGACCCAAAGATTTACATATATAGAAATTACATTAATTTTTATGAATACATAATACATAACAAAAACAGACTCTCAAAGACCATATTAGTTTAATGTCTTTGGAAACTTGGTACAAAATATTCTAATCATGGTGAAAGATCTTCAACATCTCCCATAAAGATCTTTCCATTTTGTTTTCTTACCTAAATCCTTTTTCTATATCCTAGGGAAAAGAAAACATAAAAAGAGTGAGCTCAAATGCTCTGTAAGGGTAAACAAGGGGAACATAAAACAACCCTTAAACATTTTAACGTAAAAACACGAACATAAAACATTAAAATAATGAGTAATGACATAAATCTTGGAAGTACATAAGGTATAGATCATAAAGTAACATTAATCATGCTAAAATATCATGGGAATAAAAGATGTAATTGTTGAAAACCATTAAGAACATGTTATTATTTCCATATTATCCAAGGCATTGTTGTCAAGACCATCATATTTGACAAAGTCCATTACTGAATCAGGTTTACTTGTCATTCCAGCCCTGTATTTCTGAACCAACTTTACTTTTGGTTCCAGCCATGTCTATCTCATGAGATATAAATATTCACCCAATGCATGTGAGGTAAATATAAGTCCCACCCATATCATAATGAAATCATTCTATTGTGTGCCCCAAAATAAATCTAAATCATTCATTATAACCCAATGAATAAAATGGGTTTCATATACATCATCCCATCATAACCTAATCCATATAAACCAATGGATATAATTTCATCATAAAAAAAATAAAACCATGTAAATAATAGTGAAATTATACATGAAACAGGTCCATATTAAATAATGTCATCTTAGATGGAAAATATTTTTGATAAAACACTTGAAATTAATTCTTGAAGAAAATATCCTTTATTCTGTAAAATAATTTTCTTTTCTCAAAATGCTGTGCAATTTTAAGAGAAAATAATTTTGTTGAAAATAATCATGAAATATTTTAGAGGAAGCTTCATGGAAATAAGGATTTATTAAACTATAAAAATCCATTCATGCCGTATAAGTTAAAAAAAATTCTCCTCATACTTTTGCAGGAAAAGTCAAAAAGTAATTTTTATGGTAAACAAAAGAAAGATTCATTCCATACCTTATGGTAAAAGTCAACAAAGGGTAAAAATGACATTAAACATACATGGGAGAATAGTAAACATTTTATGAAAAAAAAATTAGAAGACATAGACATGGATGATAAATATAACCCCAGTAAATACTTACTAATAAACAATCTCAGATAGAAATGAGATTGGAAAATTTACCCTTTACCTAAGGTCCAATTTCTTCCGTACGTGTCGGAAACTCCTGTATAGTGGGGTTAAAAAATATTATAAACATTTAATAGAACCATAATAATATTTATGATATCATATATGATTCACTAATGACCTTATATTTCCCATTCATTTGTCAATTCTTTGTTAAAGCAGCGTTTTAGGTAAAATCGTTTCATTTATCATACGTGTTTTGACATGTAATTTTTTATATGATTACTTAGATCATGGTTAATTACTTCTAGAATGTAAAACATGATTTATTTATATAATATATTCAATATATAAATATATATAATCGATCGATATATGGATTGAAATACACCGTTCAGGGATATGGTAGGTCGTACGTACGCAGGAACGCTATTTTCATTTCCTTGTTAAATTAAATAGAAGTAAATTACATATATATATATTTATAAATAAATAGAGTATAATTATTATGTCATATATTTCATGATTATTTATTATATATAATTTATAATCATTCTTGAATGGTTCATCATGGAGAATGAATCACATCGCGTCGTGGAGACGGTAAGCCATAAGTACGCATGAGCGACAATATCATTCCCATGATTTTGGAATTTTATTGAAGTTTCTGATGTATAATATTTCCGAGTAAATATAAAATTAAAATAATCAAATATAGTAATTTCTTCCTTTATTAGACCCATCCAAGTAGGTTGGTTGTGAAAAACAAATTACACCATGGCGTGGAGATAGTAGGCCGTACGTACGCACATGTGGTGATTTAATTTTTCATAGGATGGATAGAATATGGAATATGGTTGTTTCATATTCATAATAACATATCAGTATACAAGTGATACTTGAGTTATTACCTAATAATGAAACAACTCATATAGAGTAAGTAGAAGAAGAAGTAAGTTTGAAAGAATCGGTAAAGGATATTACCTCTTCTTCAACTTGCCTCTTCTAAACCTCCTCTTAGGGCACTATGTTTGGTATTTGAAGAAATAGATGACCATTATTATATCTCTAGGGAAGTTTATAAGATAAATGGTTAGGGTTTTTTTGAGTTTTAAAGCTCAAAATGGTTTGAAGAGGAGAGGGGGGAGGTGCCCTTTTATAAGAGAGGAGAGGAGTACTTTAGAAAACTCTAAAAAATATTAATTTAGAATAAAATAAAACCCCACATAAAAACTTCCAAATTGACTCAACTTCGAAGATTACATTAAATATGGTGGTAATCACATCAACCAATAAAATTTAGACTTGTTTGGAATTTATTGTAAACCATATCATTTTGATTTATCCTTATTTAATCTATTTGATTTTATTTGTGGTAATAATATTCTAAATTTTAAATTTTTATAAATACTTTACTATGTATTGTGAATATTAAAAGACTAGATACATAATGACATTTTCAACAATATAATTTTCAATTTATAATTTTTAAATATTTTTGTGATTTTAAACCATTTAATAATATGTTATTTTTATAAAATACCAATAGTGTCAATTTTGACACTATTCAATTATTTGAATTTAAATAAAATCCACACAGAATATATGTTCGAACCAAAATATTTTATATATTCCTAACATGTCATATTTATCTATAAAATTCCTGTAGAACATTAATTAGTTCATATAATATTTATTTTATTGTTTTTAAAACCATTTATTTGATATTTTTCTTAATAAATCAATTACTACAACATTTTTGTATAATTATTTATTATACATATTTGTTGTTTAAAATTTAAAAATAAAATAATATGATTAATATAAATCTCATATTTTGTATAATAACACTTTTAGTTGAATTTATCTTCTAAAATAACAAACTTTTAAAATATTTTCTTTATTAAATTATGAAGGTGACAACTTTGGAATCATTTAAAATAAAATAATGTAAATGTCATAATCTATTTTATAAAGCTCCAAATGGTCCACAAGTCGACCCTTGGATGATTATGGTTTATATATACTCAAAAAATAAGTTTTTTCATGTTTTTGGTCCTTTTTATGGGGATTATTATTTTAATTATTACTATATTATTGATTTTTCACTAAATAAATAAATTCTGCATCATTAATGTATAAGCTATTAAGGTAATTATATATTTCTTACCAATTTAAAATAATTTACCATGATTAAGAAAAAAAAATATTTCAAATGAGTATTTAAATTAGAATTTATATTCTGTATAACCTTATATTAAAAATAATTTAATTAATAAAGTTTGAGTGAGACATATTTCACTTTTCATTAAATAAAATAAATTAAAGGTCTTAATCTCATCCAAGTGGGTTCCAATAGATTTAATTTCGACCAAAACTTGTTTTATAGAGAAATATAATCATCCAATGATATCAAGACAAGTGTTAGGGTAATTTAATAATATTATTTTTACCCTTAATTACCAGATTTACCTTTAACTATGGTAAATAAAATCTACCGTAGTTACTATCCATAATGCCTAAAAATAAAAGTTATCTATTTACACAAGTTTAACCTCCTGATTCCAAATATGGAATCCATTTTTAAAAATTCAAAACACAGAATATGCATTAATTAATTTAAAATTAATCTCATTGTTGAAAAAAAAAATTATTTAAAACAATGCAAAAGATTGAAATGTTTTTACCTATGAATTCAATGTAAAATTAATGAAAATGACATAAATTATATTAAATTGTAAAAATATATTATATTTATACTTTAACGCCATTAAATATTTTAATTTAAACATATAAATTATCTTGATGAAAAAATTTGTTATTAATTAAAATTTAGCGTATTTTTACTATTCATCAAAATATGAAAGTTAACAGAAAAAATATTAAAAAATTATCCCAAGTAAATTTTTATATACTTATTGAAATTAATAAGTTATTTTTTCAAATTGAACTTATAAACTTGTCAAAATCTAGATTTAAAGTGGATGTGCCATCAAAAGGTGCCAAAACTACATTTTTTGATAAATAATTATTTTAACTGAAAAAATTATTTTGTTCTAATACCATGTTCTAGAATATGTGTACGATGAATGATAATGTTATAAAATTTAAAATGTGATTAATAAATTTTATAATGGCTAGTTCATAATAATATTATAATAATATATCGTTGTTTAGTGAAACTTAGTATTGCGTACAACACATGCTATTGAGGAAGGTCGCTCTTGCGTGCAACACAAGCCAAGAATAGTGTTGTGTATACTACAAGATAATACGGTGTTGTGTATAGTGAAATATAATCTTTGGGAAGCGTACAACACAAGATATCAATGAAACTAAAAATAATTTTTCTCATAAAATATTGGGGTGTTACATTCTACCCCCCTTAAAATGAATTCCGCCCTCGAAATTCACCGGGTTATTAATAGTTTACTATTTTAATGTTCCTTTCATAGAAACTCACATCGTAAAAAAGGAATACTAAAACATAATTTTAAACATCACATTTAGAAACCTAATGGTCACCCCAAGTAACTCAGCACTGGGTTTCCACATAAGAGAATATAGGTGAAAATATGGATATAAAAGAGAAATCTAACCATCATGTTCCGATGAAGAATGGTAGAGAACATGGCTATGAAAAAGACAAAAATCACAAAGCCATAAATTTGTGATTATCTAAGGTACCATCTGATTAATCAGATATAAGGGTACTAGGACAACATTTTTGGTTTTCAAGATCATTTCCCTAAAGTTGATTAATTTTTTCATAAGGAGAAATACTTACTTGATTTCAGTATAATATAATCATTGGCCATTCCATGAACAATTTCCACTTCATCTTTTATTTAAAGAAATGAAGTCTAATTTTTCATTCTTGAAGTATTAGCAGATTATGCAATAGAATGATAGGTCATTCCATCTGTCTCTATAACAAAAAAGGTTAACACAAGATATTAAATATACATAAGTCCATCTATGGTGAGGTTAATTGTATATGGTTCAAAAAATGGACTTATACTTCATCCATCACATTGTTTAATAAAATAAAACTAATTTCTACAAATGAGGGACTTCCTGTAGGATAGTGGTAGGTGATAAAGGCATGTTGCGCTTCAGTTGTGGTTTCGATTCCCGCATCTTTTTCCGACGCGCCGGGTTATCCCTCGTCTTACAGGTTGTCCTTTTTCTAAAACTATAATGTTATAACATTTCAGAAATAATATCAAACAGATATATACTTAAACACTACTATCTGATGTCTAACTTAATCCATTCCAATCTTTAGTCTTATCCAAAATACTTATGTCTAATCTCATAGTATAAAGAAAAATATTACTAGAGAGGTCATCTACCAAGCATCTGAATACAATCATTTTTCCCCCATATATTATAAAATATATCTTGTTGGTAATATTCTAAACATGTGAATACCTAATCATGTATTCTCTTGAATCATTAATGACCATAGAACCATAGTTAAAACATGAATAGTGTCAAAAGATAACTCTTTACACATACCAAAATCCCAAAATTTATGTATACTCAAACAATGATATCGTTTTGTCCTTATATCAGTCATGAGCTCATTTATACAATCGAACATATTATTTTCTCCATATCTCTTCATTATGCGCATATCATATTCCTTCCAAAAATATTTCAATATCATTTCATGGTTACAAGTACCATACAATTATTGAAAACTAATACATAGATATTCCAATATTCCTTGATACTATAAATGAAATTCCACAACACTATTTTGGAGTCTCATTACATAAACACTTATTCATTCCACCACTTCGTTGTCATATTCAAAATCACCAATAGTGATCGCATGTGACTTCCCTCTATCCTTTACCATAAGAGGTTGTTGATTTTGATCATCATTAACCCTTGGATTCGGGCATTGGTTAGCATAATTCCCCATTTCCCTTCACTTGTAGCATTGAAGTGTTGGTGGTGAATTCTCTATAGTATTTTCTCTATTCACATCATTAGATATCTTTTTCCCATTACTTTGACACTCATCTGCTCGGTGACCTTATTTTCCACACTTAAAACATTTTCTAGTCCCTTTAAGACAATCTATAACATGCTTCTTTCTACACTTTGATCATAACGAAACATTCGTCTTCTTATCACCATTTTTTTGAGATTTTTTCTTGAACAACATCTTTCATTTCTTGTTAAAACCATGATATGAATATGTAACACCAACATCTAGTTCTACCTTGACAGCACAACACACAATTTCTTCATAACTACTGAAGTATCTTATAGCTAATTCCCTACAAATACTTGGTTTTAATCCACTGAAGAATTGATCAACTTTACTTTTAGGATGGATGATAAAGCCAAATGCTTACCTTGTAAGGCCGGAAAAATTCACCTCGTAAATACCAAAAAATTCATCATCCTTTTCCTTAATCTCAAAGAACACATTTTCCTTCTTTTCTCTAATAACATGAGGTAAGTACATATTTAAAAATACGTTCTTTAACTCGTCACATTCCATGGATTCAATTTTATCGTGGGACCTTGTATTCTTAATTAGAGTTCACCACTGGTCTGCTTCACCTTCCAAACGGTAAACAACCAAAATGAATTTTTCTTATTCGGAATAGAAAAGTATGGAAAATATATGTTCAATGGTACTGATCCATTGTTTATCAATAATTGGATTAGAAGACCCATTTAAAGAAGGTGGATGTTGCCTCATGAAGGAATCCATATAATATTGTTCCCTTCTCTGTTCATTTGGAAGTCCAGAATGATCCATAGCTTCTGTAAGTATAGAAATAAGATTGTTCAATCCATCTCCCATAAAATTGGTTTGTTTTGGAGGAGAATCATTGCATTTCCCATTACAATGATCAACATGGATCCTTCGGGTTCTAACCATCGTCTACAACCCAAAAAAGAATAGTGTGAGAGGAAAAAATCATGCTAGGAAAACAACATAATAAAGAGGGAGTACCTTCAATATCTAACATCTTAAGTTTAATTCAAATATAATTACCATAATTCTAGGACTACAACATATACGTGTACTTAACCTTTGGGAGATCCCTAGACATACCTTAGAAATATCTCTAGGGATCTCACTAACGTTTTCGCATCCTAGTTTCCAAATGTTTACTAGACCTTTTCTATGATACCAACTGTAGAGACCCAATGTTTTACATACATACAAATTACATTACTTTTGAAAAATACATAATACATACCAAAAACATATGCCCAAAGACCGTATTATTTTAGTGTCTTTGGAAACACGATACAAAATCTTCTTATCATGGTGAAAGATCTTCAAAATATCCCATAAAGATCTTCCCCTTTTGTTTTCTTACCTAAAATCATTCTTTATATCCTGGGTAAAAGAATACATAAAAAGGGTGAGCTCAAATTCTTATTAAGGGTAAACATGGAGATCATAAAACAACCCATAAACATTTTAATGTAAAAACATAAAGATAAAACATCAAAATAATGAGTAATGACATTAATCTTGGCATTACATGAGGCATAGATCATAAAGGAACATTAATCATGATAACATAGAATTGGTATAAAACATATAATTGTGGAAAACCATTAATCACATGATATGATTTCCATAGTAGCCAAGGCATTAATTCCAAGACCATCACAGTGGACAAAGTCCATTACTGAACCGGGTTTACTTTTCGTTCCATCCCTGTAATACTGAAGCAGATTTACTTTCTGTTCCATCAATGTATATCTCATGTGATATAAATCTTTAACCAATGAATTTGATGTAGATATAGGTCCCACCCATCTCATAATGGAATCATTATTTCTTTTTCTAAAAAATAAACATAAATCATTCATCATAACCCAATAAATAAAATGGGTTTTATATACATCATCCCATAATAAAATTATCCATATAAAACAATGGATATATTTTCATCATAAACAAAATAAAACCATGTAAATAATAGGGACATTATACATGAAACATTTCCATATTAAATATTGTCATTTTAGATGGAAAATAGTTTTGTTAAAATGCATGAAATGAATTCTTGAGGAAAATATCCTTTCTTCTTAAAAATCATTTTATTTTCTCAAAATGTTTTTCAATTTTAAAAGATAATAATTTCATTTAAAATAATCATGAAATCATGTAGAGTAATATTCATGGAAATAAGGTGTTATGAAACTGTAAAAATCTATCCATGATGTATGAATTAAAAAAAATTCTCCTCATACTTTTTCCGAAAAAGTCAAAAAGTACCTTGTATGGTAAACCAAAGAAATATTCCATCCATACCATGTGGTAAAAGTAAAAAAATGGTAAAAATGACTTTAAACATTCATGTAAGAATATTGAAAATTTTATGAAAATAGTTTTATAATACATGGACATTAATGATAAATATAACCCCAGTAAATACTTACGAATAAACAATCTCGGATAGAAACAAGATTGGCAAAGTTACCCCTTACCTTATGTCCAATTTCTTTAATACATGTATGAAACTCCTGTATAGTGGGGTTAAAAATATTATAAACTTGTAACATAACCATAATAATATTTATAATATCATATATGATTCTCTAATGACTTTATATTTCCCGTTCATTTGTCAATTCCATGTTAAAGCAACGTTTTGTGTAAAACTGTTTCATTTATCGGATGTGTTTTGACTTGTATTTTTTCATATGATTAATTAGATCATGATTAATTACATCCATAATGTAAAACATGATTTATATATCACATATATTCAATATATAAAAATATATAATTGATCGATAAATGGATTTAAATACATCGTTCATGGAGACGGTAGGTCGTACGTACGCATGAATGTTGTTTTTGTATCCTTATTAAATTAAATGGAAGTAAATGACATATATATATATATATAATAGAATTATTATTTGATATATTTAATTATTATTTATTATATATATTTTATAATCATTCTTGAATGGTTAATCAGGGAGAATGAATCTCATCGCGTCGTGGAGACGATAAGCCGTACGTATGCATGAGTGACAATATCATTCCCATGATTTTGAAATTGTATTGAAGTGTATGGTGTCTAATATTTCAGAATAAACATCACTTTTAAGTATTTATATATAGTTATTTCTTCCATTATTATTCCCGTCCAAGTAGGTTGGTTAGGAAAAACATATTACACCACGGCGTGGAGAAGGTAGGCCATACGTACGCATGCGTGGTGATATCATTTTTTATAGGATGGATAGAAGATGGAATATGGTTGTTTAATATTCAAAATAACATATCAGTATACAAGTGATACTGTAGTTATTACCTAATAATGAAACAACTCATATAGAGGAAGTAGAAGAAGAAATAAGTTTGAAATAATTAGTAAAGGATATTACTTCTTCTTCGACGTGCCTCTTCTAAACCTCCACTTAGGGTACACAGGTTGGTATTTGAAGAATTAATAGACCTATATTATGTCACTCAGAAATTTTATAAGGGATATGGTCATGGTTTGGCCATGTTTTAAAGTTCAAAATGGTGTGAAGAGGAGAGGGAGTTGGTGCCCTTTTATAAAAGAGAAGAGGGGCACTTTAGGAAACTCTCAACAATATTAATTTATAATAAAATAAAACCCCACATAAAAACCTGAAAAATGACTCAAATTCGAAGATGAGAGGATATAGGGTGTTAATATCATCAACCAATAAAATTTAGGCATTTTTTGGAATTTATTTTTAACCTTATCATTTTGATTTATCCTTATTCAATCTATTTGATTTTATTTGTGGTAATAATATTCTAAATTTTAAATTGTTATAAATACTTAATTTTGTTTTTGGAATTGTCCATAATTAGATAAATTATGACATTTTAGACCATATAATTTTCAATTTTTAATTTTTAAATATTTTTTTTGATTTTTAAATAATTTAATAATATGTTTATTTTATAAAATACCAATAGTGTCAATTTTGACTTTATTCAATTATTTGAATTTAATAAAATTCACGCAAAAGATATGTTCGAAATAATATATTTAATAGATTTATAACATGTCATATGTATCTATAAAATTCTTGGATCACATTAATTAGTTCATATAATATTTATTTTAATATTTTTAAACCATTTATTTGTTATTTTGTGTAATAAAATAATTACTACAACATTTTTTGTATAATTATTTATTACACATATTTGTTGTATAAAAATTAAAAATAAAATTCTACAATTAAGATAAATCTAATAGATTTAATAATAACACTTTTAGTCAAATTTTTCTTCTAGAACAATCAACTTTTAAAATGTTATCTTTATTAATTTATGAAGGTGAAAACTTTGACATCATTAAAAATAATATAATATAAATGTCATAATCTGTCTTATAAGACTCCAAATGGTCCACAAGTATACCCTTATATTATTATGGTTTATATGTACTCGAGAAATAATGTTTTTCCATGTTTTTGGTCATTTTTATTGGAATTATTATTTTGATAAAAACTATATTATTGATTTTTCAATAAATAAATAATTTCTGCATCATTAATGTTTAAGCTATTAAGGTAATTATATATTTCTTAAAAATTACAAATAAATTACCATAATGAATAAAAACATTTTATATTTCAAAGGAGTATTTATATTTGAATTTATATTCTATATAACTTTAAATTAAAAATAATTTTATTAATAAAGTTTGAGTGAGACATATTTCACTTTTCTTTAAATATAATAAATTAAATGTATTAATCTCATACAAGTGGGTTTTAATACATTTCATTTCGACCCAAGTATATTTTATAGAGAAATATAATCAAACAATGATATCAAGACAAGTGTTAGTGTAATTTAATAATATTACTTTTACCCTTAATTACCGGATTTACCTTTAATTGTGGTAAATAAAATTTGTCGTAGTTACTATTCATAATGCCTAAAAATAAAAGTTATCTATTTAAAAAATTTGAACATCCTGATTAAAAATATGGAATCCATTTTTATAAATTCAAAACACATAAGATGTAGTAATTAATTTAAAATTAATCATGTTTTCGAAAAAAACGGGTTTTTATTTAAAACATTGCATAAGATTGAAAAATTTTTACCTATAAATTCAATGTAAAATTAATGATAGTGACATAAATTATACTAAATGGTAAAAATATATTCAATTTATAATTTAAAACCGTTAAATATTATAATTTAACTATATAAATTATCTTGATGATAAAAGTTGTTTTTAATTAAAATTTATCATATTTTTACTATTCATCAAAATATGAAAGTTAACAAAAAAAATATTAAACAAATTATCCCAAGTACATTTTTATATCTTTATTGCAATTAATAAGTTTATTTTGTCAAATTTAAATTATAAATGTGTCAAAAAAATATATTTAAAGTTGGAGTGCCATCAAAAGGCGGCAAAACTGCATTTTTTGAAAAATAATTATTTTACCTGAATTTTTTTTTGATATCATATCATGTTCTTGAATATGTGTAAGATGAATTATAATGTTATAAAATTAAAAATGTGGTTAATACTATTCATAATATCTGGTTCATAATAATATTATAAAAATATATCGTAGTTTAGTGGAACTCGGTATTGCGTACAACACACGCTATTGAGGAAGATCGTTCTTGTGTGAAACACAAGCCAAGAATAGTGTTTTATATACTACAAGATAATATGGTGTTGCGTATAGCATAAGATAATCTTGGTGTATCATACAACACAAGACATCAAAGAAATTAAAAATAATATTTTCTCATAAAATCTTAGGGTGTTACATTCAGGGATATCTCACTCCACGAGCCATGCCCTCTTCAGAGATACTCGACAAAGTCATGTATCTTATTTAGGCTCCGCCCAAAGATAATGCACTGGTCAGAGAAGACTATGATTCCCATATTGGGGGTCACACCTAGAACCACTGGGGGACCCCATGAAGCCAATATGGATCAACCCTCTAATTAGGGTATTGTATGCTAATGATTCCACAAACCCTACTGATGTGGACTAGTATATGGAGGATTTACTCTTTTCTCATGGAGTTCACACTGATTCTACAAACTCCAATGATAGAAGATAGAAGATTGCACTCCATTTTCATGGAGGGACACCAAAACTCCATCTGAGACTCGGCATATATAAGGGATCACAGACCCATGATGTGGATGTAATCTCACATTGTAAGTTTAAATAAAGAACCAAGGTAATTCACTCAAACTATACTAGTCCAAACTAGGAAATCAAAGAACCTCAATCACACTTTATGGGACTATACATCATGTCCAACTATTCCATGCCCAGCATGTGTAGAAGAACCTCACATAGCATGTCCTCTCTATTTACAGAGCATGTCAAATGATTATATGGTGTGTAGAGACACAAGGTATCTTGCCCGTGTCACCTGATCGTATCTATGTACCAAGGTTGTGTCTGTGTATCGGTCTGTGTATGCCAAGACATGTTCTTGTGGGAGTACATGAAATGACTATTTCAGTGTACTCCAACCTATGTATGTATACTTCTAAAGTACATACTGAGTCAAATGGAGAGGGCCACACACTATATTATATTTGCCACATGTCGTGTGATCCTTATCGTCATCCTGAAACCCTATCCACCATTGAAGGGGCACCACACACTATGTAATCCTAGATTACACATCGTGCTTTTTAGGATTTTCCATAATCTGATATTCTTCCTCTACAAACCTTGGATGTTCCTTCAGCCTCCAATACGTCAACCTTTATGCCGTGAAACTCTAGATATGAACTCGTTTATCCATGCCATCACCTAATCAAAATGTTTCATCACTAGATCCGCTCACTAATCAGATCAAAATGGCATTCTTTGTTTCACACTGAATATCACGATTTTGGGAAAAAAATTTCATTCAATTAACTGCAGCAACTAACATCGCACATCTACTATGACAGGTCGATCCTAGAACAGTGATATCATATCATTCTTCTAAAAATTGGGTGTAAAACAATCGATTGATCGGGAATAGTTGAACCCCTAGACAATGAAGAATGCCAATATTGAAACACAGAATTGGGGGATAAAGGAACCATAAATCAAGAGGAATAAACCTTGATCAATATTTGTGTCAATCACGAGTCCTTTATATTAAAATATTAAATGAATCCTTCAAAATATTAAACCAAATAACTCCTGATAAAATCCTTAAAAAATAATTCTTATCCTAAAATACGCATGATTAGTGAGTCAATCCATTTATCAATTGATTCATGTTCGTCATAAAAATTAAGAATGAGGAATTAAAAAATTGAAACACATGACTTAACAAGATTTTTATTAATTGCTGATGAGGAATAAAGTGGAATTATGTTCATTGGAGAGATCCTCCCAAATCAATGTGCATCAATATTCGATCCTCAATCAGTCATCATTCATTAGAAAGGATTCCCAAATCTCTCTCCAATGATACTCCATAAGTTCCAGGGTTATGTAGCTAACCCTGTAATTCTAACATAAGAATACATTTAATGAAAAATCAATTCATTATGCCAACACAATAAATTAAAATAATTTTATGAAATTTTTTAATTAATTTATGACTATGACAACGTTTCCAAAAAAGACTTATGCCAACCAATGTAAGGTTGTACCTAGGATAAAACTACCATTCTAAACTCAACAGTGCCCTTAGATTTTTGATATGAGCAGCCATTTAGGAGTTATTTCACGTTTTCACGAAATCCACACATGCTGTTAAATATTTTCATATATTTCATACATTTATTTTGGGAAAACATGGCCACGGAATTGCGCGTCGTCTCAATTCATGGTCTCAATGATAATAAATAAATTTTTAAAATTAATTCCTGGAAAATCCGAGATGTTACATTATCCCCACTTGGGGGATTTACGTCTGGTAAAAGACAAAATAAGGGCTACTCAAAAAGATGAGGGTATTGAGAATGAATCGAAGCCTCCTGCTCCCATGTGCTCTCCTAGAGATTATTGAGCTTCTAATAGACATGCACCAAAGGAATCACTCACCCATGAAGGATCCAATCCTACTATTCCTGTATCTCTATTGGGTACATAGCAAATGTTGCTCTGTCATCAATGTCTAGCTCTCTCCAGTTGATAACATGTGATGGGCCATGCACATACCTCCTCAGTTGCAGCCTTGGGAAGATGTCGTGTACCTGGTCTAACTATAGAGGTAGAGTTAAGTAGTATGCCACCTCTCCAACTCTACAAAGTATCTGGAAAGGTAAAATGAACCTCATATATATCTTTTCACCTTTTCCAAATCTCCATAATCCCCATTGAGGTGAAAACCAAAGGAACACACGGTCTCCTTCCTCAAACTTTAAATTCCTTCATCACCAATCAGCATATGACTTATGACATCTCTGTGGAGTCTTCATCAACTCTTGGATGATCTGCACCTTCTCTGTAGTAGTTTTCACCAACTCTAGACCAATGAGTGATAAATCTCCTAGGTCAGTCCAAAAAAGTTGTTACCTAAAGGGTCTCCCATAAAAAGCCTTGAATGGTGCCATACAAATGGTAGAATAGTAGATATTATTGTATTCAAACTCCACCAGTGGTAGGTGATCCTTAAAACAACATCCATTGTCTAACATGCAATCTCATAGCATGTTCTCCAGAACCTGAATGCTTCGATCAGTTTGACCGTGATTTTTTTAGTGAAACGTTATCCTCAAGTGTAACTGAGTCCCAAATCCCTCCTATAATACCTTCCAAAACTAGGATGTAATGTGAGCATCATGATTATAAATAATCATCGATGGAACTCCAAGTAGTATAATTATCTCTTTAATGTAGAGGCTTCTCATGTTATCTACTAAACTCTCATCTCGAATAGCTAGGATGTGGGCCAGATTGTTTAGTCAATCAATGATCACCCAAAAGGAATTGTGTCCCCTGGAAATATGTGGTATTCCCATCAAAAATTCCATAGATATATAGTCTGAATTCAACTCTTGCACCTCAAGGGGATGAGCTAAACCCACTGAAACATGGTTCTCGGCCTTCACTTGCTGACAAGTAAGGCATCAAGAAACAAAATCTGATACTCTTTTCTCTATACCTGACCCACAAAACTAACATAAGAGGTCCTGGTATATCTTTCCACACCTGGATGTACCACCAAAAAGGGATGTATGAAACTCCCTCAAAACCTCCTCCCACAACATTTCTGGTACCATTGTGTGTCCTATAAAAAGAACAATGTTCTCCTCACCATCACAAAATCCATCAAGAGCATGCCGTATGGATATCCAAGAACGTTAGGTCTCATAGTAGGTATCACCAAGTTAATCCGCACTAACTCACTGTAAGAGTGGAGGGGTAAAAAACATCGACTGGATTCACGCTACTCCAACTCCATCCACAAAGGATAACTTCAATGAGGCCAACTACTCAGACGCCTCATTTAGAAACTAAGAACTATATCTCCTAGTGAGAGAATCTTCCACCATATTCCCCTTCCCAAGAGTATAGACAATCTAAAATTCATAGTCCTATAGGAACTCTATCTCTCACCTAATCCCACCTCGAATAGGATAAGGGTCGGTGACTAGCACCAAGTAGGCATATCCACATATGTGAGGCATTATCCTAAATACATGTACACACACAACTCCAAGCCACACAATGCTAAAATATAACACAACTGAAATAATGAATTCATAAAAATAAGATCCCACAACCATAGTAAAATAGGAATTAAAGGAAAGTAAACTAGGCCAAATACAAGCCCACCACAAAGAGTATATATCACAAGTCCAACTGAAACTATAAAGGGTACAACCTAGTCCAAGGTAGGGGAATAAGTCAAAGGTACCCTATTAGTAATACTCTCAATAATTAAATCTCTATATATGCTTCACCCACTCCCTATCCTCCTAGGACACCGTCGAAAGGGTCATCATCTATAAAAGACCCAACACGTGTGGGTAGAGCTCATGTAGAGGTGAGTATAACAATACTCAGTAGGATACCTCAAAAACACTAAACACGAATCACCATGTGTAGTAAGCTCAATAAATTATGTAACAATGTATAATAGATACAAGAACCTAGATATTCATAGGAGATACATCACGCTATCAAGCAGTTGTAACTAGCTTCTAGCCACAAAATTTTTCTTGAAGTAATGCTCATTTCGGATGATCTCACTCCACGAGTCATGATATCATCGGAGACAGTCGACGAAGTGGTCTAGGTCATTTTGGACATGCCCAAAGAGAACGTACATGTATGATAAGATTATGATACAAAGATATGGGTTCTCACCCAAAACCACCGAGGGACACTATGAACCCAATTTGGATCAACCCGTTGTGTAGGGGGTCGTATTTCAACAATTACACAGACCCTACTAATGTGGCCTTCTAGATAAAGGATCGAAGACCTTCCCAATGAGGTTGTATTGATTCCACAGAATCCAACTAGATCTGATATGGGATCATACTCAAGTCTCATAGAGGGACACCACAATCTTATCTGAGACTCAACCTTTACTGGTGATCATAATCCAGTTATTTAGATGTAATGTTTCATTTTACCCTTAAAGAAATAACCAAGGTAAGGCACTCAATCTATACTTTTCCAAACAAGGAAAATTAAGATCCTCAAGCACTCTTTATGTGACTACAGGGTCTGTCCAAGGGGGTACATGGTGTGTCCATCTATCCCATGCCATACCCATGTGGAAGAACCTATCACGGCATGCAGTCTCCTTATACATGGAATTTAGAATGACTACATGGTGAGTAGAGACACATGGTATCCTACCCGTGTCACCTGGTCGTGCTAGTGTTCTGAAGTTGTGTTCGTGTACCGGTCAGTGTATGCCAAGTTGTGTCTGTGTGGGAGTACACGACTTGTCCATGCCTATGTACTCTAACTTTTTTCCATGTACATCCAAAGTACATGTTGAGTAAACTAGGGAGGGCCACATTCCATGTGATATTCGTCAAAATCCACATGATCCTTATATTTATCCCGAAACTCTAGTCGCCCCTGAAGGGGACCCACACACCGTGTAATCTCGGCTTACACTCTATATTCTTCAGGATTTTCCAAAATTGTGGATTCTTCCTCTGCATTCTTCTATTGATCCTCCATCCTATAATTCATCAACTATCATGATATGAAACTCTAGATCTGAACTTTTATATCCATTCCATCAACAATCAATTTGTTTCATCGCCAAATCTAATCACAAATCGAATCAAAATGTCAATCATTGTTTCATACTAATGAATACCAAAGAACATGATTTCAGGAAATTTTCTTCCATTGATACATCATCACAACCATCATCGCATATCCTTCATGTTGTGTCGTTCACATATATTTGATGTTAGATCGTTGTGTCGTGATACTAGATCACAATGTCATGACCCGCCCTTGGGTCCAGTGTCGTGACTACCCCAAGCCCGCCTTCCATTGGCCAGGGGCTGGCGACTTGCACCAAGGCATAAATTCCTGATAAAAAGGGAAGGAATTGCCTTTATAAAGTAAACAAACACCACAGAGCAAGAAAGGAGTAGAAGTAAACACTAAGTAAAAGCTGGTACAACAGTAAGTGCAGAAAAGTAAGTGGGCCAGAATACAAACCCAAACTGAAAGTAAAGTACAACTCAAAAGGGAAACAACAACTGAAAGTAAAGCCGCAGCGTCGGGTCATCCACTGGAACTCCCACCTGAAGGGTGAGTACAGATAGCCTCCTCTGCTCCTCGGGTCCAGCTGACCGCTCCGAGTATGTCCCGTCCAGTGGTTCACCTCCAGGTACCGTCCTGCTCCACAAGCCTCGTCCACGATCAGCGTTGTCCGTCGTCTGTAACCAACACAAAGTAGTGCGGGCATAGCCCGTGCAGGGGTGAGTATAAGCAACTCAGTAGGGACCCCGAGACCCCCAAAGGTCTCCCAATATCCACAAAGGATAATCCACAAAGGAAAGATACAATCACAAAGTAACATCCGACACTGCTTAGGTATATGCCCATACATATACCTAAGTCATCAATTCTCATTCGGCTCCAACATCCGAGCCCAAGTACAACCCAGTCCACACAGGAAAGCAAAACGTAAATCCACACAGGATAGCACAATGAAATCCATATAGGAAAGTAGAACGTAAATCCAAATAGGATGGCACAACACAATCCACAAAGGAAAGAAAACTAAATTCATCTCACACAGGTATACTTCTTCGTATGACGATAGAGATGATCAGATATATCCACTGATTCATCTAAGTCGTCGGACCCACAAAGGATTGATAGGTACTAACCCCCGCAATGACCCAGGAAGGGTCTGACCCACACAGGATCGATAGGTAACTATCCCCCGAAAAGACCCACACAGGATCAGACCGACACAGGATTTCTAGGCGCTGGCTCACACAGAACCGCTGAGCACTGACCCACACAGGATCGGACCCACACAGGATCTGTAGGCGCTGTCTCACACAGAACCGCTGAGCGCTGACCCACACAGGATCGGTAGCACTGATCCACATAGGATCACTGAGTTCTGTAGTCGTCGCCGTCAAATCTACTAAGGATCTCTGTACAGTCGTCATCGTCACAGTAGTAAACGCAGCCAGCTCTAGGGTTCCTGCACACAGCAAGCTCATTCGGGAGGGTCCGCTCCACGAGCCGAGAGGATGATACATCAACTGACACATAGTCCAGAGTTGATGTATCCAAAAGTTCTGTATCGTCAGCAGGAACTCAACGCCGCAGACGGCGCGTCAATCGGACGCCCGATCTGAGAGTTATTGGCTTTTTCATCCCAGGGGTCCGGTAGGTTTTTAAGGCAAAACCAACCCGACCATACTCCACCTGCATCCAAACCTCGGGCGAAGTAAGCCAAAAGATCCATCTCACTAAGAGGATTTCAACAAATTCAACGGCACGTCAATCGGACTTCTGGAGCTTAAGATATGAGTGTTTCCGCTCCGAGGGCCCGGTTGGTTTTGTGTACGAACCAACCCAGCCGAACCCAAAGTATTCTGAAACCTTGAGTGCTATATATCGAAACGACCGTCTCGATCCAAGGATAGCATCGCCTCTGACGGAGCGTCGATCAGAGGTCCGTAGCCCAAGATATGGGCAAAAGAACCAAAAGGGTCCGAAAAAGGGGGTTTCGGGCCCGGACCGACCCGGCCCGAGACCCCCTGGGTCGGCCCGAACCGGGTCGGCCTGGCTGGGTGCAGCCCGGCCCGGCCCGGCTCGGCGCCCGGCCTGGCGACCCGGTGCACTGGCACGCGGCGCCAGCTGGCTCGCCCAAACGTCCGAGCCGTTCGGCTCTTGCGTAGGGGGTGCGCTGCCCCCCGCATTTCGTAACCGCGACCCCCCTTTAATGGGGGCCGCTAGCTGGCCGGGCGGGGGTTTGAACCCCCGGCTGTCCTCCTGTCCAGCCGGCCTGCCCCGGCCGGCCGGCTTCTTCCACCACGGGACCGGCGACGGCCGGTCCCCTCCCTGCTCCGTCACCGGCGGCCCGGAACCGGCCGCCTGTCACCCTGCTCTGCCACGGCCCGGAACTGGCCGCAGTTTTGGTTCATCCGGTACGGCGCGACGGCACGGCGCCCCTCCGCCGCGGCCCCGCTCCGGCCGCGGTGTCTTCGGTTTTCTCCAACGCGGCGTGATGGCGCCGCGACTTGGTTCAACTTCACGGTGCGACGCGACGGTGCCGAACATTTCTTGCCGCACGAACCCACGCGGTGCGACGGCACCATGCCATTCCCGTTCCAACACATTAGAATCAATAACAAGGATAAGGGAGGAGGGTCTGTCGTGTTTGTGCGGTCTGGCCCCCTCTCGTTAATCGAAGCATTTGGTCGTAAATCCACAAAGAATGACAAAGTAGAATTCACGAACGAAATAAAATAAATAAACCCCTACATCGTGCGAGCTTGAAGGGAGGTTCGTCGAACGAGGATTCATCACAGGAAGAGACGTCGCGGAAGGAGATGTCGCGGAAGAAGACGTCGCGGAAGAACCGTCGCGGTATATGGCGTCGTGTAGTCGGTCTCCGAGGACTCAGCGTTCTTCGACGGAGTTCGATGTGTTCTTCGCGTTCTTCATGTTCTTCGACGAAGAAGATGAAGAACTCTAGCTTTCCTTTTCTTTTCTCCCCAAACCTCTCAAGAAACAAAGGTTCCAACCCCAAAATAAAATAAGCACCTCCCTTATTTTATTAACTCAACAAAGCTTTTGAAATTCAAACATCCACTCTTAACTCAATTAATTAATAACATAAGTTTTCAAATTATTAATGGTGAGTTGAGGGTGGTTTATGAATATGAAGGGGTGGGGTTCGTGTGGGCCCCACCACCCTCATAACCTCCCTTGGTATGTTGGGTAGTTACCCAACATCCACCCCAAGCCTTAAACCACTTAAAGAAAATAAAAAAAATGTAGTTAAATTATAAATTAAACTTCCACAATTTTTATCATCTTCTCTCAGGAAAACGCAACTCCGGAAATGGCATTCCTAAGAAATTATCGGCACAGTGGTTCCATCGGTGCCCTCGGAATTCTATTCCGAGCACTGGTTCAAAAGATAGAAAAACCCGCTCGTTCGTTCACTGAACGTACCCGAGCTAAACTTCAGATAGAAATTCCGGGCACACCGGGCGTTGGAATCAAGTGCCGTCAGAAACTGCGTTCTTGTAAAATCCCAAAGAAAATTAAGAAAAAAAATTCCTTGAATTTTACGGGTCATTACATTACTCCCACCCTAGGGTTTTACGTCCATGTAAAGATACATCATAATACAGGGAAACAAATGTGGGTACTGAGCACGCATCTGAGCCTCCGGCTCCCAAGTGCTCTCCTGGAGGTTCCCGTGAAGCCATCTGATGCACACTAGAGTAATCAACCATCCACGTAGGACCCGCTCCTATCAATCCTTGATCTCCATTAGGACCTCCGTAAAAGTCACCCCATCATCAATGTCAAGCTCTCCATGGTCAATGATATGCGACGGGTCGTGCACGTATCTCCTCAGCTGGGATACGTGGAAGACTTCGTGCACCCGGTGCAACTGAGGTGGTAGAGCCAGGCGATAAGCCACCTTGCCAATCCTGCTGAGGACATGGAATTATCCGATGAAGTGTGGAGACAACTTGCCTCCCTGGCCAAATCTCCGTAATCCACGTCGAGGTGAGAAACGCAAGAAGACGTGGTCTCCATCCTCGAACTCTAGTGGCGTCCGCCTTCTATCAGAATATGACTTCTGGCAGCTCTGAGCTATCCTCATCCACTCCTGGATGACCTGGACCTTCTCCGTCATGGCCTGGACCATCTCCGGTCCCATAAGTGATGACTCCCCAGGGTCTGTCCAGCACAAAGGAGATCTGCATGGTTGGCCATACAATGCCTCGTATGGTTCCATCCCGATGGGGGAGTGGTAACTCTTGTTGTACGAAAACTCCACCAAGGGTAGGTGGTCCTCCCAGCTATGACCAAAGTCGAGGACACATGCGCGGAGCATGTCCTCGAGAGTCTGAATGGTCCTCTCTATCTGACCATCTGTCTGAGGGTGAAAGGCGGTGCTCAAACGTAGCTGCGTCCCGAACTCCTCCTGCAACCCCTTCCAAAGCCGGGAAGTAAAGCGAGCATCTCGATCGGAGACGATAGATGATGGAAAACCGTGAAGCCGCACAATCTCCTAAATGTAAAGTCGTCCGAAGCTCTCCACTGAGCCCTTCTCTCTAATGGGTAAGAAGTGAGCCAACTTGGTGAGTTGGTCGACAATCACCCAAATGGAGTCGTGACCTCTGGAAGCACGTGGAAGTCCAGTCACGAAGTCCATAGATATCCCATCCCACTTCCACTTTGGGACCTCCAAGGTCTGTACCAATCCTACTGGTACCTGGTGCTCTGCCTTCACCTGCTGGCAGTTGAGGCATCAAGAAACGAACTCTGCCACAACCTTCTTCATGCCCGGCCACCAGTGCTGTCGTCTGAGGTCCTGGTAAATCTTCACCACTCTGGGATGTACCGCCAAGGGAGAAGTGTGAAACTCTCTGAGAATATCCTCCCATATTGCAACTGGTACCAAGGTAGATCCTCTTAAAAGGATGTCGTGCTCTGCTCCAAAGGAGAAACCATCAGGTGCTTGTCCAGAGGATAACTGTGCACGTTGCGTCTCACAGTCTGCGTCCCCACGCTTTGCCTCTCTGAACCACTGTAGTAGTGGAGGGGTGACTATGAGAGACTGAAGGAAGGCTGCTCCATCTCTATCCATGAAGGATATCTGCAAAGAGGCTACCTGCTCGGTCGACTCCTCAAGTAGCTGAATGCCCATCCTCCTGCTGAGAGAATCGGCTACAACGTTCCCCTTCCCAGGAGTATAGACTATCTCAAAGTCATAGTCCTGGAGGAACTCGAGCCATCGCCGCTGTCTCAGGTTCAGGTCCTTCTGAGAGAAGATTTACCTAAGACTCTGATGGTCAGAAAAGACTGTAAAGCGCTCACCCATCAGGTAGTGTCACCATGTATTCAGAGCGAAGACCACTACTACTAACTCCAGGTCATGGGTAGCGTAGTTCTGCTCATGCGGCCTCAACTGACGTGATCCATAGGCGATCACTGCCCGCTCCTGCATCAGGACACATCCGATTCTGGTCCCTGATGCATCGCAGTAGACTACGTACCCTACTCCCTCCTCCGGCAACCTCAAGATAGGTGCGCTGGTCAATCTCTGTCTCAGCTTTTGGAAGCTCTGCTGACATCTTTCTGACCACACAAAGGGTTTTCCCTTCTTTGTCAAAGCTGATAGTGGTTCTACAACTCTGGAGAAGTCTGGCACAAATCTCTGATAGTATCCAGCTAGTCCCAAGAAACTCCGCACCTCCGTCACGCTCCTGGGTGGCTCCCAAGCTAGCACTGCCTCGATCTTCGCAGGATCCACTGCAACTCCCGCCTCAGAGATGACATGTCCCAAGAAGTGGATGTCATGTATCCAAAACAGACACTTTGAAATATTTCCATAAAGCTGGTGCTCTCATAGTGTGTCCAGTACAACTCGCAAGTGGTAGGTATGCTCCTCCTCAGTCATCGAGTAAATCAAAATGTCGTCGATGAAGACCACGACAAATCGATCGAGGTATGGCTGAAATATCATATTCATGAGGTCCATGAACACTGATGGATCATTGGTTATGCCGAATGGCATAACCAAGAACTCATAGTGGTCATACCGAGACCTGACGACCGTCTTCTGCACGTCCTCGTCCCGAACTCTGAGCTGATGATAGCCTGACATGAGGTCTATCTTCGAGAACCACCGTGCTCCTTTGAGCAGATCGAAGAGTTCATCAATCCTCGTTATTGGATACTTGTTCCTTACTATCACCTGGTTCAGGTGACGATAGTTGACACCAAGTCGCAAGATCCCGTCCGCCTTCTTGGCGAACACAATCGGGGAAGCCCAGGGTGAAACACTGGGTTGGATAAAACCCTTGCCCTGCAAGTCCTCCAACTGTACCCGTAGCTCTTGATGCCCGGTGGGGACCATCCGATATGCTGGAGTCAATATCGGGGATGTTCCGGGGTACAGGTCAATATAAAATTCTACCTCTCTGCAAGGAGGTAGCCCTGGAACGTCGTCGGGGAAAACGTCTGCATACTGATCCACCACTGCAGGAAAACCAGGACTCCGCATGTCAACTACTCCTAGGATGAGGCTAGCCAACTGGTGAGTGATGGGTTGTCCTCTCCTACGCGGAAGTCCATCCTGTGCTGCAAAGGCTCTCTTCTCACCGGTGAAGGTGAACCTGCTTCCGTCGGTGCGTACACATCGCACCTTGCGCCTAATACAGTCGATCTTTGCATGGACTGTAGATAACCAATCCATGCCCAAGATGACGTTGTAAAGCCTTGATGCCGCTACAAGAAGATCCCAGCTGAAGATCTCACCTCCTAGAGTAAGCTCACACTACTGGCACCAGTGCGTAATCTTCGAGTCTGCTCCCGTAGGAGTCTCTAGCCATAAGGATCGATCCAACGACTCTGTCGAAATCTCTGAGCTCCGAACAAGGGCAGCGGTTATGAAAGAGTGACTCGCTTTTGTGTCTATAAGAACTACAAAAAGGGTGGAATAGACACAGATAGTACCTCGAATCATCTCGGGTGCACCGTGGTCATAGACCTCCGCTGCCTGGAGTTGTTCCTGTCTCTGCCTGCCAGCTCCCTGTGGCCGGGGTGGACCTCTTGGTGATGGTGGTGGTAGAGCCTCAAAGCGTCGCCCACCACCTGCTGCTCGGCCAGCTCCTCTGCCTCGTCCGCCTGCTCCCTGCAGACCGCCACGGTCGCCCCTCTACCTCTGCCTCGGTGGTCCCTCAACCGTATGCTGCTCCTCGACACGGTGGGTCGTGCAGTCACGAGCCATGTGGCCCTGCCCGCCGCACGAGTAGAACTACTTGCCTCTCGAAAGACTGGCTCTGTGCTGTGTGCCCCGCACTGCTGATCCAGTGTCCTGTGGTCATCTGCCTGAGGGTCTGGTCTTCCTGGACCCAAGAGTCATCCGTCGATTACCTGCTTCATAAGACTCTGCTCTGTGCCGCCCCGCGGTGGGTCTCGGCACAGGTGTGGACTCAGAAATAAATCTCTCGATCAAAAGGGCTCGCTCTAGTACTCCTGTCTGAGTCGAAATGCTAAGGGAGATAAGTGATGCCCTGATCTCGTGCCTCAATCCCTTCTCAAAGATCCAGGCCCAGAAGAATGGGTTTCGTACCATGTCTGTCGAGTAGCATGAGAGATCGGTAAATCTCACTGAGTACTGGGTGACCGTCATGCAGCCCTGCCGTAGCTGAAGAAGCTCCTGGATGCGCACCGCACGGAGGGTGGATGGGACGAACTCTGAGTGGAAGAGGCTCTCAAAGTCCGTCCAGAGAAGAGATGCCTCATCGTGCACCTGGAGCATCAAGCTCCACCACCTACCTGCTGCCGCGTGCAGTAGGCTCACAGCGAGGATCACCATGAGGTCTGCTGGTGTCCTCACTAACCGGAAAACTCGTACAACTGCCTCTAGACAGTCCTCGGCTACCTGGGGGTCCGTCTCCACATGGAACATGGGTGGTCGCTGGCGCTGGAACTCGTGCAGTGCACTAAGGCGACGTGCATCGTCAGCGGCTGGGGCTGGAAGCATCGGTGGCTCGGCGGGTAGAGCTATCGCCGGTGCCACTGCTGACAAAGGGCCCTGCACCGAGGCCTCGTCGCTCGATGGGCTGTCGTCACGCTCAACTCTTGGAACCCTAGCTGGCTACCATCATGGGGCCATCCTGAAAAGGAAACAGGTGCGCCACGGTCAGAACAGTATACCTGGTGAGCTGACACAATGTAATCACAAAGAAAACTTGAAACACACACCCAATCAATGTTTTCATACATTAAGTCGGAAATCAGAAGTCAGGGTCCTGGTGTACGGATACATCGGCCGCCGCACCAACACTGGACTCCTTGGACTGATAACCACACCCAATACGCTTAACACTATTGCTTCACATAGAAAAAGATCAGAGTCCCAAGTTCTATGGTAGAACCGAACTCCTCTGATACCAATTTGTCATGACCCATCCTCGGGGCCCGTGCCCTGACTACCCCAAGCCCGCCTTCCATAGGCCAAGGGCTGGAGACTAGCACCAAGGCGTAAATTCCTGATAAAAAGGGAAGGAATTGCCTTTATAAAGTAAACAAACACCACAGAGCAAGAAAGCAGTAGAAGTAAACCCTAAGAAAAAGCTGGTACAATAGTAAGTGCAGAAAAGTAAGTGGGCCAGAATACAATCCCAAACTGAAAGTAAAGTACAACTCGAAATGGAAAACAACAACTGATAGTAAAGTCGCAGCGTCGGGTCGTCCACTGGAAGTCCCACCTGAAGGATGATTACAGATATCCTCCTCTGCTCCTCTGGTCCTGCCGACCGCTCTGAGTACATCCCGTCCAGTGGTTCACCTCCAGGTACCGTCCTGCTCCGCAAGCCTCTTCCATGATCAGCGTTGTCCGTCATCTGCAACCAACACAACGTAGTGCGAGCATAACCCATGCAGGGGTGAGTATAAGCTACTCAGTAGGGACCCCGAGACCCCCGAAGGTCTCCCAAAATCCACAAAGGATAATCCACAAAGGAAAGATACAATCACGAAGTAACATCTGACACTGCTTAGGTATATGCCCATACATATATCTAAGTCATCAATTCTCGTTCGGCTCCAACATTCAAGCCCAAGTACAACCCAATCCACACAGGAAATAAAAACGTCAATCCACACAGGATAGCACAATGCAATCCACATAGGAAAGTAGAACGTAAATCCACACAGGATGGCCCAACACACTCCACAAAGGAAAGGAAAACTGGATTCAGCTCACACAGGTATACTTCTTTGTATGACGATAGAGACGATCAGATATATCCACTGATTCATCTAAGTCATCGGACCCACAAAGGATCGATAGGTACTAACCCCAGCAATGACCCAGGAAGGGTCTGACCCACACAGGATCGATAGGTAACTAACCCCCGCAAAGACCCACACAGGATCGGACCCACACAGGATCTGTAGGCGCTGGCTCACACAGAACCGCTGAGATCTGACCCACACAGGATCGGACCCACACAGGATAGGTAGCACTGATCCACATAGGATCGCTGAGTGTTGTAGTCGTCGCCATCGAATCCACTGAGGATCTATGTACATCGTCGTCGTCATAGTAGCAAACGCAGCCAGCTCTTGGGTTCCCGCACACAGCAAGCTCATTCAGGAGGGTCTGCTCCACGAGCCGAGAGGCTGATACATCAACTGACACATAGTCTAGAGTTGATGTATCCAAAGGTTCCGTATCGTCAACAGGAACTCAACGTTGCAGATGGCGCGTCAATCAGACGCCCGGTCTGAGAGTTATTGGTTTTTTCATCCCAAGGGCCCGGTTGGGTTTTAAGGCAAAACCAACCTGACCGTACTCCACTTGCGTCCAAACCTCAGGTGGAGTAATCCAAATGATCCGTCTCACTAAGAGGATTACGACAAAGTCTACGACACGTCAATCGGACGTCCGGAGCTTAAGACATGAGTGTTTCCGCTCTGAGGGCTCGGTTGGTTTCGTGTACGAACCAACCCGGCCAAACTCAAAGTATTCTGAAACCTTACGTGCGATATACCGAAACGACCGCCTCGATCCAGGGATCGCATTTCCCCTGACGGCACGTCGATCGGAGGTTCGTAGCCCGAGATATGGTCAAAAGAACCAAAAGGGTTCGAAAACGGGGGTTTCGGGCCCGGGCCGACCCGGTCCAAGACCCCCTGGGTCGGCCCGGTGGGGCGCGGCCCAGCCCGGATTGGCCTGGGCGTGGCCCGGCTCGGCGCCCGGCCTGGCAACCCGGCGCACTGGCGCGCAGCGCCAGCTGGCTCGGCCGAACGGCCAAGCCGTTCGGCTCTTGCGGGGGGGGGGGGGGGGGGGGGGGCTGCCGCCCGTATTTCGTAACCACGACCCCCCTTTAATGGGGGCCGCTAGCTGGTCGGCCGGGGGTTTGAACCCCCAGCTGTCCTCCTATCTGACCGGCCGGTTTCTGCCACCATGGGACCGGCGACGGCTGGTCCCCTCCTTGCTCCATCACAGGCGGCCCGGAACTAGCCGCCGGTCACCCTACTCTGCCGCGGCCCGGAACCAGCAGCGGTTTTGGTTCGTCCGGCATGGCGCGACAGCACCACGCCCCTCTGCTGCGGCCCCGCTCTGGCCACGGTGTCTTCGGTTTTCTCTGATGCGGCGCGACGGCGCCGCGACTTGGTTCAACTTCACGGCGCAGCGCATTAATTGTCGCACGAACCCGCGCGGTGCGACGACACCGCGCCATTCCCGTTCCAACACATTAGAATCAATAATAAGGATAAGGGAGGAGGGTCGGCCATGTTTGTGCAGTCCGGACCCCTCTCGTTAATCGACGCATTTGGTCGTAAATCCACAAAGAATGACAAAGTAGAATTCACGAACGAAATAAAATAAATAAACCCCTACCTCATGCGAGCTTTAACGGAGGTTCGTCGAACGAGGATTCGTCATGGGAAGAGATGTCACGGAAGGAGACGTCGCGAAAGAAGATGTTGCGGAAGAACCGTCACGGTATATGGCGTCGCGTAGTCGGTCTCCGAGGACTCGGCGTTCTTCGACGGAGTTCGATGCGTTTTTCGCGTTCATAGTGTTCTTCGACGAAGAAGATGAAGAACTCTAGATTTCCATATCTTTTCTCCCCAAACCTCTCAAGCAACAAAGGTTCCAACCCCAAAATAAAATAAGCACCTCCCTTATTTTATTAACTCAACAAAGCTTTTGAAATTCAAACATCCACTCTTAACTCACTTAATTAATAAAAAAAGTTGTCAAATTATTAATGGTGAGTTGAGGGGGGTTGAAGAATATGAAGCGGTGGGGTTCGTGTGGGCCTCAACACTCTCATAACCTCCCTTCGGAAGTTGGGTAGTTACCCAACTTCCACCCCAAGCCTTAAACCACTTAAATAAAATAAAAAAAATTGTAGTTAAATTATAAATTAATCTTCCACAATTTTTATCATCTTCTCTCGGGTAAACGTAACTCCAGAAATGGCATTCCTAAGCAATTACCGGCATTGCAGTTCCATCAGTGCCCTCGGAATTCGATTCCGAGCACCGGATCAAAAGATAGAAAAATCCGCTCGTTCGTTCACTAAACGTACCCGAGCTAAACTTCGGATAGAAATTCCGGGCACACCGGGCCACGGAATCAAGGGCCGTCAGAAACTACGTTCTTGTAAAATCCCAAAGAAAATTAAGAAAAAAATTTCCTTGAATTTTACGAGTCTTTACACACAATGATCGATTGATCAGGAATAGTCAAACATCGGGCCAATGAAAAATGCCCGTGGTGAAAAATGAAATTAAGGGAGAAAAGAACCATCGATCAAGAGAAACAAACCTTGATAGTGGTGTGTGTCAATATTTATTTGTTTTAGTTAGAATTTTAAATTAACCCATCATTAAATTAAACCAAATATCCTCTATCAATAAAATCCATGGAAAATAAATCCCATCCCACAATACGCATGATCTGTGAATCAATCCAATTGTCGATTCATTCACATTCATCGTATAAATTAATAATGAAGAATTAAACAATTGGAACACACACCCTACCTTGATTTGGATCTATTGATGATTAAAAAATATTTCTCTTTGCCTTCGTTGGCATGATCCTTCAAAATAGATGTGTGTTGATCATTGATCGTCAATCAATCCATGTTCGTTGGAAAGGATTCCCAGAGCTCTCCAACGATTCTCCAAAAGTCCCAGGGTTATGGGGCTAACCCAGGAATTCTAACATAAGGATAAATTTAAAGAAAAATAGAGTTCCTAAATCAACATAATGAATTAAAATTGTTTTATTAAATTGTTTTATTTTATTTTATGCCCATGACAACTTTTTCACAAACGACCCACGTCGTCCAATGTTAGGTCACACCTAGGGTAAAATCCCTATTCTGAACTCAACTGCTCCCTCTTATTTTTGATTTGGGGAACTTTTTTGGATCTATTACACTTTTTTAGGAAAACATTACACACATGGTATTTAATATTTTAATATATTCTAGCCATTTATTCCAGTCACACTGGGCCTCAGAATCACACATCGTCTCAGTGCATGATGTCGAAAATAATCTATATAATATTTATTAATAATACATGGAAAATATAAGACATTACAACTCAAAAATAAGAAATTTTGGAAATAAAATCAGAACCCTGACCTTGGTCAATCACCCGTGGAAATCACCAAACTATTTTACAAAACATCACCAACCCATATATAGACAATTATAACACCAAAAACTAATTAATTCATTCAACCAGTGTAAATACTCATTCAAAACATCACATATATTCATTCACCACTAATCTGTGAACAAAATAATTCATAAATATCAATAAAAATGTAATGGATCAATATCTCTCTCATCACCATCACCATAATTATCATTATCATCACCACCATCCTTGTCATCATTATCTCCATTACCCTCATCATCATCCTCACCGTCATCCTGGTTATCTCCATCACTATCGCCATCACCCTCTCCATCAGTAGGAACATTATCATCACGACCACCCCTAGAATCACCACCTAGTGTACTATATAATGTATTCATTATCGATGCTTATGAATCATAATCCACAATGGAATCTGGTAGAAGTGATGGATATATGACTACTATAAATTTTAAAAATTCACCATTGGCCCTTTGATTCTATTCACGCTCCTGCATGACCATTTTTTGGACCCCTCTTTCTCAGCCTGAGCATGTGATTCTGGTGCATTAATTGTTTATAACTTGTTACTTCTAGAAATGGCACCTGAATTTGGCCAATATCTAGTCAAGAAAATATCATTCCCTGGTCAATAGCAAACATTTCTATGGTTCTCATCTCCCAAAACCTGATATAAATGATTATTTGGAAAACATTTGTCAACTTAGTTCTTATCAAGGTCCTCTAAATAACACTATTTCAAATATAAATGAAATATTTAGTTACAAAATAGATATTAATATTTGAAATCAACAAATTAAAAATTACAATTTTCTATTGTGTTGGTTTGTTTACTGTGCTGCCATCTTTCTTTATTCTGTTTGAGAAAAACAATTTTTTTAGGCACACCTCTTTTAGAATTCAAAATAACCCACTAAAATGAAATTGAAATTATAAAAATATAATTGAAAATAGGATATAAATAATGAAAAACTATTTCATAAGTTAAATATTAATTTGCTTTAATTTTTTTTCATATTCACATTTTAATGTGGTTTCTGAGAGCTAGATTTATGGATAACCATGTATAAAGTGATGAATTAAAGATAATAATGGTAAAATAGAACGTGTAAATGATGTAATAATTTATGAAATGGGGATACATTATTTAATGATGAAATAACTTAAAATGTGTACTTGTTTTTTCTTTGTTTCATTCTTTTAGAGTCATCTCAAATGTTTTTTTTACTAAAGTTGTTTTAGGCTAGAGTTGATTAATATCATTGGATTTCAGTCATGTCGATGGGGTTTTGATCAAGTAAGAATATATTGGGTTAGTTAAGTTCAATTATGTTTTGATCCTTGTTGTTCATATTCAGTTTTATGTGGTAAAAATTTATTTTGGTTTTTTAATTCAATTTGGTTAAGTGTGGTTCAATTCAATTCAGTTTTTTTCAAATATAATTATTTTGATTAATGAAATTCCATTTCATTATGTTCAGATTATTTTTCTCATCATAATTCAGTTTGGTTTATTTTGGATGAGATTTATTTATCTTGATTCGCCTATATTAGTTTTTAAATTTTCATTTTAATTTTATTTAGTGTTTTTATCCCTTGTATGAATCAGTTTGGTATATTTTACTTTATATTCATTTAGTTATGTTATATTTAATTTGATTTATTTTAATTCAATTCAATTAAATTTTATTTGTTTTAGTGGTATTTTTTTATTTTTTATTCAAATTTTTTGATCTTGTTTATACTATTAAATTAAGTTTTTTCATGTTAGTTTATCTTACAGTTAGGTTAGTTTAGTTTCATCAGATTACATTCATTTTAGTTTTTTATTATTAAATTTTTCTTCGTTGTTGATTTGGTTATGTTTTGTATTGATTGGCTTGTGATGCATTGATTTGGTTTTGTGCCTTTATTATTGCTTTATTTAGTTTCATATTCACCTAGTTTTGGTTGATTTAGGGTTATTTAAGTCATTTATATTCAATTTGTATTGATTAAACATATTTTAGTTATGTTTTATTTTCTTTTTATAGATTTAACCATTTTTTCATTTTTAATTCAATTTAATTTTTTATAGATGTAACTACTTTTTGTATAGTCTAGTTTGGGTTTTTTGAGATTTTTTTATTCAATATAATTAAATTCCATTTAAGTTAAATTTGATCAGTTTTTTTTATTTTAGATTAGTTTTTTGAGGTCAAATTTCATCACCAAAGTTTATCTTAGTTGGTTTCTATTTGATTCACTTTCTATAAGGACCCGGTCTTGAACATTACATAATCTTGAATTAAGTTAATAATTCACATTGAGAATCTTTTCAGGTTTAGTGATTTAGTGAATTAGGTCAAAAATCATACATAACAACTTGAATAATACATTTAGAAACTTTAACTTAGTATACATTTTTTCATAAAATAAAAATTCTTAAAAAAAATAAACATTTCTAGTTCCATGTCTTAGAAAGTGTGACTTTTCCTTGATCCCACCCTTGACCCTATTCATCTTTAAGTGATAAGGAAAAAATTTAAAAAACACAGGATGAGCATAAAAAGCGCAGTAAGGGATATAAAATAAAGAAGGAAAACATTAGTACATGAATATATAAAAAAAAATAATCATATTTTTTAATCATAAAACATAATATCATTAACATACCAAAAAAAATCATAAGATTTCTAAATAACACATAGAAATCATAAATCTTAAAAGGTAACTTGTGGAATATGTATCATACTTACATTTTAATTATAACAACTACATAGAGAGTTACGTTTGGAATACCCATCATAGTATATTTCCTAAATCTATTAGGATGAATATTAATGTTTACCTCTATCACATTACCCAATGCATTGAAGAATTATCTTGGGCTCACCCTCCCAAGGTTTATCACGGAACCACCCGTATACGTAAACAATTCCAAATAAACATAACATATTCATAATAAATAAAACATACTTAAAGAAAAGATAACATTTCCACATTAAAATCAAAATATATCATTTCAATATATTTACATAATCGATTTTTTATCAAACCATTTTTAAAACCATTTAAAACATTTAATAAAGATATTTTTAAATCAAAGTGTCCCATACCAATTTAAATATTTTAAAAGAAATTTTAATTTCAAATCATTCATGTCCATATAAATAAATACTTAAAACCATTTTTAAAACAAGTAAATTAATGAGAAATATTTAGAAGAATAAATCTTTAAAACATTTAAAATGATATTTTAGTTAAATAGTTTCCAACCAAATGAGAGACGCTTGAATACAAATAATTTAGGAATAAAATTAAATAAAGCTTATAATATCATGATAATAAGGAGATTCATGATATTATATGCCAAAGGCCAGTATATACAACATAAAAAATAGAATTGGTGTATAAAAACAATTCTCAATGGAATGTAAATTGAGAGAAAGTCCCTTACAAAGATCATATCCTTAAATTAAGGACAAATCAATGAAAGAATTACTTGGGAAAAATAAGAATAAACCGGATATAAGTGGATATTAAGTGTAAAAAAATAATAGGTCATTCACACATATTCATAGAATGACATAATCAATACATAGAAGTTTAACCCAAAGAATTTAAATTCCATTAAGAAGTTCTATTACAAAAATTCGACAGCCTAACGATATCGCCATTAAAATTAATAAAATGAGTTGATGAGAGAGAAAAGGGTCTCTCATCACATAGACATAAAATTTACAGAAATAAGGAAATATAAGAAAATATCGCAACATAAGAAAATATAAATTTAAAAATACATAACATAAAATATTCCTTTGACCAAAAGAGGACGGTGAAAGGTTCCCTTGCCGATTTGGTCACTTACAAAACATACACTACATGAAAGAAGGATCATACAATGAAGATGTAAATACCCATAAATTAAATTAATATGCACCAGGAATACATTCATGGGCAGTACATACACCACACAAAAGAAAATTCTTGCAAATCCCGCATGAATCTCACAGGAATAAAAAGTGAGAAGAAAACTCCTTACCTTGTGTCCGACTTGTCTTGTTCGTTCTTTATCTCCCTAAATAATAAACTTAAGTTAATTATACATAAATTAGAACATTTTTAATGTTTATTATTCCTTTTATATCACTTATTACCTCTCTTTAATAATCATATAATTATTCAAGTTTATATCGGTCTTTTTGTCGATGATCGGTACTTGAGTCAAAAATTAACTTGTTATAATTAAAAATTGTCCATGTGGTCAAAATTTCATTATATACAGAATGATATTCATGATTTAGATATCATATATATAATATATATCCAGTATATATTTATTAAAATAGTCTATATCATTTGTATATAAGAAATTAAATGCATCGTTCATGGAGACGATAAGTCGTACGTATGCATGAACGCTACTTTCATTTCATTTTTTCATTTTTAAAGGAATGAAAACAAAATGATACATATGTATATTATTATTACAGTATAATATCATATTTTATATACATTACATAGGTTAATTAACTCCATCTTTTATACGTTCCATTTATGGTATTAACGAGTCTTATCACTTTGAGGGGGCGGTAGTCCGTACTTCCTCAAATAAAATTAACGTATTTACCCATTATGGAAACCATAAAGGTATGCTATAAATAAAAAATACATAAGTGTAGAGGCAATATAAATATAATATATATCACATATAAATATATTTCCATATTAATGGCCACCATAAGAGGTGGTAGGAGAATATTGAACAATCATCATTTCATGAGATAGTAATTCGTCATCCACAGAAACAGTATGTTCGTATCCATTGGATGGTGGTGTGTGGCAGTGTAGTTAGAATACTTATCATAAAAAAACCTATTATATTTAGGATACTAGAGTTTTTATTTAAACAAATAATAACAATATAATAGGGAGTGAAGAAGTAAAATAAAAGAAGATAACTTGAGGGAAGACGTTACCTTTAAATCAGGTAACTCCCTCGGGTTTGAACCAAAAGGATTTATTGAGGTGCCTTATGCCTAAGGTATGGATTCTAGGAGGAAGATAGGGATTGTGGGAGCTTATTTGGGTAGGTTATATATGAGCCAAGGGGCTTGAGAGGTGTTTTTAATGGGTTAGAGATGGTGGCCTTTTATAAGAGGTAGGAGGGGCTCTTTAGGAATGTTTGAAAGTATTATTTTATTATAAAATGAGTTTATGTTTCAAAAGGTCCATAACTTATTATATTCAAATATAACATGCATATAAGTCAAAATAAAATCATCCAATAATAATTGGAAAAGTTTTGAATATTTTTTAATCCTTATATTTTTTATTTAACCCTTTTTTACTTTTATTTAACTTTTACCATATCTTTATGTATGTTCATATTATATGGTTAATATATTTTCTGTAAAATTCCAAGCAACCCAAAATGGATCATTTATTAAATTTTAAACATAATATATTTCATTTTGACGAATTTTAGATTTTTAGGACTATTTTATCATTTAATAAAATACTAATTGATTTAACAATTCATTTATGTCAATTTTATATTATTCATATCATGACTTTTTAAAAAAAATCCAAACCAACCTGATTATTTCAAAAAAACTTTCATTAATTAAAATATAAAAATTCATCCAAATCTATTAAATTCTTGTATGGCATAAAAAGGTTAAAAATAAATTTATTTTAATATTTATAATATCATTTATTTGAATCCTTTATTAATGAAGCAATTACTACATCGCATTGTGTCATAATTAAACTTATTTGTTTAATGTCTGAAAATTATAAATAAAATCCCATAATGTGGGAAATATTTTTATATTTCCAAATAATATTTATAGTAGAATATATCACTTATATAACCCCATATAAAAAAAATTTAGTAAAAAGATTCATGTTTATGATTTTTTTTTACTTTAAATAAAAGGTTATTAATGCCATTATCTTACACAACTGGATTTGAAAGGCCAAAAGTCTCCCCTAAGGATTTGTTTTTCATTTATTACTCATCAAAAAGGGTTATGAAAAGTTTTAAGGTAATTTTATATTATTATAATATTATTTTTACCCTTGAATTTCCCTATTTACCTTTAACTATTGTAAATAAAAATCAAAAGTTACTATTCACCAAAAAATATTTTCATCCTATTAAACCAAATTTCACATAGTGATGACAACCAATTATGTCGGATTTTTGAAATTCAATTCACAAAATTAATAAAAATTTCATTTAAATGAAAAAGTCTATTTTAACTACTATGTCATGTTTTTCACTATTCATCAAAAATTTAACATTTTCAGAAAAATACCAAAAATTCCCCCAAATCTAATTTTGATATTAAAATTTTAAAAATTATTTATACTTTACCAAATTAAAAACATTGATGTTTCATTAATTAATTTAAAATTAATTTCTATTTTCAAAACCAAAAAATGTGTTTTTATGAAATAATAACTATCAAAAGATTGACACTGATTTATGTCCAATTTCAAAGTGATATTACTTCCAATGACCAACATTGGATTAAATGGTAAAAATATAATTTAATTACACTTTAAAACTAATAAAAATATAATCCAAGCACATAAATAAATTAGATTAAAAAGCATTTTTGAATTAAAATGCAGTCTTTCTTCACTATTCATTAAAAATGAACTTTATTAGAAAAATATCCAAAATTTCAGCCAAAGTAAATTTTTAAGTCCTGATTATAAAGAATAATTTTATTTTTTTCAAATATAAAATATAAAAGTGACAGGAACTAAATTTAAAAAGGGTTCGCAGTCAAAAGGCTGTAAATTGACCTTTTAAAGAATATTAGAGTATTTATGCTTAAAATTGGATTCATTCACATTTTAAGACTCTAACATTTATTGGATAAATAAAAAAACATTTAAAAAACATGTGTAGTCATATTATAGTTAGTTATGTTCGTTCTCACTAGTACAACAGCTATGTGTTAACTACTATTTAAAATAATATTATTATTGAATTATTTTTCGGTATATTTCAACGTTTTGTGCAACATAAGATTTCAAAGAAACTCGTTGTTGCATGTTGAGTTGGCTATCAGACATAAAATTCCCTTTAAAGTAAAATTAATATTTAATTCACAAATAATAATAAATATGAAAATGTCATATTCTTTATTTACCTAGGATGTTACACTTTGGATTGGCCATTATAAATTTTTTTTTGTTCATATTGGTTCTTTTTATTTTATTTTATTTCTTTTATATTTGATTGTAATTTAATTTGGTTACATTCAATCAGGTTTAGTTCGTGAATTGGACATATGTTTGATTTTTTTTTTCATATTTAGATTTTTTTAGTTTCATTTTCTTCAATATAATTCATTTCATTATCATTAAACAAAGGTTGGATTGGTATGTTAGGATTGGGTTAGTTTATATCTTTTTTATTTGATTATCATCCATTAACATCAAATCAGTTTGTAGTTTTTTTTATTATATTTGGGTAGGGATTAATTTCATACTTATTGATTTAGTGTATTACACATTTGATTGGCTATGTTTAATTTTATTTATGTATAACTTTCTTCTTGGTCAAATAAATTAATATTTTTTTATTGCAGTTCGCATTAGTTTAATTAAAGTGAATTCGGTTCACTATAACTTTCTCAAAATCAACAGTTGATAAATTCCATGAATGTGTCCAAATCTAAATAAGGTAATGTATGTTATATTTTTTAAAAAAATGGGGTCCATGGTATTAATTTTTATTATGATATGAAATATTATGAGACTAAATAACCCCACTAAAATGATTGATAAAGGGAATTTTTCTAATTTTTATATAGGATATTGTGTCTATTATTTCATAAAACTCTCTTCCACTATAGATGTTTTAGAGAAAAGGTGATACTTTTGAGTAGCTAGAAATTTTTTATATTGGGATGAATTTTATATTGATTTTTTAATACATTGGAAGTGGGAGAGAATCAAACATTTGATTTACTTACATAATAGATATAAATGGAAATATTGGGTCTAAAATAGATATCTTTTATAGTATTTCATTGAATAATTATATTAAATATTGATTAGTGGTTCAAAATTGGGGATTTTTGCAAGGGATGATGTAATGGTTTTTATATTATTTTAATTTACTATAATAATTCATATTTGATACATAAAATTAAATTGGATATGTTTTATGTGGTATAAATATGTTATGAATTTTATTTTAAGGGTTTTTGTTGATACATAATAATCAAATAAAATTTTATTTTTTATAAAATAGTGAATGTTTGTATCCAAAGTATAAATAAGTCTATTTTTTATGATACATTAGTGTAATAAGAAAATATTTAAACTATGTAGTGTGGGAAAAATAATTTTGATTTTGTAAGTATTCTATGTATGGGATGAATATACATAAGTTTCCTTTTATAAGAAAAACTTTAAATATGATTTTAATTTTTTAGTTTTGTTGTTGTAAAGATTTGTTGTCATACAAAGTTATAGATAGAAATTTATAGTTAAAATCTTTGGTTGATGGGTATTTTGGTGGAATAAAATGAGATAAAATCAACCATAACTGATATCATAAAATCATTTAAATTATAAATTTAATGAAATGCTTCCAAACATAATAATATTAATCTTGAAATTTTAGTGCACACTAAATACTTTCCAAATTTAAATAAATAATACAAGATTATTTTCTAGACTAATTAGAAATGGAATAAAATATGGAAAAAACCAAATAATGTGCAATCCCTAAAAAAATGGATACCATATGAAGAAAAAATCAAACTTTTATGAGAGTTTTTCAATATAGGATAGCCTAAAAACTCATGAGGATCTATGTCAGAAATGTAAGAAGGCTATAAATATTTATATGGACTATTTTAATATACAAATAGAACAAAGAGAGATTTTAAAGAAGATGAATATTACACCAGGTTATCCTTCTAATGTTATTTTAATATTTCAATGTTGGTGGTTACCTTACAAAGAAAAATATTATTTGTTACTTTTAAATGGTCATATTCGATCATCTATGTTGATGATTAAGGGATAGAATGTGTGTTGTATTTACGTTCAACTTTTTTATTTTCTATTATTCTAAAAACTATATTTCAAAATGGATTTAATTTTATAAAATGTTTAGAATTTTTTTATATCATTTATATATATCATAAACATTCTAAACCAACCACATTGCAATTACCTAATAAGAGGCACCCCCTCTCTTTACCCATAGTATCATAACTAACACATATAACATTCAAACATGATTAAGAGGTTATATGGGATTCCACAAGGAAATATTCTATGTTAAAGAACATTTTACACTTCCTTATAATAAATTTATCATTAACATATCACAAAATATCTAATTATTTGATATTGTTGTTTTGAAAAAATCTAATGAGCCCATATAATTTACAATTGATTATTTCCATAATTTATTTAAAAAGAATAATTATAAATGAGTTTCGTACATGCTTAATCTCCTGGTCTGACATCATAGTCCACCCTAAAGTGTATAGGAATTTCATAGAATCCTTGTTTTTTTATTTATTCTTGGTACTTCCTGAAAAATAATTTTATAAAACAAAAAACTATGAATCAATGAAAATCCGGGTAATTTTCATTCAGAAACCTCAAATTTGATTAATACATTAAATTTTGTACTCTTCCAGTAAGAAATCATTTCTAGATAATATGATAATGGAGACTCATTCATGATAGTTTTTTCCTCTAAATCTCTACCCACTCTAGCATGTCAGCCACTATACAACTAATGCTTATATTCTCTCCACATCTAACCTAATTCAATGAGTCATGTTTTCCTCATATCCTCACCATAAAGAAAATTATAACAAATATATAACAAAAATATTAATTCATATATATACAATAATAATATAAATTTAAATCCAATGAATTTTCTTACCCATATTTGTTCCCAAGAATTATCTTTTACTTCATTTAGAATGTGTCTCTAGAAGAGTGTCCTAAAGGGAATGATGTGAGAGTGTTTAGAAAGCATCACTATAAAACCCCTACATTCTCACACAATTTTTTCAATCATTTCATTATCCTCATTGTACTCAGCCTGTTGATTTTTATGGTGGTTCCACAGCACATGCATTTGTGTACACCTACATTTCCTAGTGGCAGATCCATATGTGAAAGAAATAATTTTTACTTTTGGAGGCGGGAGACCTATAGCAACCACCAAATGGAGGCCGCTGCACAGAAGACCTAATTTTACACCTTTTCCCCTCCACCCCCCCCCCCCCCCAATTACCCTCCCCGACCCCGCCCCCTACCCCGCGACTCTGACCCCGGTGACCCTGCCCCCGGCGACCCCTCCCCGACCCCTCGACCCCGACCCCGGTAACCATCCCCGACCCCGCGACCCCGACTCAGGTGACCCCGCCCCCGGTGACCCCGCCCCCGGCGACCCCGACCCCCGGTGACCCCTGCAACCCCGACTCCCGGTGAGCCCCTGCGAGCACCGGTGACCCCTGGCTACCCACGACGACCTGACCCCCAGCAACCCCAACCCCCAGTGACCCCTGACGACCCCGACCCTGCGTTGCGCCACCCGCAACCCCGGCGACCCCCTGCGCCACCCACAACCCCGCGCTGCGCCACCAGAAACCCCGCGCTGCACCACCCGCGACCCCGACAGCCTGCGCTGCACCTTCGGACAATCCTGCCCCAACCCCGTGTTGCGCCACCCGTGACCCCGATAGCCTACGCTGCACCTTCGGACAGTCATGCCCCCTTCATCCCCTCTCCACCCCGCTACATCCCTCTGACGAGTCCTCACATCCTGCCTTTTTCGGACCCTTCTGGTTCGTCGTGCCCCGCCATGTAAAACCCTCCCACACTTTGTCTAGCAGTTCCAAAGCTTTCGATTCTGGCCGTCGAACCCCCGTCGTCAAGTCGTTGCGCCATCATGAATCCGCAATCGAGTCGCACCCCATTACCCGTGGTCGAGTCCTCTACAGGTAATGTTTTTTATCATTCAAATTTATCTTTGATGTCATTGGTTTATAAATTTAATGATATGTGTTTATTTAGAATTTAAATAAGATATTTCAATTTTGATTTCTATTAAATACAGATATGGATAAGAGCTGGATTGATATGCAAGATAGGTTTTAGGCTAAATATTTTGAGGGGATTAAGCAATTTATGGATTTCACCAACAGATTTCCAAGCGATATGATTAGTTGTCCGTGCAGAAAATATGAAAATAGATATCTCTTCAAACGAGATAGTGTTAGAGAACATTTGTTTTTGAATGGGTTTTTGAAAAACTATAAGACATGGACACATCATGGAGAAGATTCTTTTTAATGTCATCACTCGGAAAGTATTCATATGAATGTTGATTCGAGAACAGTTGACCGATGAACATAATGCTCAATGATATGATGTGCCAGTTTCAACCTAAAGATAGTAATGTCGTAAATGACAACGTTGGATCGAGTAATCCCCATTCTTCTACAGATGGAGAAGCATTGAAATTCTTTGAAATTCTTGGCGATGCATGTACTAAATTATATCCTAGATGCACTAAATTTAGTAAACTGTCATTCAGCATTGAATTGTTACACCTGAATGCATTGAACCAGTGGTCAGACACCTCATTCGACATGTTGTTGATATTGTTGAAGAATGTACTCCCTGTTGGAGAAAAGATTCCAGAGTCATTCTATCAAGATCAGATGTTGACCGGTGATCTTGGTTTTACATATGATGCAATTGATGTGTGTCGCAATAATTATATGTTGTTCAGAAAATAGAATGCACAATTAAATAATTGTAATGTTTTCTATAAATCTTGGTGGAAGACCAATGAGATTAATCAAGGTAATCAGATTCTTGCTGTGAGAGTCTTGAATCAAGGGAAACAAGTTGCCGCTAAACAGATGTGTTATTTCCCACTGAAACCGAGACTGAAGAAATTCTTCATGTCAACTAAAATTTCTAAATTTATGACTTGGCATTCAGAGAGAAAGGAAGACGTTGATAAATTAACTCAACCGGTAGATTCTTTGGCATGGAAAGAGTTTGATCAAAGATAGCCAGACTTTTCCAGATATGATCGTAATATTAGACTAGGTTTGGCAGCAGATGGTTTAAACCCATTTAGGTCCATGGTTGGTGCGACACATAGTACGTGGCCAGTGGTGTTGGTTCCATACAACATTCCCCTATGGGTATGTATGAAGAAACCTTTTTTGTTACTGTTAGTTCTAATTGATGGACCGAGAGGACCTGGTGATAAAATTTATGATTACATGAAACATTTGAATGATGAGCTGCAAGAATTTTGGACCGATGGTGTAATGACTTTTGACTCGGCAACTAATGAAATGTTTAGACATCGGGCCACTTTGTTATGGACAATTAATGATTTACCAGCATATTATAACTTATCAGGTTGGAGTACAAAAGGAGAATTTGCTTTCCCTTGTTGTAATAAGAGTAAGAAATCTATATGGCTTAAGAACTGTAGAAAGTGTGCATATCTTGGTCATAGAAACATTCTTCTTCCATTGCACAGGTTTAGAAAAGACCATGTATCGTTTGATGGGAATAGAGAGTATGAACCATCACCACAAAGATTGTCTGGGGTTTAAATTTGTGCACAACTTGATCAAGAAAACATCTGTACAATGTATGATTTTCAAGATTTATGGGCTCCTACATTGCCTTCTATTACTGCTGCAAATAGACTGCGCAGTCATAATTGGAAGAAACGGAGTATTTTTTTTGAATTTCTTTATTGGAAATATAATATTTTAAGACATAATTTAGATGTGATGCACAATGAAAAAAATGTATGTGATAATATATGGTTCACCATTTTAGGCGTCAAGGGGAAATCAAAGGATAGTGCTAATGATCGATGTGATTTGCAAGAATTGGCATTGATAAAACCATTACATTTACAAACGAGTGAAGGAAATCGTGCATACATGCCTGCTGTATAGTACACAATGAGTAAAAAAGAGAAACAAACATTTCTATCAATTTTGAAGACTGTTAAGGTTCCATATGGTTATTTCTCTAATATTTCCAAGCGTGTGAATATGACGAGCATGACATTACAGGGGTTGAAAATTCATGATAATCATATTCTGCTTCAACAGTTAATTCCTATAGCAATTCGTTATTGCTTACCTACCCAGGTTGTTGAGCCGTTGATTGAAGTTTCTAATTTTTTTAGACAGCTCTGTTCAAGGAATCATCGCATGAGTGATTTGAAAAAGCTGCAGGATAAGATTGTACTTGCACTATGTCACCTAGAAAAACTATTTCCACCGTCTTTTTTGATGTCATGGTTCACTTGACCATTCATTTAACTAGTGAATTCACTGCTGGCGGTCCCATACAATTCAGGTGGATGTATCCAATAGAGCGATAATTAAATACATTGAAACGATATGTGCGCAACAAAGCTCGTCTGAAATCCTCAATTTCCAAGGTATATTTAATGGATGAGTGTACTAATTTTGGTGCTTCATATATTGATGAGGTTGAAACAAATATAGATAAACCCTCCCAGAATGAAGAGGGTCCAATTGGAGAAGGAATAACATTTGATATGCGGAATGATGAGTGGGTTCAAGCTCATCGATATATGTTGTTCAACACTCCATTTGTTTTTCCATTGATACATTAAGTTTCATAGTTGAGGTGTATTTTGTTTCTATATTTATTTTATTTCTTACCTTATATTGTGTTGTGATTTAGGATGCATATCACTGAGTTGAAACTTGAAAGGCCCCGTGCAACTGACTATCAAATCCAAAAACATCATTTCAACACATTTCATGAGTGGTTCAAGACTCATGTACATTTAATTGATTTAATATTTTTATAGTGCTACTTAGTTGTATTTTCATAATCCTTTATCCATTAAAATATATGTGTGAAATTTATAGATTCAATAGTTATGTGATTTAACCCATCCTGTGAGTGAATAACTCAACCAACTAGCTGATGGTCCATTTATTACAGCTTGACGCTACAAGTCTTTGGATGCTAACAGATTCCGATTTTGTATTAGTGATGTTGACATGAACTGAGCCACACAAAATAGTGGTTTTGGTTGTTCTTTTGTTGATGCGGGTTCTTATTATGCATTGCTGAGAGAAATTATTGAGGTTTTTTATGGTCATGGTTTAAAACACATATTTTTAAGGTGTGATTGGTTTGATCCGGTTCGTGGAACGAAATTTGATAACTTCCAATTTACATTAGTAAACTTTAACAATATGCTATATAAAGATGACCGAGTAAGCAGTGAGCCCTTTATACTGACATCGCAGGCAGAACAAGTTTAATTTTTTAGCATTGATTTTGATTGGAAAGTTGTGGTGAAAATGTCTAGAAGAGGGGGTTTTCTGATTGACCAAGAAGAACCTGACGTTGTCTCATTTCTTGATCAAACACTTGACCAAACAATTGTAGTTTTACGAGCTGAAGATATACCATGGGCCAGAGAGACAGTTGAAGGAGATACGATAGACTTTCATGATTAGTGAAAATTGTAATTATATCCCCAATTATTGTTTGTAAAAATATTTATAAGTTGTATATGTATAAAAATTGCTTGATTTAACTATAATATCTTTTAACGTAGGCATGTCATAGGGTGGTCACAGTGGTTCACCTGATGTTGTCGGTATGTATGTTTTCAATTTTTTAAATTAATTGATTGTAATGTTCTGTGTCTATTTCCCTAACTATTTCTAATCATTAATTTATATTCTAATTGAATTATGAATTTATGTTTATCAGGATCTAGTCTGTCTTCCAGCAGACGCAGTGGTCCTGGTATAGGGGTTCAATCCTGGAACTCTGGATCCTGATTGGATGTGTTATTTGGTGACACATTTCATCCAGTTGGAGAAGGTGGTACTTTATTGAGTCGTCGGTTTGGGCATATGATACAAGACTCACACATATTTCCTCTGACAACTCGTGAATGGAGTTCATTCTCCCATGATATGATGGACATATTATGGAGGGAGGTTCAGGTAAATTCATTGTTTAATATTTCATGATATTTTTATTATTATTGTCCCATCTACAGACAATTTTTTTAACAGGATCATTTGAAATCCTGTCCAGATGAGTTTCGAGCTGTATATATGTCCAAATGCTGAAAATTATGGAAGTATTACAAGTCAAGGGTGAAGAGAGATCACTGGACACCATTTGTGGGTGTTCCCGACATTCTACAACGAGTCCCTCTGGGCATTCTTCCCAAGCAGTGGCAGGATTTGGTTGCGTTTTGGTCGAGTGAGGCGGTGATGGTAAGATTTATTACTTTTAATCTATAAATGACTAATTTTTCAAATGTTGATTAATTGAATATATTGAATGTACACCGAGTCTACTCATCATTCACATAATCAGGCGATGCAGGGCATGCCTTCTAGACCTGGCACTCGACATGTGTCACAGCTCAGACATGATGTAAGTTTAAAATTCACAATTCATTCGTATTTTAAAAATGTTGTAGTATAACATGGTGAACCCCATTATTATAGTTACACCAATGCGGCAAGCCGATCGATCTGATGTCCATATGGGTGAGGACTCATAGGGCGGGTGATCCTGATGTTGCTGGTGTTATAGTATGCAAATTATTTACTAATAAATGTATTTTTATTTTATATAAATTATTCATATTTGATCATTGATTTATTATATGCTACATGCTCAGTTTGATGCTCAGTTAGTAGAGTTTCTAGAGGAGCAACGTCGTAGTACTATGCATAGAGATGAAAAATTTCACTATACCGTGGGGCATGACGGTCATGGTTATTCTTTGACTTATGGCGGTGGTGTCCCATGATGTGCAGTTGTTAGAGAAGATTTCATGGGTGCATGCAGAGGTTCAGGGATGCGCACACAGACTGAGATAGATGCATCCATGTAGGATATGCAGCGCAATATGAATGCACAGTTTTAGCAGTTGCGTGCAGAGTATGAGGAGAGGTTGTCATAGATGTCATCACGTATCGATGAAATGACGATGCAAAAACTGACACCACGGGTAAACATTAAAACAAACCATACTCGGATTAATTTTTATTGATATGTTTAATATACCTAATATTGATATATATTGTAGGCTTTGAATATAGCTGGTGGACATCGCAGTGATATTGGTGATCCAGATGAGGATGATCCCCATGCATGAGGTAATTTCATTTGTGTTGATGAATTATCTTGTATTTGTGGATGACATCTTTGTGCACTCCAAAACTGATGTGATCATACCCATATCTTGAAATCATCCAGATTACACTTATTAAGCATAGACTATATGCCAAACTATATATATGTCACTTTTTTATTGATTAGGTATAGTTAATGGGTCAAATAATCTTAGAGGAAGGTGTTTTAATGTATGGATAGAAAGTTCAGGCAGTTGTTTCTTGGGAGAAGCCCAAGAACCCTTTAGATATCTGTAGCTTTCTAGGGTTCCTAGGATTCAATGTAATTATTATTCTTTACGTGTACGAGGAGACGACACATCAATCGGACATGCGGTTTGCACGTAATGGCTCAATATATGCTTTTTAAGTGTTGGGCGCGCTTCCCAAATGCGCGTGCGGTGGTCCAAACCGGCTGAAGGACGTCGGTTTGGCCTGAAATCGGACAACAAAAATAGGTGAGTGAATTGTGAAGTGGTCAGGCAGACGAAACGCTAATCGGAGGTGTTGTGTGCCCGCGCTAACTGAGAACGCACTTATGGTGCCACAAACGGCCAAAACGGGCATCAAATTGTCCAATTCAGAGCATACGACATCGGATTAACCTGAAATCATAGGGGGAACACTTTAATTATTATTCTTGACGTGTACGAGGAGATGAAACGTCAATTGGATGTGTGGTTCGCGCGCAACGGCGCAATATGCGCTTTTTATGTGATGGGCGCGCTTCTGAAATGCACGTGGGGTGGTCCAAACCAGCCTAACGATGTAGGATTGGCCTAAAATTGGACAACAACAACGGGTGGGTGAATTTTGAAGTGTTCGGGCAGACGGCATGCCAAACGGAGGTGTCATGTGCCCGTGCTGACCGAGAACTCACTTCTAGTGCCATAAACGGCCAAAACGGGCCTCAAACTATCAAATTCAGAGTGTATGACATCGGATTGACCTGAAATCACAGGGGGGGAACACTATAATTATTATTATAGACATTTAAGAGGAGACAGAACATCAATCAGATGTGCGGTTTGCACACAATGGCTCAATATGCACTTTTTAAGTGTTGGGCGCGCTTGCGAAACGCGCGTGGGGTGGTCCAAACTGGCTGAACCACGTCAGATTGGCTTGAAATTGGTCGACAACAACGGGTGAGTGAATTTTGATGTTTTCAAGCAGACGGCATGCCAATCGGAGGTGTCATGTGCTCATGCTGACTGAGAACGCACTTCCAGTGCCATAAATGGCAAAAACGAGCCTCAAACTGCCAAATTCAGAGCATATGACAATAGATTGACCTGAAATCATAGGGGGGACAATGTAATTATTATTCTTGACATGTGCGAGGAAACTACATGTCAATCGGATGTGCGGTTTGCGTGCAACGACTCAATATGCACTTTTTAAGTGTTAGGCATGCTTTCGAAACACGTGTGGGGTGGTCCAAACATGTCGAACGATGTCGGATTGGCCTTAAATAGGACGAAAACAACGGGTGAGTGAATTGTGAAGTGTTCAGGCAGACGGGACGCCAATCGGAGGTGTCGTGTGCCCGTGCTGACCGAGAACGCACTTCTAGTGCCATAAACGGCCAAAACGGGCCTCAAACTGTCAAATTCAGAGCGTACGACATCTGATTGACCTGAAATCATAGGGTAAACCCTGTAATTATTATTCTTGAGGTGTACGAGGATACGACATGTCAATCGGACGTGCGGTTTGAGCACAACAGATCAATATGCACTTTTAAGTGATGGGCGCGCTTCCAAAACGCGCGTGGGGTGGTCCAAACCGGCCGAACAACATCGGATTGGCCTGAAATCGGACGACAACAATGGGGGAGTGAATTGTGAAGTGGTCGGATAGACGGCATGCCAATCGGAGGTGTTGTGTGCCCATACTGACCAAGAACGCACTTCTGGTGCCAAAAACTGCCAAAACGGGCCTCAAACTGTCAAATTCAGAGCATACGACATCGGATTGACCTGAAATAATAGGGGGAACACTGTAATTATTATTCTTGACATGTAAGAGGAGACAACACTTCAATCGGACGTGCGGTTTGCGCGCAACGGCTCAATATGTGCTATTTAAGTGTTGGGTGTGCTTCCGAAACACGCGTGGCGTGGTCCAAACCGGCCGAACGACGTTATATTGTTGGTCGAAAACAAAAATTCAGTGAATTTTGAAGTGGTCGGGCAGATGGAATGCCAATCAGAGGTTTCCGGTGCCCGCGCTGACTGATAACGCACTTCTGGTGCCATAAACGGCCAAAACGGGCCTCAAACTATCAAATTCAGAGCTTACGACATCGGATTGACCTGAAATCATAGGGGGAACACTGTAATTATTATTCTCCACATGTACAAGGAGATGACACGTCAATCAGACGTTCGGTTTGCACGCAACGGCTCAATATGCGCTTTTTATGTGTTGAGCGCGCTTCCAAAACGCACGTGGGGTGGTCCAAACTAGCCGAATGATGTCGGATTGGCCTGAAATCAGACGACAACAACGGGTGAGTGAATTTTGAAGTGTTCGAGCAGACGGCACGCCAATCGGAGGTGATGTGTGCCCGCGGTGACCGAGAACTCACTTCTGGTGCCATAAACGGCCAAAACGGGCCTCAAACTGTCAAATTCAAAGCGTACGACATCATATTGACCTGAAATCACATGGGGGACTCTGTAATTTTTATTCTTGATGTTTACAAGGAGACAGAACATCAATTGGACGTGCGGTTTGTGCGCAATGGCTCAATATGTGCTTTTTAAGTGTTGAGCGCGCTTCCGAAACGCATGTGGGGTGGTCCAAACTGGGCAAACGACGTAGGATTGGCCTGAAATCGGATGAAAACAACGGGTGAGTGAATTGTGAAGTGTTCTGGTAGACGGCACGCCAATCGAAGGTGTTGTGTGCCCGCGCTGATCGAGAACGCACTTCTGGTGCCATAAACGGCCAAAACAGGCCTCAAACTGTCAAATTCAGAGCGTACGACATCTGATTGAACTGAAATCATAGGGGGAACACTGTAATTATTATTCTTGACGTGTAATAGGAGAGGGTACCTCAATCGGACGTGCGGTTTGCGCGCAACGGCTCAATATGCGATTTTTAAGTGTTGGGCGCCCTTCTGAAACGCGCGTGGGGTGGTCCAAACCGTCCGAATGATGTCATATTGGCCTGAAATAGGACGAAAACAAAGGGTGAGTGAATTTTGAAGTGGTCGGGCAGACGGTACACCAATCGGAGGTGTCGTTTGCCCGCGCTGACTGGGAACGCACTTCAGGCACCATAAACGGCCAAAACGGGCCTCAAACTGTCAAATTCAGAGCGTACGACATCAGATTGACCTAAAATCATAGGGGAAACACTGTAATTATTATTTGTGATGTGTACGAGGAGACGACACATCAATCGGACATGGGTTTTGCACGCAACGACTCAATATGCGCTTTTTAAGTGTTGGACGTGCTTCCGAAACGCACGTGGCGTGGTCCAAACCGGCCGAACGATGTCGTATTGGCCTAATATCGGACAAAAATAACGGGTGAGTGAATTTTGAAGTGTTCAGGAAGACAGAACACCAATCGAATGTGTCGTGTGCCCGCGCTGACCGAGAACGCACTTCTGGTGCCATAAACGGCCAAAACGGGCCTCAAACTGTCAAATTCAGAGCGTACAACATCGTATTGACCTGAAATAACTGGGGGGAACACTTTAATTATTATTCTTGATGTGTACGAGGAGATTACACGTCAATTGGATGTGCGGTTTGCGCACAATAGCTCAATATTCCCTTTTTAAGTGTTCGGTGTGCTTCTGAAACGCACGTGGGGTGGTCCAAATCGGCCAAATGATGTCTGATTGGCCTGAAATCGGATGACAAAAATGGGTGAGTGAATTTTGAAGTGGTAGGGAATACGGCACACCAATCATAGGTGTTGTGTTCCCGCGTTGACTGAGAACGCACTTCTGGTGCCATAAACGGCCAAAATGGGCCTCAAACTGTCAAATTCAGAGCGTACGACATCAGATTGACCTGAAATCAAAGGTGGAACACTGTAATTAGAACCATAGAATTAACGATTTTAAATTTTTAAAATGATAATTGAAATTATGAATATATGTTGAAAATCTTATACTTTCGATCTATTATAGTATGTTTGAATTGAAATATGTTAATTTGTTTCAATTATTTGTTTATAGGTTTTATTTGGTACTAATTTTATTATTAAATTTTGATATATAGTTATATTTGATGAGGGTTTAGAAACATGGAAGATGACGATGAGATTTATGTGGTATTTATAGTATTTTTGATATTTTTTAAAAAAAAAGCTATAGCGGCCGCCATTTGGCAGCCCCAGTAGCCTGTGTTCAGGTCAGCTAGAGCGGCAGCCAAACGGCGGCTACTGTTGGTCATACCTGCTGGCCTTCAGCGTCCGCCAAATGGCGGTAGCTGATAGCAACAGCGACAAACCAAAAGCGGCCGCCGTTTGGAGGACGCTAGGCGGTCGTTTAGCAGACGCGAGGCGGCCGCTATAGACCTTTAGCGACGGATTTTAGAGGCCGCTAAAAGTCATATTTGTATTAGTGAAAAAATCACATTTTATCATTATAATTTATTATGAAAATGAATTGTGGTGAAAGAAATTACAAGGGTTTTATAAATATTCCTAAGGTAGTTTAATCAGTGGGTGTTGTTAGATCCCTAGGCTCTAACAGAACATTAACCTATACAAAAAGAGTATGACACAATATCTTATCCAAAGGCATTGAATGTGTCGAATTAGAAGTTGAAGGAGCACGAACCTAGAAGATCACATATTTGTAAGTATAAGGAAAATAATATGGCATAGACATCTATGGAAATGTATAATATGGATGGGGAGTAGGATCCATCATTAGATAAGGGAACGTTGGGTGATGAGGATCAAATTAAAATGGTGTAAAAAACGTAGGTAGTCTAAATATCCCCGGTGCCTCTAAATACACTTTGGGAAAAGAAGGTGTGTTGGATGGTATGTCAGAGGAATGTATAGGGTGTGATCGGGTATACTGAGTGGTGTGAATAGCTCTAGTTCCATCCCCATTTGTATTGTCTAGATGGGTATTGGTGCCACAAGGCTTGACCGAGAACAACTGTCACATGTGTGGTGGATCCTGATTAAAATTTTAAAAAAAGTAATCACATACAATTATATGATATTGATATATATATTTGAAATAAAATAACCCAATAGACACAAAAGGGGGGTGGGGGGAATTCCCATCTCTCTCATTTAGCAATTATTGTCTGTCATCCTTTTCCTTCACATCACTTCAATTTTTTTCAATTCCTGCATTGGAAAACAAATATGTAATTAATTTTAAATACATTACTAATGTATAATATAGACAATAAATAAGATTATACATGTCTTCATTAAGGAATACCAATTTTCAAACCAAATAGAGGATACATGGTGATATAAAAATCACATTTTATATTTAGGGGGAAGAATATCAAAACATAAAATCAATACATTAAAATTAGAATTTTAAGCAAGGGTATGAAATAATTTTATAAAATTTTAAATTCTATCTAATTCAATTTCAGTTAGTTAATTTGTTTAATCTTGGTCAATAGAATAGGTTATTTATCTATTTTTGGGTTACACCATTTGGTTCATATTTTGGGTATGGGTATTTTTCCATTTACTTGGTTAGGTCATTATTTTCATTGGTTTTGATTTTAATTTTAAATATTTTAATATTTTTCTTTTCAATTCATCTTTTTTTGTTCCAATTTAATTATTTCACAATCATATTTGTAAAGTAAACTATTGGAGTCATCATATGTAGTAAATTTTTCTGAAAAAATGGGAGTAGAGATGGTGTTAATTTCATCATCGCCATCATCAAAAATATGTCTTAGGATTAACTCAATAGTGACACCTAATTTAGGTCATGGATGATCATTCATATAAATTTTTTCCCCATTGATGTTGATATATATGGATCATCAGTAGAAGGAATTAGAGTTATTTAAATAACTCAAACTCCATAATCATCAGTAAATGTTCCATAACTCATCATCGAATCAAAACACTTTAATTTAATCACAGTTACCTGACAATGTGATTAATAATATAATATTATTATTTTATCAATGAATCCTTAATAAGATTAATTTTCAAATCAATGTCTAATACCTAATGCACCAACATAATAGTATGATGTGGTAGTTTCCATACCACACTCATGTTGTGTTTAAATGTTTATTTCTCATTCAGTGATAGTAAATTTTTACCCATTGAATAAAATTGATTTTCATTCACAAACCACATAATTAGGACCAAAATCCAAAGAAATTATTTCTCACAAATAGAGTCAATATGAAAAAATAAATTCCTCAAATATAAATGAATATTAAAATTAACTAAAAATTAATTTTATTATTTTATTACAATAAAACTTTTTTCCTTCAATTTCAACTAAGAAGAAAACTTTTTCTATGAAAAAATATATCTCTTTCTCAAAGATAAATAATGATGATTTAAATTTATTGTTTTCTAATGTTTCCTACCCAAAAAAAATATAGTTTAAAATAAATGTAAAACTACATGAGATGAGATAAAATATACAAGTTCAATTTACTTACTTAATGTAGTCATTGAAAAAATAATAGTTAAACAAAAAAGGTAATGTGCCCTCCCCCTCTCTTTAAGGATTAATGTCGTTAATGTATATGATCTGGTAATTTCCCTGATTTTTGAGATGATTACGAAATCTTGGTTCATTTTTCTCATACTTACCTTATTCATTTCTCATTGGTCTATTTTTTCTCATAGTCACACCAGAGAACTACATTGAACATAAATACATACATTCTTGATCCAAGTAAAATTTTATGGTATAACCTTCATGATTATTCATATTCCAAACATAATAATTCAGTGTGAATATTTTTATTTCAGTCTCATACATCCAATGGAATGTAACAGGTCTTCTAAGAAGTATTTTGGTTGAAAGATTGATAGATGGATATAGCATTCATGTGAAAAATGGTGGAGAAAATATTTTCTCTAACTCACACAAAATTAAAGGATCATATTCCAAAATTATTTTAAACAAATATATTGAAAACTTATTATCACAAAGATATGTATAAAAATAAAACAATCAAATAACATACACCATTACATTATTGGACAATAAATGATGGATTATTATTGGAATCAACTCTTTTAGAGGGGTGTGATAATCACGAGTCTTTAAATATTTTAGATTCAAATATCTTATGTTGACTCATTTTTATATGTTTTATAAATACAAATGAGAAACTTAAATAGTCACTAGTAATTTTATAAATTGATTTTTTATATTTAGATGTCATCACATTAAAAGAAAACAAAACATTATATTTATTTTAAATGATACACACAAGATTCAATTCTGGTCTGATACCCCAATCCACCAAGTCATGCCGAGATCGTAAATCATCTTTTTTTATTCCCTTCACGTTTAGAATAATTGAAAGAAAAATTTCAAATATATTGTTTTCAATGTTCATAAAATCTATGAAATGACCTAAAAAATTGGTTGACCAACAATACAACTCAAAGAATATACTTTTATTTTTCCAATTACAATTGGTTTTAGTGGAAACAACCTTCCTATTTCTAGATTTCATCTGACCCTTCCTAAATTAAAAATTGACATATTTCAATTCATTATGAACATCTGTTCCAAACATATGATGAGGGGGATTTTCGGTATCCATGGTATTGTTAAACCTTCGAGGATTATTCTTTTGTGGATGATCTATTGTCAAGAATTGTAAATTTCCCATAAAACTAAAACTACAAAAATATTTAATATTTTTGGGTCATGTATTATTCATAAAAATAAGACGTGATATTTTTTCACCTCAAGATCCATCCAGAAATCATTGTATAAGTAGGAAAATCATTTATCATACACATAAGCACAAAACGCATCTGAAATATATCTTTATAACATGAATCATATTTGTACACTCCTATATTATAAATATGTTTCAACTCTTTTATTAAAGGATTCACGTATATATCTATATCATTTCCATGATAAGAAGTTCGGGATACGAGTAAACTCATAAAAGTGAATGTTTTTACATAAAAATCTATAGAAGAAGATTATAAATATGTATGAATATCATCCATGTTCTATGTGAAGTAATTATAATCCCAAATAGATGAAACCATCACATTATAGACTCAACCTCACATTACACACATTAGCTACAAAATTAGGATATTGAGCATCAAAGTTTTCTCATGAAAATCCATTTTCATGATGAATGAACTCATCATTATCAATATTTATCTTGAGATAATTCCATCACATTTTTATTGAATTTTTATTAGACATAAAAAAGTTTCTAGAGTCGTGGAATAAATGGAATGTGTCACCTTACTTTCTATGGAACATGGAATGGTGTTCTATTATAATTTGGATTCTATTGAGATGTTCCACATTTTATACAATTATTCCATTTAGTAATTTCTTTCTAGAATAAGTTATATATTTTCAAGAAAGAATTAATTTTTTTTTATAAAATAAAATTTCATCAACTAAATCCCATGACATATAATGTTTTGAGGGAATATGTGAATCAATTAGAAGTAAGTTCTTCAAAAAATTAAGAATATAATTAATCGTAGTGTTAGAAATACCATACACAGTTTTCCTATGAAACATTCAAATTAAAATTTCAATCATTTTTATTTTACAAAATAATTTTTATACTGAAATAATGGAAGCATCATTCAAATTTTTTCACCCATTCAACGTCATAATTTTTATTACATGTATCATGTGTGCTCATATAGAAATCTTCTTGGGTGAGAATTATTTCATTCTCATGATGAAGAATAAAAGGAAACAGGTCTTCTAATAAATTATCTAATCTATTCCTATCGTTAGGGTCATGAAGATTTTTAGATTTCATTTTCTCTTCTTTGTGAAACCAAACATAGTAGTTTTTTTTAGAACCATATTTGGTTATTTGGTAGATAACTTATTCATGACTTAATCAAGGTCTTCCAACACATTTATAACATTTCCAGTGTATATAAACACTATCTAAATCATTTTTAAATGAAAAATATAACAATATCTCCCATTTTTGGAAAATATCTTTAGATCCTATCTATTTAATATATCCAACTTTTATCCATTCTGTAAAAAAAATGTTATATGTCATGTTGTAAAAGAAATGAAATAATATTGAAGTTAAATCATAAATATATTTAAGGAAATGATAATTTCTATCTTTATATGAACCCATAAATAACACATCAGACTATATGATAATCATAACATAAAATATAGAAAAATAGTATATATATCACAAAATACTATAAATATAAAACCATGATATTGAATTCCATTATATCAATGGGAAATAAATAAACATAATACAACATCAAATGGTATTTATGATTACTATTTTATATTTTTTTTCTCCTAACAAATTCACTTTTTAAGTGTGTTTGATAATTATTTAAAGTAAAATAGTAGTGATAAAATAGATGAAAATTATAAAATAAAAAAAACAAAATTAAAAGTTTGTGTGAAGCAAATTGGGAGAAGAAATCAGAAAGTGTGGACAATGAGTGTATGTGATAAAATTGTGAGAAAGTGATTAAAGTAATGAAAAAATGATTTAAATTCATAAAATAAATTAAAGGGGGGAATTTTGAATTAGGTTTCTTGAAAAAATATATCCTAAAATAGGTTTTTATTATAGGATAATCGAGCAATTTCTAAAGTAGGTAGTTTGGATAGAATTTAAAAATTAAATTAAATAATATGATTTTGAAATTTAATTTTCTAAATTATGTTTACTTATCTTAATATAGGTATTTTTGTTTAGTACCATTGATTCTAATTAACCTTCAATCAAGTAATCATGGGAGGCATTCATAAGAGATCAATTTCTCTAGTTCTTATAAAAAACATGATAAATAGTGATGAAAAAATAATCTCTATGGGAATTTAATGAAATATGAATAACAAAATATCTTAATAATTTGAGCTTAAAATTGTGGGAGGGGTTTTATCATATTTAAAAGGTGATTAATTTAAATAAATGTTTTCTATTAAGAATCATAATCAAGTTATCACGGATATATCATATAGAGTTGGGTCTATGGTATTTTTTAAAACATGAAATAAATAATTTAAAATTTTAATATGAAACATTGAAATTAATAATTTGATAACCCTTTAATATTTTCACCAAAAAAGTTAATATAATAAAAACTTATAGAGTTACCTCATATATATATGACACAATATAATATGCTCGCTTTAGATTTATATATAAGTATAGAGTAACTGAATTAAAATAATACATCACACACAATCAAATTTATTATGCACTTTAATAAAAATATAATTAACGTATCCATCATTGAAAGAATTTGGAATCTTAAAAAATAATAATCTTGGTTATTCTTTTATACTTAGAAAATAAAAAAAATGATAGTTGATAGTAGAGACAAAGTATTTGGAATACACCAATTTGATATTTTAGAAGAATAAAATGAAATCATTACAGGATGATATATTACTGTATATGGGGAATAAAATTGAATGTCGTAGTTTGGTGTTTTATATATATATAAAAAAGGAAAGTGATTATTTACAAATGATATTACCCATGAGTAACTCACCAATTTTATGTTAAATAAACCAAATGAAAAGTGAAAATTAGGATGGATCACCATGCCCATAGAAGAAGATTTAACCACTCATAAGAAAAAACATAGATAAATTTTGGAAATGAGGAGGTTATTCCCATGCTGGTATTTGGGGGAAGTATATACCAATCGTTTTTTAAAATCGTGTACCAATTGTTTTAAGAAAATTTGGTATACATTGTATATTCATGGGATATTACAATAGTTTCATAAAACTATCATTATAGTATTATGTATATTACCATATACCAATGGTTATAACAAACCATTAGTATAGAAGGACCAATACCAATGGTTTCTAGAAACCATTATTATAGGTCTATTGGAATATCCCCCTTTTCTATTAGTCTGATTTTTCTACTACCGAAGTAAGAACATATGATTCTATGGTAGAATTAAGTTTCATAGATTTAGTGTTAGACTTCTTGTTTTATACATCAACTAATAGACATAATAAGTTCAAGATCCCTATATAAGACGGCTGATTTGGGATAGGGCATGGATGAGGGAACTGAAAATGATGTCATGACATGCTTGGGGAGTTTTCATTGAATATTTATCTTGGTTTTTCATATTGAAAATTGACACATATGTGGAATTAAATATTTACTACTTTGGTTTGGATATTGTTTTCTTGTTCTGGATCATCATCTGATACAATACTGTATTTGTTATGGTATTATTCTGGTTATTATTTATCATTAGTTGGACATTTTTTATTTATTTATGCAGTTTTTCTTCCTTTATAAAGAGGGTATAGTATTCTGAGTATATATATATATATTAGAAAATCATTTATAATCAATATCCTTTGGATTATGTTTATGGATTCTTGTGGTCATGTGACCAACCAGCTTGGGGTATCGACATGTGGTACCCAGGTCGGGACTTCAAAAAGTGATATCAGATGAGTTATCTTTTATTTTATTTTTTCATACTAATTGGGAAAGGTATATATGAGACTAGGATGACTTGAGACTTGGTTATGAGTTCATTTAAGGTAGTAATTAAGTAATGTTTGGGGGAGAACTCAAGTACCCAGGGTGGGATTGTTTTTACTGATGTTTTCTATTAAATTTCAATGTTATTTCACCTCGAGTGATTCACTTTTTCTGGGAAGTTATTATTTAACTATGATTTTTCATAGAGGTCTGTTATGTCATGATATTTGAGTATACTTGCATGATTTTGTGCAATTAAAATTACTATGATAGATGAATCATTTTATCCGTGAAATGAAAACAAATCTTTGTGGTGGGTTATTTAAATGAATGTTCTTTTATTTACTTGTGCAATTTAAATGAAAATAGTGTCGAATTTGAAATTGATATTTTTAAATGATTCTAAATATGGTAATTTGAAGTGGATAAAATGGGTTTCTAATGAGAAACTTATATTATGAATTTTTTTACCCTATGTTAACCATGACCGAGGTGAGGTATGGTTGAGGGTACTGATTGTGCCTCATCTTTGATTATGTGGTAGGGTATGGGGATGAATTGTTATAGATTTATGTAAACCACTAATGTTAAAATGTTATAATGTTATGTTATGTGTCCTAATATGTTTGTTTGGAATTATAGATACATTTCTATGAAATGATGCTTCATAATATAATTGAAGGAGGATATGCCTGAAAATGATTATCCAATAGTGGAACCAAATTCCCTAATAGTTCTGGGTGATGAATCTAGAAATAAGTTCCATAGAACATTTCTCTATTTATATAGTTTTTGAAAGGATACACATGGTGGGTTGTGATGATTAAGTATAAATTTACATGGATGTTTTAGTTAGGTCACTTTACAACCATCACTGGAGAGGGTGGACCTGATGCAGTTGAGTTCTAGATTGAGTCTATCTAGATGATACATGACCATTTAGAGAGTCCTGATAAGAAGAGAGTCAAGTTGATGGATTATATGTTAGGTCATCAAGAGAATATTTAGTGGGACATCCATATTAGGGATAGAGAGATGGATAATAAGGTATTGAATAAATTTCAGGAGAATTTTTTGGAGAACTTATATCCAGATATGCTTAGGTAGCAGAGGGAATATGAGTTTATGAGGTTAACCCAGGGGAGTATTTTTAGGATGTACCGCTGTAGTCACTTCACTGATTTATAGTGATTTTTTCTGTCATTGGTAGGAGATGAGGCTATGGTAGGAAAGTGTTTTATAAATGGACTTAAATGTGAGATTAAGTCCTAGGTGAACATATTTCAGATGATTTTTTTAACGAGTGATTCAATCTATCATTTCTGAGGAGAACTTAAAAGAGTCCTCCAGTGGAATGTAGGTTGTTTTTGTGGGATGAATAAGTTGTATGTCTTTTTATGGTAAGAATAATATCTATGATAATATCATATATATTATAGTAAAATAGATTAGATAATGAAAAATTTGGTTACTCAGATCAGTGATCAAATATGTTTCCACTAGTGTGCAAGGTCAAGGTACCTATGTAGCCATTGTCCAAGACCATAAGTGGAATGTTGATATTTTGGTAGGATAGGTCACTTGAAAAGGTATTATAGAAACCATCAGCCTATGGGTAGTGACAGAGGATCTAGGAAGAGTCATAGAAGTAGAAGGAGATCTTCTACCCCATATGAGTTTGGCAGTTGGAGTTCTACTGGAAGTGGTTGTTGAGGTAGTGGATGTCAAACTTTGGGGTAATAGTGTATGTATAATTATAGTGTTGCATCTCTATGTAATCATATTGTAGCATAGGTAATAGGGTTAGGATAGATTCATGAAGTTTAGAATGTACTTTTGGATCATGTGGAAAGATCATTAATAGTTTGAGGTGCTACTCTTATAGCATCTATGCTTTCTAATGACTTATTTGATAGAGGATCATCTCATTCTTTTATATCTTCAGAACTTGTGAATGGTTTCATTCTATTAGTGGGGTTTGAGATTGGGGTTTTAACGATCGACACACTGCTAGGAGTAAAGGTGGGAGACATTTTTTTGTGCAAGGGGTGTTCTCTCAAGGTTGTGGAGTATCATTTTTCTTGGGATCTCAACATACTAGATATGTCAAATTTTGAATTAATTTTTGGTATGGATTGATTGGTATCATAGCCAACCTATAAATATTATTATAATGGATAGTGACCTTTACATATATTGATGCTGATAGTTATATACATCATGGAGAGTGGGATATCTAGGCATCCCATGTAGGGACAATACGTCATCAACTAAGGGAGATCACAACCAGGGTTGCAAGTCCTCTGCTAGATGAGGGGTGTGTGAAGAATGAAGTCCTTCCAATCATAGTGGATAGATTCCAGAATGTGTTTCCTGGGGACTTCTCAAAGATTCCACCTGAGAGGGATGTTGATTTTACTATTTATCTCATTCCTGGAGTTGATCCAGTTTCAATTCCACCATATATAATCGAACCAAAAGTGATTTGGGAGATTAATACTCACCTATAAGAGTTTGTGGATAAGGTATTTATCCATCCTAGTATGTCTCCTTGAGGTTTTCTAGTAATTTTCTCTAATATGGATAATTAAACATTGAATTTATGTGTTGATTACTGAAGTTAAACCAAATTATAGTAAAGAACCGGTATCCACTTCCACCGATCAAAAATATCTTTGACTAGTTGAGAGAAGATTGCTTGTTCTCCCAGATTGACTTGAGATTGGGGTATCATCAGTTCAAAGTTATACATTATGATATACCACAGACTACTTCTAGAATCAGTTATAGCCTATATGAGTTTTCCTTGATATAGTTTGGGCTGACGAACACCCCTGTTGTGTTTTTGGCCTTGATGAATCGAATCTTGCACTCATTCCTAGATTAGTATGTGGTTATTTTTTTGAATTAAATATTGGTGTACTACAAGAATCATGATGACCATGCACAAAATATTTACATCATCTTTGGTATACTAAGAATTATCCAACTATACACCAAGATATCCTAGTGTCATTTTCAGATCGATCAGGTACATTTCTTGGGTTATATCATCTTGGATAAAGGTGTGTTAGTGGACCCATATAATTTTCAGCTAGTTTTTTCTAGAAATATTCTAAGAATGTTGTCGATATATATAGTTTTTAGGGTTTTGTGGGTTATTATCGTATGTTCATCAGGGACTTTTCCAACATCATAGCCTGAATTTTGGGCATGTCCAAGAAATGTATTATGTTTGAATGGTTTGGAGAATGTCATAATTATTTCCAAGAGTTAAAGGATCCTTTGAATATGACAAAAATTCTGATCCTACCCAAATCAGGTGAGGAATATACCATGTTTTGTGATGTGTCTGGGATTTGACTTAGAGAGTTGTTGATAAATGGGGGCTTGAGTAATATGGTTTATGAAAGTTGAGGCCATATTAATGAGATTACCATTTGCATGTCCTTGAATTAGCTTCATTGGTTTATGCCTTAAAGTGTTGGAGACATTATCTATTGGGTGAAAAGTTTACTGTGTATACCGATCACAATAGTCTAAAGTAAATATTTTCATAGTGATATTTGAATATCTGGTAGTTGAGATGGGTTGAGTATTTGCAGTTATTTGATTTTGAGCTAGCATATACACCCCAAGAATTGAAACATTATTGCTAACACTTTGAGTAGAAAAACTCATACTGTGGTAGTTTAGGAGCCTAGATCTATATGGAAAATAATGACATTACTAGCTAAGATGTATATTGTGGTTTGGTTGGGCTATGATTATATGACCCTCATATCAATATTAGTTGAGTCCAAAATTCTAAATCAGATTAGAGAGAGATAGTACGAGAATCCAGAGTTTTGGCCTTAATGGAAAGCCTTGATGGTGGGGAGTCACCTTTTGATTAGACCATAAATGAGGTTGAGATTATCTATGTTAGGAATAGTTTTGTTGTTCTTACGAGTATACAAGAGGAAAAAATGTGTGAGTTTCATGCCTCAAAGTGGGTGGTGAATCCAGGTTTCACCAAAATTTATCGTGATCTACATAAAAAATATTAGTGGTCTGGCATGAAAAAGTATATTTTAGGGTTCACAACCTGATTCTACACATATAAAACGGTTAAGGCCAAGTATCAATGACCAAATGTTTTATAAAAGATGTTTCTTATTCTATAATGGAAGTGAGATGATGTTACCATGGATTTATTGGTGATTCTTCTGAGGATGCCTCAAAATAAAGAAATCATTTGGGTAATTTTGGATTGACTGATGAAATTAGAAAATTTATTTAATATCCAGAAGACTTTATTAGTGTATCAATTAGGGGGTCATGTACATTTGATAGAAAGTCTATATACACAAATTTCTATGGAGTATAGTTTCAAATTGTGACTCACATTTTACTTCACACTTCTAGAAAGGATTGAATAATGAACTTGGTATGCAGGTATTACTGAGTATGTCATTCTAGCCATAGAAACATGGGAAATCAGAATGTACTATAAAAGTTTTTGAGGATATGATACGGGTGTGCATTCTTGATTTTGGTGGGTCCAATGAGAAACACCTAGCACTAATTGAGATCACCAATAACAACAGTTATAAGGATACTATTCATATGGCACTATATGGGTTTTTTTTATGGAAGTGCATTTATATCACCTCTATCATGGATGGCGGTTGGTGAGAGAGAGTTATTGGGAATATGTATTGTGCATGAAATATTAAAGTAGGTTTGGATGATTCATAAAAGTATGGAAACCGATCATAGTAGGTAGAAGTTTCATCTTGATTGACATGGATGACTCCTTGATTTTATAGTGGGTTATCATGTATTCCTTCGAGTGTCACCTATATTGGGTCATTGTAGAATTTAGAGGTAGGTAAAATTGTCACCTAGGCTTGTTGAATCATTCAATATTATAGAGATAATCGGGTCAGTGGCATACTGATTAGCTCTTCTACATAGGTATAGTACTATTCATGTTGTTTTTCATGTGTCATAGCTTCATTGGTATCACCCTCACCCTTATTATTTGATTGATGTTGATGATGTTGAGCTTGAGGTTGATGCATCCTTTGAGGAGCATCTGATTTGTATAATGTCAGTGAGAATGTATTGTGGGGAAAAACATACTGATAGTTCGGTTATTCTATAAAATTAGTCATGTTTAGAAGGAAACATGGGAGATAGAAATAGATGTGTGGGCTTAGTGGCTTGATCTATTTACCTCTGAATCTTAGATATTCTTAAGAGTACATGTCAAGGATAAGCTATTATATGTTTAAGATATTGTAATATCCCAACCCTATTTAGATATTCGTCATGCTCATTTTTTGGTACTCTTTTTCCATTTTGGTTATAATTTGGGTGGTTTTTGTTTTGGGGTTGTTTTAGGTGAAATTGGATAATGTTGGAAGAAAAAGGGACAGTTCATAGTTAGCGTATAGTTTAGTAAAATAGTTCACCTACCCCAGCTAACCGTAAATTCCTAGATCAAGGATAATTGCATGGTTGGGGCTTAGTTTTTTTAATCATGGACCCACTTAAGAGAAACTGTGCACCCCTAAGGAGAGGTGCACGATTAAGGCACATGATTTGAAAAATCATTCTCCCTAGCCTAGGAAATCATGTGTGTGGGTTTTTAATCCACCAAAAAATTATTATAAATTCTATAATGCTCTAGTATTAACCCTTATTCTTCAAAACTTGGGATAACCCTATTTACACTAATTTTGAAAGCTCTAAGATGGATACCAATTCTACTAGAACCCCTTTCTCGATAAACTGAAGAATCATTTGAAGGATCATATTCTCTGTGGTATGTGTTTTCATCTTCAATTTGTTATCTCAATCTGATGTCTCTCTTTCCTAATAAATAGGAATGATTTTTTACCCTGATTGAATTTGGTTTCAATCTATGTTTTTATAGTTATATTTTTTTATCTTAATATTAGGTTTTGATCCTAGATATTCTGTTTTGTTGTGATCTTGATTGTCCTTCTACAATTTGAGGGATTGTGATCTGGGGAATGGTTGTCAATAACATTGAGGTTTGTTGTATAAATGAAAATTCCCATACTCGTGATTACAATTGTTTGTATGTAATTTTATAATTTCAATTTTCATGTTGGGAAATAGTTTTCTAAATTGAATTAATTAATTCATTTATTTTCCAAAGTGATAATGTAATTGATTTATTATTTGATAATGAAATTGTTGAATAATGGGATTCTAAAGTTGATTGATTATTGGTTTATGAAATTGATAGAAAATCATGGGTTTTTCTGTAATGTTTTAAATTGAGAGAGATCATTAGGGTGTGCATAAATTATTAAATTGATGAATTGTAATTTACAATTTCTTGATAATGAAATTGTGAAATGGGTGAATAATTATTTATGATAACTATAGAATAATGATTGGAAATATAGAACCATGTGATGTTATATATATGATTGAGTTGTGGGACATAGAATAATGCTCCAAATAACCATGGAGTTCTAGTCTATTGTTTGAGGCCCCCAATATATTTATGTATTATTTGTGAATGAGTTGTGGGGTAGGGACTACTGCTCCAAAAACCCACGAGGTTCAAGATTACTGCTTTTGGCCACCAATATATTGATATATTATATGTGATCACTAAGTTATGTGATAGGGACTTCTGCTTCAAATATCCATGGGGTTCCATATTTCTTCTCTAGACCCTCATTGTATGAATGTTATAATTTAAATTAATTGATTAATGGAAACCCATGATAAAATGAAATGTGATATCCCTTTAGGTATGGTTCAGACTCTAGCATGGTTTGAATCATGATTTGATGGTTAGGTTGTCGTTTTGAACATGGGATTTAGGTGGTTAATTAAATAATAATTAAATGTGAAGAGTAATTACTTTATGTATTGTGCTTTATTATTTATAAAACGGATTATACTATTATAGAAGGGTTGTTGTTTTAGATTTTGTTTATAGTGGTATACTAAGTTATACTCACACCCTACCCGAGATTCCTGATCAGTACCCATATAGTCTTCATGTCTGCAAAGAAGGATAAGGTCAAGAGCCCTATGTTAGATGGATGAGTTGAGATGGATACTAGATAAGGAAAGGAGGCATGATGTTGATACCCACTTGTAGATTTGGCAGTGTGTATTAATTTTGGTTTTTCATATCAACACTTGACACATATATGGCATGACATATCTAATTGTTTGGTTTGGATATTGTTTTCGTGTTCTGGTTTATCATGTTATATTGGTCTATATTGGTTATGGTATTATTCTGGTTAATTTTTTTCATCATTTGTCTATTGTTTATTTATTTTCATTATTTTTTAGATTTGATAAAGAAGTTATAGTCTCCCCATGATATCTATATTAGACCCACACTTCTATTCAGTATCCTCTAGAATACGGGGAGGCACACCAAAGTTCATTTGACCAACTGGCTCAGGGAACTGGCATATGGCACCTGGGTCCAGATGTCACAATAAAAAATCATAATCATTGGTCGGTAGATTTAGTGATCTCTATCCTTTAAATTCAATTATATACTTTATCATAAAATCATTATAATTAAAGACCTCTAAATTGATAAATATTTTCTTGAAAATATCTATAGTAAAAAAATTCACTCAATAATACCATCACATTATCATAAAATTAACAATAAACTAAAAATATGAATATATATTAGCATCTTCTCTTCAGAGAAAGCATCCAAACAACTTTGAGTCAAAACCATTATATAGGTTCCATATTAAATTTTATATTCACATATATGTCTATTTATTTTCCTTGATCAAAAGGCTTGGATTATTTTACACTAAGAGATATTACATAATTTTTATTTTTAAAAATACATAATTTTTTCAACTACTATTATTTTAAAAAAATATATTTGTATTTTCCAAAATATATATATATATTTAATTAAAATTATAAATGTAAAAAAATATCATTAAAAATCCAATGGATTAAAAAAATGTTACAAATAACTAGAATCAATCTACAATTTGGTTTCCTTAATTTCTTATTTTGAATACAGTTCTAGATATATTCCAACAAATATTTTATAAGTTTTCTAGAAAATTAAACTAATTTTTTTTAAAGCTAGAACAAAATTAAAAACCACTAAATAGAGAGAATTGATTATATATATAAAGATAAAACTTTAAAAAATTGAAACTAATTAGAACATGTAACATATTAAAAGGGTGGTTTTATTAACTTAAAAATAAATACCTATAATTGGTAATAATTGTCTAGATTAATGTGCAAAGTAACTTTATCTATTTATAAATTCAGTTATCATACGATATAATTTTATCTGACATGAATTATTAATAAATAATAATATCAACACCCAGAATTTAATGATCATCTTATGTTCATATGCTTTTGACTCGATTGAAATGAATGCTTTATGTTTTAAAAAAATATTAAACACTTTTTAGTGGAGAATTATTTCACCAATGTCATCCTTCTTGAAATATAGTATAGAAGGTTGGATGTCTCAGAAAAAAATAAGTGTATCAGTGGATGGTATGTTTGATGGAAATATATCTAATTCCAAAATTAGACCTCTTAAACATTAACATTCCATTCATATTTTTAAACACTTCTTTACCAGTAGTAATTTTTTCTAAAACATCCTCAAACCTTCAATTTTAGAATTTGACTTAATAACAACACTCTCATATTGAACTATATAGATTTTATTCTTACCCTTATTTTATTTCTATTTATCTACCTCTGAATTATTATTTTTTTGTGATTACAGTGTTCTAAACTTTTAGCTTATTATATAGTTTTTGAAATTATTTAACTCTAACAAATTGTATACTCATTCTTCATCCATATTTAGAAATATGAAACCATTTTTATAGAAGTAATATTCTCTTTCAACGTTATGGTAAGTTTACTAACTTTCTTCTTTTCTAAATAAATTTAATTCTTTCATTTACTTTGCTTAGACATATTCTCGGAAACTTTTATCTTTATTCAAACATACATTTATTATGACTTTTTGTAAGACTCCTAAAAATAAAAATGTAATAAAGTAATTATTATATGAATTTTTATTCTTTATCTTCATCGTTATAATCTGAATTTTCAACATCAATTTCATTCTTAATTAAAAAAACTACCATTTCATTATATAAAAAATTGTGAAATACTTTTATCACTATTTATTTTTTGATAAAATATTCTTCATTTTACAGTATTATGATATTTACATAAAATCTAGTGGTCTTTTAGTTATCAATAATTTTATGTGAGAACTATCTATAGTAGTATCACCACCAATTATACTCCAAGTACCCATTGCCTTTATAATTTTCTTATACTTATTATTAGAATATTCCATATAATAATTTTGATCTTTCATCTTTTTTATGGGATAATCTAGTTGAATATTTCTATATTTTCTATATTTATTACATATGGGTTCTATAGAATAATTTTATTTATTCCCTAGTTGTGGGGTAGGGACTACTGCTCCAAAAACCCACGAGGTTCCAGATTACTGCTTTTGGCCACCAATATATTGATATATTATATGTGATCACTAAGTTATGTGATAGGGACTTCTGCTTCAAATATCCATGGGGTTCCATATTTCTTCTCTAGACCCTCATTGTATGAATGTTATAATTTAAATTAATTGATTAATGGAAACCCATGATAAAATGAAATGTGATATCCCTTTAGGTATGGTTCAGACTCTAGCATGGTTTGAATCATGATTTGATGGTTAGGTTGTCGTTTTGAACATGGGATTTAGGTGGTTAATTAAATAATAATTAAATGTGAAAAGTAATTACTTTATGTATTGTGCTTTATTCTTTATAAAACGGCTTATACTATTATAGAAGGGTTGTTGTTTTAGATTTTGTTTATAGTGGTATACTAAGTTATACTCCCACCCTACCCGAGATTCCTGATCAGTACCCATATAGTCTTCATGTCTGCGAAGAAGGATAAGGTCAAGAGCCCTATGTTAGATGGATGAGTTGAGATGGATACTAGATAAGGAAAGGAGGCATGATGTTGATACCCACTTGTAGATTTGGAAGTGTGTATTAATTTTGGTTTTTCATATCAACACTTGACACATATATGGAATGACATATCTAATTGTTTGGTTTGGATATTGTTTTCGTGTTCTGGTTTATCATGTGATATTGGTCTATATTGGTTATGGTATTATTCTGGTTAATTTTTTTCATCATTTGTCTATTGTTTATTTATTTTCATTATTTTGTAGATTTGATAAAGAATTTATAGTCTCCCCATGATATCTATATTAGACCCACACTTCTATTCAGTATCCTCTAGAATACGGGGAGGCACACCAAAGTTCATTTGACCAACTGGCTCAGGGAACTGGCATATGGCACCTGGGTCCAGATGTCACAATAAAAAATCATAATCATTGGTCGGTATATTTAGTGATCTCTATCCTTTAAATTCAATTATATACTTTATCATAAAATCATTATTATTAAAGACCTCTAAATTGATAAATATTTTCTTGAAAATATCTATAGTAAAAAATTTCACTCAATAATACCATCACATTATCATAAAATTAACAACAAACTAAAAATATGAATATATATTAGCATCTTCTCTTCAGAGAAAGCATCCAAACAACTTTGAGTCAAAACCATTATATAGGTTCCATATTAAATTTTATATTCAAATATATGTCTATTGATTTTCCTTGATCAAAAGGCTTGGATTATTTTACACTAAGAGATATTACATAATTTTTATTTTTAAAAATACATAATTTTTTCACCTACTATTATTTTAGAAAAATATAATTGGATTTTCCAAAAAATATATATATATTTAATTAAAATTATAAATGTAAAAAAATATCTTTAAAAATCCAATGGATTAAAAAAATGTTACAAATAACTAGAATCAATCTACAATTTGGTTTCCTTAATTTCTTATTTTGAATACAGTACTAGATATATTCCAACCAATAATTTATAAGTTTTCTAGAAAATTAAACTAATTTTTTTTAAAGCTAGAAAAAAATTAAAAATCACTAAATAGAGAGAATTGATGATATATATAAAGATAAAACTTTAAAAAATTGAAACTAATTAGAGCATGTAACATATTAAAAGGGTGGTTTTATTAACTTAAAAATAAATACCTAGAATTGGTAATAATTGTCTAGATTAATTTGGAAAGTAACTTTATCTATTTATAAATTCAGTTATAATACGATATAATTTTATCTGACATGAATTATTAATAAATAATAATCTCAACACCCAGAATTGTATGATCATCTTATATTCATATGCTTTTGACTCGATTGAAATGAATGCTTTATGTTTTAAAAAAATATTAAACACTTTTTAGTGGAGAATTATTTCACCAATGTCTTCCTTCTTGAAATATAGTATAGAAGGTTGGATGTCTCAGAAAAAATTAAGTGTATCAGTGGATGGTATGTTTGATGGAAATATTTCTAATTCCAAAATTATACCTCTTAAACATTAACATTCCATTCATATTTTTAAACACTTCTTTACCAGTAGTAATTTTTTCTAAAACATCCTCAAACGTTCAATTTTAGAATTCGACTTAATAACAACACTCTCATATTGAACTATATAGATTTTATTCTTACCCATATTTTATTTCTATTTATCTACCTCTGAATTATTATTTTTTTTGTGATTACAGTGTTCTAAACTTTTAGCTTATTATATAGTTTTTGAAATTATTTAACTCTAAAAAATTGTATACTCATTCTTCATCCATATTTAGAAATATGAAACCATTTTTATAGAAGTAATCTTCTCTTTCAACATTATGGTAAGTTTACTAACTTTCTTCTTTTCTAAATAAATTTAATTCTTTCATTTACTTTGCTTAGACATATTCTCGGAAACTTTTATCTTTATTCAAACATACATTTATTATAACTTTTTGTAAGACTCCTAAAAATAAAAATGTAATAAAGTAATTATTATATGAATTTTTATTCTTTATCTTCATCGTTATAATCTGAATTTTCAACATCAATTTCATTCTTAATTAAAAAAACTACCATTTCATTATATAAAAAATTGTGAAATACTTTTATCACTATTTATTTTTTGATAAAATATTCTTCATTTTACATTATTATGATATTTACATAAAATCTAGTGGTCTTTTAGTTATCAATAATTTTATGTGAGAACTATCTATAGTAGTATCACCACCAATTATACTCCAAGTACCCATTGCATTTATAATTTTCTTATACTTATTATTAGAATATTCCATATAATAATTTTGATCTTTCATCTTTTTATGGGATAATCTAGTTGAATATTTCTATATTTTCTATATTTATTACATATGGGTTCTATAGAATAATTTTATTTATTCCCTAGTTGTGGGGTAGGGACTACTGCTCCAAAAACCCACGAGGTTCCAGATTACTGCTTTTGGCCACCAATATATTGATATATTATATGTGATCACTAAGTTATGTGATAGGGACTTCTGCTTAAAATATCCATGGGGTTCCATATTTCTTCTCTAGACCCTCATTGTATGAATGTTATAATTTAAATTAATTGATTAATGGAAACCCATGAAAAAATGAAATGTGATATCCCTTTAGGTATGGTTCAGACTCTAGCATGGTTTGAATCATGATTTGATGGTTAGGTTGTCGTTTTGAACATGGGATTTAGGAGGTTAATTAAATAATAATTAAATGTGAAAAGTAATTACTTTATGTATTGTGCTTTATTCTTTATAAAACGGCTTATACTATTATAGAAGGGTTGTTGTTTTAGATTTTGTTTATAGTGGTATACTAAGTTATACTCACACCCTACCCGAGATTCCTGATCAGTACCCATATAGTCTTCATGTCTGCAAAGAAGGATAAGGTCAAGAGCCCTATGTTAGATGGATGAGTTGAGATGGATACTAGATAAGGAAAGGAGGCATGATGTTGATACCCACTTGTAGATTTGGCAGTGTGTATTAATTTTGTTTTTTCATATCAACACTTGACACATATATGGCATGACATATCTAATTGTTTGGTTTGGATATTGTTTTCGTGTTCTAGTTTATCATGTGATATTGGTCTATATTGGTTATGGTATTATTCTGGTTAATTTTTTTCATCATTTGTCTATTGTTTATTTATTTTCATTATTTTTTAGATTTGATAAAGAATTTATAGTCTCCCCATGATATCTATATTAGACCCACACTTCTATTCAGTATCCTCTAGAATACGGGGAGGCACACCAAAGTTCATTTGACCAACTGGCTCAGGGAACTGGCATATGGCACCTGGGTCCAGATGTCACAATAAAAAATCATAATCATTGGTCGGTAGATTTAGTGATCTCTATCCTTTAAATTCAATTATATACTTTATCATAAAATCATTATTATTAAAGACCTCTAAATTGATAAATATTTTCTTGAAAATATCTATAGTAAAAAAATTCACTCAATAATACCATCACATTATCATAAAATTAACAATAAACTAAAAATATGAATATATATTAGCATCTTCTCTTCAGAGAAAGCATCCAAACAACTTTGAGTCAAAACCATTATATAGGTTCCATATTAAATTTTATATTCACATATATGTCTATTGATTTTCCTTGATCAAAAGGCTTGGATTATTTTACACTAAGAGATATTACATAATTTTTATTTTTAAAAATACATAATTTTTTCAACTACTATTATTTTAAAAAAATATATTTGGATTTTCCAAAAAATATATATATATTTAAATAAAATTATAAATGTAAAAAAATATATTTAAAAATCCAATGGATTAAAAAAATGTTACAAATAACTAGAATCAATCTACAATTTGGTTTCCTTAATTTCTTATTTTGAATACAGTACTAGATATATTCCAACAAATATTTTATAAGTTTTCTAGAAAATTAAACTAATTTTTTTTAAAGCTAGAACAAAATTAAAAACCACTAAATAGAGAGAATTGATGATATATATAAAGATAAAACTTTAAAAAATTGAAACTAATTAGAACATGTAACATATTAAAATGGTGGTTTTATTAACTTAAAAATAAATACCTAGAATTGGTAATAATTGTCTAGATTAATGTGCAAAGTAACTTTATCTATTTATAAATTCATTTATCATACGATATAATTTTATCTGACATGAATTATTAATAAATAATAATCTCAACACCCAGAATTGTATGATCATCTTATATTCATATGCTTTTGACTCGATTGAAATGAATGCTTTATGTTTTAAAAAAATATTAAACAATTTTTAGTGGAGAATTATTTCACCAATGTCTTCCTTCTTGAAATATAGTATAGAAGGTTGGATGTCTCAGAAAAAAATAAGTGTATCAGTGGATGGTATGTTTGATGGAAATATTTCTAATTCCAAAATTAGACCTCTTAAACATTAACATTCCATTCATATTTTTAAACACTTCTTTACCAGTAGTAATTTTTTCTAAAACATCCTCAAACGTTCAATTTTAGAATTCGACTTAATAACAACACTCTCATATTGAACTATATAGATTTTATTCTTACCCTTATTTTATTTCTATTTATCTACCTCTGAATTATTTTTTTTTTGTGATTACAATGTTCTAAACTTTTAGCTTATTATATAGTTTTTGAAATTATTTAACTCTAGAAACTTGTATACTCATTCTTCATCCATATTTAGAAATATGAAACCATTTTTATAGAAGTAATCTTCTCTTTCAACATTATGGTAAGTTTACTAACTTTCTTCTTTTCTAAATAAATTTAATTCTTTCATTTACTTTGCTTAGACATATTCTCAGAAACTTTTATCTTTATTCAAACATACATTTATTATAACTTTTTGTAAGACTCCTAAAAATAAAAATGTAATAAAGTAATTATTATATGAATTTTTATTCTTTATCTTCATCGTTATAATCTGAATTTTCAACATCAATTTCATTCTTAATTAAAAAAACTACCATTTCATTATATAAAAAATTGTGAAATACATTTATCACTATTTATTTTTTGATAAAATATTCTTCATTTTACAGTATTATGATATTTACATAAAATCTATTGGTCTTTTAGTTATCAATAATTTTATGTGAGAACTATCTATAGTAGTATCACCACCAATTATACTCGAAGTACCCATTGCCTTTATAATTTTCTTATACTTATTATTAGAATATTCCATATAATAATTTTGATCTTTCATCTTTTTTATGGGATAATCTAGTTGAATATTTCTATATTTTCTATATTTATTACATATGGGTTCTATAGAATAATTTTATTTATTCCCTAGTTGTGGGGTAGGGACTACTGCTCCAAAAACCCACGACGTTCCAGATTACTGCTTTTGGCCACCAATATATTGATATATTATATGTGATCACTAAGTTATGTGATAGGGACTTCTGCTTCAAATATCCATGGGGTTCCATATTTCTTCTCTAGACCCTCATTGTATGAATGTTATAATTTAAATTAATTGATTAATGGAAACCCATGATAAAATGAAATGTGATATCCCTTTAGGTATGGTTCAGACATTAGCATGGTTTGAATCATGATTTGATGGTTAGTTTGTCGTTTTGAACATGGGATTTAGGTGGTTAATTAAATAATAATTAAATGTGAAAAGTAATTACTTTATGTATTGTGCTTTATTCTTTATCAAATGGCTTATACTATTATAGAAGGGTTGCTGTTTTAGATTTTGTTTATAGTTGTATACTAAGTTATACTCACACCCTACCCGAGATTCCTGATCAGTACCCATATAGTCTTCATGTCTGCAAAGAAGGATAAGGTCAAGAGCCCTATGTTAGATGGATGAGTTGAGATGGATACTAGATAAGGAAAGGAGGCATGATGTTGATACCCACTTGTAGATTTGGCAGTGTGTATTAATTTTGGTTTTTCATATCAACACTTGACACATATATGGCATGACATATCTAATTGTTTGGTTTGGATATTGTTTTCGTGTTCTGGTTTATCATGTGATATTGGTCTATATTGGTTATGGTATTATTCTGGTTAATTTTTTTCATCATTTGTCTATTGTTTATTTATTTTCATTATTTTGTAGATTTGATAAAGAATTTATAGTCTCCCCATGATATCTATATTAGACCCACACTTCTATTCAGTATCCTCTAGAATACGGGGAGGCACAACAAAGTTCATTTGACCAACTGGCTCAGGGAACTGGCATATGGCACCTGGGTCCAGATGTCACAATAAAAAATCATAATCATTGGTCGGTAGATTTAGTGATCTCTATCCTTTAAATTCAATTATATACTTTATCATAAAATCATTATTATTAAAGACCTCTAAATTGATAAATATTTTCTTGAAAATATCTATAGTAAAAAAATTCACTCAATAATACCATCACATTATCATAAAATTAACAATAAACTAAAAAAATGAATATATATTAGCATCTTCTCTTCAGAGAAAGCATCCAAACAACATTGAGTCAAAACCATTATATAGGTTCCATATTAAATTTTATATTCACATATATGTCTATTGATTTTCCTTGATCAAAAGGCTTGGATTATTTTACACTAAGAGATATTACATAATTTTTATTTTTAAAAATACATAATTTTTTCAACTACTATTATTTTAAAAATATATTTTTGGATTTTCCAAAAAATATATATATATTTAATTAAAATTATAAATGTAAAAAAATATCTTTAAAAATCCAATGGATTAAAAAAATGTTACAAATAACTAGAATCAATCTACAATTTGGTTTCCTTAATTTCTTATTTTGAATACAGTACTAGATATATTCCAACAAATATTTTATAAGTTTTCTAGAAAATTAAACTAATTTTTTTTAAAGCTAGAACAAAATTAAAAACCACTAAATAGAGAGAATCGATGATATATATAAAGATAAAACTTTAAAAAATTGAAACTAATTAGAACATGTAACATATTAAAAGGGTGGTTTTATTAACTTAAAAATAAACACCTAGAATTGGTAATAATTGTCTAGATTAATGTGCAAAGTAACTTTATCTATTTATAAATTCAGTTATCATACGATATAATTTTATCTGACATGAATTATTAATAAATAATAATCTCAACACCCAGAATTGTATGATCATCTTATGTTCATATGCTTTTGACTCGATTGAAATGAATGCTTTATGTTTAAAAAAAATATTAAACACTTTTTAGTGGAGAATTATTTCACCAATGTCTTCCTTCTTGAAATATAGTATAGAAGGTTGGATGTCTCAGAAAAAAATATGTGTATCAGTGGATGGTATGTTTGATGGAAATATTTCTAATTCCAAAATTAGACCTCTTAAACATTAACATTCCATTCATATTTTTAAACACTTCGTTACCAGTAGTAATTTTTTCTAAAACATCCTCAAACGTTCAATTTTAGAATTCGACTTAATAACAACACTCTCATATTGAACTATATAGATTTTATTCTTACCCTTATTTTATTTCTATTTATCTACCTCTGAATTATTAATTTTTTTGTGATTACAGTGTTCTAAACTTTTAGATTATTATATAGTTTTTGAAATTATTTAACTCTAAAAAATTGTATACTCATTCTTCATCCATATTTAGAAATATGAAACCATTTTTTTAGAAGTAATCTTCTCTTTCAACATTATGGTAAGTTTACTAACTTTCTTCTTTTCTAAATAAATTTAATTCTTTCATTTACTTTGCTTAGACATATTCTCGGAAACTTTTATCTTTATTCAAACATACATTTATTATAACTTTTTGTAAGACTCCTAAAAATAAAAATGTAATAAAGTAATTATTATATGAATTTTTATTCTTTATCTTCATCGTTATAATCTGAATTTTCAACATCAATTTCATTCTTAATTAAAAAAACTACCATTTCATTATATAAAAAATTGTGAAATACTTTTATCACTATTTATTTTTTGATAAAATATTCTTCATTTTACAGTATTATGATATTTACATAAAATCTAGTGGACTTTTAGTTATCAATAATTTTATGTGAGAACTATCTATAGTAGTATCACCACCAATTATACTCCAAGTACCCATTTCCTTTATAATTTTCTTATACTTATTATTAGAATATTCCATATAATAAGTTTGATCTTTCATCTTTTTTATGGGATAATCTAGTTGAATATTTCTATATTTTCTATATTTATTACATATGGGTTCTATAGAATAATTTTATTATTTTCTCTATTTTTTCTCTTTGAAATTTTTTATTAAAATTTCCTCTTCTGAACATTTTCTTTCCATATAAAAAATTCAACTTCTATAAATTTCTTATAATTATCATTAACAGATCATTTCTTTTTTATATTAATAGAAATTTCTCTATAATTTAAATCTCTATATTTTGATTCAAAATAAAATCTACTTTCCTTATTTTATTTTTCAATATATATTTTAAAAAAAATTATATGACATCAAAGAATCTATTAAATCATCTATAATTATCTTTATAATGGGCCTAGTATCATCAATAGTTATTTTCTTTGATTATAATTCTTTTGGAAGCATATAAATAATCTTATCTATTGACTTATAATCAGATGAATCTTTTTCACTAAGTTAACATCAACTAATAATAACTATAATAAATATCACATGCATCTGATTAACTATTTTGATGAGAAGAAAATAAAAAATTGATAATTGGCTCTCAAGAATGCAATTTTATTTTCATGAACTTTTAATGTTATAAAGTGAAAACTTCAAATGTTTCCAAATCCCATTACTAGTGTGATAAAAACATACTTTACTTTAAATATTTCATTGAATGGAATAAGGAAAAGTATTTCTAACTCAAATTTGAAACTAAAATTCTACTTTATTTTCTCTTGTAAAAATAGAAACCTAATTTTCTAGAGTTTTCTAGCTACCAATAAACATAAGAAAATTATGAAATATAGTATTGATTATATATATATCCATAAGGTCTCACTAATACACATAAAAGTTTCATACAAAAAAAACTATTTTTTTATTTAGATTTTACGAAATTATAACATTCATAATACCTTCCACAATTAAAACAAAAAGATATTTCTCTTATTACACATCGGTGTAAGTAAAAACTGAAATTTTAAAATCTGATAAAGTAATATAAATACCATTGATTATCTTAGGCTCGTTCTACATCATATATACTTGATATGATACTGAGTATCGGTATTAAGTATAAATTGAAATTACACTACAATATGGGGGTTAATTGTAGTTTAAAAACAACTAAGAATTTTTTTCATCCCTGAGTAATGAATTACAGATAAATACAAACATATGAGATACCAATAATATAATCAGAGTAAAATCAAATTAACCATAACATTAATATAATAATCAGTATTTTAAAACTGTTGATGAAATTTTTAAAGTCAGTGAAAAACTAAACTATCGAAATTTTATTAATTACCAATAAAAGAAATAGAATATTAGAAAATAAAAAATACATAGTATTCATTTATAAATAATGTACCCCTTAGATAATATTATTAAAACCACACTATTACCCAAATAGAATGTATAAATATAAACTTTTTTCAAGGTATCATTTACTATAAAACATTTAAAATGTATGTATTCCAAAAACATGGGACGTTATTGACTATAAACCTATCAAAAGTTGTCTACTTCTAAAAACCAAAAAATCATCTATATCTTCCACACTAATAATCCCTTAATCAACATGATTAAAAATACATTGATTGTAAAAATAAAAAAAATAATTCTTACAATAAAACCTCACAATCATAATCTTTCTTTAAATACTAAAAATTAAAATAATCAAAATAGAATTAAAAAAGAAGAATTTATAGGCTTCAAGTGATTGATATCTTTCAGAGTATACTTGTCTCTCATACTTATATTCCTTGAAGTGGGGTACTATTTATCTATTTTTATTTCATAATATTTGGGTTTAGTTATAACGATATATTAAGTATTTTAGTTTTCCGTTTTCAAGGGAGTATTTATTTTCACAAATCTATCAATGAAGTTAGACAGAAACACTATTGTGCACAAACTATTATAATTCAAACATTTAGGTTACCAATTTTTCAAAATACCTCAAATAATTGATATTGAAAAACTCTATATATAATCATATTTTTACAAATCCTCAAACCCTCAGTATTCTTTAAAACCATTGATTATTAATATTTCATTTAATTAATTTAATTTGATATGAATTAAAGATAAATTAACAAATCCAAGTTATATTAAATACCTAATGAAGCATTTTCTGATTAAAAAAATATAATGTGAGTATTTAACATATTAGGCCTAACCTTAGAGACCTTAGGTATTCTCAAATGGTTCATGTTACAATTTTCTTTATTTTCCTTAAAATTTTCATTGATATCTACATTACTTTAAAACTTTTTTTCTCCTTATTTTATAATGTTAAAATCATACATACATGTTATTTATTTTCAAACTATAATGATTGGTTTATCTAATAAAGGATTCTTAATAAAAACTCAATGAGTTCCAATAGGTCTAGTTATGATCACACTCTACATATACCTAATGGATTTTTGTATAATTTGTTTTACATATCAGGATGAGGGAAAGAGCTGCAAGATAGTGGTGGATATTCTTATTAGTGGACCACGGCGGGAGTGAAATCTCGTGTCATGTGGGTATGGGTAGAATCTTTATATTCATTTTTTAGTTTTTATAAATTATTCTAGTATTTATTATTTGGATTTTCATCTAATCCTTTGTTATACATAAATGATTTACTAACCCCCCCCCCCCCACCCCACTCCACCTTTGGTTATGGTATGTTTATTATTCAATATTATTAGTGATTGTTGTCATATCTTTGAGTTTTCAATTATACTTATATGGTTTATTTTTTTTATCACTTTAGTTTCATATATTAAGATCATGACTTCCCAAGATATAGAAAGTTCATGTTAAAATATCAGTTTGATCTTTTTTAGAGGTATCCATTAGAGAAATATTTCCAAAATGATATTATTTATGGATAGGAATAATTTTTCAGTACTTGAGGATTTAAAAAACCCTTACGGCCTTACCATGGGCTAGCTTAGGTGCCCAGTTAAGGGGTGACCTGGGTTAGTTCATGACAATACCTTCTTAACCATGTTGTTTCTATCCTCGATAATGGAATAATTGTCCAAAATTTCCTTTAAAGTTATTCATTACATAAGTTGATACCTATGATGTTTCTTATATATATTTATTATAGGAAATATTTATTTCTTTATGTTTTTTTAACATTGGGTGTGAAAAATGAAATTTAAGAAAATTTACCATAATTAATATACATAATAAATAATATTAGACACCATTCAAAGAACATATACATCTTAAAAAAATTAAAACATCTTCTTTTACTTGGTAAAATGAACAACTGGAGGAACCATAAAACTAAACTATATATGGTTAAAAAATCTAGACAAAGGGGAATTCCTAGTCCCATGTAGAGTCTGAGAGATAGGTTTTTTGGGTTATATACATTTTAAAAACATATATATTTTTCATTTTAAAATCCTAATTATAGTTGTTTTAGTGTCATTATTCATCTGAATATTTGGATCTCACCCTAGAGGTTCTCTACATGAGACTCCTCTATCTTATCCACAATTTAGTTGGATTCATAATTATTTCATGATAGAAAACTATAACATTGGTCTTATTCTCTCTTTTTATCTCCCTTAATCCTTATATTGTAGATTTATTTTTCCATAATTTATCCCTTGTTTATTAAGGTTTCAATTTGAGTTAAAATATTTACAAGGGGCTATATTTTAGGGCTTGTGATTTGATTCTAAATATCAGATCTCTTCTTACAAGGAAAATTTATGTTGATTATATAATTTAAGTAAATTATTCAATAATTTATCATTTATTTAATAAAAACTTATTATATTGATAATTATACTCAAATTATTCATTGAATTCTACAACAATTTGATTAAACATATTTTGTTATGGGAAGGTTTGTTCATAAAATGCATGTGACGTCAAAAGTCTTTCATGGTACATGTATATTTTCATCTTTAAAGGGTTTATTGGCATTGTAATTTTTTTATAAAGGATATTAGGATTTAACTGTATAATATTTAGCTTTTATAAAATAATATAATATTAATTACTGATTTTTAAAAGATAATTTTATGGTTTCATGTTTTTTTAAAGACTTGGGAATTTTTTTGTTATGAAATAATTATGAGTTAGGTTTATTATGCTATATGTGGTTTTCATAATTGATTATATGATTTAAGGAAAATTTTTAATGGTTTATTGTAAGGTTTCTAGTGTTGTTATAGAGTTTAAAATATTATTTGACTATGAAGGTAAAGATGATTTTTTTACACCTTATGAATGTGACCTTGTTATAGTTTATATAATTATTGAATCATATGATATTGGTAGATTTAACATAAATATAGAAGTGGTTGTCTCTATATAGGGTATATGAATAGTGATATGATATTTTATAAATGATATATTTGATCTTTCGATGTTGGAATTGGAAAACTTCATGGGAAAATTTGGGTATCAAAGTGGGAAAATAGTGAAAAGTGTTATATTAGTACAATTTAGCTCTACTAAAACCCCTATTTTAGATTTCACATTAGCAAGTGGGATACCCTCTTGATGAGGAAAAGTGTGGGTGAATTTCGTGTGTAATAATTATTGGAGATATTATCCAAATCCTATATTTTATATAATTATATAATAATGATGTAGGATATGGCATGAATGTATTCAAAACATATCATATGCCTTGGTTTTTGTCGTATCATTGATCTAAAATATATTATATCATATTACTGCCAACATAGTGTTAATGAGATAACATGTTAATATCAACCACATAAGTTGTCATTTATGTTTTCACTAAATTAAATGAATGGTATAATCATAATAGTTTAGGTTTACAGATATGTTTTAAAACAACATACATAACTTATACATTTCTTAACATATGAGTCAATGCATGAAAAACTTTGGAGCATACTAAGAGAAATTTACATAATAGAGAAAATTTAATTGTTTGAGTGTGTGATCCTTTCCCAAGATTCTTCTAGTATATCAACCTAAATCTTTAAATTCTTCCTTCTTTACAATATGAGTCACTAGTATATAATGGTGAGGAAAATAATATCATCCAATAATCAGGTGATTCATTAAACTAATAGATACACCAAATATAGGGGGTTTAATAGCTTCTCTTATGTTATATTTATCGAGTATGTTAAATGAAGATCATAGAATTCACACTTTTATGAAAGGTATAAGAAATTTATATTTTATATAGAAATGTTATGGGTTTTTCAATAATGAATGATCTTGAGAAGTAAGAATTCTTATTTATTTTTTTTGTGTTAAACAAGAGTTTTTTAATCATTAGAATCCTAGTTATGGTATTATAGTAATAACAAATTATTTGAATAAAAAATCAGGTTTAAGATTGCATTTAAAACATGACTAAATAAATAGAGTAATGCAACATCTATACGATATAGGGAATACCATAGAGAGTGCTTCCTAGGAACTAAAGGATTTGATTTTATCAGGTTATTTCATAATCTTATATGGATTAATCTTATATAGATTTCATCCACATGATTTTAATCTCATGAAAGCCCTAGCAGCATGCTATTACTCTTACATAGATATTGTGTCAAAGAGATTATTCCCACTCAAGTGATTCTTCCACCATTTTATGTTCACATCACATCATACCATAGTCCATGATATCCCAGCCTATAGTTTATTCTTATGTTGGCCCACATTTCAAATTAATATTATAATGGTTCCATCATAATACATCATTACGTTAAATTCTTATATAGGTTTATGACACACTGAATTAGTCTTATGTGAGGTGCCTATTGTAATATTTTCACTACTAGGGCATGGTATTAATCTTGTATAAGATCTATAAATGAAAAATAATCTAATGTAGACCCCTATGTACTAAGTTAATGATATGTTGGCCACTCAGTGAAACTTTTATCTTATGCGGATTAGTATATAATATTAAATAACTAGGAGGCACCTGACATTATTCTTATATAGATCCTACACCTATTTAATCTCATATAATCATTATTATTGAACTTATTTAATGATTCATAATACTGGTTCATGTCTTTAAATATGACCTAAAATTAAAAAAAATTGTTTTTCTAGTATTTCAATTGAGAATTAAATTATAATGGTTTAAAAATGATTATATGTCATTATAAAAATGAATTTTTGGATATTAATTAATTTATAAAACTTTTTAGAAAGTGATTACTTATATAATTTTAAAAATTAATTAATTAAATTTTTGTGAAATAATTAATGAATAAAAATCCATAAATATTAATTTTTAATAATGATTTACATTTTTAAATTTTTATAAAATGAATTATAAACTAGATATAATGTTTTTATATTGAAATTATAATCGTTATTTATACAATATTAATAAATTACAAAATAAGGCATCAATGTAAAAGTGTTTATACTTAAAATTATGAATTTTTAATTTTTTATTAATTTAAATTGTTGAAATTAAAATCCATATTTGATAAATTATTTAAACCATATTAAAATTGAATTTGGTAATTGAAATGATCAAAGTTTAAGTTGTATTAAACTTGAGATACTTAGATTATATAATTTTTTACAAAATAGAATTTGAATTTGAATTGTTTGTATTTCATTTAATAACATGTATTTAATGTAAATTCAATATAATGAATAAGATAAAGAAGTTCATATTGAATGTTTATATTTATTTTAATTATGTAATCTCTGTAATGAATATTAATTAACAAATGTTTATAATTTATATATTTTGTAATTATTTATAAATTTTTAAATGATGTTCAAATATATGAATTTTCATTTATTTAATAATTGAAACCATTTAAGTATGAATTTTTATGTGTATGATTTAGTTTAAATTTTTTAAACTACTTATAAGTAGTCATATATGCATCTAAAGAGTGTCATGTTAGGTATGATAAATAATTTAGTTTCCTTCTACTTTGAATTTGAATTGTATTGGGTTATGAGCATGAATTAAGAATTTAGTTATAGTTTACACATATTATGTGTAAAAATATTAATGGTATTTTAATCTATCTTATGTAAACTATCACTAGGTAAATAAACTTTGATATGGATTGCTCACTGGTCTGTAGGCTTATACCTTATCTAGAAAAGTGGGTGGATAGTTATCTATCTATACAAGCTTACTATTTTTGGTATTCTTTATTTCTTATGATTTTAAGACATTACATTAATGTATTTTATATACCGTATTCATGGGATTAATTTGTATAAGTATTAATATATTTAGATTTAGATTTTTGTTTGTAACAAAATCTATCAAAATAGTTACACATCAATATGGTTAAAAAATATTTATTTAGTGTAATTAATTGGATTCCAAACAAGATTACTAGAATCGTGCATGAATTTAAAGGGAATTCAATGTGATAATATTGTGTGAATAAATCCCCTTTAAACTAAAAAGTGTTAGATTCCTAACAAGTCACCTTGATCATCCAATCGGGTATTCCATTCCAAATTTGGTTACACCTTGATTATCTTGGGTAAGGAAAGAAAGGATTGGGTGGCCTTAATAATATTAGGCTCCCATTATTATAATTTTATTTGGGTTACACTAAGCCTGAATATCCTAATAGGATTGTGCTACTCACTAATACAAAAACACTTTTTTATGTCATTTTTTTTTCTTTTTAATGTCGGTTTTAAGGTGACGTCTTTTTGAATGATGTTAAAAATGATTTTATGGTGTTTCACATCGGTTTTCAGAAAAACGATGTGAAAGACCATCTGAAAATGATGTTAAATTGCTATTTTTTAGGTCGGTTTTTAAAAAAATGACGTTAAAAGTCATTTTTAACATCAAGTTTTAAAAAACCAATATAAAAAATGTTTATCTTATTATAGAAAATTTCTTAATCTTTGATTTGATAGTTCATAGAGATTAAACAAATTTAAGGATCAAAAGTTATGACTATTAGAAGTTTGATATATATTTTTCAAGGAAATATCAAATGAGCCAATCATAGCTACATCTTAGAAAGCATTTTAGAATCTGAAGGTGGATTTTTAGTTTTACCATGATACAAATCATTACTCCACGTCATAATAAAATAATAATCATTAAATGGTATATAAATTAAGAAAACTAATCATAAAAAATAAATCATTGAAAAATAATTACAAATACATTAACGAGATTGAGAAAAGAAGAAATAGTGGATTCACATAGAAGATCAAACGAGTCAAGTCGGTGGAATTATAATGGTTGAAAAAAATTATCATTAAATGTTATATCAATTAAGAAAACTAATCAAAAACACATAAATCATGGATAAATAATTACAAATACCTTGAAGAGAACGCAGAAAGAATAAATAGTTGATTCAAGTTGAAGATCAAGCGATTCGAGTTAAGGGAAGGATGATGGTTGAAATAAATGATCATTTAATTATTATGTTTGTATAATTATAACATATAATTGAGATGGTAAATAAAAATGCGGTATTAAAAAATTTAGGCGGTAATTAAAAATTTTGATGTCGCCATGTAAAAAAATTTAAATTCTATGTCGGTGGGATATTAAAATTATCATTCATGTCGATTTTAAGATAACCATTATTAAAAGATATTAAAATTTTCACTGATTTTTTCTATCAGTTATATAATAACTAATGTGAAAAATCAATTTTCATGACTATTTCATGTATCTTTTTAAATAACCAATGTGAAAAATTGATTTTCAACTTTGATTTTCATGTAGCTTTTTGACGGGATTCGGGGCTCAAGTGGAGTTATGGACCAAAAGTTGTGGCCATCATAAGTTTTCCATCCCTAAGACTTCTTTTAAAGATAATCAACTTCTTATGGCCGTAAATTTTTCTACATAACTCTTTTTGAGCTCCGAGACTAGTAAAATAGAAGCTGGGGAAATGAAATACATGTTTATAAACATTTTTCACGTCATTTATTAAATAAATAATGTGAAAAAATCCTTTTAACATTAGTTATTAAATAACTGATGTGAATAAGGCATAAAATTTTTTTTTTCACATCTTTTATATAGAACCAATGAGAAAAATCAAATTTTAGAGATTTCCACTTCGGTTCTAAAAACCAACAAGAAAAAAAGTGACATTAAAAATTATTTTTCAACTAGTGATTGGGGAATGGTTTTGAGTTTATCCATTGGTGGATTAGAAAAATAGTTTTCTATTTAACCATCCAACAGTCACATATGCTATGATTGGGATGATTCTTTACCTAAATAACTAAGTTGTAAGATAAAATCCATAGAAGAATCATTTCTCAGTTAAATAGATCTTTTACTAATAATATATATAATGAATATTGAAAGGGTCCATAATTTTATTGGGAGCACATTTAATCAAATTCATTATTAAATGAATGTGTAACATCCTGGTTCTGGGTGCCACCCTGAGGTGCCCCGTACCAGGTTGGTCACATGGTATCAAGCAAATTTCCCCGAATTACAAAGTATGCCAACTAGAAATAAGGGCCTTGGGTGTTATAATGTAGAAACTATGCCCTTATTGGTAGAGTAATGAAGTAGAAATAAATAGATGACAATAACCGAAGCATTAATGACAATCAATAAGTAAACAATAGAATAATGAAAGTCATAAACAACTAGAGCACATATAAATAAATGATGCAAGATATATATGTCTAGGAAAACAACCACACAAGTTAAAATTATGGAATAAAGTACGAAACCAAAGTATAGAGAAAACAAATAAACTCTAGCAGCATTGAAAGCCTTAGCTTGGTCTCATTCTCTCTAGCTCTACAGAAATCAAGTACCTCAAGTAAAAGGGTGATTTCCCTTATGTATACCTACATCAATATAATCTATTTGGGGCCAAAAACATGACCCAAACAAGGTGTGAAAATAATCCTAGTAGGAAACCAACCAAGGATATGTGACTAACAGTCAGTGAATATATATGGAAGGCAATAAGAAAAATAAAGCAGTAAATAAGGAAGTACTCAAAAGTAAATAATCCTATAGTTTCAATTGCATTTATTTTCATATATCAAGTAAGTAGATAATCAAATACAAGTAACCCTATGAGAAGTAATCACAACCTAACTCCTCTAGTTCAACTAATCAAACACAAGAAACCCTATGGGAATTACTCACAATATAACCCCTCTAGTTCAGTTTAGGAAAGACTCTCTGAGGAATCACTCACCGTCAATTCACTATGTAGTATTCTATCGGTAAATTACAAACACTCTGGCGAGGCACTAAACATCCAATTCCAAATGTGGTCTTGGAACATGGAACTACAAACACTCTAAGAGATCACTCGTTTCCATTCCCCCTATGGTATCACAACGTGAAAAGTAAACAGACACTCTGGGTAAGCCCTCAGTGTCAATTCCCCCTATGGTCTACTACACTAGGTTCCCACAGCCCTGTGTTATTCAATCATGCAAAATGATGTTCAACATCCAAAGTAATCCTTAAGAACTACTTGGCTAACAGCTTTAATGAAAAACTTGGACAAACAACTACAATAATATAACAATAAAAGATAAAATCACTCCAACCTAACAATATTAGGCAAGGAAAGAAAGTAGCCTAACCAGAAAAGCTAGACCAAATGGTCAATATCAAAAAAAACAAGGGAAACACATCTATAGCATGGAAAATAACCCTATTCACAATCAAACAACCTCTACTCAGGAACAAAATTCTTATCAGGCATTAACTGGGCTAAAACCCTTAAACACGCAATACTTTGTTCTTGGGTATTGGGAAATTTTGAATACAATATTAAAATACTAACTACGGAAAGGCACAAACCACTTACCTCAGCGTTGTATGATCGATATACTCCGGCGTTGTCCTTTAAATCGGCCTAGAATGATGTAGATATACAAAAACATCTAAAATGTTCAACTAAGTATGTCTCATGAGAGAAGAGAAATCATTATATGATGCCCTAAAATAAAGAAGAAATCATTGTGGAAATTCCAATGCAATTGACGATGGTTGATTCATAGAACAGATGGTGGGTCGGGGGATTAGAGAAGAATCATCGCTCTTTGTCGCTCCTGGATGAGACAGATCCAGAAGAAGGGTGTTATTCCAATTAGACACAACCCCATTCCATTTAATCAAATAAAAATAAAAGTACATGGCATGTCTTTTAAAAGTACAGGGAAAGTATATGCCTTTACCAAGCCCCGATTTAGGCGCTCTCCAGGTCACCCCACATGGCCATGTACTCTGTCGTCACACGTCCAATACATGGTAACCCACCACAACTGGGTATATGGCGTGTACTCTTAAGTACAAGGAGTATACTCCTTAAATTTCCAGATTCACCTATTTTTCTCAAAAACACCAGAAAAGAAAAACCCATACTTGAAAAGAAGGCATGGGTTCTTATAAACTTCCCCCCTTAAATAAATTATTCCCCAAATTTTCCTAGAAAGGTAGTATAGAAGAAGAATCCTCGAACATATCTAGCCAATACGACCTTACATTGGCCTCCCTCTCCCTAGTCTCATCTTGGACCTGCTCGTGCTTCCATATCACTCATACCAGAGGAACATACTAGCCACAGAGAACCTTTGCACTACGATCAACAATCCGGATACGATACTCCTTGAATGATGTGTCTACTTCTAGCTCAATATTCTATGGTTGAAATACATGAGATAGGTCTGAGAATTAACTTCGTAACTATGAAATGTGGAAGACGTCATGCATATCCAGGTACATTTTAGGTAACTACAACTGATAGGACCCCAACACGACTCTCTCCAAAACCTCAAATGGTCTAATATATCTTGGGAAAATCTTTCCATATCTCCTAATCCTCATGTGTCCCAACCTCGGTGTGACATGTAGAAAAACCTGATCTTCGACCTCAAACTCCAAAGGTCATCTAAGTCAATCAGCATAAGACTTCTGTCATCATTGTGCAGTAGTCATCCTTTTCTGAATCAACTCTATCTGCTTTGTGGTCTCCGAAACAAGATGAGATCCTTTTATAGCTACCTCTCCTGCCTCCAGCCAACATAGGGATGATCATCATGGACTACCATATAAATCTACATGAGGTTCCATCTGAATAGTTGCTTGAAAATTATTATTGTAGGAAAACTCTACAAGAGGTATCTACTTCTCCCAAGAACCTCAAAAATCTAGGATGCATGCTCGAAACATGTCCTCTAGCACCTGAAATGTAAGCTCGGACTGGAAATCTATCTGGGGATGGTAAGTTGTACATAGAAGTACCTATGTACCCAAATACCTATGTAGTCCCTGCCAGATTCGAGAAGTAAAACAGGTGTCTCTGTCTGAAACAATGGAGTGAAGAACCCCTGGTAAATGTACAATATCTTGGATGTACAGCCTTCCCAGCTCATATACACTGAAGGTATACTTGATTGGAAAAAATTGAGAAACCTTAGTGAGTCGTTCAATGACAACCAAAACTGAATCATTCCCTCAATAAGACCTTAGTAAACCAATCACAAAGTTAATCGTGACATCATTCCACTTCTAATCAGGAATGAGTAACTGCTGCAAAAGCCCTACTAGTCGCTGATTCTTTAACTTCATCTAATGACAGGTGGAACACCTCATGAAAAACCTAGTAACATCTCTCTTCATACTTTTCCACCAATAATGATGGTGCAGATCTCAATACACCTTGGTGACACGAGGATGAACTGCCCAAATTGAGGAATGAAAGTCTCACATCAGCACCTCACGTATGTCTTCTAGAACCCACATGCGCCCATGACAATGAAAGATCTAATCCTCGCCTATGGTCTATCCAAGAATAGGGTCCTCTCCTGACACTCCCTCTCATATGACTAGGCATCCAGAATATGATAGCTGCCTCATTTACACTCAATCAAGTCGAGTAGAGGTCACAACTATAGAAGAAAGAAACTTCGTCCCCTGTCTCTCGTGCACCTCCAAATGAATCTCAAAGAAGAGAGCCATAAGCTTCCACTCACTGTTGGCCTCCTAAACTGCATGTATCTGAGTCCTCTTGCTCAACAAATCAGCCACTACATTGCCTTTTCTAGATGTATATGTAAGCTCAAAGTCAAAGGACTGAAGGTATTCAATCCAACATTTTCGTCTCATATTTAGATCGCACTAAGTGAAGATATACTTGAGCTTTTGTGATTTGTGAAAATCACAAAATGATATCCTATAAGATAATGTATCCAACAGCATAAATCATGAACAAATACATCCAACTTGGGATCGTTCTTCAGGTAATTCCTCTCATGTGGCCTCAACTGTTGAGACGCATACGTAACTACTCCTCCCCCCTGTATAAGCACTGCTTCTAGCCCGATACCTGATACATCATAGTATACAGTACAAATCTTGTATGGATCTGACAATACTTTTATCGGTGCATTATCCAAGCTCCATTTCAACTCTTGAAAGGCTCACTCATAAGAATTTGACCACAAGTACTTTTCACCATTCTTATTCAGGCCCATAAATGGTGCTTCTAAGCATAAAAATCCATGTATGAAACTTATTTAGTATCCAGCATCCCTAGAAAATGATGTACCTCAAAGACTTTATTCGGCTGCTCCTAGGAAACTATTTCTCTCACTTTCTCTGAGTCTACTGATACTCTTGTCTCTGACATAACATGACCTAAGAAGTGAATTTGTTCCATCCAAGAGCGGAATTTTGAGAACTTAGTAAATAACGGATGCTCTCTCAGTTTCCTGAAAATGATCTCAATATGGGTATCATGGTCTTGTTGAGTTTGAGGGTACAACAAGATATCTTCCATGAATACTACCAAGAAATAATCCAAGTATGGATGGAACAATCAGTTCATTAGTGCCATAAAAATTGAATTCACGATCATGAGACCGAACATCATAACTTTATACTCGTATAAACCATGCTTGCTCTGGAATTTTGTAAGAGGTATATCAGATGGTCTAATGCGCAAATGAGGGTAACCAGATCTCATTTCAATCTTTGAGAACACTCGTTCTCCTCAAATATGATCAAATAGATCATTAATCCTTGGAAAAGGATATCAGTTCTTGACCATCAACTGGTTAAACTTCTAATAATCCACACAATGTCTAAGGGTATTGTCTTCCTTCTTTGCAAACAGGACAAGAGAACCACAAGGAGAAGTGCTGGGTGGGATGAAACTCATTGCCTGTAACTCCTCTAATAGCTTCTTGAGATCTTGTAACTCTTGTTTATTCATAAAATAAGGATGAATGGACACTATTTCCACTCCTGGGATAAGATTAGTAGAAAATTACACCTCTCGCTTCGGAGGAAAACCTGAAATGTCCTCTAGAAATACATCCTTAAAATGATCCACCACTAGAGGAAAGTCCAACTGTGAAGTCCCTTGATCATCAAGATATAGACTAGAAATCTAGGTTGTAACTCCTCCCAACCCATGATGCTCATATCCTATTATTCTTATTTGGACATCTTATTCACCATTATGTAAGAAAACACCACCCTATGGTGACGTAAAACCCACCCTTCAGCAATAGCAATCAACAGCATCATGGAAGGGAACTAACCAGTCTATTTTGAGAATGAAATCATAACCCTTTATCTCTAAGACATAAAGGTCTCATATGAAGTGACACCCACCAACATTAAGATATAACTCCTTGTACTAATGTAAACTATCTTTTCTAGTCCCCAAAAGATTTTCTAGCATCATAACATCCTCATAAGTAAAGATACCAAGCCAAATGCTCTCCACAAAAACAAAAGATATGAATCTATGGGAAGCCCCTGAATTGAAAAGTGCATAAGTTAAAATTGAGCCAACTAAAATAGTACCTCAAACTGTAGAGGGTTTGGGATCCTAATCCTACAGGGTTTGCTCCACTACAAAATTCTGACTTGTACCATGGCCCTGTGACCCTTCATCACCACCCTGAGCTGATCCACCCTACTTTTGCTAAAATACTGCCAACTGGATACCATAGCCATGACCTCCACCTCAACTTGAACGGCCAGAAGATCTCCAGTTCCCAGACTAATGAAAAATTGGTGGTTCTTCTCCTGAATTATGAGTCATAGAAGAACCTAGATCACAAGTTATTGGTGATAATAACTGACAAAAATGCTGAACATGACCCATCATGCCACAATATTGGCACTCCACTAGGTCTCTCGGGAAATGTGGCCTCATATTCCCACTCTTTCTACACTGATATAACACCACTTGGCTACCAGAAGAAGTATCTCGTATCCACGGATCTCTATGCGTAGATTACCTATGGCGCTTCCTACTATCAGTTGGAGGAGTACTAATTATGAATGTCGAGTCTCCCTGGATCACAGCTCTAGAATCCCATATATTACGCTCCGTGATTAGCACCTGGTTGACTGTATAAGTGATGGAAGATAACCTGAAGATGTTCACCTAAGATTAGATGTTATGTCTAAGACCATCCTCAAACTTTCTAGCTAGGAATAACTTATCACCTCTTTAGGATGGGTGTGAAGCGTTTCAGCTCTGTGAACCAAGAAGAATACTCCATGACTGAGAGAGTACCATGTTCTAGACTCAGGAAATAACAGGCTCGATCGGCCCTCAGAGTCTCTAGGTAGAAGTTATAATACAAGGCAAGCTGGAACTCATCCAAGCCATAACCTGCTGGTGTCCTGCCTACGAGATCACATCCCACCATCTCTTGGCGGAATCCTAAAGCATGTAAGTAGCGAGCTTCACCATCCTTTCTGGAGGTGTCTCCAGATGCTCAAAGATCAACAGAATGGATTTTAACCATGAATCTGTAGCCTGAGGTCCTCCATCCCCTGATAAAGTAGGAGGATGATACTACTGAAAGACCCGCGTCAATTCTTCCATAGATGGGGCAGGATGATGTACTCCCCTAAAAGTCTACAAATACCTCATGAAGCCTTCTCAGAACTATGCACCAACACCTATGTCCGGAATGATGGATGGTGCCAATACATGTATGACAGGAGGATCTGCTGGTAATCTCTGATCAACTATATCTGGTGTCTAGACACTACCCTAAATCTAGCCCACAACTAGAGGACATCTTGGTGGTATGACTCTTCAAGGTCAAAGGAACAACTTATCTCAAGATTATCAAGGATTAAAACTTATAATTACAAGAAAATAAAAGGAGAAGAACAGAATTCAAGTTTTTCAAAACAAGGATACACAGCAGTAATGACACCTACACGACATGTTCCATTAAGCCTTTACATGGGCATGTACTCCTGCCAACCCCAGTCATGTAACACCCCATACACATGGTGTGTTCTCCTAAGACATGGCATGTACTTGAATCATTTTCCCCTACCCGAGTTCTTCCATACAACTAACCAACATGGTTCTCCTCAAATGAGACTACATGACGTATTTGTGTCAGACACGGTATGCACGAGAAGGATTTCACCAACCCTTTTTGTTAGTCAAATGATCGGTTACATGGATGACTCTACATGGTGTGTTTTCCCTAGACACGGTGTGTACTAAATACCCATAATCCACCCATGTCATTTGTCACATGACAAGACACATGGATAGTAAGACACGGTGTGCACATAGTGTACATGGAATGTCCCACCAATAATTTCCCATCCTCGGGTCTTTGCCCACACAGCCAGTGACATGGTTAGAGACTACACGGTATGTACATACAGTACACGTAGCATACATAAGAAAACCAGTTCCTTCCCAACCATAAGAATACATGGCATGTATTAATCATTAAACATCGTGTATTCTAGGTTTTTTTGGATAGTAAGCCTCAGAAACAACTGTGGAACCCAGAAAAAACCCTAAAAAACATTAAAGTGACAAATTTTGATCTATGGGGGCCTATACTCCACTCGAACCAAATCTTGACATAATAATCATGTCATATACAAGTATAAAAATTCAATGATGCACCAAATTCTGATACATGAGGGACCATAACACCTCAGGGACCAAATTTTGGCATTTCTTCAAAAAAAACCTTACAAAAATTTAATACCCTATAAATTAGTAGGGATTCTATCAAGGAATCTATCACAAAAACATGCATATCTAGCACAACACCTATCACAACAACATGAATTCAGTAATGCACCATAAAAGGCATGGTAAGAATGCATGACATATGATCTCTAGAAAGTTCATATATGATTCATGAGATTGAATACCCGCATCTAATCGGGTTTTAATAGAAATATAACCCCAATAACATCAGCAATAACAGCACAAAACATGTGAATCACCCAATGGTGAAATCAAATCAACTTTAATAATTGAAAAACCAGAAAAATTTCAAAAATCGAGGAAAATTAGCTTTTCCATGTACAATGGTTAGCTAATCCTGGGCACATCTTATTACCAACTACCTATTATGTCATATACTAGACTATAGTCTCCAAATAGTATGTCAAGAAGAAAATAATCCCTATGATACCACATTGTAATGTCCTAATTCTGGGTGCCACCCTGAGGTGCCCATACCCGATTGGTCACATGGCCTCAAGCGCATTTCACAAAATGCCAGAGGATGCTGACTAGCAGCGAGGGACTTGGGTGTGATAGTGGGTAAACAATTCCCTCATTGGAAAACTAATCAAGTGGAATGAAAATAGATGACAATAGTGGAAGCAGTAATAACACGCAATAAGTAACTATCAAAAGACTGGAAGTCATAAACAACTGGAGCACATATATATAAATGATGCATGATAGTCAATGTTGGAATACATTACTAAACCAAACTACAGATAAAACAAACAAACTCTAGCATCATCGCAAGCCTTAGCTTGGTCCCATGCTCTCTATCTCTACTACAATGATTTACCTGAAGTAGAAGGGTGTTTTCCCTTATCTATACCAATAGTAATATAATATGTTTGGGCCCAAAATAATGACCCAAATAGGGTGTGAGATGAATCTTAGTAGGAAACCACCTAAATATATTTTCCAAATAGTCGATGGAAATATATGGAAGGAAAAAAGAAAAATGAAGTAGTAAAAAAGGAAGTACTCAAAAGTAAACAATCTTACAGTTTCGATTGCATTCAATTTCATATATCAAGTAAGAAGCTAAACAAAATCAAGTAACACTTTGGTAAGTACTCACAACCTAACCCCTCTAGTTTATTCAATAAAACACAATCAACCCTTTGGAAAGTACTCACAGTCTAACCCCTCTGGTTTAGCTTTAGAAAAGACTCTCTGAGGAGGCACTTGCCGTCAATTCCCCCTATGGTCTTTTATTAGTAAACTATAGACATTATTGGGAAGCAATCAACGTCCAATTCCACCTTTACTCTTGCAACGCTGAACTAAAGACACTCTAAGGGAAGAAGCTTTTCCATCCCCCCTATTGTATCGCATCAGGAAAAGTAAACAGACACTCTGGGGAAGCTCAAGGCGTCCATTCCCACTATGGTCTACTCCACTAGGTTCCCATAGCCCTATGTAAGTTAGTAGTGCACAATGATGTTCAACAACCAATGTAAACCTTAAAAACTACTTGTCTAACATTTTTAAAGAACACAAGTCTAAACAACTACAAGAATATAACCTCATCAGATAAAATCACTCCATCCTAATAATACGAGGAATGTAAAGAAAAAATCCTAATAGGTAAAGCTATAAAAAATAGTCAATATAAAAAAACATGGCAAACACATCCATATCATGGAAAATAACCCTATTCATAATAAAACAAACCTTACTTAGGAACACAAGGCATAGTAGACATTAATAGGAATAAAATCCATAAACACGCAATACCTTGTTCTAGGGTGTTGGGAACATTTGCACATAATATTTAATGACTAACTACATAAAGGCACAAACCACTTACATCGGCGTTGTATGATTGAAATACTCTAGTGTTGTTCCTTGAATCAGACTAGAATTATGTAGATCTGTAAGATTGTATAAAACCTTCAACCAAGGATATCTCACGATAGAGGAGAAATCAAGAGATGAGGATCTAAAAGAAGGAAGAACTCATTGTGGCGATACCAACGCAATTGACGACGGTTGATTCAGTGCACGGACGACGGGTCATGGGCTCATAGAAGAATCGTCGCTCTTAGTCTCTCCTAGACGAGACAGAGTAAGAGAAAGGGTGTTCTTCCAGTCAGACGTGACCTCGGTCCATCTAATCAAATAAAAATAAAATTACCTAGCATGTCTTTTAAAAGTACACGGTGTGTATATGCCTTTATCAGGACCTACTTTAGGTAGTCTCTAGGTCACCCCACACGGCGATGTACTCGGCCGTCACAAGGCCAGTACATGGTCACCCTCTGCAATCGGGTACACGGTGTGTACTCTTAAGTACATGGAGTGTACTTCTTAAATTTCTATATTCTCCTCTATTTATCAAAAACACCCTAAAAGAAAAACACATACCTGAAAAGAAGGCTCGAGTTCTTAAAAAATGTAAAACATTATTTATAAAATGAAAAATAAAGATTCATTTCAAAACATTTTCTAAAAAGTAAAAAATAGGTAAAAATGCTGTTAAAAAATGAAAGCTTGAAAACCTTATTTAAATAATTTTATGAAAATATTGATATGGGTGAAAAATATTTTTCACCCAAAGATAGAAAATGAAGTTGATTTTCATGAAAAAAATATTTTCAGTCTGTTGAGTACATAAAGTGATTAAAATGAAAATAAAACATCTATTTTAAATAAATAATAATAGTATATAAAAATTCATAAGTCTATTTAGAGATACATCATAATATTTCATCATTGTAAACATGATCATAAACAATATGGATAAACAGTGAGGTTATAACATAAATCCTCTTACCTTGAGTTAGCCTTATTTCAAAAAACACTCTAACTCTAATATAATAAATTTAAATTTAGTATAATTCTATAAAAATTTATTTTCATACTTATAATATAATATATTATCAATTTATAACATTCAAAAACCCATATTTATCAATAATTACTATTAAAATTATCATTTCCAAGTGTTAACTATTTCATTTATCCTATGTATTTTACCTCAGTACTTCCGGTCCAAGTACATTTAAAATGGTTCCATAATTTCTATAATATTAAAAATGATATAAATATAAAATTTATTCATTATATTAATATTTGGAGTCATTCATAAAATTTATAGATAGAAAAATGAATTATACCATTCATGAAGATGGAAAGTTGTACGTACGCATGAATGGTGTTTTCATTTTTCAAATAATGGAAATAAAGAATGGTAATTATTAATTCACCTTTATAGAATTATTATTAAATCTTATGTATTCTTAATATTATTCCTAATTACCATCCATGTAAAATATAAATGAAAAATGATTCACATCGCTTCGTGGAGGTGGCAGTCCACACATACACACAAGCGACGTTTTCAATTCCCAAAAGATTGGATGATAAGAATGAATTTTTGATATTATAATTATAGATCTATGATTATTTAATAAATATCATATATATATATTTATATTTATATTAAACCAATAATAATACCAATCCATAAAATATGGCGAAGAAAAATTAATTGTATCGCTATGTGGAGACAATAAGTCATACGTATACATGACCAATAATTTCACCTCTCGTTCGATGAGAAAGAGAATGTATAGTGATGTTTTCATAATCATATTAACATTTAAGAAAATTTAGGTTGTTTAATTTATAATTTTATTATAAATAAAATATATTTATTTGAGGAAAAGAAGAGTGTAAAATAAAGTGATTGGGCAAGCCAATTAGCTCTTCTTTGAAAGAACTACTTTTTATCTTCTATAAAGGGATATAGAGTGGATCTTTTGAGAATACCTGAATCAATATAATGTGTCTAGGAAAATTTATAAGAGGTATTGGTAGATTTTTTTTGAGAAATATGTCTCAAATTAGTTTAATTAAATGAGGGTTTCCTTTTTATAATTAAGGTTAGAGGAGCATTCTGAATTTCTCAAAAGATTAGATAATAGTAATTTCATTCTCCAAAAAAATTTCCAAATGGATCTAGATTCAATTTTAAGGGAGGATAGGGTTGTAATCAAATCAACTACTAGAATTTAAACATGTCTTTTTATCATCCATATCATTTTGATTATTCCTTGGTTAGCCAAATTTAATTTCAGCAATGATAACAAGATTTTCAATATTATATGATATTAATCATTCACTTAAAAGGTTAAAATTGGACCATAGATTTAAAATTTATGAAATTTTATTCCATATAATATCCAACTTGTACCATTTTAATATTATTATGAATTTTAAATAATTTAATAATATATATTTTTGTTAAAATATCATTATTTTTAATTTTTACATAATTTTTTTAATTTTACAATAAATACATAAATAAAAATGGTAAATTTGAATATAATGGTATAAAACATTACTAGTGTTTATTATAGATCTAAAACATCTATGGGTATCATTAATACATTAAAATTAGATCACTTTTTTATTGTTAAAATCATTTATTATATTTTTTATTAAATGGAGAAATATTGCATCGGTGTTGCATAAGAAATTATAGTCATTATATAATAAGTAACAATTAAAAATAATTTTATTTCAGTAAAATAAATTTATTGATATCAAAAGAGACACATAGATTCATTCATAACTTACTTTTGTCCATATTTAGACACATAAGAGATATTAAACACAAGGAGAGTGACATATTAAAACTTTCTTTGATTTAAATATTATATAGTTCATTTTTATGGACATGTTTCCATTAAACTAAAAAATTTATAGCCTAAGGTAATAGGGATTGAGTTAAATTAATCTAATTTGATTTATAATGATAAATTATGGCCTTATCACTTATTTTTAATCTATATTAACCTGATTTAACCATTACCAATGTGATAAATTTCACCACAGATACTCTTCATATTGACAAACAATAAAAGGTTATTATATACCAATTTTTAATCTACTGATTATAAATATGTAATAAATTTTATCCAATTCAATACATTTGAATTTCTTAAATTAATTTTACATTAAAATTTTAAAATCCGACAAAACTACTGCTTTAGAAAAAGATACATTTATATGCATAAAACTACATTTATTATTATATTGTGGTTAGAAAAAAATATTTTTGAATGTTCAAAACATATTATCAATTAAATAATATATATTTAATTAAAATCATTCACCAAATCGATTAATTTAATTTATTATGATAAAAATACATTGAGGGAATAAAAATATTTTTCAAAAAAAATGACTTTTATTTTTTAAGTAATTTATTTTAAAACTTTCATCATTTGATAACTGATTAATTCATTTTATAAATGTGTAAACTAAATATTTTTCATAATTAATTTATTTTTATTCATATATTTCAATCCATTCACATGGATAAGTGGAAAAATAATATTTTAATAATGCTACACGTTTCATTTAAACTTGGTGTCGTGTGTATCGCAAGCTATCAAATAAATAAAATTATTTAAAGAGAAATATTTCAAACATATCTAGGTGTGTTACATTATACCCCCCTTAAAATTAATTTCACCCTCAAAATTCATCACTCTAACAAAAATAGAATCGGATAATTTTACCTCATCACATCCTCAACATCCTAAGTAACTTCTTTAAATTAGTCGTTTCACCACAAAACATTGACCAGGTGAGTGGTCTTATTTCATATAAATTTTTCTATAAGATCTAGTGTATTTACTAGTTTTTATTCATAATAATGATCATTATCTAATGTTATGACCTCTGAGTTTAATACATGTGAATAATTAGGTATATATTTCCTCAGGAGAGATACATGGAACACATCATGAACATGAGAGATAATTGATTAAAGCGCCAATTGATAATATACCATCTTGATATGATCAATAATTTAAAAAGGATTGATATACCATGGGTTTAGATTTCAATTATTTACAAATATCATCACCACTTCCAAGGAGATATTTATAGGAATAAAGTATAAAAAACTTAAAACTCTAAGTCTTTCTGATGATTTCTACCACAACTTTATTGTCGACACTGAGCTACTATTATGTGATATTGAATGTATCTAATACTATCTACCATTTAAACATCTTGATCAGGTCTCAATAGATTTTTTTTCTCCAAATTCATTCCAACTTATTAGATTTCTACACTTCCTACCATTGAGGGATTCATAAGGATCAATCTGAATACTGGAGTTAAAGCTATTATAGTAAGAAAATTCCATCAAATTAAGGTGTTGATCCAAACAACCTTTGAAATCAATATAGAAAGCTATCAACAAGTATTCTGGAGTTTAAATGGACCACTCAGACTGAACATCCATCTTAGGATGATAAGCGGTGTTGAAACATAACCCTATATCCAAAGAAAATAGAAGAATACTCTAAAACATTGAGGAAAACCTCATATCCTAATAAGATTCAATTGATAGTGGTACACCATGAAATATTACCAATTTCTTAATGTATGATCGAGTAAGTTGACCAAGAGATAAATATTATATTATAGAAATGATGTGTGTTAACTTTATAAGGTGATAAACTATAACCCAAATAGAATTTTTCTCTTTATATTTTTTAGGGAGTCCGATGACAAAATACATAATGATATTTTCCCATTTCCATTCTAGTATGGGTAATATTTGTAAAATCCTCTTAGAATTATATCAATTAGCTTAAAATTATGGACATAACAAGAATCAAGAAACATACACTATAATATATCTCTTTATACAATCCAAATATAAATAATCAATAAAATCTTTGTACATTTTGTACTTATAAGATGAATAGAGAATAAAGATCAATGAGATTCATCAATCAGCTCCTTCTACAAATCTGGTACTAAGGGGACACAAACATAGTTCTTGAACATTATAATTCCATCATAATCAAGGTTGAATTTAGGAACATTTCTCAACTTATTTTATATCTCTACACCTTTATTATAGGCCTTTTTAATATTAACTTAGAAAGATAGAAGAGCACACATTTGAGAAAGATAATAGTTATCCCCTTCCTTCAAGATTTCAAGACCAATACTTTGAAAATAAAAAAATATTGGATCTGTTTTTATCCTAATCATAAATAATCTAATACGATCCTTTCGAATCAAATCACCTAAAACCTTTTTCACATTCTCATGGGGATAATGTATTGAGTAATCATAAACTTTAATTAGATTCAACAATATTTTGTGGCACATGTTCATCTCTTTTTTTGAGTTAAAATATACACTAAAATTTTGTGATCAGTATATATATCAAAATTTTATATATAGAGATAATTTCTCCATAAATTTAATGAAAAAACCCATAGAAAACTCCAAATCGTGATTTGGGTAATTTTTTTCAAGGACCATCAATTATCCTGATGAATAATCTATAACCATATTGTTCTGCATAAGGAAATATCTTAGTCCCTTCTTTAATGCATCACAATATATTACAAACCCTTCTCCACTATAGGGTAGTGGCAGTATAGGTGTTTTGACTAACCTTCTATTTAGTTCATTAAAATATTCCTCTCATTCAGCCATATAAATGAACTTGGCTCCCTTTCAAGTTAACTTGGTGAGTGGATTTGATAGCTATGAAAAATTATCTACAATGCACCAATAATATCTATCCAAACCTAAAAAACTATAGATCTTAGTTATAGTTGGTGGAATGAGCTAATTCTCAATAAATTTTATCTTTTAATGGTCCACTAATATACCATCACTTGAGATTATGTGGAACAATAATGAAACTTTCCAAAGCCAAAATTAACACTAAGTAAATTTTTTCTAAATATTATTTTTCCTTAGAGTTTTAATCATAATTTTCAAAGGATGATCATGATCTTCCTTGAAAATTGAATAAATAATAATATCTTCTATAAAGACTACAACAAACTAATCAAGGTAATCTCTAATGAGTCAATTCATTAAATATATTAATATAGCTGGGGAATTAGTAACACTGAATGTCATCACAATAAATTCATAGTGTAAAAACATTGTATGGAATATTATCTTGGGTATATCCTCCTACTTGACCTTTAGTTGATAAAATCCAAAATTAAGATCAATTTTGGATAAGTATTCAGTGATGTAGAGTTAATAAAACAAGTTATCAATATGGGGTAGATGATACATGTTCTTGGAAACGATATTTTCAAGTTATCAATAATTTGTAGAGAGTCCCATTGATCCATATATCTTCTTATAAAATAGAATACATGCACCCCAAGGTGATTCAATTCACTAAATGAATCCCTTTTAAATACTCTCAAAGAGTGGATTCTTCAATTCTTGCAACTCAATCTAGGTCATCATATATGAAGCCTTGGGAATTATAGTAGCACGGGTTATGTGTTTTTTTGAAAAATCGACTTCATGATTCAGTGGAAGACTAGAAAACTCCTTCAGAAATACATCTATAAAGTCCTGAATAATAGAAATATATTTAATGTTGGGTTTCTCTCCAACACTCTAAGATAAACACCCCTTTTGAATAGGAATCATAACCCATTTTATGGATGTAATTTCCATCAGAATTTTATTTTTTCCATCACACTGATAAGAAATCATAGGTTGGTTCGAAATATCAAAGTTAAAATCCCTTCCTCCACAATTTAAGTTATATTTATGTAAATAAGTTAAATATATACCCAAAATAATATCGAATTCAACTAGAGTTAGAATGAAAAGATTTAAATGAAAAACATTCCCACAAATGTAAACTGGAGGAGAATCATATACTTGGGATGATATCATCTTACCATTAGGGGTTTCTAATACTAACTAAAATTAAATTATTTGACACAGTACTATGATATAATTATAATGTTCTTAAAATATAAATGATCAGGTAGACCTAGAATCAAATAATACATCATAATTTTTAGAGTGTATGGTTACTATACCTTTCACCATGTCGTTATAATACCGTACATCATAAAAAGGGATCTAATGAGATTTATCTTTTTATCTAGGATGAAGAGATTTTTGACATCAATAATCATCTTTAACCTTTACATTTGGCCATTGGATAACATAATTACTATACTCCTTATGTTTAAAATACTAGAGTGTAGGTGGTGAATTCTATGGAGCTTTCTCTTTATTGGCAGCATTACCTAACTTATTTCCATCACTTTGGAATTTTATTTTCTAATGACCATACTTTCCACACATCAAATATCGTCCAACTTCGTTAAGAAAATTTACCCCATGTTTCCTTCCACACTTTGATCATAAAGAAAGGATCATCTTATTCTCTATAAGGTTTTTATAATTTACTTTGAATTTCATTTTTATTTTATTATCAAAACCATGGGATATATGGGTAACTCCAATATCCATCTCTTCCATGAGATTACTTCAAAAAATTTCTTCATAACTATTGAAGTCCATTATGAAAAACATCCATCAAATACTTGGTTATAATCCACTAACGAATTGATAACCCATACTTTTAGGTTAGATTATAATACAATAGGCATGTCTTGAAGGTCATATGGAATTTCTTCATAAGCCCCAAGAAATTCATCATCATTTTTTAATCAAGGATTTATTTATTTGTTTTCATAAAAAGAATATGAGGCAAGTATGTGTTGAAAAATAATATTTTAAAATCATTACACTCTATAGATTAAATTTCTTCTTGTCATATTGTGTTCTTGATAAGATCCCAGAGCTAATCTACTTCTCCTTCCAAATGATAAATATCCCCAATAAATTTCTTATCTTTCGAACACTAAAGAACATAAGATATATTTTCAATGTTATTTATTCATTAGTTAGTGAAGAGTGGATCAGTGGTCCCACTAAAATATGGTGGGTATTTCCTTATAAACGAATAAAAATAATATTGTTCCCTCTTTTTCTCATTTTTAATTTTAGTTTGATTCATAGATTAAGAAATTTGCAGGACCATAGGAACAATATTTTTAATTAAAAATTCCATAAAATTTGTTTGATCAGGAGAACAATCATTGAATTATCTGTCGCATTCACCATTAACATGATTCCATTAGGTTCTATCCACTGACTGAAACAAAAAATGATAGTGTGATCAACGATAATCATAGTGGGAAGGCAAAAAATCATGAAAAATCATTTACAGGGTGTCTAAATCATAACACTATATTCAATGAAAACATAGATAATTGATAATAATTACCAAAACAATATGATTCTATCTTATACATAGAATAATCCCAAGGGTTCTTACACAACAAAATATTTCACTTTTTCCAACAGGGACATATCTGTTAGTAAAAGTGAATTTTCTTTTGGTAAAACATTTTACCAACATATATATCTCTGTCACTAAACTGTTGAAAAAAACTCTATCTCTAAATGTTTTTGCGACAGATAAAATAGTTTTGTTGCAATTATAATAATACCAACAAATAATATATATGTTGGTTAAAGTTTTTAGCAATAGGTTCTGGTGAAAAATTTATCTGTTGGTAATATTATTACCAATATTTAATATTTTTTTATAAATTACATTTAAATAAAAAAATTAATTTTTTATTGCTAGTAAAATTTCTTATTATATTTATTAATTTATCATATATAATAATTATGTTTTAATTATTAAACCGAAGACTATTTCAACACATTTTTAAAATTATAAAAGAATTAATTATTTTAATAATGAAATTTATTACCAACATAACCTCTTGGATCCCCACAAGGATTATTCCACAATTCTGGACAACCCTCCCCCCCACCAACTGAATCATGCCCCCCAAACAGGATCAACCATTGCAATAGCTCCAACCCATCATCGTCAGCGACTCTAGCAGCAATAGATCTATCATATCCATGTCATCTCCAGCACCATCCCTAGCCCATCCATGCCAACTCTATCCCCATCCATGATAGCTCTAGTCTACGCCAACTCATTTAGTTTTAGCCACATCCATGCCAGCTCTAGACCATGCCAGCTCCAGATCCATCTCATCCATCCCATCTTCAGTCTATGACCCATTCATATTATCTCTAGTCTATTCCCCATACATGACATCTCTAGTCATTGCAAAAACAGATAAGAAAAGACCTCATATGAAATTGCGGAAGTTACATAGACAAGTGACAAAAATATGCTTACACGATAGGGATAAAGGTAGTACCTTCACAACAAGAAATAAACATTTGTGTTGAACTTCATCATTTTTGTTTAACTTCCTTTTGAATTTCAACAAAGGTAGTACCTGCACAACAAGGAAATAAACATTTAAATATAGCCTTTTATTTATAAAAAAACATATACTTTGAATTAGGTTTGAAATAATAACTTGAAAGGTACCCTTGATATAATATTTTTATAATTAGTGGACCTAACAATGTCAATAACCTGCCTTCTAGTAGTCATCTCCAAGAATATTACATCAAATATGTACACATAGGATTTTGTAGTCAACTGGCCAACCCACGCATACTCATAAGCACAACATACATAGGTCCCCATCAATCAAAATTATTAAAGATGTTTCATGGGAAGATACTTGATATTTCCACCTAGATTATGGGGACAAAAGTTTAATTCCCCTCTATTCTATTTATAATCAACATCCTCTTTTATAACCCCCATAGGGGGGACCTCCCTCTACTACTACTTTGTTCACCTAAATCTGATTATTATCAAGGTTATTTTACGTGCTCAGTTTCATTCTATCATACTGATATATCTTCTTTTAATTTCCATTCTAATTAAATAAAAAAAAATTATTTAATGATTAAAAGAAACTAGTTAATGATTTTTAATGGAATGTGCACAAAAATGTGACTACATTAAAACTTTGAATAAATTAACAGTAGTAAAATCGCATCAAAATATCAAACCATGATCCAAATCCACCTTCATAAAACAATTAAGGACATTAAAAAACTAAAATTTCAATGGTTGAGGAGGATGCACCTACGGGTTAGATTCTACAAGCTACATGGGCTACCCAACCTCAAATAAAATTATAAGTACCTATACACCTTGCCAATGGAATGCCAAAAAAGAACCTGAGAATCAAGGAAAAGATAAGAGGATTTACAATGAGGGGTCACAACACTCATTAGTACACAGACCTATATGATCCCATCAACTAGAACTTGAGTATGAATGACTGCTCTACTACACATCACTATATTATTCACCTTCCCTATCAGCAATGATGATGAGAACACTAAAACAAATACCATATTCCAAATAGAATGAAATGATAACTCTAAAATAGATTCTAGATTCCAGATTTCACACATAGTCTATGGGTGCAATCTAGGGAAAAGTCAAACTCTGTTTGCAAAGTGGAACACTAAGAAACCCAAAAGTAAAATATGTGAGGGGGTAGAATTCATAGACATAAATTCACATTGTATTTTTACCAAATAAAAATATTAAAAGGTCTAAAAATATTACCTCTTCCCAATAATTGTTGTATACATTATAACCACTCTCATCAAATTTAACTATTTCACATTTCATCTTTCCAGTGGTTCTCTATAGCAGGGTAATTGATTAATTTTGATAAAGAGAGGTGAATGTACCTTTTTTCATGGGTAGATTCTACCTTTAACTTCCAGTTGAAAAATTTCCATCAATATTTATTCATCCATCTAATAAAATGTACAGGTACATGTTCATCATGTATCTTCCTTTTGGCAAGACATCCAACCTCTTCTTAGTGGCCTTATACCTCCCCTTCTGAAGTCGGTAATGTTGTGCCACAAGTCAGACCATGCGGTTTTGGCCTTCAATTCTCACGCTCTCCCTATAATGAAAATTTCAAATTTCACAAATAGTACCTAGATTTGACACATGGTTCGGCCTTCAATGCTCACACTCACCCTACAATGAAAATTCAAGATTTCACAAATAGTACATAGATTCTAGATTTCACACACACTTAGAACCACACCTAGATTCTATTTAGATCACACACACTGATGAGGCATAGATTTCATAAATGAACAGGGCATCAATATATTGTTATTGAGAACACTAAAATAGATTCCAGATTTCAAACCATGGAATTATAAAGAGATAAGGGGAATTAATATGTTAGTGATAACACAAAAACAGTAATGAGGCATCAACATATTACCTTAAACCTGTGGTCTTGACCACTCCACACACTCCATGACCATGTATGGGTGAAGTAACACCTTTCGGATCTTCATGATAAACATTATCAAGGAATCAACGAAATAATACATGTCCATCTCAACAACTCTGAAAACATTATTCTTTTCATCCACAAGAGGTAGAGGAATCTTCAAGAAAAAACACAATTATAAAAAGACATCATTCTTATATTATCATCATCACCGGGAACATTAAAAAAAATTAATAAAACAATCAATTGCTACCATGTCAAGACATTTATCCTTGTCATTTTTTTGGTGAATTTGGAATCAATTGAAAGTGATTTTTCCCTTTTGGTTCTGTTGGTGCATCCAACCAAAGGATTCGTTCGATAAAGAAATTTGATCCTAGTTTTCCAAAAATGGGGGATAAGGTCATTTTATGATATTTCAAGCTCAGAAAATTCAACATAAGTTTTATAAGGACCATTAATCTCAAGAAGATTGATTATAATTACAGGGAAGAAGAATTGGGAAAAATATCTTATCTCAGATGAACCACATCTAGGATAAGAAATTAGACCTCATAAAAAATGGAAAGATAATATAAAAAGATAATAATTATTCTGTTATTATTATTTCTAATTGGGAGTGATCATAAATCATAAGTCTATGGTTCACTATTATTAATGGAATTGGATCTATAAAGGAAAGAACACACAATACCTACCTGGTAAGGAATCAATACATCATTATGTTGATTGATACATAAAAAATATCATAAAAAACACAAAAACACAACATCCATCCCCCACCCTAATGAAAAAAGGGAATGTTATCTCTTGACTCCAATCCTCAATCACCCGTTATAGTATAATCATAGTTAATACCATTAAAGATCTTTCATTACCCCTAGTAGGTCAATAGAAAAAAAAAACCAAGTCATCTCTCGTACCAGTGAGTAAGATCAAGTCATTATGCCACACCCGTTGGATCCACGATCTACAATGCAATCAACCAATGATCATACCCAAAAATCTGTGCAAAATATATTTATGAATTGAACCAAAAAATGAATGTATAAAAAAATTATCTGTATAGAATAATAATTTTTCATTCATCATCCTTGTTGACATCTCAACAAATGAAGTTAACTCTAGTTCCAGTGAGGAACCTCAAGTCGTTATTATGTCACACTATTCAGCTCGAAGATCTATAACACAAAACCAAATAGAATACTCATATATCAGTAAAAAATATCTACATGAATTGGAAAGGTAAATATAAATAAATGAAAATATAAAAAAACTGATATGCATATAATGATTACTTTTCATTTATCATGTTTTTTGACATCTCAACAAATCAATTCAACTCCAATGTCAGTGAGGAACCTCAAGTTGATGTAATGCCACACCATTCAGCTCCAAGATCTACACCACACATAACCAAAGAGCATACTGACAAATCTATTCAAAATATATGCATGAATTGAAACCAAAATAGTAAGAAATGAAAGTATAAAAAATGAAGTTATGTTGAATGATATAATAAGCATGAAAACGTTATATAATGTTTTGAATTTACTATTTGAAAGTGTTTCCCATGCCGGTGGATAAAAACATCAACTGATTTTGATCTTGATTTCATAAGGCACTTAACCAAAAGAACAACATAACTAGAAATAAAGTGCTTCTGGTAGTTCATTTTAACTAAAATAACCATCTCACATCAACTGATTTTTATCTTGATTTCATTAGGAAATTAACCAAAATAACAACAACATAACTAGAAATAAAGTGCTACTAAGAGTTCACTTTAACTAAAATAACCATCTCATTAGACCCAAAAAGCTTCCCCTCTACTTTCTCATCTAGAAACTTTATCATGGACCTCCGAACTTGGAACTAGACCTATAACATCATGCCCAGTTTACACACTATGTTAATATGCATTCGATCTTACTGTTACAAATAGATGTTGGGCATTTGATAACCCAAAAGTCCCTAAACAAACTTGAGAATTAGGACCTAGAATCGGAACCAGCTTGGGAGGAATCATATAAATGACCCCTAGATTCAAAACTTATTTTTTTCACCATAAAATGATTATTGTTGCTGATTGGATTTGGAGAGTAATGTATGTGAAATCATGTTAGGACAGTAATGTTAATGAATCCCCAAAAGACCAAACCTAGACTAATGATCATAAAATCTATTAGCCTTCATTATGAGTTTATTACCAGCAAGATGATTGTGTAGAACCTCCTACGTGTCCCAATTCATGTTTCATAGGTCACATATTTGAAATCAATTTCAATAGTAGCAATGAAAAAGCACATACAACACAAGATTTTAAGGGCCAATAGCAGGGATTTCGTAAATGAAATTAACGTTTGAAAATAAATTAGGTCCAATGATAGAGAAAAAAAAGGAAAAGCTAACCAATATATAACCTGAACAATACTATCAATGTTCTTTGAGGTGAATCCCTGAAAATATTAGAATATGTTGACAGGTAGAGTCTAATTTATACTACTTAAATCATTTCTCTTTGATTCCTACACCACATAAAACACATATAGATACAATTAAAATTTATTAATAATCTGCACCAAAAATACAAGACTATTAATGTCAAACAATATTAACATGATTTTAATACAGAACATTGTACTATGATATTAAAAATATAGAACAGTCTACCATGAATAAAGTACATGAATAATTGTTTCATGTCAACATATAAAATAGGATAGACATTTAGACCATCAAAGAATGTTTTATAGTAAGAGAATCAAAAACAACTAAACAGTTTATTGAAATGTGTTTTTGTATGTGTGGATTCTAAGGTATTCATGTGTCATTCCCAAAAGGGAATATATAAAAATCAAATGATGTTTGGCATCTAGTGGATCACACCTTGGGGATTTTCATTTAAGAAAATCATTCTCTCCAACTGAAGGATTGTGTCAAAACCACCATATAAATTATGGAATTCATGTTTGAGACCATTAAATGCCAAAAGACACCCTTTGTTAGACTTTTTTTCAATAGCTTGATGAAGGTCAACACAATTTTCATGTGATAAGCACAAATGAAAGGTGTGCTTCCTAAGTTTGATGCAGCAGTCATCCATTTCATGAAAATATGGAATTGGTTGATCCAAAGTTTAGGTTATTCACTAAGGGGGACATGAAAATCTATGTAGAAGATGAGAATTAGTTCAACCATGAAAAGGGAATTGACTGTCATCTTTAAAGATTTAATAAATCCAAACTGATGGTCCACCAATCACTTGTTCTGTGGGAGAGGACCATGTCCAAGAGATATTGATTGAGAGCATCGGTGGATTCCATTGATGTGATAGATGGTGATGAAGATGAAATTATAGATCAAATTAAATTTATTACTTAAGAGATAATGATGTAATGACAAAAAATACTAATTAATCATAACTTGTTATGGTTTCATGGGTCACATCGGGATTTAATTACTCCCCCCCCCCCAAAGACTCTTTAGTGTTGTATGATATGATATTAAAAATGTAGAATATTCTACTATGATATTAATGCATAATATTATACTTCGATAATCTGGAGTTATCTCATTCAGCATGACCATTAACGAAGATCAAAGTAATATGATATTAAAAATACTGTTCTCAAATAGTATAATAATCTATTAGGGAAATACAGAACTGAAAAAATTAATCTAGAAACAACATGACTATTTAAGTCACAAGATGCTGGAAGTCAAGGTCATACCCTTGAAGTGAATCTAATACATAATATCAAAATCCTACTAAAAGAAACATATATTACTTCTAGAAATGCTTCCAACATTTCCAGTTATGCTTAGGAACAACCAGCCAATCTTCACCTGCATCGATGCTCCAACAACACCAACATCATGTGGCCCTATTCCACCAATATATTTTAGACAAACAAAAAATACCCAAAAAATAATAATAATATGTCATTATCATCAGTGCTCCTCCACAAAGAACCACTATAAAAAATTCAGAGTAATCATAATAGAACCTAAAAAATGAAGAAACATGGGAAAAACCTTTTTATTAACTTGAGGGATTGGATGCCTTAAATTGGTTCCGAGAAGGTGAAGATGAGTCCATTTAACCACCTCCATGATCTGTTTTAAGTACGGTAGGATGAACTATTCAAAGTCTTGGGCTAAGACTTGGTTTTAAGGGGAAGTGATGAAAAACCTTTAATTGTACTTTTTTACCACATGTAAATATCATAATGCCGCCATAATTTGTAGTTTTCCACCTAAAACCACTGAAATTTGAGAAATTATCAAGGCAATGTTTTTCTTTATAAAAAAATACACAATCATCCGAGCTTGAAAAAATCTTATTATAAGCATGCCAATGTTTCTTTTACTATGAAATGTGACATGATTCGGTTTCCAAACACTTTACCCTCAAAATGTTATTAAATAAAGTGAAGTATATAATGAAACATAAGGTTTAATGAGGTTACACCGTCAAGAAAATAAATGAGATAACAAACAACCCGACATGAAACATGCATTAGAGGAGATACCAGGACAAGCTGTTAATTCAAGTATCTACTGAGGCCATCCACAAGTATAGCTCAGACCTCCCGTGGTAGTGACACCTGAATCTGTTAATGTATTAGGTGAACTACAACTCTCCAAATAATTATTCATTTCCAACTTCATAAAAATGTCATTACATCCCAGCTGGTCCCCAATTAAGCATATGAGAGCCAAGATTTCTAATAAATACAACATGATAAGAATACGGTTATCATCAACAGAAACATAACCTTTTACCTTCAATACCATCATGTGGAGTATTAAAAATCTCAATCGGGTGATTATGAGAAGGAGAGTCATGATTATTTTTCAAAATGCATCTGTATATTGTAAAATAACCTCTAAAAGACACATAGGTAGTGCCATTACACTCCGCAAAGATTTAAAAAACATTAGTAGTAGAATTAGAGTAGAAATACCTCTAACAAAAGAACACATATTCTAAACATTTTAAACTTTTGGATCTAGTTCAAAGAAATCATCATTCAAAACATGAAACTTCAACACAAACCAAGAAAAAATTAGAAACCAACCTAGAAAACATCAAAGAACCATAGCCATGTTGAGATGCCTTTTAAGCAAGGAAAAAACAAGCTTTCAAGCTTCCAATAGGGGGGAAGTAAAAAATAACTCATTGCCATGGGAATTATCTAAAATTAAAGTTAGGATTTATCTTAAATGGATTAACCAATGGTATTACTAAATCTTATTAAAATTTAACATTGATTATAAAATTAATTAACACTGTAACTAAAACTAGAAACTTTATATAATAAAATGAAACAAACTAAAATTGAATATTAATTTTTCTTTTGTTTAATCATTTTTTTCGGGCTACATAAGAAATTCATAGCTCAGATAAAAATTAACTATGGTGTATTAGACGATTGACTAAGAGAGGGAAGTAGTAAAGAAGATTTATTGAAATAATGAAGATGATATAATAATAACCATAAGAAAAAAAAATTGAGCTGATGACGAATAGCGTAATGGGAAGGGACAAGCGAGTAACAGTGAGTATAGAATTTAGGAATTCCATAGTACCATGTAGGGCACTAAAATTGATAGGATTTTTTGTCATAAGAATGTCCTTGGTAAATATTTGTGGATCGTTTGAAGATTTAACAAGAACATGAATAGATTGGAGGTGGAGCTTTGAATCCCAAAATGCGTTGGGCAGACTGATCGGTGAAGCATTGGGGTCTCTGGTAGGGGATAAATTTTTTAAAATTAAAATCAAATGATTAAAATATCAAATAATAAGTATCATTTAATATTTTAAATTATAAAAATACTAAGTATGTGAATGAATAATTTCAATATATAAAATTAAATTATTAATAGAATAATATTACTTAATTGATTGATAAGATTTTATTTATTAAATTTAAATAATTTTTTTTTTGAATTTATTTTGATGATATTTAATTATATTTACTAAATTTAAATATAAAATTTTAATTATCAAGTGTATAGAGGTTATTGAGGATATATGTAAATATATCATATATCATAATGATTTAAATTTTTGTTTTTATAAAGTATATTTAAATTCTTATTAAATAAACAACATTTTAAAATATACACTATTAATATTTGGATAAAATTTAAAATTGATATCAATTAATGATATATTTTTAATATAAACCAAGTAAATAGATATTGACTTTGTTCATAAAAATAAAAATTTGTATAAAATTTTTGGTTTCTCTTAATTGGTTATTGATAAAATATTTTTTGCTATTTAATTGGCTGTCGTGACAATTTTTTTAGAGGTAATAGATTTGTTGGTAATAGTTTTTATTAACAATAGATTTATGTGTTAGTAAAAAAAATTGGTATTAGTATGATAAAGAAATAGATATAACTGTTGGTAAAATATTCTTTGGTATTCAACCATCAATATCAATAGACATATCTTTCGGTAAAAATAAGCATTAGTAGTTAGAATTAATATCAATAAAACTTAATATATGTTGGAATTACTTATTTTTATCAACATATATATTATATGTCTTTAAATTTCTATTGTAAAACGATAAATATTTTGTATTTCTACTAATGTTTACTCATACTAGTATCCAAAGGTTAACTAAAACTTTCTTTGATACTAACTATAGGAACCCATACATTTAATTCATAGATATTAAATTTTAATAGATGAATATTCATTACAAAAAATCTAAAACAATGATAGAATCATTTAGATGAAGTATCTTTAGAAAATTGGATAAATGAACAACTAGTTCATAATAGTTCTACATCATCTACAACTTAGATCTTCAAAAATATAACCCTTCTTAGAGATGTCATATATAAAACCTTTCTTCATAACCTAGGAATGGAAACATAATAAAGGGTGATATATGATGCTCAATAAGGGTAAACAAGGGATATATCAATGAACATATAATCATAAAATGAGAAACATGGTATGAGAACATGTTATTAACAATTAAAAATCATACCATTCATATCATATATAATTATCTTGACTCACGTCATAAATCTTCATAGTTAATAAGACATTAATCATAAAGGAATCAAAGAACAAGATCCCCGAGATCTTAACATTGATATAATACATGAAATTATGGAATACACAGAACCATAAAATCATTTAATTAGTTTTCAATATCCTTTCCAAGAATATCATAGTGTAAAGTTTTTACTCCCCAAACCATCATAGTGGTCATGGTTCACTCCCAAGATTATCATAGTGCATAAATTCACTTACTAAACTGGGTTCATTAACCATTAAAATCTTTTCTATATCATGAGATATCAATATTTACCCAATGATTTGGAGGGAGATATAATTCCCACCCATCACATAATGGAGATCATAAATATGTGTGATGTAATATCAAAATCCATTCAACATATCAAAACCAATGAAAAGAAATGGGATTCATAAAAATTATATCATTTCACCATAGCATAACCCATGGAAATGGAATGGACTGCATAATTATTGTTTCATAATATTCATAAAAAATAAATAAAAAGAATAAGTATGGTATCCTTGTATCATATCCCCAGTAAATCATAAGTAAAATCAAGGTTTTTTTCATTGATGAATATAAATACCATCAAAAATCATTAAAACACTCTTGAGGAAAATAAACATTTCATTCTGAATTCAATTATCAAAAAAACTATAAAAATATAAAGGAAAAAAATTATTTGAAAATAACCATGTAAAATTATAAAGTTATATTAAGAAATTTATTCATGTAGGTGTGGAAAATAATTTATTCTATATAAGATGAAAAAAATTTCTTCAATAATTTTTTTGGAAAAGTCAAAAAAAATAACTTGTTTGGAAAATGACAAAAATATTCCATTAAATAAATTTTATAAAACATAAAACAGGGGTAAAATGGATTTGAAAAGTCATAGGATAACAGTAAAAACCTTATTTATTTTTTTTAGAAAACATGTATATGGAAGAAATGTGTTTTTTGACTAATAAGAGAAATGATGTTAGTTTTCATTAAAAATATATTTTTGATCTATTGAATGCATAAGGTTAGGAATATTAAGAATAAAACATGTATTTTAAATAAATATTCAGAGTAGAATAAAATTCATTAGTTTATTAAGATTTATATCATAATATTTCATCATTGGAAACTTAATCATAAACAATCCAGGAAAACAATGAGATTGTAACAAAAAACCAATTACCTTGATTTCTAATTATCTTAAAAGTACCCTAACCTCCTATATAATAAATTAAGATTTATTATAATTATATAAAATATGAATTTTCATATTTATAATATCATTTGGGATCCCTTTATAACATTTTTACACCCCATGTTATCAATAATTATTTATTAAAATCATCATTTCTAGGATTTAATTGTTTTCTTTATCATGAGTATTTCAGCTCGTTAGTTCTGGTACTTATATATTTGTATTGGTAAAATCATCTTCATAATATTAATCATGATATAAATGTAATATATATTTATTATATTCATATTTATAGTCATCCATAAAAGTTTGAGATAGATAAATGAATTATAACTTTCATGGAGACGGTAAGCCATACGTACATATGAATTTTGTTTTCATTTTTCAACAGATGAAATGAAAGAAAGGTAAAAATTAAATCACCCTTATAGGATCATTATTAAATCATATATATCATATATATTCATAAATTATTCATCATTACCATCTAATTAATGTATAAATAAAAAACCAATCACAACGCTTCATAGAGGTAGTCGTCCATATGTATGCAGGAACGACGTAATAATTTCCAAAAGTATTGGATTGTAAGTAGATAATTCTGATATTATAATTATAGAAGGAAAATTATTCCATAAATATAATATATAAACATTAAATCCACCATAACACCCATCCAAAAAATATGGTGATGAAAAATGGATTGTATAGCTACGTAGAGATGGTATGTCCTATGTACGCACGAGTGATACTTTGACTTCTTGTTTGATTTGAAAGTGGGTGTATAATGGTGTTTTATTAATAATAATAAAATTTATAAAATTTATGATAATAAATTTAATATTTTATGTTAAATAAAATATATTTATATTAGGTAAAAATGTTATAAAAGGATGTGATTGGGCAAGACCATTACCTCTTCCTTGAAATTACACCTTTAGATATCCTCAAAAAGGCTCGAGGGTTTTACTTTTGGGATGAATAGAACCTATAGAATTTGGATTAAGAAGTTGATAAGATAAATAGGTATATTTTGGTTTAAATTTAAGGCTAAATATGGTGTAAAGTATTGAGGGTGGAGGTGGTCTTTTATAATTTATGTGATTGGAACTTTTGGAATTTCTCAAAAAAATAAATTATAATTAATTAATCCTTAATAAAATATCCTACAAATGGTCATGGATTTGAAGATAAGGTTGTATAGGTTTTTAATACCACCAACCAACAGAATTTAGACATGTTTTTGGGTTATATTATACCTTATCATTTTTATTAACCTATAGTTAACCAATTTTAATTTCAACTACGGTAACAACTTTTTCAATATTAGAAAGTGGTAATTTTTTACTTATAAGGTCAAAAACGACCTATAAATATAAAATATATGAAATTTTTACCATATCATATCAAAATTGTCTTATTTTTTTATATTTTTAAATAATTTAATAAAATATTATTTGGATAAAATGTCATTATTGTCAATTTTAATACTATTCATTTAATTTAACTTTAAATAAATAAATTAAAATATGGAATTATAATATAATTATTTAAAACCTACCTAAAATTTACTAAAAATCTTGAAAATTAATGGGTCACATTAATTTTTTTAAATTATATCACTTTTAAATGATTAAAATCATTTATTGTATTTTTTATCAAATGAGGAAATATTGTATCGGTGTTTCAATACATGAAAATAGATAGTTAGTGGGAGTTTATTCTTGGTGGTTCTAGTAACCTCCATGAAATGAATCTGGTTAAAAAATATAATATAGATTCAATTTCAGAAAACCACCCTGATATTTTTTTATGTTTTCAATATGTGGTGGTGTCAATTAAACCACTGCTAAACATTAAAAAAACATAATCCCTCACCCTCCCCCAGTCCATTTATGAGAACCAGACCCCCCCCCCCCCCCACCTCCCTCAAACCCCTCCTCTCTTATCCCTAGTGAAGAACTTGATGCCATGACCCTGAGCCTACAACCCCAAGCCCCTGCTACCCCCCCCCCCCCCGACTGGACCCCCAAGACCCCCCACTCGGACCTCCCTCACCCCGAATTGGTTCTCCTCCTTAGTGATAATTCTGCCCCCCCCCCCCCCCCCGACCTCCCTCACCATTATGTTGATCCACTCCTCAATGGAAATGAAGACCCCGCCTTAAAGGTTGGATCATCATCACCGTAAATCAATTATTCAGTAGAATTATAGTGTATGATATGATCCAATACCTTGAAATTATACCATTATATATGATAAAATATCATGAATTTGTATACAATGTAATTTATTATAGATCAACTTTTATATAAAAAATATCCTTAAAACAATATTGTGTATATTCCCACATTACGCTTGATTCTTGAATAAATACTAAAAGCTGATATCACTGGTTTATTTTTTTAATGTGGTGAGTTGTAATAAGAATTAATAAATAGTTACATACACCATAACTATGATATAATTTGAAATATTAGAAAGTGAAATTAAAATTTGAGTACAAATATGTAAAAAAGAATCACATAGATTCACCCTGACCTTTCTTGAGTGAAAACTCAATCTAATGGAAATTTCTTGTTGATTAAATAACATCCTCAGAGTATTATTACAAATAAAGTTTGTTATGAAGGGATAGATACATATATTATAAATAAGTATTATTTTGTTAATTTTTATATAATAATGTTAGTTTTTGTGAATAAAAATCATTGAATTCAATATGTGAATTTAGATGATTTTGTGTTCATAAAAAATAATAATAACTTAAACCTAAAGATAGATAGGTATAACAATATGAAGTATCAATGGTAATCTTTTGGTGTATGATGATTGTGTGTTCTTGCATAAAAATTCATATAACCATAGTTCTTTTGTATATAAATTACTTGGAGATATTATGATTACTTCTTGGTGTAAATCAACAAAAAAACATCATTTTATAATCCATATTAAAAGGGTTTCATAATTTTATTATTAATTATAACATGAATGAGTTCAACTGGGTTTGTTGATAAGATCATATTCTCATAAATTGTGGATGGAACCCTATTAAATATTAATCTATCTTAAAACAATTGAAATCAAATATAAATAAAGTAAAATAACTATTTTTACAACAAGTATTCTATGATATATATTGATATAGTATAATTGATGATGATCACTAAGAAATAGTTATCTTTCACTTGCCTCTAATTTTTTTATATCATTTACCAAAATCTACATATACTATGTCAGGATTGAAAAATCACAAGAAACAATTATCACCCTCTCATTGAATATTAATACGAAAGAGGTAATAAGAGATAATAATCAAGTATTGGTTATTTAACCCTACCAGAAACATATATGGATCACATTATTTATTTTTCATTACTTAATTAAATGAAATTTTCTGAGAGATACGTATAATTTATTTCTTCCGAAATATATTGATTTTTTTATATAATAATTAATTAAAATCATTATGATTATATATTTATTATCAATGATTATATGAATAATTATAATGATTAATTTTTAAATAATAACCCATATGGAAATATGACTTGCAACATTATATTATATGAACTATATCACTGAACTACTTTATGATATGATATAGGACACTGATAAATACCCTAGGATTTAGTTATGATTATAATATTGTGTTTCATATATATAATATTCCATTAATATATTAACATGTAATAGTGATTAATACTACATGATTAACCAATTTTATTGAATATTTATCAGTTTCACCTAAGAAATAATGACCTCTAAATATTCTTTGTTATACATCAAATTTCCATGGGAATCCATCAAAACCTAATTAAAAATGGTTTATAAAGAACATTAATTTTTTGAATGAAAACTTTTCTGAATATCTTAATCAATTTTATACAACATTACTTTGTAATAATAAGATCCCTAAACATTATAAATTTTTCAATTTCGAGAACAAAAAAATTTTGCATCATAGATGATCAGAATCTTGGAGCATGCCACCACTATCATATTATTCTCTGGTTCCTAGTGATTCATTGTATCAGAGACTACTATTGAGCCAGTTATTTCCAAAAAAATTATTGGTATCCCACCACCTGATTCACCTCCATCGATGGTGCAGTTCATCACCACACTAGCTGGTGGATACTGGAAAGTTGTTGTTATTATTATGTATGTAATATTTCAAAAATACTTTATATTTTATTAATTGTGTAATGAAACTATCAAATAGATAAATAAAATCATATATGGGATTCAAATATTAACCTGTTAGATGTATGGGACCAGAAGAAATTGAATATTATTATTCCATTTGATGTCTTTGGGGTGCCTAATTGTGATACTTTTAGAATCTACAAGAATATTCTAGGGTAGCTTTCTTGAGATACAATGATATTTCCCATTAATTATAAAGATTAGAGGCATATTCTTATACCTTGGAAAATGAGGTCTTTGATACAAAAGTAAAGAAAATATGAATTTAATATTCCTTGAAAGCTAATTTAAAATATATTAGTAATTTTTTTTAATATACAGATAAAATGTTAGTTTTTATTTCTTGATGTTTTTTTCATTTTTGATGTCCCAAACTCCATTTCATGATCATGGAAATTTAAAATTTTCGGCAAGAAATGGAGATATTTTAAATGTATATTAGGGAATCAGTTTAATAAATCTTCTATAATCTCAAGAAAAATTTATTTCAAAGTTCTTGAAGGCATTTATTTTGAGTAAGGGAAGCACTTTGTCGATATCAATAGAGATGCATCTCCTGAGTTAATTACATATTTTACAGTATATTAATAACATAAACACAATAAAATTATAATTTTTATTAATGTTGATATTTTTTTAGTAATTATCAATAAAAAATGTGTGAATCATGAGAAGTAATCCATTCCACATATTGCAGGGTCTCAGAGTTTTTTGAGAAAAATAACAATTTTGGTATATATTTTATTCATTATTATTTTTATGATTTTATTATAACTCAAGTTTTTTCTAACTTGTATACATTTTTTATAAAGTATAGTGAATTAGGTCCCTATATTGGCCAAATATAGATGTGGTTTAAAGTGTATAGGAAACACGATGGCGGTTTTTTAAAAGACCCTACCAATGATGTTGGAGTAAAGACTTTTTATTACCATTTCATATTATTTTAATTCCATAAAAACATAATAATGAAAAATATATTATAACAACTAGCAAGCCTTAAACCTAATTAAATGGGGTCATCGACATGAATCAAATGATTCCAATTTTGTGTCATTTGATACATCTATTCAGCCTTAATTAATTGGGTGTAAGCCTTGTTTGATTTTATAATATGATTTTTAATATCATGTTTTTACTATTTTGAAATAATAATAAATAATAATGAAAAATTTATTAATTACAAGACATTATCAATTTCATATATTTTAAAAAATCAGTTTTAATAATTTTGTATTGACATTATAAAATTCAATAATTTTGGGTGTGAGCCCTTAAAATCGGTATTGGTTTCCTAGAATGATGAAGTTGGAATAGTTTTAGGAAAGGAGCATCCTAGACGTGTTTGGGGGATGGGTTTTGGGCCTACTCCATCATCTATATTTGGTAGGGTGGAATTATATGTTATTGTTACACAAGGTGGGGGTTCAAGTAGTTTCATAGATCAAGAGTTTCAAATAGAAATTTCAAAATTGAAAAAAAAATTGTAAGAACAAGTTTTTTATAAGAAAACACATGATCAATGGTAGTAAAAAATGGAAAATAATTTATTTTATGTATTTCATTAGATGACCGACACGATTCCTAAGGAAATTTCCAACCTTATAGCTCATCCAACGGAGGTAAATTCTAAACTCCATAGATCATTCACAAATTTTTAAAGAACACATAAAACATCCATAATCTATTTATCTTCAATTTTTGATAACCATCACTAAAAAATTATTTTATCTATTTAGTGATGGTTCCTAATAACCACCACTAAATAATTTATCAATGGTTATATTAACTTCTCCCATGTTATTTTTTGTTTTTTTCGTCAAAAAAATCACCAACTAAATAAAAACCCACTACATAGTACCCAAAAAACAACACAAGAAAAAAACTATTTCTCAACTACAAAAAACATTCAAAATTTATTGATAACCATGAAATATATGATAGTTTATAATGTAAAATTATATTTCCTAAATAAAATTTGAGCATCAAAAGATATAAAATACCCAATGTACATTTTTGAAATTAATTAAAATAATATTATAAATACTGTAGAATATTTAATTTTATTAATAATATATTAATTATATGATTATAATTTCTAAAAAATATTTAATGATTTCAAAAGTAATCATAAAAAACAATTAGATATTTATTTTTCAAATATAAGAACTCATGGCACATCAATCTGAGTTACGATTTTCCTATAATGCCCATAAATACATTTTTAGTGTTTTGAAACACTAAAATTCGTGTTTAATGATAAAAAAATAACAAATGATATTTTATTGAAATGATATCATGGGATGACCACCATTTAATTATTTGTGACATGTACTTGAAAACAACACATCCATTCAATATGTGGTGTGCTCTGAATATCTTAATACGAAATTTTAAAAGAAATCAACATTTTAGAAACATTCATCAGGAGGTCAAAACTAAGAAAAGGATATAGTATTTCATGGAAATCATGGGATAATGACCATAGATTTAATAGTGAAATTTAGGAATCAATGACATGTCATTTTGAATTACAGTTTTCTTATTGTGTCTGTAAAAGCGTTTTTAGTGTTTCAAAACACTAAAACATGCATGAAATAGTCAAAAACATATATAAGGACCTAATAATAATGTTCAATCATGGTAAAACCACCTCTATGTTGTTTTTGACATGTACGAATAGACAACATGTCATTCCGACGTGTGGTGGGGTCAGAATTACTTAGTATACACTTGAAATAGGTACAAAAGCGTTTAAAAACAAGTTTCAAGGGGTAAAGCTAGTAAAAAGATGTCATATTTCCTTGAAATCATGGTACAATGACTGTATATTGAATTTTGAAATGTATGAACCAATTTCGTATCATTTCAAATTATGGTTTTCCTATTACAGATGTAAATACATTTTTAGTGTTATAAAACACTAAAACATTCATGGAATGGTCAAAACAATATCAAATAACCTCATATTGATGTGAAGTCATGGGACAATGACTGATGATTTTATTTTGATGTGTAATCTTAGAAAACACATCAATATAACTTGAGATGCTGTTGGAATTACTATGTATACACTTTTGAAAGGTACAAAAGCCTTTAAAAACAAGTGGGGGAGGGGGTTAAAACCAAGAAAACAACATCAAATTGCACTAAAATAATGGCATATATATTTAATATTAAATTATGAATTTTTGGAACTAATGGTAGATCATTTTGAGTAACGTTTTTCCTATTATGGTTATAAATGCATCTTTAGTGTTTTAAACCACTAAAATGTGCATAAAATGGTAAAAATGATAAAAATGACCTCATATTGATTTGAAATCATGATAAACCATTTTTGATTTTTTTTGACATATACTCATATAAAACACATTAATATAACATGTGGTGTGGTCAGAATTACTCGATACGCACCTTTTGAAAGGTAAAAAAGTCTTTGAAAACTACTGTCATGGGGTCAAAACTAGAGAAAACAGTGTTGTATTACACATAATTAATGAGAAAACAACCGTACATTTAATTGTGAAATGCAGGAAATCACAAAAACTCATTAGGAATTATGGTTTTCCCGTTATGGTTGTAAACACATTTTTAGTGTTTTAAAACACTAAAACATGCATGGAATGATCAAAATCAATGAAAACGACATAATATTGATGTAAAATCATGGGAAAACCACCAATAATTTTTTTATAAGTGTAATCATAGAAAACACATCAATACGGCTTCTGGTGTGGTCGTAATTACCTGGTATAGAATTCTAAAAGGTAAAAAATCCTTTAAAAACAAGTTTTTGGGTTTAAAACCCAAAAAAATGACATTAGATTACCCTGCAATCATAGGACAATAATTTTATATTTAACTATGAAATGTAGGAACCAAAGACACATCATTCTGATTTATAGTTATCCCGTTATGTCCATAAACATTTTTTTAGTGTTTTAAAATATAAAAACATGTATATAATGGTAAAACAATAGAAAACAACCTCATATTGATGTGAAATCTTGGAAAACCCACTGATGAGTTGTTTTTTGACATTAATGCATAGACAACAAATCAATATGATGTGTGTTTTGGTTAGAATTACTCAGTATACACTTATGAAACTTAAAAAATACTTTAAAATTATGTGTCGAGGGTTCAAAACCAAGAAAACCCTGTCGTATTTCACTAAAATTATAGGAAAACAACCATACATTTAATTGTGAAATGTAGGAACTGATATAATTCCATTACATATTAAAATTTTAATGTTATTCCCATAAACATGTTTTTATTTATTTAAAACACTAAAATGTTTGTGGAATTGTCAAAACCATAGATAATGACCTTATATTGATGTGCAATCATGGGACAACAACCTTTTAGGTCTTTTTGAAATATAGGTAATTTTGTGATATCAGAAACCTTAAAATTTGTTTATTAAGTAAATTTCAAGCACATAGCACATCGATTTAAAAGTAAATTAGATTATTTACTCATACCTTTTGTGTTTCAACTTTTGAATCCTATATTAAGTAGGTAATTTTATGTTTTCAATGTGTTTTTCCTTATATATTATTTTTTTTATGATAAAATATCTTTTGTTTGATTAAAAAAATAAAAAAAAATATGTTCCGCATTCTGAATATTTTTTTTTCTTTTTTTTTGCATTTCTTTTCATTAATTTTCTAGTTTCATTGTCTCTAACAGATGCCAGAATTAGGTAGAAGGTTTACCATTTCAATCCTTGACATTCTTCAGAGGTAAGTTATGGAAATTCATAGTTTCTGTGGTATATTAAAATTTTATCAATTATTCTAATATCATTATGTTTTATTATGCATAGTTTTAATTATTTTTTACTTTGTTGTTACAGTTCGTGAGATGATGTTTTCAGTTTCAGTTGATGACATGATGTGGAGGTAGATAGATGCAGTAGAGTTCATTCCATTAATGTATATTGGTCATTGGTAATTGTTAGACTTATTGTATATGTATATTGACATTTTTATGGATTGACTTAGATTGAAGTTATGATGGATGTATGTTGGTATATTACATTGGATATATGATATATGTATGATTGGTTTGTTATATATTTATTTTTTAGTTTTTTATATGTCATTTTTTTTATATTTATACTATGTTTTTATTCTTTTTAAAAAGAAAAATAAATCTGATTTAGAGAAATTTTTATGTAACCACTGTTAAATATTTTGAATAAAAATTTTCTACTGATGGTTACGCTTAATCACCGCTAAAAGAACTCACCTCTAATATGTTCCACAGTAGTTTCTTTAATTTATTTATATTTCCCCTGAATATTTTTTTAAATAAAAAACCTCCACTAAATTCTCTAAAACTATCACTTAACAAACCCACCACTAAAATATGAATATTTCCACTAAATGACTAGTGACTGTGAAATACGTGGTAGTTTTAATAACCATCGTTAAAACATTAGGTGGAGTTTAAATCACCACTACTTCACCAAAAAACTGCAGCAACATACCCATTTTTTGTAGTGTTTCATAATAAATTAAGTAGAATATACAATTACAAAAAATTAAAAAAAAATCTATCGTAAAAATAATTTTAATAAGATAAAAAATGATACTAAAATTTATTCATAACTTACCTATATCCCTATGTGGGTAGATAAGAGTTATTAAAAACAAAGAGAGTAATATTTTCTAAATTTTTTATTTTAATATTATATAGGTCATTTTCGCGGAAAAGTGAATATTAAACTAATAAATTTCAAGACTAAGGTATTAATGGTTGAATTAAATTTATACAACAAGAATTAGGATAAAATATTATGTACTTATCACTTATTTTTAATCTATATTAACATGATTTACTCTTTATCTAGATAATAAATTTTACCACAGTTACAATTCATATTGACCAAAAATTAAAGAAGTCAATTTATAAAGTCTTAAAATATTGATTCTGAGTATGCTATTAATTTTATCCAATTCAATACCTATAAATGGGAAAAAATATTTTAAATTAAGTGCATAAAATGCGACAAAACTTATTTTTTATAAAAAAAATCATTTTTATGTATAAAAGTCGATTTATTCTTATCCTATGACAATAAAAAATATTTTTTGAATAATTAAAACATTTGATCAAGTAAAAAATATAAAATTTTCAATAAAATCATTCACCAATAGGGATTAATTTAATTTATTAAGATAAAAATAAATTACATGAATGAAAATATTTTTTTAAAAAAACATCACATTTATTGTAAAATATTTTTTTTATTTTAATAATTTTATAACTAATGAATTTATTTTATAAATGTATAGAATGTATATTTTTCATAGTTTTGTTAATACTATTCATAAACATCAATCCCATAGCTAGGAGATAACATACACATAATATTTTAATAATGTAACATGGTTCGTATAAACTCGGTGATTCATGTAACGAAAAATATTAAATAAATCAAATGATTTATAGAAAAATATTTCATAAAAGTATTTGGGTGTTACAATATGAGAGGGAAGAAATTTTTCTGATAAGAAAAATTTGTCCACTATACTTGAAGGGGTTTTGAGAAACTCTATAAATATTTCATATCTGGTATCAATTTTATAAAAATTAATTCAATTGTTTTGTATAGAATATGATACCAAGTTTATATTTTTAAAAACAATTAACTTTAAATAAGTTCAAACATCAAATAAAAAACTAATGAATTTTTTTGGTTTGTATCTAATAGACGAAGAAAAGTGTTTCTAATTAATAAAATTGAATATGAAGGAAAATTATCATGAAAAAATATATCTAAGTAAAGGATGTGTATCTTCATCTAACTTCTATTCTATGATAAGAAATACTATTTACTAAAAAAACAAAATGAATAATCTGAGATGATAGATTCAATACACATTGTTTATGTTTCATTATATTCTATAAACTAAATAATGATTTTGGATAAAGTTTTTTATCCATGGTAGAAAAGTTCATCTAATTGTATGAGGGATGTGATCTCACCACAATCAGTGAAATATTTTAAGGAATAAAATATTATCTTCATAATAATATCTATAAACACATAGAATATCATATTTTATATGGAATGAATAATTTTTTTATAAAACATTCCCATTAAAGAAAATATGGTTTATTTCATGACATAAAGGAATTTGTGTATATAAAGAGGATATATTTTCTAAGAATCTAGTGGGGGGGTTAGACCTAAAAAGAACAAAAAATTCAAGTAAATTATTATATTATTCAAAGTAAAAATTTAATATCACTTTAAGGGAAAATATTGATAAAAAGGGTTTCAATAATTAGATGACAAACTTATAAAGGGTTGTAAGATGAAAACATAAGTTATTAACATCATAATATTCAATGTTGTAAAGTTATGAAGTTTTAATATATTTAAGAATTATAACATTGGGAATATTATTCTTAAGTTTATCCATTATTAGAAATGTATTTCATTATATATGTTACTCACTAAAGATTTTAGTGGAAGGATTTTATCAAATTTTCACATTGTATGTGGTGGGAATTATATAGAGATATAATGAGTTATAAAAACCCCTTAAAATTATAAAAAACATAAGGATGATATAAAAGTCAATCATATGTGATATAATAGATATACAGTTATATATTGTTTTTTAGGTATTCCTAAAGGATATTAAGAATATAAAATATATAATGTTATATAAAATTCAATCTCTAATTTATCATTCTTTTATATTTGATGCATATATATATATATCATGTAGTGAAATGATAATTTACCTCTCAAAATATGAGATTAAGTTCTCTCTAACTGATGATATTCATAGATTATTATAGGTTATGATGAAATTTTTTGTTTAGAGTGAGTAGGATTCTTGTATAATGGTATCGAATATAATCATGAGGTAAAATGAATTGTTTGCAGTAGATGTCCCATGAAGAATACCATATAAACTGTCATACACAATATATTTAGAATACTAGGGATTCATGGATTATATTTTGAGTCCCCACAACATAAGGTAGGAGAGATACCTATCATGAGAACCTCAATGACGTGATACCATTCTACACAAGCCTTGGGGCTTGGCTAATCAGGGGTGATTAATTATTTTGTTGATGATGTTATTGGTTGAAGCTTAGCTAAGATGATATTTTTCCTACATTATGAAAAGTATGAAATCTAAACCCTTTATTATGATAGGATATAGAAGTTTATGATTACACAAAAATTTCACATATGATGCTCTTAATTATCAACTAAAGGAAATTTGATATACACATCCATAATGGTTAATGGCATGTGGTGTATTCATTGTCCTGGTCATTCTATATTCGAATAATCGAGAACATAGGATATATCAACTTGACCTCAAAAATTTCGAAGTTCATGTCTACTACTACTACATTATCATGATTACAAGTAATCGAATATTGAAGAACTAAAGAGTTCAGTAGTGTTAGTAAGCCATATAATTACATGTGTCTATTATTACAAATGAATGCACTAAATAAAATATAATTTTTTTCTTCTTTTAAGGATAATAACATTCCATCTAGAATATCGCAGAATAAATTTCAAAATATTCTTCTTAGATTCCTAGGAAAAAGAAAAAAAATAAGGGTGAGCTCAAATGCTCAACAAGGAAAAGTAAAGATGAAACAATTATGAAACAATGGAAATAAACAAACATGGAATGTAGAATAACTGATAGCACATTCCATTTAAGTAACTGGATAAGGAAAAATAAATATGGAAAGGTAAGAAAACTAAAACACATGACATTTAATAAATTAATTGAAAATGAGATGTATCCATAGATATTTCAACACAAAATCTCATGGATGAAAAATAACTAAAACTAAATGAGGTAAATATTTAATTATTGGACATTATGTCTAAGGCACCTAAAAACCTATACTGTTAAGACCTTTCATAAGATGTTTTGAAACTATATGTAGAAAAACATTTAATATTCTTAGAAATAGACTCGAAGGGTTTTTAACCCAATAATTTATCCTCATGAGACTATTGATGCATTGAGGGGCCTACATTAACAGGTACCCAACCCATAGATAATTTCATAAACCTTCCCCAACATGTTTCTTTTATGTCCTAATAATTATTCATATCGAATAAAGAATACACCTTATCAAATATATGTATTGAATAGAAGATGCGTATTTATCAATAATTCCCAAAATAATCAAATAACTTTCAAATTAAACACCATATGAAAAATTGTATACGGTTCAATAAATAATCATATCCCTAAAAAATGATATGGATATTTAGTGGAAATTTATTATCAAAGGATCATAGGATATAGATTTTTTAATGGGACTAAAAGGAATCAAGAAAGTGAATGTGAATAATATCCTTGTTTAAGTCAATTATAAACCATCCAGAGGAAGATTAAGGATATTATCAATACAAAATTTTCCCATCGGAGTAAAAAAAGTGTTGTTGTCATTGATGAAAAAAAAGAACATTAAAACATTCTTGCGGATAAATATATTTTTATTTTGAAAAACCTTTTGAAAATATTGTTTTTTGAAAATCACATTTAGAAAAAAAAAATCTTTAAAGTATCCTTTTAAATTTTTAAATTATACATTTCATAAATAACAGTAGGTGAATCTAAAAATGTTGTACAAAGTAAAAAAGGACATTCCTTTTACATGGTAAAAAGGTTAGAAAAATGTCTTTTAAAAAAAGTGACAAGAATATTCATTTGAAAACACTAGTAAAAGAGAAAATGCATAAGAATTATTTACTAAATCATTTTAAAAAGGTTAAAACGTGATTTAAAACATTTAAATCAAACATGGTTTTTATAAGAAAATAGATTTTCCATCTAAAGAGGGAAATGAAGTGGGTTCTCCTAAAAAAATTTTCTAAAACATTTTGAGTACCAGAGAGTGGAAAATGGAACTAATACATGAAAAATTCATAAATAACCACGGGATAAGAAAATTAAAGGATTAATTAAATAATTTTCATTTATTTTTCTCAAATTTAAATTAAATATCATTAAAATTATTCTTGAGGAAAATAATCTTTAAACATTCCAAAGTGTCATATACCACTTTAAAACATTTTAAATCATAATCCTCATGAATAAACAACATTAAATTAACATTTTAAATACCATGATGATAAAATGGTTAATGATATAATATATCAAAATAGATAATAGATACACCACAAAGTAGAATTAAGTGGCGAATATGACATTTATCTCACATACGTAAAAAGTGGGATGAAAATCCATTACCTTGAGTCTGAGTTGTCTCATGTGTCTTTGTATTACTGAATAATAATGTTATATTATTTATTTAATTTTTTAATAAACTTTTTCATGTTTATAATTACATTTATTTAACTTATTACCATATTTTATACAACTACTTAAACAATTAATTTTACATCAGGTGTTTTGACCAAATTCAGTTTATGTATAAAAAATAACTCCATTAGGTCAACTGTAGTAAACGGGGTAATTATATAACATATCCAGAATAATAATCATGAAATAATTGTTATATTTATACTTTAATTATATTTTTAACCCCAATAATTAAATATGTTTATGAAAAATGAACCTGCATTACAATCATAGAGATGGAAGGTCGTACGTACGCATGAGTAACATTCCCATTCAATAATCGTTATGGAAAGAAGGTAAGTAATTTTATATTTTTAAATAAGTATAATTATATCATAAATACCATATTTTTTAATCACATATACTTATATATATAATTCTTGGGATTCAAAAAAATAACATCGTGCTAAGGAGGTAGTAGTCTGCACATCCACGAACGACGTTTTCACTTTTTAAGTGTGCGTGAAAGGGTAATAAAAAATGATATATATTATATTTATACAAAGATAATTATTTCATTAATATCATATATAGGTTTTTTATATCAAATATTTTTAATTAAAAACATCATTCTCCAGGTATAGTGTGAATAAATCACATCTATTTTAAGGGTCGGTAGTCCACACTTCCACAAATAATGTTATCATATTTACACAAAATGAAAAGTATTGGAAAATGTCTTATAAAATAATTAAATAAGATTAAAAACATAAAAAAATATCATAAATAATATAAATAAATAGATTTTCCATAATAATTCCCAATATTGAAGGTTGGAAAAGGAAAAAACAAACAATTGCTTTTTCGTGAGGTGGTTTTTCGTCACATACATAAACAATGTGTCTGGTACTGATTAGATGGAAGTGTCTGTAAGTGTAGGTAGAACCCTTATCACAAATACATTTCAGTATATTTATTATTTATTTGTTGTTACATAATCATGGAATATGTAAAATTGAAGAAGTTTAGAAATGAATAAAACTCAAGAGCTTAAGGAAAGATGTTACCTCCTTTTTAGGTAACTCCTTTTGGTATATACCAAAAGAATTACTTGGATTCTTTTCTACCCAAGAAGATAGATCTTGAATTTTGGAAGGGGTTTTAATGAGATATATAATAAGATCTTGGTCTATAAAAATTGTCTTGAGAGGTGAAAGAAAGTGGTAAGATAGGAGGGCTTTTATAGTGGAGGAGGAGTGGTACTCTTTTAAATTTTGGGAAAGGGAATTCCACCAATGTTTTTTCTATGGAAAGTGGATCCCATAATGAAAAAACTTACACAAAATTATGGTCAAAAAATTAGTGGCCCTTAATTTTAAGGTTTATTCCCTTGTTACGCTTAATTTTACCATTATAGTTGTAATTAATTTTAATTTCCTTCACTAATATTATTGGTAAAAAATAATGTTTAAAATATTATAAATTATTATTATTCAAAATATGGAATCCATTTTTCAAAATTCCAATCATATAATTTTCATAAATTAATTTTAATTTAATCCCACAGACATGACGGTAATGTGGGTTTTAAAAGTAAAAATGTAAAAACAAATTCTAGGTTTTTATAGCCAATTTCATAGTAAAATTGATTCCAATGACTTAAATTGGATTAAATGATAAAAATATGATCTAATTAAACTTTTAAACCAGTTTAAATTATAATTTAAACTTGTAAATAAATTATATGAAAAATAATTTCTAAATTAGATCTCATTATTTTTCATTTTTCATTAAAAAATGAAAATTCACAGAAAAATTCCAAAAAATTGACCTAATCAATATTTTATGTTTTTCATTAAAATATGAATTTAATTTTTACATATATAATGTATAAAAGTTCCAAAAATGGATTTAAAATATGTTCCCCATTAAAAGTCTGTAAAAGTTCCTCAATAAAAATATAGGTTTTTATGTATAATATTAAGTTTTTTTATTATCATAGGCTTATCAAATCAATAGGATGAATATGAAAAATATTTGATTGAATAAATAAAATATATTACATTAATATCACTAAATAATTTTAATTAATTTAATTTATTTGTATAAATCATCTTTATGAGCATAAAAATAGTTTTCTATAAAAAAATTCATATTATATTCAATTCGATCTTATATACATTTCTAATTAATATTTAACCAATGAATAGATTTTTATTTGTGTAAAAAATAATTTTCATAAGTTATATATCACTATTTATAACTAATAATTTAATGGCTAGTTTATATATTATTATACTAAGTAGTAATATTTAATAATATATTGTTTTTCAGTAAAACTTGGTCTTCTTTGTAACACAAGCTATCAGAGAAAATCGCTCTTTTATGTATATAATTCAACTAGGTGTTGAATGAATTGAAATATATATAATATATCTAATCTATTTAAAATAATAATTATATTGTAAATTCTCTAGATATTATATTCCCTTACACACTTGGTGTTGTTTGTCATATACACTATTGAATACATTGTTCATACTTTAGAATTTTGAGTCGTTACATTCTCCTCACCTTAATTAATTTGAATCCTTACAATTTTAAATTGATACATTGTTTGATATTTCCTATGTTGAAATCCCACATCATGAGAATGGTTCATAATAAATCCTCTAAAAAAGATATAATAAAAAGTAAAAATGGTCATGTGAAATAATATATAACTAGCTCAATAAGTAGGAGAACATTAGTGTTATGTAGAGACATATACATAGAGGAAATAAGTAAATATTTATAGGGGTGATTGAGGTCATCAATCACAAACAAGTGAATGGGAAATAGAATGTTTAGGGCCTAAATACCATAAATCTTCGATCATTTAGAAGGCCATTGGTTCAAAAAAATTAAGTATTAGAAAAAATATTTACCATTTTTCTAATGTTGAATAATTCCTTTAATCTACAAGAATATAAGGAAAATTTATTAATTGATACATATTATTTTCATATGAACAATTCCATCTATTTTTTGCTTTTATCAAATTCTAATTCATCTCTTACTCCAAGAAATTGATATCCAAAAGTTATTTTTGATACCTAAAGCACTAAAATAAAATTATAAAGGATCTTATGTCCCAAAAAAGAGTGAAAATATAACTATTTTTTTCTAACTATTCTTAAAATCTAATATGGTTAATATATTAATCTTTAAACCTTAAGAAATAAACATTGTTGGTTCATCAATAATATTAATTTTTCAAATTGTTCAACTAAAAATTATGACATATTAACAAGGAAATTGTATGGGTTAGTGGTTGTAATTAAACCCTTATTGTCCTTCGGTCATGGGTTCATGTTCAGTGGACTTTCCAGATTTGATTTGTTGTCACCTAGCATACATTTTGTCTTTTTATGAAACCATATTAATATAATTTAAAAAATAAATATGATTAAAATCCTTGAAATAAGGTTAATCGCTATAAATAATTTTAATTAACGTTTTCAACACAACCCCAGAACATAAATATTTTATTCATTTATTTCTACAAAGGACCTTACTTATTCTATACTTTATCCTATAATATAATTTTCAGGATTTCTAAATCATGACACCTTGTCTTTAAACTAAAATACCTTAGGTTTGTCCAAGGTAATTTATTATCATTATCTATTCAAATCCATCATAATGGTTTGTAATCCCCTGTTAGTGTCCAACCAGGTGCGCGGTTAGGCTCATTGCCATATACCAGGTTACACCAAGTTAGGCCAGATACACCTTGTCAGAGTTGTTACCCCTAGGTACATCTATTCTAGAACAATGTCCACTTGTAGTATCCATACAGGGATGTATTTATAAGAATACTCACATAATATCTACCTTACCAAAATTCTATTATTTTCATCTATACTTATCCTCCAATTACACCTTAATGATATGTTCTCTAATCTATGTTTTCCAAAATGTGTTTCCCAAGGTTGTTATAAACCTCCCATTGATTCCAACTATAGTGACCCGACCCCAGAAATATTGAAGCTGTTGTCTACTACTATTACATTGGAATGATTTTGAGGAATCAAATACCAAAGGACATAAGAGTTTATTAGTCTTGGTAAACCAAATAGATATATGAGTCTAGGATTAAAAATGAATACACTAATTACAACAAACATTTTTCTTCTTTTAAGGATAGTAAAATTCCATCTATTATATCCTTGTATATCTTTCATAGTACGCTTCGTGGATTCATGGGAAATAGAAACCAAATAACGGTGATCTCAAATGATCAGTAAGGGTAAGTAAAGAGGATGCAATAATGAATCAATAGAAATAAACCAACATGGAAAGGTAAATAACTAATAGTACATTCCATTCAAATAACTAGATAAAGAAAATAAAAATGTAAATGTAAGAAAATTGAAACACATGTTGTTTTATAAATTAATTGAAAATGATATGTATCCATATATATTTCAACACAAAATCTCATAGATGAATAATAACTAAAACTAAATGAGGGAAATTATTAATTATTGGACATCATGTCTAATCCAATAGCCTGAAGGCCTTCAAATTTTTAATTTTATTGAAATCAAATCCCCCTTTTATGGGAAGAAGGGGGGAAACCCAAAAAAACATCGTCAACTTAAAACAAATCACAACCCGAAGGTCAAGATAGAAAAACCAAACTAACAACATAGAGAAACCCCTCCCTAGCCAATGATTTTGAAAAATTTATCCATCAGTGAAAGGCTAAACAGCAAGAAAAGGTCCTTTATCAAATCACAGGCGCAATCCGATGGCAGATGACATACCCTCTCAAACATTCAAATCCATAAACCTCTACAATAATGAACAGTTAGCTCAGGAACCTCCTATAGGGCCTGATCTGCGTGGTCATGTCTGAGAGTATCCCCAAACCAATAGGGCTCGCAAACCCTTCCACCATTCTGAGAAACAAAAAATATAGAGCTTTCAACAATGACCATCTTGAACAAAACCCAGTAGTACACCTCATAACACCCTCACCACCGCTGCCACAAAAGTACAGAAGACAATCCAAAGAACATGAGTTTGATCCATCCTCACCTATGACTGGAATACCCAACCCTGCGTTGAGGGAACTTCACTTATGAGGGAGTCTAGGTCTTCCTGAAACGGAAACGCTGCTCTAGGCATGGATCTAATCCAATCAGAACCATTGAAGCACCCTCACATGGTTCTGTTACAAGACTCACGATGACAATGAGAAAAAATATGACCAAATTTTCTAAACTAGGACAACCAAAACCATCCATCCAGTATAACAATCACACAACTATACTGAATTAACAAACATTGAAAACACAAAGTCTGAGACAAAACCTCCCCCCTCTAAAGCCTTCAGGTCTTCCCTGAGCTGCACTAGAGACCCTCTGGGAGCAGCACCTAGTCACATCGGATGAAACAAGCCCGCTCTAGCACCTGAACACGCTAGATAGAGGAAGTATGCACTGATTTGACCATTGTAGCACCACCAAGAAGCGATGACGTTGAACCTCAACACCATAGGGAATTTCTTAAATGGTCTCCAACCAATTTCTTCTTGTCCTAATCATTCCTCATATCAAATAAACAACATTCCTTATCAAATGTCCACATTTAATTGAAGATATGAATTTGTCAATAATTCCAAAAATAATCAAAAAAACATTCAATGTAAGCACCTTATGAAAATGGTATATGGTTTAGGTAATAATCAAATCCATGAAAAATGTTCTAGATATTATGGTAAATTTAATGTCAAATAATCATAAGAGATTGAATATTTAAAAGGGGCTAAAAGGAATCAAGGATGTGAATGTGAATATTATCCTTGTACAAATAGATTAAAATCCATACAAATGAATATTAAGGATAGTATCAACATTACAATTCCCTAATAGAGTAAGATAAAGGGTTATTTTCATCGATGAAATAATATAAGAACTTTAAAAACATTGTTGAGGAAAATATCTTTTTCTTTTGAAAAAACATTTGAAAAATAATATTTTAAAATCAATTTTAGAAAAATATTTTAAATAAAAATTAACCTTTAAAACTTGAAAATATTCTTCGATGAAATTAGAGAGGATAAATTTTTATATATCACACAAAATAGAAAATAATATTCCTTTTTCATGGTAAAAATGTTATAAAAATTCTTTGTATGGAAAGCGACAAAAAATATTCCTTTAAAACAACTGGTAAAATAAAAAAGGTTAAAAAATGTATTTAAAAATTTATTTTGTAATTTTTAAAAACAATTTTCAAAACATTTAAATATAACATGTTTTTTAGAATAAAACAGATTATTCGACTAGAGGAAAAAATGATGTCGGGTTTTCTTAAAAACATTTTATAAAACATTTTGGGTACCAAAGAGTTTAAAAATGGTACTAATACTTGAAAAAGGTGATGAATAACCATATTAGAGGAAAATAAAAATTCTTTATTGAAAAATGGTCATATATTTTTCTTAAATGAAAATGAAAAATCATTAAAAAAATTGAGGAAAATAATCTTCAAACTTTCCAAAGTATCCAATACTACATTGAATCATTTTAAATCATAATAATCATTAATAAATAACATTAAATTAAATTTTCAAATATCATAATGATAAAATAAATAATGATTCATAATATAAAAATTGATATTAGATACACCACACAAGAGAAATAAGTGGTGAATATGACACAGATGTAAAAAATTGAGATGAAAATACCTTACCTTGATTATAACTTGTCTCACGTGTCTTTATATTCTTGAATAATAAAATTATTTTAAATATTTACTTTATTAAAAAAACTTTTATATGTTTATCATTACTTTATTTCACTTATTACCTTGTTTTATACAACTACTTAAATAATAAATTTATATCATGTGTTTTGACCAAATTCGGTTTATGTGTCAAAAATAACTTTTCTATGTCAAGTATGGTCATAGGGGTCATTAGGTAACAAATAAAGAATAATAATAATGAAATAATAATTCAATTTATGCATAAATTATATTTTTAAAACCAATCATTAAATATTTTTATGAAAAATTAACCAATGTTGCAATCATGGAGATGGTCGGTCATACGTACGCATGAGTAACGTTCCCATTTTTCAATGATCGAGATGGAAAGAAGGTAAGTAATATCATATATTTAAAAAATTATAATTATATAATAAATACCATATTATTTAATCATGTATACTTATATATCTAATTCTTGTGATGTAAAAGGAATCACATCGTGTCGAGGAGGCGGTAGTCCACACATCCACAAACAACGTTATCAATTTTTAAGTATTGTGAAAGGGTGATAAATAAAATGACATATATTATATTTTCAGAAAGGTAATTATGTAATAAATATAATATAGAATTTATTTATGTCACATATTTTTAATTATATCCATCCTTTATATTTTCCATGTGTAGTGTGAACGAATCACATTGTTATGAGGGGCAGTAGTCCACACTTCCAAAAATGATGTTATCATATTCACACAAAGTGTAATTATAATGGCATATGTTATAATTGAATTATATTGGAATAAATACATAATATATATAATATATATCATATATAAATAGATTTTCCATCACAATTACCAACTTTTAAATGTGGTAAAGGAAAAAACAAACAATTATTATTTTGTAAGGTGGTAATTCACCGTACACATAAACAATATGTTCATTACCCATTAGATGGTGGTACGTGTAAGTGTAGGTTGAACCCTTACCATAAAAACATATCATTATATTTTAGATACTAGTTTTTTTACATAATAAAGTAATAAGTATAATTGAATGAGTGGATAAAGTAATAAAACTAAAGAGATTGAAGAAAGATGTTACCTCTTCTCGGGGAAACTCTTTTTGGTATATACAAAAATGCTTCATTTTATTTCTTTATACACATGGAATGGATTCTATAATTTAGTAAGGGATTTTTAGTAGCTATTTTCTCAAATATTGGTCAATCCAAAGTGTCTTGAGAAGTGCATGGAAGGTGGAAGAGAGGAGGCCTTTTATAGTGGAGGAGGAGTAGCACTCTTGTAAATTTTGCGAAAGGGAATTCCACCCATTTTTTTCTAATAAAAATTGGCTCCCATAATAAAAAATATATATATAAATGGAATTAAAGGGTTAAAATTTTACTATAAAAGGAATTTTTGAAAATTTTATAGGTCATTTTGACCATTATGTTTAAGGTTTAGTCCCTTGTTAAACTTAATCTCACCTTGATCATTGTAATTAATTTTAACTAATTTCACAAATCTTTTTGATAAATAACTATGTTGAAATTTATTAAAAATATGAATTATTATTATTCTAAATATTTAATCAACTATTCCAAAATCCAATCACATAATTACTATAAATTAATTTAAATTTAATCCCACAAATGGGATGACAATGCTGGTTTTTAAAGTAAAAATGTGCAAAAGTATGATAAGTTTTTATACACAATTTAAAATTAAAATTGATTATAATTACCTAAATTGGATTAAATGATACAAATATGATATAATTAAACTTTTAAACCATTTTAAATTATTATGTAACCTTATAAATAAGTAATATTAAAAAAAATTGAATTAAATTTCAATATTTTTCACTTTTCCACAAAAATTGAAACTTCACAAAAAAATACCAAAAATTCTATCTAACCTAATTTTTATGTTTCAAATTTAAATACAAAATTTATTTTGATATATAAAATCTATAAAAGTTCAAAAAATTTCATTTAAAATAGGTTCTTCATTAAAATGTGGAAAAAGTGTCCTGATAAAAATATAGGTTTTTATGTGTAATATTGAGTTTCTTATTATATTCTTCTTATAAAATTTATTGGATGAATATAAAAAAAATTATTGAATATATAATATATATATTAAATTAATATCATTAACTAATTTTAATTAATTTAATTATTTAGGATAAAACATCCTTGTGAACATATAAATAATTTTTTATAAACAAATTCACTTTATATTCAACTGGTTCTTATATTCATTTCTAATTAATTTGTAAAAAATTAATTCATTTTATATATTTTTTAAACCATAATTGTCATAATTCATTCATTAATATTCATAAAAACTAATTTAACCACTAGTTTATATCTTTTTATATTAAATAAAAACACTTAAAATTTATTATTTTTCAGTAAAACTTGTTCTTTCATGTAACAAAAGCTATTGATGAAAGTCACTCTTGTGTGTAATGAAATATAACTTGGTATTGTGTGAATTTTAATATATATAATATATAGAATATATTTAAAATTGTAAATTATCAGGTTATTATATTCCCTTAGATGCTTGGTGTTGCATGTCATACACATTATCGAATACAATGTTCCAACTTTATAATTTTCGAGAGTTACATATGAGTAGGATTTATGGGATTAAAATACTAAATGTACCATTTTCACTCTATATATTGAAAAAATAGATCATATTAAAATTCATTCGTGTATATAATACAACTAGTGGACACTAGTATGGAGTTGCATGTGTTTGATAGAGGTCATTCTTGTCACAAACCGAATCTGGTCACCACAATTACTGACACAAAATTCGGCCCATGACAAGGCCTGAAGGGATTTTCTATCTCCATAGGCTGGAACAAGTTCTTAGGTATCAATAAATTTGGTTTGGGAAATATTTACCCGAGCATGAAAGAATAAAACATTAAAACAATTAATAATGTGAATATGAAATTTCCATTCCAAACAGGACTTAAGAAAAAAACCATAACTGATTACATGGTTTTAAATAAATTACAAGAGGTCCAAATAATAATAAAATCATAACCAAGTGAGTCACATTGACTCCACATGACAAGGGGTCATCACCCTTAAGTCGTCTCCACAACACCGCACCAAAGGAGGGGACTAATAACCCGAACCGCCTTCACCCGAGGCTTTGCCTTTACCTGATTCAAATATAACAAAGTCTACTTACAACCAAGGAGTGTAATTAGGGTGTGAGCTTAATCCCAATAGAATACCACCAAAATATTCCAATGAGTATTCAATATAAGGTGAAAAGGAAAGAAGTTTTAATATGTAAAGAAAAGTTGTGATAAATACCAAGAAATGAAACTTTCAATTTAAAACAGTTTTTAAACTAAGAATTTCATAATGTTAACACAACTAAACATGAAATGTGAGATACTATAAATTGCATCCAAATATACCCTAATACAAGGGAAATACCACAAATAAGATGAGCACCCAAACCGGGAAGACCCCTAGGCAACTAAACAGTCTCGAGCCCTATGTACCTCATACCTTGGTGTAAAGTATCCAAGTCTCAATCATTTACCATGAATGAGTCACTAGTAGGGAAAATACCCATAACCTAGATATACCCACACATCATCCATGTAGTTTTGTTAGAGTTTTCGTTATCCATTTTCTCAATGAAATAGGGAAAAAACCCATCTGGTTCACTAGCCGTACTAGCACATATATGCCGACCTAGGTACACGGGCTTCCCCTTTTGTGCTCAAAAAATTTCAGCAAGAAACACACATTACTTGCATATAAAATCATGACTACCGGTCACATACTATCAATATAGTATCTATACACATTTTAAACCAATTAAAACACACCACAAAACATTTTTATTTTCAATAGAACAACTTCTCAAAATATCTCATTGTTTTTCACCCAAAACACTTTGAATTATCCACTTTGCACACTATGTGAAAACTTTTAAGTCACCAAAAAAAAGTCCAGTTCAATACCCTTCAATGAAACCAAAAATTTAGTAATGGGTCAGCCTCATGTGAACCAAGAAGTTATATTTGTTAAAAACCCCATTTTCACACAAACATGGCACTTAAAGTCCATTGACTTCACTAGCACCATTCAAACAAAATTTAACAAGAATAAAAAAAGAGTATAAATATTACAAACATTATTTTCTACCATAATACATTTCAATAAATTCAACTAGGTAATTATAGGGCATCCCCAAATGTACCAATAAAACATTTATATGAAAACCCCCCCAATTTCACCTAAAATTGGAACTTAAAATTTACTTGCATTACAAACACCACTAAAACTAATTTTTACATCAATAATAAAATGTAATAAACATTAAAATATCATAAACACTTAATATAGGACACAAATATTTCATAAAAAATGTAATAACCAACCAAAATAATGAAAACCCTTGAATCTTTGTAAGAAAATCAAATCGCACCACCGTCGGACCACAAGGAACTTATATCAAGACTAAATCCAAAATAATAGATCAAGAAATCCAGAATTATAACCTAGGTTCAGAACCCTAGTTTATAGACATTAGTAACCTCAAGGATAAGAGAAGAATCCCTAATAAAATTGAATGAACCCCTAATCAAATTCAAAGAATAATGAAGGAGGCCCACTTACTTGAGGGGTCTTTATGAAATACCACAAATACACAAGTATCTGAATTTAAAAATGGGAAAAAATGAAATTTAGGTTTTTAATAAGGAATATAAGTTCATGTAGAAACTAGAATGGAGGAAAATAGTTATAATTGAAAGAGTTATGAAGAAAATAAATCACCTCTTAAAATTTGGACGATTTGAGAAACCCTACACAGTTATACCCTAATTCGCAATTCATAAGACCTCCAAAGGAGGAGGAAAGATATACAAAAATAATTTGGATATAGTGGTCTTTGGTGACACTTTGAATCACCGAAAAATAATAAAAATTGAATAAGTTATTAAATAAAAAATTTGTTTTTAAAACTGGAAATGGGATTCCAGGCTAGCCCAAATCTTTAAATAGAAACGCAAATCCACCATTATTATGGATTCCTAAAGGGTCAAAATTTAAATTGTGGTGTTAATAGTTCATGGAATGCCATTTAATAATTTTAAGGGATTAAAAATGTTGATAAAAGAATTAGTTATAAAAGAAACAAAAATTATTTTAAAATTTGGAAATGGGATCATGATTTGGCCCAAATTTCAAAAACATACCACTTCCACAAAAATGCATAGAAAACCCCCAAAACAATGAAATAGTGGAAATTAAATGAAAAATAACTTTAAAATTAGTTATTTATGTGAAAAATGTCCCCACCATGAAAACTTTCCATCCCAGAAAGTCAACCTGAATCTTGACCGGAAAATTGGAACAGGTACTCTTCCTCAACCCATGAATTCTGATCCCAATTCTTATGTGTATCACTACCATGATGTCAACGAACCAGTACTAGAAGAATAGACTTCCCTTGAAGAACCTTATCTTGGGAGTCTACTGTTGCATTGGCCTCTTAAAAACTGACAAGTCCGGCTCAATCTTCAGTTCTTCCCAACACAGGACACGAGACGGGTCGGGGTTGTATTTCTTCAACTGGGAGACATGGAAGACGTCATGGAAGGATGTAAACTGAGAAGGAAAATCAAACTAGTATTATACCTTCCCAATACACTCTGTGATCTCAAAGGGTCTTCATACTGCGGTTTCATCTTCCCTTGCTTTCCCAATCAATGATGACCCAAACGAGGGGCCACTTTCAAGAATACCATGTCACCCACTGAAAACTCTAGGTCTCGACGCCTCTGGTTAGAATATGATTTATGCTGACTATAAGCATTCAATAGGAACTGCCTGATCAACTTGACCTTCTCAGACATCTCTTGTACTAGAATCATCCCCAGTAGTGAGGTCTTACCTACCTTATCTCAACACAGAAGGGACCGATATGGCTGACCATAGAGCACCTCAAAAGGATCCATTCAAATTAAGGATTGGGAACTGTTATTATAAGATAACTCAACCAATCCAAAATGGCTATCTTAGGAACCTCCAAAGTCCAAAACACATGAATGGATCATTTCCTCCAAAATTTGATTCGCCCGCTCCATCTGACCATCCGTTTTGTGATGGTATGTCGTGATCATTTTAATCTGAGAACCTAAGGCCTTATAAATTCCTTCCAAAAACTTAGAAGTGAAGAGGGGGTCTCTATATGAGACAACTACTGATGTCACACCATGGAGTATCACCACCTCCTAAAGATACAAATGGCCCAACTCATCCACTTCAGCCATATCTTTGATCGAAATGAAGCGGTCTCATTTGGTCAGACGATAAATCACCAGCCAAATGGAATTCTTTCCCCGAGATGTGTGAGGAAATCCAACAGTGAAGTCCATGGAAACCTCGTCCCACATTTAGGTAGGAATGGGTAATGTTTGGAGAAAACTAGAGGGCCTTTGATTCTCTACTTTCACCTATTGGCATGTGTAGCACCTCGACACAAAGTCTGCTACGTCCCGTCGCATACCTGGCCACCAGAATTGCCATCATACATCATAATACATCTTGGTTTCACCTATGTGGACAGTCCACTATGACTGGTGGCTATCCTGCATCACCACCTTCTATAGAGATAAAGGAGCTAAAGTGCGGCCCTTGAAGCACAAGATGCCCTCGGGAGATGATGGCCAATCAGCTGATGTTTCTCCACCATGAAGAAACAGGCTCAACCACTAAAAAATATCATCACTAGGATGTTCCCGATAAATCAAACCCAATAGAGAAGGAGTCAATTGGACACTCACCAAGAATGCACATCCACTGTGCTCCTTGGTCTCCACATGAATCTGAGAAAAGAGTCCTATCAAAGCCCACTCCTCATTGGACTTCCTCAAAGCCTACACTAGAACTCTTCTGCTCAAGGTGTCGGCCACCACATTACCCTTTCCTGGGGTATAGAAAATTTCAAAGTCGAACCCTTGCAAGTACTTGATCTAACGACGTTGTCTCATGTTGAGGTCCTTCTGTGAGAATATATATTCCAAGCTTTTGTGATTAGAGTAGACCACAAAATTCTCCCCAAAGAGGTAGTGACACCAATTCTTCAAAGCATGCATCACCACTTCCAACTCCAAGCCATGGGTCGGGTATTTCTTTTTATGTGTTCAGAGTTTGTGAGAGACATACGCCACCATGTGATCATCCTGCATAAGCGCGTAACCAAGACCCATACATGAACCATCACAATCGACCATATACCCCTTCCCAACCTCAGGAAAAATCATCCCAAGGGTGGTAGTCAATATCCACTTCTGCTCCTTGAAGGATTCCTGACATTATGGGCCCCACACAAACTTCACCCCTTTTTGGTTGAGCGCGGTCATTGGTGAAGAAAGCTAGGAGAAATCCTGAATGAATCACCTAACAATACAGTCCAAGGAAACTCCTGATCTCAAACAAATTCTTCTGCTTCTCCCAAGACATAACTGCACTAATCTTCTCAGGGTCCATTGAAACCCCTTTCTCCGTGATCACATGCCCCAAAAATTTCTTTTCTAGCATCCAAAAAGTGCATTTGGACAACTTTTCATAAATTCAATGATCCCTTAAAGTGCCCAAGACGATCCTCAAGTGATGTTCATGTTCCTCCTCAGATCTAGAGTATACTAGAATTTCATACACAAACACCTCAACAAAGGAATCGAGAAACTAATGGAACACCCTATTCATGAGTTCCATAAAGACCACTAGAGAATTGGTCATTCTAAAGGGCATGGAAAAATACTCAAAGTGATCATACCTGCTTCAGAAGGCTGTCTTTGGGATATCAATCTCGTTCACCCTAAGTCGATGATAGCCTGAACGAAAGTCTATTTTTGAGAACCACTTTTCCCCCTTCAACTGATCGAATAAATCATCTATTCTGGGAAAAGGTTATTTGTTCTTAATTGTTACCTTATTTAGATTCCAGTAGTCAATGCACAATCAGAGGGATTCATCATCCTTTTTCGTAAACAACCCAGGATAAACTATGTAGAGACGCTTGGGTGAATGAATCCTTTGGATTCTAAGCCATCTAGTTGTATCTCTAATTACCTTATCTCGGTGTGGGTCATGCGATATGAGGTAAGAGATATTGGTTGTGTTCCTGGATCCGAATAAACTGAGAACTCCACATTCTGATCTAGGGGAAAACATGAAAAAAAAACATCCATAAATACCTCCAGAAACTTTTCAACTCCATGATGTATTCAACCAAAACAAGATCCTCTCATTATTAATGGCTTAAACTGAGCTGTAACTCCTCTTGAATCCACTGAGCCTTCTCCACTCTGTAGTGGATGTTCCACCCCTCAAAAGCACTACAAGTGACCCATACATCCACATTGACAATAGGGCTTCGAAAGAAGTGGGCATGCTGGTCAGATGTGCCCTGATTTCCCACACTGGTGGCATGCAACCGATTATGCATCAGAATCCACAGATAAAAACTTCTTAGAAGAAGGTAATGAACATCCACCTCCCTTATTAACTATATCCTTTCACTTCCTTATATTTTTTGAAGTTTTTTCCCTACCCACAATCGATACTGACCCAGAGAAATCATCCCTCCCTTTCCAGTCAATCTCCACCATGCACGCCCGATCAACCACCCTAGCATAGGTCATCAACTTAAATAAGAAAACATGGGAGTATATCTCAGGTTATAAGCCTTTATAAAACCTCAGGGCCTTCTCTAGCTCATTAGAGAATATTTTAGGATCTTACCGAACCAACTTAGACAAACAGTTGGCATACTCCATCACAGATAGATCCCTCTAAACAAGATTCATGAACTCTCGAGATCTAGCATAATCCAACACTTTAGGGTTCGACTGGTTGTTAAAGATGGACTTGAAATCTCCCCAATATACCTACTCATTATTACTAGTTTTAAGTACTGATTCCCACCACCTGTGGTTGGGAACCTCCACCAAAAAGGAGTCACACTTAACCCCGACCTCCTCGGGTGTGTCCAGAAACTCGATCATGGGCTCAAACCTTTCGAGCCATTCCTCTTCTTACTGGGGTTCTATGCTACTTCAGAAAGTGTGAGGCTTATTATTCAAGAACTCTTGGGCCTTTTCCTTTCTAGGACTAGTATCATACTCTCTAATAGGATTTGGTCCTTGTCCTATATCTTGGATAGCTCGTACCATGACCTCAAATATCCCCTGATCAATTGGTGTGGGATAACTCTCTATGTCTTCCTCCCATGGGTGCATGGGAGCTTTCTAGGGAGGCAAGTTTCTATAAAATACAACAGTCACAAAAATAGTATTCAATACCACAATTCTGAAAATTTTAATCAAATACATAAAATATAATTAATTTAAATACATTACAATAATAAAAGAAACAAATAATCCACCCTCGCACGATGTTCACATGTGGTCTGCATCCCACAAGTCCCACTTGGAAGTGACGTCAATCAGAAAATTCAACGTCCCTTGGTGAATCAAGGTATTCCATGAGGGGAATGTTCTAGGCACCCTAATAATGACCAAAACCATGATCCCCAAAATTTCAAGCTCATGTCTATCTCGACTCATCCAAAAATAGCAATATAACCCAAAAACATTGGCCTCCTTTAATACCATTTTGTCACGAACCGAATCTGATTGCCAATATTTCCAACACTAAATCCAAACCATGACAATGTCCGAAGGGCGTTCCCTATCCCCATGGGCTGGAAAAAGTGCCTGAGTATCAATAAACTTGGTTTTGGAATGATTTACTTAATTATGAATGCATAAAACATTGAAAATTAATAATGTGAATCTGAAATTTTCATGCCAAATAAGACTTAAGAAAAAACCAGAAATAATTACATGGTTTTAAATAAATTAAAAGAGATCCAAATAATAATAAAAATAGAATCAATTCATCCACAAGGACTACACATGCCAAGGGGTCATCACCCCTGAGCCTTCTCCACAACACCGTACCAAAGGAGGGGACTAACAACCTGGACAGCCTTCACCATAGGCTTTGCCTTTACCTGAGTAAAACATATCCAATTATACATAATCCCAATGAGTATAAGTAGGGTTTGATCCTAAGAAAAATATAATAACACCAAAATATTCCAAAGAGTATGCAATACAATGTGAAAAAAGCAAGAAGTTTTAATATATAAAGAAAGGTGGTGATAAATTTCAAGAAATGCAACTTCCAATTTAAAATAGTTGTTTAACTAAAAATTTCTGAATGTTAACATAATTAAGCATGAAATGTGAGATACTTTAAAGTACATCCAAACACAACCTAATACAAGGGTAAATACCACAATTAATATGAACACCAAAACTAGGAACACCCCTAGGAAACTAGATAGTCTCAGACCCTATGTACCTCGTACCTCGGTGTAATGTATCCAAGTCATAATCCTTTCCCAAGCACGATCCAGCAGTAGGGAACATAACCATAACCTATTGGTCCCGAAAAATCATCCAAATAGTTTATTTTGAGTTTTTTTATCCGTTTTCTCAGTGAAACAAGGACAAAACAAATCCGGTTCACTAGCCGTACTAGTACATATCAGCCCACCTAGGTACCTGGGCTTCCCCCTTTGTGCTAAAACAATTTCAGAAAGAAACACAAATTACTTCTCATATAAAAACACCACTATTGGTAACATAAAAATAATAAAGTATCGATACACATCTGATACCACTTAAAACACACCACAAAACATTTTTATTTTCAATAGCATAACTTCCCAAAATCTCACATTATTTTGCACCCAAAACTCTTTGAAATATCCACTTTGAACACTATGTGCACACTTTTTAAGTCACCAAAAAAAATTCAGTTCAATACCATTTAATGAAACCAACAATTCAGTTATTGGTCAGCCCCATATGAATCAAGAAGTTATATCTTTTAAAAACCCCCCATTGTCACACAAACACAACACTTAAAGTCCATTGGCTTCACAAACACCATTTAATCAAACTTTCGCAAGCAGAAGAAAAGTGGATAAAAATTTAAAACAGTATTTTAATCCCTAAGTTCAATAAAATCAACTCGGTAACTATATGGCAACCCCAAGTGAACCAATAAAAGAATTATATGAAAAACCCCCAATTTTACCTAAAATTGGCACTTAAAATTTACTTTCATTACAAACACCACAAAAACCAGTTTCTGCAGCAATAATAAAATTTAATAAAAATGAAAATATCATAAACAAAAAATATTTGTCGAAAATATTTCCTACACAAGGGAATCACCTACTAAAATAATGAAAACCCTGGAATCTTTGTGTGAAAATCAAATTGCACCACCACCAGACCACAAGGGACTTATATCAAGCCTAAAACCATTATAATAGACCAAGAAATACATAATCAAAGCCTAGTTTCAGAACCCTAGTTTTTTGACATTAGGAACCCCAAGTATAAGGGAAGAAACCCTAAGAATATTGAATGAAACCCTATGCAAATTGAAATAAGAATGAAGGAGAGCCACTTACTTGAGAGATATTTAAGAAATCACCCAAAATAGAGAAGTATATAAACTTTAAAACATCAAAAAATGAAATTGAGGTTCTAATAAGGATGATAAGGTCATTTAGGAACTGGAATGGGGGAAAAGAGTAAGAATTGAAAGAGTTGTAAAGAAAATAAGTTACCTCTTCAAATATGGATGATTTGAGAAACCCTATGAAGTTCTGCCCTAATTCAAAATGCATACGAGATCCAAATTGGGAGAAAGGATAAAGGGTGCACGGCTGGGTTCAGTGGTCTTGGGTGTCACTTGTAATCACTGAAAAATAATAAAAATTGAATAAGTTATTAAATAAACAAGTTTTTTAAACTAGAAATAGGCTTCAAGGTTGGCCCAATTCCTTAAATAAAAACCCAAATCCACTATTATTATGGATTCTCAAGGGGTCCAAATTGAAATGGTGGTGTTAAAATGTCTAGGGAGGCCATTTAAAAATTTGAATGGATTAAAATGTTGAAAAATGAAGGAGTTATAAAAGAAAAAAATATATTTAAATCAGGAAATGGGCTCAGGATTTGGCCCAAATTTCAAAAATGCACCACTTCCACCAAAATTCATGGGAAAACCCCAAAATAAAGAAAGAATAGAAATTAAATGAAAAATAAATTTAAAATAAATTATTTATGCGACAATTATCACCACAATGAAAACTTTCCATCCCAGAAATTCCACCATAATCTTGATCGGTATACAGGAACGGGTACACTTCCTCAACCCATGACTTCCGCTCCCAGGTCTTATGTGTATCACTACCATGATGACAAAGAATCCGGACCTGGGAAATAGACTTCCCTTGAAGAACTGTCTCTTGGGAGTCTATTATTTCACTCGTCGCTCAAAAACTAAAAAGTCAGGCTCTATCTCTAGTTCTTCCCAACTCAGCACATGGGACGAGTCCGGGATGTATTTCCTCAACCAGGAGACATGGAAGACGTCAAGGATGGCTGTAAATGGAGAATGTAAAAACAAAATATGTGCCACTTTCCCAATACTCTCGCTGATCTCAAAGGATCTTACATATTATGGCGTCATCTTCCCTTACTTTCCCAAACAACGATGGCCTAGATAAGGGGACACTTTCAAGAATACCCTGTCACCCACCGAAAACTCTAGGTCTCGATGCCTTTGGTCAACATATGATTTATGATGACTATGAGCTTCCAATAAGTGTTTCCTGATCAACTTTCCCTTCTCATATGTCTCATACACTAGACTCAGACCCAGTAGTGAGGTCTCACCCACCTCAACCCAATATAGGGGGGACCGACAAGGATGACCATAGAGTGCCTCAAAAGGATCCATTAGAATCAAGGATTGATAACTATAATTATAAGAAAATTCAACCAACCCTGAATGGGTATCTCAGGAACATCCAAAGTCCAAAACACATGGATGGGGCATGTCCTCCAAAATCTGATTCACCCGCTCTATCTTACCATCTGTTTGAGGATGGTATATCATGATCATCTTAATCTCTGACCCGAAGGCCTTCTGAATTCCTTCCAAAAACCAAGAAGTGAAGATGGGTTCTCTATCTGAGACAACTGTTGATGGCACACCATGGAGTCTCAGCACCACCTGAAGATAAAAACTACCCAACTCATCTACTTTAGCTATATATTTGATCGAAATAAACTGGTCTGATTTGGTCAGATGATCAATCGCCACCCAAATGGAATTCTTACCCCATGGTGTGCGAGACAAACCAACAATGTAGTCCATGGAAACCTCATCCCACTTCCAGATAGGAATGGGTAATGTCTAGAGCAAACTAGAGGACCTTGTATGCTCTACTTTCACCTATTTCCATGTGTATCACCTCGACACAAAGTCCGCTATGTCCTGTCGCATACCTGGCCACCAAAACTGTCATCATACATCATAATACATCTTGGTTTCACCTAGATGTACAGCCCACTAAGACTGGTGGCTATCCTACGTCACCACCATCCACAGAGACGACGACAGTACTAAGTGGCCCTTGAAGCACAAGATACCCTCGGGAGAGGATGACCAATCAGAGGATGTCTCCCCACCATGAATAAACTACCTAGACAACTGATAATGTAACACCTGAGATTTTTATAAAATATTTTTTTTATGTTATATACATCATCAATGTAATCTTTCACTACACACAACACTATCTTGGCTTGCTTTACACGCAATCGCAACCTTCCTCAATAGCTTTCGTTGTATGCAATACCGAGTTTCACTAAACAATGATATGCTATTAAAATATTATTAAAACTAGCTGTTATGAATAGTAATATCCACTTTTTGAAATTTTATATATTTTATCTTTCAAAATGGACTTCATTTTTGGATTCGGAATATCGAAATTAGCCTAGGGTGAAATTTTGGTATTTTTCTGAAAACTTTCAATTTTTGATGAATAGTGAAAACACTGGGTTACTATTTAAAAACCGACTTTTTATTTAAAAAAAATATTTATTTTATTTAAATTTATTTTAGGAAAAAATTGATACATAATACCTATATAAGTTCATTGTAATTCATTGGAGTCATTTTATAATAATTTTAGATATATAAAAATTTTATTGAACTTTTCACCGTCTTTTACCCACCTCCAAGGAGAGTTTAAAAATTTATATAAAACTTAATTTTACCTCCTCTATGAGTGAAATTTCAAAAATATGAGAGACATGGTTAATATCAAGGCGCAAAATGAGGTTCAATAAGATAAAAATAATTTTTGGTGAATAGTAACTTTTTACTTTTATTTACCACGATTTAAAGTAAATAGGGTAATTGAGGGAAAAAATGATATTATTATTACCCTAACACATGTCCTAATTATATTGGATAAGTTTAATTCGATAAAAAACAACCTTAGGAATAAAATATGTCCATTTAGGTCCACTTGGATTAGATTAGGACATTTATTATTAATTTATTTAAAGAAGGGTTAAAATAGTTAAAATCAAAGTTTAATAACTAAATAATTTTTAATATAGGGTTTAACATAAGATAAATTCGACTATAAAAATTAATTAAAAAGGTAAAGAAAATTCCTAAATAATGGAATTTTATTTATAATTTTTAGACATTAAATAATTTAATTTATTTATGACACAATGATGATGCAGTAGTTATCTTATTAATGAAATATTAACATAATTGATGTTATAAATACCCAAATAAATTTAATTTGAGACTTTTTATGACTTAAAATAATTTTCTAGGTTAATATGACATGTTAGTATTTATTTAATTAACTTTATTCGAACTAATAATGTTGTTATGATTTTCACAAAAATCAATTACCAAATAGTATCAAAATTGACATAAAATAGTTTTTAAAACAAATATTATATTATTAAGTGTTATTTTATTCCTAAAAATATAATGTTCAAAAAAATGAGTTATATAACGTTATATATATTAATAATAAACAAATTTGATTTCGTTTGTCTTGTTATATTAAGTTTATTAACCATATAGTGTAAGAAAACAAGAAGACACGGTAAAAGTTAAATTATTTAACTTAGAGTTAAATCTAAATGATAAGGTTATAATAGTAATATAAACTTGTCTAAAATCTATTTTATGAGATTATTTCGACCCATCCCCACCTTATCTTCCAAATAAATCAATTTGGAGCTTTTAAAAATAGAATATTGCATTATAATAAAATAATATTTTATATTTTTCGTAAGGTGCCCCTCTCCTCCCTTACAAAAGGGCACCTCCTCCCTCTCTTCTTCACACCACTTTGAGCCTTCAAGCTCGGCCAAACCCTGCCAATTTATCTTCTAAAATTCCATAGAAACATAATAGAGGTACGGGTCTTCTTCAAAGACCATCTGTAGAGCCCTAAGAGGAGGTTAAGAAGAGGCGCTTCAAAGAAGAGTTAATGTCCGTTACCGATTCTTTCAACTTTATTTCTTCTTCTACTTCTTTTTCTTTATTTGTTTAATTATAAAGTAATAACATCAGTATCACTAATATAATGATATGTTATTATAAGTATGAAACAACCCTATTTCACCTTCTATCCATCCTACGGAAAACGAAATCACCTCACGTGCGTACATACGGAATACCGTCTCCACGCCGTGGTGTAATCTATTTTCCACCACCACCATAGTTGGATGGGTATAATGGTGTAAATAATTACTATATATGATTATTGTAAAGTGATATTAATTCTGAAATAGTATACATACATCTCAATACAATTCCACGATCATGGGAACGATATCATCGCTCATACGTACGTAGGGCCTACCGTCTCCACGATGTGATGCGACTCATTTTACATGATCTTCAATGCTTAATGATTATATAAATGAATTGAATGAATAAATATGATATATATTACACTAATACCATTCTGGAAATAAGGTATCTATAACCTAAAAGTATAATAAGAATTTATTCAACAAAACACGCAATAAACACCCGAATAACAAGTAACAATGAAATATTACTAATAAGAAGATAAGAATATGACCATATATGATATCATAAAAATGAGTACGATTCTGGAATAAGTAGATAACATTATTTAAAACATTATACAGGAGGTTCGGACACGTATTAAGCAAATCGGACCTAAGGTAATGGAAAATCTAGCAATCCCAAATTTTATCTGAGATTTTTTATACTTCGGTAATTACTGGGGGCATATTTATCATACACATCCATGTTTCGTCAATATGTAATATTATTTATATCCTCCTACAATTTTTTAAATACAATTTTACCCTTCGGTGAGTTTTTAGTAAAATATACGAAAGGAATCGTTTGTCATTTTTCGTACAAGGTACTTTTTGACTTTTTCGTCCAAAGTACTGGAAGAATGTCTTTTTTTAACTTATACGGCATGAATGGATTTTTAGAAAATTATTTCCATGAATCTTACTTTACAAGTTTTCATGTTTATTTTTAATCAACTTATTTTATTTTATAATTATATGTCATTTTAAGAAAGGAAAATGTTTTTGAAGTAGAAAGGATATTTTCCTCAAGAATTTTACATTGATTTGATTATGTTATGATAGAATTATTTTTATGAAGTCTTTTTATCTTATATGGATTATGTTTTGATGGCACGATGTTTAAGTATCCCATTTTTATTACATGGGTTATGTTATGATGTATGATTTATGATTTTGTAGCACACATAATAATGGTTTCGTTATGAGATGGGTGGGACCTATATCTCTCTCCAATGCATTGGGTAATGATTTATATCTCATGAGATAGACATGGCTGGAATGGAAGGTTAATCCGGTTTAGTGAAACAGGACTGAAACGAGGAGTGAACTTGGTTCAGAAATGGACTTTGTCCGCTAAGATAGTCTTGACAATGAGTCTTGGATACTAAGAAATTATTCTCTATGATTATATGTGTATTCCACAAAGTTTCCTATTTTAAGTTATGATTATTGGGATTACATTTCACTATTATGACTTATCCCATGTTATGATATTATGATATTTTTTGCAGGTCAATATTTTTCAAAATGTTGTGCTCTTATAAATATGATATGATTGATATTTCTTTTGCTTACCCTTTCTGAGAATTTTAGCTCACCCTTTTGTATGTTTTATTTTCCCCAGGTCAGGAAGAAGGTTATTAAGTAAGATATTCCAAAAGGGACTCTAGATATGATTAAATAAAAGGGAGACAGTGTAGATGATTTATGAACTAGTTGTTTATGTTGCCCAGTTTCTAAAGACACACTACCTATACGGCCCTTTCATGGTTTTGTTATATGTTGTAATAAGTTTACTTCAATTATGAAGTATTAACAATGTATGTAAATTATGGTTCGTTATAGTTGGTATTAGAGGAAAGGTATAGTCAGCCTTTGGAAACTAGGATGTGAAATCCTTAGTAAGAACCCTAAGGATAAGTCTAAGCATAGAACACAATCTTAGTGTTTTAAAAATGGCCATGAACAACCTATGATAAGTACTTAAGTGTGAAATTTTATTCTTGATTATGTGGTTTTCCTATTATAAATAGTGTTGCTCACACTATTCTTTTTGGTTTTAGTCAATGGCTGGAACCCGAAGGAACCATGTTAACGCGTAATGCGACGGGCAATGCAATGATTGTCCCCCTGAGCAACCAAACGTTATGGGAGCTGGAATGAAAAATATTTTAGCCATGCTCACACAACTTTCTCAACCTATGAATCATGCAGGACTTACAAACGAGCAAAGGAAGGAGAAACATTCTGTTGAATCCTTCATGAAGCAGCGCCCACCCTCATTCAGCAGGTCTACTGATCCATTAGTGGATGAACAATGGATCAGTACCACTAAAAAGATATTTTCAATTCTTCAATGTTCTGAACATGATAAAGTCATCTTAGTAGTTTATCATTTGGAAGGTGAAGCTGATCAATGGAGGAATCTTATCAAGAATATTAGACCAAGAGATGAAATTGAGTCCATGGAATGGGACGAGTGAAAGAACTTATTTTTCAATAAGTACTTCCCTCGTATTCTTCGAATAAAGATGGATAAGGAATTTCTTGAACTAAAGCAAAAGGATGATGAATCTGTTGGTACCTACGAAGAAAATTTTACAAGACTTTCAAGGTATGATTTTGGTATTATTATCCAACCTGTGAGTAAGATCGATCAATTATTTATTGGCTTAAAACCATGTCTTTGAAGGGCATTATCCATAAGGTACTTCAACAGCTACGAAGAAATCGTTCGATGTGCTCTCAAGGTTGAGATAGAGATTGGAGTAACCCATCAGTCATATGAATTTGATAAGAAGAGGAAAATGGAATTCAAAGGACAATCTAAAGAGCACACTGAAAAGAAGATGAGTTTTCCCTTATGCTCAAAGTGTGGAAAGAAACATGGAGGGAGTTGTCTTAAAGGGACAAGTAAATGTTTCAAATGTGGAAAGTAAGGTCATCGGGCATTTAAATGTCGCAATGATGGGAAGAAGATGTCTAGTGATGCGAACAAAGAAAAGGCTACACAGAGTGCACCTCCTACACTTTAATGTTACAAGTGCAAGAAAATGGGTAATTATTCTAATCAATTCCCTAATCCAAGGGTTGTTGATGATGATCGATTTCAACAAACTCTTAAGGCTAAAGACAAAGGAAAGTCACATGAAATTTCCACCAGCGATGTGGAGTACGATAACGAAGTGGTGAAAGGTACACTTACCGTCCACTCTAAATTAGAAAATGTTTTATTTGATTCTGGATCCACCCACTCTTTTATTTCTGTAGAATTTTATACGGGTATCGTCATATTACCACAACAATTAGTTGTTGAGTTAGCTGTGACAACCCCTAATGGCACAACAATCTCATCAAAAGTTTATAATTCTACTCTGATTGAAGTTTGTGGGAAAGTGATTCCTAAAAATCTTGTGATCCTTCCCACAGTGGAATTTTATGTGATTCTTGGCATGGATTGGATTTCTTTATATGGAGCTCATATCAATTTACAAACAAGGGAAGTTACATTTCATATTCCAGATCAATCTATGATCTTCTATCGATGCAAGGATGAACATAACCTTCCAGTGGAAATTTCTTCCATCTTATGGGTCTTGATTCCACTAAATGAAGGTTATTTATCTCAAATGGTTGGTGAGAAACTCATGATTAAGAATATTCCCATTTTACGGGAGTTTGATGATGTCTTTCCAGAGGAATTTCTGGGTCTTCCACCAAATCGTGAAGTTGAGTTTTCAATAGAACTCATGCCAGGTGAGTTGCCTATTTCAAAGACACCTTATAGAATGGCCCCAATTGAGTTGCAGGAATTGAAGAAGCAACTCCAAGAGAAACTTGATAAGGGATTCATACGCCCTAGTGCATCACCTTGGGGAGAACATGTTCTGTTTGTTAAGAAGAAAGATGGATCAATGAGACTATGAATTGATTATCGAGAACTTAACAAGATCACAATCAAGAAAAAATATCATCTCCTATGCGTTGATGACTTATTTGACCAACTACACGGAGCTCAATACTTTTCCAAGATTGACCTTCGTTCAGGGTATCATCAATTAGGGGTCAAAAGGGAGGATACCAAAGACAGCTTTCCATACAAGGTATGGACACTATGAATTTATAGTGATGCCATTTGGTCTTACTAATGCCCATGATATCTTCATGGATCTGATGAATAGAGTCTTTAGAGACTATCTAGATCAGTTTGTGGTAGTCTTTGTAGACAATAATTTTGTCTATTCAAAGAGAAAGGAAGAACATGAAGATCACTTGAGAATTGTATTAAAGACCCTGAGAAAGGAGAAGCTTTATGCCAAACTTACCAAGTGTGGATTTTGGCTTCAAAAAGTTTCATTTTTGGGTCACATAATCTCAGAAGAGGGGATATATGTGGATCCAGCAAAAACAGAGGTTATCAAAAGATGGTCGAGACCAACAACAGTAACGGAGATCCGAAGTTTTCTTGGTTTGGCTGGATATTATCGACATTTTGTGAAAGATTTTTCACGATTATCTAATCCACTCACTGGGTTGACTTGAAAATGAGTTAAGTTCGTGTGGACTGAGGAATGTGAAGATAATTTCAAGGAGTTGAAAAGAAGGTTATCCAGTGCACCTGTGCTCACACTGCCTTGTAGTGGAGAAAGGTTTGTGATCTATAGTGATGCATCCAAGATGGGGTTGGGGTGTGTTCTCATGAAAAATGATATGGTGATAGCTTATTCCTCATGAAATTTGAAAATCCATGAGCAAAATTACCCAACTCATGATTTGGAGTTAGCTACGGTAATCTTTGCATTAAAGATTTGGAGGCATTATCTTTATGGTGAAAGGTGTGATATTTATACTGATCATAAAAGTTTAAAGTATATTTTCACACAAAAGGAGCTGAATATGCACAAAATAAGATGGTTGGAGTTTATTAAGTATTACGACTGCTCAATTCATTACCACACTGGGAAAGAAAACAAGGTGGCAGACGCATTAAGTCGACAAGACCATGCTAGTTTATCCATGATGAGGATAAAAAAAGATCCAATATTTATGGATTTACAAAGGATGGATCTTGAAATTATAATGGAAGGGAAAATATCATATATTTATCAAATGAATGTTCAACCATCTATACATGCGAAGATTAAAGAAGCACAGAAAGAAGATGTAGAGTTACAAAAGAAGGTGAGAAATGTTCCTGAAGTCAACCTCGATTGTTAAGGGATAATAAAGTTCAAAAATCGGGTTTGTGTTCCTCCCATCCCCGAATTAAAGGAGCTACTGGATGAGGCTCATAGTTCTTCATTCTCCATTCATCCTAGAAGTACGGAGATGTATAGGGACCTGAAAGAGTACTTCTGGTAGGATGGGATGAAAAGAGATGTTGTTGGATTTGTCTCTTGATGCTTAGTTTGTCAGCAAGTTAAAGTTGAGAGACAGAAGTCTAAGGGGATGTTACAACCATTACCCATACCTGAATGGAAATGGGAAAACATCACTATTGACTTTTTCACCGGACTTCATAAAACATCCAAAGTTAATAATATTATCTGGGTCATAGTTGATCGTCTTACAAAGTCGGCACACTTCATTGCTATTAGAGAGGATTTCTCTCTGGATCATCTTGCCAGGATATATGTGAAGGAAGTGGTAAGATTGCATGGAGTACCACTTTCCATTATATATGATCGGGATCCGAGGTTTACCTCAATGCTCTGGTGAAGTCTTCAGCATACTCTGGATACAGAGTTGAGTTTCAGCACTGCTTATCATCCTCAGACAGATGGTCAGTCTGAGAGAACAATTCGAACTCTACAAGATATGTTAAGAGCTTGCTCTATGGATTTTAAAGGTGGTTGGGATCAACACATACCTTTGGTGAAATTTTCTTATAATAATAGCTTCCACTCCTGTATTCAGATGGATCCTTATGAAGCTCTCTATGGAATTAAATTCTGAACTCCAACTTACTGGGATGAATTTGGGGAAAGAAAGCTATTAGGACCTGATCTTGTTGATGAGATGGCAGAAAAGGTCAGATCTTTTCAAAAACACATAAGAGCAGCTCAGAGTCGACAAAAAATTTATGTTTATAACCGAAGAAAAGACATAGAGTTTAATGTGGGTGATAAAGTGTTCTTGCGAATATCTCCTTGGAAGAGAGTAATAAGATTTGGAAATAAGGGAAAGCTAATCCCTAGGTATATCAGTCCTTTTGAAATACTAGATCGTGTTGGGAAGGTAGCTTACCGATTGGTGCTTCCACCAAATCTCTCTCAAGTTCATGATGTGTTCCATTTATCGCTCCAGAGAAAGTACATACCTGATCCTTCACATGTACTCAGCTCAGAAGTTGTACCCCTGGAGTAAGATGTTTCTTATGAAGAACAGCCGATAGAGATTCTGGATCTTAGCGAAAAAGTCCTACGAAACAAGACCAATCTCTTGGTGAAAGTTTTATGGAGGAACCACCAATTAGAATAAGCTACATGGGAGCTTTAGGATATGATTAGGGAGAGGTATCCTCATCTGTTTGTTACAAAGTGACAAATTTCGAGGGCGAAATTCATTTTAAGGGGGGTAGAATGTAACACCCGAGAATTTTATGAAATATTTTGTTTTTATGTTATATACATCATAAAAGGAATCTTTCACTACACACAACTCTAGCTTGTCTTTCTTTACACGCAATCGTGACCTTCCTCGATAGCTTGTGTTGTACGCAATACCGAGTTTCACTAAACAACGATTTGCTATTAAAATATTATTAAAACTATCCGTTATGAATAGTAATACCAAATTTTTGAAATTTTATATATTTTTTCTTTCAAAATGGACTTCATTTTTCGGTTCGAAATATTGAAATTATCCTAGGGTGAAATTTTGGTATTTTTTGGAAAACTTTCAATTTTTGATGAATAGTGAAAACACTGGGTTACTATTTAAAAATCGACTTTTTATTTAAATAATTATTTATTTTATTTAAATTTATTTTAGGTCAAAATTGATACATAATACCTATATAAGTTCAATGTAATTCATTGGAGTCATTTTATAATAATTTTAGATATATAAAAAGTTTATTAAACTTTTCACCGTCTTTTACCCACCTCCTAGGAGAGTTTGAAAATTTATATAAAACTTAATTTTACTGCTTCTATGAGTGGAATTTCAAAAATCCGAGAGGCACGGTTAATATCAAGGAGTAAAATGTGGTTCAATAAGATAAAAATCATTTTTCGTGAATAATAACTTTTTACTTTTATTTACCACGATTTAATGTAAATAGGGTAATTGAGGGAAAAATGATATTATTATTACCCTAAAACGTGTCCTAATTCTATTGGATAAGTGTAATTCAACCAAAAACGACCTTAAAAATAAAATATGACCATTTAGGTCCACTTGGATTAGATTAGGACATTTATTATTAATTTATTTAAAGAAGGGTTAAAATAGTTAAAATCAAAATTTAATAACTAATTCATTTTTAATATAGGGTTATACATAAGATAAATTCGACTATAAGTATTTATTAGAAAACTAAATATATTTTCTACATAATGGTATTTTATTTATAATTTTTAGTCATTAAATAATTTAATTTATTTATGACACAATGATGATGCAGTAATTATCTTATTAATGAAATATTAACATAATTGATATTATAAATACCCAAATAAATTTAATTTGAGAATTTTTATGAATTCCAATATTTTTATAGGTTAATTTGACATGTTAGTATTGATTTAATTAACTTTTTAGAACTAATAATACTGTTATGATTTTCACAAAAATCAAATACCAAATAGTGTCAAAATTGACATAAAATAGTTTTTAAAACAAATATTATATTATTAATTGTTAATTTATTCCTAAAAATATAAGGTTCGGAAAAATGACTTATATAAGGTTATATATATTAATAATAAACAACTTTGGGTTTTTTGGCTTTTTATAGTAAGTTTATTAACCATATAGTGTAAGAAAACAAGAAGACACGGTAAAAGTTAAATTATTTGACTTAGAGTTAAATCTAAATGATAAGGTTAAAATAGTAACCTAAACTTGTCTAAAATATATTGGATGAGAGGATATAGACCCATCCCTACCTTATCTAAGAAATAAATAAATTTGGAGCTATTAAAAACCGAATATGACTTTATAATAAAATAATATTTTATGTTTTTCCTAAGGTGCCCCTCTCCTCCCTTATAAAAGGGCACCTCCTCCCTCTCTTCTTCACACCACTTTGAGCCTTCAAGAACAGCCAAACCCTGCCGGTTTATCTTCTCCACTTCCCAAGAAACATCTTAGAGGTCCTGGTATTCTTCAAAGACCATCTTTAGTTCCCTAAGAGGAGGTTAAGAAGAGGCGCTTCAAAGAAGAGGTAATGTCCGTTACCGATTCTTTCAACTTTATTTCTTCTTATACTTCTTCTTATTTATTTGTTTCATTTTGCAGTAATAACATCAATATCACTCATATACTGAAATTCTATTATAAGTATGAAAAACTCTATTTCACCTTCTATCCATCCTACGGAAAACAAAATCACCGCGCGTGCGTACGTACGGAATACCGTCTCCACGCCGTGGTGTAATCTATTCCCCCCCCCCCACCATACTCGGATGGGTATAATGGTGTAAAGAATAACTATATCTGATTATTCTAAAGTGATATTAATTCTTAAATAGTATACATACACTTTAATACAATTCCACGATCATGGGAATGATATCATCGCTCGTGCGTACGTACGGCCTACCGTCTCCACGATGTGATGCGACTCGTTTTACATGATCTTCCATGTTTAATGATTATATAAATGAATTGAATGAATAAATATGATATATATTACACTAATACCAATCTGGAAATAAGGTATTTATAACCTAAAATAAGAATAATAATTTATTCGACAAAACACCCAATAAACACCCGAATAACAAGTAACAATGAAATATTACTAATGAGAAGCTAAGAATATGACCATATAAGATATCATAACAATGATTATGATTCTGGAATAAGTCAATAACATTATTTAAATCATTATATGGGAGATTCGGACATGTACGAAGCAAATCGGACCTAAGGTAAGGGAAAATCTCGCAATCTCAACTTTTATCCGAGATTGTTTACACTTCGGTAATTACTGGGGCATATTTATCATCCACATCCATGTTTCGTCAATATGTAATACTATTTATATCCTCCTACAGTTTTTTAAATCAAATTTTACCCTTTAGTGAGTTTTTAGTAAAAGATATGAAAGGAATCTTTTGTCGTTTTTCGTACGATGTACTTTTTGACTTTTCCGGCCAAAGTACGAGAAAAATGTCTTTTTTTAACTTATACGGCACGAATGGATTTTTAGAACATTATTTCCATGAAGCTTACATTACAATTTTTCATGTTTATTTTTAATCAAATTTTTTATTTTATAATTTTATGACATTTTAAGAAAGTAAAATGTTTTTGAAGTAGAAAGTGTATTTTCCTCACAAATGGAGTTCAAGTGTTTTATCAAAATTATTTTCCATATAAGATAATATATGGTTCTATTTCTATACCTATTTTTACATTGATTTGATTATGTTATGATGGATTTATTTTTATGAAGTCTTTTTATCTTATATGGATTTTGTTATGATGGCACGATGTTTAAGAATCCCATTTTTATTACATGAGTTATGCTATGATGTATGATTTATGATTTTGTGGGGCACATAAGAATGGTTTAATTGTGAGATGGGTGGGACCTATATCTCCCTCCAATGCATTGGGTAATTATTTATATCTCATGAGATAGACATGGATGGAATGGAAGGTTAATTCGGTTCAGTGAAATAGGACTGAAACGAGAAGTGAACTCTGTTCAGAAATGGTCTTTGTCCGCTAAGATAGTCTAGGCAATGAGTCTTGACTACTAAGAAATGATTCTTATTAATATGATATGATTGATATTTCTTTTTCTTACCCTTACTGAGCATTTGAGCTCACCCTTTTGTATGTTTTCTTTCCCCTAGGTCAGGAAGAATGGTATTAAGAAAGATATGCCAAAAGGGACTCTAGATACGATAAAATAAAAGGGAGACAGTGTAGATGATTTATGAACCAGTTGTTTATGTTTCCCAATTTCTAAATACACTATACCTATACGGTCCTTTTATGGTTTTTTTATATGTTGTAATAAGTGTTCTTCAATTTTGAAGTATTAACAATTTATGTAAAGTATGGGTTATTAAAGATAAACCTCATCACTAGGATTTTCCTGATGAATCAACTCCAACAGAGAAGGAGTCAACTGGACGCTTGCCAAGAATACACCTCCACTGTGCTCCCTAGTCTCCATATACATCTGAGCAAAGAGTCCCATCAAAGCACTCTCATCACTGGACTTCCTCAATTCCTGCACTATAACTCTTTTTCTTAAGGCATTGGCCACCACATCACCCTTTCCTAGGGTATAGACAATGTCAATGTCGAACCCCTGCAAGTACTCGATCCAATGACGCTGTCTCAAGTTGAGGTCCTTATATGAGAAGATATAGTCCAAGATTTTGTGATCAGAGTAGACCACAAAGTTCTCCCCAAAGAAATATTGATTCCAAGTCTTCAAAGCATGCATCATCGCTGCTGACTCCAAGTCATGGATCAGGTAGTTCTTTTCATGTGCTTGGAGTTGGAGAGAGCCACATGCCACCACATGGTCTTCCTGCATAAGCGTGCACCCAAGACCCATACCTAAAACATCACAATAGAATACATACCCATTCCCAGCCTCATCCATAATTAGCAAAAGAGAGGTAGTCAGCTACCGCTTTAGCTCCCAGAAGGATGTCTGACATTATGGGGCCCATGCAAACCTCACCCCTTTTCAGGTGAGCGTGGTCTTCGGTGAAGAAAGCCAAGAGAAATCCGAAATGAATCACCCATAGTAACCATCCAAACTAAGGAAACTCTAGATCTTAAACAAATTCTTCAGCTTAACCCAAGACATAACCACACATATCTTCTCAGGGTCCACTGAAACCCCATGCTCCGAGATCACATGCCCCAGAAATTTCACTTCCCAGATCCATAAAGTGCATTTGGAAATCTTTGCATAAAGGAATTGATGCCACATAGTGCCCCAGAAAATCCCCAAGTGATGTTAATGTTCCTAATCAAAACTAGAGTATACTATAATGTCATCAAAAAACACAACAACAAAGGAATCCAGATACTGATGGAACACCCTATTCAGGAGAGCCATAAAGACCGTTGGAGCATTGGTCAATCCGAAGGGCATGACAAAATACTCAAAGTGGGCATACCTGCTTCAGAAGGATGTGTTTGGGATATCTGCCTCTTTCACCCTGATTTGATGATATCCTGAATATAATTCTATTTTTGAGAAGGGAATAAACCCTAATCAAATCGAATAAAACCCTGAGAAAATTGAAATAAAAATGAAGAAGACCCACTTACTTGAGGTATCTTTAAGAAATCTCCCAAAATTCACCTGTATCTGAATTTGAAAACATCCAATAATAAAATTGAGTTTCGAATAAGGAATATAAGGTCATGTAGGAACTATAATGGGGTTAAAAGAGCAATAATTGAAAGAGTTATGAAGGAAATAAATTGCCACTTCAAATTTGGACGATTTGAGAAACCCTATGAAGTTCTGCCCTAATTCGCGATGCATAGGAGCTACAAAGAGGGAGGAGAGATAATGGGTGTGTGGCTGGGTTCAGTGGGCTTTGGTGTCACATGGAATCACTGAAAAAAATGAATAAGTTATTAAATAAACAACTTAAAAAAATAAACTGGAAATGGTATTTCGGGCTGGCCCAATTCCTTAAATGAAAACCAAAACCCACTATTATAATGGATTCCTAAAGGTTCCAAATTGAAATTGTGGTGTTAATAGGTCAGGGGATTCCATTTAGGAATTAGAATGGATGAAAAAATTTTAAAAATGAAGGAGTTATAAAAGAGTAAAAATTTATTTTTAAATCTAAAAATGGGCTCACGGTTTGGCCCAAATTTCAAAAACACACCACTTCCACCAAAATGCATGGGTAACCCCCAAAATAAAGAAATAATGGAAATTAAATAAATAATACCTTTAAAATAATTTTTTTATGTGAAAATTAGACATCCATTTATATCTTGAGTAGAATTTATGTTTTGATAAAGGAAATTCTTTACTTAATTAATGAATTTAATAATTCATATTTCTTTTCAATGTTAAAATTTAACATGGGATCACGCTTTTTGGTTGATTGAATATTTATTTCTTTTTAATCAAATATCTTCTCTAGAAACGTTTTAAAGTTTATACAAAATGGTTTTATAGATGTTCACAAGGTATTATATATGATATTATATAAGGTGAAGTTAATGATATATTTCATAGAGTGTTTTTGAAGATATCCAAAAGGTTTTTGGATTTTATTTCACAAGTTATTATATATGACACAATACAAGTTTCAATGGAACAAAATATATTAGGATTTATTAAACTAGGGACACTGATGGAAATATTCCATAAAACCTATATTGTATGCGAATATATAAGTTCTTGAATTTGTGTGGATCTATAAAATATATATAAAGTATATATAATTGATGATAATATCATCCTAAGATGACCCATTATAAAAATATGAAACACATAAAAAAATTTAAAATTAATAACTATATAAAAAATGTGTACCTATTTATATAGCTACTAATACATCCTCATCAATCTTTGATAGGGTTTTATGAAGATAATGGGAGTGGAATATGTAATACTCCCACCTCTAAAGGTACCCATGAATTATAATAAACTGAACATCATATGTCCAGGATTCTTCTTTATCATGGTGTGCTATCACCTAATGTGTAAAGAAGGAAAAATTATAGATAATAAGGACTTGAGAGAATTTTTTGAGAATCATTGAATTCATAAACCTACTGCCTTCATATAGTAGTAGTTTATATAACCTTGATTATGTTCCTTGACTGATACATGTATTAACTCATGCATTAGAACACATTAGTCAATGCTTTGGTCCTAACATTCATCGTATGCATGTATTTAATGAACTTTATCACATTACATCTCATGTAATGGGTTCATACATGATATCTATGTTAGGAGATCATCCATTGAACATTGAATACTTAATTTTTGGGTTTCATATATATCATATAATTTTCTTAATATATAACAACCATGAACATATGAATAGTACATAAAATTCATGGAAAATGCAGTAGTTACCCACGGAAAACCAAGATCATATCAATAATATTATTTATGATATGATTTCTATTAATAAACTAATATTTTTTATAGGTGATGGAATAAAAACCATTTCAATTCCATAAAATAAATCCTAAATCATAAAATATGGTTCACTTCATATGCTGATAAAAAACCTTTTTTATAGATCTTACATTTTCATCACTTTTTACCTGAAATTCAATGAATAAATCTCTAAAATTTTCACATTTGGAGTGAAATTATATAATTTATATTTGTTGGGGATATTTTTTATTTAATTATGAAAATAGAAAATGATAGGATTTTAAGGTGTTCTTATTTTTTAAAATAAATCGATCAAGCCTTTTTTCATTATTTTTTGGAAAAAAGTTGTTTTTAAATTGAAATGGATAAAATTTTTCATAATTATAAACTTAAAATGATTTCAATGAATTGTATAAAACTATTTGAAGAAACCCATAATACTTTTACATTTTGTATGAATTTTATGGATTTTGTATGACTTCCAAAGATTTTCCATGAATTTTAGTGGTTCTTGTAAGTCTTTTCCATTTCATATGACTGGGGGTATATATGTTTTTCAATATACTAAGAATTTTACAAATAAAATAATACTTTCCAACAATAAAAAAGACTTCCAAAGTCTTATGAAAATCTTTTAAAACCATAAGAATTATTTCTTTATGACTTTGAAGGGTTATTATATGATTTTTTTATTTTTTAAGTATTTTATGTTCCTGTATGACTTTAAAACCCATTTCTTATACCTTATGGCATCTAATATTTGGTGTCATAAATCTTTAAAAAAGTGATCCCATATGAGTCTTATTTTGTATTCCTTCTAAAGTCTAAAAAATTGATTTATTAGGGAATGATGTCTGAGAAAATGTTTCTAATTTTCATGTATGACATTATACATAGTAAAATTTCATAAATCACCTGGAGAATAGTCTTCATGCTACTACATTTCAACCTACCCATTATCTCAGCCATGCGATTTAAACAAAATGGAGATAAAGATTTGAACATTGAGGAAAGATGCAAGGGAGATTAAATGTGTGTGACCCACATGAATTAGTTGTCATATATGCACACTATAAACCCAACTATATGAAGAATATCTTTTTCAACTTCTACCACCTAGAAGGATATTGTAAAGCTAGTTTCATCTGCATGAAGGTTCCCCAAGTGTGATTTGTAAGATTTCACCATTTTAGATATTTTTTCCCTCTATTTCATGAAATATATAAGATTCACAACATAGTATAGTTTTATGGTATTGCATAAAGTATTTTTCATAGACTACTATTGTTATAGAAAATTGATAAAAGAGATGAATAAAAATAAATTTAGATGCTTTATACATTATGGGATAAACTTATAAGAATTCATGGAAATTGATACTCTAGGAAATTACCTTATTTGTTTTTAAGTGTCATTGAATTTTTTTACAATTATTCTAAAAATATTATTTTTGAATGAAGATAACCATTTTATTTTTTGAAGATACTTTCTTATAATATATTTTTATGGTTTTCCAATCTATAAAGTAAAATAATTGATTTCACTATTTAAATTTGATAGGTGAGGTATGATTATAGTGATTTCAATTAGTGTAACTTCTTAGAGGTCTTCAAGTGGTTAAATAACTTCTATAGGGGGGATAAAAATCATATCAAGGTCTTGGTGTGTTTTTTAAGTAGAATTAGGGTTTCACACAGAGTTATTTATTTAATCATTGAGAAATTAAATTATGTAATATTATTAGACAAGGAATATGAGAGTGTCCAAAGGATCAAATTGTATCTGTTTCTACTGTCTTTGTATCTAGTTCACACTCCTTCCCAACTAGTTTCTTCATTATTCTAAAATCATATACACTACTCTATTTTCAATTGAATTTTTTTTAATTTTATAGCTTTAACTATTTTTATAAAAACCATTAAATCACCTTTTTTATTTTTTAAAACAAAATTTGATAGTTTCTGAACTTAGTCTATACCCACCCCTAGTGACAACCCTAGGATAGCTATATTTTACTTTTTATTGGATAAAATATTGATTGGGATTTTGTAAAAAAAGCCACACCGTCACTTTTTTGGCACAAAAATCATATCCTATGATTAAAGTATATCATTTTATATGATATAGTATTTATATATCATACTATATGATATACTATTTATATATCATATATAGAAGGATTTAGGACATATATCACATTTCATATCCTATTTTCACAAAAGTCGATAAGTCTCCATGGAATTTCACCTTATATTATATATTATATGATAACTCATGAAATAAAATACAAAACTATTTTGTATATATTACAAAAGACATTTAGAAATCTATCAATAAATTCAAATCATATCATATTATATGTAATTCTTTATAAACACCCATCCACCACTCTTTTTTAATTAAAAACTGAAACACTATTAGAGTATCTCTCTGGATCAAACTCAATATGAATTAATTCAACCACCAAATGTGACCTCAGAAGACTTTATATAATTGAAAATAAATATAAATCACAAGATCTATAAATGTATTCAAAGAGTGTAATCTCTAAAATAATCAATGATACTCAATATATAAAGGGGTATGGTGTGATATCTATTAAACACATGTATCTCTATACATGTTTACAATACACATGTCTCATGATAACATGAATTATCACACATTCACATTTTATAAGAGATCAAATGACCAGAGGACCTGATGCATGTCAATTCCATATAGACAAATCATACATTCTCAACTCTTCGAGTATAGAAAATCATAGTCAATAAATACATCATATTTCATTCGTATTTATGGATGAGAGAATCAGATGCCTCTCACTCAAATTGATAATCGCATCTAATTTACTATCTAGGTGTGGTCACGCACTCCCCAATTTATCTCAATCAAGGGCCTAGATGTTATACTTACCATATAAGAGGAAAAATATCAGCTTGGATAAGGTCCAACCAATTATGTGACCAGAAACATACCCAACCAACCCTTAATTAGGTATTCCAAAATGTCTTGCATAAGAAATGTATCGAATTATGAAGATTATTATTCTAGGTATCTCACCATCCTTGGGTAGTTAGGGTTAAATATGATCTATGCACCCCTATTATCCAAATAAAAAAAATTGACACTCTAAGTGGTATACTTAGTTGGTTATCTAGTGTTCCAGAAAAAATTATGCCTCATGAGAAAATTCCATATATCATACAAGAATCCTACTATTGATAATATAAAAATTTCATTATAACCAATAAAAATATTTGATGAAAAATGGTTATGTATAACTCAAATTCATACCTTGAGAAATAAATTATCACTATAGTACATGAAATATATATCTATATATACATTTATTTTTCCTATAATAAATTTCGATAAAATAAATACTACCTTTTATATGATATATTTTATATGCATGAAACTCTATTCAGATTAAATTAAAAATCCCAATATAAGCATCATTCTATCATATCATATATGATAAACTTTCATATTATCCTTAAGTTTTTTACAATTTTTGGGTTTTATTAACACATTACATCTCTATATAATACCAACCATAACACTATGAGACTATATAATAAAACCCTCAAACTAAACTCACTAGTGAGTAACATTTATAAATTAAGAAATAATTAATAATTGTGTGATTTAATAATATTATTCTTAATGTTTAAACACATGAATATATTCAAACTCATTAACTTCATATAATAAAATATTTTAATGCCAACTTTTTGCCTACTTAGAACCCTTTATGAAGTAGGGATATATAAAAAATATATAGTATTGTTTTCATTTAAAATATTTTATTCTATGTTTTTTGATAATTTCCCCCTTAAAAGAATAATTTATTAAAATATTCCACTTATGGGTGTTAATAACATATTCCCTATTATTTTAACTGGTGTCTAGATAAAAAATTTATCAAGGATAAAAAAATTATTCTTTTCCCCTTTTCAAAAAAAATATATAATATGATGAATTATAAACCATGTGTACACAATCAATCATATAAATTTTTTTCCAATAACTCTTTATTATTGAACAACTTATATTATCACACAAGAGATATTTGATTAAGATATACATTCTTTACTTAAATTCACCTGAGCTTCCTTAAATTCAATTCCTTGATGTAAAAAGAATTCCCCATCACATGAATTTAAATACAAGTTGTATCTATTATACCCTTGATTTTAAACACCAATATATTTACAATTCTTGTAAAATATAATTTTGGTATCGCATACCATTCAAAAATAAAGAATCAATTTATATTACCCCGATACCTAACATGGAAATTCCATAGAGTTTCATAAACTCTTTGAGGTATCCTAAAAAATTCCATATTATCGAATTACCACTCCTACTTATAGATATTACCTTTAGGTTTCAATGAACTCATCTAAATACATTAAAACACATTATTGGGATATCTTATAAATATTTTAACTTATTTATTTAACTTTTACCCACTTACACAATCTACACACTACCAAAACCTAAACATCACATGATTAGTTAATATTTTTTTATATTTTGAGAACATCTGGAAAACTTCACTTGATATCCATTCATTTGTTCATAACATTTCAATAAATGATAATAAGATGAATTCCTTAACCATAATAATCCCTTCTAGTATCACTAATTCATTAACATGATAAACTATATTGAGCATGTGATTAGAGACTAAAATTACATAGGTCATTTAGAAACTAATTCCTTTTAAACCTAAGTTAATTAGTATATGCTTCAACAGTATATAAAATATTCTATTTAAAAACATCAATACTTGGTTATTCATAAAGGTGATGCTCTGATACATGAAACATTCATTAAAATTAAGAACTCTTTTTAGGTTACCAATCTAATAAATTTATTACATTATGAATTTGCTTCCTAAGAATAATCTTATGGTTTAGTTTTATAGTGATGATGATATTATCTAGAATATAATATTTTATCTTATAAACATAATATTTTATTAACATTAATAAGTAATTTTATTAAAAGGAATCCCACTTAAATGATAGCCCAATTTAAAATCATATTATCTATTAATAGGATATGATCTATATTTCATCATGAATTACGCTAGTTTATTAACATAAATAATCCAAGATTATATATTGTAGACAATAGTTGTTAATAATATCGTATATGAATCTTGAATAATTGGTTGGATAAACTATTTATAAAAATATACCATGTGGATTCACTCAACTCCATTAATCTATTATCCTAATCATTAAAGTTTTAATGAAACCTATAACTCAAAGAAAACACCAAGTACAATGAATAAAACTGTTAGTGTCACCTTGTTACTTGGTTTCCTAACACTAGATAATTTATAGACACCTAACCATTATAGTCACACATAATGAATGATTGAGGGTGTGAAAAGTGTTACTTTGGAAGGAATCTAAAACCTAGTATTCAGAGGTGATTATATCACCCCATATAATCTCATGTTATTACCTTTTTATATTTATACTTCTAGGTATTTGGTTTTGGAATCATATTCCATCCACCAAATCAATATGTTAAAACCAAGTTGACGTTTGAATAATTACACAACCCATGGTTTCTATTACTCACATAAAAATTGAATTCAAATATATTTAAAAATATCCAAATTCATATCATTAATAAGGTATATTAATTATTCATATAAAGTATTATAATAAAATGAGATGTACAATCTCAACATGAGTAATACTAGAGCCATAGATATCCAACCCTTACCCTTCAAGAATAAGGAATAAGCCTCTAGCATAGTGGGGATTATGACCCAATGTTTCTCTACCCATGGGAATTTTACTAAAATAATAATTCAATAAATTATAAATCTAACACATAGTATATTTAAATTAAATTCAACAAATAAATTCAAGATAATAAATTCTATTACAAATCTAGGTCAAGTTAGATTAAACCTAAATTTTATATTCTCATTCCTAGTATAGTATATAAATTTATAAGAATTATATTGACAACATAAATTAAAGAATTAAATTATTCAAAATATATAAAAACATTACAATATTTAGTAATAAATAATGGAATATCCTTTAAATGATTATAGAATATGATGAAAATTTTTGAAAAGGTGGGAAGATGGTGAAGGGTCATGCTCGCTCCAGCTTCGTCACTCTATGATTCCCTATCCAAACATGATGGTTAGTTCTCTAGAACTTCCCCCTCTAGAGGGGGATGGAAGTCCCCCACCTACATTACAATATTCTCTTTATAGGATTTTCACCTCTTTTATTATCCCATAACATCTTCCACCATTTTTGTACATCTCACTATGTCCAAATGTCCTTTTTTCTAATTGAATCTCAAAGTTGTTCATATCCTATTTGGAATTTATGGAGGTATAATACCTTCATCGATGTTCCTTGGTAGATTTATTTGGTCATTATAATCTATTGTATAAATCTCTTGATATATTCATTAATTTCTCTGGGGGGTTTTCCTCTCATGTTATGGTAGGTCTACTCAACTCAAGACATTTTATTATTCGGTTCTATAATGATGATGATATTTCTCTCTTTGGATCTAGATGTAAATGTATTGTCAATGAATTTAATTTATTTTTATTTACCTAGTCCTCTGAATTCCATATGTCTCGAGACCGTTCGATGATAGTTATTTGGGTTTAATTCCCCAATTTACCCACCCCATTTGAAATCCTAGTTGTTTTGTCCATTTTTGGTAACCTTTTGGGTCATTTCTTGATCTTTGACTGTTTTTTTAATGCTATTTGGAATTCCATTTCTCCCTATATATGTATTGTGGATAATGAATCAAATAACCCAATGGAGTCCATGTGTATTGAAGTATAATAAGAGTGTAGATTCTCTCAAGTGGTGATCTTCTAATCCTAGTGAAACTTTTTTACTTCCTATAATTGGTTGGATTATTTGCATCCTGGCACTCCACGGTGGTTCTTACAAGCACCATGTTTTTTTATTTTAAAAACTCCATCAATGGTATTATTGGATGAGATGATAATTTTATTCCTAGGAAACTAAAATCCATCCCTTCTTCAAAATTATTTTATTCCCAATCTAGAATCCAATAAACCCCCAGTTATAACCCTTCTGGGAATATTTCCCTGAATTCTCCAACCCCCCCCCCCATATTTTTTGGAATCACATCACACTAGACCTTTTTTTATTTTAAATAGAAATCTATATATTGGACACTATATTGAATAAAAAGTGTTTTTATATTGGAGGATTATTCTCTAGTGCTTAAACACTATAATTATGTGGAATTAGGTTTCATATTTAGCCATGGTGGGACAAGAATCAACCACTCGGTAGGTTTTAGTGACTGAAATTTTGAGTCTTGAGGAGTAAAAAAATGGTACTGTGTAGGATAGATGTGTAATACTAGGAATTTATGTTATGGAAATGACAATGAAAAAGGGAATCATAGAGCTTAAAAGAATTAAACTCAAGAGATTGAAGAATATACACTAGAACCTTCAGAGAGTGAATCAGAGTTATAGGATTCAAAATTATTCAGGGTAGATAAAATGAATATAAAAATGGAAACATTTTATTTAGTGGATATCTAGTTAACAAGTGTTGTAGAAATATGTCTATTAATGATTATTCTAAGATTACAAAGACAATTTCCACCTAATAGGTAAGGAAATACCTCGTAATAGAACAAGGAAAAGATGATGGAATGGGAATGAATAAAGACACAATTAGTGGAGGGGATACTAACATGCCCAAGACTGATTATAAAGTGTTAGTGGTTAAGAAAACTTTACCCTACTTAGTATAAGAAATAAAATCATTATGTGAGAAGATGGATTGGAAAGATGAAGGGGTAAAGATGAGTAATAATAGCAAGTTTAGCTATCCACAAACAAGTTCCAGCTAACTCTAGAAGTTGGTGGTGTTCTATCAAACAATCTAGAACATTTTCTTCACTCAAAATTAGAAATAGAGGCTGATTATTTACCCATATGGGGGAAAAATAAAAAGTCAGGAGACTGTACAAAATAGAGATAGAATCCTACAAGATTGAGGAATGTGAAAAATTAGTCAACTAACAAGATTTTATCTTGTTTCATGGTTTCAAAAAGAGTAAGATCTGTGTGGATAATTACATCATAATCTGGGAGAAATGCTTCACTACTTATAAGTACTCTTAGAAGATAACCCAGAGAATAATTAAATTTCCATGGAATAGAGTTTACATAGGGTAATTAGTTCTATCACTCTAAAATTATTCTAGAATGACTTTATAATGTATTAAGGGGAAAACACCTTTCCTACTATTTTTGGCACCTTCTAAGGTTCACACTTAACCTATAAATGTGTATTTCTTGGAATAAAAATACTTCAATTACTTGAAATAATTTCTTAATAAATGAATATTTTATAAATTGAGTTACGCGATCAATAATTATGAACAATTTAAGAAAAAAAAGCTTAATTGAAAACTTTTGATAATTTTAGTTTTATTTATTAAGGAAATTCCATTATTTTTTAATAAAAACTCAATATACTAAATTTAGAATACAAAAAATTCACATTAACCATTATATGGAATTTTATATTAAATATTTTACATTTTTATGGATTACAAACATTTTATAATTCAATTTTTGTAAAATACTTACATAATTATAATTATCACATATTTAAATTTTCTTTAAACAATGATCACATTAATCATCAAAAAAATTCTTGAGGTTTAAATAATTTCTTAATAATGAACATTTAATTTAAACACTTTAATTTAATCATTATTAACATCTCATAATTTTCTTAAATATAAGCACTTTATAATATCTCTTAATTTTTAATTTATAAATTCTATAACTTTCCCATCATGAGTACCAAATAAGCATGTTATTTTATAATCACAAGGTATTACATAAGATTTTATAAAATCTATTTATAATATTCACTTTTAATATCATGACATATTTATTAATAAATATTTTATAAAAAATAATATTTAATTATAAAATCATTATAATTTAATAATTTATAAAATATTTATAAAATATCAAATATCACCAAAATAACTTTTATTTTTCTTTAAAAACATTTCATAAATAATTAATTCAATTTATAATTGAAAATAACTGAAAATAAAAAATTTATTCCTAAATTGTACTTTATGATTTAGCTACAATCGTATGACCTGATGTAAATCATTTTCTACATTCCATGCTAAATCACTGGCTATGATCCATAACATTGAGCGACATGAACAATCAATCATACTATATGACTAAAATCCAACCCCTAAAATATAGTATACATGTAGTGTGAAAATTTTATTTAACAATAGACATTTATATCACCTTAGTGATTCGATGCTCTATATTTCAAAAATGGTATAATAAATATTGTTGGTTACATTAAAAAATGTTTAAAACTATGAATTTAAGAAATCCATGATTTTAAATTTTTATATGGATTATGATATTATAAATTATAATCCATTGTATAAAACTAGTTGAAAAAAATAAGAAAATTATTTTTCATTATAGCTAAAAAAATATGGAATATAATTCATAATTTCTTCATTTCCATGCATGATTTTCCAAATTCAAGAACATAGGAAGCTCAGATACCATTTTTGGGATTATTAGAGTTCTATAATCTCTTTATAAAACATTTTTATGTTATCATAACCCAATCCCAAGATCACCCATGTATAGAAATATGAAACGTGCATAAAACTATAAATTAAGAACAATGAAAACCATGCATACCTTTTGTTATAGCCACTCCAATATCCTCATATTTATTCAAAAGTGTTTTGAAACAACTCTAGTTATCATAAATTGATCGATTGAATATTAATTTAAGGGTCGTTGGATTTTTCCTTGGATTTGGTACGGTGTTCTGGGCATATTATGACCCCAAAAATAATATATTAAAAATATTATATATATTAAAGAAAGTGAACACGTAGTTTTAGAATTAATGGAATTCCATTATTTAATACCTCAAATGAAAAATATGTGATCATTATTGAATCTAGAAAATATATTTTACCTTAGGAATGAAATAATTTTGGTCAGTGTTAGATATAATGTTGAAGTATTTTCATTGGAAACTATGTTAAATAAATTAAATAATTAAATTATTTAATTTATTAAATACACAAAACCCAGTCTCACCTCTATATATATGTTGTTATGGAAACACCTTAGTGTTAGTTTCAAAACCCTAGAATACTAAGGTGTAATAGATTAATGAATTTTTCATAATTTAGATATCCTATAATTGTTTTTTCACGATTATGTGGTTCCTAACTTGGAAAAATGTTTCTTAATATGTGTTTTTTGGTTTTAATCAATGGATGGAACCTAAAGGAACCGCCTTAATGGTGACTGTGATGGATAATGTAATGATTATTCTCTTGAGAATCCAAATTATATGGGATATGGAATTAAAAAACCTTTTTGTTATTATCACATAGCTTTATCAAACTATGAATCATGTTGGGATTCTAAATGATCAAAGAAGGGAACAATGTCTTGTTGAGTCCATAATGAGGAAAAGTCCACCTTCTTCCAACTGGACTTCCAGTACACTTTTTTCTAAACACTAGATCAGTACCAATGAAAAGATATTCTCTGTTATACAGTGTTAAGAACGTGATAAGTCTATCCTAGTTGTTTTTCATATGGAATATTATGCAATAAAGTGGTGGAATATAATAAAGAATACGAGAAAGAAAGATGAAATTGAATCCCTGGATTGGGAAGAGTTTAGGAGATTATTATTCAATAAGTAATTTCCTCCCTTTCTTTGTATAAATATGGAAAAGGAGTTCCTTGAGTTGAATCAAAAGTATGATGAAACTGTCAGTACCTACGAAGATAATTTCACAAGACTTTCGAGGTACGCTTCTGGAATTACCATCCAGCCAGAAAGTAAGGTTGATAGGATCTTTAGTGTCTTAAAGCCATGCCCAAGAAGCGAATTGTCTATAATATATATTGGTAGCTATGAATATATTGTTCATTGTCCAAAAAAAGTTGAAATTGAGGTTGTATATACTTATCAATCTCATGGTTTTAATAAGAAGATAAAGTTGAAGTTTGGAGGACAATAAAAAAACAATGGAGATAAGAAGATGATCCTTCTTTTATGCCCTAAGTGTGGAAAGAAGAAAGGATGGAATTATCTTAATGGGACTAATAAATATTTTAAGTGTGTAAAGGAATTTCATTGAGTGGTTTAATGTCGATGTGATAGAAAAAAATATATATAATGAGAAAAATAATGAGAAAACTCCACAGAAAAAACCTACCACACATTAGTGCTTCAATTTTAGAAAGTTTGCACGTTTCTCTAAAAAGAGCACAAATACAAGAGTTCATAATGGTGATCAGTTCCAAAAACCTCTAAAGACAAAGGATAAAGAGACAAAATATTAAATCACAATGGATGAAGTAAACCATGATAATTGGGGAACTCCATAGTGGGGAATTTCCTATTGTATTTTTTAAAAATAAAATCTATGAAAATATTGTCATTCATCCTTTAGTAGAACATGATATGAGTCTAATCATTTATTATCTACATAAATTTTGGATTAATAAAATTATGTTTCTTATCGAGATTTAAAATTATGAACCCAAGATTCCAATATAAAAGTGTTTTTAAAGATAAGAGAATATTTAAGTAATGAAGGGTGAATTATCTTTTAGAATCATGTATGTTTTCAATAAGGATTTTTGGAAATTCATATTATGAAGATGTTTCCAAGAGAATGTAATATGAATTTAGTCATGTTTTTTTATGTGATGACACATGCGGGGCCAATGTTAAGCTGATTTCATGAAAATCTTTCCAGTGTTTTAGATTTTCCACTTTAGGAAAGGTTATAAGGTTACCCATTTATGGAAAGTTTAATTTAATCTTTATTTGGAGTTTCTGAGATTAAATTATTATCACACCACATAAGGATTTATACATATTGGATAACCTTTTAAAATAATATTTCATTTATGGTAACTAGAGAGATATGGGATGACTTATCATGGATCTCGTGATCTATTTGTGCTTTAGGAAACAAAAATTCTCCTTCCATTTTAGAGAAAGTGGTAAAGTGTAAATTGGTCGAGACATGACCAATGGGTGAGATTTTACAAAAGAAATGGAATGAAATAAAGTAAGTATAAATTCTCATGAATATTATTCAACCTTAGGGAAAGGATATTGGAACCAAAAAGGTTATCCTAGTTCCTTATTTTCTAATGAATCAAATTCTCCCTTAGAAAATTCCATATTTATGGATTTGTGATTATTCACATTCTTTGGACCAAGTTCTCTATCACTCTCCTCCGAAACATGATAGTTATATTTCTCTTCCATGTCCATGTTTTCACTTTACACCTATTTTCTCCTCTGTGGAAACCAAGTTATATGTTACTTTTGGTAACCATTATGTTTACGTAATTCTTTTTAAAGTCAGTTTTGAGATTCAATTTTATGATGTGGGTTTCTATGAAAGGAACTTAAATGTTTAATACATTTGATAACACAGAATAATTTTGAGGGATAAATTCATTTTAAGGGGGGTAGAATGTAACACTCAGATATTTTTGGAAAGATTTTTTTTCAAATTAATGAAATATTTTTTATATTTGTCATTTAACACTATACTCACAAGAAAAAAATTAGTCTTTAACATTGGTTTTTTTTTTAAAAAATGATGTTAGTTTTTCACCAACATTGAATATATCGATGAAAAAAATAACTTTTGATGTTGATTTTTCAAAACTGATGCCGAAAATGAATAAAATTTGTTTTTTAGCATTGGTTTTGTAAAAAAGTGAGGCTAAAAAAATACATCAATATCATTTTTGGCATCAGATTCTCTAAAAATCAATGCCAACATTATAAATAAAAGGTATTTTTGGTATCGGTTTTTAAAAAAAACTGATACCCTAAATGGAAAAAATAGATATATTTTTAACGTAGGTTATTAACAAAACAAACATTAATAATTTGTTTCTTTATATATTTTAGATCATTTCTTGATCTTCAATTTGACTGTTCATGGAGCTAAAACTGAGTTACGGATCAAAAGTTATGGTTGTCGGAAGTTGAACTTGTCAAAGTTTTGATGGATATAACTCATTTCAAAGAAAACATGAGAACCAGAAATGAAAATCACATACACCAAATGAAATAAAATAAACATAATATTTATAACATATTTCAATGTTTTTAGGAGTTTCGGTCAAAATGATACATTGTTTATCATAATATATCTAATATTTAGGGTATAACTCATGGAGAAATGAAAATGGTGATCGATAATGAAATTTAAACCTCATTAAGTAAATCTCATCCGAATGTTTTAAACTTGCAACTTGATCATAATAATAAATCATCTTTATAAACAAGCTAATTGAGTTGTTTAGAAACGAATAAAAATGATAATAAAGAGAATAAATGATTAAAATAGACACCAATTTCAAATCAACAATTGATGCCATTTTGAATACTTGATTGAGTCAAAGAGGTTGAAAAATATGAATGATGGAGAAAATGTAATTATATATATTAAAAGAAAAATATTTTCAATAGTGTTGTATGAAAATGTAGGTGAGATTTTAAAAAGATAAACACGCATTGTGAAATAAAATCAAATATTGAACTTTTGTATTGGAGAATACTTTTGGGAATCAGTTTTGTTTAAAACTGATGTAAAATAATATTTACAATGGTCTTTTGGCATCGGTTTTTAAATAAAATGATGCTAAAAAGTTAAAGAAATTATTTTTTGCACCATTTTTTAAAAAAAACAACGCTAAAAAGTAAAAAAGAAAATTGACATTGGTTTTTAAATAAACGTATGATAAAAAGTTAAAAAAAAACTATTTTTCGCATTGGTTTTTTTTAAAAAATGGATGAAAAAACTAGAAAAAAACAGTTGTGGAGTTGGTTTTTAAAAAACATAACATGATTTTTTTAAAAAAATTGGAATTGGTTCTTAAAAATACCGAGAAGAAAAAATAATGTTTTTACAATGTTTTACATTATTTATTAAGCGTTGATTCGACTAGTTGTGGAGATAAAATGGATTTACGAATTAAAATTTATGGACTTTGAAATTTGGATGTCTTTAATACATCTCTTAGATAAGATCAAGTTCTGACATCCATAAATTTTAATCCGTGTCTCCATTTTAGCTCCACAACCAATCAAATTGAAACTTAGAAAATACTCTAAAACATTTTAAAAAGAATATAATTATTGGTGATTGTTTTTTTTAAACCGACACCAAAAATTATCAGCATACATATTTTACATAGGTTTATAGTAAACCGACGTCAAATTTTAGATGTTAAATATCATTTTTCTACTAGTGACTGAAAATAGTTTAGTTTTTATATTAAATAACTATATTTTTCTCTCATTATATGGAACAAAAATTTGTCCTACACTACACACAACATAAATTTTAATATTCTCTACATGGAACCCCAATTTTAGTTTATATTACAAGAAATATTGACTTCCCATGATTAATTGTGCAACACTAAAGAACGAGTGTTACCAAACTATAATATATTATTAAATATATTACTATTTAAAATAATAACATATAACCTATCCATTAAGTTGATGGTTGTGAATATTAATAAGTAACATATGAAAATATATGGTTTATAGAAAATATAAATTGAATAAATTGGTTACAAATTGATAATAAATGAATATAAAAAACAATTAAAAATAAGAAAATATTTTTATTGAAAACAATTTTTATAATCACAAAGCTATTTTATCCTAATAAATATAATTAATTAAAATTTTAGAATTATATTAATGAAATATATATGTTATATTTTAATAAAATATTTTTAATATTCATTCGATAGATTTTATAATCATAAATAAGAACAAACTCAATATTTTGCATTAAAAAATAAAATATTTTATAAAGGCACTTTTACAACCCTTAGTAGAGAGTCTATTTTAAATACAATTTATGTAAGTTTTATAAATAATATATATCAAAATATACTTTATATTTTAATGGGAAACATAAAAATTGGTTTTGGTTAAAGTTTTGGTATTTTTCTATAAAGGTTCATATTTTGATGTATAGTGAAAAATAATGAATTTTAATTCAAAACTGCTTTTTCATATAATTTATTTAAATGGTTAAATTATATTCTAAATTGTTTTTAAATTTTATCTAGAACTTATTTTTATAAATTAATCTAATTTATGTCGTTTTTATCAATTTTACCTTGAAATTGACTATAAAACATACCAAACTTTTGTACATTTTTACTTTAAAACCCCACATTGTCATCTCGTATACCGAATTAAATTTAAATTAATTTTTTAAACTTATATGATTGTAATTTGGAAAAATAGATACCATATTTTGAGTTTGAATTATTTATATTATCTAATAATTTCAACCTATCTTTTGAACAAAAAAATTAGTGAATATAATTAAAAGTAATTACAATGATTAAGAAAAAATAAGCTTCACAAAGGAATAAAACATAAACTTAAGAGACCAAATGAATTATCCACTAGTATAAAACCCATTTTATATCCATCCTTCATCCATTAACCCTCCATTATTTTTTTTCTTTTGGACAAATTTTGTTAGGTAAAAACCTAGGTACACCTAACTTTTTTTCAAAAAGACCAAGTGAGTCATTTTCCTCCCCTATAAAGGCCACTAAATCTCCCACTTGCTCACACCTATAAAATTACGTAGGTTTTTCAATTATTTGCCCAATTAATTTCCCAAATACCTCCCTTACTCTTTTAAGCCTCCCTTTGTGCAAAAATTTTTCCAAGGAATCCCTTTGGGACAAACCAAAATGAGTGACCCGATTAAGAAGTAACACCCTCCTTCAAGCTCCTTTCTTTTATTTTCTTTCTCCACTCCTTCAATTATCCTTATTCCATGCTTATAAAAAATAGTATAGTCAATATAATAATAATGTTTTATGCTAATATTTATACCTAGACTTACACACACTTCCATCTAATGGGTAATGAACATATTGTTTGTTTGTATAGAGAACTCATGGCTCACGAAATGATGATTGTTCATTTTTCCTTTTCCGCCTCTCATTGTGGAAATTATGGTGGAAATTATGGTGGAAATTATATTTATATATGTTATATATTATATTTATTATTTATTTAATCTTATTTAATTTTTTTATAACACATAGCTTTATAATTTCCATTTTGTGTATATATGATAATTTCATTTGAGGAAATGTAGACTACCGCTCCCTCAAAGTGATGTGATTCGTTCAAACACTACATGGAATGTATTCAAGATGGGTTTTTAAACTTATATAATATATATTATATAATAATGATACTATAATAATTAAATATATACATATATATATATATATAATTATATGTCACTTACTCTCTTTCTTTCAATACGACAATAAAAACAGAAACATCATTCATGTGTATGTACGAATTACCATCTCCATGAATGGTGTATTCCATTTCATAAATATATATTATATAGATTATTATAATAAAAATTTAATGAATACACATGATATTTATATCACGGTTTACATTCTTGAAATTAGGATATAATTATAACCACCAATGATATAACAAATTAAGACACATGCGAAGAACAAAAGAGATATTACCTGAAGTGAAACCTTAACATAGAATTGTTAAGAAGCAGGCAATATAAATTCATAAGAAAATGTTATATAGTATTAGATATAATAATACTTTTCTATAAAATATTTATAATAATCTTACAATTAATATAAAGAAATATTTTATGAGTACAAAGAGATTCAAGACACAAGGTAAGAGAATTTCATCTCACATTATATTTCCATATGATACATACATAATTCTCCACCCATTCCTTTTGTGTGGTGTGTATACTGACCATGGATGTATTATATTATTATTATAATAAAATTTATGGGAATTTAAATATCCATCTTATGATATTTATTTCATGGGTTCTATGTTTCATATGTTATCAAATTTGTAAAGTGATTTTGTCTCAGTTTTCCATCTTTGAGACACATGGCATGTTATACACATATATTTATCCATGAGGTGTATATTATGTATTTAAAATGTTATATCATGAATCTAATTATTTTCATGATATTTTAGGCTTCATTAAATTTTATTCTATAAATTTTTAATTGATCCAAATTTACCAAATTGGTAACGGTTTATATCTACAATCTCATCATTTATCAAGATTGTTTATGATTATGCTCCCATTTATGAAATCTTATAATACATTTCTCAAGAAATTTAATGATTTTTATTAAACTATAGTTTTTAATGTTATATATCAGTAATGATATAATTTTATACTATTCGGTAAATAATATGAACAATAAAGTATTTTTTTAATAAATTTCGACTTTACCCCTCTTTTATGTGGAAAATCTATGTTCCATAAAAACTTTGTTTTCAAAAAAATGTTTTAAAAAAAATTATTATGATTAAAAATACTTTTAAATTATTTCAAAATCTTTCTTTATAAGTTTTCATAAGTTTTTTTTAAAATAAAAGTTTTTCAATAATTTTAATCCTTATTTTTATGTTTTCAATGTTTTTTCAAAGAAATGGTTTTAAAACCATTTTTAAACTTTATTTGTATATTTTCAAAGAAAAAGGTTTTAAAAATGTTTGGAAGATTATTTTATAAGTTTTCAAGGAAAAATGTTTTCAAAAAAAATTCAATCTTCTTCTATTAATTTTTTAGAGAAAAGTTTCTCAAAATTATTTTGAGATTTATTTTTAATGTTTCAAAGTATTTTCTATAAAAAATGGTTTTAAAGAGGTTTAATTGTTTAATGAATTTTCTTCAGATAAGAAAGGATATTTCCTCAATAAATGTTTCAAAATTATTTTCCATATAATATAACATCCATTTATCTTTCTTATTCCCTTATGGTAACTCATCCAAAGGTTTCATTCATATTCTTTCTTGAATGGTTTATGTTTTTATGGAATGATACTTATGACACCTATTACACTTCCATAGGTCATATGCCTTTAAAATCCACTTCCTTTCATGTTTTATGTATTAATTAAATGATTAGTAAACCTATCTATTTTCCATAGTTTCTGATGTGATCAAATAATATTGATACACATTTCATTTAATGTATTATGATTTGATATTTAAAAAACTCATCTCTTTTCATGGGTTATGATATGATTAATTTTTTGTTATCTTATTGCACATGAATGTCCAATTTTATAATGTGATGGGTGGGACCTATATATTCCTCTAATGTATTGGGTAATGATAAGTTGTATATGATCTCAAATGGTACATGGTTTATAGCCCAAGACTAAAAACAATAATATACATGGGTTGTAGCATAATTATAAAAGTAAGAGGGTACACGGGTTGAAGCCCATGCCCAAAAATAATAAGGGACATGGTTTTTGGCTGAATCCTAAAAGTAATAGGGTACACAAGTTGTAGACCAAGATCAAAACCAAGAATTTATATTTGTTTTAGCCCAATCCTAAAATTAAGAGGGTACATGGGTTGCAGCCTAGCCCGAAACCAAGAAGGTGCAAGGGTTGTTTCCCAATCATGACATGTTATAAATGTCTTTTTAGGTATCCTTAATATAACGAACCATACCTTACATACATTTTTAATACTTCAAAATTGAAGTACACTTATTACAACATATAACAAAACAATGTAAGGACCATATAGGTATAGTGTCTTTAGAAACTGGGAAACATAAACAACTGGTTCATAAATAATCTACACTATCTCCCTTTTATTTTATCATATCTAGAGTCCATTTTGGTATATCTTACTTAATACCCTTCTTTCTAACCTGGAAAAATAAAACATACAAAAGGGTGAGCTCAAATGCTCAGTAAGGGTAAGAAAAAGAAATATCAGTCGTATCAAATTCATAAGAACACAACATTTTGAAAATCTTAACCTGCAAAAGAGATCATAATATCATAACATGGGATAAGTCATAATAGTGAAATGTAATCCCAATAATCATAACATAAAACATGAAACTTTGTGGCATACACACATAATCATAGAGAATCATTTCTTAGTAGCAAAGACTCATTTCCAAGACTATCTTAGCGGACAAAGTCCATTTCTGAACCGAGTTCACTCCTCGTTTCAGTCCTGTTTCACTGAACCGGATTAACCTTCCATTTCTTCCATGTCTATCTCATGAGATATAAATCATTACCCAATGCATTGGAGGGAGATATAGGTCCCACCCATCCCAGAATAGAACCATTCTTATATGTGCCACAATATCATAAATTATACATCATAGCATAACCCGTGTAATAAAAATGGGATTCTTAAACATCGTGCCATCATAACATAATCCATATAAGATAAAAGGACTTAATAAAAATAATTCCATCATAACATAATCAAATCAATGTAAAAATAGGGATAGAAACAGAACCCTATATTATCTTAGATGAAAATAATTTTGATAAAACGCTTGAACTCCATTCTTGAGGAAAATATTGTTTCTACTTCAAAAACATTTTCCTTTATTAAAATGTCATATAATTATAAAATAGAAGAAGTTGATTAAAAATAAACTTGAAAATTTGTAAATTAAGCTTCATGTAAATAATGTTTTAAAAATCCATTCATGCCGTATAAGTTAAAAAAATACATTCTTCTTGTACTTTGGCCGAAAAAGTCAAAAAGTACCTCGTACGAAAAACGACAAAAGATTCCTTTCATATATTTTACTAAAAACTCACCGAAGGGTAAAATTGGATTTAAAAAATTGTAGGATGATATAAATAATATTACATATTGACAAAACATGGATGTGGATGATAAATATGTCCCAGTAATTACCGAAGTATAAACAATCTCGGATAAAAATTGAGATTGTGAGATTTTCCCTTACCTTAGGTCTGATTTGCTTTATACGTATCCGAACATCCTGTATAATGATTTAAATAATGTTATTGACATATTCCAGAACCTTACTCATTGTTTTGATATCATATATGGTCATATTCTTAGCTTCTTATTAGTGATATTTCATTGTTACTTGTTGTTCGGGTGTTTATTGCGTGTTTTGTTGAATAAATTCTTATTCTTCTTTTAGTTTATAGATAATTTATTTACATAATGGTATTAGTGTAATATATATCATATTTATTCATTCAATTCATTTATATAATCATTAAGAATTGAATATCATGTAAAACAAGTCGCATCACATCATGGAGACGGTTGGTCGTACGTACGCACGAGCGATGATATCGTTCCCATGATCGTGGAATTGTATTGAAGTGTATTTATAATATTTCAGAATTAATATCACTTTAAAATAATCATATATAGTTATTATTTACACCACTATACCCATCCAAGTATGGTGGTGGTGGAAAATAGATTACACCACGGTGTGGAGACGATATTCTGTACGTACGCACGCGCGGTGATTTCGTTTTCCGTAGGATGGATAGGAGGTGAAATAGGGTTGTTTCATAATTATAATAACATATCAGTATATGAGTGATACTTATGTTATTACTTCATAATTAAACAACTAAAGTAGAATTATAAGAATAAATAAAGTTGAAAGAATCGGTAACGGACATTACCTCTTCTTTGAAGCGCCTCTTCTTAACCTCCTCTTAGGGCGCTAAAGATGGTCATTAAAGAAGACCGGGACCTCTAGGATGTTTATAGGGAAGTGTAGAAGATAAATTGGTAGGGTTTGTCAGAGCTTGAGGGCTCAAAGTGGTGTGAAGAAGAGAGGGAGGAGGTTCCCTTTTATAAGGGAGGAGAGGGGCACCTTAGAAAAAAAATTAAAATATTATTTTATTATAAAGTCATATTCGGTTTTTAATAGCTCAAAATTGATTTATTTCGAATATAATTTGGGTATGGGTCTAAATAATCTCATATGATATATTTTAGATAAGTTTAGGTTACTATTTTAACCTTATCATTTAGATTTAACTCTAAGTTATATAATTTAACTTTTTCCGTGTCTTATTTTTTTCTTACACTATATGGTTAATAAACTTACTATAACAAGCCAAACGAACCCCAAGTTGTTTATTATTAATATATATAACCTTATCTAAGTCATTTGTCCGATCCTTATATTTTTAGGAATAAAATAACAATTAATAATACAATATTTGTTTTAAAAACTATTTTATGTCAATTTTGACACTATTTGGTAATTGATTTTTTTGAAATCATAACAGCATGATTAGTTCGAAAAAAGTTAATTAAATCAATAATAACATGTCATATTAACCTATAAAATTATTGTAATTCATAAAAAGTCTCAAATTAAATTTATTTGGGTATTTATAACATCAATTATGTTAATATTTCATTAATAAGATAATTATTGTATCATCATTGTGTCATAAATAAATTAAATTATTTAATGTCTAAAAATTATAAATAAAATACCATTATGTAGGAAATATTTTTAGATTTCTAATTAATATTTATAGTCTAATTTATCTTATCTATAACCCTATATTAAAAATTAATTAGTTATTAAACTTTGATTTTAACTATTTTAACCCTTCTTTAAATAAATTAATAATAAATGTCCTAATCTAATCTAAGTGGACCTAAATGGTCATATTTTATTCATAAGGTTGTTTTTGGTCGAATTAGACTTATCCAATAGAATTAATACATGTTTTAGGGTAATAATAATATCATTTTTACCCTTAATTACCTTATTTACTTTTAACCGTGGTAAATAAAAGTAAAAAGTTACTATTCACCAAAAATTATTTTTATCTTATTGAACCACATTTTACTCCTTGATATTAACCATGTCTTTAAGATTTTAGAAATTCCACTCACAGAATCAATAAAATTAAGTTTTATATAAATTTTTAAACTCTCCTAGGAGGTGGGTAAAAGACGGTAAAAGTTCAATAAAATTTTTATATATCTAAAATTATTAGAAAATGACTCCAATGAATTAAATTGAACTTATATAGGTATTATGTATCAATTTTTACCTAAAATAAATTTAAATAAAATAAATAATTATTTAAATAAAAAGTCGGTTTTTAAATAGTAACCCTGTGTTTTCACTATTCATCAAAAATTAAAAGTTTTCAGAAAAATACCAAAATTTCTCCCTAAGCTAATTTCAATATTCCGAATCCAAATATGATGTCCATTTAGAAAGACGAAATTTATAAAATTTCAAAAATTTGGTATTACTATTCATAACGGCTAGTTTTAATAATATTTTAATAGCACATCGTTGTTTAGTGAAACTCGGTATTGCGTACAACGCAAGCTATCGAGGAAGGTAGTGATTGCATGTAAAGTAAGCCAATATAGTGTTTTGTGTAGTGAAAGATTCCTTTGATGATGTATATAACATAAAAACAAAATATTTCATAAAAATCTGGGGTGTTACATTCTACCCCCCCTTAAAATGAATTTCGCCCTTGAAATTCGTCACTTTGTAACAAACAGATGAGGATACCTCTCCCTAATCATATCCCCAAGATCCCATGTAGCTTCTTCTAATTGGTGGTTCCTCCATAAAACTTTCACCAAGCTAGTGGTCTTGTTACGTAGGACTTTTTCGCTACAATCCAGAATCTCTATCGGTTGTTCTTCATAAGAAAGATCTTGCTCCAGCGGTACAACTTATGAGATGAGTACATGTGAAGGATCGGGTATGTACTTTCTCAGGAGAGATACATGGAACACATCATGAACTTGAGAGAGATTCGGTGGAAGTGCCAATCGGTAAGCTACCTTCCCAACACGATCCAGTATTTCGAAAGGACAGATATACCTAGGGCTCAGCTTTCCCTTCTTTCCAAATCTCATTACTCTCTTCCAAGGAGATATTCATAAGAACACTTTATCACCCACTTCAAACTCTAGGCCTTTTTTCGGTTATCGTCATAACTTTTTTGCCGGCTATGAGCTGCTCTTATGCGTTTTTCAATAGATCTGACCTTTGCTGCAATCTCATCAACAAGATCAGGTCCTAGTAGCTTTCTTTCCCCAACATCATCCCAGCAAGTTGGAGTTCGGCATTTCTTTCCATAGGGAGCTTCATAAAGATCCATCTGAATACTGGAGTGAAAGCTATTATTATAAGAAAATTCCACCAAAGGTAGGTGTTTATCCCAACCACCTTTGAAATCCATAGAGCAAGCTCTTAACATATCTCCTAGAGTTTAAATTGTTCTCTCAGACTGACCGTCTGTCTGAGGATAATAAGCAGTGCTAAAACTCAACTCTATATCCAGAGTATGCTGAAGACTTCACCAGAACTTTGAGGTAAACCTCGGATCCCGATCAGATATAATGTAAAGTGTTACTCCATATAATCTTACCACTTCCTTCACATATATCTTGGAAAGCTGATCCAGAGAGAAATCCTCTCTAATATTAATGAAGTGTGCCGACATTGTAAGACGATCAACTATGAACCAGATAGCATTATTACCTTTGGATGTTTTAGTAAGTCTGGTGACAAAGTCCATAGTGATGTTTTCCCATTTCCATTCGGGTATGGGTAATGGTTGTAACAACCCCTTAGACTTCTGTCTCACATCTTTTACTTGCTGACAAACCAAGCATCAAGAGACATATTCAGCAACATCTCTTTTCATTCCATCCCACTAGAAGTACTCTTTCAGGTCCCTATATATCTTTCTGCTTCCAGGATAAATGGAGAATGAAGAACAATGAGCTTCATCCGGTATCTCCTTCTTTAATTTAGGGATGGGAGTAACACAAACCCGATTCCTGAACTTTATTATCCCTTCACAATTGAGGTTGAATTCAGGAATATTTCTCACATTATTTTATAACTCTACATCTTCTTTCGGTGCTTCTTTAATCTTCGCATGTAGAGATGGTTGAACATTCATTTGATAAAGATAAGATCTTTCCCCTTCCATTATAATTTCAAGATCCATCGTTTGTAAATCCATAAATATTGGATCTTTTTTGATCCTCGTCATGGATAAACTAGCATGGTCTTGTCGACTTAATGCGTCTTCCACCTTGTTTTCTTTCCCAGGGTGGTAATGAATTGAGAATTCATAATCCTTAATCAACTCCAACCATCTTCTTTGGCACATATTCAGCTCCTTTTGTGTGAAAATATACTTTAAACTTTTATGATCAGTATAAATATCACACCTTTCACCATAAAGATAATGCCTCCAAATCATTAATGCAAAGATTACTGTATCTAATTCAAAATCATGAGTTGGGTAATTTTTCTCAAGGATTTTCAACTATCGTGAGGCATAAGCTATCACCATATCATTTTTCATGAGAACACACCCCCAAACACTTCTTGGATGCATCACTATAGATCATAATCCTTTCTCCACTACAAGGTAGTGTGAGCACAGGTGCACTGGATAACCTTCTTTGCAACTCTTTGAAATTATCTTCAGATTCCTCAATCCACATGAACTTAACTCCTTTTCGATTAAACCTAGTGAGTGGATTAGATAATCGTGAAAAATCTTTCACAAAATGTTGATAATATCCAGCCAAACCAAGAAAAATTCGGATCTCCGTTACTATTGTTGGTCTCGATCATCTTTCGATAACCTCTGTTTTTGTTGGATCCACAGATATCCCCTCTTTTGAGATTATGTGACTGAAAAATGAAACTTTTTGAAGCCAAAATTTACACTTGGTAAATTTGGCATAAAGCTTCTCCTTTATTAGGGTCTTTAATACAATTCTCAAGTGATCTTCATGTTCTTCCTTGCTCTTTGAATATACAAGAATATCATCTATAAAGACTACCACAATCTTATCAAGATAGTCTCTAAAGACTCTATTCATCAGATCCATGAAGATATCAGGGGCATTAGTAAGGAAAAATGGCATCACTATAAATTCATAGTGTCCATACCTTGTACGGAAATCCGTCTTTGGTATATCCTCCCTTTTGACCCTTAATTGATGATGCCCTGAACGAAGATCAATCTTGGAAAAGTATTGAGATCCACTTAGTTGGTCAAATAAGTCATCAATGTGCGGGAGAGGATATTTGTTCTTGATAGTGATCTTGCTAAGTTCTCGATAATCAATACAGAGTCTCATTGATCCATATTTCTTCTTAACAAACAGAACAGGTGATTCCCAAGGTGATGCACTAGGGTTTTTGAATACCTTATCAAGCTTCTCTTGGAGTTTATTCTTCAATTCCTACAACTCAATTGGGTCCATTCTATAAGGTGTCTTTGAAATAGGCAAAGCACCCGGTACGAGTTTTATTGAAAACTAAACTTCACGATTTGGTGGAAGACCTGGAAATTCCTCCGGAAAGACATTATCAAACTCCCATACAATGGGCATATTCTTAATCATGAGTTTCTCACCAACCATTTGAGATAAATAACCTTCATTTAGTGGAATCAAGACCCATTAGATGAAAGAAATTTCCACTGGAAGGTTATGTTCATCCTTGCATCAATAGACGATCATAGATTGATCTGGAATATGAAATGTGACTTCCCTTATTTGTCAATTGATATGATCTCCATATAAAGAAATCCAATCCATTCCAAGAATCACATCAAATTACACTATAGGAAGGATCACAAGACTTGTAGGAAGCACTTTCCCACAAACTTCAATCGGAGAAGAATTATAAACTTTTGATGTGACTGTTGTGCCATTAGGGGTTGTCATAGCTAACTCAACATCTAATTGTTGAGGTAATACAGTGATACCCTTAGAAAATTATTCAGAAATAAAAGAGTGGGTGGATCCAGAATCAAATAAAACATTTTCTACTTTAGAGTGGATGGTAAGTGTACCTTTCACCACTTCGTTGTCGTACTCCACATCTCGGATAGAAATTGTATGTGACTTTCCTTTATCTTTAGCCTTAAGATTTTTTTGACATTGATCATCACAAACAACCCTTGGATTAGGGCATTGATAAGCATAATGCCCCCATTTCCTTACACTTCTAACATTGAAGTGTATGAGGTTCACTCTGTGTAGCCTTTTCTTTGTTCGCATCACTAGACATCTTCTTCCCATCATTGTGGCATTCAAATGCCCGATGACCTTCCTTTCCACATTTGAAACACATACTTGTCCCTTTAAGACAACTCCCCCCATGTTTCTTTCCACACTTTGAGCATAAGGGAAAACTCATCTTCTATTCAGTGTGCTCTTTATATTTTCCTTTGAATTCCATTTTCCTCTTCTTATCAAATACATATGACTGATGGGTTACTTCACTATCCATCTCAACCTTGAGATCACATCGAACAATTTCCTCATAGCTATTGAAGTCCCTTATGGCTAACACCCTTAGAAGACTTGGTTTTAATCCACTAAAGAATCGATCAATCTTACTCTCAGGTTGGATAATAATACCAGAAGCGTACCTTGCAAGTCTTCTAAAATTTTCTTCGTAGGTACCAACATATTCATAATCCTTTTTCTTTAGTTCAAGAAACTTCTTCTCCATCTTTGTTCGAAGAATACGAGGGAAGCACTTATTGAAAAATAAGTTCTTGAACTCGTCCCATTCCATGGACTCAATTTCATCTCTTGGCCTCGTATTCTTGATAAGATTCCACAATTGATCAGCTTCACCTTCCAAATGATAAATAGCTAAGATTACTTTATCATGTTCAGAACATTGAAGAACTGAAAATATCTTTTCAGTGGAACTGATCCATTGTTCAGCAACTAATGGATCAGTAGACCCGCTGAATGAGGGTGGACGTTGCCTCATGAAGGATCCCACATAATGTTGCTCCTTCCTTTTCTCGTTTGGATGTCCTGCATGATTCATAGCTTGAAAAATTTGTGTGATCATGGCTACAATATCTTACATTCCCACTCCCATAATGTTTAGATGCTCAAGGGGACAATCATTGCATTGACCGTCGCATTCCGCGTTAATATGGTTCCTTCGGGTTCCAACCATTGACTAAAACCAAGAATAATAGTGTTAGAAACACTAATTATAATAGGAAAAACACATAATAAAGAATAAAATTTCACACTTAAGGTCTTATCATAGGTTTTTCATGGCCATTTTTAAAACACTAAGATTGTGTTCTATGATTAGACTTATCCTTAGTGTTCTTACTAAAGCTTTCACATCCTAGTTTCCAATGGTTGACTATACCTTTCCTCTAATACCAACTATAATGACCCATACTTTACATACATTGTTAATACATCAAAATTGAAGTACACTTATTACAACATATAAAAAAACCATGAATGGATCGTATAGGTATAGTGTCTTTATAAACTGGGAAACATAAACAACAGGTTTATAAATCATCTACACTGTCTCACTTTTATTTTATCATATCTAGAGTCTCTTTTGGCATATCATACTTAATACCCTTATTCCTGACCTGGGGAAAAACATACAAAAGGGTGACCTCAAATTCTCAGTAAGGGTAAGAAAAATAAATATCAATCATATCATATTCATAAGAACACAACATTTTGAATATCTTAACCTACAAAAGAGATCATAATATCATAACATGGGATAAGTAATAATAGTGAAATGTAATCCCAATAATCATAACTTAAAACATGAAACTTTGTGTAATACACACATAATCATAGAGAATCATTTCTTAGTAGTCAAGACTCATTGCCAAGACTATCTTAGCAGACAAAGTCCATTTCTGAACTGAGTTCACTCCTCGTTTCTGTCTTGTTTCACTGAACTAGATTAACCTGTTGTTCCAGCCATGTCTATCTCATGATATATAAACTCTTACCCAATGCATTGGAGGGATATGTAGGTCCCACCCATCTCATAATTAAAGCATTCTTATGTGTTCCACAAAATCATAAATCATACATCATAGCATAACCCATGTAATAAAAATGGGATTCTTAAACATTGTGTCATCATAACATAATACATATAAGATAAAAGGACTTCATAAAAATAATTCCATCATAACATAATTAAATCAATGTAAAAATAGGGATAGAAACAGAACCCTATATTATCTTAGATGGAAAATAACTTTGATAAAACGCTTGAACTCCATTCTTAAGGAAAATATCCTTTCTACTTCAAAAACATTTTCCTTTATTAAAATGTCATATAATTATAAAATAAAAGAAGTTGATTAAAAATAAACTTGATAACATGTAAAGTAATATTCATGGAAATAATGTTCTAAAAATCCATTCATTCCCTATAAGTTAAAAAAAGACATTCTTCTCGTACTTTGGCCGAAAAAGTCAAAAAGTACCTCGTATAAAAAATGACAAAAGATTCCTTTCATATCGTTTACTAAAAACTCACCGAAGGGTAAAATTGGATTTAAAAATTGTATGAGGATATAAATAATATTACATATTGACGAAACATGGATGTGGATGATAAATATTCCCCAGTAATTACTGAAGTATAAACAATCTTGGATAAAAATTGAGATTGCGAGATTTTCCCTTACCTTAGGTCTGATTTGATTCGTACGTGTCCGAACCTCATGTATAATGATTTAAATAATGTTATTGACTTATTCCAGAATTGTACTCATTGTTATGATATCATATATGGTCATATTCTTAGCTTCTTATTAGTAATATTTCATTGTTACTTGTTATTCGGGTATTTATTGCGTGTTTTGTTGAATTAATTTTTATTATTCTTTTAGGTTATAGATACCTTATTTCCAGAATGGTATTATTGTAATATATATCATATATATTCATTAAATTCATTTATATAATCTTTAATCATTTAAGATCATGTAAAATGAGTCGCATCACATCGTGGAGATGGTAGGCCGTACGTACGCACGAGCGATGATATTGTTCCCATTATCGTGGAATTTTTTTGAAGTGTATGTATACTATTTCATAATTAATATCACTTTACAATAATCATATATAGTTATTCTTTACACTATTATACCCATCCAAGTATGGTGGTGGTGGAAAATAGATTACACCATGGCGTGGAGACGGTATTCCGTACGTACGCACGGGCGGTGATTTCATTTTCTGTAGGATGGATAGAAGATGAAATAGGGTTGTTTCATACTTATAATAAAATATCATTATATGAGTGATATTGATTTTATTACTTCATAATTAAACAACTAAAGAAGAAGAAGTAGAAGAAGAAATAAAGTTAAAAGAATCGGTAACGAACATTACCACTTCTTTGAAGCGCCTCTTCTTAACCTCCTCTTAGGGCACTAAATATGGTCTTTGAAGAAGACCAGGACCTCTAGGATATTTCTAGGGAAGTGGAGAAGATAAATTATCAGGGTTTTTCTGAGATTTAATGCTCAAAGTGGTGTGAAGAAGAGAGGTAGGAGGTTCCCTTTTATAAGGGAGGAGAGGGGCGCCTTAGAAAAAACATAAAATATTATTTTATTATAAAGTCATTCTCGGTTTTTAATAGCTCCAAATCAATTTATTTCGAAGCTAAGGTGGTTATGGGTCTAAATCCTCTCATCCAATTTATTTTAGACAAGTTTAGGTTACTATTTTAACCTTATCATTTAGATTTAACTCTAAGTTAAACAATTTAACTTTTGCCGTGTCTTCTTCTTTTCTTACACTATATGGTTAATAAACTTACTATAGCAAGCCAAACGAACCCCAAGTTTTTTATTATTAATATATATAACCTTATATAAGTAATTTTTCCAAACCTTATATTTTTAGGAACAAAATATCAATTAATAATATAATATTTGTTTTAAAAACTATTTTATGTCAATTTTGAGACTATTTGGTAGTTGATTTTTGTGAAAATCATAACAGCATTATTAGTTTGAAAAAAGTTAATTAAATCAATACTAACATGTAGGAAATATTTTTATCTTTCTAATTAATTTTTATAGTCGAATTTATCTTATGTTCAACCCTATATTAAAAATTATTTAGTTATTAAACTTTGATTTTAACTATTTTAACCCCTCTCTAAATAAATTAATAATAAATGTCCTAATCTAATCCAAGTGGACCAAAATGGTCATATTTTATTCCTAAGGTTGTTTTTGGTTGAATTAAACTTATCCAATAGAATTGGGACACATGTTAGGGTAATAATAATATAATTTTTACCCTTAATTATCCTATTTACTTTAAACCATGGTAAATAAAAGTAAAAAGTTACTATTCACCAAAATTATTTTTATCTTATTGAACCACATTTCACTCCTTGATATTAACCGTGTCTCTCGGATTTTCGAAATTCCACTCACAGAAGTGGTAAAATTAATTTTTATATAAATTTTCAAACTCTCCTAGGAGGTGGGGTAAAAGACGGTGAAAAGTTCAATAAAATTTTTATATATCTAAAATTATTATAAAATGACTCCAATTAATTACATTGAACTTATATAGGTATTATGTATAAATTTTGACCTAAATTAAATTTAAATAAAATAAATAATTATTTAAATAAAAATTCGGTTTTTAAATAGTAACCCAGTGTTTTCACAATTCATCAAAAATTGGAAGTTTTCAGAAAAATACCAAAATTTCACCCTAGGCTAATTTTGATATTCCGAATACAAAAATGAAGTCCATTTTGAAAGATAAAATTTATTAAATTTAAAAAAGTGGGTATTACTATTCATAACAGCTAATTTTAATAATATTTTAATAGCATATCATTTTTTAGTGAAACTTGGTATTGCGTATAATGCAAGCTATCGAGGAAGGTCGTGATTGCGTGTAAAGCTAGCCAAGATAGTGTTGTGTGTAGTGAAATATTCCTTTCATGATTTATATAACATAAAAAAAATATTTCATAAAAATATCGGGTGTTACACTTGACATAAGATTTACTATTATTATATGTATTCCACAAATTCTAAGTCTTATTTCTCAGTTATGCTACCATGTATTATGATCACTACTTCTTTATTATTCAAATCTTTTGAACTAACAAACTTTAGTCCATAATTCATGTTTATGATCTTTGATATATCGGGTATGATTCTATAATGTTATTATCACCTTATCATACCCCTGTGCAAATTTTTATTCTTACATGTCTCTTTTTTTACCCTTACTGGGTATCTGTGATCAACCCTTTCTATGTTTCTTTCCCTAAGTTATGATGATTTGTATTAAGTATGATGTGTATAAGATGGGTGATAGTCATGAAAAAACATGTGTTGGATAATATAGATCAATCATGTATCAACATTAATTTTTACATGATTCCAAAGTCACAAAACTAATATGGTCTTTGGGCATCTTTTTATGTAATATTTTAAGTATTCTCTAAAATTTATGTAATATCTATGCTTGTTAAAAAATTATCGTTATAAAATTACTAGGTACGAATAGTATTATAAATTTATGATATATATATATATATATATAAATTTTTTACTCGATATAAATTATTTAGTAATATTTAGTAAATAATCAATCAATTTTTTAGTAAAGTAATTTTATTCTTCAAAAATATGTTTTCAAAAATGATTCTTATTTCTTTTCATGAAAAAAATTAATAAATTTTTATGAAATTTTAGAAAATATATTTGATAAAATTAACTTCATTTTATAAATTATTATATCAAAATTTACTTTGGGTTAAATTTTTTGATTTTTCAAAAAATATTGATTTTTCATTGAATAGTTAAAAATATCAATTTTTTTAAGTATGTCATTTATTTTCAAAAAAATTAAATATTTAAAAGTTCAATTATGTATTGAATATTATTTCAGGGAAAATGAGTATTATATATTTATATTTTATCCACTTAATTTCTTTTGAATCAAATTCAAATTGGATTTTAGTATAAGTTTGTCTTTGGATTTAAAAATGAGATTTTTTTAAAACTATATTAAAGTGCATAATGTTTCTCATTTTAAATTAATTAAAATACCCCTAATTAGGCATAATTTAAATTAAATTTATATATTTTATATAAATAAATATTATTTTATATTAATACTTTTATTATAATTAGTCATAGAGTTAATATAAAATCATCTTTTCCTTAAAAAATACACTTCGCCGGCTTTTTCATCACGCTTGTGGGTTTAATTTAAAATTAAATTTTTTCAATTAAGTGAATTAAATTCAGTAAAATGTATTAAATATTTTTAATAATCCTAATTTATATTATCTAGAAATTAAAACTTGATTTTTTACCATAATAAATTGGAAAAACATTAAAAATAAATTACCATGGTTAAGTTGAAAACGGTTTTACCAGGGCTTAAACTAAAAATATAAAGACCATAATAACATAAAAACTTGTATAAAAACTATTTTATGGACATATATAGACATTATAATATATAATTATTTACAATTATTCAATTTTTATCCTTTTATTAGGTGAAAAACATGGGTATGCATTATTATGTTCAAAAATTACAAGTATGCCCCTCTCCTCACGTATAAAATGCCACCCCCTCTCCTGTATTCTTCACACCTTAAAAACCTTATAGTTTGGAAAATACATTCCAAATTAACTTCCCAAATTTCATCCCCTAATCCTATAATCCTTTTTTTAAATTCACTCTAGGAATACTTTAGGTATAATCTTAAATTTGTGGTCTGAGAATAGGTAAAATTCAAAACTATGTATTTTATTTATTTTCTTCTTAAGAGTCCGTAAAATAATTTTAAAATATGCTTATATGATAAAAATATTATCTCATATGTACTTATATATTATTATATTAATTTCATAACCTAAGTCGATCTTCTCTTCAGTTAAATGGGATACAAAATCATCATTCGTGTGTATAGCAGACTACAACCTTGCGAACCTATGTCATTCATTTTCCATCATTGTCTCTTAAAGCTTGATTTAATTATGTATTTAAAGTATATATTTCATATTTTAAACATAATTAAGCATATAGAGCTATTATATAACATGAATATTTTTCCCCATGTTTTGGAGGATATGATAACGTCACTCGTGTGTATGGTAGACTACTTCCTCACGAAGCGATGGGATAAATTTTTCTATAACTCAAAAAATAGAAGGTAATAAAGATAATATTAATGAATATATGGGATATAAATTAACTTGTAATTATATTAATTTCATTATAATCATCATCAAAAGATAATATATTATTTTCTTTCTTACGCTTAAAAATGATAACGTCGTTCGTGTACGCGTGGATTATTGTCTCCATGAAGTGATGTGATTATTTTTTCATCACCAGATCATAAAAATGATAAATATATTAGTATATTTAACTAAAAATTATGGTATTTATGATATTATAATAATTATATAATTTCAAAATAATATATTCCTTCTTTTAAAAATGATCACTGAAAAATTTAAATGTTACTCATGTATACATATAAACTATCATCTCCATAATCGTAACATATATCATTTTTCATATGCATATTTCATGATTAATTTAAAAAGTATAAGTTATGAATAAATATTATTATTATATAATTGTTATTATACATAATAATTTTAAATATTTATCTCTTTTATCATGGTTAACACATGAAAATTATTTTGATATAATGAATCGAACATCCTCAAAACACCTAACATGGACTTAACTAATTAAACATTTAAATATGTCATTAAATTGAATAAAATAAATAATTTAATTATAAGTTATTAAACCTTTAAAATTTGATTAATAAATAAAATAATTTATGTAAGCTTATTATATAGGATTAAAATGGCATACAAGGAATGTTTGGACTCGAGGTAAGGGTTTCTCATCTAGCTTTTACTTTTGTGATACATATATCATATTCACCATTTATTTTTATTTTCTAGTGTTTATATTGTCTCTTTTACATATAATATCATTAATAGATAATAAATCATCTTATTTTATATTTCAATTTTAATTATTTCATCCAATGATAGTTGACTTTAAAGTTACCAAGTGGTAAAGAATTCTATAACTCAATTTATTTTCATTAGGTTATATTACTTATTCACTTTATTTGATTTTATATGATTATGTGTGATACATTTTTACTATATTATGTTTTATTTCCACTTGTTTTATATTTATGTCTATTTTATACACATAATTTATTTATTGATTAATTATCATATTCAATGATAAGTTTTTTATTCATCTCGAATTCTCTTTCTTTTAGACATAAAATTATAATATGAATCGATATTCATTTATGAGGTGTATATACCTCCATTTGAAATATTATATCATGAAAATCCTTATTTTGATAATATTTTAAGTATCATTTTTTTGTATTTCATGGGTATTATAATTCAAATGTATTCAAAGTGGTATGAGACTTTATTTTAAAAATCCTCCTTTAAAGTTTTGTTTTCAACTCTTTTCAAAAGTAATGTAATTTTTTAACAAATACAACATGAATAGGATTTCAAACCATCATGAAGCCTCAATTATTTAATGTTTACTTAATAATTTTATGTGGTTATTTCCAAATAAAATGGTTTCTTTTTTATGTGTTTAGTGTTGATATTTTTTTAATTGGTTTTTAAAGAAAATATTTTTAAGAAAATTTGATTTCATTTCTCTCTTTCCTTGAAAATAAATTTTATTTCAAAGTACAATTTTTTCTAAAAATTATTTCAAAAATTATTTATAATGATTTTTTAAAGTAATTTTTACCCATAATTTTATTTTTATAAAAAAATTAAAAACAATTTTCCTATCATTATTTAAAAAAATCATGTTTTTCTTTTTCAAAAAAATTACAAGGAATATTTATTTTAATTTTTAGGGTATGAATGTATTTTTCCTCCATCATAACCATTATTTTCATTGATTATTTCTTTAAAATTATCCAAGGTTATTTTCATAGAATTTTTTTTTCAAAATATTTTATGAATTTTTATTCTTTAAAAGTGGTTTTTAATGTGAAAATCTATTTTCCTCAAGAATGATTTCAATGATATTTTAATGGTATTTTTCATTCATCAACATCAACATCCCTTTTTTACTGATCCTTTACTAGGGATCTTTTTTATTTATACCATCCTCACTCTTTCTCTAGATGGAATAATATTTTTTCAAATATATTATTATATAACTCATTTATTTTTCATAGGTTAATCATGTTTCAAAGAGATTGTTATGGGACCCATTTATTTTCTATGGTTTAATCATATATCAAAGATATTGTTATGGAACCCATTTCTCTTCCATGGGTTAATCATGTTTTGAAAAAAAATAAAGTTTTTTTCAATTATTTTATAATGAAAAGAATTCACCAACGACGGGTGGCTCCATGATAAACCATGGATTGGTGGGTCTGTTATATCCCTATAATGCATTGGGTACTTTAGAGATATAAGTTGACCATATTGGTTCTTCCATTTGTAATAAATGATGTGAAGGTAATTTTCTAAGGTACAAATAAGTTTTATCTATGATTGTAGTGGGATTATAATGTTTATCATGATCAAGATTTATATCACAAGGCTTATGATTATTTATTCTTATTAATATTTACTTTGTTAAATCCTTTATACATTTATTCATGTTTATGATCCCGATATTGATGGGTATGAATATTCTTATGTTATAATCAAGCACTTTTTTATGTCATTATACCCTTTTTCTATTCTTAAGCTCCCTGATGGAATTAAATTATTAATTCCTACATTTAAACATACTGAGGACTTGAGCTCAACCCTTATTATGTTTCATTTTTTCCCAGGTTATAAAGATTGAGGTTGAGCGAATTATCTCTAGAAGGGTTTTGTATGGATGTTGTTGATGACTTAATATAGAATATGAAAATATGGGTACAGTGGGATAGATAATCTCTTGAATTCTTTGGTATTGTTTATGTAAGAGTTTTTTCAAATTACCTAAAACACTCAACCAAAAAGTTCTCTGAGAATGTAAGTGATCCAATACTTCCATTTGATATTATAAGTTTTGAATGGAAAAAGTTGGGTCACCTTCATTAGTACCAAATCCAAAAATGTAAAGATTATGATCTCAACCCAAATCGAGGAGAGTGAGTCTGAGACTATTAAAGATTGTATTGAGGGAAAGTTTTAGATAACTTTAGAGATTAGGAATTTTTCATCTGAGGTTATCTTAAGAGTTACAGATACCATAATAAGTTCATAGGATTAAGTATGATCATATATTAAAATTATTAGACACTCCTTAGAGGTATTAAGTAATGAGACCTTAAAGTTATTAATGAAATTTTATAATAATTTTTAGTAGGTTAAGGAATATTTAAATCTTGGTTTTTACATAAATAATGAATTTAAATTTTCAAGAAATGATTTTTAAGGTATTGATAACCTTTAGGGTTTATATGATTTGGATATTTAGTAAATTTTGGCAATAAAATTTTTATCATATAGATGACCACCTGATTGAAAATTGATTTGGTGACTAAGTGATTAATGTTATTTCAAATGTATATCACAATATTTTTTGGCATGAAAATGAAATATATGAGATAAACTTTGAGCTTGAAAAACTTTTTAATATTGTTTTTTTAGGTAGTTTTGTATATAGGTTACTTTATTTATAGAATGATTTAGTTTTAACTCTGTGTATTACTATTTAATTTTGGATATTAATGTATTATTTCATCATATGAAGGTTTATCCATTGTGGAAATTATCATACCATGTGTTAACCATTTGTTTTTTGTTAAAGTGTAAAGATAGGTGGAATATCTTGATTATCCCTTTTATGGTAATATGGTCTTTAAAAGTTTATTTTAGTGCATCGAACATAAAAAATTCATCTTGAATAGTCATATTTTGGAAAAATGGATGATATTGTTTTGGAAATTGGATAAATGATGAAATTATACATGTAAAGTAAGTATATTTTTCAATTTTTTTAGGATATATGGTGAAATAATTCCTAAACTCTAAGAAAATTATTTTGAAATAAAAACTTTATCCTAGTGCCTTTATTTCTGATGAACCTATGGTCTTTTCACTCAACGACAATCTAGTGTTTTTAGGTCCATAACATTCTATTTATAATTCATTTACATATGATCGATGAAATATATCACTCACCATAATTATTTATTCATTAATTCTTATTCAAAATATTCAATTCCTACCTATTTTCTCCTAATTATAAATTTAATATGTGTAATTCCAAATGACCTTCATACGTTCTTTTCTCAAGAGGATGTATTATTAACCCTTTTTATAATGTGGGTTTCTAAAAAAAGATTTTTTCAACTGAAAAAACCTTTCATTAACAAGATAAATTTCAAATTTTTTGGAAGAAATTTATTAACGTTAGGAGAATGTAAGACAATAATATTTTATAAAAGGAAACTGTGTTTGATAATGTATTTGACACACAACACCAAGCTTAAATGACCCATGATATATATAACTTTTATAACATGGTCATTAAATTAGTGGGTACGAATAGTAGTAAATAATTTATGATATATATATATATATATATATCCTACTAAATATATATTATTGGTAAATTTTTAGTAAATAATCAATAAATGTTTTAGTAAAGTAATTTCATTCTTTTAAAAATATTTTTTCTTAAAAATGATATTATTATTTTTTATGAAAAAATATTATAATTAATTTTTTAAACTATTATAAAATTTATTTGATAAATTAAAATTAAAGTTTTAATTGGGAATATCAAAATTTACTTTCAGTGAAATTTTGGGATATTTCAGAAAATATTGATTTTCCTATGAATAGTGAAAGATACTGATTTTAAAAAAAATGTTATTTATTTTAAATAAATAAAGAAATTTAAATTTCTATTATGTTTTTAATATGATTTAAAGTAGAATAAGTATTATTTAGTTATATTTAATCCACTTAAATTCTTTTAAATAAACATCATATTGGATTTTAGTATAAGTTTGACTTTGGGATTAAAAACAAGGTATTTCTAAAAACTTTTTTAAAGTGCATAATGTTTCTAATATTGAATTAAATAAAAACCTATAATTAAGAATTATTTGAATTAAATTTATATATCATATATAAATAAATATTAATTTATAGTCATATAATAATTATTATTATTTATATAGTTAATATAATGTCATCTTTTCCTAGAAAAATACACTTCTTGAAACCCTTCTTTTTCATCGCTTCTAAGAGTTTAATTTTAAATTAAAATTTTCCACTTATGTGAATTAAATTTCATAAAATGTATTAAATATTCTTAATTAAAATTTTATATTATCTAAAAAAATCACTTAATTTTTTACCTTAATAAATAGTGAAAACTGTAAAAATAAATTATTGTAGTAAAGTAGAAAACAAGTTTACATGGGGATTAAAATACAAATATAATTGTAAAAATAACCTAAAAACTTGTCTAAAAACAATTTTATAGAAATATATAGACCTTATCATATATAATTCCCTATAATTATCCAATTATTATCTTTTTTCAGGTGAAAAACATGGGTCCAAATTTTTATTTTCAAAAATTACAAGTGCGGAACTCACCTCACTTATAAAAGGTCACCCTCTATCCTCTCTTCTTCACACATTATAATAGTTAATCAGACAAGAAATTCCAAAATCAATTTATAAATTTCATCCCATAACCCTATAATAGTTTATTTGTTTATAAACACTTTCTAGGGATACTATAGGTATAATCCTAAGGAATTTGTCCTAAAAGACGTAAAATTCCTAACAATGTGTTTTTGTTTTATTTCTTCTTCCACATCCTTAAAATATTGTTTCAAATATTATCATATGATAACATAATTATCTATTATATACATAGATTTTATTATATTAACTTCATATCCAAAATTCATCTCCTCTTTCATCAAATGGGATACAAAATCATAATTCGTGTGTATGGTGGACTATCGCCTCACGAACTGATGTCATTCGTTTTACATCATCACCTATCATGAATTTTTGTAATAATAGATTAAAAATATATATATGGTATTTTTAATGTATTTATACTTATGTATTTATTATATCACAAAAAAATTACTTTATATTTTTTATGCGGTATGATAATGTCGCTCATGTGTATGGCGGACCACCGCCTCGAGAAGCGATGTGATTTGGTTTTTACAAACTCTTCACATTAAAGTTAATAAGAATAATATTAATGAATATATGTAATATAAATTACATAATAATTATATTAATGATATTTTTATCATTATTAAAATATAATATATAATTTTATTTCTTACACTGAAAAATGGTTACATTGTTTGTGTACGTCTAGACTACCACCTCTATGAAGCGTGGTTATTATTTTTTAATCAACACAAGACAAGAATTATATATATAAGTATATTTAAAAAATAATATATTATTTATGATATAATTATAATTTAAAAAATATGAAATAATACATACCTTCTTTCCATAATGATCATTGAAAATGGTAATGTTACTCATGTGTATGTACGGCCTACTGTCTCCATGATCGTAAGGTAGTTCATTTTCATACCAATTTTTTAATATTCGTTTTAAAACTATAATACGTGAATAAATATGATAATTATTTCATTATTATTATTTTTTATAAGTGAAAATAATAAACTTTTTGACCATGTTCAACATACAAAATCCATTTTGAAAAAATGAATAGAATATCCTCAAAACACCCGATGTGGACCTAACTAATTAAATACATTAATATGTAATTAAAAATAAATAAAATAAATTATTTAAGTATAAGGTATTAAACTAGGAAAATTTTATTAATAAATCAAATAATTTATGTAATCTTATTATATATGAGTTAAATGATATACAAGGAAATCCTCGACTTGAGGTAAGTGTTTAGCATCTCACTTGTACGTCTATGAGACATATACTTGATTCATAACTTATTTTGATTCTGTGGTGTATATATTAAAATTTTTAAATGTGATATTATTAATCTATCATATATCTTGGTAATTTAAGTTTCAATTTGAATTATATCATCCAAGTGGATTTTCCATGAATGTTACCAAGTCGTAAATAATTTCATAACTCAGTTTCTTTTCATTGGGTTATATTAATTATTCATTATATTTGATATTATTTGATTATGTGTGAAATGACTTTTTATTATTTGAGGTTTTATTTCAAGTTGTTTAATGTGGAATTATATTAGATACACATGATCAATTCATTGATTAATTATCAAATTCAATGGTATGATTTTTTAAGGGTTATTCATCTCGAATTATCTTTATTTAAGAAATAAATGTATGAAATACACCTATATTGATTTATCAGGTGTATATAATACCCATTGATATGTAATATCATGAAACCCATTGTGTTCATGATATTTGAAATATCATTTTTTATTAATATTTCTTGGGTCTTATAATTTAAACGTTTCTAAAGTGGTAAGGTAATTTATTTTGAAAATCATCTTTTAATGTTTCCTTTTCAAATATTTTCAAAAAGAAAGTATATTTTAAACATATAAAGAATGAAAATAATTTCTTAACATCATGATACCTCAAATATGTTTTTATTTTACTATATTTTTATACATTTATTTTAAAAAAATATTTTCTTATTTATATGCACAGTTTTCATATTTTTAAAAGAAAATATTTTTTATGAAATTATTACTTCATTTCTCTCTTCATTTGAAAATATTTTTTCTTTCAAAATCCGGTTTTCTATAAAAATCAAAAATATTTTTATATTATTCTTTAAAGTAAATTTTACACATAATATTTTTATATAATTTTTTAAAATAAATATTCTTCTCATTTTCCAAATAATGCCAATTTGGATTTTAATAAAAATATAAAAGAAATATTTCTTTTAAAGTACACTGAATGAATGAATTTTTTCTCCATCAATGCCATTATTTTATTCATTTATTACTTTAAAAGTATCCAATTTTATTTTGAAAGATTTTTTTTTCAAAATATTTTAGGAATATTTGGTTTTAAAAAGTGATTTTAAATTTTAAAAGGTTATTTTCCTAAAGAATTTATTTATGTTCTTGTAATGGTATTTTCAATTTATCAACATCAACAACCATTGTTGTTATTTATCCTCTACAGGGGTTATTTTTTATAGATACCATCCTTATTCTTTCTTTAAATGGAATAATATTTTTCTGAATATATTTTTATAGAACAAGATTCTTTTCCAGAGGTTAATCATGTTTCAAAGAGATTGTAATAGAGACCATTTATTTTCTATGGGTTAATCATGTTTAAAAGATATTTTTATGGAACCCATTTATTTTATATGGTTTAATCAAGTTATGCAATTAATAAACATGGTTTCAATGGGTTAATTATGAAATTAATTCTCTATGTGCATTATTCATGATATGACTCTTTGAAATTATTTATAGTGATGGGTGGTTCAGTTATATACCATGGACGGGTTATTACATTATTAATCAAGGATTGGTGGTTATGTGATAAACTAAAGATGAGTGGTTTTGTTGTATCCCTTTAATGAATTGGGTTCTTCAAAGATAGAAGTATTCTATATTGGTTATTATATTTTTAAGAATTTATTTTAAGATAATGTTTCGAGATACCAAAAAGTTTTATCTTTGATTGTTATGGGCTTATAATATTTCTTATGATCAAGATTGATATCACATAGATAAGGATTACTGATTATAATGAATCTTTCCTTAGTTAAATCATTATTCTATGTTTTCATGTTTTATGATCCATGTTTTGATAGGTATGGATATTTTTATGTTATAATCATGCACTTTAATTATGTCATCAGACCCTTATGATCTTCTAATGCACCCTAATGACATTTATTTGATTAATAATACATTTACCTTTACTAAACATTAGAGATCACCCTTATTATGTGTAATTTTCCCAGTGTTATAAATATATAGGTTGAATGAGTTATATCTATAAGGGTTATATATAGATGATGTTGATGACTTAATATGGAATATTAAAAGTTGGGTATAGTAGGAAAGATACTCTCTTGAATTCCTTGGTGTTGTTTATGTAGGAAATTTTCCAAATTATCTAAAAATATAAACCAAAAAGGTCCTTGATAATGTAAGTGATCTGATATTTCCTTTTGATATTGTATGTTTGGTATGGTAAAAATTGCGTCAAATTTGATGGTATCAAATATAGAAATGTAATGTTTATGATTTCTACACTTGATCTAGGAGTGTGGATCTAGGTATATTATTTCCAATTTTAACATTCCCTACTATTTTGATATCTCTAATAACCGTCCTCTTCACCTAATACTCCATATCTTGTATTGTAGAGTGATTATAAGTGGTGTGTGTTCAATCCATAGATAGAGGGATGATAAATTTAAAGTGTATAAGAAAAAGGAAATCACATAAACCCTAAAAACATTTATATAAATCTATGGAGATCAATACAATATAAAATTGATTAGAACCTTGAATTAATTTATAGGGGTAATGGGAATATTCTTTTCTCGTCTACTAATGGATTAGTGTAACATCATAGGAGAATTATAACTTAAGAAAAATGGACATAAACAGGATAAAAAAATTAAACATCGTCTATAGTTTGATGATTGTGGAAACCTCCTCCTTCAAAACTTAGTTTCTTTTTCTAAAGATTTATTCCTTGGTTTAATTATTAATTAAAACTATATTTAACTCTTAAATTTCTTTAAAAAATCTAATTTTAAACTATTGTGAACTTGGATATATTATTTTCCAACTGGTTTGGATAGAATCCGACAATCTCCAAAACATAGCTCTGCAAATCGACTACAACTTTAATTATTTAATAAAGTTCTCCATTTAATGAGTAAATAGTCTTAAAATTATCACAATAATTTAATCAATCTTGTTAGGTGTGTTAAATTATATCCTACAAACCATATAAATTTAGAATAATAGTCCTTGGATTCTTTATTCTTCTTAATTAACTATGTAAAGAATATAAAAAGAAAAAACAAACATCCAGAATTGGTTCTTAGAATACATAGCCATGGTCATGATTCATCTCAAACAGACTCAACTCTTCCTCTATTATCAAACATAGTATTATTGATTGTACCCTATAACATGTAGTTTATACTTAAAGTTCCATCAGTTCGGGCTATGATTTCATCTTTTACTCACCTAAGATAAGTTCTATGATGGTGTATCATGGATTGTATTCAGATTCGTGTGAAAGACATCATAAAATCATGGTGGTGATACTAGGAGAATGCTCAATTTTTTTCTCCAGTCAGGGTGGCATGACTTCATCAGTTTGATATTTTGTTTCCTTTTAGTTTCCATAAAAATCAAAATTCATTAGATTTGAATTATAAGTCTCACATGATCATCTTCTTCACTATGTGAACATGAATTCATCATCAAGTTCTGGTTATGGTTTTTTCAAATTCAATATGTGTGTTGAAAATCTCTAGGACTCGATATTCATCAAGAAAAATAGTGTTCCACATGGATCCATCTCTTTTCTACGCATATATTTAGCTTATTTAGTGTGGTTAGACCTAGCCTATTTATTTATTCACTATCATGGGTTTTATTCCACTCACAGGGGTCTCATTGGTCATCAATTTGGCATCATTATGGTTTCTTCAATCTGGTAATGCCCAGGCCCATCTTGGATCAATCTTGGTTTATGTTCATTTGAGATAATAGATGTTGTAGATTTGGATTTTCATTTGCAGTATTTTATGATATCATGAAGAGGTTTTGTGGTCTCCGATTGATGGATCTGGTTTTATGTTCTAGGTACTAAATAATATGACAATGTGGTCTATTGGAATGTCACTATGAGTAGGTTGGAAATGGATTACAAGGTAGGCCAGGTTTTCCCTTGCAGTGGGTTGCAGGAGGGTGGTAGTCACCCTAATTTGTTCAAACATTGTCTACCATGAAGAGGGGGTATGGAAACATCAATTAGAGGTGTGGTCACTTGGAAAGTGACCATAAAGGTGGAAATTAATCTTCAGTAAGAGGCTCATGATAGGTTTCCATGGGCTTCTTGCTATCAATTGAAGTGTTTTCCAATTTTTCTTCTTCACTCATAGTCACTTGAAATTTACATGTGTGGTCACTTCCCATGCTATAGAAATTTTTTCACACATGTTCCTTCATCATGAGATCACTTTCCCCATGGTCACTTTACTTTAAAAATATTCAAATCTCAATCTGCATGTCACAAAAGAAAATTTTTACAATAGAGTTTTTAAAATTCATTTTAAGAAATGAAAAATAAGTAAATAATGTTGATATTTTTCTATAAAGTAATAACTTTATTTTTCAAATTAATTTCTACCATTTCAAAATTGAATATAATAGTCAAAAATTTAAAATTTTCTAATTGATTTAATCTTCATCTCGCCTCAAATTAAAACACAATTTAATCATGATTTCACAATATTTAATTTAAAATGACATTTTAAATTTCTAAAAATAAATTCATGGATTCCCATTTATTAAAAATGAATCAAACCATTATATTTATAAAATAAAAATATGGTATTATTCTAATTTCATTCAAAAAAATATCAAAATTATTCTTTTTTACGTAAAAAATAAATATACTTAAGACAATGAATTTCAAGGATACAAAAATTAATGTATGGATTTTATAAAAAATAAAAATTAAAAAATACGCTAAAAATATATGTTTAATCCAATTTTTAATGATGTGTATATTCTAAAAAATTCACAAAATCATATCAATTTTAAAATTGATCAATTAATAATGGTGTTGAATTCATTGTAAAATATAAAAAAATTAAAAATTTCATCTCACATCACTCCACCACACTTGAACTATTATAATCCCGGGAAATTCATTAAATTACATTAATTTAAAAGGTTTATTGTCCTACATATGCCTAAATATAAAATCTAGAGAATAATATTTTTGCATATCCCTCTTTTTTCAAATTATCTTGCCTATTCAATGATTTCAATTCATTAACTCGCTTCCACTTAATCAAAGTTCCAAGTCTATGAGTGAGTAAAATCTTATTTATGTGGAATAAAAGTTTTAATAAGAATAAATTTTATTCATATTTTAATCAAAAGCTTCATAAAATAAATTTTTATTTCCAACTTCTTTGATAAAACATGGAAGAATTTTTTATAAGTCAATTGTCCCATTATTCATATGGGTTCAATATTCACCTCACCTGAATGAATTAATTTTTGACTATTAGTAAATTCATTAAATTTTATTTTTTATTTTTTTTTTCAATATATTAATGTGATAATAAATATGAAAAATAAATTATTATAATCGATTACTCACACACTCAGTCACAAATGCCTTACAAATTCATTATGGGATCCCAATTTCCCATTTTACTTCAATTTAAAAAGACTTATATAAAAATATTTGACTTGGAACAATAAAGTGTTATTTTTCATAGAGGAAAATTTGCCTCAAATTAAGTTCTAAGTTCTAGTGTAATCATGTTATAATTCTTATTCCATTTATTTTTTTACTTACACTCCATTTCCTAGTTCTATGGCCAAATTATCCATGAAGGTAGTTAAACATTTACCCCTCGTTCATCAAGATCTTACGATTTATGATCTAGTTAGAATCCCTCCACTCAAGGATGAAATTTAAACAAGTTATGGAATCATTAATATCAAATAAAGTTTAAAAACAAAAAAATATATAAAATTGAATTATGTACATCAGTTACATGAAGATCAACTTTTTATGTTCTTTTTTAGGATAAACAAAATGTAAAATAAAATAAGAGTAATTAATATCGTAAACTAATTTTTATTCACTCCCCCATACTTAATTTATTCACAATTCTATTAAATTTTCAACAGGAATTTTTTTCAGTATAAATAGATTGAAAATAAAATCATCTAAGATATTGTGAAGGAAAACACAACCCAGGGTTCTTCATTCAATGTAAATAGAGAGGATTTTAGACTCATACATTGGTTCTCTCTCTAAATATTCATGGTAATGTTTCACTTTTTGGGATTTTAACTTGAAGGGGTATTTTATTCAAATCCATTAATCTCAAATCCACTAAATATAAGATTTCTAGTCACTATTTATGGACTAGTGCATTTGGAACTAATTTGAATTGTCATGTGTTTTATCCTCCAAATATTTACTCCAGTCCTTCTGGTACTGTTTCATTGTCTTCTCTAAAATTATTCTTATCTCTCTGTTGAAAACCTCGACCATCTCATTGATTTAGGAGTGGTTGATAGGGTATATTTTTTGTGGTAATTAATATTTATTCATTAGGTATTCATTGTTATTCCCAAAAAAAATTAGTTTGATAGTCACTTATTATTGATAAAGGAACTCCAAAATTAAAAAAATGATTTTAGAAAATCAATCCTAATTTTGGAATCATAAATTCATGTGGATTTTACTTTAATAAACATAGAAACATAATCCATTGCTAAAAATTTAGGAAAAAATTACATGGGAAATAGGACCAGAAATCTAGTACCCATGCATCAAATATTTCACAAAAAAAATCAAAATTTTTGGTGAATTTCATGTATATTGGAAATTCCTATAGTAAAATTGATGTTTGGACACTTTCAAAAATCATGAGAATATTTAAAAATTGAGGGAAAAAATAATTTATATTCTAAAACTTTTCTATCAGTTCTTTGAGGTCTAAAATGTCCTCCATATAAAAGTGTGTAGAAAATGTAAGAAAAAAATTAATACATTCTTAAGGGATACACCTCATTATTACTTCATTACTATAGATATTCAAAAAATATGGATCTTCCCAAAAATATAATTTTTATTCATCTTTCAATTTAAGTTATCATTGTTTGGAAAATAAGGTAGGTGCCTTTGATGTGACTAGAAAATTTACTAAATTAGAATACCAGGGAACTTTAGTGGCTTCAAATAGCATATCACTAGGAAAATATTCATCCCAGTTTGTTTTAGATAGAAGTTTTCCTTAGTGATGTTGGGAAATATACACATGTGGTAGGAAACAAAATTCCCATAGACTTTATTTTCCTTTTTCTCTAAGTTAAACTCTTATATTATCAACATCTATCTTACTGAACTCATCTTTGCATCATCTTTCTTAATCAAGTACCTAAGTGAAACATGATCAGATACAATAGTCACTTTTCATCCAAAAAATAAGATTGAAATTTTTAAAATGAAACCAAAATAATAAAAGAAAACTCTTTATCTATTAATATATAATTTTTCTAAGTTGTTCCCAGGTTTTGTGAAACATAGGTTGTCACTTGTGAGTATCCACAATATTTTTGGAAAGTACCTCTTTTATAGTTTTTTTCAAAGAATTAAATGGTTGTTCCAAATTTTATTATAAAATTATGGGTGAAGTGGTCAAGATTTCATTCATATTATCAAAATATATCATTCATGAATAATCAAACACAAACATAGTTTTTAAGTAGGTTATCTAGGGGGAAAGAAATCTTTTTAATTTCCTTAATAATATTCTATAAAATATAGAATTCCCAATGAATGACCTAATTTTTTTCATAGTAATGGGGTAAGTAAGTGATGATATAACATTTATTTTCCCCTTATAAACATTCAATTCCATATTTATAATTTATTTGGCCCATGAAATTTCCTTTTTATACCATAAAAAGAAAAAAAATTAAATTTATAACCAAGCATGTATTCACACATATTTTTTAAAACCTTTTCAAAATTGTCTAAAAAATTGAAAATAAGTTCCATAGACTATAAATTAATCAAGGAATTCCTACAAGAATATCTTAATAGTCTTTTATATGATACTTAACATGAAGCAATGAAAGGTAAATGGGTAATTTAAAAGACTGAAAGGCATCCTTTAGTAGGAAAACAAAACTAAGGGACATGTGAATGTGTTGTGTCTTAGACCTTTAGAGAAATTTCAACTTGAAAGTACCTAGAAAATATATTGAAAAAAATAATTTCTTTCACTAGATATACTCTCTAAAATTTATTTTATAATGGGAATTGGGAAGTAAACATTATGGGTCACATTATTCAGCCTCCTATTATTAAGGCAAACTCTCTGGATATTTTGAGTTCTTGTGGGAAATAATTCATTGTTTTTATTTTGTATAATATTATATCTAATATTCATTAGGAAAGTTTTAATGGGAGTCACCCATTTAGATTATAATATTTATTAAATTATTCTACCTCCTAAAATTCTTTTTACTTCTTTTTTAACAGATTCTATAAGGGTATGGTTGAGCCTTCTTTTGGGTTGTTTCACTGCTTTAGACTCACTTTCCCACAAAATCCTTTGTGTGTAGATAGTAGTTTTAATTTCTATAATGTCTCATAGTGTCTAGCCTATTTACCTATAATTTTTCTTCAAATTTTATAGAATTTATATGCTTGTTTGGGTTTTAAATTATTTTAAATTATTACTAGAATTTTGTATTTTTCCCTTAGAAATAGTATTTCAAATTTGGTGAAAGTAATATAAACTCCAACTAAAGGGTCTTTTACTTCTATTTCAAACTCATTGTTCTTCATTTTTATAGCCTATACATGCATGTAAGAATAATTAGTGGTGTGTGTGATAAAATAATCAAAGTGGATTTAATCAATTTCTTAAATTTTTCAACATGAAAAATTGTTTCAAGATTTAATTCATTTCCAAAAAATGATTCATCATGAAGATTATGTGTATAAACTGATTTTTCAAATCATATTATGTCATAAAACATTTAAATTTACTCCCTAGAATAACATTTTAACTCAAAATGTTTTAATGTAAAAATATATTTCTCTTTATGTGGGTATTTCATTTAGTAACGAATGTTGAAATTCCCTATTTTGTCTCAAAATTTATTTAATGTTTTTCTTCATTGAAATTTATTATGTTTTTATCGGTCTTTATGAGTGTCCAACCAATAATAATAGTTGATTTATATATACTTTTTCCTTCCTCCGTGTTTAGAACAAAGAAGTCAATAGAGAACTAAAAAACCTTATACACTTACCAAAACATCTTCTAAAACACTTAATGGGTAGGAAATGGTTCGGTTGGAAAGTTCTACACCTAATTAGGTGGACATGAGATATCCAATATATAAATATGAATAAACTGATGAGGTCACTACATTAATTTATTCTCTTAAGTCACATAGTTCGCTGGAAAAATTAATCTCACTAATAGAGTATAGAATAGAGAAATACCTAGATCTTAGAATTTTTAGAGGATTTTAGGGGTTACAAGTGCTGAAATAGTTTTACTAAAACATACCCTTTCATTGACATAAATTATTATATTAATTGTTCATATTTCATTGATGAATTTTTTATACCTTTTAATTTTCTAGATGGGTTCCATTAAAGGGGTATTGATCTCTAATTTTTGAATATCTATAGAATCTCCTATTGTAGTATATCTTTATTGGGTTTCATCAGTGGTTTAGTCCTTATAGGTAGGAGTAGTTGGGGTAGGTTTGAATACTCTATTTTTTATTTCAATTATTCTATCTTCATAAGGTATGTTTCTAAGGGTTTTTATATTCTTTTTAATGGTTAGATTCATTAGGCATTTTGGGTTGTCTACTTCTAACTCCCTCTTGAGATTGTGATTATTAACTACTTAACATATCCTTGAAACTACTTAATGTAATAGAAATATAATTTCCATTAGGTTTAGTAATGTACTGAGCAGTAATATTACATGATATTTTATTTTTCAATTCATTAATTTTAATCATAATCGGGTTGAACTATTCTTGTAATTCCTTCTATGGCAATCCATGGGTATGGAGAGTGGTTTGCTAAGTGGTGTGTGATTCCAAAAGTTGTTTCACAAATTCCTTAATAGTTGGATATTGATTATTCTCATAATTGTATCTTGTATAGGTATGATAGCTGCCTCTTTGAAAAGGTTCAAGTTGGAAGAATAGTTGAAAACCTTATTATAAAGGTTCTTTTTCTATTGTTGGTTTTCAGTACAAAACTGACTATTGGAATACTCTCTATATCCATGATTGTTTAATGGTTACTATTAGAACTACCTATGTTACAAAGAATCACATTTTTCTGATCCTATAACTTAAGGTAATACATTGGTGTAGTGGTATTCAGAGTATCACAATAGGCAAACTCTTGAAGCTGAGGGAGATGATGCTTTTTGGACCATGTTCAATGCTAAATTCCTCACAAGTGAGGTTAATTCTTAAAATTTATCTTTAAGTAAATGAAATTTATAACTTTTTATATCATGTAATCCTAGTTTTTTATTCTTATTTTGAATTTTGTGAGTATTGATAGATCCACTCAATCATCTCTCTAAATTCATTAGTCGGCTTAACAATTAATTTTATTCTAGATGAAATATCTAGAATATTTTGGTTATTATATATCAAACCTTGGTAATATAATATCAAAAAATAGGGATCTTTAAAATTTTTATGTGGGAAGTAGGTTATAAAATTATTTAAACTATCCCAAAACACATATAGAGTTTCTCCACTTGAATGTTTTATCCAAATATTTCATTTCATATTACAGTGATCTAAAAGGTAGGGAAGTATTTTTAAAGGAACACCTTCTATATCCCATCACATGTGGTAAATTGTCCAAGATAGATATTTTTGATCCATCCCTTGGCTTATACTTCAAGATACATGGCTAATACCATCTAGCTAAATTGACCTTTGGATACTCCTCTGGGTATGAAATTTATACAAACTTCAGAAAACTCCCTTAGATATTGGGGAGGGTCCTATACATCCAAGACATGAAACATTGGTAGGAGTTGGTTCATACCAGTTATAAGTTTAAATTATTATTTATTATTTGGTGGTTAAATCAAATTATCCTTATTAAAATTAGGTTCATAAAGTTCCCTTAAATTTCAATTCAATTATTCCAAAAAAAATTCCATGTTTTCACACCCTAAATTCACTCTAGTGGAAGAAGAATTTTAGGATGGGGAATATGTTGATAGAACTTTGAAATTCTCCCTTTCCTATTATTCAATGGTTTTTATGGTTTTTTGTCTCACAATAATAGTTTTTTTAACATCTAGATCAAAACCAATGAGATGATATGAATTTGAATTAGTCAATTGTTAAAATAATTCTAATAAATAGTTAAAAATATTGTCCTACCTAACAATAGAACTAGGTTTGATGACCTCCAATCATGGTTCCCTCAATAAAATAATTTTTTGAACTCGAGTAAATTTAGTAAGAGTTTAATTAGGTTTTCTATCAGATATTTTAGCATTATGTGTGCATATTGTTTTTAATGGGTTTGATTTTTTGAAAATAGTGTGTGAGATTGGTTGGTTTTGATTTTCACAATAAAAAAATAGTATTTAAATTGGATGGATTTTAAATTAAGATTTGGAGATAGTGATCTAAACTTGGATCATCCCCATAACTCACTTGTAAAATCATAATTATATATTAATTATCTCTTATTCTCTCTATAAATAAATTAAACCTAAATTAGATTACATTTTCTTATAATTATTGGCTTGAGTAGGTGGGAAAAATGATCATTGGAAACCCAACCTTCTCTTATCCTAGGGATTGGATATCTCGGATCACCCTTCTATTCACCCACTACTCTATATATAATGTAATGGATTGATTATGATTTTCATATGTGTGAAATCCAAATATTGAGGGAAGAATAATAAAAAGTCAACAAGAAGAAGGAAAACTACTAAAACCAAAACATGTTCCAATAAATCCAGATAGATAAATAGAATAAAATATTAATTAGAATATTGAATTCATTTGTAAGGGTAAGGTGAATATTCATGGATAAGCCACCAATAAATTAACATACAAGCAGATTAGAATTACCTATAATGGAAAATAAACAAAACAAGAAAATAAAATGAAACGATATCTCTGATATGATGATCATAGAAGCATCCTTGGTCAGAACTCGTTTTATTTCTTTTTCAAGATTTAGTTCTTGGTTAAACACTACATGTAAACCAAAATTCTCCTGGATATAGATTAAAATGAGTTAATTACAAATATTTCATCACTAGGATATCTTATTTTCAAATAGCCTTCGATGAAATATGACAATAATTGGAACTTAGATCATCAACTCGACTACAAATTTACCTATTTAATACAATTCCCCATTTGGGTTAGGACTTGGTATTAGAATTCTCATAAGAATTTAATCAATCATGTTTGGTATATTCAACTAAATCCTTTAAACTATAGCAATAGAGGACACAAGACCCCACCATCTTCAATCTCCTCAATGAACTATATAAAAATAAATCCCATAAAAACAAACATCCAAATTTTATTATTTGAATTTTCATACTTATTTTAGCTTCATCTCAATCATACACTACTCTTTATCCATGATTCTACATACTTGACTTCAGTGGACCCTCAAATGGTTAGTGCTAACTATGAGTTTTTATCAATGTGGGATTCGATTTCATCTATTATTTACCCAAGATCAGGTCTCAAATGGTGATTTTTGTAATAGGATCATCTTTATATGGATGATCATGTACATGTGTCAAAATTAGTTTGGGTGAAATCCTGGTCAACTTTTCTAGTTAGGGGGGCAAAACTTTGGTAGTTATATGGTCGACTTTTTTCTAGTTCCATCAAACTTGAGATTCATTAGATTTGAATTCTAAGTCTCACAAATTCATATTATTCTCTATGAATGGTTTAATTCTCCATCAAAACATGGACATGGTTTTTCTCAATTTCAACAAGCACGGTGGTGATCTTGAGGAATTAGTCTTTGTCTAGAAATAGGCTGTGGTTAATGGATTTGTCTCTTTTATCATAATCACTTCATCTTCTTCGGTGATCTTTGAAAATGCCTCAACAATTTTTCAGTAATATAGGTTCGATACCCCTTATAGGTGTTTCTGTTTCCATCGATTCAACATCATTAGGGATTCTTCAATATGGACATTCTTAGGCTCAAATTATATTAGTATTGGTTTGGGATCGTATGATAGAATATATTTGGTAGGTTTAGCTTTGAATTTTTGGAATAATAATATTACAAGAAGAGGGGGTGCAGTTAGTTGCAGATAGATCTTCTGTTAGGTTGTAGAAACTAAAGAAGATTAGTGAATGGTTGATTGGTAAGTGATCTTGAAGAAGGATGGAGATATATCTCACGGTATATTGTTCTTCCCCTTACTATAGGTTGTAGGGTGATGGTCATAATTCTCATTTACATTAGATTAATATATCATGAAGAGTGGAAATAGTAACTTGAAGGAGAAGTTCAGTCACTTTGAAAGTGACCACGAAAGTGGAACAATAGCTTCAGTAATGGATCCATGGTCAGTTGTCAGGGTCATATTATGGTCAATTGAAGTGTTTTCCATTTTTTAAGTTCACTCATGCTCACTTGAAATTTTCAAGTTCACTCACTTCCCATGCCTTTAATATATTTTCACATAGATTCATGTGTGCCTTTATTATGTGGTTACATCCCATAAGAACACCATTCTTTTCAAAAAAAACTTAAGTCGCAATCTACACATCACAAAAGAACATTTTTAGAGAATATTTTTCTAAAACAATTTCAAAAATAATAAAATAAATAAAAATAATGTTGAGTTTTTCAATTACACATTAAATTCATATTTCAATTTAATTTTTTACTTTCAAAAAAACGAATAAAATGATGAAAATTAAAAAAAAATCAATTGATTCAATCTTCATCTCATATCAAATCAATACTTAATTAAATCTGAATTTCACGATATTCAATTTAAAATAAAATTCTAAATTTCTAAAAATCAATTCAGAGATTCCCATTTATTCAAAAAGAACAAAAAATATATATTTAAAGTTTTAAAGAATGTATTTTTCTATATTTATTCAAAAATTGATCAAAAATATTTTTTTTTAAAAAATTGATAGCCTTAAGATAATGGAATTTCATGTATCCAAAAACTAATCTATTACTTTTCTAAAAAATAAAAATTGAAAAATTCACAAAAAATAAATGTTTAAGATAATTTTTATTGAATTACATAATATCATAAAGTCATAAAATAATATTAGTTTACCATGTTTTAAATTAATAATGGGGTTATATTCAATAGAATATAGACAGAAAAATTGAAAATTTCATCTCACATCATTGGGACAACTTTTATCTATGGTCGGGCATGTATGTTTTCCCTCATACTTTTTTATTACCATATTGTATTCAGTTATATTTCCTTTAAGCTGTCTTATATTTTTTTTACTATCTATAGGTTTTATTTTTATTATATCTCTGTGTTGTTTCATGGGGATGGGTTTGTGTGTGCATACAGGTACATTAGGATAAGGACTCTTAATTCAGTGATGATCCTACTCGATGCCCGCTTCTTTCCCCTGACCTTTTGGAGGTAGGTTTGGGGTGTTACTTTTAACTAAATGTTGAACCAAGAAAGGACCCAGTGGATCATGTCATGATAGAGTGGTATCTAGGAGTTCTATCATAAGGATGATGTTTGGATTTAGTCATGTTGTGAGGATTGGTTTGGGAACATAGGGAAAATATGTTGAAGTGTCTCGAGTTTGATAATAAGGATAGGGAATTAAATGATGGTGTGGTGGCCAATGTATCTATTCAATAATACTTAGACTACCTTCTTGTTGAATCAGTATGATAAGGAACAAATAACTGGGAACCAATTGTACATTCCTCATATAGGATTGGATATTTTGACTTCCATGTTATTACTAATTCAGTTCCCCAGATATTCTTATCTAACAATGGAACGTCTTTTTAATTTTTAGGATGCCTTTATAATGATATCCAGCTAGGATTTCGAGATATTTTTGTGATGATGATTGGTTGAGTGATGAGGCCTCGATAATGGTATCAATTTTTGATCTATTATATATAAACAAGTATAGAGAAGTGCTTCCAATCGATGGGAAGTGATCAGACCCACCTCCAGTGATTCAGGTGGATGATCATCTACATGTCAAGTATCTAATATCTCTATAAAGATATAATGGTGATGCATGTAGGCCTAGAAAATTGTTCGATTTATATTAATAGAGACCACTCGAGTTTCTCTCTAAACTAGATCCTCTAGAAATGGAGTATTGGATTTAGTCTATTGTATGATTTTTTTCTCCTTGGGCATACCCTGACCGATCATATGGTTTCACTCACAACCATCCTTCTTCATGGAGAAGAAAGTACTGGTGGGGACTGATCACATAGACCCATGATGGGGCTATAGGATCATGGAAATACTTTCATCATTTGTTTTATGATGAGTATTAACCTTCAATCATGTGTTATATGTAGATATAGTAACTTCTTAAGCTATAGTATGGTGATGTGATTATTGTTGAGTGTGTTTCAAGGTTTACCAACATCACATGATTCTCTTTCAATATAGTTTGAGATAGATACATTTGGGAATATAAGTTAAAGAAGGGACGCTATAGGGTCATTTGGGATAGAATGTTCTCTTTATGAATTCCTACTTATGATAGAGTTATAGAGTGGTCCTTAATGACATAGATTCGTAGAAGAGAGACATCGGTAAGTTGGAGTACAAAGTAGAAAATGCGGGAATGAGTAGTCTATAGAAGAAAATAGTCTTTATCCATTTGGATCTTAGTTTAGGAGGAATACTCATTCTTATATTCATACAAAGAGATATGTATCACAGGGATTGTATGGAGGGTCTATTTAGTATGGAGAAAGGATATGTTATTCATTTGACGGAAAATGTCACATTGCTCATGATTATTAGGCCTAACATACTGAAAATAGTTGGTAGATAGAGGAAAGACCTCAATGGTAGAGGTAGATTCTTGGTCGGAGATCTCCTAGGCATGGTCAGGGAGGCCCTTAGGGAGGTAGTTAAAATAGAGGGACAAGTAGAGCCACATATAGAGTTAATGTGGGTAGAGGACGATGTTCTGACTTACTTCCACCACCATATTCATGTGGCCCACACAAGGCACAATGGGATGGCTATAGAGGATGTGGTTAGTTGCAGGATATGGAGGGATATGACCAAGCTACACATGAGATAATTTGAGGTATGATATATGTCTTCTCTGCTTTATCTTAAGTACTTATAGACACAGGTATGAGTCATTCCTTCATATCCATATCCCTTTTTCAAGAGTTAGAGTTTCATGATGATTAATTGGCCCATAAACTATGTCAAGAGATTCTTATAGGGATTGAATATTCTATATCGCACATTTTCCATTAGTATGAGTTGGAACTCAATGGAGAGATTTTCTATGGGACCCCTTGGTTGTTATGATGAAACCTTATGATATCATTCTGGGTATAGATTATTTTTCTATAGTACATACTCATTTTAACATAATGTTACTATATTTTAGGTACTTATTGACCCTTATTTTTATCTTTTTTTTTTGGGTTACGTTTTAGGTCATTTCTAGAGTTTTATATAGTGTTTTGAAATTTTTTGATGTTGTGTATGGTTAGAACGCGATTATGGAAAACCATGTGGTTTGTCCCAGAAAACTATATATTTCTTTTGGGGTCTTAGGATGGTGGTGCAAGGTTAGTAAAAACAATATGGCCTTAGACAGAGTAGGTTTTCATGGTTGGTGTTTGATTTATCTAATCATGAACCATTTCCAAAATCCCAATGAAGGTGTATGGCTAGGCACACGGTTAGTAAAAACTATGTAGCCTTACCCTGAAAACTATTTGAAAAGGTTTCTAGCCCCTTAAAATTTAAATTTAAATCTAAGGAACCCTTTTTTACCCTAAATACCTCTTATTAGAGCCTAATATAATCCTTTGTCTTTTGGAGGCTCTAAAGAGGAAATTTGGATCCTCCAACCTCTCTTATTCTTGGATCAATGTATTGGTATATTAAATTTACCTCTCTATGGTAAATGAATATTCTCTCATTTGGAATTAACCCTTCATATTCTATCATCTTATTAGAGAGTGATGGATCCACATGTTGTTGGTGGATCTAAAATTTGATTTAACGGAACTGAATTATATGGATTCCCCCTTGATCCCTTTATCCTTTGACTCTCTATTTCTAGTTTCCATTTTGAGTGATTGATTGATTGATTGTGTGACCTAAATATAGGAGGTTCTATAAGGATTTTACCTAAAATTAAAACCTTAATTAGCTGCATTATTTGAAATGTATTTATAATTGATTTTCATGAATTGATTACATTTCATGTTTGATTTTAAAAATGAATTTATTGTGAAATAAAACCATTTTTCAAAAGATTTTGAATTATTGGGTGTATTTTGAGGAAATATGGACTAAACTAAAAATTGAATTGATGAAATTATTTGATATTTATTCTTCAGAAAATTTGATTTAAATGAAGAATTATTTTTAATGTCATTAACGTGATGAAAACCTATTTTTTGTTTTTGAAATTGAAGTGGAATGTTGAAACCTAAAATTGGGATTTGGAAGTGTGAATGGTGAATTGAATTGAAATGAATGAATTTACCATGATTGATTAATTTATTTAATTATTCAATCACTTGTGAACCTAAGTGGTTATTGATTACTTGGGAAAAGAATAGTCGGAATATAACTACCTAGAAATGAATTGATGATGAAAACTCTAACTAAACCAAATTTGGCATGTTTTCTTTATATGGGTTGTTGATTTATTATCTTAAAGTCATGAGCCTTAGGTATGTGTGATTTCACACTGATCCATGATTGATTGAACAGGTAGTTAGAGGATTATATAAACAGAAACAAACTAACCATATTGCGTATAGCCATAGTGATTTTTTTATTTTTTTATTAAATGTATGTGTTTTATTAAAATGATTAGCTCATTTCCTTTATGTTTTATGAAAAAATGTCATTTAATCAAATTTTTGATATATCTACCATCTACATGATTTGGAATCATATTTTTACTGAAAAATGTAAAAATTATTTTCCATGCCTTATATTTATTTAAATTAAATCATAAATTGTTTGTTTTCATTGGAATTTCTTATGGAACATTTGGTGGAATCCTAATGTGTTATTTTTCTCACACTCTACCTCTATATTTCAAAAATTGTAGATTATTTTATTCCAAGTCCAGGAAAAGGGAAATTTAAAGTGGAGGTGGTGGGTGTGCTTAATTCACGGACCCCTACAGTGATGGTGGTGACTAGTAGATCTGTGGTCTACTTGTTATATATGGACTGTGAGACTATGTATTTACAGTTTTTAAGATATTTATTGGATGATGTATCACTTCTGTATTTAGGTATGCCTTATGGTGGTAGTTTTCTCCTTTTTTAGTTTTTTGAGAACCTTCTGTTCATTGTTTTATCTTTATTTTTTTCTATGAAAGTATTTTTTTTCTTATTCCAAAACTATTAATTTGGACTCTTAGTTGATTCCAGGCACTGGTTACTAACCCATGGAGATTAGAAATTCCCTTCGGGCTATGTTAAAGTTGACTCTCGTGTATGTGTACTGAGGTATTCGATTTGGTTTGTGAAAAAAATGGTACCAAAGGTGCGAGGTTGTGCATCTTTCCTTTGTTTTGGTATATAGTTTGGGATTCCCTATTGGATAGGAGGTGGGATTTCTAGGAATCAAGGGATAGTTAAGAGAGATTTTACAACCAACTCTCATTATATGAATCCTTGAGTCACCATGGTTGTTTGGAAAAGTTGTCCATTATGAAAAAAAATGATCTGATTCTAGTATTTTACCATGATTTGATCGGAGTATATTTAAATCCAAATAGATTTAATTATATTAATGCGACTGATATTCATGTATCTCTTAACTGATTTGATGATCTGAGTATCCTTACTAATGTTTTTATGCTAACTAGTAATGTTTTGTAGTACCATACCCCAAATAATTCATTTGAATAGATCTTAGGTGGGTGATGTCACTAAGCCACAATAAATGAACCCTCAGGGTTATAATAATCTCATTGAGATTGTAGTGCATGTTGTCCAAGATCTAGTATAGGTAGTTTTACGTTTTCTCATTTAGGCTCTAGTAGTGGAACCTCGAAGTTAAGAAACTAGAGATAATACTAAATAGTTTCTTTTATATAAACCACCAAATATCCAAGGATTGAATTCTCCTCAAAAGGGAGAAAATTTTTTGGAAAAATTGAGTTAATTTTTCAATTCTTGGAAACACCAGATTCTATAATGTTGAAATGTGTTTCTTTCATGATTGAAGGTTCTAACAGGCTTTAGTGTGGTTTTATGGTTGTAGTGAAGGAACATGAAGGAATAGAGTGGTAGTAATTTAGAGATATTTCCATAGAATATTTTAATCTAGAGTTGATGGATTTGTAAAAGTCTATGGGGTTTCTTAACCTTCAACAAGGAAATAAAACCATGACTCGACATATGAACCGCTTTTCTCAACATGTTCGGTTTTCTCCTAAGGTTGTGAAAAATGATAAAATAAAGGTAAAAAAGGTTCAATAAGGGTCTTCCATCTGATATATGATATCATATTTTTATTTTGAATCTGACCTCTCATGGGAATGTGTTGGATAGAGATTTAATGGATGAGCTTGACTTGGCTAGTAAATATGGGTTGACAGGAGTTCCTCTAACTCACAATGGGAGTTCCATTGGTTCCATCAAAGTAAATAGAAATTTTTATGATCCTTGTAGTAAATAACAATATAAAGCATGATCCACACCTATTACAGGGTCTGGAAGAGGCCCATTTACTTTCTTACAATGTTTTAATTTTTGGTATTTGAAGCAGGCGTGCAATCAGACACCAAAGATCTATGGTTCATAGAGTCTCTTTGGTCACCTACAGAAGTTCCCTCATGTATTTTCTTCCCAACATAATATCATGGGATCATCTACACCTAAATGTGTGTGTTTTAATCATATTCTTCAAGAACAATGGGGTTCTATACTTAGGCATCTTGAGTGAAACTTATTTATACAATGGATAAGTCTCTAGAGGAAGCTGATGTGGTTCAAGTGATAGGGAGAGGTACCATTACCATAGATTCATATTTAGTGACTTTTTTATTTGATATTGGTGAATCTCATTCATTAATATCAACTCATTTTTTTGAATATTTTAAACCTTCCTATGTATATTTTGTCTTATGTGATGGATATTAATACACCTCTGAGAACAAAGATAAAGAATGGTCTATGATTCCCATATTTTGACTTCTCTTTTTTAGAGATTAAGATCATTTTTTAGATTTCTTGGTTCTTGAAATTAATCCTTTACATTTCATTCAAAGGAAGGATTGGATTATTTCCCAAAAAGCTCAAATGGAAGCTATCTTCAGCAGGTCCCCATTACATCACCTGGTCGGGTGTGCTGTGTTTTCCAAAAAGATTGGGAGCTAATATCAAATATATTTGGACCACCTCTTTTTAATTTTGACCTAGTGATATCTATGTTTTCTTTTTATCTGTAGTAAAAAATCCTTTAGTAGTGATCTTCCTCCAGTGGTCATCAAGATTCCCAACATGTTTCCATCTAAATTTTCTAGCTTACCACTGATAATAGATGTTGAGTTCCCAATTGACTTGGTATTAGGTACCCAACCCAAATCTATTCTATCTTACTATACATAACCAGCTGAATTAAATTGGATAAAGACTTAGTTTGGTGATTTTTTTTATAAAGGCTTTATTCTCTTGAGTGTGTCTCCTTGGGTGGTGCCGGTACTTTTTCTAAAAAAATTATGGGACACATTTTTTTTATTATTTAAAACTTAATTGATTCACCATAAATAATAACAATATTTTCCCTCAGATTGATGATATATATGAATAGTTAAAAGGGTAAAATTGGTTATAAAAAATTTATTATTAGTCTGGTTATCACCAATCAATAATCAAGTAATCTTACATCATGAATAACACCTTTAGCAGTAGGTTTAGCCAAAAATAGTATCAAGTAATTACTTTTAGTCTAAAAAATTATCCTAAAATTTTTATGGAACTGATGAATAGGATATTCCATGAGTTTCTTGATTCATTCATGGTGGTGTTTTTGGATGATATCATAGTTAAATTTAAATACAAGGAGGATTATGTGTGTCATATGAGATAAGTTCTAGAAATTTTGAGAGATAACTTACTATATTTCAAGCTATCAAAATGTAATTTCAAGATTCAAGAAGTGAAGTTATTCAGAAATTTTGTCTCAGAGCATGGTATTTTAGTTGATATTGGGAAGGTTAAGGCTATTATGACATTGTAATAACAGTATAATGTTTTCAATATTTGTATTTTCTTAGGATTAGTTGGGTATTACCACCAGATCATAAATAATTTCTCATAAGTTATCTTCTATGAAGATTGAACTCACTCAAAAATGATTAAAGTTTTTATAGTATTATAATTTTGAAAAAAAATGTTTAGTTGAAACATATTTTTAATTATACACCAATGTTGACACTTCTATAGGATGGGTAGGGTTATGTGTTCTTTTGTGAGGCTTCATGTATGGGTTTGGGTTGCATTCTCATACAGGGTAATCATTTGGTGGCCTAAGATTCTTGATAGATTAGGCCAATTAAAAATAACTGACCTACCCATGAACTTTAACTTTTAGCTATGATATATTCTCTTAATATTTGGTGCAATTTCTTTTTTGAATAAAATCTTTTCCCTATTTTCCAATCAAAAAATATTGAGTTTTATCTTCTCGCAAAAATATTTGAATCTCTGATAGAGTCATTGGGTGGAGCACTTACATTATTTTGATTTTGATATTTCTTACACCCCTAGTAAGTGGAATTTCATGGATAATTACTTATGGAGGGAAATTCTGATCTAAGTTGTGAAAGAATAATCAAAAGCGTGTAACTTGATGGCTATCTTTGCTAATAATCATTTGAGAGTTTAGGAGGATGAGTCCAAGATTGTTCTGAAAAGATTTCAGTTTACTTCCTCTCTTCTCAAGATGGTTATTTAGGAGAAACAAATCAATGATGAGTTTAGTGTCACTAGAGACTCTGTTTATGGTGGGGGAACCATTAATGAGTGGTTGTCATCTTATGATGGTATTATATGATTTCATTACAAGTGTGTTGTACCATTTCCTATTAGAAAACTATAATGGGGGGTTTCATAATTCCCAATGGCTGGTATACCCTAGAACCATGAATTTGTTCTATGGTTTGTAGTGATGAATCTGGGGTCCAGTTATGATACAATACATTATTGATTTTGTTTCTCATTTTTATACTTGTCTATAGGTTAAGGTTGAGTACCAGATCCTTCAGGTTTTATTAATCCCATTCTAGTGCTGACTTGGAAGTGGGGTTCAACTTTGTTGGATTTCAAGGTTGGTTTTCCAAATAACCCTATAGATTAGAATGTGATATGGGTAGTGATAGATCGAATAATCAAATTGTCTCACATTATATCCATTCATGATACAACCAAATTTGAGGACTTGGGAAGCATATACATACAAGAGATCATTAGATTACATGTATTTCCATATATTATCATCTCTGATTGGGACCCCTGATTCACTTCTCATTTTTGGAGTGGCCTCTAGGAGGTTATCAGATACCAGGTAATATAGAGTAGGATATATCATCTATATATAGACGGACTAATTGAATGAACTATACTAATCCTACAAGACTTGCTTTGTGCTTTCATTTTAGAATTTATTAGATCTTGGTATTGCCACTTAGGGCTAGTCAATTTTGAATATAACCACAGTTACCAATTGGATATTATAATGGAACCTTTTGAGCCCATATATACCCAAACATGTAAATATCCATTTTGTTGGTCAGATATTGGTGAAGCTTCCTTGGTTAGGCCTAGATTGGTACAAGATATGATAGAAAATATTGATTTGATTCATTAGATAATGTTGATGGAATAGAGCCAGTATAAGTCTTATATTGATTTTCATCAACACCTTATAGAAATTATAGTTGGTGAAAATGTTTTTTTATATATTTTCACCTCAGTTGGGTCACCAATATCTTGGAAAATAGGGGAATATTTCACTGATATATGTGGTACCATTTGAGGTTGTTGCACGAATTGGAAAGGTATATTATTATTTATAATTACCATCTTCTTTGATGTCGATTCATAATATTTGTCATGCATTTTAGTTCATGAGGTATCCTTCAAAATCACTTCTTAACTTGTACTAGGAGGACCTTGATGTTGAACCTAATATAACCATGATTGAGAATCCAGTTTGAATTTTTTATTTTATGATGATGTTTCTTTATGGTAAGTTTATAACATTGGTTTATATGCTCTAGAATAATGGTTATGATTCTCATGAGACTTCATAGAATGATGCACTGATAAGATATAAGTGCACTCATCACTTTGAAATAGAGTCTTCTTGATTGGATTTCTAGGGGAATAATTTTTTTAAGTGGTGAGGTCATAACATATTGTCACCATATTTCAAGTTCTTATTTACCCTTATTTTTATCATCTTTTGTTTGGGTATTTTTTTTTGGAGACATTTTTGGAGTTTTTTCAGAGAATGTTGGAAGTTTTTTAGGTTGTTCACAGTTGGAATGTATTTAAGGAAAATTGTACAATTCATCCCAAAAAACCATGTGCTTCTTTTGGTGGCTCTCAAGGGTGGATCACAGTCAGTGAAAAATGTATGGCCTCCCTTCCAAAATGCATTTCCTTAGATAGAGGTGGTTTACACATTTGAGGCGTGGTTTTTCTAAACATGTGTACAAAACATGAACACTTTATGGAAGCTCAGTTAGGCTTCATGGTTGGGAACAAGGTTTGTAATAACCATACATCCTAACCCAACAAACTGTGTGAACATGTTTTTAATCCCTTGGAAATTATAATTAAAATACCTAGACCACCATTTTTAACCCCAAACACATCTTATTCAACCCTAATCTGATTATTTGTATTATAGAGGCTCTCAAGAAGAAATTTGGATCATCCATCCTCTCTTATCCTTAGATCAAAGTGACATTTGATGTAATTTATTCCCTCTAGTAAGTGAATATTATCTCATTTTGAACTATCCTTTTGTCTTCTCTCACATTATTATAAAGTGATGATCCTCATGTTTTTAGTGGATTAAAATGTTGATTTTATGGATCTTGATTCAAGGGATTTATCCTTGATCCCTCTCACCTTCGACACCCCTTTGGAAGTTCTTGTTTTGGGAGTTTGATCATTTAATCATATGACCTAAATGTGGATTATTCTATAAGTATTTTCTCTATAATTGAAAACTTAATTACTTGCTTGATTTGAAATATATTTTTAATGTATTTCCATGAATTGAGTTGATTTGATGTTTGATTTTCAGAAGACATGGATTGTGAAATTAAATCCCTTTCTAAATGATTTTTTGAATTAATAGGTGGATTTTGATGGAAGATGGCTTGCAATGAAAATTGAATTGATGAAATGATTTGATATTAATTCATAGGAAAATTATATTTAAATTAATCATGATTTTTGAAAGAAAATTACTTGATTAAAACCTATGTTTTGGTTTTGAAATTGAAATTGAATTTTGAAACTTGAAATTGGGATTTGGGACTATAAATGATGAATTGAATTGAGATGAATAAATTTCAAATGATTGATTTATTTATTTATTGAATAAATTGTGAGTCGAAGTAGTTAGTGGGTGGTTAGTACAAGCATGCAAGGAATCTGACGCCCTAGATATAGATTGATGATGATAACTCTAACTAAAATAAATTTAACATGTTTTCCTTGGATGGAGTGTTGATTGATTATCCTAACGATCTCAACATTAGGAACATGTGCACACACATTAATCCGTGATTGATTGAATGAGTAGTGTGAAGATCCTATATCCAAAAACAAACTAACCTCATAGTGTTTGACCATGGTTCCTTATTTTTGTTTTATTATTACATTCCATTGTTTTATTGAAAAAATTTACTTATGCCTTTTATATTTTATCAAAAATGTTCATTTAATAAAAAAAAATTAAATATAGATCATATATTGTACTTTAAATCATTCTTTCACTAATAAATGTGAAAATTATTTACCATGAATTATCTTAATTAAATTGAATCATAAATGGTTTATTTGTTTTGGAATTTCTTATAGAACATTTGGAAGAATCCTACTGGGTTTTTTCTCACACCCAACCTTTTCCTTTAGAAATTTGTAAATTATGTTATGTCATGTACTGGAAAAGGGAAATTTCAACTATGAGGTGGAGGGTTTACTTGATTCATGGGACCCAAGAGTGATAGTGGTGACTGGTGGATCTACGGTTCACTTCTTACATGGGGATTATGAGACTTTTTCCTAATGAATGTTATGTCATTTATTAGAAGATGTATCAGTTTTGGATTTAGGTCTACTTTCTAGTGGTACTTTTCTCGTTTAGGATCATTTTGGCATACTAAATGTTCATTATTTTATCTTCTAATGTTCTATGATAGTGGTTTTTTCTTATGAAAGATTTGTTCACTTTGTCTCTTAGTGGATTCCAGGTGTTAGTCGCTAACCCATAGGGATCAAGAACATATTTTATGCTATGGCAGGGCTAGATCGAGTATCAGTATACTAGTGTATCAAGTTTTTTCATAACACTAACATTGAATATCATCGAAGAATATCTAGATTCATATGGGATGATAATATAAGGTTCTCCTTCACTGGAGAGAAATACCTATCTGCAAAATGAGTGGGGATCATGATTAGGAACCCGCAACCTATAAACCATCAATTGGTGAGTTTGGTCCTTGGTGTTTAGGGATATTTGGACATCTAGATTCTATAAGTGTTGAAGTATTATATGGATATCTTTCCCGAAGATGTTCTAGGACTACATATGAGACAAGAGATCAGATTTTTCATTGACATACACCCCAGGACTACACTAATATTTTCTATAGATTATCAAATATCCCCTGATGAGTTGAGGGAGATGAGGATGAAATTGTAATGATGTTATGGGAAGGATATTATCAGACCTAGTGTGTCCCATTAGGCATCACTAATATTGCTTGTTAAAAAGTCAGACTAGACCATGAGTCTATGCATTGACTACTATCTCCTAAAGAAGGTGAAGATCAAGAAAAGTACCCTTTGATAAGAATTGATGAACTCTTCAAATGTTTGAATGGTGTGAGATGGTTCTAAAATATTGATCTTAGGTATGGATACCATCAATTGTGGGTTCCCAAGAATGGTATTCTGACTATTGCATTTTTATGTCACTATGGGTGTTATAAGTTCCACATGATTCATTTTGGTGTGATGAATGTCCCTTCTAGGTTCATAGATCTTATGAAATGGATATTTTATCTTTTCTTGGATCAGTTCATGGTTTTCTTAATTGAAGACATTCTCATTTACTCTGAATCTAAGGAGGATTATACATATCATTTGAGGATATTCCTTGACTTACTCTAAGAGAACCAATTATTTTGTAAGATCTTGAAGTCTTAGTTTTTTATTAGAGAGTTTTACTTTCTAGGTTATGTCATCTCTAAGAAATATGTGGTAGTGGACCTGAACAATTTGATGCAGCGCTCGCTAGGGATCCACCCAAGAGTGTGTATGTGGTTTGGAGTTTTCTTGGTTTATGAGGGTATTATCAGATATTCATTGAATATTTTTCTAGTTTTCATCCTCTTTGACTACCCTAATGTTGAAAGGGAAGTTATTTTCGTGGAACATTAAATTTTAAAGATCCTTTGAGGATTTAAGATAGATATTGATTTGTACTCATATGTAGAGACTACTATAGGAGGGTATCAAGTATGTTGTATTTTGTGATTCCTTTAGAAGATGTATTATATTAATTTTGATGCAGAAGTATGAATTGATCACTTATGGGTCAAGGTAGCTGAGACCCCATGAGTATAACTATGTAACTCAGGACTTAGAATTGGTTGAGGTATTATTCACCTTAAATATGTGGAGATATTATCTTCTATGTGATTATTTCATTGTTTTTTAGAACACTATAGTCTTGAGTAGATCTTAACCTAGAGAGAACTCAACCTTAAGAAAATGTGTTGGTTTCAATTCATATAGTATTGTGACTTTTAGATAGTCTATACTATGGGTAATGGAAACATAATAGAAGATTCCCTTAACATGAAATTCTACTCTATTTGTGAAGGACGATTTAGAGTAGTTTTTCTCATTATAGATAAGATGAGTGGAGGATAAAGGTATAACTTATCTTTGGTTGATGGTGGTGACCATACCACTTCTCCATTATATGATATAGTATTGGTTGGGTGGAAACAACTATGAAGTTCTTCTTAACCAAATTTCATCATAAGATTTACTAGATAGATTTTCTGAATATAGGGAGTGTGTCATCCTTTTCCAGGTATAGATGGTAGTTTTGGTCACTCTACATGAGTATCTATTAAGGTAATTTCATATAACCCCATTATTGGTACATTTTGGAGTGTAAAATATGTATTAGGACCTTTGGTGGCAGTTTTGGTGGGCTGGAATGAGGTAGAGTGTATCCAAGTTTGTCTCTCGGTGCCTCACATATCTGACAGTAAAGGTTGAACATAAAGTTCCAATAGGTTTGGCTCAACCTCTAGAGATCCTTAAATGTAATTAGGATGGAATATCAATATATTTTTTCATGGGTATTCCACAGACAGAAATATGCAATGAATTTATCATATTTTTAACCGACTTACCAATTTAGCATACTTTCATTACATCTGAGAGTGTGGTTTTGTTGAGAGTTTAGGAAATCTATCTATGAAAGATATCTATTGACTTCATGGGGTACCAAGGATGATATTTTCTAACAATGATTCTCAATTTATTTCATGATTTTGGAGAGACTTGAAGGAGTGTTTTAGAACCTAGTTATGGATGATCACATCATTCCATCCCCATATAGATGGCCAGAAATATCCCACCATCCATGTTTTGGAATATATATTGAGATCATGAATGTTATAATTTTTCCATACATGTAATTATCACTTAACATTGGTATATTCCTCCTATAATAATAGTTACCACTCCACTACTGTCATGAAAACATTCGATGCACTGTACGGGAGACCCTAAAGGTCACCCTTATCATGGACTAAGTTTGGAAATGCATCTCTATTTGGGCTAGATATGGTGTAGTTGATGAAAGGGAAGTTTTTGGTGACTATGACCATATGAGGATAGTGTGCAGTCAAAAAAATTGTTGCTTGTATTGATATCGTAGACCACTTGGGTTCAATTATGGAGACCATTTTTTATAAGAGTATCACCATGATGTGGATTGTGGATATTTGGTTAAGAAATAAGTTTATCCATGAGGTGAATCGGGTTTTTCCAGATTCTATGTAGGTTTGGTGATTTTGGTTACCACTTATCCCTAACCCGCAGATGGATTGGGTAAATGATCTCTTCCATGTGTCACAACTGATAAGACACATGCACCACCCAATGGATGTTATTCATTGTGGTGAGTTGAACATTTAGGATGGATATAACTTCTCATAATATACTTTGGTGATCAATAATCCATAGGAAATTATCCTATATGATTGTATCATTCCTTTGGTTTGAGTACTTTGGAAGAATTGGAACATTCTGGATATCTCTTGAGAACAAGACATCCTGATGTGGGCTTAGTATCCTCACCTTTTTATGTAACTTGTGTTTTTCTAGGTCAAAATACTTGAAGGTGGTGATAATATAACAGTATACATTTTCATAAATTGAACTTTTGAATATTTATTTAAGCCTCTCTATATTTTTCCTTATAGTTGGAGTGGTTTTTTGGGGGTCATGGGACCCTAGAAATAATATATTGAAAATATTATATATATATATATATATATATATATATATATATATATATTCAATCACATGTGTGAATATTTTTGTAATAAATGGAATTCCCATTAATTAGAGTGTCATATAGAAAATATATAACTATAGTTGAATTCATAACATGGGGTTTACCCTAGGCACGATATAATTTTGGATAGCATCGTAAGTTCTATTGAAGTCTAGTCATTGGATGATGAATTAAATAAATTTAATTATTTAATTATTTACTTTATTAAATGCACAAAACTATGTCTCACCACTATATATATGTTAGTATAGAAACCCCATAGGGTATTCCCCATAACCTTGGGAGATTATAGAGGAGGAATACAGGTCCTCTATTGATGTTGATGAGCTTAGGATCGTGGATCAATGACATATAATTGATGATATTCGTGGGATAAATGATGAATGTAGTACTAACTTCAATGAAATTGTCGGTGAAAGTGTTCTTCACCAACAATAAATCCATTCATAAAGTAGGAATAATTATTTTATAAATTATTTCCCTATTATTTATTTATATAATATATTTTAATTATTTTTTATTAATTTATTATTTTCTCATCCTAAATCATAAAGCCTTGAGTTTTATTCTTCTATAAACAATTTTATTTTATCATTTCTGGTTTCCATAATTACGATCTTTGTTTAGGTTCCTAATGGCCTATGATAATGTCAATTATTTTATTATGCCTTTTACACCTCCATTTTTATAGTTCTTCATTTTTGTTTTATGGGGTCAATGATTCAACATTTATGGATTGATTCGAGTGTTATCAAACCCCCATAATCATGATAGATGTATGAATGACATTTGGATTGACAGTTTAAAGATGTATCGAGCAGGGAATATGAATCACGAATAATGGTTCCACTGATTGGGACAATGTTTGGTGAATATAGGTGTAGTGAAACTTTCTCAGGTGATGTTAAATATGATTTCTAGCTACTGTAGACTGAGAATCAAAGGTCGGATACATTTTCCCATGATTTTGGTGGTTTGAGAGAGGCTATGGTGTGATTTTCATTGAGATTGGTGGACACCGTGAGACTTCAGGTGGAATATAATGTTTATATAAATGTATGAACTATATTTTGTGTCCTTTAGATGTATACATACCATGTTTCTTAGTTTCACACAACATCTAGTGTTATAGCCCATGTTAAATATCACACAACATGTGGATGAGTCCACACCTCATGTAATACAACCCATCTAGTTGAGCTATGTTTGGGGAGTACATGGTCGGGACCTTGGGTTATCATGCATTCCATTTCACCTTAGGGACACTCCATGTGATAGTATATGACTATCTAGGAAGTTTCTACGAAAGAACATTCTCAGGTCCTCGAGTAGTTCCACATGTCATGTCCCCCTATGGGCACATAATGTACTTTTCCACAACATTATACCATGTGCATATAATTTGATTCTTAGATTTGGTCCCATGATTTTCCCATTCTAAGTGTAATTTCACATATGATTCCATGGTGGAATTTATTTTACAATATGAGATAGAAAACATTGTAATATAAGCAGGAAACTTCAACCTATGATTCTTGGATGATGGTAGTTATCGGGTTGCATCACCGAAGAGATTACAAGGTATGTACTCCTCTAACTCACCAGGGCATGGATCCCCCATTTTATATGTACATAGAGAGTTGGTACTTCCCAAACTAATGAGGATATTGGTCCTTTAACTATAGATAGGTATTCTCTCATCATTAAGCTCTGATGGGTAGTGATTCCTCCGCTGGAGTGTGATCCCTTGGCTAGGGTATGTAGTAGAAAGGATTGGTCCCTCTATTTAGATTATTGTGAGGTTGTATAGGGTTCTTGTAATCATATATGGGACCATTAGGTAGACTCATCAAACTTAGTGGGATGTGGAAACTGATATTCCACAATTTTTTTATTACGGTTTCAGTTTGAGAATATCTAATGTTGAGTTTTTCTCCCTCTTTGATTATGGGTTGAGATTATTATTATATTCTATATATTTACTCTTAGTTTTCAAGGAATCCTACCTATTATGTTTATACTCACCTATATATGGTCTTTTCCCACATGTTTTGTGTATTATGTAGACAAAAAATAGAATAGTGGTGAATTTGTTAGACTTGGTATCGGTGGAGCGTGACAGTACTTAGATTTGGTGAGTGTGTTTGATGTTCAGTCTCAAAGATTGTGAATCATGATTTCTTCCAAGTTACCATTTCTCAATGATTTTTAGGTTGGGACCTCATTTTCCTCTGATTGGGCATGTATTTTCTCTATCATACTTTTATATTACCTTTCCACGCACTGTTATATTTTATAGAGGTTGTCACATGCATTATTTAATATCAAGATTTTTTAGTTTTATTATATCTCTACATTCATTCATGGAGTTGGGTGTGTGTGTGTAGGTACATTAGGTTAATGCCTCCAATTTTAGTTATGAGTCTACTTGGTACTTTTTTCTAGACACTAGGCTATTATAAGTGGGATTGTGGTGTCACTCTCATCTAATTGTATGACTAGTTGGGGCCCTGGTGGGTCTGGCTATGAAAAGTTTAATAAATATCACCAGAGTGGTAGATAAAAGCCTCTTAACTCTGAAGTTACCCACAAGCTATACTGAATCACACATCATATGTTTGAGAGTCTTCTTGTCACAACCCATCCCCTGGGGCTCATGTTGTGACTACCCCAATCCTACCTCCCGAAGTCCAGGGGCTGGTCACTAGCGCCGAAAGCGTCAACCTACAAGTGGGAGGCATTATCGAGGATACTAGTATATAGACACACAACCAACCAAGTCCCAACTCACAAAAAGGGAAGCAACATACCACTGAATAACTGAGTAAAAGTAGAGCTGAAAGAAAGTGGTCCAGAATACAAACCCAAGAAAAAGTACTAAAAACTGTAAAGTAAAAAAAGTGATTTGATGGCCATCGGGAGTAAATCCTACATGATTGTGAGATTAGGGAAGCTACTAGAAACTGAAGTAGTACATCTTATACGCTCGGTCCTACTGGGCCTCGCCTGATCCTAGGCCCCCAAGTCCTCTGTCATAGCGTCTATTTGTCCCATATCCCTTGGAACCCATGTCAAAACATCATTCTTCTACACTAAACACAACACATGCAGGCGGAGCCCATGCAGGTGTGAGTAAAACAGTACTCATAAGGGAAAAAACAAAAAAAGAAAGAAAACATAGCAATTCCTCAAAGTAAAACATGAAACACAAGATAGATCACACTAGGTATATTCTAGGGTAGTAATAGAAGCATCATAAGACACTTCATCAAACACCTCAGATGCTAGAGAAATCCTCCCCTATCGAGTATAGTGGGAATGCCAGGTCACACAGAGCTACTTCCCACTAACCTTGAACTGCTTAGGTACTCCTCCCCATCGTGTATCGTGGGTCTACCGGGTCACACAGAGTTGTTCCCCACCATGGCCTACTGAGGTACCCCTCCTATCGAGTACCATGGGTCTGTCAAGTCACACAAAGGTACACCCCACCATGGGCCTGCCAAGTCACATAGAGGTGCTTCTCACCGTGTCGTCGAGTCACACAGAGTCAAAAATCTGCAGACTTCAAGTCCCAGCCAGTCGCAGCATTCCGTACATAGCGCGCTTGGAAGAACCTATCCTCAATCCATTTGTCACTTCTCAGAATCCATAAAATTCACCACAAGTCATGCTGAATGATCTGAATCCTCGATAGGGACCCAATGTCGGAAACGGCCTATAAATCGGACACACGGTTTGCAAGATACAAGCATTTTAGTAACCAGGGGACCAATTGTGATGGGTCCCAGTCCGACCCAATCAGATCGACCCGACCAACCTGGATTGAGGATTCCACATACCCTAGTTCATTCTGATGGACCCGAACCAACCTGGTGTGGGTCAGGGTTGGTCTGGTCTGGCATGGCTTGTGGGCCAATCACAATAGGCCTCGATGGACCCGACCCGGTTGGTAGATGGTCTAGCCCACTAGGTCACCTAGCGACCCGGTCTAGTTCGGCATGACCCGAAGAGGGTGTAGTTCTATCCCACCAGCACGGGTCTGGCCTGCTGGGTAGCAGTACTGGCCCAGCTTGATGAGGCATGGCCTGCTTTTCCAAAGATCGTCTGTATTAGCAGCCAGTGGGGTGCGATTGAGGTGGGGAGAACCCTTGCGGCCCTCCTTGTCCAAGCACGGACTATAAGGAGCAGTTCGTTCCTTCATTCACCACGACCAGTGATAACCGGACACCCTCCACATCACCTGTGGACCCAGTCCGTGGGTTAACCCCAGTCAACGTGGTGCCATGCTGGCACCGCAGGTCTCCAGCATCGCGGCCCGGTTGGTCATGGCTTCCGCCTCACTGGTGCGCCGCTCCACCTAGCTGGCAGCCTGCTCCTCCATCTGGCACGCGGTTGGAGTGTGCCACCACTGTTGCTGCATACAGTCGCTATCGGCACCGGTGTGCCGGTAGAATCTTCGGTGGGCCACCTGATGCGATCAAGTGGTCCGTCCCTTGTGTTGCTTGTGCCAAGAGTCACTGGGTGAGGATGTCTTTACTAGGAAGCCTTCTACCTAGCTTTTCTGTTGCTTTAGACAAATCATTCACCATGAGCGCACAAACGGAGGGGTCTGGGCCTTTGTTCATGTCAGTCTGCACCCTCCACATTAGAATTCTTAAAGATGGGGGAGGTTTGGGGATTCTCCGTTCAATCATTGCATGCCAAGATTTGAACTCCTGAATAATCATCCCAAAAGAAAGTCACCCTCCTGTTATTATGCATGATTTTTTGATTAACCTGTTTGTGGGTTAATCCGCGTACTTCATTTAGAAATTGAGGGGAATAACAATAGATTAAAAACACCTAACACTTTAAAGTTTTTCATCACACGTTAGTCCTCGAGGGGTTAAGATGTTGGCATCGTTTTCCTTCTCTGAAATTCAAAAGGTGTCGAATAAGAAGAAGAAGTTATGTCGGCGTTCTTCATTTTTTGCTGGGGTGGAAGTCCATCAAAGGTTCTATAGAAAATCATCCAATTTCCTTAATCCATATTTTCTCGACACATCAAATCATAAATAGGATCACATCGCAACATTCCGATAATGATGCGACATTGCATCGTTACGGTATTTTATTTAAGAAAAAGTGTCGTTGTTTCATGTCATTAAAGCATCATTATGCTAAGAATTTAATGAGCCATTAAGGAGCCTCATTGATGTTCATCGTCGCCACCCTGTCTCTGCCCTATCACTGCCCCACAGTGTCATCGTCTTCCACTTCAAAGGGAGAAAGAAAATAAAATAATTCATTTAAATTATTTTTTTATTTTTCTCAAAATGTATAAAAAATAATTTTTGCCCTAGGCCTTTACCAGTTGAAGTTAATTCATTTCTAGGTGAATCCCAGCATTCTGAATTCAACGGTTCCCTCAGATTTTTAATCTGAGTGATGGTTCAAAAGAAATAAAATCTTTTTTTCACATTTACTGAACGTACCATAAAAAAAGTCCAAAATTTATTAACAGTCACCCTCGACACACGTCATTCGAGGTTAGGCCATGTCTAAGGGAAACACACCCCCAAGAATCCAATGGTACTCTTGGATTTTTAATCAGATATGCCATTTAAAAGTTAAAGGATTTAACATTAAAATAATTGTTACTTAATTATTTTATTTACAGCCAATAACTAACTTCCAATGTTGGCATGCGCCAGCCAATGTTAGGGTGTGCCTAAGGAAAGCATACCCTTACGAGTTTAGCCATGGTCTCAAATTTTTAATCCAAGTCACCGTTTTTGAGTTATAATATTTTAAAAAATAAGATAATTTTATTTAATTATTTTATTTATGGTTATGCCATTTTTGGGTTTTCTCACTGAAGGTTTGTGCTGACTAATCTTAAGTCGTGCCTAGGGTAAACCCTTCATCCTGAACATAATGGTTCCCTAAGATTTCTGATTCAGGCACCCGTTTAAGATTTATTCCACTTTTTTTAGAAAAACTTCTCATGCATGCTATTTAAAGCTTATCATTTTTCAATGGATCATTCTGGGTGCTCCAGCCCTCAGAATTATGTGCCATCAAATTTCAGGGTCTCTAAATAATTCCATATAATAAAAAAATTATATGGAAATTCTAGAACATTAAATTCTCCCCACATTAGGGCTTTACATCTCCAAAATCCAAAACATCAACTAAAAAAAAAGATGGGGTACTGAGCATGACACTCTGATGTGCTCTCCTGGAGATTCCCATGCAGCCATCAGACGTGCACTAGAGTAATTGACTGCCCACGTAGGACCCACTCCTATCAATCCTTTATCTCCACTGAGAACTCAGCAAACATCACCCCATCATCAATTTCCAGCTTGCCCCAGTCGATGACGTGCGATGGATCATGGATGTACCTCCTTAGCTACGACACACAGAAAACATCATACACTTGTTGCATCTGTGGGGGAAGATCTAGGAAGTACGCCACCTCGCTAAATCTGTTCAGGATCTAAAAAGGTTGAATGAACCTCGGTGATAGCTTTTCTCCCTATCCAAATCTCTGTAATCCTCGTTAGAATGAGACCCAAAGGAACACATGATCTCACTCCTCAAACTCCAAGGGTCCCTGAATCCTATCGGTATAAGACTTTTGTTTGCTCTGTGCAGTCTTCATCCATTCTTGGATGATATCCACCTTCTCGATGGTAGACCATACCAACTCTGGGCCCATGAGTGCTGACTCCACTGGGTCTATCCAACATATGGGTGATCTGTAAGGCCTATCGTGCAAGACCTCAAATGTTTCCATGCCAACGATAAAGAGATATTTGTTGTTGTATGAAAACTCCACTAGTGGTAGGTGGTCCTCCCAACCACAACTAAAGTCAAGGATGCAAGAATGAATCATGTCCACCAAAGTATGTATGGTCCGCTCCATCTGACCATCCATCTAGGGATGAAAATCTATGCTCAAGCATAGTTTCGTCCTCAACATCTCCTATAATCCCTTCCATAATTGGGATATAAAGTGGGTGTCGCAAGATGATATATGAAGGCATCCCATGAATCTTTATTATCTCCTGGACATAGAGTCGTCCCAAGCACTCTACCGTCCCCTGCTCCCGGATTGGTAGGAAGTGAGCTGACTTGGTGAGACGGTCAATGATCACCCAAATGGAATCGTGGCCCCTAGATGCATGTGGTAGCCCAATCACGAAATCCATGGAGACACCATCCAACTTCCATTTTGGAACCTCAAGTGGTTGAGATAAGCCTGTTGGGACCTGATGCTCAGCATTCACTTGTTGACATTGGAGGCATCATGAAACGAACTCGGCCACTGTTTTCTTTATCCCTGGCCACCAGTACTAACGTCAGAGGTCTTGGTACATATCTTCTACTCCAGGATATACCACCATAGGGGAAATATGTTACTCCTTCAACCCCTCATCTCATAGTGTCACAGGTACCATGGCGCATCTTCTAAAGAGGACGACGTGCTCCCCACCTTCATAAATTCCTTTAGAAGTCCGTCCTGAGGATATCTGTGAATGACGGGCCTCACAGTCAATGTCCCCTAGCTATACCTCCTTTACTCGTTGTACGAGTGGGGGAGTAACATCCATCGACTATAGGTAAATAGCTTCACTATCATCCACGAGGGATACCTGCATCGTGGCTAACTACATTATCGCCTCACTCAGCAGCAGCAGCCCGATCCTGTTGCTGAGCGTGTTTGCCACTAAGTTCCCACTTCCTAGAACCATAGACTATCTCAAAGTCATAGTCCTAGAGGAACTTCAACCGTCTTCATTGTCTCAACTGTTGAAAATCCTATGGGTACCTTTCCATCCACATTAAAGGCTACCCCATTTATCTGATTGATGTTCCCATCGACCCTTGGGTAGTGGGGTATTTGTTCTCCATGTACACTTGGTTAAAGTGTCATTAATCCACACAAAACCTCAAACTCCCATCTTTATTCTTGGAGAAAAAAGCATCGGGGTTGCCCATGGAAAAATGTTGGGTCTTACGAACCCCTTATCCTAAAATTCCTCCAGTTGTACCCTTCGCTCGTGAATCTCTACGGGAGCCATTCAATATGCCGAAGTGGATATCAGTGTCATATTGGGGTACAGTTTGATACAGAATTCTACCTCTCTATGAGGACGTATTCCTAGAACCTCATCAGGAAAAACATCCTCGTACTCTTCTGCCACTACAGGAAAACTTAGACTCCTCTCCTCCACTACACTGGGGATGAGTCTAGCCAACTAGTGAGTAATTGGTGGCACCTTCCTCTGAGAGAGTCCTTCCTGTACTACAAGGGTTTTATTTTCACTGATGAAGGAAAACCCAGTCCCATCTGTGTAGACACACTACACCGTATTCCTAAAATAGTTGATCTAAGCATGAACTATGGATAACAAGTCCATACCCAAGATTCCATCATAAGGCCTCGACGTTGCTACTAGGATATCCCAGTTGAATCTCTCACCTCTTAGAGTAAGCTCACACTACCCCCACGTCTGTGTAATCATAAAATCCCCTCCCATAATAGTATATAACCATAATAATCAAGCCAAAAGCTCCACCATAATCTCTGATCACCGAATGAGAGCCGTGGCAAGGAAGGAGTGACTAGAACCTATGTCTATAAGTACTATAGATAGGGTAGAGAAGACACAGATCGTACCTCAGATCATCTCTGGAGCACCATGGTCGTATGCCTATACTTTTTAGAGTTGATATCTCCCATGTCTGCCTTCTCCCGGAGATCAGGGTCGACCACATAAGAGTGGTGGTGGTAACACCTCGAACTGTCTCTCACCACCTGCCACATTATCAACCCCCCTACCACGTCTTCCACCCTACCGACCTCCTTGCTCATACAGTTTCCACTGTCTTGGCGGCCCCTCAACCATCTTCTGGTCATCTGTATAGAGGTTCGGGCAGTCATGCACCATGTGTCCCTACACACCATACAAAAAGAAAAGCTTGGACCTCATCTAAATTCCTCTAGTTAGGAAGCCTCACTCTACTGACCCTGATTCCTAGGGTCAGCCTCTGAAAGACCTAGCCCGCTTGGGCCCAAGCATCTGTTGTATGCTGCCTGCCAAGGACTATGTCGCCTAGGGTATGTTGGAAACTCTAACTGTGGGTTCCTGCTTCACCAAGAAGCTCTCCATCATAAGGGCTCGCTTCAGCATCCTAGCTTGGGTAGGGATGCTGAGAGACACCACTGAAGCCCTAATCTCCCACATGAGTCCCTTCTCAAAGGCTTTTACCCTGAAGAAAGGGTCTCACACCATATCTGTGGAGTAATGGTAGAGCTCCATGAACCTTGTTGAGTACTCCACCATTGTCATTTTGTCCTATTGTAGGTGAAGAATCTCCTGAATAAGCACAGATTGCAGCGTCACAAGAAAACACTCCTCCCATAAAAGCCTCACGAAGTGAACCAAAGTGAGGTTTGCCTCATCGTGAGTCTAGCTGGTCAAGCTCCACCATCTCCATGTCGATCCCTACAGAAGGATCACCTCCAAGATCTCCATCTGGTCATGTGGTGTCCTCCCTAAGAAAAAGACTCATGTCACGACCTCTAGCTAGTTCTCAGTGACCTAAGGATCTGTCTCTCCCCTGAACCTGGGAGGTATCTATCTCTAAAACTCATGTAGGGAACTGAGCCTACAAACATCCTCTACAGGAACCTCTGGAAATAGATGCTGACCATCGGCTGGTGTTAGCACTGGTGCACCTCCCGGTGGAGCCATCTCAAGCACTGGTCCCTGAACAGATCCCTTGTCGCTAAGAGGGTTGTCCTCATGACCTCGTATCGCGATCCTAGATAGTCGTGTGCGTTGAGGCATCCTGAGATAGATCAAGATGTACCATGGTCAGATCATTATACCCGGTGAGTTGACTCTTATTCAAAATCACAAGACACTTATGAAACTAGTGTTTTCATGCAATGATCCAAAACCTGGATTCAAAGTCCTAGTGTATGGATACGTCAGTTGTCACACCAACACTGGACTCCCCAAATCTAAAATTCAAACTCTCAACGCATAAAAAAATTTCCCCAAAACAAAACACAGACTCTTGGTCCTTGAGTGGTAACTAGCCCCCCTATGATACCACTTTGTTAAAGCCCATCCCCCGGGGCCCGTGTCATGTTTACCCCAAGCCCGCCTCCCGAAGGCCAGGGGCTGGTGACTAGGGCCGAAGGCGTCAACCTAAAAGTGGGGGTCATTATCCTAAATACCTATACGCACACACACATCCAACCAAGTCCTAACTCACAAAAAGGTAAACAACATACTACTGAATAACTAAGGACAAGTACAACTGAAAGAAAGTGGGCCAGAATACAAACCCAAGAAAAAGTTCTAAAAAATGTAAAGTACAAAAAGTTATCCAATAGACATCCACATTAAACGCCACCTAAACATGAGAGTAGGGAAGCTTCTAGAAGATGAAGTATTACATCATGCCTGCCTGGTCCTACTGGGCCTCGCCTGGTCCTAGGCTACCAAGTCCATTATCGTAGAGTTTGTCTATCTCGTCTCCCTAGGCTCCCATGTCGAAACGTCATTCGTCTACACCAGAAAAAACATGTGCGGGAGGAGCCCGTGCAGGTGTGAGTAACACAGTACTCAATAGGGACCCCCAAAACAAAAAGGAAAGACACACATCAATTCATCAAAGTAAAACATAAAACACAAAACAACTCACACCAGGTATATTATAGGGTAGTAACACCAGCATCATCAAACACTTCATTGAACACCTCAGATGTTGGATAACTCTTCCACTATCGAGTATAGTGGTCATGTCGTGTCACACATAGCTACTTACCACTAACCTTTAACTACTTAGGTACTCCTCCTCATTGCGTATTGTGGGTCAGCCGGGTCACACAGAGTCGCTCCCCACTGTGTCCTGTTTAGGTACTCCTCTTGTTGTGTACCATGGGTTTGACAAGTCACACAGAGGTTCTCCACACTATGTTCCGGCCAAGTCACATAGAGGTTCTTCCCACTGGGTTTTCGAGTCACACAAAGTCGAAAATCATCAGTCTTTAGGTCTCAACTAGTCGTAGGGTTCCGTACATAGCATGCTTGGGAGAACCATTCCTCAAGTCATTCATCTCTTCTCAGCATCCATTAAAGTCACCAAAAGTCATATCGAAAGATTCACCTCCTTGATAGGGTCCCATCGACGTAAACGGCCCACCAATCAGACGCACGGTTTGCAAGATACGGGCATTTTAGTAACCAGAGGGTCGGTTGTGATGGGGCCCGGTCGGACCGACCCGACCAACCCATCTCGGTGGGTCCCATATACCCCAGTTAATTCTGACTGACCCAACTCGACTTGGTGTGGGTTGGGTTCGGTCTGTTCCAGCCTGGTCAGTGGGTCATTCACAATAGGCCTCGCTGGACCCGACCCGGTTCGCATAGGGTCCAGACCACTGGGTCGTTCGATGACCCAATCAAGACCGGCCTGGCCTAAAGAGGGTACGGGTCTAGACCACTGGTGTGGGTTCTTCCTGTTGGTCCAAAGACCAGTTTCATTAGTAGCTATTGGTTTGCAACTAGGGCATGGCGGACCACCACATCCCTCCCTGTCCAAGTACGGCCTGCAAGGAGCGGGCTTCTCCTTCATGTGTCGCAGCCGGTGATGATCGGCCACCCTCCACGTCACCCACAGACACAGTCTGTGGGTTGGCCCTAGCCAGCGTGGCACCACGTAAACATCACGGGTCTCTAGACGTGCAGCCCGGTATGTCGTGGATTCCGCCGCACCAGCATGCCGTCGGGGTGAACTGCTCCACCTGTCCAACGGCCAGCTCCTCCGTTTGGCATGCGGTTGGCACGTGTCGACACCGCCACCATGTTATATCTCTTCCGGCACTAGTGCACTGGTAGAATCTTATGTGGGCCACCGGATGCACTTTGGTAGTACGTTCCTTGCAATGCTGGAGCCAAAATTCTCTGGGTGAGGATGCCTTTACCGTGAAGCCTTCTAACTAGCATGGTCATCGCTTTAGAAAAAACGTTCACCATGAGCTCACAAATGGAGGGGTCTGATCCATTTTTGATGTTGGCCTGCACCCTCTACGTTATAAGGTTTAAAGATGTGGGAGGTTTTGGGAGTCTCCATTCAATCATTACATGCTAATATTTGAACCCCCAAATAATCATCCCAAAAGAATGTCACCCTCCCGTTATAATGCACGATTTGTGGATTAACCTATTTCTGGGTTAATCAGCATTCATAATTTAGAAATAGATGGGAAGAACAATAGATAAAAACCCCCTACCTCTTTTATTTTTGTTTTCATGCGTTCTTCCATGAGGGGTTAAGACTTTGATGTCGCTTTCTTGCTCAGATATTCGAAAGGCGTCGAAGAAGAAGAAGTTTTGTCAATGTTCTTCGTTATTTGATGGGGTAGAATTCCTTCAGAGGTTAGCCAGAGAACCCTCCAATTTCATTAATCCATATTTTAACATCGCGTAAAATTATAAATAGAAGCACATCGTAACATTTTTATAATGATGTGATGTCGTGTCGTTACACTGTTTTATTTAGGAAACAGCGTCTTTGTCTCACAACATTAAAGCATCATTACGTTGTGAGTTTAATGAGCCATTAATGAGCCTCATTGATATGCATCATTGTCACCCTATCACTGCCATGTCACTCCTCGCAGCATCATTGTCTTCCACTCCAAAGGGAGAAAGAAAATGAAATAATTCATTTAAATTATTTTATTATTTTTATTGAAAAGTATGAAAAATAACTTTTCTGCTCAGCCCTTGGCAGCCAAAATTAATTCATTTCTAGGAAAATCCCAGCGTTCTAAATTCAATAGTTCCCTTGTAATTTTTATTCGAGCGATGGTTCAAAAGATATAAAATCCCATTTGCACATTTACTGAACATACCTTAAATAAAGTTCAACAATTATTAAAAGTCACCATAAACCTGCGCCAGTCAAGGTTAGGCTCCGCCTAAGGGGAAAAACCCCCACGAATCCAACGGTACTCTCATATTATCAATATGAGTTACTGTTTAGAAGTTAAAGGATATAACATTAAAATAGTTGTTACTTAATTATTTTATTTATAGCTAAAAACTAACTTCTACTGTTGGCATGCACCGAACATTGTTAGGGTCTTCCTAATGAAAACATACCTTTATGAGTTCATTGGTGGTATTATATTTTTAATTTGAGTCACTGTTTGTGAGTTATATGAATTTGAAAAATAAAATAATTTAATTTTATTATTTTATTTACGGTAATTCCATTTTCGAGTTTTCTCAATGGAGGCATGCACCAACTAAACTTAAGTCTTTCCAAGGGTAAACTCTCCATCTTAAATGCAACGGTGCCCTCAGATTTCTGATCTGGGCACCCGTTTAATATTTATTGCACTTTTTTCAGAAAAACTTCTCCCGTGCGATATTTAAAGCTTCATGTTTTTTAATGGATCGTTTCGGGTGCTCTGGGCCTCAGAATTACATGCCATCAAATTTTGTGGTCTCTAAATAATTCTATATAATAATAAAATATATATGGACATTCTGGGACATTACACTTCTTCTTTCAGGGTGATACCATGCTTCAAACATAAATAAGGGTGAATTAGAGATAAATGGGGATATGGAGATTAATTTAAGAATTTATGCATGAAAACCCCTATTTTTATCACATGGTAGTGGTTTACATATATAACATCGTAACCCAAACCACTAAATCCAACCCAGAAGGTCACATGACCTCATGAGTGCCTCCCAATATGTAAGAGATTTATGACTAGAATTAAGGGTCACAGTTCATAAGTGGGGAGACTATACCCTTGGTATCATGTCACATGATCAAAAATAAAACATAAACAATATAATAAAAAACTAGATTGAACATGTGGAAACAAGGGAATGGAAAACATTTCATATAATAATAAGAATCTCCTAAAGTGGAATGATTTTCCAATGTATAGATCATTAGAAAAATAAATAATGAGGTATTTCAGAATCCTTTTCATTCTACTACCATCTTCAAGCTACTCTTCTCAATTTTCTACAATAAGACTCTTTCCACTCATCTAATCTCTAGTAATTAAATCTGAAAGTGTAATGAATTATCCATGTACAGTTTAAGTACAAGAATTAGTAGTACACCACTAATACATCCTTCATCAAGTGTTCTCAAGTATAATAGTTATATTCCATTAATATAATAAATTCATAACAATATACAATCCAAAACTGAGCGATCGTATGCTAACCTAGCCCCCATAAACCCCCAGTTGTGCCTGTTTCGACTCCATGCCAAAATTATGGTCAGAGATTTTAGAAGGATAACAACTAGCCTCAAGGTAATCGGTTTATCTCTCAAAGTACACAAGGCATCAATTTTATAAGATACTTGGAATCCACAAGTAATAGAGTTAATAGGATATGCAAAATTTAGAAGACATCGAGTATCAGCATCTTTCCTCTGAATCCTAATTGAATCCAGTAATATATGGTCCACAATTATATCAAACTTTATTATCATCATCATTACACATCATTCACACTCCCCCTCTAAGGTATAACCATAACACAATTGACACCTATCACATGTACCAATCAAAATTCCTTTGAATTCATATTGATACACAATAAGGTATACCATGATAACAAACATAGCAAGACATCATGAGCTAAATAATATCACCAAAGTCAACATGGGAATCATATCAAACATAGAATCTAGATATTCTAACAATTATCATGTTAACAATATCATAAGGGCTCTTATGATCTTCCCACACCCACATGTAATAAAATTCAATAACAGTTATCAATAAGGCCAACAAATAAATTATAACATGGTAGCTTGTGTAATAAAATCCCAAGAGGTAAGGAACTTCCTACCTCAAAATACATCAACATTAAAAGTAAGGATAAAACACATTGCGTGGTTTGAAATATGTAGTGGAAACCTCAATAATCAAGAACACTTCTTTATGGGCCTTATTATCATAGTTGTCAACATGTCAACACTCAAGATTCATCAAAGTCTCATAGAACCAAAACCAGCTATTTTATTTAGAAAAGAAATAAAATATAAAATGAAATTATACTTTCTATATTCTAGATAATTTTAAAATTATTATTTTAGGATAATACATGTGATAGTGGTATTATTCTCAAAAATAATTATAAAACCACATTTGATAACATAAATATCCCTCTATATTGGTTTGAGAACATACATAGTAGTCCTCTATAATTATTCTTTGATAAAACTGTATAATTATCCTGGATAATTTTCATAATTATCCTTTGATAATAAATTATCATTTCATAAATATATTATGATAATTTCTTTATAAATTATCCTTTGACAATTCACTTAAATTATCTTTTTATAATTCCTAATAATTATCCTTTTATAATATCATATAATAATCTTTTTATAATTTAGTGTAATTAACTTTTTATAATTCATAAAAATTATCCTTTTATAATTCATTAATTATCTATTGATAATTTTCTTCATAAATTATCCTTGAAAATTTGATGTAATAATCTTTTAATAATTCTTGATAATTATCTTTTTGATAAATTATAGCAAATTATACTATGATAATTTTTATACATCATCCTTTGATAATTTTTGTAGAATTATATTGGGATAATTCTTCACATTATTATCTTCTAATAAATTTTAGTTATTTACCATTTCATAAATTTATAAATTATCCTTTGATAATTTTTATAAATCATCCAATGAAAATTATATGCTTTATCACCTTTTTATTTTTATTATTCACCTTTTTTCTATAATTGAGAAGATGAAAAGGGAAATAAAATAAAATAAAAATGACATCCTCATAAGAATCCCATAGGTGTTGTGAAAGGGATGGATAATAAGAGATCCAGCTCGAATGGATCTAGAAAATACTGGAAATAGATTAAAAAGGCTTCCCAAAATGCACTAAATTGACTTTCAGGATTGACCATGAATGAAGGTTGTAAGCTCTAACAATTTTAAAAACACCCATTATGTTCAATATTTGGTATTTTAAATCATAAAATTAAACTAACTATTTAATTAGTGTTTAAATAGGAAATTGATGGTGAACTGTTTAATTTTAACCCATTAAGGGATTTCCAATTTAAATGATTTAAAACAGATGATTCCCATGATTTTTAGTTTTTAACTATGTGATAAATGATGGTTTCTATCAGTGTGTGGGAGAAAACCAAAAATAAAAAAAAGAAAAAAATAAATAAAAGAAAAAGGGTAAATAAAAATTCCCCTTACATGTGATCTCACGAAACAACCAATGCACACAAAGGTTATATCATCCCTAGGGTAAAACATGCATTTAAAATTTAATAGTAGTCTTATATTTATCATATGATACACCATTTAGATGATATTCAATTATTTTATAAAAATCATACATGTGTGATATAATTTATTTACCCTTACATCCAACCTAATCAAATACCAGACGTGAAAATTTGTTATATTTCACCTAGGGTAAAACTCACATTTCAAATTTAATATCAGACTTGGATTTCCCATATGTGACACCATTGTGGATATATTCCATTATTTTTCAAAAAAACAATTCCAAAAAAATATAATATATTTAATACTTTTATTATATCAATAGTCAATCTCTACAAACCTCATAATCTCATGCTAACTCTATGCCAAACTTCAAAAAAATTATTTAGAATATTCTAAACTATTTACATCAATTTTACATTTATTTATATCCTTAAAATAATTTAATAAGGGATTTTTATAAAGAAAATATATATTTTCGCCTAAAAATATAAATATATTATTAAAAAATATGATTTTATTATCATTAAAAAATGAGTGTATTACAATTATCCCCCTATATAAACTTATACTTCCCAAGAAGTAACTCTATTATCCTTTCTTGAACAACACAGGTCACTAAGCTCAAATGTCATAATTGCACTCACATGTATCCTCGTGCATCTATCCACGCTACCATAGAATACAAACAAGTTGTATTATCTTCCCTTGTGGGACCTTCTTACTCTAGTCTGTAATTTTCTCTGGATGATCCTCATAATATTAATAAAGCTCTAACTCAATATCCTTATAGTCAATGAAATACAAAAGATTGAGCATGTTACTATGGAATTAAGACACATGAATCTTGTAGTGCATACCTTGATAATATTAAGGAAGGTCCAAATGGTATGTCATTTCCCCAATAAATTCAGTAATCACAAGGTCTAACAAACTATGGTCCTAGACTTCCTTCCTTCCCCAAATGTTGGTGTCATAACCAAGGAGTCACTCTCAAGAAAACCTGATTACCCACAACAAACTCCAAAGGGTTCCTCATATGGTTATCATATGATCTATGCCTACTCTAAGTGGTGATCAACCAATTTTGAATAATTTAAATATTTTAGAGGTATCCTACACCAAACTAGGTCCCACATTCACTGCCTCGCCCACCTCATTCCAATTAAGTGGTGAACAACAGGGCCTCCTGTAAAGAGCCTTGTAAGGTTCCCACTGAATCAAATCTTGGTAATATTTTTTGTACGTAATCTCAACCAAGTCTATGTGATCATCCCAATATCCACTAAAATTGAATATACAATATCAAATTGTATCCTATAGTAGTCATATCATCTACATGGACTGCCATTTGTCTAAGGATGGTATGTTGTACATAGCATCAGTAGAGCCCCTATGGATTTTTGTAACCTCTTCCAAAAGTGTAATGTAAAATGTGCATATCTATCTATTAAAATACTCAAGTGAACTCCATGTAACTGCACTATCCCACCAATGTAAATCCTTCCCAACTCATCTACTATGTGAGACTCTCATATCATTAAAAAGTGAGAAACTTTTGTTAGCCAATAAAAAATCACCCAAACAGTGTCATGAACTCTCAAGGACCTAGGTAACCCCATAAATAATTTCATCATGTTTTCATACCACTTTCTTATGAGAACTGAATGCGTCTAGAGAAACCAACCAGGATTTTATTTCTCATCCTTTACCCTCTGGTGAGTAGGAAATTGGGACACAAACCCAATGATGTACCTCTTTGTCCCTTAACACCAGAATTGTCACCTGAATTCATGGTATATCTTTATTTCACCAAGATGTATTTCCCATTTTTATGTATAGAAATATCTCAACAAAATCCTCTTTTTTGGAAGTTGGGACTACTAATCTCCCATGTACTTTTATCATATCATCATCATCCAATTAGAATACGGGTATCGAGTTGCCTCTAGGTAGTTGTTCTATCATCATAGCACACTCTAGGTCTGAATCCTAAATAGTATTCTTTAGGTATAAAAGTGATTTTGTGATTGAAAAAGGGGAACAAGTCATAAATCTTTGATACTCAGAAGAATCGATGCTCTAGTCGGCTAATAGGATCATCAATAACCACTACTATTCTAAAGTTTTATCACCAATATCATTCTATACTTGAATCTTATGGATAAGAAAATCCACAATGAATTTATCTTTCCCTAGTGAATAAGTCATCTCAAATTAAAATTTCTATAAATAATCAACACAACACCTTTGTCTCAAATTTAGGTCATGCAACAAAAAGATATTGTGAAGTATCTCATGGTCATTGTAAACAAAAACCTCTCACTGAAGATATATTTTCTCTAAAATCTCAAAGTGTGGACCATGTATTCCATATATAAGTCATTAGTAGGATAGTTCCATTCTTGGGTTTCTAGATATGTTACCCATAAGCTACTAAATTCTCTCATAGCATCATTACTTCTCCCAAACCAGTTCTTGATTCATCACAGCACACAACATATCTGATCCCTGGATGAGTAGTATTGGTACTAGAGTTATCATCAACCTCGTATTTATCTCAATAAATTCCTTTTCACAGAGGTGTGTCCACTAGAACCTTTCTCCTTTATTCATTAGCACAATATTGGGTACTGATAATGAGGATAAGACATGGATAAACCATCGGTATTATCCTAATAAACACAAAAATATTCGTATCTTGAACAATATCCTAGGACATGTCTAGAGCATGACTACCTCCACTTTATCTAGTTATATGTATATACCCATCTCAGACACTCCATGTCCTAGGAACTTCCCCACATGAATCCTAGGATTTCACTACAACATCTTAGCATAAAGACAATGTTCTCAATGTGTGCATAGGAATATCTCAAGGTTTCTAGCATGATGATCTAGTGTTAATGAATAGATGAGGATGTTGTCAATGAACACCAGGATGAATGATTTTAGGTATGGGTGTAAGATCGTGTTCATGAGGTCTATAAACACTATTGGTGTAGTCTTCATTCATAACTTCATCACCTTGTACCCGTATAGCCAATACCTGCTCTAAAACGCCATCTTAAAAATGTACACCTCCCTAAATCACAATTCGTGATATCCTGATCAAAGATCAATTTTGGAGAACCACTGGGCTCCCCATAGCTAATAAAAATATCATCAATCATGGGCAAGGGATATCGTTTCCTCATCATAACCTGGTTTAGCTTACGAAAATTAATACGGAGTTGAATACTACCATTTTCCTTCTTATAAATCCACATATGTGCTCCCTATGATGTATTATTATGCCTGATGAATCCCTTTAACTCTAAGTCATTGAGCTTCACCTTGAGCTCTAACATCTTGGTTGGTGTCATACAATAGAGTGGTATCGAAATGGGTTATACATCAAGAATGTTCTCAATCTCAGCTTAACTTTTTTATCCTTCAGAGTCTCTACAAGTTCAAAGGATCCCAAAACTATTTTAAGAAATTATTCATTATATTTAGGGTATCAAGTTCCCTAAATGGATGAATAATTATAATGTTGAATTAAAGGCAAATTTGACAACAGTTATGAACTCCTATGCCAAGAAAAGGCAATAAAAGAAATAATTTTGGTTAAAGTAGCCCTCATGTCTAAACCATAGAGAAGGTTTGGGAGCATGTTCAACTGAATTTTATTATAAATATAGCGGTAAAGAAGAAACATACTCCTTTGAGGGAATATTTTTACATGTTTTCCATGTATTCTCATAAAACTGTGTCAAGATAATGTCTTTTGCATCATGAAGGAACACTTTGGGAAATATCATTAGGATAAACCATAATCAATCTATCAGATCACACAAGGTTCTCTTAGGATTATACACTTAACCTAAGTTATACCAATCCTAGCACTCATCCTAGTCCCAATCCATGTATTTTATTCATATTCATCATATACGTATACTACCACAATAACATGCTTAGTTCAACTAATTAATATCAATAAAGATATATCATAAAATCATGGTAACACAGATATAAAACATAATGAGAAACTATCCCAACCAAATAATAAAAATTAATGAATTTAATTAAAAAAATTACTATTCACCACAATAAAAGGAATATATGTAACATCCTTGGATTTTAAAATATGAGCATTATGTTTGATAGTGTATATGACACACAACATCGAGCCTAAACGAACTGAAATATACTATTTTGACATGATTGTTATACCCTAGTCATCAAAATTGGAATTATGAATAGGATTGATCACTTTTAAAAAATTATGTATAAATATCTTATATGAGGAAAATATATAGGTAAATAAGGAATCGTTTTTCAGTAAAATCTTTACGTGCTTCAAAAATATATTTTTCATCAAAAATGTTTTTATTTATTTTTGTGAGAAAATAATATAATTAATTTATAACAATTTTAGAAAATTTATTTTAAAATAATAAACTTAATTTTTGAAATCATCATGTCAAAATTAACATAGGGGAAAATTTTTCTGAAAAGATTGATTTTCCAGTGAATAGTGAAAAATAATTGTTTTTTGTAAAATAATTATCTCTTTTAAATAAAATATTTAATTTAAAAGAAATGTTATTATATGAATTTAATTTAAAATTAAAATAAGTATTATTTAGTTATTTTTAATATAATTAATTAAATTTTAATCATCTCTAAACAAAATATTTGTATGAGTTTAATTATAGTCTCAAAAACTCATTTTTCTGAAAATTGTTTTTAAGTGCATAATATTTCTCTATTTTAATAAATTGAAATAAACTCTAATTATGAATGATTTAAATGAAATTTATAGATTATATATCTATATATATGAATCAAAATTCATATAATTATTATTATTATTATTAGTCATGTATTAAATATAAAATCATCTGGAGTTTACTTCTTGATGCGGGATGAGCCCGTAAGGGGATCTGCGATGCTAGGGTTTACCCCTGTCGCCGCCTTCCTCTTCTCCATCCCATGTTGGTGAAGTTCTCCCCTCGGCTTACTCAGCGGCTCATGATGCGTGGCTCACGACATTGCAGACTCGATCATGTCGACGCTTTCACTGTTGCATGACCTCCTTGATCTATCCCCAAATCTGATAGGGATTTTATCGGTGACGCGGTGAAGGTTCTTGGTCGAGTCTCGTTTATTTGGGTTGTAGCCTCATTTCGGTGTCTACTGATGGCACGTTGGGAGATTCATTGTGGGCTTTGAGTACGGTTTTGGAGGCGGCGATGGGATTTCAGGTCTGGATTGCGGTGGGATCATCTTTTTGGTGGGTTGGCGTTTGGGTGACTGATTAAGGTGGTGGATTTAAACCCATTAGATCTTGAATCGAGTTATGGTTTTGGATTCGATTTGCTATGAGTATTTAAGTTTGATTCGTGATTCGTCTTCTTTGAATTTGCTTTCCTTGAACCTGTTTTTTTTGTGATTTCATTCTGGTTGAAGTTTTTTTTTGTGCATCTACATATATTGCTCTGATTGGTCTGCATTTTTGGAAGTTTGTAACGTGGTACATGAATCTCCGGGATTGGATGAAGCCAGTGACTCTTACTCAATGATTATCTGTGGGAAAGGAAAACTGAATTTCACTGGAACTTAAAAATGATGAAGGTCTTAATGTATCCCATACATCTTTTAGAAAAGCTGTGAATTTTCAAAGGGAGTCTGCAATTTGAGGTTGCATTATGTTCTTGGTTGTTTGTTTTATCTTGGATATGTTTGTAACCAGATCACTACATGGATCTGTGTGAGATAAGGATCAGAGCAGGAAGCTTTCTCCTCAGTATTCCATTCAAATTTGGAAGTTCAAGAGGGTATAGCTCTTCCATTAGTACCAGGCCCGTGAAACCTTTCATGGGACAGCTTGTCAAGTGGTCATGCGATGGTGAAATCTTTTCATCATGATATAGTCGCTAGGGAGGGGTGGATCATGTAGTCTTGATCTGGGTTATCATCTTTCTTGGTTTTAATGGTTCTAATGTTTCGATATGGCATTTTCTCACTTTTACCTCAAATGTGTTTTGATAATAATAAAAGTTAATTTTCACTCAATATAAAATCGTCTTATGCTTGAAAAAGCCTTTTATAGAAAAACAATTTTCAACACGTTTTGGGGGTTAATTTTTTAAAAAACATATACCAATTCTATGAATTTAATTTGATATAATAGATTAAATATTTTTAATAAACATAATTAAAATTAGTTAATATGTTAAAATTAATTTTTGCACATAATTAATAGTAAAAACATTAAAAAATCACCATGGTAAAAGGGTAACTCGGGTTAACCTGGGCTAAAACTAAGTAATAAGGCCACCATTTTTCATATTAATTATTATTGTATAAATATATTCCTACCATTATAACCTTATCCTCTTGAATAAATTATTTATGACACACTTTTCTAAAAATATGACCTAGATATTAATTTTAGCAAAGAAAAATACAAAATGTCACTCTCTTTTTTTTAAATATATCTTATATGTTCATAGGGATAAAATTAAATTGTGCATAAATATTAAAGTTTATTCTGAGTATAATGAAATTATTTTCATTGTGATAATTTATTATTAGTTTTTATTTATTATATATTTACCTTAAATGATTATAAATTTCTAACTCAGTGCTTGTACAAACAGTGGCAAACTCAAGGTCAATAATTTTAAAAATATTAAAAGTAATGTATTTAGGATCATTTCTAGTTCCAAAATAATTTTATAGTTAATAATTATTTATTATTTGTGGTTAAATTTATTAAATTCTAAACTCATTATTATCTTCATGTCATTAAAGTCAAATTAATTTAATAGTCTCCAAAATGACATTAAAGATATTTTATGTTAAATAATATTTTGTTAAATCATCTCAAAATTATAAAAAACTGAAAAGGGAAAATTATAAAGTTAAATGATCTAAAAGTTCATCCATTTTACATTTAATATCCAATTTTTATCTTATAAATAAAATTATATCTCTTTGAGTTTAAAAAAGTTATTACTGTGTTTAAGGTTAAAATGGCTTACCAAGGGGTAAAACCAAGATATAAGGTTTAATTGTTAATTAAACTTGTAGAAATCATATTATCTAGAAATATTTATACATTATACAATCCCAAATTCTAGTCCCTATCCTCTTTTAAATATTTTAAATTAATATGACCTTATTATAATTTAATATTTTACAAAATTCCAAAATTGTCCCTCTCCTCACTTATAAAAGGGTACCTCCTCTTCTCTTTTATTCACACATAAAGAACTATTTGGTTTAGAAAATTCTTAATAAAATACCTTCCTTACATCCCTTACCACTTACTATAATCATTGGTTTGATTATTAAACCCTCTTATGATGGATTTGGGTGTAAACCTAAGGAGGTCGTCCGAAGAAGAGGAATCATTCTTAACTAAGAATTTTTTGTTTTATTTCCTCTTCAACCACATTAAAATATTATTCAACCATGATGATATAATAAAAACAGTATATACCATATAAAAATATGTTATTATTTTAATGTAATAACTTATATTCATCTCCTCTTTCCTCAAATTTGAAACGAATCCATCGTTTGTGCGTACATATGACTACTGCCTCACAAAACGATGTAATTCATTTTCCATCACCATCGATCACGAATGGTTTTAATGGTGTATTTAATATATATATATATATATATATATATATATATATATTAAATTTATGAAATATTTATCATTATGTGAAGATAATATATTATATAGTTTCTTACCTTTCCAATCATTTAAAAATGATAACATCGCTCATATGTTTGTGTGAATTTCCACCTCCACAAAGCGATGTGATTTGTTTTTCATTACCACATCACATAGATGGTAATATAAGTATATTTAAATAAATAATATTATATTTGAGATATAATTATTATTATGTAAAGGTAAAATAACACTTACCCTATTTCCATCATGATCATTGAAAAATTGAAATGTTACTCATTCATACATATGACCTACCATCTCTATGATTGTAACGTGGTTCCTTTTTCATAACCATAATTAATTATTGGTTTTAAAACTATAATTTATTTATAAAAATTATAATTATTTCCTGATTTTCAATCTGGATATTATGGAACAATGACTTCTTTTACCGTAGTCACCCTATCAAATTCATTCTCTATATATGAACAGAATATCCTCAAAACTTCAAATGTGAACTTAATTGATTAAATAACTAAATATAACATGGTAATAACTAAAATAATGGGAATAATAAATATGAAAAAAATTATTAATAAATTAAATAGTTAACATAATTTTAATATTTAGGAATATAAATTACACACATGACGAGTCAGACATGTGGTAAGGGATTTCATCTCAATTCCTTTTTATTGAGGCATATTTTAATGTTTTGAACTGAATTTATTTTTTCATAGAGTATATAATAACCCATTGAAATATTATATCATTAATAACTTTATAATTAATGGTATTTTAATTTAAACTTCATTTTACAACATCCAAGGGAATTTTAATTGAATGTTTCCAAGCAGTAAGTGGTTTCATAACTCAAGTTTTTTTATTGGGTTATATTACTTATTCATTGTATTTGATATTCTATGATTATGTGTGTAATGAGTTTTTTTTATATTTTATTTCCAGTTTTTTATGTGTATTTGTTTTATAAACATAATCAATTCTTTGATTATTTCTCACTTCAATGATATGATCTTTTTAAAATATTTCATCTCAATTTCCACTCCCTTTAGACATACTTGGTATTATTTGCCTATTTATTTTTATGAGGTGTATCTACTGAAACTCTAATTATTTTTTGTCATTTATATCTTTATATTCATAATAATTATTGTCTCAATTGAATTTATTTCTTTCATGGGGGTTATGATTCAAAAGTTTCCAAAATTTTAAGGGTTTATTTCACAATCTCATCATTATTCTAGATAATTTATGTTTAAGTATTCAATGGGGGAATTATTTGATCATTTTATCTTAAAACCAGCATATTTTTTATCCTATTGTTATTTATTTAAATTATAAGTTTTCTTTTCATTTTACACTCTTTAATTACTCAATATACTTAAATAATGTTTTTAAATAAAATCAACTTGTTTTTCTATTTAGTTGGGAATATTTTTCATCCATATTCGTATTTTCTATAAAATATTTTTAAGAATATTTTTAATATTATGCAATTATATATTAAATTCATTTATACCCATGATTTATCTTTTACTAAATGGTTTAAAAGGAATCTTCTTTTCATTTTCGGAATAAATCACTTTTTGACTTTTTACCAAAAATGTGAATGGAATCCTTGTTTTAACATACACATCATTTAGGTAATTTTCCCACCATCATGACCAAAAACTACTTTAAAGATTCATTTTCATGTTTAAAATGTAATTATCAAAGAAAATGTTTTCCTAATATTCTAGAAAATATTACTTTTAAAAAAATTTAAATTAAGAAGGGTAATGTCCCCAAGAATTTCTCTAACACCCATCTTCAAGTATTTCTATTCATCAATGAAAAAACCCTTTATTTTTCTTATACTCTACTAGGGATATCTTGTAATGATACCATACATATTATTTATCTAGATGGTTTTTGATCAATTTTACCATGGAAATTATTTTCAATCATATTTTTGATTAATTTTTTTGTCATTAACTCTCTCTTATAACATTCACTTCCTTGTGATCATTAGAAATTACATTTATCTTAAATATTTTTATTCTTTGCATCATGGATATGAATATTTCCTAAATCATATATCATTTCTACATATAATTTTTTACAAAGAAAGTTATTTGATTGGTTGAGTAAATATTGACATTATTTATTATTTACTCAATATGGATATTTTATATAATTCATATTATTCTTGAATTAAATTGATTATTTAATATATGAAAAATTCATAGGACATGCAGTGATGGTTGGGGATTGAAATTATATATCCCCTAAATGTATTTACGTGTATCATGTGTCAAATTAGTAAGCTATAATTAAAGTTTTTTTTGGTGTATACCAAAACAATTATTAAATAATATTGGCGCAAGCCATTGGCATTATAGATATCATGATGTATTAAATAATGATGTCAAATATTGTTCATTTCCTTCACTGATAATTTAGATATTATTACCCTTGATATTTATATAAAGCTATTATATAGAGAATATTTTTTTCTCAAGTTATTTATTAAATATATTGTGTTTTCAGTTATTTACCTTTCTATATTGTTTATTCCTTATTTACTCATGATAGATTCTATTGTACATAACTCTCACTGAGAATTTGATCTCACCCCTTATTATTTTCCTTTTCATAGGATATAAAGAAGGAATCTTTGAATGAATTCAAGGATGTAGAATATTTACTATCACTATAATGTATATTTATGTTTTCAATTTTAATGTGAGATCCAAGTATGTAACATTTTTACCAAAACTAATAAAATGTTATGTCCTTTTGGATATGATATCTTATGTCTAGTACCAATGTATTAAAGTAATCATCAAATCTTAGTTACTAGGTTCGGGGTCTTTATAGTTGTTATCAAAGTAATTTTAGAAAAAACCTTGGGAATAAAATTTAGAAAAAAAATAGATTTGGTAACATAACCCTATGATATACTTTGAGGACATTCCTTAAAAACATAAGTTTATGATTTAGATAAGGATAGATTAATATTTTTAGGTACCATCATGGGTTAATAACTCTAAGGATTATTATAATTTTAAATTCATGGATAACCCTTTGGAGGCTTTATGTGATTAGAGTTCCTTGAATACAATTATTGAGTTTTAATAGATGTTTTAGGGATATGTAACTCTTATGTATAAATTGTGATTTAGTGATAAGGTTATTTAATGAATAAAACTTTTATATTTTTTTAAATAATTTTAAAGTTGATAAAATTTAGGTTTAATATTATTTTTGATGTTATGGTAATAATAGTCAGTTAATATTATATGATTTTGTAGAAAAATAAGTTATATAGAGAATATTTGTGGTTAAAAGGTGATTTGATGACTATTTATTTTTTAATATGTTTATCATATTTTTAATAATGTTATAGAAATTATTTTACTATAGTTTTAGAAAAATGAAACTTTTTATATCGAATGAAAACACATCATATTAGATAAGGCTTTGGGGCTTACGCCCACAACTAAAGGCTGATAAGGGTGTTGTTCCTACCATTAGACTATGTGATGTCCTGGTAAGTATGAAATTATTTTTACTTAAATGGTTTTATGGATAAATATTAATTTTATTTTGAGAAAAAATATTATAGGATAAAATATTTTTTAATTTTTATGATTTTTAGGTTATTAGTGATATTTCAAGATATATTTTATCGGGTAGAGGTATATATAACCTTTAGGTTTAATGTAATGGATTATTTGAGAATAATGATATTATGATTTTTCATATGTAAGATGAAGGGTTTGATATCACCTTTATGGTAAAAACGTTATTTAATGTTTATAATATTTTTGTTAATTGATATATAGGGTTATTTATTTTTGGAATAATATAAGTTGAACCTCTGGTGGAAATTTTTAACCAAAATATATTATTTCTTCATATAAATGTTTGTACATTTTTGTTATTATATAACCAGGTGGTAGCCATTTTAATTTTGGTTAATATTTAAAGATATGAGGAATAATATATTATTATTTTATGGATCTTATGATCCCTTAAAAGTGAATTCTAGTGCTTTAGGAATAAAAAAATCATATTATATATTCACTTCTTGGAGTAATAGATAAAGTGGAAATTGATTGAAGAAAAACCAGAGGATGAAATTGTGCTTATGAAATATAAAGATATAAAGTAAGTATATTATATTATGTTATTAGTCTAGATGGTAAATTAATTCCTTAATTCTGTGAAAATGATCTTGAAAAAATATATATTATTTCAATAATTTTTGATGAATTGATGGTCTCTTCACCCATCGCATATTTATGGTTTTGTGGTTGTTAACTTTCTCCTAACCATGTTCTCTATCACTCTATATTAGTCCTTGGAAGTTATTTTTCTCCTCCATATTCATATTTTCACTTATAAATAATGTTCTCCTGTGTGGAAAAATAGTTTTTTTATTATATATGGCCTTCATATTTCCCTTTCCCTTTTTTAAGATGAAGTTTTATTAATCCTTTTATGATGTGGGTTTTCCAAAAACTAATGTTCAAATTTAAAACCCTTTATTTCTAAGAATAATTTCAAATTGTGAGGATGGAATTTATTATATTTTGGGAGAATGTAACACCTTAATATTTTAAAATAACAATCTTATGTTCGATAACATATATAATACACAACACCAATCTCAGGATATACTATTTAAATGTGACTATTAAAACCAAGCCGTTAAAATTAGTGGTATGAATAAGAATAACCACTTTTTAAAAATTATTTATAAATATTTTATATGAAGAAAATATATTGGTAAATAAACCCAATTTTTAGAAAAGTCTTTACAAGCTTCATAAATGTATTTTTATTAAAAAAATATTGCTTTTTGTGAGAAAATATTATAATTAATCTTTAATAATTTTAGAAATTGTATTATAAAAAAATTAAATTCATTATTTAAATTGGAAAATAAAAAATAAATTTCGGTGAATGTTTTGTGTTTTTATGAAAAGAGTGATTTCCCAATGAATAGTGTGAAATACTGCTTTTTTGTAAAACTTCCATTTCTTTTCATGAAATTAAGTAATTTAAAAGTATTATTAGGATTTTAATATTATTTCAAAGTAAAATAAGTATTATTTATTTAAATTTAATCTAATTAATTAAATTTGAATCATATTTATACAATATTTTTAGTATAAGTTTATTTTTAGGCTTAAAACACATTTTTATGAAAAAATGTTTTTTAGTACATAATGTTTCTCCATTTTAATTAATTAAAATAACCCCAAATAAAGAATTATTTAAATGAAATTTTTATATTATATATCTATATATATATGAATTGGAATTAATACAATAGTAATTTCTAGTCAGAGAGTTAATGAAAGATCATCTTATGCTTCCAAAATACATTTCTTGAAGACCTCCTTTTCTATAGGTTTTGCGGGTTAATTTTTGAATTAAATTATTCCAATTCATTATATAGAATTAAATAAAATAGATTCCATATTTTTAATCAGAATAATTAATATTGTTTAATATTTTCGACTAAATTGTTTTCATAAGGAATAGTAAAAATAGTAAAAATTTGTCACCATAGTAAAAGGGTAAATCGGGTTAATCGAGGTTTAAACTAAGTGATAAGGCCACTATTTTCATCTTAATTATTATTAAATTAATTTATTTATACCCTTATCACTTTATTGTATGAATTTAATTATTTATGAGAAACATTTCTATGAAATTTTCCAATATAATAATTTATATAAAGAAAAAGACAAAATGTCTCCCTCTTTTCTTTAAATATCTCTTATATTTTTAGATAGGTCTAAAAATAAAAATTTAATAAATATTAAATATTATTTATAGTATAATTAAATTATTTTCATTATGGTAATTTATTTTTAATTTTTATTTATTTTAATATTACATTAAATGTTTATACAATACTGGCATAACACCTGTGCAAACAGTAGAAAAATCGAAATAAATAGTTTTAAAAACATTAAAAGTATTTTATTTATGATGAGTTATGGTAAAAAATTAATTTTATATTTAAAAATGGTGTATTATATATTTTTTAAATTTATTATATTCTACATTCTTTTTTATTTTCAAATCTTAAAATTTAAATAAAATAAATAGTGTTAAAAATGACTATAATGATATTTTATGTTAAATAAAATTTTATTAAATTATATAGAAATACTAAAAATCATGAAAAAGTAAAATTAGGTTGATAAATTATCTAAATTTTTTTATCATTTCCTTTTATGAACCAATTTTTATCTTATAAGCAAAATTGTATCCCTTTAAATTTGAAAAAGTAGTTACTACGGTTAATATTAAAACAGGTTTACTGGGGTTTAAACCAATAGATAATGGTTAGTTTCTAATTAAACTTTTCTAAATATTATTTTAAAGTAATATCTAAACCTTATCTTATACCAAATATTAATACCTATCCATTTTTATTTATTTTAATTGAATATGACCTTATTATAATAAAATATTTTAAGAAATTCCAAAAGTGCACCTCCCCTCACTTATAAAATGGAACCTCCTCCCCCTTTTCTACACAATTCAAGAACGATATTTTTTGGCCAATAACTACTCAGATACATTCCATAATTAAATTAATACATCATATATTCCTTGGTTTTATTATAAACCCCTATTAGGAAGGATTTTGGTGTAAACCTAAAGAGGTTGACCGAAGAAGATGTATAATTCTTAACCAAGTGTTTTTGTTTTATTTATTCTTCCACTAACTTAAAATATTATTCTACCTTTATAATCTAATAAAATACATATATACCATATAATTAAGTTTTATTATGTTAATTTAATAACTTACATCTATATCCTCTTCCATCAAATGGGAAATGAAACTATCGTTCGTGTGTACGGCAGACTATGGCCTCACGAACCAGTGAAATTTATTTTCCATCACCACCACTCAGAGAAAGTTTTACTGATTGATTTAGTATATATATATGATATTCATAAAATATTTATAATTATAAGAATATAAAATATCATATAATTCATTACCTTTCCATTCTTTTATAAATGATAACGTCACTCGTGCAAATATGTGGATTACCACCTCCACAAAGCGATATGATTCATTTTTCATTACTGAATCACATATATGGTATATAAAATTATATTTAAATAAATAATAGGATATATAATATATAATTATAATTCTATAAATATAAAATAAAACTTACCTTCTTTCTATCATGATCATTGAAAAATGGAAATGTTACTTATTTGTATGTGTCATCTGTTGTCTCCATGATTGTAATATTGTTCATTTTTCAAAACCATATTTCATGTTTGGTTTTAGAATTATAATTTTTGTATAAAAATGATAATTATTTCATGATTATTATTCTTTATATGATGTAATAATTACCAATTTTACCATATTTAACCTACAGAAGTCATTTTGAACATATGAACCTAATATTGTCAAAACGTCTAATGTGAAATTTATTGATTGAGTAATTAAATATAACATGGTAATAAATAAAGTAAAAGGAATAATAAAATTGCAAATTTTTCTTAATAAATTAAATAATAAACATAATTTTACTATTCATGAAGGTAAATAATGTACATGATGAGTCGGACCTGGGGTAAGGGATTTCATCTCAATTTTCATCCATTAAGGAATATTTGAATGTTATGCACCTAATTTATTTTTTATGGTTTATATAATTCCCCTTAAACATTTTATATTATAAATCCTTTATACATAATTTTATTTTCAGTTATAATACATTTTACTTCATCTTAGTGGATTTGACTTGAAAGTTACCAAGTTTTAAGGGGTTTCATTACTCAATTTATTTTCATTAGGATAAATTACTTCATCATTATATTTGATATTATAAAATTATGTGAATGAATTTTTATTATTTTATGTTTTATTTGAAAAAAATATGTGGATTTAAATATAATACATACAATCAATTCATTTATTATTTTTCACATCAACGGTATGATTTTTGTAATAGATTTCATCTCAACCTCCACTATATTGAGAAATACATGGTATTATGCACCTATTTATTTTTATGTAGTGTATTAAATTACCCTTGGATATTTTATATCCTTAATCTATTTATATTCATGGTATTTAGTGTTATATTTGAATTTATTTCTTTTATATGGTTTATGACTCATAAGTTTTTAAAGTTGTATGGGTTTACTTCAAAATATTATCATTATTTGGGATAATTTATGTTTAAGTCTCTAATGGGGAATTATTTGATATTTTTATATTAAAACTAAAATATTTTCTTCTCTGATGGTTATTTCTAGAAATTATAATTTTTTTCCTGTAATGACGTAGATTTCACCATACCTTTTCTTTTTGAAAAACCAATGTTTAGGGTGTTATGTAAGGAAATAGTGGCTCATTTCAATTATTATAAAAAGTTCCAATTTTTTCATCGGTGACTCAGGGTGTCAACGTTGGCATATCAGTGCGTTGGCATGTCATTTCATCGGCATGTTAGTGCAACAGTGTGTCAGAGGAATTGGCATTAGTGAGTCAATGGAGTCGGCATTGGTGATTCAAGGGCGCCAGCCTCGGTATGTAGAGGTGTCGGTAGGTAGAGGAGTCGGTAGGTCAAGGTGTTGGTAGGACAAGGATTCAGTAAGTCAGTGCATCAGTAGGTCATTTCATTAGTAGGTCAAGGCATCGGTAGGACATGGAGTTGGTAGTTCATTGTGTTGGTAGGTCGTTTCATTGGTAGGTATTTGTGTCAGTAGCTTGGAATCGGTGGATCATAGTTAGTATATTGCATTGGTAACTCACCTGTAGGTGGCTTAGCATTGGTGAATCCCCTATTAGTAACTCATTTATAGTTTTCTCTAGTTTTTCCCAATTTTTCGGTTTTACTCTTATTTGATGTAAAACAGTTTTAAAAGCCTTATTTAAGCATTTTTAAGGGTGTTTCAATGTATATAAATTATATCTTTAATATCATAACATTCTGGGGGATTTGAGATTCTCAAATTGTGTTATCTTAACCATGGTCTCATGTTAATGAATTTTAGAAACCATTCTTCCTTTAATATAGGATCCGGCTCTTCAAAGATGGGATATTTTCTTCCTAGTGTGTTTCATATTTCCCCTTGGTGCATCTAGAGCCTTATTCCCCGCATGATTCTTACACCTATACTAGATCCCCTCCTTCATAGTTTTCTTGGAGTCCTATATTGCTCGTGTGATCCCCTATTCTTGGCGCAAGGTGGAACTTCAATCAGTTGACCATCCATGTAGGGATTTATTCTGTGTATCTTAAATTAGTAATATTGTGGGGTGATTGTAATAATGATTCTTTGTGAAGAATTTTGAGTACTCTTTCTTAAAACAATACATAAATAATAATACCATCAACAGATAATGAGATAATGAAATAATGGTTCGGGAGTATATTAATGTTTGATCGTATGTTTTTTTTGTTATCATTGTTTCCTTATGGATTGTTTTGGTTGTATGACTTATAAAAATCATGGTTTTTGTGGTCTATTCTTGAACACAGGTGGTGTTATTTTTGTTTCTGTCATTGTTTTTGATAATTTGTCATAACAAGAAATCTACTTAATCACATATACCCAGTTAAATGAAATGAATGCCCCAGGATGATAACTCTTGTGTATTCACCCCTATTTATCCAGTGTAGTTAAAGAATAGTTTTTACCAAATCTTAATATGTCTTGTATGGTAGGTGTAGCTGAGTTCTATGTTCTGTTGGGTTTTGTATCCTTGTGTGAGTTGTGTGGTTCTACTGTTAGGAGCACGGTTATGGGTACAGGGGTAGGCAAGGGAGTGAGTTATGTGAGAAGGGTGTGGTGTGCGTTTGTAGTGAGGCTACGGTTTAATGGTAGTTGATGTAGGGATTTGTGTGTGGGGATTCACAAGAGGTGTATTGGTATCCAAGTTTTAGAGACTGATTGATTGCAGAATGGATAGACTTGTACACATTTGAATTGCCTTTGTTTGTGTTGTGGTCATCGAACGACATTCGGTAGTGGGATTGCAGGGGGATTATGAACCTGTATGTTGTGAGACTACATTTGGGAACCGTTGGGAAGTAGTTATGTGGAGATGGGTTGTGACAGAAGAATTATACGGTATAATTTTGAAGAATGATAGCTGGAATTGGTTGAACGGGGGCGTGTAGTGGGAGTAAAAATATAGTTTTATTTATTGTTTTGATATAGTTGTGGGTGGTATTTTACCGAAAGTTTTGGAATAAATAAAATTGAATACCTTAATTATTAAATAGAAAGTGGTTAAATGAAATAGGGGTTGTTTTATGTTTTGGTAGTGGTTGTTGTGTCGTTGTGCATATAGGGGTAGCAGCAAATGTGGTTCTGTATGAGTTGGTTGGTTGTTGTGGGGTCTCATAGGTTGGGTCGAGTGTTTTATTACCTATATATATATATATATTAGTTTCTTGTAATTTCTATATACACCCCACCCCTGTTGAGAACCATGTTCCGAACACCCCCATTTAATGGGGGAGGGTGTCTTTCACAACATTTCAGTGAGAGGATGCATGGCTAGTTACTAACTTTTTTCCTCTCACCCTCTTCTGGTTCTTACCACTTGAGCATATCCGGGTGGCCTATAATAGCTTGAGGCTTACCATAGTCCTAAAGCCTTCAGGAATGTTTCTTTTGGAATAAAGGCCTAGGTGTTTGTAGGCCCAAATTGTTTTACCAAGTGTCTTCGGGATAAGGCCCATGTGTCTTCGGGTGAGAGGCATTTTTTTTGTGACCCAGGTGTCTGTGGGTGGGATTGTGTGTGGTTTGAGTTCTAGGTTTGAGCGGTTAGGTCCTGGCAATGGGACTACATATGGGAAGAGTGCTAGCATCAAGATGTCATCCATTAGGGATGAGAAGTTAACCAGTGGGAAAGTGGTGTAGGGAACCAAAATGTCGATGTGATTATACTATTATTTTACTTGACTTATGATATTTGGTGAGCATTCCTTGGTAAGTCTAGGTTGGTTAGTATTCCTTGGTAGGTTCTTTGTGCTTCTACTTTTTTCTCACAGGGACATTAGTATGTTCACCCACTTTTGTGCAGGTATCTTTAGCTTCCCTATTGAGTATACTTGTATACTAAACCTATAGATATAAAACTATTTTTAGGTTTCTAAGAGGAATTTGAGAATTGTGCTAGACTTTTCTAGCACAAGTGTCAGGATTAGTTTTTTTCTGCTTAGTCTATTTTCTTTTGGTACCTTACTTTGGAGTTTTTTTGTAAAATGCATTAGCTTTACTTTTGAACATGGATGTGGGAACGGATTTTTGTCTTTACTTTTACTTTTAGTATTTGTTGTTTCTTTGGATTTACCATCTTATCTCCTGATCTTGTTCTATATAAAGGGGTAATTCCTTTCATATTATGTGAGATTTTATACCACTAGTTCTAGTTTCCCTTTCAGGACCTATTGAAGTCAGCACTTAGGGGTCATTATCTCTCCTTCATCTTGAAAAAGGAAGGGTGTGGCACTTTGTTTTCCCTTTCCTCATCTTGAATAAGGTGGGTCGTAATAAAATGTCATCAGAGGAGAGGTTTGGGAGTTGAGGGATAGGATGGATTTTGGAGTTTGGAACATTAATAATTTCATGGGATTGTAGGGAAATGGTGTTAGGCAATCTTGGTATGTGAAATAGGACAGGTAATACCAACTAGGATACGAGATTTTTGGGTCCCCTGTGATCTAATGCAAAGATTCTAGACCCAATGAAAGATTAAGCGACGCTACACCGATTTTAGGGTAGAGACCCTAAAAAGGGTATGTTCATCATAATGACTTGTCTTCTTGTGTGTCTTTGGAGTTTTGATAGTTTAAAATAAATGAAGAGTTCAAATGAATTTAAAATAAAATTTCCACACTATCCGGGATTAAGAGTTCCTTGTTTACTTTTTTCATATATGTCACTTGGAAGTCGCCCACATGTAGTATAAGTAGTTGAGGCCCAACAGGTTGACCTATTTAATCGGTGTAGGTCTGATCAATATGAGGAAGATGACTAGTGTAAAAAAGACGTTGTGTGCCTTCCAGTGGCAAACTCTGGGGAAGTACGAGGGCAGCGGCTTAGACATTGAGATGGAGAGTTCGATCGAGGATATGGTTATCACTTTCAGCTTTATCCGAGCTCTAACAGAGTACTGGGTTCCTCTAGTAGTGATCCAGATATGAGTAGCAATGTATCAGTGGTGGACACCATATCTCAGGGAGATGAAGGAAACTGAGGTTTCATGGGGTGACTTTGAGAAGGATTTCCGGACGTAATTCCTTTCTTCCATGATGAAGGCCAAGAATAGCCAAGATATGCTCTCCCTCTAGTAAGGGAGTATGTTAGTAAGGGAACTAGGGATCATGTTCAACAATCTCTTATGCTCCGCACCGGATCTCTTTCTAGATGAGGAGCCCTGACTGAGACGCTTAGAGGAGGCACTCTAACATTATATTCAGTAATTTGTTACCCCCTTTACTCTACCAAAATACTTAGAGGTTCATAAGAAGGTTGAGGTAGTGGAAAGGATAAAATCATTGGGAGGTATACCATGAGAGGGGAGCCAGCTGAGTTCATCAAAGGGGAAAGCGGTCAGCAGCAGGTCTCCAGTGTTAGGGCCTTCCATGTTTTGTCCAGCGAGAAGTAGTCCTTAGCCATTCAAATTATGATCTCCTAGTCCTCGCACATTCCCCATGGACCTGGGACCAAGGTTTTTTGTATTTGTATGTATTTTAAATATTTATAACCAGTTCTCAGTTTTATCATCGTATAGTGGGGGTGGGAAAGTTCAGTGCCCACCTCAGCAGCAGCAGTTTCTGGTCAAGCCTTTCCCGCAGTAGGGGAAGTGAGCTACCACTCCATCGAGGGTAGCTAGTGCTGGAGGAGGCCGGCCTCAGGGTTATCCTTAGGGACCTCAACCATGAAATGTTTAGGGATGTGGTCGATATAAGAGAGTTATAGAAGTTGGGTGTAGACAGTTGCACGCCGCAGAGGCAACAGTTCTAGTAGGGCCATAGGTTGTTCGAGGTACGATCAGTTTGTTTAGTACACTTGTGTGTGATTTGTTTGATTCAGGAGATTATCAATACTTTTTTTAACCATTCTACCCTACTCCTTGGGTCTATATTTGGATAGAATTTCTTTTCCCCTGGTGTTGAGTATGTCAGTCAGAGTTCAGACCAATCTGGTTGACGTGTTCTAGGGATGCAGACCGATGGTGGGACCGCATCAGTCCCGTGGGGATATTTTATTGTTATAGATGCAGTTGTATGATGTCATCCTAGGAATAGACTAGTTGTTTTTATGCATGTAGTTATCTACTACCTACTGATAAGGTTTGTGTTTTCAGATATGGATGACTAACGTGTAGCTTTTGTTGGCGAGTGGAGTTGTCAGGTGGGCAGTTAGTGTGTAGAGCCTCTTCTTTCATTGTTAGCAGAGATGTCAGGGGGGTTTAGTAGACAGAGGGACGGTAAAAGTTCCAAGGGTTTTTAGTGAGTTCCTGTATGTCTTTCCAGAGGTGTTTTTTACTTTCCCCCTCGACGTGATGTTGAGTTTGGAATTCACTTGCAACCTGATACTCATAAGATTTTAATGGATCCCTATCAGATGGTGCCTTCTGAGTTGTAAGAGTTATGGATTCAGGTTGATAACCTGATAAATAATGTTTTTATCTGGCCAAGTGTATCGTCCTGGGGTGCTTCATTCTTGTTTGTAAAGAAGGAAGACTTTGGCCTAATATTGTGCATAGACTACTGGAGACTCAATCAGGTGATGATCAAGAACTGTTACTATCTCTTGAGGATCGAAGATCTCTTTAACTAGTTAAAGGGAGTAGGTTGGTTCTCTAAGATCGACCCACGGTCTGAATATCACCATTTTAGGTTTAAGGAGGTAAAAATCCCAAATACTGCTTTCAGGTGCAGACATGGACACTTAGAGTTCGTAGTCATGCCCTTTGGAGTTACGAATGTGCCAACTGTGTTCATGGGGCTCATGAACTCTATTTTCCATGAGTTTCTCGGCTGGTTCGTCATCATGTTCATCGATGACATCCTGATATACTCAAGGTCAAAGTAGGAGCATACCGAGCATTTGAGGATGGTCTTGGAGGTCCTCTGACACCACCATCTCTACAGAATGTTTTCCAAGTTCAAGTTCTTAACAAGAGAGATGAACTTACTTGGACACGTAGTATCCTAGTAGGGGATAGTATTGGATCTGTCAAAGGTTGAGGAAGGTGTTTCTTGCACAGCACTCAATAATGTGGTGGAGTTTCGTAGCTTCTTGGGTCTGTAGGGCTATTATCATAGGTCCGTAACCAACTTCTCTCAAGTTTCATCTCTATTGATAGTTTTAACCAAAAAATACTAGTACTTCATATGGAGTGAGCAATGTCAGGTAGCTTTCAGCTATCTGAAGAGGATATTGGTCAGTTCCCCAGTGCTTAGGTTTCCAGAGGAAGGGGTGATGTTAGAGGTGTTTTGTGATGTTTCTGGCCTAGTATAGGGATGTGTGTTGATGCAGTAGTGAGGAGTAATCTCCTATGGATCTATTAATTTACATCCTCATGAATGTAACTATTCCACTCATGATCTAGAGCTTGCAGAAGTCGTTTTCATTCTGATTTTGTGTGGAATTACCTTATTGGGGGTTCTTTTTGGTCTTCATAGATCACAATATCTTGAGGGATATCTTTTCTCAATGATACATTAACTTGTGGGAACGAAGGTGGATGCAGTTTTTCCAGGACTACGACTTTAAGATCTCCTACACCCCAAGAAAAGGGAGCGTGGTGGTCAATTCCCTGAGTAGTAAATCGTAGAAGGAGTTAGTTCTGGGATCCAAAGATGCTTGGAAGTAAATGGAAGAGTTTTCCATTTTGAGTCAGGATGTGAGAGTAGATAACGGTTGAGGATATTTATTTCAGATAACAGTGCATTCTTCGCTAACATGGAAGGTGGAGGAGTCTCTGTGGGGAGACTCAGAGACTAAAGTGATGTTTGATCGTGCTGTCTAGGGTAATTCTTGGAAGGTATGGTCAGAGGATAGTAAGACTCAGATGTAGTTATTTGGGAATCTATTTTTTCCAATGGAAATTCACGAGGGATTTCTCTATGATTTCCATAGCTCACCCTTGGTGGCGTATCTAGGAGTTTCTAAAATGTATCAAGGATTAAAGGAACAATTTTTTTGGTCTAATAAGTGGCAGAGTTTATTGAAAATTACCTAGTGGTTTAGAAGGTAAAGGCTGAGCACTGTGTTCCCAGTGGTATTTTGTATCCCTTAGATGTTCTTGAGTGGAAATGGGATGGCATCTCGATGTATTTCGTCACAAGATTACCCAAGACTCGGGGAGGATGTGATATTCTTTGGGAATTATTGGATTGGTGGACGAAATCAGCTCACTTCCTGGAAATCAAGGAGTCAAGAATAGTAGATTCCTTGGAAAGGAGGTATGTAGACGAGGTTGTGAAGATGGAAGGAGTTACAAGATCCTTTTTCTCAGACTGGGATACACGGTTTACCGCACAAGTTTGGAGGGGATTACAGTAAGCTTTTGGAACCCACATATTCCTCAGCATCGCTTTCCACCCTCATACGGATGGGCAGACAGAGAGGATAATCCAGACATTGGTGGATATGCTACGAGCGTGTGTTCTACACTTCAGAGGATTTTTGGTATGACACTTTCCCCTGTTAGAGTTTTCCTTCAATAATATTTATAACTCTATCATTGGCAGGGCACCTTTTTGAGGCTCTATACAGAAGGTCGTGTTATTCACCATTATGCTAGACAGAGGTTGGGGAAATAACCATTCTTGTACCTAAGGTAGTGAAGATCACAACAGATAAGGTCCAGCTTGTGTGTCAGAGGATGAAGGAGGCTCAGGACCGGAAAAAGTCATATGTCGATCACAAGAGGAGGCCTTTGGAGTTTGAGGTTTGAGACCATGTTTTGTTGAAGGTTTCCCCTCGATGTGGGCATCATAGGTTCAGTAAGGGAAGCAATATTTCTCTTAGGTTCATTGGACCTTTTGAGCAGTTGGGACTAGTTGGTGAGGTGGCATATCAACTGGCATTTCCACTATGGTTATAGAGGATCCACGATGTCTTTCATATCTCTCAACTCTGTCGGTATCTACATGATGACTCACATATCATTCACTGGGGAGAGTTGGATATCAAGGATGATGCGACGTTCATAGAATGACCGGTAATAATCGAGGATCATAAGGACAAGGTGCTTCGTGGATGGACCATTCCATTGGTTCGTGTGCTATTGAGGCATGGTGTCCTCGAGGAGAATACTTGGGAGCAGGAGTAACAGATGCATGCCCAGAACCTAGATTTGTTCTGAGTTTTTCTCTTAGGTTTTTTGTTGGTAATTTTCCTCTTATTTAATACTTGAAATTACTTTTATAAGATTAATTGTTTCCATGTTCTCTGAATGTGTGTGAAAATTCCTTACATGTGGGAGGGGAGGACCATATTTTTAATCGAGACTCATTAATATGCATGCGATTAAACCCATGTGGGAGAGTTAGTGTCACCCGAAGAGGATAGTATCTTGATATGAAGGAAGGATCTCCCTAATCCATGTGTCTGGATGGTGTGAAAATGGTGTTTTCATAGTTGTTTGGGGACAGTGGGGGCCTTAGTGTTTCTATAGTTATTAAGGAGATAGATGACAAGGATGTGTTCTTTGATGTTGAGGTTTTCACTCCAACTTAGGATAACACAAGGTGGTTTTCTCCTGAGTGGTTTCTTAAGGGTTGGTTATTCATACACCCTTTCTTCTGGGTTAGTTTTGAATTCTATGGGAAGAGAATAGTTTGAGAGCTATTTTATGTAATGAATTGGATTTCCCCAGACATTTCCTTTGTAAAAAAACTTGTGTTTAGGGTGTTCCAGGAGGAAATGGTGGCTCATTTCAAGAGTTCTCCAAATTTATAGTTTTTTTATTGGTGAATCAGGGTGGTGGGGTTATCATGTCAGTGCATCGTCTTGTCAGTGTGTCGGTATGTCAGTGTGTCGTCATGTCATTACATTAGCATGTCAGTGCTTCGGTGAGTCAAGGGTATCGGTATCGGTGAGACAAGGGTGTCAGCATCGATGATTCAAGGGCGTCGGTGTTGGTAGGTTGAGGCGTTGGTAGGTTGAGGCGTTGTTAGGTCAAGGCATCAGTAGGTCAAGGAGTTGGTAGGATAGGGCGTCGGTAGGTCATTGTGTTGGTAGGTCGTTACATCGGTAAGTCTATGCATCGGTTGGACAGGGCGTCGGTAGGTCATTGCATTGATAGGTCATTGAATCAATAGGTCATTGCATCGGTAGCTCAGCGTCGGTGGATCAGCATTGATAGGTTGCTTCAGTAGCTCACCTATCTGTGGCTCATCATTGGTGACTCACTTACTGTTTTTCTAGTTTTTCCTAGTTTTATAATTTCACTCTTATTTGACGTAAACTGGGTTTAAAGAATTTTTTGATCATTTTTAAGGGAATTTGAAAGTATATTAAGTATATCATTAATATCTTAACATTTTTGGGGGATTTGAGATACTCAAACCGCGTGATCTTGACCACGATCCCATGTTGAAGACTTTTGGAAACCATTCTTCCTTTAATATAGGATCTGGCTCTTCAAAGTCGGGATCTTCCCTTACTAGTGTGTTTTCTATTTCCCCTTAGTGTGTCTAGATCCTTTCTCCCCACATGAGTTGTGTGCCTATTCTAGATCCCCTCCTGCTCAGTTTTCTTGGATTCATGTGCTGCTCATGTGATCCCATGTTCTTGGCACAAGGAGGAACTTCAATCCTTTGATCATCTAGGTATGGATTTATTCTATCTCTATTAAAATTTTTATCATGCAGGGTGGGTGTACTAAAGATTATTTGTAAATAATTGTGAATACTCTTTCTAAAAACAAGTCATAAATATGAATACCATCAACAGATAATGAGGTAATGAAATAATGGGCTGGGAGTGGATTGATGTTTGATCATCTATTTTATTTTTTTATCTTTGTTTCCTTACAAATTTTTGTGGTTGTATGCCTTCTAAAAATCATGGTTGTTGATGGCCTTTACTTGTTCACTGGTGGTGTTATGTTTGTTTCTGTCATGTTGTCTGATAATTGGCCATAACATTAAATCTACTTAATCACGTATACCTAGTTAAATGAAATAAATTCCCTAGGATGAAAACCCTTGTGTGATCACCACTATTTATCAAGTGGAATTAAAGAAAAATGTTTACCAAATCTTAATATTCCATGGTTAATATGTGTGGTTTAGTTTTGTGTTCTGTTGGGTTTTGGGACCTTGTGTGAGTTGTGTGGTGCTACTATTGGGAGAACAGTTATGGGTACAGGGGTGGGAAAGAGAGTCGGTTCTATGAGAAGGGTGTGGTATTTGTACATAATTGGGTTGTAGTTTAATGGTAGTTGTTTTAGGTATTTGTTTTTGGGGATGTGTGGGAGGTGTGTTGGTATCCCTATTTGAGAGAATGATTGATTGTGGAATTGATGGACTTATAGGCAATTGAACTACTATTGTATATGTTGTGGCCGTCGAACGATGTTGGGTAGTGGGACTATGGGGTGGTTATGAACTTGTATGAATTGGGACTTCATCTAAGAACTATTGATCATTAGGGATATAGATATGGGTTTTAAGAGAAATATTGTGCGGTATAACTTTGAAGAATGATAGCTAGAAGTGGTTCAATAGGGGTGTGCAGTGGGACTGAATATCTAGTTTTGTTTGTTGTTTTTATATGGTTGTGTTTGGTAGTTTTTTTACAGTGTTAGAATAAATTAAATTTAATCCCCCAATTATTAAATGGAAAGTGGTTAAATGAAAAGGGGTTTGGGTTATGATGTGGCAGTGGTTGTTGTCTGGTTGTGTATATAGGGGTAGCAGCAACATCAGTTCTATATGAGTTGGTTGTCTATTGTGTGGACCTGTAGGTTGTTCTGAGTGTTTTCTTACCAATATATATATATATATTTTAGTTCCTTGTGATTTCTATACGCACCCCACCCTGGTTGAGAACCATGTGTCGAACACCCCTATTTCATGGCAGAGGGTGTCTTTGTCACGAACCGAATATGGTCGCCATCAAAACAAGAACCCGACCGGCCCACAACAAGGCCCAAAGGGCATTCCCGATTCCCACGGGCTGGCACAAGTGCCTGGGTATCATAAAATGTAAATTGGGAATGATTTACCCAAGTTTATAAACTTAAAACAACAAAAGAATCCAATAAAACGAATCTGGATTTTTAATCCAAACAATCTTTTACAAAAAATTAGAACTGAATTACATATTTTAAAACAACTCAACAAGACTATAAAAAAGGAACAAAACCAAAAGGGAACATCCCAAGAACCCTCGTGGCAAGGGGAACCACCCTCAAGCCATCTCCACAAGACTTCACCAACAAGGACCTGCTAGAAACCCGAACCACTGGAACTAAAAACTGTTCCCAACCTGCGACAACAAAAATGACCAAGCCTACTTACACCCAGTGGTGTAAGTAGGGTGTGAACAAAAGCCCAATAGGATACCACCACTAATATATTCCATGTGATAAACATTTAAAGACAAAAAGAATGCAAGATTTCAAAAACATGAAATGCTAGTTACAATTTCTAATAGATGCAACATTAAATAAATACAGTTTTCAGGTGGGCTAGTTTAAAGAATAAACCCTTTTAAAATAAATACCAAAGCTGCTGAATTTTCCAGCCACTCATAATTTATGCCGACGGTAAGCACAAAATATCTAGTGAGCACAAGCAATGGTAAATAACCCCTAGGCACTAGCTAGTTGTGGGTCCTAGGTACCTTGTATCTCGGTCAGAGTAACCATCACAAATATTTGTTCTCGTACACGAGCCACTAGTAGGGAACATACCCATAACCTAGTGGTCCCAAATCATTGTCATCATAGTTTAGTTAGAGTTGTAAGCGTCAATCTTGCTAAGTGAAACTGAGGCCAAACCCCATGGATTAACTAGCATACTAGTACACATCCACCCACCAAGATACCCGGGTTTTCCCTTTATGCTCAAACAAGTTCAACAAGTCAAGAAATGTACTTTTCACATGAAAATATCATTTCATCATCAAAAATTAACCAAACATCCCACATGTATACCACAAAAGTCACAAAATTCCACTTTTCATTCAAATTGATTTGAAATCCGACTCACACCAAAATAGTCTACAACACTTTTTACAATTCTTTAACACTTCCAAAAATCTATTAAACAATTTTATAAAACCATTACAATATATTAAAACTCACATAACATCCCACTCACATGTTAAATAATACCCTTTTCATAACCAAAATCTATTTTTCACATCACACTCACACATAACATCCCACATCACTTTCACATCTCTTACACACTTTAGTAAATCCTTCAAACATTTTTATAAAACATTTCCAAGATGGAACACATTACAAAACAGCCCCATTCACATTTAAAATGTACCATTTAAAAATATACACACTCCAAAATAGTTTTCCAAAATGGTTTAACCTCTTACATAAATCATTAAATCATTGAAATCTTTTGTAAAACAATTTTAAAGAATATACCCAAACTTTTCTCATGAAACCCATTTTAAAACCATCTTTCAAGGACAAAATCACACCAATACCAATTAAAAACATAAATTTCAGCCACAAAAACATTTATTAATCTACTTCTAAGTGTTATACAAATACCTCAAACAATACCACAAAAGATCCACATGAAAAGCACACGTTTTAAAAATCACTTTCAAGAAGTACAATAAGGTTTTACACCTTGAACCCATAAAAACCCTCTTAAAAACCTAATGGCACACCAAGACCCTACCAAATCATTATTGGAAGTCGAAACAATATTTATTAAACCAATTTCATATGTTATAAAACACACCCAAACAATACCTCCAGGGTTACACATGAAAAACACCCAATTTCAAGCTAAAATGAAACTATAAAATTAAATTTTTAACCAAATTCAATATAAACAGTTTTCACACCATAAAAAACATACTAGGAACATGAAAAATAAGTAATTCAAACAAAATAACTCATCTATAAATGTTTATACATGGAATCACCTACCGAAAGTGTTGAAACCCTCAAATATTGGGGCGAAACATCAATTGCAACACCGCCGCACGTAAAGGAAGATAAATCCAGCCCTAGACCAAAATATTTAACAAAAAAGATGCCAAATCAGACCATAGGTTCGAACCCTAACTTCTGGACATTTTAGAACATAATTAAAGAGGGAGGAAACCATAAAATTAAGGAAGAAATTGAAGAGAGAAACACTTACTCAAAACAATCTTGAATAAAACGACCCAAAATCCACAAGTATCTAGATCTGAAAACAACCAACCACTAAAGGGAGGTTTTCAAAAGGATTAGGAGATAATTTAGGAACTTTAATGAGGAAAAAAGAGTAATAATTGAGAGAGTTATGATGGAAAGAACTTACCTCTTCAAATCAGACCGATTTTCAAAACCCTATAAAGTTCAGCACTCATTCGCGATGAAGAAGAGCTCCAAAGAGTGGATATAGAGTTTGGGTGCGTGTATGGATTCAATTGGCGTGTGTGAGTCATGAAATCACTGAAAAATCATTAAAATTGAATAAGTTATTAATTAATCAAATTTATTTTTTAAAACTGGAATTTGGCTTTTGGGCAGGCCTAATCCTTTATATAAAAACCCATATACACATTGGTTATGGATTTTTAAAGGCTACAAACTATAATGGTGGTGTTAATATGTCAGATGAGACCATTTAGGAAGTGTAATGGGTGAAAAATATTAAAAAATGAAAAATTTATAAAAGAAACAAAATTTATTTTTAAATTTGGAATTGGGCTCATGGTTTGGCCCAATTCACGAAAACTCACCCATTCCACCATAAAAGCTTGAGAAACCCCAAAAACAAAGCATAAATGGAAATAAAATGAAATTTAACTTTAAAATATGTCATGTATGTGATAATTCTCCCCACCATGAAAACTTTATGTCCTCGAAAAGCTATAGCAAGGCCAGATACGAAAACCAAACCCAACCGATAAACCAAGATGTACTTCTTTGTCAAGCTTCGCCCCCAAGGGCCAAAACACCTCAAGTGATCAATTAAAGAATGATTAATCTCACAACCCAAACTTAAACCACTTTCCTAAAATGTTTAATCACATTCATACTTTATCCCAAAATAAAAATCCTCCAACACTATCCAAACAAGACTCAAGCAATTCACCCAAAGGAACAATAACTTCGAACAAGGTTACACTTACCTTACATTAACTAAACCATTGGGAGCTCTTCAATCCCAATGTTTACTCAAGGAAGATGTTGGTATCTAGAAATTTCTGAATGATACTACCTACCACCAATACAAGACCATGGATAAATCTGAGCTATTGGTATGGGGGAACACAAATAGGCACCCCACCATAAGAGGCAACCTATATTATTTTCCGAGACTGAATCAAGACACTAGCAGAGGGAGGCCTAAACGAACTCCCTAGTATAAAGGGTAGAATTCCATTCACAGTTTATGAAGGAATGTATGTGAGAATCATAGTGGGTCTCCCTACCATAAGAACCAACCATCTTAACTGACCAGCATTGGCCGACACAGAAAGACCCAATTTTTTGTAAAGATTTGGGAAGGGAGTAGGGTCAATCCGCACGGTTTGGGAAATTCTGCACTAACTGTGCAGATCATTATTTTCACATGTCTTCCTGAAACATGGTCACTACTAATCATACACAAATTGTTTCCTCAGCACGTCTATCCAAATTTCCAACCATTCTCTAATGACTCGATGGAAACCAAAGGGGGGGGAATGACATTAGGTGATGACATGGGTACAAGGCCCTCAACCTATTTCCACCGAATGGGAACAACGAAAGAAAGATGATAACACTAGAGGTTTAAACTCTTACTTTCTTTTATAATAAGGATAATAAATTGTACATGGGTTTAAACAACCCTGATATTTCCCCTGACTACGAGTCATCTTTTCTCTGAGACCTATGGATGGAGCTCAAATGATTTAAGCATCTTCGACCTCAAAGTTAGGCTTTGGAAATCCCCCGGAATGATATTTATTTATTTGGTGCAACCAAAAAATACACCGCAATCTTCGATAAGTTTTCCAAGACATAACACATTCCAAACTCACTTTACCATAATCTGATATTTCACTAAAACAAGGGTTTAGAAGATGCACACACATCACACCTTGTTTGTTCGGGTGAGAAACAATTGAAGTAAATAACACCTATACTCACCTTCCTCTAAAATGTAATATTTTTAAGCTTTTCCAAGGGAGAGATTCTCCCAACATAACAGATACTCTAAGATAATTGCCCAACTTTCACCTTTACAGTCAATCGAGCACATGACATCATAAGGCATCACCGAATATGACCATTGCGGCTGATATAAACAATGCATAGAGAGGGACCTTATACAACATCCCCAAACAACAAAAAATTCTAGAAAGTTTCTGCAATATCCAATCGTGACCATATTTCCAACACTGGTGGTTTAACATGAACTCATGCTTCAAAGAAACTTTGAAGAACCCAGAGGCCCTCTTAGAAACCATCGAGACACTCATCCCTACTAACAACCCTAGACCACTTCCTACTTCGACGAATTCGGAAACGTAAGAAACTAAGGTCTCTTTCAACCTTCCACAATCACTATTCTACTACAAGATGACCTAAAATCAAAGAAAGTAATGGGTGTAGACTCAATCAACAAATATTGATAAAATATTCCTTATATTGAACAACTAGAGGATTTTCCAGTGGTGGAACAATCTGGAATGCACTTCAGTTATGCATTAACACTTAATGGGGGCGTACCTTATCTAATGAGAGAACCCAAGGACCCAACCAAGTTGGTCCGTTGGTCAAAACAAGCCATAAACCAGATCCAATCACATGAACAGAACCGCCATCAAGGTGTCCCAAAACATATCTTAGAGGAGACTACTAACCAGTCCTTCTACCCATCTTATTGACCAAACATAAACCCAAAACACAGTTCAAACAGGAGGGGTTCTTGGAATCAAAACATACCACATCATCAACATTTTCCAAAAACAAATAATATAATCCATCCTAAACAATTCATCAAGACATCATGTTTTTCTTTAAAAACATTTTTGAAAACAAACGGTTCAGCGGTTAGCGTATCCACCAATGGTACCCCATGGGCCTTACACATGCATGTTTCTATTCCACACCGACCACCCTCCTCATATCCATCACGACACTAATCTAGTAGTTCCATCAACCATCCATAATCCCATATAACCCCATGCATGTGGTTGCTCACGAAAATACCAAAGGTTTAAATAAAAAATTCTTTCCACTTTTCAAAACCAAAATACTGAACCAACACATCCTTTTTCTCAAAACTGCTAACCACAAGATCAATATCCAAATTCACATATTACAAAACTTTTCAGAAAGGCACAAAAATTTAGAAAATAACTCACTTTCAAGATATTCACATCAATTTCAAAACATCTTATCCCATTAAAACACCCTTTGATTATTTAGAAAACTCTATTGGAAACACTTTTCAAAACCAACTTCAATATAGTTCCTACTTTTAAAAGTGGTGTAAGCACACCATTTTCCATTTCAAATGGATTTTAAAAATTCAGTTCCACCATTTCATAAATCAAACCATTCCCTATTTATTTGAAAATCATTTCACAAAAAATTTATGCTTCTTAAAACCAAAGTTCCAAGTTTTCAAAACTAAAGCCAAAAAAACATGCGAGAGGAAACTAGTTTCAGTGGGTGAATTGGAAATATGGTTGGAGGCTATGTTCCAATCACTTAACTATCATAGAGAGTGTTCTATGTAATATCCTTGGCTTCACATGGCTTTCCAGGCCCTGTGAGCTCAATAAGACGATTAACCGAACTCTCTTTTCATTTCCCCTAATCATCATCGAACCAAGAAAACCAAAGGACTTAGATAAATCCCAACTTCTCCTAGAAACTTGAATCCCATCATGAGGTGTGGTGATCAGGAACACTACCCATAACTGGAATTCCAAGTCCCAAAAATCCTAACTCCAGACTATCCTGACTCTTCCCCAAATAACATGACCCAAAGAGTTAACCTGAACCTCCTCTGATACCATTTTGTCATGAACTGAATCTGGTCTCCATCAAAAACAGCACCCGACCTAGCCATCAACACGGCCCGAATGGAGTTCCCGATCCCCACGGGCTTTCAAAAGTGCCTGGGTATCATAAAATGAAAATTGAGAATGATTTACCGGAGTTTATAAACTTAAAACCACAAAAGAATCCAATAAAATGAATCTGGATTTTTAATCCAGACAATCTTTTACAAAAAAATGAGAACTAAATTACATATTTTAAAACAACTCAACAAGACTATAACAAAGGTAAAAACCAAAAGGGAACATCCCAAGAACCCTCATGGAAAGGGGCACCGCCCTCAAGCCATCTCCACAAGACTTCACCACCAAGGACCAGCTAGAAAGCCGAACCACTGGAACTAAAAACTGTTCCCAACCTGCGACAAAAAAAATAACCAAGTATACTTACAACCAAGGGTGTAAGTAGGGTGTGAGAAAAATCAAAACAGTATACCACCACTAATATATTACATGTGATAAACATTTAAAGACAAAAATCATGCAAGATTTCAAATACCTAAAATGCTATTTACAATTTCTAAAATATGCAACATTAAATAAAAATAGTTTTTAGGTGGGATAGTTTAAAGAATAAATACTTTTAAAATAAATACCAAAGCTGCTGAATTTTCCATCCACTCATACCATATGCTGAAGGTAAGCACAAAATATCTAGTGAGCACAAGCAATGGGAAATAAACCCTAGGCACTAGCTAGCTGTGGGTCCCAGGTACCTCGTATCTCGATGAGAGTAACCATCACAAATATATGTTCTCGTGTACAAGCCACCAGTAGGGAACATACCCATAACCTAGTGTTCCCCAATCATCATCATCATAGTTTATTTATAGTTGTAAGCATCAATCTTTCTAAGTGAAACTGAGGAAAAACCTCACGGATTCACTAGCATACTAGTACACGTCCACCCACCTAGATACCTAGTTTTTACCTTTGTGCTAAAACAAGTTCAACAAGTCATTAAATATACTTTTCAAATGAAAATATCATTTAATCATCAAAAATTCACCAAACAGCCCACATTTATACCACAAAAGTCACAACAGTCCACTTTTCATTCATATTGATTTGAAATCCGACTCACACCAAAATAGCCCACAACACTTTTTACATTTCTTTAACACTTCCAAAAATCCATTAAAAAATTTTATAAAACCATTCCAATATATTAAAACTCGCATAACATCCCACTCACATGTTACATAATACCCTTTTTGTAACCAAAATCCATTTTTCACATCACACTCACATATAACATCCCACATCACTTTCACATCTCTTACACACTTTAGTAAATCCTTCAAGCATTTTTATAAAACATTTCCAAGATGGGACACATTAAAAAACAGCCCCATTAACATTTAAAATGTACCATTTAAAAATATACACACTCCAAAATAGTTTTCCGATATGGTTTAACCTCTTACATAAATCATTAAATCATTCAAATCTTTCGTAAAACAATTCTAAAGAGTATACCCAAACTTTTATCATAAACCCCATTTCAAAACCATATTTCAAGGAAAAAATCATACCAATACCAATTAAAAACATAATTTTCAGCCCCAAAAACATTTATTAAACTATCCCCAAGTGTTATACAAATACCTCAAACAATTCCACAAAAGATCCAAATGAAAAGCACACGTTTTAAAAATCACTTTCAAGAAGTACAATAAGGTTTTACACCTTGAACCCATAAAAACCCTCTTAAAAACCTAATTTCACACCAAGCCCCTACCAAAGAATAACTTTCAGCCCAAAAAAGATTTATTAAACCAATTTCATATGTTATAAAACACACCCAAACAATACCCCAAGGGTTACACGTGAAAAACACCCAATTTCAAGCTAAAATGAAACCATAAAATTAAATGTTTAACCAAATCCAATATAAACAGTTTTAACACCATAAAAAGCATATTAGAAACTTGAAAAATAAGTAATTCAAGAAAACTAACTCATCTAGAAATTTTTACACATGGAATCACCTACTGAAAGTGTCGAAACCCTCAAATATTGGGGCGAAACATCAACCACACCACCGCCGCACCTTAAGAAAGATAAATCCATCCCTAGACTACAATATTTAACCGAAAATACACAAAATCAAACAATAGGTTCGAACCATAACTTCTGGAAAATTTAGAACATAATGAAAGAGGGAGGAGATCCTAAAGAGAAGGAAGAAATTGAAGAGAGAAACACTTACTCAAAACCATCTTGAATAAAACGACCCAAAATCCACAAGTATCTGAATTTTAAAACATCCAACCATTCATGGGATGTTTTAACAAGGATGATGAGATCATGTAGGAACTAGAATGGGGGGAAAAGAGTAAGAATTGGGAGAGTTATGATGGAAAGAACTTACCTCCCCAAATCTGCCCAATTTTAAAAACCCTAAGAAGTTCAGCACTCAGTCGCAATGAATAAGAGCTCCAAATAGGATAGAGAGAGGTTGGGCAAGTTTCAGGATTCAATGGGAGTGTGGGAGGCTAAGAATCACCGAAAATACTTAAAATTGAATAATTTATTAATTAATCAAATTTATTTTTTTGAATCTGGAATTGGGATTTTGGGAAGAACCAATTCTTTATATAAAAACTCATATACACATTGGTTATGGATTTATAAATGCTACAAACTATAATGGTGGTGTTAATATGTCAGGTTAGACCATTTAGAAGTTTTAATTGGTGAAAAATATTAGAAAATGAAAAAGTTATAAAATAAACAAAATTTATTTTTAAATCTGGAATTGGGCTCACGGTTTGGCCCAATTCACGAAAACTCACCCATTCCACCATAAAAGCTTGATAAACCCCAAAAACAAAGCATAAATGGAAATTAAACAAAATTTAACATTAAAATATGTCATATATGTGACATTCTTTCCCAGCATCATGGTGTTAGGATGGATGGTTGGTTGCTGACATTCTTCCTCACACCCTCTTTCGGTTCTTACCATTTCAACGTATCCGGGAAGGTTGTAATAGACTGAGGCTTACCATAGTATTGTACCCTTCAGGTAGGTTTGTTGTGGATGAGAGGACTAGTTGTTTATGGTCTAGGATTATCTTCCCAAGTGTCTTCACGATGAGTCCCATGTGTCTTCAGGCGATAGGCGTGGTTGTTGTGGCCTATGTGCCTGTGGAAGGGATTGTGTGTGGCTTGAGGCCCATGTGTGTGCGGGCAGGTCATGGCAGTGGGACTGCTTATGGTAAGAGTTGTAGATTTAATACATTAACCATTAGGGATGATTATTTAACCAGTGGTAAAGTGGTGTTTGGTACCCAAATGTTGATTTTCTAATACTATTATTTTATTTTACTTGTGATATTTGGTGAGCAAGCCTTGGTGAGGCTGGGTTGGCCAGTATTCCTTGGTATGTAAATTAAGGTTCTACTACTTTCTCACATGGACATTAGTATGTTACCCCACTTTTGCACGAGTAGCTTTAGTTTCCCTACTGAGAATACTTTTATACTCACCCTACGTATATAAAATGAGTTTCATGTTTCTAGGAGTACTTTTATGACTGTTCTTGACTTTACAAGAATAGGTGTCAGGATTAGTTGTTGTTAATTCTTAGTATCTTTTATTTTGAAACATAACTTTAGAGTTTTATTGTAAAATGTATCAGCTTTAATTTTAAATATTCATGTGGGAATTTATTTTTGGATTTACTTTTAATTTTAGTATTTTGAGTTTCTTGGTATTCACCATCTTATCTCCAAATCATGTTCTATATAAAGGGGTAATGCCTTTAATATTTTGTGAGATTCTATACCTCTGGTGCTAGTCTCCGCTTCAGGGCCAATTGAAGGCGGGACTCAAGGGTTATTATCTATTCTTCATATTGAGGAATGAATGGTGTGGCACTTTGTTGTCCCTTCCCTCATCTTCTAGAAGGAGGGTCATGACATTTCTTATTATTTTTTACTCTCTAAGTACTCAAGAAACATAAATTATGTTTTTACAGAAAACCAAACTTTTTCACTTACTTGGGGATATTTTTATTTCATATCCACATTTTCCTTAAAATATTTTGAAGAATATTTTTAATATTCTATAATGATTCATTAAATATATTTTTACCAGTTTTTTAATTTTTCAAAATGGTTTAAAAGGAATCTTCTTGTCATTTTCTAAAAAATGTATTTTTTTACTTTTTACCAAAAATGTAAAAGGGTTATTTGTTATAATATACTCTAAAAGAAAAAAATTTCCCACCATCATGACCACTCATCACATTGAATCTTACTTTAAAATTTTACTTTGTTATTTTAAAAGAAATTGATTTCTTAATATTTTGGAAAATTTTAGTTTTTAAAAGTGATTTTCAAAGTAAAAATGGTATTTTATTTAAGAATATTTTTAATGATATTTTTATGGTATTTATATTCATAAAAAAACAATCCTTTATTTTTGTTATACTCCACTACAAATATATTGTAATTATTCTATCCTTTTTTCTTTATTTGGATGGTTTATGATCAATTTGACTAGGGAAAGTATTGAAATTCACTTTCTTGATTAATTTTTTAGTGATTAATTTTCTCTTAAAACATTCACTTTCATAGGATCATGAGACATTAAATTTCTCTTAAATATCCATATTCTTTGTATAAAGGAATCGAATATTTCCTAAACTGGATATCATTTCAACATACGGTGTTTTAACATGATATTTATTATATTGAGTGGGGAAATATTGATATTTTTTATTATTTAATCAATAAGAATATTATTGATAGCACATATTGTACATAAATTAAATTGATCATTAAATAGATGCTGAATGTATTGGAAGTTTAGTGATAGGTGGGGCCCAAAATTATATATCCCCTTAATGAATTTATAGGTCTTATGAGACAAATCAGTTGGCTATAATTAAATGGTTTTTTGGTGTATACATACTCGTTGGTTAAACTGTCTTGGAAAAATCCTTTTATGGAATAGATATCATGATGTCTAAAATCATAACATATAATATTACTCATTTCCTTCATTGATAATTCAGTTATTATTTTCTATGAGATATTTTCATTGATATTAAACATTGATGAATTTTTTACTCAAGTTATTAGTTAAATAGAATGTGTTTTTAATTATTTACAATGACATATTGATTATTCCCTAACTACTCATGATATTATACACTATATGTAACCCTTACTGAGCATTTGAGTTCACCCCTTATTTTTCTCCTTTCCCTAGGATATGAATAAGGAATCTTTGAATGAGTTCAAGAATGTAGGATATTTACTTTCACTATGTTGTATTATTATTTTCTGAATTTTAATGTGAGATTCAAGTATGTATCTAGTTTACAAATACTACTAAACTATCTGGCCTTTTAGGATGTGATCACTTATATTTAGTACCAATCTATTAATGTAACCACCATTTCTAGGTTGTTGGGGTCAGGGTCTTTACAAAATATCTGGAATTTGAACCTAATTTCATATTCATGATGCATGAATACACCTGAAATATCATAAATGATATATTAACATCATTTTCAACACCCAAGGTGAATTTTATCAATGATAACACAATAACATAATCCCCCCACTTTAGGGAAACTTAAAGATCCACTATACAGTGATGACCATAGATTATCATAGTTTCCCGGCTATAGTCCCATCCATCCTATCTCATACCTTCCCTATCCCAAATCAAGGAAAATATAATAAATAATTTTGTGAGTCTTGGTGCTTTGATACCATTTTTTAACATCTCGACTCAAACTGCCTGGTCAGAGTCTAAAGGTCACATGACCTCATTAATGCCTTCCTATACGCAAGAGGCTACTAACTAAAAGTGAGGGCCTAAGTCTATTAGTGGGGATACTATACCCTTAATATAATTTCATGGGATCAAATAAAATATAATAAATATATAATAAATAACCATAGTGAGTAATAAAAAACCAAATAATGGAATACATGTCATACTATAATAAAAAACTCCCAAAGTGGAAATAATTTATAGTATATAAACCAGTAGATAAGTAAAAAAATAAATTTAAAGGTCTTTTAGAATCTGTCCCACTCTATTTCTAGCTCCATGCTACTCTTCTAAACCATACACCACTAGGCCCTTTCCATTTTCTAGATATATAGTCATGAAATCTATAAGTGCACTAAAATGATCGAGGTGGGAGTGAGTATAAGACAAGGTAGGACACCACCAATCCATCATTAACCATTTTTTCTCAATTATAATAGGTTTATTCCATGAATATTATAAATTCATAAAAACATAATATCATACAATCCAGAATCGAGCATTCTTTAACTAACCAAGTTTCTACAAACCCCAAAATGTACATTTTTTAGCTCCATGCTAGAACAGTGGTCAAAGGTGTCATAAGGATCACAAATATCCCAAAGGATGTTGATATCTCACTCATATTCCATAAGTAATTGATTTTAAAAGATACTCGGAATCCATAAGGCATAGATCCAACGGGCTTCCCAAAATCCACCGAGCATCAAGTATCAATGTGTTTCCTCTTAATCATCAAGAAATCGAGTTATGTTCATCCTACAAGGCTATTATTCTCTACTTTAATCATTGTTTGACATCATGTACAATCCCCCTCTAAGTTATAACCACACCATGATGGCCACCTATAACATGTAATAATCACAAGTCCTTCAAAGGCAAGATGATACACAACAAGGTATAGCATGATAAAAAACATAGCATGACATAATATGATAAATTATAGCACCAAAGTCAATAGTGAATCTCATCAAACATAGAATCTAGAAATTCTAACAATTATCATGGAAACAATATCATAATGGGTCTCATGGGATACACACACACCCACATGCGATTACAAGTCAAGAACAGTTATCAATTATTCCAACACATAAAATAAAACAAGACACCATCTGTGAAAAAAAATACCAAGAGGTAAGGAATATTCTACTTTCAAATTCATAAATTTCAATAGAATAGATAAACCACTTTGTGTGGTTTAAAATATGGAGTAGAAACCTTAATAGTCAATAACACCTCTTTACAGGCCTTATTATCATAGTTTTCGACATGTCAATAATCGAGGTCCATCAAAGGATCTTAGAAACAAAATAAGATATTTTATTTAAAAAAGATATAAAATATAACATGTAGTAATTTTTTCTCTCTCCTATATAATTTCCAAATTATCTTTTTAGGTTAAGGAATGTTCCAATGGTATTCTCTTCAAGAATAAATATAAAACACCTAATAATATAATTATCTCTCTAGATTAGTTCGAGATCATACACGTTTTTCTATTATAATTATTCATTGAAAAAAATATATATAATTATCCTTTAAAATTTTCATAATTATTATAAAATCTTAACATTTTAAAAATAATGGCTATGTTTGATAGCGTACAAAATATGCAACACTGAGCATAAACGAATTTTGAAATAATATTATTTAAATGTTATTATTATAACCTATATATTAAATTAGTGGGTATTAATACGTTTGAATTGTTTTGAAATATATAAAAAGTTATAATCAATATAAATTTATTGATTAATTTCTAGGAAATAAGCATTAGATTTTCAGTAGAGTAATTATATTCTTCAAAAATATGTTTTCCTCAAAAACGATTTTAATTGCTTTTTGTGAGTTAAAATTATAATTATTGTTTTTAACTTTTATAAAAATAAAATTTATTTAACAAATACCATTTTTTAAATAAGTATATTGAAATTACATTTGGATGAAATTTTTTTATTTTTTGAAAAAGATTGATTTTTCAGTGAATAGTGAAAATATTGATTTCTATTGAAAACTGTATTTTCTTTTAAATTATTTAAAAAGTAAAATTATATTTTTTATTTTATTTTTAAAATTTAATTATTTCATTTTTATTTAAAATAATCCAATTATGGTTTTTAAAATGAATTTTATAATTTAATTTCATATAAAAATATTTTATGTTTTAAAAGGGCATTTTTCTAAAAAACTACTTTTCACTGTGTTTTTTCAATTTGATTTTTATTTAAATTAGTTCCCTCCTGAATTTTAAATTTTAAAAAAATGAATACATATTTGGAATCATGAGAACCAAATTTGGTAAATTGGTCCCCTTTTTAATATAAATAGTAACCAAAGTAATTTTTGTTAACACAGTAAAGGGAAAATTGAGTAATCAAGGGTTAAAAATAATATGATAAAGAATATAAAATGACTATAACACTTTCCTTAATTTTATTGTATGAGTTAATTTATTCTTTAATCATCCAATAATATGTTATATGAAATTTTCCCATTTTTATGTGTTTATAGCCTTTATAGTTTATTTTTGTAAAGAAATGTCAAAAAATGTCACACTCTAGTTTTTAACAAAAATAATATTTTTAACATGAGGATAAACGGAAGATGTAATCGGTTATAAATATTAATGTTAAAAATAAATTATTTACCTTCATCTTGATAATTTATTTTAAATTTTTAGTGAAAAAATTAATACCTTAAATACTTACACAAAGCTGTCAAAGTAATTATTCAATTAATAGAAAAAAAGGCAAATAAATGATATTAAAAATATTAAAAGAAATATAATTTGAGATAATTAATGTGATCCATTAATTTTATAGATTAATATAATAGGTTATTTATGTAAATAAATATTTTTTTATAATTTTAATTTTAATTTTTATGTTATTAAAATCAAAAAAAAATATTTATAAAAATTGATATTACTGATATTTTATAATAAGTAATATTTCATTAAATGATATAAAATTAGAAAAAATATTAGATCCAGAAAAGTGATTATAATGTGGTTTATAATATTAAATTTTTTCCATTTATGGTACTTTTTCATTTATAGAATCTATATTAACCCCTTAATTGTAAAATACAATGATATCATTGTATTTGTTAAAAGAGTAAATACTGGGTTAAAACAAAACGATAAGGGTTAAAATGTGATATAAACTTTTCAAAAAATTATTTTATGAGGGGTATCAACTAATAAACATATTATATTTCAATATTATTAATTTTGATCCATTTTACATCAAAATTAATTTATATTAAATTAAAAGTTTAATAAACTCCAAGACTATCATTACCCTCTCATATAAAAGGGCATATTTTCCTATATTTAATTCACAGTTAAAAACTTATTTTATTCTGCTAATATCTACCCAAATATCTTCTTAACATTCCTCCTTGAGTTATGTAGGCCTGATTTATGGCATAATACCAACCTTAATGGTCTAAAGGTGTTGTGAAAAGAACATTGTTCAAAGAAGAGGTATCATTTTTAACCAAGAGTTTGTGTATTATTTATTCTTACAACTCCATCAGATATTCCTTAACCATTATTATATAATTACATGATTAAATTAAATATAATGATATTTTATTATATTAATATAATAACCAATATAAGTCTCCAATCTCTATCAAATGGAAAAATAATTCATCGTTTGTGTGTACGACGGACTACTACCTTGTGGACCGATATTTATGATATAATTATCATTTTGGAAAGATAAAATAATAATTTAATTTTTCCATAATGATCTTCAAAAAATGGAAATGTTAATCATGTGTACATACATTCTTCCATATCCATGAATGTAATATAGTCCAGTTTTCAAATCCATATTTCATGATTGGTTTAAAAGTATAATTTATTTGTAAAAATGAAAATTATTTCATCATTATTAATCTAGACATGATTTAATAATGAATATTTTTAACTAATTCAACCAACATAAGTCATTTTTAACTTATGAATTGAACGTCATCAAAATACATGATGCTGACTTAACTTATTAAATAACTAACTGTGTCATTGAAATAAATGAAATAAATGGTTTTAGGATAAAGGATTAAAAATATAAAATTTTCATAATAAATAAAATAATTGATATGAGTTAATTATATAGGAGTTAAAGGATATATGTGGAAATTTTGGACTTGAGCTAAGGGATTTTGTCTCAATTTCCTTTCATTGAGGCATATTTTACTATTACACACCTAATTTCTTTTATATGGTGTATATACTACCCATTTTATGAATAATATCATGAATCCTTCATAATTCTTGATATTTTAATTTTTAATTTTAATTATTTTATCTACGGGGATTTGATTTGAAATAAACCAAGTAGTAAAAGGGTTTCTTAACTTAATTTCCTTTTAATAGGTTATAACTATTTTTCATTGACTTTGTTAGGACATGATTATGTGTGAATTTATATTTGTATTTTTTTATTCTTTATTTACACTTTTTTTGTATATTTAAATTTTTTTATACATAATCTCTCCATTTATTAATTCTAAATTCAATAATATGATCTTTGTACGGTTTATTTATCTCAAATTCTCTTTATTCGGGACATATATTAATTTTATGAACCTAGATTATTTTATCAATTGTATATACTCTTCATTTTAAATTTTATATCTTGAATCTTCTTATTTTCATGATATTTAAAGTTTCATTTAATGTTATTCTTTCATAGGTCATACGATTGAAAAAGTACCAAAGTGGAAATAGATTTATGTTACAATCTTGTTTCTTTCCAATATTTTTTATGTTCAAGTTACTTTATGGGAAATCATATGATATTATTTTATTAAAACATGTCTTTTTTTATGTTCTTTTGGTTTTGAATGTGGTTTACATGTTTTTTTTTCATTTCCCCTTTCTTGAATAAAGAAACATCAAGAATTTTCATTGTATGTGATACTGATCTTGTATCTTCTTTTAGATCAATAATTTTTCTCTTCCATATACATGTTTTATAAAATGTTTTAAAAAAAATTATTTTAAAAAAAATTATTTTCTAAGTCTATTTAAAATGATATTTTTCTTTATTTTAAATTTTTTTTAAAATAATATTTCTCATAATTTTCAAATTTTTCACTTTAAACTCCCTTCTAAAAAATGTTTGAAAAGAATGTTTATTTTTGACATTTACAACTTGAAAATATTTTACTACCATTGTGACTATTAATTTATTTGAATATTACTTTAAAATTTTCCAAGGTTATTTTCAAAGAATATTATTTTCACAATATTTTATAAATTTCTAGTTTTTAAAAGTGATTTTCAAAGTGAAAAGATTATTTCCATCAAAAATTGTTTTAATGATATTTTAATGGTATTTCTATTCATCGACATCAACAAACCTTGATGATACTTAGGTTACACTAGGGATATTTTTTATTGATACCATCCTTATCCTTTCTTTAGATGGATTTTTATTGTTTCAAATGTATTTCATAGAACATGTTTCATTTCCACATGTTACTAAAGTTATGAAAGGTAATTGATGTTTCTATGAGTTTTATGATGAAATTAAAGCTCAATATACCTAATTCATCTTACAGTTCCTGGACATTGTTTATGATTATGTGTGGATCCATTATAAATTGATGTTGTGTGTGCCTATTATGTCTCTAAAATGCATTGGGAAAAGGGACAGAGTTAACTAATTAAGTTTCCCCTAAGAGATTATGGGAATATAATGCAATGGTTATTCCAGTTCTAACTATGATTGTTTTTTTATGTATAAATGTGATGTTTAATCTAAGTTTAACTATTAAGGTTATTCCTTTTGTAAGAGTGATAATAAATTTTCCTAAGATACCAACATGTCTTCTTTATGCTTTTTATGGGTTTTAATGTTTCCTTTAATAAATATTAGCATCACATCACTCATGTTTATTGATTATTATGATTATTATATTATGTTAATGATTTATTCCATGATTCATGATTGATAATTAAAGTATTTGTGGGTATTATTTCTCTTATGTTATTCTCATACACTTTTATAAGGTCATCATACCCTTATTCCCGTCTTATTCCCATTGATGGAATTTAATTATTAATGCTTATATTTACCCTTACAGAGCGTTTGAGACCAAATTTCTTATGTTTCTTATTCCTTATGTTGTGAGGAATGGTTGTAAGTATTTTTTTTATAATAATGTTACTATATGTTATCAATTTATTAAGAAATTATGTTGATATTTTTTAACCATATTTTTTTGTATTAAAGATACCATGTAAGAGTTTTTCCTAATTATATAAAACTCTAATCCTAAAATGTCACTAGGTATGTGAGTGACCCTATATTTTCTTTTTATGTTTCAATTTTTGGATGAAAAAAATTGGGTCACATTTATTGGTATCAAATTCAGAAATGTAAAGTTTTTGTTTTTAGCACCATATTCAGGATTGCGGGTTCATGGCTATTACAGTTGGTATCAAAGCGGGGTTTATAAAACTTTCAAGATTAAGATGATTTCATGTTAGGTTATCTTATGAGTTATTGATACCATCATGGTTTTATAAGTTTTAGGTTTATAATAAATTAAATGTTTTATACACTCCTTTTGAGGTTTTACGTGATGGAATTTTAAGGTGATTAATGAATTTTGGTAGACATTTTATTCAGTTGAGGAAATATAAAACCATTAGGTTTAACATGAATTATTTTTTGTAAGCCTTATTTTAATGATCAAATAGTCTTATTTATTATGTTATTAATTATTTTTATGTTTATTAATGAATTTTATCACATAAGTTAGATTAGAAAAAAAACTAGATAAATGTTTGAAAGACTCACTACCAAATATGACTCACCGTTGAAGATTAATCATCGACAGACTTGACTCACCATTAAAGTGGAAATTTTAAAAATTATGGAAAACACCTACTATTATAGGTGATCCATGTAAATTTTATAGAGTGTTAAAAACACTCACTACTAGATATGACTCACCATTGAGAATGAAAAATTTGGCTAAGGGTAGAAAACACCTACTATTGGATATTACCTCCCTCCATAGGATGACTCAGCATCAGAACTTATTCACCTGGTTACCTAATGTCGAGACGTCCCACTATTTTCCCGACTCACCTCTAACTCAAGTCACATTTGGATGACTCATCTCCATAGTGGTTTCACTATTTAAAGGATTCACTACTTCTATTTTTATTAGTTTAAATTAAATTCTTCTAATATATATATTATGGAATTTAATTTCGAGATTTATTTTAATAATTACTCTAAAATTATTGTAGGTATCCATAATTTTTTTTTAGTTATCCATTATGAGTAAGGGAGAATCCATATGATTATTATTGCATGTTGCTGTTAAAAGATTCATCAGACTCCCTTGTGTTGATATACACTAATAGAGGGTATACCAAGATATATACGTACACATGAATAAAGTCACTTTCTGAAATATTAAACAAAGAATCTTTACCTATGATCAATTGTATAAGAGTGAATCACATTGAATATCTAGATTCCTTCTTATAGAATCACTAAAGATACTTTATGAAACTCTATTCTACCACAAATTTCATAAACATGACTCAAGATTTATTTCAAGATACATTAAAGGATTCAGAAGCTATATATCATATCATATAGGGCAACAGAATCTTTCTACATGTCTTTATTTGATCTTTCTGTTAATTATATTTACATTATGAGTAGTGTGTGTCTAATCTATTTTAAACCGAAAATTTTTAGCCTGATCTTTAAATGGAATATAATTTATATATTCTCAAACTCTCTTTTACCTTAGTATACCCACGTGTTGGGGAAGACATCTGTGTGTGGCCTTTTTTTATTTCTTTCCCATGGGTTTTGTGGAAGAGGTACTTGTGTGGCCTGGATAACTTTTCTATTCTATACCTGATCTAGGTTGAGGATACAATATTATTTATATATTCTTATTAGCATCACGTGATTTCCAAGTGGGGAATATTAAGTCTCGTCTTGATATTGAACCTCTTGAATTTATTATGTTGTGTGTTTTGTATTTTTTATTTCTATGATTTAAGTTGAATTTGTTTTAAATAATAAAAACCACTACTTTGATAACTAATCTTAATTAGTGTTTATATAATTTTTTTATTTAGTAAATTGACTTCAAATGGTAAATTAATATTCATATATTGTTTTAATTAAGACTTAATCAAAATTTAAGAAAATTTTAAAAATGTTATATCTTATATCAATCTTCTATTTTGATTAAATAGGCTATTTTAATTTTTTGGTGGGTTTTATTTAAAAAAAATTTAATAGAAGATTTTATTGGGTACTCAAATCACCCCCACCCCCTCTTGAGATACTTACTCCGACTAATATTTGGTATCAAAGGTTTCTCAAATCTTTTTAACTATGATTTTAGTTGTGTTTTAATGATATTAAATTTATGTTAATTGTCAATTTAGTTCTTTAAATAGATAATATAAAAGAAGGTTCTTTTACCAACATACCTCATATATTTAATGTAAATAAATATTCTTAGTAGAAAATAAATATTAAAATTCATATAGAAAGAATGGGTTTTTGAAATTTGGTCTGTTAAAGAGGATAAATATGAGTTTCCTAAGACTCTTTGAAAAGACTTGGATGATGCTACCAAACTTTATTATAACAAAAAATTCAAATCTATTATTTCTCTTATTAGGATATAAATAATTCAATACAATATTTTCTAGTAGAACTACTTATGAAATTTGGTATATGTTAGTTATTTCCCATAAAGAAACAACTAATTTCAAAGAAATGAAATTAAATACATATAAAATTAAATATGATACTTTTAGAATGAAACCTGGTGAGCTAATTTAGGATATTCATCTCAGGTTAAATGAAATAGTCAATATAATGAGATCCTTGGTAAATCCAATTTTAGATAAAGACCAAATCATGACATTGTTGAGATGCCTTCCAGATATATGGAGAGATACATTTGTGTCAAAAGGGGAATCATGCGATATTAGTAAACTAAATTTCCAAGAATTGATTATAAATATAATTATGTATAAATAAGGTATTAAATTCAACCGTGAAGAGGATGATAAACCGAAAATAAAATCAGTATCTTTTAAGACTACTTCATCTAAAAAAGAAAAGGAAAGTGTATAAGCTAAAATATCTAATGATAATGAATCACCAACTAATAGTGATGGGGAAATGGCCCAATTGGATAGAATATTTAATAATTTTTACAATAAGAATAATTTATTTAGAAATACGAGTTAAAGAGAAAATTATAATAATAAAGGAAATTAGAAGAAGGAATGGAAAAGAGATTACAAATCAAGTGAGATTACTCTTTGTGAATATAATTTAAAAGTACGTGTCAAGGTTGAGTGTCCTAAGTTGAAATACAAGAATAATTAAGAGGAAAAATATAGAAAATATAATAAACACATGAAACCCACATGTATTTCCTCTGAGGATAACTCCAGTGACTCTGAGTCAACTCATGAAGAGAATCCTGATATATCAAACATGTGATTCATGAAAAACATATCTAAGGTACCTATTGAATCTATTATACTTGGATCTGATCACTCTAAAAATATATATTGGTGATGATATGCCTAAAGATGAAATGTTCGAGTATTTTAACATGCTTTAGGATACTTCTAAGGAACTCAATGAAAAATATAAAGTTCTAAAGAACTAGCACACTTTGTCTTCTAGTGTTAAATTTGATCTTACTACAAAAAAAGAGAGTAATAATCAATTTTTAAAGAAAAATACAGAACTAAAATTTTCAAATGATCAATAAAAGAAAGAATTAGATAGATTAACTCATTTAAGATAAACTCTTACTCAAATTCACGGTAAAAAAAATTTATGCAGAATACATTACTCGTCTAGGTTACCAACCTGAAAAGAGAAGAATTAATAAGAGTACTTTTGTTCTTAAATATAAATTTGGAAATTCTATTTCCAGTTATTTTTTAAATGGACCAAATAAATTATTTATTTCAAATAGGTAACAATATTATTATAGTAAAACTATAAATCAGGTATGGGTTCCTAAATCCATGATCTTTAACATATCTAGACCCAAGAAAATATGGGTACCAAAATAATTTTTTGATTAAACTTTATTTTATAAGAAACCTATATAATGAGATCCTATAGAAATCAATTATACTTGGATAGTGGATGTTCTAGGCATATGAAAGGAGATTACTTGAGCTTCAAGAACCTCATAATGTTTTATGGTGGACTTGTCACATTTGGTGATAATGCTAAATTAAATATCATTGGCCTTGTCCAAATCGGTAACACCAACTCAGATATAATATCTAAAGTACTTTTTTATGGTATAAATTTTAATTTTCTTATAATATCAAAATTAAGTGATGAAATTTTTTATTTAAATTTTAAAAACAATGCTTGTAATGTTTTCAATTCCAAAAATGATTTATTATTTACTACCATGATAAATGATAATGTGTATATTGTTAATATTTATTCTTTAATTTCTCCAAATGTTTCTTTATTAAGTGTCTTTCATAGAGAATCTTGGCTTTGGAATAGAAGACTAAGCCACTGTAATATTCACTCACTAAGAAATCTTAAGATAAAAGGGTTAGTTATGGATCTACCCAAACAAGAGTTCCAAAATGAAAAAGTATGTAACCCCAATCAAAATGGAAAACAATGCAACATTTAATTTAAATTACAAAATTAAGTTTTAACTTATTAACCTCTTGAGTTGGTTCACATGTATTTGTTTGGACCATCTAGAGTTTCTAGTTTAAATGAGAAGCACTATGTCTATGAACTCTTAGATGAATTTTCTAGGTATAATTGGGTATTATTTTTATCTCACAAGAGTGAATCTTGTTCCTATTCTAAAAAGTATGCTAAATCTTTTCAAAATCTAAGTGGACCTAGAATTAATACCTTAAGAAGTGACTATAGACATGAGTTTCAAAATCAAGACTTTGATTCCTTTTTCTCACAAAATGGATATAGTCATAACTTTTCTTCTCTTATGACCTCTCAGAGTAATGGAGTTTTATAAATAACAAATAGAACATGTCAAGAGATATCCCTAACTATGATTAATGAATATGAGTAGTCTACTTTTGGGTAAGGGCTGTGAATACATCCTTCTATATAATTAACAGATATTTAATTAAACCTATCTTGAAGAAAACCCCTTAATAACTATGGAGTAATAGAAAGACTAAGGTAAATTAATTTATAGATTTTGGTTTCAAATTCATTATTCTTTACACTGAGGATAATCTATAAAATGTTTCCTCCAAGAGTGATAAAGAAATTTTCCATGGTTATAATACTTCTAGAAAATCCTATAGATTTTTTAATAAAATAACCAAGACAGTGGAATATTCTATTTATATCAAGTTTGATGAGAAAGATCCACATGATCCTAAAACCCCTTTATAAAACCTTGAGGATGATTTATCCACTTTGAACTTAAATTCCAAACCTTATGATTCTATTTTAAAACATGAAAAAAATAATCTAGTTCATATGAACCTTAAGAGCCTAAATATAAACCTATAGAGGACCCTAAGGTGACTGGTCCTTCATTATCTAGAGCTATTAGTAATATTAAATACCATCCTTTAGATATTTTTCTTGGGAAATTAGATCGAGGTCCATAAACTAGATATTTTCTAAGAAAACCGGTTGAACATCAATCATTCTTATCTTAGATTGAACCAAGGAACATCAATGATGAAATTAATGATGAATTATAGGTAATGGATATTCATTAAGAACTTAATTAATTTTACAGAAATAAAGTTTGGGAAATTATTGATAAAGCCAAATACACCTTGGATATAGGAACTAAATGGTTGTTTAGAAACAAGGTTGATGAATCCGGCATAATATTAAAGAATAAGGCTAGACTAGCTACACAAGCGTATAGTTAAGAAGATGGTATATACTATGAATAAAACTTTTCACCTATATCCATACTTGAAGCCATTAGAGGACTACTTTCCTATGCAGCATATCAAGATTTCATACTATGTCAAAGGCATATCAAAATTGAATTCTTAAATGGGTATATATTTGAGGATGTTTTTGATGAACAAACCCCTGTATATTAAATATTCATTTTCCAAAATTGTGTTTTCAAATTTAAAATAATAATTATATGGCTTAAAACAAGATCCTAGATCTTTGTATGATAGGCTCGTCTCTTTTGTTTTTTTTAAAGGATATATAAAAGGTATAGCTAATTCTTCACTATTTTTAAAAAAAATCAAAAGATGTTATGGGTTTTTAAATTTACGTAGATAATATTATATTTGGATCTTATAAAAAAGATTTATGTACTAACTTTTGAAAAATGATGCAAAATGAATTTGAAATGAGTTTAATGGGTGAACTGAAATTCTTTCTTGGTTTTCAAATTTTCCAAAATATAGAAGGAATTGTTTTAAATCAAAGTAAATATAATAAATACATTATAAAACCTTTTAATTTGGATGACACTAATAGTAGTGATACTTCTATTAGTACCACATATAAGTTGGATCTTTATGAAGTTGAAAAATTAGTGAATCAAACTAGTTGTATAGGTTTTAATGGAATTCTTCTCTACTTAACTCCTAGCAGACCTAACATTATGTTTAGTGTGTGTATGTGTGCTCATTTTCAAGGAAACCAAAAAGAGTCACATTAAATTTATATAAAAAGTATTTTCAAATACCTCAAGTATACTACTAATTTATAATTTTTTTCATCCAAGCGAACAATAATTCTATTTAGTTAGTTACTTGGAAGCTGATTTTGGTGGTTGTAAGTTAGATAGAAAAATAACCTCTAGAACATGTCAACTTTTAGGAAAGTCTCTAGTATCTTGGTGTAGTAAGAAACAAATTTTTGTTTGATTTTTTTCTATTGAATCTGGATACATAGATTTAGGTAGCTACTAAGAACAATTTTTTTAGATAAAACCCACATTACTATACTATAGGTATTAATTCCAACTTTTCCCTATAAATTGAGATAATAAAAGTGTTGTGAATATTTCTAAAAACCATGTATATCACTCTAAAACAAAACACAATGATGTAATATATCACTTTTGAGAGCTTATATTTGAAAGGATTATATAAATCTTGAATACATTGGTACATAACATCATCTTGTTGATATTTTCACCACACCTTTTAATTCTGATAGAATGAACTACATAAAACATGAGGTAGGAATAATAAATTTTAGTTAAGATTAATTTTATGGGACTCACCATTGATTTTTACTCATATTGTGTTTTACTCACAATTGAGTGTTACTCACCATTGAGTTTTACTCACCATTAATTTTTACTCACCATTGAGTTTCACCCACCATTTATTTTTACACACCGTTGAGTCTTACCCACCATTGGAGTTACTCACCATTTGTATAAATTTTCCTTTTTAAATTTACAACTTTTTATTTTAAACACTATTTCTCATTTATTTATGAGTTATTTGGTTATTAAATTTCTTAATTCAATTCAAATGTTATTTAAATTTTAATTTTATGAATCCCTAAAATCTATAAATGATATAAATTAGATATTTTTATAATTCTAATACTCACTTCCTCTCATATTTTCTCTCAATCCATGTTGTAACCTTTTCTCTCCCAACCATTGACATTCCCTTACCTTCACCTGAACCTACCAATCCGATATTCATTTTCATAATGGAGATTCTGAATCTTCTCCAGATAAGTCAAATCCTTCAAAGAGACATAAACAAGAATCTATTCATTCTTCTATTGAGATGGTGAATTTGGATCTTATGAAGAGAGTTGTGGTGCACAGAAAATAAGTGCATGTCAAATGGTTAATTTTGATCAAGTATTTAGTTCTTATATTTCTATAAGACTGGGGATGGGTAGAATGGTTTTCATCTAACCATAGTCCCTTCCATCCTAGGTTGGTATATCAGTTTTATTAGTTTGTTGAGTTTAGTTTCAAAGATAATTAAGATTGGTTAAGAAGTGGGATAAATGACCATAAAGCAGTTTTCTCTTCAAGTTAGTGGGATAGATGTTTGAGAGTTCATTATGAAGGAGTTGAAAAATACTATCAAGGAACTATTCCATATTCTATTGATATTTTTGTTTATGAAGATACTTTGGATAAATTGACTGGTGATAGGATTATAAGAAGACCAGTTTCTATAGAACATGATGGTGAATTCCAATTTCTTTTCAAATTTATCCATCATATGATTTGTCCAAGAAAAAGGTGAGTTATTTAATATGATGTATCAATATATTTATATTTTATTTCTTATGTAAATAAGAGAAAAGATTAACTCGTGAATATATATGATGCTTCACATGTTGGAGATGTGAAATCCATCTTCGAGTTCAAATTCATTCATCTATAAAAAGTTTATCTCAGCCATGTTAGAGGAAAATGGGGCTAGTTAATGATGGTGAATAATCATCAGTGATCTGTGGAAGATTTTTAATTAACAGAGTTATTTGAAAAAGGATGAAAATTAGTTGGAACCCATGGAAGAAGCATTAGGTTGATAATATTGAAATTATTTATGATAACTTCAATATATTTGATCATCCATTAAGATCAAAGGACCTTGTGGACCCTATATTGGATCCAGATGAATTGGTTGGTTATTCTGATGAAGAGGAAGAGGAGTTTTCTACCTCTAGTGATAAGGAAAAGGAATTCTCATTGGATAAAGGAAGTAACCCAGATATACCATGGTGCTCCCTGATAATATTTTATGGTGCTCAGAGTCTACCTAGCCTCTCCCTTCTATAGATACTCTCTTGAAAGAAGGAAGTGATGAGGAAGAAACTGAATTTTCTATTGAGGATCAATTTAATAGTTCTTCCAAATCCTCTAATTATAATGGAAATGGTGGAAATAGTGATAATGGTGATGAGGATGAAGAAGATGACGAAGATGATGGAAATGAATATGGAGATAATGGTGATAGAGGTTTTGATGGTTCTAGTGGACACATTAAATATGAATATGTTGATATGCCTTAGGGTATTATCAATTATCTACTTTTATCTATTTTTATATCTAAAGATATTCCCATTATAGTTGGTGATGTTGTTAGAAAACCAAGAGAAGGGAAGGAAGCATCAATGGGGGGTGATAAATACCCAAGTCTAGAAAGACACCCAATTGATCTTTCTATTGGTGGAGACATTAGTGTGCCTACAAATGAAGTGTAGATAGTTTATAAATAGTATTTTTCTAAGTAGATAGAATTTGATCCCATTGTTGCAGATAAAATAGTTAGTATGTAGAGATATATTGTTCAGATGAATGTTGTACATGTTGTAGTTGTATCTACAGTTTCTCGTACTCATGGTGTAAATTCTCTCAGTCATTCTTGTTTCAGTTGGATGGATCCTATGTTTGAGGAATGGGATATGTGTCCTGAAAGTCCATTAAAGGATAGTAGACATGCTCTTTGATAATTAATGGATCCTAAGGGATCCTTAGTCGATCACATTGACTTTCATGTTAGTTAGAGAGATTTTATTTTGATGTGCCTACTAGGTCTGAGCTTAACGCACCCTTACCTTCCTATGTTGGTGTAGGTTTTGGGAAAAAAGGAAGCACGGGATGGGAGTGTACCCAAGATTTGAAATTGTCATAATCAATGATTAATCTAGGATCAATACGATGGTGAATGCCAGTATCCATAGAATTTAATCAAATATAAAACACAAAGGAGATAACCCAGAACTGAGAATATAGGGTTGACATATTTTGTTTATAATTAATTTAATTGAATTATATAATTACCTCCAAGTTGATTCTTTATTCGTTAATGCGTCTGACAACGGGTCTGAGGTGTGGATTCATTGAGATGTAGAATCCAAGGATAGGAATCCTCTAGCAGTGATCCATACATGCGTCATGTATCTCCAGACTTCGTCGAATGAGTCTCTGGGTGCTAGCATAGAGGATCCTTTCCCTTGCAATGTCTGCCTTCGATCACCATGATAATCGCTTCCAAAGCATTCTCCTTGATCTGGTGGATGAGGATCTCTCACGTTCTTAATAGCATTCTTGGAGAGGGAATATTTCTCAAGACTAGAGATATTTTTTCCAAAAATGTTGTGCAAACAATTATTGGTTAGCTGATCAAATGACCCCTTTGGATAACTTAGAGAGTAATAACATGACATGAATTTTCATTCACCAGGTAATAATAAATAATTAGCACAGGTTCTATTACTTAATTTATTATTCCATGTGAATCCCCAGGTCTAATAATAATATCAATGCTATTATTTCTATGACATGTTCTTAACTTGCACATTATATTTAAATATTATTTAACCAAATAATATTTAATATTATTTCTCACTATACCCATAACTTGGTCTTCCAATCCTCCTCAATATTTACTGGGCATTTATTAATGATGATTTATTTATTAAATAAAAATAAATGCATTATTCATAAATAAATAAATATTCGATTGGAAATATATTCTCTAAAATAAGTAGAGACAAAATAAATGCGATCAGGCATACTTGAATAAATATTAAACCCCAAACAGTAATAATATTTATTCAACTTGTTAGATAAATAAATTATCTAACTGAGATACTTGATATACTTAGCATGTTACCCGATATGCCTCTTTCTCATTGGCATTAGGTGGGATTGATTAAAGTCAAAGGTTACTATCTAGAAACGGGTCAAGGAACCCAAGAGAAATAAGTTGATTTCATAATGACATTTCACCACATATGAATGCTTACTATGTAATATAATCCCTTTATCTAAATATCTCTATTAAAGAGGGTTACATTCAAGTGCCATCAACCCATGTGCTCAATTTCTCATTCTTTGACTTCCTGGAATTGAACTTTCCTAGAGAGTACCACAGCCATGGATTTAGTTAGGCTATATCATTTCCATCAAAGGGCCTGAGATATCTACTTCCACATAAGTGAAAAATCCATTCTTGCATTATTCATTAATGTAGTATTACTCATAACACACCCAACATATCTTACCACACCGTGAACATATTTCGTCATGGTTTTCATTATTACATATAAGTTCACGAGTCATAATACCCATTAATAATAATATTAATGTCTAGGGACCAATACACATGTCCACCTATAGAAACATCCAATGACACTTATGAATGTGTATTTCCTAGTATCGGGTTTTTTCTCATAATATCTTTCTGGATATTACCAAGGGAGCACACCATAAGAAGGTGCCTCAAAGTTTCATGAGTCCCCACCCCTGATATCATGTATCATTTGTGTCCCTTAAAAGGATATGATTCGTCCATATAACATATATTCAAGAATATTTTCATGGAACTTTCAAGTTCTCATTATATTAGGGGTATGCTATGACCTTTTAATGCCACAACTATTCTTAAACAATTATCACATAATATGTCATGCATAAGAATAGTCATGATGTGATAAGTAGTTTATTAGTATTCATCCAATGAATACCAGTTTATTATAAAGTACAAAGAAGTTGGTTTCTATGGAACTAACTCCAACAGTTGTTCCTTTAGTGCTAGTTGATGTTGTCGATATAGGAAAAATAGATTTCTTCAAAGGATATATTCTCTCAAATATTTTTTTCTTAAAATAAACCTATGTTGGTTACCAATATCAGTGATAAAGATGTAAGGAATTTTATAAGTCTTTTGATTCAGTACATTTAACCTTACTTGATGTTTCACAATCATGAAGTGTAGGTGGATAATATAGGGTTAACAAATGAGATGGAATTTCTGAGATCTATAGTGGATAATATGAGGTCTTCCTTCACAGATTCCATGGATTATCTTCTCTAAACGACATATAGTATTTCTTCTATGGATTCTTCATTAAATAAACCTCTTCCTATTGATTTTGACTAGATAAAATCGATTGTGAGAGAATAGCTTTGTTCTGCTTCTAGTGATGTTTTTGACCTTCCTCATGATACTTTGAGAAAAATAAGCCATAAAAATTACCATGTGAACATGATAGTCATAGTGTAAATGAAATACATGAAGTTTGATAGAGATACCATCACAAAATCTATAAAGTATTATCTATCTTTTATTTACACTAATCATGATATGAATTCTCATTTCAAGTTTCTTGCTGAGAATATGAGGATGCCGCCTATAACTCAATCATTTAAAGAGAAATTGAATTAGTTAAATGTGATGACCACAATTATAGAGTTGTTTATAGAAAATAAAAATGATATATTTAGTGCTATAGAAATGGTATGAAACATAATTATGGATTTGATAAATTTGATAAAACTGTTTCTCCATATTTCGGGAACTGTAGTGGTGGCATAGGATTCCATTCCTAGTATAGCTCATTGGACCCCTCCATCTATTACTCCAGAGTTATTCAGGCTCAGTGTAACCAATGTTCCTAATGTTCCCTTTCTAGTTTGTTTCCATCATTTTATCTGAACTCATAGAGAAGAATTATATCATCTCATACCTATCATTATCAGAGATCCTTGTTCTCTCACTGATGTTACTACAACCATTCCTAAAATTTCTTACAACTATAATAATGATCCTTATGCTTCACACAAAGGGAATGACAAAGAACTTTTGGATCCTTCTACTCGACTTGAAAAGTTTTGATCTTAGAATGTTTTCCTTCGATAAGGATATTTTTCATTTTTTTCTAGAACTTTTTTGTTGTAATTTTATTGAAATTCTTAATGAGACTAATCTTATTTATATTTGGTTCCCATTCATTTACTCTTTTATTTTTTTTCTTTTTGATAATACCAAAAGGGGGATAAGGATCTATGGAATTTATTTTTTTATATCTAGTAGTAATCATGTGATACCATACTAATATTCCTTATGATGCCATATAAGTTTAATTCTATTCTATATACTATCTTTTCTTTTAAATTGTTTACTATATAATTTACTTTGATACCCTATGTATATTCTTTACCTTTGATGTCATGGTTTATCAAATGTCATAATTTCTTATCATAAAAAGGGGAATATTGTTGTCACCCTTATCTTAATGATCACATAATCATGTTTATTATGTTATTAATGAGTTTTATGTTTTATGGAATCATTTTATCATATAAGGTAGATTGGAAAAAAAACTACCTAAGTGTTGGAGAGACCCACCGCCAAATATGAATCTCTATTGAAGATGAGTCACCACCAGAGATAATTGAACATTGGAGTGAAAATTTGACAAAGTATGTAAAAATCCTACCATCAGAGGTGAACCATGTAAATTTAATAAAAAAAATTAACCACTCACCACCAAACATGACTCACCATTGAGAATGATAAGTTTGGCTTAGTGTTAAAAACACCCACTATTGGAGATGACCTATCACCAGAGGATGACTCAACATTAGAACTTAGTCGCTTGATGACCTACCACTGAAATGGCTTTCCATTAGCTAGACCCACTTCAAGAGTTGTGTCACTGTTCAAAGGAGTCCCCAATATTGTTTTTATTAGTTTGAATTAAATTCTTCTTAAAGGAAATATTATGGAATTTAATGTCAAGAGTTATTTTAATTATCACTCTTAAACTATTTTAGGTCAGATTTAATGTTTGTGCCAATCATCCAGTGTGAGGATTAGTGGATCCATATGATTCTCCTTGGATAATTCTGTTAAAATATACAGCAAACTCTCTAATGTTGATATACACTAACAGAGGATATACTTAGTGATACACATACATATAAAGAGAGGCACTTACTAAAAGATTACACAAAACAAATTTACATGTGATTAACTGTAGAAGACTGGATCGCATTGAATATCTATAAACCTTCTTATAGACTTAATGGAGAGACTTTAAAACACTAAATTTGACCAAGATTTTCAAAAACATGACCCAAGATTCATTTCAACTACATTCAAGGAGTCATAATCTATAGAGAATATCAGAAAAATCAACATAATCTTTCTAAATATCTTTATTTTATATTTCTATTTATTATATTTAGATTATGAGCAGTGTGTGTCTACTATGTTCTAAAAACACACATTGTCTCCAGTGATTTAACTAGAAGATACTTGATATCTTATCAAACTCTCTTTTACCCATGTTTACCCATGTATTATAAAATAGGTCCATATGTTTCACATTTTTATTTATTTATCATGGGTTTTGTGGAAGAGAACCATGTGTGGCTTGGATAGATTTTTTTTGTATACCTGTTCTATGTTGTGGATCAATGATTATTTATATAATCTTCTTGGAAGAAGGTGATTACCAAGTGAAGGGGATTATGTCTCGGCTTGTTAAGGAACCTCTTGTATTTATTCTGCTGTGTGTTTTTTTTCTATTCTTTTAAATGAATCTATTTTTAACTATAAAAAATCACTATTTGATAGGTAATATTAATTAGAGTTTATATAAGGTTTTTATTAGATAGTTGATTTCAAATTTTAAATTAATATTTATATATTGTTTTAACTAAGACTTAATCAATCTCTGAAAAATATTTTAAAATATTATAACTTATATCGATCTACTATTTTGATTAACTAGGATTTGTTAATTACTTGGGGGATTTTATTTAAAACTTGTTTTAAAAGGAATTTTTCTTAGGTACTCATTCCACCAACCCCCCCCCCCCCCCACCGCCCTCTTGATATACTATACTCACTTTGACCAACAATATTAATTTATGATTCAATGTGGAATTATATTTTTGAAGAATATATGATCCTAATGTGTCTTTATAGTGATTTTGGATATTATATTATTAGGTAATTACCCTTTTGGGTATATGAATTTATGAGTGAGTAATTTTATTTATAGAAGAAATTTATATTTATCTGGGAAGAATGTGTGATTAAATCCCTCTAGATTTAGGGTTTCAATCATGGTTATAAATATATTGAACAATTTTAAGGATAATTGCTTATGGAATGATTTAGTTTGAAATTTGGGTATTATTATTGAATTTTGAATATTAATGTATTATTTCTTCATATAAAGGTTTTTTCATTTTTTGGAATTATCTTGCCCTATACTAACCATTATGGTATTTTTATTTCTAAATGCAAGGTAAATGTCTTATTATAATTTTTTTTAAATATAATATACTCGAACTACTTTAGGAATAAAAAAATCATCTAAAATGCTCATCATTTGGATAAAAAGGTGATTTTATGTTGGAAATTGACTTAAGGATGAAATGTTACTTGTTAATAAAGTAAACTTCCTTATGTTCTTAACATGTATGACAAAGTAATTCTTCAACTCTAGAAAAAGGTTTTTTTAAATAAAAAATATTATTCATTTACTTTTCATATCAAGAAATCAATAGTCTTTTAACATATCATATATTTATAGTTTTTTATGGCTAACTTTCTCATAACCAAGTTCTATATTACTCTCTATTAATACTTGGGTGTTATTATTCTATTCCATGTCCATATTTTCACTTTTAACTAATGTTATCCTTTTCAAAAACCCAGTTTTTTGTTATTTAATATGACCTTCATACTTCCTTTTCTATATTTTCAAGTTAATGTTTTATTAACCCTTTTTATAATGTGGGATTTAATATCCCAATATTTTAAAAATAATGATTATGTTCTATAGCATGCCAAATATACGACACTATGAATAAACAAACTGTGAAATATTATTATTTAAATGTAATCATTACAACCTAACTGATAAATTAGTGGGTATGAATCGGATTAACTAATTTTTGAAATATATGTAAATGTTTTAATTATTAAACTTTATTGATTAATTCTTATGAAATAAGAACTCAATTTTTTGCAAACTCATTTTATTCTTCATAAATATTTTTTTCAAAAATGATTTTTATTGATTTTTTTCAATGAATATTATAATAAAATTTTGGAACTTTTGGAAAAAAATTGATGAAATAAATATAATTCTTTAAATAATCATATCAAAATTATCTTCGAGTGAAATTTTGGTATTTTTATGAAAAGATTGATTTTTTAGTGAATAGTGAAAATACTAATTTTTATTGAAAAATTTATTTTATTTTAAAGTATTTAAAAATTATATTTTGTATTTGTTTTTGAAATTTAATTGATATGTTTTTATTTAATAATATATATTTATGGTTTTCAAAATAAATTTTATACTTGAATTTCATATAAAAACATTTTATATTTAAAAGAAGTATTTTTCAAAAAAAAACTATTTCTCATCGTGTTTTTCTGATTTGATTTTAGAATAAATAATTCCAGTTCTATTTTATTAATTTTTAAAAATGGATTAAATATTTCTAATCATGAATTATAAATTTTTTAAATAGGTCCTTTTATTGTTTTTGAATATGAATAGTAACTATAATTATTTTTGTTACCATGGTAAAGGCTAAATCGAGTAATTAAGGGTTAAAAATAATATGATAAAGAATATAAAATGACCCTAAAACTTTCATTAATTTTATTTTATGTTTCCATTCCATCCATAATTATCTAAGATTTCGTTATATGACATTTTTTACACTTGGATGTGGTTATAACCTTTATAATATTTTAGGTAAACAAAAGTCAGAAATGTCACACTCTTGTTTTTAATAACTATACTATATTTAATATAGGGATAAATAGAATATATGATTGGTTATCAATAGTCATTTTAAATATAAATTATTTATCTTCAACGTGATAATTTATTTTTAAATTTTTGTTAAGAAATAAATATCTTAAATTCTTAAATAAAGTTGACACCGTGACTGTTTAATTAATATAAAAAATCAAATAAATTATATTAAAAATATTAGAACAAATATATTTTAAGATAATTAATTTGTTACATGAATTTTAAATATTAATATAACAGGTTATTTTTTTAATTAAATATTTTTTTTGAATTTTATTTGTTATCTTGATGTTATTAATATCAAAGTAATAAATCATTCTAAAAAGAGACATTACTAATATTTCATAATAAATAATATTTAATTAAAAATATATAAAATCCCTAAAAATATCATATTCGTCCAAATGATTTTTTTATGGTTTATACTATCAAAAAATTTCTATTTATGGGTATTTTTTCTATTTATAGCAACTATATTAACCCCTTAAGAGTAAAACACATTGATATCACCGTAATTGTCAAATGGGTTGAAGAAGGGTTAAAACAAAAAGATATGGGTAAAATTTGATCTAAAATTTCCAAAATATTATTGGATAAGGGAATTTATACTAATAATCATATTTTAATTTATCCATTTTTATCCATTTTTATATCAAAATTCATTTATATTAAATTAATATTTTAATAAATAATAAGAGTGCCCTTCCCATCTCTTGTAAGAGGGAATCTCTTCTTATATTTACATAAGACATAAAAACCCATTTGTTTTATCCAATATATAATAAAATTCCATCCTAATTCCCCCCCCCCATGTTTAATATTACTTATTTATGGCATAATTCCAACCTTAGTGGTCTTAAGGTGTTATTGAAAGGAGGTTATCCAAAGAATAGATGTCGTTCTTAACCGAGCATTTCTATTTTATTTTTTCTTCCACCTCCTTTAAATATTACGTAACCATTATTATCTAATAAAATTATTATGTTTCATATAATTATATTTTGTTTTTTTAATTTCATAACCAATATCCATCTCCAACCTCTATCAAATGGGAAAAGAATTCATTGTTCCTGTGTACTGAGGACTACCACCTCACAGACTAATGTAATTTGTTTTCTATCAAAAGATATCATGGATGGTTATATTGATGTAATTAATGTTTATATATTATATTAAATACAAATTTATTAATCTTAAAATATAATATATGTATTACTTTCTTACTTTTCCATTCACTGAAAAATGATAACTTTTTTTGTGTGTACGTGTGGACTACCACCTCCATGAATTGATGTGATTAATTTTTCATCACTTCATCACATGGATAATATATATAATTATATATATAGATTTAATATTATATTTATGATCTAATTATAATTATTTATATATAAAATAATAATTACCATCTTTCCAAAATTATCATTGAAAAATTGAAACATACTCGTGTGTACGTACATCATATGGTCTCCATGAATATAATGTTGTTCATTTTCCATAACCATTTTTCATGATAGTTTTTTAATTTCACACCCCAACCTATGTTTTTATTTTATGATATTATTTACTTGTCCTTAAATATTTTGTTTTTTTGGGTTCGGGTTGTGTTCCAAATGAATTTTTTGAGCTTAGGTTAAAAGGTGTACTTTTTGAGTCGACGTCGTTGGGCACATGAGCGGGGCACATTTTGGAAAATCCACACGGCTCTGCTCGGGTAACTGTGTATCCTGTTCATCTTCTGAAAATTGAGCTAAAAAGATTTTATATTTAAAACGCGCATTAATTGTAGTGTCGTTTAAAATTTCTATTGTGTTAATAATTTTATTACTATTGAAATAATATGAATACTATTATTATTTTCATTTTATTTATTATGATTATAATTATTCTTACTATTATTATTATTAATAGTATTATTATTATTTTTAGAATTATTATTATTACTTGTGTAGAATAGTTTTTATTTTAAGTTTTCTTTTCAATTTTATTATTTTTATTATTTTATTTCTAGGGTTTCCCCCCACTCTCTCTAATTAATACCCCCATTTTCCACTTGATGTGCATGACCTGGAGCTCCCCTTTAGGGTACCTCCCCGCCACCGGCCAGCTCTTCCCCCTTTGCTCAGCGCACCTCCCTCCCTCCTTCCCAACAACCATGTGCAACCCTCCCTTACGTGCTCCTTCCCTCGTACACAATAGATCTGGTGTGTCCCCTCTGCTCACTGGATACTCTTCCTCCTGACGTATCTGCCCTCCTCCTTCAGCGCGTATATCCAGCCACTCACTCCCTCATCCCTTCTCCACAGAGCGTAGCCGACACCACTCCCCCTTTCTGGCCTTCCCTGCCTCCGTAGCTCTCCCACAGCCGACCCACTTCTAGCTACACGATACCCATCTGGTCGGAAGTCTATCTTCAGTCACAGCACATTGTAGTCCCATAGATGTGGCCCCCTTTTTCTGCTCAAACCAGTGGTGAAACTCTCCCCTTTTGGTGTTACCCCCATTTCCAGCGAGTCCAGCCGGTATCGTGACCTCCTATCAATGCGCTGCCTCCGTCCAGCATGTTTCACCAACCTTGGTATAATTATATTTATTTTTCACTTCTCTTTCAGTTAGTTTTGGATTTTTTATTGTTAGTGATTATTTTTTGTTGTTTAGGATTTTTGAAACCCTCGTGGAGTGATCTCGGTTTTTCCTTATCGTTGCACCATGATTTTCAGGTAGGATTTCCATGCACTTTTACTTTTCATTTAATAATCATCAATTTTCTACTTTTCGCACCATCTATGATTAATATGTGTTAATTTCATGCTTTGGTTTAAATTTATTTTGTGTGCAAATGTTGCTCTGATCATGTTTTCTTATATTTGACTTTGTTTTGTGAAATATCTCACAATGAATGTATGGTCCTATTGTGCTTGACTTTATAATTTTAGTTTCATCTATTTCTTCTAGTTCTCCATTTATCTATGTGTTAATTATTATTGTGCAACATTTGGTTAATTTATTTTTTTTTTTGAAAAGTTAGTAGTCCAGTCCTTGTTTTATGAAAATGGTATTGTTCAGTTATAGTTGTGCATGCTGGTTATTTAATTAAATATTTTTGTTTGTTTTCACCTTATTTTTTATATTTATAACATGGTTTAGCATTTTAAATAAGTTCCTGACATGAAAATTGATATTTTATACCTTTGTGAGTGTCCACTGAAATTTTTTTCTAAGCATTGCATGTTTGGTCTTCGAAATGGTGCCATGTTGGACTGTATGTGTTAAATGAAATATAAAATGTTTTTCTTCTTTAAGTATTGGCAGCGTGAGAAATTATGTTTTGGGGTCTTTTTATGGAATTCCAAAGTGGTTTGGCTTTGATAATAATTTTTTTTTCTTGTGAAATAATGGATTTTGGTGTTCTTGAAAATGTTTCAAATGTTTTAAGCTAAGTAAAGTGTGAAGTTAGTTTTTTGAAAATTGGTTTGTCTTATGAAAAATAATTGTTACTCAGTTGACATTTCCACAAAGGTTGTTTTTGTTTGAAATTGTGCCAGAAATGTTTTGAAGGTGTTTTACAAATGCACTTATATGGTAAACGGTGTGTCTTTCTCCTCTTTAGAATTTGGTTTGTATCTTTGGTAAAGAATGGTTTTATGGAATGTTTAAGGGCCCATTTGGCCACTTTGTGAAAATTAGGGGAAGTGATTATTATGAAAACCTATGTTGGTTTCTCCCCATTCCTTTCTAATATGAAATGGTTGGGATGTCCTTGGGATGGAATCCTAGGGTTCCATTATGTGGGTTCTTTAGTTGGGAACCATTTGTAATCTAGTTATTTTAAGGCATGAGATTAGACCTTGGGGAGACTCGGGGTGTGGTCTGCTATGATTATTATTATAAATATAGGTTGTGATTTGATGATCAGTGGCATCTAATGACTCACCCCCTTTAATACCCGAGGCATTGGAACCTGGAATATTGAGATAATTGTCTGAGACGAGTACTGCACTAGTAGGTTATGGTATTGAATAGTGGCCCATAGTAGGAAGATATGTTTGGATTTATTTATATGATATTTTCCATTATAAATTCCTAAGAAAGGGTGGTTGATCGTATGGATCATTGTATTTCATCATATGTGGCATGCTACAATTGATGGGGTTGCAGGTATTAGTGTCTTCTATATTATTCTCGATTTTCTGGGTCCACCTATGTCTAGTGGCTTTTAGCTGTTAAACTATTGTTGAGATACTTGCATACCTATTTACATTGCCCTTGATATATCTTCCTTGGTACCCTTGTGTGGTGTTTTTTTTGAAAAGTGACATTTTGGTTTCCTAAATCCTATGAAAATGTTTTTCAAAAGAAAACGTGTTTCAAATTCTTTAGTTCTAGTTTTAAATGAAATCATTACTTTACTCTTGAAATAGCATGGCAACACTTAATGTTAAAATATACTTTTAAAATGATTAAGGACAATGGTTTGTACTTTGTTTTTTGAGTAAAAAATTGTATAGATGCATACTTTAATATATTATAGTTCAAACTTAGTATTGATGTTTCTTAATTTTAAAGGTAGTGCATTGGGAAATAGAAGATCGGGCTAGCCTACTGAGTTTTAATACTCATGCTTATAGTTCTTTTCTATTTTTATTTTTTGTGTAAGATATATCTTGGGTGCACTCGTGTTTGGAGATGCTTGATCTTTGAGTCACGGAGTGACCCGTGGGGTCACACAGAGATAGTGGTTTCTCATTCAGTAGGTTTTATTCTCTTCAGTTCCTGTTTAGTCTTTTATTTAGTTATTTTATTTTGACCTGATATTTATTATTTACTCTGCTTTTATTTATTTTTATTGGGATAAACCATTCACAAAGTCTTTGTCAATGCCCGAGCTTGTCTCCAGCCCGGGAGGATCATAAATGCCTCTCGGTCCTTGTCGCAGATCGGCTCGGGTGATCGGTTCAAGGTCGACCCAGGTTGGTTCATAACAAAATGGTATCAAAGGAGGCTGTCTCTTAGCGGACCTCACTTTTCAGAGGTCCCTTTGTTATTTGGGGATGTAAAGTTAGAAGGAGTTGAATTGTCAGGACTCGAGGGGTAGGAGCAGGAAGAGCGTCGCGAACTCTTGCTCATTTTGATCCATGGGTTTCCATGGGGATTCTGGTTTAATTAGTTTCTTTAGGGGTTTAGGGTATGTTTGGCGATTTGGATTTGACAAAGGGAGCTAGGATAATAGTCCTAATGATCCATACGGCCTGGCAAGTCATGTGGAGCTAGGGGCATGGTCCTAAAAGGCTCTCTATGTCAGTGATGTGTTTGGAATATGGATTCCAACCATATGTTCAAGTCACTAACTAACACTAGTTCCCTATTTGAGATTTTTTGGTTCTCCTGTGACTTCTAAAAATGGTTTGAATCAGAAAAAATGGTTTTGAAAAAAATGGTAGTTTAAAATGACATGTTTAATATGTGGATTGTTTTAAAGGAAATGGGATGAATGATTTGTTTTTGGAAAATAAAGTTTCTTTTTTTAATCCTTGTTTTTTCTATGGGTTCTCACATTCATAGTGTTATGTTGGAATATGAACAGATGTCTGGTATGGTGGATGGATGCCCAGGGTGGCACAAAAACATGCATGTGAGTGAGACTCTAAGGAATACCAATGGCGAGTGTTTACCCCACCAAACTTGTTTTAAATTATAGATGTTTTCAAAAGGAATGTTTTTATGTTATGATAGCTTGTTTTCTCGTGTTTAGAGATTTTCACCTATGCGGTGTTGGATTTTGAAAATTTTATTTATTGAGTTGGCCTTGATAGGGTTCTTTACTTTTCTTGTCCAGTATTTTCCCCCTTGAAGCTTCGATGGGTGATCGTAGTGCGGTTGATCAACCTAAGGATTTTATGCTAGAGTTTAGGAAGCTAGATCCACCTCTATTTTATGGTCAAGAGGACCCTTCTGTAGAGGTGGAGTGGATGCGAAAGATCCAAAGGGACTTTAAACTCATTGAGTTGCCCGATTCGTTGAAGGTCAAGTTTACAACATTCATGCTTGAAGGTTCACTATGGATATGGTGGAAGTCTATGTCTCAGAAAAAGCCCCGTCAAGATCATACTTGGGAGTTTTTCAAGGCTTGTTCATCCATCAGTATTTCTCTAATAAGTAAAGTGTGAGAAAGGGGATGGATATGTGTTATCAGTAGCAGGGTGACAGATCTATGTTGGAGTATTTCCAATGCTTTATAGAGCTGGTCCCTTATGATTTCGGGTATTCCATAGATGAATCCATTAAGGATCAACATTTCAAGGTGGGTCTCTGCCATGATCTGCAGTTGAAGGTGTCAAAGTCCAACCTAACTTCATTTACCAATGTGGCAAGACAATATTTTCATGTCGAATTCATGATGGCAGGAGTGCTCGAAGTAGTCCTCCCTCCTTCAATTCCTAGGAGTAGTGGTGCAGATTCTGAAAAGGATATGGGGAATCAATTGAAAGTGTATGGAGAAATTCATGGAATCAAAAGGCCTTGGGATCTTTCATCAATATATTTAGAGCGAGAGATCCTCATGTGTTATCAGTGGGGCAAGTCAGGTCACAAAAAAGTCATCATGTACAAATGTTCTGAAGCCCTTCCAGGCATGTGGATGCCTAGGTCACTTGCGGTGATTCTTTCGGGGCATTTCTAGAAAGAGTTGTGGAGGAAGTTCTCAGAAGTGATGTTCTATGGGTTTTTGTTTAAAGTTTCTTGTGTAAGTTTACATTTAGTGTAAGGGATTTTTTTTCATGGCAGTTGTAATGATTGTGTTTTGGGTTTTGGAATGTATGGGAATGATGTGGGTCTTTTGATGAACTTCAGTTTTCAATGCCAGTGTGGCATTCATTTCGAAATATTATCCTTTATTTTGTCAAATAAAAATATGTATGTTTCTTTTTGGGATTATCATAACCTGATTGTGAGGTAGGAGATGCTGCATTCATCATAGATCTATCCAAAATTCCCTAGAGTTAATCTGGCACGTATTCAGGAACCCTGGGGGAATTTTAAGGAGCTTGGTTAAGGTTGTGTGTCTATCATGCAGTTAGACATTTTTAGTGTTTCTATTGTGGTTTCTCTATCATTGTAAATTTCCTCTTGTCGCAAAGAGCACGATAGACTTATCCCTCACACAATTTTAGTAACTATGCCTTTTTAGATGCAAGTTTTCGATTAGTGTCCTTGCATGGACCACCCATGTTAAATAGTTGTGGCTTTCGTTTGTGTCCATCCTGAAGTGCTAAGTCGTGAGTAGTTGTCTGTCATAGTTTCATTGATCCAATCCTTGGGCCCTCCCTCTCCACCCATAGGGTGAGGGTTTTTAGTTTATGAAGAGATTTTGCTTCATATCTTATCCTTTTCAAACATGATTGAGTGGTTTAAGTGTTCTTGCTGTGTTTATTTTAGCTTGAGTAAGGCCTGGTTCAGGTCTAATTCGATCTTCTGTTTGGTCGCTTGTAGGTTGGTTCTTTATAGTAGGGAGACCCACCATGGGTCTCTTTGAGTTTTTTCTTAAAATGTTACCATATGATAGTTGAGTTCTTATGGTGGGGAGTCTGTTTAGGACTCCCCTCTATTGGTGATCTATTTCGGGAAATGAGGTTGAGTCCTGTTAGTGTTCGAAAGAATTTCCTTGGGTTAAGAGATTGGATTGGGTTTGTGTGGAATCCTTAGGTGTTGGTCAATCTACTGGATGGTGTTGTGGATTTTTAGGGATAGAATTCATTATGGTGGGAATAATTGTTACACCCCTACCTATGTGTTTATTTCATTTTATTAGGTCTTTGGCCTTAAAAAATTCCATTTGGGGTTCGGGTTGAGTCCCAGATGAAATTTTTGAGCTTAGGTTAAAAAGTGTGCTTTTTGAGTGAATGTCACTAGGCACACAAGTGGGTCGTGTTTTGGAAACCCCACGCAGCTTCGCCCGGGTAACTGCATATCCTGTTCGTCTTCATAAAATTTAGATAAAAAGATTTTATATTTAAAACGTGCATTAATTGTTGTGTCATTTAAAATTTTTATTGTGTTAAAAATTTTATTACTATTGAAATAATATGAATACTTTTATTATTTTCATTTTATTTATTATGATTCTTATTATTCTTCTTACTATTATTATTATTACTCTTATTATTATTAATATTATTATTATTTTTAGAATAATTATTATTAGTTGTGTAGAATAGTTTTTATTTTACGTTTTATTTTAAATTTTATTATTATTATTTTTTCCTTTATGGGGTTTCCCCTACACTCTCTCCAATTAGTCCCCATGTTTTTTCTTGGTTGTGTGAGACCTGGTGCTCCCCATTAATGCACCTCTCTGCCATCGACCAACTCTTCCCCCCTTTTTCAGAACACCGCTCTCCCTCCTTCCCAACAACCTTGCACAACCCTTCCTTGCATGCTCCTTCCCCTCACACACAATAGATCTGGTGCATCCCCACCTACTCATCGGATCTTATTCCTCTAGGTGCCTCATCCCTCCTCATTTAGCGTGTACAGCCAGCCGCTCACACCCTCGGCCATCCTACACAGCGCGCAGCCGGCACCGCTCCCCCTGTCCGGCCTTCCCTACCTCCGTAGCTCCCCCACAGCCGGCCCACTTTCAGCCGCACAAATTTCCTCCAAATGGCAGTCTCTCTCTGGTCTCAGCATGTTGTATCCCCCCAGATGCGGCCCCCTTCTCTTGCTCAAACCAGTGGCGCAACTCTCCCCTTATGGTGATTCCCCCTTTTTCAGTGAGTCCAACCAGTACCACGACCTCCTACTGGTGCGCCACCTCTTTCCTATGCATTTCACCCCCCCCCCCCCGGTATAATCCTATTCTTTTTTTTGTTTCTATTTCAGTTATTTTGTGATTTTTTATTGGTAATTATTATTTTGGGTGGTTTAGATTTTTTAAACCCTCTTGGAGCGGTCTCATTTTTTCCTTGTCTTCACACCATGATTTTAAGGTAGTATTCCCATGCACCTATCCTTTTAATTTAATAATCATCAATTTTATGCTTTTCACACCTTCTATAATTAATATGTACTAATTTAAAGCTTTGGTTTAAATTTATATTGAGTGAAAACGTTTCTCTAATCCTGTTTTCTTATATTTCACTTTGTTTTGTGAAATAACACACACTGAATGTAGGGTCCTATTATGATGGAATTTATAATTTTAGTTTCATTTATTTCTTTTTGTTCTCCCTTTATCTAGGTGTTAATTATTGTTATGAAAAAATTGGTTAATTTATTTGGTTTGAAAAGTTGGTAGTCTAGTCCTTGTTTTATGAAAATGATATTGTTCAGTTATAGATATGCACACTGGTTGTTTAATTAAATTTTTTGTTGTTTCACACATGATTTTTTATATTGGGAACCTATTTTATCATTTTAAATAAGTTCTGGACATGAAAATTGGTGTTTTATGACCCTGTGAGTGTCCATTGAAATTGTTTTATAAGCATTGCATGTTGGGTCTTCGGAATGGTGCCCGGTTGGATTTTATGTGTTAAATGTAATATAAAATGTTTTGTTTATTTTTTTTAAAGTTTTGGAAGTGTTTGAAATTATGTTTTGGGGTCTTTTATGTAATTCCAAAGTAGTTTGTCTTTGATAGTAAATGTTTTTCTTGTGAAATAATGGATTTTGGGGTTATTAAAAAGGTTTCAAATGTTTTAATCTAAGTAAAGTGTGAAGTTAGTTTTTAAAAATTAGTTTGTCCTGTGGCAAGGAATTTTAGATCAATTGACATTTACAAAAAGGTTGGTTTTTTGTTTTAAAGTGTTCCAAAAATGTTTTGAAGTGGTTTTAGAAATGCTTTTATATGGTAAATGGTGTGTCTTTCACCTCCTTAGAAATCGGTTTGCATATTTGGTAAAGAATGGTTTTATGGAATGTTTAAGGGCCCGTTTGGACACTTTTTGAAAAATAGGGGAAGTTCTTATTATGAAAACCACTATTGGTTTCTCCTCATTCCTTTACAATATGGAATTATTGGGACGTCTTCGGGATGGAATCCCTGGGTTTCATTATGTGGGTTACTCAGTTGGGAACCCTTTTTAATCTAGTTATTTTATGGCATGAGAGTAGAACTTGGGGAGAATTGTGGTGTAGCCTACTATGGTTATTATTATAAATATAGGTTGTGATTTGATATTCAACAGCATCTGATGTCTCACCCCCTTTAATACCTAAGACATTGGAACCTGGAATATTGAGATAATTGTCTAAGATGAGTATTATACTAGTAGGTTATGATATTGACCAGTGGCCCATAGTAGGTGGACACGTTTGGGTTCATTTCTATGGGATTTTCCCTCATCCAGTCCTGATAAAGGGTGGTTGGGTGTATAGAATGTTAGATTTCATCATATGTGGCATGCTACTGTAGATGGGGTTATAGGTATTAGTGTTGTCTGGATTATTCTCTATCTCTTGAGTTTCCCTATGTCTAGTATCTTTTAGATATTGAAATGTTGCAGAGATACTTGAATACCTATTTAAATTTCCCTTGTTATATCTTCCTTGGTACTCTTGTGTGGTGTTTTTCTTGAAAAGTGAAATTTTGGTTTCCTAACTCCTATGAAAATGTTTTTCAAAAGAAAATGTGTTTCAAACTCTTTAGTTAGGGTTTTAAATAAAATCATTAATTTTCCATTGAAATAGCATGGCAACACTTAAGGTTAAAATCTATTTTTTACAATGATTAAGGTAAATGGTTTGTACTTTTTTTTAGTAAAAAATTGTAGAGAAGCATACTTTAATATATTATAGTTCAAAATTAGAATTGATGTTTCTTAATTTTAAATGTAGTACATTTGTAAATAGCAGATCGAGCTAGCCTACTGGTTTTCAATACTCATGATAATAGATCTTTTCTATTTTTAGCTTTTTTTAGGCTCCATATTGGGTGCGCTCGCCTTGGGAGATGCTTGATCGTTGAGTCGGTGAGTGACCTGTGGGGTCACACGAAGAAAGTGTTTTCCCATTCGGTTAGTTTTATTTCCCTCAGTTAATGTTTAGTAATTTTATTTGTTTTATTTATTCTGATATTCTCTTTATTATTTCCTATTATTTTACTTTTTTATTGGGAGAAACCATTCCCATAGTCTCTGTCGATGCCCTTTCTCTTGTCGCCAACCCAGAAGGATCAGGAACGCCTCTCGGGCCTTACCACGTATCAGCTCAGGTGACCGGTTCAGGGTCGACCTGGGTTTGTTTGTGACATTAAAAGTATAATTTATGTATAAGAATTATAATTTTGGTATTATAATTATTATTTACATGATTTAATAATGGACACTTTGTCCTCAATCAACCTACAGAACCCATTTTTAACTTATGAACCGAACATCCTCAAAATACATCACCTGGACTTAACTGATTATTTAATTAACTATTTTATTGAGATAAAATAAATAAATGGTTTAAGGATAAGGTATTTAAACTATAAAATTTTATTAAGAAATCAAATAATTTATATGATTTTATTATACATGGTTTAAAAGACATACATGGAAATTCTTGACTCAAGGTAAGGGATTACATGTCAATTTCATTTCATTGAGGACTATTTTAATTTTATGCACCTAACTTATTTTATATAGTGCATATACTTGCCATATTACATATTATTCCATGAATAATTCATAACTCGTGATATTTTAAGTTTCAATTTTAATTATTTTATCCATGGGGATTTTATTTGAAAGTTTTCAAGTGGTAAAAGGGTTTATTAACTCGATTTCCATTCGTTGGATTATAACTCCTTTCCATTGACTTTATTATGACATTATTATGTGTGAATTTATCTCTAATTTTTTTTATTATATATTTACACCTTTTTTATATTTATATATTTTACAAATAATCTCTCCATCGGTTAATTCTTAATTAAACAATATGGACTTTTAAGGTTTATTCATCTCAAATTCTCTTTCATTGGGACATATATTGATGTTATGAACCTATCCTCTTCTATGAGGTGTATATATTGTCTCTTTGAAATTTAATATCATGAATATAATTATTTTAATTATATTTAATGATTCATTTTATTTTATTCTTTTAATGGGAATACGATTGAATAGTTACCAAAGTGGAAAATTCTTTATCTTACAATCTCCCTTCCTTTTGAGATTCTTTATGTTCAAGTTTCTTAAGAGGAAATCATACGATATTATTTTATTAAACAAAATATTTTTTATTATACTCTGGTTTTTAATGTGTTTTACATTTTTTGTTTCCATTTTCCCCCTTATTGAATAAATAAACATCAAGAATGTCCGTTCTATATGTTATTGATCTTGTATCTTCTTTAAAATCAGAAATCTTTCTCTTATATATCCATGTTTTCTAAAAAAATAAAAATTTTATTTTCTAAGAAAAAATAATTTCCTAAATCTATTTCACATGGTCTTTTATCTTCTTTTAAAAAAATTAAAAGAAAATTTCTTTACTTTTTCTAAATGGGGCACTTTAGACTCATTTTTACAAAATGTTTGAAAAGAATGCTTATTTTTAACACTTACACCATGAATGTATTTTACCATCGTCATGGCTAATATTTTCTTTCAAGGTTCCTTTATAATTTTCCAAGGTTATTTTAAAAGAAAATGATTTTAAAAATATTTCTAAAAAATATTTTTTTTAAATTGATTTTCAAAGAGAAAAGGATATTTTCCTTAATAATGAATGTAATGATCTTTTAATGGTATTTCCATTCAAAAATGTCAAAAATACTTGACAATGATTATGTTAGATTGGGGATATTTTGTATTGACACCATCCATATCCTTTATTTGGATGGATTATTATTGTTTTAATGAGATTTTTATGAAACATGTTTCTCTTCTATGGGTTAATCAAGTTACAAAAGGAATAATGGATGTTTATATGAGTTTTATAACTAAATTAAAGTTATAGGTACATTATTAGTTTTATGGTTCTAGGAAATTTTTTATGATTATGGGTTGTTCTATTATAAACTGAGGGTGGGTGAGTCCATTATATTTATCCAATGCATTGGGTGATGTGATGAATTTATCTGATTAGGTTTCTCTTGAGAGATTATGGTAATATACTATAATGGTTATTTCATTTGTAACCATGATGGTTATTTTATGTGAAACCATGAAGGTTATTTTAAGTGTAACCATGAATATTAACCCATTTGTAAGAGTGATATGAAAATTTACAAGATACTAACATGTTTTTTTATTCTTTATATGGGTTTTAATGTTTATTTTGATAAATATTAAAATCACGTAGCTCATGATTATTGATTTTTATGTATCTTATCTTATGTTAACACTTTATTCCATGTTTCATGATTGATGATCCATGTATTGATGGGTATGATTTCTCTTATGTTATGCTCATACATATTTATTATATCATTAGACACTTATGATCATCTTAGGCTCATTGATGGAATTAAATTGTTAATGAATATGTTTACCCTTATTAATATTTTGATCTCTTCCTTCTTATGTTTCCCATTACTCAAGTTATGAAAAACGATTTTAAGTATGTTATGCCTAAAAGGTTAACAAATGTGATGAATTTTGTAGTAGATGATGTGTATATATAAGAAACAGTTGTTTATGTATCAAGGATGTCAGGTATGATTTTGTCCTCATTCTCTAAAACTCTAAACCTAAAAGGTCCTTGGGTATGTAAGTAATGATATATTTATTTTTGATTTTGTAAGGTTTGGATGGAAAAAAATTGGGCAACATTTATCAGTATCAAAATATTGATACATACATTTTATGTTTCTATTATAGGATTTAGGAGTTCTGGTTTGTGGCTATTACAATTATCCTTTAATAATAAATTATATTTTAATAAAATATTATCATTTCATAATTATCTTTTGATAATTTCTTAATAAATTATCCTTTGATAATTCGATGTAATTATCTTTTGATAATACTTGATAGTTATCCTTTGGTTATTTCGCATTATTATCTTTCAGTAATTTTTATAAATTATCCTTTGCTAATTTTGATTAATTGTATTTTGATAATTCTTGATAATTATATTTCAATAATTCCCTTAATTATACTTTTATTATTATTTATGGAATTCTCCCAGGATAATTTTTCAATAATTATATTTTGATATTTTTTTATAAATTATCTTTGATTATTAAATGTAATTATCTTTTGATAATTCTTGATAACTATCTTTTTATAATTTTTATTAAATTGTCTTTTGATAAATTTTTTATATTATCCTTTGATAATTTTTCTGGAATTATCTTTGGATAATTATTCACAATATTATCTTCCAATAAATTTCATATATTTACCCTTTTATAATTTTATAAATTATACTTTGGTAATTTTTATAAATAATCCATTGAAAATTTTGGGTTTTACCACTTTTTTTCTTTTTTTATTCAAATTTATTATTCTAGGATTACGAAGGGGAAAAAAAGAAATAAAATAATAAAAAACAAACCTAGTAAGTAACCCATATGGAATTGTTCCAAGGAAGAAGAATAGGAGATACTGCACACAACAGGATCAGGAAAATACCTGAAATAGATCAATTGAGCTTCACTAAACACATGCAAATGAGTTTCAAGATCGACTAGGAATGAAGGCTACAATCCTTTTTCAAAACACCCACTACATTAAATATTTGTTATTTTAAAACATAAAATTAAACTATTTATTTAATTAGAGGTTCAATTGAAAATTTATGGTGGACTGTTTAATTTTAACCCACTAAGGAATTGAAAATTTAAACGAGTCAAAATGGATGATTTTTATGATTTTTTAATCTTCGTTGTATGAGAAATGAGGGTTTTTAGTGGTGTGCAAGAGAAGAACCAAAAATGGAAAAGGAAAAAATAATAAATAAAATAAAAATAATAAACAAAAATTTCTCTAACATGTGATCTAATAAAACATCTAACGCACACAAATTTTTTGTCAAACCTAGGCTAAAACATGAATTCTTGATTTAATGTGTGCATGATATAATATATTTACTCTTATGTGTGTTCTAACAAAACATCATATGCACATAATGGGAATATCATGCCTAAGATAAAACCTTTTTTTGAATTTAATGGTGGCCTCATATTTTCCATATAACACACTATTTGGGAGATATTCCATTATTTAAGAAAAACTAAGTGTGCATGCTATAATATATTTAGTATTTTAATTATATCAATACAGTGGCTCTATGGGCCTCAAAATCTCACGATAAATCTGTACCTGACACTGGAAATATACTATATAATATTCCAATGTGTTGTCATGGATTGTACCCTTATGTAAAGCCTTTAAATAATTTATTAAGGTATTTTTGTTGCAAAATTATATTTTAACATAAAAATAATCATAAATTATTAGCGAAGAGGGTACTATTATCAATAAAATAATTGATGAAATTACATAATATCCTTGAGGAAACTCCTTCATTGATGCATTCATTAACTCATGAGTTATAATTCATGAGTTAATGCTTTGGTCTTAACATGCATTGTATGCATGTATTTAATGAACTCAATCACATTACACGACAAAAAATAGTTAAATATAATTCACATTTTCTAAAAGCATAACTAATTTTTAATTTATCTATGCTTTTTGGGAAACATGGATAATTTAGCCATTTTTTAGCCATGTTTTAAAATGTGACGAATCTTTAATTTATGCATGTTTTAAAACATGAATAAATTTTTTTTACACATGTTTTCATAGAAACGTTGCTAATTTAGTTACGTTTTTTAACCGTATTTTAAAACATGGATAATTTAAAAGTGTATTAGTATATTAATTTATATATTAATGATATATATAAATATATAATAACATATATATTAATTTATATGCAAAAAATATAATAAAATATATATTAATTTGTAATAACAATTAAAAATAATAGCATAACATATAATAACATATATATATATATATTCCTATAGATATATATATATATATATATATTTACAATAACAAGTAATAACATGTTTATTTATGTTTATACTAATATATAATAACATATATATTAATTATATATAAATATATAATAAAACACATGATAATATATATACTTATAATATATATATATATATACAATGTAATATAATGTAATTGCATACATACATGAAAAATACATCCATATATACTTGTAATATATAATAACTTAAAATAAAAAATATATATAATAAATTGTATATTAATATATATTAGCCTATATATTAATTTATATATAAATATATAATAAAATATATATTAATTTATAATAACAAATATAAATTATAGAATATAAATATTAATATGTTAAAAAATATATATTACATTATATATAAACATATAATACTATATATAATAAGAAATATATATGTAGCATATAACAGCATATATAAAATATAATAAAATATATATTAATTTATAATAACATATATATATATAATAACAATAATCACATAAATATTAATATATAACATATAATAACACACACACACATATATATATGTAAAATATAACATCTATGTTAATATATAATAACATATATATTAATTTATATATTAATATATGACATGTATATTAATTTAAATATTAATATATGATATATATATTAATTTATATATTAATTTATATATTAATATATGACATGTATATTAATATATAATAAAATATGATAACATATATATTTACATATATATTTCTATTTAACGTGTCATAAAATATTTATTAATTTATATATGAATATATCATAAAATATATTGTAATTTATACTAAAAAATATAAATAATAACATTAATAAGACATATATTAATATATATATATATATAGTAATTACAACTATCACCAAAAAACACATCGCAAGGAAAGAAAAATGTAGTAAACACACAAGTATGGGGACTTGACCCAGCGATCTTCCCCTCACCCCACCAAACCCAAACCACCCCACCACTAACAGTGGAGAACATATATTAATATATAATAACATATATATTAATTTATATAAAAATATATAAGACCATATAAGAATATTTACGAATATATGTGTGTGTGTGCGTCATATAATAACATATATAAATATGTAATTTATATCTAAATATGTTATAGCATACTTTTAGCATTGAAAATGAACATGGGTGAGTGGTAAAGGGTCTTGGTTAAATCCTATGACGTCGCATGTTTGAATCGTGATGGGTATCATTTAAATTTTAGTAATCCATGGGGAGACGGGAGATAAGACATGGAAAACACAGTTGGGAAAACAAGAAAATTTCACACATGGGGGAAATTAGGTGGGAATCAAGAAAAAACTAGAACATGTGTGATTCAAAATAATAATAATAGGATATTCATATACAAAACCCTTTTGAAACAGAGAAATAATATCCTACAATTTAATTATATTGTACCATATGATATGAAATGCATGTATTCAAGGAATTTCATATGCCTTGGTGTTAGTCTTATCATAATTGTGTGATATATAATATCATTGTACTACCAAGTAAGTGCTAACAAGTTAACAGTTGAATATCAGCCACATAAGATATCATTTTTTTATTAAATGAAATTCATAGGAGAATCATACTAGTTGAGGGTTATAAAAGGCTTTGTGAACTGCATGAATAATTTATACATTTCATAAAGTATGAGTTAATGCATGAACAACTCACAAGTATTTCAATGGGGATTTTATAAAGGATGTTGAATGCTATGATTTGAGATTCTAAACATTACCCAAGATTTTGTTGAGTCTCCCTACCTGAATCTCTCAAATTCTTCTTCCTTTCCATGACAAGGTAGTTGTTTTCTATAATCAAAAGAGAAGTCCTACATGGATTTTGGGTGATTATTTCAACCCATGGATACACCATAGTGATGGGAGTCTTATGAATACCCTTGAATGGTATTTATCAATCATATTGAATGAATATTGTAACAATATCTCTTTGGTGAAGGGTAAAAGTAATTTCTTTATTTATATACTGCATGTTTTTAGGTTTTTGAACAATAGTTTATCTCAGGTTTAAAGGTTTATAATTGCTTCCACTATATTAAAAAAGATTTGTTTAGTCCTTCAAAACATATAATCGGTAAGATTACATCATATCACTAGTGTAGTGATTCTGTTAGAGTCAATTCCTATATTGTCTCCTTAGAACCTTAGGATTTGTCATATGATACATGATATGAGATAATTGTTTATGATTATGATATTTGATATTGATTGTTCTTATGACATATATTATTATTCATTGACTAATTTTGTTTCTAATTAGTAAATTATCCTTATTTTAAAATAAAGGATAAATTATGTTATTGTTTTTATTATTTAGCCTCATGTATATTAAATTTCATTTCTATTTATTTTCAAAAAACAATGATTGGTTTTTCAAGTTAAAGGGAATATATAGAATTATTAAACGCATCCTACTAAGTTTATACTCAATCCTTACATGTATAACATTGGTGTGCATGTATATTTTTATACTTATTTTATCTTTCAGATATGACTTGTTATTTCAAATTGGATAGGAGTAAACTATGGGCATTTTTATAGAATGATAGGGATGGTAACATGTGAAGATATCATGTGCATGATGAGGTGATTGTTTTCCATTTCATTATGTTCATGTTGGGTTATGTATGTTAGCTACGTAGTATTATCATTGTATTAGTTTATTATCACATTTAGTTATGTGTGTATTTTTTATACTTAATTTATATAATTATATTATTGTTTTATTTATTATAAAATGTTCTAATATTATTTTATTTGAGGAAGAATTTTTATATTAAATGACAAGTCCAATATATAGACACATCTTGTTGGATTTATAGATGAAATCCCTAATTATTTTTCAATTTTTTATTAGTTTCTATATAACATAAATCATTTCTATTTCATAAATTGATACCCTTGGAACTAGTTCAAGAATATAGTGATCGATAATGCATCCTAGGTTTGTGTCATATCAGCTCAATTATGATGGGAAGATATTTCTCCAAATTTCTTTTTTTATTTTTTGAATAAAAAACACTTTTATGGTTGAGTGAGAACCTCACAACTTCCACCACACCAAAGTTACAAACACCAAACCAAAATCAAAATATGAAACAAACATCACAGTACACAACCAACACATTCAAATTCAAAAACAATTTCAAAATTAGCAGACATCATCATAATCATAGAATGACAGCTACCTCAAGTTGCACACTCTACACACCAGTTACAATCATCATCATCCCTACCCCATCACCTGTGATGACCTAAAAAACTCAATGACATCACTGTTATGAACTACGAACATACTAAAATGCATTCACTAGAAACCACTATCACCATTGTGATCAAACAAACCACCGTCATAGAATCCCTTCCATCATGAATTGCCAACAACATGCATCGATCATGAATACTGAAATTGACAACAAAAACCAGATACACCAAACCAAGATCAGCACAAACATCGTCATCCAGGTCACACCTATACCATGGTTATTACATTTCTCAATATCATGTTTCATTTAAAAATAGATTATATAAATGTTTATAACTATTTGAAACACTAATCGTATAAAATAAAAAATTGAACCATGGAATTCACTATAACATGGTTTCTTTAGTCTTCCCTATTGTTCTTTAGGTTTTAAAACCACTATTAAGAATTCGGTCAATTTTTATTTAAAATCCTCATTTATCTAATATTATGTATAAATAGTCATTATAAGTAAAACATGGATTATTATTCTAATGGAATCTAGAAAGTTTTTCAAACTAAATATATTAAAAATCTATAACACTATGATAGTGATTTTGAAACCATGGTATAGTTACTCCTCGTAGAATTTAATAGCCTCTATTATTCTTCAATAAAATTCCTTCAAATACTTTTACTTTTACCACACTTTTGACCACAATGTGGTTTTTTCCTTCATAATTTTTTTTCAAACTTTATAAATTATATTTTAACCTTTATTAAAGTTATATATGATCCTTTAAATCTAATTTCTAACAAACAAAACTACTTCTGTTCATTCTAAAGAGTTATATCCTTTTAAAAAAACTTTGGATCATCAATTTGGGTGTTCTAATGAGATAATTCAAGTATAAATTTGACCAAAACATGTGTTTTCATACTATTTGAATTTTTAAGGGATTCATAGAAACCCTTGAGGTCATATTTATGAATTTTTCTTAGTTTTGAGACTTTTTATTTTGAAAACATAAGGTCTCTGGTAACTGATGAACTAATACCAAGTACCTTGTTGAGGGAATATTGGTTAAGGTGGCTCTGTGAGGTCTATAAGCTACCCATTAGACTTATAGATGTTACAAAGTGGTATGGAATCAGGTAATCAGTGAGTATCAAATTTATTTTTTAAAATTTTTAATTAAATTAATTAATTTCATTATATTTTATAAAATGAGGAAAGCCGAGTTTATGAGGCCAACTATTAAGAGTTTTTACACTCTCCCTTATCCCTTATTCTCACTTTCTCCTTGATGGGATTTAATTTGTTCATTATCAATTACTTGTGTGGTCGGTCTCTAGGAGTATATATGGGTTAGGCTTAACATCATTCATTGTTTAATTATTTTCTTATCTTTATTTCAGTGAGTTTCAATAAAAATATATATTTTAGATATTTTTATATGGTTTCTTGATCTCTTCCTCCTTATATTTAATCAAGGTGTGGTATTTTACATACAAGATATTACTACTACCAAGTATGTGGTGCCTATATATTTCATTTTTTATATATATGTTTATGCATCAACAGATTTATGCGAATGGGTTGGGTATTGTGTGTGACCATAATGGAACCACTTGTGAATTCTATTGTTTGTGTGAAATGCATAAGTAAAGTCTCATATGGGTATCAATGGGTTATTCCATGGGTATATCTTATTATTTATTGATAAATTTGAGATTTTTTTTAGAAATTATTCATGCACAGTAAAGTGATTATTCTTGTGATGGCTTGCTTGTTATGGTTCCTTAGGAATGAAATGGGAAATTTTTTTCAGGTTATAGGGTGATGTGGTTCACTAATATGAAATAGGTGGTGATAAACACTATTTTTTGTGGTGATTTATATTTTCAAAATGAGTTGAGTTTATAAGTTTTTGGTGATTTCCACTCACCAAGGGGATATGGTTGTTAGGGTAATTTTCACACTGATAGAGCCCAAGGGGTGGCGTTGACTACAGTTATCCTGTGATGTACTCCATAGATGGGAGGCATAGTTTTGAATATGGTGATCATAAGTTTAGAGGATGGATACACCACAGAGATATCCACAAGATATGATTGGTGACTAAGATCCCCAAATAGAAGTGGGTGCTCATAGTCCATGGGTTTCATTAGGCTATTTAGAAAGTGGTTGGAATGAGAATCAGTTAACCATGGAAATTATGGTATGATATGTGGAAATTATTTCAGTTTCATTATTAATGTCTTGGAATAGTTGGTGGGTTATTTATGGTAATGTATCTCAATGTGGTATGAAATCAGTTTTAATTCTATGGGTGCTTTTGATGTGATAAATCATGGGTATATCATCACACTCCAGTATTTTCTAAAGTTGGTAGAGTAACCATTATGGATTGATGATAATAGTATATATTGTGTTGTATTATTGTATTAATCTCATTTATTGCACTTTTTATACACATGTATACATGTTTATGATATCTAGGGACACTTTTGGTGGTGGTAAATTGATTCATTACACACACCATGTACAACTCCTACAATATATGTGTAAATTCTATTTCTAATGATGTAAGAAATGTTTAAGGGACCTATGACTAATGTGTAGTGGGTTTTAGTTTTATTGGATGCATGGGTAGGTTGGTGATGGATTTTGGATCCTGACTAAGTGGTTTCTCGATGCTAGAATATAGTTTTTTTATTCTTTTTGGTTATATCTATTTAAAATGGGCCTACAATAGATCTAGTACTTTTTTATATGAATTGAATGAAATTATAGATATTTATTATTCTTACCATGTGATATATTTATAGTTATAATCCTAATATTAACTTGTGTTTTTTTGTATATCATTTTATTTTGTTTCTTTTTATAGTTTTATCTCTAGATTATAGTCTCTCCATTATCATCTTTGAGAACCTCATTTTTAGTTGGCATACTTTGGTATATGAGGAGGAATTTCTAGGGTTAGTGGCCCCCCAGATCAAGTTTTTTTAGGAAATCTAGGTTAGGTACACTGCAAATTAGCATAAAATCAAGGTTTTTATAATATTGTACCATTTATATTATTTTTCTATTAATTATGGGATGGTAGAATGTATATCTAACAATGTGTTGGGACTTTTAATATATGATGTATTATGTTCCTAGCCAGAATAAGTAATATATTTTGACCAATTCACTGGGGAATTGGGACTATTATTTTGGTTTTCATGGATATGGTTGGGTTATTTGGAATGAATAAGATATTGTTTAAATGTTATTGATTTATGGTGTGACTCTTGAACCAAAGAATAACTAGGTGGTACTCATGCATCATGTTAGAAATTAGGACTCACGTGACATGTGTGTTCTTGATTTTGTTTTCAATTTTTGTTTTGGAAGGGGAGTTTTCTATTTAAAGGGTTAAATAACCTATATGGTGTTTTACTATATAGATTCTTAATATAATTTTACTTAGCTAAATTGGGTTTGTGGTTTCAATTTTATCAGGTATGTAGAACCAATGTGTGTATAGTGTGTGTGGTACTGGACCCTGAAATGAGTAAGCATAGTCATAAGGCTAGATAAATGAGGATTGTATATGAGTAGGGAGGTGTATATGATAGTGGTAAATACTTCCTATTATAGTTTTCCCTATCTATGATATCTAAGCTATGATATATGTGTTGACAATGGTATTTTATTTTTAGTGATATTCCACCTTAGTGGACTTTGATGCAGCATTCAGAGGGAGAAGATATGGTCCCACCATGGAGTGAAACAATTATGTCCATAGAGGTAGAATATGATAATGATCTACACATATAGGTTATGATATTGGAAAGTCATTCATAATGGATAGATAAGTTAGTACAGTGGTTTTATGATCATATCAGGGTGATTTTTATATAAGTTGTTAAAATAATTGATTTGGGAGCTTATAGAGCCAAGTAATCCATGGAATATCTGATGGTGGAGCTCAAGACTTGGTATCCTCCCTTATTCCAAGGAGAGGGTGGGACTTTGGTAGCAAAGATTTAGAATGATTCTATTTATAATAGCTTCGATTATACTGATATGTCTCTAAGGAAGAGAGTTAAGTTGGTGATGTACATTCTCAAGGTACCATAGAAACACTAGTGAGATGTACAGGTAAGGTTTATCGGTATAAGGGGTGAACATGAAGAATTTATAGGCAATGTTATTTGAGAACTTATTTCTTGAGACATTGAGGGTGGAATTATTTCATGATTTCATTCACTTGACATAAGGGAAGGAATCAATAAAGGATTATGTTTCTTGGTTCAATTATTTGATATATTTTTCAAAAATGTTGATAGTGGATGAGATCACCAAGGTGTGAAGATTTTAGGATGTTCATCAAAACTCCACCAGTGTATAAATAAATATTTTTCGGTTGACATAATTCTATAAGTTGGAGAAACAAGTGCTGATATCGAAGAGGAACCTGAATGAAGGGAGTCTGACAAGTTAGGAAACATTTTCTTATGGGATAGGTAGATGAGATTTAGTTAGCCTGAAGAGAATGTATGAAGAGATACAATGTTATATAAAAGTTATATTATCAACATTTCAAATGTGAAGTGGGTCTTTAGATAGGCCTTAAAAGTGTGGATAGATATGGCATGTTTGGGCCTAGTGTGATTCACCACCTAATAAGTGTTAAGATTGAAAAAATAGGGAACCTAGTGATATTATTTTGGGTGATCTTATATTTTTATTTATTTCATGGATCATTTCATACTCATGACTGTAAGGTAGGTCTATGAGTAATTTCAGGAGGTAGTATCTAGGAATCATATACACGCCTAGGTTATGGTAGTGTATAGGAAACACAAAAGTGGGGGCAGGGGCCAACACTGAGTGTGAATTCATAGGGAGAAAATCCCCCCAAGAATTTAGGCTTCAATTTTTATACACACAATCAAATATAATTTCATAGATCATTCAAAATATTCAATGATAGTCAAAGGTGTGTCATGAGTGTGTTGGTTTTTTCATGATGGGTATTAGTGTATGGTGAGGATTGTATGTAAATGGAACGACCAGGTGTAGGTGTAGGTGTGGGAATTGAGTATGATGTGTGATGACTATGTCATGGATGATATGTTTGGAATTTTGGGTAATAGTAAATGTAGTTACATCATTGTATTTTATAGGTTGGTTGTGGTGACATTGGGTAGGTGATTCTTATGGTGAGGAGTACCCATATATGGAATTGGTCTATTTGAATTAGTTAACTAGGTTAATTGTGGACAGATAGATGTATTTGACATCACCCTAGTATTTTTAAAATGTATTGGACCAAATAATTGGATTTTAGTATAGGTTAGTCAGTGTGTGGTCATATATGGCTTGGGGGTGATCTGTCATATGGTGCAGAGGTTGTAACGGTATTGATATTTAAGTGTTATAGTTTAGGTCTATATTAGAATAAACCATGTCCTTTAGGATCTATTTGAGTCATCAGAGGTGTTACAGAATTATTGGAGGTCAAATTTAGGTTGTTGTCCTAGGTTCCAACATTTTTCGTTTTGAAGACAAAGGACACAGGGTACTAGGTGACCTAGTACAAAGTACCCAGTGGTAGAAACAATGGTCAAAGGGTCTCTATGAGGTCCATTGGTCATCTAATAGACTTAATAAGTTTACTCATTGGGTACCAAGTACCCATTAGTAATTGATCAATTACTTCATGAGTATCTAATGGTTTTTTAAAATTAAATTAATTAATTTTTTTAAATTCTATAAAATGAGGAAATCTTATTTTGTGAGGCCAAAAAATAGGGGATTTTCTACTCTCCCTTATCCCTTGTTATTTCCTTTCCATTGGATGGAATCTAGTAATTAATCATCATTTATTTATTCATTTAATATATATGATTTTTTATAGTAAAGGCTCAACATTTGTCATAATTTTTTATAGTTTTATTGACATTGTGATGAATTTAGACTAAAATCTATGTTTAAGGGATTCTATTTGGTTTCCTGATCTCTTCCTCCTTAGATAAATCAGGATATAGGATTTAAGGTATATGATTATACTTATACCAAGTAGGTGGTTCAAACATATTTCCTTTATTATAATTAAGTTTATATGTTTTCTGATTCATGGTAATGGGAAGGGTTGTGTGTGCGATGGTAAATGGAACCACTTAAAATTTAAATTATTTTTATGATATAACTAAGTGTAGTATCAGGTGGGTATTGATTTGTTATTATAAGGATTTTTTTTCTAACATGATCATTTTGGGTATTTTTTTTAATGTTAACAATCATATTAAAATTTTGATTCTTTTGATGTTTTACTTTATATATTTCATTATAAAAAAAATAGGTGTAGTATGTGTGTACATGGGATAATGTTATTTTCTAGTATGACTCGGGTAATGATTACCATTATCTTAGTTCATGATTGAGATTAATTTTAAGGGTTATGGATTTTTTTTTTGTGATTTTCACTCCCTTAAGGATCAAGGATTTGTGGGTCATGTGCGCACAGGATATGGCCAAAGAGGTGGTTTTGAAAACTTGTTGTCTTATCAAAACCCATATATAAAATATGTTTAGTATAGATGATATTGATCATAAGTTTAGTAGAGGGATAATTCATAGAGATAGACATAGGATATAGGTGTTGATTGAGATCACCAGATAGTAAAGGGTTCACATCATATATAGGTTTTATTGAGTTTTTGAACCAATGCTTGGAATGGGAATTTGTTGACTATAAAAATTTTGGTATAATATATGGGAATAACTTTGTGGAATCATTACTAATGGATTTGGAATAGAATTTTGGGTTAAAAAATGGTCACGTATCTCCATATTTTATGGAATTGGTTGAAAGGCCAAGGGTTCTCCCAGTGTGACAGACTGTGGGTACATTTTCCCACTCTGGTACTAGTTGAAGGAGTTAAAATACTCACTATGGCCTGATGAGCATAGTGTGAAGTGAGTGGTATTATTGTAATGATAACCATTTATTACAATTTTTATACACTTGTATATATATGTATAATATCTAGGGATATATTTGGTGGTGGCCAACTAAGTTCATACGAACACCCAACACGGGCCCTTTGGGATGCATGTAATTTTTTTGGTGCATGACACAGGAAAGGGGTAAGGACCCTATGACAGGTGCATAAATGGATATAGGTATAGTTAATGCACATGTAGGTTGGAAATAGATTTTAGAGATAAACTAAGTGGACCATCGGTGTTTTGTTAGAGTTATTTTTAGTTTTTTTATTTATATCTATTTACAATCAGCCTCTGAGAAATCCAACTTTTGTTTGTATGACTGAAATGACATTATAAATATTTGTTTTTCTTACCTTATGATATTTTTTTTTTGTTCTCCAGATATCACCTTGTTTATATATATATATATATATATATCATTTCCTTGCACTGTTGTTTGTAATTTTATCACTGATAGAATACTCTCTCCACTATGATCTTATAGACCCTCGCTACTAGTCAATCATATTTGGTGTAGGGGTGGTGCACCTAAGGTCGGTAGCACTTCAACTCAGGTATCATTTGTGAGATCCTGTCCAAGGATGTCACAATGAGTTCTAACACATAATTTTTTTCCTCCATATGTTTTGTTGGAAGTCCGTAATATAAAAAATATATAAATATAAAACCATATTATAAATATTGATAAATAAAATATACATTATAAATATAAAAAATGGTTAAATCACAGAGAAAATATTTTTTTTCTTCTAAATTATAAAATGATCACTAAGCCTATATATATAAATAATATACATATATTCTGTAAATATTTATATATATTATAAAAATATTATTTATAAATGGTTTTTGATTGTATATTTATTTATATATATATATATATGATTTATTAATATTTCTCTATTTGTGGGGGGGAATATATATATATATATATATATACTTATATTCAATTCACAAATATAATTAAACACTATTAAAAATTTAAATTTCAAAATTCAACAAATTAATACTCAAGTAATTTATTATTTTACTTTAAAAAAAATTAGTTATATACAATTTTTGGACAATACATGTGTAAATGGAAAACTACATAACTATCATACATGTTTAATTGGATAATTTATGGAATTTCTAAAAATAATATTTATAATAATATATACGTGTAATATTAATTAATAAGTTTATATTTATGTGTGTGTGCTATTTTTTAAACAACTATTATTTAAAACATTTTATATTATTCATTATTACAAAAATTATTAAAATTAGGTCCATTTTGAATTAACACATTGATTTAAATTTATCCAAACTATTTAGATAAATAATTTCAAAATTTTATTAATTTAATTTTCATGGAATTGTTTTCATATTATCAGTGTTACATATGAAGCATATTTATATTTATTAAACATAAAATAAAATTATTTTCATGATATCATTACCTATGTGATTGTGTAATCATTTTTATTTTTTCAATGAGATTTATTATGAGCATGATATTTGAATTAAGTGAATCATATGAGGCCCCCACAAACATGACCATCCCAATTACATGACTTAAAGAACAAATTTCATTAAAATAAATTCCCATGAACATTTAGGTTTATAGTTTTGGATAATTGGGGGGAAAACCCATGTATTTTTTAACTAATGGAAATTTTTCCAATATATAAGAATTTTTTTAATATATAAAAAGTCTTCAACATTGCCCACAATTTTTCCACACAAGAGTCTCTTATAAACACATCATATATATTAATTTTTTTAATAACTTACAAAAATGAGAACATAATAAAAGGGTGAGATCAAATGATTATTAAGGTTTAATATAATAAATAACAATAAAAGATCAAAAGTGAGCATAAGATGATTATATTGGTATTATCAGGATACATAAGAAATTTATATACAATAAATTTTAGATCAAAAATCAGGTCATAAGGAATGTAAAAACATAATAAATGAATCAATAGAGTGTGATAACATAATTCAATGAACATAGTCCATGAGAACATAACATATTCATAAGAATAAGAATAATATTATTTCATAAAAATAAGCATAAGAAAACACTATGAACAAATCAAAGTATGTTCACCCTTTTATATTATGAATAAATAAAATTATGTATACTGTTTATATTTATAAAAAAATTATGTATTTCCACAAATTATTATCTCATGATATTTAGATCCTTAAAAAATTCATTAAAGGGAGATATAGGACCCCATCCATCATCATCCACTCAAATGAGCACCACTTTAAATCATTCATTCATCATATAAAAAAGAACCCATAGAAAAAAATGGTTTTCATATCCTTTTCAAATGGAATCTCATAATTAAAACATTCATAATTCCATAAATACTCATAACATGGTATATCCATGGAAAATAAACTAGTATCCAAATATATTCAATAACTTTTTAGGTAAATACCCTTTAATCAAGGTAATAGAGAATATAGTATTTACACTGTATTGATAAAGCATATAAAATTAATTAAATAATTTACCTAGTAAATTGATGTGTGGAATCTATGTGAACACCATTCAATCAAATAAATAGAAAATAGGGTATTCATAAAATAAGTTCATTAAAATGAAATTTATGCTTATTCACATTGGATGGTTAGGAAAAACAAAGATAGTGATGGGTCACTCCTTAGATAAAAAAGAACATTTCATAATCCTTCCAGAGAAAAAAACTAGATGGTAAAATTTGAAAAATATCTTTGATCAATCATAAAATATGTCAAAATATTTTGATGTAGATGAAAAAAAACTTTTTAGGAGCATTGGAAAAATAGATTTGGAAATAAATAATATCCTTGACCATTTAAAAATATTTATGTAAAAAATAAAATATTTTATAAACATGGAGGATTATAATTTCTTTTAGAAACCTAGAATGTTTATAGATGATGTTTCATATAAAATAGACAAAATGGTTAAAATATTTTTTCATACATAAATTGTTAAAAATAGATTCTTTTCATGGTTTGATAAAAATGACCCAAAAGAAAAATGTTAAAAAAATTAAAAAATTTAAAGAATAATAAAGTAGTATAATATGAACTTTATCAATTATTAATTTATAGATAAGAATTTCCATAAAATAAACCAATTAATATAGTAATGGAAGATAAATAAACCGGGTTAAAAAGAAGAGCTAGGGTTGGTTTCCTTACAATGGGTAAATAATGATCTAAGGGGGAAAATAAAATATTTTAAATAAATAAAAAAATCCAGAAATAATTAGAGTAAAAAATGATAGTTATTTTATAAACAAAGAGAATAAAAATTCCACATATGTACAATATTTCCAAAAAAATCATGATTTGAAATTGATATAGAAGAAGAAACCCTTATAGAAATGGTAATATAAGAATTAAAATAACACAAGAGGGATACCATGAAATGGACATTAAAATATAATGAAATGAAAGATATTAATTATACTTAATGGAAATAGAGTAGTGAATAGACTATATAAAATAATTTATGGTGTGAAATATTAAACATGTCCCATTGAATTGAAAATAGAGACAAATAAACCCTTATAATCTTGATATCCTTTGAATCGGAATCAATTTAAAGAAAGGGCATGATAAAGAACTTAAAACCCCATTAATTTTGAAAATATGGTAATATAAATTCATTAGGTATTAATCAAACAATTTTAAAGATATCATGGTTCACAATAAGAATTATGTCTTGATAAAATAAATTTGAGACAAAGAACCCTGTACTTTAATTTAAGACTTCCACTAAAGCACTCAATTCTTCTGTATAATAAAATAAGTAACTTAATAACCTATTTAAAATCCTTTTTAATATGTATAATTTTTTTTAAACTTAATATATTATTATTATCTACATGTATATTAGTTAGTTTTTTCTATTTTAAATATCGAGTGTGAGTAATCTTAATCATTTTGAACTAGTTTTATAATTCTGGTGTTTTTATTCATTATTATCCCAAATTTAATCATTCCAAGATAATAAAAGGTACTAAAATGTATGTTTTATAATTATTTATAGTGTTATGATTTCATTATATGTGAGTTTTGGTAACAATCCTTAAATATTAAATTGACAATAATGGTGTTTCGGTGATTTTTAATGAACTGATGTTCATATCTTTATTATATAAGGTTGATTACATCTTCCACCATTGAACACAATATAAGGAAAAAAATTCAATAAAACTTTCAGGCTTTGGTACTTGACCCCATGACCACCCCCCCCCCCCCCCCCAACACTTACCACCCCACCACCAATGGTGGGAAAAACGTGTGTATGAGTTATTTTTGACTCCCAGTGGGGAGTGACAAAGCCCAGACCGCACCACATGTTCCCTAACTAGGAAATTTATTTGAACTGGCCTGTGCAGAATTATATTTTTTAAATATTTTTATGGATTTTAATAAATTATAAATTGATTTTAAAAAATAATAAATAAACTAGATTATAAATAATATATGTTACTCCATGGAGACAATAGTCTACACATATATATGGTTAGCGTTTTCATTTATCAGTAAATTAGAGAGGAAGAATGTGGATTCTAATTTTTATCTTCATAAAAATAATTATATTAAATATATGTCACATTTATTTAAAAATTTAATCCTTGTAACCAGATAATAATGGTGGTAGTGAAAAACATAAGACGTCACTTCGTGGACACAGTAGCCCGCACAGATACAGGAATGGAATTTTTGTTTTTATTAATGGAAAAGGGGAAAGGTGGTTAATGATTTTACCTATAATGAAAAAATATTTATAATATAAATACTTAATTCATAATATAATATTGTGAAAAATATATTTGAAAGGGAAAGATATAAAAGAAACAATGTCAGGGAAAAGTTGGTACTCACATTAAGAACTTTGAGCTTCTCTTTGAGGGTTCCTTGAAAAGGAAGAATTAGGTAAAACTCTTCTAAAAATGAAATAAAGGAAGTTCAAAAGTATATGGGGTTAGTAAAAAGGTTAGAGTCTCAAAATGAAAATAAAATTTAGTGTGTTCTTAAAGGGGTGATGAGAGGCCCCTTTTATAAGTGGTTAGGATGGTATTTTTTAATTATTTCAGCTTAATATAAAAAGATCGCACGTTTCAAATGATAAGAAAAATCCTAAATAGAAAATAATTGACTATAGATATTTTTGATCCATATATAAACCACTAAATTAGAATCTTTTTTTACATGTTAGGCCTTTTACCTATTGGGATAACCCATTTTACCCTTTTGTATTTTACCGCGGTAACTATTTTTTACCAAAGTAATTAATTTTTTATGAGTAAAAATAAAATAGATCTTATTAAATAATTTTTAAATACTTATTGTAAATATTAAATCCATTTTATCAAATAAAATTACTATTTGTAAGAAAAATCAATTTCAACATTAGCACATGTAATGCATAAAAACACATTTTTTAGGTATATTTTTAAGCTCAAAATTTATGTGTATGATAAAATTATAAATATGTTTAATTTTCATGATATAATTTTTTTAATTAAAAAAAATTAGTTTTATGTCTCTTTAAAAGAAATCTAAAACTAAATTTTACCAAAATAATATTTTATTAAAAGAAAAGACTGAAAATGGTTTTTTATTAGAAAATATTACTTATGTTCATAAATTTTTAAAAATGGGTTTTATATATTCATAATGGTATTTAAAAATTTATATTTTTATTCCTTAGATACATATTTTATCATGAAAAATATTTTAGTAAAAACAATATTTTTTAATATAGACTAAATATCAATTATTTTATAAAAAATCCAAAAAATTCATACCCAGCTAATTTTCACATTATGAATAAAAAAAATATCTGATTTAAATTCTAAAATTTTTAAATATAGATTTTAATTGAAAATAAAAAAAATATAAATAAAACTAATTTTATTGATATATTTCATTTTTTAACATTAAGTGTTCTTAATATTATTCTATTTCATTTTAAAATTTCAAGAATATAATATTATATATTATCATAATAATTATTTAAAATTGGTTCATTTAATTTAACACTTTAATCATTAATTGGGAATGAAAAAACATTTTTAATCATTTTAGTTATTTATCCTCTAAATTTAATAATTTTTAATTGATTACTATCCATATATTTACTAGATTTTTTATTATTATTATCATTTTATTTAATAATGTTCATAAAATATGTTTTGGTTTGTTTTAGTTTAGTGTTTCATGTATAGAAATCAAACATTTATTTAAGGATAATCCATAATAAAATCTCTGGTCAATACATTCTCCCCTTAAATAAACTACATCCTAAAAATTTCACTTATTATCCAATTAAAAAGTTAATGGTGAACATGAATCAAGATTTAATTTTCAATAAGTTTAAATCATCACTATATTTGGTTTAACTAGTGAACTAATATTTTCCCTCATAATTGGAATATAACTAGTGTTGAGTCTTTATCTAACCATTTGTGTTAAATAATCCAATATAATGGGAGTAATATTTCATAGGGAAATTGTAGTCAGTCTTATATTAATATGTGGTCATGGGTTGATTTTTAGATGTGATTTTATAAAATTGGAAATTATCATGGTTATTAGGTCCACTAGGTCGAATATCCTGAGAGGGGGGTGAATCTGGGTATGACAGATTAAAACTCTCTTCCATTCAGATCTTGTTTCATTATTAGACAAAACTCAATTCTCTCTTCCTCCCATAGAAATATAGGAACATATATGAAATAATGCATAGGACACAGTAATTTTTACTTGGTTCAACCCCATTAGGCTACATCCAAGGAGAATACGATGGTAATGTGCCAATGTACCAAATTCACAAGAGCTCACTGCTAATAATGAGTAAAAAGTTCATGCTAGATCTTCTATGCCTAGGATCAATGTATTTACAAAGTTTAGGTTTTTCTCACTACATTCCCAAGGGTCACTACCTATGCCTCTTTCTCTGGCACATTTCCAGTGGAAAGGGTCACCGTCTTCCTCTTCCTTCACTCACTGCTTTTAGAAAGGAATCCACTCACAGTTTATCGACTTGTATGTCAAACACAGTTTATGGACATGTAAGTCCCATCATTTTCAGGAATTCCTGCATCCTCAACTATATGTAGATGCTCTGTTGAAGTTACTTTTTCACATGCAGATGAAGTCCACCTTCCTGGGTACTGTTAGGTACCATAAAATACTTTCGTAAACTGATTTGAAACTTTTTCAAGATTCCTTGAGAAAAATGTGAACCACTTTCCTCTCCTGTTTATTGGGTATTGGGATTGGTACGCAAACCACCTCCTCCACATATAGTTGCCGCTTCTATGAACCTACCTTCATCCACGGACTGTCTCTACCTTTGAGATTGTGTACCACTATTGCGTACTGACTCCGTTAACCTCCTCTGTGAAAACCCTTCTGTCTGCGAACTTTTCTCTATTCATAGACTGCCTTGGCTTCCACGTACCTAACTACCTTTTCGGGTTAAAAATCACCATAAACACCTTCAGTGTGAATCACTTTCACCTTCGCAAGCTTAATTTGGCCTTTTTCGAAATCCCAGAGAAAAATATTTTCTCTAATGAAGTTTAATCTTCATAGTAATCAGTGGGACTCGCGTTTCTTATATAGGAAAATATATCCGCTTAATCTGCTAAATCTAGATTTACTAAATCTTCAATTAAATCCTCCACCGCATTCTGATTCTTTAGCCACCACGAACCGCAAGCCATCTTTGAACCATTTTCCTGCGCGCTTCATATACCACCTTTGCTCCAACACGGTTTACCTCCTCTACTGATGCCAAACCATCCACGTACCACTCCGCCGCTCAGCCATGAACCTTTTTTAGTTTCACAAACCACATCCATGAACCACTCTCACTGCCTGGTATGTGGCTGCATACCCTTCTCGGACATCATACGTGATCCATGTCCTAGTCTCCTCATTACTCTTTGAAAAACACCAACCATTATTATTTGCAGTCAGCTAACTTTTTTAACAAACACAGCCACACCCAAAACATAATGAAAAGATGCATTGAGGGATTTTTTCCCAAAAATGGCCCTTATGTCAAGAGATCAAATACATGCCTAATATCAAAATAAAATTTTACTAAAGTAAAGATAATAGGATTTTATAGAAAGAACATTCCTATAAACATCTATTATAGAGAATTTATATACTTTGGTTACAATATTCATACCACCAAAAAATTATATTAATAATTAAACATCTTGTAATCAAGGTGAAGATTTTAATTTCTTAGTTACATAGGAGTAGGTTAAACAAGATATGAACACAATACTCACAGTTTCTAAGTGGCCAATCAATGTTCCACACTCCATATCATTTTTGAAACCCACTTCTATAGTTGTGGTTTCATAGACCATCCAATTTCTTAGAATTTGGAGTCTAGAATCCATATTTTCCCTTGGGTAAGTTCATTTTCTTGGATAATTTCCAAGTTATCTGTATTCAAGTCATTAAACAATTAGTGGTACCTCTGGACAAACTCTATTTTCTTTCACCATTTCCATTGAGATCTTTACTTTTCCTCATTAATTAGTTTCTTTATTCCCTCTTTTTCCTTAAATAAAAAATCTCCCAATTCCTTTAAAAAACTTATTAGTTCCACTTCCCACATTTTTGACATGAAGGAAATTTTATATTATTTCCTTTAACATATTTATCACTTGAACTTCCATGAGACTCCATCCTTCACTTCTTTGGTGTGTTTGGAAACTCTAATAAGTTTACATTGTTAATCATAATTCTTTATAGATGGTTGGGTATAATCAAAATATTTCTCACTACAAATATTATCATTTCAGGTTGATCATCAGTAAAATCTCTTCGTTATCCATGGAATTAATTGTTGAAATTATTTTTTAGTTCTTTATACATTACTAAAACTAAAAGTAGTTAACATTAGTGATTATGACAACTCATGTCTTTAATATTCCTTAATTCATAATTTATTACATAAAGGTACACATAAAACAATCCCAGAATATCATAAAGCATAGTTTATTTGGGATATTAGGTACATAGCATAAAAACTTTTAACATAAATACAAGGTCATTATTTAAAACCTCCTTAACATGATCCAAAAATTCCATCATTCTTCTAAAACTACACAGGATAACCTAGGGACATACATAAGCAAGGGATAATTTTTAAATCCCAGTAAGGGAATAAAAAAAGCTTGGAATAAGGTTAAGTAGTAAATTTGAACCAACATTCATATCAAGGTAACATAATATGGGTGATAATCATAATCTTAAATAATGAGGCGTGATATAACATGATAATATAAAGGCTATATAGGAATCTGGAAACCACATAAAACATGGAATGATAAACATAATTAAAGGATAACCACAAAGAAATAATAATGTATTTTACTTAATATAACCTCCCATGAACCATATAAGGAATCTCATGAGATAAAAACATTACCCAATTCATTTAAGGACTACATAATTTTGGGCCCACCCGCACTTTCATATCATGTACATGTATAAGTGTGCACCATATATCATACAACATAACGATGTATTTAATAAATTTTAACCCCATGATTAAGGAGTTAGGATTACCTAAATATAAATCCCCAATAAATTAAGTACAGTTACAATGAGATGAATACCATTGAGTTGAAATGGATTCAGGTATTCACTACTCAAATGTTTGGCATAGAAAATCACATGATCATTTCGGAAGCATAACGGATGTAAATAAAGATTTATAGAAAAGATGAATGATAGATAAATTGTTATATAATTACTTTTCAATCATAATAATAGTAATAGGTATGTTTTAAAACATATCCTAACTTAATAAATTGGAAATCAAATGGCAAGACATAAAGAAGGTTCTGGAATAAAGAGGAGAAGGAGAGGATCCCTTACCTTGAGAGGGTGGTTCTAAAAGAATAGAAAGAGATTATTGAGAGAATTGGAGAACCTAAAGAGAGATATAGAGAGTTAATTATAGATTAAATATGTTATCCAAGTGTTTTTAGTGAAGATTAATGGGAGGTTGGATGGATTTATAAAACAAAAAAGACGAGGATTCTTTATTAATTTTTAAACCTGGGTCTTAGAATCTATATGTTAAATTAATCCAAATCACAAAAAATACCATGTTTTTTGAAATATAAGAGTGTATTTAATTATTTAATAAGTCCAAGAACCAAACTTATTAAAATAATACTTTTGGTTATGTGGAAGTGAGTCATTTTTATAAAGAATTGATTTTAAAACCTTAAAATGTAATATAGGTTTTGGAGGATTCATTAAGGGTTTGTAAAATTAATAAAATAAAATAAAACAAATTTATTAATTGGGAAACATAATTTTGTTTATATATACTCTTTATATTATTTATTAAATTACTTTTTGGCTTTTATAATGTCATAATACATGCAGTATATTTATACGATATTTAATTTTGACCCAAAAATTTGAACTTCTCTGAAAATTATGAAAAAATAACCATTGGATAATTTCAACATGATTATTTCAAAACTAATATTTATTTTATGAAAATAATTCTCTAAATATGATAATTTACACTCTTAAATCAAAAATAATCGTTCATTGAAAAATAGTGTTTTTTCTAATAATAACAATTTTCTGACCCTTATAAAAATTACATTTGACTTCATAAAATTATATTATAATTTAAATTTAATAAATACTATATAATAAAAATATTTTATTAAAATATAATTTATTTTAAAAAATATTGAATTCATTAAAATTGTGTCTTGATTGAAACTATATATTTCCCAAAAATAAAATTTATGTTTCGTCATGTCATAATATAATTTTTTTTCAAACTTATTATTTAATAATTATAAAGTAATAATAAAAAGGATGAATATAATCATTATTTTATTAGAAATAAAAAATAAAAACTCATTCTATTAAGGTCTAGATACATAACCTGTTATTACATCGATGTATTCCCAATGAGTAAGGTGTGCAATGGTGATATTTTCTTAGGGTGTTCTGGTGAACAAGGTTTGGGTCGTGATCTCAATGAGATTGAAATTATAATGTGAATTATTTTTCTCAAGCATTAGTTGTTTAATATTGGATTAGGATTAGTCAGTACAAAATCCTAGTGATGATACCACCCTCATAATATTAGATAAATGGGATTCATAGGGCACGATCCTACTAGTCAAGGTCATCTCTCCTTCCATCTATATCAATTAGAATTTATCGTAAACCTTCATATGTTAATCATAATGGTCACTATAAAATATATATATATATATATTATCAATGGTTATAATGATTAATGGTCTTTTAAATCCAATGGAATATAACTTATAATAGTCTAAAATAACCAAATTAGTGCATGTGTTTTCTATAGCTACATTACTTAATAATACATTTATTCATTCAAAAAGGAAAATTTAATTTATAAAATTTCAGGTAGTTATAGTGATGAACACCATAAGAGAATTATTATAAGATAAGTACATAAAAAATTCGACCTCAAAATGTCCTACTATTAAAAATTATTACATTAGCTTTCAGTTCATCTTAAATCGCTCTTTGTCTAATATTAGTTTCTTTAGGTTGGGTTCTCTCATATTCCTAAACCTAATTCCATAAAATAATATATATTTCATAATGTCTTGTAAAGAGAATGTTATTAACCTAATCATATCCCCTAGAAGTTTCTATCTAGCAGTAAATTCTTAGTCTCACTCATCATGCACCTTATTAAATATTGAGTTAATACTTGACTGGCCTTTTTTAGTTTAATTACTGATAGGTGCATCTATGACAAAGTTTCATCCACCTGCCAGTATTCAGATAGGGATTTATTTGGATGTTATCCTATACGAGAACTTATCTCTATGATTTTTACTAAATTTATTTTAATCCAATCCCAAAGATATTTAATATTACATCTACTAACCTAAAGGGTTATCTATACATTTGAAATTATCATCAACCTTAACTTATCACTCCTTGATGAAATTTAAATCCTAAACCAATTATATCCCAATATCTAAAATTATCTAAAACATGATTTGATACCAACTATAACACCCCAAGAATTTTATTGTCTCAATTACATAACTTAAAGAAAATATTATATTATAATCCATTCCCATGATCTTTTAGGTTTAGAGTTTTAGAGAATTAGTACAAAACAAAACCTTGTATTTTTCAAATAATTGACATTATCCCACTATATAATAAACTAATTAATCAATAAAAGGTATTCAATATCTCTATCCATACAATATACTCTTATATAAACATAAAATGTATTACATTTCTTCATAACTTGGATAAATGGAAAAATAATAAATGGGTGATATCAGTAAGGTTATACATATTTTATATCAATCAATGATCGTAATTTAGAATTATATAAGCATATAGTTATAATTAGGATACAAAATGAAGTTATACTAAATAAGTCATAGATCAAAAATTAGGGCATAAAGAATAAAATAACATAATAAGTAAATCAAGATTGTGTGGAAATATGATTTAATGAGCATGATCCATAAAAAAATAGAATATTTATAATAATAAAAATAATATTGTGACATAAACATAATCATAGGAAACATAGTGAACAAATACAAGTATATACACCCTTTTATGTAGTGAAAAAATCCAATTATGTCCACCCTTTTATATTGTGAATAAATCCAATTATGTCCATGAATCATTATCACAAGAGATATAAATCCTTAAAAAATGCATTGGAGGGTGATATAAGACCCCACCTGTCATCATCTATACATATGAGTGTCGCTTAAAAAAAATAATTCATCATATAATAAATAACCCAAGGAAATAAAATGGGTTTCATATAATTTTCAAATTTAATAATGTAAGGAATATATTTATAATTCCATAAATATTCATAACATGATATACCCATGGAAAATAAACTATTACCCAGTTATATTTAATAAGTTTTAAGGTAAATACCCTTCAATCAAGATAATAAAGAATATGGTATTCACCCTGTATAGATAAAGGGTGTACAGTTGGGTTAATAATTTCCTGAATCTATCGATGTATGGAATATAGGTGTACACCCTTAAATAAAAGAAACTAAAAACATGGTATTCGAAAAGGAAATAAATTGGAAGAAAAGTTATTTTTATTCATAGTGGATGGTTAGGAAAGACAGAGTTTGTGATGAACTACTTGTTTGATAGAAAAAAATTTGTAATACATCCAGGGGAAAAAGGTGGATAGTAAAATTTGAATAATATCCTTTATCAAGCATAAAATATGTAAAAAGATATTTTTTTTTATAAAACACTTTTTAGGAGAATTAGAAAAATCAATTTGGAAATAGGAATAATCCTTGACCTTTTAAAAATATTTCTTAAAAAAATTATAAACATGGAGGATTATAATTTATTTTAGAAATAAATAAAGTGTAGAGTGGTTTTCATAGAAAAATAAAAAATGGAATAAATATTTGCACACATAGAAGCTGTTAAAATATATTATTTTCACACATTTATGAAATTAAACATACAAAAACATTAAAAATTTATTTTAAAACTTTTAAATAAGGTCTAAGTAGTAGAATATGACATTAATAATTTATAAAGGAATATAAAAGGATATTTTTAAAAGGAAATAATAAATATGGTAATAGTGAGAAGAAATATAAAATCACAAAAAAATATGAGAGTAAAATTATGGCGTATTTTAGAAACAAAGATAATACAAATTCCCCCGAAGGATAATCATTCAAAAACAATACTAATTTGAAATTGAGATTGAAGAATAATATTTTATTGTAATAGTAATGTAAGAATCACAAGAACATAAGTGGGTTACCATGAAACAGTCATTCAAATATTATGAAATGTAAGATATTCATTATACTTTAAAGAAATATGGAATTTAATACACTATATAAAATAAATTAGGGTGTGAAACATCAAACATGTATCATGGAATTGAAAATAGAGACAAATAAACCCTTATAACAATGATATCCTTTAAACCGAAATCCATTTAAAGAAAGTACATGATATGGATCTTCAAACCCTATTAATTATATGAATATAATAAAATAAAATCATTAGAAAGTAATTAAGACATATTAAAGATATCATGGTGCATGATAAAAATTATTTATCACGAAATTAAATTTGAGACAAAGAACCCCCTACCTTAATTTCTAACTTCCACTAAAGCACTTGAATCTCATTTATAAAAAAAATAACTATATTAAAAACTTATTTATTAGCATTTTCATTTCAATAATATTTTATAAAAATTATCTATAATAATTCTCTATATGTATATTAGTTAGTTATTATCTATTTTCAATATTGGGTATGAGTAATCTTGATCATTTTGAACTAGTTTCATAATAGTGGTGTTGTTATTTATGATTCTCCAAATTTTCATCATTATTATATCATAAAAGTTAATTGAATTTATTTTTTATAATTATTTATAATGTTATAATTTCATTATTTGGTATTTTTTGTTATAATATTTAATGATGAGATCGACAATAGTCATGTTTTGTTGATTTTTAATGAACAGGTGTTGGCATCAAAATTAATGAGTTTAATATTAATGTTACCATTTTATAACCAAATTAAATCATTATTTACTCATTTATATCACATATTATCATTAATTAATTTCTCATAGTCATCCATGATATTATTCAGATTATTGTTCAAGTAGATGGTTAGACCGACCCAGACAAGAATATAAGATAATTAGTGAATGAGTATAGATGAATGTGGTTTATTTTGGAATAATATCACTATTAAAGAATAATACTGATAGTATTTAGATATTTTTGGCATTTTAATCATATTTTATGATATTTTAATAAATAATAATGAAATTAGATGAAAAATGAGATATGTTATGTCATTGAGGTGGTAGTCCACAAATAAGCATGGTTAACGTTTTCATTTCTTGAAAAATGAGAGGGAAAAGGGTGGCTAATAATTTGAATCTAAATAATTATAATTATATTTTATCTTTCAAATTTATTCACCATTTTCAACCTTATAACCATATAAGAGTGGTGGTGGTAAAAAAAGACATCGATTTGTGGAGATAGTAGTTCATAGAGACATACGAATAACATTTTATTTTTGTTGATGGAAAAGTGGAAAGATTGATAATTATTATTCTAATAATATAAAAAATTAATTATAATATAATTATTAAATTAATCATATAATATTGGGAAAATATATACGAAAGGGAAGGATAGAAAAAAAATGATAGGTAATATTCAACACTTATGTTGACAACTTTGAGCTCCCCTTGGTGGATTCCTTAGAAAGGGAATAATTAGGTCAAAATATTGTGATCAAAAGATAAAGTAAGTGAAAATATTTACAGGGGAAGGAGAAATGGTATATTTTCAATCGAAAATTAAAACTTAGAGTTGTCTTTAAGGGGTAGTGAGAGGGCCCTTTTATAAGTGGTGAGAATGGAATTTTTTAATTATTTCATCTTAAAATAAAGAGAAAACACATTTCACATGTCAAAAAGACACCAAAATGGAAAATAATTGATTATAGATAAGTTTATTTTCAATTAAAACCTCAAACACTCAATTATAAATATTTTTTAACATGTTATCACTTTTACCCCTTTGTTATCCCATTTTACCCTTTTGGATTTTACCACGATAGCTAGTTTTTACCGAAGTAATTCATTTTTTATACCTAAAAATAAAATGGAACTTATTAAATAATTTTGTAATAATGATTCCAAATATGAAATAAATTTTATCAGATAAAATTTCAATATGTAAGAAAAATAATTTTTAACATTAGCGCATGTAACACGTGGAAATCATATTTAAGAAAAAGTGTATTTTTAAGATTAATATTTATGTGTAGGATAAAATTATCAATATATTATAGTTTAATGAAATAAATAAGATATAAGGTGAGGATCAGAGGCCCTTTATTGATAAATAAACTCAAACGAAAAGTAAATAAGGAGGAGAATACAGGGAAAAAATCATCAAAATGACATCAACGCACTCGAGAGAGAGTGTTCATACTGTGATGGAAGAGTTGAGCACCCCGACCATGTGGATGTATCCACATCATCCAAGTCTTTGCCTACATCCAAGGACCACTACCATCATCCAAGATCTCAACATTCACATCAATATTTTTTCTTTTAACTCCAGTCTGATCATCAGTTGTTTTTTCATCCTCATCACCATTGACAGATGCAAGCAATTCTGATGGATTATGAGTACTCTCATTTTTAATTCCTTTCTATCTCTGGGTCTGAGTTATAACATTTCATGGTAGACTACAAGGTGACCCCACTACTTTGGAATTTTTTATACCATCGCAACTAAGAAAGTTATAATGTGGTTCGGGCGTGGAGGCTTAGAAACATTTCATTAAGGAATCAATTTTTGCATCTTGTCCAGCTCGAGTGGGTTGACTCGAGCTATGGACTTTCACAGTGATCTATACAGTAGCCAATTTGGGGGGGAAATAGGATATTAAAAACATGGATGTATCTATATGGTCCTTAGCATGCAGAAATTCAGAAGAAAGGGAATTGATAGCTCCAACCTTAGAAAACAGATCATGCATCAATGTTGCTTTAATTAGTGCACTAAAGGTACCTTTCAAAGGAGAGGTCTTCTTATTGGTGGAAGAGGGATTAGTAGCTCCTGAAACTACTTCCTTGACTGCTCAAAACAAATTACAATCAGTATAATTTGACGAAAAATAGTAACTCATGGGGTTTTACATTCTTATTTCCTTCCACCTATGTAGAGGAAGTGATCAATTATTTTTTGGATTTATATTTCTTTGAGATAGAAATATACATCTTATCTTTTCCCTTTTATCTTTTAGTATTAATCAAAATTTTCACTTGCCATAGGTAAGAGTCTTCATATTGTTGAGCAGTACATTCCAAGATTTTAAGGCTATCAATTGATTCACCATCATTATCTTCCTTTGAATCCCTTGTCAACATATCATTGAAAGAGGTCCCATTTATATCAATTTTATCAGAAATACAATCGGTGGGTATATGACTATCATCGTCAAGATCTTCCCAGGAAAACAGAAATTTCTTATTTTTCTGTGGAGAAGAAATGGACTTGACAGGTTCGGTGCATCCATTTTTAACAGTTGGATCCTCATGATGAAGCCTTTAGGATTTTCCATCAAATTCATCTGATTTTTCAGTAGACTCTATGTTATTTTTTTAAAATTTTTCCTTCATTTAAGAGGTGATACTCATTTTCAGCAGCATTTTTATTCTGCTCCTTATTTTTCACCTTCCCTTAGTTAGGAACCTTTCAACAATGTTCCAAATCATGTCCTTCAATCTGAAAGTTAGCACAAAGAAGCTCTATTCTACAATAAGATACTGTATTCCCAATAACTTGAAAAGAAACACAAAATGGTGGGGTTCTCCCATACTCAATTCTAAGACAAATATCATCTTTTTGTGTTGATAAGATCGCCTTATCTATCAAATTAATACTTAAATAAACCTCTACAAGTACATGTGCAAAGTGACCATCGCTTAATTATTGAGTAACATAATTCATTCTAATCAAAACCCAATAGTAGATACAATATCGAATAGAATATTAGCATGCCACAATACCCAGTTCAGACAGTGTATTTTTATCCATACCTGAGTGTAAGTATCCTTGAAATCAAGAAAGTTGAAGTTCAATTTTCCTTCATGTAGTTGGATTGTACATGGTCTAAGATTGATGGAGTTGATACACTAAGCTCAACTTTTGAGATCCGCTAAAGGAAACAGGATGTAAACAATTCCCCGACCGAGGGAAACACATTTGAAATCAGTGAATCCCCAAATATCAGACAACCAAGAGATAAGATCTAAAGTCCACCAAGGTTTCATACATTTCATCAAGGAGGTGTGTGCAATAAATGAATGTTTTCATAGATAAACTCTTACTGAGATTTCATCATTAGATGTTGAAACATGTGTTTTTGATTCTTTCTGAACTATTAGATGGGCATGACTTGCCAAATGGATGAATGACCCTCTCAAGAAACCCTCTAAGGAAGATAGGTCTTTTAGCACTTTATAGTCCTTCTTCCTTTCTATTGTAGTCGAACCATTCTAAGTTGCATGTAGATTCACATCAAATGAGTGAAGATTGATACTGTATAGATGAGTTAGGGCAGAAGAAACTTCGAAGTGCAGTGGAGGTTTCCTTTCCTGACCCTCCATCCTTTATACCCACATTCATTTACATGAAACATAAATAAATAAATTTTTTTATTATAAAACAATTAAAATTTATGTGGATTTAAAATAAATTTGAATCTGAATTTTATCAAAAAAATATTTTATTAAACGAAAAGACTCAAACACTTTATTTTATGGGAAATTATTATTTATGTTCATAAAATGTTAAATATAGGTTTTATAAAGTCTAAATGTTATTTAAATAGTTTTACTCCTTAGATGCATATTTTATCAGGAAAAATATTTTATAATTTTTTAAGTTATACCTACTTCTTGATAGAGTCAGAAATGCTATGGTTTTAATAAAAACTATACTTTTCACTATTCACTAAAATCAATTATTTCAAAAAAATTAAAAAAACACACTAAGTTGGTTTTGAAATTTAATATTTAAAAATGATATTTTTTTATCTAATTAAAATTTAAAATTTATAAATTTAGTTTTTAAATGAAAATATTAAAAAAAATCTTGAAAAAAAAATCCTTTTTGAACATTAAGTGTTCATAATATTATTTCATAAAAATTTACAATTTAAAGAATTTAATATTATATATTATAATAATATGCATTTAAAATATTTTTTATTTAATTTAATAACACTTTAAATAGTTGATTGAAAATAAAAAATCTTTTTTAATCGGATTGGTTATTTATCCTCTTAATGTAATAATTTTTAATTGATTTCCATATTTTTATATAATATAGGTTGTATTCATCGTATAATTTTCTTTAATAATGTTTATTTAATATATTGCAGATTATTTTAGTTTAGTGTTGCATATAGATCAAGTGAATATTTATTTAAGGAAAATACATAGTGAAGTCTCAGGTTGTTAAAAATCAAATATACTCATCTCAATTATTTATCAATTATCGTAATAAACTAGTGATATACATCCAATACATTAGTTATGGTCATAAACTTTCTCAAACCTACTCCATAAAAGGTGATTGTGTCTAACATGCCCTATAAGTAAAAAAATCTCCCCTGGCCTTCAAGTAGTGTTTTACCATGATTAGAAACATACACAATGACCATTAAATTTTATAAAACATTGTATTATGTAAGATGAAATTAAAATTATGAAAATTTTCATTAAAGTTTTACCTATAACCTTCCTAATAAAATGAATATAAAGAACATATTAGTATAGAAAACACTAATGTTTTAATATTATTATTCATGTGGTGTATTTTAAGTCAATGACGTATGGTTTATCATGTTTAACCTATAACCCATGTTATCACTTTGCATAGATAAATGTATAAAAAAATTTATCACACTAAACTCACATTATAATCCTTACGTACATGATGGTTCTAAACTAGGGATGGAACCTAGTATTTTAAGACACTAAGAATATTAATATTATAATACAATATGTAAAATTGGTTTAACATAAAATAGTAAGGATGATATAATTTCTTCCTATAAATTGATACATGTTAAAAATATTTTACTATTCTATAATCGTATGACTGGCCTCTTGGAAAAAAAATCCAACACATAAAGAAATTCAAAATTCAACATGGATCGTTGAGTTCGGTGGACCTATTTATGAATTTTCTCATCCTAGTTATACTACCAAGTCGAGTTTGATTTTAAAAACATGGGTAGATGATGGTATCCTTTATAATTCCCCAAAAAATGATATTTCCAATTTTAAAGACTTTCATGGTGTAAATGATCCTTTATTAATTGTTGATGATGACCTATAATTGTGTGCATAGCCTATGAGATCATGTTAAAAAATATATTTTTTAGTCTATAGGTTTTATTGATGTTTTATTATGATATTGTGATGATATTTTTTATAGAATATACTTTCAAAAAGTAAACAAATTAGTAGATCACTTACACCATGTTTTTTATCATGTGTTTGATATCCTAAGTCAAAGTGTTGTAGAATATATAAATAAATATAAACTTGAATCATGTACATATTTAGAAAGATCATGTTTATGATGAGATCTTTGAATAAATATTTACAACTCTTCATGTAAACACTTGAACACCTCATCAAGAAAAGATAATATGGTTGACGTCATCAAAATAAGAATAATTATTACACTCAAAGGTACCACACTCCTCACTTGTCATTTGTACATTGATCATATCCTTTTATTTGTTAACAATGATCTTGGTCATGTCATCCCAAGACTCTTCAATATATCATTGCCTATATTTTTTATTTTCATACTTCACATCAAAAATGTTATAAAAAGTTAGTGATTCTAAATATATAAAGAAATAGTTCATTTAATTTTATTTTTTCACAAATAAATTTAATTAATTATGAGATAAAATCTTATAAAAATATGGAAATAATTTTTTTGGAAATATATTGTAATTTATAATGATTTTGATGATGAACCACTTATAACTAATATTTAGAATAAATTTTAAATGGTTTTTTTATATTATAAACTGAACCTAATATTTATGGATAAGGATGTTAAGTGATGAATCCAAGAAATTAAAACTATTTAACCTAATGTCAAAGAGGGTAAATGGCATGTCAGTACATAAATTATTATTTTTCCAGAATTACTCTCAATAGTTTGTCTAACCCTTTTCCTTCACAAAAATATAAAATATACATATAAAAATAATATAGAAAAATATATTAATTTAAAACTATTTAATATTATAAAATATGCACACTTTTTATGAAAACAAAATATTTTAAAATGTAATTTATTAGTAAATTTTATACAAATTTAAAAATAATATATTTTAATATATAGAAACTCAAAAAAATATCATTTATTAAAAAAATCTATGGTTACACACATTATATGTACATGACATAGATAAAAAAGGAAAAAAGGAAAAAACGACAAAATAAATTTTATGTGCTTGATGGACCATTTTGGAAGTCTATAAAACAAAAATGATAAATAAAAATAATAATTATAAATTTATTACATACATTATGCATAGGAAAAACATAAAAAAATTAAGAAAAAAATCAATAAATATTAAATAATTAATATGAAAATATTTTTTATAAAAATATTTATATATAAACCAACTAGGAATATACTTAATAGAACACAATATATATATACACACACACGTGTGTGTGTGTGTGTGGTAAGATCCCTATACATAGGAAAATACCTGAGTATGGTTCCCAAGTTTATTTAGGCCCTCATTTATTATCGAGGGTAATAGTACCATGGTTACAAAAATTGGAAAACACTAAGGGTTGCACACCACATGTTGGGGCTTCTTAAACGGAAAAGGAAAGAAAAATAATTCTACTAAAAAAGAGTCAAACATTCAATACAAATCCTAGTTTATAAAAACCGAAAAGAATTAAAAAAATAGAAACAAACATGAAGTAGTAAAAATGGAATCTAAACCAAACTGAATGAATGAGACGACCCTTGGAAGGAAGGGAACAACAAAAAAATAATTAAAGAAATTAGTTTCCTATTATAATGCATATACATCATCAATGAGAGACCATCAATGCCTAGTAGCAGAGGCAACCTCAAAATGCATGCATGGAGATTCATTTAGGGTATGTGATTTTTTTAATAATCACTTACCAATGATCTTGTTCCATGATTATTAAGAAATCTATTTCCCTTATAACCAATGTGAAGCATTGAAGAGGTATAATAAATGGATACAAGAAATTTACTTGGTTCACCCAAAATTAATAAAATCCAAGGATCATGCAACAAAGATGTGTCGATGCAACTGAAACACTAAGTAAACTAATTTTATTTTATTATAAAAAGTGTCTACACTAATCTTCCATGTTTACAACCCTCACCAAGATATTAAAGAAAACATTTTTCTCCTTATAAGATAGAATTCACTACTGCTCCTCTAAAAGGTTTCTTCTTCCATGAACAGCAGGTGGAAATTACACTAGGGATAGTGTAATAATCTGCACAACCTCCATAAACTTATAGAGAGATAGTCACCTAAAACACCTTCTTATTCTTTATTTTATTTTTAGCATGATTCTATAATTCCTCTACATTATTTATAGAAAATTAAATCTCTATTATGTTTTTTACCCTTTTTCCCCTTCAATTGAGTAAAGAGAATATATGCCTTCTCTCTATATATATCAAGAAATTATCCACATTTCCATTTTTTCTGTTATCAATTTTATATTTTAATCACCAAGAAATACTTGTAATATATATCAATATTTTAAATAAATAAATCATCCTTTATTTTTGTAATTTTAACCTATTTTATTAAATATTCCATGTTTCTCTATAAAATATATATCTTTCATTATTTCATGAAATATTTCCAATATTTTAGAATGTGATAATACCATAAATCATGAAAGATTCTCTTTTCCAAAACTGAGTCAAGGTAAATCATCTAATTCTCTATTATTATTTTCTGAAAAATATGGAACTTAAATATTAGGTGTTTCTAGCTTAGTTTATCAGTTCATACACATGTCTATATATTGATATGTTACTAGCCTGTATATTGATCTAAGAATGGCCAATATCTTCTAGAAATAATAAAGGGTATGACCCTCTCACGTGATTTAGGCACCATGAAACAACTCTTATTCATTTGAATAGTGATGGTTCTTATATATGACTATGGTTGGCCTAATGTATTAATTAATGAAGTTTGGATGAATCCTATATATGAAAGGAACCCCTTACATGCCTTTACCTCATTATGAACTATACAATAACCATCTTATATATCTACCAAATATTCATATATATGAGAAACAAATTCTTACATATAAGGAATGTCCTTTTACGTATACATTGAATTCTTCCACACCTTTTACATTTGAGGAAGAACCTCTTATATATACATGGAATCCGGACTTTACTGCATTTTATGGATTTTAAGAAAATATATTAATTATCATCTATACTTATTATATATGTATATGACCATATTCTCCTAAAACTCTCTCTTATGTATACTTAGACAAATTTTTCAAAGTCCTCTCATCCTTGATTCAATAAAAACTACTCTAAGACACCTCCAAATTTTATGTTATAAGTTCCCAATGACTTTTTGAGAAATTTTGGACAAAAAATCAAAAACCTTATCAATAAACACTACCCAAGAACCATTCTAAATATATTTTTTCCAAAAATATTACCAATTTAATTTGGTGACAACTGAAAAACATATTCAAAACCTATTCACTTAAAAAAATTCATAAATCACTAAATTTGATATAAAACTAAATCTAAGCCTCTTTTCTTCAATGGGTATATCTATTATTCACTAATCCCCAAATTCAATCCCACTTTTTGCTATATTTGTGTAAGAAACAAAATTCAAATCAAAATATCCTCTTGAAAACACTTTCATGGCCTCCGTGAACATTAAAAACTTTTCCAAAAAATGATCTTCCTAATTAAGCATTCAAATACTCCCCCCCCCCCACCCCATAAAAAATTAATAGGGGATAATCCCCCTTTTTTAATAATAAAGAACATTATTATCCCTCTTCACTTAAAAATATGGATAGCTTCTCTCCCTTTTTTAACAAACACAAAGAGCACTTCTTTAAAATTTCATAAGAGATAAAAAAAATAGCTAAGAATTCAATACAAAATAACGACCATAGCTTACTATAAATAGGATCATATATAGGGTAATGGTAGTACTTTTTCTAAAATATATATGTGTATGTATCCAGATAGACTCTAGGAGATAATCGATGCCTTTTAAAATATTCTTTTGTTAGTGATTTTTTCTCGATATTTGTAACTTGATTTTGTGTTGGAATTTACTCCAAATTCACCAGCCCTTGTCCAACCTTCTCCTTGGTAAAATGATAATTTATTTCACTTTTCTTTATCTTTTAATAATGAACTATATTTTTTCTAATATTTATAGCACTCAGTTTATCAAACTTTATTATAATAGGATATTTCAAATCAATTATAACATATTCAAGTTATTTATTCATCCATAGAAATTGTGTAAATGTTTGGGTAGACCCAACATATTCAGCCTCCATAATTTTTCAAGAAATAAAGTCTGACTTATTAATTATCCAAGAAATGTAAGAACCTGTTAGATAAAAAATAAATGTACAATGTTGGATTTCATTCAATCGTTGAACAAGAAAAATATACATCTATATAGGCTAATAACTCCTATCATGGTATTTTATGATAAAATATCCAAAATTACAATGTGTTATTAACATAAAAATTTATTTTTTTTAACTTAAAGAATATGAATTTCCTTGTTATATCTTTTTTACCTCATAGCTTGATACATGGAAAATATAATTTCATTTCACGTATTGGCGAAGAAAGTTTCCAATAATTTTCATATATTCCATTACATCAACCTCATTACCATCATATCTTGAAAATTTCCTCTGGTTATCAACCATATTTTTCATTAGCCAATAATCCTCCATTCTAAGAGATTGAGTACTTGGTTTTTTTTGAGAAATTAATGTTCCATTCTCTCATTAAATCACTTATAAGCCAAGGAAAAATATTAACTCCCCGATCATGGACATTTCTAAATCACACATTATATATTCTAGAAATATCTTTCATTGTGCTTGTCTGAGCCTCCAAAAATTAAGTCATCCATATAAATAGAAATTTAATTATTCTTATAATTTTCTTTCTTGATATAGGGGTTTTGAGCAACTCCACTTCATTAGAACCCAAAATTTTCCAAGTATTGATCAAGCCTAGAGTACCAAGATCTATGTGATTTATTTAGCCCATACAAGGTCATCTTCAAACATCACACCTTACTCTTATCATAAAGTATAATATATCCATAAGGCTTCTCAATTTATACTTCTTATTCAATAATTCCATTTAGGAATGAAAATTTTATGTAGAGACCCAGTTTTTTATTGATTAAGACTTAGATCAATTTTGAGTTTCAAATCTCCAAAACCTTCCCATGGGTAAAATTATAAATTTTCTCTATCATATGACCTCATAAAAATTATTCTATGGTTCTATTGATATCAATTCATGGTGTTTACCCCTTTTCTAAGCTATCATAGAATTGTTATCATGGTGAGTTATTGAAAAAAAATATAAAGTATAAAAATATTATTTTTATCCCATTTCAATTTTTTTAATAAAAAAATTATATCACTTAAATTGAGAATAAAATGATAAAATTTGATACCAGAGTTGAATCCAAAATATGGGATTTTTCATAGGAGAGATGTATATTTTTTTCTCACTGGGACTCTTAGGTGTTAGTTATAGCAAACAGAACAAAATAATTAATTTAATTAAATTAATCAATTTATCATAGAAACCCTAGAACCCCTCCATATAATATATATTATATTTCCTCTCTATGTTTATCCACATTATTCCACTAAAATAACCCTATGGATAGAGAGAGGTTGATAGGGGATCATGGTGGGATTGACATCAGATTATAGGATGAGATCATATTTAGGGCGACGATGATGAGTAAATCATGTGGTTGTGAAAATTTAATCAAAGTGATAGTAATTGTATAGTGTGGTAGGAAACATTATTTAACTTTTTTATTTGTTATTTTTTGTTAAAAGGTAAACTTGATGCTCTTGAATTATTACTCTATCAAGCATGTCGTTGCTAGATTCCATTGAATTTCATCATCAAATATGAACCTCCCATTTAATAACTCTTCATTGTAAATCCACACGAACAAATTTAGAATGAAAATTAATTTAAATATTTATTTTTGTTTATTTATAATTTATTATAAGTGTTCTTCATGAATGGAAATTTTATTCTATATTTTATTTTTATATCATATTCCCCTACCAATTTTTAAATTTCTATTTGACATGGATTATTAATTTTTCCTTAAATTAAATATTTCTTAAGGTTATCTCACCCAGGATTAATGTCTGAGTTTGTAATAGACATTTTTTAAATTACTTTTATTATTTATTTGATTTATCCCACTATTTTTTCACTTATTCTTCATCAACCTATTACTAGGATGGTGATTTGACTTTATTATTCTGATTCAAATTATGATCATATCTACATACCACATGTGATTGCTGGAGTTGAAAAATAAAGGTTAGATAATAGAATAAACATCGGGTATTAGTGATTTATGATGGACATAGGTGAGATAGTGTGTCCTCTTTCTGATGGAAGTGGTGTGTGGTATGAGAAGATGATGAATAGATAGCTTCAAAATCCATTTTTTGGTTATGGTTAGCTAGAAATCGACTAACAGAGTCCGTGATAATCACATATAATATATTGATCAAAAAATTTGGCATGATTGGGGGTGGATTTTATGGAAGTGATAGTTTTGATGAAGATAATGATGTTTTGAAATTTTTCTAACTACATGGAATGTAATACAAAACTATATGGTGTGTAAATTTCTATGTGTAGTGGTTAGGGTTTCTAGGGGAGAAAAATATCACATAGCATGTAACTAATAGGTGCATAATTTTTATAGTTTTGACATATTATTTAAAATTAAACAGCATGTAGTCTATGAGTATGTGTCACGTTAGTACACCCTACATAAAATTCTACACAGTGTCTACTAGAGTACACACCCATCCATTATGTGGAATGTAAGAAAATATCATGTACTATATTATATGTTGTGTACAAGGTTACACACCCAACTAGTACATTGTGTTTAATTAGTCCATGTGATTTATTATACATGTCATTAAGGTGGAATTACATACCTTGAGTGACTACAAAGAGTATACAAGAAATTATATATCGTGTACTATATATCCCTTGGGATTCCTTAAAAATTCTTTCTCAAGACATGGATTTCAAAAAATGAATATCATATCCTAAATATTTTTTCATATATATCAAAATGGTATAATTTTTTTAGACATATGAGGCCATTTACCAGGAGAGATATACGGTTTTATAATTTATCTCTATTAGACCACCAATGGAGTTTATGTTTGATCTTTAGAATGATATTAGGGTTGATATAATATCAAATAAGGTTTCTTCTAATGAGGATTGGTTCCCCCCACTTCCTTTATATAGATAGGTTTACTATCCTCTCATACATATTTGAGACACAATTCCTCTATCTTCAGATTCAGTATCCTCCTTTCTAAGTGCTCAGTCAAGGTGTGAGTCCCCCATCGGGGGTATTATCATCTCATCCATTATATATCCATCAGTGAGGAATGAGCCCCCCATAAATATTTTAGAGAGTTTTTGTATATTTATATCATGGGTAATTATATAGGATGGACTTATGGTATGATATTGATAGACTGTAGAATGTGGTTCTCCCTCATCGGATGAGTGTGCTTCAGCGATTAGAAGGCTCCCCTTAATAGATTCTAGTGGTGGAATGGTTGTTTTATGTTTTTGTAGTACATAATTATTTAGGGCTTGTGATTACTTGGAACCCCAGGGGGTTTCCTTCAAGATGAGGTTCAAAGTTGGTGATCAAATTTGGGCTTTTTCTCTCTTCACTGTTCTAAGATTCTTCATTTTCTCATGTGGTTTAACTATTGAGTGTTTAAGTAGTGATGATTGTTACTTTTCTTATACCCTTGATAATCATAGTTATATATAATATCTATATTATTATTTCTTTATTTTTTCTCTTGGACACTCTTTAATTTTATGAGCTTTGAGTAGACCTGGTGTTTTGGTTTTTACCCATATGTCTTCCTCATGGTCACCCCACATACCAAGAGTTGAGTTAACTTATTTAATTATTATTCTATTGTGTTTCTAGGTAATCCTAATAGGTATGTTTATACCCAACCCTGCATGATCCTTTTTTACACATATGTTGTGTCTATACAGACAATGAACAAGTTCAAGGATGGGCTAGATAGTTGTGGAGCAAGTATAGCTCATTTAGAGATGACATATATTGATGCTTGGTGATGCATTTTAGATCATAAATATTCTTTATGATGGAAATTACCACTGAATTATGATTTTAATATAGGAGTACCTGTAGTATGGGAAAGTTTCTTAGATCCTTGTCTTTCAAAGAAATTTTGGATGTAATTTTAACCCTTTATTTAACTTGTGATATTTTCTTCAACTTGTTGTCTAATATATGAATTTTTTTAGTATAATTATATTCAGAGATTTATATAAATATATATATATATATATATATATATTTCTAGTATTTTCATTTATCTTGTGTACAGGATATGTGTTAGTTATAGGTTTTTATAGGATAATTCCTCCCTTATTGTGATATTTTCCTACTCAGCGCTAGTCACCAGCCCATAGCCTATTGGAGGTGGGCTTGGGGTGGAACTCTTGGCCTACTACCATTCTAGGAGGGGCCCCAATGGGTAAAATTTTGTTAGAGTGGAATCAAAGTGGGTTTTACTAGGGATGGAGTTTTAAGTTAGTAGTCATGCAGGGATTGGTTTGGTAATAATAGGAAAATTATGTTAAAGGGTTCTCGAATTCGGTTATTGGACCAGGGAGATTGTTAAAGGTGTGATAGCCAACATATTATTTCTCTAGGACTCCAATAACCTAATAGTCAATTCATATCTCTAAGTCATTGATTATGAAGAATAATAAATTTGGTACATGCATCATATATTGTTCAGTCATGGTTTTTCATGTCCTTCTTGTTTCATCTCTTCCAGATATATTCTCATCCTTTTGAGTTCATCCTATCAAATAATGGGTGATACCTGGTGATAGCCAAGTATTGCACCAAGGCAGGTTCATGATGAGATAGTGCTTGTTTTTGTGTCTCTCACCGCCAATTAGAGGGTGATGAGGAATTTTTTATGAGGCATGATTGATAGGTGAGCTTTCCATATGATCTAAGTTAGTCTATATCCCCTTCAAGTTTAGTGAATGTTTTCCTCATAGAGAAAATGGTGGTCCCCATAATACTAGACAATACTACCCATAGGCTAGTTATTTTGTGTTCATTCTGATAGAAAAGACATCATGGGTTTATAAGGTGAGTCTGATCCTTGGGAGATAGAGGTTTGTTTAGAATCTCATTATTGAAAGTTTGAGTTATAGTCATGGGGTTATAACCATAATCAGGGATGACCATGGATATAAGTTTTTATAGCCATGGTCAAACCTAACCATGACAATATGGGGTATACAAAATTTTTTTTATGAGAAGGTCATGAGAAATGATATGTATCCATGTTTAGGATTAGACCATGGCTAAAAGTTCACATGTATAGCTAATAGTAAAGGTTAGGTCCTGGATGTCATAATAGGGGTAGTGGGGAAGTAATATTATTATTATTTTCATAATTATAATAAAATATATTTATTATTCTATCATATATATATATATATATATATATATATATATTTAAAATTTATGTGTTGGTGGAATGGTAAGGTCACTCATTTCTTAAAAGGGATATTAGGGTTTGAAACCTACTTTTTTTGTATTTTTTTAACTTATCTATTGGCAATTAAAATTTTATTCCATGAAATTTTTCCACATGACCTATGATATAATACTCACTTGGACAACACATTTCATGTTTGAGTAGAAATGTGTCTCAATGCTAGAAAAATACACATATTGGACTTCCATGCACCTCAATACTACTCACACACTGAGGCATGGAGATTCCTCATAAAAATTACCTAATATAGTGTCATTGTGGTGAGAACCTCCCTCTAAGAGTAGGTTGAGGATTTTGAAAATTACTTATAAAAAAGTTTTTATGCCTTAAAATGCATTTTGGAGGTCTTTGGGACACTTTTTGGCATCAGAAAACATCATTATAGGGTGTATACACAATATTCAGAGGCATAGTCCACATCACAGTATTTTATTTTATCGGTCACATAACCCAAATCGAATTACTAATCAAAATTTACGATCGGTGGAAGTTGGGAACATTTTATAAAGGAATTCAAGTTCCCATGAATGTTGTTCATGTATACCCCTCGCATAATTTCCTCACCCAACTCCTTACCCATTTTGCATGGATCCTTCACGCAACTCCTTCACCCAATTCCTCCATCCCATCTATAAATAGACCCCCACCCCACCCCACTCACCTCCAATTTTTAGAATATGATAGATGAACTCTAATATAAATAAGTAAGGTGAGAGATCTTCTCACCCTACTTGTTCACCCAAGTAGTCTGTAACTAATTTGGTGAACTACTATGTCCATCACTCTATGAGGATGAGGCCCCAGATTCTCCCTTACTTGGGTGAACCACCTGGACAATACCCCACTTTGGAAACACACCTGGGCTAGTCACCACTTGGGTAAACAACTTAGGTGATCCCCCACTTAGGTGAACCACTTGGGCAAGCCCCCACTTGGGAAAACCACATGGGAGATCCCCCACTTGGGAGACCCTTATCCAAAGTCAATCTACTTGGGTGACCCTCTACACAAGCCATTTCACGTGGGAAACCCTTCAACCAAGTCACTCAAATTGGGAGACCCATATCCCAAGTCACTCTACTTGGGCGACCCTTTTCCCAAGTCAGTCCACTTGGGTGACACTTTTCCCAAGTCACTCACTTGGGTGACCCTTCACCCAAGGAATCGAACTTGCGTGACCCTTCTCCCAAATTCTTCTATACTTGGGAAAAAATCCTAATTTTATCCCTCACTAGGGATAAGAATCTCCACTAGCTCTCACTAAGGATAATAACCTTCCCTATCCCTCACTAGGGCTAAGAATCAATTCACTTGGGTCTTATACATGGTAATTGATTCATTCCATATACACTTCGTGTTGAGATACTCCTCTAGGTTTAGACCTCCTACTAGGTGTAATCCCCAATCATAACAATATCCATTTCTCATCTTTTTACTATTGGATTGGGGGAATAAAAAATTGTCATCCTCCTAGGTGTAAGACCCAAATCAAATATTCAATTACCATTAAGTTGAGATTCTCCTCATGGTTACCATTATACACTAACTGTTGAGATACTTCTCTTGGTTCCAAAAAATGTGCATCCTACAAGGTGTATTCCCCATAGAAACCTTAATTACACACCATGTATCATGATACTCCTCTTGGTTCTAGAAATGTGGGCATCCTCGTAGGTGTATACCCCATACAGACCTTTAATTCACCATCAGTTGAGATACTCCTCATGGTTCCAAATACATTTTCATCCTTCTAGGTGTAAGACCCATTCAAACATTGAATTCCCCATGAGTTAATATTATCTTCATGGTTATCACTAATAACTTCAAGTTTAGATAATCCTTTGGGTTTTAAATTCATGGAATTCCTTCTAGGTTTAATCCCCAATCAAACCCTCAATTCACCATGAGTCGAGATAATCCTATTGGTTTCAGAAACATGGCCATCCTACTAAGTGTAAGATGCACCCAAACCTTTAATTAACCATAAGTTGAGATACTCATCATGGTTCTAGAAACATTCCCATCATCTTAGGTTCAAGCTCCAACCAAATCCTCTATTACTAGGAGTCGAGATACTCTTCATAGTTTCAAAAACATGGGAATCCTTCAAGGTGTGAGCCCTAACCAAATATTTGATTACCATGAGTTGAGATACTCCTCATGGTTCTAAAAACATGAGAATCCTCGGGGGTGTAAGCCTTAACCAAACCTTTAATTCACTATGATTCAAGATACTCCCCATGGTTTCAAATGCATGGGCTTTATCTTATGTGTAATTCATGACCAAATATTTAATTACCATTGATTTTATATTCTAATTATGGTTAACATTATTCACTAGGATTCAAGATACTCATCATGGTTCAAAATACATGGGAAACCTCTTAGATTTAAACCCCAATCAAAACCTAAATGACCATTGAGTTGAGATACTCTTCATTCTTATGTTTATTCACCTTGAGATGAGATAATCCTCTTGGATCTAGAAACATGGGCCTCCTTCTAGGTGTAATTTCCAAAACACACCCTCACCTAACCCACCTACTAGGTTAGGTATCTCAAGGAATCCCATGAATAAGTCATGCCTTATTTCCTATTATCACCCCTTTCACAATACAAGAATATTCTAAAGGTAGTCTTAGTGTGTAGTACCTCCTTTAAAATATAATGGTATAATATCCTACAATGTGAATGGTATTATAATGTCTCTTTTTTCACACTAATCATGACTCACATGGGATTAGATATTTTTTATTATCATACCATCAGTATGGAGAATTTCCACAATTACAGGCCTCCTATTAAGGTTTAAGACCGACCATTCAACAAAATTATGTGGGATCTAATTCCTGTTCTTAGCAGGATATGTAGGATACCTCTTTGAGATTCAAACCCAATTTCATTTCCCACTTATCCATTTTATAGAACTATATGGGGTTTTCATTCTTTATTTCACATGATATTTAGGGAACCTCATTGAGGTTCAATCCCAACTCCAAAACACCTACTGCCTCCCTAGATGGAAATAAACTCCAAAGTTACCAGCTATTTAGTTTTAAACTAAAGAATCATAAACTAATAAAATAAATATGAGGAATATCGAATATATATAGATGTTAAAATTGAACACATGATCTTGATCAGATCATTACGAGTGGAGTAAGAAGTCCCACACTAGTATTTCAAAAGCATTTGTGAATATGTATTAAATATATAAGAGAGTCTTTAAGTAGGAATTAATCCCCCAGAAAAGGTGTGGTGAGTCGGACATCCCATCCGCTCAACCTTCCTTTAGAAATCATGTCAACATTAACTCGAAACGAGTGTAGACATAAAATCCATCGGTAACACTATCATAATGGGAATGGAACCCATGGTGATAGTAACCTATTTCCATGGGCGTTGTGGTGTAAGTAGGGTTAATATGAGAATATAAATAAGTTATATCTATTTAAATTCCCTATGAATATAGAGATTAGTCCCACGTCTATATTTTGTGTCCCATAGTCACACTGATGACATCCACAGGTTGCCTGACCATGGCTATATCCCAATTTTCCTCCAGTGTATTAGAAACAAGTTTCCATCTGGTTCAATTTTTTATTAACCATATGTATACTCACATATCGATATTTCTATATGATGCAGTGGGACTTTGGAGGATGAAATTTTCTCAAAATCTTGATGGAAATACTCTACCATTTATGGAGTTTGAGATTTGGTCCAAAATGAAGATTTTATCTAATAAATTTAAGACCTTTATAGAGTGGTGTAAACATGTTTGAGTATGTGTTGTGGAACATAGAATTCATGAGGTGTTCCCTGAACATGTTTCATGGTGTAATTTTTTGAGCTTGGTGGTTTGGGAGGATAATCCAAAGGAGGATTAATAATTTTTTGGTTGTGTTTTTCAAACACCACATTTTACTCATTCCTTTCAGGCATGGAGTGCACATATTCAGATCTGTAACATGATGTGTGTGATTAATAGCTATGGTCGATCATCAATGGGTTTATTGTAGGATATGATTCAAAACTATTACTCACAGAACCTTATACTAGTTTATGTTGATATAAGCTAATTATCATGCATCATATGTTTAGGTATTATATATTCTAGTGGAACCTATAGCTAAAACCAGGTAAACTATAAAGTTTTCTCTAATGTTGAACTTTACTCACTCACCCCTTTAAATTAAGTGATTCTGTCCTTGTTGGGAAAAATGGTATTTTCATATAATCAATCTTGGTAGAGAAGAGGTGAAATGGTACCCAACACAGAAAGGATTGGTTATCTTTTCCTTGTTTAATGGGGTGATTTTTTACTGGGTTTATATGGTTGTTCCTTTTTTCATCAGTAATATAGACCCCCTATGATGTAGCAAGAAAGGATAGACTATTAGAAGTTATGATCAACTAATTAGTAAGTGGTTAGTGTGTCTTGGTGCACTATGTGTGTGAATGAGAATTCACTTCCACTAAGTATATAAGAATACACTTATTCTTTCAAAGGGGGACCCATGGTTGATCCTTTTTAAAATAATGATGTATGCATTATCTTACATAATGAGAATGATGTTTGAATGTTCTTAAGTTGGATAATGAGTGTATTTGAAACATTTATGGGAATATAGGATGAACCTTTATAGGAATTGGGCTATGGAGGAGCCTATTGAGAATATGAGGGATTTCCTTTTATCTTTCCATGAGATCTATGGCTATGTAGTAAACTCTCATAATATGGAATCTGTATTTGGGGGGATAAAGTTTCTCTTCATAAAGTGGAATCTATAGAAATTTGTGAGATTATAGTAGTATGATAGTGGAATGGTGGTTGATTATTCTATAAGAGGACTTTTTACCCATAGGATGAAATAGTTGTGACTAGGTTACTTCAGGACAAATGGTTTTAGTGTGGACAGGGATACCTCACTCACTTTCAATTAACACTACTACAAATCCTGGTTTTTCTAGTGCAAGGATTTATCAATGCTAGCTAAAAGTTCTGAAAAGGGAGTCTTTAATAGTGATAAAAAAGATCTAATAAAGGGGAAACTTTATCAAAACTAATAAAAAATAATTGATAAAGGGGACCCTTTATTAATTCTACTAAAAAAGTGCTGATAAATGGGTACCTTTATTAGTGCTAGTAGAAAAGCACAAATAAATCCACCCACATTATCAGTGCTTTTTTTAACGCTGATAAAATTTATATTTCATAAAAAATTATATTTCATTAAAAATAATATATAAATATATAAATATATTTATATTGACATAAATATAATATATTTTATTAAATATGATTTATAAAAGGATAAATACGAATTTATAGTTAATATATAAGATATTTAGTGAAAATGGATTATAAAATAATTAGAAAATATTATTAATTAATAATTTTCTAATTATTATCATGTAATAGTCATTTCATACCATTTGGATGGAATAAAAATTAAATGAATTAATAAACGATCTAATCTAAGTTAAAACAAGAATTTAACATCAAGTTATACCACCCCGACCCCAGTTACCCAGAGTCGGTGCATTGTTAAATAACATTGGCATGATCATAAGGAATCAAGTCCCGAGGGACTAATCAGTTTAGCAGTCTTGGAAAATAGATTACATAAATGAACATTACATTACATTATAAAATTAAAAACATCAAAAACATTTTTTCCCCTTTTGAACACACTTATATCCTTAGCCTATCCCTGCAGGTCAACCATAAAATACTTCTTCACATCCTGGGAAAAATAAAACATAGAAATGGGTGAGCTCAGATGCTTAGTAAGGATAACAATATAGCCTAAACTTTTATAAATAAGCATAAACATTAACAGCAATGTATAAGACTAAAACAAACTCCTTTTAAACTTAAACTTCATCATAATATGGAAGATATAAGATCAAATAATTCCATTTACTTATTCACATGGATATTCAACTAGTCTAATAATCACATAAAATATCAATAGCCACTTTCATAATGATGGAATGCAAAATGCCAGACTTCATAACCACATAGTCAAGGCCTTGTGCCAAGACTACAAATAAGATTTTGTCAAGGCCTTGTTCCAAGATACTAGTTTGTCTCATGTGACCTACTGATGCATCGAGGAGCTATAGCGGGCTCCACCCGTCACTTAATAAGTCCAATGCATTTCTCATATGAAAAGGTTTAAACATAATATAAACATTCGTATTAAAACTAGCATACTAAATGTCAATAATTTATCCATAAACCATGAATGGTATAAAAATAACACATCCAAAGTCAAAAATATCACAAAACCTTCAATACAATATGGAATATTTGTATAATAAATCAACCTTGATCAAGAATAATATCCCATAAAGGATGTTGACATAGTTGAAAATGATCAGTAAAAATCTTTGAAAGAAATATCCTTTTTTTCATGAAATCATTTAAAAGTCACATAATTTATAAAGGAAGTCATTTAAAAGATATTTTTGAATCAACGTGTCCCATACCACTTATAAACTTTTCAAAGGAATTACCATTTTAAAACATTCATGTCCATATAAATAAATCCTTAAAACCATTTTAAAAACATGGACATTAATATGAAACGTTTAGAAGAATAAATCTTTAAAACATTTAAAATGATGTTTTATTAAAAGAGTACCTTAAAAAATTCATTTTAAAACTCTTTTATGAAACATGGGCATGGATAATAAATATTTTCCTGTATATACTTACGTAAAAACAACCTCAGATAACAATGAGATTGTGAAATTAACCCTTACCTTGCACTTTCCTTTGGTTGAGGGTACGTTTAAACTTATTTATAATAACCATAGTATGTTATTAAATTATAAAATAACCATATTAATATTTATTATATCATAAATGTTTCATTTATGACTTTATATTATCTATTTAATAATGATTTTTATGTTAAATTAACATTTTGGGTAATAATCGCTTTCTTTATCGTACATGTTTTAACTTGTTATTCTTGATCGTATCATTTAGATAAAAATTTAAATACTTACAGAATATAAACCTTGATTTATATATATCATATATATTTAGAATATAAATATTTATAATAGATAGATATATGAAATTGAAGGCACCGTTTATGGAGATGGTCAATCGTACATATGCATAAACATTGTTTCCGTTTTCATATCTTATTGAACAGAAGTAAGTGAATAAGATATATGTAAGTTCATAAATATATATATATATATATCTGTAGTAGAATTATTATGTCATATATTACATACTTATTAATAATATATACTTTTATAATCATTATTGAATGGTGAACGTGGGAATGAATCTTGTCGCGCCGTGGAGACGGTAATCTGTATGTATGCACGAGCGACAATATCATTATATTGATGGTGAAATCATATGTAATTGGATAGTGTATCATATATAAAAGATAATTAAAATGTTATATTTATTATTTACATTAGTTTTACTCTTTATTATACCCATCCAAATAATGAAGTGTTTGAATAACAAACTACACCACGACGTGGAGATGGTAAGTCGTACATACGCACGTATGGTGACTTTGTCATTCATATGATGAATAGAATAATGAATATGGTTGTACCATTTTTATAATAACATCACATTGTATATAAGATACTAGAGTTACTATTTTAGAATGGAAACAACAAAGAAATAGTAAGTGGAAGAAGAAAATAACTTGAAAGAGGTGATGAAATATTTACCTCTTCTTCGGGCTCTTACTTTTGATTTGATCAAAGGGATCATTATATTGGATTTATGATCAAATTAAGGACTCTAGGTTGATGTGATAGAAGTTGGGAGGATATTTGGGCAGTTTTTGGCAAATCCAAATTTCTTTGGAGGTGTGAAATTAAGAGAATGGAAGTTTCCCTTTTATAAGAGAGGTGAGAGTCACTTTAGGAAAAGCTTGAAATATTATTTTATAATAAAATCATTTTCGATTTCTAATAGCTCAAAAATTAATTATTTCTATGATAATATGAGGATGGGTCAAAAACCTCTCAACCAATAGGTTTTAGATAGGTTAATCCATCATATTAACCTTATCTTTTAGATTTAACTCTTAGTTAAATAGTTTGACATTTACCATGTCTCTTTGCATTTTTATATTATATGGTTAATAAACATACTATAACAAGCCAATAGAACCCCATGTGATTAATTATTAATATAAATAACCATATCTAAGTCCTTTTTCCAAACCTTGTATTTTTAGGAACATTATATCAATTAATAATATAGTATTTGTTTTAAAAACTCAATTATGTCAATTTTGACACTATTTAGTATTTGATTTTTTTGAAAGCCATAAAAACTTTATCACTTCAAATAAAATTTATTTAACCAAACCTAAAATGTCTTATTAACCTATAAAATTATTTTAATTCATAATAATTTTCAATTTACATTTATTTGGATATTTATAATATCAATTATTATAATATTTCATTAATAAGGTAATTACTGCATCATCATTATGTCATAAATAAATTAAATTTTTAAATTTTTAAATTATAAATAAAATTTCATTATGTAGGAAATTTTTTTAGATTTCTAATTAATATTTATAGTCGAATTATATTGTGTGTAACCCTATATTAAAAATGGTTTAGTTATTAAACTTTGAATTTAACTCTTTTAACTCTTCTTTAAATAAAATAATAATAAATGTCCTAATCTAATCCAAGTGAACCAAAGAGGATAATATTTTATTTATAAGGTTTTTTTGGTCTAATTACACTTATCCAATAGAATTAGGACATGTGTTAGGGTAATTATGTTATCATTTTTACCTTTAATTACCCTATTTACTTTTAACCATTATAAATAAAATTCAAAAGTTATTATTCACCAAAAATTATTTTCATCTTATTGAATCACATTTTACTTACTAATTTCAATTGTGTCTCTCAGATTTTTGAAATTCAACTCACAGAAGCGGTAAAATTAAGTTTTATGAAAATTTGCTAACGTGCTTAGAAGGTGGGTAAAAGAGGTTAAAAAGTTCAATAAAATTTTATACATCTAATTTTATTATAAAATGACTCCAATTAATTACATTAAACTTATATAGTTATTATATATCTATTTTGACCTAAAATAAATTTAAATAAAATAAATAATTATTTAAATAAAAAGTCGGTTTTAAATAATAACGTAGTGTTTTCACTATTCAACAAAAATTGAATGTTTTCAGAAAAATACCAAAAAATCACTCTAATCTAATTTTGATATTATAAATTCAAAAATTAAGTATATTTTATCAAATTAAAAACATAGAAGTTTCATTTATTAATTTAAAATTAATTCTCGTTGTCAAAACCAAAAGGTTGGTTTTTTAAAAGTAAAAACTATCAAAAGATTGACATGTGTTTATGTCAAATTTAAATGTGAAATTACTTATAATGACTTAAGTTGTATTAAATGATAAAAATATAATCTAATTATACATAAAAACCTTTCAAATTCATAATTTAACACTATAAATTATTTCGATTAAAAAAGTTTTTTTCAATTAAAACATAGTATTTTTCACTATTCGTCAAAATATGAAAGTTATCACAAAAGTACCAAAAATTTATCCAAACAAAATTTTTATGTCCCGATTATAAGGAATAATTTATTTTTGTTAAATTTAATATATAAAAGTGTCAAATATTGGTTTTAAAAAAGGTTCACCATTAAAAGGCGGTAAAATTGCATTTTTTGAAAAATATTTCTTTTATCTGAAAAATTGAATTTGTTCTTATATTATGTCTAAGAAATACATAATATGGATGTTAAAATTATATAGAGTATATAAGATTTAAAATTCAGTTAACACTATTCATATCCACTTTTTGAACGGCTAGTTTCGTAAGTTGTGGTGCGCTAGAACTCGGTGTTGCGTGTAGTGCAAGATATTGAATTACTTTAATGAGACAACGTACTATGAAATATTGGGGTGTTACACAAGTGGTCATAACTTTTGATTTGGGTGTATGTATGGGCTCTACCACATATAAAATCTATTCTTGTAAAGATATCTATGTTGTAGTGACTCATGGAAACCCAAGTCACTATTCCTTCAAGGCCAAAAAAAGGCCTATAAGGCCTCTAAAACTGAGTTTTTAGTCGGGGTATCCCAATTTTTAACATTTTATGGAATTTTAGCCTCATTTAAGGGGGTATTATTATCTTTTTTCAGTAGAGACTGAATTTATTACAAGTAATTACATTTATATAGATATTATCTTTTTTAAGTTTTATTGTTTTTCATAATGTAGTTTTATTTATAATTAAATATTTTATTATTTTCTTATATTTAGTTATAATAAATCAATTTTATAAATACATATTTATATAAAACTTTATTTTAAAATATACAAACCATATGAAAATAAATATTTATAAATATATGATTATCAATAAATATAGTATATAAATGAATTTATAATATAAATATATGAATATATATATAATATTTATATATGTGTGTGTGTGTTTGTATTGATAAATAGATATATATTTATATTTATATTATAATATATTTAAATTAATATTAATATATTATATTATATATATATATATATTAATAATAAAGTTTTATGTAAATATATATAAATAAATAGAAATTATATCATAATACACAATTAAACAAGGCAGGACAGTGGTAAAGAGGTTTGATTTTCACATGGAGGTCGCGGGATCAAATCCAAGCATGTGCACTGGTGGGTAAGAAGTTGTCTAGTGCTAAGGAAGGGGTATCACGAGCACTAAAAAGGGTATGGTTGTGGGGATATTAGTTGGATTTCTGAGAAAGCGAATCTCAAGTACTGATAAAGGGTATAAAAAATATTTTTTAAAATTTTTATCAGTGCTAGAAAAAAGCATTGATAAAGGCACCCTTTATCAGTGATTGAAAAAAACACAGATAAATGATGTCTTTATCAATTCTAAGTAAAATTGTATAAAAAGTCCCCCTCTATCATTTCTTTTTTCTAATGGTGATAAAGGTTTTATTTTAACCTCTCTTTAGTAGAAAACTCTTTTTAAGCACTAATAAAGACCCTTTACTAGCATTGCTAAAAGGGTGTTTTGTAGTAATATGATATAGGTGGCCCCATACTCTTTCCATGTGTGATAGGACCCCAATGGTGATGTTTAATTAGTATCCATGTGTGATAGGTAGCTCTTCGCCAATATAACTAAAGGGGTTTCTCACAGGTGGGTAACACATCATCCACTTTCAAGGTGGGTGGTGGTCTTATCTTGGTGTATGTATAATCAGGATAGTCCCCTTGAGTGGATACTACCCTAATGAAATGCATCATTGAATAAGGTATTTCCTATGGATCTTTGTGAGTCTACCCATTTCATATAAACTATTTCTAATGTGGTATAGGAGGAGGATTTCTCTAGAGTTTTGTGGATTTTAGTTGCTTTGATGGGTGTTATCTTGGGCTTTAGAGTAGAAAAATAAGGATTACTTGAATGGTTAGGACCATGTGGTTTGTATTGTGGTGGATTGGGACACCATATAGGTAGTGGTGTGATTTTTAGAGGCTAAACAAGGTTGGTTTTGTTCCTATGGTTCTCTTTAATAGATTTCATGAGGGAGAAACGACAACATAATTAGGCTATCTTTGACCATGAATACGGAACCTATTAGGGATCAGGGTGTAGTTAGAGGATTATTTTGAATGTTTATTTTTTATAATAAGGCATATATTTCTTTTGAGTCTTGATTTAGCAGCATCGATACCTATTCTTTACTAGAAGGAGATGTTAAAGAAGTTGACATGAGATCAAAGGATCTTGCAACTTTACAACCCTTCTAGTGGCCGTGTAAAATTTTGTGAAGTGATCGGTGGTTTGTGTAGTGTGGATGTATTAACCTCAAACAATTACCATCTATAATAATTTTTAAAGGTAGGGAGAATATTTCTCCCACCATTTAAAACCTTATTGACAGGACCTTTTTGGAATGGGAGATGATGGATTAGGGTTTCTTTTCATTCCATGTGGTTGGAAGACCTTCAGATGAGAAAGGTTTTGGTAATCGAGTCTTAGAAAACTCCCATAGACTGTATGTATGTTTCCATGAAGGTATTACTTGATATGATTTAGATATTATGGAATTTATGATGAGAATGGATGTTCCCTTCTTGTATGTTGGTGTACTGAGCTCTATTAGGGCCAAAACTTCAAAGAAAAACAAAGAGCATGTGAGGAGTTTTATTTCTACATGAGGTTTCATGATATTTCTTGGTAAGTAACTCTTGTTATTTTCTTTTTAGGGATGAAAAGGGTTTAAGGTGGGTAAGATGTTGAGACCCTAGTTTTTCCCAATTTATACTTGGCGCAATTTTTACTTTCAAAGTATTAGGAACTTCCAAAGGGTAAAATGGTAAATTTACCCTAATTGATGATCATGAGAAAATTATCTAATGGTTTCATTGATATTAGGGCATGTTTTTTACCTCTGAGAAAAGCCAATATAAAATTGTGAGTATGATAAGGCCTTCAGGAAAAAAAATTAAGTATAGAAATATTATTTTTAATTGGAAGTCATATTTTTATGATGAAATTATTATTTATCTAAAATAGAGCATTGGATGGAAAAATATAAGAGAAAAGTTGAATCTAGAATATTTAATTTACCCTATTAGTGGTTTATATTTCAATCACATTGAGACTCTCGAGTGTTCTCCATCGTGGGTGGAATAAATTAATTAATATAATATAATATAATATAATTAATCTATTTATTATGGAAACCCTATAACCCCTAAATATAACACCTATTATATATATTCCCTAGGGTTTCCTGGATTATTCCATTGACATAGACCTAGGTATATGGGGAGGTGGAGAGGGTATCATGGCATAATTGTCATTAGATCTTAGGAGGAGATCAGATCTACAGTGGCGGTGATGATCAAATCATGTGGTTGGGACAATGGGATCAATGCAACGGTTGTTCTACCATGATTTTGGTCATGTTATTTGATTATTTTCTCTATTATTCATATTATTAAAAGGAAAAATTTATTCTCTTGAATTATGGGTCCATTGATCATGTTTTCACTAGATTCCATTAATTTTTGTTATTAAATCCAAACCTCCTCTTTAATCATTATTCATTAGAAACTCACACCCAATGAATGAAGATCAAATATTAATATAGGGATTCGTTATTTTCTATTTATACTCTTTTCTAAATGTTATTCATGAATGAAAAAATTATTATTTATTTTATTTTTATACCATATAGACCTATCAATTTATAAATTCCTATTTGACATGGATTATTCTTTTTTCATTATTTTCAATTTTTCTTTGGTTTATCATACCTATGATCAATGGTTAGGTTTTTAGTGGCCATATTTGAAATTTATTTTCTTATTTATTTGTCTTTCTCCCACCATTATTCATGTATTCATCATCAAGCTTTGGTTAAGTGGTATACTGGACTTTATTGGTCATATTCAAATTGTGATCAAATTAATGTACTACAACGGTTGGATTTAAAAAGTGAAGGATGAAGCATGAAAGAACCATCAATAATTAGTCATCAATGACAAATGAAAATGGGACAAAGTATCCCCCTTATGATGGAAGTGGTGTGAAACAAGATCTGTCAATCTAAAATTTTGACTGTGAGATTCATTTTCGATTCATGGATGGATGAAAATCATCCAATGAAGTTCATGTACATCCCATACATTCCATTCGATGAATTTTTGAGCATGATCAAGCATAGAATCAATGGTGGTGGTGGTGGTGGTTTTGATGAAGATGATAAAGTTATATAATTTTTCTGACTACGTGGATTTTTATCCAAAACTACACAGTGTGTACTTTTCCATGTGTGGCTGCTAGGATTTTTGTGGGAGAAAAATGTCACATGCCATGTAACTAACAAGTACATGTCGTTTATGACCATTTATGGATTATCTAAAAATACACAATGTATAGTCTTGGAGTATAAGCCGTGTAGGTACACCCAATGCACTATTCTATATGGTGTATACTGGAGTACACACCCTCTAGTACATTTTGTGTAAGTACACCCCTTTTACTATACTATATTGTATGTATTAGGGTACACACCCAACTAGTATATAGTGTGTAAGAACAATCTATGTTCTATTAAACATGGAATGAAGTTGATATTACATTCCATGAGTGATTACATAGAGTGTATAAGAAAATACATTTTGTGAATTGTGTATTCCTTGGGGTTCCACATACCTTCTTACTCAAGATTCAGATTTTTGAAATTGAATATCCAATCCTAAGTATTTTTCTATGTAGATTGAAATGGTATAATATATTTTTCCATATAAAGATATTTATAGGGATAGATAGTTAGTTATATGATTTAGCTCTATTGGACTGCTAACGGGGTTCTTTTGTGATCTTTAAAGTGATATTGGGGTTTCTAATATCTCAAATAAGGTTTCTTCTAGCATGGAATGGATCCCCCATGTCATTTATATAGATAGGGTCACTATCCCCGCATAAACACCTAGAAAGTGGATCCTATATCTATAGAGTTTGTATCCTTTTGTCTAAGAGATCAGGTGGGGTGTGGGTCCTCCACCAAGGTCAGTATCATCTCCACTGTTGCATATATATCGATGAGGTTTGGGGACCCACCACTATTCTATAAGAGGATACATATATTTCTATCATATTTAGTTATAGAGGTTGTATTGATGATATGGTATTGATAGACTGGAGGATGTGGTGCTCCCTTGTTTGATGATCATGCTTTAACGGTGAGTGGGATTCCCTTCATAGATCCTATTAGTGGCATGGTTGCCATAAATCTGTGTAGTACATACTTCTTTAGGTATTTTGATTCCTTTACACTCTAGGGGGTTTCCTTCGATATGTGGTGCACAACTAAATATCAAATTTAGGCTTTATGGTTTCTTCAATTATTTTGATCTTTTTCATTTTCATATGTGGTATGACTATCAAGGGTTGAAGTAGTGATTATTGTGACTCTTTTTACATACTTGATAGTTATACTTTCATATAATATATGGATTATTATTTATTTATTTTATATTGAAAACTCTTTAGTACCAAGAGATTTGAGCTAACTTGGTGTTCTAGTTTTTCCCCTACGTCTTACTCACAGTCACCACATGTACCAAAAGTTGAGTTAGCTTATTTATTTATTATTCCATTATGATTTTATGATATCCTGCTGGTTATATTTATACTCACCCCTACATAATACATGTTCCCAAACATGTTTTTTTGGTGAAGACAATGCCCAAGTTTAGTGATGGGTTAGATAGACAAGGATCTAGTGTGACTTGTTCAGATATGATTCCTAGAGATGTTTTGCGATGAATTTTGGAGCATGGTGATTTATGCGAGTGGTAGAGAAAAAAATGAATGGAGTGTGATTCAAGAGTACATGTGAAATAGAGTAGTTTCTTAGTGACTTATAATTTTAAAACTTTTCATAATTAGTGTTTCCCTATATTTTATTTGTGGGATGTTATTATACTTGTTATCTCATGTATGAATTGTTTTTAGTATAGTTCTATTTAGTTGTTTATATATATATATACTATTATTATTTTGGGTTATCCTGTGTATTAGAGATGTTTTTATTGGAAGTTGTTATAGGATAATCCATCCAATGTTATGATATTTTCCAAATTAGTTCTAGTAACCAGCCCTTGTCTAATTAGATTCAGTATTGGGGTGGAACTCTTATCCTACTTCTAGCCTAGGTAGGTCCCTAGTGGGTCGGGTCATATCATTTAACATCAATTTGGTACACCTTGAATCCTATTTTCTCTGATATAGATAAAAAAATCCAAATTATTTCCAATTCGTCTATGGGAGAAAAATCCTCATCCACATCAATACCTTTAATTTTGTAATACCCCTTTCACACCAGTCGTGAATTGTTTCGAGTCAATTTTACAGCTTCATTAAGTTTATTACAGAACACCCACTTGGTTATGATGAAATTATTTTCCTTCTTCCTTTGAAAAACTTCCCAAGTTTTATTATTTTCAATTTTTCAGGTTCTTAATTCAAGGCCTTGACCCACTTGATATCCTTAGTAGCCTATAAATACTTTTCAGCTCTACTTAAGGAAAAAATAGGTCTTTTTATGATCCTTCATCCTTCATATTTGCACCAGAGTTATTCAATCACCAATAATATATAACTCACTAATTTTAATCCTACTACTTATTTTCTCTATAGTGACTAAACCTATTGTATTTTCCTCATCATTAGTGTCATATTATTATTTTTTATAACTCTATGATCTCCCCATTGGCTTCTCACTTTATCATCATTATAGAGTCCGGAAAACTCTGCCAAGGAGATAAAATACCACTAAAATTACTTTGTAGAGGGAAGTAAGTAATCCTGCAAGTCTAGAAAAGAAAAAAAGACTCAAATTGAGTTGTAATCTTCAGAAGAAAATTAAAGGAATTAAAGTTTTCAAGGCATTTTAAGTTTCTCACATGCCATCACCGGGAAAGGTACGTGAACCAGCTAGATCGCGAACCACCAGGAACATGGGATGATCTGCAAACCGCTAGCCCACTGAAACTGCAAACCATGTCGCTGATGGATTCATACACCTGAGGACCATCTGTGTACCGTACCGAGAACTCATCAGTTCGTGGACGAAGCAAACCAGCAGGGTTTTACGAACCATTATCGTGAATAGAAGCCTCAACAAACCCTGGATTGACCGAGTCTTCTGCAGGTCAGGATATTTCTTCAATGGAAGTCTCTAAATGGTGATGTGTTCCCAATAGATATGATTTATCTGATTCTCTATAAAAGGAGAATAGTAGAAGCATGTAACACACACAGGGAGGGAGATGGACAGAGAGAAGGACGGACAACGAAAGCTTGAGGGAGACTTAGAGATTGGACACCAGAATCTATCTTGTTTCATCAGTTAATCCTGAACCTCAAACAACTCCCTCCGTAGGTACAGCCAGCCGAGAACCATAAAATTAGGGAATTGAATAATAATAATATAACTGTGAACCTAACTAGTGAACCATGAACCAAAGGCTTCTCGCGGATGAAGTCCCCATGAATGATGATCCTCTAAACCCTCCTTTAATATGGTGCTCCGCGTAGCATACCGCTACGCGGACTGAACTCAGTGTCGCGTACTGCATCAGTATGCGAATTGAACCTAAAGAGGCATGATAGTCTGCGTACGACTATGGTATCAAGTTGTCTATAATCATTTTTGCGTACCATAGTGGTATGCGGACGACCCCTCTGCTCGCGTACCACTATGGTATGGGGAGCCTCCCACATCTCGCATAAAATATTAGTACACAGAATGGGGTATCTTTGGGTATTATTTCCTTTGGTTCCAACCTCACCCCTCCACTACTGTCCATTCCTCCATGATCCCTCCACTAATTAGTCCTTCTTCATCAGGCCAAAGCCTCCTCTAAAGCCACCGGACCCATATGATTAGACCATCGAGTGCATAACAATTACAACATTGATCGTAAACTTTTTTGTTCATTTCTTCTTCTCTAGATTCTTATTGGCATTTGACCTCTCCTTAGTAGTTGTATCCACCTGAGGATATACATAAAAAGGGGTGATCTATAAGCCCAGTAAGAGGATTGATAATAATAATACAACATGGGGTGAGTATATTCATAACATAGGCAAAGAATCATTAAAGGAAGCATTAATAAGAGACTTGAAATGTGGCAATGCATAAAAATGAAACATCATGTCTTAGTGGTTAACTACCACACATGATTTTGAACAAGGATAGAATATTTTTCACACATAATTTCACATTTACTCATGATATTAATCACCTTACCCAACTCATTGGAGCGTTGTATAATTTTGGGTGCACCCGTCACATTTAAACATTCATATTGCGCTATATAATTCTGGGTGCACCCATCACATCATAACATTATCATTTATCATGCATGTCAAAATGAACATATAACATAAATGAACATAATGAACCCATGAAAATCAATGGTTTTCATCTCATAAGAACGCATTTTTAAGTATTGGGTTCCCAAAAAAATGATGGAATAACATACATGTTACAAGAACCATCAATCTTGAATGAGAAGTAAAAGGTGTGTTCTTGAAAGAAGAGTTCTTTTGGAAAACATTTGGTTTTTAATAAATACCAGTGAAAAACATGTATATACCAGAAAACTAAATACAGTTATGAAAAAAAGATTTTTAAGGAGTAACCATATCAAAAAGGAGTGAAAGAGGGAGAACCCAAAGGATTAAAGTTGGGTTCGAGAATTTCCCCTTACCTTGTATTTGAACGCTTCCTTCACTTTAATGTCCTGTATAATGACATTATATTCATTAATTAGAAATTAAAGAACCTTTTATACATTAATAGGGGTCATTTTGGTTTCATTATGTTATTTTATGGTTCTTTTGATGAGTTATAGAGTTTGAAAACATTGTTCGGGAATGTTCATTTTTATGGTTTTCATGAGAGTTTCACATGTATTCATGAATTGAAGTTTGTGTAGAACATGGGTAAAAATCCAGAACAAATATTACATGTTATTAATTATATTCTAGAATTTAAAATTATCTTTATATGAATTACATTTTATACCAAGTGGATGAATCATTAGATAGGAATTTAATGATGATCGTTTGGGTTAATTTTGGCGGTTTTTCGACCACAACGAACTTGTTTTGTTTACTCATCTAGTAATATGTACATAAGTTAGTTCCATAACTTAAAATAGGACATAATAAATATATAATATTCTTTTTCAACCATAAAAATTGTTTCATTACAAGATCTGTAGTTATAAATGGAAAAGGAAAACATGTTGTTCTTAAAGGTGATAGATTAACACCTTACGAACAACGTTTTCTTTTATAAAATAAAAGGAAGAGGATAAGGGGTTTGGATGGTATAATATACCATTAGTATCATAAAATTCCATTATATGTATGATAGTGGAGTTAACATACCATTTGGACAAAGATAGTTTGTTAGATAATAAGAAAGTGACTTGAAATTGAAAGGGAATTAAAGGAAAGAGGAAGAGAAATTATCTCTTGAATCCTCCTATTGAGATCCTCCTTAAGGGGCCTAAGCTTGGTCTTTTGATGAGACCAGAAGCTCTTGGATGTGGGGGAGGGTCTAGGAAAGATTCTTGGGCAGAGTTTAGACAATTCTTGAAGCTTGAGAGATGTGGTTTGTCAAGGGGAGGGGGAGGGGTTATTTATACATGAGGAGGGAGGTGTTTTTACAATAAAATATTAAATAAAATAATATATTAAACGTTAGACTTGTAATAGTAGTTTTTTTACATCCTAAATCATATTTAATATAATATAATTCGTTTTAGTCTTTAATTCATCTTTATAATTCGAATTCATTAATTTATTAAAAGGAAAGTGAAAGAAAGAGAAAAAGACACTTTAAGAAATCATCATTTGACTTTAGACTTTGGAAAGTTCTTTTTAGGTTTGAAAATTGAGTTTATTGTCTCTTAAGGAACCATTTATGAAATTTAATATAATTTGGACGAACATAAAGTTCTATAATTCTTATGTCATTATTACATCATTAATGATGCAATTTAGGATACACCGATTATGCGAAAAACTGTATTTTTAATATTCACCTGAAAATTGAAGTATTTCAGAAAAATCCAAAAATTTCACCCTAACCATTTTTCGAAGTCTAGAATCCAAAAATGAAGTCCATATTTCAAAAATTATTTTCTAAATATGATTAATTTAATATTTAATTAAAATCACAATTTACTTCAAAAATACAGTTTTTTAAAATTAAAACTGATTTTATAATGATTTCAAAAATTACGCAGGGTCTTATAAAATTATCTAAAAACTAGAAGACATAGATTTTATAATTTATGAACACATTTTAAGAAAATAAATTTTCTTTTAAATTAATTAATTATTTATAACTTACAAAATACAAAAACGTTTACTATGGTCAAGTTGTCACTTTCTAAGATGCCTAAATTTTATTTAATTATTCATCGGTAAGGTTTCTCATATTTGGAATATATACTATTCATAAGGGTTGTACTACTATTCATAAGGGTAGGTTACTATTCATAGGGGTAGGTTACTATTCACCAAAAATTAATTTTTTCTTATTGGACCCCAAAAATAATCTTGAACACAACCGTGTATATCGGATTTTCGAAATTCCAAACACAGAAGTGACAAACTTATGTTTAAAGGTCACTTAGCACTTATTAGTTCATTATGTTGTGTTTTCATATGATTTTATGACATATTTTTAAGAAGGGAATTTCCATTGAAATACTTTGGGTCGTTACATTCTTCCCCCCTTATGAAATTTCACCCTCGAAATTTCACTGTACACAAACAGGTGAGGGTACTTCTCCTTCATCGCCTCCTCTGATTCCCAAGTAGCTTCTTCAAACTTATGGTTCCTCCACAACACTTTAACAAGGTGGGTTTTCTTGTTGCGTAGAACCTTATCTCTCCAGTCCAGAATCTCTACCGGCTGCTCCTCATAAGAGATATCATCTTCCCGATGTACCACCTCTGAGTTTAGTACATGTGAGGGATCAGGTATGTACTTCCTCAGCAGTGATATGTGAAAAAAATCATGAACTTGAGACATATTTGGTGTAAGTGAAAGCTGATAGGCCACGGCTCCTATACGGTCAAGGATTTCAAAGGTGCCAATGTACCTTGGGCTTAACTTTCCATTCGTCCCAAATCGCATGACTCTCTTCCATGGTGATATTTGAAGGAAGACTTTATCTCCAATGTCAAACTCCAAATCCATCCGACGGTTGTCAGCATATCTCTTTTGCCGACTTTGAGCAGCTTTGATGTGTTTCTGGATGACTTGAACATTATCTGTCATCTATTCCACAAGATCGGGTCCAAGTAGCTTTCTTTATTCAACTTCATCCTAACAGGTTGGAGTTCTACATCGCTTTCCATACAGATCTTCATATGGAACCATTTGAATACTCAAGTGGAAGATATTGTTTTATGGGAACTCAACCAATGGGAGATGCTAATCCCATCAACCTTTGAATTCTTGTGAGCAGGCTCTTATCATATCTTCAAGCTTCTGAATAGTCCTTTCAGATTGGCCATCAGTTTGGGGGTTATAGGCTGTGCTGAAATTTAATTCAGTACTCAAAGCATGTTGAAGGATCCTCCAGAATTTATATGTGAACCTTGTATCACGGTCAGAGACAATTGATAGTGGAACACCATGCAGTCTTACCACTTCCTTCACATATATCCTTGAAAGTTTTTAAATCGAGAGATCTTCTCGAATAATGATAAAATGGGCAGTCTTGGTGAGTCGATCAACCACAACCCATATCGCATTATTTGCCTTTGACGTATTTTAGAGACCCGTAACAAAGTCCATAGTAACATTTTCCCATTTCCACACGGGTATAGGCAATGGATACATCATACCTTTAGACTTTTGTCACTCTGCTTTAACTTGCTAACACACCAAGCACCTTGATATATATTCTGCAATCTCTTTCTTCATGTTATCCCACCAGAAGTGTCCTTGAAGATCACTGTACATCTTGTTGCTACCAGGATGGATAGAGAATTTTGAGCTATGTGTATTGTCCAATAGCTCCTTCTTTATCCCAGGTGATGAAGGCACACAAAGCCGCTTTCCAAACCAAATCACACCATCATCATCGATATGGAACTCATACATCTTCCCTTCCTTTACTGCATTCACCCTCTTTTGTATATCCACATCATCCCTTTGTGCTTATTTAATCTTACCTTGGATGAATGGTTGTGCAATCATTTGGGAAAGTTAGGATGTATCCCCTGCCCTTACGATTTCCAAATCCATCCTTTCCATATCTAAGAATATAGGGTCTTTCTCAATCTATAACATGGATAGAGTAGCAGGTTCTTTTCTTCTTAGAGCATCAGCTACTTTGTTCGCCTTTCTAGGATGGTAGTGGATAGAGTAGTCGTAATCCTTGATTATATCTAACAATATCCTTTGATTCATGTTGATCTAATTTTGTGTGAATATATACTTTAGGCTCTTGTGGTCGGTGTATATGTCACATTTTTCATTATAAAGGTTGTGCCACCAGATTTCCAAGGCAAAAATCATGGCTACCAACTCTATATCATGCATCGGGTAGTTCTGCTCATAGACCTTCAACTGTCGTGAGGCGTAGGCTATCACATTGTCATTTTTCATGAGTACGCAACCCAAGCCTTTCTTTGAAGCATCACTGTATATCACAAAACTTTATCCACTTTTCGGTAGTGTGAGTATAGGTGCAGTGATCAGCCTTCGCTTTAGTTCCTTGAAGCCCCCCTCTCATTCTTCTATCTATTCATACTTTACCCCTTTCCTTGTTAACTTAGTTAGCGGGATTGACAATTGTGAGAAGTTTCTCACAAAACTTCGGTAGTACTCAGCTAATCCAAGAAAACTATGAATTTCTATGACACTAGAGGGCCTGGACCGTTCCTCAATTTCCTTTGTTTTTTAAGGATCCATATAAATTCCCTCACTTATGATCACATGTCCCAAGAACGTGACTTGATTCATCCAAAAGTCCCACTTTCTGAACTTGGCATACAAATTCTCATTTCTCAATGTCGCCAACACAAGTCTCAGATGTTCTTCATGTTCCTCCTTGCTCTTGGAGTAGATTATAATATCAATGAAAAACACTACCAAAAATTTGTCAAGGTAATATCTGAAGACTCTATTCATCAAATCCATGAAGATTGTAGGGGAATTAGTAAGTCCGAAGGGCATAACTAAAAACTCATAGTGCCCATACCATGTACGGATGGTAGTCTTCTGAATATCCTCTTTCTTCACCTTTAGATGATGATATCCAAAATGAAGATCCACCTTTGAGAAGTATTTAGCTCCTCTTAACTGATCGAACAAGTCGTCAATCCTTGGAAGAGGATACTTGTTCTTTATGGTGATCTTGTTGAGTTCCTGATAGTTGATACAGAGCCGCATTGTTCCATACTTCTTCTTCACAAAGAGCACTGGTGCACCCCAAGGTGATGCACTAGGGCGTACGAATCCTTTGTCTAGATGCTCTTGTAGCTTCTTCTTTAACTCCTCCATTTCGATAGGAGACATCCTATAGGGATACTTTGAGATAGGAGTAGCTCCATGTAGGAGTTCTATTGAAAACTCTACCTCACGATCTGGGGGAATTCTGGGTAACTCTTCAGGAAATACATCACCCTATTCCCTCACGATGGGTATTTCCTCAATGTTGGAAGTTTCCTTTGACTCAACCATTTGGGAGAGGTATGCTTCTTCATAGGGAATAAACACCCACACCATTGAAGGATTTTTTAAAGGAGATTCATGATCTTCCTTTCATTTGTAGAGGATCATGGGATGGTTTGTAATATGGAAAAATATTTCCTTTTCCTGACAGTTGATATGTGATCTATATAACGAGAGCCAATCCATCCCGATTGTAGCGTCGAATTCTACCAAGGGAAGTATTATGAGATTCGCTGGAAGAATCTTCCCACATACGCCAATAGGAGAAGAGTCAAACACTTGGGTTGCAATAATTGCACCACTTTGTGTTTTTACATATATCTCTACTTCAAGGTTTTGAGGATTTGATTCTATAGTTCTAGCAAACTTTCAAGATATAAAGGAATTCTTAGAACCAGAATTAAATAAGACTTTAGCCATTATTGAGTGAATAGAAATTGTACCTTGTATGACTTCATTATCTTTCTCTACTTCCGCAGTAGTGATGGCATAATCCTTCCCTTGTTCCTTTGGATTTGGTGGCTGCTGACGCTGATTACCCTCGAGAACTGAAGGTTTAGTTCACTAGATTGTATAGTGCCCTAGCTCCCTACAGTTGTAGCATTGAAACATGAATGGTTCTCTCCTTTCTTATACCACATTCTCCTTCCTTTTTATATCTTTCTGACACTATTGAGAAAGGTGTCCTTCTTTCCCACACTTGAAGCATTTCCCCGTCCCTTTTAGGTAGTTCCCATGGTGCAACTTCCCACATTTTTGGCATGTGGGCCGTTGAATTTTCTTCCCACCTTTGTCATTAGATCTACCGGCTTGAAACTCCATCTTTCATTTCTTATCACCATAGCCATGGGACCATTCTCCAAAATCCATATCCACTTTGAGAGCACACCGAACAACTTCTTCGTAACTCCCAAAGTCTCGAATTGCAAGAGCCTTCGAAGGTGTGGTTTTAATCCACTAAATAATCTATAAATGTTTCTATCATTTTTTATAACAAAACCCGAAGCATACCTTTAAAGCCTTGTGAAATTTGCTTCTTAGGTTGTGACAGATTCTCCTTCTTTTTGATTGAACTCTATTAATTATCTCTTCATCTTCATACGAAGAGTTCATGGAAAATACTTATTAAGAAACATGATATTAAAGTATTCCAATTCCATCTCTTCGATTTCCTCCCTTGGCTTGGTGTTCTTAATAAAAGCCCACCATTGATCGGCCTCTCCATATAGATGATAAATGTTTAGTGTCACCTTCTCCGTCTCAGAACAGTTAAGAACATAAAAAATCTTCTCCATGTAGTTGACCCACTGTTCTGTAACTAGTGGATCATAAGATCCACTAAACGTCGGTGGTCGTTGCCACATAAAACATTAGATAGCCAGTTGATCTCTCTTTGGTTAAGGAGGAAGTTCCCCATTATTATGGTTATTATTCATAACCTGAGATAATTAGGTAAGAATCGCCATGAATTTTTGAACTCTACCTCCCAAATTATTGGGGATGTCATTCAGGAAATCGTTGCATTGGCCCTCACACGAGTTATTGGCCTAGTTTCTCCCGGTTCCCACAATTTTCTAAAATAGAAAAGGTTAGAACAAAACATAAGTCAAAAATTCATGAATAACTTATTCATTTAAACAAATCATGACATATGGGATCCCCATGTAAATATTATTATGTGCATATTTGTACTTAGACTCATGCTAGTGGTTTTCTCTAGGGTTCACTAATCATAATTCTAAAATTAACTAAACCTTTCCTCTGATACCAACTATAGCGACCCAAGCTTTTCATACATTACTATTAAATTATTTTAAAGATATAAAAACATAAAAGTATTACACATAGAGGATACAACGGTTTAGTGTCTTGGGAAAACTAGGACCATACATAACAATTATAACATCGAGCATAAACTTTTTTGTTCATTTCTTCTTCTCTAGCTTCTTATTGGAATTTTACCTCTCCTTAGTACTTATATCCACCTGAGGATATACATCAAAAGGGTTGATCTAGAATCCCAGTAAGAGGATTGATAAGAACAATACAACATGGGTTGATCATATTTATAACAAAGGCAAAGAATCATGAGAGGAAGCATTAATAAGAGACATGAAAGGTGGCAATGCATAAAAATGAAACATCAGGTCTTAGTGGTTAACTACCACAGATGCTTGTGAACAAAGCTAGAATCATGTTCACACATCATTTCACATTTAATCATGAGATTTATCACCTTACCCAATTAATTGGAGCGCTGTATAATTCCAAGCACACCCATCACATTTAAACATTCATATTGCGCTATATAATTCTGGGTGCACCCGTCACATTATAACATTATCATTTATCATGAATGCCACAATGAAAATATAACATAAATGAACATAACTAACCCATGAAAAGGAATGGATTTAATCTCATAAGAACACATTCATAATCATTGGGTTCCCAAAATAATGAGGGAATAACATACATGTCACAAGAACCATCAATCTTGAATGAGAAGTAAAAGGTGTGTTCTTGAAAGAAGAGTTCTTTTGGAAAACATTTGGTTTTTCATAAATACCAGTGAAAAACATGTATATCCCAGAAAATAAAAGACAATGATAAAAAAAATATCTTTAAGGAGTAACCATATCAAAAAGGAGTGAAATAGGGAGAACCCGAAGGATGAAAGTTGGGTTTGAGAATATCCCCTTACCTTGTATCTGAACGCTTCCTTCACTTTAATGTCCGGTATAATGACATTATATTCATTAATTAGAAATTGAAGAACCTTTTATATATTAATAGGGGTCATTTTGGTTTCATTATGTTATTTTACAGTCCTTTTTATGAGTTATAGAGTTTAAAAACATTTTTTGGGAATGGTCATTTTTATGGTTTTCATGAGAGTTTCACATGTATTCATGAATTAAAGTTTGTGTAGAACATGGGTAAACATCTAGAACATATATTACATGTTATTAATGATATTATAGAAGTTAAAATGATCTTAATATTAATTGAATTGTATACCATGTGGATGAATCATTATATAGGAATTTAATGATGATTGTTTGGGTTAATTTGGGCGGTTTTTTGATCACAACGAACTTGTTTTGTTTACTCGTAGATTAACACCTTTCGAACAACGTTTTCTTTTATAAAATAAAAGGAAGAGGAGAAGGGGGTTGGATGGTATAATATCCCATTAGTATCATAACATTCCAGTATATGTATGATACTAAAGTTACCATACCATTTGGACAAAGGTAGGTTGGGAGAGAATAATAAAAGGACTTGAAATTGAAAGGGAATTAAAGGAAAGAGGAAGATAAATTACCTCTTGAATCCTCCTATTGAGATCCTCCTTAAGGGGCCTAATCTTGGTCTTTTGATGAGACTATAATCTCTTGGATGTGGGGGAGGGGCTAGGGAAGATTCTTGAGCAGATTTTAGAAAATTCTTGAAGCATGAGAGATGTTGTTTGGCAAGGGTAGGGGTTATTTATACATGAGGAAGGAGGTGTTTGTAGAATAAAATATTAAATAAAATAATATATCAAAAGTTAGACTTGTAATAGTGGTTTTTCGACATATTAAATCATATATTAATATAATATAATTCTTTTTAGGCTTTAATTCATCTTTATAATTCGAAATCTTTAATTTATTAAAAGGAAAGTGAAAGAAAGAGAAAAAGACACTTTAAGAAATCATCTTTTGACTTAAGACTTAGGAAAGTTATTTTTAGGTTTGAAAATTGATTTTATTGTATTTTAAGGAACCATTTATGAAATTTAATATAATGTGGCCGAAATTAAAGTTCTATAATGTTTATGTCATCATTACATCATTAATGATGTAATTTAGGATACACCGATTATGCGAAAAACTGTATTTTTACTATTCACCTGAAAATTGAAGTATTTCAGAAAAATCCCAAAAATTTTACCCTAACCATTTTTTGACGTGTAGAATAAAAAAATGAAGTCCATTTTTCAAAAAAAATATTTTATAAATATGATTAATTTAATATTTAATTAAAATCATAATTTACTTCAAAAATAAAGTTTTTTAAAATTAAAACTGCTTTTATAATGATTTCAAAAATTACATAGGGTCTTATAAAATTATCTAAAAAATAGAAGAAATAGATTTTATAATTTATGAACACATTTTAATAAAATGCATTTTCTTTTAAATTAATTAATTAATTATAATTATTTATTTATAACTTATAAAATACAAAAACATTTACTATGGTCAAATTGTCACTTTCTAAGATGCCTAAATTTTATTTAATTATTCATCGGTAAGTTTGCTCATATTTGGATGATGTACTATTTATAAGGGTCATACTACTATTCATAAGGGTAGGTTACTATTCATAGGGGTAGGTTACTATTCACCAAAAATTAAGTTTTTCTTATTGGACCCTAAAAATCATCTTGAACACAACTGTGTATGTCAGATTCTCGAAATTCCAAACACAGAAGTGAAAAACTTATGTTTAAAGGTCACTTAGCACTTAGTAGTTCATTATGTTGTGTTTTCATGTGATTTTATAACATATTTTTAAGAAGGTAATTTCCATTGAAATACTTCGGGTTGTTATAGTAGAGGAGTCATGAAGGCTCTCCCCACAACGGTGCAGGCTTCGGGAATGCCTGTGAGGCTACATTCCCATCGTAACCCAGCGCCCAAACTTGTGATGCTGACATGAACCTCCCCATTCTTGGGACTAAGGGTGATCACATGCTTTTCTATTCAATGAGGAATAGTGATCAGTAAAAGTGGTTATGTTCGCTCCCCCCTCTGATAAGGATGAAACTCCTCCCTTTCCCAGAATGAGCTCTAGCGCCCTCCCACTAAGGTAAGTCCTCAATCTTATGGGGCAGGGCTGCACGACCTTCAATAGAATTCCACATTGAAGGGTTCATTGAATCGTTCCCTCACCCATGGTCGCTCTGGCTTCTTCCACCGTGGGCTCTCCCTCCCCCACCAACAGGGGAGGAGTCATGTGCATTGTTTAATCTTTCACATCCTCTTGTTTCTCACACTGACCATAAGTCACATGGGATTAGAGGTTTTTGAGGATTACAACATCAACGCATTCTGAACTACGAGAACTCTAATTTCTGATCAAACCAGGATACGTAGGATGCCTTCCAAAAGGCCCGATCTCAAAAGGGTTCCCTTCCAAAAGGGTTCACCCAATCATGTCTTTTAATCGACAGCTCCCACGCATAATCCCCACACGTTCTTAACTATGATAAATCTAATTATTAATCAAACCAGGATACATAGGACACCTTCCAGAAGGCCCAAGCTCAAAAGGGTTCCCTTTCAAAAGGGTTCACCCAATCATGTCTCTTCAATGGGCATCTTCCATGCATAATCCCCACACGTTCTGAACTACGAGAACTCTAATTCTTGATCAAACTAGGATACGTAGGACACCTTCCAAAAGGCCCGATATCAAAAATGTGCCCTTCCAAAAGGGTTCACCTAATCATGTCCCTTTAATGGGCGGCTTCCATGTATAAGCCCCACACATTCTAAACTATGAGAACTCTGATTCCTAATCAAAGTAGGATATGTAGGACGCCTTCCAAAAGGCCCAAGCTCAAAAGGATTCCCATCCAAAAGGTTCCACCCAATTATGTCCCTAAACTGGGTAGCTCCCACGTGTAAGCCCCACGCCATCTGAACTACATGGGTTTTTATTCCTCTCCCGAGGATATGTAGGAAGCCCTCATTATGGTACCTATCCTAACATAAAGTCACCTTCCATCCCCTCTGGATGACAATAATCTCCAGAGCACCTTATTATATGGCTCAAGTCAATGTTACCTCTGTAGCATAAAATATATGTATGCCTATGACGATCTTGTAAAACAAGGGTATCCTATGGAAACACTCTTTTGGAATGAACCAAGGATTCAAAAACATATGAACATTACTTAAATCTATAATAGAGTCCCATAACAGACAATAATACTCCCCGGGAAGGGTGCGGTGAGACTGACCTCCCATCCTCTCGACCAATTGAGTCCTTAAGTATCACTGGCCAAATCATCAGCCAACAAGAACCAACCTTTAGAAATAAGGTCCATGAATTATAGATATTAGGGTTGTTGAGAATTCTTGGCTCCACAAATTAACCTGTTGGAGACCATCCGGGGAATTTATATTCGAGAAGGACCGGTTGCGCAAGTGCTTGACCCCCACGAAATCACCCGCTGTGACCAATAGTTTCTTCAGGGTTAATTCAACCTTATTTAAAGGATAATGATGCTGAATGGGTAAAAACAAAAGGAATCATGAATTTGAAGAGAACTCATCTCTATAGAAAAAGGGATGGGTGATGATCCTCGTCGTTCCATTTCTGCACCACCCGTAAATGCGCCACCTCGAAGGCGGAACAAAAATGTTGATCCCAACATGAATCATTAACCAAGGTGGCGGTTCTACCCAAATAATTAAAGACAAAAGGATATTGTATGTCGGACCATTTTTTCACCCCAGTACGTGCTAAACATGCCACCTTAGAGGCAAAAAAATGGTGAACTCGACGTTAATCCTTAACCAAGGTGGGAGTTCTAACCAAATGATAAAAGACAAAAGGATACTGCATGTTGAACCATTTTGTTCTCCCTGGTACGCAGTAAACGTGCCACCTCAGAGCCAGAAAAAAATGGTGAACCCGACGTGAATCCTTAACCAAGGTGGTGGTCTTACCCCACTCAAGCCCCTTCACCCCGCAACGAAAGAAAAAGGGAAGGGGGCCAAGCCAAATATCCAAATGTGCATATGAATAAATGAATTCTACTTTGACAAGGTTTTCTGGTATGTATGTCATATATGTATATTTTAGGTTCTCTCATAGAAACCTTTGATCCAAATGACATCCCAACGACCCATGCATACACGCACATCAATGATCCCGCAGGCGACCGGGGCCCCAACGAAGAGCAGGACCCCCTCACCTACCCAGCATCTTCAACGATGGGTATCCAACACACTGATCAAAGAGTACCACCGAAATGTTACTCTCCCCACACTGGAGGCTACAAGATAAGCCCTCTAGTCTGTAAAGGTCTACCATCTTCCCCTTCAGCCGCTTCCATCACCCCAACACAAGGCGGCCCAGATAGTCATCTCAAACCATTTTGGGAGCCTGAACCCGAAATGTGACAATAAGTACTTCCCTTATCTTAGGAAGGTAGATTTATTTAATGTTTATGACTTCATCTCCACTGCATAGGGGTCCTACTCATGGGTCCCCACCAGAGAGTGTCGCCACCAACACCAGACGACAAGGCCTCCTCCTGCTGAGGAGGACCTTATGCTGAGAGACCTTGCCAAAGTCCAGGAGACACGGGCCCCTCGGGCTAACCTCCAAGGGTAGATAATATATAATCAAGAACATGCTATCACCCTAGTTCCTAAGGATCAACTCTGTCGTACTAATGTGATGGAATTCAATAGGCAAACATATGACTTTTCCACCTCCACTCAAGCCCACCATGGAAATAAGGTGGCACAATATGATCACATGCACACCCATGATAATGTTCACTAGTCCTACCATGAAAAAAAAATGGAAAACTATAGGTAGATATAGATATCTACCGAGCCACAACAAGCCCGCGATCTAAATAGGGTGGCACTCAGCTACTCGCAGGCACAAACACCTACTGATGCATTTCAAGCCTTCCATCCAAATAGGGAGGCACTCTGCTACATGTAGGCACAAACACCTGATGATGCATTTAAATCATTCCACCCAAATAGGGTGGCACTCAGCTATACGTAGGAACAAATACCTGCTAATGCATATCAAGTCCGTCAAATAGGATATAAATCAAATTTGAACAAAATCAAATTCCTACGGTTGCATACAAATACCGTGAGATAAATAGAGCGGCAAGTGAGCGGATGAAAATCCCCACTCCTGAATATAAATACCACCAGTCAAATACAGTGGCAACCAGAGAAGATAATTGGAAACAGACTCATTCCTCTGTCACGTCACAGGAGAACTACCAGTATCTACAAGAAACTCATGGATGATCAGAGAAGGCACCAACTCCTACTCCGACATTGGAATGACCCTTCATACCCATTCCATATAAATATATATTTCAACACATCCTAGCAGTGATGGAGGTTCATACGTTTATTCCAGACCATATCCTCCAAAAATGTGAAGATATCATTGCATCGGCGACAAAGGCAAGAAATCGGGCTCACAACCCGGTTTCCTCGAACAGAATGACTCACTCGCAAAATAATTTAGTCACTACAGAGCTGTTATGCATCCCTGCTCCAGTCCAAGAGGGTCAATGGAAATATCCTGCAATATACGAACAACCGGATCAAGAACAAATACTTGTTCCAACTGGGGGACGTCGCTCCAATGTGGTGGCCATTCCAAGGCTGGCATATATTCCTACCAAAACTCAAGATGCCTGTCGGCATATCCTGATGACATCACGAGACTCAACAAGATAGGGACTCACATATGAAGTCCATTACCAATATCATATGGCCCCGATTACCCACAAGAGAGTTCCCAAAAATGAAAGGCACCAAAGGAAATCAGAAAAGGAAGAGCATGTACATGATCCTGATCTGCTGGAAGCTAGGGTTCTTGATTCCATAAAACATATATAAAGAAAGGCTCAAGACCCTGTCATTCTATTACCAAATTATGGAAGTGGTAGTAGAAGTTGCGAAGGTCCTCCCTACAATATCACTACCAACAACTCTGAAGGTCCTCCTCAGGGTATAGGCCGTAAGGAAAATTCTCATGGTCAGGCATCAAGTTGCAATAGTATCCCTCTCCATTGTAGCACCAACTAGGGAGGTCCTCCCCACAATCAAAATTCATACTGGCAAGAAAGCCCTCCCCTTTCTAGAACAAATATGAGAAATCCCTCCTATGCTGAGGCACTCGAAAAGGATTCAGATGCATTGGGTACTCCGTCTATAATGAGTGATATTCTTTCTCAACCATATGATGTCCTGGGGCCACACTCATTTTCTGAGCCACCCTCACACCGTCCTCAAATCAATAAGGCTCCCACCAGACCGATCACTTGGAACGAAATTATTAAGAAGCAATCGAGCTGGGCATATCAAGTAGAGTATCATTCGTAAGAACAACAACATGATATGTTGATTGTGAGAAGACCACTAGCTAGGGATAATATACCAGTGATGTATTGGCATATGTCCACTTCTCACTTTGACATACCATGGGAGTTTTCTAAGGAATGCACGTATGAAATTTTCCTCAATATATGGACAACCCTTCGTCAGATGAAATAAAAATTTCTACCCTACGAAGGGTATGCGGACCATGTCAGCATTATAGGGGAGATTCTACGTCTAATCAACTTGGAAGCCCTACCATCTGCAAGGCAGCCACAATCAGAAAGGCAGAAGAAAAACCTTGAACTAGCTTGCCTCCATGCACTACATAAGTTGTGTTTCCTCATTGGAAACACCCCGGCTGGAGGTCACATTCAGGAATGGGGAGAACATAGAGCTCTACACTTTACCCCATGTCTCATCCAATAGGCCCCGTTGGAAATGAAATTCTACAATTTCATCACCCAGAGGAAGAAATCAAATGAGCTTCCTACTCAGAAAAGAAGGGATACTCAACAAAAATCGTCCTGAATTAATTCTCAAAAGCGTCAGGGCCAAAGAGATCAAGCCATCAAAAATCTTATAATTCAATAAACCAGGAACATCTAGCAGGCTTCCCGCCTTAGGGAATCCAACTAAAAAGTAGTGCCCATGTCTTTAAAAGTCTATAGACTTCATGTAGGCCCAATTCCATACTCAGCTCACACCCACATGGGAGCATGTGAAATTGAAAAGGAGGAAATAGCAGTGGCTATCGCCGTAATTTGGGAACAACCCCAGCACATATGGTTGGGAGAATTTTTAAATTAAAATACCCCTATAAGACCAAAAAATACAGGTTGTAGCACATCAAAAGGTGAATAGAAACAACCCCATCCTACAGGGCTGGGGCTTTTTTACCTCAAATCCCCGCACAGTGGACGTCTGTCTTCCACCATTTAGGGAGAATGATGGACAGAGGAGTTACTTGTTCTACCCCTTCTCGTGGTTTGCACCCTACGAGACAAATCTGTGTTACGAGGTCAGACCAAGTCTCCCTTTGGATCAATCTTCACCAAGAAACCCATAGAATACCATATAATGGAAGGAGAAATTCCAATAAAGGGAGTAGGAAGCTTTCCTACCATTCGGCAACAGGTACACCACCCCCAATGCGGTATGCCTCAGTGAAAATGGAAAATGTCAACCCCACAGATCTCACAGGAAATAACATGGGGGAGAGGATTTGAAAGAAGATGGTTCCCTCCTAGAGGCATCCCACACTGAGCCTGATGGAGTGCATACACGGAACCAGCGAGCAATCCTAAATTTAGGCACCCCTTCAACTAACCCATTGTTACCTCCCCCTAGAAATCCCAACAAGGAAAAGAACAAATCCAAGGTTGTCTATGACCCGTCTCTTCCTACCCTGAAGAGTGCATCCCTCACCCTCGAGGAAAGGTTTTCCAAGAAGGAGGAAGAAATTAAAGAGCTCGGGAGAATTAATGTCGAGCTACATCAAGTGAACATCATCAGGTGCTCCCATAAGAGGTTCCCGTACAAAAATAACTCATACCGTTGAATGAAGTCAAGCTCATAGGACCGTTCAACCCAGCCCCATAAGGATATCAAGACTTCCCCTCATTGGGAAGAAAGCGGAAAAATATATAGGTAAACCCAAAAATGATACCTCTGGTTGGGTATCAACCCCAAATTCCAGTAGTACCGGTGTAACAACCCAAAATTTTGAATAATATTTGTTTCATAATTTTTTGTATTATTTTATTTTATACTCAACAAAACTATATCCTTTAATTAATGAAGTGAGTATAATTAAAATAATACCACTGGGTTTTAATTGTTATATGATCATTGGTCAATATGCCCATCAGAAACTAAATTCTTCACATTATGATTATTGTTTATAAATAAAAGCAATCATGGTTAATTAATATAGAAAGAAGATTCGATGGTCTCATTCAGTAGACTCGGGCCATACGAAGCCCATCTGTCAGAGTTTGGGAAAGAGGTTACATCACTCGGCTTTGCTCTGGACCAAGCCCAAGCCAAACTCCAACATGTGAAGCTTGAATGGAATCTCCTACGAGATAAGTTCTAGCGGATAGAAATCACTACTCAGGCAATGTTTTTCGAGCTGCCCCAAGATTCTATCACCATAGCATATCTTACACTTAGGTCCTATGGATATGTTATAAGGGGATATATAACGAGACCTTAGTTATGTTGTGTAATCCTTTTTTATAAATAAAATTGTTATTTATTATTATGTTAAATTTGTGAATTTCAAATGTTCGGATAAATATAGGACGAAATTATAGAAGTTCCATATTATTGATGAATTTTGGAAAAAGGGTATTTTAAAATATTTTTGTATACTTTATATAATTAATCATGTGAAACGATTTTCAAAAAATGTCTTCTACAGTTGTGATCATTAAGAAATTTAGAGTCTAATAAGTTCAACTTAATTTTTAGTGAATAGTAAACCATGAATAGTAATATTACCCTTATGAATAGTAATGTGACCAATGGAATAGTAACATCACTTAAGAAAGTATAAATATAATTTAGACATCTTAAAAGTGAAAAAACGATCATACTATAAGTTTTGGTATTTTTGTATGTCATAAATACTTTATTTGCAATTTTATAATTAATTTAATAATTTAAAATGGAAATATATTTTCATAAAATGTAATCATAAATTGTTACTTTATTTTCTTATGGTTATAAGATAATTTTATGGGACCTTGATTACTTTTTCAAGGTATTACAAAATAAGTTATATTTTTAGAGTTGTTTTTTTTGAATAAATAATAATTTTATTTAAAAATTAAATTAAAAATATTTAGAAAATTAATTTCATAAAATGGAGTTCATTTTTGAATTCAGAACATTTACATTAGGTTAGGTTAAATTTATGAGACTTATAAAATGCTTTGTTTTTCAGTGAATATTGAAAATACATTTTCGAGTTTCAGTGTGTTTAATGACATCATTAATGATGTAATCATGATGTAATAATTCTGGTAGACTTTTTAATAGTAAGATATGTTATGAGGTGTCCCAAGTGTTCATTACCATGGGAAAATACCATAGTCAAGCCCATGGTTTTGCAAATACCATCGATGAGGTGTCCCTTGGAAATTAATAAAATATTCCCTCACTTTTTCTATAAATACCAAGACATTCCCTCATTCCTTTCATTAAAAAATTCTCCTCAACAAAGCTCTGGTATTTTTACTTCCCAAGTATTCCTCCCAAGGTTCCCTCAATCCCTGCAAGGTCCCAACCATCGAGCTTTCGAATTTACTCTTCAAGATAAGGGAATCTTTCACCCTCCTCTTTTAAGTCATGACTTCCTTTATGTTATGTCTTATAGTTTCCATCTTATTATGTTGGGGCATGTTCTTATATATCCTTATTATTGTTCATTTAATTTCAAAATTATGAGAGACCCTCTCCTCTCTCATAAATTGATTTTATAAATTTTTAAGTGACGTCATTAGGCTGCCGAATTTTCGTAAAATAAATAGAATTTTCTCTTTTCTTTCATGTTTCCTTTTCATGTGGTATGTCATTCAAATATCCACACCATGAAATTATTTCAATTTAATTTTGTCCCTATAATTTAAAATGATTCATTTATGTATGGGAGACCCTTGTCTCCTATCTTTTTATTATTTTCTAAAACAATGTTATATAGCTGTTATGGTGTAGAATTTTTGTCTCAAAATCTCTCTCTTTTTATCACAAAATTCTCTTGTTTTATTTCTGTGAATACCCAAATCTATTTTAATTTCCAGAGGTATTCATCAAGACAGAAAATTAATATATTTTATTCTTTAACTTACATACATATAACCCTCACTCCATTTTCATGGGTTATAAATGACATAATGAACTTATTTTTATGCACTTTTTAAAACGTCGAGATTTTGATATGAAACCCATTTATTTTATTCTATTTGGGTTATTTATGGAATGTATGATTATGATCTATGTGGATAACATGAAAAACACATATTAAGGGTGTGCCCTGATATTGCTCCAATGCATTGGGTATAGAATTTAATCTCTAGAGATGACAAGTTTCACGATACCTTGTTGAATAACCTTGGTAATTTTTATGACACCTTGGGGATGAACCTTGGTGATATGTTCATGAATGTCTAAATTAAATTTTCAATCCACAAATTCAAGTTATATTTCAAGTTATTTTCATTATTTTATGCCTCCACTTTCATTTCTCGTGTCTTTATGCTTTTCATCAAGTTCTTATTGATATCACAAGTAAACGGATTCCCTTACTTTCCTTACTAGGCCTTCTGCTCAAAATTTCCTTTCATGTATGTCTCCAGGTTATGAGATGAAATAATTTTACTTACGATGAACTTATGATGAATCCGTAAAAGTGTATTAGAAAAATATTTTATGTTTTCATTTTTTTTCCTGATTTCCAAGACACTAGACTTTAAATATCCTCTATTTGTAAAATGTAATGAAAATTTATGTATTAAAAAGGCGGGATGCCATAGTTGGTATCAAATATATTTTAGTTATTTATGGAAATTAGGATATAAAAACTTTAGGAAGAACCCTATTGAAAATTTCAAATATAAGAAAGCTTCCTATTATTTTGGTGAAATATTAAGTAAGTGTTCTTCGAACAAATAAATATTTGTCTGGATACAAACAAGTGGATGTGGCTCTGCCACAGATGTACCTAGGAGTGAAAACTATGACAAGGAGTTTCTCTCTTGACTTGGGGTATCCTGGTACATGACAACGGGCCTTGCTGCATTCATTTTTTGACACTTCTTAGGTATATGTTTGGTCAATCACAAGTTTTTTATGAATCATTATGAAGGATTTATAGAGAAATTTAATTGTTTAAGCATGAAGTTTTAAGACATAAAATCCTTTATAGTTAAAATATTTTTAAAGGAAATAAGCTTCTAACTCGGGTTTTATTGTTTTAGAAAATGGTGGGAAATGGGAGGAACCGTGAAAATGGTGACTGCAATGTATTATGCACTGATGGCCCTCCGATGGAATCTGGAATGGAAACTTTCATGAGAATGATGAACCAACTGACTCAAGTTATGGTAAATAACTTGAATCAAGATGAGAGAACAATCTCACCACTAAGGGAACAGTATTATATTGAGTCCTTTATGCGTTAACGACCACCAACCTTCAGTGGATCTACCGACCCATTGATTGTTGAATAGTGGATCAGTACTATGGAGAAGATCTTTTTGTGCTCTGTTGTTTGGAACAAGAGAAGGTCACCCTAGCTATTTACCTCTTATAGGGAGAAGCTGTTTAGTAGCGGTAGCTAATAAAAAACATGAGGCTAAGAGTGTAGGTTTAAAATATGTAGTGGGAAGAGTTTAGAGGGATATTCTTCATCAATTATTTCCCTTGATCGATGAGAACCAGAACAGAGAAGGAGTTTCTTGAGCTAAAGAAGAAGGAGAATGAATCTATGGGAAGCTACAAGATGAAATTCACAAGGCTTTCACGTTACACCTCTATCTTTGTCATGGATCCAAATGGTAAGGTTGATAGATTCTTCAGTGGACTGAGACCTCATCTGTAGAAGAATCTATCCAACCAAGATTATGATAGCTATGAGGAGATTGTGTGAAGTGTGATGAAAGTCAAACTGGAGTTTGGAAAGACGCGGTTGTCTCATAAATCTAGTGACAAAAAGAGATCAATAGATCCAAGCCTATGGAAGAGCTTCGATTAGGGAATAGGAGGCAATAAAGTGAAATATCCCACGTATAATAAATGTGGGAAGAAGCATTTAGGGAACTGCCTACTCGGAAGCGGGAAGTGCTACAAGTGTGGTAGAGATGGCCATATTGGGTGGAGTTGTTGTAGTGAGGTGAAGCCTCAACTCCCAAACACTAACAAAAAAAGGGAAGATGGTGTAGGCCCTACCTAATTTCCAATGCTATAAGTGTGGACAACTTGAGAACTTTTCCAATCATTGTCCAAATCCTAGGTTAGTGGAGGGGAATCACCATCAGTCTCAGCATTGTCCAAGGGAACAAGGTTGTACTTTTTCAATCACTATGGCTGAAGTTGAAGCGCCAAATGATGTGGTGGCAGGTACTTTTGTTGTTATCTTAAATCTAGTGAGTACTTTGTTTGATTCTGCTTCTATGCATTCCTCTATTTCCTCCATGTTTGCAAAGAATTTAGAATCAACCCCTGAATTTCTAAAATTATAGTTATCATTCAAGACTCCTGGTGGGATTATCCAAGCATCATAGGTGTTTAAAAACTCTAGTATTTACTTTAGTGAGAGCAATCTTATCAGAAATCTAGTAGTCATTCCCATGATGAAATTTGACATTATACTAGGGATGGACTGTCTCTCAAAGTATAATGCTAAGATCAAATGTAGAAGCAAGGGAATCTCAGTAGTCTTGAATGGAAAACCTACAGTTATCTTCCAAGGATAGATATATCAACATGATATTTGTCTAGAATAACCTCCTATATCTATCTTTATGGATTTGATTGGTGAAGAAGAAGAATTAAATAAGAGTTTAATGATAGATAATGTCCCCATCATCTAGGAATATGTTGACATATTTTCTGAAGAGTTACCCAAACCTCCCCTAGAAAGATAGGTATAGTTCTACATTGAACTCATACTTAGATCTCATCTAATATCAAATACCCCATATATGATGGAAAATATGGAGCTGGAGGAATTAAACAAGCAACTCCATAATCTTTTGGAGAAAGGTTTTATCTGTCCAAGTGTGTCTCTATGGGGAGCACCTATTCTCTTTGTGAAGAAGAAGGATGGATTAATGCGTTTATGTATTGATTATAGAGAACTAAACGAGATCACAGTGAAGAATAAATACCCTCTCCCAAAAATTTATGACTTATTTAACCAACTTCATGGGGCTCAATTCTTCTCTAAGATTGATCTTCGATCTGGTTATCATCAATTGAGGGTGAAGAAAGAAGATATTCCAAAAACTTCCTTACGATCAAGATATTGTCATTATGAGTTTGTTTTTATGCCCTTCAGACTGACTAATATACCTGCTATTTTTATGGATTTGATTAATAGAGTCTTTAAGAACTACCTTGATAACTTTGTGGTAGTTTTTATTGATGATATTTTGATATAATCCAAGAGTTTTGAGGAGCATGAGGATCATATATGGATTATTTTTTAAACTCTATGGAAGGAGAGGCTTTTTGGAAGGTTCAAAAAATGTGAATTATGGTTACAAAAAGTTTCTTTCTTGGGGTAAATTTTTACCAATGAATGAATCACAGTTGACCCTACAAAGACAAAATTTATAGAGGGGTGGCCTCAGCCTACAAAAATAACTGATATTCATAGTTTACTTGGATCAGCGGGATATTATAGGAGGTTTGTGAAAAACTTTTCATGAATTTCTAATCCATTAACCAAGTTAAATAAAAAAGGGGTGAAGTTCATCTGGACAAAGGAGTGTGAGGAAAGTTTCCAAGAGATGAAGAAGAGATTGGTTACTGTACATTTGTTAACTCTTCCCTCAAGTGAATAAGGATTCATTATTTTTTGAGATGCATCTATGAAAGGTATTGGGTGTGTCCTCATGAAAAATGACAAAGTCATTCCTTATGCATTACGATAGTTCAAGACTCGTGAGCATAACTATCCTACGCATGATTTGGAGTTGGCTATGGTCGTTTTTTCTCTAAAAATATGGAGGCACAATCTTTATGGGGAGAAATGTAATATATACATAGACCAACAATATTTGAAGTATGTTTTCACACAAAAGGAATTGAACATGAGACAAATGAGATTGTTGGAACTTCTTAAAGACTATGATTGTTCAATTCATTATCATCCCAGAAGAGAAAACAAAGTATTTGATGCATTAAGCAGGAAAGACCTGATTGTTCTTTCTATGATGAGGATTCAAAGAGATCCTTTGATCAGTGACCTAGTAAATATGGACATGAGAATTATAAGGTAAGTGAAATCATTAACCCTAACCCAAATGATTTCTCAAGAGTCATTAATAGATAATATTAAGAAAGCTCAGAAATAATATCCTTTGTTACAGAAGAATTTTGAGGCTGTGAAGGATGGAAAGTTTCCTGAGTTCAATATTGATCAAGAAGGTGTACTAAAATTGAATACAAGACTATGTGTTCTATCTCTTCTGGAAATAAAGAAGGAGATGATGGATGAATCTCATAGCTCTACTTTCTCTATATATCCTGGAAGCATGAAAATGTACAGGGATCTTCATGATCATTATTGGTGGGATAATATGAAAAGGGAGATTGATGACTACACTTCAAGTTGCCTGGTATGTCAGCAAGTGAAGGCAGAGTGAAAAATTTTAAAAGGGGTATTGCAACCACTACCCATACCATCATGTAAGTGGGACAATATCACTATGGACTTCATCATTGGTCTCCCAATAACTTCCAAAGGAAACAATGCGATATGGGTTATTGTGGACCGTCTCACCAAGACTGCCCATTTTATCTCTATTCAGAAAGATTTCTATCTTGATGAAATTTCCAGGATTTACATGAAGGAAGTGGTAAGACTGCATGGAGTTCCACTTTCTATCATATTTGATCGTGATCCAAGGTTCACATCAAAATTCTGGAGAAGTCTTCAACATGTTCTGGACATTGAATTGAATTTAAATATGGAATATCACCCCCAAACTGATGGTCAATCTGAAAGGAATATTCAAACACTCGAGGATATGCTGAGAACTTTCTCAATGAAATTTAAAGGTGGATGGGATCAACATCTCCCTTTAGTTGAGTTCTCTTACAAAAACAGCTTCCAATCGAGCATCAAAACGGCACCCTACGAAGATATATATGGGAAGCAATGTAGAACTCCTACTTGTTGAGATGATGCTGGTGATAGAAAGCTTCTTGGGCCTGATCTTGTGCAAGATATGACAGAAAATTTTCATGCCATCCAACAACACATTAAGGCTTCTGAGAGTTTGCAAAATAGCTATACCGACAATCATCGAAGGGACTTTGAGTTTGATGTTGGTGACAAAGTGTTTCTTTGAATTTCACCTTGGAAGAGAGTCATGAGGTTTGGGAAGAAAGGGAAGGTCATCCCTAAGTACATTGGTCCCTATGAAATCCTTGATCGTGTAAGAGAAGTGGCCTATCAACTTGCACTTCATCCAAATATAGAACAAGATCATGATGTCTTCCATGTATCCCTCTAGAGGAAGTACATACCAAACCCTTCACATGTACTAAATCCATAGGTGGTACAACTAGAACATGACCTCTCTTGTGAGGAACATCTGGTGGAGATCTTGAATCATAGAGACAAGTTTCTACGCAACAAGACTACCCACCTTGTTAAGGTGTTATAGAGGAACCACAAATATAAAGAATCCATGTGGGAACTAGAGAACTCTATGAGGCAGAAGTACCCAAACCTTTTCTCTTCTGAGGGTACAAGTTAAAATTTCGGGGATGAAATTTCTTAAGGGGGGAAGAATGTAACGACCCAAACTTTTGAATAATATTTATTTCATAATTTTGTGTATTATTTTATTTTATACTCAACAAAACTATATCCTTTAATTAATGAAGTGGGTCTAATAAAAATAATACCACTGGTTTTTAACTATTATATGATCGTTGGTCAATATGACCGTTGGAAACCAAATTCTTAACATTATGATTATTGTTTATAATTACAAGTGATCATGGTTAATTAATACAGAAAGAAGATTCGATGGCCTCATCCAGTACACTCGGACCATACAAATCCCATCTGTCAGAGCTTGAGAATAAGGTTGCATCACTGGGCTTTGCTTTGGACCAAGCCCAAGCTGAACTCCAACATGTGAAGCTTGAGCGGAATCGCCTACGGGAGAAGTTCAAAGCTGATAGAAATCACCACTTAGGAAATGATGTCTGAGCCGCCCCAAGACTCTATCACCATAGCACATCTTACACTTAGGTCATATGCAGGTGTTATAAGGGGCTATGTAATGAGACCTTAGTTATGTTGTGTAATCATTTTGTATAAATAAAATTGTTATTTATTATTATGTTAAATTTGTGAAATTCAAATGTTCGGATAAATGTAGGATGAATTTATAGAAGTTCCATATTATTGATAATTTTGTAAAAAGGGTATTTTAAAATATTTTTGTATAATTTAAATAATTAATAATGTGAAATTATTTTCAAAAAATGGTCTTCTACAATTGTGATCAGTAATAAATTTAGAGTATAATAAGATCACCTTAATTTTTAGTGAATAGTAAAGCATAAATAGTAATATTACTCTTATGAATAGTAATGTGACCAATGGAATAGTAACCTCACTTAAGAAAGTATAAATATAATTTAGACGTCTTAAAAGTGAAAAAACGATCATAGTATAAGTTTTGGTATCTTTGTTTGTCATAAATACTTTATTTAAAATTTTATAATTAATTTAATAACTTAAAATGGAAATGTATTTTCATAAAATGTAATCATAAATTGTTACTTTATTTTATTATGGTTATACGATAATTTTATGGTACCTTGATTACTTTTTCAAGGTGTTACAAAATAAGTTATAGTTTTAGAGTTTTTTTAATAAATAATGATTTTATTTAAAATTAAATTAAAAAATATTATAAAATTATTTTCATAAAATAGATTTCATTTTTGAATTTAGAGCATCGATATTAGGTTAGAGTGAATTTATGAGATTTTTATAAAATGTTTTGTTTTTCGGTGAATAGTGAAAATCCAGTTTTGAGTTTCGGTGTGTTTAATGACATAATTAATGATGTAATCATGATGTAATAATTTTTTTAGACTTTTGAATAGTAATATATGTTATGAGGTGTCCCAAGTGTCCATTACCATGGGAAAATACCAAGGGAAAGCCCGTAGTTTTGCAAATACCACCGATGAGGTGTCCCTTGGAAATTAATTAAATATTCCCTCACTTTTGCTATAAATATCAAGCCATTCCCTCATTACATTCATTACAAAATCCTCCTAAACAAAGATTTGGTCTTTTAACTCCAAAGGATTCCTCCCCCTCAATCCCCCCAAGGTCCCAACCTTTGATCTTTCAAAGTTACTCTTCAAGGTAAGGGAACCTTTCACCCTCCTCTTTTAAGTCATGACTTCCTTTATGTTATGTATTATAGTTTCCATATTATTATGTTGGGGTATGTTATTATATAATCTTATTACTTTACATTTCATTTTCAAATTATTAGAGACCATCTCCACTCTCATCAATTGATTTTATGAATTTTTAATTGACGTCGTTAGGCTGCCTAATTTTCGTAAAAGAAATTGCATTTTCTCTTTTCTTTCAAGTTTCCATTTCATGTGGTATGTCATTAAAATATCTACACCATGATCTTATTTAAATTTTATTTTATCCCTATACTTTAAATGATTCATTTATGGATGGGAGACCATTTTCCCCTCTCTTTTTAATGTTTTCTAAAAGCATGTTATATAGTCGTTATGCTGCAGAATTTTTATCTAAAAATCTCTCTCTTTTTCTCACAAAATTATCTTGTTTTATTTATGTGAATACCCAAATATATTTTCCTTTATAGAGTTATTCACCAAGACATAAAATTTATCTATTTGATTATGTAATTTAAATACATATAACCCTCACTCCCTTTCCATGGGTTATAAATGACATAATGAATTTATTTTTAAGCACTTTTTAAAACATCACGATTTTGATATGAAACCCATTTATTTTATTCTATTTGTGTTATTTATGGAATCTATGATTATGATATATGTGGATCACATGAAAAACACATATTAAGGGTGCTCCCTGATATCGCTCCAATGCATTGGGTAAAGAATTTAATCTCTAGAGATGACAAGTTTCATGATACCTTAGTGAATAACCTTGGTAATTTTTATGACACCTTGGGGATGAACCTTGGTGATATGTTCATGAATGTATAAATTAAATGTTTTAGACACAAATTCAAGTTATATTTCAATTTATTTTCATTATTTTATGCCTTTACTTCCATTTCTCTTTTCTTTATGTTTTTCATCAAGTTCTTATTGATATCACAAGTAAATTGATTCCCTTTCTTTCCTTACTGGGCCTTATGCTCACCCTTTCCTTTGATGTATGTCTCCAGGTTATGAGATGCAATAATTCTACTTAGGACAAACTTAGGATGAATCCATACAAGTGGATTAGAATAATTTTTTATGATTTCATTATTTTTGTTCCTGATTTCCAAGACACTAGAATTTAAAGGTCTTCTGTTTGTAAAATGTAATGAAAAGTTATGTATTAAAAAGGTAGGATGCCATAACCACCATGCCCAGTCTTGGCCACTGCTGCACCAGCTCAATATCAAGTCTGACATTACATGCATCAAGGGATATTAAACACTGTTGAGTATCTAACAACTCGACTGTTAGCCATGGAGTGACGGCGCGCTCTGATAAAACCAAAGTGCAAACACTACCTTGAGTGGGTGAGCAATGTTCTGCCACCACAAAACTTCAGAAACCCTATATTCCCAGTATTAAATGGTTCAGGGAACGTGGAACAGAATTTGATTCACTATGACTCTTATTTTGACCCTATTATGGGCACTCCAGAGCATGAATAATCCATAAAACTCTAGTGTTTCGTACAAACCCTACAGGGCTCACCTTTCATATGGTATACTAGCCTGCCAGCCAATTCAATTATAGACTGGGAGGACATATGGTGACAGTTTATCTTCTAGTTTAGTTCAACATTTTCTAAGACAATAGTCAATGATATTATGAACTGAAAACAACAAGAGAACAAAAGAGTCACAAACTTCATTTTCAGATGGAAGACCCTAAAATATTCCCTGAACTGACCACTCCCCCTAGATGAGATGATCTCCATGTGCATTGATAACCTTTGGGATTAATTGTGAACACTGCTCATCTCAGTGAAGTACACAAGTGGGTTTAGTGACTTCTCTGCCATATCTCAAAGGATATAAGACTCCTTGCAACGAACCAACCTTAAGTCCCTAATGGCCCCAAAATCCCCAGGGAAAATAATGGTAAAAGCTGAAGAGGATTGTGTCATGTTTAAGCCAGCCCAGGCACCAGCTCCAGTTGCGAGGTCCCCACCGAACCATGCAAGACCCCCTGGACTCCAACAACCACCCCCACCTCGACAAGACGAGTGTCGGGGTTCCAAAAGAAATCGTATCAAAGAAAAAATAAATAAATATTACTCATTCTGAGATGACCAGGTCTGCGACTATTTCATAGCTGCTATGAATTGAAATTTTCTCCGGATACTAGAGCTAAAGAGAGACGATGAAGTGGGTCTCAACATCCGTCCAAATTATATTTCGTATCACTGAATACTAGGACACAACATCCATTAATGATTCGTTTTCAAGGATATCCTACAAAAGATGGTGGATTTTGGGAAAGTTATGTTGGGTCCACTACCAGCACAAGTAGCATATGTCTCCACCACCGACTCAAGAGAGGAAGAGGAATGGAAGATAGTAACCAGTAAGAAGGATCAAAAGTTTGAAAATTGGATGACCTATAAGACCATCAATCGAGTCCATGGAATCCTCTAGGCACAGTTGAAACAACCAATTGTGCCCCAAAAAAGATCCCAATACAACACAACCATCCTCTTTGGCCTTGTGGTTCTCTAAAGGTGAGAAGGGCAGAAAGAAAGAGAAAGAATATGAGATAAAACCAAAGTCAAAGTCTGTGTTTAAAATTTCAGACTTCATGCCAATAGACTTGGTTCAACGGGAACCACCATGCCAAACGTTTAAATGGGCACCGTCCCACCAAACAATACTATTAGAAGGAGATAGTCTGATAGAAATAGTGTCAGATAAAGAACTGATCTTCAGCCCCATTAACGTCATTCACTTGATGGAACCCTTCTCTGATGAAGACAATGGACATAAACTCGAATTCCCCATGCCCAACTGAAGAGCTGGAGAAAGAGGCCGCAGAGGCTGGAGGTTTCCTGGAAGGCATTATCATGGAAGGAGTCAAATTCCCAGCCACCCCACAAGTCAAACCATTAACATCATGAAAAATCACGGAAGGACCCTCTGATAGACAAAACAAGAACCGTAATGATCATTCTCCCCTATCAGAAGAAATCCAAGCCTAGTTATCTTGGAATATCCATCAGGGGAAGAACAAATAATGAACCTCCCAAGGTATATAGGTGGACCAGTTTGGGAAAATGTGGAAGGGACTGCAGCACTTTCGACCCTTGTTATAGAGGACGAACCATCTATGTCCAAATCTCAAAACCCTAAAGAGTCTGTTAAAGAGAAACTCTAAGCTGGGAAGCACCGACTTTTAGATTATAAGTATGATATTTTAAAGTAGCTGGATTCAGTATCAGCAAAGCTATTAATCCTAGATGAGTTGAGAAATTCTATAGATCTTAGGGAGGCACTCATCGTAGCCTTTCTAAGTCCCCAGGAGTTCAGTGATGAAGTAGTGGTAGTTGAATTCTACCAAACGGAGACCAATACAGAATAATTTCATACCGTCATCTCCTTCACAGAAAAGGATGAATACTCCATCATGCAAGGTCACATAAAACCCTTATATGTATCTGTAAAGATAAATGGAATTGTTGTCTCGAGGATCTTCATCGACAATGGCTCTGGATTCAACCTCCTCTCGCTGCAAATGCTTCGTCGACTAGGATATGATGAAGACAGATTGACACCCTACACTACAACTCTGCTAGGATACGACAAAAGTGAGCAGAAACCATTGGGATGAATCAAGCTTAAAACTTGGCTCGGAGACCTCATATTAGATTCCGAGTTCATGGTGGTGCATAAAAGTATGGCCTTCAACATTTTTTTAGGGAGGACTTGGCTGTATCAGCATGCTGCAACTCTGTCATCATACCATCAGTGCATCAAATATTGTACTAATGGAAAAAAAGGGATGGTGCATGCCGATAAATCCTCGTTTGAATCCAATGAGTCACATTATATCAACACAAGGTTCTATGAATTGGAATAAAAATATATTTTGGCCGATGATGTTGATTAGATCAATTCCCCAAATGGATTGGAGATGGCTCCCACTGACCACCTCCAGTGACTTGGGAAGAGTATATACTACCCATTAACCAAGTTTAGTGCATAAGTGCTAGTCCAGATGCAGACTCAATTATCTGCATAGTCTCTCTTATGACCAAGGAGTACAAGGAACTATAAAAGAGGGATAACTCCCATGTGGTCAGGAAAATCCCTATCAAATATTCTCTTGACCCATCCCCAGGACATCAAACTGCCCTTGCCTCACACACTAAGTCAAAAGATACTTTCTATCCCAACATTGGAGAGTTCGCCTCAAAAATCCTTTCTCCATTAGAAGAAGATGATGATGAAGATGTTCAAGAAGAAGAGGAGGAGGAATAAGACCTCAAATATTCCCCTTCTTCATTATAAGAAGGTGTATCCACCATAATCGATGAACTTAAGGAGATAAATCTAGGCACCGAAAATGACATGAGTCCCACTCTGATCAGTGTGGCTATGCCTGTCAAAAAGAAAGAGGCATATACCTCTTTCCTAAAAAATAATCGAGATGTTTTTTCCTGGAATTACACAGAAATTCTAGGTCTTGATCCTGAGGTCACCACCCATCATCTGGGTTTACCAGAAGATCACTAGGGCTATAAAAAGGTAGCCTGAAGGACCCACCCAATGCATGCTGCCAAAATAGAAGCTGAAGTTGACAAGCTAATAAAATCCAACTTCATATGGGAGGTCTAATATCCAACCTGGCTAGAAAACATAGTTCATTTTAAAAAGAGGAATGGGAATATTAGAATCTTCATTGACTTTAGGGACCTTAATCGGCATTTCCCAAAAGACGACTTCCCGGTCCCGATCACAGAATTGTTTATCGATGAAACAGTCAGATACGAAGCCCTATATTTCATGGATGGCTATTTTGGATACAATCATATCTTTATGGACCAAGAATATGAAGAATCTACCACTTTTAGGGTCCCTCAGGGGGTTTTCTATTATATAGTGATTCCCTTTGGTCTAAATAATGTCAGCACCACATATCAGTGCACCATGCATCACATCTTCAATCCCTTATTGGGAAAATTCGTCACGTGTTATATCGATGATATGGTGTTTAAATCACAACAGTGCTCAAACCACCTGATTGATCTTGAAACTATCTTCAACAAATCACGACAGCACTATTTAAAGATGAATCCCCTAAAATGCTCCTTTGGCGATACCTTAGGAAAATTCCTAGACTTAATCGTACGCCATCATGTCATCTAAGTCGACCCCGATAAGACAAAATCCATCCTTGGAATGTTCCCAACTCACAACCTCACCGAGTTTAGAGGTCTCCAAGGGCACCTCACCTACATTCAGTGCTTCATAGCCAACCTAGAAGGTAAATTTTTACCTTTCACCAGGCTCATGATGAAAGAAGTTACATATGAGTGGGATAATGATTGTCAAGGATCATTCAACAATATTAAAAGATATCTCCTAATCCCACTGGTTCTCATGCTTCCAGTTGAGGGGAGACCGCTCATTTTATATGTAACTGCCTTAGAACGGTCATTATGTGCCATCCTCATGCATAAGAATGATGTCGGCAGTGATAATAGCCTCTACTACCTCAGTAGGACAATGATCGATGCTGAAACTTGGTATTCAAAGATTTAAAAGAACTTTATATCCCTAATATTCACAGTTCAGAAGCTCAGGCATTACCTGCAGCACCATGAGGTCCACCTGGTCTTCCGCTACAACCCGCTCAAATATATCCTCAACTGTCCCATGATAAATGGGTGCCTATCATGATGGGTGGTCATCCTACAACAGTTTGACATATGGTATGTGCCCCAGAAATCCATCAAAGTCCATGTGTTAGCAGACTTCTTGGTCGAGCACCGCTTAGAACAAACAACACCGCAGGATGCCAAACTTCCAGATGAAGAAGTTTTTTCTGTTTATGAGGACCTCCAGAAATGGGAAATGTACTTCTATGGTGCTTCCCGAAGACCAATAGGTAAAAAGGATGGAGGATTCCATTATCAACAAAGTGGGACTAGTATTTATACTCTTATGCCCCGAAACAGCCATCTTACCTTACTCTTTTCTGATTTTAGAAGGGTGCACAAACAATGAAGTGGAATATCATGCCCTCATTATAGGCCTGGAACTGGAACATCATGTGCAAGCCAAACACCTAAAAATAAAGGGTAATTCAAATATAGTATTCAAATAGGTCAATGGTGACTATGCCATAAAGAAAGATGTATTGTCCCCCATGATGAACTGTGTTCGAGAACTGATTGGAAAAATTCCTATCGGAACCAATGTTGACCTATATACCCCGGTCACAAAATGCTCAATATGGAGCTTTGGAAAATGAAGCAACAGCCTTGGCCGATCCAGACTGGTACGAAATAGTCATTATCATTTCTCACCGTTGGATGGTCTTTCCATTCATCTAGAGAAATATAGAGGAAATAATTGAAGTTAGCCCTATCTCTGAACCTTATAGTCATCCCACCGGTTGGATGACACCCACTAAAAATTACCTTCAGAATGGGGAACTCCCACCAGATAGGGCTGGAAGGGAGAAGGTCCAAAGACGGGTAGTCAATTTTACCTTGTACAATGGGGTAAACCAAGAAAATTTCCTCTACAAAATAGGTCTTGACAGAGTCCTTCTCAGGTGCATTGATGGAGAAGAAACGGCTTCCGTCATTAAATAAGTGCATGTTGGAGCTTGTGGAGTGCACCAATTAGCAACCAAGCTCTCTCACCAAATCTGAAGGCTTGGGTATTACTGGCCCACTATGATACAGGATTCTGCTGTATTCACCAAGAAGATCTATTCCTTTTTAGTTCATGCTAATTTCATAAACCAGCCCCCGGAGTTACTTCATACAGCTAAGTACTTCTGGCCATTCGTTGCTTGGGGAATGGATGTTGTGGGACCATATCCTCCCGCTACATCCATGCAATTCAAGTTCATACTCATAGCGACCGAAATCTTTTACAAATGGGTCGATGTCATACCCCTTAAAGAATTTGGGGTGAAAAACATTGTCAGCTTTGTGAATACTAACATCATTATCAGATTTGGTGTCCCTGATATTATCGTGGTGGACAATGGCACCAACTTCTACTCTGCTGAGCTGGACAAGCTATTCCAGGAGTATGGAATTAATTGAATTGTTCGTTCCATTACCACACAGCAGCCAATGGTCATATAGCATATTTCAATAAGAATTTGTCCACCATACTTCAAAATATGGTCGATAAGGACAAGAAATTGTGGCCAGACAAGCTCATTCATGTTTTATGGGCTTACCAAACCATGACTCACATTGCCACCCAGGCAACCCCATACTCACTAGTATATGGGGCAGAGGCAGTGTTACCTATCTAAATCAAAGTTTCATCACTCCGTGTGTACATTTACGATCGACTATCCATGGAAGAATAGTCCCAGAGATAGTTTGATGAATTGGAGTAGCTAGATGAGAAATGGCTACACACTCTGCACCACTTGGAAATCTACCAAAATCGGATCGCATGAGCCTTCAACAAAAAGGTTCACCTTTGATCTTTCCTCGAAGGTGAAATGGTGTTAGTCCTCAGAACCCCGATGATACTTGGGAAGAAGCCCAAAAATCTTGAACCAAAGTGGGAAGGACCATATTTCATACATTGGGTCTACTCTAATAGAGCATATTCCATAATATCAGTGGACGGACAACTCATCACGGTTCCTACAAATGAGAAGTTCTTGAAGAAATGGTCCGCATAACAGAAATTCCATGTCAAAGGTCCGAGATATATGACCCTAAAATATGAGTTATAGTACGCCCAACTCCATGGTCCAATCTCTAAAGCCTTAAACAATGAGTCATCATCTTTTCCACAAGACATTAAACTGTAAGGAACTCTTCCCTAAAACATGACAATAAATTGTGACTCATATAATCACCGTAGGATGTTAAACTATATGACACAAAACATCCTAATCGTATGACAATAAACTACATGATCTCTTATATAACTACATATGGATTGATTCCTACCCTTGCAGGATACGTAGTGATTCATTGATCTTAGATCCTATCCCATCCCCCACCATAAAAAAATGCCTCCATTACACCCCCTATCTACCCATATTCGTAAGGGAAACCCTTATCACTCCTTATTTATCACATCGAGTATAACTCCCATGATCTTAGGATTAGTGGTAGAGATTCTCTTAAGAAAGAAAACTATGGGGTAATATGGTAGAACTGACCACTATGATAGATGGAATGAAAATATCCCTACCCCTGGACCGAGCCAAATCAGTATAGGGTACATACAGAACTATGTATAGCTTGATTCCTTCCCTCGCAGGATACGTAGCGATGCCTAGATCCTAGATCTTGGCCTAGCCCCTCCAGAAAAGAAATAGAAAATTCCCCCATCATATCCTACACCTCCCAACACCTACGAAGGAAACCCTATATCCACTCTTTGTTTCTCATAATGAGCATGAATCACATGATCTTAGGATCAGTGGTAAGTATTATCTTATGCAAATAAGTTATAGAAAAGTATGGTGGACCTAGAACCCCTAGAAAATGGAATGGAAATGTCCCTATATAAGGACTGAGCCAGATCGGTATAGGGAGCATCGAGAACTACATACAGCTTGATTCCTACCCTTTTAGGATACGTAGTGATGCCCAGATTTGGAATACTGGCCCAGTCATCATCAATAAAAATTCCCTCAAATGTCCCTACACATTGAGGGAACATTTGTAGGGAGCATTCAAAATCATATATGCCTTGATTTATTCCCTTGAAGGATATGTAGTGATGCTCAGATTTGGCATCCCATCCCATCCACCAACAAAACAAATTCCCTTTTTCCCCATATGTAGGTCAGACTTGTATGGGGAGTCTATGAAAGGTCCTATCACATGACAAAAATTTGAGAAATTCTTCAAGAGTTCTGTGTGGCCCAGTCCTTGGTATTATGAGATTCCACACATTCCCCTCAGTCATGAGAAGTCAAAAGATCATGATTCCCCCAATACATATGAGTCAGACCTATGTGTAATCTCTAAGTAGTTCACAGTTAATCATTTTCTAGGTATTATCACACTCCAAGGCACATCTTTCCCATTTTTCACACTCCATACCTCGGGAAAACTTGGATCCCCATAATAATACAAGGTCATATAATATGGTAGTCCAGTGTCCTGCAGACACCTTTGATTGACAATGCACATCATGTCCCAATGGCTCTACATATGTTTCCCACAAAAATGACCGTCAATTAAATGCAAGTTCATCCCCAGGATATTCCTCTGATATCTTATTACAACCAATGGATTCCAAGCCCTATGTCATCCCTCTTGATTCAAGTTTCCCCCAATATTATTGTTTACACCTTCTATCATCACTCAGTTCTAATGAATGTTGTAACATATTGATTACAATTAACCCAAAACTATTAAATATCTTTATGGTAGTATAATTGTCCTCACTACATGACTCTAAACTGTATATAATCACATCCTCACCGCATGATGTTAAACTGCAAAGCCAAAATTGTTCTTGTTGTACGACATTAAACTTCATAAAAATGGTTTAAGCCCAAAATTTCTCTCTAATGTTAATTTTTCTATTCCTAAGCAATGACACAAATTCATCGTAATCCCTTGTTTCTCACACCGAGCATAGCTCATGTGAGATTAGGGATTTTAGCGAGAGATCAACCCTAGAATTATGGAAAAACAGTCTATGAATTTTCTCCTAGTAGCACAACCCTAAACGGAATGTCATGGTTCCCTCCCTTGATTGAAACCCCATATCCTGGCCATGGGATGTTAAATGACCAGGTACTCCAAATATGGGATGAATTCCTCACCCTATGTATGAGTCAAAACTACATAAGGGACACCTAATTCCATGAAAAAATTGCATCCCAAATATCCCCAATATGTCTGGATACACTCATATTGTACCCCATACTCCATGATTTGAGTGATCTTGGATCCACATAATCATCCAAGGCCATGTGGGATAGAATACCAGTGTCCTAAAGACACTTTCGATTGACTATGCACATCATGCCCCAGTGGATCTACATATGTTGCCCACAAAAATGGTCATCAATCAAAGGAAAATTCATCCCCAGGATATTACTCTCCTATCTCAGTACACCCAATGGCTTCTAAGCCTCATCCCATCCATCCTGATTCAAGGGCCCTAAAATTTATGGTTTACACTTTCCTCATTACAAACATTCTGGATATATCAGAACATATGGTCCTGATTCATCTCTGGTCTCTTTTGAGGTTTCTAAATATATTTCATTCATATGCGTGAAGTTTATCCACGGACAAAAGAAGAGTTCCCCCACTCGTTTCTAGGTTTCCATAAAGAAGCTCGGTTAAAATGCCCCTTTTTTATGCCCAGGTGCACCCCTCTTCAAAGGTCACATATCATATTCAGAAAGTCTCCAATCTCTGTAATCCTCAATGTCCATCAAAGACGGAAGGCTAGTGTCCTACGGACACCTTTGACTGACTATGCACATCATGCCTCAGAGGCTCTCCATATGTCACCCACAAAAATGGTCTCCAATCAAAGGAAAATTCATCCCCAGGAGAGTCCTTTCCAGCTTCTGTACGCTCAAATGACATTCATGCCTTGTCACACCCCCGAGTTTGGAAATTTTCTGGATGAAGGCTTATGTACCACCTTCTTTATAAGTTCCCCTGACATAAAAAAGACTCTTAACTAAACTGACCATTCACCAGAACTTTCTCATGCAAGTAAGAAATGTGCGGGAATAGTTTCCCACTCAAAGTTGATATGAATATTCCTAATGATTTCAGAAAACACTACTCAGGCCAACCACCCATCATGGATCCCAACATCAAAATAAATTCAAAATGTTTCAAATCTCACCATGCCATTGGAAATGGAAGGCTAGTGTTCTGTGGACACCTTTGATTTACTATACACATCATGACACAGTGGCTCTACATATGTTTCCCACAAAATTAGTTGTCAATTAAAGGAAAATTCATCCCTTAGAGAGTCCTTTCCTACTTCTATATGCCTAAAGAGTCTCTCAAGCCTCATGCATGTCTATAATCCACAAACAAAGGGTCAAGAAATACCCCCAAACCATGTTTGAAGGATGTTAGAACATTCATGGCTAACGGTCCCAAGTTAGGACCCTGCCCTGTTATGTTTGGTCAAAGCTATTCAACTTAAAACACCAGTAATATGTTTGATTGGTAGGGATGTGAACTGCCAGTAAAAGAGATTCCATACATTCCAGAGGAAAAGTTCCCAAAGGGAGCCTCTAGGTAAAAGTCAATTATTGATTTGATTAAAAAGAAAAACATTGAGCCATCAAAAAAGGCGTAAAGATTGTTAGGTCGAAAACCCACAAAGTGTGGCCTAAGAAAAAGCCATTTTATGCTCGCTAATCCCATATGAAGAATTATTATACCAAAATTAGGGTAATATAAAAAAAAGAGACAAAAGTTTGTGGGGTTTTCCATGAAACCCCAGCATTATTCGTAATATGCTCGCTGAGTCCTGCAGCTCGGGAAAAAATTAGAGCCTGAATCGATTATTTCAGTTTGATGATTTCAAGTCCTAGTTTAAAATTAATTCCTGATTTAAATTATATTGACATTATAGGAAAGTTAAAGAGAGATATATTTAAAATCCAAATCAGTTTCATTGAGTTCGGAAAAAAAATGGAGGAACATATCCAATTTGCAGTCTTTCCAGAGTCTCAAAAAATGGGGGAGAGTACATATCATGATTTGGGACAGAACTACAATAGGGATCAGTTGTCCCTTTCCTACAGGATGGTGATTGATTGTTGTGGATCATAGATAGTCTGCTCCAAAGAAGACATTTCCTCTATTTTGGCCTTGACTGTCAGTCACACACACTCCATAACAACTTTAAGGTCATGCCCTTTCTTCTGGATGGCTTCATAGTTGGCGCGTGAGGAGGCCAGTTGTTCCCTCAACCTTATTGTGTAGTCTTCGTACTCCCACATCTATTCCTCTTGGTTCACCACCAAATCACGGGCCTTCACCTCCTCGGCCATCAAATGATCAAATTCTTCCAAAATATCTCGGAAAGTTGCCACCTGGTGATGGGAAGAATTGAACTTGGCCAGCTTGTCCTCACAGGAGGCAAAGTCTTCTTGGGAAATGACGATTTGGTAAATAATGAGGTGTTGGTGATAATAATCAAATCCTCTAGAACCTAGCTCAGTAAATATCCATTTAAAATTGTCACCCTGGTCAACAAAATTGGTCATCAATGTCTTCGCTGAAAGAGCACATAACTGGCTCCATGCCTCTTTTCACACTATCTGGTGCCTTTCCATAGCACTAGTACCTGGATCCTCCCCTTGATTCCACATGTTTTTAAGCAAGAAGCATCATCATAGGAGTGGTAAGGGACCTAAGACAGTTCACCCAATATGGGAGACTCTCTGTGCCCTCAGATGGGCCAGCCATTGGATCTGGATGCGGAATACTAACTGTGGTTTCCAGGATAATCAGTGATACTTGGCTGATTCCAGTCTCATTAAGATCTTGGGAAATGTCCACATAAGGGGATTAGTTTGAATCACTCCCCACTGAAATAGGTGGTACTGATGAAACCCCTCCCAGACACTTTTGGCGGCGGATCGAACGTCTTCTTACTACAAGGGTTGGAGAAGGAGGTATGTCCATATTGGTTGCTACAGGGACGGAAGTAGAAGGCATATTTGTTGAATTCTTCATGGTAGGAGGATTGTGTAGCGTTGTTTTGGGGGAAAGTATGGGGTAAGAAATGTTTAAGGGTTTCCTCACTAGCTAAATTGGTTCTTTCATCATCCTAACAGGGTAAAAATCTACCCATAAATGTGCATACTTCAGGGATAGAAATGTGGCCCCTATGGTGATAGGAATGATAATCTCCCTAGCAGCACCTTCATGCATCATCATAATTCATAATTGGAAGAGAACCACATGATGATATTCTCCCCTTAATTTAAAAACTGGAAGCAACGTAATCTGTTGAAGGCATCCAAATTTCCTAGAAAACCGGTAAGGGAGGTATGGCTTACAAATGACTACTCGGTCTACACGAGCGGTAAGCATGCCATCCTAGAGGTTGATGAGGTATGATAATTCCTCCAAATAACTACCCATGTCACCCCTAAAAGACCCATTAGGGGTAGGATGTAGTGAAAACGAGAAATTAGAAGCATCGTTCAGTAGCCCAACCACGTCGGTAACACTCAAAGTCCTGGGATGAACAACAGAAATGTTGAGAAGAGTAGGATGGAAGTCAGAATAGGTAACCCTTGCGGTATTCCTATATTCATAATGGGGGAAGTGTTTCTCCATCCATCCATACAAGAATTGGAATGGTTTTTTGAGATGATGTGGAGGCCTACCTTCCTGTATTTGTCCTAAAAAATTCATAAAGTTAGGCAATGGTAGGAAGGTCCAAATTAATGGGTCGACCCTCTGCCAGCGTGGCCTCCATCATCAAGGTACAGGCCCAAACCACATTTTATACGTCACGGGATGAGAATATCCATCCACATAAAAAAAATCAAGGAAACCTTTCAGATTAAATGCAGGTGAAGCGTTTGTCCAAAGCTCATATCCCCATGTGGTATATCGCCCTGCTTAAAGGGTAGCACAATATGACCCTAGAATTTGGAGGGACAGGAGAGTGGGATGAGTTTGACTGTGGCGAACCCTCATCTTGGGTTCGTTCATCTATAGGAATAACCTTATCCATGCTTCAAATGGAATGAGGGAATGAGCCTCGAGGGGATGATTCAGTGACCCCACTTCCATGACCAGTAAGATCCTTGTCAAAGGGACATGTGATTAGTGTAATTCCATGTGGTGGATACTAAGATAAACTCGTCATAAATTTCTCCAAGGATGGGGAGTCCTCCAAGCTAGTAAATATCCCATAGACTGATTCCCACCTCCCCATGTAGTAGGTGGAAGTTGTTGGTTCTCAAACACTAGCGGATCAAAAATTATGGAAGGATTTCACCTGGAGAGAAGATTTTAAACTGAGAAACACAAGCTTCCTGGTGCAATCCCACCACCTCCAACTGGTCGAGGGAATCTAGAAAGGTTCGATGCACCCAGAATTCTTAGGCCCACTCATCGGAGAAAAATCCTATGGACAAAAAATACCACTTGGTGATCCACCCTCCACTGGGATTTTCTCGAGATATGTTGATAATGGATGGGTATTCTTAGGCATCTAGTCTCGAGGAACCATCGCGACACCCATGGTTACCCTAAGTCTATGCTGATCCTCGCAGTATGAAGATGTTATTCTGAATTAGAATGGTGAATACCTCCCCAACTAGGGAAACGTTAGCACGATCATGACCTTGTAGTGCCTCTAAGAGGATGAAATGGATGTTAGGGTTAGGCAATGGCAGAGGCACGTCGGTAGGAAGACTAAAGCTACAAAGTGGAAACTATACGGATAACGGATAAGCTGAGAGATATGGAATCAAGAAGTCTATCAATAAGTTTTCACGAGGAATGATGTGGGATTGAAGATGATCATCGATATTTCCTTCCATGGTTTCCCTTGTCTTCGTCAGTTTTGCAGTATCCTGTGAATCAGCCATTATAGCTTGCACGAAATATCCAGAAGCCGATGAAAAGTTAGTACAATAAAAAATGTTAGATAAAGGATATTGAAGAATTGCTAAAATATTCAAAATATTTCCACATAAATCTCTGTGTATGGATTCCATAAATAGTATGCAGTAGCCACATCCTGCATACTGCATAATACGCGGATGTAACACCACCTTTAGCTATGGTATACGGTCGCATTCCACTACGTATAGTCTTGGTACACGAACCATATATGAGGCGTTGGCCTATAGATCATTGGTCAGTGAATAGAAAGGCTCATGGAAATAGGATACTGCAAACCTAGGCCTTGATTAAGTTCATATTTCTGAATGGTGGATTAAAGTTTAAAGTTCGGATTATTATTTCTTAAATTTCAGTTCGCCTATCCAAGTGTGATATACAGAAGATCCAGCCACGTAGCATCCTCCTATGCAGAATCTAGATTTTAAGTCTTAAAATTCCACAAAAATGTTCACAAAATACAAAAAATGGTACGCGGATGGACAAATGGTGAGGAGATCAGTTCAAGGAATGTAAAAAGATGTTCATAAATGAGGTTTTTTCAAAGATAACGGTACGCGAGAGAAAAGGAATCCAGGGAAATCGAGATCACTTTTAGCCGTGAGAAACGGTAAAAAAATGACATAGGCCCCTATATAAAGGTGTGGTCCCCTCATACTGGTTCCATCTGTTATACTACAAACCATTTTAGTTCAGTACCGCTTATACATCGGAATATTCCTTTTTACATTCCAAACAGACCCCATTCCGATGGGGTGAATTTGTAGGGTCCTGAAAAATCCTCCAAGGGGAGAAAATACCCCCACAATTGCTTTTTAGAGGGAAGAAAGTACTCTTGCAAGTCTAGAAATGTGAAAAGACTCAAATTGAGTTGGAATATTTAGAAGAAACTTGAAGGAATTAAATTTTTCAAGGAATTTTAAGTTGCATGTGTACCATCATTGGGAAAGGTACGCGAACCAGCTAGATCGTGAAACACCAGGAACGTAGGACGGTCTGTGAACTGCTGGCCCATGGAGCAATGTCCAGCGAACGAGGTAAACCGTGAACCGTTTCGTCGATGGATTCATACGCATGCGGACCATCTGCACACCCTACATTGAACTCATCAGTAACTAGCAGGGTTTTATGAACCATTATCACGAATAGAAGCCTTTGCAAACCCTAGATTGACCAAGTCCTTCATAGGTCAGGATATTTCTTCAATGGGCCTCCCCAAATGGTTTTGCGTGCCCAATAGATATGAATGATCTGATGCTCTAAAAAAGGATCATAGTAGAAGTGTGGAACAAACACAGAGAGGGAGACAGATAGAGAGGATGAAGGATGATGAAAGCTTGAGGGAGACTTAGAGGTTGCACTCCGACTTCTGTCTTGTTTCATCGGTGAATCCCAAACTGCGAACCACTCCCTCCATAGGTACAGCCAACAGCGAACCATAAAATGGGGGAATTTAATAATAATAGTAGAACTATGAACCTAACTAGTGAACTGTGAACCAAAGGATTCTCATGGATGAACTCCCCACGAATGATAATCCCCTGGACCCTCCTTCAATATGGTTCTCCACGTAGCATACCACTACGCGGACTAAACCTGGTGCCGCATATTGTATCAGTACACTGATGGAACCTAAAGCAACATGATAGGCCGCGTACCACCATGGTATGCAGTTTTCTATACCCATGCCTACATAGCACAATGGTATGCGGATGGCCCCTCCACCTGCGTACCTCTATGGTATGTGGATCCTCTCCCATCCGGTATAAAGATTCAGTATGCGGAATGGGTATTTTTAGGTATTGTTTCCTCCGGTTTCAACCTCACCCCTCCACTAGCGTCCAGTCCTCCATGATCCCTCTGCTAACCAATCCTTCGGCATCAAGGAAAAGCCTCCTCCAAATCCACTGGACTTATATGATCAGACCATTGGGTGAATCAGTGATCCCCATTGAGTCTACATACCCACAGTAAGAAGAGGCATAAAGTATCACCCCATAACGGTGTGGGCTTCAGGGATGCATGTGAGTATACATTCCCACAGTAACCTGGATCCCAACCTTGGGACGCTGATGTGAACCTCCCCATTCTCGGAACTAAGGGTGATCAATCGCTTTTCCATTCAATGAGGAATAGTGATCAGTCAAATGGGTTAAGTTCGTTCCCCCCTCTAATGAGGAAAAACTCCTCCCCTACCCAAAATGTGCTTTGAGGACCTCCCACAGAGGTAAGTCCCCAATCTTCCAGGGTAGGGTTACATGACCTTAAATTTCATTCCACATTAAAGGGTTCATTGTAATGCGCCCTTACCCATGGTCGCCTCGGCCTCTTCCTCCGTGGGCTCTCCCTCCCCCACCAACAGGGGAGGAGTCATGTACATTATTTAATCTTTCACATCCTCTTGTTTCTAACACCGATCATGACTCACATGGGCTTATAGGTTTGTGAGGATTACAACATCCACACATTCATAACTATGAGAACTCTAATTCTTAATCAAACTAGGATACGTAGGATGCCTTCTAAAAGGCCCGATCTCAAAAGGGTTCCCTTCCAAAAGGTTTCACCCAATCATGTATCTTCAATGGGTATATCCCATGCATAATACCCTCATGTTATGAACTACGAGAACTCTGATTCCTAATCAAACTAGGATACGTAGGAAGCCTTCCAGAAGGCCCAATATCAAAAGGTTGCCCTTCCAAAAGGGTTCACCCAACCATGTATCTGCATTGGGAGGCTTCCATGCGTAAGCCCCACACCTTCTAAACAATGAGAACTCTGATTCCGGATCAAACTAGGATATATAGGATGCCTTCCAGAAGGTCTGATCACAAAATGGTGACCTTCCAAAATGGTTCACCCAATCATGTATCTTCAATGGTCGGCTTCCATGCGTAAGCCCCACATGTTCTGAACTAAGAGAACTTTGATTCCTAATCAAACCATGATACGTAGAACTCCTTCCAGAAGGCCCAAGCTCAAAAGGGTGCCCATACAAAAGGTTCCACCCAATCATGTCCCTTAATTGGGAATCTCCCACGCATAAGCCCCATGCCATCTGAACTACGTTTGTTCTGATTCCTCTCCCGAGGATACATAGGAATACCTCCTTACAGGCTCGATCCCAACATCAAGTCACCTTCTGTCCCCCCTGGATGATGATAAACTCCAGAGCGCCTTATTATATGTCTCAAGTCAACATTACCTACGTAGAATAAAATATATTCATACCTATGATGATCTTGCAAACCACGGGTATCTCCTGGACACACTCTTCGGGAATGAACCAAGGAATCACGAACATATGAACACGACTTAAATATGTAAGAGATCCCCAGAACAAGCAATAATTCTCCCCTGGAAGGGTGTGGTGAGACTGGCCTTCCACTCTCTCTACCAATAGAGTCCTTAAGTTTCGTTGGCCAAATCGCTAGCCAACAAGAGCCTGCCTTTGGAAAGAAGGTCCATGAATCAAATATACCAGGTCCATTGGGAATTCTTAGCTCCATGAATTAACCTTTTGGAGACCATCTGAGGAAGTTATATCTAAGAAGGACCATTTTCACAAGTGATTGACCCCCATGCAATTTCCCACTAGGACCAATAGTTCTCGCAGAGTTAATTCAACCTTCTTTAAGGGATAATGATGTTGAATGGGTCGAAACAAAAGTAATGGTGAATTCGACGAGAACCCGTCTCTATAGAAAAAGGGAAAGGTGATGATCCTCATCATTCCATTTCCATACCACCCATAAATGCGCCACCTCAGAGGTGGAACAATCACCAAATTCTAGCATTTCATTATTACTGTAAAATATACTCACTTAGTTAAAAAATATTATCATTTTAAACAACAATCGTGTATTTTATTTCAATAATTTTCCAAATCCATTTGTTATAGAATTTTTATACCTTTATTTTGGATTAATATCCAATGAAAATACCTTCATCCCCATGATCTTCAAACTTATGGTTCTTCTCTTTGTTGAGAATAAAAATATTACTTCCAAAAATAAAAATGTATATAAGTTTCTTATTCTTACCATACCACAACTCATAGGGGGAATTTTATTCATTCAACCATAACAAATATTTATTGTATATTTATATTAATATAAGCAGGTATTCCTTCTAAAAAATATCTGGGTAATTATTTTTTATGAGTATTGTATGGTCTATATTGTTAATGATTTAGGTCCTCCCTTCAATAATACCATTTTGTTAAGGATTACACATAATAAAAAATTGGTGTCTTATCCCATGTTTTTTAAGATATTGCTACACCTAATTATTATTGAATTCCATGCCATTATCAATTTAGGACTTTTGAATTTTCTTCCCAAGAATCTTCTCCACTAATATCTAATAGTGTGTAATTCATCAGAACACTTTAGACTTATAATTCATAACCATCATCTATATCATCCTATTTTTATCATTGATAAATAGAATATATTATCCCTTCCCATCCATGTATTTGGTTGATATTATCCCACACACATCATCATGCACCAACTCAAGTAACCTATTTGGATTTTTATCTTTCAGCTTGTAATTATTATAAATGATTTTCCCTTTCTGAAAGGTTTCATGCGTGTAAGTGAAATATCATGATAGATTAGGGATATCACATGGTCCTTCATTCTTCATTAATTCTTCATAGGACTTTATATCAAGTGTCCATGTATTTTCCTACCAAACTCGTTCTCTTCCTACTTAGATAGAAATAATTTGTCTTATTCTCCACCAATGAGGTAGAAATTAACCTTTATGTGATACCCTTATATTAGAATGAATTCAACTTTTATTTTGATGATGCTTGTATTTTTGTTTAAATTTATTGCATGTCCTGAGTCATGCGATTTACTTACACTTAGTAAGTTGTATATAATACCTTAAACCTCCAAAACATCCATGTGACTCAAGTATTTTAATCTAATATTATCTTTCTTGTATCCAATAATATTTATCTCTTCATTGTTTCCAAAAAGAATGATACCTTCTTTATCATACTTTATATACACAATAAGATCTTTATTTCCCAATCATATGGGAAGTACAACCGCTATCAAGAATCCATGATCCAACTTGATCCATTGTATTCAAAGAAATTTCATTGATTTTTTCCTTCTTAGATTATCCTTTCTTAATATATGTTCACTATTTTCTTTCCTTGGGTGATAAATGAGATTATTCCACCTTTGGCTCTATTGGATCATCCTCATATTATAAGAGTATAAATTTATTATGTGATTTTAGCCCTCCTGGTGAAGCTTCCAACTATTGAAATCTCTTTATTTGGGTCTTTATTGGAATATTTCTTCATAACCTTCATGAAAAATTCATGGATTTTTTATCGTAACCTTAACACCAAAATCTAAGAAGTTAAAAATTACTAAGTATAAGAAATTTTGATCATCTGTTTTTGTTGATCTTGATCCTTCAAAATATTTTTTTATAGAATGTATATATTGTGTGTTCCCTATATTTCTACAATAATAAAATCAGATGCATAGTATATTATTGTGTTTATTTTATACTCTATTTGTAGATTTTTTATCTCATTTTGAGTCATGTAACTCAACATTATTTCAGGGAGTGGGTGCTTTAGGATTCACTTCAACCGTAATAGATTTTTTTTTCTTTTAATCAGTCTCCTCAATGGATTTTCATTTATCTTTGAAACACTACAGTTGTGGGTAGGTGACTAATTTTTCCATTTACCCACTATGAACTTACTTAGTTTCTTTAGCGGTCGGTGTACTCTAACTTCCCGAAGTAATGTATAGGGTTATAATTGTTTCTTGACCATAAATATTTTATTACATCATCATGATTTACCCTTCAATTTCTTTAATTATTTTTACATAATATTTCATTGATTCAATCAATAAATAAATAATTCAAGAATGTTATTCAATTTTGAGTTTAATCGCAATTTCCTTATCTGAGTAACCAGAATTTACATTTTTAAACCATTGAATTTCAGCTTTTAAATCGGGATTTTCTTCTTATTTTTATTGTATATCAAAACTAAATTCACACACCACTCCATTTTATTTATTTGTCTTTTCCATTAAAACATCAATTCCTTTAAAAATTTCTTCAAGTTAATCCTTGAGGTTGACTCTTATTTTGAATCTAGCACTTTCATCATAATTTTCCTCCACTTTTTATATTTATATTAAATCCAAAAGAACAACCACATTGAGGTCTTTTTAGTCTTAAAATTCTTCTTTTTTTTATTCCTTCCAATCTTACAACTTCTTAGTAAATCATGTTCTTATTTTTTAAAAAAATATATTGTGGTATTCTCTTACTATTATCACCTTTAAATGATGTTTTTGTGGGTTCTTCAACTTCCTCATAAATTATAATTTATTTTTACATGTTTAATATAATTTACCTAACCATTTATAGATATTATTACATTATTTTAAGCATAACTAACCATCAATTACAATCCAGGGATCCTAAACTCTAGTGTATTTTGGAAGATTAGATATATAAAAATAAAAACCTAGAACCCAAATAAAAACATCTTTTATTTAATCTTCATAATGATATATTAAATTCCATTGAGACCTTACATCTATATAATATAACCTGTGGAATACATGAATAAAGGGATGAGCTAAAAATATTAGTATGGGAATAAACATAGGAATAAATAATAACACATGGGTTAGAAGGCATAAGATGGTGACATAAAAAAGGAATGGAACATGAATAAACATAAGGAATCATAGCATGTAGATCATGGGATCATATAAACATAGCATCATATAAATATGACAGCAACATACAACATGACATAAGTATGAGTCAAGGCTAACCGCTAAGACCATCACACATGGAGGAGCATGAGTCAAGGCTAACCACCAAGACCATTACACATGACGTCTCATGAGACTAAAAATTACCCAATACATTAGAGAACTATCTAGGCCCACCCATCATAACATGTTCATTCATATTTGTGCCACATTAATAATCATACATAAGGAATAAAAATAAGGGTTACCCATGGAAAGAAATGGGTGTCTTAATCATGTCATAAGGAATAAAAAATGGGAATATCATAAAGGTGTCCAAGAAACAATAGATTTAAATCATACATGGACATTCATAATGTAAAATAGATATAAAATATGATAACTTATGTAAAAATTAATTGAAAATTTGTAAAAATATTTTTTAATAAACTTTATAAATGATCAACTTTAGTGCGATTTAAGGGAAAAAATTAATGATTATTTAAAACAGAAATGGCATAATTGGTTGTATAAAATCAGAAATGAATCAAGATATTTTTCATGATAAAATGATTTATTTTATAAAAATAATGGTGTGTTAAAATATATTATGGATTTCACTTAAAATGGGTAAGAAATCTAGATGTTCCATTTAATCAGTCGTGCTTATAGGGAAGAATTGAGAATGGAACCTTTTTAAAACATGTATTTACCCATAAAAGAAGGATGAAATGATCTGGATACATGAGTTTGGAACATATAAACATAATCTAGAAGAATTATATAAAAATAAATAATAATTACATTGATTTAAAGAGAGATAAAGTGTAACCTGAAGGAAAAATTGGGGGTTTAGAGGGAATCTGTTACCTTATGTTCGAAAGTATTGTGCACTTCTACTTAATATCCTCTATAATAAAATTAAATCCATTAATTAATAAATTTAAAATATATTAAACATTATTTTATTTATAATAATTTTATTAATTTCGTTTATGGATCTTTTGATGATTTATAATATTCAATTTCACTGTTTAGGAGTGTTTATTTCCTTAGTTTTTATGATCAGTTCACTTGTATACGTGTATGGAGGATCATGTAAAATGAGAATAGTTGTACATAATTTAAATTATAATGTTGTTAATTAAATTAAATAATATTAAATGGTATTATATATAATTTTTTCGTATGTGAGGATGATTCATTAGATAAAATGTTAATGATAACCGTTTAGATTAATTTTTTGTTTTTTATCACCACGAAGTAGTTTTGTTTTATTAATTAATATTATGTATATATATATTAGTTTAAGAAAATTAAATAAGTTTTAATACATATAATATAATCTATTTTAACCATAAAATGGTTTTACGACTACCCTTGAAGACGGTGATGGAAACTGAAAACTTGTTGTCTTTGAATGCGATAAGTCAACACAACACAGATGATGTTTTCATTTTTTGAACAAAAGGGGAGGGGAAAAGAAATGATGATGCTTTGTTCCATTAACACAAAAAAATTACATTATATAAAATATACTAAAGTTACTATGTCACTTGGATAAGGGGAGGTGAGGAGAAGAAAAGAAAATAAAATAAATTGAAAAGAAATTAAATGAAAGAGAAAGAGGTTTTTACCTTTTGAATTCTTCTCCTTGAGAACCTCCATGAGGGATTTGAGTTTAGACTTTTATTTATAAAAAATTAACCTAGAAGTGGGTAATATACTTGAGAAGAGTATTGGGAATAATTTGGATAGCATTCAAGTATTTTGAGGTGTGAGAAGAAGGGGCGGTATTTACAATGGAGGAGAGGGGTGTTTTTTTGATTATTTTATTCATTTGTTTATTATTTTGGATCTAGACTATGAATAGTTTTGATTACTAGGACTATATATAGTAAATAGAAAAGTATAGTTCAATACTATGGTTCTTACATCATCCATGACTCAATAAATATTTAATTTTAACTTATAATGTTATATACCGTAAATTATTGTATTTTATTATTCACAAAAAAATCAACTATTTTAGAAAAATCCCAAAAATTCACCCTAATCATTTTTTAAAGTCTAGAATTAAAAAATTGAATAAATTTTTTGAAAAAAAAATTCTAAATATAATAATTTAATTTTTAATTAAAAAATAATTTATTCAAAAAATACCAATTATAAAATTATAACTGATTTTATAAGAATTTTAAAAATTAATTAAGGTCTCATAAAATTATCTTATAATAATAAGAAAACAAAAAATAAATTTATGAATCTATTTTATGAAATTAAATTTTCTTTTATAGTATTATATTAATTATAAAATTATAAATAAATGTTTATGACTTACAAAAATATCAATATTTATTTTAAAATTTTTAAAACATTTATTTACTTATTCCAAGATATAAATACATCATATTTTTATTTAAGAGATACCAAATTTTATTTATACTTTCATAGGAGAGGCTACTATTATATTGTCCATTTTACTATTTTTAATGGTCACATTACTATTCCAAAGTTTGTTTTTCTATTCCATTGATCTAGGTTCCCTAATTTCTATAAATACCTCTTATTTAATTTATTCTTAATTTATAAAGTTTTTTTCTGTTTTATCCATGGTATTTTATGTTATTTATACTATATGTAATAATTATAAGAAGGAAATTTTCATTTATAGAATTTTGGGTCATTACATTATTCCTCCTTATGAAATTTCACCCTAAAATTTTCATTTTACACATTAGGGGGAAATGGGTGAGGGTACTTATCCTTAATTACTTCCCCCAGTTCCCATATCCCCTCTTCATAATTATGGACCCTCCATAGTACTTTGACTATGTGATTTGTCTTGTTGTGTAGAAATTTATCTCTACGGTTCAATATCTTCACCATCTTTTCCTCATAAGAGAGACCATTTTCAAATTGTACCACCTATAAATTCATTACATGTTAAGGATATGGTATATGCATTCTCAATAGAGATACATGGAATAAATCATGTAATTGAGACATAGTTCATGGAAGTTCTAGTCCTTAGGTCACAACTCCGACATGATCAAGAATCTTGAAGGGGATAATGTACCTAGGACTTAGATTTTCCTTATTTCCAAATATCATGATCCTCTTCCATAGATATATGCAGAGGAATACCATGTCTCCAACCTTAAACTATGGGTCTCTTAAAGATTATCTGCATAACTCTTTTATCAAATTTGGGAAGCTCGGATGTGATGCTAAACAGTTTTCACCTTTTCCACTATTTCTTCGACCATTTTAGGTCCTAGCAGCTTATGATCACTGACTGCATCCCAGATTTCTAGTGTTCTAAATCTTTTCCCATAAAGGGCTTCATATGAAGCCATTTGGATGCTCAAGTTGAAATTTTTATTGTAGGAGAACTCAAACAGAGGTAGGTGTTGGTCTAATCCTCCCTTGAAGTCCATAGAACACACTCTCAACATTTCTTCCAGTGTCTAAATATTCTGCTCAGATTTTCCATCAGTTTGAGGATGATAGGTTGTACTGAAGTTCAACTCAGTGTTTAGAGCATGTTGGATACTTTTCTATAACTTAGAAGTAAATATTGGATCATTATCAGATGTAATTTATAGTGGTACTCCATACAGCCTCATCACTTCTCTAATGTATATTCATGAAATTTAGTCAAGTGAGAAGTCCCCTCAAATTGTGATAAAGGGATATGTCTTTATAAGATGATCCACAACAACCCATATAGCATTGTTTTCTATTGATGTATTTGGAAGTCCAATAAAAAAGTCCATGGATATTTTTCCCCATTTATATGTTGGTATGGGTAATGGTTTCATCATATCTTTATACTTTTTCCTTTAATCCTTCACTTGATGACACACTATTCACTTTGATGTATATTCAGTGGTCTCCTTCTTCATATTGTCCCACCAAGAGTATTCTCAGAGATCTCAATACATCGTTGCACTCCCTGGGTGAATAGAGAAGGTTGATCTATGTGCATCATTCATAAGATATTTCATTATCTCTAGATTATATGGAATACATATTCATGACCCAAATCTCACGACTCCTTCCTCATCCATTTAGAACTCTATGTATTTTCTGATTCTGATATCTTTTACATTTTTCTAAATTTCCACATAATTTCTTTGAGAATACTTTATCTTCTCCATGAGAGATGGTTGAGTAATCATTTGATAAAGTATTGATGATGTTCCTTCTTTAATGATTCCCATGTCCATACTTTAAAAATATAATATGATTGGATCCTTCTCAATTCTCATTATTGATAAAGATACAGCATCCTTTCTACTTAGAACATCTTCCACCTTATTTTCCTTACCAAGATGATACTGTATTGAGGATTTGTAATTCATGATGAGATCTAACCATTTTCACTAGAATATATTAAGATCCTTCTATGTGAATATATATTTTAGGCAGTTATTATCATTATATAACTCACAGTTCTCCCCATAGAGATAATTTCACTAGATTTTCAATGAAAAGATCATATCTTCCAACTCTATATCATGTGTGGAATATTTTTTCTCGTGAATTTTCAACTACCTTGAGGTATAGGATATCAATTTATCATTTTTCATCAATACACATCCCAATACCTTATTTGAATCATCATTTCACACCACAAAGGGTTTCCCACTTGTCGTAAATTTTATTACTGGTGTGGTGATAAGCTTATTTTTCAACTCTTTGAAGTAGTATTCACATTCATTGGTCCATACAAACTTTTCTCCATTATAAGTCATCTTGGTTAATGGGTTTTACAATCATGATAATTTCTTCACAAATTGTCTGATATACTCAACTATACCAAGGAAACTACATATCTCCATTACAGATGTTGACATGGGATACTCTTTAATTACCTTTGTCTTAGAATGTCCCACAGACATTCCTTTGTTAGTGATAACATTCCCCAGTAATGATACTTCCTCCATCAAAAACTCACATTTAATTTACTTTGCATAAAGTTTCTCCCTTCACAATGTCTTCATCACATTATTCAAATGCTCATCAGGTTCCTCCTTTCTCTTGAAGTATATCAGAATATCATCAATAAATACTATCAATTATTTTTCAAAGTAATCATTAAAGACTCTATTCATTAAATCCATGAAAATTCTTGGAGAATTATTGAGATATAAGGTAATCACAATGAACTCATAGTGTCCATACCTTGTTCAAAATTCATTCTTGGGAATATCTTCCTTCTTCGCCTTTAATTGGTTATATCTTGACCGAAGGTTCACCTTAGATAAATAATTGGTCACATATAGTTGATCAAACAAGTCATATATCTGTGGTAAGGGATACTTGTGATTTATCATGATTTTATTGAGATATTTATAATCAATTTAGAGGTGCATTGATTCATCCTTCTTTTTGAAGAAGAGAAATGGTGCACCCCAAGGTGAAACACATACTTATATAAAACCCTTATCCAAATTTTCTAATAACTGTTTATTTTGTTATTACAACTTAATGGAGTCCATTATATAAGGTTTCTTTTATATAGGTATAGATCCAAGAATAAGTTCAACTGAGAACTCAACCTATCAGTTAGGAGGAAGGCTAGATAATTCTTTAGGGAACACATCAGTGTAGACACTCATAATTGACATGTCTTTGAGTATCTTTAAATCATTTGGCTCAATAATTTGGGATATATATGCTTTCTCATAAGTAAATAGTATTCAAAATTGAGACAGTGATTCAAAAGTACATTCATCCTCCTCCTTACACTTGTATAGAATTAGAGGATACATCAAGATGTGAATAGTGATATCCCTTTCCTAAAATTTGATGTTTTATTTGTATAAATATAGCTAATACATACCTAATATAGAATAAAACTCCACCAAAGGGATTATGACAAGATTTTATGATAGGTTCAGTCCAAAAAAATTAACTGGGGAGGACGTATATACTTTGGATGCAATAATTTCCCCATTTTCTATTTTCACAAATAACTCAACCTCTATATTTTGAGGTGGTGTTTCAACAGTTCTAATAAACATTCAAGATATTAAAGAATGTGTATAACCATAATCAAATAGTATGTTTGATATTCTTGAATTAATAACCAGTGTAACTATCACCGCATCATTTTCGAGCTCCACTTCATTAGTTTTAATAGCATATTACCTTCCTTACTTCCATGGAGGTTGTTGTTGTTGATTTCCTCCAATAACCCTTGTATTAGGGAAATGTTTTGCATAATTCCCATTTTCCTTGTAGTCAAAACACTACACAATTTTCTGAGTGTTGATATTAACCTTACCTTCTTCTTTCAAATTAGTGGAATTCTTCATATTCCTTCGATAGTTATTATCTAGATGCCTCATTCTTCCATATTTGAAGCATCTTATGGTTCCCTTTAAATAGTTCCAAGGATGCTTCTTCCCATAATTTTGACAAGTGGGATGTTCGGTTTTCTTTACATTATGAGATTTATCTATAGATCCTCCCATATTAAACTCCATTTTCTACTTTTTATATCTAGGACCATGAGACCACTGAGAGTCTCTGATGTCTATTTTAACATTAAGATAACAATGGACAATCTACTCATAGTTATCAAAGTCTCTAATTTCCAATTATTTTAGTAGAATTATCTTTACTCCACAAAATAAGTGATCCATATTACTTTCATTTTTTGTGACAAAGATAGAGACATATCATGTAAGCCTTGTGAGGTTTTCTTCATGCACCCTGATAGAATCATCTTCCTTCTGATTTAGCCTGAGGAACTCTCTCTCCATCTTGATATGGAGGGTTCGGGGAAAATATTTATTGAAAAATATTTTTCTAAATTCATTCCAATCTATGGAATCAATTTCCTATTTAGACTTCATGTTCTTGATCAGTTCCCACCACTGATCAGTTTTACCATCAAAACAATAGACTACTAGCACAGCTTTCTCTTCTTCTAAGCATTGGAGGACAGAGAATAACTTCTCAAGGGAGTTAATCCATTATTCTGTGATGAGTGTATCAGAAGGTCCACTAAACTTGGGAGGCCTTTTTCACATAAAGGATTTGATCACAACTTTATCTTTCTTAGGAGAAGGTGCATGTTCCACGTGACTCAAGTTATTATTCATAACTTGAGATAGTTGAGAAAGTATTTTCATGAGGTTTTGATCAACCCTTCATATTTATCATATCATTAGGGAAATAATCATATTTTCTATTCTCATTGATTGTTACCACAAGATATTCTACTTCCATCCATTAACTAATAAAAAGAAAGTATAATTAGGGGGTATTGAATACTTATCTAATAATAATATAAAAATAAAACTTTTAACATATAAGGACAAACTTGTAAATGAAAAGTATATCATATCATGTGATTCCATAAGTTTAAATATAATTTATCCATGGTGATAGAATTATCGCTAGGGTTCTTACTAAAGTTTTATAGTCCTAATCTCTAAAAATAACTATATTGTGCTCTAATACAAACTATAATAGTCTTAACCTTTTACACATATTATTATATGATTTTAAGAATAACTAACCATTAATTAAAAGCCAAGGATTGTAAATTCTAATGTCTTTGGAATATTAGATACATAAAACTGAAAACATGGAACCAAAATAAAAAAAAATATTTTATTTAATCTTCATATTGAGATCCTAACTTCCTTTGATCCCCTGTATCTAAATAGAATAACCTGGGGAATACATGAACAAAGATATGAGATAAAAATATCAATAAGGGAATAAACATAGGAATAAATAATTGCACATGGTTTATAATGCATAACATGATGACATAAAAAGACATGAAACCTAAATAAACATAAGTAATAATAACATGTAGATCATGGGATTATATAAAAATAGCATCATAGAAATATGATAGAAACATACAGCATGACATAAGTATGATTCAAGTCTAATATCCAAGACTATTTCATATGGAGGAGCATGAGTCAAGGCTAACCACTAAGACCATTACACATGGAAGAGCATGATTCAAGGCTAACCACCAAGACCATTGCACGTGACGTTTCATGAGACTAAAAATTACCTAATGAATTAGAGCACTGGGTACACCCATCATAAAATTTTCACGCATATGTGTTCTACATGAATAATCATACATAAGTAATAAACATAAGGGTTACCCATGGAAAGAAATGGGTATCATATTCATGTCATAAGGTGTAACAGATGGGAATATCATAAAGGTGTCCATGAAAGAATGGATTTAAATCATAAATGGAAATTCATAAGGTAAAATAGGAATAAAACATGATAATTTATTTCAAAATGAAGTTAAAACATGTAAAAAGAGTGCTTAAGAAACTTTATAAATGTTCCACTTTAGTGCGTTTTAAGGGAAAATTTTAATGATTCTTTAAAAGGGAAAAGGCAAAATTGTTTGTATAAAATCAGATATGAACCAAGATATTTTTCATGATAAAATGAGTGATTTTAGAAAAATAATAGTGTCCTAAAATATATTATGTAGTTTACTTTAAAATGCATAAGAAATCAAAAATTTCCCTTTAATCAGGCATGCTTATGTTGAATAATTGAGAAGGGAACCTTTTTAAAACATATATTTCCCCATAAAAGAAGGATGAATTGATATGTATATATGATTTTGGAACATATAAACATAATATATAAGAATTATATAAATAAATTGGGTTAAAGAGAGATAAATCACAACCTAATGAAAAAAATGGGGTTTCGGAGAGAATCGCTTACCTTATGTATGAAAGTATTCTACACTTGTACTTAATACCTTGGATAATAAAATTAAATCCATTAATTAGTTAATTAAGAACATATTAAGAATTTATTTTATTTATTATAATTTTATTAAGTTCATTTATGGACTTTTTGATGATTTATAAGATTTAATTTCGTCGTTCGGGAGTGTTTGTTTCCTTGGTTTTCAAGAGTGGTTCAATTGTATGCATGTATAGAGGATCATGTAAAATGAGAATTGTTATCCAGAATTAAAATTATATTTTATTCATAAAAATACTGAATATTAAATTGTCTTTTATATCATTTTTTCACATGTGAGGATGATTCATCAGATAAAATGTTAATGATAGCCATTTATATTTTTTTGGAGATTTTTTTTCATCATGAACTAGATTTGTTTTATTAATTAATATTATGTATATATACTAGTTCTATAATATTAAATAATATTTAATACATATATTATAATTTGTTTTAAACATGAAAATTGTTTTATTTCCAGCCTTGAAGACAGTGAAGGAAATTGAAAACTTGTCATCCTTGAATGTAATATATCAACACATCGCGGATGATGTTTTCATTTTTTGAAAAAAAATAGGAGGGGAAAAGAAATGATGATAGGTTGTTCCATTAACACAAAATAATTTTATTATATAAAATATAATGTATTTATCATTTCACTTGTATAAGTGTAAGCGTGGAGAGGAAAATAAAATAAAAGAAATTGAAAAGAAATTTAAAAAAAAAGAGGTTTTTACCTCTTGAATTCTTCTCCTTGAGAACCTCCTTGACGCACTTGAGTTTGATATTTTATTGATACAAAAGGCTCCTGGATGTGGGGGAGATAATTTTGAATATTATTGTGTAAAATTTGGAAAACATTAAATGATTCTTAGTAGAGAGGAAAAGGGGTGGTGATGGTGGTATTTACAGTGGATGAGAGGGTTGTTTTCTGATTATTTTATTCATTTATTTATTATTTTGGATCAAAACTATGAATATTTTTTATTCCCATGACTATATAAAGTAAATAGAGAAGGATATTTCTAAATTATGCTTATTAAATCATCCATGACTCAATAAATATTGAATTTTAACTTATAATGTTATATACCGTAAATTATTGTATTTCACTATTCACCAAAAATTCAACTATTTTATAAAAATCCAAAAAATTCACCATAACCATTTTTTTAACTGTAGAGCTCAAAAATGAACTTTATTTTATGAAAATAATTTTATAAAGGTCTCATAAAATTATCTTATAATCTTAAGACAAAAAAATATTAATGTATAAATATATTTTATGAAAATATATTTTCTTTTAAATCATTATATTAATTATAAAATTGAAAATAAATATTTTTGACTTACAAAAATACCAACACTTAATTTATCATTTTTAAAACATTTATTTACTTATTCCAAGTTATAAATACATCATATTTTCATTTAAGAGATACCCAGTATTATTTATACTTTCATAGATGATGTTACTATTCTATTGGTCATTTTACTATTCCTAATGGTCACATTATTATTCTAAAGGTCATGTTACTATTCTATTGGTTTAGGTTCCCTAATTTCTATAAATGCCTATTATTTCCTTCATTATTCATTTATAATGTTTGTATTATTTCCTCTATGTGATTTTATGTGATTTATATTATATTTAATAATTATAATAATGGAAATTTCATTTATTGAATTTAGGTTTGTTACATTACAGTGACATTTCCAATGTTTTCCTACTAAATGAAAGTCAATAGAAGCTTGACATTGAATTTTTCTTATCCTATTTTGAGATTTAAAGAATAAAAATACATCACCTCATCAACATACTTATCCCCAAGATCATTTTACACTATTATTTTTTCAACACCTCAAATGATAGTTCTTGAGAATTCTTCTTTATCATAGTTTATGTATCACTAGTTCTCATCTCATATACAATGAGAGTGATGTGAAGACAATATATTGTCATTGCCTTTAGGTATTTATCTTCAATCATGGATACCTTCATGTTGAATCATGCTAGTAATATTATTAGGATCCTATTTACAATTTTTATATCATTAATGTCTTCTCTAATTTTGTGCATATCCTTCAATATGATGTTCACTTGATCAAATAATGTGTCAACAGACTCATTTGGGGATATTCTTACTCTTACTTGTTCCAAATTACCTGTAAATTAGATTCACATACTAGGGAGTCACCTACATAAATATTTAGAAGATTTACCCACATGGAATGTGAGGATTCACATGACATCACCTTTATATAAGTACCATTGAATAATTATCTTTAAAATTCTTTTTCATTGTCATTAATAAACCTTATATATTTTTATGATAAATCTCCACTTTCTATGCTAGCCAAAATCACAATAATTTTAGTTGTGTATAAAATGACTTCAATCACATTAGATAGATATAAAATTTGTTAAGAACATTTATCTCTAAGGTCACTTGTTAGTTTCAAGAAAGTTTAATACCCTGGTTGGGGGTGAATCAAGGAATGTATATTTTTAATCATACCTTTTTATTGATCTTGTTACATTATTGTTAGGAAATATATCTCGCTTATCACTAATTTAAATAATTAAATAAATAAAATAAATGGAAAAGATAAATTTACTTGGTTCACCCAAACTGAGCTAATACAAGGAGAATGTAATGGGTATGTGATGATGCACCTAAAATACCAAGAATACTACTTTTATTTTACAATATGAAGTGTTTTCACAGACCCTACATGTTCTAAACCTTCACCAAACAATTGAATAACTCATCGTTATACTTATAATATAAAACTCAATATTCCCCTTATAATATGATTTTATATCCATTAATAATAACTAAAAATTACACCATGGATGGTGTAGTAATGCAAAATTACTTTATGAACTTTTAGAGTGATAGAATCCTAGAACACCTTCTTCTTCTTCACTATATTTCTAATTCGAGTTTGAAATTTCTCACCTTCAATTCTAGAAAACTGAATCTTCGATATATTTTGTAACATCCCAAGTAAGTAAAGAATTATGGATTTTAATATCCATGTCTATTTATAAATTATATAGTTTTTTGAGGCTTAAAATGAGAATAAATCCAATCTTAAGCATTGAATTCTCTAATATTTTTTAAAAGATTGTTTTACCACCTTTTGATAGTGAACAATTTTTAAATATATATTTTGACAATTTTATAAGATCTATTTGTCAAAATAAACTTATTATTTAGTATTGGGACATTTAAATTTACTTTGGATAAATTTTTGGTATTTTTCTGACAATGTTTATTTTTTAATGAATAGTGGAAAATACTGCATTTTACTTCAAAACTTCTTTTTCATCTAATTTAATTATATGGATAAATTATATTTTTAATTGGTTTTAAAGTGTATATATAGTATATTTTTATCATTTAATCCAATTCTGGTCATTGGATTTAATTTCACTTTGAAATTGGACATAAACAATTGTCAAACTTTTGATAGATATTATTTCTAAAAAACCCTCTATTTGTTTTAACAATGGGAATTATTTTTAAATTAATTACTACAATTTTGTGTTTGGAATTTGGTAAAATGGATTCCATATTTGGAATCAGAAGGTCCAAATTATGTAATTAATACTCTTTTGTTTTTGGACATTATGAATAGTAACGACGGTAATTATCTTTAATTATCGTGATTAATTAGTAATCGGGTAGTTAAGGATAATAAAATAATATCATAATAATAACAAATGACCCCAAAATGTATCTTAATGCTACTATTTTTGTCATGGATGTCCATGAGATTCCTTTTTCCAAACTTTGGGACCCCATGGAATCACTTTTGGGTGATAGTGACATTTTATTATATTTTATTTTAAAGGGAAAGTATAATCAAAGTATGTAACACCTAAGTAAAATAATTTTAATTTTGTCTACATAAATCATATATTAGACTATAAATAGTCATTTTAAATCTAAAAACATTTCCTACATCATAGTATTTTTTTTATAATTTTTAGACATTAAATAAATTAATTTTTTTATGACACCATGATGATGCAGCGATTACCTCATTAATAAACAATTTAAATAAAATGAAAAGATAATGTAAAATCTAATACTTACACTTGTCAAAGACTTATTTTATGGGTGGATTTCGAACCATTATCACCTTATACTCGAAATATGTAATTCTGGGACCTTTAAAATCCGAAACTCGTTATATAATAAAGTAACATTTCTTGACTTTCCAAGAGTGCCCCCCCTCCCTCTTATAAAAGGCCCTCACCTCTACCACCTTACCCACACCTCTCAAGCCATTGGCTCATCCAATATCTGATCATTTTATCTCTCAACATCCCTCTCTTCATCCTAGAATCCTTACCTTAGGCAGAAATCTCTTCAAGAAACCCTTTTGGTTCAAACCAAGAGGATTTACCCGATTTAAAGGTAATGTCTTCTCTAATGTTCTTTTGTATTATTTTTCTTCTCCAACCCCCTAAACTCTTTTTATTACTTTATTTTGTAACAAAACCAGTATCTAAAATATACTAGGATGTTTTTATGAGAATTATTTGAGCTACACTTACACACACCTCCATCTAATGGTTAAAGAACATACTGTTTCTGTGGTTGGTGAATTACTGCCTCATGAAACGATGATTGTTTAATCTTCTTTTAACACCTTTCATGGTGTCCATTAATATGTCACTCTATTTATATATTATATATATTATGTCTATGTTTTCCTCATGATTCTGTATTTTTCATTTATGTCATACCTTATGGTTTCCATTATGGGTAAACACAATATCTTTATTTTAGGAAGTGCGGACTACCGACCCCTCAAAGTGATTTGATTCGTTAATTCCATATGTGGGATGTATAAAGGATGGAGTTAATGATATTATATATGATATTATACTAGAATTATAATATTCCTTTATATAATTATTATTTCACTCCATTAAATATGAAATAGAAATGAAAGTAGCGTTCATGCGTACGTACGGCTTACCATCTCCATGAACGGTGCATTTCATTTCTTACCTCTAAATGTTATGTAATATTATAAATGCATGTATATACTGGATATATATGATATATATTATACCTAAATCATGAATATAATTCTGTAAATAATGGATATTTTACCACATGAACAACTTGTAATTATAAGAAGTTTATTTTTGGCTCAAGTACCAAAGATCAAAAAAACGACCGTTATTAACTTAAATAATTACATAATGTTCATAACAAGGTAATAAGTGATATAAAGGAATAATTAACTTGAAAAAGGTTCTTAAGCAAGTATAAATTAACTCTAGTTTATTATTCATGAGATTAAAGAATGATCGAGTCAAGTCGGACATGAGGTATGGGACTTCGTCTCAATATCCTTTCATTGAGGCATATTTTGTTTTATACACAACTTTCTTTTATACGGTGTATAAACCCATTTGACTTTTACTTTTATTCAAAATGAATCTTTTTTATATGAATCGTTTTACTAAACGATAAAAAGGAATTTTTTGTCTTACGTATGCGGTGACAACAACTTCTCCGCCGCCGTGACCATTATTTGAGTTTCGGCTTCCTCTACAAGCCATAACTTTTTTTTAAATGAAAAATAAATACCGTGTTTTACTTTTCCTTTATTTTGGTATTGAAAATGGTTTTTATAATGTTTTTATTATATCAATGTGTTTTATTGATATCTTGTGATTGAAATGTGGAAATGTTATGTTTCCTTTATGCATGTTTATGTGATACAATTATGTTATGGTTCTTGGGTATTGTTTATGAAGATGGGTGGTTCCATAATAAACTAAGGGCGGGTGAGCCTGATATAGCTCTTCAATTCATTGGGTAACGCGAAGGAGTTAAACTCTAAGGTTTCTCCGAATAGATTTAGGGAATATACTATGATGGGTATTCCAAACGTAACCATGAGGGTTACTCCCTACGTAAGAATGTTATGAATGCCTCAAGTTACCTTTATGTATTATGTTTTATATGAGTTATTCATAAATATTATGATTTCATGAGGTATGTTAAAGTGCTTATGTTTTGATGAGTGAAGTATGATTTCATTGATTCTTATGTATACATGGACTAAGGTTTTCTTTCCGTATTTTTATATCCCTTACTGAGCTTTTTATGCTCATCCTAAGTTTTTGAAATGTTTTTCACAGGTCAAGGAAAAGGTACATGATGTGATGATAGTGTTGAGGAAGTGTCAAGAAATAATCCATGTTTTATTTTGAATATGGCTCCTCTGATGGGAAAAATGAATATTTTATTTTATGTAACCACCTTGTTCAAATCTGGAATGTAATGCATGATTTATGATCTAATTCTATAAAACTCTAAATCTGAAAATATCCTCAATGTTTATTCTTGAAATAACTCAAGATTAAGTAATGTTTACGGGTGGGGTATTATAGTTGGTATCAGAGGTCGGTTTAGATAACTTTAGTAGTTAGAATTATATTAAATGATTATCCAAAAATATTTTTTTATAGTCAAATTGAAATGATATAGAATTTGAAGATTACCATGTTGATTCATCTAAGACATGTTTGTTCAAAATGGTTTTCCGCAAAGGAAATAGGGAATTAGTTCTAGGAAGGCATACAGAAGGAAATGACCTTCCAAATCAGCATCTTGAGATGGTCGGAAATGGAACTGAACAGTTGGTTTCAGTAATGGAACAGTTGAATCAAGCAATAAATGGTGGTGGTATCCATGCACGAGATCAGCCAAATCAACCGTAGAGGAACATGTCAGTGGTGGAACATTTCATGAGGCAACATCCCCCATCATTCAGAGGATCATCTGACCCTGTGCTAGCTGAAGGGTAGATTAAATCACTGGAGAATATTTTTAATTTCATGGAGTGTTCAGACAATCAAAAGGTTAGTCTTTCTATTTACCATTTGGAGGGTGAAGCGGATCAGTGGTGGTCAATGGTTAAAAATATCAAGGACGCTGATGAGATTGATGCTCTTGATTGGGATGAATTCAAAGGTATGTTTCTTGAGAAATATTTTCCTAAGGATGTTTGACTAAGGATGGAAAAACAATTCTTGAAATAGAGGTAAGAGGATGACTCAGTGGCTGCTTATGAAGAAAGGTTCACTCGATTGGCAGGTATGCTCTAAATTTTATCTGAGACCTTGATAGTAAAATCAATTGTTTTTACTCAGGATTAAAGACAAAATATCGAAGGGCATTATCTTCTCGTGAGTTCAAAAGTTATGAAAAGCTTGTTTGATGTGTTGAGAAGGTGTAAATGGAGTTTTCTGATGATCAAGTGTTCTATAACAACCAACAGAAGAAGAGACCAAGGTGGAAGGATAAAGGGAAGAATCCTTTAAAGAGGTCTGATGGTAAGAAAACTAAGTTTTCAGTTTGTGATAAATGTGGTAAAAGGCATGCTGGGGAATGTCTTTTGAATTCTGTAAAGTGCTACCGATGTGGTAAGATGGGACATAAGGCTCGTGATTTCACTGAAAAAGATCAGGGTGATGGTAAGACCAAATTTGATTTACAGTTATTGAAATGTTTCAAGTGCAATGAGATGGGTCATTATGCAAACGAGTGTTCGAAAAAGAGCTCAAATGATGGGAAGCAGTCAGACTACAAGCTGAAAGGTGTTGTGAAATCTTTTGCAACTACTTTAACAGATGTTGGGCCATCAAATGAAGTGGTATCAGGTACTTTGTTTGTTTTTTCAGATTATGCCAATGTGTTGTTTGATTCGGGGTCTACACATTCTTTCATCTCTGAAAACTTTTCTATTAAATTGGGAATTCCATCTCAAGAAATGACTCCTGAACTTGTGGTAAAAACACCCGGGGGAAATGTTGAGGCAAAAAGAATTCATAAGAATCTTCCTATACTTATCCGTGGAAAGAACCTACTTTCAAACCTTATTGTTTTACCTCTAGTAGAGTTTGATGTTATCCTGAGTATAGATTCGCTCTCTGTTCACCATGCTAATATTGATTGTAGAGCTAAAGAAGTTTCTTTTCATAAATACTTTTAATTTGTGTACATGAATGAACCCTTACTATTGATAACATATCAAGAGGCTGAGAAACTTGTAAAAGATGGAAATTAATGTTACATTACACATATTATTGAAAACAAAGGAACTGTTCAGATTAATGATGTGTCAGTGGTAAATGAGTATCCTGATGTTTTTCCTGACGAGTTGACTAGAATAATACCAGATCGGGAGGTTGAATTTACTGTTGACTTAGTTCCTGGTGCTAAGCCAATTTCAAAACCCCCTTATCGAATGGCTGAAATTGAACTTTTAGAGTTGAAGGAGAAATTGCAAGATTTATTAGAGAAAGGTTTCATTTGACCTAGCACATCACCATGGGGTGATCCTCTCTTATTTTTTAAAAATAAAGATGGTTCAATGAGACTTTTCATTGATTATAGAGCCTTGAATAACATCACTGTTAAGAAAAAATATCCTTTGCCTCATATCGATGATTTGTTTGATCAGCTCCAGGGAGCTCATTATTTTTCAAAGATTGACTTGAGATCGAGGTACCATCAGTTGAAGCTAAATGAATAATATATTCCAAAGACCGCGTTTCATACAAGATATGGCCATTATGAATTTGTAGTAATGCCTTTTGGGTTAGCCAATGCACCTGCTGTATTCATGGACCTTATGAATAGAATTTTCCATGAGTTCTTGGATAAGTTTGTGGTTGTTTTCATTGATGATATTTTGGTGTTTTATAAAATTAAAGAGGATCATGAAAGTCATTTAAGGGTTATTTTTCAAACCTTAAAAGAAAAGAAATTGTATGGGAAATTCTGCAAGTGTGAGTTTTGGTTGCAACAAATTTCTTTCCTTAGTCACATTGTTTCTAAAGATGGAATAACTGTTGATCCTGCAAAAACAAAAGTTGTTGAAGAATGGCCAAGACCCACAAATGTAACTGAGACTCTTAGTTTTCTTGGTTTGGTAGTCTATTACCGAAGGTTTGATAAAAAAATTTCACGGTTATATAGTCCAATGACTAAGCTAACTCGGAAGGGTGTTAAGTTTATCTGGACAAAAGAATTTGATGATTATTTTCAGGAGTTGAAAAGAAGATTGGTGAATGCTCCAGTTTTGGCACTACCTTCTAGGAATGGTGAGTTTGTTATCTACAGTGATGCTTCATTGAAAGGACTTGGTTGCGTCCTAATGCATAATGATCAGGTAATTTCTTATGTTTCACATCAGTTGAAAACTCATGAGGTAAATTACCCTACACATGATTTGGAATTAGCTGTTGTTGTTTTCGCTTTAAAAATTTGGAGGCATCATTCGTATGGTGTAAAGTGTGAAATATATATTGTTCACAAAAGTTTAATGTATATATTCACTCAGAAAGAATTGAACATGAGACAGAGGATATTGCTAGAATTAATCAAGGATTATGATTGTACAATTCATTACCATCCGGGAAAATTAAATAAAGTGGATGATGCTTTGAGTCGAAAAAGTAATGCTTCATTAACCATGTTACGTTTGGAACGTGATCCTTTAGTTAAATATTTGATGAAATTTGGCATAGAATTTGTTGGTGTATGATGTTATTCTCTTTTGTTTCAGGTATCAGTGAAATCTTCTCTATCAGACAGAATTAAGCAAGCACAGAAGCAAGACAGTGAGTTTCAGAAAAAGGTAGAGTTGGTTCAGAATTGTATGTTTCCTGAATTCAACATTGAAAATGATTGTGTTTTGAGATTTGGGAATAGATTGTGTGTGCCTTATAATTCATAGTTGAAGAGAGATTTGTTATGTGAAGCTCATAGTTCTCCGTTTTCAGTTCATCCTGGTAGTACTAAGATGTATAGAGATCTTCAGGAGTATTACTGGTGGGATGGAATGAAAAGAGATATTGCTGATTTTACTGTGAAGTGTTTGACTTGTCAACAGGTTAAAGCAGAGAAGCAGTTACCGAAAGGGATGCTTCATCCATTACCATTGCCAGAGTGGAAATGGGAGAATATATCCATGGACTTTGTTGTGGGTTTATTGAAGACACCTCGAGGTAATAATGTGATCTGGGTTATTGTTGATCGCTTGACTAAATATTCTCATTTCCTTACTATACGAGATACTTTTTATCTAGATCAACTTTCTCATTTGTATCTTAAAGAGATATTCAGATTACATGGATTTCTCATCTCCATTGTATCTGATCGTGATCCCAAGTTTACTTCTAACTTTTGGAAAGGCCTTCAGAAGTCATTGGGTACTGAATTAAATTTTAGTACAGCTTTTCATCCTCAGTCAGATGGGCAGTTAGAACCAACAATTCAGACTTTGGAGGATATGCTACGTGCTTTTTCGATGGATTGTCAGGGAAGTTGGGACCAATATCTTTCTTTGATTGAGTTTTCTTATAATAATAGTTTTCATTACAGTATACATATTGCTCCATTTGAGGCATTATATGGGAAGTGGTGTCGAACACCTGCTTTTTGGGATGAAGTGGGTGAAAGGAAGTTGATGGGACCAGAATTGGTAGAAGAGTTGGCAAAAAAAAATCAGCTGATACAGAAACACATGAGAACAGCTCAAAGTAGGCAGAAAAGTTATGCGGACAATAGGAGGAAGGATCTCTCTTTTGAGGTAGGTGATCAGGTCTTCCTCAAAGTTTCACCACAGAAAAGTGTGATGCGATTTGGTAAGAAAGGAAAGCTAAGTCCAATGTTCATTGAACCATATGAAATTCTAGAGAGAGTTGGTTCAGTTGTATACCGAGTGGCTTTACCTCCAAGTTTATCTCAGGTACACAATGTTTTTCATGTTTCAATGTTAAGGAAGAACATTCCAGATCCATCTCATGTTTTGAGTCCAGAGGTAGTTCAGCTGGTAGAGAATCTATCTTATAAGGAACAACCGGTCCATATTCTTGACCACAGGGAGCAAGTATTGTGGAATAAGGTGATTCATCAAGTAAATGTTTCTTGTAAAAACCACATCATTGAAGAGGCAACATGGGAATCTGAAAATTCAATGATGGATAAATACCCCCACTTATTTGATAAGTAAATAAATTGTGGGGAAGCAATTTTCTAAAGGGGGGAAGGATGTAACTTCCCAAGTAAATAATTATGTATTTTAATATCCATTTATATTTATAAATTATATAGTTTTTAGAATCTTAAAATGAGAATAAATCCAATCTTAATCATTGAATTCTCTAATATTTTTTAAAAGATTGTTTTACCGCCTTTTGATGGAGAACAATTTTTAAATATATATTTTAACAATTTTATAAGATCTATTTTTCAAAATAAAATTATTCTTTAGCATTGGGACATTTAAATTTACTTTGGATAAATTTTTGGTATTTTTCTAACAATGTTCATTTTTTAATGAATAGTGGAAAATACTGCATTTTACTTCAAAACAGCTTTTTCATCTAATTTAATTATATAGATAGATTATCTTTTTAATTGGTTTTAAAGTGTAAATAGAGTATATTTTTGTCATTTAATCCAATGGTGGTCATTGGAATTAATTTCACTTTGAAATTGGACATAAACAATTATCAAACTTTTGATAGATATTGTTTCTAAAAATCCCACTATTTATTTTGACAACGGGAATTATTTTTAAATTAATTACTACAATTTATGTGTTTGGAATTTGGTAAAATGGATTCCATATTTTTAATTAGAAGGTCCAAATTATTTAATTAATACTTTTGTTTTTTGTACATTATGAATAGTAATGACGGTAATTATCTTTAATTATCGTGATTAATTAGTAATCGGGTAGTTAAGGATAATAAAATAATATCATAATAATAACAAATTACCTAAACATGTGTCATAATGCTACTGGTGGGGTCGTGGATGACAATTTGATGTCTTGTGCCAAACTTTGAGACACCATGCATTCACTTTTGGGTGATAGTGACATTTTATTATATATATTTTTTAAAGGGAAAGTATAACCAAAGTATGTAGAACCTAAGTAAAATAGTTTTAATTTTGTCTACATAAATGATCTATTAGACTATAAATATTCATTGGAAAACTAAAAATATTTCCTACATCATAGTATTTTTTTTATAATTTTTATACATTAAATAAATTAAATTTTTTATGACACCATGATGATGCAGCGATTACCTCATTAATAAACGATTTAAATAAAATGAAAAAATAATGTAAAATCTAAAACTTACACTTGTCAAAGACCTATTGTATGGGTGTATTTAGAACACTTATCACCTTATATTCGAAATATATAATTTTGGGACCTTTAAAATCTGAAACTCATTATATAATAAAGTAAAATTTCTTGACTTTCCAAGAGTGCCCCTCCTCCCTCTTATAAAAGGCTCCCACCTCTACCACCTTACCCACACCTCTCAAGCCATTGGCTCTGCCAAGATCTGCTCATTTTATCTCTCCAAATCCCTCTCTTCATCCTAGGAGCCTTACCTTAGGCAGAAATCTCTTCAAAAAACCCTTTTGGTTCAAACCAAGAGGAGTTACCCGATTTAAAGGTAATGTCTTCTCTAATGTTCTTTTGTTTTATTTTGATTCTCCAACCCCCTAAACTCTTTTTATTCCTTTATTTTTTAACAACACTAGTATATTAAATATAATAGGATGTTTTTATTATAATTATTCGATCTACACTTACACACACCTCCATATAATGGTTAAAGAACATACTGTTTCTGTGGATGGAGAATTACTGCCTCACGAAACGATGATTGTTCAATCTTCTTTTAACACCTTTAATGGTGTCCATTAAGAGGTCACTATATTTATATATGATATATATTATTTCTATGTTTTCCTTATGATTCTGTATTTTTCATTTATTCCATACCTTATGGTTTCCATTATGGGTAAACGCAATATCTTCATTTTAGGAAGTGCGGACTACCGCCCCCTCAAAGTGATTTGATTCGTTAATGCCATATGTGGGACGTATAAAGGATGGAGTTAATGATATTATATATGATATTATACTGGAATTATAATATACCTTTATATAATTATGATTTTATTCCATTAAATACGAAATATAAATGAAAGTAGCGTTCATGTGTACGTAAGGCTTACCATCTCCATGAACAGTGCATTTCATTTATTACCTCTAAATGTTATGTAATATTATAAATGCATGTATATACTGGATATATATGATATATATGATACCTAAATAATGAATATAATTCTATAAATAATGGATATTTTACCACATGAACAATTTGTAATTATAAGAAGTTTATTTTTGGCTCAAGTACCAAAGATCAACAAAACGACCGTTATTAACTTAAATAATTACATAATTTTCATACAATGGTAATAAGTGATATAAAAGGAATAATAAACTTGAAAAAGGTTCTTAAGAAAGTATAAATTAACTCTAGTTTATTATTTAGAAGATTAAATAATGATCGAGTCAAGTCGGACACGAGGTATGGGACTTCGTCTCAATCTCCTTTCATTGAGGCATATTTTGTTTTATACACAACTTTCTTTTATATGGTGTATAAAACCCTTTGAATTTTAATTTTATTCAAAAGTAATATTTTTTATATGAAGCATTTTACTAAATGACAAAAAGGAATGTTTTGTCTTACGTATGCGGCGACAACGACTTCTCCGCTGCCGTGACCATTATTTGAGTTTCAGCTTCCTCTACAAGCCATAACTTTTTTTAAATGAAAAATAAATACCATGTTTTACTTTTCTTTTATTTTGGTATTGAAAATGGTTTTGATAATTTTTTATTATATCAATGTGTTGTATTGATATCTTGTGATTGAAATGTGGAAATGTTAGGTTTCCTTTATGCATGTTTATGTGATACGATTATGTTATGCTTCTTGGGCATTGTTTATGAAGACGGGTGGTTCCATGATAAACTAAGGGTGGGTGAGCCTGATATATCTCTCCAATGCATTGGGTAACACGAAGGAGGTAAACGCTAAGGTTTCTCCAAATATATTTAAGGAATATACTGTGATGGGTATTCCAAACGTAACCATGAGGGTTACTCCCTACGTAAGAATGTTATGAATGCCTCAATTTACCTTTATGTCTTATGTTTTCTATGAGTTATTCATAAATCTTATGATTTCATGAGGTATGTTAAAGTGATTATGTTTTGATGAGTGAAGTATGATTTAATTGATTTTTATGTATACATGGACTAAGGTTTTCTTTCCGTATTTTTATATCCTTTACTGAGATTTTTATGCTCATCCCAAGTTTTTGAAATGTTTTTCACAGGTCAAGGAAAAGGTACATGATGTGATGATAGTGTCGAGGAAGTGTCAAGAAATAATCCATGTTTTATTTTGAATATGGATCCTTTGATGGGAAAAATGAATACTGTCTTTTATGTAACCACCTTGTTTAAATGTGGAATGTAATACATGATTTATGATCTAATTCTCTAAAACTCTAAACCTGAAAAGATCCTCAATGTGTATTCTTGAAATGACTCAAGATTAAGTAATGTTTTAAGGTTGGGGCCTTATATATTTAACAACCTTTTTTCTATTATTTCAAATAAAAATAATTTATACCGTCTCACTTTTTATATCAATAAATTCTCCATGTTTCATTTTTTTTATTTTTACTTTTTAATATTTTAATCACTAAAAAGTACTCTCAAGCTATATTCCATATTTTAAATTTAGAAATCCAACTCCATTCACAGTCTCATAAACTCTTTTATTAAAGATTCTAGGTTTCTTAGCCTAACCTATTTATTTAATTATTTAATGATATATTTTATATATTTTATAATATAGAAACACTATAAATATCATAATATTCTCTTTTTGAAAATTGTTTCTAGGTAACTCATATAATTCTCTATTTTCTATTCCTAAAAAATAGGGCACTTGAATATCGGGTGTTATTGACTTAGCTTTTCCATGAATCCACATGCCTTTATATTGATATGTGGCTAGACTATATATTGATATTAAATTTTCAAAGATAATCCATAAATGAAATTTGGTATAACCCTTATGTGTGCTTCTGGTATCGTGAAATGACTCTTATGAATTTAAATGTAGACGATTCTTATATACACATATGGTCAGCCTAATAAATCCTACATATGAAGTTAGATGACTCATATGTATATAAGAAAACCCTTCCAAGCCTTTTCTGAATTATGTACTCCATAATAACTATCTTAATTATCCACCCAATCTTCTTTTATATGATAAATACCTTCTTACATAAAAGGAAGAACCTCTCACATATGTAGGGGGCCTGTTTAAACCTCTTACATATGAGGAAGAATATCTTATGCATACAAGTAATCTAACCTTTGGATTATTTTGTGAAATTTGGTGAAATATATTATGTATCATTCTAACCTATTGCATATGAAAATGAATTTCTTGTATATGTAAGATAAATTCCAAGATTTTTTAAAATTTATTTATCTTCTTCTAGAACTAACTCTAACTTATACAGACTTGGCAAGATTCTCTAAAGTCTAATAAATGAAAATTTAATAAAAATCACTATGAGTCACCTTCAAACATCATGTTATGAGTTTCCCATGACTTTATGATATTTTTTAGGAGTACCTTCAAAAACTTTACCAATAAACACAAACTAAGAAGCATTTTTTAAGGATTTTTATTAATAAGAATTTATCTCCTTTCCCATTCCTTTATATTTAGTCTGTAGATAAAAATCATTAGATATATTATAAATAGATGTTTCTTATTCTTAGTTGATAAGTAGGATGTTAACATAATCACCCTATACTTTATAAGGCTTCATAAATAGGGTCCCCAATATAGAAGGGTTCATAAGAGAGTGAGAGTAGAAAATTATTATAACAACCCAAAGTATATTTCTATTATTAATAAAAGAAATCATTCTTTACAATGAATATTTTATTATGTTTTAAAATAGAATAACATAGAGATACTATTACATTTCATAAGAACATTACACATCGTGAAATAATATTAACAATAATAGTTAAGAATAGTACAGGAAGATAAAAACCAAAGAATAGTGCGCACACAAAGGTAAACTCTATAGGCACTCTTTCTCTCATAAAGATCACTCCTGCTATAAAGGATATCAAAATAAAGAGAAACAGTATGAATATAGTAAACATTATCAACGTAAGTGTAAAACATTTGTAAGTTATGTAGTTTTTGATGAATTATGAGAATGGTGGAGTCTATATAGTTTGTAAAGGAAAATATGACCATTAATATATAACCCTTATCTGGTCGTTAATAAACCGTTGCAATGTAACCATTATATGACTGTCAGAATCGTAAAAATACCCAATATAATAATAAATTACTAGTTTAAAAGTAAACTAAAAAGTATTATATATAATAATTATATTTTAAATATGTTTTTATATGTCTGTATACTCATTAAGAATCAATATGTATGATATTATAAAATTTAGATTTTGTTAAAGTGAATGAATAAATGTGTGTCCCTTTAAAAATAGTATTTTATAGAAAATATGTAATTTTTTATTTAAAATTATTATTTTCTGTAGTTATAAATTTATTTTAATAAAATAAATATTGTATTTTAAATCATCACATCAAAATTAGGAAGGGTGAATTATTGATAATTTTCTAAAATATGTTATTTTTTGGTGAATCATAAAGATGTAGTTTTTTGTTTTCTTAGTATATTTTCTGAATTTACATATAATTAATAATGATGAGATAAGATATATTACATATTTTTAAGACCTTAAAATGTTTAAATAATGATTTTATTATTTTATAAGTATTAAAATCATTTTTTAAAGCAGTAAATAAATTTCAAAGTCTAAAAATAATTTTTTGACTTTAAAAAAAATAATGAATAGAGTATCATTTTTATGTCCAAATTAATATATAGAATAGGAATTAAATTTTAAATTTTAATTTACCAAAAATAATGTTCTTAATATAATAAAATATGTCCCAAAACTATGTGTGGACTATATAAAATTTATTTTCCAAAACATTGAATTTCAAAGGCTATATTTTAAAAAATAATAAAAAATTATTCTAATTTTTCTATAAATACCCACATCTATACATAATTTAATTCAATCCCAATATAATTATCTCATCCCTACCTCTCTCAATATATCATTAAGTACTTTTTATAATCACCCAATCACTCAAGGAATCGACCCTCTAAGCTTAAGAAGCATTACTTAATGTAATGAGATATCTTTCTCTTTCCTTCTTTGCATTCTATTACTTCATTTATAGTAAGTCTTTTGATTATGAACTTATTATGTTTTCATGTATTTATAATCATTATATTACTATCTAAATGATTTTATTTTAATTATATACTACCATTCTCTCTCAATAATCTCATTCTATAATCTATTTTGTTTACTCGTTATGCTACCAAAATCATTCTTTGATTTTTCATGTCATACCTTTATGTTGTGAATACCTATCCCTATTTTCATTCAAGTTTATTCATATAGATATATTTATACTTCTTTTATTTGTTTTTTCCATGTATGAAACCTTCATTCCCTACTTTTGGTTTAAAATTAATGAAAATTTCGCATCTTTAAACTCTTATGAACACAATGGTTTTATATTAAACTTGCTCTTTATTCTCTAGGGGTTATAGATAAAATTATTTATTATAATATATGATATATGTGGAATAAATTTATTAATACGAAGTGTGTTCCTTGATATCACTCCAATGAATTGGGTAAATAATTAATCTATATAGATAACATGTTTACAATACCTTGGTAGCACACCTTGTAAATGTTTTATGATACCATGTTGAATAACCTTGGTAACAAGTTTTACAAAACCTTAGTGATGAACCTTTTTTATATTCTTATGAATATATAGTTTTTATATGGTATCAATATTTACATTTCATGTATCATATACTTATGATCGTTCTCTTATGTTATGCCTCATGATGTATCCATGATGATCACTTACATTGAATTTCCTTCATTTATCCCCTTACTGGGTTTTACGATCACCCTTTCCTTTTGATGTATATCCCTAGGAAATTATATGAAGTGAGGTGACCTTAGATGAAATTATAAATTAGTATTTCAATAGGATTAAATAAATTTTATGTCTTTTATATGATCTATATAGTTAATGTATTATGTTCCTAGTTTCCAAGACACTAAATCTCAAAAAGATCTTGAATTTATCAATGAAATATTTTGTTAAGGGAATATACTAAAAAAATTTGTGAAAAATTTGTTTCATAATATTTTTTATCAAATATTTATTTATATATTTATAGAAACTAATACTATAAAACATTATTTAAAACCATTTGGATAAGTATAAATATCATAAAATTCATAAAATTTATATAAAGTATAGAGTGTCTGGTTTCCAAGAAATGACATAATTGTTTGGATACTACAAGTGGATATAGTTTGTGACTCAGATTCACCTATAGTTAATAACCCTAAAAAAATTTGCCTAGGTATTAACTTGATATTCACTCAGGGTGCAAAAAAATGAGCCTAATTACACACCTGGTTTGACACTCCTATGGTATATGCTTTGGTTGATCACATACTCTTTATGAACCATTATGAAAAATATATAGTTAAATTAATTATTTATTTTTTTAAAATTTCAAAAAAATTGAAATACATGATCCTAGAAGTGTTATATTAGAAAATTTTAAGATCAAAATACCCTTTAAATTTATTAGAATAATATTGCTAATAGTAGAAATTTTATGTTTTATTATTTTATAAAAATAGTGGAAAATGGAATGACCCATGTAAATGATAAATTTGATAGAAAATAAAATGATGGTCTTACCAATATGATGGAAGATGAATTTGAAAATTTCATGATGATATTGAATCTGTCATCTCATTTTATGAATAATAACATAAACCACATGGATCTTCTATCTTTACCAAGGAAGGAACAACTAGCAGTTGAATCCTATATACTTCAATAATAACCCACTTTTTTGGGGACCCATTGATCCATTGATCATAGAACATTAGATCAACACTATAGAAAATATATTTCTTGTACACATTTTTTTGAAAAATAAAAAGTTACTTAATAGTATACCACTTAAAGGGAGAATCCAATAAGTGGTGTACACTAATCAAAAACACAAAACCAATGGATGAAGTTGAATTTATATAGTGGGAAGAGTTCAAAAATTATTTTTCATTAAGTATTTCCCTTTTACCCTGTGATAAAAAATGTAAAGTTAAATTTTTGAGCTGAATAAAAAGGATAATGAATTAATGGGGTGTTATGAAAGGAAATTTACAAGGATTGTGTGATACTCTTAAAGATTTTCTAATGATTTTTATGGAAAGATTGATCGATTCTATGGTGGAATAAGACCTCATCTATGGAAAGTTTTCTGAATATGATATTTTGAAAGTTATGAAGAGATACTATATTGTAATATCAAATTGGAAATGGATTTTTGAGACACCCAGCAGTCTCATGGAATGGAAAATAAAAAGAGAAGGGTGGAGTGAAATTTTGGGAAGAATTTTGACCATGAAAGATAAGGGAAGAAGCTAAAACTATCCATGTGCAAAAAGTTTGGAAAGAAACATTTTGGGAATTATCTATAAGTAATTGGATATCATTACAAGTGTTTAAAGGTTGTATATATAGCTCAATACTATCATGGAGATGTAAATCTTCAATATCAAAATACAAACGAAAAAAGGTGCATATCATGCGGTACAATGATTCACTTTTAGAGAGAATGGAAAATTTGCTAACCAATGTCCACATCAGAATATAATGGAGGGAAAACAACATCAATCCTAGTATAGGCCAAGGGATAAAGGTCATTCTTTTGAAATCATGATGATTGAAGTTGAGGCTTCGAATAATGTAGTAGTAGGTACACTCATTGTACACTCAAAGATAGAAAGTAAATTGTTTGATTTTGGTTCTATACATTTCTATATTTCATTAATGTTTTAAAAGACCGTCAAATTGAACCCTAAACTGCTAGAATAATAGTTATTATTTAAAACTCATAGAGGGTATATTTATTCATCAAGGTTGTCTAGATATTTCCTTATTAAATTTTTTGAGGGAAATCTCATCACAAACCAAGTGTTCATTCCAATGACAGAATTTCACATAATACTAGGGTTGGATTGCATATAAAATTATAATGACAAGATCAATTATTGAATCAATTCAATTTTAGTTAAGATAGATATCCCAACTTGGTTTTTTTCAAGAACCTCCTATTATATCCTTATTTATGGTAATGACTTGTGAAGAAGGGGAATAAAGTGCAAGTACAAATGTAGGAAATGTACCCATTGTTCATGAATATAATGATTTATTTCATAAATAATTATTTGGACCTCCCCCATAAAGAAATGTGTAATTATAAATTGAAATCATACCTAGATCTAACCCAATATTGAAGACCTCGTATAGATTGGCATTAGTGGAGTTAGAATAATTGAAGAAATAACTATGAGATATAATGAAGAAAGGTTTTATTCAACCAAGTGTGTCTATTTGGGGTGAAAATATTCTCTTTTTTAATAATAAGGATAAATCAATGTGGTTATTTATTTATTATCATGGACATAATGAGATCGTAGTGAAGAAAAAATACCCTAATCTAAGTATTGAAAATTTATTTGACTAGTTTTCAGGGACTCGATTCATCTCTAAGATTATCCACAAATATGGGTATCATCAGTTTACGGTAAATAAAAAGGATATCATAAAGACTGCTTTTTGAACAAGATTTAGACATTATGATTTTTTTATTATGCCCTTTGGATTAACCAATACTATAAATACCCTGACCCTAACAGCCTAAAGTCTATGGATACTTTATTAAATTGGTTATAGATATAATAAATCACATCCTAAAGGACCAAATAGTTTAGTAGTCTTAGTAAACTAGATACATACTTGAATCTCACATTAAATTTTAAAACATAAATTAAAACATAGTGAAAGTAAATATTTTTCATCCTTGAACTCATTCAGAAAATCCTTATTCATATCATAGGTAAGGGAAAGCAAATAAGGGTGAGCTCAAATGTTTGGTAAGGGTTATGTATAGTGGAATCTATCATGATTTAATAAGTCATAAATAATATAGAAAGATGAATAAATTAAAACACATTCCATTTTATTAATAACTTGAGCATGAAGAATAATATGGAAAGAATAAATGATAATCAAATAGTTCCATATAAATAATAACTTGATTTTGAAGCTAATATATGGATAATATCAATGCAGTAATATCATGTATAATAATAAATAAATTCAAGATTAATTAAATGTCTAATATTGGTCATCATGATCTCAGACAGCATGATATTTGTACCATCAAGACTTTATGCCAAGACAGATTAATCAATGGGTAGGTATACACCAAAACTCCATTTAATGTTCGCTTACTGATTATTCTCATGAGACATGTCGATGAATCTAGGGATATATAATTCTAAGTCCCACCCATCACTACATGTCCAAATTATTTCTCATATATTGAATGATCAATTTAATTTATGAACAATATGTCATATCAGTAAATATTTGTATTGATAAAAGAATACAAATTTACTAAAATTTTCCCAAGTCAATCAAATAACTTTAATAAAAAAAACACCATATGTAAATATGGTATATATTTTAGAAAATAATCATATCCATGGTAAAAATAATATGTATATTTAATATAATTTTAATTTATAATGATCATAATAAATTTAATGTTTCAAGAGAAAGTTAAGGTCTATAAAAATTAATCAAGAAAGATAAATTCAATACTTTCTCTGGTCAAACTGGTCATAAACCATTTAGATAATGATTAAGTATTGTATCATTTCAATATATCCCCAATAAATTATAAGTAAAATAAATTTTTGTTGCCATTTATGATTATAAATTCCATAAAAAGATCATTAAAAACAATCTAGAGGAAATTACCCTTTTCACTTTGAAAATCACTTTTAAAAACTAAAAAATCCTAGAATATTAGGAAAAACATATATTTGAAAATAAACATATAAAATTTTAAATTAAGACGCAAATAAATTATTGGTTATGATTTTGGTAAATTATATTCTCGTCGAGTACATTAAAACAAAGATTCCTTTCACATTTTCGGTAAAAATTTAGAAAGTAACTTGATCAGAAAGAAAATAAGGTTCCTTTTAACCCATTTTGTAAAAAGTAAAACACGGATAAAAATTTTACTATCAAATAATTATCTAATAATAAAAATATTCTTTAAAACATTTTATGGAAAATATGGATATGGAATAGAAATCATTTTTGATCGAAAATATAAATAAAGTTAGATTTTCTTAAAATTATTTTATCAATAATTTTATGTAACAAAGAGAAGAAAATGGAAATATTACTATAAAATTTCATGAAAAACAAAAGGATAAGAAAATTAAATGGTTTTATTTTATAATTATCCAATAATTTCCTTTAATTTAAATTCAATCATAAACAATCCCAATTAAAATGAGATTGAATCATAAACCCTTGTTGTTTTGGTAACTTTTGAATAATAACCCCCATGAAAGAAATAACATAAAATAACACATTAAATACCATGAGTATTAAGATATTAATGATATAAAATATCAAAGGGTAAATATATACACATCATAAAAATAAATATGGGCATAATACGAAATATGTCTCAATGGAGTGGAAGTTGAGATAAAATATCTTACAATGATCATACAGTTGAAGTGATGGTTAATCAATTGATTTATCATGTGTATAAAATGTAAATAAACACAAAATAAGTTTAAATATGATATAAAAAAATTAAAATACATTACACACATAATATTAGAATATAAAATACAATGAATAAGTAATATAACCCAATGAAAAGAAATTGAGTTATGAAATTCCTTAAAACTTGGTAACTTTCAAGCCAAATCCTATTGGATGAAATAGTTCAAATTGAAACTTAAAATAGCATTATTTATGAAGGATTCATGATATTTCATGTAAAATGGGTAATATATACACCATAAACTAAGATAAATTAGGTGCACAATAATAAAATATACCTCAATGAAGGAAAATTGAGATGAAATATCTTACCTTATGCTTCACTTTAGTTGAACATGATTTAACATCATATATAATGGTTTTAATAATATTAAGAAATTATAAAAAACCTTATTCATATTCATAATATCATATATTATCCTTTTATAACATCTCACCACCTGTTCGTTAATAATATTTCATTATTACCATTGTTTTGGGTGTTAAATACTTCATTTTCTCATGCATGTTTCATCATGGAAGTTTTGGTTCTTATTATTATGATATAGTTATATAATATACAGAATAATATTAATGTTATAAATATCATATTTATTCATTGGATAAATTTTTATAACAATTCTTTAAATTTTTACATGGAAAATGAATCGCATCTTTTCGTGGAGACGGTAGGTCGTACGTACGCACGAGTCATAATATCATTCCCTTAATAGGTCAGAGGGAAAGGAATTTAATGACATATTAATCTTAAATAATTAATATAATGTCATATTTATCATATATATTCATTATTTCTATTATTATGACTATCCATGTTATTCGGTGATGGAAAAAAATTACATTGATTCATGAGGCGGTATTCTTCCATACATAGAATCTATGGATTTGTTTCCCATTTGATGGAGAAGAAGATGGATAAATATTATTTCATTAATATAATAATATTATTTATATGGTGTATACTTTTTTTATTATATTTTAATTTTTAATACATATTTTATGGCGGTAAAAGAATAAGTAAAAGAGAAATAGCTTAGTGAAGATGATTATCTTTGCTTAGAAAAACCTCCTTTGGATCTCTTATTAAAAACCCTAAGGTTGGTATTTTAGAAATAAAAGATATTCTAGAATGCGTCTAAGGATTGTTAGTAGATATTTTTTTAGGTTTTAGTCGATCTAAATGGATTTATAGGTGTGAATAAGTGCGGGGAGGGGTGCCCTTTTATAATTGAGGAGTGTTATTTTTGTAAATACCCAAAAGTGTTCAATAATGGGAAGTCACTCTCAACCAAAGTGCCTAAAAATTGATAAATAATGGGTTGGGTGTAATATGAGTTCAATACAAACCTAATACACTAAAAAATAAACATTTTTTAAACATGTTATACATTTATCCTCTATGTTTACTTACCTTTACCATTTTAGTTTTCACCATGGTAATTATTTTTCTTTTATTTACCAAGGAAATTTATCTTTTAATTATAAAAATAAATAAGAATTAATGTATATTTTATACCAATTTATTATAAATATTAAATCTTATTTATTTAATAAAAATTATATGTGTGTGGAAAAATAATTTTAACACAAGCCCATGTAACGCACAAAACCCCATTTAAACCTTAACTATGGTAGTGTCTTTACTATTCATTATAACCAAAAATTATATTGACCTTATTAACTAATATTAATTGTAATGATTAAAAATATGGAATATATTATATCAAATTAAATCCCCAAAATTGAAAAAAATCATTTAAAAATAGACCTACTATCATGATGAAAAAACAGTTTTTCAAGAAATACATTTTTGAAGCATAAGATTATCTTACATTAAATATATGACTTGTAATAATCATTATATTTATTTAAATTAATATATTTATATATATAATCTAAATATTTAATTTAAATTATTCATTATAAAATATTATTTTAATTAATTAAAATGGAGAAACATTATGCACTTAAAAACAGTTTCTAGAAAAATATGTTTTTAATCCAAAAAATAAACTTATACCAAAATATAGTATAAATATTATTAAAATGTAATTAATTAGATTAAATATAACTAAATAATATTATACTACTTTTAAGTAAAATTCAAATCATAATTACTTAATTTATTGAAATGAAAAGACAGTTTTACAAAAAACAATATTTTCACTATTTACTAAAAAATCACTCTTTTCAAAAAAATACCAAAATATCACCCTAGGATAATTTAGATATGATATTTTCAAAAATTATACTATTTTTATAAAATAAAATTTTTAAAATTGGTGTAAATTAATTATAATTACCAAACATAAAATGAAAAATAAAACCAGTTTTGAAGAAAATGTATTTTTAAAGCATAAAATTATTTTATTGAGAATTAAGTACTTGTTTATAAATAAATTATAAAAAAATATACATTTTTTCATAATGTTATTAAAAATTTTCTTTTCTTCCAACTTAACAGCTAGTTTATAATGGTTACATTAAATAATAATATTTTAATAGTAGATCTTGGTTTTCTTAAAACTCAGTATTGTGTGTCATATACACTATAAAACATAATATTCTTCTTTTAAAATATTAGGGTGTTAAATTATCCTCACCTTTAATAAATTATTTCCTTTTAATTTGAACTTTCACTTGAAAATCAAGGATTTTCCATCTGAAAATACCTTTGTTGAAATATCACATCATTAAAAGGGTTAATAAAACTTCCTATTGATAAGAGAAAATGGAAGTATGATTTTCATTTATAATAACACATTACTAGGTTTCCTGGTATGAAAACATTAGTGTTACATGGAATAAAAGCATAAATAATTTTATAGAGTGATATAGATCATTGATCGCAAGAAAGTTAATGATGAAAAGAATGTTAATGACTACAAAACCATAAACAGATGAGGTGTAAAAACGACCATTGATTCATAAGAAATTATTTTAATAAGATAACATTTTTGTTTCAAGATCCTTTTCCTAGAGTTGATATATTATTTTACTATCAAGACAGTGAATATAATAAAATATACACATATGATATCTTTTTATTTCATAAGAACAATTTCATCTTTTGGTTGTGGTTTGATCAATTTCCACTTTATTTATTACTCCAATAAATTATTATTCAAGATGATTTTTTTATGACTAAAACACTAATATTAACTTTTAATGGATCATAATATCCATAAAATAATGATAAGTATTTCCATATTTCTCTAAATATTTACCAAAACCAAAATGGTTAGTACAAGTTATCCAATATAATAAATTAATCTTTAAACCTCAATAGTAACACCCAAAGTTCATCTTAATATTTATTTATCAAATCATTTAAGTAAAAACAATTTCATATTAATTAAGAAATCATGTAGTCCAGTGGTGGGTGATGCACCCTTGTCGCCCTTCGGTTGTGGTTTCAAACCCCACGACCTTACCAGATACGATGGGTTATCTCCTCGTATATAGGTTATCCTTTTCCTAAAACCATATTCATATAATTCCTATATTGTTCCAAAAAATATAACAAACATCATTGAAATAAAATTAATCATTAAATAATGTTTTAACCACTAAGGTATTCTATACAGATTATTATTTCACAAAATCAAATTATCTTAATTGACTATTATCAATTTATCATTATTGGTAATATTAACCCAAAAGGTTATCAATACCTTTAAATTTATGTCAATAAAATATTAAATAATAATTTCTCAAATAACCCTTTCACTAAAACATATACAAAAACAAAGGGTTGTATTCCTATAAATGTTTTCTAAAAAATATCCTTAATCATGTTATATTCCCATCAAAAAAAATCTTAAAAGGGGTATCTATTACTTTAAACATATAATCTAAAATATAATTATTATCCTAAGACACTTTAGGTTTATCCTATATCACTATGGTATACCATAGGTTTTCATAGGTTCTATTCTTTAATTCATCAAAATAGTTCACATAGGAAATGTGAATTAACCCAAGCAGGTCCTACAGGAAAGTAAAACAAGGTGTGCAGCAGGGCTTGTTGTCATATACCAAGTGGCAATTGAGTAAAATCCCAATACACCCTTTTCGGATTTATTACCTCTAGGTACATCTTTTTTAGATCCACATCCACTTTTAGTATCAAAATAGGGATACAATTTCTTAGAAAAATCACATAATCTCTTCCTTGTCAAAACATTGGATATTATAATATACTTAGACTTATCCTCAAATTCGTTCATAAGGTTATGTTCCCTAATATATGTTTTTCTGAATCTAATTCTCATGGTTTCTATCAAACTTTCTTTGATACCAATTCTAAAGACCCCAACCCTAGTAGCCAAGGGTCAATGGATAATTTATACATTGGTTCTGGATACAAGTAATCATGTTCCAAAGTACCTAATAGTTTAGTATTATTGATAAACTAGATACATACTTGAGTCTCAAATTACATTTGAAAACATAAATTAAAACATAGTGAAAGTAAATATCCAGCATCCTTAAACTCATTCAAAGATTCCTTTTTCATATCCTAGGGAAGGGAAACAAAATAAGGGTGAGCTAAAATACTCAGTAAGGGTTTTGTAATATGGAATATATCATTAGTAAATAATTAATGATCAATATAGAAAGGTAAATAACTAAAAATGCATTCCATTTAATCAATAACTTGATCATGAAGAATAATATTGCGAGAATAAATTATGTTCAAATAATTTCATATAAATAATCACATGATCTTAAAGATAATCCTTGTATAATATCAATGGAGTAATATCATGGATAATAACAAATAAGTTATTGGTGAAGGATATGCTTAATATTAGACATCAGGATCTCAGAAACTAGGATATCTATACTTTCAAGATCGTGTTCTCAGATAGTTTAATCGATGGGTATGTATAATCCAAAAACCCATTTAATGCTAGGATACTAATTTATCTCATGAGACCTATCGATATATCATTGGGATATATAATTTTGGGATCCACCCATAAATATATTTCCAAATAATTCCTCATATATCGAATGATTTATTTAGTTCATGATCAATATTCCTTATCAATAAATATCCATATTGAGTAAATAATAAAGGTTTATAAAAAAATCCCGGTGAATCAAATAACTTTCATAATAAAAAACCATATATAAAAATGGTACACAGTTTAGGAAATATTAATATCCATGATACAAAGAATATGGATATTTAATATTAATTTAATTTCTAATGATCTCAAGAAAATGAATGTTTCAAGAGAAATTTAATGACTACAAAATTAATCAAGAAATTAAATGTCAATATTTTCTCGGGTCAAACTGTTCATAAACCATCTAGAGAAATAATAAGTATGGTATCATTAAAACATATCCCTAGTGGATTATAAATAAAATAAAAGTTTTTTTTCATTTATTAATAGAAATACTATAAAAATATCATCAAAAACATTGTTGAGGAAAATATCCTTTTCACTTTGAAAATAAATTTTAAAAACTAAATATTCCTAGAATATTAGAAAAAACTATATTTTAAATTAACCTTATACACTTATAAATAAATATTCAAAGTAATTATTTTTCATGATGGTGGGAAATTTCATTCATACTGAGTACGTAAAAACAAAGACTCATTTCACATTTTTGTAAAAAGTTAAAAAATAACTTATTTGGAAAAAGACAAGAAGATTATTTTTTAAATAATTTTTTAAAAATTCAAAAATTGGCATAAAATTCATTAATAAATAATTATATAATATTAAAAATATTTATTAAATTGTTTTAATAAAAATATGGATATGCAAGAAAAATCATTTTTGATTGAAAAGAGAAATAAAGTTGGTTTTTTTTAAAACAAATTATCAATAATTTTTAGTACCAAAGTGAGAAAAATGGAAATATTACTTTAAAATTTCATGAATAACTATATGATAATAAAATTAAAGGGTTTTATAATAGAATTTTAAAATAATTTCCTTATTCAAGCATAAACAATCCTATTTAAAATGAGAATGAAGCAAAAACCCCTTACTACTTTGGTAACTTTTGAATCATAACCCCCATAAAAGAAATAAATTAAAATAAAACATTAAATTCCATAAATATTAAAATATTAACTATTTAAATTATCAAAGGGGAATTATATATGACTCATAAAAATAAACAGGTGGATAATACCAAATATGTGTCAATATAGTGGAAATTGAGACAAAATCTCTTACAATGATCATACTGTTGAAGTGAGGGTTAATCAATGGATTTATTATGTTTATAAAATGTAAATCTATATAAAAAAGTAGAAATAGAAAATAAAATAATCAAAATACATTAAAAATATAATCTTGTAATATCAAATACAATGAAGAAGTAATATAGCCCAATGAAAAGAAATTGAGTTATGAAATTCCTTACCACTTAGTAACATTCACATAAAATCCCCTTGGAGGAAATAATTCAAATTTAAACTTAAAATACCATGAATTATGAATTATTAAAGATATTGTATGTAAAATTGTTTGTATATACACCATATAAAATAAATTAGGTGCACAATAATAAAATATGCCTTAATAAAGGAAAATTGAAACGAAATATCTTACCTCACGCTTCCCTTTAGTTGAATATGTTTTAACCTCATGTATAATGGTTTTAAGAATCCTATTAATTTATAACATAACCATGTCTATATTTATAATATCATATAATATCCTCTTATAACATCTCACCACCCATTTGTTAATAATATGTCATTATTACCATTATTTCATGTGTTTGCTGCTTCGTTTTCTCATGCATGTTTCTTCATGGAAGTCCCAGTTCATGTGTATATGATATATTTCCATCATCTATATAATGATATTAATTTTATAAATATAATATTTATTCATTTTATAAATTTATTCTTGAAATTTGGTCATGGAAAATGAACAGCATCGCTTCATGGTGACGGTAAGTCATATGTATGCACAAGAAATGATAGTATTCCCTTAATCGGTGAAAGGGTAGGTAAGTGGAAGATATATTAACTTTAAAAAATTAATATCATATCATATGTATCATATATATTCATTATTTTCATCAGTATGACTATCCATTTGAGTTTGTGGTGGAAAATATTACATCGATTCGTGAGGTGGTAGTTTGTCACACGCATGAGTGATGGCTTTGATTCCTATTTAATAGATAAGAAGATAGATAAATATAATTCCATCAACATAATAAAATCATAGTATATGTTATATACTAGTTTCATTATATTTTAAGTGTTAATACATAATATAATTTGGTAAAATAAGTGGTAAAAAAGAAAGATCTTGGTGGAGATAATTACATTTTCTTAGAAAAACCTCTTTTGGAACTCTCATTAAAGACCCTATGAGTGGTCTTTTAAAAATACGAGTAGCTATATAATGTGGATAAGGATGTTTGGGAGATATTTCTTCAGGTTTTGGTTGAGCTAAATGTCTTGATATGGATGAATAAGTGAGGGTAGGGGTGCCCTTTTATAATTAAGGAGGAGTTGCATTTTTGTGAATACTCAAAACTATTTAATAATGGGAAGTCACTTTCAACCTTGTTTACTTAATTTTATCATTATAGTTTTCACCATGATAATTAGTTTTATTTTATTTAACTAGGTAATTTATCCTTTGAGACTAAAAATAAATGAGCCTTTTTATATAATTTTTAACCACTAATTCTAAAAATGAAATCCTATTTATCTAATAAAAATCATGTGTGTGGAAAATTAATTTTAACACATGTGCACGTAACGTGAAAAAACCCATTTTAAGTTGATATTATTACCTAATATTAATTGTAATTATTAAAAATCTTTAATCCATTTTATCAAATTCAATCCATAAAAGTGTAAAATTTTAATTTAAAAATAAACCTACAATCGCTACGGAAAAACTGTTTTTCAATAAATGCATTTTAAGAATAAGATGATCTTACATTAACTATATTATGAGAAATCATAATTATATGTATTTAAATTCAGGTAAAAAGATATATATTATGTATATTTAATTTAAATTATTCAATATCAAATATTATTCTAATTAATTAAAATGGATAAATATTATATACTTAAAAACAGTTTCCAAAAAATGTGTTTTTAAACCTAAAAATAAAATTATACCAAAATAAGTTATAAATATGATTCAATTGTAATTAATTATATTAAATATAACCCAATAAAACTTATATTTATTTTAAATTAAATTTAAATCATAATTTCTTAATTTATTGAAAAGAAAAGGCAGTTTTACAAAAAGCTGTATTTTTCACTATTCAATGAAAAATCACTCTTTTAAGAAAAATACCAAAATTAACCATAAGATAATTTTGATATGATGATTTAAAAATTGAATTTTTTTTATAAATTAAAATTTCTATAATTTTATAAATTAATTATAATTCCAAAACATAAAATGGAAAATAAAATCATTTTGGAAGAAAATGTATTTTTGAAGCATAAAATGATTTTATTGAGGATTAAGTACTTGTTTATAAATAAATTATGTATAACCTTTATATATATTTTCTTAATTTTATTAACAATGTTCATTCTCAAATGGATAGGTTATATTGGTTACATTAATTAATAATATTTTAATAATATATAATGGTTCACTTAAAACTTGATGTTGCATGTCATATGTGTTATCAAACACAATGTTCTTAATTTAAAATCTCTGGTTGTTACAAATTCTCTTGTTATATTTATGTATTTTATTAATAGAATTTTAGGAACTACCTTGATAAATATTTGGTAGTCTTTATTGATGATATTCTAATATATTTCAAAAGTTAGGAGGAGCATGAAGATCACCTAAGGGTCATATTACAAACTCTTAGGAAATATAATCTTTTTGCTAAATTCAATAAATTTGGGTTCAGGTTGAAAAAATTAACATTATTTAGAAAACTTTTAACCAATGAAGGAATCATGGTTGATCAAGTTAATACAAAGGTCATAGAGGAGTTTCCTTATCCTACAACACTAATTGAGATTCATAGTTTCCTTAGTATAGAAGGATATTATTATAAGGCCCCAGCCTTAAACATTACTTAATCTTGAGTTAAGTTAATAATTCGAAATTGAGAATATTTTTAGGTTTATAGTTTTATAGAATTAGGCCATAACTATTACATTAAATATCAAAAATTACAAATTAGATACTTCTACGCTATCCAAATTTTTTCACAAAAATAAAATTCCTTAAATAAACAATAAGTTTTTTCTTGATATAAATCTTCCTGAATTATTCCTTTCTCTTACCCTTCCTTTGGGATGAGCATAAAAATCTCATTAAGGGATATAAAATAAATAAAATAAAACACTAGTCTATGAATACATACAAATCAAATAAGTCATAATTTTAAATCATAAACATAAGATCTTTAATATACCTCATGAAATCATAAGATTTATGAATAACACATAGAAATCATAGATTACAAAGGTAACTTGTGGAATCCATAACATACTTACATTGTATCTTTCACATCTACATAGGGAGTTACGTTTAGAATAACCATCACAATATATTATCTAAATATCTTTGGATAAACATTAACGTTTACCTCCATCATGTTACCCAATACATTGGAGAGCTATATCGGGTTCACCCGCCCTAGGTTTATCACGGAACCACCCATATTTGGTTCATCACGTAACCACCTGTAAAATTTCCATGTACCATTACATAATCATAACACATACAAGATTGAAATTATCAACATTTCACTCATCAATCAGAAGAAATAAATTCAAGATATTTGAAATATTCAATCTATTTCCAAAAACATTTAAAACATTTAATAAATAGATTTTTGAATCAAAGTGTCCCATAACACTTTTAAACTTTTAAAGAAATTAGCATTTTAAAAAATTAATGTCCATATAAATAAATCCTTAAAACTATTTTAAAAACGTGGACATTAATGAGAAATATTTAGAAGAATAAATCTGTAAATCATTTAAAATGATGTTTCTGTTAAAGAGTCTCGTAACACTTGAGAAACACTTGAATAAAAATTATTAAATCATAACATAAAATTAATCATTAAATATCATGAGAATATATAAATTCGTGATATAAAATGTCAAAATGGTTGTATATACACCTTATAGGATATTAAAGGTGCACAATATTGAGATATGCCACAATAAAAGGAGATTGAGATGTAATCCCTTACAAAGATCATATCATTAGACTACGGATAAATCAACGAAATAATTATGTGTGATAAATATAAATACACCCAATATAAGTGGATATTATGTGTAAAAAAATAATAGGTCATTCACATATATTCTTTGAAAAATAAAACCAGCGACATGGATATTTAACTCAATGAATGGATATTGAGCTAAGATTCCCCTTACAAAGTTCATATAAATGACGTAAGAATTTATCAATGGAGAGATTATGTGTTGAAAATGTATATACACCTAAATTGAAGTGGAAATTATAACATAAATAAATAAATAGTGATTCCACACATAATCTTGGAATAATATAATCAACTAAGTAATCATAAAACCCAATGAGTGGAAATTGAGTTTATAAATTCCCTTACGAAAAATTTGGTAGCCTAACGATGTCAATTAAAAATTCATAAAATGAGTTTATGGGAGATAAAGGGGTATCTAATCACTTGGAAATAAAATTTACATAAATAATGATATATAAGAACATATCCCAACATAATAAAAAGGAAATTAAAAGTCACAACATAAAATAAGTCTTTGACTAAAAGATGAGGGTTAAAGGTTCCCTTACCTTGAGTCTGATTCGTCACGTATGTTCCTTGTTATTCCTGAATAATAAACTTAAGTTAATTTATACTTGATTAAGAACATTTTTCAAGTTTATTATTCCTTTTATATCACTTATTACCATGTTATAAAAATTACAAAATTATTTAAGTTAATATTGCTCGTTTTGTCGATATTGGGTACTTGAGTCGAAAATGAACTTGTTATAATCACAAGTTGTCTATGTGGTCAAAATTCCATTATCTAAAAAATAATATTCATGAATTAAATATCATATATATCTAGTATATATGTATTTATATCTGGTATATAAGTATTTATAATAGTCCTTCCATAACATTTGGATATAAGAAATGAAATTCACCTTTTATGGAGACGGTAAGTCGTGCGTACGCATGAACACTACTTTCATTTATTTTTCATATTTAAAGGAATTAAAACTAAATAATAAATAGGTATATTATAATTCCATTATAATATCATATTTTATATATGTTACATAAGTTCATTAATTTCAACCTTTATACATTCCATGTATGGCATGAATTAGTCATATCACTTTGAGGGGGCGGTAGTCCGCACTTACTCAAATGAAATTACCATATTTACACATCATGAAAAGCATAAAGTATGTTTTTAAATAAAAATTACAGTATCATATATACAATATAAATATAGTTACATCATAATGTCCACCAAGAGAGGTGGTGGGGTAAAATCAAACAATCATCGTTTCGTGAGGCAGCAGTTCTCCGTACACAGAAACAGTATGTTCGTATCCATTAGATGGAGGTGTGTGTAAGTGTAGTTATAATACTTATCATAAAAACATCCTAGTATATTTAGGACACTGGTGTTGTTATATAATCAAATGTTAAGAATAGAATAGGGAGTGAATAAGTAAAATAAAGGAAAGGAACTTGAGAGAAGATGCTACCTCTTAAAATGTGTAACTCCCATTGATTTGAGCCAAAAGGATTTCTTGAATTGCCTTATTCCCAAGGTAAGGCTTATAGGAGGAAGATAATGATATTTTGAGATTATTTTGGCAGATTTTGGATGATCAAAGTGGCTTTATAGGTGTGATTAAATGGGTAGGGGTGATGCCCTTTTATAAGAGGGAGGAGGGGCACTTTAGGAAATTTTGAAAGTATTATTTTATTATAAAATGATTTTTAGTTTCAAAAGGTCCCAAAGTAATTTATTTCAGATATTAGATTCTTTTGGGTCGAAAAACTCTTAACCAATAGGTTTTAGACAAGTCTAGGTCACAAATTTAACCTTATCTTTAAGCTTTAACCCTTAACTAATTTAACACTTACCATGTCTTCTTGTATATTCACACTATATAGTTAATGTAGTTACTATAAAATTTCAATAGAACCTAAAGTGGTTCATTAATGAAATGTTAAACATTATATAAGTCATTTGGCCTAATCTTATATTTTTAGGACTATTATATCATTTAATAAAATAGTATTTGTTTTAAAAACTCATTTATGACAATTTTTATATTATTCATATCATGAATTTTTAAAAATCATAACTTGATTATTTAAAAAACTTCATTAATTAAAAGATAACAAGTCATACTAATACCTAAAATTATTTTATAGAATAAAAAGTTTCAAAATAAATTTATTTTAATTTTTATAATCTCATTTATTTAAATCATTCATTAATAAGGTAATCACTACATCATCATTATGTAATAAATATATTAATTTATTTGATGTATAAAAATTATAGATAAAATATCATGATGTATGAAATATTTTTATATATATAATGACTATTTATAGTAAAAAATATCACTTATATAACCCCATATAAAAATTGTTTTAGTAAAAGATATGTGTTTAGGTTATATTTTCTTTAACTTTAAATTAAAAGTAATTAAATGTCATTTTCACACACAAGTAGCTCCATGGGGTCCTAAAATCGACCCCAAGGATGACCATGGTCAAAAATATCTCATATAATAGGATTAGGACATGTTTTAGGGTAATTTAATATTATTATAATATATTTTTTACCCTTATTTACTAGATTTACCCTTTAACCATGGTAAATAAAATATTTACGGAATCCTAAGTTATAACCAACATACGCAATACAAATTAAGAGATATCCCTAAGCTCCTTTGAATTCACTGTCGGCCTATCTTTCATCTGCATAAGACACAATTTGTGTGGGAAAATCCCATATAGGGGTGTGTATATATATACCCATTGGGATTCCCTAAAAGATAATGGGGGAGCAGTAAGAGATACAATAGGAATAGAAATACAGTAGATACAAGATGTAGTCAAATAAAAAAAATCAACCCAATACCAAGAGTGAAAGTTACCTTGGACAAACATAAGGGGGTCAACATGGTGAGTAGATGAACTACATGTCGAGTCTTCACCACCTATAGCATGAGAGTATACTCATCCAACTATGAGGATCTAAACATGGAAATCATGTGACATACCCTTTGCATTTTTACCTCTCACAGAAAAAGAGTAACCAAATCCAATGGTATGGACACATAGGAATATATCTATATATATATATATATATATATATTCTTAGTCAAAGAAGACCAAACAAGATAGGGAATTTTCATCTCACAACTCATCCTGAGAATCAGAGTAGCCAATAGTTCCAAAAGTCTATCAATGATGCCCAGCATTTCATGTGTCTTCCCAGAAGTAATCATCTAAGTAAAGTCACACTACGTTACTATTTCGCATAGTAAAAGGGCCACAAACTTAAATTAAAGGACCCTCACCCTATTAAATCATGGGGGTTCCACTCTGAAAGTATCCGTAGAGGACTCATTCCCATGTCGATGGGGGTTTCTACTATATAAGTATCCATAGAGGACTTGCACCCATGAAAATGGGGGGTTCCACTCTATAGGTAGAGGAACCTCTACCCAACTCTACTAGAGAGTATAGGATGGTAGTCATTGAGGACTCCACTTACCAGCTCTACTGGAGGGTACTTCTCGGTAGTCGTTGAGGACTCCACTACCTAGTTCTAATAGATGGTACTATTTGATAGTCATCAAGGACTCCATTTCCCATCTCTACTAGCGGTTACTACTCAGTAGTTGTCAAGGAATCCACTACCTAGCTCTACTGAAGGGTACTACATGGTGTTTTTCAAGGACTCCACTACCTATCTCTATTGGAGGGTATATCTCGGTAGTCATTGAGAACTCCACTAACCATCTCTACTAGAGGGTAAAACTCAGTATTAGTTGAGTGTATCTTAACCAAGAACCATGATCGAAACATTCCATATCTTATCTTGAAATACACAATCAAGGATACCATCACATTATTCATATAAAAACACTCATTATAGGATACTCTTGGAAGAAAATATAAGTTCAAATGAATGAAATATAGAATCTTGAAGTTTCCTAAAATAGAACCAAGGGGTACACAACATGTGAGGTGACCCACATAGTATGTAGTCCCACTCCACCACCTGGTTGTGTCCCTAAAGGTACACGGACCCCAACCCATGTAGCAGTATATTCCATGAAAGTGGACTACACGGTGTAACCTAGATATTCAGGATCAAGTCGTGTCCTTTTAGTTGTATCCGTGTACATGAACCTATGTCTGTGTACTTTGGTACACAGCGTGTTTCTTCACATGGGATGCTTCCCCTATAATATGTATGTGTTCATGTACTCAGCACATGGCATGTGTCTAGTTGTGTGATTTGTCACATGGCTTGGCTACATAGAGAAGGTATTACACAACATATAGAGAAACTACATGGCATTCCATCCTTATGATTTCTCAAAACCCTAGCTGCCACACTTAAGGGGATACACATTGTGTGTTCATCCTTATACATAGAATGTAGTCATATTTTCTATAGATTATCATATCTGCTTTCTGATACTTTATTTTATCCAACCCGCTTCAATTTTGGCCCTATATCCACTGAAAAACATCAGATCTAGGCCAGATATGTCATTTTTGGATGTCTTTTACTGAAAATTAGATTCTAGCGATCCATAGGAGTTCCATCGCTCAACCCATACATCACCAATACTTACTCCTTTTATTAAGGGAAAACCAATCTTCCAAATGGTTATCCTCATCTTGAAATAATACCATATTTGTGCTCATTTCATCGATCTACCCCTCATTCATGAAATCTTTTCAATTTCATGGGTTCGATCGAGCTCAGTACTGCCAGGAAAAGTCCAACCGGGATCGTGGGGTCCAACTGGTGAAGAATGTGAATCAATCAAGGGAAAAAAGCACAAGAACAAAGGTTTTAAGGATCATTTATAAGCATTCTTGGTCAATCAATCACGAATGGTGAAACTAGGGTTATAAAAAAATTGATATAATCAAATTTATCTAATATGCAAGAGAATTATTAGGCCACAATTAACACATATCGATAGATGGGATCAATCTACTCAATAAATTTAATCAAAGAGGGTATAAACAACAAATTAATTATTCGTACATAGATATTGGATCATTTTTCATTGAATAACATGTCCACCAATGATCGAAGGAAGTCATCGCATTTTATGCACTCCAATCAGCTCTGATTTGGAGTTTTGTCATCATTTAATTTGATCTTCCAATGGAAGGAGGAAGGAGAGAATCATTGGAAATTATAGGATTATGAGTCTAACCCTGGTCAATTCACCGTGATGATTTATTTTTAGGTATATTTTAGGTCAAATGAGATTAATTAATTAATTTAATAAAGTAATTAATCTATTGAATGTATCACCATTGGGAAAGATGTCTGAACGGCCAGCACAAACCCATTTTAATTTGTTCCTTGGGTAAACACCACATTTTGGACTTGATTGTGGTATCATATTTCTGATATGATCTTCTGTTTAATATTTATCTCATTTTATTTAAGAAGCTTCATGCACACAATATAAAATATATTTAATATTTTTATAAAATTAATTTCGGGCACACCAGGCCTCATAATCTCATGTTGTCTCAACACCTAGATCTGAAGATATATATAGAAATATTTTAAAGTACTACAAGGAAAAAAACTAAGGCTCTACATCATTCTCTTCTACAAACTTTTCATCCCTAAAAAGAAAAACTAAAGAAACATCTCAGGATAATGATAATGCACTTGGCTATACCACTCCCAGGAACTCTCATGCACATTTTTGTGCTGCCACAACACATGAATTAGGGGGATGGTCTGTCCATATAGCTTCCTCTCCTTTCAATACTTGATCTCCACTATGTACTTCACAAAGGTGGATCCATCCTCAATGTCTAGCTCACCCCAGTCTATGACATGCATAGGGTCATGCAAGTATCTCCTCAGCTATGACACATGGAAAACATTGTTCACCAACTCTAGTTGTGTGGGTAGGGATAGGTGATAAGCAACCTTTTCCAACCCTTTATGTGATCTCAAACAGCCCAATGAACCTCAGGGATAGCTTTCCTCCCTAGATAGACATCTGTAATCCTCATAATGGGGAGAATATTAGTAAAACATGGTCTTCATGATAGAACTCCAATGTCCTACAGTGATGATCTATGTAATATTTTTGTCTTCTCTAGTATGTCCTCATATTCTCATGGATGACCTGGACCTTCTTTATCATCACCTGCACCAACTCTAGACCCATAAGATATGTCTCACCAATCTCTATCCATCACAAAGGTGACATACAGGGTCTCATGTATAGGTACTCAAAAGGTTTCATATTGATGGTAGAGTATTAGTTTTTGTTGTATGCAAACTCTATCAAAGGAAAGTGATCCTACAAACTCTGTCCAAATTTAACACATAATCCCTCAGTATATCCTCCAAAACCTAGATAGTGCGCTTGGTATACTCATCATTTTGGGGGTAAAAGGTTGTACTCATCCTCATTTGGGTCTTGAATGCCTCCCGTATGCCTCTCCACAATCGTGATGTAAACCACACATCACAATTAGAGGCAATCATCGAGGGCACCCCATGAAGGCAAACGATCTCTCATATGTACAACTTCCCCAAAATCTCCACCAAACGCTGCTCCCTAGTAGCAAGAAAGTGTGTCGACTTCATGAGTTATTAAAATATCACCTAGATGGCATCATGTCCCTTCTTTATGTGTGTAAGACTAGTCACAAATTATATGGATATGGAATCCCATGTCCACTCTAGAATCTCAAGGGGATCCAACAAACCTACCGAAACATGGTGCTCAACCTTCACCAGCTGATAGGTATGCACTGAAAGACGAACTCATCTATGCTATATCTCATGCCAGACCACCAAATATTCATTAAAGGTCTATGTACATCTTCCCCATACCAAGATGCACAACTAGGGGAGAAGTGTCGAACTCTCGCATGACCTCCTCCCATATCATGAATGGAACCACCACCTGTCCCAAGAAAAATATGGCATGATTATCTCCATCAGAATATCCATATAGTGACTCCCCTATGGATATCGGGTCACATAAGACTTCACAGTCTATGTATCCCAGCTGGGACTCTATCACACACTTGAGAAGCAGATGATTCAACACCATCGATTGCAGAAAAGTTATACCCTTATGCTCCACCAAGGTTAGTTGTAAGGAGGCATACTGCTTTAAATCCTTCTACACCATGTGATCATAGGAATTCCTATTAAGTGAATCTACTGCTATGTTTCCCTTCCCTAGATTATAGACTATCTCAAATTCATATTCTGTAGGAACTATAACCAGTGTTGTTGTCTTAGGTTCAAGTCCCTCTACATGAAGATGTACCTAAGACTCTGATGTTCTGAGTAAACCAAAAAGTGCTATCCCAGAAGGTAGTGCCTCAATTTCCTTAAGGATATTACTATTGCTTCTATATCTAGGTCATGAGTTTCATAGTTTTTCTCATGGGGTCTTAACTACCTCGACCCTAATGCGATAATTGTCTACCTCTGCATTAACACACAACCAAGTCTTGGTCCCAAGGAATCTCAATACACTACACACTCTACGCCTTCCTCTCATAGTCTCAATAGAGGATCACTCATCAGCCTCAGCCTTAACTCCTAAAAGGACCTTTGGAACTATTCAGACCAGGTAAATAGTTGTTCTTTCCACATCAGGGCAGTCAAAGGGGATACAATTTTAGATAAGTCTTCCAAAAACCTCCTATAGTACCCCACTGAACCAACAAATCTATGCATCTATGACACGCTTTGGGGTGGATCCCAAGCAATAATTATGTCAATATTCACTAGTTCCATGGATAAACCATGCTTGAAAATGATATGCCCCAGAAAATTAACCTCATGAATTCAGAACTGTCACTTCAAGATCTTTCCATAAATCTGATTCTCTTGAAGAAAATCTAGAACCATCCTCAAGTTCTTTGTATGTTCCTCCTCTGATACAGAGTATATCAGTATGTCGTCGATAAATAAGACCACAAACTGGTCCAAGTACATTTGGATAACTAGTTTCATTAAATCCATAAAAATATTGGGGGCATTCATCACACCAAAGGGAATCACTAGGAACTCATAGTGTTAATATCAACATCATAATTCTATCTTTAGAATATCATCCTCAAAAACCCTCAATTAGTGGTAGTTGCACTGAATATAAATCTTTGAGAACCATATCATACCTCGCAACTATTCAAAGAGGTCATCAATCCTCAGTAAAGGGTACTTGTTCTTTATCATGTCCTGGTTTAGGCGATGATAATTCACACAAATCTGCAATCTCCCATCTGCCTTTTTTAGGAACAACATCAGAGCTTCCCAACGGGACACACTGGATATAATTTCTTGGATATTTTATGTATTATTTTTGGATATTATATAAATTATTTGTAAGAACAAGCACTCAAATAGTGCATGATTTTGAGGCCTAGAATAAATACTTGAAATATATTAAATATATTAAATAACATGCACGCACAGTTTTCCTGAAAAAATAGAATAAATTATAAATGGGTGCCCATGTTAGAAATTTGAGGCCACTGTTGAGCTCATAATGTTTGTTTTACCCTAGGCATGACTTAACCTTGGTCGGTGCGGATCATTTGTATAAAATTCATCATGGGAGTGGAAATGAATAAAATAATTGAATAAATTATTTTATTTCATTTTTGTTGACATGGAGATTAATAGTATTTAAATAGACTATTATGTATAAATCCCAAGGTTAGCTACATAACCTAGGTTAATTTTTAGAATCCTTGGAGATGGAATTGAAGAATCTCTCAGAATATCAATGACCAGATCGTGGATCGATGATCAGTATGCAATGGATTCAAAGGATCTCACCAATGATCTTGGCCAACCCCACTATAACGACCCAAATTTTTTCAATGGAAATTCCATTCTTATAAATATGTCATAAAATAACATGAAAACACAACAAAATGAACTACTAAGTGATAAGTAACCATTAAACATAAGTTTTTCACTTCTATGTTTGGAATTTTGAAAATCCGGCATTCATGGTTGTGTTCAAGATGTTTTTTGGAGTCTAAGGAAACAAAAATAATATTTGGTGAATAGTAACCTACCCTTATGAATAGTAATATGACCCTTATGAATAGTAAATAAGAGTAACATTACCTATGAATAATAAAATAAAATTTATACATCTTAGAAAGTGACAATTTGACCATAGTAAACATTTTTGGTATTTTATAAGTCATAAATAATTAATTATAATTAATTAATTAATTTAAAAGAATATTTATTTCCCTGAAATGTATTCATAAATTATTGAATCAATGTCTAATAGTTTTTAGATAATTTTATAAGACCCTACGTAATTTTTGAAAGAACAATAAAATGAGTTTTAACCTTAAAAACTGTTTTTTTAAGTAAATTGTGATTTTAATTAAATATTAAATTATTAGTATTTAGAAAAATATTTTTGAAAAATAGAATTCATTTTTGAATTCTACACATCGAAAAATGGTTGGGGTAAATTTTTGGTATTTTTCTGAGATACTTGAATTTTTTGTGAATAGTAGAATACATTAATTTTCCATATAAATACATTTTAATTAAAACCCACTATTCCTAACATCACAAGTGATGTAAGCACCCAAATCCCTAAATCACATGCCTTATTTACTATTCTTGTTCATCCAAGACTCACTATTCCTTGTCTTAGGGGAAAATAATAAACTAATGAATTTTATATTAAGGAAACCCCTCTCTACTCCACTATAAAAGTCACCCTTCACTCCCTCTTTTCCTCACACCTCTCAAGCTCCAAGCCTTCTCTAAACTCTTCCCAAACACCTTCCCTATCCCCTACCCCACGTCCAAAACCTGCTGGTCTCATCAAATGACCAAGTCTAGCTTCCTTAAGGATGATCTCAAGAGGAAGATTCAAGATGTAATTTCCCTCCCTCTTCTCTTTTAATTTCCTTTCAAGTTCAAGTTCCTTTCTTGATCTCTCCCCACCTATATTCATCCAAATTGTTTTGTAACTCCAGTATTATACATATAATTTAATTTTATGATTCTAATCATATATTATATCACCCCTCCCCCTTTACCTCTTCCTTTTATTTTATTAAAGAGAACGTTGTTCATGAGGTGTTAATTTATCACCTTCAAAAACAACATGCTCTCTTCTTCCATTTCTACCTTCATATCTGGTCATGATACCATTTTTATGGTTGAACCAGAATATTTTATATTTATTATGTTCTATTTTAAGTTCTGGAAATAACCTATGGCCAAATTACTAAGTTAAATGGTAAAGCAAGTTCGTTGTGATCCAAAAACCGCCCAAATTAACCCAAATAACCATCATTAAATTCCTATCTAATGATTCATCCACATGGATATAATATAATTCATTATATAAAATACTGTAATATCATTAATAACATGTAATATCAGTTCTGGATGTTTACCCTTGATCTACCCAAACATCAATTTAAGAATACAAGTGAACTACCCGAGAAAAACCATAAAAATGAACATCCCCGAACAATGTTTTTAAACTCTATAAGTCATCCAAAGGAACATAACATGACATAATGAAACTAGAATGAACCCTATTAATGTACACATGGTTCTGGATTTCTAATTAATGAATATAATGTCATTATACAGGACATTAAAGAGAAGGAAGCATTCGGGTACAAGGTAAGGGGAAATCTCGAACCCAATTTTCTTCCTTCAGGTTCTACCTCTTTCACTCAATTTTTGATATGGTCACTCCTTAAAGATAATTTTTTCATAATTGTATTTCCTTTTTTTGGATATAACTGTTTTATAATGAAGTTTATGTCAATCCAAATGTTTTCCGAAAAAAGTCTTCTCTTATGAACTCAACTTTTACCTCTCATTCAAGGTTGATGATTCTTGTATCAAGTATGTTGTTACCTCTTTATTTTGGGAACCCAAAGTTTATGAATGTCTTCTTATGAGATGAAACCCATTCCTTTTCATGGGTTAGTTATGTTCATTTATGTTATATGTTCATTGTGGCATGCATGATAAATGATAATGTTTAAATGTGACGGGTGCGCCCGGAATTATATAGCGCTCCAATGCATTGGGTAAAGTGATGAATCTCATGAGTAAATGTGAAATTATGTGTGAACAAGATGCTAGCTTGGTTCACAAGTATGTGTGGTAGTTAACCACTAAGACATGATGTTTCATTTTTATGCATTTCCACATTTCAAGTCTTTTATTTTTGCTCCTCTCATGTTCATGATCTTTTGCCTATGTTATGATTATGCTCACCCCATGACGTATTATTCTTATCTATACTCTTACTGGGATTTTAGATCACCCCTTTTGATGTATATCCTCAGGTGGATACATGTACTAAGGAGAGTACAAGTGCTAATAAGAATATATAGAAGAAGAAATTAAATGAATGTTTATGCTTGATGTTGTATTTGTTATGTGTGGTCCTAGTTTTCCCAAGACACTAAACCTCTGGATCCTCCATGTGTAATACTATTATGTTTTTTATCTTTTAAATGATGTAATAGTAATGTAACAAAAGGCCGGGTCTCTATATTTGGTATCAGAGGAAAGGTTTAGTTAATTTGGGGATTAGGATTAGTGAACCATAGAGAAAACCTACAACATGAGACTAAGTACAAATATGCACACAAGGATATTTACCTAGGGATCCCATATGTTATGATTGTTTAAATGAATAAGTTATTCATGACTTGTTTACTTATGTTTTGTTCTAACCTTTTCTATTTTAGAAAATGGTGGGAACGAGGTGAGGTAATGAAGGAGAAGTACCCTCACCTGTTTGTGTAAAGTGAAATTTCAGGGGCGAAATTTCTTAAGGGGGGAAGAATGTAACGACCCAAAGTTTTTCAATGGAAATTCCCTTCTTATAAATATGTCATAAAATAACATGAAAACACAACAAAATGAACTACTAAGTGATAAGTAACCTTTAAACATAAGTTTGTCACTTCTATGTTTGGAATTTTGAAAATCCGACATTCACGGTTGTGTTCAAGATGATTTTTGGAGTCTAATAAAACAAAAATAATTTTTGGTGAATAGTAACCTACCCTTATGAATAGTAAATAAGAGTAAAATTACCTAGGAATAATAAAATAAAATTTATACATCTTAGAAAGTGACAATTTGACCTTAGTAAACGTTTTTTGTATTTTATAAGTCATAAATAATTAATTATAATTAATTAATTAATTTAAAAGAATATTTATTTCCCTGAAATGTATTAATAAATTATTGAATCAATGTCTAATAGTTTTTAGATAATTTTATAAGACCCTACGTAATTTTTGAAAGAACAATAAAATCAGTTTTAATCTTAAAAACTGTTTTTTTTAAGTAAATTGTGATTTTAATTAAATATTAAATTATTAATATTTAGAAAATTGTTTTTGAAAAATAGACTTCATTTTTGGATTCTACACGTCAAAAAATGGTTGAGGTAAATTTTTGGGATTTTTCTGAGATACTTGAATTTTTGGTGAATAGTAGAATACATTAATTTTCCATATAAATACATTTTAATTAAAACCCACTATTCCTGACATCACAAGTGATGTAAGCACCCAAATCCCGAACTCACATGCCTTATTTAATATTCTTGGTCATCCAAGACTCACTATTTCTTGTCTTAGGGGAAAATAATAAACTAATGAATTTTATATTAAGGAAACCCCTCTCCCCTCCACTATAAAATCCACCCTTCACTCCCTCTTTTCCTCACACCTCTCAAGCTCCAATCCTTCTCTAAACTCTACCCAAACACCTTCCCTATCCCCTCCCCCACGTCCAAAAGCTTCTGGTCTCATCAAAAGACCAAGCCTAGCTTCCTTAAGGAGGATCTCAAGAGGAAGATTCAAGAGGTAATTTCCCTCCCTCTTCTCCTTTAATTTCCTTTCAAGTTCACTTTCCTTTCTTGATCTCTCCCCACCTATATTCATCCAAATTGTTTTGTAACTCCAGTATTATACATATAATGTAATTTTATTATTATAATGGGATATTATATCACCCTACCCCATTTACCTCTTCCTTTTATTTTATTAAAGAGAACGTTGTTCATGAGGTGTTAATTTATCACCTTCAAAAACGACATGCTCTCTTCCTCCATTTCTACCTTCAGATCTGGTCATGAAACCATTTTTATGGTTGAACCAGAATATTTTATATGTATTATGTTCTATTTTAAGTTCTGGAAATAACCTATGGCCAAATTACTAAGTTAAATGTTAAAGAAAGTTCGTTGTGATCCAAAAACCGCCCAAATTAACCCAAATAACCATCATTAAATTCTTATCTAATGATTCATCCACATGGATCTAATATAATTCATTATAAAATATAATTTAATATCATTAATAATATTTAATATTAGTTCTGGATGTTTTCCCTTGATCTTCCCAAACATCAATTTAAGAATACAAGTGAACTACCCAAGAAAAACCATAAAAACGAACATCCCCGAACAATGTTTTTAAACTCTATAAGTCATCCAAAGGAACATAACATGACATAATGAAACTAGAATGAACCCTATTAATGTATACATGTTTATGGATTTCTAATTAATGAATATAATTTCATTATACAGGACATTAAATAGAAGGAAGCATTCGGGTACAAGGTAATGGGAAATCTCAAACCCAATTTTCTTTCTTCGGGTTCTACCTCTTTCACTCCATTTTTGATATGGTCACTCCTTAAAGATCATTTTTTCATCATTGTCTCTCCTTTTCTGGGATATAAATGTTTTATAATGAAGTTTATGTCAATCCAAATGTTTTCCGAAAGAAGTCTTCTCTTATGAACTCAACTTTTACCTCTCATTCAAGGTTGATGATTCTTGTATCAAGTATGTTGTTACCTATTTATTTTGGGAACCCAAAGTTTATGAATGTGTTATTATGAGATGAAACCCATTCCTTTTCATGGGTTAGTTATGTTCATTTATTTTATATTTTCATTGTGGCATGAATGATAAATGATAATGTTTAAATGTGACGAGTGCACCCGGAATTATATAGCGCTCCAATGCATTGGGTAAAGTGGTGAATCTCATGAGTAAATGTGAAATTATGTGTGAACAAGATGCTAGATTGGTTCACAAGTATGTGTGTTAGTTAACCACTAAGACATGATGTTTCATTTTTATGCATTGCCACATTTCAAGTCTTTTATTTTTTCTCCTATCATGTTCATGATCTTTTGCCTATGTTATGATTATGCTCACCCCATGATGTATTGTTATTATCTATCCTCTTACTGGGATTTTAGCTCAAACATTTTGATGTATATCCTCAGGTGGCTACATGTACTAAGGAGAGGACAAGTTCTAATAAGAATCTATAGAAGAAGAAATTAAATGAATGTTTATGATTGATGTTGTATTTGTTATGTACGGTCCTAGTTTGCCCAAGACACTAAACCTCTGGATCCTCCATGTGTAATACTATTATGTTTTTTATCTTTGAAATGATGTAATAGTAATGTAAGAAAAGGCTGGGTCGCTATACCCACTCTTCATTAGAGATTTATCTGAATTGAGGTAGGGTGTGTGTTTTGATTTTATTCTTACCCTTTCTTGATTCCTATAATGAATATGTATCAATCGACCAACGGATTGATCATTAGATCATGTGTATTTGTGAGAGGGGTTTATTTCAGGGTTATTTTAGGATAATTTCTTCATGATTCATTTTTTTTATTCTTCAATTGTTTTTCTAATGGAAACAACCCAAGATTGACATGAACATCAATTGAGGTCTATTCCTCTCATTGTTTTTGTGCTTTTTCTCCCATTAATTCTTCATTCATCATGGGCATACTTCACTCGGCCCATGGTTTGACAAATCCCTATCAATCGATCATTTCATACCCATTTCTTGGTGAAATTATTCTATATCATAGATATATGATTGACAAGACATGATGGTGGTGCAAAGATGGAGATGGCAGTGGATCAGATGATGTAGGTACCTAATTTTCATGTTCTTCAGTGCAGAATGAATAACGAAAAACAATCCCATTTTCTAAGTGGATCGAAGGCCCAATTTTTTTTGATTCGATGATGGAATGACTCGACAAGGCTCAATATATGTTTTTGTGGAAAATAGATCATCATATTGAAGGCCAGAGCATCATCCGGGATGCACGGAGCGTAGGCCTATATTTCTGGAAAAATACCCTTTACATAGTGTGTAATCTGGATCTACACACTATGTAGGCCCCCTGAGTGGCATATAGGGTTTAGGAGGAACTTAATAATCACACAGAATGTGGTACCTCCCCAAATACTTAGTGTGTAACTCAAAGGGTACATGGATATGGGGTGGAGCACACTGTGTACTCCCCCACACAAACATGGCCTGGATCAAGTGCATGGGCTAAGTCATTTACTGGTACACAGGAACATGTACATAGGATAAAGATATGTACTTGTACATGGGTAGAGTAGATGGGTATCCTACACACCGTGTACTACTACACAAACACAGCTTGATGACATGGGTCATTTACACGGACAGGACTTGGGGTCAAGGGACACAGCGTGTGACCCCAACTACACCTTGTGTACTCTTTTATACCTAGCTTAGAGCCCTTTTCCTCTATATCTTGGGAAAGTTTTTTTAGGGTGTGTTCCCCTTATCCTTTCCCTGAGAGTTAGTATGGTATTGTATCCTACTCCTAAGATAATGATCACTTCAGCCGGACTTCTTGGATAGAGTCATTGGAATCCCTCCGAGAGGCCTGGAGTGAGATCCTCTATTTATCTTCATTCCCTAAGTGGATTTTTTGGTATCTCCATGACCAATAGTACATGGGATTTGATCCTCCACTTAGTAGGTTAATTCAGATTGAGTTGTTTGTATCACCCCATGGCCTTAGTAGTGATCCTTATCTATGTATCATATTCCATTCAGACCTTCAATATGTAATTCTAATGACGAGACCTGACAAGTATCACCTCTCTTACATAAGTAATTAGTGTTATCAGAATTAGGATTATGCTCTCCCAGATGAGTGATTTGTGGAATCTTTAAGCTGAAATCCTAGGCTGGTATACTATGGTTGTGACTTACCTTTAGACTGTGTGTATTTTTTGAGTATATCTAGATACTATTGTTATATGTTCAATAGAAATATAACTATGTAGAGATGAATGTATTTTCCTTTGTTATATGCTTTGTAGTTTCGGGGTGTCCTATTGAGTATTGTTATACTCACCCTTGTATGGGATTTTCCCTCACATGTTGTATCTTATTCAAACAATAAACCTTTTGATAGAATCCTTGATGGACTAGGACTAGATGGTGCTTAGTTTGACCGGGAAGACTGAGGTGTGTACCTATGATTTTCTAATAGCAGTCCTAGTACTTAATTTCATGTTGGACTTGTGTTTCGAACTCTTTGTGGTGGCCTTGTATTTGGACCTATTTACTTTCTTTTACTTCATGTCATACTCTGGTTGTAGGATTAGATGTATGGATGCATGTTTTTTTAGTTGTTTTTACATTTCCGCATTGTATAGTCTTGGATATGAGTGTGTGTGTGTGTACTTGTACTTAGGCTAAGGCTTCCCATGTTAGTTATATATCTTCTCGATGTTAGTTTTCATCCCCTGGCCTATTGGAGGCAGGCTTGGGGAGTCGTGGCATGGGCCCCTCTGGGATGGGTCATGACAGAGTGGTATCATAGTGTTCATTTCTACTTTAGGACTGGAGTCTATGATATTGGTTTGGGTAAATAGTGTTAAGTGTTTCGAGTTTGAATTTCAAGCTAGGGAATCCAATGTTGGTGTGACGACAGACGTATCTATACACCAGGACTCTGATCACCTACTTTTCAACTCAGTATATGAAGATACTAGTTTCAGGGGAAAATGGTGCATGCATCATATAGGGATGGGTTGTGGTTTCCATGTTCTTCTTGAGTCATCTCTCCAGATATACTCATTTATTATGGTACATTTGTTTATTTCAGGATGCCTCTGGGACGTATATCATCTAGGATTCAACATTAGGGTCATGAGGATGATCCCTTAAGTGGTGTCGATACAGGTACCAGTTCTCAAGATATCACCTCCAGGTGGAACACCATCCATACCACCTATAGATCAGTATGTGATACCCATATTACCAGTGGATGAGGTGTGGAGGATGAGCTTGCTTCATGAGTTTCAACGATATATACCCATCAGGTTCCAAGGCGAGACCGTACCACAGGTGGCTGAGGAATGGCTTGAAGTGATGACTAATTAGCCACTTAATGAGTCTAATATCCATTTTTATATTATAATATTAATTTTCTTCATAATTAATAATCATCATTTTTATTTTATTTTACAATTTGAACATTTTTTCACATCATGATTGTAATTCTTTCTTAAAGTGCACTATTACTTTGTACATTTGGATACACATTTTAAATAACCCATTGGTATTGATTTGAATTTCATATTTTATTATCAGGTTTATAATTCCATTTGGAATAATTCATCCTTTTGGATCACTAGGATATTCCCATGGGAAGACCTCCATTTTGGACATTCAACCTAGAAAATTATGGGTGAAGTGAATTGGATAGTAGCCCAATACAATGACTGTAGAATCCATGATACAAGCCCAGTGAAGCTAAAATTTTATATGGAGATATAGAAAATAATTTTTATCATTTGATTAAACTTTTTAAAAGTCCAGTTTGGTTATTTGGAGGGAGATCTAGGTGCCCAAGTTGAACATTTAATTCTGGTCCATATTTTGAGGCCCGAAAATCCATCTCACAATTTCAGTCATAACTCTTAAATTATTAATTCAATTTGGATAAAAAAATTACAGGATTTATAATAATTATAGATCTAATATTTTTTATATAACCAATCCCAATTCACTCAAAATCAAGTTCTTTCTATCACGTCAAAGAGAAGATAGAAAATGAATGCATGTTGTCTTGGAAGTGATGAAAGATTAATTATCCACCCACTTTCCTCCACCCTTTAGCCTACCCTAGTTATTGATTAGAATTTGAGGGATGTTTCCTGACCAAAGGGACTCCAAGTATCTATTTAATGTGGAATTTGAGATTAAATAAAGGGTTTTTTTATTATTTTCATTGTAATGTTATGACGTTTCTTTTTCTTTCTCATTTAAGTTATTCTAATTCACCTTAGATTCTTAATAAAATGTCTTCTTATTCTAAATTTATGTTACTTTTTTTAAATTTTGATACCATTTAATTAAGTTTTGAGTTTATTCACATAGAAAAATTGTGAAATTATTCACACAACGATGGAGTGTTCATTATTTATTTTTTTCACTACTTCAATCCCACTTCTTTAAGTTAGCTCTCATCTTCCATTGAAAGGTTTTCACCGATGTAAGGATAAAAATTTTATGAGTTGATCCTAGAGAGTTTTGTGGGGTTGTATTAAATGTTATTTGACGTTATTTTATATTTTAATTAGTTCATTATTTTAATATTTTCATTCATTGAGTAATTTTCTTCTTCATCTTCTCCAACTTTAACGACAACATATTTTGAGTGCTAGTGTGGTCCAATTACTTGAAGTGGTCATTAAAGTGATACTCTAAGTGCATTGGTGATTATATTTTAATTGTGTAAGGATTAAATTGGTGAATTATTTTGGGGAATTACCTCATTATTTGGACTCATCTTGAAATAGTGATCTAAATTTTTCTAAGAAAACAAATACATCTAATTTATCCCTAATAACAACCTAAGATCAACTCATCTTCATTAACTATTTCCATCTAAATTAATAGGTGTTTTTTTATTAAATTAAAACTATTCTCTTAGGAATTTTAGTATTCTTGTATCCTAATTCCAATCAACCCCAAAGTTTCCACTTAATAGTTAATCCACCCAACAAATCTGAGTGTCTTGAGGTTACTTCTTAGGTACTTGTGGATTTGACTCATACAAATACTATAACGACCACTTCTACCTGTAGGGTAAATTTGGGAAAATCCAAATTTTGGAACTGTTATCAGAGAACCAAGTAATTCATCTCTACAGTTGTTATATTCTCCCCTATTTCACTTATCTCACCCCCATTTCTATTTTATTTTCCACCTTTTATTTGTGTGTTCCCTAAGAATATATAATCCTTATTTTTGTCTAATCCAATGGAGTATCATCAAAATTACCCCATCAAAAAATTGGGATGGAATCAAATGGGAAATCAATATTGGGAAGCCCATGGTTTAGGGAATTTCTTTGATCAAACATTAAATGATTACGCTACACCTGGTGAGATGTGAAATCATTGGGATGATGAATGTTTAAAGGTTAAATTTCCATCCCTCTCAAGGATGGTTAAAGATATCAATCATATGGAGGTTTGTGATGTTCAACCTCTTATCTAATCTATTCCACATTCATTGCTTGAAAAATTGTGTAATGAAATGGAGATAATGAATAGTGAGGTTTCAACTTTGAGATTAGATTCACAAAGCATTAAAAATTATGTGGAACCCATCACTACATTGATTATCCCTTCCGTACCCTTATGTGGAGTGTCTAGTTTTCCACAAATTTCTCATGAAAATAATGAAGAACTGATATTTAAATTTAGGATAAATGAAGAGGATGAAGGAATTTTTAACTGGTGTTTAAATCAATAGGAAACTGATTTTTTTATTCAAAACATGGAAATTTTACATCATGGATTGAGTTTTCTGAATATTTCTCCATTAATAATTTTTCAGAACCAAAAATCACTCAACCATTTGGGAAAATTTTTGGATCTAATTTTGTACCAACCACTGAAACTAATATCGAAAATTTGGGGGTTGAAACATCTTTTGTAACAGAACCAATTTTTTCTAAATTTTTAGGAAAATAATTTTTTTATTTACATTTCCATTCTTCTTTAATAAACTACAATCAACCCAAACTGAAAATTATTATCCTTCCTTCTCTGATCAAGTATCCCTTTAAAGGTGATAACCTAGACCTTGTAGTATTAATTATTTATTCTCTTTACATAAATAAATATATAATGGTACTTGATATCTTAGGAAATACAATAGAAGCAATTGGATAAACCATATCTAATATTCCATGGATTTTCCCACTCATTGGAGCACATATGTTTGTACTTGAAATAGATTCTAAACAAAGTATCAAACTCAATCTAGTAAAATTGGTGAAACATGAAACCTTTAAAATGTTGAAAGTTGGTATTGGGTAAGTTGGGGGTTCCAAGTCGATCTAATGAATTTAAACTAAGTGATTTCTAGGAGGCAACATGGCTTCTGTATTGATTTTAATTTATTTTGTTTTGTTTTGTTTTTTTTCTTTGTTTTTAGTTAAAAGAACCTCAATAGGTTTCCATTGTGTTCTAATTGTGTTGGTGTGTAATATTAAAAGTATTATGAGGTTGATATATTTTCAAGAAAATCATTTTTATTCCAAGAGTTCAAATAGAATATTCCATCATTGATGAGGCATCTCAGAGTGACATGAAGATCAAAGGAGTAATCAGGAGCATCATGAAGTTCAACTTTAACCACCGGGTGACATTGTTCGATGTTTCTTATTTCAATTTACTTTTTTAACTCCTCTCCTCTTCCTCAACCCCATTTTTAGTTTTATTTTCTTTAAACACTGGGGATAATGTTATTCTAAGTTTGGGATGGTGAAAAGAAAGAAAGAAAACATTTTGTGTCAAAGAAAATTGTTTTAGGCATAAATGAAAGAAAAAAATTTCTTTAACTTTGAAAATCATAGCACACATTTCAAAATTTGAAATTGAATATCAAATAATTTTTCATGTCTTTATTCTAATTTTAATCTATGTTTAAGTTTATGAGCATGAATTTTGGAAAGTCTGACTGTCTAATGTGATTTTTCACCATTTAAATTTTCATCCATTTAATAGAAAATTAACAGTGTGTGTCCATTTTATTGTGTGTTTAAGTTTGATTTATTTCATCCCTTTCATCATATCATAGGTTTTGGGGCCACTTTTAGTTTATTTTGAGTCCCAAAAAAACAAAAAAAATGAAAAAATACCACATAGAGCAATGTTTTTTCCAAATGTGTGGCATACGACACTTGGAGATTGTGAATCCATAATTTTCTTACCTAGATTTAAGCTTTACATCTCTATTTAAAAAAAATAATTGAAAAAAATTGTGGCGTCTAGCACTTGGGGATCGTGACTCTATAGTTTTATTTCCCAGGTTAGTCTTTTCATCTCTATTGTGGTACCAAAAAAACAAAAAAAACAAAAATATCAAAAAAATCAAAAAAATTGATACTAATCAAAAGGTTTAATGTGATTCCCACCTAGAACTTCCATTTATTTTTCCCTTGAACAAGAAAATGGGCCCCATATATTTTTTGATGCACAATACATCATCATTCTTAATTGAAATTGGATAAAATATAGTGATGAATTTGAAAAAAGGAATGGTCTTAGGATTGGGATATTCTTTTGGACCTAGCTTGTTTAAAATGATTTTATAGGTTTTATTATTGTTTTATTTGAAGTCAAAATGTTAATCATGGTATGTTAAAATGTTTTGGAAAATGGAAATCATTTTTTATATTTTTGAGATGTTTTTTGCCTGGGACTAGAAAAACTCAAGTTGGGGGTGTTATTAGAAATTTAATGAGGCTAATATTCATTGTTTATATTATAATATTCATGTGTTTCATAATTAATAAACAAAATTTTTAGTTCATTTTACAATTTGAACAATATTTCACATTATGATTGTAATTTTTTCTTAAAGTGCACTATTACTTGGAACATTTGGAGACACATTTTAAATAACCCATTGATATTGATTTTAATTTCATATTTCACTATCATGTTTATAATTACATTTGGAATAATTCATTATTTTGGATCACTTGGAGATTCCCATTGGAAGACCACCATTTTGGAATTTCAACCCAGAAAATTATGGGTAAAGTGAATTGGACAGCAGCCCAACACAATGACTATAGTTTCCATGATCTAAGTACAAAGAAGATAAAATTTGATATAGAAATAGAAGAAATCACATGTAAAATTTAATTAAACTGATTAAAAGTCCAATTCAACCATTTGGAGGGAGATCCTGGCTGTCCAAGATGACCATTTAATTCTAGGCCAGATTTCGAGGCCCAAAAATCCATCTCACTATTTCAGGCATAACTCCTAGATGGTTGATCCAATTGGGATAAAAAATTTATAGGGTTTATAATAATTATAGAATAATTGTTTTTATTCTAACACCAATCTAAATTCTCTCAAAATCAAGGTAGTTATGGAACTTTAATGAAGAGAGAGAAAATGCATGCATGTTATCTTGGAAATGATGAAAGATTAATTATCCACCCACTTTCCTCCACCCTTTGAACTAATCTAGTTAATGGTTTGAATTTTAGGGATGTGGGTAGACCAAATGGAAACCAGGGATCTATTTAAGGTGTAATTTGAGATGAAAAAAGTGGGATTTGTGTATTATTTTCATTGTAATGTTATAATGTCACTTTGTCTTTGTAATGTTTGTCTTTCTCATGTACGTTTTTATAATTCACATTAGCTTCTTAATAAAACTTCTTATTATTCTCAATTTATGTTACTTTTTTTTACAATTTTATACCGTTTCATTAAGTTTTGAATTTATTCACACCAAAAAATTTGAAATTCCTCACACAATAGTGGAGTGTTCATTATTTCTTTGTTTTCACTTCTTCAATCTCGTTTCTTTAAGTAATCTCTCATCTTCCATTGAAAGTTTTGAATCGATGGAAGTATAAAAATTCTATGGGTTGATCCTATGGACTTTTTTGGGGTTTAATTGAATTTTATTTCATGATCTTTGATATTTTAATTAGTTCATTATTTTAAGATTTCTATTCATTGAGTAATTTTCTTCTTCATATTCTCCAACTTTAATGATGATGAATTTTGACTGCTAGTTGATCCAATTCCTTGGAGTTATCATTAAAGTGATCCTCTAAGTGAATTGGTGATTATACTTAAATTGTGTAAGGATTAAATTGGTGAATTATTTTGGGGAATTACCTTATTGTTTAGATGTATCATGAATTAGTGATCTAAAATTTTCTAAGAAAAAAAATACATCCAATCTTTCCATAGTAACAACCAAGAATATACTCATCTTTATTAACTATTTCCATCCAAATCATTAGGTGTTTCATTATTAAACTAAAACCACTCTCTTAATAATTTTATTATTCTAGTATCCCAATTCCAATCAATCCCAAAGTTGTCCTATTCATAGCCAATCCACCCAACAAATTTTAATGTCTCAAGGTTACTTATTAGGTCCTTGTGGATTCAACCCTAACATTTACTACAAAGACTGCTTCCACCTATAGGGTAAATGTGGGAAAATCCAAATTTTGGCACCATTTTTGGGGACCCAAGTAAGTCATCTCGACACTTGTTCTATTCTCCTCCATTTCACTTTCCTCACCCCCATTTCTCTTATCTTTTCCCCTTTTTGTTTGTCTGTGTCCTGAGAATATAGAATCCTTATTTTAGTATACTCCAATAGATTATCATCCAAATTACCCCATTAAAAACCTCAACTGTAATCAAATGGGAAATCAATATTAAGAAGCCCGTAGTTTAAAGAATTTCTTTGGTCAAACCTTTAATGATTAGGCTACACCTAGAGAGACGTGAAATCATTGGGATGATGAATGTTTAAAGGTTAAATTTGAATCCCTCTCAAGGATGGTTGAAGAGATTGGTCATAGGGAGGTACAAGATCTTTAAAATCTTATCCAATCTATTCATCATACATTTCTTGAAAAATTGTGTAATGAAATGGAGAGAATGAATTATGAGGTTTCATATTTGAGATTAAAACCACAAAGCATTAAAACTTATGTGGTATCCATCACTTCATTAATTATCCTTTACTTTCCCTTATGTGGAGTGTCTAGTTTACCAAAAACCACTCATAAAAATAATGAAGAACCAACATTTGAATCTGGTATATCTTAAGAGGATGAAGGAATTGTTTACCAGTGTTTAAATTAAGAGGAAACTAATTTTTTATTCATAAGAGGTAAATTTGACATCATGGATTGTGTGTCCTGAATATTTTTCCATTGATGATTTTTCAAAACCAAAAAACACTGAACTATTTGAGAAAATCATGAAATCTAATTTTGTACCAACTGTTGAAACTGATATGGAAAATTTTGTGGTTGAAACATCTTTTGTAATGGATCGATTTTTTTATAAATTTTTTGGAAAGGAATTTTTTTATTTACATTTTCATTCGGTTTTAAGAAATTACAATCAACCCAAACTAAAAATTATTTTCCTTCCTTATTCAATCAAGTATACCTTAAAAGGTGATAACCCAAACCTTGATTTTTTTTCATTATTTCTTCTCTTGAGATAAATAAAGATGGAATGGTCCTTGATATATTAGGAAAGACTATAGAAGCAATTGGATCAACCATATCTGATATTCCATGGATTTTCCCACTCATTGAAGCACATATGTTTGTACTTGAAATAGATTCTAAACAAAGTATCAATCTAAATCTAGTAAAAGTGGTGAAAAATAAAATACATAAAATGTTGAAATATGTTATTGGGTAAGTTATGTGGTCAAAGTCGAGCTAATTACTTTAAACTAAGAACTTTCTGGGTGGAAACTCGGCTTCTGTATTGATTTTATTTTATTTTAATTTATTTTATTTTTTGTTTTTTTCTTTGTTTTTAGTTAAGGGAACCTCAATAGGTTTCTATTGTGTTCTAATTGTGTTGGCGTGTAAGATTTATGGGATGTTGAGTTTGATATAATTTCAGGAAAATCATTTTTCTTCCAAGAGTTCAAAAAAAATTCCATCATTGATGAGGCATCCCCGAGTGACATGGAGATCAAAGGAGTGATTAGGAGCATCATGAACTTCAACTTCAACCACCATGTGAGATTGTTCCATGTTTCTTATTTCAATTTCCTTTTTTAACTCCTCTTCTCTTCCTAAACCCCCTTCTAAATTTTCTTTTCTTTAAACATTTGGGATAATTTTATTCTAAGTTGGGGATGGTGAAAAGAATGAAAAAGAAATTTTTGTGTCAAAGAAGGTTTTTTTGTGCATAAATGGAAGAAAAAATTTATTTAACCTTAAACATGATAACACACATTTCAAATTTTGAAATTGAATATCAAATAATTTTTCTTACCTTGATTATGATTTTAATCCATGTTTAATTTCATGAGCATAAATTTTGGAAAGTGCGGTTATCCAATGTGATTTTTCACCATTTAAATTTTCAACCATTTAAGAAAAAATTCACAATGCGCATCCATTGGATTTTGAGTGTAATTTTGATTTCTTGGGTCCCTTTCATCATAGCATAGGGTTTGGGTCCACTTTTAGTTTAATTTGAGTCTCCAAGAAAAAAAAAATAAAAAAGACCACATAGATAAATTTTTTGTCTAAATGTGTGGTGTACGGCACTTGGGGATCATGACTCTATAGTTGTCTTGCCTGGATTTAGGCTTTACATCTCTATTTTAAAGCATTGAATTGAAAAATTGTGTGGCATCCATCACTTAGGGATCATGAATCCATAATTTTATTTCCCATTGTTAGTCTTTTCATCTCAATTTTGGTACCAAAAAAACAAAAAGAAATAGATACAAATCTTCAGGTTTAATGTGATTCCCACCTATCACTTCCATTTATTTTCCCCTTGAACAAGAAAATGGGCCACATGTATTTTGTGATGCACAACACATCATCATGCTTAATTGAAATTGGATAAAATTTGGTGATGAATTTGAACAAAGGAATGGTCTTGGGATTAAAATATTATTTTTTACCTAGCTTGTTTTAAATGATTTTATAGGTTTGATGATTTTTTGATTTTAAGTCCAAATGGTGATCATGATATGTTAAAAAAATGGAAAAGGGAATTTTATTTTCATATTTTTTAGGTACTTTTTTCTCGGGACTAGAAAACCTCAAGTTAGGGGGTGTGATTATCCATTGAATAAGGGTAATATTCATTGTTTATATTATAATATTCTTGTTCTTCATAATTCATAAACACCATTTTTAGTTCATTTTACAATTTGAACATTATTTTACATTATGATTGTAATTTTTACTTAAAGTGCACTATTACTTAGTACATTTGGAGACACATTTTAAATCACCCATTGGTATTGATTTGAATTTCAGATTTAATTATCATGTTTATAATTCAATTTGGAACAATCCTTCCTTTTTAATCACTTGTATAGATGAACATTTTTTTATTCTAAGACCAATACCAATTCGCTCAGAATCAAGGTATTTATGGTGATTTAATTAGGAGAGATAAAATGCATGTGTGCTATCTTGGAAATGATGAAAGATTAATTATCCACCCACTTTACTCCATCCTTTGGGCAACCCTAGTTAATGGTTAGAATTTGAGGGATGTGGATCGACCAAAGGGACTCTGTGGATCTATTTAAGGTTGAATTTGAGATGAAAAAATGTGGTATTTTTGTATTATATTCATTGTAATGTTATGATACTGCTTTTCCTTTGTATTGTTTGTCTTTCTCATGTAAGTTGTTTTAATTAAACTTATCTTCTTAATAAAACATCTTATTCTTATAAATTTATATTAATTTTTTTTACAATTTGATACCATTTCATTAAATTTTGAATTTATTCACACAGAAAATTGTGAAATTCCTCATACAACGGTGGAGTGTCCATTATTTCTTTGTTTTCACTTATTCAATCTCGCTTCTTTATGTTAACTCTCATCTTCCATTGAAAGGTTTTCATCGATGAAAGGATAAAAATTTTATGGTTTGATCCTAAGGATTTTCTTGGGTTTGAAGTGAATTTTATTTCATGAACTTTGGTATTTTAATTAGTTCATTATTTTTAGACTTCCATTCATTAAGTAATTTTCTTATTTATCTTCGCCAACTTTAATGATGATGCATTTTGAGTTCTAGTACGATCCAATTCCTTGGAGTGATCATTAAATTTATCCTCTAACTTCATTGGTGATTATCCTTGAATTGTGTAAGGATTTAATTAGTGAATGATGTTGGGGAATTACCTTGTTGTTTAGATTCTTATTGAATTAGTGATCTAAATTTTTCTAAGAAAATAAATTCATCCAATTTAACCATAGCGACAACCTAGGATTGACTCATCTTAATTAATTTTTTCCATCCAAATCATTAGTTGTTTCATTCTTAAATTCAAACCATTCTTATAAGAATTTTAGTATTCTAGTATCCCAATTCTAATCAACCCCAAAGTTATCCACTTCATAGCCAATCCACCCAACAAATCTGAGTGTCTCAAGGTTACTTATTTGGTTCTTATAGATTCGACCCCTACATATACTAAAATGACTGCTTATACCTATAGGGTAAATTTGGGTGAGACCAGTGACCCGGTTTTTCCATCTAGTCAGGACACCAGCAGATCATATGGAGGTCCTGGCAGCGAGCCTTCTTCACAGCTCAGTAGGACAATAATGGGGTTTGGTTACCCAGTCTTATAATGAGGTGAATCTTATGTGGGATATTTTGAGAACCTTTTTATAGAGGAGTTATTTCTAGCTACACTGAGGGATGAATATATCCAGGAGCTTCTGCAGCTCTAGTAGGGTAGCACAACAGTAGTTGAGTATTCATTGAGGTTTACTAACCTCTCTAGGTAATTGATGGATATAGTTCGGGACCTATTCTTTTGGGATCATACCTTTGAGTGAGGTTTGCGTAGAGACATATAATCTAGTGTTACCCATATGTTCATTCCTACTTATGTTGGGGTTCTAGAGCAAGCTTTGGTGGTTAATATTTTTTTGGCTGAGCAGATAGAGCTTGTGGTTGACGGAAGTGGGAAATCAGGAGAAGAGACCTCAGCAGTAGGGAGCTGATGTCAGTCATAGGGACCTTGATGTGTTAGATGTTTTAGGAGGAGGTCCCAAGATAGAGGGTTTATGGTTCAGGGCTCATAGGGTGGGTCCAGTCATCCCAGAGAGAGTAGGTCCTACTCATGTGATGGTAGGGGATATATTGCATGATATTGTCTGACCCGTCATACAGTTGATAGGGAAACTATAGATTGGCTTCCGAGGTAGAGGAAACAGAAGGAGTAGGAAGTTTCACGGGGTGGGGGATGTGGCAGAAGATTTGGTAGAGTAGAAATAGGTGGTCAATGCTTTGACTTATTACCACCACCACCCCCAGGTGGTCCATGCTAGGCTTAGGGATCCGGAGGGTAGGGGAGGGGACAGCTGTAGGCGGTTGAAGCTTACAACCTAGAGGCTCTGGGAATGATTTGAGGTACGATCTGTGTATTTTCTACCTTAGCTGCAGTAATGAATGAAATAGGTTCTATTCATTTCTTTCTTTATATATATATTTTTCGAGACATAGATATTTTGGTTGATCCCTTGGGTCAACCATTGTTCTTTGAGACTCCTACTGGATAAGACTCAGTGATCACGTACTTGTGCTGACAATATGACCTAACTCTTGGAGGTGAGAGTTTTTGTTGGAATCTATTGGTAGTATCATCGAGGCCTTGTAAAATTATTCTTGGTATGGACTAGTTATCCACGTTTCATGCCCATATTGTCTATTTTAGGTGAAGGGTGCGTTGTGTCCATAGTGATAGAACTAGATTCTCATTTATTGATGAAAAGGAAAGTCAGGCAGCGCAGGATGGACTCATACATTGGAGGTTGAAACCAATTACTCGTTATTTGGCTAGTATGACCCTTGGTGCATCGGATTCTATGAGTTCCCAATTTCCTATAGTAGTGGTGTAGTACGAGGATGTCTTCCCTGAGGATGTTTCTAGTTTACCTCCCTACTGAGAGATAAACTTCTGGATTGATCTACACCCCGAGACGACATCGATATCGACTCAAACATGTCAGATGGCTCCTATAGAGCTTCGAAAGATGAGGGTTTAGTTGAAGGACTTATAGAGGAAGGGATTTGTTATACCTAGTGTTTCACCATGGGAAGCCCCAGTTTTGTTTTCCAAGAAGGAATATGGGAGCTTGAGTTTGTGTGTGGACTACCTGTGATTGAACTAGGTGACCATGAAGAACAAGTATACACTAATGAAGATTGATGACCTATTTGACCAGTTGATAGGGGATCGATGGTTCTCAATGGTTGACCCTAGGTCAGGATATCACCATTTGTGAGTACGGGATAAGGATATACCGAAGAAAGCATTCATATTCCTCTATGGTCACTATGAATACTTGGTGATGCCCTTTGGCGTGATGAATGCCCCCATAGTGTTCATGGGACTCATGAACTAGATATTTCAGTCTTAATTAGAGTGGATCGTTCTAATATTCATCGATGATATCCTTGTGTATTCAGTGTTTGAGGAGGAGCATACGAGACACTTAAGGATAGTTTTGGATGCACTTCGAGAGCACTAGATTTACAAAAATCACTCGAAGTGCTAGTTTTAGATTCAGGTAATCCACTTTTTGGGACATGCTATCTCAAAGGATGGAGTGGCAGTGGACCTGACCAAGGTTGAGGTAGTGTTATATTGGGATCCACCCAAGATCATGATGGAGGTGCGAAGATTCATTGGGTTCCAGAGATTCATCCCTGATTTCTCTAGGATATCAACACCCATGATAGCTTTGAATTGAAAGTTTCAACCTTTTGTGTGGATAGAGAAGTGTTAGCAGGATTTCCATCTATTTAGGTAGAACTTGAAAAGTGCTATGATCTTGAGATTTCTAAAGGAGGGTTTCGAGTAATTAGTGTTCTTCGATGCATCATAAACCAGGATTTGTTGTGTTTTGATGCAGAGGCAGGTGGTGATTTCATATAGTTCACGTCAGTTGAGACCCCATGAGAAGAACTACACGACCCATGATCTTGAGTTAGTAGTGGTAGCCTTTTCACTGAATATGTAGAGACACTACTTGATGGGTGAATAATTTATCATCTATTCTAATCACAAGAGTCTCAAGTTTATCTTCTCTCATAAGGATCTTAACTTGATATAGTGGTGATGGCTAGAGTTCCTCTAGGACCATGACATTGAAATTTTCTATACTCCTGGGAAGGGGAACATGGTGGTATATTCTCTCAGTAGAATATATTGTTCATAGTTTCAGAATGAGGTGTCAGAGCAGTTTACATCATTGTTGTTATCCTTTATGGGTAGAGATGGAGCAGATTACCTCTAGTAGATGGTTTTCACCCCTCCACTCTTGCAGTGAGTCATGGAGGCACGGCTAGGGTATGTCGACTGTGAGACCCTACATACTCATATATCCAATGGACATGCTCCTAATGAATTTTATAAATATGGGGAGTACATCATTCTTTTAAGAGGATGCATGATGGTACCAATGATGTTGCGGGAGGAGGTTCTAAGAGACTTTCATACGTCTCCTTTGGCAGTACATCCAGGTGTGGAAAATATGTACTAGGACCTTCGACATTAGTTTTGGTGGTCAGTCATGAATAAAGGGGTTGTAGAGTTTATATTTTGATTCCTTACTTTTCATCAAGTAAAGGTTGAGCACCAAGTTCTAGTGGGTTTATCTCAACCCCTCGAGGTGCCAGAGTCGAAGTGTGATGGTATATCCATGGAATTCATGAAGGGCTTACCACGTACATCCAGGGGGCACGATTCTATATGGGTAATCATAGACCAACTCACCAATTCGACCCACTTCTTAGAAATTTGGGTGCAAGTTCAGTAGATATCTTGGGGCACCTCTACATTCATGAGATAGTCTAACTCTATGGATTTCCATTAACAATCATTTCAGATCATTATGCTCACTTCATATACTATTTTTGTAAGGGATTACATGAGGCTTTTGAGACTCAATTATTCTTGAGCACAGTGATTCACCCCCAACCTAATGACCAGACTGAGCAGACCATTCAGATTCTGGAGGTCATGTTGTGAGCTTTCATGCTAGACTTTGGTTATAGTTGGGAATATCACCTACCAGTTTTGGAGTTTTCATAAAAAAAAGCTACCATTCCACCATCAGTATGGCATCATTCAAGGATTTGTATGGGAGACCCTATATTTCACCACTTTCATGGACTAAGCCATGAGATTCAGCACTCATGGCCTCAGATTTGATAGCAGCTACTATAGAAAAGGTGTAGATCTTCCAAAAGTGTATGAAGACTGCACAGATCCATTAGAAGTCTTATATTGATAGGAGACAGGGGCCTTTGGATTTCGAGGAAGGAGACCATATGTTTCTATGGGTTTTACCTCGATGTAGATTAAAGAGATTTGGTTGGCGTGGCAATCTATCTTTGAGGTTCATTGGACCTTTCCAAATACTATGTAGAGTTGGTGAGGTTTTGTATCACATAGATCTACCTCCATAGTTAGACCGAGTACACGATGTCTTCCATGTGTCACAATTGAGGAGGTGCGTGCATGGAACATCACATGTTATTGGCTAGGGAAAGTTGGACATTGAGGTTGGAGATACATTTTTTGAGTACCTGATAGAGATTGAGGATCGGCAGGAGAGGATCCTTCATGGGCATTCGATTCCTTTAGTGTGTGTCTGGTGGTAGCACGGGGATCTCCATGAGAGAACATGGGAGAAGGATGATCAGATTCGTGCTCAGTACTCACATCTTTTTTAGTATCCCTTGTTTTGTCTTTTCTGGGATATAAAACCCCAAGGTGGGGAGAATTTCATATATTGGATTTTTCATGTATTATTTTTTGATTTTATATGGATTATTTTCGAGATCGGGTGTTGAGACAGCATGCGATTCCAAGGCCCGGTGTGCCCGGAATAAATGATTAAAATATATTAAATATATTAAATGTAATGTGCATGTAGTTTTCTTAGAAAATTGAAATAACTTCTAAACAGGTGCCCAGATCAGAAATCAGAGTGCATCGTTGAGCTCATAATGCAGTTTTTACCCTATGCGCGACTTAACCTTGGTCAGCGCGGATCGTTTGTAGAAAATTCATCACTGGCGTAAAAATGAATAAAATAATTGAATAAATTATTTTATTTTATTTGTGTTGACACAATGATTGATAGTCTTTAAATATACTATTATGGATAAATCATAGGATTAGCCGCATAACCCTAGAGATGTTGTATAAACCTTAGAGAGAGTGTTGAAGAATCTCTTTGGTGATTGACAACTGAATTGTGGATCAATGATTGGCCCACAATGAATTCAAAGGATCTCACCAATGATCACAGCACAAACTCGTTCTTTTTTATCAATTGATCCAAATTTAGTTAGGGTGTGTGTTTTGATTTTATTCTTCCCCATTCTTAATTCCTATGATGAACACAGATCAATCGACCAACGGATTGATTCATGGATCGTGTATATTTGTGGGATGGGTTTATTTTGGGGTTATTTTGGGATAATTTCTTCATGATTCATTTTGTTGATTATTCGATTTTATTTCCAAGGGAAATGAACCAAGATCGACATGAACATAGATCGAGGTATGTTCCTCTCATTGTTCTTTCGCTTTTTCTCCCCTTGATTCTTCATTCATCATGGGCATTCTTTATTCAGCCCATGGTTTAAAAAATATCAATAAATTGATTTTTTTTGTAGATATTTCTTGGTGCAACAATTCGGTATTGTAGATCTGGGATTAGCAAGACACAACAGTGGTGTGACGATGGAGACGGTAGTGAATCGGATGATGTTGGTACTTTATTTTCATGTTCTTCAGTTCACAATGAAGAATGATGAACAATCCCATTTTCTGAGAAGATCAAAGGCTCTAATATTATTGATTTGGTGATGATATGATTTGATGAGTCTTGATCTATGTTTTTGTGTAAAATCAATCATCGGATTGAAGGTTGGAGCTTTGGTCGGGACGCACGGAGCATGGGTCTGGATTTTTGAAAAAATCCATTTTACATTGATTGTAATCTGGATTTACATGTTATGTGGGTCCCATTGAGTGGTGGCTAGGGTTTTGGAGGAACTTATGTATCACATTACATGTGGTCCCTCCCCAGATACTCATCATGTACCTCGGAGGGTACACGAACTTGGGGTGGATTACATGGTTTGGAGCACGCCGTGTACTCCCCCTCATGGATGCGGCTTGGACCAAGTACATGGGATAATTTGTGTACTGGTACATAGGAACATGTATACAGAATAAATCCATTTACTGGAACTTGGTTAGAGTACACAGGCAGTCTACACATCGTGTAGTACTACAAGAACACGGCTTGATGACACGGGTCGTTTACACGGGTAGGACCCAGGGTCAAGGGACATGACATGTGACCCCTATTACACTTTGTGTACACTTTTATACATGGCTTGGAGCCCTTGTCCTCTTTATCTTAGAAAAGTTTCATTAGGGTGTGTTCCCCTTATCCTTTCTCTAAGGGTTAGTATGGTATCATCTCCTACTCCTAGAAAAGTGATCCCTAAAGTAGGACTTCTTAGATATAGTTATTGGAATCCCTTAGAGAGTCCTAGAGTGAGATCCTCTATTCATATTCATGACCTAAGTGGGGTTTTTGGTATCATAGTGACCATAAGTATGCGAGTATCGATCCTATACTTAGTGGGTTAATCCATATTAAGTTATTGGTATCACCCCATGGCCTTGGAATGATCCTCATCTGTGTATCATATTCTTTTCAGAAATTTGATGTGTACTTCTAATGACGAGAACCGATAAGCAGTACCTCTCGGATGGATGTCATCAGTGCTATCAGACTCAGGAGTGTCTTCTCCTGAATGAGTTCATTGTGTAATCTTCGAGCTAGAATCCTTGGTTGGTATATTATGGTTTTAACTTACCTTTAGATTGTGTTTCTTTGTTGGTTATATCTAGATATTATTCTTATATGTGCTATAGACATATACCTGTGTAGAGATGATTTTATTTCTCTTTATTGTATGCTTTTTGGTTTTAGGGTGTCTTACTGAGTATTGTTATTCTCACACATTCACGGGATTTTCCCATACATGCCATGTCTTATGCAGAAAATTGACCTTTTGATAGAGTCCTTGATGGACCAGGACCAGACAGTGCTTAGTGAGACTGGACAGACCAAGGTGTGTACCTAAGAATTTCTGACAAAAGTCCCAATACTTAATTGTGGTTGGAAATATGTTTCATACTCTTTGTAGGGGGCTTGTATTTGGCCCTATTTACTTTCTTTTACTTCCTTACATACTCTGGTTATGGGATTAGATGTATGCATGCATGGTTGTTCAGTTTTTTACATTTCAACACTGTATAGGCTTAGAGATGTGTGCATGTGTACTGGTACTTAGGATAAGGCCTTCCATGTTAGTGATATTCCTTCTCGGTGCTACTCTCCAACCCCTAGACTATTGAAGGTGGTATTAGGGAGTAATGGAATGGGCCACTTTAGGTCGGGTCATGACACTGACCCTGATGAAACCCTTCTCTCGAAGGTCCCCCAACTGCAACCACAGCTCCAGGAGCTTGGTAGGGGCCATCTGATATGCCGCAAAATATATCAGATTGGTCCTAGGATGCAAGTTGATGCACCTTCATCTCCCTCCTCGGAGGTAGTCCCAAAACATCCTTGAGGAAGAAGTATATATAATACTCCATGACTAAAGGAATTTAGATGCCTGAAGAGCCTACTGCACCAAGGGATATATTCACCAAGTGATGGGTGATGGGATGCATCCTCCTTCCCATAAAACCGGCTTGCCCTTCCATGAGATATCTCTCACTAGAAAAGGATAATATCATTCCATTAGCGCATAGGCATCTGACTTGTCTATGGTGACAGTAAATATGGGATCAAACCATGGACAACCAATCCACACCCAAGATGATGTCATATGGTTCCATCATGATGACCAAAAGGTCCCATGTGAACCTCTCTCCACCAAGTGATAGGTCTCACTACCGGTAGATGAAAGATACAGAAGAAGTGTTCCTTATAAGAACCTAAAGGTGAAGATGTTGGACTAGCGCCTCAACTGGGAGCTCCAACTCTCACACCATGAGTATAGAGATAAAGGAATGAATGAAACCTATGTCTACTAATACTAAAGAAAGAGTGTAATAAACATATATTGTACCTCTGATCATCTCATGCGTTGTAGGGTCATAAACCTCCAAATCCTACAGTTTTCCGCAACCCCGACCACCATCTCCCGAGCTTGACATGGGACACCTAGTGGTGGTGATGGAAGTATCTCATAGTGGATTTCACCACCCATAGCTTCTACTACTCCTATGATAACTCCAACTCCCTGGGGACCATCCTGCCTTCTCCTGGGAGGTCCCTATTCATGTTGTTGCCTCTATTGTGGTGGTCCATCAGCTATCTGCCTGCACTCCTCGGTATGTCTGGTCAAGTAGTCATGCACTATGTGACCTCACTTGTCACAAGTATATCATTGAACCTTTATGGTCATCCCTGGTGCTTTGTGTTGTCCCTACACCACATGACCTCATGCCTAAGCCTGATTGTGAAAAGACTTCCTATGTCAAGATCCCGTCGATTGGTGCCTCCTAGTAGGTGTAGACGACTCAGCTCTGTGACACCCACTTCCAGGTTTGGTTGTCCGGCATCCCTCTAACAGAATGATCTCTATCACTAGTGACCGCTCCAGTACCCAGCATAGGTGGAGATGCAAAAGAGAACAACATTGGCACAGATCTCTCTGTAGAGTCCCTTTTTAAACTTCCATGCTCAGAATTATCCATCGTGGATCATGTAAATGGAATACCATGTAAGTTCTATGAACCTGAATGTGTACTCAGCCACTATCATCTCTCCCTACTGCAGCTCCAGAATCTCCTGAATTTGAACTAAGCACAAGAATAATTGGTATTACTTCTCACAGAACAGCTTCTGGAAGTCATTCCATGAGAGTGTCGACTCATCATGCATCTACATAACAAGGCTCCACCAACACCCATCTTCTCTGTGGAAAAGGCTAGCTGCTAGTGCAACCACCAGATCTATTGGGGTCTGAACAAGCCTAAAGATACAGACCAACAACTCTAGAAAATCCTCTACTGCATTAGGATTTGGATCTTCGTGTAACCTTAGGGGCCTCTAGCACTGGTACTCATGGAGCGTGCTAACCCAGCATGCATCCTCAGCCTGCTCTGCTGGGGTGATATGTTGCTCGACAGGTGGAGGTGTTTCTACCTTCCCACCTGGAGGAAGAATCTCGCAAGATGGACCCTAAACTGAGGCCTCACTACTCATTGGATTGTTTTCATGATCCAAAACCGGTATCCTGGATAGCTGGCATCACATAGGCATCCTAATATTTATCAAGGAATACCACGGTTAGATGAGCATATATATATATATATATAACAACAATGGGGAGCTGACTGAAGAAGGAAAGTAAAAAACATTATCATATATGATGCATGTACCATTAATCCCTACAACCAATGTCTCAGTATGATGAGTTGAAAATAAGGTAGTCAAGGTTCGGGTGAATGGATACGTTGGCTGCCCACACCATCACTAGATTCCTTGGCCTAAGAGCCACACTTGAGACACTTCGACATTGTTTCACTAAACCCAACCAAAACCCTATAAGGGGAATAGTCTGAACAATGTCCCAAGGAATGAATTGCTCTGATACCAATCTGTCACGACCTAACTCAAGATAGAACTCAAGCCACAACTACCCCAATCCCACCTCCATAGGCCAGGGGGTGGCAACAAGCGCCAAAGGTATATCTAATATAGGGAGGCCTTTTTCTAAGTACCTATATTCACACACAGAGCCACCTCAAATCATAAGTGTGGAGGGAAAGAGTAAAAGATGCAAAATAGCTAGAAAGTAAACCAAGCATGCATAACCTCTAGGGTGTACAAGAGTGTGATAGAGCAAACTGAAAATTAAAGGGGAAAAATAAACCCCAAATAGAAATATGTCCCAACCTGAAAAAACTGGAAAAGTAAACTACTGAGAGAACCAAGGTTATGAATTCAAAGATACTGCCATCGTATGTGGTCCAAAGTACCAAGTATCCCTAAGCTCCTTTGAATTCACCGCCGACCTATCCTTCTCTTGCATAAGAAATGACATGTGTAGGAAAAGCCCATGCATGGGTGAGTATATACATACCCAGTAGGACACCCCAAAAGCTAAAGGTGGAGAAGTGAGAGATACAACAAGAGAAGAAAGATAGTATATGCAAGATACAGTCAAATAGAACAACTCAACCCAATACCAAGAGTGAAAGTAACCTCATCCAAACACAAGGGGCTCAACATAGTGAGTACAAGAACTAAACATCGAGTCTTATCCACCTATAGTAGGAGATTATACTCATCCAACCATGATAAGCTAAACATGGAAATCATGTGGCATACCCCACGTGTCTTCGCCTCTCATGGAAAGAGAGTAACCAAATTTAAGGGTATAAATACAGAAGAGTGTGTGTGTGTGTGTGTGTGTGTGTGTGTGTGTGCTCAGTCAAAGAAACTAAAATGAGAGAGTAAGGGGATCTTCATCTCACAGCTCAGCCTAAGGAGAAGAGTATCCAATAGTTCTAAAAGTCCATAAATTATGCCCAACATCTCACATTTCTGTCCAGATGTAATTGTTCAAGTCAAATCACACCCCATCACTGTGCCACATAGTCATGGGGCCAAAAACTTGAAGTAGAGGACTCGCACCCTAGTACTTCGGGGGGGATCAACTCTGTAAATATCTGGACAGGACCCATGATCATACTGATGGGGGGTTCCACTCTATAGGTATCTGTAGAGGACTCGCACCCATGTTTATGGGTGGTTCCACTCTATAGGTAAAGGACTTGTTGCCTAGCTCTACTGAAGGGTATTGTTTAGTAGTCGTCGAGGACTCCATTGCCCAGCTCTACTAGAGGGTACTCCTCAGTAGTCGTCGAGGACTCCACTACCCAGCTCTACTAGAGGGTACTATTTGGTAGTCATCGAGGACTCCACTACCACCCTCTACTGAAGTTTACTACTTAGCAGTCATCCAGGACTCCACTACCCAGCTCTACTGGATGGTAAAACTCAATAGTCATTGAGGACTCCACTGCTTAGCTCTACTGGAGGATACAACTTGGTAGTCATCAAACATCGCCTAACCAAGCATAATTCCTAAAACATTCTATATTGTATCTCAAAATCCAAAAATGAGGGGTCCATCGTGTTTTATGTGAAAAAACACTCAGGATAGGCTATTCGCGAGCCAAAATATGAGTTCAAATAAAGGAGATATGAAAACTTAAAGTTTTCTAAAAAGGAACAAAGGGGTACACGATGTGTGAGGGGACCCACACGGCATGTGGTCCCGCTCCACCGCTTGATCATGTCCCTAAAGGTACATGGATCCCAACCCATTTAGTAGTAAACTTTGTGAAATAGGACTACATGGTATGTCCTATTTATCTGATATTGGGTCGTGTTCTTCTAGTCATGTTTGTGTAATTTAGTACACGGCGTGTTACTTCACATGGGATGTTGCTCGTGTTCTATGTTTGTGTCTATGTACTTGACACATGGCGTGTGTCTGGTTGTGTGCTCCATCACATGACTTGGCCACACAGAGAAGGTGGTACATGTCGTGTAGGGAAACTACCCAGTGTGTCATCCTTATGATTTCTCGAAACCCTAGGCATTGAACTTAAGGGGTTACATGTTGTGTGTTCATCCTTGCACACGACGAGTAGTCAGGTTTTCTCCAGATTCTTAGATCCACTTTACGATGCTTGATTTCATCCATCCCGCTTTGATTTCGAACTTATCTCTTCCCGAAAACATCGAATCTAGGCTGGATCTGTCATTTCCGGCTGTTGTTCGCTGGAAATCAGATTTTGGCGATCCACGGGAGTTCTGTCGCTCGACCCATACGTCGGCAATCCTTCTGCCTTCAATTAATCAAAAATTGATCATCCAACCGATGATCCTTATCTTGAAACAATCCTATATCTATGCTCATTTCATCAATCCACCCCTCATTCATGAAACCACTACGATTTTGGTGGTCGGATCAAGCTCGGTACCACCCGGAAAAGTCCAACTGGGACCGCGTGGTCCAACCGGTGAAGAACATGAAGTAATCAAGGGAGAAAAGAAGAATAACAAAGGTTTTAAGGGTGGTTGTCAAGCGTTCTTCATCAACCGATCAAGAATAGTGAAACCATGGTTAGAAAACAATTGAGATAATCAAATTTAATTGATACATAGGAGAATGCTTAGGTCACAATTAGCACAGATCGATAGAAGGGATCGATTTTCTCAATAAATTTAATGAAAGAGGTCATAAACCACAAATTGATGAGTCCTACCTAAATATTGGATCATTATTTGTTGAAGAACACACACACCAATGATTGATGGAATTCGTCGTGTTCACTGCACTTCGATCTGCTTTGATCTGGAGTTTCATCATCGTCTCATTTGATCCGCCAATGGAAGGAGGAAGGAGAGCGTCATTGGAGATTCCAGAATTATGAGGCTAGCCTTGGGAAATTTTCCATGAAAATGTATTTATAGGAACAGCTTAGGTCAAATGATATTAATTAATTAATTTAATAAATTAATTAATCTACTGAATGTACTGCCAACGGGTGAGATGTCCAAACGCCCTGTGTATACCCATTTTAGGTCGCGCCTAGGGTAAACATCAGATTCCGAACTCGACCGCGGTATCAGATTTATGATTCGAGATTCCATTTAATATTTATCTTGTATTCTTTAAGAAATTGTGCATGCATAATATAAAATATATTTAACATTTTTATAAAATTAATTTTGGGCACACTGAACCTTAGAATCACATGTTGTCTCAGCGCCTAACTCTGAAAATATATATTGTAATGGCCCAGACCCTCCTGGTCTACTAATTTTCCAAATTTCTGGTGACTGGGGAAACCTAGGGACCATCAGTGACTCATTAAGGAGTTTTCCAAAATTCGGGTCGAATGAACGGTGCCAATGATGAGTGTTGGTAGCACCGATCGGTGTCGGAGGCACTGATCGGTGTCGGTGGCACCGATCGGCGCCGGTGGTACCGATGAGCATCAGTGGAACTGACGAGTATCAGTGGCACCGATGGGTCATCTGTAGCACCAATCGGCATCGGTTCCAGGGTGACGGTGCTAGGGCGACGGTGCCTCGACTGACGGTGATTCATTCCCAGATTTTCCAGAAACTTCCAGTTTTTCCCTAGTAATGTATCTTTTGACATAAAAAATGTTTTAATACCCCTTTCAAATCCATTTAAATCCAGTAAAAGTTGTTTTAAACCCCCAATAGTCGGGAAACCCTTTAGTTTCCAAAAAAGTGTGGTACCTTTGACGTTCTTTCCATCTTATCCCTTGTTACATGGTTTTCCTCTAATTAAAAGATATATATTAACTCACAGCTGTTATCTCCACCATCTCCAAGGAGAATTATTAAATCTCAATTAATCCCAATGTGTGAAACCGCCTAACCACATGGTCGATCCACGATCCAACTTTTATGTACTTCGAAATCGTCTCCCTGATTTTAGGATCTGGCCTTTTCTTAAGTTGATATCATCTCTTCCTTTTTTTATTTTGGTCTCTCTTAGTGTTCCTGGAGACTACCTTTTGAGACTTATCGTGTGCCCATGCTGAAGCCCTTCCCGCTCAGCCTTGGAGTCCTCAGAGTTCTTCCTCTTTAATTCGTGCATCCCCAGTTCTTAGCATGAAAAGAAAACTTAGATGGTTGATCATCCAAGTAGGGGTTTTCCCTTATTCTCTCTTTATTGTGCATCATGAGGGGTGGGTGTGGTAATATTTCCTTCAAGATGTAGATGGAACCGAATTTAATGAAGATAATCAACGGACTTAAAGAATGAAGGGTTGGGTAATTTTATGATGTTGTTGTGTTATACCTTGTTTTATGTTTTGAATTGTATGGGCTTATGTCCACTGAAAATCATAGCTGTTGGTGGTCCTTTCTTGCGCACTAATGAACCTATGTTTTATAGGTAATCATGTGATTGAGTAACTATAACACGGGAACTAGTTAATTATATAAACTTGTTTGATAAAATAGATTCCTGATAAATAATAATCCTTGTGTGTTCACCCTAGCTAACCAAATAAAAAGAAGGAACTTAATAAATGGTGATGGCTAGATCTTAAAACATCCTTGCTCTATTCTGGTGGTATGCATGGTTTCTCTCGTTGATGCTTGTGGGGTGATGTGGATAGGGATGGGATCTCCTATTGTCTAGTTGTTGATTTATAAATTTTGAGGCCGTATGGAGCCTATATATTGGGGCTTGTCTTGGTTACAATACTTTGAGGGATCTCACAGATCCCTTTTGTTGTTGTGACTTTACAAGAGAACCAGGTGTGAATGCTTAAAATCATGTTTGGCCTTGTTTCCTTCATTTGTTGTTGTTTTGGCTTGTGGTTATGCCTGTTAGTAGTCTGGTGGTGGAGGAATGTTTTTAAAAGGGATCACTTGAACATGATAATGAAAATGGTTACAATGGGGGATTGTTTTCTAGAAATGGGTTGTGTTCTGGTTGTGGCTGTTGGGTATTTGTTCATGTAGGGATAGCAGCGATAGTGGTTTTGTATGGGCTAGTTGTCTGTTTCGAAACCCTTAGTTTGGGATGAGTGTTTGATTACCTATATGTATAATGTTTAGTTCTTGTGTTTCTTATACGCACCCCACCCATGTTAACCACTTCGTGCGGAACACCCCCATTTCATGGGGGTGTTTTTTCCATCATTATTATGAGTGGATGGTTACTAGCTCCTTTCTGCTCCCTCTCCCATGTAGCCCAAGATTCTTCGGGCAGGCTGTGATGGCCTAAGGTTCATTATGGACCAAGACTCTTCGGGCAGGGTGTGTTACGGTGGTTGGCTCAGGTGTGTGCAGGCAGGTTTTTTTCCCAAGTGTCTTTGGGATGATGCCCAGGTGTCTTCAAGCGTGCAAGTGGTTGTTCTGGGCCAGGTGTCTTTGGGCGTGGCAGTGGTTGTTGTGGCCTAGGTGTTTGCGGGTGGGAACGTGTGTGGTTGTGGTGGCTCAGGTGTCTGCGGGCGGGATGCATGGTTGTGATAACCCATAAGGTTATTGTTGGGGCGGTAGTGGGACTACAATGGAACTTGTGAGGGAGGTCCGATGCATAGGATGTCCTAAGAAACTAGTGGGAAAGTGGTTTGGGGTACCCAAATATCGATGTGTTATTACTATTACTTTACCTGACTTTTGTTATTTGGGGAGTATGCCTTGGTGAGGATGGGTGGATAGTTTCCTTGCTAGGTGTTTTGGTTACCTCTTATCTCATGGGGCATTAGAATGCCTCCCCATTTGTGCATGAGAGCTTTTGGTTTTCCCTACTGAGTATACCTGTATACTCACCCTACGTATATAAATCTTCTTTCGAGTTTCCATAAGTACATTGAGGACTGTGTTGGACCTTACTAGCTCGGGATTTGGGAGTTGACATTGTTGTTTTTCTTTCTTTTGGTACTTCTCATCATAGTTTCCTTGTACCTTGTATCAGTTATTTTGAACACGCATATGGGAGTGGATTTTTTTTTTGGCTTTACTTTTACTTTCATTTTTTAGAGTTATTTGGGATTTACTATATTATCTCCCGGTCTTATTAAATAAAAAGGGTAATGCCTTCCCTTTTACGTGAGATTCTATACCCTTGGTACTAGTATCCACCCCAAAGCCTATTGAAGTTGGGACTTGGGGGTCATTATCTCTCCTTAAACTTGAAAAGGTAAGGGTCTGGCAGTTTGGTGTCCCTTTCCTGATCTTGGTGAAGGTGGGTCGTGATAGAATGGTATCAGAGGGATGGTTGAGAGATAGGATGGAGTTAGGGGTTAGGTGCAGTGAGGATTGCATGGGATGGTAGGGAAACAGTGTTAGGCCATCTTGGTGTGTGAAATAGGTCAGGTAAGACCAGCTAGGACACAGGATTTTAGGGGGCCCTGTGATCTGATGCAAGGACTCTGGGCCTACCGAACGACCAAGTGAGGCTACACTAATTGCAGGGTAGAGACCCTAGGAAAGGTACATGAATCATAATGACTTGTTTTATTGTGTGTCTTGAGTGTCTTGTGAAATTAAAATAAATAATAAATTTGGGCAAAATTTAAGAGAATTTCCACACTACTCGGGCTTAGGTATTTCTTTATTTACCTTGCAGCTATGGCACCCGGACAACGACCACGAGTAGTGCGGGTGATTGAGGCCCAGGAGGCTGATTTGGCTGATCAGTAGAGGACTGGTCGGGAGGAGGAGGAAGACAAGTGGAAGAAGATGCTTTGTGCCATTTAGCGGCAGACCCTCGGAAAGTATGAGGGAAGCTTCTCAGAAATGGGGACGGAGAGCTGTCTCGAGGAGATAGTGATAGATTTCAGCTTGATTCGGGCCCCGGATGAGTACTGAGTTCCTATTGATATAAGCCAAATGTGGGGAGTGGTGCGTCAGTGGTGGATTCTCTATCTCGAGAAGAAGAAGGAGGCTGAGGTTTCATGGACTGACTTCGATAGGGGATTCTGGGCGGAATTCCTTTCTTCTACGATGAAGGCCGAGAAGAGGTAGAAGTTACTCTCCCTCTAGTAGGGGAGTATGTTAGTGAGGGATTTGGGGATCAAGTTCAAGGATCTCCTTTGTTTTTCTCCAGACCTATTTCCGAATAAGGATTCATGGGCAAGATTCTTAGAGGAGGCACTCCAACCTTCCCTTCAGTATGATGTTACTCCCATCACTCTACCGACGTACTTGGACGTTCAAAAGAAGGATGAGGTGGTGGAGAGGATGCACATGTTGGGAGGTGTGTTGCGAGAGGGGATCTAGTTGAGATCATCGAAGGGGAAGGTTGTTAGCAACAGGCCTCCAGCATCAGGGCCATCTAGGTTTCGACCAGTGGGGAGCAGGCCCCAGTAGTTCCAGTTTCGATCTCCCGGTCCTCACCCTTCTCCACAAGCCTTGGACTAAGGTGCTTTATATGTGGCAGTCATGGGCATCTCTAGAATCAGTGCCCAGACCAAGTGTAGTACAATGGAGGTGGGCAGCTTCAGTGCCTGCCTTAGCAGCAGCAGTTCCCAGCCAGACCTTTTCAGCAGTAGGGGTAGCGAGCTTCCGCTCCACTGAGGGCGGACGGTGTTGGAGGAGGTTGGCCCCAGGGTTCTCATTTGGGACCTCGACTAGGGAGTGGTCAGGGAGGTGGTAGATAGCCCAGGGATAAGGGAGATAAGAGTGGGTAGTTTCACGCCGCAGAGGTAGCAGTTCCGGCAGGGGGAGGTCGTTCGAGGTACGATCAGCTTGTTTAGTACTCTTGTTTATGCCTTGTTTGATTCAATAGATTTTCACTCCTTTGTTGCACCCTGTCTAGCCCATGAATTAGGCCTAGATGTAGAGATATTCTCCATACCCCTGGTGCTGAGTACGCCAGTTGGAGATCGGACTAGCCTGTTTGACGTTTGTCGAGGAGGTAGACTGATGTTAGGGCTGCATCAGTCTAGTGGGGATCTCTTTCTACTACAAATACAGCCATACAATGCCATACTAGGCATCAACTGGATGTTCTCCATAAAAGTTGTTATCAACTACTTCTGGATAAGGGTTGTGTTCTTAGATATGGGCGGCCAGTGTGTAGCTTTCGTCAACGAGAGGGGTTACTGGGAGGGCAGTCGACATGTGGATCCCCTTCTTTTCGTACTAGCTGAATTGTCAATGGAATCAGTAGAATCAGAGATGGTGGGAGTTCCAGGGATCGTCAGTGATTTCCTAGACGTCTTCCCAAAATAGGTGATGACTCTACCCCCTCAACGTGATGTTGAGTTCGGGATAGACTTACAACCCGATGCCCGCCCGATTTTGATGGATCACTATCAAATGGAACCTTCTGAGTTGCAGGAGTTACAGATTCAGGTTGATGACTTGATGAAGAAGGGTTTTATCCAACCGAGTGTGTCACTATGGGGTGCTCCAGTCTTGTTTGCAAAGAAGGCGGACGGTGGTCTCAGGCTGTGCATAGACTACCGAAGGCTGAATCAGGTAATATTCAAGAACTGTTACCCCCTCCTGAGGATCGATGACCTTTTCGGCCAGTTGAAGGGAGCAGGTTGGTTCTCTAAGATTGAACTTTGGTCGGGATATCACCAGTTGAGGGTGAAGGAGGATGACATCTCGAAGACTGCTTTCAGATGTAGATATGGGAACTTTGAGTTCATGGTCATGTCGTTCGGCATTACGAACACACCAGCCGTGTTCATGGGGCTCGTGAACTCCATTTTCGTGAATATATGGACCGATTCATAGTCATGTTTATTGATGACATCCTGATCTACTCAAGATCATAATAGGATCATGCCGAGTATCTGAGGATAGTTTTGGAAGTCCTTTAACACCACCAGCTCTATGGGATGTTGTCCAAGTGCAAGTTCTGGACACGAGAGGTGCACTTCCTTGAACATGTGGTGTCCCAGTAGGGAATGGAAGTGGACCCGTCGAATTTCAAAGAAATTGTTTCTTGGGAAACACTTAAGAACGTGGTAGAGGTTATTAGTTTTTTGGGTCTAGAAGGTTACTACCAGAGGTTCGTTTCCGACTTCTCTCGAGTTGTAGTGCCTTTGACAGCCTTGACCAAGAGAGATCGGGCTTTCGTTTGGAGTGAGCAGTTCCAGGCAGCCTTCAGTTATCTGAAGGGGAAACTAGTCAGTGCCCCATTACTGAGGTTTCCAGAGGAAGGGGTAGCATTTGAAGTCTTTTTTGATGCTTTCGGTCTAGGATTGGGGTGTGTGTTGATGCAGCAGCGGGGAGTGATCACATATGTATCTAGGCAGTTACATCCTCATGAACATAACTATGCCACCCATAACCTAGAACTTTTAGCGGTTGTGTTCACACTAAATTTATGGAGGCATTACCTTATCAGGGAATGGTTCGTGGTCTTCACATATCACAAGAGCTTGAGGTATGTCTTCTCCCAACGAGACCTGAACTTGCGGTAGTGGAGGTGGATGGAGTTTCTTCGGGACTAAGACTTTGAGATCTCCTACACCTTAGGAAAGGGGAATGTGGTGGTTGATAATTTGAGCAATAATTCATAGATGGGTTTGGTTAGGGAATCAGTAGATGCTTGAAAAGCAATGGAGGAGTTGTCTACTTTACATGTGAGCATGAAAGTGGAGGATAGTGGAGGCTATCTATTTCAAATGACAGTGCAGTGTTCCCAGGTACAGCAAGTGGAGGAGTCTCAATGGGGAGACTTGGAGGTTGAAGTGATGCATGATCGTGTTAGCCAGAGCAATGCTTCAGAAGGATGGTCGGAGGATGGTCATAATCGGATGCTTTTCTGTGGGAAGTTGTTTGTCCCATAGAAGATGCGTGAGGGAGTTCTCTGTGAGTTCCATACCCCCCCCCCCAGCAGTACAACCAGAAGTTTCCAAGATATATCGAGGCCTGAGGGAACATTTTTGGTGGCTCGGGGTGAAACGGGCAGTGGCGGAGTTTGTGGCAAGGTGCCTAGTATTTCATCAGGTGAAGGCCGAAAACCGCATCCCAGGAGGTTTATTGAAGCCTTTAGATGTCCCCGAGTGTAAGTGGGATGACATATCGGTGGATTTTGTCATGGGACTACCCAGGGTTCAAGGAGGCTGCGATGCAATCTGGATAGTGGTAGACCGGCTGACAAAATCACCTCACTTCATGGAAATCAAGGAGTCAAATGCAGTGGATTCCTTAGCTCAGAGGTACGTGGATGAGGTGGTGTGGTTGCGTGGAGTTATGAGGTCCATAGTCTCGAATCAGGATGCATGGTTTACCTCACAAGTTTGGAGGGGGTTGGAGAATGCTTTCAGCACCCAGCTATGCCTTAACACTACTTTCCACCCCTAGGCGGATGGGCAGGCAGAGTGGACCATCCAGACGTTGGAGGATATTCTACGAGCATGTGTTTTGGACTTTAGGGGATTGTGGGTATGACACTTTCCTCTGGTAGATTTTGCCTACAACAATAGCTATCACTCTACCATTGGCATGGCTTCGTTCGATGCTTTGTATGGAAGGTCGTGTCGTTTGCCTGTATGTTGGGCCAAGGTTGGGGAGGTAGGTGTTCTTGGCCCAGAGGTAGTGCAGAGCACAACAGAGAAGGTTCATCTTGTGTGTGAGAGGATGAAGGCGGATCAAGGCTGCCAGAAGTCGTATGCCGATCATAGGAGGAGACCCTTGGAGTTCGAGGTTGGGGACCACGTGTTCTTAAAGGTCTCCCCTCAACATAGGCAACGGAGGTTCAGCAGGGGGAGTAAGCTTTCTTCCAGGTTCGTCGGACTCTTCGAGGTGTCGATACGGGTCGGAAAAGTGGCTTATCAGCTAGCGCTACCACTGTCGCTACAGAGGGTTCATGACATCTTCCATGTGTCTCAGCTCCGTCATTATCTACACGATGATTCGCACATCCTCGACTGGGGAGAGCTGGATATCAAGGACAATGGGACATTCATAGAGCGACCAGTGAGGATTGAGGATCATGAGGAGAAGGTGCTCCGTGGGCGGACCATTACCTTCGTTTGTGTGTTATGGAGGCATGGTGGCCTCGAGGAGAGTACCTGAAAATGGGAGGCACAGATGCGTGCCCAGAACCTAGAGTTGTTTTGAGTTTTGTTTTTGTGTTGTTCTATACTTGGCTATGATGTAATGCTTGATCTTGTTAACTATGATATGGGATGTTTTTCCTTATTCACTGAATGTGTGTGAAAATTCCTAACTGTGGAGAGGGGATGACATGATCCCTAATCAAGACACATTAAGGTGGATGCAATTAAACCTGTGCGGGTGAGTCAGTGCCACCCAAAGAGGATAGTATCTTGACATGGGAAAAGGGACTCCCTAATCCGTGAGTCTAGACGGTGTGACCTTTATATGTTTGTATGGTTTCTTGGAGGAGAGGAGCGGTAGTGTATTCGTAGTTGTTCAGGAGATAGATGACGGAGAGGTGTTCCTGGAAGTCGAAGTTTTGTTCCAACCTTGGAATGACTCGGTGTGGGATTTCCTTGAGAGGTATCTTATGAGGTGGTTGTTTGGACCCCTCTCTTTTCTTTAGGTTTACTCTTGAATTCTCGAGGGCGAGAATAGTTTTAGAGGTATCTGATGTAATGTCCTGAACCCTCCTGATCCATTATTTTTCCAAATTTCTGGTGACTGGGGAAACCTGGGGACCATCAGTGACTCAATAAAAAGTTTTCCAAAATTCGGGTCGAACGAACGGTGGCACTAATGGGCGTCGGTGGAACTGATCACCGATGGGTAGTACGTAGCACCAATCGGAATTGGTTCCAGGGCGACAGTGCCAGGGCAACGGCGCCTCACCTAATGGTGAGTCATTCCCAATTTTTTCAGAACCTTCCAATTTTTCCCTAGTAACATATATTTTGACGCAAAAAAATGTTTTAATACCCCTTTCAAAGCCATTTAAATCCAGTAAAAGATGTTTTAAACCCCCAATAGTCAGGCGACCCTTGAGTTACCAAAGTGTGTGTCACCTTTGACGTGCTTTCCAGCTTCGCCCTTGTTATGTAGTTTTCCTCTATTTAAAAGATATCTATTAACTCACAACCATTATCTCCACCATCTCTGAGGAGAATTATTAAATCTCAATTAATACCAATGTGTGAAACTGCCCAACCGCGTGGTTGAGCCATGATCCAACTTTTAAGTACTTCAAAATTGTCTCCCTGAGTTTAGGATCTGGTCTTTTCTTAAGCTGAGATCCTCTATTCCTTTTTCCTTATGGTCTATCTTAGTGCATCTGGAGACTTCCTTCTGAGACATATCGTGCACCCATGATGGATCCCTTACCACTCATCCTTGGAGTCCTCAGAGTTCTTCCTCTGCAAGTCGCGCATCCCCAGTTCTTGAAGCGAGGAGAAAACTTCGATCGTTGATCATCTAAGTAGGGTTTTTCCTTCGTCTCTCTTTAATGTTCATCATGTGGGGTGGGTGTAGTAATGTTTCCTTCGGGTCATGGAGGGAACTAAATTTAACGAAGATAATCAGCGGACTTAAAGAATGAATGGGTGGGGAAGTTGATGATGTTGTTGAGTTATACCTTATTTTATGTTGTGAATTGTATGGGCTTGTGTCCACTGAAAATCATGGTCGTTGGTGGTCCTTTCTTGCGCACTAATGAACCTCTATTTTATGGGTAATCTTGTGATTGAGTGACCGTAACATGGGAACTGGTTAATCATGTAAAATTGGTTGATAAAATGGATTCCTAATAAATAAGAATCCTTTTGTGATCACCCTGGCTAACCAAATAGAAAGAAGGAACTTAATAAATGGGGATGGATAAATCTGAAGACTTCTTTGCTCTGTTCTGGTGGTATGCAAGGTTGCTCTTGTTGATGCTTGTGGGGTGACGTGGATGGGGATGGGATCTCCTATTGTCCAGTTGTTGATTTATAAATTTTGAGGTCGTGTGGAGCCTGTATGTTGAGGCTTAGCTTGGTTCCAGTACTTTGAGGGATCTCACAGATCTCTTTTGTTGTTGTGACTTTACAAGAGAACCAGGTGTGAATGCTTAAAATCATACTTGGATGTGTTTCCTTCGGTTGTTGTTATTTTGGATTATGGTTATGCCTATTAGTATCCAAGTGGTGGTAGTGGTTGTTATGGCACAGGTGTCTTCGGGATGAGGCTCAGGTGTCTTCGGGCGTGGTAGTGGTTGTTATGGCACAGGTGTCTTCGGGCATGGTAGTGGTTGTTGTGCCCCAGGTGTCTGCGGGTGGGGACGTGTGTGGTTGTTGTGGTCCAAGTGTCTATGGGCGGGATGCGTGGTTGTGATTGTTGGGTCGGAAGAAACGGGGAAAGATGGCAAGAGGGGGGGTGAATTTCCTTTTAAAAAAAAGATTAACAATTTAAAATCAAAGTTGAAATGCAGCGGAAAGTAAAGAGGCAAGACACAAGAAATTGTTAACGGAGTTCGGCCAAAACCCGGCCTACGTCTCCGCTCCCAACTCAACCGTTGAGAGATTCCTACCGCTTGCTTTTCAATGGTTTTAGAAAGAAACCCACTAGGCTTTGAGGTAGCACTAGGACCTATTACAGCTTGCTTTTTGTGGTTTAGCAAGAACCCACTTGCTTTCAATGGTTTAGCAAGAACCCACTAGCCTTTTTAACGGGTGAAGGCTAGCTCACCGAAACACAAGCCTTTTAAAAGGAAAGGCTTGAAGAAACCTCTTCACACCTTAATGGTGGTGTGAAACCCAAAAGAAAGAGGGGATGAGAAAAGGGTTTGGGGTTTGTAGGTACAAACCCAATTTTAAAGCTCAAAATGAATATAAAATAAAAACCGTATTGGAGGAAGACTTGGGCGCCAATTGGATGATGGAGCTGATGTAGCGTGCTCTCCCAAGCTTCTTGAGGTGCTCCTTGGATTGGAAGTTTGTTGGAGCACTTGAGGTTCCTTTGAAGGAAGTCGCCGGAGGTTGGCCAATTGATCCAAAATATGTCCGTTGGCTTCGTATATGATCCGGTTAGTGTCCGGGGCTTCCTTGGCCTTTATTTATAGGCATGGAACCCATTGGGGGCCTTCGGAGCCGTTGGAGAAGTCCTCGGAGCCGTTGGAGGCCAAAAGAAGGTTGACTGGTCAAAGCCAACGGCTAGTTTGACTGGCTCCACCGGCTGGCCGGTACAGGGCCACCGGCTGGCCGGTGCCTTGGAAAGTGGAGAGAGTTTCTGCCCAGGTGCCACCGGCTGACCGGTGGAGGAGCCACCGGCTGGCCGGTGGCAAGACAGTAGCAAACACTATTTGCTGGATGCCACCGGCTGGCCGGTGGTCCAGCCACCGGCTGACCGGTGGAGCCTGGCAGTGGGCAATGCCTCTGCCAGGTCCACCGGCTGGCCGGTGGTCAAGCCACCGGTTGGCCGGTGGACTGAATTTCAGTCCATTTGTCAGCTTTCTTGGGCCAATCCTTTGGCAATCTTGTGCCTATCATTCACAACACTTAAAAACAATGTTAAACACATATGAAAGTGATTGTGATCATGAAAATCAAAGAGTGTGGGGTACAACAATCTCCCCCTATTTTGATGATCACAATCACTTATCTAAGCAATGTAAAAACTTAAATGAAGGCATGCTTTAAATGATAAATTGAAAATAAATACTAAGCATGAGAGAAAAGATTCTCCCCCAATCAATCAAGAAATTTCTCCCCCTTTGTGATTATCAAAATAGAATGGGGCATAAAACTTGATTGAGGGAAAAATTGAAAATCAAGATTTTAAACCAATTGAAAATAATACCAATTGTTGAAAATTTTGAAATGAAAATTGAATAACAGTTTGAATTGAAAGTTTTGAATCAAAAATTGAATAGAAAATTTGAATAACAGTTTGAATTGAAAGTTTTGAAAAAAAATCGAATTGAATATTTTGAAATGAAAATTTTGATGCCAAGAGTTGAAATTGAAAGTTTGAATCGAAAATTTTGAATTTGAAAAAAAAACTTAAAAGATCCTAACTCCCCCTAAATAAAAACAAAAAGTCACCGGGGAGAGGGATTTTGAAAAGAGACAATTTTAGGCCCGGAGAGACTCGCTAGAAGGGATTTTTCAATCCAAACTTGTCTCATGGCGGGTCTTCTCCTATAGAATTCGTCCGAAAAGGAAAAAGATTTGGGTTGACCGTACCGGGCGTTTTTACAATTACATTCATAAATAAGGTGCCCGGGTTTTTTGCAATAATTACAAAATTTAAAACTAGAGGTCCCCCTTACAAAAACAGTTGATGCATGGGAGGAGGAAGCTTGGTTGGTGTAGCCAAGCCCTTGGGTGGTTCTAGAAATTCGTTGGGAACCTAGGATATTATTCAAATTTTGTTCCCCTTGGGTGAACTTAGCTAGGGTCTCCCTTAGGTCTTTGATGGTTGATTCCATGGAATCAACATTTGGGAAATTTTGGATTTTAAGGGTCAACTCTTCCTTCTCTTTAAGAAGTTGTTCTTTTTCGGAAGAGAGTTTTTTGAAAGACTTTTTTAAAGCAACAAATTTTGACGATAAAGTATGAAAACCTTTTTCCAATTGATCTCTAGCGTGTGAGAGTTCTTCATAAGATAGATGATTTAAAGAATTGGAATTTGAAGAGCAAGAGGATGAGGAGTCGGAAGATGTTACCTCATTACATGCCATTAGGCATTTGTTACCGTTGTCGCTTGAGGAGGAGGAGGAGGATGATGATGAGGTGTCACTCCATGTGGCCTTGAGGACCTTTTTCTTTCCTTTTTCCTTTGGCGTGGCCCGTTTTTTGTTGAGTGGGCAATCGGGCTTGTAATGGCCCTTTTCGCCGCACCCGTAGCATTTCACCTTGGGCTCGGATCTTGCGGTGGGTTCTTGCTTTCGCGCCTTGCGAGATTTCTTCTTCTTCTTGTGCTTCTTCATGAATTTGTGCATTTGGCGGGCGAGATTCTCCATTTCCGAGTCGCCGCTTGATGATGATGAAGATGAGGAAGATGAGGATGATGAGGAGGAGCTTACTTCTTTTTGAACCTTGAGGGCAATGTTCTTTGGTGTCTTGATTGGTGTGCCCTCCTTTTGTGCTTGCCTCCTCATCGTGATCTCGTACGTCATAAGGGATCCGATGAGCTCCTCTACCGGCATATTTTTGACGTCCTTAGCTTCTTGGATCGCCGTCACCTTTGGTGCCCATGAGCTCGGAAGGACCCATAGGATCTTCTTGACCATTGCTTCAGCTGAAACATCATCACCAAGGGACTTTCTCCCATTGCACATGTCAGTAAATCTAGTAAACATTTCAGAAATAGATTCATTTGAATGCATAGAGAAAGACTCAAAATCCTGACGGTACATGTCCAATCGAGTATCCTTTACTTTGTTGGTTCCCTCATGGGTAACCTCCAAAAGTTTCCAGATTTCATGTGAGGAGGTGCAAGTGGAAACTCGATTGAACTCATTTCGGTCAAGGCCGCAATGTAGAGCGTTCATGGCTTTGCCATCAAGCTCGAAATTTTTTATATCGGCTTGGGTCCATTTGGATTCATCGGGAGAGGAGAGGGTGTAACCTTGCATGACAATTTTATATATGGGATACCCTATACTTCTAAGAAAAGTAGTCATGCGGGTTTTCCAATAATTATAGTCGGTTCCATCAAAAAATGGAGCACGACCCAATGAAAAGCCTTCGGGGGCGAAAGAGGTTGATGCCATCTAAATGGATCTTAAATTTGAAACTGGGTTAGGGAATTATTCAAATTTCCCTCTGATACCAAATGTTGAGTCGGAAGAAACGGGGAAAGATGGCAAGAGGGGGGGTGAATTGCCTTTAAAAAAAAAAGATTAACAATTTAAAATCAAAGTTGAAATGCAGCGGAAAGTAAAGAGGCAAGACACAAGAAATTGTTAACGGAGTTCGGCCAAAACCCGGCCTACGTCTCCGCTCCCAACTCAACCGTCGAGAGATTCCTACCGCTTGCTTTTCAATGGTTTTAGCAAGAAACCCACTAGGCTTTGAGGTAGCACTAGGACCTATTACAGCTTGATTTTTGTGGTTTAGCAAGAACCCACTTGCTTTCAATGGTTTAGCAAGAACCCACTAGCCTTTTTAACGGGTGAAGGCTAGCTCACCGAAACACAAGCCTTTTAAAAGGAAAGGCTTGAAGAAACCTCTTCACACCTTAATGGTGGTGTGAAACCCAAAAGAAAGAGGGGATGAGAAAAGGGTTTGGGGTTTGTAGGTACAAACCCAATTTTAAAGCTCAAAATGAATATAAAATAAAAACCGTATTGGAGGAAGACTTGGGCGCCAATTGGATGATGGAGCTGATGTAGCGTGCTCTCCCAAGCTTCTTGAGGTGCTCCTTGGATTGGAAGTTTGTTGGAGCACTTGAGGTTCCTTTGAAGGAAGTCGCCGGAGGTTGGCCAATTGATCCAAAATATGTCCGTTGGCTTCGTATATGATCCGGTTAGTGTCCGGGGCTTCCTTGGCCTTTATTTATAGGCATGGAACCCATTGGGGGCCTTCGGAGCCGTTGGAGAAGTCCTCGAAGCCGTTGGAGGCCAAAAGAAGGTTGACTGGTCAAAGCCAACGGCTAGTTTGACTGGCTCCACCGGCTGGCCGGTACAGGGCCACCGGCTGGCCGGTGCCTTGGAAAGTGGAGAGAGTTTCTGCCCAGGTGCCACCGGCTGACCGGTGGAGGAGCCACCGGCTGGCCGGTGGCAAGACAGTAGCAAACACTATTTGCTGGATGCCACCGGCTGGCCGGTGGTCCAGCCACCGGCTGACCGGTGGAGCCTGGCAGTGGGCAATGCCTCTGCCAGGTCCACCGGCTGGCCGGTGGTCAAGCCACCGGTTGGCCGGTGGACTGAATTTCAGTCCATTTGTCAGCTTTCTTGGGCCAATCCTTTGGCAATCTTGTGCCTATCATTCACAACACTTAAAAACAATGTTAAACACATATGAAAGTGATTGTGATCATGAAAATCAAAGAGTGTGGGGTACAACAGTGATAGCCCATAATGTTGTTGTTGGGGCGGCAGTGGGACTGTAGTGGAACTTGTGGGGGAGGTCTGATGCGTAGGATGTCCTAAACAACCAGTGGGAAAGCGATGCGGGTTACCCAAATATCGATGTATTATTACTATTACTTTACCTGACTTGCATTATTTGGGGAGTATGCCTTGGTGAGGTCAGGTGGATAGTTTATTTGCTAGGTGTTTTGGTTAAATATTATCTAACGGGGCATTAGAATGCCTCCCACTTGTGCACGAGAGCTTTTGGTTTTCCCTACTGAGTATACTTGTATACTCACCCTATGTATATAAATCTGCTTTCAGGTTTCCAGGAGGACTTTGAGGACCGTGTCAGACCTTACTAGCTCAGGCTTTGGGAGTTTTTATTGTTTCTTTTCTTACTTTTGTTACTTTTCATCAAAGTTTCCTTGTACCTTGTATCAATTATTTTGAATATGCACATGGGAGTGTATTTTTTTTTACTTTACTTTTACTTTCAGTTTTTGGAGTTGTTTGGGATTTACCATCTTATCTCCCAATCTTATTAAATAAAAAGGGTAATGCCTTCCATTTTACGTGAGATTCTATACCCTTGGCGCTAGTCGCCACTTCGGGGCCTATTGAAGGCGGGATTCAGGGGTCATTATTTATCCTTCAACTTGAAGAACGAAGGGTCTAACAGTTTGTTGTCCCTTTCTTCATCTTGGTGAAGGCGGGTCGTGACATATATATAAATATTTCAAAGTCTTACAAGGAAAAAAAATGTGTCTCTACACATTTCTCTTCCAAAGATTCTAGATCTTTACCATCAGTCAATAAAAAATAATGTAAGGATGATGAATACTTATGCATAGGTCTTCTCACCCTTATTGATCTCCTCTAACTCCACTTGAGGGGTAGACTATATTGGTTCTAGTGCCACATGCTCAGGTATACCTTCAAGCTCTACTTGCCCATGGAACTCTGATTCTTTATTCCCACTATTAGTTTCAACTGTATGATCATTCTTGTATATGACACCTTCATTAAATATCATGTTCTAGCTTCTGATGATTATCTTATTCATATCACTCCAAAACTTATAACCAAACTCCTCAGCACCATAGCCAATAAAGAAACATGATTTATACTTAGTATCAAGATTTTACCTTACATCAGTATCTATATGTACATATGTAAAACAATCAAAGTCTTGTAAATGAGAGAGTCTTACCTCCTTTCCTGGCCAGATATCCTCAGGTAGATATTCTCCTATCGGTATAGATGAACTCATGTTGATGAGATATGCTTCCATATTCACTACCTCTACCCAGAAAGCCTTGGGTAACTTTGAGTGTAGCCCCATACTCCAATCACGTTCATTCAGTTTCTTGTTTATCCTTTTTAATACACCATTCTGTTATGAAGTACCTATAAGATTCTTCTCCCACTGAATTCCATTATTAGCATAGAATTTCATAAACTCATTACTTCTATACTCTCTACCATTGAAAAACCTCAAGCATTTCAGCTTTGATCCTGACTCATTCTCCACCATGATCTTCCACTACTGAAAAATATTAAACACATCGGATTTTCTTTTCAGAAAGTAAAATCACACCTTCCTTGTTGAGTCATCGATAAATGTCACATAATATTATGACCCTCCAAGGGTATTTACTAGTGCAAGCCCCTGAACATTAGTGTGCATCAGGTCTAGATTCCCAGCCTTTGGTGTTCTATATCCTTTTTCAAAGGATACCTTCTTCTGCTTTCCAAAGATACAATCTTTACACAAGACAACTTCCACCAACTTTAGCTCTGATGGAATTCCTTTTGTTGTCATCACCTTCATCACTTTTTCACTCATGTGGCATAACCTATAGTGTCATAGTTGTGAATCCATGACAGAATTTATTGATGCAAACATGTCCATGCAAGTTTTTCTCATGTTGTATAGGGTTCCATTCTTTACTCAATGAGCTATGACCATAACTCCCCTGGTAATCTTTCATGCACCACCAATGATCGAGGTACTAAAACCTGCATCATCAATTTGTCTGATGGAAACAACATTCCTTACTAGTCTAGAAATATACCTCACATTTTTTCACAATGAGAAAACTCTCACTGTTGGTATTAATTCGTGCATCTCCCTTCCTCGCAATATACATGGTTTCACCATCAGCAATATGTACCTTGTCAAAATTTATAGAACTATAATTGTTCAATAAAATCTTCTCCAAAGTGTAATGGGAAGATGCCCCTGAGTCTAGAATCCAAGATTCCATGGGGCTATCCATGTTCAGCACCAACACATCATCAACTCCATCAACCATTGTGTTTGTTGTATTGGTTTCAGACGCCTTCTGTTTTTCTATATACTCCTTAACGTGTCCTTTCTTCTCGCAAGTCTAGCGGGTAGGACTAGGTCTCTTTGCCTTGTCTCGTTGAGGATCAAGTCTCGAACATCTTTCATAACTAACTTTGTATTCCTTGAAGAACTACTCACAGCTCTTATAATAGCTTCCCAACTATCAAGTAACAAAGACAACAAAACCAGATCAAATACACAATCATTCAGCGCGATTCCCACCAATGACAATTGACTTGTGATTGTATTGAATTTGTTGACATGGTTAGCAACAATCTTCCATTATATCATCTTCAGTTTGAATAATTGTCGCATCAAGTACACTTTGTTTGACGTAGAAGGTGTCTCGTACATATTCGTGAGAGCTTTCATCAACTTAGTTGTCGTCGTCTCCTCTTTGATGTTTAACTCCACATTTTTTGTTAACGTAAGGTTCACAAGTCTAAGTACATGTTGATCCAGTAGCTCTCACTTTGTCTTGTCCATCTTCATTGGTTTTTCAACTAGAAGCGGTGAGTGCAACTTTTTCTGATAATGATAGTCTTCGATATGCATCATTGATTAACTGTAATCAGTTTTGTCGAAACAATCGATTTTGACATTGCCTTTTTCTATAGTCATTGTTCAATTCGAGAAATCCGACCTTTATATTTTGAACTCAACCTTTGATGCAAGTTATTGCAGAAACGTTGGGAGCAACAAGTGACAAATGGTTCACAGAATAAGAGTAAAATGGAGGGAAAAAATAAAAAAAGAAGAAGAAGAAGAACACGATGATTTATGTGGTTCGAGAATAATCCCTACGTCCATGAAGAGATAGAATCACCTCATTATGTTTGGTAGCGAGATTATATGGTGAATTTTCAGAGTACATAAAACCCTAGCTCGAATGAGCTTATAAAGCAACACGATGAATAGTAACTCATGTTGCTACAACGCTCACACAGTAAGTCCACCGTGCTACAGTGTCACAGTTATCCAAGTCTAAGCTGCTACGGTATCAGTGGCGGAAAGTCTGTGGAGCTACAATACTACTATCACATGTTGCTACAGTAAGTCTGCACCGCTACAATTCCCTATCGGTATCGTCAGTCAACTCTACTATAGTCGACAAGAGTTGTTATAGTGCTCAAAATTTATGTTGGGCACTGAAGGGTCTCAAACCCCTGAACAGGGGCGCACTGCGCCCTGCAACCCCTAATAAACTCACTGCAGAGGTTGAACCGTAGTGTATATATATATATAACAAGTTAATATCAATTCACCTATATGATTTAAAACTATTTTAAAATTGAGATTTTACAAGCTTAAAAGTAACAAATATCAATACTACCTATGAAAAAAATGTACCCTTTCACTTAAAAAGAAAATGTGTAGTTGCACCCAATATGTGGACAAAACACGAATTAAAGAGTAAAACACCAAAAAAAATATTATGGGTTAGATAGTCCATTTTGGAAGTCTACAAAAAAAAAATCAATAAAAAAATTATATATTAAATACATAAAATTCACATAGCATAAAACATTAAATAAGAAAAATAAATAACAAAACATTAAATAACTAAACTATTAAGAACATATCTTTTCTATTGAATCCACATAACGTATGTGATGTGATGTGACTCCACTGTGGCAAAAAGTATAAATCAAAATCATGATTACAAATTAAAATAATAAAATAAACATAATGAATAATATAAAATATAAAATAAGAAAAAGAATCACAAAATATTAAATACCCAACTATACAAAATGTTAGGATCAATATATTCATAACATATATAAATTGTTTTTTATGGATAACACAAATTGAATCCAGTTACTATTAGTTATTATTATCAATAATTGAGATCCATTCTCATAAATCAACACCTATCACTAAAAATTCAAACTTAAACTCTCTGGAAAATGAATAAATAAAATAAAATCAGACAGTTTGTCAACAGGCGAAGCGGAATCTTTAATGGAACCAAATTCCACCTAGTAGTGGTAGCCCGCAGCTCAGGAAAGGAATAACTGGGACGGAACTGCGGCATTTCCCGCCCCCTTCTTAATCATTCCCCTACTGTGCTGCTTCTTTTTTGTCCTCTGATTTAAACAAACCTTCCGTCGCTCCTTTTGATCGCCCTCTTAGTTCTGAATCACTGTTACGTGCATTAAATTCTGAGGTGGAAGGAGGGATTTCCAACCTTGTTTTTGTTTTTAATTTCTTGGAAGAAGCTCACGAGATTCCCATGGGAGACGCAGGCGCCTGTAACTAGGTTTTCTTCGGTTCATCCCCCCCTTCCCCTTCAAAGCGATTCTTGGATTCTTTCGTTTTCCCTAGCTGAGAATGGGCGGGATCGTTCGACTTACGTTTCTGAGCTTACAGGAGGCGGTGGAAGGAGAGTCGATCGGAGAGAGGATGGCGGCGGCGGATCGTGGGCGGCGATGGCAGCGCTTCAAAGACTTGATCGGCTGGAAGGGCGTCGGCTGCCTCGGCGGCCCCTTCGGCCTGCCGTCGCCCGACATTATCGTCCGAGACGACGACGCGGACCACCACGGCGGCGGAATTGCTCAGGTGCCCGGCCCGCTGCGGCAGGAGGAGGAGGAGGAGGGAGGAGGGGACGATGCGGGCCGCGCTCCGGCGGCGAGCGCCTCGGATCCGGGCTGCGTGGGCCATACCCCGACGGCCGCGGCGGAGGTGGAGGCCGGGATGAACCTCGCGGCGGCCCTGGCCGCGGAACGCAGCTCCCGAGCGGCGGAGGCGGCGACGGACCCCGGAGCGGCGGCCCCGAAAGTGTCGCTGATGAGACTTCTGGAGGAGACGGACGGTGGGGATGAGAAGGGGCGGGGAGGGGAGGGGGTGGGGATTGATTCGGTGTGCTGCGTGTGCATGGCAAGGAAGAAGGGCGCGGCCTTCATACCGTGCGGCCACACCTTCTGCAGGGTGTGCTCCCGGGAGGTGTGGTTGAGTCGAGGGTCGTGTCCCCTCTGCAACCGTCCGATCCTTGAGATTCTGGACATATTCTAGGATCATCTTGAATCCCTGTCTCGATTGACGGCCCTGATTCTTGGATCGGTGATCGGGCGATTCCGTTATTTGTATTTGTGTTCAATTCGTCTCCCCACGCAAAATACTGAAATTGCAAGATGGGCAAACTTGATATGATATGATGTGTTGTATTGCAAACTTGACTCTTAGATATTGAAGATTGTTTTTTAATCTTGAGTGATAATAAATAAACACATGACCAAATTTAATCAGATTCTAACATATTTAGAATGTTCATAAGAAAACAAAACAATATCGCTGCTACAAAACACACTTTCATCGACATTCAAAATTGTATTTATTAGGGTAAAAAAAACGTTGATAAAAGAGATTTTTATCTGCTTTTTTTTAGCACTGATAAGAAATTCATTTATTAGCACATTATTTAGCAATGATAAAAACGCATTTTATCGATACTAATTTCTAATATTGATTTTTTTTTAAAATATTTCTTGGCCAAGAAATGGCACCTTAGGAAGTACAACAGCATGCCCCCACGTCGTTGTTGCCTATAAGATTTGAATGTCTAACCTTGTCTTTGCAATGAAGCGCACTTCCCACCAACTTGTGTTGTTATTTTTACTAATATAAATATTTATATATATGTTATATATACTTTTTAGACCATATGTGTTGCAAAATGTGTTTGTGTGTGTGTGAATATATTTATATACACTATTACATATTCATATTTATTTAGTGCTAACCTTTATCAACACTAAAAAAAACGTTGATAAATGAGTGTTTTTTATGAACGCTAAAAAGTGCACTAATCAAAAGTCGCCCTTTATCAATGTTTTTTTAGTACTAATAAATATTAAGGGTGTCCAAACCCAACCCAACCCAACTGACCCGACCAAATGAGGTTGGGTGGGTTCAGGTTACACACATAATATGGACAGGTCAGGTTTTGCTAGGTTGACCTGTATATGGGTCACGTCGGGTCTCGGGCTGGCAAAATACTGACCCAACCCGACTAAAGTTGGCTTCCACAGATACTTTATTTTTCCACTCATTGTGGCTTCACCTTCCATTCATTCAAACCTAATCTAATCCTCTCATTCCCCTCCCTCCCCCTCCCCACCCCCTCACTCCCTTCTCCGTGTCAATCCTCCCTATCAATTGATTGAAGTGAACCCTAACCACCCTCTCCCAAACTCACAGTGCTGTGTCCACACTGTCAAAATCGTCATCCCTCCTCCTCCTCCTGGTGTTGTGCACTACTGACAGTCATCCATGCTCTCTTTGGTGTCTCCTTTTCTTCTTATTATCTTCCCCCATCAATTCAACAACCCTAATCCCTCTCTCCATTGTTATTGTGTTGTGTCCCTCCATTATTGTCGTCTTCTTTCCATTGTTGTTGTGTTGTTTCATTTTATCGAAGGTGTTGTGTATGTGTTCTCACCCTAACCAGTCGCAGCCAGAGCCTTGCAACACTCAGTGAGTTGGAGTCGCTCACAACCTCTATGTAATGGCTCGGACCTCTCCTGTCCATTCCTTTGCTAAAATCTGGTGTCTGAGGTGTTCTGGGAGGTCCAGGTGACTTATCCCCAACACTTTTCCAAATTTCCAATTCTGTGAACAATGTTTCCAACATCGGTAGGTGTATAGTGTTTCCAGCATCGGTAGGTGTACATTGTTTTCAGCATCGGTAGGTGTACAGTGTTTCCAGCATCGGTAGGTGTACAATGTTTCCAGCATTCGTAGGTGTACACTATTTCCAGCTTCCTGCAGTTCGCCCCTTTAACGTTTTCTTTGACGTTAAATGCATTCAAGGTCTTGTTTTAAGGGATTTAAGGCCGATTCAAAGCCCATAACTCCTATATTCATTTTCTTAAGGCTTGGGATGCCTTTACTTGGTCAAACAGTGTGGTTTAATGCGATCCGCTTTTCATGGAAAATCCAATGTTTCTTAAACCGTTGCTCCATAAATCTTCTAAAAGGGTGAGATATCTTTCTCCCTTGTTCTACCTTCTTGTTCCCTGGTGCGAGACGCTCGAACCTTTCCTTCTTCCCATAGGAGCGGTGTGATCAAACCTTAATCATTGGATCGTTTCCCCTTGAAGTTTCTTCCTGCTGCATGCGCACCCCCTGTTTTGGTGCAAGCAATAAGTGTCGATCCGTCTTCGATAGAAGGTATGATCTACCTCCGTTCTTGTGTTTTTTTGATCATTTCCCCCCCGTTTTCTCCTTCCCATGTTATGGCATGTGATCTCCATGCTTATGATGGAGTTTTCTTGGGTTGGTTGGTGCGGACGTGTCGCAACATCCTCGGGTGGATACAGTTGTCACTAGGGAGGAGATCACAATCAGTTGTGTGGATCGTTCTCCTATAAAGAACGTCAAGAACCTTTTGAGGTAGGAGATTCATTGCTTCTCTATTCTTTTACGTGCATTCGTAGAGTTAGCATGATTTAGCCAGTGGACCACAATGGAATTGACATAATAAATATTTGAACAGGATAAATCAATTGGTATCGATCGTATGTTATTGTCTCTTGTTTTGATAGATAGTGTGATATCTATGCTTGCCTTGTTTAGTATGTCGTTCTTGACAGAAATTGGTAAAGAACATAAAATGAGATTAATTGTAATTATTTGTCAAAGATAAAGAGGCATGTAAATGAATCTGGTTGTTTTTGTTGTAATTTGATGTTAATCAAATTGATGCAATAAACATGTTTAATTATTTGTGATAGATTACTGTTTAGGTTTCCCGTAGTTGGAACCTACAAATAATAAATCGGTTAATTCCAGATGGATTAAATAGCCGAGTGTTTGATAAAAAGATAATGCTTGGTAGGGTTTTGAGTTACCCTCTTGCTTGTAAGGCCGAGTGCCTTGTTCTTTGGAGCCTTGAGAGTTCGTTATGTTTGAAGGCTGGATGCCTTGTTTAAGGGCCAAGAGCCAGTTGATATGATGTTTGTTTTCCTGTTGTTTGTGTTGTGATGTGAGCCTGGATGACTATTGTGATATGTGGTGGCAGAGAGGCCCATTGGTTGTGGCAGCATTTGACGCCTAGAGTGGCGAGATGCATCAGTTTATGCGTGTGGGTGTCAGGGAGGACACCAAAGATGATGAAACAGGTTGGATGTGAATGTTTGGATGTTCGGTGAATCTTGTTGGTTGTATATCTGCTTTACTTTCCCCACTGCTCAAGGTAGCTGGTCTTGCTTACCCTCCTTCCAAAAGGGGCGAAGACGCGCGAGGTATGTCACGTGATTTCCATGTTTAGCTTCTCGAGGGAGGATGGGTCTATGCTCCTGCTATAGATGGAAAAGACTTGACGAGTAGTTTATCTACTCACCAAATTGAGATCCCTTGTGTTTAGTAGCTTAGAATGTTTTTCTAGAATGCCTAAGAATATAGTAAAGTAATAATGATGTTAATAAATTATTGAATGAATGATGATTAACCCATGGGGTTGGAGTTTGCTGGGACGCAATGTTGAGGTTACAATTTAAAGGAACAATGAACTTTGGGTGTGATGCTAATGAAATATAATTTGAAAATGTTAATGGTTAATTAATGTTTAAATAATTAATTAACGTAAAATGTAACTGATAAAAAGGGATAAAGTAATCTAATGTATCTCTTTAAATGGTTGTGTGCTTATAAGATACCTAGTCTTAGTAGTGGCAACCAGGAGTCTGAGAGACGTTAGCTGCAATCGAGTCTAGGAATAGGTTTTCCCATAGTATGGTTGTGAGCTATATTATATCATGTAATTTTTTTGTTTCTATATGCTACCCCACCCCATCAGTTAGGGCGACTGAAACCCCAGGGATTCTGATCCCTGGGGGTGTTTTTCCCAACATTTCGGTGGGAGGATGGGTAGCTGACTACCCCCTTTGGAACTGCTCTCTTCTCTTGGTAGTTACTTGTGCTGGTAGGCATAGTAGTTAGTTTTCCCCATATATGTGTGTAGAGGGATGTAATGGCTTGTGGTCATTCACACACATATATTTTGGATATAGTTTCCTATGGACTACTATAGGTGTAACGGGTATAGGATGTGATGGATTGAGGATCCTTACTCGGTGTATGGGTTATAATGGATTGAGGTTTAATACCTGATGTATGATACACATTATGTGAGTCATGGTGGCTCCCGAAAACCACCTAGTTACTTTGGTTATGTGGACGTGGTGGTTTTGTTGCACGAGGTTCATGTTGTGGTGCTACACCTAGGTGTCTGCAGGCAAGCCTTTTTAGAGAGAGATACTTAAGACGTGCGACGTTGGGAAAAAGCAGAAAACCAGTGGGGAAGTGGTAGCAGGACACCCTTGATATTATTTATTATATTATATACTCTTGTATGTGATACTTGGTGAGAGTATCTTTAATGTCCCGAACCCTCTCTGGCTTTTAATTTTTCAAATTCTGGTGTTTGGGGTGTCCTGGACCCCATTGGTGAGTCAGGAGGGCGTCGGTGTCGGTGGCAGGGTGTCACCTATCAGTGACACCGATCTGTCTCACCAATTAGTGTGTCACCAATCAGTCTCACTGATCGGTGTTTCGCCGATCGGTCTCACCATTTGGTCTCACTAATCGGTGTGTCCCCGATCGGTCTCACTGATCGGTGCTGCACCCGAACGGTACTATCGTGGAGTGTCGGGGTTCATTCCCCTAGTTTTCCTGTAACACCTCTTTTAAGTTTTACTGCCTATTTTAAAGTGGTTTAAGGCCATTTAAGCACATAAATGGTATCTTAAATCCTCTAACAGTGGAGCAAACCTGTGTCACACCTTTGACGCGTTTCCAGCTTAGCCCCTCTTACGTGTTTTCTTCGTTTAAAGGATATCTATCAAATCACCCCCGTATGCGGGTCTATCTTCACTGTCTCAGAGTTGAATTATTAAATCTAAATTAATTCCATCATGTGAAACCGCCCATCCGCATGGTTAAACCACGATCCATTTTAAGAGATTTGAGATTTCACATCTCGTAACTCTAGGATCAGGCCTTTTATCACCCTAGATCTTCTTCTTCCCTGGTCTCTTTCCTTCCTTGGTGCGTTTGGAGCACCTCTTCTGGAGAAGAATCGTGCGCCCATGCTGGATCCTTTCCTGATCACTCTTGGAGTCCTTGGAGTTCTTCTTCTACATGTTGCGCATCCCCAATTCTTGGTGTGAGGAGAAAAACTTCGATCCTTGATCATCCAAGTAGGGGTTTTCCTTCATCTCTCTTAATTGTGCATCATGTGGGGTGGGTATAATGATGTTTCCTTCTGGACATGAATGAAACTAAACCTTAATGAAGATAATAAACAGAACTTTAAAGAATGAAGGGTTGTGAACGATGATTATGTTTTTGTATTCTTTTATAATCTTTTATATATGTTGTGAATTTTATGGGCTTATGCCCACTGGAAATTGTGGTCGTTGGTGGTCCTTTCGTACGCACTAATAAGGCTCTGTTTTCTGGAAAATCTTGTGATTGAATGACTGTGACATGAAACTGGTTAATTACGTAATCTTGGTTGATTAAATGAATGAATTATGAATAATAATCCTTGTGTGATCACCCCGGTTAACCAAACGAAATGAAGTAACTTAATGAATGGTGTTGGATAAATCTGAGAACTCCCTTTCTTTGTTCTGGTAATGTGTATGGTTGTTCTGTTTGATGCCTTGTGGGGTGGCATGGATGGGGATGGAATCTCTGGTTGAGAAGTGGTTGGTTTGTGGATTAAAGTCCATGTGGATCCGATATGTTGGGTCTTGGTTTGGTCCCAGTACTTCTAGGGATCTCACAGATCCCTTTCGTTGTAGTGACTTTACAAGAGAACCGGGTGTGAATTCTTAAATGTATGTTTGGATGTTTTGTTTCAGTTGTTGTTCTTGGATTATGGTTATGCATGTTAGTTTCCCGGTAGTGGGGGAAATATTTAAATGAAATCACCTAAATACGATAGCGAGAACTGGTACAATGGGGGAATTTTTTTGAAAGAAACAGGTTGTTCTCTGGTTATGGTTGTTGTGCAATTGTGCATATAGGGATAACAGTGAGAGTGGTTGTGTATGGGATAGTTGTCTATTTTGAAACCCTTAGGTTGGGATGAGTTCTTGTTTACCTATATGTATAATATTTAGTTCTTTTGTTTCTTATATACACCCCACCCATGTTGATCACTTCATTCCAAACACCCCCATTTCATGGGGGAGGGTGTTTTTTCCAACATTCTTATGAGTGGCTAGTTATTAACTCCTTTATGATCCCTCTCCTAGGTAGCCCAAGACTCTTAGGGTAGGTTGTGATGGCATAAGGTTTATTATGGCCTAAGACTCTTCGGGCAGGGTGTGTTGTGGTGGTTGGCCCAGGTGTGTGCGGGCAGGTTTGTTTCCCAAGTGTCTTCGGGATGAGACCTAGGTGTTTTCAGGCATGGTAGTGGTTGTTGAGGCACAAGTTTCTTCAGGAATGGCAGTGGTTGTTGTGACCCAGGTGTTTGTGGTCTTGGTTATGTGTGGTTGTAGTGGCCCTAGTGTTTGTGGGAAGGATGGATGTGCGATTGGGATGACCCATATGGTTGTTTTTAGGGGTAGAAGTGGGACTGCAGTGGAACCTATGGGGGAGGTCTGACACATAGGATGTCCTAAATAACCAGTGGGAAAGAAGTGTAGGGTACCCAAATATCAATGTGTTATTACTATTAATTTACCTAACTTGCATTATTTGGGGAGTGTTCCTTGGTGAGGGTGGGTGGATAGTTTCCTTACTAAGTGCTTTGGTTATCTCTATTTCTCACGGGGCATTAGAATGCCTCCCCACTTATGCACGAGAGCTTTTGGTTTTCCCTACTAAGTATACCTTTACACTCACCCTACGTACATAAAACTTCTTTTAGGTTTCTAGGAGGACCTTGAGGACCATTCCAGACTTTTCTAGCTCAAGCTTTGGGAGTTTTTTTTGCTTTTCTTTCTTTTGGTACTTCCCTTTGGAGTTTTCTTGTACCTTGTAGTACTTTATTTTGAACATGCATATGGAAAAAGGGTTTTTGAGATTTACTTTTACTTTATATATTTGGAGTTTTTTGAGATTTACCATCTTATCTCTTGATATTTTTCTATAAAAAGGGTAATTCCTTCCATATTATGTGTGATTCTATACCCTTGGTGCTAGTCTCCACTCCAGGGCCTACTGAATGCAGGACTCAGGGGTCATTATCCCTCCTTCAACTTGAAGAAGGAAGGGTTTGGCAGTTTGTTGTCCCTTTTCTCATCTTGGTGAAAGCAGGTCATGACAGAATGGTATCAAAGGTGATGGTTGAGAGATAGGATGGAGTTCGGGGGTTAGGCACAGTGAGGATTTCATGGGATGGTAGGGAAACTGTTTTAGGAAATATTGGTGTGTGAAATAGGTTAGGGAAGACTGGCTAGGACATGGTATTTTAGGGCCCCCCTGATCTGATGTAAGGACTATGAACTTACCAAATGATCAAGTGATGATACACTGATTGCAGGGTAGAGGACCTAGGAAAGGTACACACATCATAATGACTTGTGTTCTTGTGAGTTTTTGGTGTTCTAGGGAATTTAAAATGAATAACAATTTTAAGAAAAATTTAAAATAGATCTTCTACACTACTCGGTCTTAGGAATTCCTTGTTTACCTTGAAGCTATGACACCGAGACGACGCACATGAGTAGTGCGATCGATAGAGGACCAGGAAAATGATTTGGCTGACCAGTGGAGGATTGATCGAGAGGAGGAGGACGACTAGTGGAAGAATACACTTCATGCCTTTTAGCAGTAGACCCTTGGGAAGTACGGGGGCAGCGTCTCAAACATGGAGACATAAAGATGGATTGAGGAGTTAGTGATAGCTTTCAGCTTGATCTGGGATCCTATTGAGTATTGGGTTCCTCTGTCCATAATCTAGATGTGGGGAGAGGCATGTCAGTGGTGGATACTCTATCTTAGAGAGAAGAAGGAAGCTGAGGTTTTGTAGACCGACTTCGAGAGGGAGTTCCGGGCAGAATTCCTCTCTTCCACGATGAAGGATGAAAATAGGCAGGAGCTACTCTCCCTAAAGAATGTGAGTATGTCATTAAGGGAGTTGGGGATCAAGTTCAAGGATCTCCTTCATTTTGTTCTAGATCTATTCCCGAATAAGGAATCATGGGAAAGATTCTTAGAGGAGGCACTCCGACCTTCCCTGCAGTATGTTGTCACTCCCTTTACTCTACCGACGTACTTGGAGGTCCATAAGAAAGATGAAGTAGTAGAGAGGATGCACATGCTGGGAGGTGTTCCATGAGAGGGGAGCCAATTGATCTCATCAAAGGGGAAGTCCATTAGCAGAAGGCCTCCAGCCTCAGGTCCATCCAGGTTTCGACTGATGGGGAGCAGACCTCAACAGTTCCAATTTTGATCTCCCAATCCTCACCCTTTCTCCAAGAACCTTGGTCCGATGTGTTTTAACTATGGAAACCATGGGAATCTTCAAAATCAGTTCCCAGACCAAGTTCAATACAGTATAGGTGGGAAGGTTCAGCGCCCACCTTAGTAGTAGTAGTTTCTAGCTAGACCCTTTCAGCAACAGTAGTAGGGACAACGGGCTCCCACTCCTCTGAGAGTAGACATTGCAGCAGGAGGCTAACCTCAGGGTGCTCCTCAGAGACCTCGACTAGGGTGTGGTTGGGGAGGTGGCCGATAACTGAGGGGCAGAGGATCTGGGTGTGGGCAGTTTCATACCCAGAGGCAGCAGTTCCAGTTGGGATAGAGATCATTTGAGGTACGAACAACTTGTTTAGTACTCTTTCTTCTACCTTGTTTAATTTAGGAGCCTTTCACTCCTTTGTTACACCCAGTCTAGCCCATGTTCTGGGTTTGGATGTAGAGAGACTTCCTATTCCCCTGGTATTGAGTACACCAGTCGGAGGTCAGACCAACTTGTCTTACATTTGTTGATGATACAGGATAATGTTGGGGCCACATAAGTCCAATGGGGACCTTATTTTTCTACATATGCCACTATATGATATCATTTTAGGCATCAAATGGTTGTTCTCTATGTGTTACATTATTGAATACTTTTGAGGAAGGGTCGTGTTCTCATATATGGGTGGACAAAGTATAGCTTTTGTCGGTAAGCGGAGTTGCTGGGAGGGAAGTCGATGTATGGAGCCCCTTATTTTCATTCTAGCCGAGCTGTCTGTGGAACCATCAGACTCATAGATGGTGAAAGTCCCAAGGATCATTAGTGAGTTCCTGGACATCTTCCCTAGAGAGGTGGTTATTTTACCCCCTCGATGTGATGTTGAGTTTAAGATAGACTTGCAACCCGGAGCCCATCCGATTTCGATGGCTCCCTATCAGATGGTGCCTTATGAGTTGTGGAAGTTATAGATCCAGGTTGATGCCCTAATGAAGAAGTATTTTATCTGACCAAGCACATCACCATGGGGTGCTCCAGTCATGTTCACAAAGAAGGCAGAAGGTGGTCTCAAGTTGTGTATAGACTACTGAAGATTGGATTAGGTGACGGTCAAGAACCGTTACCCCCTCCTGAGGATCGAAGACCTTTTTAAAAAGTTGAAGGGATAAGGTTGGTTCTCCAAGATCGAACTATGGTTGGGATATCACCAGTTGAGGGTGAAGGAGGGTGACATCTCGAAGACTACTTTCAAGTACATATATGGGCACTTTGAGTTCGTGGTCATGTCGTTCGGCGTTACAAATGCACCAGCCATGTTCATGGGACTCATGAACTCTATTTTCCACAAGTATTTGGACCGGTTTGTAGTAGTTTTTATTGACGTCATCCTGATCGACTTGAGATCAGAGGAGGATCACACCGAGCATCTGAGGATGGTTTTAGAGGTCATTCGACACCACCAACTCTACGAGAAGTTTTCCAATTACAAGTTCTAGACACGAGAGGTGCACTTCCTTGGGCACGTGGTGTCCCAACAGGGAATAGTAGTAGACCCATCGAAGGTTGAAGCAGTTATTTTTTGGGAATCACCCAAGAATGTGGTAGAGGTTTACAGTTTCCTGGGACTAGCAGGTTACTACTGGAGGTTTGTACCCAACTTCTCTCAAGTTGCAGTGCCTTTGAAGGACTTGACCAGGAAAGACCAGGCTTTTGTTTGGAGTGATCAGTGCTATAATGCTTCCAGCCTAGGATTGGGGTGTGTGCTGATGTACCAGTAGGGAGTGATCTTTTATGGGTCTAGGTAGTTACATCCTCACGAATGTAACTATGCCACCCATGAATAGGATCTTACAGTGGTTGTGTTCGCGTTGAAGTTGTGGCAACATTACCTTATCAGGGAATGCTTCGTGATCTTCACAGATCACAAGAGCTTGAGGTATTTCTTCTCCCAGTGAGACATGAACTTGTAGAAATAGAGGTGGATGGAGTTCCTATATAACTACGACTTTGAGATATCCTACACCTAAAGAAATGGAAATGTTGTGGATGATTCCTTGAGAAGGAAGTCACAGAAGGATGTGGTTTGGGAATCAGAAGATTCTTGGAAAGTAATGGAGGAGTTGGTTGCTTTACGTCTGAGCATGAGAGTGGAGGATGGTAGAGGCTGTCTGTTCTAGATGACAGTGCAGTCTTCCTTGGAACAGTAGGTGGAGGAGTCTCAGTGGGAGGACTTAGAGGCCGAAGTGATGCATGATCGTGTTGGCCAGGGCAATGCTCTAGAAGGATAGTCAGAATATGGTCAGAATCTGATGTTGTTTCAAGGAAATCTATTTTTCCTGGTGAAAATGCATGAGAGAGTTCTCGTTGAGTTCAATAACTCACCCCTGGTGGTAAAACCATGAGTTTCCAAGATGTATCAGAGATTGAGGGGTCAATTTTGGTGGCCTGAGGTGAAGCAGACAGTGGAGAAGTTTGTGGAAAAGTGACTCATGTGTTAGTAGGTGAAGGCTGAGCACCGTGTCCTAGGAGGTCTCTTGCATCCTTTAGATGTCCCTGAGTAGAAGTGGTATGACATCTTGATGGATTTCGTCATGAGAATACCCAAGGTTAAAAGAGGCTGAGATGCTATCTGGGTGGTGGAAGACCGGCTAAAGAAATCAGCTCACTTCCTAGAAATCAAGGAGTCGAGTGCGGTGGATTCCTTAGCATAAAGCCACATGGATGAGGTGGTGAGTTTTTACAGAGTTCCTAGAACCATAATTTCAGATCAGGATACATGCTTTACTTCCTAAGTCTGGAGGGGATTACAACATACTTTTGGCACCCAGCTATGCCTTAACACTGCTTTCCACCCCCAGACAGATGGGAAGATAGAGAGGACCATAAAAATGTTGGAAGACATGTTACAGGCATGTATTTTGGACTTTGGGAGATTGTGGGTACAACACTTTCCTCTGGTAGAGTTTGCCTACAATAATAGCTATCACTCTACCATTGACATGACACCATTAAAATCCTTGTATGGAAGACCATGTTGTTTTCCCATTTTCTGGATATAGGTTGGGGAGATAGGTGTTATTGGCCTGGAGGTGGTGTAGAGAACTAAGGAAAAAGTACAGCTTGTGCGTGAGAGGATGAAGGTGGCTCAGAACCGACAAAAGTCGTATGCCGATCATAGGAGGAGACCCGTGGAGCTCAAGGTTGGGGACGACATGTTCTTAAAGGTCTCTCCTTGGCGTGGGTAGTAGAGGTTCAGTAGTGGGACTAAGCTTTCTCCCAGGTTTGTTGGAACCTTTGAGGTGTTGCGGCGAGTCAGAGAAGTGGCTTATCAGCTGGTGCTACCACTGTCTCTACAGAGGGTCTACGACGTCTTCCATGTGTCTCAGCTCCGTCAGTATCTACACGATGACTCATACATTCTCGATTGGGGAGATATGGATATCGATGACGATGCGACATTCATAGAGAGACTAGTGAGAATCAAAGATCATGAGGATAAGGTGCTTTATGGATGAACCACTCCCTTGGTTCATGTGTTATGGAGGCATGGTGTCCTTGAGGAGAGTACCTGGGAGCGGGAGGCACAAATGCGTGCCCAGTACCCAAAGTTGTTTTGAGTTTTGTTTTGCGTTGTTTTGTACTTGGATATGATGTAATGCTTGAACTCATTTGCTATGAGATGGATTGTTTTACTTATTCTATGAATATGCGAAAATTCCTGATTGTGGGGAAGGAAGGACCTGATCCCTAATCAAGACGCATTATGGTGGATGTGATTAAACCCGTGTGGGCGAGTCAGTGCTGCCCAAAGCGGATAGTATCTTGAAATGGGGGAAGAAACTCCCTAATCCATATATCTAGATGGTTTGAATTTTGTGTTTGTGTGGTTTCCTAGTGTTTCTACAGTTGTTCAAGATATGGGTTAGAGAAATTCTCCTGGATGTTGAGGGTTGATCTATCTTTTGAACAACTCTAGATTGGTTCGTCCCTGAGATGTATCTTGCGAGGTGGTTGTTCGGAACCCACTATTTTCTTCGAGTTTACTCTTAAATTCTTGGGGATGAGAATAGTTTGAGTGGTATTTGATGTAATGTCTTGGACCCTCCTTGACCTTTACTTTGTCAAATTCTGGTGTTTGGGGTGTCCTGGACCCCATTGGTGAGTCAGGAGGGTGTCAGTGTCGGTGGAAGGGTGTCGCCATTGTGTCACTTATCGGTGACACCGATCGGTGTGTTGCTGATTGGTCTCACTGATCGGTGTGTTGCAGATCAATCTCACCAATTGATATTTCCCCGATTGGTCTCATCAATCAGTGTGTCCCTGATTGGTCTCACCAATCGATGTACCTCCAATCAGTGTGTCACCGATTGGTCTCACTGATCGGTGACGCACCCGAACAGTACCACCGTGGAGTGTCGGGGTTCATTCACTTAGTTTTCCCATAACACCTATTTTAAGTTTTATTGCCTCTTTTAAAGTGGTTTAAGGCCATTTAATCCCATAAATGGTATCTTAAATCCTCTAACAGTGGAGCAACCCCATTTTACACCTTTTCCGCGTTTCCAACTTAGACCCTCTGACGTGTTTTCTCTGTTTAAAGGATATCCATCAACTCACACCCATCCGTAGGTCTATCTTAACCATCTTAGAGTGGAATTATTAAATCTAAATTAATTCCATTGTGTGAAACCTCCCAGCCACGTGGTTAAACCACGATCCGTTTTTAAGCACTTTGAGATTGCACATCCCGTAACTCTAGGATCAGGCCTTCTATATAACACCCCAAACATTTTATGGTATGCTTCTCTTAAATACATTCAATTCATAGACTATATTTCATAAAGAACTATGTTCCTTTGAAACAACACTTGGTTATTTAAGAGAGTTAAAACCTAGACATTAAACATAAATTTTCCACTTTTATGTTTTGAATTTCGAAAAACGGTCATTTAGAGTTGTGACCACTAAGTCATTTGAAGTCTGATAGAACCAACTTGATTTTTTGATAAATAGTAACTTACCCCTATGAATAGTAATATGAATATTAATATGACCCTTATAAATAGTAAATAATGATAATATTTTATTTTCTTAAGTTAATAAGATAATGAGATCTTAATTAATTTTTCAATGTGATATAAAACTAATTATATCTTTAAAATTGTTATTTTTTGAATTAACTATGATTTTATTTAAAAATTAAATTAAAAAGACTTAGAAAATTATTTTTAAAAAATTGAGTTCATTTTTTAATTCTAAATGTCGAAAAATGGTTAGGGTGAATTTTTGGAATTTTTCTAAAATACTTGATTTTTTCGTGAATAGTAAAAATATAGTTTTGAGTTTTCGGTAGTTTAATGACATCATAATGAAGTGATAATTAAATATAAATGTATGGTAGACTTGTGTATAGTAACTTATGACATGATGTGTCCTAAGTGGAAAAAACCATGGGCAAATACCATGGGCAAGCCCATGGTTTTTCAAAAACCACTATTGAGGTGTCCCTTTTAATTAATAAAAAACTCCCTCTTAATTACTATAAAGACCCACTCACCCCACTTCATTTTCTTTCATTAAAAACTCATTATCCTAGAATATCTGGTAGTATTACCTCCCTAGGAGTCCTCTCAAGGTATCCTCAAACCCCCAAGGTCCCAACCTTTATGTTTTGGGAGTTACTCTACAAGGTAAGAGAATCAACCACCCTTCTCTTTTCTTAAAGCTTTCATTTTATGTTTTCTATTTTATTTTAAATTGGATTATTTTGGGATATTTCATTCCATATTTACCTTACTTACCATATAATTTAATATTGATGAGATACCCCCTTTCTCTAATAAAACTATTTTATTAAATTTTAAGTGACGTCGTTAGGCTGCCGAATTTTCATAAGAGATTTCTCAATTTTTCTTCTATTTTGAGTTCCATTATTTTATACTTATTTCCTCATATCCCCTCATAAAAATGATATGATAATTAAAATACCTTAAATAAAATATAATTATATTATTTTAATGTAATATTTCATCATCATCTCTCTTTCCCCCTCCTCTTATACTAAAAATGAAAACATCATCCGAGATGTGTTAATTTATCACATTCAAGGACGACGGGTTCTCAATTTACATTACCATATTCAATTATGGTCATGAAACCATTTTTATGGTTTAATCATATCATAATATATGAATTTAACCTCATTAATGTTCTGTAATACCATTACACTCATAATATGGAATAATAATACAAAACAAGTTCGTTGTGCACAAAACTGCCAAGCTTAATCCAAGCGTTTATCAATAACTTTTAACTAATGATTAATCCTCAAGTATAAAACAAAAAATCATTATAAGATCATTCATATATATTTTATATCACTGATAATATATATTAAAAATTCTTTATGTTTAACCACATTTCAAACAAACTTCTATTCATGAATACAAGTAAACGAATCATGAAAACCAAGGAAGAAAATGCTTCCAAAACAATAAAATTGAACCTCTTAAACCCATAAAAGGGCCATGAATGAACCTAATAAGGTTATAATAAATAAATTAAAATAATAATAGGTTATGTAATTATTAATTAATGAAGATAAATTTTATTATTCATGTCATTAAAACAAATTAAGAACACACTCGATCATAAGGTAAGGGGTTTCTTATCTCACTTTTAATTCTGTGATATTTCCATTGTTCGCCACTTATTTCTTGTATATGGTATATGTGTACTTAAATTTAATATATAATAATATTATTATATTTATATTCATGGTATTAAATGGTTCATTTTATGGTTATTAAGTTCTGGTCATATGATTCGACCGATTACATTGTGGTAAGAGACTTTGTCTCAACTACCATTTTGTTGTGACTAACTTTGTATTGTGCACCTAATAATCTTTATGTGGCATACCTATTGACCATTTGAGATCACTTTTCATTTTAAATTATATTTCTATTAAATATCCACAATCTCATATCATATATATGTTTATTTTCTAAATCGTATACCATTTTACATACGGTGTATAATTGAAAAGTTATTTTAACTATAGAAATATTGATGAATACGTATTCTCTACTCTATACAGATATTGAAAAGGCATATTTATCTTTGTATTAAATCAATGTATATAGAATTATTTGGACTTTAAGTGGCGGGTGGGGCCTTCTATATCCCCTCGATGCATTGACAGGTCTCATGAGACAAATTAGTTGGCAACAAACTCTTCAAGTTTGTTTCCAAAAATCAGACGGGTTTCTACCCACAAAACTAAACCGTTTTAATGGTATTATGGTATCATGTTCCAGATACATGACATCCAATTAGCAAGCATTCTCTTTATTCATTATTAGTTATTACTATCCATGAGGTTTTCACTATGACAAAATCTATGGATGCAGTTTCATTCTCAGTTTATTAATGGTGTGAGTTTTTCATTTATTTACCATGCCATGTTGATTATATAAAATTGTTTATAATTCAGTTATTATTGATTCACGATTCCACCATTTTTAACCCTTAATGATCATTTTAGATCACCCCTTTCATTGTTTACCTTCAACAGGTGATGAAAATGAGATCATTTATTGAGTTCCTATGGATGCAGTTTTTTAGTTTTTGTTATGTATTGTATTTTGTAACCTTTTCTAATGTAATTTGAGTTACATTTATGTATCTAGTTTCTTCAAGACTACTAAAATGATCATTCCTTTAGTATTTTCATTACTTCTAACTATGCCAATATAACAAGTAATGCACCGACTCTGGTCTAGATGAGTCTGGGTGTTACAGTTGGTATCAAAGGAAGTTTAGTAGAAAACTTGGATACTAGAGTAGGAAATGTATAGTAGGGAACAAATCCCTAAGGTAGTATTTGAGGATAAATGTACAAGAACGTCCGGGTATTTTGGTAAGGAATAGATTATGTGAATCTTTCTAGCAAATACATCCCTGTCTGGATATGAGTAGGTAGAGGTGGCTCTTGAACAGATGTAACTAGGAGTGAAAGCTCCGACAAGGAGTTTCCGGCTTGACTCGGGGTATCCTAGTACATGAAAATGGGCCTTGCTGCACTCTTGGTTACGACACTCCCGGGGGATATGCTTAGGATAATTCATATTTTATTTATAATCCATTATAAAGGATTTAAATGTAAATTATTCCTCAAAGAAACCATTTTTCTGATTATGGTATTATCCATGCGTAGGATCTCAATTTATGCTAAGTATTTTGTTAAGTTAAGATTATACATTATGATTAATACCCTAATATAGTGTGTTCCATTATTTATAAATGGCATCTAATGGAAGAAGGGGAGTCAATACTCATGGGTAATGTAGGGATATCCCCACTGATCATGTCAATGCAGTCAATGTTGGAGCAGATCATATCATGACCATATTGAGACTACTTACTCAAGTTGTAGCGAATAACCATTACACACCTGTGTTGGATCATTTTATGCGGTAAAAGCCCCCATATTTTAGTGGGACTACTAATCCAGTGGTTTCTGATCAATGGATCAAGTCCCTTGAAAATATATACATGGCATTAAGATGCAATGAAAATGAAAAGGTAGTACTGGCAGTATATTGTCTTAAGGGAGACACTGATCAATGGTGGTCCTTGATTTAGAATACCACAGAGGAAGAAGAAATAGAAGATATGGAATAGAGGAATTTTAAGGAAATATTCTTCGAAAAATATTTCCTTCATGAGAAACGAACCGAAATGAAGAGGAAATTCCTTGGCTTAAAGCAAAGGGAAGAAGACAGTGTTGTAGAGTATGCGAATTCCTCCACAAGGATATCCAAGTATGCCATAGATTACATATACAACTCAGAAGACGATATTGATCATTTCTTTGAATGTCTTAAGCCAAGCCTTTGAATGGCACTGAATTCTCAAACATTTTCATCATATGATGAAATTGTATCAAGTTCCATCAAAACAGAGAAGGAATTTTCTATATCAAATTTTTTCAAGGGAAACCAAGATAAAAAGAGGTACTCTAATAACCAAGTGAAAGGTGAAGAGCCAAATAAGAATAAGGGAATGAACAAATTCTCATTATGCGAGAACTGTGAAAATAACCATCTCGGGAAATGCTTAAAAGGCATGGGAGTCTGCTATAAGTGTGATGAAAAGGGTCATCTATCTCATGAATGCAAGGGGAAGAAACAATTTAATGATGTTCAATGCTATAATTATAGAGAGACGAGACACTATTCAAATGAGTGTCCTAAGATCCAAGAAAACACGCCTCAGAAAAAGTTAAGATAGCAAGGGAGAGCTTATGCGATTACAACTGCGGAAGTTGAAGTTCCTAATGATGTGGTGGAAGGTACTTTAATTTTTTCCTCAAACTTAGCTAATAATTTATTTGATTTTGGATCATCTCATTCATTTATATCTTCCCAGTTTTTCAAAAAAATTAGACATATCCAATTTGATTTAATAAAGGAGTTGTTAGTAAAAACTCTTAGGGGATATATCATTGCAACAAAGGCACATCAACTAGTTCCCCTCGTGACACATAAACATGATTTAGTTTCTAACCTTATCATCATACCAATTACTAACTTTGATATAATTCTTGGTATAAATTGGGTGTCAAACTATGATGGAAAGATTTATTTCAAGAAAAAGGAAGTTATAATTTTTGAAAATGGTGTAGAATCTCTTATCTTTAGAGCAGAGACCTCACTATCTGATTCTTATCTAGACCCACACCCAATAGCTCTATTGAATGAAATTATTAGAGAGGAAGAAAACCCAATATCTATGGGTGAGGGAAGAAATCTTCAAATTGAAGATGTTTATATAGTGCAAGAATACATTGATGTATTTCCAGAGGATTTACCTGGGCATCCTCCAGAGCAGGAAATTGAGTATTCCATTAACTTAATTCCTAGTGAAAGACCTATATCAAAGACCCCCTATATAATGACCACTGTGGAGTTAGTGGAGCTAAAGAAACAACTATAGGAGTTGAGTGAAAAATGATTTATTCAACCTAGTGTTTCTCCATGGGGAGCCCCTGTCTTGTTTGTCAATAAGAAAGATGGATCCATGAGGTTATGCATTGATTACATGGAAATCAATGCTATTATAATAAAAAATAAGTATCATATGCCTTAGATTGATGATTTATTTGATCAAATTTATGGAGATAAATACTTTTATAAGATTTACCTTCGATCCATATATCATCAGCTACGAGTGACGAAGGAAGATATTCCTAAGACAACATTTCGAACCAGGTATGGGTATTACAAGTTTATAGTGATTCCTTTTGGACTGACTAATGCACCCTCTATTTTCATGGATTTAATTAATATATTTTTCAAGGAATATCTTAATAACTTTTTTGTGGCATTCATTGATGATATCCTGGTATACTCAAAAAGATATGAAGATCATGAGGATCACTTGTGGATTATTCTGAAAACTCTTAGAAGAAATGAATTATATGGGAAGTTTAGCATGTGAGAATTCTAGCTTCAATTAGTTTCTTTTCTAGGCCATATTGTCTCTAAGGATGGAATCCTAGTTGATCCTGCAAAGACAAAGGCAATCCAATATTGGCCCATGCTAACAAATATAACCAAGGCACGTGGTTTTATTGGCTTAGAATGTTACTATCAACATTGCGTTCAGAATTTTTCCCGACTGGCTAATCCGCTAACCAAGATCACAAATAAAGGAGTCAAGTTTGTGTGGAAAAAATAATGTACAGAATGCTTCGAAGAATTGAAAAGAATATTGGTGAATTCTCCAATTTTGACTCTTCCATCTAGAAGTGATGGATTTGTAATATATAGTGATGCATCAAAGAATGGGCTGGGTTGCGTCCTTATACAAAATGTAAAGTTATTGCTTATTCATCAAGGTAGTTGAGTACTCATGAGAAAAATTATCCAACACATGATATTGAGTTAGCAGCTATAATCTTTGATGTGAAAATATAGAGACATTATCTTTATAGTGAAAAATGTGAGATATACACAGATCACAAGAGTTTGAAATACATTTTTACACAAAAAGAACTCAAAATGAGGCAAAGGTGATGGCTTGAGTTACTCAAATATTATGATTTTTCAATACACTACCACCTAGGAAAGGAAAATAAGGTGACAGATGCATTAACCAGAAAAGATCATGGAATTCTGACTCAAATGAGGATTGAGAGAGATCCTATATTCATGGATCTATTAAAGATGGATATGAGAATTGTTAAGAAAGGGGAAAAATATTTCCTCCTTCAAATGATTGCTAAACCATATTTACTAGAGAAAATAAAAATCTCTCATTCTTATGATGAAAATATACACAAGAAAATTATTGCTGTTAAGAATGGGAGATTAGAAGACTTCATGTATGAGGAAGGAGTTATGAAGTTTGGGAAGATGTTATGTGTTCCATCAGTACCTGAGCTAAAAAGGGAACTATTAGACAATGCTCATAGATCAAATTTCTCTATACACTTGGGCAGCAAAAAGATGTATAGAGATCTGAAGGAATATTTTTGGTGGGATAATATGAAGTGGGAAATTGCTGACTACGTGTCAAGGTGTCTAGTTTGTCAAAAAGTGAAGGCAGAGAGACAACATCCTAGAGGAGTGATGCAACCTCTACATATTCCTATGTAGAAGTGGGATAACATTATGATGGATTTTTTCACTGGACTACCGAGGACACCTAGAAGGAATGATGCAATATGGGTAATTGTTGATCGTCTCACAAAATCAGCACATTTTCTTCCTATAAGAGAGGATTTACCACTTGAGCGCCTGAAAAGACTTTATATTAATGAAGTTTTAAGACTTCATGGTGCACCTATATCGATTGTGTCTAATAGAGATCCTCATTTTACATCAAAATTCTAGAAAAGTCTCCAGAAGGCTTTGAATACTAAGCTTCATATGAGTAATTCTTATCACCCCCAAACCAACGGACAGTCTAAAAGGACTATTCAAACTTTAGAAGACATGATGATGTCATGATCTCTTGACTTCCAAGGTATATGGGACCAATACTTTCCTTTGGTGTAATTTTCCTACAATAATAGTTTCTATTCTACTATTCAAATGGCTCCATATGAAGCATTATATGGAAATATATGTTGAACTCCAACTTGTTGGGACAAAGTTGGTGAGAGGAAACTTATAGTCCCAGAACATATTGAAGATACCATGAAAAAGGTAAAGATGATCCAAGCCCATATTAAAGCATCCCAAAGTAAGCAGAAGAGTTATGCTGACAACCAGAGAAAGGATTTGGAATTCCAAGTGGGATATCATGTCTTTCTGAAAGTATCTCCATGGAAGGGTGTCTTAAGGTTCGGTAAGAAAGGGAAACTGAGCCCCAAGTACATCGGACCGTTTGAAATTATGGAAATAATAGGAGCAACAAATTACCATTTAGCAATGCCTCCAAGTCTCTCTAAATTCCACGATGTGTTCCATATGTCATTGTTGAAGAAATAATTCCAGACCCAATGCATGTACTCACCTATGAAGAAATAGAACTGGAACTTGATTTGTCATACTATAAAGAGCCTATTGGGATTCTTGACACAAGGTGGCAGGTATTAAGAAATCGAACAAATCCTCTAGTAAAAGTTCTTTAGAGAAACTAGAATATGAAGGAAGAAACATGAGAACCAGAGGATTTCATGAAGAAGAACCACCCACATCTTTTTGGTGGGCTTTATACACAAAATTTCGAGGACTAAATTTCTGAAGGAGGGAATAATATAACACCCAAAACATTTTATGGTATGATTCTCTTAAATACATTCTATTCATAGACTATATTTCATACAACACTGTGTTCCTTGGAAACAACACTTGGTTATTTAAGCGATAGTCAAAACCTATCCATTAAACATAAATTTTCGACTTTTATGTTTTGAATTTTGAAAAACGGTCATCTAGAGTTGTGACCAGTAAGTCATTTGGAGTCTGATAGAACCAACTTGATAATTTGATGAATAGTAACATACCCTTATGAATAGTAATATGACCTTTATAAATATTAAATAATGACAATATTTTATTTTCTTAAGCTAATAAGATAATGAGATCTTAATTAATTTTTCAATGTGATATAGAACTAATTATATCTTTAAAATTGTTATTTTTAAAATTAACATTGATTTTATTTAAAAATTAAATTAAAAATAATTAGAAAATTATTTTCAAAAAATGTAGTTCATTTTTTAATTCTACAAGTCGAAAAATGGTTAGGGTGAATTTTTGGGATTTTTCTAAAATACTAGATTTTTTTGTGAATAGTAAAAATACAGTTTTGAGTTTTCGGTAGTTTAATGACATCATAATGATGTAATAAATAAATATAAAAGTCTGGTCGACTTTTGTACAGTAACTTATGATATTATGTGTCCCAAGTGGAAAAAACCATGGGCAAATACCATGGGAAAGCCCATGGTTTTGCAAAAACCACTAATGAGGTTTCCCTTTTTATTAATAAAATACTCCCTCTTAATTACTATAAATACCCACTCACCCCACTTCGTTTTATTTCATTACAAACACATTATCCTCAAATACCTGGTAGTATTACCTCCATATGATTCCTCCCAAGGTGTCCTCAAACCTCCAAGGTCCTAACCTTCAAGTTTTGGGAGTTACTCTACAAGGTAAGAGAATCAACCACCCTTCTCTTTTCTCAAATATTTCATTTTATGTTTTCTATTTTATTTTAAATTGGATTATGTTGTGATATTTCATTACATATTTAACTTAATTCCCATATTATGTAATATTGATTAGATAAACTCTTTCTCTCATCAAACTATTTTATTAAATTTTAAGTGACGCTGTTAGGCTGTCGAATTTTCGTAAGGGATTTCACAATTTTTTTTTTCTATTTTGAGTTACTTTCTTTTATACTTATTTCCTAATATCACATCATCAAAATACTATGATAATTTCAGTACCTTACATAAAATAGAATTATATTATGCTAATGTAATATTTCATCATCATCTCTCTTTCCCCCTCCTATACTAAAAATGAAAACACCATCCGAGATGTGTTAATTTATCACATTCAAGGACGACAGGTTATCAATTTACGTTACCATATTCAATTTTGGTCATGAAACCATTTTTATGGTTGAACCATATCAGAATATATGTATTTAATCTCATTAATTTTTTGGAATCCCTACACACTCATAATATGGAATAATAATACAAAACAAGTTCATTGTGCACAAATCCGCCAAGCTTAATCCAAGCATTTATCAATAACTTTTAACTAATGATTCATCCTCAAGTATATAAACCAGAATAATTATAAGATCATTCATATATATTTTATATCACTAATAATATATATTAACAATTCTTAATGTTTAACTACATTTCAAACGAACTTCCATTCATGAATACAAGTAAATGAATCATGAAAACCAAGGAAGAAAATGCTTCCAAAACAATAAAATCGAACCTCTTAAACCCATAAAAAGGGCCATGAATGAACCTAATAAGGTTATAATAAATCAATTACATTCATAGGAGGTTATGCAATTATTAATTTATGAAGCTAAATTTTATTATTCAGGTCATTAAAACAAACGAAGAACACACTCGATCATAAGGTAAGGGGTTTCTTATCTCACTTTTAATTATGTGAGATTTCCATTGTTCACCACTTATTTCTTGTATGTGGTATGTGTGTACTTACATTTGATATATAATAAAATTATTCTATTTATATTCAAGGTATTAAATTATTCATTTGATGGTTATTAAGTTATGGTCATATGATTCGACTGATTACATTGTGGTAAGGGACTTCGTCTCAACTACCATTTTGTTGTGACTAACTTTGTATTGTGCACCTAATAATCCTTATGTGGTGTACCTACTAACCATTTGAGATCAATTTTCATTTGAAATTATATTTATATTAAATATATATAATCTCATTTCATAGATATGTTTATTGTCTAAACCGTATACCATTTTACATACGGTGTATAATTGAAAAATTATTTTAACTATGGAAATATTGATGAATACGTATTATCTACTCTATACGGATATTGAAAAGGAATATTTATCTTGTATTAAATCAATGTATAAATAATGATTTGGAATTGAATTGGTGGGTGAGTTTTGCTATATCCCCTCGATGCATCGATAGGTCTCATGAGACAAATCAGTTGGTGACAAACCCTTCGAGTTTGTTTCCAAAAATCAGATGGGTTTCTACCCATAGAACTAAAACATTTTAATGGTATTATGGTATCATGTGCTAGATACATGATGTCCAATTAGCAATCATTCACTTTATTCATTATCAGTTATTACTATCTATGAGGTTTTCACTATGACAAAATCTATGGATGCAGTTTCATTCTCAGTTTATTAAGGGCGTGAGTTTTTCATTTATTTACCATGCCATGTTGATTATGTCAAATGGTTTACAATTCAGTTATTATTGATTCATGATTCCTCCATTTTTAACCCTTACTAATAATTTGAGCTCACCCATTTCATTTTTTACCTTCAATAGGTGATGAAGAAGAGATCATTCATTGAGTTCCTATAGATGCAGTTTTTAATTTTTGTTTTGTATTGTATTTTGTAACCTTTTCTAATGTAAATTGAGTTACATTTATATATCTAGTTTCTTCAAAACTACTAAACTGATCATTCCTTCAAGATTTTAATTCCTTATAACCATGCCAATATAATAAGTAATGGACTGACTCTGGTCTAGAGGGGTCGGGGTGTTACATTTTATCACCTGATATCTTCTTCTTCCCTAGTCTCTTTCCTTCCTTGGTGCGTTTGGAGTCCCTCTTTCAGAGACGAATCATGCACCCATGCTGCAGCCTTTCCTGATCACTCTTGGAGTCCTTGGAGTTGTTCTTCTACAAGTCACACATCCCCAGTTCTTGGTACGAGGTGAAAAACTTCGATCCTTGATCATCCAAGAAGGGGTTTTCCTTCATCTATCTTTATTGTACATCATGCGGGGTGGGTATAATAATGTTTCCTTCGAGAGATGGATGAAACAAAACCTTAATAAAGATGATAAACAAACATTTAAACAATGAATGGGTGTGAATGATGGTGATGTCGATTTATTTTTTTATCGTCTTTTATTTATGTTGTGAATTTTATGGGATTATGCCCACTAGAAATCGTGGATGTTGGTGGTCCTTTCATGTGCACTAATAAAGATCTATTTTCTAGAAAATATTGTGATTGAATGACTATAACATGGAAACTAGTTAATTATGTAAACTTGGTTGATTAAATGGATTACTGATGAATAAGAATCCTTGCGTGATCACCCTAGTTAACCAAATAGAAAGAAGTAAATTAATTAATGGTGTTGGATAAATCTGAGAACTCCCTTGCTCTATTCTAGTAATGTGTATGGTTGTTCTGTTTGATGCCTTGTGGGGTGACGTGGATAGGGATGGAATCTCTGGTTGAGAATTGGTTGGTTTGTGGATCAGAGGTCATGTGGAGTCAGTATGTTGAGGCTTGGTTTGGTTCTAGTACTTCAAGGGATCTCACAAATCCATTTCGTTGTTGTGACTTTACAAGAGAACCGAGTGTGAATGCTTAAATGTCTTCTTGGCTATTTTGTTTAAGTTTTTGTTCTCAGCTTATGGTTATGCATGTTAGTTGCCCGGTAGTGAGGGAAACCTTTAAATGAAATCACCTAAATACGATAATGAGAACTGGTACAATGGGGGAATTTTTTTGACAGAAATGTGTTGTTCTCTGGTTATGGTTGTTGTGCAATTATGCATGTATGGATTGCAGCGAGAGTGGTTGTGTACAGGCTGGTTGTCTATTTCAAAACTATTAGGTTGTAATGAGTGCTTTTTTACCTATATGTATAATATTTATTTCTTTTTTTTCTCATACACACCCTACCCATGATGAGTATTTCGTAAAAAACACCCCCATTTCATGGGGGAGGGTGTTTTGTTCCAACATTTTTACGATTGGCTGGTTATTAGCTCCTTTTTGCTCCCTATCCCAGGTAGCCCAAGACTCTTTAGGTAGGATATGATAGCCTAAGGTTAATTATGGACCAATAATCTTCAGTCATGGTGTGTTGTGGTGGTTGGCCCAGGTGTGTGTAGGCAGGTTTGTTTCCCAAGTGTCTTCGAGATGAGGCCCATGTGTTTTCAGGCATGGCAGTGGATGTCAAAGCCTAGGTGTCTTCAGGCGTGGCAGTCTTTGTTGTGTCCCAAGTGTCTTCAGGCATGATTATGTGTGGTTGTGGTGGCCTAGGTGTTTGCGTGTAGGATAGATATTCGGTTGGGATGGCTCATATGGTTGTTGTTGGGGGAGGCAGTGGGACTGTAGTGGAACCTGTGGGGGAGGTCTGACGCATAGGATGTCCTAAACAACCAGTGGGAAAGTGGTTCAGGGTACCCAAATATCAATGTTCTATTACTATTACTTTACATGACTTGCAATATTTGGGGAGTGGGCCTTGGTGAGGCTATGTGGATAGTTTCCTTGCTAGGTGATTTGGTTATCTCTATTTCTCATGGGGCATTAGAATGCCTCCCCACTTGTGCACAAGTGATTTTGGTTTTCCCTACTGAGTATACCTGTATACTCACCTTACATATATAAAACTACTTTTAGGTTTCCAGGAGGACCTTGAGGACCATGCTAGACTTTACTAGCTCGGTCTTCGGGAGTTGTTTCTCTTTTTATTTCTTTTGGTACTTCCCTTTGGAGTTTTCTTGTACCTTGTAGTACATTATTTTGAACATGCATATAGAAAAAGGGTTTTTGGGATTTACTTTTACTTTCTGTATTTGGAGTTTTTTGAGATTTACCATCTTATCTCCTGATCTTTTTCTATAAAAATGGTAATTACTTCCATATTATGTGTGATTCTATACCCTTGGTTCTAGTTACCACTCCAGAGCCTACTGAAGGCAGGACTTAGGGGTCATTATACCTCCTTCAACTTGAAGAAGGAAGGGTCTAGTAGTTTGCTGTCCCTTTCTTCATCTTAGTGAAGGTGGGTCATGCCAGTATCCATGGTGAGGATGGGAAATTAGTATACCTGTTTAGGTGATGAGTTATTTTCACTTGTTGTTCACTAGGCTTTAGCATGATTTCTTTACTTTTGCATGAGAGGATCCTGGGAGGATCCTACTAAGTATACTGTTATACTCACCCTATGTATATATAAACTATTTTTAAAGTTACTTGGAGTAGGTTGAATATTAGGCTAGTTACTATTAGCTTGGGGTTGTAGGAGCTATTCGAGCTTTGTGGTTTCTGTTGTTTTTACATACTTTTGGTACTCGTAATTTTCCCTTTCAGTTGTAGTAGTTCTTCCATGACATTACATATGTGTACTTGTGTTTTCTATTATATTGCAGTCTGACTTGGAGTTGGTTGGTGTCTATCTTATATATATCTTTCTCATGTGTTCTCTTAGAGGGTAATGCATCCCATTTGTGTGTTTACTATACCCTCAGTGCTAATCGCCAACTCGGGGCCTACTGAAGGTGGGACTTTGGGGTCACTATCTCCCTTCTCAAATTTCTAACCCTGGAGGGGTACACCTTGTGGGGAGGGGGTCATGATAGAGTGGTATCAAATATATGGCTGAGGGATAGAATGGAGTTTTGTGTTAGGCATAGGTGGGGTTGCATGGGTTGGTAGGGAAATAGTGTCATATAAGTTTATCAAGTGATGTAAACACTGGAGACCAGATGATACATAGGCATTTAGGCCCCCCCTGTGATCTGATGAAAAAACCATTATGTTTTCAGTGGCTACTAAATGAGCTGATACTAGTTACATGGTAGAGAACTAGGAAAGGATCATGCATAATTCTTCTTTGTGCCTGTGTTTGAATAGGTAGAACTTGGGATATGTTAACCTAAAATGAATAAAAGAAAACAATTAATTAATTAATGTTGAGTCTTCCATATTCTATTTTTAGGAGATCTAACTATTTTTTATTTTGAAAGCATGGCTCGGAGTCAACGTCCTCATCAGGTTCTCATAGAAGATGTCCAGCAGGCTATTCCAACAGATCACCACAGGGTGGAGGTTAATGATGACAACACATGGAGGAGGACACTCTACGAGTTTCAGTTCCAGAGTCTATAGAAGTATGAGGTCTACATTTCAGATGTAGTCATGGAATACTGGTTGGAGGAGGTTAAGATAGCCTTCAGTTCGATCCATGCTCAGAAGGAGCACTGGGTGTCTTTGGTTGTGATGATGCTGTGTGGATCAGTGAGGTAGTGGTGGTTCTTTTTCCTCAGGGATCGCGAGGGGTTGATGATCTCATGGGAGGAGTTTTGAGATAAGTTCAGAGTTGAGTTTCTTTCTTTGACCGTGAAGGCATCCAGTCACCAGGAGCTTCTTACCCTTCAACAGGGGAGCTTCAGTGTGTGATATTTTAGAATCTATTTTAGGAACCTTTTATGATATGCTTCAGACCTATTCCTAGATGAGAAGACCAGGGCGAGCCATTTCGAGGAGTCTTTGCATCCATAGATCCAGCGCCAGGTCACCCCGTTTATGCTGAAGACATATATTGAGGTATTGGAAAGGGAAGAGGTCATCAAGAGGACATTATACAGAATCATATCATCACGAGAGGGGAGTCGTCATGATTCCTCACAAAGCAAAACTGTGGTCCGGGGTTCTCAGTTTTCAGGGAAGAAGGGTTTTTATTCGTCCAGGGGTAGGTCCCAACTCTCAACATCTCGTTTCTCAGGGCGTGGTGCCTCTCAGGACTATGCCAAGGGATTAAGAACCTATTTTTCTTGTTGAGGATGAGATCATAAGCAGGGAGAGTGCCCGACCTTTTAGAGCAGTCGTCGTGCACCAGGTGTTCCACTCTAGGTTCCTCCGTTGAGGCAGTTCCAGCCAAGGCAACAACAGTAGGTTGCATTAGCTTTGGATCAGTAGACAGTTGATGGGGAAGGCAGAGGACAACCCTATGATGCTCTCCATACTCAAAGAGCAGAGCACGTGCATAGTGGTGGTTGTTATTAGGGTTATATAGTCCATGCAGGAAGTTGTGGTCAGCTTCATGCTTTAGCGTTTTCAGTGCCAGGTGAGCCAGACATCATTTGAGGTACCCTTTTATTTTTTCTACTTGGGTGTATGCCTTGTTTGATTGAAGATAAACACACTCCTACATATTTCCTACCATTTCCCATGCTTTGGGACTTGAGGTAGAGAGGCTTCCAATGCCCTTGGTGTTGACTACGCTAGTTGGAGGTCGAGCTGACTTGTTTGAAGTATGTAGACTGTGATCTAGTGTTGGGGAAGCACCGCTCTTGGGGAGATTTCTTATGTTTACAGATATAACCATATGATTTCATCCTTAGAATGGATTAGTTGTATTCTGTGCAGGATATTGTGGATTGATTTAGGAGTTAGGTTGTATTATTTGATGTTGATGGAGAGACATCAGTGTTTGTTTGTGAGTGAGACCCTCATATGGGTCAGAGGCGTATTCTGTCCTTGTCATCCTTGATGGCTGAGTTGATACTGAGTTCTTCAGAGGTTTAATAGTTGGCGTTTCCCTGGGTCGTAGAAGAGTACCCTGATGCCTTTCCAAAAGAGGTTGTAGCATTACCCCCTTGATGAGAGATAGAGTTTGGGATCAATATACAACTAGGAGTGTCTCTTATCTCTATGTATCTATATAAGATGGCCCCTTATGAGTTACGGGAGATGCGTATATAGCACGATGGTTTGTTACAATGCGGTTTTGTTCAGCTGACTGTGTCATAGTGGGGCACACCAGTTTTGTTCGTGAAGAAGGCTGATGGCATTTTGTAGTTGTGTTTCGATTATCATCGCTTAAAAAAAGTGACAATGAATAATCATTATCCTCTTATGAAAATTGATGATTTATTTGATCAACTGAAGGGAAAAAGATGGTTCTCAAAGATCGACTTGCGGTCAAGATATCATCATATGCGTTTGAAGGATGAGGATATCCCAAAGATTGTTTTTCATTATTGTCATGGGCATTATGAGTTCATTGTAATGCCATTAGGTGTGTCAAATGCTCTAGATGTTTTCTTGAGATTAATGAACATTGTGTTCCATGAGTTCCTGGATAAGTTTACAGTGGTTTTCATCGACGAAATCCTTGTGTACTCCATATCTGAGGAGGAGCATGCAGAGCATCTGCATGCTGTTTTGGGAGTTCTTCATCAACAATAACTGTTTGGGAAGTTGTCAAAGTGTGAGTATTGGGCTCGAGAAGTTTGTTTCTTGGGGAATGTGGTGTATCATTATGGAGTAGCTATGGATCCATCGAAGATAGAAGTAGTTGTGTCTTGGGAATTCCCCAAGAAAGTGGAAGAGGTATGAAGTTTCATTGGTCTTGTAGGCTACTACAGGAGGTTCATAGACAATTTATCTCGGGTTGTGACTCATATGATAGCATTGAACAGTAAGGATCAGGCATTCATGTGGACTAATCGGTGTCAAGCATCATTCGAGTATCTAAAGGAGAAGTTGGTAAGTGCTCCAGTTCTTTTTATTCCAATAGAGGGAGTTCATTTTGATGTTTTATGCAATTCTTCGCATCTGGGGTTATGTTGTGTTCTGATGAAACATATATCAGTTGTTTCTTATGAGTCTTGACAGTTACATCCCCATGAATGTAACTATTCCACCCATTATTTTGAGTTGGCAGATGTGGTGTTTTCTCTGAATTTGTGGAGACATTACCTCATTAGAGAGTGCTTTTTTGGTTTTAACTAATCATAAGAGCCTGAGGTATGTTTTCTCCCAACATGAATTGAACTTTTGGCAGTGTCGGATGATGGAGTTCTTATAGGAACATGTCTTTTAAATATCATATACTCCTAGAAAGGGGAATATTGTAGCTGATGCACAGAGAAGTAATTCATGTAGTGATGCAGTGCGTGAACCTGGTGATTACTAGAGACTGATGGAAGAAATTTCAGTATTAAATCTCAATATGAGAGAAGTTGGGGGAATACATTGTCTTTTTTAGATGAATGTGTAGCCATATATGGTGCTGCAGGTGGAAGAGTCCCAGTTGGGGGATCTAGAGGTAGAGCTCTGGAGAGACTAAGTTGTTTATGGAAGGGCCCCTGATGGTTGGGATGAGGATGAACAACACTGAGTGTTATATCAAGGAAGGATTTTTTTCCTTTAGTGATGCGTGAGATAGTTCTCAAAGAGTTCCATAGTTCTGCATTAGCGGTACATCCTGGCGTGACAAAGATGCACCAAGATTTGAGGATTCAGTTTCGGTGGCCTAGGAAGAAGCGTGCAGTTGCGGAGTTTGTGTCTTGATATTTGTTCTGTAAAAAGGTGAAAGCAAGCACAATGTCCCTGGTTGTTTGCTCTAGCTGTTAGATATTCCTCACTGGGAGTGGGAGGACATCTCAATTGAATTTGTTACTAGTTTACCTCGACCTCAGGGAGGACATGACTATAAAAAACCCAAATTTCCGTATAATTTTTTTTAAATTATATGGGATTATTACAAGATTGAGAAAATTGAAGGTACGTGATTCTGAGGCCCGGAGTTCCCGGAATGATCCTTTGAAAAAAAATTAAGCTTTAAATAGAATATGTGGGTAGTTTTATGAAAAAAGTGGAATAAATCTTAAACGGGTGCCTGGATCAAAAATATGAGGGCACTGTTGCGTTCAGGATGACGGGTTTACCCTAGGTGTGACTTAAGTTTAGTCAGTGCAGACCTCTATTGAGAAAACCCAAAAATAGAATAACCATAAATAAAATAATAAAATAAAATAATTTTATTTTTAAAATGATTATAACTCACAAATGGTGACTAAGATTAAAAATTCGAGACCAACACTGAGCTCAAAAAAGCGTTCTTTCCTTAGGCAGATCCTAACCTTGGCTGGTGCGGGCCAACAGTGGAAGTTAGTTTTTGACCGTAAATAAAATAACTAAGTAACAATTATTTTATTGTTAAATTCTTTAACTTCTAAACAGTAACTCAGATTGGAAATCTGAGAGCACCGTTGAGCTCGTGAGGGCGTGTTCCCCTTAGGCAGAAGCTAACCTTGAACGGCACGGGTCAAGGGTGACTGTTAATATTTTTTTGAACTTTTTTTAAGGTACGTTCAGTAAACATGTGAGTAGTGATTTATATCTTTTGAACCGGTGCTAATATTAAAAATCTAAGGACACCGTTGAATTTGCAGTGCTAAGATTCTCTTAAGGGAATCTTAATTTTGTTCAAAAAAATTCGGACGGAAAAGTTAATTTTTGGACTTTACAAAAAAATAATAAAATAACTAAAGGTTATTTTATTTTATTTTTAAAAATGTTGAGTAACGACGGTGGGACTGCAGTGAAACGTCAGACATTAATTAATAGACTTTTAAATGTCTTAAACCTATCATTTCTTTGGTTCTGTAACGACAACGTTTGCGTGTTTAATTGACTCATTAATTATAGTTAATTAATGAGCCATAATATTAAACACAATGTGGGGGATTATTCTCCTATTTAATCAAATCTTGGGAATGTGTTTTGGGAGAGCTATTAGAGGAGGCTCTGACGAAATGCCGGTGAATTTCTGCTCCAATGAAGAACGGTGATCGAACGACAGTCGTTGGAGGAAACGACGGGCGACGACGAACGCCGATGAACACCTTCGGACACAGACCCTTTTTCCTCGTATACAAAGTCTTCCAACAAATTCAAGGTAGGGGTTTTGTTTAAGATATTTAAGTTTCATCCACTCTTGATGATGTCAAACTCTTTCCATGATATAACGATAACGCAAAGGGCGCGGGTCGAACCGAACAAGGCCCGAACCCTCTGCTAAACTTGCTTTGGTTACGTTCTTCGTGGGTGATTGAGAAATACAATGGAAAGGAGAGAAAAAGGGCCAAGTAGTGTAGGCGGCATTCTGGGAGGCCTGTAGGTGTATACGAGAAGAAAATCAAACCACCAGAGCTTCACCGGTGGCCAGCAGAAGCTTCACCGGTGCGACAATGCCCGTAACCGGAGGAGGCGGCGGCCGGATCCCACTGGCTGTGGAAGTACAGCGACGCCTGAAGGTGTCGTGATAGATAGTGGTGGCTGGATGATGCTGGCCATGTTGACAGTGGTGGAATACCACGACAGTGTGCCGTGAAGAAGGGCCACAGCTTCGATCCGCGACGAAGGGCGAACCCGTGGGTCCGCTGTCGATCGGTCCACGTGGACTAGCCAGCTGGAGTGGCGCCAAGTAGCACAACTACTTTGAATACCCAAACAGATAGACCATTCGGGAGGGGAGATGACCCCCCGCGCCCAGCCAGCTGGCTGGGTATGTCCAGCGGTCCGTCTAGTCATGCCCAGCTGGGTGGACCGGGCCAGTCCCGTGGCCCAGCGGGCTGAGCCCGTGGCTAGTGACCCGAGCCCACGTGGCCCATTCCCTTTTAGACTAGGCCCATCCAAACTAGGCTGAGCTTATCCCCCTTCGAGCTGGGTTCAATGGTCCATGTCGGGTCGGTCTGACTGGGTCAGACCGGACCCAGACCCACTTACGGCCCACTTCCGTTTAAAGGGATATATCTCCTAAATCAGACGTCTGTTTGACGAATCGTCAACGGTGCCTGAAACCTTAGGATGAGGTGGTATTTTTGAGATAATACACTTAGGTTTTAGAGAAAGTTGAAGTATGGCCGGGTTGGATCGGACTCGAATCCAACCGGGCCCCCAACACTAAAATGCCTAAAACTTACTGACCGAGCATCCGATTGATGCGCCGTCTGTTGCCTTGGAACCCTTACAACATGACAGTTGATCAGGTTACTTCTTCATGGGACTTTGTGATGGTTGTGGTATGAACAATGGATTGAGGATCGGATCCTCATGGAATCAAGTGTGCTTAGTGCAGGAATCCAGTGGCTAGCTATGATGTGAAGAATGAATAGTGATCATGTGTGGGTCAGTACCTATCGATCCTATGTGGGTCTACACTCAGCGATCCTGTGTGGGTCAGCACTCAAAGATCCTGCGTGGGTTAGCACGTATCAATCCTATGTGGGTCAGCTCAGTGATCCTATGTGGGTTAGTGACTAGCGATCCTGTGTGGGTCTGCATCTATCGATCCTATGTGGGTAAGCATCTATCGATCCTATATGGGTCAGCATCAGAGCCTCTTGACAGAAGAAGATGATCTAGATTACGTCAATAATCTGTACTTCTGTACTTAGGTTATACCTATTTTGATATGAGTCTTTACTTGTGCTTTGTGATTTGGATCATGCTTTGTGAATTTTCCTTTGTGGAATTTTGGGATACCTTCAGGGGGATTGGGGTCCCTACTGGGTATTGTTATACTCACCCCTGCATGGGATTCACTCGCACCTTGTTGTGTCTGGTGAAAAATACAAACAACATTGACCGAGACTTGGGAGCCAAGACCAGATGGTGTAAGGAGGTGACCAATTGGCATGGAGAGATGCAGAGAAGAGATATACCTACCCTTCATATAGGATCCTTGGCAGATGATCTCATGAGTTGTTTTTCCCTTTATGTTGTAACTTATTTCTGGTTGGGCTTGTGTACTAGCCCCTTTACTTTTAGTACTTAATTTTACACTTAGTGGTGGTTTTTAGTTGTGGTTTTATCTTTATTATTTCATTGTGTTTTACTTTTACGCAATGTGCCCTATCTTTGTGTGTACAATTTTTGAGGCAATGCCTTCCCATTTTAGGGATATGCCTTTCCGGTGCTAGTCGCCAACCCCTGGCCTATGGAAGGTTGGCTTTGGGTAGTCACAACATGGTCCCTAGGGGACGGGTTGTGACAAAGTGGTATCAGAGGGTGCTCGGTTATACCAGAAGAACTAAGTGTCTATGTTTTCAATTGAGAAATAATGTTAAGTGTCTTGAGTTTGGATTTCAGTCCAGGGAGTCCATTGTTGGTGCGGCAGCCAACATACCCATAAACCAGGACCCTGAATTCTATTTTTCAACTCGGTACATGAAAACATTGATTACGTGGGTTTTTTATTTTTTTTCTTTTGATCTCTTTTGAGTCAACTCACCAGGTATAACTTATTGATTGTGGTTCATCTTGATTCTCTTTCAAGATGCCTCCACGTAGATAGCCATCCATAATTATAATGCGTGACCATGAGGATGGTCCATCATGTGATGAGGCTTTAGTACAAGGACTGTTGCTCAAGATAGTACCTTGGGGAAGTGTCCCAGCAATACCACTACCCGTTGGTCAGCAGTTACTACCAGTGATACCGGTAGAGGACACATATAGGCTCAGTGCCTTATAGGAGTTTCAGTGAAAGATACCCCTCAGGTTTTGAGGTGATCCTCACAGGTGGCTAAGGTCTATATTGAGGTGGTGACTGAGTTTTCATCTAGCCAGGGCACCATTATATCAGATTGTTTTCCTAACAGTGAGAATTCTATATAGCTCAGCAGAGCAATGATAGGGTTTAGATTACCCCTATCTTATGATGATGTGACTTTTTTCATGGACTGAGCTTGAGAACCTTCCTTAGAGAAGGGGGTCTATTTCCATAAAAAGATAAGGGGTTTGAGTTCCAAGATCTTCTATAGTTTTGATAGGATGACATGTCGTTAATTTAGTATTCATCAAGGTATACCGACCATTTCAGTTACTCGATGAATACGATATGAACAGTGCTTCAAGGATCAAACCTCCTAGATAGATGTGTTTAGGAACATCCGAGCCAACACTATTCCTCTGTGAATTCCTACTTATGTTAGAGTTCTAGATATAACCTTTTTTGTTGAAAATTATTTGGCTGAGTAGATGTAGCTAGTGAATGTCAGCAGTGGGAAAGCAGGAAACCGAAATCAGTCTCAGAGACTTAGACATGTAATAATGTTTCGGGAAGAGTAAGTGATAGGGACAGATGAATCTATAGGGTAGAAGATGTGGAAGGGGATCTAAGAGAGCAGTAGGAGGTGGTGTACATTTTGAAATGTTATAACCACCACCCCAATGTGGTCTCCACCAGGCTTAGGAAGCTAGATGACAGGGGAAGGGAGTAGCTGCATGCAGCAGAGGGTGTGACACAAGGGCGCCATGAATGATTCAAGGTATGGTCTATGTATACTACTAGATGTCGTAATTAATAAACATAGGTACTAATCATTCCTTATTGTCACAAATCTTGTTCAAGACCTAGAGTTTCTGGTTATACTATTGACTTGACCCTTACGTCTGGAGATACCTATGAGAAAAGAATTGATAATCACACTTATGCCGATGGTGTGATCTGACCCTTGAGGTGAGAGTTTTGGTTGGAACCTCTTAGTGGAAGTGTCGAGGCCTTACGATGTTAGTTTGGGTATGGACTGGTCATCCACAGTTCATGTTCAGATTGATTGATTTAGGAAAAAAGGTTATGGTATAACTACAACATTGGAATGAGGTTTTCCTTGGTTGAAGAAAAAGGAAAACTAGGCAGCACATGATAAACTCATTCATAAGAGGGTGTAACCGATCACTCTTGACTCGGCCAGCCTTACCCTCATGGTAGTAGGTTTTTTGAGTTTTCAGTTCCTAATAATAGTGGAAGATTTCAGGAATATCCTTTCAAAATATGTTTATAGGATTACCTCCCCGTGGGGAGAGGGACTTTTTCATTGTCTTGTACCCAAGGATAACACCAATATCTACAACTGCATATTGGGAGGCTCCCATAGAGCTCCGGGAGTTGAGAGTATAGTTGGGATAACGGTTTATTGTCTACTCCAATCACAAGAGTATCATGTATATATTATTACAGAAGGACCTAAAACCGAGACAATGACGATGGCTGGAGTTCCTCCAGGATTATGACTTTGAGATGATATACACTCCTGGGAAGGGAAGGTTAGTAGCATACACACTCAGAAGGAGTTCGATTCTACACCTTCTGAATGAGGTGACATAGTAATTAGTTGCGTTGCAGTTATCATTCGTGGATAGTGATGGAGCAGCTTACCTTTAGTCTATGACAGTCACTCCCCCACTTCTTCAGTGAGTTAGGGAGGCACAACTTGGGGATGTTGATTGCGAGACTTGACATGCTCAGATATCCTTAGGATAGGCTCCTGAATAATTTTCTGAAGGTGGAGAGCATGTCATCCTTTTCATAGGACACACCATGGTACCAGTGATGCTGCAAGAGGAGGTATTGAGGGAGTTCCACACATCCCCTTTATCAGTACATCCTAGTGTGGAAAAGATGTACCAGAACCTCCAGGGTCAGTACTGGTGGCCAGTGATGAAGAAAATAGTGGTAGAGTTCATTTCACATGCCTCACTTGTCAACAAGTGAAGGCCGAGAACCAAGTTACAGCAGGCTTGACTCAATCACTTGAGGTGCCAGAATGGAATTGGGATGGAATCTATATGGACTTCGTGATAGGGCAACCATGTGTATCTAGGAGCCACGATTCCATCTGGGTGATCATTGACCAACTCACCAAGTCGTCCCACTTCCTACCCATCCGAGAGCAAGGATCAATAGAGGGCTTTGGATGCCTCTACGTACAGATGATAATACGACTTCACGAGGTCCTATTGATGATCATCTCAGATCTTGACACTTGTTTTACATCCCGGTTGTGGAAGGAATTACAGGAGGCATTCTGAAATTAGCTATGCTTTAGCACAAACTTTCACCCTCAGACAGAGCAGATCATACAGATGCTTGAGGACATGCTTCATGCTTGCATCCTTGATTTTGGCCATATTTGGTAGGATCAATTTCCCTCTGTGGAGTTCACATATAAAAATGGACATCACTCCACCATTGTCATGCCACCATTTGAGGCCTTGTATAGGTAACCGTATAGATCACCTCTATGCTGGAAAAACCCAGGGGAGTCATCACTTATGAGTCCATAGTTGGTATGGGATACCACTGAGAAGGTGCAGATCATCTAGGAGAAGATGAAGACTACAAAGATCTAGAAAAAGTCTTATAAAAAAAGGAGACGGAGGCCCTTGGAGTTTGAGGAGGGAGACCATGTCTTCCTATGGGTCTCACCCCAATGAAGATTACAGAGATTTAGCTGGGGCGAAAGGATATCTCTGAGGTTCATCAGACCTTTCTAAATCATCAGCAGAGTAGGTGAGGTGGTGTACCACCTAGATCTTTCCCCATAGATGTACCAGGTGCATAATGTTTTCCATGTGTCACAGCTGAGGAGGTATTCACATGATCCATTGCACGTTATCAACTAGGGCGAGATGAACATTGACGATAGGGTGACGTTCACGGTGTTCTTGATAGAGATAGAGGATCTAAAAGAGTGGGTCCTTCATGGATGATCGATTCCTCTAGTGTGAGTTTGGTGGTAGCATGAGAACCTCTAGAAGAACACATGAGAGCGGGAGGCTCAGATACATGCTCAGTAACTCCATTTGTTTTCCTAGATTTGTTGTGGATTTCGGGGATGTAAATCCCTAAGGTGGGGAGGATATAAAGACCTGAAATTTATGTATAATTTTTTTTAATTATATGGGATTATTACGAGACTGTAAAAATTGATGGTACATTATTCTGAAGCCCAGAGTTCCCGAAATGATCCGTTGAAAAAAAGTTAAGCTTTAAATAGTGCGTGTGAGCAGTTTTCTTGAAAAAGTAGAATAAATATTAAACAGGTTCCTGGATCAGAAATTCGAGAGCACTGTTGCATTCAGGATGGTAGGATTACCCTAGGCGTGACATAAGTTTAGTCGGCATAGGCCTCCAGTGAGAAAACCCAAAAATGGCATAACTGTAAATAAAATAATAAAATAAAATAATTTTATTTTTCAAATGCTTATAACTCACGAACGGTGACTCAAATTAAAAATCCAAGACCACCACTGAGCTCGTGAGGGTATTCTTACCTTAGGCAGATCCTAACCTTGGCTAGCGCAGGCCAATAGTGGAAGTTAGTTTTTGGCCATAAATAAAATAATTAAGTAACAATTATTTTATTGTTAAATTCTTTAACTCCTAAACAATAATTAATATTGGAAATTAGAGAGTACCTTACATCTCGTGAGGGAGTTTTCCACCTTAGTAAAAACCTAACCTTGACTGGTATGGGTCGAGGGTGACTTTTAATATATATTTTTGAACTTTTTTAAGGTACGTTCACTAAACGTGCAAGAGAAAATTTATATCTTTTGAACCGGTGATTGGATTAAAAATCTGAGGCCACTGTTGAATTATCAATGTAGGGATTTTCTTAAGGGAAGCTTAACTTTGTTCAAAAGAAGTCGAATGAAAAAGTTAATTTTTGGACTTTACAAAAAAATAATAAAATAAATAAGGTTATTTTATTTTCTTTTTCCAACCATTGAGAAACGATGGTGAGACCGAAATGAAACATTAGAAATTAATTAAGAGACTTTTAAATGTATTAAAACTCTTGTTTCTTTGGTTCTGTAATGAAAACATTTGTGTATTTAATTGACTCATTAATTACGGTTAATTAATGAGCCATAATATTAAACACAACATGGGGGATTATTCTCCTATTTAATCAAAGCATGGGCATGTGTTTTGGGAGATCTATGACATGAGGATCTAGTGAAATGTCAGAGACTTTACACTCTAATGAAGAATGGTGATCGAGCGATGGTCATTGGAGGAAACGATGGGTGACAATGAACGCCGACGAACACCTTCGGACGCAGACCCTTCTTCCTCGTCTACAGCACCTTCCAGTGAATTAAAGGTAGGTATTTGTTTAAGAGATTTATGTTTCATATACTCTTTATGATGTCAAACTCTTTCCATACTATAACGCTAACGTTGAGGGTGCGGGCCGAACTGAACAAGTCTTGGACCATCCGCCGAACTTGCTTTGGTTGCATTCTTTGTGGGTGACCAAGAAATATGGTGGAAAGGAGAGAACATGGGCCACATAGTGTAGGTGACATCCTGGAAGGCCCGTAGGCATAGACGATAAAAAAATTGGACCATTGGAGCTTCAACGGTGGCCTGTGGAAGCTCCGTCGGTGCGACAACACCGACAATCAGAGGAGGTGGTGACCAGCTCCCGCCAGCCGTGAAAGGACGACGGTGCTGCGGCGGAAAGGGGTGACTGTCTGAGGCCGGCCACATTGATAGAAGTGGTGTTCCACATCATCTCACTGTAGAGGAGGACCACATCTCTAAGCCACAATGGAGGGTCGACCCACACCCGCGGGTCTGCTGTCGACTGGTCCACACGGACCGGCCAGCTAGAGCGGCGCCAACCGGCGCCGTTACTTTGAAGACCCGAACGACTAGACCATTCGAGATTAGAACTGACTCCCCACACCTAGACAGTGGGCCAGCCCTAGCCAAACCGGTCTGATCCCATCCCCTAGCTGGTCGGGTCAGGTCGGTCCGATCGGGTCGGACTGAACCCAACCCACTGACGACCTAGTTTTAATTAAAGGGATATATCTCCTAAACCGGATGCCCGTTTGACGAACCTTTGGTGGTGAAAAAACCTTAGGATGAGGAGGTCCTTTTGAAATAATCCACTTGGATTTTTGATAAAGTTGAAGTATGGATGGGTTGGACCAGACTCAAATCCAATCGGTCCCCTAACACTAAAATGCCTATAACTTACAGACCGGGCATTCGATTGACGCACTGTATGTTGCATTGGAACCCTTATTACATGGAGGTTCATCGGTTTACTTCGTAGTGGGACTTCATGGAAGTTGAGGTACAAAAAATGGATTGAGGGGAAGATTATCCCATAATCAAGTGTGCTTAGTGTAGGAATCCAGTGGCTGGTTGTGATGTGAAGAATGAATAGTTATCCTATGTGGGTCAGTACCTATTAATCCTGTGTGGGTTAGCACTCAGCAATCCTGTGTGGGTCAGCGCTCAGTGATCCTATGTGGGTCAACATCTATCGATCCTGTGTGGGTCAGAGCTTAGCGATCCTGTGTGGGTCAGCACCTAGTGATCCTGTGTGGGTCAGCATCTATCAATCCTGTGTGGGTCAGCATCTATCGATCATGTGTGGGTTAGCAGTAGAGCCTCTCGACAGAATAAGATGATCTTGATTACATCTAATAATCTGTACTTCTATACTTAAGTTATACATGGTTTGAGTTGAGTCTTTACTTGTTCTTTGATATTGGGGTCTTGCTTTGTGGTTTTTCCTTTGTATAATTTTGGGAGACCTTTGAGGGTCTTGGGGTCCCTACTGGGTATTGTTATACTCACCCCTACAAGGGCTTCACCCACACCTTTTTGTGTCTGGTGCAGACGATGGGAATCTTTGACTGAGACTTGAGAGCCAGGACTAGATGGTGTACAGAGGTGACCGGTTGGCATGGAGAGCTGCATAGACGAGATGTACCTACCCTTCAGGTAGGATCCTTGGCAGACGATCTCAGGAGTTGTTTTTCCCTTTTTGTTGCACATTCTTTCTAGTTGGGCTTGTATACTAGCCACTTTACTTTCAGTACTTAGTTTTACAATCAGTGGATGTTTTTAGTTGTGGTTGTATCTTTCTTCTTCTATTGTGCTTTACTTTTATACAGTGTGCCCTGTATGTGTGTGTACATTTTTTGAGGCAATGCCTTCCCATTTTAGGGAAATGCCTTTTTGATGTTAGTCTCTAACCCCTGGACTATGGAAGGCGGGTTTGGGTTAGTCATAGAATGGGCCCCGGGGGGTGGGTGGTGAGAATGATGCTATTTGGGTGGTAGTGGATCGTTTAACAAAATCAGTCCACTTTATAGCAATAAAGGAGATGAGCTTAGTGGAAGTTTTGTCGAGGAAATATCTGGAGGAGGTGGTGAGACTCCACGGAGTCCTGAGGACTATCATTTATGATCAAGATCCTCATTTTACCTCTAGGGTGGGGAGAGGTCTCCAACATGCTTTTGGTTCTCAGTTATGCCTTAACACTTCTTTTCATCCATAGAAAGACGGTCAGATAGAGCAGACCATCCAGAATCTTGAAGACATTTTTCACTCTTGTGTCCTAGATTTTGTAGGTTCGTGGATGTGGCACTTACACTTGGTGGAGTTCACTTACAAATTTTTTTTTCACTCTACCATTAATATGGTGCCATTTGAATCCCTGTATGGCCAACCTTTCCGTTCTCCGTTGTGTTGGACTTGGGTTAGATAATCATCAATTCTCAGACCGGAACTAGTGCATAATACGATAAAGATGGTTCAAGTGATTCATGAGAGGATGAATACAACACAAGATCATTATAAATCATATGCTGATGAAAGGAGGATACCTTTAGAGTTTGATGTTGGAGATCACATGCTTTTGAAGGTGACTCTCTATTGTGGACAGTGAGGGTTTGGTCATGGTAGTAAGCTTTCTCCCCAGTTTGTTAGGCCTTTTGAGGTGTTGTCTCATGTTTGAGTCATGGAATATCGAGTATCCATTCCCCCACATATGAGCTGGATACACATTGTTTTTCATGCGTTACAGCTCCTTTGTTATCTTCATGATGACACTCACATCATCGATTGGGGAGAGATAGATGTTGATGATGATGCAACCTTCAAGGAGCGGCCTTTAGAGATATAAGACCACAAAGAGAAGTTGTTGTGCGGGCATTCTATCCCCTTGGTTCGTGTCTTATGGTGACACAGTATCATGGAGGATAGTACTTGGGAACGTGAGTCACATATACGTGCTCAGTACCCAGATTAGTTTGATGTTTAACTATTTTCATGTAATGATGTTCGCTTTGTGGTTGTAAACCTTTCTTGTTTATTAAATGGTTTTCTTTTTTTGCTTATTGTTGCTTGCTCTCTTTTGAGAGGTATCTTGATGGGTGATTGTTCAGAACCCTTTTTCCATTTCAGGTAGTTTTTAATTATCAAAGATGAGAATGTTTTGAGAGGTATCTGATGTAATTTCCCAAACCACTCAGGTCTATTCCTTTGTTTAAATCTGGTGTTTGAGGTGTTCTAGGAGGTCCATGTGACTTATCCCCAACACTTCCAAATTTCCAATTATGTGAATAGTGTTTCCAGCATCAATAGGTGTACAATATTTCCATCATCGGTAGGTGTACAATGTTTCTAGAATCAATGAGTGTATAGTGTTTCCAACATCAGTAGGTGTACAGAGTTTCCAGCATCGGTATGTGTATAATGTTTCTAGAATCAGTAGGTGTATAATGTTTCCAGCATTAGTAGGTGTACAATATTTCTAGCTTCCTACAGTTTCCCCCCTTTAACATTTTCTTTGATGTTAAATGCATTCAAGGACTTGTTTTAAGGGATTTAAGGCCAATTCAAAGCCCATAACTCCTATATTAATTTTCCTTAGTCTTGGGATGCCTTTACTTGGTCAAACTGTGTGGTTTAATGCAATCTGCTTCTAATGGAAAATCCAGCATATCTTAAACCGATGCTCTATAAATCTTCTAAAGGGATGAGATATCTTCCTTCCTTGTTCTAACTTATTGTTCCCTAGTGTGAGACTCTTCAACCTTTACTTCTTCCCATAGGATTGGTGTGACCAAACTTTAATCCTTGGATCATTTCCCCTTGAGGTTTCTTCCTGCTGCATGCGCACCCCCTATTTTGGTATAAGAAGCAAGTGTCGATCTGTCATCTATAGAAGGTATGATCTACCTCTATTCTTTTAATTTCTTCAATCCTTTTCCTCCATTTTATCCTTTCCATGTTATGTAATGCAATCTTCATTCTTATGATGGAGTTTTCTTGGGTGTCAGTTGGTGTGATTGTGTCGCGACGTCCTCAAGTGGATGCAGTTGTCACAGGGGAGGATATTGTAATCCATTGTGTGGATCATTCTCATATAAAGAATGTCAAGAACCTTTTGAGGTATGAGATTTTTTTCTTCTCTATTCTTTTACGTGCATTCGTAGAGTTATCATGATTTATCCACTGGACCATAATTGAATTGACATAATAAATATTTGAACTAGATAAATCTATTGGTATCGATCGTATGTTATTGCCTCTTATTTTACTAGATAGTGTGATATCTATGATTTCCTTGTTTATCATATCGTTCTTGACAAAAATTGGTAAAGAACATAAATTGGGATTAATTTTAATTATTTTCAAAGATAAAGTGGCATGTAAATTAATCTAGTTATTGTTGTTGTAATTTGATGTTAATAAAACTGATACAATAAGCATGTTTAATTATTTGTGATAGCTTAATGTTTAGGTTGCTCATAGTTGGAAACAATAAATAATAAATCTATTAATTCCATATGGATTAAATAACTAGCTGTTTGATAAAAAAGATAATGCTTGGTAGGGTTATGAGTTACCCTCCTTCTTGTAAGGCTGAGTGCCTTGTGCTTTGGAGCCTTGATATCTCGTTATGTTTGAAGGATGGATGCCTTTTTTAAGGGCCAAGAGCCAGTTGATATGATGTTTGTTTTCCTACTTCTTGTGTTGTGATGTGAGCCTGGATGGCTATTGTGATATGTGGGGGAAGGGAGGCCCATTGGTTGTGGCAGTATTTGATGCCTAGATTGGTGATATGCATTGGTTTATGCATGTGGGTGTCAGGGAGGACACCAGAGATGATGAAACATGTTGGATGTGAATGTTTGGATGTTCAATGAATCTTATTGGTTGTATATCTTATTTACTTTACCACTTCTCAAGGCAGCTGGTCTTGCTTACTCTCCTTACAAAAGGGGTGAATACACATGGGGTATGCCACGTGATTTACATGTTTAGATTCTCAAGGGAGGATGGGTCTATGCTCCTGCTATAGGTGGAAAAGACTTGACGGGTAGTTTATCTACTCATCAAGTTGACCCCCTTGTGTTTAGTATCTTAGAATATTTTTCTATAATTCATTGTGAATATTGGGAATTAATAATGATGTCAATAAATGATTGAATGAATGATGATTAACCCATGGGGTTGGAGTTTTCTGGGACATAATGTTGAGGTTACAATTTAAAGGAACAGTGGAATTTGGGTTTGATGCTAATGAAATATAATTTAGAATTGTTAATGGTTAATTAATGTTTAAAGAATTAATTAATGTAAATTGAAACTGATAAAAAGGAATAAAGTAATCTAATGTACCTCTTTAAATGGTTGTGTGATTATAGGATACCTAGTCTTAGCAGTGGCAGCTGGGAGTCCGAGATATGTTAGTTACAGTTGAGTCTGAGAATATTTTTTCCCATAGTGTGGTTGTGAGCTATATTATATCATGTAATTTTTGTGTTTATATATGCTACCCAGCCTATCGGTTATGGAGACTAAAACCCTAGGGATTTTGGGCCCTAGGGGGGTGTTTTCCCCAACATTCTGGTGGGAGGATGGATGACTGACTACCCCCTTTGGCCCCACTCTCTTCTCTTGGTAGTTACTTGTGCCAGTAGGCATAACAGTTAGTTTTCCCTATATATGTGTGTAGAGGGATGTAATGGATTGTGGTTATTCTCACACATATATTCTGTATATAGTTTTCTATGGACTACTATAGGTGTAACTAGTATAGGTTGTGATGGCTTGAGGATCCTTACTTGGTGTATGGGCTATAATGTCTTGAGGTTTAATACCCGACGTATGATACACATTATGCGAGCTATGGTGGATCCCAAAAACTATCTAGTTAATTTTCTTATGTTGACATGGTGGTTTTGTTTCACGAGGTTCTTGTTGTGGTGCTACACCTAGGTGTCTATAGGTAAGCCTTTTTGGAGAGATATTCTTAGGATGCGCGATGTTGGGGAAAAGTGGAAAACCAGTGGGGAAGTGGTAGCGGGGTACCCTTGATATTATTTATTATATTATATACTCTTGTATGAGATACCTGGTGAGAGTAGCCATTGTGGGGCTGAGAACTTATTATACCTTTTTAAGTGATGAGTTGGTTTCACTTGTTGTTCACCGTGCTTTAGCATGATTTCTTTACTTTTGTACGAGAGGCTCCGAGGAGGATCCTACTGAGTATATTATTATACTCACCCTATGTATATATAAACCATTTTTTAGGTCACTTGGAGTAGGTTGGAGATCAGGCTGGTTACTACTAGCTTGGGGTTTCATGATTTGTTTGGGCTTCTTTGTTACTTCTGTTTTTACTTACTTTTGGTACTCATTGTTTTCAATTTCAGTTGTAGTAGTTCTTATATGACATTAAATATGTGCACTTGGGTTTTTTATATTTTAGTTTGACTTGGAGTTGGTTGGTGTCTATATTATCTCTCTATTTAGCATGTGTTCTCTTAGAGCACAATGCCTCCTATTTGTGTGTTTACTAGACCCTCAGTGATAGTCACCAACCTGGGGCCCAATGGAGGCGAGACTTTAGGGTCACTATCTCCCTTCTCACATTACCGGCCTAGGAGGGGTACACCTCGTGGGGAGGGGGTCGTGACACTCTAGATAGTTAGTCATTAATGGAAAGTGAAAAGACCCAACCAGGATCAATGTATCACTAAGAGTGGGAGAGGGAGAATCAGTGATATCTTTTTCTTTTATGCAATATTTATTATATGACAACTTTCACCTCCTGTTAAAGAATTTTCACTTTAATGAAAACAAAACATTCACACATCCAAATGAATATAATTATTTACAAGGTTCACTACTCAATAAGATTAGTTAGTCCTTGGTATGATTTAGAAATAATCTAATACTACACAATCCACTACAAAACAATCCTTTTGTGTGGATAAAACAAATAGTAAATACCCTTACACATGTGTAGCACAATGATCAATACAACAATGCATGTGATTATTCTACCACAATTTATGTAAAAAAAGTTTTCTAACAAGTTAAGAAACCTTCACCAGTAGGTTTCAAACATGTCACTATGCTAATTCAACAAATTTCACTTTTGTAATTCTTCAAAACACAAATTTTCACTTTCTTACCTAGAAGCTAGTAGAAACAAACCTTCTAGATTTTGTACAAAAACTCAGTTAGATGGTCAGCCCGATGGCTTGGTCTGATTCCCCTATCAGGAAAATAAGTAAAAAAATACACCTAAGAAACTATTCTGAACCACTTATTTCTTTCCTAGAACCTTCATTCTGATGTCTCGGTCTTTTCTGGTGCCTCTTTCTTATGATTCTTCTATTTGAAAATGTTTCTCAAGAAAACTCTATCCAAAAAACCTTCCTCTTACAAAATATTCAGCACTCTCGCTCTCCCCATACATGAACAATGTGTCAGTATTCATAAAGTACATTGTACTTACCTTTTATTTATAGGATATCCAAAAGTGGAATGGTTGGGAAACCACTTTCAATTTCCCACTCAACTAAATTTCAAGAAACTCAAATTTATAATTCATTTCAACTTCATATTTTACTATTTCGTTACTTCTCAACTCTTTTTAAATCTTCTCAAATCTTCTCAAATATTCTCACAACTTCATCCTTCTTCAAATTAACAAGCTGTTTCTCAGTCTGATATGATTTTTCATTTTGATACAGTTCGTCACTCTGATTTTCCTGATCCGATTGAAAGAATTAATGACTAAAGACTTCCCATTCTGATGATTCAAACCAAATTAATCTTTTAAACAAATATATCATAAACATTGTTGCAACTTCTGTAGGCTACAAAATATTTCGACAACAATTCAGCAATAGCTTCAAAATGATTCTCATTTTCTTCATTTGTTTAACAAATCCTCAGACCAATAAGACTACATTTGATGAATTCCCATGTATGATGACTTATTGGCATTATATTTTTTTGATGGATCAGTCTCTGATTCCCTCTAATGTATCAATGTCACTTATGTTTCTGATGAATCTTAACCCAATTGAAACATATCAAAGCATTTTTTAAAATTATTCACTACATTGTCAAACATCATATGATTGATCGGTCCCTGATTCCATATGATGGACCAGTCTTTGGTTCCATTTGGATTATCGGTCCCAACAACTCCAACGAACTTAATTCTACCTTTGATAGAACTCTTCATCTGATTCCATAAAGATACCAACAATGTGTTTGATGGATAGGGGTCAAAATAACTCTGATAGATCGATGGCACTCCGTGTTTGATGGACCAGTGACAAAAAAAATTCATTTCTCTAGATCCTATATAATTGATAATTGATCTTATGAATTATTTCATATGGTGGATCAGGAAGTCTGATGAATTGGCTAGTTTGATGGATCGGTTGATCAACACTCCTACAAATCTCTGACAACAAAAACTTCAAACTTCTCATCCTTTAAACAAATTCTACATCTGGTGATCCTTATAATGATAAACTATGACCAAAAGAATTTGAATTAATATTATATTCTTCTACAAAACTCTTTCTTGTATAATGGATTCTTCATGATTTTGAGGATATTATGATTGACATATCGGCATATGACTTAAAAAAAATTTCTTCTTCATTCTTTCACAAAGCTTGGATCATAAGTTTTGATTAACTTATGATGTTGAAAACTTAAAAAACAGAAAAGCATCATCATATTTACTGTTGAAAATCTCAAAAGACATTCATACTTTATAAAACATTCTCAATCCGATCAAAAACCTCTTTCCAGACACAATGTGAGCCTAAAGACAACTTCACCCAAAAAATATTTTCAGAACAGAAAACCGAAACCAATATATTTTATTATCAAAAATGTGTTTGATCTTATGAGTTTATCTCACCTTTCATCGAATCACCAAAACCTAAAAATTGAATTGATTTTTTGTAATGACAAAAAAATACACAACAAATTGTACAAACTTATTCCAGCATCTGAAAATCAACTTCCAACCAACTTGTTCCCAACAATCTCCCCTTTCAGATTTTGTTTTCAACCAAGATTCATAAATCACTGAACTTTGTAACTTAAGAAATGGATAACTTATCAAAAAATTTATGCCTACATGAGTGAACTCATTATAGTAAATGAGAATCATTGACAACAAAACCATTATTTCCATAAGTAGTGACTTACAAAACATATTTATGAAACCTCAATGAAACTTAAAAACCTTTCAAACTTTCCATCACATTAAAACTCTTTTCTTCCTATAAGATAAGTTCCATATAACCACTTCAAACAAACCATTATAATAGTTCACACACATACATACTGAGTTCACAACTTACCCATAACTCCCCCTACATACATGATTTCTTAAGAGGTTTAGTACGCATAAATGGATAGATTTATGAAACATAATTTTTCTACACCTTGAAAACATTATCAAAATACTATATGAGATATGGGATATAAACACATAACTAAACCTCAGAGAGACAGAGGTTTGAATCCCACATTCAACCACAATTTAAAAAATGCATCATTTGGTAAAGATTTTGTAAAAATTTCAGTAACTTGTTTAGATTTAGAAACATAATCTATCTTGATTTCATTCTTCTCAACATTATATTTGATGAAGTGATATTTTATATCAATATGATTTGAATGAGAATCATATTCTTGATTTATTATAAGGTTTATATAACTTTTATTATCACAAACCAAGATTAGTGGTAACTTCACTTCAAAAAATAAATCTTCTAACCGAGTCTTCATCCACAAAATTTGTATAGAATCGTAAGTTTCAGAAACATAATCAGCTTCAAACATAATAAGAGTTACTGAATTTTGTTTCTTAGTATGCTAACTTACACAAATTTCCCTCAGAAAGAAAACTACACCATATGTGGATCTTCTATTATCCACACTTCATACCCAATTAGTATCTATATAACCAAATAAATCAATTCTTCCTGAGATATCATATCTGAATCTGAAATATATTATGCCTTTTATATAAACAAAAAAATAAATTCGGTTTACTTCATGTGCATGGAAAGAAAGAAGTGTGAGACCTTCATACCGTGCAACCACACCTTCTTCCGTGTGTGCTCTTGGGAAGTGTGGTTGATTCGATGGTCGTGTACCCTCTGAAAACATCCAATCCTTGAGATTATCAACATATTCTAGGATTATGATGCTTCCCTATGTTGATTGATAGCCCTAATTCTTGGATTGGTGATTGGGATATTCCTTGATCTGTATTTTTGTTTAATTCATCTCCCTATGAAAAGTACTAAAATTGCAAGATCGAAAAATTCTCTCATCACATATCAACACCCTATTTCTATGGATTTCAAACTTGATATGACATGATGTGTTGTATTGAAAACTTGAATCTTAGACATTGAAGATTATTTTTTACTCTCGAATGAAAAGAAATAAATAAATGACCAAATTTAATCAAATTTTAACATATTTAGAATGTTCATAAGAAAAAAAAAACAATAGCACTGCTACAAAGTACCCCTAGGGGCCAACCTAGTGGTAAAGGACCCTATGAGGTGTCAGGGAGGTCTTGGGTCTGAGTCTCCCCAGCTTCCTGCATGTGTGTTTGTGTGTTTCTTTTTAGCTTTGTAGTTTCCCTTCCTCAACCATTTGTAATAGCCCGAATACAAAGCCTCATGGGGTGTAGTTCAGTGGTTACACCCCTGCTGTACCTGTGGCTATGAGTTGAGGAGGTCCTGGTTTCAAACCTCTACGTCTTCACCTTTCTTTCATTTGTACCCGCACCCCTAGACCTACCATGTATAATATCACTTCTAAAAAACATGATTTCATCATCGTTCAAAATTGGATTTATTAGCATTAAAAAAGCATTGATAAAATATATTTTTATTGAAACTTTTTTTAGCACCAATAAGTTCATTTATTAGAAAATTATTTAGCAATGATAAAAGCATATTTTATTAGTACTAATTTCTAATATTTATAGAAACATAAAAAATATTTTCAAACTGTTTCTTTTCTAAGAAATGTAACCTTGGGTAGAAAAACCACACATCTCCACATCGTTATCTCTCATAAACTCCATCCACACTAACAACTTGAAATTAAAAATCAATTTAGAACCCTATGAGATTTGAACCTATGACCTTGTCCTTGTGATAAAGTATAGTTTCCACCAAACCGTTTATTATTATTATTAAATATTTAAATATTTATATATATGTTATATATACTTGTTACAATATATTTATTGCAAATTTTTTTTGTGTGTGTATGTATATATTTATAGGAACTATTACAGATTCACATTTATTCAGTGCTACCCTTTATCAAATCTATAAAAATACTAATAAAGGATAACTTTTTATCAGTGCTAAAAAGTGCACTAATCAAATGTCACCCTTTATTGACATTTTTTAACACTAATAAATAATAAGGGTGTCCAAACCCAACCCAACCCAGCTAACCTAATAAAGTGAGGTTGGGTGGGGTCATGTTACACACATAATATGGATGGGTTGTGTTTTTTTTCAGTTGACCTATATATGGGTTGGGTTGGGTATCAGGTTGGAAAAATACTGACCCAAAACTACTATACATATTCCCTTTAACAATGCACAAATTGGCTTTTAACAGTGCAAAAAAATCATTGTTAATAGCAGTAATGATAAAGTGGGGTCCCCTTTATTAGAGCTAAAAAAGCATTGATAAAATACCCCCTATATCACCACTTTTTTAGTGTTGATAAAGGACTAGCCACCTATAGGGTGCTGTTAATATAACAACACACCTCGAACCGAAAACCTATAATTTCAAATGTTATATACAACCTGTAATTTCAAACAATGCTATAATTTTAAACAATGCTATATATATATATATTTAATTGAAATCATGAATACAAAAATGTTCACCTATAGTATATACAAAAAAACACTGTTATTCACATTTCAAACAAAATTTTTTATATCATTAAATTTACAATTATCCAACAAACATTCTAAAACATTAATATTTTATCATTTGACTCCTGTGATCCCCTCTCAAAAATGTCTGACCATGGTATCAGTTGCCAAAAAAATCATCTCAACCTGAGAAAAATATTCCTCCTATATAAGAAAATAAATATTATTCTATTAATACTATAAAAAAACAAATAAAACATTAATATGAAAGAATACATTAATAAAATGTCAATATTTAAGGAAAATGACACATTTGGAGTTATAACAGTCACATCATGCATTCAATTGAGGGGGGGGGGTTGATTCCTACACTTAAAAAATGAGTTATGGATTATTTTTCCTAAATATTAAAATAATTCGAATGTTTTTTCTCAATTTTGAGTAAGTCACTTGTTCTTTTATTAAAATTAATGTCAATTTTAAATAATTAATCATTTGGATTTATACTGGTCATAATCTGAATCATATTGAGGTTCTGGTGATTCCTACCTATCAAAAATTACCGATGGATCATTTTACTAAAGTATCTAAACAATCTGAATGTGTTTGCTTGGTTTTCAGTATGTCAGTTGTGTTTTTTTACTAAAATGTCTTTTCAAACTAGAAACACACATTATGAGTCATACCGGACGCACCATGTGTCATTTTGATGTGATACTTCTTCATACATTTCAAAAATTACTTATGAATTAGTTTCCTAAATTATCAATAAAACTGGAGTGTGTTTTCTTGGTTTTCAGTGAGTGACACATTTTGAACTAAAATGTCAATTTTAAATTGATAACATACACTTTTAGTCATATCGGTCACACCATGCGTTGGATTTAGGTGAGTTTGACTCATACACATCAAAAATGACTCATGGATTGTTTTCATAAAGTATCAAAACAATCTGAATGCATTTTCTCGATTTTCAGTACATCACTTGTTGTTTTTACTTAAATTAATGTTAATTTTAAATAAAAAGAGACACTTTGAGTCATACTAGTCACACCGTGCATCAAATTGGGGTTTGGTTGACTTCTACATGTCAAAAATGACTCATGGATCATTTTTCTAATGTATAAAAATAATCCAAATGCATTTTCTCAGTTTTTAGTTTTCCACTTGTTGTTTTTACATAAATTAATGTCAATTTTAAATAAAAAGAAACACTTTGAGTCATAACAGACACATCGTGCATCGTATTGAGGTGAAGATGATTCCTACACATAAAAAATGACTAATAGATCGTTTTACTAAAATATAAAAACATTATGAATGTGTTTTCTCGGTTTTTAGTATGTCACTTATTGTTTTTACTTAAATTAATGTCAATTTTAAATAAAAAGACACTTTGAGTCATACTAGTCACACCGGGTGTCATATTGAGGCGCGGTTGACTTCTACATGTCACAAATAACTCATGGATCATTTTTCTAAAGTATATAAACAATCCAAATGTGTTTTATTTGTTTTCAATATGTCACTTGTTGTTTTTACTTAAATTAATGTCAATTTTAAATTAAAAGAGACACTTTGAGTTATACAAGTCACACCATGTGTCATATTGAGGTGAGTCTGATTCCTACATATCAAAAATGACTAATAGATAGTTTTATAAAAATATAAAAATAATCCAAATATGTTTGCTCGATTTTCAGTATGTTAGTTGTGTTTTTTTACTAGTCATTTCAAATTGGAAACACGCATTTTGAGTCATACCGATGCATCGTGTGTCGGTTTGATATGAGACTACTTCATACACATCAAAAATGACTTATGAATCAATTTTCTAAATTATTAAGACACTAGAAATGTGTTTTCTTGGTTTTCAGTGAGTGATGCTTTTTGAACTAAAATGTCAATTTTAAAATGATAACATACACTTTTAGTCATACCGGTCACAATGTGCATCATATTAAGGTTTGTTTGACCCCTAAAAATCAAAAATTACTCATGGATCATTGTACTAAAGTATAAAAAAAATCCAAATGTGTTTTCTCAGTTTTCAGTATGTCACTTGTTGTTTTTACTTAAATTAATGTCAATTTTAAATAAAAAGACACTTTGAGTCATACCAGCCACACCATGTGTCATATTGAGGGGTGGTTTTTTCCTAAATGTCACAAATGACTCATGGATAATTTTATTAAAGTATCAAAATAATCCTAATGAGTTTTCTTGGTTTTCATTATGTCACTGATTCTTTTTACTTAAATGTCAATTTTAAATAAAAAGTCACACTTGGAGTTATATCGGTCAAACTGTGCATTGTATTGAGGTGTGGTAGACTAATATACCTCAAAAATGACTTATGTATTGTTTTACTAAAATATAAAAACAATACGAATGAGTTTGGTCAATTTTCAGTATGACACTTGTTGTTTTTACTTAAATTGATGTCAATTTTAAATAAAAAGAGACACTTTGAGTTATATCAGCCACACCATTCATCATATTTAGGTGAGACTAATTTATACATGTCAAAAATGACTAATATATCATTTTCATAGAGTATAAAAACAATCTGAATATGTTCACTCAATTTTCAGTATGTCAGTTGTGTTTTTTTACTATAATGTGATTTCAAACTAGAAACATGCATTATGAGTCGTATCGATCGCATCATGTGTTAGTTTGACATGATAATGCTTCATACACATCAAAAATTACTTATTAACCACTTTAATAAATTATCAATACAATTAAAGTATATTTTCTTGGTTTTTAGTGAGTGACACGTTTTGAACTAAAATGTCAATTTTAAAATGATAATAGACACTTTTAGCCATACGGGTCCCACCATATACCGGATTGAGATGTGGTTGGTTTCTACATGTCAAAAATGACTCATGGATAATTTTACTAAAGTATAAAAACAATTCAAATGCGTTTTATTGGTTTTTAGTATGTCACTTGTTCTTTTTTACTTAAATTAATGTCAATTTTAAGTAAAAAGACATATTTAGAGTCATACCAGTCACACCATGTGTCGTATTGAGGTGAGGTTGACTCATAAACATAAAAAATGACTCATGAATCATTTTACTAAAACATACAAACATTAAAAATGTGTTTTCTTGGTTTTTTGTTTGTCACTTTTTCTTTTTTACTTAAATTAATGTAAATTTTAAATAAAAAGACACACTTGGAGTATTACCGGCCACATTGTGCATCCTATTGAGGTTAAATTTAATCCTACACATAAAAAATGACCCACAGATCATTTTCCAAAAATATTGAAGCAATATGAATGAATTTTCTTAGTTTATTGTATGTCACATGTTTTTTTACTTAAATTAATATCAATTTTAAATAAAAAGAGACACTTTGAGTTATACCAGACACACCATGCATCATATCGAGGTACAGTTGATTCCTACATGTAAAAAATAAATTATAGATCATTTTCCTAAAGTATGAAAGTAATCCGAATGTTTTTTCATAGTTTTTAGTATGCCATTTTTTTACTAGAATGTCATTTCAAATTAAAAACATATCTTTTGAGTCATACCAATCACATCGTGCATCGTTTTAACATGAGACTGCTTCATACACATAAAAAACAACTTATGAATATTTTTCCAAAATTATGAATATAATCGGAGTGAATTTTATTACTTTTTAGTGAGTGGCATGTTTTGATCTAAACTTTCAAATTTAAACTGATAAGAGACACTTTTAGCCATATCGGTCACACTATGCGTCAAATTGAGATGTGGTTGATTCCTATATGTTAAAAATGACTCATGTATTGTTTTCTAAAAGTATAAAAACAATCCGAATGCATTTTCTTGGTTTTCAGTACGTCACTTGTTCTTTTTATTGAATTTAATGTCAATTTAATATAAAAATACACACTTAAAGTCATACCGGCCACACCATGAATCCGATTGAGGTGAGGTTGATTCCTAAACATCAAAAAATGACTCATGTACCATTTTCTTAAAGTATTAAAACAATACTAATTCATTTTCTCACTTTTCACTATATCACTTGTTCTTTTTACTAAAAGTAATTTCAATTTTAAATAAAAAGAGACAATTTGAGTGATACTGGTCACTTGTTCTTTTTTTCTTGGTTTTGAGTAGGTGAGTTGCTCTGATACCAACTATATTGACCCAAATATTTCATACATATATATAACATCTTAGTAGATTAAATTCACTTACATAACATAATGATCTATGCCAGAATAGTTTAGGTATAGTGATTTTGGAAATATGGAAACATAAAGAACTAGTTCATAAGTGTCTCACATTAAGTTATTATTTACCCAAAACCTTCTTAGACATATCATTTATAAAACAATTATTAATAACCTAAGGATATGAAACATAAGAAAGGGTGATCATAGATTCTCAATAAGTGTAAACAAGGGAGATATAAATGATCATATAAGTATAACATGATCACAAAAAACAAAAATAATTATTAGATAAACATAATAAGGAAATTAACTTACAAATAATAGATAAAATGATGAAAAAATTAATTAATTACATAAAAATACACACTTTGAGTCATACCGGCCATATCGTGCATTACCATGCTTTCCATTGCTTTCTTTGTTGAAAAGGAAACACTATATTGTCTACATTTATCACTTTTCTTCAAGTTCCCTCCAATGAATTTGAAGAAAAGTGATAAATGAAGAAAATTAAAGGGTGATGAGGTTTTAAGGGAGAATAAGTCCATAAAATACATTTTTTGCATGAGCAGTCAAACATTTAATTTATATTATGTTAATGTAGTAGAGAATAGATAATATTATGATGAAAAACATAGTATATTAAAAAAAACTTTACATTCTCATTTAATTTTGAGTTGTAGCCTTGAAGTCCAATCTCTCATGAGCATAATAAGTTTCGAACAAATTTCCTTGACTCAAACAAAGGAATCCACCTGTATAAATAAAACAATTCTTATGTGAGTAATACTAAATATAATAAAATTAAAAATAAATATGAAATAATCCACTACTTCTATGGAAATAACATTTTACTTCTATTTGTGTACATTCTTCTATTAGGTATGCTACCCATTCGTTTATGAGCACATCTATATTGTCTTGTGAATATGAGTCTTTTCAATTGTCATAGTAGTACTGGAAAAATATAAATACACAAAATATTAATAACTATTTTAACTGAAATAGTAATTATCTTTGAAAATACCTCTTCAGGGATGCTTTTTTGTTCATGGAATATGATCTCTCTCATATATTTACAAACATAATAACTGTAATCTTTTCTATTGATTTGTTTCAGAAACTACAGAAACATTATGGAGAATAAGTAATTTGTTTTGATATGTGTTTGGATAGTGAAATCTTATTATATATACCTGGATACTTATCTAGTCATAGTAATTTTCATCATCCTCATGCTTAACCCCTGGCCTCATTCTTTGTTTTTCATGATATTTATGCACTGACCTATCATAAAAAAATCCTTATTAAAAGATAATATAAATTATATAACTTTATGTTTAGTTCTAAAACTTTGGATGTAGTGTATTAAAAATTGACAAATTCCATCATGTGTGGATGGTTTGTTGGATATACATGCATTGAATCTAGGAAATAAATCTTTAGAGTATCCAAATTTTTCTGCCATGAGCATCCAATAATGCCTAAAAACAAAAAAAGGAATAAGTAATGAAAGAAATAAAAAATATATTTGATATGATTAAATTTTAGAGTTTTAACCCTATATCATTGGTATTAAATAGAGTATTTAATCTGAATTTTTTTCTTTCAAATGATCTCATCAGACTTGTCACTATTTCATAATTTTTATTGCTATTTATTTTCATTTGTTCTGTAGAGGTGATGTGAAGACTAACGAGTCCAAATTTTATTTCATGGGAAAATCCCTTCAATCATTTTTCATATATACACCTTCCAAAAATATGAAATGTATTTAGTCATAATTAACATAGTATATCATATTTTGGAAAATCAAATCATGAAAACATACCTCATGTATACATTTACAACTAAGTCGCTTAGACAATCATAGTCGAGTATTTCACTTACACTATCAACACTAATAAAGTCTTAATATTTCTATCTATTCATATTTTATTCAAAATAAACTATATTATTATGAACATTTTTTAACTTTGTATCCACATTAGCCTTAAATGATAGTAAATGAAAATATATAACCGGTGGGGTAATGGTGCTTTCAGTAGACATTTTAGATTGGTTGGTCGATCCTTTCAATGGTTTTGAGTGGGGGGGGGGGGGTTAATTTAATCCCCTTTTCTTTGTCTGTCTATAATAAAATTCATTAGTTCAAACCTTTTTCCATTAATTTTTAAAGGTTTATCTTGACAAGTAAATTATAAATGAATACCTCATTATCTACATATTTTTTATAAGATGTTATGACCATGAGATGAATGTTCCAATATCTTTTTTGATAGTATGAATATCTTCCTCATAAATTGGAACAAGTAGCTCTATGCTTGGATCATGGGATACACTGATCAACACTCACACATGATCTATTAGAAGTGGTCTGCTGTGTAGAATGCCATTTTGGATATTGAACACCATAGCCCTTGCTACAAGGCAATGGGTGGGTGTTTCTAGATATAAATCACAATCATTATCAACTTGTAAAATATCAGTACAACTAAGGTATCAGTGTTTTTCTAATTCACATTTTACAGAAAAATTTATTAGAACATCGATTACCTCAGCTAAGACATCTCTTTGAGGGGAATGTTTATCCTCATAGCTGGTGGGGGTGGGGTGGGATTTCCATGTGGTGGTTTTTCTTGAGTTGATTATTCTCTTTTCCTCTCGCCATTAAAGTTTTCATCATTTCTCTCTACCATGAGAATTATTATTCAAGGGTATATATTATTTATATCATCTATTTTATAAATTCACTTTGATCCTCCTCTTGTTTTTTTCTCAAAATATGTTCGGGGTGTAACCTCAAAACCCACACCTCTGACACGACCATACTGATCTAACTGCTTAAAGCCCACCAACAGTATGCGTTCATCTGGAACATGTGTTGCTGATTCCTGTGACTATTTTGAATAGATAATATAGGAAAATAAGTGATCATTTTTCTGTAATATCAATTTAATGTTTTTTTTATTTTGTAATACTTACACATGTTTCCCATACTTTTTGTGCATTTTCATCTATTAGTATCCCATATTTATTTACATGTGCCTCCTTCTATAACACATGGCCTGGGATAGAAGTGGAATTGAATTTTGTGTCATCAATCTGCATATAAACAGAGGAACATAATTATGGTTTTGTTTCATGTCACATAAAATTATTACAGTTGATTTAAAATACATACTGATTTTTTTTCAAGTGAAGAATACCCCATCCTTGCTTTACGGTAGGGGTACATGGTTTTGAAGCTTGTTCCTTATTTCTATCACTCATTTACTATTACATAAATAAAAAATTGTCAATCAAAGTGATGAATACACATATCATAAAACAACATATTACTGGCCACAACGTACCTGAAAAGACACATCTAAATGATGCCTAGTAAATGCATCCCAAACTTCTTGGGTTATCAAGTGTACATAGATAAGTAGTGGGTGTGGCTTTATTTTCCCTTAAATATCTTTAAGATGATGTCTTGTTAAGATAGTAAGAAATACCCTATGAATCCTCACATAAATAATTTATATATATTTATTATGAGAGTCATCTAATATAAATGCTCTCTGAAATGGATGATGAAGAGTAAGTCAATGTTTCATTATTTTATTTCTTATTAAAATAAATAAATTATATCATAATGTTACCATAATATCTTCCCACATCAATTTCTTAATCCCGGTAACAACATGGTGCCAAGAATCTAAATCAATTAGCATGCGTTTTCGAGTGAAGATTACAATATAACTACCGAACATGGCCTTATTGGGGTTAACATACTAGCCCCGCACATTCTATCTGACCTCAAATATTATGCCTTTGACTTTCACCTTAATGATTTTTTTCTAACACTGACAAACTAAGATGCTCCTATTTTTCTACATTTCCAGTCCTTCATCACTTACCATTTCTATAGAATCAACGTCATCAATATGTTCTTATGGAGTGGTAGCATTGACATGTGCATATGGTCATTGTACCTCTTCACTGGGAGAAACAACAGGTTGATAAACCTATTGTTCCTCAGGAATGGGTGCACCATCATATACAGAAGGTCGTTCCTTTGCACTACGAGCAGTAACAGGTTGAGAGACCTATTATTCCTCAAGATTGAGAGCACCAAAAGATGCAGAATTCATTATCTATATAAGTGGTTTAACATTTAATTTAGAGTACGTAAATTCAGTAACAAACTGATAATAACATGCGGCAACATGATGTATATTACAAAAAAATGTAACCTGATTATTGAACTCTCTTTTTATTTTTTAAAGGATAAATAGATTTGACCCCTCTATCGATGATCCAAATCCATTCATTATGGTCTCCTCTTACATACAAGACAGCATCTACATTGAGACCGCTGCTAAATGATTACGACATCCCAATGAAAGGGTCATCCTCAGTTGAATTTTCATCTGACACTTATGTGGTTTTGGTCGATAACAGAACAATTGACAACTTTCAGTTTGTGGGATCTGGAACATAAAATAATTTTACTATCTATGATTCCATTATAAACAGTTTGTCTTTGTACCCTTCCTTACAAAAATCAACTTTCACAATTCCCAATTCATCTATTTTAATAGAAATTCTATTATCAACCCACTTTCATTCAAAAAATAGGCACTTGAAATGTTGTATAATACATCTCCTATATTTTTTTAATGATGCCAAAGTATGAAATATTACTGTAAATTGATTTCTATCCTTAGTACTAGAAAATGAATAACTTCATCCATGGATATAACTCCACTATTTTTCATGTTATTGTATTCATTATGCTCATTGGTATAGAACATGTAACCATTAATTACATAACCATTATAAGATAATACCTACACACTTGGTCCTTCGACTAGCCATAAAAATCATTATGAAATTGAATCTAGATTTTTCATCTGACTCCTTTAAAATATAGTCCTGAAACCATACTATAAACTGTTTATTATGTGTATTTGATATCTATCTTTCATCCCTAGATGGATTCAAATTCCTAATAATTTATTTGTGGGTCTCAACATATGGGGAAACCTCTAAAATGTTATGAAAAACATAAAGGTGGTACTGATCCTGATCTGCAATATTGATTGTGACAACATATCTACTAGAAATTCCTTCACCTGCAAGCTTCCTAGTGTGATGAGATTTTGGTAGACCAATGCTCTCCACACTAGATAAGTATTCAGTACAGAATTCAACAGCTTCCTCAACAATATATAGCTCCACAATATAACCCTCTGGATGACTTTGATTTTTGACATACCCTTTCAAAATATTTATATACCATTCAATGGGGTACATCCATCTATAGTGTACATGACCACATAGTCAAATATCTCTCACCAAGTGAACAATCAAATGAACCATCATATCAAAGAATATTGGCGGGAAGAACATTTCCAATTCACATAATATGATGTAAATTTATCTTTTTATAGTCATAAATTTCTCTGGGTCTATAACTTTTCTGCATATAACTTTGAAGAAGAAATAGAGATTGGTTAATGTATAATGAATATTCTTGGAAAAAATGTAATGTAAAGATATAGGCATTAGATCTTACAACAAAACATGGAATTCATGTGATTTCAGACCCTTTAACTTTAAATCAGTAATTGATATGTTGTTCTTGATATTTGATGAATAAACCTATGGAACCTTATGCCATTCAAGAAGTTTAAAAAAATATCTCTTTCCTGGAAAGAGTGTAAGTAGCCGGATGAAGAAAAATTAATTTTTCACCCTTCACTAGCACAAACTCTTCTTGTATTCCCATGTCAACTATGTCCAACTTTTCCTTAATTCCATCCATTGTTTTTCTAGGTGCATTTAGCAATGTACCAATGACACTATCACATATTTTTTTTTTTCAACATACATAAAATTAAGAAAATTTCATATATATAAACAATTATAGTATGGTAATACAAAAAAACTGATCTCTTTTTCCAAACAGTTTTCATAAGGTTTTTAGAAAATAGTTTACCAAAAGTAGTGTCTACATTTTTTTAATTTCTCAAATATTTGATCACCTGTTAGTGGAGATGGTGTTGTAAGTTCTTCTGAACTTCCATCGAATGATGTCATCCAAGATCAGCACTTATTCTATTGGGGTATAAATCTGTGATGTTTTAGAAACACGGTTTTTGATGAATGTTTCAACCTAATTGACTGTGTACCTTGTTTGAAAATGAGACACCCTTATGTTCCTTTAATTATATAACCTAAAAAATTTCTATAAACAGGAAAGTCATTTATCATCCCATATAACATGGTTCTCAATGTGAAATCTTCATTTCTGTAAGAATAATACAACGTAACACCTGAATCCCACAATAATTTCAAATTATCAATCAATGGAGCCAAATAAACATCAATATCATTAACTGGTTGTTTTGGTCATGATATAAGCATAAATAACATGATGTATTTTGGTTTCATGCATAACCATAGTGGAAAGTTATAATTTACCAACATAACCAGCCATGTATTGTGAGTTCTTCTTTGAAAACAAAAAGGATTCACTCCATTTTTAGATAAAGTGAGACGAAGGTTTCTCAGCTCATTTCCAAATTCAGAATACTCATGATCAATTCTCTTCCACTAAAGAGAGTCTATCAGGTGATGTAGTTTCCTAACTTTATTTCTTGTATCTATGTGCCATGTCAATTTCCCTGTAGTCTCCTCACTTATATATAGGCACCTAAACCTTGGAATGATTGGAAAGTACCATACAAATTTCATAGGACCAGATTCATATTTTTTTATCAAGAATTACCACACTTTGGGCATTCTATAAGTGATTTTTGGTGCTTGTGAAATAGTATAAAGTCATTCCGGGAGGCATGTATTATTTCAAAGATCATACCCATCAAACGTATCATTCGTTTGGCATCATATATTCGGATTGTGTGCTCATTATCTTTTGGGATCATTTCATCCAAGAGAGAAAGTAGTTCCATAAAACTATAATCAATCCATCTGTTTCCTACTTTTAGATTATACAACTTTAATATGGTTGAAAATGCTATATATTTAGTGAAACAACCATATAATGGAATCTTTATACAACTCTTTAACTTCTCAAACAGTTTTGGAAAACCACAATGTTCATCTTCAACTATCCTTGTTATTTTCTCAATATGATCTTCATCATCATTCACATCTATAATGACATCCTCGATACAATCTTCATCATTGTACAGACTTGTAATCATATCAGATGATCCATAAAATGTATTTATATCCCATCCACTAGATACATTATCGTTTTCTCCGTGTTTGTTCCAACAATTATAACTTCGATCTATTTCATGACAGATCAAGTGTTCTTCTAACTCCTATGTACTCATTTGTCTTGAATAAAAATAGCATAAACATGGACAAAGTATTTGAGAAGGGTCATGTGCATGATATTTTGTAAACTTGATGAACTATTTCACTCCATCTTCATAATATTTTTCAGATGATTGGAATCTATCCATTCTTTATTCATATCCATCCTATTTGATTTGATAATATTAATATTTAAAAAAATAAATACACAAAACATAGATATAAAAATTAACCAAGGCTAAAAACGGTTATAGACTTTAAGTATCATTTAATATTTATCCCCAATATATACCTTCCAGAACCAAGGTCCTTCATTTAGGATCTACATTACACTTCTTGAACATTAATTCTACCATGAAAGCATTGAAATTATAGTTACACTGTCTTGGTTCCTACTTAATCCCAAGAAAAATCCATTTGTTCTAGAAATAAACCTTTAATGGAAAACAAGCTGAGAACCATCTAAATTATTATATGATTTATAGAATGATATAAAATATAACTGAAATATAATCCTTATAATTATTGAAATACATTTACTCTTTCCATGGTGTTATTATCGATCTACTTGTTTTACCTATATAATGTAATGGTTTTCCTAATTCTATAAAAATATAAAATTAAAATATTATAGAGAAAATAAATTTCATATGTTCTTTGAAAGATATTTATAAAATCATAGTTTAAATACCATTAAAAAAACCAACCATTTACACAAATTCCACTTTAAAATAACACACCCTTTTTAAAATAAACCAATATATTCCAAACATTATTTCACAAAACCCCAATTCATTTTTTAAAGCAATCAATGAAAATTCATGACCCAACAATCGTAATCATTTAAAATGAGAAACAAACCTCTATATTTTACAAATTTTCATTTAAAAATCCACACACCCATTGTTAAAATGAAACCCTCATTAAATACACTTTCAAAAAATTCACATCCATTTATGAAATCCAATCCGGTGAGTTGAAAATACTTGGCATGCAACCTAAGTCCATGCTAAGTGTTTAAATCATTTTAAAGCTATTTAAAACCCAAAAATGGTATGATTAACACATATAATTTTTAATAAACATTTAAATACACTTGAATCATTTTAAAATATCCACTTAGTCATTTTCATGAAGACATAAATTCAAAGAGAGGCACCTTATAAAGGATACATGAATAAAAAATAACCAACATTTTATAAAATATAATGATATAAAAGTTTTATCATGTATCTCATGAATAAATAGTATGAATAATATATTTCAATCTCACAATACTATGGAGGAGTGAATAAGTTATAGATAAAGACATAAGTGTCACTTGGCCATGATACTTTGAACATAAAGTCACATCTCTTCAAAGTGGGAAACCATCTTCCAGATGATGGTTGAATCACGTACTACCTAAGATTGATCCTTCTAATATGGTACATTAAAAAAAAATTTCTCCTTCTTAAGGGTATATATTATGTCAAATTTAAAGGTCTATATATACTCAAACCTTCTCCATTATCAATGGTTCATTTCACTTTGTGATTAAATATATTTCAAAAACTTTTTTTAGTGTATTCCAAAAATATCTCACCCTAAAGATAATACCAATAATACCTCATGGAAAGCAACACTATTTCAAAATCTAGGAAAGGACTTGGGAAGTTTATCTTATGTGTCCTTAACTTTCTAGACCCATAAACAACCACATGACCATCATGGAATGGAACTATTCAAATATTTACTACTGATAAATCATAATATAATCCAAAATCATTGCCCAAATCATTTATCATTAAAATTTGGGTTTTCATAAATCTACCTTTAAGATCTTAGAAGGATCTATCATGAACATCTAATCAAGGAAACCATACCACATTCTTGGTTAAGGCCTTCTTAGTGCTTCCAATCAGGAAGAATCCTGTTTGACACTTTGGTAATAACTAGAAATTCTCATAACTATTTGGATCTCAAAACCATTCTTTGGCCTATATAAATAAACAATAACATCAAAATTATCAGGTCCTAAAATTACACTATCCAATAATAGAATTTTCCCAATTAAGTGTACATTATCAATCCAAAACATACAATTTTAAATCATGGAATATATTTATGCTCCCTGAGTTTTCTCTAAATGATCTCTAGATATTGATCATGTTCCTCCTTCAACTGGAAATACATGATGATATGATTAAAAAATATGGCTAAAAAATTATCTAAATAAGGATGGAAGACCCAATTCATCTCAGCCATGAACACTAACATTGTATTTTTCAAACTGAATGACAACACTAGATACCCATATAATACATAAGTACTCCTAAATATAGTATATGGTATACCAAAATACCTCACCATAAACTAATGATGATTTGATATCAAATCAATCTTTGAGAACAATTTAGCACCTCTAAGTTGATCAAATGGTTAATCAATATGTATAAGTGGATATAAGTTAATTTATATCACTTATAATAACCTTTAATAGTCCACACATATTCTCAGTGATCCATTTTAATTTTTATAAAAAAATATAAGTCACACCAAGGGGACATAATCATTCATACGAACCCCTTCACATCGAAGTCGTTCAATTGAGCCTTCTTCTATCATATCTCTACATGATCCATATTATATGGTGGAATGGATATATGATATACACATAATAAGAACACAATCATAAACTCAACCTATCACTTAGGTGGTAACCTAGAGAAGTCCTTGGGGAATACATCTAGGAACTTATGAATGACAGTAGGACATACTGACTGATGTTTCTCTATAACATCCAAAACTACTCTAGGAAAATGGGCTATGATTCTACCTAGCTATAGAAATATAGGTAATATATAACTAGTTTTCATATCTAACTCTCCAATATGGACATAACCATCACCCTCATAAAATATAATTCCACCCATCGATGAAAACAATTGATATATTAGATACATCACTACATGGGGGGTTTTAATTGTATTCACAAACTAGACTCACATTTTTCATGTCACTGGAACCTTCCCTTTCCATTTTTGTGTCTATATTAAGTGGGAATTAATGAGTTTAAAGGTAAAATTTTAAAATAGTTATGAGACATTAAATGTATCCATTTTTTATATATGTGAATTTTTTATATCCCTCTTGTATTTACCTCCTACTTTCAATCAAATTATACATGACCAGAGGTGAGTAGGTAGAGGTTGGATCACCTAAAAGGCAGTACGAGCCTCATCCTTAATAGTCTAAGCCTGTGAGATCAACGAACTCTACTAGTACTTATGGAATATATCACAATAGGTTGGTGGAGGGATCCATTGATGTTTGACTAAAATTCATCCCATATAGTACTATCCATTTCATTGAGATATGGGATTTTTATGCTTTTATTTTATATTCCATAATAAATTTTCTTGGTATTTATTGAATTCCCCTAAAAATCATATTTATCCTAAAAAAAACCTAGATTGAAAACCACTTGAATGGAATTACTTGAAATATTGTCATTTGTTTTCAATTTCTATCCCCTTGGGAATTAGTAAAGATAATCCTCTTTTTTAGAACAATTTAAAAACAACATTATGTCAATAAGAAAATATCACTTGAATAGTCAAAAAAATTATCTAAAATTCCTTAACCTCAGAGGGTTGGGTATGTTTATCTCTGTAATAGATCAACCAGGTTCAACCCATAAATGTAACTCAAATAGAGAAACTAAAAGGATGAAATAATTCTTATGATCTCTATGGGTAGGAGATAAGCACTAGGGTATCATACAAAGAAACATGGGAATGATTTCACCTTCAACAGACACATGATAAGATAAAAAATCACAGTTTCATATCAAATATTCACAATATAGTAGATCTCAAAATAACAAAACCATAAAGGTACCATCCAAAAACTGGATAAAAATGTCTAAATAAAAAATTAAAAGACTATCAAAATGGATATAGAAGCATGGAGATTATGAGAATTAAAAGACTCACAATGGTAAAACCTGAGGAGTTGGGTTCGCGACAGAGGTGGATTTGTAGAGCAAAAGGGCTTTGCAATAGAGGTTGGCTTTGATAGTAGAGTATATAGAGGAGGTGGGTTCACAACAGATGAGGTTCAGCGGTGGAGGTGATTTTGACAATAGAGGAGGGGTTTTCGTTGGTGGCGGAGGAGGAGTCGATGGCGGTGGAGGAGGAGGAGGAGGAGGTGATAGTGGAGGAGGAGGAGGAGGAGTTGACGACATGGTTTGTGTAACGACCCAATGTTTTTCAATGAAAAATTCCCTTCTTATATTTATGTCATAAAAACAAAAAATAATGAACTACTAAGTGATAAGTGACCTTCAAACATAAGTTTGTCACTCCTATGTTTGGAATTTTGAAAATCTAGCATACACGGTTGTGTTCAAGATGATTTTTGGAGTCTAATGAAACAAAAATAATTTTTGGTGAATAGTAACGCACCCTTAGGAATAGTAACATACCCTTATGAATAGTAATATAAGCCTTATGAATAGTAAATTATACAACATAAGAGTAACATTACCTATGAATAATAAAATAAAATTTAGACATCTTAGAAAGTGACAATTTTACCTTAGTAAACGTTTTGGTATTTTGTAAGTCATAAATAATTAATTATAATTAATTAATTAATTTAAAAGAATATTTATTTCCCTAAATGTATTGAATCAATGTCTTTTAGTTTTTAGATAATTTTATAAGACCCTACGTAATTTTTGAAAGCACTATAAAATCAGTTTTAATCTTAAAAACTGTTTTTAAGTAAATTATGATTTTAATTAAATATTAAATTAAAAATATTTAAAAAATTATTTTTAAAAAATGGACTTCATTTTTGGATTCTAAACATCAAAAAATGGTTGGGGTAATTTTTTGGGATTTTTTTGAGATACTTGAATTTTTGATGAATAGTAGAATCCGATAATTTATAATAAATGCTAAATAATGGATTAATTGAGTCATCAATGATGCTCTGCTGATGTAAGACCACTTGGTTCGGGATCACATGATAAAATTACTATTCTTGGTCATTCAAGATTCACTATTCCTTTTCTTAGGGAAAATAAATAAACTAATGAATTTTATATTAAGGAAACCCCTCTCCCCTCCACTATAAAAGACACCATTCACACCCTCATTTCCTCACACCTCTCAAGCTCCAATCCTTCTCTAAACTCTTCCCAAACACCTTCCCTATCCCCTCCCCCACATCCAAGATCTTCTGGTCTCATCAAAAGACCAATCTTAGGCCCTTAAGGAGGTTCTCAAGAGGAGGATTCAAGAGGTAATTTCTCTCCCTCTTATCCTTTAATTTCCTTTCAAGTTCAAGTTCATTTCTTGATCTCTCCCCACATATCTTTATCCAAATTGTATTTTAAATCCATTATTATAAATATAATATAATTTCATGATTCTAATGGGATATTATATCATCCAACCCCCTTTCTCTCATCCTTTTATTTTATTAAAGAGAACGTTGTTCGTGAGGTGTTAATTTATCACCTTCAAGAACGACATGCTTTCTTCTTCAATTTCTACCTTTATATATGGTTATGAAATAATTTTTATAGTTGAACCAGAATATTTTATATGTATTATGTTCTATTTAAAGTTCTGGAAATAACCTATGACCATATTACTAAGTGATAAGTTAAAACAAGTTCGTTGTGATCCAAAAACAGCCCAAATTGACCCAAATAACCATCATTTAATTATTATCTAATGATTCATCCACATGGATCTAATATAATTCATTATAAGATCATTGAAACTTCTGTAATATCATTAATGACATGTAATATCATTTCTGGATGTTTACTCATGTTCTACCCAAATTTAAGAATACAAGTGAACCACCCAAGAAAAACCATAAAAACGAACATCCCCGAACAATGTTTTTTGAACTCTATAAGTCATAAAAAAGAACATAATATAACATAATGAAACCAGAATGAACCCTAATAATTTACACATGGTTATTGATTTCTAATTAATGAATATAATGTCATTATATAGGACATTAAAGAGAAGTAAGCATTCGGGTACAAGGTAAGGGGAAATCTCAAACCCAATTTTCTTCCTTCGGGTTCTCCCTCTTTCACTCCATTTTTGATATGGTTACTACTTAAAGATCATTTTTTAATAATTGTATTTAATTTTTTGGGATATACATGTTTTCACTGGTTTTTATTTCAAACCAAATGTTTTCCAAAAGAACGCCTCTTTTAAGAACACCCCTTTTACTTCTCACTTAAAGTGAACGGTTCTTGAAACATGTATGTTATTCCCTCTTTATTTTGGGAACCCAAAGTTTATGAATGTGTTGTTATGAGATGAAACCCATTACTTTACATGGGTTAGTTATGTTCATTTTTTTATATGTGTTCTATGTGGTAAGCATGATGATGATAATGTTATGATGTGACGAGTGCGCCCAGAATTATATAGCGCAATATGAATGTTTCAATGTGACGGGTGCACCCGGAATTATAAAGCACTCCAATGCATTGGGTAAAAAGATGAATCTCATGAGTAAATTTGACATTATTTGTGAACAAGATTCTAGATTGGTTCACAAGTATGTTTGGTAGTTAACCACTAAGACATGATGTTTCATTTTTATGCATTGCCACATTTCAAGTCTTTTATTTATGCTCCTCTCATGCTCATGATCTTTTGCCTATGTTATGATTATACTCACCCCATGATATATTGTTCTTATCTATCCGCTTACTGGTCTTTTATCTCACCCCTTTTTATGTATATCCTCAGGTGGCTATATTTACTAAGGATAGGATAAGTGCCAATAAGAAGCTATAGAAGAAGAAATTAAATAAATGTTCATGCTTGTTGTGTATTTGTTATGTATGGTCCTAGTTTTCCCAATACACTAAACCTTTGGATCCTCTATGTGTAATAATATTATGTTGTTTATCTTTTAAATGATGTAATAGTAATGTAAGAAAATTCTAGGTCGCTATAGTCGGTATCAGAGGCAAGGTTTAGTTAATTTGGGAATTAGGATTAGTGAACCCTAGGGAAAACCAATAGTGTGAGACTAAGTACAAATATGCACACAAGAATATTTACCTAGGGATCCCATATGTTATGTTTTTGGTATAATTTTCTAAATTAATAAGTTATTCATTACTTGTTTAGTTATGTTTTGTTCTATCCTTTTCTATTTTAGAAAATGGTGGGAACCAGGAGAAATCAGGTCAACAACTCATGCGAGGGCCAATGCAACGATTGCCCGAACAACATCCCTAATGATTTGGGAGGTGGAGTTCAAAAATTCATGGCTATTCTTACCCAATTATCTCAGGTTATGAATAATAACCACAATAATAGTGAAAATCCTCCTTCACCAAAGAGGGAGTAACTGGCTATTGAATGTTTTATGCGGAAATGACCACCGACATTTTGTGGATCTTCTGATTTACTAGTTGCGGAACAGTGGGTCAACTCCATGGAGAAGATCTTTTCTGTGCTTCACAGTTCGGAGACGGAGAAGGTGACCCTAGACATTTATCGTCTAGACAGAGAAGCCGATCAATGGTGGGATTTGATTAAGAACACCAAGCCAAGGGAGGAAATTGAAGAGATGGAATGGGAAGACTTTAAGATAATGTTTCTTAATAAGTACTTCCCATGAACTCTTTGCAAGAAGATGGAGAGAGAAATCATAGAGCTCAAGTAAAAATAAGGGGAAATTTTCACAACCTATGAAGCGAATTTCACAAGGCTCGCAAGGTATGCTTCTGGTTTTGTAATCAACGATGATAGCAAAATTGATAGATTCTTTAGTGGATTAAAACCACACCTTTGAAAGGATCTTGCAATTCGAGACTTTGGGAGTTATGAAGAAGTTGTTCGGTGTGATCTCAAAGTGGAGATGGAATTTGGAGATTGGTCCCATGGATATGGTGATACGAAAAGAAAGATGGAGTTTCTAACTGGTGGATATAATGATAAAGATGGGAAGAAAAATCAACGACCCACATGCCAAAAATGTGGGAAGTTGCACCATGGGAACTGCCTCAAAGGGATGGGGAAATGATTCAAGTGTGGGAAAGAAGGACACCATTCTCAAGAGTGTAAAAAAGACATGAAAAGGAAGGATAATGTAGCTGATGAAAGGAGAGAACCACTCATGGTTCAATACTACAATTGTAGGGAGTTAGGGAACTATTAAAACCAGTGCACCAAACCTCGAGTTCTTGAGGGTAATCATTGTCAGCAGCCACCAAAGCCAAAGGAACAAGGGAAGGCTTATGCCATCACTACTGCGGAGGTAGATCATGATAATGTAGTCATACAAGGTAAACTTCCTATTCACTCAAGAATGGAAAAAGTCTTATTTGATTCTGGTTCTACGCATTCCTTTATATCTTGCAAGTTTTCTAGAACTATAGAATCGAAGCCCCAAAACCTTGAAGTAGAGATATCTTTAAAAACACCAAGTGGTACAATAATTGCAACCCAAGTGTTTGAATCTTCTCCTGTTGGCGTATGTGGGAAGATTCTTCCAGAAAATCTCGTAATACTTCCCTTGGTGGAATTTGACGCTATAACGGGAATAGACTGACTCTCGTTATATAGAGCACATATAAACTGTCGGGAAAAAGAAATATCTTTTCATATTCCGAACCATCCCATGTTCCTCTAAAAATGAAAGGAAGATCATGAATCTCCTTTGAAAAATACTTCAATGGTGTGGGTGTTGATTCCTTATGAAGAAGCATACCTCGCCCAAATGGTTGAGTCGAAGTAAAGTTCCAACCTTGAGGAAATTCCCATCATGAGGAAATACGACGATGTATTTCCCGAAGAGTTACCCAGAATTCCCCCAGATCGTGAGGTAGAGTTCTCAATTGAACTCATACCCAGAGCTACTCCTATCTCAAAGTGCCCCTATAGGATGGCTCTTATCGAACTGGAGGAGTTAAAGAAGCATCTCCAAGAGAATCTAGACAAAGGGTTTATACACCCTAGTGCATCACCTTGGGGTGCGCCAGTGCTCTTTGTGAAGAAGAAGGATGGAACCATGTGGCTGTGTATCGATTATCGAGAACTCAACAAGATCACCATGAAGAACAAGTATCCTCTTCCAAGGATTGATGACTTGTTCGACCAGTTAAGAGGAGCTCAATACTTCTCAAAGGTGGATCTTCATTCTGGATATCATCAGGTAAAGATGAAGAAGGAAGATATTCAGAAGACTGCCTTCCGTACAAGGTTTGGGCACTAAGAGTTTTTGGTGATGCCCTTTGGACTTACTAATGCCCCTGCAATATTCATGGATTTTATTAATAGAGTCTTTATACATTACCTCAACAAATTTGTGGTAGCGTTTATCGATTATATTCTCATCTACTCTAAGAGTAAGGAGGAACATGAAGAACATCTACGACTTGTGTTGGTGACATTAATAAAGGAGAATTTTTACACCAAGTTCATCAAGTGTGGCTTTTGGATAAATCAAGTCACGTTATTGGAAAATGTGATCACAAGTGAGGGAATTTATGTGGATCCTTCAAAGACAAAGGTGATTAAGGAATGACCCAGACCCTCTAGTGTCACAGAAATCCATAGTTTTCTTGGATTAGCTAGGTACTACCAATGTTTTGTGAGAAAATTCTCATGATTGTCAAGCCCGCTAACTAAGTTAATAACGAAAGGGGTAAAGTATGTCTAGACGGAAGAATGTGAGGGAAGATTCAAGGAGCTAAAGAGAAGGCTGATCACTACACCTGTACTCACACTACCGAAAAGTGGAGAAAGTTTTGTGATATACAGTGATGCTTCAAATAAAGGCTTGGGTTGTTTACTCATGAAAAATGATAATGTGATAGCCTACGCCTCAAGATAGTTGAAGATCCATGAGCAGAACTACCTGATGCATGATCTAGAGCTGGAAGCAGTGATTTTTGCCTTGAAAATCTTGCGGCACTACCTTTATGGCGAGAAGTGTGACATATACACTGACCACAAGAACCTAAAGTATATATTCACACAAAAGGAGCTCAACATACGTCAAAGGAGATGGTTAGAGCTAATCAAGGATTACGATTGCTCTATTCACTATCATCCTGGAAAGGCGAACAAGGTAGCTGATGCTCTAAGTAGAAAAGAACCTGCTACTCTATCCATGCTGCGGATTTAGAAAGACCCTATCTTCTTGGATATGCAAAGAATGGATTTGGAAGTCATAAGGGAAGGGGATACATCCTACCTTGACCAAATTATTGTGCAACCATCCATCCAAGAGAAGATTAAGGAAGCATAAAGGGATGATGTGGAGATACAAAAGAGGGTGAATGGAGTAAAAGGAAGCTGCAAGAGTTCCATATCGATGATGATGGTGTGATTCAGTTTGGAATGCTGATTTGTGTGCCTTCATCACTCGAGATAAAGAAGGAGCTATTGGACAATGCACATATCTCAACATTCTCTATCCATCCTGGGAGTACCAAGATGTACTGTGATCTCCGAGAACAATTCTGGTGGGATAACATGAAGAAGGAGATTGCGGAATATATATCAAGGTGCTTGGTATGTCAGCAAGTTAAAGATGAGAGACAAAAGTCCAGAGGTATGATGCATCCATTACCTATACCCATGTGGAAATGGGAAAATGTTACTATGGACTTTGTCACAGGTCTCTCGAAGACGTCAAAGGGAAATAATGCGATATGGGTTGTGGTTGACCGACCCACCAAGACTGCCCATTTTATCGCTATTCGGTAAGACCTCTCACTTGAACAACTTGCAAACATATATGTGAAGGAAGTGGTGAGACTGTACGATGTTCCACTCTCAATTGTCTTTGACCGTGATCCAAGGTTCAAATCTAAGTTCTAGAGGAGCCTTCAACATGCTTTGAGTACTGAATTAAATTTCAGCCCGGACTATCACCCCCAAACTGATGGCCAGTCTGAAAGGACTATTCAGATGCTTGAAGATATGCTAAGAGCCTACTCTCTTGAATTCAAAGGTGGTTGGGATCAGCATCTCCCATTGGTTGAGTTCTCATACAACAATAGCTTCCACTCGAGTATTTAGATGGCTCCATATGAAGCTCTTTATGGGAAGCGATGTAGAACTCCAACTTGTTAGGATGAAGTTGGAGAAAGAAAGCTACTTGGGCCTGATCTAGATCAAGAGATGACAGAGAAGGTTCAAGTCATCTAGAAACACATCAAAGCTGCTCAAAGTCGGCAAAAGAGCTATGCTGACAACCATCAAAGGGACTTGGAGTTCGACATTGGAGATAAAGTCTTCCTTCGAATATCTCCATGGAAGAGAGTCATGTGATTCGGGAAGAAAGGGAAGCTAAGCCCAAGGTATATTGGCCCCTTTGAGATCCTTGACCGCATAGGATCCATGGCCTATCATCTTGAACTTCCACCGAATATGGCTCAAGTTCATGATGTGCTTCATGTATCAGTACTGAGGAAGTACATACCAGACCCCTCACATGTACTAAACTCAGAGGTGGTACAGCTGGAAGATGATCTCTCCTATGGGGAGCAGCCAGTAAAGATTTTGGATCGGAGAGATAAGGTTCTACGCAACAAGAAAAACCATATTTTCAAAGTGTTGTGGAGGAACCATAAGTTTTAGGAAGCAACTTGGGAACCAGAAGAGGTAATGAAAAAGAAACATCCTCACCTGTTTGTGTAAAGTGAAATTTCGGGGGCGAAATTCCTTAAGGGGGGAAGAATGTAACGACCCAATGTTTTTCAATGGAAAATTCCCTTCTTATATTTATGTCATAAAAACACAAAATAATGAACTAATAAGTGATAAGTGACATTTAAACATAATTTTGTCACTCTTATGTTTGGAATTTTGAAAATCTGACATACACGGTTGTGTTCAAGATGATTTTTGGAGTCTAATGAAACAAAAATAATTTTTGGTGAATAGTAACATACCCTTAGGAATAGTAACATACCCTTATGAATAGTAATATGAACCTTATGAATAGTAAATCATCCAACATAAGAGTAACATTACCTATGAATAATAAAATAAAATTTAGACATCTTAAAAAGTGACAATTTGAACTTAGTAAACGTTTTGGTATTTTGTAAGTCATAAATAAATAATTATAATTAATTAATTAATTTAAAAGAATATTTATTTCCCTAAAATGTATTTAATCAATGTATTATAGTTTTTAGATAATTTTATAAGACCCTACGTAATTTTTGAAAGCACTATAAAATCAGTTTTAATCTTAAAAACTGTTTTTTTAAAGTAAATTATGATTTTAATTAAATATTACATTAATAATATTTAAAAAATTATTTTTAAAAAATGGAATTAATTTTTGGATTCTACATGTCGAAAAATGGTTGGGGTAAATTTTTGGGATTTTTCTGAGATACTTGAATTTTTTATGAATAGTAGAATCTGATAATTTACAATAAATGCTAAATAATGGATTAATTGAGCCATCGATGATGCTCTTCTGATGTAATACCAATTGTTTCGGGATCACATGATAAAATTACTATTCTTTGTCGTTCAATACTCACTTTTCATTTTCTTAGGGCAAATTAATAAACTAATGAATTTTATATTAAGGAAACCCCTCTCCCCTCCACTATAAAAGCCACCCTTCACACCCTCATTTCCTCACACCTCTCAAGTTCCAAGCCTTATCTAAAATCTACCCAAACACCTTACCTATCCCCTAACCCACATACAATAGATTCTGGTCTCATCAGAAGACCAATCTTAGGCCCTTAAGGAGGTTCTCAAGCGGAGGATTCAAGAGGTAATTTCTCTCCCTCTTCTCTTTTAATTTCCTTTCAAGTTCAAGTTAATTTCTTGATCTCTCCCCAACTATCTTCATAAAAATTGTATTTTAACTCCAGTATTATACATATACTATAATTTCATGATTCTAATGGGATATTATATCATCCAACCTCCTTTCACTCTTCCTTTTATTTTATTAAAGAGAACGTTATTCGTGAGGTGTTAATTTATCACCTTCAAGAACGACATGCTTTCTTCTTCCATTTCTACCTTCAGATATGGTCATGAAACCATTTTTATGATTGAAAAAGAATATTTTATATGTATTATGTTATATTTTAAGTTATGGAAATAACCTATGTACATATTACTAAGTGATAAGTTAAAACAAGTTCGTTGTGATCCAAAAACCGCCCAAATTGACCCAAATAACCATCATTTAATTATTATCTAATGATTCATCCACATGGATCTAATATAATTCATTATAATATAATTAAAACTCCTTTAATATCATTAATGACATGTAATATCATTTCTGGATGTTTACTCATGTTCTACCTAAATTTAAGAATACAAGTGAACCACCCAAGAAAAACCATAAAAACGAACATCCCCGAACAATGTTTTTAAACTCTATAAGTCATCCAAAAGAATATAATATAACATAATGAAAAAAGAATGAACCCTACTAATTTAAAAATGGTTCTATATTTCTAATTAATGAATATAATGTCATTATATAGGACATTAAAGATAAGGAAGCATTCAGGTACAAGGTAAGGGAAAATCTTGAACCCATTTTTCTTCCTTCGGGTTCTCCCTCTTTCACTCCATTTTTGATATGGTTACTCCTTAAAGTTAATTTGTTCATCATTGTATTTACTTTTCTGGGATATACATGTTTTTCACTGGTTTTTATGTCAAAAAAAATGTTTTCCAAAAGAACTCTTTTAAGAACACCCCTTTTACTTCTCACTCAAAGTGAATGGTTCTTGAAACATGTATGTTATTCCATCTTTATTTTGGGAACCCAAAGTTTATGAATGTGTTATTATGAGATGAAAACAATTCATTTAAATGGGTTAGTTATGTTCATTTTTGATATGTGTTCTATGTGTCAAGCATGATGATGATAATGTTATGATGTGACGGGTGCGTACAGAATTATATAGCGCAATATGAACGTTTCAATGTGACGGGTGCGCCCAAAATTATACAGTGATCCAATGTATTGGGTAAAGTGATGAATATCATGAGTAAATGTGAAATGATGTGTGAACAAGATTATATCTTGGTTCACAAGTATGTGTGGTAGTTAACCACTAAGACATGATGTTTCATTTTTATGCATTGTCACATTTCAAGTCTTTTATTTATGCTCCTCTCATGTTCAAGATCTTTTGCCTATGTTATGATTATGCTCACCCCATGATATATTGTTCTTATATATCCTCTTACTGGTCTTCTAGCTCACCACTTTTGATGTATATCCTCAGGTGGCTATATTTACTAAGGATAGGACAAGTGCCAATAAGAAGCTAGAGAAGAAGAAATTTAATAAATGTTCATGCTTGTTGTGTATTTGTTATGTATGGTCCTAGTTTTCCCAAGACACTAAACATTTGGATCCTCTATGTGTAATACTATTATGTTGTTTATCTTTGAAATGATGTAATAGTAATGTAAAAAAAGGTCGGGTCGCTATAGTTTGACTTCCGTGAGAGTTTGAGGTATGCGAGAGAAAGAGGAGACCGTTAGAGTTTATTTATAAAAGCGGCCAAACCTTTTATCAGTGCTAGCTAAAAAGCACTAATAAAGGTATGTTTTATCAACACCAAAATCGAAAGCGCTGATAAAACATGCCTTTATCAGTACTTTTTTAGTGCTGATAAAACTATAATGATAATAAATTATATATATTTTTATATATATTTATAAAATTAAATGTATAATAAATATATATATATATATTTATAATAATAACTATAAATAAATAAATAAATATATATATATATAATATTTATAATTATAAATTTATAATAAATATATTTATTATATTTATAATTATATATAATTAATATCTTTATTATAATTTTATAATTATTTAAATATATCTGTATTTATTTATAATTATAACTGTAAATATTTGTATATATTTATTATAATTTTTTAATTATTTAATAACTATAAATTTATATATATTTATTTATAGTTATAATAAATAGATATTTTTTTATAGTTATAATCATATATATATATATTTATTTCAATAATTATAAAATTATTACAAATATATTTATTGCATTTATAATTTTATAAATATATATAATTAATATATTTATTATAATTTAATAATTATTTTAATACATCTATATTATTTAGAATTCTAATTATAAATTTTTTTATTTTTTTATAAATATTTATATTTATTTATGAACATTTTTATTTAATTAATATATTTATTATAATTTAATAATTATTTACATATAAATATATATTTATTTAAATAATTATGAAATACTTATGAAATATATATATATTTATTATAAATATATATTCACTACATTTATATTTTAATTATAGTCATAAATATATATATATATATATATATATATATATAAATACTTATGAAATTAAAATAAATATATTAATTATATATAGTCATAAAAGGGGCGGTGATGCCCAACCGGTGCAATGGTGGCAGGCCGTGAGTGGCGTGCGGGGCAGCTCAGTCAGATGACAACCTTTATGGACGGTAATGGGAATAGCAGCTAGGGCGTGGAGGGATGCTTGGTCAAGTGATGAGAATAACAGCAGGGGCGTGATGCGGGACGAGTCAGGCGACGACCTTCGTGGAGACTCCTTATGCAGACAATTGTGATGCAAATAAATATCTATAGGTGTTGGGCACTTGGGCTACAAGCTTTATAATAGACTTCATATCCACAGGACCTTCGGACCATCAAAAATGGCTGGGTTATCCCTTGGGGGTGCTATGACCTGCCTATTGGGTTGTGTGTGTTGCATTTCTATGCTTCATTGTAATTATACTCCTAAGTATCTATAATATACTCATGAAATTAAAATAAATAAATAAATATATTTAAATAATTAGAAATTATAAAATATATATATAATTAATATATTTATTTTAATTTCATAAGTATTTAAATATAAATAAAAATTTATTTATATTTATGACTATAATTAAAAAATATATATAATTATAATTATAATTATAAATATAATAAATATATTTATTATAATTTTATAGTTATTTACACACACACACACATATATTATTTATAATTATAAATAAAAATATTTTTATATATGTATAAATATATGTATATATTTATAAATATATTTCTATAATTATATATATTTATAAAATTACAATTATTATAAATATAATTATTATAATTTTATAATTATTTAGATATATATATTGATAATTATAATTATAAATAAATATTTTTATAAATATTTTTATATAATTATAAATATATTTATATGTATATATATATGTATATTAATATATTAATATATTAATATATATATATTTATAAAATTATAATAAATTTATTTATTGTAATTTTATAAAATATTTTTATATATAATTATAAATATAATAAATATATTTATCATTTAAAAAAATTACAATAAATATATATTTATTTATAATTATAATTTTAAATAAATATATTTAAAAGGTATTTATTTAAAATTATAAATATAATAAATATATTTATCATTTAAAAAAATTATTTTAATTTTATAATTATTTAAATATATATATATAGTTATATACAACTATAATTATATAAATATATTTTAAAAAGTATTTATATATAACTAAATATTTATAACTATAAATATAGTAAATATCTTTATTATTTAAATATATTTATCATGATTTTAAGTATTTATGAGAACATAATACCTTCATGATAACATGAATGGATCATATACACTGAGTAAAGTATAGATCATAAACGAGTCATCATATATATGGACAACATAAGTAGTAATGAGGGGGTAATGTATAAATGAACATTAATTATGAATACATAACATATGAATGTCAATTATATTCATGCCTCAATTGACCAAATTCATTGGAAACATATATTTATTTATAATTATAATTATAAATATACATATTTAAAAAGTATTTATATATAATTATAAATATATAATTATAAATATATAAATACATAAATATATAAATATATAAATATATAAATATACAAATATATAAGTATATAAATATATAAATATATAAATATATAAATATATACATATATAGATATATAAATATATAAATATATAGATATATACATATATAGATATATAAATATATAGATATATAAATATATAGATATATAAATATATAGATATATAAATATATAGATATATAAATATATAGATATATAAATATATAGATATATAAATATATAGATATATAAATATATAGATATATAAATATATAGATATATAAATATATAGATATATAAATACAAATATATATATATATATATATATAAATATATAGATATATAAATATATAGATATATAAATATATAGATATATAAATATATAGATATATAAATATATAGATATATAAATATATAGATATATAAATATATAGATATATAAATATATAGATATATAAATATATAGATATATAAATACAAATATATATATATATATATAAATACAAATATATATATATATATATATAAATATATATATATATAAATATATAAATATATAAATATATAAATATATAAATATATAAATATATAAATATATAAATATATAAATATATAAATATATAAATATATAAATATATAAATATATAAATATATAAATATATAAATATATACATATATAAATATATAAATATATAAATATATAAATATATAAATATATAAATATATAAATATATAAATATATAAATCTATAAATATAATAAATATATACAATATACATATTAATTATAAACATGCATTTTTTATTTAACGTGTACAAATAAATATATTTTTTGAATATAAATATAATAATTTTATATAAATTAATAATATTTTTTATTAAAAACTTTTATTAGCGCTAAAAATATCTTTGATAATTCTACCCTTTATCTATGCTAAAAAACACACCAATAAAGGGTACACTTTTATCAATGTTTTTTTAGCACTGATAAAGGGCAGTTTTATCAATGCTTTTAGCTAGCATTGATAAATGTCCCCCTTTTATCAGTGCTTTCTGCTTAGCGCTAATAAAACCCGACACATTCCTTGCCCAGATCTGTGTTAGTGCAACCCAACTAAAGTTAGATCCCACAAATATTTTATTTTGATGCTCATCGTGAATTCACCTTCCATCGGGCCAACCCTAATTTAATCCTCTTCTCCCCACCCCCTTGCCCTTTGCTCTCACTCTCTTCTTCCCTGTCAAGACTCCCTATCAATCAATCGAAGTGAACCCTAACCTCCCTTTCCCAATCTCACAGTGCCACACACACACATTTCCAAGACCATCGTCCCTCCTCCTTCTCCTGGTGTTGTGCGCTGCTGGCGGCCATCCATGCTCTCTTTGGTGGCTCATTTTTTACTTTTTATCTTCCCCCATAGATTCAACAACCCTAATCCCTCCCTTTATTGTAGTTCTGTTGTTTCCCTCCATTATTATTGTGTTCTTTCCATTGTTGTTGTGTTGTTTTATTGTATCAAAGGTGCTGTGTATGTGCTCTCACCCTAACCGGCTGTAATTAGATCCCATCGACACTTAGTGAGTTGGACTCTTTCACAGCCTCTAGCTTCTTAGCCATTCATGGAAGGTGCTACATGTGGATCTACTCCTCAAACTACTAGAGTAAATGGAAGTCAAAAGAGGTATACTCCAGCTGTGTATTTAATTACAGAAACCATGGGAGAAGGAGAACCATCCCTTAAGAAGGTAAAGAAACCATAGACCACTTACTAAAGTTTCTCAGGTTTGAGATCATTTTCATAAGAACAATGATATAAGAGTCATATTTAATTATTGTGGTAAAGATTATGCATGTACTTCTGGCCAATATGGAACAATAATTTGAATAGGCTTTCGACAAAGTGAAACAAATATGTCACAAAAATAAAGATAAAATTCAAACCACTATTGGTGTTATAAGGAAGTATGAATATGATGATAATGGGATGCTTTTTAATAGCTCATTTTAACCAAGAAGTGTAACATCCCTCCTCATCATTGTCTTGAGATGGTAAAGGAATGCTACTTGGCATTAAGTGACATCCCCAATATGCCAAATATTGGCAATAAATGCTGAAGGACTTCAATACATGTGGGGGAAAATTTTCCCTTTAAGAATAAAACAACCAACCAAAAAATCCATAACCAAAAAAACCACTACATGATGCATGATAACAATGAAATACAACTCAAAATTTCATTTATCAAAATCATACTAAATTCAAGTACCACAATGGAATACTACAATATCAAAGTAAACAATGGAAGACAAACTATTAAAACTCCAAGATAATCACAAGACTCTAAAGATCCACAATCTCCATGCTCTAACTTCACCAAACAACCCAAGTATCATGAGGTAGTGCTAAAGATGTGTGATACTTTACCATTGACCATATCCTGGTAGATGACATCTGTAAAAGAACCAAAGTACCAAAAAAAGGGTGAGTACTAAAACTCAGTAGGTTTTATCCAATTAATTCCCTACTCATGCCACTAGGATATAACATGTTAGAAACATTTATATAAAATAGTTTATGTAAAAAAATTTCTAAAATAGTTTATAACTAAATATAAACAAGTTTCAAGGAAACAATTTTTCTTAAAACAACAAGTTCAAAGTAAAACAACCAAACAATACTTTAAACCATTTCACATGTTCCATTTTGGTATAACCATTTCATTCTGCATATCCACACAACCAACCATGCATGCAAACCTGGACCTCCTTATACTCGTGAGTGGTGAGTCATCCTTTCACTAAGTTGTCACTTAATAAACCATTTGAAGGGGGAGATACCTGACCCGTATCCATCCCACTAATTATGGGGAAGACTTCTTACCCTTATCCACCCAAATTCACATGAACACACATAATCATTATGCCAAAATCCAATGCCAAATAACTATTTCAACCATTCCAATAAAAACCATTCTATTATTGAAAAACTTTCAAACAAACTAATTCAACTCAAACCTCCCAATTCTATTCAATAAAACTATCCCTTTATTGAAAACAAATTTATTAATCCATTTACCCCAATTCTAGAAAAAATCATATTTTAAATTCACCATTTTAAAATTAGGAACCAAGGAACTTTCTACAAAAACTCCCAATTCCCATGTTTCCACAAACCATCACTCAAGAGGGTTTTCAACAATGATTTCATAGAAAATACATTATAAATTTCACACAAAATGAATAATTTGAAACTAATACTTCATATTCTAAATATATGAGTCAATAGTGAAGCCACCTACCTCATGTTTTAAGATGAAAACAAAGAATGACATGGAGAACATCCATGAAACCGGGTTAAATCTCCATGAACAAGCCTTATATCTATTAGCCTATCATAAAACAGACCAAATATAATCATATTTGGAATATAATAACTTAGATATACCCACATTGGGTGTAGATCTAAGAATCCAAGATAGAGGGTGAAGTAGATCTAAGAAACTCATCAAGAACGAAGCCTTACCATAAGAATCCATCTTCAAATTACCAAGGGAAGCCTTTATATCACCTCATAAATGATGGTAGAACCTTCATTAAACTTTCATAATAGAGAAAATTGAGTTAGGACCGTATAAGAGGAAAAAATATGGAGTCATAGGGTAAAAATAAAGAGTTCCACAATTTTAGGACCTCAATTTTAACTCGTGCACGGTTAGTCGCACTGTTAGGTAAACCATGCACTAACCATGTGTTAGTAACTTCCTCAAGGGTTGAACCACACATAGTTGGATCGCATGGTTTACAAATCACGCACCAGCCATGCCAAATCCCACTTTACAACATAGCATGTTTTCTACTAGGCTTCTGCATGGTTTGGATAAACCATGCACAAACTGTGCACCCTCCCTTTAGCCCTTGTATCATTATGCATAGTTTCCTGCAAGTGTTGACAATTTTCCCAAACTATGCACAAACCATGCACCTATAGAAAAGCCCCCAAAACACTTCAAAAGTTCTAAAAACTATCCCAAACTTAAAACCAACACTTTTTATACATAGAATACATAAAATAAGGGTTAATTACCTCAAATTGGGGGTGCTATAAGATGGGTGCATGATATCTCTTCCTATAATGATAATCATCAATGAATTATCATTTAAATATGTTGAGAATCATGGATTTAGATAATTATGAAAGTTTTTCAACCACAATTTAAAGTTCCTTCAAAAAAATTATTTGATATAGATTTCTTTCAATAACATTTTAGTGATAAAAAAAATTAAAGTCTATGTTTTACATGTTCTCTTATATGGTATATATTACTACTAATACATGGGATTAAATTAAAAATTTGAATTATACACATGTACCTGTACATTTTATTGATGATGGTTGGGTCATAACTAAAAAAAATCAAGTTATATCTTTTTACAGATCATATAGGGGAAAAAATTGGTTGAGTTTTAGAAAAATTCGTGAAGAAATTAGGGATTAAAAGGATTAATACCATTACTATGGACAATGTTAGTTCTAATAATCCAGCTATCAATTATTTGATTTGGAGGGTTAATAATTGAAATAAGTCTATTATTAAAGGAGATTATATTCATATGAGATGTTTTCCACACATTTTAAACCTTTTTGTTAGTGATGTGTTAAAGGAAATATCAACATCTATTGCTAGAGTTATAGTTTATTATAAGTTTGTGAGAAGTTATCCTTTAGGATTGGATCATTTCAAGAGTATTTCTAAGGATTTAAAAATTACTAGTAAAAAATCCATAATTATGGATGTTCCCATTGTATGGAAGTCATATTATTTCTTGTTGTATGTTTCAGAGAAGTATGGGAAAATATATATTCACTTTGAGGAGGATTCAAGTTTTATGAGTTCCCTTACCAGTAAAGGTGGGCCTCTGACATCATATGACCGGAGGCATGCTCATGTTTTTTTCAAGTTTTGAATAATATTTTATAATGGTACTATTGAGTTTTTTGGTTCAATATATGTGAAATGTCACACTTTGTTTCATACTATTTATAGAATATATAGAAAAATAAATAAATGGATGAAAAGTAATGATGATATTGTGAGTCAAATAACTACTGAAATAAAATTGAAGTTGGAAAAGTATTGAGATATTGGTTCCAATTTTAATTTTCACTTACTTGTGGCAGTTTTTCTTGATCCCTAATATATATTAGACTATGTTTTAGATAGTTTTGAAATGATTTTTAATGATGAAGAGAAGAATCAATTGATTAGTAAAGTAAAATATGTCATGAATTATCTCTTTGAGTTTTACCAATGTAAATATCCTATCCCTATCAATCAATGTGAATCAAGTCCTCTTCAAGATTCATATATTCAAGAACATAATGTTAATAGTTATAGTGAGGATGATGAGAGGAAATGGAAATATGCATACATGTTAAAGAAAAGTAAAATAAAAATGATACATCAATGTAATGAATTAAAAAGATATATATATTAATGATTTTGTGGATTATTTTGTTGGATTTGAAATTTTGATAAGTTGTAAAGGAAATTAAATAAAGTATCATGCTCTCCCATGAATTTATAGATATATTCTAGTAATTATATTATATATATTATCTTATGAGTCAAGATTTATTACCATAGGACATGTCCTTGATCCATTTCCTAACTGTTTGAATCGTAGTACTGTTGAGGCATTAATTTGGGCCCAAAATTGGTTTATAAAGTCTAAACTAGTTGAAATTTGGAAGAACCTAGAAGAAGTTGAATTGATTGAATCAATCACCATTAAAAATATTATGATTTTTATATCATCTATCAATTATAAACCCTTGTTTGAAAAATAAAAATATATAATTGTTCTTATTTTGTTGTGTTTTAGAGATATATCATCCATGAATCATGATTAATGTTCCATTATCTAATATCTTCTAAAAGATATAATAAATGGGAATGAGAACTTAAAAAGAAACAAGGACAGTGTAACACTCTTAATTAAGTTAAATTTTTTGATTTTCTTACAAATTATTTAGAGCATACATTTCTTTATTTGTTGTTTCAACTTCAATCAAAATTATTTTAAATATAAAAATTATCAATTTCTATTTGATTCATAGTGTAAATGTAACTAATATATTCTTGTTCCTATTTAATATAAGTGAATGTTGTTTAATATAAATTCATTCTACTTATAGTCCATAGTAATAATTTATAAATTTTTGTATTCATTAATTTAATGAAATGTAGTGTTGTATAATATTCATTAATCTATTTTAAAAAAATCATATAAAAACTATAGTATTCATTAATCTACTGTAGAAACTATATTGTTCATTAATATTAAAAACTATAATATTCATTAATCAATTTGTTATTGTACAGTCTATAGTAATCATCATGTTTTCAATGTAATTTCTGAAAAAACGTACATACATGTGATGTTTGGAATTTTTTTCCTGTATATGCATTTGTTTTATTTTACATTTTTTGGGACATGTTTTTTTGGACTTGCAGTCAGTATGAATATTTACTACAAACCGCATATGCACTACTCATTATAAGTAAAGTATGGACGTGAGGACCATTTTTAAAATTTTTCCACAAGTTTTTATTTTTCCCCAAGGAATTTTCTACCTATGGACTATTTTTTAATTAATTTTTTAGTTTTTAATTTGTATTTATTTATTTTTAATTATTTTGAAAAAGTGAATTTGCTTCCAAAATACAGACTACCTGTATTTATTTTTGTTGATAGGCGTCATCAACATTTTTTCCACATGCCTCATCTTCTTTTGTTTTTTTACATGTAAAATTTGTATATGAACTGATTGTAAGCAAATGACCAATACAAGAACCTTTCTATATTTATTTTTTCCACAGTTTATGTGTTTTTACTTATGATTTTTTTGGATAGTATGTCTATTGGAATAAATACATGCAGTGACTTTCTTTCTTCTAAATTGAAGTAAACAATATATTTTTTGTTCTGTATTTGGTTTCATCGGTTGAAATATGTGTGTAACACACAAATTTTGAAGTTTGTTTAAAATTTACATCATGATCTATTTTTCTTCTTCTTCTATATATATATAGCTGCCTATTTTTTTCATCTTCTATATATGTGTGGATGCTAATTTTTTCTTTTTCTATATATGCGTGGATAATTTTTTTTACTTCTTCTATATATTTATTGACATTTTTAGGCTTATACCCATCTTATTGACCCGACCCAACCTAAACTAACCTATAATGGGTTGGGCGGGGTCAAGTTTTTAGGGAAAGATATGCGTAACCCGACCCAAATCGACTCTTCCTATTTCAATTGGGTCAGGTCTAGAAGTCCCAAAAACTTGACCCAACCTGACCCATGGAAACCACTATTAAATATTACCCTTTATCAACACTTATAATTGATAAAGGGAGACCCTTAAAATTGCTAAAAAAATACTGATAAAGGCCACCACAGATAATTTAATTTATATATACATATTAATATAATTTAAAATTTGAATTATATAAAAATAAGTATATATATTTATATAAATAATATATATATATATATTTTAAAATATATAATACAAGATATTACATCCGTTCCCATGGAACATGATGCAATAGAATCAAACACTCCCCATGACTTGAACATGGGTGATCCAACCCCTATAACACCCCCAGTTTAAGGTAGTTTCCTATTCTTTTCTACTTTTATGAGTTATCGAGGGATGAGTTTTTAGTCCTAATGTTTTGGGAAGTTTCTAGGAGGTTTTGGAGGGTTCAAAATTAGCTCATGATTATGGTAAATGTGTGGTTTTACCAGGTAATCGCATGAGTTGAAAAGGTGACCCATGGGAAGGTGCATGGTTAGTGCACAATTTAGGTAAACTATGCAATAACAATATAAATTTAGAATTTTTGGGGCTAGAGATGATTATCAAGGTTGGCGTGAAGGTTTTAGGCATAGTGAAAGCACCCATTAGGCATGTATAACTCAAATTTTTGTCGCAATTAAAGAATAATCCAATATTCACATAAATAAGAACATCATAACCAATGAAATTAAATCAAATATTAATTAACTTGTTAATGTAGGTTTTGAGTGTAGTAAAAGTGTCTTTTAAAGGCATGACCAACCAAATTTTTAGTCTTAAATCACATGTAATCATTTATTTACAAGATCAAAACCACATGTCTAATGAAAACAATATATTAATTGAATAAATTAAAATGAAAAAACCAGAAGTGAAGGATCTTCACATGTAATTTATAATTAATTTATAAGAAAATATAGAATTACCTTAACTCATAATTCTCCATTTCTTGATGATTGGTGGAATAAATATTGTCACACTGTCATTGTGCTATAAGATCCAAGTACATAATCTCTCTAGTGGCGATCCACAGATTCACCACAATCTATGAATGATGTTGTAGAATTGTTGGGTTCTAACACAACCAATCATGATCTCTTGTATTATTCATGGTTGATCATGGTAGAATCCTTCTCAAGAGAGGAAGAACTATTGATGATTTATTATTGGATTGAGGGATGAGGGTATAAGATAACTCTATCTCTCTATCTAGGGATTGATAGATCCTCTCTCTATCTATTGTGTACACCAATTGTGTTTTAGGAAAGAGATAATTAGATATTAATTATGGCACATTTAGGGTTGGTGAATTGCACACTAAATCATTTCTATATTTATAATTCTTAATTAACCCCATGTCTAATAGTAATTATAATATTATTAATCAGTTGACATGTGAAACATCTTTTCTAATAAATAAATAAATATCATTTATTTTATTTCTAATCTAACCATTAAACCCGACCTCCTTTCCCTCATCAACAGTTACTGATCCTCAAATAATGGCTATTTATTTAATAAATAAATCTCACTACATTATTCTATGATACATATAATTAATATTATATTAATCAAACTTGAAAATAAATATTTATTATTATTATTGAACTCACTTATCCTTTAGAATAACTTTTTATTAAATTATGGAGATAAACCAAACTTGAATACATATTTTTTATTCCATCTTGATAAATTCAATACTAGAATTTAATAGAGATTGTGGATACACTTAGTGTGTGACCCTCTAGGCCTCTTTCTTAGTATAAATAGGTATAACCACCTAAATTTCAAGGTTAGCACACTACTACAAAAAGGCCTTTAACGATGCTAGAAAAGGCCATTATCAGTGCTAAAAAAGCACTGATAATCAAAGCGTGATTAAAAGATCAAAACTTTTATCAGTGATAAAAAAGAACTGTTAAAGGCACCCTTTAACAACATTGTTAAAAGGGTCCTTTAACATTTCTTTTTTTTAACACTGTTAAACGAAACACTGTTAAAGGGAGTATTTTTTTTCTGGAGACCTATGCACCCAACCCCTTTATCAGCATTTCTAGGACCCCTTTAATAGCACTCCATACCCCCTTTATCAGTGCTTTTCACCCCACCACCCCTTTTATCAACACTTTATGAATTTGCAGCCCCATGCGTGCCCACCTGGATTCAAACCCTGCACCTCTCCTTTAAAGATGAAATTCTTTTACCACTACACCATGATGTTTTGATGTTTATTTAATGATATTTCTATAAATATATAGATATATATATTTACATATATTTATATAATTATTTTTAAATACATTTACACAATAAATTTTTGTGTGTGATATATATTATATTTATTCAAATATATTATATATTATATTCATTTACAAATATTAGATTATAATATATATATTTGTTAATTAATACACACACATATGTATATATAAACATTATAAATATATTTTTATAATGTAAATAATGGTTATATATTTTTTTAAATACATTTTTAGAATATGTATTTTTTTAGATATATTAGAATATACATTTTTACATAAATATGTTGATATATGTATTTATTTGAGTGATTTATTATAAGTAAATATAGGAAAACATACATATATTTAATTATAAATAAAATTACATTGTAAAAATGATAAAATTTAAAAACCATAATATCAATATGAATGTAAGACCTGAGAATAAATTCAGTCTCCACTGAAAAAGGGAAAAAATACCCCTTTAGACGAGGCTGAAAGTCCATTGAATGTTAAAAAATCCGGGTACCCCAACTAAAAACTCAATTTTTTTGGACTTCTAGGCCTTTTTTGGCCTAAAAAATGTGAAATAGGTTTACCTCTATCACCAAGGTCATAGAGCTCATTGCAGGATTTTACAACACTTTTTTAGCACTGTTAAAAACCCCCTTTAACAGTGCGAAAAAAGTGCTGTTAAAGACCACCTTTAAGAGAGTACTTTTTAGATCTGATAAAGGGGGTCTTTAGAAGCGTTTTTAGCAAGTGATATTAAATCTCTAGTGCTGGATAAATCCAGTTTTGTAGTGGTGTCATCTAGAAACATTCCAAAGTATCCATAGATAAATAATTCAATGTCACAATGATGTCCAACCTCCTACGAACGTTTACCATGTTTTATAAACCCTTTATCACGATAACTCTAATCAAGCAGGTTTCATTCCAATCCAATCAACCTACATGATCAATGTATCTTTCTTTGAATTTATTGAAATTAACTCACCCACCGAACACCATATCCATGTATTTATGCAGGCAGTTCCATTCCCATCAAAGGGACTGAGATATCTACTTCTGTATAAGGAAAGAAGGGATAAATCCTTTCTGGTATTATCTATTAATTCAATATCATTCATGATGCACCCAACATATCTTGATTAACTACGAGTATATATCATCATAGTTTTAATCAATACATTAGATCACACAAATCATGATATTCATTAATGATAATGTTCTAGGATTAATACACATGTCTAAAGATAGGAACATCTAACGACACATGGAAATGTGAACCTATTAATGATTCCTTTCACATAACCTATTATCTTTAAGAGTGCCAAGGATGAACACTATGGGAAGGTGTCTCAATGTATTATGAGACTCCTACCCCTGATAACCTATATTGTTTTTTTCTTATCAGACAATATCATCTGGCCATAGAACAGGGTTCATGAATAATTTCATTGAACCTATAAGTTCTTATCATAGTGTGGAAATTATATGACCCTCCAAAATGGAATATATTCTAAGGACATTATCATATAAAAAATATTATGTATAATAATACTCATGAAGTGATAATAAAACTTATTTAATAAGAAAAACATGTAATCAAGTAATAATTTTTTTTCTCTAGGGCACCAAATCCAACAGACTCCTACTTACACTAAGAAAAACTAACAACAAATTTCAATCTAATATCTCTCACATGATACTCATTCTTCTAATGAGATAAATCCTTCATTAAGGGGTCCACCATTTTTTCCTCCATGGAAACTCTACGCACTATAACTTCACCTCTCTGAGAAAAATCCCTCAAGAGATTAAACTTCCAAAAGTATGTACTTTATCCTTTGGTGTGAAATTAGATCTTTGGAGGGATTTTCCACTACCGTGTTATCACAGTAGATTGTGATAGAATATTTACTACTAGGTAACACATCAAGATCAAGGAAAAATTTATAAATCCAAACTACTTCCTTGGCTACATTGAAATCTATAATATACTCAAAATCTATTTTAGAATTAGTGACAAGTAGCTGATTTGAGTTATTTTAGCTCAAAAATATTTCTTTTAGATAAAAAACAAATCCATACTACGACTTCATATAATTTTGATCAATATAAAAACTATCATCTTTATGACCCCTGATGAACAATTCTTCATCTCCTCCATACACCAGGAACATATCCTTAGTACACCACATATAATTAAAAGACAACCTTAATAGCAGTCCAATGTTATTCACCTAGATTTTCTTGATATATTCTTACCATATTCAAATCATAGGCAACATCAAGCCTCATGGATAACATGAAATACATGATAAATCCTATCACAAAAGTGTATGAGATATTACTCATTATCTCTCTTTCCTCTTATGTCTAATGAAACATTTTCTTGGAAAGATATATACCATGTGACTCTTGAACCAATCCCATAAAGGATTATTCCATACTGAGCCTCTTTAGTATATGGTCAATATTTGTACCCTAACTAAGTCCAAGCATCCTCTTGGATTTATTACGCATGATCTTGATCCCTAAAATGTAGGATACTTCACCTATGTCCTTCATGGGGAAGAACTTTCTAAATCATTCCTTAACCTAATGTAAGGATGGAATATCACTTCCAATTAGTAAAATTTTATCAATATATACTAATATTAAAACAACTATACTCCCACTAAACCACTTATAAACACATGTATTACATTCTCTCTTAATGAAACCAAATTATTTTATGGATTCATTGAATAATATGTTCCATAACTTAGATTCTTCCTTTAATATATAAATGGATTACTGAAACTTGCATATTTTTTTTGGCATTTATCATAGTCACAAACTCTTTTGTTCATATCATATACACATCCTCTTTAAGGTTCCCATTAAGAAATATAGTTTTGACATCCATTTTCCAAATCTCATAATCATGATAAGTTGTTATGGAAAGTAAAATTTTGATTGATTTAAACATGGAAACCAGAGAAATGTTTTTGTGGTAGTTAATGAATTGGCATTGTCTAAGCCCTTTAGTAACTAGAAATGATTTATAGGTATTTACTTTACCATCCATATCCAGTTTTCTTTTTAATACCCATTTATAAACAACATGTTTTACATCAATTGGTAGATTGATTAGAACCCAAACTTGTTTTTGATACATGGAATCCATCTTAGAATTCATGGATTCTTACTAGCTTGAAGTTTATGATCTCTCTCCCACCTATTTTTAGGATTTAGGATCATCATTGTGAACCAATAACGAGTCACCATCATTAGTGACTATAAAAACATCTAATTATATTACCTCTATAGTGCTCCAATGTAGTACTTGTGTTTCAAGAACAACATATTCCACAAGGACTTATGGAATCAATTCCTTTACCAAATCTTGTGTATCTTAAGAATCAACTTCATCAAAGGTAATATTTCTCCCACTATCATCTCTAAGGATGTTCTCCCTCTCAATAAAAATAATCTTCCTTGAAACAATTAATTTCTTGTATAAAGGGTTGTATAGGCTGTATCCCCTTGTTTCATTAGGATATCCTATAATGATACACTTCATGCCTTGGAGTGCTAGTTTTTTACTTGATCTATCCTTAACAAATGCTACAAAACCCCATGAATGAACATGTGAAAAAACTAATTTCTTTACAACTTTAAGGGAATACAATTTTACACTTTAGTTGGTCCTTGGTTTAGTAAGTATAATGATGTATATAATGCATATCCCCAAAAGGATGATGGAATTCTTGCATGAATCATCATTGACCTTACCATTTCAAAACATTCATGTTTCCTCCTTCCACTAACACCATTCCACTATGGTTTATAAGGTGGAGTGAGTTGAGATAAAATCCCATACTCCCGTAGAAATTCAATAAAATCTTGCTTAAAATATTTATAACGTCCCGGTTCCGGAAGCCACCCAGAGGCACCCCATACCCGGTTGGTCACATGGCCTCAAGTGCATTTCCACGAACGCCAGAGGCTGCTGACTAGCAGCGAGGGCCTTAGGTGTGATAGTGGGGAAACTATGACCTCATTGGCAGAGTACACAACGGAAGTACACAAATACATACAACAACGGAAGCAGTAAATACCAAACAACAGTAATAGTGGAAGACTGATAAATAAACATCTGGAGTAGAAATATATGTAAATAATGCATGATACACATATATCTAAAAAAACATCCAAACAAGTCACAATGCTGAATACAGTACTAAACCAAAGTAAAAATGCAAAACAACAGATGAGTAACTCCTCAGCATCGTAAGCTTCAGCTTGGTCCCATGATCTCCAAATCTAGTGTAATCAAGAACCTGAAGTATAAGGGCACTTGCCCTTATCTATAATCGCAACAATATAATCTGTTTGGGCCCAAAAGCATTACCCAAACATGGTGTGAGATAAAAATCCCAGTAGGAAACCACCCAGAGATCTGTGCCTAACATTCAGTGAATATATGGCAGGTAAAAGTACAAAAATAGTAAACAGGAAGGTACACAGTAGCAACAATCCACAGTTCCTAGCATATAATTTACAAACAGATAAGCAGTCACATAAGAAAATAAAACAAACAGGTAACCCTCTAGGTAGTTATCACAGCCTAACCCCTATGGTTCAACCTACAAGCCCTAGCAACCCTCTGGGAGGCACACATAGTCTCACCCCTCTGGTCCAACTACAGAATAGACTTTCTGGGGAAGCACTCACCGTCAATCCCCCCTATAGCCTCGTATCATACTAAAGGCCCTCTAGGGAAGCACTAAAAATATTATTCCTCCTATGGACCACGTCGAGGATCTACAGACTCTCTGAGGAAGCACTCAATTTCAATTCCCCCTATGGTCTTGCATTGTAAATTAAAGACACTCTGTAGAAGCCCTTACGCCCATTCTCCCTATGGTCTACTACACTAGGTTCTCACAGCCCTATGTAAAATCAACAAGTATATCATCGTGTAACGACCCAAGTAAACCTCAAGAACTACTTGGATAACATTATACAACATATCAGAATGGAAGAACAGTTATACCATCCTAAAACTAGGCATGGAACCGGTAGTAGCCTAACAGGAAAAAATAGACCAAACGGTTATAAACAGGTAAACATGCATGGGAAAAGCATCCAAAGCGTAGTAACTTACCCTATTCACAAAAAATAACCTCTACTCAAGCATACAAGAAAAGAAGACAAACAAAAAGGAAAAAATAGGAAACATTCTATACCCCGTTCAAGGGTATTGGTGGAATTTTCACAAATACTCAAAGAATTCCTACATCAAGGCACAAAGAGGCTTGGAAGTTCGTCGAATATCCGCGGCCATATGGAACACTCTTGGTCGAAGAAGCTAGAGAAGAAGATGGTTCTGGGGTTAAGACACAACCCCGGTGCATTTAGTGAAAACAAATAAAGTACATGGCATGTACTTTTAGAGTACACGGTGTGTACTAGGCTTTTCGTACTCTGATTTAGGCAGCCTCCATGTCACCCCTACATGGCCGTGTGTATGGCAATGACACAACCATGACACAGTATCGAGCGGCAATGAATTACATGGCGTGTACTCAGAAAGTACATGGCGTGTACTTCAAAAATTTCCAGAAACTCCTCTTTTCTCAAAAACTCCAAAAAAAGGAAAAACATACTTGAAAAGAAGGTCTGAGTTCTTACAAAATTCCCCCATTAAAGAAACTCATCCACAAATTTCCCTAGCGAGACGTAGAAGAAGAAACCCTGAACAGCTCTAGACACTGTGATCGTACATCAGCCTCCCTCTCCCAAGTCTCGTCCTATTCTCGCCCATGATTCCATAGCACCCATACCAGAAGAACATACCAGCCACGAAGAACCTTCATACTATGATCGACAATCCGGATAGGATGCTACTCAAACAATGAATCTTCTTTGATCTCAACCTCATCAGGTTGGAGGACATGATACAGGTCTAAAAAGTAACGTCAGAGCTGAGAAACTTGGAAGACATCGTGCATATCTCGGTACCTCTGAGGTAACTGCAGCCGATAGGCAACCGACCCAACTCTGTCCAACACCTCAAACGAACCGACGTACCATGGTGAAAGCTTACCCTGTCTTTGAATCCTCTTTTGTCCCAACCTCGGTGCGACACGTAGGAAAACCTGATCCCCAACCTCAAACTCCATAGGTCATTTCCACTGATCATCATAAGACATCTGTCGAGACTGCGCTATATCCATACTCTTCCGAATCAACTCTATCTCCTCCGAGGTCTCTTGAACAAGATGAGGTCCCAACAAAGATGCCTCTCCCGCCTCCAACCAACATAAAGGTGATCAGTATGGTCTACCGTACAGAGCCTCGTAAGGTGCCATATGAATAGTTGCCTAAAAACTGTTGTTGTAGGCAAACTCCACAAGAGGTATATGCTTCTCCCAAGAACCTCCAAAGTCTAGAATGAAAGCTCGGAGGATATCCTCAAGCACTTGAATCATATGCTCAGACTTTCCATCTGTCTGGGGATGGTATGCTGCACTCAAAAGTACATGTGTACCCAAAACCTTCTGAAACCCCTGCAAGAACCGAGAAGTAAAATGCAAATCCCTATCTGAAATGATGGAGTGCGGAACTCCATACAGATGTAAAATATCTCGGATGTACAACCGTCCCAGCTCATCAAAATTGAAGGTCTCCTTGATCGGCAAGAAGTGAGCACCCTTCATTGTTAGGTCCACAAGGCTGAATACCCTGAGAGGGGGGTGAATCAGGGTATGAATAATTTAAAATTAACGCTCATTCTGATCTTGTTTCACTATTAAGAAAAACACTCTTATATCTATTTCCTGTTGCAAAATGTAAGCAGAAAGTAAAGCATGCATAGGACACAATGATTTTTTACTTGGTTCACCCACACTGGGCTATGTCCAAGGAGCATACGCCGAAAAGTTTCCTGTCGTACCAACTTCCACTAAAATTCACTAGATGTGGATTAAAAGGTTCGAGTACAGTCAATCTTTCCTAGGCTCATTGCCTTTACAAGATTTAGGTTCAGCTCACTACTTTCCCAAGGGTCACTCCCTATTTCTCTCTCTGGCTCACTGCCAGTGGAGAGGATCACCTTCTTCCTCTTCCTTCGCTGACTGCGTCGGAAAGGATCCACTCATAGTTTATAGACCTGTAGGTCTCTTAATTTGCATGAAGGAATGCATATTTCTCTTTATGTTGATGCTCTGTTGAAGCCCAAATTTCACCTGTAGATGAATCTCTCTCTACACCAAAGGTATCGGGCAAACTTCCAGCTTCCACGCAGCCCAAAAATCACTACTGGAATTAAACCTTACTTGGCGCACGAGTCAATCTCGGCGCGCAAGTATCAACGCGCAAGTCACAACAGGCGCGCAATTCCACCACAAACACTTGCGCGACATAAGCTTCATCAACTCCAAACTTGCGTGACTCTCTTCCTTTTATGCCCAAACCAATAATGACGTGCAACTACCAACCGGTGCACAACTTCTCACACTAGCACACAACTTCTCACACTAGCGCACAACTCCACCTCACACACCACTTGCGCGACCACCACACCTGTGTGATGGGAGTTCTGATTTCTCAAAGTTTTGAACTCCGGTGAGAAATGAGGAGGGGTGGTCCAGTATTTATAGGCAATTTGGCCACCCTGTGTGATGGCACGCAAGTCAACCCTCGGCGCGCAAGTCTCGGCACGTAGGTCTCTTCCCCTGTAAGTCACTTGCGCGACCCACTTCCAAACTTGCGCTAACCTCTTTCCTTTGCCATATTTTAAACTTTTGATCTTGAAAAACCATAGGCACGCAAGTTCTCAAGCTTCCAAGGCATTGACACACACATCTCTTCACGGCGCGCAAGTCACCTGCGCGACCTCACCAATACTTGTGCGACCCTTATCCCTTTGCCATATTTTGATGATATGATCTTCAAAAACATATGGCGCGCAAGTTTCCTATCCTCTAAGACCTCAGTGCGCAAGTCCCTTTGCCAAAAACACTTTTCTTCATTTTTCAATTTTCAGGCCCAACAATTTGGAAAACATTGGAAAATGGTGCCACCTTGTATTTGTTCTTTTTATGCCACCTACAGATCATCCATTCCTTTGTCGATGTTCTTCAATCAAACACGGATCATTGACCACAGCTCTTGAACTTGACATTCCACCATGAAATCCCCTTTGTCAACAAATTTGTATGTCATGGTTTGCTTTGTCAACAATCACAGCACAGTTGTCCACTTTGTCAACAAACACAATTACCTCAAAAATACTTCAATGATTCTTTGAGGGATTTTTTCCCAACAATCTCCCCCTTTGGGTTTGTTGAAAACTCTTCCATAAAAAGATACATCGTTGACTCTTCATCCACCATTCGCCTCATTGCGACTCTGATAGAGATCAAGGATTTAATCAACACATACTCTAAGCCCACATGAGCAATGCTCGACGTGAGAAACAAGAGTAAATGAAAAGTTCACCAATGAATCACTTCAACTATGACGCCCTCTGTTGACACCTTAACTGATACCAATTGTTGCCAAACTGAATCCAATTTTTGGAAAAATTCTTACCATTCTCCAACAGCACTCTTCTGCTTTTATCACGATCCTCAGCTATTGTAATTTCTATTCTTTGATCGATCACTTCTAGCATCGTCAGATTTTATAAATCTCCCCCTTTCTCATTTCTCCCCCTATTTGGATGCTCCACGGGTCAGCTTCTCCCCGTATCTGTCATGATTTCTCAAATAACCACATTGCCTCCCCAATCACTATTTTCTCCCCCTTTTTTAACAAACCCAAATGTCACTCCTTTTCAATCTGTAACAGAGTAGAGAACACATATCATCACATTAGGGAAAAACATATCATACCTCAAGGAGAGGGGGTTTCACATCCACACGCTTTTAAGTGTGGGGAATCGACTGAACCCCCAGAGCCAGTCAATGCCTTTCGAATGCTTCCTTGGGTAAGGCCTTTGTCAGAATATCTGCAACCTGTAACTCTATAGGCACATACTCCAACTTCACAAGCCCTTGCTCCACTTTCTCCTTGATAAAATGATATTTGATCTCAATGTTCTTTTTCCTTGAGTGATGAACTGGATTTTTGCTACGATTGATAGCACTTGAGTTATCACACTAGATTCCGATCAAAGACTTCACTTCAACTCCCATATCGTCAAGCTGCTGCTTCATCCATAATAACTGTGTGCATGCTTGAGTGGCCGCAATATACTCAGCTTCTGTGGTGATTAATGAAATTCAATCCTGATTATTTCTTAACCAAGCAATACATAGTCCAACAATATAGAATGCACCTCCAAATGTTTATTTCCTGTCATCCGTTGAACCGGCCCAGTCTGCATCAGTATATCCCAATAACTCTGTCTGATATTTGTCATTATATGTCAAGCCGAATTCCACTGTGCCCTTGATATACCAAAGTATTCTTTTCACTGCGAGCATTTGACTTTCCTTGGGATTACTCTGATATCTCGCTTCTTGGAATGTGGTGAAAACAATATCAGGCCTTGTCGCGGACAAGTACAACAAACTTCCAATAATTTTCCTGTATTCTGTGATATTAACTGCCTTGACATCCTCATCTTTTGATAATTTCATTCGGGTAGCAACCAGAGTTTTCATCTCCTTGAAATTTTCTATTCCAAACCTTCTTAACACCTCCTTGGAATATTTGTATTGATAAATGAATATACCATTCCTTCCTTGTGTCACCTGTAGACCAAGGAAAACATTATCTCTCCAATCATTGAAATTTCAAACTCATTTTTCATGAATTTGGAAAAATGTTTGCACTGAGCTTCATCTGATCCACCAAATATTATGTCATCTACATAGAACAGAACCATCATCCTTTGATTACTATTGTTGTTGAAATAGATATTTCAATCAACTCCACCACACTGGAAACCAAGCTTCTTCAAGTACTGATCAAGACTCGAGTACCATGCTCTTGGTGCTTGTTTTAGCCCATACAATGCCTTCTTCAGCCTACAAACTTTGTTCTCATCCTCATGAATGAGAAAACCATCTAGCAGATCAATGTACACCTCTTCTTCCAGAACCCCATTTAGAAATGCAGATTTGACATCCATCTGGAACACTTTGAACTTTCTTTGCACTGTTATGGCCAAAAATAATCTGATTGTCTCCAGCCTTGCAACCGATGCAAATGTCTCATCTACATATATTCCCTTTATCTGGGAGTATCCCTTGCACACTACCTGTGCTTTGTTTCAAATCACAGTTCCATCTTCATTCATCTTTTTGCGATAGACCCATTTAGTCTCGATGAAATTCTTGTCAGCTGGCCTCAAAAAAATCTCCCATGTCTGGTTTTTCTCGATTTGATCAAGCTCTTCATTCATAGCCTGAACCCAGTTTTCATCTTCAGCTGCATCGGAAAAACATTTCGGCTCCACCTGAGATAAAAATGATGTTTGCTGTAATGACTTCATTCTTCGAGTCTGAACTGGAGCAGTCTGATCACCAATGATATTCTTCCTATCAATTTCAGCTCGACTCTTTGGCTTCCTTCCAGACACAGACTTGACACTTTCTTTTTCATCATTAGTATCTTATTCTGAGTCAGCCTCTGCCACATCTACTCCCCCTTTTTCGCTTACCTCATCATCACTTTCATCCAGAAACTGTTCACTAGTTCATTGAGTATTCTGTTCATTTTCAACTATAGTGACATCATTGCTCTCAACAATTTTCCCCAGCCTTTTTTTGAAGCATTTATATGCTTTACTTTTCCCTGAGTAGCCAAGGAATATCCCCTCATCTCCTCATGCCTCAAACTTCCTGTGATTTTATTTTTTGAGAATGAAACACTTACTTCCAAATATTTGTAAGTATTTCAACGTTGGCTTATTTCCATACCACAGTTCATACAGAGTCTTCCCTTGTTTCAGACACAACAGAGACCTATTAGAAACATAGACCGTAGTCAAAACTACTTCCTTCCAAAATTTATCTGGTAGGTCTTTGTCAATAAGAATTGTTCTGGCCATGTTGTTGATGATCCAATTTCTCCTTTCAACCACTCCATTCTGTTGGGGAGTTCTCACTGATGAAACTTGATGCCTTATCCCGTGTTTCTTGAGATAGTCTTTGACTTGACTGTTTGTGAATTCCGTACCGTTATCAGTACGAAACATCAAATTTTTTTTCCCAAGCATCCTTTTTGATTCCCTCATATACTGCTTTATGCAACCGAACACCTCTATCTAATGGGTAATGATGAATACCCAGGCCATTATGCTATAATCATCAATGAAAAGGTCATAGTACCTTTTCCCATTTATAGCTTGTGGTGAAATAGGTCCACATACATCAGCATGTACCAATTCGAGCACTCTAGATGATTTCTATTCCCTTGTCCTATATGTTTTTCTGATGATCTTCACTTGTTGACAAGCATAACATGTATGAGTATGATCACATGATAGTTTGGGAAGGTCTCTAGCAGCATCACATTTTACCAGATCTTCCATAGATGGTTGGCATAGATGGCCTAGTCACTTATGCCACAACTGGTTTTCTTCCTCTTTGGATAAAAGACATATATCTTCTTCCCCACTTACAAGGTAAAGATTTCCCTTTGTCCTTTTTCCTTGCAGAAAAACTGATCTATCTTTTCCTGTGACAGTACAGGTCTTCTTGGTAAACCGTATAGAATGTCTTGAGTCACACAATTGACTGACACTGAGCAAATTGTTACTGAGACCTTCTACAACCAAGACATCAGCACATCTGATTTCTTTGCCCCCAAACCTAGCCCTTCTGAATCCAATTATCTTCAAACCTTAATCATTTCCAAACTTGACAACTCCTTCTTTGTCATATTTTATTCTTGTAACCAGATCCTTGTTGCCTGTCATGTGAGACATACAACCACTATCAAGAATCCACACACCAGAACGATCTGATGCTTTAAGGGAAATTTCAGCAACTACTGCCTTCTCTGCTCTCTTCTTCTTGGTCTATATTTTTGTCTCCATACTCGGTATAGATTGAGAATCATGATCATTATCAGAGTACGATGGACCAGATTCATCTTGCAGAGCTGAAAATCTATTCTAAACTTTTAAATCACTTTTCGGTTTATTGATCTGCTACTTGCGAACATTTTGATTCTGCTTTGGCACATTTCTCTGAATGATAGAAGTGCAGTACCTAGCTATGTTCCCAAATCCTCCACACCAAAAACATTGTCCTTCAAAATATGTTCTAGAAACCATTCTCTGTTTGGCTGCCACCTCTGTTCCTATTCACATCTATATCTCTTGGCTATGGAACACATATACTGTGAGTGTCCCATATTCCCACAACAATAATAGCTGATATAGGGTGCATTCCTTCATGTTACTTCAGCACTACGATTTTCCCTTTGGGATCTCTGAATATTCTGATTCTGTTTTATGCCCAAATCAACCTTCAATTTTGGGATGAGTGCTTGCGGTCTGACATCAACTGCCACATATTTTTGTTTCATATCAAGCCCTGAATCAACCTTAGCATTTGATCTTTCTCACTGCTTCCCTCCTGCTGAACTACGAGCCTCCTCTTTCATATTCACTGTCTTCTAAATGGCCTGCTTTTCTAATATCACATTGGGGGTCAAGGGTTTTTCTTGATCCTTCATTTTTCATCGCAGACTGACCACTTCTTCTTGAAGCTCTTTGTTACATCTGACCTGATCCATTCCTGTGTTAGTCAAACAATCAATTTCCTTCTTTTGTTCCTCAATTTTAAGCTCATGCTCAATAATATTTTCTGAGCTCTCTGGTATTGAGGATTTTAGTCTTTTAATTTCTTCTAATAGCTCAGACTTTTCTTCATCCTGTTGTTGCATATAGAGTTTGGAATCATGAACCACTTTATTGGCTTTCTTCATTTTGGCTCTCCAAACGTCTATCTCTTCAAGAGCTGCTTCCAATTCGGCTTCCATATCAACTCTCCCTTCAATTTCTTATTCTTCTTCAACATCAGCTTCTTCCTTTTTCAGAGAACTACCAACAATCGCCACCAAGGCATTTACCCCAAGATCTCTTCAATTTTCTATCTCCTTAACCTCTTCATTATCAGACTCATCTGAACTTTCAAATTCTTGTGAAAGAAGATTCTTCTTCTTGAAGAAATTTCTCTTGAATTGTTTCTTCCCTTTCACAAATTCTGAAGCCTTCTTCTTGGGAATTTCAACTTCATCATAATCATTATCATTATCTTGAAACTTCTTGGGGCATCTTTCCACAAGATGACTAACCTTTTCACATCGAAAGCATGCTATTGGAAGTTTCCCTTTAAACTTTCCTCTTCCTCTTTGCAGATTTGAATAAAGGAATGACATCACCCCATCTGTCTCTTCTTCTTCTTGAGAATCTTAAATGGTGAGCTTCTTCATGGCCTTGAATGCCACTTCTTTGGATTTCCCCTTTTCCACAGCATCATTATCATAATTTATCATTTCACATGCAACAAGAGTGCTGTGAAGGTTATCCAATGTCAGTTCTTTTGGGTCTTTATCTTCCAAAACAGAAACTTTCAGATTAAACCGAGGTGGAAGTTTTCTCAATATGCACTTCACAATTTTTATATCTTTGATAATTTCTCCAAGACCCCACATGTATTCTACCACAGCATTTACCCTGTCAAAGAATGCATCAACAGGCTCATTCGGGTTCATTCTCAGATATTCATACTTGTTCCACAACACTTGAAGCTTGGCCTCTCTCACCTTTGTATCCCCTTCATATATATTCAAAAGTTTTTCCCACATGGAATGTGACGTTTTTCAAGACATCACCTTTGTATATATAGGATTGGATAGGTCTCCCCCTAAGGCATTGATAGCTTTGGCATCAGCATCCAGCTCTCTACACTCAGCTTCTGATAATGCACCACTGTTGATGTCAGCTATTATACCATGCATTGCTGCTGTGAACACATCCACTCCTAAAGATCAGGAGTAGTGTTGCATCTGATTCTTCCATAGCTGAAAATTGTTTCCATCTAAGATCGGAATCCCTTTATGATTAGTGACCTCCATTGAGAGAAGAAATACTGTCAACCTTTCCCTCTGATACCAATTATTAGGTCCACAAAGCTGAATACCCTAAGAGGGGGGTGAATCAGGGTATGACTAATTTAAAATTAATGCTCGTTCTGATCTTGTTTCACTGTTAAGCAAAACACTCTTCTCTCTATTTCCTATTGAACAATGTAAGAAGAAAGTAAAGCATGCACAGGACACAATGATTTTTACTTGGTTCACCCACACTGGGATACGTCCAAGGAGCATATGCCGATAAGTTTCCGGTCATACCAAATTCCACTAAACTTCACTAGCTGTGGATTACAAGGTTCGGGTACAGTCACTCTGTCCCAGGCTCACTGCCTTTACAAGATTTAGGATCATCTCACTACTTTTCCAAGGGTCACTCCCTGTTTCTCTCTCTCTAGATCACTACCGATGGAGAGGATCACCTTCTTCCTCTTCCTTTGCTCACTATATCGGAAAGGATCCACTCACAGTTTATAGACCTATAGGTCTCTTCATTTGAATGAAGGAATGCATCTTTCTCTTTATGTATATGCTCTGTTAAAGCCAAACTTTCACCTGTAGATGAATCTCTCTCTGCACAGAAGGTATTAGGCAAACTTCCATCTTCCACGCAGCCTGAAAATCACAGCTGGAATTAAACCTTACTTGGTGCGCAAGTCAATCTCAGCGCGCAAGTATTGGCACGCAAGTCACAACAGGAGCGCAAGTCCACCACACACACTTGCGCGACACAAGATTCCTCAACTCCAAACTTGAGTGACTCTCTTCCTTTTACTCCCAAACCAATAATGACATGCAACTACCAACTGGCGCTCAGCTTCTCACACTAGCGCGCAACTCCTCACACTGGCGCGCAACTCCACCTCACACCCCACTTGCGCGAACACCACACCTGCATGACGGGAGATCTGATTTCTCAAAGTGTTAAACTCTGGTGAGAAATGAGGAGGGGTGCTCCAGTATTTATAGGCAATTTTACCACCCTACGCGTTGTCGCGCAAGTCAACCCTCGGTGCGCAAGTCTCGGTGTGCAGGTCTCTTCCCCTGTAAGTCACTTGCGCGAACCAATTCCAAACTTGCGCGAACCTCTTTCCTTTGCCATATTTTGAACTTCTGATCTTGAAAAACCATAGGCGTGAAAGTTCTCAAGCTTCCAAGGCATCGACGTGTAAGTCTATTCATGGCGCGCAAGTCACCTGTGCGACCTCACCAATACTTGCACGACCCTTATCCCTTTGCCATATTTTGATGATCTGATCTTCAAAAACATATGGCGCACAAGTTTCCTATCCTCCAAGACCTCGGCACGCAAGTCCCTTTGCCAAAAACACTTTTCCTTCATTTGTCAATTTTCAGGACCAAAAATTTGGCAAACATTGGAAAACAGCGCCACCTTGTATCTGTTCTTTTTATGCCACCTCCAGATCATCCATTCCTTTGTCGATGTTCTTCAATCAAACATGGATCATTGACCACAGCTCTTGAACTTGACATTCCACCATGAAATCCCCTTTGTCAACAAATTTTTATGTCATGGTTTTCTTTGTCAACAATCACAGCACAATTGTCCACTTTGTCAACAAACACAATTACCTCAAAAATACTTCAATGATGCTTTGAGGGATTTTTGGCCAACATTTGTGAGTCTGTCAATGAAAACCCATACTGCGTCATTCCCTCAAGGAAATCTTGGAAAACCGGTCACGAAGTCCATCACGACATCATTCCACTTCCACTCGAGAATGGGTAACTGCTATAAAAGACATGCTGGTCACTGATGGTCCGCCTTCACCTGCTGACAAGTGGAACACCTCATGAAAAAACAGCAACATCTCTCTTCATACCTAGCCACTAATACTAGTGGTGTAGATCACGATACATCTTGGTGACTCCAGGATGAACTTCCCAAACTGAGGAATAAAAGTCCCGCATCAGCTCCTTGCGTATGTCTGCTGGCACCCATACGCGTCCCTGGAAACGAAAGATACCATCCTTGCCCACTGTCCATCCAGGAAGAGGGTCCTCTCCTGACACACACTTCTGAAAGACTAGGCCTTCTGAGTCTGATAGCTACCTCATTCGTACCGAATCTAGAAGAGTGGAGGCAATAGCTACAGAAGATAAAAAAGTCTTCCCCTGTCTATCATGCACCTCCAAATGAATCTCGGAGAAGAGAGCCATAAGCTTCCACTCACTGCTGGCCTCCTAAACTTCCTGTATCCTAGTCCTCATTCTCAACGCATCAATCACTGCATTGCCCCTTCCTGGCATATAGGCAAGCTCAAAGTCAAAGGACTGAAGATACTCAACCCACCTACACTGTCTTAGACTTAGATCATGTTGGGTGAAGATGTACTTGAGACTCTTATGGTTAGTGAAAACCACAAAGTGCTCTCCCAGAAGATAATTTCTCCAACAACGTAAGGCATGAACAACTACCGCCAGATCGAGATCGTGCGTCAGGTAGTTCCTCTCATGTGGCATCAACTGATGAGACCCGTACGCAATGACTCCATCTCCCTACATAAGCACATCTCCCAGCCCGATACCTGAAGCATCACTGTAAATAGTATATCTCTTGGCCAGCTCTAGAAAGACTAGTATCGGTGCTGAAGTCAATATCCCTTTTAGCTCCTGAAAGGCTGACTCACAAGAATCTAACCATAAGAACTTCACCCCTTTCTTGATCAGACCTGTCAACGGTGCTACTAAGCGTGAAAAGTCCTGTATGAAGCATCTGTAGTATCCAGCCAGCCCTAGAAAACTCCACACTTCAAAGACGTTATTCGGCTGCTCCCAGGGAACTACTGCTCTCACTTTATCTGGGTCTACTAATACTCATGTCTCTGAGATAAAGTGACCCCAAAAGTGAACCTGATCTATCAAAAAGTGGCATTTCGAGAGCTTATCATATAACTGATGCTCTCTCAGTGTACTCATAATGATCTCAAGATGTATGGTATGGTCATGTCGAGTTTGAGAGTACACCAATATATCATCCACGAAGACCACCACAAAAGAGTATAAGTATGGATGGAATACTCGGTTCATCAGTTCCATGAAAACTGTAGGCGTGTTATTGAGGCCGAACGACATAACCATATACTCGTATAGACCATACCTACTCTTGAAGGCTGTAAGAGGTATATCTAATGGTCTAACACACAATTGATGATAAACAGGCCTCAAATAGATCTTCAAGAACACCTGGGATCCTCTAAGATGATCAAAGAGGTCATCAATCCTAGGCAAGGGATATCGGTTCTTAACCGTCAACTGGTTCAACTTCCAATAATCCACAAAAAGTCTAAGGGTACCATCTGCCTTTTTCGAAAACAGGACAAGTGAACCCCAGGGAGAAGTACTAGGTTGGATGAAACCCTTTTACTGCAACTCCTCCAACTGCTTCTTGAGCTCCTGCAACTCAAGTGTAGCCATCCTATAAGAAGGAATGGACACTGGTGTCGCTCTTGGAACGAGCTCAATTGAGAAGTCTACCTCACGCTCTGGAGGAAAACCCAAAAATTCCTCTATAAAGACATATCTGAAATGATCTACCATAGGAGGAAAGTCTAACTGTGAAGTCCCTTGGTCATCCAGATATAGAATAGAAATCTGGGCCATAACTCCTCCTAATCAATGATTCTCGAGTCCTGCTTGACTCGCCCGGATATCCCACTCGCCCCGATGAAGAAAAGATCCACCCTTTGGTGATATGAAACTCACCCTGTGGAGATAACAGTCGTTGACTGCCTGGAAGGGAACTAGCTCGTCCATTCTAAGAATGAAATCATAACCTATCATCTCTATGACATAGAGGTCCCATAATAAGTGACACCCCGCAACCTCAAGAGGGAACTCCCTGCACTAACATACACTAGATGTCCTCGTTCCCAACGGTGTGTCTAGAGTCAAAGTATCGGTAGAGGAAAAGATACATATCCCAAGGCTCTCCACAAAAATAGCAGAGATAAATCTATGAGAATCCCCTGTATCGAAAAGAGTAGAAGATAAAACTGAGGCTACTAAGATCGTACCTCAAACTATACAGGGTCCGTTATCCTACTCTGGCTGGGTCTGCTCCATTGCAAAAGCCTGACTTGTACCACGGCCCTGTGGCCCTTCCTGACTGCTATGAGCTGATCCACCTTACTGTCACTGATAGATCGGTGACTGACCACCCTGGCCACGACCTCTGCCTCGGCCTGAATGGCCTGAAGAACTCCAGTTCTTATACTGGTGAGAAACTGGTGACACTGCTCCTGAACGAGGAGTCATAGATGAACCCCTGTCATCAGCTTCTGGTGAGAAAAACTGACAGAAGAATTGAAGGTGACCCATATTTCCACAAGACCAACACTCCACTGGGTCTCTTTGGAACTGCGACCTCGTATTCCCAGCCCTTCCACACTTGTAGCATACCACCTGACTACCTGAAGATGCATCTCTCCGCCTCAGATCACCGTGCATAGACTCTCTACGGTGCTTCCTGCTGTCGGCTGGTTAAGTACTAAATCTGGAAGTGGAACTGCCCTGGCTCCCAACTCCAGAATCTCTCAGATTTTTCTCTGCAATTAGTTCCTAATTGACTATGGAAGTGATGGAATCTAGCTTGAAGATATTCACCAATGAGCGGATCTACTGTATGAGGCCATCCTCAAAATTCCTTGCCAAGAACAACCCATCTATGCTCTGGAGGGGTGTAAAACACTGAAGCTCGGTGAAACGAGAGGAATAATCCATGAAAGAAGGAGTACCCTGATCTAGAATCATGAACTTTCGGGCTCGGTCGGCCCTCAGGGTCTCCGGATAGAAGTAGTCGTAAAAGACGCACTAAAACTCCTCCCACGCCATAACCTGCTGACGACCCACCTGTGAGATCACATCCCACAACCTCTTGGCGGAGTCTCATAGCATGTAGGTATCAATCTTGACCCGTGTTTCTGGAGGCATCTCCAAATGCTCGAAGATCATCATCATGGCTTCCAGCCATGAGTCTGCAGCCTGAGGTCCTCCTTCCCCTGAGAAGGTGGGAGGATGCTACTTTTGGAAGACCCGTGTCAAGTCTGCCATAGTCGAGGCAGGAGGCGGTGATCCCTGGAAGGTCTGCATCATCCTCAGAAATCCTTCCCTAAACTGTGCATCAGCTCCTGTAACTGGTATCACTGCTGGTGCCAAGGCCGACACAACAGGAGGATCTACGGGAAGTCCCTGATCAGCCATATCTGGTGTCTGATCAACTCCTGATAACTGGTGTGCAACCAGAGGACGTATCGGTGCCATGACTCTGCAAGGTCAAAAGAAAACTTTAGATCACATTACCAGGGACTGAAAACTAGGAGCGTAAGAAGGGAACAAGGAAAATAAAACATTCAAAAAAATTACAAAAAATGTCTACACAGTGTGTATAAAGATTACACGGTGTGTTCCCTTAATTCATTTACATGGGCATGTACTTCTACCTAAAATGGTCTTGTAACACCCCAAATACATGGCGTGTTGTCCCAACACATGACGTGTACTTGAATTCTCTTCCTTGCCCGAGTCCTTATACACGGTTAAACCACATGACTCCTCTAAGATAAAACTACACGGCATGTTCAGGGCAGGCACGACATGTACTAGACATACCTTACCTGGCCTATTTTGTTAGCGACACAGCCTGGCACATGTCTGACACTACACGACATATTCCAGCCGGACACGACATGTATGAGAAAGGGTAACACCGAACCGTGTTGTTCGTGACACGGTCGGGTACCTAGATCAGACAACATGGCATGAAAAATTAAGACACAGCGTGTATGTAAAAAGATAACACAACCCGGTTTGTTCGTGACATAGCCAGGGTACCTATTTCATACTACATGGCATGCTAAACTAGTACACGACCTGTTCTTACAAGATTTTTCACAACCTCGTGTCCCTTCTCGCATAGTCAGTGACATGAATATAGACCACACGACGTGTAACCATAAAGTACACACTGTGTATTATGGGGTTTTCTAGGCAGTAGCCTCAGAAACTGCTATGGAGCCCAGAAAACACAGAAAACCAGCATTAAGGTGCCAAATTCTGATCCATAAGGGCCCATACTCCCCACGAATCAATGTTTGGCATATTATACAAGTTACAAACAAGGTAAACAAGTCAATGATCCACCAAATTCCAGTCCATGAGGGCCCATAACACCTCAATAACCAAGGTTTGGCGTCCATCTAAGCAAATCACTTCACAAACAAATTTCCTATCAAACATCAGAGATTATATCAAAGCATCTATCACAACAACATGCATATTCTACACAACATCTATCACAACAACGTGTAATTGCTAATGCATCCTAGATAACATGGAAACAAGGCATGACATGTGATTTATAGCAAATTCCCATATGATGCATGGGATGGAATACCCTCATATCATCGAGTTGCAATAGAAATAGAACCGCAATAACAACAATGGTAACAACACAAATCATGTGAATCACCCAACGGTGAAATCAAATCAACTGTAAAATTGCAAACCAGTAAAATTACAATAAACAAGGTTGTATAGATTTTCCCTATACATGGGTTTGCTACTCCCGGACACAGCTTATTACCAAGTAAATATTCCATCCTATCCCTGGCTATAGGCTCCAAACAGTAAGTCAAGAGAAAAGAAACTCCTCTGATACTACTTTGTAACATCTCGGTTCCGGAAGCCACCCAGAGGCGCCCCGTACCCGGTTGGTCACATGGCCTCAAGCGCATTTTCCCAAATGCCAGAGGATGCTGACTAGCTGCGAGGGCCTTGGGTGTGATAGTGGAGAAACTATTCCTTCATTGGCAGAGTACACAGTAGAAGTATACAAATATATACAACATCGGAAGCAGTAAATACCAAACAACAGTAATAGCGGAAGACTGATAAATAAACAAATGGAGCAGAAATATATGTAAATGATGCATGATACAAATATGTCTAGAAAAATAGCCAAACAAGTCACAATGCTGAATACAATACTAAAACAAATTACAAAAGAAAAACAACAGATGAGAAACTCCTCAGTATCGCAAGCCTCGGCTTGGTCCCATACTCTCCAGTTCTAGTGCAATCAGTAACCTGATGTAGAAGGGTTCTTGACCTTATCTATACCTGCAACAATATAATCTGTTTGGGCCCAAAATCATAACCCAAACAGGGTGTGAGATAAAAATCCCAGTCGGCAACCAACCGAAGATCCGTGCCTAACAGTTAGTGAATATATGACAGGTAAAAGTACAGAAACAGTAAACAGGAAGGTACACAACAGCAACAATCCACAGTTCCTAGCATATAATTTACAAACAGATAAGCAGTCACACAAGCAAATAAAACAAACAGGTAACCCTCTGGGTAGTTCTCACAATCTAACCCCAATGGTCAACCTACAAGCACTAGCAACCCTCTGGGAGGCACACACAGTCTCACCCCTCTGGTTCAGCTAAAGAATAGACTCTCTGGGGAAGCACTCACCGTCAATTCCCCCTATAGTCTCGTATCGTACTAAAGGCGCTCTGGGGAAGCACTTAATGTCTCATTCCCCCTATGGCCCATGTTGAGAAACTACAGAATCTCTGAGGAAGCAATCAACGTCAATTCCTCCTATGGTCTTGCATCGTAAATTAAATACACTCTGGATAAGCCCTTACGTCCATTCTCCCTATAGTCTAATACACTAGGTTCTCACAGCCCTGTGTAAAATCAAAAAGTATAGAATCCCGTAACGGCCCAAGTAAACCTCAAGAACTACTTGGCTAACATTCTACAACATATCAACAAGGAAGAACATTCATACCATCCTACAACTAGGCATGGAACTGGCAATAGCCTAATAGGAAAAAATAGACCAAACAGTCATAAACAGGAAAACATGCATGGGAAAAGCATCCAAAGCGTAGTAACTTACCCTATTCAAAAAAATAACCTCTACTCAATAATATAAGCATATTAGGCAAACAACAAGGGAAAAACAAGAAACACACAATACCCCATTCAAGGGTATTGGTGGAATTTACACAAATACTCAAAGACTTCCTACAGAAAGGCACAAACTACCTACCTCGACATTAGGATATTGATATACTTGAACCCTGAATCTTGAATCTCCTTGGAACATAATAGATCTAAGAAAACTTCCAAACGATCAACCCACGATAATTTGAGAAAGAGTAGGAATTGGGAAATGAAGCTCTAGGAGAAGGAATAGCTAACTACTGCGGTTCCAACACAACTGAAGATGGTCGATTCGAAGAACGGACGGAGGCTTGGGGGTTCGTTGAAGATGTACGTCCATATAGAATGATCTCGGTCGAAGAAGTTGGAGAATAAGATGGTTCTGGGGTTAAGATGCGACCCCGGTGTGTTTAGTGAAAAAAAAGAAAGTACACGGCGTGTACTTTTAGAGTACACGACGTGTACTAGGCTTTTTCGTACCCCGCTTTAGGCAGACTCCATGTCACCCCTACATGGCCGTGTGTGTGTCCATGACATGACCAGCACACGACCAAGAGCGACAACGAAGTACACGACGTGTACTTCAAAAATTTCCAGAAACTCCTCTTTTATAAAAAACTCTAGAAAAAGGAAAAACATACCAAAAAAGAATGTCTGGGTTCTTACAATATTCACCACCTCTATCTGATCCAAGTTCCTTTATCTTCTTGAAAATATGATTCTAAACATCATTATAAAACTATTTTAATTTATCAAAGTATTCATACTTTTAACTCATTAAGTAGATATAAACATACCTACTCAATTCATTAGTAAAATTAAAAAAGTATGAGTATCCACCTTTAGCTTCTACTTGAAAAGGTCTTTACAAATCAATGTGTGATAAATATAGAATATCTATGGCCCTTTCTCCTTGTCTATCTAATGGTGATTTGTTAATATTTTCTTATAAACAAGCATGACATATTTCAAGTGGATTTATCTCTAAAGAGTCCAAATAAACATCTTTATAGAGCTTTAAAACACATTTCATTTAAGTGAATGATATAGCGATTCCATAACTATGTCTCATATGAGTCACATGTATTAGTTTTGTTATCGAATTAATGTCCCAAAGGCCTTATTTTTATTTTATTTTGGATAATACCCCTTTTAAGGGTTGAAGGGGAACCCTTAAATAACCCATATTCCCAAGGCATAAGGCCCATACATGACCCAATACACGACCTTAAAGTCCCAAGACCTGACACCCTTGAAACAATACCTCCCTAGAATCTACATCTTGAAGGTTTCTAGCTCCCCACCTCGCATGTTTGATCAACTAGAATCTCCCTGTGCAGAGTTGCATGGTGTCTGGTCCCAATGGTAGTTGCCATACCCTCTCATTCTTTCAATCCAGTTATCTCTGCTCTGGTGGTTACTATTTTTACTCTGAATCCTTGTCTTGGAATTAGTCTTCCACATATTTAACTTGTTATTCTTCTTATTAACCAAAAGGATAACAGGTTTATCACATGTCATGTATTTATCATCTTGGAATATTAGAGTATGAATTTATAATAGTGACTTCTCACCATTTCTCATATTATAATCATAATAAAACTAGATAAGTTTTTGGGTAGTGAGGAAAAAATGAGACTTGTATGCAACTCATCAGGAATGTTAAAAACCAAACTGTCTAGGTGATCAATATATCCAATCATCTTAACTACATGTGTCCTAGTTGGCACCAAATCTCTAATATTTCATATGAAAAGTGCATTGGAGATCTCATATCTCTCTGATATCACATTCTCTTAATTGAGATTCCAAATTTTAGAAACTATGTTATACACATACATATCCTCATATTGATTTAAAATCTCATTGAACATGGAGAATAACATAAAAAATTGGATATCCATTGCATCATCCACATTATTTATGTAGATATATACTTCATCCTCACTAGCCTCTTTGGAAAGCTACTTAGGAAGTGGGGTTTCCAACATGTATCATTTTCATTCATGGTGTAGAAAAACACATAAATTCCCATGCCATTTTTTAAAATTCACACTAGTGAGAAGGTTATCCTTATATAGTATGGATCATAATTATATTTTTTAAGTCTTTTGATTTTCCATTTCTTTAAATTAAGAGAGATAATTAGTAATACCTTTGATTACAAAAATAGATTAATAAAATTTAATTTAATTAAATTCTTATTAATATCACACTATTTTTCAAAACCCAATAAACCTCACCATCAGTTACAAAATATATTTTTTTCTTAGATATTCTAGTGGTAAAGATCCATATTCACCTTCTTATAATCTAGAATTGGGTTTGAAAATCTTTTTAAAAGGGTTTTAGGTAAGAATAAATTTCAAAATACATTAACTCATAGTTCCTTAATCTGTTGAGTGGACTCCCCAATCCTTAAACCATGTTTTAATATTTCCTTAACCTTTTAATCTTATTTACACCAAGTCCTACTTGGGTAGTCAACCCTTGATGTAAACTAAGTAAAGTCAACCCAAAACATCAAGCTAAAATTTCCATGGTTAGAATGGCCCGAAGGCCTTCATTTTTTCTTTTTTTGACAATCCACCTTTCAAGGTGAGGTGGAACCCTTACAAGACCCGAAGGCTTAGAGACAATTACATGACCCGTAGGTCTTAGAGAAAATCACCCAGACAAGACAACTTAGAACTGATCCTTCCAAGCATATGTCATGAAATCATCACTCCACCTTCACAGGACTGGTCGGCTAGCTATCCTATGAAAAACTGCACAAACCTAGTACCGATGGAAAAGCCATACCCTCTCATTCTTTCAATTCCATTTAGATTTTCTCCAGTGAATGCGCCTGCCCTGAATCCTCATATGAAGCCTTGTCCCTTGTAGTTTGACTGGTACTTCTTAACTTATGTGGCCCTACGGCCTTGGGGTGGCCCTAAGGCCTTAAGGTTGCCCGAAGGCCTTGGGAAACAACTGGCCCAAAGGCCTTGGGTGACCTAAAAGACTTTTGGGGCCCGAGGACCAAACCGGTGGCCTAAAGGCCTAGATGTATGAATAGTTCCAGTTGCTACAATACCAAATAGTGACTTCTACAGTACTAGCTACAGTGCCTACTACAACACTGCTACAGTACTGCTACAGTGCCTTCTATAGTACTGCTAAGTTCTGACACATAATCCTATTATATTTTATTATATATTGCATGCTTGTTAATTCATTTATTAGGTGATCATGAAACATTCACAAACATAAATAATTAACCATGAAACTAACAAAAATAAAATATAAGTGGCATGACCATGATATTCTATAATGGTTAATTTATCAAGTGGATGATAAACTAACCCTCAACCCTAGGGAGAAACACCTTGAACCATAGCTTGGTTCATATTACAGTATTCAGCCTTGGTTCTTTTCTATCGCCTTGATTGGTTTCACCTCAGATCCTTGTCTTAGACTACCTTATATTTCTTGGGAGTTCAATCCTTACATAAGATTTTACTCACACGTAGGTGAGGGAATCTAATGGATTGGATAAAATGGGTTTACATAAAAGAAACTACAACCATAAGTACCTTTACATAATAAGGAGGGGATGAATTGTAGGCCATCAAAAATAATTTAACTAAAATAAATTATAAGAAACAAATCACATAAAAGTGCTGGTATAATCTCATGATCATCCACACATTAAGAAATGAGAATTAATTTTCAATCCACTTTTAAATTACTTCGATTCATTCTTTAATTAAGACAATTCGCCATGAATTAATCCAATTAATTAAATTTATCTTATTTCCATATAACCATCCTTAACTCACTATCGGCTATAATTTTGAACAAAATTAAATTCATTTAAAATTAATGTATTATGAAAGTGTACTTGGAGGAAACCTCACGTATTCATAGAATATTTTAACATGAAAATTAATTTAATATATAATTTTTAAAATTATGACATGGCGTGTACTAAAAAATGAATGAAAATAAAGAACATAATAGATAGGTCTTAATTATACATTTAATTATCCTTTTTGTGAAAAGTTGATAACACTAACATCAATAGACTACATGGTATGTACTTATCTTTTTCCTGTGTATACAACACATGCCTTAGGTCTAAACATGTTACCTTCCATGGAAATGATTGAGGTATACAATGTGTACTAGGAATATACAAATGTAACCTTGGATTACATGGTATGTTAGTCCCAGTGTTTTGTATATGATATATAGCATGATTGGGACACCCTGTTTACTCATTCATGAGATAACAAGGACTACATGTTGGGTATAGTGGTTACACGACTTATAGTTATTCATGCCATGTGATAGTATTTCTAGATATACATGCTGTTCTGATCTATTCAGATATTATATTTTTTTTTTCAGTTTTGACCCAATAGAAATAGATAATGTTGAGAAAACATAATACACAATGTGTATATTGTAAACACACACTATGTAGTCTAGTTTTTTTCTAGGTAATGACTTTGGAACATTTATATGGTATGAATCGAATGATTCTTAATTTTTAATCATAAAATTATTATTGGTTATGTTATCAAGAATGAAGAAAGAGAATAGATGACGATTTTAAATATTAAAGAATATCAACATAAGTAAAATAAAATACAAATACATTCAAAAGAAATGAATGCTAAATAATTATAAATTAAACATGTGACCCCTTTGATATCACTTGTATGTTTTGGGTGAAATATAATCATCCTTTGAATGTATTTACGACTCTACTTTTAGTCTTAAATCACATGTAATCATTACTTTACATGATGAAAACATCATTTACAATGAAAAAATTAGATTACTTGACTAGATTAAAATGCTAGAACCAGAAGTGAAGGATCATCACATATAATTTATAATTAATTTATAAGTAGTTATAGAATTACCTCATCTCATAATTCTATCTTCATTAATGAACGATGGAATAGATCATGTCACACCATCGTTGCGCTATAGGATCCAAGTGTAGAATACCTCTATTAGTGATCCAAACATTCACCACAATCCCTAAATGACAATGTAGAATCATTGGGTGCTAGCATGACCGATCCTGACTGCTTACATTGTTTATGGTTGATCACAATAGAATAATTACCATGAGAGGAATAACTCTTGATGATCTCTCATTATCTTGATAGAGGATGGAAGGAGAGAACTCTATGTATCTTGATCCATCTATATACCATGATAGAGTCTTGATTTATCCATTGTGTACACCAATTTTGTTTTAAGAAAGAGATATAAATAGATATTTATTATGGTATTTTTAGGGTTGTAAAATTTCACACTAAACCATTTCCATATTTATAATTCTTAATTAACCCCATGTATAATAATAATAATATTATTATTAATCACTTGACATGTGAAACATATTTAAGAATATATAAATAAATATCATTTATATTATTTCTAATCAGACCATTAAAACTAGCCCACTTTCCCTCATCAATATATACCAATCCTTGAATAATGAATATTTATTTAATAAAAAAATGTCACTATATTATTCTTCGATAAATATAATAAATATTTCATTTTTAAAAATTGTAATTAAAAATTTATTATTATTATTTAACTCACTTATTATTTCAAACAACTTGTGATTAAATTATGGTGATCAACCATACCTAAATAAATATTATTTACTATATCTTATTAAATCTAATACTATAATTTAACTGAGACTGTGGATATACTTATTATGTGACACTCTAGACCTCCTTATTAGTGGAATTAGGGATAACTGCCTAAAGTCCAAGGTTATCTTCTAGTATAATGTTAAGGAATCCATATAGAAAGAAGTTAACATCACAATAGATTCCAACCTCTTATAAACATTTATCATGTAATATAATCCATTTATATTGATATCTCTAATCAATAAGGTTTCATGATGGCGCCATAAACCTTTATACTCAATGTACTTTTCTATGAATTGTTGGAAATGAACTCACCCACCAAACACCATGGACATGGATTTATGTAGGAAGTTCCATTCCCATTAAAGGGTCTGAGATATCAAATTCTGTCTAGGTATAGAAGGGATAAATCCTTTCTCACATTATCTATTAATGAAACATCACTTATAATGAAACCAAAGTATCCTACTTCACCATGAGAATATGTCATCATAATTATTGTCAATTCATGAAATCACATGATTCGTGATATCCATTAATGATAATATTAAATTCTAAGGATCAATACACTTATCTATAGATAGGAACATCCAATGACACATGGAAATCTGAATTTTCTATTAACAAGTACATTCTCATAACCTCCAATCTCAAATATTAGCAATAGTGAACAACATGAGAATGCGTATCAATGTATTAGGATCCTACTACCCCTAATAGCCTATATTATCTATGTCCCATCAGAAAATATCATTTAACTATAAAAAAGGTTCAAGAATAATTTCACGACACCTCTAAGTTCTCATCATAGTGGGGAACTGATATGAACTTTTAGTGTGACATATATTCTAAGTACATTATCACATACAAATATTATGAAAAATAACAATAATTATGTGATAATAACACATCTTTAATAATAAAAAACATGTAATCGAGTACTAAAAAAGTTGGTTATGGGGAACCAACTCCAACAATTAATCCCATAACTAGAAGGTAGGATCATCACTTATAATCTATAATTAATATATAGATAGATCTAGAATTAAATTTTTAGGTAATTATTTATTTATTGATAATTTGGTTGACTATTATCATCATACCATCATTGTTTCATAGGATCTAAGGGAAGAATCCCTCTAGCGGTGATCTTCAGATGCTTCAAAGTCTTAGAATGTCTCCATATAATTATTGGGTACTAGAGAGCTTGATTCTGATTTCCTACTTCATTCGTAGTTGATCACATGAAGAATCTATTCATGGAAAAAATATTCTTAAATATATTTCAAAGGGTTGAGAGGTTGGAGGATGATTAACATTATTTTTCTTGAATGAATTCTTGAGAGGATTATCTATAGGGATTGAGAGAATTCTCTCTAGGTTTGTTGCACACCACAAGCAGATAACAGTATAATGTGATATAACTAGGTATTTATAGATCTAGGATTGGTCTGGTAACTACACATATTCCCTTATCCAATTTTCTATTCTACAGAGAACCCCATTTCTAATAATAATAAAATTATTATTTTTTAACATGAGCAACACCTGCTGATAAATAAATATAATTTGTTTAATAAATAAATTAATATTTATTTAAATGATATTTAATATATAATTTCTTGATGAACTAATAAACTTGGTTTTTAACCATCATAAATATTTATCAGGATTTAAATAATGACTCTTTATTTAATAAATAAATATCACTACATTATCTGATGATAAATATAATAAATATTATATTCATTAAATATTGCGAATAAATATTTAATATTATTTAATTCACATAAATATTCTTCTAAATAAATCATGATTAAATCCTCACAATCAATGAATCCCAAATAATTATAAATAATAAACCAGGAATAATATTTATTCTAACTTGTTATATTCAAACAGAATTTAATTGATATTTTAGATACACTTAGTGCGTGAAACTCTAGGCCCCTTTCTCAGTGGCATTAGGAAGAACTACCCAAATTCCATGGTTAGTGTCTAACAACATGACAATTCATACATATAGAAATAATTTAATGTTTCAAATATATAAAACCTCATATGAATGCTTACAGTGCAATATAATCCCTATATCGTGATATCGCTAATCAGGTAGGCAACATGTTGGCGTCATTGACCTATGTGCTCGATGTATATTTCTTTGAATTTTGAGAATTGAACCTTCCTATAAAATACCATTACCATGAATTTATTTAGGTTATTTCATTCCCAAAAAGGCCCTAAGATATTAGCATATGTGAAATAACATAAAGGAAAAATACTTTCTTGTATTATTCATTAATGAAATATTACTTGTGACACACCCAACACATCCAAATTCACCATGAACATATGTCATCATGGGTTTTATCAATACATAAAATCACATGACTAATGATATCCATTAAAAATAATATTAAATTATAAGGATCGATACACACATCTGAAGGTAAGAACATACGATGACACGTGTAAATGTGGATATCTTACTGGTGGGTTGTGTTCTTATAATATCTTTCATTGGAAATTACCAAGGGAGTAAACCATTAGAAAGTTCCTAAAAGTCCTATGAGTATACACCCCTGATAAACTGTATCATTAAAATCACATCAAATGATAACATATGTCTATATAACATATATTTAAGAATACTGTCATGACACTTCTTGGTTCTCATCATAGCGGGGAACTATTATGACCTTTTAGTGTGACAATCATTCTTAGTAAATTGTCACATACAATGTCACATAAAAGAAATATCATGATTTGATAATAAGTTTATTAGTATTCATGACAATGAATATAGGAAATAAATTACATAATTTTTTTTTCTAGGGAACAAACTCTAAAAAATCTCACCTGCACTAGAGCCAGCCTCTAACAACCTTCAGTCCACTAGATTTCACATGATACTCATACTTATACTGAGATAAGACATTATTGAAGCGATTTTCTATGTTTTCCTTCATCAAAACTCTACTCACTGTAACTTTACCTCTCTGAGAATAATCCCTCAAAAGGTTATACTTACAGAGTATGTGATTTGTTTGTTGGTGTGACCTTTACCTCTTTATAAGAGATGACACTATAGTTTTATCGTAATATAATGTGATAGTTAATTTAATATTAGACATCACATAAATATTTTGTAAAACATTTCTTATAAAAATATATTCTTTATCTACATAAGAAGCTGCTATATACTCAAAATCCATAGTAAAATTGACAATAATTGGATACTTTGAATTCTTGCAGCTCACAACTCCTCTATTGAGATTGAAGACATATCATAAATGTGATTTTAGTTCATTCTAATATATTTTAAATCTATCATCTATATAACCCCTAATTAATAGCTCCTTGTCTCCTCGATATACCAAGAACATATCCTCAGATCACCTTAGATACTTAAGGATAACTTTAACAGTAGACCAATTATGTTCACGTGGATCAATTTGATATTTATATACCATGATCAAGGTATAGAAAACATAAAGTCTATTATATAACATTTAATAAATGATTGATATTATCATATAATCATACACGATCTTACTCATTTTCTCTCATTCCTATTTTGTATGAGAATTTTTTTTATTAAAAATATGTATACCATGTGACACTAGAACCAATCCCCTCTTGGATCATTCCATACTAAATATATTTAGCATACAGTCAAAGTATGTACTTTGACTTAGTCCAAGAATCCTGTTGGATATATCATGAATGATCCTGATGCCAAGGATATAGTCCACTTCATCTAAGTCTTTCATGGAGATGCATTGTTTAACCAGTCCTTAACTAATTGTAAGATGAGTATGTCATTTCTAATAAGTAATATGTCATTGAAATATACTAATAGGAAAACAACCACACTCCCACTGAAGTACTTTTAAATACATGTCTCACATTTGTTCTTAATAAATCCAAATTATTTTATACCTTCATCGAATAGAATGTTCCATAAACTAGATGCTTGCTTCAATCCATAAATGGAACTCCACTACTTGAATAACCTTTTGGAATTACCTAGATTCACAAACCCTTATTTTTGTTCCATATATAAATCTTTATAAAGGTTCCCATTAAGGAAGGATGTTTTGACATCCATCTTAAAAATCTCATAGTCATGGAAAACTGCTATAGCGAGTAGAATTTTGATGGATTTAAACATGGATACTAGAGGAAAAATTTCTTTATATTCAATTCCTTGATGTCGTTTAAATCCTTTAGCCACTAGGAATTTTTTATAGGTATTCAATTTACTTTCCATGTCCTATTTTCTCTTGAATACTAATTTTAACCCAATGATATTTACATAAACTAGAAGATCAACCAAAAACCAAACTTAGTTATGATACATGGAATATATCTTAGAATCCATGGCTGCTTACTTTCTTACAACTTCCAAGCTCTCTAATATCTCAATATAGGAAATAGGATCATTATTTTCAAACAACAATGAGTCACCATCATTGGTAACTAGAAATCCATATCTCTCTAGTTATCTAATCCCTTTGGTGATACTATACAATTTTTATGTTTTAGGAACAAAAAATTCCACAGGGACCTATGGAATGTGTTCCTATACCAAATCTCATGTATCTTGAGCTTAAAATTCATAAAATTCAATCTCAATACCATTATCCATCTTAAGTATGTTCTCCCTATCAAGAAAAACAGATTGTCTTGTGACAATAACCTTATTATATAAGGGTTTTTATAGATATTATACTATTATTTCCATGGGATACCCTATAAATATACATTTTATGACTTGATGTTCTAGTTTGTTACTTTTTTGGGCCTTAATAGACTCCTAACATCCATATACACAAGTTTGTGACAAAATTGATTTCTTTGCACTCCATAACTCGAAGGGAATTTTGTTTTCCACTTTTTTTGGTACTTTATGTACTATGTATGATGAATTGTGTAATTAATATCCCTAAAATGATAATGGAAGATCTACATGACTTATAATTTACCTCACCATGTTAATAAAGGTACAATTCCTACTTTTACTAACACCATTCCACTATAGTGTATATGGAGGAGTGAGTTGAGATAGAATCCCAAACTCCCTTAGAAAGTAGATAAACACTCATTTAAGATATTCACCACCACAATCAGATCAAATAATCTTTATCTTTTTTTTAATTTGATTTTCTACTTCGTTCTTGAATTCTTTGAATTTATCAAAGGACTCATACTTATACATCATCAAGTAAATATAACCATATCTACACAAGTAAATAGTAAAAAATATGAAGTAAGAATTCCCACATATATATTTTAATGAAAAAGGTCTATACACATTACTATGGACCCATTCTAGAAGCTCTATGGATTTTTCACCATATAAACTTAATGGTGTTTTTATCATCATTACTTATAAATAATAATGACATATTTCAAGTGGTTTTAGCTCAAGAGAGTCTAAATAACTATATTGATTGAGAATTGTTAAATGATTCTTATTTATGTGACCAATATAGTGATGCTACTACTGGGTGTTAAATAAGTTGTATGAACTTGATTAGTTATCAATTTTCAATACTTATTTCTCATAATTTAACATGTAAAGACCATTATTTAAATGCACCATACCATAATATATTCTATTTTTATAAAATAAATAAATATTATTAAAAAAATTAAAAGTAAACCATATGTATTTAAAAATTATACATAAATTATGTTCTTGGTAACAATTGGTACATAATAACAGTCTTTTAAAACCAAAATCATCCATGATAGAAACATAAGGTGTTAATTTCATATATCCAAATTAACAAGTCATGATCCATTGGTTTCTCAAAGATCAACATCTCCTCTATAAATATTTAAGAATTTAATTGGTTCCAATATTTAGATACATATGTGATCACCAAAAGCTACATTTAATACCCATTTTATAGATATAGAAATATTACACTCAATAATGAATGCACCTAAAACTTCCCCTTACTTCTTCAACTGGGTGTATTTTTTCTTCCAGTGGCCTCTCTTTCCACATGGAGAACATACTGTGTTTTATTCCTTTGATTAATGTTGGATCTTTATCTTCTTGAAAGGATGACGATCATGATCCTTATACTTGGAATGATTCTTGAGGTCATTTAATTTTATCTTCATTTTATTATTGAATTTAAGGACCAAATTTTTTTCACACCCCATGTCCTTGAAAACTTGGTGAATTAAACTAATAAGTTATGAAAGAGTCTTCTCATTATTTATCATGTTATAATTCACAATGAAACTAGAGAATCCTTTATGTTGTGAGGATAGAATGATATCTGTGTACAAATAATCAGGGATATTAAAGACCAAGATGTATAATAACTCTATGTATCCAATAATATTACCTATATGAAGCCTAGATAATGTCGACTCTCCAATATTACACATAAATGGTTTAGTAGAGATATCATATCTCTCTTATCTCACATTCTCTTGATAAATATCATGAATGTGAGACATGATTCTATACACATCCATATCCTCATGTTGATTTAAAATCTAACTAGAAATAAAGGATAGATGAAACATTAGAAATATATGGCATCACCCATGTGTTTTAGGTAGAGGTTTACTTTTTCCTCACTAACCTCTTAAGCAAGAAACTCAAGAAGTGGGGTTTCAAACATATGTAATTTCCGTTCATGGAATAATATAAAATGAGAGTTCCTATACCATTCTTGAAAATTTGATCCAATGAGAAGGTTATCCTTCTAAAGTATGGATATTTTTTATATAATTGATATAATGTGGCTTTAAATTTCTATAATAAGTAAGAATAAAATTTCAGTACTTTATCTGTATTATCAAATTATATAAATAAAACATTAAAGTTTATTAATATATCACTATTTTATCAAAACCTATTATTCATCACCATTAGTTTTGGAATATCCTTCCTCATGTATATTCTAGCGTTAAGGACCTATATTCCCCTTCTCAAAACCCAAACTTGGTCATGACAAGTTATTTGAAGGGTTTTCGGTAGGTGTAACTTACCAACCGCATGAAATCGTAGTTCTTTGTTTTTTTAAATGGACTCCCCAATCCTAAAATCCTGGATAAGTATTTCTTCAACCCTTTCCTATCAGTTAAGATAATCCTTACTTGGGAAATCAACCCTTGATGTTATGTAAGTTAAGTCAAACCAAAAACTAAGATAAAATTTCCTGGTAATTGAAAACACACTAAATTAGGCTAGTCAAGCACTTTGAACTATTAGTTTGATTTTAACTCAAGTAGTGGAAGGATATACTGAATTAATATATTGATTTGAGGTATTTTGTAATTATGTGAAAATCACCAATTTTAATTTTATTATATTATTGTAGTATTAAGTGGATTTAGTTAATTGATTAAACATATATTGATAAAATTATACATAATCCAATTATTTAATTTAATATTACATGATTTTTTAATTCATTTATTTAATATGAATTATATTTATTCAAATAATTAACTAACAATGACATTGATATAAATATATAAATAAAGTGGCATGATCATGAACTTTATCTAATAATTGGTTTATTTAGCTGATGATAAACCAATTCTAACCTTAGAAAAATAACTCCTTAAACCTTCACAAGTTCGAGCTACAAAATTTCACTTATGATCCCATGAACCTCCTAGATTGATTTTTCAATGACTCTGAACATGAAATGCCTCCACTCACGTGGGATCTCCATTAATTACATAAGCCTCACTCACATGTGTGTGAGGGGAACCAAAAGTTAGGTTTAAGGATTTTACATAAAAGAAATTTTGGTCACGTAGACCCTTATATAATGATAGGATGAGATGACACATAGTCTATAAATTTAATTTAATAATAATAAATTAAAGTTAACTGGTGACATATATAGGTCTAGTCTAATCTCATGATTATCCATAAAAAAGAAAAAAAATATATTTTCAATCGAGCTAAAAATTACATCAATTTGTTATTTAATGAAGATAAACCCATAAAATTAATTTAATTAATTATTTGATTAATAAATTTAATAAATTTAATAAATTTATCTTAATTATATCAAAACTATTCTGAAATTTCCATCTTCCACAATTTCAATAAATTAAAAAAATCAATTTTATTTAAGATTTACAAAGTATACTAGTGTACTTATAGGGAACAACATGTTCCCATCACAACTACTCAAAATGGTCCTTGTACTTTGTATTCAAATGGAATCCAACATATATTTCTAGGTCTATAATTATAAGGCATGAATTTTTTAATAAATGATGTATGATAATATGTAAATTACACTACATGTGATGTTATTAATGCACATACTATATACTACAAGTAAAGAACATACACACCATGAAATTTAGAATTCAATATGAAAATTAATTTAATATATAATTAATAATACCATCCCATGGTGTATAAATACCCATACTTTTCATACTTAAATATCACATCTTATTAGATGAATATTTATTACAAAACATTACGATCCACACTATAACCATAAAGGTTTAGTGACTTTAGAAATACACACATACACACACACATATATAACTAGTTCAAAAAATATCCAAATCATCTCCAATATAGTTCTATAAAATTAGCACCCTTTTTATACACATCATACTTAAACATTTTCTTCATATCCCAAGGAAAATAAAACATAATAAAGGGAGAGATCAGATGATCAGTGAGGGTAAAAAAGGGAGGTATCAATGAACATTTAAACATAAAATGAAAATAATGTGTATGAGAACATGATATTATCCTTTTAAAATCATACAAAAAAATTATAAGATCATGAACACAAGTCATGGAATAAATCTTGGAACTTCATAAGAGATGAATCATAAGGGGATCAAAGAACATGATCCATGAGAATATAACATTGGAATCAAGTCATGTCATAAAAGAGTGGTATATGTGTGGAATAATCATAATCATAGAAATATTTTTTTAAGGATACCCATAAATAATTTAATAAGATGTTTGGGTTGGGATAACCGCTCGCGAACTAGATTAGGGCTTGGGATAACCTCCCGTGAAACCTCTTTCGGTCTTCAAATTACCTCCAGTGCACTCTCTTTTTTCAGGCTTGGGATAATCTCCTGCACACACTTTGAGCTCAAAAAAAAATTACTCTTTACCAAATTCATTATAGGGATATATAATTTCAGTTCCAACCATCATATAATAATAAAACCATTCATATGTATGCCACAGTATCATAAAAACATTCATTATAACATAACCTGTGGAAAATAAAACATTTTTCATCGATATTTCATCTTCATAACCATAAAACATTTAAATAAATAATAAATATGGTATAATTGGATCATATTCCTAGTAAATACTGAGTAACATCAAAAGATGTTATCATAGATGAAAAATTCCTTTAAAATATCAATAAAACAATTCTTGAGGAAAATATTATTTTCAATTTGAAATCATTTATTTAAAATCTAAAAATTTCCAAAATATTAAGGAGAAAAATTTCTTTAAAAATAAACTTGGAAAAAATTTAAAGGATTATTCAAATATTTTAGTGGTTGTGAAGGTATGAAATTCATTTCATATAGTGTATATTAAGATAAATATTTTTTTCACATTTTTTTGTAAAATGTCAAAAGTAAATCATTCAAAAAATCACAAGATTATTCTTTTTAAACCATTTTGTAAAAATTAAAACATGGGAAAAATGAATTCTAAAAAATCACAGTATAATACTAAAAACATTCTTGAAAACATTTTTATAAAACATGGATATGTAATAAAAAGTCTTTTTGAACGAAGATTAAAATAAAATCATTTTTCCCTAGAAAATATTCTTTTGGTTTCACGAGTATTTAAAGAGATTAAAGTGAAAGGAAAATGTGTATTGGAAAGAAATAACTAGAGGATAATAAAATGAATTGGATTTATCAGGAAATGATCATATAATTTCCTTTAATGTAAATTTAAACATAAACAATCCCAATTAAAATGATATTGAAACATAAATCCCTTATCGCTTTGGTGACTTTTGAATCAGAAGACCCATGAAATAATAACTTCAAATGAAGTATTAAATATCACAAGCATAAGGATATTCATGATATAACATGTAAAAAGGGTTATATATTTACCTTATAAAAGAAAATAGGTGCATAACATAAAATATGTTCTAAAGAAGACAATTTGAGATGATAAAACCTTACCTCAAGTTAAAATTGATTTTAAAGCTCTCTAAACTACTGTATAATAAATTTAAATTTATTATAATTCTATACTAGAATCATGTACATAATTATAATGTCTTATATAATCCTCTGGGTCTTCGAGTTTGTGATGGGTTCCCCTTTATCCCAATTCAATAGGTGTTTTTGTTTTTCTATTTTTTATTAAACGAAATTTCCCAAAAACTTCCAAGTATAATGTAATATATGATCCACTAATGAGATTTAAACACCCATTTATTAATAATATATTATTAAAATCATCTTTTCTGGGTGTTAACTATTTCATTTTTCATGAGAATTTCAGTTCGATAGTTCCGATCCTTGAAATTTGATCATGGTTCCATCATCTAAATTTTTTAACCATAATATAAATATAATATATATTCATTATTAATATATTTATTTTTATCCATAAAAGGCATATATAGAAAAATTAATTTCACCATTCATGGAGATGGTAGGACATACGACACATGAACATTATTTTCACTTTTTAATGGATTGAACAAAATAAAAGTAAATAATATTGCTATTTTATATAATAATTATTAAATAATATATATATACATATATGAATATCACATATATTCATTAAATCTATCATTATTACCATCCATGTACAATATAAATGAAAATGGATCACATCACTTCGTAGAGGTTGTAGTCCCCATGTACGGACAAGTGACTTATCTCTTTCAAATGGATTGGAAAGTAAAAAATTGATATGATATTATAATTAAAGAAGAATAATTGTTTCATAAATATCATATATATATATATATATTAATTATTTTTATCTTTATAAACATCCAAACAAAATGGTGATGAAAAATGAATTTTACCGCTAAATGGAGATGATAATCCATATATACGCACGAGTGATGTTTTTTCTTTTTTTTAGGATAAAAAAGAGATGAAAAAATGATTTTACCATAATAATAATAAAATCTAAATATATTTATGACATTGGATGTATTATTTTAGGATTGTTATATTAGATTTATTGTAAGTAGAAGAAGAACTAAATTTGAACGAGTCGGTAAAGATGATTACATATTCTCCAGTATACTTCCTTAGATACCTTATTAATAACCCTTTTAATGGTACTTTAAGAATAAATGAAACTCTAATTAATGTATAGGAAATTTTAGAATATAATTTATTATGGTTTTGTGATCTATATGTCTCAAATGGTATGAGGAAGAGAGAAGAATATGTTACCTTTTATAAGTGAAGAGAGGGGCACTCTTGGAACTACTTAAATAATTAAATTAATATTAATTTAATTGTTAGTTTAAGGTGGATAAAAATAGATATATTTAGAATATATGTTTATTATGAGTCTAAATACTCTTATAAAATAAAATTTGGAAAAGTTTAGGTGATTTTTTCACGCTTATCTCTTTTTTAACCCCTCATTATCCTTTTTGACAATTAGCACAATATCAAAGTTTTTTACTCTTTAAGGTTCAATAATGTTATGATAAAAAGATAAGTGACCCAAAAATGAACTATAATTGATATTTTCAACCTTATCTCACTCACTTGGATAAATATAGGATTTTTTTTAATTTTAAACCAGTTAATAAAATATTGTTTGTAATAAAATATCGTTAATGTAATTTTTGGAAATACATGAAATATTATAATATATTATGTGTATAAATCATGTAAAATGGTTAAAAAATTACATGGATTTAAAGATAAGGAGGATATGATATTAACATAATTAACTAATAATTTGTTTTAAAGATTTTGTGATAGACAGAAATTATGTGCATATTTTTATCAAAATATAACGATTTTTTTGATGTTTTCAATGTTAAAAGCCATGATTTTAAATGTTTTAGTAAATTATTGTTAATTTGGAATGTGTAACTAAAATGGGTTTAAAGGTGTAAAAAAATCTTATTTTCAAAGATTTATTTCATTCATGTAGTTAAATATTTCTAAAGTGCCTAAATTTCCGATCCGTTTAATGAATTTTGTGTAAAAATTAGGCCATCTTGGGACAACCTTCAACTAAGGACCACATGCCAGTTATACAGACCACAAGTGGGCCACCCAACCACAAAATCCCTAGGAGTTCCAACCTAAGAGGCTGGGGTGCACATGGAATCAAGTTGTGCACCGTCCTGTGGGTGATGAAATCATGTGGGCATATAGGTAGGCTGAAGAGAACACAAGCGTGCAGTGGTCAGTCCTACACGACCATGGTAGGAGTGCTTTGCTGGGTTGGTGCAGACTGCAGTGGTGAAGGGATTACTTTGGAACCCTGTTGACTTTTTGGAGCCATTTACCCCACTTCCCACCTTATACATGAGGCACGTCCACTCCCACATTTTGATGTGGGACACAAGTGTCACCGTGCACCACCTCGTTCCACCGCTCCACTTCACTCCCTTGCCCTTGAACCTTTTCCCTATCACCCCTACTATCACCGGACCACCAAATCTCCACCAAATCACCTCCATTAATACCACTTTCAAGCTTCTCCGACCACTTTGAAGTTCAGAGTAGGAGGAGGCCACTTCTATCAAGCCCGCTTCCACCACCGTGCCTTTCCACTACCACTTCCCATGAAGGCCACCTCCCCAAGATTAATCGAGACCCATTACACCCACTAGAATTCTAATACCTCACTAGAACCACCATGGAAACATCCCTCTACTCCTCCACTCAGATCCACTGGTACACGCACTCACTACTACTGGCTCTGTTCACACCGCCGAAGGCCAAAACCAACTGGGATCAAGCTTCTTCACCTTAGCTGACCATGGAGGCTATTCAAACCTCATACAAACACTATGAATGTTGAAGGATGATCCGAGTCAACCTATATATTTATACTCTGTTATGGAAATACTGCTTGGCACTACCACTAGGCATTTCCACCCTCACTTTCACATGAGAGAGCACCATCACTGCCATGGCCAATCACTAGGTGCCCTGTTGCTCACCAGACCACCATTAACATGACTCCTGCACCTCTTCCGACAAACATGAAGTGAATTTGAGCCTCCTTCAGCCACTATGAAGTCCTATGGTGGATAAGAGAAGCTAAGGTAGTCGCTATCTACCCTCTCCATTCACCTCGCTCACAAAGACTCTACTTCCCCAAGCTCCACCTTCTATCCCCTACTCACAACCATTGGCCACCAGCCTCTACACCAAAAGGAGCTACCTGCTATTTCCCAAATCCTCTAATAAGAAATTACCACACACACTATGGACCATTCACATCGGAGGGCTTCCCCTAGATGGATATGGTCCACACACATCCAAAACAATGCATCCGTGGGTGTTTCTTCTCTTTCACCAACAAGTCTTGGGGGTTTTAAAATTTTAAACACCTAACTCTCAGGGTTATATAAAGGTAGTGGAATTCCAATGATCTACCTCCTCACCTATTTAAGGATGAAATACTTCCACTAAAAAATATCATTGAACACCCATGGGTAGAGACCCATGACTAAAGCAAGAGGAACTAATAAGAAGAAGATTCCACTGCCAAAGGAGGGTAAGAAACTACCACCCCCTCTTCTCTTTCCCGCCAAATTTTTACCTTCATCATGACCTATAATTACTCTTCTTAAATGAACCATTCTTGCATTAAGGGGTAGAATCCATTGTGATTGGGTGAAGGAAAGGGGGATCCCATTTTTTGATGTTTTGAATTTTGAAATTATTCAATCAAAATACTTGTTTTATTTTTAATTTAATGGTTTTCAATTTAATTAATTTTTGAATTTAAATTAAATATAACAGTATTTTATATTATTCTAAAATATTAAGTTTCTTTGATTTAAATATTTATTCTACCTTTATTTGATTTATTTTACTGGTTGTGCCGATTAGTTGATCTTTAAAAAGGTTAAGTAAAGGAGTGATTTAGTGATTACTAAACACATGAAGGAATAAAGATGGAATAATTTGATTATTTGGGAAATTCAATACTAGATTTGGTATTTCATGAATAATTCAAAGATGGCCCATTTGGATCTCCACACTTTGAAAAATTCAAATAAAGTTGAATAATAGAAAAAAATGTTACTCCATTCACTCAATTATTTTAATCAAAACCAAAAGATTTATTTTTCTTAAAAACTTTGATATCATCACAAAAATTAGAAAAAATAACCTAAATATTATTAATTATCTCTCATCTGAATCTCAAAAAATCTATTGTTTTATAGTATTTATAATATTTTTCTTTTATTTATTTCTATATAAGTGACAAATAAATAAAAAAACTTATATCTGGAGATAAATTTTTGGTTACCACTCATACTACACCCTTAGGGGAATTAAATTATTTCCCCACACCTCATGATAGGTGTGTATAAAAATTGGTTCCACTGCCGGGGATCTAGTGTAAATATAACCTTTTAAATTTTCATGACCAAGACCTCTAACAAGGAACTACTTGATTTTGACCTTGAGATAGAGATAACTATGTTAACTAGGCCTAGGAGTCTTAATCATGATTTTTTTGAATAAATTAATTTATAATAATAAATTATTAATTTAGAACCACCCATATGAAAATTGACCCATAATAAACCTTAAGGGACTTGTTTTCCCCACAAATTTTCAACCAAAAAAATCATTTAACCATGTCTGTACAATAAAATGATTTGGGTTATGTGTTAACATGATTCCCATGCTAACTAAATTTAATGGTCTTGTAGATGAATATCCCAATCAAAATATTAAATAATTTAGCTATGTTTTTTAATGTTTTAATCTAAGAGGATTAGCTAAGAATAAAGTCAAGTAGAAGACATTAGCATTTTCAATTGAGGGAACAACTAAGGAGTGGTTTTATAACTTACAACCCAGAGAGATCCATGACTGGGATAATCTCCAAATATGTTTCATACAGTGGTTATTTCCAAAATCCTAGAGCATAAGAATTTGAAAAAAGATATACAACATTCTATAATCTACTAGTAAGACTCTTTACGAGTACTGGGAATGATTTAAGAAGATTTATGCAAGCTACCCTCATCAAATAGTGGAAAAGCCCCACTTCCTGGTATTCTTATACCAAGGATTCCTATAAAATAATAGAAACATTTTGGATGCATCCTATAGGGGATATTTTATTGAAAAATCACCATCAAAATCCCATAATATCAGTATGAAGATAACTCATGATACACAACAATTCATAACAAAAGGCACTGGCACAAGAGGTATTCATACTTACGACTCATCACCACTCATTGAAACTAAAATTGAAGAACCAACAAGGATGGTGAGACAAATGGTTGTAAATAAAGTTAATGAGAAACCATATCTATTGTAGGTATGTAGTTTATGTTCATCACCAATCATTACACTGATCAATGTGCTGAGATACTTGGTACATAGATTTCTATAGCTGTATTCTAGCAAAGTAAATTTATTCAGAATCAATAATGGAGAGAAGGAAAAGTCTAAAAGGGATTGAAAGGTCAACAAAACCAAGATATACTCCCTTTTTCTAATCAAATACCTTTCCAATAGAAATATAAAAACCCAACACCATTCAAAAAAACTTATAAGCAACCCTTTCAGCAACAACAATCCTTTCGACCACTACTTTTCCAATATAAGGATTTTTAGAAACCATCAACCAATGAAACATTAATTGATAACCAAAAACTACAGAATGAGTTTGTGGGGTTAAAATAAAATTATAAAGAATTATCTATCCAATTAAAAAACATTTTGGATATTCTAACCAAAACTCTAGGAAAACTGCCAGCCCAGACAATCTCAAATCCTAAAGAGAATGTCATTGCAATTATGACTCAAAGCGAAAAAAATATTACACCACATGAAACAAGTAAGTTGGATGATTATAAAACTAAAGATCAATCCATCCAAAAAAATAGAATCCATAAAAATAAGTATAAAGGAAACAAAGGGAAAAAAAGACAACAAGGTACCATTAGATTCTACATTAACTCGATCAATAAAGGTTTAAGAAGAGAAATTTCAAAGAGAAATCTAGGGAACCTTCCGGAAGGTTGAAGTTTACATTCCTTTTCTAGAGGAAATCCACCAAATCCTAAAATATGTGAAGTTTCTCAAATAAATATGAAAAAATAGAAATAAGTGTAATGGGGATGAAGGAATCAACTTTTTAAGGAGTGTCTCAGCCATGATCAAACCACCACTACCCAAAATATGTCAAGATCCAGGGAAATTTTATATTCCCTATATTATAGGTTCTTTGAAATTTTCTGATGCTTTGCGTGATATTTTTACTTCCATTAATTTCATGTCTAAATCTGACTTTTATCTCTAAAAATAGGTGAACTAAATCCCACAAGATTATTTTTCCAACTAGAAAACCAATCCACTATTTTCCGGCTAGAGTTGGGTAAGATATGCTAGTAGGAGTTGAAGGAATAATTTTTCTAGAAGGATTTTACATACTCACCATGAAGGAAGACAATGCACTAGATAATTCACCCATTATTTTTGGAAAACCATTCTTGAAAACAGAAAAATAAATCATCAATATGCATGAAGGAACCCTGGCCATAGATCTGTGAGATTACAAGGTGAACTTCAATGTTATTGACTCAAAAATAAACCTTTCAAACAATCATTTCCTCTTTTAAATTTTCCACGAATTTGGTATTGATCCCATCAAAGATTCAGATATTCTTCAATAATTATTATCATTAGGAGATCACCTTTTTATTAAAAACACCATTTAAGGAGAGAGTACTCAAAAATAAGAAAATTTTGTCTTTTTACCTCAAAAATAAATCACCTATGAATTATTTGATAATTTTATAGAAGAAAATGATATGATACACTAGGTCAAGGAAATTAATTCTTTTGAAATGGGAAATTTGAATTCATTATCATCCATATAATATCCCCTAAGTCTTGAATTAAAACACCTCCCATGTGATTTAAAATATGTGTATATATTGGAGGGAGAAAAGTTTCCAATGATCATTTCCAATAATCTATCTAAAACCCAAGGGAAATCACTCATTGAACTTATAAAATGAAATGATTGAGCCATAAGATGAAGTCTAGGAGATATACCTATAATCAAATCCAAGGTCTACTCCCATAGAATATTTTTATAAGTGGACTCTCAACCTATTAGACATCCCAATAGATGACTGAAACCCACCATAGTGGAGGTTTTAAAAAACAAAAATGATTTTTTTGGTATCCAACATGATTTAACCAATTTTTGACTCCTAATGGGTCATCCCCATAAATTTGGTTCCCAAGAAAGCAGCCTTAACCATTGTGGAAAATGAGAATAATGAATTAATTCCAACGAGAGTCCAAAATAGTTGGAGGGTATGCATTGATTATAGAAGGCTAAACCAAGTCACCTGAATGATAATTTCCCAATCCCATTCATTGATCAAATGATAGAAATGATAGATAGTAGGAAACATTACTTCTTTTTGGATGGGTTTTATGGTTATTTTTAGGAACTGATTACCCTATAAGAATAAGATAATACAAACATCACTTGTACTTTTGATACCTTTTCTTACAAGAGGATGCCTTATGGATTTTACAGTGCCCTAGTTATATTTCTGTGATGTATGGTAATAATTTTCTCAGATCACATTGAGGACTGTCTAGAAGTATTTCTCAATTACTTTACTATTTTTTCAATATTCATTTGATCATTTCTTAGAGAATATTGAGAAAGTTTTTAAAACATGCATAGAGAAAAATATAGTTTTGAACTTTGAAAAGTTTCACTTCATGGTTGAAAAAGGAATAGTGCTAGGAAATATCATTTTAGAAAAAGTCATTGAGGTGGATAAATCAAAAATTGAAGCAATCTATTATTTTACATTCCCCACCTATGTGAGACACATCAGATCATTTATGGGGCATGTAGGATTTTATAGAATATTAATAAAGGTTTTCAATAAGATCTCTCTTCCACTTTAAATATTTTTTTTAAAAGAGGTTTATTTTTTAATGAAAATTTTAGGGTGTAATTTTATGAGTTGATGTAGAAGTTTATTACCCCACTGATAATACAACCACTAAATTGTGAACATCCATTTGAATTTCTCTGTGATGCATCAAACCAAGATATAGAACCAGTTAATTCCCAAATAATTAAAGGAAAACCCCAATTCATTACCTATGCTTCAAGAACCTTCAAAAAAACTCAAATAAATTACACTATCACTAAAATGGAGTTTCTTATTGTTTTATTTGCATTAGATAAATTTAGTTCATATTTACTTGGAACTAAAGTAGGTGTATTTTCTAATCCTTAAGCACTTAGGTACTTGATGAAGAAGGCTAATTCCAAAATAGGGCTGGTAAGATGGATACTACTCTTGAAAGAGTTTAATATGGAAATTAAAGATAAAAAGGTAGATGAAAACCAAGTGACAGATCACCTCAGTAGGCTACCAAACACCACTGAAATAGAATTTCTAGATCAAATCCCACTCAATGATCACATACTTGGAAACAAATCTACAACATAGAAGGTGAAGTACCATGGTTTCTTAACTTAGTAAATTATTTATCCACATCTTAGGTACCTTCTTCCCTTAACTCCCATTATTAGCATAAAATCAAAGTTGAATATAGATTTTATTTCTGGAAAGATCCCTTTCTTTGGAAAATTTTCAATGACCAAGTCATAAGAAGATGCTTACTGACAAGTGAAATAGAATCCATTTTTCAATTTTTTCATAAACTTTATTATGAAGGCCACTTTAGAAACCAAATAACATCTATAAAAGTATTTAAATATAAAATATATTGGCCTACCTTGTTTAAATATGCTCATGATTATTATGAAAAATGTGAAAAGTGTCAATTTTCAAGAAACATTTAAAAGAGACAAGAGATTTCCCAAAACCCTTAATTTTTTTGAAAATTTTGAATTTTGGGGAATTGATTTTATGGGAAACTTTCCCATGTATTTTTACTTATTGTTGATTATATCTCCAAATGGGTGGAAGCTAAAGCCACCAAGACTAATGATGCCAAAGTTGTGTGTGATTTTATTAGGGATAACATTTTTTGTAGGTTTAGAATTCCAAGATCCATCATCATAAACCCAGGGACACATCTTCACAATAGAATAATGGAGTCTATGATTAAAAACTATGGGGTTCACCACAAAATGTCTACACTTTACCATCCCCAAAAAAATGGACAAGCTGTAGTGTCAAAATGGGAGATTAAAGGTATTTTATAGAAACAATTAAAACCAAACAAAAAATATTGGAGACAAATGCTTGAAGACAATTTATGGTCATACCAAACAATATTCAATATTACCATAAGTATGATCCCATACTTGTTTATTTATGGAAAATGATGTCATCTATTGGTGGAATTGTAACACCAAGAATATTGGGCGATTAAAAAAGTGAATTTGGATTTAGAGATTGTTGGGAAATAGATAAAACTTAATTTCTAGGATTTGGAAGAAATAAAAAGAGAATATTTTTAAAATTAAATAATTTACAAATAAAGAACTAGGGTGGCACTTGAAAAACTGATTCAACCAAAGACCTTTCAAACTGGTGACCAAGTTCTGCTATATAATTCTAGACTTAAGTAAATTCTAGGTAAGATTAATTCTAGATGGGAATGTACTTTTATTATTTTTAATGTCTATAATTTTGGTTCCATTCATATCAAGAATGAAGAGATAGGAAACCCATTCACTATAAATGGGAAAAGGCTGAAAGAATTACATGGAAGTTGGACTCAATAATCAGTAGAGGAGCTCAAACTCCACCAACCCATCTACTGATTTCTTATCATGAGGCGAGTTTAAGCCAATGAAATTAACAAAATGTGCTTCCAGGAAGCAACCCAAGTGTTACTATTTTCATAGTATTTAGTATATGGTTACCTATTACATCACCCCTATGAGGTTTAATAGAATAGTTCTTACACTGGTAGGAGTTGTTTTTATTTTCAAAGACCATCATATAAGAAAACCACAAGGAATCCCCAAGAAGTGAAGTAAGAAATAGGACTAGAGTATCATGGGAAAGGGGTTAACTTTTTTATGTTTAAATTTTAAATTCATTATATTTTTTTTCCAATAACATATTTTTAGCTTTAAATTTGAAATTTCATGCCCATACATGAGTTATGATTTACCTAAATAAATCTAAGATACATGATTTTTTATGAATCTTGTGATTCAATGTTTTATATTTAAATATAAATGATATTGAATGAGTAAAATAAATAATTAAATGATTAAATTTAAGCATGAATATTAAAATGAGGACTCATGTTTTAAAGTAATTGATTGATTCATGTAAAATAAAATTTCCCAACCATTTTTCATGATTTTAATTTTTGAAATTTATGTGAATTAATTTGTTATTATTAATCACACCTTAAGTGATTTTCCCAAATCAAATGTTCCATTCTCAAAATTATTTCTATACCAAGTAATTTCTATCTATCTTAATCATATTTATTGAGTGATCTTGGGACATGTCACCTACCATAACTGGAATTTGAACTTGTCAAAGCTATGACTATGAAAAAACACATTTAAAATGATTGAGGAATCATTTGAAAATACCTTATATTTAAAAGGACACATTTAAATAAATCATTATTAAGCCCTTATAAACCATGAATATAATTATTAGGGATGATCCATGTTTCAGCCATTTTTATCCATTCCTACTATCCTCTTAGTAATTGCATGAAATTTTAATGTTGAAGTGTGGGGGTGAAGGGAGTCATGGTGGATGGGATGATTTACATTATAAGGGAAATGTGTATGGGTTCTTTTTTTGGGTGCTAATAAAGGTCGATGATTCATTAATTATACTTTATTTTTTACCCTCTTGATATAAAAAAGGAAAATGAAAAAAAGAACCAAAAAATGAGAAAAATGGGTTATTATTTGGGAAAACCAAAAATAAACATCCCTAGACCTATGATTTTTATCATATGCGATTAAGTGGTGAATGTGGGTTTTATTCTAAATCATAACATTTGAAAAAAATTAAAAGGTTCATTGAAAAATAAAAAAAATAATATAAAAGCTAAAAAAATTTCAAAAGGGTGAAAAAATCATTCATTATACTTAAATTTATGATGATATTTTCTTTGAACTTTAGGAAAGATGGGATTTGTTACAATTTTAAGGGAATAATATCAGTAAAATTTAACTTTGAATATAATGCTTTATGATTTAAGAGATAAACCTCCCCCTTAAACTTTAAATTTTTAATAGAAATTACTACCGAACTTAATACTTTTAGACATTTGAACCTGAATTGCAAGACATCATGATTATATGTTCATTTTGTCTTTAAAAAGTGGATAATGTAGTTCATTTATATGTTTATGGATAAGGATCATGTTCTCATGATATGAGCATAAATATACTTTAATTTTATTATGAGATATGAGCTAAAAGATTCAAAAGTGAGGTTAATCATGATTTGACATGTTTAATAAAAATTAATTGAGGAACTTGAATGAATGAAAAGTGAAGTTCCATCATTTTTCAAAATGGTGAAAATTAAAATGATTGAATTGGTTATTTATTTCAAAATTGAGAAATTAAATTGATGTTTTATGTGAATTTCTAAAATTTTATTTAAATTTGATAATAATTTTATTTTATTACTTTAAAATTTGAATATTGATAGCATCAGTGCCCTCTTTAATTTCTTGTTTAGATTTTATGCATGAAGAAAAACATGGTTTAAGTGTGGTGGTATTCGATAGACACAAATCATATACTTATTTTTTTTATCAAAATATAATGATTTTTTATGTTTTTCAATGTTAAAATCCATGGTTTTCAATATTTTAGTAAATTAGGGTCAATTTAGAATGTGGAAGTGAAATGGATTTAGAGGGGTAAAAAAATGATGTTTTCAATGATGAATTTTCTTATTGATATTTAAATATATCTAAAGTTCTTAAATATATAACTCTTTTAATTAATTTTTTGTAAAAATTATGCCATCTTTGACTATCCTTCAACTAAGTCCCACAGGGCACTTAGGTGGACCCCAACGGGGCCACCTGACCATGAATTCCCTAAGAGGTCCAGCCAGAGAGGCTGGGGTGCATGAGGCATCAAGACATGCATCAGTCAGAGGGTGGTAAAATTTTGTGGGTGCATAGGTAAGCTGAAGAGCACATGGGTGTGCGGTGGTTAGGCCCACACAAAAGTGGGATGAGAGCTTCACCGGGTTGGTGAAAACTGCAGTGGTGAGGGGTGTCCTCTAGCACCCCATCAACTTTTCTAACCTACTGATCCCACATTCTGCCTTATATGCTAGGTGAACCTGCTCCCATGTTTCTATGTGGGACATGAGAGCTACCATGCTCCTCCATGGATGCCTTCGCTCTGCCACTCCACCTCCACCCCATGCCCCAGTGCCTTTTCACTACTACCCCTACAATCATTGAACCACCATAGCTCTACCACCACACCTCTATTTCCTCCACCTTCGAGATCATCCATCCACTTCGAAGGTCAGAGGAGTAGGAGGCCACCTTTGTCTAGTGGTCTGCCGCCCTGCTGTCGTGCCATGCCTATGTCACTACCCATGAAGGACTCCTCTAAAAGCTCACTCAAGCTCCTTACCACCCACTAGATTGATTCTATCTCACTAAAACAACCACTAAACCATCCCTACACTCTTCTTCTTAGATCCCCCACAACATGCACCCACTATTGATGCCTCTGTTCACATCTCCGAAGGTCAAAACCAACTGGGATCAAGATTCTTCGCCTAGACCGACCATGGAGGCCATTCAAACCTCCTACAAAAAATTTAAATGCCTAAGGAGGAGCTGAGGCATCTGCTACTGCCATGCTCTACTATGGCACCACCTCTTGGTGTCGCCACCCTCACTTTCACCTAAGAGAGCACCATCACCACCATAGAAAATCACTAGGAGCCCCATCTCTCACCGGACTGCCACTTCCGTGCCTCCTACACCTCTTATAACTAACATGAAGCTCATTCGAGCCTTCTTCGAACACTATAAAATCCATATGTCACAAACTAGGCTGGGATTCCAACCAACCCGACATCCAACCCAATCCAAGACACGGCCCGATGGTCATTCTCGATCCCCATGGGCTGGTAACTAATTATATGAATTAAAGTAATCACATTGGAAATGATTTTTTTCCAAATAAACAATGATCAAATAAATAAACAGAACATGAAGAAGAACCAATAAAAACTAAATCTTAATAAATATGAAAACTGATCTGAATACAACAACTACTAAACAAAACAAACTAAATAAAAAACTGAGATTGAACCAAATAACATGATCTCCACATGACCTGTTGGTCACCACCATAAACAAGAACAAATGGCTCCAAATGTGAGAAACTGAATGAAAAACCTACCAATGAAAAATATATTGGGTCTACCGACACCGAATGATACAAGTAGGGTGTGATCTTAAATTTCTCAATAGGCAATAATGATAGAGTTCATACATTACTTTTCCCAAAATAGTCCATAAAACAAGTTTGAAAACACATTCCAAAAATAGGATTTTAATCATTTAAAGAGAATAGGTCCAAATTCCACAAGTTCTCTTTAAAACAAGACACACACCGCTTTCATTTTCCAAAACAGTTTCACTATTCACACCCCCTTTTAAATCCAAAGTCCACTAACAATTCCATACCATGTAATAAAAAGGGGCTAAGTAGAGAGTGAAATAAACAAAAGAAAACTGGAATAAACTATTAGGGATAAAATCCAAACAAGTTGTAGAAATAAATAGAATATATAGATAGTAATTCATGATAATTTTATGAACATCCATAGAGAGATCCCTAGATGTACTCAGTTTAGACTCACTAGCTGGTGTATGGTGCAGTTCCATAGTTAATAACCATCCGGACACTCTAAACAAGAAAATATTACGGCACATCCCACTTATCCCTATGAAGTCTAGGGGGGTACCAACCTATCTAATTTGGGTCTATAAGAAACCATCACTCGATCATCTAAAAGATGCATAGGAATCCCATGATAGTAATAGTGATACATAGTGGAAAGAGACTCCCTCTCTTTCTTGGATCACCAGACCTACCACTACCGCACTTGCCTACCCCAATCACCGACACCACCCATGTGATAACCCATATTTGGGGAAATCCTCCATAGGTGTTCCCATCTCACAATATTCCATACACAAGTTCCAAATGATCTTCCATGTCATTTAAGTTTCAAAAACAACTTTCCCAAACATTTTAAAATACCAATCGACTTTCACATCATATGAGTTTTAAAACGAATCTCCCAATGCATCTAAAGTTCCAAACATGCCTCACATTTCCAAAACCAATTCCATTTCCAACACCTTTCCAAAACCAATATGAAAGCATAAAACACACATAAGTTTCCAAATGGGCCTTTAAAAATCAACCATATTTCAACGTGCCACATGGTATATAGTTTCAAACACTACTTAGTTACCAAAAAACATCTAAAAATTCCAAATGGGCCTTTATTCCAATCACTCACCCAAATTATCTTAAAATTCCCAATGGGCCACGCAATTGTAAATACATTTCACACCCATTTCACAAATCATGGAATATATTTAAGAAACATAACAAGATAACTCACTTATAATAAAGCCCATTTATTTTGGAAAACCAACATTCACACAAGTACATTTTAAGTTACTTTGAAAACATCCTTTTAAAGAAACATCACTTTTTTTAAAGCAATCCAACAAGCCACATGAAATCCCCACACCACAAAAGTCACATAATTCCACATATAATGTTGAATTCAAAAACCAACCACATTATCAAAACAAATCCAAGGGAAAACCACCCAAACATCAAATTTCACTTTAGATGATCAATTTTCATTTAATCAAACACCTTGCATGCACTAAAATAAATCGTAATCAAATAAACCCTTAGTAAAACCATTTCAAACCCATATGACACCATAAAAAACATCAAAAATTTTATTCTAACACATCCCAATCAAGGAAAGCAAATTTATAAATCATTAAAAAAATCTCATGAATCAAATAGAATGTGCTGGAAAAGAAATTGATGCAAACACCTGCCTCAATGAGTGATAATTCCATGAAACTTTCGATGGAGGAAGAATGCACCCCAAGAGACAACCTAAACACCCTAGAACCAAATATTCATAAGCCACACATCAAACCTAACTGCTAGGATTTGGTCAAGAGAGAGCCATCACCAAGAAAACCAAGAAACCAAGAGAGGAGGAAGGTAAGAGAGAGGAATTGACAAAAAAAACAGACAAAAATCACCTTAGATTCAAACTAGAAGCACCAACAAGGGAATAAGATCTAAGGGGAGGGAGTTTGGGATCCCCTTTTTCTGCAAAAAAATGAGAAAATAAGGAGGAAATCCCAAATTGGGGTTAAAACACTAGAGGGGAAAAAGTGTAATTTCCAACTTTTAATGACTGAGAAACTCACACGGTTTGGCCACACAGTTTTGAAAACCATGCACCAACCGTGCACCCCTTACTAGAGAAGAGGGACACCTCGCATGGGCTGTGTAATGGCCCAAACCTCTCCAGTCCATTCCTTTACTAAAATATGGTGTTTGAGGTATTCTGAGAGGTCCAGGTGACTTGTCCCCAAAACGTTTCCAAATTTCCAGTTCTGTGAATAGTGTTTCCATCATCGGTAGGTGTATAGTGTTTCCAGTATCGGTAGGTGTACAATGTTTCCAACATCGATAGGTGTATAATGTTTCCATCATTGATAGGTGTACTATGTTTCCAACATTGGTAGGTGTACTGTGTTTCCAGCATTGATAGGTGTATAATATTTCCAGTATCGGTAGGTTTACAATGTTTCTATCATCAGTAAGTGTACAATGTTTCCAGCATCGGTAGGTGTATAGTGTTTCTAGCATTGGTAGGTGTATAGTGTTTCTAGTTTCCTACAGTTTTCCCCTTTAACATTTTCTTTGACGTCAAAAGCATTCAAGTCCTTGTTTTAAGGTATTTAAGGCCGATTAAAAGCACATAACTTATATATTAATTTTACTAAGGCTCAGGATGCCTTTACTTGGTCAAACTGCATAGTTTAATGCAATCCTCTTTTAATGTAAAATCCAACGTATCTTAAACCGCTGCTTTGTAAATATTCTAAAGGGGTGAGATAGATTCCTACTTTATTCTACCTTATTGTTCCCTAGTGTGAGATTCATGCACCTTTCCTTATTCCCATAGGATTAGTGTGATCAAACCTTAATCCTTGGATCGCTTCCCCTTGATGTTTCTTTCTGCTGCATGCGCATCCCTTGTTTTGGTGAAAGCAGCAAGTGTCGATCCTTCATTGATAGAAGGTATGATCTACCTCCATTCTTGCGTTTTTTTCGATCCTTTTTCACCTATTTTCTCATTTCCATGTTATGGCATGTGATCTCTATGCTTATGATGAAGTTTTATTGAATCTAGATTGGTTCAGTCATGCTGTAGCGTCTTCAGGTGGATGTACTTGTCACGAGGGAGGAGATCGTAATCCGTTGTATGGATCATTCTCACATAAATAATGTTAAGAAACTTTTGAGGTAGGGTATTCATTTCTTATCTATTATTTTATGTTAATTAGTATAGTTTTCATGATTTAGCCACTGGACCACAATGGAATTTACATAATAAATATTTGAACTAGATAAATTAATTGGTATCGATCCTATGTTTTTGCCTCTTATTTTTCTAGATAGTGTGATATATATGATTTCCTTGTTTAAAATGTTGTTCTTGATGGAAATTAGTAAAGAACCTAAATTGGGATTAATTATAATTATTTTTCAAAGATAAATAGGCATGTAAATGAATTTGGTTGTTGTTTCTGTAATTTGATGTTAATCAAACTGATGCAGAAAGCATGTTTAATTATTCTTGATAGATTATTGTTTAGGTTTCTCATATTTGGAACCTATAAATAATAAATTAGTTAATTCTAGATGGATTAAATAATTGGTTGTTTGATAAAAAATAATTCCTGGTAGGGTTCTGAGTTACCCTCTTACTTGTAAGGCTGGGTAGCTTTACTTTGGAGCCTTGAGAGCTCATTATGTTTGAAGGCTGGATGCCTTGTTTCAGGGCCAAGAGCCAGTTGATAGGATATTTTTTCCTTCTACTTGTGTTTTAATATTTTGGGAAGGGAGGACCTTTGGTTGTGGTAGCAATTGACACCTAGAGTGGTGAGATGCATCGATTTATGCATGTTGGTGTTGCGGAGGACACCAGAGATGATAAAATGGGCCAGATGTGAATATTTGGATGTTTGATTAATCTTGTTGGTTGTATATCTACTTTACTTTCCCCACTACTCAAGACAGATGGTCTTGATTACCCTCCTTCTAAAAGGGGCAAAGACGCACAAGGTATTCCACATGCTTTCTGTGTTTAGTTTCCCAGGTGAGGATGGGTCTACGCTCTTACTATATGTGGAAAAGACTTGACAGGTAGTTCAACTACCCACCATATTGACCCCCTTATGTTTAGTAGCTTATAATGTTTTTATATAATGACTGGGAATATGGTAAAGTAATAATAATGTTAGTAAATGATTGAATGGATGATGATTAACCCATGGGGTTGGAGTTTGCTGGGACACAATGTTGAGGTTACAATTTAAAGAAACAATGTAATTTGGGTGTGTTTCTAATGAAATATAATGTGTGATTATTAATGGTTAATTAATGTTTAAAGACTTAATTAACATAAATTTCAACTGATAAAAATGTACAAAGTAATCTAATGTATGTCTTTAAATGGTTGTGTGCTTATAGGATACTTAGTATTAGTTGTGGAAGCCAGGAGTCTGAGAGACGTTAGCTGCAGTTGAGTCTGAGACTAGGTTTTTCCTATAGTGTGGTTGTGAGCTATATTATATCATGTAATTTTTGTGTTTCTATAAGATACCCCACCCTAACGTTTAGGTTGACAGACACCCTGGGGATTCTGATCCTTGGGGGGTGGGGGTGGGGGGTGTTGTCCCCAACATTTTAGTGGGAGGATGGATGAATGACTACCCCCTTTGGCCATGCTCTCTTCTCTTGGTAGTTACTAGTTCTGGTAGGCACAACAATTATTTTTCCCCATATATGTGTGTATAGGGATGTAATGTATTGTGGTTATTCACACACATATATTCTTGATATAGTTTCTTATGGACTACTATAGGTGTAACATGTATAGGCTGTGATGGCTTGAGGATCCTTACTTGGTGTATGGGTTATAATGGCTTGAGGTTTAATACTCGATGTATGATACACGTTATGCAAGCTATGGTGGCTCACAAAAACTATCTGGTTACTTTGGTTACGTGGCCATGGTGGTTGTGCTACATGAGGTGCATGTTGTGGCGCTTCGCCCAGGTGCCTGCGGGCAGGCCTTTTTGGAGAGAGATGGCTTAGGATGTGCGACGTTGGGGAAAAGCAGCAGAATGGTGGGTAAGTAATAGAGAGTACCCTTGATATTCTTTATTATATTTTATACTCTTGTATGAGATAGTTGGTGAGAGTATCCATGGTGAGGTTAGGAAATTAGTATACCTGTTTATGTGATGAGTTAGTTTCACTTATTGTTCACTGTGTTTTAGAATGATTTATTTACTTTTGCACGATAGGATCTGAGGAGGATCCTACTGATTACACTATTGTACTCACCCTATGTATATATAAACTATTTTTTTTCAGGTCACTTAGATTAGGTTGGAGATCAGGCTGGTTACTACTAGATTGCGGTTGCAGGAGCTATTCGAGCTTCATGGTTGCTGCTGTTTTTACTTACTTTTGGTACTAGTAGTTTTCCCTTTCAGTTGTAGTAGTTCTTTAATGACATTACATATGTGTAATTGTGATTTATTTTTATATTTCAGTTTGATTTGAAGTTGGTTGGTGTTTTTCTTATCTCTCTCTTTCGCATGTGTTCTCTTAGGGGGTAATTACTCCCGTTTTTGTGTTTACTATACCCTTGGTACTAGTCACCAACTCGGGGCCTACTAGAGGTGGGACTCATGGGTCATTATCTTCCTTATAACATTTACAGACCAGTAGGGGTATAACTTGTGGGGAGGGGGTGGTGAAAGAGTGGTATCAGAGGTTTGGTTGAGGGATAGGATGGAGTTTGGTGTTAGGCACAGGTGAGGTTGCATGGGTTGGTAGGGCAACGATCTCAATCAATTTTATCAAGTGATGTATAACACTGGAGACTGACTGAGACATAGGAATTTAAGTCCCCTGTGATCTGATGCACGAACCTTTATGTTTTCTGTGTCTACTAAACGAGGTGATAATAGTTGTAGGGTAGAGACCTAGGAAAGGATCATGCATCATTATTCTTTATTAATGTGTTTGAATGGGTAGAACTTAGGATAGGTTAAACTAAAATGAATAAAAGAAAAAAATTAATTAATTAATGGCGAGTCTTACATATTCCAGGTTTAGGAGCTCTAACTGTTTTTTATTTTGCAGGTATGGCTCCGGGTCAACATCCTCATCAGGTTCGCACAGAATATGTACAACAAGTTGTGCCAGTAGATTACCGTAGGGTAGAGGTTGATGATGATGACACTTGGAGGAGAAAATTCTGCGAGTTTCAGATCTAAAGTCTATAGAAGTATGAGGGATAATTTTTAGATATAGTCATGGAAGATTGGTTGGATGAGGTTGAGACATCCTTCAGTTTGATCTGTGCTTGGAAGGAGCATTGGATGTTTTTGGTTGTGACGATGTTGCATGGAGCAGCGAGGAAATGATGGTTCTTATTCCCTAGGGATCACGAGGAGATGGTGATCTCATGGGAGGAGTTTCGATACAAGTTCAGAGTTGAGTTTCTTTCTTCGACCACGAAGGCGTCCAGTTGCTAGGAGCTTCTTATCCTTTGACAGGGGAGCTACAGTGTGTGAGAGTTTGGAATCCATTTCAATAACCTTTTACGATATGCTTTGGACCTGTTTCTAGATGAGGAGGCTAGGATGAGGTATTTTGAGGAGGCTTTTCATCCAGAGATCCAATGCCAGGTAACCCCATTTAGGCTAATAACATATCTTGAGGTACTGGTGAGGGGAGAGGCCATTGAGAGGACATTGGATAGAACTGGATTGTCACAATAGGGGATTCATCATGATTCCTCATGAAGAAGTGATGTGGTCTGGGTTCCTGTTTTTTAGGGAAGAAGAGTTTCTGTTCGGCCAGGGGTAGGTTCCAGCCCTCAGCATCTCGTTTCTCCTAGGGTGGTGGCTCTCAGGCTATGCCAAGGGATCAAGTTCTTTTTTTCTTACATAGAAAGATGTTATCAGCAATGAGAGTGCCAGACCTTTCAGAGAAGTCATCATGCACCAGGTGTTCCACTCTAGGTTCCTCCATTGAGGAAGTTCTATCCAAGGCAATAGACACAGGTTACACCTACTATGGATCAAAAGAGAGCAGATGAGGCAGGCAGAGGACAACCCTGTGATGCTCCCCATCCTCAAAATGTAGAGAGAGACCATGGTGGTGCTCTTCATTAGGGTCAGATAGGCTATGAAGGATGTCATGGTCGACTTCATACTTTAGCGTTGCTAGTGCCAGAAGATCCAGATGTCATTATAGGTACCCTTTACTTGTTTTTTAATTGGGTTTATTCCTTGTTTGATACAGGAGTGACACACTGCTTCATATCTCTTTCCCTTGTCCAGGCTTTGGGACTTGAGGTAAAGAGGCTTCCAGTGCCCTTGGAATTGACTATGACAGTTGGAGGTTGATCTGACTTGTTTGAGGTATGTAGAGACTGTTAGATAGTGCTTGGGAAACAATTATCTTGGGTATATTTCATATTTTTACTGATACAACCATATGATTTCATCCTTGTTATGGATTGGTTGTATTTTGTGTAGGCTATCTTGGATTGCTTTAGGAGGTAGGTGGTGTTATTTGATGCTGATGGAGATCTAGCATTGTTTTTTGGCGAGCGAGGCCTTCAGATGGGTCAGAGTCATGTTCTGTCCTTGTCATCCTTGATGGCTGAACTGATTCTGATTTCATTGGAGGTTCATCAATTGGCGTTTCCAAGGGTTGTAGAAGAGTACCCTAATATATTTGTAGAAGAGGTTGTAGCATTACCCTCTCGATGAGAGATCGAGTTTGGGATCGAGATACAACCAGGAGCATCTCCTATCTCTATGTATCTATATATGATGGACCCTTCAGAGTTATGGGAGCTATGTATATCGATTAATGGTCTGTTACAATGCTATTTTTTTTCAGCTGAGTGTTTCACTGTGGGGCATACCGGTTTTTTTCGTGAAGAAGGATGATGGAAGTTTGTGGTTGTTTATCGATTATCATTGCTTAAACAAAGTGACAGTGAAGAATTTCTATTCTCTTCCATGGATTGATGATTTATTCAATAAACTGAAGGGTGAAATATAGTTCTCAAAGATTGACTTGTGGTCAGGATATCATCACATGCGAGTGAAGGATTAGGATTTTCTGAAAACCACTTTCCGTTGTCATCATGGGCAATAAGAGTTCATTTTAATTCCATTCTATGTGACGAATGCTCAAGCTATGTTAATGGGATTGATGAATGCTATGTTCTGTGAGTTCCTAGATAATTTCATGGTGGTTTTTGTCGATGACATCCTTGTGTACTCTACATCTAAGGAGGATCATACAGAGTATCTGCACGCCTTTTTAGGAGTTCTTCGTCTGCATCATCTATTTAGGAAGTTGTCAAAGTGTTAGCATTAGGCTCAATATGTTCATTCCATAGGGAACGTGGTGTCCCAACAGGGAGTATCTATAGATCCATTAATGATATAAGCTATTGTGTCTTGGTCAGTCCCCAAGAAAATGGATGAGGTGTGAAGTTTCCTTGGTCTTGAAGGCTATTAGAGGAGGTTCGTAGCCAATTTCTCTCGGGTTGCAACTCCTCTGATAACATTGACCAGGAAGGATCAGGAATTCATGTGGACTGATTGGTGTCAGGAATATTTTGAGTATTTTAAGGAGAAGTTGGTAAGTTATCTAGTTGGTTGTGCCCAAATTTACCCAAGTTGTATGGTGTAAGCGGTCATTGTAGTACGACTTGGGTTATCGATCCTCAGAGACCTAAGAAGAAACCAAAGAAACATGCATTCTAAGAAGGTTATTTTATTGTGTTGATTTGGCTAACTTAGGTTTGAATTGGTTGGATTATTTGATATTTTAAAGATATAAGTGAATTCAATTTAAAATCATGAGTTGATCCTTGGTTATCACATTGGGTGAATCAGATGAATTTATTTTTAAATTATTTCAATGTCTTAAATTCAAGTGTTTCCTTTAACGAAATACAACCATCCCAAATCACTCACCAATTTTGAGTTTTAATTATACTACGTCTAATCAGTTATACACTTGGAGGATCATATTTATGAGAAATCCAAGGTAGAGGATCATTTTATCCCCCAGGATGTGAATCCTTAAAATTGGGGATTTTAAAGGATAATGTATATCATTGAATTAAAATCTCAAAAATATAACTGATTAAGAATTATTAAATTAAGAAATAACATCCAATTAACCCCTTGCTACTCCCTTAGATCAACCCATTATAGTATTATCCCTCCATTGATGCTATTCTATCAATGAAAGCGGGTAGTAGACTTATGATGGTAGAATTGGAGAAGAAGAAAAAAAAAATAAATAACAATCACTCCACCGTTGTGTGAAGAGTTTAAAAAAGATAATATGAATAACCTCACTCCATAAGGCAATGATATCAACATGATATGGAAAAATAACTAAGAAATTAAGATGAAGAATATGATGATGATATTTTATTAATTAAATAAAGTTGAACTAAAAACTTACATGGAATAAATTGACAAAGCGATTACAAAATGAAAGCATGACAATGCAATTGAAAGAAAATAAAAGCTTTCATTCCAAAGAAAAATATTTGATGATTATTACCTTCACCATCAGATCCTTATATAGGAATATTTTTGAGATTTAGATACAACCCCCAACAATAAATTACATCTCTATTAATTGGGAGAGTTAAAAGAAGGGTGAGAAAATCAAGGGAATTTGACGTTTCGAAGTTGACCCCGAAATTCATCCAGATTCGTCGCCCATTTTGACATGTGAATTTGTAATTTAAGAAAGCTGAATCCGTAGGGGTCGTAGAAGAGAAATATTCTGTTCCATCTGTCCTCTATGAGATGTAAAAATTTCGGAAAATATGGCGCATCAATTTAGAAATTATGGTGGAAATGGAGGGATGACTTTATGTGCATTCATATCAGGCCCACCATTTAAATCTCAACTTCAAGATACCTTTATCATCATGAAAACTTCATAATTAGCTCCAAAAATTGTTGAATAAAATGATCCCCATATTTTTATCTTTCTTTATTAAAATTTTTAGCTTCATTGGGCTTGGTGTGTGGGCCCCAGTTTTGTTTGATGGGCCTTAGGCCCATTATACTTTCTTCAAAAAAGTTCTGCATTCATCCCCAAAAATATCTATCTTCCATTGGGATTAATCCATCAATTATAAAAGAAACAATGTTCCAAACAAAGTGATCAATAACATCCCAAAATATCAAATTCAGAAAATGAATATAATTTTTTCCACAAACAAATGAATGATTGGTCCCAAATTTACATTTTAAACTTGAATTGCATTTAAGATGAGAAATGAAGTTCAATTTCTCTAATGCACTAAAAATGATGTTTATGGAATTTGGAACAAATTATTATTAAGATATTGAAAATGAGTATTATCCTATTTCAGCAGCTAATCACGCCCCCCAACTTGAGTTCTGCTAGTCCCAAGCAAAATATATATCAAATATGAAATTCAAATTCCCTTCTTCCAAAAACATTTTAATACACATTTCTCACCCTAAGACCTCATACCAAAAAAATTATGAAACCCATCAAAATTATTTAAAACAAGCTAGGTCTATAAGCATATCCCAAACCCAAGCCCATTACTTTGTTCAAATTCATCACCACATTTCATGAAATTTCAATTAACCATGATAAAGTGTTGTGAATCACAAAAGACATGGGGCCCATTTTATTGTTCTAGGGGAAAAAATGGAAGCGCTAGGTGGGAATCACATTAAACCTTAAGATGAGTATCCAATTTTTTTTTGATTTTTTTTTTGTTTTTTTTTTATTTTTTTAACCACAATAGATATGAAAAGACTAACTCTGGAAAAAACAACTATGGAGTCATGATCCCCAAGTGCCGAACGCCACACATATTGTTTATCACATGCTCTAAAATAGAGATATAAAGTCTAAATCTGGTCAATATAACTATGGAGTCATGATCTCAACGTGTCGAATGCCACACATTTTGACAAAACATTTCTCTTTGTGGTCATTATTTTTTTTTCAATTTTTTTTGTTTTTGTTTTTTTTGATACTCAAATTAAACTAAAAGAGACCCTAGAACCCTATTCTATAATAAAAGGGACTCAAGAACTCAAATTTACACCCAAGATACAGTAGATGTGCATTGTGGCATTTTTATTAAGAGGATGAAAATGTAAACTTTGAAAAATCACATCGGACAACCCTACTTTCCAAAAACTATGCTCATGAACTTAAACTTGCATTAAAATAAGAATAAAGGAATGAAAAATTATTCGATATCTAATTTCAAAGTTTTCAATGTATGTTATCATGTCCAGGGTTAATGGATTTTTTATTTCCATGCATGTTCTTATTAACAAAAAAATCATTTTTTATTTCATCTCCCCCCAACAAAGAATAACACTGTCACTAGTGTTTAAAGATAACTTAGAAGGGGGTATGGGAGAGGTGTTCAAAGGAAATTGAAAATGATAATAATAGAATAAAGTCACCTGGTGGTTGATGATGATATCATGTGCCACAGTCTCCCTTTAATACTAGGTTTGAGTCTCAGCAGCTTTGATGGTTGTGACGGGATTTTCCACATGACCTACGACCTATCCTTTTATTTTTTTTATTATATATATATATTTTTTAAAACTAAAAAAAATTAAAATAAATTAAAATAAAATAAACTGATGATACATTGTCTTCTTTTCTAAATTTCTGGTTAACGTATTGCACAAAGATCACGCCACGTGACACAGATGAATATGGAACTCCCCTTTCATACCCATCCTTATTCATAAAATAAGAATAGGTCAATAGTCTATGGTAAATTTTTAAATGAAAAAAAAAACAATTCACAATTATTGGAAACATGAAAACCATGGGTTGCCTCCCATGTAGCGCTTAATTTAAAGTTGTTAGCTCGACTTGGACCCCCCAAATTATCCAATTCCAACTTTCAACATTTTTAGGACGCCATTTTTATCCACCTCAACAAAATTTAGATTAATTCTTTTTTTATAATTTTTTCCATGTGAAATCCCATGCTTAATAATGTGTGTGAAAGTCCAAGGAATTTCGGTAATGGTTAATTGAGTTTCATCTTGAGTATTTACTAAGATTTCAAGGTTCATTTTTACTTTGTGTGATTCTTGATAAAAATGGATGATAATTGAATGGTCTTAGTTATCATAAATGGAGGGATTCTTGAGCAGAGAAGGAAGGATCACAACTTTGAGTTCTTTTTGATTGAATTTTCCCAAAGAAGAATGTAAATTTGAATCCAATTTTGTTTCTTCTACAAAATGTTTTGAAAGAATTGGTTCCTTTTGAAAATATGATTTATCCCCCAAATTGTCCATTTGAATGTTTGGAGTTGGTATAGACTCAATATTTGTTATCTCTCCCAATGGTTCAATGAAAGTTGATTCTAAAAAATCATTATTGGAGAAATATTTCGGAAACTCAATCCATGAAGAAAAATTTTCCCCTTGTAAATCCAAAAAAACAATTTCCTCCTGATTTAAATACCCTTCAACATTTCTTTGATCTTCTTCTGTTATCACATATCCAAAGGTTAGTTATTTTTTAAATTCATGAGTGGTTTTTGGGATAAAATATTCTTCTATCGGTGGTGAGGAAAGGACATCCTGAGTGGGAATGGGTTCCTTATAAGTCTCAAAGTTTTTTATTTCTAATCTCAGTGATGAAACTTCTGAATTCATTTTAACCATTTTTTCACACAATTGTTCAAGAATTTTTTTCAGGATTAGGGTTGATAGATGTTTATATATCATGGAATTACTCATTATTTATCTTTTCAATCATTTTTGATAGGTATGGAAATTGTTCTTTTAAACATTCATCATTACAAATATCATTCTTGTTATCGGGTGTGGGGTATTCATTCAAAGGTTGATCAAAGTAATTAAAAAATATTGGTGATTCCTAATGTGGATTTACTAATTGATTCCATCCTGAGTTTGTGAAGGGATATTGTTGATTATACTCCATTTTATGTATTTGAAAATTTCGAATCGTGATTTTCAGGAGCCAAAAAAAGAAAGGGGAAAGAGAAGAGAAATTAAGGTGAGAGTAGATAATTTGGGGTGATAAAAGAAAGATGATCTAAGGTGACTTACTTGGTCCACATCTATGGCGCAAAAATTTGGTTGCGCCCAAATTTACCTAAGGTGTATGGTGTAATCAGTCATTGTAGTACGACTTGGGTTATCGATCCTCAGGGACCTAAGAAGAAAAATAAGAAACATGCATTCTAAGAAGGTTATTTGATGGTGTTGATTTGGATAACTTGGGTTTTAATTGGTTGGATTATTTGATATTTTAAGGACGTAAGTTAATTCAATTTAAAATAATGAGTATCCTTGGTTATCGTATTGGGTGAATTGGATGAATTTCTTTTTAAATTATTTCAATGTCTTAAATTCGAGTGTTTCCTTTTAACGAAATACAACCATCCCAAATCACTCACAAATTTTGAGTTTTCAATATCCTAAGGTTAATAAAATATACACTTGGAGGATCATATTTATGAGCAATCCAAGGTAGAGGATCGTTTTAGAAATCGGGATGTGAATCAATAAAATTGGGGAGTTTAAAGGATAACATATATCATTTAATTAAAATCTCGAAAATAAAATTGATTAAGAATTATTAAATTAAGAAATAACATCCAATTCACCCCTTGCTAATCCATTGGATCAAACCATTATAGTATTATCCCTCCAATGATGCTATTCTATCAATGAAATCGGGTAGTAGACTTATGATGGTAGAATTGGAGAAGAAAAAAAAATCACTCCACCGTTGTGTGAAGAGTTTCACAAAGATAATGTGAATAACCTCACTCCCTAGGGCAACAGTATCAACATGATATGGAAAAAGAAATAAAAAATTACGATTAAGAATATGATGGTGATATTTTATTAATTAAATGAAGGTGAACGAAAAACTTACATGGAAGAAATTGACAAAGCGATTACAAAATGAAAGCATGACAATACAATTGAAAGAAAATAAAAGCTTCCATTCAAAAGAAAAATATTCGATGATTATTCCCTTCACCATAAGATATTTATATAGGCATATTTGGAGACTTAGATACACCCCCCAAAAATTAATTACATCTCCATTAATTTGGAGAGTTAAAAGGAGGGTGAGAAAATCAAGGGAATTTGACGTTTCGAAGCTGACTCAGAAATTCATCTAGATTCGTCCCCCATTTTGATGTGTAAATTTTTAATTTAAGAAAGCTGAATACAAATGGGTATTAGAAGAGAAATATTATCTTTCATCAATCCTCTATGAGCTATAAAATTTTCAGCTAATATGGCGTATCCGTTTGGAAGTTATGGTGGAAATGGTGGGACGACTTTATGTGCATTCATATCGAGCCCACCATTTAAATCTCAACTTCAAATCCCTTTATCATCATGAAAAGTTCAGAATTAGATCTGGACATAGTTGAATAAAATGATCCCCATATTTTTATATTTTTTTTTGTAAAAATTTTAGCTTCATTGGGCTTTGTTTGTGGGCCCCACTTTTGTTTGATGGGCCTTAGGCCCATTTCTTTCTCCAGAAAAGTTTTTCATTCATCCCCAGAAATATCCATCTTCCATTGGGATTAATCCATCGATCCTAAAAGAAACAATGTTCCAAAAAAAATTGATCAATCATTTCCCAAAATATCAAATTCATAAAATCAATATAATTTTTTCCATAAACAGATGAATGATTGGGCCCAAATTTTTATTTTATACTTGAATTGCATTTAAGATGAGAAATGAAGTTCAATTTCTATAATGCACTAAAAATGATGTTTATGGACTTTGTAACACATTATTATTAATATATTTAAAATGAATATTATCCGCTTTTAGCGGCTAATCACTAGTTCTTTTTCTTCCATCAGAGGGAGTTCAATTTGATGTTTTCTATGATGCTTTGCATCTAGGTTTAGGTTGTGTTCTATTGCCATAAAGATCAGTTGTTTCTTATGGGTATTAGTAGTTACGTGCCCATGAATGTAACTATGCCACCTATGATCTTGAGTTGGTATCTATGGTGTTTGTTCTGAAATTGTAGTGAAATTACCTCATTGGAAAACACTTTGTGGTTTTCACTGATCATAAGATTTCGGGTATGTTTTCTCCCAACATGACTTAAACTAGCGGATGCTCTATGGATGGATTTATTATAGGAATATGAATTAAAAATATTTTATACCCATTAAAAGGGGAATTTTGTAGCTAATGAATTGAGTAGGAAGTCACATAGTGATGCAGTGCGTGAATCTGGTGATTCCTGGAGAGTGATGGAAGAACATTCAGCATTACATCTCGATATGGGAGAAGTTTGGGGGTAGATTATGACTTTTTCAGATGACCATGCAGTCATATTTGGTGCAGCAGGTGGAAGAGACCTAGTTGGGGGATCTATAGGTGGAGGTCTGGAGAGACTGAGTTGTTTGTGGCGAGACCCCTAATTGTTGGTATGAGGATGAACAACACTGTGTGTTATATCATGAAAGGATTTTTGTTCCTTTGGTGACGCATGAGGCAGTTCTTAGAGAGTTCCATATTTCTCCTTTAACAATACATCTTGGCATGATAAATATGTACCGATATTTGAGGAGTCAGTTTTGGTGTCCTGGGAAGAAGCGTGTAGTTACGAAGTTTGTGTCTCGATGTCTGGTCTGTCAGATAGTGAAGGCCGAGCATCATGTCCCCAGTGGTTTGCTCTAGCCTCTAGATATTCCTCAATGGAATTGTGAGGACATATCAATGGACTTTGTTACCAGTTTACCTTGAGCTCAGTGAGTACACAACACTATTTGGGTGCTAGTGGAACATTTAACAAAATCATCCCACTTTATTGTGATCAAGGAGTCAAGCTTAGTGAAAGTTTTGTCGAGGAAGTATCTGGAGGAGGTGGTGAGACTCCACGGAGTCTCGAGGACGATCATTTCTGATCGAGATCCTTATTTTACCTCTAGGGTGTTAATAGGTTTCTAACATAATTTTGGTTATTATCTATTCCTTATAACTACTTTTCATCCATAGATGGACAATCAGACAGAGTAGAACATTCAGATTCTTGAAGACATGTTTCTCTCTTGTGTCCTGGATTTTGGAGGTTTGTGGATGAGGAACTTACCCTTAACGGTGTTCACATAAAAAAATAGTTTTCACCCCACCATCAATATGGAACCATTTAAATCATTATATATCCAAAATTTTCGTTCTCTGTTGTACTAGACTAGGGTTGGAGAGTCAGCAATTCTCAGACTGGAACTAGTGCATAATATGACAGAGATAGTTCAGGTGATTTGTGAGAGGATGAAGTCAGAACAGGATCATAAGAAATCATATGACTATTAAATTAGAATACCTTTATTGTTTGATTTTGGGGATCACATTTTTCTGAAGGTGATTCCCCATCATGGACAATAAATTTTTGGTCATGGGAGCAACATTTCTCCCCAATTTTTTGGCCCTTCAGAGGTTTTGGCTCATGTTGGAGATGTGGCATATTGAGTAGCACTTCCCACGCACATGATCCAGATACATGATGTTTTTTCATGTGTCACAACTCCATTTTTATCTTCATGACGACTCTCAAATCATCAATTGGGGATAGATCGATGTTGATGATGATGTGACCTTTAAGGAGTGACTTGTGGAGATCCAAGAACGCAAAGAGAAGGTGTTGTGTGGGTGTTCTATACCATTGGTTCGTGTCTTGTGGCGGCAGAGTGGCATGGAGGAGATTAGAGAGTAATGTGAGTCACAGATACGTGCTCAGTACCTAGAGTTTTTGATGTTTAACTATTTTCATGTAATGATGTTTGTTTTTTGATTTTAGACCTTTCATGTTTATGAGATGACTTTTTTTGTTGATTCTTGTGGCTTGATACTTTTTTAGAGGTATCTTGATGGGTGGTTATTCAGATCCATTTTTCCTTTTAGGTTGGTTTTGAATTCTCAAGGACAATAATGTTTTGAGTGGTATCTGATGTAATGGCCCAGACCTCTCCAATCCATTCCTTTGTTGAAATATAGTGTCTGAGGTGTTAAGGGAGGTCCAGGTGACTTATCCCCAACACTTTTCCAAATTTCTAGTTCTGTGAAAAATGTTTCTAGCATTGGTAGGTGTACAATGTTTCTAGCATCGGTAGGTATACAATGTTTCCAGCATCAGTAGGTGTAAATTGTTTCTAGCATCGGTATGTGTATAGTGTTTGTATCATCGGTAGGTGTGCTGTGTTTCCAGCATCAATAGGTGTACACTGTTTCTAGCATCGGTAGGTGTACAATGTTTCCAACATTGGTAGGTGTATAGTCTTTCTAGCATCGGTGGGTGTACAATGTTTCTAGCATCTGTAGGTGTATAGTGTTTCCAGCATCAGTACGTGTAGACTTTTTCCAGCATCAATAGGTGTATAGTGTTTCCAAATTCTTACAGTTTCTCCCCTTTAATGTTTTCTTTAATGTTAAATGCATTCAAGGACTTATTTTAAGGTATTTAAGGCCATTTCAAATCCCATAACTCCTATATTAATTTTCCTAAGGCTTGGGATGCCTTATTTGGTCAAACTGTGTGGTTTAATAAATCTGATTTTATTGGAAAATCCAGCGTATCTTAAACCACAGCTTCATAAATCTTTTAAAGGGATGAGATATCTTCCTCCCTTATTCTACCTTCTTGTTCCTTGGTGAGAGATGATTGAACCTTTCCTTATTCCCATAGGAGTGGTGTGATCGAACCTTAATCCTTGGATCCTTCCCCCTTGAAGTTTCTTCCTGCTGCATGCGCACCCCCTGTTTTCATGCAAGTAGCAATTGTCAATCCGTTATCGATAGAAGGTATGATATACCTCAATTATTGTGTTTTATTTGATCCTTTTCCCCCGTTTACCCCTTTCCAGGTTATGGAATGTGATCTCTATGCTTATGATGGAGTTTTCTTGGGCGTTGGTTGGTGCGATCATGCCATAGTGTCCTCAGATGGATACAATTGTCACGGGGGAGGAAATCGTAATCTGTTGTGTAGGATCGTTCTCATATAAAGAACATCAAAAACCTTTTGAGGTAGGGGATTCATTTCTTCTCTATTATTTTACGTGCATTTGTAGAGTTAGCATGATTTAGACACTGTAGCACAATAGAATTGCCACATGCTTTCTATATTCAGCTTCTCGAGGGAGTATGGGTATATGCTCTTGCTATAGGTGGTAAAGACTTAACGGTTAGTTCAACTACCCACCATGTTATCCCCCCATTGTGTTAGTAACTTATAATGTTTTTATATAATTCATAGGAATATGGGAAAGTAATAATTATGTTAATAAATGATTGAATGGATGATGATTAACCCATGGGGTTAGAGTTTTCTAGGATGCAATGTTGAGGTTATAATTTAAAGGAACAATGGACTTTGGGTGTGATGGTAATGAAATATAATGTGGAATTGTTAATGGTTAATTAATGTTTAAAGAATTAATTAATGTAAAGTGAAACTGATGAAAAGGGATAAAGTAATCTAATGTATCTCTTTAAATGGTTGTTTACTTATAGGATACCTAGTCTTAGCAGTGGTAGCCAAGAGTCTGAGATACGTTAGCTATAGTTGAGTCTTAGACTAGGTTTTTCTGATATTGTGGTTGTAAGATATATTATATGATGTACTTTTTTTGTTTCTATATGCTACCCCACCCTATCTGTTAGGGAGACTGACACCCTAGGGATTCTGAGCCTTGGGGGGGGGGGGTGTTTTCTGCAACATTCTGGTGGGAGGATGGATGGCTGACTACCCCCCTTTTCCCCACTCTCTTCTCTTGTTAGTTAATTGTGCTGGTAGGCACAACAGTTAGTTTTCCCCATATATGTGTGTAGAGGATTGTAATGGATTGTGGTTATTCACACACAGATATTTTGAATATAGTTTCCTATGGAATACTATATGTGTAACATGTATAGGCTGTGATGGATTGAGGATTCTTACTCAGTGTGTGGGCTATAATGGCATGAGGTTTAATACCTGAAGTTTGATACATGTTATGTGAGTTGTTGTGGCTCCCAAAAACTACCTGGTTACTTTGTTTATGTGGACGTGGTGGTTATGCTGAATGAGGTGCATATTTTAGTGCTTCACCCAGGTGTCTGTGGGTAAGCCTTTTTGGAGAGATATGGCTTAAGAAGTGAGACATTGGGACAAAGCAGAAAACCAATGGGGAAGTAGTAGCGGGGTACCCTTTATTTTATTTATTATATTATATACTCTTGTATGTGATACTTGGTGAGAGTAGCCATAGTGAGGCTGGGAACTTAGTATACCTATTTTTGAGACAAGTTAGTTTCACTTGTTTTTCACTATGCTTTAGCATGATTTCTTTACTTTTACATGAGAGGCTATAGGGAGGATCCTACTGAGTATAATATTATAATCACCCTATGTATATATAATTTTTTTTCCTGTCATTTGGAGTAGGTTAGAGATCAGGCTGGTTACTACTAGCTTTGGGTTGTAGGATTTGTTTGGGCTTCATGGTTGTTGCCGTTTTTACTTAATTTTCATACTCACACTTTTCCCTTTTAGTTGTAGTAGTTATTTCATGACATTACATATGCATAATTTGGATTTATTTTTATATTACAGTCTGAGTTGGAGTTGGTTGGTGTCTGTCTTATCTTGCTCTTTCGCATGTGTTCTCTTAGAAGGTAATGCCTCCCATTTGTGTGTTTACTATAACCTTAGTTCTTGTTGGCAACCCAGGGCATACTGGAGGCAGAACTTGGGGATCACTATCTCCCTTCTCACATTGCCCACCTAGGAGGGTTACACCTTGTGGGAAGGGGGCCATGATAGGCTGACTGCACATTTTCTCAAACCATGTGCCAAACGTGCAAAATGTCACTGCCCCATTCCAGATCCATACCGTACGGTTGCCGAACAACTTACCAAACCATGTGTAAACTATAAAACTTACCCCTATGTGCTAAAATGATCCACATGGTTACTTCAGTAAAGCCTCATGATTTCCCCTAACCATGCCCTAACAGTTCTCCCCTTACTGCAAAGACAAAAAATCCATTTTTCAAAAAACAAAACTCAAAAATTTAAACCGGGACTCAACCCAAACCTCAAAAAAGGGTCCAAAGACAATATAAAAATTGAATAAAATATATTTCCAAGGTTGGGGTGTGACAATTATCACTACCAAGAACACTTTCTTCCCCCATAAAGTCACCCAACCTAAAGGTAAACAAAACTCATTCCCAAACTTGGAAATAGATGAACAAGACCATGAACCTCAGGGTGACCCTCCACTTCACAAGTCACAACCAAATGTTCTATAGGAAGCCAAAACATGAAAAAAAATGGGAGAACATGAGAGGGTTCTCTCCACCACAAGAACTCAACTAACACCACCAACATTAAAACTCAAACACGGCAACACCGACATAGAAAACCTACCATAAGGAAAAATGGGAACTCCTAACCTAGACCCTCCACACAAGGGGAAGCCCGATAAAATAACTTAAACCCAATAAAGATCATAGAAAAAGGCTACAATAAACAATTTATATGAGAAAATATATCTCAAAACAAGCACAACAGAAAACATAAATCCGATTCATGAAATGATAACCATTTAAAGATTCACATCCAAGGTACAAAATGGGATTACAAGGAAAAAATACCAACAAGATTCTTAAAAAGAAAAGATAAGTTCACATTGATAAAAAAACTGTGATAGAACTTAAACTATATTCATCCCAACACAGGAGACAAAATCTGTGTCAAGGTTCCCCACACCCCTGAAATTCCCTGATTGTGTGCAAGCTTCACTCAGAGGCCTGTGGGTAGAGCCCTAATGAATGAATAATATATTGAATCATAGTTAGGTTCTAATATCCTTTAATCATGGATTATTATTCAGAAAACTCTTCTTACAAAACTTCAAGAGATGACCCAAGAGTCCATAATGATGACATGTTTTTGGAGGATTGTGACAAGATGAATTTGAATTCCCAAACTGACCGCACTAAAAACACATGAATGACTGGTTTGAAAAATGAGAGGCTGAATCCAAAAAAGAAAACTTCATAGTTATAGGTTCCTCTGGCATACACCTCTTACCAGATAGGGATCCGTCATAAGCACCACCTACCACTAATTTCACCCCAAAATTCAGTTTAGCTAAGAACTCCTCATTCACCAACGTCTCAAACTGAACTTCACCAGACAAAAGAACTCACTCCTTGATCTCGGGAAGAAGACCCCATATTAAAGGAGGGTCTTTTAGCAAATCCCGAAACACAATATACATAGATAAGGAAACGAGCTCCTTGAAATGTTCAACACAGGCTTTCACTTTTTTCTGGCCTTTCTAAATATTCTTGAGCTCTTCTAATTTATTCATATTCAACTCATGAGGTATAAAACATCTGGAAAACCCTCTTAAAAAATTCCCAAATCATCCCAACTTGTATATATGTAAGAGAAATCACCTTCCATTGGTCTAAATATGGACCCTTAAACAAACTCAAATTAACATGCACCCTAATATATTCAGGAGTTCACAATGATCGTAAGACACACTCCACTTCCTCAATCTATTCCACTAACTATAATGGACTTAGATAATAAATAAAGACATGAAACAACTAAGAAGAATTAGAAACTGGGCGAGACCCACTAAAAACCTTGGGAACCTTTCTAGGTGTCATATTCTGAACAACACAAGGAATAAAAAACCAAAATCAACATCAACCCGAAACACAATCAAAAGGATCATCACCTATGTGTTATTCCCACTTCCTCTTAAATAATCCATGTACACATGCCAACATGCTCTTTCTATACACACCCCACACATGTGAACACCCCTAAGAAATACAAACGGTTACACTTACCACTTTATCATCAAACCCAAGAATTTACCAAATTAATAATTCATATTTTCCTTTAAAAATAATTTCAAATTTAAATCTGAAACCAATTGAAATAGATCATTACAATTTAAAAAACCATTTTCATTTTAAAATACCAGTCACATAAACTAAAACCAAAACAAGACATAGATCATACCAAACTACTAGAATGAGGAACTAGTGTTTATGACTAACCCAGAGACATGGTTAGTGGTCCATTACCCAAGTAAGAATCAATAACTAATAGGACCTTGAACCATGCACTCAAACTTCACATGGGTCACTACTCTATGTAAGATCACACCATGACATCACCTTACCTCTATTTTCATTCCTCAATCCAAAGTAAAGACAAAAGACCAAAATCTCATAATACCCATGGAAACTAAAGGATCATAATGACCAAGGGTTAATGGAATCCTTCCTGTACATACCTCCTAAGTCCTAATAGTCCTAATATATAACTACTAGACACACCAAACAAAATGATCCTATTATAATATCATTTTTTCATGAACTAGGATGTGATGCCATCCAATCCGACATCTGAACCGATCTGAGACATGACCCAAAGTGAGTTTCTGATCCCCAAGGGCTGGAAAGTAGTACCGAGAATCAAAGTAATCATATTGGGAACTATTTTTCCCAAACAAACTAGGATCAAATAGATAAAAAAACATGCGGAAGAACCAATAAAAACTAAATCTTAATAAATATGAAAATTGATATGAATAAAACAACTATTGAACAAAACAAAGTAAATATAAAACTGAGACTGAATCACACAACATGATCTCCACGTGACCTCTTGGTCACCACCAGCCACAAGACCGACTCGCTCCAAATGTGAGAAATCGAACCATAAACCTGCACCTTCAAAACAACTCAGGTATACCAACACCAAATGGTAAAAGTAGGTTGAGAGATCAAACAACTCAGTAGGTAATCACCACATAGTACATGAATTTATTTTCCTGAAAAACTCCATGAGCACTTTTTCTAAAACACATTCAATAATATTTTAATCAATTAAATAAAATATACCCAACTTCTATAAGTTCATTTTTAAAACAAGACACACACATATTTACTTTTCAAAACTAGTTTCACTTTTCACAAACCTTTTAAATCCAAAGTATAAGTACAAATACATATCAAGTAATAAAAATGGAATAAGAAGAGAGTGAAAGAAACAAAATACAACTAGGGATAGATGAAAATAAATTTCTTAGAGGATGGACTCATGGGTTGCGCAGGAGATCCCTCCCTCAGGTGAATAAAGAGGAAACCCTAATCTCAGTGCGAGTGAATAAAAGGGGGTCCCTGATGCCATATATTTCATGGATATAGTTGCGTGTAGAGTTTCCTTGGTTTAATCGAAGGTCTCAAAGTGAATTGAACCAAAGAAATATGGAAATAAAGGTCCTTTGGCGATTACTTTCTCAAATGAAGAGGTAAAACTACTTTCTTCAGATATTTGATTTTCCTGGTTGGAAAATTCAATACGTAGAGACCCTCCCTAGTTTTTCTACACAAAACCCTTGAAAACATAGGTTTTGAGAATTTTCATGTTGGATTGATAAACTCTTTACATGTTAATTTCGCTTCTCCTATGAAAATGATTACTATCAGTTTTGGGCGAGAAGATCCTAGTCCTTCGGTTAATATTTCTTAAAAGTCATGAAATGGTCACCATATTTTTGATTTGATTCAGAACTACCTACTATTCCTATATGGTTGGGATTTCTAGGAGTCCCATTGCATTTTTTCAAGTAGAAATCTCTCTTCTCCATAGGTTGTTTATTTTGGAATCCAATTAAACTTGAATATGCGACTTCTAACATTTCCTAACCCTTAGTAGCTCATGTATGCATTGAAATTGACATATCACAAGAACTGTCCTCTCAATTTCGGCTTCAAAATGATTCTAATGGTTTTTTCTAAGAGGTAGTATTTGAGAATGTACCTACCTACTGTAAAAAATTCTCCCAAATTAGACACCCTATTAGTGACTGTGTGGATAAAAGGACATTTTTGAAACCTCCCCCCTTGTCAAATCAGTTTTTGTTGAAAAGGAAGCCTCTCAAGAATGAAAAAATTTAGATAAGAATGGAAATTATAATCCTTTGGTTGCTTCCACCTCTCAGCTCCCCATAGCTGGGGATGAGCAAAGGGAACAGAACTCAAAGGAATTCAAAATTTTAAGATAAAAAACTGAGCCTCATATTGAGACAAAAAATAGTGAGAATAGATAAAAAGATGAGGTTCAATATGAATTGAAGGAGACTATTCAAGAGGAACTTGAAAAACCTTGTCAACATGAGAAAGAATTCCTAAAATCAAGATCTATAAAGGGAAAGAAGCCAATGATTGACTCGAATGGTTTTATTACTTTGAGTAATAAAAAAACTTTTAAAATAAAGGATTAGTATAAAACTGAGAGAACAATTTTCACATGGTCTCTAGCTTCTAATTTGAATGAAAAGAACATTTTAACACCACAACACATTCCTACTGAAAAGTTGTCTGAATCCTCAACTGATTTAGAAAATTCCTCTAATGAGGATGATGATGATGAATATATAAATGATTTCTTAATAGATGAGGAAATTGTATTTCCAAAAGAAATCGATTATTGAATAGAGGTGAATGACACATATGCATTTTGACCATAAAAAAATTGTTACATGAATACAGATAATTATCTTGACCTCTGAAGGAGAATGTTTATCATGTTTGTAAAGGAGTTTAAGAAAGAGCCAAATATCAATTTAAATTTTATTACATAGAAATTATTCTACTTGTTTTCCCTCAGTCATTGTTCATATTAGTTCCTATACATGGTGTATTTCTACTTGAAGTCCTGTTCTTCTGTTCCTGTGGACCACATCTTTTAATTTTTCACTATTTTGATGGACTCAAACACCTACGGAACTCTATTACACCTATGCTTGAACCTAGATTCATATGTTTAATTTATCATATTGGAAGGTTTTTTTGAATGGATGTCATTTTTCATTGATTCTTTTGATTTTCTGTACGGTTAGGTATGTTTTTCTTATAGTGAATTTACTATTAGTGCAAATAATTTTCACCTCATGTAAACGTTGATCATTTTTGTTTAATAAATTTTTGATAAGTGGGAGTTTGGTTTCAAATTAACACTTCAATCTTTTAAAAAAACAAAATCCAGATGGCATAAACTAGCAGGGATAAAATTCAAACAAGCAGCAGAAATAAATAGAACATATAAATAGTAATTCATGTGCATTTCCTAAACATACCTAGAGAGATCTTGAGACATACTCGGTTTGGACTTACCTTCTGGCGTATGGTGAATCTCTATAGTCAATAACCATATGGATGCTCTAAACTAGACAATCTAGTGGAACATCCCTCCTATCCCAATTTAGTCAATGGGGGTACCGAACCATCTAAACAGGGTCGATAAGAAACCATCACTCAATCCTCAAAAATATTCCCAAGAATCCCATAATAGTAATAGCAATACATTGTGGAAAGAGAGTCCCTCGCATGCGTGGCTCACCTAACTTTCCACCACTACACTTTCCCACCACAACCACAGACACCACTCACATGGTAACCCATATCTCTAGAAATCATATATAGGTGTTCCAATATAACAATAATCCATAAAAAGTTCCAAATAGGCCACCACATAATTTGAGTTTCAAAAACCACTTTCCCAAACATTTTAAAATACCTATCGACTTTCAAATCATAATAGTTTAAAAAAAAATTTCCTAATTCATCTCAAGTTCAAAATGGGCCTCAAATTTCCAAAACTAATTACATTCCCAACACCTTTACAAAACCAATAAAAAATCATAAAAGACACATAAGTTTCCAAAAAAGCCTTTATAAATCAATTATCTATACTAAACTTAGCTTATTTCCAGCTTACGTGTCACCCTCTCATGGATCCATGTCACCAAAAACCATCTAATTCTACCTCCAAACCCACAAAAATTCACGATATCCCACCCCCTGATCGGTAATTCCTTCAAGATCTGTGGGGGTTTCTATTTCCCTCCATTCCCTAACTTCCCTATCACCCTACTGTTCCTGACCATCCTCTCCAGTCCCACTGCCGCCTCCACGTTCTCCATCTCCTCCGCCTCCGGCTGCCACCACTCTTCCCTACCTATTAGGGTTTCCATGCCTCATTCTCCACCGATGGAGTACCTCGCCGCTACCTCACCTCCAGATGTCGGTGTATCCTACTCTCCACATAATCCACCAGAAATTCTCACCCACATACAATCGGACGATCTTCCTCACCTACGACTATCGTTGACTCCTGCTCCCACAATAAGTTGCATGAACTTCCTCACCACTAGATACCACTATCCATTTCTATTAAAGAAAGTCTTTATTCAATCTTCATCGCCTGCCCAAACCGATGTAAGCTTCAACACCCACAAACGAACCCTATATTGAAAGTGCATATTTTTGTTCATTTGCAGATATCGATGATGGGTTGGGATTTACTCATTGTAAAGCTTCACCCCATTACAGGATGCATCACTCATATAGTAATTTCATCTCCCTATCTCTGCTATCAAAATTTTCTCCAGTATGCACCTTTTTATTTTCACTGTATTCAATATAATTTCCCATAATCTATTTCAATTCTACATTATTTCATGTTTCAGGAATTAAGGATCTAATTCTTTCATTCGGTCAACAATTATTTATAACATTCTATATTTATTGAGCATAAATATCCAGTGATCTATAATATGACTGTTTCGAGACAGGATTTTTCAAATCCTTATATACCATTTTTTAATTCTTCATTCTAATCTTCTCCCCCCCATGTTCATAGATTTGTTTTCTAAGTATTGTGGTTGTTCCTCTTGTATAAATCTGGTTCTATACTGATTCTTTGTTTTATTTTTGTTTCCAAAATTTTATTATTATTTTTTATATGATAGAAGTGGGTGTAGGTTTCTCTATTATTCGGGATAAAAGAGTACTCTGGCCTATATAGTTGTATATGACATAGTGGTGGTTGAGATCCGACTGTCTACTCTGAACGATTACCTTCAACATCCATCCATTTCAAACGATTTCAAGCCATTCCTTCGACACGACTTCAGAGAGTGATTTGTGTCGCCTGTATCTAAGGTAACCTTTCTTTTACACTATCGTAACCTGTATATATAGTTTTTAAAAATCATTTTCCCCTTATGCTTCATTATTGACACCTGAGATGGTTCAGTTTTATTGTCCTACATTGTCTGAATGGATTATTCATAGATACATTATAATGATGAAAACAAGTGTAGTTGTTGGGTTTTGAAGATTTCAAAATTCATAATATCTAAATGAACACTATATCTGGACCTTTTCACTTTTTAGACATTGGATTACTATGAAAATGAACCTTTACTTCTCTTACTTACAACTATAAAACATATTAAATTATACTATGAATTCATGTATTTTAATTGGAATATAAAATTCTATAAATCATTTTAAAATCATGGTAACATTGATTTTATTTATAGCTTATGTTATATTTATATTCCAATCTATTTGATTGTTAAAAAAGTATGAAATTATTTCTAACCATGATTATGTTCTCTCTGGGCTTCAAAACACCCATGGCATATCCCATGGTGGAGATGTTTAATGTCATTAAGACATGTAAAGCATGCTGTTTTTGAAGGTAATATCATTAATCGAGTTTCTTAATCCTTACATTATATTACAATTTTCATTTTATAACATATTGTTTATAGTTTTTTCAGATATTTTTGGATCATTGGTGCACGCCTCATAATTAGTATGTTTGATATTTATATCTCACGTCATCATGATTTGAATGGATGTGTTATTTAGATGGGATTGAATTTAATGTTGCAAGATATTGTGTCCATGCATTAGTTGAACCTATTATTGGTGGGTATGTGTTTATATATCTAATTATCAATACATCCCTCAAAATGAGTGATTACTGTTAGAGTGATTACTGTTACTGCTTACTACCATGCATCATTTTTTATTTGGAGGTACGCACTATGTGAATGCAGGTTATTGGTAGTAAAATCATGGAGTTAACCTCTCTTTCATCTAACATATGAATGCAGGTAATCTGTTTTCACTATTCACTCCACTCTATATTGATATTTGTGAACGAAAAACATATGAAACAGATGATTATAATGCTTTAATACGATTATGTTTTCACTATCGACTTCAATGTATATTAACAAGGTAGTATTTTAGTATGATTATGTTGAGATTCAACAATTTTTGTCTCCATTATGGGATATTCATCACATAATGTTTTAATTACGCACATCATCTTTTAAGATGAATATTGATTATTTTTATTTATATATTGCAGGTGACTCACCCTCCACATGAAGAGATCAAGGGAATCCTTATTATCTTCACCATCTATGGTACCTCTATTGTTTTCTCTGACAATGTATATTTCGTGGCTATAGTATAATAGTCAACTGATTCACCATGGGAAAATATTTTTGACTGATTTGGTGTTTTTTTCAATGCCCAGTTATTTGTAATAGATCTGCTAAAGCATATGAGTCTATACAAAGGTGGTACTTATGCAGGTTTTGGTACTAGGCCCTCCAATAGAGGTTATATTAGCATAATTATTCCATTATTTATACATGCATGGTCTTATGTTTCTTTGCATATTCTACATGTACTTATTATTTATATGGCTTTAAATTTGAATTGAATGGTGATGTTGATTATCATGCTACAACAATAGTCTTCAAATATATTTTTTAATTCAATTTCATGTTCTCAGGTCTTCTGAAGTGGTTGAAAGATCTATATTGAAGGTTCTTGGCATGAGTGAATGTCTAAAATTAGTTAGAACAAATCCGGCAGACCTTCTGCTTCCCCATTACATGTCTCTATTCAGGAGACCTTTAAAACCAACAACACAACACTCTTGAGCTGGTTCGAAGGCTCAGTTCAGGTTTTCATGCATGATGAATGTTCAGTTTCATTTGTATATTTATTATCATGAATTGAAAATTATAATGAATTAGGTTTTCTTCATTTTGACTAATATAAATAGGAAATTTAATGATCAATACTCATCTATGCCTTTTAATTATGACAGCAATTACCTTTAGGCTTTCATATTTCAGTATTATAGGGATTAATAGTATTCATATGCCATGGTTGACACTTCAGTCTGGACTCATCCATTCATAAAGGAAACTATTTAATATTTTCCAATTATTTATAATGATACAATATTCTTTTCATGCTTCATTCATTCATATTTTTTCCTTATTATGAACTCTCTATTTTTTCCATTGAATGTATTCTAATAAAGAAATAAACATGGTCTTTATCTTTGTTAACCAACTGAAGAAACTATCTGTCAGAATTCAATGTGTTTTTACTTTTTAATTTAATATGTTTATTGATCTATTAGTTAGAATGTAAAAAACACCACTGTCAACTGGTCATTATTCTACATGAATTGCATCTATATTAACTAACTAATGGGTGGTTTTTTGAAATTTTCAGGTACATTTTTCCCCAGTACATATAAACTGGTTTTCATTGAAACAATATCAATGGATTAGTGTTCTTTAGTCACAATGACTATGAATCACGTAAGGTAACATAATACATTTTTTATTGGTCATTAAATTAAGTTTTATTATGTTCTGTAAATTATTTATTAAGATTTATGTATAGATTCAACTCTTATGGATGGAGAACACAGGGATGTTCCATGGGGGATGGGGCTGGCATGGGGGGAGGGGCTGGTGGGGGAAGGGACTGGGCAGGGGGGGAGGGGATGAGAGGGGAAGAACTGGGAAGGGGGGAGGGGTGATGGGGCTAGTGGGTTAAGGGGCTGGGCTGGGGGGAGGGGATGCGAAGGGAAGAACTGGGCAGGGGGGAGAGGGCTGGTGGCAGATGGGGCTGGGAAGGGGGGCTGGGGCTAGGCAGGGGGGAGGGGCTGGTGGGGGAAGGGGCTAGGCAGGGGGAGGGGATGAGAGGGGAAGAACTGGGCAGGGGGGAGGGGGGATGGGGCTGGACAGGGGGGAGGGGCTGGTGGGTTAAGGGGCTGGGTAGGGGGGAGGGGATGAGAGGGGAAGAACTGGGAAGGGGGGAGGGGGCTGGTGGGGGATGGGGCTGGGCAGGGGGAGGGGCTGGTGGGGGAATGGTCTGGGCAGGGGGGGAGGGGATGAGAGGGGAATAAATGGGCATGGGGGAGGGGGCTGCTGGGGGATGGGCCTGGGTAGGGGGGATGGGGCTGGGCAGGGGGGAGGGGCTGGTGGGGGAAGGGGCTGGTAAGGGGGGGAGGGGATGAGAGGAGAAGAACTGGGCAGGGGGGAGGGGGCTGGTGGGGGATGGGGCTGGGTAGGGGGGATGGGGCTGGGAAGGGGGGGCTTGTGGGGGAAGGGGTTGGGCAGGGGGGAGGGGATGAGAGGGGAAGAACTGGGCAGGGGGAGGGGGATGGTGGGGGATGGGGCTGGGCAGGGGGATGGGGATGGGCAGGGGGGAGGGGCTGGTGGGGGAAGGGGCTGGGCATGGGGGGAGGGGATGAGAGGGGAAGAATTGGGCAAGGGGGAGGGGGATGGTGGGGGATGGGGCTGGGCAGGGGGGATGGGGCTGGGCAGTGGGGAGGGGGCTGGTGGGGAATGTGGCTGGGCAGGGGGGATGTGGCTGGGCAGGGGGGAGGGGCTAGTGGGGGAAGGGGCTGGGCAGGGGGGGAGGGGATGAGCGGGGAAGAACTGGGTAGGGGGGAGGGTGCAGGTGGGGGATGGGGCTGGGCAGGGGGGATGGGGCTGGGCAGGGGGGAGGGGCTGGTAGGGGATGGGGTTGGGCATCTTCCTCTATTTCAAGGAAAATGAAGTCGGAGAAGATTTACCAACTCTCATTTTCATACCGGTAATGCATCTAGATTAATATACCATTAATTTAATGGTCATAATAACTACCCATTGTATATTTCATATTAGACATTCAAAATAATATTTATTTTCGATTTTCTACCCAACTGTTGATTGTGTTTTCATTTTTTTGTGCTATGATTTATTAACAGTTGTTTTTTTAGAATGTTGACAAACATGCTTGGTATTTTATAGTCACCCTCCTATTATAAGTGGGTCTATTACAGGAGTCCACTATATTTCAGCTGAAGAGATATAATGGATGGATGGGTACTTTTGGTTAAGCTGGTTTGTCATTGCCTTCATTTTTACTCATTTCTAGAGTTGTGTATTACGTCTTTTTTCTTGGTGTTTTACTACTCCTACAATTATAACTACTTTAGTTAGCTTTTAGATTTTGCAGGTTATGTTCGAAATAGGGCTAATTGAAATTATGGTAAGATTCAAATGGTTGAATGGTTTGGTTTGTTTAATTTTCAGGATCATTTTCCCTATATCTGTTTTCATGTTCGTGTGATTTTTCAAGCATAGTAGAGGCAGAAAGTGGTTATATTGTGTATGTATGATATCTAAAAATGTTTTTCGATTTTGTAACCTGTTTTTACGAACATGTGCAGGTACCATATTACTACCAACTAGCAACCACCAATACTTGTCTACTACAGTGCCACCAGAACAAAATTTTGGAAGGTTTTTACTACCACAATTTATTGAATTTAGTTTCATTCCAAAGGGTACACCATATACTATTACAGTATTCTGTGACTGTAATATTTTTCACCCAACTTTTTTCTAAATAATTTGTCCAAACAATCTATTTGTGTTTCCATGTGTTCCATTGAAAATTAACTCTGAAACAATTGTTGTTTCAGTTCAAATGTTTCACTGTTTATATTTATTCTTCATAATTGATCTAAATAATACATCATTTATCTTATTTCTATTTATTGACAATATATTACTATTCCTTTTCATATGAACTTTTTTCTATTTACTAAAATATTGATTTCTTCTTTTTACTACAAAATTGAATTTTTAGTAACACGAAAAAAATTGTTTCAGTGCATTGAGTACAATGACATTACATTTTTTTTAAATTAAGTAGAACCATAATTTTTCATTGAAAGATGATTTAAAAATAAAATTGATTAATCCCGTGCAAATTAGAATTTCATAATTTGTTTCTATGAATAAATTTATAATTTCAATATATTATTTATTAATTTTCATTCTGTTTCACCATTGGTTCCTTCGTTGTTAATTTTATACAGAAGGTTTCCCAGCATCTAAATTTTCTTCCTCAATTTCTACAACTTTTATTCCTCATTATGTATGTCATTTTGTTTTCAAATATATTCAATATTAATATAAACTATTATGTTTTATAAATAGTAATCTATACTTAATAATAAGAATTATTTATAGTGTCGTGCATCGCACTGGCAGAGTACTAGTAATCTATATTTCAAAGTGACACACAAGCCATAGTTCCAAACACTACTTAGTTACCAAACCACATTTAAAAATTCCAAACCTGACTTTATTCCAATCATTCACCCAAATTATATTTGAATTCCAAATGGGCCACACATTTGGAAACACATTACACACCCATTTTAAAAATCATGTCACATATTTACGAAACATAACAAAGGAACTCATATAAAACAAAGCCCATTTATTTTAGAAAACCAACTTCCGCATTTTTACATTTCAAGTTTCTTTGAAAAAATATTTTTTAAGAAATATCACTTGTTTTTAAATAAACTCAACAAGCCACATAAAAGAAACTCACCATCAAAGTCACCCAATTCCACTTAAAACATATAATTCACAAACCAACCACATTATCAAAATAAATCTAAGGGATAACACCACCCAAACATAAAATATCACTTTAGATGATCAATAGAAATTTAATAAAAAACCTTGCATGCACTAAAATAAGGGATAATCAAATAAAACCTTCAGAAAACTATTTCACAGCCATATTCCACCATAAATAACATTAATCAATTTATTCTAACACATCACAAGTAAGTGTAATACATTTATAAACCATTTAAGAAATATCAAGCATCAAATGGAATGTGCCAAAAAATAAATGGATGGAAACACCAACCTTAATGACATGAAAATGCCAAGAAACTTTTGGAAGTGGAATAATGCACCCCAAGAGACAATATGAACACCCTAGAATCAGATATTTACAAGCCACACATCATCCCTAACCTCTAAGTTTTAGTCAAAAGAGAAATGTCACCATAAAAACCAAGAAACAAAGAGAGGAAAAAGGGAATAAGGAGAAATGTACCAAAAATCAATAAAAATCACCTTATATTCAAAGGAGAAGCACCAATAAAGGAATTGGAACCATGGGGATGGAGTTTAGGAGCTATTTTGTTTTGAAAAAAAATGAGCCAAGAGGGAGAAAATCCGGAATTAGGGTTAAAACACCAGAGGGGAAAAGTGTAATTTAGAACTTTTAATGACTGGGAAACTAAAATTATTTGGGTACTTGGTTTTCAAAATTATCCACCCCTTACTAGATAAAATGGACACCTTTCATGAGTTGACTGCATGGTTTCCCAAACCGTGTGTCAACCATGAAAAATGCTATTTCCCCATTACAGATCCATACTACACGGTTTACCAAACTGTGCACAACCCATGAGCCTTACCCTAGAAACCAAAACAAGTAGAAAGATAACCTGAGAGAAGTCTCATGGTTTTCATTAACCATATACAAACCATACACCCTTTACTTCCATGCCTATAAGTTCTATTTTTCAACAAAATCTCAAAAATTTAAACTAGGAATCAACCCAAACCTCAATGAAAGGGTAAAAATACAAGAGAAGAATAAAATAAAAAGTATTTAAAAGGTCTTGGTATGACACCAAAGGAGGATAAGAGAAGTCAGGGTAGCCACTAGACACGCCATGAATGTAGGTCGCTATCAGTGCCTCTTTCTCCCTAAGTTCTGCCTGTTGTCCCCTGCTCACCACCACATGCCAACTCCTTCTATACCCAGAGGAGCCGTTTTCTACATCCCAAAGCCTCTACCAACGAATTACCACACACCCCATGACCCATGCACATCATAGGGCTTCCCCCACATGGATATCGTCCACGAACATCCTAAACACCTAAATCCTCAGGTGTTTCTTCTCCTTTACTAGTGGGTCTCAGGGGTTTTGAGTTTATAAACCCCTAAATCTCAGGGTGACATAAAGGATGAGGGAGGTTAAGGATCTCCCTCCTACTATATTTAATTATTCCACACCTCCACTACAAAATATCATCAAAAACCCATAGGGAGATACCCAAGACTGAAGCAAGAGGCACCAACAAGGATAAGATCCCACTGCCAAAGGAGGGCAGACAGTTGCCACCCAATCCTCTTATTCTTCTCGCCAAATTTTTACCTTCATAATTCCCCATACTTACTATTATTAAATTATCCCTTATTTTATGAAGGTTTAAGGTCCATTGTGATTGGGTGAAGGGAAGGGGGATCCCATTTTGTGATGTTTCAAGTTTTGAAATTATTCAATGAAAATAATTATTTTCTTTCTAATTTAATGGTTTTCAATTTAATTATTTTTTGAATTTAAATTGAATAATATAGTATTATATTTTATTCTTAAATATTAAATTTATTTTATTTAAATATTTATTATATATTTTATTGATTTATTTTATTTATTGTGCCAATTGGTTGTTCTTTAAAAAAGACAAGCAAAAGAGTGATTTAGTTATTACTAAATATGTGAGGGAAGAAAGATGGACTAATTTGAATAATTGGAAAAAGTAAATGATATATTTGGTAATACATGAATAATTCAAAGATGTACCATTTGTATTTCCACACTTTTACAAATTTAAATCAAAGGTGAATAAGAGAAACAATTGTTACTTCATTAACATAATTATTTTGATAAAAAACAAAAGATTTATTTTTACTAAAAAACTTGATAGCATCAAAAAAAAGGGAAAAACTAACCTAAATCCAATCACTTCTCATTCATAGGAGTCTCATAAACTCTCTTGTCTTCTAGTATTTACAATATTGTTCTTTTATTTACTTCTACACCCGTGACAACTAGATTAAAACACCGCTTTATAGAGATGAATATTTGGTTACCAGTCATACTAAACCACTAGGAGAATTAAATTACTTTTACCACACCCCATGACAATAAGTGAATCATTTTTATATCATTTTTTACTTTATATTTTGGGTTAACCCATTGGTTAACCAATTTTAACCTTAACTACAGTAATTAATTTTTTAATATTAAAGGGTTATAATTTTACTTATAAGGTGAAAGTTAGCTAATAAAAGGACTATGTATGAAATTTTAGACCATTTACAATCCAAATTTTCCCATTGAAATATTTTTATAATTTTTTAGTAATTTAATAAAATATTATTTAATATAAAATAATATTAAATCCATTTTAAGAATTATTTACATAACTTGAATTTTAAAAGAACATGAAAAAAATATAATTAGAATATAAACCTATAATACATATCTAATATGTTATATTTATCTTCAAAATTCATGGGAAAATTTATCTAAAAAACTACTTTTAGAGTTTTAATTTTTTTACTTGATTTTTATATTTCTTGTATAAGCACTAAGTCAGCGTTGCGTAACCATTTTAATAAATTATTTTAGAACTAAAAAATTAAAATTAATTACCATGATAAAAAAATAATTTATATTTCAAATAACCATTTATAACTGATCAAATTTTTTTATTCATTTCAAAAAAAATATAGATAATAAAATGAAGTGAATGACATTTTTTTACTTTATATTTACTTAAAATAATATATAAGTCATTTTCAAAGAAAAATGGCACAAAATTACCATAAATGTTAATATTGGGTGATTATAGTCAAACCCCAATCATCCAATATATTAAATAGATGTTTGAGGTTTATTTTTAGTGTTTTTCATATTATTTTTATCCTTAATTATTCGATTTACCATTACTGGAGTGACAATATTTACTAAAGTTACTATTCATAATGATTGAAAATAAAAGGGGAATATTTTCAAAATTTGAACCTCATGATTCAAAATATTGAACCAATTCTACAAGATTCAATTGATATAAGTGGATAAAAGAAATTTTATTGTAAATATGTAAAATGAAAAAAATAGATTTGAGAAAAATGTGTTTTTAAGCCAAAAAATGAAAATATACCAAAATAAAGTATAATAATGATTAATATATAATTAATTAGTTTATATATTATTAAATAATACTTGTTTTAATTTAATAAAAAATTCAAATCTTAATAATTCTTTTAAATGAAAATAAAGGAAGTTTTATAAAAATTGATATTTTAACTATTTACTAAAAAACTATCTTTTCAGAAAAATCAAAAAAATTTACCCTAAGATAATTTTGATATTATTATTTAAAAAATTAAGATAGTTTTTTAAAATAAAATTTCTAAAATTGGTATAAATTAATTATAATTTCCACATGAAAAATTTAATAAAATTAATTTTTGAAGAGAATGCATTTTTAAATCACCAAATGACATCACTAAAAATTGAGTGGTTATTTCCTAATAATTATTAAATATATTTTTACTGAGTAGGAATACTATAAATTTTTTAATATCCCATATTTTTCTAGGTACATACCTCTTTGATTTTTTCTTTGAACCTCCTTTTGTTGTGTTTTCTTTCTAATTTAATTCTTGGTGGTTGTGTCCCTTTTTGGGGATAGAGACAATTTGTTGGGGAAAATGACCTAAAGTTAGGGGTTTTAAGTTTGATTAAATTAATGGAGTATGGGAAAGAATTTCAAGGGATTATTAGGGTTTTTTTTTGTGATTTTGGAATGCTTCATAGGTGGTTTGGGGTTTTAAAAAAATGTTGGTCTGAGAGTGGTCAGCTAGAAATTTACACATCATAAACCTGTTGCACGAAATATAAATATTACAAGGCATAAATTTTGAACTGGTTTAGGACAAGAATTGTTTACATGTGGTGAAACTATCACATGATTTGTAAATGTCACCAGGAAGACACTGTGAAATGGTTCAGGGTGTGAATTAGTTTCACACTATGAAGCTGTTACACAACATGTAAATGTGGCCAGGAAGACGTCATGAATTGATTCATGGTATGAAATAGTTAGATTACATGAAACTAGTTCATGTCATGTAATGTTCGATCAGGTTATTTTTAACCTAAGGAAACACATTTTTCAGTGTAACTCAAAAATAGAGAAATACATGAAATGAAAGGATTAAACATCATGAATTTACCAGGGTCAGTGGTTTTAATGCCATGATGTGTGTATAATATTTTTCTCATATGCATTCAACAAACCTATCTCGAGCCCTAGGAAACCCCATATGATTTTGGAGTGATTCCTTCCATTATTTATGTCTTGATCAAGTGTCTAATGTAGGATTGATATAGAGTATGAGGTTTCCAACCTATGATACCAATTGATGGATCGAAATAACGATGTAGATGCTCAAAATACAAGAGGGGGGTGAATTGTATACTTTAAAAATTTACTTAAACAAGGAAAGGTCTAAGTTTAACAAAGTTAAACTTATGAAAATTCACAACACCTATAACGCCAATGAAAAATTGAAACAAAATATGAAGTTACAAACTTCTAGTTCTATGCACTTGATTAAAACTGGAAAGTGATTCCAAAAAACATGTTCTGGAAATATGGATCCAGAAAGTGAAACTTAACCAAAGTTTACAATATGAGATTCTACCTTAAAGTGTATAGAATCTAACAAAGTCAGAGTACAGGTGAAAGGAAATATAAGAAGGTTATACTTTCCTTACAATACAAAAATTCAGTGGAAAAAACAAGTAGTAAAACTACAAGTAACAAGATATAAGTATTTTAACCCAAAGAGAAGGGTATCCAACAACCTTGGATAAAGGTCCCTTGATTTATACTTTCAAGAAAGTCTGTCTTACCCACACCAGGGTAATCCCTTGATACAAAGATCAGAGTCTCTGTCTTGCTATCCCCGAAAGCCCTCAACTTTAAGGTAGTTGGAACCTCTGTCTTCCTCAGCAAGGAAGCCCTCAACTTCAAGGTGTTGGAACCTGTGTCTTCCTATCCCTGGAAGCTCTCGAATTTAATCACCAACATTCAGAGTCCCACAAAGAAAGTATGCACAAGGAAAAGTTTGAACAAGTCGTTCAAAATTTCTGCACGAAGCGTTGAGAGTTGATAAGAGCCTCTCTCTTTAGAAATCACTTCAGTATCATGTATGCACAAATGTCAAAAATCAGCTGTGAGATCATTCAAATGAGCCCCTGTTTATAGGAAAAATTCCAACGGTCGGCTCCCTCCTCCAACGGTCATATTTTCATTAAATTTCGGAGGGACCTGTATATGTGTTACTCAACCAACGGTTAGTTAGAAACAGAATGGATGATATTGTTTTATAACAAAACACGTGTAACTGAAAGAACGACATCGTTTTATAATTAAACGAGTGTAAGTTTAAGAAAAACTAATGTTCGGAATGTAAGAAAATAAAAGTTCGGAGTCTAACCAAAATTGGAATTCAGAGTCTATAACAAAGAGATATTCGGATTCTGTTTTATAAGAATTCGGAACCTGGATTCTGTAGAAATCCGGAATCTGAATTTCTAAGGAAATTCAGTGTCTGGTTTGATCAGAGTTCAAAGTCTGAACTTACAGAGTTCGGAGTTGAACTTGTAATATTTCAGAGTCAAACTAATAAAAGTTCAGAGTCGAACTAATAAAAGTTCGGAGTCGAACTCATAATAGTTCGGAGTCGAACTAGTAAAAGTTCGGAGTCAAACTAGTAAAAGTTCGGAGTCGAACTAATAAAAGTTCAGAGTCGAACTAATAAAAGTTCCGAGTCGAACTAGTAAAAGTTTGAAGTCAAACTAATAAAAGTTCGGAGTCGAACTCATAATAGTTCAGAGTCAAACTAGTAAAAGTTCGGAGTTCAGAATTCAGAGTGGAACTATATGAGAGTTTGTACCCAGATTTTGGAGTCGAACTATATGAGAGTTCGTATCCATAATTCGGAGTGGAACTTCATTAGAGTTAATATACGGAATTCGGAATGGAACTTCATTAGAGTTCGTATCCAAAATTCGGAATGTAACTTTATTAGAGTTTGTATCCTGAAATCAGAGTGAAACTTCACTACAGTTCACATCCAGAATTCGGATCCTAAACAGAATGCTTCATATCTTAGCATTATATGTAACACCCGAGAATTTTATGTTATATAAATTATCAAAGGAATATTTTTCTACAAACAACACTTGCTTGGCTTGCTTTACACGAAATCGCGACCTTCCTCGATAGCTTGCGTCGTACGCAATACCGAGTTTCACTAAACAATGATATGCTATTAAAATATTATTAAAACTAGCCGTTATGAATAGTAATAACCACTTTTTGAAATTTTATAAATTTTATTTTTTAAAATGGACTTCATTTTTGGATTCGGAATATCAAAATTAGCCTAGGGTGAAATTTTGGTATTTTTCTGAAAACATTCAATTTTTGATGAATAGTGAAACCACTAAGTGGCAGTTAAAAAACTGAATTTTTCATAAAACTTAATTTTACCACTTCTGTGAGTGGAATTTCGAAAATCCGAGAGATACGGTTGATGTCAGTAAGTAAAATGTGGTTCAATGAGATGAAAATAATTTTTTGGTGAATAGTAACTTTTTACTTTTTTTTACCACGGTTAAAAGTAAATAGGGTAATTAAGGGTAAAGATGATATTATTATTAGCATAACACATGTCCTAATTCTACTGGACAAGTGTAATTCGACCAAAAACAACCTTAGGAATAAAATATGACCATTTAGGCCCACTTGGATTAGATTAGGACATTTATTATTAATTTATTTAAAGAAGGGTTAAAATAGTTAAAATCAAAGTTTAATAAGTAAATCATTTTTAATATGGGGTTATACATAAGATAAATTAGACTATAAATATTCATTAGAAAGATAAAAATATTTCTTACATAATGGTATTTTATTTGTAAATTTTAGACATTAAATAAATTAATTTATTTATGACACAAAGATGATGCAGTAATTATCTTATTAATGAAATATTGACATAATTGATGTTATAAACACCAAAATAAATGTAATTTGAGACTTTTTATGAATTACACTAATTTTCTAGATTAATATGACATGTTAGTATTGATTTAATTAACTTGGTTAGAACTAATCATTCTGTTATTATTTTCACAAAAATCAATTACTAAATAGTGTCAAAATTGACATAAAATAGTTTTTAAAACAAATATTATATTATTAATTGTTATTTTATTCCTAAAAATCTAAGGTTCGGTCAAATGACTTAGATAAGGTTATATATATTAATAATAAACAACTTGGGGTTATTTTGGCTTGATATAGTAAGTTTATTAACCTTATAGTATAAGAACACAAGAAGACACAGTAAAAGTAAAATCATTTAACTTAATGTTAAATCTAAATGATAAGGTTAAAATAGGAACCTAAACTTGTCTAAATTCTATTTAATGAGAGGATTTTGATACATCGCCACCTTATCTTCGAAATAAATTAATTTTGAGCTATTTAAAACCGAACTTGACTTTATAATACAATAATATTTTTTGTTTTTCCAAAAGAGCCCCTCTCCTCTCTTATAAAAGGGCACCTCCTCCCCCTCTTCCTCACACCACTTTTAGCCTTCAAGCTCGGCCAAAACCTGCCAATTTCCCCTCTCCACTTCGCTAGAAACATCATAGAGGTTCTGGTCTTCTTCAAAGACCTATTTTAGTGCCCTAAAAGGAGGTCTCAAAGAAGCACTTCAAAGAAGAGGTAATGTCCGTTACCGATTCTTTCATCTTTATTTCTTCTTCCACTTCTTCTTCTTTAGTTGTTTCATTATGAAGTAATAACATCAGTATCACTCATATACTAATATGTTATTATAAGTATGAAACAACCCTATTTCACCATCTATCCATCCTACGGAAAAAGAAATCACCGCACGTGCGTACGTACGCAATACCGTCTCCACGCCGTGGTGTAATCTATTTTCCACCACCACCTTACTTGGATGAGTATAATGGTGTAAATAATGAATATATATGACTATTATAATGTTATATTGATTCTGAAATAGTATACATACACTTTAATACAATTCCATGATCATAAGAACGATATCATCACTCATGCGTACGTACGGAATACCGTCTCCATGATGTGATGCGACTCGTTCTACATGATATTCATTGCATAATGATTATATAAATGAATTTAATGAATGAATATGATATATATTACACTAATAACATTCTGGAAATGAGGTATCTATAACCTAAAGAGAAGAATAAGAATTTATTCGACAAAACACGCATAAAAACAAAAAGTAATAAACACCCGAATAACAAGTAGTAATGAAATATTACTAATAAGAAGCTAAGAATATGACCATATATGATATCATAACAATAAGTATGATTCTGGAATTAATAAATAACATTATTTAAATCATTATACAGGAGGTTCGGACACTTACGAAGAAAATCGGACCTAAGGTAAGGGAAATATCACAATCTCATTTTTATCCGAGATTGTTTATACTTTGGCATTTACTGGGGTGTATTTTATCATCCAAATCCATGTCTCCTAAATATGTAATATTATTTACATCCTCCTACAATTGTTTAAATCCAATTTTACCCTTCGGTGAGTTTTTAGTAAAAGATAAGAAAGGAATCTTTTGTCGTTTTTCGTACGAAGTACTTTTTTGACTTTTCCGACAAAAGTACGAGAATAATGTTTTTTAACTTATATGGAATAAATGGATTTTTAAAACATTATTTCCAAGAATATTCCTTTAAAAGTTTTCAAGTTTATTTTTAATCAACTTCTTTTAGTTAGAATTTTATGACATGTTAAGAAAGGAAAAGTGTTTTTGAAGTTGAAAGGATATTTTCCTCAAGAATGGAGTTCAAGTGTTTTATCAAAATTATTTTCCATCTAATATAATAAAGAGTTCTGTTTCTATCCCTATTATTACATTGATTTTATTATGTTGTGATTGAATTATATTTATGAATTCCTTTATCTTATATGAATTGTTTTATGATGTCACGATGTTTAAGATTCCCATTTTTATTACATGGGTTATGCAATGATGTATGATTTATGATTTTGTGGCACACATAAGAATGGTTTCATTATGAGATGGGTGGTACCTATATCTCCCTCCAATGCATTGGGTAAAGATTTTATATCTCATGAGATAGACATGGATGGAACGGTAGGTTATACCAGTTCAGTGAAACAAGACTGAAACGAGGAATGAACTTGGTTCAGAAATGGACATTGTCCACTAAGATAGTCTTGGAAATGAGTCTTGACTAACAAGAAATGATTATCTCTGATTATGTGTGTATGCCACAAAGTTTCATGTTTTAAGTTATTGGGATTACATTTCACTACTATGATTTATCCCATGTTTTGAAATTATGATCTCTTTTGCAGGTTAAGATTTCCAAAAGTTAAGTGCTTATGTATATGATGTGATTGATATTTATTTTGTTTACCCTTACTAAGCATTTCATCTCACCCTTTTGTATGTTTTATTTCCCCAGGTCAGGAAGAAGGTTATTAAGTAGAATATGCCAAAAAGGGACTCTAGATATGATGAAATAAATGGGAGGCAAAGTAGATGCTTTATGAACCAGTTGTTTATTATTTTCAGTTTCTAAAGACACTATACCTATACGGTCCTTTCGTGGTTTTGTTATATGTTGTAATAAGTATGCTTCAATTTTGAAGTATTAACAATGTATGTAAAGTATGGGTCGTTATAGTTTGTATCAAAGGAAAGGTATAGTCAACCTTTGGAAACTAGGATGTGAAAGCCTTAGTAAGAACCCTAAGGATAAGTCTAAGCATAGAACACAATCTTAGTGTTTTAGAAATGGCCATGAATAACTTAGGATAAGACCTTAAGTGTGAAATTTTATTCTTGATTATGTGGTTTTCTTATTATAATTAGTGTTGCTCACACTATTCTTCTTGGTTTTAGTCAATGGCTGGAACCCGAAGGAACCGTGTTAATGCGGAATGTGACGGGCAATGCAATGATTGTCCCCCTGAGCAACTAAACATTATGGGAGCTGGAATTCAAAATCTTGTAGCCATTCTCACACAAATTTCTCAATCTATGAATCATGCAGGACTTCCAAACGAGCAAAGGAAGGAGCAACATTCTGTTTAATCCTTCATGAGACAGCGTCCACCTTCATTCAGTGGGTCTACTGATCCATTAGTTGCTGAACAATGGATTAGTACCACTGAAAAGATATTTTCAGTTCTTCAATGTTCTGAGCATGATAAAGTCATCTTAGTAGTGTATCGTTTGGAAGGTGATGCTGATCAATGGTGGAATCTTATTAAGAATACGAGGCAAAGGGATGAAATTGAGTCCATGGAATGGGACGAGTTCAAGAACTTATTTTTCAATAAGTACTTCCCTCGTATTCTTTGAATAAATATGGAGAAAGAGTTTCTTGAACTGAAGCAAAAGGATGATGAATCTGTTGGTACCTATGAAGCCAATTTTAACAAGACTTGCAAGGTACACTTCTGGTATTATTATCCAACCTGAGAGTAAGATTGATCAATTCTTTAGTGGATTAAAACCATGTCTTCGAAGGGCCTTAACCATAAGGGACTTCAATAGCTACGAGGAAATCGTTCGATGTGCTCTCAAAGTTGAGATGTAGATTGGAGTAACCCATCAGTCATATGGGTTTGATAAGAAGAGGAAAATGGAATTCAAAGGAAAATCTAAAGAGCACACTTAAAAGAATATGAGCTTTCCCTTATGCTCAAAGTGTGGAAAGAAACATGGAGGGAGTTATCTTAAAGGGACATGTAAATGTTTCAAATGTGGAAAGGAAGGTCATCAGGCATTTGAATGCTGCGATGATGGGAAGAAGATGTCTAATGATGAAAACAAAGGAAGGGATACACAGAATGAACCTACTACACTTCAATGTTTCAAGTGCAAGGAGATGGGACATTATGCCAATAAATGCCCTAATCCAAGGGTTGATGATGATGGTCGACGTCAACAAACTGTTAAGGATAAAGACAAAGGAAAGTCACATGCAATTTCTATCAGCGATGTGGAGTACGATAACGATGTGGTGAAAGGTACACTTACCATCCACTCTAAAGTAGCAAATGTTTTATTTGATTCTGGATCCACCCACTCATTTATTTCTGAAGAATTTTCTAAGGGTATCACCGTATTACCTCAACAATTAGATGTTGAGTTAGCTGTGACAACACCTAATGGCACAACAGTTGCATCAAAAGTTTATAATTCTTCTCTGATTGATGTTTGTGGGAAAGTGCTTCCTGCAAATCTTGTGATCCTTCCTATAGTGGAATTTGATGTGATTCTTGGCATGGATTGGCTTTCTCTACATGGAGCTCATATCAATTGCCAAAAAGGGAAGTAACATTTCATATTCTAGATCAATATATGATCATCTATTGATGCAAGGATGAACATAACCTTCCAGTGGAAATTTCTTCCATTTTATGGGTATTGATTCCACTAAATGAAGGTTATTTATCTCAAATGGTTGGTGAGAAACTCACGATTAAGAATATTCCCATTGTATGGGAGTTTGATGATGTCTTTCCGGAGGAATTACCAGGTCTTCCATCGAATCATGAAGTTGAGTTTTCAATAGAACTCGTACCGGGTGCTTTGCCTATTTAAAAGACACCTTATAGAATGGACCCAATTGAGTTGCAGGAATTGAAGAAGCAACTCCAAGAGAATCTTGATAAGGGGTTCATACGCCCTAGTGCGTCACCTTGGGGAGCACCTGTTCTATTTGTTAAGAAGAAAGATGGATCAATGAGACTCTGCATTGATTATCGAGAACTTAACAAGATCACTATCAAGAACAAATATCCTCTCGCATGCATTGATGACTTATTTGACCAACTACGCGGAGCTCAATACTTTTCTAAGATTGATCTTCGTTCCGGGTATCATCAGGGTCAAAAGGGAGGATATACCAAAGATGGCTTTCCATATAAGGTATGGACACTATGAATTTATAGTGATGCCATTTGGTCTTACTAATTACCCTGCTATCTTCATGGATATGATGAATAGAGTCTTTAGAGACTATCTTGATCAGTTTGTGGTAGTCTTTATAGATGATATTATTGTCTATTCAAAGATCAAGGAAGAACATGAAGATCACTTGAAAATTATATTGAAGACCCTGAGAAAGGATAAGCTTTATTCCAAATTTACCAAGTGTGAATTTTGGCTTCAAAAAGTTTCATTTTTGGGTCACATAATCTCAAAAGAGGGGATATCTGTGGATCTAGAAAAAACAGAGGTTATTGAAAGATGGTCGAGACCAACAAAAGTAACTGAGATCCGAAGTTTTCTTGGTTTGATAGGATATTATCGACGTTTTGTGAAATATTTTTCATGATTATCTAATCCACTCACCAAGTTGACTTGGAAAGGAGTTAAGTTTGTTTGGACGGAGGAATGTGAAGAGAATTTCAAAGAGTTGAAAAGAAGGTTATCCAGTGCACCTGTGCTCACACTACCTTGTAGTGGAGAAAAGTTTGTGATCTATAGTGATGCATCCAAGAAGGGATTGGGGTGTGTTCTTATGAAAAATGATATGGTGATAGCTTATTCCTCACGACAGTTGAAAATACATGAGCAAAATTACCCAACTCATGATTTGGAGTTAGCTGTGGTAATCTTTGCATTAAAGATTTGGAGGCATTACCTTTATGGTGAAAGGTGTGATATTTATACTAATCATAAAAGTTTAAAGTATATTTTCACACAAAAGGAGCTGAATATGTGCCAAAGAAATGGTTGGAGATGATTAAGGATTACGACTGCTCAATCCATTACCACCCTGGGAAAGCAAACAAGGTGGCAGATGCATTAAGTCGACAAGACCATGCCAGTTTATCCATGATGAGGATCACAAAAGATCCAATATTTATGGATTTACAAAGGATGGATCTTGGAATTATAATGGAAGGGGAAAAATCTTATCTTTCTCAAATGAATGTTCAACCATCTATACATATGAAGATTAAATAGGCACAGATAGAAGATTTCGAGTTACAAAAGAAGGTGAGAAATGTTCTTGAATTCAACCTTGATCGTGATGGGATAATAAAGTTTAGGAATCAGGTTTGTGTTCCTCCCATCCCCAAATTAAAGAAGGAGCTGCTGGATGAGGCTCATAGTTCTTCATTCTCTATTCATCCTGGAGGCTCGAAGTTGTATAGGGAGCTGAAGGAGTACTTCTGGTGGGATGGCATGAAAAGAGATGTTGCTGAATATGTCTCTCGATGCTTGGTTTGTCAACAAGTTAAATCTGAGAGACATAAGTCTAAGGAGATGTTACAACCATTACCCATACCTGAATGGAAATGGGAAAACATCACTATAGACTTTGTCACAGGACTTCCTAAAACATCCAAAGGCAATAATGATATCTGGGTCATAGTTGATCGTCTTACCAAGTCTGCACACTTCATTGCTATTAGAGAGGATTTCACTCTGGATCAGCTTGCCAGGATATATGTAAAGGAAGTGGTAAGATTGCATGGAGTACCACTTTCTATTATATCTGATCGGGATCTGAGATTTACCTCGAAGTTCTGGTGAAGTCTTCAGCATACTCTGGATACAGAGTTGAGTTTCAGCACTGCTTATCATCCTCAGACAGACGGTCAGTCTGAGAGAACAATTAAAACTCTAGAAGATATGTTGAGAGCTTGCTCTATGGATTTCAAAGGTGGTTGGGATCAACACCTACCTTTGGTGGAAATTTCTTATAATAATAGCTTTCACTACAGTATTCAGATGGCTCCTTATGAAGCTCTCTATGGAAAGAAATGCAGGACTCCAACTTGCTGGGATGAAGTTGGGGAAAGAAATCTATTAGGACCTGATCTCGTTGATGAAATGGCAGAAAAGGTCAGATCTATTCAACAACACATAAGAGTAGCTCATAGTCAACAGAAAAGTTATTCCGACAACTGAAGAAAAAACCTAGAGTTTGAAGTGAGAGATAAAGTGTTCTTATGAATATCTCCCTGGAAGAGAGTCATGAGATTTGGAAAGAAGGGGAAGTTGAGCCCTAGATATATCGGTCCTTTCGAAATACTGGATCGTGTTGGGAAGGTAGCTTACCGATTGGCACTTCCATCGAATCTCTCTCAAGTTCACGATGTGTTCCATGTATCTCTCCTGATAAAGTACATACCTGATCCTTCACATGTACTCATATCAGAAGTTGTACCGCTGGAGCAAGATCTTTCTTATGAAGAACAACCGATAGAGATTCTGGATCGTAGCGAAAAAGTCCTACGAAACAAGACCACTCGATTGGTGAAAGTTTTATGTAGGAACCACCAATTAGAATAAGCTACATGGGAGCTTGAGGATATGATGAGGGAGAGGTATCCTCATCTTTTTGTTACAAAGTGATGAATTTTGTGGGCAAAATTCATTTTAAGGGGGTAGAATGTAACACCCGAGAATTTTATGTTATATAAATCATCAAAGGAATCTTTTTCTACACACAACACTTGCTCTAATTGCTTAACACAAAATCGCGACCTTCCTCGATAGCTTGCGTTGTACGCAATACCGAGTTTCACTAAACAATGATATGCTATTAAAATATTATTAAAACTAGCCGTTATGAATAGTAATAACCAATTTTTGAAATTTTATAAATTTTATTTTTCAAAATGGATTTCATTTTTGGATTCGGAATATCAAAATTTTCCTAGGGTGAAATTTTGGTATTTTTCTGAAAACTTTTAATTTTTGATGAATAGTGAAACCACTAAGTGGTAGTTAAAAAACTGATTTTTTCATAAAACATAATTTTACCGCTTATGTGAGTGGAATTTCGAAAATCCTAGAGACACGGTTGATTTCAGTAAGTAAAATGTGGTTCAATGAGATGAAAATAATTTTTGGGTGAATAGTAACTTTTTACTTTTTTTTACCACGGTTAAAAGTAAATAAGATAATTATGGGTAAAAATGATATTATTATTACCCTAACACATGTCCTTATTCTATTAGACAAGTTTAATTCGACCAGAAACAACCTTAGGAATTAAATATGATCATTTAGGACCACTTGGATTAGATTAGGACATTTATTATTAATTTATTTAAAGAAGGGTTAAAATAGTTAAAATCAAAGTTTAATAAGTAAATCATTTTTAATATGGGGTTATACATAAGATAAATTCAACTATAAATATTCATTAGAAATATAAAATATTTCCTACATAATGGTATTTTATTTGTAATTTTTATACATTAAATAATGTAATTTATTTATGACACAAAGATGATGCAGTAATTATATTATTAATGAAATATTGACATAATTGATGTTATAAACACCAAAATAAATGTAATTTGAGACTTTTTATGATTTCCACTAATTTTATATATTAATATGACATGTTAGTATTGATTTAATTAACTTTTTTCTAACTAATCATTCTGTTATGATTTTCACAAAAATCAATTACTAAATAGTGTCAAAATTGAAATAAAATAGTTTTTAAAACAAATATTATATTATTAATTGTTATTTTATTCTTAAAAATATAAGGTTCGGCCAAATGACTTATATGAGGTTATATATATTAATAATAAACAACTTGGGGTTATTTTGTCTTGATATAGTAAGTTTATTAACCTTATAGTATAAGAACACAAGAAGACACAGTAAAAGTAAAATTATTTAACTTAATGTTAAATCTAAACGATAAGGTTAAAATAGAAACCTAAACTTGTATAAATTCTATTGGATGAGATAATTTCGACCCATACCCACCTTAGCTTCGAAATAAATCAATTTGGAGCTATTTAAAACCGAACTTGACTTTATAATAAAATAATATTTTTAGTTTTTCCAAAAGGGCCCCTCTCCTCCCTTATAAAAGGGCACCTCCTCCCCCTCTTCCTAACACCACTTTGAGCCTTCAAGCTTGTCCAACCCATGCCAATTTATCCTCTCCACTTCCCTAGAAACATCCTATAGGTTCTGGTCTTCTTAAAAGACCTATTTTAGTGCCCTAAAAGGAGGTCTCAAAGAAACACTTCAAAGAAGAGGTAATGTCCGTTACCGATTCTTTCATCTTTATTTCTTCTTCCACTTCTTCTTCTTTAGTTGTTTAATTATGAAGTAATAACATCAGTATCACTCATATACTGATATGTTATTATAAGTATGAAACAACCCTATTTCACCATCTATCCATCCTACGGAAAAATAAATCACCGCGCGTGTGTACGTATGGAATACCGTCTCCACGCCGTGGTGTAATCTATTTTCCACCACCACCTTACTTGGATGAGTATAATGGTGTAAATAATGACTATATATGACTATTATAAAGTGATATTGATTCTGAAATAGTATACATACACTCCAATACAATTCCAAGATCATAGAAACGATATCATCACTCGTGCGTACGTACGGAATACCATCTCCACGATGTGATGTGACTCGTTCTACATGATATTCATTGCATAATGATTATATAAATGAATTGAATGAATGAAAATGATATATATTACACTAATACCATCATGTAAATGAGGTATCTATAACCTAAAGAGAAGAATAAGAATTTATTCGAAAAAACACGCATAAGAACAAAAAGTAATAAACACCCGAATAACAAGTAGTAATGAAATATTACTAATAAGAAGCTAATAATATGACCATATATGATATAATAACAATAAGTATGATTCTAGAATAAGTCAATAACAATATTTAAATCATTATACAGGAGGTTCGAACACTTACGAAGCAAATCGGACCTAAGGTAATGGAAATATCACAATCTCATTTTTATCCGAGATTGTTTATACTTTGGCATTTACTGGGGTGTATTTTATCATCCAAATCCATGTTTCCTCAATATGTAATATTATTTCCATCCACCTAAAATTGTTTAAATCCAATTTTACCCTTCAGTGAGTTTTTAGTAAAAGATAATAAAGGAATCTTTTGTCATTTTTCGTACGAAGTACTTTTTTGACTTTTCCGAAGAAAGTACGAGAAGAATGTTTTTTAACTTATACGGCAGAAATGGATTTTTAAAACATTATTTCCAAGAATCTTACTTTAAAAGTTTTCAAGTTTATTTTTAATCAACTTCTTTTATTTATAATTTTATGACATGTTAAGAAAGGAAAAGTGTTTTTGAAGTTGAAAGGATATTTTCCTCAAGAATGGAGTTCAAGTGTTTTGTCAAAATTATTTTCCATCTAAGATAATAAAAGGTTCTGTTTCTATCCCTATTATTACATTGATTTGATTATGTTGTGATAGAATTATATTTATAAATTCCTTTATCTTATATGAATTTTTTTATGATGTCATGATGTTTAAGATTCCCATTTTTATTACATGGGTTATTCAATGATGTATGATTTATGATTTTGTGGCACACATAAGAATGGTATCATTATGAGATGGGTGGGACCTATATCTCCCTACAATGAATTGGGTAAAGATTTTATATCTCATGAGATAGACATGGCTGGAACGGTAGGTTATACCGGTTCAGTGAAACAGGACTGAAACGAGGAATGAACTCGGTTCAGAAATGGACTTTGTCCACTAAGATAGTCTTGGAAATGAGTCTTGACTAACAAGAAATGATTCTATATGATTATGTGTGTATGCCACAAAGTTTCATGTTTTAAGTTATTGGGATTACATTTCACTACTATGATTTATCCCATGTTTTGAAATTATGATCTCTTTTGCAGGTTAAGATTTCCAAAAGTTATGTGCTTATGTATATGATGTGATTGATATTTCTTTTGTTTACCCTTACTGAGCATTTGAGCTCACACTTTTGTATGTTTTATTTCCCCAGGCCAGGAAGAAGGTTATTAATTAGAATATGCCAAAAAGGGACTCTAGATATGATGAAATAAATGGGAGGCAAAGTATATGCTTTATGAACCAGTTGATTATGCTTTCCAGTTTCTAAAGACACTATACCTATACGGTCCTTTTGTGGTTTTGTTATATGTTGTAATAAGTATGCTTCAATTTTGAAGTATTAACAATGTATGTAAAGTATGGGTCGTTATATTATATGATTCCAAGGTTTTGGGTATGAACCCAATTTTTATACTTCAGAAAAATATTTCTATGTATAAGGAAATCTAGGTTAAGGTAAATTTACTTTAAGGAAGGAAATTTTTCTTAGGGAAGTAAAATATAGATTTTCTTAAGTATAAGGTGTTTGTGATTTTCAAAAGAAGAAGGAATGGAAAAGTCATAAGGGAAACCTTATTGACTCAACAATCTCCCCCTTTTTGGAAAGCAAAAACAGTATTACAAAAAAGAATACAAGGGATTTGAAAAATTTCATTAGACTTTGAAATTAAAACTTATCTCCATTTTTTCAGGAATGATAGTGAATACAACTAACTCCTCATTAGCCATTGAAACTCTAAGGATTGTATTTTGAATTTCCAGAGTGGATTTTTCATTATCATGGGAATGAAAAACATCATAATGAGAAACTCCCCCTTACTTTAAGGATATCTTCACTTAGAAATTTTTCCTTCTCTATTATAAATTTTTCCTTCTCCTCTTTTAAGTAGTTCTATCTCCCCCTTTGTGATTTTCAAAAATAAGTTAAGGGAATGGAAAAGAAATAGAGTACCTGAAACATTAGTATATAACAACAAAAGATACAACCACCCAAAATTTCATTAGAGTTAATAAAATTTTTACAAGGAAAACCAAATGCAACAAAAGATCAGAGTGGATTTATTTGTCTTTATTTTCCTTCCGGATCAACTTCTTTAACAAGGTTTTCAGTTTCTTCAAACTCGTTGATCCTCCTCAGCTTGCCTTTCCAAAGATTTTATCCTTTCATCTTGATATTTCAAAGCTTATGCCTGAGCCTTCATGGCCTCTTCCTGTATCTTCACTAACTCATCTTACTTTACAAGTCTTTTCTCATGCTCAATCCGGAGATCCCTAACCCTTATAAAATTTTGAGCAAGAGAGTTAGCCTTATCATTCAGTTCCTTCACTTGTTGACTCTGAGAACTTTTCTCAATGATCAGATCATCCTAAATACTCTTAATCTTGTTATCCTCGGTGTCAAATGCATATTTTACCTCATTCTGAAGAGTATTATACTCAGCCATGTCTTCTTTAACTTTCTTAAACCACAATGTGATTTTTCTACATGATTTCCTGTGTACATCATAATTAATAAGAAAACTTCTATGGTCAGCTTCAATCTTCACACTTATCCATCACCATGGATAAGGATTCTGACTTGTGATTCAAACTAAGTTGCAGCATCTGGCATCTGGAGTCTATAGTGGGAAATATCGGAATGGTGTCCACCAACTTTTTCAAAGATTCAAAAACAAAGTCATGACCATGTGATGATGACTCCGAATCCAAGACCTTGCATGGAGATTGTTCTTCTTCAATTTTCAACAGCTTCCTTTTATAAGAACCACCAACCTCTTTCTTCTTGAAGATATCTTTTGTTGGTGTATCCATGAGCACTTTCTTACCTTTATCAGTTTTTGGAATGGGTTGATCATCTGGAGATTCTTCCTCACTCTCTGATAATTGAATAATCTGGTCTTCATCTATTTTCTCCTTTGCTGCTCCTTCCTCAAGAAAATTCTTCTCAAAGGATTCTTCCTCATCATACAAAACATTTTCTTCTTCTTTCTCTTACTTATCATCATATTTCCTACTTTATTTCTCAACTCCCTTTCCCAGAGTGACCAATTTTGCAGATTCATCCTTTTCTTGATAATCTTCTACTTGTTTGATTAGGTCATCAAGATCACCACTTCCTTCTTCTTCTTATCCTTCTTCTTCAACAACCTATTCCTCTATTTTTTCACCAGCTTTTTTCTCTACTTCCTCAACAACCTCTTTACCCTTAACCTTTTTTGGAGTGATTTAGTTCTTTCCTGGAGTCTGTGGTAATGATTGGACATCAAAGGTTTCTGGAATGGGAATCTTTTTAGAGGCTATTTCAGTTGATTTCAAAAGATATTGAAAAATATCTTCTTTTGAAATCTTCTTCTTTAATTTCTTTTCTTTTTCTTGTTTTTCTAACTCATCTGTAACTCTTTATCTTAAGGACTAAGCCTCAGTAGGGTCCAATCCGAACTGTGGATCCCCTTATTTTCTCTTCTTCTTGTCTTCCCTCCACTTAACAGCCACCTCATCTGGATAAACGTTTTGTTTCTTAGGCTTGGGTGGTGTAGATTGAGTTTCCTTAGATTTGGGAGTTTTGTCTTCAATAACCACTTTCTTAAGCTTCCTTTTCTTAGTCACTTTATTCACCAGTTCTGCCTTCTCCACATTTTCCAGAATGGTCTCAGCCTCTTCTTCTAGTAAAGGGTAAAATTTTCTAGATTCATCAGAAAAACCCATTTTCATCCTTTTTAATGTATAATCACTTAATAGAATTACCTTGAAATTTCTTTTCTTGGAAGTTCAAGCAACTTTGAATGAATCAAGACACTTGATGATAAGTTTAGAAAGCAAGGCCAAATATATTATGATCTGAGCTTTCAGATTCCCTTCTTTGATATTATTAACTGTAATCGAAACATGCCTCATCAGATTTATCTTCCTTAGATTTACCAAGAAATCTAGGATGTAAATATCACTCTTCTTCAGATTATCCTTATCACCCCTTCTTAGTATGAGAAAACCTTGTACCCACAGCTATAGAATCTGATTATTCAGAGAGAGATGATAAATCTTAGCTGTCTTGGCATCTTTAAGTCCAAGGCATCTCAATACCTTCACTTTGTTGAAACTTCCTTGCTCATACAGAAGCTTATGTGAACAAAACTATGCTTCACCTTCATAAGATAAACCCACCAAGCTAGCAGCCTTGGTGTAAGATAATTTGTAAGTCTTCCCATAAGACTTGAAAGAAAACAGCTCTCTGCCATCTTTCTCAAGGAAGGAAATAGACTCGTAGAACTCAATAAGAAAATCTGTATAAACCGGATCCTGTTTCTCTGGCTTCGATAAGCAAACCTCCTCCCAACCATTCAATCTGAAATTCTTAGATATAAGAGAATCATACTTGAAGAAACTTGGATGCACTAACCTCTCCCTGTAAACTAACCATTTTGAGATTAGCTTTGAGGTATACATATCTTGGGAAGTAGCTTCAACAGACATTCAGAATGGAGAGTCCTGGAGGATTCAGAACAAGCTTAAGAAAGATCAGAACGGTCCTTAAGAAGAGAGTCAGGGATTTGAGGCATGAAATCTTTCAAAGACCGATGTGGGATAACCATCAGGGGTCCCCTTTATATAGGCTTTGAGATGACAGTTCAGTTTCCACGGTTGATCGAACGATTGAGATACATTGAGATTTGATCTGACGGTTAAGATACAAACGGCAAAGAAAACTTGACTCTGATCTTTTGAGGTTTTAAGAAAAACATTCAGATTTAAGAAAACTAGAATCTAAATTTTTTTAAAACACATAAGAAAACAACAGAAAGTAAAATATGTTTACAAAGACTTAAGTAAGGAAACCATACCTTTAGGATTGGCTATAAATATTGTTTGTAATTTGTAATATTCTTCTCGAGGAAAATTTATCTAAGAAAAAAAAAACTTACTATGAAAAAACTTCATTACGAAAATTTTAGTTTCGGAAATTTTTATTATGAAAATTTCAGTTTCAGAAATTTTGAAAAACTCGTTACGAAAATTTTTTTTTACAAAAGTTTGAAAATTTTGATTGTGCTAACATGAAAATGTACTCCCCATATGAAACAGAGTTTATTACTGTAAGGAGAATGGTTCAACAAGAAGTTAATGAAGGAAGATTACCTCACAGTTATCATTCATAACTTCTGTTTAATGTATTCAAATCTATCAGAGGGTAAAGATTTTGTGAAAATGTCAGCAAGTTGATCTTGCATTCCAATAAATTGAAGAATAATATCTCCTTTTAGTGTGTGATCTTTAAGAAAGTGATGCCTAATATCTATGTGCTTTGAACGAGAGTGATGTGAAGGGTTTTTACTAAGGGAAATGGCACTTGTGTTATCACACAAAATTTGAGTTTTAGTAAAACTCAAGCCATAATTTATGAGTGTGTGTTGCATCCGTAACACTTGAGCAGAACAACTTCCAGCTGCTACATATTCAGCTTCAGAAGTGGAGAGTGCTAAAGAATGTTGCTTCTTGAATGAACAAAAAACTAACGAATCTCCTAAGAAATGACAAGTTATGGATGTACTTTTTCTATCCATTCTACACCCACCAAATTCAGCATCTGAAAAGCCTTTTAAGATAAAATCATTTCCAGAAGTATAAAATAATCCTAGATCCATTGTTCCATTTATGTAGAAAAAATTATTTTCACTACCTTTAAATGATATTCCTTAGTATTGGATTGATATCTTGCACATAAGCATACTGAAAACATTAAGTTTGTTCGACTAGCTGTCAAGTAAAGTAGACTTCCTATCATACCTCTAAAAGATGTTTGATCTACTGGTTTTCCAGCTTCATCAAGATCAAGTGTGTTTGAGGTACCAATTGAAGTACTTATACTCTTAGTGTTGTCATACCCATACTTTTTAAGAAGATATTTAATATACTTATGTTGGGATATGTAGATTCCTTCTAGTTTTTGAGAAATTTGAAAACCAAGGAAAAATGTTAACTCATCCATCATACTCATTTCAAACTCATATTTCATTAGATCCTCAAAGGAATTGGTTAAAGATTGCTAGTTGAACCAAATATAATGTAATAAAAATAAATTTGAACAATCAAAACATTTTTCTTATCTTTTTTTATAAAAAGGGTTGGATCTGCATTTCCCTTAACATAGTTATTTTGAAGCAAAAATATTGTAAGTCTATCATACCAAGCTCGTGGGGCTTGTTTAAGACCATACAAAGCATTTGTAAGTCTAAAAACATGATCAATATGTTTTGTATCTTCAAAGCCAGGAGGTTGTTCAACCAAAACTTCCTATTGAATATAACCATTAAGGAAAGAACATTTCACATCCATTTGAAAAAGTTTAAAATTGAAGAATGCTGCAAAGGAAAGTAAGATACAAATAGATTCTAGTCTAGATACTAGAGCATATGTTTCTTCATAGTATATTACCTCTTGCTGATTATAGCCTTTAGCAACTAGTCTAGCTTTATTTCTAACAATGACTCCATTTTCATCACACTTATTTCTGAAGACCCACTTTACTCCAATAACAGAAGTTTCCTTAGGTCTTTCAACCAAGGTCGAGACTTTATTCCTTTCAAATTCATTTAGTTCATCTTGCATGGCTTTGATCCAATCATAATCACCTGAAGCTTCATTAGTGCTTTTTGGTTCCAATTGGGAATGAAATGCTAGATGTTCTAATTCATTTCTTAAGGAACTTATAGTCCTTACAGATTGATTGAAATCACCAATGATACTATCACTAGGATGATTCTTTAGAAACACTTGACTTGGGTTTTGTAAAACCTGTTCATCAACATAGGGTAGAAAGTCTTCTGGGGTAAATGTTTTATAAGTATCTTCTTGAAAATTTTTATTATCAAAAAGATATTCTAACAAAGGTTGATAATCAGTTTTTGAAAACACATTTGAGGTTGTAGGTTGGGGTGGTTTAAAAACAAAAGGACCAGTTTCATCAAATTTGACATGTACTGTTTCCTCAATAGTACAAGTATTTTTATTGAAAACTCTATAAGCCTTAGAAGTTGTGGAGTAACCTAAGAAAATTCCTTCATCATATTTTGGAGTGAATTTGTGTAGGTTATCTTTAGTATTCAGGATTAATACCTTGAAACCAAAAACTTTGAAGTAGGAAAGTCTGGGTTTTCTACCATTCCATAACTCATAAAGAGTTTTATTAAGAAAAGGTCTAATCAAAACTTGATTTATAGTATAACAAGCAGTACTTATAGCTTTATCCTAGAAATGTCTAACTATAGAATATTCACCCAACATGGTTCTAGTTATCTCTTGAAGAATTCTATTTCTTCTTTCAACTACACCATTTTGTTGAGGAGTTCTAGGTGATGAAAAGTCGTGAGTAATACCGTTTCTACTACAAAAAGTTTCAAAATACAAAATTTGAAATTCTCCTCCATGATCACTATGAATAGTTTTTAATGGAAGATTTTTCTCATTTTCAACTTGGGATCTAAAAATTTTGAAATAAGAAAAAACATCAGACTTCTTTTCTAGAAAGTAGACCCATGTAAATCTAGTGTAATCATAAACTAGGACAAACACATAGTATTTGTCTCTAATGCTTCCAGTTTGTGTTGGACCAAAAAGATCCATGTGCACCAAATGTAATGCATTAGTTGTTGAGACTTCACCGATTGATTTAAAACTAGATTTATGTTTCTTTCCATATTGACAAGGATCAAAAACTTTAGAAGAATCAAATCTAATCTCTAGTAGATCCTTAAATAGACCTTTCTTAGAGAGTTTTAATAAGTTCCTAAGGTTACAGTGACCTAAACTTCTATTCCATAACCAATAATGATCTTTCATTTCCCTAAGGCAAGGTAAGTCTTGGCTCCTAAGGTCTTCTAAGATTAATGTGTAAACATTTTCTTGCCTGTTGTCAGAGAGAATAAACTCTTCCTTGGAATTGTGTACTAAGAACCTATCATTCCAAAAAATTCACAAGGTATCCTTCATCACATAATTGAATTATGCTAATGAGGTTGTGCTTAAGACCCTTTACAAACAAAACATTTTAAATCAAAGTTTTACCAAGAAGAACAATATTACCTATACCAACAATTTCTCCCTGAGCATTATCTCCGAAAGTTACTTTTCCTCCTTTCGTCTTAATAATCTTTTTGAAATAGTTTTTTTACCAATCGTGTTTTAAGAACATCCACTATCCATGTACCAAGTATTGTTGTTGGTACTTTCCCTATTTTCCTGAAAATGAGAAACAAGTTAGGTTTTCGTAATCCATACTTTCTTGGATCCGGAATTTTCAGATAACAAAATTTTGGGTATCCACATTTTTCTAGAAAAATTTGCTTTATTAAACCCAAGAGATTGAACTCTATTCAAAGAAAAGTTTTTCTTCCAATGCCCACCACTTTGACACATTATGAAAAAATGAGCTTTAGAAGGAATAAAATAGTTGTTTTTGAAAATCGGTTTTTGGTGAGTATAACCTACTCCAGTAGTGTTTCTGTGAGGTCTAATTTGAGAATACATCTTGTCAAAATTTTCCTTCCTAGAGGTAAAATTTTCAAGAAGCTTCTTACGAGAAAATATATCATATTTCAGTCTAATGACCAAATTCCTATCCTCAGGAATCATTTCCTTAGAGTTAGATTTTTCCTAAAAAACATTCATTTTTGAAATAGCATTCTTAAGATCTTTATAAAGTTCTTCCTTATCAAAATTTTCTTTCTCATGGTCTTTAGAAAGTTTTTCTAAAAGCTCTTCTTTATCTTTAAGATCTGAAGAAAGATCTGAAATCTCTTTTGAAAGAATTTCTTCCCTAGTATTTTCCTTGTCTAATTTCTTAGAAATTTTACAATTTTTTTCTTCAAGTAACTTGGAAAATCTAAATACTTCTTCATATGAAGGTTATTTATTTTTTGAGTATGAAGTGTCTTCATTAGAAGTACTATTGTCGGAATAGTAATTCTTTTCAAGAGATAAATTTGTTAAAGCCTCGGCAGAGCGTATCTTGGCTATAAGACATGTATGTGGAAAATAAGTATTCACAATGAATCCCATATTCTTTTGAGATGATGAATCATATTATGAAGACTCAATTTCTGAAGATTCTCCATAGCTAGCACTTGAAGTAGTATTATCTTTCAGAATTTTATTAGATTTAGATTTATAGAACTTCTTCCTATTCCTTTCAGAATGCCTCTCTTTTCTTTATTTCTTTTTAAGCATAGGGAAATCAGGTCATTTGTGTCCACTTCTCTTGAATTCATAGCATGTGACCTCTGAATCTTTCTTATCTTTCCATTCCTTCTTATACTTGGATTTGAAATTTCTCTGACTAGCTATCTTGTTCATCCTTCGAGTAAGATTTTCAAACTCATTCTCTGAGACTTCACTCTCACTAGATTCAGATTGGATAACAACCTTCTTAGACTTGGATCTAGTTACTCTCTCAGGATTATTATCTTTCATATGATTTGATTTTGTAGTAAAATCAACAATACCATTCCCATTCTTCTTTTTGATGTTGTCAGCATCTCTCTTCATTCTTGTTTCATGTTAAAGAGGAGTTCCAAACAACTCAATTAAGGAAATTTGAGTAACCTTCCTATTATTATCAATATCTGTTCTCTTTGATTCCCACTCGTTGGGAATAATATCAATAATCTTGTCAACAAGAGCTTCATCATACAGACCTTTCTCTCCCATAGATTGTAAGCTATTCACAATAGTCATGAATCTCTGTTGTACTTTGCAAATGGGTTCACCATAAGGAAAATTGAAACCATGATACTCAGCTCTAAGCATAACTCTTCTTATCTCAATCACTTTAGATGTACCAAAATGAGTAACTTCAAGTTTCTTCCATATACAATTATCTATTTTACAAGAAGAAATTTGTCTATATATGTTCATAGTCATTGAACATAGTAGAGTATTGTTCACCTTATAGTTTAATTGATATTCATGCTTCTCTTGGTTGGTGAAAGCACTTACTTCCTTATTAGGAATTTTATAACCTTCAGTAAGCACAACAAAGTTATCTACTCCATTATTGATAAAGAAAGTCTTTATTAGATCTCTCCAATAATCATAATCATTGCCATCAAAAATTGGTGGTCTTGTAGGATTTAAGTTGTTGATGGAACCAACATTGATTCCTATCATCATAAAAATTCTTTCTGCACAGAAACTTGTTAATAACAAAAGTTCGGATTCAAGGAAAATATTCCTAAGCAAGGAAAATATAGAACAATGAAAAAACTGAGAAAGAAAAACTTATATGTGAGTATAATTATTTCAGAGAACCTGCTCTGATACCAATTGTAGGATTGGTATAGAGTATGAGGTTTCCAACCTCTAATCCAATTGTAGGATCGAAATAACAATGTAGATGCTCAAAATACAAGAGGGAGGGGGGGGGGGGGGGTGAACTTTATACTTTAAAAATTTCATTAAACAAGGAAAGGTCTAATTTTAACAAAGTTAAACTTAAGAAAATTCACAACACCTCTAATGCCAATGGAAAATTGGGACAAAATATGAAATTTCAAACTTCTAGTTCTATGCACTTGCTTAAATCTGGAAAGTGATTTCGAAAAACAGGTTCTGGAAATATGGATCTGGAAAGTGAAACTTAACCAAAGTTTACAATATGAGATTCTACCTTAAAGCGTATAGAATCTAACTAAGTCAGAGTAAAAGTGTAAGGAAATATAAGAAGGTTATACTTTCCTTACAATAAAAAAATGCGGCGAAAAAAAAGTAGTAAAACTACAAGTAACAAGATATAAGTCTTTTAACCCAAAGAAAATGGTATCCAACAACCTTGGATAATGGTCCATTGATTTATAATTTCAAGAAATTCTGTCTTACCCACACCAGGGTAAGCTCTCGATATGAAGATCCGAGTCTCTGTCTTTCTATCCCCGTAAGCCCCCAACTTCAAGGTAGTTGGAACCTCTGTCTTCCTCAGCAAGGAATACCTCAACTTCATGGTGTTGGAACCTCTGTCTTCCTATCCCCAGAAGCCCTCGAATGTAATCACCAACATTCAGAGTCGCACAAATCAAGTCTGCAGAAGGAAAAGTTTGAACAAGTCATTCAAACTTTCTACATGAAGCTTTGAGAATTGATAAGACCCTTTCTCTCTAGAAATCACTTCAACAACATGTATGCATATATGTCAAAGACCAGTTGTGATATCGTTCAAATGAGCTCCTATTTATAGGCGAAATTCCAACGGTCGGCTCCCTCCTCCAACTGTCATATTTTTCTTAAATTTCAGAGGAACCTGTATACGTGTCACTCAACCAACAGTTAGTTAGAAACAGAATGGACGACATCTTTTTATAACAAAAAATGTGTAACTGAAAGCATGAAATCGTTTTATAATGAAACGAGTGTAAGTATAAGAAAAACTAAAGTTCTAAATGTAAGAAAATAAAAGTTCGGATTCTAAACAAAATTGGAATTCGGAGTCTATAACAAAGAGATATTCGGATTCTGTTTTATAGGAATTCATAACCTGAATTCTGTAGAAATACAGAGTCTGAATTTCTAAGGAAATTCAGAGTCTGGTTTCATTAGAGTTCAGAATCTGAACTTACAGAGTTCATATTCGCACTTGTAAAAGTTCATAGTCAAACTAATAAAAGTTTGGAGTTGAACTAATAAAAGTTTAGATTCAAACTCATAATAGTTCGGAGTTGAACTAATAAAAGTTCAGAGTCGAACTAATAAAAGTTTAGAGTCGAACTAATAAAAGTTCAGAGTTGAACTACTAAAATTTGGAGTCGAACTAGTAAAAGTTCGAAGTCGAACTAATAAAAGTTCGAAGTTAAACTCATAATAGTTTAGATTCAAACTAGTAAAATTTTGGAGTCCAGAATTCGGAGTGGAACTATATGAGAGTTCGTATCCATATTTCGGAGTCGAACTATATGAGAGTTCATATTGAGAATTCAGAGTGGAACTTCATTAGAGTTCATATCCAGAATTCGGAATGGAACTTCATTAGAGTTCATATCTAGAATTCTGAATGGAACTTTATTAGAGTTCGTATCCTGAAATCGGAGTGGAACTTAACTACAGTTCATATCCAGAATTCGGATCCTAAACAGAATGCTTCATATCTTAGCATTATATGATTCCAAGGTTTTGGGTATGAACCTGATTTTTATACTTAAGAAAAATATTGCTATGTATAAGGAAATCTAGGTTAAGGTAAATTTCCTTTAAGGAAGGAAATTTTCCTTAGGAAAGTAAAATATAGATTTGCTTAAGTATAAGGTGTTTGAGATTTTCAAAACAAGAAGGAATGGAAAAGTCATAAGGAAAACCTTATTGACTCAACATCTAATCCCCAGTGATTGGTTTTTCTATGGTTTCCCCTCTCTTCCATTACTCACTATTGTGGAAGTGTAATCTCTTGACCACAATTTTTTTTGGTATTGATCTTAATCTTGTGTGATCTAGATTTATTCTTGTGATCTTATTCACCATCATTCTTGTTAGAATTACATGTTCGAAGTATTTTTTGATCACCAGATAAAGGTAGGTTGTCTAAAACCAAACCCTATGGGCCATTTCTATTGTTCAAGTATGTGAAATATTATGAAATTTTACTGACACAACATGAACAATAATTAACTAAATAATAGATGATGATAAATCTTGTGTTAGATTATTTGTTGGGTCCCTTTGTATTTAAAGGTGTTGATACTTGGATTGTGGCTACTCATAGTCTAATCCTACTTTGGAATAATAATGGATTAGATAATGGATTAAAGTATGTTTTAGTTTGTCCAGAGACCTTGTGTGATTTCTTGTGATAGATTCACCTTGAAAAATGGTTAAATTGAAAATTTTAATGGATGATGATAAATTGATAATAATTGGGTGTACATACTGATATGAAAACAAGTTAATAAATATATGGGTAATTTAAAGACAAATGGTAATAATCATAATTAACCATTGTGGATTATGATATGATGTGGTTTTATTTGAGATGTTTTTACTTTTTTTTATGTTTGATGTTGAAATGCTTATATAAAGGGTTTAGAACAGATAATGAAATGATTATATATAGGTCTTGGACTAATTATTCTAAAATGATTATATAGAGAGCCTTTCCTAGACACTAAAATGCTTATATAGAGGGCTTGACCCAATTATGCTATAATTCTTATAGGAATTGGCCTGATTATGCAGTAATTATTATACAGAGGGAATTTCCCAGTTATGTGATTATTCAACGGACATGTGGTTATGGTTATCATGGTTGTACTACATGCTTAGAGATATTTCAGTACAATTTCAAAGCATGTTGATTTCTTTGTATTATATTAATTTTATTAATTAATACCATGTTTTATCACATTATTATACACACTTATTATCAGAATAGTTTTGTTTATACACAGTGGTGTCATCTTATTGAGTTTTACTCATACTCTATTTATAAATCCATATGGTACTCAAGAATATTACATGGATGTAAGTTTGGAAAAGGGAAACAAACCTTATTTTCAATTGTTTTTTGTTGGATGGGTTGGAAAATTTAGGCGGGACCGACATGGGGTTCAGGACCGAGGTCTTTTATTTATTCATGTAAACATGTTATTTTATCTGCATTAATTTTATTTTAACATTTATATACATTCCATCCCGACATTATATTATTTACTATTTTATTTACCTGGTTTTTCATTTACCTTCCATTTGTATGTTGTATTGTTTTCACTATTTTTGTTACTCTAATATTTGTTTATTTCTACTATATTGTAACTCTTTACCAGAGGGTATAGTCTCCCCAATATATTCTTTACACCCCCATTACTAGTCAGTAACCTCTAGCATATGGGGAGGCATGATTGTGGTAGAGTAACTAACCTGATTTATCCATGTGAGAGAGTTTTAGATCGGGGGATGTTACACATGTGTTTATTTATATTCATACCCACCAATTTAATGTCTAGAACACATTTAAATAATATTTTTTATAATACATATCAACTCAGTTAAATATCAATGTTGTGTGTTAAGAAATAAATTTATCTTATTATTCTTTTAAACTAAATTTTAGTGTATTACATTACCCCCTTAAAAAAATTGAGTCCTCATAATTTGAGCCTGAGCTCAATAATCAAGGGTTAGATGTAACGCCCCGGCCCCAACTACCCAGAGTCAGTGCATTACTTCGTAACATTGGCATGATCACAAAAGATCAAGTCTCGAAATTATTATTAGTTTAGTAGCCTTGGAAACACTAGATACATTCATAAATGTTACATTACATCAAAAAGTGAAAAACTAATAACAAAGTCTTCATAGTCCACACTCATATCCTCTTCTGACTATCCCTGCAAGTCATTCCTAAAATACTTCTTCACATCCTGGAAAATATTAAAACATTGAAAGGGGTGAGCTCAGATGCTCAGTAAGGATAACAATATAGCGGAAGCTTTCATCAATAAACATAAACATTTAAGGCAATGTATAACTAAAACAAAATCCTTTTAAACTTGAACTTCAACATAATATGGAAAAAGTAAAATGAGATAATGCCATTCACTTCTTCACATGGATATTCTACTGGTCGAATAATCACATGCAATATCAATAACCACTTTCATAATGATGGAATGCATAATGCCAGACTATCATAACCACGTAGCCAAGGCCTCGTGCCAAGACCACAAATAAGATTTTGTCAAGGCCTCGTGCCAAGACACTAGTTTGTCTCATGAGACCTGTCGATGCATCGAGGAGCTATAGTGGGCTCCACCTGTCACTTATTAAGTCCAATGCATTCCTCATATGAATAGGTTTAAACATATCATAAACCATAACATAATCGTATCACATAAAACATGCTTAAAGGAAACATAACATTTCCACATTTCAATCACAAGATATCAATACAACACATTGATATAATAAGAACACTTTCAAAACCATTTTCAATACCAAAATAAAAGAAAGTTAAAACTTTGTATTTATTTTTCATTAAAAAATGATGGCTTGTAGAGGAAGCCTAAACTCAAATAATCTTCACGGCGGCGGAGAAGTCGTTGTCGCCGCATAAGTATGGAAAGAAAAACATTCCCTTTTTGTCGTTTAGTAAAACGCTTCTTATAAAAAAGATTCCTTTTGAATAAATATAAAAGTCAAAGGGGTTTATACACTGTATAAAAGAAAGTTGTGTATAAAACCAAATATGCCTCAATGAAAGGAGATTGAGACGAAGTCCTTAAAAAGATCATTTTTAAAATAAAATAGATCTATTACGTGTATTCACTATAGGTACACATAAAGAAAGTAAAAATACAAAATAGGACATAATAATATCATGACATAATTTGAAAGTAGGAGATTAACCCTAAGAATGCAAATTGGGTTAAGAAGTTCCATTACCTTGTGTCCGACTTGATTCGACCATTCTTTAACCTCCTGAATAATAAACTAGAGTTAATATCTACCATTTTTAAGTTCATTATCCTTTTTATATCACTTATTACAATGTTATGAATATTATGTAATTATTTAAGTTAATAACGGTTGTTTTGTCGATTTTTGGTACTTGAGTCAACAATAAACTTCTTATAATTACAAGTTGTTTATGTGGTAGAATATCCATTATCTATTGAATTATATTCATGATTTAGATTTCATATATATCATATATATCCAGTATATACATTCATTCATAATATTACGTAACATTTAGAGGTAAGGAATGAAATGCACTGTTCATGGAGACGGTAAGCCGTACATACGCATGAACGCTACTTTCATTTCTATTTCGTATTTAATGGAATGAAATCATAATTATATAAAGGTATAATATAGTTCCAGTATAATATCATATATAATATCATTTAATCCATCATTTATACATCCCACATATGGCCTTAACGATTCACGTCACTTTGAGGGGGCAGTAGTCCGCACTTCCTAAAATGAAATTATCGCGTTTACCCATAATGGAAATCATAAAGTATGCCATAAATGAGAAATACAGAAGAATAAGGAAAAAATAAATATATTATATATCATATATAAATATAGTGACATATTAATGGCCACCTTTGAAGGTGTTATATGAGTGTTGTGCAATCATCATTTCGTGAGGCAGAAATTCACCATCCACAGAAACAGTATGATCTTTAACCATTAGATGTAGGTGTGTGTAAGTGTAGCTCGAATACATCTTATAAAAACATCCTATTATATTGAGGATACTGGTGTTGTTACAAAAGAAATGAATAAAAAGTGCTTAGGGGGTTGGAGAAGAAAAATAAAACAAAACAACATTAGAGAAGACATTACCTCAAAATCGGGTAACTCTTTTTGATTTGAGCCAAAGGCTTCCTTGGGAAGAGTTCTGCCAAAAGTTAGGCTTCTAGGAGTAAGGGGGGAAAGTTGGGAGAGTATTTGGTCAGAGGTTGGCCGAGCTAAATGGCTTTAAAGTGTGAATGAGGTGGTAGAGGTGGGGGCCTTTTATAAGTGGAGAGGAGGGGCACTCTTGGAAAGTAAGGAAATTTTACATTATTATACAATGATTTTCGGATTCTAAAGGTACCACACTTATATAATTCGAGGATAAGGTGATAAGGGTTCTAAATCTACCCATACAATAGTCTTTGGACAAGTTTAAGCCTTGGATTTTACATTATCTTTTCATTTTATTAAAATCGTTAAATAATGAGGTCATCGCTGCATCATCATGATGTCCTAAATAATTTAATTTATTTAATGTCTAAAAATTATAAAAAAAATACTATGATGTAGGAAATATTTTTATCTTTCCAATGACTATTTATAGTCAAAAATATTACTTGTATAACCCCATGTAAAAATTGTTTTAGTAAAACATTTCATGTTTGTGTCATTTTTTACTTTAACATTAAATAAAAGGTATTTATGTCATTTTCCAACTAAAGTGTCTCCATGGGGTCCCCAAGTTGACCCATGGTTGTCTTGGTCAGCCATGGCACATCCAATGAGGGTAGGACATGTGTCAAGCTCATCTCATATTATTAAAATATTTTTTTACCTTAAACTACACTAATTACCTCTAATCGTGATTAAGAACTTAAAAGTTACTATTCACCAAAAATTATTTTAATCTCATTGAACCAAATTTTACTTCTTAATAACAAACATGTATGTCGTATTTTTGAAAATCAAATCACAGAAGTGGTAATATTTCATTTAAACGAAAAATCAGTTATTTAACTACCACTTAGAGGTTTCACTATTCATCAAAAATTGAAGTTTTTCAGAACAATGCCAAAATTTCACCCTAAGCTATAATTGATATTCCGAATTAAAAAATGAAATCTATTTTACGAAATTCCAAACATATAAGTTGCATTAATTAATTTTATAATTAATTCCCGCTGTCACAACAAATAGCGTGTTTTTAAGAAACAATTTATATCAAAAGATTGGCAACTGTTTATGTCCAATTTCAATGTTAAATTAATTCTAATGACCACCATTGGATAAAATGGTAAAAATATATTCTAATTATACTTTAAAGCCACTAAATAGTATAATTTATCACTATAAATTATTTTGATTAAAAAAGTTGTTTTTAAGTATTTTTCACTATTCATAAAAAATTAGAAGTTCTCAGAAAAATACCAAAAATTCAACATAGGCTAATTTCGATATTCCGAATCCAAAAATGAAGTCCATTTTGAAATATAAAATTTCTATAATTTTAAAAAGTGTTTATTACTATTCATAATGGCTACTTTGATTAGTCGCGGTGTTTTAGAACTTGAAGTTGCGTACAATTCAAGCTATTGCATTATTGAATGAGAAGCGTATCGTGGAAGCTCGGGGTGTTATATTAGACATTTAAAAATAAAATTTTTAAAAACCCAAATTATAAAAATATTTAAAAAAATCCTATTAAAAATAGGGAAAGATAAATATGAAGGCCATCTAGAATAATACATAAATATGTTTCCAAATAGGGAAAAATTAGTGGGAAGTGAAAACATGGACATGGAGGAAAAGTAATATCCAAATATTTTTAGAGATTGAAAGAGAAAATGGTCATGAATAAGTTAATGACTTAGAAACAATGAACCAGTGAGGGGTGAAAAGACCATCAATTCATTATAAATGAAGGTAAAAGGAATTTTTTTTATTTTAATATTATTTTCCTAAATTTGAGGGATTATTTTACTATTGAGATAAAGTAAATGGGAAAATATACCAACTTTATTTGTTTCCATTTTAAATCATAATTCCATCATTTGTTACAATTCAATCAATTTTACTTTTATCTCATATCTTACTCCAGGAAATGGATATTCAAGATGAATTTTTCATTCCTAAAGCACTAAAATAAATATTCAATGAATCATAAGACTCAAAATTCATTTCTTATACCTCAAAATATTTACCAAAACCAAAATGGTTAGCATAAGTTATCCAATATGGATATATAAATTACATTAATCTCTAAAACCTCAATAGTAAAAACCAAAGTTCAATTTAATCCATTCCATAAATAGTAAACCTTAATAATCCTCTAAAATATATTTAACTAAATTTAAAACTATAAAATACAAAATATTTGATCTCATATTTTCTTTTCAAGATCATATTTAACATTTACCCCATAAATCATGAAGTAGATCATAATGTCACATACCAAACATGTGAATACCTTGATTCTATTAAACATGATAATAACCTGAATCACTATAAAACCTCAATGAAAACATAAATACTTTTAAAAATTAAAACTATCCTTATTACTCAAATAATATCATAGAATATTTAATATATACCATAAATCCAAAAATTCAATAAACATCATCAAAGATGACCTAAATCAATTTGTCATCAAATAACTTACCAATTTAGAGGTTACCAATACTATACCATTAACTTTATCATTGTAAATCATATATTTATCTCAATTTAACCTTATTATCTCAACATTGGACACATATTAAGGGTTATATTTCCCTCAATAATGTATTTTACAAAAATATATCTTTATTAGAAAATCACTTTTTAGGTCATTCATACCATTAAATGTATCCTTTTAAATCTTGAAATCAAAACTACCAAAACACAATACTTAAACGTTTCATGATTCTTATAACCAAAATACCATTGATAAATACATTTCTACAATTTAATTATTTAATCCTACTAAATAAACACTTCAATCCTTTCACTTTAGTAATTAATATAACATAAGTCCTTATTTTTTCTAAGATTTAACCTTTAGAAAATGATATTTAATTATATAATACCTAGGTTTCCCCTCATTTAAGGAAATCAAATATAAATGGATCGCTAAGAATAAATTTATTTCTATACATTGAAATCATCACTTTTTCTTAAAAATTCATCACTATATTCCCTTATTTTCTACACATAAAATATTTTACTATTCTATTGAGACATTATCTCAGGTGTCAATTTCCACATTTCTAACATGAAGTAAATTGAGACTTCTTTCCTCTATGATAAACACCATCCAAACTCTTAGGGAACTCAATTGTTCACTTCTTTAGTGAGTCAGATATTTGGTTAAGGTATAAGTTGTTAATCATATACCATGATAACTGATTAGTCAAAATCATAATGTCTTTCACTTCAGTCATCATCCCATTTGGTTTCTCAGAATCACTGCATTTTCCATCACATTCACTGTTAACATGTTTCCTCCTAGTTATAGTAATCAAATAAAGAAAAAAAATCAAAGTGTGAGCAACAACAATCATAATCATGAAAAATCATTTATAGTATGTCTAAATCATGACACATTATTTTCAATATATGGCACCTTAGGTTTAACCTAGGTCATCCATGATCATCATCTAATCAAATCCTTCATAATGGATAAATGAAAAATGTGAATTAACCTAATATTATATTATGAGAGTGTCAAAATAGGTGCACAACAATGGAACACTCACGGTTCAATAGAATAATGGTAAAAAATATACACGACCAACTCTTTTTATGGTTATTACCCCTAAATACATCTATTATAATACCACATACACTTATAGTATCCTGATAGAGATATATTGTTAGGAAAACTACATAATCTTTATCTTACTAACACTTTAGGATGTTATCCTATACTTAGGCTTATCCTGAGGGTTTTCAATAAATTTTATGAATCATAATCTATAAAGATTGACTAAAACCTGATCTGATACCAACTATAATAACTCATAATTTTCATACATAAACATCACATCTTATTAATTGAATATTCAATACATAATATTACAATCCATGCCAAAATCATAAAGGATTAGTGTCTTTGGCAAAATAAATACATAAAAAACTAGTTCATAAAATATCTACATCATCTCTCACTTAGTTTTTCATAATCATCACCCTTCTTAGACACATTATACTCAAAACATTTGTTCACATGATTATATCCTGGGAAAAATAAAACATAATAAAGGGTGAGTTTAGATGCTCAGTAAGGGTAAATAAGGGAGATATCAAAGATCATTTAAATATAGCATGACCATAATGGGTATGAAAACTCGATGTTAACATTTAGAAATCATACCCAACAATTCATAGATCATAAACTTGAGTCATGGAATAAATCTTAGAAATTCATAAGACATGAATCATAAAGGGATCAAAGAACACGATCCATGAGAACAAAATATTAGCATATGATCATGTCATAAAAGAGTAACATAAGTTTTTAATAATCATAAGTAAAGAAATATCATTTCAAAGTAACCCATCAAGATATTTACAACATGTTATTCTTTAGATAACCACCTCTTTACCTACTTTGTACTTCGGATAACCTCCAGTGTACCCTCTTTCAATCTTGGGATAACCTCTAGTGTACCCTACTTTTTTGAGATTGGGATAACCTATTGTATACCATTTGATCTTATAGAACATTAATCATCACACAATGAATTTTAGGTCTATATAATTTCAGGATCACCCATTACATAACCATAAATCCATGCATATGTATACCATATGATTATAAAAGCGTTAATCATAACTTAAACCATGGAAAATAAAATGGGTTTCATCGATATTTCACCATTATAACCATAATAAATCCATAGAAATAACAAAGATGAATTCATTGGATCATATCCCTAGTACAACCTAAGTAACATCAAATTATGTTATCATAGATGAAAAATTCCCTTAAAATGTCTATGGAACATTTCTTGATGAAAATACCCTTATCACTTTAAAATCACTTATTAAAAATAAATAAATTTCTCAAATATTAAGAAAAAAAATTCATTAAAAATAAACTTGTAAAATTATAAATAAATATTAAAATCATTGATCATTCATGATAGGGGAATTTTTATCATATCATATATATTAAAACAAATATTACTTTCACATTTTTGGTAAAAATTTAAAAGTACTTCATTTAGAAAATGATAATAATATTCCTTTTAAACCATTTTTTGAAAATTTAAACATGGTTAAAAATAACCTTAAAAAATAACCTTAAAAAATAATATTAGAATAGTTAAAATAATATTGAATATATTTTTGGAAAATTTTTATATGTAAGAAAAAGTATTTTCAACCAAAGAGATAAATAAAACCAATTTTTCATTAAGAAAACATTCTTTCAGTCTCTTGTGTACTCAAGGAGTGGAAAATTAAAGGAAAACATGTATTATCATGAAATAAAAATATGATAATATAATGAAATGGATTTATGAAAAACTGATCATATAATTTCTCTCAATTTAAATTCAATTTTAAATAATCCTGATTAAAATGAGATTGAAAATCTAATTTCATGATACTTGAAATATGTAAACAGTGAAACAGATTCATGATAGGAGAACTTGAAATTGGAAACAGAAATTAGTTGTCATTTTCTGTCACCTTTGTAATAGAACTATGGAATGCTATTTTATCATGATAAGAGAACATAAATACACTTTAAATAGCAGATACATGTTTGAAAACAACTACAGGAACCATGATTTTCAACAATAGCGGGTGTGCAGATCAGATTAAAATTCATGTCATCAAAATATGCAGTCCACAGCCTTCTAGTACTACCATGTATCATTGATGTACAATAGTAGTTTTTCATGTTTTTTGACAGTTATATTGATCTCTGAAATATATAATTAGACATTAATGTGAGTAAATGAGACATATTACTATGAAAAAAACCTGGGTAATGTAGTGAAGTGAAAGAAAAATCATAAAAAAATGGCTTATTTGTTTACAGTAGTCATCTATGAAAAGAAGCTTGATAAAAAATCAATGAAAAAAATTGATAATATGAAAATGAAAAATCAATACTAATTGAAATAATATAAAAGTCAGTACTAATTGAAATATAAAAAGTGGTTAATCTATCCAGCTTGTCACCCTCCCCCCAATTTTCCAGCACCTCCTCCTACCCCCTACCCAGCTGTACCCCTCCCCTTGACCCTCATTGCTTGTCTCCCACCCAATCCCAACAGCTCCCCCTCCCACCTCAGCCTCCCCCCTGCCTAGACCCTTCCCCCACCACTCCCCCCTTAACCAACCTCTTCCCCCAGTATCCCCCTCCCCCCTGCCCTCATCCTCCCCTCCCCTCCCCTCCCCTCCAACCTGCCCAGCCCCCTCCCCCCTGCCCTCATCCTTCCCTCCCCACCCCTCCCCTCGAACCTGTCCATTCCCTCCCCCCTCCCCCCTGCCCTCATCCTCCCCTCCCCTCCCCTCCAATTCATGAAACATGATCAAATAATAAAAACTAACCCAATTTCAGTACTTCATCTAACTTGTAAAGATCCACAACACTAAAATGCGTCAGTACTAACCTTGCCATGACGGGGAATTAAAATTGATTATATTGAATATATTGAATTCATAATTGTATAATGAATTTAAAAAATGACTACAATTTCATAAAATGTATAAAGATACATACCTTGTCCCTCCACCAACTCGAATACCCTTTTAGTAACATCCTGTGGGTGTGTCAAGAATGCAATAGTTTTGAAGATATCCAAGTGAATGAGACTTCATATTCTGTAAAAGAGTATCCATCATAATGAAAATCAATTTAAAGAATGAATATAAATCATGTTAGAAATGCATACAACATTTTTAGATATAAAACATACACAATAGATGTAACACCCCAGGTAAATAAAGAATATGAAAATTTCATATTTATCCATATTTGTGAATAAAATATTAATATGACATTAAAGGGGATGCTATGCTCGATGGCATACCCAACACACAACAACGAGTTTCTTGGGAATCTTACGTTTCACTCTAATAATAATATAATATTATTTTAAATGGTAGTTAACGCCTAGATGTTGTGATGGCGGGAATGAATAGAACTAACTACAAAATTATTATATATGTTTGTCAAATATTTTTACTTTTTACAATAAATGTTAGAGGATTAAAAATGTGAATGAATCCAATTTTAAGCGTAAACATTCTAATATTCTTTAAAAGGTCGACTAACCGCCTTTTGATGGCGAACCTCTTTTAAATAAAAATTTTGAAAATGGTATGTGTTATATTTGACAAAATAAAATTCTTCTTTAGAATCGGGACATCAAAATTTACTTTGTGTAAATTTTTGGTATTTTTTCAAAAAAGTTAAAATTTTAATGAATAGTGAAAAATGTTGTATTTTAATTCAAAACCTATTTTTAATCTAATTTATTTATATGATTAGATTATATTTTGAAATGGTTTTAAAGTTAAATTAGAATATATTTTTACCATATAATCCAATTGTGGTCTTTGGAATTAATTTCACTTTGAAATCAGACTTAAACTAGTGTCAATCTTTTGATACTTATTGTTTCATAGAAACACGCTATTTGCTATGACAGCGGGAATTAATTATTAAATTAATTAATGTGACTTATATGTTTTTAATTTTGTAAAATAGACTTAATTTTTGAATTCAGAATATCAAATATAGCTTAGGGTGAATTTTTGGGATTTTTCTGAAAAACTTCAATTTTTGATGAATAGTGAAACCACTAAGTGGTACTTATAAAAACTGATTTTTTTGTTTAAATGAAATTTTTCCATCTTTGTGTTTTGAATTTCAAAAATCCGACATACATGGTTGTCATTAAGAAGTAAAATGTGGTTCAATGAGATAAAAACAATTTTTTGGTGAATAGTAACTTATTAAGTTTTTAATCACGATTAGAGGTAATTAGTGTAGTTTAAGGTAAGAATAATGTTTTAATAAAATGAAATGACCTAGACACATGTACTGCCCTCATTGGATATGTCATATCCGACCAAGACAATCCATGGGTCAACTTGGGGACCCCATGGAGCCACTTTGGTTGGAAAATGACATAAATACCTTTTTATTTAATGATAAAGTAAACATGACACAAACATGAGATGTTTTACTAAAAAATTTTTTACATGGGGTTATAAAAGAAAGATTTTTGACTATAAATATTCATTAGAAATATAAAAAGATTTCCTACATCATAGTATTTTTTTTATAATTTTAGACATTAAATAAATTAAATTATTTATGACATCATGATGATGCAGTGATGACCTCATTATTTAATGATTTAAATAAAATGGAAAGATAATGTAATATCTAAGACCTAAACATGTCAAAAACCTATTGGATGGGTGGATTTAGAACCCTTAGCACCTTATACACGAATTATATCAATTTGGGACCTTTTAAATCCGAAAATCATTTTCAAATAAAGTAACATTTTCTTACTTTCCAAGAGTGCCCCTCCTCTCCTCTTATAAAAGGCCCCCACCTCTACCTCCTTACCCACACTCCCAAAGCCTTGGGATCGGCCAAACTCTGCCCATGTTGTCTCTACACTTCCCTCTCTTACTCCTTGAAGCCTCACTTTGGGCAGAAGGCTTCCCAAGGAAGCCTTTGAGCTCAAACCAAAGGGAGTTACCCGATTTTAAGGTAATGTCTTCACTTGAGTCCTTTTGTTTTATTTTGCCTCTCCAACCCCATAAAATCTTTTTATTCATTTATTTTGTAACAAATACAGTATATTAAATATACTAGGATGTTTTTATATGAAGTATTCGAGATACACTTAAACACACCTACATCTAATGGTTAAAGAACATACTGTTTCCGTGGATGGCGAATTTCTGCCTCACCAAACGATGATTGTTCAACACTCATATAACACCTTCAAAGGTGGCCATTAAGATGTAACTATATTTATATATGATATATAATATGTTTATGTTTTACTTAAGCTTCTGTATTTTTCTTTTGTGGCATACCTTTATGGTCTCCATTGTGGGTAAACACGATAATTTCATTTTAGGAAGTGCGTACTACCGCCCCCTCAAAGTGATGTGATTCATTAATGCCATATGTGGGACGTATAAAGGATGGATTTAAAGTTATTATATATGATGTTATACTGGAATTATAATATACCTCTATATCATTATTATTTCTTTCCATTAATGTATGAGATAGAAATGAAAGTAGCGTTCATGCGTACGTACGACTTACCGTCTCCATGAACGGTGCATTTCATTTCTTATCCCCATATGTAATGTACTATTATAAGTACATATTTATAATGGATATATATAATGTATGTTACATATAAATGATGAATATAATTCTGTAATTAAAATATACATTCCTCTCATTTAGTTTTAATTCCATTAATATGACAAAGAAATGAAAGTAGCGTTCATGCGTACGCACGGCTTACCATCTCCATGAACGGTGCATTTCATTTATTACCTCTATATGATTATGTAATATTATAAATACATGTATATTCTAGATATATATGATATATATTATATCCAAATAATGAATATCATTCTGGATATAATGAACCTTTGACCACACAAACAACATGTAATTGTAAGAAGTTCACTTTCGACTTAAGAACCAAATATCGACAAAACAAACATTATTAACTTAAATGATTAAATAATGTTTATAAAATGGAAATAAGTGATATAAAAGGAATAATTAACTTGAAAAAGGTTTTTAAGCAAATATAAATTAACTCATGTTTATTATTCAGGACGTTAAAGAACGATCGAGTCAAGTCGGACCCGAGGTAAGGGATCATACTCCTCTCTTTCTTTTTAAGTACGCTCTTTTATGTCATTCCTTTTAAAGATCATCTTTCTTGTTATTGGGAAGTTATTTTATATTAATATTACTATAATTTTTATGTTCATATGATGAGAGACTCTATTCTCTCTCATCAATCAATTTTGGAAGTTTTGAGTGGTGCTGTTAGGCTGCCGAATTTTCGTAAGAGATCTAACCTCTCTCTTTCTTTTTAAGTACTCTCCTTTATGTCACTTCTTTAAGAAACTATTTGTTATGTTGGGGGATATTCTTTAATATTTCTCTTTCTGTAAACAATATGTTAATATGATGAGAGACCCTATTTGATCTCATCAATCCATTTTGGATGTTTTAAGTGGCACCGTTAGGCTTGCCAAGTTTTTGTAAGGGATTTTCATCTCACTTTTATTCCTGTGAGATTTATGCTACATTTTCCACAATTTCCTTTGATTGGTGTATGTACTGCCCATTATTATACACTTTGTGTAGTATAATTTCATTTATGGGTATTCACATCTTCATTGTATGACCCTTCTTCCATGGGGTGTACGTTTCGAAGTTACCCAACTCGGTAAGGGGACCTTTCACCCTCCTTTTTTTTAAAAGACTTCTTTTGTTATGTCTTTTAACTCACATACTATTATGTTGGGATATATTGTTATATATCCGTATTTATGTAAATTTTATATCCAAGTGATGAGATCCCCTTTATCTCTCTCATCAACCCTTTTTGTAAAATTTTATGTGACGCCGTTAGGCTGTCGAGTTTTACCAAGGGAACTTCTTAACCCAATTTTGATTTCTTTGGGTTCAACATGTAGTTATTGAATATGTCATCCTTTGAATATGTGTGAATAAAATTTTATTGTTTTACACTTAATATCCACTTATATTTGGTGTATTTATATTTTTTACACATAATTATGAGATTGATTTATCCTTAATTTAAGGATACCTTCCTTATAATGGTTTTCATCTCATTTTACATTTCTTTTGAGACTTCATTGTTGTTATACACCAATTCACTCTTATATGGTGTATATACTGTCCTTTGACATATTATATCATGAATCCATTTATTCTCATGATATTATAAAGTTCGGATTAAATGTTATTCTGCTATTATTTGTATTCAAGAGTCTCTCATTTTGTTAAAAACTATTTAACAAAAATATCGTTTTAAATGTTTTAAGGATTTATTATTCTAAATCTTTATCTTTAATGTCCATGTTTTTGAAATGGTTTTCAGTATTTATTTATATGGACATTAATGTTTTAAAATTATAATTCCATTAAAAGCTTCAAAGTGGTATGGGGACACTTTGATTCAAAAATCTCTTTTGAATGGTTTTTGAAAATGGATTGATTAATTCAATATCTGGGAATTACTTATTTTGATTGAAAATGAAATGTTGTTATTGAAATGTTTATATTTTCAATATTTTATGTGTAATTATGGCACTTGGAAATTTTACGGGTGGTTACGTGATAAACCATATGACGGGTGGTGCCGTGAATACCAGGACGGGTGGTTACGTTATAACCTCCAATGCATTGGGTATGGAAGTCGGCCGTATGGATATTCCATTAAGTATGTATGGAAGTTGGCCGAATGGATATTCCATTAAGTGATATGTGTGGAGGTCAACCTTATGGTTATTCCACTTAAGTATGTTTATGTCCTAAGTTACCTTTATATGTTATGTGATCTTTATATGGGTTTTATGGTGATCTTTTGGTTACAGAAGGGTAAGTAATGAACTTTTATTCAGCGAATAGTTTTTTACTACTTCAAAAAGGTGAAAAGTATTACTTTGATAAAGTATATATGGTTTACTTGTTGTTTTGAAAAACTAACAGTTTTCATTCTTTGTGTATCTCTTACTGATCTTTTTATGCTCATTCCCAAGTTTTTGAAATGTTTTTCACAGGACTTAACGTGGAATAGGGTCAATGATGGGATCAAGGGAAAGTCATGCTACCTAAAACATGGAACTAGACATGATTCTTTTTAAGAGTTTTATTTTATGGAAACTTAGTAGAAGTTTATACTTTGTAATCTTTTTGAGATGTAATAGTTATGTCCTAATTCTCTAAAACTCTAAACCTGAAAAGATCCTCAATGTGAATTATTCATTTAATTCAATATTAATTAAGGTTTAAGGCTGGGGCCTTATAATAGATCCCATTTCAGCCTCTGCTATTCTTGAAAAAGATCACCACCATGAAAATAGAGACAACCAAAATGTTCTTGAAAAATAAAAAAAAAACCAAACCATTCAGTCATTTTATTGTTACCTTAATTTCATTTCATGATTTGAAGAACAATATAACCTGAACTGTTCCCCTGAAGAAATATTGGAAATCAAAACAGGAAATGAAAATCATATTTAAAAAAATAAAATTTTAGAATTAATTTTTTAATGGATTTAAAAAATGACTAAAATGTCATAAAATGTATAAAGATACATACCTTGTCCCTCCACCAACTCGAATAACCTTTTGGTAACATCCTGTGGGTGTGTCAAGAATGGAATAGTTTTGAAGATATCCAAGTGAATGAGACTTCATCTCCTGCAAAATCAAATTCATCATAATGAAAATCAAGTTAAATAATGAATATAAAGAAGGTTAGAAATACAAACATCATTTTTAGATATAAAACATACACAATAGAACCAATTTCACCCTCTTTTATTCTTGAAAATGCTCACCACCAGCAGCTCTCCCTCCCACCTCAGCCTCCCCCTGCCCAACCCATTCCCCCACCACTCCCCCCCTGCCCAACCTCTTCCCCCAGTAGCCCCCTCCCCCCTGCCCTCATCCTCCCCTCCCCTCCCCTACCCTCAAACCTGCCCATTCCATCCCCCCTGCCCGCATCCTCCCCTCCAACCCACCCAGCCCGTCCCCCTACCCTCATCCTCCCCTCCCCTCTCCCCTGCCCTCATCCTCCCCTCCCCTTCCCTCCCCTCGAACCTACCCATTCCCTTCCCTCCTTCCCTCATCCTCCCCTCCCCTCCCCTCCCCTCCAACCTACCTAGCCCCCTCCCCCCTGCCGTCATCCTCCCCTCCCCTCCCCTCCTACCAAACCTCTTCCCCCAGCATCTCCCTCCCCCCGTCCCTCATCCTCCCCTCCCCTCCCCTCCCCCCTCCCCCCTGCAGTATATGTCTTATATAGAAACAGAGAAAACCAAAATATAATAATCATCTGTTTAATGGAAAATTTGTACAGGTCATACCGATATATAAAGCTTCCTCTATCTTTCATGAAGCCTTATGTAAGTGTGAATTGATGCTTAAATGGACAACCACTTTTGGATGAAGGTTGAAAATAATTATATGCATTTGTTTAATATAGATGATAAAAAATAAACTGTAAAAAAGTTACAGTGTATCGCCTATAAAAATAAAAAACGATACATGTGTGTGTTATATTTGTTATAACTGGTTATCTGTAACCTATAATAACATTAGAGTTAAAAGTTGATGTAAATATGCATAATGTAATTTGAAAAGTACAGGTTCAATGGTTGTTTTGATACCTTGAAAATTGGCCTCATAATGTCAGTCAATTTTTTCAGGCTTGTTGATTTCGCATCATGTCGAGACATTGAAACTGTTTGTTGGATTTGATCGATCTAGACAGAATTGATGATGGATGTCATGAATCAATCAAAACTGTCCATGTTCACATTAACTCTAAATTTAACCTGAACATGTTGCCAGAACCTTCATTAAAATCTACTGGAGATGAATATGTTTAGAATTGATTCATCGTCTTTCAGACATAGCTAGAAATAAAGAGCAAGATGGAATCCAGTTTTCTATAGTAGGCTATATACAGGTAGCCTGTACTTCTTGGGTCTCCATAGCAGCAGAAAATGTTAGGGAGCGATAAAAAGAATTTTGAACATCTGCAACCATAAGTGAAAAGTAGTGTTTCCATCACATCAATTATCTATAATAATCCTTATAATTGAACATACCAAAGGATATGGGAGTCCACATTATAGTGTATCAACATCAAAATAGAGGTATCTCTAAAATTCTATCATTCTTTGAGTGGAAAGAAAACCCTACAGATCAGTATTCTGTTGAGCATCAGTAATGGAGAGATGTTTCATTAGAGGTGTCACATCTATTATTTATAGGAATTACATTAGATGATTAGAATAAACATGGGTATAGAAGTAAAAAAATAAGCGTTTCAGTTGAGAAATAAAGTACAAAATTCTTAGAGATTGAGAAACTAAAAAATACTCAACGGTATTTTTTTCAGTGGTATTTTAGATCAAAAAATCATCAGACAAGGAATCTTGCTAATATGATACAACAAAAAATTACTTAGTGGTGCTTGTCCTCCAAAATTTTATATTTTTCTCTCAATTTACCTATAATTTTTGAATAATAGAGTAGACTGTAAATTAATTCAAAGGGAATAGAAGGAAAACAATGTATAATGTTTCTCTTCCCTTCAGTGAAAGCACATCAACAAACATAAAACCACTAAATGTGTGGGTGGAATTAAATCACACCAAAATCAGGAAGAAGACTGATAAATACACTGGAGGAACAACTTAATCCACCAATCCACTGAGGTTAGAGTCATAAATCAATAGGATTGACTATTCTAAAATAAATTTTTTGGAATCATACCTCTACTCCCAATCAATATTCCTGTCATTTGGGTCCTCTTGAAGAGTTGTAAGTGGTACAGAAACTATTACATTATGCATTGAAAAGATTATGATGCCTCATACCTGGTGCTCAAGTAAATTTCATTCCTGGACATCAAGGGGAAACAATTGACTATAAGTGGTACAATCATCTCATATGTAGTCTTCATTATCAACTTTAGAAGGCTGACACCATTTCCAACTTGGCCAAAAGGAAACATCATGTTAAAAACTTTCTGGCCTAAAATATATTCATTGGTATAAAATACCTTGATGATGTTCATGGTGGAGTAGCAGCTGGCCTAGTTAGGCTAGAAGTTGGCTACACATCCTCAATGATGACCTCTAACTCTTCTTTAAGAGACTCCAGAGGCTGACTGGTCTTCTAGGATTTCCTTATTTTTTATCCCACTCTATTTCAGAGGAATAGTGGTAGATGCAGATGGGTGAACTTTATGATTTCTAGAGGAGTCAGTATTAGCACTTAATCCAAGTACACCAGAACAACTTCCAATGCCACTTACATAAAAATTCATAAAATATGAAATAAATTCCTAAATTTAAGAAATGTAATACAAAAACTAAAAATGATAATTTTGAAAATAAATTTAATTGAGAATGTGTAATTGAAATAACACAGAACAACTTAAAAGAAACTAACATGGAATGTAAAGTGAATGTAATGTACATTGAGAAGGAAAACACCAAATTGGCTAAATTTCTAATTCCACAAGAGTATATGGTTGATGCAATGTGAAAATATATGATTGAATCAGTTTATGAATGGTCATGTACTAAACGGTGATGTCTAATACATAAATGTGGGTCTATTTTCAAAAATATGTGAAACCAAATCATAAGGTTGGCTGGTTTTCAAGCAGTGAAATGGTATATGCATTTTTTATAGAAATCATAAACACTGGAACACTAACAATGGGATATGTGAGAACACATATTTTTTTGAGCTCTGGATCTATAGGGTTATTGAGGACAAAAAGTTGTATAGTAATGGTGGTAGATAGAATGAAGTGAATCTGTATTTTTTGATTCATAAATGCAGATATATTATATAACAATAGTGAAATTCTGTATGAGTAGACATAAATTAAAAAAATTAGAGCAGGGCAAAGAGTTAGTCCACTATGCATATAGTCTAAGACATTTTAAAAAAACATCAATGAATCGAACAGGGAATCTTCATGAATGAAACTAGAAAAATTTACATTGAATGATATAATTTAAGAATTACTAAATTCTAGGATGCTTTGAAATGTCTGAATAAATCAATATCATCCATGGAAAAAAATTGATGATGTAAGAATGACCAAACAGAAGAAGCATATTCCGTAAATATTGAACTGGAATAGGTGTTGTATAAAAATATTGTTTGAAAATACACTATTAAACTGAAATTAATAATTCTTGGAGAGAAGGGGAAAAATATCTAGAAATTGAGAAGAACACACCTTTTTCTTATCTCTAGGTCTGTAGGGTCTCAGAAGACATACAATCATATAAAAATAGTGGAATACTGAACATTGTGGATCCCTATTTACTGATCTGTGAATGAAAATGTATCATATTTCAGCATTAAAATTTAGTATGATTAGAGAGAAATGTGAAACATTGACATGGAGTAAAATGTTAGAGATTTTATCAAATAAATATTACTGTATGAGGGATCTATCTGTAACATGTTGAATCTCTAGTTCGGTAAAATGTTTACCCATCGGTAAGATCTACGAAACAAAAAAAATATTTATTATTTCCATGATATTTAGAGAACATACCCGTTTCATAGATCTGGATCTATAGTCTCTCTGGATAAGGTGTCATTGATGGTAATAGGGTTCGTGAAGAGGTTTAAGGGTGTCCACCAGGACAGTTAACAGTGAAATTGAAGCACGTTGACAGTAATAGAGACCTGGTAACCGACCAAGAAGGACTTGAAAAGAACCCATTTGTAATATATAAAAAATTATGTAATACTCATACATTTAGGCCCCCAATAACAATTCAATATTTGAGTCATAAGTTGTATCTAAAAAAATAGATGTAAGTATAGTAGTTAAAAAATTAATAAGTAGTTTTAATTCAAAATGTATAGTGAATATAACATCCATGTACCTTTGGTTCAACTTGGAGAGGTCGTGTTGAAAAAACAAATTGTTTGAATATTTCACTTAGAGATGTAGTATAGCCATGTTTCTGAATGTGGTACATACAAAATAAAAATTTAAATATGATGATATAAAATTATAGATAGCGAAGTAAACATAAAATGAATTTAATGTATATGTGTAAGTGTTTTTCACAATTTGAATCTACACCATTTATCTTGAATATGAACATTATTTATCATTATTATATTTTATAGATTTGTTAATAACCGTTGTAAAAAAGGGTTATTTTATTTGTATGTTTGTTATAAGATATCAATGAAACAAAGACAAATGAATATCAATAACACAACTTCACTTGCAATTTCACTACCTCGTCTTATCCCCATGACATGATTGCTGTAAAATCAATGTGAGAAACAAACCAAGAAAAATGGAATAAAAAACTCTCAAATGAATAGTCCAATACAATGATCACTCTCATATCTTGACCTGTTAAATCCTACAGAAGAATTCCAATTATAAAATTATCAACCAAACTAAGCCTTGCGAAGTGTTCTTGATGCAACCTCAAATTAAAAAAGGGACAATCGTATCATCTAGTTAGTCCAGGTTCCTAGATCATTTTTCTATTCATACAAAAATTAGATTTAGAGATAAATTAATGGATGGTATATATGATTTCCACTATACCTATTTAATTAACTCTTTGTATAGTAGTGTGATGTGACTCTAAAAGAAATGGACTACACCAACCTAATTACATGGAACTCAAGTGTGGGTTGTTTCAATTAGTCAAGGTTCCTTGATCATAAAACATGACATTAAATTATATTTCTCATTCTTCCTAGAAACAAAAATATAAATAATAGGAAAAAGATATGGAAATTAAGAATCACATATCACTATTTGTTATATTCCAACTCAAATGACATAATTAATTTACAGATTTGAAAACAATGATAAAACCAATGAATTACTTCTAAAAACATAAATAATGGAAAACATCATGTAAAAATTTTCATTGGGAATTAAAGAGAACAAAAAAAATCTACCATTCCTACAAAGTACTCTAGGAAACTCATTACTATAATAAATTTAGAATTAAAACCATCATTTTTAACTACAGACGCATTGATACATGTGATTAAGTTTTTGTGACTGCAATAATGTTGTCAACTGTATTGTTAGAGAAAATGTGAATTGTTTTACCTCTTAAATAATTTAGGAATGAATTGATTGTAGTACCATAGATTCTATTTCTGTATGTTTCATGTGAAGAACAATAGGATCTTCAGATTTATAATGTTGGGTTACCAGTAATATACACATAATTTTATTGTATTTATAGTTTCATTTTAAAACTACAGAAAGTGGGTTTTCCTTTTCTATGGTTTGTCATAGGATAAATCAGAACTAAATTCAAATTTCGTGGACCATAATTTTTTGTCGAAGGTGATCATGTTAATGGAATACGAATAAAATGTAGGTGGAGTTAAAGGTAGTAATTTCTTATAGCGGTAGAAGTAGTTTTGCGAGATAGGGAACTTTCCTGGAGTTGAAGCCGAAAGTTGGTGTTGTAGCCGATCAAGATACTTGGACCGCTTGTTTCAGTGGCCATTGCAAGGCATGAATTGTAGGTAATTGTATGCGTGTGTTGAAGAATCAGGCTGAAATATAGATGAAAAGGTAGGTACAACGGGATCTGTGAGATTGTAGAAATGCAGACATGCAGATGTGGGAAGAATGTAACCAGACTCGATGTAGCTTACCAATGCTCCGATACCAGAAGATTGAGGGAAGAAATTTTAATGTAGGAGTAGTCGATCGCAAACCCTATTGATTGAAAGTAAGATCAGTCGATCGCAAACCCTATAAAGTGATCTAGGAGAACAGATACAGGATGAAACTTGAATATAAGAGAACTCGATCACAAACCCTTCCGTAGCACGATTAATACTGTAAGATTCATATACTTATTCAGGCTGCACGGTGGAAACTTAGAGCACGTTGAGGGTTGGCAGACAGCGACAGGAGGAGACAGGAGGAATATTGGTAGAGCGGTGTAGAAATCTGAAGCACAGAATAAACCCTAAATAGGAGGGTGGAATTGAGGAATCACGGGGGGTATGCGATTCCCATCTCTGGAGGTGTGATTGAGGAGCAGAAGAATGTGTAGGGCTGGAGTGCCGATGAATCGTGGTAGCCGCGAAACCCTATTCGAGAGGGAGCTGGAGGAGAGCGCACGTGGGGGTAGTCGATGTTCTCATGCGATGAATGTAGGAATAGGCGGGGGGGGGGGGGGAATTGGAGAGTTACATGGAGGAAGGATAGAGTGACACGTAGGGTAGGAAGAATCTTTCTTTAGTATAGATAATTGATTTCAAGTGTTCAATAGATTTCTAGACACGCAACACAGAGCTTTAACTAAACTATGATATACTATTGAATTTGTATTATTTAAATGTGGCTATTATAACCAAGCCATTAAATTAGAAGGTATTAATTAGGATAACCATATTATGAAAAATATGTATAAAGGTTTTACATAATGAAAATTTATTGATTAATTCAAAATAAATAAGTACTCAATTTTTAGTAAAGACATTTTATGCTTCAAAAATATGTTTTCTTTAGAAATAGTTTTTATGGCATTTTGTGCTCAGAAATTATAATTAATTTAAAATATTTTTATAAAATATTTTAGTAAATTAATATAATTATTCATATCAGCATGAAAGTATTATAATAGAATTAATATTTGACACATTTTCCAAAAAAATTTATTTTTATGTGAAGTGTGAAAAATATCAATTTTTGTAAAACTGTCATTTATTTTCATTGAATAAAGTAATTTTAAAGTACCATTATTTTTATAATTTTATTTTAAAGTAAAAAATATCTAATTTCAATATAAATAATAAAATTAATTACAAATGAGCATTCATCATACTTGATTTTGGTATAATTTCATTTTTAAGCGTAAAATGAGTAAAACACGGTTAAAAGTATAAGATAAGGACTAAAAATCTAAAAAACACTTAAATTCATTTCATTTTATTGGTTCTTTTCAACCTTAATCATCTTATATTATATTTTTTGTCAATTTATTTCTAATTTATTTTGATAATGACCTTAATATTATTTTAAGTAAAGAATAGATACAAAATGTCACTCTCTTTGTTTTAACATCTATAATATGTTTTCATAGGTACCACAATAGGTTATTTTAAGTTATAAATAGTTATTATAAATATGAATTAATTGTTTTTATCATGATAATTTATATTTTATTTTTATTTATGGAATAATTATCTTAAATACTTATGCAACACCGAAATAATGCTTGATCAAGTAATAGAAAATAAAATAAATGATTTTAAAAATATTAAAATTAATAAAATTTGGATGAATTATTGTTCTCCAAGAATTTTTTAGATAAATATAAAATATTATTTAAGTTTTAAAAGTGTATATTAATATTCCATTTCTATCATGTTGTCTTTTAATCCAAACTATGTGAATAACCCCCAAAATGGATTTAATGATATCTTATGTTAAATAAAAATTTATTAAATTATTTAATATTAATAAAATTATTATATTTATACAAGTTAATTATATATGGTCTATAATTTCAACCATTTTCCACTTATGGGTAAATTTTCCTTTTATAGTAACTTTATTTACCCCCAAAAGAAATAAACTTTAATATCGCGGTAATCATCAATATGGTTAACAAGGGCATAAAACTAATAGATAAGTGATAAATATCACTTAAGCAATTAAATTTTATTATATTAGAGGATAGAGACTCATAATAATAAAATATTATAAATATATCAAAATTTATTAATTTCAAATGAAAAATAATTTATTATATTTAAATATTTTTTGTTATTCCAAGTGTGTCCTTTCTTTCATTATAAAAGTAGACCACCCATACTCTCTTCCTAACACAACCTTGATCCAATTATCTTGAAAAAACCATGAAAAAAATTATAAACATAATTATTCAAGTTATTATGGTTATTAAATCTTTAAAATTCCATCCCTAGGGTCCTTAATAATAAATCCAATGGAGGTCTCTCAAAGAGAAGGTAATTGTTTTAATCGATCTTTTTCATTTTACTAATTTATTTCTTTCCTAACCATTAAAATATAAAAACATAATTATATACCATATAATAAGATGTTATTATGTTTATTTAATAACCTCTATCCGTAGTTGGGGTTTAGCTTAGTGGTAGGCACCCTGTAATCCTACATGAAAAATGGGGGTTCAAAACCCATTGGGCGCAGGTTACTGTAGCAGCACTATAGCGGCACTATAGCAGCGGCGGTACTATTGATAGGTGGGTACTTTAGCAGCAGCATGGCACTGTAGCAGTGGCGGTACTGTGCGGGTATGGTAGCAGCCAGGTTACTATTCACAGAATGGCAATTGGGCAAAAAAATAGGCCTACGGGCTATGTAATGGGCTATAAACTCACTGGGTCTTCGAGCTATGTAATGGGTCTCCCTCTACCAAGTTAAAAATAGGTCTTTGATTTGATTTAATAATAAAAATGAGGCTTCGAACCCAACCTTTAATAACCTCTATCCATCTCCTTTTCCAAAAAAAGGGAAATGAATGCATCACTCGTATGTTCGTGTGGACTACTACCTCCACACAGTGATATGATTCATTTTCCATCACTATATTTCATGATTGGGTATTATTATGGATTTAATGTTTATATAAGATACTTATGATATAATTATTGTTCTTAAATTATAATATCTTATCTACATTCTTACCTTCTCATCCTTTAGAAGATGATAATGTCGCTCGTGCGTATGTGTGGACTACCACCTCAATAGAGCAATGTGATTCATTTATCATGTCCACTTTACATGAATGATAATAAGTATAAATTTAATGATTATATATTATATATATAATATAATAATCATTATATAAATTTTAATTATTGTTACCTTTATTTTGTTCTATCCGTTGAAAAGTGGAAACATCACTTGTGCGTACTTATAGACTACCGTCTTCAAGAAGTAATGTAATTCACTTATCATCACTGCTTTATATGATTTATTATAAAAGTTTATATTATAAATAAATATTATACTTATGTAATCATTAATATTATGTATATTATGAAACCGTGACCAAGGTAAAATTACCAAAAACATCGAACCAGAACATGCATGGAAAATATACCAATTTTCACCTAGAATGTTTATTTTAATAAAGAAATTGTTAATAAAAGGATAATTAGAAATCATAAATTAATTATAAATAGTAATTTATGTATGAATATGGTTTTATAATATATTTATAATAAATATATATTTATTATATAGGATATTTGAAATCATATGAATCAAGATGAGACTTAGGCATGGGTTTCTTGTCTCACTTTTATTTTTGTGAGACATATGCCATATTCAACACCAGTTTATTTCATGTGGTGTGTAAATTTAATATTTTATGTGATATATCATGAAAATATTTATATTCATGGTATTTAAAGTCTTATTTGAAGTTATTTATTTCATGGGGGTTATGATTGAAAAGTTACTAAAGAGATAAGGTTTTATATTATAATCTCATTTCTTTTTAGGATTCTTTATGCTAAATTTCCGTTGATATTTTTTTAGATATTATACTTTAAAAACCATATGTTTTATTATAATCTTTTTATTCATTGAATTTTAAAATCTTATAACTATTTTATTATCTTTGGTACTTTAAATGAATGAGAATATATTTTTAAGTAAAAATTGACCTTATTTCTTCTTTGGTCGAAGAACTATTTCTTCCTTGTAAATGCTCTTAAACATTATTTTATAAAAGTTATTACCAAATTTTAAATTTTTTTGAAAAGGATATTTTAAATAACTTTGAAATTATTTGAAATTTTTTAAAAAATGAATCTTTCTAAAAGTTTTATGAACAATCCATTTTGACTTTTTACAAAAGCGTTAAAATAATATTTTATTTTAATACATGCAACATGAACAAATTTTACATCCATCATGAAAATTATTTTATTTGAATATTAATTTAAAATTTTCCATGGTTATTTTCAATGAAAAATATTTTATCAATATTTTGGGAATTTTTAGTAAAAAATTTCTCAAAGGAAAATTATATTTTCTAATGTTTCTAAAGAAATGAACAAATTGTATTTTAAATGTATTTTTCATCTATGTCAATATAATTTTATGTTTATTATGATTCATTAGGGATTAGATAAATTTATACAATATAATTTATTTATCTATATGATTTATGGTTATGTGATGATCAAATATTTATAAAACATTTTTCCTTTTGTTGGGATATGCTACGATGAAATGACGAATGTTTTATGATATTGCGGTAGACATATTTATGTTTGTCATTATTTGATAGGTGGGACCTTTATATCCCTACAATGTATCATGTAAATCCTTATATCTCATGATATAATTATGGTAAATGAGTTGATGTGCTTGATTTACTATATAAAACTGGTAGGGATGCTTGATCCACTATGATATAAGAAACATATAGCGATTCATGATTCACTGTGATATAAGAAACATTTGGTAATTCTTGTTACAGTATGATATAATGCTCTCAGTAGTTAATTTTTAAATATAATTTAGTTTTTATTCCTATAATGGTACCACAATCTTATGATATGTTTTTATGCTTATTATTTGAACTCATGAATCATGAGTGATTTTTTATGATTACCCAATATTGTGACATGCTAATGTTTAATTTTGTGACTCATGATTATGATTTATAAATTTTTGGGTATGATTTTTGATTTATAATAACATGTTATCATACCATTATGATCATGATATTACTAAATATGATCATTTATTGATATCTTCCATGTTCACCCTTACTGAGTATATGATTTCACCCCTTTTTATGTTTTAATTTTACCAAGGTTATGAAGAAGGGTACTAAGTATGATGAGTCTAGAAGGGTACTTTATATAAAGAAACATGTTATAAATGATGAATATTGTACTTAACTAAGATGTTTCTATATCTAGTATCAATGTAAAATAAACCTTTATGATTTTTGGGCATGTTTATTTGGAATATATATTGAGTATTCATAAAAAATAAGTAATATATATGCATGAAATTATTGGGTAACTGTAGTTGGTATCAGATAATGGTTTAGTTATTTACAGATACTTGGATTAGAAAAGTTTGGTGAAATCACTGGTGATAATTCTATGTATAGGGTAACATCCCAAAGTTGGTAAAGTAGATATTTTGTGGTTCTTATAGAAAACACATACTTGTGTGGATGCGAAAAAATGGATGCGACTATGACACATATCCACCAAGGTGTAACAACTATAAAATGGGTATATTGGGTATTAACTCGATCATCATTAGTTTATGATAAATAGTCATAATACTTAAAACCTAGTGAGAAACCCTCAGGGGATATGCTTGGGTTAACCCACATTTTCATTATGAACTGATATAAAGGATTTAAATAGATAATAACCATGGATAACTTAGGTAAAACCTAATATACTATAGATTGAGAAGACTGTTCCATGATTTCGACTTAATGTGAATGATTTTTCATAGAAATATGATTTATAAATATTATTATTATTACTCAAACTATGGTTTTTTGGTTTTATTTGATTGATGGAACCTGGAGGAATCATGTTGACATTGAATGTAAAAGTTGATACCATGATTTTTATCATGAAAAACCAAATGAAGTGGAAGATGGAGTAAAAAATAATATGATTATGCCTACCTATATTTTTCGATATATGATTAACAACTTGAATATAGAAAAGTTTTAAAATGAACAAAATAAAATAAAAATAGGGTTTTATGAATCCCATGGAGGAAAAAATATATAGTTAACTATATATCAAAAATACGGGAAGAAGAATTTGTGGAATTGTTTCAAAGGAATGAAAAAATGTTTTATCTATAGAAAAGTAGGCCATAAATGAAATAATTTCATAAAATAAGAGGTCAATGGAGGAAAATAAATTAAATCCTAAGTCACCAATTATAACTCAATGTGTTACATGTGGGGAAGTTGAGAATTATCTGAATAATTTCCCTAATAAAAGTGTTAACTCTTCGACCAAGGAAGGTTCTATGCTATAAAAATCATTATAGTGGAAAGATTAATGTTTTTATGTATTAGGATTCAAGAATTATGTTATGGAATTGTTTTATTAATGATATTCTAGTAATAAGAATCATAGAACATCTACGTATTTTTATACAATAGTTTTTGTTTAAGGATATACAAACATATGTATAATGGTACCAATAACCTAGAAAAGTGATTTAGTGGTAAAGAGGTATTTTTGGAAAACAAATGATTAAGGGATAAATAAACTTTAACAGTTTAATGATATTGAGATAATAATGTTTACTTGGGATTAGGAGATAATTGATATTGAAAAAATAAATTGGATGGTATTGGTGACCTTGTGTTTGATTAGTAATTTTATGAAAAAGTGATTTATGTTGAAGTTTATTTAATTTTTGGATTTATAGAATATATTTGATAGATTTAATAGAGGTAATTTTTGGAAGAATTTTTATTTTTACTATGATTTTTTATTGATTTGGGGAAAGGATTAACATGTATTAATAGAATATATGATCATGGTATTCATGTGTTTGGTATATGAAATTATGATCTAATTTATATTTTTTGGGGATAAATGTTAGAGTTGATTTTGAAAAAAAAATATGATCAAATTGTTTATAATTTTGGGTTTTGAATTTGGTCAGACATATTTTAGAGGATTCTTAAGGTTAAATATTTATGGAATGGTTTAATTTGAACATTGGGTGTCATTATTTTGATTTTATAGAATAATGTACTATTTCATCATATGAATATTTATCCATATTGGATGACTTGTGCTAACCATTTTGGTTTTGGTAATAACTAGAGACAAAAGGAATGATTTTTAATTATTTAAAGGATATTGTAATCCATTTAAAGTTAATTTTAGTGATTTTGGCATAAAAAATTAATCTTGGATATTAATTTCTTGGAGTAAGAGATGAGATAAAATAGGAAATTGATAAAAACACAACCAAACAATGAAATTGTACTTATTGAATGGAAATAAAATCAGGTAATTATATTTTATATTCTCTGTATTGATAGTAAAAAAATCCCAAAACTCTTGGAAAATGATATTGGAATAAACACATTTATCCTAATAACTTTATTTCTGGTGAATTGATGGACTTCTTTATCCCCTACCGATTTATGGTTTTATGGTAATTAACATTGTCATTACTAAATTCTCTATAACTCTCTATTATTCTTTGAACATTATTTTTATACTCCATGATCATATTTTAAATTAACTATAATGTTATCCTTATTTAGGAACATTATTATGTGTTATTTATTATAGCTTTTATGTTTCCCCCTTTCCCATTTTAAATAAAGTTTTATTATCCCTTTGTGAGATTTGGGTTTTTAATAAAGTTATTTTCAAATAATAATCCTTTGACTATCAAGATAGAAATTCCATGGATGTAATTTATTTTAGTTGGTAAAAATGTAACACACAAATATTTCATAATATATTTCTATTTAATTTTTTTTTAGTGTTCAATAGCTTTTATGATACACAACATCCAGCTTTACGAAAACTATGATATGATATTGAATTTTTATTATTTATATGTGACCTTTATAACTTATCTGTTAAATTGAAAGGTATTAATTAGAATAAAAAAACTATGAAAGATATGTATAATGGTTTTTCATAATGAAAATTTATTTATTAATGAAAAATAAATAAGTTCCCACTTTTTAGTAAAGTCATTTTATGCTTCAAAAATAAGTTTTCTTCAAAAATGATTTTTATTTCATTTTGTCTACAAAAATTATAATTTATTTATAATATTTTTAGAAATTGTATTTGAGGAAAATAATATTAATTTTGAAATAAGAATATAAATATTATATTAGGGTAAATATCTAGGATTTTCTCTAAAAATATTTATTTTTAAATGAATAGTGAAAATTACAGATTTTTGAAAAAATGTCAATTATTTTCATTAAATCCAGTAATTTAAAAGTACAATTATTTTTTTAATTTGATATTAATGTAGTAAAATAATAATATAAATATATATAACCTAATTAATTACACATGAATCTTCATTATACTTGATTTTGGTATAAGTTCATTTTTATCCTTAAAAACATTTTTTTAAAACCATTTTTCGTTGCGTTTTATAAATTGTTATTTAAATTTATTTATACCACTTCTAGAAATTGGATATTGAAAATTTAATTATATATTTTTAATCATTAGGTTCAAATTCGGTAAATATGTCCTATTTATTTTTTGTCATTATGAATAACAAATGTGGTAAATATTTTTATATTGGTAAGGGTAAAATATGTAAAACAAGGTTAAAACTCTGGGATAAGGCTTATAAATCTCAAAAAAACTACCTTTATTTAATTTTATAGGTTAATTTTTACCTTAATAATATTATTTTTATAATTTTGATAATTGTTTCCACTTTGTTTTGGTAATGACCACAATATTATTTTATATAAAGAATAAATAAAAAGTCTCTTTTTTATATCAATAATATTTTTTTATATGGGTAAAAAGTTGCTGTGTTTGGTTATAAATAGTTATTTAAAATATAAATTTTTTTTTATCATGGAGTTTTTTAAATTTTTAGTGATGGAATAATTACCTTAAATTATTATGAAACACTAGAACAATGATTGTTCAGGTAATATAAAAATCAAATCAATGATTTTAAAAATATTAAAAGTAATACAATTTGGATGAATTATAGTGTTAGAATAATTATTGATGCAAATATAAAATATTTTTTTTGTTAAAAGCTTTTAATAAATTTAAAATTGTATATTTATGAGAGGATTTCAAATAATACTCATCTTATATTCTAAATATATCAACATGGAACCACTTTTAAATGAATAAGAACTTATTATATTTAAGTATTTTAAGTAATTATAAGTTTTTATTTTCCTTCACTATAAAAGGACACCACCCCACCTCTCTTACTCAAACCACCTTGAGCCATATAACATCAAAAATACAAGAAAATAACTATTATAAATTTCCTTATTTATGTTATAATGGTTTTGGTACCTTCAAAATACCATTCCTAGGCCCCTTAAAGAAGAAATCCAAAGGAGGTCTATCAAAGAGGAAGTAATCATTTTAACTTGGCTCTTTCATTTTACTTATTCATTTACCTCTTTAATTTCTATCCTAAAGATTCCAATATAATAACCTATGTATCTAACATATACTAATATGTTATTATGTTAATGTAATAACTTTTATCCATCCCATTTTTCATGAAATGGGAAATGAATGTATCACACATGTTACGTGTGAACTACCACATCCACATTGCGATATGATTCATTCTCCATCCCCATGTTTCATGGATGGTTATTTTTTGGATTTCATATTTATATAATATATTTATAAAATAATTATTCTTCTTTAATTATAATATCTTATATACCTTCTTACCTTTCCAACCATTGGAAAATGATAACATCGCTTGTGCATACGTGTGGACTACCACCTCCACGAAGCGATGTGATACATTTATCATTTACACTTTATATGGATAGTAATAAGTATATATTTAATGATTGTATATTATATATATGATATATTAATTATTCTATAAGGGTAAACTATTATGTTTCTTTTTTTTGTTCCATCCATCAAAAAGTGGAAATATCACTCCTGCATACATAAAAACTATCATCTCTATGAAGTGATGCAATTCATTTTTCATCACCATTTTATATGAATGATTTTAAAAGTATATATGATGAATAATTATTATAATTATTTAATTATTAATATTCTTAATATTATTAAATCATGACCAAGATGAATTTACTGTAACCATCAAACTGAAACATGCATGGAAAACATACCAATTTTCACACAAATGTTCATTTTAATAGATAAATTGTTAATAAAAGGATAATTAGAAATTATAAATGAATAATACATAGTAATTTATGCATTAATATAGTTCTATAATATATTTATAATAAATATATATTTATAATATTTGTTATTTTAATGTGTATGAAGTATAATGGGACTCAAGTTAAAAGTTTCTCGTATCACTTTTTTTTCTATGAGACATATGCCATATTAACCACTTATTTTTTTTCATTTGGTATTTATACTATAAATTTGATATTTTATATAATAAATCTCTTGATATTCAAGGAATTTAAAGTATAATTTTAATTTATTTCTTTCATGGGGGTTATGATTCAAAAGTAACCAAAGTGGTAAGGGTTTATGTTACAATCTTCTTTCTTTTTGGGATTGTCTATGAATAATTATCATTGAAGAAAATTTTATGGATATTATCCTTTTAAAATATATATATTATTATTATCTGTTTATTCCATGAATTTTCAAGTATTATTACCCTTTTTCTTTCTTTGGTACTTAAAATTATTGAGATTTTTTAAAGAAAAGATGACCTTATTTCCTCTTTTATCCACAAAATTTTTATTCCCTATCCATGATCTTAAAAATTCTTTTATAAAAGTCATTAACTATAATTTTAATGGTTTAAAATTTTTATTTTCAATACCTTTTACTTTATTTAAAAAGTTTTTAAAAATTAATCTTTTTAAAAGTTTTCTCAATCTGCCATTTTTTTGACTTTTTACAAAAGTGGTAAAAGAATGTTTTATTTTAATATATACAACATGAAACAATTTTCCTGCCATCCTAGCCATTAATTTCTTTGAAGATATATTTAAAGGTTTACATGGTTATTTATAAATAAATTTTTTTTATCAATATTTTATAAAATCTTATTTAAAATGTTAATAAAGGAAAATGATATTTTCTCATGTTTTCAAAGAAATGATTAAATGAAATTTTAAAATTGTTTTTTGTCTATGTGAATATCCTTTGACTTTTCTTATGTTTCAATGGGGATAATATATAATGATATTTTAAATTTTATTTCTTCATATGTATTATCATTATGTGATGATGAAATTTTTGTGAATCCTCTTTAATTTCCATGAGTCACACTTTGATGAAATAATGAATGTTTTATGATTTTTTGGAAAACATATGTATGGTTTTTATTACGTTATTGGTAGTACCATTATGTAACTCAAATGAATTGGGATAATACTTAAATATCACGTGATAATTATTGTAATTTAGTTGATGTGGTCGATCCACTATGAAAAATGGGCATGTATTCCTAATCCACTATGATATGGGAAACACACGGTAATGCCTGATCCATTATGTTATCAAAAAATAAGTGGTGATGCATGATCCACTATCATATATTGGAATCAATAGTTAACCTTGTAATATGACATGTTTTTTATCCTATTATGGTGCCACACTCTTATGACATGTTAAAATTCTTATGATTTGAACTCATGGAACATGAGTGATTTTTTATGACCCCTAATCTTATGGAATGCTAATTTTTTATGTTATGACTAATGATTATGATATATGAATAATTGGTCATGATTTTTGATTGATAATAACATGTTCTAATTCCTTTATTCTCATGATATTATTATGCATGATCATTCATTGATATCTCCTGTGTTTACCCTTACTTAGCATCTAAGATTACCGCTTCTTATGTTTTAATTTTTCCAAGTTTGTGAAGAAGGATACTGAGTATGATGAGTCTATAATGGAACTTTTTATAAATAAATATGTTAGATATTATGAATATTTTACATAAATACGATGTTTATATATCTAGTCTCTATGTATAATAAACATTTATGGTTATCGGGAATGTTTATTTGGGATATATATTGAGTATTCATTGAAAAGATATAATATCTATATATGAAATTAACAGGTTCCTATACCTAATCATTTGTATAATCACCCTCTACATATTCACCTTGGTTCATATGCGTATATATTTTACCATGATACAAGTAAGGGAAAGATTTAATACTTTTTTAGCAGAGCATCCTGATGCTTCAATCGTGTCCTTGGGTGTTGGAGTCTGGAGATTGTTTTGGTACCAAGTCATTTATTGTACCACATATGTGTCTTAGTTTCTCTTGAGTATTTTGTTTTTATAGACTTATTTTGGTCTTTTTTATCTCTGTGACTATAATTTTGGTTTATTATATCATTTAGGACTTGGTTTGTTTTATATCATGTATCATGTTTATATTATATTAACACGGACTGTTTGTTGAAAGTTGTGCATCTAACAATAAATCATTCCCCATAGTTTAGTAATTCTATTGGCATTTATTTCTAGACTTTTATGTCTGGGGGGAATCACCTAATGTTAGTGGAATCATTATCCTAACCTAGCTAATGGGTCAGATTTGGGATGTTACAAATGATATTATTTTGGTATGATTTATTAGTTGGTATGGTTTTTTTTGGAGTTAATATGCTTTAGGAATTTTAATTTATTGAATAAAATGACATATCTAACCTATTTCTACCAAACTTCACATTACTAGGGTGATTTAGGATTTTTTTATTATTATCATCATGGGATTAAATGATGAGAGTTTAGTGTCATGAATTAATAAAAGAATTCCTACTAGGGATTCATCATTTATATGATATTTTATAATTTTCTTATTATGTATCAACATATGGTAAAAGATATGAAATTATTGTATTCAATTTTGTAGGAGAAATGAAATTACTATGGACATGGGAATATTCCACTAGTTAGAATAATTATATTCTTGTAAGGGGATGTCGATGAGATTGTGGTTCCACCTAATCCATAGATGAACCAGAAGCTTGTTAGAAGTATCATGGAAGCCTTTAAGGCTATAAAAAAAGATTATAGATAGGGTAAAACCATTATGTGGATCACTCAATGAAATTACAAATAAAAAATATTTCAATATTTTTGGGGGAATTTGGACCCAATAAAGATGAATAATGGCTTGCTAGAATGAATAGAATTATTAATTTCTTAAGAAACATATTTGAAATTAAAGTTGAGATTATGGTGTATATGCATGAGAATCTAGAATGAAAATGGTAAGACCTAGGTGTTTAATATAAAGTTGACCAAGGCCTCACTTAGAATAGATTTGAGTAAGCAATTAATAAAAAATTCTACATGTATTCCTTATGAGTGTCATGGAAAAAAATTTCTTCAAACTAAAGCAAGGGAACTTCTTAGTTATGTAATAAAGAGACCAATTTACAAAACTTTATTATTTCTTCACTAGAATTGGTATCTAGAAAATCAATTATGGGAAAAACATTTGGAGCAAGTTTTTGATCAGATGTTTATACTAGAGTGGTGATTTATTAAAAATTATAAAAAAAAAATATAAATAAGGTTGTAGAGATGGAAAATTTTATCTTTGGGAACCTCAGTTGATGTACACATTTTTCCCCTAGAAATAGGTGGGTGATGTAGTGTTGGGAATAAGCATAGAAGGGATATTTAATCCCCATGTAATAGATCACCAGAGAAATAATCCACTGGATTAGTATATTTTCATCTACATAAAAATAACCAGCTGAGTTGCATCCATTGCGGTTCTTTGAAACACATGATGAGGGAATGCACAACACAACCTTGAGTTTGTTATAACTACAGATGAATGAAACATCCCAAGCTCTATTATATAAAGCCTCAAAGGCCAACTAGTGGTGCTAGTTTTACTATGTCACATTCTTCTAATGATTAAACCGGATGATAAAGTTAGAGTAGTTCTCACCCTTCGAATCTAGGTACTTAAGGTGATTCTAAAAACACCCCAACACCTCAACAGGAACTGAATCAGTATGGGAGTTGGAATCAATTTAGGGGAGTGTATTAGAAACTCTTTAGAGTTTATCAGAGTGTGATAAAAAAATAAGTAGTCCCCTCATCGGTGCGAGGTACCATTCTAATTAACTCTACCCTAATGTATGTTTTGTTTGACACTGGTGATTCCCATTATTTTCTTACTTCATGGGCGGTAAAAAAAATTGGTCTTGAATATGGAAATAATTGACCATGTTATAATAATCAAGACACCTCATGGTAAATAAGAGTACAATGGATCTAAATGTCCAATATGTTCCATCACCATTTAACTAGTCTGATTTTTGTGGTATTTCATTGTTTAAGACATGAAAATCTGGGATTTAATATTCAAAATGGATTTTCTAGTATCACTCAATGCCCATATTAACTATTATGATCCACGAATACCATTTAGATACCCCAAAAGAGTTTTTAAGTTGTTCAAAGGGGAATGAGACATTAATTTGAGAAATAAAGACCTCTAGTGATAGTGGTCAAAAATATATTGTATCAATTTCTAGGGATCACCTTCAGGTCTATTGATAAAACTTAACATAGAATACTTCTTGATATAGTAGATATATACCTTGATATCTTTCTAGAAAATTTATCAAGAGTAACACTTGAGTGGGAATTTGGATTTTCTATCAATTTACTCCCAGGAAAAAATTCTATTTCACTTCCATTATATATAATAGAACCAATAGAGTTATGGAAACTAAAGGTCCAGTTGGAAGAGTTATAAATCAAGGGTTTTATTTAGGAAAGATGATATCTCCAAGACATCTTTTAAAATTTTTATGACCATTATTAATACGTGGTAATTTCATTATCTCTCATTAATATACTAACATTATTCATAGAATTTATTAATATCATATTTCATAGATACCTAGATTCTTTCATTATGTTATTTTTTGATGAAATCTTAGTATATTCTATCATGATGGATGACCATGAAATGCACATTGTATTCATTATATTATGAGATCACCATCTTTATGCCAAATTATCAAAGTGTGATTTCTGGATATAATAATTACACTTCGTTAGGCATTCTATTTAATATTAATGAATATTGATCTAACTTGATAAATTGATGAATTAATTTCTTAGAAGCCACTAAAGAATGTATTTGAGATATTAATTTTTGTGGGATTTATAGGAAATTATTATTCCTTTTTCTGAGAATTTTCACATCTCACTTATTTCATTACTATGTTTACAAGGAAGGATATTACATTATGTAAGAGTGATGAGTGTCAAAAATCTTTAAAGGAAGTCAAGGATTGAGTCACTTAAGAACCTATACTTATCTTACTAGAACATGGTGAGGGATATGTTTTATTTTGTCATGTTTCTAGATCTGGATTTGGTTATGTTCTCATGTTAAAGGATCATGTGATAGCTTATGGATCACAATAATTTAGGATTCATGAAAAACTATCTAATACCAGATATAGAATTGTTCAAAGTGGCCCATTCCTTAAAAACATAGTACCATTACTTCTTTGGTGGAAATTACACCTTATTAATTGATCACAAAATATCGAAACACATCTTCTCATAGTGATACTTGAACCTTAGACAGTGATGATAGATCAAATATCTCTAGATGTTCAACTATGAAATGGTTTATACACATAGGAAATGTAATTTAGTGGTTGATGAATTCATTCATAAGTCATATAACCATGTGATTAGAGTATACCAGGACCAATGGAAACTATTGGGGTTATTCTTGACATGCATTTAGAATGTATTAATAAGAATGATGTTGTAGTTTTTTTCCCATCTGTTAGGACCAAGCAGAAGGAAGAGATGGTTTGCATGGATTGTCTTTTATTGATCTTGAGGAAGTTTTCATAAAGTAAAGACACCTTGAATTTATAAGAATTCAGAAGATGGAAGTTTGAAGTTCGGAATCGAGTATATTGAACATTTGGAGTCTGGAGATTGAGAAGTTTAGAACCAAGAATATTGAACATTCGAAACCTGGTGTTCGAAGAATTCAGAGTCTGGAATTCGAAGTCTGGAAATTGAGAAGTTCGGAACTGAGAATTTGCATATTCTTGAAAACTGCCAGATAGGAGATGTGAAGACATTTATTGTGACGATGCTTTTCTATTTTGTAACTCTAATTTGTGATTATATTCAAGTATTCATGATGCAAGAAAAGTTGGGTGGTGAGGTCATACCGAGAATCTGGAAGAGCCGTTACGAGAACCAGAAGTGCGGAGTCTACTTCCTAAATAGAATTTGCAGAGTCTACTTCCTGAATATAATTTGCAGAGTATACTTCCTGAACAGAATTTGTGGAGTCTACTTCCTGAATAGAAGTTCGGAGTTGACTTCCTGAGTCAGAAGTTCGTAGCGGAATGTTCAGAGTCGACTTGATGAAGAAGAAGTTCGTTGCAAGAAGTTTGGAGTTGACTTACTGAGTCAGTAGTTCGGAGTGACGATGTTCGGATTCGACTTCCTGAACCTGAAGTTCATAGCCATAAGTGTGGAGTCATGCCTAGAATTGGTGAAGTCGTAATGAGAAGCGATACTGAGAAGTAATGAAAAGTCATGCCGAGAGTTGAAGTGATGCTAAAGACTCAAGAAGAGTGGATTCGAGAAAGTGATGCCGAAGAATCAAGATGGGTGAATTTGAGAATGTGATACCAAGAAACTTGGTTGGATCTAGAAAAGGTCAAAGCTCTAAATCAAGTGAAGGGGAAGAAAATTTGAGAAGATTCTAGAAGTGTTGAAAAAGTCTTAATTACTCCAATATTTCAGGAGAAATTAAGATTTGGTTGAATTTAAGTGAGCGGGAAAATATTTTGGTTTCCCGCCTAAGCATACTTTCGAGCACCTATAAAAGGAGATCCAGGTGATAAGTAAGGCTTTGATGGAAAATTAGAGATAGAAGCTCTGATAATCTAGAGAGAGGAAGAATATATTGGATGATTGAGTTTCATTGTGGTTTCAATTGTAACGAGAATTTGATACTGGTTGACACCATATTGAGTTTCTCTGATTGAAGAATTTGGAGTGAAGTATTCGGAGTGAAGTATTCAGAGTGAAGTATTTAGAGTGAAGTATTCGGAGTGGATATTCAGAATGGGTAATCAGTACTAGCTGTCACCATATTGAGTTCCTCAGACTGAGGAAGACTCGGATTGAAGAATCAGAGTGAAGAAGAAAGTTCAGAGTGAAGAATTCAGAGTGGAGATTCGGAATGGGGAATCAGTACTAGCTGTCACCGTATTGAGTTTCTCAGAATGAGGAAGACTCAGATTGAAGAATCAGAGTGAAGAAGAAAGTTCGGAGTGAAGAATTCCGATTAGAGATTTGGAATGGGGAATTAGTACTAGCTATCACCGTATTGAGTTTCTCAGACTGAGGAAGACTCGTATTGAAGAATCGGATTGGAAAAAATCAGAGTGGAGAATTGAAATGGGAAGTTCGGAATGTAATTGATCTATCTCAAGTCCAAGGAGTCCTTGCCTTTCTTCTGGGTAAGGAAGTGAAGATTTTTTCTGAACTTTCTTACACTTGTGTATTTGAAAGGAAGTGAAGGTAACATAAGTTGTTACAAGAAAAGAGACTTTTCCCTATTGTGCTAAGAGGGTGCACACGCACTGGAGTGATTGTTTCATAGTGCTTCACGAGTGTAAGGGTATATCCAACTCATTGTAATCCAAGGATTGTTTTCTTAGTGGATTGTATGGTGCTGGATTGTTTCTAACCATACCACGGATGTAGCTATTCATATTGAATAGTGAACCTTTTAAATTGTTGTGTTCCTTTGGATGTGTGCTTGTTTGTTTCTTAGTAGGGAATTATATCTTTTACAGGATAAAAAGTTTGTTCTCAACATTAAGGGAAAGTAAAAGAAAAAAAAGGGGTACCACTGATTCACCCCCCCCTCTCAGTGGTTCATTACTTCAGCTGGGTCCTTACAAGTGGTATCAGAGGGAGGTTGCCTTTGTTTTCCTTGCTAATGGAGGATCTGAATTGTGTAAACAGTAAAGGAATTATGGTATTCGATGGGAAGAACTATCACATCTAGAAGGATTGAATGATACTTTATCTCATGTGTTTTAGTTATGAAGTTCTTGAAGCTGCAACAGTTGGGTTTCCCCCCATTGAAGACAATGTTCCACTTACACCTGTTGACAAGAAGTTTCTTGAGAATGCTGGAAGAGCCAAGAATGCTATATTATCTTCACTTTCTGAAAGTGAATTCTTTAGATTAAAAGGAGTGGCCACAGCCAAAGGTATATGAGAAAAACTGAAAAAAAAATAGACGAAGGACCCTCCTGAGCTGGAAATGGTGAAAGGGAGATAATGACCCCCAAGTCCCGCCTCCAGTAGGCCCCGGGGTGGCGACTAGCACCAAGGGTATGAGTTTTTCACATATGGGAGGCATTACCCTTTTTATTATTTAATATTGGGAAATAGGATGAGTCAAACACCAAAAAAAAGAACAAGTAAATGGAAATAAACACAAACCAATCCCACATGCATGTTTAAACAATTCTGAATCGAAGTTAAAGTACAAGAAAGCTCAAAAGTACAATACCAAAAGAAACAAGAGTACAACAAACTGCAACAACTCCAACTATCCCAACTAGTTGGGTCCTGCACGACTCTGGTAGTCCTCTTGGAAACCTGAAAGTAAATTTAAGGTGATCATACAAGTATAATCAGTAGGGAAACCTAAAGCTCTCATGCACAAGTGGGGAGACATCCTAATGTCCTGTGAGAACAACAGAAGAAACCAAAACCTAACAAGGAATTCTATCCACCCAACCCTATCAGCCACACTCACCAAAAACACAAACAACAGGTAGTAGTAGTATATAAGAACACGAGTATTGGGTACCCCACACCATTTCCCACTAGTTAGCTGCTCTTCCTAATGGAGAATGTCCTGATGCTACCACACTCTTCTCGTCCGCACACACCTGGGCCTCAAGAACAACATATACTGCCCACACACACCTGGGCCTCACAACCACGTATCCCGCCCGCACACACCTGGACTTCACAACCACATATCCCACCCACACACACCTGAGCCTCATCCTGACGGTTCTTGGGAAAAAGTAAAACCTTCTCGAAGAGTCTTGGGGTAAAACCTCCCCAATCAAAACCTACCCGATGTGTCTTGGGTGTAAGGTCACCTCAAGCCATCACATCCTATTGAAGAAGGAGCAGGAAGGAGCTAGTAACTATGGGGAAAACACCCTCTCCCATGAAATGGGAGTGTTCGGCACTAAGTTCTCAACATGGGTGGGGTGCGACAAAACAAAAAGATACAGATATATATATATATATATATACCAAACACTCCGCCCAACCTATGGCTTCTAAACAGAGAACTAAGCACGTGCCTCAGTACTGCTACTACGAAGCATGCATAAAATAAACAACCCCAACCCCATTTAGTTTTTCATGTTTCAACATAATCATTTTAATAGTTCCTTAACTACTGGGCAACTATCCACAACCAACCACATCGATCGTTCATAAATCATATCCCTGCCATCCACAAATCAAGTTAGAAAAACAAAAGCAACACAACAAGTCCCTTCTTATTAACCAACCTACCCCATTGATTATTATTCCCATTCCATTACCATGCACCACCATTCATTAACTCTTCCACTTTTATTTATTTATTCACAACCCATAGTTCGATCACATTCAAACCCATCCCTACAACCCTACTGCCCGCCCCCATAATCACAAACACACCAAAACCATACATCATCATCACTTTAATACCATTTATCATAGCCCCGCTGCCCATCACCAACATAGCATTCACACCGACCCACAACCAAGCCAACCACAGCCCCACTGCTCACCCGATCCACAATAACCCACAAAACTCCCCCTTTACATAAAAATTTACCCCGAACAGCACCCACATGTTTATTATTTCAGTTTTGTTCAACCTGGGTGATCACACAAGGGTTCCAGATATTTATTTAATCAGCCAAATTTACGTGATTAACCAATTTCCACATTCCACAAAGTTTCCATTCATAAATGGTCTAGAAAGATAGGGAAACATTTAATTGCGCAATAAAAGGCCCCCAATGTTCGTGATTTTCAGTAGGCATAAGCCTATTCAATTCACACCATAATATCATAGGATATAAATAATGTGACTACAATCACAAACTTCCCAACCCCATTATATAATAAAGTTATTATCTTTATTAAATCGGTTCAAAAGTGTTTCATGTAAATAAGAGGAAACCCACCCTGCATGATTCACAATTTAGAGAGACGAAGGTAAAATCCCTACCTCAACAGGTTCTGGTCACAACGCTCCCCCGGATCAACTTTAGAAGACATCCGTCGGCGTCCGTTGCTTCTGAAAAAACCCGGAAAAACCTCCTCGGGTGGAAGCGAGGAAGTAAAGTATATGCCGTTTACTTTAGATTTTCTCACCTATAAAAGTAGGGGTCCTCTCTTCTTTTTCAACTCACTCCTCGCCTCCCCTTTCCCTCGAGCAGAGCTCTCCCAAGAGACTCGAAGGCTCTTTTATTCCATAACTTCTTCGTCCGAGCTCCGATTTACGATTCGTCAGCGGCCATGGGATCGTAACGACGAGGCGGGACTTCTGAGCTTGGATATGTTGTCTTCCCATCATCCTTTCCTTCCCAACTTCCACCCGAGGAGGTTTTTCCGGGTTTTTCAGAAAGCAACGGACACCGACAGATGTCTTCTAAAGTTGATCCGGTGGAGCGTTGTGACCAGAACCTGTTGAGGTAGGGATCTTACCTTCATCTCTCTAAATTGTGCATCATGCGGGGTGGGTGTCCTCTTGTTTACGTGAAACACTTTTGAACTAGTTTAATAAAGATAATAACTGGCTTATATAACGGGGTTGGGAAGTTTGTGATTGCAGTTACATTATTTATATCCTGTGATATTATGTTATGAATTGAATATGCTTATGCCTACTAAAAATCATGGTCATTGGGGGCCTTTGATTGCGTAATTAAATGCTGACATATCTTTCTAGACCATTTATGAATGGAAAATTTGTGGAATGTGGAAATTGGTTAATCACATAAAGTTGGATGATTAAATAAAAATCTGGAACCCTTATGTGATCTCCCCGGTTGAACAAAACTGAAATAATAAACATGTGGGTACTGTTCAGGGTTAATTTTCATGTAAAGGGGGTGTTTTGTGGTTTGTTGTGGATTAGGTGAGCAGCGGGGCTACGGTTGGCTTGGTTGTGGGTTGGTGTGAATGCTATGTTAGTGATGGGCAGCGGGGCTGCGATAAACGGTATCAAAGTAATGATGATGTACGGGTTCAGGGTGTTTGTGGTTATGGTGGTTGGCAGCGGGGCTGCAGGGATGGGTTTGAATGTGATCAAAATATGGGTTGTGAATAAATAAATAAAAGTGGAATAGTTAATGAATGGTGGGGAATGGTAATTAAATGGGAATAATAATCAATGGGGTTGGTTGGTTAATAATAAGGGACCTGTTGTGTTGCTTGTGTTTTCCTAAATTGACTTGTGGATGGATGGGATATGATTTACAAATGATGGATGTGGTTGGTTGTGGATAGTTTCCCATTAGTTAAGGAACTATTAAACTGATTCTGTTGAAACATGAAAACCTAAATGGGGTTAGGGTTGTTTGTTGTATGCATGCTTCGTAGTAGCAGTGCCGAGGCACGTGCTCAGTTATCTATTTAGAATCCATAGGTTTGGATGAGTGTTTGGTATATATATATATATATATATATATATATATATATCTATATCTTTGTGTTTTGTCACACCCCACCCATGTTGAGTACTTAGTGCCGAACACTCCCATTTCATGGGATAGGGTGTTTTCCCCATAGTTACTAGCTCCTTCCTCCTCCTTATTCCATATTCTGTGATGGCTTGAGGCGACTTTACACCCAAGACTCTTCGGGTAGGTTTCGATTGGGGTGGTTTTAGCCCATGACTCTTCAGGTAGGTTTTACTATTTTCCCAAGAACCTTCAGGATGAGGCCCCGGTGTGTGCGGGCGGGATTCGTGGTTGTGAGGCCCAGGTGTGTGTGGGCGGGATACGTGGTTGTGAGGCCCAGGTGTGTGCGGGCGGGATATGTGGTTTTTGAATCCCAAGTGTGTGCGGGCAGGAAGAGTGTGGTAGTGCCAGTACATTTGCCGTTAGAAAGAGTAGCTAACTAGTGGGAAATGGTGTGGATTACCCAATACTCTTGTTCTTATATACTACTACTACCTGTTGTTTGTATTTTTGGTGAGTGTTCCTGATAAGGTTGGGTGGATAGAATTCCTTGTTAGGTTTTGGTTTCTTCTGTTGTTCTCACGGGACATTAGGATGTCTCCCCACTTGTGCAAGAGAGCTTTAGGTTTCCCTATTGAGTATACTTGTATGCTCACCCTATGTTTACTTTCAGGTTTCCAGGAGGACTACCAGGGCCGTGCGGGACCCTACTAGTCAGGAAAGTTGGAGTTGTTATAGTTTGTTGTACACTTGTTTCTTTTGGTATTGTACTTTTGAGCTTTCTTGTACTTGTACTTTGATTCTAAATTGTTTAAACATGCATGTGGGATTGGTTTGGGTTTATTTCCATTTACTTGTTCTTTTCTTTTGGTGTTTGACTCATCCTATTTCCCAATCTTAAATAATAAAAAGGGTAATTCCTCATATATGTGAAAAACTCACACCCTTGGTGCTAGTTGCCACCCTGGGGCCTACTGGAGGTGGGACTCGGGGGTCATTATCTCTCTTTAACCATTTCTAGTTCAGGAGGGGCATCTTTGGTGGGAGGGGGTTGTGACCGAATGGTATCAGAGGTGATGGTTGAGAGATAGGATGGAGTTTGGAGTTATGCACAATGAGGATTGCATGAGATGGTAGAGCAATAGTGTTGGCTGATCTTGGTGCGTGACATAGGCCAGGGAAGACTGGCTAGGACATGAGATTTTAGGGCCCCCTGTGATCCGATGCAAGGACTCTGAGCCTACCGAACGACCAAGTGAGACTACATTGATTGCAGGGTAGAGACCCTATGGAAGGTACATGCATCATCATTATTGTGTTTTACTTGATTTGGGTGTTCTGGGAAAGAAATTGAAATAAAATGATAAAATAAAACCTTGAGAAAATTTCCTTACTAATTGGGATTAGGCGATCCTTGTTTACCATACAGCTATGGCACCTGAACGTCATCCCCGGGTGACTCAGACAGCCAAGGCCCAGTAGATTCAGGTGGTCGATCAGTTGAGGATTGACCAAGAGGAGGAAGATAGCTAGTGGTAGAAGACTCTCCGTTCTTTCCTGTGGAAGACCCTCAAGAAGTACGAAGGTAGTACTTTGGATATGGAAATAGAGGGGTGGCTTGAGGATCTAGGTATCACTTTTACTTTGATCCGTCCTCCAAGGGAGTACTGGGTTCCCCTAGCAGTCAGTCAGCTGAGAGGTGCAGCGCGTCAGTGGTGGACGCTCTACCTCAGATAGAGGACAGAGGCAGAGGTCCCGTGGGCTGACTTTGAGAAGGAATTCCGAGAGGAATTACTTTCTTCCATGATCAAGGCGGAGAAGCGGCAAGAGTTACTCTCCCTACAGCAGGGGAGTATGTCAGTATGAGAGTTGTGGTCAAGTTCAAGGATCTCCTACACTTTTCTCCGGATCTCTTTCCGAATGAGGAGTCTCAGGCGAGACGTTTATAGGAGGCACTTCATCCTTCACTCCAGTATGTTGTTACCCCTTTCACCCTTCCAATGTAATTGGAAATACAGAAGAAGGCAGAGGTTGTAGAGAGGATGCACTCACATGGAGGTTCACCACGTGAGGGGATCTAGCTGGGTTCATCAATGGGGAAGGCGGTCAGTAGCAGGTCTCCTGCGATGGGACCTTTCAGGTTCAGGCCAGGAGGGAGCAGGCCCCAGCAGTTCCAGTTTAGATCTTTGGGTCCTCGTCCCATTTTAACGATCCCAGGACCGAAGTGTTTATTTTGTGGAGGTTTCGTGCACATTTAGAGTCGATGCCCGACCCGAGCTCAGTACGGTGGAGGTGGGCAGGTTCAGCGCCCACCTCAGCGGCACTAGTTGCCGGCGAGGCCCTTCTAGCAGCAGCAGGACCATGCTCCTCCGAGGGCAGTCTTTTCAAGAGGAGGCCGACCTCAGGGTGCTCCTCAGGGACCTCGACCAGGGTGTGGTCGGGGAGGTGGTCAACATCAGAGAGGCATAAGAGATGGGCGTGGATAGTTGTACATATCAGAGTTGGAAGCTCCAGCAGGACCAGAGGTGGTGCGAGGTACGATTTGTTTGTTTAGCACTCTCATTTTTACCTTGTTCGATTCGGGAGATTCACACTCCTTTGTTGCACCCAGTCTAGCCCATGCTTTGGGTCTAGACGTAGAGAGACTTTCCATACCCCTGGTGATGAGTACACTAGTTGGAGGTCAGACCAGCGTATCTTGTGTTTTTCGGGGATGTGGGATGACGTTGGGACCGCATAGATCTAGTGGGGATCTTCTTTTTCTATAGATGCACCCGTACGATGTCATCCTAGGCATCGAATGGTTGTTTTCTGTTAGTGCCGTTATCGACTGCTTGTGAAGAAGAGTCGTGTTCTCTGATGTGGATGGGTGGCATGTATCCTTTGTTGGAGAGAGGAGCTATCAGGTGGGATGCCGGCATGTGAAGCCTCTCCTTTCCTTGTAAGGTGGGTTGTCAATGGTTTCAACTGATACAAAGATGATGGATGTCCCAGAGGTTGTTGGGGAGTTCCTCGATGTTTTTCTCGAGGAGGTTGTGACTCTACCCCCCCGACGTGATGTTGAGTTCGGGATAGACTTACAGCCTGGTGCCCATCCGATTTCGATTGACCCTTATCAGTTGGCACCTTCGGAGTTGTGGGAGTTGCAAATTCAGATTGACGATCTGATGGAGAAGGGTTTTGTCCGACCCAGCGTGTCGCCATGGGGTGCTCTAGTTTTGTTTGTGAAGAAGGCAGATTGTGGTCTTTGGCTATGCATAGACTAGCGAAGGTTAAACCAGGTAACAGTCAAAAACTGTTACCCCCTTCCAAGGATAGATGATCTCTTCGACCAGATGAGGGGAGAAAGTTGGTTTTCTAAGATTGATCTATGATCTGGATATCATCAGCTAAGGGTAAAGGACAATTACATCTTGGAGACTACTTTCATATGCAGGTATGGGAACTTCAAGTTTGTAGTGATGCCGTTTGGAGTTACAAATGCACCAGCTGTATTCATGGGACTTATGAACTTTATCTTCCGAGAGTTTCTAGATCGGTTCGTCGTTGTGTTTATCGATGACATCCTGATCTACTCAAGATCATAGGAGGAGCACATTGATCATCTCAAGGCAGTCTTGGATGTCCTTTGACACCACCATATTTATGGGAAATTGTCAAAGTGTAAGTTCTTGACACAAGCAGTACACTTCCTTGGGTACGTGGTGTATCAGTATGGAGTGTCAGTGGACCCGTCGAAGGTAGAGGCAGTTGTTTCTTGGGAAGCACCCAAGAGTGTGGTAGAAGTTCGTAGTTTCCTGGGGTTGGAAGGTTATTATCGGAGGATCATTTCAGACTTCTCTCGAGTTTATGCTCCATTGACAGCTTTGACTAGGAAGAACCAGGTCTTCTTATAGAGAGAGTAGTGCCAAAAAGCTTTTGACTACCTGAAAGAGAAGTTAGTCAGAGCTCCAGTACTCTGGTTGGCAGAGGAAGGGTTGTTGTATGAGGTGTTTTGTGATGCTTCTGGGCTTGGTTTGGGGTGCGTACTGATGAAAAAGAAGGGTGTGATCTGTTATGGGTCTAATCAGTTGCGCCCTCACGAGCATAACTATGCCACCGATGACCTAGATCTTGCAGCACTAGTGTTCGAACTGAAGTTGTGGCGACATTACCTCTTTGGGGAGCGCTTTGTGGTCTTCTCGGATCACAAGATCTTATGTTATATCTTCTCCCAGTGTGACCTGAACTTGCGGCAGTGGAGATGGGTTGAGTTTCTCCAAGACTATGACTTCGAGATCTCTTACACTGAAGGTAAGGGAAACGTTGTGGCTGATGCCCTAAGCAGGAAGTTGCATAAGGAAGTGGTTAGGGAATCCGTTGATGCTTGGAGAGTGATGGGAGAGTTGGCTTCCTTGCACTTGGATGCAAGGGTAGAGGGTATTAGAGGTTGTTTGTTTCAGATGACGGTGCAGTCCTCCTTGTTGCAGCAGGTGGAAGAGTCTTAGTGGGGGGACTCTGAGGCGGAAGTGATGCGGGATCGTGTCGATTAGGGAAATGCTCCCGAAGGATGGTCAGAGGACAGCCGACATTGAATGCTTTTCCATGGAAGGATGTTTGTTCCGGAGCCGATGCGTGAGGGAGTTCTCCATGAGTTCCATAGCTCATCCTTGGCGGTGCATCTGGGAGTTTAAAAATGTACCGAGGCCTGAGGGAATAGTTTTTGTGGCCCGGGGTGAAACGGGCAGTGGCAGAGTTTGTGGCTAAGTGCCTAGTGTGTCAGCAAGTAAAGGATGAACACCGTGTTCCTAGTGGTTTGTTGCATCCTTTAGATGTCCCCGAGTGGAAGTGGGATGAAATCTTGATGGACTTCATCACAGGACTACCCAGAGCTTAGGGTGGTTATGATGCTATCTGGGTAGTGGTTGATCGACTGACAAAATCAGCTCGATTCTTAGAAATTAAGGAGTCAGGCCCGATGAGTACCTTAGTACAGAGGTACGTAGACGAGGTGGTGCATTTTAATGGAGTTCTGAATAATATCATCTCAGATCAGGATACTCGGTTTACCTCATGAGTCTGGAGGGGGTTACAACATGCTTTTGGCACCCAGCTACGCCTTAACACTTATTTCCACCCCCAGATCGATGGGCAGACAAAGCGGACTATCCAGACGTTAGAGGACATGCTGCGAGCATGTGTTCTGGATTTCGAAGGATCATGGGTGCGACATTTTCCTTTAGTAGAGTTTTACTACAACAACAGCTTCCACTATACTATTGGCATGGCACCATTGGAGGCTTTGTATGGAAGACCATGCCGTTCACCCATTAGTTGGGTAGAGGTTGGTGAGATAGGTGCTCTTGGGCCAGAGGTAGTACAGAGCACCATAGAGAAAGTCCATCTTGTGCGTGAAAGGATGAAAGCGGCTCAGGACCGACAGAAGTCTTATGCTGATCGTCAGAGGAGGTCCTTGGAGTTTGAGGTGGGAGATCATGTGTTCTTGAAGGTTTCCCCTTTATGGGGGAAAAGGAGGTTTGGGAAGGGGAGTAAGCTCTCCCCTACGTTCATCGGACCTTTAGAGGTGCTGAGGCGAGTTGGTGAGGTGGCATATCAGCTGGCCCTACCACCTCAGTTGGAGAAGGTTCATGACGTCTTCCACATCTCCTAGCTTCATCGATACTTACACGACAACTCTCATGTTATCGACTGGGGAGAGTTAGATATGGGAGACAACACGACCTTTGAGGAATGACCAGTCAGAATTGAGGATCATAAAGAGAAGGTTCTCCATGGATGAACCATTCCATTGGTTTGTGTGTTGTGGATGCATGGCGGCCTCGAGGTGATCACTTGGGAGCGAGATGCTCAGATGTACGCTCAATACCCAGAGTTGTTTTGACTTGTGTTTTTCCTTGTTCTTCTGAGATTTGTTTTGATGTTATTCTCTGTACCTTTGATATATATGGAATGCTTGGCTTGTCAGTTTTGAGACCTTTTGTTTCCTTGTTCTCTGGAAGTGTGTAACATGTCCGGATGTGTGGGGAAGGAAAAAACCAGATCCTTAATCGAGACGCATTAATGCAGATGCGATTGAACCCATGCGGGCGAGTCAGTGCCGCCTAAAGCGGATAATATCTCGACATGGGAGAAGGAATTTCCCCAAACCATGTTTTCGAGTAGTGTGTTGGTTGTACGGTGTTGGGGGCTGTGTAAGTTGGAAATCCTAATATATGGAAGTGGGAGGACCCAATCCTTAATCGAGACACATTAATGCAAATGCGATTAAACCCGTGCATGCGAGTCAGTGCCGCCTAAAGTGGATAATATCTTGACATAGGAGAATGAATTCCTAACACCTATGATAAGGGTTGTTGGCTGGGTTCCTGTTATAATGAGAACCCTAAGAGGTATCTTGTTGGGTTCCTCTGGGTTCGTTTTGAATTCTTGGGGACGAGAATGTTTTAAGAGGTATCTGATGTAATGGACTGGACCTCTCTGGCCCATTTCTTTGTCAAAAAGAAGGTCACTAAGTGTTCTGGAGGCTAAAATGGACTTTTCCCACACTTTTCATAATTTTGTAAGTACACGCCATGTAGTGTGAGTACACACCGTATACCCCCTTTCCAGGTATACCCCATGATGAAGGCCATGTCCTTGCCGAGTGAAATAAATGAGTACACGCCGTGTATCCCATACTACACGCCATGTAGTTCCTCCCCGCGTACACGTTACCTTCAAACCGTGTGTTCACCAGTCAACGGTCGTGTGCCATGTTGATGTCATGTCCTTGCCGCGTGAAATAAATTGGTACACTCCATGTATCCCATACTACACGCCATGTAGTCCCTCCCCGCATATGCGTTACCTTCAAACTGTGTGTTGACCAATCAACGGTTGTGTGCCTTGTTGATGCCATGTCCTTACCACGTGAAATAAATGGGTACATGCCGTGTATCCCATACTACATGTCGTTTAGTACCTCCCCACGCACGTGTTACCTTCAAACCATGTGTTGACCAGACAACAACCGCGTTCCGCATTGAAGGCCATGTTGGAAGCCTCGTGGTGACCGTGTGAAATGGACGAGTACACGCCGTGTACCATAAAGTACACATCGTGTACTTTATCTTTTCTCGCCTATAAAAGGAGGGGTCCTCTCTTCTTTTTCAACTCACTCCTCTCCTCCCCTTTCCCTCGAGCAGAGCTCTCTCAAGAGACTCGAAGGCTCTTTTCTTCCATAACTTCTTCGTCCGAGATCCGATTTACGATATGTTAGCGGACATGGGATCGTAACAACGAGGCGGAACTTCTGAGCTTAGATCTGTTGTATTCCCATCGACCTTTCCTTCCCATATTCCACCCGAGGAGGTTTTGTCAGGTTTTTTCAGAAGCAACGGATGTCGACGGACGTCTTCTAAAGTTGATCTGGGGGAGCGTTGTGACCAGAACCTGTTGAGGTAGGGATCTTACCTTCGTCTCTCTAAATTGTGCATCATGCGGGGTGGGTGTCCTCTTGTTTACGTGAAATAATTTTGAACCGGTTTAATAAATATAATAACTGGCTTATATAACAGGTTTGGGAAGTTTTTGATTGCAGTTACATTATTTATATCCTGGGATATTATGTTGTGAATTGAATAGGCTTATGCCTAATGAAAATCACGGTCGTTGGGGGCCTTTGCTTGCGCAATTAAATGCTGCCCTATCTTTCTAGACCGTTTATGAATAGAAACTTTGTGGAATGTGGAAATTGGTTAATCACGTAAAGTTTACTGATTAAATGAAAATCTGGAACCCTTGTGTGATCACCTCGGTTGAACAAAACTAAAATAATAAACATGTGGGTGCTGTTCGGGGTTAATTTTTATGTAAAGGGGGTGTTTTGTGGGTTGTTGTGGATCGGGTGAGCAGCGGGGCTGCGGTTGGCTTGGTTTTGGGTTGGTGTGAATGCTATGTTGGTGGTGGGAAATGGGGCTATGATAAATAGTATCAAAGTGATGATGATGTACGAGTTCAGTGTGTTTGTGGTTATGGTGGTTGGTAGCAGGGCTGCAGGGATGGGTTTGAATGTGATCAAACTATGGGTTGGGAATAAATAAATAAAAGTGGAAGAGTTAATGAATGGTGGGGCATGGTAATGGAATGAGAATAATAATCAATGGGGTTGGTTGGTTAATAAGAAGGGACTTGTTGTGTTGCTTGTGTTTTCCTAACTTGATTTGTGGATGGCAGGGATATGATTTATGAACGATCGATGTGGTTAGTTTTGGATAGTTGCCCAATAGTTAAGGAACTATTAAACTGATTCTGTTGAAACATGAAAACCTAAATGGGGTTGGGGTTGTTTGTTGTATGCATGCTTCATAGTAGCAGTGCTGAGGAACGTGTTCAGTTCTCTGTTTAGAAGCCATAGGTTGGGTTGAGTGTTTTGTATATATATATATATATATATATATATATATCTGTATCTTTGTGTTTTGTCGCACCCCACCCATGTTGAGCACTTAGTGCCGAACACTCCCATTTCATGGGAGAGGGTGTTTTCCCCATATTTACTAGCTCCTTCCTGCACCTTCTTCCATTGGCTGTGATGGCTTGAGGCGACCTTACACCCAAGAATCTTCGGGTAGGTTTCGATTGGGCTGGTTTTAGCCCAAGACTCTTCGGGCATGTTTTACTATTTTCCCAAGAACCTTCGGGATGAGGCCTAGGTGAGTGCGGGCGGGATACGTGGTTGTGAGGCCCAGGTGTGTGCGGGTGGGATATGTGGTTGTGAGGCCTAGGTGTGTGCGGGCGGGATATGTGGTTCTTGAGGCCCAGGTGTGTGTGGCCAGGAAGAGTGTGGTAGCACCAGGATGTTCACCGTTAGGAAGAGCAGCTTACTAGGGGGAAATGGTGCGGGGTACCCAATACTCTTGTTCTTATATACTACTACTACCACTACGGGAAAAATGGCTATTTGTGACGGGTTAGCTTACCCCGTCGCAAAAGAACTGGCGCGGTTTGCACGTCAAATCGCGGGAATGTTATTTCTGATGGTTGGTAACCGCTCGTCGCAAATAACCGGCGGCGGTAAAAGCTATTTGCGATGGGAATATACCCCCGTCGCAAATACCGGCGACGGTAAAAGCTATTTGCGACGGGGGTATATTCCCGTCGCAAATAGTATGTCGGCAGGTTATTATTTGCGACGGGTCCCGTCGCAAATAACTATTTAACCGTTGACCGTAATAAATGATGGCTAAGGCATTTGCGACGGGTACCGTCGCAAATACTATTATTTGCGACGGGATACCCGTCGCAAAAGGACCCGTCGCAACTAATCTAACCTATAAATACCCCCATCTGTTTTTTTCAATTCATTCTCAAACTCCATCTTCTCCTTCTCTCAAAAATTTTATTTCTAGACTTCAGCGTTTCTTAAGTTTAATTTTTTTCTCCGGAGTTGATATTGAAGTTTTCAAGAACGATCATAGATCAACCTCAGATCAATTTTAAAGGAATTTATGTTCATTTGAATTTAATATTTATTTTAAATTTTTTATTAGTTTCAATTATTCTTAATTAGTTGTAATTTAATTATGTTTACATTGTTTTGTTACTTAATAAATTTAAATTATTAGTATTGTTCATAGTTAATTGTAATTAGAAATAATTAGTAATAAGTTTCAATAATTAAGAATAAATGCTAATAATTAGTAATAAATACCAATAATTAGGAATAATTACATTATTACATTATTAGTATATTTTATTATTAATATTAAAATAATATAATTTTTTATATTATATACAATTCTCCTTTCATCTGTGTGATTTCTGTCTCCACATGTAATATTTGTATGTGGAGACAGAAAACACACAGATGAAAGAAGAATTGTATATAATATAGAAAATTATATTATTTTAATATTAATAATAAAATATACTAATAATGTTATTATTCCTAATTATTGGTAATTATTCCTAATTATTGGTAATTATATGAATAATTACCAATAATTAGCAATAATTAGGAATAATTAGTAATAATTAGTAATAATTACCAATAATTAGTAATAATTACCAATAATTAGTAATAATTACCAATAATTAGTAATAATTAGTAATAATTATCAATAATTATCAATAATTGGTAATAATTAGTAATAATTAGTAATAATTAGGAATAATTACCGATAATTAGCAATAATTAGTAATAATTAGTAATAATTAGTAATAATTAGGAATAATTAGTAATAATTACCAATAATTAGTAATAATTACCAATAATTAGTAATAATTACCAATAATTATAAAAAATTACCGATAATTACCAATAATTAATAATAATTAGGAATAATTATCAATAATTAGGAATAATTATCAATAATTAGTAATAATTAGTAATAATTAGGAATAATTACCAATAATTAGTAATAATTAGTAATAATTACCAATAATTAGTAATAATTAGTAATAATTAGTAATAATTAGTAATAATTACCAATAATTTGTAATAATTAATAATAATTATTAATAATTACCAATAATTAGTAATAATTAGTAATAATTACCAATAATTAGGAATAATTAACAATAATTAGTAATAATTAGTAATAATTAGGAATAATTACCAATAATTAGTAATAATTAGTAATAATTACCAATAATTAGTAAAAAGTAACAATAATTAGTAATAATTAGTAATAATTAGTAATAATTACCAATAATTACCAATAATTACTGATAATTACCAATAATTAGGAATAATTACCAATAATTAGGAATAATTACCAATAATTAGTAATAATTAGTAATAATTACCAATAATTACCAATAATTACCAATAATTACCAATAATTACCGATAATTAGTAATAATTAGTATTAATTAGGAATAATTACCAATAATTAGTAATAATTAGTAATAATTACCAATAATTAGTAATAATTAGTAATAATTTCCAATAATTACCAATAATTAACAATAATTACCGATAATTACCTATAATTAGGAATAATTACCAATAATTAAGAATAATTACCAATAATTACCAATAATTAGTAATAGTTACCAATAATTAGTAATAATTACCAATAATTACCAATAATTACCAATAATTAGTAATAATTACCGATAATTAGGAATAATTACCAATAATTAGTCATAATTACCCATAATTAGTAATAATTACCAATAATTAGGAATAATTATCAATAATTAGTCATAATTACCAATAATTAGTAATAATTAGTAATAATTAGTAATAATTACCAATAATTAGTAATAATTAGTAATAATTACCAATAATTAGTAATAATTAGTAATAATTAGTAATAACTACCAATAATTACCAACAATTAACAATAATTTCTGATAATTACCAATAATTAGGAATAATTACCAATAATTAGTAATAATTACCAATAATTACCAATAATTACCAATAATTAACAATAATTAGGAATAATTACCAATAACTAGTAATAATTAGTAATAATTACCAATAATTACCAATAATTACCAATAATTACCGATAATTACCAATAATTACCAATAATTACCGATAATTAGTAATAATTAGTAATAATTAGGAATAATTACCAATAATTAGTAATAATTAGTAATAATTACCAATAATTAGTAATAATTAGTAATAATTACCAATAATTAGTAATAATTAGTAATAATTACCAATAATTAGTAATAATTAGTAATAATTACCAATAATTACCAATAATTAACAATAATTACTGATAATTACCTATAATTAAGAATAATTAGTAATAATTAGGAATAATTACCAAAAATTAGGAATAATTACCAATAATTACCAATAATTAGTAATAATTACCAATAATTAGTAATAATTACCAATAATTACCAATAATTACCAATAATTAATAATAATTACCTATAATTAGGAATAATTACCAATAATTAGTAATAATTACCAATAATTAGTAATAATTACCAATAATTAGGAATAATTACCAATAATTAGGAATAATTACCAATAATTAAGAATAATTACCAACAATTAGTAATAATTAGTAATAATTAGGAATAATTACCAATAATTAGTAATAATTAGGAATAATTACCAATAATTAGTAATAATTAGTAATAATTAGTAATAATTACCAATAATTAGTAATAATTAGTAATAATTAGTAATAATTACCAATAATTAGTAATAATTAGTAATAATTACTAATAATTAGTAATAATTACCAATAATTAGTAATAATTACCAATAATTAGTAATAATTACCAATAATTAGGAATAATTACCAATAATTACCAATAATTACTGATAATTAGTAATAATTAGTAATAATTAGGAATAATTACCAATAATTAGTAATAATTAGTAATAATTACCAATAATTAGTAATAATTACCAATAATTAGTAATAATTACCAATAATTAGTAATAATTAGTAATAATTAGTAATAATTACCAATAATTAGTAATAATTACCAATAATTAGTAATAATTACCAATAATTACCAATAATTACTGATAATTACCAATAATTAGGAATAATTACCAATAATTCGGAATAATTACCAATAATTAGGAACAATTACCAATAATATTAGTACTATGAAAATAATAAAAAATTTATATAATATTAAAATTATCAATATTTGTAACAGGTTTTGCTTTATTCTCGACATATTCAATTCTTAAAGGGTCAATTTTTAGTTCTATCTCAATAAAAAGTTTGCGTCAGTCGTGTATGATGTAAAATCTATAATTATCCTTGCTTGAGTGTTTTTTATAACAAATTATTCAAAACCAGTATTGCTTTTATATTTTATAGAAAAATATGGAACAACGAGGTCGTCAACAATCATTATTAGATGACTGCATATGGATAAATCAATGTAGAAATCCAAACGGTTCTGGTTTAAATCAAGTATATGTAGAGGGTGTGGAGACTTTTTTATCATTTGCGGCATCAAATCCAGAATTTGTTTCAGAAGGCAAAATAAAATGCCCTTGTAGAAAATGTGCATTGAGAATGTTTGACACGTTTGACAAAGTGGGAGGACATCTCTTGCGTTTTGGTTTTCAACCAGATTATGTTTTTTGGTATCAACACGGTGAACGCAGTTCCAGAGAAGGTGATACCAACTTGATTCTGGATCCATCCCGGTTTCACGATTTAGTACATGATGTTGCAGGTTCATCTGTTCAACATACAGAAACTCCAACTGATATAGCTTCAAATCCTGAGTTGGCACCGTCTGAATTTTATGAGTTGTTGAGGTCTGCTGAGGATGCATTATATCCTGGATGCAAGATGAGCAAATTAGAAGCAGTTGAAAAATTTATGGCTATCAAATCAGATAACGGAATGTCAAACACCTGTTTTGACCAGATATTTTCTTTGCTTAAAACATTGTTACCCGAAGGAAATGTTTTGCCTGCAAATTACTATGAGAGTAAGAGGCTGGTTCGAAATTTGGGACTTACTTGTCAGAAGATTCATGCATGTTTAAATGACTGAATTTTGTATTCTGGGGAAAATGAGTCGTTGGATAGTTGTCCCACATGTAGGCAACTGAGATATAAAGAAGGAAAACATGGGAAGTCTGGTTTGATTCCTGTAAAACAGTTGAGATATTTTCCTCTTACATCCAGACTTCAGTGTTTATTCATGTCTAAGAATACAGTGACAATGATGTCATGTCATAAAGAGAATATTTCAACCGATAAAAGCTTGAATCATCCAGCCGATGGGGATTCATGGAAACATTTTGATAGAGTGCATCCATCCTTTTCTTTAGAAGCTAGAAATGTTCGACTGGGCCTTTCTACTGATGGTTTCTGTCCGTTCGGATCTTATGGTAGTCAATATACATGTTGACCTGTTTTTTTTAACTCCGTACAATTTACCTCCATGGATGTTGATGAAGGAGCCATATATCTTTTTGACTTTACTAATTCCAGGACATCTGAAGAAAAATATTGATGTTTATTTGAAACCATTGATTGCTGAATTAATTTTATTGTGGAGTACTAGTGTCAGTACATATGGTGTTGCAACGGAACAAAATTTCATACTGAGAGCAGCATTGATGTGGACAATTAGTGACTTCCCAACTTATGGGATGTTATCTGGCTGGAGTACACATGGTATGAAATCATGTCCTTACTGTATGTGAGAGAACAAAGCATTTATGCTCATTCATGGAAAGAAACCTTGTTATTTTGACTGTCATCGCAGATTTCTTCCAGCTGATCATCCTTTTCGCAGAAACAGATCTCATTTAAGAAAAGGAACAGTTGAAAGGGATGGACCTCCAAAAATGCTATCAGGTTCGGAGTTAAAATCAGTTGTATTTTCATTACCTCCCATAACTTTTGGTCCCACAATAAACCAATAGAAAATTTCTGGTTTTGGGAAAGAACACAATTGGATTAAATGTAGCATATTTTGGGATTTGCCATATTGGTCTGATTTGTTGGTCCGACACATGTTAGATGTCATGAACATTGAGAAGAACTGTTTTGATAATTTGTTTCATACAGTTTTGGATACACCAGGAAAGAGCAAAGACAATGTAAATGTACGTTTAGATCTTGCCCAAATTTGCAGGCGTCCAGAATTGGAACTGTTTGAGAATGTCAGAACAGAAAGGTTACTAAAACCAAAAGCAGCTTATACACTATCTAAAGAAAACCGTTTATTATTTTGTCAGTGGATTGCAGATTTGAGACTTCCAGATGGCTGTTCTTCCAATTTGGGTAGATGTGTAAAGAATGGTCATATTACTGGATTAAAAAGTCACGATTGTCATGTTATAATGGAAAGACTTCTATCCATTGGATTAAGAGGTCTATTGAATTCTGTGATTTGGGATTCCATAACAGACATGTCTTATTTTTTTCGGGAAATTTGTGCGGCTACAGCAGATTATGATGCTCTATGCAAACTTGAAGAAGATGTTGTTATAATTATATGTAAACTGGAAAAAATATTTCCGCCGTCTTTCTTCGACTCAATGGAACATTTGATGTTACATTTGCCATATGAAGCCAAATGTGGTGGTCCAGTACAGTTTTGATGGATGTACCCAATTGAATGATGCATGCAAAAATTGAAAAGAAAAGTACGTAACAAAGAATCTGTTGAAGGATCTATTGCAGAAGCTTATTTGCAAGAGGAAATATCTTTTTTCTGCTCCCATTATTTTGAATCTGAGTATCCTTCAAAACACAACCGAATGGGATGGAATGAGAGGAATATTGATGAAATCGACAATCAATTATCTATTTTCAACCAGCCAGAGCTTGGTTTTGGTGGAGTTTATGAACGATGGCTTTCGGATGATGAACATCACAGAGCTCATATGTATGTTCTGCTCAACTGTGAAGAGATGACATCAGTTGTACTGTAAGTGTTTATATCACTTATTCTATCATTTATGTTACAGTAAATAACTTTTGTTTTTGTAGGTTGTATGATAATCATATCAAGAAACAAATTCCACAAATTACAGCAGCTACTCTCGAAGAACGCCGACTGAAAAATTTCTCTCAGTGGTTTCAAAAACTGGTAACATAAATTCTTTATCTTTTAGCAACTCATTCAATGTATAGTTTACTATATTGATAATTATTTCACAACTTTTCAGGTGTCTCGACATGCTGATAAAATTGACAAACGGTCGTGTATATTGAGTAACCCACCTTCCAAATTTGTTAAAACTTATAATGCATATGTGGTGAATGGATTTCGATTTCACACACATGCATATGGGGAATCGAAAAAAACAATGAACAATGGAGTTAGCTTGAGAGGATCTCATCATTGAGAAAATGAAGTTGACTTTTATGGCATAATTGATGAAATCATTGAACTCTGTTATCTTGGAAAACATTACATAACCATGTTCAAATGTCGGTGGTTGGATACAGAGAGAGCCGTGCGTGTTCATCCGACTCATGGAATCATCGATATTAAATGTAAAAGTGTTCTCGCAGTAAATGAACCATTCTTATTAGCTCAACAGGAACATCAAGTTTATTACGCAAAGTACTGTGCTACATCAAGAGACTCGACTGATTGGTGGAGTGTAATAAAAATCAAAATTCGAGACAATCAGTTTAGTCAAAGTGAATGTGCTTTCACTGATGTGCAAAGAATTGATGTTTTTCAAGAGAGTCATAAAAATCAATCTTTTTTACAAAGAGACATAGTATCGATGACGACACCCCACATTTAAGAGTCGGTGATGAAGATGATATTAATGATGTCACATATGAATTTGAAATGGTAAGAGATGAAGCAACTAGAACTCAAATGGATATCGATGATGTTGAGGAGGAATATGAAGATGACATTGACATATATGAAGATGATGATGAAGATGAACACTGATAGAATTCCATGGTAGTTATATACAATCATAATATATATATATATATATATATAATAGTAATTATCAATTATTTGCTAACAACATTAACATTTTCTGTTTCAGATGGATGACGAGACATTTCGTGAGTTAGCGGATGCTGACCTGCATTTCAATGCGGATGAGTTGCTGGCAGATGACCCTCAGACTGCAGGCGCTCCAGGACGATTGATGATTCCTGATCCCATCCCCGAGTGACGTCCACGTCTTGGGTTTGATCCACCCACACGGAGGTGTGATAACCTGTGTGATAATCTATGGATCTGACTAAGATTTCATTAATCTATTCACATAATAAATGTTTATTATTTTTACAGTTTTCCGCATATAGCAGTTGGACAGGGCAGCGCTATTTTGCGCAACTATTTCTCTTAGTTGTGGACCACATGGGAGCAGATTCCCATTGATGTGCAGTAGACCATGTTCGGCCATTGGTTGGTACGTACGTAAATAAATAATTTTTATTTTGAAAATTATTTCATTTCTAACTTGATATTTTGATTTATTTGTAGGGTTTATGGTATCTGATTGAGGATACCATGCGTGACGCCATCCACAAGGCATGTGAGGTGGCCATGCATGATCTCTTGCGTTAATTTTTTCACAATTTAAGAAAAGCTACCATGAAGAAAGCAGGAGTGTCAGATTTTGACGAGTCATGTAGAGCACACTGACCAAAGTAAATTTCATCCCATGTATGGGATGGATTATGTGCGCACTAGTTGAGTGGTGCCTTTCAAAGGAGATCATCGATGGGGAGGCAGAATCGGGGGAGACAGGAGGTGACTCATCGAGCTGGGAGTCGTTTTTTCAGTACTCATAGACAGCATCTGGTACGTACATTATTTATAAATATTTTATATAACTATAAATATTAACAGTTTATTTTTTATTCTTATAGGCTGTCGAGCACCCCGACATTACGGAGTACGACGTATATCAGAGGATGTATAGTGATCCTGCTACTGGGGAGCTCAGAGGTGATCGTCAGCATCACATCATGGTCAGTATTATTTGTTTTCAAGTTTAAAAATTAACTGCATATAATATATTCACAATTTTAATTTTAAATTGCAACTACAGGAGTCATATGAGGTCGCGACGTCATAGACCCAGCCTGAGAGTTAGGACGAGTCATCAGATCAGACCACTGGCCGTCAGTTTGATGAGGCGGCATGGATGCAGGCCACCCAGTATGCCTTCGAGAAGGGCCGGGTAGTTGGTATTTGCTCTCGACTGACTCACGGAGATTATTATGGCAGTGCTGCGATGTCGGCGTCCAGCTCGAGAGGAGCTCGTGCATCTTCTTCTGCTACATAGTATGAGGATCAGTTGCAATCTCAGACTGCATTGATAGAGTCTCCGATAGGAGCATGAGCAGATGCGTCAGCAGCAGCAGCAACATGAGGAGGAGCGTCGACGCCAACAGTAGTTGCACGAGGAGCAAATGAGTTGGTGGCAGCAGCAGCACCAGGAGAATATGAAGTACATGCGCCGACTCACTCATGCTTTAGGGATGGAGTTTCCTCCACCAGCATCTGCAGATCCCCCCTCCCCCCTCCTTTAGATTAGAGTTTGTTTTTATGTTATAAAGTTTGTTAAATCAAAATATGAATTTTTTTCTATTCGTAGTTTCTGTCTCATTATAAAATATTAATAATATTATATTTTGAAATAAAAATATTAATATGAATAATAATATTATTTATATTTTATAATATTAAATTATATATATATATTAAATTTTATAATATTATAATTTAATTATATTTTTTTGTAATATTTGAATTATTTTAATATTTGAATGTAAAATAATTATATTATTTTTATATTAATTAAAATAACTTATTAATATTTTTTTTATTTATGAATTATAATTCGAATGTTATTATATTAATTAAATCATTTATTAATATTCTATTATTTTTCATTTTTGAATTATAATTCTATTATTATTATATAAATTAAAATAATTTATTAATAATTTATTATTTTTATTTGTGAATTATAATTCTATTATTATATTAATTAAAATCATTTATTAATATTTTATTATTTTTTATTTTTGAATTATAATTGGATTATTATTATATTAATTAAAATAATTTATTAATTTTTTTATTTTTTTTAGTATTTGCGACAGGATACTATGCCCGTCGCAAATAGTATTATTATTATATCCATTAAAATAATTTAATAATAGTTTTTAGTGTTTTTTTAAAAAGCAATTGCGACGGGGCCCGTCGCAAGTACTATTTGCGACGGGCCCGTCACAAATAACTGTTGCGACGGGGCCCATCACAATTACTTTTTTTAAAAAGATTTTACAAATATACGGATAATTATTTGCGACGGGAAGGATCCCTGTCGCAAATAATAGCTTCAGCAACGGGCCTGTCGCAAATAATTGTTGTTGTGACGGCGTTTTCCGCAACGTGTGATTTGCGACGGGCCCCCGTCACAAAATGCCATTTGCGACGGGATCCCGTCCCAAATGACCCGTTGCAAATACCCATTTTTCCCGTAGAGTACCTGTTGTTTGTGTTTTTGGTGAGTGTGACTGATAAGGTTGGGTGGATAGAATTACTTGTTAGGTTTTCGTTTCTTCTATTGTTCTCACAGGACATTAGGATGTCTCACCACTTGTGCATGAGAGATTTAGGTTTCCCTACTAAGTATAGTTGTATGCTCACCCTACGTTTACTTTCTGGTTTCTAGGAGGACTACCAGGGTCGTGCGGGACCCTACTAGTCGGGACAGTTGGAGTTGTTGCAGTTTGCTGTACTCTTGATTTTTTGGTATTATAATTTTTATCGTTATTGTACTTGTACTTTGATTCAGAATTGTTTAAACATGCATGTGGGATTGGTTCAGGTTTATTTCCATTTACTTGTTCTTTTCTTTTGGTGTTTGACTCATCCTATTTCCCGATCTTAAATAATAAAAAGGGTAATTCCTACCATATGTGAAAAAATCATACCCTTGTTGCTAGTCTCCGCCCTGGGGCCTACTGGAGGTGGGACTCGGGGGTCATTATCTCCCTTTCACCATTGCCAGCTCAGGAGGGGCATCTTTGGTGGGAAGGGGTCGTGACAGAAGTCTAAGAAGATCTTGATTGAAGAAGATGGTGGTGACTCTGACTCTGAAAGCGAGGTATATAAAAATCTTAATGATATTTTATCCTTATTTTCAAAAAATGTTAAAAGAGGCACAGGTAAATACAAGGGACAAATTCCCTTGAAGTGTTTTGAATGTGGAGGCATTGGCCACTTTGTGGATAACTGTCCACGAAGGGAGAATGAAGAAGACAGTGATAAGGAATAAAGAAATCCAAGAAAGTTATGGAAGAAGTAGGATGGTAAAGGAAAGTTAGGGATAGAAAAGAAGTTCTTCAAATCCAAGAGAAAAAGTTTTCTATCCATAAATGAAGCAGATGAAGAAAGTGATGCTGAATTTGAAAAATCAGTTGAGCATGGTGCGGAAAATACTTTCATTTCAACAGTGAATGATGAATATTTTAGATGCAGCAGCTTGGAAGAAGAAGAAACTCAGCTTGAGATGCATCTGAAAGAAGAATTGAAGGAATGTTTAAGAAAGATCAGAAGGCTGGAGAAACTTAACAAAAAGTTGGAAGATGGATGTTCCTCATCATCCAATCAAGCCAATGATAAATAATAACTTTAGAAAGAGATTAAATACTTGAAGAAGTCTCTTGAAGATGAGAAAAATAAAAATGAGCACATGAGAGTAAAGCTGAAGGAAAAAGAGGAAGAATTAGAGCTTGTTCAAAAGAAGCTCTCAGAAGTTGAATAAAAAAATATTTGTTTTCAAAACTCAACTACTGATGTTGGTGAAGGCTCTCAACAAGCACATTTTGAGAAAATTCAACAGAAGGTTAAAGTGGTTGATGTGAAGAAGAAAGCTAAAAAAGTTTCTTATGTGGTCAAGACTAGAGTTACTGGAAACTATGAAGTTTCAAAAAAACCTATATATAAAACTGGTGAAAAAAAACCAAAATCAGAGAAGGCAGAATTCTAGCAGATCAATCTTGCTAACAAAAGATTGGTTGGTGGGGCTGAAGAAAGAGCAACAAAGAAGTATCAGAACAAAATCTTTTTAGGAAGGTACTCCTTCTATGGGTACTGTTGGTATTGTGGTGGATTCAGGCATACAATGAATATGTGTTGGTTCAATCAACATTATTACCACCACCCCACAGGTTATGAAAGGCAGAGATTTAGGGGGAGTCAATCTCCTCAAAGGAAGAAGATTGAAAAGGTGCTCTTGAAGAAAGGTGAGAAGAATGAAGTCAATACAGGAAATAGGTTTCATCCTCTGAAGACTATTTGAAAAAGGTGTGAACAACCTAGACATCTTACAAAAGGATGTCTTGTGCTATTACCAGCTCAACAAAAAGTTCTTAATTCTCAAAAGCTGAAGGAGAAGAAATAAGTTAAAGAAGAAAAAGCTCTTGTTGTTGAAACTTCTCTAAAAGTTACAAAGGAAGAACAAACTTGGATATTTGATAGTGGGTGTTATTCGCATATGATAGGAGACTTGAAGTTGCTTAAGAATGTGAAAAAGTTTAAAGAAGGCACTGTGACATTTGGCAATGATGAATCTTTAAAAATCAAAGGTGTTGGATCAGACATCATTGGGAAGGAAAAATTGAAGTCCATGAAAACTCTGTATGTTGATGGACTGAAGCATAACTTGCTAAGTGTATCACAATTGTGTGATGAGGTTAACAAATTTATCTTCAAGAAAGATGGATTTGTTGTGAAAAGTGAAGAATACGGGGAGATTGTTACAAGAGGACAACGAACTAAAGGAAATTTGTTTCAGGTTGGAAATTCAAAAAACTCTTATTACATGAGCATAGTGGAAGAAAATCAGCTGTGGCACAGAAGACTTGGGCACATGGGTCAGAGAAATATGAGCAAGTTATATGAAAGAGAAAGTTTTCGAGATATTCCAGATTTTCCAAGAAGAAGAGATTGGTGTTGCACTACCTGTTAAAAAAGAAAGATTACAAGTATTGTGCATAAGAAGGTTAACATTTGTTCTAAACAACCCCTTGAACTAATACATTACGATATATGTGGGCCAATGAGAAAACAATCAACAAATTGAGACAAGTACTTCATCACTTTCATTGATGATTTTACTCGCATTACATGTGTTATGTTTATGAATCACAAGTCAGACGCCCTGAAAATGTTTAAAAGCTTCAGAAAGAAAGATGAGAAAGAATGTGAGTACTCTGTAAAGAAGTTGAGAACAGATAATGGTGGTGAGTATATAAGTGAAGAATTTGAAAACTATCTTGGGAATCATGGGATTCAGCATGAATATAGTGCACCATATACACCTCAACAAATTGGGGTTTCTGAAAGGAAGAACATAAGCTTGGTGGAAATGGGAAGAACCATGTTGCTTGAACATGGCCTTACTCATTACTTTTTGAGGCAAGCTACAAGTACAACTTTTTATATTCAAAATCGATGTTTCTACAGGCCTCAATCAAAAAAAACTCCATATGAACTTTTCTATGAAATTACTCCAAGTATGAAGCATGCTAAAGTTTTTGGGATCCCATGCATTATAAAGAAGAAAGGTGGAAGCAGTGTAAAATTCGAGCAAAAAGGAGAAGACAAAATTTTTCTTGGATATGCACCAAAAGGAATAGGTTATAGATGCTTTAACAATGAAACAAGAAGAATTGTGGATGCAGTTGATGTAAAAGTCATTGAAACTCTGGGAAAAGATAAGCATGTCCAGACAGACAAGGAAGATGAAGTTAACGATTCTGATAAGGATGCAATGAATTGTAATTCTAATCAAGATGAAGAATCAGATTCAGCCATATCAAGTGATGAGGAAGGCACACAAAAAACTTATCCAAGGCTGATGAAACAAGTGAAATCTCAGAATATTATTGGTGATCAGTGTCACACGGTTCAAACAAGAAGAAAAAGTAATTCTATATCACATACTTCCTTGTATTCCAAAGTGGAACCAAATGATGTTAAAGAAGCCTTTGAGCACCCAGAATGGGTTCAATCCATGAATGAATAATTGGATCAGATTGAAAAGAACGACACATGGGAACTCATACCCAAGCCTGAAAGTAAGAACATTATGGGCACCAAATGGGTCTTCCGGAAAAAGCTAAATGAAGAAGGTGAAGTTATTAGAAATAAATAAAGATTGGTTTGCAAAGGCTACTCTCATATTGAAGGAATTGATTTTGAAGAAACTTTTGCTCCAGTGGCCAGATTAGAAACTATCCGAATCTTTCTTGCTATTGCTGCACAACGAGGCTACAAAATATTTCAAATGGATGTTCAATCCACATTTCTTAATGGTGATCTCAAAGAAGAAGTTTATATTTAGAAACCATGGGGTTTTGTTGTTGGAAAGAATGAAAGTTATATGTGCAGGTTGAAGAAGGCCTTGTATGGGTTAAAACAAGCTCCAAGAGCATGATACTCCAAACTGGATACTTTCTTAAAAGATATGAACTTCAGGAAAGGAATAGTTGATAGAAATATTTAGATCAAGGAAATTCAACATCTTTATCTTATTGTGATTGTCTACGTTGATGACATTATTTTTGATGGGAATGATGAAAGGGGCTGTGAAAGGTTTGTTGAAGAAATGAAGAATGTCTTTGAGATGTCTATGTTGGGTGAAATGAGATACTTTCTTGGGTTACAAATTTGGAAACAATAAGAATTCATTTTTTTCACCCAAGAAAAGTATGCTAAGGAACTTCTTAAGAAGTATGGGATGAAAACTCAAAACCGGTATCAACTCCTATCTCAGTGGGAACAAAGCTAAGCAAAGATGATGAATAAAAAGAATTCGATTAGAAAGAATATCAAAAGATGATCGGAGGTTTGTTATACCTGACTGTATCAAGACTAGATATTGTTTTTGCTGTTACCTTATGTGCAAGATTTCATAGTTCTCCTAAAGAATCACATCTTGTTGCTGGAAAAAGAATTCTCAGATACATAAAAGGCACAACAGAATTAGGAATCAAGTATAGTTGCTCAAATAACATTGATTTTTTTGGATATTCAGATGCAGATTGGGAAGGAAATGTTGATGATAGAAGATCCACATCTGGTGGAGTGTTCTTTATGGGAAAAAGTTGTGTTGGCTGGCACTCGAAGAAGCAGAATTCTGTGACACTCAGTATAGCTGAAGCGGAATATGTTGGTGCAACCATGGCTGCTACTCAACTTATCTGGATGAAAACAAAGTTGGAAGATTTTTTAGTTGAAGTGAAGTTTCACTTGCTCTTGTGCTGTGATAATCAAAGCACAATTAATCTTACCAAAAATCCAGTCCAACATTCATGATCGAAGCATATTGACATCAAATATCATTTCATCAAAGAGAATGTGGAAAATAATGAACTAAAACTTGAATATGTTTCATCTGCTGAACAATTTGCTGATATTTTCACGAAACCCTTGTCGATGGAATCATTCTCAAGATTGAGGTTGAACATGGGTGTCCAACCTATTTCTCTTCAAGGATAAGGTATGTTGTTCTGTCCCCTCTCTCTTCTTACCTTTGGATTGTTTTGTCTAGGGGGAGAAGTTGTGTGTATCATAAATCTATTTGTTTAAGGAGAGAGTTGTAGGTAAGCTGTGAACTCATCATTTTTTGTGTATATGAACTATTCTAAATGTTTGTTGGAGTGGTTTTAGGAAAGAACTTGAAGTTGTTTACAGGATGTATGAAGCTGAAGATGTATGATGTTGAAGATGTCATTTTCACTACCTATGGACAACATGGTTTTTCTGTCAATGATTCTTGTTTCCTACAATGAGTTAGCTCACGTAGGCTTAGAATTATTGATAAGTAATCCATTTCTTAAGGTTACAAAGTTTGGTGATTTATGAAAACATGGTTGACAACAAAATCCAAAGGGGGATATTTTTAGGACCAAGATGAAGGAAGAGATGGTTTGCATGGATTGGCTTTGGTTGATCTTGAGGAAGTTTTCATAAAGGAAATACACCTTGAATTTCTAAGAATTTGGAAGCTGGATGTTTGACATTCAGAAATGAGTATATTGAACACTTGGAGTCTGGAGATTAAGAAGTTTGAAACCAAGAATATTGAACATTCAGAACCTAGTGTTCGAAGAATTTAGAGTCTGGAATTCGAAGTCTAGAAATTGAGAAGTTCGGAACTGAGAATTTGCATATTCTTGAAAACTGGATGATAGGAGATGTGAAGACATTTATTGTGATGATGCTTTGCTATTTTGTAACTCTAATTTATGAGTATATACAAGTACTCATGATGCATGAAAAAGTTGGGTGGTGAGGTCATACTGAGAATCTGGAAGAGCCGTTACGAGAACCAGAAGTGCGAAGTCTACTTCCTGAACAGAATTTGCAGAGTCTACTTCCTGAACAGAATTTGCAGAGTCTACTTCCTGAATAGAATTTGCAGAGTCTAATTCCTGAATAGAAGTTTGGGGTTGACTTCCTGAGTCAGAAGTTCACAGCAGAATGTTCAAAGTCAACTTTCTGAAGAAGAAGTTTGTTGCGAGAAGTTCAGAGTCGACTTGCTGAGTCAGAAGTTCGGAGTGGCAAAGTTCGGAGTCGACTTCCTGAACCTGAATTTTATAGCCAGAAGTGTGGAGTCATGCTAAGAATTGGTGAATTCATAACGATAAGCGATACCGATAAGTAATGAAGAGTTTTTCCAAGAGTTTAAGTGATGCTAAAGACTCAAGAAGAGTGGATCCGAGAAAGTGATGGCGAAGAATCAAGAAGGGAGAATCAGAGAATGTGATACTGAGAAACTTGGTCAGATCCAGAAAAGGCCAAATATCTAAATCAAGTGAATGAGAAGAAGATTAGAGAAGATTCTAAAAGCATTGAAAAAGTCTTAATTACTCTGAGATTTCAGGAGAAATTAAGATTTGGGTGAATTTAAGTGAGCGGGAAAATATTTTGGTTTCCCGCCAAAGCATACTTTGGAGCACCTATAAATGGAGATCCAGGTGCTAAGTAAGGCTGTGATAGAAAAGTAGAGAGAGAAGCTCTGATAATCTAGAGAGAGGAGGAAGAGCTTGGCCAACTGGGTTTCATTGTGGTTTCAATCGTAATGAGAATTTGATACTGGTTGACACCGTATTGAGTTTCTCTGATTGAAGAATTTGGAGTGAAGTATTCGGAGTGAAGTATTCAGAGTGAATTATTCAGAGTGGATGTTAGGAATGGGGAATCAGTACTGGCTGTCACCGTATTGAGTTTCTCTGACTAAGGAAGGATCGGATTGAAGAATCAGAGTGAAGAAGAAAGTTTGGAGTGAAGAATTTGGAGTCGAGATTCGGAATGGGGAATCCGAACTGGATGTCACCGTATTGAGTTTCTCAGACTGAGGAAGACTTGGATTGAAGAATCATAGTGAAGAAGAAAGTTCAGAGTGAAGAATTCGGAGTGGAGATTCGGAATGGGGAATCTATACTTGCTGTCACCGTATTGAGTTTCTCAGACTAAGGAAGACTCGTAATGAAGATTCAGATTGGGAAAAATCGGAGTGGAGATTCGGAATGGGAAGTTCGGACTGTAATTGATCTATCTCAAGTCCACAGAGTCCTTGCCTTTCTTCTGGATAAGGAAGTGAAGATTTGTGCTGAGCTTGCTTACACTTGTGTATTTGAAAGGAAGTGCAGGTAACATAAGTTGTTATAATAAAAGAGACTTTTCCCTATTGTTCTAAGACGGTGCACACGCACTGGAGTGATTGTTTCATAGTGCTTTATGAGTGTAAGGGTATATCCTACTCGTTGTAATCCAAGGATTGTTTTCTTAGTGGATTGTATGGTGCTGTATTATTTCCAACCATACCAAGGATGTAGCTATTCTTATTGAATAGTGAATCTTGTAAATTGCTGTGTTCCTTTGGATGTGTGTTTGTTTGTTTATGAATAGGGAATTATATCTTTTACATGAGACAAAGGTTGTTGTCAACATTCAGGGATCTTAAAAGAAGAAAAAGGGGTACCACTAATTCACCCCCCTCTCAGTGGTTCATTACTCCAGCTGGGTCCTTACACCATCACCCTAATCCCTAGCATAATTGAACTATTCCAAGAGGCTCAATAGTTAGACCCTTATTTTCTTTTACAAGGTTAAACCTCAATGGTGGGGGGAACATAGATGTATTTTCAAAGGATTCAAATCTTGTATTGTGTTTTAAAAACTGAATTGATGTTCCTCCTTCTTTACAAGGTACACTTCTAGCTGCTTATAATCATTATAAGTTCACCATCCAACCAGTTAGTTAAAAAATGTACGTAGTAATGAATGAACATTTCTGGTGATTAAGTATGAATCAGAAGGTGGTTAAGTTTGTAATGAAATGTCTCACCTGTAAAAAAGAGATAAATGTCCATGTTGGAGCATTGTCCAGAGCTCCTCAAAGACACCGCCTAGTTATTTATAGATATTAGGATTATAAAACTTTGGTGAAATCACTAGGGATATGTCTAAGTATAGGGTAACATCTCAATGTTGGAAAAGTAGATATTTTGTGGTTTTTATAGAAAACACATCCTTGTGTGGATACTAAAAAGTGGATGTGACTATGACACATATCCACCAAGGTGTCACAACTATAAAATGGTCATATTGGGTATTAACTCGATCATCAATGGTTTATGATGAATAGTCCTAATACTTCAAACCTAGTGAGACACTCCTAGGGGATATGCTTGGGTTAACCCAAATTTTCATTATGAATGAATATAAAGAATTTAAATAGATAATAACAATGGATGACTTAGTTTAAACCTAATATATTATAGATCAAGAAGAATGTTACATGATTTAGGATTACTATGATTGATTTTTCATTGTAATATGATTTATAAATATTATTATTATTTCTCAAACTATGTTTTTTGTTTTTATTTGATTGATGAAACCAAGAGGAATCATGCTAACATTGAATGTGAAATTTGATTCCATGATTTTTATCATGAAAACCAAATGAAATAGGAGATGGAGTGAAAAAGTCTATGATTATGCGTACCTATATTTTTTGATATATGATTAACAAATTGAACATAGGAAAGTTTTAAAATGAACCAAATAAAATAAAAATAGAGTTTTGGGAAGATCATGGTGGAAAAAATATCTAGTTTACTATATATTGAAAATTTGGGAAGAAGAACCTAGGGAATTGTCTCAAAGGAATGAAAGAATGTTTTATCTATGGAAAAGTAGGCCATAAATAAAATAATTTCTGAAAAAATAGGTCAATGGAGGGAAATAAAGTAAATCCTAAGTCACCCATTATAACTCAAGGTGTTACGTGTGGGGAACTTGTGAATTATCTGAATCAATGCCCTAATACAAGTGCTAACTCTTAGACCAAGGAAGGTCCTATGCTATAAAAATCATTATAGTGTAAAGAGTAATGTTTTTATGTATTAGGATTAAATAATTATGTTATGGAATCTTTTTATTAATGATATTAAAGTAATAAGAATCATAGAACATTTAAGGATATTTATACAACAGTTTTTCTATAAGGATTTAAAAACATATGTATAATAGTACCAATAACCTAGAAAAGTGATTTTGTGGTGAAGAGGTATTTTTGGAAAACAAATGATTGAGGGAAAAATAACCTTTAATAGTTTAATGATATCGAGATAATAATGTTTACTTGGGATAAAGAGATAATTGATATTGAAAAGTAAATTGCATGGTATTTGTGTCCTTGGAATTGATTAGTGATTTTATGGAAAAGTGATTTATGTTGAAGTTCATTTAATTTTTTGGATTTATAGAATATTTTGGATAGATTGAATAAAGTTAATTTTTGAAAACATTTATATTTCACTATGGTTTTATGGTGATTTGGGGAAAGGATTAACATGTATTAAGAGATTATATGATCTTGGTATTCATTTGTTTGTTATATGAAATTATGATCTACTTTATATTGTTTGGGGATAAATGTTAGATTTGATTTTGAAAAAAAAGTGATCAAATTGTTTATATTTTTGGGTTTTGAATTTAGTCAGACATATTTTAGAGGATTCTTAAGGTTAAATATTTATAGAATGGTTTAATTTGAACATTGGGTTTCATTATTTTGATTTTTGAGATTAATGTACTGTTTTATCATATGAATATTTATCCATATTGGATAACTTGTGATAACCATTTTGGTTTTGGTAGTAACTAGAGACAAAAGGAATGATTTGTAATTATTTAATGGATATTATAATCCACTAAAATTTAATTTTAGTGATTTAGGCATAAAAAATTAATCTTGGATATTAATTTCTTAAAGTAAGAGATGAGATAAAAGTGGAAATTGATAAAAACAAAACCAAAAGATGAAATTGTACTGATGGAATAGAAAAAAAATCAAGTAATTATATTTTATTTTCTCAGTATTGATAGTAAAATATTCCCTAAACTCTAGGAAAATTACATTGGAATAAAAAATTTATCCTAATACCTTTATCTTTGGTGAATTGATGGACTTCTTTATCCCCTATCGATTTATGGTTTTATGGTAATTAACATTATCATTACTATATCCTCTATAACTCTCTATTATTCATTAAACATTATTTTTATCCTACATAACCATATTTTCACTTATAATGTTATTTATATTTTGGAACATTATTATGTGTTATTTATTGTATCTTTTATGTTTCCCACTTTCACTTTTTAAATAAAATTTTATCATCCCTTTGTGAAATTTTGGTATTCAATAAAGTTATTTTCAAATATTGAACCTTTTATTACCGAGATAAAAATTCTATGGGTGTAATTTATTTTAGGTGGTTAGAATGTAACACACAAATATTTCAGAATATATTTATATTTAAATAATTTTCTAGTGTTCAATAGCTTTCATGACACACAACATCAAGCTTTAAGCAAACTAGGATATGATATTGAATTTTTATTATTTATATGATACATTTATAACTTAACGGTTAAATTTAAAGGTATTAATTAGAAAAAAAAATTATGAAAGATATGTATAAAGGTTTTTCATAATGAAAATTTATTTATTAATGGAAAATAAATAAGTACTCACTTTTTAGTAAAGTAATTTTATGCTTCAAAACTAAGTTTTCTTCAAAAATGTTTTTGATTTCATTTTTTCCACAAAAATTATAATTTATTTATAATATTTTTAAAAATTTTATTTGAGGAAAATATTATTAATTTTTAAATAAGCATTTCAATTTTATATTAGGGTAAATATTTAGGTTTTTTTTTCTGAAAATATTTATTTTTAAATGAATAGTGAAAATTACCAATTTTTGAAAAACAATCATTTATATTCATTAAATCCATAAATTTAAAAGTAACATTATTTTTTAAATTTGATATTTATGTAGTAAAATAACAATTTAAATATAAATAACCTGATTAATTACACATGAATCTTCATTATACTTGATTTTGGTATAAGTTCATTTTTAACCTTAAAAACATATTTTTTTAAAAACCATTTTTCGTTATATTTCATAAATTGATACTTAAATTGATTTATACCACTTCTAGAAATTGAATATTGAAAAGTTAAATATATATTTTTAATCATTAGATTCAAATTTGGTAAATATGTCCAGTTTATTTTTTTTCATTATGAATAATAATTGTGGTAAATATTTTTGTATTGGTAAGGGTAAAATAGGTAAAACAAGGTTAAAACTATGGGATAAGGCTTATAAATCTCAAAAAATTACCTTTATTTCATTTTATAGGTTAGTTTCTAACTTAAGAATATTATTTTTATAATTTTGATAATTGTTTCCACTTTTTTTAGGTAATGACCGCAATATTATTTTATGTAAAGAATAAATAAAATAGTCTCTTTTTTTATATCAACAATATTTTTTCATAGGGACAAAAAGTTGTTGTGTTTGGTGATAAATAGTTATTTTAAATATTAATAATTTTTTATCACAATTTTTTTTTAATTTTTAGTGATGAAATAATTACCTTAAATTATTATGAAACACTGGAACAATGCTTGTTTAGGTAATAGAAAAGTCAAATCAATGATTTTAAAAATATTAAAAGTTATACAACTTTGATGAATTATTGTGTTCCAATAATTATTGATGCAAATATAACATATTATTTATGTGTTAAAAGCTTTTATTAAATTTAAAATTGTATATTTATAAGAGGATTTCAACTAATCTTCATCTTATATTTTAAATATATCAACTTGGTTCCACTTTCAAATGAATAAGAACTTATTATATTTAAATATTTTAAGTAATTATAAGTGTTTCATTTCCTTCACTGTATAAGGACACCACCCTGCCTCTCTTACTCAAACCACATTGATCCATATAGCTTAAAAAATCCCAGAAAAAACCTCATATAAATTTACCTATTCATGTTATAGTGGTTTTGGTACCTTCAAAATACCATTCCTAGGGCCCTTAAAAAAGAAATCTAAAGGAGTTATATCAAAGAGGATGTAATCATTTTAACCTTGCTCTTTCATTTTACTTATTAATTTACCTCTTTAATTTCTATCCAAAAAATCCCAATATAATAACATATGTATATAAATTATACTAATATTTTATTATGTTAATGTAATAACTTGTATCCATCTCATTTTTAATCAAATGGGAAATGAATGTATCACTCTTGCTTACGTGTGAACTACCATATCCACAGAGCGATATGATTCATTTTCCATCCCCATGTTTCATGGTTGGTTATTTTATGGATTTCATATTTGTTTAATATATTTATGAAATAATTATTCTTCTTTAATTATAATATCTTATCTACCTTCTTACCTTTCCAACCGTTGGAAAATGATAACATCGCTTATGAATACATGTGGACTACCACCTCTACGAAGCGATGTGATTTGTTTATCATTTAAACTTTATATAGACCATAATAAGTATATATTTAATGATTTTATATTATATATATGATATATTAATTATTCTATAAGGTTGAACTATTATTTTCCTTTTTTTTCTTTCTATCCATCAAAATGTGGAAATATCACTCCTGCATACGTACAATCTACAGTCTCCATGAAGTGATGTAATTCATTTTTCATCACCATTTTATATGAATGATTTTAAAATTGTATATGATGAATAATTATTATAATTATTTAATTATTAATATTATTAATATTATTAAATCATGACCAAGATGAATGTTCTTAAACTATAAAACTGAAACATGCACGAAAAACATACTAATTTTCACACAAATGTTCATTTTAATAGATAAATTGTTAAGAAAAGGATAATTAGAAATTATAAATGAATAATAAATAGTAATTTATGAATAAATATAGTTCAATAATATATTTATAATAAATATATATTTATTATATATGATATTTTAATGTGTATGAAGTATGATGGGGCTCAAGGTAAAATTCTCTCATATCACTTTTGTTTCTATGAGACATATGCCATATTCACCACTTATTTATTTCAAGTGGTATTTATATTATAAATTTGATATGTTATATAATAAATCTCTTTATATTCATGGAATTTAAAGTATAATTTGAATTTAATTCTTTCATGGGGGTTATGATTCAAAAGTAACCAAACTGGTAAGGGTTTATGTTACAATCTCCTTTCTTTTTGGGATTGTCTATGAAAAATTATCATTTAGGAAAATGTTATGGATTTTATCCTTTTAAAATATATATTTTATTATGATCCGGTTATTCCTTGAATTTTCTAGTATTATTACACTTTTTCTATCTTTGTTACTTAAAATTATTGAGATTTTTTTTTAAAAAAGATGACCTTATTTCCTCTTTGGTCAAAAACATTTTCATTCCCTTTCAATGATCTTAAAAATTATTTTATAAAAGTCATTACATATAATTTCAATGTTTTAAAAATTTAATTTTCACTACCTTTTACTTTATTTAAAATGTTTTTAAAAATTAATCTTTCTAAAAGTTTTCTAAATATGCAATTTTTTACTTTTTTACAAAAGTGTTAAAAGAATGTTTTATTTTAATATATACAACATGAAACAAATTTCCCACCATATTTACCATTAATTTATTTGAATATTTATTTAATAGTTTCCATGGTTATTTATAAATAATTTTTTTATCAATATTTTATAAAATTTTAGTTAAAATGTTATCAGATGAAAATGATATTTTCTCATGTTTTTAAATAAAAGATTAAATGACCTTTTAAAATTATTTTTTGTCTATGTGAATATCCTTTGGAATTTCTTATGTTTCAATGGGGATAATATATAATGATATTTTACATTTTATTTCTTCATATGGATTATTATTATGTGATGATGAAATTTTTGTGAATCCTCTTTCATTTCTATGAGTCACAATTTGATGAAATAATGAATGTTTTATGATTTTTTGGAACACATATGTATGGTTTTTATTATGTTATTGGTAGTAAAATTATGTACCTCATATGAATTGGGATAATCTTTAAATATCGTTTGATAATTATTGGAATTGAGTTGATGTGATAGATCCACTATGAGAAATAGGCATGGATTCCTAATCCACTATGATATGGGAAACACACGGTAATTCCTGATCCACTATATATAAAAAATATGTGGTGATTCATGATCCACTATCATATAATGGAATCAGTATTTAACCTTGAAATATGATATGGTTTTTATCCTATTATGGTGATACACTCTTATGACATGTTAAAATTCTTATGATTTGAACTCATATAACATGAGTGATTTTTTATGACCCCTAATATTATGACATGCTAATGTTTTATGTTATTAATCATGATTATGATCTATGAATTACTAGGTATTATTTTTGATTGATAATAACATGTTCTCATGCCCTTATGCTCATGATATTATTATGTATGATCATTCATTGATATCTCCCATGTCTACCCTTACTTATAATCTAAGATCACCACTTTTTTATGTTTTAATTTTCCCCAGTTTATGAATAAGGGTAATGAGTATGATGAGTCTATAAGGAAACCTTTTATAAATAAAGATGTTAGATATTATGAATATTGTATCCAAGTATAATAAACCTTTATGGTTATCGGGTATGTTTATTTGGGAGATATATTGAGTATTCATTGAAAAGATAATATATATATATATATATATATATATATATGAAACTAACAGGTTCTGATACCTACTCAGTTTTATAATCACTCTCTACATATTCAACTTGGTGCATATGCATATATATTTTACCATGATACAAGTAAGGAAAATATTTCATACTTTTTTAGTGGAGCATCCCGATGCTTCAATCGTGTCCTTGGGTGTTGGAGTTTAGAGATTGTTTTGCTGTAAAGTAATTTATTGTACCACATATGTGTCTTAGTTTTATTGAGTCTTTGGTTTTTATAGACTTATTTTGGTCTTTTTTATCTCTGTGAATATAATTTTGGTTTTATTATATCTAATAGGACTTGGTTTATTTTATATCATGTATCATGTTTATATTATATTAACAAAGACTGTTTGATAAAAGTTGTGTATATAACAGTAAATCATTCCCCACAATTTAGTAATTCCATTATCATTTTTTATAGACTTTTATGTCTGGGGGGAATCACCTAAGGTTAGTGGAATCATTATCCTAACCTAGCTAATGGGTCAGAGTCAGGATGTTACAAATGATATTAGTTTGGTATGCTTCATCAGTTATGATGGTTTTTTTTGGAGTTAATATGTTTTAGGAATTTTAATGTATTGGATAAATGACATAGCTAACCTATTTCTACCAAACATCAAGTTACTAGGGTGGTTCATGTATAATTTTTTATCACCTTATCATCATAGGATTAAATGATGAGAGTTTAGTGTCATGCATTAATAAAAAACTTCCTAATAGGAAATCATCATTCATATGATATTTTATAATTTTCTTATTATTTATCAACATATAGTAAATGATATGAAATTATAGTATTCAATTTTGTGGGAGAAATAAAATTACTATGGACAGAAGAATATTCCACGAGTTAGTACAATTATATTCTTTTAAGAGGATGTCGATGAGATTATGGTTCTACCTGAACCATAGGTGAACCAGAATCTTGTTAAAAGTATCATGGAAGACTTTAAGGCTATAAAAAAGGATTATAAATAGGGTAAAACCATTATGTGGATCACTCAATGAAATTATAAATATAAAATATTTTAATCTTTTTGGGAGAATTGGTACCCAATAAAGCTGAATAATGTCCTAGAAGACTGAATATAATCATTAATTTCTTAAGAACCATATTAGAAATTAAATTCAAGATTATGGTGTATATGCATGAGGATCTAGAATGAAAATGGTTAGACCTAGCTGTTTAATATAAAGTTGACCAAGGCCTCACTTAGAATATATTTGAGGAAGCAATTAATAAAAAATTCTACACGTATTCTTTATGAGTGTGATGAAAAACAATTTCTTCAAAATAAAGCTAGGAAACCTCTTAGTTATGAAATACGAAGACCTATTTAAATAAATTTATCATTTTTCACTATAATTGGTTTCTAAAAAATCACTTATGGGAAAAAAATTGAAGCAGGTTTTTGATCAAGCGTTCATACTAGAGTGGTGATGTATTAAAAATTACAAAAACACACTAAATAAGGTTATAGAGGTGAAAAAATTTATCTTTGGGAACCTCAGTTGATGGAAACATTTTACCTCCCAGAAATAGGTGGGAGATGCAGTGTTCAGAATAAGCATAGAAGGGATATTTACTCCACATGTAATAGAGAACCAGAGAACTAATCCACTGGATTAGTATCTTTTCATCTCCATAAAAATAACCAACTGAGTTACATCCAATGCGGTTCTTTGAAACATATGATGAGGGAATGCACAACACCACCTTTAGTGTGTTATAAAAAATGGATGAAGGAAACATACCAAGCTCTATTATATGAATCCTCAAAGGTCAACTAGTGGTGCTAGTTTTACAAGTTACATTCTTCTAATGATTAAATTGGATAATAATGTTAGAGTAGTTCTCACCCTTAGAATCTAGGTATTTAAGGTGATTCTAAAAACACCCCAACACCCCAACAAGAACTGAATCAGTATGGGAGTTGGAATCAGTTTAGGGGAGTGTATTAGAAACTCTTTAGAGTTGAGAAGATTATGATACAAAAATAAGTAGACCCCTCATTATTTGTAGGAACCATTATAATTAACTCTACGCTAATGTAAGTTTTGTTTGACATTAGTGATTCCCATTCTTTTCTTGTTGCATGGGGGTTAAAAAAATTGGGCTTGAATATAGAAATAATAGATCATATGATAAGAATCAAGACACCTCATGGTAAATAAGAGTATAATGGATCTAAATGTCCAACATGTTCCATCACCATTTAATTAGTCCAATTTTGGTGGTATTTCATTTTTTAAGACATGAAAATCTTTGATTTAATATTTAGAATGGATTTTCTAGTAGCACTCAATGCCCATATTAACTATTATGTTCGACAAATTCCATTTAGATCCCCCAAAAGAGTTTTTCAGCTGTTCATAGGGGAATGAGACATTAGTTTGGGTAAATAAAGACCTTTAGTGATAGTGGTCATAAATATATTGTATCAATTTCTAGGGATCACCTTGAGGTCTATTGATACAACTTAACATAGATTCCTTCTTGATATAGTAGATACATACCTTGATATCATTCTTGAAAATTTAGCAAGACTACCACTTGAGTGGGAAGTGTGATTTTCTATCAATTTAGTCCCAGGAAAAAAAAATCCTATTTCACTTCCATCATATATATTAGAACCAATAGATTTATGATAACTAAAGGTCCAGTTGGAAGAGTTGTAAATCAAGGGTTTTATATGTCCAAGTAAATCACCTCGATCCAATCCATTTCTATTTGGTAAGAAATAAAATGGTACAATATAAATTTGTGATGATTATCATAAGTGGAAATAAGTTATGATAAACAATCGATATCCTCTTCCTCAAAATGATGATATGTTTGATCAGTTGAAGAGATCCAAGTGATTCACCAAAATTGATCTCTAATTGGGGTACCACCAACTCTGAGTTAAGAAAGATGATATCCCAAACACATATTTTAAAATTTGTTATGACAATTATTAATACTTAGTAATTTAATTATCTCTCATTAATATACTGACATTATTTATAGAATTTATTAATCTCATCTTTTAAAAATACATGTATTCTTTCATTATGTTATTTTTTGATGAAATATTAGTATATTATATCATGAAGGATGACCATGAAATGCACATTGTATTCATTATATTATAAGATCACCATCCTTATGCCAAATTCTCAAAGTGTGATTTATGGATTTGATAATTACACTTCGTTAGGCAAGCTAGTTAATATTAATGAATATTGATCGATCCTGATAAATTTATGACTTAATTTATTGGAAACAACCAATGAATGTATTTGAGATATAATGTTTTGTGGGATTTATAGGATATTATTATCACTTTGTTTGATACTTTTCACATCTCACTTATTCCATTACTATGTTTACAAGGAAGGATACTACATTATGTAAGAGTGATGAGTGTAATAAATATTTAAAGGAAGTCAATGATTGAGTCACTTAAGAACCAATACTTATCTTACTAGAACATGGTGAGGGATATGTTTAATTTTTTCATGTGTCTAGATTTGGATTTTGTTATGTTTTAATGTAAGGAGATCATGTCATAGATTTTGGATCATGAGAATTTATGATACATTAAAAACTATCCAATACCTGATCTAGAATTGGCCAAAGTGGCCCATTCCTTAAAAACATAGTACCACTACTTCCTTGGTGGAAAAATTACCTTATTCATTGATCAAAAAATATTGAAACACATCTTCTCATAGAGATACTTGAACCTTAGAGAGTGATGATAGATCAAATATCTCTAGATGTCTAACTATGAAATGGTTTATACACATAGGAAAGGTAATTTAGTGTTTGATGAGTTCATTCATAAGTCATATAACCACATGGTTAGAGAATACCAGGACCAATGGAAAATAATGGGGTTATTTCTAACATTCATTTGGAATGTATTAAGAAGATTGATGTTTTAGTTTTTTCCCATCACCTTAATCCCTGGCATAATTGAACTATTCCAAGTGGCTCAATAGCCAGACCCTTATTTTCTTATTACAAGGTTAAACCTCAATGCTGGGGGTAACATAGATGTATTGTCAAAGGATTCAAATTCAGTGTTGTGTTTTCAAAACTGAATTGCAGTTCCTCCATCTTTCCAAGACACACTTCTAGCTGCTTATAATTATTCTAAGTGGACCAACCAACCGATTAGTCAAAAAATATACATGGTAATGAAAGAAAATTTCTGGTGATTAAGTATTAATTCGAAGGTGGTTGAGTATGTAATGAAATGTCTCATGTGTAAAAAAGTGATAAAGTCCTATATTGGATCAATGGACAGAGCTCCTCAAAGACCCTAACAACAACCATTATAAACTTTGTCACCATACTACTGATAACACTTCAAAAATATGATGTTTTTTGGGTGACTATGGTATTACTCATGAATTCAACACACTTAATCCCAATCTGAAAGATGAATTCAATGGATGACCTGGAAAAGATCTGCATTCAGTAAGTGGTAATATTAAATAGTGTACCGATATATATTGTCTATGACCGAGACCCTCGATCCCCTGTTGATTTTATTGATCTTTAAAACAATAACTTGGAACATAATTGAGTATTATAAACACATATTGTATCAAAACTAATGGATTGTTAGAATGTATTATCTTTATATATTAAAATATAGGCTTAAATATTGTGTTATATATTTTTGTGGTTCATGTAAATATCGTCTACCATTAATGGATTTTTTTATACAAAACCAGTTATCAAAAAATGATACATATAGCTCTATTTTAAGTATTATATTATTTTCCATGTTGATTTTCACTTTTTTTGGATATAAACTAGGAAAAATTTACTAATTTGATCTTTCCTTCTCTATAAAACTATTAATAAAATTCAGATGATTAAGAAATGGATGGCTCAGACTTAAATCTATTATAATGTGTATAAAGAACATCTTAAATGATCCTTATATTTTTTATTGGATGATCATGCATTCTTATAAGTTCCTATGAGGTTTTGTAATAATTTTTTGGATAAGATAGGGAAGTTAGTGCCTCGATATGTGGAACCATTTGAGGTTATTAACACATTGGTGAATTTTATTATCCATTAGATTTACTAACAAGTATCTACTCAATTCATTATGTATGTCATGTATCCTAATTAAAGAAGTAACAAACCAACCTTGACCATGTGATTAGTTGGGACCATGCCACTCTTGAACTTGACATAATATTTTATCACACACTGATTTGTATTAAGGATAGGAAACATAAGGTATTTCATTGAAGATGCATATATTTGGTATGATTTTTATGGTTGCATGGTCAAATTAAATAGGATACATGGAGTGATAAATGTACATGTTGGATCAATGGCTATAGCTCCTCAAAGACACTGCCAACACCCATATTTTTGGGGAAGGAAAGAATAATTTTCATGACCCGTCCGTCAGGGCCCATTCCTTGACTACCCCAAGATCACCTCCCATTGGTAAGGGACCGATGACTAGCATTGAGTAGGCATGTCCCAAAAAAAGGTGAGGCATTTTCCTAATTACCTATACACATGAACACAAATCCAAGCCACAGATGTTGGAAAATAAAATCACTAAGTAAAAAAGAATAGGGTAAGACAATAGAAAACTGAAGGTAAATGTGGCCAGAATACAAGCACAACAAAAAGGAAAAGTAAAAGTACAAGTCTCTGAAACTCATCCATAGAAAACCCTACTAAATGGTAGGTACAGAAACAATTGTATGATGTTGGAGAAGCACAACTCATATGTTGGGTAACTCTATGAACCACCTATCCTCAGTCCACCAAGGACTCCATTAAAGCATCGATCGCATGCATAAGACACAACACGTGTGGGGAAATGCAATGCTGGGGTGAGTAAAACAATACTCATTAGGGAACCCTGAAACCCAAATTAAAATACAACCAAGAAAACACCATTTATAAGATACAGTCATCTCAACATAGGTATGTGTCAACAACACATATAATAAGAACATATAGGTATACTCATAAAGGATTCCATGACACAACATCTCATCCCCTCCTAGCCATATGGTTTTGCTCGTACCACGCTCAATTCTGGGAGATCTCACACCCTGAGCTATCTGATAGTAAGCACGTATAACTAGTATACCAAAAGTATCCAAGACAACACTTGGTCTAGATATACCACAAAGTTCCCTAAGACATCCGGTCTATCTAAGACAAGGAGTTTTGATATCATAACCAATCATTGGTCACATGATTTTTTCTCAAGGCATGCTCATTTTGGGAGAACACACTCCTTGAGCTATGAATTCATCAGAGACCCTCAAAAAGAGGTCCCACTAATTTGGTGATTCCCATTATTTTCTTGCTTCATGGGGGTAAAAAAAATTGGGCTTGAATATGGAAATAATAGATCATAAGATAAGAATCAAGATAGCTTATGGTAAATAAGAGTATAATGTATCTAAATGTCCAACATGTTCCATCACCATTTAATTAGTCCAATTTTAGTGCTATTTCATTGTTTAAGACATGAAAATCTTCAATTCAATATTTAGAATGGATTTTATAGTAGCAGTCGATGCCCATATTAGCTATTATGCTCGACGAATTCCATTTAGATCCCCCGAAAGAGATTTTCAGTTGTTAAAAGGGGACTGAGACATTAATTTGGGTAAATAAAGACCTTTAGTGATAGTGGTCATAAATATATTGTATCAATTTCTGGGGATCACCTTGAGGTCTGTTGATAAAACTTAACATATATTCCTTTCTTGATATAGTAGATATATACCTTAAAATCTTTCTTAAAAATTTATCAAGACTTCCAATTGAGTGGGAAGTGAGATTTTCTATCAATTTACCCCCAAGAAAAAAAATTCTATTTCACTTCCATCATATATAATAGAACCAGTAGAGTTATGATAACTAAGGTCCAGTTGGAAGAGTTTTAAATCAAGGATTTTATATGTTCAAGTACATCACCTCGGTCCAATCCATTTCTATTTGGTAAGAAATAATATAGTACAATCTAAATTTGTGATGATTATCATAAGTTGAAATAAGTTATGATAAAGAATCGATATCCTCTCCCTCAAATTGATGATATGTTTGATCAGTTGAAGGGAGCCAAGTGATTCACCAAAATTGATCTCTAATTGGGGTACCACCAACTCTGAGTTAGGAAAGATAATATCCCCAAGACATCTTTTAAAATTTGTTATGACCATTATTAATACTTGGAAATTTCATTCTCTCTCATTAATATACTGAAATTATTTATATAATTTGTTAATATCATCTTTCAAAAATACCTGTATTCTTTCATTATGTTATTTTTTTGATGAAATCTTAGTATATTATATCATGAAGGATGACCATGAAATGAACATTGTATTCATTATATTATAAAATCACCATCATTATTCCAAATTCTCAAAGTGTGATTTTTGGATATAATAATTACACTTCGTTAGGCATGACAGTTAAGATTAATGAATATTGATCGATCCTAATAAATTGATGAATTAATTTCTTGGAAACCACCTAAGAATGTATTTGAGATATAAAGTTTTGTGGGATTTATAGGATATTATTATCACTTTGTCTGATACTTCTCACATCTCACATATTCCATTACTATGTTTATAAGTAAGGATATTACATTATGTAAGAGTGATGAGTGTAAAAAATCTTTAAAGGAAGTCAATGATTGTGTCACTTAAGAACCCATACTTATCTTACTAGAACATGGTGAGGGATATGTTTAGTTTTGTCATGTTTCTAGATTTGGATTTGGTTATGTTCTCATGAAAGGAGATCATGTCATAGCTTTTGGATCACGATAATTGAGAATACATGAAAAACTATCCAATACCTGATCTAGAATTGGTCAAAGAGGCCCATTCTTTAAAAACATAGTACCACTACTTCTTTAGTGGAAATTTCACCTTATTCATTGATCACAAAATATTGAAACACATATTATCATAGAGATACTTGAACCTTAAACAATGATAATAGATCATATATCTCTATATGTTCAACTATGAAATGGTTTATACACATAGGAAATGTAATTTAGTGGTTGATGAATTCATTCATAAGTCATATAACCATATGGTTAGAGAATACCAGGACCAATGGAATATAATGGGGTTATTCTAGACATGCATATTGAATGTATTAAGAAGAATGATGTTGTAGATTTTTTCCCATCACCTTAATCCCTGGGATAATTGAAATATTCCAAGAGGCTCAATAGTCAGAACCTTATTTTCTTATTACAAGGTTAAACCTTAATGGTGGGGGTAACATAGATGTATTGTCAAAGGATTAAAATTCAGTGTTGTGTTTTCAAAACTGAATTGCAGTTCCTCCATATTTCCAAGACATACTTCTAGCTGATTATAATTATTTTAAGTGGACCATCCAACCGATTAGTCAAAAAATTGCATGGTAAGGAAAGAAAATTTCTGGTGATTAAGTATGAATCCGAAGGTGGTTGAGTATGTAATGAAATGTCTCACGTGTAAAAAAGTGACAAATGTCCATGTTGGAGCATTGGCCAGAGCTCCTCAAAGACACCACCAACATCCATTATAAACTTTGTCACCATACTACTGATAACACTCCAAAAGTATGATGTTATTTTGGTGAATATGGTATGAATCATGAATTCAACAAACTTAATTCCAATTTGAAATATGAATTCAATGGTTGACCTAGAAAAGATCTACATTCAATAAGGGGTAATATTAAATAGGGTACAGATATATATTGTCTATGATCAAGATCCTCGATCCCTTATTGATTTTATTGATCTTTAAAATAATACTTTGGAACATAATTGAGTATTATAAACATATATCATATCAAAACTAATGGATAGTTAGAATTCATTATCTATATATTAAAATATAGGCTTAAATATTGTGTTATATATTTTTTTGGTTCATGTAAATATCATCTAACATTAATGGATTATTTTTATACAAAACCAGTTATCAAAAAATGATACATATGGCTCTATTTTAAGTATTATATTATTTTCCATGTTGATTTTAACTTTTTTGGATATAAACTAGAAAAAACTCACTAATTTGATCTCACCTTCTCTATAAAAATATTAATAAAATTCAGATGATTAAGAAATGGATGGCTCAAGATTAAATCTATTAGAATGTGTTTGAAGAACATCTTAAATGATCCTTATCTTTTTAATTGGCTGATCATGAATTCTTATAAGTTCCTATTAGGTTTTGGAATAATTTTTTGGCTAACATAGGGAAGTTAGTGCCTCAATACGTGGGACCATTTGAGATTCTTAACACATTGGTGGATTTTATTATCTGTTTGATTTACTACCAAAGATCTACTCAATTCATTATGAATGTCATGTATCCTAATTAAAGAAGTAACAATCCAACATTGACCATGCTATTAGTTGGGACCATGCCACTCTTGAACCTGACATAATATTATATCACACACTGATTTTTATTAAGGATAAGAAACAGAAGGTCTTTCATGGAAGGTGTATATCTTTGGTATGGTTTTTGTGGTAGCATGATCAAATTAAATTGGATACATGGAGTGATAAATGTACATGTTGGATCAATGCATATAGCTCCTAAAAGACACCACCAAGATACATATTTTTGGGGAAGGAAAGACTAATTTTCATTACCCGTCTCTCAGGGCCAATGCCGTGACTACCCCAAGATCACCTCCCATAGGTAAGGGGCCGACGACTAGCATCGAGTAGGCATATCCCAAACAAAGGGGAGGCATTTTCCTAAGTACCTATACACATGAACACAAATCCAAGCCACATATGTTGGATAATAAAATCAATAATTAAACAAGAATAGGGTAATAAAATATAAAACTGAAGGTAAATGTGGCCAGAATACAAGCACAACAAAAAGGAAAAGTACAAGTTCAAGTCTTTGAAACTCCTCCATATAAAAACCTACCTAAATGGTAGGTACAGAAACAACTGTCTGATGTTTCAGAAGAACAACTCATCTATTGGGTAACTCTATGAACCACCTATCCTCTGTACACCAAGGAATGTATCAAATCATTGATCGTATGCATAAGACACGACACATGTGGGGAAAGGAAATGCTGGGTTGAGTAAAACAATACTCAGTAGGGAACCCTGAAACCCAAATTAAAATACCACAAGGGAAACACCATTAATAAGATAGAGTCATCTCAACATAGTTATGTGTCGACAAAACATATAATAATAACATATAGGTATACTCATAAAGGATTCCAGGACACAACATCTCATCCCCTGCTAGCCATATGGTTTTGATCGTACCATGCTCAATTTTGGGATATCTCACTTCCTGAGCTATCTGATAGTAAGCATGCATAACTAGTCTACCAAATGTATCCATGACAACACTTGGTCTAGATATGTCATGAAGTTCCCTAAGACATCTGGTATCTCAAAGACAAGGAGTCTTGATGTCATAGCCAATCATTGGTCACACTATTTTTCTAAAGGCATGCTTGTTTTGGGAGAACACACTCCTCGAGCTATGAATTCATCAGATACCCTCAAAAAGAGGTCCCACTAATTTAGTGATTCCCATTATTTTCTTTCTTGATGGGGGGTAAAAAATTGGGCTTGAATATGGAAATAATAGATCATATTATGAGAATCAAGACACCTCATGGTAAATAAGAGTATAATGGATCTAAATGTCCAACATGTTCCATCACCATTTAATTAGTCCAATTTTGGTGGTATTTCATTATTTAAGACATTAAAATCTTTGATTTAATATTTTGAATGGATTTTTTAGTATCACTCAATGCCCATATTAACTATTATGCTCGATGAATACCATTTAGATCCCCCGAAAGAGTTTTTTAGTTTCTCAAAGGGGAATGAGACATTAATTTGGGTAAATAAAGACCTTTAATGATAGTGGTCATAAATATATTTTATGAATTTATAGGGATCACCTTGAGGTATGTTGAAAAAACTTAAAAAATATTCCTTCTTGATATATTATATATATACCTTGATATCTTTCTTGAAAATTTATCAAGACTAACACTTGAGTGGGAAGTGGGATTTTCTATCAATTTAGACCCAGGAAAAAAAATCTTATTTCACTTCCATAATATATAACAGAACCAGAAGAGTTATGATAACTAAAGGTCCAATTGGAAAAGTTTTAAATCAAGGGTTTTATAAGTCAAAGTACATCACCTCGATCTAATCCATTCTTATTTGGAAAGAAATAATATGGTACAATATAAATTTGTGATAATTATCATAAGTTGAAATAAGTTATGATAAAGAATTGATATCCTCTTCCTCAAATTGATGATATGTTTGATCAGTTGAAGGGATCCAAGTGATTCACCAAAATTGATCTCTAATTGGGGTACCACCAACTCTGAGTTAGGAAAGATGATATCCCCAAGACATCTATTAAAAATTTTTATGACCATTAGTAATACTTGGTAATTTAATTCTATCTCATTAATATAATAACATTATTTATAGAATTTATTAATCTCATCTTTAAAAAATACATGAATTCTTTCATTATGTTATTTTTTGATGAAATATTAGTATATTATATCATAAATGATGACCATAAAATTCACATTGTATTCATAATATTATAAGATCACCATCCTTATGCCAAATTCTCAAAGTGTGACTTCTGGATATAATAATTACACTTCGTTAGGCATGCCAGTTAAGATTAATGAATATTGATCAATCCAGATAAATTAATGACTTAATTTATTAGAAATCACCTAAGAATGTATTTGAGATATAAAGTTTTGGGGGATTTGTAGGATATTATTATCACTTTGTCTGAGAATTTTCACATCTCACTTATTCCATTACTATGTTTACAAGGAAGGATATTACATTATGTAAGAGTGATGAGTGTAAGAAATCTTTAAAGGAAGTCAATGATTGAGTCAATTAAGAACCCATCATTATCTTACTAGAACATGGTGAGGTATATGTTTTATTTTGTCATGTTTCTAGATTTGGATTTGGTTATGTTCTCAAGTAAGGAGATCATGTCATGTATTTTGGCTCACGAGGATTGAGGATACATAAAAAACTATCCAATACCTGAACTTGAATTATTCAAAGAGTCCCATTCCTTAAAAACATAGTACCACTACTTCTTTTGTTGAAATTTCACCTTATTCATTGATCACAAAATATTGAAACACATCTTCTCATGGAGATACTTGAACCTTTGAGAGTGATGATAGATCAAATATCTATAGATGTTTAACTATGAAATGGTTTATACACTTAGGAAAGGAAATTTAGTGGTTGATGAATTCATTCATAAGTTATATAACCATATGGTTAGAGAATACCTGGACCAATGGAAAATAATGGGGTTATTCCTGACATTCATTTGTAATGTATTAAGACGAATGATGTTGTAGTTTTTTTCCAATCACCTTAATCCCTGGCATAATTGAACTATTCCAAGAGGCTCAATAGTCAGACCCTTATTTTATTATTACAAGGTTAAACCTAAATGGTGGGGGTGACATAGATGTATTATCAAAGGATTCAAATTCAGTGTTGTGTTTTCAAAACTGAATTGTAGTTTCTCCATCATTCCAAGACACACTTCTAGCTACTTATAATTATTCTAAGTAGACCATCCAACCGATTAGTCAAAAAATGTAAATGGTAATAAAAGAAAATTTCTGGTGATTAAGTATGAATATGAAGGTGGTTGAGTATGCAATGAAATGTCTCACGTGTAAAAAAGTGATAAAGGTCCATGTTGGAGCAATGAACAGAGCTCCTCAAAGACACCACCAACATCCATTATAAACTTTGTCACCATACTACTGATAACACTTCAAAAGTATTATGTTATTTGGATGACTATGGTATAACCCATAAATTCAAGACACTTAATTACAATATAAAAGATTAATTCAATGGACGGCCTAAAAAATATCTGCATTCAATAAAGGGTAATATTAAATAGGGTACCGATATATATTATCTATGATTGAGACCCTCGATCCCTTATTGATTTTATTTATCTTTAAAACAATACCTTGGAACATTATTGAGTATTATAAACACATATCATATCGAAACTAATGGATAGTTAGAATTTATTATATATATATATATTAAAATATAGGCTTAAATCTTGTGTTATATATTTTTGTGGTTCATGTAAATATCATCTACCATTAATGGATTTTTTTATACAAAACCAGTTATCAAAAAAAGATACATATGGATCTATTTTAAGTATTATATTATTTTACATGTTGATTTTCACTTCTTTGGATATAAACTAGAAAAAATTCACAAATTTGATATCTCCTTATCTATAAAACTATTAATAAAATTCAGATGATTAGGAAATGGATGGCTTAGACTTAAAGCTATTAAAATGTCTATGAAGAACATCTTAAATGACCCCTATCTTTTTAATTGGATGATCATGAATTCTTATAAGTTCATATGAGGTTTTGAAATAATTTTTTGGAAAAGATAGGGAAGATAGTGCCTCGAAACATGAGACTATTTGAGATTCTTAACACATTGGTGGATTTTATTATCCATTATATTTACTACTATAGACCTACTCAATTCATTATATATGTCATGTATCCTAATTAAATAAGTAACAACCCAAACTTAACCATGTGATTATTTGGGACCATACCACTCTTGAACCTGACATAATATTATATCGCACATTGATTTGTATTAAGGATAGAAAACAAAAGGTATTTCATGGAAGATGTATATCTTTGGTATGGTTTTTGTGGTTGCATGGTCCAATTAAATAGGATACATGGAGTGATAAATGTACATGCTGGATCAATGGATATATCTCCTCAAAGACACCAGCAACATCCATATTTTTGGGGAAGGAAAGACTAATATTCATGACCCATCCCTCAGGGCCCATGCCGTGACTACCCTAAGATCACCTCCCATAGGTAAGGGGCTGACGACTAGCATCGAGTAGGCATATCCCAAACAAAGGGGAGGCATTTTACTAAGTACCTATACACATGCACACAAATCCAAGCCAATGATGTTGGAAAATAAAATCACTAAGTAAACAATAATAGGGTAAGACAGTAGAAAAATAATGGTAAATGTGGCCTAAATACAAGCACAACAAAAAGGAAAAGTAAAAGTACAAGTCTCTGAAACTCCTCCATAGAAAACCCTACCTAAATGGTAGGTACAAAAACAACTGTCTGATGTTAGAGAAGAAAAACTCATCTGTTGGGTAACTCTAAGAACCACCTATCCCCAGTACACCAAGGACTCCATCAAAGCATCTATCGTATGCATAATACACGGCACATGTTGGGAAAGGCAATGCTGGGGTGAGTAAAACAATACTCTGTAGGGACCCTAAAACCCAAAGTAAAATACCACAATGGAAACACCATTAATAAGATATAGTCAGATCAACATAGGTATTTTTCAACAACACATATAATAATAACATCTAGGTATACTCATAAAGGATTCCATGACACAACATCTCATCCCCTTTTAGACATATGGTTTTGCTCGTACCACGCTCAATTAAGGGAGATCTCACTCCCTAAGCTATCTGATAGTAATCACATATAATTAGTCTAAGAAAAGTATCCAAGACAACACTTGGTCTAGATATGTCATAAAGTTCCCTAAGAAATCTGGTCTCTCTAAGACAAGAAGTCTTGATATCATAGCCAATCATTGGTCACATGATTTTTATCAAGGCATGATTATTCTGAGAGAACACACTCCTTGAGCTATGAATTCATCAGAGACCCTCAAAAAGAGGTCCCACTAATTTGGTCCCAACATAAAGATAATACATTAATAACTACCCAAAGCACACTGGTCAGGTTAAGTCACAAAGGAAATAATATGATCTTGATACGCAGATCGGGGGTCTAGCGCCTAGGGCTCACTGGGGGACATCCTGGTCTTATTGGAAACATTATCCAAGATAGGGGATAGGTTACAGTGTAAATATTGGTCAAACACTATCCAAAAACCCTATATATAGTATCACGAAGAGAAGTGAGCACTGATTGGGCCTCTTAGTATGATACATGCTCCATCCAGCTGTGTCACTGTCGAAGCCAGGATGATATAACCCACTTCAGAACACAGGTCATACTCTGTGACAGGAACAAGATCATACATTGAACCTTCATAGGAAAGACCAGGGGTAAAATCTCAATCACTACTGTCACCCTCTATGATGGGATCATGATCTTGCATCGATACCTCATAGGAAATACAAATAGAATTATACGATCCCCTACTGGTATAACTAAAAACCACCAAGCCATGTCAAAAGGGCCACTTCACCAAGAGGGTCCCAAAGCCGTAAAAAACTTGTCAAACGGACTTACAGTTTGAAGGTTACAAGTTTTTTTGTAAATAGGGGCTGGGGGGGGGGGGGAGGGGGTACGAGTTTGGTCTAACCCAAGCAGGCCAACCCGAACCAACCCAACCCAAGGTCTGTCGACCCGACCCATTGATTTGACCCAGAACGCTAGAACACGAGCCGGTTCGATCCACTCAGATGTGGCAGTTTCCATGTCCCCACCATGTGAACGCGGCTGGCTATCAATACAACGGCTCCTCCCACACGTGGTTCACAGGACCGCGTTCCAGATGGTTTGACGCAATGCCTTGTAGCATCATCGGTCCTCACCATTGTGGCCCTCCCTGGCCACAGATTCCCATCACCACCCACAGCCGCATTTCCATGGACCCTCTGATGGTTCCACCACTGATAGATCTGCTTTTTTGAGCTACCACTGTCTCCCTACTGCTCTATTTTTCGCGATGGAGCCACCGTTGCAATCCTCGGGTGTCGACTTTCCCTGCTATGGAATTGGATCCATGCTACTACCCATCCCCGTGAAAAGTTGTTCAAGTAGAGATATATTACACACCACCTTGATCTATTTGGAACTATCTTTATCACACCTCTATCATGCCATGTGCATCCCAAATCCGCAATATCGGATCGCTACACCAAGAGTCAAGAGCGAAACGATTGATTGATTGAAATTTTTTGATTCATGAGCCAAACGAATAATGCCCACAATGAAAAAATAATTAAGGGAGAAATTAAAGAATTAATAAAGAGGAACTAACCTCAATCAATGTTTGTGTCGATCATCGTTTGTTTCCATTATAATGGTTAATGAAAATCCATAACAAATGATAATCAATATTAGATAAATAATTCCCAATAAACCTCATAAGCTAAAACCCAACCCGCAATACAAATGAGCCTTGGATTAATCCGTTGTTAAATTAATCCATGTTCATTGTAGGGATTAAAAGGGGAAGTAAAATAAATTAAAACTCACACCCCACCTTGAGTATGGATCGGTCGACGTTGGGGTTCGATCATCATTGATAATCCATCAAGAGTCATCACGATCCATCATCTCATTGATCTTTGATCCTTGTATCATCATCTTCCATCATTCTCTAATGAGAGGAAATAACCAAGACTCTTTAACAGTGCTCAAAGGGAAGGATCTTTAATCTAATCCTGTATCCCTGCCAATTATTAAAGTAGAAAGATGCATTTTAGCATTACATGTGTTTCAGCATTACCATTGCAACATTGCCACACTGTTTCATTTATGAAATAGAACGTGTTGCCTCATTCTTGCGTCACAGCTTTACCACACTATTTCATTTATGAAAGAGAATGTGTTGCCTCATTCCTGCGTCGCAGCTTCACCACACTATGAAATGTTAAAAAAGAAATAAAATAAACTTCTTTATTTTTATTTTATTCTTCTTTAAAATGTCCAAAAATTAGCTTTCACAGTCAACCCACATCGGTCAATGTTATACCCCGCCTAAGTAAAACACCAAATTATGAACTCAATGGTGGTATCAAATTTCCAATTAGAGTAACCATTCATGAGTTATTAAGTTTTTAAAATAAAATAATTTTAGTTAGTTATTTTATTTACGGTTACACCCTTTTTGGGTTTTCTCACTGGAGACCCACACCGACTAAAGTTAAGTTTCTCCTAGGGTAAACCCTCCATCGTATGTGAAATAATGCCCTAATATTTTAGATCCGGCTACCCATTTAAGAGTTATTACACCTTTTTAAGAAAACCAATCACACGTTCAATTAAAAAAATTTAACATTTTTCATCGAACTATTTCGGGCACATCAGGCCTCGTAATCTCATGCCATCTCAGTTTTTGGTCTTGGAATGTTTCAAGAAATATTTTAAACAAAAAACTGGGAAAATATGATACATTACACCAATGGTGGGAAGAGTGTAACACCCTTGGTTTGATGTATTTCTCTATTATTTTTAAATTTTACGAGTTATGAATTGATGAGTGTTTTTCCTGAAGTTTAAAAAAGTTTTTAGGATTTTATAGATGGGTATTTGAGGGTCCATGGTAGTAACATGGTTGGGAGAAACCATGAAGCTAGAGGAAACCATACAATTAGGGGAAATAGTGATGATTCACATAGTTGGTGCACAATTTTCTAAATAGTTTAGCCCAACCATGGGATGTAATTTATGATTTCAAAAATTTTTATTTTTAACTTGGTTTAGCCCCCAAAATACTCACTTATCAACTTGTGAATATGGATCATATACCAAAGGGATCTTCTTGAAAAATTTTGTGATTCTCTTCAATTTGGAGGTTGATTCCATCAAATCTTAGAGTGTTGAACATAGGGAATCCAAGTTAAGAATTCATATTATCTCTTTATTTATTTCTATTCTCTTTATCTCATGGAAAGAACTATATAAAGTGGATTCCATGCCTGAATTGATGGTCTATGATGAATTTTTATAGCATTTACTTATGATCTGTTAAGGGGAATTCAATGAGTGTCATGATTTGTGAGGCCAAAAAATGATAAAATGAACATGTTGAGGTAGGTGGCTTATCTCCCACACCACTTATGATTGGAATTTGGAGGATTTGGTATTCATGATATATTGACTATATTTCTAAATGGAAAAGTTATAAAAGACCCTCCTATCTCTTAATTTTAAAACCATTCATTGTGGGTGACACCCATAATGTGTTTGAAAAAAATGATAAAATGATATATATTTTCAATTGTTTTTTAGGTGTGAGAACTCAACATAGAGAAGTATGTATGAGTTAATGATGCATATTGGGGGCCTTGTTGGTTTGAACTTGGATTCCTCTGTTGGAGCTAATGCATAATAGATTATACCTCCAGGTAATGACTTGAGTCTAGAGGTATGGGTACCACTCGTGAGTAAGGAAAATTTAGTGGACATTATACAATGGGAATTTATTAGTTAGACACTTACATGGGTATGTGTATTCATGACATAAGAGACCTTCATGGTGTGATTTATTTTCACTACCAATGTATTGTATCTTATCAACAAGCCCTGTTATCCTCTTATAGTATAGATGTATATATATATATATATATGTTTATTGTTATGATCTAACTTGTCCTCATCATAGTGTTGTGTGGGAAGTCTTGAGGATTGCCTATTGGGTTGTATACCATTCCCCTACGTATTGACCTTGGTGTGCATATAGACTTGGTTTACTTAAATATAACTAAGGGGAAGATTTCATACTTTTCTTGTGAAGCATCTTGATGTTGTAGTCATGTCCTTGGGAGTTGGATCATAAAGATTGTATTAACATGGAGTTGGTTATGGTACCACCTTAGTGTCTCAGTGTCTCTTGATTCTTTTGTTTTTGTTGACTTATTGGTGGATATTTTATTTCTGTGAATCTAATTATAGTTTTATTATCTCTTTTGGGTTTGGTTTGTTTTATCTTATGCATCATGTTTATATTATATTATTTTGGTATATTTATTGTAGGTTGTGTATGTAATGGAAAATAATTCCCCATGATTTGGTAATGCCCTTAGCATTTATTGCTATCCTTTAGAGTTTGGGGGACATCGCCCAAGGTTAGTATCATTTTGGCCCTGCCCAAACCAATGGGTTGGGGTCAAGATGTTACAACCCCTAGCTTGTATATATATATATATATGATTTATTAAACAATAAATTCATATATTTATATAAATATTATTTATATAATTACATTATAATAATTTTTTATCAATCTCATTTTCATAATTTTATATATAAATAATTATCAAATTTATATCAATCAATATTTTTTTAATAATATATTTAAATACATTGAAAAAGTACACGAAATATAATATATTAAAATTTTATTTAAATAATTATATAAATATATAAATGAATAAATAAATAAATATATATATATATAATATGTAAATAAATATAAATATATAAATATATGTGTATATATTTATATATTCTTAAATATGTTTTATATAAAACTTGAAATATATACTTCTTTTATCCTTTTACACTTATTTATAATTATATATATAATTATATTCACACACACACATATACACAGATATATATATATATATTAAAAAAATAGTGATATGAACTATATAAAGAAATAATAAATACATTAAATATAGTTCATATTCAAATTTATATATTACTAATCAAATTAAATAATTTGAAATATACACATATATTTGTATGTACATGTATGAATCTGTATGTATATGGATGTATATGTATGTCTATATGCGCGTTTATGTATGTTCACATGCATATGTCTGTGTATGTATTTTTATGCATGAGTATGTATGCATATATATGTGTTTGTATGTGTATGTGTATGTATGTGTATGTATGTGTTGTGTATGAGCATGTGCATGTTTATGTGTATGTATATGGATGTTTGTGTTGTGTATGTGTACGTGTATGTGTGTATGTATGTGTATGTATGTGCATGTATGTGTATCTTAGTATGTGTATGTGTATGTGAGTATGTCTATTTGTATTTTTGTGTATTTGTATGTATGTGGATGTATATGTATGTGTGTGTGTGCATGCATGTGTATTTTTATGTAGTATGTGCATGTATGCATGTGTATGTGTGTTCACATGCATGTATGTGTATATACATGTATATGTATGTATGTGTATGTGTATGTATATGTTCATGTATGTGTATGTCTATGTATTTGTATGCATGTATGTGTATACATGTAATGTGTACATATGTGCATGTATACGAATATATCATTATATAATTAGAAACGTCATTTGGTATTTCAATTTCACATATCTCATTGTTTCAGACACATACACATGTACACACAATCAGAGGGAACATCATTAGGGTTTTCAAATGTTATTAATACAATTATATATATATATATACATTTTATTTTTTTTACAATTTATTAATTTTTAACACTTATTTATAAAATTTAATTTATTAATATTTAATATATTTAAAAGGATTTTAATTCATATAATTAAAATTAATTCATTTTTATCTTATTACCTTTGTATTTAAATATATATACAATTATTATTTATTCATATTTAATCAGAAATTTATTATTAATTATTTATATTTAAAGTTAATTTTTAATATTTATTTATTTTTATTTTAATATTTATTCATTATTAATACATTTTCATCTCATAAAAATAATACTATTTATTCATTTTTTAATATTTTTTTTCAATTTATTCAATTTTAATTATTAAATCTTATTACTTTTAACATTTGTTAATTTTTAATATATATCTATTTTTGATATTTTCTTTAATTTATTCAGATTTTTTAATTTATTCATTTTTAATATTTATTCATTTAATATTTTTGTACTGTATTCATTTTTAAAGTTATTTATACAATTTTAAATATTAATATTTAATACTTTTAATATGTATGCAATTTATATAGTTAATATTCATTCATTTTTATTTTAATATATATGCATTAAAATATTTTTATAATTATTATCTATTCATCATTAGTTAAAAATTTATTATAAATGGTTTGTTTTTCAATGTAATTTTTAATATTTTTTAATATTTAAATTTATTTATTTCTCATATCACATTAATTTATATAGTTAAAATTATTAATCCATTTTAATTTGTTTTATTTATTCATTTTTAATTTTAAATTTTTATTTAATTTTAATATATATTCACTTATTATTATCTATTCATTTCAATGCTTATCCAGTTTTACTTTTTTTTATAATTTGTTCAATTTTAATATTATTTCATTTTATATTTCTATAATTTATTATTTTTAAATTTTTATTTATAAATTTTTATTTATTAATATTTAATATTATTAATATTTTTGAAATTTACATAATTAATATATACCAATTTTTATTTTAATATTTTTTATTTAAATATTTATATAATTATTATTTATTTATTTTTAATAAGTAATTTATTTTAAATCCTTTTTATTTAAATGAAATTTTTATTTATTATTCATTTCAATTTTAATATTTATTCATTTATAATATTTGTGTAATATATATAATATACATTATTTATTCATTTTTAATATTTTTTTAATTTACATAATTAATATTATTTATTCATTTTTAATATTTTTTTAATTTATATAATTAATAATATTCATTCATTTAGTATTAAATAATCAATTTTTTAACTTATTAATTTTTAATATTTATTCCTTTTTATTATAAATAATTTTCTTGTAATTTTTATTACTCATGTTTATATAATTATTTTTTTATTATAATTTTTAAATTTTAATTTTAATTTTTTAAATTGGCATTTATTTCCATTCAATTTAGCTATGATAAATCTGTACTTTATCAACACTAAATTTAGCATTGATAAAGCTATAAATTTGCATTAATAAAAAATGATTTTCATGTTACTGTTGATAAAGCTATGTTTTGTTAGCAATTTTTACTGACGTTTATAAAACCCATTTTGTTATTTTAATAAAACCCTTACCAAAATTGCTACTAGTCGTGTTGTTCAAGCTCTCATGGAAGTTGAAGCTTGTTGTCTCCTCCTTTGAATTTGTTGGATGAATCAACTTTCAACTGAATTTATGTTATTTGTTACTTGTTTTTAATTAATCTTGTGTGGTTTTTCTCATTTTGAATGTTCACCTCTTCTTCTTGAATCCCTAATATCATATTCACTCATTTTTTTGAAAACTTTCTACATCACATGAAAATAAGAGACCTTGTAGCAATTGTTTTTCTCTCCCTACATATTCAAACACTCCCTAGCTAATATGCCTTTAGATTTTCTTCTTATCTAGATAAAACCTATTTTTTAACTATGTGAAGAGGGAACCCTTACATGACCTACAACCAGACACCACCATCCCTCTCTCTCCCATTCCCTACTCACAATAATAATCATTGCTTGCTTCCCCATTAACATAATTACTTCATTTTTTTCTTATTTGTGTTTAAATTCTATGTTTTCAACAATTTTTTATATTAATTTTTTTAGATATTTTTTTTGGAAACCCTCAGGGTTTTATTACTTAAAAATATTCTTTTGTGACCATTTATTTTATAATACATTGTTTGGATGGGTATCATTTTTTTTGAGATGGTTAAAATCAACCTTCCATTAGAATGTATACAATTACATGAAGTATTTAAAATACTACCCAAGAAAGCTAATAAGTGGTCGATGGAAATATATACCATGATACAATATTATGAAATAAAACAGTAATATTTTTCATGTTTTCTTTAAAACAAACATTTTCCATGTATAAACTTTTGTAAGGTATGAATTAAATTTGGAAAAGGGGTTTTGTAGATAATAATTCCCTTTAATGTATTTAAGATAATTAAGGCACGATTGTGTAGTTTTCATTAAAGCATGTGGAATTTTAATTTGAAACATTCCGAACTATTCTTCCTATGATTTTCCTGCTTCTATGAGTATTTCAAAGCCATTAAGTCATCTATGATGTTTTGAAATGTTTAGTTAAAGTACTTAAAATGGTTTTTCACACCTTATACCTTTGTAATGTATTTTTGTAAATTTAAAATTCTTCAACCATTTAATAAGTTAATAATCAGAAAATTTTGAAAACTTTTGATGAAAAAAAGGTTTACACATATCTTTGATGAGTTAAAAAGATGAATTAAAGAGATACCACTTTGAGGATGCTAGTTTTTTGATGAAATAAGATATCTCTGAAAAATTTACAAATGTAACAACCATAATTGATGTGATTTATTTATTTTTGAACATTGTAGAGACATTTAGAAAAATCTAAATTGTTTTGATATATGTTTTGATAGTGAAATTTTAACATATATACCATAAAACTTATCCTGTTGTAAAAATTTATAGGTTTATTATGAACATGGATAGTGATAGGGAGTGGATTATCTCCCTTGATGAATCCATTCAAAATATAAAATAAATTATGATATGCATCTTATTGGAATAAAAAATATATGCTTTATTATAATTTTTATTTATATAATACTTCATCTTTATATGTTCTAACAAGTTATTGGTGCAATAAAAATTTATATCAAATATGATGATTATATGTGTTTGTGAAAAGAAGACCCTTTTAGGGTTCTAAAATCAGACCTTTTATATATTGTAAAGTATTAATATTTTTTAAATAAATATGATACATATGAATAAAAAATTAATGGTTTCCAATTGTATAATAGAAGAGTAGGAGGATAGGGTTAAAGAGTTAATCAAGTTTCCATAAGATCATGTATATGATCTTTCTCAAACCATTTTCCCATGTTTAAATTGTTGTTATTCAAGACAAATTTCTTTGAATAAGTTAGAATATTGATTGATATGTCATGTAATATATCAAAGTTAATTTTTTTTGGAATAAATATATGAGAGAACGGAAAGTAGCTAGAGACCAGTTTAACACTAAATTTTTTGGATCATTTGATATGATTCCAAGCATAAACTATGATAGAGATAACACTATAGTTCATAGATCATCTAATATGATTGAAAGTGTAACCAATTAGAGATAGTGTTAAGTAAATGATAATGACATTTGTAGATGAACTTTATGATTTTACAATGCTGTTGATAAGTTAACTAGCTATGAAAATATTCCTTTATATACTAGTTGTACTAAATATAAAACATTTTCAGTCATGTTATATATATAATTTGTAAGATAGATATGAATGGAGAAACACTATATTTATAGACAAACTTTATATCTTGAATGTTATTCCACTATAAGATAAAGAGATTCCTTATTGAACATATGAAACAAAAGGAATGCTATGTTCAATGGGTATGATATCTGAAAGAATACATACATGTAAAAATGACTATATATTGTTTTTTAAGGACCATGAATCTCTTAAAAAATTCCCTGAATGTGGTATGAATCGATACAAGAAAAAATATTCATGTAATTCAAATGTTTTGTTATAATTTCTAATAATTCCAATGTTTAGATGCCTATATAGAAGTTAGAAGACTGCAAGAAAACTGAAATGGCACATAGATATAAGAATTCAAGATGGGAAACTTTAACACCTAGTAAACTCTCCCTTGTATAATAAAATTTATCATAAGAATGCTGAATTTCAAAACGATCTAAAAAACCTATGTTTTATTTTATCTATATATGGAATGAATCCTTTTGGTGTACAAATTAACACTCATATTACTTGGCTAGTTATTTTGGTAAATTATAACTCGCCACTGTGGTTATGGATTATGTATAAATATATTATGTCTTATCTAATTATATCAATACCAAAACAACCATGTAATGATATTGATGTTTATTTTGATTCATTTATTAAAGATTTGAAATTAATGTGGGATCCAGGAGTGACATTTTATGATTCTCATAGAAATGAATATTCCATATTGAGAGATATTTTGTATGGGGTGATAATTTTGTTATACTTATAAATTTTTTTTAGAGTACTACATTAAAGGATTGATAGAGTTCCCCATTTGTGAATAAGGTTCACAAGCAGTTAGGTTGAAACATTCATCAAAGACTATATTTCTTGGACATCACAAAGTTTTACCCCAACAACACAAATATTGATCCTTGATGACATAATTCTATAGTAATTAAGAAGAAGTTACAACAATATCTCCATTAATATGTTATTAATAGTTTGAGAATGTAAAGAAAATTATCATTCTTTTTGGTAAACACTTTTCAAAAAACCTTATAGAAATGGGGTAGAGGAAAAAGTAAATTTTTCTAGAATTTAAAGTCTAGGTTAAAACTAAGAAAACATACTCAAGTTATATTTATATTTTTTGAAAAATTTAAATAATTTATTTTTTATGTGTAGGAATTAACCTCATCTCAATCTGACACACGGTATGAATGATATGTCTAAAAGTGCATGTTTTTATTTTTTAAAGTGAAATTTTAGTTCAAAACTCAAGTTACATACTGAAAATTGATAAAATGAAATTTTATTATATTTATAATTTATAAAAATGATCATTGATTTATTTCTTACATTTAGGAATCAACCACAAGTTTATTGAACAAACAGTGCTTTCGTTATGACTCAAAGTATGTGTTTTCATTTAAAATCGACATTTTAGTTCAAAACATTCATCATGAAATCAAAACTATTAAAATGAACTTATATTGTCTTGATATTTTTTAATAATAATAATAATTAATTTTTTTATGTTTATGAATTAACCATACATAAATTATAAACACGATGTATCCATTCTGACTGAAAGTGTATGTTTCCTTTTAAAAGTGACATTTTAGTTCAAAACATTTTCCCCATATTCAAAACCCATCAAATGTACTCAGATTGGTTTTTTTTGAAAATGATCCATTATTTATTTTTTATTTTTAGGAATTAAAATCACATTAATCCAAAACATGTTTTGGCTAGAATAACTAAAATGAATGTTTTAATTTTTAAAAGTGACATTTTAGTTCAAAATAAACGCTACATACTCAAAACCAATAAATTTATCTCACATTGTCCTGATACTTTAAGAAAATGATTCATGATTTACTTATTATGTGTATGAATCATCAAAACATAAATCTGACACTTTATTTTTCTGATATGAATCAATGTTCATGTTTTCATTAAAAATTGATATTTTAGTTCAAAATGCATGCCATGTACTCAAAAACGAGAAAAAACTCATATTTCACTAATATTTTAAGAAAATATTGTTAATTAATTTTTAATGTTTAGGAATTAACTACACATAAAAATAAAATATTTTATATCTAGTATGACTGATAGTGTACACTTTCATTTAAAAGTGACATTTTAGTTCAAAAATGTGCGTCACATATTCAAAACTATCTAATACACTAGTATTGTCTAGAAAATTTAGGATAATGATCCCTGATTATTTTTTGATGTGTAGAAGTTAACTAGACATTAATCTAACACAAGGTTTGGTTGTAATGACTAAAAGTGAATTTTCTTTTTAAGTCACATTTTAGTTCAAAATGCATGTGACATACTCAAAACTGAGAAAATACACTTGAATTGTATTAATAGTTTTGGAAAATAATCCTTGATTTATTTTTTATATTTATGAATCAATTGAATATCAATACAACTCAAATTTTTTCCATTAGGGATTGAAGTGTATTTTTTCATTTAAAATATAAATCTTAGTTCAAAACACAAGTCACATACTCAAAACTGAGAAAACACACTCAAATTATACTTATATTTTAGGAAACATATTGATAATTCATTTGTGACATGTAGCAATCAACTGTACACCAATCTAACACAAGGTGTGGTTAGTATAACTAAAAGTGTTTTTTCATTTAAAAGTGACATTTGAGTCCAAAATGATCGTCACATAATAAAAAATGGGAAAATGAACTCATATTATCAATATACTTTATAAAAATAACACATAATTAATTTATGACATGTTAGAATTAACCAAATGTTAATCCAACACATTATGTGTCTGAAATGAATAAAATTTCATGTTTTCATTTTTAAAAGTGATATTTTAGTTCAAAATTCATGCCACATACTCAAAACTGATAAAATATACTTAGATTCTATTGATTTTTTAAAAGTGATCTGTACTTTATTTGTGACATCTAAAAACCAACCACACATAAATATGAAACATGGCTTTTTTAGTATGACTCAAAGTGGGTGTTTTCATTTATAATTTACATTTTAGTTCAAAACACATTTCAAATACTCAAAAATGATGAAAGAACACTCATATTGAGCTAATATTTTAGGAAAAGATCTATAATTCATTTTTGACATGTAGGAATTAACCGCACCTCAATTTGGCATGTGTTTTGGCCAGTATGACTAAAACTGCATGTTTTTATTTAAAAGTGATATTTTATTTCAAAACATGGGTAACATATTCAAATTTAATTAAATACACTTTAAATTTATTTATACATTAGGAAAGTGATATGTGATTCATTTTTGATGTGTATAAATTAACTTCAAGTCAATCTAACACCCAATGTGCTCAGAATGATTTCAAGTTCATATTTTAATTTTTTAAAGTGAAATTTTAGTTTAAAACACACAAACACACTCAAAACAAGAAAATGATCAATTTTTGTCTTGATAGTTTAGTAAAATGATCCATGATTCATTTGTGACATGTAGAAATCAACCACACATCAATCTAGAAAACAGTTTTTCCAAAATGATTCAAAATGAATGTTTTTATTTAAAATTGAAATTTTACTTCAAAATGTATATCACATACTCAAAACTGAGAAAGAAAACCAAAATTATCCTGATATTTTAGGGAAAAGGTTGATAATTCATTTTTGATGTGTTTAAATTAACTGCTTATCAATATGACACATGGTATGACCAGTATGATTGTAAGTGAATGTTTTCATTTAAAAGAGATACTTTAGTTCAAAACAACCATCACATATACAAAATTGAGAAAACACTCTTATATTATCTTCATAAATAAGATCAAAAATTAATTTTTTACTTGTGAATTATAGGATGTGACCACATATCATTATAATTGAACATTATAATGGAATATATAAAATTTCAATTGTTATTTATTTTATTTTTTATATAATTTTACTGAAATAAAATTGTTCTTATTACTGGAACATGCTTATTTTATATGAGGGTGGGTATATCATTGGATAAGGCTTTATATGAATGCTTTATTTTTTTATTGGTTGTAAATATTTTTTTTATACATATTGGTTTGTGTTAATATTATGTAGTGTTATATCTGTATTAGAATGACGGTTCAATAAAAAATTATTTATTTTTTATCTTTAATGTCATATATGTAATAAAATTAAAATAATTTTTTATTGGATTCCATAGAGTGTTGTAGATATATCCACTATCATTATATAATAGCTGAAAATGGATTTTATCAATTCTAGCATTAGTGCTAATTTTTTTTTCATTTATCAGTGCTAAAAAAGTGATGATAAAGACACCCTTTATTAGTGCTAAATGAAGCATTGATAAAGGGATCCTTTATCAACAACCTTTTTAGAATTTATATATTTTATCATATTTTAAGGGTGGTTGACACATCAATGCTTTTTTAACGTTGATAAAATAGATTTATGGAACTTTTAAAATCCCTATTTGTAGTAGTGATATATGTAAATACACACATACACATGTTTTAATATATATTTATTGCAATATATATATATATATATATAATATTTTTGTGTATAACATTTTTATTTTTATGATATATTAATCTTTTAAAAAATTTAATTTATTTGATAAATTTGTTTACAGGCAACATCTAATTTTAACAAACCATGATATACTATTAAAATATTATTATATAATGTATAAGCTATAACCTAGTTCTTGGATTGTATAATATGAATAGGTATAAGTAAATTATTAAAAATGTATCGTTTACACGTGTATATAATAAATTAATTGGTTATCAAATGATTTAAAAGGAAAATTAAAATCACCTGAAAGTAAAAGTGATGTTTTTTCTAGAAAACATTTTTTATACGTGCAATGTGTTTTTATCTTAACTTTTTTTAAAATGAATTTATACCACTTATATAAATAGAATCTTTAAAAATGGATCCCATATTTTCACTACTAAAAAAATAGCCTATACTAAAGGGTTATAGGGTTGTTGGTTGATTTTACATTGGGATAGACCAATCCCAAAAGTTTTGGGAAAACCAATGGGATATGTAATGTAAAATAAAATACACAGTGGGGGTTTGAACCCACGACCTCCACCTTATATATCAAATACCTAAACACTATGCTATAATTATAGTTATGAATATATTTGGATAAATATATAAATATATATTTATCAATAATTTATATATTGATTTATTTGATGAAATTTGAGAAAACAATTCATAAAAAATAAGGGTACCTATCATAATGGTTTTGAAAACCGTTGGGATATGCACTTGTAAAAAAAATATCCCAATGATTTTGTGAAACCACTGGGATAAAATTATATTACATATATCTATCCCAATGGTTTTATAAAACTGTTGCGATACCCTTGTCCTATCCAAATAGTTTTCCATAACTATTGGGAAACATTTATATAAAATGGATATATCCAATTATTTTACAGAACTATTGGGATTTCCTTATATATCATGTCCTATCCCAACGGTTTTCTATAACCGTTGAGATATGACCCCCTATCCCAACGATTTTACATAATAATTTGGATATAACCCCATATCCAAATGGTTTTCCATAACCGTTGGTATATGGGAATTGGTATAGGTAGGATTTTCCGTAGTGTTGGAAATAGGAGGTTTGAATTTGGTAAATAGGTCAATTTTATTTTTGTTTATTATGAACTGTTTCCTTGATAAATTTTATCACCTCAGTAGGGGCAAACAAGATAAAATAAGGTAAAATTTGTTTTATAAGGATTTAAATTATTCTACGACTTTCATTTATCCAATTTTATGAATGGATTCTAGCCATGTACATCTAATTCTCAAATACATGGCCACTTGGTTCCATTTTTCTTTGATTTTGAAAAATATGTTAATTTAAGAAAAGAATAAATACAAAATGTCACTCAATTGAATTTAATATCTCTAATATTAATTTTCATACTGATAATAAATGGATAAGTTAAATTATAAATGTTTATTTGAAATATGAATCAATTTTTATCATGGTAATTTATTTTTAAATTTCAGTGATTGACTAATTACCTTAAATGCTTACAAAATACTAACATAATATTTATTCAATTAATAGAAAAACAAGATAAATGATTTTTCAAAAATTAAAATTAATTCAATTTTGATGAATTTATTTGTTTCACAAATTATTTAGATGAATATAACATATTATGTAGGTTTGAAAGGTGTATATTTTAATTCCATTGTTGTCATGTTATTTTCAAAGTCCAATTGTGTGAATAATTCATTAAATATCATTAATTGTGTCTTATGATAAAAATACATTTTAAAAAATTATTTAGAAACAATAAAAATCATAAAAGAGGAAAATTAAGTGATAAATGCTGAAAAATTTCATCCCATGACCATTTATGAGATAATTGTTACATTATAAGTAAAATTATAACCCTTTAATATAATTCATTAACATGGTAAAGATTAAATTGGTTAATCAAGAGGTTAAAAAAATATAACATTTAAAATGAAACCTAAACCTCTATAAATTTCATTAGATGATGTTATTTTGACCTTATCCACTTTTTATTCAAATATTTATCCATTTTGAAGCATTTTTTTTAGAACAATTTAATTATATTTTAATCTTTTTGGTAATTCCATGTTTTTACATTCCCTAGATTATAAATTGAAACCAATTATATCTTTTATTTACACCAATTTTATCCATATATCATGAAAAAAATCTGAAAATTTCTCTTCTAAAATTTTCTACACACAAATTTGTGGTGCTTGTTCATTAAGAAAGAATCAAAAGGAGGTATCCCAAAGAAGAGGTAATCATATTTCCTAAATTATTTCAATTTATTTCATCTTATACCTCCTATAAATATATGTTATTAATAATAAAATAATAAATTCAGTAAAATAAATTTACTTAAATTTTATTATTATTATGAAACAATTATTATTTACCCTCTTTTCAATTAAATTGGAATTGAAAGTATCGCTTGTGTGTATGTGTGGACTACCACCTCTATATAGCGGTAAGATTAATTTTTAATTACCATTTTATATGGATGGGTATTATGATGGGTTAAAAATTTATAAATTATATTTATTAAAATATTATGACTATATAATTATAATATCATATCTAACTTCTTACCTTCCCATCCTTTAGAAAATGATAATATGGCTCGTGCGTACGTGGGGACTACAACCTCAACAAAGCAATGCGATTCATTTTTTAATTCCACATTAAATAGATGGTAGTAAGCATATAATTAATGAATATTTATGATATATTTGATATAATAATTATTTTTTAAAGGTGAATTAATATTTACATTTCTTTCATCCCATCCATCAAAATGTAAAAACAATATTCTTGCGTACGTACAACTTACCTTATCCATGAACTATGTAATTCATTTTTCTATAACTATCCTTTATGAATGAATATAAATATTTTTATAATAAATATATATTATATTTATATCATGGTTAACATTATGTAGATAATGTAACTATAATCAATGTACAAGGAAAAGAACCACCAAACTGAAATTCAAATGAAAAATGAAATAGTTATCAACCAAAAATGATGATTTTAATAAGAAATTATTAATAAATGGGTTTTAAAATATTATAATTGGGACATATATATTATATTATTAGTATATAAATTAATTTTTTAAATAATTATAATAAATTTAATTTAATTATATAAGAGGTTAGAGTGCCTTCAAAGCTAGTTGAAAATGAGGTATGAGTTTTATGTTATAATCTCATTGCTTATCATAATTTTTTTTATGATTAAATTTTTGATGATGGAATTTCCTGATATAACTCTCAGAAATATAATTATTTTTCTTCTAATATAGTTATATTTTTGAATGCATGTTTTAATTTCATTTTCCTCTCTTTAAGTACTCAAGTACCTGAAAGATCATTTTTAAGGGAAAATCGACTTTATTTATCTTTTAATCAAAAATTATTTTTCTTCAATATCCACGTGTTCTAAAAATATTTTCAAGAATTTATTTACTCTCATATGATAGTTTAAATTCATTTTTACCCATTATTGAATTTTTAAAAAATGGTTTCAAAACAATATTCTTATTGTTTTCCGAATGAGGTACTTTTGACTTTTTATCGAAAATGTGAAAGGAATATTTTTTTGACATTCACACCATGAATATAATTTACCACCACCATTTTAGATAAAAAATTAATTTACCACCATTTGAATAATCAATTATTTGAATATTCCTTTACAATTTCCATGTAAAATTTCAAATAATTTTTTCCCTTAATATATGATAATTTTTTTGATTTTAATGAAGTGGTTTCAAAATAAAATGTTCATTTTTTTCAAAAAATAGTCTAGATATATTCTAAAGAAATTTTCATTTATGATAACATCATTTGTTTCTACTTATTATTTACAAGGAATATGATCAAAATATACCATATTTATTCTATATATAGATGTTTTATGGTTATGATGATGAAATATTGATGAAAATAATTTTTTTTCCACAGGTTAAGTTATAATAAATGTTTTTATGATCTTGTGGCATACATATGAATAGATTTAAGATTATCTTATAGGTGTGCCTATAATTATATAGACCTATAATTTATGGGGTAAAGATTAATTTTCTATGAGATCAAAGGGTACAAGATTTTTTATCCCAATCTCAAAATAGGGTATACGAGTATTTATCCCAAGCCTAAAGAAGGGTACATGGGAAGTTATCTCAAGAATGAAAGATGGTACACGAGAGGTTATCCCAAGTCAAAATTTGATACATAGGTGTTTATCCCAATCTAAAAATTTTATGAATTTCTTGGTGAGTATCCTTGACATATGATTTATATAATTATTATTTTTCTACACATATTCTAGAAACTTATAACATGATGTGATGTTCTCATGGATCATGTTCTTTGATTAAATTATGATTCATTTTTTATAAACTAGAAATATTTATTCCATGAATAATTTTTATTATATAATAATTTTTTGGGCATTACTTTCAGATGATAGAATCATGTTCTCATACCATTTATACTCATTTTTTATATTATCATTGATATCTCCCTTTTTTTATCCTTATTGAGAATCTGATATCACATGTAAGATCCCAGAATTTGTGGAGGTATTTACTTTTTTATATTTTGGTTTTAATATCTTTTTTGGTTAATGAGATTTTTACCTAGTGTATGAGGAGCCTCAGGGGTGTTCCAGCGGTTTGGGTCATAAAAGGAAGGAAAAACAGGTGAACTTGTGCAAGCCACACGGTTAAGTAAACTATGTAACATTCCCAAGAAAACTATGCAACCTTGGATAGTGGAATTATGCACAGTTGGAGCGTGGTTAGTCAATCTATGCAGAACACCCCATGTAACCATGTGACCTCACTCCCCTTGGACAATTTCTTGCACACGGTTTCACACAGTTTGGAAAACTATGAGGGTAAACCATGAAGTCCTTTAAAAGTTGTAAAATTTACAGTTTTTCTATTACAATATTTTTAGATCCCCACCTGATTTCTCCATCATTTCTTCTCCTATAATCCCTAGGGATGAACCAAATCAACCCAAGCTTCCCAAGGGTGGTTCTCCTTTGATTCTTTCCATTTAGAGTTCTTTTGGTTGTGAGTCTAAGAACTGGGTGAGTCTAATCCCTCTCTTATCTCTCTTTTAATAATAGGGATTGTATCTTGGGTTATCTTCTTCCAAATCCATAATACCCTCTTTATAAAGTGTATTTTAGGTTGAATCTTGAAGGGGTGTTCGAATTCGGATATAAGGTCATGATTAGGAGTGCGTTCATCGTCAAATTCAAGGTAGGCAGTCTATAAGTTATATTCCATAGTTTTGTTATAGATTTGTGCATGTGTGTTGGCATATTTCTTCCCTCTTATTGTGAATTTTTCACCATGAGTAATATTCAGTGAAATGGTTGTATAAATAAATATTTATACTCCTCATGATCACCATGGGATGTGTTGAGGGTGATTAGAATGATTTAGTCCCACGCATGGTGTGCGCCAACATTCCCGAACATAGAAATTGTTAAGGTTAAGTGTAGAGTTGATGGATGATAACATAGAGTGCACGAAGAATGTGTTAACATGGTTGGTTGAGTTGAAATGGAATAATTATTGTTTTGCCTCAGATATGTAATGGTATAAGATGTCGTTGAGTTTAATACTAATGGGTGATATGAACTATGAAATGGAAAATGGTAGTTGGTTGATGGTATAATGATTACGAATGATAAATGTGTTAATTTAGATGGAATTTAATATTTTATGAATCATTTTGAAATTACTAAAAGTATTAATGCATATGAATGATGAAAATGTTAACTTGGTAATGGATTGTGAATTGAAGAATATTTTAATGTGATGCATAAGGGAATTGATGAATATGATAAGTGGGTTAATACACAGAAGTTTATGAATGGTTCAAGTGAATTAACATATGGAAACTATTGGATATGTTAAATGGAAAAATATAGGGGATTAGTGAATATTCTTAATGATTTTATGCATAATAAATGGTAATTGGAATAAATGGATATGTAATACAAATGGAAATTGTTTTAATGGGTTATAACAATATATTAACTCCCATGTTAGTGGTTATGGATTATGGTTTCTATTTCTATTGGTTGTGTTTGGTTGTGATATAGTATATGTTTGGTAAATGGATAAATAATAATATAAACATGGATTGGAAGTGTGGGGTATTGAATTGAGGTTCTATGCCCATAGGATGAGTTAGACTGAGGATCTAAACTTCACCAAAAAATTCATGGGTTAAAGAAGGGGACAAAGGATATATTCCTCTAATGGTTTCATTCCACCCAAACTCAGGCTTCGAGGTGAATATAATGTGTTTATGTGATGTGTTTTTCCCTAGTGAGACAAGGACTTGACTTATTACCTTATGTATAGTGATTGATTGCCTTAGACCCACATGTAAATGATGTATATTCCTATCCCATGGAACATGTAATGAAAATATATTAAGTAATGGATATGGAATAAATGATAGAAATGGTAAAAATTATAGAAATGGTTAAAGTAAAGATTTTTCACTAATAACATTGAAGTTGTCTTTATTTCCTTTTTATTTATTGATTACTTTCATGAACTATCTATTAGACTGGATATTTTGTAGAAACTGTTGGTGGTGGACTACTGATTTTCACTCGCACCCTACTTTAGCCATTATTGGGTACCTGAGAATATACCATTGTAGTAGGATGAGAAAAGGGAAAAGTCCCTATTTTAGGGAGTTGATTTTGTCTTGGGACATGCATGATTGAGGATCCGAACTTAGAGTCAGGGATCTCTTGGGAGTTCCACCGTTGTATTTACTTTGGTTTTTGTTTACTTTGGCACTGCTAATATGTCATGACATATTTTATTATTGTCTATGGTTTGTACCATATTTGGAAAATAATTTATTATGCAAGTTTATTGGTTATTTTATATTATTTCCACTATTCAAATTGTTCTCAGTTGAGACTTACTTCGGTAAATAGGGTATAGTCTCCCCATGTGGCTTATTAGACCCTCATCACTAGTCAAAAACCTCTGTCATATGGGGAGGCACGATTTAAGTCATGTGAAAACCAAGATTAGGGCACCAGTTTAGTGGATCCTGAGTAGGGGGAGTTATAAAGTGGTATCATAATAGATAATTTATACTGTCTTTTTATTTGGGATGATAGGTAAGAGGTTAGGATGTTTCGGGCCTTTGTAATGAGATCTTGCTTGGGAGCAGATAACCCATGTATGAGGGAAAACCCAAGTCACCCAGGGTGGGAATTGTTTTTCTCGATGTGTGTTCTTACATTTGAATGATATTTCACCATTGGGAGATGCACACATTGTGTGATGTGACTGTTTTATGATATTTTTTTCATGGTCAAAATTGCATGAGGTTTTTCATTCATGCATCATTTTAGGAACCTAAGGATATAGGTGGAATACATCATGATAGGAACACATGAGATGGTGTGTGAGGTATAGAGATTAGAATTAATTTTAATTCCTTGTAAAATTTTAAGAAAATGCTTTATAATAATGGCGATAAAATTGGGTAACTGAAAAGAATATAAATGAATAGTTAAGGAATAGTGTGTATAATGAAACTTTTTGATCGGATTAAAATTTTGGGTTGTGATAAATTGTAAATATTGAATGGTGTATAAAAGGTTAGGATTTGCATGGTGATGGTAAAATAGTTAATGAATTTTTTTTCTAATGAAAGGTGTAAATGAGTTAAAATGATGATTGCAACTAGGTGTGAAATGGGGAATGTTCCTAAGATAAAATATTTGTGTTGTGAAAGAGGAAATGGTTTTAAAGAGTATTTGATGAAATATTTATGATTAATTAATTTGGTTTACCCCATGTTAACTAGGGACCATGGTAGGGATAACAGAGGGTAGTAATCTTTGTGTGATGAAGACCATTGTGATTGTTTTTGCGGAGTGGATTGCCTAAGGTTGATAGTGTAATATATTTTACATCTATAGTATAATACTATCGATCATTCTTCAAAGTGCCCATTGAAGAAAAAGTTTTGAAGTATGGTCATGAATAAGGTTGGGACTTTTTAAATTTCGAGTGAATAGGCAGTTTAAAATGTGAATGTTTGAGTTCAAAAAATAGTGAAGTTAATTATAAAAGGATGTGTAATAGTTGAAATTTTGGGTGAACTGAGTAGTGGGTATTTATTATGTTGTCAATTTTACTCTTTTTATGGTTGGTTTGGGGTAGTGAGAGTTCCCTAGTTTGAGTCTTGGATTTGTGTTGTGAGGCCGTGTTGGTTATAATACAGAATGGGAGATGTGCTTAGGGAACCCTCAGTATGGATGTGACCTTTGGGTCATGAGGCATTGTTCGGTAATGCGAGTATGGAAACCCTCATGGGTTGTCACCATATAGAGTTTACGATGGAAATTAAGGATTATACCTAGATTTTTATGACCTTGTGAGTAGAGACCTTGAGAGTTGTGTTTTGGACCCCATAAAGGGTGTTTGTATCATAGTGTTGATGAATGTGTATGATTAACTTTGATGTGGAACATAGAGTAAATGGTCACATAGTGCACCGGGTCGTACAGGTATTAGAACAGGGATGAGAGTGTTGTTCATTAACATTGATTTGTTTATGGTTTGATGTGTATGGTTTGGAAAGGGTACCAACAGATTTTACTTATCATGAATCCATTTTATGGGGTTGGTATCATTCGACCTTCAAGGTGACCTATGAGAGAGTTTGAAAGGGGTTCCTAATGCATTTGGGTGTGTGTCACATAGGTGGATATTTTGAACTATGTCAGTGGGACACATGGAGTGTTACCTTGGGTTTGGACAATGGGGATAAGGTGTAAGGTTGATGGTTTGGTGATGTGACATGAGTTGTGGTTATACATTGATAGTTTCAAGGAAATCATGGGTGACCTCATGGGAGGCTATCCCATCAATGAAGGTTCATTGGAATATAAAGTATGGGAGATGCTTTCAAGGTGGAATTGATGCATAATGAGTACCATAAATTTTTGTTAAATGGTATAGTTTTGTTTTGTATCTTTTATAAGGGAACCTGAGTGCTTGTAGTTGGTTATAAGGCTAGTTTCAAATGGTTGTATAATATGGACTCCTGAACTATATGTTTGGATGATAGTTAATGGAGGCCTCAAAGTTGTTTTTGGGTAGAAGAGAAAAGGGTGACTAAAGCATGGTTATATGATTTTTGTTTTTAAGGAGACACTCGAGGCATGGGTGGTCATGTGGAAGAGCTTGTTTGTACGAATGGTTTGGTTTTTGGGTGGGATTTTGAGGATTTTATAGTGTCATTAGGGATAATGGGCCAAGTGGCATGGTCAGTTGAGTAAGCATGTTTTAGGATAGGCTTTGAATGCTTGGATTGTGCAAACTAAATTCCGTTTAGGTGAATTTTTATGGGAGGATGTGAGACCTTGAGGGCTTTGACATGGTTTAGATGCAGGTACACACTAGTATGTCAGAATTTTGATCAGGATAAGCGCCTATCATTCTCTATAAAGCCAAAGTGTAAAGTAAGGCTATATGGGTGACTGTTGGTTTTGACTGGTGTGGGGGACCATTATATTTGGTTGTGAACCGCTAGGGTTGTTATGGAATAACTTTAGTGGTGTGGTTTAAGTAGTTCCATAGGAATAGTTGGTTCAAATATGCTTGGTATATGGTCATAGAGAGGTGGTGAGTCTTGGTTGTCAACCACACCAGAGTAGTGGTGGTTAAGTGTTGATGAGATGTGTGCAATATGGAATCTTGAAAACCATGAAGGTTATGGTTTCCAATAGTGGGAGTTGACATCAGTAATGGATAAGTTGTTGGTGGTTTTCTTCAACAACTTCTTAGCATACCTCAACTAGAGAAGATAATCCCCAACATATTCACATTGTCCTAGGTACATTTAGAATCTATAGATTTATGCCAAGAAACTTGAAGGATTTTTTTTGGATAAGGAACATAATGGAGTCTACGATCATGTGGGTAGTATATGTGGATCTAGATAGTGGGATATTCACCATTAACAGTTTTCAGGTGAGTTCCTTAGAATGGTTCGGGTTTCGACGAACACTGTGGGTGCCATTCACAGAAGCTGGGAACAAGAATTAAGTGATATTCATTTTGTTGTTCTGGGAAAATATAGATATCCATGTCTAAATTTTGAGTTCTTCTTATGATCAAGTGTGATCCGTAGTGGTTGGAATTTGAGGAGGAAAGCTATTGTAAAAACACTTCTAAGGTGGGGAGTAATAGGTCAATCTTTGATGTGGGGATGGGAATGATGAGTTGATGTAGTGACACCGAGATGCCACTGAGGAACCTATGAGGTACACACTGGGTCTCAAAGAGGGGATAGGTGGGCCTTGATTGTGGTTATTATTTGATCCAATCATTGGATTTGGGATCAGGGTGGCTGCGAATGATGTTTTAGATTCTAGTGTCTAGTCGTCAAAGGGCATGGCGAGATATAACAATGGTTTGCGGCAAGAAAGGTTGGGTTCTGTAAATTCAGTGAAAATCAGATGTAGACCCATGTAAGTGTATTTGGGAGGTATTAAAATTTCTTGATGTTTGAGTTATCCTTATCCAGGTGATACAGTTCTATGCCAATGGTGTAGTTAAGCATTCTAGGATGAGTCAGTCAGGGGTGGATCGACATGTCTTGGAGCAAGGAATGGATGTGGAGAGTGGTAAATCACCTTTGGTTGATGTTTTGGGATGAAAATTACAATTAAAATTTTAGAGTGGGTTTGAGTGTGAACCTATAATTCTTTAGATAGTGTATCAATGGTAAGGGTGATTGTGTTGGGAATGTTGGTGGGGGAGGTGGTGCCTGATGTTGGTTTGGAATGCAGTCATGTTGTAATGGTAGAATTATAATGGAAGTCAGGGAATGATCTCAGCAGTTGCGCTACATAATGGTGATTGGTTTCTAGTAAGTAAGAACCTTGGGAAAGTATAAAAAGGGTATCATTACATCAGAGGAAGATGGGTGTTCTGGTACAATCCAGTCGGGGGTGGTTTGACATGATATGGTAAAAGGGAATGGGTTTGGTGAGTGTGACCCACCTACGGTATGATGTGGTAGCGGCAAGTACCATTAGTAATGAATTCATACATGAGTATGGTCTTATTTATATTAGTCCTCATAGGTATGGTGTATAAATTTCTTCCTAGATGGTTTCAACGGTGAGGCTAGATGCCAGTATAAGGTGACATCCATATGGATGTTCAGGTACAGTGAATTGGAACACACCCGATATGTTGTGAAAGTTGAGTTGAGATTTTGGTGGGATTCCTGTGATAGTGGGGGTGCCAAAAAAAATGGATGATTTTGGAGAGAAAAATAACGTGAAAGTGGTTTTATGATGACATGATCATAGTTTCAGGGTGAAGGGACTCGAGTGATCACTATTCGGGTGAGTTGGCCCTGATGGCAAGCATTGGCATGGGTTTAATTGGCTGAGTACCCCAAAGAGTTTGGTTGCATCTTGGATGTACAATTTTGGAATTGTACGATTGGAACTCGAGGGGTTGATTGATGTAATTTGGGAATTATGGTTGGAAAGAACATGTGTTCCTTTGGGTGATATCATTTTTTTGTCATTGTTAGAGTTTTGAAAATAGATTAAAATGGCACTAAGTGATTTGGGTCATGAGTTACGAAGAGGATCATACTAATGGGGAGATGATTGGTTCTTCCACAATGGTATAATGATGTTTGATAAGTTTACTTGTTCTAGGAATTGGGAAATGTTTCATAGGATTCCACATGGAGTTCTAGTGGTTGATGTATGGATGAGGTTGAGGCGTCCTTTGAGGAGTATCTAATTCATGTGGTGGGTTGTGGTGAGAAAGTATTGCGAGGAAAGACCATGACTTTGGTTCAATTTTTTTTTCTAGAATTAAAATTTTAAATGAGAATATTAGAAAAGGGGAATGGATAGGCGGTCCTAGTTTCCCGATCTATTTGTTTCTAAAGTTTAGTGATGCTTGGGAGTGTGGCTCGAGGATGAGCCATTATAAGGCGGAGAGGTTGTAAGATCCAAGATTTCACATAGCCATGTACTTGTTTATTTTTTGGTTTTAACATCTTGTCTTTTGTTAATGAGATTTTTATTGGGTGTATGAGGAGCCTTGAGAGTGTTATATGGGTTTGGGACACAAAAGTAAGGAAAAATGGGCCATCCTGTGCAAGGTGCATGATTACCACACGATTAAGTAAACTGTGTATAATTCCTAGAAAAACCATGAATCCATGAACAATGGAATTAAGAATGATTAGTGCATGGTTAGTAAAAATGTGCAGAGCTCCCTAGGTAACCATTTGACCTCAGTCATTTTTTATAGTGGCTTATGAACAATTTTCCCATGGTTTGAAAAGCCGTGTTGGTAAAACATGAATCCCATTAAAGTTTGAAAATTTACAGTTCTTTCAATTACAAGATTTTTAGATCCCCACCAGATTTCTACCTCATGTAACGAACCAGACCTGAACAACCACCCAAACAATTCGAAATGGGTTGGGTGTTACTACCTTAGGAACACCTCCCTGAACACCAGTGGCTGCCGACTAGAAGCAAGGGTCTTACAGGTATAGTGGGGACGCTATACCCTCTTAGAGGATAATAATGGTAATGGTCCGAGTATAAAAATAAATATACAGTGGAATAAACGACTCAACAGACTCAAACTTGACCCACAGAGAAGAAGCACATTCAATATCGATAAACAATAGAAGCAATAAATATAAACAAGATCAGTGTAAAGTAAACAAAACAGAATACTGATTACTTGTAACTACTACTAAAAAACAAAACATGTATCCCAAGAAGGTCATACATATCCATATATATATCAATGGTTCCAATGAATAACCAACTATATCTATATAACAAGTAAACATGCTGATATTGGAAAGGAATCAAAACAAAATAATCTCAAGCTAGGAAAGAACTCAAGGTCCATACCATCTCTATGCAACAACTAATGCAGTCCAGCTCCTGAAGATGGCTTCTTTCCTGCAGGTAAATCCATAAAGTCTACACACGTCCCAAAGGGCCCATGTAGGGTGTGAGAAAAATATTAGTAGGATACCACCCAATAGTGCACACCTAATATGAGTGTTTAATAAGGCATGTAGTTATAAGGAAACATTAAATTGTACAATGCACAAGTAAATATAAACTCCACTGGTGCTCTACAGACACCATGAAGTGTCACCTTCTTCAACCAATACCAGAATCTATGTCATGTAACCCAGCACCATGTGCCCCCTAAAACCACATGTCTCAAGTACCGACATTCTGAAGGCACGCCCAATAAATAGTAACCCGGAGGAAGATTGATGTCTATCCTCAAATAAGTAACCGGATAGACAGCGATGTCTACCCTCAAAAAAAGTAACCAGAGGGACAACGATGTCTACCCTCAAGTAATGTAATCATAGGGACACTAATGTATTCCCTCAGGTAATGGTGAGCCTCTACTCCCAACCCTATATCCTCAATTATATCCCCTTAAGGCTCCTTACCTTTCACATGGATTCCTACAACAAGAACCCCCAAACCAAAAGTACCTAAACCGCAACTAACGAGGCCTCTACCCACATAAGTGGTCAAAACCACCTCATCACAGAGTCTCTCTGTATACACACTACTCAAAGTTGGGTTAGCAGTAATCACTAAAGTATTTTCTCAAGCCATAACACCTCTGACACCTCGTGTCCCTGTGACCATGCTGCTCAAATCTAATAGCCTTTCCATCCAAGTAAACTGGGCCATGCCCAACTTGACAGTCACCCTGCCTCAAGCCGATGTCCATGATGCCCAATACAGTGGACAGAACCACCCAATGTAACTCGGGCCAAGGCTATCCTGATCAGTATCACTCAATAATATTCAGGCCATGCCCAACACAACCACAAGAGTTCCAGCAAATGCAATTCTTTAATTACATATAAAATCAAAATAATCACTTTTAAATAGGGAAAACAAACTAAAAAGTTTAAATTCACTAACCAAGTGTTATCCTATACCATCACTGAGGTCATTAATGTCTCTACAATTCATATCAAGGTTAAATAACTAAACTCAACAATTTAAAACAATACAATTCGATTATAATCATTTTTTCACCCCTAAACAAAATGCCCTGATGAGCAATGGCCACTCGCCAGACCCCACTCAAACAAAATAGGTAACATGGAATACCCAAAGGAATCCTATAGGTCAAATACCAATTAAACAGGAAATAACAGGTAATACAAGATCATGCTCAAAAAACCAAAAAACGCGCCAAAGGCCGCATCACCCAAAATCCTGCAAAAACCCAAAAATATTTATGCCCTACCTACCTAAGACTCATAGACATAGGAATGTCTGATATCGAGCTCTAATTCAAAGATGATCTTGGTAGATCTACATTTCCATCAAATCTCAGTAATTCCACTCAGATGGAAACTATGACGCATGAAGCAAAGAAACTAGAACAAAATAGGGTGCGCAGGATTAGCCTCACTGTTGAGATCCCACAGCCACTGACAGATTGAAGAATGGGCTCCATTTGAAGAATCTAGGGCAAGGTATGTTCTTCAGGTTTTTAGAACGGACCTGTTCTGAAGTTAGAGAAGAAGAGGGTGTTTCTCAAAATAAGACGTGACACTCTTTCATTTAAGCGAATAAAAATAAAATTACACGACGTGTATTAAGGACTACACGCCATGTAGTAGCCTTGTATGTACTCCAACTTAAGAATAAGTAGCCACACAACTTGGAATTTCTACACGAGTTGACACATGGCTAGAACTCAGCAGATACATATAAAATAGGATACACGATGTGTCGAGAAACAACACACGCCGTGTAGTAGGAAATTTCTACACAGTCATCACACGACATCTACTCGGCGAGCACACGACCGGTACTTTCTTAACCCCTACACGGTGTGTACATTAGTGTACATGATGCATAATCTAAAAATTTCCAGAGCCTCCCAGATTTTCCCTGTTTTCTCAGAAACAAGTCAAAAATTCAAACAGGGTCGGGATTTTGACCCGTTATAAAAACACGAGTTCTTACAATCTCCCCACCTTAATATATCTAGTCCCCAAGCTATAAAAAAAACCCGGATATAGAACCGAAGGTACCACCCTGATCAAAGTAACCCACACTTCCACAGTCTCAAGGGTTCTAGCTTAATTCCTCAAGGGGGCTCCCTACCTTAGGAACTTCCTAACTCGGTCTCAACCCTACAAAACCCAATAAATAAAGGGTTCACTAACCTATTTTCTAGACTCATGGTCCTCTTGCGATGCATCATCATCATTGAACCTCATTGGTGCACCCGTGTCATTTCTGACAACCAACGTATCTTGAACTGCATCGGTGTCCACCTCTATGAGGTCCTACATCCCATGGAAGCTCAAAAATAACTTGATGACATGCACCACAAGTAACCCGCATCCTCAATGACCCGATACCCATGGAACCTCAAGTAACCCAAATCCTTGATGTACTGATGCCACCCATCTCATAAATATATATAAATATATCACACACTCGATATGGTGCCAATCCCACTAACCAGCATCTAGTCAGTACACATAAGTCCTGTCCTCCTTGTGCACTCAAAATGGATATTCCTGAACAGGTCTTGCCCAAAGAAAACAAGAAAGTCATGACCAAACTTGTTGTGTACCTCTAACCTTTGTTGGATCACCAGCCTACTCACCCCCTGGAAACTCCAAAGTGTACAACTGTCATGAAGAACGACTTCCTGATTCCTGACCTCCCTACGGTGTTGCTCCAGTAATCAGCCACTTACCCTTCAGCTGGGACCCACCATGTCTATCACATCCTCCGCGTGAATGTGAAACTCATCTACCCCCTCCTGGTACTGAACCTAAACCAACTCTAGATGCCACAGTCTTTCCTGATCCCTATCTGCCAGCTATATGAGAAGGATTCCTGTAGAACCTCTCCAGATGCTCGACCTTTCCACATGCCCAAAACTCTTTTGGAGGACTATCGCACTGAGTCCAAACATGTCCTGGCTGTCCACACTGAAAGAAAAACACTGATGAAATGCTACGAGGTGTTCTAGATGATTCCTTGGCCTAACTGCCCTACTGGAACTCATCTCGTCCTTGCTTCCTGCTGTCCGAACCATCACCTGAAGCTAGCTTCCGACCTACCTGGGGCCTGTCCCTCTGGTTACCCTCCTCTATAAGCACCTGATTCACTGCCTCTAAGAATGAAACCAGCCTAAAGATATTCAAATGGATTCTAATGGAATGTCGTAAGCCATTCTCTAAGTGCCTCACCCTTTCCATGCCATCACTTGTCATATCAGGTGTAACGTGAGACAACTCTGTGAAAGTAGCTGCATAGTCCATGACGAACATGTCTCCCTGCCGAAGGTTCAAGAACTCCCGAGATCTCTCAGACCTAGTGTCTCTGGGTAAAAGTGATCTAAGAACCTATCCTTGAAGTCTTTTCATGCTAGTCCCTCATGCCTATGAGCCTGAACCTGCACATCCCACTAGTGCTTTGCTGGTTCTCGCAGCATGTACATCCATAGCTTGGCCCTCTGCCTGGAGGAATCTCGAGCTGCTCCAAGATCATCTATATTATCTCTATCCAGTTCTCAACCACTTGCGGACCTCCCTCACCCTAAAAAAGTTGCTGGTGCTACGACTAGAACTCTCGCTTAAGATATTACATAGATGGATCTGTACGTTATGCACCTATTTCAATCCCCTGCAAGACGTGCACCAAGCTAGTTCAAAGATGCTCATCAAGCCATGGTCTGAACTCTTCCAAACCCGGGTGCTGTCCTACCTGACTAGATCCTGGACTTATTCATGTCCCTAAGACTGTACCTATGGATCATGCTCTGCCTACTCCAGATCCTGAACCTGAGCCTGCTCCTGCGGTACTAGACCATTTCTCACCTAACGCTCCATCAGATTCAACTAAAAGGAAACCACTGAATACCATAAATGGTTGGAAATCCCATATATATATATATATATTCAATGTAGATAAGGAAATCAGTAAAGAGGTAGCATAAAACAACTACCCTTACTCTCCCTTATCGCAACCCATGCCCATGGCATCCCAACCTCCTGGCCTCCTTACCTACTCTCAATAGTGAAAAGTATCAAAAGTACCTTAGGCCATGCCCGTACCGACAACCAATGTTTCCTCAAACCGATGACTCAGTCGCCCAATACTGATGAACAAAATCACCTCAACCATATTACCTACCTGCTCATACAAGAGCTAGACCCAAATACCCTGCCACATGCAATTCTAAAAATATATAAAGCATGGGATAACACATTTCAAGAAACATGTACTTTTATCATACATTTCACCTATTCACATTTTCAAATCATACAAAGCATGATAATTTGATATTATTCACATGGCATTTTCACTTCACAAAGAATATGTGCAGTTATGAAATTGAAATACCCTAAAATGTGCCTATAAAAATCCAAACAAACAACCTTTCCATACTGGGCCAAGGCCAAATTTTCCCTTATCGCACCGGGTCAAGGTCACATATCACAATCAATAACATCACACACCAAGTGATCCACTGAGGTGGAAATCATATAAACAGTAATCTGAGAAAAAACCAACAGCAATTATCACCCATGGAAACTTGGTCCATCCCTCATACCTGGGGATGTAGGCATCCAGAAACATGTTTGGAACCTAGTTTGAGTCACAACCTATCTTCATTCTACCATATCCCAAATAGTAAAACCAACAGAAATAAAAAGAGAAGTCTAAATATCATTAGTAGCCAACAAAACACTATTACTAAATCCCTATTAAGAACTCCTATAATACCACTTTGTAACAACCTAGACCCGAACAGTCACCCGAACAATGCTAAACGGGTCGGGTGTTACTACCTTAGGTACACCTCCCCGAATGCCAAAGGCTGCTGAATAACAGCGAGGGTATTATAGGTATAATAGGGAAGATATAACCTCTCGGGGGATAATAATGGTACTGCTCCAAGTATAATAATAATTATGCAGTAGAATAAATGAATCAGCAAACTCTAACTGAACTCGTAGAGCGGAATCACATTCAATATCGATGAACAAAAAAAGAAATAAATATAAACAACAACAATGGAAAGTAAATAGAACAACATGTTGATCACTTGTAACTACTACTGAACAAAAAAACATGAATCCAACACATGTCATACATATCCATACATATATCAAGGGCACCATTGGCTAACCAACTGTAGCTTCATAACAAGTAAACTTGATGATAAAGGAAAAGAAGCAAAATAAAATCATCTCTATCTAGGAAAGACATCAAGGTCTATACCATCTCCATGAAACAACCAATGCAGTCTATCTACTGAAGCTGGCCTCTTTCCTACACATAAATCCATAAAGTCCACATGCATCTGAAAGGGCTCATGTAGGGTGTGAGATGAATCTTAGTAGGATACCAGCCAACGGTGCATACCTAATATGAGTGTTTAAGCAGGAATGAAATTATAAGACAACAGTAAACATTATGATGCACAAGTAAACATAAAATCTAGTGGTGCTCTACAACCACCATGAAGTGTCACATGCTTTAGCCAATGCCAGAATCTCTGTCATGTAACCCAGTACCATGTGCCCCCTAACACCACCTGCCTCAATTACCGATGTTCTGAAGGCACACCCAAGAAATAGTAACCTGGAGGAACAATGATTTCAGTCCTCAAATAAGTAACCAGAGGGACAACGATGTCTTCCCTCAAATAAAGTAACAAAAGGGACAACAATGTCTACCCTCAAGTAACATAACTGGAGGGACAACGATGTCTGCCCTCAAGTAACAACGAGCCTCTGCCCACAACCTGATAGCCTCAATGCTATCCCCTGAAGGCTCCTCAGCTTCCACGTGGCTTCCTATTGAAAGCACCCCAAACCAAAAGTACCTAAAATGCAACTAATGAGGCCTCTACCCACATGAGTGGTCAAAACCACCTCATCATAGAGTCTCTTTGTGTGCACACTACTCAAAGTTGGGTGAGCGGTAATCACCAAAGTAAGTTCCCCAACCACAAAACCTCTAACACCTCGTGTCCCTGCGACCATGCTACTCAAGTCCGACGACCTTGACATCCAAGTAGACCGGGCCATGCCCAACCTAACAGTCATCCTACCTCAAGTCGACATCCATGAAACCCAATCCTGTGGTTATAACCACCTAATGTAATGTGGACCAAGCCCATAATGATCAATATCACTCAAGAATATTCAGGCCATGCCCAACACAACCGCAAGAGTTCCAACATATAAAATTTATAAAATACATATAAAATCAAAAGAATCAATTTTAAATAGGCAAAAAAACTAAATAGTAGAAATTCACTAACCAAAGGTTATCCCATACTAGCACTTAGGTCATTAAAGTCTCCCCAACTCATATCAAGGTTAAATAACTAAAATAAAAAATTTAAAACAATACAATTCAATTATAACCATTTTGGAATTCCCCCATACAAAATGATCTAATGAGTAATGACCAATCAGTTGATCCCGCTCAAACAAAATAGGTAACATGGCATACCCAAAGTCATCCCATAGGTCAAATAATAATTAAACAGGCAATAAAAGGTAATATAGGGTCGCGCTCAAAATACCCGAAAACGTTCCAAAGGACGAGCCACCCAAAAGTCTGCAAAAACACAAAAAGAGGTATGAACCACCTACCCGAGACTTGTAGACATAGGTAAGTTCGATATCGAGCTCCAATTCAAAGCCAATATTTGTTGATCTACATTTCCATAAAATCCAGTCAATTCCACTCGGATGGAAACTACGACGCATGAAGCCCAGAAACTGGAACAAAATAGGGTGCATGGGTTTAGCCTCACTTTTGCGATCCCGCAGCCACTGATGGATTAAATAACGGACTTCAGATGAAGAATCTAAGACAAGCTATGTTCTTCAGGTTTTCAGAACAGACCTATTTTGAAGTTGGGGAAGAAGAATGTGTTTCCAAAAATAAGATATGACACTCTTTCATTTAAGAGAATAAAAATAAAAGTACATGATGTGTATGATGGACTAAACACATTGTAGTAGCCTTATTTGTACTCCGACTTAAGCAGAGGTAGCCACATGACTTGGAATTTCCATACTGGTTGACACACGACTAAAACTCAGCCGGTACACAGAAAGCAGGATACACGACGTGTCGAGCAACACTACACACCGTGTAGTAGGAAATTTCTACACGATCATCACACGACATGTACTTGGAGGGAAAATGGATGGTACTTTCCTAACCACTAAACTACGTTTACTTTAGAGTACATGACATGTAATTTGTAAATTTTTAGAACTTCCCATATTTTCCCAATTTTCTCAGAAATAAGTCAAAAGTTCAAATAGGGTCAAGATTTTGACCCGTTATAAAAAACCGGGTTCTTACACTTCATTTATTACCCTATCAACCCTAAGGATGAAAAAATTGACCCAATCTTCCCAAGGATGGTTCTCCTTCATTTCTTGGATGTTTGGAGCACTATTGCTTGCGAATCGAAGATCTGAGTGACTCTAATCCCTCTCTTATATCTCTATTCCAGATTAGGGATTGTATCTTGGGTTATCTTTTTCTGAAGACCTAAAAACCTCTTTCTCTAGTGTATTTTAGGTTGATGATTAAAGGGGTGTTTGAATCTAGATCTAAGTCCACGATTAGGATTACTTTCATCATCAGATTCAAGGTAGGTGGTCTACAAGTTATATCCCATAGTTTTGTTATAGGTTTGTGCATGTGTGTGGAGATATTTCTTCCCTTTTATTGTGAATTTTTCACCTTGAGTAATACTCAGTAAAATAGTTGGATAAATATTTATTTAGACCCCTCATTATCGCCGTGGGATTTATTGAAGGTGATTAGAATAATTTAGGGCCACCCATGGGGTGTATCGACATTCCCAAACCAAGAAATTGTTAAGGTTAATTATAGAGTTTATGCGTGATAATGTATATCCCATGAATAATGAGTTAATATGGTTGGTTGAATTGAAATAGAATAATTATAGTTGTTTCTAGGGTTATTAATGGAATAAGGGGTAGTTGGGTTGAATACTATTGGGGGATATGAACTATGAAATGGATAAAGGTAATTTGTTGATGGTCTAAGGATTAAGGTTGATTAATGAGTTAAATGGTTCAATTGGGATAGTGTTTAATGGATTATGAATCTTGTTGAAATTTCTAAAATGATTAGTGGATATGAATGATGAACATGTTAACTTGGAAATGGCTTACGAATTGAATAATATGTAAACGGGTTGCATAAGGGAATTGATGAATATGTTAAGTGGGTTAATACATGGGAGATGATGAATGTGTTAAGTAAATTAACATATGAAAATTGTTGGATATGTTAAATGGGGTAATGTATAGAGATTATTGAATATTTTTAATGAGTTTAGGCATAAGAAATGGGAATTGGGATAAACAGCTGTGTAATACAAATGGAAAATGTGTTAATAGTTCATGGAAATGTATTAACTCCTCTCTTTATGGTTATGGATTATGATTGCTATTGGTATTATTTGGGTTTGGTTTTGATATGGTATATGTGTGAAGAATGGATAAATAAGCATGTTCACATGGATTTGTAGTGTGGGGTATTTACTTTAGGTTCTACAATTATGGGTTGAGTTAGAATGAAGCTCATAACGCCACCCTAAAATGAACAAGTTAAAGGGGACAGATGATCTATTCCCCCAGTGGTTTCATTCGACCCAGAATTATGATTTGAGGTCAGGATAATGTGTTGATGTGATGTGTTTATCCCTACTGAGATATAGGGACTTTAATTATTCCCATTTACATAGTGATTTATTGCCTTAAACGCATGAAAAAAATGATGTATATACCTAACCCATGGAACATGTGATGAAAATAGATTATGTAATGAAGATAGCATAAATGATGGAAGTGGTAAAAATTATTTAAAGTGGTAAAGTAAATATTGTTAAATAATGACATATAAGTTGTCCTTGTTTCCTCATCATTTATTTATTACTTTCATACACTATCTATTAGATTGTATATTTTTTCGAAACTGTTGGTGGTGGTCTACTGAGTTGTACTCACACCCTACTCAATCTTCCATTGGGTACCCGAGAAGATCTCATGGTTGTAGGCTAGAACAAGGGAAAGGGACCTATGCCAGGGAGTAGAGTTGGGATTGGGAAATTCATGATTAAGGATCCAAAATTGGAGTCAGGACCCATTTTGGAGTTCCACTTTTATATTTACTTTAGTTTTATTCACTTTGGCATTGCTTAGTATGACATGACATATTTTACTATTGGATATGGTTTGTACCCTTTTTGGGAAATAATTGTCTATGAATGATTATTGGTTATTTAATATTGTTTACACTATTCATATTTTTATCTATAGAAGCTTAATCTGGTAAAGAGGTTATTGTATCCCCACATGGCTTTTTAGACCCTTACTACTAGTCAAAAACCTCTAGTGTATGAGGAGGCAAGCTTGAGGTCATGTGATGACTCGGCCTGGGGTACTGGTTTAGTGTTTCCCGGGTCGGGGACAATACATCACCCTTTCTTATATTTACTTTCCCCAGGTTATTAAGAAAGGTTTTAAATATGACATGTCTAATAAGGGTGCTTGTTATTAAGAACTTATTAGGAAATGATGTAGATATCTTGTGATTTTCATGTATCCATGTTTCTAAATACACTAAACCTATACATTTCTAAAATGGATCTTAATTTTATGTGTTGACTATTAATATAATAAGATTTAATAATTATTTATGAAATGTATGGGTTGCTATAGTTGGTATCAGAGTAGGTTTTAGTCAATATTTTTGTGATTAGGAATAAATAACTTTTGTTAAAACTGTATAGATAAGTCTAAGTATAGGACAACTTCATATATTTTTAGTAAGGTATAGATTATGTGGTTTTCCTAGAAATATATCCCTATAAGGATACTAAAATTGGACATGGTTTTGACACAGATTCATCTAGGGGTAATGAACCTAAAAAAGAGTTGGTCAAGTATATTTTGACCATCATTTTGGCACATGATGAATGTTCCCTTACTATGCATTTGGTTTACCACTACAAATATCTCCTTTAACAGTGCACAAAAAGGCCTTTAATAGTGCTAAAAAATATTTGTTTTCCTTTGTGATATTAAAGGGGGTACCCTTTATCAGTGAAAGAAATAGCGCTGATAAAGACACAACCTGCTATAATGTTCTATTTTTATAACAACACACTACATAAAATACCTCTAACCTATATGAAAAATATATAATTTATTTGAAATAAATTTTACATTGGGAATAAAAAAACACTACTATATACATTTCATTTTTTTTCATAATTAAATTTATAATTACTATCCACAAATATTTAAAAATAATAAAATTTCATCATATTTGACACCTGTGATCCCCTCTCAAAAAATTCCTCCCCTGGCATGAGTTTCTGAACAAATCAGCTCAACTTGAGAAAAATAATCCCCTTATATAGGAAAAAATATTATGTTAGAAATAATATACATAAATAAATTAAACATTAATATGAAAGAATACATTAATAAAAGTTCAATTTTAAATAAAAGGACACACTTAGAGTTATAACTGTCACACCGTGTCTTATATTAAGGTATGGTTGATTCCTACATATCGTAAATGAGTTATGGATTGTTTTAGTAAAGTATCAAAATAATTAGAATTCATTTTCTTAGTTTTGATAATGTCACTTGTTCTTTTTAATAAAATTAACGTCAATTTTAAATAATGACAAACTTGGAGTTATAATAGTCACAAAATTCATTGGATTGAGGTGCGATTGGTTAATACCTTTCAAAAATTATATATGTATCATTTTCCTAAAGTATCAACACAATTAGAATGTGTTTTCTTGGTTTTTGGTATGTCCATTGTGTTTTTACAAAAATGTCATTTCAAACTAGAAAAACACACTCCGAGTTATAGTAGTATCATTGTGTGTCATTTTTTAATGAGTTTGGTTCCTACACATAAAAAATGACTTATGAATTGCTTTCCTATATTATCAAGACAATCAAAGTTCATTTTCTAGGTTTTAAGTTAGTGGCATACATTTTGAACAAAAATGTCAATTTCAAAATGATAACAAAGACTTTGAGTCATACCAGTCACACCGTGAATCACATTGAGTTTAGGTTGATTAATATATATAAAAACCGACTCATTGATTGTTTTACTAAACTATCAAAACAATACAAATGTGTTTTCATGGTTTTTAGTATGCCACTTTTTCTTTTTACTAAAATTAATGTCAATTTTAAATAAAAGGAATTACTTGGAGTCATATCAGTCAAACTATGAGTTGTATTGAGGTTTAATTAAATCATACACATAAATTACTTATTGATAATTATCCTAAATTATGAAAATAATAAAACTAAGTTTTCTTGTTTTTCAGTATGTCACTTGTTCTTTTTAATAAAATTAATGTCAATTTTAATTAAAAAGAGATCCTTAGAGTTATACCAGTCAAAACAGAATAAAATTGAGGTGAGGTTAATTCCTACATATCAAAAAGGACATATAGATCATTATAATAAAGTATCAAAACAATACAAAATTCATTTTCTTAGTTTTTAGTACGCCGCATTTTATTTTTACTAAAATTAATGTCAATTTAAAATAAATAGACACACATGGAATTATACCGGTCACATCGTGCATCATATTAAGGTGTGTTTTGTTCCTAAACATAAAAAATAATTGATGGATCATTTTACTAAAGTATCAAAACAATCCAAATATATTTTCTCAATTTTGAGTTCGTTGCTTGTTTTTTATTAAAAAGTCATTTGAAACTAGAAGCACACACTTTGAGTCATATCAGTCATATTTTGTATAGGTTTAATGTGATAAAACTTCATAAATATCATAAATAACATATGAATAATTTTCCTAAATTATAAAGACAATCAAAGTGCATTTTATTGCTTTTTAGTGAGTAACACATTTTGAACTAAAATATCAATTTTAAACTAATAACAGATATTTTGGGTCATATAGATCACACCATGTGTCATATTGAGGTGATGTTGATTCCTACACATTAAAAATGAATTATGTATCCTTTTTCTAAATTATCAAACTAATATGAATATTTTTTCTTGGTTTTCACTATGTAACTTGTTCTTTTTACTAAAATTAATGTCAATTTTAAATAAAGAGATACACATGGAGTTATATTGGTCACAAAATGTGTCTTATTATGGTGTGGTTGATTCATAAATATCTCAAATGAGTTATGGATCATTTTCTAATTGAATATAAACTATATGAATGTGTTTTATATGTTTTGAGTATGTCACTTGTTCTTTTTACTAAAATCAATGTAAATTTTAAATAAAGACACACTTAGTGTTATATCAGTCACACCATGCATCATATTGAGGTGTGGTTGATTCCTACATGATAAAAATGACACATGGATCATTTTAATAAAATATCATAATAATATGAATTCATTTTCTTGGTTTTCAGTATGTCACTTTTTATTTTTTTTACTAAACTTTCATTTCAAATTGGAAACACATACTTTGAGTCATATTGGTCACATCATGTGCTCGTTTCACTTGAGTATTATTAATATACATCAAAAATGACTTATAAATTACTATAATAAATAATTAAGACAATTATAGAGATTTTTCTCAGTTTTCAGTGAGTGACACATATTTTGAACTAAATTGTCAATTTTAAACTGATAACATACACTTTGTGCCATACCACTAACCCCATGTGTCAGATTGAGATGAAGTTGATTCCTAAACATAATAAATGACTCATAGATAATTTTCATTAAGTATAAAAATAATTCAAACCTATTTTCTATATTTTCAATATATCACTTTCTCTTTTTACTAAAATTAATGTCAATTTTAAATAAAAAGTCACACTTGAAGTCATATCGAGCACACCGTGTATTGAATTAAGGTGTGGTTGATTCATATGACCTATGGAAAATTTTTGTAAATTTTCTAAATAATATGAATATGTTTTCATATTTTTTAGTATGTCACTTTTCCTTTTTACTAAAATTGATTCCAATTTTAAAAAAAAATACACACTTGGAGTTATACCAGTCACACTGTGCATCATATTGAGGTGTGGTTGATTCTTAAATGTCAAAAATTAATTATGGATCATTTTACTAAAGTATCAAAATAATCATAATGAATTTTCTTGGTTTTCAGTATGTAACTTCTTCTTTTTACTAAAATCCTTGTCAATTTTAAATAAATAGACACACTTGGAATTATATCGGTCACACCATGCATCATTTTGAGGTGAGGTAGATTCCTATATGTCACAAATGACTTATGAATCTTTTTAATAAAGTATCAAAACAATACTAACATTTTTTCTTTGTTTTGAGTGTGTCACATGTGTTTTTTATAAAAATTTTATTTGAAACTGAAAAAACACAATTTAAAATTAGAAACATTCACTTTAATGTGTAGGAGTTCACCTTTACATATTGATTTTATATATTCTTGAACCATTTTTTTGTAATTATCTCAGTTATATCCTCAAAGTCCAATATCTCACATGAATGAGATGATTTCAAAAAACCACCCCAACTAGAACAAAAGAATCCACCTATATAAGAAAACAATTTTTATGTGAGTAATAAAAAAAAATAAAACATAAATATGAAACATTCCATTACTTCTATGGAAGTAAAATTTTCATGTTATATGTGTACATTATACCATATAGTATTCTACCAATTAATTTCTAAGAAAATCTATATCAACTTTTGAATATGATAATTTTTGACAATCATAGTAGTATTGTAAAAATATAAACACACACAGGATTAATAAATATTTTAAATAAAATAGTAATTATCTTCGAAAAAATATCTTTGGGGATGGTAGTTTTTTTAAGGAACATGATATCTCTCATAAATTTACAAACATAATAACCACAATCATTTCCATTTGTTTTTTTGGACATTGCATAAAAATTAATAAAAATAAGTAAATTGTTATGATATGTGTTTGGATAGTGAAATCTTATTATATATACCCTGATACTTGTCCATTTATAGAGCTTGTCTGGATCCTTATGAACATGGACTGTCCTCATGACATGATTTTCATAATATTTAAACACTTCCTTAACATAATAGAATTATCATTAAGACATAATATAAAATATATAACTTGATGTTTATTTCTAAAATGTTTGACGTAGTGTATGAAAAACTAAAAAACGTCATCATGTGTGGTAAGATTTTTGGGTATCCATGTAGTGAATCTAGAAAATAAATCTTTGGAGTATCCAAATTGACTAAAATGAGCATCCAATGTTTCCTAAACACACAAAAAGGAATAAGTAATTAACAAAATAAAAACATATTTTATATGATTAAATTATAGAGTTTTACCCTTGAATTGTTGGTATCTAGTTCTATCACCATTTCATTGATTTTTTATTCTATTTTGTTTTTCTTTGTATAAGTGACATGAGGAATAATGAGTAAAAATTTATATTCACGGGGGTAATCCCTTTAATTTCTATTCATATATATTAATAAAAAATAATAAAAAATATATTTAGTCATAATTAACATAGTATATTGGATATTAGAAAAAATCATAAAAACAAACCTCATGTATACATTTATAACTCCGAATCCTAGCCATACATACTTGAGAATTTAATTGAAATTATTAAGAGAAATGTAGTCTGTAATAAAATATTTGTACATTTGTTCTTCAAAATCAACTATGTGATTACTACCACTTTTTAAATTTGTATCTACATGAATCCAATGTTAGTAAATGTTAATATTTAACGGATGTGGTAAAAGTGAATGGTGAAGATATTTTCTATAAGTTTGTTGAAGAGTTATATTTTTTGGATTTTCCCTTTCATTTCACTCTCTTCCCTTTGTCAATCTATAATAACATTCTTTGGTTCAAACCTTTTTTCATTAATTGTTAGAGTTTTAGCATGAAAATTAAATTAGAAATTGATACCTCTTTGTCGTCATGTTTTTATAGGATTTGATAGCCATGATTTGAATGTTCCAATAGTTTGGTCGACTGTATGAATATCTACGTCATCCAGTGGAATATGTATCTCAATGCTCAGATCAGGATCTACGCTAATCGCCACTCTCACATGACCTGTTGCAAGTGGTCTATTGTGTAGAGTGTATTATTGGATTTTGAACACAGTATACCTAAAAACAAGGCAATGAGTGGGTGTTGATAGTTATAGACCTCAATCATTTTAACCCTACATAATATCAGTATAAGAAAGGTATCAGTGTCTAACTGATTTAGATTTCAGAGAAACAATTATTTCAATATTTATTACCTCATCTGAGACATCTCTTTGAGGGGAATGGCTCTCCTCAAATATGGTGAGGGGTGGGGGTGGGGTGGGAGAGGGTGTGTGTGTGTGTGGGGGGGGGGGGGGGATGGATCATCACACAATGGTTTTTCTTCATTTGTTTGTTATATTTTCTTTCCCCCATAACATTTTCTAGAAACTCGTACTGCCATTGAAGTTTTTCTTTGAGGGTAGCTAATATTTCTTTCATCTCTTCCATTTATTTATCTTTATCCTCATATTGTTTTTTTTAAAATATGTTCAGGTTTCACCCCAAAGCCCACACCTTTGACATGACCATATTGTTCTGGCCACTTCAAGGACATTGATAGTAGGTGTTCATTTGGTACATGTTTTGACTATTATTGTGTCTAAGTCAAATATAAAATATAGAAAAATATGTGATAATTGTAATGTAATAAATTTTTAAAATAAATTTTTTAATATGTCATACTTAAACATGTTTCCCACACTTTTCATGTGTTTTCATCTATTAGTATCCCATATTTATTTACACATGTGTCCTTCCATAGAATATGATATGGGATGGAAGTAACTTTGGATTTAGATTCATCAATCTATATATAAATTGAGAAACATAATTATGTTTCTTTTTCATGTCCCATAAAAGTATTATGGTAGATTAAAAATACATACAAATTTTTTTTCAAGTGAAGCATACCCATCCTTGCTTTACTCTAGTGGTATGTTGGTTTTGCATCCTGATACTTATTTTCAAGACTCATTTTCTATTTCATAAATAAAAAATTATCAATTAAAGTGATGAATTGATGTATTTTCAAATAATGTATTACCAATTAAAATGTACATAAAATTATATCTCTACATTTTGACCGGTAAATGCATCCCATGTTACTTGAATTATGAGGTATGTATACATAAGTGGTGGGTGAAAGCTTATTTTCCTTCAACATATTTTAGATGAAATATCATTAGAATTGTGAAAAATACTTTTGAATCCTTCTATAAATAATTAATTCATATTTCTTGCAGGAGTCATCTATTATAAATAAACCCCACAAGGGATGAATAAGAGTAAGTCAATGTTTCATTGTTTTATTTTTTAGAAAAATAAATAAAGGATATCATAATGTTGTCATAGTATCTCCTAAAATAATTACCTTAAGTGTGGGAACAACATGGTGCCACAAATATACATCAATCAATATGTTTTTCCAAGTGATAAGCCTAATGTAACTACTGAACACAGAATTGTTGGGGTTAGTAGACTGGATGCACGTATTCCATCCGACCTCGAATTTGATGCCTTTTCCTTTCACGTTAATAAATTTTTCTAACACCGTTTCACTACAATGCTTTTATTTTTTTTCTACAACATTATTTCTTCATGGTCTACCATTTCCATAGATTCAACATCATCCTTATATTGTTCCTCTGGATTGGTAGCATTGGCATGTGTAGAAGGTTGTTTTTCTTATGCATTGGGAGGAGTAACAGGTTGACAAACCCATTGTTCCTTAGGATTAGAAGCATCAACACATGAAAAATTCATTATCTGTAGAAGTGGTTTAGCATTTAGTTCTGATTACATAAATGTAGTAGGGAACATATATTTTCATGAGATAAAACAATGTATATTATAAGAAAACATGATGATTGAACTATTTTTTTAAAGGTTAAAGGGATTTGACCCCGCTATTGAGTATCTAAATCCTGTCATTATGGTCTCCTCTAAAATTCAAAAACCTTTATATATTGAGACTACTAAAAAATGATTTTGACGTCCCAATGAAATGGAGATCCTCATTTGAATTTTCATATGACTTTTCAGCAGTTTTGGTCCATAATAGAAGAGTTGACCTCTTTTAGTTTGTTGGATCTAGAACATATAATACTTGTACTGCCTATGATACCATTATAAATTGTTCATCTTTGTACGCTTCCTTGTTTAAATCCACTTTGATGAATCCTAATTCATCTATTTTAATAGCACTCCTATTATCAACCCACTTTCATTGAAAAAGCATCACTTGGAATGTTTTATAATCCAACTCCCATATTTGTTTGATGATGCAAAAGTATGACATATTCTCATAAATTTTATTTATTTATGTAGTACCAAAAACATGATTAGATTTCTAAAAAAGTGTAACTCCACTATTTTTCATGGTACTACCTTCATTATGTTCATTTTTAAATACCACATAACCATTAATTACATAATCAATAAAAGATAATAAAAAAACACTCGGTTCTTTAGAAAGCCATCAAAGTCGTTTTGAAATTGAATCCAAATTTTCATGTGACTTATTGAAAATATGTTCTTGAAACTATCCTATAAAATATTTATTATGTGTATTTTATATCCAACTTTCACCCCTTTCTAGATTCAAATACATAATAATTTATTTCTAGGTTTCAAAATATTGGGAAATCATTAAACTGTTATGCAAAATGTAAAGGTGGGCCTAAACCTAATTTGTAATATTTTTTTGACAATATCTATTCTTGAAATTATTTTACCCATAGGCTACCCTATGTGACTAGATTTAGGTATACCAATGATTTCCACAATGGACATGTATTCAGTACATAATTCAATGGATTCTTTAAAAATATATTACTTCACAATAAAACCCTATATCTAACTTTAAATTTTGACATACCCTTTAAAAATATTCATACCATTAAATGGGGTACATCCATATATAATGTAAAATACTACATAGTCTAACCTATCTCACTAAGTTAACCATCATACCAAATAATGATAGCGAGAAGAACATTTTTAATTCATATAATATGATGGAAATTTCCTTTTCAATAGTTGGAAATTTTTTCTGGTCTATAAATTTGATGCATATATATTTGAAAAAGATATAATGATTGGTTATTATATGATGGAAATTCTTCAGAAAAATTCAATGTAAATATAAAGGAATTAAATCTTGTGTCAAAACATGATAGTCGTGTGATTTCAAACCCTTTAACTTTTAATTTTTCATTGAACTGATATTCTTGATATTTGAAGAATACCACTATAGAATAATTATATCATTCAAGAAGTTTCAAAATAGACACCTCTCATTCTCTGGAAAGAACGTAAGTAGTTGGAGGAATGAAAGTTCATTTTTCACCCTTCACTAGTGCCAAATCTTCTGTATTCCCATGTCAATCATGTCCAACCTAGCCATAATTCTTTCATTTGTTTTGTCGGATGCATTTAGTAGCATTCCAATGACACTATCTCATGCATTTTTTTTTCAATATGAATAACATTAAGAAAATGTATGATGCACTAAAAATTCTGGTATGGAAATTCAAAAAAACTGATATCTTTTTCCAATAGTGTTTTGTAAGGTTTTTAGAAGAAGGTTTACCAAAAGTAGTGTCTATATATTTTACATTTTCAAACAGTTGATCAACTTTTAGTAGAGACAATGCTGTATGTTCTTATGAAATTCCATCGAATGATATAATCCAATAGCGGTACTTATGACATTATGGTAGAAATCTATAATGTCCTAAAAATAGAGTATTCACTAATTTTTTCAATCTAATTGATTATATACCTTGTTTATAAATGGGAAACCCTTGAGTTACTTTAATTATCTATCCTGAAAATTTAATATAACCAGAAAATTCATCTATCTTCCCACAAAACATGTCTTTAAATGTGAAATATTCTTTTATATAACCATCATACAACCTAACACTTGAATCCCACAATAATTTCAAATCCTTAATCAATGGAGACAAATAAACATCAATATCATTACCTGGTTGTTTTGGTCCTGATATAAGCATAGATAACACAATGTATTTTTGTTTCATGTATAAACACAATGCTAAGTTATAACTTACCAACATATTTGGCCATGTAATATGTGTGATTCTTTGAAAACCAAAAGGATTCACTCCATATATTGGTAATGTAAGATGAAGGTTTCTCGTCTTGTTTCCAAATACAAGATAATTATGATCAATTCTCTTATAATGAGAAGAGTCTACCAGGTAACGAAGTTTATCATCTTTATTTCTTGTATATGTTTTCCACATCTATTGCCTTATGGTCTCCTCACTTTAATATAGGAAAATAAACCTTGTAATGATTGGAAAATACTATAAAAATTTTATTGGACCCGATTAATCTTTATAGTGTGGTTCAGCAAGAGCAGAAGCATGAAAATAGTGAGGTTTAAAAAGTACGATGGTGATACATCAGTTGGGTTCCATGAGAGCTTGATGGTGTGCATTAAAAGACAGTTGATCAGGGTTATTTTAAAAGAAAAAATAATGTTTTTATCAGTGATTTTCAAAAAGTGCTGATAAAGAGCAATTTAATAATTGTTAAAATAGAAAGCATTGATAAAAATAATTTTTAATAGGGGTTTATAGCACTGATAAAGACGACCCTTTATCAGTGCTAAAAAATGTTGATAAAACATGTCTTTATCATTGCTAAAATTCTATTTCTCATAAAGAGTTGTATTATTAGCGTTTTTTAGTAGTGACAAAGGGCTATCTCTATCAGCACTAAAAAAGAACTAATAAAAATCTAATATTAATAATTTATTTATATTATTATATATATTTATAAAATTATATATATAATAAATAAATAAATAAATTTATTTACAAAGATAATTATAAATAAAATATATTAATTTATAATTCTATATATAAAATAAATATATTTATAAATATTTGTATATATTTATATAATTAGATATATTTATACAATAATAAGTATAATAAATATATTTATTATATTCATAATTTTATAATTATATATAAAAAATATATTTATTATAATTTATAATTATTTAAATATATATAATTATTTATAATTATAATTATAAAATTTCAAATATATTTGTAAATATATTTATATAATTATATATATTTATAACATTATACATATAATAAATATATTTATTATAATTCTATAATTATTTAAATAAATAAATATTTATTTATAATTATAATTATAAATAAATATATTTATAAATATTTGTTTATAATTATATATATATATATATATGTATTTATTAATATATAAATATATATATTTATAAAATTATAGTAATCTTATTTATTATAATTTTATAATTATATATATATATAATTTTAATTATAATTATAAATAAGTATATTTAAAAGTATTTAAATATATTTATTGTAATTTTATAAGTATTTATGAGAATACAATAAGTTCTTGGGTATAACATGAATGAATCATACTTAGTAAAGTATAGACAATAAAAGTTGAGTTGTGACAAATATGGAAAGCATTAACAATAAGGGTGTCATTGTATAAATGAACATTCACGAGTCATGAATAAATAAAATAAGCATGTGTCATCATAAGGTAATCTTAACATTTGGAACATAGCACCCCAAAATCATGTACACAAATGAACTTATGATCATATATCATTAATTATACTCATGCATCAATTTATGAACATAAATAACGACAATCATGTCCATGAATATCATAATTATCTCATGAGATATATAACACACACACACACACACATTTATTGTACCAATTCATTGGAGACATATATTTACTTAAATATATATATTAATAATTATAATTATAAATAAATATATTTAAAAATTATTTATATATATCTATAAATGTATAATTAGAAATATATAATTAGAAATATAATAAATAATATTATTATTTTAAAAAATATATTTTAATTTTATAATTATTTAAATAACTAAATAAATAAATATATATTTATAATCTTATAAATACTTTTTAAATACATTATATATATATTTAAAATATTAAAAAATATAAATTTAATATAATATATATATATATTAATTATAAACATGTTTTTTTAATTAATGTATAAAAATAAACTTTGTTTTTGAATATAAATATAATATAAATATAATAATAATGTTTTCCTTAAATTTTTTTATCATCTCTAAGAATAACACTGATAAAGATATCCTTTATCAACAATAAAAAAGTGTTGATAAAGGACACACCTTTATTAGTGCTTTTTGTTGGCCGATAGGAGACTATTGGCCACCATCCCTAGTATTAATGGTTTTAATAATCACAAATCATGTCTAATTATTTATATCATGTTTATTTAAGTTTCAATATGTGTAATTATGATTATTTATGATCACATATAAGTGTAAAATATTCTAGTAACATTTATGTTGTAAAACAGTCCGAGAAGAAATATTTTCTAAGTATGACATACTGACACTGACAGAAGAGATGAGACACCGACAGTTCAACCGAGTCATCGACAATGAAAAATTTATCACTGATAGATGTCCTACCAATGCAAAGGACCTACCGATGTGGTGCTAGCAATATAATTGAGTTACTGATGCAATGAGTCACTGATGAATTGAGTCACTGATGCATTGAGTCACCAATTCAATAAGTCACTGATGCATGGAAAGATTGATAAAATGACACATCGATGGAATTGAGTCAACGAAAAAAGGAGATAATGATAGAGGAATCACCGACAGACTATTTAAAATTTACTTTATTTAAAATTAATTCGAATGGCCATATTTTGAGTATTTTAATATGACTGATTAATTTAATAATTTTTTACAGACATCTTAAATGAGGATGTAAAAAGTATGAGGTAGAACATATACATCAAAATATGCACATTATCGGGCTGCAATAGTATAAAATAAAAGATGAAAGAGATACGACTAAGAATCACAAGAAACATATATACAAGAAGATAATAACAGACATAATATTTGACCAACGATAAACATATAGAAATGAAGAACACTCAAGGAATTATTCATTATTTCTTGCTATGAATCACAGAATTGTTGTTCATCAAATATTCCAACATCTATGTAGCATCCAACCAAACCAAAGGAGAAGAACATATCATCTTACTAGAAGATAGATCACAATGCTTCACTACATCCTATTTTCAGTAACTGCTTTCAGAAGAGGACTCAAGCTTCAATCTTGATACATCAAGAGTCCAAAACTGAATTTCATAACACACATAGACTTCTATATTCTATCTAATATTTATTGCTCTGTTGTATACCTTTTTGTTACATTTTCAAGTAGTGTGTGTGAATATTTCTGTAAAACACACACTGTCTCCTGCACTGAATTGGAGGATACTAGATATACTTACTTAACTATCTTTTTAACTCTTGTTTATCCCATAAAGAACTACAGAAGATGCCCTTTGTGACCTTGTTGTTTTTTTGTTCCCATGACAGACTTTGGTAGAGGTATTGTGACCTGGAAAGTATGTGTACTATTATGTTAACCCTGATCTAGGGTGTGGATAAATACTTTATCTATATAGATTTCTTGGTGGTAGGTTATCAACAAGTGGAGAGGACTAATTCTCAATATGATACTGAACCTGTTATTTTATATCCTCCGTGTTTTACAGTTTAGTTTTCTCTGTTATTTAACTGTATTTTATAAAACTAAATTTTACTTTTATAGTTAGTCTTGGATAGTAGTTATAACTAATTTTCCTTATTATAATAGTTTAAAAAGTTGAATCAATTTCTCAAATTGTTATAACTAAGAATTAATCAATCTTTAGAGAAACTATTTAAAGAGTCAAGCTATTATAATTTTACTACCTTGGTTTAGTGGCCAATTTTATTTTAATTGGGGGAATATTTTAAATAAGGTTTTTAACATAAATTTTTATAGGAACTCAATTCACCCCACTCTTGAATGTCTTACTCTGAACAAAATTTGGTATCAGGGGATTATTTCTTTCTTCAAAAGTTTCAAATATTTTTCAAAAAACGTTTCCTCTGTGATTTAGTTGTGTTTTAAAGATTTATAAATTTATGTTAATTCTAAATTTTTATCCCTTTAAAAAATATTCTCTATGGACAATAGACTAGAAGTTACTACTACAAACTGACCTCCCTACATTAATAGAAAAAACAATGGACAGAAGAAAATTAAAATGAAAATACACTTAGAAAGTATGGGGTTTGATATTTGGACAGTAATAGAAGAAAAATATGAAATACCAGAAACTCCAAAAACTACATGGAGTAAAGCTACAAAAGCTATTTATAATAAAAATTTCAAAGATATGAATAATATGTTTTTAGCACTAGGGGATGATGAATTTAATAGAATATCTACTTGTAAATCTACCTATGAAATTTTGGACACCATAGCTATCTCACATAAAGGAAATACCAATGTTAATGAAATGAGACACAATACTTATACTATTAAGTATGGAAATTTTAAAATGAAGCCTTACGATCCTTTTTATGACATGTATCTTAGTTTTAATGAAATTGTGAACACCTTATCTCTTTGTAAAGAGCTGTTACAACCATGGAGAAAATAATAAGAATACTTAGATGCTTACCAGATAGTTGGAGAGGGAGTTCTATATCAATTAGAGAATCTTGTGACATCAGAAAGTTTCCTGTAAAGAAGCTGATAGAAAAGTTGATGATGTATGAGTAATAACTAAAATTAAAAAAAGAAGAGTACGATGAACCCAAAATAAAATATGTTTCTTTAAAATCTACTACCTCCAAGTAGAAGGATGATTCAGAAGATGAAGCTAAAATTTCAAGTGATGGAAAATCAACAATAAATAGTTATGAATAGATTGATCAAATGGCCATAAGGTTTAAGAAATTATATAGGAAGAAGGAATTATTTTGAAAGCCCAACTACACAAGAAAGTATGACTATAAGGGATATTTGTATAGGGATTTGAAAATAAGTGATACTTCAAATGAAATTTTCTATTATGAATGAAAAATAAAGGGACATGTAATGGTTGAGTATCCCAAGGTAAAGTACAAGAAGAAGTATGATGATAAAGAAAAAAAGTATAAAAAGGACATGAATACAACTTGGAGTGATTTTAAAGAAATATCAAGTGATTCAGAATCCTCTCATGATGAAAAGGAAAATAAAGAAAATATATGTTTTTTTGACAAACACATCTGAATTAATAGTAAACTCTCTAGAACATAATGCTTATTATTCTTGAGATGAAAGTGATTCTGAAAAAATGAAAATTAAGGAAATGTTTTATTATTGTAAAATTATAAAAGACACTTATAAGGAACTAAATGATAAATAAAAATCATTAAATAAAAATCATGATTTGACTACGACTCTTAAATATGAACTTGTTATAGAAAAAGAGAAAATTTCTCAATTGCTTAATGAAAACAACAAGGTTAAATTGTCAAATGAGCAATTGAAAAAGGATATAGAAATATTTACCAATGGAAAAGAAATATATTTTTTCAAATTCTTGGTAAACTAGTATCTACTAAGTATACTACTGGAATATTATACCAACCAAGAAAGAGGATTATGACTAAAATTTATTTTTTATCAAAATCTGAAAAATCCATTTTTATACCCAGTTCTAGAAAATTTTAGTTAAGTTAAAGCTATGAAACATCTTACACTGTTTTAAGTTTTTTTGGACCAAATAAAGTCTATTTATCAAATACATTACATGATTCTTATAGGAAACCCATGAAGAAATTGTGGGTTCCAAAAGATCTTATCACTAATGTTACTAGACCCAAACAAACCTGGGTACCAAAATATTTTCTTGTCTAATATGTTTTTATAGGAAAACTAATTGAAGAGATCCTATAAAATATTATGGTACTTGGATAGTGTATGTTCAAGACACATGACAGTAGATTAATCATGCTTCAATAACTTGATAAGGATTTATGGTGGACATGTCACCTTTGGTGACAATTCTAAAGGAAAAATCATTTGCCTTGGCCAGATTGGTAACTCTAACCAAGTTTTAATTTATAAAGTACTTTTTGTTGATGGAATAAGATACAATCTACTTAGTATCTCTCAGTTATGTGATGCTAGTTTTAATGTTATATTTTAAAATGATGCATGAAATGTTTTTAATTCTAAAAATGAATTATTATTTTAAGCATTTAGAAATGAAAATGTTTATTCTGTTTATTTAGATACGTTAATTTCTCAAAATATTTCTTATTTGAGTGATTTTCCTAAAGAGTCCTGGATTTGGAATATAAGATTAGGAAATTAAAATATACACTCACTTATAAAGCTTACTAGAAAAAGATTAGTCAAGGATCTACTTAAACTTGAGTTTCCAAATGAAAAAGTCAGTAATCCTTGTCTAAAGGGTAAACAACAAAAAATCTCTTTCAAACTAAAGAAAGAAGTTTCAACTTATCAACCTCATGAGTTGGTTCATATGGGATTTTTTGGACCTTCTAGAATATCAAGTCTAAGTGGGAATCACCATGTATATGTTATTGTAGTTGAATACTCTAGATATACTTGGACCTTCTTCTTAGATCACAAAAGTGAAGCTTGTTATCATTTCACAAAGTAAGCTAGGGTTGTAGAAAATCTTAATGGTCTTAAAATTAAAACCCTAAGAAGTAACCATGGACACAAGTTTGAGAACCAATATTTTGAATATTTTTTCTCAAAAAATGTATATAATCATGAATTCTATTCTCCTAATACACTCTAGAAAAATGGTGTTTTATAAAGAAGAAATAAAACCCTACAAGAAATTAATAGAACAATGATTAATGAATATGGCCTTCCTATTCAGTTTTGTATAGAAGCTGTATATAAATAATGTTATATAATCAATAGAGTCTTTGTTAGACACATCCTTAAAATAACTCCTTATGATTTACAGAATAATAAAAAACCCAAGGTTAACTAATCAAAAGTTTTTTGTTTCAAAGTCTATAATATTAACACTAATGATAATCTGGACAAATTTTCCTCCAAGAGCGATAAAGGAATTTTACTAGGTAAGTAAATTTCTAGTAAAGCCTATAGAATTTTAAAAAAGGGAACCAAATTTGTGGAAGAATATGTGCATGTCATATTTTATGAGACAAATCCACATGAGCCAAATACCTCCCTAAAGAACCTTGAGGATGATATGTCAAATCTAAACATCAATATTAAATATTCTAACTGTAACATCCCTATTCCGGAAGCCACCCAGAGTCGCCCCATACCCGGTTGGTCACATGGCCTCAAGTGAATTTCACCAAACTTCAGAAGCTGCTGACTAGAAGAGAGGTCCTTCAGTGTGATAATAAGGAAACTATGCCCTCATTGGCAGAGTAACACAGCGGAAGAGAAACAACATACAATAGCGGAAGTAGTAAATATCCATCAACATTAAACAATGGAAGATTGAGATAATAAAAAACTGGAGCAATTCATAATAAATGATGCATGATATATATTTCTAGGAAATCATCCAAAAAAGTCACAAAGATAAATATAAATAGTACTAAACCGAAGTACAAAAGAAATAGATAAACAACTCCTCATCATAGCAAGCCAAAGCTTGGTCCCCTGCTCTCCAACTCCACAGCACATCAAGTACATAAAGTATAAGGGTACTTGACCTTATCTATATCTACAACAATATAATATGTTTGGGCGCAAAAGCATGACCTAAATAGGGTGTGAGACTAAATCCCAATAGGCAACCACCCGAATATTTGTGCCTAACAATCAGTGAATATATGGTATGTAAAAGTACAAAAAGCACTAAACAGGAAAGTACACAGTAATAACAATCCACAGTCCAAAGTCAAGAACCAGCTAACACACACAGGTAACCCTATGGGAAGTACCCATATCCATACCCTCTAGTCCTACCAAATGAGAACAAGCAACCCTATGGGCAGTACACTTAGCCTAACCCCTCTGGTTCTATCATAAGAATTCATAAATACTCTCTGAGGAAGCACTCTCGGTAAATTACTCTTATAGTCTATGGTAGTAGAGGAATCTCTTAGGAAGCACACAAGGTCAATTCCCCTTATAGACCCAATGTCAATAGACTCTCTGAAGAAGATCACTTGGTCAATTTATCTTATAGCCCCAGGTCGTTCACAGACTCTCTAAGGAAGCTCACCCGGTCAATTCCCCTTATAGCCTGGAGTTGTTCAAGGTAATTCAAGTGAAAAAAAGACTCTCTGAGGAAGCTCACTTGGTCTATCCCCTTATAGTCTATAAAGCTCAAATTCTCTCTATGGAAGCTCACTCGGTATATCCCCATATAGTCTATAAAGTCCAAAGAATCTCTAAGGAATCTCACTCGGTATATCCTCTTATAGTCTATAACACTAGGTTCTCACGAACCCGTGTGAGTCAATGTATAGTAATGCTATATGGCCAAAGTAAACCTATAGAACTACTTGTCTAACCAGTCTACAACATCTCAAGCATGTCAGAAGACAACACTCCATCCTACGACCACAAGGCATGAAAAATAGGTAAACGGCCAATAGGTTAAACAGGACCAAACGGTCATAAATAGAAAAAATCATGATCAGAACATCCAAGGCATATGAATCAACCCAATTAATATTCAAATTACCTCTACAAAGGCATACAAGCATGGTAGAAAAAAAACACGGGTAAAATGGTTAACACGCAATACCCCGTTCAAGGGTATTGGTGGAATTTGCACATATTACTCAAAGAATTCAAATGGATAGGCACAAACCACCTACATTGGTGTTATGAGATCAATATACATGAACCTCGAAGCTTGAATCTCCTTGGAACATCAAAGATCTACAAAAACGTATAAAATGTTCAACCCACGATAATCTGGAAAAGAGGAGGAATTGAAAATCAATGCTTTAGAAGAAGGAAGAGCTTACCACTACGGTTCCAATGCAATCGACGACGGTATATTTGAAAAACAGATGGAGGCTTGGGGGCTTGGAGAAGTTTCTGCACCGTACAGTTTCTCTCGGTCGAACGAGACCTAGAAGAAGACACTTCTGGCGATCAGACGCGACCCTGGTCCGTTTAATGAAAAAAAAACAAAATACATGGTGTGTACATTTGAAGTAAATAGTGTGTACTTACTATTTCCGTACTCCACTTTAGGCGGCCTCCACGTCACCCACACGGTCGTGTGTGTGGCCAGGACACAGCCAGCACACAGTCTCCTGCGGCAAGGAAGTACATAGTGTGTACTCATAAAGTACATGGTGTGTAGTTCAAAAATTTCCATAATTTCCTCTTTTCATAAAAAATGACCAGAAAAGGAAAAATATACTTGAAAAAGGATATGAGTTATTACACTAACCATCCTATAAAGAAATATATTAAAACCTATAGTTTTAGAAATTCTCTAGATTCTAGCCATGATAAACTTGATCCTTTTAAAGAACCTGAAGTGACTAGCGCTTCTTTTTCTAGACCTATTAGAACTCTTAAGAATCATCCTTTACAGAGATTCCCAAAGACACCTTGACTATAAGCACTAAATGAGTGTTTAGGAATAAATTATATGAATATCGAAACATATTTAGAAATAAATCTAGACTAGTTGCACAATGTTACAATCAAGAAAAAGGGATTGACTATGAGGAGACCTTTCCACCAGTAGCTAGAGTTGAGGCCATTAGAATCATACTTGTGTATGTAGCACATCTAGACATAAAACTTTATCAAATGGATGTCAATAGTGAATTCTTAAATGGTTATATAATTGGGGATATTTTTGTTGAACAAACCTCTGGTTTTACAAATCCCCACTTTCCAAATCATGTTTTCAAATTAACAAAATATTTATATGGTTTTAAGAAAGCACCAAGATTTTGGTATGATAGGTTCAACACTTTTCTTATTTCTAAAGGTTTTAAAAAAGGTGTTGCTGATCCTACCCTTTTTATAAGACAAATTTCCAAAGATGTTTTAGTAGTAAAAATTTATGTAGATGATAATATTTTTGGATATTCTGAAAATTATTTATGTGTAGATTTTTAAAAATGATGAAAAATGAATTTTAAATGATTTTGATGGTTTAACTCAAATTATTTCTTGGATTTAAAATATTTCAATTTAAAGAAGGTATTATTTTGAATCAAAGAAAATATATGAAGGATATTTTAAAAAGAATGGTCTTTAAAAGCCCTAAGAGTAGTGTCACTCCAATGAGTACCACTTGTAAGTTGGATCTTGGTAAAGATGGTAAATCTATTGATCATACCACTTACAAAGGAATGATTGGGAGTTTACTTTAATTAACTGCTAGCAGGCCAGATATAATGTTTAGTGTGTGCATGTCTATACATTTTCAAGAAAACCCAAAATAATGTCACTTAAATGCTATCAAAATGATTTTCAAAAACCTCAAATAAGCAATCAATTTAGAAATATGCTATCCTAGAGGACAATATTGTTATTTAATGAGTTATTCAGATGTTGAATTTGATGGCTGTAAGTTAGAAAGAAAGAGTACCTATGACACATGTCACTTTTTAGTCAAGTATATAGTTTTATGGTGTAGTAAGAAACAAGATTCTATTGCATTATCTATTATTGAAGATGAATACATAGCTTTTGGTGGTTTTTTGCTTATATTTTTTGGATGAAATACACTTTTATAGAATATGGATATCAATACAGGCATGTACCTATAAATTGTGATAACTCCAGTGTAATTAACATTTCTAAGAATGATGTTTCACATTCTAGAACAAAACACATTGATGTAAGAAATCAATTTTTGAGATACCATTTTAAAAAAGGTGATATAAATTTATAATTCATTAGAAATGAACATCTACTTGATGACATTTTCACTAATCCATTGATCTATGAAGCAATTAACTACATTAGACATGAGTTAAGAATGATCAATCTATAGGACCTTATGTTGTTGTTCCTTTGATAATTTTAAGTGAAGTTATCATACTGAAACTAGAAAATTCCACCAGATAATGTCATTATCACACTGACAGTATGAATTTGACAATCTAACACCACAATATTTTATAGTACGTTATCTCATTAAAGTAATTCAATAGCTTGTGCTACACGGAACACCGAGTTCGAATGCACCACAACTTACCAAATTAGCCGTTAAAAAAGCGGTTATGAATACTATTAACTGAATTTTGAATCTTATATACTCTATATAATTTTAACACCCATATTATGTGTTTCTTAGACATAATATAAGAACAAATTAAATTATTTAGATAAAGGAAGTATTTCTCAAAAATGCAATTTTTACCTCCTACTAATAGTGAATTTTTTTAAATGCAATATTTGAAAATTTTATATTAAATTTGACAAAATAAACTTCTTATTTTGAAGTGGAACATAAAAATGTAGTTTTGACAAATTTTTTATACTATTCTGATAGCTTTAAAATTTTGATGAATAGTGAAAAATACTATGTTTTAATTGAAAACAACTTTTTTAATCAAAATAATTTATAGTATTAAATTATGAATTCAAATGGTTTTGAAGTATAATTAGATTATATTATTATCATTTAATAAAATTTAGGTCATTATAAGTAATTTCACATTTAAATTTTACATGAACACTTGTCAATCTTTTGATAGTTTTTAGTATTTAAAAAACCCGCTTTTTGGGTTTGACAACGGGAATTATTTTTAAATTAATAAATAAAACTTCCATGTTTTGAATTTGGTAAAATGGACTTAAATTTTGAATTTTTAATATCAAAATTACCTTAGGTTATATTTTTGGTATTTTTATGAAAACTTTCAATTTTTGATGAATAGTGAATAACACTGCGTTATTATTTAAAACCAACATTTTATTTAAATAATTATTTGTTTTATTTAAATTTATTTTATGTCAAAAAAGATATATAATACCTATATAAGTTCAATGTAATTTATTAGAGTCATTTTCTAATAAAATTAGATATATAAAATTTTATTGAACTTTTTAACGTTTTTTACCCACCTTCTAGGAGCATTTTTAAATTTGAACAAAACTTAATTTTACCACTTCTGTGAGTTGAATTACAAAAATCCGAGAGACATGGTTGAAATCAGTAAGTAAAATGTGGTTCAATAAGATGAAAATAATTTATGGTGAATAATAACTTTTGACTTTTATTTAATGTAGTTAATAGTAAATAGAGTAATTAAGGGTAAAAAGGATAATATAATTACCCTAACACATGTCATAATTCTATTGGATAAGTGTAATTCGACCAAAAACAACATTAGGAATAAAATATGATCCTCTTTGATCCACTTGGATTAGATAAGGACATTTATTATTTTTTTTTAAAGAAGAGTTAAAAGTGTTAACTTCAAAGTTTAATAACTAAACCATTTTTATAAATGGTTACACATATTATAAATTCGACTATAAATATTAATTAGAAATATAAAAATATTTCCTACATAATGGTTTTTATTTATAATTCATAGACATAAAATATTTTAATTTATTTTTGACACAATGATGATGTAGTAATTTCCTTATTAATGAAATATTAAAATAATTTATGTTATAAATATCCAAATAAATGTAAATTGAGACTTATGATGAATTAAACTAATTTTATAGGTTAATATGAAATTTTATGGTTGATTAGATAATTTTTTTTTGAAGTGATAAAGTTGTTATGACTTTTACAAAAACAAAATACCAAATAGTGTCAAAATTGACATAAATTAGTTTTTAAAACAAATACTATATTATTGGTAGATATAATATTCCTAAAAATATAAGGTTTGAAAAAAGGTCTTAAAAAATATTCTATATGTCATTAATGAACCACTTTATGTTCTTTTAGAAGTTTATAGTAATTTTATTAACCATGTAGAGTAAGAATACAAGAAGACATGGTAAAAGTTAAATGATTTAACTAAGAGTTAAATCTAAAAGATAAGGTTAAAATGGTAACCTAAACTTGTCTATAATCTATTGGTTGATAATATTTCAACCCATAACCACCTAAGTCTAGAAATAAATTTATTTTTAGCCATTATAAACCGAATATGATTGTATAATAAATTAATATTTTTAATCTTTTCCAAAAGTGACCCTCACCCCTATTATAAAAAGGCACTTCCACTTATCTTAATTTTACACCTCCAAAGACATTTTTATTTGACAAACCCTGCCCAAATATCCTATAAACTACCCCTTCTACCTAGATGCCTTATTTTTATCATAAAGACAACCTAAGGATCCCTTTTTATCAACTCAAAAGGAAACACCTGAAGAAGAGATTATAATTTCACCACCCTCTTTCAAGCTATTTTCTTCTTTCACTTCCTATTTCTTTGTTTTTTCCATACCAAAACAATAAATGAAGTACCTTATACATACTATGATGTTATTATAAATATAGTACAACCATATTAGTTATTTTTTCCATCCTATAAATGAAAAAGTCAGCATACATGCATACGTACGACTTACCGTGTCCAGGGGATGGTGTAGTTTGTTATTCAAACACTTAATTATTTGGATGAGTATAATAATGAGTATAAATAATGTAAATAATAAATATATCTTGTTAATTATTCTGCATATATGATATACCATCCAATTACATATGATTTCACCATCAATATAATGATATTGTCGCTCGTGCATACGTACGAATTACCATCTCCATGAACGCGATTAGATTCATTCCACATCGTAATCATTAAACATTAACTTTCATTTTATGATTAAAAATAATGTTTAAGAACTTAATATCATTCTGGATATAAATCAAATACATACTATCCATAATAAACATGGATTACGTAACCAATCATATAAAATAAAACGGATCAGTTAACACCCGAAGCGATGATACTACTAAAATATTATTAACAAAACAATATTAGAAGATCATATATGATATCATATTTATGTATATGAATCTTGTAGAATTTAATAACAATGATTTAACTATTATACAGGAGGTTAACGTACCCTCAACCACGGAAAAGTACAAGGTAAGGGTTAATTTCACAATCTCATTATTATCCGAGGTTGATTTTAGGTAAGTATCTACTGGGACATATTTATTATGCATGTCCTTGTTTCATAAAAGAGTTTTTAAAGGGATTATTTTTAAGGTAATTTTTTACTAAAACATCATTTTAAATGTTTTAAAGATTTATTCTTCTAAACCATTCTCATTAATGTCCATGTTTTCAAAATGGTTTTAAGGTTTTATATATATGGACATGAATGTTTTAAAATGTTAATTAATTTCAAAAGTTTTTAAGTGATATGGGACACTTTGATTCAAATATATCTTTTAAATGAATTCATTTGTAAATTATGTGACTTTTAAAAGATTTTATGAAAAAGGGATATTTTTCTCAAGGATTTTTACTGATCATTTTCAAATATGTCAACATCCTTTATGGGAAATTATTATTGACTGAGGTTGATTTATTATGATAAAAATATTCCATATTGTATTGAATGTTTTGTGATATATTTTACTGTGGATGTGTTATTTTTATACCATTCATTGTTTATGGATAAAGTATTGACATTTCCTATGATATTTTAAATAGAATTGTTTATGTTATGTTTAAACCATTTCATATGAAGAATTAACTAGGCTTAGTAAGTGATGGGTGGAGCCCACTATAGCTCATCAATGCATCAGTAGGTCTCATGAGACAAACTAGTGTCTTGGCACAAGGACTTGAAAAAATCTTATTTTTAGTTTTGGCACAAGGCCTTGACTATGTGGTATTGAAGTCTGGAATTATGCATTCCATCATTATGAAAGTGGCTATTGATATTGCATGTGATTATTAGACTAGTAGAATATCCATGTGAATAAGTAAATGGAATTATTTGATTTATATTGGCCATGTTATGGAGAACATTAATTTTAAAAGACTTATTTTTTAGTCTTATACATTGCCTTAAATGTTTATATTTATTTATGAAAGTTTTAGCTATATTGTTATCCTTACTGAGAATCTGAGCTTACCCATCTCTATGTTTTTTTTGTCCGGAGATATGAAGAATTATATTATGACTTACCTACAGGGATAGTCTAAGGGATATGAATGTGGTTAATGGAGAAAATGTTGTTGTTGTTTTTCATTTTGTAATGTAATGTAAAACTTATGAATGTATCTAGTACTTCCAAGGATAATAAACTGATTGGTATTTTGGGACATGATTCCTTATATCATGCCAATGTTATGTAATAATGCACCGACTGTGGTCAAATTGGATCAGGGCATTAGAGACAATTTCATGCTGACACTGATAAGTTCATCATACCAACATAGTTGTTATGTTGACACAGATGCTTCTTCATGACAATTCTCTATCATGTTGACACCAAAACCATGTCTGGATGGTTCCATTAGTTTTATGAAATTTTTTCTTGTTGACACATATGATTTTTCATGCTGACACCGTTGACTCACTATTTTTATTCATTTTATGTGTTTATCAAAATGACACTATTTCATTTATTTTGTTGAACCTGGTTCACAATTTTACGATTTTGCGATTTCAAAATACCTAAATGATATAAATTTGATTCGATCCACTCTATTCATTTACCCTTACACCCACTCAAGCGTTTCTATCTCTACCCCAAACCTTGCACCTTCCGAACTTCAAACTGAACTATTGGAATGGTGTGTGTGAAGCGATCTCTTAAAGGTGGCGAGTCTTGTACAACTAAGTAATAGAAAGGGTAATTGAGAAAAGATTATGGACTTGTGAACCTTGCTTTGGAAAACTCTGTAGTGACTCCAAAATAAGAGGTTCTTAAAAAATGGCTGTTCGAAAGCAAGTCTTTACTGCTCAAGGTGTTATAAGATCAGGGATGGCTTGATTGGTTCTTACTTAATTAAATACCCTTTAACCTAAATCAACTTCATGAATTTTATATGAACATGGAGTTACTTCTAGAAGGAAGTGACGTTACTTGGATTAAGTCCATAGTAAAAGGAAAATAATTTCTTTTTCATCAAGAAAATGGGTTTAATGTATTAACTTACCCCATGAGGGTGTGTTTGATGATTATCTGGGTATCTCTCCACCTGAGAGTAAAATTTTATTCTTTGAGACAACTATAAAAGATATTTCTAATAATGATGGGCACAAGAGACCCATTTATATAGAGTTAAACGGGGAGTGTAGAATTTTTTTCAATTTTATACAATATTAGATATGTCCTAGGAAAGAGTAATTTACATCTCTAAAGTATCAAGATATTTACTTGGTTTATCTGATAAGAAATGGGATTAAAGTAAATCTATATAGATACATTACTATGCACATAAATGAAATGATCAAGCCTTCTTGAAAAACCAATTCCCTATTCTATCCTGCATTAATCCCATTTATGTTAAAAGAGAAAGGTTGTGTTAGTAAAGGAGATGGATTTGTTTCTGAGTGCAGTGGGATCTGCTTAAGTAAAGAGATCTATAAAAGGATGAAGATCAACTGGAACCCATGGAAGAAGGAATGGGTTGAAGATGAAGATAATATATTTTATAAGTTAAATTTAGTGTTATATACATCTAGGCATAAGAATATGGATGATCCTAGTCTGTGACTAGATGAGGAAGTTTTTTACTCTTCAGATGAAGAATAAGATCCTACCACACCAGTCTGAGATTAGGGGTCACCTATTAATGATAGGAGTGATCTTGATACCACTAGAGCTCACAAATATTTTTCCTTTGGACATCCAAGTCCACCCCTTTACTTACCCTTTGATGATCCCACAATTGAATAAAATGGATAAAAGGAGATATAAATATCGATCGGTGTGGAATAAGTAAGTAGATTTAGTGGATCTGAAGAAGAAGAAGAAATAAGTGAAGAAGATGAAAGTGGCAGTGGCAGTGGTAATAAATATTTAGAATATGAAGAAGGTGAATAAAATATTGACAAAAATGGAAGTGAAGAAAATTTATCTATAAATAATGATGATGAAGGTAGTAGTGAAGGCAATGAAAGTGATTATGACCTACATAAGTATGATAAAGATGGAAATTTAGAGATGGTTGAAGCTATGGTTCAGGTACAGTTTGAAGAACCTCCTAATGTTGTTGTTGAAGAAAGAGAAAGTGACAAAGTTCAAGATAAAGTATATGTTTAGGTGATTCCTACACCTCAGTTAGTGTATGAAATAAGGATATCTCATTTTGAAGGTGAGAAACTAGTGAGTATAGCTTAGATTAAGGGGGAGACTTAGGAAAAGAGAGATTAAGCTGATGGGGAGAATCCTCTTGTAAGAGTAAGACTTGACACTCTCACTACTTTGGTTGATGAGGTTATGATCGAATGTGCAAGTAATACTGGGCATGCAACACTGTGTTTGGATTATGAAGAATTAGATGATGAAGTATTTTTACCTGTTTCAAAAGAATCCGTGGCTGATACCCTTCCTAGTAACTCTGTCACTAAAAAATATTTTGAAAGATTTAAGGAAGAAGTTTTTTCATCTGTAAGTGTCTCAGTTGAATCTAAAATAGTCAATGATATTCAACAATCCATAAGGGAAAAAATTGAGATAAGTGATGAATTACATTTCCTCAGATCTTCAATAGTAGAGTTGAATTAGTTTAGGAAAGATATTTCTACTGCAAGTCAGACAGTGGGTATGAGTGAGGCTGATGTAGCTAATGTTTCAAAGAAAGTTATAGAATAGATTTAATCCAACCTAATCACTACTATTGAGACATTTTTTGAAAATACTACAATGTTGAGAAAATAGATGACTGGGATTGTTTCTACAATAAATAATTTGACCTTAGTGTATAATGACTATTTGGGGACTCTTGTTAAGGCCTTGAAGACACATACCTCAGTTCCTACTGATATTCCTCCTACCTCTGGTCAGTCTTATCATACCCTGGACATTGAGGCAGTCAGATCTGTTGTTAAAGAGGAACTTAAACTTTTATTTGACTCTTATGGTTTGGACAAAATTACAAATATTGTGAAAAATAGTAACCATGTTCATGATATGGTCAGACTCTATTCTATGAGTACTGAGACTAAAAATGCTCAAATTACAGAAAAGGTGGATTACTATTTCAGGAAGATCATTTCCAAACATCAGTTGACCAGTCTATTTAAGTATTTGATAGAGAATCTATCTTTGTCTCAAGTAACCAAGCCTTTAAATATCAAGTAAAAATGTTGAAGCAATTCACCCCTATTTTGGAAAAATTCCTAGAGAATAAAGATGAATTCTAGAAATATATAAAGTATGGTGGTAAAATCATTGAGTATTTCATCAAACTGTTAAATCCACACCATCTTGTGAAAAGTGAAGCCATCTTAGTGCCTATTGCTGCACTTATTGGACCTGATGAATTAGTACCTCCACCTCAAATTTCTATTGCTCATGCCTTGACTCAGATTCACCCAGTGATCAATGAATAGATTCAACCTCATGTGTTGTCCCAACACAAACCCATCCTTGAACCTAATGTTCTAGAAGGAGTGATCCTTCCTTCTTTGAAAATTTCTTCAGACTCTCCAACTTCTAAACAACCACCTATTGGACCCTCTATTGACTCCTCTGAGAATGGGAAGAAACCTCTTCATCCTTAAAAGTAGCATGTCTCACTCTCTGATAGGGCTGTTTGGTTGTCTTTTGTTGTTTTTTCCTAGAGATTTGTACCACATTGTAATTTATTGACTAATAATATATTGTGATCCTATTTTTCATCCATTTATGTTCTATCTACTATTCTCTAATACTTTTTATTCTTTAATTCCATTTCACTAATGATTGTATTTTTTGATACCCTTTTGTCTTTTTGATAATCCCCAAAATGAGAGAAAAGTTTGGAATTATCCTTATTTACTTTACCTTTGATGTAACTCTTATGTATTTTATTTTTTATTTTGATACAATTACTTTTTATTTTTACCTCTAAAACCTTATCTATATCAATAATGGGAGATGATAAGTAGAATGATTATATTTCAAATCAAATGATTGTACTCAATAATTCCATGATTTTTGATCATCAAAAGGGGGAGATTATTGGACTATAGAATACTGTTAGACACCTTCTCTAGTATTAATGGTTTTAATAATTGAAAATCATATAAAATCCTATTAATCATTTTAAATCATTTCAATCATGTTTATTTAAGTTTAAATATGTGTTATTAGGATTATTTATGATCACATAAAAGTGTAACATATTTTGATAACATTTATGTTGTAAGACAGTCCAAGAAGAGATATTTTCTAAGTATGACATACTGACACTGAAAAAAGAGATGAGACACCGACAGTTTTACTGAGTCACCGACAGTGCAAAATGTCTCACTGATAGATGACCTACCAACTCAAAGGACCTACCGATGCAAAGAATCTACTACTGCAAAGGACCTACAGACACAAGGACCTACCAATGAAAAAGACCTACCTACTTGGTGCTACCAATGCAATTGAGTCACTGATACATTGAGTTACCAACACATTGATTCAAAAATGAAATAATTCACTAATGTTTGGAAAGATCGAAAAAATGAAACAATAATGGAATTAAGCCACTGACAAAAGGAGATACTAATAGAGGACTCATCGATAGATTGTTAAAATTTTACTTTATTTACAATTAATTATAATGGTCATATTTTGAGTATTTTAATGTGATTGATTAATTTAATACATTTTTGAAAACATCATAAATGAGGATGTGAGAAGTAAGAGGTACAACATCTATATAAAAGCATTCCCATTATTGGGCTGTAATAGTATAAAAGAAAATATGAAATATATACAACTAAGAATCACATGAAACATATATACAAGAAGATAAGAGAAGACATAGAAGTCAACCCAAGAGTAACATCCAGAAATGAGTAACACTCAAGGAATTCTTCATTCCTACTTTCTATGATTCTGATAACTATTATTCATCAAATATTCCAAAATCTCTGTAGCATCCCACTAAACTGAAGGAGAAGAACATCACATCTTCCTAGAAGATAGAGAACGGTGCTTCACGACACTATGTTTTCAATATCTACTTCTAAAAGAGGACTCAAGCTTTAATATTGATACATCAAGAGTCCAAACATGAACTTCATAATACACAGAGCCTTCTAAACTCTAAATAATCATTATTGCTCCATTTTGTACCTTTTTATTTCATTTTTGAGAAGTGTGTCTGCATATTTCTGTAAAACAGACACTGTATCCCACACTAAACTTAAGGATAATAGATATCCTCACTTAGATTTGTTTTTAACTCTTGTTTATCCCACAAATAACTGTGAAAGAGGTTCTATGCAACCTGGTTGTATTTTTGTTCCTATGACAAACTGTGGTAGAGTTTGTGTGACCTTGACAGTCTTTGTAATATTATGTTAACCACAATCTAGGGTGTGGATAAAACGTTTATATATATAGATTTCTTGGTGGGAGGTAATCACTAAGTGGAGAGTACTAAGTATAAACTTGATACTGAATATCTTATTTTATATTTGATATGTTTTACCATTTAGTTTTCACTTTTTTTAACTATATTTTAGAAAACTAAATTTTACTTTGATAGTTAGTCTTAGATAGTAGTTATAACTATTTTCCCATATTAGAGTAGGTTTGAAAAGTTTTTTTAATATATCATATTTTTATAACTGATAATTAATCAATGTTCTAATAAAATATTTGAATAATAAAACTTTTATAATTTTACTACCTTTTTAACTGTACAGTTTTATTTTAATTTGGGGAATCATTTAAATAATCTTTTTAAGATAAAATTTTATAGGAACTCAATTAACCCCATATTGAGTGTCATACTCCGACTAACACTTTTATTAGTACTGATACATTTTACATTTATCTCTGATTTTAGATGGTCCTGATAAAGGTAAGGCTTTTATCAGTGCTTTATGTTTAGCACTGATAAAATCAGGCACATCCCTTATGCAGATTTGTTGTAGTGGTTTAACACTCCTAGGGGATATTCTGAAGTTAATTCAAATTTTATTTACAAAACATTAAAAAGGATTTGAATATATTATGACTATGAATGACCTTGGTTAAATCTAAGGTTCCATATATTGAAAAGAAGGTGTCATAATTGAATACTTTTTTGGATGTATTTTATTATGATTTCATATCGATGCATGGATGAACTGGATATTTCAATTGAAGTTAATTCCATTGTGTGGGTATTACTACCTATTCATGAGGGATTTTTCTCTTAAATGGTTGTAGAGAAACTTAAAATTAAAGATATACATATTATTTAGGATTACATTGATTCATTTCATGAAGAGTTTCCAAGTATTCCCTCATACTATGAAATTCAGTTCTTCATAGAACTCATAACTGATGTTACACCCATTTAAAAGACCCCATATATAATGGACCTAATTGAGTTTAAGGATTTAAATAAGTAACTCTAAGAGAATATTGGTAAATATTCATATACCCAAGTGCATCACCTTGGGGGTGAACCTAATATTTTTGTTAAAAATAAATATGGATAAATGAAACTATAATTTTACTATTAGGAACTTACCAAGATCACAATCAAGAACAAGTATCATCTACCCCATATTTGTGACTTGTTTGATCAACTTCATGGATCTCAATACCTTTCCAAGATTGAACTTCCTTATGAATATCATTAACTGAGGTTCAAGAAGGTGGATATACCTAATAAAACACTCCATACAAGTTATGGACGCTATGAAATTATATTGATGCCATTGTTTTACCAATGCCACCAATATCTTCATAGATTTAATTAATAGAGTCTTTAGAGATTACCTTGATCAATTTATGGTATTATTTAATGATGATATTATTATATATGAAATGTTCAAGGAAGTTCATGAAGATCACTTGGGGATTATACTAAAGAACCCATGAAAGGATAATTTGTATGGAAAATTTACAAAGATTTAATTTTGGATACAAAAAGTTTAATTTTTGGGTCATATAATCTCAAGAGAGTGTATTTGGTGGAACCATCAAAGATGGAGGTTATTGAGTGTTTTCCTAGACCTACCACTATGACTGAGATCCATACTTTTCTTGGTTTGACTAGATATTATCAATTATTTGTGTATAATTTATTACAGAAATGTAATCCACTCACCAAGTTAAATTGGAAGTGATATAAGTTCCTTCTAATAGATGAATATAAAGAAAATTACATGGAACTGAAAATAAGGTTTGTCAGTGAACTTGTGATTAGTTTATGCTACTGTAGGGAAGGGATTGTGATCAACAGTGATGTGTCAAAGAAGATACTAGGATGTGTCCTCATTTATAATGATATGGTGATAGATTACTCCTCCCACTAATTGAAGGTTCATGAAAAAAATTCAAAAATCATGATTTAGAGTTAACTGTGGATATTTTGGAATTAAATATATTGAAGAATTATATTTATATAGAAATGTGTGATATATATAATGATCATTAAAATTTTGAAGTATATATTTATTTAAAATGATATGAACATGTGCTTTATATAATGGTTTGATTTGATTAAAGATATAAATACTTAATACATTAGCACCCTGGGAAAGAGAATAAAGTGGACAATGATTTGAGTAAAAAGGATTATGGTATCATATCTATGATTACAAAAATAAAAGATCCAATATTGATGAATTTTCCAAGGATGGATATGGAGATCATTACAGAAGGGGAGAAATTTTATCTTACTCAAATAAGTGTTCAACCATATATCCAAGTGATGTATAGAAATAAAATGTAGAGTTACCAAAGGAGGTGAGAAATGTTTATGAGTTTAACCTTGATTATGATGGAAGGAAAAGGTTTAGGAACTGTATATGTGTCCTATCTATACCATATTTGATGAAGGAGTTATTGGATGAAGCTTATAGTTCATCATTCTTTATTCATCTTGGATGTATGAAGATGTATAGAGATCAGAATGATTATTTATGGTGGGTAAACAAGACAATATATATTTTAGAGTATGTATCTTGATACTTGGTATTAAATAATGTTAAAGATGAAATACATAAGTCTAAGGGGTTTTTATTTCCTTTACCCATTCCAGAATGGAAATTTTAAAACATCACCATGGATTTTTGTAACACCCGAGACTTTTATGAGAAATATTTTGTTTTTATGTTATATAAATCATCAAAGGAATCTTTCACTACACACAACACTATCTTGGCTTGCTTTACACGCAATCACGACCTTCCTCGATAGCTTGCGTCGTACGCAATACCGAGTTTCACTAAACAACGATATTCTATTAAAATATTATTAAAACTAGAAGTTATGAATAGTAATAACCACTTTTTGAAATTTTATAAATTTTATTTTTCAAAATGGACTTAATTTCTGGTTTCGGAATATCCAAATTAGCCTAGGGTGAAATTTTGGTATTTTTTCTGAAAACTTTCAATTTTTGATGAATAGTGAAAACACTGGGTTACTATTTAAAAACCGAATTTTTATTTAAATAATTACTTATTTTATTTAATATTATTTTAGGTCAAAATTGATACATAATACCTATATAAGTTCAATGTAATTAATTGGAGTCATTTTATAATAATTTTAGATATATAAAATTTTTATTGAACTTTTGACCGTCTTTTACCCACCTCCTAGGAGAATTTTCAAATTTACATAAAACTTAACTTTTCCGCTTTTGTGAATGGAATTTCAAAAATCAGAGAGACACGGTTGATGTTAGTAAGTAAAATGTGGTTCAATGAGATGAAAATAATTTTTGGTGAATAATAACTTTTTACTTTTAACCACGGTTAAAAGTAAATAGGGTAATTAAGGGTAAAAATGTTATTATTATTACCCTAACACATGTCCTAATTATATTGGATAAGTGTAATTCGACCAAAAACAACCTTAGAAATAATATATGACCATTTAGGCCCACCTGGATTAGATTAGGACATTTAATATTAATTTATTTAAAGAAGGGTTAAAATAGTTAAAATCAAAGTTTAATAACTAAATTATTTTTAATATAGGTTTACACATAAGATAAATTCGACTATAAATATTCATTAGAAAGATAAAACTATTTCCCACATAATTGTTTTTGATTTGAAATTTTTAGACTTGAAATAATATAATTTATTTATGACACAATGATGATGCAGTAATTATCTTATTAATGAAATATTGACATAATTGATGTTATAAATACCCAAATAAATGTAATTTGAGACGTTTTATGAATTAAAATTATTTTATATGTTAATATGACATTTTATTATTGATTTAATTAAGTATTTTTGAACTATGATTTCTGTTATGATTTTCACAAAAATCAATTACCAAATAGTGTCAGAATTGACATAAAATAGTTTTTTAAAAAAATATTATATTATTAATTGTTATTTTATTCCCAAAAATTTAAGGTTTGGCCAAATGACTTAGATTAGTTTATATATATTAATAATAAACATCTTGTGGTTAGTTTTTATTGTTATAGTAAGTTTATTAACCTTATATTGTAAGAAAACAAGAATACACAATAAAAGTTAAATTATCTAACTTAAAGTTAAATCTAAATGATAAGGTTAAAATAGAACCCTAAACTTGTCTAAATTCTATTGTATGAGCGGATTTAGACCCATACCCACCTTAGATTATAAATAAATTAATTTGGAGCTATTAAAAATCCAATATGACTTTATAATAAAATAATATTTTTAGTTTTTTCTAAGTTTCCCCTCTCCTCCCTTATAAAAGGGCACCTCCTCCCTCTCTTCCCCACACCACTTTGAGCCTTCAGAATCGGCCAAACCATGAAATATTCTCTTATAAACTTCACTTGAAACATCCTAGAGGTCCTGGTCTTCTTCAAAGACCAATTGTAGTGCCCTAAAAGGAGGTCTCAAAGAGGCGCTTCAAAGAAGAGGTAATGTCCGTTACTGATTCTTTCAACTTTATTTCTTTTTCCACTTATTCTTATTTAGTTGTTTAATTATGAATTAATAACATAAGTATCACTCATATAATGATATGTTATCATAAGTATGAAACAACCCTAAGTCACCATCTATCCGTCCTATAGAAAATGAAATCACCGTGCGTGCGTACATACAGAATACCGTCTCCACGTCATGGGGTAATCTATTTTCCACCACCACCTTACTTGGATGGGTATAATGGTGCAAATAAATAACTATATATGATTATTTTAAAGTGGTATTGATTCTGAAATAGTATAAATACAATCCAATATAATTCCACGATCATGGGAACGATATCATCACTCGTGCGTACGTATGGAATACCGTCTCCACAATGTGATGCGACTCGTTCTACATGATCTTTATTTTATAATGATTATATAAATGAATTTAATGAATTAATATGATATATATTACACTAATACCATTCTGGAAATGTGGTATATATAACCTAAAAATAAGAATAAGAATTTATTCGACAAAACACGCATAAGAACAAAAACCAATAAACCCCCGAATAACAAGTAACAATGAAATATTACTAATATGAAGCTAAGAACATGACAATATATGATATCATAAAAATAATTATAATTCTGAAATAAGTTAATAACATTATTTAAATCATTATATAGGAGGCTTAGACACTTACGAAGTAAATCAGACCTAAGGTAAGGGACAATCTCGCAATCTCAATTTTTATCCGAGATTGTTTATACTTCAGAATTTACTGGGGAATATTTATCATCCACATCCATGTTTCCTCAATATGTAATATTATTTATATCCTCCTACAATTTTTAAAATCCAATTTTACCCTTCGGTGAGTTTTTAGTAAAAGATATGAAAGGAATCTTTTGTCGTTTTTCGTACGAGGTACTTTTTGACTTTTCGGACATAAGTACGAGAATAAAGTTTTTTAACTTATAGGGAATCAATGGATTTTTAAAACATTATTTCCAAGAAGCTTACTTTACAAGTTTTAATGTTTATTTTTAATCAACTTCTTTTATTTTAAAATTGTATGACTTGCTAAGAAAGGAAAATTGTTTTTGAAGTAGAAATGATATTTTCCTCAAGAATGGAGTTCAAGTGTTTTATCAAAATTATTTTCCATCTAAGATAATATAGGGTTATGTTTATATCCCTATTATTAAATTTATTTGATTATGTTGTGATGGAATTTTTTTTATGAATTCCATTATCTTATATGAATTTTTTTATGATGTCACGATGTTTAAGAATCCCATTTTTATTACATGGGTTATGCAATGATGTATGATTTTTTTTGATTTTGTGGCACACATAAGAATGGTATCATTATGAGATGGGTGTGACCTATATCTCCCTCCTATTCATTGGGTAAAGATTTATATCTCATGAGATAGACATGGATGGAACGACAGGTCAAACCGGTTCAGTGAAACAGGATTGAAACGGGGAGTGAACTCGGTTAAAAAATGGACTTTTTCCGCTAAGATAGTCTTGGCTATGAGTCTTGAATACTAAGAAATGATTCTCTATGATTATGTGTTTATGCCACAATATTTCATGTTTTAAGTTATGATTATTGGGATTACATTTCACTACTAGGATTTATCCCATGTTATGAAATTATGATCTCTTTTGCAGGTTAAGATTTCCATAATGTTATGTTCTTATGAATATGATGTGATTGATATTTGTTTTTTTATCCTTAATGAGTATTTGAAATCACCCTTTTGTATGTTTTCTTTCCCCAGGTCAGGAAGAAGGTTATTAAGTAGGATATGCCAAAATGGACTCTAGATATGATGAAAGAAATGGGAGACAACGTAGATGATTTATGAACCAGTTGTTTATGTTTCCCAGTTTCTAAAGAAACTATACCTATATGGTCCTTTCATGGTTTTGTTATATGTTGTAATAAGTGTAATTAAATTTTGAAGTACTAACCATGTATATAAAGTATGGGTCATTATATTTGGTATCAGAGGAAAGGTATAGTCAACCTTTGGAAACTAGGAAGTGAAAACCTTAGTAAAAAACCCTAAGGAAAAGTCTAAGCATAGAACATGATATTAGTGTTTTAGAAATGGCCATGAATAACCTATGATAAGAACTTAAGTGTAAAATTTTATTCTTGATTATGTGTTTTTCCTATTATAATTAGTGTTTCTCACACTATTCTTCTTGGTTTTAGTCAATGGATGGAACCCGAAGGAACCGTGTTAATGCGGAATGCGACGAGCAATGCAATGATTGTCCCCCTGAGCAACCAAACGTTATGGGAGCTGGAATGCAAAATCTTGTAGCCATGATCACAAAACTTTCTCAAGCAATGAATCATGCAGGACTTCCAGACGAGCAAAGGAATGAGCAACATTCTGTTTAATCCTTCATGAGGCAGCGTCCACCTTCATTCAGCGGGTCTTCTGATCCATTAGTGGCTGAACAATGGATCAGTACCACTGAAAAGATATTTTCAATTCTTCAATGTGATGAACATGATAAAGTCATCTTAGCAGTGTATTGTTTGGAAGGAGATGCTGATCAATGGTGTAATCATATTAAGAATACGAGGCAAAGGGATGAAATTGAGTCCATGGAATGGGACGAGTACAAGAACTTATTTTTCAATAAGCACTTCCCTCGTATTCTTTGAACAAAGATGGATAAGGAGTTTCTTGAACTGAAGCAAAAAGATGATGAATCTGTTGGTACCTAGGAAACAAATTTTATAAGACTTGCAAGGTACGCTTCTGGTATTATTATCCAACCTGAGAGTAAGATCGATCGATTATTTAGTGGCTTAAAACCAAGTTTTCGAAGGGCGTTAGACATAAGGGACTTCAACAGCTATGAGGAAATAATTCGATGTGCTCTCATGGTTGAGATGGAGATTGGAGTAACCCATCAGTCATATGGGTTTGATAAGAAGAGGAAAATGGAATTCAAAGGAAAATCTAAAGAGCACACTAAAAACTAGATGAGTTTTTTCTTATGCTCAATGTTTGGAATGAAACATGGTGGGAGTTGTCTTAAAGGGACAAGTAAATGTTTCAAATGTGGAAAGGAAGGTCATCGAGCATTTGAATTCTGCAATGATGGGAAGAAGATGTCTAGTGATGCGAACAAAGAAAAGGCTACACAGAGTGCAACTCCTACAATTCAATGTTACAAGTGAAAGAAAATGGGGAATTATGCCAATCAATGCCCTAATCCAAGGTCTATTGATGATGATCGACGTCAACAAACTCTTAAGGCTAAAGACAAAGGAAAGTCACATGTAATTTCTATCAGCGATGTAGAGTACGATAACTAAGTGGTGAAAGGTACACTTACCATCCACTCTAAAGTAGCAAATGTTTTATTTGATTCTAGATCCACGCACTCTTTTATTTCTGAATAATTTTCTAAGGGTATCGCCGTATTACCTCAACAATTAGATGTTGAGTTAGTTGTGACAACCCCTAATGGCACAACAGTCGCATCGAAAGTGTATAATTCTTCTCCGATTGAAGTTTGTGGGAAAGTGCCTCCTGCAAATCTTGTGATCCTTCCTATAGTGGAATTTGATGTGATTCTTGTCATGGATTGGATTTCTTTATATGGAGCTCATATTAATTTCCAAATAAGGGAAGTCACATTTCATATTACAGATCAATCTATGATCGTCTATCGATGCAAGGATGAACATAACCTTCCAGTGGAAATTTCTTCCATCTTATGGGTCTTGATTCCACTAAATAAGGGTTATTTATCTCAAATGGTTGGAGAGAAACTCACAATTAAGAATATTCCCATTGTAGGGGAGTTTGACGATGTCTTTCTGGAGGAATTGTCGGGTCTTCCACCAAATCGTGAAGTATAGTTTTCAATAGAACTCGTACCAGGTGCTTTGCTTATTTCAAATACACCTTATAGAATGGCCCTAATTGAGTTGCAGGAATTGAAGAAGAAACTCCAAGAGAATCTTGATAAGGGATTCATATGCCCTAGTGCGTCACCTTGGGGAGTACCTGTTCTGTTTGTTAAGAAGAAAGATGGATCAATGAGACTCTGCATTGATTATTAAGAACTTAACAAGATCACTATCAAGAACAAATATCCTCTCCCGTGCATTGATGACTTATTTGACCAACTATGCGGAGCTCAATACTTTTCCAAGATTGATATCCGTTCAGGGTATCATCAATTAAGGGTAAAAAGGGAGGATATACCAAAGACGGCTTTCCGTACAAGGTATAGACACTATGAATTTATTGTGATGCCATTTGGTCTTACTAATGCCCATGATATCTTCATGGATCTGATGAATAGAGTCTTTAGAAACTATCTTGATCAGTTTGTGGTAGTCTTTATAGATGATATTCTTGTATATTCAAAGATCAAAGAAGAACCTGAAGATCACTTGAGAATTGTATTATAGACCCTAATAAAGGAGAAGCTTTATGCCAAATTTACCAAGTGCGAATTTTGGCTTCAAAAAGATGCATTTTTGGGTCACATAATATCAAAAGAGGGGATATCTGTGGATCTAGAAAAAAAAGGTTATCGAAAGATGGTCAAGACCAACAACAGTAACCGAGATCCAAAGTTTTCTTGGTTTGGCTGGATATTATTGATGTTTTGTGAAATATTTTTCACGATTTTCTAATCCACTCACCAGGTTGACTCGAAAAGGAGTTAAGTTCGTGTGGACGGAGGAATGTGAAGAGAATATCAAGGAGTTGAAAAGAAGGTTATACAGTGCTCCTGTGCTCACACTTCCTTGTAGTGGAGAAAGGTTTGTGATCTATAGTGATGCATCCAAGAAGGGATTGGGGTGTGTTCTCATGAAAAATGATATGGTGATAGCTTATGCCTCACGACAGTTGAAAATCCAAGAGAAAAATTACCCAACTCATGATATGGAGTTAGCTGCGGTAATCTTTGCATTAAAGATCTGGATGCATTATCTTTATGGAGAAAGGTGTGACATTTATACTGATCATAAAAGTTTAAAGTATATTTTCACACAAAAGGTGTTTAATATGCGCCAAAGAAGATGGTTGAAGCTGATTAAGGATTACGACTGCTCAATTCATTACCACCCTGGGAAAGAAAACAAGGTGGAAGATGCATTAAGTCGACAAGACCATGCTAGCTTATCCATGACGAGGATCACAAAAGATCCAATATTTATGGATTTACAAAGGATGGATCTTGGAATTATAATGAAAGTGGAAAAATCATATCTTTCTCAAATGAATGTTCAACCATCTACACATGTGAAGATTAAAGAGGCAGAAATAGAAGATGTAGAGTTACAAAAGAAGATGAGAAATGTTCCTGAATTCAACCTTGATTGTGATGAGATAATAATGTTCAGGAATCAGGTTTGTGTTCCTCCCATCCCTGAATTAAAGAAGGAGCTGCTGGATGAGGCTCATAGTTCTTCATTCTCTATTCATCCTGGAAGCACGAAGATGTATAGGGACCTGAAAGAGTACTTCTGGTGGGATGGCATGAAAAGAGATGTTGCTGAATATGTATCATGATGCTTGGTTTGTCAGCAAGTTAAAGTTGGGAGACAGAAGTATAAGGGGCGTTACAACCATTACCCATACCTGAATGGAAATGGAAAAACATCACTATGGACTTTTTCAGTGGACTTCCTAAAACATCCAAAGGAAATAATGCTATCTGGGTCATAGTTGATCGTCTTACAAAGTCTGCACACTTCATCACTATTAGAGAGGATTTCTCTCTAGATTATCTTTTCAGGATATATGTAAAGGAAGTGGTAAGATTGCATGGAGTACCACTTTCTATTATATCTGATTGGTATCTGAGGTTTACCTCAATGTTTTGGAGAATTCTTCAGCATACTCTGGATACTGAGTTGAGCTTCAGCACTGCTTATCATCCTCTGACAGATAGTCAGTCTCAGAGGACAATTCAAACTCTAGAAGATATGTTGAGAGCTTGCTCTATGGATTTCAAATGTGGTTAGGATCAACACCTACCTTTGGTGGAATTTTCTTATAATAATAGCTTTCACTTCAGCATTCAGATGGCTCCTTATGAAGCTCTATATGGAAAGAAATGCAGGACTCCAACTTCCTGGGATAAAGTTGGGGAAATAAAGCTATTAGGACATGATCTTGTTGATGAGATGCCAGAAAAGGTCCGTTCTATTCAACAACACATAAGAGCAGCTCAGAGTCGACAAAAAATTTATGCCAATAACCGAAGAAAAGACCTAGAGTATGAAGTGGGTGATAAAGTGTTCTTACGAATATCTCCTTGGAAGAGAGTAATGAGATTTGGAAAGAAGGGGAAGCTGAGCCCTAGGTATATCGGTCCTTTTGAAATTCTGGATCGTGTTGGGAAGGTAGCTTACAGATTGGCGCTTCCACCGAATCTCTCCCAAGTTCACGATGTGTTCCATGTATCTCTCCTGAGAAAGTACATACCCGATTCTTCACATGTACTCAGCTCAGAAGTTGTACCATTGGAGCAAGATCTTTCTTATGAAGAACATCCGATAGAGATTCTGGATCGTAGCGAAAAAGTCCTACGGAATAATAACACTCTCTTGGTAGAAGTTTTATGGAGGAACCACCAATTAGAAGAAGCTACATGGGAGCTTTAGGATATGATGAGGGAGAGGTATCCTCATCGGTTTGTTACAAAGTGACGAATTTTGAGGGCGAAATTCTTTTTAAGGGGGGTAGAATGTAACACCCGAGACTTTTATGAGAAATATTTTGTTTTTATGTTATATAAATCATCAAAAGAATCTTTAACTACACACAACACTAGCTTGGCTTGCTTTACATGCAATCACGACCTTCCTCGATAGCTTGCGTCATACACAATACCAAGTTTCACTAAACAACGATATGCTTTTAAAATATTATTAAAACTAGCCATTATGAATAGTAATAACCAGTTTTTGAAATTTTATAAATTTTATTTTTCAAAATGGACTTTATTTTTGGTTTCGTAATATCGAAATTATCCTTGGGTGAAATTTTGGTATTTTTTCTGAAAACTTTCAATTTTTGATGAATAGTGAAAAGACTGGGTTACTATTTAAACACAAATTTTTTATTTAAATAATTATTTATTTTATTTAAATTTATTTTAGGTCAAAATTGATATATAATACCTATATAAGTTCAATTTTATTCATTGGAGTCATTTTATAATAATTTTAGATATATAAAAATTTTATTGAACTTTTTACCGTCTTTTACCCACCTCCTAGGAGAATTTGAAATTTACATAAAACTTAATTTTACCGCTTTTGTGAATGGAATTTGAAAAATATGAGAGACACGGTTGATGTCACCAAGTAAAATGTGGTTCAATGAGATAAAATATTTTTTGTTGAATAGTAACTTTTTACTTTTTTTTACCACGATTAAAAGAAAATAGTGTAGTTAAGGTTACAAATGTTATTATTATTACCCTAACACATGTCCTAATTCTATTGGATAAGTGTAATTCGACCAAAAACAACCTTAGGAATAAAATATGACCATTTAGTCCCACTTGGATTAGATTAGGACATTTAATATTAATTTATTGAAAGAAGTGTTAAAATAGTTAAAATCAAAGTTTAATAACTAAATCATTTTTAATATTGAGTTACACATAAGATAAATTCGACTATAAATATTCATTAGAAAGATAAAAAGATTTACAACCTAATGGTATTTTATTTGTAATTTTTAGAATTTAAATAATTTAATTTATTAATGACACAATGGTGATACAATGATTATCTTATTAATGAAATATTGACATAATTGATGTTATAAATACCCCAATAAATGTAATTTTAGACTTTTTATGAATTATAATAATTTTATATGTTATTATGACATGTTATTATTGATTTAATTATCTTTTTTTGAACTAAGATTTCTGTTATGAATTTCACAAAAATCAATTACCAAATTGTGTCAAAATTGACATAAAATAGTTTTTAAAACAAATATTATATTATTAATTGTTATTTTATTCCCAAAAATCTAAGGTTCAGCCAAATGACTTAGATAAGGTTATTTGTATTGATAATAAACAACTTGGGGTTCGTTTGTCTTGTTATAGTATGTTTATTGACCTTATAGTGTAAGAAAACAAGAAGACACGGTAAAAGATAAATTATCTAACTTAAAGTTAAATATAAATGATAAGGTTAAAATAGAACCCTAAACTTGTCTAAATTATATCGGATGAAAGGATTTAGACCCATACCCACCTTAAATTATAAATAAATCATTTTTTAGCTATTAAAAATCGAATATGACTTTATAATAAAATAATATTTTTAGTTTTTCCTAAGGTGCCCCTCTCCTCCCTTATAAAAGGGCACCTCCTCCCTCTCTTCCTCACACCACTTTGAGCCTTCAAGCTCACCCAAACCGTGCCAAATTCGCTTCTCCACTTCCATAGAAACATCCAAGCGGTCCTGGTCTTCTTCAAAGACCAATTTTAGTGCCGTAAAAGGAGGTCTCAAAAGTGCGCTTCAAAGAAGAGGTAATGTCCGTTACCGATTCTTTCAACTTTATTTCTTCTTCCACTTCTTCTTCTTTAGTTGTTTCATTATGAAGTAATAAAATAAGTATCACTAATATACTGATATGTTATTATAAGTATGAAACAACCCTATTTCACCATCTATCCATCCTACAGAAAATGAAATCACCGCGCGTGCGTACGTACGGAATACCGTCTCCACGTCATGGTGTAATCTATTTTCCACCACCACATTACTTGGATGGGTATAATGGTTAAAATAAATAACAATATATTGTTATTGTAAATTGGTATTGATTCTAAAATAGTATACATACACTCCAATACAAATCCACGATCATGGGAACGATATCATCGCTCGTGCGTACGTACGGAATACCGTCACCACGATGTGATGCGACTCGTTCTACATGATCTTCATTGAATAATGATTATATAAATGAATTGAATGAATTAATATGATATATATTACACTAATACCATTCTTGAAATGAGGTATATATAACCTAAAAATAAGAATAATAATTTATTCGACAAAACACGCATAAGAACAAAAAGCAATAAACACCCGAATAACAAGTAACAATGAAATATTACTAATAAGAAACTAAGAATATGACCATATATGATATCATAAAAATAATTATGATTCTAGAATAAGTCAATGACATTATTTAAATCATTATACAGGAGGTTCAGACACTTATGAAGCAAATCGAACCTAAGTTAAGGGACAATCTCGCAATCTCAATTTTTATCTGAGATTGTTTATACTTCAGAATTTACTGGGGAATATTTATCATCAACATCCATGTTTCCTCAATATGTAATATTATTTATATCCTCCTACAATTTTTTAAATACAATTTTACCCTTCAGTGATTTTTTAGTAAAAGATATGAAAGGAATCTTTTGTCATTTTTTGTATGAGGTACTTTTTGACTTTTCCGACATAAGTACAAGAAGAATATTTTTTTAACTTATACGACATGAATGGATTTTTAAAACATTATTTCCAAGAATCTTCCTTTACAAGTTTTCAAGTTTATTTCTAATCAACTTATTTTAGTTTAAAATTTTATGACATGTTAAGAAAGGAAAAATGTTTTTGAAGTAGAAAGGATATTTTCCTCAAGAATGGAGTTCAAGTGTTTTATCAAAATTATTTTCCATCGAAGATAATATAGGGTTCTGTTTCTATCCCTATTATTACATTGATTTGATTATGTTTTGATGGAATTATTTTTATGAATTCCTTTATCTTATATGAATTTTTTTATGGTGTCATGATGTTTTAGAATCCCATTTTTATTACATGGGTTATGCAATGATGTATGTTTTTTTATTTTGTGGCACACATGAGAATGGTATCATTATGAGATGGGTGGGACCTATATATACCTCAAATGCATTGGGTAAAGATTTATATCTCATGAGATAGATATGGCTGGAATGGTAGGTTAAACCGGTTCAGTGAAATAGGACTGAAACGAGTAGTGAACTCGGTTCAGAAATGAACATTGTCCGCTAAGATAGTCTTGGCTATGAGTCTTGACTACTAAGAAATGATTCTCTGTGATTATGTGTGTATGCCACAAAGATTCATGTTTTAAGTTATGATTATTGGGATTACATTTCACTACTATGATTTATCCCATGTTATGAAATTATGATCTCTTTTGCAGTTTAAGATTTCCAAAATGTTATGTTCTTATGAATATAATGTGATTGATATTTCTTTTGTTTACCCTTACTGAGAATTTGAGCTCACCCTTTTGTATGTTTTCTTTCCCCAGGTCAGGAAGAAGGTTATTAAGTAGGATATTCCAAAAGGGACTCTAGATATGATGAAATAAATGGGAGACAACGTAGATGATTTATGAACCAGTTGTTTATGTTTACCAGTTTCTAAAAACACTATACCTATACGGTCCTTTCATGGTTTTGTTATATGTTGTAATAAGTGTACATCAATTTTGAAGTACTAACAATGTATGTAAAGCATGGGTCGTTATAATTTTTTCATCACACTTCCCCAAAAAATCTATAGTTCAAAACAATATTTGGGTTGTAGTCAATTGCCTTATAAAGTCAGTACACTTAATTTATATCAAATAATATTTCTCTCTAGATCATATTTCAATAAAATATATTAAGGAAGTGTTAAGGTTTCATGGATTACCACATTCAATTGTATCATATTGGGATATGGTTTTTACCTCAAAATTTTGGAAAATACTTCAATAGGATCTGGATACTGAATTGCGTTTTTGTACTGCTTATCATCCATAGACATATGGTCAATATAATCTAACCATTAAAACCCTATAGGATAAATTTATAACTATTTTTATGGATTTCAGAGGTTTATTTGAATCAAAACTTTCCTCTTGCAGAGTTTTATTATAATTAGTAAAATTCACTCAACCATTAAGATAGATATTTATGAATTCCTCTATAGAAATAACTATAGAAATCCAATGTGTTGAGATAATGTTGGAGAAATAAATCAATTTGGACCTAAAATAGATGAGTGAATAAAATAGAATTTTATATCCATTTATCATCTTATCAAGGCAGCTCAGAGTAGATGAAAAAGTTATGCTGAAAATCATTAGTCAAATATGGAATTCAAAGTTGGTGAGAAGGTATTTCTATGAATTTATTAATGGAAGATGATTAAAAGATTATAAAATAAGGGAAAGATAATACCTAGGTATATTGGACCATTTTATATTCTTTATAGATTAGGGATGATAACTTATCTCTTGAAGTTTCCACCAAACCTGTCTTAAGTTCACGATGTGTTCCATGTATCTCTCTTGATTAAGTACATACCTCATCCATCACCTGTATTAGAATTAGAGGTCATGTCACCACAACATGTGATTTCTGATAAATAAAAACTAATATAAATCTTTTATCCTTAATATATGGTGCTATGAACCAATAAAACCTTGAAATTTTATGACATTTTTTTTGAATAAATTTAATTTTTTTGATAGCTTTATTTACAGGAAACATCAAGTTTAAATGAACCACAATATATTATTGAAATATTCTTATTTAACATGAAAGTTATATCCTAGCCATTAGATTGGAGGTTTTGAATAATAATAACTTAAATATGAAAAGTATATGTTTTAAACATGTATAAAATGAATTCATTTATTATCAGTTGATTATAAATGAAATTAAAATCTATTTGAAAGTAAAGGAGATGTTTTTTTTTGAAAAACTATTTTTATACGCACAATGTTTTTTATATTAATAAATTAAATTATTCACTATTAGTGAATGATTTTAATTATATATATATATATTATATTCAATAAATGTTTTTAAAATTAATCAAATGTTTTTATAGGGATACAATAGGAATAAAAATAGTTTGATGTTAAAAAAATGTAATTTTCTAAAAAATCGGTTTCAACGCATTTTGCACACTTAAATCAAAATAGATTTTTACCACTTATAGAAATTGAATCTTGAAAAAATTATCCCATATTTTGAATCAATATGTCCATGTTTTGTAAATTGGTCCTTTGTATTGGTTTCAATATAAATGGTAACCTTGATAAATATTTGTCACCTCGGTAAGGGTAAAACATATAAAATAAAGTTAAACGTTTGGGATAAGCTTTAAAATTTCTCTAAAACATTAATTTATCCTATTGTATGGGTTTATTTCATCCATTTACATCCTATTCTGGAATATATAGCAACATGGTTCCATTTTTCTTTGATTATGAACTTTATATTAATTTAAGAAATGAAATAATACAAATTGTCACTCTCTTAACTTTAATATCTCCAACATTTTTACCATAAGTATAAGAATAATATAAGTTTAGTTATAAAAGTTTCTTTCAAATATTTATTATTAATTTTAATCATAGTATTTTATATTTAATTATTAGTGATTGAATAATTAGATTTAATTTTTATGTAACGTCAATATAGTATTTATTCAATGAATAAAAAAATAAAATAAATGATTTTAAAAATATAAAAAGTAATATTTTTTTTAATTTTTATATTCTATGATTTTTTAAACAAATATAAAATTTTAGGTAAGTATTAAAGGTTTTTATATGAATTCCATTTCTTTCTTGTTTTTTTCAATGTAAAATTATGTGAATTGTTCTTTAAATGTCATTAAAAGTATTTTATGATATAAATATATTATTAAATTATTAAAAAATCATAAAAATATTTTAAGAGGACAAGTACGATGATAAATGGTCAAAAATGTCATCACTTGACCATTTATGATATAATTGATTTCTTTATAAGTAAAATTATAACCATTTAGTATTAAAAAATTCATTACAACGGTTAAGATTAAAATTAGTTAACCAAGGTGTTAAACCAAATGATAAGGTTTAAAATAAAACCAAAACATGTTTAATTTTTATTTTATGAGGTTATTTTGACCGTATCCTCTTTTTATTCGAATATCTTTCCATTTGGAGGTATTTTTCTTGAGAATGACTTAAATATATTTTAATATTTTTTGAAATTACAAGTGTGTCCTTTCTCTACCTTATAAAAGGACACCCATTCCCTCTTTTCTTTACACTAATTTGAGTTATATAGCTCAAGAAATAGCCAAAAAATTCTCTTGTAAACTTTCCTAGACACAAATTAGAGGTGTTGGTTCCTTAAGGATTTAAAGGAGGTCTCCCGAAGAATTGGTAATATTTTTAAACAACCTCTATCAATTTCTTTGTTATTTCACATCCTCTAAATATATGATATTAATAAAAAAATAATAAATATATAATCTTTAATATACTTAAAACTTATTTTTATCATGGGAAACCATTATCCATTTTCTTTTCCGTCAAATGGGAAGTGAAAGTATCACTCGTGTGTTTGTGTGGACTACCACCTCCGTGTAGGGTTGAAAATAATTTTTCATAGTGTGACCTTCTGACCTAGATTCCACTCAAAGGTTCCCTAAATCTAGTTTGACAAATGGCCTCTATCACACCTCCCATATTCCAGAGGTTTATGACTAGTAGCGAGGGCCTTGGGTGTGTCCACATGGAGACTATTATTTAGTTACTAGAGTGTAGCATGGTGGTTAAATATAACAACAGGTAAATAGAGGAAGCATAAATAAACACATGGGAAAATGGAAACATACACTAAAGACACTAGACTAGTAACCCACCATAGCAGAAGCATAAAAAAAATAAACAACTGAAGAAATTGATAATAATACTCAAAGCTAGAAAATGAATCATAGAAAAAATGTGATGATATATGTCATGTCTCTATAAAATTGGAAAACATGGATACAAGATAGTTGACACAAAATTCTATAAAAAACAATTAAAAATATTCTCAAACCTATCCAAGAGTCTTGAGTTCTAGCTCAGTCATCTTCCACCAAACTCCATCCTAAGAAAGAAAGAAATATTAGGTGTCCAAAGTAGAATTATTACACTTATCAAAACCTACATACATGTAATATTCTTAGGAACAAATGGTGGCCCAGATATGGTGTGAGATAAATCTCAGTAGGACACCACCAACGACGTCTATACCATCCAGTCCATGAAATATAAAATAAAATAGTGTGAAATCATTCATATATAAAATAAAAGAAGTACAATAATATAAATACCCCAATACCTGCTTTAGTCTCAGCTGGTAATGTATATGAACATGAGATAATTTAGTTAATTCATTTATCCTCAGTTTATATAATAAGTCACATGAGGTATAAACAACACTAACATCATATCATTATAATAATAATAAAAGATCCAAGATATAACAAGGAATCCTATAATGGTGATAATGATAAAGAGGATATATGGAAATAACCAAGGCATCCTTGACCTCAAGGGAAAATCTAGCTCAATAACAATCTATATCTTGGCTATAAGGGGTCTGAATATAATCTAAGGGGCATCACCCAAGGCATTATACTATAAAATAATTCTAACCAAGTCCAAGGATCTCATCCAAGGTAAAATGGGATAATTTATGTTTGGACCCAAAGGGTGTATCCATGGAACCACATGTCCATAGATATAAAGATGGATCCATGGAGTGTATCCAAGACATCCTAATATCTGAATGATAATTGAGGTATTCTATGACATCATGCCAATAATCCACTGGTATACAAGGATAAGGTTTCATGGTTGGTATCTCACTTGGAAATTGAAACCCTTAAATCATAATGGTGTCCATGAGTGCTCAAGGAATTCCCTTATAAATCCAAGGCCGAATCGAGTATGATCACTTCTATAATAGTGAATAGGTCTATATGAATTTAGAACCATATAATTAATTCATTATTAATTCCATCCATGTAATACTCATTTCATTTTATTACCCATAGGGTTTAAACCATTTTCTTTCATTAGTGTGACAAACAAAAACAAGGAATGAAGCCATACAGTACTTTAATTACTTAATCATTAATTAGGTTCACTCTATTGCCCTCCTTAAGCATGGGAAGGTGTTCTATGAACATGAAACCAAGTAAATCAATTCCATTAATCCAGTCTAAGTGATACATATACTATAATTTCCATTTACATTTGATATTCATTTATTATAATGAAGTACTAACATTATAATGATCAAGTGAAATCTTTACATGTTATTGGCATTAAAAATTCATTGATTTAATTAAAAATTTACCTTTATATAGGTCAAGCTGAAGCACACCCAAATAGTGGCCTGGATAGGTTTATAATCTACTAGAAACATAATTAAAGGAGAACCCTACTTAGAATGGTCAACATTGTCGGATCGAATATGTAGATGTATATGTATATTAGATGGAACAATACAAGAGGGGGGGGGGGGTGAATTTTATGTTTAAAACTGTTTGTTTAAACACTTAAGAATTTAGTTTAAATGATCTTAAACTAATACAAATACAAACACCCACAATTGTATTGAGTATAAAGGTATGATGTAATGTAATACAATTAGAAAAGTAAAGTAATTATATTCAAGATGAATACAATAATCAGAGTAAAACAATAGTGAATGATTCTACCTTAAAGCGTATAGAGTCAATCGATACAATATGTAATAGTATAATTGTAATTGGAACAATTACAATTGAAAGTGTAAAGAAGAAAGGAAACAATACAAATTCCTTTCTAATACAAGCAGCAATATAAATGTAAGAGAATTACAATTCTTTTGACCCAAATAGAAGGGTTATCCTTTTACCAGGGATAAAAGGTCTATCTCACCAACACCTTGGTAAGACCTCTATACGATGATTGGTACATCTGTCTGCCTATCCCTGACAGCCCTCGATAAGATGATCGGTACATCTGTCTGCCTATCCCCGACAACCCTTGATACAATGATCGGTACGTCTATCTGCCTATCCCCTGCAGCCCTCGATTTTGTAGGCAATCGACACCTCTGTCTTTCAATCACTTGAAAGCCCTTGATATGATGATCGGACGCACAAAGCAGGAGAGAAGTTACAACGTCTCTCTCTAGAACTTTATAGAAGCAGAATATAACGGGTGTTCCAAAGTCTCTATTATTCATCTTCAAATGACCTCCTATTTATAGGCCTCGGGTTCCAACGGTCATATTGCCTCCAACGGTCATATTTCTCTAAAAAACTTAGAGGGACCTGGACACCTGTCATTATATCGGTCATATTGAAACAGAAAGCACAACATCATTTTGATTAGTTTGTAAATAACTCAGCAACATCGTATTGGTTAAACAAAAGACATATGAAGATGATAATCATTAGTACGATTAATATGAAACATGTGTTTTTGACTAAGTACCAAAACAAGCAAGTAATGAAAGTATGAGTAGTAGAGTCAATACAATTTCCAAAGTCAGTACGAAAAAAATATAATTAGTACGATCAACATTGTACGATTGGCATGGTTAGTACGATCAGCATGGTCAGTACGATCAGCATGGTCAGTACGATCAGCATGGTCAGTACGATCAGCATGGTCAGTACGATCAGCATGGTCAGTACGATCGGCATGGTCAGTACGATCAGCATGGTCAGTACCATCAGCATGGTCAGTACGATCAGGATGGTCAGTACGATCAGTATGGTCAGTACGATCAGCATGGTCAGTACGATCAGGATGGTCAGTACGATCATCATGGTAAAGGTCATTTTTGAATTCCAAAACAAGATATAAAAGTCAAAAGAGGACTTTTGACTCAACAATCTCCCCCTTTTTTGAAAGAACAAAACACACAATAAAAACTAAAAGAAAAAATTATTTCCCCCTAAGTTATTAGAAACTCTTCTGAATAAGAAATTGAATACAACTAAATCCCCCTTAGGTATGTACTTTATTAAGGATTGTATTATTAGATTTTCCTTGATTTAGAAGTGTTTGTTCAAAACATTCTCTCTTTGTAAAACATTCTCCCCCTTTGTGATTTACAAAAAGAAAGGGGTATTCTTGAATTGTCTGAAAGAGTTAGAAAAGAAATACAAGACAATGGATATAGTAACAAAAATTTCATTATGATAACAATCAAAGCCAAACTTGAAAACAAATACAAGTCACTTGTTTTCTCTTTACTTCTCTTTTTTAATCAACTCATGAAGAACCGCCTTCATCTTTTTGATTTCCTTTTTGTCTTCAAAAATAGCATCACCCTGAGATCTGAGAAGGTCTTATTGATCGGCAAAGAGTTGTTCCTGATTTCTGATTGTCTCCTCTTGAACTCTGATAAATTCTTCAAGATTATAAATTATATCTTGAAAATTCTTGTTATCTTTGGATAACACAGAGTTTTGTTTCTTTAACAGAACTATTTCATCCTTTAGAGATGAAACCTTCGAAAACTCAGACTGAATGTCATTCATTCTATCGTGTACACTTTTACTAAAGAAATATCAGCTCCATGAGTTACCTGATTTAGTCTTTCAACAGTTTCTTTGTCATGTTTATTGAAAGAAATTGCAAGCTCATTTGACAACCTTTTTATATCTTCAATTTCCTTCTCATGGTCATTGAATGAGCTCTCTATTTTGTACGACCACTTGGTCATCTTGTTGCAAGCCTTGTTATGAGCAGCCAAACTTTCTGAAAGAACATTCAAATTGGCTTCAACTAAAAGAACCTTCTTTCTCAATTCTTTTACAAAACCAAATTTCTTCTTTTTATTGTCAGTAATGAAATCAATTTTCCCTTCCAGCCTCGAAAAGTATGGAATATTCTTCTCAATTCTTCTCAAAACATGAACAATGTAATCACTCTTCTTGAGAGAGATTGTGTGTTCTAAATCAGTATCCTCATCGTATGAAGCCAGTTCATTTGATCTGCTTGAGTCTACAACTGGCTATTTTCCTTTAGCTTTTTCTTTCTCCTTTCTTTCATCTTCTATTTTGTCACTAATGACAAAATCTTTTTCAGTATGAGAAGATTGATCACCTTTCTTTACTTGAGAAGAAATTCTATCTAGAGTTTCATATGTTTGAATAGGTTCTTGATCGACATGAGGGGTTTGTTGAATACCATCACTTTGTTTCTAAACCGATTCCTCTCTACTCTTCTTCGAACTCTAAAGGAATTCTAAAAGAAAATCTCTTACCTCTCCTTAAACTTCTTATATCCCTTACAACATTTATTTTCCTTTTTCTTTCTCACGAAGACTGTGTACGATAGGCTCTTGATGCACTTCATCTATTAGTTGAGCACTTATCAAAGTATTGAGACTTTCTCTTCAAAACGGTCTTCTTTTTCTTTTCAGCTTTAAGGGTTTCTTATACCCTTATTCATTCAGCAAACGCTTTGGCCAGATCAAGTCCAAAATTTGGATCACCTTCCTTTCTCTGTTCCTTATCCTTTCTTTTTTTGGCTACAACCTCCTTACTGTACTTTTTTTTCTTCTTTGGCTTTGAGCTGGTTTGCAGATCTAACTTTTGAGTAATACCAGTAGATTGATTGTCTTTTACCGGCATAGGTGCTGATTGATTCTGAGCAGATTCAGCTTCTACATCCTTAAAAAAAGTTTTGAGTTCTGATCGAAACAAATATTCACCCTTTTCATCATACTCTTACTAATCCAGGATGGCTTTAGATCTATCAGCTTTCTTTTCAATGGAATGTTGAAAAACTTCATGCTCTCGAGAATGAACTTTGTAAGGATAGCTACATAAATAATCAAATGATATTTGATTTCCCCTGGCTTAACATTATTAATTGTTTCAAAAATGTATACCATCAGATTTACTTTTCTCATGTTGACAAGATAGTCAAGCATGAAAATGTCAGAAACTTTCAGAGTTTCTATATCCCCTTTCCTTGGGATAAGAAAACCTTGCATCCAAAGAGCAACAAACCTGTTTTCCGGAGAAGGATGAGCCACATTCCTCTTCTCTTCATTTACAAAAAACAAAGACTTCTCGGTACTTTCTCTATTAAACGTACCAACCTACTCTGGTATTTTATGAGATGGACAGAAAGAATCACCTTCTATCGGGACATTCAGAAAACGAGCCGCTTGTTTCACAGACATAGACAACTTTCTATCGTACCCAGAAAAATTGATAGTCACGTCTTTGTAGAAAGATACAGTTTTATAAAACTAACTGACTTCATCAAAGAGAACCAGATCTTGAGAAAAAGGTCTTTCAACACACAAATGCTCCCATTCTTGAAACAAAATAATCCTCTTGATTGTAGAATCGTACGAATCATAGAAGTCGCGGGAAACTAACATTTCCTTGAAAAGGTCTTTTTCTGAGAAAGCCTTTGAAGACATATCGGCGGGAGTGTTGGCAGAAGACTGAGACATAGAGATGCTGCCGATGAAAGATCATACGATGACTTAAAATTATTGAGATAGAACTCCGGCGTAGATCCTGAAGAAAAACGATGTGTGTTTGGGGAGGGGGGGGGGGGGGGTATTTATAGGCGATATAGGGGTGACCGTTGATCTTCTACGGTTGATATTAGAAGAGAGGAAATCAATGGTTAGGATTAAAAAGGAAAAAGAAAAAAAAATAAAAAAAATGAAAAGTACCTACTGGGGAATGTAAGGTAATTGTTGGTTTTAGTAGAGTTCAAAAGAAAAAACAATCGTATGTAAAGAAAAAGAATAATATCAATCATAATGCCGATGGGAAAGAAAGTCATTACCATGATCAGGCAGAATGATGGAAAAGAAAATCATTACCATGAACTGACAGTACGATGGAAAACAAACTTATTACCATGAACTAACAGTACGATAGAAAAGAAAATCATTACCATGAACTGACAATATGATGGAAAAAAAATAATTACCATGAAATGACATTATGATGGAAAAGAAAATCATTACCATGAACGGATGATCCGATAGACAGATAGGTGAATATTATGATAAAACTATCAATATGATAAAACTGTCAATATGATAAAACTGTTAATATGATAAAACTGTCAATACGATAAAACTATCAATACGATAAAATTGTCAATACGATAAAACTGATAAGAAAAAAAACACATACCATAATATAAAAAGAAAACATAGTAAGAAATGTTCTACCCCTTTCTAAGAGGACTTTCTTAATGTTAGGAAAAATGTAAAACATGAAGTGGATATGAATGATTACTTTATTTTAATCATTCCTAGCTTCTGTTTTATAAATTTAAGTCTATCGGAAGGTAACAGTTTTGTAAAAATGTCAGCAAGTTGTTCTTGCATTCTGATGAACTGTAAAACAATATCTCCTTTTTGTGTGTGATCCCTAAGAAAGTGATGTCTAAAATCAATGTGTTTTGCATGAGAGTTATGTGATGGGTTATTACTAAGAGATACAGCACTAGTATTATCACAGAGAATTTGGGTTTTGGAAAAACTCAACCTATAGTCAGTGAGTGTGTGTTGCATCCACAACACTTGAGCACAACAACTTCCAGCTGTTACATATTTAGATTCAGCAGTGGAAAGTACTACCGAGTGTTTTTTCTTGCAGGACCAAGAAACTAGAGAATCTCCTACAAAATGACATGTTCTAGATGTACTTTTTCTATCCATTCTACAACCACTAAAGTCAGCATCTGAATTTTTTTTAAAACAAAATCATTTACAAAAGAGTAAAAAAGTCCTAAATCCATAGTTCCTTTTAAATACCAAAAGATTCTCTTTACATCTTTTAAATGAGACTCTTTTGGATTAGATTGATATCTTGCACATATTAATACAGAAAACATTAAGTCTGGTCGACTAGCTCTCAAGTATACCAAACTTCCTATCATACCTATAAAAATTATTTGATCTACTGGTTTCCCAGTTTCATCAAGATCAAGTGTATTTGAGGTACCAATTGGAGTGCTAATACTTTTAACTCTGTTATATCCATACTTCTTAAGTAAATATTTAATATACTTATATTGGGATATATATGTTCCTTCTGGTTTTTGAGAAATTTGGGAACCTAAAAAAAATGTTAACTCACCCGTCATACTCATTTCAAACTCAGACTTCATTAAATTATCAAAAGAATAAGTTAAAGATTACTGAGTTGATCCAAATATGATGTCATCAACATAGATTTGAACAATCAAGAAATTTTTCTTTTCCACTTTTATTAAAAGGGTTGGATCTGTTGTACCTTTTGTATAATTGTTTTGTAAAAGAAATCCTGTAAGTCTATCATACCATGCTTTAGGGGATAGTTTAAGGCCATATAGAGCCTTGGTATATTTAAAAACATGATCTGGATGTTTTAGGTCTAGAAAACCAGGGGGTTGTTCGAAAAAAACTTCTTCTTGAACAAAACCATTTAGAAAATCACATTTTACATCCATTTGAAAAAGTTTTAAATTAAAGTATGTTGCAAAGTATAATAGAATATGAATAGATTCAAGTCTAGCTACAGGAGCATATGTTTCTTCACAGTCTATTCCCTCTTGTTAATTATAGAACTTAGCAACATTCCTTGTTTATTTCTTACAATGACTCCATTTTCATCACATTTGTTTCTGAAAGCCCATTTTACACCAATTACAGTTTTTTCTTTAGGTCTTCCAACTAAAGTCCATACTTGATTCCTCTCAAATTCATTTAGTTCATCTTGCATTACTTTTATCCAATCTTCATCACCTAAGGCCTCGCTTGGATGTTTAGGTTCAAATTGGGAAAGAAAATCAAGATATTCTATTTCATTTATTAAGAAATTTATGGTCCTTACAGGTTGATTTACATCACTAATGATGTTATCACTGGGATGATTCCTAAGAAACAATTGATTTGGGTTTTGTAAAACCTGTTCATCAACATATGGTAGAAATTATTCTGTGGTAAATGTTTCAGAAGTAACTTCTTGAAAATTTTTCTTATCAGAAGGATTTTCTATCAAAGGTTGATAATCAGTTTTTGAAAACACATCTGAGGATGTAGGTTGGGATGGTTTAAAAACAAAAGAATTAGTTTCATCAAATTTTACATGTACTATTTCTTCAATAGTACAAGTATTTTTATTGAAAACTTTATAAGCCTTATAAGTTTTGGAGTAGCCCAGAAAGATTCCTTCATCAGATTTCGGTGTGAATTTGTGTAGATTATCTTTTGTATTCAGAATGAATACTTTTCACCCAAAAACTTTGAAATATTAAACTTTAGGTTTTCGGCCAGTCCACAACTCATAAGGTGTTTTATTAATAAATGGTCTGGATAAAACACGATTTATAGTATAGAAAGCAGTACTAACACCTTCAGCCCAAAAGTTCTTAGCAATCGAGTATTTACTCAACATGGATCTAGTCATTTCCTAAAGAATACGATTTCTTATTTCAATAAAACCATTTTGCTGAGGAGTTCTTGGAGCTAAGAAATTGTGAGTAATACCTTTCTTACTACAAAAAGTTTCAAATTCGCAATTTCGAAATTGACCACCATGATCACTATGGATAATTATCAATGGTATATTTTTCTCATTTTAACTTGAGCTATAAAAGTTTTGAAATAGTAAAGGGCTTCAGATTTCTTTGTTAGAAAATAGACCCATGTGAATCTAGTAAAGTCATCAATTAAAACAAATACACAGTATTTGCCTCCAATGCTTCCAGTTTGTGAAGGACCAAAAAGATCCATATACACTAAGTGTAATGCATTAGAAGTTGAAACTTCATTAATTGATTTAAAGCTAATTTTATGTTGCTTTCCATATTGACAAGGATCACAGACTTTTGAAGAATCATATATAAGATCCGGTAGTCCCTTTACAAGTATTTTCTTTGAGAGTTTACAAATGTTTCTTAGATTGCAGTGTCCTAGTATTCTATTCTATATCCATGATTGGTCTTCTATTACACTTAAGCAGGGTAATTTTTGGCTCCAAAGGTCTTTTATGTTAATAGTGTATACATTCTCTTGCCTATGTGAAGATAGAATTAACTCATCCTTGGAATTGTGAACTAGACACTTATCATTCCTAAAATTTACAAGGTAACCTTCATCACACAATTGACTTATGTTGATGAGATTGTGGTTAATACCTTTTACAAACAAAACACTTGAGATAAGAACTTTTCCAAGAAAAACAATATTACATATACCAACAATCTTTTCTTGAGCATTATCTATGAAGGTAACTTTTCCACCTTTTGTTTTGATAACCTTTTCAAAGAGATATTTGCTTCCAGTCATGCGTCGAGAACAACCACTATCCATGTACCAAATATTCTTGTTGGTACACTTCTCATTTTCCTGAAAAAGAAACAATTAGTTTTTTAGAATCCAAACTTGTTTGGATCCAGAATGGTTAAATAAAAAATTTTAGGAATCCACATTTGTTTTGCAAAAAGAGATTTATGAAATCCTAAAGATTGAGTTTTATTGACAGAACACTCTCTTTTCCAGTGTCCACCACATTGGCACTTAGAACAAAAAGAGGGTTTTTGTGGAAAAAAATAGTTATTACTGAAAACAGGTTTGGAATGAGTTTAACCAAGTCCAGAACGTTTTCTCAAAGGACGGATTTGGGAATAAATTTTTTCGAAATTTTATTTTCCATGAGTAAATTTTGACAAACATTTATTAAAAGAGAAAATTTCTGAGTTTAGTTTTAAAACTATGTTTTTATCCTCCACAAAATTTGATTTTAAACTAGAGTTAGGCTCTAAAACATTTTTCTTTGAAATCGCATTTTCTAAATCCTTAGAAAGTTTATCCTTATCAGATTTGGCTTTCTCAAGAGTTTTTAGAATACTTTCAAAATCAAGAGTTTTCATATTAAGTTCATTAGAAAGATCCAATACTTCTTTAGTTAAAACTGAAATTCTAGAGTTTTCTTTCTCAAGCTTCTTCTTGAGTTTAGAATTTTCATTTTCAAGTAATTTAGAAAATCTAAATAATTCTTCAAAAGAAGGTAATATATCATCTTCTGATGATGAAGATTCATCATTTTAAGATTCATAATATTTATCAGTATGATTTTCATTTAAAGAGACATTTTTAATAGCTTCAACATTGTGTAACTTTTCGAGGAGACAATGATCTTCAATTGGTAATCTGGATATAAGTCTAAAATTTCTTTGTCCTGAGGACTCATATTCTGATGAATTATCTGATGAATCACTACTACTTGCACTCCAAGTATCATTTTCCTTCAAGACTTTCTTTGTCTTATAATACTTTTTCTTATTTCTTTTAGAGTGTTTTTCCTTTCTGTCTTTTCTCTTTAGTAAAGGACAATCAGGCCTTATATGACCTAGTTTCTTACATTCATAACAAGTTACCTCTGAATCTTTATTGTCCTTCTTATCTTTCTTTTTGAATATATATTGGAAGTCTTTCTTTACCACAATCTTGTTCATCCTTTGAGAAAGATTGGCTAACTCATTATCCGAGTGATCACTATCACTTAATTCTGATATAACAATTTTCTTGGATTTGGATCTTGTAATCCTTTCACGTGTTTTAGATTTAGATGTAAAGGCTACACTTCCATTCCCATTTTTATTCTTGTTAAAATCAGCATCTCTTTTCATTCTTGTCTCATGATGTAAAAGAGTTCCAAAGAGTTCATCAAGAGTAATCTGGGAAACATTTCTATTTTCATCAATAGCTTTCATTTTTGACTCCCATTCATTTGGCATTATATCAATAATCTTACTTATAAGAGCTTCATCATCAAGGCCTTTTTCTCCCATGGATTGTAAGCTGTTGACAATTTTCATAAATCTTTGTTGTACTTTACATACTGGCACTCCATACGGAAAAACAAATCCATGATACTCTGCTTGAAGTATCGCTCTTCTTGTTTCTATAACCTTGGATGTACCAAAATGAGTGACTTCTAATTTCTTCCAAATACAGTTGGCTACTTCAAATGATGATATTTTACTGTATATATTCCTGTTCATAGAGCATAATAAAGTATTTCAGACCTTGTAATTCAGTTGATATTATTGCTTCTCTTGGTTAGTGAAAGTACTGACTTCTTTGTCAGGAATTTTGTGACCTCCAGTAAGCATAATAAAATTCTCTACATCAGTATTGATCACGAAAGTCTTCATACGATCTCCCTAGTACTCATAATCATTACCATAAAAGATAGGTAGTCTAGAAGGATTTAGATTGTCTATTGACCCAATATTTATTCCTCCCATCTAACAAAACAAAAACTTTTCCACTCCACACGTTAGTGTAGTATGTAGTTAAAACAGTAATATGAAAGAAAAAGAGAAAGTAATACAAATCAGTGGAAACTTCCTCTGATACCAATTGTTGGATTGAATATGTAGATGTATATGTATATTAGATGGAACAATACCAGAGGGGGGGTGAATTGTATGTTTAAAACATTGTGTTTAAACACTTAAGAATTTATTTTAAATGATATTTAACTAATACAAATACAAACACCCACAATTGTATTGAGTATAAAGGTATGATGTAATGTAATACAATTAGAAAAGTAAAGTAATTATATACAAGATGAATACAATAATCAGAGTAAAACAATAGTGAATGATTCTACCTTAAAGCGTATAGAATCAATTGATAAAATATGTAATAGTATAATTATAATTGAAACAATTACAATTGAAAGTGTAAAGAAGTAAGGAAACAATACAAATTCCTTTCGAATACAAGCAGCAGTGGAAATGTAAGAGAATTACAATTATTTTGACCCAAAGAGAAGGGTTATCCTTTCACCAGGGATAAATGGTCTGTCTCACCAACTCCTTGGTAAGCCCTCGATACGATGATCGGTGCGTCTGTCAGCCTATCCCCGACAGCCCTCGATACGATGATCGGTACGTCTGTCTGCCTATCCCCGACAGCCCTCGATTTTGTAGGCAATTGGCACCTCTATCTTTCAATCACTTGAAATCCCTTGATACGATGATCAGACGCACAAAGCAGGAGAGAAGTCACATCATCTCTCTCTAGAACTTTATAGATGTAGAATATCACGGTTGTTCCAAAGTCTCTATTTTTCAGCTTCAAATGACCTCTTATTTATAGGCCTCAGGTTCCAATGGTCATATTTCCTCCAACGGTCATATTTCTCTAAAAAACTCAGAGGGACCTGGACACCTGGCATTATAACAGTCATATTGAAACAGAAAGAACGGCATCGTTTTGATTAGTTTGTAACTAACTCAACGACATCGTATTGGTTAAACAAAAGACATATGAAGATGATAATCATGAGTATGATTAATATGAAACATGTGTTTTTGACTAAGTACCAAAACAAGCAAGTAATGAATGTATGAGTAGTAGAGTCAATAAAATTTCCAGAGTCAGTACGAAAAAAATATAGTTAGTACGATCCGTATTGTACGATTGGCATTGTCAGTATGATTAGCATGGTCAGTATGATCAGCATGGTCAGTACGATCAGCATGGTCAGTACGATTAGTATGGTCAGTACGATCAGTATGGTCAGTACGATCAACATGGTTAGTACGATCAGCATTGTCAGTACGATCAGGATGGTCAGTACGATCAACATGGTAAAGGTCATTTGTGATTTCCAAAACAAGATATAAAAGTCAAAAGAGGACTTTTGACTCAACAAACATTTATGTAAAAAAATTCAATGATGAAGAATATATATAATAGGGATCTTATAATATATTCCAATAACTATAAGTAAGACATATTAATTTAATATTCAAGGCCCGATGAAATCAGCGTGCACACCGATTGTTTATAAAAGGTCAAGACTTGTGGGATGAGTCATAGACAAATTACTGTATACTCATAGAACTCTCATCATCCTATAGTAGTCTTTAGTTTGGTTTGGATTGGAATAAATATTAAGAACAGATCAACGCCTTTAAAATAAGGCATAAGAGATTGCATCTAAATAGAGTCATCAAGGGAAAGAAGAATGGAGAACTGAGCTAATGACCCTTACCTAGAGGAATCCAATGAGATGAACAACACTTCAATCAGAAACTGAATGAAGTGCCGAGATCAAAACCTATGGAATAAGGATTAAAATATCAAAATGAGAGAATATAAGTTCTCACATGTACTAGAATGAGAAAAATAGGAAGTTGGTTAATTTTTATATTCATTAAGATAATTTTGGTTATTTTTTCCAAGGAAAAAATGGAAGAACAGTTTGGGTGCATGGTTGGAAAAACCTTTCACCAACCATGACTGACTCACTGCCTCAAGATGGGATCTTCTTGGTTAGGTGGCACAGTTATAGAAACCATGCGCCAAATTTGCGAAATGAATCTTCTAGAAACTATAGACAATCCTCATGGAAGTGTGATCCAATATATTTGGTTTCCATAAACCATGCATCCTCCTTAATCTCACTATCAAGCACCACATGGTTAGGGGTAACCATATGGACTACCCTTCACAGTTTCTCCTAACCATGTCACCAGTATGTTTTCCCACTAACTGGGTTTCTGAGCTCCGAATAATCCCCAAACACCCCTAAAAATTTATAACCTAAAAGGGAATCCATAAAAGGTTTAAAATAAATAATTATAATGAATTTTAGAGGATACATACCTAAGAAAAGAATGGGTTTTTATTAGTCATCCCCTTAAAGGAAATTTTCCCCAAGTTCACCAACCAAGGTAAGCAAAACACTGAATAACTTCATCCACTGAGCATGTACATATACCTAGCTCTCCTAAGTATCATCCTATAAATGAATATGCTTCCATAACACCATTACTAAAGGGAATGACTAGCATCAAATAGTATTCATGTTTCAGTCAATGATTCATATAGGATAATCCTCAAAAGAAGCATCAACATCCAACTGAACATCCCCAAGATCAAAAGTATGCGATTTTTTGGCATGATAATAGAGAAGCTGTGAAATGTGGAAGATGTCGTGTGTGACACAGTAACTATGAGGTGGTAACAATGGATAGAATACATATTTTACACTCTCCAATATCTCAAAAGACTATATAAAAGTTCGATACAACTTCCTTTGCCTCTATATCCATCTATTATCAAGACTGGGTGATACTCATAGGAAAACACGATCCACAACCTCGAACTCCAGAGGTCCTTGATAGAGATCAACATAATATTTCTGTCTAGACTAAGGTGTAGAAATATACTTCCTGATTATTAAAACCTTATATGAAGACTCCAACATGTGATGATGACCTAGTAGTGCTGACTCTCCCGCCTCTGACCATCACATGGGTGAACAACACAACCTACTATAAAAGGCCTCAAAAAGAGACATCTGAACCATTTCATGAAAACTATCATTGTAGGAGAATTATACAAGAGGGATATTATACTTCAAATAACCTCTGAATTTAAGTATGCATGAGTGAATCATTTCCTATAACACCTGTATCATCTGTTTTGATTGGGAATGAGTCCAAGGGTGAAAGATGTGCTTAGAAGAACCTGTGTACCCAAATATCTCTACAACCCCAACCATAACATTGATTTAAAAGGAGATTCACTATTCTAATTAATATTACAAGAGAACACATGTAGTCATATGATCTCATTGATATACAATATTCACAGCTCATCAACTGAGAAATTATCCCAGATAATAAGGAAGTTGAATACTTTTGTCAGTTTGTCAATAACAACCCAAACTGCATCTCTACCCCAAGAAGACCTTGGTAATACAACCATAAATTCCATAATAATATATTACCATTTTCATAATAGGACTAGAAGTATATATAAAAAGATATCTAGTCATTGGTTCTCCACCTTCTCCTACTGATAAGTGGAACACCTAGTGATAAAACAAACTATCTTACATTTCATCCCAGGCCACCAATACTGGTGTCAAATATCTCGATACATCTTAGAGATGCCTGGATGAACTACCCAATGAGAAGTGTGGGATTCTTTCATCAGTTCCTATATCACATCTCTAGGAACCTAGATATTACCATGTATACATAGGAAGTCATTTCTGTACAAAAACCAATCTAAAGGTGGTTCATCTACTGAGATACTCTCCGAGATAACCAAGACTTCAGAATCTAATAATTTCCTACTCTTTACCCTCTCAAGGAGTGAAGAGTTAATCATAAAGGATGTATGAGAAAACTTATCGTGAATCTCATGAAACTCTAGATGCATCTTAGAAAAGAGGTTCATCAATTTTCATTCATCACAATCTTCTGGAACTGCCTGTTCTTGAGTTTTCTAACTTAGCACATCTGCTACCACATTACCTTTTCTAGGCATATAAGAAAGATCAAAATCAAAGGATGAAAGGTATTCGACCCATGTTCACTATCTATGATTCAATTTTCATAATGTAAATATATATTTGAGATTATTATAGTTCATATACACAAAAAAGTTCTCACCCAATAGATAGTATCTCCAGTAACATAAGGCATGGAAAACTACTGCTATATCAAGGTGATGTGTTGGGTAATTCTTCTCATGGGTATCAACTACCGAGATCCATATGAAACTAATCTATCTACCTGCATCATCAATACTCCCAATCCAATTATTAATGAATAAAAAAAAACTATATATCCTCTTCTAGGCTCTATCATTACTAGAATAGGTTCCAAAAAGAGCCTTCCTTTCTACTCAGGAAAGGCTTTCTCACACTCTTTTGACCACAAGAACTTGACACCCTTATTTGTAATACCAGTAATAAGAGATCAGAGGGATTATAAGTATGATATGAAACACATGCAATTTACATCCATCCCCACAAAACTCCATACATCAGACATGTTATTGGAATGCTCCAAAGAAACCACAACACTCACCTTATCTGGGTCAAAAGATACTCCTTATTCCAAGATAATATAAACCAAGAAGTGATCTTTTTCGATTCAAAAGTGGAAATTAGGAATATGGAAGAAATATGAGGCTTACTCATTGTATTAAAAATGATCTCAATATGTTGAGAATGGTATCTTTGAGTGTTAGAATCTAACAATATTTCATCCACAAGGACCATAACAAAAGAATCTAGATATGGGTGAAAAAAACTATTCATTAAATCCATGGAAAAAAACAAACTACATTCGTAACACCGAATTGAATAATGAGATACTCATATAGACCATACCTACTAAAAAAAGTGGTATGAGGTATCTGTCAAGGTATGAATATCACCTGATGATAGACTGATCTTAGGTCGATGATCGAGAAAACCTTAGCTCATCAGAGGTGGTCAAAGATATTATCTACTCAAGGTAGTGGAAACCAGTTATTAATCATAAACTGGTTCATCCATTGGTAATACACACACATAAGAATAGTACCATCCAAATTGTTAGGGAAAACCATTGTCAAACCCAAGAATAAGTAATGGTTCAAATAAAACCCATGTCCACTAAGCCCTAAGAATACCAATTGAGCTCCTGGATCTCAGTAGGTGGCATCCTGTAAGGAGGAATGAGACTAGATATACTCTTAGAACGAGCTAGATCATAAACTCTACATCTCTCTTAGGAGGTAATCTAGAAGAATCATTGGGTAATATTGACCTATAATGATCCAATATAGGATTATAATAAATATGATCCAAACAATGATCTTTTATATAAAGAATAGAAATTTGGGTTGTCACTCCACCTGGCCTATGATGCTCTGGTCTAGCTCTACTAGGCTGGAAATCCCACTCATCCTTGTGGTGATAGATTATTACCTCTGGTGATGTGAATGACACCATATGATGATTTTAGTACACAAAGGCATGGTATGGAACAAAACGGTACATCCTGAGAATAACATCAAAGCCCATTATATCAGGAATAAAGATGTTCTACACAAAGGTGTAACTTCCTACCATAGGGGCACAATCCTTGCATTGGTGTATTCTCTTGGACTGTATACCCTACAATATCTCCAAGGTCATCATGCCACAATAATACTGAATTTATAACCCAATACTCTATATGGTTGATAAAGAAAAAAAGGAGTGAGAAGAACCTATAATAAATAAGTTAGATTCATTAGTGGAGGCTATAAGACTAGTAATTCATACAATCAATGGTTCTGTACTCTGATCCTAGGGTATCGATTGTAAAGCATGGATCTAGCCAGATCTACCTGTGATACAACTGGATTACCCTAAGTATTATCACTCTAATATCACTGATAATCCAATGTCTATATATTAGGACCTCAACCTCCTCCTCATCCAGTCCTGTCGGTACTACTCCAACTCCCCACCTGATGTGATGTATAAGTTCCTACCCTTGATGTAGGAGTCGATGTAGATCCTCTTCCAATAAAAAGAAGATGGAAAGTTCTAATAGAATCTATGAATATTCCCTATAAAACCACAAGAATGTCCCTCAATTAAGTTTCTATTGTACAGTGGCTTTATATTCCCATACTGTCCACACAGATTGCATATAATGATGCTACCTGTATGGTTGATCTGACCACCACTCCCCTAACATGAAAACTTTAAGGAATGCTTCATGCTATAAGAATAACCATAGGCCTACCTCATAATTGACCCCTTATTACCAGTATTATTTCCATCCCTTAGTTTGCACTCAGTTTTAAGAGCATGATTAATAATATTAGAAAAATTAGGTAGGTGAAAGACATTCACCTGAGTGTGTATGGAATGATGAAGCCCATCCATGAAATGTCTAGAATATGATAGATCGTAACCATCTAGAAGTAGTGAAAAGTTATATAACTTAGTAAAACATATAGAATAATCCCTGACTAACATATCACCATACACTAGATTCATGAACTTTATAGCTCGGTCAGCTCTTCATCGTCTGAGGAAAAAAGTGATCATAGAAGGAAATCTTAAAATCTTCCCAATTAATTCCTTCATGATGACTAGCATGGGTGATCACATCCCACCAGTGATTGGTTGAATCATGAAACATATAGGTGGAAATATCGACCCTCCTCTATGGAGGTGTCTTTAGATGGTCAAAGATAGATAGAGTGACATCTAGCTAAGACTCAGCAGCCCGGGGACCACCGTACCCCAAAAAGGTGAGAGGATTCTCCTGCATGAACTCATGGGTCTGATTGGCCACCATAGGTACAGGTCATGGATAAATCTATATGGGATGCATCAGACATAAGAAACTCTCATGAAGTTGAGTGTCAGTTCCCAATTCAGGTATAACAGGTGATACCTGAAGTGGCACTCCTGGCGATAATACTGATGGCTTATGGTCCACCATCTATAGATCATGGTCATCAACAACCTCATTGAGAATCACACGAGGACAATGTGGTTTCATAGATCTAAAAATTCCAAGCACATTCCATATTATAAGAATTAGAACATATAGAAGCACTAGTAGAATAACAAGATAAGGATACGGGTTTTTCTACCTAAGATATACTACCCAAAGTACCCACTTATAAGGCCAGGTGCGGGTAAGTGTTAAAGTTTAATTACATGGGTTCTTATAGGTGAATGGTCAGTTACACTATTTATTCTCATTTAAAAGAAACTATATATTTTTACAAGTTAAGGATCACATTTTAGGTTTTATTTTTCTTATATACATATATAAATGTTTTATTAAAATGGATTTCCATTACCAATGAATTATGGCCCATACACCATATCAATGATATTGACACCCATTTATTTTCATTCTAATGGCTTGAATAAGTTAATTTATAATTCCAATCCCTGGGCCCCATACACCTCATGAATTAAAACTGACAATCACTCAATCATATCCAAGGAGCATCTCATGTCACTAGAGGTATATAACTATCATAGGTAGAGAAAAACCATTTAAGATGCCACCATCAACCTATACAGGGAAACACTAATTAGATTTATGATGAAAATTTGAATAACCAATCCCCTACATTTTAATAGTGGGTGTTAAAAGCTTACACATATATAACAGCAATGGATCACTCAATAATCACAATAAATACAAGAAAATTATTGTAGTGAAATTCACCTATATGGAATGGAATATGAATGGAATATGAATTATAGATGCCAATAATGATGCATTATTAATGCTTCTTTTTAATATTTCATTGGTCCAAGAGTAAGATGAAAACCTCAATCACAAAAATATTACTAATCATAACATGGGATGTGTGTCACCCAAAGTTGATAGTTCATCAACCATAATAAGTGAAAAGAGAAAAAAATTATTATTCAGGAAACTTTAAATTTACCCTAAATTTGGGTTCGCAACACCCAAACATGTCTTATAACCAAGTTCCAAAGAATTTATAATATCCTTTGTATTTCCTCAAAATATTAAACAATGAAAGGAATGGATTTGATACCACTTTTTGACATCCCGACCGGAGTTCCACTCAAAGGTTCCCCAAACTCGATTGGCCACATGGTCTCAAGAACACTTCCCCATATGCTAGAGGATGACCACTAGTAGTGAGGGCCTAGATTCTATCAATGAGGATATTATTCCCTCATTATCATAGTGTAAAAAACAATTAAATATAATAATAGGTAAATAGTATAAGCATATGGCAAAGTGGAAACCAACTCTAAAGACATTAGACTAGATACCTACCATAGTGGAAGTAGACATAAATAATAAACAACAATATAAACTGATAATAATAACCAAAGATAGAAAATCAATCATATAAAATAGTTGATGGTACCTGTAATGTCTCTATAATGCTTAGAAACATGGATACAAGGCAATATAAAGAACATTATTTACAAAAGAAGAAACAATAATCCAAAAACTATCCAATAATCCTAAGTTATATCTCTATCATACTCTTCCTAGATCCATCATAATAAAGCAAGTAATATAAGGAGTCCCAAATATGACACTTCAAATTGTCAACACCTGCATACATGTAATATGCCCGGGTACCAATGGTGGCCTAGATAGGGTGTGAAATAAATCTCAGCAGGCCACCCCCAACGACGTCTATACCATACAGTCCATGTAATATAAACTAAAACAGTGTGCATACATGAATATATAAAAGTAAAACAATATATTAATGTAAATAACTGAGTACATGATTTAGTCTCAACTGATAATGTCTCTGAACATGATATCATTTAGTTAAATAATTTATGCTCAGTTTATTTAATATTTCATGTGATTTTTAAATAGCATTGACATCATATCCTTATAATAATAACAATAATAAAGGATCCATGATATAACAAGTAATTCTATAATGATGATAATAATAAAGAGAATCCAAGGTAATAACCAACTCATCCTTGACCTTAGGGGCTGATCCAACTTAGTAATAATCTAAATCCTAGAAATAAGGGGTCTAATTGTAATCCAAGAGGTATCCCCCAAGTAATTCAACCATAATCTAATTCTAACTAAGTTTAAGGATCTCATACAAGGTAAAACGAGATAAGAAATGACTGGGACCAATGGGTGTATCCATGAAACCACAGGTCTGTAGACATCATGATGGATTCAAGTAGTTCATCCAAGGAATCATAATATCTTAATGATAATAGTGTGATCTAATGGTTTCATTTTGGGTATCCACTAGTAGAAAAGGATAGGGTTCTAAGGTGGGTATCTCCCTAGGAAACCGACACCCTTGAATCAGAATGCCATCCACTAGTGATCAAGGGATTCCATCAGGAATCCAAGGATAGATTAAGTCTAAACACTCCTATAATAGTGAAATGATCCATATAAAATAGGAACCATATAATTAATTCATTATTAATTCATTCTATGTAATACTCATTCCATTTAATTAGCTATAGTGTTTAAGATATTTAATTTTATTAGGGTGATAAGGAATAATAAGGAATGTAACAATTTTGTACTTGAATTACTTAATCAATAATTAGGTTCACTCCACTTCCCTATATGAGAATTTCAAGGTGTTCTATAGACTTGTGGCTAAGTCAATCAATTACATTCAATTAGTCCAATTGACATATATACTATACTTTACATTTACATTGGATATTCCTTTAATATATTGAAACACTTACCTTGGAAGGGTAAAGTGATGTATCCACATATAATAGCTGTTAAAAATTCATTAATTTAATTAAAAAGATACCTTTATAAAGGTAAAGTCAAAATATGCACAAATAATGGTTTGTATAGGCTTATAAGCTAATAAAAGTATAATTATCGGAGTAACCTACCTGGTATGGTTGATGTTGAGGTCAACACCTCCAACAATGAAGAATATATATAAAAGGGTCTTAAAATATTATTCTAATGACTATAATAAGGAAAAATGAATTTAATAGTCAACATCCAATGAAATCGGCATGTGATTAATAATGATAGTTTATAAAAAGGCGATACTTGAGGGTTAGGTCATATAACACCTACCATATACTCGTAGCAATTGCCTCATCTAGTATCAGCCTTTAGTTTGGCTTGGATTGGGAGAAATATGAAGAACAAATAAATTCCTTGAAAATAAGGAATATGAACCCACATCAAAACAAAATTGCCGAAGGAATGAAGAACAAAGAACTGAGCTAAAGGATTATAACTCTTACTTGGAGAAATACAAAGAGATGAACAATGCTTTGATCAGACACTAGATGAAGAGATTGGATCAAAACCTAAGAAGTGGGATTAAAAGATTAAAATGGGGGAAGAGAAGCTCTTATATCTGATAGAATGAGAAAATAAAAAGTGGGGTGATTTTAATATTCAAAAAGGTAATTTTTAAATTTTTTCCATGAAAAATAGGGGCACATATTTTGGCCACATAGTTGAAAAAACCATGCGATAACCATGCCTGGATCACTACTTCAAGAGGGGAACCATATAGTTAGGACACATAGTTAAGAAATCTATGATCCAACCATGAAAATAGATATTTTAAAAATTACAGACCATCTGTATTTTCATGGGGTCTAATATGATTGGTTTCCTTAAATGGTGTAGCTTCCTACTGCTCACTGTCAAGCCGTACATGGTTGGGGTTAACCATGTGGACTTCCATACAATATTTCTCCAAACCACACGACCAATCTATTTTTCTCACCAACCAGGGTTATGAAAGACAAAAAAAATCCCCAAACACCTCAAAACATTTCTATCATCAATGGTTCCCCATATTTGGTCCAAAATAACTAATTAGACAAAATTTTAAAGGATCCATACCTGAGAGAAATACCAAGTTCTTATAGATCACCATCTTTCATAGATAGATATTATGCTGGGTTTAATTTTTATAAATGATATTTTTTACATTATTATGATTTTTTAATTATAATATCATACAAACCTACTTACCTTCCCATCTGTTGGAAAACAATTATATCGATCGTGCATATATGTGAACCGACACCACCACAAAGCGACGTGATTCATTTTTCAATTAAAAATTACATAGACGATAATAAGGATATATTTAATTAATATATATTTTATATTTTATATAATAATTATTTTGTGAAGGTGAATTATTATTTTACATACTTTCTTTCCATTTATCAAAAATTAAAAACATCTTTCTTGCATACATACAACTTACCATCTCCACGAACGATGTAATTAATTTTTATATATCTAACATTTATTAATATATATATATATAATGAATAAATAATATATTTATATCATTGATAAAACTTTTTATATAATGTAACCATGATCAAATAACAAAGACCAAAACTACCTTTGAAATTCTACTAAAAAAACAGTTAGCCTCTGAAAACGATGATTTTAATTAGGAATTTTTAATAAATAGTTAATAAAATAATACAATTGGGTCATATATGATATTATATGTATGTACATGAATATTTTATGGAATTATAGTTAATTTAAATTTATTATAAAGGATGTTAGAGCAACTTTAAATTAAGTGGAACTTAAGGTAAGGGTTTTATGTTACAATCACATTGTTTATTGAGATTTTTTATGATCAAGTTTGTAATGATGAAATTTCTTGATTTAACTCTCAATGATATAATTATTTTTTTATAAAATGGTTATTTATAGTGAATAAATAATTTCCTTTCATTTTCTTCTCTTTAATTACATAAGATACCAAAATAAGTTTTTTTTTGTAAAAATAAACATTATTTTATTTTTAGTCAAAAATATTTTTTTCTTCCATGTCAATGTTTTATAAAAATGTTTTCCTGATTTTTTTATTATCCTATGATTATTTAAAGTAATTTTTTTGCCAATTATTGTATTTTTTAAAATAATTTAAAATGAATCTTCTTTTCATTTTCGTAATGAGTTACTTTTTACTTTTTGCTAAAAATGTGAATGGAATCTTTATTTTAATGTACATGACATGAATATAATTTATAACCATCTTGACCACTCAATACTTTGAAGATTACTTTAAAATTTTACAAGGTTATTTTAAATAAATTTTTTTCCTAAATATTTGGGATTTTTTTAGATTTTAAAGAAGTTATTTCAAAATTAAAAGGTTATTTTCGTCAAGAAATATATCGGATATCTTCTAAGGAATATTTCATCTATGATAATACCCTTTGATGCTACTAATAATTTACTATGGGTATGATCTAATGATACCATATTTATTCTTTCTCTATATTTTTTATGATTATGATGCTGAAATATCGATGAAACTTATCTTCTTTTCCTAGATTTATGTTTTGATGAATGTTTTTATGATCTTATGGAATACATATGAATGGATTTATGAATATGTGATGGTTGGGACAATTATTATATAGAAATCTAATACACCGGGTATAGAATAATGTTCTATGAGCTCAAATGGTATATGGGTGGTTATCCCATGCTTGAAATATAGTGTGCAAGAGGTTTTCCTAAGCCTAAAAGAGGGTACATGAGAGGTTATCAAAAACCCAAAAGAGGGTACATGGGATGTTATCCTAAGTATAAAGTAAATAAATTGGAGGTTATCCCAATAACAGCATGCTATTAATGTCTTGGTGAGTATCCTTAACATTATATTTCTTTCATTATGGTTATGACACACTTATGGAACAAACTTATGACATGATGTTTCGCTCTCATGACTCATGTTCAATGAATTTTTTATGATTTATGTCTTATGAACTACCAAGATTTATTCCATGACTCATGTTTTTGATCTAGTAATTTATAGGTATGATTTTGAAAGGTTAATATCATGTTATCAAACCCTTTATTATCATATTACATTTAAATGATTATTGATATATCTCTTGTTTGACCTTATCGTGCATCTAAGCTCACCATTTATTATGTTTCCTTTCACCAGATTTTGAAGAAAGGTTTTAAGTATGATATATCTAAGAAATGTGATATTTATGAAGAACTTAGTGGCCAATTATTTAGATCTATTATGAATAAGTTTGTTATATATCAAATTTTATAAATGCATTAAACCTCTATAGTTATAGCATGAATCATAATGTTATGTATTGAATATTCATATAATAATATGTGATATTTATGGCTAAAAATTATGGGTTTCTATAGTGCACATGTGTGTGTGTGTGTATAAAATCTAAATTTTAACTTCTCTATACTAAATGGGATGTTCCCCCTCCCCTCTGACTGAGATTGGTGATGAGATTCGGTCTTGGGTCTTTGGTTCAATATATATAATTCTATAATTTAACCCCGTATTTTTATCTATTATTTTGTTTTGTCATACAATTTTTAGAAAACAAATCATTTCTTACGAAATTATTACATCTTTTTATATGAATATTCAATACATAACATTATAATACACACTAAAATAATATTGGTTTAGTTTATTTGGAGAATATATACATACACATCTTATTTAGGTAAATTTTTTGTTATGTCCTACAACCATTTTTCACATACCATACTTAAAACCTTTCTTGATTACCTAGTGAAAGGAAATATAAGAATGGCTATGCTCAAATTCTCAGTAAGGATAAACATGAGGGATATCAATTAGTGTTCATATGAATGAATAAGATAATAATATATATATGATATCATGAACATAACTCATAAAGTTCATACCCTATTCTTCATAGATCATAAACCTGAGTCATGGAATAATAATTTATCATTTCAAATGATATAATTCATAAGAGTGATAAAACATATTAAATCAATAATGAATGATAAGCTTGGATCATAATAATGTCATAAAAGAGTGGAAAATTCATAGGTATAGAAACCATATATATATAAAGTTTAAATATCTATACTATCAAATCATAAGGGATTAGGAATAAAAAACCATTTCCCATATCATAATATATCATACATCACCACTTGTTTCCCCAGAGTGGATCAACCACATCGACTTGTTTCCTATCATGGATCATGTGCATCGACTTGTTTTCTTTAATAAATCAAGAACATAAACTTTTTTTCCATAATTATCTCATAAGATATAAAAATTTTACCAAATAATCAATGGGATGTATAATTTTTGGGCCCACCCATCACATAATTTAAACCATATATATGTGTACCATAAGATAAAAAAAACATTCATCGTATCATTATATCATAACCCATGAATAGAAAAAAGTATTCATAATAATTTCATAAATTCATCACATCATAACCATGAAAAATAAAATATTTTTATAAATATCACATAATAATAATCATAAAACATACAGATAGAGAATAAGGATGGTATCATTGGATCATTTCCTCTGTAAAAAATAAGATTCATCGAGGATGTTATCATTGTTGAAAATTTATTTAAAATATCACAAGAATTTTTATTGTGGAAAATACCATTTTCATTTTGAAACCTATTATATAAAAAATAATAGTTTCCAAAATTTTAGGGAAAATAATTTCATTTAAAAGAAAAATGCACACATGTAAAGGAAGCTTTAAATCTTTGAGTGGTCATGATGGTGGTAAATTCTGTTTATGTCATGAATTTTAAAACAAATATTTATTTAAAATTATGTAAAAAATCAAAAGAATCTTATTCTGAAAATGTAAATAATATTCCTTTGAAAATATTTTATAAAATTCAAAACATGGGTAAAAAATACATTACTCATTGTATAATAATAAAATAATTTTGAAAACATTTTAAATAAAACATTGGCATGAAAAAAGAATATTTCGCACTAAATAGTAAAACATAATAGGTTTTACTTTAAAAAATTCTTTCATTTTGGATTTTGGGACACCTTTAAGGCCTTCGGGCCACCTCAAGGCCTTCAGGCCACCTGAAGTTGCCCCAGACACACTACAAAAAAAGGAGCATTCCCAGAAGAGAATTCAGAGCAGGTGCAGTCACCAGAGCAGAGCCAAATGGATTTTTTAGAATGAGAGGGTATGGCTATGCCATCGGGACCAGACTGTGCTTTCACGGGAATCCTAGCCAAACGACCATGAGAAAGTGGAGAGATACTATCATGATGCTGATGCTGGGGAGGGGCAGTTCCTTGTAGATAGTCTGGTTGAATTTCCTAAGACCTTTGGGTCATGTAATATCCTAGGCCTACGGGCCAGGTAATATCTAAACCTACGGGCCTTGTAAGGGTTCCTCCTCATCCCTTAAAAGGGGTGTTATAAAAAATCAATAAAAATGAAGGCCTTTGAGCCATTCGGGCTAAATTCAAGCATAAATAATCCTAAATAAAATTGGATTGAGAAGTAAATCCCTTACCTCAAGTATCATATTTATTTTTAATTTTATGAAACATTTTTATAATAAATTAAAATATATTATAAATTTATTTCAAAACTATATATATATAATTATATATATGGTTTAATTATATTATATTATCACCTATTTATTTACAAGTCTTTATTAAAATCACTGTTCCGAGTGATAACCCTTTTGTTTTTCATGCACATTTTAGTTTATAAATCCTAGTCCTTATACTTTGATCATGGTTTCATTACATCTATAATATTAGTCTTTATATAAATATCATATATATTAATTATATATATATATATATTAATCCATAAAAGTTTTATATAAAAAAATAAATTACACCATTCATAGAGATGGTAGGTCATATGCACGCATGAATGTTGTTTTCACTTTTCAATGGATGACAAAAAATAATGATAAATGATAACTAACCTTTAAAGAAAAATTATTAGATCATATATATCATATATATTAATTCTATTTATCATTATTTCCATCCATTTAAATAGGAAACAAGAAATTAATCACATCACGTAGTGGAGGTGGTAGTCCACACATATTCATAAATGACGTTATCGTTTTCCAATAGATGAAGAGAAGGTGTATAATATTTTTACACAATAATAATAAAAATTAAGTAAATTTAATTTATTTAATTAATTATTTTATAATGGATACCATATATTTATTGGAGGTATAATAAGAAATAAAATTGAAAATGCTCGGTTAAGAGCTATATAAGTTTATTGAGAAACCTTATTTGAATTACATCATAATCCCTTAGGGGATGGTATTTTGGAATGAGAATAGGATCTAATATGTAGTTAGGAAATCTATAAAGATATTATGGTAGGAATTGAAAGATATTTAAGGCTCAAAATTGCTTAGGAAGATAGTAGAATATGGGCCCTTTTATAAGTGAGGATACGAGCACTCTTGGAAATACTTGAAGTATTAAATTAATATAAATTAATTTTTAGATTCACATGGTTAAAAATTGATATATTTGTAATATTTGGTGGGTATGAGTCAAAACTATCCTATAAAATAAAATTTGGACAATTTTAGGTGATGTTTTAATCCATATCTATTTCTTTTAACCCTCTATTAACCCTTTTGACAATTACCACAATATCAATGTTTTTTACTATTTAAGGGTCATGAATGTTAAAATAAGATGAATGCTTAACCATAAATGAAGTATGTATGATAGTTTTAATAATATACCATTAAATTAGATTAACATACTATTTTTATGAATTTTAAATCATTTAATAATATATTATTTATTATAAAATACCATTAATGTCAATTTTTAAACTATTCATTTAATTTGACTTTAAAAACAACATGACAGAAAAATAATTCGAATATAAACATGTAAAACGTCAATAATATGTTATATTTATCTATCAAATTCATGTAACAAAATAATTCATCAAAATTCCATTACTTTTAATATTTTTCAAATAATTTATTTTACCTTTTTATTAATTGAATTAATAAAGTGTTAGCATTGCAAAATCATTTAGGGTAATTATTTCGTCAATAAAAATTTAAAATAAATTTCCAAGACAAAAATATAATTTATATTTAACAAAAAAATTTATAACCAAACTTATCCTCTTACTATCCTTGTGTAAAAATATCAGAGATATCAAAAGTCAAGAGAGTGACATTTTGTATTTATTCTTTTCTTAAATTAATATAATAGTCCTAATCAAAGATAAATAGAACCAAATAAAAATATATTTGATTATTTTATATACATTTTTGAAATAAACCTATCCAATAGGATAAATTAAAGTTTTATAGAAATTTTAAAGACTTATCCGAAATTTTAAACCCTATTTTACCCGTTTCATGCTTGCCTAGGTGAAAGTTTTTTACTATGGTTACTATTCATATTTTACAAAAATAAAATGATTATATTTAAAATTTTGGAACTAATTTATATAAATAAATAATTTATTTTTAAAGATTAAATTTCTAGATGTGGAATAAATTAATTTAAGAGTAAACTGCAAAACACAATTAAAAAATAGTTTTTCAGAAAAATGTCTTTAATTATAAAAATGTTTTTATTAGAAATTAAACTATAAAATTGATTACAATGAACACAATTTTATTATTAATAATATAATATAAATAATTTTACTTTTAAAACATTTTTAAATGAAACTTAACTCTGTAAATTCTAGAAATAAAAATACATTTTTCAGTAAAAATTGGTATTTTTTTCACTATTCACTAGAAAGTTAATCTTTTTTGAAGAATAAAAAAAATTCACCCTAAGAAAATTTTGATATACTGATTTAAAAAATTATAACTTTTTTATGAAATATTATTCGACAAATTTTGAGAAATTAATTGTAATATTCACTCACAAAAGCATTAAAAACCATTTTTGAGGAAGATTGTTTTTTTGAAACATGTAATACTACTCAAAAATATATTTTATTTATCTTAATCATTTATACATACTTTTATTAAGAAATTTGTTTATTCCTATTTATTACACCAATTTAATTTTTAGGTTATAATGACATGCTATATTACGGTAACAACCCGTGTATTGATTGAATAATTTGTTTTTAAATTTATTATTCTTAAAAAAAATAATCACTATTAGTGAAATATATTAATAAAATTTATATGATATATATTAAAAATTTTGTTTATAAATTCATAAAATTATATTTATAGGATTTATATAGTAATAAATCCAATTTCAAGCATGAAAAAGCTATATTTTTCAAAAAGGAAATTTTTCCTTTTTTTAACAGTGCACCTATTTTAAAAATAATTTGTAAACCTTTATAAACTTTATATGAAAAAATAAAATTTATTTTTGAAATATTTATATCTAAATTATCTTAGGTTTAATTTTTGGTATTTTTTTAATAAGTTTCATTTTTTGACAAATAGTGAAAAATACTTCATTTTAATTGAAAACTTGCTTTTCATATATTTTATTTATATAGTTAAATTCAAGTTTAAATTTGTTTTAAATTATAAATATTTAAATTATGAATTTATAAATCCAATTTTTTTCATTTAAACCATTTTCATATTTAAATAGGATGTGAATACATATAGAACTTTTGAACTTTTCACTTTTAAAACTCGCTTTTTCTCTATATGTGGGATGAATTTTAAATCAAATTTTTCTAATTTTGTGAATTGTATTTTGTAAAATAGATTACATATTAAGAATAATATGTTCCAAATTAGGTTTTGATGTCAATTTTATTTTTATTGATAAAAAATTTACCATAGTTTAGAAATTAATTACCAGAGTATAAGTAAAATAGTGAAAAGGGTTAAAGTTAAAAGGTAAAAGTTTATCATAACTAAAAATTAAAAACATTTAATGGTTGGTTGGGGTTTTTTTATCAAAAATAAACATCCTAAAAAGAATTAATTAACAATATTATTCTTTTAAATTAAGTCCACCTCAATGTGGTTTTATTTAAATATAAAATGATTATTATTTTAATCACTTAAACCCACCTCTCCTCAAATATAAATACCACACCTCACCACAAAATTTCGACTCAGGGCCTTTGAGATCCTAAAATATCCACCCAAAACTCTACTTCTCATTATTTACACATCATGTTCTTCTCTTCTCACCCAAATATAATTTCTACGGTCTTTAAGCAGTCATGAAATGATGTGACATTCAAGAGGTACTTTTTAAAAAACATATCTCTTAATTTATTTTATTTTACTACTTTCTCTTCAAATACTTCTTCCATAAAAGAATGAAAACTAAATAATCATGTATATAATATATTTTTAGATTTCTAATTTAATATCTCATATTCATTTCATTTCTAATATTCTCTTATTTAAAGAAACAAAACTTTTGTCCAAATCCCGTCGGTATACCGTATCTGGGAATAATGATTTTTCATTTTCCATTACCACATTCGTGGATAGTCCTAAAAGTATCATTATTATTAATTAAGATTGATATAGGTATATTATAGACTATTTAAATTTATTTAACTAAAATAAATACATAATATTAAATAACATGAAACGAGTTTGTAATGTTTGAAAAAGGCCACCAAAATAAACTAAACTTTTAGCATTAATGTTTTATCTAATGAATCATCCTCATGTCAGAAATAAAAATGATATATAGGACCATTAATACCTATGAATGTTAAGTAATAATATTCTATTCCATTTATTTAGTTATAATTTTGTTTTACAAGAACATCCATAATTTTACACGAATTAATCGATCATGAAAACATGAAACAAACACACCCAAAACCATGAAAATTTTGAAATATTATTAATACAGGGGTCATAAGATGTTATAAAATAATCACAAAATGTATTATAAATATTATTTTTTTAATGATTTAATAATATTCTTTAAACCATTATAAATGATGTTTTAACACATTTGAAGGATGTCGAAAGAGAGGTAACCCAATTTCGATTCTTTGAGTTAAACTTCAAATTATTTGGTAATGTATTTTTAGGATTATGTGTAAAATTAATTTTTATTTTATTTATGTTGTATTTTTAATTGTTTTATGTGTGTTTAAATCAAATATACTTTATCTATTCCTTTTATTTATTCCCACTTAAAAGATATGATATTTGAAAGGGACTTTATTTTTTAAAAAATACTCTTTTAAAGTTATTTTTCAAAAAGAATATTTTTTTATATATATTTAATTAATGGAATTTTAATATTTCATATAAATTTAATATTTTGAATATTAAATTACAAGTTTATATGGTTACTTTCAAAAAAATAATTTTTTTGTATGTGCATTGTTTTTCAAAATGAAAAGTTAATTTCCCTCAAAGATTATTTTTTTGATGTAATCCTTCATAATTTATGTTTATGTTTTGGTTCATAGTAATTGTTTCTAATGATTCTTAGTTACATGATAAACCAACTATAGGTGGTTACATGGTAAACTAGTGACAATTGGTTATATAATAAACCAATGAGGTGTAGTTCCATGATAAACCATGTATGTGTGGCTACATGAAAACCTCCAATATATTGGGTACTCCAGAGTTAAAGGTTGACCATATTGGTTACTCAATTAGTAAGATTAATTTTGAAAATGATTTCACAAGTCACCTAATTATATATTAGATTATTTTTATTTAGTTTATTTCCAAAATTTAATATGTTGATCTTTTAGAAAATATCATTCATTTTTTTCGAATAAAAAGGATCGTTTTTATGAATTTTTTTTACGGATTTTCACTAGGATAACATGTTTTATTTATTTCCATTACTAAACTTTTGGATCATCCCAAGTTTTAATTTTTTTTCGCCATATTTAACCTATAATAGAGATAAATATAAGAAAAAGGGGAAAACAATGATGATTTTACATGAATAGAAAACATGTTTTATTTTAAAAGGGTTTCCTTTGGTGAAAAAGAGGGATAATGTGTATATGATTCCTCTTGTAATTTAATGGTTAACTTTTTACGAGTTGGAATAATTATAAAAAACTCCTAAAATATATTTTTGAAAGGAAAGTGCTTTATATCATTAAAATAGCTAAAATATGATTTGTTTAAGGCTTGGTACTTATAGTTGGTATCCGAGTATAGTTTTTATAACTATAGAGATTAGGATATTGTTAATAGAATACCTATTAATTATTTTGAACTCAATGGTTAATTTTAATTGATATATAATTTGAATATTTCTATATTGGTTCCTCTAATATATGTCTCTTCAGAGGGATTTTCCATAGGGGAAATAAGAAAAATGTTGTGGGAAGGTATCACAAGGAAACAATCCTTCCAAATCAGTATATCGAGATGGTTGGAATTAGAACAAATAATTTTTTTGCAGTGATGGATCAGTTGAAATAATATATAATTGGTGGTGGTATCTATACAAGGGAGCATCTAGATCAACCAAAGATGAATATTTCTACAGTGGTTCATTTTATGAGCCTATATTATCCTTATTTTAGTGAAAACTTAGATCCAGTGGTAGCTGAAGGATGGATAAAATCCTTCAAAAAGATATTAGAAGTTACAGGATGTTTGGAAAACTAAAATATAACTCTATAAATTTATCATTTTTAAGGTGAAGCTGATCTATGGTGGTCTCTGGTTAAGAATACCAAAGATAAAGATGATTTGGAAATTATTGAATGGGATGACGTAAAGATATTTTTTCTAAAAATGTATTTTTCTAATACAATTTGCCTCATAATAATGAAAAAATTACATAAAATAAGGTAGAAGGATGAATATTATGTAGCTTCATATGAATCCAACTTTACAAGACTATCTAGTTATATACCCAATTTTTTTCGGGACATTTATAGTTAAATTAATAGATTTTAGTCTATTTTAAAACAAAGTTTACTAATATATTTGTATTCATGTAATTTAAAAAGCTATAAGAAACATGTTTGTTATGATGAAAAATTTTAGATGGATTTTTTTGACAAGTACGTGCCTCAGGATGAAAATAATAAGAAGTGGTCAGGTTGGAAGGCATTCAAGAATAATTCATCAAATAAATTTGTAGGTTATAAAATTAATTTCCCTACTTGTGAAAAGTGTGGTAAGAAGTACAATAGGGAATGTCTCTTCATAAGTAGGAAATTATTTTGATGTGGAAATATTGTTCACATGGATCATGACTATAAGGAAAATGAGAAGATAAATAATAAAAAGTTGATGGTAAAATTCTTTAATTACAATGAGTGGTGAAATTATTCTAATGTGTGTCTAAATTTATCCACTTAGGCAGGAAATCAACAAGATATGTAATAGAAGGGTTTAGAAAAGTATTCATATATTACAACAGATTATTTGGTTTCATAAAATGAATTAAGGACAGATATGTTATTTTTGTTTTGAAAATATGAAACTACCTTATTTGACACTAGATTCTCTCATTCTTTTATTTTTGACAAATTCACAAGAATACTAAAAATATCACATCATGAAAGTATGATATAAATTTTATTAAAAAACCTAGGTGTAAGTATTAAATTAACCAAGATTTATAAGTATATTCCTATCATTGTCTATAACAACCCATACTTCACATACATTATTAGTGATTCAAAATGGAAGCACACTTATTACAACATATAACAAAACCATGAAAGGACCGTATAGGTATAATGTCTTTAGAAACTAGGAAACATAAACAACTGGTTCATAAATCATCTACATTGTCTCCCATTTATTTCATCATATCTAGAGTCTCTTTTGGCATATCCTACTTAATAACCTTCTTCCTGACCTGGGGAAAGAAAAAATACAAAAGGGTGAGATCAAATGCTTAGTAAGGGTAAAAAAAAGAAATATCAATCACATCATATTCATAAGAACATAACATTTTGTAAATCTTAACCTGCAAAAGAGATCATAATTTCATAACATGGGATAAATCATAGTAGTGAAATGTAATCCCAATAATCATAACATAAAACACAAAACTTCTTGGCATACACACATAATCATAGAAAATCATTTCTTAGTAGTCAAGACTCATAGACAATACTATCTTAGCGGAAAAAGTCCATTTCTGAACCGAGTTCACTCCTCATTTCAGTCCTGTTTCACTGAACCTGTTTAACCTGCCATTCCAGCCATGTCTATCTCATGAGATATAAATATTTACCCAATTCATTGGAGGTAGATATAGGTCCCACACATCTCATAATGATACCATTCTTATGTGTGCCACAAAATCAAAAAAAATCATACATCATTGCATAACCCATGTAATAAAAATGGGATTCTTAAACATCGTGACATCATAAAAAAATTCATATAAGATAAATTAATTCATAAAAATAATTCCATCACAACATAATCAAATCAATGTAATAATAGGGATAGAAACATAACCCTATATTATCATATATGGAAAATAATTTTGATAAAACACTTGAACTCCATTCTTGGGAAAAATATCCTTTCTACTTCAAAAACATTTTTCCTTTCTTAACATGTCATACAATTTTAAAGTAAAATAAGTTGATTAAAAATAAACTTGAAAACTTGTAAAGTAATCTTCTTGTAAATAATGTTTTAAAAATCCATTCATGCCGTATAAGCTAAAAAAACTTTCTTCTCGTACTTATGTCGGAAAAGTCAAAAAGTACCTCGTACGAAAAACAACAAAAGATTCCTTTAATATCTTTTACTAAAAACTCACCGAAGGGTAAAATTGGATTTAAACAATTGTAGGAGGATATAAATTATATTACATATTGAGGAAACATGTATGTGGATGATAAATATTCCCCAGTAAATTCAGAAGTATAAACGATCTCGGATAAAAATTTAGATCGCGAGATTATCCCTTACCTTAGGTCCGATTTGCTTCGTAAGTGTCCGATCCTCCTGTATAATGATTTAAATAATGTTATTAACTTATTCCAGAATCATACTTATTTTTATGATATCATATATGGTCATATTCTTAGATTCTTATTAGTAATATTTCATTGTTACCTGTTATTCGGGTGTCTATTGCTTTTTGTTCTTATGCGTGTTTTGTCGAATAAATTCTTATTATTCTTTTTAGGTTATATACACATCATTTCCAGAATTGTATTAGTGTAATATATATCATATTAATTCATTCAATTCATTTATATAATCATTATGCAATGAAGATCATGTAGAACGAGTCGCATCACATCGCGAAGATGGTATTCCGTACGTACGCACGAGCGATGATATCGTTCCCATGATCGTGGGATTTTATTGCAGTGTATGTATACTATTTCCGAATCAATACCACTTTAAAATAATCATATATAGTTATTTATTTTCACCATTATACCCATCCAAGTAAGGTGGTGGTGGAAAATATATTACACCACGACGTGGAGACGGTATTCCGTACATATGCAAGCGCAGTGATTTCATTTTCCATAGGATGGATAGATGGTGAAATAGGGTTGTTTCATAATTATATTAACGTATCCATATATTAGTGATAATGACGTTATTACTTCATAATTAAACAACTAAATAAGAAGAAGTGGAAGAATAAATAAAGTTGAAAGAATCGGTAACGGACATTACCTCTTCTTTGAAGCGCCTCTTTGAGACCTCCTTTTAGGGCACTAAAATTGGTCTGTGAAGAAGAACAGACCTTTAGGATGTTTCTAGAGAAGTGAAGAAGAGAATTTGGCAGGGTTTGGATGAGCTTGAAGGCTCAAAGTGGTGTGAGGAAGAGAGGGAGGAGGTGCCCTTTTATAAGGGAGGAGAGGGGAACCTCCGGAAAAACTAAAAATATTATTTTATTATAAAGTCATATTCGATTTTTAATAGCTCAAAATTGATTTATTTTATAGCTAAGGTGGGGATGGGTCGAAATACTCTCATCCAATATAATTTAGAAAAGTTTTGGTTTCTATTTTAACCTTATCATTTAGATTTAACTTTAAGTTATATAATTTTAATTTTACCGTGTCGTCTTGTTTTCTTACACTATAAGGTTAATAAACTTACTATAACAAGACAAAAGAACCCCAATCTGTTTATTATTAATATATATAACCTTATCTATGTCATTTGGCTGATACTGAGATTTTTGATAATAAAATAACAATTAATAATATAATATTTGTTTTAAAAACTATTTTATGTCAATTTTGACACTATTTGGTAATTGATTTTTATGAAAATTATAACAGAATGATTAGTTCAAAATAAGTTAATTAAATCAATAATAACATGTCATATTAACATATAAAATTATTGGAATTCATAAAAAGTCTAAAATTACATTTATTTTTTTATTTATAAGATAAATTATGTGAATATTTCATTAATAAGATAATTACTGCATCATCATTGTGTCATAAATAAATTAAAATATTTAAAGTGTAAAAATAAGAAATAAATTATCATTATGTAGGAAATCATTTCATATTTCTAATGAATATTTATAGTCTAAGTTATCTTATGTATAACCCTATATTAAAAATGATTTAGTTATTAAACATTGATTTTAACTATTTTAACCCTTCTTTAAATAAATTAATATTAAATGTCCTAATCTAATCCAAGTGGGTCTAAATGGTCATATTTTATTCCTAAGGATGTTTTTGGTCGAATTACACTTATCCAATATAATCAGGACATGTGTTAGGGTAATAATAATAACATTTTTACCTTAATTACCCTATTAACTTTTAACCGTGGTAAAAAAAGTAAAAAGTTACTATTCACCAAAAATTATTTTCATCTCATTGAACCACATTTTACTTACTGACATCAACCGCGTATCTCGGATTTTTGAAATTCCATTCACAAAAGCGGTAAAATTATGTTTTATGTAAATTTGCAAATTCTCCTAGGAGGTGGGTAAAAGACGGTCAAAAGTTAAATAAAATTTTCATATATCTAAAATTTCTATAAAATGACTCCAATGAATTACATTGAACTTATATAGGTATTATGTATCATTTTTTACCTAAAATAAATTTAAATAAAATAAATAATTATTTAAATAAAAAGTCGGGTTTTAAATAGTAACCCAGTGTTTTCACTATTCATCAAAAATTGAATGTTTTCAGAAAAAATAGAAAAATTTCACACTAGGCTAATTTCGATATTCCGAAACCAAAAATGAAGTCCATTTTGAAAAATAAAATTTTTTAAATTTCAAAAAGTGGTTATTACTATTCATAACGGCTAGTTTTAATAATATTTTAATAACATATCATTGTTTAGTGAAACTCGATATTGCGTACGACGCAAGCTATCGAGGAAGGTCGCGATTGCATGTAAAGAAAGCCAAGCTAGTGTTGTGTGTAGTGAAAGATTCCTTTGATGATTTATATAACATAAAAACAAAATATTTCTCATAAAATTCTCGGGTGTTACATTCTACGCCCCTTAAAATGAATTTCGCCCTCGAAATTCGTCACTTTGTAACAAACAGATGAGGATACCTCTCCCTCATCATATCCTCAAGCTCCCACGTAGCTTCTTCTAATTGGTGGTTCCTCCATAAAACTTTCACCAAGCGAGTAGTCTTGTTCTCTAGGACTTCTTCACTACGATCCAAAATCTCTATCGGCTATTCTTCATAAGAAAGATCTTGCTCCAGCGGTACAACTTCTGAGCTGAGTACATTTGAAGGATGAGGTATGTAATTTCTCAGGAGAGATACATGGAACACGTCGGGAACTTGGGAGAGATTCGGTGGAAGCACCAATTGGTAAGCTACCTTCCCAACACGATTCAGAATTTCGAAAGGACCGATATACCAAGGGCTCAGCTTTCCCTTCTTTCCAAATCTCATTACTCTCTTTCAAGGAGATATTCATAAGAATAATTTATCACCCACTTCAAACTGTAGTACTTTTCTTCAGCTATCGGCATAACTTTTTTGTCGACTCTGAGTTTCTCTTATGTGTTGTTGAATAGATCGGACCTTTTCGTCCATACCATCAACAAGATCAGGTCCTAATAGTTTTCTTTCCCCAACTTCATCCCAGCAAGTTCGAGTCCTGTATTTCTTTCCATAGAGAGCTTCATAAGGAGCCATCTGAATACTGGAGTGAAAGATATTATTATAAGAAAATTCCACCAAAGGTAGGTGTTAATCCCAACCACCTTTGAAATTCATATAGCAAGATCTCAACATATCTTCTAGAGTTTGAATTGTCCTCTCAGAATGACCATCTATCTGAGGATGATAAGAAGTGCTGAAACTCAACTCTGTATCCAGAGTATGCTGAAGACTTCACCAGAACATTGAGGTAAACCTCAGATCCCGATTAGATATTATAGAAAGTGGTACTCCATGAAAGCTTACCACTTCCTTTACATATATCCTGGCAAGCTGATCTAGAGAGAAATCATATCTAATAGCAATGAAGTGTGCATACTTTGTAAGACAATCAACTATGACCCAGATAGCATTATTTCCTTTGGATGTTTTAGGAAGTCCAGTGACAAAGTCCATAGTTATGTTTTCCCATTTCCATTCAGTTATGGGTAATCATTGTAACATCCCCTTAGACTTATGTCTCTCAACTTTAACTTGCTGACAAACCAAGCATCGAGAGACATATTCAGCAACATCTCTTTTCATGCCATCCCACCAGAAGTACTCTTTCAGGTCCCTATACATCTTAATGCTTCTAGGATGAATAGAGAATGAAGAACTATGAGCCTCATCCAACAACTCCTTCTTTAATTAGAGGATGCTAGGAACACAAACCCGATTCCTGAACTTTATTATCCCATCACAATCAGGGTTGAATTCAGGAACATTTCTCACCTTATTTTGTAACTCTATATCTTCTTTTTGTGCCTCTTTAATATTCACATGTATAGATGGTTGAACATTCATTTGATAAAGATAATATTTTCCCCTTTCATTATAATTCCAAGATCCATCCTTTGTAAATCCATAAATATTGGATCTTTTGTGATCCTCATCATGGATAAGCTTGCATGGTCTTGTCGGCTTAATGCATCTGCAACCTTGTTTGCTTTTCTAGGCTGGTAATGAATTGAGCATTCGTAATCCTTAATCAGCTCCAACCATCTTCTTTGGTACATATTCAGATCCTTTTGTGTGAAAATATACTTTAAGATTTTATGACCAGTATAAATGTCACACCTTTCTCCATAAAGATAATTACTCCAGATCTTTAATGAAAAGATTACTACAGATAACTCCAAATCAGGAGTTGGGTAATTTTTCTCATGGATTTTCAACTGTCGTGAGGCATAAGCTATCACCATATCATTTTGCATGAGAACACACCCCAATCCCTTCTTGGATGCATCACTGTAGATCACAAAACTTTCTCCACTACAAGGAAGTGTGAGCACTGGTTCACTGGATAACCTTATTTTCAAATCCTTGAAATTCTATTCACAATCCTCCATCCACAGAAACTTAACTCCTTTTCGATTCAACCTGGTGAGTGGACTAGATAATCGTGAAAAAACTTTCAAAAAAATTTGATAATATCCAGCCAAACTAAGAAAACTTTGGATCTCGGTTACTGTTGTTGGTCTTGACCATCTTTCTATAACCTCTGTTTTTTGCTGGATCCACAGATATCCCCTCTTTTGATATTATGTGACCCAAAAATGAAAATTTTTGAATCCAAAATTCACACTTGGTAAATTGGTCATAAATATTCTCCTTTATTAGGGTCTTTAATACAATTCTGAAGTGATCTTCATGTTCTTCCTTGCTCTTTGAATATACAAGAATATCATCTATAAAGACAACCACAAATTGATCAAGATAGTCTCTAAAGACTCTATTCATCAGATCCATGAAGATAGCAGGGGAATTAGTAAGACCAAATGGCATCAATATAAATTCATAGTGTCCATACCTTGTACAGAAAGCCGTCTTTGGAATATCCTCCCTTTTGACCCTTAATTGATGATACCCTGAACAAAGATCAATCTTGGAAAAATATTGAGCTCCGTGTAGTTGGTCAAAAATATCATCAATGCGTGGGAGAGGATATTTGTTCATGATAGTGATCTTGTTAAGTTCTTGATAATCAATGCAGAGTCTCATTGATCCATCTTTCTTCTTAACAAACAGAATAGGTTCTCCCCAAGGTGACGCACTAGGGCGTATGAATCATTTATCAAGATTCTCTTGGAGTTGCTTCTTCAATTCCTGCAACTCAATTGGGGCCATTATATAAGGTTTCTTTGAAATAGGCAAAGAACCCGATACGAGTTCTATTGAAAACTCTACCTCACAATTTGGTGGAAGACCCAACAATTCCTCCGTAAAGACATCATCAAACTCCTGTAAAATGGGAATATTCTTAATCATGAGTTTCTCTCTAACCATTTGAGATAAATAACCCTCATTTAGTGGAATCAAGACCCATAAGATGGAAGAAATTTCCACTGGAAGGTTATGTTCATCCTTGCATCGATAGAACATCATAGATTGATCTGGAATATGAAATGTGACTTCCCTTATTTGGAAATTGATATGAGCTCCATATAAAGAAATCCAATACATGCCAAGAATCACATCAAATTCCACTATAGGAAGGATCACAAGATTTGCAGGAAGCACTTTCCCACAAAATTCAATCAGAGAAGAATTATAAACTTTTGATGCTACTGTTGTGCCATTAGGGGTTGTCACAGCTAGCTCAACATCTAATTGTTGAGGTAATACGACGATACCCTTAGAAAATTCTTCAGAAATAATAGAGTGGATGGATCCAGAATCAAATAAAACATTTGCTACTTTAGAGCGGATGGTAAGTGTACCTTTCACCACTTCGTCGTCGTACTCCACATTGCTGATAGAAATTACATGTGACTTTACTTTTTCTTTATCCTTAAGAGTTTGTTGACGTCGATCATCATCAACAACCCTTAGATTAGGGCATTGATTGGCATAATGTCCCATTTCCTTTCACTTGTAACATTGAAGTGTAGGAGGTGCACTCTGTGTATCCTTTTCTTTGTTCGCATCACTAGACATCTTCTTCCCATCATTGTGGCATTCAAGTGCCCGATGACCTTCCTTTCTACATTTGAAACATTTACTTGTCCCTTTAAGACAACTCCCTCCATGTTTCTTTCCACACTTTCCTTCTTAGCAAACCCATATGATTAATGGGTTACTCCAATATTCGTCTCAACTTTGAGAGCACATCAAACGATTTCCTCGTAGCTATTGAAGTCCCTTATTGCTAACACCCTTTGAAGAGTTGGTTTTAAGCCACTAAAGAATTGATTGATATTACTCTCAGGTTGGATAATAATACGAAAAGAATACCTTGCAAGTCTTGTAAAATTTTCTTCATATGTACCAACAGATTCATCATCCTTTTGCTTTAGTTCAAGAAACTCCTTCTCCATCTTTGTTCGAAGAATACGAGGGAAGTACTTATTGAAGAATAAGTTCTTGAACTCGTCCCATTCCATGGACTAAATTTCATCCCATTGACTCGTATTATAAATAATATTACACCATTGATCAACATATCCATCCAAACGATACACTGCTAAGATGACTTTAACATGTTCAGAACATTGAAGAACTGAACATATATTTTCAGTGGTACTGATCCATTCTTTAGCTACTAATCGATCAGAAGACCCGCTGAATGAAGGTGGACGCTGCCTCATGAAAGATTCAACATAATGTTGCTCCTTCCTTTGCTCTTTTGGAAGTCCTCCATGATTCATAGATTGAGAAATTTGTGTGAGCATGGCTACAAGATTTTTTATTCTAGCTCCCATAACGTTTGGTTGCTCAGGGGGACAATCATTGCATTGCACGTCGCATTCTGCATTAACACGGTTCCTTCGAGTTCCAGCCATTGAATAAAACCAAGAAGAATAGTGTGAGAAACACTAATTATAATAGGAAAAACACATAATCAAGAATAAAATTTTACACTTAAGGTATTATCATTGGTTATTCATGGTCATTTCTAAAACACTAAGATCGTGTTCTATGCTTAGTCTTATCCTTAGGGTTTTTACTAAGGCTTTCACTTCCTAGTTTCCAAAGGTTGACTATAACTTTCCTTTGATACCAACTATAATGAACCTTACTTTACATACATTGTTAGTAATTCAAAATTGAAGTACACTTATTACAAAATATAACAAAACCATGCAAGGACTGTATAGGTATAGTCTCTTTAGAAACTGGGAAACATAAACAACTGGTTCATAAATCATCTACGTTGTCTCCCATTTATTTATCATATCTAGAGTTCCTTTTGGAATATACTACTTAATAACCTTCTTCCTGACCTGGGGAAAGAAAACATACAAAAGGGTGATCTCAAATTCTCAGTAAGGTTAAACAAAAGAAATATTAATCACATCATATTCATAAGAATATAAAATTTTGGAAATCTTAACCTTCAAAAGAGATAATAATTTCATAACATGGGATAAATCATAGTAGTGAAATGTAATCCCAATAATCATAACCTAAAACATGAAACTTTGTGGTATGCACACATAATCATAGAGAATCATTTCTTAGTAGTCAATACTCATAGCCAAGACTATCTTAGCGGAAAAAGTCCATTTCTAAACCGAGTTCACTCCTCGTTTCAGTACTATTTCACAAAACCGGTTTAACCTGCCATTCCAGCCATGTCTATATCATGAGATATAAATCTTTACCCAATGCATTGGAGGGAGATATAGGTCCCACCCATCTCATAATGATACCATTTTTATCTGTGCCACAAAATAAAAAAATATCATACATCATTGCATAAACCATGTAATAAAAATGGGATTCTTAAACATCGTGACATCACAAAAAAATTCATATAAGATAAAGGAATTCATAAAAACAATTCTATAACAACATAATCAAATCAATGTAATAATAGGGATCGAAACAGAACCATATATGATTTTAGATGGAAAATAATTTTGATAAATCAATTGAACTCCATTCTTGAGGAAAATATCCTTTCTACTTCAAATTTTTTTTTACTTTCTTAACATGTCATACAATTTTAAACTAAAAGAATTTGATTAAAACTAAACTTGAAAACTTGTAAAGGAATATTCTTGGAAATAATGTTTTAAAAATCCATTCATGACGTATAAGTTAAAAAAACATTCTTCTCGTACTTATGTCTGAAAAGTCAAAAAGTACCTCGTACGAAAAATGACAAAAGATTCTTTTCATATCTTTTACAAAAAAACTCACCGAAGGGTAAAATTGGATTTAAAAAATTGTAGGAGGATATAAATAATATTAAATATTGAGAAAACATGGATGTGGATGATAAATATTCCCCAGTAAATTCTGAAGTATAAACAATCTCGGATAAAAATTGAGATTGCGAGATTGTCCCTTACCTTAGGTCCGATTTACTTCGTAAGTGTCCGAACCTCCTGTATAATGATTTAAATAATGTTATTGACTTATTTCAGAATTATAATTATTTTTATGATATCATATATGGTCATATTATTAGATTATTATTAGTTATTTATTTGCACCATTATACCCATCCAAGTAAGGTGGTGGTGGAAAATAGATTACACCACGACGTGGAGACGGTATTCCATACGTATGCACGCGCGGTGATTTCATTTTCCGTAGGATGGATAGATGGTGAAATAGTGCTGTTTCATACTTATAATAACATATCAGTATATGAGTGATAATTATGTTACTACTTCATAATGAAACAACTAAATAAGAATAAGTGGAAGAAGAAATAAAGTTGAAAGAATCGGTAACGGACATTACCTCTTCTTTGAAGCACCTCTTTGAGACCTCCTTTTAGGGCACTAAAATTGGTCTTTGAAAAATACCAGGACCTGTGTGATGTTTCTAGGGAAGTGGAGAAGAGAATTTGGTAGGGTTTGACCAATCTTGAAGGCTCAAAGTGGTGTGAGTAAGATAGGGAGGAGGTTCCCTTTTTTAAGGGAGGAGAGGGGCACCTTAGGAAAAACTAAAAATATTATCTTATTATAAAGTTATATTCGGTTTTTAATAGCTCTAAATTGATTTATTTAGAATCTAAGGTGGGGATGGGTCTAAATAATCTCATCCAATAGAATTTATACAAGTTTAGGGTTCTATTTTAACCTTATCATTTAGATTTAACTTTAAGTTAGATAATTTAACTTTTACCGTGTCTTCTTGTTTTATTACTCTATAAGGTTAATAAACATACTATAACAAGAAAAACGAACCCCAAGTTGTTTATTATTAATATATATAACCTTATATAAGTCATTTGGCCGAACAATTTGATTTTTGGGAATAAAATAACAATTAATAATATAATATTTGTTTTAAAAACTATTTTATGTAAATTTTGAAACTATTTGGTAATTGATTTTTGTGAAAATCATAACAGAGAGATTAGTTCAAAGAAAGTTAATTAAATAAATATTAACATGTCATATTAACATATAAAATTATTTTAATTCCTAAAAAGTATCAAATTACAATTATTTGGGTATTTATAACATCAATTATTTCAATATTTCATTAATAATATAATTACTACATCATCATTGTGTCATAAATAAATTAAATTATTTAAAGTCTAAAAATTACAAATAAACTACCATTAAGTAGGAAATCGTTTTATCTTTCTAATTAATATTTATAGTCTAATTTATCTTATGTATAACCCTATATTAAAAATAATTTAGTTATTAAACTTTGATTTTATCTATTTTAACCCTTCTTTAAATAAATTAATATTAAATGTCCTAATCTAATCCATGTGGGCCTAAATGGTCATATTTTATTCCTAAGGTTGTTTTTGGTCTAATTAAAATTATACAATAGAATTAGTACATGTGTTATGGTAAGAATAATTACATTTTTACTGTTAATTACCCTATTTACTTTTAACCGTGGTAAAAAAAGTAAAAAGTTATTATTCACCAAAAATTATTTTCAAATCATTGAACCACATTTTACTTATCGAAATCAACCATGTCTCTCGGATTTTTGAAATTCCATTCACAAAAGCAGTAAAATTAAGTTTTATGTAAATTTTCAAATTCTCCTAGGAGGTGGGTAAAAGACTGTCAAAAGTTCAATAAAATTTTTATATATCTAAAATTATTATAAAATGAATCCAATGAATTACATTGAACTTATATAGGTATTATGTATAAATTTTGACCTAAAATAAATTTAAATAAAATATATAATTATTTAAATAAAAAGTTGGTTTTTAAATAGTAACCTAGTGTTTTCACTATTCATCAAAAATTGAAAGTTTTCAGAAAAAATACCAAAATTTCACCCTAGGATAATTTTGATATTCCGAAACCAAAAATGAAGTCCATTTTGAGAAATAAAATTTATAAAATTTCAAAAAGTGGTTATTACTTTTCATAACAGCTAGTTTTAATAATATTTTAATAGCATGTCATTGTTTAGTGAAACTCGGTATTGCGTATGACACAAGCTATCGAGGAAGGTCGCGATTGAGTGTAAAGAAATCCAAGCTAGTGTTGTGTGTAGTGAAAGATTCCTTTGATGATTTATATAACATAAAAACAAAATATTTCTCATAAAAGTCTCGGGTGTTACATTGTCAGTGAAATAGTCTTTCCTATAAATCTTTTTAAGCTATCAATAGTTGAGTTTGATATTATATTGGGTATGGATTGGATTTTAGTTAACCATTATAATATAGATTTAATATCTAAGAAATAATTTTTCAATGATTTATTACCTTTAATAACCTACCAAGAGGTAGAGAAATTGATTATAAATGGTAGTCAAAGTCACATACCTCATATCATTAAAAAAATTGAACTATTCTGATTAGTGATGTACCGATTTTGAATGAATACATGGATATTTTTAAAAATCATTTTCTTGGTTTTATTATGGATTAAGAGGTTGAGTTTATTTTTGACTTATTCCATCATGCCATACTTATTTATAACCCCCTCACAAAATGACATATGTATAACTTTTGAAACTAAAAATGAAATTACAGGAATTTCTAGATAAAGTATTCATTTCACTTAGCACTTTACCATGGCGTTCTCATATTTAGTTTGTTAAAATGAAATATGGTTCAATGATCCTTTTTATTAATTATATATATTTTAATAACACCATTGTTAAGAACAATCACCCTTTGACTCATATCAGTTATTTTTCTAATCAGGTCCAGGGTGTGAAGTACTTTTCAAAGATTGATCTGAGGTCGGGTAACCATCAACTAAAGGTAAAGGAGGGAGAAATCCTGAAAACAAAATTTTGGAATAAATATGGTATTATGAGTTCTTATTTATGCCATTTGGGTTGAAAAATTCCCATTCTATATTTATAGATCTTATAAACAATGTCATTCTTAGTTTTTTGGATAAGTTTATGGTTTTTTTGTTGATGATATTTTGGTTTATTAAAAAATTTATTAGGATCATAAAAAACATATAAGGATTATTTTAAAAACCATTAATGAAAATAACTAATATGTTAAATTTAGAAAATTTGATTTTTTATAACATATTTATTTTCCTGGGAGCATTATAAGTAATGATGGAAATACTATTGATCCTTCCAAAACAAAAGTAGTCAATGAATGTTCAAGAACCTCAAATATTACTAAGATTCATTGTTTTATTATATTAACATGCTATTATGGATGATTTTTTGAAAAACTTTCATGGTTATCTAGCTACTAACTAAGTTAACAAGAAAAGGAGTAAAATTTATTTGGACAAAATAATGCGATGATTGTTTTTAAGAATTAAAAATAAGATTTGTAAATGCCCTAGTTTTCCCCTACCCTCAAGGAATAGTGATTTTGTTATCTGTAGTGATGTTTTCTATGATGAATAATTATTATGTAATTTTTTATACTTCATGAAAATTTAAATATCATGAGAAAAATTATCCTACACATGATTTGGAATTAGATTCTATGGTTTGTGATTTAAAAATATAGATACATCACTTATTTGGAGCCAAGTGTAAAACATATACTAATATTAGAAGTTTGAAGAATATATTTATATAAAAATATTTGAAATTTATGTATAGAAGGTGGATGGAATTGATTAAGGATTATGATTTCAAAATATATTACCACCATGGAAAAGAAAACAAAGAGGCTGATGCCTTGAGTAAGAAACATCTTTCATCATAAACCATGTTACATTTGAAAAATACCATTTGGTTAATGAATTAATGAATTTTGGAATAGAATTTCTAGATTCAGGTAATTTCTATTTTTTTTAGTGAAATTTCCTCTGTCGAATAGAATTAAGTATAAGCATAATGATGAACATGAGTTATAGAAAAAGGTAGATTTGGTTAAAGATGGAAAGTTTTCGAAATTTAGCATTGATAAATATTGTGTTTTGATATCTGGGAAGTGATTATGTGTTCCAAGTGATTCATATTTTAAGAAAAAGGTTTTTAGTGAAGCTCTTAGTTCTCCATTTTCAGTTCATCTTAGAAGCACTAAGATGTATAGAGAACTTCAAGAGTATTACTAGTTGGATGGAATGAAACAATATATTTATGAACTAACCCTGAAGTGTTTGAGTTTTTAGTAGGTGAAATAATAATGAAAGTTATCAAAGGTAATTATTTAACCATTTCTCATACAAGATTGGAAATGGGAGAATTTAACCATTGATTTCATAGTTGGATTGCTGAAGGCTTATTGAGGTAACAATATGATTAGTGTTATTTTTGATCAACTAAATAAATCTAAACATTTCATTTTTTTATTATAAATACTATGTCTTTATATAATATTCTTAACTTTACATTAATAAGATATCCAGGTTACATGGAGCTACTCTCTCTATTATATCTGACTGTGAACCCAGGTTTACTTCTAATTTCTAGAAGGGAATAAAAAATTATTTGGGAATTGAATTTAATTTCACCACCTCTTTTTATTCTAAATCCAATGGATAGTCTAATAAAAATATTTAGACATTAGAGGATATACTTTGATTATATTAAATGGGATTACTAGGGATGTTAGGATGAATATTTTTCTTTGGTTGAGTTTTCATATAATAAAAGTTTTTTTCTAGTATACAGATGGAAAATTATGAGGAATTATATGGAAAGTGGTGTTTAACTCCATATTTTTGTGATGAAGTAGAATAAGGGAACTCATTGAGACCAATACTGGTTGAGGAAATGGTGGAGAAGGTGAAGGTAATTCAGAAACACATGAAGTCATCTCATAGAATAAATAAAAGTTATACAGATAACTGGAGGAAAGTTGTTTATTTTGAGATAGGTGATCATGTCTTTTTCTATTTTTCTCTGTGGAAAAGTTTTATTCTTTTTGGTAAGGGAAGATGATTCTGTGTTTCATTGGACCCTATGAAATCATAGAGAAAGTTGGATTAATTTCTTAATAAGTGGGTTTGCCTCTATGTTTATCCTAGGTAAAAAATGTTTTCTATGTATAGATGATAATAAACTACTCTCTAGAGTCACCTCATGTTTTGATCCTTTAAGTAGTTCATTTAGAAGTGAATATTTCTTATGGGGAACAAAAAGTTTAGGTTCTTGACCATAGAGAGAATGTGTTGCAAAATTAGGTGATTCATTAGGTTAAGTTTTTATGGTAAGACCATATAGTTGAAGAAGAAACAAGTTAATATGAAAATGATATGAGGAAAAAATTTAACCACTGTATGGTAAGTGAATAAAATTGAGAGGACGCAATTTCCAAAAGTGGGGGAGAATGTAATAACCTAGGTACTAATAGATTTTTTTTTTCAAATTTATTATTCTTATATTAAAATAATCACTACTAGTAAAACATCTAAATAAAATTTATATGATATATATTCAAACATATTTTTCTAAATTAATCTAATAACTTTGATAGTATTAAGATAAAAATAAATCCAATTTTAAGAATAAAAGCTATATTTTCCAAAAGGCAATTCTGCCACCTTTTAACGGTGTACGTTTTATAATTTTTTTTGAAACTTTTATAAATTTTATATGATAAAGTAATATTAATTTTTTAAATAGATATATTAAAATTATCTTAGGTTGATTTTTTTTAATTTTTCTAACAATTTTCATTTTTTGATAAATAGTGAAAAATACTGTATTTTAGTTGAAAAATTATTCCTCATCTATTTTATTTAAATAGTCAAATTATACTAGAAATTTGATTTAAACTATAATTAATTCAATTATAAAAAAATATAATTTTTGTCATATTAATTAATTTAACATTAAAATTGGATATGAAAACATTTAGAACTTTTAAACTTTTCACTTTAAAAATCCTCTTTTTTGTTTCATCTATAGGCTTAATTTTTAATCTATTTTTTCCAATTATGTCAATTTAAATTGGTAAAATAGATTCCATATTTAAAATCAGAAATTGAAAACTAGTTTTTAAGGTAAATTTAATTTTTAGGCATACAAAATTTATCATGGTAAAAAAATTATTTACCCTAGTATAAGAAAAATAGTGAAAAAAGTTAATGTTAAAACGTAAAAGTTTAACATACCTAAAAATTAAAATATTTAATCGTTTTTTGTGCTATTTTTTGATCCTAACTATCCAAAAAAACATTAATTAACAATTTTATTTTTTTGAAATAATTAACCCCCATTGTGGTTGGCCTTAAATATAAAATAATCATTTTTTTAATCACTTAAACCCACCTCTCCTCAAGTATAAATACCACCCATCACCACCCCATTTTGACTCAAAAGCCTTGTATATCAACATATATCTTCTCAAATATCTCATCCTAATTTTAACCATGTACAAGTGCTTCTGGTATCACCCATAGAATATTTCCAAGGTCTTTAAGGGGTTCTTAAGGGATGTGACATTCAAGAGGTAATTTTCTCAAAACACCTCTCTTAATTTATTTTATTTTTATAATTTTTACCCAACTCATTCAAACATCAAGGAATGATAACTCAAAAATCATGTACATACTGTATTTCTATATTTCTAATGTGATATCTCATATTCATTTCATTTGACATCTCTTATTATACAATGAAATGAAACTATTGTCGAAATTATGTCGGTTTGTCATCTCTAGGAATAATGACTTATCATTTTCTATCACCACCTTCATAGATGGTCCTAAAAGAGTCATTATACTTAAATTATAATAAAATAGTTATATTATAACCTATTTAATGTTCTTTAACTAATATTCACACATAATATTAAATAATATTAAACTATTTTGTGATGTTAAAAAAACCTCAAAAAAAACTAAAAATTTACCATTAATGTTTTATCTAATGAATAATTATCATATAAAAAATAAAAATGATATATGGGACCATTCATACCTATGGAATATTTTTAGCACTATTACATTCCACTTATGTAGTTGTAATTCCATTTTACAAGATAATATTTAATTATACACAAATGAATCGACCATGAAAACACAAAACAAACACACCTGAAACCATGAAAATAATGAAATATTATTAATGAATGGGATATAAGATGTTATAAAATCATCACAAAAGATATTGTAAATATGAATATAGTTTTTAATGAGTTAATAAAATTTTTAAACCATTATATAAGAGGTTTTAGAATGTTAGAAAGAATTATAATAAGTGGTAATATATTTCTTAACCCAATATCCATTATTTGGTTTAAACTTCAACTTATTTGATAATGTATTTATAATATTATGTGTTAAATAAATTTTTATTTTCCTTATGTTGTATTTTAAATTTTTTTATTTTGATTTATATCTAATATACGCAATTTATTTCCTTTATTTTTTCTCACTTCAAAGATATTATACTTGTAATGGTATTTCATTTGAAAATACTATTTTAATTTTCCTTTCTCAAAAGAAATGTTTTTATTACATATATAACATGAACAGATTGTTATGATTTCATGACACTTTAGTATTTTCAATATTACCTTACATGTTTTTATGTTTACTTTCAAATAAAATATTTTCCGTTATACATGGGTAGTTTTCTCAAAATGATTGATTTAAAAATGAAAAGTTTACTTTCTTGAAATATTATTTTTTATGATACAATATTTCATTATTTATGTTTCTGTTGTGGTTATTTTGAATTGTTTATAATTGTGGGTATTTATGTGAAAAACAAACGATGTGTGGTTATGTGATAAACCAATAATGTGTGGTTATATGATAAACCATCAACGGGTGGTTCCCTGATAAACTAAGGATGGGTGGTTATATGACAACCTATAATGCATTGGGTACTCCATAGATGGAGGTCATAAATATTTGTTACTCCATTTGTAAGAATGATTTAGAAAATGATGTTCTAATTTACTAAATTATATATTAGATGCATTATAATGAGTTAATTTTTAAAAGGTAAAATATTAATCTTTTTGAAAAGATTACTCATTTTTCCAAAATAAAAAGTATGTTTTTAATAAAAAAATTTTATGGATTTTTTCTAGACAAATGTTTTCCCTTTTTTTATGTCGCTTAATTATCTTTTTTTCTCATCCCATGTTTTAAAATGTTTTTTCATGGGATTTTAGGGAGAATAGATACACAGATTAGAATAAGGGGAAAACTATGAATATTTTACATCAAGAGAAAACTTGTTTTATTTTAAAAGGGTTTAATTCAGTGAAAAATGGATACTGGGTATAATATTTCAATTTGAATTTATGGGTTTACGATGTAAGAGTTTTATTAATTCTATAAGACACTAAAAACACGAGATATTTGGGAAAATAATGTGATTTCTTGTTCTAAAATAACAAGAATATATATTTTTTAATTATGGGTCCTTATAATTTTTGTTCATTTAGCTTCGGGTTTTCATGTATTACAGGTTATCAAAGAAATAAAATTTATTAACATATCATAAAATATTAGGGTGTTACATTCTATCCTCATTTTAATAAAATTTCCCTCAAAATTAAATAATTTTTATACAAATAGATGAGGAAAATTATGCTCCCTCACATCTTTAGGTTCCCATAAAGCTTCCTATAATTTTTGAGTTTTATACAAAAATTTTACTAAGTGAGTGGTCTTGTTTTTTAGAACTTTGTCTCTATGATCCAAAATCTTCACTGGATGTTCCTCATAAGTGAAAATTTCTCCAGTGGCATGAACTTTGAGTTCAGTACAAGTGGAGGAACATGAAGTTATTTCTTCATGAGAGATACATGGGACACATCATGAACAAGAGAAATATTTTATGAATGTTCCAAAAAATAAGCTACCAGCCCAATATGATCAAGAATTTCAAAGGGACCAACATATCTTGGGATAAATTTTCCCTTATTTCAAAATATCACAACCTTATTCCAATGAGTTATTTAAAGGAATACCTTTCATGAACTTTAAACTCAAGATCTCACCAATTATTTTCAATATAACATTTATGTCAAATTTGAGTTGCTCTTATGTGCTACTAAATGGATCTAAATTTTGCTTCTATTTCATCAGCTTGATTTGATCCCAGAAACATTATTTTTTGAACTTCACTATAGTATATAGGAGTTATTCACTTTATACTATTAAGGTATTCATAAATATGCATATGAATGATTGACTAAAGGGAAAGGGTTGATCCAAAACCCCATTTAAGTCTATGGATAAATCTCTCAACACATCTTTTATAGTTTTAATGGTCCTACCAGACTAACCATTTATCAGAAGATAATACACAATACTAAAACTCAACTCTATATCAAATGTATCCTAAAGACTTATCAAGAACTTTGCAGTAAACCTTGGATCCTTATATAATACAATATATTGTAGTACTCCATGTAATATCACCACTTCCTTAATGTATAACATAAAAAAATGATTAAGAGAGAAATCTTCTCTGATGGTAATGAAGTGTGTTGAATTCATAAGGAGAATGAAAAAACCCAAATAATTTTGTTCCCTTTAGATGTTTTGGGTAGTCTAAAAATAGAATCAACTGTAAGGTTTTATCATTTCCATTTAGGTATGGCTAATGGTTGTAACATCCCCTTACACAGACTTCTATCTCTCTGACTTACCTTTCTGACATATAAGGTATTGAGAATCATACTTTGTGTCATCCCTCTTCATGTTGTCCCTCTATAAATATTCTTTCAGATCTCTATACATCATTATAATTCAAGGATGAATAGAGAATGATGAAAAAAGAGGTTTATCCAATAGATATTTCTTCAAATATAGTATATAAGGAACACATACCTAGTTCCTTAATCTTATCATTGCATCGAAATCACAGTTGAACTATGAAACACTTCTAACTTTCTTCTCTAGTTCTATATCTTCCTTATACACCTATTTAATCTTTAATTTGATAAATGGTTGACCATTCATCTAAGAAGGATCTGATATTCACTTTTCCTCAATATTTCAAGTGTCATATTATATAAATCTATATGTATTGGATCTTTTTAGTCCTCACAATGGAAAAAATAATCCGGTCCTTCTGAATCAAAGCATCAACCAACTTATTTTCCTTCCCATGGTGGTAATGCATTGACCCATCATAATCATAAATCAATTCTAACCATATTATCTAACACATATTCAAAATTTTCACTATGAAGATATTATTAAAACTTTTATGATCCATATTTATGTCACACCTTTCACCATAATGATAATTCTCCTATATAATCAATAAAAAAATTACTACAGTTAACTTCAAATCATGAGTTGGTTAATTTCACTCAATGTCCTTCAATTTTTGTGAAGAATAAACTATCACTATATCATTCTGCATGAGGATTCTTCCAAGAACCTTATTTAATGCATCACTATAGAACAAAAACCCTTCTCCACAATAGGGTAGTGTGATTATTGGTGCACTAGCTAACCGTCCCTTCAGAACCATGAAATTAAATTCACATTTATCAATATACAAGAATTTAACCCTATTCTGAGTTAACATGGAGAGTATATTAGATAGAAATGGGAAACATCACACAGCATTTTAGTGGTATCTTGCTATCCCTAGAGAACTATGTATTTTGGTTAATATTTTTGTTCTAGGTAATTTCTATATAAGTTATATCATTGAAGGATATACCAATATTCCCTCAATTTAGATTATATAACCAAGAATGGAAAATTTTGAAGCTAAAAGTGACACTTGGTAAATTTTGAATACAAATTGTCATTCCTCAATATCTTTATTATAATTCTTTATTGATATTAATTCTATTAATTTATATTTTAATATATAATAATATCATTGGTAAAGGATACCAAAAATAGATCAAGGTAATATCTAAAGTCTTTATTTATTAAATCCATGAATATAACTGGGGAATAATATGTACAAATGAGATATCCATAAATTCATTATTCCCATGCCTCGAATGAAAATATATTTTGTATATATCCTCCTTCATAACCCTAAATTGATAATATATATAATTAAGTAATCATATAAAATTTTTGATCTCCCCATAACTGATCAAAAAAATCATCAGTACAAGGTGGCTAATAATTGTTCTTGATAGTTATCATGTTGAGTTTCTGATAACCAGTTCAAAGATACATTAACCCATATTTGTTATTAAAAAAATAGGTGCATCCCATGGTGACATATTAGGGAATATTAATCCTATATAAGGATTGTCATGGACTTTCTTATTCAATTATTATTACTCAGTTGGGGCCATTATATAAGTAATATTTGAAATAGGTGTAGCATTAGGTATACGTTCAATTGAAAAATCAACATCACAATTCAGAGGAGGAGTAGATATTTATTATAAAAATTCATAAACTAATACTATAAAATTAGTTTATCATTAATATTTAGTTCACCATGACCATTTTAGATATATACCCGTCAAGTTTAGGTATTAAAATCCAAAAGATAGAATTAATCTCCATTGGGAGTTCGTATTCATCATTGAACCGATCAATGATCATATTGTCAATTAGAATATGTAATAAGACTTACCTTATTTAAAAATTGATATGGGTTCTATATAATAAAATTCCACCCATTCCTATAATCATATAAAATTAAACTAAATGAAGAATCAAAAGATTTATAGGATGCACTTTCCTTGAAACTTCAATTCGAGAGGAACTATAGACTCGAGAAGTGACTATCACACAATTAGGATTTTTCACCAATAACTCAACATTCAATCTATGAGGTGGTAATTTCATACCCTCATAAAGTTCCTTATATATAAAAGAGTTGGTAGATTCATAATCAAATAAGATATTTTTTGTTCTATAGTGTATGATAAGTGTAAATTTCACCAATTCCTTCTCCTAACCCACTCCAGTAGTTATGATTGCTTGTTAACTCCAATTATCTTTGTGATTAATTGTTTTTTGGTTATGATCCTTATAAAAAACCTTTGTATTTGTTCATTTTTTGGTGTAATAGACATACTACTTACATTTGAATCATTTTTGTATGTGTGGTTTGTTAGTTGGAATCTTTCTTTCCTCCATTACCACTTTATCACCTTTTGAGATTCATGGGCTTTATAACTCACCTTTACATATTTAAAAAACCTCTTAGTTCCATTAAAGCATTTTGATTGATGTTTTTTCCATATTTGTTTCTTGTATATGGATAAAATTTATTTCCATCGTGTGATTTATAAAATTTTTCAAGAGACCCTATCTTTCTTCTCATTTCAAAACCAAGGGAATAGTGGAAATATCTAATTTTAATTTGAACCTTTAGTGCACATTAAATGATTTGTACAAAGATACTAAATTAACTTATAGATAAATTTTTATAGTGAATTGGTTTTAAGACACCAAATAATTAATCATTTTTTTATTTTTAGGGATGTTGATTAAACCAGAAGCATACCATAAAATTCATATAAAATTTTCCTCATAGGAACCAATGAATTAATCATACTTCTACTTCAACTTAAAGAATTATTTCTCCATACTTTCACATAGAATATGAGGAACATACATTCTAAAAAAATCCTCTTAAACTCATACCATTTTATGAATTCAATTTTATTCCTCTTTACACACATTATTAATAAGAATCAACAATTGATTAACTTCACCTTCTAAATATTATATATATAGGACAATTTTTCATATTCTAAGTACTAAATTAAAGAAGATATTTTATCAGTTCTTTTAATCCATTTTTCACCCACTATTGGATTAGAAGACCCACTAAAATAAGGTGGATATTACCTTAGAAAAAACTCAACTATATGTTGTTCCCTCCTTTGATCATATGTAATCTCAATATGATTCATGGCTTGGGAAATCTACATGATCGTAACAATAATAATATACATTCAATCTATCATAAATGTTTAATGATTGAGCTATTATAATTAGAGTGATATGTCATATAATAATGAAATACCATTCAAATTATATCTAAATCATAACTCATTCTCCTAAATATTTGGTTACATAAGTTTAACCTAGGTTATCTATGTTCACCACAAAAACAATAGCATTTTATCATACACTTAAAATTATCCCCATGGTTTTAACCAATGTTTTATAACCATAATCTCTAAATATTGACTAAAGCCCACTTGGATACCAATTATAGCGAACCAAGTATTTTATATATAAATATTACATGTTTTAGATGAATATTAAATACATAACATTACAGTCCCTGTCATAATGGTAAAGGTTTTGTGAATTTGGAGACTAGATACATAAAAATATCATTTAGGTACATTCTTTATCATGTACCATAATGTTCTTCCCACTTTAAACCATTTTTGACATAGCCTACTTATAACCTTTCATCACAACCTAGGGAAAATAAATATAATAATGGTTGATCTTAGATTCTTAGTAAGTTTAAATATGAGAGATATCAATTGATGATCATATAAAATCATAAGATAAGAATAAGGGAATGAGATCATGAACACAAATTATAAAGTTCATACCTCATGTTTCATATATCACAAACATGTTTAATGGAATAAAAAATTATCATTTCTAAATACATAATTCATAATATTGAGAAAAAATTATAAATCAATCATGTGCCATAATTTCAAATCATATAATGTCAAAAAATTTTGTAACCATCATAGGAATAAAAATAATTTCATATTTCAAGGTTTGCTACCAAGACTATCAAATCATAGTGGATCAGGATTCAACACCTTTTTCCCATAACATAATTTTATTAGGAATCATCACTTGTTTCCTATAGTTGATCAAGAACATCAAATTGTTTCATATATTGGATGAATAAAAAAGATTTGTTCCCCATAGTTATCAAATACAACATAGATCATCACATAATGAATTAGAATAAAATATAATTCTATGACCACCCGTCACATAATGAAAACCATACCTATGTGTTCCAAAAGACTTTAAAACCTTTATCTTATCATCACATCATAATCATTGTAATGAAAATGAGTTTTATAAACATTTTATAAATTCATCATAGTATGACTCTTATAAAATAAATCAGTTTCTTAAATATCTCATCATTATAATTTTAAATCATATATAGAAAGAATAATGATGGTATCATTAGATTATATCCCTTTTAAAGTATAATATTCAACAAGTATGTTACCATATATATAAATTCATTTAAAATATCCCTGGAATATTTTTTTGGGAAAATACCCTTTTAATTATAAAACCATTTATTTAAAATATAAAAAATCCAAAAATATTTTGAAAAAACATTTCATTTAAAGGATCTATGGAAACTTATAAAGGAATATCCAATGATTTTATCGGTCTTATTGATAGTAAATTCCGTTCATGTCGTGTATGTTAAAATAAAGATTCCTTTCACTTTTTTGGTATAAAGTTAAAAGTACCTCATTCAGAAAATGATAAGAAAATTCATTTGATTTTTTTATAAAAATTATCACATAGGTAAAAATTAATTTATTTGTAGGAGAATTATAATTTTTTCTAAAACATCTTAAATAAAACATGGACATGGAAGAAAAATATTCTTGACCAAATAGTAAGACAAAGTTGGTTTTCCTTAAAAAAATTATTTCTATATATTGAGTACTAAAGTGAGTAAAATGAATAAAAAAAGAATAATATATATAAATAGATTGAAGATAATAAAAATTAAAGGGATTTATCATATGTATATTATATAATTTTCTCAATGGAAATTCAAGCATAATCACTGCTGAATAAAATGGGATTGAGTCGTTAATCTGTTAGATGAAGTCTCATATTTCTTTGTTCACATTCAAAAATACTACATGATAAATATATATTTATTACACATGTATTTTGAATATATAAATATATATATCATACCATTTATTCATTACTTGTAATATAATATTTCTTGTTTATTAAATATTCCTTATTGCAATAATTGTTTTAGGCGACAACGACTTTGATTTTCATGCATGTTTCAGTTCGGAAGCCCCAATCCCTTTTACTTTGATCATGTTTACATAATCATCAGATTATTAATAATGATATATATATTAGATATGTTATATATATATATATATATTCATATTCATCCATAAAATTTAGAGATAGAATAACGAATTAAATCGTTCAAGGAGATGGTATGGCGTACGTACACATGAAAGCTATATTTACTTTTCAAAGAATATAAAAAAATAAATGTAAATAATCATCAACCTTTTAAAAATATTTTTTATATAATATATATCATACATATTCATTTAATATATAATTATTACCATATATTTAACTAAGAAATGAAAAATGAATGACATCGCTTCTTGAAGGTTTTAGTGCCCACGTACACACAAGAGACATTATCATTTTACAATTGATAAAGAGGTTTATAATTATTTTTAAATAATAATATTAAAAAATAAGTATATTTAAGATACCATTGCAATTATTTTACATTGGATACCATACATTTAAATGAGGTATAACAAGAAATAAAATTGAAAACACTCGGTTTGGAGTTATACATCTTCATTGAGAAACCTTATTTAGCTTACACCTTAAGCCTTGAAAGAATCGTATTTTGATAAGAAAAATGATTTAGGATGTATTAAATTAAGATATTTCAGTATTATAGTTAGTATTGGAAGAGATATAAGGTTCAAAATTTATAAGGAATAGAGGAGAAGTGGTTCTATTATATAAGTTAGAAGAGGGGAACTCTTGAAATTGTATAAATTATTAAATTAATATAAATTATTATTTTTGTTAAAGTGGATCCAAATTGATATATATATAATATATGATGGTTATTATTTGAAAAAATATGATCCAATAGGATTTAGATATGTTTAGGTGATATTTTCATGGTTACCTATTTGTGATAACCCCCGTTAGCCCTTTTGACAATTACCCCAATATGAATGTTTTTTACTCTTTATAGGTCAATAATGTAATCATAAAAGGAAAAGTGATCCAAAATTGGACCATGGTTGATATTTTTGACCATAAAACATTCAATTGGAAGAACACATGTTTATTATGAGTTTTAAATAATTAATTGAACCCTTATTTATTATAAAATATCATTAATTTCATTTTTAGAACCATTTTTTTAATTTGATTTTGATAATGACATTAATACAAATGAATTAAAATATTAAACATTCACACATATTTAATATGTTATATTTATCTACAAAATTAGTGGAACATAATAATTCATTCAAATTTTATTACTTTTAACTTTTTTTTAAAATAATTTATTTTATTTTTATAATTATTGAATAAATAATGTGTCAGCATTGTATAATCATTTAAGATAATTATTCAATAACTAAAAATATAAAATAAATTACCATGATTAAAAATAATTCATATTTAAAATAGATATTTAGAACCAAAAGTAACCTCTTCTTATCCTTATATAAACATTTTAGATATATTAATGTCAAGATAATGACATTTTGTATTTATTCTTTTCTTAAGTTTCTAAAAAGGTGATAATTAAGGAAAAATGACACCAAAAGGATAGATATTATATAATTTGTTGATAATGGATAAACTTAACCCATAAAATAGGATAAAGTCAATTTTTATATAAATTTTTAAGCCTCATCCCAAATTTTTGACCATATTTCACCTATTTTACCCTTACCAATTTGATAAAAATTTACTACTATTACTATTCATATTTACAAAAAATAAAAGGAATCTATTTTTCAAATATGGACCCCTAAATTAAAAGTATGGAATAAAAATTTTAAATATTCAATTTCTAGAAGTGAAAAAGATTAATTTAAGAGAAAACCAAAAAATGCAATGAAAAATAGTTTTTTATGAAAAATGCCCTTTTGAGTATAAAAATGTTTTCTTCCGAAATTTGGACCATAAAATTGATTCAAATGAAATTAATTGGATAATTAATAATATAATAAAAATAATTTTACTTTATGAAAATTTTAAAATGAAATTCAACTTTTTAAATTCGTGAAACAAAAATACAGTTTTCAATAAAAATCATTATTTTTCACTATTCAATAGAAGAGAAATCTTTTTTAAAAAATCTCAAAAATTAACTATAAGATATTATTTGATAATTTAGAAAATGATATCATTTTTATGAATTAATATTTCTAAATTTACATAAATTAATTATAATATATGTTCAGAAAAGAAATAAAAACCATTTTTGTGGTAAGATGTATTTTTAAAGCATATAATATATTTTATTTATGTAAAACCATTGTAGATATTTTTTCAAAATGTGGTTATTACTATTCATTATTCTAATTTAACTACTATTTCATAATTATGTACTATATTATGATTCATTTATAATCAGAGTTTCTTGCATTCAAAGCTATCAAAGAAATCAAATTTATTAATATATCATAAAAACTCGAAGTGGTACACCGTGAGCTTTATAGGTTAGATCATGATAGGATTTTGGTTAAAAAAACTAATAATATTTATATTAATTGATAAATTCATATACATATGAATATATTAAATAAATATTTATTTATTTATGTTTTTAAATATATATGACAATATTTATTTAAAACATAATATATATTTTAAAGACATTTTTACATGCATATTTATAAAAAAAATTATAATGTATTTATATAATTTATTTTAATAAATATTTATATAATTATTTAAATAAGTTTATAATATATTATATTTATATCTATATTTTTAATGTATTTTAAGGAATTATTAAATATTTTTATTGCTTAATATAAATTTAATAATTTATTGTTACATAAATTATTAAATTAAAATTGATAATAATTTTTTATTCTATTATGATTTATATTTCTAAATGTACATTTTATACATAATTTTTTAATATATTTACATATTTATTTATATATACTACCTATTTATATATTTTATTATATAAATATATAATTATTACTATATATATATATATAAATTCCCACAGAGATATATAATTATAAATATATAAATATCTATGCATATTTTATAAATTATATATGATAATAATAAATATATAAATTTAAATATGAAGGATATTTGATCTATTTAAATATTTATTTATATAATTCATTAAAAAATTATTTTATAATAAATATAAATGCAGTGATAATTATTTATATAATTTTAAATTACTATAAATGAATATATATAAATATATATGAAAATGGAATATATATATATATATATTTATATAAATCATATTTATAATATATAAATATCTATATATAAATTATATTATGCATGAAAATCTATTATTAGTGCTGAAAAATCACTATTAAAAAATATCCTTTTTCTATGCTAAAAAAGTGCTTCCCCACGTCAATGATTTATAGTGATAATAATGATTGTCCTTTATCAACACTTTTGATTAAATTTGATAAAGGGTGATCTTTTTCTGTATTTTTTCACCTCGATAAATTTCAAAGTTGTTTTTTGTGATTTTATAGTAATTTAGAAGATTATAATTAAATATTTTTACTTTAATAATCAAATGATACAATATATATATTAATAACACATCTATTGTGATTTGATAAATTAAAGTAAAATATTCTCCATATCAATTTCTATTGGTAAACCCTTGATATAAAAATATTGCAGATCCATAAAAAAGTTTTTAATTTAAATAAAATATTTTTTCATGCGATAAATATGATCTTTAATTAGAATATTAATATATTTTAAAATAATAATCACTTGAAAAGTTATTTCTCTAGTTGTGATGATTCTATATATGAATATAAAAATTTAATAATAATATTATATATTTCAAGGTTGTTGATGTCACAACATATGAAAATGACTTAATTAATAATAATATATAATATTGTAAATGAATAATATATATACAAAATAAATTCAAAAAATTCCACCCACACATGTACAAATTAATCCTCACCTTCTTAGTTTCTTTAACATCTGGGTCACTCTCAATACAATACTCTTAATAATTTATTATTTATTATTGACGAAATGATATATCACTATTAGGGAATTAATTTTTATTAGAATTGAAAAATATGTTTCTTAGTGTATAAACCATTTTATTTATATACAAAGACCAGTAGTTTTTATCAGTGTTAAATTTTACAATTGATAAAGGTTTATCTCTTTTGCTATAATATTAAAATTCATATGAACTGATCGAATTATCTAAAAGAAAAAAAACATAAACATATGATGTAATTCAGTTTTTATTGAAAAATTAGAATATATTCAAATAATAACCATATTTTATTACATTATTATAGTCTTAAATAATAAAGGTGATGAATTACATTTAAAATTAAATTAAACAATAAAAAATAAATTTGTTTTTTGATTGCTAAATCAAACATATATCTACATATAAAAATAATATAAAAAATATGAGAAAAAAGGATTAAAAGGAGTGAGAAAATATTTTTCTTAAAATATTGACTGTCCCTTGAATTTTATTAATGTTCAGAAACATAGTTGTAATCATAAATAAATTTTAGTAAATCATGTATTTTGTGATAAAAAGAAATTTTTTATTGATTATCCTAATAAATAAAAAATAATATTAGTTTTATGTTTAATAAGACACACTTAAATTGTACTCTGAAATATTAAAATTAAAAAAACTTTTTGGGAACATTTCATATCATATTAATGTGCAATTTATTTGTGTAAGTCTAAAATTAATCAATAATCATTGATATGAATTTTAGTAATAACTGAAACTTGTTTTTTTGTCTTGATCATTTGATTCAAATTTGTAACTTAAAAAATTATTATAATTTTAAAAATGTGATTTAGGTCATTTTGATCACAACAAATGTCATATTTATATGTAGTTTTCTCATACATGAAAATAACTGACCCATCGGGACAACAATCGGTCTGATAGTAACTCAGGAGTGTTATAAAAGCACAAAATCTAGGGATATAATATTTTAAGATATATCTTGGTCATAAAAAGCTATATCAGCATACTAATGCTTATATCAAAGCCTAAGATATGATTCCATTATAGAGTAATATAGGGGAATGGATTTATGATATTTTATCCATTCATTTAGCTGCTCATTCATATCATTTTAATTGATTATAACATTTGATAGTGATTATTTAAGGCTTTCCATACATTCATTGAAGGGGATCAATAAATGAACACCTAATGGGAAGAACCACTCAAGTGACAGTCATTGTGCTCATTATAGACAATTAATTTTATTAAATAAATAGTTTTGGGTATGCTCATATATGTTATTATATACCTTTTATTGGGTGTAAATATTCCTTAAAAAGGATGTTAAGATTATTTTCCACTTTTACTACCACTTATCTTTCAAATAAGGCACTATAAACCCCATGGATCAAACAAAAATCCTTAGGAAAATTCTTAGGAACCTTTGGCCTGTGTAATCCCCTCAGATGTGTCAGTGTGATTATTTGATACTTTTATAATCATTATCAATCTACTCCTTCATATAAGAATATGTAAGACACTATCACTACATTACATGAACACTGTTTTTTTGTAAAATTCAAATGTGTTGATCCTTACAGATGGATCAAACATCTTTTGGGTTTGTTCTTGCTATAAATTCCCATTAGATAATACTATAAAAACCTTTAGTGAAATGAAGGATTTTTTTCGGGGATTAATCTTGTTTAATGTACTATATTTCAATGAATTTTATGTCATATTTCATTTATAGTAGTACTGTTTAATTGAATTTGAAGGATTTATTCTTTTTCATTCAGTTATAGTGTATAATTAAAAGATATTGTAAATTAAAATATAATTGAAGATCAAAGGGGTTTCACTAATCCTGATTATATAATATATGATATCATAAATTTTTACTCGATCTAGGGTTTATGTTAAATAATGGGACATAATGTTAATACAATATTTATGATATCATAAAATGGGATTCTAACAATACAATATAGCCAATCATTTTCAACGATATGAATTATAGTGAAAAATTTATATATATCATAGAATATGATATATCATCATAATAAACTCTCTCTTATATTAGTGGTATTTTTTAACTGATAGTATGTCGTAAAATACGAATGTATAAAAAATTTTAAAATTGATTTTTTGATATTTTTAATTATGTTTTATAAATTGTTTAAAAATTATAAGTATTAAGTGATAATTTTTTTTTCATGCCTAAATTGAATATGAAATGTTCATTTTTATTTATTATATTTAGAAAATAAATAAGTGTTTTTTTATTTAGATTATTAATTTTATTATTCATGTTCATAAATGGTTTATTGAATATGAATAATGTTTATGCAAAAAATTTATGTGAGAAATTTCTTCCATGAAGATAGATCCCTACATTACATGCTAGGTTCAATTTCATAATATTTATTTTTTATCTAGCTTGACCTTTGTTTGATTTTAGAGTTTTATTATTGAGAATTGTTGTAGAATATTGTATTTGTATATTAGGTGTTATAGATGTCTTGAATTGAATTCTATATTGATTAATGTCTCCCCTTGATGGGAGACTTTTTGTGGAATGTCCCGACCCGTCCCACGAGGCCTGTGTCGTGACTACCCCAAGCCCGCCTTCTATAGGACAGGGGATGAGGACTACCACCGAAGGAATATTCCCTAAAACTGGGAAGGAATTTACTTTATAACCTGTAAACTCATGCCACCAAGCACATAGCAAGATACGAACATGTGTAAACTGAATAGTAAAAAGAGTGTGTACAGTAAGTGAAAGGGGACAGAATACAAGACCAACTAGAATGTACAAGAAAACTAGAAAGTAGAACCAACTGAACAACTGCTGTGAACACCCGCTATGGATCCTACCTGAAGGGTAGGTACAACTCTCGAACGGTCGCCTCTGTGGTATGCCTCTTCTAAGGTCCACCTCCGAGCTACCAACAGTCATGGTACCCTCGTCCTTAGTTAGCGATGTCAGTCGTCTCCACCAGACACAATAAGGTACGAGCATAGCCCGTACAGGGGTGAGTATAACAATACTGAGTAGGGACTCTAATACCCTCAAAGGTCTCAAAAAATCCACAAAGGATAAACCACAAAGCATGTAAGAAATTGACAACCCTACTTAGGTATATTCCCATATATATACATAAGTTATCAAGTAAACCCATCTCTAAACAAGGCCCAAACCCTTAGCCAATGTAAAACTGTTCCATGAAGAAAAGAATACCACGAAGGTAGACATTATGAAGGTAAGTACCACATAGGTATGCCACACAGAAGAATACGAAAAGGTTATCACCATGAAGGTAAGTACCTCAACGGTACACCATACAGAAGAATACCACAAAGGTAGCATCACGAAGGTAAGTACAACAAAGATATTCCACACAAAAGATTACCACAATGGTATCACCATCAAGGTAAGTACCAAAAAGGTATTCTACACAGAAGAATACCAAAAAGTTAAATATTCTGGTCACACTAGGTATAACATAGGTACGATAGTAAATATGATTATTTGTAACTACTGAATCATCTTACTCTGTTAAGAGGCAGACCCACATAGGATCTTAGTACATAATCAGACCCACTTATGATCTCTGTACAGTAGACCCATGTATGATCCTAGAGTTGTCCCACGTGGATTCCTAGATCGGATCCAAATGAGTCTCTCGAACCTAGACCCACAAAGGATCCCAAAGCACAGACCCACTAAGGATCCCTTTCTCATGTTACATCCAGCTATAGGGTTCCCGCACTAAGCTCTATTGATTCCGGAAGGATCTGATCCTCAAGCCATAGGTCGATACTCCAAATACTATGAAGTTTCACGAAGAATTATCCAAACTGACCGCCACGTAAAAGGGGTCTCAATGCAACAAATGGTGCATCAATCCGATGCCCGGTCTGTAAGTTATTGGCATTTTAGTTTTGAGGGACCAGTTGGATTTGTGTACGATCCAACCTGATCATACCCCAACTTTATCCAAAACCAATGTGGGTTATACCAAAAAGACCGTCTTGATCAAATGTTTTTGGCACCACAGAGGGTTTATCAAACTAACACCTATAGCTCAAGATATGAATGAAAGAATGAAAAAGGCCGAAGTTGGTCCCGGTCTGGTCCGACCCGGTCGAACCAGCCCTTCCAGACCCAGCCTAGGCTAACCTGGACTATTTCTGGTTGCCCAAGTTAGACCTGGGTCTTTCTCAAGGTCCAACCCGGCCCGCAGTGACGTTGCCTTCTGGGCTCACAGTGCGGCGGCTCGCTGGGCTCGTGGTGCGACGACCCGCTGTGGCCGGCAGTGAGCCGCCCACCTCCTCTTGCTGTCCTGGCAGAAGGTCGCATCTCTTGCACACCAGCTGGCGTAGATGCGTGCCACTATCCCCTTTGTGTGACTGGACGGAGTGTCGGCCGCCACCCTTGCCCCACCGTGGCCAACAACTCATGAATCTTCTCCAATGGTGCAACTGTGCTGCCGCCGTCTTCGTAGCCGACTGTGGTGCCAACCCCTGCTCCCGAGTCCCACTGGTTCCAATAGCTGACACCGATCACTGTCCTCCTCCATTGTGAAGAACACATCAAAAACCTCAAAGGATTTCAAAGATGTTGACCATGTTCGTTTGGCCCGCACCCTCCTCATTAGGGTGGTAACAACCGGCTCAATAATTCTTGAATCACGAAGAACATCCAGAATGGGTAATGGGGTATTCAGAACTACAAATCCTACCTTGTTGTTCATTGGAGAATGTCATGGAAAAGAAGACGAAGTCGTTGGAGAATGTCTAAATTTGTTGCCTCCACAAGGTGATTCTGATCTAGGCTCAGGTTTTGTTCCTCCTTCTTCGTTGGAGAGGCATTCTTCGTTGGAGAGGAAGAGTTTCTCCACAATCATCCCATGTTTTTGTCTTTTTCCAACACTTCTCCAAAATCCCACCAAAAATAAATAGACCACTTATTAAATTAAGTTTTAATAATTTAATAAGATTTGTCCGTTAATTATCTTGATGTTGGCACAAATAAATGTGAGGATGTTGGTATAATTAAATGGGAGGATTCTAAGGGACTTCCACATGCCCTCATGGAGGTTCACGTGCTGCCAGCACATGCACACCAAAGGTATCAACCACCCATGAAGGACCTGCTCCTATTGGTCCTCAATCTCTAGTAGAACCTCTGTAAACATCACTCCATCATCGATGTCGGGCTCTCCATGGTCGATGACATGTGAAGGGTCATGCACGTATCTCCTCACCTGGGATATGGGGAAGACGTCATGCACCCGGTGCAACTGAGGTGGAAGAGCTATGTGGTAAGCCACCTCACCAACTCTGTTGAGGATCTGAAAGGGTCAGATGATCCTTGGAGATGACTTTCCACCCTAGCCAAATCTTCACAATACTCATCAGGGTGAGACCCGCAAAAAGATGTGGTCACCATCCTCAAACCCCAGAGGTCTCCATCTCCTATAGGCATAAGACCTCTACCTGCTCTGTGTAGTCTTCATTCGCTCCTGGATGATCTGCACCTTCTATGTGGTAGCCCGAACCATCTATGGTCCCATGAGTGCTGACTCCCCTGGGTTAGTCTAGCACAAAGGCGATCTCCAAGGTCAGCCGTACAGAGCCTCGAAAGGTTCCATCCTAATGGTGGAGTGATAAATGTTGTTGTATACAAACTCTACCAGGGGAAAGTGATCCTCCCAGCTGCAACCAAAGTTGAGGGCACAAGAACTTAACATGTTCTCAAGGGTCTGAATGGTCTGCTCAGTCTGGTCATCCGTCTGAGGATATAAGGGGGTGCTCAAATGAAGCTGTGTCCCGAAATCCTCTGGCAATCCATTCCATAGATGGGAAGTGAAACGTGAATCAAAATCTGAGACAATCGTCAAGGGTACTCTATGTAGCCGCAAAATATCTTGCACATAGAGGTGTCCCAATATCTCTAATGAACCCTGCTCTTTGATCGGTAGGAAGTGGGCCGACTTGGTGAGTTAGTCGACGATCACCCAGATAGAATCATGACCCATGGATGTACATGGAAGTCTTGTCACAAAGTCCATAGATATCCTATCCCACTTCCACTATAGAACCTCTAAAGGCTGAACTAAGCCTGCTGGAACCTGATGCTCCGCCTACAGTTGCTGACAAGTGAGGCATCGAGAGATAAACTCTACTACTACTTTCTTCATTCTAGGCCACTAGTTCTATCATCAGAGATCATAGTACTTCTTCATTACTCCTGGATATACCTCTAGAGGGGATGTGTTGAAATCCCTCAACACTTCCTCTCGAAGCGACACTAGTACAATTTTACACCCTCTAAAAAGAATGACGTGATCCACACCTTCATAAAATCTATCAGGTTCCAGTCCTGTGGATATCTGAGCACATCGTGTCTCATAGTCAGTGTCACTGTGCTCTGCCTCCCTGACTCACTGAAGAAGTGGGGGAGTGACTTTAAGAGACTGAAAAAAGATGCTCGATCTCGATCCACAAGGGATATCTGTAAAGCGTCTAGTTGCTCCGTCGCTTCACCTAGTAGCTATATAACAGATCTCTTACTGAGTGCATCTAATACAATTTTTCCCTTCCTAGGAGTATATACTATCTCGAAGTCCTAGTCCTGGAGGAACTCAAGCCAAGTTTGTTGTCTCAGGTTCATGTTTTTCTGGGAGAAGATACATGTAACGACCCAATGTTTTTCAATGGAAATTACCTTCTCATAAGTATGTACTAAAATCACATGAAAACACAACATAATTAACTACAAAATTTTAAAATACCTTTAAACATAAGTTTGACACTTCTGTGTTTGGAATTTCAAAAATCCGCCATACACGGTTGTAATCAGTAAGTTATTTGGAGTCCGATAAGAAAAACATAATTTTTGGTTAATAGTAACCTACCATAATGAATAGTAACATACCCTTATGAATAGTTAAATACTCTTATTAATAGTATCCTCACCTATACTAGTATAAAAATAATATTCAAGTTGGAAGTACGATATACCAATTTTTTAGAATTAGTTAATGAATGTTTTAAAACTAGTTTTGATAATAAATTATTATTTTAGTTAAATGTTAAAATAATGATATTTAGAAAATTATTTTTGAAAAATAGACTTCATTTTTGGATTCTAAACATTGTAAAATGGTTAGGGTGAATTCTTGATATTTTTCTGAAATTCTTGAATTTTTGATGAATAGTAACTTATGATAATTTAGAATAAATGCTAAGGGATTTATTGAGTCATTGATGATGTTATACTGATGTAATCCCACTTGGTTCAAGATCACATGATAAAATTACAATTATTGGTCATGGAATAATTACTATTCTTTGTCTTGTGAAGAATTAATAAATTAATGATTATAATATTATGAAATCCCTCCTCTCTTCCACTATAAACCCCCCCTTCACTCCACCTTCTCTTCACTCCTCTCAAGCCTAGTTACTTGCCAATATTCTGCCCAAATCTCTCACCAAGCTCCTCCCCCACATCCAAAAGCTCTTAGCTTATTCAAAATACCAAAACCTCTCCCCTTAAGAGGTTCTTAAAGGAGGAAGTCTCAAGAGGTAAATTCCTCTTCCCAATTCATTCTTTTCTTTTTAGTTCTTTTATTTTAATTTCTTTCCTCACCTCCCTTCAACATAATAGTATGATAAATCTAGTAACATGCATGTAATGTAATGTTTTCATTCTAATGGTATATTTAATTATCTTCTCTCCTTTACCCACCCTTTTATTTGAAAGAAATGAAAGCACCGTTTGAGATGTGCTAATTTAGAACATTCAAGGACAACTATTTATCAATTTCTATTATTATCTTTAATTATGGTCTTGAAACCATTTGTGTTATGGTTGAAACAGATTATTATATATGTAATATATCTTATTTTTGGTTCTTTAATCCTTTTGTACAAATGGTATTAAGTTATAAATCAAAATTTGTTCTTTTTAATCAAATCCACCAATTAACAAAAACGGTTATCACTAAGGTTATATATATAATAATTCGACTTCACTCTAAGTAACCTAATTAAAATTAAAACCATGTAATATCCTGGATGTTCAATAAAGAATATAACTTCAATTCTAGAAAACCACTTTCATCTTATTTATAATCCAAACTTGAATATAAGTGAACCGATCTTTTAAAGCCAAGTAAACAAACGAACCCGAAGAATGAAATTGAACCTTATAAGTAATCAAAAAGGATTTTAATGAGATAAAAAGGGTTATAATAAATAAATTACATATAGAAGAGGTTATGTAATTATTAATTGACAAGCCTAAATTTGTTTATTCAGGTATTTAATAACAAGTGGAGAAAACCAACAGATTTAAGGTAAGAGATCATCTCCTTTTCACTCTTACTCCATATTTTTCTCTATGCTATGCCTTTTTGTGTAATGCCAAGTGATGCAGTATATTTCATCACCTCCCCAGTATTACCTAATTTTTTATAAGTGATTAGAAACCTCCTACCTCTCTCATCAAGGTTTCTTATTTACACCCGATACCATGCTGATAAACCGAAATGGATTCTACCCGAACTTCCTTTATTCCTTCAGGTTACTCTATCTTTCTTTTTTTTCCAAAATATAGTTGTCTTTTATTTTTATGAAAAACTTGTAAATTCTGTTTATATGATCCATAATCATGTTCCAAGATCCATATCTCATTCTCTTTTTGGGATATACATTCTTTAAAGTGAATCCCTCCACGATACTTTCCAATATGCACACTCATTTTAAAGGAACTTTTCGAACTTTTACCCAATATCATGTGAACTCTATCCTCTATTTTAAGACACCATTATCTTTATAAAATAATTATTTTTATTATTAAAACCTTCTTGGTTCAATTATGGTTTTATATAAATTATTGTCTTATTTTTTATTTGAAAATCTCTAAAGTATTTTCCTTAAAACCGCACAAATTTTTTTTCAAGCTAATGTTTCTAAAATACATTTCTCATACGTTGTCACTTATGTTTGAAACCACTTACTATGTTATATGACTATTTTACCCTATGAACGTCCATGTATTTTCGAATTCTTTCCTTACATGGAAACTTTCATGACATGACCATTGGTTATGGTTTATGTCATGATTGTGGTACCCAATTCTTTCTATGGTACCCTTTTGTTTATGTACGGTTGATTATATATGATTGTATATGTGGTAAGAATATTTATGTGGAAAGAATATTCATGAAAATTTTGAGATGGGTGCACCCAGATAGCACTCCAATGCATTGGGTAAGGTTAAGTCTCATGAGATGCGATGTGAAATGGGATTGGTGGTTAGCCTTGACCCGTACTGAAATGGGAAATGAGATGAGCGGTTAGCCTTGACCCATACTGAAGAAATGTTTTTTGATTCTGCCACATTTATATGATTCCATGTTTATATGAACCCATGCTTATACGATATGATTTTTTAAGTTCCATGCTTTGGACATTTTTATGTCATGCCTCCTAACTCATGTTCTTAAGATGTATCATTATGTTCATTCCCTTACTAGGCTTTTCAGCTCATCCCTTTGTTCATGTGTTCCCCAGGGTACCCTATGTATATGTAAGGGCTCAAAGGAAGTTAGAATCTCTTTATGGAGATTAAATAAATAAGTGTTTTTATCCCCATGTTTTATATAATATGTACCTAGTCTTTCAAGACACTAGACTTAACAATCTTTGGATTGTACTCTGATGATTAATTATGCTTAAAATCATGAAATGTTATATGTAAAAGGCTCGGGTAGCTATAATATACCTGAGACTCTTTCGATTCGGGTAGACTGTAAAACGTTCACCGATCAAGTAATGTCGCCACATATTCATGGTGAAGACCACTACTGCAAACTCCAGGTCATGGGTAGCGTAGTTCTACTCATACTATCTCAACTGTCGAGAACCATATGAAATAACTACTCGCTCCTACATCAGGACACATCCGATCCCAGTCCCTGAATCGCAGTAGACTACATACCCAACGCCTTCCTCTGGTAGCCTCAAGATGAGGGCACTAGTCAACCTATTCCTCAGCTCTTGAAAACTCAGCTGGCATCTCTCCAACCACCAAAAGGGTTTCCCCTTCTTCGTTAACACTGATAAAGGTGCTGCAACTCTGGAGAAATATGGCACCAACCTCCTGTATTATCTTGCCAAACCCAGTAAACTTCGTACCTCCATCACACTCTTGGGTGGCTCCCAAGAAAGTACCACCTCAATCTTCATTGGATCCATTGAAACTACAGCCTCTGAGATGACATGTCCTAGAATGTGAACCTCTTGGATCCAGAAATAGCACTTCGAGAGCTTACAATACAGCTGGTGCTCTCGGAGTGTGTCCAAAACTATCTGAAAATGATAGGCATGCTCCTCCTCAGTAGTCGAGTAGATCAGAATGTCATCAATGAAGTCCACCACAAAGAGATCAAGATATAGCTGAAAGATCATGTTCATGAGTCCCATGAACACTGCTCGAGCGTTGGTCACGCTGAACGACATGACCAAAACCTCAAAATAGTCATACTGACAACTAAAATTCATCTTCTGCACATCCTCATCTTGTACTTTGAGCTGGTGATAGCCTGACCTGAGGTCTATCTTCGAGAACCACCGTTCTCCCTTAAGCTAATCAAAGAGGTCATCAATCCTTAGGAGTTTGTACTTGTTCTTCACGGTCACTTGGTTCTGGTGCCGATAGTCAACACAAAGTCTTAAGCTCCCATCCAACTTCTTGGTGAACCAAATAGGGGATTCCCAAGGGGAAAAAGTGGGTCGGATGAACCCCTTCTCATGTAAGTCCTCCATTTATACTTGCAGATCACGAAGCTCTGTGAAAGCCATCCGATACACTAGTGTAGATATCGGTGCCATCCTGGGGTACAAATCAATGTTAAAGTACACATCTCTATGAGGAGGTAGACCCAAAACATCATTAGGGAATACATCCACGTAATGGTCCACCACTAGAGGATAAATCGAACTCTCCACATCAAATGATCCGAGGGTAAGGCTAGCCAAATGATGAGTGATCAGATGCACTCTCCTCTGGATAAGTCCATCCTATGCTGCAAAGGCACCCTTCCCACCGGTGCAGGTAAACCTAGTCCCATCTGTGCGAACACACCACACTATGTGCCTAATACAGTCAATTTGGTCATGGACTGTAGATAAACAGTCCATATCCAAGATGACGTCATAAGGCCTCGACGCTGCTACTAAGATATCCCAGCCAAATATCTCTCCTCCTAGAGTAAGCTCACACTACCAACACCAGTGTGTAATCGTCGAATCTTCTCCCATAGGAGTCTATAACCATAAAGGTCGAGCCAACGGCTCCATCAGAATCTCTAAGATCCGAACGAGGGTAGTGGAAATAAAAGAATGACTGAAACCTATGTCTATAAGTACTAAAACTAAGTTAGAATGGACACAGATCGTACCTTGTATCATCTCCAAAGTGCCTTGGTCATAGGCCTCAGATACTTTGAGCTAAGCCCGCCCCTGTCCACCTTCTCCCTATAGTCGGGGTCGACCGCCTAGTGTTGGTGGTAGTAACATCTCAAATTGTCACCCACCTTTAGCTGCATGACCTACTCTTCTTCCACGTCCTCCTACTCCTTGTGGACCTCCTTGGTTGAAACTCTGTCTCTACCTGGGTGGTCCATAGACCATCTGCTGATCATCCATATAGAGGGTCTGACAGTCATGAGCCATGTGACCCTTCTAGCCACATGTGTAACACTGCCTTCTCCTCGCATGAATGGCTCTGTCTCTGGTGCCCCACACAACTGAACCTAAATCCTGTGGTCGTCCACCTGTAGGCATGGTCCTTATGGACCTCTACGACATCTATCTACTTCTAGCTGTAGAATAATATGCTACATGATGCCCAGTGGTGGGTCTCGCTACTAGTGACTGCTCAGATGGAAAAATATCCACTAATAGGGCTCGCTCTAACACCCCCTCCTGCGTTAGGAAGCTGAGAGAAATCATCAAAGCCTTGATCTCCCACCTGATTCCCTGCTCCAAGTTCTGGGCCCTAAAGAATGGGACCCACACCATATTAGTGGAGTTGCGTGAGAGGTCGGTGAACCTTTATGAGTACTGAGCCACATTCATGCTGCCCAGCTGCAGATGAAGAAGCTCTTGAATGCGCACTGCATGAAGGGTCGCTAGAACAAACTCCACCCGAAACAGGCTCTCAAAGTCTACCTAGAGATGTTTCACCTCATCATGAACTTGGAGTATCAAGATCCGCCATCTGCCTGCTACTGCCTGTAAAAGACTGATGGTAAGGATCACCATGAGATCAACTAGTGTCTCTACCAGTCAGAAGAATATCACCATGACCTCCAGCCAATCCTCAGCCGCCTGTGGATCTGTCTCACCTCTGAACCAAGGTGGCCTCTAGCGTTGGAACTTGTGAAACACGCTCAAGAAGTGTGCTCCCTCTACTACTGGGGCTGGTGGAATCGATGAACAAATAGGTAATGATACCGCTGGTGCCTCAACTGATAAAGGGACCTACCCCAAGGCCTCATCGCTTGGTGGGCTGTCAGTGTGTACTATACTTGGAAACATATATGGCTATCTGCATGGAGGCATCCTGAAAAGAAACAGGTGTGCCACGGTCAATAAGTTATACCTGGTTAGCCGATTTAAAAACATCACAAAGAAAACTTTTCAAAACACACACGCAATCAGTGTTTTTGGGCACTGAGTCAGAAATCAGAAGTCAGGGTCTGGGTGTATTGATACGTCGGCCACTGAGCCAACCCCGTATTCCCTAAACTGATAACCACACTAATAAACTTACCACTAATACCATTAAAATAAGATTAGAGTCCAATGTTATATGGTATAAACAACTCCTCTGATACCAATTTGGCACGAACCATCCCCCAGGGCCCGTTCCATGACCACCAAGCCCACCTTCAATAGGGCAAGGGCTGGTGACTAACATCGAATTCATATTACCTAAAATTGGGAAGGCATTGCCTTTATAACCTGTAAACTCACGCAACCAATCACCCTACACAATACGAACACGAGTAACCTAAATAGTAAAAAGAGTGTGTAGAGTAAATGAAAGGATCCAGAATACAAGCCCTACTCGAAAGTATAAGAAAACCAGATAGTACAAGCAACTGAACAACTCCTATGAACACCTATCAAGGATTCTACTTGAAGGGTAGATACAACTCTCGAATGGTCGCCTCTGCAGTATTCCTCATCTAAGGTATACCACTGAGCTACCTGCAGTCCTGGTACCCTCTTCCTTAGTCAGCGCTTTCCGTCGTCTGCACCAAACACAACAAGGTGCGGGCTTAGCTCGTGCAGGGTTGAGTATAACAATACTCAGTAGGGACCTCAAGACCCTCAAGGGTCTCAAAAAATCCACAAATGATAAACCAAAAATCATGCAATCAAATGAAAACCCTAATTAGGTATATGCCCATATATATATATATACATAAGTTTTCAAGTAAACCCATCTCAACACAAGGCCCAAACCCTTAGCCCAAGTACAACTGTTCCACGAAGGAAATAATACCACAAAGGTAACCACTACAATGGTAAGTACCACATAGGTATGCCACACATAAGAATACCACAAGGTTATCACCATGAAGGTACGTAGCACAATGGTATGCCACATAAAAGAAAACCACAAAGGTATCACCACGAAGGTATATACCACAAAGGTATGCCACACAGAAGATTACCACAAAGGTATAACCAAGAAGGTAAGTACCACAAAGGTATGCAACACAGAAGAATACCACAATGTTAAAGATTCAGCTCACACCAGGTATAACATATTTATGATAGTAAAGATGATTATATGTGACTACTAAATTATCTTACTCTATTAAGAGGCATAACCACATCAGATCTTAAATCATGAGACCCACATAGGATCCTAGTACATCATCAAACACACATAAGATCCTAATACATAAGACCCACGTAGGATCCTAGATTAGTCCCATATGTATTCCTAGAGCGGATCGAAGTGAGACTCTCGAACATAGACCCATAAAGGATCCCAAATCCCAGACCCACATAAAATCCCTTTCTCATGTTACAACCAGCTATATGTTTCCCGCAATAAGCTCGCATGATTCTGGGAGGATCCACTACTAATGCCAGATATACACACTCAAACTACCATGAAGTCCCCTAAAGAAGTATCACAAAATACCACCACGTAAAATTGTTCTCAAAGCAACAAACAGTGCATCAATCAGATGTCCGGTCTGTAAGTTCTTGTCCTTTTTGTCCCAAGAGCTCGGTTGGATTCATGTCTAATCCAACCTAGCCATACCCCAACATTATGATAAACCCATGTGGGGTATACTAAAAGGATCGTCTCAATCCAAGGTTTCTGGCACAATACACGGTTTGTCAAGAGGACGCCCGTAGCTCAAGATATGACCGAAAGAAAGAAAAGGGTTGAAGTTGGTCCGAGTCTGGTCCGACCCCGTCGAACCGACCAGGCCCGACCCATCTTGGGGTGACCCGACCCAGTTTGGGTTGACTCGGTCCAACCAGGGTATGGCCCTGGGTCCAACCCGACCCGCTGGGTCTAGCTCGGCCCGCGGTGCGGTAGCCCAGTGGGCTCACGGTGCGGCGACCGGCAGGGCTCGCAGGGCGGCCGCCCGCCACGGCTGGTCAGACGACTACACCCCTCCTCCACACGGCGCAGTCATGCGCCACCCCTTCGCTGGCGGCCAACAGTGAGCTGGACGCCCTCCTCTTACCGCAACGGCAGAAGGCCGCAACTCTTGCACACAGGGCGGCACGGACGCGCGCCGCCGTCCCCTTCGAGAGGCCGGCCGGAGTGCCGGCTGTCACCATTGCTCCACTGCGGCCGACGGGCCGCGGATCTTCTCCGGAGGCACAGTTGCACCGCCACCGTCTTCCCTGCCGGCCATGGTGCCGGCCGCCACTGCCGAGTCCCACCAGTGCCAATCACCGGCACCAGTCGCCGTCCTCCTCCATCACAAAGAACAAATAAAAATCCTCTAAGGATTGGGGAGAGGTCGACCATGTTCATTTGGACCACACCCTCCATGTTAGGGCAGTATCAAGTGAATCAATTATTCATGAATCATGAAGAACGTCAAGAACATGTAAGGGGTATGAAAAACTACAAACCCTAACTTTTCATTCATTTGAGGATATCACAGGGAAGAAGATGAAGTCATTGGAGAACCTCAGTGTTCGTTGCCTCCACAAGGTGCTTCTGATCCATGCTCAGGTTCGGTTCCTCGTTCTTGATTAGAGAGGCATTCTTCATTAAAGAGGAAGAGTTTTCCCACAATTATCCCAAGTTTCTCCCTTTTCCCAACACTTCTCCCAAATCCCACCAAAAAGAAATAGCCCACTTATTAAATTAATTTTTAATAATTTAATAAGAGTTGGCCATTAATTATCTTGATGTTGGCATAAATAAATGGGAGGATGTTGGAATAATTAAATGGGAGGATTCCAAGAGACTTCCTCATATTAAGGAGGGATTTTGGGTTGTCCCCACCACAAGAAGTTGAAATGGGGGTTTTCTAGTTTGGGTGGTCCCCACCCCCATAACTCAAAAGAGTGGTTTAAAAAAAAGTTAAAAATAATTTTATTTTTCTTCTTCCACGAAAAAGTGAAAATATAACTTCCACCCTCAACCTATTTTGGTCGAGGTGAAGGTCTAATTAAGCGAATACCAGTGCGGCGGTGTCCTCATATTTGAATTCTGAGCACCAGTTCAAATGTTAAAAAAACCCACTCACATGTTTATTGAACGTACAGGAAAAAAAGTTCAGAAATTCATTCCGGGCACACCGGGCCTCGAAATCACGTGCCGTCAATTTTCACGGACTCATAAAATTCCCATATAATTAAAAAAAAATTTCATGGAAATTTATGGGTATTTACATGGAACTATCTATCAACCTAGAGGCTTCTAATTTTCTCCAAAAAGGTGAGGTGTTACCAATCTATCACTCCAGGATTACTCTTGTTGAGATTTTAAATCTCATATAACGTTATACCTCTACAGGAAAATTTTGTGTACCTTCTAGATTATATTCATTCTATTATATGTAAATATGTTTGTCTCACTTTTTCGGGTGAATAACACAAAATTTTGTGTTATCTAAAGAGTTATATATTAATTTGGTGTGAACATATTAATTTAGTGGATGGAATATAATTCCAAAACTAAATCTTTAAAATCATTAATACATAAATGAAAAAAATATGAGGAAAAATAGTTTTCATTATATGCAAAGAGTTTAATGTGCATGATATGCATATTAAAATGGTAAGAATTTTAGGAATTCCCTTTTAGAAACACATTGTAATATTCCTTCCAAAGTGAAACTTATCAAGTCCTCAATCATTTATTATGGGAAGGTTATACCATAGAAATGTGCCTATAGATTATCCTATTTGAGGCATGGTGGAAATAGCTCACCCTAAAAGTTTGGTAACCAAATGTTGTTGTAATGTTTGGGTGAAAATTAGATGCGAAACCCAAACATTTTGGATACTAGAACAATATAGTTGAGTTTATTCATATAATAGATCTGAGCAAAGTGTTTTATATTCAACTATCCAAGAAACACAATTGTTATGATTGGGATGATTCTATACCTAAATAATGATGTGGTGTGAGGAACACACTGGAAGAATCACCAATTAGTGAAATTTAGATCTTGGCTCTCTAGATTGATACAATGTACACAGTCATCATTTTTTATGGTAGAAATTTAATTAAAATTCTATGATGAAAATATATAATGAATAATATTCACCTATATATATGTATCGGTTATAGTTTTTAGATTACTTCATTCTAATCATATTAAGATCCCATATAGTTATGACCTATATAATAGTTCATTATTTTTATCTATGTTTGAGAAGTGTTCTCAATGATATTCATTTATTACACTTGAATGTGAATGTTATAAAAGTCAATTTCACTAACGTTGACTCATGGGTATTCGATACTGTGTGTGTGTTACACATTTTTTTTCTGAAAAACGTAGAATTAGAGATATGAGGTATTTGAAAAATATTAAAGTATATATTCATGTTGTTAATATTGAAAGTGCTTCAAAATCAGAGTTCCACACTTATGATTTGAATTTACCATGTGGATTAGTACTTGAGTGGAATAAATCCTATTATATTATTTCTATAAATAGAAATTTTATTTCTATATCATGTTTGGACAATAAGGGATGATCATTGAATATCAAGAAAATGAGTTTATATATATATTTATATATGAAGGATATTTTTAATGTAATTGTTAAAATGATATATAGTTTATAAAATCTTGATATGGATAATCTAGTTTATGAAATTCCAAATAAGATCGTCAGGGTTTATTATAATCCCACCTATATTTGGAATTTTATCCTTAGTCATATAAACAAGAAACACATCCAAAAAATACATAGAGATGTATTATTGGAATCATTCAATTATGAATAGTTTGAAAATTGATAATCCTTTTTATTATTTTAGAGAAGCAAAGAAACTTTTAGTGGAAAAGTTGAAAGGGCTAGTGGAGGATTGGATCTCATATATATTGATGTATTTAGACCAATTATTACTCAATAATGTGTCTATTTTGATTACTTAGTTACCTTTATCAATTACTTTAGTAAGTATGAATAAATATTACTATTGAGAAATAACACCGTAACGTAACATTGAATCATTTTTGAGGTGATTATGTTTGTTGAAAAAGAGGGTTTCCATGGTGAGTTTTCAAGTTCTGAAGATCTTTTTGACAACCTATATTGACAAAGAACCATGAAAAAGGAATGGTTGATTTGGAGGCAGTATAAAAATTATAGATATAGGGTGGCACTATTCTCTAGTGTTTGCCAAATTTTTAGGCCTCAAATTCAGAAAATGGGGAAACATGTTTTTGGAAAAGTAAGTTTCATTCAAGATTGAAGGTGGTTTGGAAACATTCATGCAAGGAATGTTTCAGGATTATAATGTTGAAAAATGGAAAAGGCATGATGTTCATGAAATATTTGGAAATGTGAGTGAAATATTATATTGTTATAAATGTGCCCAATGTGACGTCAAGTGGGGTATTTCACGCTCAAGGAGGGTATTGTGCGACATGTAGAATCATACACGTAGGGGTTAATGATGCCAATAAATATGATGTGACCCCCTCATTTGAAAGAGCTCTAAATTTATAGAAAATATGAGCTCTAGATCACATAATAATTTTAATAAAGGAGGAGTTTCATGAAGTAATTAGAGTTACATGAAAGCTAAAGAAGTTTCATGTATTATTTATGTTGTACATATAATTGAAGTTGTGCACAAGAGGTGTTTCATGAAAAAAATGGAATCTTATGTGCAAGGCATCAAAGTTGTGTGCAAGAAGTAGTAAGGGTTGCAAGAATGATTTGAGGTAGGCCAGTAATACTGCGGTAAAGAGGTATTCATCAGTGGATGAAAGTAGAATGTCAATAGAGCATCTATATATAGTGGAGAATGCATTCATTAGTGATAATGAAAGGACCTACATGTCTATAAACTGTGAGTGGATCTTCTGAAGAAGCAGTGCGCACGCTTTAGTTGTGAGAGCAGTAAGCTTTCAATTATGATTGGTTTCAAAATAGGTGGGATAGTGAGTTCACTCCAATCTTTGTAAACAATAGTGTGGTTATAGTTGATTTGGAATATCAGCACTATGCCAATGTATTCTCCTTAGATGTATCCTAATGACGGTGAACAAAGTAAAATTGTTGTGTCCTGTGCTTGCTTTTAGATTTTTTCGTACTCTATAATGGGAAGAATATATAATAGATTTATTTTAACAATGAAACAAGATAAAAAGGGAAAATTGTTTTAATATGTCATACCCTGATTCACCTCCCCTCTCAGGGTATCTATGCTTGTGGGCTTAACAATTTCTAATGAGAAACTGTATGAATTTTTTTAAAAGTTCAAAGAGTTGCAGAATGATGTAAAAAATAAACGTGTAAAGAGTATTAATATCCTCAAATCAGATTGAGGTAGTGAATACTTTATCCAATAATTCATAAATTATATAAGGTATTGTGGAATTGCATAAAAAATTACCCCTCTTGGAACGCCATAATGAAATCGTGTGTATGATAGGATTAATCATTAATTTTTGGATACGGATCAATTGATGATGACGTAGTGAATACTTCTTATTTTCTTTCTGGGGTTATGATTTAGATATTTTTACATTTATACTAAACCATTTTCTAGATAAATTAGTCATAAATACAGCATATGAGATATTATAATGGGAAATATCCGAGTTTTTCTTATATATATTTGAAAAATTTGTATGACAACTGAATTTTGGTAATCTTGACTTTGAACATGAAAAGTTATTATTTGTTTTTTATGATGATGAAAACAAAGGATATTATTTTTATAATGCTATCGAGAAAAAATTATTTGTGTCATGATTTTATATATTTCCTGGTAGGGAATTTATAATTTGTGGTCTTAGTGGGAGGAATGATGAACTCATAAAAGTTAAATACCAAGAAATAAGAAGTGTTTTTGAGGTGGAAGTTTCACTAGTTCTACAAATATTTATGGAGAAAGAACCTAACCATGTTATACAAGAACCTATAAGGTATTGTATGATTCTTTAAGAACCTAATGGATTTGAATTATTCATGGAGAATAATTATTAATTAATGTTCATAAATGATGAACCAAATACCCATTAGGAGTCTATCAAAATTTATAATTCCATTAAATAATTAAAATAAATGAAATTTGGAATCAACTCTCTATAAACTAACTATGCTTGGAAATTTGTGGATTCACCTATAGGGGTGCAACCCATAGTATGAAAGTGCATTTTCTATATGAAAAATTAATTGAATATTGGAGTTTGTTCTAATAAAGAATGTCTAGTTAAAAAAGGTTATTATAAATTTCATCATATTGACCGTGAAGATTTTTTTACATATTGTGATAATAAAGTATATTCAGACATTACTCTCTATAATATATTTCTTTGATTATGACATATATCAAATGGATGTTAAAACTGATTTCCTTAAATAGAATTTAATTGATTACATGTATATAGTAAAGCCCAATGGTTTTGAATTGAAAAAAGATACTTCTATGGCATGGAATCTTTAAAAATCCATTTATATATTGAAGAAATCTTCTCATAGTTGGAAATCTAGTTTCATGATGAAATAAATGAATTTACTTTTATAAAAATAGGATGATTCTTGTTTATAAAGGTGGATTAGTTGGATCATAGTGGAGTTTCTAATATTGTATTTGGATTACATACTTCTTATCAGAAATGAAAATCTAACACAAAATACTATTAATATGTGGTTGGGTAAGTGCTTCTTGATGAAATACATCAGTGAAACAACCTATATACCAGGTTTAAATATCTATAAAGATTGATCTATGAGGTTTCTTAAACTTAATCAAGACACTTACATTTGTAAAGTGATAAGTAGGTTAAACATTGAGAACACTGTAAAGGGTCTTTACAAATGTTTCATGGTAGAAATATTTAGAAGATTCAAGATTCTTATTAGGAGTTATCAAGGATAGATAAAACATTATATATATTCTCTATTGTTTCTATATAGTTTTATATTTTTTGTAATTGAACTGATGTCCCCTACTTTCTTATAATTACTTATAGATACTAATGTAATCCTAATGAGAGTAAAAATATTGTTGGGAACATTATTAAGTACTTTAGATGGATTAATGATACATTTTTGATCTTTGGTGGAGAGTATGAGATTTGAGTAAAGGGTTACATGGATAAAAGTTTCTAATTTGATATATATGATACGAAATCTCAATTTGATTTCATGATTTAATAGAATAGTGAAGTTATTAGTTGCAAGAGTTCTAAACAAGACACCATTGTGGACTCAAAAACATCAGTAGAGTATATCAATACATCAGATGCTATAAAGGAAGATGCTTGTATTAGGATGTTCAACTCTAAACTATAGGTGGTTCCTATAATTGAAGGAGAAATCAAGATTTATTATGACATCAATAGAGATATAACTGAGGAAAAGGAACCTTGGTATGAACAAAGGAACAAACATATCATTCATAAATACCATCTTATATGAGAGATTGTTGAGAGGGGTGCTGTTAAAATTAATTAGGTGGCTATAGATGAAAATGTAGTGGATCTATTGATGAAAATATTATCATAGTATAAGAATAAGGGTCATATAGATTCTATCAATATACAATGCTTAAGATATGAATGTAATAATTTAATAACTTATCATGTATTTATAATAGAGGAAATATCTATTTATCATTCATTCATGTGAGATTTAATTTATTCTACATGAATGGTGGAATGATAATATCCACTTATAGTTTGACATTGAGTTATACCTAATAGTTTCATGGAATAACCTTGAATACCACTAAACTAGGTACCCGAGCCGATCCATGGAAAGGATCAAAGTGCATTCTTGGTCCCTAAAAGCTGGAAATTAGTGTCTGGATATAAAATAAAGATACCAAATGAATGGTTTCAACCTATATAATTATCAAGAGGGTCTAAACCATGAAATAATAATGACTATGATATAGATTTGAAATTCATTCTCTATGAAATACTTAAACAAAGATAAATCATAAACTATAAATAATACAATAATATTTCCAAATTAAAAGAGAATAAAAGAAAAAAATAAACATCATCAATAAAATATCAAAAAATATGTGATCCATATAATCAAAAGTATAAAAGGGAATACGTTGAATGCTAAAGACGGAATACATTATTCATCAATAATCCCAATTAAAAAAAGAAAATGGGATACCCTAATTCATGTGAAATGAGGGTCACGTCGCCACCTTGTCATCATCACCACCTTGAGCTTCACTAACAAGAATACCGACCACCTTCAAATAGTTCCACAAATTTACCTAAATCTATCAATTCATGATATACATACACCAATTAGGGGTATTAAGGGTTTTAACTACACTATAATAGTAATATCTCATCAAGTGTCCCATAATAAATTTTTCTTATATAAACACAATCACGTTAGTTTGAAAAAACTAATGAAAGAAATAATTTAACCTTTATAAATAAGAAAAGAAAAGAAATATTTAATAATTAATTAATAAAAAAATTATATAAAGATAGACATTTCATAGTCATACACCATACGAGATACCTTGGTTATCTAATGTTATGGGTACTCTAGACCCTCATATCTACTTGTGTGCTAATGCTCAAATCAAGTTTGTGTGAAAACACTATGAATAATATTACCTGGCCTTGAGGAATTTTGTCTCCTATCCATAACACCATATAAAACCTCCCACTAAGGAGTATATGACTTTCCCTAGCAGTGTGGTAATTACCATACATGGAACCATGACCTTTATCCAATTATATATTATTAATTAGTGCGTAATAATCAAAATGGATAATTAATATAGTTTTCACACTTAGGTACCTATCATACATTATGATTTACCCATTTAAAATATCTCCAATTCCACTTTAAATGAGACCTTCATCATAAAATCATAATAAAACTCCATTCGTTATTTTTAAAACAAGCCTTGAGAACCACAATGTATTCTCAAATCAAGGAGAAAACGTTTTAATCATTTATATCACATATAATCAACCTTTAAACATTGTACATCATAGATTAGATTAATTGAAACAACATTTTAGAGTATAGAAAGAAAAATTGTTTCATAAAACAGGAGTGATGCATCAAATTACCTATAATTAACCAAGAAAAACCCCTCACCTATGATGTGAATCCATATAGGAAGTCAATATGGATCCTAGAGAGGTAAAAAAATACAAAATTCAAAACTCAAGTACTAAAATTCTGTTTACACAAAACGTAGTTTATCGAGACCTTAGGTAAGAGATAAAATCTAGAGAAAGGGTATGAAACATTAATCATAAGTAAGAAGAAACACTTACTTGAGTGAATCATGAATAAATTAGATTAAATATCACAAAAAAAAAATGGATCCAAGGAGGAAGGGTGAAGTGGTTCATGCATGGGGGAGGCTAATGGTTTTAATGAGAAAATAATTAGGGGTTTATGGTGTTAAATTGATGGATGGTATTTTAGAAATTTAATATTTTAAATTTTCCACCAATAACACATGGTTTGGGTGCACGATTTTCCAGACCTTGTTCCGACCATGTGGGTTAGAACTCAATCACCTTGTCACTTGCATAGTTGGTCTTTATATTTTAGTAAACTATATGCAAACCATACCACACAACTCTGTTAAAGTTTTAGACCATGTTTTATGGTTCCACATAGTTAATCCTAACCATGGGATAATTGTTCAATAAACTGGTTTTTTAATGGATTCATTATTTCAAAGGTAAAATACCTAAAAAATTATGAATGTTTAATTAAGACAATAAATAAGAAATCTATACCTGAAAGTAACCATGTGGGTTTGATAATTCTCTTCCCTATATCACTTTATATCGCTAGAATTTTAACTTCTAACATGATATATAAACAAATGAGGACATTTTTATTTTATATGATAATTATACACTCACATTTCATTTGAATTAGATCCCAGATATGAAAGAAATGAACTAACCAAATTGATTTACCGTTGAGAACCTTATATTGAGAGTCAATAATTCGAATTTTTCCCTCAATAATTGAGATATGTTAATCTAATTGGAGTCTTTCCAATTACTCACGTGGGATAAATTAGTTTTCTACATCTTCAATTGAGAAACATGAATTACATAATGAATTTTTTTCAGTTGAGGTAGAATGTATAACCTAGAAGAAACATTCCCAACCTGTACACCGATCTTGATGGGACTAATATACCTCAAAGTGAGATTTAGTTTCTTCTCTAATCTTTAATGTTCCGAATAGAGAGATACTCTTAGAAACACCTGATCATTAGAAAAAAAAACTCTTGGGGATAATGAAAATAGTAAAAATATGATTTACAATGACTCAATTATATTTCTAAATGTTTTTGAATAGATTAAATCTTCCTTGTAATATCCTAAACAAAGTTAGGTCCTTTCAAAGAGGTCTCACCTACCACTGTCTATCATAAAAAAGAAAGACATAGTTAGCAATAAATAGAATAGAATGGTACCATATGTATTGAAGACTGGTAAATGTTATTATTATAAAACTCAACCAACCAAATATAGGTATCCTACAAACCTTTGAAGTCAAGAATGGATTCCCAGATCTTATCTCCCAGAATCTGATTAGCCCATTCCTTTTCCCCATCATTATAGGGATACAAAAGCTATGATTAGATTCACCTGAGATCCCATTACCTCTTAGAGACCCTTACAGAATCAAAATGTAAAATGGTGGTCCTAGTCAAACATAATAAAATAAGACATACCCTTTAGTCTCACCACTTCCTATATATACAACCTACCAATATAATTTACTTTTGTTATCTCTTTTATCAGTATGAAGTGTGTAGATTTAGTCAATCATTTGATCATGACACAAAATTTTTTTTGACCCCTGAGGCATATGAGGTATTCTAAAAATAAAGTCTATTGAAATCTCATCCCACTTCTAGGGATGAATAAAAAGGAGACAGAGAAAGCCCGAGGGTCGTTGGTGTTCAACTATTACCTGAATACATATATAACATTAAAAAACCAAATATAAAATATCCATCCTCATACCTAGCCACCAGTATCACTACTTCACATCATAATAAAACTAGGTGGCATTGGGGTAGATAACCCACTAATACTATTTTTAGTCTTCTTTAACCAACTTTCTCACCAAAGAAGGATCCATAAACCTTATCCTAAAGTATTGTGAAACTCTTAGAGATAGATACCATTCACTGGTGGTCTTACCACTATATAAATATCCTCTAATACATTGGAACTCATTATCCTCAAACTGATATTGATAAATAAGATTATGTAGATGTGGGGGGGGGGGAATGAATATTTAAATGCAACAAAATCCATTTCTCCTATTTCATCTCTTGGGGAATTCTAGCTAGGAGAACCATGAGTATACACACCTCACTAAAATCTAATAGATCCAAAGATGAAAAATTTCACTTAAGGGTATCTATAATAACATTACATTTGTATAATTTATAAGAAAAAAATTTAATGTCTAGATATATTTGAATCAATTCTTTTTTATGAGGTTCAAATAATTTTGATTGAGGATGTAACTTTGGATTTTGTGATTAGAGAACACTATGAACTTTTATTAAAAATGAAATTCAATTATAATTTTATCATTTTCATAAATGTAGCCAACTTTAGGTCATCATTAGGATAGTTCCTCTCATATGTTTAAATATTTCAAGAGTTATAGGATACCAAAAAATTTCCTTGCATAATAAAACTACCCAAACCCAATTCAAAGGAGCAAAAATAAACCACTTAGAAAAGAACCACCTTAGTATGGGTAAAAATATGGTTAGTGGTAAATAAAACTTAATCTCATTTAATAAGTATTTACATTTATAATACCATATAAATTTCACCCCTTTTTGGATGAGCGTAGTTAATGATGATGCCAAATTGGAGAAATTCATGATACACTGCCATTAGAAACTAGATAATCCCAAAAAATTCAAATTTAAAAGTTATTTATTAGCTCATACAAAGAGATGATAAAATTTACCTTAATAATAGAAAGTGATAGTCCTTGTTCGGACTCCAAATACACAAGAAAGTTCTCTTCTAAAATATTGAAACTATATTTGGATCGTTTAAAACAAGGACAATGGTATCACAAGGTTTCTAATAAAATCCTCAGATGATGGAAATTTCCTAATTAGTCTTAGAGTAGACTAGGTTATCATCTAAAAAAACTAAAATGAAGGAGTCAAGGTACCTAGGTAGCATTCATCTTATCAGTTTCATAAATATTTCTAGGGAATAATTTAACCTGAATAGATTTAATAGGTACTCGAAATGATTGTAACTTATCCTGAATAATGTCTTGAGAATATCACATTCCTTCACCTTGACACGGTGATACTATGAGTGGAGATAAATTTTAGAAAACCACCTTGACCCATAAAACAGTCAAATTGGTCATTAATGTGGTGTTAGGGGTATATAAGATTAATAACTACCCAATTAATCTTTTAATATGAATACATAAGCAAAGGGTATCATTATCTTTCTTATAAAATAGAAACATAGTGGCCCAAAGAGACAATCTTGAAAGGATTAATCCATTATATTCTAGGACATCAAGCTAAATCATTAACTCTATTATCTCTATAGGTTTCATATGATAATAAGTAATGGAAATCAAATGAAATTTAAAACTAAATAAATAGAAAAATTGACTTCCCACTCTGGGTTTAAGCCAAATAATTTGTCTAGAAACACTTATTGAAACACCTCCATGATTGGGGGAACTTTAACCAAAATATTATCTTTTTAAAAATCATCCAAAAAACATACTAACTAGTATTCCAAAGTCCCCTCTTCAAGGTGGGGGGTCCGGCTCGACCTGACTATCTATCCCAATCCTCTTGAAATTAATAGGGATTCCCATTAGAAGTATAGAAGTTAAACTTCATTTAGTAATAATAATCTTGGGACATAAAGGAAACCATCCAATCCATTCTAATAATTATATCATTAGAATCTATCTCAGGGATGAAGAAGTCCCATTATAGATCCAATTACGAGATGAAGACAATATAAGATGGTCTGTAGAATCCATTATACTTCACCCTATACAGTGTTAAGATATTTTTATAATATATAATGATATATGATGAATGTTTAACTACTCCAAAACATGATCACAGATATATGAGTGAGAAACACATGTACAAAATAAATCAATCCCCATAGATAATGAAATAAGCACGATACCTCTCACACTCAGAAAACTTTTATTAGACGTCATTGGTGATGATTATATATCATGATTTTTTGGGTATTTGTATGATTATGAGGTCTATATCGTTCCTAGGGATCCAACCTTCAATGAATCTGATCATATGATGATCCAATCCTACCTATACAGCCTTCAGATTAAGTTATTACTAACTTAAAGGTATCTGTTGGTCACTAAGGAGCTTATACTACATTGAAAAGAGGGACTGACATTATGAAGGCTCTATATATTTCCTACAAAACCATAAGAATTGAAATAAATAAGGGAATATTTGAATGAGGTCCTCATGTTCCTAGACCTTCCACTTGAATAAAAAATAGAAGATCCCCCACCTGATGTCGATGATGTTGAAAACTGATATTGGTTCCTAGAACCACCCCTAATAAACTTTATGAGATCATAACATTTTTTCCTTTTCCTAGAAGTACTGATGTCACACCCACCAGAAATAGAAGGTACACTAATTATCCCAGAAATCCCTACTTGATCAATATCTACAATTATAGCCCAAACCAAAACCTCAAAAATTATCAAATGATTATAGAGAAATTAAAAATATTAGATGGTATACTAAAGACCCATTTCAAACCCAATGAGACTTTAATTTTTTATTTGTAAATAGATATAGGAAAAAAAAAAAACCAAATCAAATTTTTTCTCATACTCTATAACCGTTCAATTACCCCGCTGAAGATAAACAAATTACCGAGACTTTTCCACTTCCATTGTGTTTGGATAAAACTAATTGGTAAAAATCACATAGATTTCCTTCTTTTATAGGTGATCATGATTCTTTACTTGAATGAATAACTACCACAACTTTAAATTAGGTAATTTAAGTATGAAGCTAACATTATTAATTTTGATAGAAGTTGGGGTCTCAAGGAACATGAAAATCCTCTCAGTCATTTCCAGCCAATTCTCATCTTCCTTTGGATCTCTTATTTCTTAGAAGGAGAGATTCTTATACTTAAAGAACTCCTGGGCTCAATCTTTCTCAAGAATTGAATCATCTTCCATTAATGGAATGATCTGAGACTAATTCCTTGGTCTAAAATCCAAACATCCAAGAACAATACCTCAATAAGGTTTTGATCAACTAGTGGGTTTCCTTATTGAAATTTATCTACAACATCCTATAAAGGATTAACAAGTCATTCAATAGGGGAATGATTTTATGCGAAATCAATAAAATAGAAAAACTATCAAAATCAATAATAAATCACCAATATATTTCTTTAAAATTTATCAAATATCAGTGATAAATCATATAAAAGATAATGAAACAAACACAACCATATATGAAATTTGGAATTTGTGAAAAATCTGTAAACTATGCACCTTACCTAATAAATAAGGTAAAAAAATATGAAATTAAACGAAATTACCAAAATACCTTAGAAAATCAAGATAATATATTAATAGTGTTGGCCAAACACCACCTCAAACCTCTTTATTGAGCCACAAAAATTCAATTGTTGGTCTATCCCAACTACCCAAATAACATAGATCAAAATCTGATGGCTTTTATACTATTTTATCACAAAACAACCGAGGATACCCTTGAACATGGAATTTGATCTGGTCTCTGGAAAGGATAAATGGCTATTTCTGATCCCCACAACTTGGAAACTATTATTTAGGAATCAAGAAAATACACCTTGGGAATGGTTTCACATAATTAAATCATCAAGTAGTTTCAAAAAATGAACATAGAATAAACTTTAGATATATTTTCAATTCTTATGAATAGAAAGTCATACCAAAAGATAATTTATTAATATTACGATATTACAATACTATTTTAAAACAATAAGTAGTGAAAAGAAAAAAATAAGCTTTATCCATAAAATAAAAAAAATAAGTGACCCAGATGTACAAAATAAAAATGGGGAAATTATGGATACCGAATATGTGATAAATTTTACAATAAAAAGAACAACAGAAATATAAAAAATAGCTAACCATCTTCACGTGACGTGAGGGTTGCATCCCCACTATGTCACAATCACCACCCAGAGCTCTAATAACCATAATTCCCTCCACCTCCATATGAAACTTTTCTTTTACCTAAATATATCAAAACCATATATATATACACCCATTGGGTGTATGTAGTGTGTGATAAACACTATCCTATTAGGATCCTATCATGTGTTCTTTGAGTAACCCTTTTTAGATAATATGAAAAATTATAGTTTGAAATAAACCAATGAAAGTAAGATTTTAACCTATAGAAAAAGAAAAAAACAACCTGAATTGATAGATAATAAATGAAAAAATTTATTTAAATATGTTTTATAAACATACACCATTAGAAATCCCTAGGTTATTTAAGCTTATGAGCAATATAGGCTCTAGTATGAACTTGTGAGTCAATGGTAAAATCATGTGTGTGCAAAAACTGCTATAGAGAAATTTACTTGGCCTAGAAATATAGTGTATCATATCCATTGAACTATATAAAACTACCCATTTAGGTGTACATTCCTTGGCCTAGTGGTGTGGTGGAACCCATTTATGAAACCACAACCTTTTTCTATGTATAAATTATTATTTATTGTGGCTTAATCCAAAGAGATACTTAATCTAGTCTTCCCCTCTCTGGTACTCAAATTCCCACGTGCTTTACCAATTTTAATGATGTCCCATTATACTTATAAAGGGTATTTAAATAATAAATAAAATTTAAATTCCACTCATCATTTTCAAGATATTATTTCAGAATTTTTTGGCATTTTAAATCAAGGGGAAACCATTTAAAGAATTTATGTCACATATAATTAGCCTTAAAATCCACAATATAATAATTTTGATTAATTGAAGCACTATTTTAGAACCCAAAAATCATATTTTTTTATAAAAATATGTAATTATAGAGTAAATAATTTTCCATATTTGTTAATATGAATTATATAGTAATATTAATTATAAAAATATTAAGTAATTATATTTAAAAAGAAAATAATTTTAATTAAATAATTTCTTATAAAGTTTTGTTTAAAAGTATAATTTATAAATTTTAGAATTTTAATTTTATAAAATCAATATCATTTTTTAAATCATCATATCAAAATTCACTTTGGATGAAATTTTGGGATTTTTTAGAAAATAGTTATTTTTCTACGAGTAATGAAAAATATCGTTTTTTATAACAAGTCTTTTATTTTTGATAAATTAAACAATTTAAGAGTAAAAATATGTTTTTAAATATTATTTAAAGTAACAGAAGTATTATTTAGTTATATTTAATTCACTCAATTACTTTTGAATTAAGTATATATTTCTTTTTAGTATAAGTTCTGGGTTTGAAACCCGGTTTTTATAAAAACTGTTTTAATATGAAAAATGTTTCAACATTTTAATTAATTTAAATAATAACTAATTAATAATTTTTTAAATTAAATTTATATATTATGTATCATTAAATATTAATTTGTTTTCAAATAATTAATATTAATATTCATTGAGTTATTATAGAATCATCTTTATCTAAAAAAAATCCTCTTAAAAACCCATTGTCTCTCCAAGTGTATAGAATTAATTTTAAATTAAATTGTGCTGCTTATTTGAGTTTATTTTGGAATAATTTACTTAATATTTGGAATAATAATAATTCATATTATATAATAATTTAATTTTTTTTCCACAATGATATGTGAAAATAAATAATATTAATTATTGTGATTAAGGTTAAAACATAGTTTTGCGCATTAAAAGAGTCTATTTTAAAATTAATTTACATACATAGAGGATTTTTATTTAATAAATTCGATTTCTTATTTATAATCCATAGGTAAAAATTATCTAATAAAATTCATTTTAATTTTCTTCATAAAGACTAAGGAATAACATGATAAAAATGAATCATTTTAGTGTTGTGGAGGAATTTATTGACCAAATAACCCCTCCAATAATTTATTATTCAATTTTTGAGGTACATGTGGAATGGGAGACCTACCAATAGTGAATAATTTTGGGTATTTATAAAAATTCCACTCCTCCTCAATCACAAAAGGGATTTCACTCCCCTAACCTCTTCACGCCTCTAAAGCCATATGGATAAACCAAAATATGCCAAAATTACTTCCCAACTTACCTAATCTCATAATAAAACTTATATTTTCAAAATAAATCAAACAATGAAAGGACTTTTGTGAAAACCTGGAGTTACCTGAAGAATAGGTAATGTTCATTAATGAGCATTTTTTATTTTAGTTCTTCCTCCACCCCTTTAATTATTCTTATACCATGATGATATATTAAAACCAGTATCTTAAATATAATATTATATTTTAATGATAATTTTATGACCTAAAATTACCCAAACTTCCATCAAATGGGTTACAAAATCATCATTCGTGTGTACAATGGACTACCGACTTGCGAAATTATGTTATTATTTTTTCCATTACCACATCTCACAGTTGGGTATGATGATGGATATAATGTTTATATGTAATTTTTATAACATAATTTTACATATGTAGTCATTTTATCTTATATGCCATTTATATATTCCATACCATAAGAGATACGATAACATCAATCATTTGTATGGTGGACTACCTTCTCGCAAAGCGATGTGATTTTTTCCACTAACACATTACACGAAAGGTAATAAGGGTAAAAGTAATGAAGATATGTGATATAAATGAAATAATTATGATATTACTGACATATTTATCATTATTTAAATATAATATAGAAATTTATTTTTAACATTTCACTCATTAAAAAATGATAATGTTGTTCATGGATGTGTGGATTACCACCTCCTTGAAGTGATGTGATTCCTTTTTTCATCCCCACATGTATAGAATGATAAATATAAGAATATAATTAAATAATATTATATTTATGGAATAATTATCATTCTGGAAATATAACTTATTACTTAACTTCTTTCCATAATGTTCATTGGAAAATGGAAATGTTGCTTATGCATACGTATGACCTACTATCTCCACAACCATAACATTAACTTATTTTTCTGAACCATCCTTTATAATTGGTTTTAAAAGAATAATTGATGTATAAATATGATAATTATTTCATTATTATTATTATATATATGTTTAAATAAATATATCTTTGACCATTGTCAAACATCTAAATTTACTTTCGACAGATAAGATGAATATGGTCAAAACATTGGACTTTAACTTAATTTATTAAGTTATTATATATAACTTGTTAACAAGTGAAATAAAATTAATAATATAAATGAAAATTTTTCTAAATAAATAAAATAATTAATATATGTTTATTATTTAGAATGATAAATACACACGTGATAAGTCAAGACCAAGGTAAGAGACTTCATCCCAATTTCCTTTCATTGAGGCATATCTTGATGTTATGAATATTTATACTTTTATATGGTGTATATATAGCCCCTATAATATTTAATATCAATAATTATCAATTATCATTTAATTTAATTTTTTAATGATATTATTTCATGGGGATAATATTTAAATATTTCAAAATTGTTAAAGGAATTTTCCTCTGAATAAATACACTTTTAATGTTTTCCTTAAAACTCTATTTATATTTTGTGTCCTTGATTTAAAATGATTTTTGAAATATTTTATATGGACACAAAATATTTATAAATGTCATTTTAGTTCAAATTTTCTTTATTTCAAAATTTTTCAAAAAAAATCTTTTTACGTGTTTTAAATAGAATGATGACATTGAATTTTCTTACCACTGGGGAATTTATTTTATTTCAAGATTCATTTGCAATATTATATGATTTCTTAATTGAAATAACCTATTTCCAGTTTTTGGAATTTTGGAATTTAGAATGGTTTCTAAAATAAAATTCCATTATGATATCTGAATGTTATTTTCATACGTGTTTATAGGAGTTTTTCAAATGATGAAATGTTTATCTAATATTGTGGTTCATGAACATTATATATGATGGGTAAGCCCAAATAACATTGGGTGATCCCATTATATCTTAAATAATGACTGTACCTAGATAATAATCTAATGTATTATGTAATGATAATGTTCTCTAAATAATTATACAAAAATATGGTTGTATAGTTATTCCAATTTTTAAAGGTTTTGTAAGGGTTATATGAGATATTGTCCCAAAGTACCTACATTAATTTTCTATAATTTATTGGGAGTTTTTATAGAAATAATTTGTTTTCAAAATGTAAAATAAATTATATTACGAAATTAATGATATTTCTATTTATTGGTAAAATATTATGTTTTCGAGAAACTATTTTTCATTTGTTTTCATGTTTTCACTAGACAAATTATCTTTTTATTTTCATATCCATTTTGATCATTTTGTTCTCGTCCAAAGTTTTAAAAAAAATACACCAGATTTAAGGATGGGTAAGGGAAAGGAAGAGGTTAAGTTGAATTTTTTTTAATATTTTACATGAAAATAAATCATGTTTTTATTTTAAATGTTTTATATTATGGTAAAAATTGACACTAATAAAATGTTTACAATTTATATTACATCGTTTTGTAATTTATGAGTTATGTACTAGTTATCTAAAATATAAAACTTAAAAATATCCTCAAAGGGAAAGAAAGTAAATTTTGGTCTAAAACTAAAGATTATGTAATGTTTATGGACAAGTCTATGTAGTTTGTATCATAGGTTGGTTTAGATACATTTATAGTTTAGGATAATGATAATAGTATGCCCTTGAAATATGTTATGTTATGGTTAAGTTAAAATGATATGGATTTTGAATATTATCATATTGCTTCCTCTAAACTTTGTATGCTCAGAATGGTTTTATATAGACAAAATATGTAATCTATATTTGGATGGAACAGATAGAAATATATCTTTATAAATCATCATCCTGAGACGGTTGGAATCATAAGAAAACAAATTTTTTTCTGTGATGAATTATTTGAAAGAAGCAATAAATGGTGGTGATATCCATGATAAATAGGAGCTTTATATTCTATGAAGGAACATGTATTTTTTAGAGTATTTCATGAGGAAATATCCCCCATCATCCATTGGATCATTTTACCCTATTATAGTTGAATGATGGGTCAATGATCTGGAAAAGATATTTCAAGTCATGTGATGTTTGAAACATAAAAATGTAAATGTCTCTGTTTATCATTTTTAAGGTGAAGCTGATCAATGTTGTTACTTGGTTAAAAATACAATTGATAAAGATGATGTTGATTCCATGGAATGGAAATAATTTAATGATATTTTTTATGAGAAATATTTCCCAAAGGTTGTTCAAAATCAGATGAAAAAATAATTCCTAGAACTAATGAAAAAAGATGATGATTATATAGATTTATATGATGAACAATACACAAGAATGGATATATATGTGCTAGATTTTATTCATGACACAAATAAAAAATTACTAAGTTTCACTTAGGATTGAATCTAAGTATAAAAATATATTTGGACACATGAGAATTCCAAATCCATGATAAAGTTTTTCATTATATTGGAACGGTTGAAATTGAGTTTTCTATCTCTTATGTGCCTCATTATGATGAAATTAAGAAGTGTGCTCGACCAAAGGTGATGGGGAAACATACAACAAAGAAATTTGGAGTTTATAAAATAAAGTTCCAATATTGTAGAAATTGTGGTAAAAAGAACCCTAGAGAATGTCTTGTGAAGTTAGGGAAGTGTTACCAATGGGGAAAATTTGACAACATGGTTCAAAAATATATGGAAAATAATCTTGAAGAATCAAAGAGTGTGGTATCCAATACTCCTTCAATGGTAAGATGTTTTAGTGTCAATGAGTTGCCTCATTATTCTAATGCCTGTCTAAAGTTAGTTGTATAGGATGAAAATCTTCATGATTAGAAACAAAAAATGTATTGATTTTATTTTCTACTAGTATAGTTTATTTATGGCTCTAAAAATAAGTTGTGATAGGTATGTTACTTGTTTATTCAAATAATACCAATACCTTGTTTTAATTCAGATCTTCACATTCTGTTATTTTGGAGAAATTTTCAAGTAAATCAAGAATATTACCTCATAAAAGTAAGATAGAACTTTTGGTGAAAGATACAGGTGTAAGTATTAAAGAAAACACATTTTATAAAAATCCTTCTATTGTTATAAATGGGATGGTCTTTCCTATCTTGCTGATTAGAGATGGTAGGTAAATATACCTATATTATATTTTTGAAAATAAAGAAACTTTTAAAATTAGTGATGTCCCAGTAGTAAATAAATATATGAGTGTTTTTCTAGATGCTTTTCTTAATGTTATTCAAGATTTAAAGGTTGAGTTTACTATTGAATTAGTACCTAACGATTATCCAACCTCTAAACCCCCTTATTTAATGGCTCAAGTGGAATTTTTATAATCTAAAAATCAATTACAAGTGTTAGAAGATAATGGTTTCATTGACCTTGCACTTCACCATGGGGTTCTCAAGTCTTGTCTATTAAAAATAAATATGGTTCAATGAGACTTTTAATTGATTATAGAGCCTTAAATAACATATCTTCAAAGAAAAATAATCCTTTGAATCATATCAATGATTTTTTTTTGATCAGATCTATGAATCAATATATTTTTCAAAGGTTGAATTGAGGTTGGGGTATCATCAGTTGAAAGTGAAAGAATAAGATATTCTAAAGATTTTGTTTCATAAAATAAATTGGAACAATTATTCTTTAGTTATGAAATTATGGTTTTCCAATTCACCTACTGTATTTATGTACCTTATGAATAGATTTTTTCATGAGTTCATGGAAGAGTTTTTAGTAATTTTTATTGTTGAAAATTTGGTATATTATAAATGTTATATAGAAAATGAATACATCTAAGGATAGTTTTTTAAACCTTAGAATAAAATAAACTATATTGTAAATTTATAAAGTGTGAAATTTGGTTGAATTTTTTTTATTCATTATTCATATTGTTTCTAAAGATGGTATAACTGTTGACCCTACTAAAACCAAATCTATTGAATAATGGAAATAACCACAAATATTAGAGAGTTTCATTTTTTTTGTTAGATTATTGAGTGACTACTAGTGATTTATTGAAAACTTTTCTTGGTTTTATATCCTATTGACTAAGTGAAATCTAAAATGAGTTAAGTTTGTATGGAAAAAATGATCTGATGATATTTTTCAGTAACTAAAAATACTATTTGTGAATGCTCAATTTTTTGACCTACCTTCATAAGATGGGGAATCTTTCACCTAAAGTGATTCTTCTTTGAATGGTATTTTTTGTTTCTTATTGAAAAATGATCAAATAATTTCTTATGATTCACCTTAGTTTAAACATTATGATTTAAATTAACCAAAGTATGATTCAGAATGAGTTACAATTGTTTTTTCTAAAAACATTTGGATGAATAACTTGTATGGTGTAAAGTGTGTAATATATACTGATAAAAAACATTGAAGTATATATTCACTCAGAATAAAAGTATCATGAGATAGAAAAGATAAATGGAACTGATAAAGGATTACAATTTCATGATTCATTTCCATCCTTAAAAATAAAACAAAGTGGATTACACTTTGAGTCAAAAAATTAATTTTACATTAACCATGTTACATTTAGAACACAATCCTTTGGTTAATGATATGATGAATTTTTTCCCAGAAGTTGTTGATACATGGGAATATCTATTTTGTTTCAGGCTTCACTAAAATCGACTTTTTGAGAAAGAATTAATAGAGCTTAGAAGAAGTACAAATCATTGTAGGAAGAGGTATAATCCATTTAGAGGGGTGATATTTATGATTTTAACATTAATTAAGAAGGTGTTTTATGATTTAGAAAAATATTATGTGTGTCTTTTGATTCATGGCTGAGGAAATAGTTGTCAATTGAAGCTTATAGTTCACAGTTTTCCACACATTCGGGTAGCACCAAGATGTATAAGGACCATTAGGAGTATTACTGGTGGGATAGAATGAAAATTCATATTGTTAAATTTTCCATGAAGTGTTTGAATTGTCAACAATGTTAAATTTGAATGAAAGGTACTAAAGGGGATTCTTCAAGATTTTCCAGTGCTAGAGTGGAAATGGGAAAATATATTAATCGATTACATGGTAGGATTGAAAAAGAAATATCGATATAATAATTCAATTTGGGTTATTATTCATCAATTTACTAAATTGATACAATTATTTCCCATTGGAGATACAATATATTTAGATAAAATTTCATTACTCTTTCCAAAGGAGATAATCAGGTTACATGGACTGTCTCCTTCCATTGTATCGAACTGTGATCCCACGTTCACATCTAATTTTTGGATATGACTTCATAAGTCATTGAAAAATGAATTAAATTTTAGTAAATCTTTTGATTCTCAATATGATGGATAGTCTAAGAAACAAAAATCAGACCATGGAAGATATGCTTTGTTATTGTTCAATATATTACCAGGGAAGTTGAGATACACATCTATCTTTGATTGAGTTTTCTTATAAAAATACTTTTCATTCTACTATATAGATGGAACTATTTTAGGAATTTTATTTAAAATGGTGCCATAAACTTGAATTTTGGGTTGATGTAGTAGAAAGAAAGCTGATCAGTGTCACAAACCAACCCAGGTAAAATTTGAACTGGTCAACCAAGACAATCCATGGAATGACATGAGAGTCATTCTCAACCCCCCAAGGATAGAGAAAAGCACCAAGGTCATCAATAGAGTCAAAGATAATGGATTTACCCAATAAAACAAACTAGGATAATAAAATAAACATAGAATCAAACCAAACTAAAATTTACTCTTCAGTTTTAAATCATTTAAATTAAAAAATTAAGAGATAAAAAAACTGTGAAATAAACAAAATTAGAATAGCCAATCTGAACTTAACACTAAAAAAAACCTCCATGTGACCCTGGGGGTCACTCTCTGACAAGACACCAACCATCACCCGAGGTAAATGAACCAAAGTTGAAACCTTTATTAGAATCTAAAATCAAGAAAACACTATAGGTATGAGATTTAAAACTAAAAACGTGGGCCCAGATTATTCTATTCCCAATGTATAAACTTTAAATAATGAAACATTGATTTTAAGGTTTTAAATAGAAACTATAAACATCGGGGTTTTTATACTTTACATTTTAGAATAAAGAAACATGACCCATTTCCCTCACATTTAAAATCAAGGTTCATTCCTAGAGGTAAGTTAAGTTATTTGGGGAGAAGGATAAAGATATATAAATAAGAAAACTCTCATTCTTCATTATAAAGAGAAATAGGGAAAACACTTGTTCATTCACGATTTTTTTTATAAAACCTTTTTAGAAAAACTATATTTTCAAAATTTCCCAAAATAAATCCCAAATCTCAGAACATGGAAGTAAAGTCACACAAAAAGAGAAATGGATAATGATACTAGTGTTGGAGCAACAAAATAACTCCTTTGAACTCATATGAGAACCAAAATATACTATACATATGACTCATCCTGATGGCATACCCTACTTAATGACATCATAACGTCCTAACGACCGACTGTCTCCCCACCTGGCCTAATTGAGGGGCCTAATCTTATAACAATAAGACCAATTATCCACCTTCTATGGGCCAATAGCTAGTACAATAAATTAGTTTAGTGAAACAAAAATTATCATAATTCTTATTTTCTATTCTAGGTTACCATTATATGTTTTTAAGGGTTTGTGGGAAAAAATTAAAGAAAAAAGTCACACATATATAATACCAAACACTACCACAACTGGCACCACCCCACCCTCCTTAAATAACATCCCATGCCTTAAACAAAAATCACATGGGTGGAGTCCAAAGTTGAGGAAATTCCCACCCATTTCTCAACCAGCTATGCAATGGCTCCCTCATAAAAGGGGGTTTCCAAAGAACCAATACAAGATTCCAAATGGACCTTATAACATTTTCACAAGAATAATTCATTTCGTAAATATCCAAACACAACCCCTTTTTATAATCCAAACCACCATTAAAAACCAAAACACATTTACAATGGACAAAGGGGCATATCAACAACCACTTAATGAGAAACAATCCATTTAAAACTCTAATAACCATTTTAAACATCACTAATAAATTTATAAAAAAACCAAACCATGTCTTCGAAAACCATTACTCACTTAAAAGTTCCAACCAGGTCATTTACTAACCACTTAGGGTGAAAAATCCATTCTAACCATTCCAAAAAATCACAAAGCAAGGGGAAACCAACTAATATCACATGATACGATCATTATAACAAAAATATATGCCTTCTTAGCAATTTAATGAGGTAAAAAAAATCAAGAAATTAATGTAAACCTAACTTTAAAAATGTATTCAATGAGGTCCTACCTTAAAGAAGGAGAAAATTTTTAAATAGGGTGTGAAAATTCATTTGCACCACTACCGCACCCAAGGGAGACTAAAAATAACCTAAAACAACAATATTTCACCCAAAATTTAAGGATCCATCCTTAAAAATTATATCCTAACAGCTAGAGAAAAGGAAAACCCCATAAAGGGGAAGAAAAACCCTGGAGGAAAGAGACCAAGCAAGGGAAAAATTAATTACCAGGAATTTACTTTATGATTTTGGATAAAAACCACTAAAAGAGGGGAGATCTGGAGGAGCCAAGTAATGGAGAGGATTATATTATGGTGGAAAATGTAGAGGTGGAAACTAATTATGGGAGAGAGGGTTTTAAATTGGATGGAAAAGAATCCTGAAACCATAGTTTTTAATGACCCGGTAGGCCACATGGTTTGTCTAAACGATATGGAAAACCATACGGACACTGTGCACTGCCTCTGTCAAATGCGACATTAGATGGATGCTTACTTAGGCCAAGGGACATGCAAATGTGTAGTCTATGTGGTAGGTTTTTTCTCTTGCCACATGGTTTCCTGAGTTAGGCGCACGTTTACAACTAATCATACGCAAACCGTGCGACTCGTCTTTCCAACCCCAAAATCTCATTTCTCTCCAAAACCTAAAAGGAAACCCAAAGAGAAAATCCAAAAAATAAAAATAAAAATGATACCTTAAAATATTAAACCTGTCACACCCGATTCTCAGGAGAAATGGAAAATAACTCAACTTGAACCAGAATAAATGAAAGCTTAAAAAACATGGTGTAAAAATTCTACACACCATAACTTTTTCCTCCATCAGAAATCCAACCCAAGGCTCACAAAAAATTTAGTACATACCTAAAACTCAAGAATATTTCAAATGTATGACAAATTAATAGACTATTAAGAAATCCCAGAACAAGAATAAAATCTAAAAAGAAGAACTTGGGAGACTAAAAAGGAATCCCTCCAAAGTGCCACCCACCCCGAAAGTTTATACAACTCTAGTTGATCGATCCAAAAGACATATAACTTTCACCCCAATAAATTCAACCTTAAAAAAACATCCTGAATGACACCAAGAGAAACAAAACCATCCTCTAAAAACTATCAAATGAAAAAATGATACTGACATGGGGGAGACTGAACAGAATCCCCACCATAAGAAATGGGCTTACACCCGCTGTGGGTCTCCCCACCATAAGAGATAATGAGTTATAACAAACTCAAGTATTTTAATGCACAATCCAAGTACCCCCAATATAAGGATTGGAGATGGAGGGACCATCTAATGGACCCTCAAGACCATGATAGACATACAAAAATAGATCAAAATTCCCTGTATAACCACAAAAAAACCAAACTTAACTAGAAAAACTAGGATGGAAGGGCCATAAAAAGGTAGCCCATATTCGAGGGAAAACAACCATTACTATCATAAGAAAATGAGATGACTATTACTCCTTATAACTAAGGAGAAAAATCTTACACCCAGATGGGTCACAACATGGAAAGAAGGTTCCCACGCCACCTTCCACTAAATAAAATAACTGAAAACCAGAAAACTAAGTAGGAGGATTAAACTACCTCAACCTCCCATGAATAGAATAAAACTTAAACCTAAGACTTTACACACTATCGGGGTTCCCCTTAATAAGAACCAACTTCATTCTAAGACCTATAAATAGAGATCTAATGATTGATGCATCTCATACCTTGCAGTTAAGATTCAGAAACCATTGCGCATAACACACCGATCAAAACTTTGAGAAACACACTTACATTGAAAGAGAATTTTATAAGGATTCGGTAAAAACCATCCTTACAATAGAAATAAAATGAACCACCATAGAACTCCACCAGACATGACTATTACAATGACAAAAATGACTCTAAGAGAGACCCATAACTAACCCTAAACAGTGCCATACTCCTACAAATGGGCTGGGGTGTCCTTTAAAGAGTTGGGTCTGGATTCCCAGTGCTTCTTAAAAATACCAATATAGAACAGCTTTAAGTGACCCAAGCATCCAAAACTGTGGTAAGATCTTGGATAACTCAAGCATACTGGTCTCATATGATTGAGATTGCCACTCTAATGACAAGTCACAGAATTTCACCCTAAAGAGGTTTACAAGAGAACTAATGGCTTCTTAATCCATCAACCATCACCACCAACATCAGGCTAATTCCTATTATTTTTAAAAGAATCCTATTAAAAATTTTCAGAGACCAGAGGAAGACTAGCCATATCAATCCCTCCTGTTAACCCATCTTCAACATGAAAGGCTTGACTCACCACATCAGAGAAGGTGGTTAGGTTGAGCTCTTCCACCTTAAACTACAGCTCAGGATGAAGCTCAAGATAAAAATACTGAGCTTTCACAGGATCATTTATAATATACCCTATTTCATAAGGTTTCAAGTCTAAGAATCAATGAAAGAATTCCAACACTAATCTAACACCTTATTTAAGGGCATACAATCCCATCCTTTTCCTCACCTTCTTCATCTAAGAAAATTAAAATTAGATGAATAAAGACTTGAAGAACTCCTAGGTAATATCTTTATAGTAATTTCTTCAAGATAATGAGTTCCATAATTTCTAATCTAATCATTCGATCATAAAGTTTGAAAAATTTACCTTTAATGTCTCAGGAAACCCGAGGAAACTGAAGTCGCTCTCAATCCTCCACATCCACTCACATGCCTCAAGTGGATCCACTTGAGCATAGAAAATAGGAGGATTTAACTTCCGAAACTCAATAATGCAGTATATGGGTTGATCAACTAGAGAATTCACTAGAGATATACCACTTGAAGCTGTATCTTGTGTATCCATCATACCATTATTGGGGAGGACTCTAAGAAAAAATTCAACCAAGGCACTTGATAAAAACCTGTCCAAAAATATGGATCCTTCATATCAAACATCACAAAATAAATATCTCTTTTAAAAATACAAGGGACATGACAAAACACCACAAGCTATCAAAACATCATATTTTCCATATAAAACACTCTAAAAAATAAAAAAATCTTGAAAGAATTCCACACCCACCAATTGTGTCCCATGGGCCTCAACCATGCACATTCTAGTTCCATACTGGAACCCGACCATATTATCTTAAATGTTAATGAATATAATAGATCATGGAAACACCAAAGTTAAAACATTTAACTCGTCCTTCCTTTTCAAATCCCAAAATTCTCTTTTCAAAAACCTTTATCCACAAAAATTTGAAATCTGGTCCAAATTTCACAAAGACATTTTCAACAAAATTCCAATCATTGAGTCGAAACTCATTTTTCAGATTTGAACATAAAATAAAAATAATTTCATTTATTTCAATAATATTATAAGAGTTCCAAAAAATTTACCAACCACCCACTAGAAATAATTTTCATTTAACCTCAAAAATTCATTTCAATTTTTTTTACTCTTACCAAAAAAAGGTCATTTAAAATTTTAATCTAGTTTTTCCCAATTCCAAAACAATATTTTTTAGAAAAAAAATTCAGAATAAAATTGGACCCAAATGACTCAAAAATTGGAAACTATAATTGATGGGTGACCCAGTCATATGGCTGGCTGCCATATGCTAGTCATGCCACCATCACAAAGAGAATTAGAGGGTAATTTCCCTAGCTCCACATGGATTTCTAGGCCCTATGAGCTCCCGAAGACCAATACCCAACTCCCTTTTAATTTACCAATACCAAAAAATCCAAATGAACATAATACACCGACAAACCCGAACATCCCATGGTAACCCGAAGTTCGGAATGTGTAAGAGTTTGTGATTCTCTTTCCACACCTACACCTCAAGCTTGAAAATCCCACTCCTTTAACCTTGACATCACCAAGTAATGATGAGATCTCTAATAATAAAAGTAATTACCATAGATGACCCTATTTGAAACTATTTTGTCATGAATCAACTCGGGTCAACCCTGAACCGGTCACCGGAGCCAATATGTGGTAAGACATGAGAGGCGTTCTCGATCCTCCTTGGATGGAGATAATTGACAAGGGAATCAATAGAGTCAAAGGGAATAATGTCTCCCAATAAAAAAACAATGAAAATAGTATAAACATAGAAGAAAACCCAATTCAAATTGAAACTTAGATTTTACATTATTTTCATTTAAAAATAAAGAGACAACAAAACTGAGCTATAAATAAAACCATAATATACAAATAGAACCTGACACAAAACAACATCTCCATGTGACCCCAAGGTTCACTCCTTAAACAAGCACCAACCATCACACAGGGCGACTTAACCAATGTTAGAACCTGTATAAGAATATAAAAACAATAAAATACTATATGAATAAGTATTAAAACTCAGTAGGTGGGCCTAGATTATTCTTTTACCAATTCACATCCTTTAAATAAATCAACATTGATTTTCATATTTGAAATAAAAACTATTAAGATAGGTTTTTTCATACTTTACATTTCATAAAAAACAAAACATGACCCAGTTCCCTCACATTTAAAATCAAGGATTATTCATGGAGGTATGTTGAAGTCTTTGGTGACAAGGATAATGAGATCTAAAAAAGAGAACATTAATTCTTCAATATAAATGGAAATAGGTAAAACACTTTTTTCATTCACAATTCTTTTCTTAAAACCTTTTTAGAAAAACTAAATTTTCCAAATTTCCAAAAAAGAACATCCAAAATCAATACTAAGGGAGTAAAATCACACAACGAGGGAAATGGATAATGATAATAGTGTCAAAATAACACAGGAAAATCTAGAAACTCATTGGAGAAACAGAACACACTATACACATGATTTATACTAAAGGAATAACCTGTTTGATGACATCATAATTCCCTAAGGCCTGGCTGTTTCCCTATCTGTCCTGGTCATGGGTCCTGATCCCATAATAATAATCCCAAGTATCCACCTACTACAAGCCACTAGCTAGTATAATATCCTAGGCTAGTGTAGCAAATGTTCTCATAATTCCTCTTCACTATTCTACATTCCTATGCTATTTACTTAAAGGGGAATGCAAGGAAATTCAAGAAACATGTCACACATATATACTACCATACATTACCACAATCAGCACCACCCCAACCTTTTAAAGGAGTATCCCATACATTAAACAAGAATTACATAGGTGGAGTCCCTTGCTGAGGACCTTCCCACCCATTTATCAACCAAATAGGAAATGGTTCCCTCCTAAAAGGGGTTTTCCAAAGAACCAATCCAACATGCCAAATGGTTCTTATAATGTTTTCACAAGAATGATTCATTTCACCAATATCCCAACAAAACCACTTTTTATAATTCGTACCACCCTTCAAAACCAAAACAAATTTATAATATCCAAAAGGGAATACCAACAAGAAATTAATGATAGAAAATCCATTTAAACATCCAATCACCATTTTGAACATCCCCAATACATTTATAAAAAAACTAAACCACATCTTTAAAAACCATTACTCACTAAAAAGGGACAACCAAGCCATTTTTCAACCACTTAGGGTGAAAAAACATTCCAACCATTCCAAACAATCACAAATCAAGGGGAAATCAACTAATATCACATTATATAATTATTATAACAATAATAGATACCTAATTAGTAATTAAATGTGTTTTAAAGATAAAGAAATCAATGAAAACCTAACTTTAAAGAAAATATGCAATGGGGTACTACCTCAAGCACATTGAAAAATCCAAGATCTAATGAGAAACATCAATCACTCCACCAACACACCCAATAGAGACTAAAAAAATATGAAATGACCATATTTAACACATATTTTAATGATCCAACCCTAAAAAATATATCCTAACTTCTGGAGCAAAGGAAACCCAAGAAAGGGGAAGCAAATCCCTCATGGAATGAGAGAAAAAAGAGAGAAATTATTTAAAAGGAATATTCTATAAGAATCGATAAAAAAACAACCAAAATAGTGGATATCTAGTGGAAATAATGAATAGGGAGGAGTCACCTAGGCAGGATGAGGTTTAGGGGGTAGAGAAATAGGGGTGATAGGGTTTAAAATCAGGTGGAAAAGAAACCAGAAACCCTAATTTTTATTGACCTAGTAGGCCACACAGTTAGTCATCATAGTTTTAAAAACCATGAGTATGCCATTACCAAAAGAGATATTGGACTCACACTTACTTGGGCTGAGGTTCTTGGTCTTGCAGAGCCCGTGCAGTAAGTTCGTCCTCCTACCATATGGTTTCCTATACTGGGCGCACTGTTTCTAATAACCGTGCGCAAATTGTGAGCCTAGTCTATCCAACCACACAATTTCATTTTTCTACAAAACCTCAAAGGATACCCAAATATAGAATCTAGATTAAATAAAAATAGAAAGAATACCTGAAAATATTAAACCTGTCAAACATAATTCTCAAGAGAAATGGCAGAGAACCCGACCTGAATTGGGATAAAGGAAACCATAAAAACAGGAGTCTACAAATGGGACCAGAGTTGGTATAAGAAATGGAATATAATTTTCTTGTATTATTTGGGGACATATTAGAGTAATAAAATAATTTATGTAGATAACTATAGGTAAGATCTTTATTTTGAGGTAGGTGATAATGTATTTCTCATAGTTTCTCCATGTAAAAGTGATGTATTTTGGTTAAAATGAGAAGTTCACTCCATAGTTCATTAGACCATATAAAATCATAGATATTGTTTGATTATTTTCCTACTGAGTGGCCTTTCCTCTAAGTTTATCTTGGCTACACAATGAATTTCATATTTTAATGTTAATGATATATGTGCCTGATTAATCTCATGTTTTAGCCCCAATGTAGTTTAGTAGAAAGAAAATATTTATTATGAAGGAAAAAATTTCAAATTAATTATTGTATATAGAAACTTTTTCATAATAAGCTGATTCACCATGTTAAAGTTTTATAGAAAAACTACATGGTTGATGAGGCAACATGGGAATATGAAAATTCCACGATGGAAAGATATCCCCACTAGAATAATAAGTGAAAAACATTTTGCGCACACAATTTATAAAAAGGTTGTATAATATAAAAAACCAGTTAATGGTACATGAAATCATTCTCTATATTTATTATTATGAAATAAATAGTTATATTTGTTATAAAAATATTAAGTTATTTTTAATCGAAAATGAAATTGTTTTAACAAAACACTTTTCTTAAAAGTTTTTATTTAAAAGAATACATTCTAAATTTTAAAATTTTAATTTAATAAAATGGAAAAAATTTTGTAATAAAATATAAAATTTTACTTTGGAAAAAATTTTGGGACTTTTTGAAAATGAACGTTTTTAGTGAATAGTGAAAATACTGATTTTTATAAAAAAACTTTTATTTTTAAAAAATTAAGTAATTTACAAGTATCAATATATTTGGAATATTATTTAGAGTAAAATAAGTATTATTTATCTATATTTAATCTAATTAATAACTTTATAATCAACTTTATATTTGTTTTTTATGATATGTTTTTTTGGGTTTAAAAATAGGTTTTTCTAAAAGTTGTTTTATTATGCATAATGTTTATCCATTTTAATTAATTAAAATAATCCCTAATAAGGAATTATTTAAATTATATTTATAGATTATATATCATTTAATATTTATTTAGTTTCATATAATGATTATTAGGATGGCGGACGAGAGCGAGCAGCGAGAGGCGACCATCAATGGCGGCTTCTAGGGTTTCGGTGCGGTGATGGCGATACCTCACTTCCTTGGCTTCAATCGCGTTGATTTGCGACGGTTTGGTGAACGTGATGCAGTCCGGGGCGGCGTGGTTGCAGCGAGCAACTCGGCGATTCTTCCACCTGGTGTGCGTGCGTCGCCTCACGGTGTACCCTCTCCCGGCGAGGTGGATCCTCAGATATCAAAGGATGGCCGACGGTTTGCGCTTGGGCCGGCCGGGATACCGGCTGGGGATGATCGGGAGCTTTTGTCGGCTGCTCGGGATCCGGTTAGGGTTGTTCGGGAGTTTGGAGCTGCTCGGGATCTGGTTGCTGCTCGGGATCCGATTGGGGCTGCTCGTGATCGGGATGGGGCTGATTGGGTTCAGTCTGGAGCTGCTCGGAATTACCCTCATCCGGCTGGGGTTACTGCGAAGGGTGATTGTGTTACAGGGGTGACCTGCAATCCCTCTGAACAGCGGACGACTTCCACGTTTATGAACTCTGGAAATTTGCAGGATGGATTGTCCACCGTGCGTGGGCAGCGATCCTTTGTGGATGTTATGAAGGATTCTGCAACGGTGAAAAAGAATGAGGATCCAAGGAGGATTCTTCGAAAGGGCTCACTAGCCCATGTTGAGGCCAACCCCAGTGTGATTGCTGAAAGATTGGCATTAGGTGAGAATTCTTTGATTGCTCGCATTGTTCTTCCTAAAGGTGCGCTGCCCTGGAAATGTGAAGATCTATTTCGTAAGATTTCGATGTTATGGGGTTTTGACAACTGGAAATGTGTCTCCATTGGGCGGGGATTCTTCCACTGCTTGTTTCCATCGGCTGACGTGATGCTTAAAGCTTGGAGTTTTGGGTCCATGTTTTTAAGGCCAGGATGGATTCATCTGCATGAATGGTCACTTGACTTTAACGTCTCCACTGCTAAGAATGTTTTCGCCCAGGTATGGGTGCGTCTTCATGGGCTTAATTGGGTTCTTTGGCATCCAGAGATCTTGCATGATATTGGAACGGCGATTGGAACACCCATCCGTCTTGATAAGGAGACGACAAATGTCAGGTATGGGCACTTTGCTAGAATGCTGGTGGAAGTCGATCTTAGATCCACTCTCATTGACACGGTAACACTTTCTATTCCCTCTGATCAAATTCTTATTGATGTTGAATATGAAAACAAACCTCTTTTCTGCACTAAGTGCATGGCTGTGGGGCATTCTTTGGAGTTGTGCCGCAAAAACATTACATGTAAGGAGTGTGGGATGCGAGGGCACCCCTCCAATCTATGCCGACGTAAGGTGAATATGAAGGATTCGCCCCCGCCTGAGCTTGACACCAGGGACAGTCACCCTCCTCCGGAGTCAGACTCTCGTGATCTGCCAATTCATAGGAATGGCAAAGAGTTGATAATTGATGCTTCTCTGCCTCGATCTGTTGCTCCTCCTAAAGCTCATGAGCCTGCTAATGTTGAGATTCCGAGCCCCACTCCCGCCTTAACGGTGAACGTTCTTACACAACAGAATGTCCAGACAGAACCTTCTTCCTCTGCTAAACGGGGGAACATCTCTGATGCACCAAAGGGAAGGGCGGAGGATTCCACTCATGGATTTGGGGAACCAATCCTCTGCAAGTGGGGTGACACTCAGGATGAGGCCAAGGAAAGAGATAGGGACATGAGTATAGTTTCATACAGTGAAATTGTTCGAGGAGAAAAGAAACGGATCTCTAACAGTGAGGGTGTCAGGACTGACCCAGTTAGAAGGAAACCAAGGAAAGACTACTCTGTAGTTCCGAGGACAGTGACCACTAGGTCATCTGCTAAGAAGGATATCGAGAAGTTATCTATGGAGAAAATGGAAAAAAGGAAGGTTTATAAGAAGCTGCTCAAAAAATATGAGACTCAATCAGAATGGGAATCGGCTGATCCTGACGACATGACTAGGTATGGGTGTGATGATTATGACTATTATGACTTGTAAACTCTCTTTTTTCCTATCTGCTTTCTCTGCTCTTTTCTTTTTATTAATAAATTTGTTGGTCCAAGCATGCTTGGATCTGACCTTTTCGGTATATAATGATTATTATTAGTCATATAGTTAATATAAAATCATCTTTTTCTAGAAAAACTCTTGTTAAAAACTCATTGTCTCTCCGAGTTTGTGAGATTAATTTTAAATACAATTATACCAATTTTGTGATTTTAATTCAGAAAAATGGATTTAATATTTGGAATAAAAATTAACTAATAATTTTAATAATTTAAAATTAATTTTTGACCATAATGATTTGTGAAAAACATTATAATAAATTACTGTGATTATGGTTAAAACAGGGTTTTGTGCATTACTCACGCATAAGTACAGAGATCCACCTCTATGATCTTAACATTTTCTATTTTTTCATTTACATATTTCATGATTAGTTTTAAATGTATAATTTATGTGTAAATAGGATTATTATTTAATGATAAATATTGTAGATATGTTTAAATAATGTCTACTTTGACTATAATCATCATACCAAAGTCATATTCGAAAGTAAGATGAATATGGTCAAAACATCTAACTTAAAAATAACTGATTAAGTAATTATATATAACTTGTTAATAAGTGAAATAAAATTAATAATAAATTTGAAAAATATTCTCGAGAAATTAAATAATTAAAATAAGTTTATTATTCTGAAAGATAAAGACACGCATGATAAGACAGACTCAAGATAAGGGACTTCATCTCAATTTCCAATCATTGAGGCATATCCTGATGTTATGCACCTTTATTATTTTATAAGGTGTATATACATCCCAATTGCCATTTTATATATATTTTTTATTATCTTGGTATTTAATGTTTTTTAATTTTATTATTTCATGTAACTTAGGATTTAAATATTTCCCAAGTGATACGGGACTTTTTCTCTGAATAAATCCTCTTTTAATGTTTTCCTTCAGGCTATTTTTCTATTATGTGTCCTTTCTTTGAAATGTTTTTTTTAAAATGTTTTATATGGGAATAAAATATTTATAAAGTTCATTTTATATATCTTTTACTTTATTTCAAAGGTTTTGAAATGACATCTTTTTACGTGTTTTAAACAAAATGCCGACAATGACTCTTACTTCCATCATGGATGCTATTTTATTTATATTTTTCATAGAAATATTACATGTATTTTTAAATAAAAAACCTATTTAATTTTATTTGGGTATTTTGGTATATAAAATGGTTTCAATATTTCTCACTAGGCTAAATACCCTGGGGGGAGGGGGGTGAATCAGTGTATGATAAATTAAAACCGCACCTTCAGAATTTGTTTCACTGTTAAAAAAAACTCTTTTATATCCTTCCCATAAAAATTTATGAAAAAAATTAAATCATGGAAGAGACACAAAAAATTTAATTGGTTGAACCTCACTGAGCTACTTCCAAGGATCTTACAATGAAAATGTTCCAATTTACCAAATCCACTAAAAGTGCACTAATGTTTACAAAGTTTGGAGCAGACTTACGATACCATCTAGTTTATAACCATTCACAATTTAAAAGATCACTACTCTCTCAATTTGGGTAATGATTATGTTTTTTGGATAATTATATTGTAAGTTGGCCATATGGTCGTTCTAATTTTTAAGGGTTCTATATGGGTTATGTAAGGGTTCAATAAGATGATGTCCCATTATACCTAAATATAAAGACCCTATCCTATTACAAATAATAATATATGATATTAAGAATAATATAATTTGAGGATCAAATAATATAGTGTCTTTAGAAGACTTGGTACATGATTAGAAAACATAAAACCAAAATTAGATACATTCTTTTTATTTAATTTATATAATAATATACTAACTCCATTTGAGATACTATAATTGCATAGGAAGACCGGGTGAATACATAGAAAAATGGATGAGATAAAAAATACAGTAAGGTAATAAACATGGGAATAAAGCAAAACACACAAGTTAGAAGGAATAACATGATAACATAAAAGGCATGGATCATGAATAAACATGTTGAACAATAACATGTATAAAATGAATAATATTATAATGAATATATAGGAATGTGGAATAAACATATAACATGGCATAAACACATGTCAAGGGTAACTAATAAGACTATATCACATGGTGGACGAAGTCCCACAATGGATTAAGTTTACTCCCTAATCCCATATACGACTTTTCATGAGACGAAACATCACCCAATGAATTGGGGTGCTATCTCGGTGCACCCATAATAAAATGTTTATTGATATATGTTCCACATTAACAATCAATCATATGGAATAAAAATAAGGGTTACCCATAGAAAGAAATGAGTATCATAATCATGCCATAAGGCATAACCAAATGGTGTATCACAATGTTATCCATTAATGAATGTATTAAATCATTTATGGGAATTAATAATATAAAAATAATAATATATAATGAATACTGATGTTAAAATTAAGTGAATACAAGAATAATAGTGTTTAAGAAACTTTAGAAATGAGCCACTTTATTGTGGTTTAAAAGAAAATATGAAGGAGTATTTAAAGAAGACAAAGACATAATCGTTTGAATAAAACAAAAAATCGATTAAGCTAGTTTTTCATGATAAAATGAATAATTTTTGAAAAACAATGGTGGATTAAAACAATTTATGTGGTTTAATAGATAATAGTTCAGAGACAGAGAACTTCCCTTTGACCAAGATTTCTTATCAGGAGGAATTGAGAAGGGAACCTTTTAAAACATCTAATTACCCAAAGATTAATGTTAAATTGAGATATATACATATTTTTCTTATATAAAAAGAAAATATTGTATAGTTATATTTTAAAATTAAAGAAATATGTTGACTAAAATAGAGAGAAAGCGTAACCCAATGGTAATTTGGATGTTTGGAGAGACCCCTTACCATATGTCCGAATGCATTCTGCACTTGCACTTAATTTAATAGGTGAAAAAATTATTTTAATTATTTACTTAATTTAGAAACTATTATACATGTATTTTATTTATTATAATATTATTATGTTGATTTATTTTTTATTCCAATGAGTTATAATGTTCAATTTGGTCATTCTAAGAGTGTTCGTTTTCATTGTTTCATGATCAGTTCACTTATATATAGTTATTGAAGTTATTATAAAAAGTGTATAATTTTCTGGAAGTGAATTTAAGTATTATTAATACAATTAAATAATTATAAATGTTACCAAATATCATTTTGTATTATGATGTGAGGATGATTCATTTGATAAAATGTTAATGATAAATATTTAGTTTAGTTTGGCAGTTTTTGATCATTATGAACTAGTTTGATTTTAATTAATATTTTGTCTATATATTAGTTAAAAAACATAAAAAAGTTATAATATACATATTAAAATATGGTTTAACCATAATAATCGTTTTATGACATACCTTGAAGGTAGTAATGGAAAATGAAAATTTGTCGTTCACAAAGGCGATGATCCGACATATCATGAATATTTTTATAATTTTTAGAATAAAAGGAGAAGAGAAGAGATTTAAGGATATATATTACATTAACATAATAAAATTATAGTATATATATGATATTGTTTTTATCATTCTACCCTATATAAGGGATATTATTATAGGATAAGAAAATCAAAGAAATTAAAAGAGAATGATTGAGGATCTTACCTATTGAATGCCATCTCCCTGAGAACATTCTTAAGGAACATGGGTTTGGTGTTTTTTAGAATATAAGATCTTTGATTAGTATAATATGCTTGGTAAGGTAATTGGTTATAATATTTTCAAGCTAAAAATATTAGAAGGTGTGAGGAGAAGGGGTGGTATTTATAGGGGGAGGAGATGAGTTTTTGGATTATTATATTCATTAGTTTATTATTTTTGATAAAAAATATCAATGCATTGATTTATATGACTAAATATAGTAGATATTTTAGGATATCTTTAACCAATGGGTTCTTAAATTATTCTTACATCATCAATGACTCAAAAATACATGTATTTACTTTATACTATAAATTTTTGTATTTCATTATTCCCAAAAAATTTAACTATTTTATAGAAATCCAAAAAATTCCTTTTAACCATTATATGATGTATAGATCTCAAAAATTGATTCAATTTTATGAAAATAATTTTTTAAATATGATAAATTTAATTTTTATATAAAATCATCATTTCTTCAAAAATTCTGATTTTAATATTATAATCATATTTATAATCCTTTGAAAAATTAATTAATGTCTAATAAAATTATATTTTAATTATAATACAAAATAATATTTATTTTATGAATCAATTTTATGAAAAATAATTTTCTTTTAAATTATTATATTAACTATAAAATTTTAAATAAATATTTATATTTTAAATAATAAATTCACTTATCATTTTTAAAAAAACTATTTACTTATGCCATGATATAAATATATAACATTTTAATTTATAAGATGGATGAATTTTATTGATAATTACATAGGTGATGTTACAATTATAATGACCAGATTACTATTCTAAATGGTGAGATTACTATTCAATGGTCATATTACTATTCCAACTGTATAGGTTTCTTAATTTTACTAAATACTACTTATTTCATTCATTTTATACTCAATTTTGTTTTTCTCAAGGTTATATATTATTTTATCTTTAAAATTAATATTAGATTATTAAAGTTATATTTTATTTCTATATCATTTTTCAAGAGTGCGATCATTCTAGTGGACTGAGATGATCCTATTTTCACCATTTTTATTATCTTATTTCATATTTATTATCACACTATAATATTTGGAATTGTTATTAGTTTATTTTTGAAATAATATATCATTATTCATTTATATTTTATCTCATCATACGTGAGATCATTTTTCAAGTTGTACCACCTATGAGTGTAGTACATGGGATGGATCTGGTATGTACTTATTTAAGAGGGGTACATGGAATACATCATGTACTTAAGACATGGTTTGTATAAGTTCTAGTCAATAGGACGTAGATCTAACTCAATGAAGAATATTTTAGTGGATGATGTACCTAGGACATAGCTTTCTTTTCCTTACAAATCTCATGACTCTCTTCTAAGGAGTTTTTTTTTCAAATAACTTGTCACCAAACTTAAAATATATGTCCCATCAATTATTATTTTCACAGCTCTTCTATCGACTTTGGGAAGCCCAAATATTATATTGGATGGTATTCAAATTTTATGCCATTTTCTCAAACATTTTAGGTCTCAGCAGACTTCCTTCACCAACTTCATCCCATCATATTGGTGTTTTAAATATTTTCCCATAAAAGGATTCATATATAGAAATTTGAATGTTAGAGTGGAAACTATTTTTTTAAGAGAACTCAACTAGTGGAAGATGTTGATCTCATCATCCTTTCAAGTCCATTGAGCATGCTCTCAACATTTCTTCTACTGTATGAATAGATCATTCAATCGATCCATTAGTTTGAGTGTGATAAGCCATATTGAAATTCATTTTAGTGTTTAGAGAATGTTGGATACTTTCTTAGAACATGGAGGTAAATATTAGACTATGATTGGATATAGTTGATAATGGAATACCAAGCAGCCTCACTACTTCTTTGATGTGTATTTGTGTAAGTTGGTTGAGTGAGAAGTCATCTTGGATCAAAATTAAGTGAGTAGTCTTTGTAAGACGATCCAAAACAACACATAGATAATTATTTCTTTTGGATGTATTTGAACGTATAGTGAAAAAGTCTGTGGTAATGTTTTCCTATTTCCATGCATGTTTAGTTAATGGTTTAATCATTCCCTTATACTTTTCCTTTTAGCATTAACTTGATGGAATACTAGGCACTTTGATTCATATTCAGATATCTCATTCTTCATATTTTCCCACCAATAGTGCTCTTAGGGATCTCAATACATCATTGTGCTCCCTGGGTGAATAAGGAATGTTGTGATTCATGAATCATTAAGAATATATTTATTTAACTCTGTATTGGATGGTACACCTAGTCATGAACCAAATTTTATAACTCCATCAATTTTGATCTCTAAGGATATCCCATTTCTAATAGATTCCACCTTCTTCTGAATTTTCACATCATTTCTTCGAGCATCATTTATTTTTTTTATAAGTGATTATTGATAAATAATTTTTTAGTAGAATAATAATTCACCTTCCATTAGGATTAACATGTACATACTTTTTAATTACAAAAAGATTTTATCCCCCTCAATTATAATAATTGATAAAGTTGCAGGACCCTTTCTACTTAGATCATATGCTATTTTATTTTTGTTACCAGGAAGGTAGTGGATTGAGTAGTCATAATCCTTAACTTGATATATCCATATTCTCTGGAATATATTAATCTTCTTCTATGTAAATATATATTTGAGGCTATTATGATTATTATAAATCTTACTTTTCTCCCCATAGAGATAATTTCTCCAGATTTTCAATATGATGATTACAACTGCCAATTCTAGATCATGTGTTGTTATATGTTTTCTTATTAACTTTCAACTGCCTTGAGTTACAGGATATAACCTTATAATTTTTCATCAGTACACATCCGAATAAGTCTTTTGAAGTATATCTATATATGAAAATGAGTTCCCCACTTCTTTTTAGTGTTTGTACTGGTGCAGTGATGAGCCTGCTTTTCAACTCTTTGAAGTAGTCTTCACATTCACTGGTCTAGACAAACATTACTCCCTTATGATTCATCTTGTATAGTGGGTTTAGAAATAATTAAAAGTTCGACACAAATCATCAATAATACCCAAATAGAATAAGAAAACTATGTATCTCGATTATTGATGTCGGCCTAAGACACTATTCAATTAGATTTGTTTTAGAAGGGTTCACATATATTCCTCTTCTTGTGATAACATTCCCTTAGAATGATACTTCCTCCATAAAAAACTCATATTTAATATAATATTCATGTAGTATGTCCCTAAACAATGTTTTTATCACAATATTTAAATTCTCTTTATTTTCCTCCTTTTTCTAGGAGTATATCAGAATATAATATATAAAGACTATCATTAATTTGTTAAGGTAATCTCTAAAGACTCTATTCATTATTCCCACGAAAATTGAAAGAGAATTAGTGATTCAGAAGGTAATTACTATGAACTCATAATGGCCATACGTCATTAGAAAGGTTATATTGGAAATATATAACTTCCTTACCTTTAATTAGTGATACTCCAACCAAAGGTCCACCTTCGAGAAGTACTTGAGCCCACATATTTTATTGAATGGGTCATCTATCCATGGTGGGGGATTATTGTTCTTTATCCTAATTTTTTTGACCTTATGATAATCAATTCAGAGTCATATTGATCCATCATTATTCTTGTCCAAGAGGAATGAATCACCCTACTCTGAAGCACTTGGTCATATAATACCCTTATCCAGATTCTATTGTGACTGCTTATTTAGTTATTCCAACTCAATAGTGTAAATCCTATAAGGATTATTTGATATACGTATAGATACTGGTATAATATCAATTGAAAACTCATCCAGTTGGCCAGGAAGAAGGCCGAACAATTCTTCAGGGAACACATCAGTATAATCCCTCACAATGGGAATGTTTTCTAGCATGATTCTCTCATTTTACACAATCAATTTAGCTAGATGTTATTTCTCATCAGGAAATAATATCCATAATTGATATGATGATTCTAATGGAGATTCATCCTCCTCCTTGCACTTATATTGAATTTTGGGATGCCTTGGTATGTGAAGAGTGATATCCCTTTCCTAAAATTTGTTGTTGTCATTGTATAAATATAGCCAATCTATTCCCAATGTAGTATCAAAATCCACCAAAGAAAGTAAGACATGATTTTTTTGGAGAATTTTCTTGCAAAAATTAACAAGGGTGGAGTTATATACTTTATATACAGTTATTTTTCCATTCTCTATTCTTGTAGATAAATCAACCTATATATATTGAGGTTGTGTTGGAATAGTTATACTAAACATATAAGAGATTAAATAATAAATAAATCTATAATAAAATAGTATTTTTTCTATTATTTAATGAATAAACATAATACCTATGACTACATTGTTTTCTGGAACCACCTTAGTAGTAATTATAGAATATGCCCTTTCTTCCTACCTTGGAGGTTGTTGTTGCAGTTTTCCCCTACAACCCATAACTTAGGGAATTGGATTACACTTTTCCCATGTTATTTTCAGTTATGTCATTGTGAAAAAGGAATAATATTTATATGAACATTCTTTTCCACTTCCACATTAGTGGTTTTATTCATTTTACTTTGACATTGATTAAATTGGTTCCCCTATTTTAGAAACTTGAAGCATCTTTCAGTGTCCCTTAAGTAGTTTCTAGAATGTTTCCTCTTGAACTTTTGACATGTGGGATATTGGGTTTTATTCCCTCCATATATTTTTCTATTATCATTGTTAAAGATAATTCCATCATATGTTACTTCTATATAGTCCCACAAGACCACTAAGAATCATTGATATCCATATCAACTTTAAGGAAAAAATGAAAAATCTATTTATAACTGCCAACGTCCCGAATCTCTAAGGATTTTCATAGAATTATTTTGAACCCAGTAAATAGTAATTCTACCTTAATTTTAATGCTGATGAAAAATATGGAAGCATACCATGACATCCTTATGATGTTTTCCTTATTTGATCTAATAGATTCATCGTCTTTTTTATTCAGACTATGGAAATACCTATCTATCTTAAGAAGGATAATTTTGAAAAAATATTTATTATAAAATATTTTCTAGAATTATTCCTTTTTCAAGTAATAAATATCCTCCATATAATTTGTGTTTTTTATTAGTGTTCACCACTGATCAGCTTCCCTAAAAAAACTATAGATCGCTAATATGACTTTCTCTTCTTCTGAGAATTGAATGATGAAGAATATATTCTTAATTAACTTAATCCATTGTTCTGCGATGAAGGGATAAGAATACTAACTAAATATTGGAGTCTTTTTTCATATAAAGAATTTGATTTCTGCTTGAAATTTCTTTGGAGAAGTAGGGAATTCCACAAAATTAAATTTAATACTCATAACATGATTCAATTGAGCCAAGTCATATCATGAATTTACGGTCTCACATTCCTATAAGGTTTAGAATATCATTAGGTCAATCATCACAATTCATATGATATTGATTATTGGTAAATTTTATACTATTTTTCTATATTAACTAAGAAAAATAAAAAAAATAAAATCAAGGGGCTTGAATACTTAATTAATGAGAATATAAAAAGGAAACTAAGAATATAGATGAAATAACCTTTAAATTAAAATTATATCCTAACATATGATTCCATAATATTCATTCTATGTAATCTATAATTTTAGAATTATTCCTAGGTTTCTATATAAAATTTTATATTTCTACTATCTAAAAAAAACTAGACCATTCTATGAAACCAAATATAGACACCCTAGCCTTTTATAAAAAATATCACATTATATTAAGCATAATTACAAACCAAAGATTTAGTAGTATAATATCTTTGGAAGACTAAGTACACAATTTCAAAATGTGAATCCAAAATTAAAAACATAATTTGTTTAATCTTAATAATGAGATCCTAACTCCATTTTATATCCTATAAATATATAGAAAATCCTAGGAAATACATAAATAATAGGGATGGGCTAAAAAACCCAATAAGGGAATAAAAACGGGAATAAATCATATCCCATTTGTTATAAGGCATAACATGATAACATAAAAAGAATGGATCATTAATAAACATACGGAAAAATAAAATATATAACACGTAATCATATGTTCATGGAAATAATGAAATATGGAAGAAATATATAACATGAAATAAACATGAGCCAAAGATAACTACTAAGAGAATATCTTATGATGGACAAAGTCTCATAATGGATTATGTTTTCTATCTAATCTCATACATTAATTCTCATGCAATTAAAAATTAAACAATGAATCATAGAAATATTTAGTTTTACCCTTTATAATAAGTTCAGGAATATGTTTTCCACATTAATATCTAAACATAATGAATAATCATAAGGGTTACCCATGGAAAGAAATGGGTTTCATAATCATGTCATAATGTATAACCAAAGGGTTTATCATAATGGTATCCATGAAAGAAGAGATTAAATAATTTTAGACAATAATAAAATAAAGATAAAAATGGATAATGTATAATTATGTCCAAATAAAGTGAATACATGTAAAATAGTGTTTAATAAACTTTATAAATGATCCACTTTAGTGTGGTTTAAAAGGAAATATTATAGATTATTTAAAAGTAAAAAGGAAAAATTGTTTGTATAAAATGGAAAAATGAAATAAAATAGTTTTTTCAAGATAAAATTAGTTTTTTATAAAAACAATGATGTATTAACATAGTTTATAGAGTGTAATTGTTAATGGGTTAGAAGCAGAGAAGTTCCCTATAATCGGGATTGCTTTTCAAGAGGAATTGAGAAGAGATCCTTTTAAAACAAATAATTTTACATAAAATAAATAAGAATTGAGATAAAAAAATATTTTTGGATCATAAAAATAGTATATTTGATAATTATATAATAATAATGTATAAATAAATATGGGAAAGCAAGAGAAAGAGTATCCCAAAGGTAATTTGGAGGTTCGAAGAGATCCCTTAACTTATGTATGGATGTGTTTTGCACTTTAACCTAATGTACATGATAATCAAATTAGATTCATTAATTACTTAATTTAAAACCTATTATACAATTATTTTATTTATTATAATTTTATTAAGTTCATTTCTCACCACTTTGGTGAGTTATAAGGTTCAATTTCATCATTTCAGGAGAGTTCATTTTCATGATTTGGTGATCGATTCACTGGTATATAATTATGGAAGTTCTTATACAATGGTTATAATTCTACAAAAGTAAAATAAAGTTGTATTAATTTAAATATATAATTATAAAAGGAATAATATATCATTTTTATTTCTGGTATTTGGGAGATTCATTTGATAAAATGTTAATGATAAATGTTTTGTTTATTTTTGTGTTTTTTCGATCATCATGAACTAGTTATTTTATTTAATAATATGTGTATATATTAGTTACAAAACCTGAAAAAGTTCAAATATAAGTATTAAAATATTATTTAGTAATAATAATGGTTTTATTACTGGACTTGAAGGTGGTAAAGGAAAAAATAAAACTCTTTATCCATGAGGGTGATGATCCAACATATGACGAATGATGTTTTCATTTTTATAATAAAAGGAGAAGAGAAGATATTTGATGAAGAATATTCCATTAAATAAAATAAAATTATAGTATATATATGATACTGGAGTTATCATGCGGCCTTTTATAAGGTATTTTAGGAGAGAATAAAAAAATAAAAGAAATTAAAAGAAATGGATTGAGGGTTTTTCTTCTTGAATTTCATTTTCTTGAGAAGATTTTTAATGCACATGGGTTTTGTATTTTTTTGATACCAAAAGATATTAAATGTGGGGAATATTATTTTTATGGGAATTGGGAATAATATTGACAATATACAAGTTTTTGAATGTATTAGGAGAAGGGGTGGTGGGGGGTTGATGTTATAGGGGGTGGAGATGGGTGTTTTTGACTAATATATTCATTAGTTTATTATTTTGGATAAAGACTATCGATAGTGTTTATTTCTATGTATATGAAAATTAAATATTTCAGGATAGTTCTAAACAAGTATTTATTACAACATTCTTACATCATTCATGACTCAAACATTTATGCATTTAGCTTATGCTGTAAATTATCGTATTTCTCTATTCAGAAAAAATTCAACTATTTTAGAAAAATCTAAAAAATTATCCATAACCATTTTCTATGTTTATATATCAATAGATTAATTCATTTTATGAAAATAATTTTTTAAATAGGATAACTTCAATTTTTAAATTGAATTACCATTTATTGAAAAAATATCAATTTTAATATTACAATCAATTATTAATCTGTTGAAAAATTAATCAAGGTATCATAAAATCATCTTATAATTATCATAAAAAATAATATTAATTCAAGAATCTATTTTATAAAAATTAATTTTCTTAAATTATTTTAACAATTATAAAATTTAAAATAAACATTTACGTTTTACAAAAATACCAACACTTTTTTTATCATTTTGGAAACATTTATTTACTCATACCATGATATAAATATATCATAATTTAATTTATAAGATTCCTAAATTTTATTTATACTTTCATAGGACAGGATATTATTCTAAACTCCATATTACTATTCCAAGTTGTCTAAAAACTATTCCAAAGGTCAGGTTACTATTCCAATGGTATAGGTTCCTTAATTTCTATAAATTACACCTAATTAATTTATTATCTATTCGCTTATATTTTCTTTCATGGTTATATATACTTTCATATATGAAATTAATATTATATTATTAAAATTATTTATTATTTTTACCATTTTTTTCAAGAGTGTGGTCATTCTAGATGATCGAGAAAATCCAAATTTTCCCATTCATATTATATTTTTTTGTATTTATTGCCCCACTATAATATTTGTATTTTTATTGGTTTATTTTCTAAATAATTTATCATTATTCATCTATTTTAAAAATTTTATATTAGGTTCCTTATGTGATGTATATATTTTATTGCATAAAAAAAGAAATTTCATTGATAAATTTATAGGGATTTACACTACATAACTTTTATATGATTGATATAGAGTTTTCATGGAAATAATTAATTTTATAAAAATAAAATAAATTATATTCTTAAAGGAATTATATTTCCCTTCATATGTAAAAGTTTATCTTTTCGTGAATTTTTTTCAAGGGTTTTCATGTTTTTCACTAGATTATCAATTTTATTTTGGTTGTGTCCCTTATTGGAATTTTTTGTTCCCATACCATGTTTTTAAAATGTTTTCATAATATTTAATGATGGGTAAGGGAAATAAATATTTCAACTTTAAAGTCATGAAGGTTTTCATGAAAATAAATTATTTTTGGTTTTATATGTTTTATATTATGGTAAAAATGGGCACTAATTGGAAGTGTCCACTTTGTATTTAATATACTTGAAATGAAGGATTTATGGCCAAATTCTCAAAAGATATGAACCTAAATTGATCCTCAAAGTGAAATAAAGTAAACTATTGAAAAAAATTTAATATTATGTAATTTTTAGGGTTGGATCTATAAAATTTTTATAAAAAAGAATACCACATGAAACCACCAACCTTTGACTATGTCAAACCCTTTTCTTATGATAAGAATCAACCTTGGATGTTTAGAAAGACCATGGAGAGGGAAAAAAATGAAAAAAAATCAATATTTATGCCGTAGTATTCATAAAAAAGACTATAGGCCATTTATACCTTATGGAAGAGGTAAAATTGAGGGAAAGGGGAGGAAAAATCAAGGTAAAAGAATGGGATTGACTTACTTGAGTGGATCTTAAAGAAACATGGTGAAATATCACAAAATATAGATCCAAAGAGGATGGGATATTGGGGGTTCTTTAATGGGGGAGGTTTCAAGTTTGAATGGGTAAAAATTAATTGTTAGGGGTGTTAATTAATGGATGTTAATTTAGATATTTCATATTTTTAATATTCTAGGCAGAATACATAGTCTGGACAAATGGTTTTCCAGTACTTTCACCAACCTTGCCTCACCTGGGATTCTTCATGTTCAGACTACATATGTTGGTAAATTTTATTCCACCTTGAAAAAATCTATATTAATGTTGTATACCATGTTTCATGGTTTCCATCTAGTTACCACCATCCATGCACTAACAATGGAAGAACACATTTTATCTAAAAATTAAAATTTTTAATGGTAAACCACTTGGAAAATAAATAAGGATAAAACAAGACAATAAATAGGTACCATATACATGAATTTTATGTTATGGGTTTAAAAATATAGGATCTTATGATATGTTAAGATTATCATGATTAGTGGACTCATGAGATAATAAGTGGATCCATATTTTTTGGACTAATTGATGGAATATTTATCATAGAATGTCATAAAATAATTGATATACTTAACGGTGTATTATTATATTAAATAATTCTTACATGTGGTTGGAAGTATAACTATAATGAGAAAATTTATGCTTTGATTACTTTCTTATAAAATTAAACGAGACATAGATAATCAGTTTATGGTCGGTTATGTTTTCAATATTTTCATCGACTGGAGCATGATTAAGATGATATTTTTCTACTAATATGAGGATAACCGCCATATGTACATTTATTGAATTAGATTAATGAAATACATTTCTTTTCTTCGTTAAGTAAAATGAGATGTATTAATATATAATAATGAGAGGCATTTATTGTGATCATCCACTAGATAAGTGAAATGCATTGTATTCATCGACTAGTTTAGTCTTTTTTAAAGAATAAAGAAAATATGATATGTACTATACTATATTGAAATTTCTCCAGGTATAGTGATCATTTGGGGTCATAGAAAAAGGGATTAAATAGGTATACATATGATTTATATGATATATTTTGTGGTGGATATATTCATATGATACATGAGAATGTTTCATAGTGATCACACCAGAACCCTTGGTAGCTTGAGTAGAACTGATGATTTGTAAGAAGATACTTTGTTATTAAATCTATGAAATATGGATTTCATATTTGTTTTCAATGCAACAAAGGGAAACAGATTACATAGTTAGGCCTCTGGATAAATACTAAGTTTTTAAAAAAAAATCTACAAAATGAATTGGGTTTGATAAACCATCTGCAAAATAATTTTTGATAGATCCACAAAGAGTTGTGATGTTTTTCATTAAATAATTATGGATTTTTTCTAAAGTGAGGTATTTTTTAAAATCAAGAAAATAAATAGATATCCTACTCAGAGACATCCCAGAATCATAATAAATGATATAAGCACACTAATTCTTATATCACATCCTAAAATATATTTCTATTGTATAGTATGATGGGGGAATGCATTTATAATAATATATGCATTGATTTTTTAACTCATTATTATATTTTTTATTACTTATAATCCATTATAAAAATTACTTACGGATTTATATACATTCATTGAAGGGGTTTAATAAATGAATATCCAATAGGAGGAAATGTTTGAGTGTCACCTAAAGCACTCATGATGGTTGATTCTATACATTGAATGAAGAGAATCCGACATGACTATATAAGGGATCAAATCCCTCATATTTGGTGAAACCATTACTTGAAAATGATACCCAAATTTTCTTACACATGTACTTTGATTAATATTTAGAATAAGGTTCTATTACCCCTTTTGGACTTATGAGAACCCTTAAGAAGTATTTTGGGAAACTCTGGACAATGTAATCTTCATGGAGGTAAGAATTCATTTTTTTCTCCAATGATCATCATTTATCTACTCCATTATAAAAGAAGATGGTCGAAATTATCACTACATTATAGGTATATTTATTCATTTTAAATTCCATATATGTTGATATTTGAAGATATATTTGGAATTGTTTGTGTTTGTTTCTACTACCAATGGTCATTATATGTTCACCTAAAACCATTATTGGAGCGACACCAAAAATCTAACCCTAATAAGAGATGATCTATTGACTAGAACCAAGAAATAATAAAAATATATGGGTGGGCCTAACCAATAAAAACCTATAACCTTAATGTTCCAATAATACCAAATATTAGCTAATAATATATATATATAAACTGAACTGTATAAAAATGAATTCATGGGAAAATTAATATCCAATACAATGTTATAATTTCTTACCAAAAATTGGAAATACAAATTCAAAAAGAAAAAAACTACCAGGTTCCACAAACTAAAGGAATATGAAAAAAACACCTTGTTATATAGTCTCTAAGAACAAAATCTATCACCAATAGTATCCCACCATACATTATCATCAACCATTATGAAACAATACTATGAACTCTAGAACCACATCCACGAATATCATCTTTGAATTGTAAAATCAATTCATAGGAAAAAAACTTTTTGGCATAAGGCTGATGAAAGGGATAGTAAAAATATACTTGATAAGAACACCCAAAAAACAACAAGATAATGATAAAATAAAAAGTTAACTTAAACCCAAACCAAGTAAATATATGGAGAAATCCAAAGGTACTAGATACACTCAAAGATAAAGACAATCATGAATAGGGGGTGTCTTATATATTAAATCTAATATGGATAATATCTACCATGAAGCTAAATATACTTAGAGAATTGAAAAATTACACTAATCCTAATGAAAAAATGACACCTATATGTTATACCTTTAAGAAAATCGAGTATAAGAAGAGTCAAATCTTCCACTCAACTTCTCTAAAGAATAATAATAATAGGGAACTTGGTAAATAATTATCATACCCATATTTCCAAACTGTGTCACATATATCACCTCTAAATCATCCCATAGTAGCATAAAAAAATGCTTGACTCATGCCCCACTGAAGTGTACATTATTAAAGGGGGTTACCAACCCCTATAAGGGACCCACAACTCAATGTGTATAGTGTGAAGTAACTAATAGAGTTACCTAATCCATGATTGTAGAAACCATACAGTGTCAATGTTATAAGTTTTACTACTTCACTAAATACATATTAGACCTGAACCATGGAGACAATAAGTCACCAAAATGGTTAAACCCATGTAACTACTCTAAAATAATCCTACCACACTCATAACTATCTCTACAGACATAGTAAACTAAAAAAAGTATAATTCATCAAGAATAAAATCCAAATAAAGAATATATTCAAACCATCACTTTCTACATGGGAAAATATTAAAATGGACTACTCATATTACCTTTTTAGAAACCCAAACTAAAATATATAAAGAACATTAGAATCTTCCTAGTACATGATGTGTTCATATAGGTTACAGAACATATAAGTCACTCATGGTAGTCTAGTCCTATACCACCACTACCCAATCCATGTGAGGTAAATATACACTACATGACAAATAATGTACTTGTTGTTTTTGGGAAATCTGGCTAGAAAAAGTTTATTCTAGATACATGAGAGTTACATCTCAAGTTTTACACAATATTTATGGTATGTACATGGAATGTGAGTCCAAATAAATATTTTTTTGTGTATAACATATACACATCGAGATACTATTTTAAAAATACATTACATTTGTTATGTGATACACAATGTATGGGTTTGCTGCCTTAACCTATTATATAAGTTGAGTACATGCTAAGGCACTTGGTCTTGCAATACCAAGAGTGTTACCATGGTTATAAAAATAGTTATATTTAATTCTCAATGAAACCTCTAGTTTTCATAGTTTCAATTATATAGGTTGAGTTTCCAAGGAGAACATATTGTGTGGATTTAATGAAAATGTGTAAATTATTTCTTCTGACACAAAACATGTGTGACCAAAGACTACATGTTCGGTAGTCAGGAAACTCTTAGAATTATATAAAAATAACTTTTTTGTTGTAGTCACATCCATAAGTAGCTCTTCCTTCACCCTTGGCTAGACCCATAACTGATGGGGCCTATATTGCACCTTGTTAGAGCTTCTTTAACCATTCGCTACATTTCTATTCATCACCTTTATTTCTCACAGTCAAAGTTATTCCTAGAATTTATTTAAGAACCCATTATCAATAAATGGGGTTGTGAAAGGAAGGTTTGTGGTAGATGAAAGGGATCCACTACCTAGTATTGGATTTAAAAGCCATTTGTTCAATGAATGTGGGTAAATAAAATCAAAAGAATAATAATATTAGGGATTCATTATTTGTTTATAATGTGATGATCATATATCCTCAAAGTTTATAATATTAAAAATAATATTATTTATATATTATATTATTATTAAAAATTAATTCCATAATTAACCTCTACGAAAAAGAAATATTATCAAAAAAATAACATTAATAATAATAATATAATTATTTTCAACCATTAATTTAAACTGCAAGAATATAGATTTCAACAATAGGATCTTTTTTTAGTGGAAACAAAAAAATTCTCAATAAAGTATATTTATAAATGTGGAAATAAATTCAACACCAAATCATAAAGTAAAATAAAAATTATTTTTCTGCGAAATATTCTCGTTATCACTATTATAAAACATTGGATTATTTTCCATGTGAATTATTTAAGAGTTTTCTTAAAACATTTATGAACACATATTTATATAGAACCAAAGGATGAAATTAGGCACATATCAAATTATGAAAATAATTTTGTAACATCTCAGGTAATTAAAGAATATAACATTTTCATATTTATTAAAATTTGGGAATTAAATATTAATTTCACTTTAAAGGGGATTATATGTTCGATGGCATATCCAATACACAACAACGGGTAACTTTGAAATCTTATGTTGCACACAATGCTAAGTCATACTAAAAAATAATTATATAATATTATTTTAAATTGTAGTTAACGCCTAGCTGTTGTACAGAATAAATGGATATAACTAAATAAATTGTATATATACATGTTTGTTAAATGTTTTTACATTTATCCAATAAATTTTAGAGGCTTAAAATAATAAAGAATTTGATTTTACGCATAAATACTCTAATATTCATTGAAAGGTCGATTTAACACCTTTAGATGGTTAACCCTATTTAAATATAGTTTTGGTCACTTTTATATGTTCTATTTGAAAAAAATAATATTATTCTTTATAATAGGGACATAAAAATTTACTTTGGATAAAATTTTGTTATTTTTCTGATAAAGTTCATTTTTTATGAATAGTGAAAAATACTGTATTTTAATTTATAACTGCCTTTTAATATGATTTATTTATATGGTTAGATTATAATTTTAAATGGTTTTAAAGTGCAATTAGATTTTATTTTTACCATTTAATCCAATTTTGTACAATCAAAGTAATTTCACTTTGAAATTGGACATAAATAAGTGTAAATATTTTGATAGTTATTATTTCTTAAAAACACGCTTTTTGTTTTGACAGTGAGAATTAATTTTAAATTAATTTATGCCACTTATGTGTTTTGAATTTAGAAAACAGGATTCCATATTTTGAATTATGAGCTCTAAATTGTGTAAATTGGTATCTTTTTTTAGGCATTATGAATATTTACTTCAGTAAAAATTATATTTACCATGGTTAAAAGGTAAATCTGGTAAATAAGGGTAACAAAATATTATTATAATAATATTAAATTACCCTAAAATGTGTCTTAATCATATTGGTTGATACATTTCTGACCATGGTCATCCTTGGGTCGATTTTGGGACCCCATGGAGTGAGTAGGGAGTGATAAGGACATTTTATAATAATTAATTTAATGTAAAGACAAAAATGACATAAACATATAAATTTTTGTAAATTAATATTTAAATAAGGTTATATAATTTATCTCTTAAAATATAAATATTTATTAGAATTATAAAATTATTTAATACATCATGGTATTTTTTTATAATTTTTATACATCAAATAAATAAAATTATTTATGACATAATAATGATGCAGTATTTACCACATTAATGAATTATTTAAATGAATAAGATTATAAGGATTAAAAAAATATCCAAAACCAGTCAAATTATTATTGTATGATTTTATTTCTAACATGATTCATCTTACCTTAATCTTCAATAAGTTTTGGATCTTTAGAAACTGAAAATAATAATATTATAAAATAATATTTTAAAACTTTTCTAAAGAGCCCCTCCTACCCCGTATAAAAAACCACCACTTCTTACCCTTTAATCACACTTATAAAGCCTCTTGGATCATCCAAAATATACCAAATTAAGCTCCCTGAATCCCTCTCCTCCTCCTATAATCCTTCTCTTAGGAAAAAAGAAATTCAATTAATGACTTTGGTTCAAACCAAAGGGAGATACCTGATTTAAAGGCAACTTATTCTCTTAAGTTATTTTGTTTTATTTTACTTCTCCAACCACATAAACTCTTTTTTTACTTTATTTTATAACCAAACTAGAATCATAAATATACTAGTTTTTTGTAATGAGAAGTATTAAAACTACACTTACACAAACATCCATCTATTGGGTAAAGAACATATTGTTTTCATGGACAACAAACTACTACCTCACGAAACGATGATTGTTCAATCTTCTCCTACCATCTCTCATGGTGGTCATTATGATGGAACTATAATTATATACGATATATATTATATTTATTTTTTCTCTATTATTGAGTAATTTCTATTTACAAACATACCTTTATGCTTTCCAGTATGTGTAAATATGATAATTTCATTTGCAGAAGTGTAAACTACCACTCACTCAAGGTGATATTATTCATTCATGACATAAATGGAACGTATAAAGGATTATGTTAATGAAATTATGTAACATATATTTCATATTATATTATATTGGAATTATAATATACCTATGTATCATTAATTTTTCATTCCATTAAATATGAAATAGAAATGAAAGTAGAGTTCATGCATAAGTACGTCTTACCGTCTCCATGAACATTGCATTTCATTTCTTATCTCAAAATGTTATATAATATTATAAATAAATTCATATGATAGATATATATGATATATATTACATCTAAATAATTAATATACCACTGTATATAATGGAATTTTGACCACACGAACAACTTGTAATTATAAGAAGTTCATTTTTGACTCAAGTACCAAATATGGACAAAACAACCATTATTAACTTAAATGATTTCATAATGTTTATAACATGGAAATAAGTGATATAATAGGAATAATAAAATTGAAGAGGTTTCTTATTCAAATATAAATTAACTTTAGCTTATTATTCAGGATATTAAAGAACGAACGGGTCATGTTGGACATGAGGTAAATGGTTTCTTATCTCACATTTAATTCCGTGAGATTTCCATTGTTTGCCACTTATTTATTACATGTGGTGTATTTTATACTACCACCTGATATATATAATCATGATTATATTTATATTCATGGTATTATTTGATTAATTTTGTGGTTATTAACTCTTGGTCATACGACTCGATTGATTACAACGTGGATAGTGGTTTTCATCTCACTTTTTATTCCCGGGAGATTCATGCTATGGTTGCCACTATTTCCTTTTGTGTGGTGTATGTACTGCCCATTATTGTATTATTTGTGTAATATAAATTAATTTATAGGTTTTTACATCTTCATTGTATGATCCTTCTTTTATGTGGTATATGTTTCATAAGTTACCAAATCGGTAAGGGAACTTTTTTAACCGAATTTCAATTCCATGGGTTAATCTTCTAATTATTAATTAAATCATTCTATAATTATGTGTGGAATCACTATTTATTTATTTATGTTGTAATTTACAGTCCACCTTGTGTGAATATAATTTTTATACACATAATTACTCCATTTATAAATTATCAAGTCATCGATATGAACTTGATAAGAGTAATTTTAACACAATTTCCATTCATTGAGTTAAACATCCAAGTCCTTGGTGTTGTTTTTAAAAAATATGTGTGAATGTTATCTGATTGATTTACACTGAATATCCAAAATTTTTTAGTGTATTTATATTTTTTCAAACATAATTATTTAATTTATTTATCCTTAATCTAAGGATATTGTTTTTATAAGGGATTTCATCTCAATTTACTTTCTATTGAGAATTAATTGTTGTTAGGTACCAATTCACTCTTATATGGTGTATATATTATCCTTTGGAATATTATATCATGAATCCCTTTATTCTCATGATATTATAAAGTTATGATTAAATTTTATTCCTCAATTATTTGTATTCAAGGGTCTCTCATTTTGTTAAAAACTATTTAACTAAAGTATTAGTTAAAATGATTTAAAGATTTATTCTTCTAAATATTTCTCATTAATGTCCATGTTTTCAAAATGGATTTTAGGATTTATTTAAATGGAAATTAATGTGTTCAAATGATGATTCATTTATAAGTTTCAAAGTGGTATTAGACACTTTGATTCAAAAATCTTTTTATTAAATGTTTTAAATAGTTTTTGAAAATGGTTTGATAAAGAATTTATTATGTCAATATATTGAAACGATATATTGTGATTGAAATGTGGAAATTTTATCCATCCATTATGCTTGTTTTATATGTTATGACTACATTATGGTTCTTCGACATTATTTACGAATACAGGTGGTCCTGTGATAAACCTAGGGCGGGTGAGCCTGAGATAGCTCTCTAATGCATTGGGTAACGTGACAGAGGTAAATGTTAATGTTTATCCTAAGAGATTTAGGAAATATACTGTGATGGGTGTTCAAAACGTAACTCCCTACATAGCTATGAAAGATAAAATGTAAGTATGTTATGTATTCCATATGTTACCTTTATAATTTATGATTTCTGTGTGTTATTCATAAATCTAATGATTTCCTAAGGTATGTTATGATTGAAATGTATGGTTTTATTGTTTTTTATTAATTGATAGACTAATGTTTTCATTTATTATTTTATAAACCTTACTGAGATTTTTTATGATCATCCCATGTTTTTGAAATATTTTCTATATATATTAAGAAAAATTGGGTCAAAGATGTGATCAAGGAAAAGTCACGGCGCCTAAAAATTAAAACTAAAAATGTTTCTTTTTAAGAGTTTTTATTTTATGAAAAAAATGGATACCGAGTAGTAGGGTATGCATTAATTTTCAAGTTGATATGTAATAGTTATGGCCTAATTCCCTAAAACTATAAAACTAAAAGTAACCTCAATGTGAATTATTGATTTAATTCAATATTATGTAATGTTTTAAGGCCGAGTCCTTATAGTTGGTATCAATGTTCGGTTTAGACAACTTTAGGGATTATGAGTTTTAGTTAAACACATGGTTAGTATCTATGTCTATTATTTCAGTTAGATCTTTGTTTTATAAATTTTTCAGATCAAGGAATGTCAGTTTCAAATGGAAGGAGGAGGATCTCAAACAATATTCATATCTCTTCTTGATGATATTCTTGCAATAATTATTTCAAAGTCATGTTCAGATGATTGTGAAACTTTTTCTAGCATACAACTCACTTGTAAGAAGTTGTTTGAGATATCAAACACCTCCACTATACCTAGATATCCTCATAGATCATCATTTGTATTTAATCAAGTCCTATATCCTCAATATTTTCATATTTCTAATAAATGTAAATATTGTCATGGAATTTTTAAATATTTTACCATGTCACATGATTTTGAAGCATATTATGATTTTGAAAAAGGTGTTGAATAATGATACCCTTGAGAAACTTATTTATATTTTATTTTACAATACAGTCTCTCAACAAATACATATGGTATTTTATAAGGACCATTTATTGAAAGTTTCAACTCAAACTCAGTCCGAATGCTTTATAAAAATCATGTTTTATCAGATGTTTTGAAAATATATTTCATACATGATTATTTTCCAAAACTGTTTTTCTACGAACACCCATATGACCCAAGTTGTACAATGTGTATTTGGATAAAGGAAGAAAATGATTTTGAAGGATATATAAATCATTTTTGAAATGAACAGACCTTCTACCTATGTGAACAAGATTATAATGAAACCATATGAACACCAAGATCAAGATATAATGTTCTTTTTATTGGGAATATTTTTTATTTTATCATATAGAGGTGAAAAAATGACAATATTTAAGAAGTTGAGGTCTTAATGTATTGGGATGAAAATGAAAGGTATAAGAAAACCTTTGAGGTTAAAACATGATAGTGATATTTTTTAGTTTTATAAAAAGGACAACCCGTAATATGGGCGACGACCCGTCACGCCTGGCAAGGCCACATTAATTGAACCCACAACCGAAGGGAGAGAAGGCCGCATCACCTACCACTGTCCTACTCAATTTCCCTGGTTAGTATGAATTATTCTTTTAATTTAAATGATTTTATTGATCAAGAATAAGTTTATTTAGGATTATATGTTTTCTCAAATAGAAATCCTTAGTATAAAAAAATGATTTGGTGATTAAGTAATAAAGGTTATTTTGGAAGGCATTTTCTCTTTGGGGACCACTATATACTTAAGGAAAACAAAATATAATGCGATTTAATTTTTGGAGTAAGAGTTGAAATATTATTTTGGAAGAATCTATGTTTTTATTGTGTATATAATGTGATTTGGGTTATTTATGGAAATGATTAGTCTATCATAGAGAATATGTGTTTAGGTTAATTACACATCAGTGTGAGACTTTAATAGTAGTCAATGTTTTTAGAGATAAATGTTAAGATTTAACATGGAAGACTATGTGATTAAATTGTTCTGAGTTTTGGGTTTCAATATTAATTTGGATTATTTTGAAATTTATTAAGGACAATTGTATATTGAATGGTCTTTCTTGAACTTTGGGTTATTTATTTTGAATTTTGGAGATTAAGAGTAGTGTTTCTTTTTATAAATGATTATCATTTTTGGGATTATTTGATCTTGTACTAATTTTTTTTGTTTTGGTTGATGTCTAAAGATAGGGGAAGCATATAGTTCATCTTTTTTATATTATGTGATACTCTAAAAGTTTATTCTAGCACTTCCGGTTTGAACAATTAATCTTTAATACTTACCTTTGGAGAAATAAAGAGTTTTTGATAGAATTTTATTAAAGGATGACACTATACATGACAAGTAAGTATATTTACTTATGATCATAGCCTAGTTATTAATAAAATTATTCAACTATTTGAAAAGGATCTTGAAGAAAAAATGTTATAATCTCTCTTTTATCATAAAAATTTTACCCAACAAAAAATTTATGGTATTATGGTGGTTAACATTCTGTGATCAAGTTCTCTATCACTCTCTATTAATCTATGAGAGTTAGTTTCTCTTTTATATCCATGTTTTCATGGAATCCTAGTATATTTTGTCTTAGGTGACCTTTTTATTTCTCTCCCTATATTTTAAGGTGATATTTATATATAATTTTTTTTATATAGGACTTTCAATGAAGTTTCCATGCCCAATTTTAAAATTGTGAGGACATAATTCCCAAAAAAGGGGAAGGATGTAACATTACAGGTAAATAAAGAATATAAAATTTTCATATTTATTAAAATTTGTTAATTAAATAATAATTTCACTTTAAATGGGATTTTATTTTCGATGCCACACTTAATATAAAACAATGAGTTTCTTTGAAATATTATGTTGCAAAAAATGCTGAGTTATACTGAAAAATAATAATATAATTTTATTTTAAATGGTAGTTAATTCCGAGAAATTGTATTGGAGGGAATGGAAAATTTAAATAAAATATAAATATACATGTTTTTTAAATGTTTTAACATTTATGAAATAAAAATTTGAATCTTAGAATAAGAAAGAATTATATTTTAAGCATAAATACTCTAATATTCATTAAAAGGTCGATTTTACACCTTTTGATGGAGAACCCTCATTAAATATAGTTTTTCTCACTTTTATATGTTATATTTGACAAACTAATATTCTTATTTATAATCAGGACTTTAAAATTCACTTTGGATAAAATTTTGGTATTTTTTTGATAAATTTCATTTATTAGGAATATCGAAAAATATTGCATTTTATTTCATAACTGCATTTTAATCTAATTTCTTTATATGGTTATATTATCTTCTTAAATGGGTTTAAATTTTAATTAGATTATATTTTTACCATTTAATAAAATTTTGGTCTTTGGATGTAATTTCACTTTGAAATCAGATAAAAATAAGTGTCAATATTTTGATAGTTATTATTTCTTAAAAACACGTTTTTTGTTTTGTTAGTAGGAATTAATTTTAAATTAATTTCTACCACTTATGTGTTTTGAATTTGAAAAAATGGATTCCATATTTGGAATAAATGGGTACAAATTGTGTAAATAGGTATCTTTTATTTTTATTCATTATGAATATTTTCTTCAGTAAAAATTTTATTTACAATGGTTAAATGGTAAATCTGTTAAATAAGGGTAATAAAATAATATTATAATAATATTAAATTACCCTAGCATTTGTCTTAATCCTATTTTATGAAACATTTACTACCATTGACATCCATGTGTCGATTTTGGGACCCCATGGATCTACTTGGGAGTGATAATGACAATTTATATTAATTAATTTAAAATAAAAACAAAATTGACATAAACACATATTTTTTAGTAAATAAATTTTTAAATATGGTTATATAAGTTATCTATTAAAATATAAATATTAATTTTAAATATAAAAATATTTCCTACATCATGGTATTTTTTTATAATTTTTATATATAAAATAAATAAAATTATTTATGACACAATAATGATGCAGTATTTACCTCATTAATGAATGATTTAAATGAATAAGATTATAAATATTAAAAAAATATCCAAAAACTATACAATTATTATTGTACAATTTATTTCAAACATGAGTCATCCTATATTAAAATTTTATAAGTTTTAGACATTTAGAAACTGAAAATCATTATATAATAAAATAATGTTTTTAAACATTCCAAAAGAGCCCCTCCTCCCCCTTAAAAAAATCCCTCACTTCTAACCCATTACTCACACTTCTCAATCCCCTTGGATTGTCTAACATCTAAAAAATTAATATACCTAAATACCTCTCCTCCTAGAATCATTACTTTAGTTATAAGGAAATTCAAGTAAACCTTTTGGTTCAAACCAAAGGGAGATACCCGATTTAAAGGTTACATCTTCTCTTAAGTTATTTTGTTTTATTTTATTTCTCCAACCCCATAAATTCTTTTTATTCTTTTATTTTATAACAAAAAAATTATCCTAAATATACTAGGTAGTTTTTATGAGAAGTATTAAAACTACACTTACACACACCTCCATCTAATGGGTGAAGAAAATACTGTTTATGTGGACGACGAACTAGTGCCCCACGTAACAATGATTGTTCAATCTTCTCATACCACCTCTCATGGGGACCATTATGATGGAACTGTATTTATATATGATATATATTATGTTTATGTTATTTTATGCTTCTATAATTTTTATTTACAAATATATCTTTATCCCTTCCAATTTGTGTAAATGCGATAATTTCACTTGAGGATGTGCAGACTACCGCCCCTAAAGGTGATATGATTCGTTCATGACATACATGAAATATATAGAGGATGGTGTTAATGAAATCATGTAACATATCTATCATATTATATTATACATGAATTATAGTATACCTATTTATCATTAGGTTTTAATTCCATTTAATATGAAATAGAAATGAAAGTAGCGTTAATGAATACGTACGACTTACCGTCTCCTTGAACGGTGCATTTCATTTCTTATTTCCAAATGTTATGTAATATTATAAATACATAAATATACAGAATATATATGATATATATTATATCTAAATTAGGAATATAATTTTTTAGATAATTTACTTTTGACCACATGAACAAATTGTAATTATAAAAAGTTTATTTTTGACTCAAGTACCAAATATCGACTAAAATACCATTATTAACTTAAATGATTGAATAATGCTTATAACATGTTAATAAGTGATATAAAAGGATTAATAAACTTAAAAATGTTCTTAAGAATGTATAAATTAACTTTATATTATTATTGAGGAGATTAAAGAATGAACGGGTCAAGTTAGACACGAGGTAAAGGGTTTCTTATCTCACTTTTAATTCCGCAAGATTTCCATTGTTCCCTACTTATTTATTTCATGTGGTGTATTGTGTACTAACATTGGATATATATTATAATTATTATATTTATATTCATGGTATTCTATGATTCATTTTTTGGTTATTAACTCTTGGTCATATGACTCGATTGATTTCAATGTTGTAAGGGGTTTTCATCTCACTTTTTATTCCCGTGAGATTCATGATATGATTGCCACTATTTACTTTTGTGTGGTGTATGTACTGACTATGATTTTATTCTTTGTGTAATATAAATTAATTTATGGGTATTTACATATTCAATGTATGATCCTTCTTTCATGTGGTGTATGTTTTGTAAGTTACCAAATTGGTATGGGAACATTTTTAACCCAATTTCTATTCCTTGGGTTAATATTCTAATTCTTAATTATTTCATGCTTTGATTATGTGTGAAATAACTATTTGTTTATTTATGTTGTAATTATCACTCCTCTTTGTGTGGATATAATTATGGTACACATAATCACTCCATTGATAAATTCTCAAGTCATTCATATGAACTTGATAAGAGTAATTTTCACTCAATTTCCCTTCATTGAGTTAAACATCCAAGTCATTGATGTTGTTTTTACAAAAATATGTGTGAATGTTCTCTGATTGATTTACACTAAATATCCAATCATATTTAGTGTATTTATATTTTTCGAACATAAATTTTTAATCGATTTATCCTTAATCTATGGATATAGTTTTTATAAGGGATTTCATCTCAATTTACATTCCATTGAGACTTAATTGTTATTATGCACAAATTCACTATTATATAGTGTATATACTATCCTTTGAAATATTATATCATGAATCCCACTATTCTAATGATATTATAAAGTTCTGATTAAATTTTATTCCTCAATTATTTGTATTCAAGCGTCTCTCATTTTCTTAAAAACACTTTATCTAAAGTACATATTAAAATGTCTTAAAGATTTATTCTTTAAAATATTTCTCATTAATGTACATGTTTTGAAAATGGTTTTTAGGATTTATTTATATGGAAATTAATGTTTTCAAATGGTGATTCATTTAAAATTTTCAAAGTGGTATGGGTAACTTTGATTAAAAAATTTCTTTAAAAAAATTTTTAAATGGTTTTTAAAATTGTTTGATAAATAATTTATTAGGTAAATTTCCTGAAATAATATATTGTGATAGCAATGTGGAAATGTTATATTTAATTTTTGATTGTTTTATATGTTATGAATACATTATGATTATTCAGAATTGTTTACGAATATGGTTGGTTTCGTAATAAACCTAGGGTGGGTGAGCCTGAGATAGCTTTCCAATGCATTGGGTAACGTGACAGAGATAAATGTTAATGTTTCTCCTAAGAGATTTAGGGAATTTACTGTGATGAGTATTCCAAACGTAACTCTATACATAGCTGTGAAAACTACAATTTAAGTATGTTATATATTTCATAAGTTACCTTTATGATTTATGATTTCTAGGTGTTATTAATCAATTTTATGATTTCATAATGTATGTTAAGATTGAAAAGTATTATTTCATTGTTTTGTATTTTTTGATGGGATAATTTTTTCATTCCTTATTTTATAACCATTAGTGAGCTTTTTATGCTCATCCCATGTTTTTGAAAAGTTTTCCATAAGACATTAAGTTGAAGAGGTTCAATGATGGGATCAAGGAAAAGTCATGTTGTCTAAAACATGGAACTAGACACGTTTTCTTTTAAGAGTTTTTATTTTATGAAAAAAATGGTTACTAATTAGTTGTGTCTACATGTAATTTTCAAGTTGATATGTAATAGTTATGGAATAATTCTATAAAACTCTAACCCTGAAAAGATCCTCAATGTGAATTATTCATTTAATTCAAGATTATGTAATGTTTTAAGGCAGGGTCCTTAAAAATTCATCGCCTTAGACATAACTAAATTTTTAAATAAAATTTAAATTATATTTATCTCAAATATTTTTCATTCCTAGAAAAATGTAACAAATAATCAAAATATAGATTTATTTTTAATATTTTAGTATTAATAAAAAAATATATAACATAATTCACCAATTATTTGATTCAAATAAATTATATAATCTTTATCTCATCACCATTATAAAAATTATGGTGGCTTGATTATAAATAAAGAACAATTGGTCCAACCATAAAGTGATTAAAATAAATTTAAAATTTTCCCCACAAGGTGTAAAGTATGTCTCACATGAACATAATTTCATTATCACGACACTGTCTCTAAGGGTTTTTTTAGTGATAGAAATTATATAGTGTTAAGAGAAGAGTGCCCCCATTGAAAAAATGATTCCCTATCTCATCATGGTTCTTTAACATACGTTACTTTTCCCCTTAATAACCACATGTGTTACCACCCATTAATAACACCATTAAACATCCATTTTAAACCACTCATTTACTTCATCTAATCATAGGAAGACCACTATCATAAAATATCAGCTTCATGAATCCTCTAACAAGACATTAAATCACCATTTTACCACATGATTATCCTTTATACATTCTACAAATAGAAATAAATAATTATTTTTATTAGATAATTTAGTTATTTAATTAAATACTTGAAATGTTAGGTTCAGGAATCACCACCTAAGAAAATAATTTATACCTCACCTAAGCTTAAAACCTTATTCTAGAAATATCCACAATGATATAATTTTTACCTCAACCTCTGCTTATGAGTTTCTAGCATTCATTATCACATGATAATTATTTATTTAGTTAATACCTATTAAATATCCATACAAATCTTAGTGACTCATAACTTCAAAAAAATTAACCTATGGGTAAGCATTACATTTTGAGTTCAAAGGAACCATCCTAAAATTTTTCAAAGGATAAATTATAAGGTAAATTTATAATTTTACCATATTTAAAAGACTAAAACTTCGAAACTCAAAAGAAAACTCTAAAATAAAAAAAATCTTGGCCACTATAATACATGTAAGAAATTAACCAACACTAATTTTCCTAAATATTCATGTAAATTAAAACTCTTTTCCCCAAATTTGATCATTTCATGAATGTTTATAAGTTAAAAAATAAAAAAATACTAGAGAATGCACTCTAGGTCATTACAAATATATGGAACATTGGATTTACATGAAGGTTATCCATCTAGGTCTAAAATTAATCAAATATCATAATACTTTCCACCTAAATATAAGTTCTTTGGGCCTATAGTTAATTTTAAATTCATGTTTGTAACTAAAAAAAATAAAATTTATGAAAATACAGTGTAATGACCTGAACAATTATAAATAAAGTCCCCTTTATGATTTAATTAAATTTATTATTATGTTACATGAATATTGAAAACAAATACACTTATTTGGTTTTATACCATCCTACTTAAAATACCATTAAGAATCTGTACCATTGATAATATATCACTTGAACAATGATCCTATGATTAGTATAAATGTAGGGTTTTAACACATCTTATTGACATAGAAAAAGGAAGTGATGGTCTCAACCAGTTGGATCATATCTTTCTAATACCATTTATCAAATATTACAAGGGAGATAACATAACTAGGATTTTCCCTTGACCAATCCCAATCTGATATCCAAAAACTTAAGAATGAGAGAAATCATTTACAGGAGAAGTTCAAGATCATCAATATCATCACCCAAAACATGTACGCCGAACCACCCCTGAAAAATATCACCTTCACACACCATACCCTTAGGGAGTTTTCTGGTGTATTAAAGGGATATTTATAAATTCCCTATAAATTTGTGTGTATACATTATTTTTTTATACAATAATTTATATATTTTTATCCTATTATTGTTACTTTGTAAATGATTTTTATTTTGATACAATAAAACACAAATAATATTTTTGGGTAATATTCAAATTCAATTAAAGAATATATTTTGATAAATTAATGTATTTTTGAAATAAATAATATTTTAATAAAATATTATTATTAAATATCTTTTATTAAATATAAATGATCATATATTTATCATGAAGTCAAATGTGATTTTTATGAGGATTCGAAAAATTTTATTGTAAAAAAACCCACCACTTCTCTGTAAATGTAGATTCTAATTTTAAATGTTAAAATTAAAATATTAATAAAAATATTTTGATAAAACTAATATTATTTTTGGAATCAGAATATTGAAATTATAAAATAGTGAATTTTTCATCATTTTCCAAGAGAGTGGAATATTCGGGTAAAAATTAAATACCACATAAATATATGATGTGTATTATGACATCATAATGAACCAAAAGGGATGTAATAAATAATATAAAGGGTATTAAAGACCAAATATATGTTTTCCCTTTAAAATAATGTGATTTTTTTAATTTTATAAAGCCTTTAAGAATCTACGAAAACAATTAATATATCTTAAGGTTTTAAAATAATTTATTTAAGAGTATGACTCACTACCACAAAATAAAGGGTATTATTTTATTTAGTTCAAACATTTAACTTATAAAATAAATAAAACCACTCCCATTTGGATGAACCAATGGGAAAAATCTTTGGGAATGTTTGTGGTTCTCGTTATTTTATTATATAGAGTCCAAAACCTAAGTTTGAGAAATATTAATGAATTCCCCACTCATTAACAATATAAACCCACCAAATATCCAATTTATCTTCACTAAAAATCTTTTTATAAAGTAATTAATATTCCTTGAAATTTTTAGAGTTCTATAAAGGTACCACCAAGCACTCAAGAAGCCCCAACTAAGCATTTAGAGTCACACACCCAAGTAACAGATTCTCACCTTCTTTTCTTAATTCAAGTTGCTTTTAATATTATGCTTTATATTCACAATTAATAATATTGGTATATGTATTTACATACCCCAATTTCTTCCAATTTTATGTAAAAAATATTAGATACTCATTTTTCTCTCATAAACCCATTTTACAACTTTCTAGTGACATCATTATACTTCCAAAATTTCACCATGATTTTCCATGCCAAAACCATTGTATAGTGACTACCATACCCATTTACTACCATGGGTATTCAACTTTATAAAATAATAATTCATTGAATTCATAATTACATGTATTTATTCCACATTACTTGATCCTGGAATAAAATAAAATGATAAATGATTCCATGTTTCATGATCTATGTGGCCCACATAAGCATGAGAATGAAATGAATGTGATGGGTGAACCCAAAATTATATAGTGCTCCAATGTATTGTTTAATGTTTAGTCTCATGAGATGTCATGTTATTATAGGGAGTAAAAGTGATTCTTTTTTTTGAAATTTTCCATCATGATGTGTTGGTAGTTAGCCTTGACCTATGTTTATGATGCAATTTTTTATGTTGTTTAGAAATTTCTCATGTTTCCCTTTTGAGTATCATGTCATATCATGTATCATTATTAATTTTTATGATTATCACTCCTTTTATTCCCCACTGATATGCCAATTTTATAACATGTATTACGTCATTCCATGTTTAGACCCTTACTGGGCTTTATAGCTCACCCATTTCTTATGTATGTCCCTAGGTTATCTCATCTAGTATTATGTACGAGTATGTTAAGAATGTTTTCAAGAAAGATGATGTATTTACTATTGAATATTTTATGTAATGCACATAATCCCATAACAACTATACTTATAAATCTTCTAGGTTTTATTATGTGTAATTTTATTTTATTAATCAATAATTAATCTTTAATAAAGAGTAGGTTTGATATAGTTGGTATCAAAGTATATTTTTAGTTATTTTTGGGATTAGGATTAAAAAAAACAAGAAAAAGATTTAAAAATATAACTAATTATAGGAAAACATTCCTAGATTTTGGTAAGTATAGAGTAAGTAATTTATCAATAAAATACATCCCTTTCTAGATATTACAAGTGGATGTGGCTCTAGAACAGATGTACATAGGAGTAAAACCCAAAACACTGTATTGAGCTAGATTGGACCAAAAACTAAAGCATGAAAAGAGGCCATGTTATACAACTAGTTTGACACTCCTAGGGGATATGATTTTATAAACTAATAATCCCATTAAGAACCATTATTAAGGGAATAAGAAAACCCATACGAATATATGTTGGGAAATAGATCATTAATAACATAGATTGAATCCTATGAATTCATAATTTAAGGAAATAATTATCATTTATGTTTTATCTCCTTAATGAGATTATATTCCCCTTTATGTGTTCTATAGTTTAAAAATAATCATCCTTACTTTTTTCTTTTATTCTATAGGATGGTTTGAATATGAGGAATTGGGTAAACAACCAATGTGATGTTAAATGTGATGATTGACCCAAAGAGACGCCAAACCCGACAGGAGAAGGAATCAAAAAAATTATGATGATACTCTCTCACCTAACTCAGGTTATGAATATAATCCTAGATCATGAGAAGTGTCCACCCCACCTAATAGAGAACAAGCTATGATTTATAACTTTATACAGAAAAGGCCTCATAATTTTAATTGATAATATGATACCTTAATCATAGAATAATGGACCAAATCAATTAAGAATATTTTCTTCATCCTTTAATATTACATGAAATAGAAGGTTCTATTGACTATTTATCATATGGTGGTAGAAGCTAATTAGTGGTAGATACTGATTAAGAATATGAATCCAAAGTAATATATCTAAGAAATGGGGTGGAAGAAATTTTAAAAAATGTTTTTCAACAAATATTTTCCTCAAATTCTTTGACTTAAAATGGAAAGATATTTTATTTCCCTCAAGAAAAAATGAAAAAAATCTACTAGGGTATAAGATGAAAAATTCACAAGACTTGCACAACACACCTCTATCATTTTCATTACCCATGAATTCTGTATTGAACACTTCTTTGGTGGGATAAAACTTAATCAACAATAAGTAATGGTGATTCAAGATAATGATAGCTATGAGGAAAGTGTATGATGTTTCTTAAAAGTCAAAATGAGGTCGGTGAAGCTCAAGGGTATCATGAAGATAATAACCATAATGTGGGGTTAATTCTGGTGGTTTTATTGAGAAATTTAATGGTTCCAAGAAAGTTAAACATCCCATTTGTCAAAGGTATAAAAATAAGAACCCAATAAATTTCCTAAGGGGGATGAGGAGATACTTTAGGTACAGGAAGGAAGAGAACCTAGATTGTGATTCATAAAAGGAGAAACCCACTAATGTGATGGAGGAATGGAATTCTCTAGTCACCCATTATCAAATTGTTCATTGCTTCAATTGTAAGAAATCAGGGCACTTTTCAATCCAATTCACTAATACATGGTATTTTGGAGACAACCAACAATATACAAGGTAGTAGGGGAAATATTTTTCCATCCTAACCATTGAGGTGGATCCTAACAATAATGTGGTGATAAGGACACTAGTTATTCATTCAAAAATAGTGAATATATTTTTGATTCTGGTTCTATTCATTCCTTTATATCATGAAATTTTAGTACAACTATTAAAACACCACCAAAAGGCATGGAAGTAGATTTATTGGTGAAAATGGAAAATGGGAAAATTGTTGCATCCAAAGTATATAACTCCGCCCATATCAGAATTTGCGGGATGAACTTCTCAAAAAACCTTATCATACTCCCTTAAATGGAATTTGATGCAATTATGGGTATGGATTGGCTTTCCAAATATAAAACCAACATAAATTGCTCTGATAAGAAAATTAGTCTCCTATTGAAAATTATACTCCAATTATGTACGTGTGCATAGAGGATGATAATTATTATTTAGAACCAACATCTCAAGCATGGGTATTATTTCCAAATGAGCAAGCATATCTAGATCAAATGATTGACTTTAAGAAAGAAAATCATCCTTGAATATGTGACCATTGTGAGGGAATACCCTGATGTGTTTCTTGAGGAATTTACTGGTCTTCCTCCTAGGTGAGAGGTTAAATTTCTTATTGAGATTATACCTAGAGAATTTCTATTATCCTATACTTTATATATAATGGAATTTGAAAAACATGAGGAGATGATGAAACACCTACAGTAAAATCTATATAAATGGTTCATATTCCCATGTGTTTCACCATGGGTTGTACCCTTCCTCTTCATCAAGAAGAAAGATAGGTCAATTCACATTTTCATCGATTATGAAGAGCTCAACAATATCATGCTAAAGAACAAGTATACTATACCATGAATTTATGACTTGTTTGATCATATATGCGAAGCACAATACTTATCCAAGGTGCATCATTGGTCTATTTATATCCAAGTTAGGGTGAAGAATGAGGATAACACCAAGACTGCTTTTCTTACAAGGTACAAGGGCTATGAGTTAATATTAATTCCATTCAAACAGAATAATACTCTAGTAATCCACATGTATTTGATGAATAGAGTATTCTAGTATTACCTTGAAAAACATAATATAGTCTTTATAAATGATATTCTAATATACTCCAAAAGCAAGGAGGAATGTGAGGATAATTTGAGAAATTTTCTAAAGACCATAATAAATGAGGAAATTTATGAAAACTACAAAAAATGTGATTTCTAGTTAAAGGAAGTCTCATTATTTGATAATATCATCACATGCAATGGGATATCTATATAAACTTCAAAAATAAAAGTAATTGAAGGATGACTAATACCAACATCTATGATAGATATCCATAGTTTTATAGGATTAGATATGAACTTCTATTGATTTGTGATAAATTTATTATGATTGTAAAACACTCTAACCAAGGTAACTTAGAAGTGTGTTATGTTTTCTTAGAATGATGAATGTGAAGAGAGCTTCAAGGAGTTGAAAAGTTGACTCATCACTACACCTATACAAAAACTATCAAAAAGTGGATAAATTTTCATTATATTAAATGATTCTTCAAATAAGGTCTTGGGATATATTTTAAAGAAAAATAATATAGTGATATCCTTAGATTTAATATAGTTGAACGTTCATTAATAGAACTATCCAATTCATGATCTAGATTTATTTGCAGTGATATTTACATTGAAAATATGTAGGTATTATCTATTTTAGGATAATTATGAGATAGATAAGGACTATAAAATTCTTTAGTATATATTAACATATAAAGAGTTGAATATGTGACAATGACGATGGTTAGAGATGATTAAGGAACATGACTACTCAATCCACTACCATCTTAGTAAGGAAAATAAAGTGGAAGATTATATAAGTAGAATGGATTTAGTAATTATATCATTTATGAGAATTTAAAGGGATCGAATATTCTTATACTTGAGGAGGATATAAGTTTGAATAAAAAAGGTGGGAACATCATCAATCTTTTCACAAATGATTGATAAACCATCTCTGTTTGAGAGGATAAAGGATTCACAAAGTGATTATGTGGAAATTCAGAAAATGGAGGAAGCTATCAAAAAATTGAGATCCTAGAAGTTAAAAATTGATAAGGAAGGAGTCATAAGATTTGGGTCACGACAATGGGTAACATCCAATCAAGACATATAGATCATTGAATGACGCACCTAAGTTAACATTTTTTATTCAACTAGGGAACACAAATATGTACAAAGATCTCTGATAGAACAATTGGTGAGACAATATGAGGAAGGAGATTGTTGAATAAACATTAATGTGCCTAGTATGTTAGCAAGAGAAGGATAAAAGAAAAAATTACCAGGGGATGATGAAACCATTACCCAGACAAACATGGAAACGGGAAAACATCACGATGGTATTTATCACTGAACATCTAAAGAAATCCTGATGAAATAATGCTATATGGGTTATTATGGGTCATATTAAAAAGATAACTCAATTTATCACAATTTGGAAGGAATTATCACTCAACCAAATTTTATGGATATAATCAAATAAGTGTAGAGGCTTCATGAAGTACCGATATCGATTGTATCTGATCAAGATTTGAGATTTACTGATAAGATTTGGAAAAATCTCCAACATGATCTAAACAATGAGATGATCTTAAGTACAACATATCATCCTCCAACATATGGCCCATCTAAGTGGAAAATTTAGACATTGGAAGTCATGTTGAGAGCATGTTCTATGGACATCAATGGAGGATGAGGCTGACATATACCTCTTGTAGATTTCTAATACAACAACAGTTTACACTCGATCATCCAAATGAATCCCTATGAATACATTTATAGAAAGAGTTGTATAGCACTTACAGGCTAGGATAAAGTTGGGGAGAGAAAAATCTAGGGTCAAAAATGACCAATGCAATAGTGGAAAAGATTAGGTCTATTCAAAAGTACATTAGGGCTTCTAAGAGTTGACAGAAGAGAAATGTCGATAGTAATAAATGAGACCTAGAGTTTTATGTTAGAGACATGATATTCCTGAAAATATCTCTATTTAAGAAAGTTATGAGATTTGGGAAGGAGGTAAATATTACTCCAATATATATCGTCCTTTTTTGAGATCCTTGATCACACAATATAGGTGGAAAATCGACTAGCACTACCACCTAACCAATATCAAGTACATGATATATTCCATGTATAGCTCTTGAGGATGTACATTCCAGAACCTCATATAAACTTAGTGCAGAGGTGGTACCATTTGAGAATGATCATTCCTATGAATAGTAGACGATGAAGATATTATATCATAGAGACAAATTTCAATGAAATAAGACATTGAACCTTGTCAAATTACTATAGAGAAACTGAAAGTTTGAATAATAAATGTACGAATCAGAGGAGGTGATGAAACAGAGTTACCCTCACCTATTATAGTTTGGGAAATTAAAATTTCTAGGTTTCTATTTCTGAAGGAGGAAAGATTGTAATGACTGGAACATTTATATATAAAATTTTCCTTATGATTTAATTAAATGTATTACTATGTAATATGATTTTATAAAATACATTCAATTCTTTGGTTTTATCCTAGTGGATTTAAAACACCATTAATTATATTCACTATTGATAACATAGCTATTGAATAATGATCCTATGATTAGTATAAATGTAGGGTTTTAACAAATCTAGTTGATAGAGACAAAGGATGTGATGGCCTCAACTAGTAGGATAATACCCTTTAAAGCCCATTTATTGGAGCCTATGAGGTAGGTATAATCATTGTGATTATCCATTTACCAAGACCAAGAGGATATTCGACAACATTATCCTGAGAGAAATTGTTTATGGGATAATTTCAAGATCATCAAGATTAAGAATCAGACCATGATAGTCCAACCACACCATGAAAATATCATCGTCACACACATTACACTTAGAGAATTATTTAGTGGATTAAATTTATATATTTCAAGACACTATAAATATGAGAATGTACGTTATTTTGTATTCAATAATGAATATATTTTTATCTTATTATTGTTACTTTGTAAATGATATTTATTCTCATACATCAAAACAAAAATAGAATTTTTGGGTAATATTAAAATTCAATTAAGGATTTTATTTTGATGAATTAATGGATTTTTGAAATAAATAATATTTTAAAATATTATCAGTATTATATATTTTTTAGTAAATATAAATTATCATATATTTTATATGAAGTGAAATTCAATTTTTATAAGTGTTCGAAAACTGTTATTGTCAAAAGAACCCATAATTTCTCAATAAATGTAAGTTATTATTTTAAAAGCAAAATGTCACATATTTGGCAATTATTATGATCAAACTAATATTATTTTTTGATTCATAATACAGAAATTATCCTAAAGTGATTTTTTTCATAATTGTTTGAGATAGTCACATTTTTGTGAAAAAATTAAATACCCTATAAATATACATTGTGTATTATGAAATAATAATGATATAAATGTTTTTTAATAAAGACTATAAACGGTATCCATGAACAAAATATTGTTTTTCCATTAAAATAATGCAATTTTATGTTTATTTTATAAAAAATTATTAATCCATTATAAATCCTCAAAATGCATTAATATATTTTAAGGTTTTAAAATAATATCTTTATGATTATGAATCACTTACACATAATCAATGGTATTATTTTATTTAGTTTAGAAATTTTCTCTATAAAATAATTAAAACCACTCCCATTTAACAGAAACCATGGGAGTATATCTTCGGAAGGTTTGGGGTTTTTGTTATTTTATTATACATAATAGAATACCTATGTTTGAGAAATAATAAAGAATCCCACACTCATTTTCTATATAAATACACCTATGCTCACATTTATCTTCACTAAAAATCATTTTAGAACATACTTACTTTAACACCCCCTCTCTAGAGTCCTTCCATGGAACACATAAGCTCTCAAGAATTCCCTTCTAGGAATTTAGAGTCACACACAAGTAAGAAATCCTGGCATTATCTTATTTATTCAAGTTTCTTTTTATCTTATACCTTATATTTCCAATTGAATATTTTTGGATTTGTATTTACAAATCCATATTAATTTCCATATTATTTCTAAATTAATAGAGACCCATTTCACTCTCATCAACCAATTTTAAAAATTTTTAAATGACGCTGTTACGCTACCAGAATTCCATCGCATTTTCCATTCCCAAATAATTGTGCTGTGAATAACATACCTATTTCCTATCAAGGGTGTTCAAATTTATTCACTTATAAAAATTTGAAATGGTAATTAAATTTATTTATTACACACTTCTTGATGTTAGAATAAAATATAATGATAAATGATTCCATGTTTTTTGATCAATGTGGAACACTTAAAAGTGAGAATGAAATTAATGTCATGGGTGCACCCAAAATTATATAGTTTTCCAATGATTTGGGTAAAGTTTAGTATCATGAGATATCGTGTTGGGACAATGAGAAAACTTTATTCCATTACGGTATATTTTTCATCATGATTTGTTGGAAGTTATCCCTGACTAATGTTTATGTTCATTGTTTTAAGTTGTTTACTCACTTCCCATGTTATATTTATGATTTTCATTCCATATCATTTATCATTGTTCATGTTTATGGTTATCACTCCTTTTATAACCCATTAATATTTTTATTGGATAACCTATTTTACCTTATTTCATGTTTATTCCCTTAATAGGGTTTATATCTCACCAATTTCTTATGTATATCCCCAGCTTATCCCATGTAGTTTTAAGTGAAATCATATCAAGGAAGTATCTAATTAAGATGATCTATTCCCTGTTTAAGTTATTATGTAATGTACCTAATCCCCACATAAACTATAATTATCAATCTTTCATGTTTTATTATGTGCAATATTATACAATTAATAAAAAATTAATGTGAAATAAAGAGTATGGTTGTTATATACACACAAATTCATTTGCAACATATCACACATCAGATTGATGTTTGGTTAGTTCCTACAAGTAAAAAAATTAATAATCCATCATTTCCATATTTTTTTTGTAAATTAATAACTCATTTCCACTATTTTAATCATTTGATACACATTTGTAACTTCAGAATGAGTTATTACTCAAAAGATAATTTTTTTTATTCTGATCTCATTGCCTTTTTTTTAATTATTTGATGCATGTTTAGAAGATAAAAAGATTAATTATTCTAAAAGAATAACTTTGAATTTTTTTTGATCAAATAACATTTTAGACTGATATTTTTTCCATTCCATCATATAAAAAATTTATTGAAGATTTGTTTTTGAAAATTTATCAGGATAATTTAAGTTTATTTTCATATTTTTCATTATTTCATGATTTTTTATATCTTTAAAAATTTTATCTTAAAAAAAATACACTTTGAGTAATCTAGATCTCATAGAATGTTAAATTAATGTGTAATTTTTTTTCTTCAGGTAAAAAACAAATAAACTATAATTTTTGAAATTTATTATAATAATCCAAACTCATTTACATGGTATTAATTGTTTGACACATATTTTAAATTTAAAAAAGTGTTATAAGTGAAAATATATATTCTGATTCATTTCAAGCACATAAAATTACATGTTGATTTGAGTTTTTCTATTCACGTCAAAAAATAATAAAATATAATTGCTTAAATATAAAAAATAATCCAATTCATTTTTTATCAATTTTTATTTTTTAATAAAAATTTATAATTTAGAGAAGATATATGATTTAAAAAATACTTATTGATACATTTTTGGTACATGAATGTAAGATTTATTTTTTATTTATTATTAAATCTATGAAAATTAATTGATTTTTTCCCTAAAAATTCAAAACAATCCAAATAAATCTTCATAGTTTTGATTGTTTTATGAATGATTGTAAATTAAAAAAAGAGATATAATTTTAAAAACACACATTGGGTTATTATGATTTCATAGAATATATGGTTTAACTATAGGTTTTAACACTAAGTTAAAAATTAATCAATTATAAATAACCTTATTTTTCACAAAAATCTAAGATAATTTCCACATTTTAATCATTTGATAGACATATATAGCTTAAACAGAAGTTATAATTAAGAAAATATGCCTTAGGGCTTTCCAGAAACATCATTGATCAAATCAAAGAGTCATTTTTCTCTAACGTTCTATAATTAATCATTGACTATTTTCTATGATTTTTTAAAAAATTCAAATAAATTTTATTTATTTTGGTTTCTTTTCACACATTTGAAAAGGGAAAAGTGTTATAATTCAGAAAATATACATTGAGTCATTCTAATATTATAGAAAATTGAATTATTTGTTTGATGCTGTCTGTACAAAATTTACATTATTATTTAAACTCATTCACTGAAATATAATATTTCAAATCAAATTTCATGTGTATAAAAGTTTTGATTACAATAATTATTTTGATTCATTTTGAAAACATTAAATTCCACATTAATGCTTGATTTATTCTAATAATCTAAAATTTAATAAACAATATTTTTTGAAAATATATATTATAGAAGGTGAATGTTTTTTAGTTTTTACTATTTAATTAACATTTTTAACATAGAAAAGAGTAAAAATTAAAAAATGAACTTTAGAACATTCTGATATCATTGAATATCAAATTGATATACTATATATTTATCATTGTTAAAATTTGATTGATTATTTTTAACTCATTTTTTCATAAAAAAATATTTTCTTTCCACTCAATTTTGATTATTTTTCATACATTTAGAACATATATTAGACTTATAATTCCAAAAAATATTCAATATTATTTCATCCATGTCATATTTTAGATGGATCTTGATTATTCATATAAGTTGGAAATTAATCAATGATAGTTTTCCGCATTTAAAATGAAAATACATGATTTTTCCCTCATTTTTATTTATTTAAAATGAACATATTACTTAAAAAAGAATTTTATTTTGAAAAGGAAAATTTTTATAATTTAAATATAAGACAAAACAACTCATTTTTCTCATTCATCACATATTTTCTACCCAAATGACATGTTATGATGAAAACTATAAGTGAAATCCTGTCATTGTAAATTTAATTTCTCGACATAAGACTGATTGTTTTTTTTGGTTGAAAAGAGAATCTATTATATTATTTCCATGATAAAAAAATTTATGCGCATGTATCCACTTGATTATATACCATGCTTATGATATTTCATATTCAAAATTATAACATTAGAGATAAATATTAAATAATTGGATATATGTTAACAATCTATCTTTCTATGGAATTAAATTATTGGAAATTTTATTCGATAAAAGTGAATTGACTCTAATATATTGATAAAATTAAATTTTAATGATAAAATTTATTCAATATTTTAAAAATATGACATAAACCAACCCAACCCCACTGAAAGCCTTCCCCAAGTTAGTAATTAGAATGAGAGTTTGAACCTAATCCATCCTTCAATAGGACAATGATTGATGACTTGAATTAAGATTATTATATCTAACACATGGAAGGGATTACCCATAAAAAAATTATAGAGAAAATGATATAATTTGAAATCCCTAAAAAATGGAAATATAAGATTTCTGACCAAAAATGAAAAAAAAAATGTATAATTCAAGAATAAAAAGAGAAAAAAATAAAACCATGAAAAAATACTACTATACCCTATATAATAAAATCAAAAAGAAAATTTTATTCTACAATGTTATACATATACAACCTCCTTGTCAACGATCTGATAAAAAACCTGATCATCGAAGATAACTCTACAAAACTCTTCTACCCAGTTGATCTTTAATATATGGGAAATATTTAAAAGTAGTGGTGGGTATGAAAATTCTTAATAGTTTTATCCTTTGAACCTGAAACACATAAAATATGAATACATCATACCAAGGCATCCATATATAGTAACTAAAATAAGAAATCCAACCCAAAACAAGAATAAATTCCAAATACACTAAGAATATCCTATATCTAACTAAAATCATACACTCTAAAAATTAAATTATATATATTATAACACAAATCTATAGAAATAAAAATCAATACAATTACACCACAAAAAAAGTCCCTCCATCTAGTTCCCACAACCCTAACATCTACACTTATAACCACATCAAAACCATGTCTTAATCGAATCCTCATTGCATACAATATTTAATATCCTAGGTTATATAGGTGCATGTTTAAATTTATTTTTAGACATTTGAATATATATTTTTATCTATATGGAGTTGGATTTGGTATTTATGTGTGAATTAATGTTAACTAAGAGGAGTTAGGAGGTATAAATTTAAATATTTTACCTATAAAGAACCATTAAGTTTTTGGTGTGGGATCCTCTGTAACCAATGAAATCATAGAGGAGGGGTAGCTTGGGTAAAAAATTAGGTATTTGGTGTTGATGGGCTAGGTTCCTAGTAGCCTCTATGGGGGTTTATTATATGGGGTAATTTTTATTATTGTATAGTCATAGGATTGGACCTTTAATATGAGTTTCCTCATTTCAGATAAATTTTTTAACAAAAATTTCTCACTCTAGATCCTCTCATTCATATTACAACTTCAGGGAGTGATTTATCCTTCATTCCAAATCTTAACTAGGATAGATCTATGGTGTTGTATTTATCTCAATAAATGATTCATGAAATATATTATTTTATGAAAAATATAAAAGGTTTAGATACCATAAATTTACAATTCTCTATCTATAATTTTTTATAATGTAGTGATTTTGAGATTTATTTTTTGTTTTATGAGGATTTGGACCTCTATTACTTGTGATGATTTCTTCCTGAGTCTGATGTAGGTGAATTATTTCTTATTTAGAAGTTCAATATTATAATTATATATAAATTTTTCATTAATTTGTGACTTAATAATTTTCCAAGAGTTGATTGATATGGAAAATTATTTCAATAGTTTTAGAATAATTTTTTTTATTATGTGATGTTAGTTCATTAATAGTTCTAGAATTATACTAATCTATTTACAATATGATTATTTGAATAGTGAAATGTGTAATTGAATTAGAAAATTGACATAATCTTGAATGAAATATTTTTTGTGATGGAAATGTGGGATGCAATTGATTTGAAGTGATGAATTTGATGTGTTAAGAGTGATTTTATGCTTTATTAATTCATTTTGTGATTATGTTATTTTTTATATGTTATTTAATGGTGTTTAAATAATGTTTTTACAACTTTTTTCTGAATACATTCTATAAATTAAATAATTCTAAGTAGAAATGATAATGTAAAAGGGATAAAAAACCTATTAATCAAGTATAATTATCTTAATGGTTGGGTGGTGTTTGTTATGGAATTATGTTGTGTTTATGTAGCATATTATTGTAAAATTTATGATTTAATGAGTTAAAGTAAAAATAAAAGGCTTAAAATAGACATGCGACAATTATTAAACTTAAAATTATGTTTAAGGGTGATAAAATTGAGATTTTTTGTGATATATTCTTATTATAAATAATGAATTCAAGTGAAAAATTATAAAAAAATGAAGGAAAATTATATATGAATTTTTCCCACAAATATGACAATTTTGTTAGATTAATTGTGGATGAATTTGTGAAATGATCTGTGGAAAATAATGTTATAGTTATGGTGTTTTAATTTAAATTTTATATCAATAAAAGTGATATAAATTTTTACCCTTATAGGGAACCTTTATCTAGGATGAGAGACAAATAAAATTGTGATGTGAGAAATATGTTTGGATAAAATTTGTATTATTCCAAGAATTTAAAATGGTTCTATGCATTTCGCATAAGGAGTGACTTGATCCAAATGTTTGAATACTTTTCTCAACACTTGAAGAAAGGTATAATGACTTTGGATGAAGTGGGTATGAGCTTATATAAGTGTCTTAACAAACACTTAATAATTAAATTTAATATTGGTGATGATGTTGTAAAATTATTTAAATCTTTACATAATTTTTACATTAACATGTTTAAACTCTGAAGGTTTTTTGGGGTTATAGACGTTTCATATGATAATTTATTCTCACTTCCTATACGTAAGGACCTTGTGTGCCTACATACTATATTAGTGATGTTGTAAGTAAGGGAAAGATGCCGAAATTTAAAGAGAGATATTTAATGAGAAATATTATTGCTTAGTACATTATTATTTGTGTTGTGTGGAGGTATGACCACACTTTTACCAGGTTTTTTTTATTTTAGAGGTATTATTTATACTCTAATATTATGGTTTAAATTTATATTCTTGTTTTTATGTAAGAATCACAGGAGTATTTGGGAAATATTTTTACAACATATTGATCATGATTGTATTTTTTATGATTATTTTTATTGTGATTTTTTTATTTTTATGTGATAAACCATTAGAGTGTAAATTGATCCCTAGGTGATGTCCTTAAACCCTTGGTGTTAGCATTCAGCCTCCAGTGACATGGGATCACACTTTAGTCCTTGTGATATTTCACTTCGATAGTACTATCATTATGGTAAGGGATGTTATATATTCTATACTAATTAGTAGGGTGATAGAGGGAATAATAATATGACTACCGAGTTATTCTTCTCACTAACTAGATGTTGGGTCACACTTGAAAAAAACACCCTCAGGTGATAGTTTCATAGAGAATAGTTCCCCAATCACTCAAATGAAATAAATTATTGTAAATTAACTCCCTAAACTAATATCTCATTATATCATCAATAAATAAATCATGATGGTATTTAAATAATAACTAAACTAAGGTATTTATTTCAATCCATCATATCCATATCAACATGTATAGATTGGTCATGAGATATTATATAATGAATCACACTACCCTAAATATAATAATAATTATCTAAGGATGAAAAAATTTATATCCTAATATTTTGTAAATATTTTGAAAAATTTGAAAAGTGAAATTAACAGGAAACTGGGACTTCTAAAATATTCTTTTAGAAACATACAATACTCTATTGGATCTCATATTTTGATAAAAACAATTATATCATCTTATATTTATCAATTTAATACACCTCATTCTAATTATTATCAATAGATCATTATTTAACATTAAAAAATTAAATATGGATCTCAACAAATGGATTCATTGAGATAATAAAGGAAGGAGAAAAATTAAGGAACCAACTACCTAAAATTCAATTCCTAATGAAATAAATTTAAGTAAATATGATTGTATATCTCTCATATCATCATGTTAGAACCACTTATAATGCCAACCAAACTTCACATTACTTGAAAAAGTCCGATCACCTCACCCAATGTACTTTGATTTGACCACCATTCCCTGTAATATATAAATCTGATTATCATTAAGAGAAGAAAGATTACAGAAGTAAAACTAAGATATGTAAAATATAACAGTACTCCAATCTATGCATAAGGAACCTTTTGGAAATAGTATTTCCAAATCAAATTTAGGGACAAATGTTTTAGAAGAAAATTTTAAAATGTGGACTGATAAAGAAAAATTAACGCACTTATACATTTTTATTTCATCCTACTATTTTATCACATTTTTAATAACCATTTTACGTTGGCCATATTATAAGGTAATTTGGTAAATGTTTTGTAAATGTTTTGTTTATTTTAGAATTTATAGTAATTAATTTTCCTTTAAAAATTAACTGAATATTTATGAAACCTAATTTTACTCAATTTTCTATTTTTAAAATGATGTTGTGAAATTATATATGCCTAATTTTTTTTATAAAATGGTTTAAATTAATTTGGGATGAATTGATTTATTAGATAACATCAAAAGAGATATAGAGGGACCACCTTTGGTGACATGGTAGTATGGTATTTGTGTGAGGTGTTTAAGTGATCATATTTGGTTATATAGTTATATCATTAAATATTAGTGATAAATTTAAAAAATATAAAAAGTGATAAATAATTCCCATAATGATAGAAATATGAAAAAATTATTAGGTATAGAATACCGAGAAATATGTGGTTCAGAACAATCCCGACATCAACAAAGTGGTATAAATGTTTTCATTATACATGGGAGAACCAATTAAAGAAAATATAAGTATAAAAAAACCTTTGATCGATAATTTGACCATAATGAAATGCAGTTCTATATTACACTATACTCTAAAATTCCTTAATGCACACAATTCTTCAATATTTGACAATATTTAGACAAATTTCATTAAACATTTTATGATCCACTATCTCAATATTCACCAATTTTTATACTGATCTAATAACCAACCTCCATCAATTATTCCATAATGTGTGTGAAATATTCATCCTCTCAATATCTCTATATAATTAATGTCAAATTAAGAAGAAAAATGCTTTAACTTCTTAATGATCCTAGATATTTTAAATGTGTGGTTCATAATTTTGGTATCTAAAATCATTTTCAATGTTATTATCCTGTACTACATCAATGATGTGATTATAGGAATTAGTTTTTGATTATTTTATCTCTTGGAATGAAACATTGGTTTCATCATAAAGTTCATCAGACTTTAACTACCATAGTGAAATACCTTTTACTACAACCTTCTATGAAGTTCCTCAAAAAATTTATCAACTAAAACATATCTTTTCTATATTATACTACAATAATATACCCATCCACTATATTATATAGTTCTAAAATGTTATATAATTGACGAAAAAAACTTATATGATTCTATGTACATGTAAAAACTTAAACTATGGAACCCATTCATTTATCAACATCAAGATTGTAACTTTTAATTCATAAAGAACCATTACCATAAACTCAAACTCTACATCCATTTTGGGTATTTACTACATTGACAACTTAAAATTGATTTCTATGGGAATAAAAACTAGATTCAAATATAATTACTAATTTTTTTAAAAACCTTTAGAATATTTTCTGCCTATGGAAACAACAATGATCCATCTACATAATCTATATTGATATTAATTCCTAGAATCTTACATGATTATATAAGGCCTTTCATCTTGAACTCCTCACACAATTGTCCTACATGTTCATCAATTATTTTCAGGAATGTTCCTTTAATAAGTATGCAATGTAATTAGAAAACAAACACAATGTATCCATCATTAAAAGAATTATATTACAAATATTGGTACAAATCACATTTTATGTAATATTACTTATAAATTCATTATACATATTGTTCCACTGAGTGGGAGACCTCTTCAACCAATTCAAACTTTTATTGAGTTTACACACCAAGTAATTGTTTTTAATTTTATTAATCCATATGTATTTCCTATATAGATTTTATATAAATCTATTTAAAGGAAAATAGTATTAAAATCAAGATGTTTAATTTTTAAATCCTCATATTCAACAATACAAAGAATCACCCAGATAATAGAGAGCTTTAAAATCCACGAAAAGATATTTCAAAAATCTTTTCATTACTTCTTTTAAACCCTTTCACTGGATGATTTTCCATGTATACCACCTATCTTTATGTACCTCCATGAAATGATGTTCCTATTTTTTATAAAATTATTTATTTTTATAGGGAAATAGTGACATATCAAATGTATTTTTAATATGAAAGTAATAAATCTAATCCATCATAGCCTTATTCTAATTTTTTGAATCCCTTATCTTCTTTCATACATAAAAATATTTAGGGACTCTAGAGCCAGTTAATAAAAAGTGTTCAAAAATTATTAATATAATTGAAAAGGCCTTCTCACCCTTATATATCTTCTCAACCATAATTAGAGAATATACTTTACTAAATTATTAGTCTCATGTTATAGCATGTCTTTATGCTCAACATGATCCCCAAAACCTGATTTTTCACATAAACTATATAGAGTATTTTTAAGTGATTCGTTTATTAAATATCACATTTTTGATTTTTATTATGTGATTTTTATCAACATACCATATAAATAACCAAATTCCCCCTGATACTCAAATACATGTAAATGTGAATGTCTTACCATTTTCTTAACTAGAGTTCCCTAAGAAGATATTTCAGAATTTAAATAGAATAATACTACTGATGAAATATTCTACCATATTTACCACCTTCACTTAGAATGTATTGGGAATTATGAGTGAATCCTTAAACTAAAATAACATTCATTAAAATTATAATTCATTAGATTAACTATACCATTATATTATGGTGTTGTTTAAGGATATTTTTACCATTAAATTATATTATAATTATAAGGCCCCAGCCTTAAACCTTACTTAATCTTGAGTTATTACAAGATTACACATTGAGGATCTTTTCGGGTTTAGAGTTTTAGAGAATTAGATCATAAAACTTGCCTTACATTCCACATATAAACAAAGTGGTTACATAAAGATAGTATTCTTCATTCCCATTAATGGAAACATATTTAAAATAAAACATGGATTATTTCTTGACACATCCTTGACTCTATCATCTTATCATTTACCTTTCCCTTGACCTGTGAAAAACATTTCAAAAACTTGGGATGAGCATAAAAACTCAGTATGGGTTATAAAAAAAACATGGAAAGGAAACATGAGTTCATATATACATGAGAATGAAATCATACTTTACCCATAAAACATAGGCCCTTTAACATACCTCATAAAATCATGAATAAATCATAGAAATCATAAGACATAAAGGTAACTTGAGGCATTCATAACATTCTTACGTAGGGAGTAACCCTCTTGGTTACGTTTGGAATACCCATCACAGTATATTCCCTAAAAATCTCTTCGGAGAAACCTTAACGTTTCACTCCTTCGCGTTACCCAATGCATTGGAGAGCTATAACGGGCTCACCCGCCCTTAGTTTATCACGGAACCACCCGTTCTTCATAATAATGCCCAAGAACCTCAACATAATCGTATCACATAAACCATGCATAAAGGAAACATAAAATTTCCACCATTCAATCACAAGATATCAATACCACACATTGATATAAAAATATTATGAAAACCATTTTCAATACCAAAATAAAAGAAAAGTAAAACATGGTATTTATTTTTCTTTTAAAAAGAAGGAATGGCTTGTAGAGGAAGCCGAAACTCAAATAACGGTCATGACGGCGGAGAAGTCGTTGTCGCCGCATACGTATGACAAAAACATTCCCTTTTGTCGTTTAGTAAATGCTTCGTATAAAAAAGATTCCTTTTGAATAAATGTAAAAGTCAAAGGGGTTTATACACCGAATAAAATAAGGTTGTGTATAAAACAAAATATGCCTCAATGAAAGGAGATTGAGACGAAGTCCCATACCTCGTATCCGACTTGACCCGACCGTTCTTTAATGTCCTGAATAATAAACTTGAGTTAATCTCTACTTGCTTATGAAACTTTCTCAAGTTAATTATTCCTTTTATACCATGTTATGAACATCATGTACTCATTTAAGTTAATAATGTTCATTTTGTCGGTATTTGGTTCTTAAGTCAAAAATAGACTTCTTACACTTACATGTTGTTAATTTGGTCAAAGGTTCATTATATCCAGAATATTATTCATGATGTATATATCATATATGTAATATATATCCAGTAAATACATGCATTTATAATATTACATAATCATTTAGAGGTAAGAAATGAAATGCACCGTTCATGGAGACGGTAAGCCGTACGTACGCATGAACGCTACTTCCATTTCTATTTAATATTTTCTAGAATGGAATAATAATGATATAAAAGTATATTATAATTCCATTATAATAACATATATAATATCATTAACTTTATCCTTTACACATCCCACATATGGTATTAACGAATCAAATCACTTTCAGGGGGTGGTAGTCCGCACTTCCTAAAATGAAGATATCGTGTTTACCCATAATGGAAACCATAAAGGTATGCCCAAAATGAAAAAAACAGAAGGTTAAGGAAAAAATAAACATATAATATATCATATATAAAAATAGTTACATCATAATGGCCACCATTGAAGGTGTTAAATGAGTATTGAACAATCATCGTTTCGGGAGGCAGAATTTCGCCATCCACGGAAACCGTATGTTCCTTAACCATTTGATGTAGTTGTGTGAGAGTGTAGCTCAAATAAATCTTATAAAAACATCCTAGTATATTGAAGATACTGGTGTTGTTACAAAAGAAGTAAATAAAAAGAGTTTAGGGGGTTGGAGAAGCAAAATAAAACAAATGAACATGAGAGAATGAATTACCTTCGAAAGTGTAACTCCATTTGATTTGAGCCTAAAGGCTTCCTATGAAAGGATTCTGCCCAAAGGGAATCCTATAGGATGAGGAGAGGGATGTGGAGAGAGTAAATGGGAAGTGGTTGGCCGATCCAAAGGCTTGAGAAGTGTGTGAAATGAGGTAGAGGTGGGGGCCTTTTATAAGAGGAGAGGAGGGGCACTTTTGGAAAGTAAAGAAATATTACTTTATTTGAAAATGTGTTTCGGTTTCAAAAGGTCCCACTTTGATATAATTAGTGGATAAGGTGATAAGGGTTCGAAATCCACTCATCCAATTGGTTTTGGCCATGTGTAAGTTTTAGATTTTTCATTATCATTCCATTTTATTTAAATTGTCAAATAATGATGTCATCGCTGCATCATTATTATGTCATAAATACTTTAATTTATTTAATGTCTAAAAATTATAAAAAAATACTATGATATAGAAACTCGTTTTAGCTTTCCAATGAATATTTATAATAAAAAGTTAGACTTGTATAACCCCACTTAAAAATTGTTCTTGTAAAACATATTATGTTTGTGTCATTTCCACTTTAACATTAAATAAAAAGTATTTTATGTCATTTCCCAACAAAAGTGGATCCATGGGGTCCCCAAGTTGGCCCATGGCTTGTATTGGTCGGCCATGACTCACCCAATAAGGTTAGGACATGTGTCTATGCCATTTCATATTATTAAAGCATTATTTATACCTTAAACTAGACTAATTACCACTAATCGCGATTAAGAACTTAATAAGTTACTATTCACCAAAAAATTATTTTAATCTCATTGAACCACATTTTACTTCTTAATGACAACCATGTATGTCGGATTTTCAAAATTCAGTACACATTAGTGGTAAAATTTCATTTAACTGAAAAATCAGTTTGCTTGATTACCACTTAGTGGTTTCACTATTCATCAAAAATTGAAGTTTTTCCGAAAACTACCAAAAATTCACCCTAAGCTATATTTGATATTCCGAATTCAAAAATGAAGTCTATTTTACAAAATTCAAAACATATAAGTCGCATTAATTAATTTAATAATTAATTCCTGCTGTCAGAGAAAATAGCGTGTTTTTAGGAAACAATTAGTATCAAAAGATTGACACCAGTTTAAGTCTAATTTCAAATTGAAATTGATTCCAATGGCCACCATTGGATAAAATGGTAAAAATATATTCTAATTTCACTTCAAAACCAATTCAAAACATAATCTAATCATATAAATAAATTAGATTAAAAATCAGTTTTGATGTAAAATGCAGTATTTTTCACTATTAATTAAAAAATGAACATTGTCAGAAAAATACCAAAAATTCACACAAAGTAAATTTTGATGTCCCAATCATAAAGAATAAGTTTATTTTGACAAACATAGTTTATAAAATTGTCAAAAGATAGATTTAAAAAGGGTTTTCCATCATAAGGCAGTAAACCAATCTTTTAAGAATATTAGTGTATTCCATGCTTAAGATTGGATTTATTTCCATTTTAAGCCTCTAAAACACTATCTTAATCATTAATAGACATAGATAAACATATCTATTATTCATTACTTACTTTGGATGTTACATCCTTCCCCCCTTTAGAAAATTGCGTCCCCGCAATTTATTTACTTATCAAATAAATGGGGATACTTATCCCTCATTGCATTTTCAGATTCCCATGTTGCCTCTTCAATCATGTGGTTTTTCCACAAAACCTTTACCTGGTGAATCACTTTATTCCGTAACACTTGCTCCCTGTGGTCAAGAATCTGGACCGGTTGTTCCTCATAAGATAGGTTCTTTTCCAGCTGAACTACATCTGGACTCAAAACATGAGATGGATCTGGTATGTACTTTCTCAACATCGAAACGTGAAAAACATTGTGTACCTGAGATAAACTCGGAGGTAAAGCCACTCGGTATGAAACTGATCCAACTCTTTCCAGAATTTCGTATGGTCCAACAAACCTTGGACTCAACTTTCTTTTCTTACCAAATCTCATCACACTTTTCCAAGGAGAAACCTTGAGAAAAACATGATCACCTACCTCGAAAGAGAGATCCTTCCTCCTGTTGTTCACATAACTTTTCTGCCTGCTATGAGCTGTTCTCATGTGTTTATGAATCAGCTGAACTTTTTCTGCCATCTCTTCTACCAATTCTGGTCCCATCAACTTCCTTTCACCCACTTTATCCCAGAAAGCTGGAGTTTGACACCGCTTCCCATATAATTACTGAAATGGTGCCATCTGTATACTGTAATGAAAACTGTTATTATATGAAAACTCAACCAAAGAAAGATGTTGGTCCCAACTTCCCTGATAATCCATTGAACAAGCTCGTAGCATATCCTCCAATGTCTGGATTGTTCGTTCTGACTGCCCATCTGATTGAGGATGAAAAGCTGTACTAAAATTTAATTCAGTACCCAACGACTTCTGAAGGCCTTTCCAAAAGTTAGAAGTAAACCTGGGATCACGATCCGATACAATGGAGAGAGGAACTCCATGTAACCTGACTATCTCTTTAAGATACAAACGGGAAAGTTGATCAATAGAGAAAGTATCTCGTATAGCAAGGAAATGAGCAGATTTGGTCAAGCGATCAATAATAACCCAGATTGCATTATTACCTCGAGATGTCTTCGGTAATCCAACAACAAAGTCCATGGATATATTCTCCCATTTCCACTCTGGCACTGGAAAAGGCTGAAACATCCCTTTCGGTAACTGCCGCTCTGCTTTAACCTGCTGACAAGTCAAACACTTCACAGTAAAATCAGCAATATCTCTTTTCATTCCATCCCACCAATAATACTCCCGCAGATCTCTATACATCTTAGTACTGCCCGGATGAACTGAAAACGGAGAACTATGAGCTTCACATAACAACTCTCTCTTCAATTGTGAATCACAAGGCACACACAATCTCTTCCCAAATCTCAAAACACAATCACTATCAATGTTGAATTCAGGCAACTTACCTTTCTGAACCAGCTCTACCTTTTTATGCAACTCACTATCTTGCTTCTGTGCTTCCTTGATTCTATCTGATAGAGATGATCTCACTGATACCTGAAACAAAACAGAAGGACTTCCTGCACCAACAACTTCAATGCCAAAGTTCATCAAATCCTTAACCAAAGGATCACGTTCCAAATGCAACATTGTTAATGAAGCATTACTTTTTCGACTCAAAGCATCAGCCACTTTATTTGCTTTTCCTGGATGGTAATGAATTGTACAATCATAATCCTTGATTAATTCTAGCCATCTCCTCTGTCTCATGTTTAACTCTTTCTAAGTGAATATATACTTTAAACTTTTGTGATCGGTATATATTTCACACTTTACTCCATACAGATGATGCCTCCAAATTTTTAAAGCAAAAACAACAGCAGCTAGTTCCAAATCATGTGTAGGGTAATTTACCTCATGAGTTTTCAACTGTCGTGAAGCATAAGCAATTACCTGATCATTCTGCATTAGGACGCAACCAAGTCCTTTCAATGAAGCATCACTGTATATAACAAACTCACCATTCCTGGAAGGTAGTGCCAAAACTGGAGCATTCACCAATCTTCTTTTCAATTCCTGAAAACAAACATCACATTCTTTTGTCCAGATAAACTTAACACCCTTCCGAGTTAGCTTAGTCATTGGACTAGATAACCGTGAAATTTTTTTAACAAACCTTCGGTAATAGCCCGCCAAACCAAGGAAGCTATGAATCTCGGTTACATTTTTGGGTCTTGGCCATTCTTCAACAACTTTTGTTTTTGCAGGATCAACAGTTATTCCATCTTTTGAATCAATGTGACCAAGGAAAGAAATTTGTTGCGACCAAAACTCACACTTGCTGAATTTCCCATACAGTTTCTTTTCTTTTAAGGTTTTCAAGATAACCCTTAAATGTTTTTCATGCTCCTCTTTACTTTTAGAAAACACCAAAATATAATCAATGAAAACCACCAAAAACATATCCAAGAACTCATGGAAAATTCTATTCATTAAGTCCATGAATACAGCAGGTGCATTGGTTAGCCCAAAAGGCATTAATACAAATTCATAATGGCCATATCTCGTACGGAACGCGGTCTTCGGAATATCTGCCTCCTTTACCTTCAGCTGATGGTACCCCGATCTCAAGTCAATCTTTGAAAAAAACTGAGCTCCCTGGAGCTGATCAAACAAATCATCGATATGAGGCAAAAGATATTTGTTCTTAATAGTGATATTATTCAAGGCTCTATAATCAATGCAAAGTCTCATAGAACCATCTTTCTTTTTAACAAATAAAACAGGAGCACCCCATGGTGATGTGCTAGGTCTAATGAAACCTTTCTCAAATAAATCTTGCAATTGCTCCTTCAACTCTAAAAGTTCAATTTGTGCCATTCTATAAGGGGGCTTTGAAATTGGCTTAGCATCAGGAACTAAGTCAACAGTAAACGCAACTTCCCGATCTGGTATTATTCCAGGCAACTCATCAGGAAAAACATCAGGATACTCATTTACCACTAGCACATCATTAATCTGAATAGTTCCTTTATTTTCAACGACGTGTGCAAGGTAACATTCATGTCCATCTTTTACAAGTTTCTCGGCCTCTTGATATGTTATCATAAGTAAGGGTTCATTCTTGTAAACAAACTGAAAGTCTTTCTGAAAAGAAACTTCTTTAGCTCTACAGTCAATCTTAGCATGGTAAATGGAGAGCCAATCCATACCCAGGATAACATCAAACTCTACTAGAGGTAGAACAATAAGGTTTGCAAGTAGGTTCTTTCCACAGATAAGGATAAGAAGATTCTTATAAATTCTTTTTGCCTCGACATTTCCCCCAGGTGTTTTTACCAAAAGTTCAGGAGTCATTTCTTGAGATGGTATTCCCATTTTACTAGAAAAGGTTTCAGAGATGAAAGAATGTGTAGACCCCGAATCAAACAACACACTGGCATAATCTGAGAAAACAAACAAAGAACCTAATACAACTTCATTTGATGGCCCGACATCTGCTGAAGTAGTTGCAAAGGATTTCACCACCCCTTTCTGCTTGTAGTCTAACTGCTTCCCATCACTCAAGCTCTTTTTCGGACACTCGTTTGCATAGTGACCCATCTCATTGCACTTATAACATTTCACAAACTGTAAATCAAATTTTTTCTTACCTTCACCTTGATCCTTTTCAGTGCAATCACGAGCCTTATGTCCCATCTTACCACATCAGTAGCACTTCCCAGAATTCAGAAGACATTCCCCAGAATGCCTTTTGCCACATTTATCACAAACTGGAAACTTAGTTCTCTTACCATTAGACTTTTTGAAGAATTCTTACCTTTCTCCTGCCACCTCGGTCTCTTCTTCTGCTGGTTGTTATAGAACACTTGGTCATCGGCAAACTCCATTTCCACCTTCTCAGCACATCGAACAAGCTTTTCATAACTTTTAAACTCACGAGAAGCCAAAGACCTTCGATATTTTGGCTTTAATCCTGAGTAAAAACGATTGATTTTACTATCAAGGTCCCGGATAAAATTTGGGGCATACCTTGCCAATCGAGTGAACCTTTCCTCATAGGCAGCCACTGAGTCTTCCTCTTGCCTCAATTCCAAGAATTGCTTTTCCATTCTAAGTCGAATAGCCTTAGGAAAATACTTCTCAAGAAACAAACCTTTGAATTCATCCCAGTCAAGAGCATCAATCTCATCAGCATCCCTGATATTTTTAACCATAGACCACCATTGATCTGCTTCACCCTCCAAACGGTAAATAACAAGACTAACCTTTTGATTGTCTGAACACCCCATGAAATCAAAAATCTTCTCCAGTGCTTTAATCCACCCTTCAGCTAGCACAGGGTCAGATGATCCTCTGAATGATGGTGGATGTTGCCTCATGAAATGTTCCACCACTGACATGTTCCTCTGCGGTTGATCTGGCTGATCTCGTGCATGGATACCACCTCCATTTATCGCTTGAGTCAACTGCGCCATTACTGCAACAAACTGTTCAGTTCCAATTCCGACCATTTCTGGATGCTGGTTCGGAAGGTTATTTCCCTCTGTATGCCTTCCTAGCACTGCTTCCCTGTTTCCTCTACGGAAAACCATTCTGAACAAACATGTCTTAGATGAAGCAACATGGTAATCTTTAAATGCTATATCATTTCAAAAAAACAAAATAATTTTGGACAATATTTTAATAGAATTCTAACTCCTAAAGTTATCTAAACCGACCTCTGATACCAACTATAAGGCCCCAGCCTTAAACCTTACTTAATCTTGAGTTATTACAAGATTACACATTAAGGATCTTTTCGGGTTTAGATTTTTAGAGAATTAGATCATAAAACTTACCTTACATTCCACATATAAACAAAGTGGTTACATAAAGATAGTATTCTTCATTCCCATTAATGGAAACATATTTAAAATAAAACATGGATTATTTCTTGACACATCCTTGACTCTATCATCTTATCATTTACCTTTCCCTTGACCTGTGAAAAACATTTCAAAAACTTGGGATGAGCATAAAAACTCAGTATGGGTTATAAAAAAAAACATGGAAAGGAAACATGAGTTCATATATACATGAGAATGAAATCATACGTTACCCATAAAACATAATCCATTTAACATACCTCATAAAATCATGAATAAATCATAGAAATAATAAGACATAAAGGTAACTTGAGGCATTCATAACATTCTTACGTAGGGAGTAACCCTCTTGGTTACGTTTGGAATACCCATCACAGTATACTCCCTAAAAATCTCTTCGGAGAAACCTTAACGTTTCACTCCTTTGCGTTACCCAATGAATTGGAGAGCTATAACGGGCTCACCCGCCCTTAGTTTATCACGGAACCACCCGTTCTTCATAATAATGCCCAAGAACCTCAACATAATCGTATCACATAAAACATGCATAAAGGAAACATAAAATTTCCACCATTCAATCACAAGATATCAATACCACACATTGATATAAAAATATTATGAAAACCATTTTCAATACCAAAATAAAAGAAAAGTAAAACATGGTATTTATTTTTCTTTTAAAAAGAAGGAATGGCTTGTAGAGGAAGCCAAAACTCAAATAACGGTCATGACGGCGGAGAAGTCGTTGTCGCCGCATACGTACGACAAAAACATTCCCTTTTGTCGTTTAGTAAACGCTTCGTATAAAAAAGATTCCTTTTGAATAAACATAAAAGTCAAAGAGGTTTATACACCGAATAAAAGAAGGTTGTGTATAAAACAAAATATGCCTCAATGAAAGGAGATTGAGACGAAGTCCCATACCTCGTATCCGACTTGACCCGACCGTTCTTTAATGTCCTGAATAATAAACTTGAGTTAATCTCTACTTTCTTATGAACCTTTTTCAAGTTCATTATTCCTTTCATACTATGTTATGAACATCATGTACTCATTTAAGTTAATAATGTTCATTTTGTCGGTATTTGGTTCTTAAGTCAAAAATAGACTTCTTACACTTACATGTTGTTAATTTGGTCAAAGGTTCATTATATCCAGAATAGTATTCATGATGTATATATCATATATGTCATATATATCCAGTACATACATGCATTTATAATATTACATAATCATTTAGAGGTAAGAAATGAAATGCACCGTTCATGGAGACGGTAAGCCGTACGTACGCATGAACGCTACTTCCATTTCTATTTAATATTTTCTAGAATGGAATCATAATGATATAAAAGTATATTATAATTACAGTATAATAACATATATAATATCATTAACTTTATCCTTTACACATCCCACATATGGTATTAACGAATCAAATCACTTTCAGGGGGCGGTAGTCCGCACTTCCTAAAATGAAGATATCGTGTTTACCCATAATGGAAACCATAAAGGTATGCCCAAAATGAAAAAAACAGAAGGTTAAGGAAAAAATAAACATATAATATATCATATATAAAAATAGTGACATCATAATGGCCACCTTTGAAGGTGTTAAATGAGTATTGAACAATCATCGTTTCGGGAGGCAGAATTTCGCCATCCACGGAAACCGTATGTTCCTTAATCATTTGATGTAGTTGTGTGAGAGTGTAGCTCAAATAAATCTTATAACAACATCCTAGTATATTGAAGATACCGGTGTTGTTACAAAAGAAGTAAATAAAAAGAGTTTATGGGGTTGGAGAAGCAAAATAAAACAAATGAACATGAGAGAATGAATTACCTTCGAAAGTGTAACTCCATTTGATTTGAGCCTAAAGGCTTCCTTTGAAAGGATTATTCCCAAAGGGAATCCTCTAGGATGAGGAGAGGTATATGGAGAGAGTAAATGGGAAGGGGTTGGCTGAGCCAAAGGCTTGAGAAGTGTGTGAAATGAGGTAGAGGTGGGGCCCTTTTATAAGAGGAGTGGAGGGGCACTTTTGGAAAGTAAAGAAATATTACTTTATTTGAAAATGTGTTTCGGTTTCAAAAGGTCCCACTTTAAAATAATTCGTGGATAAGGTGATAAGGGTTCGAAATCCACTCATCCAATTGGTTTTGGCCATGTGTATGTTTTATATTTTTCATTATCATTCCATTTTATTTAAATTGTCAAATAATGATGTCATCGCTGCATCATTATTATGTCATAAATACTTTAATTTATTTAATGTCTAAAAATTATAAAAAAAATACTATGATATATGAAATCTTTTTATATTTCCATTTAATATTTATAATAAAAATTTGGACTTGCATAACCCCACTGAAAAATTGTTCTTGTAAAACATATTATGTTTGTGTCATTTCCACTTTAACATTAAATAAAAAGTATTTTATGTCATTTCCCAACAAAAGTGGATCCATGGGGTCCCCAAGTTGTCCCATGGATTGTCTTGGTCGGCCATGACTCACCCAATAAGTTTAGGACATGTGTCTAGGCCATTTAATATTATTAAAGCATTATTTATACCTTAAACTACACTAATTACCACTAATCGCGATTAAGAACTTAATAAGTTACTATTCACCAAAAAATTATTTTAATCTCATTGAACCACATTTTACTTCTTAATGAAAACCATGTATGTCGGATTTTCAAAATTCAGTACACATTAGTGGTAAACTTTCATTTAACTGAAAAATCAGTTTCCTTGATTACCACTTAGTGGTTTCACTATTCATCAAAAATTGAAGTTTTTCAGAAAACTACCAAAAATTCACCCTAAGCTATATTTGATATTCCAAATTCAAAAATGAAGTCTATTTTAAAAAATTCAAAACATATAAGTATAATTAATTAATTTAATAATTAATTCCCGCTGTCAGAGCAAATAGCGTGTTTTTATGAAACTATTAGTATCAAAAGATTGACACCAGTTTAAGTCTAATTTCAAATTGAAATTGATTCCAATGGCCACCATTGGATAAAATGGTAAAAATATATTCTAATTTCACTTCAAAACCAATTCAAAACATAATCTAATCATATAAATAAATTAGATTAAAAAGCAGTTTTGATGTAAAATGCAGTATTTTTCACTATTAATTAAAAAATGAACATTGTCAGAAAATACCAAAAATTCACACAAAGTAAATTTTGATGTCCCAATCATAAAGAATAAGTTTATTTTGACAAACATAGTTTATAAAATTGTCAAAAGATAGATTTAAAAAGGGTTTTCCATCATAAGGCAGTAAAACAATCTTTTAAGAATATTAGTGTATTCCATGCTTAAGATTGGATTTATTTCCATTTTAAGCCTCTAAAACACTATCTTAATCATTAATAGACATAGATAAAAATATCTATTATTCATTACTTACTTGGGATGTTACAATAATCATAGAATTACTTAAACAATTTTCCATCACAGACTCCTATAATGTAAAACCATAATAATTTCTTCTTTAACCGAGACTAATTCTCTTACAGAGTATTACACTAAGGAAATATATTAAACACGTAAATCCTTTTTTTATAAGGAATACACATACCATTTTGAGTCATCAGTGTATGTTATATAGTAAGGTGACCCTTTAAGGGAATGAATAGGTGTGGTTTATCACACATTAGTGTTCAACTAGTTAAATTTATGACCTTCACTATTCTGACTCCTTTTAGAGACGATACCATCTTATTATTTAAAAAGTCATAATCTACACATAGAATAAATTCCATCTAATTAACACTGAGTATCATTATTTTTGTAACTATGTCCTTCTTCCCCTTATCACACATGTATCCTAACCTACAATTCCATTGTTGTAAATCCCTAATTAATTTTTTTACATTGACATATATCTAATTACCTTTCATATTAAATAATTTTCCATTTTATACCCCATAATCTATGACCATATCTTCCTTGGTAGTTTTGTAAGAACCACCATTGAATGTGATCCTCAATACTATACTATCAAGCTACTCAACTAAAATACGAATCTTTCTCAACTCAATTGTTTTCTACATATTCTTTAAAACACAAAATCTTATACAATTTTGTTTTATCAATACATAATTATTTTCCAATATATATAAATTCTATCATCACTAAGATGTAATTTGATGAAATTTCTTAAAACATAAAAATTTATAAATTCCTTATCCAAAGTGAAATAGAATGATTATCCTATGTATAATATCCACAAATACATTGGAATATCCATAGGAAACAAAAAAATATTAGTTATTCTCCCAATTATTGTGTTTAATTAATTTTTCTCTGTGACCTTATATTTATCCAAGAAATATTTTATAATGTTCACCTTCCTCTCATATTTACATCATGTTAGAGTATTCAACTTCAATTTATCTTATCCCTTTCTTCACGATTTGGATATCTCTCTATGATTATCATACTGTATAAAAAACCAATTCCTTTAGTGTTTAAATTAGAACTAGAAAATATTCTCAACATAGTTATTTAAATATCCTCATCAATGATAAAATCTTTTGCATATTTTAAATATATATTTTTATTCATTATATTCTACTCATGACTATTACAATATCTTTCCAACAGTCCGATAATGAAAAAAATAATACCAACACACACACCTCATAACCTAGAATATTTACCACTGATGTCAAATAGATTTTATTAACCCCGAATTCATTGATATGATAAATAATGGTCTTCATTTCAATTATCTTAAATTCAATAAACATATCATCAGGTGAACTTTATTGATATTGATGATTTCTCTTACATGCATGAAAGTTCTTCACCAACCCAGATATCATATTTTATAATTTTATATTGAACTCCATGTTATTTTACTAAATAAGAAATATAATTCCTTGAACAACTAATATAATAACATTAACATATTATTATCCATATTATTTTGTTTTTTACCTTGATTAAAAATGTGAGTTATTTTCGGATAAATATAATCCTCAATCTACATTATCTAGAAACTAAAGCAGTTTTATAAAATCAATCAATATGTACCTTTAATTAATCCATAACCATTATTAATCCTGAGAAACATGACCTTGATCACGTAAACTCAATCTATAGTATTGGGTTTTATGAAACATGTGAGATCTTCTTGAGAAAGATTTAAGAAACAAAATCATAGGGTAAATAATAAAACATATCATACAAAACTTTACATGGATTGAAAAAATACATACATCCATGTTGAAGAAGAATTATATTAACTATATCTAGGATAACTAATTATAAAAATAAAAAGTATCATAAAACCCTAAAAAAAAATTAGATTATAAATAAATGAGATTCTAATCTATGTTTCCTTGTTGGATTACTCAAATATACATAGTATTCCCAGGTGCTATTGTATATGGCCCACATTTATTTGAGGGGATTAAGATTTCATATATATTGACATAGTTTTATCAGTATACTCATGAAGATTGTTGGATATGACACAAATGGTTTCATGAAAATTCATAACTCATTTACCCTTGAAATTTTTATATCGTTGAAGGTGATATCTAAAATAATAATGAATAATATAGAATGTGTACTAAAAAATGAGATAAAAAATAGTGATATGGGGTTTTTTTCTTATTAGGCAATCATTATTTATATCATGGGATTATCGCAACCTATTAAAAAATATCTAATTATAATATCATCATATCATAAATCTATTTCATAAAGATATTGAAAGAAATATGGATATATTCCTTGATGTTAATGCATATTATAACCTATGGAGGACCCATTTCTTATATAGGGTTAACAGAAAGTAACCTTGAAACTATTTTTTGGTTGAGAAATTAAAATGATGAATATTATTATTGAAAATAGTGAATTAGAGATAACTAAACAATACCTAAAGAGATGTCATACAAAATAAATGGTAAATTAAAAAAGCTATGGAGTCACCAATTACGATTAAGGTATCACATAGACCACATGAAAATATATTTGATTTTTTTGAAATAAAGCCTATCATATATAGTGATATTTAATATCATTTAATATGATTATATATATTAATAACCATATCTATAATATAGTTTATTTCATTATTTAATATATAAATGAACATTTAGTATAACCTAGAAGGTTGAGGAGCCAAGTATATTTGGGGATTATGTACATGGAAAATTAAATTATTACATAGACACAACAAAAATATTACAAAACCTCCTTATCATTCTTCTAAAATTCTATAGCTTTAAATACAAAATGGGATAACCTGACTATATACATAAGAAATTAATGATCAATAAAGTATAGTAAATAAATAAAAAAAGAATAACATGATAAAATTATTAAAAGTTAGTCAAAATAAATTTCAATAGGACATAAAGGTTAGGGTAATCATAATATTGAACAATATGGCATGATATAACATGATAGCATAAATGAAATAATGAAATTTTATAACAATATTAAACCTGACATCATAAACATAGGTCAAGGATAACCACCAAGAAATCATGAAATTGTGTAAAATATACTATAATGGATTAGTCTTACTCCTTAATACTTTAAAATACATCTTATGAGCCTAAATAATTACCTTATGTATTGGAGTGTTATATAATTTTAGGGCCACTTTCCACTTTTATATCATGCACTTGCATAAGTTTGGTACACAGATCATTCAATATAAGATCACATTTCATCAAATTTAATCCCATTATTAAGGAATATTGAATAGATACGTGGATATCTCCATTCAGTTAAGGATAAATATTTCTATTTGAATAAACTTGAGTGTAATTTTTTGTGGTATTCAAAATACAATGTTTTGGAATGGAAAAATCACAAGATAAGTTTGGTAGCAGAACTATAGTACATAATGACTCATGGGAGGGATTAATGTGAGTCAAAGGTGTATCTAAAAAATATTATACAATTATTTAATTAATAGGTATATGTATGAAAATAAACCAACCTGAACAATTTCTAATTAAAAGGAATAAGAAATAAATTATGATTGAATAAATTTTTGTCATGTAAAAATCATAGGATAATCTTGACTACATAACGAGGGTACATAATGAATCATGGGAGGGATTAATGAGAGTAAAATGCTTTTATCATAAATTTTAAATCATAATGGAATTAATAATTATGTGTTATAACATAATAAAACAAGAAAATTTAGAAATTAAAAGGCACAATACAAAAAAGGTGCTTGAATAAAAATTTGGAATGGAAAAATCACAGGATTACTTTTGCAGCATAATGGGGGTATATAATGAATCACGGGGGGGTGGGGATTAATGAAAAAAATAGGCATATAATAACTATTAAATCATAAATTAAGTATGTGGGATATGCAATAACATAATCAAACAATAAAAATTTGGAATTAAAAGTCACAATATAAAAAGGATGCCTGAATAAAAGTTTGTCATGGAAAAGTCACATGATAATTTCGAAAAAAAACATGGGTACATAATGAATCATGAGGGGTATTGATGAGATTTAAATTAGTTTATAATAACATTAAAATAATAATTTAAATAATAGTTATTTTTGATAACATAACCCAAAATGAAAAATTGGGAATTAAAAGGCATAAGAGAAAAAAGGTGCTTGAATAATTTTTTGGAAGGGAAAAATCGTAGGATAATTTCTATGGCATAACGGGGGTAAATAATGAATCATGGGAAAAATAAATGAGAGATAAATGGGTCTCTAATATCTTTTAAATCCTAATTTAAGTAATATGTCAGTGTAAAATAATGTACCATCAATATCAATTGGAATACAAAATGGAATTACATAAAGAAGGTGCCTGAATAAAGAGGTGAAGTAGAAGGTCCCTTACCTTTAGAGGGTGTTCCCAAAAGCTTAGGAGTAGCTTATTAACATATTTGGAGAACCTTGGGAGGGTTAATTAGAGTATAGGTAAGAGTATAATCAAGTCCTAGTGGTTTTTATTGAAGATAAATGAGAGCTTGGGTGGGTTCATATAGATAAATAGAGATAAGTACTTTATTATTTTTCCAAATATAGATTTTGGAATCTATAAAATAATATAATAAAAAAACAAAAAACATACCTTAGTTATTTCTAATTCTTTATTCAAAATATTAGTTTTTTCATTATGTTATAAGTTAATTAACTATGTATATTAAAATAGTAACCTTGGTGATGTGGAAGTGAGTCATGTTTAGCAAGAATTGATTTTAAAAACATAAAATATAACATAGGTTTTAGAGGATTTATAAAGGGTTTATAAAACTAAAACATTAAGATAATAAAAAATTATTTTAATGGTTAAAGATTTATTTGGTCATAGATACCTTTTATGGAACACACTACATCACTTTAGGGTCATTATGATGTCATAATATGTAATGTATATTTTTACAGTATTTAATTTTTACCCGAGAATTCATTTGTCTCAGAAAACAATGAAAAATACACCATTGGATAATTTTTAAAATATGATACCAAAAATTATATTTATTTTATAAAAATAATTCTATAATTATGAGAAATTAAAATTTTAAATTAGAATATCTATTTGTTGAAAAACAATAATTTCTTTGATAATAGCAGTTTCAGACCCTTATAAAAATTAAAATTTCACTTCATAAAATTTATAATATCATTTTTATTTAATATATAATATTTAAAAATAATATTTTATTAATTATAATTTATTTAAAAACAACTAATTCATCAAAAGGAACCTCTTAATTGAGATTTCATATTACCCGAAAATACAATTCGAGTTTTGTCATATTAAAATTTAATTCTTATCAAACTCATTAATTAATAATTTATATTGTAACAAAATAAGGAATAAATATAATAATTATTTTATTAAAAATAAAATATACATATCTATATAGTTATGGTTGATATACATAACCCTTTATTATATAAGCAAATTCCCTAAGGGTAAGGTTTGTGATGGTGAGTTTTTCTTTGGGTGGTTCAACGAACATGTTTTGGATTGTGATCTCAATGATCATGATATTCTATCATAAATGGTATAGATCATGATTTAGTTGTTGATTCTCGTCTTGGAATTGGTCATGTTCAATACCTAGATATGTTGTCTCCCGCAAATATCTAATAAATGGGCTTCGTAGGGTATGATTTTACTAATCAATTACATCGTTTCTTTCATTTGTGTCAATTGGATTTATCACGACCCTTAATATATACAAATATTATGAACACTACTCAATGGATATATTACAAACATCCATGATTCTTAACAGTATTATGAATCTAATAGGATATAACTTATAATGGTCTAAGATAACCAAAGTTGTTCATGTGTTTTCTTTATTTACAATTCATAAATAAGGAAGATATCCATGTAAGAAAAAAATAATTTCATTTTAAAAAGTTCAAGTTGTTAAAATATCACATAAAAATACTTATATATCACAGTGAAAATGTAAAATTAAAAGTGGTATATAAATGTTGATAATAAGAGGTATTAGTGTTTACATCCAGATTCACAAACAATGATGTGGAAATGTTACATGAAACAAAAAGGGAGAACTATATGTCACCATCTGTAAAAATCTATATCGATAGAAAATAAATTCATTAGTATGTTTAAGGATACCATAATGTTAATTAAAACTCACCATACCATAAAATATAACTTAATTATAAAACACGATTTTAATATATCATAAGACATTTTACAAAGATTATACTCCCATTCGGAAAATAACTTCTATTAGAAAAAGGGTTAGTATTGTTAATAAAATATTGAAAAACACTTTTGAATTAGTTAATAGATAACTATGAGTGAAATAATATTGAAAATAATAGATGAAAAAAATTCTCTAAGGGATATTTTTACACTAAAATTCATTTATAGAAATAATAAAGTTGTATATCCTCCTTTATAAGCTGATTTTCAACTAAAACATAGAATTATTAAAAGCATTCATAAGTTTTATAGTATTTTAGGTTAACCTAAACACAATTTTAAGGGGTTGAATATTTTGTTTAGTATATTGAATCCAAGAGAGTTTTTTGAAAACCCAGTTAATTAGAGAGAATCCCCATGTTCAATTGAAGAAGTTTCCAAAGTGCGGTTTATTAATAAAACACTTATAGATGCTACATATTAGGTTAAAATTTAATTAATTTTATTTAAGAAATTATTTATAATCTTTTAAAAAATTTATATAATAAAGGAGATCAATATAATCTGGAAATCCACTAGAGTGACCACATATGAGTACTGTGAACATTTTTAGAAACATTTTCTGCATTCCCAAAAAAACTAATGAACAAAACTTATTAGTATAACCATACCAAGGTATATTTTATATTTATAAAAACATATTATATGAATAATATAGAGGAAATTTGAAGGAAAAAATCCTTATATTAAGTTATGGTATAAATAGATAAAATTTTATGAAACTGAAAATAATTTGGTACAAAGACCACAATTTCTAGATGTGTATACCAGGTTAAAGATCTTGAATCTTACTTATATGAAACTATACTTGAATATATGACCACCATAGTGAGAATGATTATACATAATTATAATAAATAATGATCCACCACATCTTGGGGTTTTAGAATTTGTATTTCATATTATCATTACACAAATAGTTTCTCATATTTATAGGAATTAGAGATTCATACTGTATTTTTTAAAAGTAAAACATATCAATAACCAATATAACACCAAGGGTGGGGAGATAATTAAAAAATTTAGAATAGATTATGAAAATAAAATAAAAAACATATAAAGGACACCATTCCAACAAGGATTTAAAAAATGTTTCCAATGATTTTTATTTGAATAGAGAAGAGTCAATTATTAGTCATACTCAGGTTATTAACCCTAAGGATAGATGTATAAAAATTTAGAATCCACAAAAATAAATTTCTTTCTAATGACCAAAAATTATTAAAAAATAAAATGGGTTATTTCTCCACAACACTAAAGGAATTTTTAAATTAGGGATTTGAGAAACATATTTACTAACATACTATAAAATCAAAAGGCAATGTCTTTGTTACCACTTAGATAATATTAAAAAAGAATAAGAACAACTCAAAGAATAAAAAATACTTGATAAAAACTAAGAAGAAGAGGATGTCACTTCTAATAATATTTTGTGAAAACCAATGGAACAACTAATAAATAAAATTCAGAGTGGAAACTACTTACTGAAAGATAGTGGAAAAAAATATAGAATAAATACCTCCCAATTATTTTCTACCCCCTTTTACGGATAGTGAAATCCAAATATTTTAAATAATAATATTTAAAAATAATTGTCCATAACACATTCCAGAAAGTGGATATCAACATTACTCTACTAAAATAATCACACAATTCTTAAGTTATGAAGATTTCTTGATGGATATTTATGAAAAAATAGAAAAACATCAAGTTAATTAAGTGTAAGATTTGGAAGGTATTTATTTACATTAACAACTCTATAAACTCTTACCAAATTATAGGACCCCATAATATTATAAAGTTAATCATCTATAGAGAAGTTAAATTTCAATAATGATTTATGAAATCTTGGTTCCTCAATAAATTTTATACCTTACTATATTTTTATATATATATGGATTGGGGAACTAACATGAAAATATGTGGTGGTATAATAATCCAATAATGTAACAAAATACCTATCATGTGTTTTAGAGGATGTGTTGGTAAGGGTAAATAATTTTATATTCCATTAAAACTATTATATTTTTAATATGGAAGAGGAAAAATATAACTAAAATGAAAAAATTATACTAGGATCTTTTTATAATAAATAAGACAATAATTATTATTTATGGGATAATTTATTTTGAATTGATATTTGACATAATATACTTTGATATTATGGTATCAATGAAATATTCCTATGAGTGGAATTATATTTTTATGTATTAATATTTTGAAATATAATTTTTCAACATGGGGAAACATAACTAACAATGGAAACCATTAATTTTGGAACCAATATTATGTATTTATACTATTTAAGTAATAATAAAATTTTTTAAGATGATTTTGAGTCCAATTTTGTGGAAATTGATGTACATAAAAGTTATAAAATTATTAAATATTTTTATGCTGGGATTGATCTATTGTTTAGGGATGAAAATAAAACTAATGATTCATATTATTTATAGAAAATTTAGAGAATATTTGCTAGTGAACCAAAATTTTCACCTTCCCTAGAACAACTATATAATATTGTGTTGAAAATACTGACATAAAACATAAAATATTCTTAATTGATGAATTAAGAATGTTAAATTTTGAAAATTTCAAATAAACTAATTTCTAATATAGAATTTCTATGTTTACATATTTTGAAAAATATATATTAACAAAATAGGTTTAAATTTAGGTGGCATTACAAATTTTATATATTTAATTTGCATTTATATAATTCTTTCTAAAAATTAAACTAAACATGTTAGGAAACCAGAAAAATACTATTCCCCATATTACCTAATAGTTCTAAAGAGTGTGGTACCCCTATTTAGGGTACATAACCCCTTTCCTCATGTTTTTTAATTGATGTGAATTTGATTGGGTTTCCATAAAATAGAGAGTTTCTAAAAAAAGAGAGTTTCCATAAAATAGAGAGTTTCTATAATACAGATAGTTTCCATAAAGTGGGGTGTTTCTATAAAGTGGTTTGTTTCCATAAAGTGGGGTGTTTCCATAAAGAGGGGTGTTTCTCTAAAGTGGGGTGTTTCTGTAAAGTGGGGTGTTTCTATATTGTGGGTTGTTTCCATAAAGTGGGGTGTTTCCATAAATTGGGATGTTTCCATAAAAAGGGGAAAAAGTGAAGGATGGAAGAATTTGGGGGTTTTTCAAGAAGTTATGGGACAAAAAGGAAGGTTTCATGATCCATACATGGTTGGCACACACCGTGTTGTCAAATCTTACATAGAGGTCAAATCTAGAACCTATTTTCTAGGAGCCTACTCGTTTTTGATCTATTTATTTCGTTTTGTATTCAAAATGCCCCTAATTCTATATTAATCTCCCTATAAGGCTGGAGAACCCTCCCAACACGAGTGTAATCCATTATTGAGCCTTCCCTTGATGATTTTGAGACCGATTCTTGAGGTATGTCACCATTCTTTACGGATTTGTCATGTTTTCTTAGATCAGCTTAGATATACTTCTCCGATCTCCATTGATTCGCATATATGAACCTATAGTGGGTAGATATACGTTTTTTTATTCCAAATAATTCAATTTTGAGTCATGATATTTCTAGGATAAGATAACTAAGGCCGTTCTTGGAGAATCGACCCACTTTCTAATGCGTTCTTCATTTGTTTTCAAAGTTTCATCAAAACATTTGAGGTAGGTGGCTTCTATCTCGAATCCTATTTCTAGAATTTATTTTATTAGATTAGAATTGATTTATTGATTGTAGAATGCATTGATAAATATACATTTGTGATGATTTATGGTTTTTATGAAATAGCGTGATCTTAGTGAATAGTTGTACAAAAGGAGGTTTAATTTAAAATGATGATTTTAAATTATGGATTTTCTGGAATTGCTAAATGTTTATTAAAAAATGGGTTTTAAATAGAAATTGTTTTCAATAAAAAATGCAGTTTTATTGAAATGGGTTGGAGTTGAAATGGTTTGGAATTTAAATGGTTTTGAATAAAATAGTTTTCAATAAAAAGGTATTTTTTTGAAAGGTTTATTTTTGCATGATCTTTGGGCATATGTGTTGTGTGTTCATATTTCATATACGGGGATTGGTTGAAAAATGAACTTGTTCTTGGTCCCAAAGTTTTAATGGAACATGCGAATTTCATAAACGTGGCTTGGTTGAAAAATGACCTCGTGCTTGGTGCCAAAGGATTAAAAGCACATGGGAAACAATTACTTTGTGATGACTTGGTAGATCGACGAGAAACCACTCTTGAGTATGGAACTGTCAAAACGTAGCATGCATGTTTAGTTTCCTGGGTTTGATTAATGCTTGGGTATGCTGATATAGGTATATGGGAAATTGTTATAAAGATTGTTTTGTTATTTTTCTGGAAAAATATATTCCTGGAAAAATCGGTTTCAATTGCACTTTTTATGGTTTTGGTAATGAATGGTTTTGGAAACTTGTTTATATTGAGTTATAAACTACTTTTGAAAATTTTTTTATATAAATTTTTTATATATAATTGTTTCTAACTCTTCTATCCTAGTGGAGTGAGTAGGGAAGTCATTGGGTGAAAACCTACCGAGTTTTATACTCACCCCTGCTTTGGCACTTTGGTGCTTTTGCATATGTTATCTTCCAGGATAGGGGAAAAGGTAATGTTTCAAATTTTTTTAGCACTACCTTGTGATGTTTGTCTTTCCAGAGATTTTGGTTCTTGGAGCATGTGGAGCATGGAGACTTTAGTCTTTGGAGAGTATTGTATAGTTTATCTGCTGTGTACTCTGATACTTGGTTATCCTTCCGTTATTTCTTACTTTGATGTGGTTTTGAGTGCAAGAAGTTGTTGGGTTGTCTCTTATTTTTTCAAGCATCATACAGTAAATGTTTGGTTATGGTTGGTAAATTTATTGGTTTAATTCATATAGGTTAAATCATCCCCCACTTGTATTTGAAACCATTCAGCATTTATTTCCAGCCTTTGGCATCTTGGGGATGTCGCTTAAGGCCTAGTAATGACTTGTTGAACTCTTAAGACAATGAGAATTGACATGTCATTACAAATAGGAAGTCAAAAAAATAATTAGATGTGTACATAAACAATTTAATTTTAGATTCACAATGGATAAGAACAAATTAAAAATTACCCAAGAACTTTGGACTAAAATTTTCTTAAAATGATAGGAATGAGGTTGTTCCTTTGACAATCTAAAATAGTTCTAGAGTGTTTATTTATTTTTAGAAATTGAACCATAACACTAGAAAATATCATTTTATAAATCCATTAATAGATTATATCACATAAAGGATAGTAGGTTAAATGAATTATTTATTTTTGAATTGTTTATATAAAACTTATTATGTTCTAATTTCACTTGAATACTAGAAGATAACCTTATTTACAAACCCAATTTGTTTGTTAATATACACGATAATTACATTCATATTATGAAATTCCCTATGTACACTTTAAAGGTGTATATTTTGTATATTTTTTGACTTGATTCATTTAAACCTAGAGGTTCTTTTGGAATATTCCAAGTACAATCCTCATATATTATTTAATTTCTTTTAATTTTGAATAAATTTTCACAAAATCTCAATGAAAATATTTTTTATTGAATTTTAAAATTTCATATTCATGATATATAAAGGTATTATCATAATATATATATTTTAAAAACATATAATTTAATTTTATAAATTGAAAATTTACATAATTATAATATTTCCATACCCCACTAGTGTAAGTCACGTTGGATCATTTTTGGGCCATGTAGATTTCGATAATTTTTTTATAAAGTATTTGAGTGAAATTTATTCACCAAATTATTTATTTCGTAAAATAGATCCTAAATTTATATTTTTTGAATACTTTTGAGAATAATTTGATGAGATGAAGGGGAGCCCCAAAACCCCACTTATAATCAAGAAACAATGTTCGGATAACCCTTTTGAATTGATGTGTGATGCCTCCAACAAATCTGTTGGAATAACTATTCTTAGAAAAATAAGAAAACATTACATGTTATTGAATATAAATCAATTAAAATGGGAAAATATCAAGTATACCACTATAGATAAAGAGATTATATCGATTGATTTTTATTAGCTAAATTAAATTCATATTTGTTTGGAAGTAATGATATTGTTTTTTATAATTATATAGCTTTGAGATAACTATTTAAGAAACCATATAAAAATACTAGGATTATGAAATGGATTCTACTACCTAAAAAATGTTATATAGAGATAAAGGATAAAAGGGGGGTAATAAACCATTTCTATATTCACATGGGAAAACAACAACCCATAAAAAGTGAAAATTCATTATAAGGTACAATTGAATGTTTAATGTTTAAGTGATAATAACCTTATTTTTTTATTAAGTATCCATGATATCCCACTATAGTGTACTTATTATTATATTTTAAAGCCCTTTATATCCTTAATTAACTTCTATTTATTAAACTAAATGTTAAATAAAAGTACATTGTTTGCGAATAATCATGTCCTTGGAAAACCTATAATGATCAAATAATAAGGAGATAAATACCATAATATTAAAGTAAACATGTAATGATTTGTTTACACAAATAAGACCATATATATTATTTTAGACCCCATATATATTCTATTAATGTATTAGAATAATTATTATATTATCCTATCATTTTTAAAGATTCACATAACTTTTATAATTGTTGAACAGTATGCTAATTCATTAGATACATTTATAATAGAAATAGGATACCTAAATAACCAATAATTGTTTTTATTATATTTTATGTATAAGGTATATATTTTTTATGTTACATTCATATCGCATTTGGTTTTTCATATAATCAGTTAAAATTTGAAAAAATTTGAAATATGTAAAGGCAAAAACATCCAGTACTAATGACTTAGATGTTGATATATATTTTACTAGTAAATATATAATTTATGGATTTTATATTCAAAAATCAATTATTAATTACAAATGGATATGAATTTATAAAAATATCTTAGAGGATTTTATGATAAAGTATGGATTACAACCCAACACATTAGGTCCATGACATACACAAAAGAATTGACAAGTAGAGGTGTCCAACAATGAAGTGACAAGGATCTTCAAGATAATTTTCCAACTGAACTATAAGTATTAGAGTAAAGTAATAAAAGATATAAATTTAGAATATATAAAATATTAATAGATACCTATAGGAATTTATTAAAAATGTATAGTTTTTGGGAAGAGATTCAATCATCCATAACGAAATAGACCAACTAGTGTCAAACAAACCTGTCACCCAATTCAACCCATTACCGGTTGAGGTACAAAAAATATATAAATAAATATCTTAAATATAAGAATATAAGAAATTAAATTAGAGTACAAAGAAGAAATAATAAGTAGATAAAACTAATTTAAAATGTTTAAACTAGGAATTAAGAATATTTTAGACTAGAAAGACTCCATGTGATGAACCGTCACCTCCACAAAGTATGCCACTATGAAACAATGACATAAATAGAATCCATCATGCTACAGAATTTCCTAAACTTCACTCGATTCCTACAAAAAAAGTCCTATAGACACCAAAAGGTAGAAGTAAAATATTAGAAAAAAACCCTAGTAGGAAACCTTGAATGAATTTATAAAAGTTATAACATTAAGAATGAAAAAATTATATCTTTAAAACAAAATATTTTTTCAATCATTTTTATAATAAATCAATTTGAAAACATTTCTAAAAAATTCATTTGGTTTTCCTTAAATTTCATATCATGTTTTAGAAAAATAGAAACATTCTATTTATGAAACAAATAAGGTAAACATACCAAAATAAAAATATACATATGAGCCAACATCCTTGATATAATCTACCATGCAACAAATAGCTAGAAATAATAATTCACCTTCTATAAAGGATCTGACTATTAGAACATATGTACTAGATACTCACGAGCCTAAAAATGTATATGGTTGGATCAAACTAATATCGAGTCATTCCACATTTCATCGAGATACAATAGGTTACCTTCTAGTGGTGTCACACACACTAAGGATACCCTTGTCTCTTTCTTGACACACTCAAGGTTCCCACTGTGAATTTTTTTTGTCAATTTCTATTTTAAGTACCATGTTCAAATTTTTATAAAAATCACTTCAAAGCCACGTCAATATGATTCATGATTTTAAAACTCATTTTATTCCATATTAAAGGAATTTAATTTTCAAAGAAAAAACCCATTTGAAACAAAAACCCATTATATTTTCAATTTCAACACATGAAATCCCATTCCAAAACAAAAGAAAACAATAAAAAATAAAAAATTAAAGAAATTATAATGCTTGGATAGATTCAACTACCTCAAGGATATAGAAAACCTAATGGCCTATGAAAATAATAATTAGAAACTATGAGATCTACCTTTATAAGAAAAGGAATGAAAAGATACTGAAAATCATTTATAAGAAACAAGATCCAATTATAAAACCCTACTAAAACTGGTTTCTATAATAGAAACATAGATGAAATTGAAAGGAATGGTTACCCAGGAGGGGAAATCCTACCAAAATGGAAATCAATAATTGAATAGATTGATTTGGATGGAAAGGAATCACCCATTACCACCTAGTGAGATCTCTAGTTTAAGAGAGGAAGGATACATATAGAATGAATGAAACATATATCTCATTTGGTGGCTTACAAACACCGTGACATTTACATTATTTGAAACCCATTTATATATCATGTAATATTTGGGGTTATTATAAACTAAAAAACCATAACCATTTAATTAAAAACCAAATTTTTATACTTACACAACATGTACCTATTACGCATTGTATAAACCATTCATTCCATGTACCCAGTTTATGGCTTATGCCTAGAATTCATTACACGATGTGTACTTTACTTACATGATGTGTAATCGCCAAGTGAGTAGTAGAAAATAGTGGTTATATGTTGAAAACTCCAAAAAAAATAAATTAATTCACCATTATAGATATCCTCCCAATCTGATGGTAATAAATACTCAACCAAATAAAAAGGAACTAAAAGATAAGTTTAGAACATACTTGAAAAAAGGTAACTGGTCTTTACAATCTCCGCAACATAAAATCTTTCTATCCCCAGAATGTTCTCAATATCTCATATCCAAAAAAATAAAATGTCACTACTTCCTCATCAACAAATCATACTCCTGCTTCTCATGGTAATTATTTCCACACATACATAGAAACCAAACCATGTGTATTGTTTTATTGTGTAATACCTTTTCCTAGAAATTGGTAATATGAAATTACTTCTGAACCAAGGTGGTATCGAGTTTAAGATCTACATCCTCGCACCTAATCACATGGGAAGGATCAGGTATATACGTCATCAAATAAGAAACATGAAATAAATCATGGATATATGTCAAACCAGATGTAAAGTTAAACTAGTAGGAAACCCTCCCAAGTCACTCAATGATCTCAAAGGGGCCACAATCCTCAGTTCCAAATTACCCTTGTTACCCAACCGATGATGTATCATGTGAGGTAAAACTTTTAGAAGGACCTTATCCCCAACAAAAAAATGTAGTGTCTAATGAAGGGAGTGTGTATAATATTTTTGATGACTCTATTCCATGGTCAAATTCCTCCTCATCAACTAAATCACCTTCATCGTCTCCTAAACCAAACTCTTCCCAACCGAGGACTACTCTCCCAAATCTACCTAGTAAAGGGGAGATCAACATGGACACCCATAAAAAGTGTAAAATGGAACTATCTTGATGGATGTCTTATAAATATCATTATACGAAAAATTTACCAAAGGAAAATTCATGTCTCAAGATCCACCGAAATCAATCACACAAGAATAGAGCATATAATTAAGAACCAAGATATCCACTCTATCTATCCATCCACCTGTGAATGGAAAACCATGCTCAAATTCAATAGGGAATGAATTTTATCCTACATAACCTTCCAGAATCTATATGTGAACCTCGAGTCTCTTTTATAAACAAATTCATTGGGAAATACAAAAAGTTTCAAAATATCATGGACATATAATTCACCAGGCTTATCCACTCCGTCATATCATTTATTGGTAAGAAATGAATTGATTTAGCGAGTCTATTTATAATTGTTAAAATTGAATCCATTCCACTAGGATTACATGGTAAAATAATGATGAAATATATGGAAATTTCATCCCAATTCTATACAAGAATTGGGAAAGTTTGTAACAAACCTATAGTTATTTGGTGTTCTACCTTAACTCTTTGATAAGTGATACACCATGATACAAAATTCACAATTGAATGCCTCATACCGGTCAACTAATATCAATGTCTCTATTAATGGTACATATTTGTAGCCATATGGTTTAAAGAAAAAACATGATTGATGTCCATTATCTAATAGATCCTATATCAAGGAAAAATAAATATCCAGCCGTCTATAAAAGAAAAAATCTCTACTGGGAGACTAAAACCACTCACTAGAGGTCTCCCCAACATTTAAGATTTCTCCTATGGGTCGACACTCGGTGTTTTGCAACTGCTCAAGTCAAGCTTAATCACCAAAATATTATTCAAATATTATCGAACCCAAGGACACCTATATACCAATCTTTTTCACTCCGAAGCTCATCTCAGCAAACAAACTCATCAAAGAGAACTCCTCAATTAATTATTTCACTACTTGAATTGATACTCTTATGCTCAATGCATTGAAAAACACCTTTTTCCCAGTTTTTTATATAACATCACAATTTAAGGTATACAGATACTAAAATTATAATGTCCGTCACAAGTTCATATCTCTATGAGTAAAAATACACTTCATGTTTTTGCGATCATAAGATAATATAAACCACTTTAACAAAAGATAATGATGCCACATCTTGAGTGTGTGCATTACACCTGCTAACTCAAGATCGTGGGTAGGGTAGTTCTTCTCATGAGGGAATAACTGGAAAGATCCATAATCAACTACCTAATCCCCCCGCATTAAGACACATCCCAAACCTATACCTATGGAATAACGGAAAACGGTGTAATATAAAGTTCTTTTCTTGGGAGAATCAACACTGGTGATGAATTTAACATCACTTTTATCTCCTTTAATGATAAATGAAATTCTTCATCCCACTCAAATTGTACAACCTTAAAGGTCAAATATGTCATGTGATATGAAATGAGGGATAAGTATCGAACAATCCATCTATAATAACCATCCAACCTGAATAATCTTTGGATCTCAATCAAGTCTGTGGGATTTTCTTACTATGTAACATCCCATAAATTTTTAGAATCCATTGAGACACCCATATTAGATATCACATGCCCTTGAAAATTTACCTCTTAGATACAAAATTCACACTTGGAAATATTTCTATACATACAATGTTGTTTCATGGTTTTAGGAATGATATCTTAGTGGTTCACATGTTCCTCCTCTATCTTATAGTACAACAAGATATTTCCTACAAACAAAATAATGAACATGTCTATGATCTAATAAAATATATGGTTTCTTGAATCCATAAATACTATAGGAGAATTACTGAGCCCAAATGTTATCAAATAGAAACTGTGAATTCCCTTATAGACACTGAAACACTGTCTTGGGTTTGTATCAATCTGGGACTCTCAACTAATGGTGCCCAGATTGTAGGTCAATCTTAGAGAACTAGTGATCCCCTTTAAGCTGATAAAAGAGATAATCAATAATGGGTAAATGATAATTGTTCTTAACTCTCAACTGATTCAACTTTTAATAGTCAATAAAAATATTGGGAATCCTATATACTTTCTTATAAGTGAGTATAGGTGAATACCACAGATAAAGAATAAGATATATAAATACATTCTCATTATGTTACTAAAGATGTAATTTAAGTTCCACCAACTTAGTAGGCACCATTCGATATGTTTTCATATAAATTGGTATTGTCATATAGAGTAGGTGAATAGAAAACATGACATATCTTTAGGGTGGTAAACCAAAGAAATAATCTATATATACATCAAGGTACACACACATAATAATAGGTAGTTGAACACCTAAGAAAGGGCCAACTGCATCAATTTTTTTTTTCAAAAAACTAGCATGTGATTGTACCAGCATAAGAAACAATTAGCCCCATACTCCTTGATCTAGAGTCCCAATCACCCTTGAAAACATGGGTGACCCCATTGATTGTTATGAACTACACTTGACAGAGATAATAGTCTATCTAGGCCTTAACATTTATCATCCAATCCATATCAATATTCAAGTCAAATGTGTCAAGATCATGCACTAATAAATCCCAAACCACCTAAAGGTCAGCTATCATCACCCAAAAAAAAGGGAACTTGAAACCCTATTCATACCTATTTCCCAAATGGGTTGAAATATAAAATGAGAACAAAGGATTTTTTGAATGAAAACCCAACATTTTAACCAGCTTTGATGATATACAAAATGAGTAGTACATGTATCATACAAAGCTAGCATGATAGAAGATGACATAAACACTCTACCTATAATAGTAATTGTCCCCGCTTTAGATTTTTATGGCACACATTCTTCCGCATAAATAAATCAAAAATTATCCACATGGTATTCCACCTTGGTTTGATAATGAGATCCACCACCCATGGTAGAATCGACATGAACCTGTGATCCCTTGGTGAAAGTGTATCCCACCTAATTGCCTTGGGACACCCTATCATAGAAACAATTTAGATGTCCAGATCACCCTCAAAGATGATAAGTCCTTGGAGCCTCGACACAATGAGGCATGATATGACCATGCCTCCAACATTGGTAGCAGATAACCTATTTACACCCTAAAGAATCACTTGATCCTAGTACTACAGAAAATTTACCTCTCACACTTCTTTTTCGGTCTAAAAAAGCACCTTGGATTACAGGTGCACCAACTGAAGACCTTCCCAAACTTGTCCTTATTTCTATGTCTAACTCAAACAAAGCTACTTTATACAATACCTACATAATGGGAGTAAGTAAAAAAAGAACTATAATTTAACAAATATCAGACCTCATCCCCACCTAAAACCTCAATTCCTTTAGGTAATCTTTAGTGACAACCTCGAGTTGTAGATACACCAACTCAACAAAATCGGTGGAGTTTTCTTGAATGGTACACACCCCTTGCTCCAAATTTAGAAACTCCCAAGTATTTTATATGTGTAAAGTGTAATGATAAAACTGATGATTAAAAATTTTATTTAAATATATCTGGTCAATACCCTCTTTCAACATAGCTTGCATTATAGGTCACCACCATCTTCTTCCTATCTCCTTGAGCATATTCATGAAATAACCCACCCGAGAGTCTTGAGGAGTTTCCATAATATTGAATATCATGTCAATATGTTCAAACCACTCTTCTGATTACTAGGTTCCTTTATCACCATGGAAGACAAGTGGATACTTCATGGTAAATTCTGTGGGTTGATCTACTACTTTTTCTAGGCTCATGGTTTCCACTATACACAGAATTAGAATGGTACATATAACTACATAACCTAAGGAAGTGTCCACTGAAGTATCTTATTTTGGGACATCCCTTACAACTTCCCACTCGTATTTGGAAGAGATCTTCTAAGAGAAATTATTATTTCAACATAATAAAATAACAAATCAGTAACAAGAAAACTCAAAAAGCATTGAACCAACTTATAGAATCTAAAAAAGTGATTTAAAATGATAAGAATTTAAAGAAATTATGAATTCCACCACAAAAGGAATTTTTTTAATGGAACATGTCCATATAAACAAACTTACCACTTTTTTTTATCCAAATGACTTCACAGACACCAATACCCCAACCATAGTAGACATGTCAATTTGAATTTTTTTACAAATAATTAATTCAAATTAATCTATATACCTTATCTCAAAATTAGTAAATATTTTCTAACTACCCATGGTAACTCATATTTAGTAATGAGGGTGAGAATCCATGCCATTTTTATGCACCTAATATCTTAATTATGATGGTCCTAGTTGCGTCTACCTAAGACAGAGAACTGAATCATGCATTGTTGATACACTTCATACTGTGTAACTACTCTGATACCAAATTCTAATGGGCCAAAATGGGTCAACTATAACAGTCCCCCATGTTTACACATTATGGGGTAAGGTATAAAAAATAGGGAAAAACAATTCTTGAATATAATCAAATAATACATACAAAAAAAAAGAAGAAACATTGTGGAGATATAACTAACCCAAACAAGCTAAACCAAGAAGTATGACATGTTTAGACTAGGAATTCTCTATTTCACTAACCATCACTCCCACAGAGAATCCCACTATGGAATAGTGACATAAATAGAAGATGACTTGTACATAATTCCCTTCCCTTTACCTATTCCTTACAAAACAAGGTCTAAATCCACATAATGGAATAAGTAGGGTGTGAAAAATATAACCCAGTAGGAAACTGACAAAGAATATAAACATGTTCTAATATCAATAAGTCATAAGTTATAACTTTAATAAAAAATGTGTTTATAGGAATTTTATAATATAACTTCTGGAAAACATTTCTCAAGGATCAATTGGGATTTCCAAAAAATTAATATCATATTTTCCAAATCCAGAAACATTCTAGTAATGAAAAAAGTTAGGTAAACATACTCAAATATGAATATGCATGTGAGAAAACATTCATGAAATAATCTATCCTGAAATAAACAACCAAAAACAATTGTCCACCATACATTAGGCTCTATCATATGGGACAATACATACCAGACACTCACCAGACAAAAAAAATATGGATGTATCCAACTAATATCGTGACAAACCATATTCCATTGATATAAAATTTTTTACCTCCAAATGGTTTCACACACACGAAGGCTACCCGTTTCTATTTCTCAATGAACCCAATGGTCCCAGAGTGAAATGTTTTTCAATTTATATTTTAAAATCCAGGTTCAAATTTTTATAAAATATAATTTCAAATCCTAGAAAATCCACATATGTGTTTGAAAATCCATTTTATTTGAAATCAATGAAATTCCATTTTGAAAGAAAAACACCTTTAAAAAATGAACCAATGCCCTTTTAATTTTCAACACATAAAGATTTATTTCAAATCTCAAGGAAATAATAATATCAAAAACTAATTTAATAAATTATAATTCTTAGATACATCTTCTGAACATAAGGCCCTAGAAAACCATATCACATTTGACAATAGGGAATAGAAACAAAATGATATTCCTTTGGAAGAAAATGAACACCAAGATAATGAAAAAGATCAATCGAAAATATGATTCCATTATAAAACCCTATCACAAAAAGTAATGACACTAGAAATCAGAAATAAACTGGAAGTAACACTTAACCAGAGAGGATCAATACAAACACAATGGTGATCAATAACTCAGTGTAACTATTTGGACAAAAAAGAATCACCCAAGATCACTTTGGAAGGTCTCATGGTCAATCGAGGATGGATGAAATGATAATGAATGAAACACATCACTTGTAAAGTGGTATGAAAAAACAACACCATGACATTTACTAGGTTTTTAACCCATTTAAACATCGTTTAATACTCGGGGTTTTCATATGCCAAAAAAAACCATAACCTTTCAATTAAAAAACATATTTTTAACCTTACAAGATGTGTACCTATTACATAGTGTGTAAAGAATTCACACAAAGTACTAAGTTCACAGATTCTTCCAAGAATGTCATTACATGGAATGTACTTCACTTACAAGACATGTAATTTCCCAAATATTTGCAAAAACTATAGGTTTATATGTTAAAAAGTCCCAAAAAAATTTGAATGCACCATTATAGGTTTCATCCCAATTTTATGGTCTACAATACTCACCCAATAAAAATTAAACAAAAATATATTATTATAACATAACTAAAAGAAATGCAACGGGGTGTTACATAGTAAATATCTAACACAAATACTAAATATTAGTAACGAAGTTGAATATGGATTTTATAAGTTAATAAGATAATGAAATTATCAAATGAAATATTTAGGGGAAATTATAATAAATATAAATGAAAATAAAATGATTTATAAGGAAATAATAGTAGATAACCATGAAAATATTATAGAAACTAATTAGTTCCACATTGGAGACAAATAACTATTGTATAACTCCAAATTGAAACATATACCTGATTAATTTCATTCCAAATGTGATGAAACTTATATTGTTACAATTTTATTACATATGGTGTAGTTGAGATAATATGATACATATAAAGGAAATATTTTATAGAGATATAAAATACTTCATAAAGTATTTTTAAAGTAAATAATAGAGGAGATCACTCTCCTCTAATTTTTTTTGAATTAAACCCCAAAGTTATCTCCTTACATTACTTTTAATTATTAGCATGTAGCTTTCTTATTGAAAACTACATAATTCAAAGTTATGATACATTTATGAAAAATGGAAAATAATGTTTGTGCGTTTTGGGAGGGGGAAATACTATGTCATATAATTTAATTTCTAATATTTATTTTTAAATATATTTTATTCATAGTTATATTTAGTATTTTATTTTAATTTGTATTATTTTTTTGTGGTTATTTGAATAACTATTTTTATTTTTATCCACCAAATAATTTATTAGGGACAACTTGATTTGGACACATAATATTTAAATGAAAGCTAATATTTTTTCATCCTAATAATTCATATTTTTCAATATTTATATAAAACATGACTAGTTAGGGAAGTATATCCCCATGAGTGCTTCCTAAGGTATGTATTAGTGTCTGGAGTGGTAGTTCAATTCTATTGACATAATAATTACAACACCTCATTTCTTGATATAGTATTTAGTTATAAACTTTCTTATAATAACTTGATGTGATTCCATTTCAAAACATTTAAAGTATAAGAGTTGTGTCAAATTTATTGAGGTATTTGTTAATTTGAGCCTATATAAACACGTTTATATATCCTTAGCATCTTACCTCCTTTTTAATAACTTAAATCTCATGGATAACATGTTATGTGAGAGGTAATTAAATAAAAATTATCCTTATTTACCAATTTTTGGTATTTTTATGATTATATTCCCACTTAAGTGTTGAGGAAGGCCTATTTTATTGTCTTGTTTATAAGAAATGTAGATTTAATGAGGTCAAGTGTGAGTTGTAGTCATTGTTATTAGGAATAAATATGGAAATTCCATTTTTTAAATTTAATATAAATTCTATTAATATTTTTAATCTATAAAAAAAAAGAAAAAAATTCATAAAAAATCATGAATAAAATGTTATAAAAAATAACAAAAAAAAAACAGATTAGAGGAATAATCAATCACTATTATAATTACTTTATATCTGAACCATTACGATGAAAAGAAAAGGTTTATGATGGGTGTTACGTTTTTAAGGGGGAATTAGTGGGGAAATTTTCATTGAATTATGAATTTATATCCATCATAGTATTATAAGAGTCTACCCTCTACAATGATTCATGGAACTTTTACATAATTCCCTACCAACCATCATCCTAAAAACAACTATGTTTAACTTCTCAAGATTGAATATTTTTTTTAAAATTTTTAGCGAATATTTAAAAGTTATATATTTTTGTTTGAATGATGCATGTTTCTGATAATGAGGAAAAATAAATATATAATTTATCTTGAGTTAAGAGAGAAAAAAAACATGGATGGTTGGTTACAAATAATGCATGTGTTGAAATAATTTTTTTAATGAATATATATAGAAGTGAAAATAAATTATTTAGTTTGGTTTATAATGGAGGAATGATAAATACATGGTAATAATTATTGATGTGGTTATACCACACTTTTATTTTGTGATTACCTGTTGACTTGGGTACACACTCTCTGGGATTCATTGATGTTTTTTTTTCAAAAAGTAAAATATAAAAAAGTGTTAGGTGTGTGAGATTAATAAATAAAAATTATTCTATATTTACACTATTGTTTAATGCCACTTTTTTATCCCCCATTTTTTATAAATATTGGTGTTAATCATAGTTTTTAAAAATTTAACAATATTATGATTTTATTAAAATACAGGGTTTATTTTGATAATTAACTCTATCTAATTATTTTTTTATATTTAATTAAATATTTGTGATACCTAAATTTTCTCAATTTATGGTTCATAGGATAATTTTTTTCAAATTTTAGAAGTTTTTGAATTTTGAGAAAAGTACTAAAATTATATTGGGAAAATTGATTTACTATATATCATTATAAATGATATAGAGGTATCATATTTGGAGGCTATGATATAAGGGATTTGTGTGAGGTGTTTAGGTTGTTATAGAAGAAATTTTAATTTTATAGGTATAATCTTATAAAATTTTGGAGATATTACATATAGTGATATGAGTTTTTATAACCCATAAAACCTTTTTAAATGGATATAATTGGAGGCAACATCCAAAATTTTAAAGAATAATATATTACAAATAATAAAATCACTATATCCATGATCATGATATTTAGGTTTTCACTATCCATGACACTATAGTTATTTACATCATAGTATTATCACAATCTATGATTAAATCATCAATTATGACACAAACATATTGAAAAGCCACCAAAAAAGAAACTAAAAAAAATAAATATATTGTCACTAATGACATATGTTGTCTTATATGATAGAATAATCATTTTTATAGTATATGTATATCATAAAATAGTTATGATGCTATATTTTACTCGAATAATGAAAATGAGGGATATAATTAAAAATAATATATATAATTGGTGATGATGACATGAGGAATACAAAGATATCATTAGAAACGGTAGGTGATATAATGTAATTTGGTGATTTACTTAGATATGATTGTGGTTTCACCTGTGATATGAAATATGTTAGGAATAAAGACTTTATAAAATCAATAATTTCATAGCTAATGATATGGAATATCAGAAAATATGATTATTTAACTGACAATGAGATCTTAATATCAATAAAAACAACTTAACAAGAAACAGTATAAAAAATCCTATAAAAAAGGTAATCAATAATCATGACTGTTTTTATATACAATGACTTTAAGATATCATAAGAAAGGAAAAATAAAAATCTCATATCACCATTAACAATAACCAATATTGATACAGGCGACTTAGCAGGTTTATTAAGGTAGGCCATATCAATACTTATGATTTACCATATCATAAAATTTTCTCAGAAATGAGACACCATATTAATATTTCCCTAGATAGATTATGAATCTTATTGGACCCCCATTCTAAAAAGATATTCCATTAGAGAAAATATTTGAATTATTCATAAAATATCAAATATGAATTATAATTTTTTTACTAACCCTTAATGTATAGATTTAAGTGGACATGTTGCTAGAATGGAACAAAGAGAATATTCTATTTAAATAATAGTATATCTAAAATATTAAATTGTTTAAATGTTTTGATATGTTTTAATCATGGATATGGATAGAGGGAATTTTTAATATTTTAGGGAAGATTAAACACTATTATTAGAATGGTAGTTACGTTAGAAAGTATATGGTATCTATGAATCACTTGAACACATTGATAAATAATATGATCTGATGTACATATGTATTGGTACCAAATATGAGAGGCGTAATCAATGATGATGAAATTACTCAATAGAAAGAGGGAAGTACAGATATCGAGGATGGGGGGATTGATGATAATATGAAAATTAATATAGATCATGAAATGATGATTTATTCCATTTCATGGTTTCTGATGGGACAAAATATCTCATAGTGAATATAACCACACCACAGTGCTATGTATGGATGTTTTATTTATGATATGATAATGAAAATATAATACTTCTTCACATGATCCAAGTTATCATGACCAACTAATTATCATGTTATGATAACATATAGTAGTTTGAACATCCGATGAATTTGTTGAAATGTAAAAAAAATAAATCACAATGATGTTTTTTAACTTAGAGTTTAAACTTATGAAAATTTTACCAAAAATTTAATTTAATAGAGGAATGTTTGGAATCCAATATGTTTACTTGGAAGTCTATAAATAGGATATCATACTTTTTTATTTTCATGGAATTCAAGTATGAGACTAATCCTATGAATTCTTCACAAACTGAATCCCTCTATCTATGTCTCCCATTTTCTATCGCCATATTTTACTTCATGGTTCTAGAAAACCATGTGTATGAGGGGATAATTCCAAATAATTGGGATATTCACTCCTCATATGGATACTTTAGGAGGGTATAACATGTTGGTTTCTTCTTAGTAATTATTAACAATCTTTTAAGAAATATTTAGAATCATTTTCAATCAATTGATAAAAATATACACCATTCTCCATTTAATTTTTCAATATAATATGAATATAGATATCCTATGACATTTGATAGTTTTTATGATTCTTTACACAGAATTTGTATAAATTTTATCCCCTTCCAAATTTCTTCCTTGGTATCAGATTCTATTCAATTTCATTAGTATTGAATCTTAAAATGAATAAAGAAATTTGAAAAATTATAATTTACAGAACTATGATATATTACAGGAAATCATCCATGGTTAATTGACTTTTATAATACTATGTAATAGTTTTTTTGTAAAACGGGCATGATTCTTATAATATTTATACAAACATGCTATCGTTTTGGTAAAAAATATCTATATAAATTGTTTTATGATCATGATGTATCATAACATAATTAAACTCTTTCATGGTTAACTCCTCATAATGTTCACGGTATGTTATCATCACATCATACCAAATAAGACAAAAAAATCATAAGAGTGTGATTTCTAAATATTATACCTGAAACATTTTGGTTAAGAAAAAAGAATCCCAAAATAGCCATGGTTATGGTGTAACCACAATTCCAAAATTTATTACATTTTATCCTATCTCCTTCAAGATATTGACTACGAAAAATTGTTTGGAAAGTCTAACCATAGTTTATTGTAATGCCATGGTCTTTATAATTTTAAAGAAAAATAGTTTTTTGGTTAAAATTATAGTTTTTTTCAAAAATTATGCCCCAATGCCAACCTAGAATCTAAGGATTGACATTTATCTGATCAAAAAAACATTTTGGTAGATAGGATCTAGTTTTAAAGTGAGTTTATGTAATTAACTAAAAACTGTTCTTCTTTAAATAAAGAAATTCATATGTTAATAATTTTTTATTATATTTTAGTATAGAAGCACATAAATATCATTTTCAATGCCATAATGACTATTAAGGAAACTATGGACAATATTATAAGATTTTTAATAACCTGGGTATTAGATGTAGTTAGAGATGTTACATAATACTAGAAACTAATAAAACATTATTTCAATATTTAAGAATGATACTGTTGGCCGGAGTGAGTATCTCAGGAGGGGGTGAATTGAGTACCGAAAAAAAATTTCGATTAAAATTGATTTTAAAAAAATCCACCAATTTATATAAAATAGTCCAGTTTTTATGAATAGCAGTTTGATATAAGATTAAATCCTTTAAAATATTTCTCAAAATATTGTTTAGGTCTCGGGTCAAAGAATAGACAATTCTATTCTATAGTTTATATTCAGTTTACTTAATAAAAATATTATATAAACACTAATTAAGATAAACTTTTAAAGTAGTGGTTTTACTTGAAGGTAAAAAACACATTCAATTTTATAGTATATAAAATAAAATTGACCAATAAAAAACCACATAGAGGAATTTTGAAAATAAGCGGTTCAGTCTCAATATAATACATAATACTCTCCACTTGAAAATCACCTACTACCAAGCAGTTTATTTAAAATATAATTTTAATCCAAAACCTGGATCATGTTTTCCTATAGTAGACAAACTCTTCATACCACATAGGGAATCTTCTTTAGTTATCAATGGTCATAACCAGAACACTACCACAATATGTGGAAAATAAAAGTAAAAGGTGTTGAGAAGATATCTATGTATCTTTTAATTTAAAAAAAGTTATAGTTCATGTAGAAAATATAGTATGAACACGCTAATACAAATATAAATATAAATAAAAAAAGATAAAGTAAGAACGTAGAAAGGTCATGTGGCTCTAAGTGATATGATATGCAGCTCATGAATCCTTGAATTTTTTTTTGAACTAAGGATCAAATAGTGTTTTAGAAAGTTGACGTAGAACAAAGTGTTGTGGAATATTTGTTCTTGACTGCATGATGGCATTGGATGTAAAATGCACTTCAACATTCTTATTCAAGTGTACTAAATATGTAGTAGTTAAGATCTTTTGGTTCATTCAGTAATTTCCAATTCACTCTATATGTGGAGATCTCTATGTGTATTTCCACATTGTTTGAATAATGGAGCATGCTTCATCTTTTATCAACAGTAGCAAAAATACAAAAGATAATACACCAGATATTATGCCTCTTATAAAACATTCTTTGACACTAAATTTTATTCTTCCCTACTAATTAATAAAAGAAAAGTCATTAGAATAATCAATGGTGTTAAAATCAATAAACTTTCAATTTGAAAAGAATTAATTCAAAAATAAACATTATCACTAGCATCGTGTCTTTTGGATGGTGAGACTTCTTGAGATGAATCCTAGGAAAGTTGAAACTTCTAAGATAGTCTATGTATGAATTTTTTTGGGTTTGGATGTGATAAATTTCAGTTGTGTCTTGATCTGATGATGAGTCAGCATTTGGAATTTTGTGATTCTGGCGGTGTCTGTTTATGCTAGGGACTGGTGGTGATAGCGAGTCATCCCAGTACTTAAATGATTTTTTGTTCTAATGGTATGAATTCCTTGATAGTGTCTCAAGGCACTGGTGATACTTCCTTGGTAATGATATATTCATAGTGTTGTGACATGATTGGTAGTGAAACATTTTAATACTTTATCAAAATTCCTTTCCAGTGGTGACTCATCATTGATGATGACTCCTTCCTAGAGGTGTCTCAACGCAATGGTGAGACTTCATTGATGGTAATTATTTTTAGCAATGTCTCATACATACAAAAAGTTCACCAATATGTCTCATAATATAGAATTATAATAGTCAACTTGAAACTCATTAATTATCACAATAATCATGATTTGATGATCATTAGTATAAGGAGGTCCATAATCTCTACATTTTTAATGATCAAAGATCATGAAATTTTATATTCATGGAATCAAAGGAAAATCATGACATTTTATACGTAGGATATCAAACATATAGTATCAACGAAAAAAAGATTTTCATAAATATGTAAGATATCCTAGGACAAAAAAAAGTAATGTTATCATATAGTGTCAAAAAAGGATAGAGAAATATATGGCAGTAAAAATAGTAATTGCTAAATTCCATTGATCTTATCCCATTTTGTGATTATCCAAACAGAACAGTAAAATAGAAAATTTATTGAGAATTACATAGGAAATGCACAAGGAATAGAAACAAAATAAGTTTAATAAAATAATTTATAATTAAAAATCTGTTAAGTGGATAGTAAAAAAGTTCCAAAAAAGGTTACACAAAAAATTATTCACATAAAAACATGCATTATAACCAATGTTTCTTCTCTGAATTGTCGAAAGGACCCAAAAATTATTTTCACTTATCCTTGGCTGAGCATAAGGCTTAGAAACATTTCCTGATGTAAATGAAATAATAGTTTAGGGTGGTGAAGGAATAGTTGAATGGACATTAGAAATTGATTAAGGAGGTCGACGATCTCAAAAGAGGATCTACTGGAGGTGTTTTACTGCCTGTTTATGAGTCAGAAAAAATGGGTAAAACAGAGTAAAAAAAGGTACAAGAGGATATCTGGACTCTCCACGATAGAAGTACTATATGGAAGTTGTAGGAGGTGTTAGGTGGGAAGTAATTGGTTTGGATTCATGAGCTATAATTGCAATCCCATTAACATTATGAAATGATTTAATAATATGGATGAATTCCAATAAAATATTTTCAACTCTCTCTATAGAACAATAAAAGTCATTTTTTATTCCATAAAAAGTCTCAACAAAGGATCCATAACACTGATCAATAACACTAAGACAAGGGATGATCATTGGTTGACACTGATCAATAACACTAAGACAAGGATGATCATTGGTTGACATTGATCAATAACACTAAGACAAGGGATGAGGTGGATTCCATGGGATGGGAAGACCTTAAAAAGATATTTTTTCATCAAGTATTTTTCTGATACCCTCAAAAATAAAATAGATATATAATTCCACCTATTTAAATGAAGATAAAATGAATTAGTAAGAAATTATGCGATGAAACTTACAAGGATTGCACATTGTGATTCAAGATTTTTTATCAACTCTAATTGGAAGACATATCTATTAGTTGGAAAATTAAGAACCCATCTATTAAAATCTTTAGCAATATAAGACTTTGGGAGTTAGGATGAGATAGTGTTCTGTTATACCAAATTTGAAATGGATTTTGGTGTTTCATTGTAAAATCATTGATAATATGGAAAGAGTAGAAAGATGGAACCCAATTTTGGGAGTAATCCAAATGAGAAGAATTACAACATCCCATCTGAAAAAAAATAGGAAGAAGAATTTGGGGAATTGTTTTCATGGAGGTTGAAATTTATAAAATTGTGTAAGAGATTGAAATATAGCTTGAAACATTTTTTGGATATGTAAATCGCTAACAACTAAATGCCAATTACAAATGGAAGATGGTGCAAGAACAACCTACTATGCAATGATACAAGTTTAGGGAATTTGGTCATTTCGTAAACCAATATCCAAATGAAAATATAATAGAGGGAAACTACGATCAAGTCCAATAGAGACCAAGGGATAAAGGTCATATTTTTGAAATTATGATGACTGAAGTTCAGGCTCCCAATGATGTTGTGGAAGGTACACTCATCATAAACTAAAATCTATCTAGTACATTGATTGTTTCTGGTTCTACATATTAATTTATTTTTTCTTCTTTTCAATGAAAATCAAGTTAAAACATAAACTTATAGTGGTATAGTTGGATTTTAAAACTCCTTGAGAAATTATTCATGCATCAAAGATATATAGGGATCCCCCTATTATCTTTTTTGAGTAAAATATCTACGCAAACTTAGTGATCATTTTGATAGTGTAATTTGACATAATAATTAAGATGGATTGATTTTTAAAGTATAAATCCTTGATAAAATATATAAGTAAGGATATTAAATTATTCTTGAAGAGAAAACCTTTGATCATTATCAATGTAGAGATTTCCTAGACCAAGCCTCTTCAAGAAGAACCTCATATTTCTCTCCTTATAGAAATAATTAGTGAAGAAGAAGAAGAAATATAATATTTAAATATATGAGGTGTTCACATTTTTCAAGAATAATTTGATATATTTGATGAATATTTACCGTGACCTCCCCCATAAAAAGATATATAGTTCTCAATTGAACTCATACTTGGATATAAGGCAATATCAAACACCCCCTTTTAAAACTTCTTGGTTATGAGAGAGGGATTTCGGGGTAGAGATATGGTAGACTATCTCTCTTTAAAAACATGAACATTTAGGGTTTATATGGTTTGATTCAACATATTATCTCTAATGGAGGCCACATTACTCATACTTTGAAATTTTTCTTCTCATCTCTTTGACACAATTCGGACAAATCACCCTCACTATGCGCAAGATTCTATTGTGGATGATCAAAGAGACAAATCTCTTGAAGAAAAGTTTCCATCACGCTTACTCATGGGTAGATCACAAGGAATCTCATTCTTGGATGCCCTGAAAGGTATTGATAAAATAAAATATTACACAATGAAACTCCCTCACTTAAAAAGACTCGATGATGATAGCTTCTTAGTGGAAGTAGAGCCAGATGTGATACAACAACATGCACAATTGTGAAAATACTCTAGCATGGGCCACATATCTTACCTCAAAGGTGATCATACTTGGAAATTTCTTTATTTACAGTTGCTCATTACAAATTTCTTGAATATATCTAACTGGAAATTGATTCCAATAGGAAAAGATTACTATAACATACTTTCAAAATCATAGGATGATCTTGATAAAGTTTGGTGGAATGGAAACATTAACCTGAAGCCATGATTTATTAGATTATTTGATTGGGATTATGAATTGAACCAAAATACGTATAGGAATATCATGGCATTAGTTTGGGTTAAACTACATGGGTTGACTTGGTATTTTTTACATCCTAAAATGCCGAATGATGTTGTTGCTTATATTGGAACTTCTCTCAAAATAGATCATAGAATATTAAATGTGGATTTATGTCTCATTGTGATAGTGATGATGGAAATAAATTTAGATTCAAAACATCGCAATATTATTAGTTTTACTACAAACTATTATAAAACTGAAATTAGAATAGAATATGTGAGAAAACTACCTTTTTTGAGATATTTGTAAGATCATTGTACACAGAATATCTAATTATAGAGTGGTTTGAATATAAGTAAATCAAAAAAATTAAAATGAATGGAAAGAAATATGAAAAATAAAAAAAGAAAAGTCCCCTATTGTGGACATACTTGAAACATCCAGAAAGAGAAAGGATTTTTTTTTTGAAAAAAGCATAATTTGACACACATAAGGGACAAGCCAGGTAAATCCTAGGTAGATGTAGATAAAGTGGAGGATGCCTCCACTAAAGAGAAATTACTCTTAGGTGAAATAGAAAATTTTGTTTTAGATACCATTAAAATTTCCACCCATGAAGTAAAGACGATAAATATTGTCACCTATTACTGTGAACAGATGTTTTACTCTAATTACATCAACAGAACTAAATCTGGATCCATGACCACTGGATCTCTATACCCCAAAAAAATACATACATAAGTTAATAATTATTTGGATTTGGGAATTTTCCAGAAGCAAATAAACACACCTATTAGTCTATGTAAATAGGAAACACTGTCCCAACATGAGCAGATCCAATGAAATACTCAAATCTCATGCACTACACACACTCCCGCAACTGATTGACCTGGGTTAACTAGAGAGAATGATTTTAAAGAACACACTATTTTGGATATGGACACTAGAAAAATCTAAGGCACCCTCCATGATACTATTACAATAGAGATGAAGATGGAAACTACTAATAGGGAAACCAACTTAAGTTCTTGTTCCTCTATACACAAGAACACTGTTAATAACACTCAAACTCTGGACACCACTAATTGGTCTGTTAAACCTGAAAATATACCTACTAGATAGAAGGCATATAATATGGAGGAATAGTCTAAAAATAATCCTAATAAACCTGAATAAAAACATATGATATTTGTGAAATCCACATTTCCACCTACAGAAGGAACTTTTCCCTCAGTAAAAGGATCTTAACAATTTCAGGAACCCAGGGAAGCTGCTATCCTGATCTTGATGTATAATGTATATCTATATGAATAGATGCAGTGCTCTCCACATTCTATAGAAATTTTATAGCCCTAATCATTCATGATTGACACTAAGGAACCGGGGTTTCAAAGGACATAAATGAGATATCTTGTGTTTCTCCACAGCAAGACAAAAATTTCCCAGGTCCAGGTACACCTGCACCTATTTTTACTAGAATTTTTATTGATGGTTCTCATTTTATTATTATAATTGTTAGTCCTGGGCATACTAAAAATCTATCTTTTAACCAAAATGTTATCTCTTTGGTTCCATGCAATAAAAATGCCACGAATTCTACTAATTTTACAAAGTGGAATATTTGGGATTCAAACTGCACTCCTCACATATCTAAAATGATACAAAAATTGATCACTAATGGCGATAATTCCCAAATGGTAAGAATTTCTTCAAGAAATAAGAATTCATGAAAAAAGGGAGTCCTGACTCTAAATTGAGTTGTACATGAAGATTCTTCTTTTGAATTTTGAGGGTATAGCTAACTCTAACACCTTCACTATTCTAAAATAAATGGTGAACACTAATAATCCTTTGTTATTTTCTATTACTAAACCAATTTTTTTACAATAAACATTCTCATTAGAATCAACATAACTACACCTTTATTAGTGCAATAAAAAATACCAACAATGTTGAAACTCTATAGATTTCTTTCACACTTTTCTTTACAAAAAGATAATATCTTCAATTTTTATAACCAAGTGTTCAACTACAAAAATAACTCTGATAATTACTACTTATAGTGCTCCTTTTTTATTTTAATATTATATTTCAATAAATGAGACCTTTGTGGAACAACTTATCATATCTAGGCACCAATATTAATGACCCTTGGTTTATTATTGGAGACATCAATACCATTCTCAACCCAAGCAAAAAAATTGGTCCCTCCACTACGACTATTTCCATAAGAGAATTTAGAGATTCAATTGAGTTCAAAAATATAATTGAAATTAATTCCACTAGTGTAAAATTTACTTGGTATAGAATATATTATAATAGAGTGGTTGATTCTAAGATAGATAGAGCTTTCAAAAATGTTCCTGCCTTTGATAAATGGGACACTATCTCTAGGACCACATTTCACAAGATGAACTCTGACCATCATCCCATCCTAGTCAATGTATCCACCAAAGGCATGAGACCTCCATTACCTTTCTGATTTAACAATTAATGGTTCTATAATCTTGAATTTACCAATACCATAAAAAACATTGGTCCTCAATGTCACATAACAAAGATGCCTTCACCTATTCTGTTAAATTAATGCACCTCAAACAGACTCTCAAAAGATGGCGTAGCTCCAAATCCAAACAAATAAATAATGAAATCATTATTATTGAGAAATATCTAAATGAATTATAAAACTATAATACTAGTTTTTATATTAATATTGAACTGATGCAAGAAATAAACCTATCAATTAAGCATAACTCTTTACTAAATTTTAAATAAAACATGACGAAACAGGAATTTAATGTTAAATGGGTATTAAATGGTGATTGAAATACTAAATTATATAATTCTATTCAAATAAGTAGTAAGTCTTTCAAACTGATAACATTTTTAAAATATTGGTATAAACTTCTTGACAATAAAGATGAAATCGCTCATCACATTTTCTCTTAGTATGAATTCATCTTCAGGGGTCCTGATATCAACAAAGATCCCATTCTTGAGGTCATTCTGATTGTGGTCACTAATAAGGACAATAACTTCCTTAACAACACTCCAATGGATCATGAAATCAAAAACACTGTCTTTATTTTGAATCTAGACAGTGCTCTGTATCATGATGGCTTTAACAATGGTTTTTTCCAATACAATTGGGATGTGATTCAGGTCTACATTTGCAAACTTGTTAAATTAATTTTTTCCAATGGTGTACTTTCCCTTTCTCTTAGATCTAAATTCCTCTCCTTGATCCCAAAATTGGAAAATTCCTCATAGATTCATTTGTTTAGACCCATTTCCCTTATCAATAACTTTTATAAAATTATCAATTAAATCATTTTCAATAGAATCTAAAATATCATAGATAAAATTGTCTCCTAGAACCAATTTGGTTTTATTAAGGGTAGATCCATTTAAGATTGTATTTTTCATTCCCTTGATCCAGTCAATAAATTGAATAAAAATAATAGAGGAGGTACCATTTTTATTAAACTGGACAATAGAAAATCTTTTGACTCTATGAACTGGAGCTTTATCTTCAACGTTATTCAAGGTTTTGGATTTAGTGTTTCAATAATTAATGAAATCACAACTTTGTTCAACTCAGTGTCTATCTACATTTTAATCAATGGTTCTCCCAAGAGCTATTTAAAATTCCCCAAAGGTGTCAGGTAAAGTGATCCTGTCCCTGCCATTCTCTTATCGATAGTATATGACTATCTTATCCACCTTCTCAATCGCATAGTAGACCAGAATAAACTGAAACCCATCTATGTCAGTAGGAACAAAAATGACCCCATTCACCTATTTTATGCTGACGACATCATCCTTTTCCTTCAAGGTGATAAAATAAACATTCTGAACCTCAAACAAACTCTCTCTCACTATGAATATGTTTTTGGAAAAACCATTAGTAGGAATAAATATTGCATCTTATCTGGGAAGAACTTCCCCCCCAACATAAAATCTAACATTATTAGTGACTTAGGTCTAAAAGAAGGTACTCTACCCTTTACATATCTTGGTGTTCCCATTTTTTGGGTCACACCCAAATCGTTCCACTTTTCTACAATAGTTGACCAAGTCCTAACCCAACTATCTTCTTGGAAAGATAAATCTATCTTTATGGAGGGTAGGATATTCCTAGTCAAATAAACAAAACATACCAAGTTAGTATACTCAATGATGATACATAAATGATAGGTTGGTCTTATCAATAAAATGAACATTTCTAAAAAAAAATTTATTTGGACTGGAAGCACTCTTGAAAGAAAGCTTGTGACTGTTCCCTGGTCAACTTGTTGAAACACTATTGGAAAATGTGGCATCATCATAATAAATATCAAGTACATTAATGAAGCTCTTCAATCCAGACTCACTTGGAACATTCTACACAATAATCTTGAATCTATTACTTTCCTAAAAAATAGATCTATTTAAAAAAATAAGAAAAGTAACTCAAATTTCCTTAATACCTATATCTGGCCATCCATCAGACTTTCCTACTCCAATATTATGAATAATTTTTTATGGATGGTCTCCAAGGACTCCTCTATAAAATTTTGGATGGATAACTAGATTAGTGCAAACTTAATTAATATGATTTATCCTGATCAAACCTCTAAGAGTAATAATTGATCTATTAGTGATATTCTAAACTCTCAAAATGATCATCTCTCTAAAATTTTTCTGAATGTCATTGAAAAACTACCCTTTTTCAAATACTAATGATTTATTAATTTGTGAACCTACCAATAATGGAATACTTAACTCTATTTTTAATACAATCATTACTTTTTTAACTCAAAAATTGAGTTCAGTTCGATAAAACATTTTAACAAGCCTTAGATAAAGACTTTAAGATTCAATCACATCTGGCGGCTTTCTCAAAACAGATTTCTCCTAGAGGGTTGTCTTCAATCTTTTGGCCTCCAGCTCTGTTCGAAATGCAAACTTTGTAATCAACGCAGAGAAGATTCTAATCATCTATTTCATTCTTGTGATACCACTTTTACTCTTTGGAACTATATTCTTGTCATTTTTGGTTCCAGAGGTTGGTTCTTGACTTCGTTAAGACTCAACTAAGAAAATGTATAGAAATGGACGACTCTTAGAAAATCAAGAACCTATTCTTATCTTTATTTTATTATCTCTACCATGTGATCTAGTATGATAGGAATGATATTTTTCATAACAAATAATTACTCAATAAAAATTCTGGTCATATGTGGATCCTCATTTATATATGGGAAGCTGCTTTGATGCAAAATGAACATTTCCACGGCACTATTCATGACTCTGAAATACTGCAGCATCTTCAAATTAATAGAAATTATTTTCAACCTCGTCGCACTCTAGAAGCATTTTGGAAAGCTTATATCCTTGAATGTATTAAAGTTAATATGTATGTTGCCTCCAAAGACAATCCAGGCCCGGTGGGTTATGGTGATATCTTCAAGAATCACCTTAGTCAGATCCTTGGATGCTTTATGGGTAGCTGTGACATCACCACCTCTCTTGAAGATTAGATTATGAGTTTAATTCATGCTATTTTCATCACCAAACTCATTGGTTAGAACAATATTTGGATTGAAAGTGATTCAACTACCACCATGCAGGTGATTTCGAATGGCATAATAAATCTTGCATGGAAGATTACTACCAATTGGATGGACTATAGCTGTTTTCTTATCTATTTAAACTGTATCATCACACATGGTTATCAAGAATAAAACACAGTGCTATATGGCCTAAAAAACATGAGTTTAAATCAAGATATTACCTGGTTCAAAGACCTCCCATACTGTTTTAATTTCTTTGCATGAAAGATATTGTAATATGATCCCAAATTTTAGACTTATATAAACTCTTTTTATAATAATTATGCATTGGTTGTTTTGGGCCAAGGAATCATCTTTAAAAAAAGACCCTATATTTAATGACATATATGGAGTTAGAAGAAATAAAGAACTGACTTTAGGATCTTTTTGAGAAGGTTTTTTTTGATTAAGTGTCTCTCCATGGTGAAATCCTATTATATTAGTAAATAACATGGATGGATAAATTATTATATGCATTGATTATAGGGAACTTAAAGGGAACATAGTTTATAGAAAATATTCTCTTCAAAATATTGATTATTTTTTTGACCTGATTCATTGGAATAAATTCTTTTTAAATTTTGATCTTCACTTTGGGTATCATCAATTTAGGGTGAAAACATAAGATGTCTCAAAGACTATCTTCTGAACAATTTAAGGGAATTACAATTTTTATTGTAATGACCTTTATCTTGACAAATGATCCTACCATATATATGTATTTAATAAATAATGTCTTTAATGATTACTTTGATAAATTTCTATTTCTTTTAATTGATGATATTATGATACATTACCAAAATATTTGAGGAGCATGAAGATCATATAAGGTTCATATTATGAACTTTTTGGAAGTATAATATGTTTGGAAAAATTTTAAATGAGAGTTATGGTTACAAAAAGACACATTCAAGGGACACATCATGTCTAGTGAAGGAATCTAAGTAAACCCAACAAAGAAAAATGCTATAGAGGAGTGGCCATTACATACAACTATAACTAATATTCATAGTTTACTTTGTTTTGAAAGATACTAGAGAAAGTTTTTGAAAAAAGTTTCATGGATTTATAATCCAATAACCAAGTTAACTAAAAAGGGAGTTACATTTATTAGAAAAACTAAATGTAAAGATATTTTTCATGAACTGAAGAAGATGTTGGTTATTTCACTTGTTAAAACAATACCCTCTAATAATAAAGTTGTTTTCGTTTATAGCGATGAATTATTAAAAGGTATTGGATGTGTACTCATGAAATATTAAAAGGTAATCAATTATGCATCATGATAGTTATAACTTCATGTACATAATTATCTTACCCATGGTATGCATAATGTAATAGTTATCTTTTCATTAAAGATATTGAGACACTATCGTTATAAGAAAAAACACGATATATACACAGAACACAAATGATTGAAGTATATATGAATTAGCGAATATGGTTTGAGATAATCATGGACTATGATTTATCTATCCACTACCATCTTGGAAGGTGAATAATATTTTTAATTCTATTAGTATAAAATAAACTCCTACTCTATCTATGATACATATTAAAAAATAACCTATTTTCATCAACATGTGAAGGATTTATCTAGAAATAATAAAAACATGGAATACACCCTACATGTAAAAAATGATTTTCCAACCATCTATCCAATTGAGGGTTCAAGAAGGCATGGATGGATGATTTGGGACATGAAAAGAGGGTGGAAGTTGTAAATGAGGGGAATTTTCATTATTTCCTCATAGATGAAGATGGTTTCTTATTTTTTTCATGTATAATTTGTGCACCTTAATCACTAAACATAAAGAAATAACTATATTAAAATGAAAATAAACCATGTTTCTCCATCTATCCTAGAAGTACCGTGATGTACGATGATATTTGAGAGCACTTTTGGTGGGAAAACATGAAAATATAGACCGTTGAGTATACCTAAAATTGTTTAGTATGATAGAAAGTTACATTTGAGTGTTATATAGCCTAGGGAATGATGAAACCATTTTCCGTACCCACTTGTAAATGGGAGAACATAGCCATGAACCTTTGCACTAGACTCTTAAAGACATCCAAAGGAAGCAATACGATATGGGTGGTGGTCGATCAGCTCACCATGATTCTCCACTTCGTTGCTATTAATGAATATTTCTACCCTAACTAACCTTAAAATATATTCATAAAGGATGTGGTGAGTCTAAATAAGGAACCAAATTCAATCACTTCAGATCATTACCCAAGGTTCACTCTTAAATTCTGGAGAAGTATTCATCATGTTATAAATATTTTAATTAAATTTTTGTATGGACTATCACCCCCAAACTGATGGTAAATATAAAATTACCATTTAAAAACATAAATAAATACAAAGATACTTTTCAGTGGAATTTAAATATGGATGGGATCAACATATCTCATTTGTTTACTTTCCATACAAAACCATTTTCCACTCAAGTATTTAAATGCGTCCATGTGAATCTCTTTATAGGAAGTGATGTATAACTTCTTCTTGTTGGAATGAAGTTGGTGAATTTGAGATTAATGAACCTAAACATGTGTAAGAGATGACAGAAAAAGTGAAATCCATCCAAAAAATAAAATATTCCCAAATTTGGATGAAGAGTTATTATTGAAACCATCACAAGGACTTGGAGATTGATGTTGGAGACATATTTTTCGTTCAAATAACCCCATGAAAAAGATTCATGTAGTTTGGAATGAAAGTAAAACATATCCCTAGGTACATTGGACCTTTTAGAACCTTGATCACATAGGATTAGTGGCATATCATCTATAACTTACACCAAACATTACTCAAATTTTTGATATATTCTATGTATCACTATTAAAGAAGTACGTACATGACCCATCACATGCATTGAATCTTAAGGTCATACAACTAGATAATGACCTATCTTATGAAGAGTTGTCAGTGAATATGTTTAACTATAGAGATATATTTATATGAAAGAAAGCAATTCACCTTGTTAAAGTGTATTACAGGAACCATAAATATGAATAGGTAAGATGGGAGATGTAGAAAATAGTGAGATATATGTACCCTCACCTATTATCAAAATAGAAAATGAGTTAAAATTTTGAGGATGAAATTATTTTAAGGGGAAAATAATTTAACAACCTAAAAAATGTTAGTCTAGAAATAAAAAAATAATGAGTCCCAAAAACCATTTTTATTATATTTTAGTATATCATGACATAAAAATAATTTTCTATTCCATTATGACAATTAATTAAATGATATCCATTATAATAATATTTGTAATAACCATTTTAAATGAAGTAGTGAGTGATGTAGTACAATAATATAAACTAATAACACTTTATAAAATTATTTAGGAAAGATTAATTTAGTCTAAAACAACACCAAATATTTTGATTAATAGTAAATTTGAAAAAAAAGAAAAAAAGTGAAATATAAAAACATGGTTCACCTAGATCCATTAGAATCATCATACGCATGGACATCACTATAATATAGGAACAAAGTGTCTATAATATAATATTTACATTGAAAATGATATTGAACATTGATTGAATTGACGTGAATGATGAAGTGTAAGAATAATGGTTTATTTATTAGTATATATTTCCTTTCTAAATTAATTAAATAATTAATAGATAGTTTTTCATTATTAGCATGGGTACACATTAAAGTGATCATCAAGATTATTTAATAATGTAACATAATTGTATTATTTTTAGTGAATATAAACATACTCTATTTTAAATATATTTTATAATAAATGTATAAGTTTTAAATAAAATATACATTCATGAAATAATCTTATAGTAGACTCTTTAAAAATATATTACAAATTAATAATGTCCTAAATAAATTTTATAATGGTTCTAGAGTTTATTTTTCTATAAAATTAAAAAATATAAATATATGAGAGTATTTATTTAATTAATACATTTATCAAGAATATATAATTATTTTGATGAATTAAATTTCATTTTTGAATCCAATGTGTCAAAATTATTTTAGGGTGATATTTTTCTAGTTTTTTTTGACAGATTTGATTTTTTGGTGAAAAGTGAAAATTACTGATTTATGAGCATTGTGATTCTATGAAATCAATATTATGTGAGAATGAATAAAATTTTTATGTAAAATTTTATTCATTCAAAATATTATTTAATAAGAATAAAATAGAATTTATAAATATTAATTTTAATTTATAAATTCATACTTAAATTTTTTTAAATAATTGGATTTTTGAAATATTTTTTTTGCTTTGTGTTCTTTAAATTAATTGTATGGAAGGAATGTTTTGATTTTGGATGGCCTCGAACATCCAAATACAATCTCTCACTCATTAATAAGTCATTGAGTTTATTCCACCAATAATCTTGAATATAAGTGTGGTTGAATGTTTATAAAAAATTTTATTTGATTTTTGTTAATGAGCATGCAAAAGAAGTTGGGGTATGAATTCATTTTTTATTATAATAACATATTATCAGTTGTCACTATGTTAATTTATAATGCTTCCAATATTGCTAATATTTTATTTATAGTTAAAAATTAATGAACTATGGGATTTCTGTTCCACACATTTGTACTCAGTCTCCCAGGATGACAAAGTTCATAATGTCCTTGGAAAGGAGTATCCTCATCGAGTGAGCGGATGGGTTTAGAAATATTACCATCTAATGACTTTGGTATGAAAACATGGATTGCAAGTGTTGAATGGTTGGGAGAAGGTAAATCACACAACCTCAAAATCCTTTAGTTTACAAACTTTTATAGATTTGATGTTTAAATAAAAATATACAACATTGTTTAATTTTCTATATAATTATCTTATAGGTTCCTGTAGGAGTAAGTAGAGATGAAGATTTTGAGGGTGAAGAATAGAGTTCATCAATGGTGAATGATTAATGTAGAGGGTTTGTTCATGTATCAGTACATCCAATGTGTGTATTTTTTTATATTTTTCTTATATTTTAGATGGGATTGGGACAATGGGTGCCCTATGTATGTTTTGTATAACCATGTATCTATATTATATGTTTCAACTGGATTTTGAGATTGAAATTTCTATATGATCATATATGATGTTTAGTTTCTTGTCTCTCTTTTACATCAAGGTTGATCTGAATATTATATTCATGTATTTCCCACTTGTTTTTTCATGGTTTCTTACTAAGTATGTCTGTATTCACTCCTATAGGGGAATTACATGCATGATTTTTTTATATAGACAACTGGTAGATGGTGTCCTTAGTGTTCCTAGTATCTATGGTCCTTGGAAGTAAGTGGTGGTACTGACCATGTTTGGTGGTCAGATATAGGTATATTGAGTTGAGAACTCCTCTTATTTTCTCTTTCTTTTGTTTCTAGACTTGGACCTACTTTCCTTCTTCTCGTTTAGTCATGTTTTTTACCCCTTTACTTTCGTAGATATTTATCTATCTCATTCTTATTTGTATCCTAGAGGTTACTACAAGATGTTTTTACACCTAGAGGTTTTATCTTATTGTACCTATTCATTATTTCATGGAGATAAGTGTGTGTGCATTCATGTACAATAAGATAAATCCTATCCCTTCAGTGATATTCATACTTTTTGATTGTCTCTATCACTTCAACTATTGAGTGTGAACATGTGGAGTCACTCTTAGCTTATTGGTGTCCCAGGGAGGGTCCCAATATGCCAAGTCATGACACCAAACCCCATGGTTTTCTCCAAGATTGTAATCTCTATCTAACCCCGACCATTATAAAAAATTCAATACCCTTTTCCAAATCTCACATCCTGAACCAGTCCTACTGGCCAAGTATTGTTTTATGTTATCTATCACCAAACTAAGGTCCTATATCATTTATCTATAAGATAATATCTTATTCTGATAACATATAGGATATCCCATATATATCAAACCCTCTATTTGATTAGTATCCTCTTATTTTCACCTCCTTGTTTAGAGCTCAATCATGATGTTTTGGGTGATATCCTTTTTGAGACATTTTTGTGCTCTATTTGTACATGGACCCTATTTTTGAGATCTACCTTGTTGGTCTTGGATAATCCATGGGGACGCAATTGGGTAACTTCAACTATGCGGATTATTTTTAGTCTAGGAATATATATGCATCTATGTTTATTTTCATGATCTTATAAAGGGAGGGATAAATATTGTATGTCCTTTGATTTCATATATATTTACCCTTTGTATAAATCCATGTCAGTTTTAATCCTCACTTATGGATGTTTATATCATTTATTGATATTTACGGTGATTTACATTTTGTCTAAGCATTGGTTATTGGGTTTGAATCATTAATGAACTTTTTGATGAAAATGGTATTCTTGATGGATGGTTTCATATTGAGAAGTATTTCTTTATTATCAAATTAATTTATATTATTTTTTAAATTTTGTGGATTTATTTTTAACAAGGGAAGTCTCATTTTAATGGTAGTGCGTTTAGTATTTATAGCTAGTTTTAAATGTATTAAATTTATGTTTCCTTGGAAATTTGTTGTGTAATAGTTTAAAGAATCAGCGTACATTCAATGAGAAATATTTTGATAAATTTATTGACTATTTCTATGTATTTAGAAATGTATTATTGATTTTTTCAATTTATTGACTCTTTAAATATTTTTATGCATTATTTTTTATTTTAATGTGATGTGTCTTGTTTTCTTGTTTCAATGTATTGAGAAATGTATTATTTATTTTAATGTGTCATTTTCCTAGGTCAATGTGTCAGTTCTTTATGTTTTTTTGAGAATCAACATATGTCGATTCCTTAGTTTTAACATGTGTTGTTTTCCATGTACATTGTTGATATATTTGATGATCTGGTAAAATATCTACTATTACTATTGTGTTGTTTTGGCTACAGGTTATGGGGATATAGAACTCGTAGCTTGTTTTTTTAATTCAGGATATAACAATGGTTTAAACCACCACTAGATATAGGTTTTCTTTTGCGTTGGTTTAAATTGACACTATATTATGGTGTTTTTAGGGTGGAACTTAAAACTACTACTAAATATGAAAAAATTTACTTAGCGGCAGTTTTATTTGTATTAGTGGTGGTTTTTTGGTAAAGGTCTAGACTTTAGTGGCAGTTAAAAACTATCACTGGATCTCAATTATTTTTTAAGATAAAGACTCTGGAAAAACTAAGAATACCACCATGAAATACAACATCTATGATACTTTCCATAAACCACTGCTAAATTGGAGGAACCTCCATGTGTTAAATGCCGACACCAATTTTATCAGCGGTTTAAATCATCACTAGATAAAAAAATAACCACCTCTAAATGGTAATTTTTTCTTAGTGTATGTATTTGAGGGTTTTCTATCTTAGAATATCTATTTATAATGTTTTGGGTCTTCTAGATCAGAAATTTTATTTCTATTATTTATGGTCCTCTAGTTCATACGATATATTATTGTATTGTAGGGTCTTCTAGTTCTGGCCTTCTGTTGTTGTGGTTTGGGTTCTTCTATATAGGACCTTCTATTATTGTATTTGTGGTCTTCTAGCTTAGATATTTTTTTGCTGATGTTTAAATAATTATAGATTAGACATTACATTTTTGCAGTTCATGTTATTCTAGTTCAAAACCAATGTTTCTATAGTTTAGGTTCTTATAGATTAGACCTTATATTTCTTTAGAAGTTGAATACCCGGAGGATGTGTATTCAAAAAGTGTTCTAACAACATACATACTAGTTGAGATCAGGAATAATGAATATTCTTAATGGATTCTAAAACCATACATTCTAGTTGATATTCTATATATTGAATGTTCATGAAGGGTTCTGACTCCCTGTTTTCTTGTATATTTTATGAAGGATGAATATTCATGAAGGGTTATAACTCCCTACATCCTTTCTTTAAAGGTTCTTGGTAGATGGTGAAATAATTCTAGGGATATTGAATCCATATGTATAGTTAAAATATGGGCTCATTAAATCATTCCTCAAGGGGTTTTAATAATGACTGATGAGATGAGTAAAACACACTGGGGACGATCAAAAAATAATATGATGTGTTCAGATTTATTGTGATGTTTCTTCAAGCTCACGAGTATCAGAGAACCTTTATTTCAAGGAGTCGACCCCACTAGTTGAAGAGTCAAGGGGCCTTATGCATGAGTATATATGGGAATAAAATCAAGATAAAGAATATTGGGTCACCACTCCTTCCCAAGAGTTGTAGAGGACTAATGAATATTCAACCATATGGATGATGAAGTTGGATATAGAGAAAAGTCTATCCCAACAATTTTCTAGAACTATGTGGATTGTTTAGTATATTGTCATTAAGCTCGGGCCCAACATCACGTGATTTTGGGCCTAGAGATGAGTTACATCAAGAGTTTCCAGAATGGAGTACCACATTCCTACATTGAGAATGGGTATAATACATGGTGACATAACATCAAGGATTTCAAATCCACTTGAATAGTCTGGTCATGAAAATTGTAAATCGTGATCTATGAATATTTTAGTCAACTAAAAATGGGGTCTAGTTGGTACATGTAGACCATTAATAATGGTGTAAAATTATATAACATGTGTTATAGAAAATAACTTATGTATTTAAGGGGCCTCTCTCATCCAAAAATAAAATATACACTAGCCACAAGCTCTGAGGCTTCATGTTATTCACTAGAAAATTGTTGTGGGGTCTCTTTACAGTAGTCTGTCTTTGATACCAATAAACTAAATGGGAGAACTGATATAAATGACTCAAGGCTATGGGGTTTCAAGAGAATTATAATAAATCAAGTAATATGTTAGTTTTAACATATAATTCTTAGATGTTGAGGTGGTTTATGGAAAATGTTCTATTCAAGATGTATTTGACAACCCTAAAAGTTGTGTGACCGTGTGCTCAACACACTATCATGGTGATTGGATGTAATAAATCATTGATCCAACTATTTCCTATGCTAGTGGTATCCAGCTAGCATAGATCGAATTATACTAGGGCCAAAAAATGGGACCTATGATATTTTTTACACTCTATTATTTTTCTAAACTCTAGTTATGAAGAGTTTAGGGAGAAAATAATTTTTCATAGATCATCCATTGCGGGTTATCATCCAAACAAGTTTTACATCTCTTTAAATGTTAGTTTAAGGTCATTTTATTCGAACCATCAAGGGATAATGTATAATGCTATAGAACATTAACCAATGTGCATAAGGTTTAATGTTTTGATGCACATATAATTAGTATCAGGATAATGTTAAAAAATATACTAATTATGATTCCCAGGGTCAAGAGTACTCCAAGACCCTTTTGAGATGGAAATGATAATTTGGTAAATCATCTCCAAAGGTTCTTAGATCTTGAGTAATGGTATGAGACATTAATGAAGAGGGTGAGGGGGAATAAAACTATGGTGATGAGTTATACTATTATGATGTCAAGTCTCCCAAGGATTATTTTTACAGGACCAAAATACCTATGGTTGATGGGTCTAAGGAATTTATGCAGATCTAAATCATACATGGTAAAATAGAGGGGCCTTTTATCTTTTCCAATGAATATTTGATATTTAAAACAACCTAATTTTTTCAAGACAGAAATGATGATTTATGGATTGAGGTTATCAGAATGAAAATGGGGGAACCCCAATCATTGGTTGACCATGGTTAAGACCCTATGGTCCTTTGATAATGAGTGATAATGGATAATGGTATTCACAGTTTAAAATCATATAGTGGGGATGTGACCGTAATTAATTTCAACATCATAATACTAGGAAATCCTCCTAGAATTTTAACATCATATGGTATGGATTTGGAAACCTACATGAAATTATGAAATGCATCCCTAGAGATACCCTTCATTTTTAGTGGGTGGTATAGGAATTAATGTAATTTATATGGATGGGATTCCATAGTTTTTACTATAAATTTCATAATGGAAGTAATCATGACATTATTAAATCAAAAAAAGAGACCCATTTTTGTAGATCTGTATCATACACAAAGATGGTTAAAGGTTATATTTTTTATGATTTTTCAGCTGGGAATAGGTTAAATGTATCCTAGGAATAATTTTGCATCCTATGGAAATAGTAATCAAGAAATTTTTTTTCATTTGTACCCTATATAAATCTAACATGTATGTGAGGAGGGGGAATTTTTCAAGGTTTTCACAATAGTTGAAAGGATTTCTCTGTATGCATCCAACCCACATGTTAAAAAGGCTAATTATTCACTACCATAGTGTAGATCTACCAAGGAATTTATGTATCACTTAAAAGGTTGTAACAATTATGTAGGAGATAATTTATTTTTTAATTCATTTCTAGGATCGGTGATAGGTGGTCCAAGAATAACTATATATCCAATAAGAATCAGAAACAAACCATTTGTAAATTTAGATAAATTAATAGTTCCCTTACATAGATCTGAAACATATATAGGGGTGAATGGCATGATTCCCATGAATGAGACTTCAGCAACTATATCTAGGGTATATGATCTCTAATTTTGGGGGATACCATTAATGTAAGGGTATCTCATATTGGGATAGGCTTTGAATCATGGGGGAGTATTTACATTCTTGAAGACAAAGAGGATTTGTAGCTTTCAATATAGATCATGAATTGGGGAATGTTGTGATAGTGGGGAATTTTTGGATTAGCACAAGAAAATATAACCAGGCATATCTATACATCTTGACAGGTCAGAAATCAAGAAAAACATAGTTTTTATGTGATATTTTTTTATATTTGGTATGGGAATAGGAATTGTGATATTTGTTTCACTGTATATCCTCTAATAATAGGAATCACTCGACATTTATTTCTCATAAGGAAGACTCCCCACATAGATATCCCTCATATACTGGGAGGGGGAAGTTTTTATCTTCCCTTAGTGATCCTTTACATTTTAATCGATTGAAATGGTCCTCTAAATATATTGAGATCATACATATTTAAAGGGAAATTCCATATCATATATTTATTTAGAGGTTAATCATTACTCCAAAACATGGATTTATAGATAGTATGGTCAAGTCTAATTAGTTTTTGGTCTTATAGGATAGACAATATTCCATATAGTTTAACATTGTGAAGACAAGATTTATTATAGAGAAGAATGACAAAATTAGGGTATTTGGGTCTTTATAAGAGGTTCATATCTTGTAATGGAAAGGTATAATAATGAAATTTTAAAATATTTCCTTGTAAATGGGTATGATACAAAAATATTTAACACCATGTGTTTCCAAGCATTCTTGAATAATTTGGTAATAAAATGTGTAAATTGTAACTAATGAATATTTGAGTCATTGGGAGGTAAATACTTCTAGGTAAAGGATTAACATTAATAATATTAGGAGTTCATATCAAACATCATTAGGAAAATTTCTTCAAGATTTCAGGGGGCTGTTCTTTGAGGAACAAATATTCCACTAGGTGAAAGCACTATAGATATGTGTAATTCATTATAAAATCTTAATAGTGTCCCATCGAATCAATCGTTCCATGTTACTGATTTCCTATGAGGGATAAATTAGAGTGTGTGGGTTCAAGGTTCATAGAGTTCCATTATAAGTGTATAAATTCAAGTAAATGGTTGATATTGATCCAAATATCAATAATATAAAGATATTTCATTGAGCATGTAATATTCAATAAGGGTTTGAGACCCCTAAAATCTATTCCAATATGAACTAAAGAAACTTTTGGGGTCAAGGGATAAAACTTGCAATTCTTGAGTACACAGACATTAGGGGGATGATCTATTCGATGTGAAAACCTCATGTAATGTGTTTAACATCATGAGACTTGGGCATGTTCGTTTAGTTTTACATCATGTTACTAGGATGTGGTTTCAAATTTTTTAATATATAAAACCTTGATCATACTGGTCAGGGCGATTTCTAGCATATCTAAGCCAACATGATTCATTCTAGGTGTGAGAAACAAGAGAAAAACTGGAATTCAATTTATCTCTGATAGAGTGTATGAAAAGGAATATGTGGGGTCATCTTTAATTTATGTATAAGTAAGAACCCTCATAAAAATCTAGTTCTCATTTAGGAACATTGTTAAAATTAATGACACTCCATGAATGGACTTGAAATAAATGATACATGTGTCAGTACATATCATGTTAAGATAGGAATCAATTTATATATAATAATCATAAAGAATAAATCCATGCATAGATCTAAATCATATTTATTCAGGGGTTATGTTTTTATATATATTTCATATAGTTCTCAGATTTGAGATTTGGGTGTGACTACGTATCTTATAATAATAGGAATCAAGCCAGTCATAGTTCCTATAAAGAAAACTCCATGAGAAAGTTTGATCCATATACTGGGACATGTAAATTGATTTTTTCAATATAGCCTAGATCTAGATGTCATGTAAATCATGGTCCATTTGGGTTATCCCACTCTAATTAGTTTAAATAATTCTAGGATAGACCTTATGTCACACAGTTTAATATCATGCAACCTAGATGTAACTGTCCAGCAGTTTAAGGTCATGCAATGAGGACCTCATTGCATTGTATTTAAAATTCATTCTGCATGGACATGAAATATAAAGTCATAAAACTTTCATATTTTATTGATCCCTCTTGGACATGGGGGGAAATATATTAGATAAATCATATATTTAAATTCATATATCAAGGATGTTTGATGGTTTGTGGGATTAACATTGCACCATTAGAGAATTACTTATGGTATTAAGGGTGACCTTTTCTCTAGTAGAAAGATATACACTAGGAACAATTTCAGATGAATTGTGTTATTCACCATCAAATACTAGTGGGGTCTCTTTAGGGACCAAAACAACCCCTAGGAAAAATATCTTAAGCATTATGTTACTAGAGAATTCTAGTGGGGTTCCTTCAGGATTAGTAAATCCCTATTACCCATATTCTTCAAGGGATAACTAGGATAATATTGTATTGAGTTTCAGGAAATTCCATGTAATTATAAGTACAATGTATCTAGTTTTTTAGAAATTAAAATGGGACTTCAAGTTTGTCTGGTAGAAAAGGGGGTGTCCAAATGGAATTAAAGACTCAATGAAATTATGTCTTCATTGGAGATACATACCGAATTAATGGGTACAAGAATATGATGTTATAATAATATGTTGATAATGAGTACTATGTAATGATGAGTAACATCAAGGGAATTTAAATCCAATTTAATACTTGGGTTATGGGAAGTTTAAGTCTTAACTCAAGAATATCTGAGCCAACATGAGGGGGATACTGGTGAGTTTAAGTCAACCATTAATAATAATAGAAGCCTATATCATGTGAAGATAGGACTATAAGTCCTGTATTTAATGGGGAATTTCTTCGAGGACCAAAATATCTTCTAGGAAAAAGGTCTAAGGCATTGTTTTATTCATTAATGAATCTTATCTAGGTCCCTTTCGATTAACCAATTCATATTACCTGTACACTATAGGGAATAGCCAAGAGAATGTGGTCTCAAGGTCCATATTGTTCTAAGATAAGTGTATAAACTCAAGTAATTTGTCATTATTCACATAGATATCTATGGTTTGAAGTTGGTTCATCGATAATGTAAGATTCAAGAAGGTTTCAAGTACCCTAAAGGCTAAAGAAACATGTATTGAATAAAAAATCATTTTAAGGGATAATATATTCAACTTGAAGAACTCATTTCATGTAGTTTAATGTCATGCTACTAGGATGTGTTCCCCTATCATTATATACGATTCACTCTAATCGTGATAGTTAGAGAAGTTTTCTAGGTTCTCTAAGAACACATTAGTCATGATCGAAGTGAGAAACATTGGGATTACTAGGAAGTATATTACACTTAATAAGGGTGTATGGTAATGAAATTTTCTTTTTTATGGTGTTCACATTTTAAATGTACACTATAATATCTACACAGCTCAAATTCTCTTAGAGATATATGGTTGAGAATGAAAAGAACTCAGGGTTAGATCAGAAATAAAATATCTATGAATCACTATATATACTATTGTAATAAGAATCAAGCAACATGTATCTCTTAGAAGAGAAAACTGCCCGCAAAGGTAAGACCCATATGTAGGGAGGTAAAAATTTTCACCATTTTATATAGTGGTAGGGATCAGGACTTGGGATCTAGGTATCCCTACATATCCTATACCAATAGGAATCAAGGAACACATAGTTCTTATATGGGAATTACTTGGCCACTTTTGACCCATACACAAGGGTAGGGGTAACTTTTTTATTATGACAAGACCCAAGATTTGAGATTTAGTTCGCACTACATATCCTATGGTAATAGTAATCAATACACACATATTTCTAGATAAATCTCCCAATATATGTGTACCCCATATGAAAATAGGGGGAGTTTCTTTCTTTTTTTCTTCGATATTACAGTTGGGCCTATGATTTGAGATCTAAGTGTCATTTTTCTTCTCTATAGATCCGACTCATGTATAATGAGTTTATAATATGTTGATGTCTTGGATTGATGAATAAGGAAACCTAAATAATGAGGTTTTAGTTTCGGGGTAACATGATATTACCTTGTACTCGTGTGACGTTGTGGGAAAGGCTCATCATGAGCATGAAAACCCATACCCCTGACTATATCTATTAGTATTTGGATCCTGTATAAAAAGAATAGGTCGGTCCTATAAAGTGATCACATATACTATAATTTAATATCATCTAACAAGGACATGCACTGTGCACTTTAACATCATGAAGTAAAGAATTATTTTTTGCAGTTTAATATCATTTTGTAAGGATGTGGGATGATATATTGTTTAAAGTACTACCACTAGAACTTTGTTTCTCATGGTGGAATTTATGAAATGTATTTCTTATGAAACTTCATATTGGTGGGAGGCAGAGGGAAATTTCTTCCACATCAATTGTGGCCAAGGAGTAGGAATTGTTGGAGTAGTCCTTGTGAATGAGGTAAGGACCTTCCCACTTGGGTTGCATCTTTGGGTAGTTTCTTCCATGGAATCATTAGAGTTATGGGATCTAATACCAATATTTATTAGAGTAATTATAGGAGGATAAAAGTTTTTAAAGTCTCACACAATATAATTCTAATGGAATTTAATGTTTTTCAACGTACACAACCTTTTCTAATTAAGTCATTCTAACTAAACCAGCTACTTATTTGATTTTCACCATCTGATAGTTATCCAAAAATAACTATTTGGAGTGAGTGAAAATAGAATTTTTTGGGAACACTTCCTCTACTACAAAAAGTAGAGAATATGGGGTTACATGTATATAAGTTCATGTTGTGGTACAGTAGGCCCATAATGCATGAAAGTTCTTGGTCAACCAATACCTCGTATCTTTGTCCCACAATTTATTGTGTATATTTAAAATATTCTCATTAAAGGCCTCTACATATACATTTTCTACTAATGTAATGTTATACAAATGGTTGGACTCAAAATGGTAGTCTTAATATATCCTCTTCTACTTGAAATAATAGAATATGGTTTCTTTTCCAATCAATATCATATGAGGGACTTGAAATCTAGTTATAATGTTGTATTTCACAAAGTTGATGATATAATTAGTCCCTAATTACTTGTTGGGAAAATCCTTAGTCCACTTGAGAACCATTGGTATAGGTACATGTATTTTTAATGGAATCTTCTTACAGAGGACATTAAATAAAAAAAATTTAAAATACTTAGAATAATACATATATATATTTATGAAATTATGTTCACAACAGTATGTTAGGTTAGTAGTTAGGTCATTCAATCACAAACGGGAGGTTCTAGGATCAAAACCAATCGAATGATTATTTTTTGAATTACATATACCAACTGTTTTTTCAAAACCTTTGGTATATACCTATCCCCACAGCTTACTTGGAAATGGTCCTCCAAACTGATGGTATAGGCTATACCAATGGTTTGGAGGCCTATACCAATGGTTCCAAACTGTTGGTATAGGGTATTTTTCTATTACTGAAAGGGGAAATAGTTCAGGTGGTCACTGAGGTTAACCTCATTGGTGTTTTTAGGATCCATTTGTTTTAAGGGGTTATTTTACTTGCATATAAGGAAATATCTATGATCATTTTTATTCAGGAACAAATATACTTATCTTCTTACAATCCTCAAATCATGGGTGACATTAATCTCACTATACTGATAGATGAGGGTGGTTTTGCTGAGGATGGCCACTCGGTAGGAGGTTTTTGTAGATTTGGGACCTCCATGAGTGCTCTAGAAAGAAATATTACTAGTTTTAGGGAGAAGTGAAAGTCTATGATATACCAATTTTTCCTATGTTGTGGGTGTGTCAAGATATTTGGAATCAGTTCGATAAATGGAATATTATATGTGTTGTGATGTTTATATGAACTCTTAGATTCGACGTGGGTATTTCATTTGGATTAATGGTGTTTGTAGCTAATCTCAAAGGTTATTATCACAAAGTTCCAAAAATTGGTCTCTTGATAGTGGGATAATGAGGGATTTTTTAAGACCCTTCCATATGGTGATAAAGTCCGAGAACCTAAAAATATCATGTTGTTAGTAATTGGTGGGGTCAAAAAATGTTGTTTTTGTTATACTAGATCTGAATTGATAATGGAATTGATCAAAAAGGTCTTACCAGCCCATATAAAACTCATTTAAAAGGATTATATACAAAACATAGGATATAAATACAAAATTATGCATAAAGGATCTTAGTTTTCCCCCTCTTGTTTGTCGCATGGGCCCATCCCAGGGCTACATTGGGACATGAAGTATGTAATATTCTAATGTAGATCCCCTATATGACCAAATTTTGAGAATATTTTGTTACCAATGTTGGGAGGGGGAAATGTTTCATCCACCCAATCAAGGTATGGATCCTTTTGAGCTGTACGAGAGTGCTCCACCTCTCCATGAATCCTATTCAGGCCTCTAGGGACTAAATGGTGTTGAGGAGTTATATATTGACCATCTTCTGGACCACTTCCTATATAAATGGAGTGGGAAATGCCTGTTGTTATTGTCTCTCTTTACCATCCTTCTGAAATAAAATTCTTTTTTTGGATGGTTGGTCATCTTCTAAAGAAGGCAGCTATGACTATAATGGAGGAAAATCATGGTCTTATTCAACATCCATATTTATATAAACTAGGTGCCCATATTTGGAGCCATCCCGATGCCCAAATTACACCCTTACATTCATGTTATCTCTCTTAGGATGGGTGGCATGAGGCATATATGTTACCACTTGATTGAAATACCTAGGGGTGTTTTTCCTGAGTAATTATTTACTGAGTTGTATAAGGTTATGTATCTCATATCATACTGGGCTATTCATTCCTCTATGGAAGAGATTTTATCCATTCTAGGTAGATATTGGGAAATATCATTTCCCTTAAATTTATTCATAGTGTAATTTCATTAAGGATTTGGAAAATCTTCATTTATAGGTATTATATTCTAGTTCCTCCTCTAATTCCATGTATGTGTAGCCTTAGTTTCTACATCAACATCACCTGACACTCTCGATAGATTTTTTTTGTTATTCCTCTCTTCGCTCGCATCTTGGTCAGTATCATTTTATGTATTTATAGTGGAGAATTTTATTGAGTAATACTGGTTGACAATAGTCACCCCATCATTGATGAAATAACATGGTAGCTTTGTACTACCCATTTCCCCTTCAATTGTTATGCCCGTGTCTCACCCCTAGTCCTTGTTCTATTGGTCCATCTTGTCTTATGAACCTTGTAGGGTTTTATTGTCTTTGTCAGATGTTCCTATTGTCGTGAACTATAAATACTAACCTTATGGGAGTTTTTTTACCATTCTTGATTTGTGGGACTTAAATGAAAGGGGTGGGTATCTCAATTGGAGGAAAAATTAAGATTTCTTCCATTGGTACTTACCCCTATCATGGAATATATTTATTTATTTTGAGATGATGATAAAAATACCCCATCCATGTAGGATATGGTTGATTTTTTTATATCATTAGCACTCTCTTATAATTTTCTTGTGGATATTATTACTCTTGGGATGAACATTGAGATAAAAAAGCCACAATCCCTGTGGGATGGGGTTGTTTTGGAGACAATACAAAATTATTTGGGATTCTCTTAGGGATTGATGAACCTGTGGGTAGAGGCAATGCTAAAAATACCCCCATACATTTGGTAAATATTTTATCATGGAAGGATTACATGAACTATCCTATTATGATCTTATTAATTTGGAATAATTTTATTTTTCCCTTGGGATATATGAAATGGTTATATTTTATGGGAGTCAATTACTATAGGAGACTATAGTTTAGTCCGAAACATAAAATTACATTTTTGACACATGTTACCATTTTTTAGAGAGGCCTGTCTTAGGATCCTGATGGTATCCCTCCCCCCCCTTTCATGAGGTCATTGCATTCTCAAAGCCTAGGAGATTTGTTATATTGACTAATTAGAGCACACACTACTTGATCCCATGATCTCTCATATGAATATGACAATGCAGGATGCTATGTCTAGGGTGATTTAATATATTGGTTATATAGTGAATTGAAATAATCTATACTTTCCTCATCCTTGTACATGGTTGTATAATGGGGTCACATCAATTTTTTCTGGAGAGATACCATGTTTTGGATGAAATTGTACTATAGGATAAAACTATTCATTTAAATCATGGGTCATGTGCCATAGTGAATATTTCTAGGTCTATCTGACAATAGAGAATATAACACACTAATATTTCATAGTACTTTATCTCTTTAAAGTAATTTAATAGCTTATATTTCATGGAACACCAACTTGTCTTGCGTTATACACAATATTGAGTTTTTGAGAAACAACACATTAATATTATAATTATTTAAATGATATATTTATTTTTCAATTAAATATTATGATATAAAATGTAAAAAATATTTTATTTATAATTTTTCATATAAATAAAATAAATTTATAATGATATGTAAAAGTTTTGTTAAAATAGTTTTATATTTTAAAAAACAATTTTCTTAAAATAACTACTTTTTATGTCCTTTTTTGAACAATAATAAAATTAATTTTAGGCACTCCTAAGAGTTAAATTTGGTAAAATATTCTTCATTTTTGAATTTCTAATATCAAAATTATATTATTCTGATTTTTGGTATTTTTCTAAAAACATTCAATTTTTGATGAATAGTGAAAAATACTAAATTTAAATTGAAAACTACTTTTTTAATCAAAATAATTTACATTGTTAAATCATAAAGTAGTGTGGTTTTAAAGTATAATTTGATTATATTTTTATCATTTAATATAATTTAGTTCATTTGAAGTAATTTCACTTTTAAATTGGACATAAACACTTGTCAATCTTTTAATAGTTTTTAATTCTTAAAAATCCACTTTTTGTTGACAACAAGAATTAATTTTAAATTAATTACTGCAACTTCTAGGTTCTGAATTTGGATAAATGCATTCGATATTTGGAATCATAATATACAAAATATTTAAATATTTACCTTTTATTTTTGGACATTTTTAATAGTAACTTCAGTAATTATTTTTATTTACCATGGTTAAATGGTAAATCAGGTAAATAAGAGTAAAAAATAATATTATAATAATATAAAACTACCCTATCACATGTCCAAATATTATTAGATGATATATATCCTACCATGAGAATACTTAGTCTAAATTTTTTGCATTTAGGGACCACTTGGATGCGATAATGACATGTTATAAGAAATAATTTAAAGTAATGTTAATTAGAAAATAAACATATATCTTTTTCTAAATCACTTTTAATATTCAGTTATATAACTGATAGATATGTATATAAATAGTCATTAGAAAGGTAAAAATATTTCCTACATCATTGTATTTTATTTTTATCTTTTATAAATTATATAAATATATTTATTTATGACAAACTTATGATGTAGTGATTACCTCATTAATGAAATATTCAAATAAATGAATTTATATATATTAGAATAAAAGTAATTTGAAATTTTTGATGCCATAAGAAAATATTATGAATGAAATTGACATATAATGTATGTGTTAATTCATTTATTCAATGGAATAAAGTTTTTATGACATTAACAAAAATCAATTACTAAATAGTGTCAAAATTGACATAAAAGAGTTTTTAAAAAAATACTATTTTATTAAATGATATAAAAATCATAAAAATATAAGATTCAGAAATATTACTTATATAATGAAACAAAAGTAACTAATGATCCACTTTTGGTCCCCATGACATTTTAAAGTATCTAAATTAACCCTATAGTATAAAAATACAAGAAGACATGGTAAGAGTTAAACTGTTTAACTAAGGGTTAATCCAAAAAGATATGGGTAATTTTATGAACTAAACATTCATAAATACAATTGGTTGAGATTATTTAGACCCATAATCATATTATACTTGAAAAATATAAGTTTTTAGTTATTATAATCCGAAATTCATTTAATAATAAATTAATATTTAAATATTTTCTTAAAGTGTCTGTCACCTCCCTTATAAAAGGACATCTCACTTTCTCTTTAATTCACATCTCTAAATCCCTTTAGCTCGGAAACAACCCACCCAAATCTCCTCAAATATTCCCTAAATTTATTATGGAGGTAAAAATTTGGGAATCAAACCAACTTAAAGAGTCATCTTGTGCAAATCAAAAGGAGACACCCGAAGAAGAGGAAATCATTTTATCACTTCTTTCAAAGTTTACATCTTTTTCAACTCCCTATTTCTATATTGTTACCATAATAAAATAATAACTCTGTCATAAAATATATTAGGAGATTTTTTTTAAGATTATGGGACAACCATATTACTCTTTTTAACCTTCCTATAAAAAACAATACCATCATACGTGCGTACATATGGCTTATCGTCTCCACATCATGGTGTAAATTGTTTTTCATGTACAATTTATTTCTATGGGTATAAAGAAGAATATAATGGATTTAAATTATTAATATAACAAGATATTATTTATTTAAAATTTACATTCCTTCCAATTCCATATCATTTAACCATTTAATAAATGATATTGTAGCTCATACTTACGTATGACTTATCGTCTCCACGACACGATGAGACTCATCATCCACGTTCACCATCCAAGAATGATTATAAAAAATATATTATTCACAACTATAAAATATATGACATAATAAGTCTACTATAATTATATATATATATATATATACACATATATGTCAGTAACTTACTTCTCGTCAATATGATATGAAAATGGAAACAAGGTTTATGTGTACGTACGACCTATCGTCTCTATAAACGATGTATTACATTTCATATATCTATTTATTATACATATTTATATTCTGAATATATATGATTTATAAATAAATTTTTATATTCTTGATGTAATTAAATCATCATATAATTGATATGATCAAGAATGACATGTTAAAACACGTAAGATAAAGAAAGTGATTATTACTTGAAATGTTATTTTAATATAGAAATTATTATTAAATAAGTAGTATAACGTCATTAATGAATCATGTATGATATAATAAATATTAATATGGTTCTAGTATAATTTAATAACATACTATGGTCATTATACATAAGGTTAAACATACCCTCGACCAAAACAAAGTACAAAGTAAGGGTTAATTCTCCAATCTCATTACTATCCGAGATTGTTTATGTGTAAATATTTACCGGGACATATTTATCATCCATGTCCATGTTTCATAAAAATGTTTTCAAAAGGAATATTTCAAGGTTTTTTGGAATGGATTCTTAAGAAATATGATCATTTTAATTGTTTTAATTATTTATTTTTCTAAATAATTTTAATTAATGTCAATGTTTTCAAAATGATTTTAAGGATTTATTTATATGGACATGATTTGTTTAAATATTAATTAATCTCAAAAGATTCAAAGTGGTATGCGAAACTTTTATTCAAAAATATATTTTTAATTACTTGCTTAATAAATTGTGTGACATTAAATTGATTTCATGAAAAAGGGATATTTTTCTCCAAAAGTTTTACTGATCTTTTTCAACTATGTCAACATCCTATACTGGATATTATTCTTGATTGAGGTTAATTTATTATAGTAAAATCATCCATGTTTTATTGAATGAGTTATGATATGTTTGACTATGGATGTTCTATTTTTATACCATTCATGGTGTATGGTTAAAGTATTGACATTTCTTATGCTAGTTTTAATACTAATCTTTTTGTTATGTTTCAAAATTTTCATATGAGAAATGATTTTAACTTAGAAATTTATGGGAGGGGCCCACTATAGCCCCTCGATTCATCAGTAGCTTTAATGAGACAAACTAGTGTCTTGGCATATGGATTTGATAGAATATTTGTGAATGATCTTGGAAAAAGTCCTTGACGTAATTGTTATTATGTCCGAAATTATGCATTCCCTCATTATTAAATTAGTTATTACATTTGATTATTCAACTAGTAGAATATACATGTTCTTGTTTATATGGTAATGTTTGATTTATTTTTTCCATTTTATGTTTATGTTTGTGTTTAAAAGGATACTATTTTTACTATACATCTGGCCTTAAATGTTTACAGATTCCACTAAATTATTTACCCTTACTAAGCATATGATCTCACCCCTTTATTATGTTATATTTTCCTAGGATTCAATGATATGTATTATGATTTATATTTAGGGTTAATCTAGGGAAATAATGGAATTATCAAAGGATTATTTATGCTATGTTTTATGTTATAAATTGTAATGTAACATTCAGGTATGCAATCTATTTTCCAAGACTGCTAAACTGATCAGTCATTCAAAACTTGATCTCATGTGATCATGAAAATATATTAAAATATTGCACTAGATCTAGGCTTCTGGGGTTGGATTATTACAGTTGGTATTAGAGAAAGTTTATCAAAAACCTTGAATATAGATTTAGAAAACAAGGAATAGGGATCATAACCCTAAGATAGAATTTGAGGGTAAGTATTAGACATAATCTCAGAATTTTAAAATAGATATTATTCGGTATTCATAGAAAATATATCGATCTCTAGATACTAAAAGAAGACATAGTCCAAGTAAAAATGTACTTAAGCGTGAAAACACTGACATGGTGTTCCGAGAATGACTCAGGGTAACTTGGTACATGACAACAGTCCTTACTGCACACCTGGTTTGACACTCTTGGGGATATTCCTAGGATAATTAATATTTTCTTTACAACCCATTATGATGAATTTATGAGTAAATATGTCCTAAAAAGACCCATATTTATGATTATGGATATGATATGAATAAAATTTTCAATTTATGTTAAGTATTTTAATAATTTGGAATTATGAATTATGATTTGTAACCTAATATAGTGTATTTTATTTGTTTAGAAATGGTACCTAGTGGAAAAAATTAAAATTGTATCAACGCACATAATCCATATAAGGATTTCACTACTATGAAAGATAATGATAGTGGATCTGGTGACACAATTGGTACTGAACAACATATAACCATATTAGGACAGATGACTCAGGTTATGAATAATAACCTTACATGTATGGAGAATCCTAATACAAAAAGCGGAGGATCAATTTTAGACCTCTTTATGATACAAAATTCTACAACATTAAATAGGACTACAAATCCTTTGGTAGTTGAGTAGTGCATATGTTCTTAGAGAAAGTATTTCTTTCTTTGGGAACTAGTGAAAGGGAAAAGGTTTTCATGGAAGTTTATCATCTCTCAAGAGATGCGAATCAATGATGGTTATTAATTCATAACAGAAAGGAGGATGAATAAGTGGGAAATATGGAATGGATAGATTTTAATGACCTTTTTCTAGAAAAATACTTTCCTTGTGAACAATGACCTGATACACAAAGACAGTTTCTAAGACCAAGGAAAAATGAGGACCAGGAGGATGCAAAGTATAAGGCTAACTTTACAAGGTTATCAAGGAATGCTAAAGACTATATACATAAACCAAGAAGCAAGATTGATCGATTCTATGATTTGCTAAAACCTTTCCTTCGATTGGATTTTTTCTCACAATCTTTCACATCATATATAGATATGGTGTCATGTGCTATCAAGATAAAAAATCAATTCTCTAAGTCTTATGACATTATAATAAAGAAAGAGAAGAATATTATGTTGGAGCAAGAGACAAGATAAAAGGAAAAGGGGAAAGAATTATTTTACATTATGTGATAATTGTGGGAAGAAATGCCTTGGTACTTCCCTAAAAGGAATGGGAGTTTGTTACAAATGTGGAGAAAAATGTCATGAGGATCGTGATTGTAATGGAAATAATGAAATTGTGTGGTGTTATAATTTTAATGATATGGGACATTATATAAATGATTTTCCATATAGTCAAGGAAATATAGCTTAGAAAAATAAAATGGATTAAGATCAAGCTTATGTTGTTAGTACAATTGAAGGGAAATAATTAATGTATTTGTGTTATTGGATTCAAAATTTATAATTTTATCATAAGAAGAATGTGATATATATAAGTATTGTACTAAAATACTTTTTGTTTTCATTACGGTTTTAATATGAAGAAGTTAATCATATTTTTAGAATGTGACAATAAGAGAACCTTTATCTTGTTTAGAAATCTTACGTTACAATTGATTTTGGAAATTTAGAGACCTTTTAGAGAGGGTTTGGGAAGAAGTATTTTAGATAAGTCTAAAGGTTGGAACGAATTATGTTGGAAATCAGAAAATATTGTTTACGTTTGAAACATTTCTTATGATTATTCTCATATTTTTATAAAAATGACAACTTAGAGGTCGGGTGAAAACATGTTGCGTCAGGAAAGGCAGTGAGACTTGAACCCACAACAAAAGGGCGACAAGGATGCATCACCTACCACTAGCCTACATGATTTCGTCATTTTTATAATGTAGTTTTTTAAAATGGTATGAAAAAGGAATTATAAATTAATTTTTTGGAACTGTATGGTATTATTTCAAATGGAATATTTTTGAGTTATATTATCTTTTAGAGTGAATGATGAGTTGTGGTAGAAATTAGTTAAATGATGGAGATCTAATTGTCAAGTATTAATTTTTTTCTTATTCTTGAAGAAATTATTTCCTAACCTTTAGGGAAAGGATATTAAAACAAAAATTTTTTTATCCTAATACCGTATGTGTTGTTGAACTGAAATTTTTTTAATTCATCATAGATTTATGGCTTTGAGGTCCTCAATTTTCCATTTATTGCTCACATTTTTGTGATTGATGACCTCAATAACTCCCTAAAAATATTTATGTTTTTCCTCCAATTATGTGTATCTAAATACCACTAAATGTCTTTTATTTTAAACCCTAATTTTGTGGTTACTTTTTCATTTCCCTTTCCCTCTTAGTAAGACTAAATGTTTTAACCCTATTTTCGATATAGGTTTTCAACAAACGTATTTTCTATTTTCAGCCATTTATTTTTGAATAAAAATATCAAATTGAGAGGATGTAATTTATTAAATGAGGGGAGAATGTTACACCCCTATATTTCATAGTATGTTATCTCTTTAAATAAAATTAATACCTTATATTTCACATATCACTGACTTGGTTTGCGTTATACCAAAGATTGAGTTTTAGCGAAACAACACATTAGTATTATAATTATTTAATGGATATATTTATTTATTAATTAAATATTGTGATATGAATAGTAAAAAAATTATTTATAGCTTTTTCATATAAATAAAACATATTTACAATGAAATGTAGAAGTTTTTTTAAAATAGTTAAATATTTTGAAAAATTGTTTTCTTAAAATAACTACTTTTTATGTCCTTTGGTGAAAAATAATAAAATTAATTCTAGGAAATATTAATAATTTAATTTGGTAAAATATACATCATTTATGAATTTTTAATATCACATTTTTCTTAGGCTGAATTTTTGATATTTCTTTAAAAACATTCAATTTTTGATGAGTTGTGAAAAATACCAAATTTTAATTGAAAACAACTTTTTTAATCGCAATAATTTATATTGTTAAATTATAAATATGAGTGGTTTTAAAATATAATTAGATTATATTTTTATCATTTAATATAATTTAAGTCATTGGAAGTAATTTCACATTTAAATTAGACGTAAACACATGTCAATCTTTTGGTAGTTTTTACTTCAAAAAAACCCGATTTTTGGTTTTACCAACGAGATCTAATTTTAAAATAATTACTGCAACTGTGGTGTTTTGAATTTAAAAAAATGGATTCCATATTTTAAATTAGAAGGTATCAATTTTGTAGATTGGTACCTTTTATTTTTGTATATTATGAATAGTATTTTCAGTAATTATTTTAATTTACCATGGTCAAAGGGTAATTCGGGTAAATAAGAGTAAAATATAGTATTATAATAATATAAAAGTACCCTATAATATGTAAGAATCCCATTAGATGATATTTATTTGACTATTAGAATCCTTAAGCTGAATTTTCCGAATTTCGGGACAACATGGATGTGATAATGACATGTTATAAGATATAATTTTGAAGTAAAGATAATTATAACATAAACATAAATCTTTTACCAAAAAAATTTTAATATAGAGATATATAACTGATATCTATATATATAAATAGTAATTAGAAAGCTAAAAATATTTCCAACATAATTTAATTTATAATTTTTATACACTATATAAATATATTTATTTATTACACCATTATGATGTAAGGATTACCGCATTAATGAAAGATTCTAATAAACGAATTTATAAATATTAAAATAAATGTAATTTCAATGTTTTGATGCCATAAAATAATTTTATGGATGAAATTGACATGTGAGGTATTAGTTAATGCCTTTTTTATATGGAATTAAGTTTTTATGACTTAAAAAAATCAATTACTAAATAGTGTCAAAATTGAAATAAATGAATTTTTTAAACAAATACTATTTTATTAAATGATATAAAAATCATAAAAATATAAGATTCCGCCAACTAACATATATAATGATAAATTTGTATTAATTATCAAATTTTGTTCCCCTTGAAATTTTAGTGTATCTAAATTAACCGTATAGTATAAAAATACAAAAAGACATGGTAAGAGTTGAACCGTTTAACTAAGTGTTAATTCCAAAAGATAACGATACCTTTATGACCTAAACATGTATTAAACCTATTGGTTGAGAATATTTACACCCATATTTATCTTATCCTCTAAATAAATAAATTTGGATCTATTGGAATCTGAAAATTAGTTTATAATAAATTAATATTTCAGGATCTTCCTAAAGTGCCCCTCACCGCCCTTATAAAATGACACCCCATTTATCTTTAATTTACATCTCCAAAGCCCTTTGGAATGGAAAAACCATAAAAAATATCTTAAAAACTTCTATAACTTAATTATATAGGAAACACTTAGTCATTAAAGAAAACTTAAGGAGTCCTTTTGTGAAAATCAAAAGAAGAAGCCAGAAGAAGAGTTAATCATTTTATCCCTTCTTTCAAAGTTCATTAATTATTCTACTTCTTATTTCGAAGTTGATACCATAATAAAATAATAACTATAGAATATAATATATTATTATATGTTTTTAATATTATGGGACAACCATATTACTCTTTTTACCCATCCTATGAAAATTAATACCACCATGAATGCATATGTACGACATACCGTCTCTACGCTGTGGTGTAAATTGTTTTTCATATACAATTTATTTATATGGGTATAAAAATGAATATAATTGATTTAAATAATAAATATCAAATTATATTGTTCATTAAAATTCATATTCCATTCAATTTCATACCATTTAACCATTAAAGAAATGATATCTCCATTCAAGCGTACGTACGACTAACCGTCTCGATGATACAATGAGACTCATCTTCCATGTACACCATCCAAGAATGACTATAAAAAATATATTATTGATAATTAGGAAATATATTATGTAATAATTATAATTTAATGATATATATATACGTACATATATTCCATTCACTTATTTCCATTCAATACGATATGAAAATAGAAACAATATTTATGTATACGTACGGCTTACCATCACCATAAACAGTGTATTACATTTCATATATCTATCTATTATACATATTTATATTCTGAATATATATGATATATAAATATTTTTTTATATTCTATTAGTAATTAAATCATGATATAAGTGATACAATAAGAAATAACAAGTTAAAACACGTACAATAAAGAAAATGATTATCACCCAAAATGTTACTTTAACATAGAAATTATTATTAAATGGGTTGTATAAAGTCATAAATGAATCTTGTATGATATCATAAATATTAATATGGTTCTGGAATAATTTAATAACATACTATGGTCATTATACATAAGGTTAAACATACCCTCGACCAAAGGAAAGTAAAAGGTAATGGTTAATTCCTCAATCTCATTATTATTTTAGATTGTTTATGTGTAAGTATTTACTGGGACATATTTGTTATCCATGTACATGTTTCATAAAATTTTTTTCTAGAGGAATATTTTATTATTTTTTGTAAGGTAATCTTTATCAAGATCATAATTTTAAATTTTGTAATGATTTATTTTTCTAAATCTTTTTAATTAATGTCAATTTTTTCAAATTGATTTTAAGGATTTATTTATATGGACATGATTGTTTTAAAATGTTAAATACTTTAAAAAGTTTTAAAGTTGTATGTGAAATTTTGAATAAAAAATATATTTTAAATTAACTCCTTTATATATTGTGTGGCTTTTAATTTATTTCACGAAAAATGGTTATTTCTCTCCAAGAGTTTTATAGATCATTTTCAACTATATCAACATCCTTTACTATATATTATTCTTGACTGAGTCTGATTTATTATAATAAAATATTTTATATTTTATTGAATGAGTTATTATATGTTTTACTGTGGATGTGTTATTTTTATACCATTCATGGTTTATAGTTAAATTATTGACATTTTATATGCTTTTTTAATATGAATTTTATGTTATGTTTCAACATTTTTTTTATTAGAGGAATGAATTGGACTAATTAAGTGAAGGACGAGGGCCATTATAGCCCCTCAATGCATCAGTAGGTCTCATTAGAAAAACTAGTGTCTTGAAAAAAGGCCTTGAAAGAATATTTGTGAATGGTCTTTGCACAATGCCTTGACGTATTAGTTATTATGTTTGGCATTATGCATTACCTCGTTATGAAATTAGTTATTAAATGTGATTATTTTACTAGTAGAATATCCATGTTCATGTTTATATGGTAATGGTTTATTTATTTTCTCAATATTATGTTCATGTTTATGTTTAAAAGTATTTTATTTATTATACATCATGCCTTAAATGATTATAGCTTCTGGTAAATTATTTACCCCTTCTGAGCATCTGAGCTCACCCATTTCTTATGTTTTATTTTCCCTAGATTTCAAGAAGTGTATTATGATTGATATGAAGGGTTAATCTTTGGGAATAATGGTTTTGTCAAAGGATTATTTATGCTATATTTTATGTTAGAAAGTGTAATGTAATATTCATGTATGTAATCTATTTTCTAGGAATGCTAAACTGATCAGTCCTTCGGGACATGATCTCTTGTGATCATACCAATGTTTTAAAATAATGCACCGGATCTAGGATTATAGGGTTAGGGTGTTTCAGAGCATGTTAATGACCTATATATAGCCTTCATATCCTTGATAAGGGAGGTGTATATATTTTCAACACGAAAATATTTCCCACTTGTTCTAGTGAATTTATGGCACATACTACTATTTTAACTCATCTAGTTATTCATTATTATATGTATCGATGTAAAAAAAATCAAAGTTGTGTAGTTATTTCTAGTTAGATACCTCAATATATCCATTTTGAACCATTCTTCATCAGGGTCATGATCGTCTACCTAGTCAGACCATATATATCACTTCTCTAGGTCGCCTGCTGACTGAGCAGAGGTGTTATGGGTAGTTGACGGGGCACTACATATGGTTAACCTTGATGTTTTAAGAACATATCTATATGAAGGTTACTTGAAAAGGGAAGGATTAAATTTTCTAGGTGATATATCACCATGGGGAGGTTATCCATGATGGATGTTTGGAATAGTGCTCACTTAATCCATCTCTATACTATCATGGGGAGTAATTTCATGGTAGTCATCAAATTTTTCATCAGATGAATAATTATTGGACCCTAGAAATTTTTCAAATATGAATCATACAATATTGATTAAATATGAATTTTTAATAGTATAACTATGATACTCATCATGGATTATGGCTGGAATATACTTTTATTCTTTTTAGGGTTGTGGAGGGGTATTTGATGACTACATGGTGGTCTATGCAACATGCTTACAATCATCTATTTCTATGGGAATATAATATCATTATTGACAAAGTATAAGGGTATGATGTTGATATTTTCTAATGTTAGTGGGTATATGATCCTAAATTTGAGTGGTTTTTGAAATATACTAGGTAACTTTGTTTGAAGTAGGGTTATTTTCTCAGTTCAAATATGTATTCCCCATAAAAATTTTCCAATAACTCCCGATAATGGGATAAGGGACATGATCCTCCTCTTTTATAGCCTTAGAATGATACAAGTGTAGTATTTGATCAGTGGTTGATGGAATGTGATCCAAGTGCCTATAATATGCTGGTATATATTAAGTAACTTCATCGATAAGGATATGATAAATCCCTATGTTACTTTCCAAATTATGCTAACAGGCCTCAATTAGAGTGGGGAAATGGGAGCAACCTTGGTTGGAAATTTTAATTTACATATGAATTTCATTTATTTGTTATGATCCCATCAAGAGATGTTTTCAAAATTAATTTCATGACCACAATCAAAATGAGAATGTGATCATAGTCCTACACCACATACTTTATGAAATTATATTGGTAATCCTCCTAGAAGGGTGAAGAATATAAAAATTTCTCTAGAGTATCAACCTATTCGTGTAGATCATGGTAATATGAAACCTTGTCTATTAGGATAGGGACATGTTCTTATCCCTATATTTGTACAGTTGCTGGAATATGATGAAAGATCTCTTATTGTATTAAAATAACATAGTGGCACTTCAGAGGAGTGTGTGTAGGAATATAAGCCTTCACATTCTCAGTTTCCATGATATACTAATAGAATTATATGATTGAATTGGGGATATAGGCTCACTCCATGCCTCCTTACACCATTAGAATATTCTGATTGGATTCATGTGTGTGGGTGGGGCTATGTGCCTCCCCAAGATTGTTGTTGGAAGATGTGGAAGACTTGTCCCATGTGAGAAGGAATGTGAGATTGTTTTTAGGCTGCTATTGAAATAAGATAGTGAGCGTTCTTAGTGGAGGAAGAGATAAAAGATGTCTCTCTTTAGTCTGTAACTTTCCATCACCAATGATATATCCTTAATGCCTAGGTTTGACTGTCTATAGCGGTGATCTGTCAAGTAGGGACCTTTGAAGGTGACTAAAGGACATTGGTGGGATGGTTCTGGTGATAGTGGTTGATAGGATATCTCTTTAGAAGCTCATAAACTAGGTTAGAGCCATAGTTAACCCATTTATCCACCTTTTTTAGGTAAGGAAGATGTTGATCATTATACTATGGGGATTATCTCCATAATCTATTTACAGTGGTAATGGGAATCACGAGTTTCACTGTGGTCTTACCTAAGAGAGATGTGATTTCTAGATTTAGTTTTTTGAAACATATTAGTGTTTCCTTGATGGTCAAGATCTTACCATGTTGGTTGTATTCCAAAACCATGACATTTAACACCCAATGTTGAAGGCGTTGGGTGGGTGAAATTATTTTGTGATCCATGAGGGTTTCTATAAAATTTTGGTTCTAACATAGTTTCTTAGTGATTCTATAACTTCAAATTAAGGGGAGTTGTGTGAGTTAATTTTCAATGATCACAAGGAAAACAATAAACAAGGTCAGTAATTAGTAAAATTATGTGAGTATAACACATAGTTAAACAAATATACAAGGTGTATCCATTTTTTTATTTTCATTGTCTCTTTTATCATTTTCTTAAGTGGAATGTGCAGAATAGAATATCCAAGGTAAACCTAATTAACTTTCATTATTGAATGATTTCACATTATTTTAATCATATATTTTGGTGTATGAGGTGAAAAAAAAAATAATAGAATGTTCGGTCTACCCATCATTTTCATTATTGAATGATTCACATTAGGTTCACCATTTGTTTCTTGAAAAAATCATATGTGTGATTCCCGATGTTTGATAGTGGGTGACTATGTGTGATTGAATAATTTTTTACATCGGTTTCACCACTTATTATCTCTAATGGAAACTCCTAATGGCTCCCAAAGTCATAATAAATAAGTATATGGGTTTACAAAGGTAGGAGATCCTTGGGATTTCTAACCCAAAAACTCTTAAGAACTAAAATTAGTTGAGAGGATGGGAGGTTAGATTCATCTCATTCTTTTTGGTTGAATTATTTATTACTTAAAGTCTCTATTATAGATTTAATATATGTTTGTGAATCTTAAAAAAATCCCAATATGAGAGTTGTTACCCTAAAAAACAATCAGGTTTTGAATACTTGTACATGTGATAAGGTATTATATTAATGAAACTATCTATATGTTTCAAATGTTCTTTATATATTTCTTAATATTTATTAAAAATGGGGGACAATTTATGTTTTTAATCCATATTGATAAACACTATAGAGTTTACTTCTATCAAGGATGGTGATTTGTGTTTTGGGATTTAGATTTAACCTCCAAGAGGCATCCCATGCATCCTGCGAGAACATGAATGAAGACCAAAATAATTTATTTGGAACCACTTAGTGTTCTTTAATGTTATATGAAAAGGAAATTTATGAGGCCATATCAGTATTGGGTGTGGATATTGGGGCTTAGGAAGGTGTCTTAAATATCATATTTATAAGAGTAAGTTGATTCATCATCATTTTCTTTTTATACCAAGATGGATGTCCATGTTTGGGAGGAATTTGTATCATGATGTAGACATGATCAATAAAAATATCTAAGAACACATGAGTTGAGATCATTGTGAGAAACAATTGATAACATATGATCAAACCTTCCATAAATGATATAAGATTATATTTTCATAGGGCTTACATAGTAAGGAGACAATTATATTTTAGAGGGGACTACATAATAAGCATCCCCTTATTAGGATATTTTAATTATGTTAGTTTAATGATCATTGAAAATTTTGAATATCATGTGATTCATGCTTGGTGTGTGAATATAGAGATATCAATGGATCAAACACACTATCTCTAGGTGTAAGACTTATGCATTGAATCAAACCTAATTTAATATGATTAGAAACCTTATGAAGGATATAAAACCACAAGGAAAGGTATGGTATTTGTGTAGATCAGGCATTAAAAAGGAATCCTATGTACCAGGTTTATAATAGGAATTAGAGTCCTTGAAGTTCACTTTAGTTCCTAATATGCTGGTGAATGGGGAGAGACAACAATCCCTGATGAGGTGGGTCCTATGGGAAAGAGTAAAATTAATTTCAAGGGACTTACACCAATTTAGATTCCCATGTTAGATATCAATACTTTCATCATTTAAAAAAAGAGACAAATATTCATTCTTTATTTACTAAAAAATGAAGAGATATGTGAACCATGGAAGGTGTACTAAACATTTTTAGATTGTACAGAGTCCCTTTCAAGGGCATGGAACAAATATGGTTTCATGAGAATGTAACCATGGTCTATTACAATAATTATCTACATAAAAGGGGTACTTATCCAAAGGATCATGGATGGGAATTCACATGGTTTGAGGGTACATATCCAAGTATGCATGCTTGAAATGGAATACATGTCGGAGGGTGTCTGACTGCCATTTTTATGGATGATTTTATAATAAGTATGACACATTTTTTGGTCTCTATCTAACATGTCCAAAGATGTATGTCTAACTTGGATGAAATGAATGAAGATGTCATAGGATGTCTTTTTGATAAGGATGACTTTTCTAGAGGGTTTTTACATGATCTAATAGACATGTCCAAAGGGAATCACATGATCTTGTTGTCATTTATGAAGGGTTTCAAATGATTAGGTGGACATTTCTAAAGTTCATTATCATGAAAAAGGATGACATGTCCATAGGTAATCATGCGATCTTCCTAGAATGTCCAAAGGACATGACATGATCCAAATGATATTCCTAAAGTTTTCCCCCTCATCAGGTGGACATGTTTTAAGGTGTTCATTTGATCAAGTAGACACATTTGGATGTTTCACATGAACTATATGATATGTGTAGATCTCATTGCATTAACCATGTTGACATGTCCCGAGGTTTTCACGTGATCCAACCAACTTTTCCAAAGGGCGTTTCATGATCTGATTGACATATTTGAAGGTCGTTGGATGATCAAGATTACACATATTATGGTATTCACCTGATAAATGAATAGATCACATGAAAAACATTAACCATTTTCATAAAAATCATTGTATCATACTTCACATGCAGTTTCCATCAATTTCAGCGCCCTTCATGAGAACGCCTCATGGTTTGAACATAATTTTCTTATTGAGGCTTCATATGAAAAACATGACATACTGAAGGTCCCTCGTAAGACCCAAAATATGATGAAATATAATTTTTATACATATATATTATATAAGGCCCCAGCCTTAAACCTTACTTAATCTTGAGTTATTACAAGATTACACATTGAGGATCTTTTCGGGTTTAGAGTTTTAGAGAATTAGATCATAAAACTTGCATTACAAACCACATATAAACAAAGTGGTTACATAAAGATAGTATTCTTCATTCCCATCAATGGAAAAATATTTAAAATAAAACATGGATTATTTCTTGACACATCCTTGACTCTATCATCTTATCATGTACCTTTCCCTTGACCTGTGAAAAACATTTCAAAAACTTGGGATGAGCATAAAAGTCAGTATGGGTTAAAAAAAACATGGAAAGGAAACATGAGTTCATATATACATAAGAATGAAATCATACTTTACCCATAAAACATAGGCACTTTAACACACCTCATAAAATCATGAATAAATCATAGAAACCATAAGACATAAAGGTAACTTGAGGCATTCATAACATTCTTACGTAGGGAGTAACCCTCTTGGTTACGTTTGGAATACCCATCACAGTATATTCCCTAAAAATATCTTCGGAGAAACCTTAACGTTTCACTCCTTCGCGTTACCCAATGCATTGGAGAGCTATAACGGGCTCACCCGCCCTTAGTCTATCACGGAACCACCCGTCTTCATAATAATGCCCAAGAACCTCAACATAAACGTATCACATAAAACATGCATAACGGAAACATAACATTTCCACCATTAAATCACAAGATATCAATACCACACATTGATATAAAATATTGTGAAAAACATTTTCAATACCAAAATAAAAGAAAAGTAAAACATGGTATTTATTTTTCTTTTAAAAAAGAAGGTATGGCTTGTAGAGGAATCCGAAACTCAAAAAAACGGTCACGACGGTGGAGAAGTCGTTGTCGCCGCATAAGTACGACAAAAACATTCCCTTTTTTCATTTAGTAAACGCTTCGTATAAAAAAGATTCCTTTTGAATAAACGTAAAAGTCAAAGGGTTTTATACACCGTATAAAAGAAAGTTGTGTATAAAATAAAATATGCCTCAATGAAAGGAGATTGAGACGAAGTCCCATACCTCGTATCCGACTTGACCCGACCGTTCTTTAATGTCCTGAATAATAAACTTGAGTTAATCTCTACTTGCTTATGAACCTTTTTCAAGTTCATTATTCCTTTTATACCATGTTATGAACATCATGTACTCATTTAAGTTAATAATGTTCATTTCGTCGGTATTTGGTTCTTAAGTCAAAAATAGACTTCTTACACATACATGTTGTTAATTTGGTCAAAGGTTCATTATATCCAGAATGGTATTCATGATGTAGATATCATATATGTCATATATATCCAGTACATACATGCATTTATAATATTACATAATCATTTAGAGGTAAGAAATGAAATGCACCGTTCATGGAGACGGTAAGCCGTACGTACGCATGAACACTACTTTCATTTCTATTTCGTATTTTATAAAATGGTATCATAATGATATAAAGGTATATTATAATTCCAGTATAATAACATATATAATATCATTAACATTATCCTTTACACATCCCACATATGGTATTAACGAATCAAATCACTTTTAGGGGGCGGTAGTCCGCATTTCCTAAAATGAAGATATCGTGTTTACCCATAATGGAAACCATAAAGGTATGACCAAAATGAAAAAAACAGAAGCTTAAGGAAAAAATAAACATATTATATATAATATATAAAAATAGTGACATCATAATGGCCACCTTTGAAGGTTTTAAATGAGTATTGAACAATCATCGTTTCGGGAGGCATAATTTCGCCATTCACGGAAACCGTATGTTCTTTAACCATTTGATGTAGTTGTGTGAGAGTGTAGCTCAAATAAATATTATGACAACATTCTAGTATATTAGAGATACTGGTTTTGTTACAAAAGAAGAAAATAAAAAGAGTTTAGGGGGTTGGAGAAGCAAAATAAAACAAATGAACATGAGAGAAAGAATTACCTTTAAAAGCGTAACTCCTTTTGTTTTGAGCCTAAAGGCTTCCTTTGAAAGGACTTTGCCCAAAGGGAATCCTCTAGGATGAGGAGAGGGATGTTTAGAGAGTAAATGGGCAGGGGTTGGCCGAGCCAAAGGCTTGAGTAGTGTGTGAAATGAGGTAGAGCTGGGGGCCTTTTATAAGAGGAGAGGAGGGGCACTTTTGAAAGTAAAGAAATATTACATTATTTGAAAATGTTTTTTGGTTTTAAAAGATCCCAAATTGATATAATTCGTGGATAAGGTGATAAGGGTTCGAAATCCACTCATACAATTGGTTTTGGCCATGTTTAGGTCATATATATTACATTGTCTTTTCATTTTATTTAAATCGTCAAATAATGATGTCATCGCTGCATCATTATTATGTCATAAATAATTAAATTTATTTAATGTCTAAAAATTATAAAAAAAATACTATGATATAGGAAATCGTTTTATCTTTCCAATGAATATTTATAATCAAAATTTGGACTTGTATATCCCCACTTAAAAATTGTTCTTGTAAAACATATTATGTTTGTGTCATTTCCACTTTAACATTAAATAAAAAGTATTTTATGTCATTTCCAAAAAAAAGTGGATCCATGGGGTCCCCAAGTTGGCCCATGGCTTGTCTTGGTCGGCCATGACTCACCCAATAGGTGTAGGATAAGTGTCATGGTGTTTTCACATTCTTATAATATCATTTTTACCTTAAACTACACTAATTACCACTAATCGCGATTAAAAACTTAATAAGTTACTATTCACCAAAAAATTATTTTTATCCCATTGAACCACATTTTACTTCTTAATGACAACCATGTATGTCGGATTTTCAAAATTAAATACACATTTGTGGTAAACTTTCATTTAACTGAAAAATCAGTTTGCTTGATTACCACTTAGTGGTTTCACTATTCATCAAAAATTGAAGTTTTTCAGAAAATTACCAAAAATTCACCCTAAGCTATATTTGATATTCCGAATTCAAAAATGAAGTCTATTTTACAAAATTCAAAACATATAAGTCACATTAATTAATTTAATAATTAATTTCCGCTGCCAGAGCAAATAGCGTGTTTTTACAAAACAATAAGTATCAAAAGATTGACACTAGTTTAAGTCCAATTTCAATGTAAAATTGATTCCAATGACCACCATTGGATAAAATGGTAAAAATATATTCTAATTTCACTTCAAAACCAATTCAAAACATAATCTAATCATATAAATAAATTAGATTAAAAATCAGTTTTGATGTAAAATGCAGTATTTTTCACTATTCATTAAAAAATGAACATTATCAGAAAAATACCAAAAATTCACACAAGGTAAATTTTGATGTCCCAATCATAAAGAATAAGTTTATTTTGACAAACATAGTTTATAAAATTGTCAAAATAAAGATTCAAAAATGGTTTGCCATCAAAAGGCACTAAAACAATCTTTTAAGAATATTAGTGTATTTCATGCATAAGATTGTATTAATTTTAAGCCTCTATAACACTATCTTAATCATTAAAAGACATAGATAAAAATATCTATTATTCATTACTTACTTGGGATGTTGCATCCTTCCCCCCTTTAGAAAATTGCGTCCCCGCAATTTATTTACTTGTCAAATAAATGGGGGTACTTATCCCTCATTGCATTTTCAGATTCCCATGTTGCCTCTTCAATCATGTGGTTTTTCCACAAAACCTTTACCTGGTGAATCACTCTATTCCGTAACACCTGCTCCCTGTGGTCAAGAATCTGGACCGGTTGTTCCTCATAAGATAGGTTCTCTTCCAGCTGAACTACCTCTGGACTCAAAACATGAGATGGATCTGGCATGTACTTTCTCAACATTGAAACGTGAAAAACATTGTGTACCTGAGATAAACTCGGAGGTAAATCCACTCAGTATGCAACTGATCCAACTCTTTCCAGAATTTCATATGGTCCAACGAACCTTGGACTCAACTTTCCTTTCTTACCAAATCTCATCACACTTTTCCAAGGAGAAACCTTGAGAAAAACATGATCACCTACCTCGAAAGAGAGATCCTTCCTCCTGTTGTCCGCATAACTTTTCTGCCTGCTCTAAGCTGTTCTCATGTGTTTCTGAATCAGCTGAACTTTTTCTGCCATCTCTTCTACCAATTTTGGTCCCATTAACTTCCTTTCACCCACTTCATCCCAGAAAGCTGGAGTTCGACACCGCTTCCCATATAATGCCTGAAATGGTGCCATCTGTATACTGGAATGGAAACTGTTATTATATGAAAACTCACCCAAAGAAAGATGTTGGTCCCAACTTCCCTGATAATCCATAGAACAAGCTCGTAGCATATCCTCCAATGTCTGGATTGTTCGTTCTGACTGCCCATCTGATTGAGGATGAAAAGCTGTGCTAAAATTTTATTCAGTACCCAACGACTTCTGAAGGCCTTTCCAAAAGTTAGAAGTAAACCTGGGATCACGATCCGATACAATGGAGAGAGGAACTCCATGTAACCTGACTATCTTTTTAAGATACAAACGGGAAAGTTGATCAAGATAGAAAGTATCTCGTATAGCAAGGAAATGAGCAGATTTGGTCAAGCGATCAACAATAACCCAGATTGCATTATTACCTCGAGATGTCTTCGGTAATCCAACAACAAAATCCATGGATATATTCTCCCATTTCCACTCTGGCACTAGTAAAGGCTGAAGCATCCCTTTCGGTAACTGCCACTCTGCTTTAACCTGCTGACAAGTCAAACACTTCACAGTAAAATCAGCAATATCTCTTTTCATTCCATCCCACCAGTAATACTCCCGCAGATCTCTATACATCTTAGTACTGCCCGGATGAACTGAAAACGGAGAACTATGAGCTTCACATAACAACTCTCTCTTCAACTGTGAATCACAAGGCACACACAGTCTCTTCCCAAATCTCAAAACACAATCATTATCAATGTTGAATTCAGGCAACTTACCTTTCTGAACCAGCTCTACCTTTTTCTGCAACTCACTGTCTTGCTTCTGTGCTTTCTTGATTCTATCTGATAGAGATGATCTCACTGATACCTGAAACAAAACAGAAGGACTTCCTGCACCAACAACTTCTATGCAAAAGTTCATCAAATTGTTTACCAAAGGATCATGTTCCAAACGCAACATTGTTAATGAAGCATTACTTTTTCGACTCAAAGCATCAGCCACTTTATTTTCTTTTCCCGGATGGTAATGAATTGTACAATCATAATCCTTGATTAATTCTAGCCATCTCCTCTGTCTCATGTTTAACTCTTTCTGAGTGAATATATGCTTTAAACTTTTGTGATCGGTATATATTTCACACTTTACTCCATACAGATGATGCCTCCAAATTTTTAAAGCAAAAACAACAGCAGCTAATTCCAAATCATGTGTAGGGTAATTTACCTCATGAGTTTTCAACTGTTGTGAAGCATAAGCAATTACCTGATCATTCTGCATTAGGACGCAACCAATTCCTTTCAATGAATCATCACTGTATATAACAAACTCACCATTCCTGTAAGGTAGTGCCAAAACTGGAGCATTCACCAATCTTCTATTCAATTTCTGAAAACAATCATCACATTCTTTTGTCCAGATAAACTTAACACCCTTCTGAGTTAGCTTAGTCATTGGACTAGATAACCGTGAAAAATTTCTAACAAACCTTCGGTAATATCCCGCCAAACCAAGGAAGCTACGAATCTCGGTTACATTTGTGGGTCTTGGCCAATCTTCTACAACTTTTGTTTTTGCAGGATCAACAGTTATTCCATCTTTAGAAACAATGTGCCCAAGGAAAGAAATTTGTTGCAACCAAAACTCACACTTGCTGAATTTTCCATACAGTTTATTTTCTTTTAAGGTTTGTAAGATAACCCTTAAATGTCTTTCATGATCTTCTTTACTTTTAGAAAACACCAAAATATCATCAATAAAAACCACCACAAACTTATCCAAGAACTCATGGAAAATTCTATTCATTAAGTCCATGAATACAGCAGGTGCATTGGTTAGCCCAAAAGGCATTACTACAAATTCATAATGGCCATATCTCGTACGGAACGCGGTCTTCGGAATATCTGCCTCCTTTACCTTCAGCTGATGGTACCCCGATCTCAAGTCAATCTTTGAAAAAAACTGAGCTCCCTGGAGCTGATCAAACAAATCATCAATATAAGGCAAAGGATATTTGTTCTTAACAGTGATATTATTCAAGGCTCTATAATCAATGCAAAGTTTCATAGAACCATCTTTCTTTTTAACAAATAAAACAGGAGCACCCCATGGTGATGTGCTAGGTCTAATGAAACCTTTCTCTAATAAATCATGCAATTGCTCCTTCAACTCTAAAAGTTCAATTTGTGCCATTCGATAAGGGGGTTTTGAAATTGGCTTAGCATCAGGAACTAAGTCAATAGTAAACTCAACTTCCCGATCTGGTATTATTCCAGGCAACTCATCAGGAAAAACATCAGGATACTCATTTACCACTGGCACATCATTAATCTGAACAGTTCCTTTATTTTCAATGACGTGTGCAAGGTAACATTCATTTCCATCTTTTACAAGTTTCTCGGCCTCTTGATAAGTTATCAAAAGTAAGGGTTCATTATTGTAAACAAACTGAAAGACTTTCTGAAAAGAAACTTCTTTAGCTCTACAGTCAATCTTAGCATGGTAAATAGAGACCCAATCCATACCCAGGATAACATCAAACTCTACTAGAGGTAGAACAATAAGGTTTGCAAGTAGGTTTTTTCCACAGATAAGGATAGGAAGATTCTTATAAATTCTTTTTGCCTCGACACTTCCCCCAAGTGTTTTTACAAAAAGTTCAGGAGTCATTTCTTGAGATGGTATTCCCATTTTACTAGAAAAGGTTTCAGAGATGAAAGAATGTGTAGACCTTGAATCAAACAACACACTGGCATAATCTGAGAAAACAAACAAAGTACCTGATACAACTTCATTTGATGGCCCAACATCTGCTGAAGTAGTTGCAAAGGATTTCACCACCCCTTTCTGCTTGTAGTCCAACTGCTTCCCATCACTCAAGCTCTTTGCCGGACACTCGTTTGCATAGTGACCCATCTCATTGCACTTATAACACTTAACTAACTGTAAATAAAACTTGTTCTTACCTTCACCTTGATCCTTTTCAGTGCAATCACGAGCCTTATGTCCCATATTACCACATCGGTAGCACATCCCAGAATTCAGAAGATATTCCCCAGCATGCCTTTTTCCACATTTATCACAAACTGGAAACTTAGTTTTCTTACCATCAGACTTTTTTGAAGAATTCTTACCTTTCTCCTGCCACCTCGGTCTCTTCTTCTGTTGGTTGTTATAGAAAACTTGGTCATCGGCAAACTCCATTTCCACCTTCTCAGCACATCGAAAAAGCTTTTCATAACTTTTAAACTCACGAGAAGCCAATGCCCTTCGATATTTTGGCTTTAATCATGAGTAAAAATGATTGATTTTACTATCAAGGACCCGGATAAAATTTGGAGCATACCTTGCCAATCGAGTGAACCTTTCCTCATAGGCAGCCACTGAGTCTTCTTCTTGCCTCAATTCCAAGAATTGCTTTTCCATCCTAAGTCGAACAGACTTAGGAAAATACTTCTCAAGAAACATACCTTTGAATTCATCCCAGTCGAGAGCATCAAGCTCATCAGTGTCCCTGATATTTTTAACCATCGACCACCACTGATCTGCTTCACCCTCCAAACGATAAATAGAAAGACTAACCTTTTGATTGTCTGAACACCCCATGACATCAAAAATCTTCTCCAGTGCTTTAATCCACCCTTCAGCTAGCACAGGGTCAGATGATCCTCTGAATGATGGGGGATGTTGCCTCATGAAATGTTCCACCACTGACATGTTCCTCTACGGTTGATCTGGCTGATCTCGTGCATGGATACCACCACCATTTATTGCTTGAGTCAATTGCGCCATTACTGCAACAAACTGTTCAGTTCCAATTCCGACCATTTCTGGATGCTGATTCGGAAGGTTATTTCCTTCTGTTTGCCTTCCTAGCACTGCTTCCCTGTTTTCTCTGCGGAAAACCATTCTGAACAAACATGTCTTAGATGAAGCAACATGGTAATCTTCAAATGCTATATCACTTCAAAAAAATATTTTTGGATAATTATTTAATATAATTATAACTCCTAAAGTTATCTAAACCAACCTTTGATACCAACTATAAGGCCCCAGCCTTAAACCTTACTTAATCTTGAGTTATTACAAGATTACACATTGAGGATCTTTTCGGGTTTAGAGTTTTAGAGAATTAGATTATAAAACTTGCTTTACAAACCACATATAAACAAAGTGGTTACATAAAGATAGTATTCTTCATTCCCATCAATGGAAACATATTTAAAATAAAACATGGATTATTTCTTGACACATCCTTGACTCTATCATCTTATCATGTACCTTTCCCTTGACCTGTGAAAAACATTTCAAAAACTTGGGATGAGCATAAAACTCAGTATGGGTTAAAAAAACATGGAAAGGAAACATGAGTTCATATATACATAAGAATGAAATCATACTTTACCCATAAAACATAGGCACTTTAACACACCTCATAAAATCATGAATAAATCATAGAAACCATAAGACATAAAGGTAACTTGAGGCATTCATAACATTCTTACGTAGGGAGTAACCCTCTTGGTTACGTTTGGAATACCCATCACAGTATATTCCCTAAAAATATCTTCGGAGAAACCTTAACGTTTCACCCCTTCGCGTTACCCAATCCATTGGAGAGCTATAACGGGCTCACCCGCCCTTAGTCTATCACGGAACCACCCGTCTTCATAATAATGCCCAAGAACCTCAACATAAACATATCACATAAAACATGCATAACGGAAACATAACATTTCCACCATTCAATCACAAGATATCAATACCACACATTGATATAAAATATTATGAAAAACATTTTCAATACCAAAATAAAAGAAAAGTAAAACATGGTATTTATTTTTCTTTTAAAAAAGAAGGTATGGCTTGTAGAGGAAGCCGAAACTCAAAAAAACGGTCACGACGGCGGAGAAGTCGTTGTCGCCGCATAAGTACGACAAAAACGTTCCCTTTTGTCGTTTAGTAAACGCTTCGTATAAAAAAGATTCCTTTTGAATAAACGTAAAAGTCAAAGGGTTTTATACACCGTATAAAAGAAAGTTGTGTATAAAATAAAATATGCCTCAATGAAAGGAGATTGAGACGAAGTCCCATACCTCGTATCCGACATGACCCGACCGTTCTTTAATGTCCTGAATAATAAACTTGAGTTAATCTCTACTTGCTTATGAACCCTTTTCAAGTTCATTATTCCTTTTATACCATGTTATGAACATCATGTACTCATTTAAGTTAATAATGTTCATTTTGTCGGTATTTGGTTCTTAAGTCAAAAATAGACTTCTTACACTTACATGTTGTTAATTTTGTCAAAGGTTCATTATATCCAGAATGGTATTCATGATGTGGATATCATATATGTCATATATATACAGTACATACATGCATTTATAATATTACATAATCATTTAGAGGTAAGAAATGAAATGCACCGTTCATGGAGACGGTAAGCCGTACGTACGCATGAACGCTACTTTCATTTCTATTTCGTATTTTATAAAATGGAATCATAATGATATAAAGGTATATTATAATTCCAGTATAATAACATATATAATATCATTAACATTATCCTTTACACATCCTACATATGGTATTAACGAATAAAATCACTTTTAGGGGGCGGTAGTCCGCACTTCCTAAAATGAAGATATCGTGTTTACCCATAATGGAAACCATAAAGGTATGACCAAAATGAACAAAACCAAAGCTTAAGGAAAACATAAACATATTATATATCATATATAAAAATAGTGACATCATAATGTCCACCTTTGAAGGTGTTAAATGAGTATTGAACAATCATCGTTTCGGGAGGCATAATTTCGCCATCCACGGAAACCGTATGTTCTTTAACCATTTGATGTAGTTGTGTGAGAGTGTAGCTCAAATAAATCTTATGACAAAATCCTAGTATATTGAAGATACTGTTGTTGTTACAAAAGAAGAAAATAAAAAGAGTTTAGGGGGTTGGAGAATCAAAATAAAACAAATGAACATGAGAGAAAGAATTACCTTTAAAAGCGTAACTCCTTTTGTTTTGAGCCTAAAGGCTTCCTTTGAAAGGATTATTCCCAAAGAGAATCCTCTAGGATGAGGATAGGGATGTTGAGAGAGTAAATGGGCAGGGGTTGGTCGAGCCAAAGGCTTGAGTAGTGTGTGAAATGAGGTAGAGGTGGGGGCCTTTTATAAGAGGAGAGGAGGGGCACTTTTGGAAAGTAAAGAAATATTACATTATTTGAAAATGTGTTTTGGTTTCAAAAGGTCCCACATTGATATAATTCGTGGATAAGGTGATAAGGGTACTAAATCCACTCATCCAATTGGTTTTGGCCATGTGTAGTTCATAGATATTACATTGTATTTTCATTTTATTTAAATCGTCAAATAATGATGTCATCACTGCATCATTATTATGTCATAAATAATTAAATTTATTTAATGTCTATAAATTATAAAAAAACTACTATGATATAGGAAATCCTTTTAGCTTTCCAATGAATATTTATAATCAAAATTGGGACTTGTATAACCCCAGTTAAAAATTGTTCTTGTAAAACATATTATGTATGTGTCATTTCCACTTTAACATTAAATAAAAAGTATTTTATGTCATTTCCCAACAAAAGTGGATCCATGGGGTCCCCAAGTTGGCCCATGGCTTGTATTGGTCGGCCATGACTCACCCAATAGGTGTAGGACAAGTGTCATGGTGTTTTCACATTCTTATAATATCATTTTTACCTTAAACTACACTAATTACCACTAATCGCGATTAAAAACATAATAAGTTACTATTCACCAAAAAATTATTTTTATCCCATTGAACCAAATTTTACATCTTAATGAAAACCATGTATGTCAGATTTTCAAAATTCAATACAAATTTGTGGTAAACATTCATTTAACTGAAAAATCAGTTTGCTTGATTACCACTTAGTGGTTTCACTATTCATCAAAAATTGAAGTTTTTCAGAAAATTACCAAAAATTCACCCTAAGCTATATTTGATATTCCGAATTCAAAAATGAAGTCTATTTTACAAAATTCAAAACATATAAGTCACATTAATTAATTTAATAATTAATTCCCGCTGCCAGAGCAAATAGCGTGTTTTTACAAAACAATAAGTATCAAAAGATTGACACTAGTTTAAGTCCAATTTCAAAGTGAAATTGATTCCAATGACCACCATTGGATAAAATGGTAAAAATATATTCTAATTTCACTTCAAAACCAATTCAAAATAAAAATCTAATCATATAAATAAATTAGATTAAAAAGCAATTTTGATGTAAAATGCAGTATTTTTCACTATTCATTAAAAAATGAACATTATCAGAAAAATACCAAAACTTCACACAAGGTAAATTTTGATGTCCCAATAATAAAGAATAAGTTTATTTTGACAAACATAGTTTATAAAATTGTCAAAATAAAGATTCAAAAATGGTTTGCCATCAAAAGGCACTAAAACAATCTTTTAAGAATATTAGTGTATTTCATGCATAAGATTGTATTCATTTTAAGACTCTATAACACTATCTTAATCATTAAAAGACATAGATAAAAATTTCTATTATTCATTACTTACTTGGGATGTTACATCTTACATCATTTTGATGAATATTTATTAAATTTCATAAATATATGTTTGAGAACCATAATATTTTAGTGCATTTGGAAACCTAGAAAAATAAAAACTGGTCCATAAGTGGGCTACATCATATCCTACAATGTTCTTCATAACTAGAACCCTTCTGATACATATCATATATAATAAATTTCTTTATAAACTAGTGAAAGGAAATAAAAGGAAGGGTGATCCCATAAGTTTTATAAGCGTAAATAAGGTAGATACATAATTATAACATGAAAATAAGGGTATGAGAAAATGATCATAACATTTGACAACAATAGCCTTTATATCAGAAATCATAATCATAATTCATGGAAGACAGATTGGCATTTCATAATAAAATAATCATAAGGGAATAAAAATGATCCATGATAGCATAAAATTGTCATAAGAAATGGAATATGTGGCATACACATAATTAAATAAAATAATTTCCATAATATTCAGGGCTCACTACCAAGACCAACATACTAGACAAAGTCCCTTTCTGAAAAGGTTTCACTCCCCATTCAAGCCCCATTTTACTAAATAAGGTTCAATTCACATTAAAGCTTGTATTACTAAATTAAGTTCACTCCCCATTCCAGTATAATCTATCTCATGAGATATAGATCTATATCTAATAAATCAGATAGATATATTGGTCCCACCCATAACATAATGATAACAATATTTATGTGTGCTACAAGATCATAAACATTCATCATATCAGAACACGTTAAATGAAATGGGTACTATAAAAAATTAATCACATCAAAACGTATGAAAAAAAGAAAGGCTTCGTAATAATTTAATCATAGAATAACTCATGATAATAATTGGGTTTCATAATAATTTTATTATGTTATAACCCATGGAATAGAAATGAGTTTCATTGACATCATTCTCTCAAGACATAAACCATTCAGAGAAAGAATATGGATGGTGTATTGTGATCACATCCCAAGTAAGTAATTGGGAATGCCAAAAAATTCCATATTATATGAAAAAAATTAAAACTTCATTTAAAATAGTTCAGGAATAAAATATCCTTTCCTGTTTGAAAAATTATTTTTAAATTGTAAAACCTTTTCAATTTTTTTTTGAAATTACCGTGAAGGCATATAAAAGATGCTATAAAAATCATTTAAATTTTTTTTACAACTAATTTTTTTTCAAAACCCTTTTCATTGAAATTGATCTTAAAATTTCATTAAAAAACATTTTTGAATACATTTTTAGAAAACATAGTTTTCGAATAAAATAAATTTCTGACTGAAAAGAGAAATAATCATATTTTATTAATTTTTTTATTAATTTTATGGAGTAAAAAATAGTGAAAAAATACTATCATCACTTTAAAATATCATGGATAACCATAAAAAAATAAATATAATGAGAATTCTTGGTAGGTATTTCATGAGATTTAAATGTTTTAGGCTTAATCAAAAAAAATCCCAATAAGCAATGAGAATATAACATAAAATTTTTACCACTTTGGTATCATTGATTCTTAAGAGTCATAAAGTAATAACATAAAATTTAACTTAAAATATTACAATGATTTAAAAATTAATGATATTACATGTCAAAGGATTTGTATATACACCTTATGAATGAATATAGGTGCATACATATCAAATAAGGAAAGTTGAGAAAAAATCCCTTTCCGATTTTGAAGCTTTTTAACTATAAACCCCATGAAAGATAGACACTCAAATAGATATGTAACTAAAAATAATTTTAATTATAATAATCATAAAATAAATTCATGTTTATTATATAAATCACATATATGAAATAGGTGGTGAATGTAACATGTGTATCACAAAAGTAAAAAGTGAGATGAAAATCCATATCCCTAAGTCTTGAATTTTGTCATTCTCATCCAAACCTCATATATAATAAATAAAATATTATTATAAATATGTTAATTATAAAAATTCATATATATCATACCATATATTATTTTCTTATGACTTTTAATTTCCCTTCTATTAATGATGTCTTGTTAAAGTTACATTTCAAGTAAAAATATATTTGATTTTCACATATGTTTTTATTTTTAAATATTTTTATCCTATTACATTAATCATTATTTCATAAATTAAAGAGTGAAAATCATGATATAAATACCATATAAAATTAGTATTCAAGTATTTATAATAATCTATTAAATATATAAGAATGAAATAAAATACACTAATCATAGAGACAGTTGGTCGCACGTACACAAGAAAGAAGTTTTTGATTTCTTGTTGGATTGAAAGAAATAATATTATATGACATGTTATCAATAAATAATATCATTGATGTCATATATAAAAATATTCTTATTAAAATCAACCCTAATATATTCCATATAAATAGTGAACAAATCGCATCGCTTAGCGAGATGGTAGTCTGTCGTACACACGAATAACATCATCTTATTCCCCTAAAATAGAAAGAATGATGGTACATGCAATATAATAATTGTGGAATGATAAAAAAATCATAAATAACATATATATAATATATATAAAATAAATATATCATTATGACCATCCTTGGGATGTGGTAATGGAAAACGAATGACATCGGTTCTCGAGGTGGTAGTCTTCCGTACAAATGAATGATGAATTTGAAAATAGTTTGATAAAATCATAGATGATTGTAGGTAATTAACTTAGCATAAAAATATCTTTTTATAAAAAATATAAAAATGTTTTTATATAATCATGATACAAATTTAATTTATCATTTTAGAGGACGAAATAAATAAAAAATGCTCATTGATGAATGTTACCTCTTCTTTGGGTATCCTCCTTAGGCTTGTGCCAAAAGCCTTACTATGATTCATTTATGGCCAAAATAAGGCTTATATAATAAGGTAGGGAATTTGGCAAGTTATTTTGGTAGTTATTGGAATAACAAAATAGGTTTTAATGTGTGAATAAGATAGTAGACTGTGTGGCCATTTATAAGTGCGAGAGATGAGACACATGTTATTTTTTAAAAGAAATTAGTTCTCCAATGTTTTTCATATGTAAAAAGGGTAATAATTAGATCATTATAAAAAATTAAAGTTTAAATGGTCTAAATATTTCTATCCAATAGTTTTTTAATAAGTTTATATTTTATTTTTACCCATATGTTTTTAGTCTAAACCCCAATAAATCCATTTTTAACTTAACATGAGTAATTAATTTTTTCAACATTTACTGTTAATTTTGGTAAAAAATGAAGTTGAGAATATTATAAATTAGTAATTATTTTTATTAAAATTATTGAATTAATTTTTAAAAATTCAATATACATATGTGGAAAAAATTAATTTAAAATTAATCTCACAGACGTGATGACAAAACAGTTTTTTTTAAGGAAAAAGGTTCAAATGTTTAGAATGTTTTTATATCCATTTTGGATGTAAAATTAATTCAAATGAAATAAATTGGATTAATTGATTTATAATTGAACTAATTATTCATTAAAATGGATTTAATAAATAATTTTACTTCATAAGAAATTTAAAAAATGGAAATTTTCAATTAAAGTTTAGTTTTTTCACTATTCGTCAAAAAAATGAAACTTTTCAGAAAAATACCCAAAAAACACCCTAATATAATTTTGAAATTATGAATTAAAAAATTATTTATATTTTATAAAATTAATTCTCTAAATGTTTAAAAAATTAATTTTATTATTTTCTATATAATCACATAAAAATAAACTTTTTGGGGAAAATAATATTTTTAAAATGTATAATGGATTTATTGAAAATTTTTGATGTTTTTACTAATATTTATAATTTATATATTAAAGAAATACATTATATATAAAATTTAGTTACTAAAATTAATATCACTAAGTTATTGTCTAGGTTATAACAGTCTAGTTTAAATAGATATAATAATAATATATCATGGTTTTGTTCAAACTTAGTCTCATGTGCAATGAAAACAAATCTAATGTTACATTTAAGGAAAGATATAAATGGTGTTTAATATAATTAAATCTTAAGTTGGAGTTGTGTGTAACACAATATATCAAAGACATTTAATTTATTCAAAAATAATAATTTATAAAAACTTGGGGTGTTACATTCTACCCCCCCTTAAAATGAAATTCTCTATCGAGATTCATCATTTTGATACAAACAATGAGGATAATTATGACTCATAATATGATCCGGTTCCCAGGTATCTTCCTCAAACATCTGGATTCACCATAAAACATTTACTAGGTGGGTTGTCTTTTTTTGAAGGACTTTCTCTGTGTGATTCAGAATCTCTACTAGTTTCTCCGGAAAATAAAAAATATTACTCCATCGGTATGACCACCGAGTTCAGTACATGTGAAGGGTCAAGTATTTACTTCCTCAAGAGATATACATAAAATCCATCATGTAATTGAGAGATATTAGGTGTATTTTACATGAGAAAGGCTACCATTCTGATATGATCAAGAATATCAAAGGGACCAATATACCTAGGTTTTAATTTCCTATGATTCTAAAATCTGATAACATTATTCCATGGAGAAAATCTTGGAAACACATTATCAAAAACTTCGCATTATATATCACGATGATGATTTTTTGTATAATTTTTCATTGAATCTAAGATTCCTTGATGTGATACTGAACAAATCTAACCTTCTCTACCATTTCTTTATCAATATCATTTTTTAATAGATTTTTTTCCCTACTTTATTCCATCACATTGTATATCTACATTTATTTAACAGGAGGGATTAATAAGGATCCATATGAATTATTGTGTGAAAGATAATGTTGTAAGAAAACTCAACTAGAGGAAGTTTTTGATCCAAAAAACCTTTTAAATACAGAGAAAAAGATCTCAAAAATAACCTCTAGGGTTTGAATTTTTATTTCATACTGTTCATCTGTTTGGGAATTGTACACAGTGTTGAAATTCCATTCCTTATAAATATAGGGATGAAAAATTCAATAAACCTTTTATTAAAACTTGGATCCTAATCATGTACATTAGAATGTGGTACTCTATGAATCATTAAAACTGCCTTGATTTATATACTATAATGTCGATCTAGAGAGAAGTCTTCTCTCATAGAGATGAAGTGTGCTAACTTATTAAGGTGAACAATTGAAAACCATATAAAATATTGATGTTTAGACATTTTGTGAAGTCCAATGAAAAAATACACGGTGATGTTCTTCCATTTTCATTCTAGTATAGGTAATAAATGACACATTCCATTATAATTTTGTCTTTCGGCCTTAACCTACTGATATACTAAGCACCTAGACATAAAATTTGTGATATATCTCTTCATTCCATCTCAACAGAATTATTCATTCAAATCACTATAGTTCCTTATACTTCTAGGATAAATAGAGAATGGTGAACTATGATCCTCCCTCTTCATGTCTTGTACGGAATGAACACGTATATTGTTCTTAAACCTTATCATTATTTCATAATCACTGTTAAACATAGGAACATTTCTATCCTTATTTTACTTATCTACACCTTCATTCTGAACCTCTTTAATATTAACTTTGATATATGGTTGAACATTTAATTGAGAAAGCTAATATATTTAACCTTACTTCATATTTTCCCGATCTATCCTTTAAAAATCAAAAAAATTGGATCTTTTTTAATACTCATCGTAGATAAGATAGCATGATCGTTGCGACTCAAGGCATCAACCACCTTGTTCCTAGGGTGGTAATGTATTGAGAAGTCATAATCCTTAATATGAACTTTCCATATTATCTGGTTCATGGTAAAATCCTTCTCTTTTAATGTATACTTTAAAATTTAATGATAATTATTTATATCACAATTTTCTCTATAAATATGATTCCTACATATTTTCAAATAAAATATTACCGCAGATTAACACCAAATCATGAGTTGGGTAATTTTTCTCATGAATCATCAATTTTTAGGAAGTATATTATATAACAGTGTCATTATTAATAAGAAAATATCCCGATAACTTCCTAGATTCATTAAAATATATTCATATTGTCCATACCTAGTATGAAATTAGGTATTCAGTGTATCCTTCTTCTTGAACCTCAATTGATGATATTGAGAATGAAGGTCAATCTTGGAAAAGTATTGAACATCATCTTTTAGATTAAACAAGTCATCAATATGGGGGAGAGCACACTTGTTCCTAATTTTCATATTGTTCAGCTTGTGATAATCAATATAGAGTTGCATTGATGCATCTTTCTTTTTCAAAAAAAGAATAGGTTCACCCAACGATGATACACTTGTAAAAATGGTTTTGTTATCATGGTTTTCTAAGAGTTTTTCAAAAATTCCTACAACTCAATCGAGAATATTATATAGGGAGTACATGAAAATAATGAAGAACTATGTTTGATTTCTATTAAGAACTCAACTTCACATTTTTGGGAGATATTAGGTAATTCATTCACAGATACATCAAAAAATTATTGAAGAATAAGCATATCGTCGATGTCAAGTTTCTCCCCAAACATATGAGATAAACACCACTTCTAAATGGGAATTATTACCCACATAATAGATGGAATCTCCTTAGGAAGTTCATAATTTTCATCACATTAATAGAGGATAGATGGTTAGTTTGGAATATCGAACATGAATTTACTTCCTTGACAATTGATGTGTGATTTGTTTAGAAGAAACTAATCTATGTCAAGGGAAAAATAAAATTAATCTTGAGGTAAAATGAAAATATTTGTGGAATCACATTTCAAATAACACAAAACAAATAAAAATCATATACTTGAAATGTGATCACATACCAGTTTAGGTTTTCAATACTAATTACACATCTAATCATTTTGGTGGAATCTTGACAACCTTATAAAATTCTTTAGATAAGGAAGAATGGATATATCAAAAGTCAAATAAGACACCAGAAATTCTAGAGTGGATGTTATGTGTAACTTCCACAACATCATTATCACACCCATCATCATAAATAGTGATCACATGAGACTTTCCCTTATCCATTTTATTAAGAGGTTGCTGATGTCGATCATCATCATTAACACTCGAGTTTGGGAACTGGTTAGGACAATTCCCATTCTCCTTACTCTTGAAGCACCGAAGTGAGGGAGGGTAATTCTATGCAGGTTTCCAAATATTTACATCATTAAAAAACATCTTATCATCACTTTAAAAATTAATTTCCTAATTAACTTTCCTTTCACACTAAAAAACAATTACTTTCTACCAAGGAATATTTTATACATGTATCTTCTGAAGGTTTTATCATAAATTAAATCTTATCTCCATGGTTATTATATTTTCATTTGAACTCAATCTTCCTTTTCTTATCAAACCTATGATATTGATATGTAACTCTAGCCTCTATTTAAACCTTGATAGCACATTGAAAAATATATTCATATCTAATGAAGTCTTTTATGGCTAACGACTATCAGAAACATACATTAAAGACACTAAACAATTGACCAAACTTACTATTATGTGGGGTGATAATACCAGTAACATACCTCACAAGACTTGTAAAATTTTCATTATAGGTACAAAAAGATTGATGATAATTTTTCTTTAACTCTAGGATGTCCTTATACATCTTTATATGATGAGTAAAGGAAAGTATATATTGAATAAAAAGTTCTTCATCTTCTCCAAATCCATGGAGTCAATTTAATCATATTTTCTCATATTCTTGATAAGATTCCTACATTGATATACTTAATCCTCCAAATGGTAATAAACATAAATTAATTTTTCATTTTCCAAATAATAGATAATAGAAAATATCTTTTCAGTAGAAATGATAAAATTTTCAAAAACAAGTGGATCATAAGACCCACTTAAATAAGTTTATCATATCCTCATGAAGGAATAAATAGAATTTTCTTCACTCCTTTATTTGTTTTGGAGCCTGGTAAGATTCATTGCTTGATAAAGTTGGGTGAGAATAGAAAAAAGATATTTTATTTCAGATACCATAATATGTGAAACCGAAGATTTTTTTCATTCAATGTAAAATTCTATTTAAATCCTTTAAGACGTTTCATAAAGAGTGTGTGAATTTCTATAGAATATCCCCTGGGGGTTTCAAACTAGGGGTACAGTAAGGCCCATTATCATGCACCTATTCCTGTTCGATTATAGATCAATATTGTGTCTTATTAGTTGTTAAAATTAGGTACATATATTCTAGGGACACATTTACTTTTAGTATCTTAACATGGAATTATCATAATAAAACCACTCCGTCTACACTTTACCAAAATTCCAAAACATTTTCCTCTACTGTGACTCATCCTTGGACTTCTCCTTATACATGTGCTTAGGAATATCACTAAGGTTTTCTCATTATAGTTACCAAATTTTAAATAAACCTTTACTTTGATACCAAATACAATGATACATGATTTTCGGAAATAGATATAAAATCATTTTTATGAATATTTCTTAAATTATATTAATAAAGACCATATAATCATAATAGTTTTCTTTGTTTGATAATTTTGAAACATGAACACTAGTCCACAAGTTAGATGATTCATCTCATAATGTGTTACTCATAAAAGAACCCTTCCTTAAAATTTCATATATAATACATACAGTTATTACCCTGGGAAAACAAACTAAAGAAAGGGTGAGCCTATATGCTCAATAGGGGTAAAAAAGGGGGATATGTAATCATCACCAGATCATAAGGGTTTGAGACCATGTACATAACATTTGGAAAAAATAACCCATATATTAAAGATAATAATCATGATTCATGGAATAAATATTGGTAGTTCATAATGCATCAATCACATGGTAATCAAATAACATGATCCATGAGATAATAACATTATAAAAAGATATGGAATTTTCAGTATACATATAGTTTTGGAATAAAACATATTTCTGACTAAAATGAAAAACAATGATTAATTTTATTAAATATTTTATGAATTATCTTAAATAACAAACTATGGAAAAATGAAACCATTAATTTAAGATATCATGGATAAATAGTGGATCAGATTTCAATATACGAGACTTAATCATAAACAACCCCAATAAACAATGATATTGAAACATAAAATCTTTACCAATTTGGTATAAATAATACATAAGACACATTAAGTAATAACATATAATAAATCATAAAATATCATGATGATTAATAAATTAATGATATTACATTTCAAATTGGTTTTATATACTCCTCATAAAATTTTATAGGTGCATGCGTCTCAATGAAGGCAAATTGATACAAAAAATCCCTTACCGATTTGGTAACTTTTTTACCGTAAACCTCAGGAAAAAGAAATTGTAAAATGGATATGTAAGTAAAAATAATTTTAATTTGAATCATCATAAAATATATTCATGGGTATTATATAAACCAAATATAATAAATAGTTAGTGAATATATCATGTGTCTCACAAAAGAAAAAAGTGCTATATAAATCCTTTACCCTAACCCTTGACTTCCACAGTACACAATAAAACTTCCTATATAATAAATATATGTTTATTATAAATAAATTATATAATAGAAAATCATATATAACATAAAATATATTATTTTCTTATTGCCTTTTATTTCTCATTTACTATTGATAAAGTTACATTTTGGGTAATAGCCTCTTTGTTTTCTGTATGTGCTTTGATTTGTTAATTTTTTCATCATATATTTATAATGATTTCATAATATCCTAAACAATATCCACTATGTAAATACCATATATAATCGTTATATATGTAATTATAATAATATATAAAATATATAAATAAGAAATTAAATACACCATTCATGTAGATGTCATGCTGTACGTAAGGATGAACAATGTTTCCATTTTTTTATTGATAAAAGAAAAGAAAATTATATGATACATTATCATTAAAAAATAAATTTTATGAAATATAAATCACATTTTTATTAAAAACTTACTAAATATATTCCATGTAAATAATGAAGGATTCACATAGCTTAGACGTAGTAGTCCACCATACACATGAAAGACGTTATTGTATTCCCAAAAAATGGAAAGCATGATGGTATGGGTGACATAATTATTAATAATTCATAATAAAATCATTGATAATATATATATATATATATATATACTAAATAAATCATTATGAAATTCCTTGGGATGTGGTAAGGGAAAAAACGAATGACGTCAGTTTATGAGGTTGTAGTCTGCTATGCACATGGATAATCATTTCATAACCCATTTGATGGAGTTGGAGATTATTTAGGTAATTAAATTAACATAAAATATATAATTATATACAATATACTTATTTTATTATATAATAAGGATATATAATTAATTTAATGTGTTAGAAGAATAAATAAAACAAAAATTATTGTTAATTAATGTTTCCTCTTCTTTGGGTGTCCTTTTTATTTTTCCACTAAAAGCAGTTCTTGGATGGATTTTTTCCAAATATAAGGCATTTAGGATGAGATCTGGGATCTTTGAAAATTATTTGTGAAGGTATTGGATGAACCAAATAGGGTGGAAGGTGTGAAGAAGAGAGGACATGCGACAAAATTTTATAAGTAGGGAAGGCGACATACTTGGGATTTTTAAAAAGAAATAAGTGATACCATGTTTTTAAGTGTAAATATGGTCCAAATTAGAAAATTATAGAACATTATTGGTGTAATGGTCATAATATTGTGAGGAAATAGTTTTTATAAAAGAGTGTAGGTTGTTTTTACACTTATATTTTTAGTTTAACCCAATGTAAACTCATATTTTCCCTAACCATAGTAATTAATTTACACTACTTTCACTGTTTATTTTTATCAAAAACAAAGTTTAAATTAATAGAAATTATAAATTATTAGGATTAAAAATATGGAACCCATTTTTCCAAATTCCAATTATATAAGTGGAAGAAATTAATTTAAAATCAGTCCTACAGACATGATGAGAAAGTGAATTTTTAAAGGGAAAATGTGAAAAATTTTAAAAAGATTTTATATCCCATTTAAAAATGAAATTGAATAAAAATAATTAAATTTTATTAATATATATATATAATTGAACTAATTATAATTTAATTTAATTTAAAATAAAATATAAGTTATAAATAAAGTTTAAAAAAAAATCTGTTTTCTATTAAAATTTAGTATTTTTCACAATCTATAAAAAATGAAAATTTTCAACAAAATCAAAAACATTCACCATAAGATAATTTAGGAATTATTAATTAAAAAATTATTTTTTTATAAAGATAATTTTCTAAAGGTTTCAAAAATTTATTTTTCATTTTTTCACAGAAAGACAAAAAGCAGATTTTTGAGAAAATAACCTTTTTAAAAATATAGAAAGACTTTATTGAAAAATTATGTAATTTTATTAATATATGTTATTTATATAAGAAAATTATAAATAATATTTAAAAATTATTTATTACTATACCTATCACTATGTTAATGACTAGTTTATAAAAGTGGAGTTTAAATAACTATAATAATAATTTTTCCTGGTTTTGTTAATACACGACATTGTGTACAATGAATGTTAAGCCAATATTGTGTGTAGTGAAATCTTAAGTTGGTATTGTGTGTAAAAAATCAAAAAATGTTATACGACTGAAATTCCAGATATCCTTAACGTGATCAATGATCAAATCACATGAAGAACAAAAACAAACTATGTAATATATTAAGTTACTCATTATAATTTTCAATTGGAATACTCTTTAGATCAGACAGTCCCCTATTTTGGAAAGTAATATCTTTACTCAGCATTTCTTTCATATTTGTGTTAATATGAGATTTTATAAGTATCTCAAACAAGTATCTATGCTACACTGAATGGTGATTTAGTATTATGTCATTGTTTGAGTTAGAGGATAGAGAATTTAAATAAGAAGGTAATATATCATGTGATTCACATAACGAAGCTCTATGTCATCAATGATGTTGTCCACCTATTTCATGATAAAAAATACCATATGATTAATCTATCATTAATATATTTCTATAATGTATTTCTTATTAAAAGGATTTCACTTGATCAAACCAACATGTATGAGATATTTTGTTAGACCAGGATGTGTATTGGAGGTACTTCCAAATATCAGTTTGAAATGTTAAAGGGTCTTCATAAGAGAAGGCCGACATGTCATAGGGGTTTCATGTGATTCAGCTGGCATATCCAAGATCATTTGTGAGATTAAGTGAAATGTTTGAGAGCCTTTGTGATGTCAGTTCACTTGTCAAACAACTATCTCGTGATCTATGAACTGATTATGCAAAGTGCATATTACCTTCATGTGAATATCATCAAAACTATTTTCACCGAAGGATACTATCATATTTATATTTCTATCAATTTTCTCTTAGAATATTATTAATAATTTTTCCTATATGGAATCGTGTGATCACTATAAAGAAATCCAGCGCTGTTCTCATGATGAGAAAACAATGTCTAAGAAATTTCAGGAGATTAGGATGACATGTCTGATGATTTACATGAGATCAAGCTACCATGGAATATGACCTTTCTCAAGATCAATCGTTAATGTCAAAGGGACTTCATATTATCCAAGAAGTTATCATGGAATGTGGAAAATCACTTCGCATGGAGATCATTGAAAATAATTTGGCATGAAAATCCTTTCATTTCCAGGATCCTTCACATGGACACCTTATTAGTTTTTAGGAGTTTTTAAATTAGTATGTCATGTGATTAAGAAGAATATGCTTATGGGATTAACATGATCACAACAGGTTTTAAGATGAGGATTTTCATGATCAACATATAGTAGACATTGAGTGCGTAATTCCTTTGGGTGATATTCCAAGGGTCTTGTGATCATGATTTTTATTGAAGATAATATGACTGGTGTGACCAAGGTGCTTAAACTATAGTCATAATTCTTCTTTATTACCTTCAAGGGAAAATAGTACTTGTGATTTGGGTGTTTCTTTGACCCTAAATTTACCAATGATCATTTGATAGGCATAAAAAAATGAAATTTTAAATGGGTCATTATTTTAATAGGGGTACTTTTCATAGAAATACTTATCTATTGAATGTAAAAAATGATATCCATATTATAAAATATTTTATTATTAATAAAATAACATCATTATCATCAAACATGACTCTATGATCAATCATAGTAAAGACGAATCATAATGGAATAAATTTCCAAATATTTTATAAAAAACTATATATTTTTCTTAAGTAAAAACAGAAAATTATATGTGTTTGAGAAAAAACATCTTCAAAGACAAACTTTTTATTCCATTCAACAAATGGACCATGATTCTTATTATAAAATTTTTAAGTTTTTTTGGGTTTTCCACTCTCTTGTTGGTATGTATGGAGTCTCAATTGGAAAAGAGTCATGAAAAAATAGATATGTTCAAGATGATAGATAACTTGAATGGATATATTATGAAAAGAGAGGGAATGATAGGTATATGGTTTAAAATGAATTATTTTTTTCAAGATTGGAAAATGAACTTTATTGTATGATCATGTAATTAATATGTTTTGATATGTCAATGAAAATGAGAGGATTGTATCTTCATTATGTCATGATATTTATATAAAATTCTTTATAAAATCACTACAATAAAGGATTTTATTATTTATTGAAAACTATTATATAAATAATTTCAGTAAATTCTTACCAGATCTCTTCAATATGTCAAGGAAAACCAATCACTAACATAGGAAGGTATATGATATAGTGTTTTACCGATAGTGTATAAGGAAAAAAGGTTCAAGTTGGGGGAATATGATTAGATGGTCCAATTCTCTCCCTTGATCATTGAAACCTAAGGTAGGATCCATGAAGTAGGTTATGTGTTTCCATTATGATAATCTTTATTAGTGGTGGAATAAATTCGCAAAATAACTGGAATATTTTAAATAACTGTGGATATTAAACATTAGGTATTAATGTTATAGAATTCAATTCATTTATTTTTATTATTTAATAATTCTAGTTGAACATTGAACAAGTGTTGTAAAATATACATGAGTTAAAAAATAAATAAGTATTAATAGTTAGAGTTAAAATCATTCCTTCATGAGATAAAGAAAGGGGTTGATACTTTGAGTTTCTCTACTTTTTTTTGAAAAAACATAGGATAAAGCTTTCCCACCACCCAAAAAATGGACTATTTTTTAGAATAAAATATTATTTTCATAATATTTAACTATACACATAGAACACATGATGCATTCATATTACGGGGTACTCAATAAATTGAATTTTGAACCTATGAAAATGTAGTAAAAATGGGGCTAGAATTGACTTTAGAGAAGTTAGTGTTTCATGTGTGTTGAAGTCTTATTTTATGGTTAAAATTTTAAAGAAACAGTATGTGAAATTGGTTAGTTTAATAGTAATTTAATGAATCTGTGGACCATCGTTTTACAGTTCCCTCATTCACCTATTGATTCATTTTTCAATTGGTCTCTATTCATCCTATCATGAATTGAATCCTATTGATTACTTTTATCAGGATATTTTGTTTTAGATATGGAAATACAGTAATCACTATATTCCCTACCTTTTCTTGACATGGTTATTAGATGGCTCAATTCACTCTTAAACTCCACCCCTAATTTAAATCACATGTAATAAAAATAAATCCATGTGTCTTGTGTGTGAAATTTCGATAATAAGAAGAGGAAATTAAAGGTAAAATAAGAAGAAAACTCTATTGTTTAAAACCATTAATATACATAAGGTAGTTAGATTATTGAATTATTAGAATTCATCAACCAAGGGGAAGGGGGTATCCTTGGTGAAGCCACAAATTTTCTAGTGTTCCATCACCACTATTTTTACAATAAATGAAAATAAAACAATAGTAATAGTCATTAGTGTGTGATTGTTCCACAATGGTGAGATTTTATATTTTCCAATTCACTCATCACGAGAATTCGATTTATTGATGATTGTTTGGATAAAATGATTACCTCCATATGAGAGATACATATTCAATTATATAAATATGAAAATTATTCCTTCAATTGGGAGTAGGTTTATTTTTTGCTGGATGGCTGTCACACATCCATAATAAAGGGTATAAATGAATTTTTTAAGGAATCAATGATCTACCCATGATCCATCAAAATGTAATTTTTATGGTGGAGTGTTCTAGTGCTTCGTAACATAGTGGGTGGGATAAAAGGAAAATGGTCTTGTGATTTAGTTGGTGGGTCTCATTAATTGTTCAGATCTTGGGTATTGTTGTTTTTACCCATGAGATATTATACACGTTAAGTATCTACAACTAAGATTTTCAATTTTTGGTGAGTGAATTCCAACAATCTCTTCTTCGTGGTGTCAAATTTCTTAGTGGGATTGATTATCTTTCTTAACTCATGTTCAAAACTTACATGCTCTAGTGGTTCTATTTAGTGGTGAAGGGAGCTTCTCAAAATCATTATATCAACATTGCTTCTTTATTTTATTAGTATTCTAATGTGAGATTGATCCTTTATTGGGTAGATATATTGTTAGTATGTAAAAATATCCTTCCCAAATGAGTGGAATTCCAAATCTCCCTTAGAGATTGTATAGGTTGGTCGGCTCCACTCATGGTTCATATGACTACATCACATACTCCATTAATGGGTAGGTCAGTTTGGATTGGAGTAAATCCATGAATTTCTTAGTAAGGCGGTTTCACTCTATCATAATCCCAAATCTATTAGTGGTAGCACAAGGCGGCACCAGAAGGGTATGTGTAACCCTTCTTTTCCCCAAGGATGTGGCAGATAAGTGGTTGTGGAAACATATATATTTGCTCTTAACCACTAGATCTTCTTCAAGATCTATTCGACTAGGTTCTTGTTCTTCGAGGAAATTAGAGTAATGGGGTTGTTTGTTTGTCTCATGGAAGAGGAATTGTAGGAAGAGGTGGGAAAGGATTTCTTTAAAAATAACTTCCATGAGGGACACAATTAGCAAGCCAACTATCCTATGAGGTCAATATGAGGGGTCTCAAGTATGTATTCCTTCCATGAGAGTGGTTACATTGTCAATAAAAGTTGTTCATGTGGTAAGCTATTTTTTACCTTTTCAAAATTTTTAAGCACACAAAATCATCTGATGGTTCTCATGGTGAGTATACTTACTATGAGAATGGGGAGTGGTAAGGTGGGAAAGCGACTATGAATAGTAATCATGGTAACTTTAAGGCACAGTCTGCATGCCTACCATTTTATATAAGGTTCTAATTGTAGGGGGTATCACATAATTAGTACCCACGGTTAATATAGTGACTGTGGATAGAATGGCCACTTATAGCCATTGTAAATTTTTAACCTAGAGAAAAAATAATTCACATTTTTTTCTTAGTGAATTAGTTTTATACAATTAAAATTCACTATGATATATTATCACAGATTCATAATTTATATCAAAATATGAATATATCAATAATCACCACATTTAAATACAATTTACAACCATGTAAATATTTCAGATTGTCAATTGAAAATCACTATCTACCTAGGAATTGAATTAAAATTACGTTATTTTCATTGAATAACATACAACAAATGAGAAAAATTACGGCTTGCATCACCCCCATATAAACTATTTCACTTCCAAAAAATATTATCATTCAATTTCAATTTATTAAAAAAGCCACCCTAATTATATATACATTTACCAGTCAAAGAAGAATTAAATATAGGTTTATCCAATATGAAAATTGACATGCCTCATATGTGAATCAAATCACTACCTAAATTTAAGTTAATCAAATTTTTAGTTCAGGAGTGGATCAAATTAGAATTATGTGTAATTAATGTTTTAACAAAGAGAACAAACCTTTTTCTTCTTTTCTATGTTTCCTCAAAGAATAGTTTTAGTTTTCAATTTATTGATAAAATAAAAATGAATGTGATATAAGTTAATTATCCCACATTTATGGGTCTAATATTTCCCATACCATAATGAATTCATTTTTGAATAGTCCTTTTTTTAACAAGCATAATTTTGTGCAATCAATATTTCATAATATATTTCAAGATTGAAAATGGATTTATTTAATTTCAAAAACTCACTTTATTCTCTTGTCTTAGATACTAACCTTCGGTTCTCAATTTCCCATTTTTATTCCAGGTTTAGAGATCTTTTATAATTTTATTTTTTGGATGATCCCTAAGGAATTATATCTCACAGAGGTCAAGTTACCTCATATTAATTTGAAAATTCAAGTGATACAATATTATAAAATTGATTACAAAAAAATATATTCACTCACAGACCATCTCTTATTTTTAATACAAAACTTTAAAAATTGAATTTAAATTTTCAACTCCGTAATCACATAGGTCTCACAATTTCATAATAAATTAATTAATAATAAATAGTGTTAATTCATTCAAACTAGGAATGAAATTAATGTAGTTAATGTAATGATTGAAAAAAAATAGATAACTGTAAAAATTTAGAATTTTAAAGAACAATATTTACAAAAAAATTTATATTTTTTACATATTCTAAGAAATAATCATTTAAAAATTATTCAAACAGATTTATATCCTCCCCCACACTTGGTTTAAACACTGTTCCACTAAAATTATTGTATGAATTTGTTCAAGAAAAGAAATTTATTATAAAATAAGAATATATAACCAAATAAAGTAATGATACAACCTATAAATTCATTATTTATTCATATAATGGAAGAGTTTGGAATGCTCCATAGGTTCTTTCAAAAATTCATCTGTTTATTTTTTTATTTTTTTTATTATTCACCTTGAATGGAGGATTTGAAACTTCTCCAAAATATTTAAAGTACACAAAATGGAATGATATTAGTTACTATGTATGGTGAAGTCAATTTGGAATGATGCTTAATATGGAAAAGTTTTTACCTTGAATAAAATAAATATACATGGTTTCTAGTATGATTTTATTTATCAGAAACAATTTTTCACGAGAGGATTTAGTTTTTTCCTTGTATAATAGAGAGTTATCATATTATACTATCCTAAGCTCCTCAAGATATATTATTTGATGTTTTATATATTATTATGCCTTTTTAAAGTCGAGGTTTACTATTTTAATATCCCAGTATACATTATGATGTATCTTAATAGAAATGTGGAAATTTTTACCATAAAAAAATTAGGTAGGGGGAAATAACTAATGGGGTCTTGTATAAAGTTTTTTATTCCCAGATTGTATGTTCATTTTTATTTTCTCCATTCACTATGGTTGGGATGCACTATATTCTTCAAAATTATTTTGACTTCTCTATTGGAAACCATAGATTGTCTATTTTTCTACAAATGCTCCTCTGTGGAGGTTTTATGGTAAATTCCAAATTTCCTCCTAATGGAATAAAAGTTCGTATTATAGAACTTGGTTCTTTGATCACTAATTATATATTAGGGTATTCTAAAACTGCAAAAAAAATGATTTTAGAAATACATTCATAATTTTTTAGCATTAGTCAGAGTGGATTTGGCCTCAATATATTTAGTTATATAATCTACTTCCAATAATATATAGGAAAATACAATTGAAACATAAAATATCCCCATGATATAAATTACCCATACATAAAATACTTCAAAAAAATAAAAGACTTTTGGGGAATTTCTTTCCTTGGTAAATTCCACTAGTAAACTGGCATTTTGGGAATTTAATTAAAAAAATAATGTTAAATTTTAAAGATTTAGGGACTAAATAGTACATCATGTTTTTTATTTTCTAATGGTTCCTTAATGTTCAAAATAACATCCACATGAAAGAATTTTTTAAAAAAAGTAGACAAATTATTTATTCTTTATGGATTTATCTTTTAATGACTTGTTCATTTTAAATTTTCAAAAAATTAGGGTCTTCCTAAACCAAGGGTTTTGATTCAAGTTTTAATTTAGTAGTTTTATGCTTAGAGAAGAATGAAAGTACAATTTTTATGACCAAAGAATTTACTATGTCAGTATAATGGGGAAATTAGGGTAGGATATATTGGTTCTCACCAAGAAATGAGTCATCTATACATGTCTTTCCAATTGTTTCCCCCTTGGAAGTGTGAGGAAACATGACCATGTGGTCAACCACTATATTTTTACATCCATTTTTTCCCATAATGTCCAGGTGAAACTATTATAATAGTAAGATCCTTTTACTATTATGTTATTTTTATTTTCTTTCTTTATGAAATATATAAGGTGGTATGATTAAAATAAATGATTACTTTACAATGTAAGATATTAGTATGAAATTTTTATATAGTTACAAAAATCTACAAAAAATACTACTATGTTGTTGTATAGTTAATCTAAATAGGGTCAAGGGTATATGTAGTGTAATATATTATTTTTGTAAGAATATTAATATTTTGGGACAGAACAAGTACTATAGTTATATTGGTAGAAGCACAAAAAATCTCAATAGGATGACTCTAGTTTGTTGGGTAGATGATGGAGGTGGTAGTCAAGAATTATTTAAATTTTTACGAAGTTTTCTTATAGGAATTATCAAATAAACAATTAATTTTATTACTTTAGTAGGTTATTTATGGAAAACTGAAACTCTATTAATTCCATAATAAACCTTATATAAAATTCAAAGTGGACTAGAAATGATCTATTGTTCCTGACAGTGGTAGGGTATGGTAGTATAGAAATGACATAAACATTGTCTCTATCAACATCAATTCCATATTTATAAATTAACTGGCCTAAAACAATTCCATTTTTTCACCATAATATGGAATTTATCAAAATACAAAAACAAGTGTTTCTCAATACATATTTGTAAAACATTTTCTAGACTCACTAGAATGTTTTGAAAGCAATTCTGATATATGGTGATGTCATTATGAAATTCCAGTAAAAAGTTATCAATCAGTTCTGAGAAAATAATTAATAAGAAACATTGAAATATACAGAGGAAATTTTAGAGATTGAATGGAATCATTCGGTAGGATAACATATCGAAGGGACACATGAAGGTGGTATTGTATCGGTCACATAGAGCTAGAAAAATTAGAAAATATCATGAAAAAACATTAATAAACCAATAATTAATTTTCCCAGGATATTTATCTAGAGTTTAGTCAAAAAATTATAAAGGTAAACTATATTTTTTGTCCACATGGTTTAACCTCCTCTTGTCTATAAAACACTTTAACTATACCAGTTTCTAGTGGGTACTAATTAATTATTTTCATTCCTCTCAATTATGTAACCAGTTTTGCTTGGGGCAATTTGAATGGTACTAAACCATTTTTATTTTTAAATGGGACCTATTGTTTTATCTTTTAAAAGTATATCTACTTCCCTTTTTATAACCTCCAAGAGGGTTGGATTTAGCCTTTTGTAGGGCTGTCTTGATGAATTAGATATATCTTCCAAAAAAAATTCTATGCATGTCAGTGTTGGGGATAATTCTAGTAATGTCTCCAAATACACATCATATGGAAATAGAATTATTTTTAAGAGTCAACATTTATTGGTTTTTTAGATAGGTTCTATGTAATTTAAAATTATTATGGGTAGTTTCCTACCCTCCTTTTAAAACGAATGTTTTAAATTTGAGTCAAATAATTTTATGTATAAATCAGGGGTTTTGTATATATGTTTTAAATTAAATTTTCTCTATGAGGGAAACCTTCATATGTATGGAAGAGTTATTAGTATCAGATTTTAGTAACTCATAAAATTTTTTTTTATTAATTTCTTCATATTTTTTGACAACCAAAACTATTTCAAGATTAAGTTCATTTCCGAAAATAGATTTTTCCAGAATTTTGAGTGTTTCTAATTTCATTCCTAGTAAAATTGTGTCATAGAACATTCCAATTACCTCCCTATAGGAACATGGTAAATTAAAATGTTTTAATGTAAAAATATAATGTTATTAATGTGGATGTTTCATTGAATTGAGTATATTAAAATGAATTATTTCATAAAACATGTCATGTATAGTGATCCTTCATTAATGTTTATTATTATCATAGAAATTTTTATAATAGTCCAACCCAATATGATAACTAAAATATTCATACCTTAGTATTCCTCTATGTTTAGGATATAAAAATAAGTAGGGAATGGTACCCTTGTACACATACCAGGGCATCATCAAGGATACCCACCGGGTAAGTAGTCACACTACTATAAAGGTGTACGACCTCAAAGTTGGGTATAAGTTCTCCCATATGTAAAGTTTAATATATAGAATAATGAAATACATTAATTGAAGCACCTAAGTTACACAATGAATTGGAAAGAGTGATCCTACCAATTGTGCATAGAATATCAAAATTACTTATATCCTGTCATTTTGGAGGTTTTTATTTATAATAAGAGAAGGAAAATTATTTACATATTAATACCTTTTCATTGTCTTTTAATTTTTCTTATATTGGTGCACATGTCCAAAATTAATTTTTCATACCTCAGAATATGTTTCATGGATTCCATTAGAGGGATATTGATCTCCATTTTTTGAATACTTATAGTATCTCTTATTGCATTGAATATTCCATGGTTTTAAAGGTTATTTAATTCTTTTTGGTATCTAAGGTTTGGGTTACAGTGGTTTTACATGGTTTTTATATTTTATATTGATGTATCCAGTACTTCCTCCTTCATTAGTTCTTTTTCTTAAGTAGATTATTCATATTATTATTGTTGTTCACTTCTAACTTTAACTTCCAAGGGTTATCCTTTAGTTTCAACTAGTTATTTTTTTCACTCCTTCAGATAATGGAATTGATATTTACCTTAGCGTTTGGAAATTTAGGATCTAGAATCTTACTTGAGAATTTGTTTGTACCTATATGGTTCTATATTTTTCTTTGGTACATGGCATCACAACTTTTAGATAATTAAATTTCATTGAATTCATAAGTGAAATTCTATTTGGAATAACACAATTAGGAAGACTGTGGGGTTTTGGTGGGTCATGATTCTTAGGCATTGTTAAAAAATAATTGATTCTCATGGGAATTCAGTTCTCCAATTTTAATTTCTAATAAAGGTGAGTGGGAAATTTTTACCTCATTTACTTCTTTTTTTACAGTTCTAGTACCAACCTATTTTGAATTTTTTTAGATCCACTCAGTGAGTTACCTAAATTAATCTGATTACATATAATATAGTGCTCCTCCAAAACAAGAATCAAGTTGTTTCTAGTTAATTTACATTAATCCTTCATAGAATAATACCAAGAAGTGATGTTTTTCATATGATTGGTGTGGTAAGGATATGGTAAGTTTCTTGAATCTATCCCTGAACTCATAAATAATTTCCCCACATTTCTTATTTGATTCCCTATATTTATTTTTGATGTTGATCACTCCTTGTATTAGGAAATAATTTCTATAGTTAAGTCTTCTTTATCTCCTCACATTAGGTGACTTCCCTAGGGAGTATATTGTAAATCCACTCCATGACTACCCCTTAAAAAGAGAAGGTGAAATCCATCCAGCTGATTTGAGCCTCAATAACTGAATTATTATTAAATCAATTGGAAAATTATTTAAATTATCTTATGTTCCCATTGGGGTTTTCACCATATAGTTTATGAAACTCATGCAGTATTCTTATCATTCTAGTTTTTAGTTCACAGTCTTTTAGATCATTTAATTGTAAGTATCGTTTGTCAATATAGAAATTAGGTGTAAAAATTTCTCTCAAGGTCCTACATACTTGAGTTGGATTACCTTTAATTTTTAACTTCCAATTATTTCCTTTGAGGGGGAAGAAAACGATGAGGGATAATCATCCAATCGAATGATGATAAACTTCCCTTCCTCCATTTCTATGTTCCAAAGAGTTTTGATCCATACCAGCACAATTTTATCAATATATGGATCAAAACCAATGTGGTTTGAAGAACTGGATCTGGTCATTTGAAAAAAAATTTAATTAAAATTTATGCAAAATAATAACCTCTAAGGAAATAGTTATAGGTTTGATGAACACAGGCCATTGAGCACCCATAAAATCAATTTTTGAATCCATGAAAATGTAGTAAAAATGGGACTCAGATTCTCTCTAGAAAATAAAATGTTCCATGTGTGTTAGAGTATTGTTTTGTGGGTTAAATTTTAAAGAAATTGTAAGTGAAGTTGGTTGGTTTTAAATTCAATTTAAGAAGAAGTTGTCCAAACTTTGATCATTCCTTAATTAACTAGTTGAATTATTATTCAGTTGTTTTCTATTCATCATCTCATGAATTAAACCATATTGATTACATTTAAAAGTAAATTTCTAGTCAAATAGGGAAATAAAATAATCACTATATTTCCTACCTTTTCATTGCTTAATGATTGGATACCTCCATTCATTCTTGAATTTCCCCACCACTTGCTACTGAATGTAGTGAATTAAATCCAAGTGACTTAGGTTTTCATTGTTGATAAAAATAAAAACAAATTAAAAGATAAAACCAGGAAAAACCACTAATGATTTAAAACATTAAGATCCACATAAGAGTTAGTTCATTGAATGAACAGAACTCATCAATAGGGAAAATAGGGGGATTCACTATGGTGAACATACAATGGGCTAGTGTCCCATAATTGACGTTTTTATAATAAATGCAAATAAAACAAGAGTAGCATCCAACAATGCATGAGTGTTTCCCAAGAGTGATTTCTTTCATTTCCCCTTCATTCCAACAAGTGAATTCCTTTTATAAATGATTTCGTGGATATAATGATCCCTCTATGTGAATGGCATATGTTTCTACATAGAATTAAAAAATGTCTGATTTTCACATTGAGGAGTTTTACTATCTACTGGATGGTTGAAATTGATCCCGAATGAAGGTTCTGGATGACTTTTGTAAGGCATCAGTGTTCTGCCCACAATACAATATAGTATCCTTTTGATGTTGGGGTGTTTATGTGCTTTGAAATATAGTGGGAGTGTTTAAAGGGAAAAATGGGGTTAAGATTTAGTTTATGTTCCTTGTTATTTATTTAGAGTTTGTGATTTTTTGTTTTTATCTATTAGAATTCATACATTTCCACTACATACAACTCATATTTCCTATCATTGGAAGGTTAATTCTAGTCATCACTTGTTAGTGGTACTACATTTCTTAGTAGGATGGCTTGTCATTCTTACCTCAGGTTCAACACTTACACCTTTTATTGGCAGAATTTAATGGTGAAGGGAGCTTCTCCAAATCATTAGTTCGACTTAAAACTATGAAATGTGATATATACAACATTATCCTTTATTTGTGCCAGCAACAACCACTCATAAAGGATGAATTTAACAGTCCTAAAAATGTTCTGATAAAGTGTACCCTTTATTAGGGCTAAAAAAATCACCAATAAAGGTTCAATTGCGTGCACGAGTCCCATATTGAAATTGCGGCTGTTTGAACACTTCATTATAAAATATTACACTGCAATATAATCAAGAAGCATGTTGTGGGTATAGGCTTCCACTTTCACTATACACAGACTTGTGTTGGCCCACGGGCCTACACAGACCTTTTCCTAATCTATGACCACAAGCTCTAGCCCACATGCATACATAGGGTCGTGTCCTACCCGAACTAGCCTATAAAACCAATTTTTTAATATATAATAATAAAAACAAAAACTATGATTATTAAAAATATTAAAAACTGAAATAATTAAACAAATTAAAAATTAAAATCTATAAATTAAATATTTGAAAGAATATATTAATTAAATAATTATTAATATATTTACAATATATATTATAAATTTTAATGAATAACATATATAAAATTAAAAAGTTGAAAAAAAATAAAAGTATTAATTTTTTTTAAAAATTAAAATAACTAAACAAATAAAAATTAAAAGTGAATAAATTTAAAAAATATTAAAAGTTGTAATTAATTATATAATTTATAAATTTTGTAATATATATATATATATTTTATAAATATTAATAAATATTAAAATATATATATATATATATATATACTGAATAAATTGAAATAATTAAACAAATAAAAAATTGAAATTAGAAAATTGATAAAATATTAAAAAAATATTAATTAAATAATTATTAATAAAATGAAGAAATTTAATATACATATAGATATTAGAAATATTAATAAATATTATATATTAAATATAGATATATAAAATGACTATATTTTCATAATTAAACAAAAAAATAAAAATGAGTAAATTATAAAATTAATAAAAAATTTATTAAATAAACAATTATTAAAAAAATGTATAAATAATATATATATATATATTAATTATAAATAGTGATTAATAATATATATTTATAATTAAAATAAAAATGAATAAAATGTAACAATTAAAAACATATTAATGTCTTATTCATTTTTAATGGGGTTTATACATTATTTTTCATTAAAAATATTCATACTTCTCTTATAGAATTATATCCATATTTATATATATATATATATATAATTCTTTAAAATTTGATTTATATAATAAGAAATATTTATGCTTACAAAAAATAAGTAAGATTTTTTTTGAAAAATGGTATATAACTAAAAAATATAATTAATGTAAAATTTTGTCTAATTGCATCGTGTAATAGACATTTAACTGAATGTGGGTTTACTTTTCAATTTAACATATACTAATCATCTATCACATTGATTTTACACATACATATATTTAATTAATGATGTTTTATATACAACACACACACACACAAAATATTCCTATAATTTATCCAATTTCTAATATTCATTGGGGAATTATATTTATTAATTCAATATATTTAATATATGTTATATTTTTAGTCAGTAAATTTTATGATTTTGTATATTTTTATTCAATATATACTATTTATTATTATTTAATATTTTTTTAATTTCATTATTTTTAATATTATTTATTCATTAAAAATTCTAATTTGTTAATGTTCCTGCAATTTATTCATTTTAAATTTTTCATTGTTCTATATGTTTATAATTTTATACATTTTAAATATTTTTTATACATATTTATTCATTAAGATTTTATGTTTTTAACATGATTTTATTTTATATAATAACTATATATATTCATTAAAATATATACATATTTATTTTTAATTTTTCTAAAATTACCTATATATTTAATAATAGTTATTCATTTTTTAATTTATTAATTATTATTATTATTATTTATTTCTTTAATAGATTCAACATATTATATAATTAATTTTTTAATTTAACATATATGTAACATATATATATATATATATAGAAACATTAATTTCACACATACAAATATTAACATAATTAATGAAATGTTATATAGAAACACATACACCTAATATTTATGCATTTTATTTAAATTTAAATAATCATTTTCTAATTTAATATAGTAATATAATATATTTATAACCTTATGTTTTGAGTCGATAAATTTTATTTATTTATATTTAATATTATTATAGTTAGTATTATTTATTAATTTTTTATTATTTTTTATTATTTTTTTGGGAATTAAATTATTATATAATATTTATTTATATAAATTTACTTAATTTTTTTTTATTTTTTTCAATATGTATTCATATTCATTTCAATATATATCTATATTTCATTTTTTTTAATAATAAACATAATTAATAAAACTTATCCATTTTTTTCAATATTTCATAATGTCTACTCATTTTTAATTATTAAATTTCCCTCATTTTTAACATTCAATCATTTATGATTATATATGAATTAATAATGTTTAAGATATCTTTGTATATGTTAATTTATAAGTAAATATATTTATAAATATTTATTTATTATAATTTTAAAATTATAAAATTATATTTGTAAATAAATAAATATATTTTTAAAAAAGATTTTATAGATTTAAAAAAACATAATTATATATTTAAATATTTATAAAATTTTTAATATATATATTTAAATGATGAATATATATACTATATTTATATTTTTATATATATACATGAAATATATATAATCCTATAAATATCTGATGATAAATATGTTTTTATAATTATAAAATTATAATAAATATATTAACATATTGAATATATATACTATAATTTTATTTATATTTATTTATTTACTATATATAATGATATAAATAAAACAAAAATTCTCTTTGATGAATGTTACCTCTTCTTTGAATATCCTCATTAGGTTTTCACTAAATGCCTTCCTAAGATGAATTTATGCCCAAACTAAGAATTCTAGGATGAGAGGAGAAGATTTCGGAAGTTATTTGGGTTGGTATTTGTTGAGGAAAATTGGTTTTAAGGTGTAAAGAAGAGAGTAGATTGGGTGGCCTTTTATAAGTGGGGGAGAGGATGCACATAGCATTTTTGAAAAGAAATAAGTTTTCTCATGTATGCCATATGTCACAAGGGTCCAAATTAGGCCATTAATGAACCTTAATGCTAGGATGGTCTAAATATTACCATAAATAAATTTTATACATGTTAATAGATTATTTTTACCCTTATATCTTCAGCTTAACCCTTGATAAACCCATTTTACTTTATCCATGATAATTAATTTTTACTACTTTTAGTATTCATTTTGGTCAAAAATTAAGTTGAACATATTATATATTATAAATTATGATGATAAAAAATATGGAATCATTTTTTTCATATTAAATTCACATAGGTGAAAAAAGATAATTTAAAATTAATCTTGTAGACGTAATGATAAAGAGGGTTTTTTAAAGTGAAAATGTTTAAAAGATTACAATGTTTTTATACATAATTTTAATGTGAAATATATTAAAATTACCAAAATTGGATTAATTGATGTATAATTTAAATAATTAAAATTAAAAAACTATATAAAATATTATTTAACTTTAAAAATAAATTAACCAAAAATGTAGTTTTCAATTAATATTTAGAAATTTTCACTATTCATCAAAAATAAAACCTTTTAGAAAAATATAACAAATTAAACCTAATCAAATTATTAAATTATGAATTTAAAAATAATGTTTATTTTATCAATTTAATTTTATAAATGTTTGAAAAATAAATTTTATTCTTGTTCAATAAAAGGCATAAAATACAGATTTTTTAGAAAATAATTTTTCCAAAATATATTAAGACTTTAATGAAAAATGAATTAAGTAATTATTAATAAGTTTATTTATATGAAAAAATTATACATAAAATCTAAAAATCAGTAACTATTATTCACATCACTATGTAAATGCCTAGGTTATAACGATCAAGATTATGTAAATATAATAATAATATATCTTGGTTTTGTTAAAACTGAGTGTCGTGTGCAATGAAAAATAACCCAATATTTCATGTAGTGAAATATTTAATTGGTGTTTAATATAAATAAATTTTAACTTTTTTATTTCATGTAATTCAATCCATAAAATTAATTAAATTCATTCATAAAAATAATTCATAAAAACTTAAGGTGTTATATTCTACCCCCTTAAAATTAATTTTGACATTATATACCATTAGTATGATACAAACAAATGATGATACTTCTACCACATAATATCATCATGTTCCCATGTAGCTTCCCCAAACCAAGGGTTTCAATAAACAATTTGACCAGGTGAGTAGTATTATTTCATATATGTTTATCTATATGATGTAGAATCTCCACCAGTTTCTACTCATAAGAAAGACCTTTCTCCAATCATGTGGCCTATAAGTTCACTACATGTGATGTTTCAGTTATGTAATTCCTCATGAGAGATAAATAGAACACATCATGGGATTAAGAGAGGATTAGTGGTAGTTCCTAGTGATAGGCTACAATCCTGATATGATCAAGAGTTTCAAAGGGGCTGATATAGATAGGGATTAATTTCCCTTTCTTCCTGATTCTAATAACCTTATTTCTTAAAGATATTATTAGATTTTTTTTATAAAAACATAAAATTATAGATCAAACTAGTGATTGTTAGTATAACTTTTCTATCGACTCTGAGCTTCTTGATGTGGTGCTAACTAGATCTAACATTCATTGCCATTTCTTTATCTATCTCATGTTATGATATAGTTTCCCAAAAATTTATTCCATCATATTGGAAAAAAATATTTAATTCCTTTGAGAGCTTTATAAAGAGCCATATGAATTCTTGAGTGAAAGGTATTTTTGTATGAAAATTCATATAGAAGAAGATGTTGATCCCAAAAACCTTTTTTGTCCAAAGAACAAGATCCCAACATATCATCTATGGTTTAAATTGTTATTTTGAACTAACCATTTTTGGAGGGATGATACATAATATTGAAATTAAATTCCAAATCAAGATATTACTGAAGACGTTTCCAGAACACTTAGGTAAAACTAAAATCCCAATCATATATAATTGAATGTGGTACTCTATGAACCCTTATGACTTCATTTATGAATATCTTGGAAAGATGATCATGAGGTAAGTCTTATATTATAGTGATAAAGTGGTATGAATTAGTAATGTGATCAAATATAACCCATATAGTCCTATTCCCTTTAGATATTGTGGGGAGTCTAATGAAAAAATTATTAGTGATGTTCTCTCATTTTCATTTTGGTATGTGTAATGGATGTAACAACTTCATAGAACTTTGTATTTCATCTTTAACATGATTTCATAATATTAATCAGTATTCCAACTCTATGATATCTCTTTTTATTCCATCCCATCAGAAGTACTCTTTTAAATCTATTTACATCTTCTCAATTACTGGACGAATAGAGAATGAAGTACTATAAGCTTCATCTAACAACAAATTCTCTAATTATAGCATTGAAGGAACACATACATGATTCTGAAACCTTATAATTCCATAATGATTATGGTTAAAAATAGGAACAATTCAAAACATCATTTAAAGATCTACATCTTACTTCTGCGCCTCTTTAATCATTACATGGATAGATGGTTGAATATTCAATTAATAAATATAAGGATTTATCCCTTCCTTCAAGGTTTCCTTATCCATCCTATGGAGATATTGAAATATGAGATCTTTTTAATCCTTATCATGGATAAGATAGCATGATCATTTTGACTAGAATCATCAACTAAGTTGTTCTCTTTACCAGGGTAGGACAATATTGAGAAGTCACAATCTTAAATCAGATGTAACTATGTTATCTAGAAAATGGTCAACTCCTTCTATTTTAATATATAATTTAAAATTTAATTATTAGTATATATATAAATATTTTATCAATAAAGATAATTGCTCTATATTTTTAATGAAAAAATTACCACATCTTAACTCTAAATCCCGAGTTGGATAATTTTTCTCTTGAATCATTAATTATCATGAGGCATAATTTATAACCTTGTATTTCTTCATTATAACACATTCCAATCCCTTCTTGTATTCATCACTATATATTCATAATTTCTATACCTTGAAAAAAATATTTTCTTGTGTATATCCTCCTTCTTAACCATAAGTTAATGATATCTTGAATGAAGGATAATCTTTGAAATATATTGTGCTCCATTTAGATGATCAAATAATTCATCAATTTTGGTAAGAGGAAACATTTTATTAATTATAATCTTGTTTATCTCATGATAATCAAGATTGAACCACTTTTATCTTTATTTATTTATAAAAAAATAATAGTTCCACCCCAAGGTGACAAACTTGGATGAATGAATCCTCAGTCAAAGTTTTCCAGGAGATGCTTCTTCAATTCCTGCAACTCAATCGAGGGCATTTTATGAGGAGTCGTTAAAATTTTCATGAAACAAGGAATGCATTATTTTGAGATATAAACATCATGTTTTGGAGGAATACTATGAAATTATTTATGAAATATATCAATAAATTCTTAAAAAATTATCATATCATCAATTTCAAGTTTCTCCCAAACCATCTATAATAAAAACCAACTTCTAAATAGGAATTAATACCCATAAAATAGATTTAATCTCATTCATAATTTCTTACTTTTAATTAAATTTATTTATGATCTATGGTTGGTTTGAACTATCAAATTTGACTTCCCTTCCTCAACAATTGATGTCAGTCTGATGTAAAAAAATATAATCCATTCCTAGATTGACATCAAATTCAACTAGAAGAATAATTCAAATATTTTCATGAAAAACATTCTTACCAACATCAATAGGATAATAATCTTAGACTTGATATGAAATAATCACACAATTAATGGTTTCCATTAAAAATTTCACATCTAATCATTTGGGTGGAATATTGACACCTTTAGAAAATTCTCTAGATATGAAGAAATGGGTATATCCAAAGTGAAATAAAACATCAGTAATTCTAGAGGAGATGGTAATTGTACCTTTCACCTCATTTTTGCCTCATCAATCATCAGAAATAGTTTACACATGAGACATTACATTATCCAATAGGTTAAGAGGTTTCTGACTTTAATCATCATCATCAACCCTTTAGTTTGGGAACTGGTTAGCATAATGCCTATTCTCCTTTCACTTGATGAAATTAAGTGTTGGAGGTTCATTATGCATAGATTTTTATCTATAGACATCATTATCTAACTTTTTACAATCACTTTAGAAATCAATTTATCGATGGACTTACCTTCCACAAAGAAAACATTTACTATCCCCGCTATAAAAATTTCTTCAATGATTGGCCCCAAAATTTGAGTATAATGGAAAGATAATCTTCTTTTATCCATGATTCTTAAATTTTCATTGTAACTCCATAATAATTTTCTTGTCAAAACCTTGAGATTGATATGTAACTAAAATCTATACTTCCACCTTTGTAGCACATTGAAAAATCTATTCATAGCTACTGAAGTATCTTTTTGCTAATTCCATTCAACGAATTTTTTTAATCCACTAAATAATATACCAACATTAATTTTAGGTTGGATGATAATAATAGAAGAGTAATTCATAGGTATTGTAAAATATACCTCATAGGTACCAATGGATTCATCATCCATTTTCATTAACTCAATGAACTCCTTTACATCTTCATACAAATAATACAATGAAAGTACTTTGTAAAAAATAATTCAATGAACTTTTATAAATCCATAATGATAATTTCATCCCATTGCCTCTAATTCTTGATAAGATTCCAACAATGACTCACTTCACCTTCCAAATTGTATAAAACCAAAATGATTTTTTCACATTATAGACATTGGGGAATGGAGAATATATTTTTAATAGAGTTGAGAAATTTTTTAGAAACTATTGGATCATAATACCCTTTGAAAGAAGGTGGGAATAGCCTCATAAAAGTCTCAACAAAATGTTGTTCCAATATTTTTTTGGAATCCCAACATTATTAATAACTTGATAATGTTTTGTAGGAATAGGGACATGATTTTTCATTTCAAATCTCATAACATTTTGATGCCCAGGAGGAAAATTATTACATTTTCCATCGCACTCAAAATTAATATGGTTCTTTAAAGTTCCAACCATTGTCTAAAAATAAAAATCATTGTGTAATATAAATTAATAATAGTGGGGAGCCACATAAACATGAAAAATTACTTATTGGTTGTCTCAATCCTGACACCTTTTTCATTAATCTATGACACATTTGGTTTATCCTTAGTAAAATTTAGTCATATTCTATTTGAATATTTTATGATGGTTTATAAGTATTTTGTGAATTTATAAATCATATCCCTTGGGATTGTCAAACTATGTGTGAAACAATCCTCATTGTCATTCACTAGTCCTATATCGATTCTATCTCAATATAGTGTTTTTGGGTTATTACCCCTAGGTACATCTATGATAGATCCACATCCACTTGTAGTATCCAGAAAAGGATGTATCATTTTAAAAATACTTTCTCTATCCATTAAAAAATTACAAGATATTTTTCTATACCTTAACAGACCCTTACATGTTTCCTTAAACTTGTCCTTAGGGATCTCACAATGGTTTTCTCTTCATATTTTCAAAGGTTAACTAAAAATTTTCCCAATACCAACTAAAATGAGACAGTACTTTCGTACATAAGTATTAGATTAGTTTGTATCAGAATTTATTACCTTACATAAATGCACACCTGAGAATTGTAATAGATTAGTGTATTTTAAAACATGGAAATCAAAATAGTGGTACATAATTGAGCAACATATTCTCATAATACATTCTTCATAACAATCACCCTTCTTATAAATATCATATATAATACATATCTTCATAACCATGGGAATGGAAACAAAATAAATTATGAGCATAGATGCCCATTAAGGTAAAAACAGGTATACATGTAAATATAACATGAAAATAAGGGTATGATAACATGAGAATATCCTTTTAGAACCGAACCCTTCTTATCAAAGACCATAATCATGAGTCATGGAATAAATATTTGAAGTTCATACGACCTGAATCATAAGGATATAAAAGAACATGAGACATGAGATCTTAACATTGGTATAAGGAATTGAATTTATGGCATACACGTTATCATAGAAAATCATTTCCACAATAGTAAAGTATCACTATTAAGGCCAACATAGAGGACAAAGTCCTTTACTAAACTAGGTCTACTCCCCATTCTATCCCTCTCTTATAAAACTAGTTTCACTTCCTGTTGTAGCCGCGTATTACTAAATAGGATTTACTTCCCGTTCCATTCATGTATTACTGAACTGATTTCACCACTGATTATAGTTTTATATATCTCATGAGATATATATACCCAATTAACTGGAGGGAGACATAGGTCTCACCTATGACATAATTAAAACCTTATTTATGTGAATTATGAGATCATAAATAATTTATCATATCATAACAAATGAAATGAAATGGGAACCATAAAAATTTCATCATACCTTAACCTATGGAAAATGGAAAGGTTTATAAATATTTTAATTATTAAATAACCTATAAATGGTAGTAGGTTTTTTTAACATTTTTATCATGGTATAAACCATGTAAGTGAATAAGGTTTCATAAACATCATTACATAAAAACATAAACTATTTTGAGAATTAATATGAATGAAATCCAAATATTATATCCCTCATAAGGCATAAAGAACGCTAGTGGATTTCATATTTGATTGAGAATAATTTTGAACGATAAATCAAAACATATCTTGATAAAATTTTATTTTTATCTTCAAAAAATGTGTTTTAAAATGTTAAACATTTTTAAAAACTTTTTCTTTTGAAAATAACATTTAAATTATTTAAATTAATCTATGAAAATCATTTAGACTATCATTTAAAAATATTTTTTTTCAAAATCCTCTTCTATAAAAATTATCCAAAAGATAATTTATAAATATTTTTGAAAACAGTTTTACAATACAATGTTTTTTAATAAAATAGATTTTTGACCAAAAAAGAGAAATGTGGTTGGATTTTCTTAAAAACCTTTTATTAATTATCTTAAGTAAAAAATAGTGAAAAATGGTACCATTACTTGAACATATCATTTATAAATAGTGTTTAGGAAAATTAATGAGAATTACTGAGAGGTATATTGTTATATTTTAATGTTATAAACTTAAACACAATTTTTTTTTATAAATTATGAGATTATAACATAAAATATTTACCACTTTAGTAAAAATGATTCCTAATACCAATGTAATAATAAAATATAATGAAAATTAAATATAATTAATATGAATAAATTTAATATATTACCCATAAAATGGGCTCTATATACAACTTTTTAATTAATATAGGTGAATACATTTAAAATAAGGAAAATTAAGACAAAAAACCCCTTACTGATTTGTTAACATTTTAACCATAAACACCATGAAATATATATCCTAAAATCGAAATGTAGATCACCATAATTTTATGTGGATTCATTATAAAAAATATTCATGGGAAGTATATTCATAACATAAAATAAATATTTGGAAAATATTTCATGTGTCTCACAAAAGTAAAAAGTGAGACAGAAATTCCTTACCATAAGTCTTTACATCTGTCAAACTCACAAAAAACTCACATATAATAAATACATGTTTTTAATAAATATATTATTTAATAATTCTCATATATACCATACAATATAATATTTTCTTATGAAATTTTATTTCCCAATTATTAATTATTCCATGTTTAAGATACATTCCAGGTAAGAACCACTTTGTTTTTCATATATGCTTTAATTTGGTATATTTTTGGTCCTATTAATTTATTCGTCATTTAATCACCTCATAGATGATAAAAATTAAATAAATACCATATAAAATTTTCATATATGTATTTAAAAAAGTATAAAATAAATATATAGGAAATGAAATACACCATTCATGGAGATGATAAGTTGTATGTACACCTGAACATTGTTTCCTTCTTTTTATTGGGTCTAAAGATAGAAAAGTATATGAAATATTATCATTCCAGAATAAATTTTATTTAATAAATATGAAATATTTTTTTTAAACCCATCCTTACTACATTTCTTATAAATTATGAATGAATCGCATCGCTTTGTGATATGGTGGTCCACCGTACACACAAACAATGTTATCATATTCCAAAAAAATAAAAATCTTGAAGAACTATATGATATAAAATTACAAAATAAAAAAAAAATTTATAAATATCACATATATAATATGAAAAAAATATTTACATAATTATGACCACCCTTATGAGGTGGTATAGGAAAAAAATGACATTGGTTTATGAGTCTGTAGTACGTCGTACCCACAAACAAAGATTTCATAACCTATTTGATTGAAGTGGAAATGATTGATGGTTACCAACTTAAAATATAAAATAAAATTATTTTGAGTATATTAAGGTTATTATATATTAATTATATAAAATTAATTTAAGGTTATGGAGGATGAAATATAACAAAAATGCTCATTGATGAACTTTAACTCTTCTTTAGGTATCCTTGTTAGTCTTGCACTAAAATCCATCCTTGAATATATTTATACCCAAAATAAGGTTTTCAATAAGAAGGGGGGGAATTTGGGATGTTATTTGGGAAAATATTTTCAAAACAAAATAGGTTTGAAGGTGTGAATAAGAGGATAGAGGGGTGGCCTTTTATAAGTAGGAGAGAGGTCACAAATGGTATTTTTGAAAAGAAATAAGTGATCTCACATTTTTCATTTCTCAAAAGGGTATAAATTAGGCCATTATCTATTTTTATTGGTTTCATGGTCTGAATATTTAAATAAAATATCTTTTATACCTTTTATATGTTATTTTTATCCTTATTTTTTTTAGTTTATACTCATGGTAAAACCATTTTAACCTCCACCGTGGTAATTAATTTTTACTACATTCACTATTAATTTTGGTCAATTATTTACATGAATTTATTATACATTATAAATTATTAGGATTCCAAATATGTAATTAATTATTATAAATTATAAATATATAAGTGAAAAAATAATTTAATTTTTTTCCCAAAAGGGTGACGAGAAAGGGAGTTTTTAAACCGAAAAAGACCAAATGTTTACAAAGTTTTCAGATCCAATTTCAATATGAAATTGATTCCAATGAAATAAATTTTATTAATATATATAAATATATAATTTAACTAAATATACTTTAAAACAAATTTTAAATATAATTTTAATTTATAAATAAAATAAACATAATTGCAGTTTTCAATTAAAATTTGATATTTTTCATTATTGCTCAAAAAATGAAACTATTTAGAAAAAATCCAAAACAATTACCCTAAGATAATTTTTAAATTATGAATTAAAAAATGATGTTTATTTTATCCAATTATTTTTCTAAAAGTGTCAATAATAGATTTTATTATTTTTTCAGAAATATATAAAAAACATATTTTTTATAATATAATATTTTCAACATATATAGAATTTATTGAAAAATTAAGTAATTTTTTTTAACATATTTTATTTATGTAAAAAGCTTTATACATTATATTTGAAAAATATTTTTCATTAATAATATCACTATGTTAATGTCTAGTTAATAAAAATTGTGTTTATATAACTTTAATAATAATATATCATGGTTTTATTAAAACTCAGTGCCATGTGCAACATAAGAAAACTCAGAGATCATTCATATGATCAAGGAAATAGTCATGTGATGCACATAATCCTACTAAGTAATCTCTTACTTTACTCATTAAAAATTTTAGATTGAATACTCTTTAGATATCAAAGTCCTCTAGTCCATAACTTCATCTACTTTCTCAGTTCTCCTTTACTATGTTTTTCAATGTGGTATTTTATTAGTATCTCCACCCCATAACTATATTACTTTTCATGAAAATTTATCCTTATATCTTTTCTTGATTAGGTGGAGGTATCATCCACACAATTCAACAATATATCATGCACTTTTCATGATCAATCCATATGTCATTAATGAAGTTGTGCACTTGTAACATGGTAAACAATTCCATATGATTAATCCATCATTACCAGCAATCTTGAACTCAATACTTGTTGAATGGATTTAAATTGATCAAATATTTGTGTCTGAGAGAATTTTTGATACCATGACTCATGTTATAGAGCCTTCATGAGATTAGTATGACAAGTTAGAGGGCCGTTATGGGAGTTGGTTGATATATCATATGGTTGTTGTGTAATTTAGTGTTACACACCAAATTAGTAAAGTGTTAAAAGGATAAATGATAAGAATTGGGTCAATAAGGTCCACATTTATTTTTAGGAGCCTATATGATTATAACTCCATAGTTAATCCTGTTTGGACAAGATTTGTGATCAAGGTGGGCAACCTTTTGTAATGTTTCCCAAGGTGTGTGTGAGTGAGAAAAAACACATTGGAAAGAACATGTGTTGGAATGTGGGGGAAATTATTAGTTTGACAACCCATTTAGGAATATGGGTGTGATATAGGGGGGGAAATGTTTTTTCTTTAGAACTGGTGGTACCTAGCATGTCCGGGGCTAACGACCATGTTAAGGTGGCATGTATGTGTAGTCAACAGGTCCCATTAGTTACAATCTTCTGGTGTGTATGATATCTTTTGTGATATTAGGCCATATGTTTGGGAGTATTCATGATATTAAGACACATGTTGAATGACTATCACATGATCCATGAACTGATCAGACAAAAAACATATTACATTCACATGATTATCATTATATCTCTATTCACATTAGGATCCCATCATATTTATCTTTTTATCGTGTCATATATTTTGATATTTTCAAGATTTTTTCCACTAAGGCATTGTGTGATCATGAAAAAAAATTAGGGTTCTTCTCATGATGAGACTGCCAAGTCCAAGGGCATTCATGAGATTAGAATGACCTATCTAAGGATCTTCATGAGTTCATGTTGTCATGATAATGTTTCTTTTTCAAGATTAAAATTTCATAACAAATTTAATGCATATTATCTAGAAATGGATCAATTAAGGTACAAAATATCTTCACATGAAGATCAATGAATATGACTTCCCATAAGTATCTTATCATTTACATACTCCTTCAGATGAACACCTCGATGGTTGTCTGTATTTTTATAATTGTCTTGTCATGAGATTAGGGAGACTCTTTTGAGAGGATTCAAAATATCAATAGGGGTGTTATAATGATTATTTTATTGATTGGTCTATCGATCACATGAGGCAAGTGACCCCTTTGCTTGATGTTCCTAGGGTCTTGTAATCATGAGTTTTATTGATTTTCATGAGAATCATGTGATCTAATCACCATTACTATGGCCACACATTTTCATTCTTCCCTTTGTGGGAATATAATAGTTTTTATTTGGTTGTTTCTTTGACCTTAAAATTTCCAATGATCATTTGGTGGTAATTAATAAATTAAATATTAAATTGTTTATTATCTTAATATGGAGAAATTTAATAGAAATAAATCTTAAATGAATGTAAAATATTATATCCATATCATAAAATATTTTATTATACATAAAATTGAATCATCATCATTAGAAATGACATTTAGATCAATTATTACAAAGAGTAATCTTAATCAAATAAATTTAAATGACTTTTATATAAACACTATAATTTCTCTTTATTAAGAAGGAAAATTATATGCCTTTTAGAAAAACAATTATAAGAAAATAATTGGTGATTTCATTCAACAAATGGACCTTGATTCTTATGATATGTATTCGAAAGAATCATTGGGTGTCTCCACTCTCATGTTGGTATCCATTGAGTCTAAATAGGAAAAGAGTCATAGAAAAATAGACATGTTTATGTTAATAGATAACTTGAAAAGGATCTACCAAGAATAGAGAGATCATGATATGTATAAGGATTAAAAGGAATTATTTAGAATCTAGATCACTAAATTAATTTTATATTCTACTCATGTACTCAATAATATAAGATATTTCAATGTTATTGAGAGGATTGTGTTTCTATTAAGACTGATACGTATGTAAAATTCATTCTACATTTACTACAAGAAATGTTTCAATTGTTTATTTTAAACTATAATCTAAACATATAAAATGAAATCATACCCAATCTCTTCAATATGTTAAGGATAACTAAACATAATATAGAATTTTTAGGATATATTTTTTAATGATAATGTATAAGGGTAAATGTTTCAGCTGAAAGAAGAATATTGAATGGTCTAATAGTCATCCTGGATCATTTAAACCTGTGGTAGTAGCCATTAAGCAGGGTAAGTGTTTCTCTTATGAATATCATGCTTAGTGAAGAATGATTTTCCAAAAATAACTGAAGGTTGAATGAGAAAAGTGGATTTTCCAATATAGGTGTTAATGTTATATAATTCAATTCATTTTTTAGGATATATAATACTACTTTTAAATTTAATAAGTATTTTTATATTTACATGATCTCAACAATAAATAAGGATTTATGGTTAGAGTTTAAATAATGAATTCAAGTGATGAATTATGGGGTTTCTACTTTGAGTTTATCCAAGTTGCTTTTCAGCATCATAGAATGATTTCCCACCACCCAAAAATTAGAATATTTTTTATAATAAAATATTCTTTTCATAATGTTTCTCCAAAAAAATATAATTCATAATGAATTATTTTCATTATGAACTCATAAATATGATATTTCTAAATAAGAAAATGTAGTAAAAAATGGACTCAAATTGACATTGAATAAGATAATGTTTAATGTATGTTGGAATCTTGTTTTATGGGTTAAATTTTAAAGAAAAAAGTGAAATATGTTGTTTTTAAAGTCAATTTAAGAAGTAATGATCCATCCTTGGATCATTCCATCATTCCCCTATAGAATCATTCAATTGGTTTCCATTATTCCTATCATCAGTTGAATTATATGGATTATTTTTATCACTTCATTTTTCTTTAGATTGTGAAATATAATAATAACTTTATTATCCACATTTTCCTATCATAATGATTGTATACCTCAATTTACCCTCGAATCACCCACCACTTTCTATCATATGTAATGAATTAAATTCAACTGTTTATTGTGTGAAACGAAGATAATAAAATAAATTAAATGATAAAACTAGAAAGAATCTTTAATTTTTAAAAACATTAATATATATGGAGGATTTATTTCATTTAATGACAGAAATTCGTCAATCGAGGAGAAATAAGTCGATTCACCTTGGATAATTCGCAAATTTCCTAGTGGGACATCATCTGAGAATTTAAAATACATGAAAAAATACAAGCATAGTATCATGTAGTGTTCTAGTGTTCCCCAATAGAGATTTATTACAACTAGGGAATTCCTTTTATAGATGATTGTTTGGATAATGTACATACCCCCACATGAGAGTAACATATTTCTTCATAGAATTTATTAAATTATAATTTAATAATAGAGTGGGTTTATCTTTTGATGGATTGTTGGAACACATCCATAATGATGGTATTTCTTGAATTTGGTAAGGAATTAGTGTTTTTACCACAATCTAGCCTTATGACCTTTTAATGGTGGAGTGTTCCATTGCTTCCTAGCATAGTGGGTGTGTTTGAAGGTAAAAATGATCTTGGGATTTTCTTATGGGCCTCGTTATTGGTTTAGTTCCTAGGTATTATTATTTTTAAGAATGATACATCAGACACTATAAGTATTTAAATATTTTATTTCCATTCATCAATAGATGAATACTGATAGCCTCTCATCAGTGGTGTTTTATTTATCATCTAAATAGATTTTCTTAGTTAACTTTGGTTCAAAACATACATATTCTATTAGGTTTATTTAATGGTGGTGGGAGCTTCCCAAAATCATTAGTTGAACATTGATTCCTTATTTCAATAATATTATCATGAGATCTTGATCCTTTGAGTCATGAATCTATTAGTGAAAAGTAAAAATCTCTTTCACAGATGAATGGAATGAGAAATCTTCCTCAGTGGTTGGGCAGGTAGTTTGACTACACTCATGGTGATTTAAGATAAATTCCAACCTTAATCAATATATAGATCATATTGGAAAGGTGTACAACTATTAATTTCCTAGTATGGTTGCTTCACTCCATCATCATCCCAAATTTGTGGGTGGGAGCATAATGGGGCACTGGAAGGATTGGTTGCACCCTAATTTTCCCAAATACGGTGGAAGATAAGTTGTGGTGGAAATATATGAAGTGTCATCCATCCTATGGATCATCCTAAAGTTATTGTCGACTACTTTATTATTCTATTAGGGATGTGAAGAATTATTGTTTGTTTATGGTCTCATGGCAGAGGGATGATAGGCAGAGACTAGAAAATCTTACGGTAAGCATGCCAATCGTGAAGGACTTGGTTAGTGTGCCAACCATGAGATAAGGATGAAATGAGGGTCTCATGGTATGTATGCCTACCATGTGAGTGGATGCATTGTAAATATATTTTTTCATGTGTTCACCTCTTATTTTTACTTTTTATATATTTTTAAAACACATTCTTAGGGGATTTTTGTCATATTAGGTATACCTACTGTGAGAATGGGGTGTAGTTAGGTGGGAATGTGTCCATGAGCAGTAATGATGTTAATTTGAAGTCATTATTTCAATGACTACAATTTTATATAATGTCATATTTATAGGTGTAGTGCAAATTTAGTACTCATGGTTAGCCAAGTGACCATGGGTGGCATGGTCACTTCTAGACTTTGAAAATTTTTAACTTACATATAAATAAAATTTGAATTATTTCTCAGTGAATTTTTTTAAAAAATTAAAATTCACTCTGATAATTTATTATGGACTCAATATTTATATTAAAATATAAATATATCGATAACCATCAAATTAAAATCCAACTTTTAATTATGTTGAAATTACAAAGAGTTAATTGAAAAATCACTATTTAAATCTGAATTGAACAAAAATTGGGGTATTTTCAATGAATAAGAGACAATAAAAGTTAAAAAATTTATTTCACATCACTCCACCACAATTGAACTATTTCACCACTAAAGAATATTATCATTGAATTTAAATTTATTTAAAAAGGAGGTTATCCTACTTATATATACACTTTCCAGTTATAAAAGAATTTTACAAAGGATTATCCACAGTGAAAATTAAAATGCATCACATGTGAATCAAATCAATACCTCACTTCAATGAAATCAATGATTCAATTTAGGATTCAATTGAATTAAATTTAAGTTGAATTAAAGTTATAACTAAAATATCTTCCATTTTTATCTTTTCTATGTTTCCATAAACCATGGTTTGATTCTCCACTCTACTAATACTAATTAAGTGAATGTGTTATAATTGAATTTCCCTCTATAGATCTAATATTACCTGCACCTAAATGAACTCATTTTGATAGATCCCTTGTGATTATTTTTCCCAACCATAATTTTGTGCAAATTATTTTTCATAGTACATTCTTAGATTGAAAATTTCTTTATTTAATTATTGAAATATTTCATGTTCTCGTGTCTCTAAGACTCACCATAGAATCCCAATCACCCATTTGTATTCTAGATTCAAAGTAATTGAAACATTTTTATTTATGTTGGATCTCTAAGGCATTCTATCTCACTGGGGTCAAGTTAAATATGCTTAAGTTCAAAAATCTATTGACTTAATGTTATAAAAACGATTCCAAAAAAATATTTTCACTCACACTACCTCTCCTAGTTCAATACCAAACTACCAAAAAAGTACTAAAATTTTCCACTCAGTAATCATCTGGGTCTCAAAACTACATAATAAACAAATTAATAAAATACAACGTTATAATTTTCAATCAATGAACCAAATCAATTTAGGTTAATTAATATTGAAAAAACAGATAAAATTATAAAAAAGTAAAAATGTAATAAGGCTCATTTATTGAAAAAATATTTCTACTTATTTACATATTTTAATAAATAAGTATTTAAAAATTACATAAATTAGTTTATATCCTCCATTAAACAATGTTTGTACACTATTAAATTTCAATTTTAGTATGAATTTTCTGAAGAAAAATATTTTCATTTAATATAAGAAACTAGAAATAAATAAAATAAATAGACATCCATTCAGTGAATTATTTGTTAAAATTAGAGAGGCTTTTGGACTCCTCTATAGGTTCTTTCCAAAAGTTCTCTTGGTACTTATTTATTTTTTGTAAAATCGCCTTTAATAGAATACTTGAAACTTATCATTTAATTTCTACTCTACCAAAGGGAAAGGTATTAATCACAATGTTTGGTCCAATCTTTTTTAAATAAATCTTATGATGGAAAAGTATTTTACTTGTAAAAAATATCACTTCTTTGTTTCTAGTGTGAAATTCTCTTTTCCAGATCAAATTTTCATGGGATGATTTGGTTTTATCCCTATAAAGTAGGGAGTTTTCATATGTATCTGTCCTCATATCTTCAAGATCCATTGTTTTATGTTTAATATATTCTATATCCTTGATAAAATACGATTTTACTAATCTGAGAACCCATTAGGCGTTTTGTTTTTACTCAACAGGCAAGTGGAAATTTTTATAGTAAAAAATTCTATAAGGGGACATAAATAATTGGGGTATTTTAGAAAATTTTGTATTCCTTGAATTAATATTCTATTTTCTAACTCCTATCCTTGTGGTTTGGATACAATGTATTCTCTATATTTATTTTGACTATTCTGTTGAAAAAAATAGCTAGTCCATCTATCTATGAGTGGTTTCTAGTGGAGGTTATATGTTGAATTTCATATTTACTAATGAGGGTATTTGTGTCCTTTTTACAGAATTGGATTCTATGGTCACTTATTAGAGATAAGGGTATTATTAACTTATAAAAAATATTTTATTTTATAAATTTATTCATAGTTTTTTAGCATCATTATTTGTGGTTTTGGCCTCAATCCACTTAGACACATAGTCTAATTCCAGCAAGACATAAAAACAATCCAAATGAAACATCAAATATCCTCATGAATTCAACTTCCCATAAATAAATAATTTCAAAAAAAAGGTTTTTGGTGAATTTATTTTATTTTTTTAATTACACAACTAAACTATCATTTTGAGCATTTTTAAAAAAAATAATAGGAATTTTTAAAGACTGAGGGCCAAAAAAATAAGCTTCTAAAATCTTTCTAGCAGTTTTTTGAGGTCTAAAATACCCTTTAGATGAAAGTGTATGAAATAAATAAATCATGAAATTTATTTATTCTTTAGGGATTCATATTATGATGAATTGTTCATTGCAAATTTTTTAAAAATTGTGGTCTTCCCAAAAATAGTGTTTTGATTCAGATTTCAATATAGAAGTTTTATTCTTAGAGAGAAAGAAAGTTACCATTATTGTGACCTGAATATATAACTTGTCACCATACCAAGACACTTATTCTAGGATGTATAAGTGATCACTAGGGAATTTTTATTCTATATTTATCTTTGGAATTGGTTCTACTTATGTAGTGTGAGTTAGACAGCTCCTACAGTTAGTGACTATATATTCATATCCCTTATTGTCCTTAATCTCCAGGTCAAATTATTATAGTAGCCACATCCATTTTACATGTATTCTATTTTCATAAACTTTATTGATCAAATTTATTATTTTTGAATGATAATAATAAATAATTACTTTACTTCATAAGAGTTAAGAATGAAATTTTTCTAATGTTAGAAAAAATTGACAAAAATACTTCTCTATTGTTGTGTAGTTTGTATGAACATTTTCAAAGGGTTATGAAGTGTTTTTATGAATTTTGGAATCTTATTAATCATTTAGTATTCTACATCCCCGATATATTTATTAAAATAATTTAAAAAAATATCGAATGGATGAATCTAGTTTGGTGGGTTGAAGATGATGATAGCAGTTAAGAATTCATTAAATTTTTTTAAAGGAGTCCTACATGAATAACCAAATAAAAAATTCAATTTCTTTCTTCAGTAGGTTAGTAGGGGGAAATAATTTTTTTAAAGTTCATAATATACCTTCTATAAAATCCAACTTCACATAGAAATGATTTAATGTTCCTATCAGTGGTGGGGTATACTAGTTTCGAAATGAAATCAACTTTGTCTTTATCAACATCAATTATATTCTTAGAAATTATGTTCCCTAAATCATTTCCTTTTCCACTATAAAATTTCATTTTTTAAATTTGAAACGAAGTGTTTCCTTATACATCTTGGTAAAACCTTTTTTAGACTCTCTTGATAATTTTAAATGCCAGTCCCATACATAGAGAAATCCTTAATTTATACTATTAAGAAGATATAAATTAGTTTTGAGAAAACACTTAACACGTTGTGTTGAAAGGTACTTGGGGAAATTTAGAGAAAAAAAATTGTTCGTTAGAAAAATATATTAAAGGTACACAAGGTGCTGCTGTTTTATTGTCCACATGGACCTATTGGAACTGAAAAATATCCAAAAAAACATCAAGGAAAAAATAAGGAATTTTCTCATCTAGTATCTCTAGTATTTGGTTTACAAATTGTATAGGGAAACAGAATTTTCTAGCCCCATGATTTAATCTCATGTAGTCAATGAAAACACATCAAGTATTCCAAATTTTGGTGGGTGAAAATTCATTATTTTAAATATTTACAATTATGTAATAGGTTTTATTTGGTAGAATTTTAATGGGACTCACCTATTGGGTATATGAGATTAGAATGATTATTTTATCTTTTAAATGTCTTTATACTTCCCATACTACAACCTTCAGGTGGGTCGGGTTGAGCGTTATCTTGGGTTGTCTGACTAACATGGATACATATTCTAACAAAAGTATATGACTGTATGTTGTAGAGATAATACCTAGAATGTCTCCCAATATCTATCCTAGAGCCCTAAAATTATTTTTAAGAGTCATCATAAGTAATTTTTCATTGTTATGATTTAAGTTATTAGAAATTATGACTGTTCTTTTCTTATCATCCTTTATGAAGGCATATTTTGAATTTGAGTGAAACAGTTTTAATTTTAATGTTTGTGGTTTTCTAGATTTGTTTTCATTTCACTGATAACCATGTGGGAAACCTTCACAATTATGATATAATTATTATCATTATAGTTTAGTAGCTCATAAAAATAATTTACATCAATTTCTTCAAATTGTTCAACTCTTGAAACTATTTCCTAATTAAATTATTTTTAAAAAATATATTTTTCCACCCAATTGAGGGTTTCTAATACTTCACCAAGTGTAATTAGGTCATTGAACATTCCAATTTCCTCCATATAGGAATACGGGAGTTCAATAGGATTTATTGAAAAAACATAATATTCTTCATGTGGGTGTTTTATTGAATGTGGTATATTATAATGCATTGTTTCCTCACCAAATGTCATGGAAAGTGTTCCTTCATAAAAAAATAATTATTTTATTATCCATTTTGAGATATGTTTTACCCAGTATAATGGGTAAAATATTCTTAATTTTGTCTTCCTATATGTACATGATGTAAAAATCATTAGAGAATGGGTACCCTCGTACTCTTACCAGGGTGTATTGAAGGACACCTATCAAGTAGGTAGTCACTCTATTGTAAATTTGTACAACCACAGAGGTGGGTTTAGGTTCTCACATCAATAAATAATAATAAATAAAATAATTAATTTCATTAATTGAATTTCTTACATGACATAGTGCATTGGAAGGAGTGATCTTACCAATTTTGTAGGTAATAGAAAAAGTATTTGGATCTTAGAATTTTTGGGGGTTTTATTGCTAATAAGAGAATAAATATTATTACATAGTCATAAATTTACATTGAATTTTAATATCCTTTTACCAGTGGGTATATCGTTAATGAATGTTTCATTCCATGGAGTCTATTGAATTAATTTCAGTAGGGGGATATTGATTTATAATTTTTTGAAGACATCCAACATCTCTTATTATGGTGTTTCTTACATGGTTTTTCTAGGTTCATTCATTCTTATAGGAATGTGAGGTGGGGGTTATAATGGGGTTTCCATGGTTTTTCTTTTTTATTTTGATGTTTCCTTTACTACAACCTCCTTAGGTTGTTTTTATTGGCTGGATTCTTCATATTATTTCTATTGTTCACTTCCATCTTCAATTTCTTAGGTAGATTATTTACTTTATTCTAAGTCTTTGTTCTCTACTTATGGTAATGTAATTTAAATTTCCCTTAGGGTTTGGAATTTTCTGAGAAAAAATCTTACCTATTTCTTGATCTACCATATTATTGAGAATTTTCATGAGATTCCTAAATTTTCCTTTTAATTCCTTCATATCCAATCAATGAGTGCCGAGGGTGGTCTATTTCCAATATTGAGATTCTATTACATATCAAAGCATGTAATTAATTGATGGTTGGTGTAGTTTTACTTCTAGTATCTTGTGGAGGGTTGTAAATTTTATCTCCAGAATGGAGGGGGTTGAAAAGGTTATTGAGAATCCTCTTGTAATGGTGGTCTTTGAGTTTGTTGGCTCCTAGATATAAACAAGTTGGTGAAAAATTCTCCAATTCCTTGGTTTCAAAAACGATAGTTCTATATTTTTCATTAGTACATGGAATCCAGACATTTAGTTCCCTAATTATGAGTGAATCCATTAGTGAAATCCTCCTAAGAATAGCAAAATTAGATGGTTCTTGGGGTTGTGGTGGGTGATGATTCCTGGACATTGTTCAAAAATAATTGTCTCAAAATGGACATTTTTTCTTTAAATGTATTTTATAATAAATGTGTGTCGGAAAATTTTACTTCATGTACTCCTATAGTTGTATTTATTTACAAAAATATTTTTAATTTTGTTAGATCCACTCAATGAGATCTCTTACATCAACTGGTGACTAATCTATTAGTTCTCCTTTTAAAGATGCATCAAGTTAGATCTGGTAAATTTCCATTTATCCCCTGTTGAAGAATACCAATAAGTGATGTTCTTCATATGAATGGAATTGGTAGGATGTGGCTAATTTCATGAATTTATACTAGAAATAATTATGATTTTCTCTATTTTACTAATTAATTACATAAATTTATTTTTGAAGTTGATTTATCCTTGAAGTTGGAAATAATTTTTAAAGGAATTTCTTATATAGCCCCTCCCATGAGGTGACTTCTCCATGTTATAAATTATAGATCCTCTACATGGTTAACCCTACAAGTGATAAGGTTAAAACCATCTAGCTAATTTGAGCCATAGTGACTCCTCTGATTATTAATCCAGTGTAAAATTATTTAAATGATCGTAAGCTCCATTTGTTCACTTCACCAAATATCCTATAAAACTTATGTAGTATTCTTATTATTCTAGTTTTGAGTTCACAGTCTTATAGATCAATTAATTATAATTTTCAGTGGTCAATACTGATACAGGGTGCATACATCCATCTTAAATACCTATTAACTTGAACTAGACTAAATTCTTTTTTTCACTTCCTATTACAGACTTTGAGGAGGAAGAAACTAATGAGGGGGAATCCGTCAATGGAATGTTGAAAAACATTCACAACCCAACCCAACAGGGCTCGAACCGTGACTCCCCATTCCCGACTCTAATAGGATATGGGTTTGTGACTAGCACCGAGTAGGCTATCAAACACATGTGAGGCCTTAGCCTAGGGTACTTGTACACCTGCACCCACATACACCTCCATTAAATAGTGCTGAGTTATCTAATAACTGAAAGGAAGTGCATGAATACATATATCCCACAACTAGAGTATATTAAAATTTCCAAAGGGAAAATTTTGGGCCCACCAAAAAAACTATAAAGCTTCCAACCCGCTTAGAATGAGGGGATCACATTCAAATGCACCCACTAGAATGCTCCTCGACTTAACTCTGGTAAACACCTATGTTGGTCCAGCTCACTAAGCTCTGCCTGCTCCAGGACCCCCTGGGACTCTATCGAAGGGCATGTGGTTTGAACCAGACAAAAAATAACTGTGCTAAATCACATGCATGGGTGAGTATTAAGATACTTAGTAGGTGCCCCAAAAACCCCAAAAGAAAAAAGAGCAACTAAAAGGCATCAGTCTGCTTATCCCAGCCAGAGGGATCCTGAACCAGAGAAAAACACCATCTCGATACCGTCCTTGTATAAAATCAAATAGATACCTCAAATTGGTATATACCAATTCATATATGAAGCAAATCTATATATACTTCTCTCATGCACCAAGCCTCATGATGGTATGACCTCATCGCTAGTGTCAGATTTCACCCAAGACTCTATAGAAACACATAACCAAGAGAACACGCTCATCGGGCTATGTCATCCTAGATAACACTCGTATGATAGATACACTACATTATGTCTCACATCACCATCCCATTTGGCCCATCTGTGAGAAAACCCTCATCAGATATCATCGTTAAGGATGTCATGACGAACTCAACAGAAACACAAAACTCTTTAGATATGGGATCACACCTAGGGTCCATAAGGGGATACAAGAACCCAAGTAGGTAACTCTAAGATCTCTCAGATAGGGGATCACTCCAAGGATCCTCTGGGGGATACTATAACCCGATATGATGTTCCATAGATCACATCACTCAGATAGAGGATCATCGCCCGTATAAATGTGGGATTAATGATGTCGATAACCCCATCTCATATAAATCATGATTTATGGGATTGTAGTAATGATATTATTAACACTATTGAAACCACACACTAAGTAAGGGATCATATAACCGATGATATTGCAACCCTACTATTTCTTCCCACTACATTGGGGATCATATTGACGATGATGCAACAAACCCTACATGGTTGTCCTGCTAGATAGGGGATCCTCTCCCATTTTAAGTGGTCATGAATATACCAAGAACACGATCGATGGATGAAAAGCTAGAGTATCATGCAATAACCTCATGAGAGAGATGTCACAACTATATCTAAACTCATCCTATTCAGGGGATTAAAAACCTATACGGGGGTAGTAATTCCACACGAACCCTCATAGGAATAAATGAGAGATTTCACTCAACCGCTAATGTTCTAAATGTATTTGACCCAAGTGTCCCACAACATCAGCACACTGCGCACCTCCTAGGCCCAAAACGATGCCACCATCGCGTTCTACGTAGAAAAACAGTAGGGTAGGCTATTTAGTCGTCAAAAACAGATAACTGGTGAAAAAGGTACTATTAACCATAACAAGCTCGAGTGGGGAAAACATATCAATCCTGGAAGACATCGAATAGATCACACCAATGTGATCCTCTCAAAAAAAAACACTAAATTGACTACTCATTCGTCCAAAACAAAAAGCTGGCGAAAAAGTCACATCTCGCTGCAAACACCCAATCCGGGACTCGTGGGTCCCCCACCAAAATCTCAGTACCATCACAAAAAATATATTTCTTAACCTCATCATTACCAATAGGATCACAATTCCACTAAGGGAACATCAATTTGATCGTCTATGCAGAAGTTATGATGGGTTGAAGTTAAATAATAATAAAATAATATTATTTTTATCAACATTTCGTGGACTTGGGAAAAAAACAAACTCATAAAATTCTATAAAAATGATCAAAGGATCTATCTCAATGCAAGGATCATGTCTCCAGAAACATCTCCGAAATCGAACTTTCAGTTTTCATGTTACAGAATTTTAAAGAACCCCTGGATAAATCTGGCCAGAGCACCGCTAGGTCACCGGAAACTATCACCACCGCCTGGTCGGACCACCACAATCCCCATTACAGAGATTCCACACCGCCTAACTCCCTATATAAAATTACAAATATCCACCACACTGCACCATTCCCTCACAATATTCTACCATTGTTACTATCGAAATCCGACCACACCGCTGGAAAACTTATGCGGACCACCGGGAGCATCCCGGTGCTTCAAATTCATATCTCAAACATATTTCAGATAGCACAGGACCTGATGTAAACAATATATATGACTACTTGAAAAAGAAAAACACATAAAAAGTATTGGGGATTTTAAAACTCAAACCACCTACCTTTTATGGATCGTCGATGCCTTGCACGCTCCAATGCTGCTGCTACTCGATCCAGGAGAAACCACCGTCAAGACCAGAGTCCGACGATACTTTATTTCTTCGATTCTAGCTGTTCGTATATTGAAGAGGAATATGAGGATCTGATCCTATTTCATTCATATGAAACAGTTGGGGGAGAGGTTGAGTATTTTTTTATTTTAATTAAAACAAATATCTTCTTAACACCTCGGCCCAACTCACCTCCAACCCAACACCCGGTGTGCAAATGATTAAGTCTCCCCTAGAGTAAATAAACCGTTCTAAACTCAACCACATTCACAAAATGTTGATCCAAGACTTTATTCCAAATTTATTCTAGCTGACATTCATAAATAAATAAATATATTTATTTACAAAAACTTCTTTGATATATTTTTCCACAGCAGGCCCGCGCCCACAAAACTTATACCCCGCTTAGTGTAAATGGCATGCTCCAGAAATAGTCGTGACCTCAGATTTCCATTTCGAGCTTCTTTTTAAGAGATAACTCATTTCTTCCACCTTCACAGTATAAAAATACTTACTATTTTTATAAAATTAATTTCAAGCACATCGGTCCTCAAAATCGAACGCCATTTGACTCATAGATCTGGAATTATTTATAAGAATATTCCCAAGTATGAATGAAAAAAAAACGAGTCACTACACCCTTCCATACTTACATCATTTCATCCCCCAAAAGAATAAGGCTAGGCATGAAGGAAAGAAACTGATCTAACCTGGTCTCCCACGCCTTCCAGTTTACCAAAACCCACAAAAAATCCACCAAGGGTTCCCATGCTGCCAACTAGCACACACTTTGGGGAACACAAATATTTTCAAAAAAACTCCCTAGTACACAACCCTACCCCGAACATAGAAATTTGAGGGACTCATCCAGAACTCCTTGACACTATTCACTTTGGCCAGCACTAACTCGCCTGCACGGTTTTAATCACATAACAAAAAAACACTTCCTGATGGGGTAAGGATCCCTCTTACTCTTGCATTCGAAGGACATCGAACAACACAAGTAGAAGATCATACCAATTTACTAAAAAATCATTGATCAAGCAATGGAAAGGAAAAATTATTGTCTAACAGTGTCTATCAAAACTAATGTAGAAATTAGAAATTACACAAAGTGTACCTCTATCCATCTACGAAGCCTCTAGGTCAACAACATATATGGCCTGTAGTTGTCCTTGACCCCATCATCTAGCTCCCTTAGCCCAACGTGGACTGCATGGGGGTGGTGGTGGTGGAAATTCTTACCTCTTTCCACCTCTCACTGCTGCACTACCACCATTTCCATGTCTACTGCCCAAGGAATCTCCACACTCGAGACGCTACCTCTACCAAGGTGGCCTATCGACTGACTCCCTCTCAGCGGCACGCTGGGTCGGACAATATCTAGCAAGATGCCCCCATCCATCACAACCATAACACTGCATATCCTATGGCTAACCAAAACTAACCTCTGAGCCTTTAGAGCCCTGAGCCTTATATCTTCCATCTTGGGGTAATCTCCTAAAACATCTCGCACATCTTAACCCCTGAGTCGACTGTTAGATTCCAGCTACCAAACCAACTGTAGAGGTCTAAGTTCCAACGTTCCTAACACTGATGGTCAGAGTCTGCTCATCCAGAAATATCTCCACACCCAAGGCTCGTTCCATCACTCCAGCATAAGTGGGCAAGAACAAAGAAAACCAAAACTACCCAGATGTCTCTGTATTGGCCATTTTAGAAGGTCTGATCCCTAAATAATGGTTCTCGAACCATATCTGAGGAGTAGAATGAAAATATTGTAAACATCAATGAGTACTCTGACACAGTCACTCCCTCTTACCAAAGTTATAAAAGCTCATAGATCCACATTGACCTCAACATAACCGGATAAAACTCTTCCCTAAAGAGAGAATCAATATCTCCCCATGTGAGAATCTCATCGTCATGGGAATGCATCACCAGACTACCCCATCGCCCAGTCGAACCATGCAGATGGCTCGCTGCTAGGACCACCATCTGATCGACAGGTTTCCCCAATAAGAGGAAAACATGGGTGACTTCCTCAAGACAATCATCAACTCTCTAGGGGTCTGGATTACCCCGATACCTCAGAGGTCATGACCACTAGAACTCCTTGGGTGCACTAATTATGTGTGCATCCTCATCATGTACTCTTGGCACAACCAGCTGCTCGATAGGTGGTGGATCAACTGGATGACCACTTGGAGGTACACACCTAGAAACCTGTGCCCTGTTCCAAAGCCTCTACTCAGGGTGGATTGACACCATAATCCCACTGTGTAACCCCCGTTGGCTGTCATTGTGGAGGTATCCTGAAATACAACAAGGACGCACCACCATCAAAGAGTATATCTGGGGAGATGACTCCAGAAAGAAAATAAAAACTCAAAATCCCATCATATATAGTTAATGTACGATTATTTTTTTGTGACTGGTATAATAATGTCCAAAGTCGAAAGGTAGGTTATCAGAGTCCTGGTGAATAGATGTGTTGGTTTCCGCACCAACAATAGAGTCCCTAACTAGAAAGATGAACTCAAAACATTTGAACAATACCGCTATAAAAACCAAGCCAAGCTCATAGATGGACCAACTATACTAGAGACCCCAAAGGTGGAAGCTCCTCTGATACCACTCTATCACGACCTGACCCAATAGGGCTCGAGTCGGGACTCCCCAATCCCGCCTTTAATATGTCCTGTGTTGGTGACTAGCCGTGAGTAGGCTATCACACACATGGGAGGCCATAGCCTAAGGTACTTATATACACACACACACCCAAATACACCTCCATGAAATAGTGTATAGATATCTACAAACTGAAAATAAATGCATGCATACATCTATTCCATAACCAGAGTACAAGAAATGTACAAAATAGAAAATACGGGGCCCACCAAAAGAAAACTAAAAATGTATCCAACCTTCTCAGAATGAGGTGATCACTATCAAATTCACCCACAATAATTCTCCTCGGCTCAGCTCTGGTAAATACCCTGGTCGATAAATCTCACTAAGCTTTTCCATCCCCAGGTCCTCCTGGGACTCAGTCGAAAGGCCTGTGGTCTAAAAGAGACTCAAAACAAGTGTGGGAAAATCTTGTTCATGGGTGAGAGTAAAAATACCCAATAGGAACCCCAAAAACCCTAAAAGATAAAGGAAAAACTGAAATACATCAGTCGTCTCATCCGAACCAGAGGGAAACTAAATGAGAGACACAATCCATCTCAAGACGTCCTCGACTAAACTCAACGAGATAGATCAAACATGTATATTACCATACATATACCAAGAGAATCCATATATAATTGTCTCATGAACCATGCCTCATGAGGGTCCAACCTCATCACCAACACCAGATTCTACTCATGACTCTATGGAAACACATAACCAAGAGAACACACTCCTCGAGATCTGCCATCCCAGATGAGACTCGTCCGATAGATACACTCTTTCAGGTCTCAATCCACCATCCCATTTGGACCATTTTAGAGAAAATTCTCATTAGATATCTCTGTTAAGGATGTCATGCTCAACTCAGCAGAAACACCAAACTCCTCTGATAGATCATCACTCCTAGGGTCCTTTACAGGATACAAGAACCCAAGTTGGTAACTCAAATATCTCTCAGATAGGGGATCACTATCAGGATCCTATGGGGCATAATACAACCAGACCTAATGATCCACAGATCACATCACCCAGATAGAGAATCATCACTCGTATAAAGGTGGGACCAGTGAGGTCAAAAACTCCATCTATTATAACTCACAATGTAGGGGATCGTACCAACGAAACCATGAACCCTATCAAAACCACACGCTGAGTAGGGGATCGTATAACTAATGATAGTATAACCCTACAATATCCTCCCACTACATAGGGGATCATATTATCGATGATGCCACAAACACTATTGGGTTGTCCTGCTAGATAGGGGATTGCTGCCCATGCATAAGTTTTCACAGCGATACCAAGAACTTGATTGAGGGAAGAAAAGATAAAGGATCCTACCATGGCGACACATGAGGGATGACACAACTATATCTAAACTCATCCTATCGAGAGGATCAAAAACCTATAATGGGGTTGTAATGACACACGAACCCTCATAAGAATGAACCAAGGAGTTCACTAAACAACTTCTAGTCTAAAATTTTTCAACCCAAGTGTCTCATAACATCGCCACACTGTGGACCACCTTGGCCCAAAATGATGCCACCATCTCAATATACGTAGAATAATACGTAGGATATTCTATTTACATGACCAAAATAGATAACTGTTGAAAAAGGTACTACATGAAAAGAAAGAATGGGTACAATGTCACAATCTCTAAATAGATCAAATGGATGATCCCAATGCGATCCTCTCTGAAAACACACAGAATCGACTACTAATTCGTCCAAAATGGACACCCGGTGAATAAGTCACATCTCACCGCAAACGCCCAATCTGGGCCTCATAAGGGCCACACCTTGATCTTGGTCCCAGCACAAAAAATATATTTTGAGACATCCAATTTACCATCAAGATCACAACTCTACTAATGGAGCATATGTCAGATGCACCGTGTAGAAGTAATGGTGGTTCGAAGTTAAATAATAATAAAATATTATTATTTTTATCAATTTTTCATAGCCTCATGCCACAAAAAGAACTCATAAAATTCCTTAAACATGAAAAAATTTCATGTATTGATGTAAAGATCACATCTCTTCAAACTACTCGAAAATCAAACTTCCAGATTGTGACTTAATAGGGTTTCAAGAAACCCCGTAAAAATCTGGTTGGTCCCCCATTGGTCGCTAGAAACTGCCGCCGCCACCTGACTGGACTGTCACACAGCCCTTGTTGGAGCCGCCAAGCCAGAGAGATGACTCAATCTTTGACAGAATCCACCACGCTCTGCCGCACTCCATCATTCCATTACTGGATTCCACCATTACTGCTTCCAAAATCTGGCCACACCACCAAAAAACTTCTACGGACCACCGGGAGCACCCCAGTGCTCCAAATTTAGATCTGAAACATGTTTCAGATAGCTCGAGACCCAAACTACACAATATTTCTGATTATTTAACGAAATATAAGGAATCAATGTGTTCAAAGATTTTAAAACTCAACCTTCCTATCTTTTGGGGTATCATCGATGCTTTGCAGGCTCCGCTGCAACTGCTGCACGATGCAGGAGCGACCACCGTAATGATTTGAGAGCGACGGTACCTTGTTTCTTCTATTTCATCTATTCTTTTATTGAAGTAGAATAAAGATGATATGATCCTATTTTGTGAATAAAAAATAGGTGGGTGAGGGGATGAGTAATTTTTTAAAAAAAAAAAATTAATTAGAAAAAATATTAGTTTAACACCCCGACCCGACTAGCCTCTGACCCAACACCTAATGCCGAAAAGATTAAGTCACCCCAAGGATAATCACGACATTCTGAACTCAACCGTGGTCACAAAATTTTGATTTGAGACTATGTTCAGAATTTATTCAAGATGTTATCCATAAATAAATAAATTTATTTATTTACAAAAACCCCCTTGATAATTTTTTTCATAGCAGACCCATACCCGCACAAATTACATCCGGCTAAGGGTAAACGAAAAACGTCAAACGCAACTATGCCATCAGATTATTTATCTGAGTTACTGTTTAAGAGATAACTCATTTCTTCCATGTTCACTGTATAAAAATACACAATAATATTAGAAAAAAAATTCTGGGCACACCAGGACTCGAAATCACATGTCGTCTTCTCACCTAGATCAGGAATTATTTGTAGGAATATTCCAAAGTATAATAGGGAAAAACACGAGTCACTAAAAAAACTCTCATTACTCATGTTAGGAATTTTTTAGATATTTTATCCTTTCCAAAATAGTTTTCACAACCTCTAGACAATACTAGTGAGGTTGGAGGAACTGGATCTATTCATTTGAAATCATTTTTAAAAAAATTTAAATCAAAACAACAGCCTCTATAGAAATGGTTCTAGGTTTGATGTGTGCCTATCATAGGGCACCCAAAAAAATGATTTTTTACCCATTAAAATGTACTTAAAATGGGACTTGGATTGTATTCAGAGAAGAAAAAGTCGTTTGTGTGGAAATATTATTTTTTGCATTAAATTTTAAAGAAATGATTAGTGAAATTTGTTTTTTATTAATTCAATTTAATAAGAAGTGGTCCATACTTGGATCATTCCCTTATTCACATGTGGAATCATTATTTATTTTGGTTATATACATATTCTCATCAATTCAATCATATTGATTACTTTTATTAGTTCATTTTAGTTTAGAAAGGGAAATAAAATAATCACTATATTTTATATGTTTTCATAGCCTCATAATTAGACACCTCATTTTAACCATGAATTCCCCACCACTTTTTATTGTATGTAGTGAAATAAATCCAAATGTCTTGGTTGTTCAATGTATATATCAAGAAAAAAATTTTGAAATAAAAAACTAAAAGAAACCTCTAATGATTTAAGAAAAAAATATCCATAGAGGAGTTAGTTCATTGAATGGTCATAATCTATTATCAAGGGAAAATGAAGGGATTATCCTTGGAAAAACTACAAATAGCCTAGTGTGTCATCATATGAGTTTTTACAATAAATGAAAATAAAGTAATATTAGAAACCCATAATGTCTCAGTGTTCCCCAAGAGTGATTTCTTTTATTTATCTATTCTTCTAGAAAGTGAATTCCTTTTATAGATGACTTATTGGTTATCATGATTCCCTCTATATGAGAGGTAAGTGTTTCTTCATAAATTTCAGATTTTTTTTTCAGTAGGGAACATGTTTACTTTCTACTAGATGGTTGATACAATCTTGAATGAATGGTATGTATGACTTCTATTTGGCATCATTGTTCCTACCACAATACATCCATGTGTCATTTCGATGGTGGAGTATTCCAGGGCTTCACAGTTTTGTGGGTGTGTTTGAATGGTAAAATTGGGCTTCTGATTTAGTCAATGGGTCTTGTTGTTTATTTAATGCCTAGTTGTTATTGTTTTTACACATGAGATTTCATAAATTTCTAGTATATACAACTCAAATTTCCCATCATTTGAAAGATAATTCTAACCATATCTTGTTAGTGGCATTGCATTTCTCATCTGGATGGCTTATCTTTCTTACCTCAGGTTTTCCACTTACAACTTCCAATAGTTATATTTATTGGTGGAGGGTGCTTCTCTAAATATTTAGTTCAATACACTACTAAAAAATGTGTCATATATAATGTTCACCTTTATAAGATTTGGTAAAAACACGAAAAAATACACCATTAACAGTACTACAAAAGCGCTGATTTAGGGTGCCCTTCATTAGGGATAAAAAAGCACTGCTAAAAGGACCCTTTATCAGTGTTTTTAAACAACAATAAATGTTCTATTTATCAGCACTTTATTTTTCATATTGATAAAAAGGACCTTTATCAGCACATCTTATAGCACTGATAAAGGTTTCAATCATGCACATGAGTCCGACATCGAAATAGCTATTTTTTTGGAAACTTTTTTAAATAAGACAACACCACAAGCTAAGCTAGAAGTCTGACCTAGACATCAGATACCACATACAGTATCCACACACTCATATAGGCCCATAGGGTGATGTAATCCTTTTCTTAATCTATGCTGCCCTCGCGCTTTAGCCCACATACATACAAACGATCGTGTCCTACCCAACACGACATATAGATACTTGTTTTAATATATTACAATAAAAATAAAAAATACAATTGTTATAGATATTAAAAAATTGAAATCAATAAATAAATAAAAATTAAAAATGATTATATTAAAAAAATATTAAAATATTTATTAACTAAATAATATATATATATATTATAATTATGAATAAATAGTATATATTAAATATATTTATATAAAATGAATAAATTAAAATAAATTTAAAAAATATAATTACAAAAAAATATTAAAAAAATTAAATAATTAAAAAACTAATAATTACAAATGAATAAATATAAATAACACTAAAATTTTTACTAACTAAAAATTTATTAATAACTTATATATATCTATATGTATATTTTATGAATATTAATAAATAGTGTATATTAAATATAGACATATAAAATCAATAAATTGAAATAATGAAATGGAAAAAAATTAAATATGTGTAAATTTAAAAAGTTATTAATTAAATAATTATTACGAAAAATGAATAAATTTAATATATATATCTAAATTATAAATATTTTTTAAAAAATTTATATTAAATATAGATATATAAAATGAATAAATTTTATAAATTAAACATAAAATTAAAAATGAATAAATTTCTAAATTATTAATTACAAAATTATTAATACAAATTGATAAATTTAGTATATATATATATATATAAATTAAGAATAGTGATATGAAATATATATTAATGAAAACTATAGAAAATGAATAAAATGTTATAATTACAAACATATTAAGGACTTATTCATTTTTAATTGGTTTTATACCTAATTATTCATTAATATAGTTAATAATTTTAATATAAAAATATATCCATATACATATATATATATATATCAATATATATTATTCCATAATATATGATTTATACAATACAAAATATCTATGATTACATTAAATGAGGTATCTATTTACTGAAAAAATGGTTTATAATTAGAAATTATTATTAATTAAATATATTGATTAATTGTATCAAGTAATTGTTTATTTAAATATTATTGTAATTTATTTATTTCAAATTTATCATTGTACAATATGTCTACACTTTTATCCATTTCCAATATTTATGCATACATATTTATTCATTAACATTTAGTATTTTTAACATGGTTTCATTTTATATATTTACCATATATTCATGAACATATATACATATTTGTTTATCATTTTCAAAATTATATATTTAATTAATAATAGTTATAAATTTTTTAAATTTAACAATCATTATTATTATTTAATTCAATAACATATAAAATATATTATATAATGTCATTTTTCAATTTAACATATATCAAAATTGTATATACATATACACAAATTAATTTCACAGACACAAATATTTATGTAATTAATGAAATATTATATAGAAACACATACACCTAATATTTATTCTACAAATTAAAATTCTAATATTGATTTTAGAATACAATTTAGTGAAATAATATAGAGAATATATTAGGTTTTAAATTTGAAAATTTTAAATTGTTTTTCATAGTATTATTGTTAGTATTTTTTATAAGTTATTCATATATATTTTTTTAAAATTTAATAATATTCTAATATTTATTTATTCATATGTATTTACTATGTATTAATAATTTCAGTATGTATTCAAACTCATTTAAATATATATAAATATATTTTTTTAATTAATGAGTATAATTAATAAGACTTTCACATTTTTTCAATATTTTTAAAATCTACTCATTTTTAATTATTCAATTGCACTCATATTTAATGTTCATGCATTTAGGATTATATATTCGTTAATAATTTCAAAAATATATATGAAAATAAAAATTTATAAATTAATATATTTATAAATGTATATTTACTATATTTATAAAATTATATATTTATAATTATAAATAAATAAATATAATTTTTTAAAAGAATTTATGTAATTTAAAATAAATATTTATATATTTAAAAGATTATAAAATTAGATAAATATATTTAAATGATGAATATATTTACTATATTTATATTTATATTTATTATTATTTATTAAATATATATATATATAATTATAGAAATATAGAAGGATAGAAATATATTTATAATTAAAAAATTACAATAAATATATTAAAATAAGGAATATATTTACTATATTTGTATTTATATTGATTTATTATATATGTATAAAGATATAAATATATTTTTAATTATAAATAAATAATTATGAATATTTTTAAAATTATATTTATTTTATAAATATATTTATTTTATAAATATATTTATAAATGTATATTTACTACATTTATAATATTATATATTTATAATGATAATAAATAAATATATTTTTTTATAAAGTATCTATATTGATATAAATTAATAATTACATATTTAAATAATTACAAAACTATAATAAATTTATTTAACTAAAAGTATATTTAATATATTTATATTAATATTCACCATATATTTAATGAATAAATATATAATTATATAAATATAAATATATATATAATTTAATAAATATATTTATAATTATATACAAATATTTATAAATATATTTACAAATATATTTCTTTATAAATATAATTAAAAAAATTTATGGAAAATTCATCTTGATTAGTGATAATATTTTATGACTGATAATTGTGGATTTTATCAATGTTGATAAAGATTTCATGTATTAGCGCTTACTAATTCAGGCCTGATAAAATCCATCTTTATCAATTCATTTTTTGTAGCACTGATAAATCCCTTTTCGATGCCTTTAAAGAAATTGTAACCGAATCAATTTAAATCGCATCTCCCAATCTCTCGTTGAAGTCTAGGGCGGTCGTTGCTTCCCCTCGACCTTCTCTCGGATGAATCAATCCTCGAATCTAGTATATGTTATTTTTTCTCTTCCTCTCTCATTGCATTCTTTTTTCATGTTCTGTGGTGTGCGTTAGTGTGTTGTTTGCTTGGCTCAGTGCTCTCGTGGGTTTGGTGGTTTCCTTCCCCATTATTTTATTTTCCATCCATGTTCTTATTTCTCCTCCATCACTACTTCTTGATATTTTTTGAACCCTAGTTGAATTTATGTTATAAATTTTGTATGCATTGATCTATAGGGTGTTCCAGATCTATTTGAGGATATGTTTGATTGTTTTTTATTAGTATGTATTTTTGTTATTGGTATTTATTGTTGTTTTAATGTTATATATTATGGAATTAGGTTACAATTTTAATGGATGATTATAGCTATCAAAATTTTGTGGTATTTATTGATTTGGTTCAGTTATAAGGGTTATGAATTACAAATATGATGAATGATTTGTGGCATAATCCAAAGTGTGTTTTTGAGTTATGTATTAGAAATATGTTATAGGGTGATTATTTGGGATTCATGATTTTTTGGATTTGGCGACATGGGATCGATTTGGATTTGTGTGTCACATGTTTAGTAGGTGCTTTAGTGTATAGATTTTAGACCTAGTGGTTGTCTAAATTCATGTAAATGTCTTCTCGAAATTATCAAGGATGAGAAGTCATATTATGATGAGGATCTAGTAGTTATTCCATGTTCTCCTTGATTAGTAATCCATTAAGGTATTATGAATGGAGTTTAGATGGATATTGTATGGTTTCAATAGTATTTTGTATCATAAATTATAGTAAATTTTGTTATTTGGTTTCTTTTTTTATGAAATTGTAGTTCTATGGTTTTTGGTCCCTCTAATGATCATTTAGAAATTTAAAATATCTATATTAATATTGGTAGGTGGTCTCAACTTACAATTTGATTCTCAAGATATTCCAACAACATGGATTCCAAAATTATTCAAAATATTTTTATAAAACTCATACTATATTATAAAAATTTTAACAGATGGTTTATGATTATATTTTTTTAAAGGATTAAATTTATTCAACGGTTCCACTGGATTGTATGTAAAAATCATCACTATCACCTTCTTATTTTAGAAAAACCTTACTTTATGAATTAAAATTTAGGGATCCCCAATGAACCTATATCAAGATTTATCAACTATTTATTGAAATTAAAATCTAGCACCCCATAGCAGATCTCATCACATAATCCCATACTCTTAAAGTGTCACTCACTTTCCGTTGAGTTATAATTGGGCAGAAATGAATCCCTTGGGTATGTTTCTACGTCATTATATATCATAGACCAATTTTATCAAAGGGAATCCACTTGAATTATCACCTTGGTATATTTTCATATAATATATAGTGGGATTATTTTATCCTCAAAAAAATTATATAATTAGAGTCAATTATTCCAACTTTAAATTAAATAAGTGAACATTCAATAAACCAAACTTGACCTATGGTAAATAGTGTTTCAATAATTATTTTGAAGATTTGTTTAATAGGTTATACGAGTTAATTTTCTTTGAAAAACTAAAAAAATCAATATATATACGCAAATATCACACTTGAAAACTATAAAGGTTTAATGGTAGCTAAAGTGTGGAAATTTTAATGAAAATATTATTTGATAAATGGGTTCTCTTATGATATGATTTATACTTTTTTTTCATATTTCTATCTTTAATCTTTATTCAAACGTTTTTATACAATTTTTTTTCACTTGCCACTCACATTTGTTTTAAAGAATGTGGTTACTTAAATGAAATACGGTTATATATAATGTTGATTATAATCATTTGGTTGATTCCTGAATTAAGAAGTGTGACACTGAACATAAAAAAACATAAAAAATTAATAATGATAGTATATTATAAACTTATAACATTGTTTTGAATTTATGGTTTACCATTTCATCAAACAGACTACCACTAGAATTCCCAAGTTTAAATCCATGGTATGTTTACGTAAACGTTTCCAGAGAAATTTTAAGGAACTCCATAATGGCACATATAGTATTCTCTTGGTCTTTCTTGGGAGTCAATTCTAACACACCGTAGAGTATCAATTGGAGAGGGACAATCTTGATGGATATATTTAATTTCCAACAATAACATTTGAATTTATTGTCTCTTTTCCGCATGATTGTATCTTTATTGGTTGATTACACACATGTTTGATTCTATAGTTGGGAATTCCAATAAGGGAAAAATATTTATATTGTGAAATAAATGTTATAATCATAAAATATAAAGATCATTATAGTTTTAATGGATATTTTTTATAGGAACACATTGGGTGATTCTTGTGTAACTTTTGTATTCTTTAGTACATTGGAATTTTTTTAAAAACATTAATTTCTTGATCAATGTGTTTTTTTAATTGAAATAGGACATCAAACATTATATATATGTTTTGTATAGAATCCCTAAAAAAATTTGTCTTTATAATTGATCTTTGAGTTACCAAAATAATATTTAATTGTACATGATGAATTGTATGTATATTTTAAGGTTGTATCTTACTTATATACATATATGTTATATTTTGAACGTGGTCAATTGTCCAATATAGTAACCAATCACGTAATTATCCATGATCTTCTCACTTTTTCAACAATTTTTCTATCACAATTTTCACCAAAGCCAAAATTTCAACCACCATTATTATGAGTACCACATTTTATATATTTTTGTGTTATTTAATCTAGAAGTAACCATATAAAAGATAATTATAATTATTAAAAAACCTATAAAATTCATTGGAAATAATGATAATGATGACATATATGAATTTTTAAATAACTCATTTAACAATATAATTTACTTTTTGAAAGCAAAAAAATATTTTTCAAATATTAACATAAAATGATTTTTATCAATATTATATATACTATAATCTTTATTATAGAGAATAAATTTAATTATAATAAATATTACTCTCAAAAAAACTAATGTTCTTGTCATAATTCTACCACTTCATAGAATAGATATTTTAGAAATGTTAATCATAATTCAAACCGTTGTTTGAATAAAAATAGAAAATAAATTAAAATTAACATTAGTAAATCATTTTCTTATAAAAAAACCATTAAAAAATGAAAATATAAATAAAAAAACTAATTTTTAGATTAATAAATTTAATAACATTATCCAAAATAAAATTAATTTAAAAAAATAACTATATAAAATTTATTATACATGAAATAATGATTTTAAAGTCATTGATTTATTATGTAATGTGTATCAGAACATGGTAAATGGGAATAAATGAGAGAGGAAACATTTATACTTAAAGTGTCTTCGAATCACTGGTATGTTTTCACAGTTAAAGGAAATAATGATCAAGGGTTGACTGATAATAGTTTGTGGTCAAATGTACCATATGATTTCAATTTATTACTTCTTTTTATGGATCCTTTAATTAATCATATGTTACATTTATAGAATGAAAGTGATGGTCACCTGAAATTCATCCCTCCTTTAAAAATCCACTCAGGTTGTCAGTGAAATATCACCTCACCATCACATGCTACGTGAGGAACTGAATAAAAATAAACTCCGCCAAATTGTTATACTCACACCTAACAAAGTTATAGAATAAATACTAGAATTTATACCTTTTTTGTAAATGTGGAGATAAGAGATTCTAAAATTCAGTCCTTAGACTAAAAGAATTATCATCTTTACAGAGTAATTGAAGGCCATATTTTAATTTTTAAACTAAAATGAATATCTCAAAATGACTGTGTATAAGATCATCCAACTGAGCCTTCTCATGGACAAAATAATGAAGGATCCCTTATAAGGATCAAACTTCTGTTGAAACTTTTTCTATTCTAGAAAAAACTAATAAATTTATTTCTGTGCTTCCCCAAATCCCAACATAGATAATTTTAGATTTAAAGAGAAAAAATTAATCCTAATTATATTCATCTCTTGAATAGTTATTTTTGAATTTTCTTTCTTAAATAATATTCCCCCATCTCCTCTGAACATAATCCTATGTTTCTTGAACTTCTATGAGCAGTAGTCATCCATTACTGGGTACCTGTGATCATTTTTGATGATTTAATAGGATAAATCCTAGCACTATTAGATAAATTGTTTTCATAAATTCTATTACCCATTTCTTATAATGAAAACTGAAATTATTTGAAACAATCAGTTGTTGGATTCCACTTATTCAAATTATCTATATATTTATCATTTAATTATGAATATATAATGTGTATATATTTGATTTTTATAAAAAAATGAATATTGTATGAATGCATATTTTATTATCCTAATAGGATGGATATGAATAAAAATTGTATGAATTCTAATCAGATGAAAAAAGAGTATGAATATAGAGTAAAAGAGTGTAATATGGTTAAAATAGAACATGAATTTGACCCATATAAAATCCTTTATCCATGTTTATGATATTTTAATTCATGTCAAATTATCCTGAGAGAGTTGTTATAACATTTTATTTTTCATAGAATAGATCAGAGTTATAAATGGTGGACTAAATATGGGGAAAATTAATATGCACATAGATTGGGATGATACTAATTTTTTTGGATCATTTGATATGAATAACATTTTAAGTGATGATGGAAATCATATGGAAGAAATAAAAATGAAAATTAATGATGAACTTCATGATTATACAATGTTTTTTGAGATGTTAAAAAGGTGTGATAATATACCACTGTATATTGGTTATAATAAGCACACAACATTTTCAGTTGTATTGAAGTTATATCATTTTAATGTTTGAAATGTGTGGATTGACACAAGCTTTAAAAAACTACTTAATCACCTGAATCATATGCTACCTGAAGAAAAGTAACTTCCCTATCAATAATATAAAATTAAATTAATGCAAAATTTAATGGGAATGTTCTCTACAAGAAAACATTCTTTTCCAAATGATTTCATATTTTTTCACAAAGACTGTGAATCACTCATAAAATTTCCTATGTATGGGGCGAATTGAAAAAATAAAGATGAAACAAGTCCTTAAAAAGATGTATGGTTCTTTCCTATAATATTATAATTTATTATACTATATGGATGTTAGAAAAATAGGATAAAATCGACATGGAATGCATATACAAAAATTAAATATGTGAAAGAACACCATCCAACAGACTCTCTACAGTGGAAGAAATTGATTATTAGTATCTTGAGTTTAAAAATGAGCTGTGAAATATCCTTATTGAACTATATATGGATGGTATAAATAATTATGATGTAAAGAGTAGTACTCAAGGTAAATGACCTATCATGTTGCAAAATTAAAACATTCCTCCCTGGTTATACATGAAGCATACATACATTTTGTTGTATCTATATATATTTTCAAAAACCAACTCGGTAATGATATATTTGACTATTTAGATCTATTGATGAAAGATATGATTTTTATGTGGGATATAGGTGTTAAAATATAGGATTCTTTTAGAAGTGAAGTATTAACATTGAGTTCCATGTTCTGTGGGATGATAAATGAATTTCTTTCTTATGGAATCATTTCAAGATATAGTATTAGTGGAATCTTTTGGTGTGCCATTTTTGAATAATTAACAAATCTTAGTTCTTTTGAAACATTCATCCTAGATTTTATTTTCAGGGTTCTAGAAAATTTTACCTCTATGACTTAAATATAGATCCTAGACGACAACATTCAAAGGGAATTCCAATTAAGGCAGAACACTATCTCAACTAATGGGTAATCAATTGTTCGATAATGTAAAACATATTAATATTGTTTTTGGTTAAAAAATTCTTAAAAAATATCATGATATGAGGTTTGGAATAGTAATCAATTTTTTCTGAATTAAAACAATGGAACTATTTGTACACTATAAATTTTCTTGATGTCATGCGTGTAGAAAAAAATGTGTTTGATTGTGTTATTGACATGTTACTAAATTTTCCTGTAAAAAAATATGGAATAAAGTATTGTATGGACATGATTAACATGGTGATATGGTTATAGATGGAAATAGAGAATGTTAAAGGTAAATTATTCTTTCATCCAGTACCTTACACTCTATCCAGATAGAAAAAATTATAATTATTCATTATCTTGAATTGTGTAAACGTTATGGAGGGGTATTTATCAAATATCATGAATTTGATTTCAATTAATATTTTAAATTTATAGAAACTAAAATAAAAAAAACTATGTTTTTGTGAAAGAATTGATTCCCATCACTCGACATTTCATTCTAACAAAAAAAGCATGACATACATTAACCGACAAATTATATAAATACATCGAACTAGTGAATTTTTAAATTATGAATAGGGAAATTGTAGTCATATTATATATAAGGACCCAACCTTATTACAATAAATATCTTGAATTAAATTAATAATTCACATTGAGGATCTTTTTAGTTTTAGAGTTATAGAGAATCATGATATAACTATTATATCTCAAAGATTACAAAGTAGGCACATCTACTTAGTTTCCATTTTTTTCAGAAAATAAAAACACTTGAACAAAAGAGTCATGTCTAGTTCCTTGTTTTAGACAGTATAACATTTTGTTGATCCTATCCTTGACCCTATTCCACTTAATGTCCTGTGAAAAACATTTAAAAAAAACTTGGGATGAGCATAAAAAGCTAGGTAAGGGTTATAACAATAAGGAGAGAAAACATTAGTCCATGTATACATAAGAATAAATGAAATCATAATTTACTCATAAAACATAATCACTTTAACATACCCCATTAAATCATAAGATTTAGGAATAACTCATAGAAATCATAAGGCGTAAAGGTAACATGAGGCATTCATGACATTCTTATGTAGGGAGTAACCCTCATGGTAACGTTTGGAATACCCACAACAATATATTCCCTAAATCTCTTCGAATAAACATTAGAGTTTAACCCCTTCACATTACCCAATGCATTGGAGAGCTATCTCAGGCTCACCCACCCTTAGTTTATCACGGAACCACCCGATTTCATAAACATTGCCAAAGAACCATATAATAACCATAACACATAAAACATGCATAAAAGAAACATAAAATTTACACATTTAAATCACAAGAGATCACATCATGATATTATAAAAAATAAAAACATCTAATAAAATCATTAATACTCTATGAGAGAAAAATCGCTTTATACTTTGAAAATATTAAAAGAAGTCATTTAAAAGAGATTTTAGAATCAAAGTGTCCCATACCACTTCAAAACTTTTGAAAGGGTTTTAAAACATTCATGTATATATAAATAAATCCTTAAAACCATTTTTAGAAGATGTACAAGGACGATAAATGCTTAAAATAATAAATCTTTAAAACCATTTAAAACAATGTTTTAATAAAAGAGTCCTCTTCCATTTTGAACATTTAAATTATAAGCCACATGAAAGTAGACCATTTTAAAAAACATTTAAATTACTTTAGTATAGAAATAATATGGATATGGAAATTCAAAGGGGCTGTTTATACAATTTATAAAAGAATAAAAGTGCATATCATTAAGAAATGTCTCAATGAGATGAAATTGAGATGTAATCCCAATCAAGGATCATGCCATTTGAGAAAGGATAATGAAATAAAATAATTATGTGTGAAAAATATAAATACACTAAATATAAGTGTATACTCAGTGTAAAACAATCATATGTCATCCACACATATTCATAGCAAGACATAATCAAGAAGTAGAGGATTAACCCAAATAATTACAATTGGGTTCAGACGTTCCCTTGCAAAAATTCGATAGCATAACGGCGTCACATCAAATTTTAGAAAAAGAGTTGATGAGAGAGATAAAAGGTATCTCATCACATGGACATAAAATTTAGAGCAATATCGATATATAATAACATATCCCAACATAAGAATATGTAATTTAAAAGACAAAATAAAAAAAGTCATTTAAAAATAGGAGGGTGAATGGTTCCCTTACCGATTTGGGTAACTTTCGAAACGTACACCCCATGAAAGAAGGGTCATACAATGACGATTTAAATACCCATAAATTAATGTATATTAAACAATGAATACAATCATGGGCAGTACACACACCACACAAAATGTAAATTTTCGAAAATGTAGCATGAATCTCACGGAAATAAAAGTGAGATGAAAAATCCTTAATGAAAACACGACAGCCCAATGACGCCACTTAAAACATCAAAACAATGGGTTAACCAGATCAAGTAGGGTCCCTAATAATACTAAAATAAAATTTATAGTAATAGGAATATAAAATAACATCCCCCAAAATAATAAAGAGGGCCTAAAGGAAAAGGCATAAAAGATAGTACTTAAAAAGAAAGAGAGAGGTAGGATCCCTTACCTCGTGTCTGACTTGACTCAATCATTATTTAATGTATGAATAATAGACTATAGTTAATTTATAATTTCTTAAGAACAATTTTTAAGTATGTTATTCCTTTTATATAATTTTTTACCATTTTATGAACATTATGAAATTATTTAAGTTAATAATGGTCGTATTGTCGGTCATTGGTACTTGAGTTAAAAATAAACATCTTATAATTACTAGTTATTCATGTGGTAAAATATACATTATATCCAGAATTATATTCATGATGTAGATATAATATATATCATAGATATCTAGTATATAAATGCATTTATAATATTACATAACATTTGGAGGTAAGAAATGGAATGCACCGTTCATGGAGATGGTAAGCTGTACGTACGCATGAACGGTACATTCATTTCTATTTCATATTTAATGGAATGAAAACATAATTGTATATAGGTATATTAAAATTCCATTATAATATCATATATAATATCATTAACTCCATCCTTTATACGTCCCACATATGGTATTAATGAATCAAATCACTTTGAGGGGGTGGTAGTCCGCACTTCTTAAAATGAAGATATCGTGTTTACCCATAATGGAAACCATAAAGGTATACCATAAATGAGAAATAAACAAGCATAAGGGAAACCTAAACATAATATATATCATATATAAATAGATTTACATTTTAATGGCCACCATGAAAGGTGTTAAAATAACATTTAACAATCATCGTTTTGTGAGGCAGAAATTAGCCATCCACAGAAACAGTATGTCCTTTAACCATTAGACAAAGGTGTGTGTAAGTGTAGCTCTAATACATCACATAATAACATCATAGTATATTTAATACACTGGTGTTTTTACAAAACAAAGGGATAAAAAGAGTTTAGGGGGTTGGAGAATCAAAATAAAACAAAAGAACACAAGTGAAGACAATATCTTTAAATCAGGTAACTCCTATTGGTTTGAACCAAAAGGGTTTCTTGAAGAGGTTTCTGACTAAGGTAAGGCTTCTAGGATGAAGATAGGGATGTGTAGATAAAATGAGCAGAGTTTGGCTGAGCCAAAGTCTTTAGAGGTGTGGGTAAAGAGGTAGAGGTGGGGGCCTTTTATAAGAGGGAGGAGGGGTACTCTTGGAATGTCTTGAAAAGTTACATTATTATAAAATGATTTTCGGATATTAAAGGTCCCACAATTATATATTTTGAGGGTATGGTGATAAGGGTTCGAAATACACCCATATAATAGGGTTTTGACAAGTGTAAGTCTTATATTTAACCTCATCTTCTTATTTTATTTAAATCGTTCATTAATGAGGTAATCACTGCATCATCATGGTGTCATAAATATATATATTTGTCTAATGTCTAAATATTATAAAAAAAATATCATGATAATTTGAAATCTTTTTAGATTTCTAATGAATATTTATAGTAAAAAATATGACTTTTATAACACCATATAATTTTTTTTAGTAAAATAATACATGTTTGTGACATTTTTATTTTAACTTTAAATAAAAAGTTATTAATGTCATTTTCCTACCAAAGTAGCTCCATGGGGTCCCCAAGTTGACCCATGGAATGATGTGGTCGGATATGACTCATCAAATAAGGTTAGGACATGTGTCAAGGTCATTTCATATTATTATAACATTATCATTACCTTAAATTACACTAATTATCTTTAATCGTGATTAATAAAACATAATAGTTACTATTCACCAAAAAATTATTTTAATCCCATTGAACCACATTTTACATCATAATTACAACCATGTATGTCAGATTTTTGAAATTCAAATCACAGAAGTGGTAATGTTTTTTTTAAATGAAAAATCAGTTTTTTAACTACCACTTAGTGGTTGCACTATTCATTAAAAATTGAACTTTTTTAGAAAAATACAAAAAATTCACCCTAATATATATTTGATATTACGAATAAAAAAATGATGTCTATTTTAAAAAATTAAAAACATATAAGTTGAATTAATTAATATAACAATTAATTCCCTCTGTCAAAACAAATAGCGTGTTTTTAAGAAACAATATCTATTAGAAGATTGACACTTGTTTAAGTCCAATTTCAAAATGAAATTAATTCCAATCACCACCATTGGATTAAATGGTAAAAATATATTCTAATTTCACTTTAAAAACAATTCAAAATATGATCTAATCTTATAAATAAATTAGATTAAAAAGTGGTTTTGAATTAAAATATAACATTTTTCTCTTATTCATTAAAAATGGACTTTATCAAAAAAATAACAAAAACCTACACAAAGTAAATTTTTATATCCAGATTCTAAAGAAGGATTTAAAAAGTTTTTTCCATCAAAAGGCGGTTAATCGACCTTTTAAATAATATTAGAATATCTATGCATAAAATTGGATTCATTCTCATTTTAAGACTCTAACATTTATTGGATAAAAGTAAAAATATGTGACAAACATATATAATAATTTTGTAGTTAGTTTTATTCATTCCCGTCATTACAGCATCTAGGAGTTAACTACCTTTTAAAATAATATTTTTTTAGTATTTGAGTGCAATGTAAGATTTCCAAGAAACTTGTTGTTGCGTATTGGGTACGCCATCAAGCATAGCATTCCCTTTAAATAAATATTAACATTTTATTCACAAATAAGGATAAATATAAAAATGTCATATTCTTTATTTACCTGGGGTGTTACATCATTCCCCCTTTTGGGAATTGCATCTTTGCAATTTTAAAATTGGGCTCGGAAACTTCATTGAAAGTCCCACATCAGAACAAAAGTTGGTAAAACTATCGCTTTAAAATAAAGAAAGTGAAGTACAAAGGTCACACACGTTAACCCATACTAGGATTCCATGAAAACATAGATATGGGAGAAAAAAACAAAGGGTCTTTTTCTGATAGAGAGTGATAGAAAACATGTTTAGGAGAATGTTAACCACTAGGGAATAATAAACATGTGATGGGTTAGACGGTATTTGATTCCCCAGTAGGAAAAGTTAACAAACAACATTTTTGTTTTAATTTACTTTTCAGTGAGGAATTTACATATGTGATTAACTAAAACATGAGGAAACATACTTACTTGTCATGTTGACTTTCAGATTTTTCTAGATTTCTTACACAAACTCAAATTTTCTCCAGAAGACGAGTATTTAGGATAACTTGTTCACATTAAGAGCACTATAATCAACTTCTAGAGAATCACCTAATCCACAAAATAGAACTATATACTTCCCATGTATTTAGACGAAAACCAAAACCAAAACCAAAAAGGTTAGTAAAAGATCAGATAATACCCAAAAAAGATATTCTTTTATAAAAGAAATATATTCTTAATCTCCAAAATTTGTTAAACAATACCCAATGTTCAACAAAGATGATTCAATAAAATTATATCCATAAAATTCGTTAAAGTAATAAAAACTATGATTGAAACCTAAATCTTTGAAGGATTTAATCACATAGTCTTCCAAGATAATCATTAACATTTATCTCCAATCATTAATTACTCTTAAAGTCTCATACTAAAAAGTAATTAACCTAATCACATATCGTCCATGATAGGTTAATAATTTCCATAGATAACCCTAAATCAACTTATTCTAGATTCATAAGATCATCTAACTAAAAATAATTATTCAAACTAACCATGGACTTCACGTAGTCCAGTGGTATGCCATAAATACCAGTCGTACTTTTGTTGTGGGTTCGATTCTCGCAGCTTTGTCTGATGCGACAGGTTGTCACACGGTCCACATGTTGTCCTTTTTTTAAAACTACATAATTCCTATAACCATCCCCAAAAAGTGATAAAATCTTCAAAAATAACCATAACATAATTTAACCTTATGTTTATCTGATGTCATTCATAATCCATCATAACATATAGTAATCCATAATTACCTCAAAAGTAAGGATCATATAAACCATAACGGTTACCTTTATAATTATTACATGAACATCCACATCGAGTTGGTTCTCTCGTACATGATGCATTAGAGAACTCACCATGGTTAAAGTGGTTGATCATGACTCCTGATAGTTGGTTTAGAATAACCATGAGATTTCTCATTGAATCCCCCATTTCATCCAGTCTCTTAATCAGAGAACCACCATAGTTTCCTTCAAACCCATTGTAACGTTGGTTCCTGCTATATCCATTTATTTACTAAAACCAAAAAGGTCAGTGTGAGTACATCAATAGAATCATCATGTACTAAAGAGGAAGATAAATACTAAGATATAATTATCCAAGTTATCTCACACTCATTCCAACTTTCATAAATAACAATGACTCTATCTAATATAATAACCATTGTGGTTATACACAACGTGTCACTTATGCTTAAACAACACTCTAACCTCTAAATTTATCTAAACTGACCTTTGATACCAACTATAAGGACCTGGCCGTAGTAAAATACATATTCTTGAATTAAATCAATAATTCACATTGAGGATCTTTTCTGGTTTAGAGTTTTAGAGAATTAGGACATAACTATTACATCTCAAAGATTACAAAGTAGGCACATCTACTCAGTTTCCATTTTTTTCGCAAAATAAAAACTCTTGAACAAAAGAGTCATGTCTAGTTCCTTGTTTTAGACAGCATAACATTTCCTTGATGCCATCCTTGTCCCTATTCCACTTTATGTCCTGTGAAAAACATTTCAAAAAAACATGGGATTAGCATAAAAAGCTCAGTAAGGGTTATAACAATACAGAGAGAAAACATTAGTCCATGTATACATAAGAATCAATGAAATCATACTTTACTCATAAAACATATTCACTTTAACATACCTCATTAAATCATAATATTTAGGAATAACTCATAGAAATCATAATGCGTAAAGGTAACTTGAGGCATTTATAACATTCTTACGTAAAGAGTAACCCCCATGGTTACGTTTGGAATACCTACCATAGTATATTCCCTTAATATCTTTGGATAAACCTTAGAGGTTAAACCCTTCGCATTACCCAATTCATTGGAGAGCTATTTCGGGCTCACCCGCCCTTAGTTTATCATGGAACCACCTGATTTCATTAACATTGCCCAAGAACCATAACATAATCATAACACTTAAAACATGCATAAAAGAAAAAAAAAATTTCCACATTTCAATCACAATAGATCACATCATTATATTATCATAAATAAAAACATCTAATAAAATAATTAAAACTCTATGAGGGAAAATCCCTTTATACTTTGAAAATATTAAAAGAAGTCATTTAAAAGAGATTTTAGAATCAAAGTGTCCCATACCACTTCGAAACTTTTGAAAGGGTTTTAAAACATTCATTTCTATATAAATAAATCCTTAAAACCATTTTTAAAACATGGATAAGGATGATAAATGTTTAAAAGAATAAATATTTAAAACCATTTAAAACAATGTTTTAATAAAACAGTATTTTCCATTTTGAACATTTAAATTATAAGCCACATGAAAGTAGACCAGTTTCAAAAACATTTAAATGACTTTAGTATAGACATAATATGGATATGGAAAGTCAAAGGGGATGTATATACACTTTATAAAATAATAAAAGTGCATATCATTAAGAAATGTCTCAATGAGAAGAAATTGAGATGTAATCCCAATCAAGGATCATGCCATTAGAGAAAGGATAAAGAAATGAAATAATTATCTCTGACAAATATAAATAAACTAAATATAAGTTGATACTTATTTTTAAACAATCAGATGCCATCCAAACATATTCATATCACGCCATAATCAATAAGTATAGGATTAACCCAAATAATTGTAATTGGGTTCAGAAGTTCCCTTGCAAAAATTCGATAGCCTAACGGCGTCACATCAAAATTTAGAAAAAGAGTTGATGATAGAGATTAAGGGTATCTCATCACATGGAAAATAAAGCAATACAGATATATAAGAACATATCTCAACATAAGAAGATGTAATTTTAAGGAATAAACAAAAATAAGTCTTTTAAAAATAGGAGGGTGAAAGGTTATTTTACCGATTTGAGTAACTTTCGAAACGTACACCCCATTAAAGAAGGGTCATACAATGAAGATGTAAATACCCATAAAAGTATATTAAACAAAAAATACAATCATGGGCAGTAAACACACCACACAAAAAAGAAATAGTGGCAAATGTAGCATAAATCTCACAGAAATAAAAGTGAGAAGAAAAATCTTTTACGAAAACCCGGCAGCCTAACAGCGCCAATTAAAAAATCAAAAAAATGTGTTGACGAGATCAAGTAGGGTCCCTAATCATATGAAAATAAAATTTATAGTATGAGGAATATAAAATAACACCCCCCTACATAAGAAAGTGGAGCTTAAAGGAAATGACATAAAAGAGAGCACTTAAAAAGAAAGAGAGAGGTAGGATCCCTTACCTCATGTCTGACTTGACTCGATCATTCTTTAATCTCCTGAATAATAAACTAGAGTTAATTTATACTTGATTAAGAAGATTTTTGAAGTTAATTATTCATTTTATATCATTTATTACCATTTTATGAACATTATTTAATTATTTAAGTTAATAACGGTCGTTTTGTCGATCATTAGTACTTGAGTCAAAAATAGCCTTCTTATAATTACAAGTTTTTCATGTGGTAAAATATACATTTTATCCAGAATTATATTCATGATATAGATATAATATATATCATATATATCATGTATATAAATTAATTTATAATATTACATAACATTTGGAGGTAAGAAATGAAATGCACCGTTCATGGAGACGGTAAGCTGTACGTACGCATGAACGCTACTTTCATTTCTATTTCATATTTAATGGAATGAAATCATAATTTTATAGAGGTATATTATAATTCCAGTATAATATCATATATAATATCATTAAATCCATCCTTTATACATCCCACATATGGCATTAATGAATCAAATCACTTTGAGGGGGCGGTACTCCGCACTTCCTAAAATGAAGATATCGCGTTTACCCATAATGGAAACCATAAAGGTATGCCATAAATGAAAAATACATAAGCATAAGGAAAACATAAACATAATATATATCATATATAAATATAGTGACATTATAATGGACACCATTAAAGGTGTTAAAAGAAGATTGAACAATCATTATTTCGTGAGGCAAAAATTCTTCATCCACAGAAATAGTATGTTCTTTAACCATTAAATGAAGGTGTGTGTAAGTGTTGCTCGAATAATTCACATAAAAACATCATATTATATTGAAGATACTGGTTTTGTTACAAAATAAAGGAATAAAAATAGTATAGGGGGTCGGAAAAGCAATATAAAACAAAAGAACATAAGTGAAGACATTACCTTTAAATCGGGTAACTCCTCTTGGTTTGAACCAAAATGGATTCTTGAAGAGCTTTGTGCCTAAGTTAAGGCTTATAGGATGAAAAGAGGGATGTGGAGAGATAAAATGATCAGAGTTCGGCTGAGCCAAAGGCTTGAGATGTGTGGGTAAAGAGGTAGAGTTGGGGGCCTTTTATAAGAGGGAAGAGGGGCACTCTTGGAGTGTCTTGAAAAGTTACTTTATTATAAAATGATTTTCAGATATTAAAGGTCCCAAAATTATATATTTTTAGGGTAAGGTGATAAGGGTTAAAAATCCACCCATAAAATAGGTATTTTACAAGTGTATGGATTAGAGTTTACCTTATCCTCTCATCTTATTTAAATCATTTATTAATTAGGTAATCACTGCATCATCATGGTGTCATAGATATTTTTATTTATTTAATGTCTAAAAATTATAAAAAAAATATCATTATGTAGGAAATATTTTTATCTTTATAATTAATGTTTATAGTAAAAAATATGTCTTGAATAACCCCATGTAAAAATTGTTTTAGTAAAACAATACATGTTTGTGACATTTTTATTTTAACTTTAAATAAAAAGTTATTAATGTCATTTTCCTACCAAATTGGCTCCATGGGGTCCCCATGTTGACCCATGGATTGTATTGGTCGGCCATGACTCATCCAATAAGGGTATAATAGGTGTCAAGGTCATTTAAAATTATTATAACATTATCTTTAACTTAAATTACACTAATTACCTTTAATCGCGATTAATAAAACTTAAAAGTTACTATTCACCAAAAAATTATTTTAATCCCATTGAACCAAATTTTACATCCGAATAACAACCATGTATATTTTATTTTTTAAATTAAAATCACAGAAGTGGTAAAGTTTTATTTAAACAAAAAATCAGTCTTTTAACTACCACTTAGTGGTTTCACTATTCCTGAAAAATTGAAGTTTTTCAAGAAAAATACCAAATATTCACCCTAAGATATATTTGATATTCTAAATTCAAAAATGATTCCTATTATAAAAAATTCAAAACATATATGTTGTATTAATTAATATAATAATTAATTCCCACTGTCAAAACAAATAGCATGTTTTTAAGAAACAATATCTATTAAAAGATTGACACTAGTTTAAGTCCAATTTCAAAGTAAAATTAATTCCAACGACAACCATTGGATTAAATAGTAAATATATATTCTAATTTAACTTTAAAACCAATTCAAAATATTATCTAATAACATAAATAAATTATATTAAAAAAAGGGTTTGAATTAAAATACAACATTTTTCACTTATTCATTAAAAATGGACTTTATCATAAAAAATAACAAAAACCTACACAAAGTAAATTTTGATATCCTGATTCTAAAGATGGATTTTATATGGTCCAATATAACATATAAAATTGTCAACAAGTGGATTTAAAAAGGGTTCTCCATCAAAAAGGCGGTTAATCGACCTTTTAAAGAATATTTGAATATCTACGCTTAAAATTGGTTTCATTCTCATTTTAAGCCTCCAACATTTGTTGGATAAAAGGAAAAATATTTGACAAACATATATAATAATTTTTTAGTTAGTTCTATTCATTCCCTCCATTACAACAACTAGGCGTTAACTTCCATTTAAGATAATATTATTTTATTATTAGAGTGCAACATAAGATTTCCAAGAAACTCGTTGTAGCGTATTGGGTATGCCATCGAGCATAGCGTTCACTTTAAATTAATATTCACATTTTATTCACAAATATGGATAAATATAAAAATGTTATTTTCTTTATTTACCTGGGTTGTTACATTATATGAGTTACAGATTCTATTCCAATCATCATTCATTGATATAATAGTCGACTTAATGATTCACTTAGTTAAAGAGGTTCACCTATTTGGTCCGGTCCAATATAGAGAGATGTACCACATTAAATGGTATATGGAGACTCTGAAAGGGTGTGTCATGCATTAAAGTTGGCCAAATAGATTTATACTTAAATGACATATTGTTGAATAATATGTTTCATTATATATGGATTACCTATCTGATGTTGATAGCCTCAATTTCCCAAATTCCTATTACAGCATATGCCTTATGGGCATAGGTATTTTAAGAAGATATGTAGTTACAATTACTGTCACTGAATAGGAGCAAGAACACCTTTAAATATTACATAATAGTGAATATGTTGATCTATACATTGAACCCAAAAGTTAATTCTACTATATTTTTTTCCATCAAGAGATGAAGGTTGTATATTAAATAAAGAAAACTAACAATAAATTGGATTTTTTCCAAGATCGTATTTTAAATGAGTTATCTAAAAATTGAAATTTATTTTATGGATGAATCTAATGGCTAGGTAGGGTACCATATGAAAATTTTATATCATACATTTATTGTAAAATCAACTGTAATATGTTCTATACGAAACAACCTGATCACCACAGTACGACGTAAAATCGTGAATTTATGCATCTGGTGGAAGCCATTAATATATTTGGTTTCAAAGATAAAAATCCAATATATTAAAATATGTCATATTTCATCAATATAAAATAGATATATGAGTTAGATAAAACCAAATTTCATGTGATGATTTCTATTGAAAATGGGTTAACAACATGAGTACAGTGAAATTTGATGAAATGGGATTCACGAAGGTGAATTTTATTATGGATGGGGGAAAATCATGAGCTATTAATAATGACATCACAATTAGTTCATGTATTTTATGTATCATATTTAGAAAACAAAAATTGCTTAATAATCCTATTGGTAACTAACAAAACATTAGGATCAAATGAAAATTCAATTGAGAATGACCCTTTCATTTGTAGATCACAATTATTTCATGGAAGACCTAATGTATAAAATGTATTGATTATTAGAGGGGGCCAAAAAGAGGGGATTTGGATTCTTGATTGAGGTTCTAAATCCCTTGAACCATTAGAAAATAAAGAGAGTTCAATGATATGGATATTTTTTTTTAATATACTATGCTTTTACTCATAATATTATGTGTTATCTAGTATATTAACAAAATATAAATTATATTTTTTACTAATCATGCTGAAAATGTATTTTTTACATAATAATGTTATCAATAATAGGGATGAAAATAAGGTTAATGATAAAATTACAGAATTGTTATGGTATGAATACTATATTGATGAAAATAATATTAAAAACATTACATCACAATGTTTACTAAAACTATCAAGGAAATAAGTAAGGGTATAAAATCTATGGTTTGATGGAATAAATGTTTCCAAATTGTAGGCCAAAATAATTCATTGTTTATTAGATATGTTGGGATCACAATGAGAATGAATGCACAAATTTATATAGATTCATGGAACCATGTATGAAATATAATGAAGGAAATAATTTAGGAAGATATAAAGGCAATGATACAATATACGGTCTCTATATTACCAAAAAATTATATAATGAAACTTTGGCTCAATTTTCATTACTACATGCAGATTTCATTAATTTTTTATTATTTCCATGATAAATATGTCTTAATGGCCACTGAAAATTCACATATAGGCTTCCAAACTATTCTTACCAAGTTTCATCTTAGGGATACTGAGGGACAAGTAAATCCCTACCCATGAGTTTCTTAACCACAAATTATAAAATAGGAGACATGGAATGATTTAATCATTCATCATGATATGAAATAATTTTTGGGTCATTATAGCCATTAATATATTATTTGATACTATTTATTTTAACCAATTTGATTAAAAATGATAATTTATGAAACAATAAATGAGTACTAAAAATAAAGAATGTACATCAAAACTAATGTACCCCAACCACAAAGCAAGGGTTGGGTGCACATAACTCGATAAAAAGTTTGGAATATAATTTAAATCAACTATAAATGTTTTATGTGATATGAAACAAAATATGTTTATTTGTGTAGGTATCAATTTTTTTAATGAAGTTTTTGGATGCATGAAGTATTTCCTTTTGTTGTCAAGTAATTTTGATAAGAAAGCAAATCACTTCACCTTGTATAAGTATGTGAGGAAATAGAGAAACGTTACAGTACCTTCCATGGTAAATCTAACAATGATTTCCTTGTATGTATTTCACAAAGATCGTAAGTTGGCTGGATAACTTGTAATAAAATCATTATGGAAGAAATGGGGAGAAACCATGTTTTCAATCAGAATGGTTGATTTTTCAGAAGCAAGTGTCTAATGTGGCCCAATTTTCCAGTGTTTGCCAAATTTTTGGGTTCCAAAATTTAGATTTGGGCTAGCATTGTGAAAACTGGATTTCCTTAAATTTCTCATAAAAACATAGAAAAGGAATAAATTTCATGAATATATAATTCATGAAGTGTATTTCATGAAGACATGAATAATTTTGATGCTGAGACACGCAATTCTGATGAGCATTGCGAATTGCGAAGAAAATGATCATTTCGGGTGAGCCTTACAGCGTAATGGAAGAAAAAGCATCACAGCCATAGAAAGGAATAAAGAGAATCACAGTGACAAAATGAAGAAGGGGCATCGCAATGGCATAAAGGAAAAAGGGTAATCGTGGAGGCATAATGGATTTGATAGAATGCTTTATGATTAAAAAACCATTGCGAATCCAAAAAATAGCCATGGTGCTTCAAAAAGCAGATTGAATTTCAGCAAAAAGATCAGAGCTCTATGAGTTGGTGATGATGTGGTGATGAGGTGGATATAAAGTTCTTCATTCAGTGGGAAATTCATATAAATAGTCCCCTACCCCCTCATGAAATTAATAGAGACTTAAGAAGAATTTTAGAGCTCTCTAATTCTGTAGAAGGTTCGTGGAGAAAGTGAGCTCTCTGAAGGTAGTGAGCTCCATGAAGGAAAATAGATTCAGGGTGAGCCATTGAGCTTTTCAAAATAAGTGAACGTCAAAAATAACAATCTATGCTCCACAAAATAGTGATATCTGCGTTATAGTGATCTCTACGAACTATAGATCTTTGCAAACTAGAGTGCTCTGCGAAGCTAGGAGCTTCGTGAAGGAGCTATGCGGGCAAAAGATTTGAGTACCAAAATTATATGTGAAGTGATTTCAAAGGAATCATGATATGACTAGGGTATAAAACTAAGTATTATTATAATTTCTAGGTAGTTCCAAGATGCATTAAATAATAAATAGAAGAGTTGTTTTCAAGGATCATATTTTGAAAGGATTGTCTAGAAGCACATAGACATTTCATTACCCTATCTATGCTAAGAGGGTGCACACACACTTGAGTATCATCTCCCAAGTGCTACACCAGTGTAATGTTATATCCTAATCATTGTATTCCATATCAAATGATTGTTTCTAGTGTATTGTGTTGTACTGGATTATATTCATACCATACTAAGGAAGTAGCTACTCTTATTGAGTAGTGAACCTTGCAAATCTTGTGTTCCTTTGTGTGTATTCAGTAGGGAAAGTTCTCTTTAACAGGAGGTAAAGGTTGTTTTAAAAAGAAATAAAACATCATAGAAAAACATATAACTGATTCAGCCGTCCCCCTCTTAGTGATTCTTGGATCCTATCAGGGTAACTTCACTTTGTTTATAAACATATCGATGAATAAAAATACGAATCCACTTCTATCCGATGTTATTTACTAGGGAAGGAGGCTCGCGTAAATAAAGAGGTAAAATTAATTGATTAAAATATAAAACTATTATTTGAAACATATTTAGGTATGAAATAATATTAAATTATTATGAATTATTTAATTAATAAATCATAATATCAACCAATTTTTAAATTCTTTATATGGTTTAGACACAATAATAGATAGCAATGGCACTTGAAAGAAAACTAATTTTAGTAGCATTAAAGTGGACGTAACAATATGGTCATGTTGGATGTATAGGTTCTGGAGTGTATCCTCAAACATATTTTTAGAAGAAAAACCCACAAAAAGATACATATCAGATGATGAATGGATTCTCAGTGAAAATATATTCTTTTAAATATATTATTGTCTTGTCTATTTTTTTTAAACAGATATATGAGAAAGGTTCAAAATGAACAAACGATGGAATAAAGATTAACACAAGAACAACCAGATGACCCAACTAGATTTGAGGCTTGTTACTCCACTAAAACCCAAACCTTGCCAAATTTAATCAATTATTTGGTTAATATTTATACTATATTTCAATCAAACAACTTCAAATATCATTATATATCTAAAATTATATTGGGTAAAGTTGTATGTGATTTATATCTATCAACAACCATGCATTGTCTTGTTACAAGGGGTAAAGTATATAATATTTTTAGAGAAATGCTACATAATAAAGAACTCCTAAAATACTACATGAGAGTTGGTATTGATGAAGTTCAATGGTCGACCGATGATTTTCCTATTCCACTTGATGATTCAGATGTTACAATAGTCAATGATACTATTGTAACTTTCATAGCATGGTTGTCTAATATTATAAAGATACATGAGGCATGTATTTAAAAGTTTTTTTCTAATGAAAATCCTACAATAGTTGATGAAAAAATGTCTTATGGGAGATATGGTATCAAATATGGGTAAAGTAATCGGGGAAACATATGGCCAGATAAAGAAATTCTAGTTAATCAACCAAGAAATCAAAAGGACCATACAGGAGTACCTTCTCCCTATCTGTTCCATTGCAATATATATGATCATTACAACATCATGCCGATTCACATTCAAAGATATATATGTTTTCTACATTCTATTTGAATAATATATATTTGGAATAGTTATTATATAACTTGTTGGTCTTAAGAGTATAAATTATATTATGAAGTTTGAATTGCAAGAAGTCTTATTTGTGAATACATACATAACATAAATTTTAATAATAAATCTATGAAAAAAAATTATAATATGTTCATTAAAGTAAATAACTATTCATATTTTCTTTAGGTGTTTATATTAGTACAACAAGGTGGGAAACCCCAATGAATCACAATTTTGATTCATTATTCTGTATATCATTTCATTGGAAGAAATTAAATTGGAGTTAAAAGAAATTGATAGGAAAATAGAAGTGGTCAATTTGGAATTTGAGAAGAAAATAACAGATAACAAATTATTATGGATTCCTACACTAAATAGGTAAAAATATTCAATAAAATTGTATAAAATATATTTTTATTCTTTTAATTTTATTATTTTTTTAGGAAGTAATGTTTTCTGATTATAATTAATCCAGACAACAAAAATATTTATTTATTAGATGAAATGCTTGATAATCCATCAGACTGACCACCCATGATTTGTAATTGGAATTTGTGTAGCACATCAATCAAAATCTTATTGGTAAATTTTGAATTATATGTTACAATATACTTTTTAAAAATAATTTTGTTTTGATAGGGATATTGTTAAATATAGGATAAATTATTGTATGAAGTCGGTGAATAAATATTTGAAACCTATGTATTACTTCAAATGGAAATATATTAATTTATATATAGATATATTTAACTATAAAAACATATTTTAAAATAATTTACCTATTTTGTTTAATGTGTCTATAGTGTGAAAAATAAGATAACAACAATGATTAGGGACATTATGTTTGCACATATATGAAATATATCATAAACCAATAGAAGACTAGCATCCAAGAACACATAATTTATGAAGGCAATTTAAATTTCATTAAAAACATTTATTATCCATTTGTTTGTCTATATTTTCCTAGTACTACCAAGATGTCCAAAAATATACATACTCAAAAGAGGTAAATTTTTTTAGAGATGAGTTGAAAATGTTTACGTTATAAGAATTTTTTCTAACATTTTATTTAGATGATTACATATTATGTTTATGATATAGTATAGGTTATGAAATTATAAATATTGTTGGGGTGTGATGAATTAGTATTATATTTATTATATATTATTTTTGATATATTTATTATGGATAAGTGTAATGGAAGATTTTTTTTAGAAATGAATAGGAAGAATACATTGTGTCAAAAAAATACAGACATCCTGAAGAGGTAAATTCCTACTACTAATTTATATAATTTTTGATTTTTTATCTATTTTTATATTTAATTTCCATAACATTTTTATATGATAATTTTTTTATTAAATATACAAATTATTTCCAAGCACATGTCACATGATCAAAACCAAGAAAAAAAATTCACATTGTCTTGATACTTGAGTAAAATGGTCCAGAATACATTTTTGACACATATAAATTTATTGCACATCAATCCAACACATGATGTAATTGGTATGAGTTGAACTATGTGTTTTTTGTTTAAAATGACATTTTATTAAAAAAATAAGTGACATAATCAAAACTGATAAAATGAATTCTGTTTTTTATACTTTATCAAAATGATTTATAAGTCATATGTGACTTATAGGACTCAAACTCACTTAAATTTGACACTTTATGTGACTGATATTTCTTAAATTATGTGGTTTGAGTTTATAATTAAAATTTTAATAATGAATATGTGGAATACTGAAAGCTTTGTAAACACATTCACATTTTTTATAATTTTGGATAATAATCCCTCAATAATTTTTGACATGGGGGAATGGGTCATATATAAATCCAATACATAATTTTATCGGTGCATCTCAAATTATCTTTTCTTAGTTTAAAATTTACATTTTAGATCAAAACATTTTTCACTTACTAAATGTGGAGAAAACATGCTCAGATTGCCATGATAATTTATAAAAATTTTATATATTTAATTTTAGATGTGTATGAATAAGTATCATATCAAATTGACACACTATGTGATCAGTATGACTCAAATTACATGTTTTTAGTTTAAAATGACATTTAGTGAGACAAAAAAATGACATACTCAAAACCATGAAAACACATTATTATTATTTTTATACTTTTGGAAAATGATACATAAGACATTTCTGATGTGTATGTATCAATTGAACATAAATGCAATGAATGGTGTGATAAATATTACTCAAATTGTGTGGTTAGAGTTTAAAATTTATATTTTAGTTGAAAAGACATGTGACATACTCAAAAACTATGAAAATTATTTTTATTATTTTAATAACTTTTTAAAAATATCCCTTATTTATTTGTGATGTATAAGAATCATATGTACTTCAATTTGATACATGGTGTGCTTTGTATGACTCAAACTGTCCATTATTAGTTTAGAATTGACATTTTAGTTCAAAACTTGTCTCACTCACTAAAAACTAATAAGAAATGCTAATATTTTCCTGATAATTTAGTTTATTCCTTTTTAATACATTTTTTGTGTAGAAATCAGTCTCATGTAAAATGAATACATGATATAACTATTATGTCTGAACGTTCGTATTTTTAGTTTAAATGATATTTTCGTAAAAAAATCTGTGAAAAAATAAAAACCCATATTTTTTGATAAATATAATACTTTAAAAAAAATGATCCACAAATAATTTGTGATTTACTTGAATCAAACTCATTTCAATTTATTGCATGATGTGATCAGTATGACTCAATGTACATGTTTTTAGTTTAAAATGACATTTGAGTAAAAATAACTAGTGACATTATAAATCTAGGAAAACAAAATCAAATTTTTTAAAACATTATAAGAATAATCCATAATTTATTTCCAATATATATGAATTATCTACCCTTCAATGCAACACATGGTGTGACTGATATGAATCTAAGTGTGTTTTTTATTTTACATTAAAATCTTAGTTAAAAATAAACTTTACACACTCAAAACTAATAAAACATATTCTGATTGTTTTGATAATTTGGGAAAATGATACCATTGTAATTTTTGACATTTAAGAATGCACCACAACTCAATAAGATACATGATGTTTCTAATATGACTCAAAGTGTCTGTTATTAATTTAAAAATTAAATTTTACATAAAAAAGTGTATCACTCACTAGAAACTATGAAACCATTATCATATTGTCTTGATAATTTATGAAAATGGTCAATAATTCAGTTTTTTTGACATGTCAGAATAATTATCATGTAAAAATAAAAAATTACGTGACTAGTATCATTCAAATTGAATGTCTTTAGTTTAAAATGAAATTTAAATAAAACAAATATCTAAAAAAATAAAAACTAAAAAAAATTCATATTGTTTTTATACTTTAATACAAAAATGCATAAGTCATTTATGATGTGTACAAATCATCTAGACCTTAATCAAATGTATGGTGTGACCAGTATTACTAAAATTGTGTTGTTTGAGTTTAAGATTAACATTTTAGTAATAAAGGAAAGTGGCATACTAAGAGCTAATAAATCACATTAACATTGTTTCAATAAATTAGAAAAATGGCTCCTTAGTCCGTTTTTATGTATAGGAATCAACCAAACCTCAATTTGATGCAATGTGTACCCGATATGACTCAAATTATCTGTTATCTGTAAAAAATTTACATCTTATTTCAAAACACATGTCACTCATTGAAAACAAATAAAACATACATAGATTGTATTGATAATTTTGGAAAACAATTCATAATTCATTTTTATGTAATGTAATTAGCCTCACATCAAACTGACACATGATGTGACCTATACATCTCAAAGTACCTTTTTTTTAGTTTAAAATGATTTTTCTTTAAAAAACAAGTGAAATACTCAAAAATAATTAAACACATTTGTATTGTTTTTATACTTTATGAAAACTATACATAGTTCAGTTTTGATGTGTAAGAATTATCTACACATCAATACAATGCATGGTGTTACTGGTATGAATCAATGTACATGTTTTCATTTTAAAATAAAATCTTAGTTAAATAAATTAAAAAAATATTCAAAATGCAGAAAAAAAATTCATACGTTTTTGATAATTTTAAAAAAAATTCACAAGTCAATTGTGATGTGTAGGAGTTATCCACAACTCAGTTCATTGCACGGTGTGACTATTATGACTCCAAGTGTGTATTTTTATTTAAAATAGACATTTTAGTAAAAAATACAAGTGACAAAGTAAAAATTGTTGAAAAATTGGATTGTTTTGATACATTAAGAAAATGATCCATAAGTCATTGGTGACATGTTGGAATCAGCTACACCTCTATATGATACATGGTGTTCCCAATTTGAATCAACGTAGATGTTTTATTTTAATTTTGACAATTTGTGTTTAATTTATATCTTTATTGTATTACTAATATAAGATTTTTTTTTTCATATAATGGTTTATTGTTTTTCTCAATATGCGGTGGTTTTGTGGTAACAAATATCATGAATGGGGGTCAGGGGACAAATTACAAGGAACATTAATGTTTTGGAATGTCTATGATAATTTGTACTTACACAAGTAATTTTACAAACAAATGTTTGAAATGTCTATAATAAAATGTATTTTTCTTGTATTTTTGTTTTAAATTTAATTTCAACTGAATTATTTATTTTCATTTATATTTTTGTATATTAAAATTATTTTTTATTTATTTTAATTATGTTTTATTTTACCTGAGCACTTCATGGATACCATTGTTTTGCAGATCTTTATGAGCTAGAATGGACTTTATCGGTCCCAAATGGAGTGATAATAAAGGGAAAAATTATTATCGCTCCATCTAACACTGAAAAATGTACACTTTATCAGTGATCTATCAAAATATCGGATAAATATAACCTTTTTCAGTGCTCCTAGAAATCGATAATAGAAGAGTCATTTTTATTGACTTTTGAAAGCACTAATAAAGGGTTTCTTTATCAGTGCTTATTATAGTGTTGATAGAGGCCAAGGGACTTTAATATCACTTAGGTATTCATCACTTTTATGTTCAGAAAAAGATCAAATATAACACTATTAAAATATTGTTTTTTAGAAGTGACATCTCTTCCTTATTTTATTTGGATTCTTAAGGGAGATGGGTCCTTCGTTAAGTGGAACTAGTTTTAGTAGAAAGTTAACCTCATTGAAACTGAGCGGGATTGTAATGTCTTGGATTTTCACAGTTATATTTATTTGGAAATTGTTCATAAAATTACAAGACCATACTCTGAGACATCGTGTGATTCTGAGGGCCGGAGTCTCTGGAATTATCGATCAAAAAATATTATCTTTTAAATAGCATAGGTGAGGAGTTTTCCTGAAAATTGGAATAAATCTTAAACATTTTCCCGAATCAGAAATCCAAGCGCATCGTTTTGTTCAAAGAGGTGGCATTAACTTAGGAGAAACTTAAATTTAGTTGGTTCATGTCTCCATTGAAGAACCCAAAAATTGCATAACTGTAAAGAAAATAATTAAATAATATTATTTTATTTTTCAAGTCCTTATAACTCATGAACGATAACAAGGATTAAAAATACGAGACCACCATTGAGCTCATGAGGGCATTCTATCCTTAGAAGGATCCTAACATCTGTCGGCCCAGGCTGACTATGAGTGTTTACTTTTGGGACATAACCATAAATAAAATAATTTAAATAAAAATTATTTTATATTGGAATCCTCATAAATCACAAATGGTAACTCGGATTAAAAATATATGAACACTATTGAGTTCATAATGAGATTTTTTCCTTATGGACATAACCTCGACCAGAACGGGTTGAGTGTAAAAGTAAAATTTGGGACTTTTAAAGGAAAATAAAATAAACTAAATAAAGTTTATTTTATTTCCTTTTAACATTTTTCAGCATGGTGACATTATGACATAGTGATAGAGAAACCCATTCTCCTTCCAGGAATGAAGGTGTGTGGTGAGGATATTTCAAAGTGAAACAGCAATGTTGAAATGCGTTAATGCGCTAATTAATTTCCCCCATTAATCAGGGACAAGGACCAGTATTAGAATTCATAACTCTAGAGAATTCCTCTGGAACTCTAGACTTTCCCTAAGGTATTAAGAAGCACGCTCTCTCACCAGCGACTATAGATCAAGTTTCAGGGTTTGATCCGGTGGTGACGAATCAATGAACACTGGCGGAATAAGGATCGACATGGCGATGCAACTTTAGTCTAGGTCTGTAAGTGATCCAAATCAAGGTAGGGTGTTTGTTTAATTAGTTTTCTTTCTCTATTTCTATGTCTCCATGATGAGAGTTAATCATTCGATGAACATAAGGATTCATGGATCGTGCATGATAAATGTGATTTGGGATGATTATTGCAGGATTTGATGCTTAGAAATATGGGTTATTATCACCTTCCAATTTTTTCCATACAATGGGATGAATGATGGAAGAACAAACAAGGACAAAATCTATAGATCAGGTGTTCTTGGTTCCTAACTTCATTAGATAGGTTTCACCAAAGTGGATCGAAAAAAGGATTAGATCCTGCGATAAGCGAATGAACGATCCGATGACTCTGGAACACCTTCCAGTTTTGGAAATGGACCACTGGAGTAGACCTGATGGCCCGCGAAAGAGACCATCGGTGTGCTGATGGTGTGCCATAAAAATGAGGTGGGCCATAGCATTGGTCGTAGATAGTGATTTGGGCCACCGTCAATGACTGGCAGTGGGAATGAGTGGATGCGGCGAACCGCTCCGCGTCACACGGCTGGAGGGCCGCTGTCCTCTTGGACCATAATAGTGGACCCTGCAGAAATCGTGGGGTGGAGGGAGACGTGATGCACCAGCTGTGTCTCAGCTAGAGAAGGCCTACCCTCTCACAAAGGGTCCCATAGGGGTTGGCAGGACACCCTAGGCGGCCTAGTAGGCCAGACCCGTGGCAGCCCAACCTGTCGAGCTGGAAATGAGTTGGGTGGGCAGACTTGAGTTGGGTCGGTTCGGCTGGGCTATATAAAGACATGTAAAATTCAATGGAATTTTTTTTCTTAATTTTATTTGGGATTTTACAAGAACGCAGTTTCTGATGGCGCCTGATTCCGAGGCCCAGTGTGCCCGGAATCAATTTCCAAAGTTAGGCTCGGGTACGTTTAGTGAACGAACGAGCGGGTTTTTCTAACTTTTGAACTGGTGCTCGGAATTGAAATCCAAGGGCACCAATGAACTCATAGCATTGGTAATTGCTTAGGAACACCTTTTTTGGAGTTGCGTTTGCTCGAGTGTGGTTTTAAATATTTTTTTGGGTTAAGTAAATGAATAAAAAAAATGGCCAACCAATTTATTTTATTTTATGTTGTTTAACCTAAGCTAAGTGGTTGAAGTGGGACCCACTATATCCTACTCCACTAGGTAGGATATTTGTGGGGTGGGTCCCACACGATCCCCACCTTTTCAAATTCCACGAAACCCCCAACCTTGAATCAGGTAATGCACTTGCACCCCCTTTAATTGAGATTCAACTCTTGCATTTAACTTAATGTTTAAACTCCTCATTAATTTGGGCGGATTAAAACTTCTCAATTAATTCAATTAATTGATTAGATCAAATTTGGATTTTCAAAACGTTTACCTTATGTGTTAATAAAATAAGACAAGCCTTATTTTATTAGAGTTGTTCGTTGTGAGAGAGGGCTTGGGAGAAATCACTCAAAGCCTTGAATCACTCCTTGCTTGATGAAGAATGCGAAGAACGCGAAGAACGCCGACCTCCAACAAAGGTCGAAAAGAACGCCAGATCCTTAGAGATCGACGACACGATGCCAACAAATCTTTTATCGACGACGCAAAGATCCTCCTTCCACGAAGCCTTCTTCCAAGACGTTCAATTCCGTGATGAACCTTCGTTCAACCTTTTATACGAGGTAGAGGGTTTGGTTTATTTAAATTTGTGTGGATTATATCCTCGACCCTTGATTAATTTGTTCATAGAAGTTGAGCCGTCTGTTATCGTAAAAACGGGAGGAGGTTAGACCACATGAACACAGCCGACTCTCCTATCACTTTTGTTGGTTGTGCTTGTTACGGCACGAGAAAAGGTGGAGCTATGCAATGACACCGCACGAAAACAATGAAGAATTGGTGAAGAAGCGCCGCACCGTCGCGTCGGGCCACTACGGCGTTTCGAAGGCTCCGAAGTTTGAATAATTTACAGGAGATCATTGGCGATGACGAAGCAGGCCGCAATTGCATTTTGAGGTCTTCTCAGTGAAGAGCCCGTCCCAGGAGGACCTCTGGTGAAGACGGTAGGCAAAACGGGCCACCGAAACGCGACTTGTGGTCCGCGGATGACCCCGCCGGCGCCCGGCGTGCTGCCGGGAAGGGCCGCCGTGACTGAAGCCACGACGGCAGGCGGCTAGTCCCGCAGCCACGTAGGACCAAGGGAGACGCGGCGCTGGTAGGGAGCGTCCCCCATGCGGGGGCCACAACTTCTTTCATGGGGGGGGGGAGAGAGGAATTCCACCCCCTGTTCCACTCAGCCGGACAGCCGAGCGGCCACGCGGCCGCGACATCGCGGCAGGCCAATTGGCCGGGCCATGCCAGGCTGGGCCGGGCCGTTCCCACTGTGCCGGGCCGCGACCTATTAGGCCGGACCTAGACACGTTTTGGGTCGGCCCGGTTCGGGCCGACCCAGGGGGTCTCGGGCCGGGTCGGACTGGGCCCCAACCCCCTATTTTCAGGCAGTTTCCGTTCAATCACCCATACCTTGGGCCACAGACCTCTGATCGACACACCGTCAGTTTCTATGCGATCCTTAGATAGAGACGGTCCTTTCCATATATTACACGCAGGGTTTCGGCAAACTTTTAATATGGCTAGGTTTGTTCGAACATGAAACCAACCGGGCCCTTGGAGCGGAAACAATTATATCTTGAGCTCCAGACGCCCGATTGATGTGCCATCAACTTTGTTGGATTACTATTGATGAGAAGAAACTTTTGGCATGCTTTTCTTGAGTTTTGGATATAGTTGGATAGTGGCCGGGTTGGATTGAACCTGAAATCCAACCAGGCCCCTAGATCGGAAAAGCTGATAACTTTTAGGGGTCCCTACTGAGTATCGTTATACTCACCCCTGCACGGGCTATGCCTGAACCTTGTTGTGTTGGTTGTAGATGATGAGAAGCACTGATAGAGGCCAAGTGTATGGGGACAGGACGGTACCCAGAGGTGGATCTCACGATGAGTCAGTATCTTGAGGAGGACTTCACGACGTGACGATACTCGGAGGAGGTTGATGGGTGAGAGCATTATGAAGGCTATCTATACCTACCCTTCAGGTAGGATCCATGGTGGATGATCCAGGAGCTGTGATATCTATACCTACCCTTTAGGTAGGATCCGTGGTGGATGATCCAAGAGCTACGCTATCTGTACCTACCCTTCGGGTAGGATCCAAGGAGGATGACCCATGAGCTACTTCTGTTCTTTCAGCTGTTTTCCTTTTCTGTTGTACTTCCCTTCAATTGTAGCTGTACTTTTCAGTTGGATTTGTATTCTGGCCCTTTTTACTTTTCATCACTTTTATTTTTACTTAATGTTTTACTTCCTCTTGTACTCTGTGTGTTTTGTTTAATTTTATAAAGGAAATGCCTTCCCAGTTATTGGGATTTACGCCTTTGGTGCTAGTCGCTAGCCCCTGGCCTATGGAAGGCGAGCGTGGGGTAGTCACGACACGGGCCCCGAGGACGGGTCATGAAAAATTGGTATCAGAGGAGTCGGTTCTACCACATAACTAATAACTCTGATATTTTCTTTCTGTGAATAAATAGTGTTAAGAGTACCGAGTGTGGTTTTCAGTTTAGGGAGTCCAGTGTTGGTGCGGGCGGCCGACGTATCCATACACCATGACCTTGATGACTGATTTCCGAATTTGTGCATGAAAACATTGATTGCGTGTGTGTTTCCAAAGATTTTTCCTTAAAACATATCAAACAAGGTCAGCTCACTAGGTAAAAATCGTTTGACCGTGTCACGTTGTTTCTTTCAGGATGCCTTTCCACGGACGACTTGCTAGAGCCTAGAGGGATGTGCGTACTGATAGCCTGTTGAGCGTCGAGGCTTCGGTACAGGGCCCTCTTGTAGTTGAGGCACCAGCGGAGGCACCAGTTGTACTACCATATGTTGGGGAACTGATGCCACATGCCCTAGTAGTAGGCGATGCACACAGTTTGAGCGCGCTGCACATGCTCCAGCGCCAGAGACCACCCAGGTTCCGGGGAGAGACGGACCCGCAGGCGGCTGAGGATTGGCTGGAGGCTGTGGTGAGAGTCTTCAGGCTAGTGGGGACGCCAGCAGAATTCATGGTGATCTTTGCTGCTATACTTCTTCAGGAAGCAGCAGGCAGATGGTGGAGCCACATGTTCTAGTTTTGCGACAGGATGACCTTTACAAGGGAAGACTTCAAGACCTTCTTCAGGGTGGAGTTTCTACCAGTAGCTCTACACCCCGAGTGTGTACAAGAGCTACTGCCTTTTCCACATGATTTTCGATCAGTAGCTATGTCATCTGTGGGCAGTAGACAGATGATGCAGATGTCCAAGAAGACCAGAGCCAGTCGTACGAGGAGTAGGAAGTGTTATGAATGCGGCAGGAAGGGTCACTTGGCACGTGACTATCCGACCCCACGCACAGTTGATCCACAGGCTTTAAAGGGGCCACTGAGGTAGTAGAGCTTTGGGAGCAGGTGGACATTAGTGTAACTAGTGGATACATCCATTGTACTTCTAGTTCCATGTTGCTGTTTTATTCGTGTCTTTGTACTATGAGCTGCAATAATAAAAAAGACACATATCTTTGTGATGCTTGCTTTCATGTCCTTTTGTTTGGTTGATACTGAGAGGTCCCGATTAAAACTATTTACTTGACCCTCACTTTCGAGTTTTCTACTGGAGGAGACCCAGTGAACTCACACTGATGTTGACAGTGTGACTCAACCCTTGGAGGCGAGAGTGATATTTGGATATCTTGGTAGTAACGTCGAGGCCTTACGACATCATCCATGGCATGAATACATCATTCATGTCAGGATTGAATGTATTAGGCAATGGGAGTGGTTTATCCGGGGGATGAGACCGAGTTTCTCTTTTCGGAAAAGGAGAAATCTTAGCAGCTCTTACAGGTCGTAGGCAAAGAAGGTGCATATAATTCAGGAGCAGATGAAGACTGCACAGTGCTGTAGAAACAGGAAACTGGTGCCAGTCTCAAAGACTTGTGCATGAAAATGTTTCAAAAAGAGTAAATATTAAGGAAAAATAAATCTGCAGAGCAGCAGACGTGGAGCTAGAGCTTGGAGAACAGCATGAGGTGGTGTACATTTCAACATGATACAACCACCCACCTTAGTTTTCCCTGCCAGGCTCAGGGAGCTAGAGAACAGGGGAAGAGTACGACTGCATGCGGTCTAGGAGTGTGTCCCAATGGCTCTAAAAATGATTCAAGGGACAGTCTGTGTCCACTACTAGCTGCCGTAGTAACAGACATTGATATGAATCATTTCTTCCTTCCAAATATCTTGTCCTAGACCTAGAGATTCCGGTAAGCCGTAAACTTTACCCTCATGTCTAGAGATACCTTGGGAGAAGACTCGATAATCACACTTACGCCGACAGTGTGGTCATACCCTCGAGGTGGGAGTTTTGGTTGGAATCTCTTAGTGGCAGCGTCAAGGCCTTACGACGTTGGTTTGAGTATGGACTGGGCAATCACAGTACATACACAAATTGACTGTATTAGGGAAAACAGTTGTGGTTTAACTACAACGTCGGGATGGGGTTTCCATGGTCGGTGAAAAGGAAACCCCAGGAAGCACCGGATAAACTCATGCTTAGGAGGGTGCGACTGATCACTCTTGAGTCCGTCAACCTTACCCTCGTGGCAGCAGGAGTTTTGAGTTTCAGTTCTAACAGGAATTGGAGACCTCTAGAGTTTGAGGATGACGATCACGTCCTTATACGGGTCTCACATCGACGAGGTTTAAGGAGATGTGGCCAAGGTGGAAAGTTATCTCTAGGTTCAATAGACCTTTTTAGGTCCTCAGCAGGGTAGGTGAGGTGGCTTACTGTTTGACCCATACACCTCAGTTGCACCCGGTGCACGACGACTTCCATGTATCTCAACTGAGGAGATACGAGCACAACCCTTCACATATCATCGACCATGGGGAGCTAGACATTGGCGATGGGGTGAATTTTCTGGGGTTCCAGTAGGAGTTTAGGATCGATAGGAGCAGTCCTATGAGGATAGTCATTTCCTCTTGTGCGCTTCCATTGGCAGCACATGAACCTCCAAGTGAGCACATGGGAGCGGAATGCTCAGATGCGTGCTTAGTACCGCTTTTGAATCCCTAGTTTGTGTTAAAGCTTTATGAGGATGTAAAGACCAGAGGTGGGAGTAATGTAAAGACCCGTAAAATTCAAGGGAATTTTTTTGTTCTTAATTTTCTTTGGGAGTTTACAAGAACGCAGTTTCTAACGGCGCCTGATTCCGAGGCCCAGTGTGCCTGGAATCAACTTCCAAAGTCAGGATCGGGTACGTTCAGTGAACGAACGAGCGAGTTTTTCTATCTTTTGAACCGGTGCTCGGAATTGAAATCTAAGGGCACTGATTAACTTGCAGCGCCGATAATTTCTTAGGAACAACTTTTTCGGAGTTGCATTTCCTCGGGTGTGGTTTTAAATTTTTTTGGGTTAAGTAAACGAATAAAATAAAATAAATGTCCGACCAATTTATTTTATTTTAAGTTGTTTAACCTAAGATAAGTGTTTTAAGTGGGACCCACTATATCATACTCCACTAGGTAGGATATTTGTGGGGTGGGCCCACACGAGCTCCACCTTTTCAACTTCCATGAAACGCCACACCTTTAATTAGGTAATGCTCCCGCACCCCCATTAATTGAGAGTCAACACTTGCGTTTATCTTAATGTTTAAACGCCTCATTAATTTGGGCAGTTTAAAAATTCTCAATTAATTAAATTAATTGATTAATTCATATTTTGATTTTCAAAACGTTTGGCTTGTGTGTTAATAAAATAAGACAAGTCTTATTATATTAGAGTTGCTCGTTGTGCGAGAAGGCTTGGGAGAAATCACTCAAAGCCTTGAAGCACTCCTTCCTCGACGAAGAACACGAAGAACACGAAGAACGTCGACCTCCGACAAAGGTCGACAAGAACGGAAGATCCTCAGAGATCAACGACGTGATGCCGACAAATCTTTTCTCCACGACGTGACAATCCTCCTTCCGCGGCACCTTCTTCCGCGACGTTCAATTCCGCGATGAACCTTCGTTCAACCTTTTCTACGAGGTAGGGGGTTTGGTTTATTTAAATTTGTGTGGATTATATCCTCAGCCCTTGATTAATTTGTTGATTGACGTTGAGCTGTCTGTTATCGTAAAAACGGGAAGAGGTTGGACCGCACAAACACAACCGACCCTCCCCCCATTTTGTTGGTCGTGCTTGTTGCGACACGAGCAAAGGCGGCGTGGTACAACGTCACCACACAGAAACAATGAATAATGAGAGAAGAAGCGCCGCTCCATTCCTCTGCGGCATTTCGAAGGCTCTAATGTTTGATTAATTTATGGAGGATCATCGGGCGATGGCGAAGTAGGCCGCAATGGCGTTTTGAGGTCTTCGTAGTGAAGAGCCAGTCCCGGGAGGACCGCTGGCGAAGACAACAGGAAAAACGGACCACCAGAACGCGTTCGGTGGTCCGAAGAAGACCCCGCCGGCACGCCCCGCTGGCACGGCGACGACGGTGGCTGGAGGCAGCGGCCGGCACCGGCTGGCCGCCAGGAAGCGGCGACGCCCAGCGCGCCGCCGGGAAGGGCCGCCGCAGCGGCAGACTGCTGGTCCCGCGGCCGTGCCGGGCCAAGGGATATGCGGCATTGGCAGGGAGCGGCACCCATGCGGGGCCACAGCTTCTTTCACGTTGGGGGGGGGGGGACCACACCCACCTATTTTGCTTAGCCGGATAGTCAAGCGGACACGCGACCGTGCCCGCACGGCAGGCCAACCGGTAGGGCTACGCCAGGCCAGGCCGGGCCTTGCCGACCGGGCCAGTCCGTGCCCTTTTGGTCCGGACCCGGACCCGGTTCGGGTCGACCTGGTTTGGGTCGACCCTGTTCCGGACGACCCAGGAGGTCTCAGGCCGGGTCGGACCGGGCCCGAACCCCCTATTTTTGGAAAGTTTCCATTCAAACACCCATAACCTGGGACACAGAGCTACGATCGACGTACCGTCAGTTGCGATGCGATCCTTGGAATGATAGGGTCGTTTCAGTATATTACACTTATGGTTTTGGCGAACTTTGGGTATGACTGGGTTGGTTCGAACACGAAACCAACCGGGACCTCGGAGTGGAAACACTTATATCTTGACCTCCGGATGTCCGATTGACGTGACATCAACTTTTTTGGATTCCTATTGATGAGACGAAACTTTTGGCATTTTCGCCTGATATTTGGATGCAGTTGGATAATGGCCGGGTTGGATTGAACCCAAAATCCAACTGGCCCCCTAGAACGGAAAAGCTGATAACTTTCAGACTGGACGTCCGTTTGACGAACCGTTAGAGGCGTTGGTGATCACGTTTAGAAATGGTCCCTATGAGTATACCCTAGAGAGTTCAGGGTATAGTTGAGATATGGCTGGGTTGGTTTGCACACGAAACCAATGGGGCCCCGGGGACGAAAAGGCTAATAAATCACAAACCGGGCATCCGTTTGATGCGACGTCTGTTGCGTTGAGACCCCTATGAAGAGGTGGTCCTTTGAGATACTTCTTTGAGGGACTTTGAGATACTTGGAGTATCAAATAGTAGCTTGTGGAACGTTCCCTCCCGGAGACGAGCGTACGGAGTACGGAGACCGTGTAGCCGGATGAGACCTGATGACTGCTGATTGATCATCTCAGAGTGATTCGGATTGCCTAGTGAGGTGAAATTGGTTTTTGCGGCAGACCCATGGCAGAGGAGCACTTGGTTTTAGTGGAAAACCCGTGGTACTTGACAGAAGGAGTACCTCTGTAGGCTATGAGGGGGTGCGCTTGGTTATAGCGGCAGACCCATGGTGGGAAGCACTTGGTTGTAGTAGCAGACCCACAATACTCAATAGGTGGAGTACTTCAGTAGTCTTAGGTTAGTGAGCAGTACCTCATAGTCGTGACAGGACCACTTTACACTCCAGAGACGGGGCTCTTCAGTAGTTACGGTTTCAATAATGGAAATCCTAGTTTGAGCCGAGTCTATGACCTTTGTGTTTACCTCATTATTGAGATGGGTCAATTGATAACTTAGGTATATGTATGGGCATATAACTAGTAGTGGTTATCAGTTGATTTCATATCCTTTGTGTTTCCTCATGATTGAGATGGGTCACTTGATAACTTAGGTATAAGTATGGGCTTATACCTATGTAAGGGTTATCTGTTGAGATCCTTATTTGTGGTTATCCTTGTTGGATTTAGTGAGACCTTGAGGGTCTCGGGGTCCCTACTGAGTATCATTATACTCACCCTTGCACGAGCTATGCCCTCACCACGTTGTGTTGGTTGTAGATGACTGGAAGCACTGACAAAGGCTGAGTGTACGGGGACTAGACGGTACCCAGACGTGGATCTCACAATGAGTCAGTATCCAGAGGAGGACTTCATGATGTGATGATACTTGGAGGAGGTTGACGGGTGAGAGCATTGTGGAGGATATCTATACCTACCCTTCAGGTGGGATCCATGGTGGACGATCCAAGAGATGCGCTATCTGTATCTACCCTTCAAGTAGGATCTGTGGTGAATGATCTATGAGCTGCACTATCTATACCTACCATTCAGGTAGGATCCGAGGAGGATGACCCAAGATCTGCTTATGTTCTTTCAGCTGTTTTTCTTTTCTTTTGTACTTCCTTTCAGTTGTAGCTATACTTTTCAGGTGGGTTTGTATTCTGGCCCTTTTTATTTTTCAGCACTTTCTTTTCTACTTAATGTTTTACTTCCGATTGTAATCTGTGTGTTTTGTTTACTTTTATAAAGGCAATGCCTTCCTAGTTATCGAGATTTACGCCTTTTGTGCTAGTCGCTTGCCCCGGGCCTATGGAAGGCGGGCTTGGGGTAGTCACGACACGGGCCCCGAAGACGGGTCGTGACAGGATAGACCAGACCGAGAGCCAACCAAATTGTTTCTAGTAAAATGGTCATAACTTATATATCATACATCTAATTAATGAGATGTTTCTGCTTTGGGACTCTAGCGACGAGGAAATCCTTTTGACATACTCTAAGTGAGGTTTTGTGTGGATTAAGATATGACTGATGGCTTCAGGAGTAGATTATCCTGGAATCAAGTGTGCTAAGAGCAGGAATCATGTGGATGGATGTGATGAGAAGTTAGTAACGTGTGGACTCAATGGTTAGCCAATGGGACGTCAGTGGACCAAAAAATGAAAAGTTGTCAAGCGGACCTCAATGGCCCAACATACGAGTAGTAGTCAAGGGGACCATAGAAGCTCGATAGATGAGTAGAAGCTGAGCAGATCTTTGTGGCCCAGTAGACGAGAAGTAGTTGAGCGAAGCTCAGTGGACCAACATGTGAGCAGTTTTCAAGAAAACCTCAGTGTTCTAGAAGACTAGTGGTAGCCATGTAGGCCTCAGTGGGCCGATGGCTGAGTGAACCTCAGTGGCCAAACAAACAAGCAGATCTTCATGAATCATTGGGGATGAGTCCCTCCGCAGTACAAGATGTTTAGTATTATGATTAAAGATGTTTATTTTATGTAGTTCTTAGTTTTTTCTCATTTGGGGGGGGGGGGGGGGTAGAATTGGGACCTATTTGCATAGGTCTATGATGACTTTATGTCTAAAAGAGTGAGTCCTCCCGAGATGAGTGTGCCTTGAGTAGAATCCTGTGACGAAGGATTGGATGTGATATCAAAACTTATTATCTCAGTGAGATGAGACGTCTTAGGGTAATTTCATGATTTATCAAAAATAAATGTTCTCTTAGATAATTTTGGTAGACAATCTCTACCTGGATACTATCAGATATCCTGAGGAGTGGGATCTCCCTGAATCGAGTGTTCAAAACATAGAATCATATGGATAGTATGGGATGAGACATTGCCTCTTAGAATTGTTTCTGAGTATACCTAGATATTTTTTATACACATTGATGATATATACATATGTTGATCTGACTGTACCTTATTAGTGATTTTTTCTTTTATGGTGTTTTACTTTTTGATTTTGAGGGTCCCCTACTGAGTATTGTTTTATTCAGACTAAAATGGGATTTTTTGACACATGTTTTTTCTTGTGCAGACGACTAATACTTTGGTTGAGTCTTAGATGGATTAGTACTAGGACCAAGACCAGGACTAGGTGGATTCTTGTGATATCAAATGATCCGAGGTGTTCTCGGTAGTTTCATACCGTAGCTTCTGTACCCTTTTTGGTAGGTCGGGCTTTGTAGTTGTCTTTCTTTTAGTGGGATTATATTCTGGCCCAGTTGTACTTTGATGCTTTAATTTATATCGTACTCTGTTGTTGGATTTTAGTGGTATTCATTATCTTCCTTTACTTAGTGTTTCCACTCTCCATCCCTATGGATTTCAGTTGGGTGTGTGTGTACATGTTCTTAGGAAAATGCCTTCCATTTGTGGGATATGCTTACTTGGCGCTAGTCGCCAGCCTCTAGCCTATCAGATGTGGGCATGGGGTAGTCACGACACGGGCCATGGGGGAAGAGTCGTGATAGAGTGATATCATAGGAGGTTGGTTTCACCTTAAGAACCCATATACAGTGAGTTTGGTTTGGGGAAATAGTGTTAACTATTTTGAGTTTGGATTTTAGGCCAGGGAATCATGTGTTGGTGCAGCGGTTGATGTATCTATACAACAAGACCCTGAATTATACTTTTCAAATCATTACATTAAAGCACTAGTTGTTTGAAAAAATGATGGTACATGCATCCTATAGGAATGAGTTGAGTTTTCTATGTATTTATTTAGTTATCTCACCATGTATACTCTATTGATCGTGGTATATTTTCTTTTGTTTCAAGGTGATTACACATAGACATACAGTCAAGAATCTACTGCAAAATCATGAGGATTATTTGGAGTATGAAAAGACGGGTACAATGGTTCGTAATAGATACAACACCACTGGGTGGTGTGCTAGTTATACCAACACCTATGGAGTAGCACATGGTACTTGTAGTACCAACATATGAGATGCACCTACGAAGCACACATCCCATGTTTCAGTGACAGAGACCCCTCAGGTTCTGAGGATAGCCTGATTCACATGTGGATAAGGACATGGTTGAGGTGGTGATTAAGTTTTCCATCTAGTCAGGGCACTATTAGATCAGATGGAGGTTCTGGAAGTGATCCTTCTATGTGGCTCTATAGGGGGATGGCTGGGTTTAGATTACCTAATCATACGATGTGGTGACTTTTCTGTAGGTAGAACTTGAGAACCTTTCTCAGAGATGGGGATATTTCCATAAAATCTAAGGGCTATTCATTCCCAAGAGCTTCTATATCTTTATTTGGATGATATTTTAGTAGATGAGTATTCATCAAGGAATATTGACATTTCTAGGTACACGATGAATAATATATGGCCAGTGCTTCCGGGCATGGACCTCTGTGAAAGATGTGTTTAGGGACATCCAAGCCAACACTATTCCTTTTTTCATACTTACTTATGCTTGGGTGATATAGATAACCTTTTTGGTCGAAATTCCTTTGGCAGAGCAGATACAACCAGTCGATGTCATTAGTGGGAATGCCAGAAGGTGATGTCAGTATTAAAGACATTGACACGTGAGACATTTCGAGAACAGTACCCAAGATACGGAATCTACAGGTCAAGGCTCATAGGGTCAGTCAAATCATCCTAGAAAGAGGTAATAATTTTTATAAGATGGCATGTGACATATCACTAAAGATTGTGTATCACATCTGATGATAATGAAATGGTGGATGGGCCACCAGGGTAGAGATAGTGACATGAACATATTAATCTATTGGGCGGAAAACATGGTGGTATACATTTCGACATGTTACAACCACCACCCCAATTTGGTCCAAACTGTGCTCAATGAGATATAGGAAAGCGGAGGGGGAAGCTGCATGCAGCCATGTAGTATGACCCAAGGGTTCAAAGAATGATTTTAGGCATGATCTTTGTCAACTCATAGGTACAATATTAATAGAAATAGGTGATTATAATTCCTTCTTGTCACAAATCATCTTCAAGACCCATAGGTTTCAGTTATACCATTGACTTGACCCTTATAGAAGGAGATACCTATGGGGGGAGACTGGATAATCATACTTATGCTGATTGTGTGATCTAACCCTTGATATGGGAGTTTTGGTTGGAACCTCTTAGTGGCGGAATCAAGGCCTTACGATTTTAGTTTGGGTAGGGACTGGTCATCCACAGTTCATGCTTAGATTGACTATTTTAGGCAAAATGATGTGGTATTCCTATTGAATTGGAATGGAGTTTTCCTTGGTCGGTGGAAAAGGAAACCTAGGAATCATAGGATGAAACTCATGCATATAATGGTACAACTGATCAAAATTGAACCATCCATCCTTACCCATGTGGTAGTGGAAGTTGTGTGTTTTAAGTTCTCATAAGTAGTGGAAGGGTGTGGGGATGTCTTTATAGAGAGTTGTTTCTTGGATTACCTCTTCATAGAGATATGGACTTATGAATCAATCTAAAACTTGATATGGAACTGATATCAACATCAATATATCAGATAAATTTCACAGAGCTTTGCGATTTGGGACTGTAGGTGGGGGACATGCAGAGAAAGGGCTTAGTAAGACCCAGTGTTTGAGGTTATGTGTGGATAACTAAACCATTAACCAAGTGGAAAGAGAGAACAAGTACCCAATACCAATGGTATTATTAACACATCAATCTATTGAAATTGGAGTCCTCTCGCGTGGTTGTAAAGTTTCTCATAGGCTTCTTAGAAATTGAGATAGAGCATGAAGAGAACCTCGATCTTGAGTTGGTAGAGGTAGTCATTGAATTGATAATGTGGAATCACTACCTCCATGGGAAAATGGTTTACCATATACTCTTACCACAAGAGTCACAATTATATCTTCTCTCAAAAGGATTTTATCTTTAGACAAATATGATGGATGAAGTTCATCCAGGTCTATGACTTCATAGTCGTCTATACTCCTGGTAAGGGGAACATGATAGCAGATGCTCTCAGAAGGTGATCCAGTTCCTAGGTTCTAAATGTGGAAACAAATTAGTTTGATTCATTACAGTTATCTTCTATGTATGTGGATAAATAATCATATCTCTAATAATTTGTTGTTACTCATCCAAAATTCAATGAGTTAGGGAGGAAGAAATTGTTGAAAACAACTGCGAGTTTTTACGTGATCAGTTGTCCAAAGGGAATACACCTGATGGACATTTAAAACATAGGAATCATGTTGTTTTTTTAGAATATGTACAGTTGAAGTAGTGATGCCTAGAGTGACAAGATGCATCGGGGTATGTGTGTGGGTGTGAACTCAGACACCAGGGATTACAAAATGTGTTAAAGATTGGATTACCTTTTGAGATAAAAAAGATGAAGGAATGTATGAATCAGTTTTGTGGGTTGTTATTCCTCTTTATAGGGGTACAAGAAGGGATTATAAAGAGATATCGACGGACATGATGGGTTTACCACATATATTCAAGAGACATGATACTATCTGGGTGATCACTGAACAACTCACCATGTTGACCCACTTCCTAACTACCTAAGAGAAGAGATTAGTAGAGGGATCATTAAGCCCCAATGTGTTAAAGATTATACTGGGGAGAGTTGGACATTGATGATGGGGTCACTTTTGCGGAGTTTCTGGTATAGATCAAGGATCAACATAAGAGGACCCTCTATGAGAAATCGATTCCTCTAGTTCACATTCGGTGGCAGCACAATAATCTCATAGAGAGGACACACGAGCAGGAGGCTCATGTTCATGCTCATACCCTCATCTATTTGGAAATCCCTTGGTTTTTATTTCATGGATGTATAGCCATAAAGTGGGGTGATTTAATGGATCATATTTTCCTAGTTCTATTTTTAGAAATTTATTTGGAGAATTACGAGACCATATGGTGAGACGACGTGTGATTCCGTGGCCTAGAGTTCCCAGAATGATCTGTCAGAAAATATTATGTTTTAAATAGCACACATGAGCAGTCTTCTTAAAAAAATACAATAACTCTTAAACAAGAATCCAGATCAAAAATGAAAGGTCACAGTTTCATTTAGAGTAGAAGGTTTACCTTAGGCGCAAATTATGTTTAGTCGGTATGGTTCTCCAGTGAGAAAACCCATAAATAGAATAACCATAAATAAAATAATTAATTTTTTCTTTCACTTTTATTGTACTTATAACTCATAAATGGTAACTTACGTTGAAACCTGAGACCACCGTTGATCTCGTGAATGCATGATTTCCTTATGAAAAGCCAAACATCGGTCAGGATATGCTGTCTATGAAATTTGGTTTCTGTGACAAAACTATAAATAAAATTATTTAAATAAAAATTATTATTTTTTCGAATCCTCATGACTCAGAAATGATAACTCGGATTAAAAATCAAAGACCACCTTTGAGTTTTTAATGAAATTTTATCCTTAAGTAGGAACTATCCTCTACCAACGCGGGATAAGGGTAAAAGTTATTTTATGAAAATTTGATGTAAAATAAAAAACTAAAAAATAATATTTTATTTCCTTTTAATGTTTCACAAAATGGTGATGCTGTAGTGCAGTGGTGGAACGACAAAGAAACCCGTTTCCCTTTCATAAATGATGTATTGTGTTGATTCTATTTTAAAGAAAAATAGTAATTCTAAAATGAGTTAATTGTGTTAACCCATTTCCTCCATTAATCAGGGATAGGGTTTGACGTTAGAATTCATAACACAAGAGAATTACTCTAGAACTTGAGAGTTTCCCTAAGGCAAGGGGAAGGAGGATCTATTGCGAACAATGATGGATTAGAGGTCAGGGTTAAATTAGGAAGTGATGAATCAATGAACAATGGAAGAATAAAGATCTATGTAGCGAAGAAACTTCAATCTTTGTTTGCAAGTGATCCAACTTGAGGTAGGGTGTCTACTTAATTATTTCCCTTTCCCCATTTAAAAGTCTCCATGATGAGAATCAATCATTCGATGAACATAATGATTCAAATATTGTGCATGATAAATGCACGATGAGTTGATTATTGTGGGATTTGAAGGTTAGATATTTTGGTGATTATCCCATTCCCATTCTTTCATTTTATTCAGACAAACAAAGGGTGAATGAACTAGGACAACATCCATCAATCAGTTTTTTTGGTGATTTTTCCTATCTTTTTTTTGTTATTTGAAAAGTTGGTCAGAAAGAGTATTCGAGCCTGTGAAAAGCAAATGAAAGACCTGAGGAGTCTGGAACACCTTCCAGTTCAAAAAACGAACCACTGAAGCAGACCAGATGGCCCGTGGCATCAGCCATGGACAGTGATCTGAGTCACCAAAAATAGCTGGCAGTGGGCATGATTGGATGTATTGTGACACTTGGAGGTCTACCTAGACCACAGAAATGGACCCCAAGGCGATTACAGGGTGGAAGAAGACACACAAAACCAGTCGGGTCTCGTCCGGAGTAGGTCGGTCAGCTCACAGCGGGCCGGACCCGTGTCCCAGACCCATGACGTAGCCGCTACAGGCTAGGATTGACCAAGGTTGGGTCAGCATACCCAGTTTGGGTATGTAGACTCAAGTCATGTTGGTAGACCTTGGGCTTGGTCGAGTCAGGTCGGCCAGGCTGGGCCAGACCAGACATGGACGCTACCAGCCCCTTTCTGTTCATAACTTGTAAACCATACGTCCAATTGACGATCAGTTTGTGGTGTTGGGAGTCTTTAAATAAAGATTAAATGTTTACATAATACAAGTGAGATCTAATGGGTATTGAGATGCTAAAAAATGTCTTGAGGAGTAGATTATCCCTAGAATCAAGGATGCTATGAGTGGGAATCCTGTGGCGGGCTGTGATGAAAAGGAAGTGACAAGTTGACCTCAGTGGGTAGCTGAGTGGACCTCAATGGACCAAAAAATAAGAATAAGCCAAGAAGACCTCAGTGTCCTGATATATGAGAAGTAGCTGAGCATACCTCAATGGCCCGATCAACAATTGGTCACTGAGACGACCTTGTTGGCCTGACAGACAAGCAGTAGCTGAGATAACCTCATTGTCCCTGTAGACGAGCAATAACCGAGTGGCCCTCAGAGGTTCGTTAGATGAGCAGTAGCCAAGAGGACCTTAGTGGACCCAAAGAAAAGCGGTATCCGAGAGGACCTTAGTGGGTTGGAAGCTGAGTGTACTTTAATGGCTCTACATACAAGCATACCTCAATGAATCATCAGGGATGCATCCCTTAGAATTAAAAGATGTTCAGTGTTACAATTTAATATATGTAAATCAGGTAGTTCTTAATATGTCTTATTTGGTCATGGACCAACGAATAAAGGCCTCTTTGTGTTGGTCTATTATTACCTGATGTCTCAAGGAGCGATTCCTACTAGGACGAGCGTTTCTTGAGAATAATCCTGTGACAAAGCATTGACTGTGATTTCAAGAATTATTATCTTATTGAGACTAGGTGTCTCAAGGGATATTTGTGATGTATCATGACCATATGTTCTCTCATATAATTTTGGTAGACTTGATATACCTGTATATTATCATATAGTTCAAGGAGTGGGATCTTTTGGAATCTAGTGTTCTTCGCACAAAACCATATGGCTAACAACGTATGAGATTTTTCATCTTGGAATCCTTTATGAGTATACCTGGATTTTCTTGTTAAATGTGTTGATGAAATATACCTTCGTTGATATAAATATACCTTCTTATTTGTGTTTTAATTTTTGGTCTTTTTCTTTTTGGTTTTCAGGGTCCCATACTGAGTAATATTTTACTCACCACTACATGGGTTTTTCCCACACGTGTAGTGTCTTGTGAAAACTATTGAATCTTTGGTGGAGTCTTATATGGAGTGGGACTCAGACAAGGCCTAGGAAGTTCTTTGAGAGATAATAAAACATGAGGTGTTTCAGACAACTTCATACAACATTGTTAGTACCCTTGTTTGTGGGTTGGGATTTGTAGTTTCCTTTCTTTTAGTGGGATTGTATTCTGGATCATTTTACTACATTACTTTTTGTCATACTCTGTTGTTGGGTTATAGTGGTATGCATGCTATATATTTACATAGTTTTTTCACTCTCCATTCATGTTCATTTTTTTTGGATGTGCGTGGACAAGTTTTCAGGAAAATGCCTCCCATTTGTCTCATATGCCTACTCGGCGCTAGTTGCCAGCCCCTGACATATCAGAGGTGGACTTGGGGTAGTCACGATACGGGCCAAGGGGGATAGGTCATGAAAGGGATTCCAAAGCAACCTCAAATGTTCTGTAGGTAGGTCAGTATCACTCATGGTGTATTTTGATAGATCTCATATTTCATCAATGAAAAGATCAGATTGGATCATAGTTCTATTGTGAATTTCTTGGAAAGGTTGCTTCACTTCATATTCATCCCAAATCCATGGGTTGTATAAAATGGAGGCATCAGTAGGGTATGTGGAACCCTTATTTTCCTCAATTTAGTGGTAGATAAGTAGTGTTGGAAACATCTAGAACAATGATCAGTCTTTGGATCATATTCAGGATCCATTTTATAGGGTTCTTGTTCTTTAGGGAAGGTGGAGGCTTGGGGTCTGTTGACGGTTGCATGGTAGAGGGACAATGGGAAGATGTGGGGAAATATTGTTGTAAGCATGACTATCTTGAAGAACAGGATGAGTGTTCCAGTAGTGAGATGTGATTATATTTATGGGGATCTTGGTTGGTATTATTACTATGAGAGTAGTTTAACAACCATTAAATTTTGTTCGTGCATTTAGATTATTTTTTTCCTTTGTGGAATTTATGAGCATGCATGAAAAGCTAATGACACTCATGGTAGATATACCTACCATGGTAATGGGGTGTAGTAATGTGGAAGGTGACTTTGAGAAGTAGTCAATGTAATTTGATGGCACGGTCTCTATACCTACCTTGTTATAGAAGGTTCTCAATACAGGGGACAATTCATTGTTAGTACCCACATTTCACATAGTGACCAGTGATGGCACTATCGGTTCCATCCTTTATAATTTTTCAACTTGAAGAAAAAAATAATTATCATTTTTTACTTATTGGAAATTTTTTATACAGTTAAAATTCACTTTGATAATTTATCATGTAATCAAAATTTATATCAAAAGATGAATATATCCATAATCACTATATTTAATTCCAATTTCCAACAATGTTAAAATTTTATATAGTCAATCAAAAATAACTATTTACATAGTAATTGAATTATAATTGGGGTATTTTAATGGAATTAAACACAAAAAATGTCAATAATTTTATCTCATATCAATAACATATAAAATATGAGTGTATTCCCACTTGTTGGACCTGTGTGTTTTGTGCCCATTGAGATTCAAAAATATGGACTAATATCACTCATATAAATAGTTTTTTGATTCATTATGTTACTATACCGTGAGTAAAAAATGGATATTTAGAGGATTATATATATATAATACATTTAAAAATCTTACCCTCACACAATGATTTTTGAAAAGAGGGGTGGTTGTTCTAGGAAAAATACGATGTACTGGGTTTTAGAGTAAGTAGTATCATGCATGATCGATGGAATGAATGTCATAGATATTTATTATGTGGTATTAGATAATTTTCATAGATTGAAATAACCTGGTTGATATGGATGGGGATATTTTTGGACATCTGTGTTCAATGCTTCATAAGATTCATTATACGAGACTAAAATCCCCGGATTTGGATAATTGAGGATTCACTTTTCACCACAATCTTGAGTATAAGATAGTGAATATGAGGATATCATGTACATAATTTAATATAGTAAAAAATAACCCACTTTAATGAATAATTTTGTCATTATAAGTCGGTTATTAAGGAAAATGAAATCAATGTGGAGTTGAATTTTTAATTTTTTGAGGTTCTGATTTTTGAAAATTTGAAAATTCTTTTTTAGGGTTAGAAAAGCTTGTCACTTTCTAAGAGAAAATTGATCATATTTAAGAGTAATAAGTCTTTTCATAAGTTTAAATAAATATTTTTGAAGGGTAGTTAAGGGTAACTTGAATCAGAAATGTGTAATTTAAGTGTAACTAAGAGATATATAAGAGTAATATATGGATGTATAAGAATAAAAAATTGGTTCTCGAGGCTTTATAACAGTAAAAAATTCTTATATTAGAATAACTTCTACACTGTGTAATATTAGAAACGTGTTTTCAAAGGATATTTATGATTTCATGTGGTCACATAAGATTAATAATAAGATTCTTAGTGAATTGTAAGATGTAAATTAGATGATTCTTTACTAAGACTCAATATATAAATTTCATAACAATTTTGTATAAACTATGATTCAATCTATTATTATATTGATATATTAAGAATAATATTTCTCTATGAGATAAATATTTTCATGATAATGTTATTTCTATGTTTGAGAATACATAATTGAAAATAGTTTAGATTTTATAGAAATTTAAAGGAATGATTAGATGAGTATTTTTGATAATTAAATACGATTCCTTGAGAAGATATTTTCAGGATATTTATAGACATTCAAAAGTTACATTTTATAATCCATTTATGAAAATATAATATTATAGAATTTCAATATTATCATTTGACCAATTTCAAAATAAGAAACTTCATTGCTGAAATTCATAGATATTATGTATTAAAAATGTAGAAAATTTCCGTGATATATTGTTAGAAATATAAAGACTAAAATCTTACAATAATAACTGAGATATTTAAAATAGAATTATTTTAAGAGTAATACTAATGATATAATGATAACGTTATATGTTATAGATATCGAAGTTCATAAAAAAGTGGAATCCTAAATATATGTAGAATAATATAAAGCCTTAAATTGAATATATTATATAGGTTTTGACCCATAATAAAATAATTTTTGATGATATTTAGGGTTTTGGATTGGTCATTATTTTTAAACTGTTGGTATATAGTATAAATGATGGGACAAATTACTACTAGAAAACAATTTGGGTTAAAGATTATACCATTTATTGTTGTATTCATTTTATGATAGTGATACTTCTATTTCATGGACCTAAACTAAATATAGAAGGGGATTATTCACACACACTAGTGGAAAATATTGTAAAAATACTTTGTGATTTTGTGTTCTCTTTTATTTCTATAATATAAGGATGAGGGTGAGATTCAAAGAATGATTCGATCATGATATTGTGTTCTTATTTATTTATGGTGTATAATATTTAGGTTGATATTTAAATAATGGGACTATTATGATTCTAAAAAATCATATGGAATTTTATATTAGGATATAATTTTTAAAAAAACACAAATTCTATCCCCATTATTTATATTCCACTATTGATCACCTACACACTAAATCACTAAAGGATATAAGTGTCATTACATAACATAAAGATGTTTTTATATCCAATATTGACATTATTGATAGAATATAGTTTCTAAGAGTCTGGTGGGTGTATTTTTTTTGACTTATAAAAGTTCAATGTAGAAAAAATAATGGCTTAAAAAAGCCTAATTGAAATTGAAAGTCACCTTATATGTGAAAAGAGTTAAGGATATATTTTTAAGGAAATATAATAATGTAAAGAGTAAAATTTTAGTTCCAATATGATTTTAATAAAAATTTGGAAAATAAAAATTCCTAATTTATGATTATTAACTTAGAAAGAGTTTCAAGTAGAAAATAGAAGTTATTAACATTGTAACATTTGATGTTGTGAGGTAAATAAGTTTGAATACTATGTTCAATGAGTTCAAAATTGAGAATATGATTCTTATGTATTAACAAAATTTAAATACAATTTAATCATAGATATCACTCCTTAAAATATTTTTGTATGAGGTTTTATTAGATGGTCACAAGTATATGTGTTGGAAATTATATAGAGATGTAATGAGTTTAAAAAAACCTTGAAATTGGAATAAAAATAAGTCCTATGTGGAGGTCTGTCATATATAATATGATTAAATAGACATTTTTCAATGGTTTTAAAATTATTGAAGGTATTTTAGAATATGAAATCTATCATGTTAATAAAAATACATTATCCAATTAGTCCTTATTTCACATTATCAATATATATTATATGACATAATATGACAATTGACCTAAAAATCATGGTTTTGAGTTATCCCAAAACATTTTTCATCATAGAGAATTGTAGGTTATAATTAAAATTTAAGGTTAACATTTATAGAATTTTGTATAGAGACACCAAATATGCTCATAAAACCCGTGAATATTTTTGTGTACTGGATAACCCACTAAGTACACCAAATGGAGTTTTACAAACTATTTCTTTGGTATACAAGGGGTTCATGTTTCATATTGAATCCCTATAACTTAGGTTGGAAAGATACCTATCACGGGAACCTTGATACTTTGATACCATTATTAGTATATCCTTGAGGTTGAGATAATCAAGGGTGGTTGGGTATTTTTCTATTCATGTCATCATTTGAGGATTAAAAAAGATGGGTTAGCTACTCTTAGAATATATATAAAATATCAGAACTTAATTGTGATAGAAGGAGGAAGTGTATGGTCATACCTAGATAAAGAAAATGTGATGTTCTAATCTATTTTATTGAGAGAGATGTGATGTGATCATCAACTTGGATGAATGAAATGAGATATGTTAAGATGTATGTTTATTCTATACATAGAGAATTGAGAATGCATGATGTAGATATTTTAAATTGATATAATTAGATTCTCAAGTCCTATAGATGTCTTATAAAATAGGATTATGTGATTATTCTCTCTTTTATACGATATATATGATGGAAACAGGTAATATAATTATTGTATTTGATAGAGAAAAATAAGAAATTCTTTTATATCAGGAGTAAAATATATGAATTTCTAGTGGTCACTATTTTATCATGATTATGTAATTCATAATTCATAATTATTTCACCCTTCTAAAGGCCCTTGGTCACACAACATAGTGTTTTATACCACATCCTAGTCAATGTCCTGATATTTTTTTCCATAGTGAATGTCAGTATTCCATAGTTATATGCATGGAGGTTTTACATATTATGAGACAATTCATGGATTGATAATATTGGCCTATTACAATCTATCATGATATCTTGATTATTATTAAATGATAATCTAGGGGTGTTTTAAAATCCCAAACAATTTCTCAAATATGAAATAAATAATTCACATTAAGGAGTTATAAGTGACAATGTGTTTTAACTTATAAAATGATCATAAAAAATTTCATTTAATTGTTGAATCTAAGAAATATAAGAAGTATCTATGGATAATAAATAACTAATTATAATATGAAGTCCATGTTCTTTATTGATTTCCCTTACTATTATTATTAAACTATTTTTTTCTATTGTGGAATGAATATGAATGTTTTATTGTATTGTTTCCTAATAAGTCTTCATTTTTTATCTATTCTTTCATTAAATTATCTATATTTAATTTCTAATTTTGGTTTACTTTATATACTATGGAACAATGTAATTTTGAGATTTATTGATGTGTGATTGAAACATCATGGATTAATATAACTTCTTTAATATCTCTATATGATATAAAATTCTTTTAATTTATATTTTTTTGGCTAGCGAGATCCAGGGCGTCAATAATTCACTAGGTGATTATCATGTGGTTATAACCAACCACACATAATATATGAGGGTTAGGGAATTGTGATTTTACATTATTTATACTCATATTTTGAATCAGTTCATGGTGATACATTTTGCTTATATATATTTTTTCATTTAGTAAAAATACAATACGAGTTATCCAATAGTTGGAATATGATGTAATTGTTTTTTGAATTCTTCAAAAGGACCGAAAGGTATTTCTTTTATTATTACTTGAATCCTGATTTCTCATGATTTCCATTTTAACTATAAATAATTAAATAACCATATATACTAATTTTAAGTAAAATTATAAAATAAAAAAGTGATATATAATATAATTTATTCTAAGTAAGTTTCTTTGATAGAAAATCATAAATTAACACTACACTGCATTACTTATTTTTTAAATACTATTTTTATATTTATTGTGATAAAATTCCATCATGAAAATATTTTCTTATATTTACCTACTGTAACACCTAGGATCTATCTAATTCTCTCTATCCACAATGATAACATTGAAAAGAGAAACCATAGTAAAAAAGAAATAATAAAAAAAAACATTATGTATTTCAACTATTCATCCAAATAAGTATTTATAATACACTTGTCACTTATTTACCACATCAAGAAGAAATTATAGAAAACACTTTTCTAAACCATTTAAGACTAACCAATGTCCACTTAATAAACCAATAATTACTATTTAAATTATGAAAACGCATTTCAAAATGATATACTGGGAAATAATTAAATAACTACAATAAATAAAATAAAATATACTCAAGTCAGAATATAAAATAGAAGTGGTGGTCAAAGTCACTTACCCAAAGAGTGCTTCAAAACTTTTATAAGAATATATTTACAAGTATCTGGAAGAAAAACATTATAATATATATACGAGATAATATTGAGCTTTATATAATTATTCCCTGTAATATTGAAAATACATGCCCCATCAAACATTGTATGAACAAAATAAAATAACATGAATAAAGGGAGAGATAATTTAGTAAAAGTTCTCAAATAAATAATCCATCCCCTCTATTTTTATATTTCAAATAAATGAATCTTCTCTAAAAATATAGGAAATAGTTGGAGTGGTATTATTTATTAGTCCATGTAAATATTTAAATGTGGTAACTAACTTTAACTAAGAATGATATACTATTCTCCAACTATCCTAATGATTTTGAAGGACTAACCTATCAAAAAACTTATAACATGTCACAATCATCCAAAAAGAAATACATTTCCATAAATATTATCATTTTTTAAAATATATCATCTAATATTAAATATAAAATAACATCATGAAAAATAAATATGATTTAATCTTTAATTATGTTTGTCATACTTATGAATATGTATTTGTTTCTGTAAATTATTTGTTTTTTAGAGTTCATGGAGGATTTTTTGTGGTGAATGAAGGTATTTGGTACTAAATTTCTAAAAAAAATTAAACCGAGAAACCAAAGGGGTCATATTAGGAAGATATGTTTTAAAAAAGGTGAGTGTATCATTTTTCTACCAATCGGTAGTTAATGTGTGGTGGCCTAAAGTATAGTGAGGTTCATTGGGGGTGGTTGGGGGGAGGGTGAATTAGTGAAACGTTACATAATTTTCATGTTATAATTTCTTATTAAATCATACATAAATAAATTTTAGAGTGATTTATCTCACTATTGAATTCACATACACTGAGGAATGAAAAAAAGGACACTCAATGTAGAAGGTTAAATACTCACAATGAGTTGCAATCATTTGTATGATCCCAAATCACGTGATACTATACAATCTACTAGAACCACCATTATGTATACAATTAGTAGGAATATTATTGATCTTTTATAATAGATATTCTATAATGGTGTCTCCTAATAAGTCTCCCAACCAGTTAAATTGTAGGATTATACTTTTTTGGGGATGGGATTATCTTTCATCCTATAAAAATTATCTTTAGAAAATACTTTCATTCTCTTGTACATATTCATTATAAATAATAGGTGTTACTTTTTCATTCTACATCACCACAAGATGCAACATTGATGATTAGACTCCCAATCTAATTATGTTCTCTTTTACTTATGATTCTTGTTCCACTTTTTCTTATACTTGAACTTCTATTAATATTATCTTCCACTTTTATCTTCTTCTTGTGACCAAATCACTGCACATGGTCATATTCCATAATTCAATATATCTCTATGATATATCACAAAATATTAACATTAATTAAATACCATATTTTATTTATATTACATATTATAATCACTTATTACTCTATTTTGAATTTGAATTTTGAAATAAAATTCAAATGAATAGCGTGAACTAATTCCAAATTATTCTCACCATTATCAATATTCTTCATTAGTCTTAGTAACTATCATGGGGTACAATAGAATAATTCTTGGTTTGAATTCATTCACCATGATGTGAAAAGTAATTTCCCAAAATAATATTTTTGTGGTGTGACACACTCTTTTCATGGAGTAAGCCATTTCATCTTTTTCTTTAGGGATGTATATCATGGCCTGAAACCATGGAATTTCACATGAAATATTTAATCACCTTAAAATAACATGAATAAATATTCACATAAATCTCATTACGGTGTATCCCCATCCTTAAAACCACTCTTCATTATCTTTAACATCATAGAATTCATAATATAACATGGAAATATCTTGAAACATATACATAACTACAACCATTTATTCATCCCTGGATTTCATCAAAATGTGAAATCAATTTCATGGTGTGAGAAATATTCTTTGAAAACTTATATGAAAATTTCCCGTTGTGATATTTAGTCAATAAAATATTATATTTAGACAATTAATTTTTTATTCTCTTAATTATGTTAATATTAAACAATTTAATCTTTTGAAATTCCCTATTAAATTATGTGAATATGTGTTCTGTCCTAGAAATTTCACATTTTATATATGTTTAGAACTGTTAAATAACCTCAATTTTCCATTCTGTATCATAAGAGTTATAGTTATGTATCCTCATAAAATGTTATATTATATTTTTGTGTCATTAAAATTACCCTGATTTATTTCCTTTATCATGGGTTTACTATTGTAAACTAGGAAATCAACCTTTACTATAACACCTCACCCCAGTTCAGTCCTAATAGTAGCTGAACTGGGCCACCATGTTACATTAGGAATTCATCCTAAAATTGAAAAGGATTACAAATAGTGGGGTCTATAAATATATAATTAGGATTCTATACCCCTTATACAAGAGTTCACAATCATATAAGAAATTACTAAATAATCATAATAAGAATGAAAAAATAAATAAGATCACAAAAAAATGGAGTGTTTTAAAAAAACTCAAATGGTTATACTAAAAATATAAATAGAAAAACGTCACCCACCAATATGATTAATATACTCAAAATAAATAAAATAAAAAATATTTTATTCTTTACCATAACTCCCTAACATATCGCATCCCAAACACTATAACCTAGCTAAGCTACTCCAGCTCAAATACATAGTCTTAGGCCTCATCCCAACCTATTATTTCATTAACCATGTGAGAGTTCATTTGGAACACAAGTGAAATGGACACCTAAGTGGGGTGTGAGTACATAAATCATTAGGGAACCAACAATATAGTCTCGTACTATAATAGAAAATCAATTGTATATATAGTTGACATGATCAAAAAAAAATAAAGAAACTACCATAAAAATAAATGAAACCCCAGTAGTATATGCTTTGATAGGATCCTAAAATATCTACGATCACAACATGATGACCATTAAAAATAGTAACACTACTACCCCAAGGTCATCCATATAAAACCCAGGCTAATCCCAATATCTGTCATCGATCCTTGGGTCCATGAACCTAATCGAACATATCTGATATGAACAATATTGGTCTATCTCTGAGAATGATAGTCACTTTAGCGGAACCTATATCCTCTCTATATATATACCAATCTCATATATCCAATGATGAGAGGATGATTCTTAGGTTTTACATGGAATCCCTCCTCCTTAAATCCTTAGGCTGAGCCTGATGATATTATCTATGCATTCTCATTGTCTGGATAACATCTGATTCTTAGGAGGGGTGGTATGAGGAAATCCTAGAGTCCAAGTTTGACTGATTCTTATGTGACTAATATAATCAAATGGATTACCCAACGTTTATCATAATGTCAATATCATTGGAATCCTAAATATCTTATTTCCTTATCCAAACCATCTATGGTGTGTCCACTCAATCCTTTAGGGTATCCTAGGAATCCATCGATAGGTTAAAATAACAATCATTGAGATATACAATATCCATGATTGGCTACATATTACCACATAAAATATTACTATTCCATTCAAATCATGGATATCATAACAATTCAAAATATTCTATTCATATCTCCTCTCAAATTCTAACCCTATGCATTTTTATTGGTATCACTGTATGAAAAAAACCCATACCATTATTGGAATTCAAGTATACACTAAATAATTTACTAAGTTGTAAGATACTATGAACCATCACTATGAATCCAACACCATATCACCCATAATGTACACTATCCAAACTAGGCATCCACCCCCAAAATATTATGATACCAGATCACAGACAACTCGGGCATCCCTTGGTCTCATCAATTTCAAAAAGTATTTCTCAAGCATCCTAGGATATTGTAGTAGTTCTATTCTAAGGGTAATAATCCTAATATTCTTGTTAAATTACATATCATATTGGAAATAAAAATATAAAACATATCAAGTGATGACCAATGACTATTCCCACCTCACTATTCCTAGCCCATAGGGCTCACATGTTTAGAATGTGTTCCTAGTGAATATTTCTACCATCTCTACCCATATCCATGTCCAAATTAATAGGGTTATTTCCCAGAAGGGGAACACAAATGGGCCACCTTATTTATCATTACTGTGGTTCATCCCACATGGGATCCTCAATCATAATTGGTCATTTGGTCCAATTCCCAATAATTAGAGGACATCCCATCCCTATACATCATCAATTTGTCTCATTTCCTCATAGGAAACAAGTGTCTACCATTATGGAAATAGACTTAATATACGGATCAAGGCCCATATATATTTATTGGGTCACTCTAAACTAGTCAACTCATCCATCCCATCTCCAAATAGCCTATGGTCCAACAACCCATTCATAACACCTTTCAATGGTCCACAACTGACCAACTAGGGATATCCATCTAATGTATCACCACACCCCCTATTGGGGGGGTCCAAGTGTCTATGTCCATATCTAGTCTAGGCCCCTCCATTCGGCATCAAGTTAATTCCTAAGGTCCTTAGTGGACTTGGAACTTTATGTCTTCATTCTTGAGTGTTCATATGAGTCTAGAAATTTAACTTATATTTACTATTTAAATGAAATTAAAAAAATTCAATTATAATAGGGACACTACCTTATAATATTGGTTGTAAGATCTCAAATATATTTATATATACATAAACATAAAATATAATCTATAGGACTAGTAATATGAGTACCCACCTCACCCTGAAGCTTTTTCATTAAACCATTAACTCGACATCTCACTACCCATGCTCATCCATGCCTCATCCAAACACCTTCAATGCCAAAGACACCAAAATAGAACCTCTCTCAACTATATAATTATAAAAAATTATACATAAAAATTATAAATATATATTTTATTTTTCATAAATGGTGTTGAATAACTCATAGGGTATTGTTGCACCATCGGAACCTTGACTATCCACACTCAGAGGAACAACCACACACCCTCAACACCACTATGACAAAAATTCATATCCAAAAAGGCCTATTGAATATTAAATTTGTTAAAATTTATGTAAAAACTCTAAAAATATTCTTGGAAAGATTTACCTTTGTTTAAATAGTGAACAATTATAGGCGGGTTTCATCTTAGGATACCCTCTACCATGGTTTCACATTGGTTTAATAAAAAAATGGGTTATTTCACCATGATCTTGGGAAATCACTATAATAAACATAAAATAAAAAATATCAAAATGAATAGAAAATGTTAAAGTGAATATAATAGGGAGGAAAAAAGAGATCCACACACAGAACTGCCATCTGATCACACTAAGAAGCGCATCAAATTGAACGGTAATATAGGGGAGAGCCCCGACCATTGACTCATTGATCACACTCATAAAACCAATAAAATGGTTGTTATGACCCCTTAAAAAAGACACAAAATATGTTTTCATAGTTTTAATCCCAGATTCATGCTGTTAATCATCATATATGGGGTTATACCCTATTTTGACCATTCACACATTGCATATGGTATTCACGTTATGAAATCTCTATATCTGCCTCCTAGAGCTGGCTGACCACTATTCCCTTCAATCAAAGGCCTCTTGAAAAAATAGGTTATCACTCAAGAACTAAAAAACATAAGAAAAAAATTAGGTTTCTATACCCTTATAACCCCATCTCAATCCACGGTTCATAGAACAAAGTAACCTCTAAATGAGAAATTTAGATTCAATTTGAATTTTCACCCCCCATATAGATGTGAGCTCTTACAATCCCACCACCATAAAATTTCTCTCCTATGTGAAGTATTAATGGGAATTAAAATAATGAAACTGTCCTAAATAGGATTCTAACTCATGATCACCCTACTATGATCAATCCCCTACCACCCAATGTGCTCCTACTATGTAACACTGATTGGTAATGACACCTTTCACGGGAAGAATAACTTCATTCTCAGACTCTGATGCCAACATCGAGATTAATATCACCACACCCACATCTCCTGATACCCCATGTTGTCTCATCCAACTCATCACCTTACTTATAGTCCTCTTCACCATATTATTCAACATTCTGGGGGATATTTTCAAATCAAGGTACTCCCCACTATATGAATTACCTAAAATATTGGTCTTTCTAGCGGTGTACCAATCTATTAACCACATATCTCCAAACAATACTAACATGTCCCCCTCCCACCACATCCAATTTCCAACATAATAACTTGTCAAAAATCCTCCATTTGACTACCCTCAAATTGATCAGCCAAAACCAATGATGTATCATCAAAAGAAAAATTCCACCTCTATCCCATCATTTCCACTAACTACTCCATACACATGACCCCGGTCATACATAGTGTAATGATACCAACTCTCCTTATTTACAAGATTTTATTTTAAAAAAAAACACCTTCACTATTTTTCATCACATGTTTCACCCCTAAAACATCTCATGAAATATTTTATCACATTATTCAGCCCCTGAACCATGAGATAAGAGAAATATTTACCCCTTTAAATAAGTCACAAAATTGGTTCACCCCACAACCATGTCAAAAAATGAAGATTATCCCCTAAAACATGTCAAGAATCATGGATCACCCCATGAATCACTCTTGGGCCACAATGGGCTCATCCCAAGCACAAATCCAATGCATAAAATCCATCCATTACCTCATACTAACCACAAATATGGAATTAGTCTTATTAATAGACAAAAAATAGACTAATAAACTCATATTGAACATCCAATGACTAATGCTTTTTCTCTCATGAATCTACAATCATTGGGTCATTAAATAATGTTCCAAAAATCCCTGATATGTCATACTTAACACATTCTAAATTTACAACTATAATGAGTGTCACACCATTAAATTACCAGTGTTACACTCCCCACCATATGAATCACCAAATACCACTCCTTGAGATCATGATAAATTGGTTCATTCAAAACTAAACCAGTGTTTCTCATATCAAGACATGCCCCCATCCTACCAATAACTTAATAGTATTGATCCATATCGGTCATTCCACCACACACAATCCATTTCTTATGTCTATTATACCATTGTGAGAAATTGTAAAATTCCAATCTGAATCCTGGGCCCTCATGAACATAATAATTAATTGAAAAATTCTTGGACTTGTCTCATAGACCACTGCTCACTAATCCACGGCTCAATGACATTGCACATAACTTGTGTGTTCCACCCCAAACTCTGAAAAAGGTAATGGGAATACACTCTAATACCACCCAAACAATAAAAAACTCGAATTAGGATCATGTGAGTTTCTTAGAAACAATCTATCCCAAAAAACCAAAACCAATAACCATGATCTATAGAATTTTGACATGTTATTCCAATAACATGATTCTACACCACCCAACGCCATTACAAGCCACATGCATCTATAAAGGCTTCCACCATTTTCAAATGTGAATCCAAATTCAATATGTTTTGACATCGGAATGATTATTCCCTTGAAAAGTGACCACATTGAGATCAAAATCTCATTGTCAGGAATTTCAATGAACCAGAACTCATAATTCCATTGTCCTAAAAACCCAAATCTTCATCATAACTTTTTTTCATAAACATGGTTACACCACCTGTGAACTGTTCATAACCAAAAGAACTCACTCATGATTTCTATTTTTAAGGAACTCAGAAATCTAGGATAACCCCTCTCTAGGGATATCCTCAATCATCTCATAGCTCCAACACTCTAAACAATGAGTCACATATCAAGGTCTCATGTTATTCCACCAAGTCCAAAATTTAGGTCTCGTAGAAGGCCTAAGATAATGGAAGCATCCAATTCCAATTTCACTCATTAAAACAAATTTCCCAAAATACCTCAGCTACTGTCATATATATATATATATATATGAAATCTCATTCCATCTTGTTATCCATCATGGCACTGATACTCACTGGGCACCATCATATGAGACTTATTGCTTGATAATCACAACTCTTCCACCGACATACTTATATAATAAGATCATCCTAGATGATCTGTAACCAGAAAACATGGTCTCATGCTCAATTAAGTATAATTACATTCCATGCTACATGGGAAAACATATTATACAGTTTTCTGGACCATAAAATAAATAATCATTTGGTTAGGCATCATAGGAATCCTCACGTAACTAAAATCAACATATGATTATCCATACTAGGAACCACAATACGAGGTATGGTAAGATAGCGATATATTCTAAGGTATATAATAAATCAACTTATATATTGTTATTGTAACTTTAAATAACCAATTGTATAGGGTATATTAAACTATTATTACCTTACTGGAAATCTTCATCCCACTAACCAATATTGTATGCTTTTGTCAAGTAGTGTGTCATTATAATCTATAAAATAAATGAAATATATGTTGTTACTATAACTTTATGTAACAAAAATTAAATACCAATTATACACTAGGGGTTTCTAACTACAACTTCATGTTCCCCCATTAACCTATTAAGGCCAGTCCACCTTTTGTGCATAAGGATTATACCATTATCATCGTGTTCCTCATCATAGACCCACCGATCATACATAAGAAGTAAATACATATAAAATTTGGTCCATCTAATTAGAATGTCACCAAGTACATATATATGAAAATTCCATATGAGGTGTTTCTGAAAATTTATATAGTTGAACCAATGGTTAGTGGAAATATCACACCTGCAGAAACCTTTATGTCATGTGTATTTTTTATTCCAAATAATGATGCATGAGACACCTATTTCATATATGGTCCTATAGTTATACGTTAAAGTAGTTTCATGAAAATAATTTAAGATCTAGGAATTTATAATAAATAATAAATCTAGGCATCATGTGTATCATTGAAGGTAAATTTAGTCAACTATAATTTTTTATATAAAACAATAGTCCTAAATCCCTAGAAACTAGGACATACTACATGTTACTAGGTTAATTATGATCTATCCCAAAATCCATCATAGTATTTTGAGCATCCCAATATTTTTATTCTACTGGGAAACAAATATTAATGCAAACAAATCCTACCCTGATACCACTTTGTAATTCCCCACCCATCTCACTATGAACAGTAGATGGAATGAACTAGTACATAACCTCAGGTGTAACTCTTTATATTTCAGAGGCTTTAAATTTGTTTTAAGAATATATAAAGCTATTATGGGGATAATATATTCCCAATATAATTTTTTTACAATCATACAAGAAATAAATAAAAAAAATATGTTATGTTGGAAACATAAATTAAGAATAACATGTTATAACAATATATAATTTTACATAGATATGTGAATAACCATGATCCGAACAGAAATATAGGTAGATCAACCACTAGGCTAATTTTTATAATCAAAATAAATTTATGAAAAAATATTATGGGCTCCACCATATCTCCAAGCTATCCAATATTCCAAGATCCATATCCCCTCAGATAGGATCTAGCTCAAATATATAGTCCTAGGCCTCAAACAAACATGATTCTATAATAAGACTGTGAGAGATACTCAGGTACCTAAGTGCGTTGTATACTCAAATAAGGTGTGAGTATATAACCCAGTAGAGAAACACTATTGTCTGCCCATACTATACTAGTAATTTAGTGATATATTAATATAACATTCTCAGAATAAAATAAAAAATAATTATAAAGAATAAATAAATTTCCAAAGATACCAATTTCAATTTGATTCAAAAATATCTTTGAATGTTTCTTGATGTTCATTCCAACTAGTAACATGACCACCTTGATAGAGTACTCATAAAACAATACCGAAGCCCAAACAACCATTATGGATACTTTGGACCATGACCATGATCGATTATTACTGATTTCGTTAATGTAGATGTGCCTATGAGCATAATTATTACCTCTATGAAACCTTTACACTTTATTTGGGGATCCCACATTCACACTTAAATTGATAAGTGGAAGATATTGTGGTTTCAACATGAATTCATCATCCTAAATACCTCACAATGAAGCCCACAATATTACCTATGCATTATTTATATAAGTATGGTTCTTGATTTCTAGGAGGGAAGGTCTTAAGAAATCATATTGTCCAGGTGTGACTAAATTTTCATAAACTTTATAAATAAAAGGAAATACCCTCCTTGGATGCCACAGTGAATCTATAGGACATCCAAAAATATCTTGTCTCTTCAGCCAAACCATTTGGGTTATGTCCACCAGATCCGAACATAGCATCTTAGGAATCATTCAAGGGGATAAAAAATTACCCTTAGGTTGTCCAAAATACATTTTTGGGGGTATAAAACCACAGAAAATATCACACTGCCATTCAATTCCAAAGCATCTTAGGTAATCACTATAGTCCACTAGTTTCTCCATTCAAATCCTAACACCTGGTAATTTTCAAAGGTATCTTAATATCAAAGGAACTTCTAACATCACCAGCTTTCCTGTAAACACCCAACCATGTAATCATATAATGAATCCTATGAACAATCACTTGGAATCCACTTCTACATCACCTATAATAGATTCTATCGAAAGTTTTAATCCATCCCCAAAATACAATCTGACAATATCCTATACATCTCGGGAATCCTATGGTCTCATATTTCTCAATAGGTGATTCTTGAATTTTTTTTTGAAATCACAATAGTACAAGTCCCAACAGATAATTCCTATGTGTTCTTGAAAATCACATATCATATTCAAAACAACAATACACAACATATCATGGGATGGAAAAACACCCATGCTTATATCATTGTCCGTAGCCCCCTGGGATCACAAGTTCAGTATGAGTTCTACGTGACACAAACTAATATCTATGAACATAACCATGTGTACCTTATAAGGGTCATATATTAAAAGGGGAACTCATATGGGTTCTCTGGGATGTCATTATAGTCGATACTTTCCATTTGGGACACTTGATCATAATTTGTCTCTCAGTCTAACACCCAAGGCATAGATGATATCGCCTCTCTCATCCTCATCAGGTCATCTCAATAACAAATAGGTCATAAGAGTCTCTCATACTCGATATAGTCGAGGGAGATGAATCATAGACCATATCTATGTCTCATATCACTCCAAACCATCCAACTCACCACTCATATCTCAAAATATCATCTCGTTTAATAACTTAGGCCTACCAACTTTCATGGTTCTTCATCGAACTGACTAAAAATATCAATATCATGTCCCATCACACACCTTGATGGTGTATCCATGTTTTTGGGACCATATCTAGTCCTAGCCTCAACCATCACTAGACCAGAATTTAAGCCAATACCTAAGGTCCTCCGTGGCCTTGGAACTTTTTCACCTTATTCTTAGGTGCTAAAAAAGTATAACTATTAAATTTAAAATTACTATTAAAATTAATTAAGAAAATTAATTGTAATGGGGACACCATGTTACATACATTTCCATATAAAACCACATTTATATATAAACATCATGTATAATCCACACTGTTTCTACTAAGGCCACTTACCTCATCTTGAGGATTTTCCATTTTACCCTTAGTATGATACCCTTCTACCCAAGCTTGTATATGCCTTATCCAAACACCATCTAACCACAATCCATCACCTGAGAACCTATCTCAACCATAACATCAAAAATAATTAATTATAGATAATTATAAATAATTATTTAATCTATCCAAAATGAAACAAATGATAAATAACCCCCCATGTGTGGTCGTGTTACTATAACCTTGACCAACCACACTTGGAGGGTCCACCACACACCCTTGTAACCAATCCAAAAAATTACTAACCAATATGGTTGATTCAATATTACATTTAACTAAAATTAAATGAAAACAATTTATAAATATATTCCTCGGTATAATGTTGTCAAAATGGGAAACAAATACAAGTGGACATTATCTTTATTTTATCTCTATTGAGGATTCTTGAATGCCTCATCAAAATTAGGAAATTACACTATGATATGGTGAAATCCATTAAAATTACCTAAACTTGAAAATTATGAAATTAGAAGAAAATTATTAATGGAATTTTATATGGAGGGAATTGGAAATCCACACCCAGAACCATCTTCCGATCTCAACAGGAAATGTGTCAAATAGAGGGAAGAAGGGGGGTGGATCCTAAATTTTCAAACTCATACGCATGCATGTTGAACTGAGAAAGGGGATGAGATAAATTTTTTTAAAAAAAGATCAAAATATGGTTTCATTGAATGAATCTCATAGTGAACCCATAAATTTTTAGCTAGAGGGTTTCCCCCTATTTTGATCATTGAAAGGGTGAATCCTGATTCACAACATAAAATACCAACAAGAGCCACCTGAAGCTGTCAGACCACTCCATCCTTCCAAAAAAAACCTCTCAAACCACTTATCATCACCTAAGCCTTGAAAATAATATGAAAACATAATTTGGGTTTGTAAAAACCTTGGAACCTCATCCCAAGCCTTGATTCTCAAAATGAACCATCCACTAAATGGAAAATTTGAATTCTCTCTATAATTTTGACACCTTTATAGATTATGGTTCTCAGATTGACACATTAGAATATTACCATTACACATTATATTTTCCTTAATGTAAACATTACACATAATAATTGTTAACATTATTTATTTTATTCTTTTTCCATTTTCTAGTCTTTCTCCATAGAATTATTTTTACAAGGAAATGTTGACTTGGGACATAGACATAATTATAGATGAAATTCATCCTAAAAAAACTATACTTAGACATATTTTATAAATATGTTTATCATATAATGACACATATATTAATAAATAACCAAAAATGGTGTTCGACTCAAACTTATTACTTTTTAAAAAATAACTTATAGACTTCAGAATTTACTCTCCTAACTTCCTAAGATCTAACTTGCAGTATCTCAGACCTCATCAAGATCCTTTAAATTCCAGGCACAACAAAATTAAATTCTACAAAATCATTCATATTCTAAAATAATAATTTTATATTAAAATAATTAAAAAATTATTAATATTACATACTTCCACAATTTATAACTCTATTTATAGAACAATTTATAGAATTTATCAAAACACCTCAAGAGTTATTCCATGATCCTTGAATAATTAAAAACTTTTTAATAAACTTCACCATAAATGAAACCAAATATACCACTTTATTTTTAACATGATTTATGTGTTGAAAAAAATAAAACAAAAGATCCAAACAAAATTTATCTTTTAACACTATTTCTTCTATTTTACAAATAACTATAAAAGTTATTTATTATAAACTCTTAATTTCAATAAACAGTCCCTAGATTTCAATATCTTTCCCAAGGACATGAACAGTTAATATTTTAATATCTCCATTTGATATCTCTTAGTATAAAAAATATCACACTTATTATTTTTTTCTAACAAAGGAATAAAAATGAATTTAAAACTCATAACACTTTGAAATAAATCATCATTCTATAATTCTTAACCTATATGAGTGAACTCAGGGTAAAAAACAAGATCATTTTACAAGAAAATCATTATTTACATAAATAGTTACATAAAAAAAATATTATTTTAGACCTTGAAATATTTTATAATAATTGATAATCAGATCAAACACTTATTTTAATTCCCAAAATTTTCATTAGAATAGTTTATGTCATTTTATAGAAAATTTGTTCACCGAACAAGTTAAAATAGTTCAACTTTACACTTTACAACATAACATTATTAATAAATCCATCTAAATACCCCCTAAATAAGACATATATCCCCATATATCTTAAAAACATATCATTATATTCTCCTACAAATTAATGTTCTCTATATTTGTATACACATTAATGACTAATCATAAAGATATATTTATTAATAATTGCTTTTCATTTGATAATAATGATCCAAAAAAGAAGTGATATATTGGATATATTCATGATACTATAGTAATCGATGAGTGAAGGCTGATATTTATATTTCAACCTTCATAGCTTGGTATTGAAATATCCTCTTAACTGAAAAATATTTATCAGCCAACTTCTTCTTCCACATCAATTTCAAATTGGGAGAAGTCATGTTCTTCTATATAGAAAATATCCCAATGATTATCCCTTCTTTATTATCTTTAATTATTCTTTTTTAAAACATTTACAATATTTTTATGAAATGGTAGCACCTTAATATTCATAAATTCACTAATATATTCCACTTGAAATTTCTATCGTATAATTATTTTTGAGTATACTTGTTTTTCTTACCTTTTTTGGGGTATAAAATATCTAATAACCGTATAAAAACTTATTCAATAATCTTATGAGGCATATTATTCTTAAATATTTCACCAATATAAAATAAGATACTATTTATTCACTATCCTCCCATAAAAACACATAAATATCTAAAAATTTTCACAACACCTTCATTTTTTGAAATAACACTTCAATAAATTCAACACAGAGTTGATACACACTTTGAAAATTAAGTTTAGTCCCATAAATAAATAATTTTCTATTGAATTCCATCTTGTATTCTCCAATGATTTTGCACCACCTTTAATTTTGTGGGATCCAATATTTTCAAAGTACATAAATAATTTATTTAACCTATTCATATCCATTAAGAGTACAAAATATCCAATTATATGAGATGAGTATCCATTATTTAATATACATGAATATTTAATTTATTATGTTTTGTCTGAAACTTCAGTAAAAAAATACATCTCTTTTATTTTTCCTTTAAATCCTTCAAACAAATAGTATTTTATTTCATAATGAACTATGTAGTTAAAATGGTGATAAATTTTCTAAAAAAGTGACTTTCCAGGTCACATATTCCATAAGCCTCTTATAATGGTTTAAACTGATTCTCAATAATCAATACATATTTTTAAGATACTTCTAAATTTTTATTCTCTAAATGTATTGACTCCCCCCACAAAATTGTTCTCCAATAACCTTCTAAATTGTGTGAATATTTTTAATTAAGAAAAAAATTTGTTTCTATGTTCCTAGAGACTCTATAGTCCCAATAACTTCCATAAAATAGAATTTTGCTGTTGAAAACATCTTACAGTGTGGATTTTGAAATCTATTATACTTCATTCAAATGAACATTAAAATTTTTCCATTTTTTGAAAACCAAAATTGTTATATATACCCAAAACTTTTATATTCAGTAAATATTTATGAGTATCCAATTTAAATTCACTAGTTTTAGTGGTATTAATGCTCTTCGAATTTTATGATTTTTGAGTCATTTTGATTTTCCATTAATCCTTCATTTATCACCTATGAATTTGAATAAAAAATTTCACCAACATTATAAAGATATTTATTAAAATTATAATGTGATATTTATTAGTCTAATTTAATCTCAATATTTTTTTGATACTTGAAATACATCCAAAATATTTTTCTTTAATCATTATTAAAATTCATTATTACAATTATGAAATTTGGATTTGAACTTAGCTTTTTTCCTTTTATACATTGATCAATTTATGTTGGAATACCTCAAGTTCCTTATCCATTTAATTAAATTTCACTAAGATTTCAACATTTATATTCTTCTATTTATTAATAAACTTCTTAAACTAATCAAAAAAAATTTCAAATTTGACACTTTATCAGCATGTAATCATCAATCATTAATGAAATTTATTTGAAAAACCTTCTTAAAATTATTATTATATTTCTCCAATTTAGAAATATGAAATATAAAATAACTGAGTTACAATTTAATCATGAATACTATTTTTATCTCTTCCTTATATTCTTTTATTTCCACTCTCATCACTTGTGAAGTCTTCTTTATTCACATATGTAATTAAAAAGCTTTCACTAAAATTCCTGAACGATTATACTCCTTTATCATCTTCAGTAATATCACTATCTTTAATCATAAATATTAAGTTTTTCTTCTTTGATTTTAGTGGAATTAATGACTTTGCACTTATAATAATACTTAGATTCTTTCTTCTTCAAATATATTTTTATCCTCTTGTATTTATTATAAATAACTTTATCTTATTCTAGATTTGTATAATATGATATGAAATGTAGAATTACCCCATTGAAGAAAAACATTAAACGTATTTTTGAATTAAATATAAATTTTCTTATTGAGAAATCACTAGAAATGACTGAACTGATCTTAGAAAATTTCAAACAAATATCATAAACAAAATTTCTATGTCTAAAGTCATATATATATATATTTCCTTCTCATCACTTTATTCAAATTTTTAATGGATATTTACTTAATGTAATTGATATTATTCATGAATATACATACATTTCACATTTAATACTTAATAATAATATTATTAATATCATAAATTGGATGTTCACCGAGATAATTGAATACAATTTTGTAAGATTTATATCATTTTTTAAAAGATACATAGTATTATCTCATAGTCATAGAATATTCCAACACCCCCCTAAAATTGATGATGGCACTAGAATTTTCATTTACTCAAGTGAAGTGTTCACCCACTCCTTCATTATCATTCATCTTTAGATATCCAAATCTCAGTCATCAAAATTTTATATCTTATCTTTATTCACATTCACATGTTCTTTATATTTTTTGTAATTTTTTCCGAATGACTTATGATATCATGGTTTCATTAACCTTAAGAAACCTCTTCTTTGAAAGAGTTTAATGTATGGAATTCCTATCATGTCATTAATTTTCAAAATTCTTCTTATATACTATTTTCATCACAATACCTTTAATGTGATGAATAAAACCATCAATTCCATCAATATATACATAAAAAATTATTACCAAAAAATATATAATCATATTAAATTTCAATATATAAAAATAATCCCCATAGAAAGTGGTAATCCTATTACTATTTAATAAATTAAGGTTGTCCATATCTATGAAAAACATTATGACAAAAAATATTCAACCATAGAGAATCTTATTATCTGTATGTAAAATAGATGAAAACCTCAAATACCAGTGGAGTTAAACCTTTGATGTATTATGCTTTAAACTTATTGATATTTGCTGGAAACATGAATGATTTGATGCAATTTTTTGTGTCATAAGGTATAGCGGGGTTCAATAAAGGGGGGTTGAATTAGTGAACAATTACTCTATTTCAACTTTTATGATTTCTTACAAAATTAATATGTGTCACATTTTAGATTGAGAGAAATAACTATTGAACTCACAAACATAATGGAATGAAAAAAATAAGGTTAGAAAATTTATAATGCTAACTTCTAAAAGTGAGTATTTGATTGTTGGAATGACCCAGAATCAGTTGAGACAATATGATCATTTATAGTCATCATTAGACATAAAATAATATGGAAATATAAATATAGTCATATAATAAGATAATCAAAAATTCCATCTCTTGAAAATTTTCATAGCCAGATGTATTGTTGTTTTATAATTATTTGAGGTAGGAATTATCTTTATTTCACCTATTATTGTCTCCTAATAATATTATAGTGTTACAATACTTATTAATTATTTTTATTAAGTGTGGATTCTTCCCTCATCCTCACTAAATGACACATCTATGATAATCATAAAAATAAAACAATGATGTACTTATTTTCTTCTTTTTTTATTATTTTTTAATATAACTATTACAACTATTCCCATCCTTTTTTATTATATTCTTGTTCACACCTTGATTAAAACACTCTTATTACACATTCTATTATCTCTATTTAATATAACACACAACATTATCATTCATAAAAGTTCATGTTCAATTTATCTAACATAGTAGTGATACTCCATCTTCCAATTAAAATTAAAATTTCAAATTAAAATTCAACAAAATAAATTCCTTTAACTACCTCACCTTCTTAACAACTATCAATTACCTCTTCTTTTTTTCATAGGTATTTTATAGGGTTACATTTTTAAAATTAAAGGCATGGCTGGATTCACCATGATATGGAATGTAAGTTCCAAAATCCACTTATTCCTTTTATAGTATAAATCTATTTTTCATAGTGTAACCAATTCCTTATTTCCCTATAGTTCTACAAGTAACAATATGAAACTAAAAAATGAAAAATAAATATATTTAATCAATATAAAATAACAGAAATCAATATTTTCATGGTTTTGTATCATGGTGTGACTATATTCTATAAACATCTATCCATTATCTTCATTATCATGGCATTTATAACACAACATGACCATATATCAAAACAATGAGATAACTGCAACAATTTATTCGACCATGGATTTATTCAATTCATGAATACATACATTATGGTGCGGGCCTTATTCACCATAAACTTGTATCATAATCTCCATTTGTGATATTTAATCTAGAAAAAACTAGATTTAGGTTCATCATATTTATTATCTACAAATTCTAGTTATCTTTTGAAAATTATTCTTCTAAAATTCATTATTAGTATTTATAAATGCCTTTTAATTTCTAGAAGACACGCATTTTTTTAAATCTAGAACACATTATTAACCTCTATTTACCTTTACACATCATAATATTGAACCTTACAGGTACTTGTAAAACTTCAGATAAGCCTTATACATCGCTGATAAAAAACATATATATTACCTTAAACTCAAGTTTAATTTTATGTAATAAGAGATAGACCTTCACATATAAGAAGATTATAGTAATGAATTCCCTTTTCCCCAGAGTTAGATTTAATCATTATAAGAGATACCTTTACATATTCCTTACATGGATCATTTTTCATTATTTATAATAAAAACTAATCTTAAATATATGTTGTGACTTGGGACATAGCCAAAATTTTAGATCTATTTTGTCCCATATGTACTTGACCTATCAATATGTTAGAAATATTCTCATTATAAAATGGCCTATATATAAATAACTATTCAAAAATAGATCTCCTACTCCAACTTATTCCATCAAAAACCTTAACATCCAGACATATAAACTTCCTATTATAACTTCTAGAGTTTTGACGAGTAATATATCTGACTACTTATAGATAATTCAACATATATAAAGAAATATTTTGTTAATACACACCCCACATTCAGATATTAGATTCAATATTTGGAATCTCTGTTACCATAAAACATTATATACTTCCATAATTTACATCTCTATTTCCAAAATATTTTTTACAATTTATCCACAATGCTCTATAGTCATTCCATGCTTATTCAATCATTCCAAAACCATAGAATGATCTTAAAATAAATAAAAAAATATAAAACATGATTTATGTGTTTAAAATAAAAAAAATACAAAAACCACATCGAATTCATATTTTATGATTATTTCTTCACTTTTACAAACCATCATGAGAAATATTCTTTATCAACTCTTTAATTCAATAAATAGTCCCTACATTTATATATCCATCCAATGGACACACCAAATTAAGATTTATTTATTTACCTTAAAAATATCATGGTATCAACATATTGGTATAATACCAATTAATAAATATATTATTTTCTATTTTTTAATGTGACATTATTTTATAATTACGATGCTAGTATTTTTATTTAATATTTATTTTTTTATTCATTTTGGTCAAATGATCAATGGTGATCTGACTAATCTTTGTCACTTTCTCTAAAAATTAATCATATTTAAAATTTTATTTCTATAAATAATTTTACAATTTATTTTTTACATTGGATTTCTTAGACTGAGGCTAAGGAAACCCTTGATATTATTTATTTAATTACCTATATTTTGATCATGGTTTGAAATAATAACCCTTTCTTCCTCTATTTTGATTATTTGGTGAATTTTTTAGATATTTATAAAGAATAGAATTTTTTTCTTACTAAAATACATAAATATATAATTGTTAGCAACTCTAAATTTATATTATGATTTAATTAATTCTATGTGTATATTTATTTATAATGATTTTGAAATTGACACAAAAAATATAAATGATCTCCTACTATGGTTATATTTTAATAAAATCATGGAAATAAATAATTGATTCTAATTTATTTCATGAGTTAAAATTATTTTATAATTCACATGAAATTTTATTAATGAACACATAATCATGTTTAATTGATAAATAATTATAATAACATGTTGAAATTATTTAACCGTGAGAAAAGGAGTTTGTGAAATTTCTAATATGTGACAAAATTTGATGTTGTTTATCGAGTGAATTTTTGTGGTGGTTTATTTTCCTGGATTCATTTTTCACACTCGAATAAACATAATTTCCCAAATTTTTATTGAATTTTTTGGATTTTATAAAATGTCACTCATTGGGAGTGATGCACCTGTACAAGAAAAAAGTTCCCATCCCCAAAAAACCAAATTATGCTAAATTCTAAACACATACAAGTGTTTAAGTATATGGATATCACTAGTAGGTAAAAATAGAATAAATTTTGGAATGAAAAGTCAAAATAAAGTTGTAACCACTTCCAAAGAGGGAACCGCTACCATAAAAAAGGGCCATCAAAGAAAAACACTACAAAAAAGTAACATATAACATGGTTAAAAATAATAGGAAATAATTGAATGGAATAAATTATACCGTAATATAAATTAGTTTAAATCATATAAAAACTCAAACCAATGAGATAAGATCACATCTATAAAACCCATTGATGAAAATATTTATTAAGGTGAAATATTTTCCCCTATTAATTATGGATATATGATGTTTAGTATGAGGGATCATCATTCATTAAAGAATTCCACGAAATAATTGGGGATTCCTAATTTTTCATGTTACTGTTTTGATAAAAAGATGAATTACTATCATCTATGTTATTTCATGATTCTAAAGATAAATACATTGGTTATTACAGGCCTTGGTTGAGTGGGAACATTATACGCCTTGTTAAAATTCGAATAGGGTATTCCATTATCTCGGTTGAGACATATACATGGGGTATTAAAGAGGCATTAATTATCATTTAATATATTTTGATTAAGACTAATATATGTAAGATTATCCATTATGGTATCTTTTTTAGCACACAATAATTCAATATGTGTATATAGGGACTTTGTGTCTCATGGTGTATTTTAGGTAAAATACCCTCTATTAGATAAAAATGAATTAGTATCTAGATAGGGATAAAAGTATTGAGAGATGTTAGAGTCATTGGATCATTTTAGAAGGTCTCAGGTATTCATATCATTTTCTACATTTTAATTTAGATTTAAATTTACTATTTTAGTATGATACATGGATTCATGATGTATGGCCACTTGAAATTAAATGTATATTTTGGGAGTGGATATATATTTATAATATTAATCATAAATATATCAACTATGATTATTTGTTATTATTATTATATATTAAGTTTTTTTTATTTATAGTATAATAATAACCTAACAATCACCATATACTATTGACACTAGTTTCCATACTCAAGAGATAAGGGGACATTCTTGAGGCCTTATAGTACTTCACATTGTAAACATGGTTGAGATGAGGTATGATGTTACAAAATTTTATCATTTAATTTCGAAAATTTAATATTTTACTATTTTTACAATATTGGTAAAAATAATATCAGTATTTCAACAACTTATGATGAAATATATAGGTATATTTTGAAAATATACTTATTGTGATGTTTTGAGTTATTATATAGTATAATTTATAATTTTTTTGTTTTATTATCTTACAGTTCTATTTATCTCCATGGAGTATAAATTATTATGGGTTATTGATTTACTCTTAGAACTGGGAGGGATAGACTACGCGTTTATGAATTATCTCCATCACATATGATTATATAATATGCATTCTTGTTAATGACCATTATTTTGTTAAGTATTTATACAGAATGAATTTATCTAATTAAATGTAATTAAAAGTTTTTTTTTTATTTTATTAAAAAATATTTTTGATACATAATTAAATTTTTTGTGTCATTTGATTATTCTATTATCTATATTTTTTATGTTATTTATAAGGATTAAAATTTGAAATATTACTAAAAAATATTTGAATTTATGGAAAGGGTTTCATAGGTATGTATTAGAGAATCTCCATAGGATGATATACAATATGATCCACTAATTGAAACTTTTAGAAATAAATCTTATGAGAAACATGTAAAGAATTTACTCAGGGTGATTCAAATTATGAACAGATTTATTTCAAGCAGTGAAGTATTGAGTTATTATATTACTTGAGATTTTTAGGGGCATTATTCCTTATACTATAGTGGTGATTTGGTACCTCAATTTAAAAAAAGTATGGATAAAAAAAATCAGTTAGTATATTTGATATTCTTGATTTTATATAAGACAAAGAGATAAAGTTGGTGGTATTTATGCTTAAAATAATAGAAATTAATTATTGGTATATTTTAGTAAATAAAAATAAGACTGAATGGCACACATGTGATGGATTCTTGACTTTTTTATGGGAAATTTTATTCTAAAACATTGAAATGGACAAATCCCAATATTTTATAAATTTAACACATGAAATGATGAATATGATGATGTATAAAAAATAGGATCACCTTTATTAGGTTTTCACTATCTTTGGGGTGATATGAAGTGACAAAGGATTTATTTTATAATATTATCTTGCACATATATCTTCAAGATTAGGTTAATAATTTTTTCCCATTTATATTAATGAAGTAAATATATATATTATTATAAATAAAGATTTAAGATAAAGTTAAATTTATAGTGTAATTTTTGTCTCATGGGTTCTTATAAATGTGTATTCAGGTAGAAGTAAGAGGAGGATTGGGGAATTTTTCCAAGGTGGTGAGTGATTAAGAGGTTAGGTTAGGATTCTTCCATTGGTTCATTCTCATTTAAGGGATTCATTTGACTGTTTTTTGTTTGGAAAAAAGCCTATTTAAGATTTACATATCTAAATGAGATGAATGAAATCCATTCTTGTTAAATGATATGGTATCTTTAATGGTATTAATAATGTGGGACTCATGGAGGTAGAGGATGAGGTTTTTAATTATTTTAAGCATGTAATTCATGTGAACAAGGGCCTTAGTATGGAGGTAGTTAAATATCAGATGGGTGGTATCATCATGGTAGTGAAAGAGGTTAACATGGAACACATTGGTTGGGAGCATCAATTTCATCTAGTGAGGGAGCTCATGGTCAGGTTCGTTGTGAATATATAGGACATCTCTATGCTATGGAGAATAAAATTACTTAAACGGTTATATACATATGATTTTGAGAGATAAAATTATGAATAATTTTACTATATATAATGTGAATTTTTTGGATTTGTATATGTAATTCCTTTATTTGTAGTTGTTTAGTATTAAATATGGGGCTGTATAAGGAATGTTTTTATGTAGTGTTAGATTTCAATACTTATTTGGGTAGGAATTTTGAAATAATCATAAAATTTATGACTTATAATATCAGTATTAGTGGTTATGGATAATTTTAAGATTTATTATTTCTATAGATTTTATCTTGTTATGTGACTATATGAATTGGTTAGTTGGCTCAGTTTTGAGAACATATTAATTTTTATTAGGTAAGAGTGATATTTTTCTATCAATATTGTTAATAATATGATTTTTAAGTTAATTTAAATTACATTATTATCACAAATTATTGGAATTAGGAAAACATAGTTCTATCACTTCTTATATAATGGATTTGATACTTGGATAAATATAGAATGATGATCCTATTTTTTCCTCCAATTATTCAAAAAATTCATAACATGTTTCCTCAATAATTATATTTTTTTAAATATGTATGATAAAATTAAAATTTATTTGGTACCAAGTACTAGATTAAAATTTATTCCTTATCCTTTTATGATTCTTGATGAGATATGAATATTAAAAGTTTCATTCGAATAAGTTGAGTTAAAGGGTTTTATTAAGAAAATAGTACATCTAAAGTAGGACCACTTTTTACATATTGACTATAAAAGGTCCAATGAACTATTTTAATGTGTATAGAGGCACTCTAGACAAATACTAAATAATGATAATATATTTGAGAATCATTTTTTTAGTTTTTTTATAATGGGTTGATGGGGGTTCATTTTTATAGAGCATAAGTGAATTTATTGATGCATGTTAATTAATTTATAAATTTTATATAGATTGAGGTGAAGTAAAAATTTTAAAATATATGTAATATGATATCCTTGAGTATTAAAAAGTGGTTAATAAAGATAATATCTTCTTTATAAGATGATTTATTTTGGAATCCACAGGTTTACAATTTAATAAAATTCTGAACTAGGTTGCCAATCATAATTTGACCTAATTCACTTAAGGTTGAGTAATCAATGAATCAATGAATAAGTTGTTCCAATAATCAATGGAAATAATATAATTATCAAGATATGACACTAACCTATATAATTTCTACTTATGTTACCCAAATTAATTTTTGACACAAATAATATAAATACATGAATCACCTTTAATGATCAATCTTGTTAATCACCACATTAGGTGATTTAATTATCCTTTAAAATAGTTTGTATGTTTGATTGGTATGGTTTTTAGGAGAAAATTGAACAAAATATAACGAACAAGACAATAAAATATTTCTATTGAACTAAAGCACAAAAATAAAAAGGGAATAACTCATTGTTATAAGAAATTTTTATGGGGTTAAGGAAAGGGATACCAACTAGATTGAAACTAATCTATAATGATAAATTAAAATGATATAATTTAGAAAAATACAAGAGAATAAAATCAATCTTTTATTAATATTAAATAAAAGATACAATAATGTTACTAGAAAATAAAGATGAAGAAGAAGGTGAAAAATGGAATGAATATAGGTTTCTCTGGTAAAAAACGTTTGAGTGTTCCTCCCAATGAAGAGGAAGGATTTTTATTTCCAATATATCCGCACTGAGTGCGGAAGTGTTAAACCTTTTCTTAGAGAAGAGGGAAATGTATTTAAAGGTCATGGTGCGGTTCTTTTTTCCTGAAACTCTCCACCATGTTTTCCTGACCAATTGACCTTAAATAAAAAATATCTAGAAATTATTTTTTAAAATACGTGTATATATGAATGTTAATTGTTCACCCTAAAAAATTCATAGACATAGGATGTAACACCCCAATATTTCATAGTGTGTTATTTCTTCAAAATAATTCAATAAATTTCACTACACGCAACACTGAGTTCAATTGCACCATGACTTACCAAAAAAAAAGCCATTAAATGAGGTCATGAATAGTAGTAACTAAATTTTAAACTTTATATAATCCTTCTAATTTTAGAATCCATATTATGAGTTTCTTAGTCATAATGCAAGAACAGATTCATTTTCAGTATTGCACTTTTATCAACTTTTGATAGTGAAACCTTTTTAAATACAATATTTTAAACTTTTTGACTAAATGGAGACATCAAAAAATTTAAAATGAAACATCCCAAGCTTCCACGGTACGCTTTCCTTTGAATAAAACAGTAGCGTGTGTTGTACGCAACTTCGAGTTCTAACACACCGTAACCAATCAAACTAGCTGTTATGAATAGTAATACCTACTTTTTGAAGTTATATATATTTTATATTTTAAAATGGACTTCATTTTTGGATTCGGAATATCAAATTTAGCCTAAGGTGAAATTTTGGTACTTTTCGGATAACTTTCATATTTTGATGAATAGTGAAAATTACTAAATTTTAATTAAAAACAACTTTTTTAATCAAAATAATTAATAGTGATAAATTATGAATTTGAGTGGTTTTAAAGTATATTTAGAATATATTTTTACTATTTAATATAATTTTGGTCATTGGACATAATTTTACAATTAAACCGAACATAAACAAGTGTCAATCTTTTGATAGTTATTATCTCTTAAAAACACGCTTTTTGTTTTGACAGCGGGAATTAATTTTAAATTAATTTCTGCCACTTCTGTGTTTTGAATTTAGGAAAATGGATTCCATATTTGGAATCAGGATGTTCAAATTGTGTAAATAGGTAACTTTTATTTTTAGACATTTTGAATAATTACTGCGGTAAATATTTTATTTACCATGGTTAAGGGTAAATCCGGTAAATAAGGATTAAAAAAATAATATTATAATAATAATAAATTACCCTAAAACGTGTCTTAACCCTATTGGTTGATAAATGGTCGACCATGGGCATCTTTGTGTCAATTTTGGGACCCCATAAATCCACTTGTAAGTGATAATGACACTTTATTTTAATTAAGTCAAAATGAATACAAAAATGACACAAGCATATATCTTTTATCAAAACAATTGTTACATAGGGTTATATAAGTTGGATTTTAGATTATAAATATTCATTAGAAATATAAAAAGATTTCCTACATAATGATATTTTATTTATAATTTTTAGACATTAAATAATTTATTTTATTTATGACACAATGATGATGCAGTAATTACTATAATAGTGAAAAATTAAAATAATTGATATTATAAATACCCAAAAAAATATAATATGAAACTTTTAATGAATTAAACTAATTTTCTAGGATAATATAATATATTAGGATTGATTTAATTGACTTTGTTCAAAGTAATCAATCTGTTATGAGTTTCACAAAAAACAACTATTGAATAGTGTCAAAATTGACATAAAAGAGTTCTTAAAACAAATATTATATTATTAATTGATATTAAATTCCTAAAAATCTAAGGTTCGGCCAAGAGACTTATATCATGATAGGTTCATCATTAATGGACTACTTGGGGGTCTCTTGGATGTATATAGTAAGTTTATTGACCATATTATATAAAAATACAAAGAGACATTGTAAAAGTGAAACTAATTAACTTAGAGTTAATACTTAAAGATAAGGTTAATATAAGTACCCAAACCTGTCTAAATTCTATTGGTTGAGTGGTTTTCGACCTATCCCCACCTTATCCTTTGAATAGTCAACTTTGGAGCCATTTGAAACCGAATATAAATTTATTATAAATTAATATTTCTAGCTTTTCCAAAGGTGCCCCTCACCCCTCTTATAAAAGGACACTCCTCCTTCTCATTTCTTCACACCTTAAAAGCCTTTTGGTTCGGCCAAACTCTGCCCAAATACTATCCCAACATCCCTCACTACAACCTAGAGGCCTTAGTTTGATCAGAAAGCCAACCTAAGGAGCCCTTTTGATCAAATCAAAAGGAAGAACCCGAAGAAGAGGTAATGATTTCACCACCCTTTTCTAAGTTCATTTCTTCTTCCACTTCTTCTTCCTTTGTTCTTACCATTCTAAAATAATAACTCCAGTATCTCACATATACTGTGATGTTATTATAAATATGGTACAACCATATTCAGTATTCTATCCACCCTTTGAATAACATGTCACCATACGTGCGTACGTACGGCTTACCGTCTCCACGTCGTGGTGTAATTGTTATTCAATATATTATTATTTGGATGGGTATAATAATGATATAACATGTTAATGATTCTGTATATATGATATAACATCCATTTATATATTATTTTAATATCAAAAGAATGATATTTTTGCTCGTGCGTACGTACGGACTACCGTCTTCACGAACGCGATGAGATTCATTCTCCATCGTATCCATTCAAGTATAATTATCATTTGATGATTTAAAAATGATGTTTAAGGACTTGATATCATTCTGGATATGAATAATATACAACCTATCCTTTACAAACATGTCTTACGTAACAAAACATATAATAGAAAACAAGTAAGTTAACACCCGATATAATGATAATACTAAGATATTATTATCAAATCAATATTAAAAGATCATATATGATATCATATTAATGTATATGATTCTTGTATAATTTAATAACAATTATTTCACCATTATACAGGAGGTTAACCTACCCCAACCATGGAAAATTTCAAGGTAAGGGTTATTTCACAATCTCTTCATTATCCGAGGTTGTTTATACGTAATAATCTACTGGGATTTCTTTATCATCCACATCCATGTTTCTTCGAAATGTATTTCAAAACATTTTTACTATTTACAAGAATATGGGTTAAAGTCATTTATACCATTGTTTGACTTTTTATAAGAGGTTTATAAAGGAATCTTTCCGTCATTTTCAAACAAGGTCCTTTTTAACTTTTTCGACAGAATTGAGGTAAGAATGTTTTTTTAACTTATACGGCGGGTGCGATTACTTTCCGCTGTTATAAAATCGTCGAAGCTTTCCTTACAAGCTTATAAGAATATTTTCAAAGAAAATGTTTTATTTTATATGGATCTTAAATTATTTCAAAATAAAAGGAGATATTTCTTTAAAAAGAATTTTGATTTCATCTATGTCAACATCCTTTGATGGATTTTAAGATTATTTGAAGTTGATTTATTATAATACAAAACTTCTATATTGTATTGAAGGTTTTGTGATATGTTTGAATGTGGATGTGCTATTTTATACCATTCATAGTTTATGGTGAAACTATTGACATTTCGTATGCTAGTTTTAACCCGAATGTTTATGTTATATTTCATACTTTTCTTCAGATGAATGTGCTAAACAAGTATGTTCCGGGTTGGGGACCGGTAAAAGTAAGCCCTCCAGGTTGGGGACTGGTTAAAGTAAGCCCTCCAGGTTAGGGACTGGTAAAAGTAATCCCTCCGGTTTGGTCTCCGGTTATTAGAGGCACTCCGGGTTGGTGTCCGGTTATTAGAGGCACTCCGGGTTGGTGTCCGGTTATTAGAGGCACTCCGGGTTGGGTTCCGGTTAGAAGTAACCCCTAGGTCTTGGGATGAGGCCTAGACAATGAAATTAACGTTTGACATTATGAATTCCAACATTATGAAAGTGGTTATTGATTTTTGCATGTGATTATTCGATTAGTAGAATATCCATGTGAATAATTAAATGGCATTATTTCATTTTACTTTTTCCATACTATGTTGAAGTTCAAGTTTAAATGGCTTTTGTTTTAGTAATGCATAGCCTTAAATGTTTATTCTTATTTATGAAAGTTTCCGCTATATTGTTATCCTTACTGGGCATTTGAGCTCACCCCTTTTCTATGTTTTATTTTTCCCAGGAAGTGAAGAAGTAAGTTATGAATGACCTGCAGGGATATTATGTGGGGATATGAGTGTGGATTATGGAGACAATATGTTGTTGTAGTAGTTTTTCGTTTAATGATGTAATGTAAAACTTATGAATATATCTAGTGTTTCCAAGGCTACTAAACCAATCGGTCTTTCGAGATTTGATCTTTCTTGTGATCATGCCAATGTTACGAAGTAATGCACCGACTCTGGGTAGCTGGGGTCGGGGCGTTACAGTTGGTATCAGAGGAAGTTTAGTACAAACCTTGGAAGCTAGATTTAGATAAACTCTGATTAGAGCACGTAAAACTAAGATGATCTTTATGGATTAGTATAGAAGAACTTCCTAGAATTTTGGTATTGTAGAGATTTTGTGAGTTTTCCGAGCAATACATCCCTGTCTGGATACGAGCAGGTAGAGGCGGCTCTGGCACAGATGTACCTAGGGGTAAAACCCGAAAACACCGCTTTGAGCTAGACTCGAACGGGAACTGGTGCACGACAATGGGCCTTGCTGCACTCTTGGTTACGACACTCCCGGGGGATATGCTTAGGATAACTCTCATTTTCTTTACAAATCATTTTGAAGGGATTATGAGTATATACTTCCTCAAAGAAAACATTCTTATGATTATGGATTATATCCATAAATAGTTCAATTTATGTTAAGTGTTTTATAAGTATGGGATTATGTATTTTGATTCATAAACTGATCTAGTGTATGCCATTGTTTAGAAATGGCGCCCAGTAGAAGGAATGAGAACTCCAGAAATGCACATGATCCAAAGAGAAGGAAGGATCATATCTTTCATGGTCTTAAGCTAGAATTTATAAGAGAAATAGTCTCCCATGTATTATCATCATATGAAGAAATAAAATCATGTGTTGATAAGATAAGTAAAGAGTTTACTGAGTCTTATGGATTTGAAGGGAAGCAAGAGAAGAAAAGGATGGAAGAGAGAATAATGGATAAAAGTAAGAGGGAAAAGAAGAATTTTCCCATATGTGGTAACTGTGGAAAGAAACACCCTGGAACTTGCCTGAAAGGAATGGGAGTTTGTTATAAGTGTGGAGGAAAAGGGCACAAAGTACGTGACTGCAAGGGTAAGAAAATGGTTTTAAATGTACAATGCTTCATTTGCAAGGAGTTTGGACACTACGCGAACCTATGTCCCAGTCATCAGACTATGCCACAAATGATGCTATTGGATAATAATCAAGTTATGATACTACCACAGATGAAGAGGAATGATTAGAGTTCTTATGTTGATTATGTCAATTGAGTGTTGTATCAACAATGTACTTGTTATAATAATTATGGAGTATATAAGGATTCTACTGCAGTACTATTTCATTAAGGACTTGAGATTGTGTGGAACAAAGAAAAGTGACTCAATAGAAGGTTAAATTTTTGGAAAATATATGGTTGAGAGAATGATAAATCATAATATAGTTCTGATACCGAGGTAGTGATTTTGGAATAATATGTGATTATTTTGGATAAATTATATTGGATATTATTGACTACCTTGAAGCTGATTAATGATTTGTATATTCCATCATTGTTGGGGTTTAAAACATTTTTGGATTAATGAAGTATATCCAGCATTCTATATGGAATAAGGGAACATGAATGTAATCAATAAGGAATATGGTAGTACAAGATGAAGGTATTCATATGCTATTACAGGGTAAAAAGGATCTATATTATGTTTACCTTCCTTATAAATTTTGGACTGTGAGTTTGGACAGAAGTATTTTGGATAGTTCTAGTTTGGATTATTTTGGATTTCCATAAAAGGACAACCCGGAGGTCGGGCGGCAACCCGTCGCGTCCGGCAAGGCTGCGAGACTTGAACCCGTAACCGAAGGGCGACAAGGGTGTATCACCTACCACTGGCCCAAGAGATGTCCTGGATTAAATAATGTAGTTTTTTTTAAAAGATCTGGTAGATGAATTATAAATTCGTTTATTTTGGAACCCTGTACGAATAGTATAAATATAATTTTTTTTACGAGTGAAAGATGAGTTTATGGTAAAAATTTATTAATGGACAAAACTCTAATTATAAAGTAAGTATATCTCCTTATGATCTTAGCCAATCTCATAAATAAATTCCTCAATATTAAGAAAAGCAACTTAGAACAAAAATGTTGTCCTAGATGGTACCTTAAATCATCACTAATTTATGGCTTTGGGATTGTTGGCCTTTTCATAGCCATGTTCTCTACCACTCTCCATCAGATAATTGATGGTTAGATTTCTCTTCCATATCCATATTTTCCTACATGGAACCCTAGTATGTGTTATTTTCGGTAATCTTCATACTTTCCACTCTTTATTTTAAATAGAGGTCTCGTTAATTCATTTTTCGATGTGGGATTTCAACTAAGATATTTTGAAACGTCAAAAATGCGTTATCCTAATACCCTATGTTTTGTTGAACCGATGGTATTTCAAATAATCATAGATTGATGAATTTAAGGACCTCAATTATACACTTGTTTGTGATTGATGACCTCAATCACTACCTATAAATATTTACATTTTTCCTCTGATTATATGCCTCTAATTTCCACCAATGTTCTCCTAATCGAGATCATAATTTGGTGGTGACCCTTTGATTTCTCTTTTCCTCATATTAAGACTAAATTTTAGTAACCCAATTTCCGATGTGGGTTTTCCCACAAATATATTTTCTACTTTCAACCTTTTATTTTTGAAGAACAATTTCAAATTGCGAGGACGCAATTTATTGAAGGAGGGGAGAATGTAACACCCCAAGATTTCATAGTGTGTTATTTCTTCAAAATAATTCAATAAATTTCACTACACGCAACACTGAGTTCAATTGCACCATGACTTACCAAAAAAAAGCCATTAAAAGAGGTCATGAATAGTAGTAACTAAATTTTAAACTTTATATAATCCTTCTAATTTTAGAATCCATATTATGAGTTTCTTAGTCATAATGCAAGAACAGATTTATTTTCAGTATTGCACTTTTATCAACTTTTGATAGTGAAACCTTTTTAAATACAATATTTTAAACTTTTTGACTAAATGGAGACATCAAAAAATTTAAAATGAAACATCCCAAGCTTCCACGGTACGCTTTCCTTTGAATAAAACAGTAGCGTGTGTTGTACGCAACTTCGAGTTCTAACACACCGTAACCAATCAAACTAGCTGTTATGAATAGTAATACCTACTTTTTGAAGTTATATATATTTTATATTTTAAAATGGACTTCATTTTTGGATTCGGAATATCAAATTTAGCCTAAGGTGAAATTTTGGTACTTTTCGGATAACTTTCATATTTTGATGAATAGTGAAAATTACTAAATTTTAATTAAAAACAACTTTTTTAATCAAAATAATTAATAGTGATAAATTATGAATTTGAGTGGTTTTAAAGTATATATATAATATATTTTTACTATTTAATATAATTTTGGTCATTGGACATAATTTTACAATTAAACCGAACATAAACAAGTGTCAATCTTTTGATAGTTATTATCTCTTAAAAACACGCTTTTTGTTTTGACAGCGGGAATTAATTTTAAATTAATTTCTGCCACTTCTGTGTTTTGAATTTAGGAAAATGGATTCCATATTTGGAATCGGGATGTTCAAATTGTGTAAATAGGTAACTTTTATTTTTAGACATTTTGAATAATTACTGCGGTAAATATTTTATTTACCATGGTTAAGGGTAAATCCGGTAAATAAGGATTAAAAAAATAATATTATAATAATACTAAATTACCCTAAAACGTGTCTTAACCCTATTGGTTGATACATGGTCGACCATGGGCATCTTTGTGTCAATTTTGGGACCCCATGGATCCACTTGTAAGTGATAATGACACTTTATTTTAATTAAGTCAAAATGAATACAAAAATGACACAAGCATATATCTTTTATCAAAACAATTGTTACATAGGGTTATATAAGTTGGATTTTAGATTATAAATATTCATTAGAAAGATAAAAAGATTTTCTACATAATGATATTTTATTTATAATTTTTAGACATTAAATAATTTATTTTATTTATGACACAATGATGATGCAGTAAAAACTATAATAGTGAAAAATTAAAATAATTGATATTATAAATACCCAAAAAAATATAATATGAAACTTTTAATGAATTAAACTAATTTTTTAGGATAATATGATATATTAGGATTGATGTAATTGACTTTTTTCGAAGTAATCAATCTGTTATGAGTTTCACAAAAAACAACTATTGAATAGTGTCAAAATTGACATAAAAGAGTTCTTAAAACAAATATTATATTATTAATTGATATTAAATTCCTAAAAATCTAAGGATAGGCCAAGAGACTTATATCATGATAGGTTCATCATTAATGGACCACTTGGGGGTCGCTTGGATGTATATACTAAGTTTATTAACCATATTATATAAAAATACAAAGAGACATTGTAAAAGTGAAACTAATTAACTTAGAGTTAATACTTAATGATAAGGTTAATATAAGTACCCAAACCTGTCTAAATTCTATTGGTTGAGTGGTTTTAGACCTATCCCCACCTTATCCTTTTAATAGTAAACTTTGGAGCCATTTTAAACCGAATATAAATTTATTATAAATTAATATTTCTAGCTTTTCCAAAGGTGCCCCTCACCCCTCTTATAAAAGGACACTCCTCCTTCTCATTTCTTCACACCTTAAAAGCCTTTTGGTTCGGCCAAAATCTGCCCAAATACTATCCCAACATCCCTCACTACAACCTAGAGGCCTTAGTTTGATCAGAAAGCCAACCTAAGGAGCCCTTTTGATCAAATCAATAGGAAGAACCCGAAGAAGAGGTAATGATTTCACCACCCTTTTCTAAGTTCATTTCTTCTTCCACTTCTTCTTCCTTTGTTCTTACCATTCTAAAATAATAACTCCAGTATCTCACATATACTGTGATGTTATTATAAATATGGTACAACCATATTCAGTATTCTATCCACCCTTTGAATAACATGTCACCATACGTGCGTACGTACGGCTTACCGTCTCCACGTCGTGGTGTAATTGTTATTCAATATATTATTATTTGGATGGGTATAATAATGATATAACATGTTAATGATTCTTTATATATGATATACCATCCATTTATATATTATTTTAATATCAAAAGAATGATATTTTCGCTCGTGCGTACGTACGGACTACCGTCTTCACGAACGCGATGAGATTCATTCTCCATCGTATCCATTCAAGTATAATTATCATTTGATGATTTAAAAATGATGTTTAAGGACTTGATATCATTCTGGATATGAATAATATACAACCTATCCTTTACAAACATGTCTTACGTAACAAAACATATAAAAGAAAACAAGTAAGTTAACACCCGATATAATGATAATACTAAGATATTATTATCAAATCAATATTAAAAGATCATATATGATATCATATTAATGTATATGATTCTTGTATAATTTAATAACAATTATTTCACCATTATACAGGAGGTTAACCTACCCCAACGAAGGAAAATTTCAAGGTAAGGGTTATTTCACAATCTCTTCATTATCCGAGGTTGTTTATACGTAATAATCTACTGGGATTTCTTTATCATCCACATCCATGTTTCTTCGAAATGTATTTCAAAACATTTTTACTATTTACAAGAATATGGGTTAAAGTCATTTATACCCTTGTTTGACTTTTTATAAGAGGTTTATAAAGGAATCTTTCCGTCGTTTTCAAAACAAGGTCCTTTTTAACCTTTTCGACAGAATTGAGGTAAGAATGTTTTTTTTAACTTATACGGCGGGTGCGATTACTTTCCGCTGTTATAAAATCGTCGAAGCTTTCCTTACAAGCTTATAAGAATATTTTCAAAGAAAATGTTTTATTTTATATGGATCTTAAATTATTTCAAAATAAAAGGAGATATTTCTTTAAAAAGAATTTTGATTTCATCTATGTCAACATCCTTTGATGGATTTTAAGATTATTTGAAGTTGATTTATTATAATACAAAACTTCTATATTGTATTGAAGGTTTTGTGATATGTTTGAATGTGGATGTGCTATTTTATACCATTCATAGTTTATGGTAAAACTATTGACATTTCGTATGCTAGTTTTAACCCGAATGTTTATGTTATATTTCAAACTTTTCTTCAGATGAATGTGCTAAACAAGTATGTTCCGGGTTGGGGACCGGTAAAAGTAAGCCCTCCAGGTTGGGGACTGGTTAAAGTAAGCCCTCCAGGTTAGGGACTGGTAAAAGTAAGCCCTCCGGTTTGGTCTCCGGTTATTAGAGGAACTCCGGGTTGGTGTCCGGTTATTAGAGGCACTCCGGGTTGGTGTCCGGTTATTAGAGGCACTCCGGGTTGGGTTCCGGTTAGAAGTAACCCCTAGGTCTTGGGATGAGGCCTAGACAATGAAATTAACGTTTGACATTATGAATTCCAACATTATGAAAGTTGTTATTGATTTTTGCATGTGATTATTCGATTAGTAGAATATCCATGTGAATAAGTAAATGGCATTATTTCATTTTACTTTTTCCATACTATGTTGAAGTTCAAGTTTAAAAGGCTTTTGTTTTAGTAATGCATTGCCTTAAATGTTTATTCTTATTTATGAAAGTTTCCGCTATATTGTTATCCTTACTGGGCATTTGAGCTCACCCCTTTTCTATGTTTTATTTTTCCCAGGAAGTGAAGAAGTAAGTTATGAATGACCTGCAGGGATATTATGTGGGGATATGAGTGTGGATTTTGGAGACAATATGTTGTTGTAGTAGTTTTTCGTTTAATGATGTAATGTAAAACTTATGAATATATCTAGTGTTTCCAAGGCTACTAAACCAATCGGTCTTTCGAGATTTGATCTTTCTTGTGATCATGCCAATGTTACGAAGTAATGCACCGACTCTGGGTAGCTGGGGTCGGGGCGTTACATAGGATTTTTGTATCCAAAGGTAACAAATTTTTTTGATAGTAATATTCTGATACCATGGATTATACATAATTGTTTAAAATAATTAAATGAATACACATATATGACTTCAGGGATTCAACAAATAGTTTTATAAATTCTTTTTAATTATATATTATTTCACCATAAAATGTTTTATAATAATTTTTAGTGGTTTGTGTGATTTATTTGAAAGACTGTGTGGTACTACAAATCTGGGTATAACGTTGGGATTTAGTATTGGGATTCTTCTAGGATTCTTAAATGTTACACTAGGTCATGGAATTTTTACACAAATTGAAATGAACATTTTTGGTCTTCAGTTATATTTAAAAAGAATTTGGATTTCCGGATTTATCCCAAAAATAATACATTTTTGGTGAACTAGTTTTCTTGATCAATATGGAAGGCCCTATTTTCAACCCATATACCCCTTAAAATAATTGAACCTCCTTAATATTTATTCAAATGATTTTATAGTAAAACAAATAATGAATCCAAAAAATGGAGTCACATAATTTGGAAATGTAATATAAAAGTTATGATCAAATTAGTGAACTCTATGGTAATTGGATGAATTTGAACAATGCTATTCATATATGATTACGATAAAAACATAAAAATTTATAAGAATTTATAAATTTTCAATTAATTGAAAAGCGATGACATTAATTAAAAAATAATTAATAAATCTATAATATCAATAACCCATACTTGTGCTAGTGAATTTCATAATGAATAAAACACAAATACACACAAAAACACATATAAACTCATTTTACTAACTAAAAATAATAATTTTTATTTTTATTTTCTCTTATTATGTGGTCCTAGAATATTTCACCCATCCATAATGAATTAAATCACCAATTTTCCAACAATAATGAGTAGGAATTAATTAATTTTTCATGCTCAAAATTACAATATTAAAATGTGTTCACACAAAACTCACTCCTCTCATAATAATGTAAATTTAATGATGAGTTTCACTTACTTAACATAAAAAACTGAAAATATATTTATTTTTAAGAATTATAAACTCGATTATAATCCTAAAGAGTACAAAAACTCAATAGGTATTTTCAAATTAATCTTCATTGTTTATGAGGTTGTATGATGATTTCCAAAAATAGGGAGGGGCCATAAAAACATCAATGTCAAAAAAATCACCAACCAATGAATAAAAAATTTCATGATATGGAAAATTATATTTAAATAGTCACAAAAATGTGAATAAAGAAATATCAGTGAAATTTTAAAGTGATCAGATGAAATTTGAAAATATATACAAAACAAAAAATTTGTCGTAATTAATTAAGAAGAAAACAAGATTCTCAAATTTTTTAATTATTTATATATATATATATATATTAATTTTTTTTATATTTTAGTGTTTTTTTGTAATAATATTCTAAAACATTTGTATACTATGATAATGAATGAATTTTTTCTAGAAAACATTACCAAATGAAACCCCCCACCACACTTAATGTTGCTAATACACCCAAATAAATAAAGTAATATTAAAATTTGTGTAATGTAATTTATTAAATATATCCTTTCCCATCAAACATAAAATTTGAAAAAATAATGTTCTAAAAATACATGTAAATATTATATGGGATAATGTTTTAGTATTTAAATATGGCTAGTAATGATAGGTTTTCAAAGGTTTAACAAGGCTCTAAAAATAAAGTTTTATATGTGGGTAATGAGTGAATATTTGGGTATTTTGATTCTCATGATGTCAAAATAATGTCTTCATCATATTAATGTACACTAAATTAGGAAATCCATCTTGAAGGTTAAAAAAATTGAGACTTGCAATATTTAATGAAAAACACATGATATGAAAATATGGTCAAAAGCGACCTTAACATGAATTTTCGTTTTTTCCCTTATGGGTAGGTGGAAATAATTTTCCAATAAAATTTTTGTAATTTATCTTGACAATAAATCATTTATCCATGTTTTTTATGAAAACAAAAAAACTTTGGATATGAAATCTGTAGTCCTTTTATAACCACAAAATTGTTGAATTTTTTTTTAAAATTTAATGGTGAGTAATTATGATAATTTTCTTTGAAGAAAACACATAAAAATTAGAAAATATATATTCTTGGATAAATAATGAAATGAAAAAATAATAAAATTATAGATAAATTAATAAATATAGAAGAAGAAAAGAGAGAGAGAAAAAGAGAATAATAATAAAGAAGGAGAAAGTGAGAGAGAGATATAGAGAGAAAAAAAATTTAAGTTGAAAGTTGTGATTATAAGTTTGGATTACATAACTATCCATCCCCATCTAATGGTGTGTATATTTTGGATTTCATGGGATCTGATGTAGTTCCTAGAGCATGCATCCTCTTATTGTTATTCTTTATCCAATACCCATGAACCATGACTGTCCTTTTGGTTGAAGGATTATACACCTTCAATAAAATAAATGGGAAAAAAATAGAAATGATAAAATTAACATCTCAATGAGAATTAATCTTAACTAGGTGAATTTGAAAAAAATTATTGTTGATCATTACCATTTAACCTTCATGAAATACCATTTAATGGATGTTTTTAATGGATTCTATTAGTTTATTCTTTATAAGGATTAAAATTCTCATAGGAATCAATTACGACCTTATATAGGTCATTTAATTATAGCAATATCTCATCACTATAATTTTCATAGTAAAAAAACATTTTTTATAGCTCAATATTATTTATGTTGAATTTCACTGGGTAAATTAAATTATTTACCCAAAACTATATTATATTGTCATATATAGTTCGATATATACAATGTTAATCACCATGATTATTTAAACAATCCTTTTTCATGGTTTTATTAATTTTATCATGGTCTCTTATTAACTTCCCTATTTTCAATTTCAACCATTAAATTTATTTGGGGTGATAAGCATTGGATGTTATATATATGACTCCATGTTTTTCAAGAGATATTCCATGGTATGACTTCAAAAATGGGTTCCTAAGTCACTCATCAAGGCAAATAGAGTTCCAAATATATGGAAGATTTGTGTTTTATAAACTATCTAGTAGTATGTGAATCAACTTTTCTAGTTGTTCATAAATTATACACTGAGAAACATAGTCAATAGTGAAAATGATGTATGTAAATTAAGTGGACGGAGGGACGAGGCTCATGAAATCGATGACCTTAACATAAAAAATTCCCAAAAGACTAATATTTTTGGGGAATGATTTTATTTTTATATATATTAAAAATCTTTTAGCATGTATGAAATAATTTATATAACTCGTGTGAGTTCTTAAAGAGTTAAAATCATATGAATTTTGAGTCTCATACCTTTAAGAGTCCCTTTTATTTCCAATGTGTATTCTTATATGATGTTTGTTAAATAATATTAATATTATATATTTTTTATTTTCCCTAACACATTTCTTAGTTACCTTGTTAGACTAATTTTTTATGTAATATTATCATCTTAGAAATATTATTTTGATTAAATTATTATTATTATTTTCTTCTATTTTTCCTTTTTATGAAAAACACAAAAAACAAAGAAATTTATAATTTTGAAATATTATTGTATTTTTGGATTTAGGTATGTAAGTTATTTAGTGGGGAATCATGGATTAAAAAATAAAGAATGGTAATGATTATGAATTCTATTCAAGTGAGCTGTGGTATGATTTTTTATTATTCTGTCACTTATATAAAAGTCAAATTCTATAAGTATTAAAATAAATTTTATGAGACTCACCTTGGAATAAATTTTTATTGTGTAAGAAATTTAAAGCTGAATGATCCATGAAGATAACGATTTTGAACCCAAGAGACAGGGAATAAATTTATCCGAAAGAAAAATCATATTTTAATGTTTTTTTTTAGTTACAGTGTAATGAGATCGAGTTTCTCCAAATGTTTTTTTAGAAATGATATATGGAAATGGAAAATTGTTGTTTAATTGACTAATGGTAACCCAAATATATGTATTAGATGTATAAAAAATTATCACCAAGGGTACTGATTAGTTAATAAATTGGATGATTTGGGAATATGCTAGTGTATTTTTTATTTTAATAGAGACTCTCTTTTATGAATCATACAAAATTATTGGAAAATCATTATTGATTAATTGAGTGAGTGTAAGTGAAATCTTATCAAAATAATAGAATAATGACCAACATAAGACAACATGTCCAAAATAGTATCAAATTTTATCGATTTATTTTAGTTCAGGAAGTGATTGGATTATATTAATCTTGGAAGGATCAAATCAAATACCCTCATGAGAGATTGTATATCCCATAAAAATTACACTAGTATGTATGAAGTGTCATTTTTAACATTCAAAAAAGGTTATAATTAATATATTTTTTGGGCCAAAGATCATGAATGAAGAAATGATTTGAATTAACAAAAATAAAAGGTAAATTAATCCTTGAAAATCACTATTAAATTCTTATTGAATTTTGAAAAGATGTTCATAATGAATATTTGGAATTTTATAATAGAATTATAAAGAAAAAACTAATTCTATTATATTCATATGTTTCAATAGTGAAAGGGAACATTGTTTTTTACTTGTTCCTTTGTTTTGTTTGTCATTTGAAAGTATCTAATATAGACATCATGAAATAAATAATACAACTTTTTGTCTACTAATTATATCATTTGGTATAATAATGGTAGTTAATAGTGATATTTTGTTACTTCAGCATAAAATATTCAATAATTGATACACACACTCCATGTTTTTTAACTCGATTAGGAGCCAATTATCTATGTTCATTTGTGAAAATTGTTATTTTACCCTTTTTACACAACACCTGAATTAGAAAAACCCACACACTATCACATGTATGGTGGATAATTATAGATTTTTGAATCCCAAAATCCTCTTACCTTACAACCTCAAGGATGAGTGGTTTTAGTCTTTTTTGGGGTTTCATAATGGTTATGGAAAATTAGTATAGATGTATCCAATGCATGTAAAAAGAAATATTGATTCAATTAATTTCTTATATAGTTCATTCAAGAACATTTTTTCCTATAAGACATTGATGATCTATGATTCCCCACTTTCAATTAGTGGAGAATATATGATTATAGGGTATGATTGATTATGTAGGTTAATTAAATAATTTATATGTTCATAAAAAAGTGTAATATTAGTTCCTTTACTTATTTTTGGTCCTAGTGGAATTATAATATAATAAGTTTTTATAGTTAGTTTAAATTAATTTTTTATATTACCATAAATATTGCTTCATGAAAGATCAGAAGTTATATGAAAAAAGTTAGTTTTTTTGACCACTTGCATCAATGATTCTTACAGAAAAAGGATAATTTTATCCACACCATTGATTAAATTGTTAATGATATAATAAATTTCATAGTCTATACTCTCATAGGAATATGAAAAACAATAAGTCTCAAGGTTCATTATATGTTAAAATATTTTTCAAAAGAATGGATAAAGAAAGAAGAATAATTATTTGAAGGGTATCACCTAGGCTATTAAATGTTAAACTTGAGTAGTTGGTTATAAAAAATCATGGATAATATTATAATATAGATATATATATTTATCCTATTATTTAAGGGGAATTATATATCTAAAATTATAGGAGATTGATAAAACAATATCTCACCTTATATTTCAAAGATAAAGAAATAAGAAGGAAAAATTAACTTATTGAATAAAATAATTACAACCTTAATTATTATTTTAGTATAATTAGTTATATAAATAACTAATTTGATGGAAAAAATTATTGTTTTCAAATGAAATATTCCAGTAATGGTTAATATTCACTAAGGTATGATATCTATTGAAGATCATAGGTATATAAGTGAATTATCAAGGTTTGAGTTTCCAATTTGTCATGGAAATTTTTTGGTCCCATTCTCTTTTAAATATATGTGAATGGATTGTTGATAGGAAAAATTTTAAATGGTTTTTATTTCCTTTTATTAATGAAAAATTCTTTAAGGAACTTTAAATCCTTAGGAACCATTTTTAGGTAATATAAGATATGGAAAATTAAATTTACATGTTTGAACTTTTTTAGCATTCTAGGATCATGTTTAATGGATTTCTTGGGAATAGATATTCTTATAGGAAGTGAAATTGGATTGTTTGGGAAAATGTAAGGTGGAGTGATGAAGTGGTCACTTTTCATATCCATAGTTGTTGTTTTTCATGTTCAAATTCAAAAGTTAGAGAGTTGTTTTTTAGGGATTAACATGAGGTCTAGATATTTTGCATTGTAATTTTAGTGTAATTTCATATAAACTACCCTTATATTTTGGGAACAGTTGATATAGAAGTTGGGGAGAATTATTTTGATGTTTTGTAATTAGATAGGAATATAGTTGATAAATTTTATTTTCAATGTTTTTATGGTCGATGATGTGAACGAAGGAATGTTTTTCTACTTCAATTTCCAATGTTTTTTTATAATATGTGAAACATAATTTTTTAGTTTACATGGATTATATTTCATGAGATATTTGATTATATTTGTTTTAAAATTTGGTTGAATTGATTGGATGGTGGAAACTTAGAGGAGGAGATGGATTTCTCCTTTGATGTTAAGGGAAAATTAGATATTGTTTTTAGAAGTTACTCCCATCATAAACATAAATTTTTTTTATTTGAGGGGGGATTTGAGAGTTTGAAATATAAGATTAATCTAACTCAATCCTAGTTGTTCCTTCTAGTGTGTATTATATGATTGAAACAATAGATCATATAATACAGGTTTAGAACTTATTACCAATTAAAAAAATACTATGAGCTGGTGTTATGACAAAAAAATGTTGTATTGATCTCTATTTTCATAGAATAATGTGATGGAACACCTTGTAGTTGTGGAAAATAATCTATTGGATGGGAAGGTAAGTTTCACACACTATAATTATTTATTGGTTCATGGAACTCTAACCATGGAGAAGAGAATATTGGCCATTGTCTTGCCACTGTTATTTGTCTTATGTGCCTAATTATCTGACTCACCCTCTAATTAAACTTATTTTCTCCATGTTATGACACTATTGTGTCCTCTCACTAGAGGAGGTTCTTGGGTTTGAAATTACACCATGTTTTTAGGAACATTGATTATGAGATTCAATGTAGGTACATGGTTTTTTTTCAACAAGTGTACCAATGCATAAAATATTAATGAGGATTATATTAATTTATATTAACCCTTATAAAAATAATTTATAATTATTTGGTATAGGATTTGGTTGTTTTATCAAGTGGATACAATTTTTTTGAAGTGATCTAATTATTCATGTGGTGATTCATTTGGGAATAAATAGATGCTGAAAATTTCATTTCGGATAGAGGCAGTTTGAGAAGAATGAGAAAATTTATTTCAAAATAGTCATTTCATGTGATTTTAAGAATTTATAAAAGTAGAAGAGCGGTATTTGAGCTAATACATTCAAAATTTGTCTAGGTGGAATTTTAATTATTTGATTTTTATTTTTTTCATCAAAGAATCCTTGAAGATTCATAGTTGAGAATATTAATTAGAAATATTTATGGTTAAGAAGATAATCCTTAGAGGTTATTCCATTAACATTATTTATAAATTGAATCAAACCCAAAATTAATAATAAATCAGAATCAATTTTGGAATAATGAATAAGTTGAGGTTTTTAATTCATATCTGGGAAGCAAGTTATTTTTGAGCTTATTCATTGGGGCAGTCCATATCTATATTTGGATAAGGATTTGGTAAAGGCTTTGGTATTAATTTATTATAACTAATTTTACTCTAAATACAACAGATGGTATGATCCAAATTAGGGTAAATTTGGATGGAATATTGAGTAGGCAATAGATAATTCTCACATATTGTTATTTTTTTCATAAAATATTATGTTTATCTATTATATTTTATTTTTTTGTGGGACTATAGATATCTAAACAATTTTTTTTGTTTTTAGAAAATCATAAAAATATTTAAATACTTAAAACACCTTCGCCAATAATGGTTCCAATTTAATATTACATTATTTCAACATATAAACTATCTAAGTTCAAGTGTTCTACTATAACATGTGAATAGACATTCGGTTTGAATCCTAGTTGATGGAACTATGATTAGTATTCATTTTTATAGATTTTATTTAAAATGGGGTGGGGGGAGGGGGATTGATTATGCATAAAACATAAGACAACTTATTGATGGATTTTTATTAATTGACAAATTTTATATGGATTAGGGTGAAATTAATATTTTTAATTTTGATTGGTATGATATCATAGAGTATTAAAATGTATTTCATAATATTTAAATATATTTTAAAATAGGATTTATATCTGAATCCATAGGTTTAGAATGTATTAAATTTATCCACTAGGGTGTTGGATAATAATCTGATCTCATTCATAAGAGGTTCAATAACCCATGAAAAATTCTTTATGTAATTTCAATAATCCATAGAATCCACATAAATAAAAAGATATGGTACCAACCCATTAAATTACTTGTTAACTTACATGACATTAATTTATTTAAACTTGAATCATGAAATTATCTCAATAACATTGAATTCCCAACATTACGACACACTCAAATGGTTGATTTAAATAGAAATTAAAATGCATAGTGTTTTTCATTGGGATGGTCAATATGATAAAATAAAATAAAATAATAAGAGTGCGAAAATAAAAGAGGATTTTCGAACACACTCACCCAAATGAAATTGTAATAAATAACACATTTAATAAATTTACACTTTATTAATGAAATAAATACCTATAGGATTTTAACTAATCTTCGAAGATAAATTAAATTTATAAAAGTTAAGAAAATAATATATAATAAAATTATAATTTGACTAATATTAAAGAATGATTATGGAAACAAGGTAACAAGAAATGAATATGAAAAAAATAAAAAAAATATAAGGAGGAGATGTTTATTTAGTAAAAAATACAGTATAGAAGGTCCTCCTAGACATTTATCAGTTTTTTTAATTCCAATATATCTTTCATGAGTTGATAAGTTCCAGATTCTTTTTTGGAGAATATGAGAATGTATTTATATCCCAAGGTGTTGGGTTTTTTCATAAAAATACATCGTTTAATTTGACTATACCATTTTTCATCAAGATATCCATATCTAATGCAACTTTTTTCTAAAAAGTTTTAGATATGGATTTTGAAAGTCTACGCTCAGAATTTAACACCTATTAGTCTTTTTGAGAAACTCATATGAATGTTTGGGACAAAATTATGCTTTTGTGCAAGATTTTCCATAATTTTTACAAAACCTAATTGCAAATACATTTATTTCTATGAAGAAATATAAATATATATTGTCCATTGTATAATAATTTATTCCTCATGACCATTTTTTCATCATATAAAATGTCATAATCTGTTAACTTATATTTTGGGAGATATTGACAAAAGAGTGATATGTACTGTAAATATGTGAAGAATTTTTGAGCATCAAATTTGTGCTTCTGGTTGGATGATTTAAGGTAAACTTGGACCCAAAATATCTACATAAGATATTATTGAATATTTTATGACATTTGGTGAACATTAATAGAATTTATCTTTAATAAATTAGTCCATAAGATAAAATATTCCTGCTAATCCAATTTCCTTGATCAATTTGAGGGGATCACAATTAAAAATATGGGCTATTTCTACAAACCTATAGCCATAGTTTTACTAAAAATGTGGTCATAGGTATGGTCTATATCCATGGTTTTGAAAACCATGGATAAAGAAATTTTTCATGGGCTATAGACATGATTTTAAATAAAATATTGTTATAACTCAAACCTATAAAAATGTTTTTTAAAACCATGGCTATAGGTCTCCATCCCTTGGGTAGGAGAAGAATTTTTCTTTAGAAAAAAGACCAGGAAAATCCATTACAATAATTGTTATGGAACCTACATTGTTTTTAATAATATATATAGAAAAATATATATATATATATATCATAATATTTATGTGGTGTAGTTTTTATGTGTCTTAATTATATAGGTGAGGTATAGAGATTGAATCTGGTTGGTGGGATATTATTTTTTGGTATAGCCATGCTTTTCTGAGGCATTTGACACTGTTTTCAACCACGATAATAACACCAATACCCAAGGTTTAAACAATGGATATAGGTAAACTACCATGGTGGAAAACTATGAGAACTATTTCCATGGATTAATTTATTATAATAGTTAAGAACCTATTATGATGGCCATAGGGGAAACTGTTTAGGAAAGCCTTGTTCATAGGCTATGGCCATAATTTTTGGCTATATTGTCACAGTTTTAAACCATGGAAATAAGAAACATTTCTAGTTTTAGATCTCTTATTTTATCAATATGACCCTTTAATTGGATGAACAATTCAATGATCCAGTTTAATTATTTATATTAAAATAAACAATAATCCTAAGAAATAAAAATCAAATAATTTGGAACAATATTGTAAAAGGTATGATAAAATTAATAAACTATATTGTAATTGGTTGAATTTGAACAATTATCTTCGTATATGATTATAATCAAAACATGAACATTGATTTGAAATTATAAATTTTTAAATTTGAAAATAGTGATGAGGGAAATTTATAAAATTATAATATAAATAAATAAATATATATATATATATATATAATATCAGTCTTCTTATAGTTATTATATTTTATATTTCAAAAAGGAGGACTAAATTTTGAGGATTTTTATAGATTACTTGAAGATAAATTTGGTAACAACTATAATAAGTTGTTATATTACATGGATATATAACCTTTTTAATAATATGAGAAGATCATGTGGGTTCTTTATGATTTATATCTGATCTAACTATCTTCATTATTGATTGTTGGTTAAAGATATACTAAAGATAACATTATATAATAGTTGTTAGATCCCAACATTTCTTTAGAAATATTATACTCATTTTCAGATATTTTTTAACATAGTTTTGATCAAAACATGGTTGGGTATTTATTTGGGGGACTTTTTCATGAATTTGGAGAATTTTAGAATCTCATGTGGATGATCATGGTTGGTTCATGGTAAGGGAAAATTTTGTAGATGTACCTAGTAAATCGTGTACCCCTTTTGATCAATATGAAGGGGCATACAGTTTAACCAAACCATGTGGTCACCTACCCAAAATTGGTCATCCTAGAAAATAGGGGGTTTACATGGTTGGTTCATGGTTTGTTAAACCATGTGGCCACCCAGTGAAAACCTTTAACCCCAAGATAGTAGTGGCGCATAGTTAGGGTTCATGATTTGACAAACTATGCAACCCATTTTGAAAATAGCGTGTTCATGATTTTGATTATGTGAGATTTTAATTAACAATTTATGAACCCCTGGGTTATATGCACAATCATCCTTACTTAGTTTAATATGATTTCCATTAATGTTGGAGGTTCTCTGGAGTATTCCATGCCCTCTCTAACCCGTTCTCCAATGAATCGATGATAAAGTGGATGAAAATTGACCCCCATTATTTGTTATTCCATTCTAATTTAGGGTTTTCTCCCTCATTTATTTCTCTCCACCTGGATAGGGATGAATCATACCACTATTGATGTTATAGAAACCGGTTTTAATATATCTTTCCTTTTTGGATCACGATATAAGGTTTTCATCCAAGATGTTCTTTAATATTGTGATTTAGGACGTTTTACATTTAATAAAGGTATATGGTTTGTACAGAGTTCACCAATAACCCTAAGATAGGTGGTCAATATACAATTTCCTATAGTCTTGATTCTTTTATGGTGTATGTAATTGTGCCATTGCATTTTCTTGTTTTTGAATTGTATTTTGATTAAGAAAATTGAATTGAGGCATATCTTAAATGTGAGACCTTTCATGGACCATGTTTTATTTGTTAGAGATTATAATAATGAGCTTAACAAAAGACCACTGGGTATTCTAATTCCTTTGATATGGTGAGTGTGATATTTAAAATTTTAAATAGTGGTTTAATGGTTTTGATCTAAATCCTTATTTTGTGGTTTGATAATGGAATTTAAAGTGATGGTTGGATTAACTTTAAAGAGTTAATGAGTTGTGTTGAAATTGATGATAAATAGATTAATGGGGTTTTTCTAGTTCTATTTATTTTATTAAAAGTTAACAACTGTGTTATGTTAGATAAATTAAATATGTAGACATGTTGTCAGTGATTATTTAGAAGTTCAATTATGTTGAACCTCGATATATATATATATATATATATGAGAAAAATGAGATGTGGGTGGTAGAATGATGATACTCATATGTGGGTTTCCAGACTGATTCTCTAGGAACAATATTCATTCATATCAATTGGTGCTATACTAATACCCCACGTACTAGTGATTTTGGATCTAGAAGGACAATATATGCTCCCATGATATTGGTGTTAGAAAAATTCTCTATGTACCCAATAATATTCTATTAGATATATGCTCAATATAATCATGATATTTGTGCTAGACTGATTCTCCATGTTCTTAAGATAATGATATAGTAATGATGTTCCATGTATCCAAGATAATGGTACTTGGACTGATTTTCCACTGTACCAAAATAAAATTTGAATTAATTTGAGTAATAAAACCCCATGAAATAATAATTTGTGAAATATATATGAGAAATGATTGATTCTCTATAATGGGATGAAGAAGGAATTATTGTCTTGGGTGTCACCATGAAACTAAGGGAAAAATTTTTTAAATAAAGAGAAACAAATATGAATCCTATTTACATTTATCATTTTTTATTTTCTTATTTGAAAAAATTAATACACATTTATATATTTGATATTTAATTAGACTCCACTGATGGTGGACTACTGAGTAGTATTCACACCCTACTGAAGCTTTCGATTGGTACCCGAGTATACTTCATGTCTGTATGATAGAAAAATGGAAATATCCCTATGGTAGATGAATGAGATGGGTTTTAGGATAGATCATTGATGAGGGAACTCGACATGATGTCATAAACAATTTAGGAGTGGTTTTTACCCTTATTTTTGGTTTCTAGTTGACTCTTGACACATATATGGTAGGAAATATTTACATCATTGGATTGTGGTCATTTCCTCTTATTTTTGGATTCTTCATGTGATTCTTGATCTCTATTGGTTTTTAGTTATTATTGATTTTATTTTATGATTTTTTCATTATTTATTATTTTATCTGATGTGGATTACTTTGATAAAGAGCTAGTAGAATCCCCATATGACATATTTGATCCTTTCTACAAGTATATGGCCTCTGGAATAAGGGGAAGCTTGCTTGAGGTCATGTTATTAACATTATTGGGGCATCGGTATGTGTAACCTATATTGGGATGTTACAAAGTGGTATTAAAAAAGGATTTCTTTTTGTTCATTTTATAATTTGGGAAAGGTAGAAAGAAGAATACATTGATCTGGGCCAAGTTCATGATATCATGTATGGGAGTAACTAACCCATGTTTGTGGGAAAACCCTAGTACCTAGTGTGGGGATGGTTGTTTTTTATGTTCTTTATTACAGTTGAATGGTTTTTCACCTTGGGTGATACAGTTGATGTGTGTTTTCATTGTTTTATAATATTTTAATTCTAGATTGGTATGACATGAGGATGTGTATACATGAATAATTATAGGATCTTAAGGATTAATGTGACATTCACCTTGTTAGGAACGAATGGAAAAACAAGTTATGAGTGAATTCTGGGAAATGAAAAATTGATTTTTATTATTTGAGTGATTTAAAATAAATATTCCATAATAAAGAAATTATTAAGGTTAAAAATGCTAATTTTTTAATTTTAATTTTTAAAAATGGTGTATAATTGGAAACATATAAATATAAAAGTTTTTTACCCAATTTATGTCATGTCATGGGTCTGGGATGGTTGAGGGTTGTTCTAGTTCCATGGTTTTGACTATCGGGAAGTGTACAAAAGTGAATTTTATATGGATTTATTTGAATATATTATGATTAAATGTTTAAATGATATGTTCTAGGACATGAGACAAGTTCATTTAATTTTAGAGACATTCTTATGTGGGGAAATTTGTTAGTGCAGTGATAGGAGGACATTACTAGAAATGAACCTCTATCAATGGGATAAAAGGCTCCGATTGTTCTAGGGGAGGGGGTGGAAGAGTAAATCTCTTAAAACTCCACCCATTTTCTATAGTTCATGGAAATAGAACTAGGGTTGGCTATGAGGAATAAGTATGATTTGACTAAGGAGTTTCAGATACATCACTCTGCGACATTCACTATAGAGAGTGTACCTGAGGTAGTTGAATTATTTATAGATTCTATCAATAAAATAATATCATTTAGATACTCCAATAGAGAAAAGGGTCAAATTACAATCCTATATTTTTAGAGGACTAGTGAAGCATTAGTGGGATATTTAGGCTGAGGATGAGCAATTGAATGGTATGGTATGAAAATAAGTCTAGGAGTGTTTTATATAACACTTTCTCCAAAAGACATTGAGATTGTAGAGCACATTATATTTATAGATTTTTTTCTAGGGAAGGATGTAGGAATGAGCTATATTGGCGACTCCACCACATTGTAGTGATTTGCTGAAAAACTGATAGTGGGAGAGGTAGCTTCTATGATTCGTCTTCAAGATTAACTTAAATAAGATATTAAGCCCCAAATTATTATATTCTGATTAAAGAATTTTTTTTAGTGGGTGATTTTGAATCTCATTTCTTAGGGGAACCTGAAGGATGATTCTAGTGTCTGGCATGTGGTTTTTTCTAGATTAACATGAGGCACATATTCTGAGTGTAGGAATCATCATTATAAGAACATTCACAAGAGTGGTGGTGTATTGAATAGCTAAGGGATAGGATCAATTAATGAGGTTTATGGTAGAGTTATTTTCCATCATTACAGTTAGTTGGATAAAATTCGTAGCATGTGTCCCTTAAAACTAGTGGAATGCTGATCTTGTGGTAAGATGGGGACACTACAGATGTTCTGTAGCAACCCATGACCAATGGGTAGAGGTGGAGGACCTAGGACAACACAAAGTTCTAGGAGGGGTTCTCTTACACCATATCGGTTTTCCAGTTTACATTCTACTATCCATACTGGTTGGGGTGGCACACATGGTGATCCAGTGAAAGAGAGCATATATCAGTAGGGAAGTATAGCATAGGGAACCAAGACTAGAGCACAGAGAATCGATACATGCAAGTTTCATGAAGTTCAATGTTCATTTTTTGATAGTTATGTTGATCCATATAAATTTATAGGTGCAATTCTTGTAGCTTATACACTTTAATTATACACGAGCCTCAAATTATTTTATATATTCTCAACTTTTTAATAGTTTAGGTATGTTGGTGCAGTTTGTGTGCAAGGTTGTGATGATTGAAACACTTTTGGGATTGCGATCTAAGGACATCATTCTATACAGGGGTTGTTCCCTCTAGGTTTATGTGTATCATATCCCTTAGTATCTATAAATACTTGAGATGACATGTTTAGACAAGATTATAGGAATGGATTTGTTGGTATCATACCAATTCAACATTTACTATTACCATAGGATATTCACATTTATATCTTATGATGATGATCGAAAGGTTCATCAGGGATAATGGAATATCTAGGAAGAACGTGTAGGGATACTTCATCCGAAACTAGGGGATAAGACCACCTAGATTTTGATATTTTTTTATAATGGGGGTTTAAAGAATAACTTATTTGCTACCATATTGGATTAGTTTTAGGATGTTTTTCCTAAGGACTTATCAAGGATACCACATGAGAAGGACGTAGATCTCATCATTGAGCTAATAACTAGAGATGAACCGGTTTCCATTTCACCTTACAGAATGGAACCAGAAGATATTCAATAGATTAAAACCCTTATTGATGAATATATGGATAAATGATTTACCCATCTGAGTATATCACCTTTGGGATCTATGGTTTCACTTTCCTAGAAGGCCAATATAATGATACATTTATGTGTCGATTATATGAAGTTAAATATAATGACGTTTAAGAAATGGTAACCTCTTATACATATCAACCATATTTTATTATCTAAGAAGTTCTTGTGTAATCCCAAAGACCAAATTGAGGTAAAGGGATCGTATGATGTTAGCAAGAGCTTCTGATATTCTATCTAATGACTTTAAAATAAGGTATTTTTTATTCGAGTACATCATGATGTTATTTGGTTTAAAGAACTTGCCAAATTTTTTACGGATTTGATGAACCAAATTGTACACCTTTTTTGGACAAGTTTCTTGTTGTTTTCATTAATGAAATATTATTGTACTCAAATAATCATGATGATATTTACAAACAAAATTAAATAATCCTATATATACTTATAGTGAATAAGAAATACACTAAGTTATATTTTTGTCCATTTTAGATTGACATGGAAAATTTATTCGGACACATCATCTCTATGGAAGGTGTGTTAGTGGACCCAAAGAAAATCCATGAAATTTTTTCATGGGATTGGACTCATAATATTTTGATATTCACATATTTTGTTTTTGTTTTTCTGGGTTATTACTTGTGATTCATTAATTACTTTTCCCATTGTGAAGCACTTATTTATGGCCTGGCCAAAAAGTAAAACATGTTTGACTGGTTTGGACCATGGGATAATTCCTTCTATGAGTTAATGATTAATTTGACCACTACAATGATTTTGATACTACCTGAGTAGAGTGAGGAGTATACATTTTTTTTGATGTGTTTGGGATTAAACATGGAGTAGTTTTGGTGTGGGGTGATCGAGTCATAGTGTACATGTGGTGACACTAGAGGCCATATGAATGAAATTACTCTATACACGATCTCGAGTAAGTCATAGTGGTTTATGCATTAATTACTAGGAATAATATCTTATTGGTAGAAAGGATTATTGTGTATACTAACCATAAAATTAAAATGTACATCTTTTTTACACCCATATTTAAATATCTGAGAGTGGATGTGGGTGGAATTCATGCAAACAATTGACAGTTAGCATGAATATTCACACATATAGGGAAATAGTGTTGTGAATTATGTGAGCTAGAAGATACTGAAATAGGAGGTCCATATATGTGACTCTAAGAGGAATATTATGGATTTTTTTGTCAAGATTCATATAGGGGTTCAGGAGGTCCAACGGTAAAAAACCCTCATATCTATATCAGTTGTTTCCAAACTTCTGAGCTTTATCAAGGAGAGAAAGTATGAGGATCCAGTGTGTTTGGTGTTGAGATAATATTTTTAAGGTGGGGTTATACCTTCAAATTGGTTTATTATAGGAAATGGTATAATTTATATTATTGGTCAGGTTATTGTTCCAACTTGTATACGATAAGGGATGATGCAATATTTCCATTCCTCAAAGTGGGAAATTCATCATAGTTATTAAAAAATGTATTGTGACCTTCATAATAAATACTAGTTGCCAAGGATGAAAAATGATATTATAGGTTTTGTGACATGATGCTAAAAATTTCAGTAGGTGAATTCTATGAATCAATGACCTACTAGTCTGTTATAACCATTTTCAATTTCAGAATAGAAGTAGGACAACATTACCATGAATTTTTTAGTTGGTATTATAAGGAAACCTTTGAAGAATGATTTGATAATGGTGATTTAGGAAATATTGATAAAATTAATTAATTAATTACTAATTAGAGACATGATTCACACTAAAATTTACCCAATATATTAAGGTAGAACGGTCCTTGTAGTCAAGCGTGGGTTGTCAAATCCACTGACACGTAAGAAGATACCTAAGATATACAACCTATGAGATGGATTTTTGGTTATGAAGTGGCCTACATGGTTTTGATTTTAGATGGTTGTAATTAACATTAATAAACCTAATTTAATTCAATTAAATGAAAATGGTTTGATGCTAGGATTATGCTCAGGGTGGATTGAATGAATTTTACTTCTTTAGAAAATTTTGGTTTTATTAATTATTGATGAATCCATTTTTCAAAATAATACTACCTTCATAATTTTATAGTTTGATGCTAACTAAACTCAATTACTAATCCCTTACACACTTATAGAACCAAATTCAAGATATCTCTAAGGTATATGGTCATTTTAGTACTTGGGTTTAGCTTATTCAAACACAGTGAAGAAGAAGAGTGGAAATAACTAAAGAATGGATGTCTTAAATTAGTTATCCAATTAAAAATAATTTTTTCATAAAATAAAATTCAATACATCCTTTGAATCTTCCTACGATCAACCCATTAAAGGGTTATACATCCATTGATGGTATACTCTAAAAGGTGGGTGTAAGATGGCTTATAATAATTGGATTGAACAAATTAAAACCACGAAAATAACAAGCACTCCTTTGTTTTTGTGTACTAAATTCACACCTATGTGAGAAATAATTCACCAAAACACTAATATATAAATTTTCATTGTGATTATATAGTTTAAATGAAAGAAATGGAAAAAATAGAAGAGAAATATGTTTATTAATAACATAAAAATACAAAAAAGTAAACTTACATGACAATAGAAAACATTACAAAGAACTTTTCCATAATAACATTACATCAAGAAAAATAGCTCCCTTCCCCCTCACCACCACTAAAATATATAGGAAAATTTGAAGCCAAAGGCTGTTCCTTAATCAATGTATGCCCAATCATTAAATTAATTTAGGCCTTAGGGTGGTGGAAAGTAGTGGAGAAATTTATTCCCTCTTTTACTTTTTATCTTCCTAGTATCCCCTTAAAAGATTGTCCTGTATGGGGAAGAATATAGAAAAATATCAGTGGCCCATAGATGAGTCTTTTTTGTCGCCGGATGTTTTCTTGACTTCTACAAAATTTTTGACCCATTCGGAGTTGTGGATTGGGTGTTATGGCTGATTTAGTGGGATAACATTTTGGGAAGCATATTCTGGCCAACATTTTGATATTCTATCTGGAATGCCTTAATAATCACCATGGAAGCAAAATTAGCATTATCTCCTAATGAATTATTTGTTTCTATATATGTATTCTAACATTCCACAAAATTTGGGATTTAGTGGGCCGGTATTGTGGGCCCCACATTCTCATTAGTGGGCTGGTGTCCAATCTTCCTTCCCCAGAATTATTTCCTTTCATCACCAAATATCCCCATCATCCTTTATGAATCCTCTATTGATCCCTGAATGAAAAATGTTTATATTGATGTGTAGATCAATTTAAAAAAATATAAAATTAAAATGAGGATAATTATATTCTTCAAATTAAGATGAATCATTGGGCCTAAATTGGTGTACATTAGGCATGAAGTGTACAAATGATGAGAATTGATTGTCAAAATTAAGATCCACTAACTCAGGCCCATTAGATAAAAAATGATCATTTACTACCATTAAAATGTAATTATAATATGTGTTTTCATTGGATAATTACACCCCCAACTTGAGATTTTCTAGTTCTGAGCAAATAATTCGATGATTATATTTGAATTCTTTTTTTCCAAACACATTATAACAAACAGTTCTCATAATGTAAACTATACAAAAATATATCTTTAGAACATATCTAACTAATTTAAAGAAATATAAATTTAAAAAAATATCATAATATTATTCCTTTGATCAAATCCATCATCATACTTCATCTATCTCAATTAGGTGGAATGTTGTGTTATGAATCCCAATAGATATGGGGGTTCATTTTTAATGACGGGGGAAATCAAGGAAGCGCTTAGTGGAATCACATTTAATCCTAATATTAGTAATCATTTTATTTTATTTTATTATTTTATTTTTATTTTAAATTTTGAAAAATTTTCATAGTAATTGAGATTGCAGTTAATCAAATTAACCCATATAGATAGACTTTGTCGATAACTCCCAGGGTCAAAGGTCATATGGCACCAAGTGAATACCACATACTTGGGAAATATCTGTAGTTAACTTGATAAAAAACAAACTCATATTACCATAAGTAGAGAAAGAGTGGGAAACTGAGGGCTAGACAACTCTGAAGTCATGGTCTCCAACTGCCGAAAGCCCCACATTTTATCAATCCATTATTCCACATGCAAATTTTTATTTTTATTTTTTTAAATACTCTTATTATTCTTAAAAAATCCAACCAGACTATGCTATTTATTATAGGACCCAAATAATTTAAATTAGTACCCCACATTCTAGAGGATGTGCATTGTGGAATTTTTATTTAATAGATGAAAATATAAATGATGAAAATTCTCATTGGATAACCAATCATCCAAAATCAATTATTGTAAATGTAATAATGAATTAAATTAATAGACAATGAAATAAAAATTATTTTATATGTAGTGTTAATGTGAGAAAAGATGTTACTATATTAATGATAAAGGAGTTTTACTTCTTTTTTTCTTATAGTTTTTTTAACAAATGTTTCCACACCCCCAAACATAGAATGAAACTACCCCTAGTTTCTTAAAAAGAAAAGAGGGGAGAAAGTGGGTAGGGATGGAAATGAGTTGAAAAGGGAATGGAACAAGTTTATCTGGTGGCTTCATAATGATGATTGTGGTGCCCCCAAATCACTCTTTGTTCTCATTAGAGATGTAGGCAGCTCATTGATTGAATATGTATCACCCAAAATAGTCCCCGAACCATAAAAACAAAAAACAAACCAGACAAAACAAACAACACTAAAATTTATTTAATACCAAGTCTCATCATTTTTATGGTTTTCTTTTTTTTTTGTTTTTTAATCAAACTGATGATACATTTTCTTTTTTTTATTTTCTGGGTAAGGTAGTACTCAGGGATAACACCGTGTGACAGAGATGAATATGGTTCCCCCATTTCATACCCATTTATACTCATAAGAGAAGAAAATGTCAACAGTCTAAGGTAGAATAATATTATATCAAAATGATCCAGTAATACTATTTAAAATATAATGTTGATTAAAACAAAAAAATGATTGGAAACTTAAAAACCACGGGTTTCCTCCCATGCAGTTCATTTTTAACATCTTTAGCATGACATGGACCCCAAATTGATTAATTATTTTCGTCATCTATTGAAGGTTCACATAAATATTCATCAACTTTCTGTTTTTTTTGGAATTTTTCTATTAAAGGTTTGACTCTATGACCATTAACATTAAATGATTGACCATTGATGGGATCTTGAATTTCAATAGCCCCATGGGGGTACCCCTTATGCACTATGTATGGACCTGACCATATAGACCTCAATTTTTCAGGTGCAAGTGATGTTTAGAATTATACAAAAGTACATGTTTTCATGGTTCAATGTGTTTGGTTTTAAGGTTTTTAGATTGGTAGGCTTGTACTTTTTCTTTATTAAGCCTTTAATTTTCATAAGCCTCTATCCTTATGTTCTTCAAGTTCATTTAGCTCTAATTTCATTTTATCTCCAGCTAATGAGAAGTTATAATTCATTTTCTTAATTTCCAAAAAGGCCTTACGTTCAATCTCCACAAGATAATGGAATGATTTACCATAAAAAAACATATATGGGGACATTTATAAAATGGTTTTTAGATGAATTTCTATAGGCCGAAAGATAATATAAGAGTTTGTTTGATCAATCATTCCTAGATGGATTAATAGTTTTCTCAAGAATTTGTTTAATTTATTGATTGGATAGCTCATCTTGACCATTTTTTGTGGGTGGTAAGCAGTGGACACTTTGTGTGAAATTCCATAAATTTCCATGAGTGATGAGAATATATGATTGTAATTATGAGTTTCACTATCACTAATGATAGCCCTAGGAATTCAAAATCTAGAGAAGATTTTTTCTTTTAGGAATATAATCATAATTTTATGATCAATGGATTTGGTGTGTATGGCCTCAACTCATTTTGAGATATAATCAAAATTTAATATAATTTTATGATATCCCCTTGAGTTTGGGAAGGCAACCATGAAATCAATTCTCCAACAGTCATATATTTCAACCACTAATATGTGAGTTAGTGGAATTTGATTCGTTTTTTTGATGAAGCCTACTTGTTGACACATAAGAAAGCTTTTAAAAAATGTGTAGGAGTTCCTAGAATGTGTGGGATAGAAAAGACCACACTAAAGAATCTTATCAGATGTTTTCTTAGAGGAAAAGTGACCCCCACATGCCTCACTATGAAAGAATTTAAGGATGGAATCTTGTTCAAATTCTGGGAAACACATCTTAATAACTTGGTCATGACATAACATATAAGGGTATGGATCATCAAACACATATTTCATTACATTAGAAGTAATTTTCTTCTAGCTTGAGTCCCTATGAATTTTGGAATGACCCCTGTAATAGAGAAGTTGGCTATGTCGGCATACCAAGGGAAGTCACTCATGGAGTATTGGTGTTCATTAAGGAATGAAGAAGACATAGAGAGGTGAGAAAATTTGACATTGAATTCTATCCTAGAGCCGTGATCAGCTACAACATTTTCAACACCCTTTTTTTCTTTGATGGGATGTCAAATTCCAATAAGAGAAGGACCCACCTAATCAGTTTAGCATTAGAATATTGTTTTTGGAAGAGATACTTCAGTGGAGAAAGGTCAGTGAACACAGTGATGGGGGATACTTAGAGGTAGAACCTAAACTTCTCTAAGTAAAACAAAATAGCAAGTAACTTCTTTTCAGTGGTGGTATAGTTGATTTGAGAATCATTTTTGGATTTTATTTAAATAATCAATGATATGAAGAGTATTATCACAATGTTTTCCAAACAAAACTCCTACATCAAAGTCACTGGAATCACACATAAGTTCGAAAGGAAGGTTCCAATTTAGAGATTTCATAATGGGAGGAGAGGTGAGAGAGGATTTTAGGGTTCATAATGAACCCTCATAGCTTTTTTACCAACCAAATGGAGCATCCTTTACAAGGAGAGAACAAAGGGTATGGTAGATTGAACTAAATTCCTTGATGAATCTTCTATAAAAACCAGCATTACCTAATAAAAACCTCACTTTCATAACAATTCTAGGTGATGGAAGGTGATGAATGATGTCAACCTTTTATTTATCAACATTAATCCCCCTACCTGAGACTATATGGCCAATGGCTAATCCATGGTTAACCATGAAATGGAATTTTTCCCAATTTAGGACCATATTCATTTCTTCACATCTGAAAAAAAATCTCACCACATTCCTAAGACACCCCTCAAATGTATCCCCAAAGACAGAGAATTCATCCATGAAGACCTCAAGAAAATCGCCTACCATGTCTGAGAAGATTCCCATCATGCACTACTGGAAGGTTCCAGGGGAATTGCATAACCCGAATGGCATGCATTTGAAGAAAAAGGTGCCAAATGGATAGGTGAATGTAGTCTTCCCTTGATCCTCTAGGGAGACCTCAATCTGATTGTACCCCGAGTACCCATCTAAGAAAGAATATAAATCATGACCTTCCACTCTCTCAAGGATTTGGTCAATGAATGGTAAGGGGAAATGGTCATTCTTTGAGAATGATTTTAGCTTCCTATAGTCAATGCAGACCCTCCATACACTACTCATCCTAGTTGGAATAATCTCTCCATCCTTATCAGTTATCACTGCAATTCCTACCTTCTTGGTAACCACATGGATTGGGCTCACCCACTCACTCTCAACTATGGGTAGATGAGACTAGATTTTACAAATTTCAGATGTTCCTTCCTTAATACCTCCATGATATTAGGATTGATTCTCCATTGAGGTTGACAAAATGGCATTGAATCAGATTCTAGAATAATCACATGAGTTCTGATTAGTGGTCTAATCCCAAGAATATCAGACATGGTCCAACTAATGTCTTTCATATGTTTTCTACGGATAACTAGAATCATCCTCTCATGATTGGCTTCAAGATAATAAGAAATGACAATAGGATGTGTTTGATTGTCCCCTAGGAAGGCATACTTTAGTGAATCAGGATGTTTCTTCAATTAAAGATTAGTTTGGTTCATAATTTCAGCAGAAGATTGGAACATTGGATCAAGATCGATTTTTTTCCTAGAGTTTTAGATAGAATCGAATCCCCATGTATATAAGTTTCATCTAAAAGATTGTTTTGATAAGATTTAGGGAAGGAAGTTTGATTGGTCTATATGAATGTGGTTTCATGAAAGGTTTCACTGATTGTTGGACCTATGACTTCATCATAAGAGCAATTTGAAAATGATTCAATCTAAGGAATTAGACTTACATCATTTGAAAAAATAAAATCAATCTCATCCTAACTTAAATATCCATAAAATATTCCTTGATGTTCTATGGATTAATTATCAATTTTTCCTATCATGATTACTTCATGAATGTATTCTTTATCCCCTAGTTGTGAGCTTTCATTATAGATGTTCAAGTCTAGACTCATGTTTCCAAAGGTGATGTTCATGTAGCCATTTCAAACTCGGATAACAGAGTTGATTGTTGTATGGAAAGGAAGACCAAGGAATATTGGGGTTTGTTCCTTATTTACTATGTTTGGATAGTTTTCAAGTACAATGATGTCATCTAGGTAGATGAAGTTTTCAACCTTTACCAAAACATACTTTAAAATTCCCTTTAGAACCCTAATACAATGATCAGCTTGATGAAGTGTTACAGATGTGGGTTGGAGCTCTTCTAGGCCTAACTAGCAGTACACAGCATATGGGATGAGATTGACACTAGCATCTAGGTCACACAAGGCCTTGACAAATTTTCTCTCTTATAATTCAACAATTATGTAAGGGCAACCCTGATCTTTCAACATTGGTGGAATGGTCCCTTGAATGGTGTTACTCACATTAGCAGCCAAAATGACATTGTTTTTATGTGGTAAATTTATTTTAAAAGTGCACAAGTACTTAAGGTACTTTGAGTTGGAAGGTATGTTTTGGATTTCATCAAGAGGGGTAATGTTCAACTTCACTTGTGATAAAATTTCCCTCAATGTTTCACTCCATTCAGGCTTCATTTTCCCCCTCATGCATTGAGGAAATGGGGCAGGTTGTGGAGTTTTTTGTTGAAGAGTTTTTTATTTGACAATGTTATCATGTTTTTTAGTTTGATAATTTGGTTAATTTGAATTTTTATCTAAGTTGGAATATTCATATGGGTTCTGAATTACTTATTCAGGTTTCTCAATTGATTTCCCACTTCTTAAAACAGTCCCAAAATTTAGTTGTTCATGAGTTGTTTGAGTGCAACTTCACTCTCCCCTTTCTTTTTTTTGTGGAATGGCTTGTGTAGGCATGGGTGCCTTTCCATTTTTTATGGTTTGAAGTTCTTGTTTTAGGGAAGATACTTCTAAGTCCATCCTTTCAATTTGTTTGCATAGTTGTTCTAGTAGGCTTTGTGGAAAAGTTTGGGTTGGTGCTTGAAAAGATTGGTTTATCCTTGGGGGTCTTTTTGAGGTGGGATGGTTTGTGGAAATTGGATTAGTGGTTTTTAGTATTGGATAATTTGGGTTTGTAACTAGTTATGGGTTTGTTAGTTCTGATGGGGGTAAATATTTCGTCCCTGTGGTTGTCTAGGTTGTTGGTTATATTTCCAACGGAATCCTAGGTGGTCATTATACCTTGGGTTGAAGGTGTTTTGGTATTGAAGATTTTGAAAGTTCAAATCATTTACATACAATGGGGGTCCTCCTAAAGAACATCTATGATGGATGTAATGGTTGGGAAGTTTTCATTCTTATGGTCATGTTTGTCACAAATTGTGAAAACAAGGTCTATAGTTAGGATTTCATGGACATTCCTAAGCTCTATCTCTAATCCTTCTTAGAGAGTGATGTTAGTTTATCCATAAGGCTTTCCACTTATTTATGTGTATGAATTTGAGTAGTTCATTGTGGATTTTTACAAAAAGGTGTAGTTACCCATGTTTGGTTTTGTTTAGAAAGGATTTCTAGATACTCATAAACATCATTTGGGGGTTTGTTTTTAAAGTATCCTTTACACATCATGTCAATGAATTGTTTGTTCCCCAGGACCAACCCTTTATAAAAAATTCCTACTTGTTTGGGTATAGAAAAATAATAATGTGGAACCATGTTTAGGGTGTCTTTGAACCTCTACCATGTTTCATAGAATGAATCCCCCTCTTTTTCAAAATGGTTTTGAATTCACTTTTTAAGTGCAATTTTTTTTTGATGAGAGAAGTATTTTTTTTGTATAATTATCTTTGAAATTGGTCCAATGAGTGGATTGATTAAGGTCTAAAGGCGTTTATCCAATTTTTAGCTCGATCCTTCAATGAAAAGGGAAGGAGCCTCGTTTAGCTGATTCTAGTTGAGGTGGGGGACACATGGTTACTAAAATGTCAATGAAATCCTTAACATGAAGGTAGGGCATCTCAAACTACATCACGTGAAAGGTTGGAAGATTTTTTAGGACGTGAGGTTTAAAAGTTTAATTGTTATCTCCTATGTAACTGTGTCAAATTCATGAGGGTAATTGGTCTATGATAGAGTGAGGTAGTCATTCATGGTTTGATCAACTACATTCCCTAGGTTTGTAGCTTCTTGATTTTAGTGTCCCATTTGATTTTCCCCAGGATTTACAATTTGATTTCTCAGAATACCTTCCATTATAATTGATTAAATTTTTGAATCTAGAGTATCAAGAATATTAGGATCTAATGAAAACAATCCCCTAGGTTCACTTGAATTTCTTATCCTAGGACTTTCCACCCTAACTAGTTTGTTTGAATTATCGCGGGTGTAGGCGAACATGCACCAAAAAGGAAAAAAGTGAGAAAGAGATCAGATAAGATATCTTGGGTGAGAATAGAAGAATGGGGGTGAGGAAAAAAGGTTTTGGTCTATGGTACATACTTGGTCCCCAGAAATGACACCAAAATTTTATTCACGCTCAAATTTTCCCAAGAGATGAATGTTGAACGGTCCTTGTAGTCTCGTTCGGGTTATCGAATCCACGGAGACCTAAGAAGATACCTAATATACAGAACCTATGAGATAGATTTTTTTCTATGAAGTGGAAAACTTGGTTTTGATTTTAGATGGTTTTAAAGAAAACTAAGAAACCTATGTGAATTCAATTCAATGAAAATGGGTTGATCTTGGGATTATACTCATGGTGGATTTAATGAATTATACTTCTATAGACAATTTTGGTTTTATTAATTCTTGATGAATCCATTCTTATAAATAACACTACCTTCATAATTTCTTAGTTTGATGCCAACTAAACTCAATTATTAATTCCCTACACACTTAGAGAACCAAATTCATGATCTCTTCAAGTTATATGGTCATTTTAGTACATGGATTTAGCTTCCTCAAACACCGTGAAGATAAAGAGTAGAAATAACTGAAGAATGGAAGTGTAAAATTAGTTTTCCAAATAACAAAAATTCATTCATAAAATAACATTCAATAAAAATTTTTTATATTTATACAATCAACACATTAAAGGTTTATCCCTCCAGTTATGATATACTCTCACATGGAATGATCATCCTGTATGGGAAAGAATATCCCCAAATATCGGTGGTACATAGAAGATTATTTAGTTTCCATGGACATATTCTAGAGGTCTATATAAATGGGACACATTTGGAGTTTGGAATTGGAAGTTATGGATGATTTTGTGGGATAACATTCTGGGCCATATATTCTATACCAGATTTTGATATTCTATTTGGGCCGCCTTAATAACCACCATGGAGGCTGAATTAACACTGGATCCTGAAGAATGATTTGTTCATCTATATATATTCTATCATTCCACTAGATTTGGGATTCTTTGGGCATGTATTGCGGACCCCACATTCTCATTAGTGGGCTGGTGTCCCATCTGCCTTCTCCAGAATTATTTCTGTTCATCACCAAATTGCCCCATTATAAATTATGAATCCTCCATTGATCTTTGAATGGAAAATGTTCAAATTTAATTATATATACATTTCCCAAAATATCAAATTAAAATAGGTATAATTACATTCCTTAAAATTAGATGAATCATTGGGCCTAAATTGGTGTACATTAGGTATGAAGTGAGAATTGATGTTCAAAATTAAGATCCACTAAATCATGACCATACGATCAAAAATGAAATTTTAATACCATTTAAATGTAATTAACATATGTGGTTTTATTAGATAATCAGGACACATTCAATATTTATCATTTTGGGGACTTGTCTATTCAAGAGATAGTGAATTTGTATGTGGTTCCATGAAGTATAGTTTTGGATCATGATCCACATTTTATTTCATTGTTTGAGAAAGGATTATATAAGAAACTAGGATATCAGGATTTTCTAATTATATATTTTACTTATAGAAATATGGGAAATTAAAACATCCTATTTAGGTGTTGGAGGACAATATAAAATCATGTATCCTTGACTTTTTTGGATTTTTGGAGAGGTACTTAGAGATTATTGAATTTTCCAATACAAATAGATACTAGGAAACTATTACAATGAAACTATATGAAGTGTTATATGGTAGGAAATGTAAATCAACGTTATGTTGTATGGAGGTGGGTTTGTTAGTGTTTTAGGGACTGAGTTTCCTATAGGAGTTATCATAAAAGGTTAAGTTTATTCGTAAACCTATGGATACAAATACAATTTTACAAAATTATTATGATGATTAACATTGTTGACCTCATTATTTCATTGTGGAAAACCATCTATTCTTTTTAGTGTCACTAAGAATAATACATCATCATTTTCAAAAGCTGGTAAAGTTAGAACTCATGTTTTTTGGACTGTTTGAGATTGTGAAGAAGATCATATTGGCGACAAATTTATTAGGTCTTACACAGTGGTATTGCTTTGTGTATAATGTTTTTCATCTGTCTTTAATTTTTAATTATCACCATGACCATTATCATTTGATAGATATTGATGATATCGAGTTTTATGTTGATGTGTTATTTGGGAGAATCCAATTCATTATGTGGATCAAAGTGATAATGTTTTATGGGGGGAAATATCATGTTTTTTGTCCAAGTTTTGTGGTGGGATGGTCGTGTTTAAGGGACAAAATAGGAGAGGGAAGCATATATGTGGGCCTAGTGGCTTGAAATTTTCACCTCATAGACCTCATGATACTTGGTAGTGAACTTTAGGGTGAGATGATATATGTTTGGTATATTTTAAGATACTATCCTTTATTAGGATGTCTCATTCTCTTTTTAGATATTATATTACATTTTTTTGATCACAAATTTTTTAGATCTTTTCTTGGTCTCATTTTAGTTTACTTTGTATAATTTTGGAATCTACTGGGGCTAAACATAGTTCACACATAGTTAGGTAAAATTAAATGGTTTCCCTAGAAATCGGTGCATGCAATTTTGAGCCACATAAAGGGGGGAAATGTTTTGAACAAACCATGTCAACACACTCACAAAACTAGTAAACCTATAATAGAGGGGGACTTTACAATTGGTGAACCGTTTCTTAAAAAACGTGGCCACCTAGTGAAAATCATTCACCCCAGGATAGTAGGGGTGCAAAATTAGTTAGAATAGTTTTTCTAATAGTGCAAATAATCTAGAAAACTATTAGAACGAAATTTTAATTCTCCAAAAAAATTAATTAATTTTTTTAAAACCCCCAGTTTATATCCCCAATCAACCCTTATTGTAACGTCCTGGATCCGGGTGCCACTCAACGGGTGCCCCGAACCCGGCTCACCACATGACCTCAAGCGCATTTTCCCAAACACCATAGGCTACCGACTAGCAGCAAGGGACCATGTCTGATAGTGGGGAAACTATGCCCTCATTTGTCAAAGTGTAGTACAGTGGAATGAAATAAAACATACAGTAACAGTGGAACCAGTAAACCATACACTACTGAAATAAACAACTGTAGTAGATATGGCCAACTAGTATGTAAAATGGTACAAAATGCCTCAAATTCTATGAAAACATCCAGAACATGTTACAAAACAATATAGTGCAGTACAAGTACATAAAGACAAATCAGAACAAAATAGCTGGTAGCATCGTGAGCCTCAGCCCGGTATCAGGCTCCCATACTCCTCAGTAGAAATCAAGTACCTGTATAAGGACCCTTGAACTTATCTACACCTATAAAACGTAATATGTTCAGGCCAAAAAGGATGACCCAAACAGGGTCTGAGAAATAAATCACAGTAGGCACCCACTGAAGGCCAGTGCTCAACTGAGTGTAATCATGAAACAATAGTGTGAAAAAGTAAATGCAATAAACTAAGAAGTAATCAAAAGTAACTAACATACCAGTTTGATTACCATTTTAATATCCATTTAATCAGTTAATTTAAAATATCAACACAGTGAGTATTCTAAGTAAACAACCAATGTCCTCAAACATATAAACCCCTACCCTCAGGTAAAGAGAATACAAATTCATGAATCTGCCCACAGGCATACAGATATTTCCCTCGGGTGTACAAAGGTGTTTCCCTCAGGCACAGAGTCTATTACCCACAGGCACAGAAGAAGTTTCCCTCATGCTAATACAATCATTCTCTCAGGATATAGTAAAACAATTCCCTCAGGCACAAGTAACTGGGCCATGACCAACATGTAAATAAGCAATTCACATACAGTTCCTCTCAGGGAAAAAGTAATGTGAAAAATAAATAAGGCATACCCTTGGGTATCCTTGGCAAATGGATAAAGAGAGGAACGCACCCCTGGGGTTGTCCTGGATCCAAGCAGTGATCCCAAACAACATTTTAATATCACATTTAATTACCTATACAATTCTAGGAATTTAAATAGCTTTGGCCTCAGCCACACGACACCCCAACATGGTTTCATAGCACAAAAAATGCACAAAACGCAACACGGTTGTAAAATAAACACCAAGCCACCTACCTTAAACACCAATGAAAGGTTTATGTGAACGTCAATTCTAGAAAGGCCCATGAACGACGTAGATCCATGAGGTTCCAATGAGGTCGATAGTGTAGAAAATGGATTCCCAACAAGCACTCGACATATATCGAAATATCCGGCCTCCTTATCATAAGCTCCCATCCGGTTATAAGCCTTCCCTGTAAATAGGGGAGGCTACTGCCCATTTTAAGTGAAAAAAACAAAGTACACGGCGTGTATTTCCAAGTACACAGCATGTACTCCCCATTTTTAACTGTTCCTATGGAGGCTTCCCGCCAGCATGGCACTGTTCACCTACCAACTTGACTGCACGACATGTCTCCTTGAGTACACAGTGTGTTCTATCGTACAGTTGGCCACCTACTTACTATTCACCTACTGACTGACTACACGACATGTAAAGGACCACTACACGGCATGTAGTTGGTTCCTACAGCCTTCGTCGCCGACCTGGTCACACACCCCGTGTACTCATCCCACACGGCCAAAAGTACACAGAGTGTGGAAATGTAAATGACGTGTACTTCCAAAATTTGGGATTTTCCCCCATTTTCCATATTTCCTCAAAAACACATAAAGAAAAGAGAAAAGAAGAAACCCGTACCTCAGAAATAAGAACCGTGTTCTTAAAAACATCCCCCCTTGAAGTAATTCATCCCCAAATTGCCCTTCCAACAGTGGTGAAGATATAGCGAGGAATAACTTAGGCCACTGAGCACGTATATCGGTCTCCCACTCCTAGGTTTCGTCCTACACTCAGTCATGTTTCCATAGCACCCGTATGAGAGGAACTGACTGGCCTTGGAGAACATTCCTGCTCCTATCAGCAATACGAATCATATGATCCTCAAAGGACACATCTATTTCAAGATCAACCTCCTTAGGCTGAAAGACATGAGATTTGTCTGAATGATTGTAGCACAACTGAGATACATAGAAGACATCGTGCATGGCCTGATACCTCCGAGGTAACTGAAACTGATAAGCAATCAGCCAACTCTCTCTATAATCTCTTATGGCCCCACATACCTCGGTGAAAGCTTACCCTGTCTCCTAATCCGCCTGTGTCCCTGCCTCGGTGAAACATGCACGAAAACTTGATCCCCGACCACGAACTCCAAGGGTCATCTGTGGGGATCAGAAAAAGACTTCTGACGAGACTACGTTGTAACCATCTGCTTCTGAATCAACTGGACATACTCAGAAGTCTCCTGCATGAGACATGGTCCCAGTAAAGCTGCCTCACCTGCCTCTAACCAGCACAATGGTGATCGGCACTGCCTACCATATAAAGCCTCGTAAGGTGCATCTCAATAGTTTCCTGAAAACTATTATTGTAGGAAAACTCGACTAGGGGTATATGCTTCTACCAAGATCCCCCAAAGTCCAGGACGCAAGATCGCAACATGTCCCCCAACACCTGTATCATACACTCTAACTAGCCATCGGTCTGAGGGTGGTAAGCTGTGCTCAGAAGCACCTGTGTACCGAGTGCCCTCTGAACACCCTTCCAGAAATTAGATGTAAAACGGGCATTCCTATCTGAAACGATAGAACGAGGGACCCCATGAAGAATTACTATCTCTCAGATATACAACTTCCCTAGCTCGTCAACTCCAAAGGTCTCCTTGATCATCAAAAAGTGAGCTACCTTCGTGAGTCTGTCCACAACAACCCAAATGGAATCATTGCCTCTAGGTGTCCTATGAAAACCAGTCATGAAATCTATCGCGACATCATCCCATTTTCACTCCAGGATGGGTAACTGCTGTAACAGTCCAGTTGGCCTCTTATGCTCCGCCTTCACCTGCTGACAGGTGGAACACCTCGTAACAAAACCAGCTACATCTCTATTCATACCCAGCCACCAGTACTGATTTCTCAAGTCTCGATACATCTTTGTAACTCTGGGATGAACTGCCCAAGCTGAAGCATGAAACTCCCGCATCAGCCTCTCACGCATATCCCCTAGAACCCATACATGTCCATGGAAACACAGGACCTCATCATCACCTATCGTCAAACAAGGACGAGGGTCCTCGCTTTCCACCGACTCCTGTAGTTTTAGGTCTTCTGAATCTGATAGCTATCTCATTCTCACTCTATCCAGGAGGGTAGAGGAAATACCTAAAGATGAAAGATAGGTCTTCCCCTGAATGTCATGAACCTCCAAATGCATCTCAGAGAACAAATCCATAAGTTTCCATTCACCACTGGCCTCCTACACTACCTGTATCGGAGTCTTCTTGGTCAGTGCATCAGCTAATGCATTACCTTTACTAGGTGTATAGGCAAGCTAAAAATCAAAGGAATGAAGGTATTTGACCCACCTTCACTTCCTCATATTCAATTCACGCTGATTAATGATATACCTGAGGATTTTTTGCAAGGTAAAAACCACAAAATGTTCTCCCAATAGATAATGTCTCCAACAGTAGAAAACATGAACAACTACACCCAACTCGAGGTCATGCGTCGGGAAATTCCTCTCATGTGGCCTCATCTACTGAGACCCGTATGGAAAAACTTGATCGCCCTGCATCAACACAGCTCCTAGTCCAATCCCTGATGCATCACAGTAAACTGTATAGCTCTGCCCCTACTCTGGGAGTATTAGGATTAGTACTGATGTTACCTTTCTCTTCAGCTCCTTGAAGGCTGTCTTGCAAGCTTCTGACCAAACGAACTTCACACCCGTCTTAGTCAATCCTGTAAATAGCCCTGCTAAGTGGGAAACGTTCTGTATAATGAACCTCTAGTAACCAGCCATCCCTAAGAAACATCATATATCAAACACAATTTTAGGATTCTCCCAGGAAACTACTACTCTCACCTTCTCTAGGTCTACTCCAACTCTTGCCTCTGAGATTATATGACCCAGGAAGTATATCTAGTCCATCCAAAAGTGGCACTTTGAGAGTTTAGCATATAGACAATGCTATCTTAGTGTACTGAATACGATCTCAAGATGGGTGGCATGGTCGAGTCGAGTGTGAGAATACACCAAGATATCGTCCAAGAATACTACCACAAAAGAATCCAGATAAGTATGAAACACACGATTCATCAGAGCCAAGAAATCATCTGGCGAGTTCGTGAGTCCGAACAGCGTAACCGTATACTCATATAGACCAAACCTTCTCCTGAATGTTGTGAGAGGTATATCAGGTGGTGTAATGCGCAGCTGATGATATCCTGATCTCAAGTCAATCTTTGAGAACACTTGTGCTCCATGAAGTTGATCAAAAAGATCATCCATCCTTGGCAAGGGATATCTATTCTTGATCGTCAACTGGTTCAGCTTTCGATAATCCATACAATGTATAAGGGTACAGTCTGCCTTCTTCGCAAAGAGGACCGGAGAACCCCAAGGAGAAGTACTGGGTTGGATAAAACCCTTTGCCTATAACTCCTCTAACTACCTCTTGAGCTCCCGAAACTCTAGTGGGGCCATCTTATAAGGAGGAATGGACACCGGTGCATCTATTGGCAGAAGATCAATAGAGAAATCCACCTCACTCTCTGGAGGAAGACCTGAAAAGTCATCTAAGAAGACATCCCTGAAACGATCAACCAATGGAGGGAAATCCGTCTGACAAGTCCCCTAATCATCCAGATATAAACTCGCCATCTGGGTTGTGACTCCACCTCGCCCATGATTCTCTGGTCCAGGTCGACCGTCTTGAACATCCCACCCACCCTTGTATAGAAACACTCTGCCCTCCGGTGACGTGAAACTCACTCTGCGACAATAGTAGTCCAGAAAAACTTGAAAGTGAACCAACAAGTCCATCCTGAGAATGACATCATAGCTCGTCATCTCTAGGACATAGAGGTCCCAAAGGAAGTGACACCCACCCACCTCAAGGGGAAATCCTTGCATTTATTCACACAAGCCGTTCTAGTCCCCAACAGATTGTCTAGCTTCATGATATTAGAATAAGTAGAAACACAGAGCCCAAGGATCTCCACTATGAGTACAGATATTAAACTATGTGTATTACCCATATCAAAATGTACTAAAGATAGAATAGAAGATACTAGAATAGTACATTTGACAGTAGAAGGTCCGAGATCCTTCTCATGTTGGGTCGGTTGCACTACATATGCCTGCCCAGTGGCGCGGCCCTGCAACACTACCTGATTACCCTGTGCAGAACTGCCTTGCTGCCTCTGAGATCCTGGTGTCTGGCTACCACGGCCACGACCACCATCTCTACCTGCATGCCCTGTCGTATTCCAGTTCCCTGACTGGTAAGAATCCATTACTCCAACTCCCGCTTGCGGAGTCTGTACAGAACCCCTCTCACTAGTCACTGGTAGAAACGCCCTGAAAAAGCGCTGTAGATGACCCATCTTGCCGCAAGCTCGGCATTCCACTAGGTCTCGTGAACACTGAGGTCTCTTGTGAACCTCCTTACCACACTAGTAGCAACTGACATGGCCACCTAAAACATATCTCTGGCTGGTTCTTCCACCCTGAGAGAAGTCTATCTGTCTCTTCCTATTTCCAATAGAAATAGTACCAGTAACTGGTGATGGACCGCCCTGGACCACACCACTAGATTGCCGCAGGTTCCTCTCGGTAATCAACCACTGGTTCATAATAGCGTGTACTGAAGGCAAACTTAAAACATTTACCAGAGCTTGGATGTCATAATGAAGACCATCCTCAAAACGTATGGCTCTCAACGTCTCATCACCCACCAGAATGGGTGCAAAACGATGAAGCTCGGTGAAACGAGCAAAATAGTCCATCACCGACATAGAACCCTGCTGAAGATTCATGAACTCCTGAGCTATATCTACCCTCAGCATCTCTGGGAAGAAGAATTTGTAGAAGACTGCCTGAAAATCCTCACACTCCATGTCTCTGTGATGCTGTGAATGGGTGGTAACTTCACACCACCTCTTGGCAGAATCACGCAGCATGTAAGTCGTGAGCTTGACCCTCCACCCTGGAGGCATCTCATGATGCTCAAAAATAGTCTGCATCGATCCTATCCAATACTCTTCATCCTGTGGTCCTCCATCCCCTGAAAATGTAGGCGGATGCTGCTGCTGAAAGATACGATTCAACTCAGCCATAGATGTGGCAGCCGGCGGTTCTCCCTAAAAGGTCTGCATGAAACGCATAAAGCCTTCACAGAACTATGCCTCTGTGCCTGTGTCCGGTATAATGGCTGGCTCTGCATCTGGGTCTGCTAGAGGATCCACTGTTAGCCCATGTCCCACTATCTCTGGAGTATAGTCGTCACCGCTCTCCTGGTGAACAACACGTGGTCGTCTCGGCGACATGACACTACAAGGTCAAAAACATGCCCTTAGAACAAGGTTAACAATGACTGATAATGAAGAACCACAAAAGGAAACAGGAGGAATAAGGCATTCAAAATTTTCAAAACAAGACTACACAGAATGTATATTGACTACACGATGTGTAATTGACTTATTTTCCCCTACGCAGGTCCATTTACATGGCTAAGAAACATTTATCCCGTGGTACAAAACTACACGACGTGTATAAAATCTACACGGCGCGTATGGTGAAATTTTCCAACTGCCCATGTCATTTGTGACATAGCTGACTACTCGGCTTAACACTACAAGGCATGTTAAACCCACACACGGTGTGTAAACCACCTCGTTTCCGAGCCACATAGTTTACTCCACACGGTTTGTCCTCGGAGAAGACTACACGGCGTTTCCCACAGGTACATGGCGGGTACTAGACAAGCTACGCCGACCCGTGTTGTTAGTTACACAGCTGGATAAATGGCTCATCCTACATAGTGTGTTCTATATACACACGGTGTGTACTCAAAAGGATTACCCCGACCCGTGTTGTTAGTTACACAGCTGGGTTCCCATGTCACACTACACATCGTGTTCCATAGTGGACATGGCGTGTAAGTCTTAAGGTTTCCTTCAACAACACGGCGGACACTGGGTCAACACTACACGGTGTGTACAGAACCACACGGCGTATTTTCCCCAAACTCTTTCCTTCCCCGTGTCTCCACCCACATGGTTTGTGACATGGGAAGAGACTACACAGAGTGTACTCTGTGTACACGGTGTGTACTCAAAAAGTTTATTTTTCTTCTCGAACAGAAGACCATACAAAGCATGTTTATGATACAACACGGCATGTATACTAGGAATTCTAGATAGTATACCTCAGAAAAATCCCCATAACCCAGAAAACACTGGAAAACAACACCTAAGTGTCAAATTCTGATCTGTGAGGGCCCATAATCCCCACGAATCAAAGTTTGACATCTTATCTGTGTTATAACATAATAAATAGTAAATGATCCACCAATTTACGGTTCATGAGGGCCCATACACCCCAAGAACCAACGTTTGGCGTCCATTCTATAAATTAGATCATATTAAATACCCTATCACATAGTAGGTATTTATCAAGCAGCTATCACAACGACATGCTCTTCTAGCACAACAACTATCACAACAACATGCAATTTCTAATGCACCTACATGGCATGGAAACTATGCATAACATGTGATTTCTGTCATGTGCCTAAGTGATGCATGAGATGACATACCATCATCTCATTGGATTGGAACTAAATAGAACTCATGAGTAAAATATAAACAGCACAATACAAGTGCGTCACCCTTCGGTGAAAAAAAAATCAATAGTAAAATTGCAATTTCAGTAAAATTGCAATACGAGGTAAATTGGATTTTCCCTGTACACAGGTTAGCTACGGTCGGGAACAACTTATTACCAACCATTGTTCTCATCTTATCCATGAATAAGGCTCCAAATAGTAAGTCAAAGAGAAGAACTGCCTCTAATAGCAATTTACAACGTCCCGGATCTTGGTGCCATTCAACGGGTGCCCCGAACCCGTTTCGCCACATGACCTCAAGCACATTTCCAAAACACTAGAGGCAGTTGACTAGTAGCGAGGGCCCAGGTTTGATAGTGGGGAAACTATGCCCTAATTTGTCAAACTACAGCACAACAGAATGAAATAAAACATACATCAACAACAGAAGAAGTAAACCATACACTACTTAAATAAACAACTGCAGTAGATATAACCAACCAATATGTAAAATGGTATAACATGCCTTAAATTCTATGAAAGCAGCCATAACCTGTTATACAACAATATAGTACAGTACAAGTACAGAAAAAAAAAACAAAAAAAATAGCTAGTAGCATCACGAGCCTCAACCCGGTACCATGCTCCCCTACTCAGTAGCAATCGAGTACCTGTATAAGGACCCTTGCCCTTATCTACACCTACAGAAACCTATTCTGTTTGGGCCGAAAAGCATGACCCAGATAGGGTGTGAGAAATAAATCCCAGTAGGCACCCACCAATGGATCTTGCTCAACTGTGTGTAAACATTCAACAATAGTGTACAGAAGTAAATGCAATAAACTAAGTAGTACTCAAAAGTAACTAACTTACCAGTTTGAGTTCCATTTTAATATCCATTTAATCATTTAATTTAAAATATCACCATAGTGATTATTCTAAGTAAAGATATAATGTCCTCAGACATGTAAACTCCTACCCTCAGGTAAAGAGAATCCAAACTCAAGAATCTTCCCACAGTCATACAAATATTGCCCTCGGGCGTATGAAGGTGTCTCCCTCAGGCACATAGTCTATTTCCCACAAGAACAGAAGAATTTTCCCTCATGCTAAGAGAATATTTCCCTCATGCTAATACAGTCATGCCCTGAGGCTATAGTAAAACACTGCTATCAGGCACAAGTAACTGGGACATGCCCAACATGTAAATAAGCAGTTCACATACAATTCCTCTCAAGGAAAATGTAATGCGATAAATAAATAAGGCAAACCATCGGGTATCCTGGCAAAATGACTAAATAGAGTAATGAACCCCTAGGGTGGTCCTGGATCCAATTAGTGAACCCAAACAACATTTTAATATCAGATTTTATTAACTATACAATTTTAGGTATTTAAATAGCTATGGCCTCAGTCACACGACACCCCAACATAGGTACGTGGCACAAAAATGCACAAAACACACAACAGTTGGAAAATAAACACCAAGACACCTATCTTAAACACCAACGAATGTTATTCGTGAATGTCAATCCCAGAAACGCCCAAGAATGATATAGATCCGTGTGGTTCCAACGTGGTCGACAGTGTAGAAAACGGATTCCTGATGAGCGCTCCGCGGATCTCCAATGCTCCAACCTCCTTATCTCGACCTCCCATCCGGTTCTAAGCCTTCCATGTGAACAAGGGAGGCTACTACCAATTTTAGGTGAAAAAACAAAGTACACATCGTTTATTTCCAAGTACACGGTGTGTAATCCCAATTTTTTAACTTTTGCTCTGGCGGCTTCCCGCCAGTAGGGCATAGTTCACCTGCCGACTTGACTGCACGACATGTATCCTTGAGTACACAGCGTTTTCTCTTGTATAGCTAGCCACCGCCTTACTATTCGCCTTCCAACTAACTACACAGCGTGCCAAGGACCACTACACGGTATATAGTCAGTTACTACACCCTTCATCGCCGACCTGATCACACGCCCCGTGTACTCATCCCACATGGCCAAAAGTACAGGCCGTGTGGAAAAGTACACGACGAGTACATCCAAAATTTGGTATTTTTCCCCATTTTCCATATTTCCTCAAAAACACTTAAGGAAAAGAGAAAAGAAGAAACCCATACCTCGGAAATAAGAACTGGGTTATTACACTTATAATCCTAATATGATTTACATTTCTCTTTTAGGATATATTGAGGATTCCTTGGCCTCTCAAACACATTCTATTTATAATCAGATAACCATTTAAAAAAATTGACACCCCTTAGATATATCATTCCTTACATAATTCTGATTTTTCCCAACATTATTTCACAAATTTTAGAGAAGGAGGAGTCTTCCCACTGTTGATGGTATAGATCTATATTTTAATAGATCTTGTTTCATTGTATTTTGAACCATGTTTTTCATGAAACATCTTCTTATCCATTTTAATTTCATCCATTATACATATAATTAAGGTATAAATGTAGGGTGTGTTTTTTAAAGACCAATAGATAGATGGTATATATATTATTTCCCACAGTATTGATGTTTTTATTTTGTAAGTAACTGTCACTTTGTGTTTCATTTTTTCACGATTATATTTTGGTTAATAAAAGTAAACTGAACCCTATCCTAAATGTGAGACCTTATAGAGACCCATTGGATCCATTAGAGATTATATAATGGGGTTTAATGGAATCCAAAGGGGTGTACTAATTACTTAAATATGGTGAATGTGATATTTAGAAAGGAAATTAGTAGTTTTATGGATATGAAGAAAATACATGTTTCCTGATTTGAGAATGGTATTTAAAGGTTTGGATGGATTAACTTTGACGGGTTAATGAGATGTGTAGTAATTAATGGTAAATGTATTAATGAAATATTTCCCATGATGCTTCTTTTGTTAAAATAAAATAACTATGGTTATTTTTAATAAATGAAATGCTACACCGTGTTTCTAATGATTGAATATAGGGTCACTAATATTGAACATTGATATATATATATATATATATATATATATATATATTTGAACAATGTGATGTGGGTGTTGGTTTGATTATCCTCATCTTTGGTGTGCTATAATGATGTTCTAAACTGCTGATACATGATTTTTAATTTGTGCTAGACTGATATTTTATGTACCTGGGATTTTGGTTCTATATTAGCGCTCTAGGTACAGGTGATATTGGTGCTATACTGATACTCCAAGTACCTGTGATTTTGGTGCTAGACTGATTCCCTACATACCCGTGATATTTTTGTTTGACTAACGCTTCAAATACCTATGTTAATGACTATATACTGAAGATCCATGTATCTGTGATAATGGTAGATAGGTTGATTCTCTAAGGAACCAAAATTAAATTATAATGAATTTGAATAAGGAAAGTTCGTTAATGAATATATTTATAAATCCCTATGAGAGACAGTTCATACTTCGACATGGGAAGAAGAATGTATGATTAGCTCAGGTGTCCCCATGAACCTAAGGTCCAATGTGGTTAAATAAAAAATAACAAATATAGAACCTGTTTAATTTTATCATTTTTATATTTTATTCTTTATACAACTGAATACACTATTGTAGATTGGTTATTACTTTAGATGTCCATAGTGGGGGTATATTAAGTGGTCTACACCCTACCCGGTCCACCCATTGGTACCTAGGGAGACTTTATGTTTAGAAGATAGATTAAGTTCAGGAGGCCTATGATAGATGGATGAGCTGGGATTCAGGATAGAGAATGGATGATGTTACCATAAATCATGTCAGGACTTAGTGTGGAGTTGTCAAATTTTCCTTCTTTTGGGTTTTGAGTCGACACTTAACACATATATGGAAAGATATATCTACTTCATTGGTTTGTGGTCATTTTATATAGTTTTTGGAATCTTCATGTGATACTGAATCATTATTGGATATTGGATATTATTGATTGTTATATACATTGTTTCCATTATTTAATAATTTATTTTTTGTGTATTACTTTGATAACGAGGGTATAGTCTCCATACATTTCATATTAGACCATCACTGCTAGTAACATACCTATATACTATGGGGATGAATGTTTAAAGACCTACAATAAATTGGCTTGGGGAACATGTATGTGGCACCCAGGTCAAGTCATTATAGTTTTATGGTCATTTTAAATTTTTAGTGATGTCTTTTGTTTATATAAATACTCAAATAATTTTCAAAAAACATACGAATTATATTTTTTTATCCTTACCTTAATCCCTTAATAGTATTGTACATTGATGATATAATTATGTTATGATGATCATACATGGAACATAGGAATAATTTGATTATTAAATTAAAAACACTATTAAAATATTATTTTTATCACAAAAAACTCAATTTTTCACTTATGTATCATGGAAGTTAGTTTTATAGGTCATGTGGTATCACATACTATTATTGTTCTTGATCTAGAAGAGGTTATGTTAGTATTTTTGTGGAGTTTATTAGGTGTTTTCTCAGTATTACTAGTTATTTTGGATTCATAATTTAAGACTTCTCTGGATTAATAGTTTTAATGAAAAATTTTATTAAGAATTGTGTTAGTTTTTGTGGGATAATATATATATAAAACAAAATTTCAAAAATATATAAAGCATCTTACATCATTACCTATAGTTTTCTCAACTGAGAAAGGCATATATTATAGAGTGTATTTTGATTTATCTATCTTCTGGTTGTGATGTTTGGTAATTAAAGAAGATTGGGTTGTGACTATGCTTCTGGATATCTTTAACTCGTGAAAGAAATTACACATCTCATTATTTTTAATTTGAAAATTTTGGATCATTTTATTAAATGTTTTCTTCACTACATGTTCAATGAGATATTTGTGGTATATACTTACCAAAAAAGTTTTAGGTATGTATTTTCTCATCAAGATTGGGATTTTTATGTGAACAATATTGGTGGTGTGTTTATCATATTTTTAATTCTAGATAATATATAATCCAAGAAAATATATAATTTTTTTTATAATTTAATAAATAATTCATAGTAATAGGGGATGTCTGAATCAAAAGTGAAGTGTCAACTTATAATCCTCATATTATATTTTCCCTTGGATGTGATGACCCATGTTAGTTGATTTTAGTATCTTTCATTATTACCTCTTATTTGATATTATGAGTAATGTATTGTTTGGGTACATATTCTAGGTACCAATTTATTTTTTGAGAATTGGTATGGTTAGAAGAATATATCTAGTAATACCAAAGATGAAAATTATATCCTTCACTTAAATGGATGATTGGTAGTTTGATTCTCTTGAAAGAAGAGGTGATGTGTAAATATCATATTTAAAAGTGAATTTTCACTAAATATTGAATATGATATACAATCATGTATGATTTCAATTGTGGTCTCTAAGGATGAATTATGTAATTATAGAATATATTTTATGGTGTCTTACCTATCATATAGTAAATTTAGATAATAAAAGACCTTATTTAAACATTTTCTATTCTATTATGGAAAAGGGATGAATTCATGAGTATTGAATAATGGGTCTTATAAGATATACTAATGGTGGATATAATTTTTTGGAGATTTTGGAGTAATTGATTAAGGTACCTCATTTCTTATTGGCCCATTATATATTATACGTAGATAATTTGGGTAAATATTAGGTTCTTGAAATAGAGATATTTCATAGATTACCTATTAGTATTATGTATGATAAAGTTTCATGATTTATTTCTCAATTTTAGTTGATACCTTAGAAATTTGTTTTACAAATGTGAAGTTGAGTACTACATTCCATCCATATACATATTTTTAGTTTAGTATAGTATACATATTATATAATATATGTTAAGGGTGTATATCATTGATTTTTATGGAGATCAATAGTATCCTTAGTCTTTAGTAGAATTTTTATAGAAAAATATTTCTCAAATTTATATCCTTATATCTGAATTCCAGGACATATATGGAAGTCCAAGTATGACTACATTATATTGGATAGAATTGGGGTAATCATCACTACATGGGCAGAGTGTTTTAATAGATAACTAAGTGATATTATTTTTTTTGGAAATTTTTTAATAGATGGATGTTGAAAATTATCTTATACTGGAAATAGATATTGATTGTTATAATTTTTAATAGATGGTTGAATATTTCTATGAGTTTAATCTCAGTATGTAAATCATACATTGAGAATGTAAATAAATATAGTTAATAATTTTTCGTATGTATTTGGATTTCAGGAATGTATTAGGAAAGTGGGATATTGATTGTATTCACCTTGGTGGTTTTTTTTTTGAAATTTATGATATTTTTCATATATTTATTTGTCCAATTACAATGTAGATGCTTCTCATGTTGATAAATTTGATGATAAAAATTTGGAACTCATTAATATGTTAATGGATTGACTGGTATATATTTTTAGTTAGAGTGAGAAAAAACTACATGGGAAATCAATACTATTAGCCCAAATCTTGAGAAAAAAAGGGGAGTCTCATGAAGATTTGTAGGAATAAGAAAATAATATACAACATTAATATATTTATTTTTCACTAGAGATGCTTCATGATGCTTCCCAATGATGAAAAACATTATGGGGGTTTGTGTAAATTTTTTAAAATTTTAGGTTTGATTTAATAATTTAATCTATCATCTGTATTTTTTTGGTTTATTTATCAATTTAATTAGTAATTATTAAGAGTTAAAGGTGGATTAAAGGATGTAATGGAATGGAGGTGATTTTTAATTTCAATGAAATATACTAGTGGGCACCTAAAAAGAGGCTTCCAAGTACCCAATGACATTTCAAAGGTGAAGGGTATCTCTGTCTTATCCAGGAAGATAGTAAATAGCACCAGGTACCCAATAAATATTAACACTTTTTTAAATTGATTAATTTTGTTTATTAATTTGTTTTTATTTTAATTAATTAATCCTTATACAATACACTAAAATTAGATAACCTAAATAGTACTTGGGCCGATCGAGTCACAAAACCACAGATCTTCCTCCTTATATGGTTGAGGCTACTAACTATCTGTGATATTCAATTTTCATTGTTAGGGAGACTACATGGGAAACTCACATCAAATAATTTTATATGAATAGTAGAATCATCACCCATATTGGATAATGAGATCTGAAATATATGAAATTATAACTACAATCAAACCATAATTAATAAACATACACCAATTCCATATCAATTGAACATATAAGTTATACAATACATACATCATGATTACCCACTCAAATGATAACATTAAAAATAAATAAAAGAACAAAATAAAAAATAATTTCTACCATATCTCCAACATCCTCCTCAATCCCATTTATAAACACCTTTTAAAAACTATGATGCAAACCATTGTACATCTTATACTAAGGAATTCAAAAAATCTATAAAATATGCATTTCTATCGAAGAGAAAATGAAGGGTGTGATAAATAAATATTAGTGGGGAACCACTAAAAAAACCTTTAATATATTTCATGATATATTGGCATATGTATGAGAAAAAATAAATAAATCATGGACTAAAAATATTTATGAAAATAGGTAGGGCCATCATATTATAATTATGACACCACTAAACCTGACCATACCTAGTTAATCATACCTTGTGTTCCATGAACATAATATCACTAATGACTATAAAAATTTCATATAATATGAGAAAATAATTTGCAATATATAATTTTTTAATGATACCATATGGTTTCCAAGACTAGTTATCAACCAATAAATCGATTCTAAATAATTACTAATGGTTACCTAGGCCCTCTAATGATTTATCTATGAGCTCTAAATAATTATAGATTATGTAAAATGATGTTTTTTGATCAAAACATGTGTACTAAATAATAAAAAATATGGTCCAAGGATCTCTAGTAGTCTAACCATATTAACCAAAATAAACTTCTAGATAGAATCTTGGGTTTTATTCTAGTCAGAACAAGAGCACAAAAAAAATTATAGATCAAATACTACGGTAATTCTCATTATGATAATGGGTGGTAAAAAATGAATGTTGGAATCTAGGGAGCTATTCCCTCAGAATATGGATGAAAAAAATATTGATGGAATCTCACAGTCTCTGTTTATTTGTCCATGAGTGATAAAAAGTGAACTACTAAATGACCAACATAAAAAAATTATGAGTTATCCCTCATATCTCTCTTACGTACAAAGAACTATCATTGATAATCATCACCCCATATGAATTATATAAAATAAAAATGTTAGTATAATATTGAATATATAAATGGATTATATAATTGAATTCCTATATCTCAGTTAGGTTCTCACAAATCACATGTACGACATCAGAAATCTTATTTTTGTGCCTTTATTATCTCTTCACATAGAATACCTCATTTATAAGTTATCCCCTCATCCTATAATTAATAAAATATAACTATCCATGTTCCATATAAAAAATCATTGTACCAATCTACACCCTCCATCTATTCCTTCTCATTGTGAATAACCAATTTTCTCGATTCCATTCAATGATTTATGGTTTTTACCTTAATGATCAACTAGTTTTCAATTCCCATATTAGTTTTACTAATATTATAGTCCATTTATAATTTTTTTACGAACTTATATTAAAATTATTTACTCGGATGTATACAATAAATCTCCACTATGGTCGGGAAATCTTAGGGTTATACCCACACTACCACAAACACTGTGGCTTTTAGATAACCCATTTCCAATATAGCCCCTCACCATATCCCAAAAAAAGGAATATATTAATCTCATAAGTAATTCCATGGTCCCAAATATATCATTTTGAATTTTTCCTTTGGTAAATTATTCACGTGACAAAAACCCATGTACAATAAAAAAATCCACTTCTAACCCACTTAAAATAGGTTTTCCACATTATAGGGATCTGTTCTGCTGCCTAATCAGTTATTTTGAAAAAATCACTTCCCATCTCCTTATACATTCCTGAGGAAACTAATACATGTATTTTCACAATCCTCTTCAGTACAAAAGACCCATTTTGGATATAATTATAATGGACTAATCCCACTCCCCTTAGCAGGACACTCATTCGGTTATTCTTACATTTTTCTACAGGTAAGACAGCTTATTCTAGTCAAATAAGACCCTTTATTCAATTCAAGTCACCTAATAATAAGGCCCATTAATGACCAAACCATCTTAAATTCACTATTCCTATGTTTAAATAATATTTCGGTGACCAACATTAAAATAAATTTATCTTCCTCAATTTAATAATTTCCATCATGGACCAAGACTATGCGAAATACTATTATTCCATGAGCTCAAATATCATAGAACATACCCATAAAATTAATTATAATCATTTATAGTTATTTAAATAGTTTTTTCAAAGAGGTATAAGTGCTAAAATATCATCTATAGATACAGAAACACCTAAACTATGACTAACAACATGCAGAAAATTTATAGAATGTATCCAACATTTTAATAATTAAAATCCCTACCACTGGGAGCCCAATTATCCTTTATCACCTTGAAATGAAAAAATACAAATTTAATTCACCCACAAAAATACCTCCAAAAAATGATTAATAACAATGTGTGTTCATCATTCCTTGATGTCCTCTATCCATCCCATGTCAAATCCCTTTGATTGGGATGATTTCACCATACACGAGTGGAATTTTCATTCGATACCTTTCCCATAATCATGAAAAACTAGAGGGAAACATAGATGAAGGAAAAAAGGAAGGAGTGGAGATATAAAAAATAAAATTCCACGAAACCACAAAAAAATAACCCCTTTAAGTGGAATTTATGGGATGTTGATGAAAGGGAAGGGCCAACAAAATGGCCTACTTTATAACATAAGATTCTAAAAAATTAGAAGAGGTGATGATAGTAAAAACAATATGTCATACTTCTTTAAAAAGGATTCCCTAGTATATCATGTACTCAGTAGGCCTCACTGGGTAATAGGTACACAACTAGGTACCCAGTGAAATTCCAATAGCAATCTTGAATATTAGTTCATGCTGAAACACAACTGGCCAATCATTGGGCACACGACATGGCTATATTAATTACTTGATTGATCAAGCTACCACACCTCCTCCCTTTTTATCCACTGGACACCAAAGGTTTTTTTTATAAAACCTTTTTAATAAAACTTTTAACTTTAAAAAATTCCCCATTCACTTTAATAAAGTCAAAAAATCCCACCCTTATATCATTAATCAAAATTAAAATTCCCTTTAACTCAATCTCTTAAAAATTAAAACAAAATCTAAAAAATTAAGACAGAATGGAATGTGTTATTAAAAAATCCCCAATATAAACTTATCATCCCCAAAATTAATTTTGTAACATCCTCAAATTTCTATCACATTAATCTGACTTTGATATGACCATCCATTCATAAATTTAATCTATAAACAATTCCACTTTCCTTGCATATTCTCCAAAGGACCAAGATTTTATCTTTAAACCCAAGTCCTGGGATAGAGAATGAACTACTCCTTTCCAAAAACCATGTATATTTCTAATTGAACATTTCTTTTTTTGTAGATGTGGGTGAAATACTTTTCTGTCCTCCACTAAGCATATTCCTCAAAAATACCTTTATTTACAAAACCTATTCACCATTTCATCATCACTATAAAATGCGTTAACATCAATAGATTCATGAAAATATCCATCTAACCAAACTAATGTCTAGTTGAGACTAATAGTGTGATCTAATAGAGTAATTATCAATTACACAAACTCACCAACCCACGCATCCTTTAAGTATCAACACAATCCAAATCTGATTTTCACTTAGATCTTTCAATTCATTGTACATAGAGTTTCTCTTCTGACATACCGAATCTAAATGAACATCATAGATTAATTAAAAACAATGCATTCATAGAGTAATCGAATGTAAATGTTCTTCATAATAAATGATATTTCAGATTATATTACATCCGCTTATTAGTTGGAACACACCCTGACAGTTCCAAAGTGAGTTTCATGCACTAAAATTATATATGAGATTGATCCCAACCAAAGTATCATCAATGCTATGGATTCTTAAATTAAAACAATGAATCTAATAATCCCATAGGTAGGTTTCTACAAATAATACTAAAAACAAATGTCAAACCCACTCACACCCAATCATTGTGCTGAATATATTCTGATATTACTCTCACATATATCCTCTTAATCCACACCATCAAAACGTAGACAATCCATACCATACCACAATCTTTGTTTTATAGAACAATGTTTCTATTATATATCACCATTTAGGCACACCAATAGTCTTTTACCCATCTATGAAGACTTGATTTTTGTAATTCGAAACTGATGAATTTTATCATCATTAACTAATTCACTTTGTTTATCCATAATTCCATTTTTCTATCCCCATAACACTCCAAATAATCACCACTTTCCATTTATAACATACATGGAATAACTTTATGACCATTTAAATATTATCCAATCCATATAGACAATTGAAATCTCAAAAAAATCATTAACTATATCATCCCATTATCAATAACATCCCATCTACAATTTTTCATTTCACAACATTGAAACCCAACAGTGAAACTGAAGGTTCTATTTAAGGAACGGGCTCTAAGACTGTATTTCAAGGACAATGCATCCCATGGGTTACTAGAACCCATACCCTTCAATCACCCATGCACACAACCAACCTGAATTAGTCACTATCACACAAAATATCAAAAAAATATCCCTTTAATTGGTTATAATTTCACCTCAAACATCAATAAATTTCTAATCATGAATAGTAATATTATCTTATATTACATGATCAATAAACCTAACTCATGAATCCTTGTTTTTCTTATCACAAATAATAGGTTGTAATCCAAATTAACTGACCTCGATTTCCTTTCTTATCAAACACAATCTCACAAAACATGACGTACTTTAATATCCCATGGATCTCTAATAATTTTTTACGATGAAACTAATTCCACATTTTTAATATCTTAATAACTTTTCAAAATTAATAATTTTCTACCATACCTGATAAAAAAAATCTCACACCATCATTTACACTACACACAACACTAGAAGCTCTCTCAATTTCCTCATTGGAAAAAGAAAATAGTGACCCACACCAAAACCCCCTTGACAAATTACCTAATCTATATTTCCACCAATTGAATACACACTATGATAAATATATGCCCAATATTTCACATTAATATATCCATAATATCATAAAATCTATTAGTGATTCAAATATAAATATCCAAATCAATCTCAAAGTCATTTCCCAACATTCTTGTGGGTATCATATTTACCAAGGAATCAGATTCCCATTCATTTTTATACCCTAGGCATAACCTTTTTGGATGAATCAATAACCAAGGAACATAATTACAAAACCTACCCACTATGTTCTATCATACACCACATGATCATAATGATTTCATTATAATAATATTATAATACTTGATAATATCTATATAACTAGTTATCATATAATAATAAAAAATCAAGAAAAAAATATGAACCACACTCTCTCAGAGAAGAATTCCACAAGAAATATTTATAGTAAAACACTATATATATATATATTAACATATTAAATATTTTATCCCACAATTAAAAAAATATATCACATGAACCTAAATGTCATATGATTCATATTATCTAAATATGGTGCACATACCATAGCTCTAACCATACCATGCCAAGACTAGAAAAATAATTACCAACATTGTACCATAACTTTGTATTTGAATAAATATCTCAACTATAAAAAAACCCACAAACCCATAATCCTAGAAACTTGAACTTTCACCAGACAGGTGTTCATAAAGAACATACCATATGTCTATACCAAGATCTAACCATTACTAATTTCAATATACTAAATAATAAAATAAAAAAAGTGAAAAAATTTTGTAACACCATTTTTTGAGATTTGATATGAATATCTGGAATAATACTTGATTTGATAGAAAAACATGACCTTAGCCACACCTGTCCTTATTTTAAAGGCTTCTGACCATTGGTGAGAGTCTATTACCAACATTATATAGAGTATACTCTAAAAAACACAACATTATATATCATTTAAATTAAAAAACCTTCCATTATAGATAATTTGTGTATTCATATTTGGAATTATAATGTGAAGTAAAAAATAATTAAAAAATAAGAAAAAATTCCATAAAAAATGAATAATCAAGTCATACAACATGTATTGTGGGATTTACCATTGAGATGATGAAATATAAAATACAAAATAGAGAAAAATATTCTAAGAGGCCACACATAAAATCAAAAACATCATTTATCATTTATCTAAGTCCTATAAAAATAAATTTACCCAATTTATATTTTATATTATGTTAATATTTGTGTATTAGTCATAATCCCAACACATCCACTAGGGTGTTCATTTAGTGGGTGAGAAATAAATATCTGTTAGTTTCCACCAATGGGATTCCATGATATACTAGTGTATGTATGAGAAGAATAAATGAATCCAGATCTCATAGATTTCAAAAAAACATGTTGAGTTATCATTTACTAACTAGGCCCCCAAAACATCCAAACCTATCTAGTTAATCATATATGATAAACTATATACATTAGGTGACTAACGACCGTTGGAATTTTTTTTATCCTAGAACAACTTATAGTTTAACCACCAGTAATGATATCTAATCCCGTCCTATACTAGATTATAGTCTACCCATATATCCTGAATAATTTTTGATGGCATACTAGACTCTATTATTGTTTGACCATGGGATTCAAAGAACACCATATTACATCCTAGGCTTTCTGCAGATCTGAACATGAGTATAAAATATATCCACATTCAATCATGGGATTTTTGTTGATTTAACTAGGGTAGTAAAAATAATTTCAATCGAAAACCCATGCTATCTTCTAGTATGAGCATTGGTACTAAAAATAATTACTAAATAACGTATATGAAACTAGACAAATTTTACATGTTGTGATATGGCCATGTGAGTATCATTTTTATATGTAAATTAACAAAGACTGCTGAATGGGGTAAATTCCATAGTTTATTTTTTTAATGATGGAAGGGGGGCGATGGAGGTTATAACCATTTTAGTTTAGGTCTTCATAAACTGAATGCATAAGTCAGCTAGAAGGGTAAAACTATTCAAATATTTAAAAGATCATATTTTGAAGATACATTGGGTGGTATATGTTATATTTCACTCATGAAGTAGGATTATTACACTAAAATAGCAGGTTGAGGTGGTGGAATCCTTTGACTGAGTAGAGGATCTTCCATAAAGATCATCCTTGGTGGATGGAAAACTAAATAGATAGAATGGTGGTGGTGACTTAAAGCATCGGATGTACACTACTATATTAGATTCATGTAATCACACTGTTATTTTTGGAGATGATCTATCACAGTAATATTCTCATCTTCTTTAAATAAAAGTATAGTAGTATTCTCCCATTTACGAAGATTCATGTGTAAACCATGTAATTTATTTTGTTGTTCTTGTGCCAAATTTACACTATATTTTTTTGTAATTGATAATTATATTTTTATTTTCTATAGGTTTTATATCATTGCGAATTGACTTGGGTGAATGTGCCTTCAACGTTCCAAGAACTTTATAATTGGGTTAATTCCATGTCTTTTGATTTTTTGAATTTATATTCAAATGGAGTTTCATCTGGTGGTTTTATCTAATAGTGGAAATGGACAAAAATTTGGCATCATAGCTCAAGGATAGAGTATTTCCTAATGAACAAGCCCTAGATACGATGTTTTAGTGGTTAATTTAGTAGAAAAATTCATCCCATTTTGTTATAAGAGAATATCAGTATGGTGTTGTTGACCTCTCCCTTTATGTTTTCTAAATAGTTATACTATAATGAACTAAAATTATAATAAATATATATTATATATTTATATATGAATATTCATTAAATAAGATAATTATCTAAGACAAAATTATTTAGATCTAGTACCTTTAGAAACTTGAAAATGTAAAAAACATGTTCATAATTGAACTACATCATTTCCCACTAAGTTCTTTATAACTATCACCCTTCCTAAACATATCATACAAAATAACATTATTCATAACCTTGGGAAATAAAACAAAATAAAGGTTCGTCTCATATGATCAATAAGTTTAAACAAGGGAAATATCAACATAAAAAGATAATAAGGATATGATTACATGATAATAAAATTTGAAAACCATACCTTGCGTAAAATAGATCATAATCTTGACTCACATAATAAATTATTATTGTTAATAAGATAATAATCCTAAACAAATCAAAGAACATAATATATGATAGCATTACATTGGAATAGATTATTATAATACACAAAAAATATAATATATTATATTAAGTATTCCCACTAAGACATTCATAACATGTTAGGATTGTTATAACCACCCATATACCTGATTCAGGAATGGGATAACCTCATATTAACCCCCTTTTCAATTTGTAATAGCCACTATTGCACCCGATTATTTGGTATTGGAATTACCTCTAATGTATCATTTTTTTCTTGGGATAACCTCCCATTCACCCTATATTCTGGGATTGACAGAAACATCCATGGACCCTTTGAGCTCATAGAATATTTATATTTACCTAATGATATGGAGGGAGATATAAGACGTAGAAATAAAAAAATATATATATTTGTGTTACACAATATAATAAAACATTCATCATATCATAAACACTAAAATGTAATGGGTTAAAAATGTATTTCATCATAGCATGAACTATGTAACAGATATATGTTTTAGGATCTTTTCATATTTTCATCATAGAATAACTAGTGTAAAAGAAAAAAACATCATAAACATATTTTCAACATAATCATAAACCATATAGAGTAAGAATAATGATTTTACCTATTGGATCATATACCCTATAAAACATAATCAACAACAAAGGTATTTTTTTTGGTGAATGGAAATTCCTTAAGGAGATCATTAAAATATTTTAGAAGAAAATATCCTTTCCATTTTGAAAGTACCTATTTTAAATCTAAAAACATTAAAAATATTAAATAATAAATTTTCTTGGAATATAACTTTGGAAAATTTTAATGTAATAATTAAATCATTAATTAGACATTATGGTTAAAATACCATTCATGAAATATATTTTAAAATGAGAATTCCTTCAAAACTTTTATTGAAAAATTGGAAGAGGATTGATTGGAAAATGGAAAGAAGATTAATTTTCAACCATTTTTGTAAAAATAAAAACTTGAGTGAAATTTTCATTAAAATTTATTTGAATAATACTAAAAACTTTCTATAATTTTCTTTATAAATCATGGACATGTAATATAAATGGTTTTCGGCAGAAGAGATAAATAAAGTTGATTTTTCCTAAAAACATTCTTTCGGTGTCATTAATAGTTTAAAATTGAAAAATGAATGGAAAAAAGTATTCTAATGAAATAATTAGATGAGATTAAAATTATTGATTTTCATGATAGGTATATCATAATATTTCATAATTGAAAGAATAATCATAAAAAATCCTGGTAAATAATGAAATTGTGATATAAAACCCCTACCACTTTAGTAATTTTTGAATCATAAACCCAAAAAAATATGGAAACATTGATGGATATGGAAATACACATAAAATTATTAATAATAATATTTAAATACATTCTTTCATATTATATACCTCTTATAAATGATACAGGTGTTGAATATGGCATGTGTCTCACAAAAATAAAAGTGAGACAAAAATCACCATATATTATGTTTTGACATTATTTATAATGTTTATAACATAATGTATAATAAATATAGGTTTATTATAATTATATTCACAAACCCTAATAATATATATAATACCTTATATGATTTACTTATAACTTTTTGGCACCTATTGATTAATAATTCCTTGTTAATGTCACGTTTCATGTAACAAATGCTCCATTTTTCGTGTATATTTTGGTTTGGTAGTTTTGGTCATTTTAATATGATCACGATTAATTAATATCTATAATTTTAACTATGACATAAATACAATATATATTCATTTAACATTTATTTATAGCAAACCATTAATTTTATAGATAAGAAAATGATTTACACCAATCCTGGAGATGTTAGGTCGTACACACGCATGTAAGCTATTTCAATTTTTTGAACGAATGGAATGAAAGGAATGTACATAGTATATCACCTTTAAATATTATTTTATATTTAATATATATCATATATATTCATTAAATATATCATTATTACTATTCATGTTATAATTAATTGAAAATGAATCACATTGCTTCGTGGAGGAGGTAGTCCACACGTACACATGAGTGATTTTATTGTTTTCTAATAGACTATAAGGTAAAAGGAAGATTTGATAGTATAATTTTAGTAGTATAATTATTTCATAAATATTAAATATATAGTTTAAATAAATCATTTTATCCAACTGTGAGATTCCGTTATTGAAAAATAATTACATCGGTTCATGAGGTGGTAGTCCTCCTTTCACATGATTGACAATTTCAATTTCTATTTAATGAAATATGAGATGGATATAGGTCATTAAATTAAAATAACACATATATTTATATGAGAGATAATTATTTTATTATATCATCATATTTTAAATATATTTAAACGAATTTGATGAATAAATAAAAAATATATTCAATTAAGAATGATACATATTCTTTAGAGATGCTCCTCAGGATTTCACCAATGGACTTCTTAGGAGGAGTTCATAAACCAAATAAGTCCTCTAGTATGTGTAAAGGGAGTTTTGGAAGTGAAATTTATTAGTAATATATAAAACAACGGTATTTTTAATTGTGAGGTGCAGATGATGGGGGGATGCCCTTTCATATGTGGGGGAGATGGCACACGTGGATGTTTTGAAAAGAAAAATCTATAAACTGAATTTAAACATGAAAAAAGGATATAAAATTGATAATTATTTATCTTTTTATGATTTATGGTCTTAATATGGATAGATAAAATGAATTAAATATTAATTTAGGTCATTTTAACAATTAAATTTTTAATTTAACCCATGATAAACACGTTTTAACCTTAACTATGATCATTAATTTTTACCATTGTTAATATTCATTATGAACATAAAAATTAAAAAAAATTAAATTTTAATTTTAATTTATTGTATTAAATATTTAATACATTTTTAAAAATTCAATTCATATATGTGGTAGATTTTAATATAAAATTGAACCTGGAGACAAGATGAAAAATCGGCTTTCCAGAGAGTATCTTTTCATAAATATAGAATGTTTTAATATCAAAATTCACTATTAAAATGATTCTAATAATCAAAATTTTATTAATTTTAACATAATTGATTTTTTTTAAATTTAATAAATTAAATAAAAAATTCAACATTTTACATGATTTCAATGAAAAAAGGAAATTTATTAAAAAAAATAGTATTTTTCAAAATTCATTAAAAAATTAAAATTTCTACAAAATCCCAAAAATTAAACCAAAAAATAATTTAATATTTTTTTAAAAAATGATGTTATTTATTAAAAATAAATTTCTTCAAATTGGTGAAAATTAATTTTATTTTTTGTTCATAAAAATAAAAAAAATTTTGAGAAAAAATTATTTTTGAATTATAAAAAGATCTCACAAAAGATTATGTACTTTTTTATCAGAATATTTTTTTATATAATTAAATTATACTTAGTTATCAAAATGTGGTAATTAATATAAATACTACAAATTTTAAGGTTTAGTTGATAATTTTCACGTTTTGATAATAATATTAATAGTACCTGATGATTTAGTTAAAACTAAGTGTTTCATGTAACACAAGAAATGAAAGAAATTAAATTTATTAGAAAAAATATTTCATAAAATTTTTGGGTGTTGCATTCTAACCTCCTTGGAATGAATTTTTTCCTTTAAATTAATCAATCTAGTAAAACATGTTAAGATACTTATGCCTCATCATATCTATAGGTTTCTGTTTAGATTCTTTAAATTAGTGTTTTCACCAGAATTATTTTAATGGGTGAGTGGTCTTGTTTAATAGAACTTTCTTTCTATAATAAAGGATCTAAAAGAGTTTTCCTCAAAAGTAATATGTTTTTCTATTGGTATGAAATCTATGTTTGATACATGTGAAGTGTCAGGCAGGTAATTTATCTGGTGAGATACATGGAATATATTGTGAACATGAGAGAGGTTCATTAGAAGTGTTAAGTTATATGACATTATCCCAACATTATCAAGAATAATGAATGGGAAAATATACCCATGTATTAAAAGTTATTTATTTTCAACTACCACAAATTTTTATGGATAAAATCATTGAAAACATTTCTCCCTAAATTCAAACTCTAGATCACACTGTCAATTATCAATATAATTTTTCCATAGACTATGAGCAGACTTGTTGTATTGTTTATTAGATCTAAATTTCATTACCATTTACTAATTTAGGTCATGTCCCAATTTCTTTATTCCTTCAAATTCATCCCATCATGAAAGAGTTCTAAACATATTTCTATAGAGATATTTATAAGGAGCCATATGAAATCTTGAGTGAGAAAAATTGTTGTATGAAAAATTGACTAGGTTAGGGTTTTTATCCCAACCAACATTGAAATTCATATAATAGGATCTCAATATAACCTCTAGCGTTTTGATTTTTTTTCTCAGACTGGACCTCTATATAAGGATGATACACAACAAAGAAAATAGGTTCTATATCAAGAGCTTGTAGAAGATTACACATGATCTTTAAAACGGACCTCATATCTTGATCAGACACAATATAATGTGGTACTCCATGAAACTTTACCACATAAATAATGTATATTTAGGAAATTTTATCTAGGGAGAAATATGTATGATAGTGAGGATTTGTGAATACTTTTTATGGAGATTGAATTCAAACCATATATCATTATACACTTTTGATGTTTTTTGGATTTTGATGACAAAATACATGGTGATATTTTCCTATATCCATTACTATATGGGTATTGGTTGTAACGAGGCCTTAAATTTTTTCTCATAGAGTTAACTTGAAAACATAACAATAACTATTACACAATCTTTTCAGTATCTCTCTTTATTACATATACTAGTAACACTATTTTAAATATATATAAATCTTTGTAATTATATTATGAATAAATAATAAAGAACTATAATATTACTCTATTATATCTTTCTTAAAATAGGGTATGAATAGGAAAAATACATGGTTCATGAACCTCACCATTTCATCATAATGAATTTTAAACATCGATACATTTTTTCCTTCTTCTACAGCTCAACATCTTCTTTCTGAGAATATTTAATATTGAACTGGACAGATGGTTTAAAATGTATTCTAGAAAGATACAATTTTCCTCATTCCTTCACAATTTATGGATCCATCTTTTGAAAATAACAAAATATTGAATTTTCTTTGATTCATATCATAGATAAGACAGCATGTTCATTTAATGTAAAGGCACCATCCACATTCTTCAATTTCCTAGGGTGGTAAATTATTAGGAAGTCACAAAATTCAATTAGTTATAACTATATTATCTAGAGAATGTATAATTCTTTTCGTGTAAATATATAATTAAAACTATTATGATCATAAAATATATCAAAACTTTTTCAAAAAAGATAACTCCTCTATATCATTAAAGAAAAAATACAGGTTCTGACTACAAATCGTGAGTTGGTTAATTTTTTACAATAACATTCAATTGCCATGAGGCATAAGTTATCACCATATAATTATGAATGAGGAAACTTCCTATTACCTTATTTGATGCATCACTATATATTTCAAACCTTTCTTTATTGTAGAGTAAAGTGAACATAGGTTTTTTACTAAACTTATCTTGAGTTCCTTGAAATTTTCTTTCTTTCATCCATTAAGAGCCACATGGATCCCTTCCAAGTTATCAAGGTCAGTGTATTAGCCATACATGAAAAAATATTGTCAAACCATTCGTAATATCTATAAAACCAAAGAAAAATTTGGATCTCCATCAAAATGGTTGGTTTGGGTGAAATCTCAAAAGCATCTGTCATTGATAGGACAATCGACATACCCACACTTGAGATTATATGACCAAAAATATGTTTTATAGAGGAATAATTCACACTATTTAAAATTTTTAGACATTTTATCCTTCCTTAGGGTCTCTATCATAATTACCAAGTGATCTTAATACTCTTACTTTCTATTTGAATAGAGAAGAATATAATCTATAAAGACTACAAAAAATGATCAAGGTAATCTCTCAAAAATATATTAATTAAATAAATTAATATTTTTTGGGTATTAGTAAGACCAAAAGGTATCACTATATATTCATAGATTCCATATATTTTATGGAATTCTGTATTTGGTATTTATTCCTTCTTAATCCTTTATTGATAATATCCTGAATGATATTCATTCTTGGAAAGTAATTTAGCTCCGCACAGTTGATCAAAAATATCATCAACACTGGGTAGAGGATACTTTTGATTGATTTTGATATTTTTTAGTTATTGATTATCATTTCAGAGTCACATCAATCAATATTTATTCCTAAAAAAATATAGGCCCAACCCAAAGTGACACACTTGGATAAATGAATCCCTTGTCAATATTTTCCTGGAGTTTCTTTTTAATTCGTGAAACTCAATTGGTGAATTTTTATATAGAGTATTTGAAATACATGTAGCTCTAGGTAAGGGATATATTAAGAAATCAGATTCACAAGGAAGAAGACTAGTAAAATATTTTTTTATGTAAATCAAAAAACTCCCACACAATATGCATATCATCGATGTTGAATTTTTTCCCAACCACCTGAGATAAACACCCCTTTGATTAGGAATCAAGACCCATATAATGGATGTGAACTCTATTGTAAGTTCGTATTTATCATCATACTAATAAATTATAACTGGCTGTTTTTCACTATCACACATAAATTACCTACCAAATAAATTGATGTGGTATTTTTGTAATGGATTTCAATCCAAGCCTATGACACCATTAAATTCAACAAGTTAGATAATAAAAATATTTCCTGGAAGAACATTCCCACAAAAATTAACTAGATATAAATCATATACTTGAAATGTGAAAATTTTAACACTTTGTGTTTTCAATACTAATTAAACTTATATTCATTGATTAATGAAGTTTACATTTATAGATACTATTCATAAAAAAAGGGAATTTATATAACCAAGATCAAATAATACATTACAATATATGAGCATACCTTTCACCACTCCAACTCCATTTTTCTATATTTAACCCCTTTTTAAATCCATTATGGTTATAATAACCATTAATATTTGATAATAAGAGTTATTAATCATGAAAAATCCTACAAAGTATTTCAAAATCATGAAACATTATTTTAAATATATAATATATTTGGTTTTACCTAGGATATTTTTAATCACATTTTATTCAAATCACTCATGATGGTTCATAATGATTTTGTGGATTTTCCAAATATATCCCTTGGGAGTTTCATTCTTGGGGTGCAGCTAGACCTATTTTCATGCATCAGGAGATGATCAAGTCAATTCCCAATGCACAAGTTTTGGAGTTATTACCCCTAGTTAAATCTGTTAAAGAGCAAGATCTTCTTTCTATATCTGTACAAGGATTAAATTTCTTAGAAACCAATCACAATATCTGTTAAAAACTTCTAGTACATTTTCCTTTACCTTGAACCAACCTTATAATTATCTTTAGACAGGTCCCCAGGGATTTCATTAATGTTTTCTCATTATTGTTTCCAAAGGTTTACTGAACCTTGACCGAATTACAACTATAATGGTTTGGAATTATTTAGAGTGGTATAAAATTAATACCTATTATAATAATCCATGGGGGGATACACATCATAGGCTAGACTCTTACCACCATCCCTAGTGGAATCCATTCCCTCATGAAGCCCTTGGGTATAAATTCATGCCTTGCCCAATGTTCACACATGATAGTACCTAAGGATTATATCCCATCCTTTTCTCTGATACCAGCTGTTATAAAATAGAATTATCAAACATATGTATTACATCACAATAGATGAACATTAATTACATAAAATAATAATACACACCTTAATATTTTAGTTATACTTCCTTTAAAAACATGGATTCATAAATAAATAGTTTATAATTGAACTAAATCATCTCCCAATATGTTTTTCATAAATAGAACACTTCTTATACGTAACATACGAAATAAATTTCATTATTTCCATAGTAAATGAAACATAAGTAAGAGTGATATCAGATTATTAGTAAGTGTAAGCATAAGGGATATCAACATAACATGAACATAAAGGTTTGAGTACATGAAAATAACATTTAAATACCATACCCTTTATAACCGAGATCATAATCTTGAGTCATTTAATAAATCTTGGGTTTTTATAATATAGAAATCATAATAGAATAAAGAAACATGATCCACAGAAGTCTATAAATGGAATTGATTTTTGGCATACACATAAGCATATAAAATATTATGTCAAGGCCACCCACCAAGACATCCATAACATGTTTGGAATGGGATAACCCCCCATGTACCTTCTTTAGTATTGGGATAACATTTCATGTACCCTATATTGTGTTTGGTATAACCTCCCATGTACCCTCTTATTTAAATATTAGGATAACCTCCCATTAATCCTTTTTTACATGCTTGGGATAAAATCTCTTTTACCCTTTTTTTTGGGACTAGGATAACCTCTTATGAGCCCTTTGAGATTATAGAACAATAATATTTACCCAATGAATTTGAGGAAAATATAGGTCCCACCCATCACACAATCCATATATTTCTGTGACATAATAGAATGAAACATTTATCATATCAGTACCCATAGAAATAAATGAGTCTCAAAATTATTTTATTATAGAATTACTGGTGAAAAAGAAATGGGTTTTATGAACATTACATGTCTTCATCATAGCATAACCCTTGGAGAAATAATAGTGACATAAAAATATTTCAACCATATTAAAAAAATAGATAAATTATAAGGATTTTACCATTGGATGATTTCCTTATTAAAACATAATCAACACCAAAGTTTGTGTGTAATTGATGAATAGAAATTCTATCGAGTGATCATTAAAATATTCTTCAGGGAAATATCCTTTCATTTTTAAAATAATATTTTTAAAATATAAAATATTCCTATATATTAATGAAAACCTTTTCATTGAAGATAAAGGTGGAAACTTTTAAAGAGGCTTTAAATCATTTATCAGTCATGAAGGCAAAAAAAATCATGTCGTACATGTTAAAACAATGTTTCCATTAATATTTTTGGTAAAAAGATAAAATTTCCTTTTTAAGAAAAAGACAAGAAGATTCATTTAAAACCATATGATAAAAAGTAAAACATGGGTAAAAATTTTCTTAAAAAATATTTGGAGAATAGTCTAAAATTTCATTAATGAATTTTTAGGAAAAGTGGACATCGAATAAAAATGTTTTTTGACCAAAGGAGAGAAATAAAGTAGATTTTTCTTTAAAACATTATTTTTGGATTCATTAATACTATAAAACCGGAAAAGTAAAAGAAAATTTTTTTCATCTAGAAAGGTACATAGGATAATAAAATTCATGAGTTTATTGAGATTTATTGGATAACATTTTCAAATTGGAAGCATGATTATATATAATCCTGATGAAAAATGAGACTGTAACCCAAAACTATTACCACTTTGGAAACTATTTAATCATAATACCAATGATATAAAGAGATATATATGGATATGTAAATGCGAACCAAATTTATGAACCATTATAAAATAAATTCATGTTCAATATATACCCGAAATAAATGAAATAAGTCATGAATAAGTCATGTCTATAATAGAAATAATAGTGAGATGAAAATCCCCTAACCTCAAGTCGTGATTTCCTTCATAAAATTTTTCATCTCATTTATAATAAATATTGATTTATGTTTAATATATTCATAATACATATTCATTTATATTATAACTTTTATTATTTACTTCAACCATTTATCTACCATTTAGTAATAATTCCTTACTAAAAATCATGATTTGGGTTATAACTACTTCGTTTTTCATGTATGTTTCGGTTTCATAGTCTTAGTAATTTTACATTGATGGTGATATAATAATCTCTAGAATGTGAAAAATGATATAAATATAATATATAATCCTAATATATTTATTTATAATAAACCATTAAATTTAGAGAAACAAATTTAATTACAACTTTCACAGTGATGTTAGGTCGTAGGTATGAATCAATATTGGTTTCATTTTCTCAAAGAATGGAATGAAAGAAAGGTAAATAATATATCAGTTTTACATAATCATTATAATTATATATATAATATATATTCAATAAATCTATACTTATAACAATACATGTAATAAATAATGACAATCATTTCACATCACTTCTTGGAGGTTGTAGTCCACATGTACGCCCGAGCGATGTTATATTTTTTTAATGGAGTGGAGGGTAAAGGGGTAGATGTGATATTATATTTAAATAAGTATAATAATTTTAGAAATATTATATATATAATTTAAATCTATCATAATATCTTATCAGGAGAGGAGGTGATGGACAATGAATTCCATCGGTTTGTGATATTATAGCCTTTCGTACACATGATTGACAATTTCATTATCCATTTAATGGAAGGGGAGATATATATAGGTCATTATATTAACAGAATAACATCTCAATATGTGTGAGCTACTAATTTTAGTGTGTCATAATATTTTAATAATATTTTACGTTCATTTAATAAGAAATAACACAAAAAATCTCAGTTAAGAATGATACCCCTTCTTCAGAAAACCTCCCTAGGTTTACACCAAAATAATTTTTATAATTGTTTCATAAAAAAAATCCTATTGGAAATGGGTAAGAAATTAAGGAATATTTTTTTTCATGTCTTGGTTGAAAAAAAAACTATTTTGATGTGTGAATAAGAGAGAAGTGGGGTTTTTCTTTTACATGTGGGATAGTGGACACACTTGGACTTTTTGAAAAAAAGTTATAATCAAATTTTAAAGATTAAAAAGACCACCAAAATGGATCACTATAAAACCATATAATGTATATGGTCTAAATATTTTTATAAATGGGAAATTAGACAAATTTATATATTATTTTAACCCTTATATTTTTAATTTGACCCTAGTGAACCCGTTTTTACATTAAATGCAATAATTAATTTTAAAAGTTTTTATATTCATTATGACCAAAAATTAAGTTGAAATTATTATATAATATTAACAATCATGAATAAAAATATTTAATACATTTTACTAATTAAATTTAAATAATTGGTAAAATTTAATTTTTAAATTAAAGCTATATATTTGAAGAAAATGAGGTTCTCCAAAGAGAAAATTTACTTATGTATAGAAAGTTTTAAAATTAAATTTATTATAATGATATAAATTAGAATAATTATAATATAATTTATGTAATATTACTTTTAAATCATTTTAAAATAAAATATGATTTTCTTAAATGATTTAAACAAAATAAATTGAGTAAAAACACATACTGTCCACTATTCATTAACAAACTAGACTTTTCATAAAAATCCTAAAAAATTCACCAAAAACTAATTTTTTTCTTGTAGATTCCAATTTTTTAATATTTCAAATATATTTTCTAAAATTTTAAAAATTATATTTATTTTTTTTCACAAATAGCAATAAAAATATTTTTTGTGAAAATCATATCTTCAATGTATATAAAGACATTACTTAATGTTGGGTATTTTTTTAAAAAAATTTCTTTATCAAAAACTATTATAAAAAATATTTAAATATTATTAGTCTTATTCACATTTCCATGTCTAATGTCTAGTTTATAATGATCATATTTAGATAATAATATTAATAGTATATCAGGGTTATTTAAAACTCGGTGTTGTGTGTATTGCATTATCACAAAAAAAATTAAATTTATATGGCAAAAATATCCCATAAATTATTTTTGTGTTATTAATAACTCAAAATTTATAGATAGATATTTTCCCATTAGATTAATTTTGTGATTGAAAAGTTTAACGAAACAAATTTTTGTGTTTTTAATGATGTGGATAGAGGATTTTCTTTTTATAGAGGGGCCTTATTCTTCCATCATAAAGAGCCAATATTTAAGTGATGAGAAAGAAATAATGGGAGAGTTTGTATAAGATACCAATCAGGTTTATGTGAAGGAAACTCTCATAGAATAAAGAAAATATCATTTTGGATGTGAAGATATCTTTTGAACACAAATTATATGAGAATAAAAGAGTGATGGAAATTTTTTTCTTGGTGATGAGACTATTTGATATGATAATGTTAAAAGGTATATTGATTTTTGATCATATTAATTATATCAATGTTATCATAAGTTAGTAGAATTTATTGATGGTAATCTTTGGAGATCTGATTTTAGATGTATTTTTACTATTTTTACTACATGAATAGTCATATATTATAGTGAATGTTGTTAGAAATTATTGAATAATGGTAGTATAAATGTTCTTGGATGTTAGAGACATGATCTTCAATGAGAATATTTTTAGAAATAGTTCTATGAATCTTCCAAGAATTCATACAATTTTGAAGGAAGTGGGGGGATCTCTAGATAGAAATGTCTCTATAAGGCTAAATGAAGGAGGAGATATAGTAGGAGTTTATTTTTAAATGGTGTTATAATATATTAGAATTTGGGGAAAAAATCATCCTATAGAAACTCCATGGTCAAAATACTGATAAATTAAGAAAATATGCTCCCCATATTGGTTTTAAATATCATATTTCAGATGGTATTAGTGTATTTATATTAAGTGACACTAATTATTTGGGGTTTTAATAAAAGTCATTAGAGCTTCATTCCACTAAACATATAAGAGAAGTATTATGAATAATTTTAATTCAAGATGGTTTTGTAACGTGTATATTTAAGAATAAAATACTCTCTAGATAGAAAATAATTGCGATGTTTTGATCTAGATAAGAAATGAAATGCTGATGGAGTTAGTAGACGTAGGAAATTTCATGGGTTTAAGAGAGAACCAAATTTCCATCAGAAAACATGATTATACCGGTTTGTATACTACTTTAATAGATGATAAAGGGAAAATTTCACATGGATATAGGGTCATTGGAAAAGGAGTGAAGGAAATAACACTATAACATATGTGTTTACTATAAAGAGTGATGCGTACCAGAGAGTTAACTTCTGAAAAGTTATGGAATGACTATTTATGATATATCAGTGAGAAGCGGAAGAATATTGAAGGTAATAAATAATTAATAAATATCATAATCATAGAGTATAATACGTGAAATAATAGTGGATTTAATAATTAATAGAATTTTTCATTATAGATAAAGGGTAATTTTATAAAGCAAAAAATAGTGTTTTTTCACAAAAAATAGTGAAGTCATCTCGAATAAATTAACATAAGGGATCACCCATTTATGTTAAATTAGTTGATGATTACACAAGTAATGTTTTTCTCTAATTGAAAAAGGAAAAATTATGAGGTGGTTATGATATTTATTTGATATAGGTACATACTGGATAAAGATACTTGATGTAAATTGAACGACCTAAGATCATACAATGGTTGGGATTATAGAAACAATGAGTTCTATATATTCTTCTGGTGGAAGGGAATCCATTTTGAGTAGAATATACTATAGAATTCTGAAAAAATGATGTTATATAAAGTATAACTATGAATTGAGTGGATAGTTTTGGGAGTGTGGAAATATATGCAATATTCCCCAAGATGTTTTCTATTGATGTAATGAATTTTGTGGTGTACCAAATCAATATGAGTTCATCATCACAAATTGAATAGAAAAATTACAAATATCTATTAGTCTAGATTGAATGTAGATTTCAACCACTTAAAATTACTGATAGTGCTCACCTATACCTATGTTGATGGAAATTAATGGGATAAGTTGGTGTTTGAGTCTCGAGTATGTCATTTTATTGGTTATGTGGATGAAGATTTTAGTTCTTGACTCTAGGATAATGACACATGGAAGTTAATCCGAGAGAAAATGAGATCCTCAATGAAGGGATCATATGGAGGGATGAAAACTTAGTAGAATGTTCAGATGAAATAAAAGTATCATTAAAAAATACAATTCAGTTAGGTGGATATATTGAAATTAGGGATGCTCTAGAAAATCTAGTAAGAATACTATTAATGAAAAACACTAGACTATCAAAATGTGTTTAAAAAAGAAGTTGACTAAGGATTGATTTTTTACAAGGTCATATATACAATTTAATTCGAGGAATATGAAATATTGTGCCCCAAAAGTTACAAATCTTAAAGTTGTTGTTTCTGATAGAACTCAGCCATATGAAGAACTATAGAGAGCAATTTGGGAAATATGCCTTATGAGAATGAATAGTGGTATTTCAAACTAATAAATTAAAAAAAATAGTAAGAGAAAGAGACTATAATAGCCTAGGTGTTTTAAATACTCATTAACATAGGAGTTAACCATGATAGATGAACTTTATTCTCTCAAGGTGTCTGAAACATTGGAGGAAAAAATCCTGCTAAAAAAATTCTTTGAAAACAAATGGGTTTGTCAGTCTAAGGTAGCGGAAAATGGTAGATGAAGATATAATTTTAGGTTATTTACGAAAGGTTTTAAGAAAAATTTATATAATTATTTGAGAAATTTTGGGCAGTCATTAGGAACATGATTATATGAATGGTGTTTATTGTGGTTGCATCATAAGAAATTCATTATGTAACAACCTAAGCTTTAGTAAATATAATATTTTCACTTTTAAATTAATGTCTTAACTGTAATATTAATTAATTTATTTTATTTTATAATAAAAGGTAGTTTGAATAGGAATTAAAATAAATAAATATATAGACTTCTTTTTTTAAGAAAATTTTATTTTAAATACTAAACCTATTTACTTTAAATACCACTTTTTAGAAATAAAAAATTTACATGTATGTTTATAGAAAATGTAATTGGTTAGTATATTTTATATAAAAAAATCTTATATTAATTCTATTTTTTTATTTTATAAAGCCATATTTTTAATATTATTGTTATTATATTCTAAAGATTAATAATCTATTATTTATCAATAAAAACTGATAATTGTAATTTTTTTGATAAATTAATATATATATATATATAAGATAGTGGAAAGGGTTATAAATCCAAAAAATGAATTCGAATATATGATAGAATATATGGATAAATTTTGACGTAAGGTTTATTTTATTTAAAACATATATGTATACGTATAATATTAAATGTACATACATATATCTAAATTAATAATAAATTATAATATTGATTATATTGTAATTTATAAAAAATAAGGAGAGAGGAGGGAGTAGCATATAGCGTAAACCGATGACCCATACATCATCTCACTCTCAACTACACCAATGAAACCCGCAACTGTCTCCTTCCGTAATCATATCATGACCCGAAACTGCAGCCCAAAATGATCCTATGGTGTTTGTCATGGGCATGTGAAACATCTCGTTTTGGAAATCCCTCAACTTGGGATAGTCATCTGTGGATGAATCCTGCACCCCACTAGTGGTCGGTCGACCTGAAACCCACATCGGTGACCTGTGATGGCCTCAATTGTCATTTTTATGGTGGAACGTCTCTTCTATGAATCACTTAACTCAAATGAGAGTCGTATTTTGGAGATGCAGATGAACCAGCAAGAATGATAGGTATTTTCAATTTGAGGTATGAGGTTAGGATTCTATTGTATTGTTCGAATTAAATTTATTTTAAGTAAAGTAGATATTTGGTATTGGTAGGATGTCTGCACCGATCTTATTATGAACTTATTTGGGGGTCTCTTATCATTATATATGGTTCTATGATGTTGAATTAGGGGAAGGGAGGAGACTCTTAAAAATATTTCACTTTATCCATCTTTTGAATTTTGTTCTAACAACTGTGGGAAACTCGGTTAGAAGTAGTCTGATGCACTTCAAAAGTAAGTGGAATTCTGTTTTGGAAAATATAATTAAGAAATCAGTTTGTTATTGTTTTTTTAAATTTCCCAACAATTAAGTAGTGTTAATAAATCCTCCTTCCAATACAATTCTTTCCCTCCATTGTGAAGTAGTGGATTCATCGTATGGTAAGGGGATTCTATTTTTTTATAAACTTTTCTTGTATATTCTAATTATCCCCAAATTTACATGTAGTATTTATCCTCACTTTATGTTCAGTTCATGTATTTTATGCCAATTTATTTTATTCACCTTGCGGTATTACTCGATTGTGTAAACCATTTTCTTATTGTAATAAAACTAAATATTTTTCATGCATCCATTTTATTAGAACATTTCCTATGAAGTTGATTTGTTTAATATATTTTTATGAGAATTTTTATTTTATTTTATGAAAACTATGCTCAATCATTTCAAGTGATTGATTAATTTTTTATATATTTTCTGCCAATTTGTATTTAGTCAAATACCATGGTTTTCTTCATGTATGTTTAAATAATTTTTACTATATTATTATGATAGTAAATTTTTTTTTATATTAAGATAACTTTTTTTATCTGTTAATATTAAAAATTATTTTAATATATCAACAATGTATTTATTATAGTATTTCAGTTATTTTCAAGATATTAATATGGAACTTTTTATGTTTTATCTTAAATTTTCATTTAATGTGCTAAATATTTAAATTTTTTTGGTTTGTGAAACTTATTTTATTCTTAAGTTTATTTATTATTTTGATAATAATGTTTGTAATGTATATATGTATGTATATATGTATACACACCTTGTAATGTTTATAATCAAAAATACAGTTCAATATTTCTTTAATAAAATTAATTCAATGATTTTTTGAATTTAAATTAATCCCTACAAGTGAAACCGAGGTTATCGAACATTCAAATTAATGTTTTTCCTTCAAAACAAGTGAATGTATAAAAATAAATAAATATGTGTAAATAATTTCAAATGAAATGGTTTTATTTAAGACATGTATGTATATATATATATTAATTTTCATGTCTATATATGTAAATATTCGATTGCATGTGTATGTGTATTGTTATTTCAAAGTGTTTTTATTTTTAATATATATATATATGCATGAGTTAGAAATCATGTTTTATATATGAATTTAAATGTATATATATGCATCTTATATGAAAAACTATTACATACTTATATAATAATGTAAAATTATGTGTTTTGAATGAGAAACTACATTTCACATGACATACGTGTGATCAAGAATGTTATTTTTTTGAAATGGTTTTCAAAAATTATAGGTTAAAAAGAAATTTCATTGTTTCTATAATGAAAAACTAGGTTATAATGTTTTAAATTCCAAATCATCTCACCTAGAATTTATGAAGGCATGGGATGGGGAGTGAACCCAAACAGTTAAGAGACTTTTGTCCAATCATAAGAAGGTTGTTCCCTGATAGCACTCCAATGAATTGGGTAATGTGTTAATCTCATGAGGTGTCATGTATGGTGCGCAAGTAGTTTATCCTAATCACCTCATGGTGTGTAGGAGGTTTATCCAAAACACATTATAGTGCACGAGAGGTTTATACCAAGCACATTATGGATTATGGAGTTGTCCAAATCCATCATGGGCTATGTCCATCATTTATTGGGAGTGAACTCATGCTTTGATCCAAGGTTCCATTGAGAATTAATTATGAATGCTTATGAAATTTTGAAGTGAAATTTCTATTACTTTTTGAATGATCGAGGTGTATTTTTTAATGATTCATATATAATTTGAAATCTTTTATCACTACAATGTTTATTTTTTTAAAACTATACATGTTTTCGTGATATTATATTTAAATGAATTTATAAGATGTTTTCATTTTTTATTTCAAATTGAAAAACTCAAACTGGTTCCCTTTTGTTTTAAAAAACCCTTAATCAGCTCATTGTCTCTCACCATATGTTTTCAAAACCTATTTTCACGTTGTTTAAGGAAGTGTTGAAGTTAGATAGTGGTAGAGGAACTATTTTCACATGGATTTTTATCCTTGTAAATAATAGTATTAGTATTTTCTTATATAGTTTGTTTTATGAGAATTTTACAACGTATCTGAACTCTATAAATTCTAAACCTTTTAAATATTATGTTGTATTATAAATAAATAAATGTATTATTTATAAAAAAATGGGTCATGTTATTTGGGTCATCATACATTGAGAATATTTGTACAAGAAGACAACATTCCTTCACATGGTCTTTGATGATGAGATTTATATAGAGAAGCTGGTTGGTTCTAAAGTTCACTATAATTAGGGGCCTATGTAATGACTAAAATATCCACTTTATAGTTTGTATCAGGATCCAGATAAATTGAATAAGAATTTCAAAAACTTCATGGAGTAGTATAAGTTATTTTGGGAAAAGGATGATCAATTCATCTATCAAAATTTTATTGGTGATGTGATTTGAATCGTTTTTCTACTCTATATTGATTATATGATAATTATATGTCCAATAAAATAAATAATAGATGAACTAAAGGCCATGATATATAGAATATTCATGATGAATGACCTTGTTCTAGAGATATGAATTTTAAGGATGGGGATTTTGAGAAAGCGATGTTTAGGTACATTATATATGAACCTGAAAGAATATGTTTATAAGATTATGGATTTATTTTGGATGATCAATTAAAATTCAGTTTTTACACGTCTTTCCAAACACATAATTCAAAGAAATGAGAAAACAATATAAATGATAGTTGAGGTTGTGTTCAGGGAGGAGGCTTTAATTGAATCTATTTTTATATTTTTAATGTATACCATGGAATATACTCATCTAGACATTTTTATTGTAGTGAGAGTAGACTATATGATTATATAAAAAATAGGATGAGAGAAATAAAGGGATTTGAAATGAATTCTAATGTACAAAAAGGGTTCATAAATGTTGTAACATTACTTCAAAATAGATGATATGATGAAACAATTTTTAGAATAAGATATTGGTGGATATTCAAATACATGATATAGATATTCTAGATATATGATTACTTTTTATGGAAAAAATGGTGAGTTTTGTGTTAAAAATTTAACAAACAATCATTCTCTTAATAATGAAATACTGTTACACATCTTTTATGGAATCATAGAGAGAGTTAGTTTGGATAAAAGTGTTATTGGAAAATATTAGAGGAAAATTGGAATTTAGGAAATTATTTTGTGAGTCATAGAGAATGAATCACTTTTTAAAAAGTAAAATGGTTTGTTCTTAGATAAATCATGATGAATTGAATAAAAACTTTTTCAAGATTTTATTAGAGGAAATAACATTAAACATGTGAAATATAAATGGGTTTTTTAATCTATAACATATATTGATTCAACCATTCTTCATGGAATTACTAGGGTGGTGTTCTAAATAATTTCGGTTAGATTACTAGAAATTATTGATGGGGAACCATGTATTTTGTAAACTATATTTCAAGGGTGAAAGAAGGATGTCTATGGAGGACGATGGTAATGTGGATATAGTTATATTTCCTGGAAAAATAATATCAAGTGAGAAATTTTTGGGCCTTATATGTATGAGTATAATTTCCCAAATAAACTCATTAACTTAGGAGGAATAAACTTTAACTGATATTAGGTGATTTCCCTAAGGGGAAAATTATAAGAATAAATTTCTTCGGATTTACAAAATCATGGTAGATTATTTTCCCTTTGGAAAATAACCTACTAGTCGACCATTGTAGAGAGATGTAATATCATACAAAATACAAAACTAGAATAAATTCAAATATAATTATAAACAATATTCATAGTAACAACATAAGGTAAGAAAATTGGAGTATATAATCCCAAGACAAATAAAACTCTAGTAAAATAAGACTCCAGGAAAATATAAATCAAGGAACTAATATAGAATCACCTCGGTCTGCAAGACTCAACTATCAAACCAAGATTCAACTATAGATATCCACACAACATCAAGATGCTCTTATAGTAAAATATAAACCATTCCCCTTAACAATATCATGATATAAAATTTTTTTATACACACCAAGGTGGATATCCTGGGTTGATTATAATACCCATTAGAAAAATTCAGTGAATTTCTTTAAATGCTGTTAATATCATAAATAAGTTTACTCATATTTTTTAAATATAAAATATTTATTGAGAATTAAAAAATTATATATATATATATATATATATCCATAATAAGTGAAATAACTCACACAAAAATAAATTAATGGAATAAGTCTACTCATACTTATAGAACACCAAACAATTAAACTACTTTTTAAAGGCCTCCCAGAATAGTCCAAATCATAAGAGATATCTATTTTTACAGTTCCAAGTAGTCACTCAATTACATGATCCATTATGCCATAAGAGTTTTCCCCATAGAAATATATAAACTACGTGTACCTTTATATATGCATATGAATTCACATGCACTATGTTCATGAAAATATTACACGACCAAAAATATAATTTTAAAAACAAAAATGATAAATCATTTAATAGAACACATTATGGGTGGCACCCGTAATTCTATAGTTTAAGACCAATGAAGTAAAAATTATTTTTAATATAGATTTCAAAGGATTTTTATAAACAAAACCATAAACCATTTATTTAAGAAATATTGATCTTTCACATTCTTAGAGAAAGTAAAAAAAGTAGATAATTCACCTACCTCATATTTATTTGAAAATGAGAATTAACTCATGAACTGTAAGATATGGGTTCTCATTTTATTCTTTAATGGATATGGAAGAAGATATAAAAAATATTTCCTTGATTCATGTATCCTGGAGCCAAAACCATGGTATAATTTTCAAAATTAAATAAAAAAATAGAATCAATAATAGAGAAGAAGAACAATACTCTTCCTTTGATCTATAAGATCCAATACTAATAAATCAATTGAAATCATACACCATAAGTTATAAAAACATTAAAATCATAAAGTGAAGGGTTGATGGTTCAGATACATTGAAAATGAAATATTAATTATGGTTTTATCATAGTATTTAGGTTAAATATAATTTTTTTGGATTTAATTTATCCTATTAAAAGTTTAATCTATAAGGCTTGGAAAATTGTGTTCCAATTTTGTGGACTTCATCGGCAATAGATATTACCAAGTCACATGGTTTCCACATTTTTTGTTCAAAAAATATTCTAACCATGCACATTTACCAAAAATCTATCCATCTTTCACATGATTACATTGATAAATATATATATTTTCCCCTAACAATACTCATACCATGCGCCTCTAAAACCTTTCGAAAACATCAAAAAATCACCCAGAAGATTCTGAAACTCAACCCAAATGTTATCTAACTTGAAAAATAATTAATAAAATAATTTGATACAATAAGAAAGGCGTGGTGTTACTATCTCTTCACCATGGGTATTTTTTTCCTTGGGATGTTAGAGGTTTGATATTCCCTATAAGAGGTCAGACCACTGATCCGACATGAACTTATTCTACTCTCAGGTTTCTTCCTGAATTGGACCATGAACCCATAATATCTACACAAAAAAGATTATTTTTCCTCATAAAATATTTTATTTTAAATGTGTTATATGAATTGGGGAATGAATAAATAGATCATTTTGTTCATGGGTGACATGGTCTTAATGTATCACATAGCTATAGTCTGGCTGGTGCTTCTTTAATAGGGATAGATGGAATATGTTATGGACATCACTAAAACTTGACTGTATGGCTAAATGATATTAAAAATATCTTAAACACTCCAAAATATTAGTTATCCAAATGCACTGATGCGCCAATTTTATTTTCATTCCCAAATTGTTGTGTTCTAGTATTAGGGATACTTTTATGAATATGTGGTGTCTAATTCAAAAAGATAAGTCTCATAGAAGCTAATCTACAGATTATATTTCATAGCTTTGAGATATTTACATCCATTTTCTAATCATATATTTTTTCACAGTAGTCTTATGGAAAATACTTAGTCTGATTAAATATTTTTCCCCAGTATTACAAAAAAGTGGATAACGAAAGTGATGGGAATACAATGCCTAAAATAGAGCTCCTTGATCAAGGCCAGATAGTTATAATTATATAAAATCTACAATGAAGGTAAAATATCTTCCCATGAATAACTAAAATACAAAATAAATTCTCATAGTATATCTTCAATTGTCTTGATTTTATATATTGATTTCATATCTTTATATGGATTATATATCATCTTCATGGTCAACTGAGTTCTATGGGGTGGTTTAAGAATCAAAAAAACTATGAAGCAAGTCATGGGTTTTGGGTAGAGAATTTTGATACCATTACTCACAAAAATTCTACCAATTATTTGATATAGATAATTTCAAAATCTACAACTATATTAAGCTCCGAAATAGGAATGAAATTTGATGACTTGGTGAGTTACTCCAAAGTCAACTAAATAGCCTATAAAATGAAAATTTTCTATGGTTTACTGGTAATATTTTATTGGTAAATCTATTACCATTTCCATATTGTTATATACATAGACTATAGAATGCTTGGTAGTATTCTGTTTTCATCATTTACCTATTAGTAGGCGATACACCTCTTAACAAAATCGACCAATTTCCAATTTATACATGAAAAATTTAAATGGGTCTTCATTACGCTATATATTTTCTAAATACATGGATTAACATCCCATTTTAAATGGTGATGTGAAAAAAGAATCTTTCCATGGCAGGATAAAGGAACAACTATTCTATTTTAAAAGTGCAACAAAGATTTTTAATCTGATGTATTTACCTTAATGGTGTCCTCACCATTGATTTTTTAGAATATAAAAATTTATTATAAGTTTTAATAGTGAGCCTCATTGATAAAAATCACTAAATAAGTGATATTCGTAATAAGACAAAAACTGTATCCAGATTTGGATACCTTTACTATAAATTATTATTGAAAATTACTCCCATAAAATACCATTAATCATTATCTTCTCTAGACACCTCATTATAATTTTTTAATCTCAATGAATTATCCAATAAAATTACCTTTACTAGTGTATAAACTATGTCAATGTAAAACTTTTAGAGATATTCCTGCCATCGTCAATTTATTTGGTTTAAATATCTTTGTAAAAATGTATTTCAAGATTTAATTAGCTGTAAAAATAGTTTCATTTTCACCAAATTGATAGAAGGGGAATGTTTTTCATATGTGGACCTCCACATCAAATTCCATATCAATCATTAGATAATTAAATTCATGTGATTTCAACTGTCTCGATCTATATGCTATGACATAGTCTCCATGCATTAGAACAATATACTATATTTATCTGTAAACATCACAATATACCACATAACTTCATCATTAAACTGAATAGATGAGGTTTGTTGTTTATGTGATTTGAGGCTTTAAATCATTAAAGGATTTATAGAAATAATCACACCACATGAATGAAAAAACATTCCTAGTAAAATAAGTTATAGGATAATCCATTATTGAAAATTCCAAAAAAAAAGACGATAATAAATTTTTTATCCTAGAAATTTTGGTAGGAAGATGTTTTTGTTAGGTGGTTTTCATGAAATCACATATTATTTATTTATATGATTGAATGATATTTGTATTTTATAAATTACATGACCATGAAAATGAACCCCTTGTATCTAGAGGTGAAACATAGAGAATTTATCAAAAAACAATTTCTCACAAAATTTACCCAATACAATAATTCAGTTATTCCCATGGTCAATTATAGTTTGAGAGTACACCAAAATATCATTTAAAAAAACCATAAAAATTTAGTTGAGGAACTTATTAGAAATGTGCTTCATTAAAAAAATTTAAAAATAGGTGAATTAGTATGTCCAATAGACATGACTACATATTTATAGTGGCTATAATGACTTCAAAATGATATCATTATAATATCCCCTTTATTAACATGTAGATGTTGATACAAAAATTATAGATCAATTTTGGATAACCATTAGAAAACCTAAAATTGACCAGAAATGTAATTAATTCCACAAAGTAGGTACTGATTATTTTTCATAACATGATTTGGTTGACATGATACAATAATGAATTGAAGCGAACCATCTACCATATTAATAAATAGGATTAGTGAATACCAATACGATGTGATTGGTATAATGAATCCATTTATTTCTAGTTGTTCCAGTTTTAACTTTTATGGTGACTCCTGATTTTATACACAAATATCAGATATTTATATATAAATATTAAATATATTTCAAAAACACATACCCAATGACCCTAATAGTATAGTGTATTTGGAGAATATAAGAAAAATATTATTATTTTATGATTTATCTTCAAAATCTCCCATAAATATCTTATCATATAGTAATCATCTTAGGCATACTCTACCTAAACCTTTCTTCATAACCTTTGGGAGAAAATATAATAAATAGTGATCTCAGATTCTAAATACAGGTAAACATAGGTGATATAAATCTATAATAATATAAAATCATGATATAGAAATAAGGTTATCTGATAATGAGCTTAAATATATATTTTCCTTACAAAATTGACATTTTTTATAAATATGAATCGTGGTATAAAGAAATATTATTTCAGAAAATGTGGCCCATAAAATTTAGAAAAAATAATAAATCAATCATGAAACATAATTTCATTTCATAAAATTGAGAAAACATCATAAATATAGAAAAACCATTTCATATGTCATGGTTAACCACCAGGACCATCAACATAGTGGATGTAGGCTTATCACCTATTTGCAATTATAGATCTTGATGCACCAATTTCCTTTATTGGATCAAGATGCAACCATTTATCATAGTGGATCAAGCCCATAAAGTTATTTCCAATTATTATCTTATGAGAAATAAATCATTACCCAATGAATTTGAGGGAGATATAGGTCCCAACAACCATATAATAAAAAATATACTTATGTGTTCACAATATCATAAAACATTCATCATATCATCACAACATAACCCATGCAAATAAAATGGGTTTTATAATCATTTAACCAATTAACCAATTCATAACCCAAGAAAAATAAATGAGATTCATAAAAATTTTATTAACCTAAACATTAACCATACTGATAAATATAACGGATGCTATCATTCCATATTATCCCTATTAATGCATAAGTAATATCAAAAATTTCATCTTATATGGAAAATTATTTTGGAAGGTCACATAGAAATGATCTTGTGGAATATAGAATTTCTGCTATGAATTTTCTTTAAATATATAACATTTTAAAAATAATTTAATTTAAATATAACCTTGGAATGTTATAAATGAAGCTATAAAAATCATTTACAAATTTTCATTAGGAAAATATTCCTTCTATTTTGAAAATCATTTTTTAAAACTAAAAATTCATAAGACTTTTTAGAATTATTTATTTTTGAGAATATACATAGAAAATGTTAAGTGAATATTTTAAATAACTATGTAGTCATTATGGTAGGAATTTTTTTAATATGTACCTTTTAAAGAAAATATTCCTTCCACTTTTTCAGTAAAATCTAAATAAGAAATGAATGTAAAATGCCAGGAAGAGTCCTTTAAAAAAATTAGGTAAAAATGTAAAAATAGGTAAAAATGTAATTAATAAATCATTTGGTGGACGTAAAATTTTCTTGAAAACATTTTCAAGAAACATGATTTTTGAAGAAAAATAATTTTCCCCATAATAGGAAAATAAAATTTTGATTTCTCTAAAAAATTATATTCAAATATTGAGTATAAGATGAGAGGAAAATTAAAAAAACCAAGTATTCTCATAAAGTAGCAAGGGGAGAATATATTTCATGAATTTATGGAGTTAGTTATCGTAATATTTCATCTATGGAAGAATAAAAATAAATAATCACGATATGTGATGAGATTGTATCCCAAAACCCTTATCTCTTTGGTATCTTTTGAATAATCATCCCCATTTAATATTGACATAAAATAAAACACTATATATCATTAAAATAATGATATTCATTATATAACATGTCAATGGGTTATTATATACACCTCAAAAAATAATATAGGTTCATAATATAACATATGTACCAATGAAAGAAATTTGAGATATAAATCTATTATCTCTTTGGTAGATTTTGAATCATAAAACCCATGAAAGAGATATCCTAAAATTGAAATATAAATACAAATAATTTTGGTGGATGGAATTGAAAAATAAATTAATGGAAAGTATATACAACACATAATAGAAACATGTGGTTAATATTTCACGTGTCTCATTGAAAGTAAAAGTGAGATAAATATATCTTAACATAAGTCTCAACATCATTCTTTTATGATTGAATACCTTGTAAAAAATATGTTTGTTATATATATATATTATAGAAACATACAAACAAACACACCCACACATATATATACAACAACATATATTATTTTTTATAAACTTTTATTACCAATTTATAAAAAATTTTATGTTAAATAAATATTTGGGGAAATAACTATCTTTTTAATGTATGTTTTTATTTGATTATTATTGGCCCAATTATATATATAATTATTCAGTTATATAAAAAATGATAAAAATTATATAAAATCATATATATTCAGTTTAAATGTATTTTGAGTAATCCATAAGAGATTGAGATAGAAAATTAAATACACTATTTACTGAGACAATAGGCCGTACTTAGGCATGAATATTGTTTATATTTTTCCAATGGATAGAAAAAATAAAGTTAAATAATAAATTACCATTATGGAATAAATTTTATTTCATATAAATCACATGTTTTTATTAAACCCATACTTATTACCATTTATTTAAACCAGGAATGAATCACATTTCTTCGCGAGGCGTTTGTCTGCTATACCGGAAAACAGTGTTTTTATGTTCCCATGAAATGAATAATAAAGAGGAAAATGAGATATTTTGATTCCAAAAGAATAATAATTTGATAAATATCATATATAAATAATAAATCGATCATTATAACAATCAATGATATGTGGTGATGGAGAAAAAATAATATTGGTTCGTGAGGTTGTAGTCTTCGGTACACACGAATGATGATTTTGTAATGTAATTAATAAAATAAGAGAACGATTTAGGTCTATATGTTTTAATTATAAAATATTATAATACATAAGATACTTTGGATGGAATATAATTATTGTTTAATAATATTTTAAGTAGGTGGAGGAAGAAATAAAATAAAACACTTGGTTAGGGACATTACCTCTACTTTAGAGAACCTCTTTTGATGTTCACCAAAATAATTGTTAGGTTGGTTTTATGAAAACAATAATCATTATATGATTAAATGATGGATATAAATAAGGTATTTTGATTTTTATTTTATGAACCAAATGTTTTCGGAAGTGTGAATAGGTTAGTATCATGGGTGGCCTTTTATATATGAGGTGAGTGGAAAACTTGTATGTTTTCAATGTTAAAAGGTGTACCCGCATTTATAATTTGAAAAAAAAATAAAAATGGGAATTTATAAAACCATTAATTTTTAAGGTTCAAATATTGATATAAAATGGATTTGTTGCATGTTTTGGGTCATTTTTAACCCTTATATTTTCAGTTTAACCCCCTTGATAAACCAATTTTTTTATTAACTACAATAATTAATTTTCATTTGGTATACTGTTAATTATGATTATAAATTAATATGAATTTATTATATAATATAAATTATTCCTATTAAAAATATTTAATATATTTTAACAAATTCAATTCATATAATTTAAAATTTTTAATTTAAAATTAATCCTGCACATGTGATCACAAAGCCGAGTTTCTAATAGAAATGTTTCAAAAGTTTAAAAAGTTTGAATATAAAAAGGAATTATGAAATAGATTCTAATTAACTAAATTGGATAAATATATATATAATTGAACTAATTTTACTTTTAAAACCATATAAAAATTATTTTTGGGATCTTAAAAACAATAATAGAAATTATAATTCTAAAAAAGAGTTATTTCAGTATTAGTCAATAAAAATACCTTTTCAAATAATTATAAGAAAATCACTACAAGCTAATTTTGAAATTCCAAAATTTAAATTTATTTTTAATTTATTGGATAAATTTTATAAAATTGGAAAAAAATAGTTTTAAAATAAATGTACAAAAGGCAAACAAATAACCTTTTAGAAAAAATAGATATTTGTATCAAAAAATTGGATTAATTTGTATCTCTTGTTTAGAAAAAACATAAGATGAATATTAAAAATTCAATAGAATATATAAAATAAATAAATATATTTAATTTAAATAACTCAATTAATATTAGTTATTATATTAATTTAGATAAAACATGGTTTTTTACTACAGTCATTCAGAAGGAATTTCTTTTATTTTAAAATAGTTTTTATATTAATTTCTAATTAATTGTCATCAATGAATTATTTATATGTAATTTTTCAGACCTTATATCTTCATAATTTAGTTTATCTATTTCATTTCCTCAATTCCAACAACATGGTGATAACTAACAAATATATTAATAATATTTAAATAGTATTTCATGTTTTCTAAAGATAGCGTTGTGTGTATCAAAAGTTAGAATCTGTGTTTCATGTAACAAAATCTAAAATAAGTGTTTCTTATAATTAATTTTATAAAAAAATTGAATATAATATTTCAAATGATATTAGAGTATTACATTCTGGTCCCCTTAAAATGAATTTCAAAGTAAGAATTCAGTACTCTAGTGCCAAAAAACTGAGGATTGTTCTGCCTCATTACATCCTAATATTCCCGCAAAGATTACTTTGGATAATATTTTTTTACAAAAAAAAATTGAATTGGTGAGTGGTCTTGTTTCGTATACATTTCTATATATGATCTAAAATCATAACAAATTTTTACATATATGAAAGATCATACTCCAGTGATATGACCTTTGAGTTCAGTATATGAGAAGGATCAGGTATATACTTACCCAGGAGATGTATATAGAACAAATCATGAACCTGAAAGAGTTTCGGTGGAAGAACCATAAAATAATATACTTTCCTAATAAGATAAATTAGTTGAAATGAACTAATATACCTATGGAATTGTTTTCTATTCTTTCTTCCATAAACAAATTCCTAGAAAGAACCTCTAAAAAATAAAATTCCAGACCACCTCGATGATTATAAATTTAACATTTCTATCAACTGTGTGTTTTCCATAAATTTTAATGAATGAATCTAAACATATATACCATCTCATAATCTTGATCAGGTCCAATATATTACTTTCTACATGATCATTCATGTATATTTGAGTTTTATACATTTTTTCATAAAGGGATTCCAAAGGATCCATGTGAATGCTTGAGTGAAATCTATTGTTAAAAAAAACAAGAGGAATGTGTTGATCACAACCAAATTTTAATTCCATAAAACAAGATCTTATTATATATTTTAGGGTTTCAATTGTTTTATAAAACTAAAAATTTATCTGATGATGATACACAATGATGAATCTCAAATATGTATCAAGATATTGCTAAATACTTTACCAAAACATCATTGGATACATTGGATTCTAACGATATATAATTGAATATGGAACTATATAAAAACTTACAACATATTTAATATATATTCTTGCAAGAATATCCACAGATAAATTTTCCCTAATAGAAAAGAATTTGTTTAATTTGCAAGGTGATTTTTTAATACCCATAACTTCCTCAACCTAAAATATAATATAAACCCTAAAGGTTACTAGTTCCATTAATCATATTCCCATAAAGTGAATAGGTATTCCTCATTAAATAATTTTTTCTCTAAAATGTATACATAACCAAATGGTTATATTGAAATAAATATCTCTTAAAATAACATTAATATTGATAAAATCCTACCATATAAAACCTTAAAAAGGGTATCAATGACATTGAATTTTTTATCAACCATAATCACCTAAACCCATGATGGTATCCATAAATCATAAGTTAATCTAACATGGAGAAATATACACATCCAAAATTTAATTCACATTTTATACCTTATATAATATATATTCTTATACCAAAACATTTTCATTGGTTGCATTACTTTATCCTTATACCAGTAGAATATAAAATTTGATTTCATTTTTCTAAAGTCTATTTAGTGGGAGATAATCACATTATATTTCACTAAAGGATGAACAACAATATTTTCATAGGGTCCATTCAAACAAAATAATACATAAATTTGAAAACTAAGGAGGCAAAGATAAGTATTCCATAATTATAATGAGTCACATCATGCACTATGATTAAAAAAGATCTATATTTGTCCGTTGTCTTTATAGGTTGTTGTGTATTATCATCCACATTGGTTCTAGGATTGGGGCATCGATTCACATAATTCCAATAATATTTACACTTGAAACACTAGGTTATGGGTGGTTAATTTTTTGTTTTCCTCTTCAAATAAATTAAATTAACTATAATATTAATGGTGCATCAACATTAACCATCTTTAATACATTCCTTTCCAAATTTAATACACCTAAAAATTCCATTCAACATATTACATTTTTGTTTTTTCCCACATTTATGGCATGCAGATGGCTTTAACTTCATTCCACCATTTGAGTTTTCATAATTCTCAATATTCTTTTTCTTATAAAAACCAAATTAATAGTTGGAATTTACAATTTCCATTTCTAACATCAGTTATATCTAATTACTTTTTTATAGATACTAAATTCTCTTATAGAGAAGTCATATAAAAGAATTAGTTTTAATCCACCTAAGAATCGATCAATTTTCCATTATGGGTTGACAAATACACTAGAATAATTCCTTACAAGTCTTGTAAAATTAGTTTCATAGGTACCAATTGATTCATCATCCCTTTTATAAATCTCAAGGAATTAGTTCCCTCTCTTTGTTCAAAAAATATAAGGGAGGTACTTACTATAAAATTTCCCTTTAAATTTAGCATTCTATATTTGAAATTTATTATTTTTACCTCATGTTTTTAATAAGAGTTTTCCTCTGATATGCTTTACTACAAAAAAGATAAATAGCCAATATAACATTGAAATGATCTAAATACAGAATAATGAAAAATAAATTTTCATTTTTACTAATCCATTTCCCATTATCGAGTGGATCTGTGGAACAACTAAAATACATTGTAAATTGTCTCATAAAATACAAAATCTAACATTGTTCCATCAATAGATCATTTTTTATGTTCAACATGGTTTATATATTGTGATGGTTTTGTGAGAATATTAATAATATTTGTCATCTAGATCCCATAATGTGAGGTTTCTCAGGAAGAAAATCATTTTACAGTCAACATTAAAGTGGATTATTTATGTTACACCCAATGACTAAAACTTGAAAGCATAGCACGAGAAACCTTAAATATAGCATAAAACCACATAATGATGAATAATAATTTATATGAAATCTAAATCATGACTCCATTATTTCAAAAAATGTTACCACAGAAATAAAATTTGTCATTGATGGTCATTATTTAAGACAATCATGATTTCTCCTAATGAGTTTTTGAATTTCAATAAAATATCCATCTAGAGTGTCAAACGAGGTCTGTATGGAAGCTTTTCTTCATGAACCAGGTGATGATTATGGAAAATTGAGAATTTTTTGAATTTATTACGCATATATATCTCTATGCTAGATTCAAATCCACTTGTTGTATCTAAACAATGATTTAATTCCTTGGAATCCCCTTGATGAATCCTTCCTCAAAATTCTTGGGTTTTTCTTGTACATTGATTTATCCTTAGAATTTTCAATAGAGATATCCCTAGACATTTCCCTAGACATATTATTTGTAATATTCATTGGTATTTCACTAATGTTTTTCTTATTAAAATATTAAAATATTGATGAAACATTCCCTCTGATATAAGCTATGGTGACCCAATATTTTATTTGTATATATATATATCTCATATTTTTAGTTAAATATTAAAAAATTTCATAAAATCAGTCCCAATGATTATAATAGAATAGTATCTTCAGATATTATAAATGAATTCTTCTTATGTCATGATAGAACCTCAAAACATTTCACAATTATTTTCTCACATGTTACTCCTTTTAGGAATACCCTTCAAAAACCTTTATTCATAACTTTAGGAAGGAAACATAAGAAAGGGGATGTTCACATACTTAGTAAGAGTAAACATATGAGATTTCAATAAATATTCATTTTAAATCATAATATGAGAATAAGGATATGAGATCATGATAATAAAATTATAATTTCATAACATATCTTATATATATCTTAATCATGAGTCATGTCATAAAACATTATCATTTTAGAAATCATATCCCATCAGAGTGACAAATCATCACATATCAATAACTAACCATAAGCTCATTTTATAAAATTATGAAACCATGATAAATATAAAAACCAATTTCATATGTCATGGTTAAATACCAAGACCATCAACATAGTTGATTCGAATTTATCTCCTATTTAAAATTATTGATCAGGACTACCTTTTTTTCATAGTAGATCTAGATGCACATATTTCCCATAGTGGATTAGCTCATAGACTTGTTTACAACTGTTATCTCATAAGATAAAATTCTTTACCCAGTGAATTTAAGGGAGTTATATGTCCCATCCTTTTCATAATTAGGATCATACTAAAGTGTTTCATAATATTATAAAATAATAATCATATTTTGACATCATCACCTATGTTTGAAAAATTGGTTTCATAACAATTTCATCAATTTTCCATATCATAAAATAAGAAAAATAAATGTGGTTAATAAATATTTCATCAAATATAAACATTAACCATATAAATAAATAATAAGGATGGTATTATTCAATCTTATCCCTAGTAAAAAATAAGTAACATTAAAGGGTGTTATCATTGATGTAAATTGATTCCAAAAGATGACATGGTACATTTATTGAAGAGTATAACCTTTCCAAATTGAATAACACTTTTTAAAACATACATTATTTTCAAAATAATTTTCTTTAAAAATAACCTTATAAACATTTAACGGAATCATTAAAAAACATTTGAAACATTTCTTGATGAAAATATGCTTTCCATTTTGAAAATAACATTTTAATGCAAAAAACATCATAATTTTTTCTAAAATAATTTTCATTGAAAATAGAATTTGAAACATATAAATGAAGCTCTAAAATAATTATTTGGTTATGAATGTTGAAAATATTTTTCATGTCGTGCATGCTACACCAAAAGTTTCCATTCACATTCTTCATAAAATCTGAACAGGTTTTTATTTAGAAAATGAAAAGAAAATTCATTTAAAAAATCAAAAAAAATAAAACATGGGTAAAAATGTATTTAATAAATCAATTGGATTATTTCAAATAATTTTTTTAAACTTTTTTAGAAATTATTATTTTGGATGGAAAATGATTTTGGACTGAAGATATAAATAAGGGTTGTTTTATTGAAAACACATTCTTTTAAAATCTTGAGTAGATAAATAAGGGATAATAAGGGAAAACCATTTATTTTAATTAAATAACCATTGGAGATTATATTTTATGTGTTTTTTGAGATATGGATAATAATATTTCATCATCAAAATTGTAAACTTAAGAAATCCCTGTAAACGATGAGATTATATCATAAAACCTTAAATACAATGGTATCCTTCAAATTGTTGGACCTATTAAAGAATAATATCAATTGAAACATTTAATATCAATAAAATAAAGAGGGTGATGATATACCATTTTGAATTGGACGTATATACACCTTTTATAACATGACAGGTACATAATATAACTTATGTATCGAAGAAGGAAATTTGAGACAAAAAATACATTACCACTTTGGTAACATTTGAATAGAAAACCCCAAGAAATAGAGATCATAAAATAGATATATAAATAAAAATAATATTTATTAAAAGAAATAAGAAAATAACTTCATGGGTGTTATATAAACCATATACAATAAACATGTCATTAATATCACATGTGTCTCCAAAAAATTAAAACTGAGACAAAAAAACATTACCATAATTCTTGAATTACTACACACACATTGAAAACTAAAATATAGTAAATAAAATATTATTATACATATATTTTATAACCATACAAACACATATATATAATAACATATATTATTTAGTTATAACCTTTTATTATCCGTTTATTAACATTTCCATGTTAAAGTCATATTTTTTACAATAACTTCTTTATTTTTTATGTATGTTTTGATTTGATTATTTTTTTCAAAAAAATATGATCCTTGGTACATAATAAAAATACTTTTTAACATTATATAAATATAATATATATTCATTATAAAAGTATTTATAGTAATCCATAAGATTTTGAGATAGAATATGAAATACTTCGTTCATGGGGATGGTATGTCGTATGTACGCATGAATGTTGTCTCAATTTCTCCAATGGAAATATATAAATAAACGAAAATAATGTATTACCATTAAATAATAATTTTTTTTCATATATATCACATATCTTTACTAAACCCATGCATATTACCTTTCATGTAATGGATGAAGAAATCACTTCACTGTACGAGGTAGTAGTCCGCCTTACACATGAATGACGTTATCATATTCCCACAGAATGGAAATTATGTATAGAAATGTGATATCATGATTAAAAAAGAATAATAATATCATAAATATAATATATAAATTATAAATTCATCATTACATTGAGTATTTTTTTGGGTGTGATGGAAAATGAATATCTTCAGTTCATGAGACAGTAGTCCACTATACACACAAATGATGATGTCATAACCCATTTAATGGAAGTGGAAAAGGATTGAAGTTATTAAATTAAAGAAAACAACCCTATGTATATGTAAGGTAGTTAGGTTTTTATATCACCATGTTTTAACAATAATTGAAGTATATGGAAGAGGAAATAAAATAAAACTCTCTATTTGGGACGATACCTCTTCTTCAGAAAACTTATTTTGTTTTGAAAAAAGGATATTGTATCATTTATAACTAAAAAAGGATTATAAGATTATTTTAGGGATGTACTGAAGTTATTCATATTTTTATTGGTCAATCCTAAAGGTTTTTGAAGTGTGAAGAGGAGAGGAATGGAGAAGACCTTTTATAAGTGAGGAAAGTGGCACACATGCAATTTTTGAAAATAGATATACCCACACTTTTTACGTTCCACATGTCTCAAAAATGATAATTTATCAGACATTATAAGATTTAACAGCTTTTTATGGATATCCAATGGGTTTTGTACTTTTTAGTTCATTTTTAACCAAAATCATTTTATTTTAACCCCTCAGTAAATTGTTTTTACATTAACTTTGACAATTAATTTTTAATGTCTTTAATATTCATTTTTTTATAAAAAACTAATCTAGATATATTATATAATATTTATTATTTTGATTCAAAATATTTAATACATTTTTTCAAACTTAACTCATAGAAGTAAAAATTTTAATTTAAAATTAATCCCACAGACATGGTGAGAAGGATGGTTTTCAAAGAGAAAAGTTTCAAAAGTTTCAAAAGTTTTTATATAGATATTAAATATTATATATATTCCAATTAAATTGACCATATTAATTGATATATAATATCTCTAATTTAATTTTTAAACCGTATTAAATAAATTTTTATGTTTTCAAATTCTATAAAAGAAATTACAATTCATAATAAAACAATTATTTTACACTAATGATAAAGATTTTACAATTTTACAATATTATATAAATCAATATAAGATAAATTCTATAATATTATATCAAAAATTATTTCAATTTTTTAAAATTAATATTCAAAAAGTGTAAAAAAATAATGTGAAATAAATGCACAATATGAGGTAAAGATGTTTTTTTGAAAAAATATAGTTTTTTTGTCAAAAGTGGATTAATTATTATCTATTATCTAGAAATCCAATCAGATTTATTATAAAAATTTTCTAATTATATAATATAAATAGATCACTAAAATTATTGAAATAATGTTTTTTAATTTATTGAGGTAAAACACCATTGTGTGCATAAAAATAGGTTTTCATTAAATTAATTCCTTTATTTTCAAAAAGTTTTTATTTTTATTTATAATTAATTAACCAATAAATAATTATCTTATATAAACATCTCTAGACCCCATATTTTTAAAATTTAGTTAACCATATTAATACTAATCATTCAAATGTCTAGGTAATAATTATCAAATTAAACAAGAATAATTTAATAACATGTCACATTTTGTTTAAACATGGAGTTACATGTATGATAAGTAACTCTCATTTTTGTGTGTAATTAATTATAAGATCAATTTTATGTGTAACACAATATATTTAAAATCTTAAATTTATTTGAAAAAATATATTTCACAAAATCTTGAGGTGTTACATTTTACAAAACTTAAAAAAAATTTCCCTCTAAATTCTTCACATTTTTATCAATAACTGAGGATAATTATACCTCATTACGTAATAAATATTATGCATTTTATCCTCAAGGAATTGGTTTTGAAAAAAAAATTGACTATGAGAGTGGTCTTGTCTTATATAATACTTTATGCATGATTCATAATCTCATTTGATATTTCCATAAAAGTAAGATCATTCTCCAGTGGTATGACATTTGAGTTCATTACATCTAAAAGATCAAGTATGTCTTCCTCATGAGAGGTATATTAGACACATCATGAACCTAAGAGATGTTTCATGGTAGTAAAACAAACTAATATCCTAATACAATCAAGTATTTCAATGAGACCAATATACCAAAGGCTTAGTATGACTATCTTTATTCGATGGAGAAATGTATAGAAACCCATTCTCACTAATATCAAATTCTAGATATTGTCAATGATTATCATCCTAACATTTATGTTCTCATTATTTTTTCTTAAATTTTTCTGAATGGATCTAAATTTCTCTTCTATCTCATCAGCTTGATCGTGTCTCAATATATTTATTTATGAAACTTCAATTATATATGTTGGATTTCTAAACTTTTTCCATAAAGGGATTCAAAAGAATCCATATAAATTCTCAAGTGGGATCTATTGATGTAATAAAACTAAACTAGAGGAATTTGTAAATCCTAAAAACCATTGAAATCCATAGAAAAATATCATAGAATATGATATATCATTTATATTGTTCTCTCAGACTGAACATCTGTCTAAGGATGATACGTTGTGGTGAAAATCAATGTTGTATCAACAGTTTTCTAAAGAAATCAGAAAAAATTTGTGATAGACATCAGATTCTGATCAAATACAATTGAATATGGAAATCTATTAATCCTTACCACTTCTTTAATGTATATTCTATCATGATGATATAGAAAGAAATATTCCCTAATTAATTTTTTTTGACTTTATATGTTGATCAACTAAACCCCATAGTTTCCTCAACACCAATGATATGAAAAACCCTAAATGATATTGGTGCCATTAATCATATTTACACAATTTTTGAAGGCATTCTTACTTAAAACAAATTTTTTCACAAAAACATATATAATACAAAAGGTTTGTGTTACAATAAATGTATCTTAAACGATTATTAATCTTGATAACCTCACACGATGTAAAACCTCAAAAGGGGTTTTAATGATAGAGAAATTATGATCAACCCAAAACATAGAAACCCATGATTGTATCAATAACACTTAAGTTAATATTACATGGAGAAATATACACTACTAAAATATAATTCATCCTTTATTCCTTATAAAATAACATATCTTATACAAAAAAATTTACATTGGAAGATTGGGTTCATTATTGTATCAATAAAATACCTAATATGATTTCATTATTCTGAAATCTATATAGTGGGAGATAATGACATGAAATTTCACTAAATTATGAATAATAATATTTTATAGGGATTATTTATACGAAATTTAACATGGAATTACCATCTTGGGGAAGGGTAGGATAAGTGTTCCCTAATTTACATGAATCACTTCATCCATTGTAATTTCTTATTATTAACCTTTATCCTTTATATTCAAATGTTATTGTGTTTTATCATCCACACCAGCCCTTGGATTGGGGAAATTACTTTCATAATTCCCAAAATTCATTCACTTGAAACACTAGAGTTTGGGTGGAATAGTACTTGTCCTCCTATTCTAATCCATTGTATTAACACTCCTATTAATGGAATATCAAAAACCAAACACTTTATGAAATTCGTTTACACATTTAATGTACCTATAAGTTCCTTTAAAGTAATTCCATTGATTATTTCTCCCACATTCTTGGAAAATAAATTGATGATATATTTTTCCACCATGTGAGTTCTCATGAGAACCATTCTTCATTTTCTTTTTAAAACTATTGGGAGAATGGGAATTTACAACTTCTATTTGGACCTTCTGTGAACATTGAATGACTTCTTTTTAACAACCAAATAACCCTATAGCCCTTGAATTTCAATGACTTGGTTTTAAGCCACCAAAAAATCAATTATTTTTTCTTTTGGGATAATGAATAAACTAGAATAGAACCTTGAAAGTTTTGAAAAATTAGTTTCATAGGAACTAATAGATTCATTAAATTATTTTATTATTCCAAAGAAATTACATCTTCATATTTTTTATAGAACATGAGAGATTTACAAACCAAAAAATATCCCTTTAAAATAATTTAATTCCACATATTCAATTTATTCTTTTTTTCTCTCATTATTAATTAGATTCCACCACTGATCTTATTTTCCTTCTAAAAGATAAACCATTAAAATGAATTTTTCATTAATTGAATACAAAAGACCAGAAAATATCTCTCCATCTGTACTATCCTTTTCATAGAAACCAGTTTATTAGTGTAAAAAAATAACGAGAATGTATCTTCAATAAGGAATAAAAATAATATTTTTCCTTTCTTTTCTCATTTGGAAGCTTAGAATCAATTATAGTCTCAAAATATTGTGTGGCAATAATAATAATAATATTTATAGTTTATGATCCCATATTGTTTTTTTATCAGGATGAAAATCATTTCATTTTTCCTTTAAATCGGCATTATGATTGTACCTTTGGTTCCTTCCATTGCATAAAACTAGAAAACATAGTTTGAGAGACACTAATAATTTTGGAAAACCATGTTTTCATGAAAAATCATTTATATGATGTCTATATCATGACACCTTCTTTTAAATCTATGACACATTTCAACTAACCTAGGTCATTAATGTTCATTATTTAAATCATTCATAATGGTTTGTAAAGAGTTTGGGAATTCCCAAATCATATTCCAATAGAGTGTTATAATCTGTGTGTAGTAAGGATCTGGGTCATGAATTGGGAGATGATCGAGTATATATCAATGTAACCCATTTATATTTATTACCTATATTCCCATGCACATTTATTTTTTGGAAAAGTTAGTAAATTCCTAGAATTCCCTTTATTTTTCCTTCACCAAAATTCTAAGATATTTTTCAATATTTCGAACCACCCTGAGACTTATCCATAGAGATATACCTGGAAACATCCCTAGAAAATATACTTAGGGATACCCATTGTGGTCTCACTAATTTATTTTTAATCCTAATATAGAAATATTTATAAAAAAGTACCTTTGATAACAACTATAGAGACAGATGTTTTTATACATAAATATTACATCTTTTTAGATGAATAGTCAATACATTTCATAAACACATTCATGAATACCGTAATAGTTTAATTTATTCATAGAATAGAAACACAATATTTTAATTTCGTGAAATATGCTAAACATCTCCCACAAATATATTATCACATAGTACCCCTCTTAAGAATTCCGTATCTAAAACAATATTTTATAAACTGATGAAGAAAACATAAGAAAGATTAAGCTCAGATGTTTTGTAAGGGCTAATATAGGAGATATAAATCTAAGATAATATAAAATAGTAAGTGATAATAAGGTTAAGTGATCATGAACATAAATTTGGAATATTATACCAAATCTGACATAGATCATAATCCCGATTCATGGATTGAAACTTTATAATTTTAGAAGACGTGGCCCATAAGAATGATAAAACCTCATAAATCATTAATTGACCATAAAATAAATTCATAAACATGTTATACTATTATAAATATATAAATGACATTTCATATTTTAAGTTTCACTAATAATAACATCAATATAATGGATCATGACATATCAACTATTTCACATTTTTGATCAGGATTGACTTGTTTCCCATAATGTATAAGGATGAACCTATTTCCCATAGGGGATTAATCCCATCAATATGTTTCCCATTGTTATCTCATGAGTTATAAAAAATTACCCAATTCAATAGAGGGGAATATAGGTCCCTCCCTTATCATAATGAAAAAAATAGTTATGTGTAAAAAAACATCATAAAACCTTAATCATATCATCACATCATAACCCATGTAAATAAAGAAGGGTTCATAAACATTTCACCAATTCACCATAGAATATCTCATCAAATATAAACAGGTTTCATAAAACTTTTATCATCATAAATATGATCCATCCAGAGATATAATAGTGCTGTTATCAATTAATATTATCCCTAATAAAGCTTAACTAACTTTAAATGATGTCCTTTTAGATATAAAATGATTCTGAAAGATAACATGGAACATTTATTGAGGAATATTCTATTTTGAATTTGAAAAAAACGTATTAAAACATACAACATTTTTTAAATCATTCTCATTAAAAATAAACATTTAAACTTATAATGGAATATTTAAAAATCATTAAAAACATATCTTGAAGAAATTGTACTTTCAATTTTCAAAATAAATGTTGAAAAATAGAAACTAATAAATCCTATTGGAGTAATTTTCTTTGAAAATAAACATTGAAACATAAAAATGAATCTTTAAAATAATGATTTGGTTATGATGGTGGAAAAAACTATTCATGATATATATGTTAAAAATATTTCCATCACATTTTTGGTAAAATATAAATAGTAATTGTATTGAAAAAAACATGAATATTACATTCAAATAAATTCAGAAAAATCACACATAAGGGTTAAAATTTCTTCGATAAATCAACTAAAGGATTAAAGAAATTAATTTTCTTTAGAAAAAATAATTATGGAGGAAAACTTATTTTGGGCTGAAGAGAGAAATAAAGTTGGTTTTCATTACAAAATATTCTCATAAACTATTGAGTACACAAAGAGACTAAAATGAAGGATCCCCATGTATTATCTTGAAATAACCATATGATACTAAATTTTTGAGGTTTTATGAGAGATTAGTCATAATATTTTATCTTTATAAGTATAAACACAAACAATCCTAATAAATGATGAGATTGCATCATAAACTCCGTACCACTTTAGTATCTTTTGAATTGTAGGCCCCATTAAAGAATAAAATAAAATGAAAAAATTTATATAATGAAAATTAGTATATTCATGATATAACATGTGAATGGGGAAGTATATACATCTAATAGAATAAGATACATATATAATATAAGTTATATCCCAATGAATGAAATTTGAGACAAAAATCACTTGTAAGTTCGGTAAATATTGAAATATATACCACATGGAGGTGATATCCAAAAATAGATATTAAATCCCTATAAATTTTATTATAATAATCATAAACAAAATTCATTGGATTTATATGAACCACATAAAAGAAACACGCTCTGAATAGAGCATGTACCTCATAGAAAGTAAAAGAAAGATGGAAATCTTTACCATAACACTCGACTTTATTTATTCCCATTATAAAATTTATTTACATTAAATATAAATTTATTTTAAATCTATTATATAACCACACAAATATATATCATACCATATATAATTTACTTGTATCCTTTTGTATCTGTTTATTAATAATTCCATGTCAAAGTCACGTTTTGGAAAATAATTTCTTTGTTTTTCATGTTTATTTTGATTTGATTATTTTTTGTCCTCTTAATTTTATCTTGGATTCCTTATATCCCAAATTTAAATCATGATATACATATAATATATACTTAATATACATGTATTTATAATAATCCAAAAAACGTATAGGTAAAAAAATCAACACACCGTTCATGGAGACGGCAGGTCGTACGTAATCATGATCACTGTTTCCATTTTCCCATTAGAAAGAAAGAAAGTTAAATAATATATTACAAATCTATAGTAATTCTTTTTATATTTCTCACAAATTTTCATGAATCCCATACTTATTACCTTCCATGTAAATCATGGATGAATCACATCTCTTCATGAGGTTGAAGCCCAATATACACATGAACGATGTTATCATTTACCAACAGAATGGAAAGTGAGAAGTTAAAATCAATATAATGATTTCATAATCATAATAATATCATAATTATAATTTATAAACAATAAATTCATAATTATATTAAGTAGTGAGAGGTTTTTATGGATAACTTATAACATCAGTTTGTGAGGTGGTAGTCAGTCGTACACATGAATGCTGATTTCATAACTCATTTGATGGAAGATACAATTCCTTTTGGTTATTACATAAATATAATAACATATAGGTATATTAAAGATACTAAGGTTATTATACAAGCTAGTTTTTTTAATAATTCAATGAGTCTGGAGAAGAAATAAAATTAAATGCCTCATTAGAGACATTAACATTTCTTTGGACAACATCATTTGTTTGTAAAAAAAGGATTAATAAGTTGGATTTATGAAAACAATTATACTTATAGGATGATATGATAGATTATATGAAGTTATATGTGTAGTTATTGGATGAAAAAAATTGTACCTTTTAAGAGGAGAGTAAAGGGGGTGACATTTTATTAGTGAGGTGAGTGGTTCACATGTATGCTTTGAAAAGGAAAATGTGTAACAATATTTTTCACATAAAATATGGATAAAAATTGATCTGTTATCGATCCTATAAGATATATAGTATAATTGTTTCTAGAAAATGAGTTTTGGAAGATTTTTGTGTCATTTTTAACCCTTATCTTTTGTGTTTAATCCCCTTGAAATCCCTTTTTTACCATAACTCTGATAATAAACTTTTACTATTTTTACTATTTATTGTGGTCAGAAATGTATTGAATATTATTAAAGAATATAAATTATTCTAATTTTAAATCTTTAATCCATTTTTCAAAATTCAATTAACATATGTGGGGAAAATTAATTTAAAATTAATCCCATAGATGCACCGAGAAAGAAGGGTTTTAAAGAGAAAAACCTAGAATTTTTAAAAAGTTTTTATATCAAAATTAAGTCTGAAATTGATTCCAATAAAAAAAATTAGATCAATAAATGTATAATTTATTTAATTATATTTTTAGAAACATACTTAATTAATTTTTATTTATTTAAAAGATTTAAATGAACTGAAAATTCATAATAAAACTATAATTCTTTACTATTCATCAAAAAATTTATTTGTTCTTAAATTTATTAAAACATAAATCCAAGATAAATTTAAAATTATGATTTTAAAAATTAATTGTAACACCCCAGGTAAATAAAAAATATGAAATCTTTATATTTATCCATATTTGTGAATAAAATATTAATATTACTTTAAAGGGGATTCTATGCTCGACGGAGTACCCAATATGCAACAATGAGTTTCTTGGGAATCTTACATTGCACTCTAATAATAAAATAATATTATTTTAAATGATAGTTAACGCCTAGCCATTGTAATGGCGGGAATGAACAGAACTAACTACAAAATTATTATATATGTTTGTAAAATATTTTTACTCTTTACAATAAATTTTAGCGGATTAAAAATGAAAATGATTCTAGTTTTTAAGCGTAAACATTCTAATATTCTTTAAAAGGTCGATTAACCGCCTTTTGATGGAGAACGCCTTTTAAATCCACTTTTTTAAACATTTATAAGCTATATTTTTCAAAATAAACATATTATTTATGATTGGTACATTGAAATTTACCTTGGGTTACTTTTTGGTATTTTTCTGACAATGTTCATTTTTCAGTGAATAGTGAAAAATACTGCATTTTACATCAAAACTGTTTTTTCATATAATTTAGTTATATAGTTATATTATCTTTTTAATTTGTTTTAAACTGTAATTAGAATATAATTTTACCATGTAATTCACTGATGGTCATTGGGATTAATTTCACTTTGGAATTAGGCATAAACAAGTACCAAATTTTTCATAAATATTGTTTCAAAAAAACCCGCTATTTGTTTTGAAAATGGGACGTTTTTTTAAATTAATTATTAAAATTTATGTGTTTAGATTTTGGTAAAATGAATTACATATTTTGAATCAGAAGTTCTAAATTATGTAATTAAGACTCTTTTGTTTTTGGACATTATGAATAGTAACGACGGTAATTATCTTTAATTATCTTGATTAATGAGTAATCGGGTAGTTAAAGAAAATAAGATAATATAATTATAATAAAAAATGATGACAAAATGTGTCCTAAGGCTACTGGTTATCTCATGTCCGACCATGGGATTCCATGTACCAAACATGGGGGCCCCATGGAATCACTTTTGTGAGAAAGTGACTTTTAATCATTTTATTTTTTAAAGAATGTTAAATGTAACAAAGAATGTATCACCTAAGTAAAATATTTTTAATTTTGTCTAAATAAATGATCTTTTTGACTATAAATATTAATTCGAAATCTAATGTGATTTTCTACATCATAGTAATTTTTTTATAATTTTTAGACATTAAATAAACTAAATTATTTATGACATCATGATGATGCAGCGATGACCTCATTATTTATCTATTTAAATAAAATGGAGGATTAATGTAAACTCTAAGAACTAAAAATGTCCAACACCTATTGGATGGGTGTATCTAGAACACTTATAACCTTATCCTTGAAAAACATCAATGTGGGACCATTAAAATCCAAAACTCATTTGAAAATAAAGTTACATTTTATACCTTTCCAAGAGTGCCCCTCCTCTCCTCTTATAAAAGGACCCCACCTCTAACTCATTACCTACACTCCAAAAGCCTTGGGATCGGCCAAAAACATCCCATTTTGTCTCTCCACATCCCTCTATTACTCCTTGAAGCCTCACTTTGGGCATAAGTCTTCCCAAGGAAGCCTTTGAGCTCAAACCAAAGGGAGTTACCTGATTTTAAGGTAATGTCTTCACTTGTGTTCTTTTGTTTTATTTTGCTTCTCCAACCCCCTAAAATCTTTTTATTCATTTATATTGTAACAAATACAGTATCTTCAATATACTAGGATGTTGTTATAAGAATAATTAGAGCTACAATTACACACACCTACATCAAATGGTTAAAGAACATAATGTTTCTGTGGATGGTGAATTTCTGCCTCATGAAACGATGATTGTTCAACACTCATATAACACCGTAAAAGGTGGCCATTAAGATGTCACTATATTTATATATTATATATAATATTTTTATGTTTCTGTATTTTTCTTTTGTGGCATACCTTTATGGTTTCCATTGTGGGTAAACACGATAGTTTCATTTTAGGAAGTGCGGACTACCGCCCCCTCAAAGTGATTTCATTCGTTAATGCCATATGTGGGATGTATAAAGGATGGATTTAATGTTATTATATATGATATATGTTACATATAAATTATTAATATAATTCTGGAATTAAAATATACATACCTGTCATTTGGTTTTAATTTCATTAATATGACATAGAAATGAAAGTAGCGTTAATGCGTACGGACAGCTTACCGTCTCCATGAACGGTGCAATTCATTTCTTACCTCTAAATGATTATGTAATATTATAAATACATGTATATTCTGGATATATATGATATATATTATATCCAAATTATGAATATAATTCTGGATATAATGAACATTTGACCACACGGACAACATGTAATTGTAAGAAGTCCACTTTCGACTTAAGAACCAAATATTGACAAAACAAACATTATTAACTTAAATGATTACATATAAAATGGTAATAATTGATATAAAAATAATAATGAACTAGAAAAAGGTTCTTAATAAAGTGGAAATTAACTCAAGTTTATTATTCAGGACGTTAAAGAACGATCGAGTCAAGTCGGACCCGAGGTAATTGATCCTACTCCTCTCTTTCTTTTTAAGTACACTCTTTTATGTAATTCCTTATAAGCTCATCTTTCTTGTTATTGGGATGTTATTTTATATTACTATTACTATAATTTTTATGTTCATATGATGAGAGAACCTATTCTCTCTCATCAATCCATTTTGGAAGTTTTGAGTGGCGCCGTTAGGCTGCCGAATTTTCGTAAGAGATCTAACCTCTCTCTTTCTCTTTAAGTACTCTCCTTTATGTCACTTCTTTTAAACTCCTATTTGTTATGATGGGGGATGATATTTTATATTCCTCTTTCTGTACATTTTATTTTAATGTGATGAGATACCCTATTTGATCTCATCAATTTATTTTTGGAAGTTTTAAGTGGCGCCTTTAGGCTGCCAAGTTTTCGTAAGGGATTTTTCATCTCACTTGTATTCCCGTGAGATTTATGGTACCTTTGCCACAATTTCTTTTGAGTGGTGTAAGTAATGACCATTATTTTACTCACTATGTAATATTCTTTCATTTATGAGTAATTACATCAATATTGTATTGTCCTTCTTTCACGAGGAGTATGTTTTGAAAGATACCCATGTCGGTAAGGGAACCTTTCACCCTCCTCTTTTTAAAAGACTTATTTTTTTATATATTTTAATTCACATGATATTATTTTTGGATATGTTCTTCTATATCCTTATTGATTTAAATTTTATGTCCAAGTGATGAGATACCCTTTTTATCTCTCATCAACTATTTTTCTGAATTTTGAAGTGACGCTGTTAGGCTGTCTAATTATTGCAAGGGAACTTCTTAACCCAATTTCGATTCTTTGGGATAAACTTGTACACCTTGAATATGTCATTCTATGATTATGTGTGAATGTCCTCTGATTGTTTTACACTTAATACCCACGTATATTTTGTGTATTCGTTTTCCACACATAGTTATGTAACTGATTTATCCTTAATCCAAGGATACCGTCTTTGTATGGGACTTCGTCTCAATCTTCTTTAATTGAGGCATATTTTGTTTTATACACAACTTTCTTGTATACGGTGTATAAACCCCTTTTACTTTTATATTTATCCAAAAGGAATATTTTTATACTAAGTGTTTTACTAAATGACAAAAGGGAATGTTTTTGTCGTACGTATGCGGCAACAACGACTTCTCCACCGCCGTGACCATTATTTGAGTTTTGGCTTCCTCTACAAGCCATAACTTCTTTTTAAAAGAAAAATAAATAACATGTTTTACTTTTCTTCTATTTCGGAATTAAAAATGGATTTCATAATGTATTTATATCAACGTGTTGTATTTATATCTTGTTATTGAATGGTGGAAATGTTATGTTTCCTTCATGAATGTTTTATGTGATAAGATTATGTTATGGTTCTTTGGAATTGTTATGAAGATGAGTGGTTCCATGATAAACTAAGGGCGGGTGAGCCTGATATAGCCCTCCAATGCATTGGGTAATGAGATGGAGTGAAACGTTAAGGTTTCTCTGAAGAGATTTAGGGAATATACTGTGGTGGGTATTCCAAACGTAACCAAGAGGGTTACTCCCTACGTAAGAATGTTATGAATGCCTCAAGTTACCTTTATGTCTTATGATTTCTATGATTTATTCACGATTTTATGAGGTATGTTAATGTTCTTTTGTTTTATGGGTAAATTATGATTTCATTCTTATGTATACATGTACTCATGTTTCCTTTCCATATTTTTATATCCCTTACTGAGCTTTTTATGCTCATCCCAAGTTTTTGAAATGTTTTTCATAGGTCAAGGGAAGGGTACATGATATGATGATAGTGTCAAGGAAGTGTCAAGAAATAATCCATGTTTTATTTTAAATATGTTTCAATTGATGGGAAAAATGAATACTATATTTTATATAACCACTTTGTGTAAATGTGGAATGTAATGCATGTTTTATGATCTAATTATCTAAAACTCTAAACCTGAAAAGATCTTCAATGTGTAATCTTGTAGTAACTCAATATTAAGTAAGGTTTAAGGCTGGGGACTTATATAATTTTATCTCTTCAAAAAAAATTAAAAAATTTGAAAATTTTAATTTTAAAATCAGTGCACAAAATGTGACAAAACTACTTTTTTGGAAAAATACTTTTTAAGTGAAAAATTGATTAATTAGTACCCTTATCTAGCTTAAACATAATATAAATGTTAAACATTTTATAAAATATATATATATTTTTATATCATTAAACAAATTCAAAAAAAGTTATTTTATTAATATATTAAGCTAAAATAAGTCTGGGTCAATAAATATAGTTTTTCATAAAAAGATTTCCATTATTTTCAAGTAATTTTTATTTTTATTTTTAATTAATTGGTCACCAAAGAAATGATTTTATACACTTTTGTAAACAACATATTTTTTAACATAGTTAATTTTATTTATACAATTTGTTTAGTGAATAATCGATAAATATCATATTAAATAATAATAATATTATAGTATGTTATGTTTCATTTAAAATCGATGTTACATGAATCATTTGTTACACTCAATGTTTCAGGTAACAAAAGTAAAACTCATTTTTTTATGAAAAAATATATAAAAAATATTAAATTTATAAAACAAATTTTAAAAAAACTCGATGGTGTTGCATTCTACCCACCTTGTAATGAATTTCTCCCTGAGAATTTATCACTTTGGTATAAAAAATGTGGATAATTCATCCTAATTATATCATGAAGTTCACACATAGCTTCCAAAAAACTGGTGTGTTTAAAAAAAAAACTATGTCCAGATGACTGGTCTTGTTCTGTATCATTTTCTCTATATGATATATAATCTCAACCAAATATTATTTATAGGAATTATCATAATCCATTGCTATGACCACTAAGTATTATACAATTCAAGGACTAGTTATGTATATCCTTAGAAGTGGTACATTGAACATATCATGAACATGAGAGATGCTTGGTGGAAGTGCCAAACGATAATCTATTGTACCAATATGATCAACTATTTAAAAGGGATTGATATACCAATGCATTATTTTACCATTATTTCTTCCATGGAGAAATTCATATAATGTTATTCTTAACAAATTCAAATTTTGGAATCTGTTGCTTATTATTATCAAACTTTTTTGTCACCTTTGTGTTGTACTAACATGTTACTGAATTTCTCTAAAATTCCTTCCATAAAGGGATTCATAAGGAGACTTCTAAATGCTCAAGTGAAATATATTTTTGGAATAAAACTAAAATAACGGATGTTTTTAATCCCAAACTCCTTTTAATTTCATAGAATAGGATATATGAATATCCTCTAGGGTTTGAATTGTTCTCTCAAACTGGCCATCTATATGAAGATGATATGAAGTGATGAATCTCAACTCCATACCAAGAGATTGTTGAAGGCTTCAAAAAATTGTTGAGATATACCTCAAATATCTTTGACATATAGTTGAATGTAACAGTCCACTTAACCTCACTAATTAATTAATTTATATTCATACATGAGGATCTAGTGACAAATATCTCTAATAGGGACCAAATGTTCAGAATTTCTGAGGTTATCGAGTAAAAACCGTAATTTCCACAACATCAAAGATAAGATAAACAATATAGGTTATTAGTACCTTTAATTATATGTCGAAAATTTTTAAATGAATTCTTCATTAACAAATATTTTTACTAGATTTTATACAAAACCGAAGGGTTGTATTTACAAAGTTGGCTCTTAAAATATCTTTAATTATGATAAACTCCCCTAACATAAAACCTCAAAATGTTGTCAATGACATTTAAATTATGATCAACCTTAAAATCATAAACCCATGAATTTATCCATAACTCTTAATTCAATATTAAGTAGGGACATATATTCTTAAAAAAGTTAATTAACACTTTATTCATTATGTATACACTTATCATAAATTCTTTTTATTGGAATCATGGGTTCATCATTTCCCTAATATAATATAAAATTCTATTTCATTATTACATAATCCATGAAGAGGGATAAAATCACATAAAATTTCAATAAAGGATAAACACTGAGGTTTTCATAGGGCTCTTTCATAAAAAATTAAACATGAAATTACCAACTAATGAGAGGTTGATAAGTGAGCCCTAATTATCTATATTAACTTAATCCATCAGGATATCATTATATTTTATGTTTCCATTTATCATAAGAGGTTTTGTTTTTGTTTATCATATTAATTGCACCTTGTATTGGGAAATTTATATTCATAATTCCCAAACTCTTAGTACATGAAACACTAGAGTATAGGGGTGAATTAGTTGGCATAATTTTATCGTCCATTTCATTAACTGGCTAATTAATGGCATGTAAACATTCATGGTCTTTATGAAAAACCTTTACACATTTAAATAAACTCTGAGTTATATTATACCAATTCCCTTGATGCTTCTTCCAATATTTCTAGAATACATACGGCTAGAATTTTATTCCAACATTAGAGTTTAAATGAGGCTTAATCTTCCTATTGTTATCAAAACTTTAGGAATGGTTGGAATATCAAATTTCTATTTCTACCTTTAATGGATGTCGAATAACTTCTTAATATCTACTAAAGTATCTTATATAGAAGGCCTTTTGAAGATGTTGTTTTATTCCACAAAATAATCTATCATTTTTCTTTCAGGGGAGTTGATTAAACCATTAGATAAAATTCAATGTATTCTAAAATTAGATTCATAGGTACCAATATATTCATCATTTTTTTTATTAATATCAAGGAATTATATCTCTTTATATTTTTTGAATATGTGGAAAGTACTGAATAAGAAATATCCCATCAATAATTTCCATTCCATAGATTCAATTTATTCAGTGGAGGATGTGCTTGTAAGGGGCATCACCACTAGTGTTTCACCCCAATCATCGCCTTCCTCTTCCTCAGTATGGCTTGGCTCTCCTGCTAGACATTTCCTCAATTTAACTATTGTTGTAGGTTATCTTCTACAAAGGAGTCAGCGACCTCATGGTTTTGGACGGAATGACCTTTATCTTCATTGTTGTTATGTTACCACCTCACTCCATATCAATTGGATAGTTCTTCATCTGGAAGAGAAAAGACGGTTCCACCACTGAGATCCAAGTTCCTCAAATGAGGTTTGCATCATCATTTTATGTGGGTCCGTTTGGTGGTCTCTGGTATTCTCTGAGGGTATTTTGGACTATGTTGACGAGAAGTCCTTTTCCGATGGTCTTTGATGCTTGGGTTTATAATGTTATGGTGGTGGATTTTTGCTTCTTAATTTTTTCCGTCATTGGATTTTTTGAGGTTTTTTCTATTCTTTCTACATTTTTTCTTTGGTAATTTCTATTTGAGGAGCATAAAATTGGATGACCGTGATATGGATTATGGTGTGTTCTGTGGTTTTGGATCTGGATTTTCTCTGGTTCTTTGCTTCCTACTATTTGTGATATTCAGTTGTCGGGTATATTGAGGTGAGGTGAGGAGTTGATGGCTATGGATTTGAGGCTAGAACTTTGGATTTTTTTTTCTTCTTGGGGATCTCGTCATTTGGGTACCTTTGATTTTGAATGTGTTGAATGAACTTTGTTTTTGGTTTTGGATTTTTTTTCTCACGTTTTTCGAGGATGGGGGAATTGTTTTTGAATCGTTTTAAGATCACAGTGTCAGTTTGTGGCTTCTCACGGTGGTTGGATCTGCTTTGGCTTCGGTGGTCTGCAGTTCAGGGGTTTCTAAAATTAGATCATCTACATGAGGCTGCTCCAGATGAGGTTTAGGGAAATGATTTTCCACTGTAACACCAATTTTCATAATTGGATGTTTGAGAAGATATGGCTATGGTCATCGGCACCAGGCCCGTGCATCTTTGCATGGGATAGCTAACCAATTAGATGTGGAAGCTAGAAGGTGGATTTCAGGTATTTTGATGCTAGTATGGGATTTTCTCATGTAGTGTGGGTTTTTTGGCCTTAGACATTTGGATCATTGGGGTTTTTTGTCTGGTTTATGTCTTTGATGTCATGTTGGTTTCCCCCTTCTCTATTAAAAGGGGCTTTATTTCAATAAAAAATAATTTTTATCAGCCATGGATTCAATTTATTCTTATTAAATAAGATAATTCATAACTTTCCACCATGATATTCATTTCATTCCAATTTATAAATAGCTAAAATAAATTTTTCATGTTTTGAAAACTGGAGAATGAAAAATAAATTTTCATTAGTATCAATTCATTTCTCACAAACTATTTAATTAGTGGAAACACTAAAATAAGTTGGATATTTCCTTAATAAGGGATCAATAGAATATTATCCCCACCTTTTCTTTCATGGAATCTTATCATGAACTATATGTTGATAAAGTAGTGTGAGAATAGTAATAATATTTTTCAAAGTCCCATTACATATAGTATCTTATAAGGATAATAATTTCATTCCCTATCACACTCATCATTAATACATTTATTTTTTAGGTTCTATACATTGGATAAAATAAAAAATAAATTGTGAAATAAAACTTCATCATAATGAAAAACTATATAATCATGAGAAATCATTTATAGGATGTCTAAATCATGACATATTATTTTCTATCTAGGACACACTATAATTTACATATGTTATTCATGGTCTTTATCTAAATCCATCATGATGTCTCATAAAGAGTTGTGAATTTAAATTAATATACTCAAGTAGTGTCAAACCAAGTGTGATGAAAGTCAATTTTTTCATACACTAGGTGATAATCGTTTCCAAATCAATGTGACATCATTACATTTATTACCCATAAGAACCTATATTCTAGAGAAACCTCCAATTGTAATATATAATAATTGATGTAACTTATTGGAAACCCCATTCTCTATCCTTTACCTAAATTCCATGTTATTTTCCAATACATATAATTATCCATAAAATTATCCTTAAATATATACCATGACATATCCCAAGACATATACTTAGGCATATCCCTTGGGATCTCAGTCATGTTTTTTAATACTAATCTCCAACGACTGACTAAACCTTTGCTCTGATACTAACTATAACAACCCCTAATTTTAAACATAAATATCACATCTTTTTATATGAGTATTCTATAAATTTCATAAACTGATGCCAATGAAACAAAATACTTTTACGTATTTGGAGACTAAAAACACAATATTCTTATTTCATGAAAGTCCTTCTATATCCCCCACAATGATCTTCTCACATATTACCCATCCCATGATCACCCTACCTAATTTTTTTTCAGAAATTGGGAATGAAATATAAGAAATTTTGAGCTTCGATTCTTTGTACGGGTAAAAAAGAAGATAGGAATCTATGATCATATTAAATTATAAAATAAGAATAAAGGTATGTGATAATGAAAATAACTTATGAAGTCCATACCCAACTTGAAATATATTATAAAAATTATTTATCTAATAAAACATTATAAATTTAGAAAAAATGGTTCATAAGAGTGAGAGATCATCATAAATAAAACATTAAACATAAGATAATTTCATAAAATTGTGGTACCATCATGAATACTGATAAACCATTTCATATTTTAATGTTAAATACCAAGACCATTTACATAGTAGATCTAAAATAATCACCTATTTTCAATTATAGATCAGGAAGCACCTATTACCATTAGTAGATTATGATGAACATGTTTATTATAGTGGATAAATTCCATTGAATTATTTACCATTATTATCTCATGAGATATAATTTTTTCCCAATGCATTGAAAGAATATATAGGGTCAACACATATAATATTAATAACTATACATATGTGTTCCAAAATATCATAAAGATTCCTTACAACATCACATAATAACCAGTGTAAATAAAAAAGGATTCATAAACATTTCATCTATTCACTATAGACTAACCCTTGAAAAAACAAAAAGTTTCAAAAAAATTTAATCAACAAATACAATAACTATCCAATGAGAAAAAAGATTGTATGAGTCAATATTTTCCACAGGAAAGCGTAACTAACAACATAGAAAAAAATATTAAAAAAATGATTTTGAAATATCCCTTGAGAAATTTTTTATTGAATATAGAATTTATAATTTTTTGTATTTAAATATAATATTTTAAAAAAATGTTAAAATATTACCTTGTATACTTATAAAGTAAGCTATAAAATTAATTTAAAACATTTCCTGAGGTAAATACACTTTCCAATATAAAAATTACTTTATTAAAATAAATATAAATAAAACATTATGGAATCTTCTTATTTTAAAATAATTTTTGAATCTTATAAAGGATTAGTTAAAACAAATAATTGGCTTGATTGTCAAAAAAATATTTTTCATTCTATACACATTAAATCAATGATTGATTTTTGGTTTTTGGTAAAATCCAAACATGTATTATTTGTAAATAGAGAAGAATATTTATTTCAAAAAAATTGTAAAATGGTAAAAAATGGGTAAAAATATATTTTATAAATTATTTGGAGGATTTGAAATGTTTTTTTATTATTTTTTTAGAAAACATGATTTAGGAAGAAGAATTATTTTCAACTGATTTTAGAAATAATGGTAGTTTTATAGAAATACATTATTTTGAACTCTTGGGTACAGAAAGATATAAAAATGAAGGGGAACCATGTATATTCATTAAATAACCATTGTATAATAGATTTAATTAGTTTATTGGGAGATGGATTATAATATTTCATCATCAAAACCATAATTATAAACAATCCCAAAAAACAATGATATTGTATTATAAAATCCTTACCAATTTGGTACTATTCGAATCACAGGACCCATTAAAAAATAAAATAAAATGAAACATTAAATACCATAAAAATACTGGGATTTATGATATAAAATATCAATGGTGGAGTATATATTCCTCATATAAGAAGATAAGTTCATAATTTAACTTATATATCAAATAATGTAGATAGAGAAAAAAACTTTTTATCGCTTAGGACACTTTTGAACCATAAACCCCATGAAATAGAGATATTAAAATGGATGTGTAAATACCAATAAAATTAGGGATAAGAATTATAAAAAAAGTTATTATGTTTTTGATGAAACACCACATAAAAGTAACATGTGGTGAATATTAAACATGTCTCACATAATGTAAAAGTGAGATTAAACTCTTTTACAATAATTTCCACTTCGTCCGTACATGTTTGAAACTAAAATATAATTAATATAATTAGATTATAAAGATATTACATAATAATACACCCACATGTATTTATATAAATATAAATATATCTTTTCACAATATATATGTTTTACTTATGATTCTTTATTACCCTTTAATTAACAATTCTTTATTTAAATCATGTATTGTGTAATATCTACTTTGTTTTTCATGCATGTTTTTAATTTGTTATTCCTATTAATTTGAACATGGTCCCATAATCTCTATATTATAAACCATGATATAAATTTCATATATATTCAGTATAAATGTATTTAGAATAATATATAATAGTTTGAGACTATAAATGAAAAACACAATTCATAGAGATAGTTGGTCGCAAATGCGCATGAAAACTACTTCCATTTTTAGAACAGAATGATTTAAAAAAATTAAATTAAATAGTACCATTAAAGAGATATTTTTATTTCATATATATAAAATATTTTAATTAAATCCATATTTAATACCTTACATTTAAATTGTAAATGAATCACATTGTTATGCGAGATGGTATTCCACCGTACACACGAATGATGTTATCATATTCCTACAGAATGGAAATTAAGAATTAAAATGTGATATCATGATTATTGAAGAATAATAATATCATAAATATCATATATAAATAATAAATGAAAAATTATATATAGTTATGAGAGTTGGTGAGGTAAAAAGAATCACATCAGTTCCTAGGGTGGTAGTTCACCATATACACAAGTTATGATTTCATAACCCATTTGATGGAAGAAGAGAAGGATTTATGTTATTAAATTAAAATAATAACATTTTAGAATAATTATTTTATTATATCATCTTGTATTAATAATAATTTAATTTTTTAGAGGATGAAATGAAATAAAATTATTGGTTATGGATATTGCTTCTTTTTAAGACATCTTCTTTTGATTTTTCTCCAAAAGGATTCCTCAGATAGCTTTATGAATAAACTATAGCTTATATGATGAGACTATGCTATAAAATCACTTATTTTGGTTTTTATTTGTGAAAAAAGGGTTTCCAAAATGTAAAGAGGATAGGAGAGGTGGTGGACTTTATAGGCGAGGTGAGGGGCACACTTGTAAATTTTTAAAAGAAATTGTACCCTATTCTTTGATTTGAAAAAAATGTACAAAATGATCCATTATAGTAACTAATAGATATAAGTCCTAAATAAAATCATAAAATGGTTTATTTTAATGTTTTAGGTCATTTTTATCCAATATATTTTTATTTTAACCCTCGATAAACCCATTTTCTCCTTAACCGTGGCAATTAATTTTTACTATTTTTATTATTAATTATAGTGAAAAATTAAGTTAACATTATTAGATAATATAAATTATAATCATTAAAAATATTTAATCTATTTTTTCCAAATTCCATTTATAAAATTGGTCAATTATCATTTAAAATTAATCCAATAGACACAAAGGGAAAACATGATTTGAAAGAGAAAATTTCAAAAGATTACACTGTTTTTATATCAATATTCCACGTGAAATTATTTAAAATGATATAAATTGGATCATTGGATATATAAATGAAATAATATTACTTTTAAAAAAATATTAAATCAATGTTTATGTATTCAAATACTTTATTAAAGATTTTAGTTCTTAATAAAAACCAGAATATTTCACAATTCCTCAAAAAATTTATGTTTTCAAAAAATTTCTGAAATAAAAATTATAAGATAATTTTTTCAAGAAGATATAAAAAATGAAGATATTTTTTTCAAATAAATTAATTCAAAGTGGAAAAAATAAATTTTAATATAAGTTATCAATATGTGAAAAAAAATTTTTAGAAAAAATAATGATATGAAGAGAAAAATTGGATTAATTGTTATCACTTTTCTAGAAAACACATAATATGAATGTTAAAATTTTTATTGAATATATAATAAATTTATTTTAATAAAATAATTCACCAAAATTTATTTGTTTAATTTATTGAGGTAAAACTAATTTGTGTGCCTAGAAATAGTTTCTCAAAAAAAATTAACTCTAATTTCAAATAGATTTAATTTTCCTTTCTAATTAATTTGAAACCACGGAATTATTTGTATATATGTATGTAAATATTAATTTTTCTTAACATAATTTATCCTATTTATACTTGATATTCCAACTACTATGTGAAAATTATAATTTAAAATAATAATATTTTAATTGTATGTCACATTTCATTTAAACTTATTGTTGATTGTATCAGATGTTGCAATCAGTGTTGTGTTTAACGAAAGATAAACTATGTTTTTTTCTGGAAAAAAACTTTCAAAAATATTAAATTTATTTGAAAAAAATATTTCATGAATTCACAACATATTACAACTTTAATTTATGAAGTTTTTTATGCCATTTTATATGACCGAGTTGGAATGTGGCTCATTCCTAGAAGAATATTGATAGAAATGATAATTTACCATTCATCTGGTAACCCAAAAAATCATATGAAAAGACAGAAGGGAATCATTCAACAATGGATGGAATAATAGTTGTTATATTTTCATCAATAACACCCAAATTAATCATTTTAAACTAATATGATATGGTTACATCTATTGTCAACAAAGGCCCTATTCTATCAATATTCATATCATTACCCACTTGAGAATCAACAAATAATTGTGTTGAATATTTATATTTCTATTATAGTGAATTCAAAAAAATATTTCACTACATCAATGGGAATAGGATAGGTTGGACACATAAATCCTATGTATTTTGATCCACCAAGTTATGTTTTGATACTCAATGAGTGAGGCATAACTTCCAAATGAGTCCCAATTTGATTTACCACTTGAGAATCAACAAATAATTGTAATTCACTAGAATCAAACAATACTTTAACTGGAATTGAGTTGAGATAAATGATACATTGCACCATCGAGGGATCAAATTTCCCAAAACTTATTTTCTAATCCTCTTCTTATATTTTTTGACCAATTGCCATTATAAAGTTCACAATTCCATCTTATATCAATGTTGGTAAGATAACTACGGTGCTCATGAAAATTGGTCAACTTATTTTCCTATGTGGATGAGAATTATTTGATAGGATATTCCTAGATGATAATGAGATATCTTATTCTTAATCAGGTGATATTCATCAATTTATGTCATTTAACTCATATAATAACACTTAGGATTTCATTTTTTCTACAATTATGAGAACATCGAGGTGGGTTTATATATTTTAGTTTATTTTTTCACGAATGAGGAACATTTAAAACAACCTCGTTTAGTACTATGATTAGGGGGAAAAGAGTTTAGTTTTTTTGTTAAGGCTCTATTTTGTTATTCTTCTATAGGAGTATGTTTTACTCCATTTATTTATATCACAGGAATTTCTACTAGTTATTTCTAAGATAATGTATTTTATTCCACAATTATTCCCAGGAATATTCCTTTTTCTTAAATGTAATTTTTTGACCATGTATTTATAATCACTGATAAATAACATGACCACCTTAGAATGAATATATGTTTGAAGATATTCTATAAAGACATGCACCTTCAAATTTGTGTTAGCATACACCTCTGTAGATAATAAAACTAATAAAAAACATATTTTTTTATTATATTATATAAATATTAGCTTTCATGAAACTAAATAAATAACTCCTTTTGTTTACTATATGTAAGGTTTTGAATGAATATAGAAACATTTATTAGACGCAAAAGATATAATTAAAATCCTCTGTTGAGGATATCCATAAAATATAACATGAAACATTATAAAATACATAAATGGAAAAAATTTTAAATCTATATTACCATGAATCAAAGATAAAATTATACATATTTATCTCTATATGGATTTTATGAATTTCACATAAGTTTAAAAAACAACCCACATCTATGATTTTTACATGGGTAGTGATAAATCATCTGATGCTCATATGCAATTCTTTTTTATCTCCATGATATGTTAGTACAATAATATGAAAGTAAGTAAGACAAAGGGATATATAGGCTATGAGATTTTTTTCCAATACTAAGGATCTAAATGCACCCACACACCACTATAATCACCTGGTGGTGTAATTATATTTCTTGAGGAAAACCCTTAAGATACAGAATTGAATCATAAATTCATAATACACAAGTGAATGATTTGGAGAGTAAATTAATTCTTCATATCAATGATACTAATCCAAAACAACTAACATCATTAAGAAATACAATAAAATATAGTTTATTTTGATGAATAATCTTGGTTTCTAATACATATATAGTATTACACTTAATAAGATGGATATATATAGATATACATTGGTTACATTTGGCTAAGGTTTATTCAGGATTTATTTTGAAATGCACTAAATTATGGTTTGATTTCATAGGAAATATGAATTTTTAAATAGAATGATGAAATGTGGAAAAATTGCCAAAAATAAACTTTATACACCATATAGACCCCATTCATTGCATGCTTGTAGAGCCATAGATAATCCTATGAATCCTTTACATGACATGAAGCTAGTACATGATTTTTACATTCATTGAATAGTGTTTCAATATCAAATATTATAATTCCACTAAAATTGAATCATATACATGAAGTGAGAATATTAAATGACATGAAATGTTTGAAGGCTTTCCCGATCAAAGATACGAACCGATTCTTCAGTGGGAAATGTGGATCTCAAGAACATGATGTGCATATAACTTACATGATGTGTATATTTTGGTAAATAATTCAATTAATCTGGATGATGACAAGAATTAATTACACATTGGGAACTTCTTCAGCCTATTAATATTTTAGGCACCCTTTGTGTATAGAGTGTTCAACATACTTCTTATTTTTCTCATTTTATTCCATTTTGTACCTCTATTTTCATTTATATTCATTCAAAACATATTTCAATCCATTATTTTAATTTTTTTTATCAAATAATTTTTAGTTATTGTTGAATATATATCCATTCTACACCCTATAATATAGGATTTCCATTTTTGACATCTATTTAAACACAGTTATCCATTATTTATCAATTCTTGCATATTTCTTCATTATTTCATCATTTTCAATGATTTTATGATGGATTCTTACATTTTTATACACAATTTTTCATTATTTCTTTATTTCTTCATTGAGGATATGTATTTGATTTGGTTTATGTTGTTCTTAATGGTTTGACATTGATTTTTTCTTGGTTAAATCCTGGATTTCTTATTTATCAACTATTTTATAACTTTACATATATTGTTTTCTACTTCCTTGCTTTTGATCATCACTACCATGTACATAAAATATTATAATGATTAGGGGTTGAATTTGGGGATGTTTTTATATTATTAAATATCTTAATAAAGAAACTATGTAACCCTGCGAATTGTAATAAGGAGTTGAACTATTATCAATCTTATTCTTTTTCTTTATACTTGACCATTAGAGGTGAAAATTGATTTACCGTGACCTAGTTGAAGAAGTACAAGGTAGGACCAATAGCCAATAATTCTTTCTACCTTGAATCTATGATTATTATTATTAGGATGTCAATTACTCTGGACGATAGACTTATTTCTAGCATAGGTTGATCAAATTTGACTGCAGTAAGGTCAATTGATGTTCTTTAATCCTATTTATATCCTCTTATATAGGTTAATACCAATATATATTTTGGATTAACCATTTTTCTACACCCTGAAATTCACCCCAATCCCTTCCTATATTCTCTGAATAAAATCGAAACTACCTAGATTTTGTAAAAACCAAACCCGAAGAGTGATCACGAGGAATCCGTTCAATGGGTTTTGTTTGATTGGTTGATGGAATTCTATTAGTTCTCATGGTATTGACCCCACACTAAAACATTTCTATTCCCAAATAGTAAGTATATTTTAGGACTGCAAATTATTAATCTGACCAATCCCCACATGAATTCAACGATGTGTATGGGTGCATCCATTTTTTGCGCCGTTACCTGGGAGTAATATTACTCAAGAAAATGACCTTTAGATTGAACCCTAAATTACCTCACCACCATTATTCTTTTTTCCTTCCCATTTTCCTTTTTTCATAATTTTCTCCTTCAGCTACACCTTCATCCTCTCTCTCTCTCTCTCAATTTATCACTCTCTCTCTTTCTCTCTTTCTTTCTCTCTTTCTCTCTATTCTTCCAAAACGTTGATTCACCATAAACACTTTACTCTCTTATCAAACTTTTTCACACATGAATAACTTATTTAGAATATGGATATCAATAGAATAATGTTCACATACCACTACTATTTGATGGATGGTTGTAATGATCATTCACTTCTGCACTATAAAAAGATTTATTATACACCACCTGACAATCATGTTGAGATACAAGTGCTACAGGAGTGCACCATTATGGTCTATAGCTTTCGATCCATTAGCAGTGTCACACCCATCATTGTGTGCCTAACTATTAAAGAACAAATATTTGAGATTAAGGTTGGGATCATACATATGATCTTGAACGTAGGATAGTTTAGTGGGATTAAAAGGAAAGACCCCCATGATAACATCTCCTATCACAAACCTACCTAGATAACCATGTAACTTGATACCCGAGTCGGCACTAACATAGCCCGAAGGGTGTTCCCACTCAAAATGGGTTGGTGACTAGCACCTATCATCATAAAAGATATAGTGGGAAACATTTTTCAACAAAAACATTGTGGGAGAAAAAAATACATATCAGTATGTTAAAAAAAACTCTCTAAAGAGATAGTACCCTAATTAAAAAGATATAATAAAACCTAAATATTACTTCCAAATTAAAAAATTATAGGAAGAAGAGTGAAAATAGAAACATACATTTAACTCCATGCCAAAAAGGCCAACAACCACCACCTCAAAGTAGTGCATTCCCATTTCTCTAACTCGAAAAATGGAAATCCACAAATGCTTAAAGGAAAAGGTAGGGTATAAGTTAAAATTATAGTCGGGACTCCCTGGATGATCCATAATAAGATTCCAAAATAATTAACCAAAAATTACTATAATTTAATTTAAACAGGCATGGATGTATAACAAAATATTTAAAACAAAACATTCTTTTCTTTTCTATTTATAGAAACACTTCAAAGGATTAATGAAAATCTTATATAAAACAGTTCATACAAACTCACAAGGAATATGTAAATTAGTTTTCTAAAAAATAACATATATATCAAAATAATCACAAATTAGCAACATGGTCATCTACAAAGAGTTATGATACATCCAAGTTATGAGATCTTCACAATCATAAATTGATAATGGAAATTTTCACACACATCCCTCTAAAACATATCAGAGGGGACTAATAAACATCTTATTGAGGATATGATCTTCCAAGGTATGTTTTTGTTAGTGTTATAGACCTTAGATCTAGTTCTATGGAAATATAATCTAAGCATGTTTTCCCAAATAACACACTAACTACCTCGACCTGCATGTTCTGAAACATGAATCTATAATGGGAGAATTATTTCGAAACTCTTAAAAATTCAATTTCCCCATTTACCATGTAAATATTAAAATTTCAATTTAAAAAAAACATGAGTTATAAATAAATTCATTCTTTTTTTGGATAAAAATAATCCAAGTGTATCATCAAACCGATTTAATCGAATTTAGAAATTTTTTAAAAAAAATTCAATTTTCAAAATTTCCATCAAATTTAAATCACACACCAATTCATTAAAAATGGGGGTATTCCAAAAATTTAATTCGAAATTAATTTAAAATCCAAATTCACATCAAATTTGATTTGATGAATTTCATTAAAATAAATAAAAAACAATCATGTAATTAGAGGTCAAATTAATTAGCCAAAATCATATAGAACCACCTACCTTAGATCATGTGATCACAACACCCACAATGAAATTCACCAATGAATAATATTTAAAATATAGATCAATCAATCAATCCTATAGTAAATATCCAAAATAAAAAGGGTTAGATCCAATAATAACAAGCATATCTAAAAACCCTAATGAGGAGAGACAGAGAGAGTGAGATAGAAGGAACATAGTAATTCCTTTATCCAGATAGAATTAGATGATATTATTTAGGATTAAATCCTCCATGGAAAGAGTTTGGAGGATCCAAAATGGGTCCTTAATAGCTTACAAAACCAATGAAATAATGAAAAGAGGTGTTGGTTCCTAGATGTAGTTAAAAATGAATTTTGTGAAATTTTTAATCATTTTTTGGAATAAAATAATTCTGCGCACACATTTAGATAGGTTGGATTACATATTTTATAAAAATGTGCTCCCTAAGAGATCTCCCCAAGTATGGGGTTGCATGATTTCTTCTTGGTTGGCCTGCAATTTTTCAAACTGTATGACCATATTACAAACCCCCAGTATCTAGGTTTGCATGGTTTACCCAAGGTGGGTACACAGTTTAGAAAAAGAGTACCGAACTTTGAAGAGACAACATGGTTAAAAAAATCAACAAACTTCCTAAAACAACCCTAGAAAAACCATAACCAAAGAATATGAATAAATAGGAACTGATGAGTACCTGAAGCCCATAATAAGATGTTACAACCTCCCCATCATAGAAACTTTATATCCCTAGAAAGAATGATTTTAAGTATCTATAACAAAAATTTGATGCCAATATTCTATACATAACACCTCTATCTCTCTCTGAAGTCTCATGAGTATCAGTTATATCCTTACATAAAACTCGAAAAAAGGAATCAGCCTCCCATAAAGTACCTTAGTTTCAGAATCTTCTATCCAGACTGGATGCTCAGTCACAAATAAGTGAAATTAAATTTCAAGATCACTTGAGATGATAATAAGAGATATGTAACACCCTATGTGATTATGACCTTTTTTTCAAATAAATTAAATTTCTATTATGTATTCTGTTATGCTCCACACCATGTTAAACATGTGCTGCATGTAACACTGACTTAGCATGCGTTACTCACCACACAGAGTTCCTATAAAACATGAATTTATCATTGCATTTATTTAAAAAATAAAATTATAACCTATCCATTCAAATTATGGATATGAATATGATTAAGTTAATTATTAATGTAAATCTTACACACGTAAACCCCTTTTGAAATTAAAAAGATATATTTTTCTTAAAAGCTATATAAATACAAACCATAGTGTTTTATACCAATAAAATAGAAAGATTAATAATATTTTATTATATTATTGAAATAAATATATAAAATATTCAATATAATTTTTAACATTTTTCATATGTGTTCTTCAAACATGGTATTAAAATAAATCATGATTTGTGATTAAAATGCATTTTTGGGAAAAAAATTTCCTACCTTCTAATGGTGCACTTGTTTCAAATCATGTATTAAAAATATTTTAGATTATATTTGAGAGAGAAAAATTATCCTTTGAAATTGTGATATCAAAATTTACTTTGCTGGAATATTAGGTTTTTTTTCAAATAAGTTTCATCTTTTGAGCTATATTGAAAAATACTAAATTGTAACTGAAAAAGGATTTTCCATAAAAAATAATTTATATTGTTAACTTATATTTTTGAGTGATTTTTATATATTTTTATAATATTTTTTTATGATTTAATCCAATTTAGGTAATTAGAATCAATTTCACATTGAATTTGGATACAAAAACATAAAAAGTATTTGAATATTTCCATATTTAAAACTCATTTTAAAGTCCAAAAATGATATTAATTTTAAGTTAATCATATAAAATTCATTGATTTTAATTTTAAAAAATAGACCCATATTTGGAATAGTAAGTTATAAATTTACTAAAGAGGACCCTTTTTATTTTTGGACAATTTTAATAGTTACTTTATTAATTTTTATCTCCAAAGATAAGGGTAAATCAGATAATTAAGGGTTAAAATAATATTAGAAAAACTATAAAACTACACTAAAACATGAATAAAATTTATTTTATGATGATAATTCCACCCTTAACATATATTTTTATAATTTATTAATTTAATTTTCACTTTTCCATGAAAATGACTTAAATATTATCAAATTCAAAGAGAGTGACGAAATGACACACTCTTATATTCCATAAGTATAATATTTTTAACATAGACTTTAATAGAAGTTATGATCTACTATATATATACTTAGAAAATATAAAACATTTATATACCTAATGTTATTTTATTTCTAAATTTTACTTAAGAAATACGTTTCATAAATAATGAAAAAATGATGATACAATAACATTTCAATTAATGAAACAATCATTTAAATGATATTATAATTATTAAAATAAATATAATTTAACTTAATTAAAATGATAAATTATTTTTATAAGTAAATATGATATTTTATAGGTTTATTAAATTAATTTTTTCTATTTTAACTTTTGGGATTTATTTTTCTAATGTCAATGTATAGAATAGTGTCAAAATTCACACTAATGATATTTTATGAAAATAATATGTTATTAAATTAGTGAAAAATAATTAATATCCTATGTAAGGAAAAATGGGTTACTGTATTTTTTAAAATACCATATATAATTCATATATAATTCAATTTAAAAATTATGAGTAAATATATTCCCTTTTTAATATTGAAAATGTTCTTACCATAGTTAAAATTAAAATAGGTTAACTAAAGATTGTTAAAAAAGATTAGGTTTAAAATTACGAAAAAACTATATAAAATATTTATTTTTATAATAATTCTTCCCTATAACACAATATATTTTAATAAATTTCTATTTTGAGATATTTTGATTGAGATTTAATTTATTATAAGTTAATCTTTTGTGAAATTCCAAAAGTGACCCTCACCTTCATTAAAAAAGTACACCTCCTCCATCATCTTATTTAACCACCGTGAGTAATCCAGATCCACAAAACTCTTAATAATTATCTTGTACACTTCCCTATACTCATTCTATAGGTGATGGTATTTCAAAATGAAAAACTCTATAATCCTTTATAGGAGATCTAAAGGGTATGTTTTGAAGATGAGGTAATTTCTCTAACGAATTACTCTATTTTATACCCTTATATAAATCCTATAAATATATTATATATATCAAAATATAATGAACCATTCATCATAAATATACTTAAATGTTATTATGATTATGAACACACCATTATAGTAACCCTTTCCCCTTAAATGAAAGCATCGATCATGTGTATGTACAGCTTACCGTCTCCACATTGCGATTCAATTCATTTTTCATCACCATGTTTTAACAATAAATATTATGATATGTTTAATTTTTATATATGATAATTATTAAATAATTAAAATTATTTAATTATAATATAATATCTACCTTTTTACCACCTAATCTTCTGGGAAATGTTAACAATGCTCATGTATACATTTTACTTACCATCTCCACGATGAGATGTGATTCTTATCCCATCTATATTTCACAAGGGAAATAATAAGGATGAATTTTATCAATATATATGATATATATCAAATAATAATTACATTGTAAATGATGGTACCATGATCAATGTATAAGGATGGGGACTGCAAATCCAAAACATTCTTGAAAAAGAAGTAGTTATCATATAGAACTATGATTTTAATTATTAATTAACAAATGATAAGAAGTTATAGACAAGTAGTAAATGATATTGTTGATATATGGTTACAATATAAATTTACAATAAATAAATATTTATTATACATGATTTTTGAGTGCTATCAAGGAATAAAGAGACATGTGGTAAGGTATTTTTATCTCGTATTCATTTATTATGGGACACATGACTTATACCTAATTTATTTATTATGTGTGGTGTAGATACTTCTCATGAATTATTTCTATGAGTATTATCTTTAATATTATGGTATTTTTATATAAATTTTTTTTTCTTTATTGGGGAATTTGATTCTACTGATTATAATGTTGTAAGGGTTCATTTCACAATCACATCAACATTAAGGATTGTTATGTTTTAAACATCTGTTGGGGAATATTTATATCCCACATCTATGTTTTCTTAAAATTAATTCAAAAAGGATTTTAATTTTACCATATAAATATTTAATTTTATTTTTACATATGTTTTAGTTTCTACAAAATGGTTTATTGAAATATTTTTCCTCATTTTCCAAACAAGGTACATTGTGACTTTTTTGAAAAAAGTAATAAATGAATGTTTTTTTCTTATACCGAATGAATGTATTTATCCATTTTTATGACTTATTAATGAAGTAAATATTCCCTTACAATATTATAATTTTATTTTCAAAGAAAATTTTTCCTTTAAAAATGAATGAATCATTAATAAATGATTTCATAAATGAAATGAAATTTTACTAAAGAATTATTTTAATTAATCTTTAAAAATATTTTTCCATATAAGATGACATTATATGATTTTAGTTATGATTTACGAGGGAAATGACCCAAGGATACCATTTTTATTCTTTATAATAATGGTTTATGTTTATTATGTCATGATATTTATGTAACCTATTTATTTTCCATGCGTTATGTTATAATGAAGTTTTCTGAAACACATTTCTTTACATGGGTTCTGACCTGATGAATGATGTATGGTCCTATGTCACACATATGTATAGTTTTCATTAATTGAATGGTGGGACCTATATGTACCTATAATAAATTGGTTATTTAATTATATATCATGATATAGTTAATGGAAACATGTCTGTGTGCCCAATCTATGATGGGAAACAAGTTGATGTGCTTGATCCATCAAGGGATACAGGTGATGATAAGTCATGATTTGAGATTCTTTCAAGTTAACCATAACCAATTAACTTTTCTTTATACTTATTATGATTCTAAAAACATTTTTCACTTGAAAAAATGGTTTAAGAATTAGTTATGATGAATTATCATTCATATGGTTCATGTTAATGTTTAATACCATAGCTTATGTTTATGTTTCATTACAATTTGGGTATGAACTTTTTATATTATTCTCATGACCATATATTCATAGTTTTTTTCTTATGATTTCATAAGAAATTAAATTTCTATATTATTTATTAAACATTACATAGCATCTTAGCACACCCTTTTTTTATACACAGGATATGAAGAATGGTTTTTTGTGTGATACACATAAAATGAATTTAATTATAAAGAAATTTGTGGGTGATGACATAGAAATTTTATGAACCTGTTGTTTATGTTTCATAGTTTACAAAGGGACTAGAACATTTATATCCTCATATATTTTTTTATAATTAAATTAATACTAATATAAAAAATATGTAATATTTATGTGTTAAAAGTTTGGGTTGTTATAGTTCGTATTCGTGGAATGTTTTAGTTATAATCTGGAAACATTGATGATAAAACATTAATAATAACCCTAATGGAAAGATTATGTGCAAGATAAAATCCTATAGTTTTGGTAATTATTATGAATGACCTAGGATAAAACCAAATGTTTCATAGATAGTGTCATAATTTAAGACATCTTCTAAATGAATTTTCATGATTCCACATTATTGTTTTTATTTCTCACAATATGATTATTTGGATTTATTAAATGGCCTGAACCCAAAACAAACATGCTAATGGAAAATGTGACAGACAATGAAATGATTTTCTAGCTGAGTAACCAAATGATATGGGGGATAAATATAACGACCCATACATTACATACATTGTTATTACTTCAAAATTGAAGTACACTTATTACAACATATAACAAAACCATAATAGGACCGTATAGGTATGGTGTCTTTAGAAACCGGGAAACAAAAAAAACTGGTTCATAAAGCATCTAAATTGTCTCCCATTTATTTAATCATATCTAGAATCCCTTTTGGGCATATCCTACTTAATACCCTTCTTCCAGACCTAGGGAAAATAAAATATAAAAAAGGGTGAGCTCAAATGCTCAGTAAGGGTAAACAAAAGAAATATCAATCACATCATATTCATAAGAACATAACATTTTGGAAATCATAAACTAAAAAAGAGATCATAATTTCATAACATTGGATAAATCAATGTAGTGAAATGTAATCCCAATAATCATAACATGAAACATTGTGTCATACACACATAATCATATATAATCATTTCATAGTAGTCAAGACTCATTTCCAATATTATCTTAGCGGAGAAAGTCCATTTCTGAACCGAGTTCACTCCTCATTTTAGTCCTGTATCACTGAACCAGATTAACCTGCCATTCCATCCATGTCTATCTCATGAGATATAAATCTTTACCCAATGCATTGGAGGGAGATATAGGTCTCACCCATCTCATAATGAAACCATTCTTATGTGTTCCACAAAATCATAAATCCTAGTATAACCCATGTAATAAAAATGGGATTTTTAATCATCATGCCATCATAATAGAATCAATATAAGATAAAAAGATATCATAAAAATAATTCCATCATAACATAATTAAATCAATGTAAAACAGGGATAGAAACATAACCCTATATTATCTTAGATTGAAAATGATTTTGATAAAATACTTGAACTTCGTTCTTGAGGAAAATATCCTTTCTACTTCAATTTTTTTTTTCATTTCGTAAGATGTCAATCAATTTTAATCTAAAATAATTTTATTAAAAATAAACATGAAAACCTTTAAAGGAAGCTTCAAGGAAATAATGTTTTAAAATCCATTTATGCCGTATAAGTTAAAGAAAAACATTCTTCTCGTACTTTGGCCAGAAAGTCAAAAACGTACCTCATACTAAAAATGTCAGAATATTCTTTTCATATATTTTACTAAAAACTAACTAAAGGGTAAAATTGGATTTAAAAAATTGAAGGAGGATATAAATAATATTATATATTGAGTAAACATGGATGTGGATGATAAATATTCCCCAGTAAATTCTGAAGTATAAACAATCTCGGATAAAAATGAGATTGCGAGATTTCCCCTTACCTTATGTCTGATTTGCTTCGTACGTGTTCAAACCTCCAGTAAAATTATTTAAATAATGTTATTGAATTATTATAGAATCGTAATCATTGTTATGATATCATAAATGGTCATATTCTTAGCTTCGTATTTATAATATTTCATTGCTACTTGTTATTGGGGTGTTTATTGCTTTTTGTTCTCATGCGTGTTTTTTCGAATAAATTTTTATTAATATTTTTATGTTATAGATACCACCTTTAAAGAATGGTATTAGTGTAATATATATCATATTTAATCATTCAATTCATTTATATAATCATTATGCCTTGAAGATCATGTAGAAGGTGTCGCATCACATCGTGGAGATGGTAGGCCATACATACGCATGAGTGATGATATCGTTCCGATGATCATGGAATTGTATTGAAGTGTATTTATAATATTTCAAAATAAATATGACTTTACAATAATCATATATAGTTATTCTTTACACCATTATACCCATCCAAGTATGTTGGTGATGGAAAACAGATTACACCACGGCGTGAAGACGATATTCAGTACGTACGCACGCGCAGTGATTTCATTTTCCTTAGGATGGATAGAAGGTGAAATAGGGTTGTTTCATATTTATAATAAAATATCAGTATATTTTTTATACTTATGATATTAATTCATAATGAATCAACTAAATAAGATGAAGTAGAATAAGAAACAAATTTGAAAGAATTGGTAACAGACATTACCTCTTCTTTGATGTGCCTCTTCTTAACCTCCTTTTAGGGCACTGAAGATGGTCTTTGAAGAAGATCAGTACCTCTAGGATGTATCTAGGGAAGTGTAGAAGAGAAATTGGTAGGGGTTGTCTGATCATGAAGGCTCAAAGAGGTGTGAGGAGGAGAGGGAGGAGGTGCCCTTTTATAAGGGAGGAGAGGGGCACCTTAGGAAAAACATAAAATATTATTTTATTATAAAGTCATATTGGGTTTTTAATATCTCCAAATTGATTTATTTAGAAGCTAAGGTGGGTATGGTGAGAAATCCTCTCAACCAATATATTTTAGACAATTTTAGGTAACTATTTTAACCTTATCATTTAGATATAACTCTATGTTAAATAATTTAACTTTTACCGTGTCTTCTTGTTTTCTTACACTATATAGTTAATAAACATAATATAACCAGCCAAACAAACCCTGAGTTATTCATTATTAATATATATAACCTTATCTAAGTCATTTAGTCGAACCATATATTTTTAGGAATAAAATAACAATTAATAATATAATATTTGTTTTAAAAACTATTTTATGTCAATTTTGACACTATTTGGTAATTGATTTTTTTGAAAATAATAGCAGCATGATTAGTTCGAAAAATATTAAATAAACCATTAAAAATATTTTATATTAACTTATAAAAATAGTTTAATTCATGAACAGTTTAAATTAAATTTATTTGGGTATTTATAATATCAATTATTTTAATATTTCGTTAATATAGTAATTATTGCATCATCATTGTGTCATAAATAAATTAAATTATTTAAAGTATAAAAATTATAAATACAATACCATTATTTAGAAAATAGTTTTTTCTTTCTAATGAGTATTTATAGTCGAATTTATCTTATTTATAACCCTATATTAAAAAAAATTTAGTTATTAATCTTTGATTTTAACTATTTAAGTCTTATTTAAATAAAATAATATTAAATGTCCTAATCTAATCCATGTAGACCTAAATGGTCATATTTTATTACTAAGGTTGTTTTTATTCATATTAGGCTTATCCAATAGAATTATTACATGTTTTAGGGTAGTAATAATATCATTTTTACCCTTAATTACCATATTTACTTTTAACACTGGTAAATAAAAGTAAAAAGTTATTATTCACCAAAAATTATTTTCATCTCATTGAACCACATTTTATTTACTAATATTAACTGTGTCTCTTAGATTTTTGAAATTCCACTCACAGAAGTGGTAAAATTAAGTTTTATGTAGATTTTCAAACTCTCCTCGGAGGTGGGTAAAAGACGGTGAAAAGCTCAATAAAATTTTTATATATCTAAAATTATTATAAAATGACTCCAATGAATTACTTTGAACTTATATTGGTATTATGTATCAATTTTTACCTAAAATAAATTTAAATAAAATAAATAATTATATAAATAAATAGTCTATTTTAAATAGTAACCTAGTGTTTTCACTATTTATAAAAAATTGAATCTTTTCAGAAAAATGCCAAAAAATCACCCTCGGATAATTTCGATATTCCTAATCCAAAAATTAATTCCATTTTGGAAGATAAAATTTATAAAATTTCAAAAATTGGGTGTTACTATTCATAACATCTAGTTTTAATAATATTTTAATAGCATATCGTTGTTTAGTGAAACTCGGTATTACGTACAACGCAAGCTATCGAGGAAGGTTGTGATTGTGTGTAAAGAAAGCCAAGATAGTGTTGTGTGTAGTTAAATATTCCTTTTATGATGTATATAACATAAAAACAAAATTTTTCTCATAAAAATATCGGGTGTTACATTCTACCCCCTAAAAATGAATTTCTCCCTCGAAATTTGTCACTTTGTAACAAAAAGATGAGGATACCTCTCCTAAATTATATCCTAAAGCTCCCATGTAGCTTCTTCTAATTGGTGGATCCTCGATAAAAGTTTCACCAAGCGAGTGGTCTTGTTTCGTAGTACCTTTTCGCTACGATGCCGAATCTCTATTGGTTGTTCTTCATAAGAAAGATCTTGCTCCAGTGGTACAACTTCTGAGCTGAGTACATGTGAAGGATCGGGTATGTACTTTCCCAAGAGAGACACATGGAACACATCATGAACTTGAGAGAGATTCGGTGGACGTTCCAATCAGTATGCTACATTCCCAACACGATCCAGTATTTCGAAATGACCAATATACCTAGGGCTCAACTTTCCCTTCTTTCCAAATCTCATTACTCTCTTCCAAGGAGATATTCCTAAGAACACTTTATCACCCACTTCAAAATCTAGGTCTTTTCTTCGGTTATTGGCATAACTTTTTTGCCAACTCTGAGCTATTCTTATGTGATTTTGAATAGATCTGACCTTTTCTGCCATCTCATCAACAAGATCAGGTTCTAATAGCTTTCTTTCCCCATCTTCATCCCAGCAAGTTGGAGTCCTGCATTTCTTTCCATAGAGAGCTTCATAAGGATCCATCTGAATATTGGAGTGAAAGCTAATATTATAAGAACATTCCCCCAAAGGTAGGTGTTTATCCCAACCACCTTTGAAATCTATAGAGCAAGCTCTTAACATATATTCTAGAGTGTGAATTGTTCTCTCAGTATAACCGTCTGTCTGAGGATGATAAGTAGTGTCGAAACTCAACTATGTATCTAGAGTATGATGAAGACTACTCCAAAACATTGATGTAAAACTCGGATCCCAATCTGATATAATGGAAAGTGGCACTCCATGCAATCTTACCACTTCCTTTACATATATCCTGGTAAGCTGATCCAGGGAGAAATCCTCTCTAATAGAAATTAAGTGTACCAACTTTGTAAGACGATCAACTATGTCCCAGATAGAATTATTACCTTTGGATGTTTTAGGAAGTCCGGTAAAAAAGTACATAGTGATGTTTTCCTATTTCCATTCGGGTATGGGTAATGGTTGTAACACCCCCTTAGACTTCTGTCTCTCAACATTAACTTGCTGACAAACCAAGCATCGAGAGACATATTTAGCAACATATTTTTTCAGGCCATCCCACCAGAAGTACTCTTCCAGGTCCCTATACATCTTTGTGATTCTAGGATGAAAATAGAATGAAGAACTATGAGCCTCATATAGTAGGTCCTTCTTTAATTCTGGTATGGGAGGAACACAAACCTGATTCCTGAACCTTATTATCCCATCACAATCAAGGTTGAATTCAGGATCATTTCTCACCTTCTTTTGTAACTCTACATCTTCTGTCTGTGCCTCTTTAATCTTCACATGTATATATGGCTGAACATTCATTTGAGAAAGTTAAGATTTTATCATCCCATTATAATTCCATAATCCATCATTTGTAAATACATAAATATTGGATCTTTTGTGATCCTCATCATGGATAAGCTAGCATAGTCTTGTCGAATTAATGAATCTGCCACCTTGTTTTCTATCCCAGGGTGGTAATGAATTGAGGAGTCGTAATCCTTAATCTGCTCCAACCATCTTCTTTGTGGCATATTCAGATCCTTTTATGTTAAAATATACATTAAACTTTTATGATCGGTATAAATATCACACCTTTAACCATAATGATAATGCCTCCATATTTTTAATGCAAATATTACCACAGATAACTCCAAATCATGAGTTCGGTAACTTTTCTCATGGATTTTCAACTGTCATGATGCATAAGCTATCAACATATCATTTTTCATGAGAACACACCCCAATCCCTTCTTGGATTCATCACTAAAGATCACAAACCTTTCTCCACTAAAGGTAGTGTGAGAACAGGTGCACTAGATAACCTTATTTTTAACTCCTTGAAATTCTTTTCACACTCCTCTATCCAAATGAACTTGACTCCTTTTTGAGTCAACTTGGTGATTGGATTAGATAATTGTGAAAAATCATTCACAAAACATCAATAATATCCAGAAAAACCATGAAAAATTTGGATCTCAGTTACTGTTGTTGGTCTCTACCATCTTTCGATAACCTCTATTTTTTGCGAGATCCACAGATATCCCATATTTTGAGATTATATGACCCAAAAATGAAAATTTTTAAAGCTAAAATTCACACTTGGTAAATTTGGCATAAAGATTATCCTTTCTCAAGGTCTTCAATACAATTCTCAAGTGATCTTCATGTTCTTCCTTACTCTTTTAATAGAAAAGAATATCATCTATAAAGACTACCACAAACTGATCAAGATAGTCTCTAAAGACTCTATTAATTAGATCCATGAAGATAGTAGGGGAATTATTAATACCAAATGGCATCGCTATAAATTCATAATGTCTATAACTTTTATGGAAAGACGTCTTTGGTATATCCTCCCTTTTGACCCTTAATTGATGATACCATGAATGAAGATCAATCTTTGAAGAGTATTGAGCTCCGTGTAGTTGGTCAAATAAGTCATCAATGCTTGGGAGATGATATTTTTTCTTGATAGTGATCTTGTTATATTCTCAATAATCAATGCAAAGTCTCATTGATCCATCTTTCTTCTTAACAAACAAAACATGTGCTCCCCAAGGTGACACACTAGGGTGTATGAATCCCTTATCAAGATTCTCTTGGAGTTGCGTTTCAATTACTGCAACTCAATTGGGGCCATTCTATATGGTGTCTTTGAAATAGGCATAGCACCCGGTATGAGTTCTATTGACAGCTCAACTTCACGATTTGGTGGAATACCTAGAAATTCCTCCAGAAATACATCATCAAACTCCCGTATAATGGGGATATTCTTAATCATGAGTTTCTATCCAACCAATTGAGATAAATATCCTTCATTTAGTGGAATCAAGACCCATAAGATGGAAGAAATTAACACTGGGAGGTTATGATCATCCTTGCATCGATAGAAGATCATAGATTGATCTGGAATATGAAATGTGACTTCCCTTATTTATAAATTGATATGAGCTCCATATAAAGAAATCCAATACATGATAAGAATCACATAAAATTCCAGTATAGGAAGGATCAAAAGATTTGCAAGAAGAACTTTACCACAATCTTCAATCGGAAAAGAATTATAAACTTTTAATGAGACTGTTGTTCCATTAGGGGTTGTTACAGCTAACTAATCATCTAATTGTTGAGGTAATACATCGATACCCTTAGAAAATTCTTTAGAAATAAAAGAGTGGGTTAATCCAGAATCAAAAAAAACATTTGATACTTTAGAGTAGATGGTAAGTGTACCTTTTACCACTTCGTTATCGTACTCCACATTGCGGATAGATATTGCATGTGACATTCCTTTTTCTTTAGCCTTAATAGTTTTTTGACTTCGATCATCATCAACAACCCTTGGATTAGGGCATTGATTAGAATTATTCCCCATTTCCTAGCACTTTTAACATTGATTTGTAGGAGGTGAACTCTCTGTAGCCTTTTCTTTGTTCGCATCACTAGACATCTTCTTCCCATCATTGTGGCATTCAAATGCTTGATGACCTTCTTTTCCACATTTGAAACATTTACCTGTCCCTTTTAGACAACTCCCTCCATGTTTCTTTCCACACTTTGAGCATAAGGGAAAAATCATCTTCCTTTTAGTGTGGCCTTTAGATTTCCTTTAGAATTCCATTTTCCTCTTCTTATCAAATTCATATGACTGAGGGGTTACTCCAATATCCATCTTAACCTTGAGATCACATCGAACGATTTCCTCATAGCTCTTGAAGTCCCTTATGGATAATTCCCTTCAAAGACTTGGTTTTAAGCCACTAAATAATCGATCGATCTTACTCTCAGGTTGGATAATAATCCCAGAAGCGTACCTTGATGTCTTGTAAAATTTTCTTCGTAGGTACCAACCAATTCATCATCCTTTTTCTTCAGTTCAATAAACACCTTATCCATCTTTGTTCGAAGAATATGAGGGAATTACTTATTGAAAAATAAGTTCTTGAAGTTGTCCCATTCCATGGACTCAATTTCATCTCTTGGACTCATATTCTTGATAAGATTCCACCATTGATCAGCTTCACCTTCCAAACGATATACTATTAAGATGAATTTGTCATGTTCAGAATATTGATGAACTGAAAATATCTTTTCAGTGGTACTGATCCATTGTTTAGCCAGTAATGGATCAGTAGACCCATTGAATGAAGGTGGACACTGCCTCATGAAGGATTCAACAGAATATTGTGTCTTCTTTTGCTCATTTGGAAGTCCTGCATGATTCATATCTTGAGAAAGTTGTGTGAGCATGGCTACAAGATTTTTCATTCCAGCTCCCATAACATTTGGTTTCTCAGGGGGACAATAATTTCATTGCCCATCGCATTCCGCATTAACATGATTCCATCAGGATCCAGCCATTGACTAAAACCAAGAAGAATAGTGTGAGGAACACTAATTATAATAGGAAAACCACATGATAAAAAATAAAATTTCACACTTAAGGTCTTATCATAGTTTATTCATCGCCATTTCTAAAATCTTATGATTGTTTTCTATGCTTAGAATTATCCTTATGGATCTTATTAAGGCTTTCACATCCTAGTTTCCAAAGGATGACTATACCTTTCCTTTGATACCAAATATAATGAACTATAATTTACATACATTGTTATTACTTCAAAATTTATGTACACTTATTACAACATATAAAAAATCCACAATGGGACCGTATCGGTATAGTGTCTTTAGAAACTGGGAAACATAAACAACTGGTTCATAAAGCATCTACATTTCCTCCCATTTATTTCATCTTATCTAGACACCCTTTTTGGAATATCCTAATTAATACCCTTATTCCTGACCTGAGGAAATTGAAACATACAAAAGGGTGAGCTCAAATGCTTAGTAAGGTTAAACAAAAGAATTATCAATCACATCATGTTCATAAGAACATAACATTTTGGAAATCATAAACTGAAAAAGAGATCATAATTTCATAACATGGGATAAATCATAGTAGTGAAATGTAATCCCAATAATCATAACATGAAACTTTGTGGCATACACACATAATCATATATAATCATTTCTTAGTAGTCAAGACTCATTGCCAATACTATCTTAGTGGACAAGGTCCATTTCTGAACTGAGTTCACTACACATTTCATTCCTGTATCACTGAACCGAAATAACCCTCCATTCCCGCAATCTCTATCCCATGAGATATTAATATTTACCCAATTCATTTGAGGGAGATATAGGTACCACCCATCTCATAATTAAAACATTCTTATGTGTGCCACAAAATCATAAATCATAGAATAACCCATGTAATAAAAATTGGATTCATAAACATCGGGCCATCATAACATAATCCATATAAGATAAAAAGACATCATAAAAATAATTCCAATCTAACATAATCAAATCAATTTAAAATAGGGATAGAAACAGAACCCTAAATTATCTTAGATGAAAAATAATTTTGAGAAAACACTTGAACATCATTCTTGAGGAAAATATCCTTTCTACTTAGAAAACAATTTTTCATTTCTTAACATGTCATACAATTTTAATCTAAAAGAAGTTGATTAAAAATAAACATTAAAAATTATAAAGGAAGCTTCTTGGAAATAATTTTCTAAAAATCCATTCATGCCGTATATGTTAAAGAAAAACATTCTTCTCATACATTGGCCAGAAAGTCAAAAAAGTACCTCGTAAAAAAATGACAAAAGATTCCGTTCATATCTTTTACTAAAAACTCACCGAAGGGTAAAATTGTATTTAAAAAATTGTTGGAGGATAGAAATAATATTACATATTGAGGAAACATGGATGTAGATGACAAATATTCCCCAGTAAATTCTGAAGTATAAACAATCTTGGATAAAAATGAGATTGTGAGATTTTCCCATACCTTAGGTCCAATTTGCTTCGTACGTGTCCAAACCTCCTGTATAATGATTTAAATATTGTTATTGACTTATTCCAGAATAATAATAATTGTTATGATATCATATATGGTAATATTCTTAGCTTTGTATTAGTAATATTTCTTTGCTACTTGTTATTCATGTGTTTATTGCTTTTTGTTCTTATGCGTGTTTTGTCAAATAAATTCTTATTCTTATTTTTAGGTGATAGATAGATCATTTACAGAATTGGATTAGTGTAATATATATCATATTTATTCATTCGATTCATTTATATAATTATTATTCATTGAAGATCATGTAGATCGAGTCGCATCACATCATGGAGACGGTAGGCCGTACGTACGCACGAGCGATGATATCATTCCCATGATCGTGGAATTATATTTAAGTGTATTTATTCTATTTAAGAATAATATAACTTTAAAATAATCATATTTAGTTATTAATTACACTATTATACCCATCCAAGTAAGGTGGACGTGGAAAAAAGATTACACCATGGTGTGGAGACGGTATTCCGTACGTACGCACGCGCGATGATTTCGTTTTCCGTAGGATGGATAGAAGGTGAAATAGGGCTGTTTCATATGTATAATAACATATCAGTATATGAGTGATACTGATGTTATTAATTCATATTGAAACAACTAAATAAGAGGAAGTAGAAGAAGAAATAAAGTTGAAAGAATCGGTAAAGGACATTACCTCTTCTTTGAAGCGCCTCTTCTTAACCTCCTCTTAGGGAACTAAATATGTTATTTGAAGACTATAAGGACATATATGATGTTTTTAGAGAAGTGGGGAAGATAAATTGGTAGGGATTGGCTGATCTTGAAGGCTCAATGTGGTGTGAGGATGAGATGGAGGATGTTCCCTTTTATAATGGAGGAGAGGGGCACCTTAGAAAAAACTTAAAATATTATTTTATTATAAAGTCATATTCAGTTTTTAATAGCTCCCAATTTATTTATTTATTAGCTAAGGTGGGTATGGGTAGAAGTACTCTCAACCAATAGATTTTAGACAAGTTTAGGTTACTATTTTAACCTTATCATTTAGATTTAACTATAAGTTAAATAATTTAACTTTTACCGTGTCTTCTTGTTTTCTTACACTATATGGTTAATAAACTTAAAATAAAAATCCAAAAGAACCCCAAGTGGTTCATTATTAATATATATAACCTTATATAAGTCATTGGCCCAATCCTTATATTTTTAGGAATAACATAACAATTAATAATATAATATTTATTTTAAAACTATTTTATGTCAATTTTGACACTATTTGGTAATTGAGTTTTGTGAAAATCATAACAGCATGATTAGTTCTAAAAGATTTAATTTAATAAATATTAATATGTCATATTAACCTCTAAAATTAGTTAAATATATTAAAAGTTTCAAATTATATTTATTTGGGTATTTATAATATCAATTATGTTAATATTTCTTTAATAAGGTAATTACTGCATCATCATTGTGTCATAAATAAATTAATATATTTAAATTCTAAAAATTAAAAATAAAATACCATTATGTATGAAATCTTTTCAGATTTATAATTAATATTTATTGTTGATTTTATGTTATTTATAACCCTATCTTAAAAATGTTTTAGTTATTAAAATTTGATTTTAACTATTTTAACTCTTCTTTAAATATAACAATATTAAATGTCTTAATCTAATACAAGTGGAACTAAACGGTCATATTTTATTCATAAGGGTTTTTTTGGTCGAATTAATCTTATACAATAGAATTAGGACATGTGTTAGTGTAATAATAATATCATTTTTACCCTTAATTACCCTATTTACTTTTAACCCTGGTAAATAAAAGTAAAAATTTAATATTCACCAAAAATTACTTTCACCTCATTGAACAAAATTTTACTTATTGATATTAACTGTGTCTCTTAGATTATCGAAATTCCACTCACAGAAGCGGTAAAATTTTGTTTTGTGTAAATTTTCAAACTCTCCTAGGAGATGGGTAAAAGGCGGTGAAAAGATCAATAAATTTTTATATGTCTAAAATTATTATAAAATGACTCCAATGAATTAATTTGAACTTATATAGGTATTATGTATCAATTTTGACCTAAAATAAATTTGAGTAAAATAAATAATTATTTAAATAAAAAAGTCGGTTTTTAAATAGTAACCGAGTGTTTTCACTATTGATCAAAAATTATGAGTTTTCATAAAAATACTAGAAATTCACCCTAGGATAATTTCGATACTTCGAATCCAAAAATGAATTCCATTTTGATAGATAAAATTTATAAAATTTCAAAAACTGGGTATTACTATTCATAACGGCTAGTTTTAATAATATTTTAATAGCATATTGTTTTTAGTGAAACTCGGTATTGCGTACAACTCAAGCTATCGAGGAAGGTTGTGATTTCATGTAAATCAAGACAAAATAGTGTTGTGTGTAGTCAAAGATTACTTTGATGATGTATATAAAATAAAAAAAATTTCTCATAAAAATCTCGGGTGTTACAATAGATTATAGAACATTTCCCCTATACTAATATGATATTATCATGCTATTAATCATACCACTTTTTTAATTGATCAAAGTAGGGAACAATGTACTATTGAATCTGTCATGAGGAAATATAAACTCTGTTTTAGTGGATAATATAACCCACAAGTAGATGAGAGATGGATCAAAACTATTGAGAAAATATTTTCTATTCTTCAATCCTCAGGACATGAAAAATGTTTTCCCATATCTTTATCAACTATAAATACAAGTAGATCAATGGTGGAATCTTGTGAATAATATAAGGAAAGAAGAAGAAATCGAATCCTTGGAATGCAACGATTTCAAGATCATATTTTTTAATTAGTACAATCATTGCATTCTTTGTAAAAATATGGAAAAGGGGTTACTTCAGATAAAGAAAATGAATGATGAATCCGTTGGTACCTTTGGGGGAAATAGTAAAAGACTTGAAAGGTATCATTATGGTATTATTATCCAATCTAAAACTAATATTTATTGATTCTTTAGTGGAGTAAAAAAAATTATCCAAAGGGAATTGTCCATAAGAGAAATCAAAATATATGAAGATATTTTTTTATGTGATTTTATAGTGAAAATGGAAATTTTATATACCCCCAATTCATATGTATTTGATAAGAAAATATAGATCAAGTTTCATCAAAACTTGAATAAATACCATGGTGGAAGGAAATTCCATCCATATACAAGCCATAAAGGAGGGAAGAAACATTAAGGAAGGAATTTATTTGGAATTAGGAGGTTTATTAAATGTCTAATAGTGGGTAATAAATCCCATAAATGTGAAAATAAAACAAATAGGATGATTAATGCAATGGTGGAAAATAATATGCCAAATAATCCACCACCCATTCTACAATGTTATAAATTAATGGAGTATGGACATTATAAATTTAGTGAACCACTTGTAATGTTTTTTATGACCCGTGATAGTAACCTATAAATCTTAAATACATATTGAAGTCTCTTGAAATCACAATTTCTAAACTGGGTTATGAGATTGACATGGTGAAAGGCACACATACCATCCATTCTAAAAAATAGAATGTCTTATTTTATTTTGTATCAACCCAATATTTTATTTCTAAATAATTTTATAAGGGTATCAAATTATCAGTCTAACAATTCTATGTTGATTTAGGTATGAAGAATCTGAATTTCCCAACAATCACATATTGTGGTTATAATTCTTCTTTGATTGATGTTTGTGGGAAATTACTTCTTGTGAATCTCATGATTCTCCCTATATTTGAATTCAATGTGATTATGGGCATGGATTGACTTTTTTATATATATATATTATATTAATTTTCAAGGAAGGTATGTTTCCTTCCGTAATTCTATGGAACATATAATCATTTATCAATGCAAGGATGGGTATAAACATCCGATGGATATTTCATCTATCTTATGGGTTTGAATTCCTATACATGAAGGTTATCTATCTTAGCTGGTTGGGGGGAAAATCAATATTAATGATACAACTATTGTACATGATTTTTTTATGTTTTTATGAAATATTTTATGTCTTTCATTGATGCATAATGTTTAGTTTTCTATAGAATTCATACATGGTGTAATGCCTATTTTGAAGACTCTTTATAGAAGGGACCCAATTAATTTGTAGGAATTAAATAAAAAACTCCATGAGAGAATTGATAATGGATTCATAAGCTATATTTTTTCAACTAAGGGTTCACATTTTTATTTTTTATGAAGAATAATCGGTTAATGTATCATTTCATCGATTATCACGAGCATAAAAAATTACAATCAAGAACAAGTATCTTCTCCCTCATATTGATGAATTATTTAATCAACTATGTTAAACTCAATACCCTTATAGAATTTTTCTTTGTTATGGATATTATCAATAGAATTACAAGAAGGAGGAAATATCTAATATGGAATTCTGAATTAGGTATAAACACTTTGAATTTATAGTGATGCCTTTTGGTTTTAATAATGCCCTCATTGTCTTCATAGACTTGATAAATATAGTCATTATATATTATCTTGATTAGTTTTTTAATGTATTTATAGAAAATATTCTTGTATATTCAAATAAAAATTAAGAACATATAGTTTACTTGAGTATTGTGAAAAAGTACCTGAGAAAAGATAATATTTATAAAAAATAACTATGTCTCTTTTTTGGCTTCTGAAAGATTAATTTATGGGACATATAATCTCAAGTGAGGGTGTATTAGTAGATCCTTCAATGAAAGATGTTATTAAGGAATTCTATAGACCAACCATGTAACTGAATGTGAAGAAAATTTTAAGGAACTAAAGTGAATATTAGTTAGTTCCCCTATTCATATATTACTCTAGAGTCGAGAGGGGTATGTCATTTATATTGATGCACCCATAAAGGGTTTGTGATGAGTTCTTATGAAAAATGAAATGGTTGTAGCTTATGCCACATGAAAACTAAAAGCTCATAATAAAAATTACCCAACTCATGATTTGGAGTTAGTTGTGGTAATATTTAATTTAATGGTTTAGAGGCATTATCTTTATGAATAAAAATGTGATATATATAGTGATTAAAAAATCTAAATGTATATATTTACTGATAAGGAGTATAATATTCTCCAATGTAGATAGATATAACTGATTAATGATAATGATTGCTCAATACATTACCACCATGGGAAATAGAACTTGGTGGCAGAGGCTTTGATTCTAAATAACCATGGTAGATTGTCTATGATAAGGATCACAAAAACTCAATATTTTTGGATTTAAAAATGATGGATCTAGAAATAATAATGGAAGGGGTGATATCTGATCTTGCCCATATAAATGTTCAACCGTCTATCGAAGTAAATATCAACATGCAAATAAAAAATATTTGGAGAAACCAAAGAAGGTGAAAAATGTTCTGTAGTTGAACCATGATTGTGAAGGAATTAAAAGGTTCAAGAACTGGGTATATGTTAATATTATACCATATTTGAATAAGGAACTATTTAATGAGGATCGTAGTACATCAGCCTCTCTCGTCTTAGATGTACAATGATGTATAGAGACCTGAAAGAATATTTTTGGATGAATCGAATAAAGGGAGATATTGTAGAGTATGTTTCTCAATGTTTCGTTTATTATAAAATTAACGTTGAGAGATAGAAATCTTAGTAGTTGTTACAACCATTAACCATACCTGAATGGAAGTGGGATAAAATCACCCTTGATTTTTTATTTATATTTCTCAAAATATCTAAAGGCTATAATACTATATGGGTTATAGTCAATCACCTTACAAAGTTAGCACATTTAATTTAAATTAGATAAGGATTATCTTTGGATGAAATTTATATAATATATATTAAGTAAGTGGTAATATTTCATGGTGTACCACTTTCTATTGTGTCTGATCGAGATATGAGGTTTAACTCGATGTTCTAGAGAATTATTTCACATAATATGGATACATAGTTATGTTTTATCACTACTTATCATCCTCAAATAGATGGTTAATTTTAGAGGAAAATTAAAACTCTATAATACATGTTGATATCTTTCTATATGGTTTTCAAAGGTATTTGGATCAAAACATTTCTTTGGTATAATTTTCCTTTAACAATAGGTTTTATTACAACATTAAATGTCTCCTTATGAAGACCTCTATGGTAAGAATCACAGAACTCTGGTGTGATATAATGAGGGGGGAATGGATGGTATTGGTACCTAATATATATGAGGAAGTGATAGAACAAGTTATATCCACTAGAAAAACATAAGATCATCTCATAATCAACAAAAACGTTATACTGGAAATCATCATAAATATCAGGAGTTTTAAGTGGTAAACATAGTATTTCTATGAAAATCTCCCTAGAATTGAGTAATGTGATTTGGAAAGAAGGAAAATATAAAACATACTTGTATGAGTACTTTTTAAATTATTCATCGTATTGGTATGGTAGTTTATCAATTGGATATTCAAACGAATCTCTCTCAAGTTCATGATGTGTTCCTTGTATCTATCATGAGGAATTACATACCTAATCTTTCACATGTACTAAACATATAGGTAGTTCCACTAGAACAAAATAATTTTTTAGGAATAACTAGTGGATATTTTTAATCATATAGATAATTTTTTAGGAATGTATACCACCCATCTAGTTGTGGTTTTGTGGTAAAATCACCAACTTGATGAAACTACATGAGAACCTGGGGATGCGATGAGGTTGAGGTATCCTCATCTGTTTATATCCACGTGAATAATTTAGATAGTGAAATTAATTTTATGGGGGGTATAATGTAACAGAAAAAAATTTTATGAATTTTTTTAAGAATAAATTAAATTTATTTTATTTCTTGTATTATACATAACACCAAGTTAAACATGCATTGCACACAACACTTAATTAGATTGCATTATACACAATAATGAGTTTCTATGTAACCAAAATTTATAATTTTAATTATTTAAAAAATACAATTATAACATATCTTTTATAATAAAGGGTATGAATTTAATTAAATTAATTATGAATGTAATGAGTACACATGTAAAACCCTTTTTAAATTAAAAGGACTTATTTTATAACTATTTAAAAGTGTACAAGTGTTTTTTATAGTAATGAAATAAAAATATATATATTTTTGGATTATATATATATATAAATATAATTTCTTAATGCTAATTTTATCCATTTTCATATTGGTTTTCTAGACATGATATAAAAATAAATCTCATTTTATGCTAAAAAAACTATATATTTCTAAAAAGTTACTTCCCCCCTTTTGATGGATCAATTTTTTAAAATAAATATTTGATAAAATGGTAAATTATATTTTTAAAAATTAAAATTCTTCTTTAAAATCATGATATCAGAATTATCTTTGGTTTAATTTTGGGTATTTTTCTAAAAAGTTTCGAGTTTTGATGAACAGTAAAAAATACTGAATAATAATTGAAAACAACATTTTTATCAATGTAATTTATAGTTATAAATTATATTTTTGATTGATTATAATTTATAATTAATTATTTTTTTCATTTAATCAAATGTAGATCATTGTATTCAATTTCAAATTAAATTTTGATACAAAAATACTGGATTATTTTCGAATGATTTCAATTTAAAAAACATTTTTTTTATTCTATCAATGAGATAAATTTTATATTAATTTTATCCCATTATGTTTTTAGAATTTTAAAAAATGGATTCTATATTTTGAATCAAAATTTTAGTATTTAGAAAATGTTTTTCTTTTAGTTATGGAAAATATGAATAATTACTTTATTAATTTTTATTACCACAATTAATGGTAAATTTGGTAATTAAGTGTAAAAATAATATTATAAATTTTATAAAACTATCCTAAAAGTTTCTAAAACTTTATTAAATGATGTTAATTTTAATATTGTCAAATAATGTTTGAAATTGAATAATTTAATAAACATTTGTTCTTGAAAATTACTTAGATATTTTTAAAATCAAAGTAAGTGACAAAATGGTGCGCTCTTAGTTTCAATAAGTATAATGTTTTCAAAATGCTTTTAGATTGAATATATTATAGAATATATATATTCTTATTAATTATAAAAGGTTTACATATATTTTTTTACTTTTAAATTTTATTAATGAAATAATTTTCACAAATAATGAAACAATGATGATGAAACAATTATTCAATTAATGAAATAGTCAATTAAATGATATTATAAATAATAAAAGAAAAATAATTTCATTTAATTATGGTTATAAATAAATTTTAATGGCAAATATGTCATTTTATGGGTGTATTGAATGAATTTTTTTAAATATAACTTGTTTGAATTATTTTCTTAAAGTCAATGTAATGAATATTGTTAAAATTTACACTAATGATATTTTATGGAAATAATATATTATTAAATTAGTTAAAAATATTAATTAAGGACAATGGGAAATATTAATTGTCTAATATATAATTTATTTTCCATTTAATTTTCAATTTACAACTTATAGGTATTAATATTCACCTTTTCATATTGAAGATTTTGTTACTGTAGTTAAAATTACAGTATGATAAGGGTTAACAAAAAAGATATGTTTTGAAATTACAAAAAAAATGGTCTAAAATATATTTTATGATGGGATTAACACCATATCACACAGTATCTTATAATAACTTTCGATTTTTATGTATTTGGATTGATATTTAATTTATTATAAATTATTCTTTTTTGAGTTCCAAAAGTACCTCTCACCTTCATTATAAAAGGGATCCTCCTTACTCATATCATATCACCATATTGAGTCTACTATATCAACCAAAATTTTCTAAATTGTCTTCTCTGTTTATATAAAAAAATTATATAGGTATTGTTCTTCTGAATGTACCAATTGTAGATTCCCTTAAGAAGATATAATGAAGCTATTTCAAGAGGATGTAATCCCTCTAACCAATCACTCTATTTTTATACTCTTAAACACCTAATACAAAAATATGATATATATCATTAAATAATTAAATTAATAATCCTCAATATTCTTATTTTTTTATGATTATGAACACACCATTATAAAACGCATTTCCCATCAAAATCAAATGAAAGAATCACCCATGCGTATGTATAGATTATCGTCTCCACGTAGTGATATAATTCAATTTTAATCACCATATTATAATAATTTGAATTATGATTGGTTTAATGTTTATGTATGATAATTATTACATAATTGTACTTCTATAATGATAATATCATGCCTACCTTTTTACCACCTAATCATTTGGGAAATGATAATGTCGCTCATGAATACGTATGGCTTACCATCTCCATGATGTGATGTCATTCGTTTATCGTCTATATTTAACATGGGGTAATAAGGATAAATTTTATGAATATATATGATATATATATAACATAATAATTATTTTTTAAATGATTTTACCATGATCAACATATAAGGATGACACTATTGAACCAAAACTTTATTGGAAAACCAAGAAGTTAACATATCGAACAATGATTTAAATTTTTATTTAAAGAGTGATAATATTTTGTTAAAAAATAATACATGGTATAATTGATATATGGTTACAAAATAAACTTATTATAAATCCATATTTATTATACAGTTGGTTTTAATATGAACATGGAATGTCATGACATGAGGGGATATATTTTTGTCTCACTTTCATTTCTGTGGGACACGTGACTTATACTCTACTTGTTTATTATGTGTGCTTTGTATAAATCCAATGAATGTATTTTATGAGTATTATCTGGAATATTATGTTATTTTAATGTCCATATAATTTTATTTTATTAATGAGAGATATTATTCTACTAATTATAATGATGTAAGGTTTTGTTTCAGAATCTCATTAATATTTTTGATTTTATCATTTTAAATATCTATTGGGGGATATTCATCTTCCTTCATCCATATATTCTAAAAATGTTTTCAAAAAATATTTTACTATTATCATACCAATATTTAGAGTTATTTTACCCATTTTTTACTTTTTAATAAATGGTTTGAATTGATTCATCAATTTTATTTTCATAATGTGGTACTTTGTGATTGTTTTTGTCAAAAGTAAAAAAGTAATGTTTTTAAAATTATACAGCAGGAATGGATTTATCCATAGTCATTTTGAAATAATTCCTTTAATATTACCTTAGAATAATATTAGAAATTTTCAAATAAATTTGTTTTCTTTAAAATTGATAGGCTCTTTAAAAAATATTTCATAATGGAAATGAAATTTTCCTCATGAATTATTTCATCTAATATTTCAAAAAATATTTTCAATATAAGATTATATTAAATGATGTTATTTATTCTTTGCTGGGGAATTTAACTAAGGATAACATTCTTATTATTTCTCAAAATGGTTTATATTTACTATTTCATGATATTTATAGAACCTATTTCTTTTCCATGAGTTATTTTATGATTAGGTGGTTATGAAACTCATTTCTTTTCATAGGTTCTGATGTGATGAATGATTTATGGTTCCATGGTACACATATTTATAATTTTCAATAGGTAATGGTTGGGACCTATATATCCATCAAATTCATTGGTATCAAATTTTATCTAATGATATAGTTAAGGGAAACAAGTTGATGTTCTTGATATGTGATGGAAAATAAGTAGATTTTATTGATCTATTAAGGGAAATAGGTGATAGGGCCTGATCCAAGAGTCTTGGTAGTTAATCATAACATATGAATTTTTTTATACTTATGATGATGTCATAATCATGTGTTACATGAACACTTGGTTCAATCATGAGTTATGATGAAGCTTAATTCTTATGGTTCTTGTTAAAGCTTTATTAACTAACACATGTTTATGTTTCATGACAATTTGGGTCTGAAGTTTTTATTTTATACTTAGGATCACATACCCATGTTTCTTATCTTATTATTTGATATGATAATAAATTTATATCTTCCAGTATGACTCTTATATTGCATCTAATCTTTCACTTTTATTATATTTACCTTATATAGGATATGAAGAAAGGTGTAAATGTGATATGATAATAGGGATCTAATTATGAATAAATAAGTCGGAGACGATGTAGATATTTTATGAACCAGTTGTTTATGTTTCTAATTTTACAAAATCACTAGACCTTTATGATCCTCAATCATATATTTTTATAATGAAAAGAATATTAATCTAATATTTTTTTAAATATATGTCTGATAATTTTGGTTCATTATAAGATGGATTAGAGAGATAATTTCACAACTGAGATATGTGGTACATGTTATGTATCTATGTCAACATTGGTTGAAGTGATATTTGATAAGTCACTTTATCCACCTTTATAGAAACCTCAAAAGGTCCTAATAAATGATGAGATAACTTCCCTTGCCTCCATAGCTATCGATGGGATAAATGAGGTGAAACATTCAATTACACCTGATCACCATCCAAAAATTCAAACCATCTATGGTGAAGATCAGTATAAGACATATATCATATATGTTCCATCAAAATTATATAATAAAACAAATGTATATTTTTCATAATATCTTTAATAAAGATCAATCTACCTGAAGATATTTCACTGATCTTTGACTAACACAATGATGTTTTTTAGAGATGAATATACAAGGCCTAGAAAAGATACATCTTGGCCATTGAATTGTATCTATTGTTATAATAAAATCAAGATCTACCAAAATTGAGGATGGTGGACTGATGAATATCCTCTTGAATTTTTATAGTCCTTTCTATCTGGTCATCTTACTGTGGACAGTATGTCATACTCAAATGAACAAGAGATCCCGGTTCCTTTTGAAGGCCTCTCTAAATGTGGGAAGTAAACTAAATATACTTATCATAGACTATAATTGACGGAACTCTGTGAAAAATAAAAATCCATTTCAGATTTATATTTCCCATCTCCTCAAATAAGGTTGTATCACAAAAGGTTATAAAGTTACTCTATTTCATTATCCTATTGATTACAACCCATGACACATTCTTATTTTTCTATGTACGTGACTACCCAACCAAAAAGTGTATAGATATCTCATCCCACTTACAAGTTGGTACTGTAAGTGGATGAAGTAAATCCCAAGGTCTCTAGTGCATGAACTTATCGGATTGTCACATAGGAAAATGGGAGACAAAATAATCAATGAACTATCTCATACCTTGTGAACAGAATCATTGCTACATGTCATAAAATATATATGTCGTTTCTGGGATCATTTCATACAAAATAATTTTCGAAATCCCAAATAATATATATTCTAGAATGTATAGGAACTATATACAAATTTCATAAAAAGAGAATATCCTATAAGGAGAATGACCCCTCTACAATGGTCCTCCCACTATATAGGTAGTCTCTAATGATACAGAATTCACCAAAAGATGTTGTTATTGAAGAATCATCTAAAGAAGAACATACATTAATTGAACACTGGAAAAGGAACCCTCAATCCTAGTTTCCCTAACACCAATATGTAGTTGTGAAACAGTGTCTTTATGTTCACTCTTTTTATGATTCGTTCATGATATGTGTTGGAAGTTTCTTTCTCAAATCATCTAAGGGGACATTCACTTTACCTTGGGTAATGGATATGTCAAAATCAAAGGAATGCAGGTACTCCACCCAACACCCCTGGAGGAGATTCAAATTTTTTTGAGAGAATATATAACTCATTATATTGTATTAAGAATACATGGTAAACCTTTCTCCAAATAGGTAATGATGAAAACTCGTAAGTAAATACATTATAACTCTATCATTTGGGTCATGGATTGGATAACTCTTCTCATTTGGACTTAGCTAGAGAGAGTTATAAGAACTTATATGATCATCCTATATAATCACACATCAGAATCTTGAAATTTATGCATCACATAATACCACATAGACCTTACCAACCTCTATGAGATTCAACATCAGATCAGTAGTAAAAATACATTTATCTGAACAAAATAACTCTAACATTTATCAACCCATGAAAACTTTACTCACTTCCAATTTTGTGCAGTCGTAGGAGAATCCATAATTAATAAATACATTACAACCCACCAATAATATCCAACTAAACCAAAGAAGTTATGAATATAAAAAATATTTTGTGGTTGTTTCCAGGACATAATAGCTTTAACCTTTTCTAGATCAACCAAGATTCCATGTTCCAACACCACATATCCTATGAAATTCAATTATTGAATGAAAAAAATTAAATTTTGGTATATTTTCCAAAATTCCATGATTAATAAAAAATTATAGAGATGTAACAACATGAATAAAATGATCCTCCTCAGACATAGAGTAAACATGTATGTAATCCAAAAATACTATCATGAAGGAATCAAGATAATCAAGGAAAATACTATTTATTTGAGCAACAAAGACTACATGAGCCTTGGTTCGACCAAATTTCTTGTCAAGGTACTCATAATTTCCATAACTATTATAAAAGTTATTTTTTATAATGATTGATTATTTTATTATCAAAAATTGATAACTGGATCGAAGATAAATCTTTGAAATCAACATTATTCCTTTAAACAAGACAAAAAAATTACCAATATGTGGAAAGATATACTTTTTCTTTACAATGACTTGATTGAGTCTTCTGTAATCAACACAACAGTGAATTAACACATTCGCTTTATTAGCAAAGAAAATCATCACCACCAAAGGGGAAAAACTCAGTCATATAAACACTTTCCCCAAAATATCATCCAACTATCTGTTTAACTCTTTCATTTTAGCTTGTTCAATTTGATAAGAATTTAAAGAAACTATGTGATTACCAAGCACTAAAACAATAAGAAACTGTACCTCCCTTACCTGTGGTGGACTAGAGAATGTAGAAGGAAAACATTTAGGAAACTCAATGATAACTTAAGGGAGATAACCACTCAATTATTATTTCTCAAAGTGGAATAAAAAAACTTCTATCAATTTCCCCAACTTAGGATTAGATGGTATGTCTCTATTAGACCTTAGGTCATATTCTCCCTAAAAGATCTGGCACACCCCTTTGTGTGAAGTAATAAAGACCCTTCGAAGATAATAATCAATTCAATATCTGTTATAAATGAGACTATCCATCCCAAATATGAACAAAAAATGTTTCATGTAGAAAACAAAAAAATACCAGTAAAGATCAATATCTAATAAAGAGAAGACACAACCCAAACAATGAAGATTGTGCTCCCTCTTCCTTATGAGGGTTGTATTAATATCCATCACATAAGATTAAATATTCATTGGGTTATTTAGAAGATTCAATACACAGGATTAAATGAAAAAATGATATGCACTATTACTAAATAAAGTAGTCACTAAAGATGAATCTAGAGTGATGGTACCTATCATAGTTGTTAGAATCATATCTTGTTCCTCTAAAGGCTTTTACACTACATGAAGAAACTTCATTCCAAATGCATGTGGTAGGAACCCATTAGTTAATGAAGCATGTGAATTTATCATAGTATATTTTGAAACTAACGATACTGTGTCACTATGTGAAAGATAATAGACATGAATGAACATATTCAAGTGAACAGAGCATTCGTAGGAACAATATACCTTGGTCACCTAAGTGAAAACTCGTTATGAGTGCCTTTCCATGTCACATTAGTAAAAAATAAAAGGGAATCTATTATGAACTATAGGAGGTTTATATTAAATCTAATATCAAGATCTACCATGAAACAAGTCACAATTATTCTTTAATTTAATGGTAGCCTTAAAGCTTCTTCTGAGAGAAAAAGGAACTACCATCAACCTTGACTTACCAGCTAGATCCTTCTCAAGCATCATTTCCTTATCTAGCACTTCATCATAAGATGGGAGGTTTATCGAGAAAACCTAGGAATGAATATCTTATCCATGTACCATATCGTAACATAAAGTCTTCATATTCTCATTCTGTGCAATCTTTGATGAAAACTATACAAGATTAGCAAAGAGTTTTTCATATTCTTTCATGGACCTATCAGCCTTCTTGAGATTGAAAAAATCTATAGCATTTTCCAACATCATATACTCTAGATAGAACTCATACATGATAGTTGATCTAATTTCCTTTATTTATAATCCCTCATGCTTCTTTACCATCACCATCATGTATTAAAATATATTTTTAAGTTCTTCTAGCTTGAAGGTGGCACGTTTCACCTTGATAGAATTAGTTATTTGAAATAACTAAAATAAAACTTCTATACTTTTCAACCAATAATCGGAATCTTGAGTATATTTTGAGAATTGAAATGATAATGGATTATAGAAAAGGAATCATTGAGCATGAATCAAGAAAAAAGTCCCATTAGGGTTCCACTACTGTAGCCTAAATAGGAACATGTGTTGGTTCCTATTCCAATTTTTGGACAACATGCACAACAACCACAACTTTATTCTGGTCCAAGGGTGGATTTTCTCACTATGGATCATAAGAAACTTCCACTTAGATCCTGTTAAAAATTATTCATGGAGGAATGATTCAACAAAACATCATTACACATCATTTAATTCATCAAAATACTACTTAGATCAATAATAAAACAAGATAAATGAGGAAAAACTAATCTCATCAGATGGATACAAAATATTTGCATTTATACCTTTCCAAATGAAAAGTAAGGAAAAACTCCATCTAATGTTCAATACTTCTTTTAGAAACTACCCCATGTGACTGTGGGATCATCATAGTGAGATCTAGACAAGAAATCACTTGAAAATACCTCTTATATCTCAATAATACTACACAACATCCGGATGAAATAAAAAAAAAAAGTTCAACCTAGATCCCTAATACCAATTTCTCACGAATAGAACGAGATACCATAGTACCTTGATACCCAATCCAAAACATACATATCTTAAAAAGAGCTCCAGATCTCCATGGTTTGGATACCAAAACCTGGAGTTATATTAGATAGTTTGGTAACTATTTTTACACATAAACATAGCGGGGGAAAAAATACATATAATCATGCTAAAAACCCAAAAGTAGATAGTAGTAGAATTAAACTAGTATAAAAACCCAAAATGTACATCCAAAGTACTAGAAATATAAAAAAATCCAAAATCCATGTGGACACACATCTCAAAGATCTAAAGATCAAGATTTACCACCTCTATGTGGTGCATTAACCTTTCTCAAACCTGGAAGAAAAAAATATAGAAAATCCCGATGGAAAAGGTAGGATGTGAGATAAACGTCTAGTAGGGTCTCCTCAATTGTTCCATAATAAAATTTCATATTTATTAACCAAATAGTTATTTTTATTTTAAATAAAATTGTCATGATAATAAAAGATCATATTTAAAGAAAACCATGATTTTCATTTCAATTGATGGAAACATTTCAAACAATATCATAACAAATTTTTTATATAAAATAGTTTATATAAATTCAAATGGAATATGTATATCATTTTAATGAAAAATTTAATGTATTTAAAAATAATATCATGTAGAAAACGTGGTTGTCTACTAAGAGGTACAATAGTTCTAGGTTATGGGATCCTTATTGTAAAGACCCAAATCTGGAGCCCCTCAACTGGTGCCATGTACCCTGTTTGCCACATGACCTCAAGCACACTTCCCCAAATACCAGAGGCTACCGACTAGTAGCGAGGGACTTGGTGAATTGGTGGGGAAGCTATGCCCTCATTCAGTAAAGTATATAGCAGAAGAATAACAATTCACAATAGCAGAAAGAAAAATAGCATACATTAACTAAACTGAATAGGGGAAGCAATGTATAAAATAATAATGATGCAACACGGTACATATGTCTATGGAAAGAAGTAAACAAACCCACATGTTGAAATACAACTGAACACAAGTATTGAAATATAATAAAAGAAAAATAGAAGAGAAACTCCTCAGCATCGCAATCCTCGACTTGGTCCCATGCTCTCCAGCTCCAGCAAGTCAGGTACCTAAAGTAGAAGGGAGATTTCCCTTATCTACCCCTGCAACAACATAATCTGCTTGGGCCCAAAAGCATGGCCCAAACAAGGTGTGAGACAAAGTACCAGTAGGCATCCACCCAAAGACTTGTTCCTAACAGTCAATGAATACATGGAAATTAAAGTACAGGAATAGTAAACATGAGTATACATCAGCTACAATTCACAGTTCTAACATATAAAGTACACAAGTAAACAACCAGCAACAAGAAGAAAACAGGTAACCCTCTGGGTAGCTCTCACAGCCTAACCTCTATGGTTCAACCTAAAAGTAATTGCAACCCTCTAGGAGGCACACATAGTCTCACCCCTCTGGTTCTAATAAGAATAGACTCTCTGAGGAAGCACTCACCATCAATTCCCCCTATAGTCTTGTATCATTCTAAAGGCTCTCTAGGGAAGCACTCAACATATCATTCCCCATGTGGCCCGTGTCGAGGAACTAAAAACTCTCGGAGGAAGCACTCATCGTCAATTCCCCCTGTGGTCTCACATCATATTTAAAGACACTCTGGAGAATCCATTATGTCTATTCTACTTGTGTTCCACTATACTAGGTTCTCACAGTCCTGTGTGAAACTACCATGCTCAGCACGCGTGCAATGTCCAAGAAAACCTGAAGAACTACTTAGCTATCATTCTAAGGCTTACAGCATAAAAAATCAACAGTTCCACTATCCTACAACAAGGCATGGAAACCGACGAACGCCAAACAAGCAAAACAAGCATGGAAAAGCAACCTGAGCACAAAAAAAATTACTCTACTCACAATCATAAACCTCTACTACAACAACCAAGAAAAGCATGAAATACTACATGGGAGAAACAGGAAAACGCACAGTTCACGTTCAAGGGAATTGGTACAATTTCACAAAGTACTCAAAGACTTTCTACAGAAAGGCACAAACCAGCTACCTCGATCCTAGGAGATGGATATACTTGAACAACGACGAATGATTCTCCCTATAACGTAGAAGATCTGAGAAATCACACAAAATGTTCAACCTTAGATAACTTGAGAAGGCGGAAGAATTGGAAAACAAGGCTCAAGTAGAAAGAAGAACTCATCGTTGTGCTTCCAATGCAATCAACTGTGCTCGAATTGGAGAATAGACGAATAGGCGGGGGCTCTGGAAAGGTCCGGTCATACAGGTTGCTCTCAAACGATGAACCCAGAGAAGAGGTGTGTTCTGTCCATCAGGTGAGACCCCAGTGCGTTTAGTAAAAAAAAGAAATTACACGGTGTGTACTTTTATAGTACATGGCGTGTACAAGGTTTTTTCTTACTTCCCCAAAATTGGCCTCCACGTCACCCCTACACACTGTGTGTGTGGCCCGGGCATGCCCAACGCACGACTTTGAGCCAGAGAAGTGTACACGGTGTGTACTTCGAAATTTTCCAGAAATTTCTTTTTTCTTAAAAACTCCGGAAAAAGGAAAGGAATACCTGGAACAAAGTTCTGGGTTCATACAAATATCCCCCCTTAAAGAAATTGATCCCCGAATTTCTCTAGAGAGAAGTAGAAGATGAAACCCCGAACAGATTCAGCCATTGCGACCGTACATCAGCCTCCCTCTCCTAGGTCTCGTCATGTACTCGCCCATGATGACATAACACCCATACAATAGGAATAGACCGTCCTCAGAGAACCTTCGTATTTCGATTGAAAAGATGGATGAGATTCTCTTTAAATGATGCATCTTCTTCGAGATCAACCTCCTTGGGTTGGAAGACATGTGACAGGTCTAAAAGGTAACGTCGGAGCTGAGAGACGTGGAAGACATCGTGCATGGCCTGATACCTCTGGGGTAACTGCAACTGATAGGCGACTGGCCCAACTCTACCCAAAACCTCAAACGACCCGAAGTTTCGCGGTGAAAGATTACCCTATCTCTGAATCCTCTTGTGTCCCAACCTTGGTGCGACACGTAAGAGAACCTGATCCCCAACCTCAAACTCTTGAGGTCATATCTACTGATCAGCATAAGACTTCTGCCGAGACTGGGTTGTAACTGTCCTCTCCTGAATCTGCTCTGTCTACTCTGAAGTCACCTGAACAAGACGAGGTAGCAGCAAAGCTGTCTCTCTTGCCTCTATCCAGCATAAGGGTGATCGGAATGGCCAACCGTACAAAGACATGTAAGACGACATCTGAATGGTCTCCTGGTAACTATTGTTGTAGGAGAACTCCACCAGAGGGATATTCTTCTGCCAAGAACCGCCAAAGTCTAGGATGCAAGCTTGGAGCATATCCTCAAGCACCTGGATCATGCAATCGGAATGGCCATCAATCTGGGGATGGTATGTCGTACATAGAAGTACCTAGGTATCAAAAGCCTTCTGAAGTCCTTGCTAGAATCGAGAAGTAAAACACGCATCCCTGTCTGAAACAATGGAGTGTGGAACTCCATGCAGACATAAAATCTCTCATATGTACAACCGTCCAAGACCATCAAAACTAAAGGTCTTATTCATTGGTAAGAAGTGATCAACCTTTGTGAGCCTGTCGACGACAACCCAAAAAACATTTTTTCCTCGGGGCGACCTTGGTAACCCTATCATGAATTCCATCGCAACATGATTACCTTAACACTTCGTAATGGGTAACGGCTATAAAAGACCTTCCAGTCGCTGATGTTCCGCCTTCACCTACTGGAAAGTAGAGCATCTCATGACATACCTAGCAACATCTTTATTCATGCGTGGCCACCAATAATGATGATGAAGGTCCCGATACATCTTGGTCATGCATGGATGAACTGCCCAAACTGAGGAATGAAAATCCTATATCAGCTCCTTGTGTATGTCTTCTGGCACCCATACGCATCCCTAGAAATGAATGATCTCATCCTCACCCACTATCCATCCAGGAAGAGGGTCCTCTCCTGACACACTCTCCCACATGACCAAGCCTTCAGAGTCTGATAGCTGCCTCATCCGTAATCGATCAAGTAGTGTCGAGGTAACAGCTACAGAAGATAAAAAGGTCTGTCCCTGTTTATCTTGCACCTCCAGATGCATCTCAGAGAATAGAGCCATAAGCTGTCATTCACTGCTAGACTCCAAAACTACAAGAATCCGAGTTCTCCTACTCAATGCCTCTGCCACTGCGTTTTCCTTTCCTGGTGTATATGAAAGCTCGAAATAAAAAGATTGAAGATACCGAACCCACCTATGTTACCTCAGATTCAGATCATGCTGAGTGAAGATATACTTGAGACTCTTGTGGTCAGTGAAGACCACAAAGTGATCTCCTAGAAGGTAATGTCTCCAACAGTGTAATGCATGAACAACAACGACCAACTACAGATCGTGCATCCGGTAGTTCCTCTCATGTGGCCTCAACTACCGAGACCCGTAAGCAATGACTCCATCTCCCTGCATAAGCACAGCTCCTAGCCCGATACATGAAGCATCACAATAAAAAGTGTAGCTCTTGCCTGGCTCTGGCAAGACTAGTATCGGTGCTGACGTCAATCTTCCCTTCAGGTCCTCGAATGCTGACTCACAAAAATCTGACCATAAGAACATCACCCCCTTCTTGGTCAAACCATTCAAAGGTTCTTCTAGGAGTGAGAAGTCCTGAATGAAGCGTCTGTAGTATCCAGCCAGCCCTAGGAAACTTCATACCTCAAAAAATTTCTTCAGATACTCCCAGGAAACTACAAATCTCTGTTTCTCTGGGTCCACAAATACTCCTTCCTCTAAGATGACGTGACCCAAGAAGTGAATCTGATCCATCCAAACGTGGCACTTCGAGAGTTTATCATAAAGTCGATGCTCTATTAGTGTACTCAAAACGATCTCAAGATGTGAAGCATGGTCGTGTCGAGTGTGAGAGTACACCAAGATATCGTCCATGAAGACCATAACAAATGAATCCAAGTAAGGATGGAACACTCGGTTCATCAGTGACATGAAAACTGCAGGCGCGTTCATGAGACCAAACGAAAAGACTGTATACTCGAAGAGACCATACCTACTTCTGAAAGCTGTCAGAGGTATATCAGATGGTGTAACGTGCAACTTATGATAATCGGACATCATGTGGATCATCAAGAACACCCGGGCTCCTCGAATCTAATCAAAGAAGTCATCGATCCTCAGAAAAGGATATTGGTTCTTGACCATCAACTCGTTCAGCTTTGGATAATCCACACAAAGCCGAAGGGTACCTTCTGCCTTCTTCGCAAACAAGGCAGGTGAACCCCAAGGAGAAGTACTGGGTTGGATTAAACCCATTGCCAGAATCTCCTCCAAATTCTTCTTGAGCTCCAGCAACTCAGGTGTAGCCATACTATAACGAGTAATAGACACCGGTGCCACTCCTGGCATGAGATCAATCAAGAAGTATACCTCACGCTTTAGAGGCAAACCTGAAAAGTCCTCTGGAAAGACGTCCCTGAAATGATCCACCACTGGAGGAAAGTCTAACTATGTTGTCCCCTGATCATCCAGATAATGACTAGAAATTTGGGTTGTCACCCTTCCAAGCCCATGATGCTCGAGTCCTGCTCGACTCGCCTGAACATCCCATTTGCCTCTATGATGAAAAGACTCACCCTCTGCTGAAACGAAACTCACCCTGTAGTGATAACAGTCGACGACTGCCTCGAAGGGAACCAATCAGTCCATCCGGAGAATGACATCATATCCTGTCATGTCTAGGAAATATAGATCCCATAAGAAACGATACCCTTCAACCTCGAGAGGGAACTCTCGACACTGGCTCACACTAGATGTCGTTCTCCCCAAAGGTGTGTCTAGTGTTAATGAGTCGTCAGAAGAAAAGACAAAGACCCCAATACACTCCACAATAACAACATAGATAACACTATGCATAACACCTGTATCGAAAAGAGTCGAAGATAAAACTGAGGCTACTAAAACCGTACATCTAACTGTAGAAGGTCCGGGATGCTGCTCTTGATAGGTCTTATCCATGGAGAAAGACTGGAATGCACCGCAGCCCTGTGCCCCTGGCTGACCACTCTGAGCTGAACCTCCCTTGCTGGTGCTGAGGGACTGGTGGCTGACCACCACGGCCTCAACCTCCACCTCTACCCGAACGACAGGAAGAACTCCAGTTCCCTGACTGATGAGAAACTAGTGGTGCTGCTCCTGAACGAGGAGTCATGGAAGAACCTCAGTCACCCACTTCTGGTGAGAAAACCTAGTAGAAACACTAAAGGTAACCCATCTTTCCGCAATATCGGCACTCCACGGGGTCTCTCTGGCACAACATCCTCATGTGCCCTGACCGTCCACACTGTTAGCAAATCACCTGGTTGCCTGACGATGCACCTCGCTTCCTCGGATCACCGCGCATAGACTCCCTACGATGCTTATTTCTATCAAATGGAGGAACAGTAGCTCTAGAAGCAGAACTGCCCTGGCTTCAGGTCCAGAGTCTCTCAGATTGTGCTCCGCAATTAGTGCCTGATTGACGATGGAAGTGATGGAAGTCAACTGGAAAATATTCACCTATTAACGGATATCCCACCTGAGACTATCCTCGAACTTCCATACTGAGAACACCCCACTACCATCTGGAGGGTTGTGAAACGCTGCAGCTCGGTGAAACGAGAGGAATACTCCATGTCAGAAATAATACCCTACTCTAAGCTCATAAACTCCTGGGCTCGATCATCCCTCAGGGTCTCCTGGTACATGTAGTCATAAAAGACGTGCTGAAACTCTTCCCATGCCATAACCAACTGATGAACCTCCTGTGAGATCACATCCTACCACCTCTTGGCGGAGTCTTAGAAAATGTTGGTAGTGAGCTTGACTCGCCTCTCTGGAGGTGTCTCCAGATGCTCGATGATCATCATTATGACTTCCAGCCATTACTCTACAGCCTGAGGTCCTCCCTCCCCTAAAAACATGGGAGGATTCTGCTGCTAAAAACCCCAAATCAAGTCTCGCATAGTCAAGGAAGGAGGAAGTGCTCCCTAAAAGGTCTGCATCATCCTCAGAAAACCTTCCCTAAACTGCTCATTAGTGCATACAACTGGTATGACAGCCGGTGCCAAGGCTGGCTCGACTGGAGGACCGACATGAAGTCTTTTATCAGCCATATCTGGCATCTGATCACTACCTGATGACAGACGTACAACCAGAGGATGTCTCAGAGGCATAGCTCTGAAGGATCAAAATCACACCTTAGATTAAAAAACAAGGATAGGAAACACAAGAGTAAAAAATGCGAACATGGGAAGGAAAACACACAAGTTTACAAAACACAACTACATGAAGTGTATAAAAACTACACGATGTGTCTTCTTAAGCCACTGACATGGGTGTGTACCCCTACCCTACAGGTCGTGTAACACCTCAAAATATATAGCGTGTTGACCCAAAACACGGGGTGGACTGGAAAACTATTCCTCCTGCCCGAGTCTCTATACACGACTAACCCACAAGATCCAACTCAACCTGAGACTACACAGTGTGTTCTGAACAAACACGACATGTACTAGACAAGGATTCGGCATCCCATGGTGTTAAACACACGACCGTCTACATGGCTAGACCTTACACGGCGTGTTCCGAACAAACACGACGTGTATCGGTGAAGGTGACATCGTCCTGTGTTGTTTGTTTCACGGCAAGGTACCTGAACAAGACTACCCGGAATGTTCCGAAACAACACGGTTTGTCTAATAGAAGGTAACAGCATCCCATGTTGTTCGTTACATGGCCAGGTACCTAGAAGAGACTACACGGTGAGTTCCTTTATAACACGGCGTTTTCCACTCGAGCTTCCATGACCCGTGTTGTTAGTGACAGGGCCGGGTACATGGCTCCGAACTAGACGACGTGTACCAACCGTACACGACATGTTCCTGAAGTTATTCTCACAACATTGTGTTTCTGCTCGCTCGGTCAGTGACATGGCCTGAAAACTACACGGTGTGTATCCGAAAAGTACATGCTGTGTATTCTAGGTTTTTCTGGGTAGTAGCTCTGAAACTGCACAGAAGGCCAGAAACAAAGAAAAAAAGGCAATGAGGTGCCAAATTCCGATTCGTGAGGGCCCATAACTCCTCAAGAATCAAAATTTGGCATTCATTTAACCAAAGTAGGAAGAAAACAGTTTTCTGACAAGGTAGTATAGATTCTATCAATCACCTATCACAACAACATGCATAATATACACGATGTCTATCACAAGAGCATGCAATTGCTAATGCACCCTAGATGGAATTGAAATAATGCCTGGAATGTGATTTCTACATGTGTTTATATGATGAATGAGATGTAACACCATCATCTCATCGGGTTGTGACAGAAATAGAACTGAAATCATTAAGAAAAAAATAACACAAAGAATGTGAATCACTCTAGGTGAAATCATATCAACCGTAAAATCTCAAAACTAGAAAACTGCAATTAACGAGGTAGTATAGCCTTTCCCTGTACATGGGTTAGCTACTGCTTAGAACAACTTAATACCAAGTACCAAATCCATCCTATCCCTGGCTAAAGTCTCCAAACAGTAAAGAAAGATAGAAGAACCCCCTGATACCACTTTGCAACAACTTGAATCCGGATCCCCTCCATGGGTACCCCATACCTGGTTCGCCACATGACCTCAAGCGCGTTTCCCTAAACGCAAAAGGCTTCCAACTAGCTGTGAGGGCCTTGGCGAATCGGTGGGGAAACTATGCCCTCTTTCGATAAAGTATACAGCAGAAGAACAACAAGTCACAATAGCGGAAACAATAACAGCATACAACAACAGAACTGAATAGCGGAAGAAATGTATAAAATAATAATGATGCAACATGGTATATATGTCTATGTAAAGAAGTAAACAAACCCATGTGCTGAAATACAACTAAACACAAGTACTAAAACATCAGCAAAAGAAAAACAGAAGAGAAAATCCTCAGCATCACAAGCCTCAGCACGGTCCCATGCTCTCTAGCTCCAGCAATTCTGGTACATGAAGTAGAAGGGCGCTTGCCCTTATCTATCCATGCAATAACATAATCTGCTTGGGCACAAAAGCATGGCACAAAAAGGGTGTGAGAAAATTTCCTAGTAGGCAAACACCCAAATATCTATGCCTAACAGTCAATGAATACATGTCATGTACATTATTGGAACAGTAAACAAGAGTACACAACAACTAAAATTCACATTTCTAACATATAGATTACACAATTAAACGACCGACAATAAGAAGAAAACAGGTAACCCTCTGGGTATCTCTCATAGTCTAACCCCTATGGTTCAACCTACAAGTACTAGAAACCCTCTAGGAGGCACGAACAGTCTCACCCCTCTTGTTCAGCTATGAGTAGACTCTCTGAGGAAGCACTCACCATAAATTCCCCCTATAGTCTCATATCATGCTAAAGGATCTCTGGGGAAGAACTCAACGTCTCATTCCCCCTGTGGCCTATGTCGAGGAACTATAGAATCTATGAGGAATCACTCATCATCAATTCCCCCAGTGGCCTCGCATCATATTTAATGAAACTCTAGAGAAGACCTTACGTCTATTCTCCCAGTGGTCTACTACACTAGGTTCTCATAGCTCTATGTGAAACTAACATGCTCAGCGCGCATGAAATGTCAATGTAAACCTCAAGAACTACTTGGTTGTGATTTTAAGGCTTTACATCATAACAAAGCAACAGTTCCACTATCCTACAAATAGGCATGGAAACCGATGAACGCCAAACAAGGAAAACAGGCATGGCAAAGAAACCTGAGCACAAAAAAAATTACTCTACTCACAAGCATAAACCTCTAATAACAAAATCAAGAAAACTAGGCAATACGACAAGGGAAAAACAGGAAAACACACAATTCTCATTCAAGGGAATTGGCACAAATTCACACAGTACTAAAAGACTTTCCACAAAAAGGCACAAACCACCTACCTCGATCCTAGGAGATCGATATACATGAACCATGATGACTTATTCTCCCTAGAAAATCGTAGATCTGACAAAACACACAAAAAGCTCAACCTTAGATAACTTGAGAAGGAGGAATAATTGGAAAACAAGGCTTAAACAGAAGGAAGAACTCACCGTTGCACTTCTAATGCAATCGACCGTGTTTGAATTGGAGAACAGACGAAGAGGTGGGGGCTCAGGAAAGATCTGTCCGTACGGGTCGCTCTCAGACAAAGAACATGGGGAAAAGGTATGTTCTATCCGTCAGGCATGACCCCGGTGCGTTTAGTGAAAAAAAGACAGTACACGACGTGTACTTTTAGAGTACACGACATGTACTAGGTTTTTTAGTAATCCGCCAAAATCGGCCTCCACGTCACCCCTACACATCGTGTGTGTGGTCCAGGCACGACCAACACACATCTTTGAGCCGAAGAAGATTACACGACATGTACTCAGAAAGTACAGGACGTGTACTTCAAAATTTTCCAGAAACATTATTTTTCATAAAATCTCCAGAAAAAGGAAAGGCATACCTGGAACGAAGATCTGGGTTCTTACACTTATAATCTTATATAATGATAATATAAATGTTCACAAACATCCCTCAGATACTTGTCAAAGAAGACTAATAAAACTAAAAATGATGATAATACATAATGAGGAATGTTTTTGTTAATGTTTTGAAGCATCAATATGGTTTTAGGGAACTCCTAACATCGCATATTTCTCCCAAATTACCCACTAACTACCTATCTTTTCAGGTATTCAAGAAAAAATAAATAATAGAATAATTATTTCAAAAATATTCAAAATACCCTTTCAGCATTTACCATATGAGTATGATAGTTTTCATGTAAAAACAAAAACATGGGGTATTAATTAATTCATGCCTTTTAGGGATTAAAACAACCCATGGTAATTATAAAATTATTTTAATCCATTTTAAAAAAATCAATTTCACAATTAAACTTCAATAATTTTCATCAAATCTAAATCACACACAAAATTGGTGGAATCACTGGTTTTTTCCAAATTTCATTCCAAAATATTTAAAATCCAATTCATTCCAAATTGGATATTCATAATTTAATGAATGTCAGACAAAAAAAAACTAAATTAAATGATAAATTAATTGTCCAAACTCACATGGAACAACCGACCATAGATCATTTTATTAATACACTAACAATAGGATTCTCCAAATATGAACATCAGAAATATAGATCAAGAAGTGAAACATAGATTCAAGATCAAATATAATGAGTTTTATATCCACCAACAAAAATGTGATCTAACAAACCTTAATTATGTAAAGAGTGAGAGAGAGTGGGAGAGAAGGAACATGGGAAGATCTCTTACCAAAGAGTAATTGACAGATGTTTGACAAGCTTTTATGTACCTTGGAATGTGTTTGGAGGAGAAAAAATAGATTTTTAAGAGCATCCAAGATAATGTAAATATAGCCAAGAGGATTTGGGGGAGATCTAAAGGGGAAAATTGGGTTTGAATTTTACATTTTCTGGAAGAAAAGAATTTCATGTGCAGTGTTAGTTAGGCATGGACACACATTAAGTCAAGTCGTGCACCCTAATAGTGCAACTCTCATGTGAGGTTGAATTGTTTCTCCTTGTTGGGTGTATGGTTTTTCAAAACATTCTCCAACTATGAAAACCCCCAATGTTTGGGTTTGCACGGTCTACTCTAAGTGGGTGTCTAGTTTGGGAAAACCATGATCCAATTACATGAATTACAGAAGGATCATTTCTTTTCAAATTTATTCCTAAAACAACCCTAGACAAACCCCAAAAAAATCATAGGAAATAAATTGGGGTTTAATTTTATTTAAAACATTAAAAATAACTTAAATATCTACTTTTTTAGAGGTTTGTGATACCTTTTATAACCTCGGTGTATTGTTACAAGAAATAAGACTCAGTGTCTTCCATTTATAATTTCATGATAGAGACATGGATTGGATAAAAAGTCTTTTTCCCATTTTAATCATGAATTTGGATGATTTATCAAATAAATTATAAGATAAATACTTCCAACAAAGCATGACCTTAGATGTTCTATAATGAAATTCAAAAACTATCCCAGATAGACAAAGAATGAGAGAGGGTGGCATGGTAATGATTCTAGGAGAAAATTATTATATTGACACATCAAAGACTGGATCTGTGGCTATAACATCAAATTTTATACCATGGAATTCAACTGTATGCATGAATTATAGTAGAAACCATTGTTTATGGTAGAATCATGCATAAGTTGATGGAATTTGGCCATGAAATTATTTATGAAGTCTTTCACGTTAAAATATTTGGAAAAGTGATAGAGGACTGCATCAGTTATTAAAACAATAAGTGAATGAGAAAACATTCCTGGATAATCTAGTATAGGCACTAAGAAAGAATTTAGATTAAGTTACCTAATACTCCACCACCCCTCAGGCAGCTATAATAGATATTCAATCTAGAGAGATGTAAAGAGGGACACATTATTACAATGATTAGAGGGTAGGCTTAGAGGAATCTCAATTCAATGATTATAATTACATAAATTAATATCAACAAACACAATAGTTCCATCTTCCCCAAAAATTTCAAAACATTAAACACATAAAATCTCAGCAGCTACAAAAGAATATCCAAGGTTACATTTAGTAGAGGAGTAGACAAGTGAAACTGAATAATTAGAGACCACCTCTTTACCCAACACAAGGACTAGATCCTCAAACATAATAGAAATTACACAAACCTTTTCCAAGAGATCAAATTTTTCAAATAGCACAACAATAGTAGTATAAACTGGCCCCATTAAGACCACTAGAACAATCTCAACCTATCCAGACTAATATTGAAAACATTATCACTACCTAAATGGAAAAAGTATATCAAAGAATTACAACTCAAGATATGGCGATGAATAACTATAGAGTGTCCATATGCAACCTAGAGTATCAAATGTGTCTAATTTCAATGACATTATCAGACCAAATACTATGTAAAATACTTTGTAATACAAAAAATTCCCTCAAGTGAAGAGGAAAATGAAGTAGTTCTTAAGAGTGGAAAATATATAGAAAATTGTAAAACAAGCAATGAGGATGAAAAGAAGCTGCAGAAACATGTGAAATGGGAATATGTAATTAGTAATGATTAAAATTATAGCACAAAGGGAGCTATTAAATAAAAATGTTTAAAATAAAAATCCCTTTAAAATGATAAACAAAATACCTTCCTGAAAACTATGAATTTTATATAGGAAAACCAATGTACAGTCCCCCTATTCCATTACCAGAGATAATGATTCAAGGAAAGATAATAGAATAAAAGGATAAGTTTCTATAAATGTTCAAAAAATTAAATATCAATATTTCCATTACTCAGGACATCACTAAGTTTCCAAGATATGCCAAAATATTGAAATAATTTCTTTCAAAAAAAAGAATTTTGAAGACTTATGTGTCATTTATTTTAAAAATGAATTCTCTAATATTTTTTGGAAGACGCCCCCATAAAATAGGAGACTCTAGATGCTTCTAAATTCCATGAACAATAGGGGAATGAATATTTTGAATGGAATTATGTAATTTAGATTTAAGCATAAATCTCAACCCCATGAGTGTGTTCAATAATAAAAGATTTTAAGAGTTAAAACCCATAAGAGTGGAACTTCAACAGGTTGACTGATCCATCAAGTACGGTTATGGAATCCTCAAGGATATCATTGTTAATGTTCTAAAGATTATCATTTCTATAGATATTATAATATTAGACATTTAAGGGGATAAATACATTCCAATTATTCATTGATGGACATTATTAGCATTGATAAGGATTTAGTAAATTTTATCCAAAGAAAAATGATTTTTAAATTTGGGGATAAATAAGTTGTGTTTGAATTATAAAATTTCTCCACGAAATGAAATGACTCTTTTTATTGTCACGATGTATTCCGTATGGATGAAAGAGTTTATTTCTTTATCATTGAGGGTGATTGGAAGAATTTAGACCTTGTTGAAGATGAAGATATATATCATGATAATGAATACTAATTTGAAGCATTGATAAGGGAAACACTACCTCCTTTCACACACACTATCATTAAGCCACAATAATTAAAATTAAAAACATTGTAAAGAACACTCATGTAATCATTCCTTGAGACTTCAATAATACTTCTATTCATTATTATAGAACTGACCCCAAAAAAATAGTAAAAAATTAATGAAGTCCTAAATAGAGCCAAAAACATAATTTCATGGAGAGTGATTTAACTTAAGTGGATCAACCCCACAATTTTTAGCCACCAAAAAATTATTAGAAGAATGTACTAAACACAAACATGACTCCAAGAGAAGACTCAACCCACCAATAAAATAGGTGGTTAAGAAATTAATATTGAATCTATAGATGATGGAACAATATTTTCTATTTCTAAAATCCAATGGGTGAGCTCGCTACATGTTTTTTCAAAGAAGGGAAAGCTAACTATTGTTAATAACATTGAAGATGAGATGATATCTACTCAAACCATCACAATATTGAGAGTATGTATCTATTATATGTACCAAAATACAACAACCCAAATAAAAAAATTCCACTACCCTATATGGATTAAATGATGGAAAGATTATCATAGAACAAAATCTATTATTTCCTAGATAGATATTTCATATTCTATAAATATTCATTTGATCAAGAAGACTACTCCAAAACTATGATCACTTTTCCATTAAAATCATGAACCTATCAACCTATGTAATTTGGAATGTATGACACACCCAAACCTTTTCAATTGTTTATGACACATATATTCCATGATGTGGTGGATAAATTCTTAGAAATCTACATGGATAAATTTTATGTATATGGAAGATCCTTCATGGTGTGTCTATTTAATTTATATGTAGTCATGAAACACTGTGAAAAACATTTCTGGTACTAAACTCAGAAAAGTGTCACTTCAAGCTCCATGGAGGCATATTTTTCAGAAAAAAAAATTCCCAACGAGGTATGGAAGTGGATCCAACAAAATTAAAATTGATAAATGAATTACCTAATCCGACAACATTGAAAGAAATAAGGATATTTTTGGTCAAAATAATATTCTTCTATTGATTCATTAAAAACATTACAGAACTATTCCATCCCTTAACAAACCTAACATAAAAAATTAAATTTAAAATTCACCAAATAGAGTTGATATCTAATGACCCTAACTGTTAAGAATAAAATCCACCTTTTTGATTTAAATTAATGTCTTATGGATATAGAAAATACACATTATAATTTTGTTTTATTATATCCAATTATATTTAAATGAATATTATGTATCTTTTCCATTGATAATATAGTCGTTGAATAGTAATAACTTCACATGTATAAATATAGGGTTTAACAAATCCTTTGGATATAGACAAAGGTAGTGACGACATCAAAAAGTAAGATCATTCCCTATGAATCCATTTTATTAGAGATTCTGAGGGAGATATATTTTCTAGTCATTTCCTCATACAAATCCCAAGACCAGAGCCAACCTCTTGAGCCAGAGAAAAAACATTTACGAGAGAATTTCAAGCTCGTCAAGATCACGACACAAACCATGTTTACTAAACGACCCCATGAAAACCACCCCATCACACACATTACTCTTAGGGAATAATCTTATGTAATAATAGGATATGTATCAAGTCCATATCATTAATAATATGTACATTATTTTTGGTAGATAATAATGAAGGTATTTTCTTCCTATTGTTGTTACTTATACATGATTTTTGAAGGATAGGTAGTATTTGTAATTAATATTCAAATTAAATTAATAAATTTATTTTTATGAATTAATTTATTTTTGAAATAAATAATAATTTAATAAATTATTATTATTAAATTACTATTATTACATATAAATGACTATACAATTTTTATGAAATCAAACATTTTTTAAGCATTGAAAACTATTTTTGTCAAAGCCCGTCAATTTCTAATAAATGTCAATTTTTATATTAAAATTAAAATTTTGCATATTTATATAATTAATTAGAAAAAATTAGTTTTATTTATGGAATTAAAATGTTGAAATTACCCAATGGTGAATTTTTCATAATTTTTTTTGAGATAGTTGAATTTTCGGGAAAAAATTGAATAACATATAAATATACAGTTTGTTTTATGGAATAATAATGGTTCAATAATGATGTAATAAATACCATAATATTTATATTTGGGAAAATGTTTTTTCCCCTCAAAATAAAGTAATTTTAGGTTTATTATATTTATTTTAAAATTTTTGGTGAATCTTGCAAGACATATAACATATTTTATGATTTTAAAATAATTTCATTGAATGTGTGACTCACCTCCACATAATAAATTGAAATATTTTAATATATTCATCCCTTTTCCATAAATAATAATTTATACTACCCCTTTATCCAAAAAAACATGCAATTAATCACCGTATAGATTGTGGATTTGAATCTTTTATTGTGTATTGTCCAAAAACCAAATAATAAAGAAATCCCCCACCTTTCTTCTAAAACCCATCCAGGATCCTATTTATCTTTAGTAAATCTTCATCAATATTGACCCCACTTTAATCTATACTCTGTAGAATCCTCCCAAGGTTCCCCCAAGCTCCCAAGAAGCTTCTCCCAAGCCTTCGGGGTGACACATCCAAGAAAGGGATCCTCACCTTCCTCTCATCCATTCAATTCAAGAACCATATTTGAAAATAATATTTTTAATTTAAACTAATTATATTTTCGTCCTTTTATAATCAATTTACTAATGTACATTTGATTTTAATTCAATGAGGTATCATTTAACCACTCCCATTTGGACACATACCTATGTTATTACTATGTTGAAATTCTGTACGAGATTTCTCTCTCTGCCATTTTTATCAAGAACCTCATTTAATATATTCCATTTAATTTATAATTTATTAAGTTGGGATAAATTCTTATATAAACCCATTACTATCCATTTTCTTTTTAAATTATTATATAACCATGTCTCTCTCTTCAACCAATTTTATTATTTTCTATATGACATAGTTGTGCTTCCAAAATTGCACTTTGATATTCCATGCCAAAATCAATGTGTAGTGAATACCATACCCATTTATCTATCAATGGTTTTTACCTTTATGAACATATACTTATTTATTGTGAATCTATATGTATTTATTCTACATTTCCATGATATTCTAATAAACTATAATGATTAATGAATCCATGTTTTTTGATCTATGTGAAACACTTAAGCCTGAAAACAAAATGATAATGAATTGTGCGCCCTGGTAATGCTCCAATAAATTGGGTAATTTTTTTTATCATGATATGGAATGTGAAATTAGTGTTGACTCATGATACTACATGTGAAATGGGTGTTTACTCATGCTACTTCATGTGCAATGGGGGTTAAAATAGGCTACTTCATGTGCAATGGGTTTGGACTCATGCTACTTCATATGATATGGGTGTTAAATTATGCTAATTCATGTGAAATGTTCATTGAATCGCACTAATACATGTCCAATGAGTCTTGGATCATTCTAATATCATGTTGTATATTGTTTCCACATTTTCATGTTTTGATTATCATTCTTTATAATTTTTTCATATTCATGTTCCTTTGGTGTCTAATTGATATGATTATTTTATAACATGTATTTTTTTCTTCATGTCATGCACTGTTTACTCCCTTAATTTGACTTATAGATCACCACTTTCTTATGTATGTCTTCCTGTTATACCAAACACTGCTAAGTATGAAAAAATTTTGTGTTCATATAAAATAATTTTTCAATAATGATGTTGTATTTCATGTTTTTTGGTGTTATGTAATGTTCTGAATAGCCCAAGACACTATAAATCTCAATCATCTGAGTTGTATTAAGGGGAGATCCATTTAATATATCCTGATTAAATTTGAAATAAAAAGAAGGGTTTTTATAGTTGATATCAGAGGATAGGTTTATTTGTTTTTGCAATTTGGATTAGAAACCCCCAGTGAAAACCGTTAGAGATAATTCTAAGTGTAAGAAAGCATCGCTAAATTTGGGTAAAAATAGAGTATGGGGTTTATTAAGAAAATAAATCAATGTATAGATACTAAAAGTGGAGGTGGTTCTTTAAATGATGTACCATGGAGTAAAAACTCCGACAAGGTGTTCCAGGCTCGACTCGTGGTAACCTAGTACATGACAAAAAGCCTTACTGTGCACCTAGTTTGACACTCCCGATGTATATGATTTAGTAATTTCATGAGATCATTACAAAAAATTATTAAGGTAACAATGATAAAAAATCCCATAATAATATATGATAGGAAGTAGATCATTGAAAATGTAGATCGAAGCCTAGAAACTCATATTTTATGAAGGTAAATGTATTTTATAAGTTATCTCTTTATCATTAGTGGATTTATCTTTATTTTTCTTAATATTTTACTATACTCATACTTAATTTCCCTTTTATTGTATCCAATGTCTAGAAATAGGGGGAATCATTCTAACAACCCATGAAATGGGCAATGTGATGATTTCCACAATGAGATTCCCAAACTGATGGGAGCGGGAATCTCAAACATTGTCTTGATACACTCTTGGTTCAATCAAGTTCTGTATAAAAATATGGACTAGTAGGAGTTCCCAACCAACCATAGGAGACAGTATCCCTTAATTGAGTGCTTGATAGGACACAGGCCTCCTTCTTTGAGTGGATCATCTTGTAACACCCCGAGCTTCCATGATATGCTTCTCATTCAATAATGCAATAGCTTGCATTGTACACAACTTCGAGTTCTAAAACACCGCGACTAATCAAAGTAGCCGTTATGAATAGTAATAACCACTTTTTAAAATTATAGAAATTTTATATTTCAAAATGGACTTCATTTTTGAATCTGGAATATCGAAATTAGCCTATGTTGAATTTTTGGTATTTTTCTGAGAACTTCTAAAATTTTATGAATAGTGAAAAATACTTAAAAACAAATTTTTTAATAAAAATAATTTATAGTGATAAATTATACTATATAGTGGTTTTAAAGTATAAATAGAATATATTTTTACCATTTTATCCAATGGTGGTCATTATAATTAATTTCACTTTGAAATTGGACATAAACAATTGTCTAACTTTTAATATAAATTGTTTCATAAAAACACGCTATTTGTTGTGACAGTGGGAATTAATTATAAAATTAATTAATGCGAATTATATGTTTGTAATTTAATAAAAAAGACATAATTTTTGAATTCGGAATATCAATTATAGCTTAGGGTGAAATTTTGGCCTTATTCTGAAAAACTTCAATTTTTGATGAATAGTGAAACCACTAAGTGGTTGTTAAAAACTGATTTTTTTCGTTAAAATGAAATATTACCACTTCTGTGATTTGATTTTCAAAAATCCGACATACATGGTTGTCATTAAGAAGTAAAATTTGGTTCAATGAGATTAAAATAATTTTTTGGTGAATAGTAACTTTTAAGTTCTTAATCGCGATTAGAGGTAATTAGTGTAGTTTAAGTTAAAAATAATGTTTTCATAATATGATATGAGCTTGACACTTGTCCTACTCCTATTGGATGAGTCATGGCCGACCATGAAAACCCATGGGTCAACTTGAGGACCCCATGGAGCCACTTTGGTTGGAAAATGACATTAATATATATTTATTTAATGTTAAAATTAAATTGACACAAACATGAATTGTTTAACTAAAACAGTTTTTAAGTGGGGTTACAGAAGTCCAAATTTTGACTATAAATATTCATTGGAAAGCTAAAAAGATTTTCTATATCATAGTATTTTTTTTAATAATTTTTAGACATTAAATAAATTAAATTATTTATGACATCATTATGATGCAGCGATGACCTCATTATTTAACGATTTAAATAAAATGAGAAGATAATGTAAAATCCAAGGCTTACACTTGTCCAAAGCCTATTGGATGAGGAGATTTCGAAAATTTATCACCTTAGCCTCGAATTAAATAAGTGTGGGACCTTTAGAATCCGAAAAGCATTGTGTAATAATGTAACATTTCAATCTTTCCAAAAGTGCCCCTCCTCTCCACTTATAAAAGGCCCCCACCTCTATCACCTTATTCACACTTTCAAGCCTTTTGGTTCGGCCAACCTCTGCCCAAATACTCTCCCAACTTCCCCCTCTTACTCCTAGAAGCCTCACTTTGGGCAGAACCCTTCCCAAGGAAGCCTTTGGCTCAAATCAAAAAGAGTTACCCGATTTTGAGGTAATTTCTCCTCTAATGTTGTTTTGTTTTATTTTTTTCTCCAACCCCCTAAACTCTATTTATTCATTTCTTTTGTAATAGAACCAGTATCCTTAATATTCTAGGATGTTGTTATAAGAAGGATACGAGCTACACTTACACACACCTACATCTAATGGTTAAAGAACATACAGTTTCTGTGGATGGCGAATTTCTGCCTCACGAAACGATGATTGTTCAACACTCATATAACACCTTCAAAGGTGGCCATTAAGATGTCACTATTTTTATATATGATATATAATATGTTTATGTTTTACTTATGCTTCTTTATTTTTCATTTATGGCATACTTTATGATTTCCATTATGGGTAAAACGCGATAATTTCATTTTAGGAAGTGCGGACTACCGCCCCCTCAAAGTGATTTGAATCGTTAATGCCATATGTGGGATGTATAAGGGATGGATTAAATGGTATTATACACAATATTATACTGGAATTATATTATACATTTATATCATTATGATTTCATTCCATTAAATATGAAATTGAAATGAAAGTAGCGTTAATGCGTACGTACGGCTTACCGTCTCCATGAACGGTGCATTTCATTTCTTACCTCTAAATGTTACGTAATATTATAAATGAATGTATATACTGGATATATAAGACATATATGACATCTAAATCATGAATATAATTCTGGATATAATGGATATTCTACCACATGAACAACTTGTAATTATAAGAAGTTTATTGTTGACTCAAGTACCAAATATCGACAAAACGACCGTTATTAACTTAAACAATTACATAATGTTCATAACATTGTAATAAGTGATATAAAAAGGATAATGAGATTGAAAATGGTTCTTAATAAGGTAGATATTAACTCTAGTTTATTATTCAGGAGGTTAAAGAACGGTTGAGTCAAGTCGGACACAAGGTAAGGGAACTTCTTAACCCAACTTCCATTCTATGGGTTAATCTCTTACTTTCAAATTATGTCATCATATTATTATGTCCTATCTTGTAAATGTACTTTCTTTATGTTTACTTATATTGAATATACATAATAGATCTATTTTATTTTAAAAATGATCTTTTTAAGGACTTTGTCTCAATCTCCTTTCATTGAGGCATATTTGGTTTTATACACAACTTTCTTTTATACGGTGTATAAATCCCTTTGACTTTTACATTTATTTAAAAGGAATCTTTTTTTATACGAAGAGTTTTACTAAACGAAAAAAAGGGAATGTTTTCCTTTCCGTACTTATGCGGCGACAACGACTTCTCCCCCGCCTTGACCATTATTTGAGTTTTGGCTTCCTCTACAAGCCAGCACTTTTTTTTAATGAAAAATAAATACAACGTTTTAACTTGCTTTTATTTTTGTATTGAAAATCGTTTTGAAAGCATTTTTATTATGTCAATGTGTTGTATTGACATCTTTTGATTGAAATGTGGAAATGTTATGTTTCCTTTACGCATGTTTTATGTGATACGATTATGTTATGGTTTATGATATGTTTAAACCTATTCATATGAGGAATGCATTGGACTTAATAAGTGACGGGTGGAGCCCGCTATAGCTCCTCGATGCATCGGCAGGTCTCATGAGACAAACTAGTGTCTTGGAACGAGGCCTTGACAAAATCTTATTTGTGGTCTTGGAACGAGGCCTTGGCTACGTGGTTATGATAGTCTGGAATTATGCATTCCATCATTATGAAAGTGGTTATTGATATTGCATGTGATTATTCGACCAGTAGAATATCCATGTGAATAAGTAAATGGCATTATCTCATTTTACATTTGCCATATTATGTTGAAGTTCATGTTTAAGAGGCTTTTGTTTTAGTTATACATTGCCTTAAATGTTAATGTTTATTTATGAAAGCTTCCGCAATATTGTTATCCTTACTGAGCATCTGAGCTCACCCCTTTCAATGTTTTAATATTTTCCAGGATGTGAAGAAGTATTTTAGGAATGACCTGCAGGGATAGTCAGAAGAGGATATGAGTGTGGACTATGAAGACCATTTATTATAGTTTTTCACTTTGTGATGTAATGTAACATTTATGAATGTATCTAGTGTTTCTAAGGCTACTAAACTAATCGGTCTTTCGAGACTTGATATTTTGGGATCATGCCAATGTTATGAAGTAACGCACCGGCTCTGGGTAGCTGGGGTCGGGGCATTACAGTTTGTATCAGAGGCAGTTTAGTATTTACCTTGGAAGCTAGATTTAGATAAACTCCGATTAGGGCACATAGACCAAAGATAGACTTTGAGGATTAGTATAGAAGAACATCCTATAATTTTGGTATTATAGAGATGTTATGAGTTTTCCGAGCAATACATCCCTGTCTGGATACGAGCAGGTAGAGGCGGCTCTGGCACAGATGTACCTAGGGGTAAAACCCGAAAACACCGCTTTGAGCTAGACTAGAACGGGAACTAGTGAACGACAACGGGCCTTGCTGCACTCTTGGTTACGAGACTACCGGGGGATATGCTTAGGATAATTCTCATTTTATTTACAAACCACTATGAAGGGTTATGAGTATATACTTCCTCAAAGAAAACATTTCTTTTTATGATTATGGATTATATCCATAAATAGTTCAATTTGTGTAAAGTGTTTTACAAGTATGGAATTATGTATTTTGATTCATAAACTAATCTAGTTTATGCCATTGTTTAGAAATGGCGCCTAGTGGAAGGAATGGAAACCGTATCAATGCACGAACTCCGTGTAGGGATTGCCCTCCTGCTCAAGAAAATTATTGTGGATCTGGAGATACAACTGGTGCTGATCAACTTATTACCATACTGGGACAACTCACTCAGGTTATGAATAATAACCTTACTCGTATGGAGCACCCTGATCCGCAACGTGGAGGATCAATGCTAGACCATTTCATGAGGCAACAACCACCAACCTTCAATGGGAGTACAAATCCTATAGAAGCTAAGCAATGGATAAATTCCTTAGAGAAAATATTACATGCCTTGGGGAGTAGTGAAAGGGAGAAGGTTGTCTTGGCAGTTTACCGCCTCACTGGAGATTCCGATCAGTGGTGGTCGCTGATTCAAAACACAAAGGAAGATGATGACGTATCGAATATGGAATGGAGGGAGTTCAAAGAGATTTTCTTAGAAAAATACTTTCCTCGTGACCATCGAGCAGATATGGAAAGACAATTTTTGAGTCTGAGACAAAAGGAGGATGAGAATGTTGCAAAGTATGAGGCTAACTTTACAAGGTTAGCGAGGCATGCTGATGATTATATACATAACCCAAGGAGTAAGATTGATTGTTTCTTTGATGGGTTAAAACCATTTTTCGTCGAGCTTTAGTATCACAATCCTTCTCATCATATGAAGATATTGTCTCGTGTGCTATCAAGACAGAAAAGGAATTCTCTAAGTCTTATGACAACAAAGTAAAACAAGAGAAGAAGAGAACGGTGGAACAAGAGACAGATAAAGGGAAAAAGGGAAAGACGGATTTTCCATTATGTGATAATTGTGGAAATAATCACCCTGGTACGTGCCTAAAAGGAATGTGAGTTTGTTATAAATGTGGAGAAAAGGGTCACCAGGCTCGTGATTGCAAGGGAAAGAAATAGGCTGTCAAAGTTGAATGCTACAATTGTAGGGAAATGGGGCATTATGCAAATGAATTTACTAAGCGTCAAGGAAACTTACATCAAAAAGGCCAAGGGATCAAGGACAATCTTATGCTGTGACTACAGTTGAAGCGGAATAATTAATGTATTGGTGCTTTTGGACTCAAGGATTATATTCTGGTTATAAGAATAATGTGATATATATAAAGATTTTACTGCAATACTTTTTTGATTTCAGTAAGGTTTTAATATGATTAATGTAATCATATTTTTAGTATGTGACAATAAGAGAAACTTTTCTTTGTTTGGGGAATCTAATGTTACAATTGATTTTGGAATTTAGAGACCTTTTAGAGAAAGTCTGGACGGAGGTATTTTGGATAACTATTAATGTTGGAATGGATTAAGTTGAACCATGGATAGTATTGTTTATGGTTAAAGCATTTCTGAAGATTATTTTTGGAATATTATAATACTATAGTTTTAGGAAAAGGACAACCTGCAGGGTGGGGAATAAACCGTCGCGTCGGACAAAGATGCAGGAATCGAACCCACAACCATAGTGCGACAAGCCTTTATTTCCTACCACTAGCCTACAAGAAGTCCCTGTTTATTACAATATAATTTTACTAATCTAAATGGTATGTGTTAACATTTGGAACCTTATACAATTAGGATAATTATAATATTTTTGAGTTCTATTATCTTTTTGAGTGAAAGATGAGTTGAAGGTTGAAACTCTAATTTTCAAGCATAAATATATATATACCTATCTCTTATTCAAGGAATAAATTAATTCTTAAACTTTAGTAAAGGGATATTAAAACAAAAAAAATGTGTTATCCTAATACCTTATGTCTTGTTGAACTGATGATATTTTAAATCAACATAGATTGAAGGCTTTGAGGCCCTCAATTTGACAGATGATTGTGATTGATTACCTCAATCACTCCCTACAAATATTTACGTTTTCCTCCAATTATATGTCTCTAATTGCCACCAATGTTCTCCTTATCGAGATCATAATTTTGTGGTGACGTTCTTATTTCCATTTCCCTCTTATTAAGGCTAAATTTTATAAATCTTATTTCCGATGTGGGTTTTCCACAAAGGTATTTTCTCTTTTCAACCTTTTATTTACAAAGAAAAATTTCAAATTGCAAGGACGCAATTTATTGAAGGAGGGGAGAATGTAACACCCCGAGCTTCCATGATACGCTTCTCATTCAATAATGCAATAGCTTGCATTGTACGCAACTTCGAGTTCTAAAACACCGCGACTAATCAAAGTAGCCATTATGAATAGTAATAACCACCTTTTAAAATTATTGAAATTTTATATTTCAAAATGGACTTCATTTTTGAATCTGGAATATCGAAATTAGCCTATGTTGATTTTTTTGTATTTTTCTGAGAACTTTTAATTTTTAATGAACAGTGAAAAATACTTAAAAACAACTTTTTTAATCAAAATAATTTATAGTGATAAATTATACTATTTAGTGGTTTTAAAGTATAATTATAATATATTTTTACCATTTTATCGAATGGTGGTCATTATAATTAATTTCACTTTGGAATTGGACATAAACAATTGTCAATCTTTTGATATAAATTGTTTCTTAAAAACACGCTATTTGTTGTGACAGTGGGAATTAATTATAAAATTAATTAATGAAAATTATATGTTTGGAATTTAATAAAATAGAAATAATTTTTGAATTCGGAATATCAATTATAGCTTAGGGTTAAATTTTGGCCTTATTCTGAAAAACTTCAATTTTTGATGAATAGTGAAACCACTAAGTGGTTGTTAAAAACTGATTTTTTTCGTTAAAATGAAATATTACCACTTCTGTGATTTGATTTTCAAAAATCCGACATACATGGTTGTCATTAAGCAGTAAAATGTGGTTCAATGAGATTAAAATAATTTTTTGGTGAATAGTAACTTTTAAGTTCTTAATCGCGATTAGAGGTAATTAGTGTAGTTTAAGGTAAAAATAATGTTTTCATAATATGATATGAGTTTGAAACTTGTCCTACACCAATTGGATGAGTCATGGCCGACCATGACAACCCATGGTTCAACTTGGGGACCCCATGGAGCCACTTTGGTTGGAAAATGACATTAATATATATTTATTTAATGTTAAAATGAAATTGACACAAACATGAATTGTTTAACTAAAATAGTTTTTAAGTGGGGTTACAGAAGTCCAAATTTTGACTATAAATATTCATTGGAAAGATAAAAAGATTTTCTATATCATAGTATTTTTTTTAATAATTTTTAGACATTAAATAAATTAAATTATTTATGACATCATTATGATGCAGCGATGACCTCATTATTTAACGATTTAAATAAAATGAGAAGATAATGTAAAATCCAAGGCATACACTTGTCCAAAGCCTATTGGATGATGAGATTTAGAAACCTTATCACCTTAGCCTTGAATTATATAAGTGTGGGAACTTTAGAATCCGAAAAGCATTGTGTAATAATGTAACATTTCAATCTTTCCAAAAGTGCCCCTCCTCTCCACTTATAAAAGGCCCCCACCTCTATCACCTTATTCACACTTTCAAGCCTTTTGGTTCGGCCAAACTCTGCCCAAATACTCTCCCAACTTCCCCCTCTTACTCCTAGAAGCCTCACTTTGGGCATAACCCTTCCCAAGGAAGCCTTTGGCTCAAATGAAAAAGAGTTACCCAATTTTGAGGTAATTTCTCCTCTAATGTTGTTTTGTTTTATTTTTTTTCTCCAACCCCATAAAATCTTTTTATTCATTTATTTTGTAACAAAACCAGTATCCTCAATATTCTAGGATGTTGTTATAAGAAGGATCCGAGCTACACTCACACACACCTACATCTAATGGTTAAAGAACATACGGTTTCTGTGGATGGCGAATTTCTGCCTCACGAAACGATGATTGTTCAACACTCATAAAACACCTTCACAGGTGGCCATTAAGATGTCACTATTTTTATATATGATATATAATATGTTTATGTTTTACTTATGCTTCTGTATTTATCATTTATGGAATAATTTATGATTTCCATTATGGGTAAAACGCGATAATTTCATTTTAGGAAGTGCGGACTACCGCCCCCTCAAAGTTATTTGAATCGTTAATGCCATATGTGGGATTTATAAGGGATGTAGTAAATGGTATTATACACTATATTATACTGGAATTATATTATACATTTATATCATTATGATTTCATTCCATTAAATATGAAATTGGAATGAAAGTAGCGTTCATGCATACGTACGGCTTACCGTCTCCATGAACGGTGCATTTCATTTCTTACCTCTAAATGTTACGTAATATAATAAATGAATGTATACACTGGATATATAAGACATATATGACATCTAAATCATGAATATAATTCTGGATATAATGGATATTCTACCACATGGACAACATGTAATTATAAGAAGTTTATTGTTGACTCAATTACCAAAGATCGACAAAACGACCGTTATTAACTTAAACAATTACATAATGTTCATAACATTGTAATAAGTGATATAAAAAGGATAATGAGATTGAAAATGGTTCTTAATAAGGTAGATATTAACTCTAGTTCATTATTCAGGAGGTTAAAGAACGGTTGAGTCAAGTCGGACACAAGGTAAGGGAACTTCTTAACCCAACTTCCATTCTTTGGGTTAATCTCCTACTTTCAAATTATGTCATGATATTATTATGTCCTATCTTGTATATGTACTTTCTTTATGTTTACTTATATTGAATACACATAATAGATCTATTTTATTTTAAAAATGATCTTTTTATGGACTTTGTCTCAATCTCCTTTCATTGAGGCATATTTGGTTTTATACACAACTTTCTTTTATACGGTGTATAAACCCCTTTGACTTTTACATTTATTCAAAATGAATATTTTTTATACGAAGAGTTTTTACTAAACGACAAAAAGGGAATGTTTACCTTTCCGTACTTATGCGGCGACAATGACTTCTCCCCCGCCGTGACCATTATTTGAGTTTTGGCTTCCTCTACAAGCCATCAATTTTTTTAATGAAAAATAAATACAAAGTTTTAACTTGCTTTTATTTTGGTATTGAAAATGGTTTTGAAAGAGTTTTTATTATATCAATGTGTTGTATTGACATCTTCTGATTGAAATGTGGAAATGTTATGTTTCCTTTATGCATGTTTTATGTGATACGATTATGTTATGGTTTATGATATGTTTAAACCTATTCATATGAGGAATGCATTGGACTTAATAAGTGACGGGTGGAGCCCACTATAGCTCCTCGATGCATCGGCAGGTTTCATGAGACAAACTAGTGTCTTGGCACGAGGCCTTGACAAAATCTTATTTGTGGTCTTGGCAGGAGGCCTTGGCTACGTGGTTATGATAGTCTGGCATTATGCATTCCATCATTATGAAAGTGGTTATTGATATTTCATGTGATTATTCGACCAGTAGAATATCCATGTGAATAAGTAAATGGCATTATCTCATTTTAATTTTGCCATATTATGTTGAAGTTCATGTTTAAGAGGATTTTGTTTTAGTTATACATTGCCTTAAATGTTAATGTTTATTTATGAAAGCTTCCGCAATATTGTTATCCTTACTGAGCATCTGAGCTCACCCCTTTCAATGTTTTAATATTTTCCAGGATGTGAAGAAGTATTTTAGGAATGACCTGCAGGGATAGTCAGAAGAGGATATGAGTGTGGACTATGAAGACCATGTTATTATAGTTTTTCACTTTGTGATGTAATGTAACATTTGTGAATGTATCTAGTGTTTCCAAGGCTACTAAACTAATCGGACTTTCGAGACATGATCTTTTGTGATCATGCCAATTTTACGAAGTAATGCACCAACTCCGGGTAGCTGGGGTCGGGGCATTACACATCTGATCCTTTAATCACAGATCAATGGATCAATTCCATTAAAAAGATATTTCCATCCATAAATGTTTTGAACATGAGATGTTTATTCTAGTTTTTTATCGTATGGAGGGTGGAGCTGGTCAGTGGTAAAAATTGATCAATAATATAATGGTTGGAGTTGAGATCGAATAAATGGAGTGGAAGGAATTCTGGAAAATTTATTTTGATTAATATTTTTCCCATTCCCTTAGTCTTTTGATGGAAAGTGTTTTCCTTGAACTCAATAAAAGTATGAGAAATTTTTTAGTATGTATAAAGAAAAATTCACAATAATTTCATGATACGCCTTCTTTTTTGTTGTTACCCTTAAAGGAAATATTGAACGCTTATTTGGTCGGCTAAAGCCTAGGCTTCGAAAATCCCTTGAAATCCATGACATTGATATATATGAGGAAATTTTCTAATGTTCCCTCAAATTTGAGATGGAAATTAGTGAATTATTGGTGTATCATGGTGATAATATGTGGAAACTGGACATTAATTCCAATATACTGATTGAAAAATCCAATTAGGTTAAGATATTCCAACACCAAACCTGTCAATGGTGAGGAAAGAAGCAGCCAAAAATTTGCCTAAAGGTATCAAGTAAATTCTTCAGGTGTGGAAGAGTAAGGTATATGGCCAATAACTACTGTTAAGAGAAACCCACCAATGTGATAGAGGAAAGGAATGCTCCGGTCAACCCTCAATGCATTGTTCATTACTAAAACTACAAGGAACCATGTTACTTTGAGAACTAGTTCCCTATGACAAGGTTAATCAGAGGAAACTAATAACCTCCAAGGAATCAAGGCTTAGATATTTCCATCAATATCACCTAAGTGAATCCCATCAATGAAGTGGTGACTGGTACACTAGTTATTCATTTAATAATAGTGAATGTAATTTTTTATTCTGTTTCTATGCATTCTTTTATATAAAAAAATTTAAGTAGAACTATTCAAACATCAACACAAATAATAGAAGTGGAGATGTTGGTGAAAAGATAAAATGGGGAAATTATTGCATCCCATGTATATAACTCCTCCCTTATCAAAATTTAGGGATTGAACTTTCCAGAAAACCTTTTCAAATATCCCTTTTTGGAACTTTAGGAGCTAAAGAATTATTTATAAGAGAACCTAGAAAAAGGGGTTTATATGCCCAAGTGCTTCACCATGGGGTGCACCAGTTCTCTTTATCAAGAAGAAGGATTGGTCAATGCACCTTTGAATTGATTATCATGATCTCATAAATTTTGATAAAGAACAAGTATCCTTTTCCATGAATTCATGACCTGTTCGATCAACTACACCAAGAAATATTTTTCTCCATGGTGGATTTGCAGTCGAGATATTACCATGTAAGGGTGAATAAGGAGGATATTCCAAACAATAATTTTTGTATAAGGGGACTTATCACATATTTTTGTGAAATTTACTATGATTGTCAAACCCTATTACCAAGATAACTCATAAAGGATTCAAATTTTCATGGAATGAATAATGTGAGGAAATCATCATGGATTTGAATAGGAGGATTATCACTGCCCATGTTTTCACACTACCCAAAAGTGGGGGGATTTTTGTAATTTTCAATGATGATTCCAAAACGGATTTGGGATGTGCATTCATGAAAACTCACAAAGTCATTGTATATGCCTCAAGGTAGTTGAAAATTCATGACAATGTCTATCCCGCACATGATCTAGAGTAGGGAGTTGTGATCTTTTCATTGAAAATATGGCGTAATTATCTCTTTGTAGAGAAGTGTTAAATATATATGGATAAAATATCCACAAATATCTATTCACATAGATAGAGATAAATATGTGTTCCATAAAATAATTAGTGAAAGAAATAACTTCTGGATGATGCACATTGTTTTTAATTATCTATTCACCCAGGAAACACAATGATGAATCGACCATTACCCATACCATCATGGAAATGGGATAACATTACCATGGAATTTGACACTGGAAATCAAAATACATCCAAGGTAAACAATGTTATCTAAGTTGTTCGGGATCATCTTACAAATACTTCACACATCATTGTGATAAGAGAAGATTTCTCACTGGATCAACTGGTACATATATACATCAGTGAAGTGGTAAGGCTGCATGGAGTACCATATATATTATTTCCAATCAAGATTAAATATTAACCTCTACATTTTGGGAAAGACACTAGAATGATCTAAACATAGAACTAAACATCAGTACAACTTATCACCCTCGAACTGATGGCCAATATGAGAAGACTATAGAATCACTGGAGGATATGTTGAGAAAATTTTAAATTCACTTCATGGGTTTATTGGACCAGAATGTTCCTTTTGTGGAGTTCTGTTAAAAAAATATTTTACACTCAAGAATTAAAATAAGACATCATAAATCTATTTATGGGAATAGTTGAAGGACCCTATCATGTTGGGTTCATGTTGGGGAATGAAAAATTCTATGTTCTGAAAAGGTTATAGATATATATAAGATTTTTAAGACCATCAAACAACACATCAAATCTGGTAAGAGTTGAAAACAATTTTGTGATGGAAATCCTCAACGAGATATAGAGTTCAATGTTAGAGACATGGTATTACTATATATATCTTCAGGGATAATTGTAAAGACATTTTGTAATAATGGATAGTTTATTCCAAGGTAATTCAGCCATTTTGATATCCTTTATCGCATCAGAGTAGTGGACAATCAACTAGCACTCAAAACAAACCTATCTTAAGTGCATGATGTATTCCATGTATGAATCATAAGTACATAACATACCCATCACATAAACTCAATCCATTGTTGTTACCATTGGATAATGAAATTTACTATGAGGGGTAGTCGGTGAAGATCTTATATCATGGGGAAAACATTCTACGAAATAAATAATTCCTTGCCCCCTTAATGTTTTTTTGAAGAAACCCCAAGTTTTAAGATGCAATGTGAGGACTAGAAGAGGTCATGAAGAAAAGATACCATCATATGTTTTATTGTGGGAAAATTAAATTTCAAGGAAGAAATTTATTAAGGGGGGACGGTTGTAATGACACAAAATGTCATGAAAAGTCCCATTTATTATTTAATTTATTGTCTTATGGATATAGAAAACAAATTCACTCCCTTTGTTTTATTATATTCAACTGGATTTATATTACTTTTAAGTATCTTAACCATTGATAATACATCCATTTAATAGTGATCACATGACTTGTATAAATATAGGGTTTTAACAAATCCTTATTACATTGACAAAGGAGGTGATGATATCAAATAGTTGGATTATTCCCTATGAAGCCCATTTATCAGTGCTTTTGAGGGATATATAATTTCTAGAATTTTCCCAATAACAATCCCAATATTATATCTAACAACATAGTCATGAGAAAATTCATTTATAGGAGAATTTAAATCGCATAAATATCACGACCCAAACTATGTTCACCAAACAGCCCCACGGAAGCCCCACTATCACACACATTACTCTTAGGGTCTATACCTGTGTAATAAATGTATATGTATCAAGACCCTATAATTGGGAATACGTACATTATTTTTGATATATAATAATGAATATATATATATATATATATATATTCTTCCAATTATTGTTACTTTTTAAATTATTTTAAAAGCACTAGTAGTATTTTTGGTTAATATTCATATTCAATTAAGAAATCTATTTTAATGAATTAAAGTATTTCAAAAATATATAATATTTTAATAAAATATCATTTTTAAATTACTTTTATTAAATATAAATGATCATATAATTTTTTTGAACTCAAACATAATATTTATTGAGGTTTGAAAACTGTTTTTGTCTAAAGCCGTCCAATTACAATAAATGTCGATTGTTATTTTAAAAGTAAAAATCACATATTTAGAAAATTATATAGATAAAATGAATATTATTTTTTTATTCAAACATTAAAATTATCCAATAGTATATGTTTCATAATTTTGTTTAGATAGTCGAATTTTTAGGTAAAAATTAAATATCTTATTAATATATATTATATTTTATAACATCATAATGAACCATAATGATTTAATAAATACAATAAAGGCTATCTTTACGAAAGTATATATTTTTTACTTTAAATTAATTTAATTTTTGGTTTATTTGATTTATTTTAAAAAGCCTTAGGGAATCAACAAATACTTGTAATATATTTTAATATTTTAAAAACATTTATTTAAAAGTTTGACTCACCTCAACCTAAGCAAGGGAAATTTTTTAATATGTTTAGCCCTAAACCACATTAAATGATGTATAGAAATCCCTTTTTACTGAAACCATGGGAGAAAATGTAACACCACATGATTTCATAATAAAACTTCCCTTTAATGTAATTTAATAGCTTATATAGCACACAACATCAACATGGCTTATATTATACACTAGATTGATTTTCTGTTAAACAACACATTAGTATTATTATTACATAAATGATATATTTATTTTTCAATTAAAAATTGGAATATGAATAGTAAAAAATAAACTTTAAATGTTATTTATAGTGTTTTCTCATAAGGAAAACATATTTATAAAAAAAATTATGTTTTGTTAAAATAGATATATATTTAGAAAAAACTATTTTCTAAAAACAACTACTTTTTCTGTCATTTTGTGAACAATAATAAAATTATTTTTAGACACGACTAATAATTGAATTTGGAAAAATTGAACTCATTTTTGAATTCTTAATATCAAAATTATCTTTGGGTAATATTTTTGTATTTTTCTGAAAACATTACATTGTTTATGAACAATGAAAAACACTACATTATTGTTTTAAATTTTTTTTATTTAAATAATTAAACTTTTATTTAAATTTATATTAATGTAAAAATGGTTACAAAATACTTATATTATTCCACTTTAATTAATTTGAGTAATTTTATAATAATATTAGATATGTAAAATTTTATTGATCTTTTTAACGTCTTTTACCCACCTTCTAGGCACATTTGCAAATTTTCATAAAATGTTATTTTACTCATTAGGTGTATTTAATTTTAAATATACGATCGAAACGGAGTTCATAATTAATTAAAATGTGGTTCAATATGATAATTTTTTTTGCAAATAGTAACTTTTGATTTTTTTTACCATGGTTAAAAGTAAATAGGGTAATAAACGGTAAAAATAATATTATAATAGTATAAAATTACCACAAAACATGTCTCAATTATATTGAATAGGGGATTTCAACCAAAATATACCGTATTACCAAAATAATATCATTTTTGATCCATTTGGGTTAGAATAGGATATTTATTATATTTTATTAAAAGAAGAGTTTAAAGTGTTAAATTTAAATTTTAATAACTAAACCCTTTTTAATATAGTTTTATACAAAAAATAAATTCAACAATAAATATTCATTAGAAATATAAAATTATTTCCTACATAGTGGTATTTTATTTATAATTTTTAGGCATTAAATAATTAAATTTATTAATGACAAAATGATGACGTAGTAATTACATTATTATTGAAATATTAAAACAATTGATATTTTAAATATTTAAATAAATGTAAATTGAATTTTTTGATAAAATAAAATAATATTATAGGTTAATATTACATGTTAGTATTGATTTGATGTATTTTATTTTAAGGAATCAAGTTTTTATGTCTTTCACAAAAAAAATACTAAATAGTATCAGAATTGACATAAATGAGTTTTTAAAACAAATACTATTTTATTAAATGATATAATATTCCTAAAAATCCAGTATTTGGAAAAATGGCATAGATAATGTTATATATGTCATTAATTAATCACATGAGGTTTTCTTGAAAATTTATAGTAACTATATAAACCATGTAGTATAAAAATACAAGAAGACGTTATAATAGTTAAACAATTTAACTAATGGTTAAATATAATGTATGAGGTCAATATGGACTCCTAAACATGTCTAAAACCTATGGATGAGAGTATTTAGACCCATACCCACCTTATTCTCTAAATAAATCCATTTTTAGCTATTTGAAAACGAAAATAATTTTATAATAAATTAATATTTCATGTTTTTTCTAAAGTGCCACTCATATCTCTTATAAAAAGGTACTTCCCCTTCTCTTAAATTCCTACCTCAAAATCCATTTTTCTAGGCCAAACCTACTCAAATCTCCACCAAAAAACCCTAAATTCAACCTATAGTCATTACTTTTATCATAGATCTATTCTATGGAGCCCTTTTGTTCAAATCAAAAGGAAGAACTTGAAGAAGAGGTAATTATTTTATCACCTCTTTCAACGATCTTTTCTTCTCATACTTCCTATTTATATAGTGTTTCCATACTAAAAAAATAATTATTGTTCCTTATATATACTGATATGATATTATAATTATGGGAAAACCATATTCTTTATTCTATCGATCCCATGAATGACAAAGTCACCATGCTTGTGTGCGTATGACTTATCATCTCCAAGTCGTGGTATAGTTTTTTATTCAATACTTCATTATTTGGATGTGTATAATGATGATTATTTATTATATAAATAATTAAAATAACTTGATATTTTTCTATTTAATTAATACACTATTCAATTCCATAACTTTTAATCATTAAGGAAATTATATCGTCGCTCTTGTATACGTACGGCTTACGGTCTCCACGATGTGATGAGATTCATTTCCAAATTCACCATTCAAAGATGATTATAAAAATATATATTAATAATAAGCATGTAATATATGGAATAATAATTCTACTGGAAATATATATATATATATATATATATATATATAAACATATATTTCATTCACTTACTTCCATTCAATACGATATGAAAACAGAAACATCGCTCATGCGTACGTACGACCTACCGTCTCTGTAAACAATGTATTCCATTTTATATATCTATATATTATATATATATTTATATTATGATATATAAATCATATTATATAGTCTGAATGTATGTAAATCATTATCTACATAATATTATCAAGAATAAAAAGTCACAACATATATGATAAACAAAGCGATATTACCCGAAATATTGCAATAACTTGGAATTGTTAATAATTGGGTAATATAAAGTCGTAAAAGATTTATATATGAAATCATAAAAATTATTATGATTATAATAAAAGTTTAAAATATGTTTAAAAACATTATACAGTAGTTTCAGATACATATAATGAGTATCGGACCTAAGGTAAGGGTTAATCTCTCAATCTCATTAATATATGAGATTGTTTATGTATAAGTATTTACTGGGACATATTTATCATCAACATACATGTTTCATAAAAATGTTTTCAAATGAAATGTTTTAATGTTTTATTGAATAGAATATTTCACTATATGATCACTTTAAATGTTTTTAAGATTTAATTTACTAAATCTATTTCATTAATGTCAATGCATTCCAAATGATTTTGAGGATTTATTTATATGATTATTATTATTTTAAAATGTTAATTCCGTTTAAAATATTAAAAGTGGTATTTGAAACTTTGATTCAAAAATATCTTTTAAATGACTTCCTTTATAAATTTCGATAGGTTTAAATGATTTCATAAAAAATGGATATTTCTCTCAAAGAATTTTATTGATTATTTTAAACAATGTCAATATCCTTTATTATATATTATTCTTGATTGAGGATGATATACTATAATATAATATTCCATATTGTATTTAATGATTTACGATATTGTTTACTGTGGATGTGTTATTTTTATACCTTTTACGGTTTATGGTTAACGTATTGACATTTTGTATGCTAGTTTTAATATGAATTATTATGTTATGTTTCACTTTTTTTTATATGAGGAATACATTGGACTTAGTAACTGATGGGAAGGGACCTCTATAGCCCCTCAATGCATCAGTAGGTCTAATGAGACAAACTAGTGTCTTGGAACAAGGCCTTCACATAATAGTTTTGAATGGTCTTAGCACAAGTCCTTGACGTAATAGTTATTATGTCCAATATTATACATGTCATAGTTATGAAATTAGTTATTACATGTGATTATTTGAATAGTAGAATATTCATGTGCATGATTATATGATATTTTTTTATTTATTTTTTCCATATTATGTTCATTTTTATGTTTAAAATGATGTTTTTTATTATAAATCTTTCCTTAAATGTTTATAGATTCCACTAAATTATTTACCTTTACTATGCATCTGAGCTCACCCCTTTCTTATGTTTTATTTTCCCAGGATTCTAAGAAGTGTATTATGATTGATTTGTTGGGTTACGATAGGGGAATAATGTCATTCTCAAAGGATAATTTATGGAGTCTTTTGTGTTAGAAATTGAATTGTAATGTACATGTATGTAATCTATTTTCCAAAACTGCTAAACTGATTCGTTATTCAGGTCTTTATTCCTTGTATAATTCCAATGTATTGAAATAATACATTGTCTCTGGGTAACTGGGGTCGGGGCATTGCAGTTTGTATTAGAGGAAGTTTAGATGTAACCTTGGAAATAGATTTAGGAAACTAATATTTGGTATCATAACCCTAAGATAGAATTTGAAGATATGTTTAAAGAGATTCATAGAATTTTAATATAGATATTTTGTGGATATTCCTTGAAAATACAACATTGTCTTGATACTAAATGTGAATTCTATTCTTTCATTGACGTACCCAGGGGTGAAAACTCTGACAAGGTGTTCCACAATTGACTTGGGGTATCCTAGTACATGACAATGGGCCTTACATCACACCTGGAATGAAACAATCGGGGGACTTGCTAAGGATAATTCATATTTTATTTACAAACCATAATGAAGGATTTATGAGTAAATATGTCCTCAAAGGATCCATATTTAAGACTATGGATTATATATGCATAATTTTTTTAATTTATTTTTAGTATGTTACTAGATTGGAGTTATGCAGTAGGATTTATAAATTAATCTAGTGTATTCCATTATTTGTAAATAGCACCTAGTGAAAGGAATTGAAATTTTATCAACACACATAATCCATGTAGGGTTTTCCCTCTTATTCAAGATAATTATAGTGGATATAGTGATGAAAATGGTTCTAAAAAACATATAACTATTTTGGGACAACTCACTCAGGTTATTAATAATAACCTTACCTATTTAGAGCACCCTAATCTACAACATAGAGGATCAATGTTAGGTCGATTCATGAGACAACAACCTCCAATATTTAGTGGGATTACAAATCCTTTTTTAGCTGAGAAGTGGATAAGTTCCTTAGAGTAAATATTTTTTTTTATTTTGGGAGTAAAGAGAGGGAAAAGTTGTTATGGTAGTCTATCACCTCTTAGGATATGTTGATCAATAGTGATCATTGATTCAAAACACAAAAGATGATTAATTAGTAAGAAATATGGAATGGAGGGAGTTCAAAGTACTTTTCCTAGAAAATAATTTCCTCATGATCAATGAGTTGATATGAAAGACAATTTCTATGTCTGAGACAAAAAGTGGATAAGAATGTTGCATAGTGTGAGGCTAACTTCACAAGGTTAGAAAGGCTCACTACAAACTACATACGTAACCCAAGATGAAATATTGATCGATTCTTTTATGGGTTAAAACCATTCCTTTGATAGTCATTGGTATTATATTCATTCTTATTATACAACGATATAGTCTTGTCTTATATCAGGAATAAAAATGAATTCATTAACTCTTATGAAATTAAAGTAAAGAAGATAAGAAGAGAATGGTAGAGAGGGAGATAGATAAAGTGAAAAAGAGAATAAAGTATTTTCCCTTATTTGATAATCATGGGAAGAAACACCCTGGTACATGCTTAAAAAGAATGGGAGATTGTTACAAATGTATAGAAAAAAGTCATTAGATTCATGATTATAAAGGAATGACTGAATTTATGGAATGTTATAATATTAAATATGTGGTACATTATAAAAACAGTTATCCAATGTGTCAAGAAAATATATCCCAGAAAATGAAAATTGATCAAGGTAAAGGTTATGATGTTACTATAGTAAATGTGGAATAATTAATGTATTTGCGTTTTTGGATTCAAGAATTATATTCTAGTTATAAGAATAATGTGCTATATATAATTATTGTACTAAAGTAATATTTTTTTCATTAAGGTTTTAATATGATTAAGGTAATCATATTTTAGTATGTGACAATAAGATAATCTTTACATTATTGGGGGAATCTGATGATATAATTGATTTTGGAAATTTTGAGATATTTTAGAGAGAGTTTGGAAAGAAGTATTTTAGATAAGTGTAAATGTTGGAATGGAGTAAGTTGAACAATTCATATTTTGTTTGGGGTTAATGTATTATTTATTGGATATATTGACCTAACCTTTTGGGTTTAAGTAAACATTTTTATGATTAAGGGAATACTTATGGAACTTATGGTTTATCAAATGCACTTCAGGTGTAAAAAACATTTAATGAACATACTTCTCCTAGTGTAAGGGGTGAAGTGAAAATAGATATAAGAACAACCAAATCAGGATATGATTATTATGATATGTATTGAAATCAAGTATATTTTCATGACTTCTTATCTTCCAAGTAAATTAATCTTTCCTCTTAAAAAAATTATATAAAAAAATATTTTATCCTAATACCTTATGTTTTTTTTGAACTAATGGTACTTTAAATCATCAAATATTTAAGGCTTTGAGGAACTCAATTTTACATTTATTATTCAATTTTTTGTTATTGATGACCTCAATCACTCCCATAAATATTTCAGTTTTCCTCCAATTATGTGTCTTTAATTACAACTAATGTTTTCATATTCAAAATTTTAATTTGGTGGTGACTTTTTCATTTCTATTTACCTTTTATTAAGTCTATATTTTATTAACCCTATTTCCAATGTGGGTTTTCCAAAAAGGTATTTTCAATTTTAAACCATTTATTTATAAAGAACAATTTCAAATTGAGAGGACATAATTAATTATGGGAGGGGAGAATGTAACACCCCTATATTTCATAATACGTTATTTCTTTAAGGTAATTTAATAGCTTATATTGCACGCAACACCGACTAGGCTTGCATTATATACAATATTGAGTTTCTGTGAAATAACTCATTAGTATAATAATTATTTAAACAATATATTTATTTATCAATAAAAATTTGTAATAAGATTAGTAAAAAATAAATTTTAAATGTTATTTATAATATTTTCTCATAAATAAAACATATTTATAATTAAATGGTTAATTTTTGTTAAATTAGTAGTATATTTTGAAAAATTATTTTTAAAAAAAGAACTACTTTTTAGGTCCTTTTTTGAACAATAATAAAATTAATTTTAGACACTCCAAAATATTTAATTTCAAAAAATAGACTTCATATTTGAATTCAAGATATCAAATTTTTATTTGGGTGAAATTTTTGTATTTTTTTGAAAACAATCAATTTGTTATGAATAGTGAAAAACCTTACATTATTGTTTAAAACTAACTTTTTATTTACATAATTAATTTTTTATTTATAATTATGTTAAATTTCAAATATATTTATAATACTTATATTATTGTAATTTAATTAATTGGATTTATTTTATAATAATATTAGATATAAAAATTTTTATTGAACTTTTTAACGCCTTTTACCCACTTTGTAGGCACATTTTCAAATTTGCATAAAACATAATTTTACCACTTATTTGAATTTAATTTTAAAAATAAAATAGACACGGTTTTCAAAATTATGTAAAATATGGCTCAATAATATGAAAATAAATTTTGTGAACAGTAAAATTTGTTTTTTATTTACCACGGTTAAAATTAAATAGGGTAATTAAAGGTAAAAATAATATTATAATAATATAAAATTACACCAACACATGTCCTAATTTTATTGGATAAGTTTAATTTGACCAAAATCAACCTTATGACCAATATAATTTCTTTTTTTATTCATTTGGATAAGATTATGACATTTATTATATTTTATTTAAAGAAGACTTAAAAGTGTTAAATTCAACTTTTAATAACTAATCCATTTTTAATATATTGTTTTAGATAAGATAAATTCAAAAATAGATATTCATTAGAAAGTTAAAAATATTTACTACATTATGGTATTTTTTTAATAATTTTTAGACATTAAATAATTAAATTTATTTATGACACAATGATGATGTGGTAATTACCTTATTTGTGAATGATTAAAATAATAGATACTATAAATATTAAAATAAATTTAAATTGAAACAATTTTTGACATCTAAAAATTTTATAGGATAATATGACATGTTAGTGTTGATTAAATTTATTTTATTTTATGGAATAATATTTTAATGACTTTAAAAAAAACCAATACTAAATAGTGTTAAAATTGACACAAATTCAGTTTTTAAAACAAATACTATTTTATTAAATGATATAATATTCCTAAAAAAATAAGATTCGAAAAATGGCTTAGGTAATGTTATATATGGAATTAATGAACCAATTAGGGTTCTCTTGTAATTTTATAGTAACTATATTAATCATGTAGTATAAAAATACAAGAAGACACGGTAAAAGTTAAACTATTTAAATAATGGTTAAATATAAAATATAAGGCTAATATGGTGACCTAAACACTTGAGGTTCTCTTATAAAAAGGAAATTCCCCTTATATTAAATTCACACATCCAAATCCATTTATCTCAGCCAAACCCTACTCAAATATCTTCCCAACTACCCTCACTTCAACCTAGAGTCCTTACTTTGATCAGAAAGACAACCTAAGGAGCCCTTTTGTTCAAATCAAAAAGGAAGTACCCAAAGAAGAGGTAATTATTTTATCACCTCTTTCAATGTTCTTTTATTCCCCTATTACCTAATTCAATTTTGTTTCTATACTAAAATAATACTTCTAGTGACTTCTACATACTGATATGTTATTATAACTCTTGACAACCATATTCTTTATTTTATCCATCCTATGAATGACAAAGTCACCATGTGTGCGTCGTAAAACATACCATCTCCATGTCATGGTATAGTTTGTTATTAAAAACATCATTATTTGGATGGATATGACGATGATTATTATGTATATAAATAATGAAAATGACATGATATGTTTCATAATAATTAATATACCATCTAATTCCACATCATTTAATCATTAAAAAAATGATTCGTTACTCGTGTGCACATAAGGCTTACCGTCTCAAGGAAGTGATGATAATTATTTCCACATTCACCATTAATGGATGATTATAATAATATATATTAATAATAAGTATTTAATATATTACATAACAATTCTACTAAAAAAATATATGTATTTAGATATATTTCATTCACTTTCAACCATTCAATTTGATATGAAAACGGAAATAGCTCTCATGCGTACGTACGAACTACCATCTCTATGAACTGTATATTCCATTTTATAAATATATATATTATATATATTTATATTATGATATATAAATCATATTATATATTCTATAAGTATGAAAAACATGATCTACATAATATAATCAAGAATAATAAGTAATAACACGTACAATAAAGAAGTGATATTACCCAAAATGTGCCATTATCTTGTAATTGTTCATAAATGGGTAGTATAAAGTCATAAAATAATAATTAAAGATATCATTAACATTATTATGATTCATATATAAGTTAATAATATGTTTAAAAACATTATACGGGAGTTTCAGACATGTACGAAAAGTATCAGACGTAAGGTAAAGGTTAATTTCTCAATCACATTATTATTTGAGATTGTTTATGTGTAAGTATTTAATAGGAAATTTTTTTCATAGATCTCCAAGTTTCTTAAAATTGTTTTCAAAAGAAATATTTTAAGGTTTAATGGAGGGGAATATTTAAGTAGATCATCATTTTAAATGATTTTATGATTTATTTTTCAAAATATATTTAATTAATGTCAATGATTTCAAAATGAGTTTGAGGATTTATTTATAAGGAAATGATTGTTTTAAAATGTTAATTCCATTAAAAAGATTCAAAGTGGTCTGGGACACATTGATTCCAAAATATCTTTTAAATGACTAAATTTATGGATTGTGATACTTTTATATGATTTCATGAAAAAGGGATATTTATCTCAATGAATTTTACTGATTATTTTCAAATATGTAAACATCTTTATTGAATAGTATTCTTGATTGAGTTTGATTTATTATAATACAATATTCCATATTTTATTGAATGAGTTATGATATGTTTGATTTTGGATGTGATATTTTTATACCATTCATGGTTTATGGTTAAAATATCAACATTTCGTATGCTAGTTGTAATATGAATGATTATGTTATGTTTCATGATTTTCATATGATTAATGCATTGGACTTAGTAAGTGATGGGTAGAGATCTCTATAGCCCCTTGATGGATCGGTAGGTATCATGAGACAAACTAGTTTCTTTGAACAAGGCCTTTCTATAATATTTGTGATGGTTCTTGGCACAAGGCCTTGACATAGTGATTATTATGTCCTTGAAATATTAGTTATTATGTCAATAATTTTGTATTCTCTCACTATGAAATTAGTTATTTTATATGATTATTTGACTAGTATAATATCCATCTGTGTATTTATATGGTAATGTTTGATTTAATTTTTCCATATTATGTTCAATTTTATGTTTAAAAGGCTATTTTTCATTATACATCTTGTCTTAAATGTTTATAGCATATGCTAAATTATTTACCCTTACAGAGCATCTGATCTCACACATTTATTATGTTTTATTTTCACAGGATTCTGAGATGTGTATTATGATTGATATTATAGGTTAATCTAGGGTAATAATGGTATTCTCAATGGATTATTTATGCTATGTTTTACGTTATAAATTGTAATGTAACGTTCATGTATGTAATCTAGTTTTAAAGACTGCTAAACCGATTGGTCCTTCAGGACTTGATTCCTTTTAATCATTCCAATTTATTAAAATAATTCACTAGATCCAGGTAAATGGGGTTGCAGTATTACAGAAAATCATGGTATGGTTTCTGTGTTGAATATTTTATTGGGTAGTGTCTAAAATAACTACTTTAAAAAAATCCCCCTCATTTCCTATATAAACCCACCTAATAACCCATTTATCTAAACTAAAAATACTTTATGATTGAATAAATTATTCTCTATAATCCGTATAGTTTTATAAAAGCTCCCCTAATCTCCCATAAAGCCTCTCCCAAGACTTTGGTCTCACAAATTCAAGTAAGGTATCCTCACCTTCCTTTATTCCTTTCGATTCAAGAACATTGTTTGAAATTAGTATTTTTAATTTCAATTTGTTATATTTTTATCCTTTTATAATTGATTAAAAACTTTTCATTGGATATTATTTCAATAATGGATCATTTAAACTACCCCATTTGGACCCTTACCTAAGTAGTTACTATGTTGAAATTCTATAAGTTATTTCTCTCTCCACCCTTTTTATCAAGCACCTCATTTATTATATTCCCTTTAATTTCTAATTTCTTAAGTTGGGACACATTATTTACTCTCCATTACTATACATTTAATTTTTAAATGATGAGAGAACCCTTTCATTCTTATCAACCTATTTTAGGAATTTATATTTGATGTCGTTATACTGCCCAAATTGCACCACGATTTCCCATGCCAAAATTATTGTGTAGTGAATACCATTCCAATTTATTTATCAAGGGTATTCACATTTAAGTGGATATTATTATTCATTTTTAATATATATATATATATATATTTATTCATCATCAACATGTTCTTGGAATAAACTATGATGATTAATGAATACATGTTGTATAATTAATGTGGAACACTTAAGCATGAAAATGAAATGATTATGAAGGGTGAGCCTTAATAGCACTAAAATTCATTTGGTAATATTTAGTATCATGATACATCCTGTTCAATGGGTGTTGACTCATTCTACTTCATGTAAAATGGGTGTTGACTCATTATACATCATATGAAATGGGTGTTGACTCATGATAATTAATGTGCATTGGGTGCTGACTCATGATACTTCATGTGCAATGAGCTTTGACTCAAGCTAATCCTTGTGAAATGATCTTGGATCATGATAATATCATGTTTTATGTTTTTTTCACATTTCAATGTTATAATTATCATGATTTATCATGCCTTTATATTCATGTTCACTATTTTCTCATTGATATACCTATTTCTAAACATGTATTGTCTTCTTCATGTTATGCCTTGTTTACTCCCTTACTAGGATTTATATCTCACCCCTTTCTTATGTATGACATCACGTTATCCCATGCAGTCTTAAGTATAAATGAATTTTGTTGTCATGTAAAAGATGTTTTCAAAAATGATGTTCTATTTCATGTTTTAAGTAGTTATTCAATGTTTCTAATTTCCAAAGACAATAAAAATATCGATCATATGAGATGTATTAAGTAAAAATCCATATAATAAATCATGAATAAATTTTAACTAAAGAGCAAGTTTTTTATATTATATGCAGTCCATAACTTAAACAATAGTTTGGTAGTTGGTCCTATTTTAATTCCACCTTATATGTACATGGAATTAAAATTTATGTGCTATGTAACTAACTTCGAAGTTGGTAAAGTCTTAGGATAGAGAGTTAGAAATATATTTTGTCCCATTTAATATGATAGTCACACACTAGATGATGCTCAGGTAAATTATATATCTACATAAATAAAACATATGGTATTCCTCTATGCATTTCAAATGTTTCTCGTATACCATTCATTGAAAAATTAGTGTCCCACAATAATAATGAAGAACTTAAATATCTACAAAATTAATGGTTTCAAAACCTCATTTGGTATGATAGTTCATACTACTGCAAGAATTATATATTATAATTGAGAACACCAAAGGAATTGATAATGTTGTCAAAAACCATTTGTCAATTCCTCCACTGCCCAACATCATGGATGATGAATGTTGTTCCATCAAGGATGACTTTCCTGATGAAACTATTTTCAGGATAAAAAACCAAGCTCGATAGTGGTTTCTCAAAATTGATAATTATCTCGCTATCAGATCACTCTACCCTAAAAATACCTATCATAAGAGGAATATATTTTTAGTAGGATCCTGACAGAATTATTCAGATGAGCCACTACTCTTTATGCACTATGATGATGTCATAAAACAAAACTATATCCCAGAAGACGAAAACAAGTTTTCTCAACATGTGTCATACATCACCATTAAGAGGGCATCATCGGACTAAATGTACCATAGCTAAAATCTATCAAATTTGTTATCTTTTCTCATGCTTCATCAACATATGAGGAATATTTTTCAATGTTGTGATCAATTCCAGTGTAAATGGACTATAAGGAAAATAAATAAAATTCCCTAAAATAGCATCCTATAATTCGAGCTCTTCAACATTTGTGGAATTGATTTAACGGGACCATACTCATGTGTTTATGCGAAATGATTCATCCTGGTAAGAATGTATTATATTTCAAATTGGGAGAAGCTAAGGCCACCACCCATGACACATCTATTGTAGTCATGATATTATTAAAGAATTTTTCTTCTACAGATTTGGATTTCCCCAATTAATAATTAAAGATCGTGGAACACACTATAAAAATAATGTTTGGAATACTTTTCATGGAAAGTATGTAATCTATTATAACACCAGACCTCCCTACTACCAACATACAAGAAGGAATATTGAATTTTAAAATAGGGAAATCAAACAAATTCATGAAAAGGAAATGGATAGAAATAGAATGTACTGGAGCCTCAAATTAGATGAAAAAATTTTCAAATTTAGAAAAACATATAAAAACACATGAAAAAAACTCCATTTTAACTTATTATGAAAAATCTAGGTCACTTACCTATCAAACAATGACATCATTCTTATTGGGAAATTAAAAAACTTAAAATGGATGAGCCAAAATCTGGAGGGTTCAGAGTGAAACAACATGATGATATTGAAGATATCCAATGTGACACCTATGAAATTTTCTAATTTATAAATAAAAAAAGAATAAATAGATTGACCATTTAATTACATGATCAATATTCACACTAAGGTGCCAAAGAGCCTGTACCCAAGTGGTACAGGATCCTGCATGGCATCTAAAAGACGTTGACTCAAATTCGAGCAGGTAAAAAATTATGATATTGTAGTAGTAATGTAGCAGGTCACTGTAGCAGTACTATCACAGCGGAGGAACTGTTACAGCGGTTGCACTGTAGCAGCAAAGGTACTGTAGCAGGCACTGTAGTGGCAGCACTATAGTAGGTACTGTAGTAGTGTGGGTACTGTAGCAGTACAGTTCACAAAGGGGTCCTTTTGGCAAAAAATGGGATTTAAAGCCTTGTTTTAGGCCACATGGACTTGGGAATTCGGGCTATGTAATGGGTCTCCCTATACCCACACTAAGAAAGAGGTATTTGCTTTAAATAATAAATTGAGGCTTCAGCCCCAAACTTTTAAAAAAATATTCACACTAGAGGATAAATTTATAATTTTTTATTCTCAGTTGAATGTTTTACATGGGAACATGGAAACCTTATAGACGGGTCCCTTTATAATTATTAGAGTGTTTCCATATAGAGAAATTGAAATTCTACATGGTGAAGATCCTCCCTTTATAGTTAATGGAAATAGGTTAAAAATTTATCAAGGACCATTCCATGAAGGGTGTACTCTTAATTTAGTGTTCAATTGATCCACTAGTCTATCAATTTACATGACAATGTTATTATTATATATTTATGAGATGAAATCCATATATTTTATTCTTTTATTTTAGTTTTTTACTAATGATTTTTGTTTTTCTTTTTGTATCAATCTTTTCCATAGGTTATTCTTGAACATCACGGTACTCACCTATGTGCATTTATTTGAGTTTATTCTCTTTAATGTTCACATTGTACACCTTTCAATTTATTTTCATTCATTATCTTTAAACCATATGGTGAAAATTTTAATATATTACAGGTTTTTTCTTTCTAATTTTTTTAGTTCGTACAGACTCCACCGAAAAAAAAAGTTTAAACATGGTTAAAAATTTATCATAAGGATCTCTCGATTCCATAAAACACAATTTCATGCTTTAATTTAAATTTAGTGTATGCATTTATGGATATTTCACCCATGATTATTTCTAGGATTGTGTGGAAATTTTCTCATTTTAATAGTGATGGAGTCATTCATGAGTTTCAATGTTTATAAACTTCGATTATTTCATATTTTCACATATCTAGGAGACATATTTCATTGAATGCGTGATTTAAACATTTAAAATCATTACATCCATTTAAATAAAAGGCAAAGTTAGGTTGGTAGTTATTGATATCCATGTTTTAATCCAATTGAAATTTTTATCCTAATTTTTATGTGTAGTAATTCAATACAAATTCTAAAATTTTTAAATTACTTTTGATCGACTTATTATTAGTTTTTATACCCTGAGTGATTTCAATTTATTTTTATGTAATCTCATTCTAGAGATTATTCAAGACCCATGATTTCATATTCTTTTCTCATCATATTTATTGAGAGACACTTGGTTCATGTAAGCCTATCATAACTTTCATTGAGATCTTATTGAGGCAATGATTGAACAAATACATTTTTAATATGATTGAGGAAATATTTTTGAATAGTTTTTCTTCAGACCCAACCAACATTTTTTTTCTTTAGCCCATATTATCAATGAATGACCTATTTAGGATACAACTATTTCAAGCTGATTATCCCTTCCAACCCTGCTCTTGTTATTTTGAATGATTATCTATGGAACAAGTGTTGGGGAGTTTTCATTGTTGATGGACACATGATTTTGGTATTGGGGAGATATAGTATATATTTTTCACTATAAAGATATGATGTAGTTCATGGTTATTTCTTTAATTTTATACACCAACCCTGTTACTTTTAAAAATTAATAAAAAATTAAAAAAATGAAAAAAAGTAAATATATTAGGTTGTGTATCACGAGCGAAAGAATAACAATTTCTACATTGATGAAATCTGTGATAAATCATATGAGGAATCATATGTGTTTAGGGGGTGGATGTGACATCCATCCTGAACATGAATTTTGAAAAATAATTAAAATATAAATAATGTAAAATGGTACATTTTTTATACTTATGTGATATACTCATGGATCCACTTTGAGGGGTTTGGATCATGGACACCATTTGATATTGGAGGACTCAATTTATTTCATTTTTTATGTTTATGATACATTATACTATTCATATTATACTCTATTTGAGCATGATCATTTAATTTCCACCTATGTGACATCAGCCTCAGAGTCATTTGACCTATATTTGTTGAAGCCCACATGATTGAATTTGTTTCTATATTTATGATGTGGAGATAATAGATCCAATGGAAACTTATAGTCCAGAACATGTATTTAGGGTATGATCATAACTTCCATTACATTTTTACCATGATCTATGAGAGAAAATTAAATGTGAGATAAATTCCAAAATGGGTATCAAATCTAAGGAAAAATTATGAAGTTGTAAGGAAAAGAATAAATAACATAGATCAAAAACTAAAAAATGATTCAAGACTCATTTTCTATAAAAGATTGATTCTCGAGGAATAAATTTTTTTACATAAACATAGGTTTATTTATAAGGTTGTAATGAATGTTTCATATTTAAAAACTATTTATTTTGGAACCTCTATTAATATTCTTTTTTTCATTATGATAATAAATTTTCCTAGTTTTAATGAATTTTATAAGATAAATAAATAAATATATATATATATATATATTTGGCACATATATTTAAGTTTTATTGTTGAATTCATTTATAATTCACTTGGTTCTTTGTCTGATTTTATAATAAATAGGAATTCTTCACTCAACGGTAGAAATTATTAAAAAACCCAAAACCAGACATTACATGCCATGTATACAATATATGACATGTGTAACACGTTAACAACATGCTCACGGAGCCAAAAAATAGACCATAAATTCATTACATGATGTGAATCCAGTAAATGACATGTACATTACTTACCAAAAATTATATATTACAGAGATTAAAGTCCCACTAAAGGTGAATCACATACCCAACATTCATAGATTGCAAGATGTGAAACGTTCAAATGCTCGCCCAATCAATGAAATGAACTGATTATTCTGCAAGAAATTTGGATCTTGAATTAACGACATGAAGACAACTTACATGACATGTAGATATCCAGACACAAGTCACTTAAGTTGGTACATGATGTGTATGACATACACATCATGTACATCTCAGGACTATTAAAATTTTGAGTTCCCTCCATGTATAAAATGTTTGGTGTAATTCCTATTTCTCTCATTTTCTTCAGTTGTTTTCCTTTGTTTTCATTTTCTTTCATTCTATACCCATTTCAATTTATTCATTTAATTATTTTAGAATATAATTATTATTTATTATTGAATATAAATCCATTATATGCTCATTATGATACTATTTCCATTTTTTTATGTCTGTTTCAACACCACTTTCCATTCTTCATTGAATCCTATGTCGTTCTTCATCATTTGTGCTTTCGTACTGTGTTTTTGACTTATTCTTACTTGTTTTAATTATGAATTATTCATTATTTCATTGCCTATTTTTTACAAATAGGTATTTTTTTGTATTTTTTTGTTCTTAATTGTTTAAATTTGACTTATTGTTGATTTAATGAAATAATTATTCTTTATCAACTTTTTCATGATTATGAGTTTCATGTTTTTTAATTCCCTAATATCGATCATCAGCCCTAAGAATAGATAATCTATTTAGGGTTTGAGGTCAAAATTAGTGGTGGTTTGAACTTAATGAATATCTAAATATCCAAACTGGTTGACATTATATCTGGGAACCAGGTTTATAAAATGTTTCAATATCAACCGTTTTCATTATACCTAACCATCAGAGGTAAAAAATTAATGGCCATGACCTATTCAAGAATGTTTAGGGTAAAACCTATATGTTGTAACTCTTTATACCTAGAATCCAAGATTCATATGCTTTTGTTGATCTAATTGGTTGGACCATAGTCAATTGGTGTTCTTTCCACCACTTTAAAACTGATGCCATAGGTCTATAGAATTTTAGATTTAGGATTACCCCTTTTCATATACCCAGAAATTTCCCTTAATCCCTTCCTTTGTTAATAAAATTAAGTCAACACTGCATAGTTTTAGTAAAAACCAAACATAAAGTGTAAATGTAAGGAATAATTTCCAAGGGTTTTGTTTGATTGGTTGTTGACATTCCTGTAGTTATCATGGGTTCGACCCCAAACTACCACCTTAGTATTCACTAACAATTTGTGTAGTTTGGGACAATACATTTCTAATCATACCACTGCCCATGTAAATTCCACAACGTGTGCAGGTATGTCAACAACCTATTCATGAAAATCATAATTTTCATGCTGGGTGATATAAAACCCATTATTATATCATATATAAATATTTATTTTGGATATATATCCTTTAATCTCCCTCATGCACTATGTCTAAAATACGTTGTGTCATTTCAAATTATATTTTACCTTATATAATAACTCATGAAACCATATCCGAAAATCCTTTTTCATATTTTCCAAACTATTTTGGAAAGGAATCATTAAATTTAACTTATAACTAATTATATGTAATACCTTGGGAATACCAATACAATTTTTTTTATTAACTCTAAACACTTTTGGGGAATATCTTTGAGTCAAAATCATTCCTCGTTAATTCAACTACAATGTTTAACCCCACAAGCCTCTATAATGTTGAAAAAATACCAATATCAAGATCCATATGTGAAACCCAAGAGATAGCTCTAGAAAAGTCTCAGTGATACTAAAGTTACAATTGGATATATCTTGATCTCTATTAAACACAAATATCTATACACCTATGTCCACCTATCTACATCATATGAAAATAAACAATCTTATATTTTTCCCGTTTTCCAAACATTATGAGACTATGGGACAAAGAACATGTAAATATAATATATCCAACTCATATGTTCATGACTCTATAAGTATAGACTAATATTTTCATTTAATGCATCAATTTTATTAACCAATATGGACAATCACATTATATGTACCTTTTCTAGATAGGTATATAATATCTAGTTGTGGCTATACAATTGTGATGGCTATATTAACTGATGTCATTTACGTCACAATAATCATAAAAGAGGTCAAATACCATATTGGGTTTTCTTAAACTGATATAATGATCAACAATATAGCGAACCACCCATATATTATCTAATCCATTATTTTTAATTATGTGAGTAGGGTACCAAATAATGAAGGTTTTCATGATAGGGTTATTTATAAACATTGTTTGTGGGGAATGAAATATTATCCATGCACCCCCAGTATTCCAATTACATCTCAATGGTAATCAATGTGGTATACTTAGTGGGTTTTCGAAGGGAAACACAAAATCTTTTTCTATATACTGTGCCCCATGAGAATATTCTATATCTCTATACAAGAATCCTACTCATTTTATCCTTAAAATTTTTTCATAACATATAATACTCCATGAATAGAATCAGTTATGGATAAAATCAGTATCATTCATTGATTGGTAAATTATAATTACACTTCAAAAAATGTATATCTATATATAAATTTATGCGTCCAATGTGAAAAAGGATAAAATGGATATAACACCCTTACTCTAGTTACCCACATTTGGTGAATTATTTTACAACATTGGCATGATCACAAGAGATCAAGTCTCGAAAAACAGATTAGTTTAGAATCCTTAGATGTACTAGATACATACATAAGTTTTACATTGCATCATGAAATAAAACAACAACAACATTGTGTCCCCTTTGAAAAAACTCATATCCCTTAGCCTATCCCTATAGGCTAATCATAATATACCTCTCCACATTATGGGAAAAAATAGCATAAGAATGGGGTGAGCTCAGATGCTTAGTAAGGATAATAGTATATCAGAAACTATCATAAATATGCATAAATATTTAAGGAAATGTATAATACTAAAACACAAGACTTTTAAAATTAAGCTTCAGTATAAAATTTAAAAGATAAATCAAATAATTCTATTTACTTATTCACATTGATATTATACTAGTTGAATAATTACATGTAATATCAATAGCTAATATTACAATTATTGAATGCATAATGTCAAACATCATAACCACATAGCCAAGGACTCGTGCCAATACTACAAATAAGATTTTGTCAAGGACTTGTTCCAAAACATTAGTTTTATTTCATGAGACCAACCTATGATTCGAGGAGCTATAGCGGGCTTCACCCATTACTTACTAATTCCAATGCAATCGTCATATAAAAATGTTGTAACATAATATAAACATTCATATTAAAACTAGCATAAGAAGTGTTAATACATTAACCATAAACCATTAATGGTATAAAATTAACACATCCACAATCAAATATATCAGACACCTTCAATACAATATGGATGATTGTATCATAATCAATAAATTTCAAACAAGTGTAAAATACATCAAAGGATATTGACATAGATGAAATAAAAACTATTTGAGAGAAATATCTCTTTCTATTTTGAAATCATTTAAAAGTCACATTATTTTAAAAGAAAAAATTTATTATGAAAATATTCATATAATTTTTCAATGTGTTATAATGGAACGAAATATCTACACCCTCTGTATAAGTAAAAAAACATTCTTACCTTAATTTTCTAAAAAGGTCATAATGTACCGTGTTCGGAAAATGATGGAAACATTTTTTTCAAAACAATTCATAAAAAGTAAAAAAAGGGTATAAATGACTTTAAAATATATTCTAGGGAACAGTAAAAATGTTTTTAAATAAATTTTTAAGGAACACAGATGTGGATGATAAATTATTCCCAATAGATGCTTATATATAAACAACCTCAGACAATAAAGAGATCGTAAAAATAACCCTTAACTTGTACTTTTCTATAGTGAAGGGTACTTTAACCTCCTATATAATAGTTTAATAATTGTTATTAAATTATAACAGAACCACATAAATAAATACGATATCATATATGATCTTCTAATATTGATTTTTTAATAATATTTCAGTAGTATCATTGTTCCTGTTTTTAACTGATTCATTTTCCTTTACAAGTTTTGTTATGTAAGTCATGTTATTTATAGATATGATTTATTTTATTCATATATATAATAATATTAAGTTCTTAAACATTATTTTAAATCATAAAATTAAAATTATTCATGAATGTCTGCGATGGGGAATGATTCTCATCGTGTTCGTGGAGACAGTAATCCGTACATATACATGAGCGGAAATATCATTCTATTGATGATGAAATCGTATGTAATTGGATGTTATAACATATATAAATAATCATTAACATGTTATATTTATTATTTAATATAATTATACTCATTATTATACCCATCTAAATAATGAAGTGTTGAATAACAAACTACACCACGACTTGGAGACGGTAAGTCGTACATACGCAGGTATGGTGACATTGTCATTCATGGGATGGATAGAATAGTGAATATGGTTGTACCATATTTATAATAACATCAAATTATGTATAAGTTACTATAGTTTTTATTTGGTATGGAAACAAAAAATAAAGAGGAAGTGGACGAATAAAAAAACTTTGAAATAGGTGATGAAATTATTATCTCTTCTTGAAGAGATTCTTTTTGATTTGATCAAAAGGAATCCTTAGGTTGGATTTATGGTCAATGTAAGTACTATATGTTCAATTGAGGGTATTTATGAGGATATTTTATCACGGTTTGGCCAAGAAAAATGGCTTTGGATGTGTGATTGTGAGAAAAGGGGAAGTACCCTTTTATAAGAGAGGTGAGGGTCACTTTAGAAAAATCATGAAATATTAATTTATTATAAAATCATTTTCGGTTTCTAATGGATCCAAATGGATTAATTTCAAGAATAATGTTTTAATAGGTCTAAATACTCTCAAAAAAGTGTTTTTAACAATGTTTATGTCACCATATTAACCTTATCTTTAAGATTTAACTCTTGCTTAAATAGTTTAACTTTTACCATGTATTCTTGTATTCTTACCTTATATGGTTAATAAACTTACTATAAAATGTCAAGAGAAAATAATGTGGTTAATTAATGACATATATATAATTATATATATCCTTTGGATGAACATTTAATTTTTAGGAATATTATATCATTTAATAATATTGTTTTTTTAAAACTCATTTATGTAAATTTTACACTATTTAGTATTGGGATTTAGTAAAAGTCCAAAAAACAGTATTACTTCGAAAAAAATATATCAAATCAATCATAACATGTCATATTAACCTATATAGTTAGTTTAATGCATCAAAAGTCTGAATATACATTAATTTGGATATTTATAATATTTATTATTTTAATCTTTCATTAATAATGTAATTACTGTATCATCATTGTGTCATAAATAAATTTAATTATTTAATGTCTAAAATTTTTAAATAAAATAACCTGATGTGTGAAATATTTTTATATTTCTAATTAATATTTATTATTTAAATAATATTATGTATAATTATGTCTTAAAAGTGTTTTATTTATTAAAATTTGAATTTAACTGTTTTAACTCTCCTTTAAATAAAATAATAACAAATGTCATAATCTAATACAAGTGGATAAAAAAGGATCATATTGTATTTCTAAGTTTTATTTTGGTCAAAATAAACTTATGCAATAAAATTAGGACTTGAGTTAGGGTAATTATAAAATCATTCTTACTTTTAATTACCCTATTTACTTTTAACCGTGGTAAATAAAATTCAAAAGATACTATTCACTAAAAAATATTTTTGTCCTATTAATCCTCATTTTAATTACTAGTGTCAATTAAGTCTCTCATATTTTTGAAATTAAATTAAATAAATTAGTAAAATTAGGTTTTATAAAAATTTGGAAATGTGCCTAGAAGGTGGGTAAAAGGCATTAAATAGTTCAATAATATTTTATATATCGAATCTTATTATAAAATGACTCCAATGAATTACACTGAAATAATATAGGTATTATGTATGTAATTAGACTTTAAAATAAATTTAAATAATAATAATAATTAATTTAAAAAAATCGGTTTTAAACAATAACGGTGTGTTTTTCACTTTTAGTCAAAAATTGAATGTTTCCAGAAAAAATATCAAAAATTTACCCAAAGCTAATTTTGATATTCGAAATTAAAAAATGATTTCTATATTACCTAATTCAAAACATAGGAGCTATATTAATTAATTTAAAATTAATTTCCATTGTCATAAACAGAAAGATGGTTTTTGAGAAGTAAAAACTATCCCAATAATGATATGTGTTTATGTCCAATTTAAATGTTAAATTACTTACAATGAAAAATATAGCATCCCGCCTTTTTATCACATAAACTTTCATTACATTATACAAAACTGAGGATCTTTAAGGTTTAGTGTCTTGGAAACCAGGAACTTAAAACATGAAAACCTAAAACATTCTTCTTAAACACTTGAAAGGCTTCTCCTCATGTTCATCCTAGGTTCATTACTGCATCTCATTACCTGGGGACATACATCAAATGAAAGGGTGAGCAGAAGGCCCAGTAAGGGAAACAAGGGAAACATTTAACATGTGAACTTGAGATACATCAACTATGTCATGAACAAGAACTTTAAGGAATGATAAAAAAATCATGTGTCTTATCATAATAAAAACAACATTTTTCATAACTTTAATATGTGGATACATCATTTAACATAGACAATCATGAACATATCACCAAGGTCTATCCCCAAGGTGTCATTTGAAAATTACCAAGGTTATTCACCAAGGTATCATGAAAATTGTAATCTCTAGTGGTTACATCATTACCCAATGCATTGGAGCGCTATTAGGGCACAACCTTAAATTTGCCTTTATTATCATGTGAGCCACATATATCATCATCAATCATTTCATAAATACCCCACATATCATAAAATAAATGGGTTTCATTTCATAATCATAACGTTTTAAAAACTGCTTTAAAGACATGATGTTTACGTCACTTTAAACCCACGGAAAGGGAAAGCGGGTCTCATGTATATAAATCCCAGAATTGAAAATAGAACATTTTGATATATATGTGAATAAACTTGTAGAAATAAGAGTTTTGAGTATTCACTTTATAACATAAAAATAATTTTGAGAAAAGAGAGAGGCATTTTGAGACGAAAATTCTGCATCATAACGGCTATGTTTCGGTGTTTTAGAAAACATTGAAAAGAGAGGGGACATGGGTCACCCACTCAAAATTGATCCATAAAACAGTAGGGGAACAGAATAAGAAGGATATATGGACATGGTAATGAAGTTTTCAGGACATAACATTTGAAATGAAAAACATGGAAGGAAGACAAAAAATTAGATTTCTCTTATGAAAGTTCGGCAGCCTAACGGCGTTACATAAACATCAACAAAAATGATTTGAAAAGATCAAATAGGGTCTCTCATAATGTGAAAAAAAGAGTTAAGTATGATAGATATAGAGATAATTTCCCAACATAACAAAAAGTAACTTGAAAGAATTGACATGAAAGTAGAACTTCAAAACGAGAAGGGTGAAGAACCACTTAAAAATTCAGCAGCCTAACGGCGCCACTTAAAACATCAAAATACTGAATTGAAGAGATCAAATGGGGTCTCTCATAATATGATCATAAAATATCAGTATGATAATTTAGATATCATACCCCAACATAATAAAAAAGAACATGAAAGACTTTAATGAAAATAGAACTTGAAAACCAGGAAGGTGAAAGAATCCCTTAAAAATTCGGCAGCCTAACGGTGCCACTTAAACATTCTTAAAACGAATTGATGAGAGAAAGGGGGGGTCTCTCATCATATGAACATGAAATAGGCATTAGGATGAATATAAAAGAACATCCTCCAACATAAGAACATGGAGTATAAAAGAAATGACATAAAAGAGATTACTTGAAAAGAAAGAAAGAGGTCAGATCCCTTACCTTAAAATGTAACTCTTAAACCTCAAAGGTTGGGACATTGAGGGCTTGGGGGCACCTTGGGAGGACTCCTTGGGAGGTAATGAGACCAGAACTTCGTTGGGGAAGAGTGGGGAGTCGAATGGATGAGAGGATGGCTTGGTATTTATAAGGAAAGTGAGGGGACAAGGCATTAATGGCAAAGGGACACCTCATTAGTGGTTTTGGAAAAACCATGGGATTGCCCATGGTATTTTCCCATGGTATTGGACACTTGGGACACCTCATACCTTATCTTACTATTCATAATTCGAACATATTGATTACAAACTTAATACATCATTTAATGATGTCATTAAACACCCGTAACTTAAAAACTGTATTTTCACTATTAATCGAAAATTCAACTTTCTCAGAATAATCCCAACATTTTACCTTAACCAAATATCAACGCTCTGATTACAAATATGAACTCCATTTTATAAAAATAATTTTCTAAATATTTTTAATTTAATTTTTAAATAAAAACACTATTCACCGAAAATTCATTTTTTTCAGGAAAAACCCCAAAAATTACCATAGCATAATATCGGTGCTCTGAGTTCAAAAATGAAATTCGTTTTATAAAAATAATTATCTAAATATTTTTAATTAAATTTTCAATTAAAAAACACTATTCACCTGAAAAAACTAATACTTGAATAATAATTTATGAAACCGTTATTTAACCATTTTATTGAATCACATTACTTAATCAAGGTGCCTATATTATATTAATACTTTCTTTAAGTGAGATTACTAATCCATTTGGACACATTACTAATCCTAATCATAAAATCACTATTCATAATTTACTATTCATCAAAAATTAAGTTGATCTTATTAGACTCTAAATTTCGTACTGAACATAATTGTAGAAGACTATTTTTCGAAAATCATTACACATTTTTAATTATTTAAGGTTTACACAACCATTTTTAAAATATCCTTTTTCTAAAATTCATCAAAAAGATGCATACAATATTTACCCGGTCATTTGAAAATTCATAAACATCATCATAAGAAGAAATCCAAATTTTTATTTAAAACAAGGATTACATAAGGCAATTACGGTCTCGTTACATAGCCCCTTATAATAACAGCATAGGACCTAAGAGTAAGGTGTGCTAGGGTGATAGAATCTTGGGGAGGCTTGGTCAACATTGCCCGAGTAGTAATTTCTATCAGTTTGAATTTCTCGCGAAGGCGATTCCGTTATAGCTTCACATGATGAAGTTCGGCTTGGGTTTGGTCAAGAGCAAAGGCCAATGGTGCTACCTCCTTCTCAAGCTCTGTTAGATGGGCTTCGATCGGTCCAAGACTACTAGGTGAGGCCATCGAATCTTCTTTCTATATTAATTAACCAAGATTACTTGTATTTAGAGACAATAATCGAAACATTTTGTTCACAGCGGTCTTATTGACCGATGGTCATATAACAGTCAGAACCCAATGGTCTCATTTTAATTATAATCATGTTTATCAAATAAAACATTTTTGTTGAGTATAAAAATAAAATAAAATAACACATGAAATCAAGAAACAAGATTTATTCAAAAATTTCGGGCTGTTACAATCTTCCCCCAATAAGAAATTGCGTCCTATCAATTTGGGTTTTGAAATTTCATTGAAAGTCCCACATCGGAAAAAGAGTCAGTAACACCATTACTTTAAAAGAAAGAAAAGGAAGTACAAAGGCCACCCGAGTTTACTCATACTAGGATTCCATGTAGGAAACATGGACATGGAGGAGAAAACAAAGGGTAACGTTCTAAAGGAGAGTGATAGAAAACATGATTAGGAGGAATTTAACCACCAGAAAATCCCAAAATTATGATGTGTGTAAGCGGTCTTTGATTACCCAGTAGGAAACATAAACCAACAACGTTTTTGTTTTACGTTCCTTTTCATAACTTTGAGGAATTCATTTACAACATAGATCAAAAACAGAAGGAAATATATCTACCTTCATATAGAGTTTCATACTTTAATAAGTTTCTACCAAAACTAATCTTTTCTCCAAACGATGAGCATTCAAAACTACTTGGTCTCATCAAAACACAAGAATCATCTTCTAGAGAATCACATAATCCACAAAAGATCAACTATATATTTATTCTATCTTTAAGTATTATCCCAAAATTATAAAGGGTAAGGTAAAACAACTCTTCAAAAATAATCCCATAGGAATGGAAACTACTTTTAAATATTAAAAGTTCCATGGTAATACCCAAAGTTCATCATAGACCATTCCATAAATAACAGTCCTTAAAATTCCTCAAAATAAACCAAACTAAGATTGAAACCCAAATACAAGAAGGATTTGATAACATAGTCTTCCAAAATAAACTTTATTGTTCATCTCCAAACAAAATCAACCACTCCTAACATCTTATAACAAAAGTAGCTAACCTAAACATATTTAACCCAAGATAGGTTAATCATTCCCGTAAGTAACCTAAATTACTATAAGTCCACCTTAAATTCATTGATTCTTCAAAATATAAGTCAACCTTACTCCTCAATGAAAATACCGTAGTAATCTATTTACCTCGATCATATAGGGTCTCTAAAATAGTGAACGTATTCCAAAATAATAATCATCTTTTAATCCCATAATCACCTCTGTCATATTAATACGACAATCGTAGCATTTCCTATCACATTTTTTTTGGGACATGTTCTTCCATTTCCCGCCATTAACTAAGAAAAGAAACTATACTTAGGGGCTTATTTACTTAGCTAATAATCATGAAAAGGAAACTTTAAGCATAAAAGGATAAACATGTAGAATAAAAGTATATCCTAACTTGTGATCCCCTAGGTTCCAATCTAGGTTATCCATGATCATATATTCTTATGTGAATCTTTATTTTGTTTTATCATTGTTCCTTTAATAATGGTTCATACTAAGCTTATGAATTTACCAAAGCATATCCCACGGGAGTGTCGTAACCAAGAGTGCAGCAAGGCCTGTTGTCGTGTACCAGTTCCCGTTCGAGTCTAGCTCAAAGCGGTGTTTTCAGGTTTTACCCCTATGTACATCTGTGCCAGAGCCACCTCTACCTGCTCGTATCCAGACAAGGATGTATTTTCTTGGAAACCCCTTACTCAATACTCACCAAAATACTAGGAATATTTCCTATATTTAAACTTTTATACAGGGTTCTTCTAAGATTTTTCATATCCTAATTTCCACAAATAACAAAACCATCCTTTGATACCATCTATAGCATCCCGGGTTTTTATCACATAAACTTTCATTACATTATACAAAACTGAGGATCTTTAAGGTTTAGTGTCTTGGAAACCAGGAACTTAAAACATGAAAACATAAAACATTATTCTTAAACACTTGAAAGGCTTCTCCTCATGTTCATCCGAGGTTCATTACTGCATCTCATAACCCGGGGACATACATCAAATGAAAGGGTGAGCAGAAGGCCCGGTAAGGGAAACAAGGGAAACATTTAACATGTGAACTTGAGATACATCAACTCTGTCATGAACAAGAACTTTAAGGCATGATAAAAAAATCATGTGGCATATCATAATAAAAATAAAATTTTTCATCACTTTAATATGTGGCTACATCATTTAACATAGACAATCATGAACATATCACCAAGGTCTATCCCCAAGGTGTCATTTGAAAATTACCAAGGTTATTCACCAAGGTATCATGAAAATTGTAATCTCTAGTGGTTACATCATTACCCAATGCATTGGAGCGCTATCAGGGCGCACCCTTAAATTTGCCTTTATTATCATGTGAGCCACATATATCATCATAAAACATTTCATAAATAACCCACATAGCATAAAATAAATGGGTTTCATTTCATAATCACAACGTTTTAAAAACTGCTTTAAAGACATGATCTTTACGTCACTTTAAACCCACGGAAAGGGAAAGCGGGTCTCATGTATATAAATCCCAGAATTGAAAATAGAACATTTTGATATATATGTGAATACCCTTGTATAAATAAGAGCTTTGAGTATTCACTTTATAACATAAAAATAATTTTGAGAAAAGAGAGAGGCATTTTGAGACGAAAATTCTACAGCATAACGGCTATGTTTCGGGGTTTTAGAAAACATTGAAAAGAGAGGGGACATGGGTCACCCACTCAAAATTGATCCATAAAACAGTAGGGGAACAGAATAAGAAGGATATATGGACATGGTAATGAAGTTTTCAGGACATACCATTTGAAATGAAAAACATGGAAGGAAGACAAAAAAAATAGATTTCTCTTATGAAAGTTCGGCAGCCTAACGGCGTTACTTAAACATCAACAAAAATGATTTGAAAAGATCAAATAGGGTCTCTCATCATGTGAAAATAAGAGTTAAGTATGATAGATATAGAGATAATTCCCCAACATAACAAAAAGTAACTTGAAAGAATTGACATGAAAGTAGAACTTCAAAACGAGAAGGGTGAAGAACCACTTAAAAATTCGGCAGCCTAACGGCGCCACTTAAAACATCAAAATACTGAATTTAAGAGATCAAATGGGGTATCTCATCATATGATCATAAAATATCAGTATGATAATTTAGAGATAATACCCCAACATAATAAAGAGGAACATGAAAGACTTGAATGAAAATAGAACTTGAAAACGAGGAAGGTGAAAGAATCCCTTAAAAATTCGGCAGCCTAACGGTGCCACTTAAACATTCTTAAAACGAATTGATGAGAGCAAGGGGGGGTCTCTCATCATATGAACATGAAATAGGAAGTAGGATGAATATAAAAGAACATCCTCCAACATAAGAACATGGAGTATAAAAGAAATGACATAAAATAGATTACTTGAAAAGAAAGAGAGAGGTCGGATCCCTTACCTTAAAATGTAACTCTTAAACCCCAAAGGTTGGGACCTTGAGGGATTGGGGGTACCTTGGTAGGACTCCTTGGGAGGTAATGAGACCAGAACTTCGTTGGTGAAGAGTGGGGAGTCGAATGGATGAGAGGATGGCTTGGTATTTATAGGGAAAGTGAGGGGACAAGGCATTAATGGCAAAGGGACACCTCATTAGTGGTTTTGGCAAAACCATGTGCTTGCCCATGGTATTTGCCCATGGTATTGGCCACTTGGGACACCTCATACCTTATCTTACTATTCATAATTCGAACATATTGATTACAAACTTAATACATCATTTAATGATGTCATTAAACACCCGTAACTTGAAAACAGTATTTTCACTATTCATCGAAAATTCAACTTTCTCAGAATAATCCCAAAATTTCACCTTAACCAAATATCAACGCTCTGATTAAAAATATGAACTCCATTTTATAAAAATAATTTTCTAAATATTTTTAATTTAATTTTTAAATAAAAACACTATTAACCGAAAATTCATTTTTTTCAGAAAAAACCCCAAAAATTACCATAGCATAATATCGGTGCTCTAAGTTCAAAAATGAAATTCGTTTTATAAAAATAATTATCTAAATATTTTTAATTAAATTTTTAATTAAAAAACACCATTCACTTGAAAAAACTAATACTTGAATAATAATTTATGAAACCGTTATTTAACCATTTTATTGAATCACATTACTTAATCAAGGTGCCTAGATTATATTAATACTTTCTTTAAGTGAGATTACAAATCCATTTGGACACATTACTAATCCTAATCATAAAATCACTATTCATAATTTACTATTCATCAAAAATTAAGTTGATCTTATTAGACTCTAAATTTCTTACTGAACATAATTGTAGAAGACCATTTTTCTAAAATCATTACACATTTTTAATTATTTAAGGTTTACACTACCATTTTTAAAATATCCTTTTTCTAAAATTCATCAAAAATATGCATACAATATTTATCCGGTCATTTGAAAATTCATAAACATCATCATAAGAAGAAATCCAAATTTTTATTTAAAACAAGGATTACATAAGGCAATTACGGTCTCGTTACATAGACCCTTATAATACCAGCATAGGACCTAAGAGTAAGGTGTGCTAGGGTGATAGAATCTTGGGGCGGCTTGGTCAACATTGCCCGAGTAGTAATTTCTATCAGTTTGAATTTCTCGCGAAGGCGATTCCGTTCTAGCTTCACATGATGAAGTTCGGCTTGGGTTTGGTCCAGAGCAAAGGCCAATGGTGCTACCTCCTTCCCAAGCTCTGTTAGATGGGATTCTATCGGTCCAAGACTACTAGGTGAGGCCATCGAATCTTCTTTCTATATTAAATAACCAAGATTACTTGTATTCAGAGACAATAATCGAAACATTTTGTTAACAGCGGTCATATTGACCGATGGTCATATAACAGTCAGAACCCAATGGTCTCATTTTAATTAAAATCATGTTTATCAAATAAAACATTTTTGTTGAGTATAAAAATAAAATAAAATAACACATGAAATCAGGAAACAAGATTTATTCAAAAATTTCGGGCTGTTACAAACAATATTTGATTAAATGATAAAAATATAATATAATTATATGTCAAAACCAATCAAATGTATAATTTATCACTATAAATTATTTTGATTAAAAAAAAATTTCTTTCAATTAAAATTTAGTATCTTTCACTATTCATCAAAAATATGAAAGTTATCAGAAAAACCCCAAAAAATTATCCAAAATAAATTTTTTATGTCCTAATTCTAAATAAGAAGTTTAATTTTTCAAATTTAATATTTCAAAGTTTTAAATATTTTATTTAAAAGGGATTCACCAATAAAAGGAGGTAAATTTTCATTTTTTGAAAAATACATATTTTATCTAAAAAATTAAATTTGTTTTTATATTAGGTCTACAGAACACATAATTTGGATGTTAAAATTATATGGAGTATATAAAATTCAAAATTAAATTATTACTTTTCTTAACTTATTATTAAATTGCTTGTTTGGTAATTTTTGGTGCACTTGAACTCGTTGTTGCCTGTAGCACAATCTATTGAATTACTTTAAAGAAACAATGTACTATGAAATCTTAGGGTGTTACATTATCTCCACATTCAATAAATTGTGTCCTAGAAATTTAAAATTGTTCATAAAAAATAAAATGTAAAAAATAAAAAATACCTTTGTGGAAAACCAACATCCGAAATCGGGTTAATAAGATTTTGTCTTAATAAGAGGGAAAGGGAAATGAAAAAGTCACCACAAAATTTGAATTCATAATAAGAGAAAAATGGTGGAAATTTGAGACACCTAATTGGATGTAAAACGTAATTATTTATAGGGTGTGATTGAAGTCATCAATTACAAACAAGTGAAAAATAAATAGAAAATTGGGGTCCTCAAAGACATAAATTTTTTATGACTTAAATTACTATTGTTTAATCAAAACATAGGGTATTAGGATAACACAATTTTTGTTTTAATATCCTTTATCTAAAGAGTAATAATTAATTTCTTCATATAATAAGAAGAAAAAAACACTTGACAAGTAGAGTTCCATCCATTAACTAATTTCGACCAGAAACTCATCTTTCACTCTAAAAGATAATATAACTCAAAAATATTCTATTTATCATAATCATATATGGTTTTCAAAAAAAATTAATTTATAATTCAACTATCAGATCATTTAAAAAAACTACATTTTACAAACTTGGACATCATGTGGGCTAGTGGTGGGTGATTCTCCCTTGTTGCCCTTCGGTTGGAGGATCAAGTTTCACAGCCATGCTAGATGTGATGGGTTGTCTCCCAACCATCGGGTTGTCTTTTTTATAAAAAAATCCAAAAATAATCTTAACAAACGTTTTAAGCTTAAACTATAGTATCTAATGTACAACAAAATCCATTACAAGCTTTATAATTTTCCAAAATACTTATTTCCAAACTCGTAGTCCAAATATTTATAATGACGGTCAATATTATATACGTAAGATCTCTTTTTTCCACATAATAACATGTTAGTACCTTCATAATGTATTCTCTTAAAACATGGTAACACCCTTAATTACCATAAAACCTTATTGATTACATTCATTCTCCATTATTCTTTATATAATACTGGATATATTCCTTATATCCAAAAATTTTGAAAAATCCAACAACAATGGAATAAAAAAACCAGTAATCAGTTCCAAGTTAGTCAAGAATATCCAATATAATTTATCCAAATCGACCATTTATTATTCCAAAATCACCACCTCAGTATCAGGACTATATTAAAGTTTATCTTTCCTTCAACCATGTATTTTCAGAAATGGTTAACTTGTTGTTGAGCCACTTTTCTTAGTACCATATAATCTAAAATCCTCAATAAAATTGTACTACAGTATGATCCTTATTTATTTCCATAATTAATACAACCAGTACATCATTGATACAACACTCAAATGACATAATTAATTAATAAAACAATATAATAAAACTAATTGTTCCTCTACATCAATGGTAGTATCATAACTTGATTATTATCCAGTAGAATCATTTCAGGTGTACTTTGATGATTGAGATATTTATTTGAATAGTGTCCCAACTCCTTGTAGATGAAGCATTGTACATTTGAAACCTTTTTCTTACCCCTGAAATAACGTACTTGGTGACCTTTTTCTCCATACTTATAACAAACTCCCATCCCCTTAATGCATTTACCAAGGTTATTCTTTCCACATATATCACATATAAGAAAATCCTTCTTTCCCTTCTTCCCTTTATCCATATTTTTCTCCACCATCCTTTTCTTCTCTAGCTTCCCTTAAAATCCATAGGATTCATAGAATTCTTTACTTATCTTATTAACACATTATATTATTTCTCCATTTATTAGAATATGTTGTAGATTATTTCCCTTATAAATTCTGGATTAAGACCATGAATTATATATATCCTTTTTACTCTTTGGATCATGCATATTGTTGGGGTTCTCATTAATTATACTAGGAAATATTTCAAAACAATGGCATACACTAGGTTTGTTTATGAATCATAATTCATAATTCTAAACATGTAAAATAACTAATGTAAATTGAAAAGTTTATACATACAATCAATAATCATAAAAATGTTTTCTTTGAGGAAGTATTTACTCATAAATTCATAATAATGGTTTGTAAAGAAAATATGAGTTATCCTAATCGTATCCCCGAGTGTCAATACCAAGAGGGTAGCAAGGACCATTTTTGTGTACCAAGATACACTAGGTTAAGTCCAAAACTCATTGTTGGATTTTTCACTCTTAGGTATATCTTCTCCAGAGCCACCTCTACCTATTTGTATCCAGACATGGATATATTTTCTTATAAAACGCACATAATATTTACACTACCAATTTTTTTGAATGTTCTTTTATACTAATCCCCAATGTATATCTTAGGGTTATGTTCTCTAATTATAGTTTATATAAATCTAGTTTCCAATGATTGTAATAAAAATCCTCTAATATCAACTATAACACCCCGACCCTAGTTACCCAGAGTTGGTGCATTATTATATAACACTATAATGATTACAAGAGATCAAGTCTCAAAATACTGATTATTTTAGTAGCCTTAGAAGTACTAGATACATACATAAGTTTTACATTACATCATGAAATAAAAAACAACAACATTGTATCCCCTTTGAACGCACTCATATCACTTAGCCTATCCGTATAGGTCAATAATAATATAACTCTTCACATTGTGGGAAAATGAAAACATAAGAAAGGGGTGAGCTCATATGCTCAGTAAGGATATAAATATAGAAGAATATATTATAAATAAGCTTAAACATTTAAAGCAATGTATAAGACTAAAACACAATCCTTTTAAAATCAAACTTCAGCATAAAATGGCAAATATAAATCAAATAATGTCATTTACTTATCACAAAGATTTTCTACTAGCAGAATAATTATATGTAATATAAATTGCTAATTTCATAATGATGGAATGCATAATCTCAAAAATCATAACCACATAGTCAAGGCCTAGTTCCAAGACTACAAATAAGCTTTTGTCAAGGCCTCTTTCCAAGAAACTATATTGTCTCATGATACTTATTGATGCATCTATGATCAATAGTGGGCTCCACCCATCACATAATAAGTCCAATGAATTCCTCATATGAAAATGCTGAAACATAACACAGACATTCATATTAAAACTAGCATAAGAAATGTTAATACTTTAACCATAAACCATGAACGGTATAAAAATAACACATCCAAAGTCAAACATATCACAATACCTTCAATAAAATATGAAGGATTTTATCATAATAAATCAACTTCAAATAAGTGTAAAATCAATCAAATGATGTTGACATAGATGAAATCAAAACTATTTGAGAGAAATATCTCTTTCTATTTTAAAATAATTTAAAAGTCACATAATTTTATAAGAAAGAAATTATTTTTAAAAATTATTTTAATATTTTAAGGGAAGATTCGAAGGTGTTATAACGGTTGAAAATATATGCACATAATGTATAAGTTAAAAAAAACATTCTTACCTTAATTTGATGAAAAGCTCATAGAGTTCCTTGTTTGGAAAACAATGGAAATATTCCTTTAAAAAAATATAAAAAGTCAAAAAAGGTTATTAATTACTTTAACCCATATTCTAGGAATAGAAAAAATGTTTTGAAATATATTTTTAAGAATCACAGATGTGAGTGATAAATAATACCCAGTAGATGCTTACATATAAACAACCTCAGATAAAAAAAGATTGTAAAATTAACCCTTATCTTTCACTCTTCCTTAGTCGAGGGTACTTTTACCACATTTATAATAGTTAATTAATTTTTATTAAATTATAAAAGAACCACATACATAAATATTATATCATATATGATCTTCTAATAATGCTTTGCTAATAATATTTCATTAGTATCATTTTTTGGGTGTTAACCGGTTCATTTTTCTTTATCTGTTTTGTTAAGTAAGTCATGTTTGTTATGGATAGGATTTATTTGATTCATATCAAGAATGATATTTATTTCTTTAACATTATTTTAAATCATAAAATAAGAATTATTCTTGAATGGTTATGATGGGAAATGAATCTCATCACGTTCGTCGAGACGGTAATCAATACGTATGCACGAGCTACAATATCATTATATTGATGGTGAAATTGTATGTAATTGGATGATATATCATATATAAAGAATAATTAACCTATTATATTTATTATTTAAATCAATTATACTCATTATTATTCCCATACAAAGAATTATGTGTTCACTAACAAACTACACCACGACATAGAGATGGTAAGCCGTACGTACGCACATATGATGACTTTGTCATTTATAGGATTTATAGAATAATGAATATTGTTTTACAATATTTATAATAACATAAATGTTTATATATGTTATTGGAGTTATTATTCTGGTATGGAAATAACAAGGAAATATGAAGTGGAATAATAAAAGAACTTTGAAAGAGGTGATGAAATTATTACCTATTCTTTGGGTGCTTCCTTTTGATTTGAATAAAAAGGATCCATATGATAGCATTATTATAAAAGTATGGAATATATGATTAATTGATGGTATTTGGGAGTATATTTGATTAGGGTTTGTCCAAAAAATGGCTTTGGAGTTGTGATTGTGAGAAAATGGGATGTACCCTTTTATAAGAGACGTGAGGGTCACTTTAGTAAAAACTTAAAATATTATTTTATTATAAAATAATTTTCAGTTTCTATTGGATCAAAATGGATTTTTTTCAAGGATAAGGTTGTGATGGGTCTAAATACTCTCAAAAAACAGGTTTTAGACTAGTTTATGTCTCCATATTAAACTTATCTTTTATATTCAACTCTTGGTTAGATAGTTTAACTTTTACCATGTCTTCTTGTATTTTTACACTATATGGTTAATAAACATACTATAAACTTTAAGGGGAACCTAAAGTGGTTAATTAATGATATATCTATCATTATATAATTCCTTTGGCCGAAACTTATATTTTTAGGAATAATATATCATTTAATAATATAGTATTTGTTTCAAAACTCAATTTTTATGTCAATTTTGACACTATTTAGTATTTGTTTTTTTTGTGAAAGTAAAAAAAAACATTATGAGTTCAAAAAAATACATTAAATAATCTCTAACATTCCATATTAACATATAAATTTATTTTGATCCATCAAAAGTCTCAATTTACATTTATTGAGTTATTTATAATATCATTTATTTCAATCTTTCATTAATAGGGTAATTATTGTATCATCATTGTGTCATAAATAAATATTATGATTTAATGTCTAAAAATTAAAAATAAAATACCATTATGTAGGAAATATATTAATATTTGTAATTAATATTTATAATCTAAATTATCTTATGTATTACCCTATATTAAAAATGTTTTTGTTATTAAAATATGAATTTAACACCTTTAACTGTTATTTAAATAAAATAATAATAAATGTCCTAATCTTATCCCAGTATATCAAGAAGGATCATATTTTATTCCTAAGGTATATTTTGGTTGTGATACACTTATCAAATAGAATTAGGATATGGGTTAGGTTAATTACAATATCATTTTTACCTTTAATTACCCTATTTACTTTTAACTGTGGTAAATAAAATTCAAATGTTACTATTCAAAAAAAAATCATTTTTATCCCATTGAACCACATTTTACTTAATGATGTAAACTGTGTCTCTAAGAGTTTTTAAATTCAATTCATAGAAGAGGTAAAACTATGTTTTATGGAAATTTGAAAATGTGCCGATAAAGTGGGTAAAAGAAGTTAAATAGTTCAATAAAATTTTATACATCTAATTCTATTATAAAAGGACTCCAATGAATTAAATCAAACTAATGTAGTTATTATTAATCTATATTTACTTTAAAATAAATTTAAATAAAAATAATAATCATTTAAATAAACATTGATTTTAAACAATAACGTAGTGTTTTTCATTAATCATCAAAAATTGAATGTTTTTAGAAAAATATTAAAAATTCACCCAAAAATAATTTTGATATTAGAAATTAAAAAATGATTTATATTTAATAAAATTAAAAACATTGTTTTTTCCTTAATTTAATTAAAATAATTCCCATTGTCAAAACCAGAAAGAAGGTTTTTTAGAAGTAAAAACTATAAAAAGATTGATATGTGTTTATGTCCAATTTAAATATGGAATTACTTATAATGACCAATATTGGATTAAATGATAAAAATATAGTTTAATTATACATCAAAACCATTCAAATAAATAATTTAACATTATAAATTATTTTGATTAAAAAAAGTTGTTTTCAATTTAAATTTTGTATCTTTCATTATTTTTTCAAAATATGAAAGTTATCTGAAAAACACCAAAAATTTATCCAAACTAAATTTTTCTGTCCTTTTTCTAAAAAGATTTTTATCTTGTAAAATTGAATATATAAGGGTCAAATATTTTATTTAAAAATGGTTCTCCATTAAAATATGGTAAAATTGCATTTTTTTTGAAAAATACTTATTTTATTTAAAAAATTTATTTTTATCTTACATTATGTCTAAGAAAAACATAATTTGGATGTTAAAATTATATGGAGTGTATAAAATTTAAAATTCAGTCAATAATATTCATAAATACTTTTTGAACAGTAATTTTGGTAATTCATGGTGGGTTCGAACTCGGTGGTGCGTGTGGTGCAAGCTAGTTAATTACTTTAAAGAGATAACATACCATGAAATCGTAGGGTGTTAAAATAGAGATTTCCTTTAATATCATATACTTTAATATTGTCATATTATTTAATAATATTTAATAAATCCAACATAAGAACCATTTTATCAAATCTTATATGATAATATTTTTGTATAAAACTCTTGGTTACTATAATTTTTGGGTTTTGTTAACACATTACATCCCATATAGTACATATATATACTGTATGAGACTATCTGATAAAATCCACCCCAATTTTTTTTTGAGAAACATCTATTAAGTAATCCTATTTGTATAAATTAGAGACTTATTAATCATATTCCATGATTTTAAAATTATTGAATATATTAAAACTTATTAGCTTAAAAAAATCAAATTTTATGATTTAAACTTCTATTGTCTACTTAAAACTAAATCTACATTAATCATCATCATCATTTGAACCATATTATATCAATATTTTTTCTAGAAATAATATAACTAAGTTCATTATTGTTTAATAAAAAATTATATACCTCTTAAGATATTATGTAAAATTCACATAAAACTCAGATTTTTTTAATTCTTTATTTTTTAACATTGAAAAATTACTACTACTATTCTTTGAGAAATTTTATTCTTTTTAAAATATGATTTTATGAAATAAACCCCATTTTATGTTTATAAATAATATTTATTTACTTTAATAAGTAATATAAGACAAATAATATATTATTTTCATATAATATATGATATTATAATTGTTTGGTAAAAAATTAATCTTAAAATAAGACTATTAAAATAAACCATCAATGGGTAGTGGGAATACATTCCATATTATGTTAACTAATACATGAATAAAAATTTATTCTTAGATATTTCTTCTCATATCTTCTTCTCAAAACATGTTATGGCAGTTAATGAATCACAAACCATTTTTATATAATTAATAATCTCATAGTTATTCACAATAACTCCATGTAGTCAAACAACTTATCTTATTATATAAGTAAAATTATATGAATATACACAAATTTTAATAAGATTCATTTGAGCTTGATAAAATACTTTTTATTCAAATAATTAATATAGTAATTATGTACTTGATTTCATTAGCATAAAATATAATATAAATCAATTTTTCATATTATTTTGTAGTCATGTATATTTACAACACATTGTGAAAAACACAATCAGTATTACATACCAATAAAAATGAATTAATTAATTTATATAATATGAATATAAGAAATTTATTTTTTATGGAATTTAATAAAATATTTTAGGTATACCTTATATGGTCTAATAAAATTTAATATTTTATATTCATTCATGAAAAGCTTGGGTTTCGATAACCTTCATTGGAATTTTAAAGTAGCATTGTTGAAATTTTCAACTGAATTCTATTATTATGGCTTTACCTTTCACCTAATTTTAATATTTATATAGTACTATAGATCATATAAATTATATTCATACTTCACACATACCCCCTATACTTTTAGGGTATTGGATAAATGTTCTCTAAATTCAATCATAATGTTGAAACATCTCCATATATGACAATTAGAAGAATTCCCTAACCATAGAAATATATTTTTAGTCTTTGTTAAAGCATGTTAATGAATTAGTTTCTATAACCAATAATGTTTTAATGAAAATATTAGTCTCACCGAGTCATTCAACATTTTCAATTATATTGAAAATTCTTTCACCTTCCCATTCATATTGAGTATATAAGACTAAAATTGATATACCCAATAATACTAAGTACATGCGTAGAGACTAATATTCCTTTTGTCCTTTTGAATATAATTAATTTAAAACATTAAATTATTTACTCTATGATTTTGTATGAATATATATTTACTTGTGTAATAAATTAAACAATAAGTTTCCAATGAATGAACATTGTTGACACATATAACTTTTATTAAATAACTAATATTTATTAAGTTACTAGTATTAATAACTACAGACATTGGGTTTCTTCTTATCATGGATTAATTAAAAATATTAGAATTATGATGATGATGAAGATATTATCTACAAAAAATCTTTTCATAGATTATTATCATGTGTGGTTAACCATTAAATATGAGATTTCATTAAATGGTATCCCACTAAAATGATGAATGCTTTTTAAAATCTATTATATCCATTAGTAAGAAAAGATCCATATTTTAATAAGAAGTAATTCTTCATGGGTTTTTTATCTCACCAATTTATTATTTAGGATGGGAATAATCCTAATCATATCATGTATGATTATTGGATACCTGAGTAGATAACCCTTTGTCCAATCCATAATATGATTAAACTCAACTATATTACTCTATTATCGTAACTTTTAGTGCTTCCTAGCTAGTGTAACCCCAAGAAAATACCATAAATAATCCAATATTAAAAGTCACAAGACAATCATACTCATATTTAAAATACCAAAAAATAATTCAAATTTACTTATGACTTTCCTTCCTAATAGAAGATAATTCATGGGAACTCATTATAAGTTCAACAATACCTATTTGAATGATCAGGCCTTTAAATTTTCTTCTATGGGATGAATATAGTACATAATATTTGTAAGGGATCTTAAGATCATTATCTTATTTCATTTAATTCCCTTTGTGTATGAATTATTCTAGTAATTTAGTTTGGAATCATATTCCCTCAAACAAATAAATATTTTTTGGGTAACTCTTTACATAACCACAACTTTCTGTTACTCACCTAAAAGTAGAATTCAAGTATATTTATAAAAATATGAATGAATCATATGTAAACTGTTTATGAACACCTAATTTAATGTTTTAGAGTTATATGAGATTTAAAATTTTCAAATGAGTAAGCATGGATCTATAGATTTCCCACTCAATTAAATAACCTACAAAAGAATAAATATCGAAGTAGTTATGTAGTATGTCATAATGTTCATATACCTAGAGATATTTATTTAAGAGATAATTAAATTCATCATAATTGTAACAAATAATATTAAAAAATATTCAATTATGAAGTTCAAGATAATAACATCAATTAAAAGTGGAGGTTATGGAAGATGAAAATTGTAATTCCTTACAGATTTTATCCTATCATATAATGAAAGACTATATCCTAGAAGAAGTTTAAAATTTTAAACTATAGAATCCACAATATTTATATTTATTTCATAATTTAATTAACTTTAAAATATGAGGGTAATATCTTTAAAATTAATAATAAATTAAAATTTTTAAACCTGAGTTAAACATTTATGAACAATTCATAAATAAAATCTAACTATTAATATTTTATAATTTTAGATTTAACATTACAAAAATTCCATAAAAGTTAATATAAAATTTTCTATATTCATTCCAATAATTTTGAATATAAAAACTTCATATTCAAAAAAATATAAACTCTTTAATATTTATCAATATGTTACATTTAATTTTTTAATATATGATATTAAATGAATTATAAACTAATTACTATTTAAAATTTTTTATATAATCTAAATATCATATTTTTAAACATTATTTAAACCATGATCATATCTATAATTTTTTTTAATGTTGGTCAAATATTATAAAATTAAGCAGCCCCTTTTATTTTTAGCAAGTAAAAATAATTATTTATTATCAATTCAAGAATAAAATATAAACATTTTTTATTTTGGCCTTATTTCATAATTTATAACCCTTTATAAATTATAACAAAATTTTTTATAAAAAGTATTTAAAATATTAACTTTTAATATTTGGGATATATAAAACTCATAAACATTTGTTTAATTAATTTTAAACTCTTCATAATTAAATAAATATATTATAAACCCTTTATAAATAAATATTCTCACAATACCTATTATAAAGATTTATAAATGTCTTATAGACCATTAAAATAATATTAATTCTAAAAAACATATTTTAACAATTTTAAAATAATTATGATTATCCTTTTGATTGAATGGGTTCTGTCTTATACACTTACACAGCCTATCTGGAAGCCCCTGTGGGAAGGTGAGTAACTCTTTATAATTATACAACTTAATAATAAAGGATTTGATAAGGATACTACCTTTAAATATGATAAACATGTAAGGGTATGAGTTTTACACAGTAGATATTACATAAGGGTACATCATTTCATTTCATAACATGGATTCCTTGTTCAAAGGTGCAAGGGTACTACATTTAAATAACCCATTTTGATACAGGTAAAAAATTGGATACCCTTATATATAGATTCTATTTAAGGATATGGTATGAGGGTATGAAATCATATACCTTTACGTATCATTAGTAAAACCATGTTTATCTTTACATATTACTATTAATAAAATATTATCCATGGGTTACCCTTACATGGACACTCATATATGGGTAACATACTGCTTATCCTTAGGTAACACATTTATGAAAACTATTTTCATAAGGGTTAATATGAAGATTAACATCACCTGAACCCTTCATGTAATGGTAATATTTGGGTATATGTTCTTGCTTAAGGGTAATGTCTTGGTAACCTTAACACAACCCATATTTATAAATTTATCACCATGTGTACCCTTACAAAACCAATTTAAAAATAAAACTACCTTTTACCACCCTAATTTGATGTACAAAAAGTTTTTATGACCATACACATATCACTCCGTATAAAAAATTGCTTAGGTTACCCATATGAATCTATGGAATGAAATGGTATGGTTTTGGGTACCACTCCATAGCTCAAACATGTAAGGGTAAACCCATTTATGATATCGAATTTACAGGAACAAAGACTAATATGTTTTTTTGTTATCTTCTTCATTTTATTGTATGTTTTTTTAAACTCAAACACAGATCCCTATAAAACTAGTATTAGGGGTGGTGTATATATTCCTCATATTAACATCTCTAATATGAGTCCCTTTAAACTAATAAAATTAATCAATTTTCTCTCTATTTAAGAATGAAACTCATTGAATCACAATAGATCCCTTAGGCAGAGACTGATAGTTTGTCACCCTTCATGTGCAAGAGTTCCCAAGAATCAGTTAACTCTATAACCTTATCATTAGTACCACTACTTGGTTTTTAATGAATATAATATTAATTATTTTATATCGAATAAGAAATTAAAAACCTTTATCTAATTATCTCTAAGCAAGATAATATGAAATAATGTGAAATATTAAAATGAACAGCTCTATAAATTTGGAATACCTTACACTAAAGAGTATCAACTATATATTCACCTACATATGTATTTTATAAAGATCACATATAGGAAAAATTCTTCCTAACTCTGTGATTTATCCATGGGATGTGTTGCATCATTCGATTCATTAAGGGGATTCATCTTCTCTCCATGATATGCAAGTATATCAATATGAAAAGAAGCAAGATGATGAGGGATATGGGTCTCAATAGTTTTTCCCAAGATTGAGGATTTGAATCCCCCCAAACCCCAATACTATCACACAGTAATGTTTATATAATCTTTAAGAATAACCCTTGGTATATAAAGATTACTCATACATTCATAATTCATGAGCGAAGGCTTTTCTGTGTTAGTGAATTCATCATACCAATTATTTTCCTCCAATATGTTTTATCTCAAGAAATAAAATAATTTATTATAACTCTGGTTGATGACTAATATGGGTGTCCAAAAAAATAAAATAATATGCTAAATGAATGAAAATAATAATTTTCATGAATATAAATTTTCAAATTATCAATATATCATATAAAAATATCGATTTAGGAATCATATCTTTCACTTTAAAGGTATAGAGATAAAATTATTTTTTAAAAAATTCTTTGAACCCCCCCCCCCCGCCAAGTAATTCCTTGATTTTTTTCAACTTTAATGACTATTTATAAAAAAGTTCATGAAAGATATTATGGTATGTGTAGTGCTTACATCACCTTTATATCATCTACAGTTTCAAGAAAATTAAATAAATAATGTTATCTTATTAATCTATGTTTCTTCTTGCTCATGTTCCAAATCCCCATGAATGATTGCTATATTATGTTTTTGAAATTTCATTGCATGATACATATGGATTGGTTCCCTAGTTCTATTCCATTCTCCAAAATCATAGAATGGTTACAGAGGGATCAGAATAATTTCTTGGTAAATCTATGATTCATGTTTAACCACATTATTCATGCCCCCTATGGTGTGATTATATATTCTCTGAATAGTTCCCATATTCTTGAAACATAGTAACAATCCCCACACTTTTATCACACATTTTTTAAATATTCTACTATAGAGTATATTGCAACACAAAAATAAGGTTCACAGTAATATAATTTTTAATTATGTATTTATAAATAACATATGAATAATGGAATCCCTGTTTTATTTCACTTTACTAAATCATAATACCTAGCGCTCATTAGCTAAACCGAAAATGATATGTTGATGACATATCTAGAGGTTTTTATCTATAATTTTATACCCAAACTACCCTTTTTAATTAAATTTTGTAATAAAAAACTTAACAACATCTTTATATTATATAAATTTAGAGTGCCAATATGAAACATCTCCTTACTACCATCCCAGTAGACAGATTGTAACAAAATAAAACCATTTGTATCATCCTAAACTAACCCATTTTCTTTTGAAGGATTGAAATAACACTGAAATTAGGTGATATTCATGGGGAACCAAATGACAATAATTAATTTCAATTGATTTAATAAATAATCAGTGAGATTTTTTGTTAACCAAATATCTTACAAACATACAATTATAATGATACGCAATAGGATGTATAATAAAAAACCATATTAAAATCAAATAGTATAACCAAATGACTATTAAAGTAATAAAAGAAGATAAAAATTAAATTTCTATGATCAAGAGATAAATAAAAATCATGGAAAAAAATTAATGTTAAACAATACATAGGGAACCAAGGTGGCACCACTCCAAACTCCAAAAATCAAATACTGCCCCAAGATCCAATAGGAGAAATTCATGAAAACGACATCATAATGCTACTTTAGTGAAATAGGAAATATTCCTATTACCTTTATTATGATAAATATAATTTTCATACACTCTATGGTTCATATGTAGTGTTGAGTATTCATCCTAGTAGTAAAACCATTATACATCAACCAAATTCCACTAAGATGTGAAATAGGTTATCTCATATTTTATTTTAAATACAAAGAATGTGAAATGCTTTAAAACCAGTGATACATACATATATATATGCCACTATTTTTTGTGATATAACTCACACAAAAATACACCCATGTCCTAAAATTATTTAAATAAACCCATATAGAAATAATTTAATGAAGATATGACATAATACATAATATAGATTCATACAATGCAATACAGTCCATTTATCACAAAATATCTACAACAGTAGGTTGTATGATGGTTCCATCCACATATTTTCTTTATTTATCATTCTTGGAATTTTTGGAAGTTGTTATTTACATTAGAAAACTATGGCAATGTATTTATTTAGTCTATATAATTTTCATCAAAGTGTGTAAGATATCAACATTCATTAAAGAACCAACAGGACAAATCCTTTGTAATATTTTTCATTAATGAAACATTACTCGTGATGCACCCAATGCGACCTACATCGCCATGAACATATTCCATAATTGTTCTTATCAAAACATCAAAGTACAAAACATAAAACAATAATTAATAATAATATTAAAGTCTATGAACCAATAAACCCATACATAGGGTAGAACATTTAATGACCCATATAAACGTGGACTTATTACTGGTGGGTCTCTCTCTTATAATATCCTGTAGTTGATGTAACCAAGGGAGTAAACCATGATAAAGTCCCTCAATGTAGTCTCAGTATCAACCACCAATCGACTATTTCACTTATGTCCCTACAATAATTTCATCCAGATATAGAACATATATTTATGAATAATGTTGTGGAAGTTCAAGGTTCTCATCATAGTTGGGAACTGCTATGCCCTTTCGGTGAGAAATGTACTCTTAGGTCATTATCAAAATCTATGATATGTAGGAGAACAATAATTACATGATAATATTTTTATTAATATTAAAAAATAATTAAAAAGGTTATCATAAATTACATATAAGTTGGTTCTAGGTCACTAACTTCAATAATAATGAATATACTCCAAGGGATTGGATATATGTATCTCCACCTTCTAGTATGAATAATATGATAGTTTCCCTTTGTGGAAAATTTAACAACACCATTTACAATTTCCTATCATACCAGGGGCATCATTATCAAGGAATAAATGTGTTAATTGTTCATGTTTCTCTAGCATGTTGAATAATCCTTCAATGTCATAATTTATATTCTACTTTCAAACTAATATAACAATAATTATGTGTATCTCCACCCTAGAACATGTTTTCCTAGGCTTAATGTAATATTATCACATCATCCCCATATTCAAACTTTTTCAAAATAAAACCATCTCTTATAATGAAAAATTCATTGAATTTATCATAAATTTGGAAAACATTCAATAGATTGTGTTTTAGTCCATAAAAAAATAATGCACTTCTTCATTTTAACTTTTTTTCCCAATAAAACGGGATCCAATGCCTTTGATTCTAAGTGTATCATCATTTCCAAAAGATAGGGTTCATTATTTATAGTATTTGAAACTCTTTAACATCTTAGTATTGGGTTTTGTGAAAAATATTCAATTTATTCTAGAACTATTTTTTCAAATTAATATTATCAGACATTGATGATTGGACGGTGATGATCAGACATAGAGCATTGAACAAAGTTTCACTTGGCATAGTCCATAGTACAAACATAATCATCCATCGATGACTAGATAGATAAAAAAATATGGATTCCTTTGAAAAAAATCTCTTCACATGGAATTCATTAATGGGTGATAACTATAGGAAATTTGATATGATATTTTTACTGAAACACCGTGAAATTTTGTGAAATATTTTTTCGTATTAATTAAATTTTATTATATTTTTCATTTCACACAATACTGAATATATATTATTATATAAAATACTATGTTTGAATTGTGTTATATGCAAGACCAACTCATGATTTTACTACACTCAACACTTTTGTTATCTTGCGGTATATGTAACACTATTCTTGGATTATGTTACACAGATTGCTGAGTTATTTTGATAGCTTCCTTTACGCACAATACTGAATTTTACTGAACAATAGTATATTATTTAAATATTATAATTTAATATAAACAAATATAAACAAGAAGTTAATTTAGAAGGTATAAATAATATTAATTAAATTATGAATATATATTATTTATATTATGAAATAATTTTTTATAAATTAATTTGAAACAAAAATATATGCTAATTGAATATAAAGGATATATGAAATTTTTAGTCCCAATGTTATTTTGTCTTAATAAATTAAATAAACTAAAATTATCGTATAATATTAATGATATATATTTGTTATATATTGAATAAACTATTTTTGATATTATTATAATATATTTTATAGGAATAATATAAGAACAAAAACAATTTTATGCACAAAATCCTATATTTTACAAAATGATAATTTTATCACCTTTTAATGGAGAACACATTTTAAATCCAATTTTTAATCATTTATATATAATATTTTCCAAAATAAAATTAATCTTTTAATGTGTGATATGAAAATTTAATTTTTCTTGAATTTTGGTTCTTTTTTGTATAAGTTTCTTGTTTTAATGTATGGTTAAAAAGAATGAATTTTAATTGGAATCAACTTTTCATCAAAATAATATATAGTGAAATTTTTTATTTTTAATTGGTTTTAAAATATAATTAGATTAAACAGTTACCATTTAATTTAATGTAGATAATTGAAATCAATTTTACATTGATTTTAGATATTAAAATGTATCAATATTTTGTGTGCCTTAACTTTAATAACTCATTTGCGCACCCTATTAACAAGATTAATTTTACAGTAATTACTACCACTAATGTGAATTAAATTTTGGAAAAATGAATTCCATATTTGGAATTAGAGTTAAAAATTATTTTAATAGGTTTCTTTTATTATTGGGCATTATTAATTTTACCTTTAGTAATTTTTTATCAATATGGTAAATAGGAAAATCAGGTAAGGGTGAACCAAAAATTTTATAAATAAAAGAAAATTACACTAACACTTGTCATAATTTCATTGAATGCATTGATTTTGACCAAAAGCATCCTTAGGACGAAATTATAGAATTTTTAAGAATCATGGGTAAAAATATGAAATTTATTATATTATATTTAAAGATAAGTTAAAAATATCATACTCATATTTTTAGCAACTAAATAATTTTTAATATAGGTTTATACAGAAGATAAATCCAACTATAAAAATTAATTTAAAATCTAATAAATTTATATTCATATTGATAATTTACTTTTAATTTTTAATGAATAAATAATTTAATTAATGTCTTGAATAATGACGTTGCACTAATTTTTTAATTAATCGAAATATAAAATGAATGATATCAAAAATATTAAAATGAATATAATTTTAAATAATTAATGAAATAAAATAATTTTCTACACAACATTGTCTTTTTAGGGAAATACTATATGATTTGTTTCTAAGTTATCACATTTTTATTATATTTTAGATAAAACATGTAATGAATATTCTAAAAATTGACATAAATGATAATATTAAATAAATAGTATTTTATAAAATGATATAAAATTAATAAAAATATAATCTTCATCCAAATAATTAGAATAAGGATAAATGTTCAATCAATGATCCATTTGGGTTCCTTTTAAATTTTATTGTAACTATATTAACCCTAAAGTTTAAATATCCATGTTGTCACTGTAAGAGTTAATGGTTTTAACTAAGGGTAAAAGCCAAACGATATAGTTAATATTGGGGGTTAATGCCAAAATATAGGGTTAATATTGTGACCCTAACATGTCAAAAAATAATTGGTTGACATTATGTCAACCCATCCTCATATTAACTTATAAATAACTCACTTTTGAGATATTTGAAGTTGAAAATTAATTTATATAAAATTAATATTTTAAAGGATTTCAAGAGTGCCCCTCCCCTATCTTATAAAAATAAACCTTCTACCTTACTTCCTCAAATAAATTCTAGACTTATAGCTTGACAAATCCATGAGAAATTATCATCCCAAAATTCATAGTTATGTTTTGAATGTCTTGGTCTTCTAAAAAGATCACCCCTAGTGTCCCTAAGAGGATATTCAAAGGAGGTTCGTTAATGAAGAGGTAATCGTCTTTACCAAATTCTTTAAGAATATTTATTTTTCTACATTGTATTTATGTATTATTTACATTGTAAATTAATAACATCAAAATAATACATATGATCAGATTTTTTTATGAATATGAGACAACCATATTCCACATTTTATCTATCCTATAACAAATGAAATCACAACGTGTGCATACAAACAATATACCATCTCCAAGTCGTGGTGCATTTTGACACTCATCACCATTTTAAATCGATGGGTTTAATGATGGAAATAATAAATTTATGTTATAATCATAACATGATATTTATTTTGTAATAAATTATATACCATCCACTTCCTTAGCTTTGCTTAATTAATGGAATGATATCATCACTTGTACGTACGTACGACCTACCATATCAATAATGAGATGTGATTCATTTAACCTATTCACCATTTAATAATGATTATAAAAATGTATATAATTTATATAATATATATTACCATAATATAATTATTTAAATGATGTAACTATATCCCATACACAATAATTGGTACTAATATGACATAACATGCATAAGAAAATAAACTAGTTTACCCCCGAAAGAATAGTAATAATGAAATATTATTAAGAAATAAGTGATAAGGTGAGGATATATGATATAATAAATATTAATATAGTTATGTAATAAGTTAATAACATTTTTTTTATAAAATTACAGTGGAGGTTCAAATATTTGCGAAGTAATCCAAACCTAAGGTAAGGGTTAATTTCACAATCTCATTATTATTCGATATTATATATAAGAAAGTATTTTCTGAGGTAAATTTATCTTCAACATCCATTTTTCATAAATATATATTTCAAAATATTCTAAATATTTGTATACATTTGATTAAAATCATTGGTTACCCTTGTATACGATATTATTAAAAAGTTTGAAAGTAATCTTTTGTTGTTTTCCTATTGTGGTACTTTGACTTTTCTGAATAGAAGCATGATAAGTATGTTTGTTTAACTTATACGACATGAATTCATTTTTATGATTTAATTATGAATTAATTCCTTGAATTTCCCCTTATATTATTACATGGTTATTTTAATATAAAATTTTTTCTCTTAAAATTTCCTGACATTTTATAAAAATAAAACAACTTTAATGAAGAAATGATATTTTCTGTAGGGCTTGTTTTCTTGTAATATCTATAAATTATTTTCAATCTGAGATTATTTTTTATGATGTTGCTTATGTTTTAATATGGATATTATCTAATGTTACCATACTTATTCATTCTATGAATGGTTTATGTTTATGAAGGAATGATATTTATGAAACCCATTTCTTTTTCGCGAGTTATTTTTCCATTGAATGATGTTTATGAAACCCATTTGACTCTATGGGTTATAATATGATATATTATTTATGATATTCCGGTACACATATGTATGAATTATTTATTAAGTTGTTGGGACCGATATCTTCCTTTAATTATTGGGTAAATATTTATATATCATGAGATAGACTTAATGGACCTTTTTCTACAAAATAGTTATATGAGTGAACCATGACTACCAAAACTATTATGGGAGTGAACCTTGACTACCTAGATGGTATGGGAAGTGAAACCATACTAAAAATATGGCCTTTTAAGTGATACCTTTACTACTATAGAACTTAGTTTTACATTATTATTTGTCTACCAAAAACATCATGTCTTATTCCTATGTTATGATTTCATTTATTAAGTTATTTATTTACTTATGGTTCAAGTATCATGAATTACTGATATTTATACCAGGATTTGTTTTTATGATCATTGATACATAGGGTATTATATTCTATGTTCATGATCATATTTTCATACCCTTTTTCTCATGATTATTTTTACATTTCTACTATTATCACCCCTTTTTAGGTTTTTTTCTCCTAGGTTATTAGGATATGTATTATGTTTGATGGGTCCAAGAAGTGTTCTAGTAAAGAAGAACATAGTGGGGGATAATTAGATAACTTATATACCATTCTGTCTATTTCCATGTTTTCAAATGCACTAGAATAGTACGACCATTGGGCGTCTATTTGTGAAATTTATTAAGTAGTCTGAAAACGTATTGTAATGTTAATGTATGAAAAAACGGTTTGTTATCGTTTGTATCAGAGAAAGGGTTTAGTAAACATTTGGAAACTAGGATGTGAAAACTGTAGTGAGATACACTAACATATTTCTAAGGATATGTCTACATATTTCTCTAAATATAAGTCTTTTTATAGGTTACAATCCCTATGTTTTCATAATTATCATGTATAACCTAGGATTTAACCCAAGGTGTCATGATTGAAATATTATATGTAATTTTCCTTGATCATGTCGTTCCTACACAATTATTATTGTTTCTCACACTATGTTTTTTAGATTTTTTCAATGGATGGAACATGAAAAAAACCATGTTAATGATGAATGCAATGGGATATGTAGTGATTATCCTACTAAAAAACTGAATGTCATGGGGGGGAATGAAAAATATTATCGCTGTAATTACAACAACTATGAATCATGATGGACATATAAATGTGAAAAGGAGGGAATAACATTCTATTGATTCTTTCAAGATACATCACCCACCTTATTTCAATGGGTCTTTTGATTCACTAGTGTCTGGATAATGAATTAGTAAAATTGAAAAGGTAATTTTGGTTTTATAGTATTTAAAACATGAAAAGTCTTCTTTTCAATCAATCATTTGGAAGGTGATGTAGATCAATGGTGGAATGTCATCCAGAATATGAGGAAATGAGATGAAATTTACTCCATGGAATGGTATGAGTTTAAGAAATTATTCTTTAATAATTACATTCCTCGTATTTATTATTTTAATATAGAAAAGGAGTTCCTTGAGATTATGAAAATGAATGATGAATTTTTTGGCACATAAAAGGATAATTTTACAAGATATTCAGGGTACACTACTATTATTATCATCCAACCTAAACATAAAATTAATTGATTCTTCATTTTTTTTTAAAATCCTAGAATAGAATTAGACATCAGAGACTTTAGTAGCTATGAAGATATTGTTCTTTGTTCTTTCAAGTTAGAAATGGATGTCAGAGTTAGAAATAAATATCATGGACTTGATAAGAAACTAAATATAGAGTTTAAATAAAAATTATAATAACCATTGTGAAATGAATATGATAATTTTTTTGTTCTCATAAAATTAAATGAAGCATGGTGAGGATTGTCATAAGTGGACTAGTAAATGTTTTAAGTGTGGGAAATAAGTTCCTCAAGAAATTAACTACTGAACTAAAGGAAAAAATATAGATAATGATGCAAGAACTGCACAAAATGCACCTCCTACACATCAATGTAAAAGTTAATAGAAACGAGGCATTATGCTAACCAATTCCCTAATACAAGAGTTATATATGATGATCAATGTCAACAATATATTAAGGAAAAAAATAAAGGGAAATCTCATGTAACCACTATTGGAAATATGGAGTTTGAAAACAAAGTGGTGGAATGACTAAATGATTTTGTATTGGAATTCAATAATAATGTTATAGAAGTAATTGTATGGTATTATATAATAATGAAACATCTAGGTATTGTTCCACTATAGATATCCATAGATATTTAAGAGAATATGATGAATGGTATTGGTAACCCTGAAAAGTGATTGAGGCAATAAGGTGATATTTTTGGAAAACTTATAATTAAAGTAAGCATGTCCCTTAATATGTGCATGATGTTGTGATAATAATATTTAGATAATGATATGTTGGATGTGAATAAGTAAATCGGATGGTAATGATTCCAGGGGAACTGATTAAGGATTTTTTGAAAAATAGTTTATGCTTTCATGGATGATGTTTACAACTTTTTTAACTTAAGGAATATATCCAATAAAATTTGGAATAAAGAAAAATTCATGTTTTCCATAAGTATGTATTGTAATACAGGTCATTATCATGTTTTAAGAGAACACATAATGAATTTATTCACATGAATGGAACATGGAAACCAAGAGATACCTTTTTCTATGTGTGATAACAATGGAATGATGATTTAGTGAACTTCTATCTTGTAAGGACCCAACCCCAGTTGCCCAAATCTGATGCCTTATTTGATTACGTCGGCATACATTCAAGGAATAAAAATCTCGAAGGACCAAGTTGTTTAGTATTATTGGAAACAAGATACATACATAATTTTAACATTACAACATGAAGGGAAACAAAACACTATTTTATTCCACTAGAAACATAATGTCTCTTATATTATGCTTTCATGTAATTCATAAATTACTTATTCATGCCCTGAGAAAATGAAATATAAGAAAGGGGTGAGCTTCTAAGCTCAGTAAGAGTAAGAAATACAACGAAAGATTATATAAACATTTAGACATGGTGAATAATTGAAAACATATGCCTTTAATAATGAACTTGAACACATTATAGCGGAACTATGAGCTGAATAAATAATGCCATAATAAAACATAATTGTGGGTATTCTACTAGTCTAATAGCCACATGATCCTCAAATACTGGCATCATAATGAGGTAAGTGCATATGCTGGACATCATAACCATATCATCCAAGCCTCGTGCTAGGAACACTAAAGAATAATTTTGTTAAGGCCTCGTGCCAAGACCATAGTTTGTCACATGAGACCTACTGATGCATCTAGGGGATATATCAGGCCCCACCCATCACATAATTAGTCTAATACATTCCTCATATGAGAGGGGATAAACATAGACATCATATACATTCATATTGAAACTATCATATGAAATGTTACTAACTTTCACCAATTATTGAACATAAAAACTAACCATTCGGAATAATATAATGAATGGTTTTAGGATAGATCATCCACAATAAATTTAGTCCAAAAAAATTAAATAAAATATGGTATATGACTTCATAAATGATTAAAACCCAATAATACCATGGAATCAACAAGATTATTGAACGAAAATTATCTTATAAAATCATTAAAAAAATTTGAGATAAATACTCTTTTATTTTAAAAAGAATATTTCTTTTGGAAAATCGTTGTATAAAAACAGAAGTAAAGTAAGATAATATTTTCATAATAAAATGAGTATTTTTATATAGATAATGGTTTCCAAACACATATGATAGAGTGCCCTTTTAAATAGATATGAATTGGAGAAATTCCCTTGAATCAAGCTTCTATTTTGGAAACAATTTTGAAAGTTCCTTTTAAAACGTGTAACTATCATAAAATAAATAAGGGTTCTGATTTGTAAACATATATATGATACTCACACAGAATATATGATGAGTACATAACAATACATAAGAATTTAATTGAGGTAATTATACAATGAATGTATCCCGAATGAATATTGGATGTTCGGGTGGAAAAACCCTAACCTTAACCCCAAACATATTCTTCCCTCAAACATAAGCTCCTGGAATATGAAATTATAATTATTAATAACTTATTTTGGAACCTATTATACATTTATTTATTCTACCATAATTCTGGTTAGTTCATCTATGTCTTTATTGATAAGTTAATGTATTGAATTTCATCGTTCTAGAGTGTTCGTTTCCATTATTTTCATATTCGGTTCACTTGTTTTTAAGTAATGAAGTTAATCTGGAATGGTTATAAATCTCCAGGATTGGAATTATATATTATTTATGAACATAAATATCTGTTAGTGTTCATTTCTATCATTTGGTTATATGTAATGAGGATGAATCATTAGATGAGAACCACTTCGATTATTTCACGGTATTTGGATTATTATGAACTAGTTTTGTCATATAACATAATTATATGTACATATTCTGGTTCCTGAATATTAATTATGTTATAATACATTTATTATAGTCTGGATAAAACATAAATATGGTGTCATGATCTGTAATGAAGAAGAAAATGAAGAACCAAACTTCAGCATCCACGAAGCCTATAAATCGAAACCTCATGGACATTGATTTTTTTAAAAAAATAAAATGGAGAGAGTAATAATTTTTAGGATGGGTCTTCCATTCACATGACATTAATCAAGTATATATATGTTACTGGAGTTATCATGATCATTTGGATAGATGAGGTAAGGAGAGAAAAATAAATGAGATGAACTTGAAAATCAACAAAATGTTAAAAGATCCCTTATGAAAATTCTGTCGCCTAACAGTGTCACTTAAAATTTCATAAAATCAAATGATGAGAAAAAAAGGTTATCTCATCATATTGAAATAAAAAGGACAGTAAGAGTAATTAATAAAATCAAACCTCAATATAAGAGAAAATAATTTCAAAAGGATAACATAAAAGAAGTATCGACTTAAAGAAGATAATGAAGGATTACCTTACCTTGTAGAATAACTCCTAGATCTTGAAAGATGGGACCATGGGGGCTTAGGGAAGCCTTTGGAGGACTCCCAAATAATTAAAACCACCATATATTTGAGGATTAAGGATTTGGAATGAATGAAAACGAATGGATGAGTGGGTATTTATAGAAAAAGAGAGGTAATTTTTTTAACAATTTCAAAGGGACACCTCATTAGTTGTTTTTGCCAAACTATGGGCTTCCCCATGGAATTTTCCCATGGTTTTAGCCACTTGGACACCTCATGTCATAAGTTACTATAATAAAGTCAAATAAACTTTTATATTTAATTATTACATCATTATTATGTCATTAAACTATCGAATACTCAAAACTGTATTTTTACTATTCAGGAAAAATTCTTGTATTTTAGAAAAATCCCAAAAATTCACCCCTACCATTTTTCAACGTGTAGAATTAAAAATTGAAGTCCATTTTTCAAAAATAATTATCTAATTATTATTAATTTAATTTTTAAATAAGGTCATAATTTATTCGAAAAATAACAATCTTGAAGTGCAATTAGTTTTATGTGACATTGAAAAATTAATTAAGATCCCATTATCATATTTCATTACAAAAATAAAATAATAATAATATTTACTATTCATAAGGGTCATATTACTATTCATATTACTATTCATAAGGGTATGTTACTATTCACCAAAAATCATGTTTGTTCTATCAGACTCAAAATGACTTACTGAACACAACTCTAGATGACCATTTCTTGAAATTCAAAACATAGAGGAGGCAAAGTTGTGTTTAATAGATAGATAATAAAATTTAATTCTATATTTATTTTCAAAACATTGGGGTGTTACATTCTCCCCTCCTTACAAAATTGCATCCTTGAAATTCACAGAATATTACTTAAAAATATTCGGGTATGTCTTTAACATAATCTCCTCAGGCTCCCATGTTGCTTCCTCCATCTTATTGTTCCTCCATAGGACCTTCACCACACGAGTCGTTCGATTTCTCAATACTTGTTCTCTAGTATCAAGAATCTCAATAGACTCTTCACGGTAGGATAGATTAGGCTCAAGTTCCACTTCTTCATAAGTGAGTACATGTGTTGGGCCTGGAATGTAATTTCTTAACATTGACACGTGGAACACATTATGAACCTTGGAGAGACATGGCGGCACTGCCAAACGGTAATCTACGACTCCAATTCGGTCCATAATTTCACAAGGTCTGATGTACATGGAAATTAATTTTCCCTTCTTACTGAATCTTATAATACCCTTCCATGAAGATACCTTTAAGAAAACATGATCACCTTATAGAAATTTCAAATCCTTCCTTCGGTTATCAACCTAGATCTTTTGCCTACTTTGAGATGTTTTGATAAGGTTCTGGATAATCTTGACCTTCTTCATTGTTTCTTCAATATGTTCTAGGCCCACGAATTTTTCTTTCACCAACATCATCCCAGAAAGTTGGTGTACGACATCTCCTCCCATATAATGCTTCATAGGGTTCCATATGAATACTTTAATTGAAGCTATTATTTTAGGAAAATTATACTATAGGTATATACTGATACCACATGGCTTGAAAATCAAGTGAACAATACCTCAACATGACATCCAAAGTTTGAAATGTCCGTTCTGATTTTCCATAAGTTTGTGGGTGGTAGGCAGTGCTCAAATGAAGATCAGTATCTAGGGCCTTCTGAAGACTTTTCCTGAATCTTGATTTAAAATGTGGATAACGATCAGAAACAATAGATAGGGGTACTCCATGAAGTCTCACATCTTCATTAATATATATTCTTGTTAGATGTTCAAGTGGTAGATCTTCTCTTATTGCAAGAAAATGTCATGACTTGGTAAGACGATGAACAATGACCCATATTGCATCATTCCTTGTAGGAGTATTTGGTATTCCCATGACAAAGTCCATCATGATATTATCCCATTTCCACTAAAGTATGGGAAGAGGTTGCAAGACTCCTCCAGGCTATTGGCGCCCAGATTTCACTTGTCGACAGACCATACATCATGACACAAAATCAGTAATCTCCCTCTTCATGTTGTCCCACCAAAAATGCCCCATAAAATCTCTATACATCTTAGTGCTACCAGGGTGTATATATAAATTGGAACTATGAGCATTATCCAACAATTCCCTTTTTAGATCAGGTATATCGGGAACACAAAGTATCTTCCCTAATTTCAAAATTCCATCTTCATATACGAAGTCACTCAATAACCCATCATTTATAGCTTTAATCTTCTTTTGATACTCTTCATCATCATCCTGAGAACTTTTTATCCTTTCTAGTTGTGATGGTATGGCAACCATTTGAAAAATAATTGATGTTTCATATTCCATGGTTATTCCCATATCCATCTTTACTAGATCCATGAAAATAAGATCCCTTTCAACTATCATCTTGATCAAAATTCCATTAACCTTTCTTCTCAAGGCATCTGTCACCTTATTTTCCTTCCCCGGGTGGTAGTGTATCGTGCAATCATAATCCTTGAGTCATTCAAGACATCTTTTTCCCCTCATGTTGAGTTCTTTCTGTGAGAAAATATACTTCAAACTCTTGTGATCAGTATAAATCTTACATTTATCACAATAGATATAATGTCTCCATATCTTCAAAGAAAAGTTTACAATAGCTAACTCAAGATCATGAGGAGGATAGTTTTGCTCATGAATTTTTAGCTATTGTGATTCATAAGCAATAACCCTATCATTTTTCATAAGTACAAAACCAAGTCCTTTCTTTGAAGAATGACTATAAATAACAAACCCATCACTCCCCAATGGTAGAGTCAATATTGAAGCATTGACTAATATTCTCTTCAGTTCTTTGAAACATTCTTCACAATATTTTATCCAAAAAAATTTAACCCCTTTACGTGTGATCTTTGTTAGCGGGTTAGCCAGTCTAGTAAAATTCTCCACGAAACACCGACAATAACCTGCTAGGCCAATAAAATTGTGTACCTCAGTTATATTTTTTGGCGTGGTCCAATCATGAATTTCCTTTCTCTTTGCAGGATCAACTAGGATCCCATCCTTAGAGACAATATTTCCAAGAAAATAAATCTCATAAAGACAGAATTCAAACTTGCTAAACTTCCCATATAATTTATGTCTTCTAAGAGTATTGAGGACAATGCACATGTAATTTTCATGATATTCATAGCTTTTGGAGTATACAAAGATATCATAAATAAATAACACTATAAAGCCATTGAATTATTCCTTGAAAACTTTGTTCATTGGATCCATGAAGACAGATGGTGCATTAGTCAATCCAAAAGGAATTACTGTAAACTCGTAATGCCTGTACCTAGTTCGAAATTTTATTTTCAGAATATCTTCATTCTTCACACTCAACTGATGATATCCAGATTGAAGGTCAATATTTGAAATTTATTGATCTCGATGCTGTTGTTCAAATAAATCATCAATGTAAGGTAGATGATACTTGTTATTTATTGTTATAGCATCGATCTCCCAGTAGTCAATACATAACCTCATATATCCATCATTCTTCTTAACAAAAAGGAAAGGGGATACCCATGGAGAAACATTAGGTTGAAGAAATCCCTTATTACTCAATTCCTTTAGTTGTTTCATTAGTTCCACTAATTCCATCGTGGCCATTCTATAAGGGGTCTTCAATATGGGCTTTGAACTTGAAATAAATCAATGGAAAACTCAACTTCTCATCTATATGATTTCTAGGTAAACCTTCGGGACACACATCAACAAATTCTCTAATAGTAGGTACATCCTCTATTTGAACATTCCTTTCCTCACCCACAATTATTTCATTTTCTTCCTCCGCAATAATTTAATTTAGTGGAGGTACTGTGGGTGGATCTAGATAAGAATAAGGTGATGATGATTCTGCTCTAAATATAAGGTGTTCTTTATCATCGTCATAAAAAATAGTAATCTCATTCTTCTTACAATAAATTTTTGCATCATGGTCCAAAAGACAATCCATACCAAGGATTATATCAAATTAAATCATGGGTATGATGATAATATAGAATGATAAAGAACATTTGTATGCCCTAATGGGAACTGATTGACAGGACTTTGTAGCAATGATACTTCCCTTATGAGGTTTTTCTAACAACTCCCTTGTTAAATCAAATTGGAAATATATAATTTTCTTAGCAAACTGGGAATATATGAAACAATGCGATGATCCAGAATCAAATAAAGAATTGGATAAACTTTAGGAAATAATTAAAGTACCTGCCACCACGTCATTAGGAACTTCAACCTCTGCAGTTGTGATTGCATAAGCTTGTCCCTCATCCCTTGGCCTTCTTTGTTGCATATTTCCTTGACGTTTTGGACAATCATTAGCATAGTGTCCCATCTCCCGACAACTATATCATTGAACATAATTGGCTTCCTTCTTCCCTTTGCAATCACTAGCAAGATGGATTTTCTGACCACATTTTTTGCATACTCCTTTTCCTTTTAAGCATGCACTAGGGTGTTTCTTTCCACAATTGTCACACGGTGTAAATTCAACTCTTCCCTTCTTCTCTGTTTCCTTATTTTCTTTTCCATGGTTTTCAGTAGCTCTATTCTTTTCTTACTTTCCATTAAAGTCATAATACTTTGAGAATTATTTTTCTATCTTGATGTCACATGAAACTATATCCTCATATAATGAAAAACTTTGGGAGACTAGTGCCCGCCAGAGGAATGGATTTAGGCCATAAAAGTATCGATCAATTTTGCTCCTTGGATTTTGTATGTAGTCCACAACATGTCTTGATAATATTGTGAAGTTAGCTTCGTACCTTGCAATATTATCATCTTCCTTCTGCATGATTCATGAATTTTATCTCCATATCTGCTCGAGCACATGTGGGAAATATTTTTCTAAGAAGATTTCTTTAAAATCCCTCAATTACATCTCTTCAATCACTTCCTCCTTCATTGTGTTTTGGATTAAGGACCACCACTGATCCACATCTTTTGATAGATGATAGAAAACACTGACGACCTTCTCTCTTTCATTACATACCAAGCCGATAAATACCTTCTCAAGGCAACATATCCACTGCTCTACTACAAACGGGTTTTTAGTCCCGTTGAACGATGGAGGCTATTTTCGCATAAAGAGATATAGCAGGGCTCCTCCACGTGGTGAATCTGGATGCTCCATACAAGTAAGGTAATTATTAATAACCTGAGTATGTTGTCCTAGAATAGGTATGAGTTTCATAGCACCAGTCACAGCACCAGATCCAACATCATTATCTTGCATCGGAGGAGAATTCCTATAGGGGACACATTCATTCGTGTGATTTCCATCTAGTTAAGTTGGCTCCATCTCTAAATAACGGTATACACCAGATTATGTTATGAATCATAATGTATAATCTTAAATTAATAAAATACTTAGAAAAAATTTGAGATCCTATTAATGGATAATCCTATATTCACAAAACTGGTTTCTTTGAGGAATATTTTACTTTTAAATCCTTCATAATGGATTGTAAAAAAATGAAAATTATCCTAAGCATATCCCCCAGGAGTGACATAACCAAGAGTGCGGCAAGGCCCATTGGCGTGAACCAGTTCATGTTCAAGTCTAGCTCAAAATGGTGTTTTCGGGTTTTACCCCTAGATACATTTGTTCTAGAGCTGCCTCTACCTGCTTGTATCTAGACAGGGATGTATTGTTTGAATGATCCACATAATCTATTCCTTACCAAAATACCAGGACATTATTCTATTTATATCCTCAAAGACTAACATAGGAAATCTTCTCTATTGCAACATTTTCTAAATGTAATTTCCAAGTATTCTAATAAACTTCCTCTGATACCAACTGTAAGGACCCGAACCCAGTTTCCCAGAACCGGTTCCTTATTTGATTACATTGGAATACATATGGGGAATACAAATCCCGATGGACCATGTAGTTTATTATTATTGGAATCAAGATACATACATAAGTTTAACATTACAACATGAAGGGAAACCAAACACTATTTTATTCCACTATAAACATCATGTCTCCTAAATTTTGCATGATAGTCATTCATAAATTACTTCTTAATTCCCGGAGAAAATGAAACATAAGAAAGGGGTGAGTTCAAATGCTTAGTAAGAATAAACAATATAGCGGAAGATAATATAAACAGTTAGACGTGGTGAATAATTGAATACATATTCCTTTAATAATGAACATGAACACATTATGGCAAAAATATGAGCTGAATAAATAATGCCATAATAAAAAATATTAATGGGTATTCTACTAGTAGAATAGCCACATGATCTTCAAATAATTGCATCATAATGAGGGAAGTGCATATGCCGGACATCATAACCATACCGTCCAAGCCTCATGCTAGGACCATTAAATAATCATTTTGGCAAGGCTTTGTGCCAAGTCCATAGTTTGTCTCATGAGACCTACCGATGCATCGAGGGGCTATAGCGGGCCCCACATGTCACAAAATAAGTCCAATTCATTCCTCATATTAATGGTGATCAACATAAATAAAATATACATTCATATTGAAACGATCATATGAAATTTTACTAACTTTCACCAATTATTGAACATAAACACTAACCATTCGGAATAACATGATGAATGGTTATAGGAAAGATCATCCACAATAAAGTTAGTCAGAAACCATTAAATAAAATTTAGTATATGGCTTCATAAATTATTAAACCCAAAAATACCATAGAAGCAACAAGAGTATTGAACGAAAATACACTTATAAAATTCTGAGAAATTTTGAGATAAATAATCTTTTATTTTAGAAAGAGGAGTTCTTTTGGAAAATCATTGTATAAAACTATAAGTGATGTAAGATATTATTTTCATAATAAAATGAGTATTTTTAGAAAATAATGGTTTCCAAAAATATATTATAGAGTGCCCTTGTAAATTTACATGAATTGGAGAAATTCCCTTGAATCGGGCTTCTATTTTGGAAACAATTTTGAAAGTTCCTTTTAAAACATGTATCTTTCATAAAATAAGGAAGTGTTTTGGTTTGTAAACATATATATGATACTCACAGAGAATATATAATGAGTACATAACTATACATAACAATTTGATTGAGGTAATTAGACAATGAAAGTATCCAGAATCAAAATTTGATGTTCGGGTGGAAAAACCATTACCTTAACTCCAAATGTGTTCTTCTCTTGAACATAAGATCGTAGAATATGAAATTATACTTGTTAATAAATTATTCCAGAACATATTCTACTTTTATTTAGTCTACCAAAATTCTGGTCAGTTCATTTATGACTTTATTGATAAGTTAATGTATTGAATTTCATCGTTCTAAAGTGTTCGTTTGCTTTATTTTCATATTCAGTTCACTTGTTTTTAAGTAATGAAGTTCATGTGGAGAGGTTATAAATAACAAGGATTGGAATTATATATTATTTATGAACATAAATATTTGTTAATGGTCAGTTCTATAATTTGGTTATATGGAATGAGGATGAATCATTAGATGAGAACCACTTCGATTATTTGGTGGTATTTGGATTATTATGAACTAGTTTTGTCATATAACTTAATTATATGTACATATTATGATTCCTGAATATTAATTATGTTATAATAAATATATTATAGTCTAGTTGAAACATAAATATTGTTTCATGACTAGTAATGACGAATAAAATGAAGAACAAAACTTCATCGTCCATGGAGGCTATAAATTGGAACCTCGTGGACATTGATTTCGTTTATAAAAATAAAAGGGAGGGAGTAAGAATTTTTATGATGGGTATTAAATTAACATGGAATAAATATATTATATATATTTTAATAGATTTATCATGATAATTTGGATATAGGATGTGAGGATAGAAAAATAAAAGGGATGAACTTGAAAATAAAAGAAAAGTTACAAGATCCCCTATGAGTATTCGGCAGCCTAACAGCGTCACTTAAAATTTCATAAAATCAAATGATGAGAATAAAAGGGTATCTCATAATATTGAAATAAAAAGGACAGTAAGAGGAATGAATAAAATCAAACCTCAATATATGAGAAAGTATTTTCAAATAGATTCCATAAAATAAGTATCGACTTAAGAAGAGAATGAAGGATTCCTTTACCTTGTTGCATAACTCCAAGATCATGAAGGATGGGACCTTGGGTGCTTAGGGACACATTGGGAGGACACCTAGAGAGGAAAAACCACAAGATATTTGAGGATGAGGGTTTTGGAATGAAATAAAACAAATGTATGACTGGGTATTTATAGAAAATGAGAGGTAATTTTTTTAATAATTTCAAAGTGACACCTCATTAGTGGGTTTTTCCCAACCATGGACTTTCCAAGGGTATTTGCCCATGGATTTAGCCACTTGGGACACATCATGTCATAATTTAATATACCCAAGTCGACCATACTTTTATATTTAATTATTACATCATTATGAAGTCATTAAACTACCGAATACTCAAAACTGTATTTTTACTATTCATGAAAAATTCATGTATTTTAGAAAAATCTCAAAAATTCACCCCTACCATGTTTCGACCTTTATAATTAAAAATTGAAATCCATTTTTCAAAAATAATTTTCTAAATATTATTAATTTAGTTTTTAAATAAGGTCATAATTAATCCGATAAATAACAATCTTGAAGTGCAATTAGTTTTATGTGACATTGAAAAATTAATTAGGATCTCATTTTCATATTGCCTTTTGAAAATAAAATAATATTATTATTTACTATTCATACGGGTCATATTACTATTCATAAGGGTATGTTACTATTCACCAAAAATCAAGTTATCAGACTCAAAATGACTTACTGAACACAACTCTAGATGAACATTTCTTGAAATTCAAAACATAGAAGAGGCAACGTTGTGTTTAATGGATAGATTATAAAATTGCATTCTATATTTACTTTCAAAACCATGGGGTGTTACATATCTAATGACTGGGATTTTAATTTTTTGGATAGATTTTAGGATTATATATCTATTGAAATATTAAGTTATGCTTCAGATAAGTTTGTGAGATTAAATTATTATCTCACCATGGGAGGATTTATGAATATTCAATAACATGTTCTAATCTTTTATTATGATTATGATAGATAGAATGGCCAGTCATTTTATTTATGATATCATGATCTACTAATGTTTTAGGAATGAAAATATCAAATTTAATTATAAGAATAATATTTAAATTGAGAATTAATAGTGGCATGATAAAGTAGAGATTTTTCTGAAATCCTGAAAGTATATCATCTCTTTAAAAACAATTATTATTTGGAAAATAATCCCGATGTAAAAGGTTGTCATGTTATCATCATTTATTATAATATCAATGACTTTTTTTCAAGACTCGTTGAGTTATGTATTTCTGACAATTAAGATTCTCCCAAACAATTTCTTTATCATACTCAATCAAAATTTGATGGTCAGATTTCCATTATATGTCAATGTTTTCACTTTCCATCCATTTATCCTATGTGGAATCCTAGTTATAAGTTATTTTGGGTAACCATAAATTTTCAAGCTTTACTTTTTATGGGATGTTTTAGAATTAAAATTTATAAATTGGGTTATATATGGAAGGAACTATAAAGTATTAAACCTTTTATGACCAAAATGTATTTCAAGGTAGAAATTAATTTTATGGGGTGTATGATGTAACACCCAGATATTTTCTGAAATATATTTTTTAAAATTAATTTAATCTTTTAGATATTTTAAATTTCACATAATACTGAATATAGTTTTTGTTATATGATAAAAACTATGTTTTCCTTGCATTATATGAAACACCAATCCCAGATTGTGCTACATGCAGCACTAAGATTAGCCTTCGATATGCACAAAAATAGTCTAGCCTTGAGTTACACACACAAAAATTCGTTTGCTATCTTTCATTACTTGTAATACTGAATTTAACTGAAAAATTGTATATTATTAAAATTTTATTATTTAAAATAATTATATATAACCTTACTGTAAAATTAGCAGTTATGAATATTATTAACTAACTTATTAAGATATATGATTTATAATAAGAAATAATTATTTAACAATTAATATGAAGCCAACATATATACTAATTGAATATAAAGGAAATATTTGAATTTTTATACTTCCAAAGTCCTTTTTTATTAATAAATTAAATAAATTACAATTTTTTAATGATATTAATGAAATATATATTTTATATATTCAATAAAGTATTTGTGATATTCATCCAATATATTTGTTGGAGTATGATAAAAACAAAACAAATTTTATGATTAAAAAACTAGATTTTTTATAACAAGGGCCTAAATTTTCTTAGTCTATTATCTAACATTCCCAATATACAAGAAAAAAGAAAAATAAAATAGAACTTATATAATATCACTTTGTAACTTTCCAAACTGGGTGCCACACACAGATTCCTCGAGATGGTTCATGACATGTCCTCAATCGTGCCTCCCCATATGAAAGTGGATATTTACTAGATGTGGGGGTCTAATATCAATCACGGGGAGACTATAAAATCTTTTTCCGGGTAAAAAACCATTGGATAAAAAATAAAAAACAACTAAATGTATATCCATAACCAAAAAAATTCCAATATAATAAGATAACTAAAACCATGTAATGGAATTTCAATGCTAAAAAATAGATATTATATGAAAAAATACATGTCTATAATCAAAATGAAAACTCAAAGAATAGATAATAAAGACTCCCAAGATGGCCTACAAACATATCATATTCCCTCATCCATGATCCATACCAATTATGCCACCTAACGTAAGGCATTATCCTTTATATTTTTATGTGATCATAAAATCTATTCGGGTTCTGATCAGGAATCCCTAGAAGGATGTGGGTAAAAATCAGTGGGCCACCACCAATGGTTTCTAAAAAAATATCCAGACAATAAAAATTTATAAAGTGGTATAAATAAATAATAATTAATAATATGTAATCAATTATCACATTATCAAGTTACTCGTCATTTAAATACATAAACTTCATCGGTTTATGAGGATACTTGAATCTCAACACCTGCTTCGGCTCACACAGGAGTCTAAACTATCCCCAAGGGATATCAATTTCATGAATTCCCCTATATCAACTCTATATCTGATGACATATAATATAATTCCATTATTAAAATTTTATATTTCATGTCACATCTGAGAATGGCATTGTAAATATTCTAGATTTCAATTCTCAATTGAATTCCATTGTAATCATTAATTAATTAATTAATTCAACAATTAATTAATCTTCTCAATATCATTAATTAACTCATTAATTAATCAATACTCTCACTATCATTAATTAACACAAAAATTAATTAATCATCTCGATCCCATTAATAGACTCAAAAATTAATTAATCTTCAAAATAATATTAATTAACACAACAACTAATTAATCTTTTAAATTTTATTAATTGACTCAATAGTTCATTAATATTCTATAATCTATTACTATTTAAAAATTTATTTCATCACATCTGTTCACTTAATTAATTTCTGAATTTAAAAATCAAAATATACCATCTCAATAGTCCCATAAGTAATTCATTAATTAATCATTCAATTCCCAATTTTATTATCCTATAATTAATTAATAAATTAATTTCTAAAACTCACAGTCCCAAAGGTATAGCAAATAAAGATCATAAAAATATATATTTAACACCCTAAATCAAGATTGAAAAAAGAAAGATCATTAAAATATAGATCAATTTCCACAATCCTAGATATAGATTCCCAAAACAAATCTATATCTGAACAGAACAGGAAGAATAAGCCATTTATAGAATAGAATAAGAAAGGAAGAGGAAAAATGAAATCATGTGGGATAGGATTCACTAGAGGGAGAGGTGTAGATCATTGATCCAAGAATTAAATCATGAATCCCAACGGTACATAAGGTTTGGAATCTTTCGCATAGGCTCCAAAATGGTGAAATTGGTGTCCGGGATGAATTGGGGTTGATTTGGGATTAAAATGGGTGTTTGGAAGTCTTTAAAAATGATTTTCATGTTAAATTAAATCTTATGCTTGGTTTTATGGTCATGGGTGAACGCTTTTCTCCAACCATATGTCTAAACCATGGGAATATTTTATATGGGTGCATGGTTACTCCAAATAGGGTTCATGGTTTGACAAAACCTGAGCCAACTATGAAATTATCCACTTTCTAGGGTTGGATGGTGTTCTAGGGAGGGGTGCATGGTTAGGGACACCATAGGCCACCTACACACAACCCTATTTGATTTATTTTTTCAATAATTCACCCGAACACTCCCCATGTTAAATCCCAAATGAAATATACTCGACAGTAAGAATAAAAATACATACAATCAACTTTGATATATCTTTATAAATATTTAAGATATTACAAAAGATTCAATGCCTTTATAAACATGAGATCTATAATTACTAGATGGTATAACACAATATAGGTTCCAATAAACAATGAGGGATTGGTTCATGACCTATGAAAAAGTTTTATGATGGCAAGATATTTACTTGAGACAAAATCAAATGTCTCAACCCATTCTAAAAAATCAAAACCATGGAGGTCTCATCAACATCCATAATGTGTTAAAAAGTATACAGATCAATAAAATGAACCATATATCCCATAACTAATAAGATACCATAAACCAAATGTATAAAAATTAAATTTATATCCTACATTATTGTCATTGAAAATAAATACTCAAAGAAGAGAGATTTATAGGCCTTATATGGTATCCCCATAGTAATAATTTTATTAGACTAGGATATTTAACCAGTGATTCTTTGGAACTCAATGAATATACATGGTAAGATTCACCCACCATTGATAAAGTGTATCAATATAGTCCATAATATTTAGAATATACTCCACCAAAATCTAAACATCTATTGTTCTAACCTCTCCTCCATCCAACGGCCCTAAAGACTTCAAGTATTTTTTATTATTGATGAATCCCCCTTTTAAGGGAAGAAGGGGGAAACCCAAATGACTTCATAGACTTAGGAAAATTACACCTGAAGGAAAAATAAGAGTGAAACCCAGAATAAAACCTAGATCAGCCCTCCCTAGAATAATGACATGTTGAAGAACTCCAACGTTTCAAGGCAAATCGGCAAACCAATGTCCCGTGATAAGCACAAGCCTGATTTGATGGAAATCACCATAACCTCCCAAACATCTAAGTGAAAAAAGAACTATAATGAAGAACTGCCATCTCTGAATCCTCCTCTAGGAATATTCCAAGTTATTTAGTCCATATGCACAAACTTCCACCTTTAGGATCAAAACAAAAAAAACAATCACAGAACACGTAAAAATACTTCACATCACTAAATCAAAGCATCTGCCACCATCTCAAGAAATAAACCATTCCAATATGACCAAATCAACCCTGTCAACTTAACTAAATCAACTACAAGAATGAAAAAGAGGAAAAGCACCAGTAGTAGAAGAAAAAGTTGACACTATAAGACCTTCACCAGAAAAAACACAACAAGAAACCCAAAGTCTCCCCCCTTCAAGCCACTATAGATCTGACCTGGAACCCACTGGAAACCCACTGGAGACCTCACCTGGGCTTGCTGGACAAACCGAGAAGCTGGAACCTCTCAATAGACGACATAATGACTATTGGAGGCAACTTGATGTGACGAAGATCCAAGCGGAGAAACTGGCGATGCCAAATATATGGGACACACCGAACCAAAACCGGTCGAAATTGCACCACCACTGCAGAATTGCACCAGGCTGCGTCATCTCAAAGCACGCCGATCCGAATCACTAGAGCAGAGCATCTTTACAGAGACTGGAGACAACACCAAACACCCCCAGATCCTATCGTGCTACACCGGAGTGAGGTTCTATCCAAGACTAGAAAGAATTACTATGGACAATCTTGGCCAGAGGGGTAAAGAGAAAGGAAATATATGAGAAACTATATCCTCCTCAAGAGAGATATGGGACTTCTCTTAGAGGCCTAGATTTTTTCAAAATCTTCTAACCTCTCTAAAAAATATACTCTGATGTCTAAAATAGTACCCCATTATCAATTCTAACATAGGAAAAACCATTGATGGAGGTCCTTGTCCCATAAGATGAATAACATGATGTAGGGTATCTTATTACTTTTGATCAATAGTGATATAGATGCAACCATGGGATCCAACTCAATGACCATAGGGGAATGATCATCCCCACTATACTTTAAATCCACTAGAGGGAAACTATAATACTAGACACACACATAAAAATACATCTATAGAATTTCATGATATAACATTAAATATAAGGGAAATGGGTTGTTATATTCCTATATTCACTACACAGACACTATGTAAAATTGTATAAAATAATTTGTTGACTCTATATATCCCCTATTACCCACTCTCAGGGTAGAAATAATGATACATATAGGATTAAATGAATCAACAATAATATAGTAATATTAAAAAAATAAAATGACATTATCAAGAATAATTACACAATCATGTTACATTGGAATCCACTATTTAAGTTATTATTGAAATTTTAAATGACCAAAAATAATATCATGATCGAGGTGCCCCACTACATTCAACCACATGAATGTTTTATGAATCATATATCCTAAAAATGATGTATAAATTCTTACATATTTTCACCATAGTCTATGATAAAAACAATAAAATATAAATCACACATTATATTAATGAAAATCATAAAATTATAACTCTAAAAACCATGAAAATCAATCCCATACCATGAAATAAAGATCTAACCATATATGAGTTAGCTACTCCTAGACATAAGGTCGATCCAAAGTCTATAAAACATTTTACCTCTATTTAGAATTCTAAAATAGTAAAATAAAAATAAACTAGGATGTAATATTACATTATTTAACATACACAACCCAATTATACTCCATCATGTCTAAACAGGTCCAATATATACCTTAAACTCACCTCCTGATACACTAGAGACATCCAACTAGTAATGTGGTTCTCAGGGTAACACAGGGAGACTGTTACCTCTAGTATAGATAATAGTAAATAAATGTGGTAGAGATAATAGAAAATATAATCCCCAATATGAAAGTATAATTTTTGGATCTTTTTTAAATAAAAGGATGGAAACCTTGAAATGTTAAATAAAAGGTTCCAGGAAGAGGTCATTCACTTCACCTATGATACTAAGAACATAACCATGTTATATCTACCCTATCTTTACATGTTTACCCTCGATGATTTTCCTAGTTGTCTACTAGATCAGAAACTCAAGATCACTTGCATTATTTATGAAACCAATTTGTGTGAACACACTTACATGAGTGAATCTACACACCCATGTCACTCACCTAAGAAACATGATTGAACCAACGTCAATGAAAAAACATTATGTTCCCGAGTACAATATTCATACTAAAAATAGAGATAATGAGTATATATTTTTCATAACTACTACTAGAACATATACCTGGAAACTTGATAAAGTGACACCCTAAGATATTGGTCTTCCATGTGCCCTAGTCTCCATATTCTATTTATGGAGATTAATTAAGATTAAAACCTAAGGGAATTGAATGAAAATCAGGTGTACATATGTTAACTAATGGGTAAAATTTTAAATTTATCTGGGAGAACACTTGTCCTCTTGTTATTAATTATTAGGGTGAAGAATTAAATACTAAATGACATGCTAGGGATCGAATCACTAATCATTCCCAAATGCCTCTAAACTAGGGGAAAAAATAACCCATTTCTTACCACCTGGGTGATTATTGACCCTACCCTTTTTATTACACCATATTAACCCTAACTTATATCAATAAAGTGAACTATAACCCAATCCTACTACAAAAGAGACCTCCTAACACTACACTAATCTAAGGAAATGTTTTACCCATTCACCTTTTTTTAGGAAACCACTTACCTTATCCTTAAAATAGTGTGACACTCCACATTTTCCCTCATATTGGAAGGTTGTATTCCTTAATGATATCAACCTGAGAATTCCTTTACCGTGGTTCATAAACTAGGGAACACGACCTCCCTTAATACCATACATAATAATTCTCAAACTTAGTTCACCCACCTGGGTTTTATCTTTTCCTTGGTGTCCTACCTAGAAACTGGCCTACATAAGGCTCCTCCACAACCAACATAGATACATGGATATCAAATGAAAACCAGTATGAATACCATTAATCATGTGTTCCCATTATGATGTGTATCTATTGAGAAACCATATTTGGACAATAGTTCCCTTAAGGTAGTAAACACCATGCACTCCCTGGATAATGAAAGTTCATATCATGAAAATTCTTGTGAGACCACCCTTATCTCATGCTATGTATCATGGATGTCGATTTTCTAGTTTTCCACCCTTTTCTACTCAATTATCCATACAATTGTATGATTATTCATTATATATATAACCCAACCAATTTTTCATTAATGATTTTGTAATGTCCTGTCCCAACAAAACACTAAGACAGTAGCAATACTGGTGGGTCACATGACTTCAAGTGTCCCTCCCCATACGACAGAGGCTACCGACCAGTAGAGAGAGTCTTAAATGGTGATAGTAGGGAAAATATACCCTCATATCCGAGAATCCTAATTTTGTATAAGATAATAAATGTAATTCAATAGTGGAGGAAATTCTAATTGATAAAAGTGAAGTAGAAGAATAATAATAAAAAACTAAATAAAAACAAGACGAACAATGCCATTATACAAGCGATGCATGCATATCCTGATGATGATACATAATAAAAATAGAATATATATATATATATATATCATTTCCATGATATATTAAAAAACAAAATAATGAAATAAAAAACTCCCAAGGGAGATCTCCACGAACATCCCATGCTCCAGCTCGGTCTTGTGCTCCTAACTCCCAGGTATAGGCTAAAGAATACAAGAAATCAACCAAGGTCCTACAAATATAAGGTCTACTCGGGTACCATAGTTAAATGACAGGTTATCCAAGGTGTGAGATATAAATATTAGAGGGTTTCCATTCACAAAGTCTACGACTGAATGGAGTCTGTTAATACAATGTAAATATGTGTGAAGGTATAAGAAGTATAATTAGAATTAGTACTAAAATAAATAAAAATAAATCATCCTAGGATCTTAAGAGACACATGGAGGCTATACATGTTTCGACTCATAAGTAAAATAAATATTTGATCAAGAGCTATATATAAAGTAATAATTATATATATAGTTTATTTATATATTAAATCCTCCTATAGGAACCAAGTGAATGTAGATACTTAATGGAAATATACCTATAATACTAGTTACTCATTTGATAGGGATGAAACCCAGGCATCCAAAACCAGTCTAACGAGCCTAAAATACCATGAAATTGGTTGCATTATATACATCATAAGAATAGTGAGATACGTCACGCTACAATACTCTGGATGGTGAGTGAGCCGCCATGGAAGCACTCTAATCAGGGAACCTAACACGTAAAGCCCATCACCCATATAGTATAACTATTTTCAGATGCCATTCTCAACACATGATGTATGTGAGTATGATTTATGACCTATATTAACACCCCTTACTATCATACACAACCTATGTATAGGGAGTATTCATATTTATAATAAATTTCCACAAGTAAATACCAATCATTCCTTATATTTACCAATCCCATATAAAAGAATCATTATATCAATAATACAATCTATGAGGTAATACCTATCATGATTTTAATTTGAATAACCCATTACAATCAAGGGTATCACATTTATATTAATTCATATAATCATGATATAAATGGTGTGGAATTTCTAACCTTTTCATTCCATTTCATTTATCACAATCAATTCAAGTATGGCATGCAATTCGATAAAATTTGGACATATAATTTTAATCTTCCTAGGAAATAAATACACTATTTCAAGCCATTACTTTTATTTGAATCATCTCATTTGGATGAAAAACTATCATGATTAATCTATTGAACTAATTAATTTCCACTTAGTTAAGAAAAACATGGAAATTCACATTAAATGGATTTATTAGGTACTTAGAAGGTAACATGGTTAAGTGGGAAATCACCTAAATTGGAAAAACCATTCCATTAGAAAGACATGTACATTGAAGTAGATTGGTCCGTTAGAGATTTATATAAGAGGTGTAGTTCATTTTATTGCTTTAATAAATGCAATGTATCAAATATTCCATATACCAAAACATGACATCAAATCACAGGGAACAGGAAAAACAAATAATCCAAACATTTTTAAACCTAAATCACCAATTTTTCGTTTTGAAGACAACACAACTCATTCAAGGGGTTTTTTTATAAAAATATGACATTATTATTTAAAAAAATGATTTATAACATGTAAGCATAAAAATCAAGTGTTATAACTCAATTCACTTTAAATATTCATTTTATAAGAAGTACCAAATATGGAAAACAAATTACATTGGATCAACATGTAATTAAAGGGTTTCCATCATCATTTAGGCCAAACCCTATCATGGTAAAATAAAATATTAAACTAATATGAACACTTTGATGATGTTCTGGGATTTTAATCATTTAATTAAAAAGGGTAATATTGACTTGGAACACCCATGGGGGGTCTATAAATGGTAAAACCATCATATAAATTCATAAAAATTGATCAAAATGTAATTAAGAAGGTGAAATGGTCAATTTAATATGATGGAACGCATTGTAAAGAAACAACCAGAAAAGGACAGAATGTGGTACCATGACACGATCATAAAATGATTGGAAAATAAGGAAAAATAGATAGAACACCTACCTCATACTTAGGAAAACCAACTAATCCAATATCATGATCTGATTCAATACACTTTAGAATACATATAAGAAATAGACATTCACACTGAATAAAAGGAAAAAAGATCACAAAAAATAGCACAATTATTGGAACAAAGAACTTGAAAAGGATTATAAATGATTGGAATTATTACAAATATAGATCCATATAGACTAATAGAGTTTGAATCGAACAACAGATGAGAGAGGTATCAACATGCGTAGTTTAGGCATAGTGGAGGAAGACCCACAACTACAAGAGAGACTCACGTGACTGCTAAAGGAGAAGGAAATAAGGAAATGATATTTTAATATCATTATGGAAAAAACTATCATTTCACCCTAAAAACTAGGTCAGATGGTTTGGCCAAACATTGGGAAAACCGTGTGGCACCCATTCTTTATGAAATCACTGCACACAATTTGGGCATCATGGTTACCCTAACCATGTACCAACCATTCCATTAAGAGTGTGAGTGTAATGCCTAAGTGTAACTACCCATGTAATAAGGGTGCATAGATTGGATAAACTGTGTGCATCCCATGAATGGAATTTCTGATCCTCTTATATAAGCTGCGTGGTTAGCTATTGAGGGTACACTATTTTAAAAAAACATACACCCAATGCAGAGCCTCCATGCTTAAGTTTTCATGCCCCATATCTCCTAAAACTTGACAACGTCTCCATGGAACATCTCGACCCTTCATCTATGTATAAAAAACACAATGAAGTGTTCCAGCTCTTGGAATTTGGTTATGAATATCAGTTTAAAAAATGGAATATACAGTTAAAAAAGCTCAAATTCCTTTGTATTTTAACCATGGTTGAAAATAAGAAACATTAAAACATCCCCACCAAATAAATTTCATCTATGAGAAGCCTTCAGAAAAAATGAAAGCAACACACGACCTATAAGGGTCACGAAGTCTCATTAAAGTGACAATTTTTCATTTTCAAATGCCCAACACACCTCTAAGAATTCATTTAAGCCCGCATAACATAATCCATCAAAACCAAAGACAACAATCCTCTTCTAAATGAACCAAAAAAATGATCTTACTTGAGCCTATTTAGTTAGGGACACTATTGTGTAATTGTCTAATTAATCATCTGACTGAAGGTGGTCCCCACATTAGGATTTAATGCCAAAAGGGGACCAATATTAAACCACGGTATCACCACCATTATAAGTGACTCTGAAAGTAAACATCAAGCATTATAATTAAATTATCATCTTAATTTTCTTAACTTGGGGAGAATAGTTACATCCTAGGTAAAAGAAGAGACCTCACCAAGTGAAATGTTCAAATTCCAATCAAACAAGTTGAATTTGACCACACACACTATCCCTTAAATACATATCCATCCTTTTTAAAACCACACCATCTATAACCCAGAATCATGATTAAAATATTTTTTCACCAACTCTACACATTAAACAAGAAGGATAACTAGTCAAGCCACCTCTAACTAACCATTATCGAGATTCTTGTCTTAGATGGTTGACACATTACAACCAAAACTACAATGCATTATTCCAAGTCATCGGGTATTTACAATGAACACCTTCACTTAAGCCCATACCTGACTTCTAGTGATGTTTCTTTGTCAAACTATCTCTTAACCATTTAATCTGTCATGCCTCAACCCTAATAGAGTAAAAATCTCGATCCATCCCTCTAGAATTGTTATCGCTTATCAAACAACATCTCTAAGCCCATCCATATGCCTGGGTGTAACCATAGATTCATTAAAATGGATCCCTAGGAAGAAACCATAGTAGTTCATACCCAAGACATACAAAATAGACATTTGTACAGGGAAAAGATGTCCACATTAGATTATAAACTCCTCCCGGAGAATCATCCACCTAGTGGTCAAGTCAAAGATTAATGACTGGTGCCCATGATTTCATCCATGGTGTTCCTACATAGGAACCCAGGTCCACACTAGGATAACCAAAACTAAAATAAAATAATGCATACAAAATGAAACCATATATAGATCACACCTCAAGCCCTATAACTTCTAATTCTTTAGCACATAGTAAGGTTTACACTCTCTTAGTGAATCAATGATGATTTTATTATGAGAACGTGATCGTATATTTCAAATGATTACACAATGTACAAACCAAGAAAGAAAAAAATAATGGTTGAACCACTCCTGATGTACATATTGAATGGAGCTTGACTTTACCTACTAATACAACAACATTAACTGAAGCACGAAACCTTCAACACCCAAGGAATCAGATGATAATTCAATATTTAACAAACAAAGCCCATAAAAAACCAATTGTGTTTCTTATTGATTGTTTACACATCCAACCAAATCAATGTTATGATGATGAGTAAGCACTGATAGGATTCAAAACTCATAAACCTCAAAGAAATTCATGTGAGACTGACCATTTTCAAATTGTTCTTTAAGTTGTATTCCTCCTACTAGTATGGACATGAATTTGATATAACAGAAATGACACATTCCACTTTAGGATTGTCTTAGTCACCAAAAGAAGAGAGAGGTCATCCACACATAACCACACTTGTTCATATTCCCCTTAAGCACAATGTTAAAGCATGAGAACTAAATCCAAATCAAACCAACCAGCATGTCGAAACACTCGAGTCTCAAGGGAGTTCTCCTAAGTATTAAGAATAACTTGATTACCTTAATTCCTAGGTCACTCTATCATGAAGATGACCTGAGACCATACTTAAAAGCTAAAAACTCAAATATATCACGGATATCAAATAGTTATTTATATCATTTAATAACTCGTTGGGTTACATTTATGTGAATGGATAATACCCAGTCATTTTAGAAATAATATGAAACATCTTCAATTCTACCCATAGCCTATCTTATATAGGTATTAATGTATCTGATGGTTTATACAATAGACTTATCATAGAGTTTTATTTCACATTATGGCCATTAACTAGGATGAGAGCGTACCATGTTTTCCATCACAAAGGAAGAGAAAGGGGCACTCGACCTATAAGTGGCTGACCATGTACAAGGCATGTATTAACCTTTTAAACCGAGCATTACCCGATCCTCACATCCATAAAAAGGCTATGAAAACATAAATACCCAATCAAAAAGGGCATAATTTAGAAGGAAAGATTCCTTCTATGGAAAATAAAACCCAAATGACACCAAGCATCATATGATCCTTGGATTTAGCAAGGAATTTAAGCTTTAAGGGTGATGCCTAGCATTTTATATCCCCTTATGTGAGAAAAAACATCAACCCTATCACTAGGTCACACTAACAGAAGTCAGGCACTCATGAACTTATATTTTTAGAGATTGATAAAAGAAAAATAAAGCCTATGTAAAACACTCATGTTTCCATTCCAATGAAACTCAAAGAGATTCTGAATCTACACATACACAATTGTCTAAACAGAGATAACCATTTAGGGTTCCATTTTGGGGTCATTATATTGATTTAATTTCACATTTAAACATTTTAAATATCTAAAATAGATCATTAATAATAACATCAATGTCTTATCCTAATTCCTTTTTTATCTTTAAAAAATTAATGACCTCCCATTATATATTACCCAATTTATCTGTATAAATTTGTTTATGTTAATAAGGTGACCTATGATAGACCCATTAAGCCCATCTAGGTACATGAAAATGAATCCCAATAGTAGTATATTAATTATTAAATTTTTAAAACAACAAAATAGTTCATTTCATAAAAAAATATTTGCAACTACCCTACTAGGGTCCAGTTCTGCATTTAAGAACATAACCGATTCATTTTAGATTAAAATTAAACAACTCTTTTGTTTCAACCATTCAAAAACATATATGATGATCATATAAAATTGGTCAATTACATGGGTTTCAAACCCCAATATATAAAAAAACCATAAACATTTTAGATCCAAGCCTAGAACCAATTTAATTGAAACTAGTCCCATTTAAAATTATAACATGATAAAATATAAAACGGTTCAGTCATATGGGTGGAAATCTAAAAATCCATACGGTGAACATACACTTTACATCATATAATATGGATCACATTAATTGAAATAATTCCAAAATACCATTTAAACATTATAATCCTTTTAAATTTTAACAAATGTTTCTAAATGTGTCTAATGCTCAAAGATTGTTCACGTATACGAGTCACCTTTTAGCAATTATAAGGCACCTATACACCGTATAATTAAAAATTGTATCATATTTAATTAAAAAAAAATGTATCCTGTAAAAACATTTTATAACATTAAAACTATCCATGTTATAACATGTAGTAAACATAGAGAATCATTCTAATAAGAATAGAGTACAATACAAGTCAAGAATTCTGAATAGGCAGATGTTATGGAATATGCAAGTAGTCATGGTAAGGAATTACCTAAACAGGTACCGCTTTAAGCATGTTATTTGAATATATAACATGGAATATAAAAATGTGATGATAAAATACCCAAATATAAATACTTATTAACAAAATAATGGTATAACACTCAAGGCATGCAATCAAATTAGTAGGTAGTTGTACAAAAAAACTACATGGAATGGAATCTATAATACATGGTAATTTCTATGTGACAAATATGGTGGATGAAACACTTCATCCTTTATAAAAAAATCCTATGGAATATACCATAAATATCATAAATCAATATGTGGGGAAAAGTACAACATTCAGTCAATGTGAAATCATATAAATTATAATATCGAATAACAGGAACATCAATTTCTAGCCCTGGAGATATGGTTATTTTCCCATTGGTGGGTGATCTATCACATTCATGACAATATGAAAAATTCTAAAACATTACTATTAATATATCAACCTACCAAATATAGTAAGAAAAAGTAAAATAATCCACCAAAAATGCAACTTTTTAATGTCCCAACCTGAATGACCACTAGGACGATAATCAGACTGGTGGGTCACATGGTCTGAAGAGTGCCTCCCCATATTCCATATGCTACTAACTAGAATAAATTGTATCATAAGGTTATTATGGGTATACTAAACCCTCATATCAAAGTAGACCAATTCTTTATTAGATAATAAATAGTAAGCAACAGTGGAAGAAATAATAAATGAAAATAGTGGAGTGGGAGAATAATAATAATCAACTAAATATAAATAATATGACCAACTATATTATACAAAAATCCATGCAAGTTCTAATGGTGATACATAAAAAAAATACATACAATGGGTTCAAGATACAATATAGGAAAAAATAATGAAATGAAATTAAAAACCCCATGTATGATCCCTGCGAGCATCCTCAGCTCGAGCTTGGTCCTCTACTCTTATCTCCTCGGTATAAGCTAAACATCACAAGCAATTAACTGGGGTCCTAAAAATAAAACGTCTCCTTGGTTACCCTCATGAAATGGAAGAATGATCATGGTCTGAGATATAAATATTTTAAGGTTTCCACTAACATATTATACGAATGAAGAATCTTCGAGTGTACAAAGTAAATAAATGTTTTGGCATAAGGAGGATAATGATAGGCAATGCATAAATAAAAAAACAACCCACCTAGGTTCATAAGGGAAACCCGGTGGCTATAGAAACATTGGATCATAGATGGAATACATGTCTGATCCGAAACTATATATATATATAAATCATTATATATATATATATATATATATTTTTAAATTTTCATCCACATATATGAACGAAGTGCACACAAATTTCTAATTTCCATATACGTGGAATACTAGTTGCTGGATGGATCGAGGTGTAAATAACGGATCCATGACCAATCTAATGAGCCTAAAAACCCATTCATTAAGGTATATAACCTACATATCAAGAAGTGTGAGGTACTTCATTCTAGAACAATATCGATAGAGATTGTTCTTCCATGGATACCCTCTAACCATGGTACGTGGTGCGTAAATACCACTGCCCATATAGTATCACTGGTGTGAGATGTCATGCTCTACTCCATATGTAAGTGAGTGTGATTTACCTCCTAGAAAAATACCACTTACTATCAAACACAACCTATGTATAAGGTGTATTCAAATTTATAATAAATATCCATGAGGCAATAACAATCTTGCCTTACATTTATCAATCCCATATTAAGGCATCATTATAGTCATAATTCAATCCATGAGGAAATACCTCTCATGATTTTCATTTGAATGACCCATTACAATCAAGGGTATGACAATTTTATAAATTCATATATGAATTAAATAAATGGCATGGACTTTCCACCATTCAAATTCTATTTCAATTATCAAAGTCCATCAAAGTAAAAAAATGAAATTAAATATACGCAAGACATAAAATATCAAAAAAGAAAGGAAATAAAAACATCATGTCAAGCCATTACATTTATTTAAATCATATCATTTCAATAAAAAACTATCATGGGTAAACTATCCAATCTGGTACATTCCCCTTAGTTAAAAAAACATATAAATTCACATTACAAGTATTAAAGAGGAACTTAAAAGGAACCATGGTTAAGAGGGAAACCGCCTGTATGGGAAAAACCATTCATTTACCAAGATAAGTCCATAGAAGGATCTTGGTATATTATTCATTTATATAAGATGTTGATTTAATTTTATTACTTCAATAAAAGATATATCTCAAACATTACATATACCAAAACATGACATCAAAGCACATGACCGGGGAAAAAGTAACAAATCGAGCATGATTTAAACGTAAATAACCACTTTGTAGTTTTGAAGAAAACACACCTAATTTGATGGGTTTTATTATAAAAACATGACATAGTTATTAAAACAATTAATTTATCACATTTAAACATCAAAAACAAGCACCATAACTCAATTTACTTTATCGAGGCATTTTAAAAGAACTACCAAATATGGAAAAATTTAAAAATGATAAACATGGAATTCAAGGGGTGACATAATCATTTTATCAAAAACTTTATAAAGGGTAAATTAATTATCATATTATGTTGAATTATTATAATATTTTATGATATTTTACTCGTTAAATTCAATAGTGTATGTTTGATTTGGATCACCCATGGGGTGTCCATAAATGGTGAAACCATCCTCTAAATTCAGAAACAATTCTCAAGAGGTAAGTAACAAGGTGAAATGGTATATTATATATGAAGTAACCCATTATAATGCAGTGATTGGAAAAGTATTGCATTTTTCATGATAGAAAATTCATAAAATGAATGAAGTCTAGGGAAAATACATATACCGCCTTACACATACTTATGAAGACCTACCCATGTAATATCGAATTTTGATTAAATATTGTGTGGAAGATATTTATGAAATGGAAATTCTCCGCCAAAATATGTAAAATGTTCTTGCACCAAAATAGCACTATAGTTGGAACTGTGATCTTTAAAAATACTAGAGGTAAATTGAGTGCTTATTGATGTAGATCCATAGAGACTGATAGATTTTGATTTAGACAAGGAATGAGAGAGGTATCATCATGCATATGTTAAACATGGAGGTGGAAGACCCATGGATCAATGAGAGACTCATAGGACTGTTAGAGGAGAAGGAAAGAAGGAAATTATATTTTAATATCATTAAGGGAAAAATATTCATTTCACCTTAAAAACTGGGTCACATAGTTTTACCCAAACTGTACCCCAAATGTGATACTCCTATTCCTTAAGAAATCACCTTGCATAGTTTGTGTTGCATAGTTACCCTTATAGTGTTCCAACCATGTGGTTATTAGAGTGAGGGTAATATCCTAGTATCACAACTCATGTGAGAAGGGTGAACGATTTATAAAAACCATGCACAACCTCTGTGAGGAATTTGTGTTCATATAATACATGACACATGATTTTCTGCTGAGGGCTACAAGGTTTAAGAAAAATTATGCACCCTAGGGAAACCCTCTAAACTTTTCCTTCTGGGCCCCGACTCTCTCAAAACTCAATGAGACCTCATATTATGCTCTCTGGACTTCATCCAAATAAAAATACACATTGAGGTTTTCATAAAATCAGAATTATATTTCGAAGCTGGGTTTTAAAAAAGGCCCATCCAATAAATCCAAAAGTTTAAATTCCATTGGATTGTTACCTTGGATAAAAATATGATACATTATAGATTTCATCACCATGTCTCATTAATGAACTAATGAAACCACATTAGGGTACAAAATGAATAATCCCCAACTTCTTCCTCACTAAGATATACTCCTCATGAGTCTAGTGGTCATTCCTAGTCATATTTGTAGAAGATGAAAAGTGGATGTCTGCTCCTCAGGGAAACATATACCTAAGACCCACACATATCCTTGCAACATAATAGTATTATAGTAAGTGTATCCCATAAATAACCCTTAATAAAAATATTAGTATTCCATATCCCCCATGGGTAAAGTTATCCTTGTTTAATTTTTAAATTCTAGTAGTGTATTCATATGTTAGTGTCCTATTAGTTAAAATCCGAAATCATTCTCTTATTAATGATATAATCCATATAATCCACTGTTGTTAGGAATACACATGGTATGCCCATTCATGACCCCCAAATAATTTTCATGATTCTATTATCCCCATGCATCCATACTCAAGTGACCATATTCTTTATGAGCTATCCTACTCTATGGGATAGATTCCCAATGAGGGAAATTCTCAGTACTCCACATTCATTATGAGACACCTAATAAAATATCCTTTATCCCTACATGCAATCCTTCTGAATGAAATATATAAAATATGATATACCTACTCAATGATACATATTCAATGTGATCTATCCATCTCAATGGGACATATTCCCAGTAAAACTTCTATTAAATCTAAATTATTCCTTTTGAGATAATTACAAAATGGTCCATATTCATCATGATACATCTTACTCTATAATCCATATTAACTGTGAGTTATCCATGCCTCTTATATTTTTATACCATTACATTGGATGTACCAAGTACCTATGGGTATCCCATGAAGAATACCCACTCAATACTTTTTTGTGACCCAATTTCCAACACATATATCTTCACCACATGATGAAAAATTTCATAGTACAGTTTTATCACATAACATCGAACATTAAAACTTGAATAATGTAGGATTTTATTCATATTGACTAGGATATGTAGGATAGATTCCTGAGGTTCATTCATAATAACCTTGGTGTTATTGTTTCATATCATTAAAATAAACCACCTTAGTACTTGTTATATGATCTCAAAAGGTAGAATGTGTCTAGTTAATTGAAACACAACTATTTCGGTTCTGATTCCCATTATAGGTATATATAAGAGTCCCATCACATGGTCTTGATACCAACTCCATAAAACCATCCACCTTATTAGAAAATTATAAATTCCGTATTTCTTAGTTGTGAAATATTAGATACAACTTAACCAACTCAAAATTAAAATCATTAATAATAACCTATGATACATACCAATGTTCACAACGACATGTGGTTCTAATAAAATCATTTTCGTTGTGGAAACTTGTACCGTGATGAGATTCAAGAAATATTAATGAACATATCATAAATACAGAGGAGTATCCTAAGGTAAAAAAATAATAATTCCCCTCAAAAGGGTGAGATAATATCAACCTCTTATCCCATTGACTAATTTACCTTCCACAAAATCATTGGTATAGCCTAGTAGCCACATTCCTTTAGAATTTATGTATATGACAAATACAAAATTATTGTTAGTATAAAGCCTTAAAAATAGAATAGTGAGCTGGATTTGAATATTCTACCTATGTAGGTGATAAATTGGACATACTATTATTTGTGAAGTTACATTGATGGGTTTCTTATTTATGGTTATTATTTTCCTCAATACACTTTAGAAACCTTTAAAAATTTCATAAAATTTGGATAATTATTTCGACTTACCTTAAATACTTTTGGACATATCTAGATACATCTCATATAGTATAAGAATGTTAGGCTAGATCGATAACCACTATTGATATCCTCATGATAATGATACACACTAGCCATGGATTCAAACTTATGACTCAGTGGAGATGAGTGACATGACCTCTCTATAAAAAAAGAAATTTTTTCCAACCTGTTTCTCCAAAATGAACTGATGAATGGGATGATCAAGGAGTACCATATCAACATCTATATCCCAACATTGGATGTATCTCATGATATCCTCTAGGATGAAACTACCTTTTAATGGTCTTATCAATTATGGGGCATGAAGAAACATGTGGATCATTTAACCACATTTAAGTACTTTTGGAGTCCCACCCCAATGTGTGACACTACTCATATCCATTACATTAGGGTGGTGGAGTATAATATCATACAAATTCCAATTACTACCTAGGAGATTCCTAGGTGGCTTCCTACTAACCACCACCTCCACTGACACCATGAGACCAAAACTCACCAAGAACATACTAAGGAATCCATCTATGATAAATAAGTATAGTCATTAAGAATAGGTTTCACACCAAGTGGTCTCATTAACAATAAAAAATATGATGCTAGAGAATATTATTTCAATTAAATTCTTACTAATGAAGATTTAAAAAATATCTTAATGGTCAATGAAGAGAAATAACATATTCCTTTTGACACCAACTAGACCTGCTAGCATATCCTTACATTGGCTTAATACACTCATTATCATATCTTGAAAACTATTATTGGAGAATACAATATATCCATTACCTCATTGTTTGAGGGATTTTATCAATATATCATCGCAGATACCCATAAGTAAGCTCATATTATATATCATGGTCTGTAGTATGGTCAATATATCATCACATGAAATGATGATTATGGAATTATTGTATAAAAATACTTTAAGTGTTTTCTAGCATATCTTGGAAGTCACTTCATGGTAGGATCATACCACAAGAATGGCCAATGGGTTTCAGTGGAATGTCCCAATAGTATCATATGAGAAGGATCATAATCTTTCCTCCACTACTATAGTTTTCTATCATATCATGGAAATTACAAAGGGGTTCAATAATATTCTTTCTCCCATTATAGGACTACAAAAATGTGTTATGGTTACATAATATGGTCAAGATTATATCCATGCTAATGTATATGAAAACCATAATCATATCTCTATGGAACCAAATCTAAGGAGAAGTCCACTATTCCTGACCATACCTAGGAGTCCCATTAACATATTTCAATTGTGATCGAATACCAGAAGCAGGATTGAATCCCCATTCCTACCAAAGAATAAATGAGATAATTAAAAGTTCTATAAATCACTCATGAGAGATATCAACATATTAGTATGATAGATGTGTGGTCATTAATGTGGGTATAATTTTATAGTAGTTGTTTCCCACATAGTTATAATCTAACAATGATTGAGGTTCTGACCTTAGTCACTTGGTTATGAATATCCAATAGGACTTATCAAGGGTATCATATCAGTCAAGATAAGACTCTTACAGCCACCATAATCAACATTAATATTCTTGAGGACCATCAACACATTTATATAGTAGCCTATGAATCTACCAAATCCTCAATAATAAAATATTTCAGCAATGGATGTAGAGTTATATCCCATGGTACTCATGTAAAAAACTCTATACATATTCCCTATAGTATTTTCCTTGGAGTTCCTTCACATAGTACAAGATATAGGGGCCCTTTTCCCAACAAGGATTTCAGTAGTCAATGAGCTATTCCCTCTTACTATGACATGAAAAATCAATAACCATATAATTCTTCCTTATGGTAAAAAATCCATTAACCATGGAGGTCCACCTCCTCGTACTCATTAAAAAGGTCCTCCCCACAATGATATTTCTTCTCATCATGATGAAACTCAACATGTAAACACTATTATGTAATTTTGAATATATCAGAAGGTAATTTTGAGATTAAGTCTTAGGATACTATGTGTGTCATTGATGTCAGGTGACATCTAATCCAAACTGAAAGATAGTATAGGGATATAGTCACCATCTATATCTCCCCTTGACCAATCATTATTCAACACAATTAAGGATATCCTGAATGACTCCACTTCCTAAGAAGGCGTTGTAGGTAAACAGACATTATGGTTAGTTTAGGGTAAGAAAATACTCTCTAAGGTTGAGAATAATTCAATGGTAAGGTGGAAGGAACTGGGTGAAGGAAAAATACTATTCATTTTCTAACCACTATATACCCATGGTCCAACATTCAATAGTCATTGAGGGAGGAATTAATAACTCATTTTCGATAGATCCTTTTGGAAACTATCCACATTATCAAGTAAGAACAAATTTATTATGTGTAATATGATAACAACATCAAGGTGGTGATGAAGATCTGCTAAAATGTTTATTCCTCCTCATTCTCAGTTTCCTAATACCCCAATGAGGTAAATATTGTATTAAAATCCAGATTTCATTCCTCAATAGGATGTATACACTCCACCTGATATTTAAATATGCCTCACCTAACATAATTATTAGGGGTTCATGATAGAATTAGTCTCTACACTTCATCATACTCACTGGTTAACCCATATCATTTGGGAGCATAACATGTAACATCATCTCATTGGATAAAGTCTTGGGATAAAGATATAAATAACTTAGCTAGCTTATACATCTAAATCCCATTATAATAAATTTTTGAAATGGAATATTGACCATGAGCGAGCTGAAAAAGCAATGTATTTTACTTTATAATTTTTGTAAATAAACATTATTTTCAATAGCTTTCTCTATTGGGAACATCAAACTAAAATAAAAACCTGTTATATTTATACCAATAAAATATATCCTTCTAATTAGTAGGTGTGTATATTAGAAAAAAAAAATTTAAATTTATAAATAAATAAATAAATATATTAATATAGAAAGGATAATTTTTATAAATATAATTAATAATTTATTGTTTTTAAGAATTTATCAATTTAGGTTCTGTATTTTTTATTAAGGAAATATTTTTATATCACTATTAAATTATGATTTTAAAATAATTAAATACTTATTTATCATTTATAGTGTTACTATTGTTTATAAAAATTCGGATGAAGAAAAAAAGTATTTTAAAAGATTATTTTCCTATAGAATCAATTTCTCATTTTATTTTATGATTTTATTTGAAAGTCAGAACAATAATTATAGAAAGTAGATTTCATAAAAAAACTTTTTTTTGGTTTTAGTATGTAAATTTCATTTTAACATAATTTCATTTTATTTTCGTAAAAGTTTGATTTTTAGGTGAATCATGAAAAATAACATTTTTATAAACAACATCACTTTTATGAAATTGTTACTATATAAGTGTAAGGCTAAAATTCATGAGTCATTTTTGTATAAAAATATGTTCTTATTGGTGAATTTATAATTTTAATATTTTTTTATTTTATAAACACATATTTTACATTTCAAAACATATGTTATAATTTTTAAAAAAATTATATTTAACATATTATATTTTTATTATTTTAAAAATAATTTTTATCTGTTTTATATTTTCAAAAAATTAAATGGATTTGAAATTTTTAAATCATTAGGTACTAATTACGTAATAAGAGATAATTTTCATGGAATTAAAGATAAATTACCCTAGTTAAAAACTAGTTACTATAGTAAAAGATAAAAATGATAGAAGTGAAAATATAATAAAAATTAATTGTGAAATGAATTAAATTAGGTTTGGTAATTGGTGGTAGAGGGGTATATTAGCATTATATATTAATATTCTCATTTTTTTCTCAATTTTTCAATGAGTTTACTTGAGAGTGACTTCCATAATTAATTTTGTTTGGGTATTTACTCAAATGAAATCCCTTTCCACTTCTAAAAGGGGATCTCTTATCCTCACACCCCCTCACATGGAAAAAACATTATTTATATAAAAAATATACTAAAAAATAACCTAAAAATTTCAATACACCATTAATAGTTTCTAGTATTCTCAAAACACCATCCCTTAAAGTTCAATCCACTTTCTCAAAGGAGATAATCCAAGAAGTGAGGTATAAATTTATTTAAAATACTTTCTCATTTCTATTTCTATATGTCCTATTATTATTCAAAGAAATAAATTACCCCGTATTAAAATTATATCATCAGTTTAATTAATATACTATTATTTTTGTAGGTTTGGGGCACTGCAGATGCTCGTTAGTGGGTTTTCCCAACTTTAATTTTAATGTTAAGCAACGTTCAATACAATATCTGTCATGATTTAAAACACCGAATCTTCGGAATAGAATGAAGAATGAAAAAGTAAAGAAGAGTCCTGGAACCCTTGAGATAGGATTATCATAAGTTGGTTATAATTAATTTAATTATTTCATAAGAATTACCTCCATTGAATTCTTTCTTCGTCAGAGTCTCTAGTCCTGATCATTTGATCCATCATTGCATTGTAGAATCCAAGTATAGGATTCCTCTAGCAGTTATCCACACGTGCTCCATGTATCTCTGGACGTCGTCGAAGGAATCTTCGCGTGCTGGCACGGAAGAGCCTTCGCTTGCGATGTCTACCTTCAACCGCCATGATCTGGTAGAGCATCTCATTCTCGTAACTTGAAAGCATTATTGGTGGAAAGGGAATTCCCTCTTGTCTTGAGAGTATTTCCCCAATCCGTTGTGCACAACAATGTCTCTCTTTCAATGAGAATAATGTAATTGGGATTATAATAATTAGAATAATAAAATGAATTAATAGCTCAAAAGAATTTAATTATTTCATTTAATTCTTAGCAATACCCCATGTCTTAATAATGACAGTTGACCATAATTATTACTTGACATGCACCTAACGTGTTACATTTAATATCATTTCAATAAATAAACAATATTTTTATCATGATTCCCTGAAAAACAAACTACACGGCGTGTATATAAATATTCACGGTGTGTACTTTTATTTTTCATTTAATTTATTTCATCGACCATATTTATTAGAACTTGAGTAATGTCTATGTATTTCCTAAATAAATGTAACTGCATTACTCACTAATAAATATATATATTATTTTACCCACAATATATCCTCTCGAATAACTACTGTTGAAATAAATGCTATCAGGCATCCTTAAATAACTACTAAACCACAGTTGGGAATAATATTTATTTAACTTGTTAAATTAATATTTAACTGAGATACATGGACACACTTAATGTGTGACCCTCTTGGCCTCTTTCTAAGTGGCATTAGGCGGAGCCTGCCTAATGTCTAAGTTTAGCATCTAGAAACACGCCATGACACCCATAGAGAAATAAGTGAACGCCACAATGACGTGTCACCTCCTATGAATGCCTACCATGTAATATAATCCCTTTGTCTCAGTATCTCCAATCAAGAGGGTTTCATGCTAGTGCCATCAACCCATGTCCTTGATTATTCTTTCTTTGACTTCCTGGAATTGAACTCGCCCATACCTTACCATGGCCATGGATTTATTTAAGCTATATCAATTCCATCAAAGGGCCTGAGATATCTACTTCTGTTATGGAATAGAAGGGACAAATCCTTTCTCGCGTTATCTATTATTGCGGTATTACTCGTGATGCACCCAACATACCCTACATCACTGCGAAAAATGTTTCATCACAGTTTTCATCAATACATCTATGTGAGCGAGTTGTAATACCCATTAGTAATAAACTTAAAGTCTAAGGACCAATACACATGTCTTCAGATAGGAACATCCAATGACACTATGAAATGTGGATTTCCTACTGTCGGGTCTCGATCTCATAATATCCACCTGGATATTGCCAAGGGCGCACACCATGAGATGGTGCCTCAATGTTATATGAGTCCTCAGCCCTAATGGCCTGTATTATTTGTGTCCCTCAAATAATATCATATGTCTATAGAACATATATTCAAGAACAGTTTTATGGAAATTCTAGGTTCTCATCATAGCAGGGATCCGCTATGACCCATTAATGTAACAGCTGTCCTTAGGACATTATCACATTCATTGTCACACAGAAGAACAATCAAGATATGAGAAGGCTTCTATTAATGAATAATGTACAAAAAAGTTGGTTCTAGGCCACCAACTCCAACAAACTCCCACTTGGACTAGAGCCAACTGCTAACAACCTTTAACCTGCTAGCTCTCACATGATATTCATGCTTCTGTTGAGATAGGCCTTTAGTCATGGGGTCTGCCACGTTCTCTTCCATGGACACACTGCTCACTTCTACTTCAACCCTTTGATAGAAATCCCTCAATAGGTGTTACTTCCAGAGTATGTGCTTTGTACATTGATGTGACCTTGGTTCTTTAGCAAGAGCCACCACTGCAGTATTATCACAATACAATGTAATGGAATCTTTACTTCTAGGCACCACATCAAGCTCCTGGGAAAAGTTATGAATCCAGACGGCTTCCTTGGCTGCATCAGAAGCCGCTATATATTCAGAATCCGTTGTAAAATCGGCGACAACTGGCTGCTTTGAACTCTTCCAGCTCACAGCTCCTCCATTGAGACAGAAAACATATCCAGATTGTGACTTCAGATCGTTCTGATCTATCTGAAAACTAGAATCAACATACCCTCTAATGACAAGCTCCTCATCTCCTCCATACACAAGGAACATATCCTTAGTTCTTCTTAGATACATAAGGATAGTCTTAACAGTATTCCAATGCTATTCTCCTAGATCAGCTTGATATCTGCCTACCATGCTCAGTGTATAGGCAACATCAAGCCTAGTACATAACATGACATACAAGATGTATCCTATAGCCAAAGCGTTTGGGATCTTACTCATTCTATCATTCTCTTGTTGTGTCTAGGAAAACATTTTCTTAGACAGATGTAAGCCTTGTGACACTGGAACCAATCCCCTCTTTGTTTGATCCATACTAAATCTCTTCAGTATCTTGTCAAATGTATGTACCATGACTTAGTCCAAGAAGCCTCCTGGATCTATCACGAATGATCTTGATCCCTAGAATGCAGGATGCTTCACCTATGTCTTTCATGGGGAAGCACTTGTTCAACCAGTACTTAACTAATTGTAAGGCTGGTAGGTTGTTTCCAATAAGAAATATGTCATCAATATATATTACTAAGATAACAACTGCATTCCCATTAAACCGCCTATAAAAACATGGCTCACATTCGTTCTTAATGAAACCATATTCCTTTATGGATTCATCAAATCGAATGTTCCATGACCTAGATTCTTATATCAATCCATAAATGGATTTCTATAACTTGAAAACCCGTTTGGCTTCACCTTGTGTCACAAAACCTTATGGTTGTGTCATATAGACATCTTCGGGAAGGTTCCCGTTAAGGATTGCTATTTTGACACCATCTTCCAAATCTCATTGTCATGGTCTGCTACTATGGAAAGTATGATTCTTATGGATTTAAACATGGCAACTGGAGAGAAGGTTTCATCATAGTCAATTCCTTGACGTTGTCTGAATATTTTAGCCACTAGCCTTGCTTTATAGGTTCTAACATGACCATCCATGTCCAGCTTTCTCTTAAATACCCATTTTTATCTAACAGTATTTACATCAATTGGCTCATTGACCAGAACCCAAACTTGGTTCTGATACATGGAATCCATCTCAGAATTCATTACTTCCAGCTATCTTTCAGCTTCTAAGCTTCTGACTGCTTCCATTTAGGAGAAAGGCTCATCATTGTCAAACAATAATTATTCACCATCCCCGGTGACTAGGAAACCAAATTTCTCTGGTTCCCATACCTCTCTTGAGCTCCTCCTACGCATTACTTGTGTTTCTGGAACCTCTTCCATGGGGACCTATGGAACTTGTTCTTGTACCAACTCTTGTGTATATTGAGCATCAACTTCAATAAATTCAATCTTGCTCCCACTATCTTTATTGAGGATGTGCTCCCTCTCTAGAAAGACGGCTTGTCTTGCGACAGTCACATTCATTTCTTGAGGTTTATATAGGTAATATCCTTTCGTTTCCTTGGGATATCCTATAATGATACACTTCATGCCCTGGGGTGCTCGTTTGTTTCTTGAGAAGGCCTAAACAAATGCCTCGCATCCCCATACACCTGTATGCGACAAAATGGGTTTCTGTCAATTCCATAACTCGGAGGGAATTCCATTTTTCACCTTAGTTGGTACTTGGTTTAATGTGTATGATGTAGTTTGTAATGCATATCCCAAAAAGGATAATGGAAGATCCGCATGGCTCATCATCGACCTCACCATGTCTAACAAGGTGTGGTTCCTCCTTTCAGTAATACAATTCCACTGTGGTGTATAAGGAGGAGCGAGCTGAGATAAAGTCCTAGACTCCTATAGAAGATTGATGAACTCTTGGTTAATATATTCTACACCTTGATTCGATCGATGTTTCTTTACCTTCTTAACAAGCTGATTCTCTACTTCATTCGTGAATTCCTTAAATTTTCTTTAAGTCTTGCGACTTATACCTCATTAAGTAGAAAAATATGTATCTACTTAAATCATCAGTATAAGTAATGAATTAAGAATATAGACCTCTAGCTTCTACTTGAAATGGTCCACATACATCCGTGTGTACCAATCCTAGAAGCTCTGTGGACCTTTCACTATGTCCACCAAAAGGCGGCTTGGTAATTTTTCCTTGTAAACAAGCATGACATCTATCAAGTGGGTTTAGCTCAGTAGAGTCTAAATATCTATCTTGGCAGAGTTTTGTCACACTCTTCTCGTTCACATGACCGAGACGGTGATCCCACAACTGGGTGATATATGAGTCATGTGAGTTTGTTTCGTTATTGATTGCCAACACTTGGTTTTTGTAATTCAATACATACATACCATTATTTAAATGTGCCATACCATAACATACATTGTTCTTATAAAAAAGAAAATCCTTATTTCCAAACATGAAAATAAATCCATCCATATCCAAACAAGATACAGAAATTATGTTTTGGGTAACACTACACACATAATAACAGTTATGTAAAACCAAGATCATCCCAGTCGACAATGAGAGGTTGCAGTCTCCAATAGCCAATGCTGCCTTCCTTGTGCCATTGGTAGCTCTAAGATCCACCTCTCCTCTAGAATTCGTTCTAAATCTACTTGGTTCTTGTATTTGAATACGGATGTGAGCCTCACAAGCTGTATCTAATAACCAATGTGTAGAAATAAAAAGATTACACTCGATAACGAATGCACCATTAGCAACCTGACGCTTCTAGGTGCAGTTCCTCTTCTAGTGTCCTTGCTTGCCACATGAAAAACACATTGCCTCCTGTTCCATTCCCTGCCTCTAGATCTTCCCCTTCTTGGAGGGATGGTGCTCGGGGGCTTCAGACCATTTATAAGTCTTCGGCCCCTATTCCTTGTCCTTCCTTTTCATATTCACCATAAGGACTGCAGGATATTCTTGCCCCATGTCCTTATCTACCTAGTGAGTTAAGGGTAGATGTTCTGATATTGGTGCAACTGGAACATGATCTTCCAGCACATACAATTTCCTCTCATGGTGATGGATAACGCGTAAACGCCACTTCCACTCTTGGAAATTTTTTCCGGTGAGAAGGTTTTCCTTCTCAAGTATGGTTTATAATGATATGTTTGAAGTCATTTTTATTTTAGTTTCTGCAAATTATGATGAGAAAAGGTTTAGTAATTTACAACAAAACCGAGAAAAATAAATAAATTAATTCTTATTAGTTTCCCACTATTTTATTGAAATCCAATAGCCCTCACCATTGAATTCATAATATTCTGTTTCCTGAATATTCTAGTGGCAAGGATCCATATTACCCTTCACATTACCCCAACTAGGGTTGGTCAAGCAACTTTAAGGGTTTTAGGTAGGCATTCCAAATTCCAATTGCATTAACTCACAGCTCCTTGATCCGCTGAGTGGAATCCCCAATCCTGAAATCCATTTATTTTGGATTTCCTCAACCTTTGCCTCTTGGTCACACCAAGTCCTTCTATGGCATTCAACCCTTGATGCGAACCATGTAAAGTCAACCCAAAACCTTGAATTAGAATTCCCCGATAATTGAAAGCACCCCAAGTAGGGTTGGTCAAGCATTTGAACTATGGTTCGATTCTATACAATATTATTGAAGGTTGTACCAACTTAATATTTCCTTTGAGGGATTTTATCCTTATACATAAATTTCCAATTTATTATCTTTTATTACATGATTTTTAATATTAAGTGGGATTTACTAAAGTGATTAACCATGTAAATGATAATATTCACATATAATACTATTTTATTTTAGTTCCATTTTGCATGCTCGTTAAATTCATTAATTGTGTGATCGTGACAAAACACCCACAATAAATAAACCATGAAACTGACAGAAATAAAATAAATGGTATGATCATGAGCCTTTCTATTTGTTAGTTTATCTAGAGGTTGATAAACAAACCCAAGACTTAGGGGAGAAACACCTTGAACCATTCGGGTTCGTGCTTACCGCGTTCCACCTATCCACCTTTGTATCTCTTTGGATTAGTTTCACCTTGGCTCCTGACTGGAGCCGCTCCACTAGAATGGGTGCTACATCCATTACATATGCATTTATCTCACATACAGGTGAGGGGTAAAAAGGGGTTTTTACAGAAATAATCATTGGGCGCGCAGACCCTACATATTAATGAGGAGATGGCTCGCAGACCAACAAATTTATTTTAAATAAATAAATTAAAAGAAACCATTCACATACAAAGGTCTCGGTCTATCTCATGATCATCCATACATGCAACGATATTTACACATAAATAAAACTATCATTCAATTATTTAATCGTTTTTGTTTAAGATAAATCACGCGGAAATTAATTAATTATCTTTAATTAATCAATCTTTTTATCTTAAAACCCTTTTCTAAATTTCCCTGAGATTCTCATCCATCATAATTTTAAACAAATAAATTCATTTTAAAGTATCTTTGTATGTAACTTTTACCTTGGAGGCAACCCAGTTAATTCGCATTTATTACGCAGATGTTAAATTAAAAACATATATATAAAACACCAATCACATGTTGTGCCTCAGCTTTACTCCTGTACTATGGTACACGTCTCAAGGGATTGTATAATATAATAATAACTTTTAATAAATCTGCGTAATTTGGGTGAGTACAAGGTGTGTAGTTCCGACTACATGGTGTGTACTTTTTCTTCACCATCCATCTGAAGTACATGCCAGGGGATAGGGCATGTTAATGTACTTCGGAAATTTTCGGAGTACACGGCATGTACAGTGGGACACACCCTGTGTAGTTTCTGTGTTACATGGTTTCCAGATGGGCTGGCCGTGTATGGAGTAAACGGCCCAACCCTAACCCGAATGGACTACACGCCGTGTTCATTGGACCGCACGATGTGAATTCTGGAAACCATGTTCCACCTGTTTCTGGTCAACACACGGTGTCTTAAATTCATAGAAAGAATCCAATACATGACCTGATTTGGCAGATCATTCAATGCATTGAACCTAGACTACGCGGTGTGTACTTCCGAATACACACCGTGTATTCTATTTTTGTACGACCAAAAACGTTTGGCTCCCCTGGATGAGTTTATCTATTTTATTTTATCCAAAAGTAAAAGATAATTTCGTTTCTGTGAGGTGAACGAGAAACAAGGGAGGAGGAACATATGTCGAGTTCAGAATTCCAGAAAGATTAAACATGAATTGAAATAACTAAATTATTAAATTCATAAATCACCAACAAAAAATGAAATAATTACAATCAACGATATAACCTCCCTCTGATACCAATTGTAGGTTCCGAGCATAGTGGAAGTGCATTGGTGGGATTGCCCAAATTTAATTTTATCATTAAACAACGTTCAATCCGAGATCCATCACAATTTAAAATGATAAATCTTCAGAATAGAATGAAGCACAAAAAAGAAAAGAATATTCTCAGAACCCTTGAGATAGAATCATCATATATTGGTTATAATTAAATTAATTATTTCATAAGAATTACCTCGATGGAATGCTTTCTTCATTGGAGTCTCCGGTCACGATCCTGTGATCCATCGTTGCGTTGTAGAATCCATGTACAGGATTCCTCTAGCGATGATCCAAACGTGCTCCACGTATCTCCAGACATCGCCAAAGGGATCTCCGGGTGCTAGCTCGGAAGAGACTTCACTTGCGATGTCTTCCTTTAACCGCCTTGATCCAGTGGATGATCTCGCTCTCGTAACTTGAAAGCGTTCTTGGTGGAAAGGGAAATCTCTCTTGGCTTGAGAGTATTTCCCCAATCCGTTGTGCCCAAAAATGGATCTCTTTAAATGAGAATAATGTAATTGGGATTATAATACTTAGAATAATAAAATGAATTAATTCCTAAAAAGCATTTTACCGTTTCATTTAATTCTTAGCAATACCCCATGTCTTAATAATTACAGCTGACAATCATTATTTCTTGACACGTGCCTAATGTATTACATTTTGTATCATTTAATTAAATAAACAATATTTTTCTCACTAATACTAGAAAAACAAAGTACACGGCATGTATATAAATATCCATGGTGTGCACTTTTATTTTTCATTTAATTTATTTCCTCCACCATATTTATTAGACCATGAGTAATGACTATTTATTTCTTAAATAAATGTAACTGCATTACTCATTAATAAATATATATATTATTTCACCCAAAATATATCCTCTCGAATATATAGTGTCAAAATAAATGTGATTAGGCATCCTTAAATAATTATTAAACCAAAATTGGGAATAATATTTATTTATCTTGTTAAATTAATATTTAACTGAGATATATGGACACACTTAGTGTGTGACCCTCTAGGCCTTTTTCTCAATGGCATTATGTGGAGCCTTCCTAAAGGCCAAGGGTAGAATCTAGAAACATGCCAAGGCACCCATAGAGAAAGAAGTTAATGCCACAATGACGTGTCACCTCCTATGAACGCTTACCGTGTAATATAATCCCTTTGTCTCGATATCTCCAATCAAGCGTGTTGCATGCTAGTGCCATCAACTCATATGCTCGATTATTCTTTCTTTGACTTCCCATAATTGAACTCACCCATACCTTACCATGGACATGGATTTATTTAGGATATATCAATTCCATAAAAGGGCCTGAGATATCTACTTCTGTTATGGAACAGAAGGGGCAAATCCTTTCTCGCATTATCTATTAATGCAGTATTACTCATGACGCACCCAACGTATCCTACCTCGAATCGAACAGTGTGTCATCACAGTTTTCATCAATAAATCTAAGTTTACGATTTATAATACCAATTAATTATAATCTTAATGTATATGGACCAATGCACACGCCCGTATATAGGAGCATCCAATGACACTATGAAATGTGGATTTCCTATTGGAAGGTCTCGTTCTCATAATATCCTCCTGGATATTACCAAGGGGGAACAACATGAGAAGGTGCCTCAATGTTTTATGAGTCCTCACCCCTAATGGCTTGTGTTATTTGTGACCCTCAAATAATGTCATCTAGCCATAGAAAATATATTCAAGAACAATGTTATGGAACTTCCCGGTTCTCATCATATTAGGGATCCGCTATGACCCATTAATGCAATAGCTGTCCTTAGGACATTATCACATGCATTGTCATGCAGAAGAACAATCAAGATGTGATAAGTCTTTTATTAATGAATAAAGTACAAAGTCGTTGGTTCTAGGCCACCAACTCCAACAATTTTCTTATAATTATGTTAAAAACATTATCAATCATTTCCTTTTATTTATGGAATATGTAACCTACATTTGTTCATTGTGCAAACTGCCACCTCCCTGATGAAACATGTTCCATTTTTTCACTTCCATACAAGTATGTTCCTAATATAAAATCTAATATATAATAATGAATTATTTTTTATTCTTAAATTATAATTATTTTACTTATTTTCCCCATTCTATGGAAAGAATCATCATCCAACTATATATGTTGGCTAACACCTCCATGAAATGATAGATTTCTATTTTTGTCCTTCCATCACTGACTTACAATGACTATTATGATAAAGGTATTAATAGAAAAATATGATTTTTAGGAAATTATTTATGTTTTTAAAGGTAAATTAGATTACCCATTAATAATATTAGCAATAAACAGCTAAGATAAATTCAAGTGTATAAAAGAGCGTTATAAGAGGAAAAATGATTTCTTTTCACTATGAAATAAATTCATATAGTTATATTCAACATATAATTATTTAAAATTATTAAAAAAATAATAATAAGAACTACCTAATATCTATTTTATTATGTTATAATTATATTATAACTAAATCACTAAAAATTAAGTTATTATTTGGATCGGTTTAACCATCCACATAAATAATTTTATAAGATAATATAATATATGACCATGAGAACAAAATTAATGATAATATATGATATAAATGATCATATATTTATTTTTTTAGTTCTAAAAGAGTAAAATTAATTTTAAAATCATTAATTAAGTGATCGCTATTTGTTGTTAAAGATAACTAAAATATGACCATTTTCAATTTCACCTTTTAGTATAATAATAAAAAAATCCCAAAAAATGAACGTATAAATTTATAAAAAAAGATAAATTAATGCAATTTCAATTGTATAATAATGATGAAATTTTTGAAAATAATATATAATGAAATTACTATTATGAAACTTGTTCAAAATGTTAAATATTTCTCACACGATATGGTAAGAATACATAAAAATTTTCTAATATACATTTAGAGAATGATTATAAGTTAAGATTGTAAAATGTTATTTATATGAACAAATTTATAAAATAAGTAACCATTAAATTTTTTAATTCAATATCTTAGAGTGAATTTCAATATGTGTCAAAATAAGGTAAAGGTATTCATGGTCTTAATTTTGACTCTTTGAGACATTTTACATGTTATGCACCAGGTTTCCTTTGTATGATTTTCAATTGATTTAATATTATAGGAATGTTCTAAACAATATTCCATTTTATTTCTTGGGATATACTATGATAAAATTTTCTATTTTCTTCAAAAAAAAATTACTCCAGTGTTACCCCTATCATAACATCTTTGGTAAATCTAATTTTTTATAGAGTTACGATCATTATATTATAATAAATTTATGTAAGTTAGGTAAAATATTAACATTTTTTATTATAAGGTATGATCACATTTTTAATTATTAATTTAAATTCCTACCACATAAATTCTTATAAAATATTCCTTACCTAGAGGAGTGTGTTTCAAATAAGATATATGATATAAAAAATTATATTTATTTGAGTTATAATGTTTTTTTCTTGAAAATCGTTTTATATGCATGGGTTATCCCTCCAAAAAATACAATTATACCTTATTTTTAGTCAAATTTAGAAAAATCATGTTTTAAAACAATTATGGTTTTATTAAACTTTGTACAATGTGTGTTTTTGATAAGGGCATTTTCAATGTATTAAAATTTTTCCAACCCATTCATTATCAAATGTTTTATCTTTGGATCTATATTTTATAAAAAAAATTATTTTATTTAAAAGGATTCATTATTGTAGACTATTATTGAAATTAAATGTTTCAAAATATTTCACTTAACCTTTTCATTATTTTTTTTGAAACTGACATATAATTCTGTATTTTATGTCAATGCTAAATATTTTAATTAAGGATTTTTTTAAATTTTTTATCTCTATTTTACTTTTCATATTCAAAAGGATTTTATCTTATGATACTTATAATCAATTATTTATCCAAAAACAAAAAAAAAATTATTTATATTTTTCGGTATAAAACTCTTATTATAAAAAATCATGACTTGTGATCCCTTCTTGTGTAATAATATTTGTTCAATGATGTTTTCTATCTCTTATAAAACCAGATTTGTTTCATTTGTTACACTATTGATATATTCTTTTGTGACTATACAAATTCTTTATATGGATGTATTGTTAAATTTTTATTTCATCCATAATATTGACACATCACTACATTTACCTTTCCTAATCATTTTTGGTGCAAAACAACAATTTTTATTCAAGTTCATTTCCTATGTAAATACAGTATTTTCAATTCCTTTTATTTAATGATGTTCTAATAGATTCCTTATATCAATTTAATTGGGAATTTATTATCTTAACCACATAACATCCATCTATATTGTAAAAATACCATATTTATTATTTTTTAAATCGAATGGTATTTACACAGAAATTTAATAAATACATTTGGATACCCAATTGGATTTCCATGGGTTTATAATGTTATTAATTTCATTATGTGAATCCATATAAAAAGGATACTAAACCCATTTTATTTAATGGGTTATTTATGATGTGTTAAATGAAACCCATTTTCTTTCCATGGGTTTTTTATGATATAAAAATTGAGTGATATCTATTTTAATGTTTTAAGGAAAACATTATTATTCCTGGTTTTTAAACATATGATGATTTTTTATTTTATTATGAATCACATGTTTATTTTTAATCATTATGTGATGGTTGTGTACTGTATAGCCTACCAATTCATTGGGTAAAGCTTTATATCTCATGAGGTAATGGTGAAGCAAGTAATAAAGATCAATCCAAAATTAGAAATAAGTAGAGAATCCTCATATGATAATGGAAAATGGATTGTGAATCTTAATTAATAATGAAAAATAGGTTATGATACACAACCCACTATGTAATTGTCTCTATACTTATATATGTGTAAAAATTCTACAGTATTCCATCTTTTTTTGATATCTATCACATTCCTTATGTGATATTTTATTATCCCTGATTTATAATCTATAATTTATTGGGTAATAGATTTTAAAATATCTAGATTATACCCACATTCTCATCTTATACTCGATAATTATATTTTATTTTTATCACATATGTTTACTATTAATGATCATTTTATAATGCACCTTTCTTATGTTTCAATTTATCTAGATTATGAAGAAATATTATATATAAAATGTCCATAGAAGACTATATTGTATGGATGATTAATGGGAGATGTTAATGAATTATTATGGATTATATAGTGGAAAAATATCCACTCTATACAAGGAAAATATGATATATTGGTTAAATAATTATCCGAGCTCTCAAGAACTATAAAACAAAAAGGTACTTGGAATTTAAATGTTACATTATATGTGAATGATATTGTAATTATGGTTGTATATAAAAGATGATGTGTAAATTTTTTGGGTTTTACCCCCAATCAAAGAGTGCTAGTTTGCAGTGTATCAGTTGGCATTAGAGGTGGGATTGGATAACTTCAGAGTTAAATAATTTATCAGTTAATGATTTAGTAACATTTTTTCTTTTCAATAATGATTGGTGGGTTAAGTTAGATCATAATTTCATATTTATAGTTGAACCATTAATTTGTTTAGATATAATATTTTTAAGTGATTGGGGATTATGGTTAGTGGTATTTAGAGAAAACCCAAAGAAAAAATATAATTATAGGATAACAAAATGTTTTTTAAAATAAGGATTATGTGGGTATCCATAAAATACATCACTATTTGGATACAATAATTTCTATAAAGTTGTCATACATATGCACATTGGGGAAAGCACCCCAAAAAGTGTTGGTTGAGAATTTAATCGATCATCACATTGATCCACCGTGAGTGGGAAAAAGAATACACAATAGGAGAGAAACTCCCATTGGATATACATTAGTTGACCATGAACTTTTTACAAACCACAATAAAGGAGTGACTTCCTTGTTACTTTGAGGGATAAGGGTAATATGTATTATAATATGAAACTTAATGTAACCTATGTTGAACCAATAATGTTATAGGACAAACTATGTATAAAATAGTGTAAATGAATGATTCATATGATTAAATGATGATATTTTTTTAGAATAAGTATTTATGTTGATATTTAATATTAATAAGTATATTTTTATAAGATTTTACTGAGAATGATTTCATCTTTTAGTACTTGGTTGAAATAGGATCAACAAAATTAATACTTGAAAGAGATATATCTTAAAACCACTAAGTCTTATACCAGAATAAGCGAGAATACTTATATGGTTAAGAATATTATTTTATAAATTTGATTTTGGAAAAGGATTGTCTTCCATTTTTACATAAGGTATTAAAGATGATATATTAAAATAAATTTAATTTTGATACTAATTACTATTTTCTTTCGCGATTGATATTTATCGATGATATTCTAGGTTATTCTAAAATTTATGAATATTATATGACAGATTTAAGAATTGTACATTATTATTTTTCTTTAAAAGGTTTGGAAACTTATATTAAATGTTATTAGTAACTTTAAAATTTTATTTTATGATATGGTTTTATATTTGGGGATAACTATTATAGAGAACTTGAATGAGGTATACATAACTCTTAGTTTTAATATATTTTGATTTTAAAGAAATAAATGGTTGATTTTTTTTGAGAAAAGAGATTTAGAATGTATTAATATCCTTAGAAATAGTTGTTTATTTACTAATAATGTGATCCATGATAATTTTGGTAAAATTTATCTAATTTTTTTTATTATGATATAGATTTATTTTGTTGTGACATTTTAAGAACATTTTATTCATTAATTTAAGGTTTTATGATTGACTAAAATTTCTATAGAATTTATAATATCACAGTCGATTAATCAATTGTAGATTCAAATAATTTCAGAAAAAGTATGTTATGTAGAATATAATATTAAGGGGTATAAAAAATTGGGTATATAATTATATGAATGGATAATGTTGTTTGAAGAATAATAAGTAACCAGATATAGACATAGAGAGTAAGGTATATTTCAGGTTAAATGTTGTTCCCTGAATGATGAATATGATAAAAATAGAATCATTCAAATTCTTAAATGGGTAATAATTAAAAATTTGAAAAAATCAATTTATTATAGCGGATGAAGCTAATGATATGGTATTTCCCTATACATTTTTATTAAATAAACAATTTCTTTGGTAAATTTTTCCAAAAGTAAAACTACCCTACAACAAAAAAAAGTTTTATTTAGACTATTAAAACATATCCATTAAATTATTACATTTTAATTGAAGTATCCAAATTATGAAATATGTTGATATAAATTTATATATATAATGTGTAATTTATTAAAATTTACATTATTCATTGTTGTCTTTAATAATCTTTCTTTATATGTGATATAGTTTTTATTAAAGAAAAAAATTATTTTTAAAATAAGATTTTAATAGAATATAAAATTTATGTACATATTTTGTATTTGTATGAGATGATACGTGTTAGGGTCCGTGCTTTGTGATCTCCTATAATGGTGGTGATGGCCTCTGAGTAGATCCCTCCTCATTTGGGGGAGGGGGATCTTCGATTCCCTATAATTCTAAACGTTTTATTCTTTTCTCAAATCCTGATTTCATGCCAATGTTTCTAAAAATCCCTATATCTCCCAAAGCTCTTGAGTTATTTGATGGGATCCTACAACTACTAATCATAGCCCATGAATTCACTGATGCCTCATCTCTATTGAACTTGACCTTGATAGTGAACTTTAAGCAATGGTGCTTGTCTGTCGATCTGTCCGATCATTTCATCTTCGATTCATGGAATTTAAAGAAGCATGCAACCGTTGGTCTCCTTGACTCAAGGAACGTAATAGATCATTTTGATTCGAAGGATGTTCTGATTCTTGCATGGTCCTCTGCTCTACGAACCTGTGATGGTGCACATTTTTTTCTTTACTGGTTGTCTTATAACATCCCATGAAGTGAGATTCTCTGACCACTGCAATTTTGTTAAGGTTTCTTGAATTACGTCTTCCATTTCAGATCCTTTCCATTATACATATTCCTGGAAATTCGATTTCTTGGTATCTATTTTTAGACATCAGAACTAGAGTCATGTGCCATCTGGTTTCACAGATAATATGTTTTGAAGTTCAACTCTCTTTATGCCTCCAGTTAATTCGTTCTTCATCTCTGTGAGTGAGGAGTTTAGGTATAAGAAGTCTGTGGTTTTGAGTCATGGATTGAGTAATACTCTCAGTGACTCAATGTTGGTCATCAAAAGGATGTCTGTAGGGTTATAAAGGCCTCTTTTCAAGTAGATTTGGATGGGCTGGTTGTGGGGAACTTGTAGCACCGGTAAGGGAAACATGTCATGAGTCCTGTTAGATATATGGTTGTGCATGGTGACCATTTGAAGTCAGTGGAGGTGTCTTTAAACCTAAAGGTGGATGTGGTGGCTGGAAGGTTGATGGGTGATCTTGGTGTTCTTAATACAGGTAGTCGGGAGGCCAATGTACAAGTTGCAGTGCAACCAGCTGGGAACAATTAGAAAGTTCTCGAGGTTCTATGAATAGGAGAAATGATGGATTCCATGATCCCAGTAGTTGAAACTGATGGGAATAGTGATGCAATGAGAGGTATCCCTGCTATGGATATATAGGAAGGTGGCCCATTGGATAATAATGGAAGATGGGTGACGTTTTTAGCTAGGATACACCCATAGCTTTAAAAGCAGGTGACTAGAATTGTACTTGGAAATTTCTTTGTGGGTCTTATGAATGATGGTTTGGAACTGATTTAGGATCAGGTTTTGTTGGACCATGCTACATCTCCGATGTCTCATGGTCGAATGATGGTAAATGTTTTTGATGAACTTGATAGAAGAGGGACTCCGAATCTGAGCAAAGTATGTAATCATGGGTGGATTTCTCATGTTGACAAGGAAACTCAAAGGAATAATGGTGACAAAATACAGTCTAACTTTTTGTCCCCAGATATTGAATTTGGAAAAGATATTTTGAAGAAGGAGACTCATGGTGATCTTGAAATTGTGAAACATCCACAATTCTTAGTAATGGTTGATACCAACTATCACATAGAGTAAGAAGCAGAAGTTAATGATAGTTTCTAGGGGGTGAATATCTTAGGAAATTTGGGGAATATATCTAAAAATGAAAAAGAGAATAGTGGTATGAGGGTTTGGGCTTATTATAGTGATATTTTTCAGGGTGGAAAAAATATTGTGTTAGGGAAGTAAGAAGCTATGAACACTCTAAAAAGAAGAATTCAAAGGAAAGATTACACTTATATGCTAAAGTCACTGCCAACTAGATCCTATATCAGTAAAAGAAAATGTAATCAACCATCTGAGGAGTTTTTATATCTGGAAAAGTTAAATCCTAGAAGAAATTATGTTAAGACTCATAAGCATTATGAAATCATGGAATGGGAGTCGACCACTATGGATGAAGGACTTGATTATGGAAATGATGATGGGTATGTATTTTATTAAATGTAATTTTTAAGGCTTATGATGCTTTCTTACTGTATTTTTCCTTTATTTCAATAAATGGTCAGAGACTTACTCTCTGATTGATCTTTCTGGTAAATTCATAATTTTAAAATTTATTTTCATAACTTTTATTAATGTATACATATTAAATGAATTTAAAATTTGAAATTAATATGTAAAACTTTTGTAACAACGGTGAATTTTTTTATATGCATAAATAATAAATTACATTAGTTAAAAACTAGTTACCATGGTAAAATCAGAAATGTTAAATGTGAAATGTATAATTCAAATGAATAGAAAAAATTTTAAAGCATGTGTTAAAATAGGTGTGTGAAGAATATATCTACCGTATCTATCCCAATATTTATGATTTTACAATTTTTGAGTTACATTCACAGTGATTGATTTCCCTTTATATAAATTTTTTAGTTATTTACAAAAAATCCCTTGATTTTCACTTATAAAAGGGGATATCCTCTCCTTATATCCCCCAAAAACCCCCTTATCTTTCACCAAAATATATTCAATATAATAATAGTTGAGATCCCACACACCCATATATAGTACTAAAATCATAAAAATTATATTACCAGATTCAGTGATGATAAATGTGACCCTATTGTTTCCATCCAAACCATAAAACATAAAAATGTAAAATTGCATCAAATACATTCTCAATGAAATTTTATGTTTGGAGTTTTATATAATTATGACAAAATACTACATAAAAAATTCCAATGTCATTAAATGATCATTTCTGCAACATAACCTATCTTCTACTATTTCACATTAATTGATAATCATCATCCATATGAAATAACTTTTATACATAATTTTTTATAACTCATTCTTTATAAATTGGAGAGATAAAAACATAAGAAAGGTGAGCTGAAATGATCAATGAGGGAAAACGTTAGCATTAAAAATAAATATCATTACTGATCATAATAAGGGGATAATGGATTGATGACATAATCAAAGTATATTATTATAATATAATAATACTAATACCCATCAATAAATAGACCATCAAAAATGTAAATAAGGCATAAATATTTAATAAAGGAAAGGGTCATAATAATAAATAACCATGAGGCATATGAAATCAGTCTTGATCAAAAGAAACATCATAAACCCATAAAAATAATAGAATAAATGTGTTGGTATCTTGGGAAATCATCTTAAATAACCCTTATAGAAACATTACAGAACCTCTACAGATTTAAATAACTATCAGTCCAACATAAAATGTAATTGTCTAAAGAATATAATAATTACCAAATTAATTAAAGAACCATCTGGGAAACCCCATTATTTATGGTATAACAGTCCCACCACACACTATCTTTTTGGCCCCATCATATATTGTTTACAAGAATGATAATAAGAATTAAGTACATATTTAATCACAAAATCATAGAACAACCTTTATAATTTCCAAAACATGATTACACCATTTAAAATAAATGAGTTCCATAAAAATTTCATTGAAATATGATTAAACCATGAAAGAAATATTGGTTCCATAAAAATTACTTAGAAAAATTATTAACCTATGGAAAGTAAATGAGTTCCATAATAATCTCTTTGAAACATGATTAAACCTTGGAAGAGAAATGGATTTCATAACTATCACATTGAAATAATCCTATTCCATTTAGGGGAATAATATAGATGATATCTATACAAAATATTTGTAAAGGAGAAAAATTGATAAAAAGTTTTTCTGATATTAAATAATTGAAATTCCAAAAAATGACATTAAAACATTCTTTAGGAAAAATTTATTTTCATTTTGAAATTAAATAGTAAAAATATATAACATTTTTAAAAATATTTTTCTATGAAAATAATTTTTTAAAACAAATAATCTCCTAAATTTTTATGAAAAAAATTCTTAAAAAACAACCTAATAATGTTGCAATGGAATGATGAGAGAAATTACAGTGATGTTGGCAGGTAATTCAATACATGCTCTAAAGAACATTTCTTTTTCACGGTAAAAATGTTAAAAAGATTACTTATTCGGAAAGGGAAAAGAAGATTAATTTTATTTTTCATGTAAAATTAATAATTGGCTAAATTTTTCTTTCAAAATTACTTATATAAAGTAAATTTGTTTTTGAAATATGTTTAATAAAACATATTTTTGGAAGAAAATATATTTATAACAGAATAAAGATCTGAATTTGGGTTTTTTTGAAATAAATTTCTAAAACATTTTAATTAATAGATTTAGAAATGGTAAAATTAATTGGAAATATAATTAATAATCATTTCATAGATATTGAATTCAAATTATAATATTTCAACATCAGAGACTTAATTATACACAATCCCAATAAATGATATTATAATAAAAGACTCCTACCTCTTTTGTAACTTTTAATGGTAATACCCACAAAAGAATAACATTAAATAAAACTTATAATATCTTTAAAATAAGTATAATGATGATATAATATTTAAAATGGTTGTTACATACACCTTCTAAAATAATATATGGGTCTAACATAATAAACATCTCAGAAAAAGAAAATTTAGATAAAAATATCACACTGCTTTGCAAACATTGAAACCACAATACCCGTGAAGGAGATATACAAAAATGGTTATGTAAATACCAAAGAAATAATTATAATAATAATAAAACACATTCATGGGAATTTTATATACCATGCAATAATAATAAGATGTGAATTTGATATATATCTCATAGAAATAAATGTGATATGGGAAAACCCTTATCTCAAGTTCGAATCATGACGCTTGTTCATCATCATCTTAAATTATAAAAACATGTAAATTATTTAATTTTTAATAATTTTTTTCAAGTTTAATATTTCTTCTATCTCACTTATTACCATGTTATATAAAATTACTTAATCAATTATGATTTTATTGGATGATTTGATTATATTCAGATTATGTGTAAAAAATGACTTAGGTAGGTGGAATATAGTCAAGAGGTAATTATTTAAAAATAATCATAATAATAATAATGAAAAAAATTTCATATTTATAAATCAATTATAAAATTTATAACCATCATGAAATATAGTTAGGAAAAATGAACTAACATTACGATCATGGAGACAGTATGCCTTACTTTTGAGATTATAACAATAAACTACTACAACTTTGGTAACATTGAATCATAATACCTATAATATAATATCATTACAAGAATAATAAAATATAATGAAAATAAATATATTCATTACACAACATTTAAACATTTAGTATATATAACTCATAAAATAAAATATGTTTAGAATATAAATTGTGTCTCAAAGAAGGAAAATTGGGACAAAAATACTTTACCAATTTGTTATCTTTTAAACCATAAAAATCATAAATGGGAGATCATAAAATTGATATGTAAATAACCAAATATTTAATTACAAGTATAATATCATAAATTCATAGGTAGTATATACACCACATAAAAAATATGTGTTGAATATAGAATAAGTTTTGTAGAAATAAAATTGAGACTAGAAATCCCCTTACTACTTCAGAAACTTTTGAATCATGAGATAAGTGAGAAAATAATATTGATTAAAAGTATTAATATCATATTAAAAAATTATATTCATTATATAAAATTTCATAGGTATGTACATTCACCATTCCAAAATTATAAGTTTATAATATAGAAAATATATTATAGAAATAAAAGTGAGAAGAGAAAAGTTTTACCTAAGTCTTGACTTTCTTCACACACATTAAAAAAATATAAAAAATATAAGTTTATTAAAAATATAGAAAAAAACTATTCTTATATATCATACCATATATTATTTTATTATGACTTTATATTACCCGTTAATTAATAATTTCATGTTAAAGTTATGTTTTGCTAGTAATATCTTCTTTGTTTTTCTTATATGCTTTTACATTTTATTTTTGGTCCTTTTTATTTGATCGTTATTTCCATATTACTAGAATATAAAATATTATCAAATTAGCATATATTTTTAGTTTATATTTACTTATAATAATCTATAAAATATAGACTAATAAAATGAGATAAAAAATTCATGGAGATAGAAGGTTGTACGAACACATGAACATTGTTTCTGTTCTCTTGTCATATTTAAAAAAAAAGAAAGTAAATGGAATATATATTTATATATATATTATTACTAAAATATAATTATTTTTTCACATATATCATATATTTTTATAAAACAAATCTTTAATACATTCCATTTAATAATGAACGAATCACATCACTTTGAGGAGGGGGAGTCCACACTTCTACAAACGAAGTTATCATTTCCCCAAAAAATGAAAAGCATAAATTAATGTGTTATATAATAATTACAGAAGCATAAATACATCTTAAAAATAATATATATAATTAAAAATATAAATTTATCTATTATTCCAAACATTGAGAGGTGGTAATGGAATAACTAAGGACATCGGTTCATGAGGTAGTAGTCTACCATGCACACAAATGAGGATTGCAGATCTCATTTAATGGAAGTGTGTGTAGGATTAGGTCAACCCCAAAACATAAAAATATATAATAATATTTATTATAATGATGTTATTATATTATAATGGAATAATAATAATTTAAGGGGTGGAGAAAGAAATAAAACAAAAGGGTTTATTTAAGAATGTTACATCTTATTCGGGTTACTCCTTGTGGTTTTCACCAAAGGACATCCTTGGTTTTCATTATTCCAAAACTGAGTCTTTTAAGATTATAAGAGGGAATTTTTTATATTATTTGGTCTTTATTTTGATGAGTAAAATATCATGAGAGGTGAAAAATTGATGGGGGTGAGTTGCCTTTTATGGTGGAGGGTCAGTGGTATTTATATAAATAAAGAAGTAAACCTTACCGAGAGGTCTCACTTAAATCATGTGACCCCAATAATTTTAACGTTTCTATTAGATAAAGTAGGTGGCCAAGATATTTCCATACAGTTTATTTTGTACATGTTTCAAGGTTATTTTGACCCTTAAGTTAACATTGAACCACCAAGTGAACTCAGTTCTAACTCAACCACTGTAATTATTTTTAATTACTATCACAAATATTTTTTATCAAAAATATAATTTAACCTTACTAAAATTTATAAATTATTTTTATTAATAATATGGATTCCATTTTTCTAAACTATAAACATATAATTGGTAGAAATTAATTTAATATTAATCCTGTAGATAAGTTGAGACAAACATTTTTTGATGTGAAAATGTTCAAAATTTTGAACTATTTTTATATCCAATTTCATTGAAGAATTAATTAAAATGATCTAAATTGAATAACTATATATATTATTTTTCTTAAAATAATTTAAAATCAAATAAAAATATAATTTAACTATGTATATAAATTATATTTAAATAAAGTTTTATATTAAAATTCTTTATTTTTTACTATTCATCAAAAAATAAAACTTCTCAGAAAAATACAAAAAAAAATCCCATTAGATAATTTATATGTTAATATTTCAAAATTGAAGTTTATTTTATCAAATATAATTTATAAAAGCGTCAAAAATTTATTTAAAATACGCACCTTCTGAAAAGGTGGTAAAAGCACCTTTTAGAAAAATATATATCTTAATACATAAATTTGGATTTATTCATATCTCATGTCTAGAAAGAATATAAGATGAATTTTAAATAGTTCATTAAATATATATATATATATATATCATTAAAAACCATTTATCAAATCTGGTTAAATTAATTCACACAAATATTTTCCTAGCAAATAATTTCTTATATTTACAAAATGTTTTTATTTTTATTTCTAGCTAGTTCTTCACCAAAGAATTCATCTTATATACATAAATAGACTATATTTTCATAATTTAATTAATATTATTTATAAATTAAATTCCAAAGGATAGGTGATAATAATAATAATATTTTAACAATAATATTAATGGTATATTCTACTTTGGTAAACCCTGTCTCCCCCCTCTCCTCCCTCCTGAAAATGTCCTAGGCCCAATGGTCGAGATCCCGACTCCCCCTTCTCTTTGTAGGAGGGAGGTTCTCTTCTCCCACTCTCCTCAAAAGAGCTCATGAATGGATTTATACCCTTCACAAATCTAGATTTTCTCCCTTCATTTCCATGGAATCGGGTTGTCTCACAAGTCCCTAATCTGTTCAAAGGATTGTATCAAGTTCCACTCTCACTGTCAGAGTCCACACATTCATCGGATCTCATCAATATAACCTTGGTGTATCGATTCCATAATTATTGTCCTTCAGTTGATGAGTTCAATCATTTTGTTTTTGGATCATGGGGTTTACAAGATCGTATGGTGGTGGGGATTCTTGACAGAAAGCATATTATGATTAGTTTTTTGTCGATGGATGATCTGATTACCACATGGTCCAAAGATACTTGAAAATTAAATGATAGTTTTTTAACCTTTTCTGGAGGATATTTTATTTTGATATGAAGATAGATTCTTTGACTGTTGCGATTTGGGTATGTTTCCCTAATCTCTTTCTTCCCTTCGAAAACCCTTCTATTTTGTTGTTTATCGAAAACCTTGTTGGTCACTAATTATGCTTGTATAGTAGAACGGAGCCCATGAGCCATCCTAATTATTCTCTCATTTGTGTGGATGCAGTTTCGTCAAAGGTTCCAATGGACTGGGTGTGGATAAATATTGGAGAAGAGTTTCAGCGGAAACAAGAAGTTGTCTTCAAATCGTGGACTGATCACTGTGCATCCTATAGGCGGTTTGGAAATCTTACGGTTGTCTGTCGTAATGAGTTTCAAATCAAGTATGTTCCTCATTATGGGAAAGATCATATGATATATGAGGTAATACAAGAGTCTAGGACACAGGGGACTGCAATTTAATAGGAGGTTCAAAGTCTCCCCTTGTCTGATAATCCTATAGTCAACACTGGGTCTACCAAGGTCCTGTTTGGTAATAGCGACCCTTTTCTGGACAAGCCTTAACATCTTGGATTAGATGAACAAAGGGTCGCTGATATATTCTTGATTTTGAGGAATGATATGGCTAGTCCATAGATCCGAGGGTATTCTCTTTCAATACCTATAGTGGTGGGGAGTCCTATATCCTATGTAGGGGTTCTGCAGTCTGGAAGTGCTAATCGTCCTATAGTAGTGAATCAAATTCCATATGAGGATGTGTGGAATAGTGTAAAGGGGTGTGGCTCCCTAGAGTGATTCATGTATGAGAAAGAATAGATCAGGATTAGGCCTAGGTGAAGAAATCATTCTCTAATGTTAAGTAATCAGTTTGAAGGGTCGTATGAGAAAGGGCCCAAACCTGAGCCATGCCTAGTCTAGGGGTAGGAGATGCAGGAGGTAGTGTAAGTGGATTCAACTCTTTTATCTGAGGCTGATTATGAGAAAGATCTCTATAGTAAACTCTCAGTGGATTTTTATAAGGGCACTCAAGTCATAGGGCTTCGTAGTCTAAAGAAGAAGAAGGGACACAAGGGTACTAGCGATGCAGGGGGGTGGATTGTGGTTGAGGGAAAGAAATCCAAAGGCCAGAAGGACAATTCTCAGCTACGAAAGATGATGGAGAAAAGGTCGGCCAGTAGGGCCATGGTGATGGCCGATGAAACTACGGACCAGGTTAAACGTATTAAAAGGAGCATGGTTCTTCAAAAAGGAAAACAATATATTGAGAGGTGGTATCCTAAAATAAAAAATTAGGGGGAATATTGAGAAAGGTGGATGGTGAAAATGGGATGGAACTTCTAGAGATCCTTATATCATCAAATGACTAAATGGTACAATATTCCATTAAACTCATAGACTTAGAGGAGGATAATAACAAAATATTATAGAGAGATCTTTGAGGTGATTTCGACAAAAATAAAAGTGACTATATCTACAAACAAGATGATATTTTACCACACAACTTCAATGAAAACAAAATCAATGCATAGGAGCACTTCCAAACATGGGACAGGCATGTCAATTACATTTAAGACCTTGTCAAATATGATCTAGATAAAAAGGCCCACACCCTTAATATGGGGCTATATAGGGTAAAAAATTCCAATATCTTTAGTCTCACTACTAATGGATTAGTGATTTCTTACTATGCCTAAAGCTTGCGGCCTAGAACTTGTATGGTTTCCCACTTTTCCTCAAAAGTGCCTTTGGAAATATAAATTTAATCATTGTAGTAATAATAAAATATTTTACTTTAGAAAAATTCATTCTTGTGTGTAACACAAGCTATTGAAGGAACTCGGTATTGTTTGAAACAAAAGTCAAATATAGTGCTGAATTTTTGGAAACCTAAACTCAATGTTTCATGTAGTGTAATATAATATTTTTTGGGTATAAATCTATCTTAAGAAGCTGTAGAATGCAATGAAAACCATAAATTAAATTTAATTCATTTGAAAATAATAATTCATAAAAATCCATGCTGTTATATTCTACCCCCCATAATTTTAACATCTTGGACCTTGGAGCTACTAAACTGGTGCCCCAATCTGAGTTATCACATGACCTCATGTGCACCTCCCCATACGTGATAGGTTTCCAACTAGCAGTGAGGGTCAAATAAATCTTGTGGGGATACTATACCCTCTTTAATAGAGTAATAAACAAAATATAACAATGATATAGAAGGAAAAATATATATTATCCAATGAACACAAATAAAAAACCATTTCCCAAATGGGGTACAAGTCCACAAACAAACTATAAAATATGTAAAGTCATTCTAAGTAGTGCCATGTGAACAAAAATAAAAAGTAGAGAAAAATAGTATAATTCCAAAAAAATGGTCCTAACTCCAAGTCTATATCCTCATCCATGCATATCGCAAGACTAAATCAACTCCCCATCACCAGGACTCTACCCATAATAAAACATGAAATAATGAAGTCTGCTCAGGTACCCAACAATAGCCCGATTAGGGTGTGAATACACCTTAGTATGCCACCACCAATGGTGTCTACTAAATACCTAGTTTAATATATAGTACATGAATGTATGAATAAAATAGTAAGATAAGAAAAAGGAAAAATCAAGTTCCATTATATAATCAAGTACACTTAAATCATTTTTATCTTTGTTACCATTTTTATCATTCGAATAATCTTCATTACCTAGTCTTTTGTATCTTGTGTTCAATGGTTTAGGAATATAAATCATTTACAAATCTGTATAAGGCAATAAATCACTCTTATTAAGTTAATAATTCAAGTTTCTATATCATTTGGGATAAACACATCACATCAACACATTATCCTCACATCGAAGACTCAATCTAGGTGGAATTCAACTGCTAGTGAAATAGATCCTTCATTTCTTTCCCTAACTCATGCATTTATGGGCAGAGCTTAGAGCCTCAGTCCAACTCGACCCATTGTCAAAGAACCTCATGTCAATACCCCACAATACCAAGCCATGTGCACATACTTATTTATCCATTCATAACACAAATACTGTATCACAACCAAAATAAATATAAATCACAACTCATAACCATAAACATGGGAATTAATAGTATTCCATAACCATTTAAACCATTATCCAATTACATTACATAGTTTTTTATCCCAATTCCCATTCTCTTCCCTTAACCCATTAAATATATTCAACAACTCACATTCATTATCTGATTTTCACCAATTACCACACATTAGACCATTTATGCCTTTTATCATTTCACTAGCATTTTCCCACTTATAAATATCATGTACAATTGTTATATCCCCTAGAACAACCACTTTATTGCATTCAACCAATTAGCCATACCCCATAATTCCCAAGTAATAACCCAGTACACATATTAATCAATTACCTTATTCAATCTCATTTACATTCTCTTCTATTTATAGTCCATTACCAATTTAGCATGTTCTTAATTTCATATATACCAATACTTTTTGGCATTTCAACATTACTCATAATCCTTTCAACATAATTTAAATTCACCCAATTAAACTATTTTCATGATACTCCAAACAAACGCATTTGAAAATATAAAAACATTGGCAGAACTATAAATATCCATTTTCAACTCCATTAATCATATTAAACATGTTAGATATGAATCTATGTTATCACAAGTCACCTCTACACATATCGTTACTGATTTCTAGTTTCAGGAATGACGACACACTCCATAGGTGACCCAAATTGGTCAAATCATCCTTACCACATACATTGGGGATCATGAGGGGGTAAAATCATTATTTGTATATAAATTTTACCAAGTAACACCAAAGGAATTCAAATAAAAACAATAGATAAGAAATAAATCATACTCATATGCACAAATCCACTCAACAACTATGGGATATAATGTGTAGACCACCTACCTCAAATCTGAAAATGAACACACTCTTAATCATAGCCTTAGATTCATTTACAACCATCCTTCAAATCCCCAACCTAGGTTCCATCAAAAAAGAGGATTTTTGATATTTTGAAGGATATGGGAGAAGTTACAAACCCTAATCTAGAAAATAGAATCAAGAGATGCAATAGACTTATTCGGAGCTTCGATCCACAACCAACAGTACTCCAAACTGCTTAGGAACCAACTGGATTGACCCCTTGGAATCTTGGGTCAAAATAGGATGTCTCTAGGTCTCAGAGAAGGAAGAAATGGTGGATAAATATGGTGGAGATCCTATAATCCTTCAATTTAAAAGATGTAATTTTTTTAACTTTTATTGAGCCGCATGGTTTACCCGCATAATTTTCAAAGCCATGTAGAACCCACTGTCACAGAAAGGTGAGGCCACACGGTTACCTAAGAAGATCCACATAGTTTATAAACCATTATACAACCATGATATAAGCCATTATCTATGTCTTCACAGTTTTCTTAGGAATGTCAAACGTTTTACTTAACCATGTCCCTTAAACAGTTTGGCCCAGTTTTCTTTCCTTTTGTGTCTTGAGCCTCCAAAACACCCCTGAGGCCACTAATACACCAATGAATCACTCCATTTAAAATAAATAGGTTGAAACCAAAATTTATACAGGTACGTACCTTCACCCAGTCTAGAATCTTACAACCTCCACACCTAATAATTGTTCATCCCCGAACCGCAATCCCAAACATTACTATACATCCTAAACAAGGAGATCAATCCACATGGCATGGTTATCCATTACCCATTTCCAAGATTCCTATTTAACATTACCACAAATCCATAAACCTAAATCGATGCCACAATGATTCCCCGCACAACTTTTTCACTATGATCCACCACACGAGTCGATACTTCTTGATGGACATATCAACATTATCCATACATCAACTACCAGAACTTCATAGGGAGGACACATGAAACAGTGCCTAATTCGTATCACATAGAAACATTTCACACAACATCATACCATTTTAGAAGATCTAATTTGCACTGCATCGGTCCGATCCTCTTTGTAAATCATGATAGAAATTCAATGATACCATTTTACTATGTCTTCAAAAATCTAATGGTGTCCAAAAATCTATATCACCCAAAGGAATACACCTGTTATATATAACTCAAAAATCAGATCAACTCCTCAACCAACCACTTCCCATTATGGTTATCACCACCATTGTTCATTGTGTGGTACCCCCAAAATTGAAGAAAGACTACCATAATATCTACTGAAATTTTACAACATACAATACGTGTTGCCAACTCATCGCACTCGGCCATCCATATGGACTTCTCCCAGTACTGTCCTATAACCTTTCCATTAAAATATCAATAAGGAAATAAACAAACTATCCATTCAAGGAATAATTTAATGCTAACATCACTCAAGTATGGCCTTTTTTCAAAAATAGAACATTCTGCTAAAACATCAAACTGGAGGTGGGTCACTCTCACCACACCCCTTCCCATTTTCCATATCGAGTCAAACCACCCCTAACTGGATTTTCCCATAACACCTGATGACAAATACCCAAGTGTGACAACTGGGCCCCAGTGATAGCACATCTACCCTACCTTAACATGGTCGTTGGGTCCTGGCCCACTAGGTACCACCAGTTGCCTCACAGACATGTGGGGCCCACCCCAGGGTCCACCCACATGCCTGAACGGGTCATCTGACTAATGATAGTCCCCACATGCCAAGACTTGCCCTTTTAAGTGTGCTTTGTCCTCACTCACACACATCCTGGGGAACTTCCTAGAAGGTCACCCATCCTGATCACTACTTCCGGCCAAGCACGCTTAACTGTAGAGTTCTAATTAGGTAGGCTCCCGAAAAGGAAGGTGCACCTTGTTGACATGAGTCATATCAATTAGTCATTTAACCCTTTATCATTTGGGGATGTTACAATCACCCCCCCCCTTTAGAGCACAACGCCCTTGTTGTGGGCCCTATATCTCAACCCAGGCAGTACACCGCACTTAAGGCTGGGTACCACCTCTGATACCAAATGTGACAACTGGGCCCCAATGACAGCACATCCACCCCACCTCAACATGACCGTCGGGTCGTGGCCCACAAGGTACCACCAGTTGCCCTATAGACATGTGGGGCCCACCCTAGGGTCTACCCACATGCCTGAACGGGTCATCTGACTAATGATAGCCCCCATATGCCAACACTTTTCCTTTCCAGTGTGCTTTGTCCTCACTCACACACATCCTGGGGAACTTCCCATATGGTCACCCATCCTGGGGAACTTCCCAGATGGTCACCCATCCTGACCACTACTCCTGGCCAAGCACGCTTAACTGTAGAGTTCAAATCAGGTAGGCTTCTGAAAAGGAAGGTGCTCCTTGTTTACATGAGTCATATCAATTGGTCATTTAACACTTTATCATTTGGGGATGTTACAATCACCCCCCCCCCTTAGAGAACAACGCCCTCGTTGTGGGCCCTACATCTCAACCCAGGCAGTGCATCGCACTTAAGGCTCGGTACCACCTCTGATACCAAATGTGACAACTGGGTCCCAGTGACAGCACATCCACCCCGCCTTAACATGGTCGTCGGGTCCTGGCCCACTAGGTACCACCACATGCCCCACAGACATGTGGGGCCCACCCCAGGGTCCACCCACATTCCTGAACGGGTCATCTGACTAATGATAGTCCCCACAGGCCAACACTTGTCCTTTTTAGTGTGCTTTGTCCTCACTCACACACATCTTGGGGAACTTCCCAGAAGGTCACCCATCCTGATCACTACTTCAGGCCAAACACGCTTAACTGTGGAGTTCTAATCAGGTAGGATCCTGAAAATGAAGGTGCACCTTGTTGATATGAGTCATATCAATTATTCATTTAACCCTTTATCATTTGTGGACGTTACGCAAGTCTAATACTAATATTCATTAGAGTTATTGAACCCAACTCCTCTCATCACAAACCATTCTCTCATCTTACCACCCCTTTCAATGACTAAACACTGGTATCTCGAATTCAGTTTGAACTACCCTGAGTCCAAATCCACCACATGGATAAACCAACCACCATAATCTATGCCCACTCATATGTTTTGAGGGACCTAGTGTGCACATGACAGGTTTCTCATTGGCGTCTTGGTTCCACTACATCAACGCAACGTTCTCCTCCCCATATCTAGGACCAACTTATCACTCCCCACAATAGAGATGTCATTACCATTTCTCTTCATATGGGATTCCAACCACCATGGATTACACTATATCCTAATCTGAATAAAAAAACATAGACAAAGAATTATAGATTTTCCTAGAATTAGAAAACAAACACACCCAATGCCCATTTCCAGCTTCCATGAATGACATCCATAATATATTTCAACACCCAGTCCCTCCCATGGTCCTCAATAGAATACCATCAATGGTGTATATCCCATCACCCAACACCACATATACTTCCCCCAGGAGCCTAAACTCCATGATTCCCCTGACCCATCCAAAAAAATCCCAAATATTATGGTATAATTTTTTTTCATTCTCAAAATACCTAGGATGATGTCAAGATGTTTGACATGATCGTCATTAGCCAAGGAATGATAAAAATTTTCTGAATAATACGTCCAACAACATATACATTATTGATGTCATCTTACACTATGGGACACCATAAACTCTCAAGGATCCTAAAACTCTATGCTACACAATTCTCATCAGAACTTAACCACCACCACTCAGTGGTGGTTTCTAATAAAGACTCAACACTGCTCCATGACCATCTTCTAAGTAGTCTTGAATAAATGTTTCATGTGCAAAACTTCCACCACAACACTACGGTTCTTCTAGTGTGTAACAGACTATTAACAATTGAAGCACAATGTTCTACCACACCAATGAGACTAATGGTCTCTCATAAGCCAACATTAACTAAGTATATCCCAACACCCACTTACTCTCCTAACCAAGATTCTTGATCTGTCGACATCATCAACCCCCATAAAATTCTCAACATCTCACCCAACAAACAAACCATTCATGGAAACAAGCTTTGACACATGACCACCCTCACCTCATGTGTCATCTTTAGAAAAAAGCATCTAACAATGCTTTTTTCACCCTTATCCTTTCCACTCAAAAACAACATTAAGACCTCCAATAATCATTATCCAAATAGATCGTTCATGCATCCATAAATTACAACCCTTAAAAACGAACCTTACAACCTACTATGAGTACTCATGTGTCCTTCTGAGAAAATTAGGACATAACCATATCAGTTAAATAAACCTGATGGTACTCATTATGCATCAGTTCCACATCTAAAGCATCTCTCATGCGTCCTATTTCAAAAAACCTGCATCACCAAACCATCAATCTTAAACTTATCCCTCTAGGAAAAACCCATACTGGGTAACACTCTCTGTGTCCCTCAAAAAAATTCCAAGACATCCCCTAAGAGACACACACCCAAAAGCTCTATGAACCCCATATAATATGTCTCATAGGTGACATTCAATGTCAAAAGATACGAACTCCATAATTTGGATTCACAAAAAGGAAGGACATTGATCCTATTCTCAAACCAAACACATCAATTTGTGAAGAAATACATTTTTGTGAACATCACTCTCACCCCCGTTCAAATACACATTGTGCCTAGCAATCAAAGTAAACATTCACTCCAGGTTATACACCAAATCTAACCATGAAAATACAACATAACTACAATCCAAAAACCCTCTCTAGAATCCATAACAAAACTCTCCAGGGTCCCTACTACAAATTTAACTAAAATCCATTCACCGTTCATAAGGATCAACATACACTTCATACAATCAAAACTCACAAGATTTTCAACACTCACATTAATGAAAAACATCTCAGGAACCAAAGGATACATCCATACCAAGGTTTATCTAAACACATATATTATTCCATATCATATTTAGGAAGGTCTTAAAACCCAAATAAAAGGTCTCAAACTAGGGAAATCTCACTACCATAAATCACTAATACATGGGTCAAATCGACAACACTAGGAATACCCAATGACCAGTTCTTATAAAATCCCCATAATTAAACATCCTTTTATAATTAACATCAGTATATTCTTTGAACTCAATCATTCACAAAGTAAACTCCCCATTCACCAAACACATGAATTTCCCTTCCTTATTAATGATAAGGAACCAGAAAATTTTACTCAAAAAATACTTTGATGAATGATTAATAGGATTTAAACCACATATGTAAGATGTCCAATACCATCAGCCTTAAAAACCCACTCCACCTGCACTATTCCCACGGTCATCATTACACTTAAAACACTACCCTATCTTATCTATACCATGATTCATGGTCAACATGGGGTAACCAAAATTTCTTAATCACAAGTCTTGAATCAAACACCCTTTTAAAACATTTCCACTATACTATCACAAATATTTTCTCTTAGACAAATTCATTATTTCACAACTTGTTACAATCCTCATTTTAACTAATTTACACATTTCATTAGGACAATTTAATTAATAATTTTTCCATTACAATTCAATATTTCTATTTTAGACACCATTAATACTTTAATATTTATCATAACCCAAAATTTTAACCCGGTCTTAACGTTACATAACACACACTATTCTTTAACTATTCATTTACATTCTATTCATTTACCCAATTTTATTACCATTATTAGACCCCATTTTCTTCAAAATTTTCATGTAAATAAAATGAATTCCATTCCTTATGCCCCACACACCAATCCCTTGTGTACCTATCATTAAGAATTCCACCATATCCATAGGTTCCTAAAATGATGCATGAATACACAACATCACTCCATTCCATCCATGAAGAAAAATATTTTAAATCCATCACATCACACAACATGTGCATCAAAAAATGGTGAAATGTCATTCAAATGTAAGAACACACATCATGAAAAATAACTTCCATGTCATGACCCATCCCACAAGGCCTGGACGCGACTACCCCAAACCCGCCTTCCATAGGATAGGGGTTGGTGACAAGCACTTGATGGATTTTCCAGAATAGAGAAGGCATTAACTTAGAGATCCGTATACACTCAAAAGGGGAAACTGAAGTAAACAACCAAAAAAAGTAAGGTATAACCACGAGAGTAAAGTACAATCACCAGTACAATTGTAAACTGAAAACAGTGGGCTGAAATACAAGACCTAGAAACTATAAAGAAAGTAAAAAATTGTTGCATCTACCTTGGAGCTCTACCTAGAGGGTAGTATCTGTATGTTTGATGTTGAAGAAGATGATCTTGAATTATATCATCACACCAAGCTCCACTAAGTTTCGAACCTCCAAAGTCTACCTCAGAGCATCAGTCGTCTACACCAGACACACACGTGCGGGTGGAGCCCATGTAGGGGTGATTATAATAACTCAGTAGGGGATCCAGAGACCCATGATGGTCTCTTAGTAATCCAAATAGTAAATATTCATAAAACATTCAACAAATGTAATATCATAAGCATGATATAAATCAAAAATCTCAAAGAAAAAGAGACAACTCACTCTAACGATATAAGTTCAAGGTTACTGGGTTTGGGATGACTAGTCGTAAAGCCAGATCATCCTATCTATAGTAACTCTACTAATGACCAGTATAGGTCACTTTATGATGAACCATATTGGTCACTAGATGTTGACCCATATTGGTTTCTATATGCTGACCCATATTGGTTGCTGGTGCTGACTCGTATTCGTCAGTGGCACTGACCCGTATTGGTCCCTGGTGCTGACCTGTTTTGGTCACTGGTGCTGACACCTATTGGTCACTAGTGATGACTTTTATTGTTCAATGGTACAGAGGTATGGATGCTTAGTCATACATCTAGATGATCCCACTCTTGAGTTTCTGATACTGACATATATTGGTCGCTCTTCTTCTTCATGTCACAGCCTGCCACTAGATTCCCGCACGAAGCATGCCTGATATCTGGAAGACTCTGCTCCTCAAGCCATCATCCACATTTCAACCGGTACTAAGTCCCAAAAAAATCATACACAAGGGACATCCCCGTTATAGGGGTCCCAATGTAATAGACACTACATCGATCGGAAGCCTGGTCTGAGAGATATAGACACTTTTGTAAAAAGGGCCCAGTTAGATTCAAATATGATAAAACCTAGGATTCATGTCAAACAACATCAAAACTCAATTATACTATCTATAAAGGACCAAATTTTCACAAGGGTCCTTATGCCATAGACGGTGTGTCGATCTGATGCCTGGTCTATGAGTTATTGGAATTTTAGTGTCGGGGGGGGGGGGGGGGGGCGATTGGATTCAGATATGATCCAACATGGATATACTCTAACATTCTCCAAAAATCTCTTGAAGTATTTCAAAAGTACGGTATCACTCCATGGATCTCGGTTCTGTAGACGGTTCATCAAATGGATGTCTGGTTCACAATTTATAACCCTTTAAGCGTTTTTAGGCCCAAGAGGGGTCTGTGTCTGGTCTGACCCAGCCTGAACCATGGTGGGCTTGGCTCAACCCGCCTTGGATGGGCTCGGCTGCGGCGGGCCTGGTCTACTAAGCCATAGACCGTCCCGACCCGCCAGATGACGAGGCCTAGATGGCTGGTGTGCCCTGCGCAGGGTTCATGGTCTGCCTCTCAAACGACTCATAGAGGCATTCAGTTTCACTTAAGGTCCGCACCAGGTGGCGCCGCCTTGTCACCTATGGGACCTATAGGAGGCGTGTCCCTTTCCATCATTCCTTGAGTTTGATATGTGACTCCCTTTTAATGTAGCGCACGATGGCGCACCGCTTGCACCTCTGCATCCGGCCATCACGGCACAACGCTCTTCTGCAGCCGGCAAGCATCGACCGCCGTCTCCACTGCCGGTGTCGTTTCGCCAATGTCTCACATGAGGAGCTCCCGTAGGGTTTTGAAGATGCTATGAAGCTCCATTTACATTCGCGTTTGCGCCTACGGGCCTCCCAGACTACCGGTGTCATAGTATGACCCACTGTCTCACGTTTCCATCAATTTGGGAAAATCGTCCCCAAAGAATGCAACGATAAGAAAAGTGGTGGAGGGTCCGGGTCTTGTTCATTTGGATCACACCCTCCTCATTAGCATTATAAAAATCAAGAATAATTATTCAACAAATTTCAATAATATTAAACCACATCCAAACATAAACCCCCTTCCTTGAGATTCACTGAAGTTGTCACGGTCGTGACGGGAGGAGCTTCCACATTGGATGGAGTCGTTGGCATATGTCGATCCCGGATCATTGCCGCTCAAGACTCCATCCATTGTTGGTGGACATCGCTACATGGCTTCACCAAAGTTTTATCGCTTGAAGAAGTCGTACCAAAACCCCACCCTAATGTCCATTTAAATAGTAGGCGAAAATGTGAGTAACACACCGAGGAATTAATGAGTTTCATTTAATGAATGTACCACTTAATTCACCAATGTTGTTGTTTCAAAATATAGGAGAGTCAAGCCATTATTTTTCTTGACAAGTCACCGTCCCCCACCACCGCCGCTCATCCTCTAGAGAAAAATAAATAAATTAACTTGTTATGTTATTTTATTTTGTAAAGTCCAAAATTTAACTTTTTCTTCCAACCTACTGTGGTTGAAGTGAAGCTTCCCATAAGAGAATCTTGGTGTTACGGATTCAACAGTGCCCTCAGATTTTTAATCCTAGCAGTGGTTCAAAAGATAAAAAATGATACCTGCACGTTTACCTGACGTACCATAAAAAAAGTTTAGAAATTCATTCTGGGAACACCGTGCCTCATAATCATGTGCTTTCAATTTTTGCAGACTCATTAAAATCCCAAATAATTTTAAAAAAATTACGTTAAAATTTTGGTTATATACATTCTACCCATCTTAGGGCTTTACGTCCTCGAAATCCCAACTAGTCTACACAAACCAAGAGGGGTACTGAGCATGAATATGAGCCTCTTGCTCCAACGTGATCTTCAAGAGATTCCTGTGCTACCATAGAACCCACAACAAAGGTATCAACTGTCCATGATGTATTTTCTCCTATCGATCCTCTATCTCCACCGGGTACTCTGAAAAAGTCACCCCATCGTCAATCTCCAGCTTTCCATGGTCAGTGACGTGAGATGGGTCATGCACGTATCTCCTCAACTATGATATGTGGAAGACATCATGAACCCTTACCAACTATGGTGGCAGTGCCAAGCAGTATGCCACCTTTCCAATCCTCCGAAGTATAAAAAATTGTCTTATAATCCTTGGTGAGAGTGTGCTGCCTCGGCCAAATCTCCACAGTCCCCATTGAGGAGAGACTCGCAAGAATACATGGCCCCCCGCATGGAACTCCAGTGGTCTCCATCACCTATCACCATAGTAATTCTATCAGTTCTGTGTAGTCTTAATTCACTCTCGGATGACTTTCACCTTCTCAATGGTATCCTGTACCGTCTAGGAGCCCACAAGTACTGGATCTCCTGGATCTGTTCAGTATAAGAGAAATTTGCACGATCATCAATACAATGCCTCAAAAGGGTCCATACCAATGGTGGAGTTATATTTATTCTTGTACGCAAACTCCACTAAGGTTAGGTGGTCCTCCTAACTATGAGAAAAATCTTGGACACATGCATGAAGCATGTCCTCCATGTTCTGGATGGTCCGCTCAGTCTAACCATCATTATGTTGGTGAAAAGCTATGCTCAAGAAAATCTAAGTCCCAAAATCCTCCTGTAATCCTTTCACCAATTAAGATGTAAAGCGTGCATCATAGTCTGAGACTATCGATGAAGGTACCCCCGTGAAGTCGCACGATCACCTGAACATAGAAATTTTCCAAGCTCTCTACCAAACCCTTCTCTCGAATAGTAAGGAAGTGGGATTACTTGGTGAGTAAGTCAATGATCACCCAGATGGTATCATGCCCTCTGGATTTATGTTGTAACCCCGTCACGAGGTCTATCGGTATCACTTCCCACTTATACTCTGGTATCTTGAGGTGTTGGGTCAAACTTGCTGATACCTAATTCTCGGCCTTCACTAGATGGAAGATGAGTCTTCTAGAAAAAAACTCCTCCACAAGGATCTCCATCCTTGGCCACTGGTACTAACGTCGGGCGTCCTGATACATCTTCATCACACATGTATGTACTTCCAAAGAGGATGTATGGAACTCCCTCATCACCTCCTCTCGTAGCACCACTGGTACAACTGTACGTCCTCTGAAAATGATAGCGGCTCCCCACCTTTAGAAAATCAGTCAGGTGTATGGCCTTGAGGATATCTAAGCACATATAGTCTGGTAGTTGTTGTCTCCACGTTGTGCCTCCCTGACTCACTGAAGCAGTGGAGGAGCAACTACCATCGACTAGAGGTAGACTGTCTCATCTCTATCCACATATGATATTTGAAGCGAGGATAACTGCTATGAAGACTCATTCAGTATCTATGAACTCGAACTCTGGCTAAGTGCATATGCCACTACGTTCCCTTTACTAAGATTATAGACTATATAAAAGTAATAGACATGGAGGAACTCTAGCCAATGTTGTTGTCTTAGATTTAGATATTTCTATGTGAATATATATCTGAGAATCTTGTGGTCTGAGTAAAAAATGAACCGCTCGCCCATCATGTAGTGTCGCCACATATTCAGTATGAAGAATACAACTGCCAACTCAATGTTTTGAGTCACATGATTCTGCTCATGAGGCCTCAACTATTGTGATCCATAAGCAATCACTACATCATCCTGCATCAGGATGCAACCGAGTCTAGTCCATGATGCATCACAATAAACTACGTAGTCATCTCCCTCCTCTGGAAACCTTAGGATGGGAGAACTGGTCAATCTTTGCCTTAGCTATTGAAATCTCTACTGTAATGTCTATGACCATAGAGAAGGTTTTCCCCTTATTTTTCAAAGCAGTCATAGGTGCTACTACTCTGGAGAAATATGGTACAAAGCTCTAATAATATCCTGCTAATCCAAGGAAGCTCTGCACCTCAATAACACTCCTGGGTGGCTCCCAAGATTGTTCTACCTCGATCTACTTTGGATCCACTACAACTCCAACCTCTTTGATGACATGTCCCATGAAGTTGAACTTTCATATCCAAAACTCACACTTTGAGAGCTTCCAATATAATTGGTCCTCCGAAAGTGTGTCTAGAACTATAATCATTTTTACAACATGCTCTTCATTATAATATAAGTACAAAAAGATATCATCGATGAAGACCACCATGAAGAGATGGAGGTATGGATGGAAGATCCAATTCAAGAGCCCCATGAACACTGCTGGAGCATTGGTCACGCCAAAATGCATCACTATAAACTCGTAATTGACATACCAAAATCTAAAGTCTATATTCTCTATGTCCTCATCCCGTACCCTGAGCTGATGATAGCCTGATCTGTGGATTATCTTTGAGAACTACTTAGCTTCTTTAAACTAATAAAATAGATCATCAGTCCTCGACAGAGGATAATGTTTCTTCATAGTCACCAGATTTAGGATTTGAAAGTCCATGCATAGACTCAAACATTCATCTGCCTTCTTGGTGAACAACACTAGGGATACCCATGGAGAAATAATGAGCCTTACGAATCCCTTCCTCTGTAAGTCCTCCAACCATACCCTTAGCTCCCAGAGCTCTACAGGTGACATCCAATATGCTAGTGTTGATATTGGTAATGTTCCTGGGTACAAGTCAATACGGATGTCAACCTATCTATGAGTAGGTAGTCCTATGAAATCTCTTAAAAACACATCCTCATACTCTTCGACCACCACTAAAACTATGGACTCACCTCATCCACTGTGTCGAAGGTCATGCAAGCCAGAAAATATGTAATCAGCTGCACCCTCCTGAGTGCAAGTCCACCTCATGCTGCTATATTTCTCTTCTCACTAACAAAGGAAAAATGACCTCTATCTCTTCACGTACATTGCACTATACGTCTCAAGCAGTCAATTTGTACGTGAACCTATGATAGCCAGTCCATGCATATAATGAAATCATATGGCCTCAATGCTACTACTAGAAGATCCCATCTTTAACTATCTTCTCTAAAAGGTAAGGTCACACTATCATCACCAGTGTGTGACTGCTGAATCTCTTCCCGTAAGAGTATCCAAATGCAGAGATCGAGCTAAAATCTTAGTCAGAATCTCAGAGTCCTGAACTATGTCCATGGAAGGCAAAAAATTTATAGCACCTCTGTTGATAAGAACTGCTACTAAATTAGAGAAGATACAGATCATACCTCATATCATCTCAGGGATGTCGGGATTGTGAGCCTCTACTGCCTATAGCTGGGCCAGTACCCATCCACCTATTATTTGAGCTCATGGTGGACTGCCTGGGGGTGGTGGTGGATGTTCTTGGTGACCCTAACCACCCCCGCTACACGTCCTGCTCCCCTACCTGATCTACCTCCAAGCTGACGCTCATGCTCTTGCCGCTGCGACTGCCTCAGTGGCCCCTTCACCATCTATCGAAAATCCACATTGGGCGTTGAATTATCACAAGCTCTGTGACCCTGTCTCCCATAGGAAAAATAGATCATGCCTTTCTTGTGGCTCCCTCGGACTCTCGAACCTCACACCTCAGACCATGCGTCCTAGTGTCGCCCTCCGGAAAGTCCAGCCAGTTTGGGATTCTACATTGTTTGTCTACTTCCAACTGTGGATAACTCTACTACCTGTCATCCAGTACGGGCTCTCACTATCGATGCCTAATCATCAAGGAAGATCTCCATCAATAAAGCTCTCTCTATCACACCAGCCTTTGTCTAGATGCTGATAGAAACTACCGTAGCTCTAATCTCTCGTCGGAGCCCCTGCTCAAAGGTTTAGACCTTGAATTAAGGGTACCATACCATGTTAGTAGAGTATTGGGAGAGTTTAGTAAATCTTGCTGAGTACTGAGACACAGTCTGGTTACCCTTCTACAGATGAAAAAACTCTTAAATACGCACAGAGCATAGTGTTTCTGGCATGAATTCCGCTCTAAAAAGGCTCTCAAAGTTTGGCCAGGTGAGGGTTGTCTCCTCATGAACCTGAAGCATTGAACTCCACCACCATCCTACTGATCCCTAAAGAAGGCTAGTATCCAAGATCACCATATGCTCGGTGGGTGTCTCTACCAAACAAAAAACACATGAAACTGCCTCTAGTCAGTCCTCTACTGCCTAGGGTTCCGTCTCGCCTTGAAACCACAGAGGCCTCTATCTATAGAACTCATGCAACGTGCTTAGCCAGCATGCATGATACACTGGTAGCATCTTCTGATCAATGGGTAGTGGTGATGTTGGTACACCACCCAAAGGTTCCATCACTGTGAGTGGTCCCTGTACCAATGCCTCATCATTCGGTGGGCCACTATCATAGTCTCTAACCAAAATTATGACTGGCTATCTTTCTGGAGGCATAATGTAAGAAAAAAATGTTCCATGGTTAATAAGTAATAACTAGTGAGATGACTCATGAAAGATCAAGAAAACGTTTCAAAACACTAGAAACTGGTGTTTTCATGTATTGAGTCAGAAAACATAATTCAGGGTCCCAGTGTATTGATACGTTGCCTGCCACACCAAAACTAGACTCCCTATAATGAAAACCGAACTCAAGAAACCTTACCCCATTACCTCATTAAAATTAGACTCTTAGTTATTCTTGTAGAAATGATCATCCTCTGATACAACTTTGTCATGAACCGTTCCACGGGGCCCGGACCTGACTACCCCAAGTCCACCTTGCCCTGCATCTACACTAGAGTTCTACCTGGAGGGTAGTAGATATAAGTCTGAAGTCGATGAAGAGGATCTCGACTGCTCCCATTGCACTAAGCTCCACCAAGTCCTGAAACTCCAATGCCTTCCTTGGAGCGTCAATAGTCTGCACCAGACACACACGTGCAGGTGGAGCCCATGCAAGGGTGAGTATAAAAACTTAGTAGGGGACCCTGAGACCCCCAAAGGTCTCTCAATAGTCAACAAACGAAAACATCATAATAAATACCACAAAGGTTATATCATAATCATGATCTAAATTATGAAGCACAACGAAAAAGAGATAGCTCATTATAAAGGTATAACTTCATGGTTACTGGGATACGGATGACTTGTCGTAAAGCCAGATCATTTTATCTATAGTAACTCTACTGCTAAACTGTACAGGTCATTATATGTTGAACCGTATTGGTCGCTAGATGTTGAACCATATTGATCGCTAGATGCTGACCTGTATTGGTCACTGGTGCTGACCCATATTGGTCACTGGTGCTAACCCATATTGGTTGCTGATGCTGACCTCTATTGGTCGCTGGTTTTGACTTGTATTGGTCGATGATACAGAGGTATGAATGATTAATCATAACACTAGACCATCCCACCATGGAGTTTCTGACACTAATACAAATATGGAATTAATCAGCATTATAAAAGTGCATTAACAATTCTAAAAAAAGCGCTGTTAATCGAGGCGATGATAAAGTGTGTCCCATTTATTAGTGCTTAGAAAAGTTCTGATAAAACTCAAAAAAATGAAAATAAAAAATAAAATAAAAAAGAAATATATAATGTGGGGGGGGGCTTTTAACAGCGCTTGACCCCCCTATCAGTGCAAGGAGGACCCCCCTTACACAGTCTCCCACGCGGTGCCCTTCCCACGTATCCCCCACACGCACACACCTTCTTGCTTCCACCCGCACTCGAACCCACAACCTCCCCCCTTCCACGCCTGCACCTTTACCACTAATCCATTTCATTTTTTTCTCTATTAAATGATATATATATATAGTAATATTTATTCGTATATTAATATAGATTCATATTAATATAAATATATTTAGTTATATTAAAACGTATATATTTATTCATATATTAATAAATATATATATATTTATTTATTCGTACATTAATATATATAATATATATATATATATATAGTTATATTTATTCATATATTAATATTGATTCATATTATTATAAACATATTTAGTTATATTAATACATATATATTTATTCATATATCAGTATATATATATTCATTCAAATGTTAATATATATTTATATTTATTTACATATATATTTTTAGTTATAAATTTTTATCCGTATATTTATTTGTATATTAATATATATTTATAAGATTAGTTTTAAATACATTTAGAAAATATGTTTTTTATGTCTTTTTATAAATAAAAAAATAAATACATACATACATACATACAACACACACACACAAGCACACACACAAGCACAAAATCATATATATTTATGAATAAATACCTATATATATATGTGTGTGTGTGTGTGTGTATTTGAAAAGCCATAGAATGTTTAAATGACTATATATTCTAATATAGAAGCCTGTTTCAACTCCACAACCTACCAAATCAAAGAAAATGAAACAATATTTGATATGATATGGGGTACAAGCCTAACAGACATCCAGATGAAAAGTTATACCTGTTTGAATATTCAAAAATCGGGGTATCCAGACGAAAAACTAATTTTTTAGGAATTTTGGGCCTTTTTGGGTGGAAAAACGTAAAAAAAGGCTTCCTAGGGTCATTATCATGTAGATATCATCATAGGATTCGATTTGATATGTGGTAGAGCTCAAACGGACACCCGGAACAAAAGTTATGGTTTCCTGAAGTTTGACTTACATTTTCAGCATATTTTATATCTTTTATTAATTTTTTTGATTTTTTGTGGCTTTAAATTGTTATTAAATGATTATTAATCAATGATAATGAGTAATTTATTAATTAATAATATTTTTCAAAATATTTTAAAGCCATTTTCACCAAATTTTATATATATTAATTGTAATAGTCTATTTATACTTATTTAAAACATATTTAAAAAATATATATTTTATTTATATCAATATAAATATACTTATATAGAAATATATTATTTTTCAAGATTTTTTTGAGACATAAGATTTATCAGTTCTATAAAAAAGCTCGAATAATGTCCCCCTTTATCAGCGCTAATAATAAAAGCAGATAAAGGGGTCCCCTTTAACAAAGCTAAAAAAAGGGCTTATAAATGGTCACTTTTAACAACACCTTCATTTAGAGCTGTTAAAAGTGACCCTTTATCAGTGCTTTGTTTAGCGATATTAAAGGGTGGTGCTTCCCTTTCCTGTTTTTTTATTAGTGTGATGTTTACCCGTATTGGTCGCTCTTCTTCTCCATGTCATAGCCAGCCACTGGATTCAAGAATAAAACCTACCTGATCTCTGGAAGACTCTGATCCTAAAGCGAAAAGTCATGTTTCAACTGGTACGAATTCCCAAAAAACTCATACCCAGGTACTTCTCTATCATAGGGGTCCCAACGTGATAGACGGCGCGTCGATTGGATGCCCGGTCTGTGAGATATGGGCACTTTAATAAAAAGGCCCTGGTTGGATTCATGTCTGATCCAACCTAGGTTGCACATCAAACTCCCTAAAAAATCAATTAGAGTTTCTCCAAAGGATTTCCTTATCACAAGAGTCCTTATTCCATAGACATCACGTCAATCAGAAACATGGTTTGTTAGTTATTGGAATTTTAGTGTCGGGGGCCTGGTTGGATTCAGAGTCGATCCAACCCAACCGTACTCCAACTTTATCCAAAACTCTCTCTTGCTCCATGAATCTTGGCACCATAAACGGTTCATCAAACATACATCTGGTTTTCATGTTATGTCCCTTTAATCGTTTCTGGGCCCAACTGGGGTTCGAGTCCAGTCCGACCCAGCCTAGGCTGACCCTATCCGGTTTGGGCCGACCCGACCCAGCCCGAGTCTGACCCAGACCGGCCTGGGCCACGACTGTCTCAGCCCGGTCCGCCCTGGCTGGGTGGGGCCATGGCGGGCCTGGTCAGCTGGTTCGCGGACTGGCCGGGCCCACCAGGCAACGCGGCTCGGCCTGCTGGTGTGCCGCACGTGGGGGTGCGATGTCTGCCTCGCGAATAGATCATAGAATGGTTCTGTTTCACATAAGGGTGGCGCCAGGTGGCGCTTCTATTAACCACCGAATGAGGATAATATTCATTGTTCATATATATAATATTCATCTTCTTTATTATTTATAAACACCATTTTAGTGCATTTTACACTTTAAACATTATTTCATATTATAATTGTAATTCATTCTTAAAATGCACTATTACATGATAAATATTTTAACATCATTTAAATTACCCCATGATCCTGATTGTATTTTTATATTTAATTTTCATGTTTCTCATTACATTGCTAACAATTCATACTTTTGGAGTACTTGAACATTCATATTGGAAGACCACCAAAGTTGGCCTTGAACAAAAAATATTTTCGGTGAAGTAAACTGGACAACAGCCCAATAAAAATACTTTAGAGGCCAATATACAAGCCCAATAATCATGAAAAATGAACTGAAGATATAATACATTATTTGGGACATTTCATTAAATAGTGGAAAAAGCTAATTCTGATGTTTTAATGGAATTCCAAGGGGCACATGTTCGAGATAAAACTCTATGCCAGATTTTGTAGCTTAAAAAAACATCCCACCATTTCAATAATATCTCGCAAAAAAATTCATCTGGTGTTAAATTTTACAAGTATTTAGGGGACATCTATAGATCCATTTTCTTCATCTATGGAACACTCTAATTCCGCCATCTAGATGGTCATTTAGACGGGTCAGTTCGGTGGATGCAATCTGCCTTCAACTTTAGGACTAGGGTGGAAAAGTCTAAGATCCACAAGCTTTCCAACACCCTAGGACTACCAACCTCAAGTGGAATTACTTTTACTATTAGAGGCTCGACATAAGGCTCCTAAAATTTTTATTTAAGGTAGTCTTTTTTTATTATTTATTCACATTTGATCTTTGTTTCATTTTACTGTTTTTCTTCCAATTTGATGTTGTAATCTCATTCCTTCAATTGTAAGTTCTTGAATTACCTTATCGTTTTTATAAAAGTTCTTCATCTTTTCTTTTTATGTTATTTTTCTTATCACTTTGATATTGTTTCCTCAAGGTGTGAATTTTTTCACACCAAACCTTGTAAGACTATCACATAATGGTGGAGTGATTATTATTTCATTGTTATTTTTACTTCTCCAATTGCTCCCTCGTGAGTCTACTTCCCACTTCCATTGAAACCATATGATCAATGGAGGGCTAGACCTGTTATGGGTTGATCCAAGGGAGTAACAAGAGTCTGTATTGGATACTATTTCTCACTCCATTAATGTCTATTCACTTTTTTGATTGAGAATTTTTTTGAATATCTTTAAACTATTTCGTCCTTGTTGAATTTAAGGCCACCCACTTCAGGTGTTAATATGAACCTTTAACCTGGAGTAACAGGGGTCTGTATTGGATGTTATTTATCACTACATTAATGTCTATTCCCTTTTTAATTGAGAATTGTTTTTAATATCTTTAAACTATTTCGTCCTTATTGAATTTAAGGTGCTGAGGTATTAAACTAGTAAGTGTTGATTTTGTTTGATCTTACTAAATAAACCCATCCCAAATATAAGAAATTGAAATAGTTGAGAAAAGAATGCATCCAATCCACCCCAAGTAAAAACCCATGATCAACTCATTCTTTTAAATTGAATTCACTTAATACTCTTAGTGTCCACTTCAACCTATCTAATATCAAACCAAAGATGTCCACTTCATAGCGAAAAACAATACATAGGATGTACATGTCTCTAGGTTACTTCTTAGGTCTCCAAAGATTCTACAACCCAAGATAAACTACACGCAACCACGTAAACCTAAGATCCTGGTTAAATTTGGGAAAGACTAGCCACCTTGTCACCCGAGGGACCTGTAGGAGGAAGGTCCCTTGCCAGAAAACTGATGCTTCGAGCCGCGGCTCCCCTTTAACTCGGTGTGTGACGACAGACCACCTCCAACTCTATAGTCGGCCCACTGCTGGCCACCTGTACAGTCACCGCGACACCGCACTCTTCTATAGTCACCGATCGCCAGCCACCGTCTTCACCGCCGGTGCCATACCGACAGATCTCCTATGGGGCTTTGGCAATGATCTAGAGCTCAGTTTCCATTCTCTTCTACACCTACAGGCCTCCCAAACATCCACCATCACAGTGTGACCCTCTGTCTCACGTCGTCAAATTGGAAAAACTGCCCCCGAAGTGTGCAACGATAAATGAAGCACCAGAGGGTCTGAGCCTTATTATTTTGGACCGCACCCTCTGTGTTAGCATTATAACAAGCGAGAATAATTATTCATCACATTCCAATAATATTAAACCACATCCAAACATAAACCCCCTACCTCGAGATTCGCTGGAGGTGTCGCGGTCGCGGTGGGAGGAGCTTCCACATTGGATGGAGTCGTTGAGGTTCGTCGATCCTAGATTGTTTCCACCTCATCCTCCATCCTATATTGGTGGATGTCAGCGTAGGACTTCTCCAGAGTTTCATCACTTGAAAAAGTTGTTCCAAAACCCTACCCCGAGCTCCATTTAAATAGGAGGGGTAAAAGGAAGTAACAAAGTGAGTAATTAATGAGGTTCTTTTCATGAATGAACCTCTTAGTTCCCCAACTATGCGGTTCAAAAAAAAGGAGATTCAAGCTATTAATTGGCTTGAGAAGTCACTGTCCCCACCACCTCTGCTCATCCTCTTGAGAAAGATAAATAAAATAACATGTTATGTTATTTTATTTAATTTCATGTAAAGTCCAAAATTTAAGTTTTTATCCTGACCTACCACGGTTGAAGTGAAACTTCCCCTAAGCGAATCCTAGCGCTGTAGATTTAAAGGTGCCCCTGAATTTTTAATCTGAGCATCAATTCAAATGATAGAAAATTCCAACCCCATGTTTGCTAAACATACCATAAAAAAGTTCATAAATTCATTCCGGTGACACCGGGACTCAGAATCATGCATCGTCAATTTTTGCAGACTCATAAAAATACCAAATAATTTTTAAAAAATTACATGGAATTTTTGGGTCTTTACAACCCACCATATGTGACTTGGGTTTCCCCCCGTACATTGGTTAGCTACACCCAAGCATGAGCTCATTACCAAACCCCAAAACTATTCTAATATACCATATATCACTCCAAAATAGTAATAAAGAGAAAACAGAGCCTCTGATACCACCCTATAACATCCCCAAACTAGGAGCAACTAAACCGGTGCCCCAATCTGAGACATCACATGACCTCAAGCCCACCTACCCATATGGAAGAGGTTGCCGACTGACGATGAGGTATATATAAATTATGTAGGGAGACTATAAACTATTTACTAGAGTAAGTGACAATATATGATAATTATATAGCGAAAACAATCTATATTATCCAATGAACATGCATAACAAACCATTTCCCAAATAGGGTACAAGTTCGAAACCAAATTTTAAAATATGTAATGTCTTTCTATGAATTGTCGAGTGGACAAAAACCAAATGTAAAGAAAAACATTGGAATCCCCAAAACGGTCCTATATCTATGTCTAGATCCCCATAAATGCATATCCCATGCCCTAATCAACTCCCCAGCATCAGGCCCTTGCCCTTAACTGAACCCGAAGCAATGAAATCTACTTAGGTACCCTACTACAGCCTAAGAAGGATGTGAGTAAAACTATGTAGGCCACAACTAATGGTTACTACAAAATATCCATTCTAACAGATAGTTCATGAATGTATGAATTAAATAGTAATATAAACAAAAGAAAAACTCTAGTATCATTAGATAACCAAGTACACTTAATCCATTTCTATATTTATTACCATTTTCATCATTCTAAATGTCTTCATTAGTTAATCTATTTTTATCATGTGTTCCATGGGTTTGAATATACATCATTTACACATGGGTTTAAGGAATTAAATCACTATGAATAAGGGAATTAATAAATTATCTATTTAATAAAGGATCAACAGTCACATCAATATATTATACTCCCCTAGAAGGCTTGATCCAGGTGTAGTGACACTGTTAGAGGAATAAATCCTTAAACCCCTTCCCTAACCCATGCATTTTAGGGTGGAATTTAGAGCCTCAGTCTAACTCAACCACTGGGAATAAACCTCATGTTAATTCCCCACTCTACCAAGCCTTGTTCACATGATTATTTATCCATTCATCACACTTATACCTTATCACAACCAATATAAATATAATTCACCTTCCATAACCATCAACAAGGGAATTCATACTATTACATAACCTATTAAACCATTTCCCAATTATAATACATATTTGTTTCACCTAATTCCCATTATATTTCTTTAACCTATTATGTATATTAAGAAATTCCCATAAATTATCCGATGTTCACCAATTACCATACATTATCCTACTTATCCCATTTATCATTTCAAAATCATGTTCCCACTTATGCATTTCAAATAAAATTTGTTATCTCCTTGAAAAACCACTTTATTACATTCAAAAAATTAGGTATACCCCATAATTCCCATATATTAACCCTTTCCATATATTCATCAATTCCCTTTTGAAAATCAATTTAAATATTCTTCAATTTATAATCAATTTACAATTTATCATATTCATCATTTCATAATTGCCAATTCTTTCAGGCATTTAATCATAATTCATAAGATATTTGACATAATTTCAATTCACCCAATTAAACCTTTTCGAGATACACTAAACAACCCCTTATTCTATTATCGAAACCTTAGCAAAACTATCAATATCCCATTTCAACTCAAATAAACATAATTAACATGTTCAATATGGATCTCTGTTATCACAAGCCAACTCTACACTTTACCATAACAATTTCTAGGTTTGGGAATGCCGGTGCACCCCATGGGTGTCTCCAAATTGATCAAATCATCCTCAAATCATCCCAAAAGGATCATACTTGGTTCAAATAATCATTTTTTTACCAAGGAACACTAAGGAATTGAAAGCACAACAAGTGAGAAGCAAGAAAACATACTTATATGCACAAATCCACACAAAAAATATGGGATATAATTTGTATACCACATATGTTGAATCTGATGATTAACATACTCTTAATAATAACCCTTTATTTGGATCCAAACATTCTTCAAATCCTTAAACTAGGATAAATTAGAAAAAGAGGGTTTTGTGATTCAGAAGGGGATGGTAGAAACTACATACCATAATCCAGAAAAGAGAATCAAAGGATGGGACAGATTTACCTAGATCTTAGATACACAACAAAAGCTTCTCCAAATGAAATAGAAAACTAAGAGATCGGCCACTTGTAATCTTGGGTCGAAATGTTCCATATCTAGGGTGGTTGGAGGATGAAATGTGGGTGAAATAAGATGGGGATCTAAAAATCCCATAATGAAAAACTAATAATTATTCATTCTTTTACTAGGCCACATAATTTACCTACAGGGTTTTCCAAATTGTTCACAAACCATGTGAAATGCACTATTTATTGAAGGTGTGGTTTCATGGTTTCCTTGGAATATTTTCACAATTTACAATCCATTCTCCAACCATGCAATATTCCACTTTCGAAGTCTGTATGAATTTACTGGGAAGGCCGCACGGTTTACGTAACCATGTTCCAGCCATGCACCTTGTAATGTTGGACCAGGTTTTCCTTCCTTTCATGTATCGAGCCCTTGAAACAGCCTCAAGGCCCCTTATACACATTATAAGCATTCCATACACTTAAAAAAAATTGAAATCAAAATTTATACAAGGTCGTGCATTCACTATGTCCAAGATCTTATAATAATGTTAATGATAAAAAATCCATAAGCCAAATATTCTAGAAAAATGTTTTTGATATCATTAAAAATGATGATAATGGGACAATATTTTATTTCAAGACCCTTTTCCTAAAGTAGAAAATTTTTTACAAAAAAAATATTCTTAATTGATATAATTTTATTTCAAATACACACTCCCATCGTTTGGTTGTGTCTTGACCAATTTTTAATTCATCTCTTACTCCAAAAAATGAAGGTGATTTTTTATTCCTCGAGCATTAACAGATCAAAATATCCATATAGAGAATGATAATTCATTGCATATTTATTTGGTTATCATCAATAATAAAATGATAGAATAGTTTATCTAGTATGCATTAATACTCATATGGTGAGATAATACATTAATCTCTAAAACCTCCTCTAAAGATTAAATTAAACCCATCCATAAAAAGTTGACTATATAAATCATTTAACAATAAATATCCACAACTTTAGAAAGAAGTTTTCTAAATCAACTTAGAATTGATACCCTATATTTGATAAAGTATATCTTTGTTGTCACATTCTGAACATATGAATACATTTATCATGTATTCTCTTAAAACATGTTAATAATCTAAAATACCATACAAACCAATTAAAAAATGAACAATTTATTATTCCAAAGATTAATAGAGATATTCCCTAAATTAAAAGAATTTAGAAACCTCATCCATGATAATAAATACAACTTTGTAAACAAATCAATAATCAGTTCCATGATAATCATTACTAGAAAATTTATATTAATCATTTATTTAACAAATAAAAAAATTTATCAGCATAAGGAACACATTGGTGATTACATTAACTTAATAAAAATATTAAATTTTCATTAAATCACTTTTATAGGTCATCATATCCATTCAATATATTTTTTTCAAACCCTTTCTGGAAATCATATACTTCATGATTCATATAACATAATTTTTGAATATCAATACCTATAAAGTTTATCATACCACTTCTTTCTCAAACCATTAACTAGGCTTCATCATCTTATTCCATAATACCCCATTGATAAAATATGAAATATAAATAATGTTTTAAAGTTACACAACCTCAATTTAATCATTATTCTTAAATTTATTATTAAAATACTATTATAACATCCCATACATTTCATATTTCATGTGTAGTCTCTTTATCTTTGGTATTATTACCAATAATAATAACACATTATTAATTATCTTCATTATATTTACTCATATGAGAGCAATTTTCATAATTCCCATACTATCCACATATAAAGCATTCAATGGTAACACAGTTCTTCTAGTTCCCCCCACTGACTAAAAATGAAAATCATATTGTGAGAATCACTTATCATAACAAAAAAATCCTAATCATAAGTATCAATTGTAGGATGTATAAATCATGAAACCTAATTAATTAATCTATTATACATCAGATTTATCCTAGGTTATTCATAGTACCATTATAACATCCCGATTCTGAGTTCCACCAGAGGTTCCCCATATCCGGTTGGTCACATGGCCTCAAGTGCATTTCCCTAAACGCAAGAGGCTTCCAACTAGTAGCGAGGGCCTTGGGTGTGGTAGTGGGGAAACTATGTCCTCATTGGAAGAGTAATGCATCTGAAAATAAACAGATAGCTATAGCAGAAGCAGTAATAATACCATACAATAGTAAAACAGTGGAAGACTAAAGAAATAAACAACTAGATAACATATATAAATGATGCATGAAACATATGTATAGGAAATACAACCAAACAAGTCACAATGATGGAATATAGTACTAAAACAAAGTACAAATAAAGAAAATAAAATACAACATCATCACAAGCCTTAGCTTTGTCCCATGCTCTCCAGCTCCACAACAATCATGTACCTGATGTAGTTGGGCTCTTGACCTTATCTAGACCTACAACAATATAATCTGTTTGGTCCCAAAATCATGACCCAAAAAGGGTGTGAGACGAATCCCAATATGAAGCCGTCCAATGATATGTGCCTAATAATCAGTGAATATATATGGCAGGCAATAAGGAAAATTAAGTAGTATACAAAGAAGTAATCGAAGGTAAACAATCCTACAGTTTCAATTACATCCATTTTCCATTTATTAGTTAAGAAACCAACAATCATAAGTAACCATCTGGGAAGTAATCACATACTAATCCCTTTAGTTCATCAAATCAAACAAAATCAACCCTATGAGAAGTACTCATAGTCTAACCCCTCTGGTTCTGCATTAGCACATACTCTCTCAGGAAGCACTCACTGTCAATTCCCTCTATGGTCGTATATTAGTAACTATAGACATTCTAGGGAATCACTCAATGTCTAAATCCCCTTGTGGTTGTTTAACAAAGAACTATATACACACTAAGGGATCACAAATTCCACCCCCTATGGTCTCGCAACGTAAAAGTAAACAAGCACTCTAGAGAATCCTTCAATGTCCATTCTCTCAATGGTCTACTACACCAGGTTCCCACAGCCCTGTGTAAAACAATCATGCACAAACAATCTATGGAAGCCAAAGTAAACCTCAAGAAATACTTGGCTAAATAGTATATAGTATCTCATATCATGTTAGATAAAATCAATTCATCATAACAGTACTAGGCATGCAAACAAGGCAGCCTAACAGGCAATGTTGGACCAAATGGTCTATATCAAGAAAACATGGGCAACGCATCTGTAGCAAGGTAAATAACCCTATTTACAATCATAAATCGGTTATTCAGGCACACTAGGAATAATAGACAAAAATAGGGAAAAATACTATAAAAACGCAATACCCTGAGCGAGGGTATTGGGAATGTTTTCACATATAACTCAAATACTAACTACAGAAAGGAACAAACCACCTACCTTGATATTGTACGAATGATATACGTGAACATGAGGCCTTGAATCACCTTATAACACCATAGATATACAAAAATGTCAAAAATGTTCAACTGATTATATCTCATGAAAGAGGAGAAATCAGGGATTGAAGCTCTAGAAGAAGGAAGCTCTTTCCGTGAAGATTATAATGCAATCGATGGTGGTTGATTTGGAGAACGAATGGAGAGTCGAGGGATCAGAGAAGAATCATTGGCCACATATGATCCTGGACGAGTCCGACCTAGAAGAAGGGCGTTCTGTCAATTAGATGTGACCCCAGTCCATTTAATGAAAAAATGAAAAAAATTACATGGAATGTCTTTTAAAAATATACGATGCGTACATTCCTTTACCGAGCTATATTTTAGGTGGTCTCCAGGTCACCCCACACAACCATGTGTTCGTTCGTTAGATGGCCAACACATGGCTACCCGCGACAACCGAGTACACGACGTGTACTTATAAGTACATGACATGTACTCCAAAAATTTATAAAAACTCATCTTATTCTAGAAAACACCAGAAAACAAGATTCATACTTGAAAAGGAGATCTAGATTCTTATAAACTTTCCCCTTTAAAGAAATTCATCCCCGAATTTCCCTAGCAAGGCGTCGTAAAAGAAGAATCCTTGAAAAGCTCCGACCACTGTGATCATACATCGACCTCCCCCTCGCAATTCTCGTCATGTACTTTCCCGTGCTGCCATAGCATTAATACCAGATGAATAGACCGACCACGAAGAACCTTATCACTATGATCAACAAACCGGATAGGATTCTCCTCGAATGATGTTTCCACCTCTAGCTCAACCGCCTCATGTTGAGAGACATGAGATGGGTATGAGAAGTAACGTTGTAGCTGAGAAACATGAATGATGTCGTACATAGCCTGATACCTCTGAGGTTACTACAGCAGATAGGAAACCAGCCTGACCCTTTCCAAAACCTCGAATGGTCCAACATACCTCGGAAAAATATTACCCAATCTCCCAATCCTCTTGTGTCCCAACCTTAGTGTGACATGTAGAAAAACCTGATATCCAACCTCGTACTCTAGAGGTTATCTCCATTTATCTACATAAGACTTTTTCTATTATTGTGTAATCTCCATTCTCTTCTTAATCAACTCTATCTGCTTTGTGGTCTCCTGGACAAGATGAGGTCCAAATATTGCTGCCTCTACTGATTCTAGCCAACATAGGGGTGACCGGAATGACCTACCATACAAAGCCTCATAAAGTGCCATATGAATAGTTTCTTGAAAACTATAATTGTAGGAAAAATAAACAATTGGTATGTGATTATCCCAAGAACCTCCAAAATCTAAGTTGCATACTGGAAGCATGTCCTCAAGCACCAGAATCGTATGCTCGGACTTTCCATCTGTCTGGGGATGGTAAGTTGTAATCAGAAGTACCTGGGTACCCAAAGCCCTCTGAAGTCTCTGTTAGACCTGAGATGTAATATATGTGTCCCTATCCGAAACAATGTATTGTGGAACCCCATAGAGACGTATAATCTCTCAGATGTACAACCTTTCCAGCCCATAAACACTAAAGGTCTCCTTGATTTAAAAGAAGTGTGCTACCTTCGTGAGACTGTCAATGACAACATAGAATGCATCATTTCCTCGATGCAACCTCGGTAAACCTGTCACAATGACCATCGTGACATCATTCCACTTCCACTCAGGAATGAGTAACTGCAATAAAATCTCTACTCGTCCCTAATGCTCCGCCTTCAACTTCTAATAGGTGGAACACCTCACAAAAAACCTAGCAACATCTCTCTTCATACCTGGCCACCAATACTGATGGTGTATATCACAATACATCTTGGTGACACCAGGATGAACTGCACAAATAGAGGAATGAGAGTCTCGCATCAGCTCCTCACGTATGTCTACTGACACCCATACACGCCCCTAGAAATATATGATCTCACCCTCACCTATGGTCCATCTGGGAATAGGTTCCTCTACTAACACACTCTCTTATACGACTAGGTCTTCTGAACCTTATAGTTGCCTCATTCACACTTGATCATGTAGTGTAGAGGTAATATCTATAAGAGAATGAAACGTCTTCCCCTGTCAGTCGCGCACCTCCAAATGAATCTCTAAGAAAAGAGCCATAAGATCCCACTCAATGATAGCCTCCTGAACCGCCTGTATTTGAGTCCTCCTGCTCAACACATCAACTACTATGTTGCCTTTCCTAGACATGTTGGCTAGCTTAAAAGAAAAGGACTGAAGCTTTTCAACCCACCTTTACTGTCTTAGATTCAGATCGCACTGAGTGATGATATACTTAAGACTTTTGTGGTCGATGAAAACAAAAAATATGATCTCCTAGAAGATAATGTATTTAACAATGTAAGGCATGAACAACTACATCCAACTTAAGATAATGGGTTAGGCAATTCGTCTCATGTGGCCTCAACTGCTGATACACGTACACAACGAATCTTTCTCCCTGCATAAGCACAACACCCATCCCAATACCTGATGCATCACATTACATAGTAGATCTCTTTTTCAGATCTGAAAAAACTAGTATCGGTGATGTAGCCAACCTCCCTCTCAACTCCGAAAAGGATGACTCGAAATAATATGTCTACAAGTACATCACACCCATCTTAGTCTGTCCTATCAGTAGCACTGCTAAGTGTGAGAAGTCTTGTATGAAACATCTATTGTAACCATCCAACCTTAGAAAACTATGCACCTCAAAGACGTTATTTAGCTTCTTCCTGGGAACTACTGCTCTCACTTTCTCTGGGTCTATTGATACTCTTGTATCTAAGATTACATGTCCCATGAAGTGAATCTGGTCTATCCAAAAGTGGAATTTTGAGATATTAACATATAAATAATTCTCTCTCAGTGTACTCAAAACAACCTCAATATGTGTGCTATGGTCGTGTCGAGTGTGAGAGTACACCAAGATATCGTCCACAAAGACAACCATGAAATAATCCATGTACGGATGGAACACTCGGTTCATTAGATCCATGAAAACTCCAGGCATGTTCATGAGACATAATGGCATAACCACATACTCGTATATACTATACCTGCTCCAGAATGATATAAGAGGTATATCTGATTTCCTAACGTGCAATTGATGATAAATGAATCTCAAGTGAATATTCGATATCACCCAGGCTCCTCAAAGCTGATCAAAGAGATCGTCAATCCTCTACAATGTATATCTGTTCTTGACCATCAACTAGTTCTACTTCCAATAATCCACACAAATTATGAGGGTATCATCCACCTTCTTCCCAAACAGGATATGTGAACCCCAAGAAGAAGTATTGGGTTGGATGAAACCCTTTTCCTACAACTCCTCCAACTGCTTCTCGAGCTCCTGTAACTCTGCTGTAGCCATCATATACGGAAGAATAGACATTGGTGTTGCTCTTGAATGAGGATTCATAGAAGAACCCCTATCACCAACTACTAGTGAGAAAAACTAACAGAAATGCTGAAGGTGACCTATCTTGATGCAAGATCAGCACTCCAATGGGTCTATCAGGAAATGTGTCCTCATATTCCCACTATTACCACACTATTAGAACACCACATGGACACCAGAAGAAGTATCCCATCTACTATGATCTCTACTTGTAGACTCCCTGCAGCACTTCTGGCTGTCAGTCTGAGGGGTACCAATTCTGGATGCTGAACCGCCCTGGGTAATAGCTCTAGAATCCCTCATATTTTGCTCTATGATCCGTTCCTAGTTATCTATAGAAAAGATTGTAGTCAACCTAAATATGTTCACTTGAGATCAAACGTTGTTCCAAAGACAATCCTCAAATTTCCTTTCCAGGAATAACTCATCACCTCCAGAGATAGGTGTGAAGCGCCGAAACTCTATGAAGTGATAGGAGTACTAAATGACTGAGAGAGTACCCTTCTCTAGACTCATGAACTCTATGGCTCGATCATCCCTCAATGTATCTAAGTAGATGTAGTCTTAGAAGGCACGCTGGAACTCATCCCATGCCATATCATGTTAGCGTCTTACCTATGAGAACACATCCCAGCATCTCTTGGTAGAGTGCCGAAGAATAAAAGTAGCTAGCTTCACCCTCATCTCTGGAGGCATCTCCAGATGCTTGAATATAGATAGCATGGATTCTAACCATGACTCTATGGCCTAGGGACCTCCGTCCACTGTGATGGTGGGAGAATGCTGCTATTGAAAAACCCATGTCAGCTCTGCCATAGATAGGGTAGGATGTGGTACTCTTCGGAAGGACTGCATGAACCTTATGAAGCCCTGTCAGAACTATGTATCGACACCTATATCCAAAATAACGGATGGTTCCAAGACTGTCACTACAAGAGGATCTCCTCGTAGTCCCTGATCATCCATGTTCGGTGTCTGATCACTGCCTTGTATCTGGCGTACAACTTGAGGACATCTTAGTGGCATGACTCTGCAAGGTCAATCACACACCATAGGATCAAGATTATCAAGGACTAAAATGTAGAAGTGAAAGAAAGGAATAGGAAAAGGAAATCATTCAAATTTTCCAAAACATGGATACATGGCGTGTATAACACTTACATGGTTTGTTCCTTTAAGCCTTCACATGGTTGTGTAATTTTTCCAAAACTAGTTGCGTAACACCCTATATACATGATGGGATTCTCCAAGACTTGGCATGTAATTCAATCATGTTCCCCTGATCGATTTCTTCTACACAACTAAACCACACGATTCTCCTAGGACAGGACTACACAGCGTGTTTATGCCACACATGGTGTGTACCTCTTAGGTTTCAACTTCACGTGTTGTTAGTCACATGGTTGGACACATGGCTAACTCTACACAATCTATACTAGAAGGATTTCTACTGATCAGTGTTGTTCATTACATGACCGAAAACAAGGGATATATTACATGGTGTGTTCAATATTGACACGTTGTGTTTAAACTATGTTTTATCCATCTGTGTCATTACTCACATAGGTGGACACATAGTCTACACAACACGATGTGTACATCCGGTACACGACATGACCCAACAAATAATTCCCAACCCCGTATCTCTGCCCACATAGCTAGTGAAACGGTTAGAGACTATACAGTGTGTGCATACAGTACATGGAATATACTTAAGAAAAAAAGTTCCTTCCTGAATAGAAAGATACATGGCATATATTTATAATTACATTCCATGTATTTTGGGTTTCTCGTGAAAATAAGCCTCATAAACTACTCGAAATCCTAGTAAAACACAAAAATGAACATTAAAGTTCAAAATTATGATCTGTGAGGGCCCATACTCCTCACAAATCAAAGAATGGAACCTTTTAAATGGTATATTCAAGCATAAAAAAATAATTATCCACAAAATTATGGTCCATCACATCTCATAACACCTCCAGAACCAAAGTTTGACATTCATTCAAAACAAATATTATATATTACCAATACCCTATCAAATAGCAGGTATTCTATCAAGGCATCTACCATAACAAAATGCATATCTAGCATAACATCTATGAAAAGAACATGCAATAAGAAATACACCCTAAATGGCATGGCAAGAATGCATGACATGTGATTTATAGAAAGTTCCTATATGATGCATAAGATGGAATACCCTCATTTAATTGGGTTGAAATAGAAATAGAACCACAATATTATCAACAATAATAGCACAAAACAAGTCAATCACCCAACATTGAAATCAAATCAACTATAATAATTAAAAAACCAGAAAAATAAAAAAATCAAGGTAAATGGGCTTTTCCATGTTCAAGGGTCTGCTACTCCTTGGCACAACTTATTACCAAGTAACTATTTCTTTTCTATCCCAAAATATAGGCTCCAAACAGTATGTCAAGAAGAAAAGTACCTCCTCTGATACCACTTTGTAACATCCCTGTTCCGGGTGCTGCCCAGAGGTGCCCCGTATCCGGTAGGTCACATGGCCTCAAGCGCATTTCCCCAAATTCTAGAGGCTACCGACTTGCAGTGAGGGCCTTGGGGGTGATAGTGGGGAAACTATTCCCTCATTTCTAGAGTAATGCAGTAGAAAATAAATATATAGCAAAAGAGGAAGCAGTAATAATACCATACAATAGTAAAACAGTGAAAGACTAAAGAAATAAACAACTAGAGAACATATTTAAATGATGCATGATACATAAGTCTAGGAAAAACAACCAAAAAAATCACAATGTGGGAATACAATACTAAACCAAAGTACCAAGAAAGAAAATAAACTCCAACAACATCACAAGCCTCAAGATGGTCCAATTCTCTCCAGATCCACAACAATCAAGTACCTAAAGTAGAAGGGCACATTCCCTTATCTAGACCTGTAATAATATAATCTATTTGGACCCTAAATAATGACCCAAATAGGGTGTGAGATGAATCCCAGTAGGAAACCACCCAATGATCTGTGCCTAATAGTTAGTGAATATATATGGAAAATAATAATAAAAATAATGAAATATACAAGGAAGTACTCAAAGGTAAACAAACCTACAGTTTCAATTACATCCATTTTCATTTATTAAATGAGAAAACAAAAAAAAAATAAGTAACCCTTTGGGAAGTACTCACAACCTAACCCATCTGGTTCAACCAATCAAACACAAGAAACCCTCTGGTAAGTACTCATAGTGTAACCTCTATGGTTCAGCTTTAACACAGACTCTATGAAGAATCACTCACCATAAATTCCCCCGGTGGTCTTGTATCGGTAACTATAGACACTCTAGGGAAGCACTAAATGTCTAATTCCCCTTGCTGTCTTGTAACGAGGAACTGAAAACACTCTATGAAAGAACAAAGTCCATCCCCCCTATGGTCTCACAACGTAAATGTAAACAGACACTCTGGAGAAGCCCTCAATATCCATTCTTCCTATGTTCTTCTACACCAGGTTCCCATAGCCCTATGTAAATTTTTTTGGCACAAATGATATATGGTATCCAAATTAAACCTCAAGAACTACTTGGCTAAACAATATATAGTATCTAACATCATGTAAGTTAAAATCACTCCATCCTAACAATACTAGGCATGGAAAATAAAGCAGCCTAACAAGAAAAGCTAGAACAAATGGTCAATATCAAGAAAACATGGGAAACAAATCCATAGAAAGATAAATAATCTTATTTACAATCATAAAACTTCTACTCAGGAACACCAGGCACAACTGAAAAATACAAGGCCAAAAAATATAAACATGCAATACCTCAAACAAGGGTATTGGGAACTTTTGCACATATAAATAAAAGAATAACTATGTATAGGGAAAAAACCACCTACCTCATCATTGTATAGATGATATACATGAACCTCAAGCCATGAATCACCCTATAACACCATAAATGTTCAAAAACACCAAAAATGTTCAATTGAGAATATCTTGTGAAAGAGGAGAAATCCGGGAACACGGATCTAGAAGAAGGAAGAGCATACCGTGGCAATTCCAATGCAATCGATGATAGTAAATTTGGAGAATAGATGGGGAGTTTGTAGGACCCCGGGACACCCTGAGAGGGGAGGGGTGAATCAGGGTGGAAACTTTTTCTTCTTTTAGTTGTGGATCTTGTTACCACGTTGGTAGGAACTACTTAAACCTGTATGATGGATATGATCAGCAATTAAACATTCACATGCAGAGAGATGACACAGCTATTTTTACTTGGTTCACCACTAAGGGCTACGTTCAAGGAGAATATGCCGACAGGTTGTCGATCGTACCTAAATCAACTATGCTTCACTAGCAGTAGATTACAAAGGTTCGGGTACAGTCACTCTGTCCCAGGCTCACTGCCTTTACAATTGTTCAGGGATAGCTCACTGCGTCCCTCGGGTCACTCCCGTTGACTCCCCGTGGCTCACTGTCATTGGTGAAGTCCCAATCAGTTTATAGATGTGAAGGTGTCTTCAATAAATGTGAAATGATGTTCTTTTTCTCCTATTCAGCATGAGACTTTGCTTGCATCAGGGTTCAGAGTTGATGCTCTTTATAGTTCAACCTTTCTTCTTTAGTGCAATGACTGAATGTGCTAGATCCCCTTGTCTTCGTTTGCCTGAATCACAGTCACTTATGTGATTGCTCAATAAATGTTGTTTAGCTTACTCAGCATTCATCAGAATCAATTCACCATGTATGCATGAAATCATGCATGTATCATTTAGTTTTCTTCTTCAATATCGCTTTTCACCGAAAGTATTAGGCAATCTTTAGCTCTTGTGCAGCTCCAGAAAGGCGGACGTACTTCAACAATATTTGGCTCTTCTTTTCAAGCCCGGCGCGTAGGTCTCCATCTGGAGCGCAAGTCTTAGGCGTGCAAGTATAACCTGGCGCGCAAGTGTCACCAAAGCACCTGTGTGACTCTGTCTTCTTGAACTTCAAACCTGCGCGACTCACTTCCTTCCTTGCCCATATCACCTGGGGCGCTCAACCATCAGTTGGCACGCAACCTCTACTTGCGCGACCCAACTACCACTTGCACGGATCAACCACCTGCGAGACGAGAGATCGAACAATCTCAATGCCTTGAGCTCTGTAAGAAATGAGGAGGGGTGGTCCAGTATTTATAGTCAAACTGGACCCCCTACGCGTCGGCGCGCAAGTCATCCTTCAGCGCGCAAGTCTCGGCCCCTGCTAGGCACTTGCGCGATCAATATCCAAACTTGCGCGAACATCTTGCCTTTGCCAAATTTGGATCTTATGATCTCGAAAAACCATAGGCGCGCAAGTTATAATGAATTCAAGGCATCGACGTGCAAGTCTCTTCCCAGCACAGAATTCACCTGCGCGACCTCACCAAAACTTGCGTGACCCTTATCCCTTTGCCATATTTTGATTCTCTGATCTTCAAAAATATATGGTGCGCAAGTTTCCTATCCTCCAAGTGTATGGCGCGCAAGTCCATTTTCCAAACTCACTATTATTTATTTGATGATTTTGATGCCCTGAAATTTAGAAAACACTGGAAAACGGCACCACCATGTATCTGCTCTTTTTGTACCACCTCTAGATCATCCATTTCTCTGTCGATGTTCTTTAATTAAACATAGATCGTTGACCACAACTCTTAAACTCGACATGTCACCATGGAATATCCTTTGTCAACAAATTTGTTTGTCATTTGTTTTATTTGTCGACAAGAACGATCATCGCAACAAGACTTCTTCTTGGTGATCTGTATCCTTCAGCAACTCTTTTGCTTTTATCACAAACTCCACTATTGTGATCTGTATTCTTTAAAGGAACAGCTTTAGTACCATCATCCTCTATGAAAATGTGATGTGCATGGCCATTTCATAAGTCAACTCATTGGGACATTTCTTCCTTCATCAACCGTCATGATCAACTTCATGCAAACCATGTGATTCAATCCATCAAGAAGTCTCTAGCATGGTTCTCACGCAATCATGAGTAATTTCATGGTCGTCATCAAAACCCATTGTTCTAATGCAATAATGAAGAATTGCATGGTCTTCATCAAAGCCCATGGTTCTTATTCAATAAGGAGGAATTGCATGGTCTTCATCAAAAAACACCATCCTGCTTTAATCATCCTTGGATGGATTACTCCTCACATTCTTCATTGTTGTAAACAATGTATCACCTTTGACACATGTTCTTTGAACATACAATCAACACAACAATCGTCTGAATCACTACTCCTCTACTTCATCGGAGTACTTCATGATCTATTTTATTGTGAGCTTCCATTCCTCCATTTTATTGGAGTACTTCTTGATCTCTTTCATTTTGATATTACATTGATAACTATTGACAACAAATACAAACCTATACACAAAGTGGTTCCAACAATCTCCCCCTTTGTATTTTTTTGTCAATACCTTATACATCTTCTGAAATGAATTTGTCAATGTCAAAATAAGAATCTTCTATTCAATCAAATTTTCTTTTCAAATGTTCATTTAACTTTCTCTCCCCCTTATTGACAAGAAATACAAATCACATGGTAGGGAGGGTATCAATCCACACTTAAGCAATGTTTCATTAATCATTTCACTCTATGTCTACTTGAGCAATGCTCAATGTAGAAAACAAGAGGATTTGATTAAGTCAACAAGGCTATCCATTATCCACAGATCATGATAACAACATGAGATGATAACTCATGTATCTTGTCTTCAAGGGTTTACCACTTTAATTTCAGGTAGAATAAGATCAACTATGATAGAGAATAATCAACCTGAAACTCCTGCACTCACATCAGCAAATAGATCAAAAACATTCAAGTGCAATCGGCAGGATAAGTGACCTTGGGGCACATCCATTCTCTTTATGTCACTGATCAATTCAGTTACTCTCCCATTGAAAAATAATCTTTGATCTGAGTAAACAAGGGATAGTGATTGAAAAATGACATACCTTCTCCATTGTCGTGTTCTTCAAGAAATTCATAGAGTAACTACTTTTCAGTCCAGCTGGAGTTGATATTGATTGAAACAGTGATTATGGAAGCTTCTTCATTCTTCTCCCCCTCATGGGAAACAATCCACATCATCTTCATCAAGAGTGATCCTTCATCATCATAATCTTAGAATATTAATTGAAGAATCTTCTAAGGATGGAATCTTCTTCATCTTGGCTATCAAGAGTTGACAGCATTCACTACTTCTCAGATTCTCCCCCTGAGAGCATGCTTCACCTTCGATTCCCAGCATTATTAGCACAAATACAATACACAAATGATTACGGGAATAAGGTAGTTCGTTCTTTCTTCATCAAGAAGACTTGCTTGGTTGAGGTTCTTTTCTCAACCATGTTCCTCTATTCACTCCAATATTCATGCCTGCATATTTGAACATATGTTCTGACATCTGTCGGTGTGGCATAGATCTGTTCACATTCTCTTCTGTGTTGTGTGGAGAATTGTTCTGCTTAGCAGCCATCATTAATGATACATTCTTACTCCTCTTAAGGACTACTTCTTGCTCTGGTATTAAGGTTAGGCAACCTTTTGCAATGTGACCAGATTTCTTGCATCTCTCACACATAACTTCTTTGACACGTGTGTTCATCTTTGTTTGCAATCTCTCCTGCACAGTGTCTTCATCATGTGAAATTTTTCCTTTTCCTTTGTCACCAGCCTTGACCTTATAATATTCAAGTTTCCTTATTATTTTCAAATCTTCTAGCCAGATGACCAATATGTCATTTGGAACTTTTCCAGCTGGTTTAGGTCTTCCACATGGGTTCATCCGAGATTCATCCCACTTAGTGTTTCTTTTGGATGAATGACCATTAAATTTCATGTATCTAGAATCCTAGGTCTTCTCAGCTTCCCTACTTGAGATCTTCTTGGGGAAATGTGTGTTCACAACATTATTCTGATTTCTCCCCATGGTAGCTGCTTCATTCTTTGACGACATTAGTGGTCTTCTTTTATTTTCAACAGTGAAAGCATGTTGATACGGACCTGTGCCTGCATTGTGATCGCTGTCGTTGCATACATCACGGATGTTATCAAGAATTCCAAATCTGTTTGTAGTAAACAGATGCTTCTGGACCTGCTGATGTTGCTTCTTTTTCTCTGGCTTCCATTTCTTTGATATAGGCATTCTCTGTGCTTTTCCATGTAAGGGATTATAATGACAATCCAGTGCACAGTGCCCAAATCTGTTGCAGCACCAACATTGACCCACAAATCTTTTATTCTTTAAGTCTTCTATATTAAGTTGTTGGGCCATCTGCTTAATCTTTTGTGCTCTATTTGAGGAACCCACTTCCTCCTTTTTCTTCACATCCACCCTATCCATGGTGGTAGGTTTCTTCTTCTCACATTTCCTCATCCATACTTGTTTAGAACTTTTCTTCCCACCTGCACTGATTATAGGAGTGTATTTAGAAATATGAGTACAAGATGGTTTGGATGGTACCTTCACTTTCCTAGTTGCTTGTGATAGATCAAAGAGTGAAGTCATGATCTTCTTATCACATGTTGGAGGAATTTTGAAAATAGACTCCTCTAGTGAGCATTGAGTACCAGCATCAACTGATTCTTGATGTGGATAATCAAGAGTTGTCATAATCATCAAATCACATGTTGGAGGCATTTCAGCTTTAGACTCCTCCAACTAAAATTGAGTGCAAGCATCACTCATTTCATTCTTTTGTGACGTCTCAATATGTGTGCTCTCAATCTTGGTCAAATGAGCTTCCAATTTTTGACCCACAATATTGAGGATGATCTTCTCATCTTCAATCGTGATCATCTTATCTTCATATGTCTTCTTCAATCTTTCAACCTCATCTTCATGCATCTTAACATTGTTTTGTAACAAAGAGTCAAGTTCCCTGAATTTAATGGAAGTTTCCTCCAAAAAAAAATTCATGACTTCATTTTTCTTCTTCAGCTCCGCTTCAAGTGCATGGATCTGTTCTTCCAGAGTATTGCTTACATCACCTTTTTCATCAAGAGCTTTCACCCATTTGGTGAGCTTCATACTTTCCATAATTTTTCCTTCCAGCCCCTTTTCCATATTGTCTGCTTCCCTTTCAAGTCTAGTGATCTCAACCTGTATAGATTGAAATAGGCTACAGATAATAACAAACCTTTCTTCTGGAATATCATGCAGATATGTTTTTTGTTTTTCTTGAAAGCATGAATTGGGGGTGTCATCCTTTCCTCTGGAAGAATTCTGAGTCACCTGCTCGAAACATTCCATGCCTGATATTTCTTCATTTTTGGAATGGAATGGAGAACAAGACACTGCATCTTCTTTAGATGTGAGAGACTTCTTCATCATCTTCTTCTCTTTCTTTTTCCTATTTGTCATGGTCTTGCTAGATGTAGATGTCTGCTCATAAACTTCATCAAGACTGCTCATCATTGTTGACTTTAGGAAAGAAACTCAAATCCTATTCTCAATAGAATTACTGGAGAATATCCAACATACGTTAACCTTTCCCTCTGATACCACTTGTAGGACCCCGGGACAACCTGAGAGGGGAGGGGTGAATCAGGGTGACAACTTTTTCTTCTTTTAGTTGTGGATATTGTTCCCACGTTGGTAGGAACTACTTAAACCTGTATGATGGATATGATCAGCAATTAAACATTCACATGCAGAGAGGTGACACAACTATTTTTACTTGGTTCACCACTAAGGGCTAAGTCCAAGGAGCATACGCTGACAGGTTGTCGGTCATACCTAAATCCACTATGCTTCACTAGCTATAGATTACAAAGGTTCGGGTACAGTCACTCTGTCCCAGGCTCACTGCCTTTACAATTGTTCAGGGATAGCTCACTGCGTCCCTCGGGTCACTCCCGCTGACTCCCCCTGGCTCACTGCCGTTGGTGAAGTCCCACTCAGTTTATAGACGTGAAGGTCTCTTCAATAAATGTGCAATGATGTTCTTTGTCTCATGTTCAGCATGAGACTTTGCTTGCATCAGGGTTCAGAGTTGATGCTCTTTATAGTTCAACCTTTCTTCTTTAGTGCAATGACTGAATGCACTAGATCCCCTTGTCTTCGTTTGCCGGAATCACAATCACTTATGTGATTGCTCAATAAATGGTTTTTAGCTTACTCGGAATTTGTCAGAATCAATTCACCATGTATGCATGAGATCATGCATGTATCATTTAGATTTCTTCTTCAATCTCGCTTTGCACCGAAATTATCAGGCAATCTTTAGCTCTTGTGCTGCTCCAGAAAGGCGGACGTACTTCAACAATATTTGGCTCTTCTTTTCAAGCCCGACGCACAAGTCTCCATCTGGCGCGCAAGTCTTAGGCGTGCATGTATAACCTGGCGCGCAAGTGTCACCAAAGCACCTGTGCGACTCTATATTCTTGAACATCAAACCTGCACAACTCACTTCCTTCCTTGCCCAAATCACCTGGGGCGCACAACCATCAGTTGGCGCGCAACCTCTACTTGCACGACCAAACAACCACTTGCACGGCTCAACCACCTACGCGACGAGAGCTCGAACAATCTCAAATCCTTGAGCTCCGTAAGAAATGAGGAGGGGTGGTCCAGTATTTATAGGCAAACTGGACCCCCGACGCGGCGACGCACAAGTCATCCTTCGGCGCGCAAGTCTCGGCCCCTGCTAGGCACTTGCGCGATCAACATCCAAACTTGCGCGAACATCTTGCCTTTTCCAAATTTGGATCTTATGATCTTGAAAAACCATAGGCGCGCAAGTTATAATGCATTCAAGGTGTCGGTGCGCAAGTCTCTTCCCAGCACAGAATTCACATGCGCGACCACACCAAACTTGCGCGACCCTTATCCCTTTTCCATATTTTGATGCTCTGATCTTCAAAAACATATGGCACGCAAGCTTCCTATCCTCCAAGAGTATGTCGCGCAAGTCCCTTTTCCAAAATCACACTTCTTCATTTGTTGATTTTGAGGCCTTGAAATTTGCCAAACACTGGAAAATGGTGCCTCTATGTATCTGCTCATTTTGTACAGCCTCAAGATCATCCATTCCTCTGTTGATGTTCTTGAATTAAACATAGATCGTTGACCACAACTCTTAAACTCGACATGTCACCATGGAATCTCCTTTGTCAACAAATTTGTATGTCGTTTGTTTTCTTTGTCGACAAGCACGATCATCGTAACAACACTTCTTCTTGGTGATCTGTATCCTTCAGCAACTCTTTTGCTTTTATCACAAACTCCACTATTGTGATATGTATTCTTTGAAGGGACAGCTTTAGTACCATCATCTTCTATGAAAATGAGATGTGCATGGCCATTTCATAAGTCAACTCATTGGCACATTGCCTCCTTCATCAAACGTCATGATCAACTTCATGCAAACCATGTGATTCAATCCGTCAAGAAGTCTCTAGCATGGTTCTCACGTAATCATGAGTAATTGCATGGTCTTCATCAAAACCCATTGTTCTCATTCAATAATGAGGAATTGCATGGTCTTCATCAAAGCCCATGGTTCTTATGCAATAAGGAGGATTGCATGGTCTTCATCCAATAACACCATCCTGCTTTAATCATCCTTGGATGGATTACTCCTCACATTCTTCATTGTTGTAAACAATGTATAACCTTTAAAACATGTTCTTTGAACATACGATCAACACAAAAATCGTCTTAATCACTACTCCTCTACTTCATCGGAGTTATTCATGATCTCCTTTATTGTGAGCTTCCATTCCCCCATTTTATTGGAGTACTTCTTGATCTCTTTCATTTTGATATTCCATTGAAAACTATTGACAACAAATACAAACCTATATACAAAGTGGTTCCAACAATCTCCCCCTTTGTATTTTGTTGTCAATACCTTATACATCTTCTGAAATGAATTTGTCAATGTCAAAATAAGAATCTTCTATTCAATGAAATTTTCTTTTCAAATGTTCATTTCACTTTCTCTCCCCCTTATTGACAAGAAATACAAATCACATGGTAGGGGGGTATCAATCCACACTTAAGAAATGTTTCATTAATCATTTCACTCTAAGTCTACTTGAGCAATGCTCGATGTAGAAAACAAGAGGATTTTATTAAGTCAACAAGGCTGTCCATTATCCACGGATCATGATACCAACATGAGATGATAACTCACATATCTTGTCTTCAAGGGTTTAACACATTAATTTCAGGTAGAAGAAGATCAACTATGATAGAGAATAATCAACCTGAAACTCCTACACTCACATCAACAAATAGATCAAAAACATTCAAGTGCAATCGGAAGGAAAAGTGACCTTGGGGAACATCCATTCTCTTTATGTCACTGATCAATTAAGTTACTCGCCCTTTGTAAAATAATCTTTGATCTGAGTAAACAAGGGATAGTGATTGAGAAATGACATACCTTCTCCATTGTTGTGTTCTTCAAGAAATTCATAGTGTAACTGCTTTTGAGTCCAGCTGGAGTTGATATTGATTGAAACAGTGATTATGGAAGCTTCTTCATTCTTCTCCCCCTCATGGGAAACAATCCTCATCATCTTCATCAAGAGTGATCCTTCATCATCATAAGCTTTGAATATTAATTGAAGAATCTACTAAGGATGGAAACTTCTTCATCTTGGCCATCAAGAGTTGACATCATTCACTACTTCTCAGGTTCTCCCCCTGAGAGCATGCTTCACCTTCAATTCCCAGCATTATTAGCACAAATACAATACACAAATGATTACAGGAATAAGGTGGTTCCTTCTTGATTCATCAAGAAGACTTTCTTGGTTGAGGTTCTTTTCTCAACCAAGTTCCTCTATTCACTCCAGTATTCATGCCTGCACATTTGAACATATGTTCTGACATCTGTCGGTGTGGCATGGCTCTGTTCACATTCTCTTATGCTTTGTGTGGAGAATTGTTCTGCTTAACAGCCATCATTAATGATACATTCTTACTTATCTTAAGGACTGCTTCTTGCTCTGGTATTATGGTTAGGCAACCTTTTACAATGTGACCAGATTTCTTGCATCTCGCACACAGAACTTCTTTGACACATGTGTTTCTCTTTGTTTTCAATCTCTCCTGCACTGTGTCTTCATCATGTGAAATTTTTCCTTTTCCTTTTTCACTAGCCTTGACCTTCTAATATTCAAGTTTCCTTATTCTTTTCAAATCATCTGGCCAGATGACCAATATGTCATTTGGAAATTTTGCATCTGGTTTTGGTCTTCCACATGGGTTCATCCGAGATTCATCCCACTTAGTGTTTCTTTTGGATGAATGACCCTTCAATTTCATGGATCTAAAATCCTGGGTCTTCTTAGCTTCCCTAATTGAGATCTTCTTGGGGAAATGTGTGTTCACAACATTCTTCTGATTTCTCCCCAAGGTAGCTGCTTCATTCTTTGACAGAATTAGAGGTCTTCTTTTCTTTTCAACAGCGAAAGCATGTTGATATGGACCTGTGCCTGCATTGTGATCACTGTCGTTGCATACATCACAAATGTTATCAAGAATTCCAAATCTGTTTGTAGTAAACAGATGCTTCTGGACCTGCTGATGTTGCTTCTTTTTCTCTGGCTTCCATTTCTTTGATATAGGCATTCTTTGTGCTTTTCCATGTAAGGGATTATAAATACAATCCAGTGCACAGTGCCCAAATCTGTTGAAGCACCAACATTGACCCACAAATCATTTCTTCTTTGAGTCTTCTATATTATGTTGTTTGGCCATCTGCTTAATATTTTGTGCTCTATTTGAGGAACCCACTTCCTCATTTTTCTTCCCATCCACCCTATCCATGGTGGTAGGTTTCTTCTTCTCACCTTTCCTCATCCATACTTGTTTAGAACTTTTCTCCCCACCTGCACTGATTGTAGGAGTGTATTTAGAAATATGAGTACAAGATGGTTTGGATGGTACCTTCACTTTCTTAGTTTCTTGTGATAGATCAAAGAGTGAAGTCAAGATCTTCTTATCACATGTTGGAGGAATTTTGACAATAGACTCCTCTAGTGAGCATTGAGTACCAGCAGCAACTGATTCTTGATGTGGATAATCAAGAGTTGTCATAATCTTCTTATCACATGTTGGAGGCATTTCAGCTTTAGACTCCTCCAACGAACATTGAGTGCAAGCATCACTCATTTCATTCTTTTGTGAAGTCTCAATATGTGTGATCTCAATCATGGTCAACTGAGCTTCCAATTTTTGACCCACAATATTGAGGATGATCTTCTGATCTTCAATCGTGATCATCTTATCTTCATAAGTCTTCTTCAATCTTTCAACCTCATCTTCATGCATCTTAACATTGTTTTGTAACAAAGAGTCAAGTTCCTTGAATTTAATGGAAGTTTCCTCCAAACAAAAATTCTTGACTTCATTGTTCTTCTTCAGCTCCGCTTCAAGTGCATGGATCCGTTCTTCCAGAGTATTGCTGACTTCACCTTTTCCTTCAAGAGCATTCACCCGTTTGGTGAGCTTCATACTTTCCATAATTTTTCCTTCCAGCCCCTTTTCCATATTGTCCGCTTCCCTTTCAAATCTAGTGATCTCAACCTGTATAGATTGAAATAGGCTACAGATAATAACAACCCTTTCTTCTGGAATATCATGCAGATATGTTTTTTGTTTTTCTTGAAAGCATGAATTGGGGGTGTCATCCTTTCCTCTGGAAGACTTCTGAGTCACCTGCTCGAAGCTTTCGAGGCCTAATATTTCTTCATTTTTGGAATGGAATGGAGAACAAGACATTGCATCTTCTTTAGATGTGAGAGACTTCTTCATCATCTTCTTCTCTTTCTTTTTCCTATTTTTCATGGTCTTTCTAGATGTAGACGTCTGATCAGAAACTTCATCAAGACTGCTCTTCATTGTTGACTTTAGAAAAGAAACTCAAATCCTATTCTCAATAGAATTACTGGAGAATATCCAACATATGTTAACCTTTCCCTCTGATACCACTTGTAGGACCCCGGGACACCCTGAGAGGGGAGGGGTGAATCAGGGTGGAAACTTTTTCTTCTTTTAGTTGTGAATCTTGTTCCCACGCTGGTAGGAACTACTTAAACCTGTATGATGGATACGATCAGCAATTAAACATTCACATGCAGAGAGATGACACAACTATTTTTACTTGGTTCACCAATAAGGGCTACGTCCAAGGAGCATACGCCGATAGGTTTTCGGTCATACCTAAATCCACTATGCTTCACTAGCTGTGGATTACAAAGGTTCGGGTACAGTCACTCTGTCCCAGGCTCACTGCCTTTACAATTGTTCAGGGATAGCTCACTGCGTCCCTCGGGTCACTCCCGTTGACTCCCCCTGGCTCACTGCCGTTGGTGAAGTCCCACTCAGTTTATAGATGTGAAGGTCTCTTCAATAAATGTGCAATGATGTTCTTTGTCTCATGTTCAGCATGAGACTTTGCTTGCATCAGGGTTCAGAGTTGATGCTCTTTATAGTTCAACATTTCTTCTTTAGTGCAATGACGGAATGCACTAGATCCCCTTGTCTTCGTTTGCCGGAATCACAATCACTTATGTGATTGCTCAATAAATGATGTTCAGCTTACTCGGCATTCGTCAGAATCAATTCACCATGTCTGCATGAGATCATGCATGTATCATTTAGATTTCTTCTTCAATCTTGCTTTGCACCGAAAGTATCAGGCAATCTTTAGCTCTTGTGCAGCTCCAGAAAGGCAGACGTACTTCAAAAATATTTGGCTCTTCTTTTCAAGCCCGGTGCGCAAGTCTCCATCTGGCGTGCAAGTCTTAGGCGCACAAGTATAACCTGGCGCGCAAGTGTCACCAAAGCACCTGCGCGACTCTGTCTTCTTGAACATCAAACCTGCGCAACTCACTTCCATCCTTGCCCAAATCACCTGGGGCGCTTAACCATCAGTTGGCGCGCAACCTCTACTTGCGCGACCCAACTACCACTTGCGTGGCTCAACCACATACGCGAAGAGAGCTCGAACAATCTCAAATCCTTGATCTCCGTTAGAAATGAGGAGGGGTGGTCCAGTATTTATAGGCAAACTGGACCCCCTACGCGGTGACGCGCAATTCATCCTTCGGCGCGCAAGTCTCGGCCCCTTCTAGGCACTTGCGCGATCAACATCCAAAATTGCGCGAACATCTTGCCTTTGCCAAATTTGGATATTATGATCTCGAAAAACCATAGGCGCGCAAGTTATAATGCATTCAAGGCGTCGGCGCGCAAGTCTCTTCCCGGCACAGAATTCACCTACGCGACCTCACCAAGACTTGCGCGACCCTTATCCCTTTGCCATATTTTGATGCTCTGATCTTCAAAAACATATGGCGCGCAAGTTTCCTATCATCCAAGAGTATGTTGCGCAAGTCCCTTTGTCAAAATCACTCTTCTTCTTTTGTTGATTTTGAGGCCCTGAAATTTGGAAAACACTGGAAAACGGTGCCACCATGTATCTTCTCTTTTTGTACCGCATCCAGATCATCCATTCCTCTGTCGATGTTCTTGAATTAAACATAGATCATTGACCACAACTCTTAAACTCGACATGTCACCATGGAATCTCCTTTGTCAAAAAATTTGTATGTCGTTTGTTTTCTTTTTCGACAAGCACGATCATCGCAGCAACACTTCTTCTTGGTGATCTGTATCCTTCAGCAACTCTTTTGCTTTTATCACAAACTCCAATATTGTGATATGTATTCTTTGATGGGACAGCTTTAGTACCATCATCTTCTATGAAAATGAGATGTGCATGGCCATTTCATAAGTCAACTCATTGGCACATTTCCTCCTTCATCAACCATCATGATCAACTTCATGCAAACCATGTGATTCAATCCATCAAGAAGTCTCTAGCATGGTTCTCACACAATCATGAGTAACTGCATGGTCTTCATAAAAACCCATTGTTCTCATTCAATAATGAGGAATTGCATGGTCTTCATCAAATACCATGGTTCTTATGCAATAAGGAGGAATTGCATGGTCTTCATCCAATAACACCATCCTGCTTTAATCATCCTTGGATGGATTACTCCTCACATTCTTCATTGTTGTAAACAATGTATCACCTTTGAAACAATTTTCTTTGAACATACGATCAACACAACAATCATCTGAATCCCTACTCCTCTACTTCATCAGAGTACTTCATGATCTCCATTATTGTGAGCTTCCATTCCTCCATTTTATTGGAGTACTTCTTGATCTCTTTCATTTTGATATTCCATTGACAACTATTGACAACAAATACAAACCTATACACAAAGTGGTTCAAATAGAGTTGGGGGCTCAGAGAAGAATATTTGGCTATATATGCACCTAGATGAGTCCGACCTAGAATATGGGTGTTCTGTCGCTTTGACGCGACCCCGATCCATTTAATGAAAAGAAGAAATTACACGACATGTCTTTTAAAAAGACATGGTATGTACTTGACTTTAGTAAGATCCACTTTAGGAGGTCTCCAGTTAACCCTACATGGCCATGTGTTTGGCCGTTACATGGCTAGCACATGGCTACCCACAACAACCGAGTACAGGATGTGTACTCTTGAAATTTCTAGAGACTCCTATTATTTTTGAAAACACTAGAAAAAATATTCATACCTAAAAAATAAGATCTGGGTTATTAAAACCATTCTATTTAAATCATTCATGTTGGTTAATAAAGAGTTTGTGAATTCACAAAGTATATCCCTCATGTGTGTCAGACCTAGTTCACAATAAGGCATGTGGTTGTGCATCAATTTATAATAGATTCTAGCTCAATATAGTGTTTTCTAGGTTATTACCACTATGTACATATATGAAAAAAGGAAATCCACTTTTAGTATCAAGATAAAGATGCATTTCTAGGAAACCACTTGATCCATCCTTTACCAATGATCCTATAAATTTTCCTAAACATTGACTGATCCTTAGAATCATCCTTAGAGACATCCATACAAATATCATTCGAAATATTCTAATGGATCTCAGTAAATTTTTATCATCCTAGTTTCCAATGGTTGACTAATCCATTCATTTGAAACTGACTATAACATTCCAGGCTTAACATACATGGATATTACATCATTTTAGATGAATATTTAGTACATTACAAAGTACATGCCCAAGGAACACAAAATTTTAGTGTCTTTGGAAACATGGAACAAAATCATCAAACACGGTGAATGATCTCAAATGTTTCCCATGAAAATATTCCAATTTATTAATCATACTTTAAACATTTCTTTATAACCTCACTAAGGGAACCATTTTAAAGGAAGATCTTAGTTGCTCAGTAAGGGTTAATAACAGAGATATATAGGAATAACATGAACATAAGGGTATGAGAACATGCAAATAACATTATAATATCATACCATGCATACCAAAGATTATAAACATCAATCATTGAACACATATTTATAGTCCATAAGTTCCGAATCATAAGGAAATCAATGAACATGAGTCAACAGAGCATAATATTGGCATAATATATTGACTTCTTGTGTTCACATCAAATTATAACATTAAGAACATGTGTAAATACAAACAATTTCACCCATTAAATTTAGGACATGAAATCAGTACGTCACACAATCATAAGGTTATGCAACAATGTCCACGCACAGCATTATGGACATGAAATACAGGTCTATGTATGACATTGTGAACATGTATTCAACTTCACGCATAAAATTGTGAACTTGTAATCAGGATCACACATCATATTATGATCATATGATCATGTTCATGCATAATAGTGTGAACATGTAATCAAGCTCATTCATTAAATTGCTATCATGTAATCAGGTTCATGTATATCATTGTTAACATTGAAGCAGGTTCATACATAACATTGTGAACATGCAATCTGGTTAATGAATATCTTTCTAAACATGCAATCAGGTTAATGAATATCTTTCTAAACATGTAATCAGGTTCATGCATAACATTTATAACATGTGATTAGGTTATAGAATAACATTGTGAACATGTAATCAAGTTCATTTATAAAATTTTGAACATTTAATAAGGTTTATGCATAACATTTATACATATGAGTTATCCATCATTACCCAATTCATTGGAGGGATCAATACATATCACAAATAACATAAATAAATCATAGATATGTGTTCGAAAATATTAAAAAAAATTATAATATCATAGCCCATGAAATGTAATCAGTGTTATAAACACTTCATCCTATCATAACCTATGTAAATGAGACATGTTTCAAAATCATTTAATCATAGAATCACCCATTAAAGGAAGTGAGTTCCATAAGAATTTTATAATAGAAAAACCCATATAAGTGAAAAAGGTTTCATAATTTTTTTCATCATCAACATAAAACAATCGAATCAAGAATAAGAATGGTTTATTTGGATCACATACCCAATAAAGCGTAAACTATATCAAATTATGTCATCTTATATTGAAGAGTATTTTGAAAGATCACATGGATAATTTCTTATGGAAAATAACATAAATCTTCAAATAATTTTTTAAAACATGAAACATTTTATAATACATTCCTTTAAAAAACATTGAAAAAAATAATCTTTAAATCTAATTTAAAAGATTACATTAATAAAATATAATTTCATATCTTAAAAAATATTTTTAAAACATAATAAATTTTGGAAACAATTTTATTTGAAAAAAACATGATCTCGTAAAATGGATGCATTGAAAAATATTTTAAACACATCAAAATAAATAAAAATAAAATAAAATTCCTAGAAAATGATCCTAAAATACCATTTAAATTTTTTGAAAACATATTCAGAAATTTTTTAACAAAACATATTTCCGACTGAAGAGAGTGATAAATTGTTTTCTTAAAAATAGTTTATTGATAATATTAATTAGAAACAGTGATAAAATTATACCATTAAATGAAAATTTTATCAATATATATAGCATAAAAAATAATTATATTTATTGAGGGATAGATCATATGATTTCATCAATAAAAACATAATCGTATATAATACTGATATACCATGAGATTATAGGAATAAACTCTTAAGAATTTGGTTCCTTTTAATCACTATCCATTTGAGATAATATCATTACATGAAGATAAAAATATCATGGAAATAATTATATTGGTTATAAAAAATTTCTAATTGTAGTATATACAGCTCATAAATTAGTATAGGTGAAAAATTCAACATGTATATCAAAGAAGTAAAATTGAGACATAATTACAATACCAATTTGGTAACTTTTGAATTGTAAACCCCATGAAAGAGTCATAATAAAATGGACAGGAAAATTCCAATAAATGTAATGTTAATAATCATATTATACATTAATGACCCTAATATGTTCTAGTAAAATAAAATGATTGGTGAATATGGAAAAAGTCTTCTAAAAATAACAATGAGACTTTAAATCCCTTTATTACTTGATTAATTTTTGAATCATAAGATATGTTAAATAATAATATAAATTTAATGTATTAATATAATTAAATAAATGAAATTAATTATATAAAATATTATATGTCATTATATACACCATATAATATGAATAATTGGCTAATATATAATACATCTCATTGAAATAAAACTGAAATGAGAGAACCCATACATAATGTTTTGAATTTTGTTACCCATATTCAAACCACAGGTATAATAAATATTCTTTTATTATAAATACATAATAGAACCATATTATTATATATCATACTAGATATAATATTAATATTATTTAATATTCCCCAGTGATTTATAATTCCAAGTAAAAATTATGTATCTGGTAATATCTACATTGCTTTTCATATACATTTTGACTTTTTATTTCTTGTCATTTTTCTTTGACCATGAATTACTTATCTACATAATGTAAACATTGATATAATTATCATATATATTCATTATATATTTATTTATATTAATCTATAATATATGTAAATAGAACAAGATATACATCATTCATGGAGAATGTAGGTTATACATATGCATGAAAGTGGTTTTTGTTCTCTTGTCTTATTAAAAAAAGAAAGTAAATTTCATATATATATATACATACAATATATTTAGTAACATTATTGTTTCATATATATATATATAGTTATTAAGAAAAGAATCTATTAAATATTCTTTATAATTCATTAATGAATCAATTCGGTTTGAGGGGGCAGTAGTCCACACATCCACAAACAAAATTATCGTATTCCCTAAAATTGGAAAGCATGAATTTATGTGTTATATAATAAATTTAGAAGAATAAATATATCATAAATATCATAAATATAATATAAAAATATTATATTCATAATTATTTCAATTTTTAGTGGTGTTAATGGCAGAACATATAACATCGGTTTGCAAGACAATAGTCCTTCATAAACACAAACAATGATTGTGTATCCCATTTAATGGAAGTGTCTTTAGGTGTAGGTATAAAACATAAAATAACTACATATAAGTATATTGAAGATAATTAGGGTATTATATAAGGATTTAATAATAATAATTTATGTGTTGGAGAATGAAATAAATAAAAAGGTCTCATTTAAGAATGATACATCTTCTTTGGGTAACTCAGTTCGATTTTCACCAAATGGATTACTTTGTTTTCTTTGTGAAAAAAGTGAGTATTAATGGATGAGAGGAGGGATTTTGGGGATATTATTTTTTCATGGGTTGGATGAGCCAAAATTCTTGAGTGGTGTCAATAAGTGAGGGTGGCAGGTTCCCTTTTATATTGGAGGAGGAGTTACATTCTTGTAAATAGAAAAAAGAAAAACACTATTAAGATGACTTCCTTATGTATTATAACTAAAATAATAGTAAATTTAAGAGAGAAGTGTTTATATTATCAAAATATGTCAATATAATGTATTTTCAACATGTTTCAAGGATATTTGTCTACATTAGTAAAATTTTACCCACTAAGTAAACTCATTTTTACCTTAATCACGGTAATTAATTTTAATTACATTCACTAATATTTTTGGTCAAAAAGTTATATTACTATACTAGAACATATAAATTATGATAATTCAAAACACAGAATCCATTTTTCCAAATTTTAAATCTATAAGTGGTAGGAATTAATATAAAATTAATCCCCTAGATGGGATGAGATATAAGTTTTTAAAATGAGAATGATCAAAAGTATGAAATGTTTTTACATAGAATTTCATTGTGAAATTTATTAAAATGACCTAAATTAGATTAATATATATTTAATTTATTTAAATATACTTTAAAACAAAATGAAAAAACTTATTTATCTATATTAATAACTTAGATGAAAACGCGGTTTTAAATTAAAATTCATTATTTTTCACTATTCATCCAAAATTGAAACATTTTAGGAAAATACTAAGAATTCACCATAAGGTAAATTTGAAATTATTAATTCAAAAATTAAGTTACATGATCATGTATAATTTAGTAAATCGTAAAAAATTATATTTAAAATAGGTGTTTCTTTTTAAAGGTGGAAAAACATCTGTTTAAAAAAAATATCTTTATACAAAAAATTATATTTATTATTATGTATTTTCTAGAAAAATAATAATATAATTTTTATGTAATTGATTTAATATATATATATTTACATATATATTTCATTAAAATAATCCATCAAATGCGGCTCAATTAATTTATATAAAATTTTTTCCAGTAAACGATTTCCTTTATTTTCAAATATGTGTTATTTTTATTTATAGTTAGTTGGTCACAAAATAATTCATCTTATATACATATGTAACCCATATTTTTAAAATAAAATTTATATTATTCATAATTTCCATTATAATGTATAATTTATAACTATAAAAATATTTTAATAATAATATTAATAGTATATTATATTTTGGTAAAACTCAGAGTTGCGTGTAACATAAGCTATCAAAGGAAGTTTGTATTATTTGTAACACAATATAGATATAGTGTTTCATGCATATCAATATAATATTAGTGTTTAATTAATCATAATATAATATTTTTTTAGTGTATAATGTAAGGTTAACATGGTGTAATGTATAATGAAATACATCAAATAATTTTAATTCATTCAAAAAACATAATTCATAAAACCTAGGGGTTTTACAAATTGTTAAGAATTGGATAATCTAATTGATTTGGTATGTGTAAATATAGGTGGAGTTTTAGTGCCATTTTATAGTGTAAGACTAGTATAATCATTGTAAATAACAAATAATTAACACTACTAGGAGGTCTCCCTTACCTCATGTGCATCCAATAGAGAACCATTTTTGATCCAAGAGGGGATATGGTAGAAATATGGACATCCAGTGAATTTTTGAAAAGTTTCCATTCATTTAAACACATTATATTTCATGATTAACTACTTATTAAACTCATATTCACCTTAGTCACTCTGATTAACAATAACTATTGTTGCTAATCACTTTAAAAAAAATTATGGTTACCTTATTAGACATTATAAATTATTCTTATTCCAAGCATCAAGTCCTTTTTTACGAAATTCAAATAATTGAAGTAGAGAATTCAATTTAAATTTTACTCCATAGATGTGATGACAAAGCAAGTATTTATAGTGAGATTGTTCAAAAGTTTAAACTATTTTTATATCAAATTTCACCAAGAAATCGACTTCAATGACCTTAATTGGATTAATATAAGTATAATTGATGTATTCTAAAAAATGAGTAATTTAAAATATAACTTAAAAATATAAATTTTATACACAAAAAGTTAGTTTTCAATTAAAATTCAATATATTTAACTATTCATTAAAATTGAACTTTCAGAAAAATAAAAAATTCACTATAATCTAAATTTAACATCCCAATTTCATAAATTAATTTAATTTTATCACTATTTTTTTCTAAAATTTGAATGTTTTAAAATGATTTCTCTAATAAAAGGACTCAAAAATTAATTTAGAAAAATACACATTTTTATACATAAAATTTTATTTTTCATTATCTTATTCCTATCTAATCTATTAGATAAATGTAAAATAATTTTATTTAATATACAATATATAAATTTCATTAATATCATCACCTAATAAATTAAATTCATTAAAATTATACACCTTCAGTTTATACAAACAAATTTATATAAAAACATTTTTTTATTCAATTAGTTTTTATATTGATACTTAATTAATTGGCAACCAATGAATTCAACCACATATTTTAATTTGTTACACAATCATATCCATAAAATATACCTTCTTGGAGATAATTGTCATTTTAAATAATAATATTTACAACATATATTTGTTTTACAAAACCTAGTCTTCCGTGTAATGAAAGCTTTCGAATAAACTCATTTTTGCGTGTAATGCAAGAAAAACTAAATGTTTCATGCATTAAAAGCAATATCATGTTTTTACATTAAATATTAAATATAGTTTAGTGGATATAAATGTAATATTTAATTCTATTTTTCTAGTTTCATGTCATATAATTTATTAAATGAAATGTTTTTTTAGAATTTTGGGGTGTTACATTCTCACCACGTTAAATAAATTGCTTTTTTTCAACTTAAACATGATCTCTATAATAAATGGTTTTTAAAATTTGAATTTATTTTTCTAAAAACCCATATCATAATAGAGTTAAAAAAATATCCTCTTCATAAGAAAGAAGTAGAACTAAAAATTTCACATGTAATAGCATATAACAAGGTTTCTATGGAGGAGAACAATAATTTAAAGTGATGATATATACATAAATGAAAATCATAAGTAATTATAGGGAGTGATTGACGTAATTATTTTCAATCATGTTATTTATGAATGGGAAGTTAAGTGAATCACTACCTAAATCTAATAGGTTTAAAAAGTTCATTTATATCATTAGAAATATTTTAAATAGGAAAAAAATTTATTTCATGATCCTTTTTAAAAATTTTGTAATTATTGTACAATATAATAATATAAGGAAATATACTTACTTGAACAATTTATATTTTATAAACAAACTTTCATCCACAGTTTTTTGATTCATTTTCATACTTCAAGAAATTAATATCCAGAAATGTATTTTTTATGAATTAAGTACTAAAATTTAATAGATTATAAGATATATAAAAGAGTGAAATGTTTTTTAGTCTACCTCTACATTTTTTCCAAATCCAATATGTCAATAAATTAATCAGAAAACCTAAAAAATAATACTACTAGTTATCTTTTATTATTTATTCATCATATTTTTTAACGAAAAAGAATAGAATATTAATAAATACAATGCATAGGTCAGTGGTGGGTGTTATGCCCTTATCATCCTTCAGTTATGGGTTAAACATATGTGACCTTTCAAAAGATGATGGATTGTTTCCTAGTATACATTTTTATACATTTTCTAAACATTATTCTAGTAATTTTATCAAAAATATGATTTATATACTTGAAAAAAAATTAATCATCAAATAAACCTTTCTCTATTATTTTCAATAAAAAAAATTTCTTCATAATCTATAATAAAATTATTAGATTATAATGTAATTAATTATCATATTAAAACAAAAGGGTATCAACACCATTAAAAATAGGTCAATAAAATGAAAATTAATTATTCCTTAAAATAATTTTTACACAAAACATGTACTAATAAAATGGGTTTTGTTTCCATAAATTTCATCTATAATATACATAATCTTTGTTTAGTCTCATCAAATAAAACCTTAAAATTTATTTAATACATTTATATTATTTTAAATCTTAAACCTAGTAACTGATTATGGTATCCATAATTATTATGTTAATGAATAAATAAATTCTTTCAAAATATAAAATAATCCTTTGAGGTTTCATGATTCTTGTAAGCATAATATTATTGGTAAAAAACATCAATAATTTATTTCCTAAATCACAATTAATATGTACGTCATTCATTTTATTTCCACTTAGGGTCTTCCTTGATCTAGGGGTTACCCTTTAGAATAGGGAATGGCATGCGTAATGCCTCGGTTCCCCACAATTAATTAATAAAAAATTAAATGGATCATCCGGATAATATTTTTTTCCTTCCACTATACTATTAATTTTTATTTGGATGTAATTTTCATAATTCCATCCCTTTCCACACATAATGTATTACCATGTTCTATTGAGACCCTTTCTTGTGTGTCTCCTTCGACATTTCATGCATGATGGAAATCAATCCTTCGTCTATCTATGGTCTTAACCAATCAAGTTCATAGAAAACTAAATCTTTATCTGCATTGGGGTGTTCATGATTAAGTTAGGGTATATTTTCTTAATCAGTTTTTTTTTTGAAAAATGATTATTCATAAACATGATATTTTTCACTCCATTAATCATATTAGTTTTTTTCTCATTAGGACCACCTTTGCGTTTATTTTTATTGTAAAACTAATTACTTTGGGGTCTATATATTTACCAAAATTTAAAAAGTGTTAAAAGCAATTATCATAGTGAGAAGACCATATAATCATTTATAGGATGTCTAAATCTCAATATAATATTATTAATCAAAGACCTCTTACATTTAACTTTGGTTATTCATTTTCATAATTTATTAAAATCCTTATTAATAGTTTATAATGAAAATGTGAATTATACTAGGAATATCCCATGAAATTTTCTATCAAGATATAGAGTAAGTCCCCTTTTGTGTAATAAGTTCTGATCAAGTTAAGATGGATACACTCTTTTTGGAGTTATTACTGTTAGGTATTTTTGTGCTAGAACCATGCCCATTTTTTGTATCCAGATGAGGGAATATTCTATGTAATGTCCACATAAATAAACCTTACATAAACATTAGGACATTCTTACATATCTATTTTCAATTTTTCCTTAGGTTTATGTTCCCTGATCTATGTTATCCTAAATATGGTATCCATGGTTTCTACTAAACTTTCTCAAATACCACCTATAGAGTTCCTGACCTGAGTAACCTGGATTTGGTTCCTGTTTCTCTAAAATTTGAAAAAGATAAAAATAAATCACATCCTAAGGGATATAATAGGTCAGTAGTTCTGTTAAACTAGATATATATGTGAGTCTTTTATTAAAAATTAATACACATATTACAAAATAATTTTATTTTGGGAATAACTTTATTATATCTAGAAAATCATTGCATATATTTCTTAGTAAAATTCATAGAATCCTAGGGAAAGGAAAAAAAATAAAGGTTTTAACAACTTTTTAGTAACATTTATATACTGTCGAAACAATCATCAATAAATAAGAATAATAAATATGGAATGGTAAATAAATGAAAACCAATTCCATTTAAAAAACATGGGTATCACTACAAAAAATCAGTATTTAAAATTGCTTGTAAAATGAATTCATCAGTGTTATATAAGATTTGATAATGTAAGAAATGATGGAGGGTTTCCTTTAATAACACTCATAAAAAGGTCTGATAAAGGCCCTATTTGATTCTGCTAAAAAATTGCTGACAAAGGCCACACTCATAAAGGGTTAATTTTTTTTGGTGCCCCAAACCCACCATTATCAATTCTTCCAACCCTAAACTTTATCAGCCCTTCCCCCACAACATTATGAGCACTTTCGATAATCCCACCCCAAGACCGAGCCCCCTGCCTCTAACGAGTTTCATACTTGAGACCTCTAGCTGTTACAGTAGTTCCCTTTCCACTACCCTATAATATATTTTTTACATTTTATGATATATTTAAATATATTTAATATATTTAATATATATAATATTTTTTATCCATATATTTACATATATTTTTTAAAATGGATATTAGTTTTTATTTAGATAAGGTTTACATGTTGAAGATATTTTTATATATAAAAATGTCTAATTATTTGTATATGAAATTAAATATTTATGTGTGTATATATAAAATATATGTATACAATGTTAAATTTTTGATTATAAATAATAGCACATTATGAAAATGAAAAAATTTTAAATCCATTATATCAATATGAATGTATGTCAGGGGAAGAAATTAAATACCCACCAAACAGGCAATAAGACCACCATAAACATTGTTGAAAATCCATCCTATTTTAAAAAATTGGGGTATGCCTACAAAAAAAATCAAATTTGGAGGCCTTTTAGGCCTTTTTGGGTTTGAAATAAAGGGTAAAATATTGTAGAGCTCAGTCCTCACCTCTAAGGTATATAATACCATTTTCACTAAATATCAAATATATTATGTGTAAATTAAAATTTGGTATTATATAAAACATATTAAATATATATATATTATATTTATTTCAATATATATATATATATTCATATATTAATATATTATTTGTAATGAAATATAGTTTTTTATTGAAATATAACTTTTATCAGTGCTAGTAAAAAATACCTCATAAAGGGGGTCTTTATCAACACTTCGAAAAAAGAAATGATAAAGTCCCCTACTTTATCAGTGCTTTTTCACAAGAACTGATAAAGGACCCCTTTATTAGTTCTTTTTTTAAAATAACTAATAAATACCATTTTTTATCAACACTTTTATACTAGCACTGATAATGGTGGGACCTTTATAAGAACTTTTTTATAAGAACTAATAAAGGCCCCCCTTTAACATAATGTTTGATAGTGAAATTAAAGACGTCCTTTAACAATGATAAAAAAGTAATGTTAAATACCCCTTTAAACATCACAATTTCTAGTGTTGAGAAAGGTGGTTTTAGCCATACTTTTAGCTAGTTCTATTAATACCCTAGTGGTAGAGAAAACCATTTTTTAATAGTGAATCATGATAATGTAAAGAAGAAACAATATTTAAAGTTAAATAACTGAAAAATTCAATTTAATCAATAAACTGATAATGAAAGGAAACCATTTATTTTTTTTCAAAGTAAAAATCTCATGGATAATAATAAATAAAATATTGAATGAAGAAAATTCTTAGTTATTGGAAATCATGTCTGAGGAACATTAAAACCTATAATGTGAAGACCTTTCGGAAGAAGGTTTAAAGATACTAGTAGAAACCCTTTTAATTTGGCCAAATTATTTTTCTCATGACACTTATCAATCCATCTAGGGGCTATATAAAGTATGTTCCCAACCCATCTTTTCATGTTCAATGCTTTCCTCATATATCAAATAATAGATATAATTTCTGGACAATATTACTTATCAAATATCTGTATTCAGTAAATAATATAGATATATAAATATTTCAATAGATATTAAAATATCTATCAAATTAAAAACTATATATAAAAATGGAATATTGTTTAGGAAATAATCATATATATGATAAATAGTGTTGATATTTTGGAGAAATTTAATGTTAAATGGTCATTCGAAAGTGAATTACTCAAGGGGGGTCTTAATGAATACAATAATGTTTAATTAAGTTAATTTTAATACTATCATTTGTCAAAATAATAATAATCTATCCATAATAATACTAATAATGGTATTAATATACCATATACCCACTGGAGTAAGAACAAGGATTGTTTTTTTCTTATAAAATAAAAAATATCATCAAAATTTTTTTGAGGAAAATATGATATCCATTTAATTTTTTTTGGAAATCAACTTCTTTGAAAATATATTTTTTTAAAAATTATTTATAAATATCTACGTAAAATATGGAATGAATAATTAAAAAAATTACAATGGGAAATTTCAGGCATGTCATACTAGGTAAAATAACATTGTTTTGGACATTGTAAAAAGGTTAACAAAGAGTATTATTTGAAAAAAAATATTATGATTCATTACAAGAAATTTGGTAAAATGTAAAAATGGGTAAAATTTTGTTTATTTAATAATTTTTAAAGGGCTAAATATATTTTTTAAAATATTTTTTTAAATGGTTTTGGTAGAAAACAAGTTTCTATATGATGAAAGAAATGAAGTCTGGTTTTCTAATAAATTTTTCTAATAATTTTTAAGCCCCAAATATGAAAAATAGAACAATTACATAAAGATATTAATAAGAAAAATGAGGAGGATAAAATTAAAATTTTTATTATAAAATGATCAAATAATTTCTTTCAATGTAAATCTATGTTTAAATAATCCTTAATAAAATGGGACTACGAAGTAAACCCATGTGAAGATCATTATGATAATATGAGAGACAATAACATGAATCAATTATGTGTTATAGCTATATATAAACATAATATAAGTGAAAATAATACAATATAGTGTCAAAATTTTGTAAACTCGTAATCTTATAATATTAATGACAATGAAAAAAATAATATGACCAGATAAAAAGAAATTGAGTTTCAAATTCCTTAACAATTGTTAATTATTAATTCAAATCCCATAAGATGAAATAAATTAAAATTGAAATTAAAATAAAATTAATAATGTTTTATTGATGATATTTTATATGAAAGGGGTAGTATATACACTATCTAAAAAATCTCTACATAACATTACAATACGACTCAATGAAATGAGATTGAGATGAAATCTCTTAAAATAAACTCCCTTTTGGATGAACGCCATTTAACCTCATGTATAAAGGTTTTAATAATGTTATTAATTTATTTTTAAAAAATATTAACATATATTTTATCATATATTATCCTTTTTAAGATATTATTACCAGTTCACTAATAATATTTCATTATATTCTTTGTTTTGGTAATTACTTGATCAATTTTTGAGTTTGTTTTGATTTTTTAATTTTTTTATTAAATTTGTCATGATATAATAATATCCAAGATTTAATCCATGATGTAAATATAGTATAAATTCATTATATATATATGTATATTTATCCATAAATTTTTTTATATGAATTGAAATACACCCTTCATGGAGGCAGTGGGTCATACATACACGTGAACGGTGATTCTATTTGATTATTGTTTTGAAAGTAAGAAAATTAAATGATATATAGGTATATAATCATTAAAATGTAATATTTATGTCATATATATAACATTTTTTTCATTAAAAACACCCTTAATACATTCTATGTAAAGCATGAATGAGTCAAATCGTTTCTTGATGCAGTAGTCTACTATACACATGAACGAACTCATCATATTACCAAAAAATGGAAAGAATGAATATATGTTTTAAATAATAATTAAAAAACATATAATAATAATACATATCATAAATATAGTATATAATTTTCTATTATCATTCACAAACATCAAAAGCTGTAATACAAAAACTAACGACAATAGTTTGTAGGGTGGTAGTCCGCCATACACACAAATGACAATTTTGTAACCCATTTGATGGAGATGTGTGTGAGTTTAGGTCATAGCCATAACATAATAAATCCTATAAAATTTAGGATACTGAGGTTATTATATAATTATGTTATAATAATAATTTAAGGGGGGTGGATAAAGAAATAAAACAAATATTTACATTGTTGAATGTTATCGTTTCTTCAATTAACTCATACTGGTTTACATGAATGTCCTTCATTTGGTGGATTTGTACCAAATGAATTCTTATACAATGAGTTGAGGGAATTTTTGAAGATAAATGTGCAGGATTTATTTAATAATGGTTTTGGATATGTGAATAAGTTAGTTGAGTGACATCCCTTTTAAAGTGTGAGAGGACTGACATTCTTGTAAATATAGAAAAGCAAACACTATTTGGAGGTCTTCCATACGTCATGTTCCTCCACTAAATAACCACGTTCTATAGTACAGTAAATATGGTAATTATATTCCCATACAATGGGTTTTGGCTAAGTTTTGAGTAATTTAAAAAACATATCTTTTATGATTAACCATCGAGTAAACTTATTTTTACATTAATCACGATGATTAAAAATTAATGTTTTTTTGATCACTTTGATAAATAATTAAGTTTATAATATTAGACATTATAAATTATTCTAATTCAATATTTGGAATCCATTTTTACAAATTCATCTCACAAAAGTGTAAGAATGTATTTAAACATTATCCCATAAATGTGTCGAAAAAGTGCGTTTCTTTAGCAAAAATGTTCAAAAGATTGAAATGTTTTAATATCACAATTAACTATAAAATTTATTAAAATTACCTAAATTGGATTAATAGATTTATAATACATCAATTTTTACTTTAAATAAATAAAAATAATATTTATCATTATAAATTTTCCAGATGAAATGTTAGTTTTCATTTAAAATTCAATATTTTTCACTATTCATTAAAGAAGGAAATTTCTCATAAATTCTCCAAACATTCACCCTAAGGTAATTTTTTTACATTATAATTTTAAAAATAAATTTTATTATATCAAATTAGTTATATTTATTTGTAAAAATGTATTTCTAAATAAAGTGTGCAATTAAGTGGCAGCAAAATAGACTTTTGAGGAATTCAGATTTTTATGCATAAAGCTTGATATATTATTTTATTATGAATATAAAATCAATTTTATGGTTAAAAAATATTTTTTTAATACATAATATAAAATTTAATTAATATAATCTTATAATTTATTCAATTTATTAAGATTATATGTGTTCGATTCATAAATGTTTTTTTCTAACTTCATTTATTTTATATTCAGTTGGTTTTTATATTAATTTACAATTAATTGTTAGAAAATGAATGTTATTATGTAAAACTAGATCTTGCATGTAAGCTTTCAAAGGAACTCATTGTTTCATGTGACACAAAATAAGCTCGATGTTTCAGGCATTGAAATCTATAAAATTTTTAATTTAAAATATTAAATATATATTTTGGTCACTTGATAATATTATTCCTTATATTCTTAGTGTTTCATTTCAAATATTCTATTAAATAAAATGTCATTCATTTAAAATTTTGGGGCACTATTACTGTTATGACTGATAAAAAGCTAGGAATGATAATGGTTAGAGATACCTATTTTAATGGTGAGAATTATGGTTGATAGAAGCTAAAAATGATCATCTATCTAAGGAACCATAGTCGAAAGTATTATCTTATAACCATGAAGTCTTATAAAAATTCAAAGACTTAACAAAAAACATGGGATGCTGAAATCAAAGAAAATTATTATTAAAATTATAAAGAAATGAAAGATATTATTTTTAGACTTGGTCTATAAGATTTTAACCTATTATAAAAATTTCAAACAACCCATGAAATTTGGACTACTATAATAGTTACTTATAAAGATACAAACAATATGTGAGATCTAAGATATAATTATATCAATATTAAGTTCAACAATTTTTTAAATGATAAAATAAGAGATAATCACTTATTTAAATGGAAGACTTACTCATATTTTAAAAAATGTTTTTATATTTGGAGAACCTATTTTTTAACTAGATAAAGCTTCCAAGATTCTCAGAGTTCTACCATCAATATGGAGTGGAATATTCAATAATATTATGAAATATATATAGGTTAATTATTTTAAATAAATGACATTATTCAAACTCTTATGGAATATGAGGCTTATATGGAAGTTGAATTTAGTGATGATAGATTATTTAAGATGGAAAATTCTACCTTAAAATTTTAAACTTCTATGTATGAAAAGAAAATTAAATAAATTCAAAACGTTGAGTCATTTGATGAAGATAAATTAAGTAGTTCTTCTTTAGATAGTGAGATTTCACATTTTTTGATAAAATTCAAGAAATTATACAATAAGATAAGAGATTATAAGAAACCTTTTAATAAGTTCATGAAACAATATGTAAACTATAAATATGTGAGATAGTATAACTAAAAAATAATTGGTCATATAAAACTATATTTTCCAAAATTGCAATAAAATAAAAATATATAAAAAATTAATTTATGAATATTGGTTATAAAAAGAAATTACTAATGTCCATGGAGGAAATATTCTTTGATTTATATAATTACAATTATGTTACATATTCGGAACTAGAAGCTAAATAATAAAATATGAATTCCAATATGTATCTTATGGAACAATTTAATTATATACATTATTATTATTCTTTTGAGCATGATTGTAAATACGAAAATTCTAATTTCTCTTATAAATAGGGGAATAAATATGTTACCATGTTGGAAACTATGTATGAATCTCTAAAAATGAAAAATATAAAACTTAAATAATCATATGATGTAATTTCTAATGAAACATTATACCTAGATAAATAAATTTCATAATTGAAAATAAGGTTGGGAAATTATTATACATATTGTATAGAACATGGGAATTATATTTAAAAATTACAACAAAATAAATATTTTAATGTTACTACTATTGTTCTCACAAGACTCAAAAAATTTTCAAAAAATTATAAAATGACAGAACATAAAAAATATGTCTATTATTGGAAATCAAGGTGAAAACCAAAAAATTAACAAAAAATATTTTTTTCCTAGATCTAGAAAAAAGAACCTATTAAAAATTATTTATTTTCATTATATGGAGTTCGGAAACTATGATAATAACTATAGTCTGAAAAACCCATAATTTAGTATAATTAAGCATGTTATTCTTTTAGAAAAAAATTAAAATTTTTTTACTATATTTTTTGGATATAAAAAATAGATTACGGTTATAATATCTTTATTTGTTATGTTTTTTGGAACTAGGAGAACATGGGAACTAAAACAATTTATTTTTTGGTTTTCTTTATATAGAAATAATTTCAAGAGAATAAATAAAAATGGTATATGGACAGTGGATTCCGAAGTTATATGAATGTATATTCTACAAATTTCAATTCATCATCAATATTTTTGGAGGATATTTATGTTATTAATATTTTCATTACTTATTATATACTCCCTTTACTGATTTTATATGAAATGTTCATAATTTGTGTGAAATATTAATGTTTTAATATTCTTTATAATTATTGAGCATTTTTAGAAGTAGTCCAATTGAGTCAGTTTACTATTTTAATAATAACTATCAATATACTGATACAAATTTTATGGATCTTGTTTTTTAGGATTATAATTTAAATATACAACATTTCATTAGAAGGTACCATGATCCAATTCATCCATTTGAAGCGCCATATGGTCCTCACAATCAAGACCAATGAATCTGTGAAGAAACGGAACTATTCATGAAGATTGATTTAATGGGATCAATCCAGAAGTCCAAATACCTTAATTATACTCCCATAGTAGGAGTAAATTTCAAGGAGTCCATGATAAAAATTTCATAACCCAATAACTAATAAAAGGGGCCCAACGGATGCATTGAATTCCAGCCCACCATTCTGGCCGAGAATTAAAAACAGCTCTCTAATTTTGAAATTTCTCCTGATATAGAGATCCATTCGAGCTGAGCATTTTCATTGTGAAAGAAGTGATTAGGACGGACAACTTTTTTGAAGAAATTATATTTATTTGAGGGCATATTCTTATTAAAAAACTCATTCACATTATGGACATTGAAAAAGTCTGTACTGAAATGGACAGATCAGAATTGTTTACAAAAATCACCATAACATTGGATCAATAAGTCCAATGGCCACTACATTTTCACAGTAGACAGAAGATAGATTTATATACAACTTTAAATCAAGAGATTTCTCATGATTCAGCTTTCTGGATATACATATCGACGATCCATGTTGAGGTGTATTTCTGGAATGTAAAAAGTCCACCACCTTTGGCTATAAATACATCCCCTCCTCTCCTTTCAAAAGGGTTGGAACTTCAGCACTTAAGGAAGAGGTTTGTAATTTCTAGAGAATTGACAAGGTTCTAGGAGGATATGCTTTGATCTTGTTTCAACAGGAGAGACCTCTCCTCCACTTCTCTTTCACGTTTGTTTATGTTTGTGTTCAATTGTAATTGTGTAACTTTGTTTTCATTTCAATCAAATTTTTGTGCTTGTTACTTCTTCAATACCTCTTATTATTCTCCACCTTCTGTATTATAATATTCATGGTCTTAAAATAGATTGAATCATTTTAAATTATAGTCCCTTATTTTGCTTCCTCATTCAATCTAAATTCCATTTTTGATTCTCAAAAAATTTTGTGTGTGTGTTCGGCACACTACTCTTATCTTGTCCATTTCTTTTTCATCTCTTTATAATTCATCACCATAAACATATATTACCCGATTAATAAATATCATAATGGATGATTGAATATCTCATTGGGGTGAGTTTTAATTTAGTTTTGTTGAGCGATTGAGATCTTTTGCTCGATGAGTATTCGTTGAATTAACATTGTATATGTTGGACTTAGCATGTCATGGATTACTGACTTGTTTTGTTTAACGTGTTGTTTCCATGGATTACTGGAACCATAAATACACTAACATAAACAATATATGATCATGATTAGATCCTTTAGTTAATTTAAGGCTTGGATTAAAGCCTTAACACTTGGGAATTCAAATCAACGTCAACTTGTGTCATGGGTGTTAATTTAAATGCAATATAAAGCAAAGCTCAAGGATATCACAAGCTTAAATAACCTAATGATGAACTCCCCCCAATCTTTATCAACTTGTTAAATTAAACATTATCCATTAAACATTTCAATTATGCTCTGAAAATAATCTCCCCAATCAATATACAATCAACTAAAAACAATTGACAACTACGAAGTACCATCGCCGACGATTCGACCCGATTGATGCTATACACATTAGCAGAGCACCAGAACTTTGAGCAGTCGATAGGCAACAATTTTCCGTGCATTTCAAATGGAACCGTTGCTGGGGATGGTGCTTTATGTAGTCATTAGTTTCTGGTTATTGTAAAAAAAATTAAAAAAAATTAAAAAAAAAACTAATAAAAAACACAAAGAAAACCCGTCTTCCTCTTAAAAATCATTAACTGAAAAATACAAAGAAAAACCTGTCTTCCCCTTTCTTCCAAAATCTATCTAAATGACCCATAGTCTTCCAAACAATCCCTCAGATTTTTTTGACCCAGAAATTGAGTGAACACATCGCCAACTTAGGAGGAACATCAGAGATACTCAAATTATTCATGAACCAGTCCTCATCCAACCAATTGAATTTGAAATGGCCAATCCTAGGGAACAAACCCTTAAATAACTTTCTACCCCTGATATGAATTACCAAACTCTTGGTATTCAATATCCAAACATAGAAGCTAACATCGAACTCAAATCGGGTTTGATTTGTCTTCTCCCTCATTTTCAGGGGCTAGCTAGTGAGGATCCACATCTCCACCTTAAAGAGTTCCAAGTAGTGTGCTCTACCATGAAGCCTCAAGGGGTTTTTGAAGAAAAAATCAAACTCCGAGCATTCCCTTTTTTCCCTAGCCGACACTACTATGTTATGGCTCTACTACCTACCTCCTGGTTCCATAACTACATGGAATGACATGAAGCAACTCTTCTTAGATAAATCCTTTCCTTCTTCTCGTACTACTTCTATCCGAAAGGAAATAAGCGGTATACATCAATTCCCAAGTGAATCACTCCATGAGTACTGGGAGTGGTTCAAAAAGATTGTGGAAACCCGTCCACATCACCAATTCCCTGGCCAACTCTTGATCCAATACTTCTATGAGGGGTTATTGGCTATGGAGAGAACTATCATTGATACCGCAAGTGGTGGTTCTCTTGTTGATAAAACTCCCGCAGCTGCAAGATATCTCATAAGTAACATGGTTGCAAACACACAAAAATTCCATACTCGAGCACATGATCAAGTAAAATTATCCCAAGATAATCAATCAATTGAGCCGAACAAGATGACCGAGTGGCTGAGTGAACTTACAGGTCTTGTGCGACAACTAGTTGTGGCTACAACATCTCCAACCACGTCTTCTCCAAAATAAATTTTTCCTAGACCTGTAAAAAACTGTGGAATCTGCAACTCTCTATCTCATCCTACTGACACATGTCCACAACTTCAAGTGGATAAATCCGATTCACCTGGACCAATAGAGCTCAATGCAGAATATGCTCAGCGGAACACGAATCCTCAATTATCAGGTTAGTTTTTTAGAAACTTCAACCAACATCACTTTGAGCCCTTCTCTTCTTCCTATAATCAAGGCCTGATGTATGGTAATCCCTTCTCTCATCCCCCTAAATTCCCTCCTCAGAACCCAAACCAGTTTCAATACAGTCAAGGTGTTGGTAACTTCCAACAAACATACCCTTTTGTTCATCAACCTCAAAGGAACAATCCTCCTCCTGGATTAAATTATCCTAGTGAGTCTTCCCAATTCCAAAACCAATACAATTGATTTCCCAAGAACCAAAATCATGGAAATCCCAACTAGGGACAAGACTCTTCTTCCATGCAACCATGGGAATGTTCAGTGGAAGAACTTTCCTCCTTCACCCATTCTATCCTTAAAAACATTGAAACTCAAATAGGTCAACTAGCATCCCACCTGATCCAGCAACAACAATACAATTCTTTCCAACTTCCAGCTCTACCGTTACCCAACCCCAAGGGTAATGTAGGTGCAATTGCACTTAGATCAGGAAAGCAAATTGTTATGCCTCAAGATATGTCCTCTATCCCTCCTTTGAATGTTGACCTAGAAAATGAAAAGAAAAATAAACTTGAAAAGAAACCTGAAACCATTCCCTAACCTCCTTCAATTCCACTTAGGAACTCAATTCCTTTTCAGCAAGCTGTTTCTTAGCCAAAGAAGTACTTTTAACCTAATCCTGAAATGCTCAACATGTTTAGACATGTTTAAGTCAACATTACTCCCATAGATGTCATTAAAAAAATTCCTAAGTATTCCATGTTTCTCAAGGAGTTTTCTTCCCACAAGAGGAAACTTCGGACCTTTGAAAATGTTTCCACCCAACAGTCTATTCCCATAAAGTGCAAAGATCCAGGGACCTTTACGGTTCCATGCCAAATAGGATGTTCGAACTTTGATGATGCACTCATAGACCTAGGAGCCTCAATTAATGTCATGACCAAATCTATATTCTCTTACCTTGGTCAAGGTACCTTACATCCAACGGGTGTTGTCATTTAGTTAGCCAATCAAAGCACAGCCAGTCCTGAGGGAATAATTGAGGATGTCCTTGTCCGAGTAAATGATCTTATCTTCGCTGCTGATTTCTTTGTCCTTGAAATGGAAGGTGAGACGAACTCTTCTCGATCTCCCTTAATTCTAGGAAGAACATTCCTCATGACTGTGAGAAACAAGATTGATATCCATTCAGGCATCCTATCCATGGAATTCGGTGACAAACAGGTCAAGTTTAATATTTTTCAATCCATGCGATACCCATTTGAGAATGATTTTGTATTCTATATCTATGCTTCCGAAAGTCTATCTGAGAGTGTGTTGAATCCCAATACAACATGTTATTCATGTTCTACTAATATATAAGTTTGTGAATATTTCATCCTCATTAACCAAGTCATAAATGGAGAAATTAATGTTGACATTACAAATGAAAACTCCATTGATCTAAAAAATCTTGAAAAATCTTTGGAATCTCATCTCACCTCTGACCTCCAATGCTTCAAAAAAATATGGAAATAAATAAAATGAACTAGAATGCTCATTTATTGATTCAAATATGATTATCCCACATTTATCATTTCCTATCCAGGATTCTGAAAATTCTGTTATATGTGAGGTGAACCCCAAACCAATTAGTTTATATTGTCCTGATGTGAGAGAAGGTTGTGAGGTTTTTCCCCAAATTAATAAAGTGATCACTGGTGAGGTTGAAATTGACAATTATTTGGAGAACAACATTAATATAAAGGAAATTGAAAATTTTATTAAGTCTTATGACTCCACTGATCCTCATTACTTTACATCGGTATGTGATGAAATAAATGAGTCAAAAATAATTGGGATCTCATAGTGTGGTTCTATTTTATCTGATCCTTTCAAAAATGAACCATCAGAATTGAGCAATTATAAGGCCCCAACCTTAAACCTTACTTAATCTTGAGTTATTACAAGATTACACATTGAGGATCTTTTCGGCTTTAGAGTTTTAGAGAATTAGATCATAAAACTTGCATTACATTCCACATATAAACAAAGTGGTTACATAAAGATAGTATTCTTCATTCCCATCAATGGAAACACATTTAAAATAAAACATGGATTATTTCTTGACACTTCCTTGACACTATCATCATATCATGCACCTTTCCCTTGACCTGTGAAAAACATTTCAAAAAAACATGGGATGAGCATAAAAAGCTCAGTACGGGTTATAAAAACATGGAATGGAAACATGGGTTCATATATACATAAGAATGAAATCATACTTTACCCATAAAACATAGGCACTTTAACATACCTCACAAAATCATGAATAAATCATAGAAATCATAAGACATAAAGGTAACTTGAGGCATTCATAACATTCTTATGTAGGGAGTAACCCTCTTGGTTACATTTGGAATACCTATCACAGTATATTCCCTAAAATCTCTTCAGAGAAACCTTAAAGATTCACTCCTTTGCGTTACCCAATGCATTGGAGAGCTATATCGGCCTCACCCGCCCTTAGTTTATCATGGAACCACCCGTCTTCATAATAATTCCCAAGAACCATAACATAATCGTATCACATAAAACATGCATAAAGGAAACATAAAATTTCCACATTTCAATCACAAGATATCAATACAACACAAAAACATTGTGAAAACCATTTTCAATACCAAAATAAAAGAAAAGTAAAACATGGTATTTATTTTTCTTTTAAAAAGAAGGTATGGCTTGTAGAGGAAGCCGAAACTCAAATAACGGTCATGACGGTGGAGAAGTCATTGTCGCCGCATACGTACGACAAAAACATTACCTTTTGTAATTTAGTAAAAGCTCCATATAAAAAATATTCCTTTTGAATAAACATAAAAGTCAAAGGGTTTTATACACCGTATAAAAGAAGGTTGTGTATAAAACAAAATATGCCTCAATGAATGGAGATTGAGACGAAGTCCCATACCTCGTATCCGACTTGACTCGACTGTTCTTTAATCTCTTGAATAATAAACTTGAGTTAATCTCTACTTGCTTATTAACCTTTTTCAAGTTCATTATTCCTTTTATACCATGTTATGAACATCATGTAATCATTTAAGTTAATAATGTTCATTTTGTCTGTATTTGGTTCTTAAGTCAAAAATAGACTTCTTACACTTACATGTTGTTAATTTGGTCAAAGATTCATTATATCCAGAATGATATTAATGATTTGGATAACATATATATCATATATATTCATCATATACATGTATTTATAATATTACATCACATTTAGAGGTAAGAAATGAAATGCACCGTTCATGGAGACGGTAAGCCGTACGTACGCATGAATGCTACTTCCATTTCTATTTCGTATTTTCTGGAATGGAATCATAATGATATAAGAGTATATTATAATTCCAGTATAATAACATATATAATATCATTAACTTTATCCTTTACACATCCCACATATGGTATTAACGAATCAAATCACTTTCAGGGGGCGGTAGTCCGCACTTCCTAAAATGAAGATATCGTGTTTACCCATAATGGAAACCATAAAGGTATGCCCAAAATAAAAAAAAAGAGAAGCTTAAGGAAAATATAAACATATTATATATCATATATAAAAATAGTGACATCATAATGGCAACCTTTGAAGGTGTTAAATGAGTATTGAACAATCATCATTTCGGGAGGCAGAATTTCGCCATCCACGGAAACCGTATGCTCTTTAACCATTTGATGTAGTTGTGTGAGAGTGTAGCTCAAATAAATCTTATAACAACATCCTAGTATATTGAAGATACTGGTGTTGTTACAAAATAAGTAAATAAAAAGAGTTTAGGGGGTTGGAGAAGCAAAATAAAACAAATGAACATGAGAGAATGAATTACCATTAAAAGTGTAACTCCTTTTGATTTGAGCCTAAAGGCTTCCTTTGAAATGATTCTGCCCAAAGGGAATCCTCTAGGATGAGGATAGGGATGTGGAGAGAGTAAATGGGCAGGGGTTGGTCGAGCCAAAGGCTTGAGGAGTGTGTGAAATGAGGTAGAGGTGGGGGCCTTTTATAAGAGGAGAGGAGGGGCACTTTTGGAAAGTAAAGAAACATTACTTTATTTGAAAAAGTTTTTCGGTTTTAAAAGGTAACACATTAATATAATTCGTGTATAAGTTGAATAGGGTTAGAAATCCACCCATCCAATAAGTTTTGTCCATGTTTAGGTTTTAGATTTTACATTATCTTTCCAATTTATTTAAATCATCAAACAATGATGTCATCGCTACATCATAATTATGTCATAAATAATATAATTTATTTAATGTCTAAAAATTATAAAAAAATACTATGATGTAGGAAATCTTTTTAGCTTTCCAATTACTATTTATAATCAAAAATATGATCTTTATAACCCCATGTTAAAATTGTTTTCGTAAAACATATTATGTTTGTGTCATTTTTACTTTTACATTAAATAAAAAGTTATTTATGTCATTTCCCAACCAATGTGTCTCCATGGGGTCCCCAAGTTGACCCATGGCTTGTATTGGTCGGCCATGACACAACCAATGAATGTAGGACATGTGTCAAGCTCATCTTTTTATATTAAAGCATTATTTTTACATTAAACTACACTAATTACCACTAATCGCGATTAAGAACCTAAAAGTTACTATTCACAAAAAAATTATTTTAATCTCATTGAAATACATTTTACATACTAATGACAACCATTTATGTCAGATTTTCAAAACTCAATACACATTAGTGGTAAACTTTCATTTAACTGAAAAATTAGTATGCTTGATTACCACTTAGTGGTTTCACTATTCATCAAAAATTGGAGTTTTTCAGAAAATTATCAAAAATTCACCCTAAGCTATATTTGATATTACGAATTCAAAAATGAAGTCTATTTTACAAAATTCAAAACATATAAGTCACATTAATTGATTTAATAATTAATTCCCGCTGTCAGAGCAAAAAGCGTGTTTTTATGAAACAATAAGTATCAAAAGATTGACACTAGTTTGAGTCCAATTTCAAAGTGAAATTGATTCCAATGACCACCATTGGATTAAATGGTACAAATATATTCATATTACACATTAATACCAATTCAAAAGATAATCTAATCATATAAATAAATTAGATTAAAAAGCAGTTTTTATGTAAAATGCAGTATTTTTCACTATTCATTAAAAAAATGAACATTGTTAGAAAAATACCAAAAATTCACACAAAGTAAATTTTGATGTCCCAATAATAAAGAATAAGTTTTTTTTGACAAACATAGTTTATAAAATTGTCAAAAGATATATTTAGAAAGGGTTTTCCATCATAAGGTAGTAAAACAATCTTTTAAGAATATTTGTGTATTCCATGCTTAAGATTGGATTGATTTTCATTTTAAGCCTCTAAAACACTATCTTAATCATTAATAGACATAGATAAAAATATCTATTACTCATTACTTACTTGGGATGTTACATCCTTCCCCCTTTAGAAAATTACATCCCCGCAATTTATTTACTTATCGAATAAATGGGGGTACTTATCCCTCATTGCATTTTCAGATTCCCATGTTGCCTCTTCAATCATGTGGTTTTTCCACAAAACCTTTACCTGGTGAATCACCTTATTCTGTAACACTTGCTCCCTATGGTCAAGAATCTGGACCGGTTGTTCCTCATAAGATAGGTTCTCTTCCAGCTGAACTACCACTGGGCTCAAAACATGAGATGGATCTGGCATATACTTTTTCAACATCAAAATGTGAAAAAAAGTGTGTACCTGAGATAAACTTGGAGGTAAAGCCACTCGGTATGCAACTGATCCAACTCTCTCCAGAATTTCATATGGTCCAACGAACCTTGGACTCAACTTTCCTTTCTTACCAAATCTCATCACACTTTTCCAAGGAGAAACCTTGAGAAAAACATGATCACCTACCTCGAAAGATAGATCCTTCCTCCGGTTATCCGCATAACTCTTCTACCTGCTCTGAGCTGTTATCATGTATTTATGAATCAGCTGAACTTTTTCTGCCATCTCTTCTACCAATTCTGGTCTCATCAACTTCCTTTCACCCACTTCATCCCAGAAAGCTGGAGTTCGACACCGCTTCCCATATAATGCCTGAAATGGTGCCATATGTATACTGGAATGAAAACTGTTATTATATGAAAATTCAACCAAAGGAAGATGTTGGCCCCAACTTCCCTGATACTCCATAGAACAAGCTCGTAGCATATCCTCCAATGTCTGGGTTGTTCGTTTTGACTGCCCATCTGATTGAGGATGAAAAGCTGTACTAAAATTTAATTCAGTACCCAACGACTTCTGAAGGCCTTTCCAAAAGTTAGAAGTAAACCTGGGATCACGATCCGATACAATGGAGAGAAGAACTCCATGTAACATGACTATCTTTTTAAGATACAAATGGGAAAGTTGATCAAGAGAGAAATTATCTCGTATAGCAAGGAAATGAGCAGATTTGGTCAAGTGATCAACAATAACCCAGATTGCATTATTATCGTGAGATGTCTTCGGTAATCCAACAACAAAGTCCAGGGATATATTCTCCCATTTCCACTCTGGCACTGGTAAAGGCTGAAGCATCCCTTTCTGTAACTGCCGCTCTTCTTTAACCTGTTGACATGTCAAACACGTCACAGTAAAATCAGCAATATCTCTTTTCATTCCATCCCACCAGTAATACTCCCGCAGATCTCTATACATCTTATTACTGCCCGGATGAACTGAAAACGGAGAACTATGAGCTTCACATAACAACTCTCTCTTCAACTGTGAATCACAAGGCACACACAATCTCTTCCCAAATCTCAAAACACAATCATTATCAATGTTGAATTCAGGAAACTTACCTTTCTAAACCAGCTCTACCTTTTTCTGCAACTGACTATCATGCTTCTGTGCTTGCTTGATTCTGCCTGATATAGATGATCTCACTGATACCTGAAACAAAACAGAAGGACTCCCTGCACCAACAACTTCTATTCCAAGGTTCATCAAATCCTTAACCAAAGGATCACGATCCAAATGCAACATTGTTAATGAAGAATTACTTTTTCGACTCAAAGCATCATCCACTTTATTTGCTTTTCCCAGATGGTAATGAATTGTACAATCATAATCCTTGATTAATTCTAGCCATCTCCTCTATCTCATGTTTAACTCTTTCTGAGTGAATATATACTTTAAACTTTTGTGATCGGTATATATTTCACACTTTACTCCATACAAATGATGCCTCCAAATTTTTAAAGCAAAAACAACAGCAGCTAATTCCAAATCATTTGTAGGGTAATTTACCTCATGAGTTTTCAACTGTCATGAAGCATAAGCAATTACCTGATCATTCTGCATTAGGACGCAACCAATTCCTTTCAATGAAGCATCACTGTAGATAACAAACTCACCATTCCTGGAGGGTAGTGCCAAAACTAGAGCATTCACCAATCTTCTTTTCAATTCCTGAAAACAATCATTACATTCTTTTGTCCAGATAAATTTAACACCCTTCCGAGTTAGATTAGTCATTGGACTAGATAACCGTGAAAAATTTCTAACAAACCTTCGGTAATAGACCGCCAGACCAAGGAAACTACGAATCTCTATTTGATGGACCGTCATCTTCTAAAGTAGTTACAAAGGATTTCACCACCCCTTTCTGCTTGTAGTCTAACTGCTTTCCATCACTCAAGCTCTTTTTCGGACACTCGTTTGCATAGTGACCCATCTCATTTCACTTATAACATTTCACTAACTGTAAATCAAATTTGGTCTTACCTTCACTTTGATCCTTTTCAGGGCAATCACGAGCCTTATGACCCATCTTACCACATTGGTAGCACTTTCCAGAATTCAGAAGACATTCCCCAGCATGCATTTTGCCACATTTATCACAAACTGGAAACATAGTTTTCTTACCATCAAACTTTTTTGAAGAATTCATACATTTCTCCTGCCACCTCTGTCTCTTCTTCTGCTGGTTGTTATAGAACACTTGGTCATCGGGAAACTACATTTCCACCTTCCCAGCACATCGAACAAGCTTTTCATAACTTTTAAACTCACGAGAAGCTAATTCCCTTCAATATTTTGGCTTTAATCCTGAGTAAAAACGATTGATTTTACTATCAAGGTCTCGGATAAAATTTGGAGCATACCTTTCCAATCGAGTGAACCTTTCTTCATAGGAAGCCACTGAGTCTTCTTCTTGCCTCAATTCCAATAATTTCTTTTCCATCCAAAGTGGAACAGCCTTAGAAAAATACTTCTCAAGAAACATACCTTTGAATTCATCCCAGTCAAGAGCATCAATATCATCAGCGTCCCTGATATTTTTAAACATAGAACACCACTAATCTACTTCACCCTCCAAACGGTAAATAGCAAGACTAACCTTTTGATTGTCTGAACTCCCCATGACATCAAAAATCTTCTCCAGTGCTTTAATCCACCCTTCAGCTAGCACAGGGTCAGATGATCCTCTGAATGATGGGGGATGTTGCCTCATGAAATGCTCCACCACTGACATATTCCTCTGCAGTTGATCTGGCTGATCTCGTGCATGGATACCACCACCATTTATAGCGTGAGTCAACTGTTCCATTACTGCAACAAACTGTTCAGTTCCAATTCCAACCATTTCTGGATGCTGATTCGGAAGGTTATTTCCTTCTGTATGCCTTCCTAGAACTGCTTCTCAGTTTCCTCTGCGGAAAACCATTCTGAACAAACATGTCTTAGATGAAGCAACATGGTAATCTTCAAATGCTATATCATTTCAAAGAATTTTTTTTGGATAATCATTTAATAGAATTCTAACTCCTAAAGTTATCTAAACCGACCTCTAATACCAACTATAAGGACCCAACCTTAAACCTTACTTAATCTTGAGTTATTACAAGATTACACATTGAGGATCTTTTCGGGTTTAGAGTTTTAGAGAATTAGATCATAAAACTTGCATTACATTCCACATATAAACAAAGTGGTTACATAAAGATAGTATTCTTCATTCCCATCAATGGAAACACATTTAAAATAAAACATTGATTATTTCTTGACACTTCCTTAACACTATCATCATATCATGTACCTTTCCCTTGACCTATAAAAAACATTTCAAAAAAACTTGGGATGAGCATAAAAAGCTCAGTATGGGTTATAAAAACATGGAATGGAAACATGAGTTCATATATACATAAGAATGAAATCATACATTACCCATCAAACATAGGCACTTTAACATACCTCACAAAATCATGAATACATCATTGAAATCATAAGACATAAAGGTAACTTGAGGCATTCATAACGTTATTACATAGGGAGTAACCCTCTTGGTTACGTTTGGAATACCTATCACAGTATATTCCCTAAAATATCTTCGGAGAAACCATAACGTTTCACTCCTTTGCGTTACCCAATGCATTGGAGAGCTATATCGAGCTCACCCGCCCTTAGTTTATCACGGAACCACCCGTCTTCATAATAATGCCCAAGAACCATAACATAATCGTATCAGATAAAACATGCATAAAGGAAACATAACATTTCCACATTTCAATCACAAGATATCAATACAACACAAAAACGTTGTGAAAACCATTTTCAATACCAAAATAAAATAAAAGTAAAACATGGTATTTATTTTTCTTTTAAAAAGAAGGTATGACTTGTAGAGGAAGCCGAATCTCAAATAACGGTCACGACGGTGGAGAAGTCATTGTCGCCGCATACGTACGACAAAAACATTACCTTTTTTCGTTTAGTAAATGCTTCATATAAAAAAGATTCCTTTTGAATAAACATAAAAGTCCAAGGGGTTTATATACCGTATAAAAGAAGGTTGTGTAGAAAAAAAAATATGCCTCAATGAAAGGAGATTGAGACGAAGTCCCATAACTCGTATCTGACATGACCAGACCGTTCTTTAATCTCCTGAATAATAAACTTGAGTTAATCTCTAATTTCTTATGAACCTTTTTCAAGTTCATTATTCCTTTTATACCATGTTATGAACATTATGTAATAATTTAAGTTAATAATGTTCATTTTGTCGGTATTTGGTTCTTAAGTCAAAAATAGACTTCTTACACTTACATGTTGTTAATTTGGTCAAAGGTTCATTATATCCAGAATGATATTAACGATTTGGATAACATATATATCATATATATTCATCATATACATGTATTTATAATATTACATCACATTTAGAGGTAAGAAATGAAATGCACCGTTCATGGAGACGGTAAGCCGTACGTACGCATGAACGCTACTTCCATTTCTATTTCTTATTTTCTGGAATGGAATCATAATGATATAAGAGTATATTATAAATCCAGTATAATAACATATATAATATCATTAACTTTATCCTTTACACATCCCACATATGGTATTAACGAATCAAATCACTTTCAGGGGGCGGTAGTCCGCACTTTCTAAAATGAAGATATCGTGTTTACCCATAATGGAAACCATAAAGGAATGCCCAAAATGATAAAAACAGAAGATTAAGGAAAAAATAAACATATTATATAACATATATAAAAATAGTGACATCATAATGTCCACCTTTGAAGGTGTTAAATGAGTATTGAACAATCATCGTTTCGGGAGGCAGAATTTCGCCATCCACAGAAACCGTATGTTCATTAACCATTTGATGTAGTTGTGTGAGATTTTAGCTCAAATAAATCCTATAACAACATCCTAGTATATTGAAGATACTGGTGTTGTTACAAAAGAAGTAAATAAAAAGAGTTTAGGGGGTTGGAGAAGTAAAATAAAACAAATGAACATGAGAGAATGAATTACCTTTAAAAGTGTAACTCCTTTTGATTTGAGCCTAAAGGCTTCCTTTGAAAAGATTATGCCCAAAGGGAATCCTCTAGGATGAGGATAGAGATGTGGAGAGAGTAAATGGGCAGGGGTTTGTCGAGCCAAAGGCTTGAGGAGTGTGTGAAATGAGGTTGAGGGGGGGACCTTTTATAAGAGGAGAGGAGGGGCACTTTTGGAATGTAAAGAAATATTACTTTATTTGAAAATGTGTTTCGGTTTTAAAAGGTCTCACATTGATATAATTCTTGGATAAGGTGATAAGGGTTAGAAATCCACCCATCCAATAAGTTTTGGCCATGTGTAGGTTTTATATTTTTCATTATCTTTCCATTTTATTTAAATCGTCAAATAATAATGTCATCGCTGCATCATTATTATGTCATAACTAATATAATTTATTTAATGTCTAAAAATTATAAAAAAACTACTACGATGTAGGAAATCGTTTTAGCTTTCCAATGACTATTTATAAACAAAATTCTGATCTTTATAACCCCATGTGAAAATTGTTTTCGTAAAACATATTATGTTTGTGTCATTTTTACTTTTTCATTAAATAAAATGTTATTTATGTCATTTCCCAACCAAAGTGTCTCCATGGGGTCCCAAATTTGACCCATGTCTTGTCTTGGTCGGCCATGACACAACCAATGAGGGTGGGACATGTGTCAAGCTCATCTTATTTTATTAAATCATTATTTTTACCTAAAACTACACTAATTACCACTAATCGCGATTAAGAACTTAAAAGTTACTCTTCACCAAAAAATTATTTTAATCTCATTGAACCACATTTTACATACTAATGACAACCATGTATGTCGGATTTTCAAAATTCAATACACATTTGTGGTAAACTTTTATTTAACTGAAAAATCAGTTTGCTTGATTACCACTTAGTGGTTTCACTATTCATCAAAAATTGGAGTTTTTCAGAAAATTACCAAAAATTCACTCTAAGCTATATTTGATATTACTAATTCAAAAATGAAGTCTATTTTACAAAATTCAAAACATATGAGTCACATTAATTAATTTAATAATTAATTCCCGCTGTCAGAGCAAAAAGCGTGTTTTTATGAAACAATAAGTATCAAAAGATTGACACTAGTTTGAGTCCAATTTCAATGTGAAATTGATTCCAATGACCACCATTGGATTGAATGGTAAAAATATATTCCTATTACAAATTAAGACTAATTCAAAAGATAATCTAATCATATAAATAAATTATATTAAAAAGAAGTTTTGATGTATAATGCAGTATTTTTCACTATTCATTAAAAAAATGAACATTGTCAGAAAAATACCAAAAATTCACACAAAGTAAATTTTGATGTCCCAATCATAAAGAATATGTTTATTTTGACAAAAATAGTTTATAAAATTTTCAAAAGATAGATTTAAAAAGGGTTTTCCATCATAAGGCAGTAAAACAATCTTTTAAGAATATTAGTGTATTCCATGCTTAAGATTGGATTTATTTTCATTTTAAGCCTCTAAAACACTATCTTAATCATTAATAAACATAGATAAAAATATCTATTATTCGTTACTTACTTGGGATGCTACAACAATCTTCCTGAATTTCGAAGAATAGAAAACCAGAACATTGTGGATAACATCATTCCTCTGGTTGAAGACCAAAGTGAGGATAGAAATATTCCCTTTCCAACCCCATAGAATTCCAAACACACCAACAATGATGGGAAGAAATTATCCAATGAATCATCATGCCTCCCACAGAAAAAGGTTTTTTGGAAGTACATTGGAGTTGAGAAGATACAATAGCCACCATCAGACTATGGGTAGTCCACTACAATTGTCTAGCTGTAGAAAAATAAATGCAGTGCTTCTTGGGAGGCAACCCATGTTTTCTTATAAATTTATGAAATTTTAATTTATTTTTAGTTTTTCATTATATGAATAATGAATTTTCTTTTTTTATGTAACTTATCATGGTCTTGGAACCACCTCGACATCCATTGGATCCCCAACTTCTCCTGTCAACCAACCACTAGATGGAGAAGGTGACCCACCAAATCTAAACCAGGGGGAACCTCTCTCCCTTTAACTCTCTCTATCTCTTCCTCTATCTACCTCTTTCTTCTTTTTCATCTCTCTTTTATTTTTTCACCACTATAATTATCAAAACCTTTCTTTTTCACTTTCTCTTTTTTGTGGGTGTATCTTTATAAAAAATCAAAAAAAATATTAAAACCTAGAAAACTAACAAACCAAAAAAAACAATCACATAAAAAAATAAGAAAAATTATAAGTCGTGCGTACTCACCATTGAGTTTTGAAATTTTATACAACCATTTTGGGGATTTAACAGACATGTTTTCATATAGAAAATTTTGAATTTTCATTATGACTTTGGATAAAGAATTTTTTTGTCAAAACCAACACATTTTGAATGGTCAATTTTTGATTTGGAAAATGATTTTCCCCAACCATGAGAATAAAAATTTTCTTTCATGCCAAGGCCAGCTATGGAAATCTTTTCAAAATGTTTGTTTTCACCCCCATTTATGAGTCTTGATTTTGTAGACCTTCAAGCTGAATTTCCTTCCTTAGTGTGTATTAATATGATAGAGGCATTTTCTGAACCACATGTGAATCACAATAGCCAAATAGCCTCCCATTTCTATTACATTAATCCTCCTTTTGAAAGCCCCTTAGAGCCAATGCAAACCTTTTCTTAGATAGCCACATTACAAGCCTAATACCTTTACCCACCCAACATCATCATGGATTTTCATTGCATAATTTTTTTGAAATTTAAGTGTGGGGGGAATGGATTTCATTGTTTGGGTACCCTATTATTGATTTTCAAAGAGTTATCATCTTCTTGAGGGAAAGAAACCATTTCAGTGTGGGGTAGAGGTTGTCATTTAGTGTGTTTTGGGGAATGTAATGTACTTCCATTTATGTAATTTTGTAAATTAGTTTGACAAGTGTTCAATAAAACAATAAAAAATGATGAAAAAAATCAATTTTTTTTTGCAAAAATGGGTTGTGTCTTGGGTAGGTCAAAAATCACTCTTTCTCAACCTTTTATCTTGTTATATCTATTATAATTAGTATCGTGAGGAGATCAAACATGAGTTGGGATATGAGTGTGAGATCTGTTTCAAGGTCAACTTTTGAAAAAAAAGAAAAAAAAGAAAAAAAAAGAACACTTGCATTATATTCTTATATCATTGGGAGACGTTTTGTGGGTTGTAAATATTTAATCTTTTCATCCCCTTCATATTTTCTTCCTCTATTGTGTCTTTCTTCACACAATAATTCCCCTGTAAATATGTGTTTTCATTTCCTTCCATATTTCATTTTAAAAAAATGTGCATTCCTTTTTCTATGTTGGTATTTTAAGCATCTTCTTCTCTCTCTTGGACATTATATTCCTACCATCCCATAACCATAGAAAAATCCATTAAAAATACCTCTTTATTCTTGTTCACTTGGTATAGGTATTAGAAGCTGAGATCTCTTTTCAAACTCTAAGATTTTCACTTTTGGTTGGTGAAAGAGTGAACCTCCACAAATGAATTTTATCATCATGAGAGGTGTGAGTTTTGAGTGTCCACATTTTCCATTTCTAAATTTGATCTTGAAAAAATGAATTAGTTTTGGAACATTGTTTCTGTAACAACTTGTGGTGGATTTCAAAATGGATGAGTGAAATAGTCTAAGCCTCCATTGATTGGAGAAAACAAAATTTTAATATTTGTTGGTGAGTGAAAATGATTTTGTCATGTTTTTATATTTGTTGCACATGAGGTCATGCACAAAACTATGTGTGGGGGATTTTATGTTATTAATTTTTTCATGACTTATTATATAATCTATTTACTGATTTTATTTGAAATGTGCATAATTTGTGTGAAATATTAATGTTTTAATATTAAGTATAATTTTTGAGCATTTTTAGAAGTAGTCCAATTGAGTCAGTTTACTGTTTTAAAAATAACTATCAATATAATGATCCAAATGCTATGGTTATTGTTTTTTAGGATTCTCCATTAAATATAAAACATTTAATTAAAATGTACCATGAGATAATTATGCCATTTGAAGGGTCATATGGTCCTCACAAACAAGACAAATGAATCTGTGAAGAAACTGGACTATTCATGAAGATTTATTTACTGGGCTCAATACAAAAGTCTAAATTCCTTATTTATCATCCCATGTTTGGAGTACATTTCAAGGAGTCGATGATAAAAATTTCAGAACCCAATTATAAATAAAAGGGGCCCAACTGATGCATTGAAGTCCAGCCCACCATTCTGGTCGGGAATTAAAAACATCACACTAATTTTGCAATTTCTCCTGATGTAGGCATCCATTCGAGCTGAGATTTTGCAGTGTGAAAGATGAGAGTCGGGCGGAAAACCTTGTTAAAGAAATGATTTATATTTGAGGGAATATTTCTATTCAAAAACTCATTCACATTATGGACTTTGAAAAAGAGTGTATTGAAATGGACAGATCAGAATTGTTTACTTCAACTGCCATAAAATTGGCTCAATAAGTCCAATGGCCACCAATTTTTACAGTAGACAGAAGAATGTTTTATCTACCACTTTGAAAAAGAAGATTACTCAAGATTTAGAAGTATGTTTATACATATCAGCGATCCAATTTTAGGGATATTTCTGGAATGTAAACAGTCCACCACCTTGGGCTATAAATACATCCCCTCCTCTCCTTTCAAAAGGGTTGGCACTTCAGCACTTAAAGAGGAGGTTCGGAATTACTAGAGCCCTGAAAAAGTTCTGGGAGGATATGATTTGATCTTGTTTCAACAAGAGAGACCTCTCCTCCACTTCTCTTTCACTTTTGTTTATGTTTGCGTTCAATTGTAATTGTGTAACTTTGTTTTCATTTCAATCAAATTTTAGTGCTTGTTTCTTCATCAATATATCTTATTCTTCTCCACCTTTTGTAGTATAATATTCATGGTCTTAAAATAATATGAATCATTTTAAATTATAGTCCCTTATTTTTCTCCCTCATTCAATCGAAATTCCATTTTTGATTCTCAAAATATTTCGTGTGTGTGTTCGGCACACTACTCCTATCTCGTCCCTTTCTTTTTCTTCTCTTTATAATTCATCACCATAAACATATATTACTAGATAAATAAACATTAATAATGGAAGAGTAAATATCTCATTGGGTTGAGTTTTAATTTAGGTTTTTTAAGCATTTGAGTTCTTTTTCTCGATGAGTATTCTTTGAATTAACATTGTGTATGTTGGACTAAGCATGTCATGGATTAATGACTTTTTTTGTTTAACGTGTGGTTTCCATTGATTATTGGAACCATAAATACACTACCATAAACAAGAGATGATCAAGACTAGAAAATTATGTTAATTTAAGGCTTTTATTAAAGCCTTAACACTTGGGAATTCATATCAATGTCAACTTGTGACATTGGTGTTAATTTAAATGCAATATAAAGCAAAGCTCAAGGATATCACAAGATTAAATACCCTAATGATGAACTCACCCCAATCTTTATCAACTTTTTAAATTAAACATTATCCGTTAAACATTTCAATTAATATCAGCAAACAAACCCCCCCAATCAAAATATAATCAACTAAAAACAATCGACCATTACGAAGTACCATCATCGAGGATTTGACCCGAGTGCTGCTATACACATTAGCATAGCACCGGAGCATTGACCGGTCGATAGGAGACAATCGGCCTTGCGTTTCAGCTATATAACTTTTGGAGACTATACCAATGGAAAATTATAGGATTTTTATTAGTTGGAAATCCAAAATTATTCCTAATCAATAATGTTATTAATGTTTCTGTATTGATGAAAAATTTTATTTTTATTTAAAAATATTATGATAAATTTTATTTTACAGATTTTTCAAATAATTCATGTTCTCTTTATAAAGATAAAATTCTTAAGTTAAGGAATATATAATAGAGGTTTACAATACTCTAGATAATTATTTCTTCTTTCGACAAAAAGTGATATATTTAAATATCCAATAAAATTTATAATGGATTTGAGATAGAACACGAGGACATTGTAATATCTATCATTTAAATTTTTTTGAAAATTAATTTAGTTTCATATTTACCTCAATATGAAATGAATAAAAAGTATATAAGTGATTCATAACAATTTTGTGAGAATTAAAATATATATTTAAAACCAATTAGAGAGGTTTATACTTATATACCCCTAAAAATAATTCACATTGATTTTTAAGGCCATTTAGAACTACAAGACATGGAGTAAAATATTTATTTTTGGAATTAGTTAATATTTTCTTTGATATTTAAATGTGTTTCCATTTAGATTATTAATATTGATTATTGTTTTTATTGTTAAATATTTTTGTAAAATGGTCTAAAAAAATTAATATGCCAAATTTATTTCTCTTATAAGTGACCATGAAGAGAATTTTTAAACCATGAGTTCAATTCCTATTGTTAAAAACATAGGATCGAACACACATTTTTTCTCCTTGGACACCTTATCAAAATGGAATTGTTGAATGTAGGAATATGGATTTACAATAAATTATAGAGTAATTTTATGGTATCATAGATGTATGAATCATTTTTTGGATTATGTTGTAAACACAAAATATTATTCCATAAAAAGAGTTCTAGTTATACATATTTTGATGAAAATACACTATGAGCTATGGAATAACCGAAGTAAAAAAGTTGGATACTTTTAAATGTTTTTATGAAATGTTGAAATTATATATACCAATGATAATATAGGTAAATATTATCCAAATGATAATTAAAGAATATATATTTTCTATTTTACCACTTTCATGGAAAATAGAATTTTAATCAAAAGATAAAATATTGTTAAAGAATTAACACATGTGAAATTTGATGGATGTGATCCATTTGATCACCAAATGACTCAAATATATGGTCCAAGTTATTATTTTGAATACATGATATTTAAACCTCTATTTGATAATAAAAATATTATTATTTGGAAGTTTATTTTACAAAACCAAATCCTAGAAGTATAGATACCATCGAACCAAAAATTTTGAAACTAAGAAAAGCTAAAACCCTTAAGAAAGATACCTTGTAATATATTATTGGAGGTATTGGTAAATATTTTAGGAATATAATGACTATAATAAATAATGATGAATTTTATAAAATTTTATTTCATATAAAAATAAAGACTATAGAGGAATCCTTGCTTTATTAGAGATAGGTTTTAGAAATTAAATAAGAATTAAACAAGTTACAAAAGAACTATAATGAACCATAATTTACATACATTGTTATTAATTCAGAATTGAATCACACTTATTACAACATATAAAAAACCAATAAAGGACCGTATAGGTATAGTGTCTTTAGAAACTGGGAAACATAAACAACTGGTTCATAAAGCATCTACTTTTCCTCCCATTTAATTCATCATATATAGAGTCCCTTTTGGCATATTGTACTTAATAAACTTCTTCCTGACCTGGGGAAATAAAACATACAAAAGGGTGAGCTCAAATGCTCAGTAAGGGTAAACAAAAGAAATATCAATCATAAGCACATAACTTTTGGAAATCTTAACCTCCAAAAGAGTTCATAATTTCATAACATGGGATAAATCATAGTAGTGAAATGTAATCCCAATAATCATAACATAAAACATGAAACTTTTTGGCATACACACATAATCATAGAGAATCATTTATTATTAGTCAAGACTCATTTCCAAGACTATCTTAGTGGACAAAGTCCATTTCAGAACCGAGTTCATTCCTCGTTTCAGTCCTGTTTCACTGAACCGGTATAACCTACCATTCCAGACATGTCTATCTCATGGGATATAAAATCTTTACCCAATGAATTAGAGGGAGATATAGGTCCCACCCATCTCATAATGATAATATTCTTATGTGTGCCACAAAATCAGAAAACCATACATCTTAGCATAACCCACATAATAAAAATGGGAATCTTAAACATCGTGACATCATAAAACAATTCATATAAGATAAAGGAATTCATAAAAATATAATTCCATAACAAAATAATCAAATAAATGTAATAATAGGGATAAAAACAGAACCCTTTATTATCTTAGATGGAAAATAATTTTGATAAAACACTTGAAATCCATTCTTGAGGAAAATATCATTTCTGCTTCAAAAACACTTTTTCTTTCTTAACATGTCGTACAATTCTAAACTAAAATACTTTGATTAAAAATAAACTTGAAAACTTGTAAAGGAAGCTTCTTGGAAATAATGTTTTAAAATCCATTAATTCCTTATAAGTTAAAAAAACATTCTTCGTACTTTTTTCGGAAAAGTCAAAAAGTACCTCATAGAAAAAACAACAAAAGATTCCTTTCATATCTTTTAGTAAAAACTCACCGAAGGGTAAAATTGGATATAAACTATTTTATAAGGATATAAATATTACATATTGAGGAAACAAGGATGTGGATGATAAAACACACCCCAATAAATACCAAAGTACAAACTATCTCGGATAAAAATGAAATTGTGATATTTCCCTTACCTTAGGTCCGATATGGTTTGTACGTGTCCAAACATCCTGTATAATGATTTAAATAATGTTATTGACTTATTACAGAATCATACATATTTTTATGATATCATATATGGTCATATTTCATTACTACTTGTTATTCGGATGTTTATTACTTTTTGTTCTTATGCATGCCTGGTCGAATAAATTCTTATTTTTCCTTTTATTTTATTGATACATCATTTCCAGAATGGTATTACTGTAATATATATCATATTTATTCACTCAGTTCATTTATGTAATCATTATGCAATGAATTTCATGTAGAACGAGTCACATCACATCGTGGAGACGATATTCCATACGTACGCACGAGCGATGATATCGTTCCCATGATCGTGGAATTGTATTGGAGTGTATGTATACTATTTCAAAATCAATATCACTTTACAGTAGTCATATATAGTCATTATTTACACCATTATACCCATCCATGTAAGGTGGTGGTGGAAAATAGATTTCACCACGGCGTGGAGACGGTATTCCGTACGTACGCACGCGTGGTGATTTCTTTTTCCGTAGGATGGATAGATGGTGAAATAGGGTTGTTTCATAATTATAATAACATATCAGTATATGAGTGATACTGATGTTATTACTTCATAATGAAGCAACTAAAGAAGAAGGAGTGGAAGAAGAAATAAAGATGAAAGAATCGGTAACAGACATTACCTCTTCTTTGAAGTGCTTCTTTGAGGCCTCCTATTAGAGCACTAATATAGGTCTTTGAAGAAGAGAAGAACCTCTAGGATGTCCCTAGGGAAGTGGAGAGGAGAAAGTGGTAGGGGTTGGCCGAGTTTGAAGGCTCAATGTGGTGTGAGGAAGATGGGGAAGAGGTGCCCTTTTATAAGGGAGGAGAGGGGCACCTTTGGAATAATTAAAAATATTATTTTATTATAAAGTCATGTTCGGTTTTAAATAGCTCAAAATTGATTTATTTCAAGGATAAGGTGGGGATGGGTCTAAATCCTCTAATCAAATATAATTTAGACAAGTTTAGGTTCCTATTTTAACTTTATCATGTAGATTTAACATTATGTTAAATAATTTTACTTTTATCGTGCCTTCTTGTGTTCTTATACTATAAGTTTAATAAACATACTATAAGCTTCCAAACGAACCCCAAATTTTTTATTATTAATATATATAACCCTATCTAAGTCATTTTGCCGAACCTTAGATTTTTATGAATAAAATAATAATTACTAATACTATATTTGTTTTAAAAACTATTTGATGTCAATTTTGACACTATTTAATACTTGATTTTTGTGAAAATCATAACAGAATGATTAGTTCGAAAAAAGTTAATTAAATCAATACTAACATGTCATATTAATCTAAAAAATTAGTTGAATCCATAAAAAGACTCATATTACATTTATTTTGGTGTTTATAACATCAATTATGTCAATATTTCATTAATAAGATAATTACTGCATCATATTTGTGTCATACATAAAATACATTATTTAATGTCTAACAATTAAAAATAAAATACAATTATATAGGAAATCTTGATATCTTTCTAATGAATATTTATAGTCTAATTTATCTTATGTATAACCCCATATTAAAAATGATTTACTTATTAAACTTTGATTTTATCTATTTTAACCCTTCTTTAAATAAATTAATAATAAATGTCCTAATCTAATCCAAGTGGGCCTAAATGGTCATATTTTATTCCTAAGGTTGTTTTTGGTCAAATTACATTTGTCCAATAGAATTAGGACATGTTTTAGGGTAATAATATTATCATTTTTACCCTTAATTACCCTATTTACTTTTAACCATGGTAAAAAAAAGTAAAAAGTTACTATTGAACAAAAAATTATTTTCATCTCATTGAACCACATTTTACGTACTAACATCAACAGTGTCTCTCGGATTTTCGAAATTCCATTCACAGAAGCAGTAAAATAATGTTTTATGAAAAAAATCAGTTTTTTAACTACCACTTAGTGGTTTCACTATTCATCAAAAATTGAAAGTTTTCAGAAAAATACCAAAATTTCACCCTAGGATAATTTTGATATTCCGAATCAAAAAATGAAGTCTATTTTGATTAATAAAATTTATAATATTTCAAAAAGTGTTTATTACTATTAATAACAGCTAGTTTTAATAATATTTTTATAATATATCGTTGTTTAGTGAAACTCGGTATTGCGTACGACACAAGCTATCGAGGAAGCTCGTGATTTCGTGTAAAGTAAGACAAGAAAGTGTTGTGTGTAGAAAAATATTCCTTTGATGATTTATATAACATAAAAGTCTCGAGTGTTACATTCTACCCCCCTAAAAATGAATTTCACACTCAAAATTCATCACTTTGTAACAAACAGATGAGGATACCTCTCCCTCATCATATCCTCAAGCTCCCATGTAGCTTCTTCTAATTGGTGGTTCCTCTATAAAACTTTCACCAATAAAGTGGTCTTGTTTCGTAGGACTTTTTCGCTACAATTCAGAATCTCTATCAGTTGTTCTTCATAAGAAATATCTTGCTCCAACGGTACAACTTCTGAGCTGAGTACATGTGAAGGATCAGGTATGTACTTTCTCAAGAGAGATACATGGAACACATCGTGAACTTGAGAGAGATTCGGTGGGAGCGCCAATCGGTAAGCTACCTTCCCAACGCGATCTAGTATTTCAAAAGGACCAATATATCTAGGGCTCAACTTCCCCGTCTTTCCAAATCTCATGGCCCTCTTCCAGGGAGATATTCGTAAGAACACTTTATCGCCCACTTCAAATTCTAGGTCTTTTCTTCGGTTGTAGGCATAACTTTTCTGTCGACTCTGAGCTTCTCTTATGTGTTGTTGAATAGATATGACCTTTTCTGCCATTTCATCAACGAGATCGGGTCCTAATAGATTTCTTTCCCAAACTTCATCCCAGCAAGTTGGAGTCCTGCATTTCATTTTATAGAGAGCTTCATAAGGAGCCATCTGAATACTGGAGTGAAAGATATTATTATATGAAAATTCCACCAAAGGTAGGTGTTGATCCCAACCACCTTTGAAATCCATAGTGTAAGCTCTCAACATATCTTCTAGAGTTTGAATTATTCTCTCAGACTGACCGTCTGTCTGAGGATGATAAGCAGTGCTGAAACTCAACTCTGTATCCAGAGTATGCTGAAGACTTCTCCAGAACTTCAAGGTAAATCTAGGATCCCGATCAGATATAATAGAAAGTGGTACTCCATGCAATCTTGCCACTTCCTTTACATATATCCTAGCAAGCGGTTCTAGAGATAAATCCTCTCTAATAGCAATGAAGTGTGCAGACATTGTAAGACGATCAACTATGAACCAGATAGCATTATTGCCTTTGGATGTTTTAGGAAGTCCTGTGACAAAGTCCATAGTGATGTTTTCCCATTTCCATTCGGGTATGGGTAATGGTTGTAACATCCCCTTAGACTTCTGTCTCTCAGCTTTAACTTGTTGACAAACCAAGAATCGAGAGACATATTCAGCAACATCTCTTTTCATGCCATCCCACCAGAAGTATTCTTTCAGGTCCCTATACATCTTCATGCTTCCAGGATGAATAGAGAATGAAGAACTATGTGCCTCATCCAACAGCTCCTTCTTTAATTCGGGCATGGGAGGAACACAAACCCGATTCCTGAACTTTATTATCCTATCACAATCAAGGTTGAATTCCGGAACATTTCTCACCTTCTTTTGTAACTCGGCATATTCTTTCTGTGCCTCTTTAATCATCACATGTATAGATGGTTGAACATTCACTTGATAAAGATACAATTTTCCCCTTTCATTATAATTCCAAGATCAATCCTTTGTAAATCCATAAATATTGGATCTTTTGTGATCCTCATCATGGATAAACTAGCATGGTCTTGTCGAGTTAATGCATCTGCCACTTTGTTTGCTTTCCCAGGGTGGTAATGGATTGAGCAGTCGTAATCCTTAATCAACTCCAACCATCTTCTTTGGCGCATATTCAGCTCCCTTTGTGTGAAAATATACTTTAAACTTTTATGATCAGTATAAATGTCACACCTTTCCCCATAAATATAATTCCTCCTAATCTTTAATGCAAAGATTACCGCAGCTAACTCCAAATCATGAGTTGGGTAATTTTGCTAATGTATTTTCAACTGTCGTGAGGAATAAGATATCACCATATCATTTTGCATAAGAACACACCCCAATCCCTTCTTGGATGCATCACTGTAGATCACAAACCTTTCTCCACTACAAGGCAGTGTGAGCACAAGTTCACTGGATAACCTTCTTTTCAACTCCTTGAAATTATCTTCACATTCCTCCGTCCAAACAAACGTAACTCCTTTCCGAGTCAACTTGGTGAGTGGATTAGATAATCGTGAAAAATATTTCACAAAATGTCGATAATATCCAGCCAAACCAAGAAAACATCGGATCTCAGTTACTGTTGTTGGTCTAGACCGTCTTTCGATAACCTCTATTTTTGCTAGATCCACAGATATCCCCTCCTTTGAGATTATGTGACCCAAAAATGCAACTTTTTGAAGCCAAAATTCACACTTGGGTAATTTGGCATAAAGATTCTCCTTTCTCAGGGTCGTTAATGTAATTCTCAAGTGATCTTCATGTTCTTCCTTTCTCTTTGAATAGACAAGAATATCGTCTATAAAGACTACCACAAACTGATCAAGATAGTCTCTAAAGACTCTATTCATTAGATCCATGAAGATAGCAGAGGCATTTGTAAGACCAAATGGCATCACTATAAATTCATAGTGTCCATTCCTTGTACGGAAAGCCGTCTTTGGTATATCCTCCCTTTTGACCCTTAATTGATGATACCCTGAATGAAGATCAATCTTGGAAAAGTATTGAGCTCCGCGTAGTTGGTAAAATAGGTCATCAATGCACGGGAGAGGATATTTGTTCTTGAAAGTAATCTTGTTAAGTTCTCGATAATCAATGTAGAGTCTCATTGATCAATCTTTCTTCTTAACAAACAGAACAAGTGCTCCCCAAGGTGACGCACTAGGGCGTATGAACCCCTTATCAAGATTCTCTTGGAGTTGGTACTTCAATTGCTGCAACTCAATTGGGGCCATTCTATAAGGCGTCTTTGAAATAGGCAAAGCACCCAGTACGAGTTCTATTGAAAACTCAACTTCACGATTCGGTGGAAGAGCCGGTAATTCCTCCAGAAAGACATCATCAAACTCCAGTACAATGGTCATATTCTTAATCGTGAGTTTCTCACCAACCATTTGAGATAAATAACCTTCATTTAGTGGAATCAATACCCATAAAATGGAATAAATTTCCACTGGATGGTTATGTTCATCCATGCATCGATAGACGATCACAGATTGATCTAGAATATGAAATGTGACTTCCCTTCTTTGGCAATTGATATGATCTCCATGTAGAGAAAGCCAATACATGCCATGAATCACATCAAATTCCACTATAAGAAGGATCACAAGATTTGAAGGAATCACTTTTCCACAAACTATAATCGGAGAATAATTATAAACTTTTGATGCGACTGTTGTGCCATTAGGTGTTGTCACAGCTAACTCAACATCTAATTGTTGAGGTAATACGGTGATACCATTAGAAAATTCTTCAGAAATAAAGGAGTGGGTGGATCCAGAATCAAATAAAACATTTTCTACTTTAGAGTGGATGGTAAGTGTACCTTTCACCACATCGTTATCGTACTCCACATCGCTGATAGAAATTGCATGTGACTTTCCTTTGATTTTAGCCTTAAGAGTTTGTTGACGTCAACCATCATCATCAACCCTTGTATTAGGGCATTTATTGGCATAATGTCCCGTATCCTTGCACTTGAAGCATTGAAGTGTAGTAGGTTCATTCTGTGTATCCCTTCCTTTTTTTGCATCATTAGAAATCTTATTCCCATCATCGCGGCATTCAAATGCCCGATGACCTTCCTTTCCACATTTGAAACATTTACTTGTACCTTTAAGACAACTCCCTCTATGTTTCATTCCACACTTTGAGCATAAGGTAAAGTTCATATTCTTTTCAGTGTGCTCTTTAGATTTTCCTTTGAATTCCATTTTCCTCTTCTTATCAATCCCATATGACTGATGGGTTACTCCAATCTCCATCTCAACTTTGAGAGCACATCGAACTATTTCCTCGTAGCTATTGAAGTCCCTTATGGCTAAGGCCCTTCGAAGACTTGGTTTTAAGCCACTAATGAATCGATCGATCTTACTCTTAGGTGGGATAATAATACCAGAAGCATACCTTGCAAGTCTTGTAAAATTTTCTTCATAGGTACCAATAGATTCATCATCCTTTTGTTTCAGTTCAAGAAACTCTTTCTCCATCTTTGTTCGGAGAATACGAGGGAAGTACTTATTGAAAAATAAGTTCTTAAACTCGTCTCATTCCATGGACTCAATTTCATCCCTTTGCCTCATATTCTTAATATGATTCCACCATTGATCAGCATCACCTTCAAAACGATACACTGCTAAGATGACTTTATCATGATCAGAACATTGAAGAACTGCAATTATCTTTTCAGTAGTACTAATCCATTGTTCAGCAACTAAAGGATCGGTAGACCCGCTGAATGAAGGTGGATGCTGTCTCTTGAAGGATTCAACAGAATGTTGCTCCTTCCTTTGCTCGTTTGGAGGTCCTGCATGATTCATAGCTTGAGATAGTTGCGTGATCATGGCTACAAGGATTTGCATTCCCGCTCCCATAATGTTTTGTTGCTTAGGGGGACAATCATTGCATTGCCCGTCACATTCCGCATTAACACGATTCCTTTGGGTTCCAGCCATTGACTAAAACCAAGAAGAATAGTGTGAGCAACACTAATTATAATAGTAAAACCACATAATCAAGAATAAAATTTCACACTTAAGGTATTATCCTAGGTTATTCATGGCCATTTCTAAAACACTAAGATTGTGTTCTATGATTAGACTTATCCTTAGAGTTCTTACTACGACTTTCATATCCTAGTTTCCAAAGGTTGACTATACCTTTCCTCTGATACCAACTATAACGACCCATACTTTACATACATTGTTATTATTTCAGAATTGAAGCACACTTATTACAACATATAACAAAACCAAGAAAGGACCGTACAGGTATAGTGTCTTTTGAAACTAGGAAACATAAACAACTGGTTCATAAAGCATCTACTTTGCTTCCCATTTATTTCATCATATCTAGAGTCCCTTTTGGAATATTCCACTTAATAACCTTCTTCCTGACCTGGGGAAATAAGACATACAAAAGGGTGATCTCAAATGCTCAGTAAGGGTAAACAAAAGAAATATCAATCATAAGCACATAACTTTTGGAAATCTTAACCTGCACAAGAGATCATAATTTCATAACATGGGATAAATCATAGTAGTGAAATGTAATTCCAATAATCATAACATAAAACATGAAGCTTTGTGGCATACAAACATAATCATAGAGAATCATTTCTTATTAGTCAATACTCATTGCCAAGACTATCTTAGTGGACAAAGTCCATTTCTGAACCGAGTTCATTCCTCGTTTTAGTCCTGTTTCACTGAACCGGTATAACATACCGTTCCAGCCATGTCTATCTCATGAGATATAAAATATTTACCCAATGCATTGGAGGGAGATATAAGTCCCACCCATCTCATAATGATACCATTCTTATGTGTGCCTCAAAATCAAAAAACCATACATCATAGCATAACCCATGTAATAAAAATGGGAATCTTAAACATCGTGACACCATAAAACAATTCATATAAGATAATGGAATTCATAAAAATATAATTCCATCACAAAATAATAAAATAAATGTAATAATAGGGATAAAAACAGAACCCTTTATTATCTTAGATGGAAAATAATGTTGATAAAACACTTGAAATCCATTCTTGAGAAAAATATCCTTTCTTCTTCAAAAACACTTTTCCTTTCTTAACATGTCATACAATTCTAAACTAAAAGAATTTAATTAAAAACAAACATGAAAACTTGTAAAGTAAGATTCTTGGAAATAATGTTTTAAAATTCATTCATGCCGTATAAGTTAAAAAAAACATTCTACGTACTTTTGTCGAAAAAGTCAAAAAGTACCTCGTACGAAAAATAACAAAAGATTCTTTTCATATCTTTCACTAAAAACTCACAGAAGGGTAAAATCGGATATAAACTATTTTATAAGGATATAAATATTACATATTCAGGAAACATGGATGTGGATGATAAAATACACCCTAGTAAATACCAAAGTACAAACAATCTCAGGAAAAATGAGATTGTGATATTTCCCTTACCTTAGGTATGATATGCTTTGTACGTGTCGAAACCTCTTTAATAATGATTTAAATAATGTTATTGACTTATTACAGAATCATACTTATTTTTATGATATCATATATGGTCATATTTCATTACTACTTGTTATTCAGGTGTTTATTACTTTTTGTTCTTATGCATGTATTGTCGAATAAATTCTTATTTTTATTTTTAGTTTATAAATACCTCATTTATAGAATGGTATTAGTGTAATATATATCATATTTATTCACTCAATTCATTTATGTAATCATTATGTAATTAAAATCATGTAGAACGAGTCACATCACATCATGGAGACGGTATTCCGTACGTACGCACGAGCGATGATATCGTTCCCATGATCGTGGAATTGTATTGGAGTGTATGTATACTATTTCAGAATCAATATAACTTTACAATAGTCATATATAGTCACTATTTACACCATTATACCCATCCAAGTAAGGTGGTGGTGGAAAATAGATTTCACCACGGCGTGGAGACGGTATTCCGTACGTACGCACACGCGGTGATTTCTTTTTTCGTAGGATGGATAGATGGTGAAATAGGGTTGTTTCATACATATAATAACATATCAGTATATGATTGATACTGATGTTATTACTTCATAATGAAACAACTAAATAAGAAGGAGTGGAAGAATAAAAAAAATGAAAGAATCGGTAACGGACATTACCTCTTCTTTGAAGTGCTTCTTTGAGACCTCCTTTTAGGGCACTAAAATAGGTCTTTGAAGAAGACCAGAACATCTAAGATGTCTCTAGGGAAGTGGAGAGGAGAAAGTGGCAGGGGTTTGACGAGCTTTAAGGCTCAAAGTGGTGTGAGGAAGAGGGGGAGGAGGGCCCTTTTATAAGGGAGTAGAGGGGCACCTTTGGAATAATTAAAAATATTATTTTATTATAAAGTCAAGTTCGGTTTTGAATAGCTAAAAATTGATTTATTTCAAGGATAAGGTGGGGATGGGTCGAAATCATCTCATACAATAGAATTTAGACAAGTTTATGTTCCTATTTTAACCTTATCATGTAGATTTAACATTAAGTTAAATAATTTTTCTTTTACTGTGTCTTCTTGTGTTCTTATACTATAAGTTTAATAAACATACTATAAGCATAAAAACTAACCCCAAGATGTTTATTATTAATATATATAACCTTATCTAAGTCATTTGGCTGAACCTTAGATTTTTAGGAATAAAATAATAATTACTAATACAATATTTGTCTTAAAAACTATTTGATGTCAATTTTGACACTATTTAGTAATTGATTTTTGTGAAAATCATAACAGAATGATTAGTTCAAAAAATGTTAATTAAATCAACACTAACATGTCATATTAACCTAGAAAATTATTGGAATAAATAAAATGTCTCCAATTACATTTATTTTTGTGTTTATAACATCAATTATGTCAATATTTCATTAATAAGATAATTACTGCATCATCTTTGTGTCATAAATTAATTAAACTATTTAATGTCTAAAAATTACAAATAAAATACAATTATGTAGAAAATATTTTTATATTTTTAATGAATATTTATAGTTGAATTTATCTTATGTATAACCCCATATTAAAAATGATTTACTTATTAAACTTTGATTTTAACTATTTTAACCCTTCTTTAAATAAATTAATAATAAATGTCTTAATCTAATCCAAGTGGGCCTAAATGGTCATATTGTGTTTCTAAGGTTGTTTTTGGCCGAATTAAACTTCTCCAATAGAATTAGGACATGTGTTAGGGTAATAATAGTATCATTTTTACCCTTAATTACCCTATTTACTTTTAACCGTGGTAAAAAAAAGTAAAAAGTTACTATTCACCAAAAAATTATTTTCATCTCATTGAACCACATTTTACTTAATGACATCAACCGTGTGTCTCGGATTTTTGAAATTCTACTCACAGAAGCAGTAAAATTAAGTTTTATGAAAAATTCTGTTTTTTAACTACGACTTAGTGGTTTCACTATTCATCAAAAATTGAAAGTTTTCAGAAAAATACCAAAATTTCACCCTAGGATAATTTCAATATTCCGAATACAAAAATGAAGTCCATTTTGAAAAATAAAATTTAAATAATTTCAAAAATGGGTTATTACTATTCATAACAGCTAGTTTTAATAATATTTTAAGAGTATATCGTTGTTTAGTGAAACTCGTTATTGAGTACGACGCAAGCTATCGAGGAAGCTCGCGATTTCGTGTAAAGTAAGACAAGAAAGTGTTGTGTGTAGAGAAAGATTCATTTGATGATTTATATAACATAAAAGTCTCGGGTGTTACAAGAACAAGGTATGAGAATTAGTAAATAGAACCTCTCACTATCATTCATAGGTATAAAATGGGTTTTTTTGAAAAATTAGGATGATCATGGTGGAATCACTAGGAATAATTCTAGACTAGTATCTAAAGGGTTCAATCAAGAGGAACTTATTGACTATTCTGATACATTTGTAACATTAAATAGATTAGAATCCATAAGGATTATAATAACCTATGCATCACATATGAATTTAAAATTATCTCACATGTATGAGAAATATACTCTATTAAAATTGGTTCATTATGGTTGAAGTTTATGTTGAACAACATCATTGTTTTAAAAATCCAAATTTTCCAAATTTCTTTTTTAAACATACCGAAAATATTAAGGGAGTAAAAAAATCACATAGATCTTGGTGTGAATGTTTAATTTCCTTTATTTTATGAAGTTTGTTTAGTCAAAAAGTGAGAAACTAATATTTTTAATAAGACATCATATGTGGATATTATTTAGTGTTGTGGATTTTTTATGTTGTGATTTTTTGTTCCACAAATGAAAATTATATAATTAATTTTTGAAAATCCTGGAAAAAGTGTTTGAAATGAGTATAAAGGGTTTGTAACATTATTCTCTATGATTTTAGATATATAAAAATGAATTCAAGAATATGATAAATGAAATAAAAATACATAATTAACTTAATTTAAATGTTTCTACTTTAAATTGGAAATGTATATTAAAATCCTATGAGTTATAATGAAAAGAAATATTTGGATGAAGATGGAAAGACATTTGACAACAAGATATTCAAAGGAATAATTAGGGGTCTATTGTATATGACTACTAAAAGATTATATATATTATTTTTTAAGTATTATTATGTCATGTATGTCTCATAAATACTATGGAATATGATTTATAATATACAAATTTTTTTAATATTCTTATGTTGAAATATTTCCATTTATTTTAATTTTTGGAAAATATTATATTTTACTCTAACTGTATGTTCAGATACCAGTTTAGGTGGTTGTAACTAGATAGGAGTATTACTTCAAGAACCTAGAACTTTCTATTTAAATCCATAGTTTCTTATATAGTGAGAAACACTCTATTTAATTATCTACTATCAAATTAGAATATATATTTTTAGTAGTTTTTGTGCACACATTTTATATACGAAACACAGCTTGTTGGATTTTGGATTCAATTATAATCATGTATTAATCAAACATGATATAAATATTGGTATAGACATTTCAAAAACCGTGATAAATATTTATAGATCAATGAATATGGATTTAAGGAATGATTTATTGTGGGACAATACTAAAAAATTTTATATTTCTCTTGAGTTTAACTCTACTAAGAATCAATTAGTAGATATTTTTTAGCATCTTTAGTGTGATTATTTTGATATTATTGGATGGGATTTAGGATTATTTTAATTGAAATTAATATTATTTATCTTATTTTTTAAAATTTTAATTTATGAATTATTTTACTAATAATTTAATTTTAATGTATTATGGAAATAAAATTATAATTTAATGTTTTAGTATTTTTATATTTTAATTTTTGAAAATAATTTTTTTTCATTCTGAATCCATTTATTTTATTTATATTTATTCAAAATTGACCCAAAAATAAATAGGGTATTACGTTCTTTTCGAATCAGGTATGTGGCCTATAGCATGAATTTCCCTTGAACATTATATATTTAACGTATTACCTATCCTTCAAAATTTGAGCCCTAAACCCTAACCTCTAGATAACCACTCAACCTCCAACAGACCTTTCAACCGTAGTAAAATAATATCGAAAATATGAGGGATTATCTTCTTCATCAATGAATGATAAAAGTATTAGTGCACTATATAAGTTTCTTCCTAGAATGACCTTTGACATGGCAATGATGGTATCTATAAATATGAAACCGATGATGTTACATTAGTTTCAAGATTTAGTAATTTTTTTATTGAGAATAAATCTGGTTTCTGATTTTAAAAAGAGGTAATTTTTTTGAGTAATGTTATATTCAATTTCCCTCAGTATAGGATGTTATATCATCCAATATAAAAGTGAATTTTGTTCTTGTATTTTTAGTAGAGTTGGCTGAGATCTTTCATTACCCCATGAGGCGGAGTATAAATCTATTTAGATGCTGGTTTCTATATGTACACTAGGAACAATATAGCATATGAAATTTCATTTTGGAACCATTGTCTTTGAGAACAAGAAAATGAATGATTTAAAGGTGTGTGGAAGCTCCTATGTATGAATGTTTAGACAAGGATATCTGAAACATCTACTGATATAGATAATATGTTGTTTCATGATATATACATGTTTCATTCTATGATTAATAATATAAAGCTCTACATTCTAAGGTATATGATGCATTTAATGAATTATTATTGTAAAATCATAGGTAAATTGAATTATTACTCCTATGGTATGATGATATAACTGGTTACAAATAAGAATATTGTGTACACTATTGAGGGATATTCAAGAAAATGCTATAAAAGTAATACCATGTCTGCAATTCTATTGATGACTATCAGGAACTTTTATGACACTAATTAAAACTCATGAATGATTTTTGGTCTAAAATGTGTGGATCAGGGGTATAAATCCCAAACGTCACCACATAGGGATATCAACTATTGAGATGGAACCTACTAGGGAGTTTTAACATTAAAAAGTAGCAAGAACTGATCTTTCTATGATAGAAATAATCTCTATAGGGGTTAAACCTATTAAAATTCAACTTTTAAAAGTTTTAAATTATCTAAAGTAGTTCAGAATATGGATCCAGTTGTGGAGATAACTATTATATTTCTCAATGAGATGTCTGTTGAGATCGGTCCATGGATACTGGATATAGAATGAAAACCAAAATCTACATTTGAGCATCAGATAGTGGATCCAATTCTCCCTAGATCACATACTAGTGGAGATGTTTCTAATGATATTGTTTTGAAAGTTATTGACCATTCTGAGGAACCACCTAAACCATCGACACCTATATTATTTGAGAAAACATCCTTTGTAAGAAGAAACATTGAAAGGTTTGGATTGAGATATTTTTCTTAGGATATCTTAGCTCAGTATGATAATATCAAGGGAAATTATGATGATTTGAGAACAAATTTAATGAAATATAATGATAAGATTCGAGAAACTATGGAGTCATCTATATCAGAGGATAATTTTGGTAAATTTTTTAGGTCAATGGATTTCCCAAAAGATCTCATTAAGAATTTATAGATAGTTCCTCCAATTCAGCATACTATATTTTAACTATAAAAAAAAGTAAAATCAAGAGATTAAATACCTTGTAAATGATTTGAAATATGTTTTTCCTATCAAGTTAGAGATTAATGAACATAGATTTTTTAATCCTCCTCAAATATAAATGTTCCAAATTCTTCCAATGGTTCAACCTGATATGTTTTAAGATGTTTTGAATGATTTCAAGTATATTAGAAAAAAAATTAAGGAATGAATTTACAATTTATGATTTGTTATGATAATTTATTTTGAATTTATCATGAAATTTCATCCCTCTACCTCTTCTATAATAGAATATTTAATTGTTCTATATTTTCTGAAAGGATTAGATTAAATTCTATTTATGTTTAATATTGTATCATCACAAATTCAATCGCTTTTTTGTGATATGCCTACCCCAGTATTGATGGAAAGTTAATGATAGATCATGTGGGGTATTTAAATGATACCGCATACACTATTTGAAAGATCTGTAGGGGAAATGTGTACTTAAATTAAGTGGTGAGTTATTATGAAAAATATTATGGAATTTTTATAGAGATTATGGCTGTTTCTAAAGACAATAATTGTATAGTTTCTAATCCTATCTTCGCAATATGATGAAATCAGCAATGACTATCAATATTGTTATAAAATGTTTATCAAGAAGTATATTGTATGTATTCTAAATATCTATAAAAAATAATCTAGTCTTGAGTATGGGGTAATTTTATCTATGCTAGTTTCATCTGCATGAAAGGTGTTGGTTTTCTATAAACCTCAAAGATCGATTCCTTTAGTTTAGCTATTCCCTATTCGACATACTTCACCTGATTATATTTATACAATATCTCATTATCCTTCCAATACTATTCAGCTGGTTTTCCTTGTGTTGGTATACTAACTTACTGATTTGAAAAAAGAAGACTGAATAGATAAATGGATGGTTGATTGTTTTGTAAGGGATTGTTGACTGATATTTGGAGAAGTTATTCTTAGATTTTTTAGTCACCTTACCCTTTTTAAAAATATTATAATTTTAGTGCGTCTTAGAGTTTTAACTTTGGTCATTTTGTATCATTCAAAGGGATATTGAAAATTTTCTTCTAAATAGTTTCTCGGATGTATAAATTAGTATCCATGGTTAATCGTGAGTTCTGTAATGTATATTTCATTAAAAATATGGACATGTGTTAAGATTCCATATATTTTCTATGTGTAAGAATTAACCTAGGCCTCATTCCGGCAGATAACTTTTGAGTCTCAATAATGAGAATAAATTATTATTTTGAAGCCTTTTTGATTTATCAAAAAGGGAATTCCAAGGTGGATTCTACCCTAGTTATTGGGAATTATTGGTAAAGAATCTTATCTTATGAACCTATCAAGAATGTTCCTTTTTTTTCTAACTCAGTTTTATAATTTTGATATTAATGAAGGCGATCCTAAAAAATATCTACTACAATTTTTACAACATTATGAAGTAAAATATTTTCTTTGATTAGTCAGTGGAGATTCTATAGATGATGGAAATAAATTAGTGCCATAATCAATGACCCGTGAAACTACCTATAGAAGTGAACATACATTAATGATACTACCACCCAAGTCTCCTTCTCTTTTTGATCCAATTCATGATCCATGAACTTATGAATATTATTTTTCCTATGTTATTAGTGCATTTATTATTTATTCAAATGATTGAAAATCAGTAAAATACTTATATGTTTCTTCTATTTTTCATTTTGACTGTTTTCAATAAAATTATGTTTTTCCTAGTGTATGTTTTCATTTAAATCTCATTATCTTGTTAACTAAATTCCTTTCTTAACCTAATTTTAAATTCAATTTCATCACAATATTCATATAATTCATTAATCTTAGTGCTACATTAATTGTGTTTTTCTTATCTTTACCCATCCATTATAGTGATAGTAAAGGAGGTGTACCTTTCTTAAATGTTAAAAAAGGGGTGTATATTTATTGGAATAACTGTCTAATTAAGTGGGATAGATAAAGGATAAACACTATATATATATATTTTTAAAATATATATATAATTTTTTTTTTAAAAACATTATTAAACCTTTAAATATTTAATTTTTAATGTCGTATGGGTTTTGTGATCATAAAAACTGGGGATATTGTTACACTATAAATTTTGTTATAATATATCCAATATACTTTAGATTTTATGATCTCAAATACCATTAATATATTTCTTATTATTATTTTTATGTGTGTTCATCATGATTTATCTTTATCTAAGTCATTTGGCTGTTAATATCCTTATGTCAGAACTTCTTGAAATATTGGATGTAATTTTATTATATTTTAAAAAACAAATTGTGTGAGCACTTTGGTTAAATATAAGAAATAACTATGTTAAGAAATAATATAAATAAATCACCTATGTGAAGGATAAGTATATTAAAAAAATTTCATAGAATTTTCTATATTTAAATCACCTACATCGATGAATTTCCTATGTGAAAAATTAACTATATAGATCAATCGGCTATATGAATCAATTATATAGAGTAATCAACTCCATAATTTGGATATGTGGTGAAATTTTGTAGATGTATCCATTTATATACATAATTCATTCTACTACCTCAAATTTGGATATGTCATAAAGAAGGATACATGGATGAAATATGTTATGTAAAGAACACCTATGTAAGTTTGGTTATGTATATAGTTCAGTTATGTGAATAATGTCTACATGGATCATTTTAGAAAAATGAATTCGAATTAGTAGAATTACGATATGTGGTGATTTACAATCTAAAAAAATAATTTTGGAAACTAGTATTTATTACAATTGAATTAATTTTAGTGTGATTTAATGCTTCAAAACATTTATTAACTTTTTGTTACCTCTTCATAGAAAAAAATTATGATAAGAGGATTATATTGAGAAACTAAACCGTATAAGGATAATTTAATAGAAAATATATTTTTCGAGGTATTTATAATAAAATAACGTGAGTTTTTAAGTCAATTTCCTCATGTTTTATGGAATTTATAGTTTTTAATTAAAATGGAATATTTGTAATTTATTTTGTTGGTGCTATAATGTGTGAAGTGAAATATATAGAGATGAACATAAGATCTAACTCAATAATTCAAGAGATCACCCTGAAGTCCCTTTTGCTCAACTCTGGTTTACTCGAGAAGTGGAAGAAGCCTCAATATCTGTATCTAGTCTATATAAATCATCCTTTTTATTGTTTTAGAATACTCCCTTCGAGTAGATATCTAATCATTTCACCTCTTTTGGATATTTATTACTTATATCAATTGTATTTTTCAACTACCGTATATACCTAATAATACCATGTTTCCTATAATTTTCTATAAAAGTTCTTAGTAAAACAACCTTGAAGGCCAGTGTTTGTAAATCCCTACTGGAGCTTGTTATAAATCTCATTCTACTATTGTACAATGTTTTAACTGTTTTCACTCAGTTGTGTAATCTATGGAAAAAGGTCTTACAGTCTATGAAAAAAGTATTGGTCAAGTAAAAATCACCAAAATAATGGAGAAAACTATTATTAGAGTGGAATAGTGGATTTATGTTTTATGAAAAACTAAAAATATCCATGTCCAATCTCTTTTTTATGCCTTTATTTCTGCAGTTGCTTGTATTAATGAAAATATAAGACATTTTTTTTCTGAAAGACAGTTATTTTATAAGAAAAATAAAATTTAATGAACTAAATTCACCCATCTTCATTATTAGTGTAGTAATATTAGGAATAAAATCTTGTCCAATATAGATGTTTTAAATTTTATGAATACTGAAGGAGAAGTGACTCGCTTTTAAAATCGAGTGGAGCGACACACATAGAATTTCTTAAGACATTTTCATGATATAAGATAAAAAAAATTTTCAAGTAGATCCAAATGGAAATGAATTCATTTTTAGGTTATTATTATGTTGAATTTTTTTATAAAATATTAATTAAACAAGTTTAGGTTTAATTCTTACCCTTATCACTTGGTATAACCGCCCTTGTGAACCTACTCCAACCTCAATTGTTTTAACAACATTTTACTATTTTTACCAGCAATTATGAAACAAAATTACATTTACCCAATTAAATTATAAAAAAATTGATTATTACAAATATATAATACATTTCAAAATATTTAATATCTTCAAGTAAAATAATATAATTATAAATTAGTGTACATAAAAATAAGGAAAACCTTTTTTAGGATTATGAAAATTTTAGCATAAAACTGATTTTACATCCATTCCATGCCTTGTAGAAACCATGAGATGAATTTTAAATTATTTTATTAAATATATAATCCATGAATTTTAGTAAAAAATTAGTCAAATAATTTTAATATTATTCATTAATATAAAATAACCTCGCTCTCATAAAAACAAGTCCTAGCAAAATGTTTTAATCACAGAAATGACGTCATACCAAAAGAAAATATAATGATATCTCTAATATAATTAATTAAATTTTTTATAATTAAATGATTCTGAGGTTACTTTATGGTTAAAAAACATAATTTTACTATTAATTATATTGAAATAACATTTTTTATGACAAAAAATATTTATAATTTAGTTTTCAATAAAAATAAATCTTTTGAGAGAAATCCTTAAAATACCACCTATAAGAATATTGAAATTATGATTTAAATTTTTTTCGATATTTCCTTAAATAATTCTTCTAAAAATAGTATAAATTTAATATAATATCCATGCTCAAAATTTAGTAAAAATAATTTTTGTAGAAAACATATTTCTGAAGCATGAAATAAATTTACTATTAATTAAGTACGTATTTACTATGAATTAAAAAATATAATTACATTATTAAAAAAACATTATACATATTTTTCAAATTTTTTTTTTTAGAATTGATTCCTAAATATTTAATGTATAGATTATAATAAATCATTGTTCATTTTAAGATCAGTGTTTCTTATCCTAAAAGCTATCATACACTAACAGTTTATTTAATGATAAATATATTATAAAATATGAAGAGGTAATAGTTTTTTATTCAGGTATTGTGTTTAATTCCCTATAGGTTTTTGTTATATCCAACACCATAGTAGCAATATATACATGAGTAATTACTCTACCTCTAATAATTCAACTATAATAAAATATATTTATAATCATATTCAATCAATTGATAGGAGGAGTGAAATTAATCCATCAATCTAGGGTGTGTGTAGGTTGATGGGGAGGGACTATAGAAATCAAAGAATCTAGTCCATTAAATTTATGAATCCATCTTATTGGTGATATAAAAAATCTTAAAATTAACCTTTCTTTCCTTTCATTAGATATTTTATAGAGTTTAATTGAATCCAATTTCGTTTCATGCTTCCTTGATAGACCAAATGGTAGTTACTTCAACAAACTTGCTTCCTATTTTTTGGACTTTATTCAATGGGTTAACTTTAAACCACAAATAAGTCAAATTGTTATAGGATTTAAAATTAAAATTGGTTCCCAAACATCATTCAAGGAGGTTCCAAACAAAGATGACCTATTCGATAGTGAGGAATAAATGTCTACTAATTTTAGAATGGGGCCTTAGAAAAAATAAAAATTTGTAATATAGATTAAATTCTTTTTGCTATACCTATTTGTTAAACATAATATTAGAATGAAGAGACTGAATATTAAAGAAATTAATATTGTACAGAATGAATAAGACCCAAAACATGATGCCCAATGTATCTTCTCTATTTAAATTTTTCATAAGGATTTTGTAATCCTTACAATTAAAAATTAATAAATTAGATTATGTGAAACAAAATATATCATCTTAATCATCGAGGATAATGTTTCAATGGATAGATCAATTTTGAAATTTTAGAAAACAATTTTTGAAACTGGGTAAGACCATGGAAATGTTAAAACTAATGTTTGGGGTTGTGAAATGTGGGAAAAATGTATCCTCCTATAATAGTTTTCCATCTAAAATGTGATTTCACAGTATCAGATCACCCAATGAGAGTGTTAAAGGGTGAGGCAATGATTTTCTTATAGGATTTTCTATTGGGGATACAAGTATATTTGGGAGTTATGAATATATAGTTCAGTTCCTTATTTAAATCTTATATAATTTTCCTTCAAGGTATTTCCTTTAGTAACATCCCATATAATATATGCCTGAATTGATTTCTTAAACTCTTTAATGATTTTATTTATCTTAATTCATTCATTAATTGGTCTAGTTGTAATTTTGAGTCTCACCCTAAGATGATTAATTTTTATCTATGTGTCCCTTAGAAATATGTCACGATAATTTTAAATCAAATGGAGGATCCCTTTCAGAACATGGGTAAATTAAATTATGAACATGGAAATAGGGGATAAGAATATGTTGATGAGAATAATAAAACTAACAAAGTATATAATCCATCTATTACAGTTGATGATTCTTATAAGGATTCTTTGAAAAATATTTTTTTTATTTACTCATCTTCACCCTTCCAAAAGAATGGGGAACACTAAGATATTATAAGGGGAAATGTACTATGAAAAATACATGATATATGAACTATGTTTGGAACTATTATTTAAGGATGTTATATAGAAATATATATATATATTTATTTCTATGGTACATACCTTATACACACTAAATAATTTATATTTTTATAAATTTTAAATGAAAAATTTGATCAAGATATATCTTTCATTTAAAAAATTTTTCATGCCATCAATAAAAAACAAGTTTGAGAGACCATTGGATCGATACCATCTATTACAATGTAATATCTAGATTATGGAAACCATAATATTAATATTTATACTGAGGGAGTCTTGATATATAAAATGTGTATGGGGAGATAATATATTCTTTAAAAATAGATCTGGTAGCTTTAAAAAATCAGAACATACTTCCAGATAGATAAATTGAATACCAGGTAGAGAAAACAATTCTAGTACAAAGATATAATAATACCTCAAAAAACCCCCCCAAATTTCACAATATTTTGGTATGGGAAATCCAATGAACTATATCACATGCCTTCTCAATATCATCCTTCTCAATGATTTTATAGATTATGATGTTTTAGTTGATTTCAAAGATAATATTTTTTTGAAGGTATGAGACATTGATATTATTTTCTTAATAAAATATGTTTATATTTTGGAACAATATGAGGAAGGATTTTAGTGATAATCTCATTGATGATCTGGATAAATCTTTTAAACAATTTTTTCTTAAACCTACTTCTTTAAATAGAACAAATATTATGTGTATTTTAACTTTAGGAATGAAAATAAGGTATGTGGAACTGGTGTGTCTAGAAAATTTACCACCTTAGAAGAGGTCATTAATATCTTGGACTATGTCCTTTTTTATGATTTCCCATGATGCTTTATAAATATCACAATGGAAAATATCTAGTCCTAGAGCATTATCAATATTTATGATTTTAATAACATCAAATATTTCCACAGCAACTGTATGTGACTTGAGAAAATAATTTATATGCTCATTAATGTGGGTTTGTAAATTATTAAATAAGGACTCATTGAAGTTTTATGCATGATAGCATCCCCAGTTAGATGAAACCAAATTTGAAAGAAAACGATACAAGTGGTTAGTAGCCTTTAGAAATAATATATGTATGTCACCACTAAAGGTTACATCTTCTAGGAGAAATTTAAAATGTATGGAAATCCATTTTCACTTAATTTATGCATAAAAAAACATAGAATTCCAATCTTTATATTTGTTCCAATAGATTCAAGATCATTATTTTAATTTTTTTCACCATCCATGGCTAAATTAAAAAGGTCATTGAATTAGTTTTTTTGCAAAATGAAACCTTAATCACACCAACATTTTTGTGAGTTGTTCCCTAAAAAAATAATATTTTTTCTAAGTCACTAATCGTAAGGGGTAATTTTTTTGATTATTATACCACTCATTAGATAACCTTTGAGGTGTTTTAATTTTTTTATGCATGAAATCCTTGGGTTTTCTATTATTGGGCCCAAACTATGAAAAATTAACAACAAGAAAGATATTTTCTATAAAAATCTAGTAATCGGAGAATTCTAGCTTCTGGGAATGATCATCACCCCTTCCTATAGAATAATTAGTGGATAATGGCCTGAGAGGACAATTCCATATGTGAAAAATTTAGTTGGGTTGGAATTAAATACTATGAAGATTAGTTATACACATATGAATGTGGATCTATTTCCTTTGTTTCCCTTTGTTATGGATTCACTTGGTGTTTACTTATCTTTATATCCCCATATACAAAAATTGTGGGAGGCCAAAAAATTGTAAAATCTATCCATAGACTTCGTGGAATAGGATAACCCATATTATTATATGTGAAATCCCAAATAGTGAAAAAACAATCTCCAAAAAACCAAGGAGTGGGACGAGGGTTGACGTTTAGAAGGTAGGTCTATAAGGAATTGTGATCCACGACATTATACTTTTCATTAAAAGGTGAAGATCATAGAATTGTTGTAAATAGAATATTTTATTGAAATAATCATAAAAGTGAATTTTATAATGTCAACTATGCCATAATTTCACAATAAAATCTAGATCTGATCATTTTATGTGCTATTATATATATTGTTTTAACTCGTAGCTTTGATGAAAAATATAGAATGAGATATGCTCTCAAATTTGGATGTAATAGAGCCATAATTGAGAAATTTTAGGATTATATTTCCTTCAATATATAATGAGATTTTGTAAGATACCCTAATCCACTTTGATTCTAGATGATAAGATATCTTAGATTAATAACGAGTAAATGAGATAGAAACCATTAAAACTGGGTATCATGGTATATAGTTCTATCCTTTTGAGATAGATTTACCCTTACTCCTAGTTCATACCCCATTAGAATATGTGGTTACTAATTTTTTTAAACCTATTATTCCTTGAAGGGTTAGTCTTCTAGGTTTTTCAAACCAAGGATTCCATCATTTAAATCAATTTAGACATGGTTCTGGTTAAAGCACCACTAGAAGTGAGTGTTAGGGTTGGAAGAGAGACATCAAAGAGCAGACTAGGGTATTCCACAAAGATACCTGAAGTATTCTTCCACCAACCCATTTCATGAGATATAATTAGCTATGCATACAAGGGTGAGTTAAATATTGAATCTAATACCATGGTCAATATGAAAGATCCACTACTTACTAGAGATGAACAAAAACCTTGATATGGATGGAACCGTCTGGTGGGGGTGGCCTAGGGACTAACCTAAGAAATGGAAACCACTACTAATGTGAGTCTTTCATCAATGGCCTTAAGAACATCAATGGGGGAACCTTCTTGATCATCAGTCCATGGATCTAAAAAGAATATAAATCTATTTAGGGGTTAATTGGAGGTTCAAAAACCAAAACTATCAGAAGGAAAGCTTTCCAAAATAAGGTCTCCCTAAGGGAATGGTAATCCTAGTGGGGATATTTTAAAGCCTAGGTATCTAATGGACTATAGAAACACATATAAGGATATAAGGCTAGAGTGAATGTGAATTTTATCATATAATAAGCTAGTGAGTGACATTGTATTGCACAACCTAGATAAAAACAGACCTGGGAAATTTTTTTTTATAGAAATTTGAATCACACCGAACATATGAAAGATACACTAGGGGAAAGGTAAAGAGTGACCCTTTTCAATAAATACAATACCACCATTAATTTTTTCATCCTTTTGAGTCTTATAATTAACACAAAGGAACATACCAAAAGTGTCAACAATACCCTTAAAAGATAAGGGATTATGAAATGGGAGAGGGAGAGCTAGAATACGACCATAAAAAATTTCAAACCTAAGGTCCAAACCGGCATCAATTTCTATGGACCAAAATAATAACATGAACCAAAGGTTTTCATATGTCCCACCTTCCCTCAGACAATTTGGTACAAAATAGACCAAAGATAAGATATAAACTCATAAGGAGTAGTCATTTGGGATCTAGACAACAGTATTATATGATGAGGTCCCTATGTCTACAAATAATTAGAACTCAAATAAAGATGGTTGAACATGACCAAACATAGAGATTAGGGACTTGAAGTGGGAACCCACAAAATAGTATAGTTAGAAAATAGATAAAGTGATTTTAGGGTTACCATTAATTAATTATATACACATTTCCAAGAGGGGGAGAGGCTATATCTGAGATAGTAAATCTAGATCGGTCAGTTGTGATGGGTATAGGGTGTGGGAAAAATCAACCATGATGGATATTAGTTAAAAGGGTGGCCCTACCGGCAGTGAGGGAATAATAGAAGATAAAATAGGGAGAGGGGGAATCCAATGTATGGAAGTAGATGGGTATAAATATTGATAATAGGTATACATAAAGAGAAATATACTATAGTAATTTAATACAAGGTGGCATATTTGGGAAGGAGAGCACTACGGTTGAAGGGAAATATATTGGGGAGAGCGATGATTTAATAGAAAAAATTAGAAAAAATAATAGGGCCCCATTGGGTGGTATATGAGGCATGTTTTCTTTAGGATTTTATATAAATATGATATTATGAATTTTTTTTTGGGTATGTCATATAATTGAACATATACAATAGATACAGAAAATATTAACACAACACATATCTTGAAAAGAAAACCACTTACCTTGAGTCATGGATCATCTTACTGTATGTTTCAACCTACACGAATAACCCAATAAAATTTATATTGTACTTTATTTATAACGTTTCCATGGTTATGTAATATATTATTACTCTTTTACAATCATTTATAAGCTTGTTTTTTTCATTTAATTCATATTTAGGTTGATTATTTCATGAAATAGATTAATTATAAATGTAAAAAGATATTTTCAAGTGAGTACATAACTCTGTAAGTGTGTGATATGGATTTAATGTCATTTTAGAGGTTGAAAATGTTATAAATATGAAATATAATTCTAATATATGTAAAATTCAATTAGAAAAATTGTTATCATATATTAGTAAGTTCAATTAAGTGTTTTATTGACCATTATGAAATTATTTCTAATGATTATTTCCATATAAATTATTATTATAATATAATTATATAATTATTAATTTTATATTTAATCATTAAATGGTTTATGGAAACCATTTGTGGTCTAAGTGATAGTATTTGAAAACAACATCCTAATTGGCATTTATACTGGCCATGAATTGATGTTTAATTTAAAGGAAAATATATATTTTTAAAATTAAGTTTTTATAAATAATATTTGAGTATATTAAAAACATTCTAATTTAGTTATTTATAAAAAAATATCAATTAATTTTTTACAATGGAGGTGGTGATGAAAAATTGAATACATCTTCTATAAAGGCGTTGAACTGATAATAATATATGTGATAATTTGAGTTTATAATCAAATAAAAGAAGTAGGATAACTAATATAAAATTTCACTACACATATAATACAATTTCCATGATATCATGATGATTAGAAGTTATTTATAAGTGGTAGAATAATAAATAAATTGAAATCTGATTGACATTGATGGCTTGTCTATTCCTTTAGAAGTCCACATTTGACATGCTACTTTGGAATTTAGGAATGATCTTTGGTAAAGACTACAACTTCCCTATTGTGTATAAGAGAGTTAGTGTGGGATTATTTTAGAATCTAAATAACGTTGTAGTCTTGTTTTTATAGGTATATGTTATGCGGTGAAGGGTGGTATTTATATGGGTAGAGGAGGGGTCTATTAGAAAATCAAAAAGAATAAAATATTATATCTTATAATAATTATCAAAAATGTTATTTAATATTAAGGTGACTATTACTTAAAAGTAAATGTGAAATTAAAAATTAATATAACATTTAAAAACATCATAAATTCATCAATAAAAAAACATCAAATTAGGTACTTATTTTTTGTTTTACAATTCATCTATGTATTTTATTATTTGTGTACATAATAAAACATTGCAATAATAAATTATAATTTTTTATTTCATAAATTATATAAATTTTATAAAATTAAAATTCTAAATTTTTGATACTTAACTTTTAAATAAAATAAATAAATTCATAGAAAAATATTTTTTTACAATAAAAACTATTTGTTTTTTTATTTGTTAATACATTTAAATTTTATATTATTCTTTTATTATTAAACGTTTGATAATTATATATTTTTAAATTTATAATATAGTAACCAATTTATAAAATTCATCTTTTAATTAAATTAAATAAATTATATAATAATTTATTAATGAAAAATGTTTGTTTTGATGAAAAAAATAAATTATACTTACATTAATATGTAAATGAAAATATTACATTTATAATGACAACATTATCTAAATATAATTTCCATAATGTTATAACAAGATAATATATACATTAGAAATTATGTTTTTGAATTAATATAACAAATAATTCAAAACATTATATAATGATTAATAAATCTACATTTTTTTTTCAAAATGAAATCTTTAATGAAAAAAAAATAAATACAATAATATAAATATTAATTTATTTTTTGTTTAAATTATAAATTCATTATTAAATATTATTTTAGGGTAAAAAAATAGTTATCCATTTACTTTACCATATAAATAATGTGAAATTTTAAATGAAATTTAAATTTATTAGATTACTTTCATTGGTCATATATTATAATTAGATAACTTCTAAATATATGTATTACTATTTAAAAAATTATATATCAATATATAAATGACTATTTAAGGGAAAATTTGAGAATTTTTTTTAATAAGGGTAATATTTTTTTCCTATAAATACTCATTTTATAATGAAGCATGAACATATTAAAATATATTTTATGTTACCATCCCAATAAATAGTTTTCATTACTAATTTTTTTAGAATTTAAATAATAATTTTTTGAAAATCACGAATTCAATAAAGTAATTATATAAGAGATAAATTTTTTAAAAAATGATTGATATTTTTCATTAAAAACAATATTGAAAAAATAATCTATCATTTTTATTAAACATTAAAAAGAAATTATTTCAAAAATATTATTTTGAAATATGGGACATTAAATCCTTCTTTTCTTAAAGAAAATGCATCCTCACATTTTTAGTCACTGTTAAATTCTTATGTATAAATATGTCCAATTTCATGAATTGTGATACTAAATCCAATTTTAGCCATTTATATTATCTATGGTAAGGTCACATAAAAAATACCTGGGAAATGCTAATCATATATGGTCTTAATAGTTATAATTAACATTATACTCAAAATAAAATGGTTAACTATTTGTGGGTATATACCAAATGTTTCACAATCCAAATTCCCAAGAATAGTTGAACACTATATTGATACTAAATAATATTTCCCTCGACCCACACTTCCTGATATAGTGCTACACAAACATACTTATCAAGCATCACATCATTTACAACCATCTCCCAAAAAATTCATTGTAGTCATGAACAAGGTACCCAAAACAACATAAACTAATACAATTCCACAAAATTAAATTGAATAATTCATTGAAGAACACTTATATAGAAATCAATAATTTTATATCACCTATTATGTGACATACACCATAACACAATGTAGTTTATTTTTTAATCTTTTATGTTATTGAGGTTCCTTTTGTATTTTGGAAATTTCCGTAAGTTGAAATTCAAAATTTTGATGGTTTTCCAAGGGTGCGTTGTTATCCTGCACATTGTTTGTCAATTCATCAGGAATATAGTGCATCTTGGTTGGTGTGTGTGGATGAATAACATGGTTTGTGAATAATTTATAGAAATTGTGCAGACCAAAGCACTTGAGGTATCTTTTTCTAGGTAGTGGCCCTTTCATGGTTGGAAAATTATTGGGAAAACCAAGAAGTTGTTCAAGATTCATTAAACAATGATTTTACCTCTCTTCCCTCCACTAATTTTAATTCTCTATCCATCTACTTTATCTTCTTATCAATAGAGTGGACCAAATAATCGTATGGCTCTCCCCACCCTTCATCTTCCTATAATTTTATTGTATTTATCTTTTGGTTAATGTGGTTTTTTTGTTATTCTCATTTTCTTTAACTTCTTCCCTTGTCACTTATACTTTTTTATTATTTTTGTTTTAAATATGAACCCTAACAGAATTGAGCTCAATATTAGTGTTTGGGGTTAGTCTAAGCTTGTGGGTTTATGGGTGAATGTGATATAAAATGTTTTTATAGGCTTGGAGAAGAATTTGGTCTCAAAAGATATTGGTTTATAATTTTTTCATCATTTACCAAGGTAGTAATTTTTAATGTCTCTAGGATTTTAATCATTCAAGGGAGTACTGACTTCATTGGAATACATCTTCCCCACCATATCCAGATGATCAGAGATTAACCAACATATAGAGAATAGGACCCTTGTCCATATGTGTGTGTGTGGTGGTGGTGGTGGGGGGGATATTAAGCATATTTTTAAAATGGATACGAGAGAACCACTTCCTATGATATTTTACCTTAATTAGAACAATATTAATCCCACTGTCTACTCAGATTATTTTACTTGAGTCTTAATAGTAGATTACGATGATAGAAGAAACAAACCACTAACGCTAAATCACCCCTTATATAAAATATCAAAAAAAATACAACCATATCACCCCATGAAGAAATATATATGGAATGAAAACATAGAGGTCAATTTATGAGTCTAGAAGAAGAGATAAGAAAGATATATCATCCTAGGAATAGAAAAAGATGTGGTCATCTAGGGAACACATCATGCATGCCCATATCATATTGAATATATTTATTTTTTCCAATATATTATGTGAAAACCTATAAACATAAAATGTTCTATATGCCACATAGTGTGTGAGACAACCTAGTGTTTCAAGCTTGTCCCTCCTTGAACATTTCATGGCTTGGTAGGTACTACCACATGTTGTGTCTATATGAGTACATGATGTGTATGGCCACTCAGTGTCTTTGGCATGAAATCCCTATACATAACATTAATACCTAGGTAGAATAAAATGGAATATGGGTACGGAAATAAATTATTTTATATTTTAATCAAAATCAAAACACTAGATAAAAAAACAGTTTATTATGTGGAACATCTTCTTCCAAAAAATGCATCCAATTGTAATTTTTTTTCACTGAAAGTATTTATGGTCTGTGAGATCTTCCCAATTAAGATATTTTTCCTACATTTATTTCCTCATGCCATATCTAAGTCCCCAGTAATAGTGAAACAATCTCTATTAATCAATATGTATCCTATGGTGGATAGAAATTAAAATTCAAATTGAACTTTTCTTAGTGCATCGTTCCTCCATCACCATGCAGGGGATTATACCTCCACTGCTCAATCCAAAATTGATAACCAATCATCAATGATACTCAATGATTCTAAAAACCACTATCTTCTTCATCGATCACACTAAAAAATATGAATATAGATTTCATCATGTCTTGAACTAAATAATCTATATAATATCTTACCAATAGAAGGTTGAAAATGGTAATATAATTAGACAAGGGATAAAGAAAAATAAAACATGGTGGGATCATCGATGGAGGATGAGAACCCATCCATCGATCACAATTTAGGAAAAAATATGATATCAGAAGTGTCTTAGAACAATTTTTAAATTTCTAGGTTGTGTAATGAATATGAGATTAACTCAAAAAGAAATATTATAAAACCATTGATCAAATAATAAAAAACCTTATAAGAATCTAGAAATAACAAGTCAATACATAAAACTAGAAATATCGTTAATGGAAAATAATTTTTCATTATTATTTTTGATGAGGTGAAATATTCCAGTTATTGATGATGAAATATATTGAATAGAATTGGTGACTACTCAACCTATCGATATCTAGTGTTGAAGGTCCTCTCTCATGGTGATGATCCCGTCCTCTCAATATCCCAAGGTTTTATAGTTAAATTTTTAGATAACCTATAATAGGAGATATATATATGAGTAGTTTATATGATATAGAAATAATATATACATAAATGTAATTTATTAATTTCATCTCTACCCCATACCATGACTACACATCGACCATAAACCCAAATCATACAAAATTTATGTTGTGCACAGGGTAAACCATAAATTCCTTATTCAAAAAATGGATTAGATTTTATATTCATGAATCTAATTAATAGTAATACTATTTATTATAGAAATATGAATTCACATGGTCTAATATATTTAATATTGTTTAATATATCAACTCTATGGACATTTAACACCCGCAACATCATTAATTTGTTGAAAAAAAATCGATAATAATAAGGAAATATTCAAGGGGTTCAAATAATAAATCATGAGTCATTTAAAATCACACCAAAAATACACCATAACATGAGGGGTATTCAAGATAAAATATAAGGGAGAGAAACCTTCAGTTTTTGTTGTGTACCAGAGGAAAAAAGGGGAGCGGTTTATTATAATTGATTTGGGAAAATTGGCGGTTTTCAAAAAATAAAAATAAAACATCACATAGTGGTAAACTGACATGAACACTAAAAAGATCTATGACATGGTTCTCTCTTAGGTAACTCTAATAGAGTTTTAATATTCATAGTCTCCCAAAAAGGTATTATCTTTAAAAACCATTTTGGATATGTACCTCAACTAGATAAAGCTAATAGAACCACAATGTAACCACCTATAACAATAAATTTTCCTCTATAGTTCCCAATGAAATGAGAATACCATTTCACTATTAACATAAGTAGAAACCCAAGGTACCAAACATTCCCATGAATCTACCACAAGAACCCCAAACACCCAATTTTTAAATTTTGGTTGCCCCATTTTCCATAGGTGGGACCCCCTATAAAGTGATACTCATCAAAACACAAAGAAATGGATTTCCTCATAAGATATTACGAGTAGGATATACTGATTATTTTCCATTCCCCAGACTAAGTACCCCATCCTTTATGCCAAGAAATTCACCTACAACCATGAGGAGCTCTGCACCGTGGTACTCACCTTTATTGACAGGGACAAGTTTTATGGGCATGATGCTCATCTAAAATCACCCTAATTCCCTTTAGAGCACCCATAACACCACATAAGCTTGGATAGATGTCAAATAATATATATGTGATATGTTAAACTTGTTGGAAACATGATCCAATCATTAGTTCTTAAATAAACTACACTTCAAAGAATAAAAATACAAATTCTTCTAGAATGTCCACCCATACAGACAAAATATTTTATAACCCCACACCACTGTAACACTTTTCATCCTTTAGAAACCTCAATAATCATTCAAAAATTGAACTCATCTTATCACAATAATTATGTTTTACCAGATCATTAGTTTCTAATATAAAAATGAAAACTAATATTCAGATGTAAAAATCCATACAATTGTAACATCATTTATTAAAAATTGATCCTTCTATATTTAAAAATCATTAAACATTGAAAAAGAAGTCCAAAACACCCATCTATATTGAGAAACCAAAATATAATTAGTAAATTCCTCTCTAGGTATGTGATTATCTCTTACATAATGATCTTATGGGTGGATTTTAAGCTATGGTGTTCTCCACCATTATTATTTCTTATTAAAACAAAATTAATTGTTATTTAGAAAATAATTAAGCTCATTTTATATCACAACTCACCCAATTATATGTAAAATAAAAAATCACACCTTGTGAAGATGAGAATACTCAAAACCGATCAAACACGTCAATTTATGAGCTATCCCATTTCCTGATATATATGAATAAATCAGTAGAGGCACCACAAGATCATCCAAATTGTCGTACGAAGGTCTGAACCCTACTTTTGTGTAATTCAATGGTTGTATTAACAAAAAATCTATTATCAGACTTTATTATTATGAACATACATATCTATGATTTGAATCATGCTTAGATCACAATCAAGCCAAACTAAGACTGATGCCAACACATATTCTCCATATAATACCACATCTGATTCTCTTATATGATATTCTCAATGGAATAGATAAATTAGATTATTCAACACTATAGCATATAAATTTGATATCAACCATAAAATGTATAGTTTCATCGCACCAATGATGTTTTGAACATGAGGGTTGTACCTCCATGGACCAAGCTCAATCTATCACCCCATATGATGACTATAAATAAATTTCCCACTCATATTTATGTATTAAAATGAAAAATTGTTTGATAAAAATTTCTAAATACCTAGATTCATCATCCTAGAAATCATCTAAAGCCCCATCCATTATGATAGTCATACCCCCAATCAACCAATATTTTACTCCCCATTTTAAGGTTTCTCTTATACCACTTATAGAGGGAATTCTCAACATGTTTCAGCCTCACACATCCCAAAATATATATTTCATTTAACAACATTGGGTCCAATATATAATAATATCCCAATATATTTCCTATGACACCTATCATAACATGGATATCATTAATTCTCATCAAATATCTAGGCATACATTCCCACAAGAATTTCCTCCAAAAAATATTCCTTAGACCATAATGGCCTCTAACCAATACACAATTCAATGACGCCACATGTAACTAATATGTATGATCTTGAACACATATTGGACTAAAATGTGTACTCTCTTGTACTGCTTGATGACACAACCCATCTCATTATCCCATGAGTAAAATTTTATAAACATATAATAATCTTCATATACCACAAAATATACTCCTCATGTATCATAGCCTCATCTACCCAGAGGTACCATTATTGATCATATTCAAAATAATGATTTTTGACATATTTCATGGTCTAAATCTTGAGCATCCTCCAAGTATTGAATTATTCAAAAAATGCATGATTAAAACACACTAAATCCATCCTAAATACAACCATAAATGATCATAGTATGTTATCTTAGTGAGGACCAAATCTGAAATGAAATGTTTTAGGAATCAAACTGATTCAACCCTCTAAAACTATACATTGATAAAAAGCATCATATGTGTTTTATATAAAAAATACCAAAACACCTCAAATAAGATATCACATACCTAGTTTCACCTCCCATATAAAAATCTCTACTCAACGAAGATAACAATGATTCCAAATCTATGGAAGTAAATAGTCTGGGTTAAACCCTCAATATTTACCCTCAAATAGAACAACTCAACTTCTCAATAATAAATATATCTTCAATATCCTATGTTATAATTCCTTAACCCCATAATCCCAGATTGAATACATAATTTTAATACATTGATATGATTATAAGGAATCATGGATAAAAGGACTGATTAGTTTAGCAGCCTTGGAAAATAGATTACATACTTGAACATTACATTAAAATTCAAAAGATAATATGAAATATATATAAATATTTTATAACACCATTATTATCCAAGATTAACCCTACAAATCAATAATAAAACAATTTTTGGAATCCGAGGAAAATAAAACATAAGAAAAGGGTGAGATCATATTCTCAGTAAGGGTAAACAATATAGTGGAAGCTATCATAAATAATCATAAACTCTAATGGAAATTTATAAAACTGAAACACAATCCTTTGAAACATAATCATCATAATAATATGGAAAGAATAAATCAAATAATTTTATTTAAACATCGACAAGGCTACTTTACTATTCGAATAATAACATTTAATATCAATATTTAATCTCATAATGAGGAAATTTATAATTTCAAACATTATAACCACACTTTTAATTCCCTGTGATAATACCACAAAGATTTTGGTAATACATTAGTTAAAACCAACAATAGTTCCTCTCATTATAAATATTGATGCATCCAGGGGATTTCAGTAACTGGTCCCTAACCCATAGAGATTTCATTAATTAGTCTCTAAACCATCACTCACTATATCCAATGCATTCATCATATTAAAAGGGTGAAACATAACCAATACAATCATATGTTTTAAAAGTAGCATAAATAATGTTAATAAATTAACCCTAAACCATGAATAGTATCAAAATAGAACATCTGAAGTCAATCATACCATAAATAATTCCATATAATATGGTATAATATATAATATGTAAACAAAATCAATTATGAATAAAATCCAACAAAGTGTGTCTATATAGATGAAAATAAGAAAATAAAATCAACAAAACTCATTTAGAGAAATATCCGTTTTTACTTTGAAAAAAGTAAAAATTCATACGGTTTATAAAAGATGAAATTTAAAAAGATATTTTTGAAGCAATGTGTCCAATAAAAATTGAATTTTATTAAATTAATTAATATCATTAAAAATTCATGTCAATATATATAAATCATTAAAACCAATTTGAATCATTTACATTAATGGTAAATATTTAGTATAATAAATATTAAAAAATATAAAATAATGTTTTAGTTAAAGTGTCCCATACATGAAATCTTAAAAATTTTAATTTTTGAAATCATTTTAATGGAAATAATAATATAAATATTTATTTTATAATCCTTTTACAGCCATATAAATTGTTTTGTAAAAAATATCATGAATATTGAAATGGAGAAAAAATTAATTCTCTAAACATTCAATTTATCCCATTCCACATTGAACATTTAAATAATAAACAAAATATCATCAAATTAATATTTAAATACCATGAAGATAATTTTCTTATGATATAAATTATAATAGGGTATGTACAAACACTAAAATAAGAAATAGGCGGTGAACATATCATATATCTGATGAAAATTAAATGTGAGACAAAATTCTCATACATTAGGTGTGATACTCTCCATATGTATCTAAAAATCCTATATAGTGGTTTTAAAAACAAGTTAACTTATACCTAAATCATAATAATTTTTATAATACTATATATGATTCATTTTTGAATTTATATTACCTTTTATTAATATTTTTATAGTTGAAGTAACATTCCAGGTAAAATTCATTTTTTTACAGTACGTGTTTTGACTTGTTACTCCCAATCATATTACTTAGATAATTATTTAATTACATATATAATGTATAAAATGATTTATATATTATATTTATTCATTACATAAATATATATATATAATATAGATATATGAAATGGAATACACCATTCATGGAGATGGCAGGTCGGTCGTACGCATACATGTTTTATTCATTTTCTTATCATATTGAATTGAAGTAAATATATAAAAAAATGTATATATGTATATTATTAAAATAACATTATATTTTCATATAATTAATACTAATTATTTATATATATTTTTATAATCATTCTTGAATGGTTAATGTAGAAGATGAATCTCATCACGTCATGGAGACGGTAAGGCTTACGTAAACACTAGAGATAATATCATTTACTTATTAGTAAAGGGGCATGGAAATGGATGTTATGTTAATTATGAAGAATAAATATAATTTCATATTTATTATTCTTATCTTTTATATTTATCATCATACCCATCAAAATAAGGTATAGATGAAAAATAGTTTACACCAAGACATGGAGATGGTAAGTTGTACGCACACACGTATGGATAAATTTTTTTTCTTAGGATGGGTAAAAGGAACAATATGGTTATACGATGACCAAAAAACATCTCAAGATATTTTATATTCATTATTTATTACTTTATTATAGAAATAATATTTGAAGAATATGTAGAATAAGAAAAAAAAATGCATTTAATTGGAAAAACAATTACCTCCTCTTCAAGTATCTCGTTTTGATTTGTATAAAAGGATTTATTAGGTTAAATTTCTACACAAATTATGGATTCTGGGATGAATTTAGGTATTGTGGGAGAGGATATATTCATTTTATTTCTAGCCAAATGGTTTTAATGGAATGAATAAAAGAGATGAAGAGGTTCTATTTTATAAAAGAGGGGTGGGGGAACTTTTGATAACTCAAAAAATATTTAATCAGTAGAAATTAATTTCCAATTAAAAATGGATCAATAGTCAGTTTATTTGAGGATAATATTAGTTTGGGTTGATTTACCCTCAACCAATGATATTTATCCATGTTTAGTTCATTAAAGTAACCTTATCTTTTGGATTTAACCCTTAGTTAAACAATTTAACTTTTACTGTAACAACTTTTATTTTTATACTATATGGTTAATATAGTCATGTTAAAATTCCAAAAAAAAACCCAAATTGGATCATTTATGAAATTTTTAACATTATCCTTTTTATTTTGATGAATTATAGATTTTTATGAATTTAATATCATTTAATAAAATATTACATATTTTAAAATGTAATTTATATCAATTTTGACAATACTTATCATTTGACTTTTTTAAAAAATTAGAAAAACCTGACTGCTAAAAAAGTGAATTAACTCATCCCTAACAATTCATAGTAATTAAAAAAATACAATATGCAAACAAATGTCACAAATGATATTTATTTTAATTTTATTAATATAATTTATTTTATTCTCCCTTTAATAAATATATTATAGATTATAATCATGTTAACAATTAATTAAATTATATATTCTAAAAAATTATAAATAATTATCCATCATGTAGATAAACATTTTATCTTACTAGTTATTATTTATATACTACCATATCATTTATATAACCTCATATTAAAAATTATATATTTATTAAAATTTGGATATGATGTTTTCATCTGTTTTTTAACTAAAATATAATAAATGTCATAATTTAAAAAAATTGGATTAAAAATGATCATATTTTCGACCTAAGTTTGATTTTGGTTTTAAAAAAACTTATCCAAAAATTAATGAAAATTATTATAGTAATTTAACATTATGATAACATTATTTTTACCATCAATTAATATATCTACCATTAACTATGGTAAATAAAATTCAAAATATACCATTCACCAAAAAATTGTTTCATTCTATCAGACAAAAATTTTACTACTGATTAAAACCATGTATTTATGTTTTTTTAAATTAAATTAATAATAGTGGTGTAATTATGTATAATTCTAATTCCATGGATGTGGATAGAAAGTAGGTAAAAGTGATGTTCAAAAGATAAATAAATTATTATATCTAATTCAATTATAAATATAGTTCCAATGAACTAAATTGTAATAATATATATTATTTATATATTTTGAAATTAAAATCAATTTAAATTAAAATAATCAATTAAATGAAAAAGTTTATTATTAACAACAATACAGTATTTTTCACTATTCATATAAATTTAAACTTTTTATGAAATACCAAAAATTCACTCTATGATAATTTTGATATTAAAAATTAAAAAATGGTGTCTATTATGAAAACTAAATTTCTTTAAATTTCAAAATTTAGATAATACTATTGATAACCACTTTTAAAATGGCTAGTTTGATAGATCATAGTGTGCTCGAACTTAGTGTTGCATACAACACATGCTATAGAATTTATTTAAAAAGATAATGTACCATGAAAGATTGGGGTGTTACATTATCAACTTTTAAAATAAATTTATTCCTAAAAATTAGAAATTATACTTAGAAAATAAAAATTTGATACTAGAAAATACCTTTATGTAAAACCCATATCGGAAATAGCATTAAAAAAATATACACTTAATAAAAGGGAAAGGTAAATGTAAATGTCACCACCAAATAAGGCTTTTAAATAAGAGAAAATTATTGTAATTTATAGATATGTACATGGAGGGAAAATGTAAATATTTATATGGTTTGATTCAGTTTATCAATCAAAAACAAGAGAACAATCAATGAAAAATTTAGGCCCTCAAATCCATAAGCCTATGATTATTTAAAATATATTCAGTTTAACAAAACATTATGTATTGGGATAACACATTTTTTTTATAATTTTTCCTAGAGTTAGGGGATTATTTTACTATCCAGATAATAACTTGAGAAAACATAATTTATTTCATTCCATGTATCAATATTATCCATTGGTTGTGCTTCAATCTATTTTCACTACTTTATTAACTAGATATGGATATTCAAGATGATTTTTTTGCATGAATCACTTTTAAAGAGTCATATGGTCTTTATTTATTTCATTCATATTTTAAATATTTAGTAAAATAAAAAAGTCTGGTACATAATATCAAATAACTCATATTTTAACCTCAAATAATAATATCCAATGGTCAACTTACTCCTTTAATAACATAAGACTTTTCTAAAATAATTATGTCCATATTAATAGTCTAAAATGGTATCTAAATTTACAAAATCAATCATGACATAAAATTCCCAAAATAACCTAATGTATCTCTTACTGTAAATTATTTAATATTTTATCACCTTATTAAAATGTTCATGATTATAAATACATACAGAAAAATTACTACAGTATGATCATTATATATCTCATGATAGAATAAAAATTTTCTTGAAATAAAAAATGAAAATTTAATAATTATTCCACATCGACCGCCGTAACAACATAATATTAACCTTGATCACTTTTCATCTTCTCAGAAATATTTTCTTAATGATTTCAAAAATAATTTCCAAAATGTATCTTTTTTTATGATTATATTATTGAAAATTTGTAGGTTATTTCTTTACCATATGATCACGAGCCAGGTGAACATTCTCTCCACACTTATAACAAACTCCCATTACATTCAGACAAGTACCAGGGTGTTTCTTCCCACAATTTTCAAATATGGTAAAATCCTTATTTCCCAATTTCCCTTTATCCATATCTTTCTCCACCATTATATTATTCTATTTATTTCTCTTTAATTCATCATACATAGAAATTTCATTATCTATATTTATAGCACATGACACTATATCATCGTGTGATGTGAAAGTTTGGGAGACCAATGCCTTTTGGAGAAATGGATTTAACTCATCAATAAATCAATAAATCTTGCTCCTTGAAATACATATATCATGTACAATGTTCCTTGGTAACATTTTAAAAATAGATTCATATATTGAAACATTTTCATCCCCCTTTTTTTAACTTAAAAACTTTTTTCCATATTTTTTCTTTATCCGTGAGGGAAATAATTTTCTAAGAAAATTTTCTTAAAATCCCTCCATTCCATTTCAAATATTTCCTCTTCCTCTTTAATTTTTTGATTCAGTGAACACCATTGATCATCATCTCATGAGAGATGATAATTTTCCATTACACCCGTATCTATTTCATTGATTCTTAAAGCATGAAATATCTTCTATAAAAAAAGTATCCATTGTTTGAATATAAATGTATTTTCAGTCCCATAGAATGTTGGAGGTTGTTATCTCATTAAATAGTCTAACATTATACATCCACATTTTAGATCATTCCAATTCATACTGGTAAGTTTATTGTTTATAACATGAGTTAGTTTTCCCAATATGGCTATAAGTTTTTCAAAACCTATTTCATCTCCATCTCCAACAACATTATCTTCTATAGGGGCAAATCCCCTATAAGGATTACATGCATTAATAAGGCTTCCATTCCTTCCCCTATGTACCATTTCTAAAAAATGGCACACAATATATTTGTTTATAAATCACAATTCATAATTTCGAACTTGTTAAACACATATATTAAATAAAAAATTTATACATATTTATTCTCATGATGAAAAACATGGTTTCTTTGGGGATATATTTACTTCTAAATCCTTCAAAATGGTTTGCATGTAAAATATGAATTATCTTAAGTATATTGTCATGAGTGTCAAACTAGGTGCATTGTAATACCCCTTATTGTGTATGAGGTAACCCTGAGTCCGGCTTAAAACAGCATGTTAGAATTTTTACCCCTAGGTACATCTGATCCATAACTAAATCCACTTTATGTGTCCATACATAGATGTATTTGTTTTGAATTCCAACATTATATCTACCTTATAAAAAATGTAGGATGTACTTCTTTGGTTATCCTCAAATTTTATCACAGGGTTACCTTCCGTTATCCATGTTTTCTAAATCTAATTTCCAAAGTTGTTTCAAAACGTACATTAATTCAAACTGTAACACCCTAACCATTAGAATCCTAGTGCTGGTGAATTATTTCAATACATTGGCATGATTGCAAGGAATCATGTCTTGAAAAACCGACCAGTTTTGCAGTCTTGGAAAATAGATTACATACTTAAACATTACATTAAAATTCAAAACATAATATTCAACATACATATATCTTTGTGAACACCATTATTCTCCACGATTTACACTATATATCAATCATAATATACTCCTTGAAATCATGGGAAAATAAATCATAATAAAGCTGTGAAAAAATATTACCATTAAGTCTAAAAAATATAGAAGAAGCTATCATAAGTATTCATAAACATTTAAGGCAAGATATAAAACTGAAACACAATCCTTTTAAACATAATATTCAGTATAATATGAAAAGAATAAATCACATAATTCCATTTAAACATTCAAATTAATATTCTAATAGTAGAATAATCACATGTAATATCAATAAATAATCTCATAATGAGGGATTGAATAATGCCTAACATCATAGATACACTGCCAAGGCCTCATGCCCAGTCCGTACATATGTTGGTAATACATTAGTCAAAACCCAAAATAGATTGTCTCATGAGAACTACTGATGCATCAAGGGGATTTCATTAATCAGTTCCCAACCAGTAGGGCTTTCATTAAGTTGTTCCTAACTATTCACTTACTGAATCCAATTTATTCATCATATCAAAAGGATTAAACACAACCAATATAAACATTAATAATAAATCAATAATAAAAAATGTTAATACATTTACCAAAAACCATGAATGGTATCAAAATAGAACATCCACAATCAAACATTCCATAAATCATTCAATACAATATGGTAGATTTTATCTTATGTAATGAAAAAAATGTAATCATAAAATCTATAAACGGATTTTAACGTAGATGAAAATAATTTAATAAAATCACTAAAACTCGTTAAGAGAAATATACCTTTTTATTTTCAAAACTTTAAAATTCCACGTAATTTAAAAAAGAAGACATTTTAAATGATATTTTGGAATAAATGTTTCCCATACCACTTTGAAACTTTTTAATGGAATTAAAATTTTAAAACATTCACACCCATAAGAATACATCCTTATAATAACTTTGAAAACATGGATACTAAAATGAAATATTAAAAAGAATAAACATTAAAACATATAAAACATTGCTTTAGTTAAAGAGTATGTTACATAGAACCTTAAAATATTATTTTTTGAAAAAATTTCAATGTAATTAAATATTATAATTTAAATTTATTGTATAATCCTTTTGCATATATATAATTAATTATGTAAAATAATATTAAGAATATTGAAATAGTGATAAAATTAATTCATTAAATATTCAAAGCATACCATAAAACATTTAATATTTAAATAATAATCCCAATATATTTAAATGAATATTTAAATACCATGAAGATAAATGTATTCATTATACCAAATGTATTAGGAGTACTACATACACCATACACAAGAAATAGATGGTGAACATGGCTAATATCCCACTAAAATTAAAAGTGAGAAGGAATTCCCTTACCTTAGGTCAGATACTCTCTGTACGTGTCCTAAACTAATGTATAATGGTTTTAAACATATTATTAAATTCTACCAGAAACATAATAATTTTAATGATATCATATATGATTCATTATGATATTATATTATCTATTTATAAATATTTTCTTTGTTTAAGGAACGTTTTAGGTAATAATATTTTTGTTTATCATATATATTTTGACTTATTATTATTGATTGTATTACTTAGATAACAAATTACGTACTTCTAGAATGTATATCATGATTTATATATCATATATATTCAGTATATAAAAATATATATAATATATATATATATATTTAAAAGTGAATACACTGTTCATAGAGACGATAGGTCGTACGTATGCAACAAATTTGTTTAGTTTTCTTATAGTATTTCATGGAAGTAAATAAAAGATACGAATATATATATATATATAATTATAGTAAAAAAACTATTTCATATAATTCATACTTATCTATTATATATATATTTTTATAATCACTCTTGAGTGGTTAACATGGAATATAAATCTCACCGCGTGGTGGAGACAGTAAGTCGTACATACGCCTGAGAGATGTTATCATTTACTTATTATGAAAGAAAATAGATGGTATTTTAATTATATATAATAAATAACATTTCATATTGTTCATTTTTATCTTTTATATTCATAATTATACCTATCAAAATAATGTATTTATTAAAAAAGGTTTGCAATACGTTATAGAGATGGTAAGCCTTATGTACGCATGGTGATCTTGTTTTTTGTGGGATGGCTAAAATGAGGAATATGGTATTACCATAATAATAAAAAAATATCATCTTATTTTATATTAGGGATATATTAATTTATTATAGATACAATATTGGAAGAGGATGTTTAAGAATAAAAGAAATTAAATTAAATTGGTAAAATAAGTATCTCTTCTTCGAGTATATCCTTTTTATTAGTAGAAGAGGACTTCATAATATGGATTTGTATCCAAATTATGGATCCTTTTATGAAGTTATAGAATTTTGGAGAAGAAATAGGAATGTTTTGGCTGATCCAAATGGATTTAATAGTGTGAATAAATGATAAGGAGAGGTTCCAATTATAAGAGTGGGGAGAGGCACTTTAGGATCCTCTTAAAATATTAAATTAATATAAAATAATTTTAAAATAAAAATTAATCCAAGGTAATTTTTAGAGGATAATATGAGGATGAGTAAAAATCCCCAATAAAAATTAATTTTATATATGTTATGTTCATAAATTTCACATTATATTTTTTCATTAAACATTAGTTAAACAATTTATCTTTTACCATGATGACTTTTAATTTTTACACAGTAGTTTTAATATAGTTATTATAAAATGATGAAAAAATCGAAATTGGATAATTTATAAAATTTTTAACATTACACTATTTTGTAGCCTAATTATATATTTTTTATGAATCTTATATCATTTTAAAAGATATTATTTATTTTAAAATCTCATTTATAACAATTTTGACACTATTTATCACTTGACTTTAAAAAATCACAACAACTTGATTACTTTGAAAAAACATCATTAACTCTTACTAAAATATAATATTAGTTCAAAAAATTCTTGTATCGAAAGGAATGTTTCAAATGATATTTATTTTAATATTATTAATATCATTTATTTGATTATTCCTTAAATAAATTAGGTACTATATCATCATTATGTCACTATTAAATTTAATTTTATATTTTATAAAATTATAAACAATTACTATGATGTAGATAAATATTGATTATTTATAATTAATATTTATTTTTGACCATATCACTCGTATAAAATCATGTTGAAAATGATATAATTATTAAAATATGGATATGAAATTTTTAATTCTTTTTTATATAAAAAAAATAAATTTTATAATATTACACATGTGTCTTAAAAAGGATATTATTTTTAAACTATGTTTTATTTTAATAGAAAAAAACTTATCCAATAAAATTAAAGAAATTATTAGGGTAATTTTATATTATTATAATATTATTTTGACCTTTATATACCCTATTTATCTTTAACCATGGTAAATAAGAATCAAAAGTTACTATTCACTAAAAATTAGTTTGATCCTATTAGGACACATTTTCCATAATAATTACAACCATGTATTCTCGTTTTTTGAAATTCAATTCACAAAAGTGGTAAAAACTTGTTTAATTATAATCTCACTGATGTGGCTAGAAAGAGGGTAAAAGAGGAATTCAAAAGTACAATAAACTTTTATATATAATTATATTATAAAAATGTGTCCAATCATAGAAATTGTATTAATATATTCTTTATTTTTCTGTTGTGACATTAAAGACTGTTTAAATTAAAATATATTTTTAAATGAAAACATTTTTTATTAAAAACTGTGCATTATTTTTCACTATTCAAAAAAAATTAAAACTTATCATAAAAATAACAAAAAAATTCCACCTAAGATAATTTTTCTATTATGAATTCAAAAAATTAAGTATATTTTAAAAAATAAATTTTTTTATCATTCATAATATTGATAATACTTTTCATAAATACTTTTTAAACTGCTAGTTTGATAGATAATAGTGTGATCGGACTTAGTGTTGTGTACAATGAAAGTTATCTAATTTTTTTAAAATGATTATGTACCGTGAAATCATGGGGTGTTACATGTGCCACATCTCAAAATCATATGCCACCCTACCTAGCCTATCAACTATGCTTGAAAAAGGTCACAACTCATATGAAACAAATCTCTACTCCATCTCAATACAATATGAGGACTCACATTCTGACAGGCCCATTATAGGGTCTTACCTAGACATATTAATTGTGAAATTAAATATTATAATCCTACTAATGGGCACCAATCCTCATTGGTATCTACAGGTGGGACTACCCCCCTTGGGGACCATAATCAAATTGATCAATATATAACCAAATCATCATTGACATTCCATGTTTAATATCCATTATCATATGGTTTCGTTTAGTATAATTAAATCAAGAAAATATATAGAAAAACACCATATATGTAATTTTTGACAGTTTAAATGACCAAAACTATTTTCCAAACACTAATAAGTAGTCAATCCAAAAGAAATCCAGTGAATACCCTAACCAACTAGAGTCTTTATATATCCCATACATTGAGGGACAATATAGTTTCCATGGATAACCTCACTGTAGATCCATATAATTTTTCATCAAATAAAATAAACTGTATTTATCTATAAATAATTACACCAAATTTTTATATGAGAAACATTATATATGTTTTTATTGACACTTTAAAAAACTGAACCCAGATCTTCAATGATTTCAATCACACACATCAATACATATGTTTTATGAATCCTATGTTTTAAATGAGAATCATGTGTATGAGCCTCCTAAAAGTGATCCAATATCCCAAAACTAATAATTCATAAATCCTAAAACCCACATTCATCACACTTATTAAAATAATTAAAACATAAATTTTAAAGCATGAACAATAATCCATCATCCTTGGAAACTCAGACTCTTAGTTGAAAAAGGTGTTTTTATGTATTACTCTGAGGTCTATTATAAGATATTGGAAATTCATAAGTTTCTTATCTAAAATATCCATTAAATTTAGACAAAATATCTCTAAGTCACTCTATGATTTAAATCAAAAAGTTATGTTATGCATTTGTAACATCCTCATACTAGTTTATTTTGAATCACCACTACAATATGTATCCATGTGACCTCAGATAATCCTCCCTATTTTATAGAGCCGTTATTCTAGTAGTGGGGTTATAGGGTAGTATAATGAGTATACTATAATAACAGAAAATTAAATAATTATAGAAATACCCAAAAAACATCAATAATAATAATTAGTGTATGACTGAACCAATGAAAATATTACATATTATCCCAAATGAGCAGAGAAGTATATTTTCATATAGACATAAAATTATTCCATCATATAATTGATCACCTATCCGGTTGATTACATATAAAAGAGAAATGAAAAAGGATATAATACTATAAGATCTAATACATCCCTGATCCATAACTCATTCGTCATTTGTCTTTATCTATGTTTTCTATTTGAAATATCCAAACTTAGGCCTTATAATATGATTAAGTCTTCTCATGTACTCAAGTACCATGGATATCTGAGTAGGGAGTGAGTAAAAATCTATAGGAAACCTTTAATCAGATCCTCAATATAATTTTCAAATTATGTGTATGTGCACATGTTACTTTATAAAAAAATAATATATATACTAATGTGTAAATATATAACCATTTTTAATCCTCAACTTCTAACATGACACTTAGGATCAATCCAAACGAAAATAGGCTAGTGAAGAAGTACCTTTGTCATGTCACATAACCCTTCAATCAAATTCCAGGCTCTTGAGTGATTCATAGTAGAAATTACTATGAAATATATTAATATCAATCTAAAGGGTTATATCAAAAAATAATATCCAATGAACCCAATAGTATACTGATCACTAGAGAGACAGGGCATCCCTACAAGATTATATCATGTATACCTCTTATGTAACAAACTAATATTTCACACTTTGTATTTTTAAAATATATTCAATCTTTCTGATAGATTACTTTTCACAAATCACCAAGCGTAAATGAAAATCAAAACAATATTATTTTAACACAACCATTATAAATAGCTATTGAAATAGAAAGAGTGAATGAAAATAAGTAAATTATAAAAAATATATTTCTTACACATGATTATTAAATGAAATAATTAGTCACTAATTAATTATATATTTAAAGAAAATACAACTAAACTTAAAGGATGTGTCTTTAAAAAACTATTCTTATGCCCACAATGATATTTTATCTTAACAAATCATATTAATCACAAGTAGTGAAATATATTAATGAAATTTTTATGTTATATATTCAATTAATTTTTTTTAAAATTAATTGAATAAATTTTATAGGCATAAAATAAGAATTAGTCCAATATTATTCATAAAAAGCCATATTTTTCTAAAGGGTAGTTTTACCACCTTTTAATGGAACAAATCATTTAAAACTAAAATTTTACGATTTCATAAGTTAATTTGAAAAATAAAATTTATTTTTAAAATAATGATACCAAAATTTTATTAGGTTTATTTATTGTTATTTTTCAAATAAGATACATTTTTGATAAAAAGTTAAAAGTAATAGATTTTAATTAAAAACTCTTTGTTCATATAATTTATTTAAATAATTTAAATATGTTTTATGTTGGTATAAAATTATAATTATGTGAATTATACATAAATAAATTAAATTTTTAAACATTCAAATAATTTATTTATAATTTTTTAAATGGAATCAATTTCATATTGAAATTGGATATAAATTTTTCTCAAACTTAGGAACATTTCACTTTAAAAGTGACTTTTTTTGTTTTTTCTGCATGATTATATTTAAATATAAATTTTCAAATCATGTGAATTGAATTAGGATAAATTAATTCCATATTTTTAATAATAGGTTAATTTTATTAAAAAACTATATATTTTTTTCATATAAAAAAGTTATTGTGGTAAAATTTTATTTACTACAGTATAAGTAAAATAGTTAAAAGGGTTAATGTTGAAAGGTAAAAAATTATCATACCTCAAGATTTGAAAATTTAATGTTTGTTTAATGTGTTTATAGAACCTAAAAATCCAAAAAAAATATAAATTTTCACCCAAAGTTGTTGAGATTAAGATCATCTCAATGTGGTTGGATTTAAATACAAAATATTAATTATTTTAATCACTCACACCTACCTCTCCTTAAGTATGAATACCTCCCATCAAAAACTTATTTAAATGAAAAATACTTTATTATCCACAAATAACAACCCATAACTCTCCTACTCACACTCACCACATATTTTGTCTTTGTCTATCACCAAAATACCAAATCCATGGTCCCTTAGGGTCTCTAATGGAGAAGATATTGAAGAGATAATTTTCTCATAGTACGTATCTTAATTTATTTTATTATTACACTCTCTTATCAAGACATTAGTTACTCATTTAATAATAATTAACTAATATTTTACATACTGGGATTTTATTTTTATAATGAAATATCATATATACATAACTTTTATTAACTCCTCTTATTTGAATAGTTGAAACAGTTGTCCAAATTATTTATGTTAATTACCTCTATGAATAATGTGTTCATTTGTTTCTCATTACCACATTCATGGATTGACATAAAAATATTATTAATATTAAGTAATATTTTTATAATTATATTATATCTTATTTCATGTTTTGGATCTAATATATACATGTAATAGTTAATAAAATGAACAAGTTCATGATGTCCAGAAAAACAACCAATATAAACTATTCATTTATCATTAAAATCCCATGTAATTAATAATCCTTATATGTGAAATAAAAATAATAAATGGGACCATATTAATATATGAAATTTATTTATTACTATCTCTTTATAGTAAGGGATTTTTATTTCCATTTGGATCAGGAATACATAATCATAAACTAAGAAATCGATGATGAAAATCCTGAAAAGAACTCACCCAAAACAATTAAAATCATGAAATATTATTAATTAATAGGTGGTTAAATGTTTTATGAATATAATATAAGGTTTTATAATTATAAAAATGGTTCTTTATTGAATTAATAACACTATTTAAACCATTATAGATGAGGTTCATGCATGTAAAAATAAATTGAAGTGTGAGGTAAGAATTTCACATCTCACTTTTTATCCTATAAAATATATGCCATATCACCCACTAATTTGTTATGTGTTTTGTATGTATAAATACATTAAATATATCATACAATTAATCTCATTTAATTCTTGGTATTAATTATTTCACTTGATAGTTACTACTTTTATGGTCATACGATTCGACTGATTGCAAAGTGGTAAGAGAATTTTTAACCAAATTTCCATTATTTGGGATAACGTTATACTTATATGATTATGTCATAGAAAGTTTTTTTAGATTAATTTTGATTTTATTATATTTTATTTACAATATCTAAGTCTATTTATATTAAATACACATAATCTATTAATTTTATAAATGCTCACTTCATTGATATGATATATATATGGGATTTTCTTTTAAAAAACAATCTTTTTTATGTTCCCATTAAAAATACCTTTTTCATCAATGTCCATTTTTTCTAAAACATATTATGAATTTTTTTAATGATTAGATAATTATTTTTCTAAATACATTTTAATCATGTTTTTATTATAATTATTTTGAATGGATTATTATTTTTTCATTTTCTAAGCAAGTTTCTTTATGACTTTTCAATAAAAATACAGAAGTAATTTTTTAACATAATAAGAAAGAGCATATTTTCCCACCATATTGATTAATAAATTAATTTAAGCTTAGTATTAAATATTTAATGTTATGTTAAATGAAAATATTTTTCTTTATAATTTCAAGGAATCTATAAAAAAGTTTTCAAAATGAAAGTATATTTTTCTAAAAATTGATTCATGTGATATCTAATTGTTTTCCATTTAAGATAACATTATTTGATTTCAATTATTAATTACTGGTGATATTGTTCATGGACATTATCCTTATTATTTTTATGTTTGTTTTATGATTATTGGTGAAACCTATTTCTTTTCCATGGGTAATAATATTATAAAATGTTTACAAAACTTATTTTTTCATGGGTCCAAATATGATGAATTATTTCAGTTCTTATGGAACAAACATGTATGGTTTTAACTATTTGATGGGCGAGAACTATATATTCCTCCAATACATTGATTAATGATATTATATCACATTAGATTCACATGATTGGAATGCATATTGAACATGGTTCAGATCGGACTATAATGGGATGCGAAACGAATTTAGTAAAGGATGTTTTCCACCTTGATGTCATGGGGGATAACACTAGTCTACAATGATTATTTGGGGGAGTAAACACATTACACTATGATAGTCTCGTAAAAGTTACCTTGAATAATAATGAAATTATGTTCTATGCTTATGTGTTTTCCACAATTCCTTGTTTTATGTCAATGATATTATATTATGATTCATGTATGTTGGATTGTTATGATTTATTCTACAAATAAATATTATGTTATTTGATATGAAGGGTATGGTTTTCAAATTATATGTTCATATTCATATAACCTTGTTTATATTTCATTATTCACACCCCCTTAATGTGAATCTGAGCTCACCATTTTCATATTTTACTTTTCGTCGTGATACAAAGAAGTTAATTAAGTTTGAAATGAAAAAGGGTTATTATTATAAATAAATAACCGAGGGAAATATAGAAATTTTATGAATAAGATGTTTTTATTTTCATGTTTCAAAATAAACTAAAACAATAACATTCTAATGTAGTTTTTTGTAATAGTAATATTAAACTACTTTAATGAAATATTTATTTATGAAAAGGGTTAGATTTATAGTTGGTATAAGAGAAAATATTTAGTTAACCATGAAAATAGCATGATATAACCATAGTAGGAATCTTTTTTGTATGTGCGGAACACATTCTGTGTGTTTTGGTTATGGCAATGAATAACCTATGATTAAAACCAAGATATCATGGAGAGAAATTTTATAAGTACTAGTAATCACCCTTGTGTACGCATGACATATTAAATTAATGGTTTTTATTTCATAAGATAATGATATTTTTAAGTGTTACCCAATAATATTAGTGTTTAATATTTTTGAATCACAAAGTATTAGTATATAAAAAAGGAATAGAAGTGGACAAATTATATGCACACTAATAAAATAATTGAAAAGAGAAAGGATATATTAAAAGTGATTTATAATTTTGGAGGGAGATTGAAAATAATTTGAAAATGCATTCTAGTAATGCTTGTTGGCTATAGTGGGTCGATACCTAAGCTTCGCTTTACTACATGCCATCACATGCCTCAACCAACAAGCAATCCAAACATGCTCTATAGAAAGGGTAATGCATGTAGTGTAATTAGAAGTAAAATACAAATATATTGTAGGAGTGGTTGTAATAATAAAAAAATTGAACTATGAAAATGAATATATATAAATCATAAAATAGTGGTACATAATAACATGATACAAGTTAAAAGAATTTTTGAGAAATAAAAAACATAGGTGAAAATATTTAGTTAAATTAATACGGAATGAAAAATTATTTTTGGAATTATTGATGAATAATTAAATACCATGGTTGGAAAAATGATTTGAATGGATATTTAAAATTTATATCCTTATAATATATGAATTTGGAATGAAAGTCATGTAACTAAATATTATAAAATCAAAGGGCTGGATAAACAGGATAAATGATGTTAATGTAAATACATGTGAAGGGTGTGACGTCCCATTGACCATTAGCGAAGAACCTTTCATGAAATGGCTTGATCCAAATACAAAGGCTACAACATCAATACTCTGTCAGTCTATGATTCAGTGGCATGGACTCCATAGAATATCCTTTTATAATAGTGTTGTATATTCATTGACCACAGTTCCTAATAATGCCTCATATTAGGCCAAAATGTGGATTTGTTGCAAAAAATTGAACTTGAAGGCTTCATATAGGTGGATTTTAGGGGCTTTAGATGTGAGTTTCAACTTCAACAAGGGGTTATTCAATGGTTTTTAATCAGGGAATATCATTAAGAGAATAGTTTGTAAGGGTGCTCCTACAGATACTGGACACGGGATAAATTATAAATGAACTATGAACAAATTAATTGTTACAAAAATTATAAAAAATTTGCGAACAATACTCTAAAAAGTATATATTTTTAATAGTGCAGATAAATTTCCATAAAAATGATAAATTCTAAATATTCAAGGAAATAAATTATTAGATAGTGTCAAAAAATAGATCACCCCGAAGGATACTGTTTTCTACTTAATGAATAATACACCACATTTAACCAACGTGAAGAAAGTATATAACTAAATATGTAAATGTAAAAACACATTATATAATAGGAAATTATAATACATGATCTATAATAAATATAGGTGATGACAATGTGTTAACAAAAATAGGAAAACATAATACATAATGTCCATTAGAAAGTAAATAGAATAAAATTTTCATATTAGTAAGAGGGGTTCAATTTGGTTAATAAAAACTACAAAATGGCCTATTAGAAATTATTTATGAAGAGGATTTAATTATTTATATAAACTGGGGAGTTATTTTTTTATTTATTAGGGGTTCAATAAATGAAGGTTTTAAAAAATCATTCGCTTATATAAAATAAATTATAGAAAATAATTTCATTAACATTCATTTGATATTAGGGAAAAAATATGGATTTAAAAGATAAAGATTCATAGAAATTGTACCTTTAGAATCAATAAAACTGGTATAATTAAAATCATCTTCATTTCTTTCTAATAAGTCTGTAGAATGTTTTCATTCATTCAAAATCCTAGAAATGTAAAATTCAAAATATTGGAAAAAAATTTCAAGATCCCACATTTATGAAAAATAAACCCTATAACATGAAAAAAACAAGAATTTATAGATGATATCATGGATGAATCAAACATATTTCCATATTATCTTCCTATAGAATCATAAAACATTGTTAGAATAAGTCTTATAGATAATACTAATTAGTATATTTCACATTTCGGAAATGTATTTTTACAAAATACTTGATCCAATATCAAATTTTCTAAATTGAGCTAGTCAGTATTATAGAGAAATAATAAATGTGGTCACTAAATCACACATGTAAAATTAAAAATAATGGAAAAATTTATCAAGATCCCACATTCACGAAGAAATAAACCATAAAAGATTTAAAAAAAATAAGAATTTATAGATGAAATCAAGGATGAAGAAAATTTATTTCCATATTATCTTCCTATAGAATCACAAAACATTCTTTGAATAAGACTTGTAGATAATAAAAAAATTTATATTTCACATGACAGAAATGTATTTTTAGAACATAACTAAGATAATTTATAATTTTCTAAATTGAGCTAGTTAGTCTTATAAGGAAACAATATAAGGGGTCACTAAAGAATACATGTATTGAAGGAATAAAAATAATATCTAGTAACAATCCAATATATTTCTACAAATCATATTTTCTTAGGATTAAAACCATCAAAATCACCAATGCAGTCCTCATGTAAAGAAGTGTCCTCCTGATTATGTGGGAACCAAGAAATTATATATTCAATTTATAATATTTTTTCATGAATATCATAAAAAATTATAGGAATTATAATGATAGGGAGTGGATTTTTCTGTCAAAAATTTAAATCAAATTAAAATAGTACTTTAGTATTTGCAAATATATCAGTTTATTAGTTCCCAGATAGAATAAAAGAATATGAAATAGCTATATGAAATGAACTATGGAGGTCGACTTTAGACATGATTCAGTCACATGAACTACTCATATGAACATTTATAAAAACTTTAATTATGTTTATAGGAAATAACGCCACTATGTCAAAAAAATGAAATTTATGAGACAATATCAGTAATTGAACTAACATTTTGTGTTCTAGAAACTCAATTGCAAAACCCCTTTATAAGACATCTCACAAAAGGGAAAACCCCTCATCAATATCAATAAACAACATATTGATTTCATGAAACTTATTATTCACTAAACTATAAATAGAAATATCATTCCATGTATAAATTGTGAACATCACAAATAGAAAATGATAGAACTATGTTACAATTCATTTTAAGAAATTATTCACTAAAAACCCTCAGGGATGTGGAATGTGTTAAAAAAATATATCACAAAGATCAGAATTTATTACTATCTAAAGACCATAAATTTTTGGTCAATCTTAATTTTTTGAGGTAATAGCAAATATTAAACACATTTTATCCTTCATATATATAATATAATCTTTTTTAAGATTTTTTCTTCAATGTCAAAAGGCTGGTCACCAACCCAAACTACTGTTATACCAGGAAAATCGACAAGGGTAACATCAAGAATGTATATCAACTTCTCTGGAGTACCTTTAGGCTAGTATTTATGTTTCTTATGTGTTTTATATGGTTATTATTTTTCCATGTTCTCAAGAAAACACAAAACATTTTGGATAAAAAACATAAAGAAAAAACACAAAAAAATATAATGATATGCCACATAATATTTAATATCTTTACAAAATATCTACCACAAACAGAACATGTTATAAATATTAAATGATTAATAGTGTTTGAAGTTAAAAAAATAAAAATCATTATAACCATAAAATTTTAATGAGATATATTACACGAAACCTAAAATTTAAATTCATCATATAATACAATCCAATAAATAATATTAAGCTCAAATAATGATAGAATATACAATGAAGGAATGATGGGAAACAATATATATAGAAGGATTTGAAATAATGAACATTTATTATGTAAGAACAAATTCTTACAAATAATAATATTGATAAAGAAAAACTATTCAAATTAATAAGTATATCAAAAAATACATGAATCATTGATTTCTAAGAAGATGAAACAATAGTGAGAAAAATATATTAAACACTAATGAAAAAATATATTACAGAAACACTAATAAGAAAAAATAAAAAGGATAGTGATTAATATTTAAATCAAATATTAATTACTTACAAAAAAATTAAATGAAACATTATATAAATAGAAAATGGAATAATAGTGAGAAACTATTTCCTATAATCTTTTTTACCATTATCACAATAAAAAATGGAGATAATGAAAAATAAACCTGAATCAAAGAAGATAAGTAAGGTCCTTAGGCATAATTTTAAGCATTATGTAAAGTAAAATCATTGTATATATTATGAATAACATTGAATTTTGCAGAAGGTGCAATAAATAATGAATATGTGAATAAATACTTGTTGCCTGAATGAAATAGATGCTTGAATTTCTAAATAAAAAATTATGATGTACTGTAATATCATCTGAAAATTTTGTAAGAAAATGGAAACACTAAAAATTATAGATTGGAGATAAAATAAATTCATAATGTTTCATGAATACACCGCTTAGGGGTGTGGAACCCACATATAGAAAACATGTCTTTTACTGAAGCTTTTCTAATAAGAGGAAAAGTGAAGGACCAAAGCTACGAAATGCATCAAGAGAGGAACAAATATCATTGTTTAATATATTGTACACAGATATGTGAATATTTTTTGGGTTCTGTAATAGAAAACACTTAGAGATGATGGAAAATAATTACCAAATGATTGGGAATGATGCAATGGTGATGAACTCATTTACAATTTTTTAGATGAAAACAAAATATAATATAAGATGCTAATTAAAATGGAAATACATAATGTTTTAGAGAAGAGAGAAAAAAAATTAGAAGATATGAAAAATAGAGCTTTTGTAGTGCATCAAAAATTTATGGTATATGAAGCTAAATAAAGGCAATCAATAACTTGGTGACTGAATTAATTAGATACCCAAATTCCAGACTAAAAATAGATTTATTGTAATATCTTATGAAAAAATCATCTACCTAGGGAAAAAAATAGTATTCTAGAGATATATTTAATAGAGGAGGTATAAATGAGAAGATACCGTATGCAGAATGTGTTGAGATGAATGGGTTTCATATTTGAATTTGTTCCTTGTGGATTTGGGATAGCGAAGAAGGTGCAGTATAGGGAATGGTTGACCTATCATCTAGTTCAGTGATGTGGCTGCGGGATGTAGAGTAGGGAGACTATTCGTTAGAGGATGTGTGCGGTAACCGTAGGTGTAGGTGACGAATATTACCGGAGGGAAACAAAATGCCTGAGAATTCGGTTGATAGTGGAATTTTCGAGAAGAGTGGAATAAAGGAGGTGTCAATGTTCCGCGGTGGATGTGCAGCAGAACCATATTTGGTGGCTATGAAAATCACGCGTGGTAGGGGTACAAAGCGGAGGAAATGAGTAGGGTGGATTGGGAAAAAGTAAATAAAAATAAATAGAAAGTGACATGGAAACGTATATTGGTACAATATAGAAAAATAACCTATTATCAATGGTTTAAACCGATTCTTTATGCTTTGGTTTCGGTTGTAGGAAACTGCCATTAAATTGTGCGTAAGGAAACTTTTAGTGGTGGTTATATTCGTTTTGCAGTGGTTTAAATTAATCGGCATAGTTGCCTCATTTTGCTGTGGTTTGAGGATTTTTACTGAACGTTTTATAGCTGGTGGATCTCTTTTATTGGTGGCGGTAATAACCGCCGTGAATAAAAAACACCCCCTCACCAGAAAAGTGTCACTAAAATAATCAAAACCACAACAGAATAAACGAGGATGGTGGGACTATAGTAGTTGTTTTAACTGCCACTACGAGAAAAGTATCTATATTTAGCAGCAATTAAAACCACCGCTAAAATTTTACTAGATTCATTTAGTGGTGGTTAAAACCGCCGCTAAAAGATGATCTGAAAAAAATAGCATCTCTACATCCCCTGCACCAGTCCCCTAAAAAAGAAACCATTCTAGGAATACAAATAGTGTAACAGAATACATACTACTCAATATAAAAATATATTCTTAACTGAGAACAATCAAACACATCTTTCAGTAATGGAATGCAGATATAAATATCATATGGCCATTAGACCTTTAAAAAAAATTATAAACAAGAATGTCTTTCATATTTCATGAAAACAATGCCAAGCCTAAGTTCAACCTATTCCATCCATACCAGTTCCAATCCTGACATAATAATTCATATCAACATATATCCCACTTGTAATATATAATTAATTGTGTATGATATACGTAATTTATGGTCATTCTCTCATATAGTTATTCTTATCTTATGCTTTCATATTTTTATCAATTGATATCTTTTTCATTTACCCTTAATGAACATCTGATTTGACACATTCTTTTGTTTCCCTAACCTTTCAGTTATAATGAACTACTACCCAACCTGTGAATTAGAATGAAATGATCAATCAATTACACGTTCACATAAAAATAATTTGAATTTTTTCCAAAATTAATTCTTTCAAAATTAGTTCATACAAGAATGGACTTATATTCTATAAAAGTGAGTACTAGTAATGCATAGTGGAAAAATAGTGCATGCAGTAGTCCTGTCAAAATTACTTTCTATATTAGTGAAAACAAGTAATTTATACTAGAAAATAAGTACATATATGAATATGTATATTGGAAAAAATAAAATTAGTAATATATATAGAGAATAAAAAGAGATTCCATGTATAAGAAGATAGCACATCCTTTAGCAATATAAATTAAAAATTCACAAAGAGAAACTACAAGCATAAACTCATGTGTGCAATTATGTCATGAAGTTAATTTTATGTAATTGTATCATAATTAATTATTCAAAATCACCTTGCCTCTACCTCTATTATGATAATATATGAAATGAATTGTATGTTAACTCTACAATAGGGATTCCCATGATGTGGTTTAGATTCTATGAGGCTTGTTGGCATGTAATCTTTTCCAATTCCTTTATTATGATCTATATATAATCATGTAATTTAGTCTATCATCACACCCAACCCATGATTCTTGAGTCCAAGGATGTCCACAAAATGTACAAATATGATTGAATGAGAAGCAGCTATATCAAAAAAATTAGATACTAAAGTGGAAGTTACCGAAATAGTACCTCTCACTATAGAATGTCCAACACTCTGTTCCTCACAAATTGGTCTCACATTATACAATTATACTAATATGTGGCCCTATGATATAGACTAGATACCGTGATCAGGTCCTCTATGCTAGTGATGTACGTCTTGTGTCTGGATGCTTTGAACATGAACACTACTTCAGACTGATCGATTGACCAAACAATATCTCCCTTCCTATCACGAAGCTAATTTCCCCACTCCAAAATGTGGAATTATTGCAGACACTCACTCACTATATACTATAGTAAAAGATCTACAAAAATCCTGTAGATGGATCATCCTACTGCAATCTTCACACTCAACGTGGTTACTATCACACAGTCTCCCTATGTATCCTTACCTACCACACAAATGGTAGAAAATAAAATTACCAGCACCAATGATCTAGAAATTATTCCCTTAATGATAAGTCAAAAAGTGTCACTTCCTTCCACCAAACACTTTTCCATTTGGTCAAAAAACTGAACTACCCTGCTCTGGGACCAAAACTTATCTCGAGTTATGTTATGTAATAAGAACCTGATTTATTTTTGATATGGTGGACAACCAATATAAATTCACCTATGGTCAAATAACATGATTATGCCTGAACTCGAATCATATCACCCTAGATATATCATCCACAAGACAAATATGCACAAAAACTAATAGATAGTAAAGTGAGTAAAAAACTCCATATAAAACATAGAACTATACTTTAAATGCATAAAATATTTGTCCCTTTCAATCCTAAAATTGTATGGAAAAAAATACTCATAAAAAATGAATCATAAAAAATGAATCATCATAATAATGAATCGAAATATATGGTGCATACCAAACTCAAGAAATCAAAACATGAAAGGAAACATTATAAATCAATAAAATGCATAAAAGGAATCTATTTTCCACACATGAAACATATACAAACCAAATTTTCCCTTATTTGTCCAACACATCAACAATACAACTACTCACGTTCTGAGGATGACCACATCTCGTCACCCTCTCCACCTCCAACTAAACTTTCTGTTGTCACATGTAAGAACATTATATTGAAAATTCTATACTATTGCATATTAATATTTAAACATAAAACCAGTAAAAGTTTGAAAAATAAATGATTTTGATTTTTTGTGATTTACCTGCTTACCACCAGTCGATGCACTACCACCGGGGGCATATCTACTCATCTGCTGATATATATTAGTCATCGCTTTCTGCAAAGCGGTTATCTGAGCCCCTTGGTCTTGAACAGTGGTTCGTAGAGAAGAAATATTACTCTACGAATCATCAGGTATGGACTGACTATAATTTGGAGTAGATGTATCTAGAATCCCTGGTGGCCTGGAAATGTCCTCAGATGGTACGAGTATGAAACCCATCCCACACACTCTACCAGAATGCTCCTTCCCAAAGACTTTATCTACCGGGTCATCATAGGAGACTGAGTAGGAATTCCCATGATTGACATCCCATAGTTATTAAATTTTTACCTATAAATAAAATATCAATATATATTAACATAGTAAAAACTGATAATAAGTTATTATAATAAAAAATTGACTTCATACCCCAACTTCTTTTGCAAGCTCATTAACAAAACATCCATTTGATTTTTTGTGAACATCCAATCACAGTTCAATTCGGGATGCTTAGTACATTAAACACTATGACTGCATTAAGAAAAGAAAAATCTATAATTAAATATATTATACAGATATTATTTTCTTATAAATATTTAAACTATTGAAATGATTACCAGAGTCGTTCTACTTCTAGAAAAGTTTTTTTTACCCCACAGTGTGAGGGATGACTTTCTTTGCCCAGTTTGATGCATTCTGTCTTGATATATCCTAAAATAAATAAAATTAAATATAATAGAAATGTAATCAATGTCATCTCCTCTTCATATAAATGTATAAATGTAAACTGAGGATAATATTATAATATATATTTAAATACCATCTGCTCCTCATTACAATGCATGTCAACAAATCCTTTACACTTATAATGACCCATAATTTACATACATTGTTATTAATTCATAATTGAAGCACACTTATTACAACATATAACAAAACCATGAAAGGACCGTATAGGTATAGTGTCTTTAGAAACTGGGAAACATAAAAAACTGGTTCATAAAGAATCTACATTGTCTCCCATTTATTTCATCATATCGATAGTCCCTTTTGGAATATCTTACTTAATAACCTTCTTACTGACCTAGGGAAAGAAAACATACAAATGTGTGAGCTCAAATGCTCAGTAAGGGTAAACAAAAGATATATCAATCACATCCTATACATAAGAACATAACTTTTGGAAATCTTAACCTACAAACGAAATCATAATTTCATAACATGGGATAAATCATAGTAGTGAAATGTAATCCCAAAAATCATAGCATAAAACATGAAACTTTATGGGATACACACATAATCATAGAGAATCATTTCTTATTAGTCAAGGATCATTTCCAAGACTATCTTAGTGGACAAAGTCTATTTCTGAACCGATTTCACTCCTCATTTCAGTCCTATTTCACTGAACCAGTTTAACCTGCCGTTCCAGCCATGTCTATCTAATGAGATATAAAATCTTTACCAAATTCAATGGAGAGAGATATAGGTCCCACCCATTTCATAATGATACCATTCTTATTTGTGCCACAAAATCATCAACCATACATCATAACATAACCCATGTAATAAAAATGGCAATCTTAAACATTGTGAAATCATTAAAATATTCATATAAGATAAAGGAATTCATAAAAATAATTCCATCATAACATAATCAAATCAATTTAATAATAGGGATAGAAACAGAACCCTTTATTATCTTAGATGGAAAATAATTTTGATAAAACACTTGAACTCCATTCTTTCAGGAAAATATCCTTTCTACTTCAAAAACAATTTTCCTTTGTTAATATGTTATTCAATTTTAGACTAAAAGAAGTTGATTAAAAATAAACATGAAATATTGTAATTTAAGCTTCTTGGAAATAATGTTTTAAAAATCCATTCATGTCGTATAAGTTAAAAAAAATATTCTTCTTGTACTTTTTTAGAAAAGTCAAAAAGTACATCGTACGAAAAACGACAAACGATCCCTTTCATATATTTTACTAAAAACTCACCGAATGGTAAAATTGGATATAAACTACTGTAGAAGGATATAAATATTACATATTGACAAAACATGGCTGTGGATGATAAATATTCCCCAGTAAATTCTGAAGTATAAACAATCTCTGATAAAAATTGAGATGGCATGATTTTCCCTTACCTTAGGTCCAATTTGCATCGTAAGTGTCCGAACCTCCTGTATAATGAGTTAAATAATGTTATTGACTTATTACAGAATCATACTTATTTTTATGATATCATATATGGTCATATTATTATCTTCTTATTAGTAATATTTCATTACTACCTGTTTATTCGGGTGTTTATTACTTTTTGTTCTTATGCATGTTTTGTCGAATAAATTCTTATTATTTTTAGGTTATAGATACCTCATTTCCAGAATGGTATTAGTGTAATATATATCATATTAATTCATTCAATTAATTTATATAATCATTATGCAATGAAGATCATGTAGAACGAGTCGCATCACATCATGGAGACTGTATTCTGTATGTACGCACGAGTTATGATATCGTTCCAATGATTGTGGAATTGTATTGGAGTGTATGTATACTATTTAAGAATCAATATAACTTAACAATAATTATATTAATCATTATTTACACCATTATACCCATCCAAGTAAGGTGGTGGTGGAAAATAGATTACACCACGGCGTGGAGACGGTATTCCGTACGTACGCACGCGCGGTGATTTCATTTTCTGTAGGATGGATAGATGGTGAAATAGGGTTTCTTCATACTTATAATAACATATCAGTATATTAGTGATACTGATGTTATTACTTCATAATGAAACAACTAAATAAGAAGAAGTGGAAGAAGAAATAAAGTTCAATGAATTGGTAACAGACATTAACTCTTCATTGAAACGCCTCTTAGAGATCTCTTTTTAGGGGACTAAAATTGGTCTTTGAAGAATACCAGGATCTCTAGGATGTTCCTAGGGTAGTGGATAGGGGAAATTGGCAGGGATTGGCCGAGTGTGAAGGCTCAAAGTTGTGTGAGGAAGAGGAGGAGGAGGTGCCCTTTTATAATGGAGGAGAGGGGCACCTTTGGAATAACTAAAACTATTATTTTATTATAAAGTCAAATTCAGTTTTAAATAGATCCAAAATGATTTATTTCGAAGCTAAGGTGGGGATGGGTCGAAATCCTTTCATCCAATAGAATTTAGAGAAGTTTAGGTTCCTATTTTAACCTTATCATTAAGATTTAACATTAAGTAAAATAATTTTACTTTTACCGTGTCTTCTTCTGTTCTTATACTATAAGTTTAATAAACATACTATAAGCTGACAAACGAACCCCAAGTTTTTTTATTAATATATATAACCTTATCTATGTTATTTGGAAGAACCGTAGATTTTTAGGAATAAAATAACAATTACTAATATAATATTTGTTTTAAAAACTATTTCACGTCAATTTTAACACTATTTAATAATTGATTTTTGTGAAAATAATAACAGAATGATTAGTTAGAAAAAAATTAATTAAATCAATACTAACATGTCATATTAACCTATAAAATTAGTGGAATTAATAAAAAGTCTCAAATTATATTTATTTGGGTATTTATAACATAAATTATGTCAATATTTCATTAATAAGATAATTAGTACATCATATTGGGGCATAGATAAATTAAATTATATAAAGGCTAAAAATTACAAATAAAATATGATTATGTAAGAAATATTTTTATATTTCTAATGAATATTTATAGTATAATTTATCTTATGTATAACCCTATATTTAAAATGATATACTTATTAAACTTGATTTTAACTATTTTAACCCTTCTTTAAATAAATTAATAATAAATGTCCTAATCTAATCCAAGTGGGCCTAAATGGTAATATTTTATTTATAAGGTTGTTTTTGGTCGAATTACACATGTCCAATAGAATTAGGACATGTGTTAGGATAAAGATAATATCATTTGTAACCTTAATTACCCTATTTACTTTTAACCGTGGTAAATAAAAGTAAAAAAATTACTATTCACCAAAAATTATTTTCATCTCATTGAACCACATTTTACTTACTGATATCAATTCGGTCTCTCGGATTTTTGAAATTCCACTCACAGAAGCGGTAAAATTATGTTTTATGAAAAATTCAGTTTTTTTAACTACCACTTAGTAGTTTCACTATTCATCAAAAATTGAATGTTTTCAGAAAAATACCAAAATTTCAAACTAGGATAATTTCGATATTCCAAATCCAAAAATGAAGTCCATTTTGAAAAATAAAATTTATAAAATTTCAAAAAGTGGTTATTAATATTCATAATGGCTAATTTTAATAATATTTTAATAGCATATCGTTGTTTAGTGAAACTCGGTATTCCGTACGACGCAAGCTATCGAGGAAGGTCGTGATTTCGTGTAAAGCAAGACAAGAAAGTGAAAGATTCCTTTGATGATTTATATAACATAAAAGACTCATGTGTTACATTCTACCCCCCTTAAAATGAATTTCACCCTCGAAATTCGTCACATTGTAACAAACAGATGAGGGTACCTCTTCTTCATCATATCCTCAATCTCCCATGTAGCTTCTTCTAATTGGTGGTTCCTCCATAAAACCTTTACCAAGTGAGTGGTCTTGTTTTGTATGACTTTTTTGCTATGATCCAGAATCTCTATCGGCTGTTCTTCATAAGAAAGGTCTTCCTCCAGCGGTGCAACTTCTGAGCTGAGTACATGTTAAGGATCAGGTATGTACTTTATCTGGAGAGATACATGGAACACATCGTGAACTTGAGAGAGATTCTGTGGATGCAACAATCGGTAATCTACCTTCCCAACACGATACAGTATTTTGAAAAGATCTATATATCTAGGGCTCAACTTCCCCTTTTTCCAAATCTCATGACCCTATTCCAGGGAGATATTCGTAAGAACACTTTATCACCAACTTCAAACTCTAGCTCTTTTCTTCGGTTGTATGCAAAAAAATTTTGTCGACTCTGAACTGCTCTTATTTGTTGTTGAATAGATCTGACCTTTTCTTCCATTTCATCAACGAGATCAGGTCCTAATAGCTTTCTTTCCCCAACTTCATCCCAACAAGTCGGACTCCTGCATTTCTTTCCATAGAGAGCTTCATAAGGAGCCATCTGAATAGTGGAGTGAAAGCCATTATTATAAGAAAATTTCACCAAAGGTAGGTGTTGATCCCAACCACCTTTGAAATCCATAGAGTAAGCTCTCAACATATCTTCTAGAGTATGAATTGTTCTCTCAGAATGACCGTCTGTCTGAGGATGATAAGCAGTGCTGAAACTCAACTCTGTATCCAGATTATGATGAAGACTTCGCCAGAACTTTGAGGTAAACCTCAGATCCTGATCAGATATAATAGAAAGTGGTACTCCATGCAATCTTACCACTTCCTTCACATATATCCTGGCAAGATGATCCAGAGAGAAATCCTCTCTAATAGAGATGAAGTGTGCAGACTTTGTAAGATGATCAACTATGACCTAGATAGCATTATTGCCTTTGGATGTTTTAGGAAGTCCAGTGACAATGTCCATAGTTATGTTTTCCCATTTCCAGTCAGGAATGGATAATGGTTGTAACATTCCTTTAGACTTCTGTCTCTCAGCTTTAACTTGCTGACAAACCAAGCATTGAGAGACATATTCAGCAACATCCCTTTTCATTCCATCCCACCAGAAGTACTCTTTCAGGACTCTATACATCTTCGTGCTTCCAGGATGAATATCCAATGAAGAACTATGAGCCTCATCTAGCAGCTCCTTTAATTTGGGGATGGGAGGAACACAAACCCGATTCCTGAACTTTATTATCCCATCACAATCAAGGTTGAATTCAGGAACATTTCTCACCTTCTTTTGTAACTCGACATCTTCTTTCAGTGCCACTTTAATCTTCACATGTATAGATGGTTGAACATTAATTTGAGAAAGATACGATTTTCCCCTTTCATTATAATTCCAAGATCCATCCTTTGTAAATCCATAAATATTGGATCTTTTGTGATCCTCATCATGGATAAACTCACTTGTTCTTGTTGAATTAATGCATCTGCCACCTTGTTTTTTTTCCCAGGGTGGTAATGGATTGAGCAGTTGTAATCCTTAATCATCTCCAACCATCTTCTTTGGTTCATATTCAGCTCCTTTTGTGTGAAAATATACTTTAAACTTTTATGATCAGTATAAATGTCACACCTTTCTCCATAAAGATAATGCCTCCAATTCATTAATGCAATGATTACAGCAGCTAACTCCAAATCATGAGTTGGTTAATTTTTTTCATTTATTTTCAATTGTCGTGAGGCATAAGCTATCACCATATCATTTTGAAAAATAACACACACCAATCCCTTCTTGGATGCATCACTATAGATCACAAACCTTTCTCCATGACAAGGCATTGTGAGCACAGGTGCACTGGATAACCTTCTTTTCAACTCCTTGAAATTCTCTTCACATTCCTCCATCCAAACAAACTTAACTCCTTTCCGAGTCAAATTGGTGAGTGGATTAGATAATCGTGAAAAATCTTTCACAAAACGTCGATAATATCCAGCCAAACCAAGAAAACTTCGGATCTCAGTTACTGTTTTTGGTCTCGACCATCTTTCGATAACCTCTGTTTTTGCTGGATCTACAGATATCCCCTCTTTTGAGATTATGTGACCCAAAAATGAAACTTTTTGAAGCCAAAATTCACAATTGGTAAATTTTGCATAAAGCTTCTCCTTTCTCAGGGTCTTCAATATAATTTTCAAGTGATCTTCATGTTCTTCCTTTCTCTTTGTATAGATAATAATATCGTCTATAAAGACTACCAAAAACTGATCAAGATAGTCTATAAAGACTCTATTCATCAGATCCATGAAGATAGCAGTGGAATTAGTAAGACCAAATGGCATCACTATAAATTCATAGTGTCCATACCTTTTACATAAAGCCATCTTTGGTATATCCTCCATTTTCACCCTTAATTGATGATACCCCGAATGCAGATCAATCTTGGAAAAGTATTGAGCTCCGCGTAGTTGGTCAAATATCTCATCAATGCACGGGAGAGGATATTTGTTCTTGATAGTGATCTTGTTATATTCTCGATAATCAATGCAGAGTCTCATTGATCCATCTTTCTTCTTGATAAACAGAACATGTGCTCTCCAAGGTGACGCACTAGGGTGTATAAACCCCTTATCAAGATTCTCTTGGAGTTGCTTCTTCAATTAATGCAACTCAATTGGGGCCATTCTATAAGGTGTCTTTGAAATAGGCAATGCACCCTGTACGAGTTCTATTGAAAACTCAACTTCACGATTTTGTGGAAGACCCAGTAATTCCTCTGGAAAGAAATCATCAAACTCTCGTACAATAGGAATATTCTTAATCATGAGTTTCTCACCAACCATTTGAGATAAATAACCTTCATTTAGTGGAATCAAGACCCATAAGATGGATGAAATTTCCACTGAAAGGTTATGTTCATCCTTGCATTGATAGGCGATCATAGATTGATCTGGAATATGAAATGTGACTTCATTTATTTGGCAATTGATATGAGCTCCATATAAAGAAAGCCAATCTAGGCTAAGAATCACATCAAATTCCACTATAGGAAGGATCACAAATTTGCAGGAAGCACTTTCCCAAAAACATTGACCAGAGAAGAATTATAAACATTTGAGGCGACTGTTGTGCCATTGGGGGTTGTCACAGCTAACTCAACATCAAATTGTTGAGGTAATACTGTGATATCCTTAGAAAATTATTCAGAAATAAATGAGTGGGTGGATCCAGAATCATATAAAACATTTTCTACTTTAGATTGGTTGGTAAGTGTACCTTTCACCACATTGTTATCGCACTCCACATCGCTGATAGAAATTGCATGTGACTTTCCTTTGTCTTTAGCCTTATGTGTTTGTTGACGTCGACTATCATCATCAACCCTTGGATTCGAGCATTGATTGGCATAATGCCCTATCTCCTTGCACTTAAAACATTGAAGTGTAGTAGGTTCATTCTATGTATCCCTTCCTTTGTTTGCATCATTAGACATCTTCTTCCCATCATTGAGGCATTCAAAGGCCCTATGACCTTCCTTTCCACATTTGAAACATTTACTTGTCCCTTTAAGACAACTCCATCCATGTTTATTTCCACACTTTGAGCATAAGGTAAAGCTCATCTTCTTTTCAGTGTGCTCTTTAGATTTTCCTTTGAATTCCATTTTCCTCTTCTTATCAAACCCATATAACTGATCGGTTACTCAAATCTCCATCTCGACTTTGAGAGCACATCGAACGATTTCCTCATAGATATAGAAGTCCCTTATGGCTAACGCCCTTCAAAGACTTGGTTTTAAGACACTAAAGAATCGATAGATCTTACTCTCAGGTTGGATAATAATACCAGAACTGTACCTTGCATGTGTTGTAAAATTTTCATCATAGGTACCAATATATTCATCATCCTTTTTCTTTAGTTCATGAAACTCCTTCTCCATATTTCTTTGGAAATATGAGGAAAGTACTTATTGAAAAATAAGTTCTTGAACTCGTCCCATTCCATAGACCCAATTCCATCCCTTTGCCTCGTATTCTTAATAAGGTTCAACCACTGATCAGCATCAGCTTCCAAATGATACATTGCTAAGATGAAATTATCATGTTCAGAAAATTGAAGAACTGAAAATATTTTTCCAGTAGTACTAATCCATTGTTCAGCAAATAATGGATTAGTAGACCAACTGAATGAAGGTGGACTCTGTCTCATGAAGGATTCAACAGAATGTTGCTCCTTCCTTTGCTCGTTTTGAAGTCCTGCATGATTCATAGCTTGATAAAGTTGTGTGATCATGGCTACAAGATTTTTCATTCCAGCTCCCATAATGTGTGGTTGCTCCGGGGGACAATCATTGCATTGCCCATCGTATTCCGCATTAACACGGTTCCTTCGGGTTCCAGCCGTTGACTAAAACCAAGAAGAATAGTGTGAGAAACAATAATTATAATAGGAAAACCACATAATAAAGAATAAAATATCACACTTAAGGTCTTATCCTAGGTTGTTCCTGGCCATTTCTAAAACACTAGGATTTTGTTCTATGCTTAGACTTATTCTTAGGGTTATTACTAAGGCTTTCACATCCTAGTTTTCAAACGTTGACTATACCTTACCTATCATACCAACTATAAAGACCCATACATTAAATAAATTGTTATTACATCAGAATTGTAGCACACTTATTACAACATATAACAAAACCAGGAAAGGACCGTATCAGTATAATGTCTTTAGAAACTGGGAAACATAAACAACTGGTTCATAAAGAATCTACACTGTCTCCCATTTATTTCAACATATCTATAGTCCCTTTTGAAATATCTTACTTAATAAACTTTTTCCTGACCTGGGGAAAGAAAACATACAAAAGGGTGAGCTCAAATTCTCAGTATGGGTAAAAAAAAAGAAATAGTAATCACATTATATACATAAGAACATAAATTTTGGAAATCTTAACCTGCAAAAGAAATCATAATTTCATAACATGGGATAAATCATAGTAGTGAAATGTAATCCCAATAATCAAAAATTAAAACATTATACTTTGTGTCATACACACATAATCATAGAGAATCATTTCTTATTAGTCAACGCTCATTGGCAAGACTGTCTCAGTGGAAAAAGTCCATTTCTGAACCGAGTTCACTCCTCGTTTCAGTCCTGTTTCACTGAATTGGTTTAACCTTCCGTTCCAGCCATGTCTATCTCATGAGATATAAAATCTTTACCCAATGAATTGGAGGGAGATATAGGTCCCACCCATCTCATAATGATACCATTCTTATTTGTGCCACAGAATCATAAACCATACATCATATCATAACCCATGTAATAAAAATGGGAATCTTAAACATTGTGACTTCATAAAACAATTCATATAAGATAAAGGAATTCATAAAAAATTTCCATCATAACATAATAAAATCAATTTAATAATAGGGATAGAAATAGAACCCTTTATTATCTTAGATGGAAAATAATTTTGATAAAACACTTGAACTCCATTCTTGAGGAAAATATGCTTTCTACTACAAAAACATTTTTTCTTTTCATAATATGTCATAAATTTTAAACTAAAAGAAGTTGATTAAAAATAAATATGAAAACTTGTAATGGAATATTCTTGTAAATAATGTTTTAAAAACCCATTCATGCTGTATTAGTTAAAAAAACATTCTTCTCGTACTTTCGTCGGAAAATTCAAAAAGTACCTCGTATGAAAAATGACAAAAGATTCCCTTCATATATTTTACTAAAAACTCAACGAAGGTTAAAATTGGATATAAAATACTGTAGAAGGATATAAATATTACATATTCAGGAAACATGGATGTGGATGATAAATATTCCACAATAATTCTTGAAGTATAAACAATCTCGGATAAGAATTGAGATTGCGTGATTTTCCCTTAGCTTAGGTCCGATTTGCTTCGTAAGTGTCCGATCCTCATGTATAATGATTGAAATAATGTTATTGACTTATTATAGAATCATAAATATTATTATGATATCATATATGGTCATATTATTAGCTTCTTATTAGTAATATTTCATTACTACTTGTTTATTCGGGTGTTTATTACTTTTTGTTCTTATGCGTGTTTTGTCGAATAAATTCTTATCCTTCTTTTTAGGTTATAGATACCTCATTTCCAGAATGTTATTAGTGTAATATATATCATATTAATTAATTCAATTCATTTATATAATCATTATGCAATGAATATCATGTAGAACGAGTCACATCACATCGTGAAGACGGTATTCCGTACGTACGCACGAGTGATGATATCGTTCCTATGATCGTGGAATTTTATTGGAGTGTATGTATTCTATTTCAGAATCAATATAACTTCACAATAATTATATATATTCATTATTCACACCATTAAACCCATTCAAGTAAGGTAGTGGTGGAAAATAGATTACACTACGGCGTGGAGACGGTATTCTGTACGTATGCACGCGCGGTGTTTTCATTTTCCGTTGGATGGATAGATGGTGAAATAGGGTTGTTTCATACTTATAATAAAATATCAGTATATGAGTGATACTGATGTTTTTACTTCATAATGAAACAACTAAAGAATAATATGTGGAAGAAGAAATAAATTTGAAAGAATTGGTAACATACATTACCTCTTCTTTGAAACACCTCTTTGTGATCTACTTTTAGGGCACTAAAATTTGTCTTTGAAGAAGACCAGGACCTCTAGGATGTTTCTAGGGATGTTTAGAGGAGAAATTTGTAGGGTTTTTCCGAGCTTGAAGGCTCAATGTGTTGTGAGGAAGAGGGGGAGGAGGTGCCCTATTATAAGGGAGGAGAGGGGCACCTTTGGAATAACTAAAACTATTATTTTATTATAAAGTCAAATTCGGTTTTAAGTAGCTCCATATTTATTTATTTATAAGATAAGGTGGGTATGGGTCGAAATTCTCTCATCCAATATAATTTAGACAAGATTAGGTTCCTATTTTAACCTTATCATTTAGATTTAACATTAAGTAAAATAATTTTACTTTTACCGTGTCTTCTTGTGTTCTTATACTATAGGGTTAATAAACTTACTATAAGCAGACAAACGAACCCCAAGTTGTTTATTATTAATATATATAACCTTATCTATGTCATTTATCCTAATCATATATTTGTATTAACAAAATAACTATTACTAATATAATATTTTTTTTAAAAACTATTTAATGTCAATTTTGACACTATTTAGTAATTGATTTTTGTGAAAATCATAACAGAATGATTTGTTCGATAAAAGTTAATTAAATCAATAATAACATGTCATATTAACCTATAAAATTAGTGTAATTAATTAAAAGTCTCAAATTATATTTATTTGTGTATTTATAACATCAATTATGTCAATATTTCCTTAATAAGATAATTACTGCATCATATTGGTGTCATAAATAAATTAAATTATATAACGTCTAAAAATTACAAATAAAATATCATTATATAGGAAATATTTTTAGATTTCTAATGAATATTTATATTTGAATTTATCTTATGTATAACCCTATATTACAAATGATATACTTATTAAACATTGATTTTAACTATTTTAACCGTTCTTTAAATAAATTATTAATAAATTTCCTAATCTAATACAAGTTGACCTAAATGGTCATATTTTATTCCGAAGGTTGTTTTTGGTCGAATTAAACTTGTCCAATAGAATTAGGACATGTGTTAGGGTAATAATAATATCATTTTTACCCTTAATTACCCTATTTACTTTTAACTGTGTTAAATAAAAGTAAAAAGTTACTGTTCACCAAAAATTATTTTCATCTCATTGAACCACATTTTCCTTACTGATATCAACCGCGTCTCTTGGATTTTCGAAATTCCACTCACAGAAGCGGTAAAATTAAATTTTATGAAAAATTCAGTTTTATTAACTACCACTTAGAGGTTTCACTATTCATCAAAAAATGAACATTTTCAGAAAAATACCAAAATTTCACCCTTGGGTAATATTGATATTCCGAATCCAAAAATGACGTCCATTTTGAAAAATAAAATTTATAAAATTTTAAAAAGTTGTTATTACTATTCATAACAGCTAGTTTTAATAATATTTTAATAGCATATCGTTGTTTAGTGAAACTCGGTATTGCGTACGACGCAAGCTATCGATGATGGTCATGATTTCGTGTAAAGAAATCCAAGCAAGAGAATTATTTACTTGATGATTTATATAACATAAAATTCTTGGGTGTTACAACACTGTACATTTGGTACCCCACTAGGTAGCATCTCATAAATTTGATGCATGGTCAATGAAGTATCATAGAAATCGCACCAAAATCTCCATTTGAAGTCTTTCCATTTCTTACTAAGATTTTTCAACATCCACTTTCGTTCTATCACATCAGCAACTCTACAGTAGAAGAACATCTGTATACTGAAATTCATTTTGAACATATTAGTAACATGAAATTCAATTAAACCATAATGTATTAAAATTAACTTTATTTGGGAATAAAAAACATCATTTTTTCAAATTGGAGGCATATGTCTCCAATCATCATAAGAATTTGATAGGGAAATGAGCTCCGCTGCCAGTTGGCCTAGAATCTGGCCAAGTAACCCCGTGACATCATTCGTAGGGACCCCAAATGAATCAAATGGCACGACTATCTTTTTTCCATTCATATTACAAACATCTGAACTTTTTATGTTTTTCTCCATGGTTGCATTTTTTCATCTTAAATGAGAAAACAATAAGTATAAAAAAATGCAATAAATTTATTTATATGAAAATTTGTACCTATGATAGTGACCCTCCAGTATGCCCGTGATGAACTAGAAGGGGTGCGCTGCCGCCCCACTACTGAGGGTCCTGAAGGGAGAGTTGAAGACTCAACCTTTAATGGGATACCCACAGAGGGTGTGAGAGATGGTTCAGGGGGATATGGTGCAGGTGTGTAGGCAGTTGGAGGCTCAGATGCGATGGGGAGGGAGAAAAATGGATCGTCATATGTCAGAGTAGTAGGTGAAATTGTGTAACGCTTCCTCATTGGAATTCCTGTCATTTAATCAAAAAAATTATGTTTAGAATATATATTTCAAATAAAATATGTAGAAAAAATATATTCAAAAATGATAATAGATGCCCATTACTAACAAAAAAAATTATATAGAACAATGATAATGAATGACTGTGCAAATGAAATAAGTGGTTTCTGAATGAATAAATAACTGTACATACAATCATTTTCCTCTTCAATAATGTCATTTTCTTGCTACATTACTTCATCCTGTTCATTCATCTTTGGAAGATTAATATTTTTAATATCATGATGGACAAATAATCTGCTTCTTTTTGTTTATGAGATTCAATTTCAGAGGTCAAATATTCAACTTCATCACCCGTATCATACAAATATTTTTGTATTACGTGAGAAACTACACTCCACCCTTCATCCAAAACATCATTCATATAATATAACATTTGTTCTTGAGATGATAATATATATGGATCATGCAGTTCACGGTCACCAACATCCATCAGGAGAGATAATTTCATAGAAGTAAATTTTAAGGAATCTCTTTAACACCTCTGATAATATCGACCCAATTTCATTTGAATAAAACTACAAATAAATTCCCGTGGTAGTTTAATTCAATTAAATCATGTAGCTTTCCATAGTATCCCACTTCTGAAAATGTAAATATACTATTATTCTGTGTTTTCAAACCCACTTCTCGATCGACTGTACGAAATCTAAAGCCATTCACATTGAAAGAATCGAACTTTCTAACTTGTTTTATAGGACCTCTAGCGAGAAACTTCAAATATTTTAACATCTCTGCTCGAGTATCAGTATTCATGATCCAAAAAAGAAATATAATTTATTATATGTACAAAATGTATGTGTCAAACTAATATTTGTATTTATTGCAATATTTTTGAACTTACACATCATGCAAACAATTCTATAAGATCATTATTCATAGCTTTCATTATATCTTTCTCATTTCATGTTCAGGCTCTCATTCATATAATTGTTTGTATCCTAAAATCTTCAATAAATGGATCTATAATTTTACTATTCAGAAACACAAATCTATGTTTCTGTAATAATTCTAATTCTGTCAGTGTCACATTTGAGGTCCTCCTAAGTGATCGACCAATAGCAAGAAATATTTTTGATTTCTAATGTATTTGAGATTGAGTCGATGTGTTATCAACACGTCCAACTAGATTAAATCTTTTCTCAGTATCATCCAAGTATCTGGAACAAAAGGTAAGACACCCTCATCCAAATAGCCTTCAGTAATAGAGACTTTTGGTTGAGCTTTATTTCTCACGACTGCTTTCAAATTCCAAATATATATGTGAAATAAAATAATCATAATTATGAATTTATTTAAATGCCAAAAATTGTTTACTGACATGAAAAAAATATAAATAAAATACCACTTAATTGTATACATCCATCGATAATGAAAGGTACCTCCTAATTTATCTTCCTCAAACAAATGCATAGTTAAATGCATCATGATAGTAAAAAAAGATGGATGAAAGATCTTCTCCATTGCACAAAGGGTCAATACAAACCTCTCATGGAGGTTGTCAAGTTGAAATGGATGTAGAGATTTCTCATATAATTTCCTAAAAATTGTGTAGAATTGGAGTACAATAGTAGTAACTTTTTCAGGTAATAATGTACGCAATTCCCATGGTAGTAACTATTGTAACAAAATATGTGAATCCTGACTTTTAAATCCATGTAACTTATGATTATTCAAGTCAAAAAACCACAAGATATTACTCAGATACCCATCATATACCTTCACATTCTTTAAAATTTTAAGGAATGTAATTTTATCCCTATTTTTCACTGAAAAAATTTCCAGAGCATACTTTTCATTCTCATCTGGCCAGAGATCACATATTACATTCATTACTTGTAAGTATTTGCGAGCATTGAGATGATCCTTTGACTTCTCTTGCTCATTAAGTAGTGTGAAAATCAAATTTTCATAGACATTCTTATAAACATTAATCACATCAATATTATGCCGAAACAAATTAAATTCCCAATATGAAAGTTTAAAGAATATACTTTTTTTCTTCCATTGGTGTGTTTTAATTTCACGTGACGATGCACTTCGGACCCATTTTCCTCTATCATTAAAATGACGAACCTTCCAAAATTTTGTTTTAACATTTTCATGTTGTTTCAATATTTTAGAACCAACTAACAACTTTGGAGGTGCTTTATGATCAATGAAACCATTAAATTTTTATCTGTTCAGCCGAAATATATGAGATACATCAAGAAATCATTGATGGAACAAGAAGCACCATTTTCAACTATGAGGTAGCCGTTTGAGCTCAAAATAAAATTTTCAAACAGGACAAGCCAAACCTATGTAAGTGTTCTAACTATATAAATTTCCAAGCCCAGGGAAGTCACTAATGGTGCACATTAAAGCAGTATGCATTTTGATCATTTTTTTAGAAAAATAATCAATTTTCTCAACACCGTTGCTCTATAAATCCTATAGTTCGTCAATAAAAGGCTGGAAGTATACATCAATATCATTTATAAACATTTTTTCCCAAGAATAATCATCGATATGATAAAATATGTCTGTTTCATACACATCCATAGAGGCAGATTGTAAGGGATCAAAACATCTGGCCAAATGTTATAACTGGTACTCAAAGTCCCAAATGGGTTAAATCCATAGGTAGCCAGTCCCAATCGAACATTCCTAGGATCAGATGAGAAATTTGGATGTAATTAATCAAATTTCTTCCAAGATTTTGAATCTCATGGATGTCTCATTAACTCATCATTTTTATTATTTACAGAATGAAACTTCATGTGTTTGATGGTTTTCGATGACATAAATAATCTTTGCAATCAAGGCTTCAAAAGAAAGTAATGAAAAATCATTACAGGTGTGGTCATTTTCTTCTTCTCCATGTAATTATGGTGATTTAGAATTCCAACATCACCCTTTGAGTACCATCTAGAATAAGATCATTTTTTCCAATTCTTTCTACTTGGATCCTATCCCCAATAAAGCATACAATCATTTGGAGATGTAAGTATTTTTGTATAATTTATACCATGCCTGTTAACAAATTTTTTAATATCATAAAAATACATGGGGAATTTTGCTTCAGGAAATGAATCATGAATCAATTCTAATATCATGGACATTTTCTTATTTGAAATTCCATATAGAAATTTGATATGGTAGAACTTCAACAGAAAAGAAAGCTTTAAATATTTAAAACATCCACTATAAACTCTTTTTTTCCATCATCTACTAAATCATGAAATGCATTTTCCCCAATGAAGTTTTCGTTTACATTTGGATCTAAATAATCAAGAGGAGGATCCAATGATACGTTACAATCTTGATCTAGTTGTGTTATAGTCTCAAATAAATCACTTGACTCGTTACAATTTGTATCACTCTCATCCGATTGTTCTGATATGTTTTGATGTTGATGGGGGTCTCTTGCAGTGCTGAATACATCATTTATAAGGTTTTTCATTTCATTTTCAATTGTCGTTGAAGTTGGTTGGTCATTCGGTGGATTGACATCAGTTCTCAACCTTTCTGTAACGTTCAATTCTCTATGCCAAATCCAATGAAAATATTGACCAGGGAATTGAATCAATATTAAATGATCATAAAATTAATCTCTCTTCAACCATCTTCTAAATTTACATTTACAAGATGGACATATTATTCTCCCTTCAACGGATTGATTAGAAATTTCAAAATAAAAAAACTCATTCAAAACCTTAATATACTGAGGTGAATTCCTCGGTAATGTGATCCAGCTTTTATCCACGTATATCACAATGTGCCTACATAATATTAAAAAAAAATAAAACACATAACTATTACTAAATAGGGAAAAATATTCATATATACTAGTTAAAATAATATATAAATATGTTACATAAGGTTTTCCTATATGAATACATATGGTAAATCACCCTCTAATTGTGCCATCTAAAGTAGTTCCACCACAAAGTATTAGAATTAAATTTGGAGATTAGGGTGAGTGAACAAATTCCAACCACATTACTAAACACAAGAAATTTAGAGGTTCCCCTCTCCCATTAAATTAAATAATTCTAACCATTGTTTGATGTGGCCCAATATTTAGGGGGAGATATGATCCATGGGGTGGAAGTGCTAATAAAGTATATGTTATTCAACTAAAGGAAGATCTGATTAAATCCAAAAAATCGATAAAATAAGTGATGTAATAATTATTTCAAGTCTCATTTGATATAAAATATGATAAAAACATGTCATGGCTAATCATGACTTAGCAAGTGGTGTTAGGAAACCACTTTCATTTCTTTAAAACTTGATCTAGATGTTTCATGCTGAAGAAAAGCCACATCTTAAATCTAGAACTACATAAAAAAAGGGATTATTATAAAATAAAAAGAGATTTCCAGGCCTTAACTAAGAGAATCCATGATGTCATATTGTATCTGGTTTATAACAAGGGATATCAAGCACTGAATTTTGTAGAATTAGACCACTAAAAAATAAGAGGTACCATCCATACCATCTCGTAATAATTTTTGTAAATATATTTTTATGAAGGGAGTGGGTATGAATAACATTATGTACAATAATGGATTTTGAAATGTTTCATGGAATATTCTACCATAGGTAAAGTGGATAAGAAAATTAAGGATGTTGTTTTCCCTTAAAAATATAAACGAGTTATAAACAAGACCTTATGTCATTATTCGAATGGAATAAGATGATCATGGATTATGGATCAATGTTGGTGTTGTGAAAAATTAATTTATTATGAATTATATTATTGGTATAGACTGTTAAATGAAAAATTAGAAAGAAATCAAATTCTAAAGGATAGAAATCCATATATGAAGAAGAAACATCTATAGGTTCAGAGAAACATGTATACATAAAAAATAATTGGAAATTTTGAAAATGTGACTAATGTATGATGAAATAGTATTCATAGGATTGGTCCATGTTCATATCAACCTATATATTAATAGAATAAGAAAATAAGGCCACATAAGTTAGTGAATCAATAAAAAACATCCTTAGGAAAAAGTGTAATAATATTGTTAGAAAATAACCTCCTAAGAATATTTCACATAGGGAAGGTAATAGGACTTGGAATCTAAATTTGAGAATTTTATGAAAGGTTCATCATCTATATGAACTCATAGAAATGTGAAAAGTTAGTAGTATCCATGTTGAATGTTCAAAAATTATAAAATTGAAAAAATTGACATGTTAGTTATATATATGGATGTTATAAATAAAATAATAACAAAAATAGTATAATCAAAAAGTAAAAGAATCAATTCCACAGAAAGATAACTTTATTCAATGTGTGTGGTGAAACATGAATGGAAAAACATATAGATATTGTTATAAAATAATTACATATTACCAACCACGCATAGAAATTAAACCTTATAGAATACTATTTTTTAATGAACCAACCTGGGTCCCAATGAGTATTCTTAATCACCATAGAAAAGGTAAAAGAACCTGGGTATCAATACACATAACCATGGGAGTGATTTCACACTAAAATAACAAGAAAATATCTCTCATATATAACAAGATAAATATATTCAATCAGATTACATGTACACCTATTCTCATGTGAAAAAAGGTGTTCCATCCACTAATATTCCATATAATGTACACCTTTTATACCATCAAGTTATTCTCAATCTCAATGAAATTATCAATAAAAAACATGAAAACCATAGAGTGATTCTTAAGTCACATAACCAACTCAAAGACACATGATTTGAGAGATTAAGTAGATTCCACTTCTAGTACAAAATGTGGAAGGTAAGTAAATTGGGCTCTATATTACATACCTGATATATCTCTATGATTAATATGAAAAGATAAATTTTTATTAATACTTGAAAGGTATGTAGGTAGAAATATTTGTTAAAAAAATCCTCAAATCCATCCAAGGTAAGGTATCGACCAACCGTAACATAGATGACTCAGTCTCACCGTTTTCATGATAGTCCTTTGATAATGAACACTACTATATTTAATTTAGTCCCATATTTAGTTCAAAGAAAATCTAAGATCATATTTATCCAACCAAGCCTTGACTTTGAATCTTCATGTCCCAAGTCACCCTACAAAATATGAATGATTCTCCTTTGAAATTCCAATGATTGATCCATATAATGTGGTTCCCCATACCAATTTTTTCTTTTCTACTACCAAAAAATATTTCATTATTCTTATTAATATTTACTAATTTACTTATGGTTTAGGTGGAACCATATTCATAGTATCACACTCCTACTAATTTATAAGTATTTTAACCAGTGGTATTTTTTTCTATAACCATAGTTGATGTTATTAAAATCATTACTTTGTCACCAACCAACACTTTAGTTATAGGTTTTACAGTGTGAAATAATATACAAGAAAGATCAAAATAACAAATTTTCAAAGTAATAACCCACGAAATATCATGTGAATGATGAATTTATGGTGGTAAGTATCTTTAATAATGTTGATACACACTCTCTTTGTCTAAACCCATGATGATGAGAAGAACACACTCCTAGAAGTGTTTTAATACACTTTTAATACACATACCACCTAGGTAACTTGAATATTAGTATAAAGAGGTTATATATACCTTTTTATAGTCTATATTTCAAGTCCTAAATCATCCTATATCCATAACTAACTTCCTACCTAATAGATCATACCAAACTGATATCATTTGTAATATACCAATGCCAACCGATCACCTTAGATAATATTGGAATTCCACTAAACTTAGTCCATCCAACAAACAATAAAGTTTGGAAATAAACGCCTAGTGTTAAGAATATTACAGGGGGATGATTTACCCTTAAAATACATAACCTTCAGTATAATGAATCTAATGGTAAAATATAAATATGATTCATGAGAAAGGAAAACCAAACTATAATAATATAAAATAATAATAATAATCTGAGATATAATAAACAGAAATATCATAAAATCAGTTTATAATAAAAAAGACATAAAAATGTAGAATAGGGAACCAAACACGACACTACACCAAGCTACAAACTACTACTATCTCAAATATCCTACCTCTATCACCAATAACCACAAATCAAAGTGCTCCTCTATAGAATTAAGAGGTCTTCCCTTTACTTTTACCTTGTCAAACTTCATATACACCAAGATGCATATGCGGGGTGTGAGTCTGTACAACTAGTATACAATCAACCAAAGACTTAATACACATGATACTATTATAAAAACAAGTTATCTCACATTTTATATAAAATAAAATTAAAGCTAGAAACTAGTGAATAAGATACATATAACCAGTGAAAAAAACTCACACTATAGCACACATTTAGATCATGAAATCACACACTGATAAAAGACACTAAAAATTCCCCTCTCGGAGCTATTTAACTAACTTAGTGTATCCCCAATCTAAGTAGGACCAAATTCATAACCCAAAATCATGATTAGAAACCCATACCCTTAACATAAGTCATCACTTGGTGGTACAATCTATGTTATTAATTAAACATAATTGGTATCCAAATCCAAACCCACATAGGTGAATATATATGAATCATGAATGAACACTAACCTCGTCTAAGATATGTTTATACATACAAAAGGGTTGTATATTTCTATAACCATGTGCACTGAAGGCTCCAGAAAAATGAAGAAAATACCTACGACTATGAAAACCACTAGAGGTAGGGGATGGAAGCCAACCTAGGGTAGGAAATCAACGGGGTCGGGGGAGAAGTCGGCATCACGGGTGTCTGGGGGAGAAGGGGTGACACCAGCGACGAGCGGCAAGGTCACCGGCGGAATGAGAGGGGAGCAAATCTAGGATTGGGGCTCATCGGTGGAGAATCATCACTGGTGTCATGGAAGAGGGTCAGCTCAGGTGGGTGGGGGGTGTCGCCACTGTAAACAATTAAATGGGTTTCACAGTGGTTTTTAATAAACTACCGCTAAACCATTTTAAGGAAAGGATTAGCGGCGGTTTCATAAACTGGCACTAAAAGACCACCACTAAAGAATATTTATGCTGTAGTGGTAACACATAAGCTGGAGGTACTCAGTTTTAGTATATATAATATATAACAGATTTTACCATGACGATGTGGACTTCACGATATGATTAGTGATACTCACACTTTTTTTTGGTTTTAGAAAATTGATAGAACCTAAAAGAACCATGTTAATGATGAAACTGATAGGAAATGAAATAAATTCCTCCTCAATAACTAAATGATATGGGAGATGTCATGAAAAATATTATTTCTATACTCACAAAAGATATTAATTATACTATTGTTCAAAATCACAAAAACAGGGAAAAATAATTTGTTGAGTCTTTCACGAGGTAACATACTCCTACTTTCAGTGGGTCTTCTGATCCACTAGGGCTTGAGAAATGGATCAACACAATTTATAAAATATTTTCTTTTCTTTAATTCTCAATAAATAAAAAACTTTTCCATGATTTTTATCATTTTGTTGGAGAATAATTTCAATGGTGGAATCTTATCAAGAATATGAGGAAAGAGGAAGAAATTGAATCAATGGAAGGAGACTAGGTTAAGGGGATATTTCTCATCGAGTACTTCCATCATATTATACATATAAATACGGTGAATGAATTTATTGATATGAAAAAATGATGAATAATCCATCGATATATATGAGGAAAATATCACAAGCCTTATAAGGTATTCTTCTAGTTTAATTAACAATCCCAAAAGTTAAATTAATCAATTATTTGGTGGTTTAAAAACACTTATTCAAAGGGAATTAGCTATAAGAGACTCGGTAACTATAGGGATATTGTTCAATGATCTGTTACGCTAGAGAAAAAAATAGAGTTACCCATCAATCAAATGGTTTTGATATGAAAAGGAATATATAATTCAAAATAAATCATAAAATCCATAGAGAAAGTAAGATGATTTTTATTTTATGTTTAATGTCTGGGGAGAAGCATGAATGATAATTTCTTAAGGTAACTGGTATGTTTTTTAAGTGTGGAAGTGAGGTTCATTGGAAAATTGAGTACCAAAGAGATGGAAAGAATCTAGTAAATGATTAGAATATATAGAAATCTACATATAATTAACCCCACACTTAAATTTTTCAAATATAAAAAATTGGTAATTATGAAAATAAACTCCCAATTTGAAGGGTTAATAATGATGATCAACATTAAAAACCTCTTATGGACAAAGAATATTGACAATATTATACGGTCACTACTGGAAAGGTTGAATATGACAACAAATCGGTATAATTATTGATTGTTTATGTATTTGTGATAAAGAATAATTTTTTAGATGTACTTCTGTAGTTCCATGGAATAACGAAAAAAATAAGGATTTTTCCACTGTAGTGTATCCTTCTAGATTTTAAAGGATTTGTTCGATAATGATTATGGAATGGAAAATTTATTTATTATATGGGTGATTTTTCTAGAGAGAACATGATTAAGCGTAACCTTTATATGTTCATGATATTAGAATAACGCGGTAAAGAGTTTTCTTCTTCTTGGTAAAATAATTAGTATAGTATTGATTACATTGTAAGTGATTAGTATTGCGATGACAAGGTGATTTATGGATTGATTTTATAGAAATATTGGATTTATAGTATTAATAATGAGTTATATTTCAAAAGAAAGCAAGTTTTTACTAAATTTTAATGGTAATTCTGGTCATTACCATGTTTCAAGAAAATAAATTATAATGATATTCACTTAGTGTGTGAAAATTAATAACTACATGATGTTTTTTTGGGGATTATTGATAAGTCGGGTTTGGAAATTTATTAAGATTCTTTCAAATGTTTTTGTTTTTCAAATATTTTGAAGGTTCATATGGGTATCAATTTATGAATTTTTTTACATTGAAATTTTGATGAGATTTTAGAGATTAATATATTATGTGACCATAAAAATATTTATGTGTATTGAATAACCTATGATAATCATTTTTGTTATGAAGATAACTTTAGGTAGATGGACTGACTTATCATCCCATGATGGATCTTATGTTCCACCAATTATATAATTATTAAATATTCAAATTCATTCCCTGTAATAAGAAATGAAGCCGCAACCAAAGAGTGAGATCATACTTGTGAGATGAAATTAGGTAATATATATTCTCAAATAATATTTTGAAATAAAATGTTATCCAACTATCATCATTTATGATGATATCCATGACCTTTTTTGATTTATTTTGGTATATAGTCATGTGGCGACTAACCATATAATTACCAGGGTCTATATCATTCCCCATCAGAACTCTATTGTTAGAATTCTATTCCATGTCTAGTTTTAAATTTCCTTTAATGATATCCTAATCAAAATCCCAAATATGTGGTGATCTATTCTATTTACATTCTTTATTCTTGGTATAAATTTTTACTGATCCATTTTATTATGTAGAGATTCCACAAAGTAAATTTTCAAACATTCATATTTTATTTTCAAGTGAAATTTCAAATTTGAGAGGATGAATTCATTATAATTTCTTGATCATATCAGGATGGTAGAAAATCGATTGCCTATTCCACCGAATCTCCCTCAATTTCATAATGTGTTCCATTTGTCTCACCTGAGTAGTTACATACATGATCCACCACATATACTAAATGTAGATGTTTTACCACTATAGATTGATAATTATTATAATAAAAAACAAATAAATAATCTTGGTTATAAATATAATTATCTATGAAAATAGACCACTCACCTGATTAATTTTTTTGGGTTAAAAAGAAATTTGATGAAGTTACATATGAACCAGAAGATGTGATGAGGTAGAGGTATTCTCACCTATTTATATATGAGTAACAAATTTTTAAGGAGAAATTAATTTCATTTTGTGTAGAATGTAACGACCTAATATTTCATTTTTTGCTTTTTTTAAAATAACTTTAATCTCTTTGATGTCTTATTTTTTCCAAAACACATAGCTCAAACAAACTCCAACATATTATTATTTAAACACAATTGTTATCCCTTGTTCATTGGAATATCATTAATTAATGATATTAAATATATTAAAAAAACATAGTTTTCACATGTTTATAAAACTAATTCATTGGTTAAAAATTCATTATAATTGTAAATAAAATCTAATTGAATTGAAATGCTGTTTTTTATAAAAATCTATTTATATGCCCATTATGGTATTTTATATTAATAAATTGAATTAATAACTATTGGTGAACTATATTAATGAAATTAATATGTTTTATATTTAAAAAAATGTTTGTAAAATTCATTCAATTATATTTATAGGCTTAAGTTAAGAATAATTCCAATCTTAAGCATAAAAGATATATTTTTTTAAAAGGTAGTTTATCTTCATTTTAATGGTGAAGCTATTTTAAATATAAATTGTTATAGTTGAATAAGATTTATTTGATAAAATAAACTTTTTTTAACTTGGATATCAAAATTATCCTTGGGTGAATTTTTATAATTTTTTTATTAATTTACATTTTGTAATGAAAAGTTAATAATACAGGACTTTAATTGAAAACTAGATTTTCATATAATTTATTTATATTGTTAAATTAGGATTTAAATCATGAATAAAGTATAATAAATAAATTATAAATACATAAATATATTTTAGGTAATTAGAATCAATTTCTCATTGAAATTAGATATAAAAACGTTTCCAACGTTTCAATGTTCCACTAAAAAAACAAACTTTTTCGTTTTATCTATGGAATTATTTACAAATATAATTTTACCTATTTTATAAATTGGATTAGGTAAAATTAATTCCATATTTAAAATAATAGGTTAAAAATGATTCTTTATGTTTAATTTTAACTTTAGGTATAAAAAATTTACCATGGTAAAAAATTATTTACCACAACATAATTAAAATAATGACAGGGGTTAATATTGAAAGGTAAAACCACATCATACCGAAAAATTACAATATATAATGGTTGTTTGAGGTGTGTATTTTCCCTAAAAAGCCTATAATATATTATTTTTCCACCAAGTTCATGTTATTAAATTCCACCTCAATGTGATGGGCTTTAAATATAAAATTGTCATTATTTTAATCACATACACCCACCTCTCCTATAGTATAAATACCACACCTTATCACCCCATTTTGACAAAAAAGACTTAAATATTATAAAATATATAACAAAACCTCACCTCTTAAATCTACCCACATTCATGTTCTTCTTTTCTTACCATAATTCCAAATTCAAGGTCCTCAAGGTTCTTTTAAGGGGTGAACTTCATGATGTATTTTTCTCAAAGTACCTCTCTTAATTTAATTTCATTTTCTAAATTATCATAACCTAATTCATATATAATGGAATTATAATTATAGAATAATTAATATACATTAATTTTATTTTCCAAATTGAATATCATATATAAATATTTTTTAATATTTCCTCTTATTCAATAAAACAGAACCATTTTCCTAATTATGTTGGTTAATCACCTATGTGAATAATGTTTTTGTTTGTTTTTCTTTTCTACCATCATGGATTTCCATTAAAGTATTATTAATGTTAAATAATATTTTAATAAGTATATTATATTATATTTCATGTTCTATATCTAATATATAATCATATTTTAAATAAAACGAACTAGTTTTTGATGATCAGAAAAACATCCAATATAAACTAATCATTTATCATTAACATTTTATGCAGTAAAACATAATAATGCATGAAATAAAAAATAAAATGATACCATTTGAACCAATTTAATTTAATTAGTACCAGGTAATTAAAACTGATCATGAAAATCGTGAAATCAACTCACTCGAAACAACAAAAATCAGGAAATATTATAAATTTATGGTTGATAAGATGTTATATTAATATAATATAAGGTATTATAAATATAAATATTGTTATTTAATGAATTAATAACATTATTTAATCCAATATATATGAGGTTCATTTCTGAAATACTAAAGGGAAGTGTGAGGTATGGGGTTCACGTCTCACTCTTTCTTCTATAAGATACATGTCTTATTCACAAATTATTTCTTGTCTATGGTGTATTTATACTGTAAATTGATATATCATATCATTAATAACATTTTATTAATTTAATTAAATGTTTAATTTGATAGTTATTTCTTTTAATGGAATATGATTTGACTGATTACAAAGTGGAAATGGAATTCATAACCCAATTTACATTCTTTGGGTTAAACTTTACTTCCTTGATTATGTCATACTAAGTGTATTTGTGATACAAATTTTTATTTCCTTTTATTTTATCTAATATTTTTTATGTTTATTTTCAATTAATACACAAAATATATTAATTTTATTAATTCCCACTTCAATGATATGATATTCATAATAGATTTTATTCTAAAAAATTATTTTTTATTATTTCCCTTTAAAATATAATTTTATTCCTTATAAATGATTTCTAAAATTGACTAGGACTTTTTTTACTATTATAATATAATTTATTAATGTCTTTTTACTCATGTTTTAATTTTCATTATTTTTTTAAATTATACTTTAATCATTTTCTAAAAATGGTTCTTCATTAATTTTCTAAAAAATATGGTAGGAATATATTTTTTACTTATGAAAAAAGAGTAATTATTACTAGAATCATGATGAATTAAATACATGGACACTCCTTTATAATATTATATTTTTATTTTCAATGAAAATATTTTATTTTATAATTTTATGACATTTACAAAAATATTTTTAAAATATAAATTATATTTTCCTTAATAATTGCTTCATGTGATCGCCCAAAATTATTTTCAATCTAAAATAACATTATTTTATTTTAATTATTATTTACTGGGGACATTATTAAATGAAATTATAATTATTTATTTTGTTTTTTTATTAATAATGAAATCCATTTCTTCTTCATTTGTTATGCTATAATGAAATGTTCATAAATCCTATTTTTTCATGGGTTCCTATATAATGAATGACTTTGATCTTATGGAACACATATGTATGGTTATAATGATTTATAGGGTAATAACTATATATACATCCAATTAATAGGGTAATGATAATATATATCATGATATTTAGATGGTTGGAATGGTGTTTGAACTTGGTTCAAACAGGATTGGAATAGGAAGTGAAACCTATTCGATAAAGGACTTTTTACTCTATTATATTTTTGTGAGTAAACTTAGACTATAATGATGGTTTGGGGAGTGAACCCATTACACTATTATAGTATTTGAAATAATCCAAGACTACTAATGAAATTATTTTCTACGATTATGTGTTTTCAAAAATTCTTTATTTTATGAAGAAGTTGTTATTTTATGATTCAGGTCCTCAAAATTTTTATGATTTATTCTATGACTAATTATTATGATCTTTAATATTCATGGTATGGTTTTCAAATGTTGTGTTCATATTCCCATACCATTATTTTTATTTTATTATTAATATATCCCTTATTTACCCATACTAAGCATCTTAGATCACTATTTTCTTATGTCTCTTTTCCATAGAATACAGAGAAGTGTATTAATTTTAATATGAGAAAAATCGTTCTAGTTACTAAGGAATAAGTGGGAGACAATATAGATTTTTAATAAGAAAACTATTTTCTGTTTCCAAGTTTTTAAATTCAATAAACCCATATGATTCTGATGTGCATTTTTAAAATATTATTATTCATCTATTTAGTTGATATATTCTTGTATTAAAAGAGCGGGTCATTTTATCATATTGGGGGGAAGTGAATTACAGACATATTATCTCACAGTCTACTGATCTCTTGGGGGAGGGGATAGTACATCCATGATGAATCATCTCTCATAAACATATATATGGGAATTGTGTGTCCAATCCATCGATCACATATATGTAGTCCTAGGGGACACATCTAAAGAAAACATCAATGGAATCCCATGTTTGAATTAACATAATGGTGGGAAGAGAATTAGAACAAATAATCTCATAACGCACATCTCATATGGACTACCACACCATCCAAACTCCTCTCAAAGAATTGAGGATGAACTATCAAGTTCATAACCTATCCCCAAGTCTATCCATAATTGTCTCAAAACATCAATTCATGTTATAAGGTGAAACCCAACATTATCACTTACCAGTATCACCTATTATATCATAACCCATAGCATATAGGGTATAAAATCTATCAAAATCATGATAATAAAATTATGGGAATCCTATTATTATATGGTTATACATACAATCATCACCTGAAAGGGAAAGCATAATTCCTAGATTCTATCCAAATTTATAGGTTGGTCCAATCACCTAAAATATTTTCAAATTTTACCTAGGAGATACAAAAACAACCATTGACATCTTAGTAGGTGAGGTAGGCTCACCCTACACTATTATTAACTATCCCTCATTCTATAAGGAATCTCAATGTTCTACAATGTTCTACTTGGTCCTACTATCAATGTCAATTACACTTATCTACTCAGAATTATCTATGGAAACCTATTCCTAGACCCACAATTTCTTATTCATTATATTTAATTTAATTTAATTAAATATTATCAAGGTCTTTATATCATAGGAAATGTATGTATAATCTTGTTCTAAATCATTATTGGTCGTGGCATCAAACTATTGTCTATCACACCTCATTGACCTTTGAACTTTATTCACCCTCATTGTGGAAATTTAATTTTTGGGAAAAAATTAACTTTAAATAAAAGGTAAAATATATGCAAGCATCCAGACAACATATTACATTCCAAAAATAAAAAATTCTTTTAATTAAATATAGTATTTTTGAGGGACCACCTAACTCAATAATTGAAATAAATTCTCATCAAGTAGCTCAACCATTATTGCCAAAGTCCATCCAAGTACAACCAACCACCATCCATCTATACAAGTTCCTATCTGATTCATTATAATAACTTTTAATTAAAAAACATTATAATTAATTTTCCTTTCATTTAATTGAGTTAAAAAAATTCAAAATTAATTATTTAATTTAAAATAATTGTGCATAATTTCATAATATCTCTCATGATGACCTCATTAAACCGATACAATGAGAAACCCATCATAGATGTTTTGTGTTATAATCTTAACATTATCTCTTGAAAAATCCCTAGAACTCAGCACCTGTTCATTAATAAATTTAAATTTATTAAATCAAAATCCATGAATAAATACATATAGAGAAATTAATTAGATGAAATTGCATGTAATAATGTGATGTAATCATCCTAAGACACACTTTACCCATACTGAGTATAATTATTATCATATCTTATTATTTCCACCTTGCATTAGGTGGAAATCATTTTTAATTCCAAGTTGTATTTAATTAAATTAATGATAAAGAGGGGAAACCAAAATGGAATGACGAATAAGGTAAAAATAAAGTAAATCCATTGAAGAATCACACTATTAATCCACCCCATATTAAGGGATAAACAAGAGAGAAGATATGGGAGAGAACCCTCTTGGTCTAGCTGTATATAAGAGGAAATGATTGAATGTGATGTATTAAAACCAAGTGGGGAAAATGGAATTCTCCAAAAAAAATTATAACCACACCATATGAATAAACTACATACAACACAACATACATTATGATGTGTTTCAGCCCTAGGTATCCTCAATATACACAACCCCACAAAATAGAATCCTCCCTGCTCACGATTTCATACAGGTACCTCGCCACACATAAATATTCAAGAATACACCATAGATAAATTCCCCCCACCTATTTAGACTACATTTCCCATAGAATAAGTAATTTATCTTCCCCTTTCACATTGGTAGATATTGGAAACACGTCATCTATAGGGAATCAAAAAAATTATTCTTTTAGTGCATCATAAAGGTTTACCAGGGTCATCTCACTTGAAGAGCATCATAGATGGTTCAATAAGTAATTATATTATACCAAATCAGGTTCTTTCCATTGTTTTCATTTATTTATTTAAAAAAATATTTTTTCAGTTTAAAAAATGAAATTTAAAAAAATAACACTATACTAAAATATAAATGAAAACATATTTAAATTAAAGAGAAATTCCATGGTCCTGGATTTGATAACCCGGGTTCATTTATTATAAATTTTTGTTTAAATTAAAATTTATAATTCATTTGATGAAACATCATTAATGAATTACATTACATTGATTTATTTAGTGTATGATTTTATCTTTCCTTAAGTGCACCAAACCCCACCTACCCAATTGTCAGTTATGATAACACCTCAACTGATAATGTAATTCCAAAGTGTACAAACTTCACTGTATGTTGTATCATCCCTTTAGGAATCCCAAGCTCCACCATATGAAGTGGTTTTCCATTATATGGGGTCAGAATGAATAAACAAATTGAAATAAAATTTTAAATAAATACCCAGTATATGACCACCTTACTCATTCAATACTCTAACATTTACTACAAATAGAATAAAAATTTAATGAATTAAAGAATAATAATTGGTAATGACATTGGATCTCCCCAATAGACAATCTGTAGGTTAGTAAATTTCCATTTTTGTGTGAAAAAATATCATGATGTAAATATCCAAGGGGGAGAGAGAATGAGATTGTGGTTATAAGAGAATGTGGGATTGAATAAGAAAGGATAAACACTTGAGAAATAAAATTATGTAGACACTTTAAATTTAAAAAGGAATTGAAAATAAATAGAAAAAAAATTATAGCTATAACATGCATACAATGAAGCACAATGTAAGATCATTGGGAATGTATACCTTTACTCTTTGACATAGCCTTGTAAATATAGGTTACTAAAGAAACACATGGTACCATTAATTTCATCATAAATGGGTCTTTATGTTATCCAAATTGGTCAGGGGTCATAAAAGTGGGACTCTTGCATTTAATTATTTGAAAATGATAAATTTTTTGAGTACCAACCAAAGGATTCATGTTGTATATATGTTAAAATACATGTAAAGTGTGGGTCCCAATATTTTCACATCTTGTATCATGTCATTATTTATAGCCTATAGATCTCTCTAGTTACACATCATGTAAATGACTAACATGACATATAATTTTTTTCTCCCTATCCTTTATCTCCAAAACAACTTGGTGCATCATTTTTAGCATTATAAATGGTCATTCACATGTCCCTCAATTACATGAAATCATTAAAATCATCAAATCATCATCTTTTAGTTTTAAAAATCTAGTGTCATGTCACACCAATTATTAACATGGTGAGACATGTATTTCCCCTTCTTAATTCATTATTTTTGTTTTTTTTCTTAAAATTTTAGGTATCCTATCATAAATAGAAAACAATTAAATTCTAGAAATATCATTCAATTAAATTTAAAAAAAAAATTAAATCATATTAGTCATGAGAAATATGAATCTGTCAACACCCCCTAGACACCAAATTTTCACTGACTTCTATAATGGGAACCCAAAACACCTATCATGGTTTTTTAGCCACCTCATTTCCCATATATGAGAGCCCTCTAGTTATATAGACATTGAAATTCTGACCCATGGAATTTTACCCTGGCCATTTTTGATTGGCACCATCCCACTAGTACCACACCCTTACCCATGCACCACACCCTATACTCTATAAAGTATCCCTTCTACTATAAAGATCAATGATATAGGGGGACCCTTATTTCCAATATGGAAAAATACATACTAAATGACACTAACCATACCACACCTTGACATACCCCTGAGAAACTATAACACATATTGGGCCTTAATATAACTTTAAAAACTTCTCCAAGATATGCTCGACCTCTTAGAAAATTGTTGTTCAGCGGCTATAAAACGCAATCTACTTCGGAGAATAAAATCATATTACCCAGGAATTCCATAACCTGTATATACACTAAATTTTACAGTGTAAACCAACCCATGTTCTCCTATACTTGGTAATAAAAACACTCTCCCCACTCTCTAATCAATATTCATGGAGTCTATAAGTTTTCTCAAGGGCCCCACAAGTCCAATCCTTAGGATAAATATTTCATTTTCAATTAAAAAACCCTTTTCAAAGGTAATAATGGGTACCTAACCCATGGTCGTATTCATTCATTCATAGGGATTTTACCCCTCCCGAGTCCTTGTGTCTCATGTAATGTACTTAAAATCCATCCCTCATATATCAATGCTTGAGATATCCAACTTGATCTCAACGGTCTATTACGGACCATAGATCTCTAGTTATTACTATAAGAAAAAAACAATTCATTTTAAATATAGTGTGGATTACCCACACATAGATAGACCACACACCATATTAAAATAATCATGATGCATAATATTTTGAGAAAATATCCTCGGAAGACCTTTAAAATAGAAATTTATATTCTATAAAATCGTGAACACAATCTCTTGAACTCATACAATCCTTGAATCATGAATCAACATATGATATAATCCTACTCTATCCAAAAAAATAATTATAACCATTTATAAATAATATATTAATTTAATTAAAATAGGTATAATTTCCTAAAAACTCATCCATCAATATTTCCAAACCGAAACCATGACAACTTCACTTGGATGGCGCATGCCATACTTCCAAAACCATCCCCCCAAAAAAATCCTATCACTCAACCACAATTTATCCATTAATTTTTTCAAATTTCCATAAAAAACTATTAAAATTCCTAGGGTATAGACTTTTAGTAAAATGGAAATAAACATCATGAGATCATCCTTTTAGGATGTTTTATTTCCATTCAATGACTGTGAATCACAGTTACAGATAATTGCATCTAAACAATGGTTGAAATAATCTTGAAATACCTTATTTTGATCATACTAAAAGGAAAATCTATGTAGGGAATTTGAATGAATAATAATATGTTGAACTCACCTTTAATCAATGCAATAAATACCTTTTAAATAATTATAATCCAAGTGAAATGAAGAGAGGGAAGGGGTGGGGGGATGACCATCTCTTATTCAAACATACCAAGATGGAAATAAAGAGGTTTTTTTATTTTATAAATCCAAAAATACCATTCTACCACTTAAAAAAAATTGTGATATATATTACAACATTTATAAGGGATACTATGCGATTCCTCGATCCAGGATTCCTACCATCATGATCCTTCAATGGATTCATTTAGGGTGACCATCACCTTATGATAAGGGTATTGAACCCTCACACACCCATATCCAGATGAAGCATTTTTAGTTTTGGAATGGTCAAAATGTGGAACCAATTATATATTTTGTGTATTAGATATTGTCGTATCACCCCTCTTGCTCTGTATTATGAGATTTCTAGAAATCACTCATTGTAGACATTTACAGTTTGTAAAAAATGTAAAGAAATAAAAAGGATCCCATGCCATAAAGTCTTGGAATTCAAAACCTAAAAGAATGATCTCCATACTTTATTAGGTTAACCAACATAGAAAATCATTTCCCATTATGGTGAGAGCAATTAAAAATTTCTTTTACATTTCCAAAATTCACAAACTCATCACATCAAGAATTTGTTAGTCAATATTTGACCATACATTTACCTAATAAAATCACACTTGGATAACATAATATTTCCTAGATCGATATATACAATGAAAAATTATGTCTTTATTCCCTCTACCATATTGATACCACACATAAGAAGTGTTTCATTGTAAAAAAATTACAAAAACATATCACACCATGAATTCTAAGGCTGCAACATCACCATGCTTCACTTAAAAATTTCTTGGTCTATATAAGATACAATCTCAACATGAAATATATGTTATAACATCTCTTATTGTTAGATGTAAAAATTTTATCTATAAACCACAACATCATTCACTATATCACTGAAATCATCTCTTGTTCCCCATTCATCATCCAAAAATATCTCTTTACGATTTCCCAAAATTCAAAATTTCGATCCCGGTCTATATTATAATAATATACCCTACCTTTTTACTAAAATTTAAATTTTCACTGATTTCACTAAACCATAAGAACAAAAGCCTTTCTAATATCCCACAATAAACTCTTATTTTCAATAATAAGTTATGTCATTCATCCCACATGAACCATCTCTTTCACTATGACCCAATGTTTAACCCAAATTTCATATCTACTAGTTGTTATGGTCATCCATAGTGTACACAAAATCAAACTATGAATCCAAAAATTTCACTGACCCATGCCTCACAATATCAATTATTTCCACTAATTATACAAAAATTACCCAATCCTTGTGTATTGTGTGAATTATAAATTCACCAGTTTCCCACCCATAAGTTTTGATCACTAGTCTATACTTGGTCGTCACTTGATCAATGTCACACCCAATCCCCACATAACTATCATCATCTCAAAAAGGGGTTCACACCCAAGAACACATTCACAACACACAACCATTATATATTTATCAAGTGTGTATAATTTCAACAAGAACCAATATTCTATAAAATCAATCACCTTACCAGCCATTGTTTGAAATTATAAACTTGGTCTCACAACCCGCATATCATCCAGTATATAGCAGATATCTATTACCAAATGTACTTACCTTTAATGATTTACAAATACTGATACCCCAACCTATATATTTTTTATTTATCATTAATAATGTGATTTCATTCAAAAATGATCCATAAAAAAATCTGTAACCACCCTTGGTTGGGTACACTGGAACATCACTCCGTACATTTACAAAAGTAATAGTCAAAACAAGAACCACGTTATTAGATCAATTTTAAGGTTCTCCCTACCAATAAAATTTATTTAAACGATCTATAGAGAATAATGATATAAAAATTATAATTGAACACAATTATTTCTTCTCTTAATTCGTAATCATTATATCCGTGACAATTTCTTCGATGAAAAAAGACTTGATCAATCATACCATGGTAATATAATCCATTTCCTATATCTTCCCCTATCTAATAAAGACATCACATTTCATTATTGAGCCATTATGAAACCATTACACCACCAAACTTCTAAGAAACCCAATCTATATGAGCCATTTTATGTGAAACTAGATTTTAAGCCATTCTACAGGCCTGATGCCACTAAAAATTTATTTTTTAAATAATATTCCCAACAACACCTATTTATAAAATATGACCTTATCAAGAATTCATGAACCATAATTCCACTATAAATTTCCATCTGAGATATACCACCTTTAGTCTTATATCATAAATCCTACTCTAACGAGGATAATATCTAGATGACCATGCCTTTAGTTCATGTAAGACGTATCACAACACAATAACTATTTGTGATTTCACAATCACAATACATCAATAATCTAAATGAATATATTATATATTCGGTATCATATATCATTCATCTACCTCATAAACTATATAATTCACCCAATATTTCCATCCCTAAGGATCTCACAACCCTAAGCTCTCCCCTCCCTTCGTTTACCCTTATACATTACAACTCCACTCAGGAAATAATAGGAAAATATCATGTTATTTAGTCATAATACCCAAGTAAAAGTACCCAGATTCACATATTAAGGTCACTAATTTCTACCAACTAGTCTATAAATCACATCCCATATATTCCATAACTCATGGACTATATCCAATTACTCTATATCAGATATCATATGGAATATCACATGCCAAAACACCCCCTATATGGTTCAAATATACATATAGACAAATCAAGCATCACATGCTGAACTAGACACCCAATGTAGGCTTTCCATCCTCCATGAGAATTTTCATACAAGACTACCCCATTTAGGATTTATATCTTATAAAATTAAAAAAAACATTATCCTATAATTATTTATATCAAGGAAACTATAGTTTAATAGTTTATTTAAGTAGAATGACACCAATATAAAATATTTCAACAATATATATTTGTTGTTATTGAAAATTTAACTAACATAACATATTTACTTGTGAAAATCCAATATCAAGGAATTATGGTCCTACACTAACACATTAGTGGTTACTACTCATCTTGTATATTGAAGGAATCTGTAGTCATTTTCATGGATATTCACTTTGTGAGATCATGAAACCTATTGTTAGATGAAATTTTATGTTTTATATGAGTTAAATTTCACAAAACAATTATATGGGGAAGAACGTATAATATTTTTTACATGTTAGAAAAAAATTACTTAATTACTAGTAAAATAAATAACAAAAAATAATATTAATATCTTGTCAATCCTACATGCCAAATAATGATGAATGTACACAAACCTTTTAACAATGAAATGAGAGTTATAAACCACAATAAAAACCCTAAATATAAACATCATACATGAATAAATATCTCAATAGTATCAGTGAACCCCAATAAAAAATTCCTATACATCTAGTAATCTAGACATCCTATCAAAAATCATGTTCATGATCTGACAGTTTGAGGTCCATCAGATGATCTAACATGTCTCTATTCCCCATCTTCCATATAGTAAATCATAAGAAAAATAAAAATAATACCTAATACCACTTTTTAATTCTCCTATAACTATCCACTCACTACAATCCATACCATAGGTGTTATGAGACCATAAGAATACCTCTTAATATGAAAGAGGGTATTGATGAGAAGTGAGGGTCTAAGGTGTTACCCTAGAGGTAATTGTTTCACATAATAAAGTAACAACAACTAATGATAACCATGAAATATCCAATATAATAAGATGATTATGGGAAAACTCCCATAAAGAAGAATCAGGATACTAAAATTCTAATACATCATCCAGTAATACATCCCAAATAGTCCCCCACTAGGCTGAAGTAATAGAAAATATAAACGGAAATTAAAATTCATGAAGGCTCTACTACTATCTCTGATCCTTATATCATCGTTTTCTCTAAGTCCCCATGGATATTTTCCAACCGAATCATGTTATATATTGACTTTGAACTCTCCAAGGCTATAAAAATGAGGTTTATTTGGTAATTAAGTGTCATGCACAACCAAATAGTGTATGATTAAAAATAAATATGCTAACACAGACATTTCCCCCCAAATAATTATAAATACTATTTATTCACCTATGATATAATCAAAATATAAATAAAGAGTAAAAGTAAAAGGAGATAACTATTGATGATCCATGGGTTCTATGGTGACACTTAAAATAAAGCATGACTTTTTTAGAAAGTTCCATATTTATGTGAGAATATAGAATAACTATGCCAAGTGGAAAAAATATTCCTTACCCTAGAATTATCATAAGTATATTTTATTACAATGGGGGAGGAACATCACAAATCATCCCATATATACATATCAATTACATGAAATCACTCGGGGATAGGAGTTGAGTGTCCATCCCAGATAATCCCATATATATATATATTAAATAAAATCATGATGGGGGTGTCATACCACATAATTAATCTCATATAAATAACTAAATCTCATGAAGATACAATCCCATGGGTGGTATTGCATCCCAGCCAGGTCATATCACACAAAAAGATACCCATTTATATATATATATATCTCATTGAGGGTAGTGTTTCCATTACAAACAACTCATTCATTACATTCAATTATCATCATGGTAAGTGAATCACTCTCGTACTTCTCATTAATTATATCCATTTAGTATCCAAGGGAAGTACATTCCACCAATTTATATCATTTATTACATTTATTTACTATGGGTGGGATGGATTTCATCCCTCTCCTCCATATCCTATATCACATTCATTTATTATCAGGGGGTGAACATTCTCCATTCCCATCTCTTATATATATATAATAAATTGGGGGTGGTTAGTGAATCCCTTTTATAATATCACATTTACGGGAATATCACCCACCAAATAATATATCATGTACCATGTATAATGTTATAGTGAAAGACCCCCACTATGGAATCATACATCATGCTGACACGGGTTAGAAAAACATCAAAAACCATCAAAAATATCACATGCCGACCACTAAAGAATGCCAACATTACTTCTCACCACATATATGCCAGGATATCACCAAACTGGACTCCATATATTAACTCTATATAGGTTTAAAATGATATCAGTTCAGACATTATGGTCCCCTAAGAAGTATAATATTCCAAACAACTTGTATGGGTCCTCTATAGTAGTCCCAAATCTAATGCTAACACCCATCAATAAGAGGGAAGAGTGTCACAGAGAATCATCATGATTGTGTTATGGACTCATAAATATCATAAGAAAAGTCACACTGGCATCTCTCTAGAGAGATGATAAAATGAACATTTAACTTTCAATGTCATAGGTTGGTCATCTCAGGCCCAACCAATAAAAAATCTTGCATGGGATATACTTATCACGGTTATCACATATGAGATTTTAAGGAACACTCACCCCACTCAATTATCAACTAGCATAGTGGCTATAGATAATATTACGGATCATACATATAAAATCCATAGGCCAACCATTTTATCATCTATCAATAACCCAATATAAAGGGAACTAAGAGAAACTAAATTAAATTCATCTATATTTATTCACTGGAATTATACCCCACATGGGTCCATGTACCTGCTAGAAAAAATTTATAATCTGTCCCTCAACCATATGTGTCTAAGTATTATTTCTATTTGATAAGGAGATTTTATTTCAATTAGAATAGATTTTCTATATATTGATAGAATCAAATAATTCATTTTAAAAATAAGTTTAATCACCCATGTGTGGTGACATCATATAACACATTAATATAAACATGATGTAGATACATTGGGAAAATGATTAGGGGATAAATATCTTATATAAATTCATATCCTTTAGGAATGATTTACCAACCTCAACTAAACTCTTCTAATACTTATATAATCACTCTATCCTCATTGTAAATAAACCACACGAAACAAATTATCTATGATCATTTATAATAATTTTTTTAATTAAGTTCAATTTAAAAATTATAATAAAAAACTCACCATGATATCATTCTACATAGAAAACCTGGATGAATGGACCTGAAAACCCTATACTGTACTCGTGATACCATTCCAAGAAAAATAAAAAACCTTATTAATGAGTTCTTTCTTAATTTCATTCAATTTTATTAAAAAAACTATATAGATTTAAAGTGAAACAAACTTGTAATGAATATTGAGTAACAATGTGAAATCATAGTTCGATGAAGTCTTCTATACATGTTAATAAATCCCCCACCAGTCTAGATGATTTCCACTAGTTTTCAATGGAAGTCATCAAAAAATACCTTTCCTAGATTCTAAAAAAATAGAGACTCAAAAGGGAAGCTAGAATAAATAGTATGAATAGAAACCCATCATAAAATAATGAAAAAAATCTCAATAAAACCACCGAAATAAAATTTAAAGTAAGTGTGTGATGCTGGGGGTTAGAGAGAAACCCAATAATACAAAATTTGTATTACTCAAATTAGAAATATAGATGGGGTTTTGTATTTTTGGAACTCCAATATGTCATTTTTTCTACTTTTAAAAATAACATTATATGACCTACATCACACCTTTAATAGGTGGTGTAACACAATTATATCCTATAATCCTCCATCCCTTATGACACCCCAATGTCTTATAACACATCCTCATCCAATGAATGGTTTTCCATGTAGAGGGGTTGACCCCCTACAAGCCCCCATCTCATTACAACCTCTTGCCTCATGAAATGAACTCCACATTGACCTATTTCTATAGTTTGGGTCTTACACTTCATGGAATGTCCCATTAGCCTTAGGGTTGTAATGCCACCATCAATATCCTCTGTCGGGCCTTGTTTGGATGAATTGACTACAATGTTTAAATATTTTCAATATATAAAATTATACAGTTTATCACTCTATATTGTAAATTGAACTATTGTGTCTTAACACCATCCTTCATTGAAAAAACACTTTGAAATATTCCCTTACATATAAAATATTCAAAAAATCATTGGGATTTGAAGCCCTAGGTAATTTAATGACCATTCCATTACAGTGAAAATATAAAGGGTAAATTGTATGATGTATTGAATCAATATATATGAGAAACCATTACCGTGTGACTCCCTCTACTATGATGAATCCATACATATATTCTTTTCATTTATATAATATAAATCACACAGACACATCGGGCCATGAACCCCTTGGATATGATGTGTCAACCCATCAGGAAGAAAAGTCATTTTATACCTAAGGTTCTATTATGGTTTGACTTATTTGTCGTAGTATGAATGACACCAACCGATAAAAGCATCACTTTCAAGGCCACCTCGTACTCACTATATGATTCACTTGAGAACCCAAAACATATCCTGGTCCTTTTTACACATCCAAAAGGATCCCCTTTAACATATTAAAACTTTTTTAATTCTAATCTAAAATCTCTTCTTTGAACATCACATATTTTGGGACAAAAATTGAAATTTACATTGATTTTTCTATCCTGTATATATACTGATCTTTAAAAAATTGTTCATAAAAAACATTGGGGGAATAATAATTTTAGTACTTCTATATTATATTTTTTAAATAGGTAAAAAATATGTTACCTAATCTAATAAGTTACAATATTTATGTTAAACATTATGATACCCTCAGTTGGATGATCCTGAAAATTAATTACCTAATTTAAAAGGTTTTCTATACTTTATTAGATAATTTTTGAATAATTTTTTACTAATCAATCCTATTTTTATCTATGATATATATTTCATTATTATATCCTTATAAATAAAAGTGACGATACAATAGACAATGAAAAATCAAAGTGATATAGAATAAGGATCTTAGTTTTTGTAATTGATATTTTGTAAGGGGTTGTTATCTTAATATTAGTATATTCAATAAAAACCCTATTCTATTTTTGTTTTATGGAATTACTAATTTATATTATAAATTGATAATAATAATCATTTATAAATAGAGGTATCTTGACCATAATGACATGACTATTATAAATATTTAATTTTTATTTATTTCTTATTCTTATTTGATACAAGATGTAAAGCATGCATTTCTATTAACCTAATAAGGAACTGAATTATAAGGGAATTGAATAATGGGTAAGTAGAAAAACATGTAAACAATAGATTAAGTGATTCTACATTAAAAGTCAAAACACATGTTGTGTTTCCACCCATTGGATTAATTATATTATTAGAAAATTATTGATATGTTATGGGTATAAATAGAAATATGAATTAATATTTTCACTGTATAAAAAAATATGTCCTTTTATTTATGAAAATAAATTTTATTATATATAATTAAATAAAAATATTTGTAGAATATAAAATATTTTTTATGGTCTATGCATTATCAAAAAGGATAAAATAGTATCTGACATTTAAAATATTAATTTCTGTGTAAATTATGAAGAAAATTATTTATTTTTAAATCATTAATTTTGATTAAAAATGGGAATATAATATTTTAACTGTAAATATATTTCTGTTTTAAATGATTTTATTATGAATAACTTGAGACATAATAAAATGACCTAACCAAGCTCACCCAGTCTGATATAAATTTCCATAAAACCAAATGTTTTATTAATTTCCATCTAAGGATATCATAAGTAACAAGCTATAACAATAACAAGTGGGAATCAATTTACCTACATCGATATCCATAATTAAAGAACAAAAAAAATTCTATTTTTTGAATAACAACTATGAATAATATAATTAAGGTTGAAACAATTAATACATAACTTTTGTTCTTACATAATAAAAAAATATTTAAAAGTCACTATTAGTTTGAAAAGCAATGTTCAAAATCTTATAAAATGAAGTCTAAGAACTCCTAAATCCCATATATAAAAAATAAACCACACTAACATCTCAAAAAAATTCATCATTTCCACCATCTATAATCATATGATCCATCCAGTTCAATCCTCAGTCCCACTCTAGTATCAATAATAATAGAGTGTATATATAACTTATGGTATGAATGTGGTATGTAAATAAAATATACCCTATAGGTAGTCAAACAATTAACCTACCAACCAATCATTAATTAATGATTATATATTTTAAATATGAGTAGGTTAAATATAAACTAACATCAATCATTAATGAACCTTCCAAAACAAAGATTGAAAATAAATAAATATACCTGTATCATTAGTTTTCATGTGATAAATATGACACCATATAAATTAATTTCAAAAGCATAGATCCCTATTAAAAATTTTATTGGTATGAACTATACTTCCAAAATGGAACTAATATATGGGAAATTAATATATAGAAATCCTGAATTAAAATACCCTAGGGGAAAAGAATAAATAATATATATAACATAATATATTATCACCAATGAATATATATATATCATATTCTATAAGACATATATATAAATAATTTTATGGATATTCTAACCCATCCATGAACCTAGAAAATATTTAGAAATATATTGCATTGGAATATATTTCGTACTAATGTTTTGGAATCCAAAATCCCTAATATAAATCCAAATAGAATAATAATATATGAAAATTTTAGGCTTGAGAAGTTATAAAATTGTGTGGTATGATTTATTACATTATTTTTAAACTATAAGAACTTATCAATATAAATAAAATTACATCAATATATATTTTTTATTCTAAACATTGATTTTAATTTTTACATCACAATATCTGAAACATATAATATCACAAATAAGTAGAAACAATGTGAGACTGGATGGGTCACAAATTGGATAATTTAAAAATTATTATATTAAGTGATTCAAGGGATGATACCACATAATATATTAGAATATTAGAAATAATAATAATAATAAAGATTATTTATTTATTCTTTTTTCCCTATGATTGATAATAAAATCATAGTAAAGGAACAACCTCCCTGTAATCTTTTCATAACAAGGGTCCCAACATAGTCTAGTGGATGATAATATTTGTGTGAATATGTTATGGTGTAGCAAATATAACAAATGAGAGAAACAGATAGAGGAGGCTAGTTCATGGTGTTTTAAATTTGAAATTTTAAATCTACACCCTAATATTCTTAAATAACTTCTAAAATCACTATTTTTAATTTTTTTTTAAATTTCTCTTTCCACTCCCATATTTGTGGGTGTCCATTGGAAAACGTGCACCTTTAGATAACTCGATATAGCACCATAAGATTATAGGTGGTAAGGTTTTATACTTTATATTTACAATAAGAGTGCATTTTTTTCCTAGTTGTACCCACTAACCAATTAGTCTTCCTTTAGAAAAAAAAGTTCAATAAAAAAATTCTTCATAATTCCTAAATATTCATCCTCAAACTAAATTTATCTCCAAACTAAAGCATTAATCAAATAAATAACATAATTTTTAATATGAATGATTAGAGTCAATACTGAATCCCAATCATTAGGATTATCATTTATAAAAAGATTCATTAAGTTACTATATAATGTAATATAGACTATTGATATATAATATAATCTTTTCACTACCACATCTATTATTTTAATTATCCATGATTCCATAATATCTAAACTAGGTATGTTAGTTTTCCCTTGTTTCTTTCACACCGATTACTAATGAAATATATTTTTTATATTAGAACAATCAAATTTGGACTCTATTTATTAAAAATAAATTATATGAGAAGCATTAGAAGAATATTTAATCAGCTGGGTACACATAATTCATCATTCATGGAATAATAAAATTAAGGTAAAGTGAATTAATATACAGTCACTGTGATAAATTTTTTATGTTTAATTTTTTTCAAATCAAGGAATCAATTAGTTATTATTCCCTATTATTCCATGACACCAATGAATAAAAAATATATGATATATATTTTTACCAAACTCAAATTATATGGTTTATCATGCACTATTTACATATGATCATGGGGAACTATGATTAATAGATTTTTTTTGAATCAATTTCAATTTATCAGTTTTTGAGCTCACTATATTAGGACTATTCTAAAAAGATTCACTGTTCTCCATCAATCATAGTGGTGAAAAAAACTATTACCTTATATATATTTTAAAAAAGTCATTTTAATTGATGATTTATATATGTTATTATATTAAAAATATATAGATGATATATTTTACTTCTAAGAGTCACTGAAATTCTATATATAGACTCGAAGTGATCCTCTATAATATGAATGGTAGACTTTGATTGAATGTCTATTTGAGGATGGTAAATTGTTCTCAATTTTACTTGAGTTACCTTAATTCATTGTAGCCCTATCTCAAACTATGAAGTGAACATTGAATTATGGATAAAAGTTATACTTGCCGGTACACCTTGAATTTCTATAACCTATAATAAATGAACATTCACCAATTAATCCATAAGTGTAAATTATCTAATATATAATGAGAAGTGTTTTGTTAATTTATCTAAAATTACCACAAATGTATCATGATTATTCATTGATTATGGAATAATAGTAAAAAATCCATAATAATTCAATTAAATTACCATTCTGCAATAGGGAGGGTCTTTGCCTCTCGAAGGGGTTATTAATAATTAGCCATTATGCAGTGACATTTAATAATCATAAAAAATATTTATATTTACCATTTAACTCCTAGTAATTAAAATAGACTCTAAATTTCCAAAATTATCATCATCACAATATATTGAACATCCCATTTAGAAGCAAGGAATTACCTTATTACCTATCCCTTAAAACTATTAGAATTTCATCTCATATAAATAATTAAAATTTTAATGTCTTGAAACCAACCATATAGGTTCTCTCAACTATCATGTAATTCTTAAAAACTGATACTATCATGGTCGAATATATTAGAGTATTTTACTCACTATATTATCTAGTTTGTGGGGTATTGATTAGTATAAAAATAAATCATTTTGATTCTTAGTTACATCCAAATTAATTGAGTAAATAAATGGATTTAATTTATACTCCTCCGTCAACTTGAGTAACATATGATATTAGGTTTTTATTGATTTGATATACAACACCATTGCATATTTGTAGTGAAAAGGAGACACCAATATTAATTAAAAATAAGTATTCATCCAACTTTTGTTTAATTAGGTTCATTTATTTCTCATTAAATATATAAATTACCCACTTATGGAATTTTTACATTATAAAACATTTAGTGAAAATATTCTACATATAAATTTTTTATTCCACAATCTACCTCAAATTATATGTAATGCTTTAGTAATTATTTTCATGAATATTTTTTTATTGAGAACTATAGCCCCTTAAATGATTCTATAATATAAGGACACAATAAATAAAAATTATAGATATATTATAATATACCTCAAAAAAATTACCTTACATATATAGTATCATTATTTTAGTAGTTGTAGATTATTCGTAGATTATAAATCAATTACTAAAAACCATCTAGAACTTCTCTAATTGTAAAATAAAATTAACAATTATTGGTTTAGATTAATAAATCTCAATGGTAACCTATTTTATAGTGTGGTATGATACACATTATTGGATACTAAAGTCACATATCTTGGTGAATAAAACATGAAAACACTATAAATAATTACAAGGCATGAAAACAACATGTCTTCAATATTTGTTTAGCAAAATCATTATCTCTATCAACTCAATCATTATAAAAAACCAATATTAATGAACAATTATACCAACTCAAATTTTAAGAATACATAAAGCATTAGACAAATAGATTTCCAAAGACCATATTAGTTTAGTTCCTTTGTATAATGTAAACCTAAACACAAGTACATGAGTGATCTATATTATCTCCCACTAGGTTCTTCATCACTAGAACCCTTCTTAGACACATTATAAATAATACATAACTTTATAACATGGGAATGGAAACATAAAAATGGGAGAGATTAGATGATCAGTAAGGGTAATCAAGGGAGATATGTAAACATAATCATAAGAATAAGGTTATGAGAATATGATCATGAAATTGAAACATCATACACTTCATTTCAAGGATCATATACATGAGTCACAGAATAAATACTAGATATTCATAAGACAATAATCATAATTTAACAAAGAAAATTGTCCATGAAAACAAAACATATAAATAATGAAAGGATTTGGTGACATATGTATAAGATTATAAAAACCATATGTCAAGGATGCCGACCAAGAAATTCATAACGTGTTATGCTTGGATAATCACACATGTACTTACTCCAGGATTAAGATTCATCCTATGTAAGCACTTATTTTAGGAATGGTATTACCTTTTATGTACCATATTATTTTAGGATTAAAATTCCCTATTTTTTGAGGTTTGGGATCCCCTCCCATGTACCCACTTGTTTCAGGATTGGGATACCCTCCCATATACCCACTAATAACATTAATCATTTATCATCAACCAATGCATTGGATATAGATATAGATTCCAACCATATTATAATACCACCATTCAAACTTGTGTCACAAAATAATAAAACCTTCACCATATTATGACCCATAAAAATAGATCATATAAAACCCATGAAATTAAATTGTAATCATAAACATTTATGCTTATCATAACCTATGGAAACAATATAGGTTTTATAATCAATTCATCCTAGAATAACCCGTGAAAGGAAGCTGGTTTCATAATCTTTTATCACGGCATAAACAATTTAATAGAAAATGGTTTTAAAAATATATAACCCATATAAGAGTAATGAGTTTGATTAATATATCACCCATGAAAGAGAAACAAGTTTTCAAAAATTTCTTTCCATAAAAAAACATTTCAGAGAAAAAATATGAATGGAACATTGGAATCATTTTCTAGAAATTCATGGGTAACATCAATGGATTTTTTCATAGATGTAAATTAAATTTGATATATCTAGCCAAAATATTTATTAAAGAAAATATCCTTAAATATTTGAAAATTTATTTTTAAAATATTATATTTTATTAAAAACATTTTCTTTTAAAATAAAATTGAAAACATATAGAAGAGTCAAGAAAATATATGAAATCTTTTGAAAACTTTTTTCTTTGAAATTTTATCATAGAAGATTTAAAATATTTTTGATAGCCTATTTATTAGAAATAAATTTAAAAATTATAAATTAATATTGAAAACCATTTGAAAAAAAATTCCATGAAAAGTTATAAAAGAAGCTAGAAAGCGTTTTGAAAACCATTTTCATTGATAAATTATAAATGAAACATGAAAAAAAAACTGCAAAACCATTTTCCTTGAAACATATAAAATAATATTGAATTTTTTTTAAAATAAATAATTTGAAAATAATTTTGAAAAATATAAATAAATTTTGAAATTGTTTTTAGAAAAAATGGTTTGAAAGAACTCTGATTTTTAACCAATGAGAGAGTGGTAAAGTCTCTATTTCTTAAGAACACTTTCATTACTATATTATGTACCAATATATGACAAAATGGTAAAAATACATGAATATATCATGAATAAAAATAGGATAATTAAATTCATTGGTTTTATTGAGAGATTGATCATAATATTTCATCAATGGAAACATAATCCAAAACAATCATGAAAAGTGATGACATTTTTTAAATAAACTCTTACGAGCTGGTATATTTGAATTGTACTCCTCATTTAATAAAATGAAATTTCATGGATCATTAAAAACCTTTCAAATATTGATATTTAAGATATAACATTTCAAATATAATATATAAAACTAATGGAAATATATAAGTGCATAACGTGGAATGTGTCTCAAAGAAGAAAAAACGACACAAAATTTGTTTACAGATTTGGTAAATTTTTTAAAATAAAACCCATGAAATAAATATAATCAAATAGTTTTTAAATAACCATAAATTTAAGTATAAAAATTGTTAAATTCATCCATGGGATATATACACCTCACACAATCATATTGGGTGAAGAATAATGCTTGTATCTAGTTTAACTAAAAGTGATATGAAATTCCTTTACATTGTGTCTTGACTCTTGTTGAATTCATAAAAAAAAATTTCATAATAAATATATATTTTTATATAAATCTATCGTAGAAAAGTATTCTTATATCTAACACCATATATGTTTTTATTATGAACTTATATTACCCACTAGTTAATAATTCTATGTGGAGGTTTCACTTTGTGTAATATACACTTCGTTTTTAAAATGTGACTTAATTTGTAAAATATTTGACCGTTATATATATAATTATTTCCATAATTTATACCATGATATAAATATCATGTATATTAAGCATATGTATATTGTAATAAGCTATATAATATGGAATTATGAATTGGAATACTTCGTTCATTGAGGTAGTATTCCATTCATACACATGAACGATGTTTCTCTATTATTATCATATTGAAAGAAAAAAGGAAATTAATATATATAACATCATTAAATTATAATTGTTTTTTCATATATATCATATAATTACACAAAATCCATTCCTAATATATTTTATGTAGTGTTTAAAGGAATCACATCATAATGAGGGGCAGTAGTCCACACATCCTAAAACGAAATTATCACATTTAAAAAACATTGAACGTATAAAGATATATGTTGTAAATAAATTAAAGTAGTATAAAGGAATAATAAGTATAATATATATCATACAAAAATATTGTGTATCATAAAAACCTACCATGAAATTTGGTAAAGGAAAAATTAACAATCATCATTTCATGAGGTGGAAGTTCGTCATACACAAAAACAATATGTTCGTTACCCATTAATTTAAGTATATGTAACTATTGGTCAAAAAATAGCATAAAAATATAATTATATTTTGGACACTATTTTTTGAATGAAAATGGAATAATTAGTGTTTAGGGTGTGCAGAATGGACAAATAATTTGCATCCAATGGGTTTTGGATTAGTGGATAGATCATTTGGGATCTTAAGATTAAGATGTATTCAATTGTTAATTTTAATTTTCCCTAAATCACTATAATTGATTTTAACAGAATTCAATAATACATTTTTTTCAAAAAACGATGTTTAACTTAATAGAAAATACAAATTATTCTGATTCAAAATATAAAATCCATTTTTACAAATTCTAAACATATATTTTTTATAAATTAATAAAAAATTGATCTCGTAGATTGAACGACATTATAGGGTTTTAATGTAAAAACGTTTAAATGATTTCAATGATTCTGTCATGAACCGAATCTCATCTCTATCAAACTGGCACCAAAAATACTCATGGAAATGCCCAAAGGGCGTTCCCTATCCCCACAGGCTGACACAAGTTTTCGGGTATCATTAATTTAGGTTTGGGAACAATTTACCGGAGTATGTAAGCATAACACATTACAACAATCCATAATAGGAATCTGAAATTTTTGAGCCATAAAATCTAAAAAAAACAATAACTGAATAAATTATATTAAATATAATAAAATAGGTCCAAATACAAATAAATACAACACCATTACATCCCCAAGGACTCCACATGACAAGGGGTAATCACCCACAAGCCGTCTCCACATGTCCACACCAAGGATGGGAACTAACACCCTAAATGACAATCACCCTTAGCCTTTCCATTAACTGAATCAAACATAACCAAGTCTACCTACACCGAAGGGGTGTAAGTAGGGTGTGATATTAATCCCAATAGGATACCACCCAATGATTCTAAATATCGTGCAATACAATGTGAAAAATCAAGCAGTTTTAATAGGAAAAGAAAAGTAGTGTTATAATTCCATGAAATGTAAATTGTATTTAAAAACAGTTTTCAATCCAAAATTTTCAAAATGATTACACATTTAAATATAAATTTTAGATACATTAATTTAATACAAAAAACACCATACGAAATGGGTAAATACTACAAATCCAATGAGCAACAACATTGGGAACACCCATAGGAACTAGGTTGTCTTGGGCCCCATCTACCTCATACCTCGGTGTAAAGTAACCATAGAAAAATATTTTCTCATGCACGAGCCACTAGTAGGAAACATAAACATATCCTAGTTGTCCCCAATAATCATCCACATAGTTTAGTTAGAGTTTTTGTTATCCAAATGCTAATTGAAATAGGGAAAAAACCCATCAGGTCCACTAGCCGTACTGGTACAAATCCGGCGCACCTAGGTACCCAGGCTTCCCCTTTTGTGCTCAATAAATTTTAGTGTGCAACATAAATCAATTTTAATACAAAACATAATTACTGGTTAAACACAACCAATACAGTAGCTATCATATTTTATACCACATAAAACACGCAACAAAACAGTTAGAGTTTTTAAATAAAACATTCCATCAAAATATCACATTATTTTGCACCTAAAATTCATTGAAATATCAACTTTTCACACTATGTGCGCACTATTAAGACAAAAAAACCAATTGGAAATTAAATATCCTTTAATGGAACCAAAAATTCAGTTATGGGGCATCCTCATGTGTACCAAGATGTTATATCCTTCAAAAACCCACATTTTCACACAAACACAACACTTTAAGCCCAATTACTTCCCATACACCATTTAAAAAAACTTTCACAGCAACAAAAAATATAAGAAACATTAAAAACATGATTTCCAGTCCTAATACAATTCAATAAAATCAACAATGTAATTATGGGACATCCCCAAATGAACCAATAAAATACATTTTTTAAAAAACCTACAATTTCAGCAAAAATTGGCACTTAAAATTCATTTTCTTTATAAATTCCGCTAAAATTTTTTTTTGAAGAATAATTAAAATGAAATAAACATGAAAATACCATATAAATAACAATCTGTGTCACAAAAATTTCATGCACAATGTAATCTCCTAGCAAAAGAGTCCAGAACCGCAAATCCTAGTGCAGAACATCAATCGCACCACCACCGCACCACAAGCGAGTGAGATCAAACCAAAAACCAGAGGATTGGACCAAGAAACTCAAAATGAAACCCCAGGTACTATGACCTTGCTTCTGGAAATTTGGGTATTCATGAAAAAATGGAGAAATCTCAAGGGAATGGGAGTAACTTAGAAGGATAGTCACTTACATGAGAAATCTGGATGATTTTAGAAACATGAGAAGTTCGGCCCTAATTCTTGACTTATACGATCTCAAAAGACGGAGAAATGAATATGGGGGTGCGTATAGGTATTGTGGGAGTATAAGAGAGGTGGAATAAACAAAAAAATAAAAAATTAATATTTTATGAAATAATTAAAAAAATTAAAAACTGGAAATGGGCTTTCAGGTTGGCCCAATTACTAATTTAATCACCCAAATCCATGATTCTAATGAATTTTTAAGGGTCCAAAATTACTTTTTTGTTTTTAATAGTTAAATTATGGTAATTTTGGAAGTTTAATTTGTGAAAAAGGTTGAAAAACTAAGGAGTTATTAACAAAAAAATATTTACTTTCAAAACTGGAAATGTGCTCTAAGGTTGGACCAAATTTTGGAAACCCACCATTTCCTTCAAAAATGCATGGAAAACCCCCCAAAAAGAAATAATGTATATAAAATGAAAAATACCTTGAAAATATTTCATGTATGTGACAATTCTCCCCACCATGAAGGACTTTCCGCCCCGAAAAGTCAACATGAAGCTTGATTGGAAAACAAGAACGAGTACTCTTTCTCGACCCATGACTTTCGCTACCATGTATCATGTGTATCATTCCCATGATTCCATAGAACCCGGAATAATGGAATAGACTTCCATCAAAATACATTCTCTTGGGAGTCCACTATTTTTATCGGCCGCTCAACAACATACAAGTCAGGCTCAATCTCCAGTTCTTCCCAACTCAACACATGGGACGAATCCTAGTGGTATTTCTTCAACTGAGAGACGTGGAAGACATCATGGATGGATTTCAACTGTAAACGTAAGGCCAACCTGTATGTCACCTTTCCAATATGGTCGATGATCTCAAATAGCCCGACATACCATGACGTCATCTTCACCTGCTTCCCCAATCGATGATGGCCCAGACGAGGGGCCACTTTCAAGAATAACCTATCACCCACAGAAAACACTAGGTAATGATGGCTCCGATCAGCATATGATTTATGGCGACTATGAGCTCTCAATAAATGATGCGTAATCAACATGACCCTCTCAAATATCTCCTACACCAGACTCGGCCCCAGCAGTGAGGTCTCACCAACCTCAGCCCAACATAGGGGGGATCGAAACGACCGACCATAGAGTGCCGAAAAAAAAGCCATTCGAATTGAGGATTGATAACTGTATTAATAAGAAAACTCAACCAACCAAAAATGGCTATCCAAGGAACCTATAAAGTCCAATACACATGCACGTAGAATTTCCTCCAAAATCTGATTTCCTCACTTTGTCTAACTATCCATCTGAGGATGGTATGTCTTGTTAATCTTAATTTAAGACCCCAAGGCCTTCTGGAGGCCTTCCCAGAACTGAGAAGTGAAATGAGGGTCTCTATTTGAGACTACTGCTGATGGCACACCATGGAGTATCACCACCTCCTGAAGATACAAACGGCCCAACTCATCCACTTTAGATGTATATCTGATCGGAATGAAGTGAGAAGATTTTTTCAGATGATAAATCACTACCAAAATTGAATTCATACCCCTAGGTGTACGTGGTATGACAAAAATTAACTACATGGTGACCTCATCCCACTTACAGGTAGGAATGGGTAATGGCTGGACCAAATCGGAGGGCCTTTGGTGCTCTTCTTTCACCTGCTAGCTTGTGTAGCGTCTTGAAACAAAGTCCGCTATATCCCGTCTCATACCAGGACACCAAAACTGATGACGGACATCATAATAAATCTTAGTGGAACCTAGATGGACAACCAACTAAGACTGGTGGTTATCCTACATCACCATCTTCCATAGAGATAACGACACTACTGAATGTCCCTTGAAGCACAAGATACCCTCGGGAGACGATGACCAACCAGAGGATGTCTCCCCACCATGAATAAACTACTTCGAACACTGAAAAAGCTCATATCTAGGCTATTACTGCTGAATCAACTCCAATAGTGTAGGAGTCAACTGGACGCTCGCCAATAATTCCCCTCCACTGTGTTCCCTGGTCTCCACATGCATCTGATAAAAGAGCCCCATCAATGTCCACTCATTATTGAACGTCCTCAAAGCCTACATAGGAACCCTTCTGCTCAAGGTGCCGTCCACTACATTACACTTTCCTGGGGTATAAGCATAGTCAATGTCAAACCCCTGCAAGTACTCGATCCAGCGATGTTGCCTCAAATTGAGGTCCTTCTGTGATAAGATATAATCCATGCTTTTGTGATCATATTAGACAAAAAAATTCTCCCCAAAGAGGTAATAATGCCATGTATTCAAAGATTCATCACCACTAGAAACTCCATGTCATGGGTCAGTTAGTTCTTTTCATGTGGTCGAAGTTGGTGAGATCCGTACGCGACCACGTGATCGTCCTGTATAATCACAGACCCAAGACCCATACTTGAAGCATCGAAATAGACCACATGTCCCATTCCATCTTTGGGAAAAATCATCATGGATGTGGTGGTCAACCGCCTCTTCAGCTCCTCGAATTAATCCTGGAATTCTAGACCCCATACAAACATCACCGCTTTCTGGGTGATGGCAGTCATCAGGGAAGAAAGCCGAGAGAAATCCAAAACGAATCGCTTGTAATAACCATCCAAGCCAAGAAAAATCTTGATCTTGAACACATTATTTGATTGCTCCCACGACATGACCACACTAATTTTCTCAGGATCCATTGAAACTCCATGCTCTGAGATCACATTCCCCAGAAATCTCACCTCCCCGATCTAGAAAGTGAACTTTGATAACTTTTCATAGATGTGGTGATCCTCAAGTGATGTTCGTGTTCCTCCTCAGAGCTAGAGTATACCAGAATGTCATCCTCGAACACAACAACAAAGTAATCAAGATACTGATGAAACACCCTATTCATGAGTGCTATAAAGACCACTGGAGAATTGGTAAATCCGAAGGGCATGACCAAATACTCAAATTGGTCGTACTTGCTTCGAAAGGCTATCTTTGGGATATTTGACTCTTTCACCTGTTGCTGATGATACCTCGAATGCAGGTCTCTCTTTTAGAACCATCTATCCCCCTTCAACTAATCAAACAAATCATCTGTTCTGGGAAAAGGGTATTTATTCTAATTTTTACCTTATTCAACTTCCAGTAGTCAATGCACAACCATAGGGATCCATTATCCTTTTTCACGAACAAAATAGGAGTGGCCCAAGCAGAGAATCTTAGGTGAATGAATCCTTTGGATTATATGTTGTACAGCTGTATCTATAATTCCCCCAGCTCAGTGGGGACATGCGATAAGAGGGAATAGATATCAGATCTGTTCCTGGCGCTAGATCAATCGAAAACTCCACATCCTGCTCCAGGGTAAAACCTGAAAAATCATCCGGGAATACATCCAGAAATCGATTCAATACATGATGTAGTGCACCTTTAGGGGAAATACCATAATCTAGCATGAGAGAAGATAATTGGAAGATAACACTTCCTAACTCTGGGAGTGGAGGCCCTGCGTGACCTGACCGAGGATCCCATTCTCCATGAAAAACCTGAAGACTCCCATTAGGTGTTGTGAAACTCACATTCCGTCTTTAGAAATCAATGTGTGCCTAGAAGTGTACTAGACAATCCATACCTAGTATGACATCAAAAAATTCCATATCTAACACCAAGATGTCCCACTCCATCTCGACCCCTGACACAGAAAGCGCACACGATGGGTACTTGAGACCCTGCTCCTTCTTCCTTCCCAACGGTGTCACCAAATCCATCACAAAAGACATAAAATCTGTTGGAAAATTAATCATGTCAACAAAACATTCATAAATTAATGAAACAAGGGCACCATAATTAGAACAATCAGCAACTATAGAAGATGCAATCAAAACAGTACCTCGAACTGTTGATGGTCCAACCTCTAATCCTTCTCGTGCCTGATCCACCGCATGGAGATGTCCGGTCTCTGCCAGAAGATGACTGCTAGTCTATGGTTGTTCCCTAAACTCGCCCTGCCTAGAAGATGACCCAGCCCTACCACCACGGCTGCCAAATCGAGAACCCCTAGTCCTGGACAGCTCAGACTATGCTGGATCTCCTTTTGGAGCCACTGACCCAGCCCCACTCGGAAGTGGACGTGCCACACCATATAAATGATGCAAATTCCCCATACCTCCACACTGTTAATAGGGCTTCAGAGGTAGTGGAAATGCTTGTTGGATGTGGCCAAGCTTCACACACTGGTTGCACATGACCGATCTCACACACTACTAGAAAAATGATCTATAGCCACGGACCGATATCTACTGTTTAATTTGTCTGTGGATATAGATTAAAATATAAACACGATTATTTGAAAACCATGTAATTAGAATAAATAAACATACAACTAAACTGACTGTGTGGCAATATTTATTCAATTAGTTTAACTCTATCACGTCTCATCTCCCACCCGCATCTCTCCGTCATCAGGACTCATCTCCCAGCCGCATCTCTCCCTCGTCGGGACTCATCTCCCACCCGTGAAACCGTTCTCCCTTTTCACCAACTGGTGATTTCTCCCTCGGCTGATCCTCGCCGGATTCTCCACATTGTCCATCCCTCCCTCGCACGATCCCTCCCATCCCCTTCTTCGCACATTCGTCTCCTCCTCCACCCCCATCACCGTGCATTCCTCCTCCAATCAGTGAAAATGCCGAACTGAGACCTTCCATGAGTGGGATCCGCGCGAGCCAGCACATAGACATTCTGTGAAGATTGCTTCAGTTACTCCTCCATGAAAGATACTCAGGTGAAAGTTAAATCATTCTATAAACCCCAATTCATTCCATGAATGGATCCTAATTATCTTTTTTTACATGGGGGTAGTCCCGTTTATTTGAAATCAGGGTGATTTGTGTTTAAAGTGTATTGGATATCAGGAGAAGCCTAGTTCTTGATGGTTCTTCCTCATTGTCCCTCCTTTGATCCACCTTTAGAGGGGATCAATTTCTAGAGTTATTCGACGATGATTTTGAGTGATTTATTCCATCCCTTTACTTTTTTTTGTTTCCATCCATAGTATATAATTTTAGGAGATTTGTGTTGGGGTTTATTGGAAATTTCCACCAATGGATGGTGGAAATTGTCACACATGATGGGGATTTTTCCTAGTGTATATAGAGGATGTCTTGAGATAAAGTCTATATGTTATTTTATGTTGCGTCATCAAAGGTACATCACCTGATGATTTTATTTATGGTTTTCATCTAAATTTATTGAAATCACCTACTAAATAGATACCATTATTTTGGATTCTCCCATGACATTATCGGGTGTATTCCATGGAACCTCCATGTGTGTTTGTTCATGGTTTCGTTGTATTGAGGCAGCGCAATGATTAATTAATCATTTTTTTCATTTTTGTTTTATATTATGAAATTAATTATAATCAATATAATTAATTTAATTGGATAAGATAATTAATTATAAAATGTTATAATTGATTATTTGTAATTTTGGGGCTAGGTTAGGAGCCTAAGTTGATGCTAGATCTTATACAAGCGTAGAAGGTGGTCATGCTTCTTTAAAAGATAATAACTTAAATTAAAGTCAGTGGATTCTTGGGCATATCCCTTTTGTTTATACCGGATTTATGTAAAATGTGATGTCTGTAGTTTCACCAAATCAAGATATTAACCTTTACAAATTAATTAATTAAGTTAATTGTAATGGAATTAATTTGAATTAAATGTGGAAAGTGCCAAGGTCCATGATGGACCATTGTGAACTGACTATATATCTCAACTGACGATGTCTAAGAGTATAAGTATAATTTTATGCCTTGAGAAACATGAACCCCATGCAGGGTGTATATAAAATAAAGTGAATTATATAAGAGCAGTGGACCTTAGTCTAGGTTCTTTGGTGACCTTCATATTGAGGGATGCGATGAGATATAGTTATTATACCTAGTAGGCCATGAAATATCCTTATTATTCCTTAAAAACTTCATGCTAGTAGATATGAGTGCGGGAAGGTGTTCCTCCCCTAACGAGTTTTAGATACCTTGGTGGGTATAATTTAGATAAATTTTTGATAGGTTTGGTGAGAGGACTGACATAGTGTGACTTGGAAAGTGATATAAAAACGTTTCCATCTCTTGAGATCTTTGCAAGTGAGGGTTTTCATATGAGTATAGTGAGGTCGTGAGATGTTTCTGACTATTTCAATGGATGTGATTCCCAGTGGTGGGTGTTGACATGATATATGTGAATTTGATAAAGAAATCCACATATGGTGTTCATGCTATAATTTAACCTAGGGAACCCATGAGGTTGCCTCAATGATTTTGATCCTTGTGAGGGTGTATGAAACAAGGATTATAGATGATTGTGGGTGTCACTTTTGAACCCAAATTAGTTGTGTGTGAGCCAGATATGGCATTAGCGATGATGATATGTCATGCGCTTGAGAGGTAAACCCTTGTTTTTTGAGATGAGTTTGAGAATATTGATAATGTGTATATAATGTGTCATATGAGATATTATGGGAGGGACACACTACCCTCAAGGCTTTAAGTAGAATACCCAATATTTTACCTAGGATTCACTTGTATGGACCAAATAGGATTCTTGGGATGTGCTCCTAGGCTCTGGATGTTGATCCTATTACAATATTAATGCCTTGGGAAATCCCCTTATATTAAATATTTTAGTTTATATAGAATTCCCAAGATATTGGGATTCCATATTTGGGTCATTATGATTACCTAGGGTCATCCCCCAAGGAATTTATTCAATTGATGATACTACTAGATTTTCTATGCCTATCCACCTAGAAATCTGTTATATGCTCGATACTAAATGATTTCCTAGAAAACACTCCTTCGAATTAGGCATGGGCTTGATACAATTAGATTTACTAGAATTTCCTCTGTGAAATCGATGCTTTCATCTTATAATACATTTCTATTGGGCTATGTACTAGTGGGAATTATCATGTGACATGCAAAAAAAATCTCTGACACTAACCAAAGCAGGTATAACCAATACTGAGTTTCATGATATTGCCCAAGGATCAATGATGGGTATTTATTTATGCTTCCACCATTTATTTATTTATTTAACTGATCATATCATCTAACAATACACTATATTTTCTGGTTATGCATAGTACCTGATTGGTGTTTCTCTACTTTCATGAACATAGACACTTCATGGGTGGCCATGATGCTTGGGAACCTGAGAATAATTCCCTAATCATAGGTTCAGGTTGGGAAGAAGCCTATAGTTTCAAGATTGATTTAGATATCTTAAATGATTTTGAAAATTGGGATGAGGCGAGGATTGGAGATGGCAATATAACTTTAGTTTAGGATCAGTTCCCTAGTAGGATGGTGATTTTCATGTAATTCCTAATATGCATATATTTGAGAAATTTACAGTGGGTGTTAGCACATTAGTTGTATTATGATATTTAAAACGGGAAAAAATAGATGTTTCCCTATGAGCATTGACCTATGTGAGATGTGGTTATTGAGCTGGGTTGGAGGGCCTACTTCCCTTAAGATATGACTCAAGATATTGGTTATTTGGGTACAATTCTTGAGATGAGATATGGTATATGATAGTAATCTAATAGAGGTGATAGACTGGGATTGTTAGTTCCTTTAGAGAAAAAATCATGGGGAGATGATTTAAATTATAATATTGGTGCATTATAGGTACTATTGAGTATGTGGTATAGGCATGGGGATTCTTTAGGATTCCATGATAAAAAGAACATTAGGCGTTTCAGTATTGAGGTTTCGATTTCAAAGGGAAGGATTGGTAGGATACTTGGCCTGACTATTTTTGGGTATGAATCCTAATGAAGTAGATGATTATGATCCCAAATGGTCTAATCTTGTATTGATTGAGTACAAGTATACACTCAGGTTCCCCTAAGATGCTATTTGATGGGTGGTTGTGAAATTAGACTTGGAACGATTGAGATGTTACTGTTAAGGTTTTTGGGGAGTTATCACTAATATGAGTTTTTGTTGAAATTATTTTGACTGAAACATTAGGTTTCACAACTTCTAAGGCTAGAACTATTTTTATCATGTGGCTTCCTTCGATAATGTTATAGGTGGCATGGATGCCCCTCTGGTCCCCCCTCTCTTGGGGTGGGGGGGGATTCATCCCGACTACTCCAGATTCATGGTTCTGACCATTATCCCCCTTCATCAACAGTATCATTTTTCCCAGCTTCCCAAAATTGAAATTAGCCCTAAAATTCTATCATGAGATGTTTAAATTATTAAGACATTAGTTTCCCCTTATAAATTTTATATTCTTCTTTTTTATTGAATCTCACATTAGTGGCTCACTTCGGCAAGAGTATCCCCTCGATGGAAACCTTTGATAGGTTTATTTTTTATTTATGTGGTTTTCGTAAATGAATAATTACATTTATTATGGATCTGTGGAAATTTTTAATTCCTTTTTAAACTGAAGATTCCCTTATCTCTGTTCGATTGAATGCTCCACATGCTTTCAGTAGCTTAAAATTCTCTATTTTCTATTGGTTTTTCATGTTCCACCTAAAATAGGAACTTCCCTCCATGGTGATTTGGAATTCCGTCCCTATCCTACATCCCCCATTTTATAATTTGGTGTTCCTAAATTGTTTGGTAATATGTTGGACACTTCATATGTACTAATAATCACACCATAACATTCTTCAACCTTGTTTCTCGTAAAATATGTGCTGAGATCGATGTATCAAAGGTACCGATGGATTTTATCTGCATTGATATTGAAGGGGAGATTTGTTGGAAGCAACAGGTCTGCTATGAATCTTGGGATGACTTTTGTTCATCATGTAGACACATAAGTCATGATCTATCCAACTGCGAGCATGGGGATAAAGTTTAACATCATGTAGGCCTCTTAATAGGTAACTCATAAATCAAAGGTAGCATAATAAATGATTCTCACTGGAAGGGGTGAGGTCATTGAAACTAGAACTAAGGGTCACATATATCTTTGTTAGTTTGAGGAAAGACTTCTAAATATCCAAGTGGGATATGCAAGTCATGGGAGAGGCAGAGCCAAGATCTTCCACTACTATATCCACCTATTCCGAATCTGCGACTTCTATAAATGGGTGGAAAGGGAAGGAGCTTGATGATGGTGTTGTTCTGATCACAAATTTTGGAATATTGAATTAATGTAGTCCAATTCCATTATATTTAGTTCATATTTCAACATTCTAGTTTGGTGTTTCTAGTATTATTATAGCTTTTTTTGGGAAAAAATGTGGCAGAACTGAATCAGCATTTTATGGTTTAGATAATAGTGATTCTAAAATGTATTTGTCTTCTGAGATGTGATCCCCCTATGTCAATCCATATTCACAACCATTTCAATGATTTGAATGAAAATGTTGAGGGTGATAACGATCCATAAGGGTGGAAGATAGTCATTCCTAGGTGAAAAATGAAGCAGGTTGGTTCAAATATCTATGTAGAACCAGATCAGAGTGATAAATAAGCAGATTCCGAATTTTCTCTAGACTATGATTAGTATCATCATGCGATATTTCCATTTGGGTTTGGCTTAAGGAATTGGAAGAAATACATTATTGATTCATGGAATTATCTAGTCAATAAATGGAAAAGAATAATACATTGTTATTATTATACAAATTTATTGATTCCCTTGGGCTACTAGATCTTCTTGTAAAACAAACCTATCTGTGGAAGTGGTAAGGACGTCTATGTTGGCACCGGAAGTGATTGCAGATCTAAAGATTAAATGGAATTAAGAGAAAGAAAAATATTCTTATGATGATGTTGAGGAAGATCAATATGATAGAAAAAAGATCAATATTAGATACAGGAATCTGAGACAGTTGATGGTGTTTTGAAGGCTGCAAGATTGGGGAAAAATGTGAGGGAATGTGTGTCCAGGCTTGGAGGTCCATGACTCATGGGGGAATCACTATGTTATTGTAAAGAGTAGTGTAATCATTACTTGATGGGAATGAATTGGTGAATGAGAATTTACGTTGTGGTTACATGTGGGGTCCATTGAAATGATAGAGTGAGGTGGTGAGCTGACTGTTGAGAATGTTTCTATTTATGTGGATGATCTCCAAGGAGGTGGTGATAGTAGGTCACTGGGGAATTTTATTTTGGGTCACCCATATTATGGGAAACCGACGTGTTAAATGTGAATATGATAGCGCTTGGTTTCCCAAAGGAGTGTGTGTGTGCAGATGTCTTTGTGGTGTAAGACAACATCAATGATAGATCTAGGTACCATTGTGAGATTGATGAGATTTTGTCATTTATTATAAATACTATGACTTGATGTAACAGAATGCATGAGGGGATAAAAACTATCAAGGTCAAAATTCATATCCCACACCTAGTTTACTAAAATTCAGAACTCATGTAAATCATTAAATGAAGTATGTTTTGTTCTGGGTAATCTAGGTGTATACAATACTTGGTAGTATCTTGGAAATAAAGTGTGAATTAAAAATCATTTTTAGTCATTGTGTTCAGCATCAGACTAGTCAAGGTCTAGGTAGAATGATGTGAGTGTTATGAGGTAACAGTAATTACACTATTAAAGTTGGGATTATCAACCTGGTTTCATCTTAAATGACCTCTCTCGTGGGAAGGATCATGGTCTTGAATAATAATGACCCTTGTATTATCTTGAAGACTCTATAAGAGCATTGTTCAAGAGACCTATGAATATCTGGTTCCATGATGAATGCCAAATTCTTGATTCATAAGTAGTACTAGATGGATTCTAGATAATGGCTTTAGACTCTGGAGGAAATCTATGCAAACCAAGAGGGGAGGATGCTCAGGAGGGATTGGATGGGGGGCTTTGCAGGGGGGGTAAAGATTCATAAAATGAGGGGTTGGGGGTCTATCCAGGAAGGAGTGGGGGGGGGGGGGTCCAGGTTGGGGTGGGCTATCCAGGGGGTGGAGGGTGGGGGGTATGTCTAGCATGGGGTCTGTCCAGGAAGAAGTGGGGGGGGGTCTGTTCGGAAGGAGTGGGATATCAACTTCCTAGGGGGGGTGTACATGGATTGGGGGGGGGGGGCTGTCCAGGGGGGTCTGCAGTGGGGGAGGGGTGGTTGGGGTGGGGGGCCTTTCCGAAAAAGAATTTTCAGAACATGGATCTTCTAACCGAACAGCATGGGATTTTTACTTCTGGAAGTTCTAATGTCTATCCCTGTTCTACAATGAAGCTAGTATGGGTCCCCATCCCTAAAAATATATTTAGAAACATATATATAAGAAATTAAAATTTAAACTGGTAGTCTCCCAGTTGGCAACTAGGTGTTCACCGAATCCTCATTGCATTTCAAGGGAATTTGGTTAGCTTTTTTATGGTTATAGTAATAGTAATTAGAAACCAATCCCTTATCTTTTTGGCTCAACAGAATGCAGTATTATGCCAAAAATTTTGAAAAAGTTGTGCATGAAGCTGGGGTTCTTTAATGGAAGTTTCCTTGTTTGGTTGAATTATTATATTCGGAATATTTGTTTCAAGAATGATTAATCCTTTAGTTTTCATGTCTGTTACCTATATTAATAGTTGTAGCATATGATGACTGAACTGTTGGTTTATTGGTTGGATATTGTTCTATCATGATTAGTGGGTTCATGTTTTTGGAAATGTAAATTTTAGGTGGTAGAGTTTTGTTTTTTTTGTTGTCTTTTTTATGTCTAGTAAATATCAAGGGCAATAAAATGCATGGGCCTGGACACATGTCTAGGGGGTGCATGGTAGGGGGAGGGTATGTTCATTAAGGGCGGTCTGCAATGGGGAGGGGGTGGGGTGGGGTCTGTCCAGGGATGGAGGGGGGGTCTATCCGAAAGGAGTGGGGGGGGGGAGTCTGTCCCGGGAGGAAGGGGGATTCATGGGAATAAAGATTCAAAAAATGCTGAAATAAGGCTGGTAAAAGGTATTTCACCTAGGAATCCTCTCATTTATGAAATTCAGAGGAAAATATTGATGTTTCTGGAATTGGATCATTAAAATAGAAGTTACATCCACATGACACAAGCTACCGAGCTTTCTTCCTAGTTTTTTATCCCCTTAGATTTCATATATACCCTATTTTAGAGGCTGTGGGAAACATTGAGGAATTATCTTCCTATTGATGGGATCTGACTTTTTATTCAGGAGAATGGAATCATTCTAAATGGGGGCAGTGGGGTGTGAAGGGGGTGGGGGGAGTACTGGGAAAGTGGGCAGGGAGGGGGCTGTTTTTTATGGAATGGGGGGGGGGGGACATATAACCACAGTTCAAAACCATGGCTATATGGATATTACAATGGTTTAAATACATTGAAAAAGGCCTATAGCCACGATTTTAAACAGTGGCTATATATATTGCTTGAATTAGGATTCTTCCACGATTTGAAAACCATGGCTATAGGGTGTTGTCACAGTTCAATCAATGGCAATAGGTATATAGTGGCGGTTTAAACCATTTCTATATGGCTATAGACATAGTTTCAAACCGTGGCAATTGGTTTTTCCCTATATCCATGTCAATACCAGCCACGGTTTATGAAACTATGGCTATAGCCTTATTTTGTAGTAGTGGCATCAGAAGCCATAGAAGAAAACTGCCTGGAAGAGTGGCTTGAACTGCAACCTCCTTTCTTCACATGATCATCTCGCTCCCTTTTCTTCTCCAAGGAGCTGCCACTTCCCACTACTGATACTGATCCATAGAAACCATCCCTTCCTTTCCTATCAATCTTCACCATTCATGCTCGATCAACGACCTCATCATAGGTCCTCAGCTTAGACAAGAACACCTAGTAGTATTTCTCAGGTCGCAAGCCTTTCTCAAACCTCTGGCCCTTTTCTTGCTCATTAGCGACAATTTCTGAAGCACACAGAACCAACTCAGAAAAAAAGTTTTCATACTCCATCACAGATAAGTTCCCCTGAACAAGTTCCATGAACTATCTAGACCTAGAATAATCCAACACCTTAAGGAAGTATTGTTTATTAAAGACAACCTTGAAATCTCTCAGCGCATCTGCTCATTCTTCCCAACCTGAAGCACTGACTCCCACCACTAATGGTTGGGACCCTCCAACAGAAAGGAGGAACACTTCACCCTGAGCTCCTCAGGTGTTTCTAGAAACTCAAACATACGCTCGATCTTCTCGAGCCATTCTTTTGCTTTCGGGGGTTCTGAGCTACCTCAGAAGGTAGGAGGCTTGTTTTTCAAAAACTCTTGCGCTTTATCATTTCTAAGACCTATCTCTTCTGCCCTAATAGAAATAGGAGCAGGAGCTGGTCTCTTTCCAAAAGAATGGATATACCTAAGTATGGCCTCCATGAGCCTCTGATCAATCATTGTGGGAGAACTCTGTCCAGCTTCCTCCTGTGGGTGAGTGGGAGCTTTCCATGGAGGCATGTTGCTACAAAATGAAACAGTCACAAAATAATAATCAATACCACAATTCTGAAAATTATAATCAAACACATAAAATATAAATAAACTAAACCCATTTCAATAATAAAAGAAACAACTAATCCACATCCTCCATGATGTCCACAAGTGGTCTGCAGCACACACATCTCACCTGGAAGTGAAGTCAATCCGTAAATTCCAACATCCCCTGGTGACTCAAGGTCTTCCATGAGAGGTGTGGGCCATGCCCCCTACTCAAAACCAAAACCCCAAGCCCTGATATTCTTAGCTTCTTTCTATCTCGACTCATCTCAAAATAGCAATATAACCCAATAAATTTAACCTCCTCTGATACCATTTTGTCACAAACTGAATCTGGTCACCCACAATCCGACACCAAACCTGACTCATGGCAAGGCCCGAAGGGAATTCCCTATCTCCACGGGCTGGAACAAGTTACCGGGTATCATTAATTTAGGTTTGGGATCAATATACCCTAGTATGAAAGAATAACACATTAAAAAAATCCAAAATATAAATCTGAAATTTTCGAGTCAAACAAGTATTATCCAAAAACCAGAACTGAATACATTTGATTAAAGACAATAAAAGAGGTCAAAATGAAAATAAATATAGCACCAGGATATCCCAAAAGACTCCACATGACAAAGGGTAATCACCCACAAGTCGTCTCCACAACTCCACACCAAGGATGTGAACTAACACCCTAAACCGCCATCACCCTTAGCCTTTCCTTTATCTGAGTCAAACATAACCAATTATACATACACAAAAAGGGTGTAAGTAGGGTGTGAGACTAATACCAATAACATACCACCCAATTATTCCAAATATAATGAAATATAATGTGAAAAAGCATGTAGTTTTAATAGGTAAGAAAAAGCAGTGTTAAAATTCCAAGAAATGTAACTTTCATTTGAAAATAGTTTTCAATCAAAAAATTTCAGAATGTTCACACATTAAAATAGAAATGTTATCTACTTTAATTTACTATGAAACACACCCTAATATATGGGTAAATACTATAAATCCAATGATCAACAACATTGGGACACCCCTAGGCACTAGGTTGTCTTGGGCCCTATGTTCCTCATACCTCGGTGTAAGGTAACCATAGAAATATCCATTCTCATGCATGATCCACTAGTAGGGAACATAACCATAACCTAGTGGACCCTAATAATCATCCACATAGTTTCTTTAGAGTTGTATTTATCCATATTCTAAGTGAGACAGGGACAAAACCCATCCGGTCCACTAGCCGTACTAGTAAAAAATCGCCCCACCTAGGTACCCAAGCTTCCCCTTTTGTGCTTAATCAGTTTCAGCATGAAACATAAATCATTTTTCTTATAAAAAAGAATTAATTTTCAAACACAACCAATATAGTAGCTATCATATTTTAAATCTCTTAAAATATGCAACAAAACACTTATATTTTTTTATTAAAACAACCTCTCAAAATCTCACAATGTTTTTCACCCAAAATTCATTGAAATATCCACTTTGCACACTATGTGTACACTTGTAAGTAAAAAAAAAATTCTGATCAATACCCTTTAATGAAAACAAAAGTTCAGTTATAGGGTAGCCCCATTATAACCATGAATTTATATCCTTTAAAAACCCCCATTTCCACACAAACACGGCACTTTATGCCCATTTTCTTCCCAAACACCATTTAAACAAACTTTCACCACAACAAAAAAAAGAATAAACATTAACAACATGACTTCCAGTCCTAATACAATTCATTAAAATAAACTATGTAATTATAGGACATCCCCAAATGAACCAATAAATGATATGTATGAAAAAACCCCCAATTTCACCAAAAATTGGCATTTAAAATTCATTTTCTTTATAAATCCCACTAAAACAAATTTTTTCAGAAACATTAAAATGAAATAAACATCAAAATACCACAAAAACAGTAATCTAAGCCACAAAAATTGCTTTCACAATGTAATCACCTACCAAAAGAGTCAAGAACCGTAAATCCTAGTGCAGAACTTCAACCGCACAACCACCGCACGACAAGGGAGTGAGATCAAACCTAAAACCACAGTATTTGACCAATAGACTCAAGATTAAACACTAGTTACGATGCCCTATCTTCTGGAAATTTGGGGATTGAAGAAAATAGGGAAACAACATAAGGAAAAGGAAGGAACATAGAAGGATAGTCACTTGAGAAATCTGGATGATTTTAGCAACCTGAGATGTTCAGCCCTAATTCTCGACTGATAAAATCGGCATAGAGATAGAAACAAATCTGGGGGTGCGTCTAGGTACAGTTGGAGAAGGTGAGAGGTGGAATCACCAAAAAATGATAAAAAAATGAATATTTTATGAATTAATTAAGAAAAAAATAAAACTGGAAATGAGCTTTTAGGTGGGCCCAATACCTAATTTGATCACCCAAATCCAAGATGCTAATGAATTTTTAAGGGTCCAAAATTTCTTTGGTGGTCTGAATATTAAATTTAGGTAATTTTGGAAGTTGAATGGGTTAAAAAGGTTGAAAAAAGAAGGGGTTATTAAAGAAACACAATTTACTTTCAAAACTGGAAATGGGCTCTCGGGTTGGCCCAAATTTTGGAAACCCACCATTTCCTTCCAAAATGAATGGAAAACCCCCCAAAAAATAAATAATGTAAATTAAATAAAAAATACCTTGAAAATATGTCATGTATGTGACGGTTTTTGTATTCAATATCAATGTGAAAAATATTCTAAAGACATAAATTGTAATAATTGATAAGAAATTTATATATATTTTTTCTCTACGTCCAAATTAAAATATAATTTAACATTAAAAATAAATTAGATTAAAAATTAGTTTTAAATTTAAATTCAGTATTTTTAATGTTCATCAAAAAATATAGTTTCTCAAAAAATTCTCAAAAATTAACCCTTAAATAGTTACTATATTATGAATTTAAAAATTATGTATATTTTACCAAATTAAATATCTAAAAGTATCTAGAAATAAATTCATGTTTGTTCATAAAAGGATATAAAAACCAGTTCATTTATGAAAATAGTATTTTTAAATGTATAAATAATTTTCCAAAAAATACACTTTTTCATTATCAATATGTTTTATTTCTATAAATATTTGATAAAAAATATTTCCAAATTAATTACTACTACTTATATTACTATATTTAATAGCTAGGTTATAACTATCTTGTTTAAATAATTATAAAATGGTGTTCCACTGAAAATCAGTGTTGCATGTAACATATTTCATATATATGTTATGTGGAATACATGATTAACATGGTGTTACATATAAGGAAATTCAAAAATAGTGCTTTAATATAAAATAAACTATTTTCAGTTTTTTGTGATATAACAATATCACATAGAATAGATTAATTTGAAAAAAAATAATTCAAAAAATATCAGGGTTTCACATTTTACCCCCCATTAAATGAAATTTTCGGTATAAATTCCCTGAGGTTATTAATGGTTTAATAGTTCAATGTTACATTCATACAAACCCACCACATAAAAGTAAATACTAAAACTTCCTTTTAAAAAATAAAGTAGGAACTATAATTATTACCCAAATTAACACATAAATATCTTTCCACATATGATAACATATGTGGAAATAAAAAATTAGAAAATGAAAGACAAATGAAACCATAAATTTCTCATAGAGTGTGATAAATAACATAATTTATAGTAATTTAACTATCAAAATTCGTTAACCCAATAAGGCTTGAAAAAGGTTATTGATACCATCTAATATGATGATAACAAGAAACAATTTTATTTCAAGATCATTTCATAAAGTTTATGAATTTTGACAAAGAGATATACTTATGCGATTTCATAAAAATCCCACCCTTTTTATTAATTGAAAGATTTTTAACTCATATCTTATTCCAAGAAATGAGGGTGAATTCAACCCTCATGAAGCAATAACAAATCATGAGATCTATAAATATAATGATAGATTATTTAATCTATCTTTATCACAAAAAAATGGTTAGAAAAAGTTATCCAATATTCATAAATCCATATATGGTGAGATAAGATATCAATCTCATAAAATAAATCTGACGAATAACCTAATATTTCAATAAATAGATAACCATTTAACCCTTACAAAATATAATTCACCCTTTATTCCATAAATAATATCTTATCATATTCCAAAAACATTTTCATTTGAAAAATGATTCTATTATTATACTAATAGAATATATAATGTGAATGTATTATTACATAATTCATCTAGGGTAATATAATTACATTAATTCTCACCAAAAGATACACAATAACATTTTCATAGGGATTATTCACGAAAAATACAATATGAAATTATCAAATAAAGAGAGGTGGATAATAATTTCTTAATGATCTTGGTTTCATTCATTCATAATGATAGAATAATCTTACAATTTTTCCTTTATATTTAGAGGTTTCTGGGTCTTATCATGCACATTAGTCCTTGGATTTGGGAACTTGTTAGAAAATGGAAAAATCTATTCAATTGAACCACTGATGTGTGAGATGTTCATTCTATGTGGATTTGTCACTATTCACATCATTAGATAACTTCCTCTCATCAATTTGAAATGCATATATTTTATTAACATCCCTTCCACACATAAAACATTATGTATCCCCATATTATAATTCCATCCATGTTTCTTGCCACACGTTGTACATAATAGAAGGCTCATTTTCTTCTCTATATGGTTGTTATATTTTTTTAAACACTATCTTATGTTTCTTATCAAAACAATTGAGATTTGATACAAAAATCCAACTACTATTTCCACCATTATAACACAGATAAAAACTTATTCATAGTTATTAATTTATTTCATAGCAAATTCCAATCTAAGACAAGGTTTGAGGTCATCAATAATTGATCCATTTTTTTTGGGTTGGATGATAGTACCTAAACTGTACCACTCACGCCCTGTAAAATGTTATTTATAGTCATGAATAGAATAATAGTCCTTCTACTTCAGCTATATTAATTTATTTTCCATATTCATAAAAATAATAATACTAATGTACTTAACGAAAAATAATATGTTGAATGAATCCCAATCCATGGATTCAGTTTCATCTTACTACCTTGTATTCTTTGTTTGATTCCACTACTGACCTGCTTCACCTTCTAAGAAATAAACAACTATAATGACTTTATCATTTTTAAAACATTTTAAAATTAATAATATTATTTTATTGTGATTGATCCATTTTTTTGAAAAGGTGGATCAAATGACTCTCTAAAATAATGTGAATGTTACCTCACAAAGGACCCAACGGAATGATGTTCCCTTCTTGGCTTATTTGGTAGTCCAATATGGGTTATAGATTGAGAAATATTAGTGAGCATTGTAATTATATTATTCATTCAACATCCCATGGAAAAGGTATTCATAGGATAAATATCATTGAGTTGACCATTGAAAAAACCATTAAAATTGTTCCTTTGGGTTCCAACCATTGACTTAAACTGACAACACATAGTATGAAACAATTATCATAGTAAGATTGTCATGAAAACATAATTATAGGATATCTAAATTATGATACCTTATTAAATCAATGACACCATAGGTTTATCCTTGGTTATTTATAAACAAACTACTTTTATATCCTTAATAATGGTTTGTGATGATTTTTTCAATTTCTAAATTATATCCCTCGAGAATGTCAAACCAAGTGTGTATCAAGGCCTATGGTCATGTACTAGGTTACAACGATTCAGGCCCAACACATATTTCTATAGTTTTAACCCTTAGGTACATATTTTATAGAGCCACATCCAATAATACTATCCAGTCATGGATTTATTTCTAGGAAACCACTCGGTCTGTCCATTACCAAAATTCCCTAAAATTTTCCTGTACTTTTAATCATCCTTAAACATATAATTAGTGACATCCCTAGACATATACATGGAAATATACCTATTTATTTCCCTAATGTTTTCATATCCATGTATCAAATGTTTTACCAAACTATATCTCTCTTACAAACTATGACCACCCAATATTAACAGACAAATATATTACATATCATTTCTGAAATACATAATACATAACATAAATAGATACTGAAAGGCCATATTAGTTTAGTGAATTTGACTACATGGAAATGTAATCATGGGTATATTAGTGAGTTACATTATCTCCCACAAGGTTTTTTATGATTGTAATCCTTCTTAGATACATCATATATAATACATATCTTCCTAAACTAGGTAAGAAAACATAAAAATGGATGAGTTGAGATTCTTAGTAAGGTTATTCAAGGGAGATATATGAACATAATAATGAGAATAAGGTTATGAGAATAGAATCAGGAACATTGAAGATCATACCCTTCATATCAAATATTATATACATAATTTATGTAATAAATATTGGTATTTCATAAGATATAAATCATAATGAAATAAATAACATAATGCATTCTAGTATAACATAGGAATAAAAAATAGAATTTATGGAACATATGTTAGCTTATAGAAACCTTATATCAAGGATTCCTACTAAAACATTTTTAACTTGTTATGATTGGGATAATTAGCAATGTACATGCTTTGGTATTGGGATTCCCTCATGTATACCCTTTTATTTTATGATTGGTATTCCCTCTTATATACCATATTATTTCTCAATTGAGATTCCCTAACATATACACTTTGAGATAATAAAACATTTATTTTTTCCCAATTCATTAGAGGGAGATACATGACCCACCAATATCATAATAACATTCCTCAGACATGTTCCACAAAATAACAAAACTATCATTATATCAGGACACATAAAAATAGATCATATCATAAACCATTAAATGAAATGTGTATTAGAATCATTGAGTAATATCATAAACTAAGGAAAATATATTGGTTTCATAAAAATGTATACTAAAATATCCCACGAAAGGAATATGGTTTCATAATAATTTATCATGGCATAAAACGTTGAATATAAATTGTTTTTATAAGTAGAAAACCTAGGGAAGAGGAGTAGTTCTTATAAACATATAACTCATTAAAGAGAAACCAATTTTCATAAACATCATGCCAAAAAAAACAAAAACCATTTATAGAAAGAATATAAATGTAACATTTGGATTATTTCCCAAAAATGAATTAGTGACATCATTATATTTCATCTTAGATGGAAATTAATTTTGCGATATATTCTAAAAATATTTCTTGAGTAAAATATTCTTCATTCTTCGAAAAATTTATTTTTAAAACATAAAACCATTTGAAAACAATTTTTTTGAAACTATAATTGAAAAATTCTAATGTATTCTATTTTTTTGATTTGTTCCCTTTAAAGCATAAAAAAATCATGAAAAACATTACAAAAATAATTTTCTTTGAAAACAGTATGAAAATTTACAAAGAATCATTTCTTTTTCTAAAACCATTTATTTAGAAAAACATTGAAATAATATAAAAAAATATTGAAATTATTTTGAAACTATTTTTCCATAAAAACATATAAATGATGCTCAAATGCATTTTTGAGAACCATTTTCCTTGAAAAAATCTAAATCATACTAGAAAATATTTTTAAAAACATTTCCCTAAAAGACTAAGAAAAATGTGGAAAAATTTCAAAAATCCATTTTCATTAAAAAAATATAAAAATTTATTTAAATTTTTTTCGAAAACCATTTATTTGAAAATAATTTTGAAAAATATAAATTAATCGTGAAAACATTTTTTTGAAAATATGGTTTGAATTATGATAGATTTATGACCGAAGAGATGGGTAAAGTCAAGCTTTCATAAAAACATATTCGTAATTATATTATGTCTCAAAGAGTCAAGAAATGTTTCCAGTACATTAATATATCACTAATAATGAGAGGTAAATAATATTCATGAGCATTCATAATAGATGGTTCATAATATTTCATCAAAACAATCATAAAACTAAATAATATCAAAAGGCAATTATATTGTTTCAATAGACTATTAAAAATTATTAATTTGAACCATAATCCCCATTAAATAAAATGAAATTATATGAATAATAAAATACCATTAAAATAAGGATATTCATGATATAAAATTTCAAAAATCATTATATACACCTCACTGAAAAATATAGTATCACAACATGGAATGTGTTTTAAAGAAGGATAATTGAGACCAAATTTCATTATCAATTTGTTAACTTTTGAAACCAAAAATATTATAAAAAAAGAAAGTTAAATTTACAGGTAAATAAGCATAAATTTAATTATAATAATAATTTAAATCATCTATGGTAATTATAAACACCACAAAATAAAAATTCGTGGTGAATAAAGTATGTGTATCCCAAAAAAGAGAGATAAAATACCTTACCTTGTGTCTTGAAACTCATTGAACTCTAGAAAATTGTATATATTAAATATATGTTTCTTATACATATATCATAGAACCATATTTTTGTATCTTATACCATATATGGATTGATTATGGATTTTTATTTTGTGTTTTTAACAATTCTATGTTAAGGGTTCACTTTAGGTAATATCTGCTTTATTTTTCACATGAGTCTTAATTTGTTATATTTTTAGTCCTATACATGTATCATGAATTACAGAACATAAAATGTGACATAAATATAATTTATATTCAGTATATTAAATATATTTTTATTATAATAATCTATAGAATATATATGTTTTAAATGGAATACACCATTTAAGGAGATGGAAGGCCATACGTAGGCATAATCATTGTTTCATTCTTCTTGAAATATTTAACGAAAAAAAGAAATATAAAAATATGTATATATTTATATAATATAATTAAATTTTCATTATTTGTTCATATATATATCATATAATTTCACTAAAACCATCCTTAATACATTCCATGTAGTGTGTGAATGAATAACATCACTTTAAGGGGGCGGTAGTCCACACTCCTTCAAGAAAAATTATCATTTTTACACAAAATATAAAGTATAAAGATCTGTGTATAAAAATAATTAAATAAAATTAATGACATTATATGTATAATATATATCACTTATAAAAGTATTTTCTATCATAATTCTCATTCTTGAATGATGTTAAAGGAAAAATAAACAATCATTGTTTCGTGAAGTTGCAGTTTGTCATACACATAAATAATATGTTTTTTTTCTAATTATATAGAAGTGGGGAAATTTTTAGGTTGAAAACCTAGCATGATCAAATTTCAGTTTGCTTTGGAAACAATTTTTTGGTAGAATTATTAAATAAGGGGATTTTATGTTGTGTAAAATGAAAATAATATAATAGGTTTTGATGAAGGATGTTACATCTTCTTTAGGTAACTCTTTTTTGTTTTCACAAAAGGGTTTTCTTGGATTTCTATTTTTTGTAATTGAGGATTAAATGTAGAAGGAAGGGATTTTGGGAACTGTATTTTTTAGATAAGTGATGATAATAAGTTGTTTGGGAGGTGTGAGGAAGTGGGAGAGGTGGTGGCATTTTATAAGGGAGGGAAATGACCCTCTTGGTATTTTTGAAAACAAGTAATGCATAACCTCTTTTTTAACAAAAACAATTTATCCAAAACCATGAAAACTCAATAAAGGAAGGTCCATGGCTAAATAGTTTCCATCAAATTAGCTTTGGATAGTTTTATAGGTCATTTAGCCCATTATGATTAAGGTTTGTTCCCCAGTTAAGCATAATTTTACCTTAATTACGTTAATTCATTTTAACAACATTCATTTTCTTTTTGGGTAAAAAAATATCCTCATTAAAAATTATTAATTATTATGATTCATAATTTGGAATCCATTTTTATAAATTAAAATACCATAATTTGTATACATTAATTTAAAATTAATCATGTAGATCGAATGACAATGCAAGTTTTTAAAGTAAAATTATCCAAAATTATGCTATGTTTTTATATTCAATATCACTGTAAAATTTATTACAAATACCAAAATTGGATTAATTTATAGGTAATTGATTAAATTTTACTTTAACACAAAATTAAAATATAATTTATCATAACAAATAAATTAGTTGAAAAATCAGTTTTTGTATTAAATTTCACTATTTTTTTACTATTTATAAAAATATAATGTTTCTTAGATAAAAATAAAAATTTCACCCTAATAGAATTTTGATATTCTAAATCCAAAAGGTATGTTTATTTTATCTAATTAAATTTCAATAAGTGCTTAAATTTAGTGTTATTATTGTTTACATAAAGACATAAAAATAATTTCAATTAAAAAATAACATTTTATAAACATATAATGACTTTACAAAAAATTATACATTTTGTTATCAATATTTTTATTTATATAAATCCTCAAGACATAATATTTTTAAATTAGTTATTACGATTCATATTACTATGTTTGACCGTTGAGTTTTTACTATCTTGTTTAAATAATTATAAAATGATGCTTTGTAGATACTTTGTGTTACAGGTAACATACATCATGTTAGTGTTGTGTGTAGTGAACGATTAACTTAGTGTTTTATATAATTCAAAGAAAACATAGTTCTTTAATTTGGAATAAAATATATTAAGTGCTTAACGAAATGAAAATATCACACAGATTAAATTAATTAAAAAAAATAAATCACACAATATTGATATGTTACAATCATGGACATATAGAAACATAGAATTGAAATATGATCTACTTTATAAAATAGATTAATCATGAAATATACATATCACTCAGTTTTAATTAAAAATAAAAATAAAAACTTTATTAGTAAAATGGTCTCTCATCTTAAGAAATCTACTATACTCTTAAATTTATGTTTAAAACATCGAAATTGTAATTTATATTTTAATATATTCAATATATATCTTATTAAACTCTATATGACATAATTGAAAATAATAATCTTTAATAAAGGTAAAATTAATACCCACTATAGAGGAGAAAGAATCCAACCTTTCATAAAAAATGATATGTTCTAGGAACCGAGTCAACCAATCCATACTTACAATGGAATAAAATATATGCATGTCAAGGATAAAGAGTGTGATAAATTTTTGTATTCTCTTACCATAATGTGATATCATGGACATTCCATATGAAATATCAATCTTTTTCACGATTTTTTTAAATAATTTTAAGCATTATATATTATCCTACTAGTAATCCATGATAGGACACAAATTTTATATAAATAAATTAATGACATGATCTTGAATATAAAAATTTAGAAACAAGAGTATATTTTAATAAATTTGTAACAATAAACATAGAAATACCCTTACTTACACCAGATAAACGTTTAATAGATTATATATATCTTTCTTTTATTAAGAGATTTTTTATCCATTCTAAAATAGAGGCACCATTGGTCATTAACCTTAATATACTCTTCCATTACCTTAAATAGTAATCCCTAATAGTGAACTTGTTCCACAACTCATCTATCTATTGAACTCATTATTATGTGATTGATTCTACTAGGACTTTTCATTAACACTTCCTAATTTGTCTACCATAAAAATTAATTAAGGTAACTACTCTAATAATATAATGAATGTAGTTTTTTTCAATGTTTAAATTTGTTCAAGTGTATTCCATTTGTCCACACTAATAGAAAAAATGTGTCTCTATGAAGTTGGAGGAGAGGAATAAAATTCACCCTTCCATCCATGATATGATGCACCAGAATTCATATCCATTCTCTAATAATTATAATCAATAAAATATACACAACCATGTTTTCTACTAGAAGGAAACCCACTAACTCGTAGACTTCCATTGAAATATGGTTATAATATAATAAAATTCATCCCCAAATATGATATTTTTCGATGATAAATTATATTCATTAAAGATTATATATGTTTAATAATTCCCATATCAAAGTGGTAAATGTGAAGAGCTTAACATGTATACCATCCCAAAATGGTACCCAACCTAAACTAACAGATAGTCGAAGTGCATTAAAAATCTCCAGAGGCCGGCGACTAGAACCTGGGCATCAAAAACAACAAGAGGGGTTCTCTAAATATGAAGCATATAACATGAAATCAATATAAATACATACATAATGAGAAGATAAAATAGAAGAGTAAACAATAAAAATATGCTATTTCAAAATAGGAATAGTATAAGAGATACTTCTAAAAATTATTTAAACATTATCCATGGTAAAAACCCAATTGAAAGAGAAACGATAAACTGAAACAAGAAATCCATGTGATAGAATAGGATAAATCCCACCATCCCACCACCTTCTAATGAGAAAAATCTAATTGTAACCTTATAACCTCCCTACATTGTAATGGATTTCCCTATATTTAAAGACCTAACAAGTACTATGCACCAAATAAAGGGTTCACTAGGTGTATGGTAAACAAAAATAGTATTATCCCCCATAGTTTTTCCATATCAAGTCTATATTAAACAATATGAACTTGATTAACCATAAAGAAAAAAAGGAATGATAATCAGTTTAATATTTTTTATATAAAAATATTTTGTAAAAAATTTAACCCTTTCCACAATTCCAATTAATTTAGGTAAAATAGTTTTAAAGCACATGATATATAGAAAAAAAAATTTCAACCAAACATGTATCAAATATCATAACAAATTTAAAGTAGTAAAAACCCATGCATATGAAAAATAACGCCAAGGATAAATACATGTAATTCTATCTTTAATACTCATAACCAAACAGAGACAATAATTTGAATCAAGAATTTACAAATATTCATTGAATATAGAGAGTGGAGGAACACATAAGAAAATGAACCTCCCAATAGGCCAAAAAAGTCTCCAGAGTTGTGGGCCTAGGGAGAAGAAGAAATTAATAAAAACTATTCATTCAAAACTTTTTCAAAAATCTATTTCCCAATGATTTTAAAATAACCTTTTATTTTACCAAAAAAATTGAATAATATATTTCCTCAAATTCCATTTTCACAAATGCAATTCAATCATGCAAATTAATTTATAAACAATTTATTAACATAGAGAAATAAAGATCATCCAATAGAGGCAAGAGATGGAACTTCCCACCATAAACTCAGGATGCACATACCTACAATAAGATCTACTAACACATAATAACATAATTGAAATAAAAGATTCCTTAGAATCAATACATACATATTATAATCAACTAAAAACAGAACAATTATCTGAGAATACAAAAGAACATGTACCATAGGAAACACTCACATCACATAATAAATAAAACAAGGGAGAGACCTCAAATTAAGATCAGAAAATAAATCTGGAAATGAACAGCAGAATCATAACCATAAAAACAAAATATTTGAAAATAGAGATCGATGGAGCTATGGTAACAAATAAAAATTAAGAAGTATAATAATCACATACACATAGATATGCAGTGAATCCATGAAAAATATCAATAATAAAAAAACTATTCTAATGTAGTGATGATTCCCAAAATCACATGTGATAGCTCATAGTTTTTAAGAGAGGAGGGTGTAGTTGAATGAAAGTAAAACCAGAAGTGCAGGACATAAAAACCTACAGGTTACGAAAATTTTTTATTGTGAATCCAATGTTAAAAAATTTAAGGCCAAAAAATTTATATATTCCCGAAAAGGAATCACCTCGATTAGAAAAATAAACTTTTCATGGTGTCAACCAATATGATGATGTGTAATAATTTCATGATCTAAACAAGTTCACATTAAAATCCAATAAAAAGAATCAAATCCTACAACACTATCCTAATTTGAAATCATTATGTAAGAAGATTCGGTGTAAACACTTAGAAAAAACCCCTGGGTCAACGTAGACCCCCTAGGAAATCCACTAACACCCTTTTCACTTTTATATCTAGACTATATTAATTTTAACAAGCATACATCCCTAAAATTTAGGTCTTTTCCCTAGATAAGGATCTACTACCTCATGAGTTTAAAAATTAACACTAATAAATAGGAAAAAGTAAAGAGATATGATAAATACCTCAATTAAGGTACTAGGATATTACAAAATCTCCACCATAATATTTTCTTTCCCTGGTAGGTCAAGTTAGTGAATAGTGTCCTAAAAGAGGTGAGGCCACTACTCCTTCATCAACAGATCGCACTGCAAAGACCCATGAAAACAGGATCAATGTCACCATAATACTCTAAATAATAAAATCGACTTCCTTTGTAAGACATCTACATTAGAGTCAACAATATCCAATATTTTCTCTAAAATAAATAATCTCTGGCTCTAACTCAATATCTTAACAACTCAAAATTTGAGAGGGATCTGTATGGTAATTCATATGTTTGGATATGTGGAAAACATTATGAATACCCATCAATTGAAATGGAAATTGCAACTCATAAGAAACCTTCTCAAGACACTCAATGTCCTTAAATGTTCAAATATACCTTAGATCTGGCATTCCTTATTTTCCAAGACGACGATGACCCAATCACGAAGAAACATTTCAGAAAACCTGATAACCAATGGAAAAAAATCCAAGATACAATTATAAAGATGTACATATGAATTCTATAAGATATTTACTATAATAAAATTTTAATGTATAACATAAATCCTTGTTTACATATCTGGAATGAGACTCGGTCCTATAAGTGAGGCCTCACCAACCTCCGCCCAACATTGAGGTGTCTTGCATGGAAAACCATTCAAATCCTCGAAGGGGGCTATTCTAACAACTAATAACTCGTGTTATAAGATAACTAAATTATTTACAGTTGGTTATCTGATGATACAATAAAATATATTATTTAATAATGGAGAATATCCTCTTAGATATGTATATAACACTCCATCTAAACATCTATAAGTGGATAGTAAGTTGTAATCGACCAAACCCGAGTCCCTATAGCCTCATGAAGACTCTCTCTAATCTATGAGGTGGACCTAGTATCCCTCTATGAAATAATAAAATAGGACCTCTATGTGGTCTCATATCATCCTTCACATACAACATGATATGGTATTCAAATTTCGTGGTTTCTCATATTAGAATGAATTAAGGTGACTTTGTCAACCAATAAATCACTACCCAAATATACTCCCTCTATAATAGAGTCTGTGGTAGTCTAAGGTAATGCCTATGGACACCTTTTCCCATTTTATTTCCATCCCCATAAGAATCTGGAGCAACCCAAAAGGTTTTATATGCTTGATCATTATCTATTATTAGGTGTAACAATGGGACACATAATTTTAAATGTCATGTTTCATACCTAGAAACCAGAATATCTATCTCATTTCATAATAAATATTCATAGGTCCTAGAGAAATTTCCCATGGAAAAATATGGAAGTCAACCAAAAATGATCTCCTCACAAATGTTTGGACAAAAAAACTGAACCCTAAAATAGAGAATACAATCAAAAAGGGGAGACCAACCAGAAATATTAACCTCAACATATAGAGTTTCATTAATTCCTATAAATTCATCATCATGTTTATAATCTTTATGAATAGACGCTAGGATAGAGAATGATAAATTAACACCAGTTAGAACCATACCTGAAACATCATCATGAGTATCCCTGTTTAACTGATTGAAGAGCCCCATAAGGTTCCACTCCTCCTAAGAATCCATAATATCCTATGATTGTACATTACTATTGAGATCATCTACAATTAAATTCTCATCCCCAGGGTGTAGATGATGCCAAAGTAAAACTGTTGAAGGTATTGAACCCACCAACTCTATCTAAAATTCATGTCTTTTTGAGATATGATATAGATTAAACTCTTATGGTTATAAAATACTTTGAAAAGGTCACCAAAAGGAAGTGTATCTATCCTTTAAGAACATGAAATACTATGATGATATATAATTCACGTGTGGGAATAATTCTAATCATGTGGTCAAAGTTAGTGAGAGATATAATCCACCTCCTCATTATCTTGTATAAGCACACAATGAAAACCAGAACTAGAATCATCTTAGAAAAGCACATACCCCTTACCAAGCTCAGGTAAGATTAGAGTAGGTTCTTATGTCAGAAGAAATTAAAACTCATAGAAATAAGAATAAAAATTTTCCTACCAATTTAACTTCACCCATTTCTAAGTAAGTTTAGTAAAAGGTGATGAAAACATTGAGAAATCATTGATGAAATTTTGGAATTATCCAATAAGACCAAGGATGCTTTGAATATCAATGATGTTCCATGGATCATCCCATGGATTGAAAACCATTAACTTATCCCGATCAACTAATAATCCATCACAAAAAATCAAGTTCCTTAATATCATCATTTCCAGGATCCAAAAAATTCATTTCAAAATATTTCCATATGGGTGATGAATCCTGAGAATTTCCAGAACCAAACTCAAATAGTACTCATTCTTGTTTCCAGTTCTCAAATAAATAATGTATCATCCAAGAACACTACAAAAAAGTGTCTGTATACAGATAAAATATAATTTTCATCAAATCCATGAAAACATATGGATATTTATTTAGACTAAAAGGAAAAAAAAATTATTAAAAATGTCTATAAAAAATCCTAAAAAACTCTATTTAGTTTATCAATCTCCTAAACATTGAGATGATGATAACCCAACTAATGATAACTCTTTGAAAACCACACTTTCCCTTTAATTTAAAAAAAACATCCACATGGGGAAAATGATATATATTATTAACCATTACATGGTTCAAAATTTGAATGTCCACACAAAATCTAAGTGAGCAATCTTCATTCTTCAGAAAAAGAATATTGTTCTCCTAAAGTGAAACACTAGGGTGAATGAAATATTTCACGATCATATCATCCAAATGAATATTGAGCTCCATCATCTATACAAAATTTATAGAGAAATATTTTATTGAAATTGAATATGTGCCATGATCTAGATCAATCATAAAGTCTGCCACCCTCTCTAGAGGAATACCGACATCCATGAAAACAGAATAAAAGTATCGAATAATAGTGGGAAGATAAAAAATGGATGAAATTTGATCAAGATAAACTACTATTGAAGATAAAAAACTATCATTACTTGGGTCGGATGGTCCTCCACAACAAGAAATTAGGTCCGACTCTCCCTTGAACACTCGAAATAACCCTATGAATGTTATGAACAAAGCAATAAAATTATAAAAATCAATCCTGACATGGTGAAAAATATGAAAATACATCTAGATGATAATTTCAAATAGATAGAGATCAATAAATAAGAATCCCAAGAATAAATCTTCATTAGATAATGATAGTGAACAATAAGGTGTATGAAACCTCTACACATTCATCATCCCAATAGGTGTCACTAAATCCATAACAAAGGAAATGAGCTCCATCAGATGTATAATTATATCTATAAAACATATATAAATAAATAATTGGGAAGAACCTATATCAAATAAATCAATCTCTAATAAATATTAAACAATGATTGTACCTATAACTACTACTGGACACACATCAACATCCACTAGAAAATAATCCTCTACATTAAGGTGATTCACTCCTAAGGCATGTGGTTGGAGACTTATAGACATTGAATCATTTCAATGAATGGTAGTAACCTTTAGAACTAATGATCCTTGTCCATAAAAAGGAGTAGATATAGCCTGATATAAATGATTCCTATGACTATAGAGTCTAAAATATTACATATCATCATAGGAGTGGAAAAATAATGTAAGGTGTTCCCAACATTTCTAAACTAATAGAAATATAATGGTATAATACTAGATATAACTAATGATGTAGATGAGGTCTGCTTTAGAGAACCACCCCCACCACTATTACGTTGATCATGTCACTTCCTCTTCTTTATATATTTGCCAAAATACCCACCACTAGGTGGAAGATAAGGGTAATAATAACCATCCATTCCTACCATTTCCATATATTCTATCAATTCTCTATAAAATTTATTTTCATAGATATAATGCTTCTACATAAATAACTGAATTATGATATTTGATCAAAACTGAAAAGGTACTTTTGATCCTTCATCTAGTCATTTCTTACTACCTCTAGAGAAACAAACCTAGCCTTAAAAACCCATTGGTGTGTGACAACACAGATCACACACCCAACTATAATGAGAGGAACTCTAGAGAATTTACCATCATCAATAACATTGAAAAAAATATAAAAAAAGTTGATATTAAAACTCTTCCAGTCCAATCCCACTTGTTTAGCTTCATGTACCTTGAATCCCACCATCTCTTTATAGAATTGTATTATATTTTGTTCGACAACACGAACTTCTCTCAAAATATGATAGAAAATATTTTGATCTATAGTTGGATATTATGGATGATAATCTTGTTCAACCACCAGAGGAAATGATATAAGATTCCTCAGAGTCAAACCAATACATACTAAAATAAAAGAAATGAGAAAAAATACATCTCAGTTAAAATAAAAAAAGCATAAGAAAAAAAATTGATGAGATAAATAACTATCAATTGAAGACTCATATCCTAACATCCCATGGAAACATTACTCTCATCATGGACATTGATATCACGGTACTAACAATAATATAAACATTAATTCGTGAAAATCCTATATCCAGTCTACTAACTTCCAAAAAATTGAGCACAAATCATCCCCTATAATACGAAATTGTGGCGAATGTGACGTGGATACACTCAAAAATAGTTACCTGACTAGAATTTTCATATACCTTATGTGTGTACCCAATATTCATTTGTGAGTGACTAGAACACGTGAATTAATAACAGAAAAGGAAAAATTTATCCCAACCCGAAGGAGACAACATGTCATATAAATATACACAAAAAATGAGAAGAAAGAGAGGAAGAGTAAACAATAAAAATAATTCATATAATAATTGAAATAATATAAGGGATACATATCAAAATTAGGTAAAAACCCACTATGTTACAAGTAAAAGAATGAGGGAAAAACTGAAACAACCACTCCATGTGGTATCATGGGAAAAATCCCACTATCTCACTACCAGCAACTGAGACCCAAATCACATAAACCATGTATCCTAATTACAGGACCTCGTGTTTCCCAACATTAAAAGACAATAAAGGGCACGTGAACCATTTATGGGTAGTATAGGGTATGTGAAAAATAGGAACATTATTATTCCACCGAAGTGTTCCAAATAATATATATATATAAAAATCCAAACATGGTTAACTATAAATACAATGAGACATGATTATTCTATAAATAGTTTTTTAAATTATGCATTTGAATGGTTTGGAAGTATTATTAGATTATATTTTTATAATTTAATACAATTTATGTAATTTTATGTAATTTCACATTTTAATTGGACATACAAAAGTGTCAATATTTTGATAGTTATTATTTCTTAAAAACACACTTTTTTATTTCGACAACAGGTTTCAATTTCAAATTAATTTCTTCTACTAATGTGTTTTGAATTTGGAAAATGTATTCAATATTTGGAATCAATAGATACAAATTGTTTGAATATGTAACTTTTATTTTTAGACATTATGAATAATTACTTTGGTAAATATTTTATTAACCATGGTTAAAAGGTAAATCTGGTAAATAAGGGTAAAAAATAATATTATAATAATATTAAATTACACTAACAAGTGTTCTATTCATATTGGAGGATACATGTCCGACCATGGGAATCCATGGGTCAATTTTGGGACCCCATGGAGCCACATGAGAGAGATAATGACAATTTATATTAATTAATATAATGTAATGACAAAAATGACATAAACATATATCTTTTTGTAAAACAATTTTTAAATGGGGTTATATAACATATATTTTAGCCTATAAATACTCATTATAAATATAAAAATATTTCCTAAATAATTTTATTTTATTTATAATTTTTAGACATTAAATAATTAAATTTATTTGGGACTCAATTATGACGCAGTAATTATCTTGTTAATGAAGGAATCAAATAAATGGTAATTTAAATATTAAAATAAATATAATTTCATAGTTTTTATGAAATCCACGAATTTTCCTGGTGAATATAGAATTTTAGGGTTTATTAAATTTATTTTCTTCTAATTAATCATGATGTTATGACTAAAAAAACCAAATACTAAATAGTGTCAAAATTGACATAAATGAGTTTTTAAAAAATATATTATATTATTAAATTATATAATATTCCAAAAAATATAAGGTTTGGAAAAAGGAATTGTATAAGGTTATATGTATTAATAATGAATCATTTTGGGTTCTATGTTCTTATTATTGAATGTTTATTAGCCATATAATATAAAAATACAAATAGACATGTTAAATGTCAAACTATTTAACTATGTGTGAAATCCAAAATATAAGGTTAATACAGTGACCTAAACCTGTATAAACCTATTTGTTGATAGGTTTTCAACCATATCCACCTTAGCCTATAAATAAATCAATTTTAATCCATTATAAGACAAAAATTATTTTATTATAAAATAATATTTCAAGCTTTTCCTAAAGTGACCCTCACCTCCCTTATAAAAGGGTATTTCCCCTTATCTTAATTTGACACCTCCAAAGCCATTTGGCTCGGCCAAACCCTATAGAAATAACCTCCTAAATTTACTCCCTTCATCATAGAGGTCTTACTTTGGGCAGAAATTACACCTAAGGATCCATTTTGAACAAATCAAATGGATGAACCTAATGAAGAGGTAAATATTTCAACACCTCTTTCAAGTTCTATTCTTCTTCACCATCATATTTTTTTTCCATTATAAAATAATAAATCCAGTATATTCTATATACAATCACGTTATTATAAAACTGGTACAACTATATTCATTATTCTATCTATCATATGAATGATAAAGTCACCATACATGCGTACGTACATCTTACCGTCTCGATGTCGTAGTGTTGTTTATTATTCAAAAAATTCATTCTTTGGATGGGTATAATAATGATTATAACTAATGTAAATAATAAATATAACATTTTAATGATTCTTTATATTTTATATACAATCCAATTACATATTATTTCACTATCAATATAATGATATTGTCGCTCGTGCGAACATAAAGATTACTCTCTCCATGAACGTGTTGAGATTCATTCCCCATCATAATTGTTCTAGAATAATTTTTATTTTATGATTAAAAATAATTATTAAGAACTTAATATCATTCTGTATATTAATAAAATACATCATATCCATAAAAAACATGGTTTATGTAACTGAGCATATAAAGGAAAACATATCAGTTAACACCTGAAACGGTGATACTACGAAAAAATTATTAACAAAGAAATATAATAGGATCAAATATGATATAATATTTATGTGTATAGTTATTGTATAAATTAATAACAATGATTTTAATATTATACTGGAGGTTGAAATACCCTCTACCAAAGAAAATTACATGGTAATGGGTTTCTTATCTCACTTTTATTCCCGTGAGTTTTCCATTGTTCAACACTTATTTATTGAATTTGGAGAATTGTGTACTGCCATTTGATATATATTATAATTATTCTATTTATATTTATGGTATTATGTGTTTAATTTGGTGGTTATTAACATTTCTTCAGACTACTCAATTCATTACAACATGGTAAGGGGTTTTCATCTCACTTCTTATTCTCGTGAGATTCATGCTATATTTCCACTCATTCCTTTTGCGTGGTGTATGTACAACACATGTTTATATTATTTATTTTATATACATTAATTTTTGGGTATTTACATCTTCATTTTATGATACTTCTTTTATGGGGTATATGTTTCGTAAGTTACGAAATTGGTAGGGGAATTTCAAATTTCTATTTCCACTTATTAGGATTTACGCATACTTCCTTGATTACTTTACTCCAAGATTATGTGTGAAATAACTATTTATTTAATTATGTAGTAATTTCCACTCCCATTTATATGTATATACCTTTTATACACATAATCACTCCATTTATAAATTCTCATGTCATCGATATAAGCATCAAAAGAGTAATTTTAAATCAATTTCAATTCATTGAGTTAAACATCCAACTCATTGGTGTTGTTTTTACAAGAATATGTTTGAATGTCCTATGATTTATTTATAATGAATATAAAATCATATTAAGTTTATTTAAATTTTTCACATGTAATTATGTAATTGATTTATCCTTGACTTAATGATCTAGTCTTTATAAAGGAATTCATCTCAACTTACATTCCATTGAGACTTCTTTGTTTTTATGCACCAAGTCACTATTATTTGGTGTATATAACGTACTTTGACATAGTATATCTAGAATACCTATATTCTCAGGATATTTTAATGTTATTATTACCTCAATTATTTTAATTTATGAATCTCTCATTTGGTTAGGAACTCAAACTAAAATATCATTTTAAATTTTTTAAGAATTTATTCTTCTAAATATTTCTCATTAATGTCCATGTTTTAAAAACGGGTTTACAGTTTTATTTATACAAACATTAATTTTTTAAAATTTAAATTACTTTTAAATTTTTCAAAGTGGTATGGGACACATTGATTCAAAAATCCATTTTAAATATCTTCTTGATAAATAGTGAGACTTTTAAAAGTTTTCATGAAAAAGGGATATTTCTCTCAAAGATTTATACTGACCATTTTCAACTATGTAAACATATTTTATGGGAAATTATTCTTGATCGAGGTTGATTTGTAATGATAGAAATATTTCATACTGTATTGAAGGTTTTTTGATATTTTTCACTGTGGATGTGTTATTTTTATACCATTCATGGTTTATGGATAATGTATTGACATTTCATATGTCAGTTTTAATATGAATGTTTATGTTATGTTTAAACCTTTTATTATGAGTAATAAATTAGACATAATAAGTGATGGGTGGAGATTGTTATAGCTCCATGATGAATCGGTAGGTCTCATGAGACAAACTAGTGTCTTGACACAAGGCCTTGACAAAATCTTATTTGTAGTCTTGGGACAAGACCTTAACTATGTGGTTATGAATTTGGGCATTATACATTCCATCATTATGGAATTGGCTGTTGATATTACATGTGATTATTTGACTAGTAGAAAATCCATGTGAATAAGTAAATGGCATTATTTGATTTATCTATTCCATATTATGATGATGTTTAATTTGAATAGGCTTGTGTTCTAGTCTTATACATTGCCTTAAATTTTTACTCATATTTATGACAGTTTCCTCTATATTGTTATCCTTACTGAGCATCTGAGATCACCCCTTTCTTATGATTTATTTTTCCCAGGATGCAAAGAAGTATATTATGATTAACCTGTAGGAATAGGCTAAGGGATATTTGAGTATTAAAAGGGGACACAATGTTGTTTTTTGGCATGATGTAATGTAAAACTTATGTATGTATCTAGTACTTCCAATGATACTAAAATTGTCAGTCATTCAGGACATGATTCCTTATATCATGCCAGTGTTATGTAATAATACACCTATTATGGGTAACTAGGGTCAGGGAATTATAGTTGTCATCTGAGGAAATATAGTACAAACCATAGAAGCTAGATTTAGAAAAATCTATGATTTAGAAACACTACCCTAAGATAGACATTGAAGATTAGTATAGAAAAACAACCAAAATTTCTAGTAACGTAAATATTATGTGGTTTTTCCATGAAATACATCCCTGTCTAGATACGAGTAGGTAGAGGCAGCTCTGGCACAGTTGTACCTAGGAGTGAAAACTCCAACATGGAGTTTCAGGCTTGACTCAGTGTATCTTGGTACCCAACAATAAGCCTTTTTGCACTCTTGGTTACGACACTCCTGGGGGATATTTTTAGGATAATCCACATTTTCATTAAAACCCTATTTAAAGGATTCTAATATAAGATGAGAATAAATAATATTGGTTAATTCTAAGGTTTTTTTGATTGAAAATAAGGTGTTATGATAATCACTAAATTATTTTATGAATCACACTATTATTTATTGTGTTAGTCAATCGTTGTATTCCAAGGAAGTCATAGTAACATTGAACATGATGTAAAAGGTGGTAATGGTGGTGGGAATTAGCAATGAAATGGAATGTTGATAGGTGTAAAAGATATTGTGTTCATGCCAAATCAGTTTTCCTAAAATATGATCAACAACATATATATTATCCAACTATTAAACTCAACAAAGAAGAGAAAGGTAGTGAAAGATAAGAGCACTAGCAGTGGAGACCATGGAGAAAAGAAATCTCAATTTCCATCAAATAGGAAATGTGGAATGAGACACCTAGGAAAGTGCTTCAATGGAACAAAGAAATGATTTATTTGTGGGAAACAAGGAAATAAAGTAGATAATTTCCGAGGATAAATGAAGAGTACTATGGAAGAAAATAAAAATGATCACAAGAATCCATTTACATTCATTTTACGTAAATGTAGAGGACATGGAAATTACATGAGTGAATTACCTATTCTTTAGGATAAACTCTTTGTCAAGGAATAACCTATGTGTAAATAAATGGATAGTGAAAATTTTAAAAGTATTAGTGCTCTTTTTTTATGGTATTACTTTTGAAGACTTTTCTCTTGTATGAGTAACCCTACAGTTTGTTATGTGAAAATTCTATTTTAGGAAGAATTATCATTTCTATTGTCGATATAGTTAAAAATAACCATTTGGGATTATATGATCCTTTAATTTGTGGAAATTACAAGTTATTAAATTTTGGAATTAAAATGAAAGGTATGAGATAAAATTTGTGGTGAAATTATGTTATAGTTATTTTGAAGGATTTTTCTCTTTTTGGGAATGTTATAAAATATAGTTTTTGAAGAAGGACAAGACTCAGACCATGTGACAACACATCACATCACACAAAGCTGTGAGAATCGAACCCATAACCAGAGTGAAATTCAGATTTATCACCTACCACTAGACTATGTGAAGTCCCAGGTTAGTGTGACTAATTATTTTTAGTTAAATGATTCTTATGATCAATAATGAGTTGATTTTTGGATCTGATGTCTTATCAAATGGATATTTCTAGTATAGAAAAATTATTTGGTGATTAAGTGATAGATGTTATTTTGGAAGATGTTTTCTATGTTGGTAACACTATATGCCTAAGGAAAATAGAATTGTCACAAACCAACTCGGGTCGACCCTGAACCGGTCACCCGAGCCAGTCTTCGACATGGCTCGAGTGGCATTCTTGATCCTCCTGGGTTGGCGACAAGCACCTGTGCATCAAAATAGAGCAAGAGGGAACAATTTCACCTGATAAAATAAATAAATAAAGAAGTACAGGATTATAATATAATGATGTAAATGAATTACACTAATAGAAAGAACGATCAAACACAACCAAATAACCTGACCACGACCACAACTCCTTGGGACTCCGATAGTGGCTCACCATTCCACACCCAACTCTCGCTCACAGCGAGCAAGCTCGAGTCAAACCTGCAACAAAAACAAAAAATAGGAAAACACTATAGGCATGAGTATTAAAACTCAATAGGGATGCCTAACAATCTATTCCCAATGCACTACCTTTAAATAAAGAAATTTACAAATTCTAGGTTTGAAATAAATTATAAAAAATATTTTTTTTCACACATACTATCATTTATAAAGTAAATAATAGTCCATTTCCCTTTTTAATTTAAAAAAAAGTTTAATGATTGATGGAAATAAGTGCATTACATCTTAGAACATTGCTACATAAAATTTAAAAATTCAATTTTTCATTTTTTAGTAAAAAGGGAAAACCACACAACACACAACACACACTAAGGGCAATAGAAAAAGTAGCACACAAGGTCCAGCTACCTAACTAGACCACTAAATCGTTTTTCACATTCAAATAAACACTAAAGGAAAAAGGGTCCAACATAAGAGATAGTGAAAAATCCAAAACGTACTATAGATGTGACTCATCCTAAAGGCATGCACTAACTTGATGACGTCATAACACCCTAACGCTTGGCATAGCCCTACCTAGCCTAACCAAGGGGCCCAATACCCATAGCCGCACTAACATAGTATTCCCATGCTATGGGGCCACTAGCCAGTGTGTAATCTAACTAGTGTAGCAATCATTCTCAGAAGAATCACTCACGATGCCAGGTTCCCATGTCAACACATGAAATAAAAAGGGGTGTGTCCACAATGTAAACCAATCAATCACGAGGATAAAATATCACACACAACTCACACAATCAACACACAAAAATGATCACCCTTAAGTAAACCCAATGTGAGTTTTCCCAAAATAATTTATTTCATTAAAGTGCCAGATGTGCCTTCACCAACTTTAATGAAAAACATGATTTTCAAGAAAAACCAAAACACTTGTTCAGAAGAAACCATTTATCTTTAAAACTAGAACTACATTTAAAATTCCATGAATTATGTTTAAAGGTAAAACTGTGATTTTTCACTACTGGGTGTCCGTTCATCATAAAAATATTTCAAGTGTTGTGTATAAAATAAACGACTCTTTTTACACCAAATAACCATTTAAAAATTAATTATCATATATGGTTTCCCATTTATTAAAAATTGAAAAAATTCAAGCAATTAATAAATTCTAAATTTAAAGGAGATTGTTGTGGAAGACCTACCTCAGATCACTATCCAGACATAATGGCACGTCTTCCCTCGCACAGACGCACAAACATGTGCTAGTCAATGACCGCAACATCCCGAGTTTTCCTCACCAACATGTGGTGAAAAAATGCACAACAACTAAAAACCCACAACCTCTAACTTAAGACAATCCAAATGAACAAAAAGTGGAATGGAACCCTCTTGACCTACATTCAAAACCAAAATCGCATCGTTTTTACTATTTAATAAACCACCTCAACATGTTTTTCATTATTCAAACAATTTTCAATTTAAATTCAAATGTGAAAAACAAGGCATCAAAGCCAAAGTGACTCATTTTTATTTGAAAATCACCATCTAAATATACACACACCTCGAAGACTTTAAAAATGCATTTCATACCTACCAAAAAACCCCAAAAATCCTTCCTACCATGTTTCACATCCACAACACCACTAAAATAAACCAGTTCTAAATTTATAAAAACAAAAAATAAATATCAACCACATGCCACAAAGCCTAACTTTAAAGTACATAAGTTTATACATAAAAGACAATTTTAAAATCACACGCACATCCCACCGTTTTCAAAATATATTCCGCATAACACAATCTAATAAATTATTTACAAGATTTCAAAACATAGTCGGCATGCATAAAATAATTCTCTAATAATTAGAAATGCACAATTAAGCATACACTACTCAAATACCCTTGAAAACATATTTTTCTTCACCCAAACAACCCCTAAAACCCGTTTTGAAAATATTTCAACAAAACAACACCAAACATTGTCATTTTCTTAAATCAAAAATTTATTTCTAACTAACCAACACAGTAACCATTATAATAATAGCATACACACCACAAAATGAAATGAATAAGCACTTTATAAATTCAACTAAGAATATTAAGATTATTCAATGGTACTATGTCATGGAACCACTTATCGGCATGTAGAAGCTTCCAGAAAATTGGCACAAAATGAACCCACACCACATTCGCACTATGAAGAAGAAAAGTGGAAGCCTAACAAAGGATATTAGCCCAAAAAAAGTTGTTAAACCTTATAATTGGACCCAAATACCTCTGAAAAAAACAGAAAGAGAGAAAAAATGGAATAAAGAAGGGGTTTCACCAGAGGAATCACACCCGCAATGGGAGCGTCAGCTGTAGGGGTGCGCAATAAGAAGGGAGTTGCGGATTTGAGTAGGAGGTTAATCTGGTGCATTCTAGAGAATGGCGTCAGTGGGAGGGTTTGTGGATGGTGGCTTCAAGGTAGGGGTACTATATCGGGGTGTCTCTATTCGGATAGAGCTTCTCGGAGAGGAGAGGTCGCACACACTGGAAGAGGGGGGGGGGGTGAATTAAAGGTGCGACGGGTCCCAGCAAGGTTGGAAAGGGTGTCTAGATGGTGGCCATGGGGAGGAAGATGCATACATGGAAGGGAGGTTCCGCTCGATATCGGAGAGGTGAGGTCAGTCAGGCAAGACATTGGTGCAGGGCAGGAGGGCTGGCGGGAGGCTGGTGTAGAAAAGGAGCTAGAGCAGGCGGGAGGTTCACTAGGTGGTGAAGGGTGATAGGCAGAGAAGGTAGAGGAGTGGGAGAGGTGTGCCGTGAGGGGGAGCTGGAGAGGCAGGAGCAGCTTGGATAGGGTGCTATAGTTTGAGGAGAAGAGAGATATGGATGGAGCCGAGGGTTCCATGGGTGGGGCGCTATAACGATACAACATGGAGAAATTGAGAAGAGAGAATAGGATAGAGGGGTGGGAAAAATAGGGGCCGCTAGTGTTAGAGGTGAAAAAAAAGGAAAAAACGATAATAATAATAGTTTATAATAATAAGAATAATAATAATAATAATAGAAATAAAAAAAATAAAAATATCCATAATAAAAGTAATAATAATAACAATAATAAAAATAATAAATTAATAACCATAAAAAAAATTCAAACACAATAAATCAAAAAAATCACTAATTTTAACTTTTCCAAAGGTAGGAAGATCGTGCCGATGTCTAAGCGACGTCGCACGAGGTATCCAAAATGCGCTCTTCCTGGGCGCTCAATGACGTCAACTAAAAAACACACACATTTTAACATGAATCAAATGTTTTTTTCATCCTGGACTCATCCTGAACCCCAACAAAATTTTAAATGTCAATGAAAATCATAAAATAAAATAAAGGTTAGATCGGGATGTGATAGTTATTCCCAACATAATACATTCCACCCATGGAAAAAGAAAACAAGATCAAGACCCAAAGATGAAACTCCTTAAGTGTAACTCACCCCAAAAATTTTAAGCGCCTCTAGTTGATCGATCAAACGGTCACTGAAAACCTAGGACACACAACTCATCCATAAAACAAGATTACCTTAATCATCACCAAGCTAAACTCAAACCATCTGTTTCAACCATGGAACGAATGAACGTAAATTACCTCCAAGACTTATCCCTATAATCTTAGTCAAACGAAACCGTTGGGTGTACTCCAATCTCAGCGCTCACTCGAGAGGACGATCTCAAGATTAGGTGGTTCCACATGAGACCACCTACCACCAGACGATACATGAAAAGAAACTATGATACAGACACAGAGAGGCCCGAAAAGAATCCCCACCATAGGAATCAAGCCAAAATGAATTCAATGAGACTCTCGATAGGTCTCCCCATGATAAGGACTGATGAAATTAAACGAACTTAATAAATTTCCACACAGACCAGACACCCCCACCATTATGGGGGAGACGAGAGGGGCCTGAATGATAGAGCATCAAAACTATTGTTGTCTCCCCATCAACAACATCTCACCCTCAGAAACACACATTCCATGACACACTGAGGATGAAGGTTAAACCAAGGCCCTTCTCCGCTGTTTGGGTTCTCCTGAATACGCGCTAGCTTCACTCAAGGGCCTATGGCTAGAGCACCAATGATTGAAGCATCTCCTGCCTTGCAGTCAGGCTTTAGGAATTCACAAACATAACCCACAAACCAGAATTTCACAAAACACATTTAAAATAAATTAAAAGTACCAAATATGTTCAACCACAACCATTCTTACAATTGAAAGAAAAGGAAAACCGAAAAACTCTACAGGAGATGATTAATACACCCAAGAAATACTACAAAGATAAAACCCCAAACTGATCCTTAAACATCTCCCTACTCTTGCTAACGGGTATAATAAACTTCAACGAGCCAAGTCTAGCTTCAGCACGCTTCTCGGAAACACCACGGTAGAATCACTGCAAGTGACCTTGAAGTCCACAGGTGTGGCAGGGTCTTGGAGCACTTGGACATGTCTGCCTCTTGTAACCCTACTTACCACACTGGTGAGAGATCACAACATTGCACTGTGAAGAAGATGACTGGAGGTCTTAATGTAATTCCCTGACCCCAGTTACCCAGAGTCGTTGCATTGTTGCGTAACATTGGAATGATCACAAAAGATCAAGTCTCGAAACACCGATTAGTTTAGTAGCCTTTGAAACACTAGATATATTGATAACTCTTACATTACATCATAAAGTAAAACAAAACTACAACAACATCCTGCCTTCATATCCCCTCATACTATCCCTGATGGTCATTCATAATATACTTCTTCACATCCTAGAAAAATTAAAACATTTCAAGGGGTGAGCTTAGATGCTCAGTAAGGATAACAATATAGCGGAAACTTTCATAAATAAACAAAAACATTTAAGGCAATTCATAACTAAAACCAAAGCCTTTTAAACACGAAATTCATCATTATATGGAAAAAATAAAATGAAATAATGTCATTTATTTATTCACATAGATATTCTAATAGTCGAATAATCACATGCAATATCAATAATAACTTTCATAATGATTGAATACATAATTCCAGACTATCATAACCACGTAGCCAAGGCCTCGTGCCAAGACTAAAAATAAGATTTTGTCAAGGAATCATGCCAAGACACTAGTTTGTCTCATGAGACTTGCTGATGCATCGAGGAGCTATAGCGGGCTCCACCCTTCACTTATTAAGTCCAATGCATTCCACATATGAATAGGATTAAACATATCATAAACCATAACATAATCGTATCACATAAAACATGCATAAAGGAAACATAACATTTCCACATTTAAATCACAAGATATCAATACAAAACATTAATATAATAAAAACACTTTCAAAACCATTTTCAATACCAAAATAAAAGAAAATTAAAACTTTCTATTTATTTTTCATTTAAAAAAAAGGTATGGCTTGTAGAGGAACCTGAAACTCAAATAATGGTCATGATGGCAGAGAAGTCGTTGTCGCCACATACGTAAGACAAAACATTAATTTTTTCATTTAGTAAAAATGCATCGTATAAAAAGATTCCTTTTTAATAATAGTGAAAGTCAAAGTGGTTTATACACCGTATAAATGAATGTTGTGTATAAAACAAAATATGCCTCAATGAAAGGAGATTGAGACGAAGTCCATTACAAAGACTATTTTTAAATAAAATAGATCTATTATATGTATTCACTATAATTAGACATAATGAAAGTAAAAATACAAGATAATACATAATAATATCATGACATAATATGAATGTTGTAGATTAACCCAAAGAACGGAAATTGGCTTAAGAAGTTCCCCTACCTCGTGTCCGACATGACTCGATCAATCTTTAACCTCCTAAATAATAAACTAAAGATAATTTATACATTCTTAAGAACCTTTTTCAAGTTCATTATTCCTTTTATATCACTAATTACCATGTTATGAAAATTATGTAATTATTTGAGTTAATAACGGTCGTTTTGTTGATCATTGGTACTTAAGTCAAAAATAAACTTCTTATAATTACAAGTTGTTCATGTAAAAAAATATCCATTACATCCAGAATTATATTCATTAAGTAGATATCATATATATCATATATATATAGTATATACATGCCTTTATAATATTACATAACATTTAGATGTATGAAACGAAATGCACCATTCATGGAGACGGTATGCCGTACATACGCATTAACTCTACTTTCATTTTGATTTCGTATTTCTTGAAATTAAAACAAAATAATATATATATATTATAATTATAGTATTATATATAGGTTATATAGGTCAGATAAGTTCATTAATTTCATTCTTTATACATTCCATGTATTGCATGAATGAGTCACATCAGTTGAGGGGGCGGTAGTCCACACTTCCTCAAATGAAATTATCCCATTTGCACAACATGAAAAGTATAAAGGTATGATTTGAATGTAAATAACAGAAGCATGGAGAGAAAATAAATATAATATATATCATAAATAAATATATTTCCATCATAATGGACACCATGAGGGGTTGTAGGAGAAGATAGAACAATCATCGTTTCGTGAGGCAGTAATTCGCCATCCACAGAAATAGTATGTTCCTTAACCATTAGACGAAGGTGTGTGTAAGTGTAAATCAAATAAATCTCATAAAAACATCCTAGAATTATTAAGATACTGGTTTTGTTACAAAATAAAGGAATAAAAATAGTTTAAGGTGTTGGAGATGCAAAATAATACAAAAGAACATAAGAGAAGACATTATCTTAAAATCGGGTAACACTTTTTGATTTGAGCCAAAGGCTTCCTTGGGAAGACTTCTACACAATGTGAGGATTCTAGGAGTAATAGAGTGATTCTGGGAGAGTATTTGGGAAGATTTTGGCCGATCCTAATGGCTTGATGGTGTGAATAAGGTGGTAGAGTTGGGGGCCTTTTATAAGAGGAGAGGATGGGCACTCTTGGAAAGTCATGCAATGTTACATTATTATGAAATTATTTTCAGATTCTAAAGGTCCCAAAATGATATATTTCTTGGATACGGTGATAAGGGTTCGAAATATTTCCATCCAATATGTTTTTGACAAGTGTAAGCCTAATATTTTATATTATCATTTCATTTTATTTAAATCGTTAATTAATGAGGTAATCGCTGCATCATCATTCTATCATAAAAAAATTAATTTATTTAATATCTAGAAATTATAAAAAAAGTTACCATGATGTAGGAAATATTTTTAGCTTTCCAATTAATATTTATAGTCAAAATTTTCACTTATATAACCCCATGTAATAATTGTTTTAGTAAAACAACACATGTTTGTGACAATTTTATTTTTACTTCAAATAAAAAGTTATTAATGTCATTTTTTACCCAAGTGGCTCCATGGGACCCCAAGTTGACCCATGGATTGTCTCAGTTGGCCATGACTCATCCATTAAGTGTAGCACAAATGTCAAAATATTTTTATATTTTTATAATATCATTTTTACATTAAATATCAATAATTAACTTTAATCGCGATTAATAAAACTTAAAAGTTACTATTCACCAAAAAAATTATTTTAATACCATTGAACAACATTTTACATCCTAATGAAAACCATGTGTATCTGATTTTTGAAATTCAATTCATAGAACTGTTAATGTTTCATTTAAAAGAAAAATGAGTTTTTTAACTACCACTTAGTGGTTTCACTATTCATCAAAAATTGATGTTTTTCAGAACAATGCCAAAATTTCACCCTAAGATATAATTGATATTCAGAATAAAAAAATGATGTGTATTATAAAAAATTCCAAATATATAAGTTTCATTAATTTATTTTATAATTAATTCCCACAGTCACAACAAATAGCATGTTTTTAAGAAACAATGTGTATCAAAAGATTGACAATTGTTTATGTCCAATTTCAAAGTGAAATTAATTATAATGACCACCATCGGATAAAATGGTAAAAATATATTCTAATTATACTTTAAAACCACTAAATAGTATAATTTATCACTATAAATTATTTTTATTAAAAAAGTTGTTTTTAAGTATTTTTCACTATTAATAAAAAAATTGGAAGTTCTTAAAAAATTACAAAAAGATCAGCTTAGGATAATTTCGATATTCGAAATACTAAAATGAAGTCCATTGTGAATTAAAAAATTTATATAATTTTAAAAAGTGGGTATTACTATTCATAATAGCTATTTTGATTTGTCGCGGTGAGTTAGAATCTCAAACATGCGAACAATGCAAGCTATTGCATTATTGAAAGAGAAGCGTATCGTGGAAGCTTGGGGTTTTACATTCTCCCCTCCTTCAATAAATTTCATCCTCACAATTTGAAATTATTCTTAGAAAATAAAAATCTTATAATAGATAATACCATTGTATAAAACCCACATCAGAAATATGATTAATAAAATTTATTCTTAATAAGAGGGAAGGGGAAATGAAAAAGTCACCACCAAATTATGATCTCGATAAGAAGAACATTGATGGAAATTAGAGACACATAATTGGAGGAAAAATGTAAATATTTATAGGGATTGATTGAGGTCATCAATCACAAACAAGTGTAAAATTGAGGGCCTAAAAGCCTTTAATCTATGGCGATTTAAAATATCATCATTTCAACAAAACATAAGGTATTAGGATAACACATTTTTTTAATATCTATTCCCTAATGTTTATTAATTATTTTCTTTATAAAATAATATATATATATATATAGATATACTTGACATGTATAAATTCATCCTTCAAATAATTTATACCACAAACTCATTTTTCACCCAAAAATATAATAGAACTCAAAAATATTATATTTATCCTAATCGTATAAGGTTCCGAATATTAACACATACCATGAAGAAAAAAAAAATTTAAAAACCGGGGACTTCCTGTAGGCTTGTGGTATTTAATAAAGGCATGTCGCACTATGGTTGTGGGTTCTATTCCTGCAGTTTTTTCCAACACGGTGGGTTATCCCTCGACCCGCAGGTTGTCCCTTTCCTAAAACTATAGTATTATAATATTCCAAAAATAATCTTTGGAAATTTTTTAATCTTAAACAATACTATCCTAAGTTCAATATAATCCATTCCAACCTTTATAGTTATCCAAAATACTTCTGTCCAACTCACAGTTCTAATTTTATAAGGAAGGTAAACACAATGAAGATCCTTTTTTCCACATAACAACATGGGAACATCTTCATCATGTATTCTTTTAAAACACTGAAACAACCTAAATTACCATAAATACTTATTGATTACATTCAGTATCCCTTATTACTTATAGAATACTAGATATACTCTTTCTATCCAAAAATGAATACAAATAATTAATCAGTTTCAAGGAAGTTATGAATATCCAATATAATTTATCTAAATCAATCATGTATTATTCCAAAATCACTATCTAGGTATCAGAACCATATTATGGTTTATCTTTCTCCAAACTATATATTTTTCAAAAATTTAACCTACTATGGAGTCACTTTTCTTGGTTCCACACAATCTCAAGTCCTTGATGAAATAGTACTGTAGTACAATTCTAATATACTTCATAATTAATATAACTAGTATATCATTGATACAACACTCAAATGAAAAAATTCTTTAATAACAACATAAGAACTCTAATCATTCCTCCCCATATGTGGTAGTATAATAACTTGATTATTATCCAATAACATCATTTGGGGTATACTATGATGATTTGGACATTGGATTGCATAGTGTCCCCACTCCTTGTAGATGAAGCATTGTACATTTGAAACCTTTTTCTTAGCCTTGCAGTCACGCACTTGGTGTCCTATTTCTCCACACTTATATCAAACTCCCATTCCCTTTAGGAAAGTTACAAGGTGTTTCTTCCCATAGTTATCACATATTGGAAAATTCTTCTTTTCCCTCGTCCCTTTATCCATCATTCTCTCTTCCAACCTTTTCTTCTTTAGCTTCCCTTTAAATCCATAAGACTCAAGGAATTATTTACTTATCATATTAACACATGATACTATTTCCTCATATGTTGAGAACACATGGGAGACTATTTCCCTTCTAAATGTTGGCTTAATACCATGAAAGATATGATCCTTCTTACTCTATGGATAATACATATTGATAGAGTTCGCATTCCTTCTACTGGGTGCCATTTCTATACAGTGGCATAAACTAGGTTAATTTAAGACATCCAATGAATAATTACAAACTTGTAAAATAATTAATGTAAATTGAACGGTTTATAGATATAATCCATAATCATAAAAAAAAATTCTTTGAAGAAGTATATACTCATAAACCCTTCATAATGGTTTGTAAAAAAATGATAATTCTCCTAAGAATATCCCCCGGGAGTGTCGTAACCAAGAGTGCAGTAAGGCCCGTTTTCATGAACCAGTTCCCGTTCGAGTCTAGCTCAAAGATGGGTTTTCAGGTTTTACCCCTAGCTACCTCTGTGTCGGAGTCGTCTCTACCTGCTCGTATCCAAACAGGGATGTATTGCTTAAAAAACTCACAAAATCACTATAATACCAAAATTCTAGGATGTTCTTCTATACTAATACTCAAAGTATATTATATTGTTATGTACTCTAATCAGATTTTAACTAAATCTAGCTTCCAACGTTAGTGTTAAACTTTCTTTAATACCAACCCTAATAACCCGACCCCAGTTACCCAGAGTCAGTGCATTATTGCATAACATTGGCATGATAAAAAAAGACCAAGTCTCGAAAGACTGATTAGTTTAGTTGCTCTGGAAACACTAGATACATTCATAAGTCTTAAATTAAATCATAAAGTAAAACAAAACTACAACAACATCTTGTCTTCATATCCCCTCATATTATCCCTGATGGTCATTCATAATATACTTCTTCACATCCTGGAAAAATTAAAACATTGGAAGAGGTGAGCTCAGATGCCTAGTAAGGATAATAATATAGCGGAAATTCTCATAAATAAATAAAAACATTTAAGGCAATGTATAACTAAAACAAAATCCATTTAAACATGAACTTCAGCTTAATATGGAAAAAATAAAATTAAATAATTCCATTTACTTATTCACATGGATATTCATCTAGTCGAATAATCACATGCAATATCAATAACCACTTTCAAAATGATGGAATGCATAATGCCAAACTATCATAACCACATAGCGAAGGACTCATGCCAGGACTACAAAAAAGATTTTTACAAGGCCTCATTCCAAGACACTAGTTTGTCTCATGAGACCTGCCGATGCATCGAGGAGCTATAGCGGGCTCCACCCATTACTTATTAAGTCCAATTCATTCCTAATATGAATAGTTTTAAAAATATCATAAACCATAACATAATTGTATCACATAAAACATGCATAAATGAAACATAAAATTTACACATTTATATCACAGGATATCAATATAACACATTGATATAATAAAAACACTTTCAAAACCATTTTGAATACCAAAATAAAAGAAAATTAAAACTTTGTATTTATTTTTCATTTAAAAAAAGTTATGGCTTATAGAGGAAGTCGAAACTCAAATAATGGTCACGACTGCAGAGAAGTCATTGTCGCCGCACTCATAAGACACAACATTCCTTTTGTCGTTTAGTAAAAACACTTCATATAAAAATATTCCATTTGAATAAAAGTAAAAGTGAATGGGGTTTATACACCGTATAAAATAAAGTTGTGTATAAAACAAAATATTCCTCAATGAAAGTAGATTGAGACGAAGTCCCTTACAAAGATCATTTTTTAAATAAAATAGATCTATTATGTGTATTAAATATAAGTACAATAAAGAAAGTACAAATACAAGATAGTACATAATAATATAATGACATCATTTCAATATAGGAGATTAACCCAAAGAACGGAAATTGGGTAAAGAAGTTCCCTTATCTCGTGTCCGACTTGACTCGATCATTCTATAACCTCTTGAATAATAAACTAGAGTTAATTTATACTTTATTAAGAATGTTTTTCAAGTTCATTATTCCTTTTATATCACTTATTACAATGTTATGAACATTATGTAATTATTTATGTTAATGACTGTCGTTTTGTCGATCTTTGGTACTTGAGTCAAAAATAAACTTCTTATAATTACAAGTTGTTCATGTGGTAAAATATCCATTACATACAAAATTATATTCATGATTTAGATATAATTAATATCATATATATCCACTATATACTTGCCTTTATAATATTACATAACATTTAGAGTTAAGAAATGAAATGCACCATTCTTAGAGAAGGTAAGCCGTACGTACGTATGAACACTACTTTCATTTCTATTTTGTATTTAATGGAATTAAAAAAATGATATATATATACATTAAAATTATAGTATAATTTATAGGGTATATAGGTCACATAAGTTCATTAATTTTATTCGTTATACATTCCATGTATTGCATGAACGAGTCACATCCAGTTGAGGTGGCAGTAGTCCACACTTCCTCAAATGAAATTATCACATTTGTACAACATGAAAAGCATAAAGGTATGGTTTAAATGAAAAATAAATAAGAATATATAGGAACTAAAAATAATATATAACATAAATAAATATATTTCCATCATAATGGCCACCATGAGATGTGGTAGGAGAATATAGAACAATCATCGTTTCGTGAGGCGGTAATTCACCATCCACAGAAACAGTATGTTCCTTAACCATTAGATGAAGGGGTGTGTAAGTGTAAATAAAATACACCTCAAAACTACATGCTATAATATTGAAGATACTGTTTTTGTTACAAATGAAAGGAATAAAAAGAGTTTAATGGGTTGGAGAAGCAAAATAATACAAAAGAACATAAAAGAAGACATTTCCTTAAAATCGGGTAACACTTTTTGATTTGAGCCAAAGGCTTCCTTGGGAAGACTTCTGCCCAAATTGAGGCTTCTAGTAGTCATATAGGGAAGTAAATAGAGTATTTGGGCAGAGTTTGGCCAATCCAAATGGCTTGAAGGTGTGAATAAGGTGGTAGAGGTGGGGGCCTTTTATAAGAGTGGAGGAGGGGCACACTTGGAAAGTGATGAAATGTTACATTATTATGAAATGATTTTCAGATTCTAATGGTCCAAAAATGATATATGTCATAGATAAGGTGATAATTATTTGAAATATGACCATCCTATAGGTTTTTGAGAAATTTAAGCCTTAGATTTTACATTATCTTTTCATTTTATTTAAATCATTAATTAATTAGGTAATCAATGCGTCATCATTGTGTCATAAAATATTTAATTTATTTAATGTCTAAAAATTATTAAAAAATTACCATGATGTAGGAAATATTTTTAGCTTTCCAATTAATATTTATAGTCAAAATGTTAACTTATATAACCCCATGCAATAATTGTTGTATTAAAACAACACATCTTTGTGAGAATTTTATTTTTACTTTAAATAAAAAGTTATTAATGTTATTTTATTACCCAAGTGGCTCCATGGGGTCCCCAAGATGACCCATGGATTGTATTGGTCGTACATGACTCTTCAAATAACTGTAGGAAAAGTTTCAAGATATATTTATATTTTTATAATATCTTTTTTACCTTAAATTTCAGTAATTACCTTTAATCGTGATTAATAAAACTTAAAAGTTACTATTCACCAAGAAATTATTTTAATCCCATTGAACCAAATTTTACATCCTAATAACAACCATATATGTAGGATTTTTTAAATTCAATTCATATAAGCGGTAATGTTTCATTTAAATGAAAAATCATTTTTTTAAATACCACTTAGTGGTTTCACTATTCATCAAAAATTGAAGTTTTTCAGAACAATGACAAAAATTTTACCCTAAGCTATAATGGATATACTGAATTAAAAAATGATTTCTATTTTAAAAAATTCCAAACATATTAGTTTCATTAATTAATTTTATAATTAATTCCCACTGTCACAACAAATAGCATGTTCTTAAGAATCAATATATATCAAAGGATTGACAATTGTTTATGTCCAATTTCAAAGTGAAATTAATTATAATGACCACCATTGGATAAAATGTTAAAAATATATTTTATTTTTACTTTGAAACCACTAAATAGTATAATTTGTCACTATAAATTATTTTGATTAAAAAAGTTGTTTTTAAGTATTTTTCACTATTCATAAACAATTGGATGTTCTCAGAAAATTACAAAAAATACATCTTAGGATAATTTCGATATTACAAATACAAAAATTCAGACCATTTTGAAATATAAAATTTATATAATTTCAAAAAGTGGGTATTAATATACATAACAGCTATTTTGATGGGTCACGGTGTGTTAGAATCTCGAACTTGCGTACAATGCAGGCTATTGCATTATTGAAAGAGAAGTGTATCGTGGATGCTTCGGGTGTTACACTGAAGGCCTCTTGATCCCTCTACTATCACTACTAGTGCCAGGTCGCTTCTCATTCTTCTTATCGCCATCCTCTACACTGCTTCCCAAAGCTGGATGATTCACCACCTCAAGTCCTCCTGTTAACCCAGCTTCAGCCAAAAAGGCTAGCCCCACAACATCTGAGAAGGTGGTTAGTTTGAGCTCTTCCAATTTCGATTGCAGCTCAGGTCAAAGTCCAGACTCCAATTTTCGAGCCTTCCTAGGATCATTCACAATGAACCACTGATCATACAGAACTAGGACTATGAAATGTCGATAAAATTTCAGTACCAATTGAACACTATACAGAAGACAACACAACTCCATCCTCTTCATCGGCTTCGTCAACTCAGAGAAGTGTTGTTGGATAAACGATGACTTGAAAAACTCTCATGTTAGATCTTCCTGAGGCTTATTCTGAGGCACAGACTTCCACCATTTCCAAGTTGGGCCTTCAAGCATAAAGGTAGGCAACTTCACCTTTAACGACTCTGGAAACCCAACGAAACTGAATTTCCTCTCAATCTTCTACAAACACTCCTTCGCCTAAAGTGGATAAGCTTGTCCATTAAATAGAGGAGGGTTCAACTTTTGGAACTCCAGAACATAGTCTATGGGCTTATCAACTGGAGGATTCGCTAGGGGGAACCACCCGATGCTGCCCCTCGGGAATCCATCAAACCGTCATGGGGGTGAACAGTAAGGAACAAGGAAACAATAAACATAATCAAGACATGGTAATTTCAATTTCAATTTCAACTTCTCAAAATTTCAAAAATAAAAATTCACAAAACAATTCTTTAAAGTGAAGACCAAGACAGACCACAGGGAAAACCAAGTGGCGATTGGTGACTCGAACCTATGGTTGGAGGCCATACGCTAGACACGTGACTGTCATAGGGAGCACTCTAGGGTAATGTCACTGGCTCCACATAGCTTCCTAGACCATGCGAGCTCACGGAGGTCACTTCCATGGCTCCCAATTCATTTCCCAACATAAAACAATTCAAAACAATCAAAGTACACCAACAACGCGAACATCCCATAGTAACCCGAGGTTCAGAACGAGCAAGGGTTCATGACGTCCTTCTCGCTTATATGCCTCAAGTCCCGAAAATTCTGATCCTTATACCATGAAATCCCCAAATAACAATGGGTTCTCTGAAAAATAAGGTCCACTCAGGAGCCGACCTACTCTAATACCATTTTGTCACGAACCAAAATGGGTCGACCCTTAACCGGTCACTCGAGCCTGTCTGCGACATGGACCAAGAGGCGTTCCCGATCCTGCCAGTCTGAAGAAATGAACCAGGGCATCAAAATAGAGCAAAAAGGAATGATTTCATTCGATAAAATAAATAAATAGAGCAGTATAAGAGTATAATATCGTGAATTAATTGAACGATATGAAAAGAAAGAACGATAAAACACAACCAACTAACATGACCACGACCACAACTCCTCGCGACTCCGAGAGTCGCTCACCTGTCCACATCCAACTCTCACCCACAACAAGCAGGCTGAAGTGAAACCTACAACAGAAACAAAAAATAGGAAAATACTATAGGTGTGATTATTAAAACATAGTAGGAGTTCCCAACAAACGATTCCCAATGCAAAACCTTTAAATAAAGAAATTTACTAATTCTAGGTTTGAACTAAAATAAACAAAATATGGGTTCTCACACACACTTTAATTTATAAAGTAAAGAACAGTCCATTTCCCTTTTTAATTTTAAAAAAAGTTTAATAACTGAAGGGAATATGTGAATTTCATATTAAAACATTGCTGCGAACAATTTAGAAATTAAATTTTTCAGTTGTTAGTAAAAATGGAAAACTACACAACACACAACACACACTAAGGGAAGTGGAAAAAGTGGCACACAAGGGCCAACTACCAAACTAGACCTCTTAATCGTCTGCCACATTAAAATAAACATTAAAGGAAACATGGGTCGAACCTAAGAGATCGTGAACAATCTAGAACGTACTATACATGTGACTCATCCTGAAGGCATTCCCTAACTCGATGACATCATAACACCCTAACGCTCAGCATAGCCCTACATGGCCTAACCGAGGGGCCAAATCCCCATAGCAGCAATAACATAGTATTCCCCTACTATGGTGCCACTAGCCAGTGCGTAATCTAAACTAGTGCATCAATCGTTATCAGAAGATTCACTCACTATTCCAAGTTCCCATGTCAACACATGCAATAATAAGGGGTGTTTCCACAATGTAAATCAATGAGTCACGAGGCACAAATATCACAAACAGCTCACACAATCAATGCACACCAATGGTCACCCCTAAGTAACCCCAATGTGAGTTTTCCCAAAATAATTTATTTAATTAATGTTCCAGACGGCCCTTCACCAACTTTAAAGAAAAATGTCATTTTCAAGAAAACCAAAAACACTTGTTCAGAAGAAATCATTTATCTTTAAAACCAGAACCACATTTGAAATTCCATGAATTATGTTTAAAGGCCAAACTATCATTCTTTCATTACTGGGTGTCCGCTCATCATAAAAATATTTCAAGTGTCGTGTATAAAATAAACACCTCCTTTTACACCAAATAATCATTTAAAATTTAATTATCTTATATGGTTTACCATTTATTAAAATTAATAAAACATCAAGAAATTAATAAATTCTAAATTTAAAGGTTACTATTATGGGGGAACTACCTCAGCTCACTGTCCAAACCCAATGGCATGTCATGCCTCACACAAATGCACAAACACGTGCTGGTCGATGACAACATCATCCTGGGTTCTCCTCACCGACATGTGCTACAAAAAACTCACAACAACTAAAAACCCATAAACACTGACTTGTGAAAATCCAAATGAACAAACAGCGCAAAGGAACCCTCTCGACCTACTTTCGAAACAAAATTCTCATCATTTGTACTATTTAATAAACCACCTCGACATGTCTTCCATTATTCAAACAATTTGAAATTTCAATTCAAATGTTCAAAACAAGGCAACACAACCAAAGTGGCTCATTTTTCTTTGAAAATCACCATCTAAATATTCACACACCTCGAAGACTTTAAAAACACATTTTACACCTACCAAACCACCCCAAAAATCCTTCCAACCATGTTTCACATCCAAAACACCACTTAACCATTTCTCAATTTGTAAAAAGAAAAGAGAAATCTCAACCACATGCCACAAATCCTATTTTCAAATTACACAATTTTTTACCAAAAAAAACATTTTAAAATCACTCACACATCCCAACATTTTCAAAATATATTCCGCATAATACAATCAAATAAATTATTTATAAGATTGCAAAAGAAATCCTTTATGCACAAAATAATTCGCTAAACATTGGAAATTCACACTTAAGGATACAAAACACAAACACCCTTGAAAACATATTTTGCTTCACCCAAACAACCCCTGAAACCTGTTTTGAAAATATTTCACCTAAAAAACACCAAACATTGTCATTTTCTTAAAATAGAAATTTATTTCTAACTAACAAACACACTAACCATTCTAAAAATAGCATACACACCACAAAATTAAAAGAAGAAGCACATTTATAAATTCAACTAATCATATTAAGATTATCCAATGGAGCTATGGCATGAAACCACTTACCATTGTGTAATAGCTTCTGAAAAATATTTCACAAAACACACCGGCACCACATTCGCACCACGAAGAAGCAAAGTGGAAGCCTAACCAAGAGATAAAACCCAAAAAAAATGGTTAAACCTCATAATTGGAACCAAAAGCTGCTAAAAAAACTCAAACAGAGAGAAAAAGGAATAAATAAGGGGTTTCACCAGAGGAATCTCACCCGCAAGGAGAGCATCGACAGCAGGGGTGCACAATAAGAGGGGCGTTGCGGATTTGAGCAAGAGGTGAATCAGGTGCACACTAGAGAAAGGATCCAGTTGGAGGGTGTGTGGATGGTGGCTGCAGGGGAGGGTCACTCTGTCTGGGTGTCGCTGGCCGGATAGAGCTGCTTGGAGAGGAGAGTTCTCACACACTAGAAGAGGTGGGGGGGGGGGGGGGGGGTTCACGGGGCATGAATTAGAGGTGCACCGAGTCCAAGTGGGGGGGGGGAGGTGTTCTAGACGGTGGCCATGTGGAGGAAGCCGGCTAAAAGGAAGGGAGGCGAGGCTCGATGTCATAGGGGTGAGGCTAGTCAGGCAAGACACTAGTGTTGGGCAGGAGGGCCGGTAGGATGCTGGTGCAGCAAAGGAGTTGGAGCTGGTGGGAGGCTCGCCAGGTGGGGAAGGGTGATGGGTGGAGAAGGGAGATGATTGTGAGAGGTGCACTGCATGGGGGAGCTGGAGCAGGCAGGAGCGGCTGGGATAGGGTGCTACAGTTCGAGTAGAAGAGAGAGAGGGAGGGAGTAGAGGGTTCCAAGTGTGGGGCACTACGGCACTGTAACATGGAGAAAGGGAGAGGAGAGAATAGGAGAGAGGGGGTGGGAAAAAAGTGGCGTCTAGGGTTAGAGGGGAAAAAGGGAAAAAAATATAATAATAATAGTTTATAATAATAATAATAATAATAATAATAGAAATAAAAGTAATAAAAATAACCATAATAAAAGTAATAATAATAATAACAATAATAATAATAAATTATTAACCATAATAAAATTCAAGCACAATAAATCACAAACATCACTCATTTTAAATTTTCCGAAGGCAGGCGGATCGTGCTGATGTCTAAGAGGCGCCACACGGGGTATCCAAAATGCGCTATGGCTGGGCGCTCAGTGATGTCAGCTGAAGAATACACACATTTTAACATGACTCAAAAGTTTTTTTTATCTGAGACTCAACCTGAACCCCAAAAAAAATTTAAAAGAAAAATATAATTGTAAAATAAAATAAAGGATAGGTCGGGGTGTGACAAGAATACTATGGGATTTTATTTGAGTAGTAATAATGGTTTTTTATCTATGTTTTTATTGTGTATTTATAGAGATTTGGGTTATATATGGAAATGATTAACCTATCATAGAGAATATGTGATTAAGTGAATTACTTTTAAGTATGTTACTTTAAGAGTTGTCGATTTTTTTTAAAGATACAATTTAACATGGAAGACTATGTAATCAAATTATTCTATGTTTTGGGTTTAAATATTAGTTTGGATTATATTGAAGGATTTTAAGGACAATTATTTATTGAATTGTATTTATTGATCTTTGGTTGTTGGTTTAATTTTACAAATTAAGAACGATACTTATTTCTATAAAGGATTATCCTTTTCAGGGATCATCTGATATTTTACTAACCATTTTGGTATTTGTTAATCTCTAAAGACAAGGTAAATATATAATTTATCATTTTCAGATTATGTGATTCTCTAGAAGTTGATTCTAGCGCTTCTGGTGTGACCAAGTCGCCTTGAATATTCATAAATTGAAAGAAAAAGTTATTAGTAGAAATTTATTAAAGGATGAGACTCTACTTAAAAAGTGAGTATATCTCTTTATGTTCTTAGTCAATCTCATAAATAAATTCACCAACATTATGAAATGGAACATAAAATAAAAAATGTTCTATGATTACTTTTCCTATTGGGAAACTAATGACCGTTTATCCCATCATAAGTTTGTGGTTTTCTTGTTGTTATCTTTCTGCTGATCATTTTTTCTATCACACTCCATCAGAACATGACACTTAGTTTATCTTCCATATCTATGTTTTCCTACATGGAATCGTAGTATGGGTTATCTCGGGTGACCTTTGTACTTCTCTTTCTTTCATTTAATGTGATAGTTTTTTGACTCATTTTTTAGTGTGGGACTTTAAATGAAGTTTTTAAGCCCAATATTAAAATTGAAAGGATTAAATTTCCAAAAAAGGGGGAAGAATGTAACACCCCACGATTTCATATTAAGTTATTTTCTTTAAAGGAATTCAATATCTTTCATTACACGCAACACCGAGTTCGAGCGCACCACGACTTACCAAACCAACCGTTCAAAAATAGGTAATGAATAGTATTAATTGAATTTTGAATTTTATATACACCATATAACTTTAGAATGCATATTATGTGGTTATTAGACATAATATAAACCAAATCCATTTTTTGAGATAAAAGAAGTATTTTTTCAAAAAATGAAATATTACAACCTTTTAATGGAAAACCATTTTTAAAACCAATATTTAACACTTTTATATATTCAATTTAATGAAATTAAATATTTATTGAGAATGGGGACATAAAAATTTATTTTGGATAAATTTTTCATACATTTCTGATAACTATCATATTTTGATGAATACTGAAAAATAATAAATTTTAATTGAAAACAAATGTTTTAATAGAAATAATTTATAGTGTTAAATTATGAATTTGATTTTATTTGAAGTATAATTATATTATATTTTTATCCTTTAATACAATTTTGGTCATTTTATGTAATTTCACAATTAAAATGGACATAAACAAGTGTCAATTTTTTGATAGTTATTTTTCTTAAAAACACGCTTTTTGTTTTGACAATGGGAATTAATATTAAATTAATTTCTGCCACTTCTATGTTTTGAATTTGGAAAAATGGATTCAATATTTAGAATCAGGTGGTCCAAATTGTGTAAATTGGTAACTTTTATTTTTAGATATTATGAATAATTACTTCGGTAAATATTTTATTTACCATGGTGAAAACGTAAATCTAGTAAATTAGGGTAAAACATAATGTTATAATAATATTAAATTACCCTAACATGTGTCCTATTATTATTTTTGGATACATTTACGACCATGGGCTTCCTTGGGTTGATTTTGGGACCCCATGGATAAGCTTTAGATTTATAATGACACTTTATATAAATTAATTTAGGGTAAAGACAAAAATGACATAAACATATATCTTTTAGTAAAACAATTTTTAAATGGGGTTATATTAGTTATATTTTTTACTATAAATACTCATTAAAAATAAAAAAGTATTTTCTACGTAATTTTATTTTATTTATAATTTTTATACATTAAATAATCAAATTTATTTATGAATCAATGATGATGCAATAATAACTTTATTAATGAAAGAATCAGATAAATGGTATTATAAAATTTAAAATGAATATAATTTCAAGGTTTTTATGACATACAAGAATTTTTTAGCTGATTATGACATGTTAGGGTTTAATAAATGTATTTTTTTCTATGTAATCATGTTTTTATTACTTTCATAAAAACCAAATACTAAATAGTGTCAAAATTTAAATAAATTAGTTTTTAAAACGAATATCATATTAATAATTTATATAATATTTCTAAAAATATAAGGCTAGGAAAAAGGACTTATATAAGGTCATATATATTAATAATTAACCACTTGGGGTTCTCTTTTCTTGTTATAGTAACTTCATTAACCATATAATATAAAAATAGAAAGAGACATGTTAAATGTCAATCTATTTAACTAAGAATTAACTTTGAACAATAAAGTTAATATGGTGACCTAAACCTATATAAAAACTATTGGTTGAGAGTTTTTTGACCCATAATCCAATTATCCTCTAAATAAATCATTTTTGATCAATTAGTAACCGAAAATAATTTTATTATGAAATAACATTTCATGTTTTTCCTAAAGTGACCCCCACCTCTCTTATGAAAGTGTACTTCCCCTCCTCTTAATTTCACACCTCCAAAGCCATTTTACTCTGCCAAACCCAGACCAAGTATCCTAAGAAAATTCTTAAATTAATATTATAGGAATTACTTTGGTCAGAAAGCCATCTTAAGGAGCCATTTGGATCAAATCAGAAGGAAAAACCCAAAGAAGAGGTAAATATTTCATCACCTATTTCAAGTTCTTTTCTTCTTCCACGTCCTCTTTCTTTGTTGTTTACATTCAAAATTGATAACTCCAATATATTCTACATACAATTATGTTATTATAAAAATGTTATAACCATATTCATTATTCTATCCATCATATGAATGGGAAAGTCACCAAACGTGCGTACATCCGACATACCGTCTCCACGTCGTGGGGTAGTTTGTTATTCAAACACTTAAGTATTTGGATGAGTATAACGTATGTAAATAAAAAATATAGCATGTTAATAATTCTGTATATATGATATACCATCAAATTAAATATAATTTCACAATCAATATAATGGTATTCTCCCACGTGCCTACGTATAGATTACTATCTCCACGAACGCGATGAGATTCATTCCCCATCGTAATCATTCAAAACTAATTTTTATTATATGATTAAAAATAATGATTATAAACTTAATATCATTCTTGATATGAATAAAATACATCCTATCCATAACAAACATGGCTTACGTAACCGAACATATAAAGGAAAACAAATAAGTTAACACCCGAAAAAATGATACTACGAAAATATTATTAACAAAGAATTATTAGAGGATAATATATTATATCATATTTATATATATAGTTATTTTATAATTTAATTTAAATTATTTAACTATTATATAGGAGGTTAACATAACCTCATCCAATGAAATGTACATGGTAAGGGGTTTCCTATATCACTTTTATTCCCGTGAGAATTCCATTGTTCGCTACTTATTTATTGCATGCAGTGTATTGTATAACACCATTTGATATATATTATCATGATTCTCTTTATATTAATGGTATTATGTGATTCATTTTTTGGTTATTAAATTTTCATCGTACAAATTGATTGATTACAACATGTTAAGGGGTTTTCATCTCACTTCTTATTCCCTTGAGATTCATGCTGTATTGCCACTATTTACTTTTGTATGGTGTATTTACTTCCCATGATTGTATTCTTTGTTTAATATACATTAATTTTTGGGTATTTACATCTTCATTGTATGATACTTCTTTCATGGGGTGTATGTTTCATAACATACCAAATCGGTAAGGGAATTTCAAATTTCAATTTCTACTCATTGGGCTTTACGCATACTTCATTGATCACTTTATTCCAAGATTATGTGTGAAATCATAATTTATTTACTTATATATTAATTTACACTCACCATTGTGTGGATATAGTTTTGATACGCATAACCACCCCATTGATAAATTCTCAAGTCATCGATATGAACTTTATTAGTGTAATTTTAACTCAATTTCTATTCATTGAGTTAAACATTCCGATCATTGGTGTTATTTTTATAGGAATATATGCGAATATACTCTGATTGATTAACATTGAATATCTAATCATATTGAGTGTATTTATATTTGTCACACATAATTATGTTATTGATTTATTCTTGACCTAAGGATATAGTCATTATAAATGAATTCATCTCAGCTTACATTCCATTGAGACTTTTTTGTTGTTATGCACCAATTCAATTTTATTTAGTGTATATAATGTACTTTGACATAGTATATCATAAATCCCTTTATTCTCATCATATTATAAAATTTTTATTACCTCAATTATTTTTATTCAAAATTCCATCATTTGTTTAGGAACTCTAACTAAAATATGATTTTAAATGTTTTAAAAATTTATTCTTCTAAATCGTTCCCATTAATGTCTATGTTTGAAGAATGGTTTTAAGGTTTTATTTATATGGAAATTATTGTATTAAAATTGAAATTACTTTTAAATGTTTTAAAGTGGTATGTGACACTTTGGTTAAAAATCTATTTTAAATAGCTTCTTGATAAATTGTGATACTTTTAAATGATTTCATGAAAAAGTGATATTTCTCTCAATGATTTTTACCGATCATTTTCAACTATGTCAACTTTGTTTACGAGATATTATTCTAGATCAAGGTTGATTTATTATCATACAGATATTTAATACTGTATTGAAGGTTTTGTTATATGTTTGACTCTGGATATGTTATTTTTATACCATTCATGGTTTATAGATAAAGTATTGAAATTTCGTATGCTAGTTTTAATACAAATGTTTATATTATGTTTAAAAATTTTAATATGAGGAATTAATTGGGCTTAGTAAGTAAGGGGTGGATCCCACTATAGATCCTCGATGCATCAGTATGTCTCATGTGACGAAATAGTTTCTTGGCATATGGGCTTGATAAAATCATATTTGTAGTCTTGGCACAAGGCCTTGACTATGTGGTTATGATGTTTCGTATTATGTGTTCCATCATTATAAAATTGAATATTGATATTAAATGTGATTATTAAAATAGTAAAATATCCATGTGAATAAGTAAATAGTATTATTTGATTTTTATTTTCTATATTATGCTGACCTTTAAGTTTAAAAGGCTTATGTTCTAGTCTTATACATTACCTTAAATGTTTACTATTATTTTTGAAATTTTCTGCTATATTTTTATCTTTACTGATCATCTGAGATGACCTCTTTCTGATGTTTTATCTTTCACAGGATGCAAAGAAGTATATTATGATTAACCTACAGAAATAGGCTAAGGGACATACGAGTGTTCAAAGTGGACACAATGTTGTATTTTTATTTCATGATTTAATATAAAACTTATGTATGTATCCAGCACTTCCAAGGATACTAAACTAATCAGTCTTTCAAGACATTGTTCCTTGTATCATGCCATTGTTGTGTAATAATTCACCGATTCTAGGTAACTGGGGTCGGGGCGTTACACAAGGGGCTTGAGAAGTGTGAGTAAGTGGTTATAGGGGTGTCCTTTTATAAGAGGGAGGATGTTCACTTAGGAAAGTCATGAAATATTATTTTATTAATTTTATATTGAATTATAATATCCCCAATGTTATGTAATTCAATTTTAAGATGTGTATGGGTAGAAATAATTTCATCCAATTTGTTTTAGACAAGTTTAGGTAATAAAATTAACCGTATCTTTTAGCTTTATCTCTTACTTAAAAACATTAACTCTTCTATGTCTTCTTGAATTTTAACAAAATATGGTTACTATAGTTACTATAAAATTCTAATCGAACCACAAGTGAATAATTAATAAAATTTGTAATATTATATAAGTCATTTGGGCCAATATTATAACTTTATAACTATTATATCATTTAATAAAAAATTATTTTTTTTATGAACTCATTTATGTTAATTTTGACACTATTTAGTATTTTTTGTTAAAGTTATAAAACCTGATTCCTTCAAAAAAATGGTATTAACTCATTCATAACATGTTATGTTTATCCAAGAAATTTGTGTATGTAATTAAAATTTTCAAATTAGTTTTATTTTAATATTTATAAAATCCTTTATTTGAATCTTTCATTAATAAAGTAATCACTACATCATAATTATGTCATAAATAAGTCTATTTATTTAATGTCTAAAAATCATAAATAAAATACCCTTATTTAAAAAAAATTATCTTTATAATTATTTTTTTATTTTAGAAGATATCAGATATATAACCCTATATTAAACAAATTAGTAAAAATATCCATGTTTATGTTAAATTTCTCATTACTTTAAATTTATTATTATAACATGTCATTATCACAACCAAGTGGCTTAATAATGCCAAAATCAGGCAAAAGGATTTATTTGGTCACCCATTGCTCAACCAATATGATTAAGACATGTTTTAGTATAGTTTTATATTATTACAGATTTAATTTTTACCCTTATTTACCTGATTTATGCTTTAACCATGGTAAATAAAAAAATTACTAAAGTTACTATTCATAATGTCCAAAAAATAATGGGGCCTATTTACATAACTTGTTCCCTATGATTATAAATATTAAATAAATTTATATGAATTAAAAACATATAAATTTTAGTAATTAATTTAAAACTAATTCCCATTGTCAAAACCAAAAAGCACGTTTTTAGAAAGTAAAAACTATCAAATGATAGACATGTGTTTATGTACAATTTCATTGTGAAATTATTTCCCATGAATAAAATCAGATCAAATGATAAAAACATATTCAAATTTCACATTAAAAAAATTAACCGGACAATAAAACAATATAAATAAATTATATGAAAGGTCATTAATGAATTAAAATGTAGTATTTTCAGTATTCATAAAAATTTGGATTTTATCAAAAATACACCAAAATTTAAACCAATGTAAATTTTTATGTCCCTCTTCAAACGAAATGGTTCATTTTTTCAAATTGAACATATAAAAGTGAAAAAAAAACTGGATTTAAAAAGGGTTCTCCATCAAAAGTAGTAAAATGACCTTTTAAAAATATTTGAGTATTTTGTGCTTAAAATTATATTCATTCTCATTTTAAGCCTCTAAAATTCATTGGATAAGTGTTAAAAAATTTAATTTTTCTTTAAAATCATTAACTATTTAATTCTATTCATTATATCCAATACAATGTCTATGCGTTAACTATGAATTTAAAATAAAACTAATATTATTGTATTATTTTTCTGTATAACTCAATGATGCGTGCAACGTAAGATTTCAGAGAAACTTCTTGTTGTGTGTCGGGTATGCTATCATATAAAGTGTATCATTTAAACTAAAATTGACATTAAATTCAAAAATATTAATAGATAAGAAATTTATTATTCTATGAATACCAGAAATGTTTCTTCATTCTCCCTTTTAATAATTCTGTTCACAAAATATTAAAATTGTGCTTGGAAACTTCATTGAAAATCCCACATCAGAAAAAGATTCAATAAAACAACAACATTAAAAGAATTAAAGAGAAGTAAAAAAGGTCACTCGATTTAATAAATACTAGTATTCCATGTAGGAAAACATGGATATGGAAGAAAAAGTTAACCATCATGTTATGATCGAGAGTGAAAAAAAATGATCCGGAGAAAGTTAACAATCAGAAAACATCAAAATTGTAATGGGTTAAATAGTCTTTAATTTCATAGAATAAAAAATAAATGGAAAACAAATTTTTTCATATCCTTTTCATAATGTTGAGGAATTACATTAATACATAGAAGAAGATTATAAGGAAATATACTCACTTAAAAGGTACAATGTCATCCTTTAATCAAATTCCACCACATAATCATCTTTTTCTTCCAACGATGAGTATTCGAGATGACTTTTTTCATGCCTGAAACAATATAATCAACATATAAAAACTCATATCATCCAAAAAAATGTTAAATATTGATTTATTCAACCATTAATCCATAAAAAACCAAAATGGTCAGTACAACATCACATAATCCCCTAAAAAGAATAATCCTTTATAAGGGGAAATACTACTTTTAATCTCCAAAATTCAACAGTAACACCCAATTTCTACTTGGACCATTCAAAAAAATGTCCTTCATATTTCCGAAAATAATCCAATCTAAGATTGAACCCCAAAATTCAGAAATATTTGATCACATAGTCTCTCACGATAAATATTAACATTTATCTCCAAATAACATCGACTACTCTTAAAGTATCACACTTAAATGAAATTAACCTAATCACATATTATCCATTATAGATTAATCATTTCCATAAATAACTCAAATCTATATATGTCCCCTATAAAAACATATATTTGTCCAAAATAAAATTCAACTCTTACTCCATAAATGAAATCCCATTGTATTTTTTTTCTTTAGGCATATAGTGTTCCCAAAAGAGAGAACGTATTCATCAATAACATTTATCACATTATCACCAAATAAATTTTGCTATACTAAGGATATCTATTTGATAGAAAATATTTTCCCAAAATAATCTTATTATAAATTCATAAAACCATTTAATACAGTATAATGATTCCTAATAACTAGGAACTTCAAGTAGGCCAATGGTAGGCTATGTGGGTTTTATTCCCATGGCCTTACCAAACATGATAGGTTGTCACATTGTCTGCATTTTCCCTTTTTTAAAACTATATAATATTATATCATTCCCAAAAAAGATATAAAATCCTCAAATTAACCATAACATATTTTAATCTCATGTTTATCTCAAGCATTCTATTTTTCATCAAAAAAATGTAATAATCTGTAATTGTATAAAATTCGAGGATCATACAAACACTAAAGGTTATTTATAACTATATCCACAAAAAGATTATTATTCCTCAATTATCATTTTTATATAACAAATATAAGAGTTACAAATACTCTAAATCCTCCAAAGTAATCCCATCATTAAAACATGTAAACATATCCTCATCCATATATCCAACATAACTCTTTAATTACTAAAATATAGACATCTTAATAATCTATCATTCTTCATGATCCTTATCCATATTATTATTTAATACATATTTCACACAAACAAAATCCTATATATTGTTCTAATATTCAATAATGTCAAAACATTATCTAGGAAATAATCCATACATTTAATATGTTATTTTTAGTTTCCTCATCCTCAATTAGAATGGAATAAGGTATTGGTATGCATATATTTATATGGTCATACTGATTCCATTCCTGAACCTTCTTTGTCAGACATATATTTTCATAATGATCGTACTCACTATATTTAAAACCTTCAATTGATTACTCGAAAATAAATACTCTCCCTTTCCTAGAGTCCACACAATTTTTTCATTTTACTTTGAAGGTTATAGATTTAGGACCATCATTTCCACATATATAACATCTTACTAAACCTTTGAAATATTATCCTAGGTGTCTCATTACACATCCTTGAAAAATAGTTTGTTGAATACACTTACCATTATTATTATTACGAAAACATCCATAGGGATTTGTTTCTCGCATATATGATATTGTAGAAAAATCACCAATGTTGAAGTGGTCAATCATAACTCCAGATAGCTTATTTATAATAACCATAAGATTTTTCATTATATCTTTTATTTCATTCGGTTGCTTATTCAGAAACCAAAACAGTTTTATTATCATCCATTGTTACTTTGGTGCTTGCTGGATCCAACAATTTACTAAAACCAAAAAGGGTTAGTGTGATTATATCAATATAATCATCATATACTATCATATGAGTAGGATAAACAGTAAGATATATTTATTCTTGTTATCTCAAACTCATTTATTTAATCTAAAATTACAACGAATCATTCTAATTTTCTAATCATTGGGGTTATATAAAACATGTCAGTTATGATTAAATATAACCCTTAACTCTAATGTTACTTAAATCTGCCTTTGATACCAAATATAGGGACCTAACCTTAAACATTAATTAATCATGATATAAGTAAGTAATTTTAATATAATTTACATCTAGTATCTCTTCAGGTTTAAAGAGTTATAGGATTAGTTTATAACTAATACACATAAACTTTAATATTACATGTTGACCCTTCTACTCACTAACAAATTTTGTCATAATACAAAAACTTTCCAAAAATAAACATGGTTAGTTTCATGTTTAAACAACATTAATTTTCAATGATCTCATCCTTGACTATATAGTACTTTATGTCTTATGAAAAACATTTCAAAACATTGGATGAGTATCAAGAATTCTCACTAAGGGATACAAAAATAAGGAAAAATATTAGTATTGGGATAATAAGAAAACCATGAATACCTTATTATAAAGTAATACATTTCACCTTTAATAAGTTGTAAATATACTTCACTGAATATAAAATCATTTCTTACCCTTTTTTAACCAAAATATTTCCATAAATCGCATAGAAATCCACATATTTCATATAAATGTAACTTGGGACAAAAACATTCTTAAATGAAATAACCATATGGACCAATTCCATACATATCACTAAAAGGAAAAGCCATACAGCTGAATTCCAAACCCAATGCATTAGAGGTTATAACGTAACCACCTACCCTTGAATTATCATGAAATGACCATCTTCGGTTCATCCTATAACCACCCATCTTTGGTTTATCTCAGAACAACTATTCAAATGTCCAAGTACAATTATATAATCATAAAACCTAAGAGATTTCATATATAACTATTTCAATAAAAAAATTTAATTTGAAATTACAAGAAATCATTTCCAGAAATTGAAATAGTAAATGCACATTCAAAACAATTTTCAATACCAAAACAACCAAAAATGGAATAAGGGATTTCATTTATTTTTTTAAAAATATTATGTCCTATAGAGGAAGTCAAATATTAATTAACAGTTACAGCGTCAGAGAAGTCGTTGTCACGACATAATTTTTAAACAATATTTTTTTATCATTTAGTAAAATGCATCATAGAAAAAAGATTCCCTCTGAAAAAGTAAAAGTGGTTTATTATAAACCATATATAAGAAGGCTTTGTATAAATTAAAATATACCTTAATGAAAGTTGATTGAGACAAAGACACTTACCTTGAGCCCGAATTGTCACTTTCAATTTTTTATGTTCCCGATTAACAAACATAGGTTAATTTATACTTTCTTGAGAACCTTTTCCATGTTTATTATTCCTTTTATATCACTTATTACCTTTTTATATAAATTAAAAAATTATTTATGTTCATAACAGTTTTGTTTTCGATATTCGGTACATGAGTCGAAAATGAACTTGTTTTTATGTAACTTGTCCATGTAGTCAAAAGTCCATCATATCACAAAAATTATAATTCCTTATTTAGATATCATATATATCCAGTGTATATGTATTTATCATATCCATAAGGTTTTGAGATAAGAAATAAAATTCACCATTCATGGAGATGGTATGTTGTACGTACGCATGAACAGTATATTCATTTCATTTTCATATTAAAGGAATAAAAACTAAATGATACAATATTATATTGTAATTATAGTATAATTTATACGTTAAATATGTGATATAATTTCATTAACATCATCCTTTATATGTTCCAGGCATGGCATGAATGATTCATATTGAATTGAGAGGGCGATAGTCCACACTTCCTCAAATGAAATTATTGTATTTACAAATTATAGAATGCATAAAGGTATATTTTGAATAAAAAATACATAATCATAAAGACAAAAAAATATAATATATATAATATTTATTAATTCCATTGATCTTTATAATTTCTGTTTAATAAATATCATGTATAATTAATTGCATTTCCTCATGGAGATGGTAGGGTGTACGTAAACATGAGCGACGATATAATTCACTTAATTCTTAAGAGATATAGAATTGTATAAAATATTTATTATAAATAATAATTATTGTGTTATATTAATTATTTAAATTCATTATACTGATCATTAAACCTATCCAATTTAATTATTTTTGAATAATAAATTACACCACATTGTGGAGACGGTAAGTCATATGTACGAGTGAATGGTGATATTGTTATTCATAGGATGGATAAAAGAATGTATAAGGCTGTAACATAATTATAATAACATCTTAGAATGTATAAGATACAAGATTAATTTCATTATTATTTAAATGACATAATAATAGTATGTAGAATAAGAAAAGAATTTATAAAGAGCTGAAAAAATAAATACCAATTTTTTGAGTATCTCCTTTTGATTTTCAAAAAAAGTCTCCATAGGATAGATTTATGCCAAATGTGTGGCCACTATGAAGAATATAGGAATGTTGGGAGATTATTTTAGTTGAATATGGGTGATCTAAGGGGATTTAGAGGTTTGAGTAAGTGGGTCGAGTTTGATTCCTTTTATACGAGGGGGGAACTTTAGGAGTGTCTTGAAATATTATTTTATAAAAAAATTATTTTCTAATTATAAAAGATCCAAAGTGATATAATTATATAATAAGTTTATTATGGGTCTAAATAGTTTCAAAAAATAGGGTTTATTCAAGTTTTAGGTTATAAAATTAACATTATTGTTTATCATTAACACTTAGTTAAAAACAATAACACTTACCATGTCTTCATATATTTTCACAATATATTGTAATTATAGTTACTATAAATTTATAATCAAAAGAAGAGTGTATAATTAATTTCATTTGTAACATTATATAAGTCAATTGGATGAATAATATATTTTTAGAACTGTTATATCATTAATAAAAGAGTATTTATTTTAAAAACTCATTTTTTTTTCAATTTTGACACTATTTTATAAGTGATTTGTTTTAAATCATAAGAACTTGATTACTTCGAAAAAAAGGTATTAACTCATACCTCACATGTAAATTTAATCAAAAAAAAACTCTTATATAGAATCTTAATGTTCATATTAAATTTACTTTGATGTTTATAATATCATTTATTTGAATCTTTCATTCATATGGTAATCACTGCATCATCATTGTGTTAAAAATAAATAAATAAATTTAATTTTAATAAATAAAAAATAAAATAATATTATGTAGGAATTAGTTTTATCTGTATAATTAATATTTATAGTCAATGATATTAGTTTTATACCTCTATAATAAATTTTTTTTAGTAGAAAATTCATGTTTATGTTATGTTTCACTTTACATTAAATTAATTATTATAACATGTCATTATCACACCAAGTGGCTCCAAAATGCCAAAACGGTTGGCCTAATGATTTTTTGGGTTTCCCAGACTCAACCTATCTTATTAATAAATGTTTTAAGTTAGTTTTATGTTATTATAATATTACTTTTTACCTTTACATACTTGATTTACCCTTTAACCATGTCAAATAAAAATAATTACAAAACATACAATTTATAATGTTCAAAAAATACGGGGAAATATTTACATAATTTAAAAATTATGATTCCAAATATGGAATAAATTTCTCCAAATTAAAAACATATAAATTTTATTAATTAATTTAAAATTAATTCAAGTTGTCAAAACCAGAAAGCAGATTTTTAATAAGTAAAAACTATCAAAAGATCGACATGTGTTTATATCCAATTTCATTGTGAAAATTTATAAAATGACAAAAATTTTATTAAATGATAAAAATATAATCAAATTAAACATTAAAACCAATTAAATTAAAAATCTAACTATATAAATAAAATTGGTAAAAATATATTTTTGAATTAAAATGCAGTATTTTTAAGAATTCATTAAAATATGAATTTTATCAAAAAATTATCAAAATTTAAACCAAACTAAATATTTATGTCCCTCTTCAAAATAAGAGGTTTAGTTTTTCATTTATAAAGTATAAAATTAAAAAAAACTAGATTTAAAAAAGGTTCTCCATAAAAAGGCGATGAAACAACCATTTAAAAATATTAGAGTATTTTTTTGCTTAAAGTTGGATTCATTCTCATTTTAAGCCTATAAAATTCATTGGATAAATATAAAAAAATTTCAAAAATATTAAAATATATAATATATTTAATTATTTATATTCTATCCAGTACAAGGAATAGGCGTTAACTACTATTTAAAATAATAATATTATTCTTATATTATTTTTTAGTATAACTTAGTGTTGTGTGAAACATAAGATTTCGAAGAAACCTGTTGTTTCATGTCAATAATTTTATCACACCTAGTGTCCCATTTAAACAATATTTAATATCAACTTAAAAAATATTAATAGATATGAAAGTGTTTTACTCTATAAATACCCGGGATGTTACATAAAACCCATTTGACAAGAAATATCCTGAATCACTCTATTCTAATTTAAATTAATATTTTTTAATACTATTCATTCATGGGATTTAGGATTAAAATATTTTTCATGTTTGAAGGCATTCTTTTTTTTATAAAATTTTCATTCAAAGATTTATTTTTAACTGTTTTTTCTTCCTCATCCATATATTAAAAAATTATTTATGGATGATTTATATGTAAAAAATTATTTTATTATCCTTTTAGGATTCTTTTGAATTTATTTCAAAAATATTTCTAAATTAATATTTGTAGGTGTTTTATATGGAATGATTTGATAAAAAGAAAAGAAAAATGTTTTATTTTAACATATACAGGGACAATAACTTTTCACAACTGTATAACTATTATTTTATATTTGGATTACATTATAAGGCTTCATTATTTATTCAATAAAAAATAATGTTTCCCATGTTTTGGGTAATTTATGTTTTAAAAAAGGGGTTTTAATATAAAAATTTACTTTTATATTCATATGGTTTTTAAAAATAGGTTTAAAAGAGTTTTTCAAGGGCTTTATAATGAAAATATGAAAGATGAATTTTTTTATTCATGATATGGTCCTTGGAAATTTCTTATAAATGGTGAACCATTATAGTCTGAGTGATCCATTTATATATTTTATAATGGATAAACACAGATTGTGCTCCTCTATATTGTGTATTGATTATGTTACAAAATAATTATATTAGAATATGGATGTATCAATTTTCCATCTTATGAGTGTTCTTTATAGATTGTGTAATGTTCTAATGAAATAGTGTCCTAAAGCACCTACAAGAATTTTCAATGCTTGGTATTGAGTTTTAATGGAAATCATTTAATTTAATTTTGTTGGTAAAAGATCTTTTTAAAATAATGATAATTCTTTTTCTAGGTAAACAATAATTTTTTTTAAGAAATTTCTTTATTGTTTTTCATATCTTTTACTAGAATAACATTATTAATATTTTCATGCCCATAACTAGGATTTTTTTAATCATACCACATTTTTAAAATTTTATTGAAAATATTTGTTGATGGGTAATGTAAATTAATAACTCAAGTTTAAATTCATGAATATTTTTTCTATAATGAAATCATGTGTTATTTTAAATGTTTTATATTATGATAAAAATGGATAATGATCCCATGTGTCCACTTCGTATTATATTATTTTTTATGTTTGAGTTATGAACAATTTTTCTAGAATTATAAACAAAAAATGATCCCAAAATGTAACATAATAAATTTTTGACTAAAACATCAGTATTCATGTTTATGTTTAGGTACTTATATTAGATAAGAAAGGTTATTTTAGACAACATTAGTGTTTAGGATATTGATATTAGTAGACAAATGCACAATCTTACATCATGTTTTTGTTGAATAGCTATAACATTTAATAATTAATATGTTGAATCATTTTCAATATATATCTTTATAATGGTTATCTATAGAGTAAACAAAGAATCTATTGTAGGAATGCCTTGAGAGGAAAATATCCTTCCAAATCAATATAATGAGAAGATTGGTATTGGAAATTTTTTTTATTCTTGTAGTAGTGGAAAGATTGATAAAAGAAATAAATTTTATGGTTTCATTGTTTTGGCGTAGGCGGATCTACCACAATGTAATATGTTAGTATTAGAGCATTTCATGAGAAAACAACCTCCAAAATTCAGCAGATCTTTAGATCCAGTGGAATATGAAGGATGGATTAATGAATATGAGAAGATATTTTTTGTTATGGGGTTCTTGGATAATCAAAATATAGACCATTAAATATATTTATTTTAAGTTGAAGATAAGAAATGGTGGAATTTTTTTAATAATACTTTATAGGACCATGGTCTTGATTCCATGGATTATGGAATATTTAAGAATATTTTACTTGAGAAAATTTTCACTATGGTTGTTCGAATCTAGATGAAAAAAATAATTGAATACAGTAAAAAGATGATGATTATATGGATGAATATCAAGAAAATTTTACAATACTAGGAAGGTACATGTCAAATTATATTAAGAACATTAATAGTAAAATTAATAGATTTTACACCAAATTGAAAATACATCTATGATGAGATTTGGACACATGAGAGTTTAAAATATATGAGAATGTTTGTCATTTGGATGATGATGTTGGGATCAAGTCTTCTAACACTTATATTCCACATGATGACGAATGCAATAATTTTTTAGGATATCAGGTGATTTGGAAACATACAATAAGTAAATATGGATGTACGAAAATCATGTTCTCATATTTTGTAAAGTGTTGTAAAAAGGAATATACCTCAAAGAGATGCAATTAATTTTTCACTAAATTTTATATGGAAGATATTATGGATAATATTAATGAATAAAAGTTATATACATGATAGAATAATTATTTTCAAGTCATATTTTTCATTCTAAAATTTTAATATATCATTCTCTCTCTTATACTGAAAAATTATAACTCTGTTCATGTTAACATGGACTACAACTTTAAAAAGTGATGTGACTCATTATCATCATTAAATACCAATGAATACAAATATGAGTATCTTTTTAGAAACTAATTTGGTATTGTGATCATTTTGGAATGACTAAATAATACATACCTTCATTCCTTAATGATCATTGAAAAATTAAAATGTCACTCATGAGAATGTATGACCTACCATCTCCAAGATCATAAAATAATAGTTTTCCTAAAGAATTATTCTTGGTTGGTAATAAATTTATAATTTAGGTATAAATATGATAAATTTTTCATCATTATTATATTTAATATTTTAAATAATGACCTCTTTGACCAAAACTGAACTTATATTAGTCATTTTTAACATATAAGCTGAATACCATCAAATCATATGAAGTAAATTAAAGTAATGAAATAATTTTATATGAAATTTAAATAAGTGAAATAAAAGGAATAATAATTTTGAAATTTTTTTAAATTAAATTAAATAATTTACATAATTTTATTATTCCAAATGATAAAAAAAATCCCTGATGAATCAAACTCGTGGTAAGGGACTTATTTTAAATCTTTTTTCTTTGAGGTATATTTCAACATTATGAACGAATAATCATTTATTATGTCTATATATTTCCCTCTTTGACATGTTATATCTATATTTACTCTAGTAATCAATAATTTTTCATTCTATTTAATATTATTATTTTATGGGCATTACAATTTAAATATTTGTAAAATGGTATGGCACACTCCATTAAAGAAATATATTTTATTGATTTACTTTAAAATAGATTTCTTATTTATCAGTATTTTTTTAAAAATAGATGGGTATTTTTATATAGATTTTAATTATTATTGAAATTATATATCTAATTTTACTTCATTTTCAAATAATTTCAAAATGAAGAGTTTTAGGTGTTTTAAACCAAATTTTTTGACAAAAAGACAAAATTAATGCCCTATATGGAAATAAATGGAGGCATTGACTTTTCTCACTTAGTAAGAGTTATTTGAATTTTGAATTCCTTTAAAATTTTTATTTCATTCTTTAATTAAAATTCATCCTTCCCTTGTTTTGGGTAATTTATATTTTGTAATTGGTTTTTTAAAAGAAAATGGAATTTTGATATCCTAATGTTTTTTTAAAAAGGTCATAAAAGTATCTTTCAAGGGATTTCTGATGAAAAGTTGATATCATAAAATGGTATATACATGATATTATACTTGAAAATTGTTTATTATGGGTTCCCCTAGATAATACTATATGATAATATTATATATTATAGGATTTCGTCACCCAAATAGCACTCAAATGCTTTGGGTAATGATTATGTTTTCTTGATAATTATATTATATATTTGAAATACAATTATTTTCATTAGTAAGGGTTCTATAAGGTTTTATTTAGATTCTTCACCAAGGAACCCAAAAATATTTATATTAATTCTAAAAAGTTTCCATTAAAATAGTTTTCAAATAGTAAAGATAAATTATCATTTTAAAATAATGAGAATTCCATTTGTCATCTAAGATTAATTAGAATCACGAGAGATATAAATTTATTATCATACATGATGACATGGCCAAGTTTAAGTTGTATAATTCTAAAATTTATAAATAATTTACTATGTGTTATGATTTAGATAAACTGATAGATACCAAAAAATATTAGAAAGATTACATTTAAACAAATCATATTCAAATCATTATTAATTTACTTTATGTGTTATAAACTATAGGGAGAAATTTGATTTTATGAAATAAACATTATTTGGATTGTAGGATGTATTCTTAAAACTAGAATTGTTAAAAAATTACTTAATAGAATTCATGGTATTGAATATGAAGAATACTCATCACTATTTTCTAAAATAATGTCCATTGAAGGTTTTTTCCATAATAAGTTATTATAACTATTATATAAACCTTAGGGATTTAAATTTTTTTAATGGAAATGTTTTGAAATATATAACAAAAATATTAATTACCAATGGTTATTTATGGTCTATAAAACTATTTCTTAAATTTAATCCTAAGGATTAAAATATTAATGTCAAGTTATTATTCAATTTTTAGGGAAATCCCGATTTAATTATGATTTAGAGGTCGCTTCTTAAAATTCCCTACTAAATATTTTAAAATATAACTATAAGATGATTTTAAGAAATGAAACACTAATTAATTCAAAATTTTAATCTATAAATACCATTTCATAATTCTCATCCCCTCTCATAATAATTTCTTACTCCTAATCTCTCAAGGGCACCATTTATCCATGTCCATTCCAGCTACTTCAATGTTAATCAACCATTACACTGCCACTCCCCCATCAGTCATATATGTCAATTGAAACCCATTTAATAAATATTTAAACTTCTTAGTCACTCATGAATCCATAATTGTTTCTTCATTCCAAGTTATAATTACCTTCCTCATAAAACCCAAAACAATTTCACAATTTTCACGATTCATTCTTAGAAATTTATATATTTCACTATTGATTCTTCTTACTATATTGATATTAATCACACTAAAGTGGTATAATATAGATTTAAGTTCTAATTAATAATAATTGAATATTCATCAAGTATCCTAAAAATGAATAATATCCAGGTAACCTGAATATATTTCAATTTAATTTAAATAATTGTGCATCATGGTCACCATATTTAAAGGAATCAATATTAATTTCATCAAACTTTATAAATAAAAATAATCAAAAAAAATTATGAAGATATATGCTTTATTACTCAGTTGAAAGGAATAAATACTGAAGTTGAATGGTTAATATTATATATTTTATTATATTTCATATATTTATAATATAAACTATATATATTATAGTTGAATATTTTTATTTTATTATCAAATGGGAAAAATATTTGCAGCTTGATTTTAAAACTATTAAGTTATAACACATTAGAAAATTATTTTTCTCATTAAAATAATATAAATTATTTAAATAAGTAAAATTTAATTTAATGATATTTATAGTCTTTGAATGTTATGCCTTTGTTTTTTTATTTAATTAAATTTAATTATTTTGAAAAAATAATTATTATTTCAGAAGGAGTTAAAATATATAATTATTTAAAATATTTTTGGAGATATTTAGTATTATTAATATGATCAATTCATTATATGTTATCCAATTCTCATTATGATTATTATATGTAGTTCACTACCAATGTATTGAAATAATATATTGATGAACAATGTATTAATGTATTCAAGATCCCTTTACACATTTATTAATTCCGATTATTGGTTAATTTAGAATAAATTTATTTGATTAACTAAATTCACCCTTAAAACCCAATTTATAGTGTAAAAAATATGTATGTTATTTCAAACTAATGAATTATATTTGAATACCAACATCAATGAAATTTAATTAATTGATCTAATTTTATACAAAACATATGTTATTAAATAACTTGTCTCATACTCTCCCACCTTGGACAGGTTTTTTCCCTACTGTGGCATACCCCATTTTTTAAAGTTATAACATCATTACCGATTCATTGTAATTTATATAACATCTATACCTCAATTTCCCTCATTTAGCTTCAAGGGTTTCATCCGACATGGATAGGGGAGGCGATCAGTGGGAATCATGTTAGCATGTTCTGTTTTAATTATCCTCACGAGGTTATAAGGGGTGGGTGATTGTTACATATATATACGTATCTATGTTAACAAATAAGTATTAAATTTTAACAAAAACTATCTAATATAATTATTTAAATGATATAGTAAATAATAAGAGATAAATGAACATTAATACATCATATGTTTGTAGATTAACATAATTAAATATAGATATTTTATTTTATGTGTATAGGGTTCCTAAAAAACAAAATATGATTATGAATTTAGATATCATACCATCTATCATATGATATATTTGTTATAAAGCAGGAGGAAGGTGAAATTAAATATCAATATTTTAATTAATATTGTCATATCATGTAAATATCTAATAATTTTTCAAAACATGTCAATATATTTATTCCATTGAAATGTACATGTGGTTTTTTTGCATTAATAAATGTTGAAGGGTTTTGGGAAGAAGTAAAATTTATTTAAGTAATAGTTTTTAAGGGATTTTAATGACAACTCTATTACTATTTGTGAAATATATTAAAAGGAACCTAAAAGGATACAGTGAAATTAGTGTATGAAACATTTTTATATGAATCATAAATATAAACATAAGTTATTTGATAATGTTTTGTCATAATTTTAATAATATTTGATGTGTTTTTATTTTTATTAATAAAAGATGTATTTTCCAAGAGTCTTTAATAAAACCCCCATCAATTATGGACAAACTAGTAGTGCTATAAACATTTATCTGTAAACATTATTTGGTGGAAAATATCAATTAATTTAGTAAATTAAATATTATTAAATATCCATTAGTTAGAATTTAAGAAATTATATTTTTATAAATGTTATTGTTTTTTATGACAATATATGTGGAAGTATTTAGTTAGGATGATATTCAAACTATGATGCAATTCAACATCCATGAGAAGGAAAATAGAAATTTTGTTAATAAAACTGTGATATATATTCATGTATGATATGTAATTTATTTTCTTAATATTCATCATTTAATATCATTTCTTAAATTAAGAATAACTATTAGTATTAAAAAAATTATTTAAGCGATGAAAATCCCATTATGTCACCATCAATCTCCCAATGTTATAGTGTTGGCCATGTATAGGGAAAGAGTATTCAAATAGTGTGTATAGGATGGTTTTTCTACAATAACAATCATGATTAATTGGGAAATTAATATAAATTTTCTCTAATACACTTTCATATATGGGTCCCAATAATGTATCTATTCCATTTATTTAATTGTTATAAAAAATGTCAAATAATGATAATAGAGTTATTGATTCAGATAAAATGAAACCTACATTAATAGAGTGGGGACATCTGTTGTGTCCAACTAATGTTGAGGGGATGATGGTTCCCCAAGGATGTATTTATATGGAATTACATTTTTGATTCGTTTGAATCATTGAACTAAAACGTATACTACTATATATATGTTTGTGTAATTTTCTATTTAATAAATTAAAATATGTGTGAGGATGGATTTCTTAACTTTTTCGGTATATTTGTGACTAGTGAACCCATTCTATTGAGTTAAATTTTTTTTATTGCATGTAGATGAGTTTTTAAAATACTAGAAAATAGATACAAATGTTTTAGGGTTTAGTGGTGGTTTAATCCACTAAGTATAAAAAATTACGGAAATTTCTTCTCTATTAGTCTGCAACACTATTATGTAGAAACAATCCCCCACTATTTACGAACAAGCTAATTCTTACCATATATAAATGATCAAAGAAGAAACTAATTAATTCAAGAAAATTTATTTATCAAGAAACACTTCTATTGAAAATTAAATGGTATAAAAATAATGAAATTATTCTAAAAATTATATGTCGAATAAAGAATTTTAAAATGAATGTGGTGGTTTTCAAACTAGCATATGTTAATGAAACAAAATATTTTTTTTATAACTATGTTTTATTTAAAAGAGACCACCAGAAAATAAATGTTGACTAGGAAATCTATGAATGTTTTAAAAAAACTCAAATATTTATAACTAGGAAGTTTAACGACCGCCTTATTAATGAAAAACCAAGATTAACAAATATTTTTTTCTATGGTGTTTGTATATGATTCAACCCATGTTGTTCTAAGATCCAATTTATTCTACAACCATATGAAGATGATACACTAACATTTTTATACTTGATTCTTCGATTTGGAATATCCATTTTTATGATGCAATTAAAGAGTACGGCTTCATTAAAAATGAAGACACATCAGGTGTATCCACATGGACTAGTTGTATCCAAACCATATTTATGATATTTAATTTTAATAATATAATAATCATTGGAGATTTTATCAGGGATTTTATTCCTATAATGAATTGGATGTGAATGTTATTTTAGATGAAATATATGTATAAAATGAATTATATACTATGTATTTATTTCAATATAGATAAGTATAATATGTTAAATGGGCTTAGTTGAAGCCTATATTTTTGAAAAGTATTAAATATGTTTAGCATGGATAAGACTATGAAGGTTTTTAACCATATTTCATTGCATGAGTCTTTAAAAGGATCAATATCTATCCAATTAGAAATAAATAGGAAAATAAATAATATTATTATTCTTTAGAGACATCATCAACAAATTATTTCATCTTTTTTACCTAAATACATAAAATAAAACATAATGAAACGAGTTTGAAAGGACAGTCCTAAATGATATTCCTTATAATTCAATAATATGATCACGAAATTATTTCATGTTTATTACTACAATTCATCTTATTATTCTTTAAGAATAACTATTCTATAAAAATCCCATCTTGATGAATGTCATAGTGTAATGTTGGTGTGGAGACTATAATTAATTCATTAAAGGTTGTTCATAGTGGTTCATAGAGAAGGTAATACACTAGTTGATGATATCATTAGCCAGTTGGTAAAGGATTTGGGTGAACCTTTTCCATTTTTACAAGATCTATTAGGGAAGATAAATTTTGATGTGGAGAAGGATGTGGGTGCTTTACATCATTAAGAATCTTTTAAGGGTTCATAAGTTGGAAGTGGGTATAACTCTGATGTGGAATTGCAAATACTGGATGAGGGAGGTCCCAATACTCCAATGAGGTGTTCTTATATTGAGGCGGTGCATTCTAGAAATTGTATCAGTGATAAAGTCTATGAATATGTTCATAAAGAACCTAAGAAGGGTAATTATCTAGGTTGTAATGTTTTGGGATGATTTGGGTGTGAGGCCTTGATCAGGACAAGTACTAGAATAGAGGTGGTAGGTATTAAGGAAGGTAACTATTTTGAATGACTGACTAATAATGACCTAACACAAGAGTTTGAAATCGATCTAGTTAGGCATTCTATGTATGAGATGATGGTGTCTGCGAACAAGTACATTGATTTGTTTTTTATTTATTTTGTAGGGGATACATAAGTTGTTGTCTAGGGTAGTAGGATTATAAGCCTGAGGAAAATTAAGAGTTTGAGGGTAAACCAAAAATAGAAAAAGGATTAATCATACATGCCACTACTAATAGAGAGATGATCCATGAAGAAGTTGAGAGTAATGATTATGGAAAATTATCCCCACCATTTCACCAAGGACTCTATCTAGATATTGAAGTATGATGAACTTGCTGAACAATCTTTGGGATTCCTTATGAACATAGAAGAATAAATGGTTGAATATATACTTCCAAATAATGTGATTAATGAAGTAGCTAACATGACGATGGGAAGGCCATTAAGGGTTAATCCCATTGAGGATCAGTGCACCTAGATCAAAAAGAAATACATGATTCTAATATGTGGAGTGAACAATTGGAATATTAACATGGAGGAGTAAATCTAATCATGGGAAAATATGGAATTTTCATTTGAATATATTTTAAAGGATGAAGCAAAATCTTAGGTAAACACTATCTCTAAAAAATTAGTTAGGGAGATTAAATTTGGTAGGATTAAATTTTCCTTTAATGGATCTGTTATACCCTTTAGTGGTTGAAATAATGGTTTCTCACTTCTTCCTTAAAAGCTTTTGATAATAAATAAGTCACTTTTTAATCATGTAGATAAAGAGGGTTGTGTAGAAAATACACTAGACAATCCAGTATAACAATAGAAAAATGATATGCATATAAAATCACTTTGTATTCAGAATTGAAGGAAATAAACCATGTATATTTTGTTTTATATTAAATTCAATACTATATCTCATGATTTCAATCCAAGGATAATTTAATATATCATTTTTTAAATTTAATTTTAAATTTTTTCTATATCATTCATTTATGTCCATTTTATTTATCTTTTAATTTGGTAATAATAATTTATTCCTTAAGAGGATTTAAAATATTATATATCATTAATTTTTTTCATATAATTTTATGGGACTCCAAAAATTATAGACATGTGTGAGTCTAGGAATATTTAAATATATATTAGACTCCATTATTATAAAGGTAGGAAAAATTTTCATGACTTATCCACTAGAGTATATATCATGGAATTACATACATATTATTACTAAATTACTAAGGGAATTATATTTAATTTTTATTCTCCAATATAAAATGTTAAGAGGGTACCATAAATTTTATAGTTCTTATTTTTAAAATTTTTTCATACTAGTAAATATGATGAGAAAATTAATTAATGATTGTGCGTGTCTTATATCATACATTGGGTTTTTCTTAACCAAGATGATATTTTAACTAATATGTGATTGTTATGAACTCTGGCCAGTATGTTTAATTTGACTGTGGAAACACAAGTCCATGATTGAATGAGAGACATGTGATATGAAATTATACATGTATTAGTTAGAAATGATTTAATAATTTAGATTAAATTTCTTATTTTTGATAATTTAGAATCTATTGGATAATTTGTATGAAATCATCATCTTCCATTAATCAAAGTTGTACTCGGTGTATTGGACAAAGAGATTATATGAATATAGATATGATGAATATAATTTAATTTTTGACCTTATTTAAACAAATATGGATGTATTTGATGGAGATATCTCTATATTCATTTATATATTGACTAGTAATGACACTTTTTTGAGGACTCTCATTACAAGAAGGATTATATTGAGTACAAAATGATTGACATTAATGAAAATGTTTATGATAGTACACCTAAAAGTTATTGCATATTATAACATCCTGATCTTAAATCCACTAAACTGTTTCTCCAATCCGAATCATTAAAAGGCCATAAGAACGCCTCCCTATACACCAGAGGCTTTTGACTAACAATGAGTGTATAGGATGTGATAATGGGATAAAATATCAAAGCAAGAAAAATATAAAATAGATAAGCATAACAAAAAAAGTAATTAAATATAGTGTGGTACTAATAAATAAAAAAATATAATCATACTATACTATTGAAAGAAACGTCTAAAAAAATATCAAACAGTTATGACATATGAACACAGGTCACCCACTAAGATGACAATACATATACATGAATATAAAAGAAACTAAAATAAATTTACATATCTCTACTATTAAACTAATCTAGAACACATATCTGGTATCTATACACTATCGAACTACACCAGTATAATCATAATGACAGACACATGTGACTCTTCTTGATCATGCAACACTGGGACTTTTTCCCATCTACCAAGAAAACCATGCTCAAACTGAAAATTATATGAAAGGTATTGACACAATTCGATGATATCATATAGGGGTTAGAAATTATATCACTAGGCCAATCCAATGATGAACATATAAATATGATGATATAAGTGAATTCAAATGCAATATGCTCAGCCTAACTGGGATTAGTCTAAAAATTGATGCAATGCCAATAAACATGAAACCACATTCAAACCCAAGGATAGTGAACCTGGTCAAATGGGAAAGTTCCACCATGGATTACCATATTTTAATATGTGTATATTTATAATCCCATACCAATATATATATAAAAGAAAATGAATATTCATGGGTATGGTGAATGAAATAAAAAAACCAATCACCTCTTGATCCATAGGTACACAATCACGATCGACATGACATCAAGAGAAAGGGAACTATGTTTGATTCCATACCAACCAATCATTTTATATTTATGTAGATCTTTGGGTATGTAATCCCTATCAAAATATAACTTCATTGGCCAATGTTGAAAATCTCATTGATCGTGAAACTTGACAAAAGGGGGGATACTCATCCTAATCATGGGTTCTCTATTTCCACCTCCAATCATTGTGAAGAAGGGTTATTGGGATGTATACCTAGACATCCAGTAATGTTCAATGATCTTGATACCATTATATTCATTCTATGTAAATCCAATGAAATTTCCTAGTCCTATGACTTGTTTCGTAGGTGCCCACGACATTTAGAACTCATATAAACCCTAAGAGTTTGACACATAGGTGATTTCTAAGGAGATCTAACCAGTGAGATGTCATTCCCCCCTAAAGGTCTATAATAAGGGAGTTATGAACCATCCCAACTATCATGAAGAACATAAACATTCTAGATATATAATGATGTGAAATTCCATGTTTGGCACAAAGATTAAGTAATTAGTTAGGGAGAGCATAATCATCCATATCCTTCAGGGAGAAAATACTCATCCTCAATTATATTGATGTCGATGAGAGAATAATCATCCCAAAATCATACCAAATAGTGGAGATAGAAATCGTCCTAAACAACCTAGAGAGATTTATCATCCTAAAAACTATAGAGAGAGGAATCATCCATGAATATCAATACTTGGGATAACAAACCTATAAATACAAGTCATAAGATCAAAATCCAGATACCAAGAAGCACATATGATAATGCTAACAATATAATAATAAAATATAGAGGATCAAATTCTAGATCGTCGATTTAACATTAGGGTATACAAATTAAGAAGGAAAAATATTGTTAAGATTCCAGTTCCTAGGAAAGAACATATGGGAATCCCAATGGAAAAGAAATATAGATTATGCCAAGCTCAGTAGCCACAAACTAGAAATCACCTCTCACAATCAATGATGTATCAATTGTAAACATGTGAAAGAATAATAAAGAGTGAGGGTAGATGAATTCCTAAATCCCAATTATATAGCCACAACCTCATGGGATTAAATGTTCGACATAGGTTCTATACTGAAACCCACTACCATCTCCACCAAAACCTAACAAACTATCTTGGGGTCGATCAAACAATGGGGTGCCCACATTGTCCATCAAGTCAAATAATGATAGAAGAATCCTTATTGTGATACTTAACTGTAGTGGTAAAAGGAGTAATCCTTTATGGGATCCTCAAATGATAAGAAATTTTATGGAATCCTACATGGGATCCTCAGAACAACACAATAGTAGAGTCATTATACAAGGGATCTTCTAGAACTATATAATAAGGGTAAATAATCTAATACTAGATCCTCATAATATCGTATAAATAAATGTATCGTTTGAGGTATTTGCAAGGATAGCCAAAAAGTCTAGGTAAACCATAGTGGTCCTTTGGTAACATATAGGAAGATAGGAGAATCCTACAGGGTATGTTTTAGGATGAAATGTATGTAAAGGCATGTAAACGACAAGAAAACTATATTAATTTACCAATTGAAGAAAATCTACCATAAGTAAAATAAAAAAACAGCATCTAGTAGTCCTCAAAAAACGACAAGGGTTTCACCCTCACGATCTATGTGAAAAAATACTCATAATGGACAAGGGTTCTCACTGTCAAAAGTAAACTATATTAATTTACCAAATGAAGAAGATCTCCCATAAGTAAAATAAAAAAACACCATCTAGTAGTCCTCAAAAAACGACAAGGGTTTCAACCTCATGATCTATGTGAAAAAATACTCATAATGGACAACACTTTTGTCCAAATATAAATATTTGGTAGAAAAAAAAATACCCTCAAAGGGTAGAAAAATAAGAGTACGCTACCTATAAATACTACACAAAACATGTACCCTCAAGAATTCACTTGGGTGTGTACCACTTCTAGTAGATGGTATGTAAAAGCCCATATACATGGAGTGTTGGTCATATACACAGTGTTCACCCAAAATGGGGATCCTTATTATGTATATCACATAGAATAGGCATGTAAATCATCTGGAAATGTACCTGTATACAATGTGTGACACACATGGGGTCTGGCTGTTTACTCCACACAGAGTGCACCCCTTACAAGGGAAGTCTTTTCGGGTACCTTGCTACATTACTAACTCTCTGTACATGGTGCATAAAACTCCTACATAAAGTGTAATTTGAAAAGGTCATCTTCCCTAAATGGGAAGAACACATGTTGCATATTCAAGGATCAACATTCCATGTGGATAGGTATTCCTAAATAGAAAACCCTAAAATCGCCTAAATCACCTATTTTACCCCAGAAATTGGTAGACTAACACGATTTGGTTGCAAAGGAAGAATGAAAGTGATTTAAAACAAGAAATATTTGGTCTATTACTTTTTATTTTTAATAATAAAAATTCTATTCCTTTTGATGGTATCCGCCCAAGCATTCCCTATTTCTATGGTCCACGGTTTTGGCTTGATGATTTGGCACGTCCTGAGCTCTGTAGTGGCATACTTCTTCCTCTCCCTATCCCTCTCTCTCACCCTATAATATTTTCTATCTCAGTAATGTTATGAATGAGGATTTATGGGGAACATGATAGAATCAAATTGAGAAAGTGATAAATGAAAAATAAAATAATTAAAGGTAAGAAAATGAAAAGAAAAAAGAAAAGGTTGCCCATTATTTCCCCAACACCCAACATGAGTTTATACACTGCCATAGAAAAACTCTTCAATTTGGAGTCAATAGAAGGGATAAAATCATAATCTGATGATCCATTGAAAATATATCTCCAAATAAATAATTTTGAATAAATTATCATTTAGTTTAATTAATATATAATATTAATTATTCTGGTAAAATTCAAATGTCTTGTATTTCTACCAATCTCATGTCCTAGAGTAATAACCCATTTTTGGGACCAACATAGAGTTCTAATAAATTATTTGACATCATTATATAGAGTAAAAAATATTATTTTATTTCATAAAATATTATAAAATATTTTCTCAAAATTTTAATCTGAATAATCATCGATACTTTTAATCTCTCTACCATAAAACATCTCATCCCCAAGAAGCCTATTAGTAAAACTAGTAACCATCCATTCTACAAAATTATCTACAAAAAAATAAATATTGACTATCAAGTGACCATTCACATTGAGTCAACAATTTTCGCTAACATGGGAGTAACTTAACTAATAGATATCTTGTACTCCCCATAATAGGAATTCACTTATAATAATCTTAAACTGAAATCTGATCCCAAAAACCCATAAAAAACACTAAAGGTCAATTGAAAATGTGGGTCTCCACCCTCAAATCAACAATGATACCCTCCCAATAATAAGGCTGACCTTAATCCACCACTCAAGTACAACCTCAATATGTTACTATTCTAATCTGAGAAATAGATTTAAAAAAAGAAGAAGCTTGGTATAGGAAAAATACTTTCTCAGAATACTAAAGATGATGGAATGATACAGCATGATCGTCCTAAACCAAGATATCTCTAATATTTCATAAATAGGTATGTAAAAATCTCTATGAGACATGCTTAGAACGAAAAGGCTGCACTTTAATTTACCAACACCAGACACCACATATCTTCATAAAGCATGTCCTGGTCTGGCCATAGGTCAACTGTATTTAGGAACACAATTTATTTTTGATGTCACCTCTACCATAGTGGGATAATCATATTTAACGAAAAATCTCAGCCCACCATTACAACAACAAGTATTGAAAACATCAATCCTTAACTTGCACTTGTACATTCACGTATTTCTAATTAAATTGGTACCACATATAGGTAGCTTGTACCTTTTCCACGCAACTCAATCTCAAACGAGTCCTATATCTAGGGTATATGAGGACTATGATAAATATAATATCTATATAATTAATCCAGAAGATCCCCTGGAACACATCTTCAAAAAAATAACCTCAACTATGCAATAATTTATTTCAAGACCAACTGTCACATAACGTCATCCCAATCATGAGTGTATACCTGCGATTTGACTATAATAGCAACAACAAAACCAAAAGTCGACCGAGCCATACATTAGAAGAGTCATACCCATCAAATTAATTCCTGAAACCAAATCACCATAGGTTTTGATAAAACGTTGAAACTATCAACATTATGGTAACACAATTCAAGAAGAAACCCTGCCTTGATTTGGAAATTAGTGTATAACCCAGCTCACTGCGTATAGAATTATATGAAATCAAGGGCCAAAAACTCTCAATAAGGTTTCCCTCGATCAAAATAGACATTGAACTGCGAGTTTCTGAGTCTAAACTAGTGGTATCTTTTTCTCCCACCCCTACCTACAGATCAAGTCTCATAATTTGGTCATATTGTCTAACCACCTCACCCAAAAGATAAAACCTATATTAAGAGTAAAATATCACAATAGCCTTCATGAGTAAAAACTAAAAACATTGTATTGTCTTCAAGGGCTTGATCAAAAAGGCGAATCTTTTCAAGGGACTGATCCCTTGATTTCATGATACCAACATGGAAGAGATACAAAACCGACACTCACTGGGAATCTGAATATTTTAATACATCTAATGGTCTAGCTCAAATGAAACGCCCTGGTACTTATCGACATCACACTCTATGATCGGACTAGATAACCATAACGAAATGATATTCCTCTAAAAGAGTATATCATATAGGAATTATGGGCCCTATAAACCAACTAGGGTCACTAAAACCCCTAAGAACGAGGACTCAGTCATCCTCTTCACTACAGAACACCCCAATGTAGATCCGTGTAACCTTACATCAGAAGGAAATATATATAAATGTTGTTTCAATTAGGTATATATTGAATAATAATATATATGGGAAACACAATTTAGGTTTTTATGACACTTTAACTAATTTGTGACTTTCATCATTCAGAATCAAAAATCAGAAATCCTATATAATGGGAATCTTACCTGCCAAATATGATGCGTGAGGCAAATTATTCCTCTACTGAACAAGATTAAAAATCCATCAAAGGTCTCTTAACAGTGGATAATAGACAATTATAAATAAAAAATCATCATATACAAATGAAATGTGCACCAGTAATGTAAAAATCATATACAACTATAACATCATAGATCAAAACAATAATCACATACCATAGTAACCATGATTTCTTACTGGAACAAGTGTTCTCGACACAACAGTCTGATATTCGTCACTGGTTTGACATATTCCTAATTATACTCTTATCTAACATATCCAAAATAGTAAATAACAAGAAAATAATTTCTCTAATACCACTTTGTCACATCATTAATTGGATTCCATTGAACCAGTTCTCTAAGATGTATCATTACAAGGCCTCAAGTGTGTATCCTCATACTTTAGAAGTTTTCAACTAGCAATGAGGGCCTAGGGTATCATTTTTGGGAGACTTTTCCCTCACTATATAGTAAGAAAACAATGGAAATAGATAAGTATAAAAGACTATATAAAATAAATATAGTGTGAAAATAATAAATAAATTTAAATATAAACATTTTATAATAATAAATGATACTTTTATAAAATCCTAAATAGTTCTTCTAAACATACAACACTGATCACACACTGGGCTGACCGTACAGATATAAGAGTACAAAAGAAACTTAAATATAAGTAGCTGACATTACCACAAGGAACAAGATAGACCACATACCTTGTATCCATACACTATTGAACAGCACCAACCTCATTAGAAGAACCCACACGAGAATATATCCTCAATCTCGCAAATTTGGGACTCATCACTATCTACCATGGAAACTGTGATCCACTTAAAAGGAAAACATGAGTTCTACACACACATCAAGATGCACATGGAGGGGAGAGAAGTAATCTATATTTAAAACCCCATTGTTGAACATATGAATATGATTCCATAATTTAATGAAAATGTAATATTCTATTTTTATTCGAGACAAAACTCAATCTACAATTAATGATAATAAATAAGAAACCACTGTCGAACCCTAGGTCCATGATCCCAGTCAAATTGGAATGTTCCACCATGGATGTCCATATTTAAATTCATATACATGTATTGTAATATACCTATATATATAAATATATATGAATATTCAAATAAGGAGAATAAATAACCCAAAAACAATTAATAGTTGATGCTTGGGTCTGTAATCCTGATCTCCTAGACAGCCTATGCAAGGGAAAAGGGATTGATGTCATATAACTCAACTGTGTATCATTAATTCAATCTCTATGTTTATAATGTAACATCCCAATATTTCATGGTATTTTACCCTTATTATATTTTGTTACACGCAACACTATCTTGGCACGCGTAACAAAATATAGTGCTTCTTCGAAACAACATATTAGTGTTGAAATTATTTAATTGATATATTTACAACTTATAATTTATGTATAGAAATATAAATAGAAATAAATAATTTTTAAATGTAATTTATAATATTTTAAAAAAAAATGAAACATATTTATACTGAAATGTATATGTTTTGTTAAAATAGTTTTACCATTAGAAACACTATTTTCTTAAAATAACTATATTTATGTCCTTTTGAGAACAATAATAAAATTAATTTTAGAAAATAATAATAATTGAAATTTTTAAACATGTCTTCATTTTTTAATTTGGAATAAAAAAATTATCTTATCGATAATTTTTTGTATTTATTTTGAAAACATTTAATTTTTGATGAGTAGTAAAAAACACTACATTATTGTTAAAATGCCAAAATTTCCATTTAAATAAGTAATTTAATATAAATTGATTTTAATGTCATAATATATAAAAATTATATATATTAATCTAATTTAGGTCATTTCAATAATTTTTATAAAGTATTTTTATATAAAAATTCATTGAACTTTTTAAACATCTTTTTACTCGCCTTCTAGCGACATTTGCAGATTAGCAATAAATGTAATTTTACCACTTATGTGAACTGAATTTTGAAATCTAGACATACATGGTTGTAATAAGAAGGAAATATTTGGTGTAATGTGATGAAAATAATTTTTTAGGAATAATATATTTTGAATTTTTTTACCACGGATAAATGTAAAAAATGTAATTAAATGAAAAAATAATATTAAAATAGTATAAAATTACACTATAACTCTTACCAATTTCATTGTTAAAGTATTTTTAGATAAAAATAAATATTAATTCAGAAATATTATCATTTTTAAGAAACTTTTGTTAGATTTGGAAATTTATTATATATTATTTAAAGAAGAGTTAAAAATTTCATATTCAAATTTTAATAAGTTTTCTATTTTTAATATGAGGATATATAAGTGATATGGTCTATTATAAATAGTATTTAGAAATATAAAAAATTTATCTATATCAAGATAATTTATATATAAATTTTGGACATTAAATAATTAAATTAAATGTTGACACAATGATGATGCACTAACTGTCTAATTAATTGAGATATCAAATAAATGACATAACAGAATTGTAAAATAAATAAAAATTGATTTAATTAACGACATAAACTTTTTTAACATATAAAATATACATTTTAGTCAGATATTGGAATTATTGGTTAGACTTTATCATGTTGTTTTGATATTTTTAAAAATGAAAATATTGAATAGTATTGATGTTGACACAAATGATATTTTGAAATAAATACTATTTTATTAAATTATAGAAAAGTCCTAAAATTTAATGTTCATAAAACTATATTGGATAATGTATAATATTTCATAAATTATCCAATTGGGGTTATTTTTTTAATTTATTGTAAATATATTATCACTATAGAGTAAAAATACAAGAAAACATATTAAGAGCTAAACTGTTTAACTAAGGGTTAAATATAAAAGATAAGGTTTTTTTTATTAACAAAACATTTATAAAATTCATTGGATGAAAAAATTTAAATAAATAATCATCTTAGACTCTAAATAAATATCTTTGTATCTATTTGAAACCGAAAATAAATTTATACTAAATTAATATTTTATCAGTTTCAGGAAGTGCTCTCCCATATCTTTTAAAATGGAACTTCTCATTATCTTAAATTATCATCTATAAATCCCAATTAATAATAAAAAACGTACCTATTTCTTCTCACAAAATCCCTCAAAACATACTATAGGCCATATATAGGGCATAAATATATCCTAATAAGTCTTTTTGTGCAAATCAAAAGGAGGCACTTGAAGAAGAGGTAATTGTTTTATTAACTCCTTCAATGTTCTTTTCTTCTTCTACTCACACTTCCTATATTTTTCCATATTAATGTAATAACTCCAGTATAATATACATTATAAAATTTCATTATAATTTTGGGACAATAATATTCCTCCCTTTACCCATTCTATAAAAAAATAATATCACCATGTGTGCGTGCGTACGACTTACCATCTCCACGTCGTGGTTTAAACATTTTTCATCTATAACTTTTTTTGATGGGTATAATATTGAATATAAATTTGTAAATTATACATATAAAATGATATCGGTTCCCTAAAATTCAAATTTTGTCCAATTACAAAACATTTAACCATTATAAAAAAGAAATCATCACTCGTGCTTAAGTACGACTTACCATCTCCATGACACGATGAGATTTGTCTTCTAGATTCACCATTCAAGAATGATTTGAAAAATATATATTTTGAATAACTCTAAAATATTTGACAAAATAATGAAACTGAAATAAAATATATGTATGTAAATAAATTTCATTCACTTTCTTCTACTCAATATGATAAGAAAACAGAAATAGTTTTCATGCATGAGCATGACCTACCATCTCCATGAACGGTGTATTCCATATCATATATCAATATATTATGTATATTTATATTCTAAATATATATAATATATAAAACATGTTATAAATTAATAAAATTAATTATATCTTGATTTATGTAATATGATCAAGAATAACACGTCAAAACATGTACAATAATTAAAGCTATTATTGCCAGAAATGTTGCTTGAACATCAAAATTATTAATAAAAAAGTAATAATACATAATAAATGAATCATATATAATATCAAAAATATTATTATGAATCAATTATAAGTTAATTATATGATTAAAACTATTATAAAATAGTTTTAGACACGTACAAATTGTATCATACCTAAGGTAAGAGAATTTCACTTACTTTTAATTTTCGTGAGGTATAAGTCATTTTCGCCACCTTTGTCTTATGTATGGTGTATATACTTCCCCTATTATATTTTATATCATGAATAACTTTATATTAATGGTATTTAAAGATTAATTTTAAAATATTTGTTTTATTATTTAAATGTTCAAAGTGGTATGAGATGCTTTGATTGTTGAAATTATTAATCCTTTCTCAATTTCAATATTATTGATATTATCATACAGATTTATTTATATATATAAAAACAATAAAAGAACATTTTTTGTGTATTTTTATGTTCATTAAAATGATTTCAAAAAATAAATCTTTTTAAGATTTTTGGGTAAGGTTTAATTTTTCAATCTCATTATTATCTGAGATTGTTTATATGTAAATATCTACATAGACATTTTTATCCTTAATATATATGTATCTTAATAAAGTATTTTAAAATAATATTAATATTCCCATAAAATTTTTCAAATTAATTTTTACCAATGTTCTAAATTTTATTAAATGTTTTGAAATGTGCCTTTCAATTTTTTATAAATGATGTACTTTTCAAAAAATTAAGGATAAAATGATTTTTAATTTATATGGTGTGAGGTGCAATTTTACTCTGTTATAACACCTTAATATTTCAAAACATCTATTACAATGTTAAATGGTTAATCTTAAAAAGAAATGCTTTTTATAATGCAGGAATTTTAAATGATTTCAATTTAAAAATGGATATTTCTCTCAAAATGTTTTAATGATTTAATTAGATATTTTTCATCTATATAAACATCCTTTATTGGGTTTTATGTTTAATTGAGTATAATTTTTTATGATAAATCTTTCATATTTTACTAATGATTTTATGTTATCCTTGACTGTGGATGTGCTAGTTTGACACCATTCATGGTTTATAGTTAAAGTGGTAACATTTCGTATGCTAGTCTTAATATGTGTTTTTATGTTATGTTTTACACCTATTAAAAGAGAAACAGATTGGACATAATATGTGTTGGGTGGGGCCCACTATATTCTCATAATTCATTGGTAGGTCTCAGGAGACAGACTAGTATCTTGGAACAAGGCCTTGAAGGTATGGCTATATATGGTATTGGCATGAGGCCTTGACAATATGGTTATTATTTCTAGAATTAAGTGTTCCCTCATTTTGAGATTAGTTATTGATATTATATGTTATAATTATACTATTAGAATATCCACGTGAATGTTTAAATGACGTTATTTTATTTATTCATTCCATATTATGTTCAAGTTATGTTCAAAAGGCTTATTTTTCAGTTCTATACATACCATAAATATTATCTCTATATATGAAAATATTTATTGTATTGTTTATCCTTAATAAGAATATGATCTCACCCCATTATTATGATTTATTTTTCCAAGGATTCCAAGATGTGTTTAATGATTAGTATGATAAGATAATCTAGAAGAATAATGGAATTCTCAAAGAATTATCGACGCTTATTTTATGATTTTAATTGTAATATAATGTTCACATATGTAATATTTTTTTAAGACTACTCAACTGATTGATGTTTTGGGAATTGATTCCTTATAATCATGACAATTTATTTAAATAATGCATCGTATATGGGTAACTAGTATAACGAACCATACATTACATACATTGTTATTACTTCAGAATTGAAGCACACTTATTACAACATATAACAAAACCAAGAAAGGACCGTATAGGTATAGTGTCATTAGAAATTGGGAAACATAAACAACTGGTTCATAAAGCATCTACTTTGCCTCCCATTTATTTTATCATATCTAGAGTCCCTTTTGGCATATTCTACTTAATAACCTTCTTCTTGAACTGTGGAAATAAAACATAAAAAAGGGTGAGCTCAAATGCTCAGTAAGGGTAAAAAAAGAAATATCAATAATAAGCACATAACTTTTGGAAATCTTAACCTGCAAAAGAGATCATAATTTCATAACATGGGATAAATCATAGTAGTGAAATTTAATCCCAATAATCATAACTTAAAACATGAAACTTTGTGGCATACACAAATAATCATAGAGAATCATTTCTTATTAGTCAAGACTCATTGCCAAGACTATCTTAGTGGACAAAGTCCATTTCTAAACCGAGTTCATTCCTCGTTTCAGTCCTGTTTCACTGAACCGGTATAACCTACCATTCCAGCCATGTCTATCTCATGAGATATAAAATCTTTACCCAATGCATTGGAGGGAGATATAGGTTCCACCCATCTCATAATGATACCATTCTTATGTGTGCCACAAAATCATAAACCATACATCATATCATAACCCATGAAATAATAATGGGAATCTTAAACATCATGACATCATAAAAAACTCATATAAGATAAAGAAATTCATAACAATAATTCCATCACAACATAATCAAATAAATTTAATAATAGGGATGAAAACATAACCCTTTATTATCATAGATGGAAAATAATTTTGATAAAACACTTTATCTCCATTCTTGAGGAAAATATCCTTTATACTTCAAAAACACTTTTCCTTTCTTAACATGTCATACAATTATAAACTAAAAGAAGTTTATTAAAAGTAAACTTGAAAACATGCAAAGGAAGATTCTTAAAAATAATTTTTTAAAAATCCATTCATGTCGTATAAGTTAAAAAAAACATTCTTCGTACTTTTTTTGGAAAAGTCAAAAAGTACCTCGTACGAAAAACAATAAAAGATTCCTTTCATATGTTTTACTAAAAACTCACCGAAGGGTAAAATTCGATATAAACTATTTTATAAGGATATAAATATTACATATTGAGGAAACATGGATGTGGATGATAAAATACACCCCAGTAAATACCAAAGTACAAACAATCTCGGATAAAAATGAGATTGTGATATTTCCCTTACCTTAGGTCCAATATGCTTTGTACGTGTCTGAACCTCCTGTATAATGATTTAAATAATGTTATTGACTTATTACAGAATCATACATATTTTAATGATATCATATATGGTAATATTTCATTACTACTTGTTATTCAGGTGTTTATTACTTTTTGTTCTTATGCATGTCTTGTCGAATAAATTCTTATTTTTATTTTTAGTTTATAGATACCTCATTTCTAGAAGGGAATTAGTGTAATATATATCATATTTATTCACTCAATTAATTTATGTAATCATTATGCAATGAATATCATGTAGAATGAGTCGCATTACATCATGGAGACGATATTCCGTACGTACGCACGAGCGATGATATCGTTCCCATGATCGTGGAATTGTATTTGAGTGTATGTTTACTATTTCAGAATCAATATCACTTTACAATAGTCATATATAGTAATTATTTACACCATTATACCCATCCAAGTAAGGTGGTGGTGGAAAATAGATTTCACCACGGCGTGGAGACGATATTCCGTACGTATGCATGCTCGATGATTTCTTTTTCCGTAGGATGGATAGATGGTGAAATAGGGTTGTTTCATACTTATAATTACATATAATTATATGAGTTATACTGATGTTATTACTTCATAATGAAACAACTAAAGAAGACGGAGTGGAATAAGAAATAAAGATGAAAAAATCGGTAACGAACATTACCTCTTCTTTGAAGTGCTTCTTTGAGACCTCCTTTTAGGGCACTAAAATAGGTCTTTTAAGACTACCAGAACCTCTAGGATGTCTCTAAGGATGTGGAGAGGAGAAAGTGGTAGGGGTTGGCGCAGATTGAAGGATCAATGTGGTGTGAGGAAGAGGGGGAGGAGGTTCCCTTTTATAAGGGAGGAGAGGGGCAACTTTGGAATAATTAAAAATATTATTTTATTATTAAGTCAAGAACGGTTTTAAATAGCTCCAAATTGATTTATTTCAAAGCTAAGGTGGGTATGGGTCTAAAGCCTCTCATCCAATAGAATTTAGACAAGTTTAGTTTCATATTTTAACCTTATCATGTAGATTGAACATTAAGTAAAATAATTTTACTTTTACCGTGTCTTCTTGTGTTCTTATACTATAAGTTTAATAAACATACTATAAGCATCTAAAAGAACCCCAAGTTGTTTATTATTAATATATATAACCTTATCTAAGTCATTAGGCTGATCCTTAGATTTTTAGGAATAAAATAATAATTACTAATACAATATTTGTTTTAAAAACTATTTGATGTCAATTTTGACACTATTTAGTAATTGATTTTTGTGAAAATCATAACAGTATTATTAGTTCAAAAAAAGTTAAATAAATCAATACTAAAATGTCATAGTAACCTTAAAAATTAGTGGAATTCATTAAAAGTCTCAAATTACATTTATTTTGGTGTTTATAAAATTTATTATGTCAATATTTTATTAATAATATAATTACTGCATCATCATTATGTCATAAATAAATTAAATTATTTAATGTCTAAAAATTAAAAATAAAATACCATTACGTAGGAAATATTTTTATCTTTCTAATGAATATTTATAGTCGAATTTATCTTATGTATAACCCCATATTAAAAATTCTTTACTTATTAAACATTGATTTTAACTGTTTTAACCCTTCTTTAAATAAATTAATAATAAATGTCCAAATCTAATCTAAGTGGGACTAAATGGTCATATTTTATTCCTAAGGTTGATTTTGGTCGAATTACACTTGTCCAATAGAATTGGGACATGTGTTAGGGTAATAATATTATCATTTTTACCCTTAATTACCATATTTAGTTTTAACCGTGGTAAAAAAAAGTAAAAAGTTACTATTCACCAAAGAATTATTTTCATCTCATTGAACCACATTTTACTTACTGACACCAACTGTGTCTCTTGGATTTTCGAAATTCCACTCACAGAAGCGGTAAAATTATGTTTTATGAAAAATTCAGTTTTTTAACTACCACTTAGTGGTTTCACTATTCATAAAAAATTGAAAGTTTTCAGAAAAATACCTAAATTTCACCCTTGGATAATTTCTATATTCCGAATCCAAAAATAAAGTCCATTTTGAAAAATAAAATTTATAAAATTTCAAAAAGTGGTTATTACTATTCATAAAGGCTAGTTTTAATAATATTTTAATAGTATATCGTTGTTTAGTGAAACTCGGTATTGCGTACGACACAAGCTATCGAGGAAGCTCACGATTTCGTGTAAATTAAGACAAGCAAGCGTTGTGTGTAGAAAAATATTCCTTTGATGATTTATATAACATAAAAGTCTCAGGTGTTAAATTCTACCCCCCTTAAAATGAATTTCTCTCTCTAAATTTGTTACTTTGTAACAAACAGATGAGGATACATCTCCATCATCATATCCTCAAGCTCCCATGTAGCTTCTTATAATTGGTGGTTCCTCCATAAAACATTCACCAATCGAGTGGTCTTGTTTCATAAGACTTTTTCACTACGATCCAGAATCTCTATCGGTTGTTCTTCATAAGAAAGATCTTGTTCCAGCGGTACGACTTCTGAGTTGAGTACATGTGAAGGATCAGGTATGTACTTTCTCAGGAGAGATACATAGAACATATCATGGACTTGAGAGAGATTCGGTGGGAGCGCCAATCGGTAAGCTACCTTCCCAACACGATCCAGTATTTCAAAAGGATTGATATATCAAGGGCTCAACTTCCCCTTCTTTCCAAATCTCATGACCCTCTTCAAGGGAGATATTCGTAAGAACACTTTATCACCCACTTCAAATTCTAGGTCTTTTCTTCTATTGTCGGCATAAATTTTCTTTCGACTCTGAGCTTCTCTTATGTGTTGTTGAATAGATCTGACCTTTTCTGCCACTTCATCAATGAGATCGGGTCCTAATAGCTTTCTTTCCCCAACTTCATCCTAGCAAGTTGGAGTCCTGCATTTCTTTCCATAGAGAGCTTCATAAAGAGCCATCTGAATACTGGAGTGAAAGCTATTATTATAAGAAAATTACACCAAAGGTAGTTGTTGATCCCAACCACCTTTGAAATCCATAGAGCAAGCTCTCAACATATCTTCTAGAGTTTGAATTGTTCTCTCAGACTGACCGTCTGTCTGAGTATGATAAGCAGTGCTGAAACTCAACTCTGTATCCAGAGTTTGCTGAAGACTTCGCCAGAACTTCGAGGTAAATTTCGGATCTAGATCAGATATAATATAAAGTGGTACTCCATGAAATCTTACCACTTCCTTGACATATATCCTGGCAAGCTGATCCAGAGAGAAATCCTCTCTAATAGCAATGATGTGTGCAGACTTTGTAAGACACTCAACTATGAACCAGATAGCATTATTGCCTTTGGATGTTTTAGGATGTCCTGTGACAATGTACATAGTGATGTTTTTCCATTTCCATTCAGGTATGGGTAATGGTTGTAACATCCCCTAAGAATTCTGTCTCTCAGCTTTAACTTGTTGACCAACCAAACATCAAGAGACATATTCAGCAACATCTCTTTTCATGCCATCCCACCAGAAGTATTCTTTCAGGTCCCTATACATCTTCGTGCTTCTAGGATGAATAGAGAATGAAGAACTATGAGCCTCATCCAGTAGCTCCTTCTTTAATTCGGGGATGGGAGGAACACAACCCGATTCCTGAACTTTATTATCCTATCGCAATCAAGGTTGAATTCAGGAACATTTATCACCTTCTTTTGTAACTCGGCATCTTCTTTCTGTGCCTCTTTAATCTTCACATGTATATATGGTTGAAGATTCATTTGAAAAAGATACGATTTTTCCCCTTTCATTATAATTCCAATATCCATCCATTGTAAATCCATAAATATTGGATCTTTTGTGATCCTCATAATGGATAAACTAGCATGGTCTTGTCAACTTTATGCATCTGCCACCTTGTTTTCTTTCCCAGAGTGGTAATGGATTGAGCAGTCGTAATCCTTAATCAGCTCCAACCATCTTCTTTGGCGCGTATTCAGCTCCTTTTGTGTGAAAATATACTTTAAACTTTTATGATCAGTATAAATGTAACACCTTTCCCCATAAAGATAATTCCTCCAAATCTTTAATGCAAAGATTACTGCAGCTAACTCCAAATCATGAGTTGGGTAATTTTTCTCATGTATTTTCACCTGTCGTGAGGAATAAGATATCACCATATCATTTTTCATAAGAACACACCCCAATCCCTTCTTGGATGCATCACTGTAGATCACAAAACATTTCTCCACTACAAGGCAGTGTGATCATAGGTGCACTGGATAACCTTCTTTTCAACTCCATCAAATTCTCTTCACATTCCTCCATCCAAACAAACTTAACACCTTTTCGAGTCAACTTGTTGAGTGGATTAGATAATCGTGAAAAATCTTTCACAAAACGTCTATAATATCTAGCCAAACCAAGAAAACTTCGGATCTCAGTTACTGTTGTTGGTCTTGACCATCTTTCGATAACCTCTGTTTTTGCTGGATCCACAGATATCCCCTCCTTTGAGATTATGTGATCCAAAAATGAAAATTTTCTAAGCCAAAATTCACACTTGGTAAATTTGGCATAAAGCTTCTCCTTTCTCAGGGTCATTAATATAATTCTCAAGTGATCTTCATGTTCTTCCTTGCTCTTTGAATAGAAAAGAATATCATCTATAAAGACTACCACAAACTGATCGAGATGGTCTCTAAAGACTCTATTCATTAGATCCATGAAGATTTCAGGGGAATTAGTAAGACCAAATGGCATCACTATAAATTCATAGTGTTCATACCTTGTACGGAAAGCCGTCTTTGGTATATCCTCCCTTTTGACCCTTAATTGATGATACCCTGAACGAAGATCAATCTTGGAAATGTATTGAGCTCCGCGTAGTTGGTCAAATAGTTCATCAATGTGCAGGAGAGGATATTTGTTCTTGATAGTAATCTTGTTAAGATCTCGATAATCAATGCAGAGTCTCATTGATCCATCTTTCTTCTTAACAAACAGAACATGTGCTCCCCAAGGTGATGCACTAGGGCATATGAACCCCTTATCAAGATTCTCTTGGAGTTGCTTCTTCAATTCCTGCAACTCAATTGGGTCCATTCTATAAGGTGTCATTGAAATAGGCAAAGCACCCGGTAAGAGTTCTATTGAAAAATCAACATCATGATTAGGTGGAAGGCCCGGTAATTCCTTCGGAAAGACATCATCAAACTCCCGTATAATTAGCATATTCTTAATCTTGAGTTTCTCACCAACCATTTGAGATAAATAACCTTCATTTAGTGGAATCAATACCCATAAAATGGAATAAATTTCCACTGGAAGGTTATGTTCATCCTTGCATCGATAGACGATCATAGATTGATCTGGAATATGAAATGTGACTTCCCTTCTTTGGCAATTGATATGAGCTCCATGCAGAGAAAGCCAATCCATGCCAAGAATCACATCAAATTACACTATAGGAAGGAACACAATATTTGCAGGAAGCACTTTCCCACAAACTTCAATCGGAGAAGAATTATAAACATTTGATGCGACTGTTGTGCCATTAGGTGTTGTCACAGCTAACTCAAAAACTAATTGCTGAGGTAATACGGTGATACCCTTAGAAAATTCTTCAGAAATAAAGTAGTGGGTGGATACAGAATCAAATAAAACATTTTCTACTTTAGAGTGGATGGTAAGTGTACCTTTCACCACATCGATATAGCACTCCACATCGCTTATAGAAATTCCATGTGACATTCCTTTGTCTTTAGCCTTAAGAGTTTTTTGACGTCGACCATCATCATCAACCCTTGGATTAGGGAATTTATTGGCATAATGTCCCATGTCCTTGCACTTGAAGCATTGAAGTGTAGTAGGTTCATTCTATGTATCCCTTCCTTTGTTTGAATCATTAGACATCTTCTTCCCATCATCGCATCATTCAAATGCCCGATGACCTTCCTTTCCACATTTGAAACATTTACTTGTCCCTTTAAGATAACTCCCTCCATGTTTCTTTCCACACTTTGAGCATAAGGGAAAGCTCATCTTCTTTTCAGTGTGCTCTTTAGATTTTCCTTTGAATTCCATTTTCCTCTTCTTATCAAGCCCATATAACTGATGGGTTACTCCAATATCCATCTCAACTTTGAGAGCACATAGAACTATTTCCTCGTAGCTATTGAAGTCCCTTATGGCTAAGGCCCTTCGAAGACTTGGCTTTAAGCCACTAAAGAATCGATCGATCTTACTCTCAGGTTGGATAATATTACCAGAAGCGTACCTTGAAAGTCTTGTAGAATTTGCTTCATAGGTACCAACAGATTCATCATCCTTTTGCTTCAGTTCAAGAAACTCTTTCTCCATCTTTGTTCGGAGAATATGAGGGAAGTACTTATTGAAAAATATGTTCTTGAACTCGTCCCATTCCATGGACTCAATTTCATCCCTTTGCCTCATATTCTTAATAAGATTACACCATTGATCATCATCACCTTCCAAACGATAAACTTCTATGATGGATTTATCATGCTCAGAACATTGAAAAACTGAAAATATCTTTTCAGTAGTTCTAATCCATTTTTCAACAACTAATGGATCAGTAGACCCGCTGAATGAAGGTGGACATTGTCTCATGAAGGATTCAACAAAATTTTGCTCCTTCTTTTGCTCGTTTGGAGGTCCTGCATGATTCATAGTTTGATAAAGTTGTGTGAGCATGGCTACATGGTTTTGCATTCCATCTCCCATAACATTTGGTTGCTCAGGGGGACAATCATTGCATTGCCCGTCGCATTCCGCATTAACACGATTCCTTTGGGTTCCATCCATTGACTAAAACCATGAAGAATAGTGTGAGAAACCTTAATTATAATAGGAAAACCACATAATCAAGAATAAAATTTCACACTTACGGTCTTATCCTAGGTTATTCATGGCCATTTCTAAATCACTATGATTGTGTTCTATGATTAGATTTATCCTTAGGGTTCTTACTAAGGCTTTCACATCCTAGTTTCCAAAGGTTGACTATAACTTTCCTCTGATACCAACTATAACGACCCATACTTTACATACATTGTTATTACATCAGAATTGAATCACACTTATTACAACATATAACAAAACCAAGAATGGACCGTATAGGTATAGTGTCTTTTGAAACTAGGAAACATAAACAACTGGTTCATAAAGTATCTACTTTGCCTCACATTTATTTCATCATATCTAGAGTCCCTTTTGGCATATTATACATAATAACCTTATTCCTGACCTGGGGAAATAAAAAATACAAAAGGGTGAGCTCAAATTCTCAGTAAGGGTAAACAAAAGAAATATCAATCATAAGCACATAACATTTGGAAATCATAACCTGCAAAAGAGATCATAATTTCATAACATTGGATAAATCATAGTAGTGAAATGTAATCCCAATAATCATAACTTAAAACATGAAACTTTGTGGCATACACACATAATCATAGAGAATCATTTCTTATTAGTCAAGACTCATTTCCAAGACTATCTTAGGGGAAAAATTCCATTTTTGAACCGAGTTTATTCCTCATTTCAGTCATGTTTCACTGAACCGGTATAACCTACCGTTCCAGCCATGTCTATATCATGAGATATAAAATATTTACCCAATGCATTGTAGGGAGATATAGGTCCCACCCATCTCATAATGATACCATTCTTATGTGTGCCACAAAATCATAAACCATACATCATAGCATAACCCATGAAATAAAAATGGGAATCTTAAACATCATGACATCATAAAAAATTCATATAAGATAAAGGAATTCATAAAAACAATTCCATCACAACATAATCAAATAAATGTAATAATAGGTATGAAAACATAACCCTTTATTATCATAGATGGAAAATAATTTTGATAAAACACTTGAACTCCATTCTTGAGGAAAATATCCTTTCTACTTCAAAAACACTTTTCCTTTCTTAACATGTCATACAATTCTAAACTAAAAGAAGTTGATTAAAAATAAACTTGAAAACATTCAAAGGAAGATTCTTGAAAATAATGTTTTAAAAATCCATTCATGTTGTATAAGTTAAAAAAACATTCTTTGTACTTTTGTCGGAAAAGTGAAAAAGTATCTCGTACGAAAAACAACAAAATATAACTATCATATCTTTTACTAAAAACTCACCGACGGGTAAATTTGGATATAAACTATTTTATAAGGATATAAATATTACATATTGAGGAAACATGGATGTGGATGATAAAATACACCCCAGTAAATACCAAAGTACAAACAATCTCTGATAAAAATGAGATTGTGATATTTCCGTTACCTTAGGTCCGATATGCTTTGTACGTGTCCAAACCTCCTGAATAATGATTTAAATAATGTTATTGACTTATTACAGAATCATACTTATTTTTATGATATCATATATGGTCATATTTCAATACTACTTGTTATTATGGTGTTTATTACTTTTTGTTCTTATGCATGTGTTGTCGAATAAATTCTTATTTTTCTTTTTAGTTTATAGATACATCATTTCTAGAATGGTATTAGTGTAATATATATCATATTTATTCACTCAATTCATTTATTTAATCATTATGCAATGAAAATCATGTAGAACGAGTCGCATCACATCGTGGAGATGGTATTCCGTACGTACGCACGAGCGATGATATCGTTCCCATGATCGTGGAATTGTATTGGAGTGTATGTATTCTATTTCAGAATCAATATCACTTTACAATAGTCATATATAGTCATTATTTACACCATTATACCCATCCAAGTAAGGTGTTGGTGGAAAATAGATTTCACCACGGCGTGGAGACGGTATTCTGTACGTACGCACGCGCATCGATTTCTTTTTCCGTAAGATAGATAGATGGTGAAATAGGGTTGTTTAATACATATAATAACATATCATTATATGAGTGATACTAATGTTATTACTTCATAATGAAACAACTAAAGAAGAAGGAGTGGAAGAAGAAATAAAGATGAAATAATCGGTAACGGACATTACCTCTTCTTTGATGTGCTTCTTTGAGACCTCCTTTTAGGGCACTAAAATAGGTATTTGAAGAAGACCAGAACCTCTAGGATGTCTCTAGGGAAGTGGAGAGGAGAAAGTGGCAGGGTTTGGCCGAGCTTGAAGGCTCAATGTGGTGTGAGGAAGAGGGGGAGGAGGTGCCCTTTTATAAGGGAGGAGAGGGGCACCTTTGGAATAATTAAAAATATTATTTTATTATAAAGTCATGTTCGGTTTCAAATAGCTCCAAATTGATTTATTTCAAGGATAAGGTAAGGATGGGTCGAAATACTCTCATCCAATAGAATTTAGACAAGTTTAGTTTCCTATTTTAACCTTATCATTTAGATTTAACATTAAGTTAAAAAATTTTACTTTTACCGTGTCTTCTTGTGTTCTTATACTATATGTTTAATGAACTTACTATAAGCATCCAAACGAACCCCAAGTTGTTTATTATTAATATATATAACCTTATATAAGTACTTTTGCCGAACCTTATATTTTTAGAAATAAAATAATAATTAATAATACAATATTTGTTTTAAAAACTATTTGATGTCAATTTTGACACTATTTAGTAATTGATTTTTGTGAAAATAATAACAGAATTATTAGTTCTAAAAAAGTTAATTAAATCAATACTAACATGTCATATTAACCTAGAAAATTAGTGGGATTTATAAAAAGTTTCAAATTACATTTATTTTGGTGTTTATAACATCAATTATGTCAATATTTCATTAATAAGATAATTTCTGTATCATCTTTGTGACATAAATAAATTAAATTATATAATGTCTAAAAATTACAAATAAAATACCATTATGTAGGAAATCTTTTTTTCTTACTAATGAATATTCATAGTCGAATTTATCTTATGTATAACCCCATATTAATAATGATTTACTTATTAAACTTTAATTTTTACTATTTTAACCCTTCTTTAAATAAATTAATAATAAATGTCCTAATCTAATCCAAGTCGGCCTAAATGGTCATATTTTATTCCTAAGGTTTTTTTTGGTCGAATTAAAATTTTCCAATAGAATTAGGACATGTGTTATCTTAATAATATTATCATTTTTACCCTTAATTTCCCTATTTACTTTTAACCGTGGTAAAAAAAAGTAAAAAGTTACTATTCACAGAAAAATTATTTTCATCTCATTGAACCACATTTTACTTACTGACATCAACTGTGTCTCTCAGATTTTCTAAATTCCACTCACAGAGGCGGTAAAATTAAGTTTTATGAAAAATTCAGTTTTTTAACTACAACTTAGTGGTTTCACTATTCATCAAAAATTGAAAGTTTTCAGAAATATACCAAAATTTCACCCTAGGATAATTTCGATATTCCGAATCCAAAAATGAAGTCCATTTTGAAAAATAAAATTTATAAAATTTCAAAAAGTGGTTATTACTATTCATAATGGCTAGTTTTAATAATATTTTAATAGTATATTATTGTTTAGTGGAACTCGGTATTGCGTACGACACAAGCTATCGAGGAAGCTTGCGATTTCGTGTAAAGTAAGACAAGCAAGTGTTGTGTGTAAAAAAAGATTCTTTTGATGATTTATATAACATAAAAGTCTCAGGTGTTACAACTAGTGTCGTTGCATTACAGTTTGTATTAATAGAATTTTAGGAAAAACGTTTGAAATAGATTTAGAAAAACTAGATTAGGGATCATAACCCTAATATATACTTTGAGTATAAGCATAGAGGAACATCCTAAAATATTGGTAATATAGAGATTATGTGGGTATTACTATCAAATATATCTATGTTCGGATACTACAAGTGGGAGTGGTTCTAGAAAATATGTACCTAAGAGTAATAACTCTGACAAGGTGTTCTAGGCTTGACATGGTGTAACCTAGAACATGAAAATGGGCCATAATATGGACCTGGTTTGATACTCCCATGGTATTTTCTTATGATTATTTAAATTTTATTTACATATCATTATGATGGATTTAAATGTAGAGATACCCCAAAGTAACCAAAGTTTATAATTATAGGATATACAATGCACAAATTGATGGTGTGTGCTACAATATATTTAGAGTTATAAAAAGTACATAACATTATAATTTAACCTAGTATATTACATCTTGTTTAAATGGAGCCTAGAAAAAGGAATAAGAACTCCACTAATGAACATAAACAAAATATTAAGAAGGATAATAGATTTCTTAGAATTCAGCTAAAATTTCAAAGGAAAATACTCTCCCATGTATTCTAAACATATGAGGAAATAATATAATGTGTTAATATGATAATTTAAGAACTATATGAGTCTTATTGATTCAAAGGGAAGTAATAGAAGAAGAGGATAATAGAGAAAATATGGATAAAGGGAAGAAGGGAAAAAGGTTTTTACCACATGTGACAACTATGGAAATAATCACCCTTTTAAATGCATGAAGGGAATGTGAGCTTGTTATAAGTGTGGAGAAAAATAACGCCATAATAGTTTTTTAAATGTTAGTAAAAAGGTTTCAAATGTACAATACTTCAATTGTAAGGAGATGAGACACTATTCAAACCAATATCAAATTCGACAAAGGAATTTTCTTCAGATGATGCTACTGGATAATGATCATGTTATGATACTGTCGTAGATGAAGTGGAATGATTAATATTCCTATTAAAGAATTATTTTATTTCAATAATGAATTATCAATGTACTGGTTATAAGAAATATGAAGTATATAAGGATTTTACTGTAGTACTATTTCATTAAGGATTTGAGATTCCATGGTACTAAGTTAAGTGATATAGTTGCAAGATAAAATTTTTAGAAAATATATGGTTTAGGGAAGGATATCTATATATGATTCAAATAAAAAGATAATGATGTTATAATAATGAGATTATTGACTTAGATTAATTATATTCGATATTATTGACTACCTCGTAATTTATTAATGGTCTATTTGTTCCATCATTGTTGGAGTTTACAATATTTTTGGTTTTGATAAGAATATACAATATTATATGTTTTGTGTAAGGAATAAGGAATCCTGAACATATTAAATAAGGTTTTATGGAAATTCAGGGTATTTACATGTTTTAAGAGAATACATGATTAAGGTATTCACATGTTTGGAATGTGATAATAAACTATCTATATTTTGATACGTGACCTTCAATATAAATTTTCGGACTATGAGTTTAGACATAAGTATTTTAGATAATTCTAAAAGATGGAATGGATTAATTTGAATATTTTTGATATTTTTTAAGGTTAAAACATTTATTCATATTTTTATATAATGTTATAATAATATACATTTATGAAAGGAAAAATTAGAAGGTTGGGTGACAACCCATCACATCTGGAAATGCCATGAGAGTTGAACCTACTATAGAAGTGTGACAAGGGTCCATCACCTACAAATAGCCTATATGATATATTGGTTTTTGTATCATTTTTTTATTTAAATGGTATTATATATGAAGTATAAATTCATTTTCAGAACCCTATACGATTTATATAAATAGATTACTTTTTCAATTTTTTATCTTTTGGAGAGAAAGATGAGTTTATAGTAGAAATTAGTTAAAAGATGGAACTCTACTTATTAAGTAAGTATTACTCCTTTTGTTCTTATTCTATGAAGTAAAATAATTCATAAAATCTAGGGAAAGGATCTTAAAAACAAAAATAAAATTTCCTTGTATTTTTTATTGTGACAAATCAAATGGTCCCCAGGATTATCGCAGATTTATAGATTTGGGGTTGTTACTTTTTCCAATTCAGGTTCTCTATCACATTACATCTAAACTTGATGGAAAAATTTTATTTCATTTCCATGTTTTTATACACGAAACTTATCTATATGTTATCTATAGTTACCTTAATACTTCCCTTAATTTTAAAATGGAGGTCTCATTAATTCATTTCCATTATGTGATTTCCATAAATATATTTTGAAAAGTCCAACCCATAGATTTAGATTCCATTTTTAATTTATGGGGATTCAATATTTTGAATAGGGGAGAATTTAACACCCAAATAGTTCATGGCACATTATCTTCAATAGCTTGTATTGTACACAACACATACTTGGCATGCGTAACATGCAAGATTGAGTTTCTTAGAAACAACACTTATTGTTAAAATTATTTAACAGATATATTTATACCTTATCCCTTAAATATAGTAATATAAATAGTAATAATTTTTTTTCAAATGTTATTTAATTTTTTTTTGCATAAACATAACATATTTATAATGAAATGCATATGTTTCAGTAAAATATTTGAATGTTTAGAAATACTACTTGCTTAAAAAAACTAATTTTATGTCCTTATATGAACAATAATAAAATTAATTGTATACAATCATAGAAATTTAATTTGGTACAATAGATGTAATTTTTTAATTCATAATATAAAAATTATCTTTGGGTGAATTTTTGGTATTTTTCTGGAAACATTCAATTTTTGATGAATAGTGAAAAACACTACATCATTATTAAAACCCCGAATTTTTTATTTATATAATTATTTTACATAAAATTGATTTTAATGTCACAATATATAAATAATTAATATATTAACCCAAATTAAGTAATTAGATTCATTTTTATAAAATAATTAGATATAAATATTAATTTAACTTTTTTCCATCTTTTTACCCGCCTTCTTGGCACATTTTCACATTAGCAGTTAACATAATTTTACTAATTTTGTGAATTGAATTTTGAAAAATGGACTTAATGGTTATAATAATTATGAAATTTTTTTACTAATTGGATCAAAATAATTTTTAGTGAATATAAACTTTTGAATTTTATTTACCATGGGTAGTCGTAAATATGTTAATTAAAGGTAAAAATAATATTATAATAATATAAATTTACCCTATCAATTTTATAATTTCATTTTAGAAGTATTTTTAGTCCCAAAAAGCACCTTTTCATAAATATTATCCTTTTTTAGTCATTATTGTCCGATTGGGAAATTTATTATATTTTGTTTAAAGAATAGTTAAATATGTCATATTCAAAATTTAAAAACTAATTTATATTTAATATGAGGTTATATAAGTGATATGGTTGACTATAAATAATATTTATAAATATAATAAATTTATATACGGCATTATAATTTATTTATAATTTTTATTCATTAAATAATCAAATTCAATGGTCACATAATGATGATGCCATAATTGTTTAGTTAATTGAGATATAAAATAAATGAAATTAACACTATTACAATTAATATAATTAGACATAATTAATGACATCCACTAATTTTATTGATTATATAGACATGGTTTTTACACATTGGAATTATTTTTTGGAAGTTAACATGTCAGTTTAATATTTTTAAAAATGAAAATAGTGTATAGTATTAAAATTGACAGAAATGATATTTTAAAATAAAAACTATATTATTAAATTATATAAAAGTCATAAAAATATATATATTTTAATAAAAATATCTTTTATAAATTTAAATATTTCATTAATGAAACAATTGGATATTTTTTGTAATTTGATTGTAACTCTATTAACCCTATAGTGTAAAAAAAGAAGGCATGGTATGCTTTAAACTGTTTAACAAAGGGTTAAATCCAAAAGATTAGATTACTTTGAGGACCTAAACATGTCTAAAATTTATTGGATGATTATATTTCAACACATAATCATATTATCCTCAAATTAAATTACATTTTAACTATTTGAAACCGAAAATAAATTTAAAATAAATAAATTTTTTGAGTTTCCTAAAGTCTTAATCTCTTCTTTTATAAAAGGGAACTTCTCCTTATCATTAATTAAAAGCTCTAAATATCTTTGGCTCCACAAAAATCCCCACCCATTTTCTCTCCCAAATTCCCTCAATACATAATATAGGTCATAATATAGTCATAAATCCATCCTAATATATCATTTTTTTCAAATAAAAATATGACACTCAAAGAAGAGGTAATTATTTTATTTACTCTTTTATAGTTCTTTTATTCTTCTACTTCTAATAACTAAATTGTTTCCAAAATAACGTAATAAATATTTTATCATATGAATGTTGATATTTTATTCTGAATATGGGAAAAAATTATTCCTCCTTTTACATATTCAATGAACAAATAATATCACCATGTGTGTACGTACGACTTACCGTCTGCACGCCATAGTGTAAACAATTTTTGCATCTATGATTATTTCAATGGGTATAACTATGATTATAAAGGATATAAATAATAAATATAAAATGTTATTTTTTCTATATAATTCATATTCCATCCAATTCTATACCACATAACCATTAAGGAAATGATAACATCGCTCGTTCAGACGTACAACCTTCTATCTCCACGACACGATGATATTCATCTTCCACATTAACCATTAAGGAATGATTATAAAAAATTATATTATAATTAAGTATGAATTTTATAAAATAATAATTTCACTAGTATAATATATATATGTATGTAATTATATTTGATTCACTTACTTAAATTTAATACAATAAGAAAACAGAAACTTCATTCAAGCGTATGTACGACATACCATCTCTATGAACGGTGTATTACATTTCATATATCTATCAACAATGTATATTTATATTGTTAATATATATTACATATAAATCATGATATACATTCTAGAAATTATTTAAATTAGTATATATGTAATATTATAAAGAAAAACAAGTCAAAACACATAAAATGAAGAAAGTGATTATTACCTGAAATGTTGCTTTAACGTGGAAATTATTAATAAACGGATAAAATAATGTCCTAAATGAATCGTATTCAATAACATTAATGTTATTAGGATTCTGGTAGAAGTTAATAATATTTTTAAAACTATTATACATGATTTATTTACATTTATAGAGAGTATCAGACCTAAGGTAAGGTAATTTCATCTCACATTTAATTTTTGTCAGATATATAACATTTTCACAATCATTGTCTTGTGTATATTGTATGTACTACCCCTATTATATTAGATATCAGAATAAATTTTTCTTAATGATATATAAATATTAATTTCTAGATATTGGTATTTTTATTTGAATGTACAATGTTGTATGGGATACATTGTATGTTTAAAGAATTAAACATTTCATCATTTCAATATTCTTGATAATGTCATACAGATTTTTTTATATGTATATAATGGATTATAAAGAAAATTTTATGTCCATTTTTTAGTTAATTCAAATGTTTTCAAAAATAAATATTCTTAAGGTTTGTATGTAATGGATAATGTCAAAATAACATTATGTGAGATTGATTATACATACTTATCTAGATATTCATTTTTATCATTTATGTCTATGTATCTTAAAATGCATTTTAAAATACTATTTCTATTCAATAAAATTGCTTAATGTAATTTTTACCACTCTTTCATTTTTAATAAAATTTATTGAAATTAATATTTTAATTGTTTTCCAAACAAGTTAATTTATAAAAATTTAAGGAAAGGATGTTTTTTAACTTATATGATGCGAGTGGATATTTTACAATGTTTTGATGCCTTAACATTTTAAACATTACATTACAATATTTCATGTTTAATTTTAAAAATAAATGTTTGATTTTATAACTTCATGGGTTTTAAATGATTTTAATGTAAACAATGGATATTTATCCCAAAGAGTTATAATGATTTTATTAGATTATTCTCATCTATGGTGACATCCATTGTAGGATTTTATGTCTAATTGAGGTTAATTGTTTATGGTATATTATTGCATATTGTATTAATGATTTTTTGTTATGATTGATTTTAGATTTTCCATTTTGATACCATCCATGGTTTATAGATAAATTACTATCATTTTATATGGTATTCTTAATACTAATGTTTATTTTATGTTTTACCCCTTATATAAGAGGAATACATTGTACTTAGTAAGTGACGAGTGGGGCCCGCTATAGACCCTCGACGAATCGGCAGGTCTCATGAGGCAAACTAGTGTCTTGGAACAAGTCCATAACAATATGTTAATATATGTTCATGGGACAAGGCCTTAATGGTATGGTTATGATGTCTAATATTATGCATTCCCTCATTTGAGATTAGTTATTGATATTACGTGTAATTATTCGACTTGTAGAATATCCATGTGAATGTTTAAATATAAATATTTGATTTTCATATTATGTTCATGTTTATATTTAAAAGGATTGTGGTTCAATTTTATACTTTCTTAAATGATTATGTCTATATAGGAATGATTTTTTATACTATTAAACCTTATTGAGCATTTGATATCACCCCTTTCTTTTATTTTATTTTTCCCAGGTTTCCCAGAAGTGTTTTAGGATTGGTATGATGGGTTAAGCTAAGAGAATAATGATATTGTCAAAGAATTTTCATCATTGATTTTATGGTTTGAATAGTAATATAAAGCTCACATATGTAATATATTTTCCAAGACTGTAAAACTAGTTAGTCCTTTGGAATTTGATTTTTTATAATCATTCCAATGTATTAAAATAATGCACTAACTATAGGTAGCTAGGGTCAGGTCATTACATATAATTCCAATCGATATAAACCTATTTAGATCAACACTACAAATGTCTCTAATAAAGTTTCATCACCACAATTGATTACTCATCTAACCCTAGGTTCACCTATACCTGCCTCCAATCAATGTGAAGAGGGATTCCAATAAAGTAAATCTTGTATCATTAAAATAGACAATATATAGATTCCATGTTGCTTATTCCAAGTAACTCTTGTCCAATTTCTGAGCTCTAAGACCCAGTATTTAGACAATTGCATCATTTGGAACTCTGATGAACCCTATGGGTATAACACATAAATGATCATTAAGAATAGATCTTCGGGGAGACAACATTCCCACCCCTAGAGGTCACCAATGAGAGAGAGTTGAAGCATCCCAATAATTTTCAATATTGTAATCATTATAGGTACCCAACTATCTATGACAACATGTTTGACATCATGGTCAAGTAATCAATTAGGGGGACTATAGTCATCCATATCCCATTGAAGAGTTTAATAATACCAAAGTATAATCATATTGAGGAGAGAATTTTCATTCTCATATCATACAAAACTAGAATAATAGAATCATCAGCATCACATGGGAGAGAGGAATAATCTAATAGTATCATTACTAAGGATGTTATACATGTAAATGATAGTAATAGTATCAAAATATGTATACCAAGAAGAACCTATGGAAATAAAAATAATATAATAATAAAATATACATGCACAACAACCAGATCCTATGTAGCACTGTTGGGAATAAAAATAGATATTAAATAACATGGATCGAAATTCAGATCATAGGAATGAATGTTTGGGAATCCTGAAGTAAATTAATTATGAATCACATTGGGATGAACAAACAGAAACAAGGAAGAACCTATTGTAATCACCACGGTATTAACAACATACATGTTAATGGATAATAAAGAGTGATGGTGGCTAAATGACTAAACCAAACACTATAGTGACAACTCCATGGGATTACATGTTCAGCAGGGGTTCTAACGTGACACCTACTACCATCCCTACCCAATCCCAATATACATTCTAATGGTTAGCCAAATAACCTGGAACCCACTAGATTTCTCAATTAAAAGCATAAAAGTGGAATCCTACATGGGATCCCAAGTTGTAAAGGTAAAAAGAGGATTCCGAAATGGGATCCTTCAATATTAAAAAAGAAAGATACATCCTACATGAGATCCTTGAAAAAAACATAGAGGTAAAGTTGTACTATAGAGGAAACACTATAATAATATGAGAAGGAATAGGTGTTCTTCCCAGGATCCTCTAAACAATGTACATATAAAGGGATACTTTGTGGGATTCCCTAGGTCAGCTTGAAAGTGAAGGTAATCCAAAGGTGGTCTTTGGTAATTTAATAGAAGATGTAGGAATCCTACATGGGATCCTAAATTTAAAAATGTATATAGTGGAATATTTCTTGGATCATCTGAAACACCTAACCTCATACCCTCCTGGCCTAGAAAAGAAATCACGTAAGGGAGACATCCTAAATTAAAAACTAAAAACAACCAGTTACGTGAGATAACTAATGTGTTATCTTTGATCAAAGGGTCTCACTCTCAAGAGACAAATCGATTCAATTATTAGAGGATAAACCTTTCCCATAATGAGAAGCTTGAATAACCACATCACATGTTCCCCTAACATTGGCAGCCTGGATGGGTACCCAACTACATGATTGAGTCCGAATATATTTCATGTAAAACTCATAAATGAAATTTACATTAAAGAGACATCTTACCCAAATGGTATGAATAGACATTGTGTATTCCATAAAATACAGTCCATATGGGTGAGTTTCCCAAATGGGAAACCCTCAAATCTCTGGACTCACCCATTATGACCTTGAATTTAGTAGATCAACCAACAAGGGGTGCTAAAAATAATGATACAAATTTAAAACTAGAAAATGATTAATATAGCGTGATTTATGATTTTTTTAAATGGACTACCTTTGGAAAAAATATGTCAAAACATCAACCATTTCCATGATCCAAGGCTTCTACATGACAATTATGCACATTCTAATCTCTACGGTGGTACCCTTATTCAAATCCCTATCCCTCATTCTTTATTTCTAGTTTTCTCTAATGGATATACAATAAAGGAGGGCTGTATGGGGCATACCTAATAAGTATGTGGATAAAGGGAAAAAAGGAAAAGAAAGAAGAGGAAGAAAAGGAAAAGAAAAAAATGGGGGTTGGGCTGGCCCCGACACCCATGTTTAATTTTTCCACCTCCAAGAAATAATTTCCCACTCTAGACTCAACGGTTTGAGAAAAAATTTCAATCCAACGCTCTGTTCATAATATATTGTCAAACAAAACTATATGAATTAATTAATATTTAATTTATTAAATATTAAATTCTAATTTTTCAGAAAAAAATTTTAATATCTCAGATTTCTACCAATCATCTATAATAAGGTAAAAACTCAATTATTGTACTAATGGAGTGCTCATCAAAACTAACTGATAAATTTTTCAGGGGGGAATACTAATTAACACCTTAATACCATTTGAAATAAAAAAATTTAATTTTTTATCCAAATCCCCATCAGAAAGACAAGGGTCATTATATATATGATTCCATATATTGTTATAAAATATATATAAGATTTATTAAAATGTAGTTATACTAGTATATTTAACGCTAATATATACTAAATCCCCTATTATATCCTTTGATATGAGAAATTTTATTGTATATAGTATATATCACATGTTGTGATATAGTTTTTACTCACAATTTATCATATATATATATTGGTTCAATTCTACTACAAAATATATCATTTCCATTGGTACACAAAACATGTGTTGATTCATTTTTTTAATGTTTAGATGAGTTTTTATTTATTTAAGAGTTTTAGGATAATTGGAATAATAAAGGTGAATGTTGGAATATATATTGTTCACTATCTGAATTAATAATAATTTATAATGACTAAACAATATTAACACTAAATATATGTTGGAATTTAGATATACTATATTAGTATCATTTTAGAAAGTGCAATAAATAAAAAATAAAATAATTTTCATTATAAACATAGGACACTTTACTAAAAACAACATTGTGTTTTATTAAAATAGTTCCTCCTAATTTAGTAAAACCAATTACACATATCAACATTGAGAAAACTCACCCCCAAACACTATTATAGATTTCCACCATATTTAAGCTAATCACTACCAATTTTCACCAATGAGATGACCACATTTATTACCATTCTCACCCTCAAAGTGTGTTGATTCTCTATCCGCATAGTTCTTTGTGATTATTTTTTTAATCATTACTTTATGGTATAAATAACCCTTTACACTATTCAAATTCATCATTCAATTATTTTTACAATAATGGTATATGTTGTTCCATATCCCCAACCCATTACCCTACGCCCACCGCAGGATGTTTTTACAAATATTTTAGGTATTATTATAAAACAACTTTTTTGATTTTTTTCCTATTATTTTAATTTTATATATTAGATTTCTATTTTTAATTTTTTTATGGGGTTTAGAAGCTATTATAGTTCTATTAATTAGTTATATAATATTTTAAATCTTCTTGGTAAATAAAATAATTTCTAATTTTATAATTTTTATGTGTGCATCATCTTAGAATAGTATGGATGTTAAATTTATATTCTTTATACTAATATATAATTTTTTCCATCTCATGTATTTAATCTACAACCACCATGGTACTAGTGAAACTTAATTATAATACTCTAATATAACTACTAAAATATCATTCTCTAATTAGTATAGATAGTTAAGGTTTCGATATACATTATTAAAAGATGTGTTTTTAATTTCCCAACCTGATGTTTGAAAAATATGGATGTTAACCATGCTTATTATATTCCTCTCTAAATCTTATTAACCATTATTGTTGGATCCTTATAAATAATATTCCTAATTGAACCACGTGAATAAGGCTTTCATTATCTTTGATATATATATATATATGAAATATGAACAATTTTTTTATGATTGTGTAATCTAAAAAAATATCACGGAAAATGAAAAAATTAATAAATAAAACTAAAAGGTAAAACTAGGAATCCAAATACACAAAAAATTAAAATAAGATTTACTTTTATAATAATTTGACATTTAATTGGTCATCAAAAATAAATTGGGGTTTATTGGCTAATTAGGGTTTTCTTTATAATAAGAAATTTATATTTTTTAATATTGTTCATTACCTTTTAATTTAAATTTAATTCAGTCTTAAAAATAAATTTTCCTTACTTATTCATTATTATTTAACAAAATAATTATAATATATCTCAATAATTTGATATTTTTTGGATACACTACAAAAAACACAAAGGTACATATCTCTTATAATCACTCAACTAAGAGTTTTTTTGATATACATATCATTCAAAAATTATAATGTGTTTTTTTGAGCTCTTAAAACATTTTCATTATGATTTTTTCAAAATTATCTTATGAAATGATTTTTTTTACACTTTGTGGAAGGTGTGAATTTGATTCCATGGTTTGTTTTATTTAATGGCTGAGAATAAAATCACAAAATTTTCATCTACAAACATAAAAATTATATAATAACTACAATTAATTTCATAAAATCCTAAAAAACCCTATAATATATATTTATTCATAAGAAATAAAATCAAACATGGTTTTGTAATTATGTCATATAATGATGACAACATTATATATTTATAACATTTTCTTATTTTCAACTTCATTTTAAATTCAAAAAAAATACAATTCATTAAAAAATTTAAAATATAAATGGCATAATATTCATTTTAAAATTTATAATTGCCTAATTAAACATTTTCTTAAAAATCCTAATAAAATATATAATTTTAAAATGGGAGTTTCAAAAATATGTACATAATAAAATAAATAAATTTTTCATCAAATTTTAGGCATTAAATTATCTTTATCTTATATTTACATAATTAATATTTGCAATACTAAAAATGTTTTTATATCTATTTCTAAATATCAAAATATTTCACAAATGAACGATTTTATGAAATTATTAGGAAGTCTCAGACCATGTTCAATATTTAGTAAGTGAACCAGGTTATCTATATGGCCATAAGTGTGCCTCTCCATATTTTATTGGACTAATAAAAGAACAAATGGTCTATAGTGGTATAATGGTGAGGCAATATCACCATTATCGAAATAAAGCATAGTATTTATAAATAATTAAGATAAAAAAATATTGAATAATATTGAAACATCGAAGTATATAATTTAGATAAATATAATCAAATATAATTAGTATCTCATATCACAAAAAATTAATGATGACATGATTCTATAAAAAAGTGGGTGATGGAATAAGAAAAATACATGCTATAAAGAAAAAATATATTTGATAACATCATGAGATCATGCTTAGTAATATTCTGTGGTACCCATATAAGGAAAGAATGTAAGGTGTCTATACAAAGGTTCTTTATTTTCCATATTCTGCATCCATGAATCCTATTCAGGTATCAATTAGTGGTCACAACCATCTCTGATTTAGACTCATTAGGTCACTCAGAATAGAGTGTATCACTATCATGTATGTGAGTATAAACTATGATGTGTGTATGTATAATAAATAAAGGTAGTAAATAAAACAGCCATATATGTGTGGGTTCCTTGTAGGATGCATATTCAATATTGCCATCCTCGGACTATGATAAAATGTCTATGAGCACTTTTAAATTTCAAATTTTAAATATATATAGATGAGACCCATGGAATATGACCAAGGAGCCCACATGTTGTAATAATCATGTATGATGACATAACATCTATGTAATTTATGTTTTATAAGTTGGGTGAAAACCCTAGGGTGTATACATGGAATTACACCTCGAAAGAGGGTTCAACTTAAGCACTAGAAACAATTCCTAGGTAGACTCAGAGTGATATATAAATAGAGCCCAAGTATTATTCCATGGAAGTCTATAACATCATAGAGAATCTATAGATAATCATTTAATAAACATTAATTAATTTCATGAAAATATAGGTGAAGCATCAATGCCAATTTTGGGAATCCTAAATATTATAAAATTTACGAATATATGTGTGGTATGTCACATGGAATGAACATCAATGAACCAGTTCTCATCCCATGGGCCCATAATGGAGATCCAAAATATAATTTCAATTATTAATCAGGGGTTTCTACATGAATAAAGTAATTGGAAGTCCCTCACCATTGTTAATAATAATATAAAAACAATAATAGTCCATGTCAATGACCATTACCACTATCAACCTAAAACTTACTATTTGATGCTTCCATTTAGGTATAATTAAGGTATTAATGGTTAGCGTCCGGCCAATTAGAAATTCAATTACACATTTAGTCATGGGAAAATTTCCCCAGTAGACAAGTGTCATGTGACATAGAATTTCCATTCACATCTAATTTGTACTTATTTTTAAACTTAAATTAAATAAATTTACATATTTTCATCATCATTAACAAGCCAAAACCACCTTTGAATTTTTTTTATAACATTATCATGGTGAAAGTATCATGTAGACATATAATAAAACACACAAAAGGGGTGGTTCAAGTTGAGGCTTCAAACCAATGACAATGTTTAGGGTCAATGGGAGTATATCATTGATTTATAGACAATTAATTAAATTAATTTATCATTTGAGGAGGACCAAATAGAATTTTTTTTGTGGGGAATAATGGAATCTAATATAAATATCTATTTTTTTGGAAAAGTACTCGATCACATGACATATAATGATAATATACTTATAGTCTAGTACCAACCTCTGAATCAGTATAGAATTAAATAACTAAAACAAAATATTAATTCCTTTAAAATTTGGAATATTATATCACATTTAAATAAAATACAATATGGAGAGATAAACCATGAAAAGAAGTAATATGAATGATATTCTAAATGAAAGTGATCCAATGTGATGAAAAAAATTCAATTTTGAGCTATGTCAAATAATATAGATCAAGTCTATGTATAATAGGATATGAGATCTCAAGTGGAATGGGATTGATGTAAATTTTAATGGAATTAAAATTAAAATAAGTGTTAAAGGTATTAGTGGGAAATTAAAACTTTACCATTTTTAAAAGGGAGAAAAGATTGGCAACACATATTTCCAAACCATATACCAATCATGTGGTTGGAACTATTCAATGGGACACACCATGAATGAAAAAAATATTATGTTCATAATATCAATCACCATTCCATGAATTCATATTAACCAAAGGAACCCCCTCCCATTGTTCATCACACATTTAGAAAAAACATGCACAACCCATACAATTTACTTATCTAGATTTATCCATGTTTTTCATTTACATAAAGCCACTTCTCATAGTTACACCAACTATGAACCTAATATTTGGGGTGACACAATTTATTAGAATAGTTAGTTCTAACCATGTACCAACCTTTCACTTATACCTATTTCAAAAAAAACTAGATCTTCTGGATCTGAACAAGCCTCAAAAACTACCGAATACTTTCTTATTCCATTAGGAATTCTAAAAAAGATAGAATAATATTTCTAATCTATAATTAAAATAATCCATAACTCATTGAAAAATTGGGATCTTACCACCTCCCATCCTTAAAAAACCCTTCTCCAATTTAGCTTGAGGGTGGATGGGAATTATCTAAGAAAATTGTGGCCCCATAGAGTGGGATCTTTCACTCAAGTCTTGTCCTATATATGGGTTTATACAATATAATATAAACTAGAGGAATATTACATTCAAGGGGAGACTTCATACTAAAATACAAAATATGAATAAGATAATCATCAAAATAAGTATAAAAACCAACTCAACCATCTGAGGCTAAAGGTCATAAGATAGGCCGAAATAATGACATTGATATTGGTTAACATGGAAGATGTATTGAATGTACCTATAAATATAATTTAAAACTAACCAATAGGATACCATATTGAATATATCAATAACCTATTATGGCCAAAAAAATCACTAGTGGTTCCCTGCCCTTGAATCCAATAATTAATTAATCTAGGGGATACACATTAGAAGACCAAATCTCCCACCTCAAACTCTACAGGTTGGTCTGAAATATTTTTGTACAATAATAATATTATTTATTATAATATATACCAACACTGATCATTCCAGAATGAGATGATAACCTATTAGTTCTTTCCTCCCCTTTCATTAACCATCAAATTGGTGATCAATATGACCTACCACATAAGGCCCCAAATGAGCCATTTGTATAGTTTTATGAAAACTATTATTATATGGGAACATAAGAATATGTGGTTTTTTTTCTCCCAAGAACATCCAAAATTAATTAAACATTAGAGGGGAAAGTTCTCTAAAACCTATATAGTATGCTCAGACTAACCTTCAGTCCAATGGTGGTAGGAAATAAAAAAAGAACTTATGAGCTAAGCGAACTCTACAACCCCTTTCAGAAACATCATGTATGGTGAGAATTTCTATATGATAAATTTGTTTGTTAAACACCATGAATGAATATAATATATCAAAAAAATACATTAATCTCATCCACTATGAATGTCTCCCTAATTAGAATGAAATGGGTGAACATCATCAACTTGGTCATGATTACGTACATAGTGTCACTACCATGACTAAATTTTTGTAAAACCATTAAAAATTAATGAGAAATGTCATACAACATCTACTCAAAAATGATTATGCAATGTAAAGACATGTAGGTCACTCGTGTTCCACCTTAACCATCTGATTGGTGGAACACCATGTAATAAAACCTGAAAGCTTCCTTTTCATCCCCAATCACTAATATTGATGGAGTAAGTCATGATACATATTGGTAAGTCCATGATGAAATATCCATTTGTAGTTATGATATTTTTATATAAGTTTATCTATAATGTCTCCATGTACCCAAAAAAACCAGGAATACACATAATTTTATCCTCATCAATGACCAAACTAGATGGTATGTTCTCAATTAATATGATTTCTCTTAGGAATAATCCTTCATGATCAAAAAGCTATCTTATATGTACTCTATCCAAAAGTGAAGATTTCACTACTAGTGTCTTAATTACTAGATAATTGTGACACTCTTGATCCTCCAGATGTATCTCCAAAACAAGAGGCATCATCTTCCACTCAATACCAGATTTCAAACCCATGTCACTATAAGTCATATTGCTTAGAGAATCAACCATTAAATTTCTTTTCCCAGTCATATAAGAAGGTTCAAAATATCACATCTAAAGATATTTAAACCATATTCACTTTATGATATTTGATTCACAATAAGTGAATATATATTTGAAAATTTTATGGTTTGTGTATTCCATAAACAATTTCCCCAAAAATTATGACTCTATTAACATAAGGAATGTAAATCGAATGAAAAATAAAGGTTTTGAATTTTGTATTTGAACTCATGACACTACTAAAAAACATCCCTTTAATAGAACTATAATCAGCTTCTATCAATGATAAAAAAGTGTTTACTACCTTAGTGCAGTTAAAAGTACTTGGATTTTATCAGTGCTAAAAAAGAATTGATAAAGGGTATATTTATCAGCATAAATAAAAGTGCTGATAAATGATACATTTATTCATCATTTTAAAATGGAAGATAAAATCCCCCATTCATCAGTGATTTTATTTAGAGATCATAAATAGATACATTTTTAATTATTTAAAAATCGATGATAAATGCTTTATTTTATCATTACATTTAATAGTTCTAATAAAAGTATGATTTATTAGTGCTTTTATTTAAACTCATAGAAGAATGATTTATTAGTTCTTTTCAATGCAATAATAAAGATAGGATTAATCACCACCTATGTCATGAACCGAATCTGGTGGCCGCAAATACTGGAACAAAACCCATCCCATTACAATGCTTGAAGGGTTTTACCAATACCCACGGGCTGGAACAAGTGCCAAGGTATCATTAATTTAGGTTTGGGAATGATTTACAAGAGTATGAAAGCATAAAACATTAAAAACAATCCATAATATAAATCTGAAATTTTCAAGCCAAACATGTCTTAAAAAAACCATAACTGGATACATTAGTTTCAAGACAATAAAAGTTTTCCAAATAAAAATAAATATATTATAAATACATCCTCACTGACTCCACACGAAAAGGGGTCATCGCCCACAAGCCATCTCCACAACTACACCCCATGGATGGGGACTAACACCCTAAACGACCATCACCATTAGCTTTACCTTTATCTGAGTCAAGAAAATTAATGTCTACTTACACCCAAGTGATGTAAGTAGGGTGTGAGCCTAAGATCAATTGGATACCACCAAATGATTATGAAGATAATGCAATACTATGTGAAAAAGCCAGCAGTTTTATTATGCAAAGAAAAGCAGTGATAAAATTCATGAAATGGAACTTTCAATTAGAAACAGTTTTCAAGATAAAATTTTCAGAATGTTCACAAATTTAAATATACATGTTAGCTAATGTAATTTACTGCAACAAACACCTCAATAAAAGGGAAGACCCCATAGACATAATGAGAAACAAAATCAGGAACACCCCTAGGCACTAGATAGTCTCGAGCCCCATGTACCTAATACCTCATGTAAAGTAGCCATAATAAATCCATTATCATGCACGAGCCACTAGTAAGGAACATAACCATAAACTAGTGGTCCCCAATCATCATCCAAATAATTTATTTATTGTTTAGTTATCCAAATGCTATGTGAAATAGTGACAAAACCCATCTGATCCACTAGTCGTACTAGTACACATCCGCCCCACCTCGGTACCCAGGCTTATCCCTTTGTGCTCAAACAATTTCATAATGATACATATACAAATTTTTATATAAAACACCACTAATGTTCAAATATAATTATTACAGTAGCTACACAAATTTTATACCTTTTAAAACACACAACAAAACACTTCGATTTATAATAAAACAACTTCTCCAAATCATTCCTTGTTTTGCACCCAAAACTCATTGAAAACCCCACTTAAACACTATATTCAAACTCATATTTATCACAAAAAAAATAAAAAAACCCTAAATATTTCTTTAAACTCGTTACATGAGTTGTAAAACAATACCAATAAGCATCGCATAGAATACCCATGTAAGACACCCAATTAAACACGAAATTGGTACTCAAAAACCGTTTTCTTAATAGACGTTACACAAACCAATTTCACAGCAACAACCAAAGAATAATAACAATCAAAACATTATTTCAAGACGTAATAAAGTTCAATAAGGAAAAATAAATAATTAAATTGAAGCCCTTAATCAACCAAAAAATGATTTATATGAGAAAAAAACAAATTTCACATGAAATTGGCCCTTAAAATTTACTTGCATTAAAAACACCACTAAAACCAATTTTTGTATCACCAAATCAATGGGTTAAACATGAAAACATAATAAAAAGAGTATCTATTTCACAATGATTGGATACAAAGTGGAATCACCTACCTTTTATGTTGAAACCCTCAAAACATGGTGTGAAACATAAACTGCACCACCACCGCACCTCAAAGAAGTGAAATCAAAACTAAAACCACAAAATTGGACCATGAAAATCCAATTTTAAACCATAGGGTCGAAACCCTCCCTCAGGGTTATTTGGTAATTCATGTAAAAGGTCAGAAACCCCAATCAAATAGAATGTAACCCTAAACAATTTGAAAGTGGAATATAAGAGACTCACTTACTTGAGAGATCTTGAAGAATCACCCCAAATACACCAGTAGCTGAAATTTACAAGAGTAAAAAATTAAAGGGAGGTTATAATAAGGATGAGGAGGTAATTTGAGATCTATAATTGTGGAAATCAAGTAAGAATTGAGAGAGTTATATGAAAATAACTTACCTCCTCAAATCAGGCCGATTTTGGAAACCCTAAGCATTTCATCACTCAACCGTGATGAAGAAAAGCTCCAAAGAGGGGGGAGATAGGTTCGGCGAGAATCTGGGTTCAATGGACTTGGGTGAGTCTTAGACTCACTGAAATATTTTTAAAATTGAATATGTTATAAATTAAAAAAAATTAATTTTTAAAACTGGAGTTGGGCTTCCGAGCAGGCCCAATTCCTTAAATAAAAACCCATATATATATTTGTTATGGATTTCTAAAGGCTCCAAATTATTATGGTGATGTTAACATATAAGGGGAGGATATTTAAAAATTATAATGGATGACAATTTTTGAAAAATGAAAAATTTATAAAAGAAATAACATTTATTTTTAAATATGGAATTGGCCTCATGGTTTGGTCCAATTCATGAAAACCCATCTATTCCTCAATAAAACCGTTGTAATCCCCCAAAACTAATCATGAATGGAAAATAAATTAAAAATACCTTTAAAATAAGTAATTTATGTTACAATTCTCCCCAACCTGAAAACATTCTAACCTAGAAAGTCACAACAAGGTCAAAGAAACAACCAAACCCAACTGAGAAACCAATAGGTACTCCCTTGCCCGATTTTCCCCCAAAGGCCAAAACACATCCAGTGTTCAATTAAGGAATTATTAACCTCACAACCAAAAATTAAACCACTTTAATGAAATGATAAATATAATTTATACTTTATCCTAAAATAAAACTCCTCAATCACTATCCAAACAAGACTCAAGCAATTCACCGAAACAAAAAACAACCTTGAACAAGGTTACACTTACCTTACTTTTCTTAAACTATTGCATGCTCCCCATTCCCAACGTTTAATCAAGGAAAATGTTGGTAGCTATATAGCTCTGAACGATACAATCTACGCCAATCCAAGACCACGGATAAATCTGAGTAATTGGTATGGGGGGATACAAATAGGCTCCCCACAATAAGAGACAACATATATTTTTCTGAGACAGAATCGGGACACTGAGAGGGGAGGTCTGAACGGACTCACTAATAAAAAGGGTAGAATTCCATTAAAATTTTATGAAGGAACTTTCATGAGAATCATAGTAGGGCTCCCCAATATAAGAACCAACCATCTTAACTAACTATCATAGGCCGACACAGAGAGACCCAATTTTTTAATGATTTATGAAGGGCACAGGGTTAGTTTCCACGGTTTGAGAAACTGTGCACTAACTATGGATATCATTCTTTCTACATGGATTCCTAGAACACAGTGACTACTAATAGTTCACAAAAAATGTCCTCATCACGTCTATCCGAATTTCCAACCATTCTCTAATGACTCAAGGAAAACCAAAGGGGGAGGGTATGACATTAGGCGATGACATGGGTACAAGGTCCTCCACCTATTTCCACCGAATGGGAATAATAGAAGAATGATGATGACACCATAGGATTAACCTCATCTTATCTTTCATTTTTAGTATAAGACTTTTTATAACGGTTTAAATGACCATAGGATTTCCCCTAACTATGAGCAAACTTCTCTCTAAGACCTATGGCTAAGGCTCAGATGATTGAAGCATCTTCGACCTCACAGTTAGAATTTGGAAACCCACTAAATGAGAATTCTTCTTTCATTGCCACAAACAACTATGCCACAATCCCAGATAAGATTTCCAAACATAAAACATTCCAGACTCACTTTACCCAATCCAGATATTTCACTAAAACAAGGTCTTAGAAGATGCGTACACATCTCACCTTGTTTCTTCGGGTGAGAAACCATAGATGTAAAGAACACCTACAGTCACCTTCCTATAAAATGGATGATTTTGGAGTTTTTCAAAGGGGTACATTTTCCCAATAATACAGGGACTCTCAGATGATTTCATGACTTTCACCTTTTCAGTCAATCGAGCACATGACATCACTAGGCATCACCAAACACGACCATAGCGACTGATATAAACAATGCATGGAGTGGGACCATATACAACATACCACAAAACACACAATTATAGAAAGTGGACACAACATCCTCTCATGACCAGATTTCACACACTGGTAGTTTAACGTGAACTCATTCTTCTAAGAGACAATATAGGACTGAGAGGACCTCTTAGACACCATCCAGATACTATTCCATGGTATCAATCCCAGACCACATCCACCTTCGACAAATCAAAAAACATAGGAATATAAGGTCTCTTTCAATATTCCAAGATCACTCTCTCGCTACAAGAGGATACATAAAAAACAAAGAAAGGAAATGGTGTAGACATAATATAAAAATCCCAAGAAAAATATTACTTACATTGATCAACTGGAGGATCTTCCAATGACAAAACAACCTGGGTTTCACTTCAGTTGTACACTGACCCTTAATGGGGCGTACCTAATCCAATGAGAGAACCCAAGGACACAACCAACCTGGTCCATTGGCCAAGACATACCTCAAATAGATCCAAAAAGATGCGGGGAAACATCATAAATTCATCAAAAATATTCTCATAGGATACCACTAATCAGCCCTACAACCTAGCTTACAGACCAAACACAAAACAAAAACTCTGTTCAAACAAGAGTGGTTATTGGACTCAAGACATTCCACAATATCAACATTTTCCAAAACACATAATAATAACCATCCCAAACCACTCATAAATACGTCATGTTATCCTTTTAAAAACATATCTTTGAAAACAAAGGGTTCAACAATTAGCGTATCACCCATTGGCACCCCATGGGCCCCACACATGCATGTTTTTGTGCCACACTGTGCACCCTCCTGATATCCATCCCGAAACACTTCCAGTCTTGAAATTAACCATACATCATCCCATATAACCCCATGCATGTGGTCTATTGAGTAAATACCAAAGGTAAATATAAAAAAATTCATTCCACTTTTCAAAACCAAAACAGTGAAATAATACCGCCTTTTTCTCAAAACTGCTAACCACGAAATCAAACCCAAATTACATCTTACCATGATTTTCAAGAAAGAACAATAATTTAGAAGAAAAATCACTTTCATGTCATACAAATTGATTTCAATACATCTCATCCCATTAAAACACCTTTCAATAGTTTAGAAAACTCTATTGGAAACACTTTTTCAAAACAAACCCTAACATAGTTCATGCTTTTAAAAGAGGTGAAAACACACTATTTTCCATTCCAATACAATTTTGAAAATACATATCTCTATTTTAAAATATATAACCATTCCCTCTTTATTAGATAATCATTTCACAAAAACATTATGCTTTTTAAAAACAAGTCAATTTAAAACCAAAGTTCCAATATTTCAAAACTAAAGAAAATAAGACAATGCTAGAGGAAAGTAGTTTTGGTGGGTGATTTAGACATATGGTTGGCGGCCATATTCCAATAAATTCACCATAATATAAAGTATTCTAGTGAATATCGTCACCTCCACTTGTCTTATAAGACCCTGCGAGCTCACTGCGACCATTAACCCAACTCTCTTTTCATTTCCCCTAATCATCATCAATCCAAGAAATCCAAAGGACTCATATAAAACCTAACATCCCATGGTGAATCGAATCCCTTCATGAGGATTGGTGGTCAGGAACTCTACCCATTACCGGAATACCATGTCCCCACAATATAAAATCAAGACTATTTTGACCGTTCCCCATATAGCGTGACCTAGAGAGTTAACTAGAACCTCATCTAACACCATTTTGTCACGAACCAAATCTGGTCACCACCAAAACCGGCACCAAACCTAGTCCGTGGAAAGACCAAAATGTCGTTACCTATCCCCACAGGCTGGAACACATGCATGTGTATCATTAATATTGTTTTAGGAAAGATTTACACGAGTATGAAAGCATAAAACATTAAAAACATTCCATAATATAAATCTGAAATTTTCGAGCCAAAAAAGTCTTAAAAAACCAAAACAGGATACATTGGTTTCAAGACAATAATAGTGGTCCAAATACAAATAAATATAATATAAATAAAGCCCCACAGACTCCACACGAAGAGGGGTCATCACCCATAAGTAGTAACCATAACTCCACCCCAAGGATGGGGACTAACACCCTAAACCGCTATCACCCTTAGCTTTCCCTTTACCTGATTCAAGAAAAATAAAGTATAATTACAGCCAAGGGGTGTAATTAGGGTGTGATAAAAATCCCAATAGGATACCACCCAATGATTCTAAAGAGAATTCAATACAATGTGAAAAATCCTATAGTTTTAATACGAAACGAAAAGCAGTGATAAAATTCCAGAAATGCAACTTCCAATTTGAAATAGTTTTCAAGCTAAAATTTTCAGAATGCTCAAAAATTTAAATAGAAACGATACATACTCTAATTTAATGCAACAAAAACACCCCAATTCAATGTAAATCACTAAAAACACAATGATAAACAATATCGAGTACACCTCTAGGCACCAGATAGTCTAGGGCCCCATGTACGTCATACCTCGGTGTAAAGTAACCATAGTAAATATGTTCTCATGCACGACCTAATAGTAGGGAACATAACCATAACATATTGGTCCCCAATCATCATCTAAACAGTTTAGTTAGAGTTTTTGTTATCTAAATGCTATGTAAAACAGGGACAAAACCCATCTGGTCCACTAGCCGTACTAGTACACATCTGCCCCACCTAGGTACCTGGGCTTCCCCCTTTATGCTCAAAAAATTTCAGAATGAAACATATAATCATATTCATATAAAACACCACTACTAGTAACATATAATCAGTACATTAGAAACATACATTTTGTACCATTTAAAACACCCAACAAAACACATTGAGTTTCAATAAAACAACTTCTCCAAATCATTCCTTGTTTTGCACCCAAAACGCTTTGAAAACCCCACTTGAACACCATATTCATAAAAGTATTTATCAAAACAGAATCCGAAACACCCTAAAAATTTCTTTAAACTCATTAAAAGAGTTATAAAACAATCCCCATAAGCCTCACATAGAATACCCATGTAAAACCCTCAGTTCAACACCAAATTGATACTCAAAAACCGTTTTCTTAACAAACGTCACCCAAACCAATTTCACAGCAACAACCAAAGAATAATAACATTTAAAACATTATTTTCAGACACAATACATTTTAATAAGGTCAACTAAATAATTAAATATAATCCTTTAATCAACCAATAAAATATTTATATGAAAAAAATCAAATTTCACATGAAATTGACCTTAAAATTCACTTGCATTACAAACACCACTAAAACCAATATTTTAAGCACCAAATCAATGGGTTAAACATGAAAACATAATAAACATTGTAGATATGCTACAAGTATTTCATTAAATGTGGAATCACCTACCTTTTATGTCAAAACCCTCAAAACATGGTACGAAACATAAACTGCACCACCACCGCACCTTAATGAAGTGAAATCAAACCTAAAACAACAAAATTGGACAAAGAAAACCCGATTTTAAACCCTAGGTTAGAAACCATACCTCTTGGTTATTTGGAACTTCATGGAAAAGGGAAGAAACCCCAATCAAATAGAATGAAGCCCTATGCAAGTCGAAAGAGGAATGGAAGAGACTCACTTACTTGAGAGATCTTGAAAAATCACCCCAAATACACAAGTAGCTGAAATTTAAACGAGTAAAAACATCAAGGAAAGTTCTAATAAGGATGAGTATGTCATTTATAAACTGGAATGGAGTAAAAATATTATGAATTTAGAGAGTTATGATGGAAATAACTTACCTCCTCAAGTATAACTGATTTTAGAAACCCTACGAAGTTCTGCACTCAACCACGATGAAGAAGAGCTCCAAAAAGGGAGGAGAGAGATTGGGAACGCGGCTGGGTTAATTGGGCTTGGGTGAGGCTTGGAATAACCTAAAAATCATTAAACATGAATATGTTATTAATTAAACAAATTTAATTTTTAAAACTGGAATTGGGCTTCCGGGCAGGCCCAATCCCTTAAATAATAACCCATATACACATTTGTTATGGATTTCTAAAGGCTCCAAATTGTAATAGTGGTGTTAACATGTCATGGGAGGACATTTAGGAATTAGAATGGATGAAAAATGTTGAAAAATGAAAACGTTATAAAAGAAACAAAATTTATTTTTAAATATGGAATTGGGCTCACTGTTTGACGCAATTCATGAAAATTCATATATTCCTCCATAAAACCTTTAGAAACCCCCAAAACAAAGCATGAATGGAAAATAAATTAAACATACCATTAAAATAAATTATTTATGTGACAACCTATATAATAACCAATAATGTTGTCCTTTATGTGTTCTGTTGAAAGCACTGATAAAGAGTATCTTTATGAGTGAATTTAGTCGCACTGATAAATTTGAAAACTATAGTGTAATGTTGCATCACACTGCATCACTAGAAACATGTTTTGTGTGATGAAACAACACACTAAATCAGTATAAAAATATTGAAATTACTAAAATATGATACAAATAGAAAATTTAAATGAAGTAATTTTTTTGACACAAATATATGATAAGGTAAACACTATTATATAGTATGGAAAATATTTTTTTATCACAATTAATGAAAATTTTGATTAAAATGGTGCACCTGGAGTCATACCAATCACACCGTGAGTCTAATTGTTTTGTGAAAAGTTACTACTTTTCACAAATAAATTATTGTTCATTTTTCTATTGTAAGAAAATAATCAGAATGTGTTTTCTTAGTTTTGAGTTTGATAGTTTTTTTATTGATTGAAATTAATGTCTGTTTTGAATAAAAAGACTCACTTGGAGTCATCCTAGTCACACCATGTGTATAATTGAGTTGTGGATGATCCCTAAAAATAAAAAATTAGGTATGAATTATTTCATTAAATTAACAAAACAATACCAAAGCATTTTCTTGGTTTTTAGTATGTTTGTTATTTTCTTCACTAAAATTAATGTCAATTTTGAATACAAAAGTCTCACATGGAGTCACACCAGTCACACCATACATTAGATTATGGTGCATAGATATTATATATATAAAAAATGACTCATGGATCATTAACCATAATTATAAAAGTAATCATGATGCATTTCATCAATTTTGAGTACACCACGTGTGGTATTTTGTAAAATGGAATTTTAAAATGGAAACAGGCACTTTGAGCCATATAGGTAGCATCGTGTGTGGGTTTGAAATGAGACTAATTCATACACATCAGAAATTATTTACAAATCATTTTCACAAATTATTAATACAATTTGAGTGTTTTTTATTGGTTTTAAGTGAGTGATAATTTTTAATATTAAAATATCAATTTTAAACTGATAACAGACACTTGGAGTCATACCAGTCACACCATTTGATAGATTGTATTGCGACTGATCCCCACACATCCAAAATGAAATATGGATTGTTTCCCTTTTATAAGAAAAAATCTAAATGTGCTTTATCAATTTTGAGCATGTCATCTTTTTCCCTAAAATTAATGTAAAATTTTAATAAAAAAGACACACTAAGAGTCATACCAGTCACACCATGCATCAGATTGAGGCATGGATGAATGATACATGACCCAAATGATTCATGGATCATTTTAATAAAGTATCAAAACAATAAGAATTCATTTCCTTGGTTTTTATTATCCCACAAGTACTTTTTAATAAAATGACATTTTAAACTAGAAACACAAACTTTGATCCATAAAGGTGGCATTGTTTGTGGGTTTGACATGATATTGATTCATAATCATCATTAATTAATTATGAATTGTTATCCAAAATAATCAGAGAAATCTGAGTATGTTTTCTAGGTTTTAATTGAGTGACACTTATTTGCAAGAAAATTTCAATTTTAAACTGATATGTGATGCTTGGAGACATACCAGTCACAACATGCATCAAATTTGGCGAGGTTAACCCCTAGCCATCAAAAATGACATATAGATAATTGTAATAAAGTACCAAAACAATATAAATTCATTTTATTGGTTTTGAGTATGCTAGTTTTTCACTAAAATTGATGACAGTTTTGAATAAAAAAATTCATTTATAGTCATACTAGTCACATTGTGAGTCAGATTCAGGTGTGTCTAAATGATAAACATAAAAAATGATTCATGGAACCTTGTCATAATGTTTAGAAATAATCTTAATGTGTTTCTTCTATTTTGATTATGCCACCTGGGTTTTTTACTAAAATTTCATTTTAAACTAGAAACATAGACTTTGAGGCATACAGGTGGAATCATTTGTGGGTTTGACATGATACTGATGCATACACATCACAAATGATTTATTTAAAAAATTATCAATATAATACAAGAACATTTGCTCAGTTTTTTGTGAGTGACCCTTTTTTTTAATAAAATGTCAATTTTAAATTGATAACAGACACATGCAGTCATACTGGTCACATGATGGGTCATATTTAGTTATCAATTATCCCTACGTTTCAAAATTGATTTATGGATCGTTTTTTCTAAAGTACCAAAACAACTCTTATAAGTATTATCAGTATTGATTAAGTCAATAGTTTTTTGACTAAAATTAATGTCAGATTTGAATTAGAATGATGCACTTGGAGTCATACCAGTCACACCATGCATCAGATTGAGTCGCAACATAATGTTAGATAACCCAAATGAATCATGTATTATTGTACTAAATTATCAAACCAATTGTAATTCTTTTCCACAGTTTTGAGTAAACCATATGTGTTCATTAAAAATATATCATTTTTAACTAGAAACACCTACATTGATCCATATAGTTGGCATTGTGGATGGTTTTTACATGAGACTAATTCATAAACATAAAAAATGTATTGTGAAATGTTTTCCCAAATTATCAAGACAATATGAGCATGTTTTCTCAGCTTTTAGTGAGCGCCACTTTTTTGTATTGAAATATCAATTTTAAACTTATAACAAATACTTGGATTCAAACTGACCAAACCATGGGTCATATTTTGGTTTGGATGATCCCTATATATCACAAATGTTGTATGTATCATTTTACTAAAGTATCAAAACAATATGAGTGTGTTTTCTTTGTTTTGAGTATACCACCTTTGTTTTTTACTAAAATGACATTTTTATGGGAATGACTCAAAATGGATTTTATCTTAATTGACACACATTGTGTGAAATTTTAAACAATTATTCCAAAACAAATTCATGGTATGATCATTATTTAACTACATTTCTCAAAAATTTTATTGTTTGCAATACATTTCTTCTTATCCTACTCGAACTTTCTCTTTATCTCTCCCACCTCCTCTATGTTGTTCTATGACTCTGAATCTACCTCCACCTCCTCCTCCACCTCCACCTTTACCTACGCCTCTGCCTCCACCACCACCTTAGTGATCTACCAAAATTTTTATTGTTAGTAGGTCAGTGCATCTAAAAAAACTGATTTCTTTCGTTACTACTCCCCTTGAGAAAGAGATAAAAAAATAATATATAATAATTAAGACACTAACTCTTTACAACCCAAATATCTTTCAAACATAGATCACAAACATAAAAATTAACCACCTAAATTTGTTTTTGGCATACAATCAAACAAAAAACACACTACCCAATATTTTATAAGAAAATTTATTTATGATTTTTAGTTACGCTTTTGTTAGAAATCTTGATAGTACTAAGAAAATATAAACAAATAAATGATTATGAAATACATGTAATTAAATCGTAATTACATTCTGAAATTACATTTTGAGGGATGTTGGGATTTTATTTCTTTATGATTTCCCTCAAAAATTTGAAAACATAATATCCATAATCAATTGAATTATCTTGTTTCAGACACTATAAATATATTGACCAAAATATGTAAATTGATTTTAAATGTTTTTATAGATAAATATTTCTATATATATATCTGATTTTTTACATTTTTAGTAATCAATAGGATTGATCTTATATGAAATTGACTTCATTCCAGGATCTAGGTTGTATTTAGTAACTACCTAGTAATAAAATAATTATCAATAAAACATAAAACAAACATTTAATTCAATCTTTAACAATAATATGTTAATTTTAGTATATTACTAATTCACTATACACATCACATGTGATCGGTTGGTTGGAAATCCTTGCATTGAATCCAAAAAATCAATATTCGAGGTATGTATATTGACTACTATCAACATCTAGTGATTCATAAATAAATATAAAAATTAAGTAATGAAAAAAAATTAAAAATGGAGTCTATTTAATTAGATCATAGAGTTTTACCCTTACAATGTAGGGATCAAAAAGAGTTTTTCATGTGACACTTTTTTATTAAACTATTTGAGTAGCCCATATTTTTTCTGCTTAATTTCATCCCCATTCAATGTAATTTTTGGCATAGAAATGATATAGGGATTAATGAATCCAAATAGTTTATCCCATGATATTCCCATTATACAGTTGTAATATAATAAGTTGCACGAAATATGAATAGTTGTTAACTTTAATAAACATATTTTTCTTACTATTTTGGAACAACGCTATGATTCAATATCAATAAACACATTTATCCTCATTTTAACCCCAAGATAACTAGAGAACATTGAATTATTTTGGTCAATAGGTTGACGATGTTTATTCTAAACAATCTCAAATTTTATACCCTGAATTATATCTGTGATAATTTTATTCAAAATGGTGATCTTGCATTGTTCTTATTTTTTTCATTTATTTCATCAAAATATTATTGATCCTCTAATAAAACTAATTTTTCATCATCAATAGTGTTTTCTTTCTAGAGATTGGAAAATCATCATGTCTAGAAGAAATCATCTGCTTGAGTATTGAAACATTTAACTTATCTTCAATAACAACAATTTAGCACCCATCATGCATAAAAGTCCACAATAACATGCATCATGTATGAAAATTGTCACTGTCTTGAATATAGATATAATAATTTGATATATATTAAAACTAAAATCCAATGCCTTTATTTAATCCGTCATCAAATTCCTAATTTCCTTCCATCACTTGTTGATGGACTTGAGGCTACTAATTCCCTCTTTAAATCTACCCTTCCTCCCATCACTGTTCTAGAGATATATCATCAATGATGTATGGAAACACAATGATTAGAGGAAGGATTAATTGAATCTGGGAGTCCAATAAATTATCAGGATATAGAATACAATCAAGAGTCAAATTATTAACTTGTCCAAGGAACTTTCACTAATGGAATTACTGAAAAGTATGCTCAATTGAAGAGGAATTGGAATACATCCACTCTAATTGTAAGGACCCGACCCTAGTTCCGCGGAGTTGGTGGATTATATTATTACATTAGAATATTAACATGGAATATTTATCCCTAAGGACCGAGTAGATTTGTATATTTAAAACTGTATACATAAAAATTCAACATTACTACTTGAAAAGAAATATAACATATAAATTCCTTTTAAAACATACATATCTCCAAGTATATCCCTACAGTTCCTTCATAATATACATTTTCAAATCCATGAAAAAATAATCCATAAGAAAGGGGTGTGTTAAAATACTCAGTAAGGGTAATAAATACAGTAGAAGATATCATAATAATAAGCACAAGGTGTGGTGAATAATTAAAAACACATTCCTTTTAAAATAAACATGAACATAAATTGACATGAATAAGAGATGAACAAATAATTTCATAATAATAAATAATCATGGGTATTATTCTAGTTAAATAACCATATGAACTATAAATGACTAATTTCCTAATTAGGGAATCTTTATTGTGGAACAAGATAACTTTACCATCCATGCCTCATGCCAAGACTTTAAATATTCATTTTTTCATGGTCGCGTGCTAAGACCATAGTGTGTCCTATGAGACCTACCGACGCACCAAGAGGCTATATCAGTACCCAACGAAAACATACTAAGTCCAATTAATTCATATTATATTTGTGGATAAACATAAAAAACATATATATTATTATTTAAACTAACATATGAAATGTAAATAACTTTCCTTGAACATAAACATAAACACAAACCATTCAATGTAAATTGGTGAATAGTATCAAGATAGAACATCCATATTCAAACTAATCAAAAACATCTCAAAAATATAGTTTATATGATATAATATGATATAAATTTCTATGAAATACCTGATTCATCAAATTAAGTTGACATAAATTAATATACTTTTAAATGAGACCATCGATAAATTCTTAACAAAATAATCCCTAAACATTCCAAAGTATCGCATACTACATTGAATAATTAAAATCATAATCCCTTAAAATATCATATGAATATGGAAAATATTGATATGATATATAAAAAGAAATTATATAAACCACATGAATGTAATATGTGGTGAACAAGTCATATATCTCATAAATGATAAAGTGAGACTAAAAAAATTCTTTTTTACTTTGTAAAGAAGAATTGTTTGGAAAAATCATTTGTATTTTCCATGAAATAAGATTGTAAAAATTTATATCCCAAAAAAAAATTAAGGACATTTAGATTTAATTTGAGGCATAAATGATGTCTCACTGAAGTTAAATCATGTAAAAAGTGTTTTTAAAGAATCTTTAGTATTAAAACATTTTAGTGCTATTTAAGAAAATCATTAAAGAGATTTTAATGTGCAAAGGCATGTTTTATTTTATAAAACCAGAAATGATCCAAAATAGATTTTTAGTGATAAAATTTATGATTTTAGATATAAAAATAAGTTTTGAAATATATTATATAGTGAACATCAATATAAGTAATAATTCAAGAAGTTCCTTGAATCAGGGATGCATTTAGCATGAATTTTTTGAAGATTATTTTAAACATGTAACTCCACATAAAGTAAAGAATTATTATGATTGGTAAATTTATATATAATATTTTCATATAATTTATGAGTAGTATATAAGAATAAATAATAATTTCATTTAGGTGAGTAGACAATAAGAGCAACCCAAATGAAAATGGTGGTTCAGGTAGAAAATACTTACAACATTGTAATCAATTGAATCATATGACCAAAAATTATTAATCATTATATGATAAATTTAATATCATTAATATAAAAATTTTAATTACATGAAACATCAATTGGAAGTATAAATACCTCATACACAAGTAATAGTAGTGAATACAGAATATATCACAAAAATTGAAGTGAGATGAAGAGACCCTTACCTTAAGTCTGAACGTGTTCTACATGTGATTTAAATGACCTCAATAATCATATTTAAGTTCATAAATTAATAAGTCTAGAACCTATATAACATTTAATTGATTCATTATAACAATATTAGGTTCATTAAAGGAATTTTGATGTGTTATGAGATTCAATTTCATTGTTTGGGAGCATTTTCTTCCTTGGTTTTCATGATCGGTTTACTTATATTCATGTATGGATAATCATGTAGAATGAGAATGGTTGTCTAGAAAAGATGTTATATGTTATTAGTGAACAACCATAATATTATATTATTACAAAATATCATTTGTTTTATGGGAGTGAAGATGAATTATTATATAAAACATTAATGACAATTATTTGGGTCAATTGGCGGGTTTTTGATCCCAAAAAAATTATTTTGATTTATAATTTAATATCACGTGTAAAAAAGGATTATAGAACATTAAATAATTTATAATACATATATAAATGTCTTATGAAACCATAAATATGGTTTCATTATAATAATTAAATATGGTAATAGAAATTGAAAACCTGTCATCCTTGAATGTGATAAATTAACACATATCAGATGGTGTTTTCATTTCTAGTATAAATAAATAGGAAGGGAGAGAGGATGAAGAATTATTAATTTATTATAACAAAATATAAACACATGTAAGGTATTGGATTAATAACAATATTTGGATGAAAGGATTTTTTGGAAGAAAAATAAATGAAAGGAACCTGATGTAAAAGAAATGAAATGCGTAATTTACCTCTTGAAGTAGTCTTCCTTGATAGCCTCTATTGGGGAGAGGTTTTGGTCTATTTATGATACCAAGAGCTTATATAATTTGGTGAGGATCTTGTGAGGATATTTTAATAGAATTTTGGCATGGAACAAGTCTTGTTAGGAGTAAAGATAAAAGAGGAGTGTGGGTCGTTTTTATAGTGGAGGAGAGGATGATATTATTTATATTCCAATCATTTGTTTATTATTTTTGCATTAGACAAGAAATAGAGATTATTTAATGATTAAAAATAGTAATAAGTGAATGTGAGTTCAAATTAAGGGTGATTACATCACCCATGATTCTAGGAATAGTGAATTTGACTGATAATGTATATAAACAGTAAATTACCATATTTTACTATTCAAAAAAATTCGAGTATCTCGGAAGAATCCAAAATATTAACCCTAAATATTTATTGATGTACAGAATTCAAAAAAGAACTCAATTTTTTGAGAATAATTTTATAGATATTTTTAAATAAATTTTTAAATAAAATCCTAATGTATTCTTAAAATAACAAATATCAAACTATAATTCGTTTTATATCACATTATAAATTAATCAAGATCTTATTATCTTATAACATTAAGAAAATAAAATAAAAATATGATTTACTATTTATAAGGGTCATATTAGTATTCATACTACTAGTCATCTGTGTATGTTACTATTCAAAAAAAATTATGTTTGTATTATCAGAATCTAAATATCTTATTGAACACAACCATGTATGTTAGTTTTTCGAAATTAAAATCATAGAGATGGTAAAATTATTTTTATGGGGTACGTTATGACAAAGTGGTGTTTCATAGAGACTCAAGGTTTCATTCATTAAATGTTATATTTATTTTCAAAATACAAGGGTTTTACATTCTCTAATCATTACAAAAATTTCATCCATGGAAAACACAGAATGTTACCTCATAAAAAGGATTGGGTTGATCTTTATTATAATTTCTTTAGGATCCCATGTTGCCTCTTCGATTATATGACTTTTCTAATGTATCTTTACGAGTGGAGTTGTCAGGTTCCTGAGAACCTATTCATTAGTGTCCATAATCAAGATAAGATCTTCATAGTATGATAGGTTAATTTCATATTCTATTCCTGCATACGTGAGGACATGCGTTGTATCTGGAATGTACTTCCTCAATAGCGAGACATGAAACACATTATGTACTTTAGTCATGCTAGGTGGAATTTCCAATAAATATTCATTAGCTACAATTCTCTCTACAAATTCAAAATATCTAATGTACCTAGGGCTAAGTTTCCATTTCATCCCAAATCTTATAACACCCTTCCTTGGAAATACTTTTAAGAAAACATGATCTCTCGCTAGAAATTCCTAATCCTTCATTCGATTATCAGTATATCACTTTTTTATTCATTTATCTAATTTGATATGGGTTTGAATAGTCTTTATCTTTCTTATTGTTTCCTCTACTAGCTCTGGGGCCACAATCTTCCTTTCTCCACCTTCATCCCAACAGGTTGTTGAACGATATCTCTTTTCATACAATGCTTCATATGGTGCCATTTAAATACATAAATGAAAAAAATTATTATAGTAAAACTCCAATAAATATAAATATATATCCCATATACCTTGAAATTCATGTGAAAATGATCTCAACATTTCCTCAATGTTTTGGATTGTTCTTTCTGATCGCCTGATAGTTTGTGGGTGGTATGCAGTACACAAATGAAGCTTAGTATCAAAATATTTCTGAAGACTTTTCTAGAGTTTTGATATATATCATGTATCATGACGAGTCATAATTGAAGGAGTTTCCCAATGAATTCTAAAAACTTCATTTATATAGACTCATTGTTGGTGATCCAATGGAAAATCCTCCCTTATAGAAAAGAAATATGAATATTTCATAAGTCGAATAATAATTACAGAAATAGAATTTTTTTCCTTTTATTTTTGGGTAATCCAGTGAAACAATCCATGGTGATTTCATCCCATTTTCATGTATGAATATGAAGTGGATTGATGACTCATCATGAATGTTGTCTTTCATCCTATACTTTCAGAATAACTAAACAACTTGATACATAATACACAAATTCGGGCTTCATGTTGTACCATGAAAAATGTTCCATCAAATATATATACATCATAGTTCTATAGGATCTATAGATAAATACAAACTATGGTCATCATCCAAAAACACCATTTTTAGCTCGGGTATAGCCAGGACATAAAGAATCATCCCAAATTTCAGAATTATATCTTCAAACATGAATTCATCCAACTTCCAATCATTCACACATTTAATTTTCTTTTGAATATTCTCATCATTAGACTATGGTGTTTTAATCCTTTCCAATAGAGATGGTTGGGAAACCAAATGAAAAAGTAGTGACGTTTCACCTTATTTGATAACTCCCATATCCATCCTCACTAGATCCATGTACAAAGGATCCTTGTCAATCCTTATTTTATTAAGAACACTATGATCCTTCCTAGTAAATGAATAGTCTACCTTATTTTTCATTCTTAGGTGGTAGTTGATTGAACAATCATACTCATTAATAAAACATCAATCCGCAATTTTGTTTGTTAGAGTATATAATTCATTAATAGCCTTTTTCATCACAAGATTAAAAAATATTTCATTCTAGGAGAAAATATGTCCATGAAATGAAAATTATTGATGCCAGAATTTACACTTTCTAAGAATCCCATATAATTCATTTCTTCTATGATTCTTTATAGTAGTGTGAAAGTGATTTTCATGATCATAGTATCTTTTAGAGCATACCAATATATCATCAATAAATACCACCACATAGTCCTCAAGATATTCTATGAAAATCATTTTCATTAGATCGATGGAGACATATGGTTTTTTAGTGAGTCCAAAAACCATACTATAAACTCATAACCCCCATACATAGTTAAAAATTGTGTATATGGAATATCGTCATTCCTTACATGAAACTGATGATATCCAGATTGAAGGTCAATATTCGAAAAAATATTGGGCTCCATGAAGTTGATCAAACAACTCATAAATGAGATGTAGGGGATACTTGTTCTTTATTGTTATATCATTTATCTTCCTGTAGTCAATTCACAACCTCATAGATCCATATATCATCTTAACAAAAAGAATAGGGTCTCCCCAAGGAGAGTCACTAGGGAGAATAAATCCTTTATCACTCAATTCCTATATTTGTTTCTTTAGTTCTACTAATTTCAGAATAGCCATTCTCTATGGATTCTTTGATATGGGCCTTGAACAATGAATTAAATCAATGGAAAACTAAATTTATTGCTCTTGAGGATGTCCAAGTAAATCCTATGGAAACTCATTAACATATTCTTCCACAAAAGTTACATCCTCTATTTGAATATTCATTTACACACCCATAGATATTTCATTAAATTCATTCATAATAATTTAATTTAGTAGAGCTATTGGGTGTGGATCCAGATAAGAATCAGGTGGTGAGGTTTCTACTAAAAAGATAAGGGATTCAACACCATTCTCAAAAACCATAACTTCCATCTTTGATAAATAGATCTTTGCTTCATAACGTGAAAGCCAACTCATTAAAAAGATTATATCAAATTTAATCAGGGGGTATGATTATAGGGTTTGCAACAAAATCACATTTATGTGTCATGATGGGGAATGATTAACGCATATTTTTTTTCAATAACATATCCCATAGAAGTATTGACTGACAACTACTTTACTAAATCAAATTGAACATGTCTAATTTTCATGGAAAAATGAAAAGATATAAAATAATGTGAAGATATAGAATGAAATAATGTATTGGATATGTTCATGGAAAAAATTAATGTACCTACCACAATATCATTTGGAACTTCAACCTCAATAATTGTGACTTTATAAGCTTGGTCTTTCATAATTTAACTTTTTTGGGAAATTTTCCTTGAAACCTAGTATAATAATTTTCATAATATCCCCTCTCCCTAAAATTGAAGCATTGAAAATTGGTAGCTTATTTATTACCCTTATAATACCATGATTGGTGGCCTTTTTCTCTACACTTGTAACAAACACCGATACCCTTTAAGAAAGTACCAAGGTGTCTCCTCCCATAATTATCATAGGGTAGAAGGTAAACTCTTCCATTATTTACCATTTCCATATTTCATTTTCTAGAGTTTTCAATTAACCTCTTCTTCTTCTCTTACATTCCCTTAATATCATAAGACTTAGAGAATTCATTTTCCATCTTGATATAACTTGAGACTATATATTAATATGATAAGAAACTTTGGTAGACTAGATCTCTTCAGAGGAATGATTTTAAACCATAAAATAATTGATAAATCTTACTCTGTGGATTACAAATGTAGTCCATGACATGTCTTTATAACCTTGTGATGTTAGATTCATACTTTGAAACATTCTCATCCTCTTTTTTATATAGATTCAGAAACTACCATTCCATATCGTTAATCTATTCCCGAGGGAAGTATTTTTATAAGATGATTTCCGTAAAATCTGTCCATTACATTTCTTATGTTTCTTCTTCCTCATTTCTGTTTTGAATTAAAGAGAACAACTGATCTGCATCTCCCAATATACAATAAGCTGCCATGAACACCTTACCTCTTTTATTACATCCCAATGAGATAAATATATTATCTAAAGAACATATCTACTACTCCTCTATGAATGGGTTTGTAGTCCCATTAAATGATGGAGGATGTTACTGCATAAAGATATCTAGAATAGATCCTCCGTGTTGTGGATCATGATGCCCTATACAGGAAAGGTTATTGTTCATATCCTAAGCCAGCTGTCCCAAAATAGTTATAAGTTCTTAGCACCAACCACAACACTAGATCTGACATCATTATCTTGCATCTAATGGAAATACCTACATGGGACATGCACATTTATGCAGTTTCCATTCCATTCACTAGGGACCATTTCTCAATAATGGAATACATTTGATTAGGTTATCAATCATAATGTATAATCTCAATGTTGAAAAATACATAGCATAACTAATATAATAATCACAAACATGGTTTCATTGAGATGAAATGTACATTTATATCCTTTATAATGGCTTGTAATGAAAATTTGAATTATCCTAACCATATCCCTTGGGAGTGCCAAACATGGTGCGTAGTAAGGTCCATTGTTGTGTATTGGGTTACCCTGGGTCATGCCTAAAATTCCTTTTTAGATATCTTACTCAAAGGTACTATGTTACGGTTTTCTCCATAGTCTACATTTTCTAAATCTAGTTTCTAGGTTTTCTACTAAAATTGTTATGCACAAACTATACGGACCCGACCCTAATGTTTTAATGTTGGTGTCTTATTTCATTACATTACCATATAAACAAGGAATATGCATTATTAAGGATAGAGTAGTTTGGTATAATTGGAAACATGATAAATAAATAAGTTTTACATTACCAATAAAAAATTAATACAACCTAGAAATTACTTTGAAAACATCCACATCCCTAAGGTTATCCCTACGATTCATTAATAATATACTTCATCACATCATAGAAAAAATAATGTAATAGGAAGGGGTGAGCTCAAACACTCATTAAGGGTATGCAATACAATGGAAGATATCATAAACATAATCATAATGCATGGTGAATAACTAAAAACACATTCCATTAAATGTAATCATGAACATACTATGATAAGAATAAGAGATGAATAAATAGTTTCATAATAAAACATATTCATGGGTATAATATTACTTGAATAAATACATGAAAAATTAATTACTAGTTTATTAATGAGGTAATGCATAGTGGGAGACACCACAAAAATACCTTCTAGGCCTCATGACAGGACCATAAATATACATTTTGTTAAGGCCTCATGCCAAACCATTGTTTGTCTAATGAGAACTACCTATGCACCAAGGGGCTATAACGGCACCCAAATAACACATACTAAGTCCAATGAATTACTATTATGAATGGGAAAAAACATAACAAAAATATATATTCATATTTAAACTAACATATGAAATATAATTATCATTCCCCATAAAATAAACATAAACACTAACCATTCAATGTAAATTTGTGAATGGTTTCATGATAGAATATCCACATTAAAACTAATTAGAAACCCATCAAAAAAATATTTTAGATGATATCATAAGATTTAAAATTATAATAAATATATGGTTCATCAAATGATTTTGACGTAAATAAAAATAGTTTTAAATGAGTCCATTGAGAAATTATTGAGGAAATAATCATTATACATTCCAAAGTGTCTCGTACCACATTGAAACATTCAAATCATAATCCCTTAGAATATCATTCGAATAAGTAAACAATTTATATGATATTTCAAAGGTAAGTACATAAACCATGTGAAAGTAATAAGTGGTGGAAAAGTCATATATTGTATAAAAGTTAATGAGAGACGAGAAAAATCTATTTTTTTACTATGGAAAGAAGAGTTCTTTTGTTAAATCATTTATATTTGTCGTGAAATCAGATTGTAAACCTATATATCCTAGAAAATAATAGGTATGGAAATTGAGAGAAAAATGGAATCATAAATTTCATCCCACTAAAGTAAAATCCTATAAAATTTATTTTTAAAGAAGCCTTAGAATTAAAATATTTATGTGTGTTTTAAGGAATTCATTACAGAGATTTTACCGTGCAAAGGAATTTTTGATTTAATAAAATCAAAAATGAAGCAAAATAGATTTTCTCAAAATGTATAAATTTATAAAGTTAAATATATCTTACTATATATTATAGATTGAACTTCAAAATTTGTAATAATTCGAGACATTCCTTGAATTAGTCTTGCATTTCAGAAGAATTTTTCAAACAATCTTAAAAAACATGAAAATCCACATAAAATAAAGAAGTAATATTATTGTTAAAAATATATTGAAAATTAAAATAGAATTTAGGAGCATTAAATAAGAATAAATAATTATTTCATTGAGGTGAGTAGATAATAAGAGCAACTCGAATGAAAATGGATGTTCTTGTAGAAAATACTCACAACTTTGTAATCAGTTGAATCGTATGACCCAAAATTAATAATCATAAAATTATACATTAAATAACAAGAAAATAAATATATTTATGATATTAAATGTAAATGGAAATTAAACATACACCATATACATGTAATAGTTGTGAATACAAAAAATATCACAAAAATGGAAGTGAGATGAAGAAACCCTTACCTAAATTGTGAAAGAGTTCTCCACATGATCTTAATAAACCGAATAAAAAGATTTATGTTTGTAAATTAATAACTCAAAAACCTCACCTTCATGTAATTGATATGTTATAACCTTATTAGGTTTAATCATGGACTTTTGATGGGTTAAGAGATTCAGTTTCATTATTTGGGAGTATTTTTTCCTTTGTTTTCATGATCGGGTTACTTTTATTAATGTATGAATAAACATGTAGAATGAGAATGGTTGTCCAGAATATAAATTTTATATTAATAGTTAATAACGTGAAGATTATTTGGTTATAAAATTTCATTTGGTTATTGGGAGTGAAGATTAATTGTTATTTAAAACTTTAATGAGAATTGTTTGGGTTAATTAACAGGTTTTTGATCATAATGAACTCATTTTGATTTATAAATTAATATCATATATAGAAAAGGATTATAGATCCATAAATAATATATAATACATATATTATAGTATGTTTCAACCATAATTATTTTTCCATTACTATAATTTAATATGGTAATAGAAATTGAAAACCTGTCATCCGTGAATGTGATAAATTTCCACATCTGAGATGGAGTTTTCATTTCTAGTATAAAAGATGGGGAAAGGAGAGATGATTAAGATTTATTCATTTATCATTAAAAGATTATAGTACATATAAGGGAATGGATTCATGACAACATTTGGATTAAAGTAGGTGAGTAATGAAAATTAAATTAAATGAACTTTAAATAAATGAAATGAAAAGAGGAATTCACCTCTTCTAGTAATCTTCTTTAAGAGCCTCTTTAGAGGATATGTTTTGGTCTTTTTCTGAGACCAAGGGCTTCTAGAATTGGGGGACGATCCTAGTAGTATATCTAAGAATATTATAGACAAGAAACAAGGCTTCAAATTAGTGAATAGAAGAGGGTAGTGTGGGTGGTTTTATAGTGGAGGAGAGGAGGGTTTGAGTATAATTTTAATAATTAGTTTATTAATTTTCCATAATAAAATAGATAGTGATGAATACTTGAGAAAAAATAGTAGTAATTTTATTTTAGTTCTAAACCAGTATGATTACATCATTCATGATTCAAGGATTATTGGATTTACCTTATAATGTACATATTCTGTAAATTACCGTATTTTACTATTCAATTTTTTTTGAGTATTTTAGAAAAATTCTAAACAATAACCCTAACCATTTTTTAATGTGTATAACTCAAAAATGAACTCCATTTTATGAAAATAATTTAATATATATGAATAATTTATTTTTCAATAAAATCATAATTTATTCAAAAAATAAAATTATAAAAATATAATTCATTTTATATCTTATTGAAAATGTAATCAGGATTTCATTATCTTATCAACTTAAGAATATAAAATAATAATATGTTTTACTATTCATAAGGGTCATATTGTTATTATATTACTATTCATAAGGGTATATTACTATTTATAAAAAATTAAGTTTTTCTTATTAGACTCTAAATATCTTGCTGAATGCTACCATGTATGTCATTTTTTCAAAATTCAAATAATAGAGGTGGTTAAATTATATCTACTTGCTAGTTTATAAAAAAGTAGTTTTTAAGAGACTAAGTGTTTAATGCATTCAATATTAAATTAATTTTCAAAATCATGTAGTGCTTTACTAATGGTCTTGATGAAATGAATCTCACCTCACCTATATTGGACATCACTTCTGTCTTCTAAAGGATTCTTCACCTTCCAATTTTGGATATTTATCTAATACACCATAAGAACCCTCCAATAATATACATACCATTAATGGATGAACATTTCAACTTATGATTACTATTTATCTATAATTTCATTACTCTTATAAATGAAATTAATCTATTCAATGTGATCATAATTTTGTTATTATGATATATTACAATAAAATATTTGAGAAACCATAAATACTTCCCATAATTTAAAATTATACCATATATCTTGAATTAGATTGAAAATTACCTATAAGAATGTCTTACATTATGAATGAAAATGAAATTATTAGTTGTAAAATATAATATTGGAGAGAGATTTCCCCCCAACTCAATCATATTCTATGACGAAACATTAATAATATGCAATGAATAGTCTAACTAAATATGATAGGAGATATAATATTTATTTTATCATATTTAACAATTGAGGCGATATCTTATTTTTTCTTTGATCATCTATTTTAATACAAACCATCGATAGAGTAATATTTCATGATATCATAAATCTTATGATAAAACGTAGTTCAAAACCATATATTTCTATATGACATACCATATGATATATAATATCAATATTCTATTGGTGAACAATGAAATCCATTATTTTATAATATATGATTTTTATATAACACAATCTGACATTTATTTATTTGATAAACTAATATATTAATAAATTTATTCATTGAAGAACAAATCTATCATACCACTTATGTGTTTTTGGGTATCAACATATGATCATTAGAGGGATAAAAAACCTAAACAAGGGCTTATTTACTTCAAGGATAAATGTGAAAGGAAACAAAGAAAAAACACATATATAATAGTTTTAATTTAGTATTTGTGGAATACATGTTTATAAATCAATGGAATATGTTTAAATTATATCATGAATGTATAAAACAAAGTATTCTATCCTGTTATAAGATGGCACTAGCCATTAATCATAGAAATATTCTCGAGAACACTTGGTTACCTAAGGAGTGGAAGCACCTTAACCTAGAGATAAATAGTGCTTAATGAAGAAGGTCTGTTTGTATATGGAATAAAACAAATGGTTAATTACAATTGGGGGATCTTATCTCTTTATAGGTACTCTATATGTAATAATGAGTACCTTGATAATTGACTGAAATCTCATGGAAACTATTAATTTCATCACTTTAGAGAACTTTTTTCATTGAGTGTTTCAATAAGTGTTTCAAGACATCTATAATGATCCTTAGTACTTATAATTGATTATACACCATTTTTGATATGTATCTATATTTATTATTAAAATATCATAAATTTAATTCCCCCAAAAATCTACTGTGGTCATATATCATCGACATTGATAAAAGTAAATATAAGCATAAATTTTCATTCATGATTCAATGATATTACAAAATATGATATAAATATTTTTTCCATTTTGGACGTGGATAAAAAATTATGTGACATATAAGACATAAATATTCAGTCCATAAAAAGTATATTTTAATCATTTTTTTCTCAATATGGTTATTGACCATGTTAGATGAGTTTTGAAATTATTTTTATTCTATTAATTATTTATCTCTATATTTTCATTAGTAATTCATAAATCACATCTTATAGCTTTCTTTGATCAACAATACAACCTTGTATAAATCACTTACTTTTTAGAAATACAGTATTTATTTGTGGTTTTGTATTTTTACGTCAAATTTGACCACTGATTTTTCAATTCAATCCAATCTAGGAATTCTTTTAAAAAAAATTTAGTAGAATTTTCCCAGGAAAGACATTCCCCATCACTCATTGTAACCAATGGTTAATGTTTAATAAAAATATTTAATTAATTAAAAAACCAAAATCACACAACATATGTAACACCCCAAGCTTCTACGATACGCTTCTCTTTGAATAATGCAATAGTATATGTTGTACGCAACATCGAGTTCTAACACACACCACAACCGATAAAACTAGCCGTTATGACTAGTAATATGTACATTTTGAAATTTTATCAATCAAAATAGACTTAATTTTTGGATTCATATTATCGAATTTATCCTAAGGTGTAATTTTGGTACTTTTCCGATAACTTTATTATTTTGATTAATAGTGAAAATTACTAAATTTTAATTAAAAAAACTTTTTTAATCAGAATAATTAATAGTGATAAATTATGAATTTGAGTGGTTTTAAAGTATATTTAGAATATAGTTTTACCATTTAATATAAATTTGGTCATTGTACATAATTTCACAATTAAACCGAACATAAACAAGTATCAATCTTTTGATAGTTATTAAATCTTAAAAACACACTTTTTGTTTTGATAGCGGGAATTAATTTTAAATTAATTTCTGCTAATTCTGTGTTTTGAATTTGGAAAAATGGATTCCATATTTGGAATTAGGATTTTAAAATTGTGTAAATTGGTATCTTTTATTTTTAGAAATTTTGACTAATTACTTCGGTAAATATTTTATTTACCATGGTCAAAGGTTAAATCCGGTAAATGAGCATTAAACAATAATATTATAATAATAAAAAATTACCCTAAAACGTGTCCTAACCTTATTGGATGATACATTTCCGACCATGGGCATCATTTGGGAGATTTTGGGACCCCATGGTGCCACTTTTAAGTGATAGAGACACTTTATTTTAATTAAGTTAAAATGAATACAAAAATGACACAAGCATATATCTTTTAGAAAAACATTTTTTACATAAGGTTATATATGTTAAAATTTAGACTATAAATATTCATTAGAAAAATAAAAATATTTCCTACATAATGGTATTTTATTTATAATTTTTAGACATTAAATTTTTCAATCGATTTATGACACAATGGTGATGCAGTAATTATGATAATAGTGAATAATTAAATTTATTGATATTGTAGATACCCAAATAAATAAAATTTGAGACTTTTTATGAATTACACTAATTTTATAGGTTAATAAGACATGTTAGGAATTATTTAAATAACTTCTTTCGAAGTAATATTTCTGTTATGAGTTTTAAAAAAATCAATTATTGAATAGTGTCAAAATTGACATAAAAGAGTTTTTAAAAATAATATTATATTATTAATTGATATTAATTTCCTAAAAATCTGATGTTCTGCCAAGAGACATATATCATGATAGGTGTATCATAAATGGACCACTTGGGGGTCTCTTGGATGTATATAGTATGTTTATTAGGCATATAATATAAAAATACAAATGGACATTGTAAAAGTGAACCTAATTATCTAAGTGTTAATACTTAATGATAAGGTAAATATAATAACCCAAACCTATATAAATTCTATTGGTTGAGTTTTTTCCGACCCATAACCACCTAAAAATTTTAATAATCCACTTTGTATCCATTAGAAACTGAATATGAATTTATTGTAAAATAATATTTCTAGCTTTTCCAAAGGTACCCCTCACCCCTCTTATAAAAGGGCACTCTCCCTTCCCATTAACTCACACCTTAAAATCCTTTTGGTTCGTAAAACCTCTACCCAAATACTCTCTAAAATTCCCTCACTTCGTCCTAATGGCTTTAATTTAGTCATAAAGCCAACCTATGATCCCTTTTAATCAAATCAAAATGAAGAACCCGAAGAAGAGGTAATGATTTCACCACCCTTTTCCAAGGTCCTTTCTTCTTCCACTTCTTCATTCTTTTTATTACCATTCTACAATAATAACTACAATATCTTATATATAATGTGATTTTATTATAAATATGGTACAACCATAATCATTATTCTATCCATCCTTTGAATAACATGTCACCATACATGCGTACGTACGACTTACCGTCTCCACGTCGTGGTGTAATTGTTATTCAATAAATTATTTTTTGGATGGGTATAATAATGATGTTTAACACATGTAAATAATAAATATAACATGATAATTATTATTTATAAATGATATACCATCCAATTATATATTATTTTAATTATAAAATAATGATAGTGTCGCTCGTGCGTACGTACTGACTACCTTCTCCACGAACGCGATGAGATTAATTCTCCATCATATACATTCAAGTATAATTCTCATTTGATGGTTAATAATAGTATATAAGGACATGATATCATTCTGGATATTATTAATATACATCCTATCCATGAAAAACATAAATTACATAACAAAACATATAAAAGAAAACGAGTAAGTTAACACCCGAAAAAATGATAATACTAAGATATTATTAACAAATCAATGTTAAAAGATCATATATGATATCATATTAATGTATTTGATTCTTGAATAATTTAATAACAATTATTTCACCATTATATTGGAGGATAACCTACCCCAACCAAGGAAAAGTACAAGGTAAGGGTTTATTTCGAAATCTCTTCATTATCCGAGGTTGTTTATACAAAATAATATATTGGGACTTCTTTTTCATCCACATCCATGTTTCATAAAAATGTATTTTAAATTTTTTTTACTATCTACTATGATATGGGTTAAAGTTATTTATACCCTTGTTTGACTTTCTATAAGAGGTTTATAAAATACTCTTTCTGTCGTTTTCCAAACAAGGTTCTTTTTAAACTTTTCAACAAAATTAAAGTAAAAATGTTTTTTTAACTTATACAGCGGGTGCGGCTATTTTCTGCCATTATAAAATCTTCGAAGCTTCCATTACAAGCTTATAAGAATTTTTTCAATGAAAATTTTTTATTTTATAAATATATGACTCTTAAATGATTTGAAAATAGAAAAAGATAATTCTCTAAAAAGAGTTTTGATTTCATCTATGTCAACATACTTTGATGGATTTTACGCTTATTTGAAGTTGATTTATTACGATACAAAACATCTATATTTTATTGAATGTTTTTTGATATGTTTGAATGTGAATGTGCTAATTTATACAAATCATGGTTTATGGTGAAATTATTGACATTTCTTATGTTAGTTTTAATACGAATGTTTATGTTATGTTTAAACCTTTTCATATGGTAATGTATTGGACTTAATATGTGACAAGTGGAGCCTAGTATAGCTTCTCGATGCATCAGTAGGTCTCATGAGACAAACTAGTGTCTTGGCACAAGGCCTTGGAAAAATCTTATTTGTAGTCTTGGCACGAGTCCTTGGCTACGTGGTAATGATAGTCTAGCATTATGCATTCTATCATTTTGAAAGTGGTTATTAATATTGCATGTGATTATTCGATTAGTAGAATATCCATGTGAATAATTAAATGGCATTATTTCATTTTATTTTTTCCATACTATGATGATGTTCAAGCTTAAAAGGCTTTTGTTTTAGTTATACACTTCCTTAAATGTTTATTCTTATTTATGAATGTTTCTGCTATATTGTTATCCTTACAGGGCATTTGAGCTCACCCCTTTTGTATGATTTATTTTTCCCAAGATGTGAAGAAGTAAATTATGAATGACCTATAAGGATATTATGAGATGATAATAATGTGGTCTATGGAGACAATATGTTGTTGTAGTAGTTTTTTACTTTAGGATGTAATGTAAAACTTTATGAATATATCTAGTGTTTCCAAGGCTACTAAACCAATCGGTCTTTCGAGATTTGATCTTTCTTGTGATCATGCCAATTTTATTTAATAATGCACCAACTCTTGGTAACTGGGGTCGGGGCGTTATAGTTGGTATCATAGGAAGATTAGTACAAACCATGGAAGCTAGATTTAGTTAAACTCTGATTAGAGCACGTAGACCTAAGATGAACTTTGAGGATTAGCGTAGAAGAACATCCTAGAATTTTGGTATTGTAGATATTTTGTGAGTTTTCCAAGCAATACATCCCTATCGGGATATGAGAAGGTAGAGGCACCTCTGTCATAGATGTACCTAGGGGTAAAACCCAAAAACACCGCTTTGAGCTAGACTCGAACGGGAACTGGTGCACGACAACGATCCTTGCTGCACTATTGGTTACGACACTCCTAGGGGATATGATTAGGATAACTCTCATTTTCATTAAAAATCATTATGAAGGGTTTATGAGTATATATTTCCTCAAAGAAAACATTTATATGATTATGGATTATATCCACAAATAGTTCAATTTATGTTAAGTGTTTTATAAGTATGGAATTATGTATTTTGATTTATAAACTAATCTAGTTTATGACATTGTTTAGAAATGAATCTTAGTGGAAGAAATGAAAACTGTATCAATGCACGCACTCCTTGTAGGGATTTCCCTCCTACTAGACAATTATAGTGGAGTTGGTGATGCAACTGGTGCCGATCGGCTAATTACTATACTCGGACAACTCACTCAGGTTATGAATAATAACCTTACCCGTATAGAGCACCCTGATCCGCAGCGTGGAGGGTCAATGTTAGATCTATCCATGAGGCAACAACCACCAATGATAAATGGGAGTACAAATCCCCTAGTAGCCGAGCAATGGATACATTTCTTAGAGAAAATATTTCAGGCTTTGGGGAGTATTGAAAGGGAAAAAGTTATCATGGAAGTTTACCGCCTCACTGGAGATGCTGAAAAATGGTGGTCATTGATTCAAAACACGAAGCAAGATGATGAAGTATCAAATATGGAATGGAGGGAGTTCAAAGATATATTTTTAGAAAAATACTTTCCTCGTGACCATCGAGTAGACATGGAAAGGCAATTTCTGAGTCTGAGACAAATGGAGGATGAGAATGTCGCAAAGTATGAGGCTAACTTAACAAGGCTAGAAAGGTATGTTAGAGATTATATACATAACCCAAGAAGTAATATTGATCATTTCTTTAATGGGTTAAAACCATTTCTCCATCGAGAATTAGTCTCACAATCCTTCTCGTCGTACGAAGACATTGTCGCATGTGCTATCAAGACAGAAAAGGAATTCTCTAAGTCTTATGACATTAAATCAAAGTAAGAGAAGAAGAGATCTACGGATCCATATGTGAATGGAAATAATGGTAAGAAGGGAAAGGTTGAATATCAATACTATGGTAAATGTGGGAAGAAACACCCCGGTACTTGCTTGAAGGGAATGGGCGTCTGTTACAAATGTGGTGAAAAATGCCACCAAGCTTGTGATTGAAAAGGGAAAAAGGATGCTACCAATGTTTAGTGCTACAATTGCAGGGATATGGGACATTATGCAAATTAATGTCCTAATCGTCAGGGCAACTTACCTCAGAAAAGGCCAAGGGATCAAGGACAAGCTTTTGCTATCACTACTGCTGAGGTAGAAGCTCCAAAAGGCGTGGTGGCAGGTAATTTAATGGTTTCCTCATGTTTAGAAAATGCATTATTTGATTCTGGAGCATCGCATTGTTTCATGTCTTCTCAGTTTGCTAATAAAATTAGATATTTCCAAATTTATTTAACAAAGGAGTATTCAGTTAAAACTCCTATGGGAAGTATCATTTCAATATGGTTTTGTGAATCAGTCCCCATTAGAGCACATAAATGTTCATTATCAACTGATCTCATCATCATAACTATGATTGAGTTTGATATAATACATAGTATAGATTGGATTTCGGACTATGATGCGAATATTTATTTTAAAAAGAAGGAGGTTATGATTTTTGATGATGATGACAAGGAACACCTTATCTTTAGAGCAGAATCGTCACTACCTAATCGTTATCTAGATCCACCCCCAGTAGCTCAACTAAATTTAATTATTGGGGAGGAAAAGAATTAAATGACTATGGGTGAGGAAAGTAATGTTCAAATAGAGGATGTACCTATTGTGAATGAATATGTAGATGTATTTCTGGAATATTTACCTGGAAATCCTCCAGAACGAGAAGTTGAGTTTTCCATTGATTTAATTCCTGGATCAAGGCCGATATCGAAGACCCCTTATAGAATGGACACTGTAAAATTAGTTGAACTAAAAAACCAACTATAGGAATTTAGTAAAAAGGGATTTATTCTCCCTAGTGTTTCTCCATGGGGAGCCCTAGATCTTTTTGTTAAAAAGAATGATGGATCTATGAAGTTATGTATCGACTATGGGGAGATCAATGCTATAACAATAAAGAAAGAGTATCTCATACCTCGCATTGATGGTTTATTTGACCAACTGCGTGGAGCTCAACACTTTTCAAATATTGACCTTCGACCTGGATACCATCAGTTGTGTGTAATGAAGGAAGAAATTCTGAAGACAGCTTTTCGAACCATGTACCGGCATTATGAGTTTACTGTAATGCTTTTTGGATTGACTAATGCACCCTCTGTATTCATGGATCTTATGAATAGTGTTTTCAAAGAATATATCGATGAATTTGTGGTGGTATTTTTGATTATATCTTGTTATAACTAAAAGCTACGAAGATCATGAAAGTCACTTGCGTATTATCCTGAATACTCTGAGAGGACATGAATTATATGGGAAGTTTAGCAAGTTTGAATTCTGGCTTCATGAGATTTCTTTTCTTGGCCATATTGTCTCTAAAGATGGAATCTCTGTTGATATTTCTATGAGCAAGGCAATCGAAGAATGGCCAGAACCTACGAGTATAACTGAGGTACGCAGTTTTATTGGTTTGGAAGGTTATTATCGACGTTTCATCCAGAATTTTTCCCGATTGGCTAACACATTTACGAAGCTCACATGTAAAGGGGTTTAATTAGTTTGGACAAAAGAGTGTGAAGAATGTTTCTAAGAACTGAAGAGAAGATTAGTCAATGCTCATATATTGACCCAACCATCGAGGAATGATGGGTTCGTTATTTATAGTGATGCATCGAAGAATGGACTTGGTTGTGTCCTTATGCAGAATGATAGTGTTGTTGCCTATGCATCATGACAGTTGAAAATTCATGAGAAAAACTATCCTAATCATGATCTCGAGTTAGCAGCTGTGATATTTGCTTTGAAGAAATGGAGGCACTACCTCTATTGTGAAAAATGTGAGATTTATACTGATCACAAGAGTTTGAAGTATATTTTCTCACAAAAAGAACTCAACATGATGCAAAAGAGATGGCTTTAATTACTCAAGTATTATGATTTCACGATACACTACCACCCGGGGAAGGCAAACAAGGTGGCAGATGCTTTGATCAGAAAAGACCATGGAGTTTTGAACAATATGAGAATTGAAAGGGATCCAATTTTCATTGATCTAGTGAATATGGACTTGGGAATAACCAGAGAAGGTGAAACATCAATTCTTTTTCAAATGGTTGCTAAAAAATCTTTACTAGAAAGGATTAAGAGTTCTCAAAACGATGATGAAGAATTTATAAAGAATATTAAAGCTGTGAATTATCAGAGATTCAGAGACTTTGTGTATGAAGATGGAATTTTGAAATTCGGGAAGAGACATTGTGTTCCTGATATACCTGATCTAAAAAGGGAATTGACGGATGATGATCATAGTTCAAATTTCTCTATACACCCTGGGAGCAAAAAAATGTATAGAGATTTGAAGGAACATTTATGGTGGGACAACATGAAGAGGGAGATTGCTGATTTTGTGTCAAGATGTATGGTTTGTCAACAAGTGAAAGCTGGAAGGAAACAACCTGGAAGAGTCATGCAACCTCTTCCCATACCCGAGTGGAAATGGGACAATATTATGATGGAGGTTTTCATGGGGCTACTGAAGACTCCTAGAAGGAAAGATTCCATATGGGTTATTATTGATCGTCTTACCAAGTCAGCACATCTAATTTCTATAAGAGAAGATCTACCACTGGAACGTCTAGCAAGACTATATATTAATGAAGTTGTGAGACTTCATGGAGTACCTCTATCGATTGTTTCTGATTGTGATCCCCGTTTTACTTCAAGATTCTGGAAAAGTCTTTAGAAAGCCTTGGATACTGAACTTCATTTGAGCACTACCTACCACCCTCAAATAGATGGACAATCAGAACAAACTATTCAAACCTTAGAAGACATGTTGAGATCCCACTCACTTGACTTTCAGGGTATGTGGGATCAATATTTACCTCTGGTAGAATTTTCCTATAATAATAGCTTCCATTCGAGTATTCATATGGCACCATATGAAGCGTTATATGGAAAGAGATGTCGCACCCCAACCTGTTGGGATGACATTGGTGAAAGAAAATGTGTAGGCCCAGAATTGGTGGAGGAAACGATGGAAAAGGTGAAGGTAATCCAAAATCACATCAAAGCAGCTCAAAGTAGGCAGAAGAGCTATGCCGATAATCGAAGGAAGTATTTGGAATTTCAAGTCTGTGATCATGTTCTCCTAAAGGTATCTCCATGGAAGGGAGTCATATGTTTTGGTAAGAAAGGTAAATTGAGTCCCAGGTACATCGGACCTCTCTAAACTCTAGAACTAATTGGGGCAGTAAGTTACCGATTGGCACTGCCGCCAAGTCTCTCCAAAGTTCACTATGTGTTCCACGTATCTCTATTGAGGAAATACATGCTTGACCCAATGCATGTACTCACCTATAAAGAATTGGAACTAGAACCCGATCTGTCTTATTGCAAAGAGCCCGTCAGGATTCTTGATACGAGAGAACAAGTACTGACAAACTGGACGACACGTCTGGTAAAAGTTTTGTGGAGAAACCATAAGATGGAAGTGGCAACATGGGAACCCAAGGAACTTATGATGAAGAACTAACCGAGTCTTTTCATGTGGTAGTATTATAGAAATTTCTAGGAAAAAGTTATTTGATTGAGGGTAGAATGTAATAACCCAAGCTTCTACGGTACGCTTCTCTTTGAATAATTCAATAGCGTGTGTTGTACGCAACATCGAGTTCTGACACACACCACTACTGATCAAACTAGCCGTTATGAATAATAATACCTACATTTTGAAATTTTATCTCTCTAAATGGACTTCATTTTTGGATTCGGAGTATCGAATATATCCTAAGGTGAAATTTTGGTACTTTTCGGATAAGTTTAATATTTTGATGAATAGTGAAAATTACTAAATTTTAATTAAAAAAAACTTTTTTAATTAAAATAATTAATAGTGATAAATTATGAATTTGAGTGGTTTTAAAGTATATATAGAATATATTTTTACCATCTAATATAATTTTGGTCATTGGACATCATTTCACAATTAAACTGAAAATAAACAAGTACCAATCTTTTGATAGTTATTATATCTTGAAAACACACTTTTTGTTTTGACAGTGGGAATTAATTTTTAATTAATTTCTGCCACTTCTATGTTTTGAATTTCTAAAAATGGATTCCATATTTGGAATCATGATGTTAAAATTGTGTAAATCGGTAACTTTTATTTTTAGACATTTTGAATAATTACTTCGGTAATATTTTATTTACCATGGTTAAAGGGTAAATCCGGTAAATGAGTGTTAAAAAATAATATTATAATAATAAAAAATTACCCTAAAACATTTCATAACCTTATTTTTTGATACATGTCTGTCAATGGGCATCTTTGGGTCGATTTTGGGACCCCATGGTGCCACTTGTAAGTGATAGGGACAGTTTATTTTAATTAAGTTAAAATGAATACAAAAATGACACAAGCATATAACTTTTAGAAAAACACATTTTACATAGGGTAATATATATTGTAATTTAGACTATAAATATTCATTATAACGATAATACAATTTCCTAAATAATGGTATTTTATTTATAATTTTTATACATTAAATAATTTAATTTATTTATGACACAATGGTGATGCAGTAATTACCATAATAGTTAAAAATTAAATTTATTGATATTGTAGATACCCAAATAAATATCATTTGATACTTTATATGAATTACACTAATTTTATAGGTTAATATGACATGTTATGAATGATTTAATTAACTGTTTTCTAAGTAATCATTCTGTTATGATTTTTAAAAAAATCAATTATTGAATAGTATCAAAATTGACATAAAAGGGTTTTTAAAACAAATATTATATTATTAATTGATATTAAATTCCTAAAAATATAAGGATCATACAAGAGACTTATATCATGATAGTTGTATCATTAATGGACCACTTGGGGGTCTCTTGAATTTATATAGTATGTTAATTAACCATATAATATAAAAATACAAATAGACATTGTAAAAGTGAATGTAATTAACTAAGAGTCAATACTTAATGATATGGTAAATATAGTAACCCAAACCTGTCTAAATTCTATTTGTTGATTGGTTTTCGACCAATCCCAACCTTAAAATTTAAATAATCCACTTTGGAGCCATTATAAAACAAATATGAATTTATTATAAAATAATATTTCTAGCTTTTCCAAAGGTTCCCCTCACCCCTCTTCTAAAAGGGCACTCTCCCTTCTCATTATCTCACACCTTAAAAGCCTTTTGGTTCGGCCAACCTCTGCCCCAATACTCACTAAACATCCCTCAATTCATCCTAGAGGCCATCCTTTAGTCAGAAAGCCAACCTAAGAGCCCTTTTGATCAAATCAAAAGGAAGAACCCAAAGAAGAGGTAATGATTTCACCACCCATTTCCAAGTTCTTTTCTTCTTCCACTTCTCCTTTCTTTGTTATTACCATTCTAAAATAATAACTCCAGTATCTTATATATACTGTGATGTTATTATAAATATGGTACAACCATATTCAGTATTATATCCATCCTTTGAATAACATGTCACCATACGTGCGTACGTACGGAGTACCGTCTCCACGTCATGGTGTAATTGTTATTCAATAAATTATTATTTGGATGGGTATAATAATGATGTGTAACTCATGTAAATAATAAATATAACATGATAATGATTCTGTATATATGATATTATATCCAATTATATATTATTTTAATATTAAAATAATTATATTATCGCTCGTGCATACATACGGACTACCGTCTCCACGAACGCGATGAGATTCATTCTCCATCGTATCAATTCAAGTATAATTCTCATTTAATGATTAATAATAGTATCTAAGGACTTGATATAATTCTGGATATTATTAAGATACAACCTATCCATGAAAAACATAGCGTATGTAACAAAACAAATAAAACAAAATTAGTAAGTTAACACCCGAAACAACGATAATACTAAGATATTATTAACAAATCAATGTTAAAAGATCATATATGATATCATATTAATGTATATGATTATTGTATAATTTAATAACAATTATTTCACCATTATAATGGAGGTTAACCTACCTTAACCAAGGAAAATTACAAGGTAAGGGTTTATTTCACAATCTCTTCATTATCTGAGGATGTTTATACGTAATAATCTACTGGGACTTCTTTATCATCCACATCCATGTTTCTTAAAAACGTATTTCAAAACATTTTTACTATCTACAATGATATGGGTTAAATTTATTTATACTCTTGTTTGACTTTTTATAAGAGGTTTATAAAAGAATCTTTCTGTCTTTTTCCAAACAAGGTTCTTTTTAACCTTTTCGATAGAATTAAGGTAAGAATGTTTTTTTAACTTATACAGCGGGTGCAGCTATTTTCCACCCTTATAGAATCTTCGAAGCTTCCCTTACAAGCTTATACGAATATTTTCAAGGAAAATGTTTTATTTTATAAATATATGACTCTTAAATGATTTCAAAATAGAAAGAGATATTTATCTAAAAAGATTTTTGATTTCATCTATGTCAACATCCTTTGATGGATTTTACGCTTATTTGAAGTTGATTTATTATGATACAAATCTTCTATATTGTATTAAAGGTTTTGTGATATGTTTGAATGTGAATGTTCTATTTTTATAACAATCATTGTTTATGGTGAAAGTATTGACATTTCGTATACTAGTTTTAATACGAATGATTATTTTATGTTTAAACTTTTTCATATGGGAATGCATTGGACTTAATATGTGACGGGTGGAGCCCGCCATATCTCCTCGATGCATCGGTAGGTCTCATGAGACAAACTAGTGTCTTGTCACAAGGCCTTGGAAAAATCGTATTTGTAGTCTTGGCATGAGGCCTTGGCTATGTGGTTATGATAGTCTGGCATTATGCATTCCATCATTATGAAAATGGTTATTGATATTGAATGTGATTATTCGATTAGTATAATATCTATGCGAATAAGTATATGACATTATTTAATTTTTTTTCCATACTATGTTTATGTTCATGTTTAAAAAGCTTTTGTTTTAGTTATACACTGCCTTAAATGTTTATTCTTATTTATGAAAGTTTCTGCTATATTGTTATCCTTACTGGGCATTTGAGCTCACCCCTTTTCTATGTTTTATTTTTCCCAAGATGTGAAGAAATAAATTATGAATGACCTATTGGGATATTATCAGAGGATAATAGTGTGGTCTATGGATACAATATGTTGTTGTAGTAGTTTTTCACATTATGATGTAATGTTAAACTTTATGAATATATCTTGTGTTTCCAAGGCTACTAAACGATTCAGTCTTTTGAGATTTGATTGTTCTTATGATCGTGCCAATGTTAAGTAATAATGTACCAACTTTGGGTAACTGGGGTCGGGGCGTTACAACATAAATCACTAAAATATTTTTTCAAATTTTTCTAATTAACTCAATATTTATTTAAGTCAATAAAAAATTATTCATCACAATCATAAATCAAAATAACCAATTTCATGGTTTAACAATTTAAGCGAATAACCAAAATCCATTGAACATGTATAATGATTTCTATAATTATATTGGTCCCTATATGTTCATCAAAAATAAATGAAGGCCACAAATTTTTATCCCATAATCCCTAAGAATCCTCATAATTAATTCTTTAGAACATATAATATAGTATATAAGATGAATTAAATATGAGAAACTACCTAGATTTTGGACCGCTATATTATTCAAATAAAGAGAAAATCAAGTTGGGATGAGAGGTATTATAATTAATGTCTATGGGAGAGGAAACCATCTATGTTTGTATATAGGAAAAAATGGGCTAGAAACTCAAATATATATGATTGGAGGGAAATGATGAAATAGAATGAAACTCACTGTATTATTGTAGTGAAGAGAAGAGATGTAGGGTTCATCATGTTTCAGAACATCATATTAAAACAAAACACGGAACCCAAAACAACACACAATTATAGTAGAAGAGTAGAAAATAAAAAACATTGGATTTTATCCTTGATTAATACCAGAGAATGTAGAGGAATCACACCGAAAGCAGAGGAGTTCCACAAGACCTTGACAAGCATAAATGACAGAGTCATGGTTAGAGTTTTTTTAATAGACCTGGGATACTTTTAAGAACACTTTTATAAAATCACTAACAAAGATCCCTTTTATCAGTAGTAAATTTATAATCACTGATAAATATCAAGCATTAGAAGTCCTAAAAAATGCACTGATAAAAGACATATTTATCAGTGCTGACATTTTGGAGCTGATAAATATATCTTTTAAAAGCATTGTTTTACCACGGATAAATGTTATATAATTATAATTATTAAAATAAATTTATTATAACTTTATAATTATTTAAACAATTTTTTATAATTTTATAATTATTTAAATAAAATTATTATAATCATATAATTATTTTAAAAATGTTATTATAATTTCATAATTATAGAAATATATGTAATTATTTATTTATAAATATATAAATACATATTTAAAAAAACATATTTATTTATAATAATTATTAATATAGTAAATATATATTTATAGATAAATTTACTTATAAATATTGATTTCTAAACATATTTTTATCATTATAAATGGATATATAATCATAAATGCATTCATTTTAAAAATTAGTGAAATTGAATAATTCAAAATGTCCACACATTAAAAATATTGAAAAAATGTACATGTTTTATTAATTAAATATAATTAATTTAAAAATATGGATATATATCTATATATATATATTGAAGTAGATGACTGCATATTTAAAATACTAAAACATCATAAATAAATAAATATAAATAAATTATAGAAAATGGTCATATTAAACTAAAAAATTAAAAATAAAAACATTATAAATGAATACACCACAATAGTATTAAAAAAATAAAACTAAAAATTAAAAACATATAATATATTAAATGTGTCAATTTATAATGAAATTCTAAAATTCACTAAAATTTGAATATATTGTATAAATATTAGTTGTATGTGTTTCTATAGATTGCATTGTCACGACCCGTGCTCGGGGCCCATGTCGTGAAAACCCCAAGCCCGCCTTCCATAGGCCAGGGGGTGGCGACTAGCACCAAGGCGTAAATCCAGTTAAAAAGGGAAGGCATTTCCTTTGAAAAGTAAACAAACACCACAGAGTAAACATGCAGTAGAAGTAAACACTAAGTAAAAGCTGGTACAAGAGTAAGTGCGGAAAAAGTAAATGGACCACTATACAAACCCAAACTGAAAGTAAAGTACAACTCGAAAGGGAAAACAACAACTGTAAAGTAAAGCCGCAACGCCGAGCTGTCCACTGGAAATCTCACCTAAAAGGTGGGTACAATTAGCTCCACTGCTCCTTGGGTCCCGCTGTCCGCTCCGAGTATGTGCCGCCCAGTGGTCGACCTCCAGGTACCATTCTGCTCTGCAAGCCTCAACCACGATCAACGTTGTCCGTCATCTGCAACAAACACAACGTAGTGCGGGCATAGCCCTTGCAGGGGTGAGTATAAGCTACTCAGAAGGGACCCCGAGACCCCCGAAGGTCTCCCAAAATCCACAAAGGATAAACCACAAAGGAAAGATAAAACCACGAAGTAACAACCGACACTTCTTAGGTATATGCCCATACATATACCTAAGTCATCAATTCCAATACGCTCCATCCTCTGAGCCCAAGTACAACCCAGTCCACACAGAAAAGTATATGTATTCCACACAGGAAAACAAAACGTAATCCACACAGGATAGAACAACACAATCCACACAGGAAAGCAAACAGGATTCATCTCACACAGGTATACTTCTTCGAAGACTATAGAGATAATCACTGATCCATCTAAGCCATCGGACCCACAAAGGATTGATAGGTACTAACCCCTGCAAAGACCCACACAGGATCGGTAGGAAACTAATCCCCAAAATGACCCACAAAGGATCGGACCCACACAGGATCTGTAGGCGCTGGCTCACACAGAACTGCTGAGCGCTGACCCACACAGGATCAGACCCACATAGGATCGGTAGCACTGATCCACATAGGATCACTGAGTGCTGTAGTCGTCACCGTCGAATCCACTGAGGATCTCTGTACATTCGTCGTTGTCACAGTAGTAGTCGCAGCCAGCTCTAGGGTTCCTGCACACAGCAAGCTCATTCTGGAGGGTCCGCTCCACTATCCGAGAGGCTGATACATCAACTGACACATAGTCTAGTGTTTATGTATCCAAAAGTTCTGTATCGTCAAAAGAAACTCAACGTCGCTGACGGCGCGTCAATCAGACGCCCGGTCTGAGAGTTATTTGCTTTTTCGTCCTAGGGGCCCGGTTGGTTTTAAAGGCAAAACAAACCCGACCGTACTCCACCTGTGTCCAAACCTCGGGCGGAGTAATCCAAAAGATTAGTCTCACTTAGAGGAATTTAACAAAGTTGACGCCACGTCAATCGGACGTCTGAAGCTCAAGATATTAGTGTTTCCGCTCCGAGGGCCCGGTTGGTTTCGTGTACGAACCAACCCGGCCGAACACAAAGTATTCCGAAACCTTGAGTGCGATATACCGAAACGACCATCTCGATTCCAAAATCGTATCGCAACTGACGGTGCATCGATCAGAGATCCATAGCCCATTTTATGGGAAAATGACCGAAGCCGGTCCGAAAACGGGGGTTTCAGGCCCGGACCGACCCGGCCCGAGACACCCTGGTTGGTCCGAATCGGGTCGACCCGCCCCAGGTTCGGGTAGGCCCGTCCTGGTGTGGCCCGGCCTGGTAGCCTGGTCCGGCGACCCACGCCCTGGGCGTGCTGGTCGGCTGCTCGGATGGGGGAATTAATTCCCTCGGCTCCTCTCTGTCCGGCCGGCCCGACCTGGCTGGCCGGTTCCTGCTCAACTAGAGCGGCGATAGCCGGTCCCCTTCCAGCTCTGACGCCGGCGGCCCGGTCCGGCCGCTGGTCACCTTTCTCCGCCACGGCCCGGAACCGGCCGCTGCCCTTGTCGTCCAGCGCGGCGCGACGGCGCCACGACCCTCCGCCGCGGCCCCGGTACCGGCCGCAATATTTTCGGGTGTCTCCGACGCGGCGCGATGGCATCTCGTCCTTGTATTAATTCGTGGCGCGATGCAATGGTGCCACGTATTTCGTGCCACATGAACCCGCGCGGGGTGACGACAATGCACCACTTCCATATCGAACCAAAAGAATCCAACAAGAATAATAAAGAGGTGGGTCGGCCGTGTTTGTGCGGTCCGGCCCCCCTCATGTTAATCAATAGCAGTTGGATAAAATTTCACGAAGAAATTCAGGGATGTAAACAAAAACAAAATAAATAAATAAAACCCCTACCTCGGTTTCAAGAACGGTGCACGTCAACGAGCTGCGGAAAACGAGCGTTGTGGAGGTCGGGCATCTCGGAAAACGAATGTCCATTCCATTGTCATCGAGGTGCGTCCGAAGAGGAAACATCGTTGGAGAAGTTCTCCACGTTCTTCGGAGGAGATGTTCTTCATTGAAGAACGGTGTTCTTCGTCGGAGTCCGAGGTGTTCTTCAAGTTCTTCATCGAAGATGAAGAGGATCTTCACGATTCGCAAATCCACTCAACGTGGAATAAACTCTAATATAAATAAAATAATCCCAAGTCTTAATTTCTTTACACAAATTATCCTTTTGAATTTTAAGAGTTTGAAATTCAATTAACCACACTTAACTCAGCACATTAAAATTACACAAGTTGTGAAATTAAATAATGTGGAGTTAATGGGGAGTTGAAGAGTTGAAGAATATGAAGGGGTGGGGTTCGTGTGGGCCCCACCACCCTCATAACCTCCCAAGAGAGGTTGGGTAGTTACCCAACTTCCACCCATATCCTCAAAACACAAAAGGAAAATAAAAATTATAGAATAATAATAAATTAACTTCCACAATTTTTATCATCCACACCCGTGATAACGCAACTTCAGAACAGGAGTTCCTAAGAAATTTCCGGCACTGCGGTTCCATCGGTGCCCTCGGAATTTGATTCCGGGCACAGGTTTAAAAATTAGAAATTCTCGCTCGTTTGTTCACTGAACGTACCAGATCTAAACTTCGGAGAGAAATTCCTGGCACTCCAGGCCTCGGAATTAAGTGCTGTCTGAAACCGCGTTCTTGTAAAATTCCAAAGAAAATTATGAAAAAATTTCCATTGAATTTTATGGGTCTTTACATTACTCCCACCTCAGGGCTTTACGTCCCCGTAACGATACAGCGAAAACTAGGGGAACAAATGTTGGTACTGATCATGCATCTGAGCTTCCCGCTCCCAAGTGCTCTCCTAGAGGTTCTCGTGCTGCCATCTGATGCGCACTAGAGGAATCAACCATCCACATAAGACCTGCTCCTGTCGATCCTCGATCTCCACCGGGACCTCCTCAAAATTTTCCCTATCATCAACGTCTAGATCCCAATGGTCAATGATGTGCGTCGGGTCGTGAACGTATCTCCCCAGCTGAGATACATGGAAGACGTCGTGCACCCGGTGCAACTGAGGTGGTAGAGCCAAGCGATAAGCCACCTCGCCAATCATACTGAAGACCTGGAATGGTCCGATGAAGCGTGGAGACAACTTGCCACCTCGGCCAAATATCTATAATCCACATCGAGGTGAGACACGCAAAATGATGTGTTCTCCATCCCCGAACTCTAGTGTCCTCCGCCTCCTGTCAGCATAAGACTTCTGCTGGTTCTGAGCTATCCTCATATGCTCCTGGATGACTTGGACCTTCTCTGTCATGGCCTGGACCATCTCTGGTCCCACAAGTGCTGACTCCCCAGGGTCTATCAAGCACAAACGAGATCTACAAAGTCGGCCGTACAACGCCTCATACGGTGCCATCCCGATGGTGGAGTGGTAGCTGTTATTGTACAGGAACTCCACTAAGGGTAGGTGATCCTCCCAGCTGCAACCAAAGTTGAGGACGCATGCGCGGAGCATGTCCTCGAGAGGCTGAATTGTCTTCTCCGTCTGACCATCCGTCTGAGGGTGAAAGGCTATGCTCAGACGTAGCTACGTCCCGAACGCCTCCTAAAATCCCTTCCATATCCGGGAAGTAAAACGAGCATCTCGATCGGAGACAATAGAAGATGGCACACCATGAAGCCGTACAATCTCCTGAATTTTAAGTCATCCCAAGCTCTCCACTAGGCCCTGCTCTCTGATGGGTAAGAAGTGAGCTGACTTGGTGAGTCGGTCGACAATCACCAAAATGGAGTCGTGACCTCTGGAATTGCGTGGAAGTCCAGTCACGACGTCCATAAATATTCCGTCCCACATCCACTCCGGAACCTCCAAGGGCTATTCCATGCCTGCTGGTACCTGGTGCTCAGCCTTCACCTGCTGGCAGGTGAGGCATCGAGAAATGAACTCTGCCACAACCTTCTTCATGCCCAGCCACCAGTGCTCTCGTCTGAGATCCTGGTACATCTTCGCCACTCTAGGATGTACCGCCAAAGGTGAAGTGTGAAAATCTCTCAACACCTCCTCCCGTAAAGCAACTGGTACCATGGTACGTCCTCTGAAAAGGATGTCTTGCTCTGCTCCAAAGGAGAATCCATCAGGTGCCTGTCCTAAGGATATCTATGAACGCCGCGTCTCACAGTCAGTGTCCCCACACTGTGCCCCTCTGACTCGCTGCAGTAGTGGAGGAGTGACTGTGAGAGACTGAAGAAAGGCTGCTCCATCTCTATCCATGAAGGATATCTGTAAATAGGCTAGCTGCTCTGTCGCCTCCTCAAGTAGCTGAATGCCCGTCCTCCTGCTGAGAGCATCGGCTACTACGTTTCCCTTCCTAGGAGTATAGACTATGTCAAAGTCATAGTCCTGGAGGAACTCGAGCCATCGCTGCTGTCTCAGATTCAGATCCTTATAAGAGAAGATGTATCTGAGACTCTGATGGTGAGAAAAGACTGTAAAGTGCTTGCCCATGAGATAGTGTCGCCATGTCTTCAGAGAGAGAACCACTGCTGCTAACTCCAGGTCATGGGTAGCGTAGTGCTGCTCATGCGGCCTCAACTGACGTGATCCATAGGCGATCACTGCCCGCTCCTACATCAGGACACATCCAAGTCTGGTCCCTAATGCATTGCAATAGACTATGTACCCTACTCCCTCCTCAGGAAACCTCAAGATAGGTGCACTGGTCAATCTCTGTCGCAGCTCCTGGAAGCTCTGCGGACATCTGTCTGACCATGAAAAGTGTTTCCTCTTCTTCGTCAAAGCTGAGAGTGGTGCCGCAACTCTGGAAAAGTTGGCACAAATCTCCGGTAGTATCCAGCTAGTCCCAAGAAACTCCGCACCTCCATCATTCTCCTGGGTGGCTTCCAAGATAACACTACCTCGATCTTTGCAGGATCCACTACAACTCATGCCTCAGAAATGACGTGTCCCAAGAAGTGAACCTCACGTATCCAGAATTGACATTTTGAGAGCTTACCATAAATCTGGTGCTCTTGGAGTGTGTCTAGTACAACCCGTAAGTGGTAGGCGTGCTCCTCCTTAGTCGTCGAGTAAATAAAAATGTTGTCGATGAAGACCATGACAAATCGATCGATGTATGGCTAAAAGATCCTGTTCATGAGGGCCATGAACACTTTTGGAGTATTGGTTATGCCAAAGTGCGTAACCAAGAACTCATAGTGGCCATACCGATATCTGAAGGCCATCTTCTGCACATCCTTGTCTCGAACTCTGAACTGATGATAGCCAGACCTGAGGTCTATCATCGAGAACCACCATGCTCCCTTGAGCTGATCGAAGAGGTCATCAATCCTCAGTAACAGATACTAGTTCTTCACTGTCACCTGGTTCAGGCGACGATAGTCGACACAAAGTCGCAAGCTTCCATCTTCCTTCTTGGCGAACAAAATCGGGGATGCCCAGGGTGAAACACTGGGTCGGATGAACCCCTTGACCTGCAAGTCCTCCAACTATACCCGTAGCTCTCGAAGCTCAGCATGGGACATCCAATACACTAGAGTCAATATCGGGGCTGTCCCGGGGTACAGTTCAATATAAAATTCTACCTCTCTGCGAGGAGGAATCCCTGGAACATTGTCGGGGAAAAAATCCGTAAACTGATCCACCACTGTAGGAAAACTAGGACTCCGCACGTCAACAGCTCCTAGGATGAGGCTAGGCAACTGATGAGTGATGGGCTGTCCTCTCCTCTACGAGAGTCCATCCTATGCTACAAAGACTCCATTCTTTCCGGTGAAGGTGAACCTGCTCCTGTCAGTGCGTACACATCGCACCTTGCGCCTAAAGCAGTCAATCTGTGCATGGACCGTAGATAACCAATCCATGCCCAAGATGACGTCGTAAGGCCTAGACGCCGCTACAAGAAGATCCCAGCCGAAGCTCTCACCTCCTAGAGTATGCTCACACTACCGGCACCAGTGCATAATCGTCGAGTCTGCTCCCGTAGGAGTCTCTAGACGTAAGGATCAAGCCAACGGCTCTGTCGGAATCTCCGAGCTCCGAACAAGGGTAGCGGCTATGAAAGAGTGACTCTCTCCTGTGTCTATAAGTACTGTAGCAAGGGTGGAATAGACACAGATAAATCCTCGAATCATCTCGGGCGTGCCGTGGTCGTAGGCCTCTGCTGCCTGGAGATGTGCCTGTCTCTGCCAGCCAGCTCTCTACAGTCGGCGTGGACCTCCTGGTGGTGGTGGTGGTAGAGCCTTAAAGCATCGCCCACCACCTGCTACTCGGCCAGCTCCTCTGCCTCATCCGCTTCCTCCCTATAGACCGCCATGGTCGACCCTCTGCCTCTTCCTCGGTGGTCCCTCAACCGTCTGCTACTCCTCGGCATGGCGGGTCGGGAAATCACGAGCCATGTGGCCCTGCCCGCCGCATGAGTAGCACTGCATGCCTCTCCAAAGACTGGATCTGTTCTGTGTGCCCTACATTGCCGAGCCAGTGTCCTGAGGTCGTTTGCCTGAGGGTCTGGTCTGCCTGGACCCAAGAGTCATCCGTCGACTGCCTGATTCAGAAGACTCTGCTACGTGCCGCCCTACGGTGGGTCTCGGTGCTGGTGTAGACTCAGCAAGAAATCTCTCGATCAAAAGGGCCCGCTCCAGCACTCCTGTCTGAGTCGGAATGCTGAGGGAGATCAATGATGCCCTGATATCGTGTCTCAATCCCTGCTCAAATATTTGGACCCGGAAGAATGTGTCTTGTACCATGTCTGTAGAGTAATGCGAGAGATCGGTAAATCTCGCCGAGTACTGGGTGACCGTTATGGTACCCTGCCGCAGATGAAGAAGCTCTTGAATGCACACTGCACGAAGGGTGGCTGGGAAAAACTCTGAGCGGAAGAGGCTCTAAAAGTCTGTCCAGAGTAGAGATTCCTCATCGTGCACCTGGAGCATCAAGCTCCACCATCGGACCGCTACTGCATGTATTAGGCTCGCTGCGAGGATCACCATGAGGTCTGCTGGTGTCCTCACTAACCGAAAAACTCGTACCACTGCCTCCAGCCAGTCCTCAGCTGCCTGGGGGTCCGTCTCCCTGCCAAACCTGGGCGGTTGCTGGCGCTGGAAGTCATGCAGTGCACTAAGGCGACGTGCATCATCAGCGGCTGGGGCTGGAAGCATCGGTGGCTTGGCGAGTAGGGCTACCACCAGTTCCACTGCTGACAAAGGGCCCTGCACTGAGGCCTCGTCGCTCGGTGGGCTATCGTCACGCTCGACTCTCGGAACCCTAGCTGGCTGCCGTCGTGGGGCCATCCTGAAAAGGAAAAAGGTGCACCACCGTCAAAACAGTATACCTGGTGAGCTGATACAAAGTAATCACAAAGAAAACTTTAAACACATATGCAATCAATGTTTTTGGGTATTAAGTCGGAAATCAGAAGTCAAGGTCCTAGTGTACGGATACGTTGGCCGCCAAACAAACACTAGACTCCCTGGACTGATAACCACACTCAATACGCTAAACACTATTGCATCACATAGAAAATGATCAGAGTCCAAAGTTCTGCGGTAGAACCGAACTGCTCTGATACCAATTTGTCACCACCCATCCTCGGGGCCCATGCCGTGACTACCCCAAGCCAACCTTCCATAGGCCAGGGGCTGGTGACTAGCACCAAGGTGTAAATCCCAGTAAAAAGGGAAGACATTGCCTTTGAAAATTAATCAAACACCACAGAGTAAACAAGTAGTAAATGTAAACTCTAAGTAAAATCTGGTACAAGAGTAAGTGCAGAAAAAGTAAATGGGCCAGTATACAAACCCAAAATGAAAGTAAAGTACAACTCGAAATGGAAAACAACAACTATAAAGTAAATCCACAACGCCGAGCTGTCCACTGGAAATCCCACCTGAAGGGTGGGTACAGATAGCTCCACTGCTTCTCGGGTCCCGCCGTCCGCTCTGAGTTTGTCCCGCCCAGTGGTCCACTTCCAGTTACTGTCCTGCTCTACAAGCCTCAACCATAATCAATGATGTCCGTCGTCTGCAACCAACACAATGATGTGTGGGAATAACCCGTGTAGGGGTGAGTATAAGCTACTCAGTTGGGACCCCGAGACCCCCGAAGGTCTCCCAAAATCCACAAAGGATAAACCACAAAGCAAAGATACAATCACGAAGTAACAACCGACACTCCTTAGGTATATGCCCATACATAAACCTAAGTCATCAATTCTAATACACTCCAACCTCCGATCCCATGTACAACCCAGTCCACACAGGAAAGTATACGTATTCCACACAGGAAAGTAAAACGTAATCCACACAGGATAGCACAACACAATCCACACAGGAAAGAAAACATGATTCAGCTCACACAGGTATACTTTTTTGAAGACGATAGAGATGATCACTGATCAATCTAAGTCGTTGGACCCACAAAGTATCGATAGGTACTAACCCCCGCAAAGACCCACACAGGATCAGTAGGTAACTAACCCCCTCAAAGACCCACACAGGATCGGACCCACACAGGATCTGTAGGTGTTGGCTCACACAGAACCGCTGAGCAATGAGCAACACAGGATCGGTAGCACTGATCCACAGAGGATCGCTGAGTGCTGTAGTCGTTGCCGTCGAATCCACTGAGGATCTCTGTATAGTCGTCGTTGTCACAGTAGCAGTCGCAGCCAGCACTAGGGGTTCTCGCACACAGCAAGCTCATTCGGGAGGGTCCGCTCCACGAGACGAGAGGCTGATACATCAACTGACACATAGTACAAAGTTGATGTATCCAAATGTTCTGTATCGTCAACATGAACTCAACATCGTAGACGTCACGTCAATCGGACGCCCGGTCTGAGAGTCATTGGTTTTTTCGTCCCAAGGGACCAGTTGGTTTTTAAGGCAAAACTAAGCCGTTCGTACTCCACCTACGTCCAAACTCAGGTGGAGTAACTCAAAAGATCTGTCTCACTTATAGGAATTCAACAAAGTCGACGGCATGTCAATCGGACGTCCGAAGCTCAAGATATGAGCGTTTCCACTCTGAGGGCCCGGTTGGTTTCGTGTACTAACCAACCCGTCCGAACACAAAATATTCCGAAACCTTTAGTGATATATACCAAAACGACCGTCACAATTCAAGGATCGCATCTCAACTGACGGTCCGTCCATCGGAGGTCCGTAGCCCATGTTATGGGAAAAATACCAAAGACGGTCTGAAAACGGGGGTTTCAGGCCCGGACCGACCCGGCCCGAGACCCCCCGGTCGGTCCGAACCGGGTCGGCCCGGCCTGGCGCGGCGCGGCCCGGTCCGGCGACCTACGTGTTGGGCACACTGGTCGGCTGCTCGGCCAAAACGGCCGAGCCGTTCTGCCTCGCGCGGGGGGGGGGGGGGGGTGGGGGGGGGCAACCCCCCCCCCCCCCCCCCGCTGTTTTTTTGTAACCGCGACCCCTTAATTCGGGCCGCATTGATGTTCGGCCAGAGGAATTCATTCCCCCGGCTCCTCCCTGTCTGGCCGACCCAACCTGGCCAGCCGGTTCCTGCTCAACGGGACCGGTGATAGCCGGTCCCCTTCCAGCTCCGACGTTGGCGGCCTGGTCCGACCGCCGGTCACCGTGATCCACTGCGGCCCATAACCGGCCGCGGCCCATGTCATCCGGCATGGCGCGACAACGCTGCGCCCCTCCACCGTGGCCCCGGTACCGGCTGCGGTATTTTCGGGTTTCTCCGACGTGGTGCGATGGGGGCGCGTCCTTGTATTAATTCCCGGCGCGACGCGATGGTGCCGCATATTTCTTGTCGCATAAACCCGCGCAGTGCGACGACACCGCACCAATTCTATATTGAACCAAAAGAATGCAACAAGAATAATAAGAAGGTGGGTTGGCCGTGTTTGTGCGGTCTGGCCCCCCTCACGTTAATCGATAGCAGCTGGTTAAAATTTCATGAAGAAATTCAGGGATGTAAACACGAACAAAATAAATAAATCAAACCCCTACCTCGGTTAAAAGAACGGTGCACGTCAACGAGCTGTGGAAAACGAGCATCGTGGAGGTCGGGCGTTGCGGAAAACGAACGTCGATTCCGTTGTCGTTGAGGTGCGTCCGAAGAGGAAACGTCATTGGAGATGTTCTCCGCATTCTTTGGCAGAGATGTTCTTCGTTGAAGAACGGTGTTCTTCGTCAGAGTCCGAGGTGTTCTTCACGTTCTTCGTTGAAGATGAAGAGGATCTTCACGCTTCCCAAATCCTCTCAACGTGGAATAAACTCTAACATTAATAAAATAAGCACAAGTTTTAATTTATTAACACAACTTATCCTTTTGAATTTCAAGAGTTTGACATTCAATTAACCACACTTAACTCACCTCATTAATATTACAGAAGTTGTCAAATTAAATGAAGTGGAATTAATGGGGAGTTGAAGAGTTTAAGAATATGAAGGGGTGGTGTTCGTGTGGGCCCCACCACCCTCATAACCTCCCAAGGGAGGTTGGGTAGTTACCCAACTTCCACCCATAGCCTTAAAACACATAAGGAATATAAAAATTGTATAATAATAATAAATTAACTTCCACAATTTTTATCATCCACACCAATGATAATGCATCTCCAGAACAAGATTTCCTAAGCAATTACCGGCGCTGCGGTTCCATCAGTGCCCTCGGAATTCGATTCCGGGCACCGGTTCAAAAGTTATAAATTCCCGCTCGTTCGTTCACTGAACGTACCCGAGCTAAACTTTGGATAGAAATTTTGGGCACTCCAGGCCTCGGAATCAAGTGCCGTCTGAAACCGCGTTCTTGTAAAATTTCAAAGAAAATTAAGAAAAAATTTCCCTTGAATTTTATGGGTCTTTACATGCATAAATATACTTGTGTGTGCGTTTGTGTATAAAAATGCATTAACACACACACATATTAAATAAATGAAACACACGTTGTTTTATATAGGTTAAATTGAAAAACAAAACAACATTAAAAATTAATAAGACATTAATATATTTTTAATTAATTTTTTTATATATTATATTTATTGATTTTATATATCTCTATATAATATATAATATTTATTAATATTTATAATATATATATATATATGTAATTTAAATTTACTCTTTTTTTCAATAATTATTTAATTAATAAAATATTTCATAATTTTCTTAAATTAATATGGTTATTTTTATTAGTTTAATTTTTCATTTAATTTTAGACGTTTATCAATGCTAAAATAGCATTGTTAAAGGGTATATTTTTTCAATGCTAAAAACACACTAAAAAAGACCACCTTTAATCAGTGGTAAAACTAAAGCACTGATAATGCTTTCCTTTATCAGTGATAAATTAGGAGATAATTAAGGTTACCTTTTATTAGCAATAAAAATCAATGACAAATGGTTCCCTTTAAAAATTCTTTTTAGTTCTAATAAATGTATTCTTTTGTTAGTGCTCATTTTAGCACTAATAGAGATAAACTTTATCAGTGATTTGTTCAAAGACTGATAAATTCCTGCGTTGTTTTTTACATGTTTTGTAGTAGTGTGAGGCCTCAACTACTTTTACCAATATTTCATGAATTGAATAACTTGAATAAAATATTCTATATAATGCTTCCTTAATAAACACAATAAATGAAATAAATTCTTACCAACTCTGGATGAATTATGATCAATATTGAGGTAATTCATCCTTTCAACTCTTAAAATTCCTTTTTAGATGATTTGGACCTTGATAATTTAACACCCTTCTTCTTCAATCTAATGTTACGTTTTTCAAGGTATGATAAATCATAAATTAGTTATCTATAATACACAATTATCCCCAAGAATCTCTATATATCAAAGTCATTATTAGGAAGATCCCAAGAATCCACAACTATTACATTCAATGGATCTATAAGTACTAATAATTTTGATATATTGTGACAATAAATATGAAAATCATAAATCTAGAATGTACATTCTATGATTTGTTATAAAATAGGTTCTAAGTTAGATTATTCAATATGATTTCATTCTATTTGTAATGAGTGTGTCGAAGTTCAGAATATACCAAGATATCATATGCAAGAAACAACCACAAAAGAATCTAGTTATGGGTGAAAAACCTGATTCACCAGGTCCATAAATAGTTATGATTCATTTATAAAACTAATTAACATTATAAAATATTCTTAATTCCCATAACTCCTTTTAAAGTATGTATGACTTATATCCAATGGTCTAACATGATCTTGAAAATTTTCCAACCTCAAATCAGTATTCATGATAACTCAATACCCTTCTTCATGATCAAATACATTGTCTATATAAGGTAATGGATAAAAATTATTAATTGTATGGTTGTTCAATAAGTGTAAATCCATCGAAATTATAAGGAATCAATATAACTTATCAGTGAAAAATATGGGTGATCCCAATATAAATATATAAGGTTCAACAAACCCTTTGGATTATAAGTCCTTTAATGGTTTATTGACCTCATAAATCTTAGTAGGTGCCACAATGTATGGAATAATTGACATTGTTGATACTCATGTAATAATAAGAATGGTGATTTATACCTCTCTCTCATCTGAAAATCTAGAAAATTCATCAAAAAACAGATACATAAAATAATCCACCACTTGAGGGAATTGTATCTGAAATGGTCCTTGATGTTCTATTAAAAATATATAAATATTATCCAATAATCAACCTAGGACATTATGATCAAGTATAGCTCAAATTTATTGCAAATCCCAGTCATCTTTATTGACAAAGTTTCACCATTGGGTGGTGAGAAAGAAACCCTACATGAATAATAGTCAATATGTACTAAATAGTTTATGAAATAGTTTATTTTTGGAATGATGTTAAACCCTATCTTCTCAGGGATGAATATGTCTCACAAGAAATGGAAGCCGCTAATCTCAATGGGGGAACTATCTACCTCATCATAAACTTCTTGATATTAATCCATGTGGAATATAATCATACATCACACAAAATTTAATTTTATCTTAAGGAAAAATTTCCATAATAGACATAGATATGAATGAATGTGAAGTGACTAAATAAAATGAAACATGTAATAAATTTGAGTCTATTAAACCATATGTTGAAATGTAGTTAGACCAGCACCTTTATCCTCTTGTGTAGTTTTTACTGCATGTATCTGGCCTAATCCTCAGAATGAGCTAAAACATGAATACCATGAGTATGTCCACCACAGTGTCCATACAAATCAGGAGTCAAGATTTCTCTTCCACAACAAGTTCCTCAGTATAAATAGATGTATTACACTAGATCGTGGATTTTTTTAGAAATTTTGTCCCTACACTAGAACATGGGTTTATAACTAAACCCCTATCACTATCCTTGGGAGGAGTTGTTCTATAAAATCACTAAATATGGCTCATCTCACTATAAGATGAATAGTCAACTATGTCCTTACCAGACTCAGGCTTCATGTGTCTTGGCCTACCACATTGGTCACATATTAAATGGCCACCCAGGCATAAATCTAAGAACTAATTCCCCTATAATAATTATCAAGACAATTAATATTTCATCTAATAAGATAGATTCTACATCGTGGTACTGGATTTACTTAACCCACAACTTTATATCCCCTTATGTTAATTTTTTATATGAGGTCTTGGTATACAATCTTAGAAACTATCATCATATAAGAGACATTCATATACATTAAGATGGTATACAGGGTCCTATCCTCAAATTTTAAATCTATGGATATCTTATATCCATGAAGAGTCAAAATGAAATACTAGAGCTTCATAGAATGTTTGGAGTATTGAATCAAAGATAGAGAACCCTAATCTATGTGCACAAACATTCTTTCTCAATCATCTCATAGTGTCTTTGGGAAGAATTAGTCACTGAAAGACATCAGGAAATCTCTCTAGACCATTCTACAGTGCTGATCTCCATGGGTTAAAATATGCCACAATTATTTTGTAGATCTAGGTATATTGTAAGATGCATGATTTATGATATTTTCCATAGGAGTCTCTAAATGAAAAATGATTTATAATATCTAATCTATCCAAGAAAAACTATCATTTGGACCCCATACTATATAAAACGTAGGTGTGTGAAACCATTGGATCTCCCATATTAAATTTACCTTGGAAAGGGAAGGCCTTGTAGATATTTTTATAAACTATAGTAACTGAAATAAACCCTCTTGAGACGTAGTATTAGTGACCATATTTGGTTTAATAGGAGCTACCATTGGTAGCACAGTAAGAGGTAATACTATTGGTATAGGTCCAATCACATTCTTAGTAATGTCATCACCAACAACTTGGCATTCTAACCATGGACATTATGGATCCATATATCTATAATTAAAATTATATTCCCCCAAACGAGTATCAAAAATAGAATGATCTTAGATAAAATATTATTACAGGTAAATATAATTCCTATATAATATAAAATACCCAACTACCTACTCCTAAATCTGGGTTTTGGTATCTAATATGATCAAGAAGGAATAAAATAGATAATCACATCATCCACTATAGAGGAAAATTTTTGGTGAAGATATCATATTTTATAGAATAGTTTTTGGTATATTGAGTTTCAACTGCATTTTATAGAGGAAAATCCTATTTATGATAAAATTTTAATCTAAATTTAATTGATACCATTAACTTGAACTTTTCATAAATTTATAGTTTTTATAAATTTATAAAAACATATATATATCTCATGGCCAAATTAGTTGAGTTACTATTCTAATGGTTTAAATCTTTATTCATTATAAATTTCAATTGGTATTTCATATAAGTACAACTATCCTTTTTTAATTGTTAATTTTTATGGATAAAAATTAAAAAAATTTAAAGTTTTATAGACAATATTAATTTCAATTTGAATCCATTTAATTTCATCCCATCACATTTCAGGCCATGGAACAAATAGTCTAGGGAATACACTTCCCATAAATGGTTAGTTAACATTCCTCCATCTTGATTTTCTGGAGAGAACCATTTTTGTTGATGGTGACACATTATGTAACCAATTATTTCTTAATTCTAAGAAATTTTATCTTATTTAAACATTATTAAATAAAGGTACGTAGGATATTATTGAGGAAATTCATGTTATAGAATAAACATTCCATGAAATATACATGAAATTTGAATCCAAACATTCCATCCATGATGAATTTAAAATGATTCCTTGATCTGTTGGGCCAAGGTTAAAATAAATTACATAATAATAATAAATACCAAAAGTCAATTACACCACCCATTGGTGATATCAAAAAAAATTGTCATATGAAAACACCCAAATAGTAGGTCCTATCAGAGGAAACATGGATTCTCCCCTATACATGGATAAGATACACCCATGACCATGACCAATACCAATATTTTACAATTCATAATCCCATTAGGACTATTCCAAATCAATAATTTAGAGAAATTAAAGGCTTTGATACAACATTGTGATGTCCTGAACGAGGTTCATCATTAGTAACTGATGCTAGTAGGCCACATGGCTTCAATCATGCCTACCCATATGAAAGAGGCTAATGACTATATGTAAGGGTCTATGGATATATCATTGGAATACTATATTCTAATTAGCAGTGTGGTACATAATGGTGATATATAACCAAAAAAATAGGTTAATAAATATAATGAGCTTGGAATGTAAATCAATAAGATAAATATAATAATACATAATCAATATAAAGTATCATATAAAAAATATTAGGTCAGGATATTGTACAAAAATGTGAGTATGCATAGATTTCATAAATTCTAAACTAAATACACAAAATACCAACATATATCTTCAATTACATCATGAGATCAATCTATACAATATACTACAATACTCTACACATTTATAGAAAATCTATAGTCCATAGCAGGGATATTTACATCGTCACATCCTATATTAATGAAGTCTTCCGGGTTACCAATTGATGAAACAATTGTGTTTGTATGAAACATATTAGTCCATAACTAACAGTTTCTAGAACTATCCAATCTGTGAATACATCATGATCATTGTACATGTATAAAAATAAAGGAATTAAATTAACAAATCATGTTAGTCTAGTTTAATCATGGGACACCTCTCCAATAATACTTTATTTGGCCTAAGATGAAATGTATCTAAGTATGTTACATTTAAAATATATATTTATAAGGATTGTATTTTATGAATACAACCATGGTATCCAAATTTTTTAAATATCATTTAAGATTCTATAACATCCATGTAATTTTATTTTCATAATATGGGTGAATTCCAAATGGGTTTCCACTTTACTTTTCACATCAAATTATCCAATGAACAAGTCACAGGTATCCTTGGAGTGAAACTTGAAAGGATAAAAAAGAATGATCCATGTTAGTCTGTAACATCAATCCCAATCCAAGTAGAACCATTAAAGGAATCCAATTTTATTTTATGGAAACATAGGTGAATCCACCATGTCAAGGTGGAATATCCACAATATAAGCCAAATACCAAATATAAGTGTGTTCCTTCACATGGAAGCAACCTCAATCAATTTTTTGGAATATCATGATCTCATCAACGATGATCCACAATGAAATTACATTTATCACTTGGATCATGCCACAACCTTAAAGTAAATCTAAGTGGATGACCATCATCAAGCATGATATAAAAATAATAAAGGTTCATGTTAATATCCACTAAAATTATCAATCCAATTATTATAATTTGATCCTTCCATTTATGAATATGTAAGAAGTCCAATGGAATAATCCAGGCCTATTGGATATTCAATTAGAAATTTAGTTATCAGTGTAATTTAGCATTAAATAGGGTTCAATTGATATATCCAATACATTTAGATTTTATTTGATCATTAAAAAATTAAATTTTTTAAATCTACTCATTTGAATCATATTAAAAATCCAAAACCACATTCATCTCTGTTTTATCACCTAGGCATGGTGAATGTAGAAAGAGTACCTATAGAAACACACCCAAAGGGGTGGTTCATGTTTAGGTCATTAACCTCCAAAAGCATCGAGGATATATAATATTATATTATCAATGTATAGACTATTTGTTAATGGAATTCCACAATTTATGAGAATCACTGTTAAAGTACTATGTAATAAATAATGGTTCATGATATAAATAACTATACTTTTAGAGATAATTACTAAAATATCTAAATTAAATATGTATTCAACTCCTTATTTAACATCAGTATCTAAATAAGGATAAAATGATAGAAATTGAAGAAATTAAACCCCCCTGAAAATAGGAAATATTATCTTGTCTGGAAATAACATACAATATGGTGAGATGAACGAAGAAAATAATAATGATGATTGATAGTATTACCAAGAATTATTTAACAAGATGATATACATTTGACTCAGTGATCAATGGATAATATCTCTTAAATCATAATATAGGAGGATAGGTGATCTCAAGTGAGAGGGGAATTCTATGAATTTGGGGGAAAATAATATGGGAATAAGTGTTAAAGGAATCAATGAAAAAAGTGTAATTTTACCATTTTTAAAGGAGATCATAGTTTGGATGCACAATTTTCCTAACTCTGAACCAATAGTTTGGTTGGAAATATCTATGTTAACACACCCTACAAAGAAAATGCATGTAGTTAAATTTTTTTGATGAGGTCAAGATTTTATACATCTCAAAGGAACCCCTTTACGTGGTTTATGATCTCAGTTAAAAAAACAGTGTGAAAACTGTGTGAGTTACATTTTATTTTTTATAGAAATTTCACATGGCCATACACCCCACTAACATATTTAAATAAACCTTTATCCTTCTTTTTAGGTCTCCATGGGTAAGATTCACTATTATTTCTATATATTCACATCTATATGTTTCTGAAAAAACTATAGCTTTGGGATCTAAAAATCCATAGACATATCAAAATACTTATACATCTAATTATTTTTTTTCATAATTGGTAATAAATAAATTACTTTTGTATAACTATTGTATTACATCACCCTAGAAGAAAACAAACTATGTTATGCTTTTAGAGATGTTATGTACTTTTTTTAATTTTATATTAACATATGAATGGAATAATAAAATATACTGAACAAAATATAATTTTTATTGATAAATGAACCTACATATTGAAATTGAAAAATTAATATTTAAATGTTTTTTAACTCATCTTGTGGTATTATTTTTGTATAAGGAATAAAATTTTATTGGAGTTTCTATTTTTTATGTACATTATTTTAAAGAATAAAATTTTTCTTATATAGTACTATAACTAACACATTTTTCACGATAAAGAAATAATCTGAATTTTAATTCATTATTAGGTATTTTGATTTATTTTTCATATATTAAAAAGAAAAATGATGTGATTATAACTACAATATAACATTATGAAGATGGTATAATATTTTAATGAAAAATAAAATGGAATGAATAAAAGATCTAAAAATAATAATTTTTAGAATGAGTTGACTATTAAAATAAAAAATCTTATTAAGGATATTCTAAGTATTTGATGTTGTATTCTAAAATAAAAAATTTAGAGAATATCACATGCCTATATAGTAATAAATGACATTATTATTTTAATTTTTCCATGATACATCTTCTAAATCTAAAATCTAAAAATAATTTTATAAGATGAATCTCTTTCATAAAAAAATTGATCTTAGTTAGACATATATTTATGCACGTCCCAATTTTTAAATGTTGTAATGGGGAGACGAATGAAGTGGAAAAGATTGAAAATAATTTTTTTCATATAAATAGAATTCAATTAATAATGATTTATTTTATAATCAATGTATTAACATATATAAGTATAAAATAAATTATCTATTGATGTTTTTATGTTATTTATATATAAAAATAAATTATCAAAAAATATTTATTTTACCTAGAATTATTGAATATACAATGTAGAGTGATTATGATAATAAAGATGTTGAGTTAATGTGATTTCTAAGTGATTTAAAATCATTAAATATCATAAATTCATTATATGAATATTTATCTTTTGATATCAGAAGCATGTTCTTAGGATTTTAAATTGAATAATTCAAGAAAATTGGGATATTATGATTAAATTTAAGTATATATCTAGTTATAAGATAACTTATAATATACCTCCTAGTATGTTTATATAATAGTATTTATTCACTATCTTAATTTTTATTTTGGGAAATAAAATGTTTACAAATTATATTGATGTATATCTACAATATTTAATTATTTAAATAAAAGATTTTTGGACTGATGGAACCAAATCATATGATGCATCTAATGTAAAAATGTTCATATTATATTCCACCATAATTTTGACAATGATATAATTTTATAGAATATGGAATTTCTATGGTCGTAACAGTCATGGTAGTTTGGATTGTTGAGCATAAAATATTGATTTTGAGTCTCAAGAAAAATGATATTATAAAAAATAGTGTTTCATGTTTCATTATTATTTATTGGTAAATAAAATATATTTTGGATATAAAAAATAATGTTTCCATTGAAAATATGTTGCATTCATTCACATAACATAATTTATATATAATAATGTTTTTCCAAATTTTCATGCATCTCTATAGAATATAAGAAATATTTTATTTTGAATGGGGAAGAATATGACATTGGACCATGTGGGATAGAACTATAAAAAGACAATTAATGAAAAACAATATTATTTGAACTTCAAAAATCATAATTTCATTTGTTATGGTATAATCATGACAGTATTAACATTGAAATAATTGTTTTAAAAATGTTCTTTTTTTACATTACTCAATGAGAAATAGAAATTGAAGCAATATCAAAATTCACAAAAATAAATTTAAATAATGATTAATTATGAAAATATTTGTGAAATGAGAATGGGATGATACATACCATATGGATTAATTTATTCATATTTTATTTGTAAATAAATATATTATTTATAAAAAAGAATGACTAATTTATAAAACAAAATGAACGTTCCTAATGAGTTAAAAGAGTCTCATGAACTAATGAGATAAAGTGATTTAAATTTTATGTTCAAAATTTTATCCCATCTTATGTGAGATGACTGTATAATAAAATATATATGGTACTGTTTTGTAATAAATAATTTTGAGGTACTAGATCAGTATTCTTGTGAATGTTGATACTCAATAAAAAAATATTAAAATAACATATGTGGATTATGGAGATATTTCAGTGTTTTAGGACTATATATAGATGAAATTATTTTCATATTAACTATAAATATAATTTATATTGGTGTTTTTATATGGATCATGCTATGAAATTTGAATATTTCCATAGGATTGTAATGGAAATTAAAGATTGAATATGTCTTGAGATGAGGCTAGATCTCAATTATCCCTTAAAAGACTAAATAATTATCAGTAAAATATACATTTAATATAGAGACATGTTAATTTATCATGAATAATTATAAGATTTATTGGATTTTTTATTAAAGTTAATGATTAATAAATTATTATTTTCTTATAGAAATTACATTAGGAATAATTCTCAAATGTGACAAAAATGGTTTGAGGAAGCTTTAAGTGATATATTGTATTTTTAAAACTTTTACAATTATTAAATAATAATAAATTAGTCAAGTATATAAGAGTTTAATACCATATTTCTTTGTAATATTGAATATATTATTATGTTAGTTATTTATGATTAATTTGAATTTTATCTCACTCGGTAATATTAAATTGGATTTCAAATTTTATATGTATTCTTATATTGGATCTTTGAACGTCTATATAATATTAATATCTAATATCTTAAAATAGAGAATATATTTTTCATTTCTATTTCAAAATTATCATTTGTTATTGAGTGTAATGTATGAGTAAATTGTAGTTGAGTTACATTAAACAAAATTATCTAAGAGGGAAATTTCATGGATCAATAAGAACTATAAAATCATATTATATTAAATATATATATATATAAATGTAATAAAAATCATATAAAAATTTAGATATCAATGAGAACAATATATATTTAAATGATTTGTCCTATTTAAATTAATAGATTAAATATTCTTATATTTTTGGAACATATATTTATAAATAATAAATGCATATCTTATGAATAAAATTAATGGATATTAAAATATTTAAACATGAAAATAATCTAATGTGATCATAATGAGAATAATGAAAGGATTTGAGAATAAGGAAAAGAGAGTGATGAATATTTGAGAGAGAAAAATGAATAACAATAACTAAATAACTATACATCACAATTTTTTTAGAATGGATGAAAATAAAACATCTTGGAACAATTATCAATGGAGAAAGGGGATGAATTTTTTTTAACAAAAATATCATCTTGATTTGCTGATATAGAAAATCGTAAACTGTTATTGATGTTATATTTTTTTGATGATAATTGTTTAGAGATTATTTATTTCGGAAGATCTAAGTACACATTGGGAATTCTAAGACTCTATTTATATTAGATGTATTTTTTTATTCTTTGAATTTTTGGATAATAATGAAGATATTTTCAAATGGGTGAGGAAGAATGAAATGAATAATGAAAATTCATTCTCTTGAGTGAATGTTAGTTGAATGGATTAGGTATAAAACTACATAGAGAAAAAAAAATTTTAGGCATACACTATTATGAAATTATTAATGGTGCCAAGGATGATATAATCCATATTTTCATTATTTTATGGTATTAGTAGGTATTTTTAAATTATATTTTACTAAATATAGAAGCGATGTAGACACCCATATTGAGAGTGAAAATTTTAAAATGATCATATACTAATATTCATTATTATATTTTTTTCATTTATCGTATGAATTTTACGGTTATACAAACTATATCCATTTAACCGAACATATATAAAAATTAAATAAAATAAACATAGTAAAAAACTTTTTATACAGACTTACTCCCTCTCATGGTGGATTCATATATTCACAACTAAAATCCATTACTATTAAGCCGATGTTCTATGTCTGAATGAATTTTTGATGATTTAGTTGGATTAAATTTTGATTTGTGAAGTGATGTTTTAATGAAGACTTTTAATTACCACATATGGATGTTATCATTATAAAATAATATATATTGATTATTTTTTCTAACAAATTAAATTATTGAGAGAATAAATAATTGTGAACTTTAGAAAAAATCTTATATGTGATAAAATATAAATAATATTCACCACTTATTGAAGGTAATAAATGTTTTAAAATTACTAATGTATGTTTCAAAAGATATCTTCTATATTAATATAGATACAAATGTTTGGAATTTTTTCTAATTAAATCACATAGGGATATTTATTCTTAAATTAATATATATAAGAATGAAATCCCAGAATATGTTTTCACTTTCATATTTCATTTTTTCAAATATATATAGGTATACAAATAAGGATTCAGATGAAGAAATGAGAATTATAGCATTCATTCAATGTATAGATACTAATATGAGAAAAATTAAATCAAATTGTTTGATATCACAGATTAATTTATAATATAATTTATAGAAAATACTCCAAAACTATTACAAAATATTTAACATCAAATGATAATAAAACCAGGACTTTTAATCATCTTAATGAAATAATCCATGCATTGTAATACATAAAAGAATTCACCATTAATTTTAATAATATTCAAGAAGTTTTAAATGAAAAAATAATTATAGAAATATAAAATTAATTCTATGAAAATATTATGATGAATGAAGGTCATCAAATATATACTGAAGTTATTATACATAAATTTTATGACATAGTGAACATAGTTGAATATGAAATATACACTCTGAATTTAATAATTATTAATGTTGATGTAATGTTATTAAAATTTTAATCTTATTAATATAAGCCTTCTAATGCTAATGAGAAAATATGTGTAATCATAAAGAAATATGATTATAACCATAATTATAAAATCTATCATTCCATGTTCAAGAATGGATTGAAATTATATAATTATATTCATTCTATAATATTAAAAAAAAATTGTGTTTCTTTTCAATAAAATTAATAGAGTTTAAAAACAATTTTATTTTTAAAATAGTTGTTGAAATGAAAATTCTTCACATATATGGGTTGATACAAGTGATGTGAATTCAACCTATATATTATAGGAGGATCTGAGTGATGAATTAAAAAATGGCTCCCCAAAATATTTTGAATTAATTTGTTGTTTGAAAAAATAACAACGTATATTTTTTATCTATAATGTGATTAAATACTAAAAAATAAAGAATTATTAGTTATTTTTTGGGGTTGTAAAAAGATAGATCGTAAATTAGATAATAATTGGAATTTAGTTTGAATTATTGGAAAATATATAAGTCATGTATTAAAGTCAAGTATTTCATTAATTATGGAAAATTATAATGAGGATAGGCATTGTAAACTGAAGAATAATTGTAAAATTCAATGCATCTCCAATTTATTATAATGACCAGAGTTGTTCTATATAAATTATAATATGTATAGTAGTGGTAATGAAAAATTATTATATATATTGAGAAATAATTATTCAAATGTTTTTTGTAAAAGAAGACATGAAAATATAAGAATAAAAAATAAAAATTGATATTAGTTTACTATGATATTTGTTCTAAATAATTGAATAAGATTTACTTATGTAGACTGAAGATATTCCCCACCTATGATTATACAAATATATTCTACTATGAAGTAATAGAACATGAAATATATTTATATATAAATTATATGATTGTTTATTTTGAAATAATTATTTAGGAGAAAAAAAGAATCATTCTATGAAATAAAAAATATTATTATTTTTGATGAAGATATTCATTCCAATAATTAGTATAAATAATGTACATATATTTTTGTATTTTCAAAAGAGATTAACTCAATTTATTTAAAAAACTACCTAAATGATGCTAGAAATATGGTAATATTATAAAATAATGTATATTCACATTTCTATCATAGTTGGGTATATTGAAAAAGATAAATAAATAATGATAGGATTCATGTGTTTTGATATCTATGTCTAAAAAAAATTCAATAAAAGATGATATATGAAATGAGTAGGAAGACTACAATGCCTATACATATTGCAGATTATATGTTTAGAGGAGAAAATATTAATGGTTAGCACAATATCAAATATATATAGAAAGATGTTTTTGGATTAAAAAAATAAATCTCAACATTTACACTCCTTTTATAGAGATGAAACAGAATATACCTTATTACCTATTTATATTTTCCTATTTTTAAGTAGTAAAATGCGTTGCACTATAGAGTCAAACTACAATTAAGAAAATTTGGTGGAAATTTATTTCATGATGATATTTCAATCCTAGAGTTATCTATCTCATGTTTTATAATTTATTAAAAAAACATTATGAAATGAATTATTGGAGAAGTTATTTGAAAAATAGATCAACAATAATGGTGAGATAATGAACCCAATTCATTAAGTAGGAGAATTTATTGAGATGGTACAATAAAATTTCATAGAATGATGTGAATATTTTAATTTTATAAAAAAATTTATGTGTGGATTGATTTCCTTGTTTTCCAATTATTTTTTTATATAATAAATTCTAAATTTAATGGTGGTAAATTGGATAATTCATTGACATGTGAAAATATAATGGGAATACATTATTGTGAAGATATAGTTAGAAAATTATTTGATTATATTTTTCTTATACTTTGATCATTATAAAATTATACTTTGTGTTGGTAAATTGATAACTGATGAATTATAAATTGTTTATTATTTCTAAAAATGGATAGATATAGGAAGAATAATTTTAGGAAAATATTAGACTAGAATTCATTGTGAGAATTAATATAAAATTTAAAGGGTATATTTATATACCAAATGGATCATATAAATCATATTCCACTTGAATAGAATGTTATTTTTTCAATAGGAATTATTTATGTGAAAAATAAAATGGAGAATCATGAAATGTTCAATGATTATACAAAAAATACATTATAAGGAGTTGTGATGTTCATAACAAGAATGGTGGAAAATCGTAAAATATATTATAATAAAATACTATAGAATATAGGATATATACGAGGAAAAGTATTTGATAAATAAATAATTAATCTAATAAAAGTGGTTACTCAATTAAATTGATTAAGAAGATATACATATAGTAATATTAATTTTTTAAATATTATGAATTTATGCATGATAAAGTAGTTGGATATTAATTCTCATGATAATTCTTCATAGTGTTTTTTAGAATAAACTTATCTATAAAATTTGAATTATTCATCTAGATGATAAATAAAATTATGATGAAAATTTACATTAACATGATAATCACACAATTTTTTTTATAATGGATCAATGGACCACCCCGAATGGATTTAATTAATAGAAAGAAGAAAATATTAATCATAATGTATTGGGGAATTTATGCATGGAAAAATTTTCAGTTAACTCTGAAAATTAATGATGAGTTTTTTTGTTAAAAATAAATTGGCTCTTTAAAATATAAATATAAGGGAGTTTAAGGAATCATTAAGTAATTTGAGTCATTATAAAAAGTTTTATTGAGGTAATAGAATGTTTATGTAGTCATTTTAGTGAAAATTAAAAGTTTATATTTTCAAAAAATATTAATTTATTATATATACGAGAAACCTAAATTTTTTTAACATCTAAAAAGTAACACAATATTAACATATCATTAAAATTTAGATGTATTTTTTTTTCGAAAATCGCTCAATGGCCCAATTAGATTTATATAGAATCACCCATAATCTTTCAAAAATTTCAATAGCTCATTCAAGATTAAAGTGATATTTCTAATCCATATAAATAGTAAATTAAAAGTGGGTATCAATAAACTATATTCTACAAAATATCATCATTCATTTATTTTTATAAATTTGTAATTGAAAGATTATGGGTGATTCTATATAAAGAAGTTCAATGCTCAAAAGGCCTAGAGAATGGTTTATCATGTCGGTTATTTAATAACCGACGTGATAAAAGGCCTGGAGAATGGTTTATCAGGTAGGTTATTTAATAACCGACGTGATAAAAGGCCTGGAGAATGGTTTATCATGTCGGTTATTTAATAACCGACATGATAAAAGGCCTGGAAAATGGTTTATCACGTCGGTTATTCAATAACCGACGTGATGAAAGGCCTGGACAATGGTTTATCACGTCGGTTATTCAATAACCGACGTGATAAACTGCCTCCCACCGGTTTATCACGGCGGTTATATAATAACTGATGTGATAAACCCCCCTCCCCTGGGTTTTCACGTCGGTTTTATAAGAACTGATGTGATAAACCACTGTCACCCCGATTTATCATGTTGGTTCTTATAGAACTGATGCGATAAACTATTTTCCAGGCATTTTATAACGTCAGCTATTTCATAACCGACGTGATAAACCCAATTTTTTTTTAAAACAGAATGCAATCAACTTCTCTCCACCATAATCAACCAGAAAACCAATCAAGAAATCATACCACAAAAACAGAAGTAGATGAAAATTAATCATGTACATTGATAACATATAAAACATACCCCCTAGACATCCCCCACCCTCATTTATACCCCATGGACAGCCCTCCCCCACCCCGTTGGAGCCCTCACCCTCATGTATACCCCCTGGACAGCCCTCCCCCACCCCATTGGATGTCCCACCCTCATGTATACCCCTTGGAAAACCCTCCCCCACCCCATTGGAGCCCCCATCACACTCCTAGACTGCCCCCCGACCCTCGAACACCCCCAAACACCCCTCACAACCCCCACCCGCCTGAACAGTACCCCCTCACCCCTCACCCCACTTGACAGCCCCCACCACACCCCTGGATAGCCCCAAACACCCCTGGACAGCACTCCCACACCCCTGGACCGCCTACCCACACCCCTGGACATCCCTGCCACCCCCCAGGACTGTCCCCCCACCCCACCGGACAGCCCTACCAGACCGCTGGACACCCCCCAACCCCAGTGAGCACACCCCCATACCCCTGGAACCCCTCCCCCACAGACCCAAATCCATACCAGGAAAATAATCAAAAGTAGACCAAAACAAGAAGTAGAGCAAAATTAAACATTCACTTATATAACATTCAAAACATACACTGTCAACTTAAAAAAAACAAAATCCAACCTAAACAACTACCAAATACACAATTAATACGACAATATTCAAAATTACATTTTACATTACAAAAAACTAAAATTCAATCAAACCTGTAAAATAATTTGACCACTCCACTTGTACGTGTTTGATGTCTTCAGCAGTATAGGGTTGAGGGTCATCAAAAAGCTACAAATGAAAAAGAATATAGTTAACGTGTATAATGAATAAATCAAATTGAAATATTATGGAAAAGTTTAAGACGAAATCGTACCAGGTCAAAATTCACAACTGTCCCAGTTGTTATTATTTCATACGTAAATCTTAACATATAATATCCGCATTTGATGATTCCTTGTTGTTCATGACAATTCTGTTTGAATGAGTGTAAATTAAATATATTATTTTTATGTATTAAATCAAAAAGTACAAATTATAAATGGAAATTTACCTTTCACATTTACATATTTGATCTTTGAATATCTTCTCTTTGTGTTTCTTCGAAAGTAGGCCCATGCACTGTTAGAAAATAATACGAATGGGGTAAATTTAAAATTCATTATAATATATAAAACTATTGACAAATTGAAACTTACTTTTCCAATATATTCTTAAAACATTCCCGCACATCACCATGAACAGAGCATATCCAATAAAGAGCTTTCTTTCTTGGGCACAAAATCCCAAACATCCAATGATCACTGATAAAAGGAAATTTAATGTTAGTGGTTTTTTATGTTAAACGATAATTAACTCTTTGAGAGAAATGTGTTTCATACCTCTCACAAAAAGGCATCATCCAACATTGTGTGATTATATTCTTTTCAAATCATTCACCAATATAAACCATTCTTTGTTCCTCATTCAATGCACATGCTTCAGGAGAAACCAATTGCGGGTCCATGAATCCATATACTTCTGTCAGCTCATTCCTCTCACATATTTTATAAAGATACCTAATATAAAAAATACATAATTATACATTTTTTATAAATATAATGCAGGGAAAAGGTGTTAAGACTTACATGGAAAAACATTTCACCACGTTGATGCCCAACTTATCTCCAGTAACAAGCTCCAAGATATCAGTTTTTGTAATCCCCACACTTATTTCACTTCCACAAACATGAGATTCCACTGGAAACTCATAAAAACCCAACAAAAAATGTGAATATCTTGACAATCTTTCAAGACCAATGGAATCTGTAACTGATGTCATAGAATTTTGTCTTTGTTGTTGTCTATACAGTATTTCTTTACCTTTGATGTATTCCTGTGAAAAAAATTGAATAATATAGTAGTTTTCAAATGATAAAACAACTTTAATAAACAATAAAATAAAATATATAACATTCATACCTCTATAGTAATGAGTCGATGAAGTCTGGATGGCCAAACTAAAAAATGGCCGATACTCTGTCCAACTTTCACCACCTCATCTGTAGATATTGGTACCCTAGCTGATCTATCTATAATATCCTGTATAGTGACCCTCTAATTCTCTACCTCTAATTATTGATGATGAACTATATCTCCGATACAATATACCAACCCGTATTCTACTATATGATGTTGGGAATCATCAACATACAACTCGCAATATGTAGGAAGCTATGGCGGAGGCGTAGGATAAAAAACGGGGTCCATAGGCTGAGGAGGAGGAGTGGGAGCTACTGGCGGAGGTGGAGGATAAATAATGGGGTCTGCAGGGGGAGGTGGAGGAGTGAGAGCTGCAGTCTGAAATTGTCTTTTCATTTCTGCAATCATAGACTACACCGACTCTGTAATCTTTTCCTCCATCGTTGCATTAATATTTTGAACTTCAGCCTCCAAGGATTCTATTTTTTTATAAAACCCCTCAATGTTAGAATTTGAAGAACGTGGAAACACTTTTCTTACCGACACACCTGCCGGATATCCACTTACACAACCAGGATGTTCGGGCCTTCCCAATGATGCAAATAAAATATCTTCCCTCCCAGTAGCTGTAAATGTCCCCTCTGAACTCTGCTCCTCAAGAGAGTCCTGTATTAATTAATTGAACATTTCTGTAATGATTGAAACTTATATGAAGAAAAAAGTTAACATAAAAAAATTAAAAAGATATCATACAAACCTCTCAGCTACGATTCTCGATTCTTCCGAATGATATTGCCCTTTTTTTCCGTTCTGAGCTATCTTCCATTTTTCATGTCTAGATGGAGGGGATAGAGGGGCCACCTCTCCAGAGCTTGAAGACTCAGCTCTTAGTTGTTGAAATTTTTCCGCGATCATTTTTTCTTCCAATAATGCATACCCTCCCCTAGATAAACTATGAGGGTATACATTTTAAGATTGGATCTCCTGATGAGCTTTCCTTGTTTGCTGTAATTTAAGAATAAGAAATCATTAACAAAACATTAATAAAATCATTTATATAAGAAATTTTATAAAATTTTACATTGCCCTTACCAGAAATGACTAATTTTTTTTACTTTCAAAAAACTATCTCCATGTGTCTTCATCTGTAAAAGTATATATACGACATGGATTGTCATGAATCCTATGAACATAAATGAAATCAGATGAGAGGGTTGATTTGAAATCCCTCTATCTCCTGGCAGCCAACGATAAGCATTTCTTCCTAACTCCTCCAGTGTTACGAATATCAAATGTCATTTGATAAAGAAGAGGTTAAACATATTATATATACTAGAAACATTAAAATAATGGTCAATCAAAGACAAAAGATCTTACCAAAAACGTCTCCCACAACTGAGAGATAATCGCTTTATCCACACCTCTCCAATCATCATACAGAATGCTTACTTTGGTCTTAGCCTGAGTTGCAACAAAACTCTTAAAATATTTGGCATTCAGAACTCTAGGAATATCATCATCATCAAACTCAACGACTATCCTCTGATCCTGTGTACGGGCAAGTGATAATTTTGGTAAACGTGTGCACCCACATTTACCAACCTTGGAACTCTTTGTCGTAATAGGAGAATGTGAATGTTCATCCCCAGAGGTATGACCAACAATATGCTCCTCTCCAGAATCATGTGTTTGATCATCTGAATGATCTGTCATTATCCTTCAAATCAAAAAAAAACGTCAGTTCACAAATATACAAATTCAAATATTTTAATATGACTGTAATCAGAAAATAGAAAAGTGTACTAAGTTACATAATAGTAAACATTGGTAATATGGTAACCATGTTAAACAATGGTAAAGAAGGCAAAGATGTTCAAGATGGTCAATATGGTAAAAATGGTAAAAATGGTAAACCTGGTAAACATTCTAAAAATGGTAAATTAATTGTCAGTGAACAAAAATAAGTATTTTAAAATTCATGTAATGGTTATAAACATGATAAAGTAAACTAAACAAACTTAAAACAAACAAAAACATATACTTAATTTATTTTAAAAAATGTTTTAATAAATAAAAAACTTACAATATCTAACATTTATGGAAAAAATATATGTAAAAAAGAAATAAACATATGTTACCTATAATTGTAGGAATGTACAAATGGATTGTTTACCCAAATTCCTTCATCGTGATCATTCCTTATGGAACAAACTATGTCTTCAACATGATCATCATTATGTTCTGTTAATATTTCCATGGAAGAAGGGATCTCTCATAAATCAGCATATTCATCAAGTTCATCCTCACCAACATATTGTTTTTTGCCTTGTAAAACAACAACCCACTGCATATCTGATTGATCAACTTCATAGAAAATTTGTTTTGCATGTGTTTCCATTATAAAAGAATCAGCCGTGTCTTCCAATCTATTATGATTAACAAGTGTCATTCCAAATTCATCATGTCAGACACTATTGTTACCGTTAAACCATTTACAGTTAAAAACAAGAACTTTAATTTTATAGTATTCAATCTCCCATATGTCTTCAATCACTCCATAATATGCACTTGATGCATAAATTTGGTTTTTGTCCTTAGCACTCGAAAAATGTATTGCTTCTGTAAACACCAATACACCACTATTCTGAACTACACTTCTGTTTTCCTGAGCTTTTGTATGATATTTATAACCATTAATGTCATAAGCGGACCATGTTATCACATTTAAACATGGACCACCCACTATCCATTTTAATGTCTCTAATACATTTGATATACCAAGAAAAGTCTTTTTAATCCATGACAAAAAAGTTTTGTTGTGCTCATTAAAAATCCACATTTCTTTCTTCTTTGGGTGAAATTGTTTCAACTCATTAATATGCAATGTGATATACGATTGAGCATCAGCTATGTTATTCAAGATGTATGATTCTAACTTCTTCATCTGTTCAGCAGATAATGATTTTACATTCATGCCGCGAATCCTCGTTCCCTCATTATTAACTCGTTCATGGAGAGATGGAGGCAATCTTATGTGTTGCGCTGCAGCCAAGTAGCTCATACAAAACTCTGATACCTCCTCTGAAAAACACTTCTCAATAATGGAGGCTTCTGGTCGATATAGATTTTTAACATACGCCTTTAATATTTTCATATACCATTCAAAAGGATACATCCAACGAAGATATACAAGTCCACAAAGCTTTATTTCTCGAACCAGATGAATCATTAAATGCACCATTATATCAAAAAAAAAAGATAGAGGAAAATACATTTCCAATTGAAAAAGTATAAAAATTGCATCCTTTCCCAAAATTTTCAAAGCATTCACATCAATCACCTTGTTACAAATTGAATTGAAAAAATAACACAACTTCATTATAGTCTTTCTGACACGAATGGGCAATATTCCACGCAATGCAACTGGTAGAATTTTTTGCATCATGACGTGACAATCATGTGATTTCATACCTATCAACTTCAAGTCCTTCAATGAGACAAATTTTTTTACATTAGATGAATAACCTTGAGGCACTTTGGTATCATGAAGACACTGATAGAAGCTAATTTTCTCCCTCTTCGATAATGTATGGCAAGCCGGGGGAAGAAATGTTCATCTTCCTTTATGAGTGGGAGCTAACTCTAAACGTATTCCCATTGATAGTAAGTCTAATCATGCAATCAACCCATCTATAGTCTTTCCTTTAATATCTAAAAATGTTCCAATCAAATAATCACAGATATTCTTCTCCACGTGCATGACATCATTATTATGTTTAACTTCATGATACCTCCAATATGGTAGCTCAAAAAAATTGACCTTTTCTCCTAAATATGTCTATCATTATCAGATTTCTGTGTCTTTCCCAATGTCACGTCAAGGTTTTTCACCCTCTCAAAATACAGATCAGTGGATAAAGGTTTTGGAGAAGTATCAAATTCTTTTGACCCATTGAATGCCTTTTCTAGTCTTAAATAAGGATGTTCCATAAGCAAAAACATTCGATGACCCATGTACACTATTTTCCTCCCATGATGCAATTGACAATATGATGTCTGTTGTCCGCTAATTGGACATGCTTTATGCCCTTTAACACTGTATCCAGACAAATTTCCATACGATGGGAAGTCATTTATAGTAAACAGAAGCACTGCATCCAGTTTAAAATATTCCATTTTATAAGAATCATACACCCTAATATCATCAGCCCATAAGAGTTTCAAATCATTAATCAATGGTGACAAGTAGACATCAATATCATTACTGGGTTGCTTTGGACGAGAGATCATTGTACTCAACATCACATATTTGCGCTTCATACAAACTTCAGGAGAGAGGATGTAAATTACCAATAAAACAGGCCATGAACTGTGTGTGCTACTGAGTGTTCGGTATGGATTCATTCCAATTGTGCACAAACCTAGTCTGAGATTTCTAATTTCATATCCAAATGTAGAATACTGCGCATCAATTTTCATCCATTGTGAACAATCAGCTGGATGACGTATTTTTCCATCACATACCCACTCTTCAGCGTGCCATCTTAACCTTTTTGAATCATATGAATTAGCAAATAAACATTTGAAACGATTAATTATAGGAAGATACCAAAATACCTTTGAAGGGAGCTTTGTAATCTCTACATCAGCCTGTGATTTTTCTTTCACCTTATACCGTGATGTCCCACATTTAGGACACTCTGACAGAAATTCATATTCCTTCCTATATATAATGCAGTCATTCAGACAGGCATTCATTTTCTTGTATCCCAATCCCATCGGGCATAATATTTTCTTGGCTTTGTAATTTGAATCTGGAAGATCGTTATCTTTTGGAAGAATTTCTTTCATCAATTGTAGTAGCTATGTAAAACATCTGTTACTCCATCCATGCTTCTTTTTCAGGTTAATCAATCTTAACACCGTCGAAAAAACCGTAAAATCTGTACAACCAGGATATAATGGTTTCTCAGCATCACCATATAGACGCGCAACTGTCAGTTCTATCTCAATTTGTTTTGCTACAATATCGCGAATCATTTCTTCAATTCCATCAGAGTTACCATCTTGCGAATCATCATCATCAGTGACATTCCGTCCAGTTTCACCATGCCAAATCCAAGGGCTGTAACTCGGATTAAAACCATGACAAATTAGATGATCTTTTATCTCTCTACTTTTCAACTTCTTCATATTCAAACATTTCAAGCATGGATAGAAAAAAATGTCACTACTTGGAACATTTCATTTTTCAAATTCCAAAAAGGCATCAACACCTTCCTCAAATTCATTGGTCATTCAATGTGCTGTAATCCATCTTCGACTCATTATTACCTATAAATAATATCAACAAAAAATAAATATATTTAAAATATGATAAATATATGTTTATATGAAAAAAATCATAATTTGAATGTAAAAAAATTTAAAATATAAAAAAAATCTATAGGTATTTAAAAAAATATGCATGAATATTATTTTTAAAACAAAATATAGTTAGATATAACAGTTTTAAATTTCATTGAATCAAAGAAAACCATGATGCCTACATAGTTTAATATTGATTGCGGTTTTGATGTTTTATTATATTAGATAAACTACCTATTTAACATGTTATTAATGGTTTCTGTAGACCCTAAATCCATTTGGTAAATATTTTCACACAATTATAAAAATCAATGGAAGTATTTTTGTTAAGAATATGTTCAATCATTTGATTTTGATGTCCCATATTCTATAACAAAAGGAAATGAGGATACCAAAGCCCTTAGTTTGGTTTTTTATTCTCAAAGGGTTTGTGATGAAAAAGAAGAGTATAAGTTGATGTATATGATAAATAAAATACAACTATATTATATTTATGGTTACGATAGAATAAATTCATACCATACCATTTAGGATCTGCTCCCACAAAAAGTAACCCTCCTCAGTTCTAAATGAATAAATTTAGATAATTATGTATGAATTCATACAAGTATTGTTGTACATAAACCAAAACAAAGATTATTAGTACTAAAAGTAAAACTAGGAAGAAACAATAAACTCTATATACTCATGAAAGCTACTCCACAACACTTCCATGCTACTAACACCTATAAAAAACTAAAAATTTCTTTTGATAACCAAAAAAATTGTTTATATTTATGTATGGTGGGCATAACATGTATACATAGTAAGATCCTCCCTAAAACATCTCATGAAAATGTTAAGGAAGCACACTAAAGCCCTATGAAAAAAGGAATCTAAATCATCACCTAAACAAGGAAAAATAGTTTCATATACTCACTATGGATCACTCACAAAATAATTCATATAAATAAACCTTTTCGTATAAAAAATTAAATATATATATATATATATTAATATTAAGGTTCTCGGATACCACTTCTCCACTAGTTTTCCTCTCACACCCCAATGCTAATGTCATGGTCTCACCCCACCCATAAATCATCCTACACCATGTGAAATTGTATCACTTCCATCAATGACTCATATGTATCTTAGATTATTTCATCACCATCATATCAAAATAGAAATGAGATTCATACTTGGAAACTACTACATCTTGTTTACATTAAATGTACAAAAATCGGAAAACATAATTATAGAATATCCATGAAAAAAACGAATGAAATAAATTCATGGATGGCTTACTTGAATGTTGCGAGTTGAGATGATAGATCCAAGAGGAGTGAAGAAGATAAACAATGAATACAAAATGAGTTTAATGTGGGTCAATCGACGATCCGATAGGGGTTTACCGCGCGAGAGAGACGAGCCGACGGACTGTCAATTGAAAAATCGTAAATGACAGTCCACGGGGCTTTAATTTCTTTAAAAGATTTATAACGTCGGTTATTATATAACCGACGTTATAAACTATTTTTCAAATTTATAACATCGGTTATTTTAAAACCGACGTAAAAAAGCTCCCGCACTTTGGTTTTTTACGTCAGTAATTTAATAACCGACGTAAAAAACGACATATCTATGGGTTTTTGACGTCAGTGATTTTATAACCGATGTAAAAAAACCCCCGTGCTTTGGTTTTTTATGTTGGTTATTTTATAACTGACATAAAAAATGCGTAGATATCTCATTTTTTACGTCGTTTATAAGATAACCGACGTAATAAACTAATGCGCGGGAGGTTTTTTACGTCGGTTATTTGGAAACCGACGTAAAAAACCAGATATCTAGGCGTTTTTTACGTCGGTTATCATATAACCGACGTAAAAAACCCCGATTTTTGGTTTTTTACTTCAGTTATCACTTAACCGACATAAAAAATGCGTAGATATCAAGTTTTTTTCGTCAGTTTCCAAATAACCAACGTAAAAAACCCCCACACACATTTGTTTTTTATGTAGGATATAGGATAACCAACGTAAAAACCGAACAGGCGTGATTTGTAATGTCGGTAATTAAAATAACCGACGTTAAAAATCTAATTCCCGCATTTTTTACATCGGTTATATATAACCAACATTAAAAATAGTGACTTAAAAAACGTTTTATGCACTAGTGTATCCTTGAATATGAAATAAGACTACAAATGATTTCAATTTATATAAGTGCATTGATTTTTTAAGGGAGAATATCTTGCACAAATATTGAAGATGTATAGTCTTATGATAAGATAGTGATCAATATATTATTATTCTATGTATATTTTGAATACTAAGAGGATATTTTGGAATAAAATTTAGATTAGAGTAATTTATTTATTGAATGTGATGATATCATAGAGTGTATTGAAGATCATTATCAATTGAGAAAGAATAATACTTATGTATATGATAATGCAGTCTTATAGATCATTATGAATAGTATATATCTTATATAAACTTTTTATAAAATACTATCAGGAGACACAAACTATCAATAAATAGTTCCATGGCTAAAAAATGGACCCTTCCCTAATATTTTAACGTTATGATATTATAAAATATATATGACAAAGATTTCATGTAAGAAACATTGATGGAATCAACTATTTTGGTGGAAAACCTTGTAAAATATCATTTCAATTATTTTCAATATTTTAATTTTCAGATTCATTATATATATTGGCTAATAAAAACTAGATTGATTATTCTTAATAGGATATGCGATTAGTGAAAAATGATTCCATAAAAACTATCCAGTATAATTCACCTACACATTGTGTGGATGAACACATTCTATAAGAACCTAATTAAATATATCATAATAAAATTTATTCTGAAAACATATAAAAAATATTTTTTCATCAAAAAATTAAATATTTTTAAATTATCTAATAGGTATTCAAGTATCATCACTAAAATGTAACACCATAAATTTATTTATGAATCATATTTTGAAAACCAATGAATTAGGTATTATTATAGGGAATTGTCATAGAGTAAACCAAAAAAAAATGATTTCACTTCTACTATGGTGGCATTAATAATTCCATCATATTTTCTCCCAAGCTTTTTACATATATTGCATATATCTTTCCATAAGATTATGACTATTTCTATTACTCTCACTATATCCTCACTTTCACTTTTAGGTGATGATGATATTACATCAGTCAAACCGGTATTATTTTATCTATTTAATGATATTTTTTATAATACCATATTGAATATATCATAAATGCAGTTTTATTTTTATATATTTTATTGTAATAAAATCGATGAATTTAATAGCTATAAAATTACTAAATATAATTTTTAAAAAGATAAAATGTAAATCGATGGTTGATCAAAAAAAGAACTTATGGTTTTTAATTTTTCAATAACTAAAGGAATATTATTCCATTAAAAAAATGGTAAACCCACCATGTATTATTAATTCTAGTATAAGAATATTTTAGGCTTGTTAACGTGGGAGATGTAATATAACTCTATAAATTATTCCAATTGCATGAATGTTTCAATTTTTTTCAATAATGATTTGTTATATAAAAAAATAATGTTTCCAAATATTATTTATATCATCTTAACATTGTATGTCAAATGGATGATGATGAGTTGTATTTCATTCAATAACGATTAACTTCTATATGTTTTGTGCAGATGTAAAAAATTATTTATATGATAATGTTGGATCATTATTGAAGTATCCTATAATGGATTATATCTTATTTTGAGATAATATTAGTATCAAATTGAATATTATGATCAAATAACCCATTTAGGATATGTTAAAAGAGATCTATTCATATGATATAAAAAATATTAATGGAAAGTTGCCTCTCTTTATCATGTTGCTTTTAATTTATATTCATCTATTGATTTTTGGAAATGAAACAATGTAAATATTTTGAAACATGAGTCACTATAATTCATCTAGTAATAATGAATACATTATTTGTGAAACTTTTTTTAGTACATTTCATATAACCATAATGTTTAATGTTCATTTGAATATTACAATATCATGTTGATGGTTGAAGATGCTATATATTAGTGCTTAAATATATTTCTATTTATTTATATAAAATTAATTTAGTATTTGGTTATAACTAATATGGTTGAGAGTATTATATAAGTCCTTTATGCATTATATAAATTAGTAAACATTTTATCTCTATAAAAAATTTTAGGTTATGAATTTATATATTGAAGAACAAATCAAGCTATTTATTTTGATAATGATGAATTCTTATGTTATCATGATTGATAACTACTATAATATATGGAATCTAAACTAAAATTATGAATAATGAAGAAAATAAATTTTATATTTTCTCGGATAGGTGACACATTAAATTTTTAATGATAATACCACTGTTCCTGAACCATTAATTGAGTTTGAAGAAGATTTGATAATAATGAGGTCATGAAATATTATTTGTAACGCCCTGGCCCCAAATGGCCAGAGTCGGTGCATTATTTAATAACATTGGCATGATAACAAGAGATAATGTATTTAAAGACCGATCAGTTTAGTATCCTTGGAAATACTAGATCTATTCCAATGTTTTATAGTACATTTTGAAATGAAAAATAGAAACATTGTGTCTTCTTTGAACACACTCATATCCCTAATCCTATCCCTACAGGTCAGTAATTATACACTTCTTGGCATCCTGAGAAATATAAAACATATGAAAGGGGTGATATCAGATTCTTAATAAGGATAACAATATAGTAGAAACTATAATAAATACGAATAAAAATTTAAGGCAATGTATAAGACTAAAACAAAAGCCTGTTAAACATAAACTTCATCATAATATGGAAAAGTAAAATCAAATAATTCAATTGATTTATTCATAGGGTTATTATACTTGTCGAATAATCAATTGTAATATCAATAGTTAATCTCATAATTATGGAATTCATAATTCCCGACACCATAACCACATAGTATAGGCCTCCTGCCAAGACTAAAAATAAAAATATTTTCAAGGCCTTATGCCAAGACACTAGTTTTTCTCATGAGACATACCAATGTATCAAGGGGATATATTGGGCCCCTCCCATCACGTACTACGTCCAATGCATTCCTCATATGAAAAGGGTGAAACATTACACAAACATTCATATTAATTTAACATACAAAATTTTAATACTTTAACCATAAACCATTAATGAAAAAAATAGGACATCCATAGTCAAACATATCATAAAACAATCAATAAAATATGGAATATTGTATAATAATAAATCACTTAAATTAAATATAAAATCCAATAATAGATGTTGACATAGATGAAATCAATCAAAAAACTATTTTTGAGAAATATCTCTTTTTAATTTGATATCATTTAAAGATTCATAATTATAAATGAAAACATATATTTTGAAAATATTCATATAATCTTGTAATGGAATCATTGAAGGTGCTATAAAGGAGAAAATAGCCACACAATTGGCATAATTTTGAAAAAAAATTCATTCATTAATGAGTCGAGAAGGTCATAAAGTACCTTGTTTGGAAAATGATGTAATGATTCACTTAAAATAATTTTATAAAAAGTAAAAAAAGGGTATAAATGACTTTAATATATAGTGAAGGAAATAGAAATTTTTTTTTGAAATAAATTCTTATGAAACATTGATGTGGATGATAAAGAAGTCCAAGTAGATACTTATGTTTAAACTACCTTGAATAATCAAAATATTGTAAAATTAACCCTTACCATGTACTTTTTCTTAGTATAGGGCATGTTAAACTTATTTATAAAAGTTAAATCATTGTTATTAAATTATAAAAGAATGACATACATAAATATTATATCATATATGATCCTCTAATATTTCATTGTTAATAATATTTCAGTGCTATCATTGTTTGAGGTGTTAACTGATTCGTCTTCCTTTTTATGTTTTGTTATTTAAGTCATGTTTTTTATGGATAGGATGTATTTGATTAATATACATAATGATATTATGATCTTAAAAATTACTTTTTAATCATAAAATATAATTTATTATTATTGAATGGTTATAATGAGGAAGGAAATCTCATCACGTCGTGGAGACTGTAAACCGTACGTATACACGAGTGAAAAATAATTCTATTGATGGTGAAGTTGTATGTAATTGGATGGTATGTTATATATATAATCATTAACATGTTATATTTATTATTTAAATAAATTATACTCATTATTATACCCATCCAAATAATGAAGTGTTGAATAACAATCTACACCCCAACGTGGAGATGGTAATCCGTATATATACACGTATGGTGACTTTGTCATTCATAGGGTGGATAGAATAGTGAAAATGGTTATAACATATTTATAATAACATAATAATTTTTATAATTTTCTATAGGTATTATTTTGTTATGTAAATTACATATAAACGGGATGTGGAAGATAAAAATAACTTTGAAATAGGTGATAAAATAATTACCTCTTATTTGGGTGCTTCCATTTGATTTTAACAAAAGGGCTCCATATAATTGATTTATTATCAAAGTAAGGCCTATGAGATGTATTGATGGTAGTTTTGATGATATTTTGGTAGGTTTTTTCAAGGAAAAATGCCTTTGGATGTGTTAATTTAAGAGTAAGATAAATACCCTTGTATAAGAGAGGTGAGGGGCACTTTAGGAAAATTTTAAAATATTTGTTTATTATAAAATTATTTTCAGTTTATAATTTCACAAAATTTAATTATTTAATGGATATGGTGCGGATATGTCAAAATAATCTCAAAAAATAGGTTTTAGACAAGTTTAGGTGACCATATTATCCTTATCTATTATATTTAACTCTGTTATATAGTTTATCTTTTACTTTGTCTTCTTATATTTTTATACTACGTGGATAATTTTATTACCATCAAATTACAAGAGAACCTTAATTAGTTCATTACTGATATATATAACATTATATATTCCCTTTTATAGAATCATATATTTTTAAGAATATTATATCATTTAATAAAATTGTATTTGTTTTAAAAACTCATTTATGTCAATTTTGACACTATTTAGTATTTAGTTTTTTTTAAGTCATAAAAACATGATTATTTCGAAAAAAATACATTTAATCAACCCTAAAATTTCATATTCTCCTAGAATATTTTTTTATGGAATCAAACGCTTCAATTTAAATTTATTTTAATATTTATAAAATCAATTATTTTAATAATTCATCCATATTATATTTATTGTATCATTATTGTGTCCTAAATAAATTTAATTATATATTTTATAATAAATTAAAAAAATACCATGATTTATTAAATATTTTTATCTTTCTAATGAATATTTATAGTTGAATTTATCTAATGTATAAGACAACTTTAAAAATGATTTACTTATTAAAATTTGAATTTAACACTTCTAGCTCTTCTTTAAGTAAAATATAATAAATGTCCTAATCTATCCAAAGTGGATACAAAAGGGTTTTATTTTTTTCCTAAGGGGAATTTTGGTCTAACAAAACTTATCATATATAATTTGAACATGTGTTGGGGTAATATTGTATCATTATAAAATTATTTTTTCCTTTAATTACCCTTTTAACTTTTGACCATGGTAAATAAAATTCTAAAGTTACTATTAAATAAATTATTTTCATCCTATTGAACCACATTTGACTTACTGATTTAAACCGTGGCTATAATATTTTTCAAATTCAATTCATAGAAGTGGTAAAATTAAATTTTATGAAAATTTTCAAATGTGTCTAGAAGGTGTATAAAAGATGTTAAAAAGTTAAATAAAAATATATATCTAATATTGTAATAAAATGACTTGAATGAATTAAATTGGACTAATATGAGTATCATGTATCTATTTTTTACTTTAAAGTAAATTTAAATTTAGAAATAACTATTTAAATAAAATGTTGGTTTTGAACGATAATGTAGTGTTTTTCACTATTCATCAAAAATTGAAAGTTTTCATAATAATACAAAAAACTAACCCTAAGGTAATTTTGATATTCCAAATAAAAAAATGATTACCATTTTAAAAACTAATATTTATAACATTTAAGAAATGGGTTATTACTATTCAAAACTTCCTTTTAAATGTCTTGTTTGATTTGTTATGGTGTGCTAGATCTTGGAGTTGCGTACAACACAAGCTATTATATTATACAAAGAGAAGTGTATCGTGGATGTTTGGGGTGTTATATACTCCACTCCATTAAATAATTTGATCCTCAAAATTTCTATAATATTACTGCTTAAAATGATTTGGGTGATTCTTCATCATAAGTTACTCAAGTTCCCAAGTTGCATCTTCCATTTTATGGTTTCTCCAATGAACATTTACTAGATGATTCGTCTATTTATTCAACACTTGTTCTCTGGTATCAAGAATTGTGATAGGATTTTCACCATAAGACAAATAAATTTCCAGTTCCATCTCTTGATTGGTTAGTATATTCATTGGTTTAGGCTTTCATTTTCTCAGCAGTGATACTTGGAACACATCATGAACTTTGGAGAGACTTGTCAACATTACCAAACAATATTGTACAACTCTAATTAATTATATAATTTCAAAAGGTCTAATGTACCTTGGACTTATTTTACCCTTCTTACTGAATCTTATAACACCCTTCCATGGATATACCTTTAAGAAAACCTCATCTCTGACATGAAATTCAAAATCCTTCCTCCAGTTATCTCCATAGCACTTTTTCCTACATTGAGATTATTTGACAAGGGTTTGTATAATATTCACTTTATAAATTGTTTCCTCCACAATTTCTTGGCGCACGAGTTATCTCTCACCAACATCATCCCAAAAAGTTATTGTGTGATATCTCTTTCCATATAACGCTTTATATAGTGCTATCTGAACACTTGAATGGAAGCTATTATTATAGTAAAATTCTACCAAAGGTAAATAATTATCCCACGTACCTTGAATGTCAGGTGAGAAAGATCTCAATATGTCTTCTACGGTTTTAATAGTCTGTTCTGATTGTCCAATAGTTTGAGGGTGGTAGGTAATGCTCAAATGAAGTTCAGTATATAGGTATTTGTGAATAACTGTCCATAATCTTGATGTAAAATAGGGATCATGATCAGAAATAATCTATAGGGGTACACCATGAAGTCTTACAACTTTATTAATATATATTCGTACTAAACATTAAAGTGGTTAATATTATCTTATAGAAAAAAATGTGCCAAGTTTGTTATATAATCAATAATGACATATATTGCATCATTCCTTCTGGGAGTCTTTGGTATCCCAATGAAAAATTCCATCCTAATATCATCCCATTTTCACTCAGGCATGAGAAGAACTTACCTGAATCCTCCAGGATGTTGTCTTCCAACCTTCATCTGTTGGAAAAATATACAGCTTGTCACATAATTAGTAATTTTCATCTTCATGTTGTCCCTCAAAAAATGTTCCTTGAAATATCTATACATCTTAGTGTTACCAGGGTGTATAGAGAAATTATATATATGAGTATCATCCAACAATTCCATTTTTAGATCATTTATATAAAAAAAGTATCTTCCAAAATTCTATCTTCATTAATGAATTCAATCAATATCCCATCATTCAATGTTTTAACTTTCTGTTAAAAATCATCATCATCAGTTTGATAACTTTTTATCCTTTCTAGTAAAGATGTTTTGGAGACCATTTGAAAAAGTACTGATGTTTCACCTTCCATGATTATTCCCATATCCAAATTTACTAGATCCATGAACATAGGATCATTTTCAACTATCATATTGTTCATAACTCTATGAATATTTCTACTCAATGAATAATCCAACTTATTTTCATTCCTCGGGTGGTAGAGTATTGTGCAATCATAATCCTTGAGTAGTTCATGCCTTACCATTTTCCTCATGGTGAGTTCTTTCTATGAGAAAATATACTTCACAAACTCTTGTGATCATTATATATCTCACATGTCTCACCATAGGGATAATGTATCCATATCTTCGAAGAAAATATTAAAGATACTAACTCAAGATCATGAGTCAGATAGTTGCTTCCATGAAAGTTTTTATCATTCGTGATGCATAGGAAATATCTCTATCATTTTGCATAAGGACCCACCCAAGTCCATTCTTTGATAAATCACTATAAATAACAAACAAATCATTCCATGAAGGTAGATTCAAGATAGAAGATTTGAATAATCTTTTATTCAATTTTTAAAAACATTTTTCACAAAATTTTGTTGAAAATAATTTAACTCCTTCATGTGTGGGCTTGGTTAATAGGTTAGACAATTGGGAAAAATTATGGACAAAACACCGATAGTAACTTGATAAGACAATAAAACCGTGTACCTAAATTATACTCATCAGTACTAACCATTAATTGATTTCTCTTGTCATTGAATGATCAACAATTATTCCATCCTTAGGGAAAATATGAAAAAGAAAAGAAATCTCCTCAATCTAGAATTCAAACTTGCTAAACTTTCCATGTAATCCATTTCTTTTAACAGTTATCAGAAATATCCTCAATCTAGAATTCACACTTCCTGAGCATATGAGATCCCCTCTTTCTTATGTTTTATTTTTCCCAGGATGGAATGAATTATATTATGATTAACCTACAATAATAGGATTAAGGATATAAGAGTGATCAAAGGGGACACATGTTTTTTTTATTTCATGATGTAATATAATACTTATGTATGTATCTAGTACTTACATGGCTACTAAACTGATTAGTCTTTTGAGACATGATTCCTTGTATAATGCTAATGTTATGTAATAATGCACTAATTCTGGGTAACTGGGGTCGGGGCGTCACAGTTGGTATTAGAGAATGTTTAGTACAAACCATAGAAGCTAGATTTATAAAAAAACTGATTAGGAAACACTACCCTAAGATAGACATTGAGGATTTGTATAGAAGAACATCCAAAAAATTTGGTAATGTAAATATTATGGGGGTTTTCCCTGAAATACATCCCTGTCTAGATATGAGTATGTAAAGGCAGCTCTAGGACAAATGTACCTAGGAGTGAAAACACTGATAAGGAGTTTCGGGCTTGACCTGAGGTATCTTGGTACTCGACAATGGGCCTTGCTGTACTCTTGGTTATGAAACTTCTGATGGATATTCTTAGGATAATAGACATTTTCATTACAAACCGATTTGATTTTTTTATTATAAGATGAGAATAAATAACCTGGTTTAATCCTAAGGTGTTTTAAATTGAAAAGCAGGTGTTATTATATTTTATAAATGATTTTATGACACACATTGGGCTTTCTTATGTTAGTCAATGGTTGGATTATAGGGAAGTCATATTAACATTGAACATGATGTAAAAGTTGAGAAAGATATTGAGAATGAGCAATGAAATGGAATGTTAATAGGTGTAAAATATATTATGGTCATGCCGAATCAGTTTCCCAAAAACATGATTGAAAACAAATATATTAGCCAACTCTTGGACTCAACAAATAAGAGAAAGGTGGTGAATGATAAGAACTACAGCAGTGGAGACCATGGAGAAAAGAATGTTCAATTTCCATCATGCAAGATATGTGGAATGAGACACCTTGTAAAGTGACTCAATGGAAGAAAGAAATGCTTTAAATGTGGGAAATAAGGACATAAAATAATGAATTACTGAGGAAAAAAAATAGTACTATGGAAGAAAATAAAAATGATCCCAAGAAATCATTTATAGTGATTTTCCATAAATGTAGAGGACAAGGGCATTACCCAAGTGAATTTCCTATAAATTTGGATAAAGTCTTGGTCATGGAATAACCTATGTGGAAATAAATGGATGGAGAAGTGTTTAACATTATTAGTGTTATTTTTTATGGGATTAGTTTGGAATAATTTTATCTTGTATGAGTAACCCTGCAGTTTGTTATGTGAAAATTATATTTTAGGAATAATTATATTTCTATTTTTTATATAGTTACAAATAACCATTTTAGTTTATATAATCCTTGAATTTGAAGAAATTATAAGTTATTAAATTTTGAAATTAAAATGCGAGGTATGAGATAACATTATTGGTGAAATTATGTTATGGTTATTTTGAAGAATATTTCTCATTTTGGTAATGATATAAAATATAGTTTTTAAAGAAGGAAAAAACTCATACAGTGTGACAACCCATCGCACTGGACAAATCTATAGGAATCGAACCCCCAAACATAGTGCGATATAGATTTATCACATACCACTAGACTACATGAAGTCCCCAGTTAGTGTGACTAATTATTTTTAGTTAAATGATTTTATTGATCAATAATAAGTTGATTTGGGATATTATGTATTATCAAATGGATATCCTTAGTAATGAAAAATTATTTGGTGATTAAGTGATAAATGTTATTTTGGAATATGTTCGCTCTGTTGGGAACACTATATGCCTAAGGAAAATAGAATACTATAGAATTTAAATTGAGGAGTAATGGTGGATTTTTATCTATGTTTTTTCACTGGATTTATATTGATTTGAGTTATTAATGGAAATTATTAACTTTTCATAGTGAATATGTGATTATTTTAATTAATTTTAAGTATGTGACATTTAGAGTAGTCGATGTTATTTGGAGATATAATTAAATGTGGAAGACTATGTAATCAAATTATTCAATGTTTTGGGATTCAATATTAGTTTGGATTATATTGAAGGATTTTAAGGACAATTGTTTATTGAATGGTATTTATTGAACTTTGGGTATTGTTGGTTTAATTTTAGAAATTAAGATCAATATTTCTTTCTCTGAAGGATTCTCCTTTTTGCGGATCATCTGATCTTATTCTAACCATTTTCGTATTGGTTAATCTCTAAAGACAAGGTAAATATATTGATTATCCTTTTTGGATTATGTGATTATCTAGAAGTTGATTCTAGTGCTTTAGGTGTGACCAATTCATCTTGAATATTCATCGATTGAAAAAAAATATGTATTTGTGGTAGAAATTTATTAATGAATGAGACTCTACTTAAAAAGTAGGTATATATCTTTATGTTCTTATTAAATCTCATAAATAAATTCCCCAACATTTTGAAATGGAACTAAAAATAAAAAACATTGTCCGTTTACTTTTCCTAATAGGAAACTAATGACCTTTTATCCCATCAAAAGCTTGTAGTTTTTTTTGTTAATTTCATACTTATCTTGTTTTCAATTATAGTCCATATGAACTTTAAACATTGTTTATCTTCCATATCCATGTTTTCCTACATGGAATCCTAGTATGGGTTATCCCGACCGACCTTTGTACTTCTCTTTCTTTTTTTAAAGTGATAGTTTGATTTACTCTTTTTCCGATGTGGGACTATCAGTGAAGTTACTAATCCCAATTTTAAAATTTCTAGGCTGAAATTACTAAAAGGGGGGAATAATTTAACACCCCAAGATTTCATAGTAAGTTATTTTCTTTAATTTAAATAAATAGATCGCGTTACATGAAACACCGAGTTCGAGCGCACCATGACTTACCAAAATAGCCTTTCAAAAAGATTTTATGAATAATATTAATGGAGTTTTGAAATTTATATACACAATATAATTTTAGAATCCATATTATGTTTTTATTAGACATAATATCAGAACAAATTCCTTTTTTGGATAAAAGAAGTATTTTTCAAAAAATGAAATTTTACCACCTTTTAATAGAAAACCCTTTTTAAAACCAATATTTGACACTTTTATATATTCAATTTAAAGAAATTATATTCTTTTTTAGAATCGGGACTAATAATTTATTTTGGATAATTTTTTTTACTTTTATGCTAACTACCATATTTTGATGAATACTGAAAAATATTAATTTGTAATTGAAAACTACTTTTTTAATAGAAATAATTTAAAGGGATAAATTAGAAATTTGAATGGTTTTTATGTATAATTATATTATATTTTTATCATTTAATACAATGTAGTTCAATATATGTACTTTAACATTTAAACTAGACATAAACAAGTCGCAATATTATGTTAGTTATTATTTTTTAAAAACACGCTTTTTGTTTTGACAAAAGAAATTAATTTTAAATTTATTTCCACCACTTCTATGTTTTGAATTCATAAAAATTAATTCCATATTTGGAATCAGGTGGTAAAAATTTTGTAAATAATGAAATTTTATTTTTAAAAATTATGAATAATTAAATTGGTAAATATTTTATTTACCATAGTTAAAAGGTAAATCCGGTTAATAAGGTTAAAAAATAATATTATAATAATATTAAATTATCCTAACATGTGTCCTATTCCTATTGGTGGATACATTTCTAACCATGGGAATACTTGGGTCTATTTTGGGACCCCATGGATCCACTTGAGAGTGACAATGATAATTTATATTAATTAATTTATGGTAAAGATGAAAATTACATAAACACATATCTTTTTGTAAAATAATTTTTAAATGGGGTTATATAAGCTAAATTTTATATTATAATTACTAATTAAAAATATAAAAATATTTCCTACAAAATTTTATTTTATTTATAATTTTTTGATATTATATAATAAAATTTATTTATGATGTAATGATGATGCAATAATTTCCTTATTAATGAAAGAATCAAATAAATGGTATTATATGTTTTAAAATAAATATAATTTAAATGTTTTTATGACATAAAATAATTTTTTAGATGAATATGACATGTTTGGTTTTATTCAATGTATTTTTTTGAAGTCATCAAGTTGTGATGACTTTTACAAAAACCAAATACTAAATACTGTCAAAATTGACATAAATGAGTATTTAAAAAAAATATTATATTATTAAATTATATAATATTCTTAAAAATATAATGTTAGGCCAAAAGACTTAGATAAGGTTATATTTATTAATATATAACCACTTGGGGTTTGATTTTCTTGTTATAGTATGTTTATAAACCATATAATATAAAATTACAAAGAGACAGGGTAAATGTCAAACTATTTAACTAAGAGTTAAATATAAAAGGTAAAGTTAATATGGTGACATAAAACAATCTAAAAACTATTATTTGAGATTTTTTTGACCCATAACCATTGTATCCTCTAAATAAATCATTTTGGATCAACTATAAACCTAAAATTATTTTATTATAAAAAAATATTTCAAGCGTTTCCTAAAGTGACCCTCACCTCTCTTATAAAAGGTTACTTCCCCTTCTCCTAATTTCATACCTCCAAAAACATTTTTATCGGCAAAAAGTTCACCAAATATCCTCAAAACATTCCTCCATTTATCCTAGAGGCATTCCTTTAGTCATAAAGCCTACCTATGTAGCACTTAGGATCAAATCAAAAGGAAGAACTCGAAGAAGTGGTAAATATTTCATCACCTCTTTCAAGTTCTTTTCTTCTCCCGCTTCCCATTTCTTTGTTGTTTCTATTATAAAATAATAAATATAGTATATTATAAATATTGTGATGTTATTATAAAAATTTTAGAACCATATTCATTATTCTATCCATCATATGAATGACAGAGTCACATTACATGCGTACATATGGCTTACCCTCTCCACGTTGTGGTGTAGTTTGTTATTCAAACACTTCATTATTTGGATTGGTATAATAATGAGTATAATTAATGTAAATAATAAATATGACATGTTAAATATTCGTTATTTACTATATTCCATCAAATTACATATGATTTCACCATCAATATAATGATATTGTCACTCATACGTAGGTATAGATTACCGTCTCCACGAACGCGATGAGATTCATTCCCCATCGTAATCATTCAAAACTAATTTTAATTTTATGATTAAAGATAATTATTAAAAACTTAATATAATTCTGTATATGAATAAAATACATCCTATCCATAAAAAACATGGCTTACATAACTGAGAATATAAAGGAAAACAGATCAGTTAACACCCGAAATGATTATACTACAAAAATATTATTAACAATTCCATATTAGAGGAAAATATATGATATCATATTTTTGTATATATTTATTTTATAATTAAAATATAATTATTTATCTATTATACATAAGTTTAACATACCCTCAACCAAGTAGAATTACATGGTAAGGGGTCTGTTATCTCACTTTTATTCCCATGAGATTTCCATTATTCGCCGCTTATTTATTGCATGTGGTGTATTGTGTAAAACCATTGGATATATATTATCATGATTATATTTATATTCATTGTATTCTTTTATTAATTTGGTTGTTATTAACTTTTTTTCATACAACTCTATTGATTAAAACATGTAAGGGGTTTTTATCTCACTTCTAATTCTCGTGAGATTCGTGCTATATTGCCACTATTTCCTTTTGTGTGGTGTATTTACTGCCCATAGTTGTATTATTTGTTTAATTTAATTTAATTAATGGGAATTTAAATTTTCATTATATGAAACTTCTTTCATGGGGTGTATGTTTCGTAAGTTACCAAATTGGTAAGGGAATTTCAAATTTAAAATTCCACTCATTGGGCTTTATGGATACTTCATTGATTAATTTACTCCAATATTTTGTGTAAAATCACTATTTATTTACTTATGTGGTAATTAACACACCCCTTTTTCTAGATAAACTTTTTATATAAAAAATTATTCCATTGATAAATTCTCAAGTCATCGATATAAACATGATAAGAGTAATTTCAACTTTATTTCTATTCATTGAGTTAAACATCCAAGTCCTTGGTGTTTTTTTACCAAAATATCTATGAATGTACTATGATTGATAAAAACTAAATATCCAATCATATTGAGTGTATTTATATTTTTCAAAATTAATTATGTGATTTATTTATTCTTGACCTTAAGATACGGTCTTTATAAATGAATTCATCTCAACTTACATTCCATTGAGACTTCTTTGTTGTTATACGCCAATTCACTTTTATTTGGGGTATATAATGTACTTTGACATAGTATATCATGAGTCACTTTATTTTAATTATATTATAATTTATTTAGTACCTCAATTATTTGTATTCAAGAATCCCTCATTTGGTTAGGAACTCTATCTAAAATATCATTTTAAATATTTTAAAAATTTATTCTTCTAAATATTTCTCATTAATGTACCTGTTTAAAAATGGTTTGAAGGTTTTATTTATACAGAAATTAATTTTTTAAAATTGAAATTCCATTTAAAAATTTCAAAGTGGTATGGGACACTTTTATTTGAAAATAAATTTTAAAGAGCTTCTTGATAAATAGTGAGACTTTTAAATGTTTTCACGAAAAAGAGATATTTCTCTGAAAACTTTTTACGTATCATTTTCAACTATGTCAACATACTATTAGAGATATTATTCATGATCGAGGTTGATTTATTATGATAAAAATATTTCATACTATATTGAAGGTTTTGGGATATTGTTTTACTGTGGATATGTTATTTTTATACCATTCATGGTTTATGGATAAAGTATTTACATTTAGTATGCTAGTTTTAATACGAATGTTTATGTCATGTTTTAACCTTTTCATATAAGGAATTTATTGGACTTAGTATGTGATGCTTGGAGCCCACTATTGCTCCTAGATGCATCAGCAGGTCTCATAAGTCAAACTAGTGTCTTGGCACAAGGCCTTGACAAAATCTTATTTGTAGTATTGGAACAATTCCTTGACTATGTGGTTATGAAGTCTGGAATTAGGCATTCCATCATTATGAAATTGGTTATTGATATTACATTTTATTATTAAACTAGTAGAATATCAATGTGAATATGTAAATAGCATTATTTTATTTAACTTTTCCATATTATTCTAAGGTTGATGTTTAAAATCCTTGTGTTCTAGTCTTATACATTTCCTTAAATATTTACTCTTATTTATGATAGTTTCAGATATATTATTATCCTTATTGAGCATCTGAAATCGCCCTTTTTTATATTTTATTTTTCCCAAGAAGTAAAGAAGTATATTATGATTAATCAGCAGGAATAGGCTAAGGTATATAAGAGTTTTCAAAGGGGACATAATGTTATTTTTTTATTTAATGATGTAATATAAAACTTATGTATGTATCTTGTACTTCCAACAGTAATAAACTGATTGGTCGTTCAGAACATGATTCCTTATATCATGCCTATGTTATGTAATAATAAACCAATTCTAGGTAACTGGGGTTGGGTCGATACACAAGGGGCTTGAGATGTGTGAGTAATGGTTAGAGGTGGTGTCCTTTTATAATAGGGAGGATGGGAACATAGGATTGTCATGAAATATTATTTTTTTAATTTTTTTATTGAATTATAATATCCCCAAAATTATATAATTTGAGCTTAAAATGTGTGTGGGTAAAAATCCTCTCAACCAATAGGTTTTAAACAAGTTTAGGTAATAAAATCAACCTTATCCTTTAGCTTTAACCCTTAGTTAAAAACTATAACTCTTCCATGACTTCTTGAATTTTAACAATATATGGTTACTATATTTACTATAAAATTTCAATAGAACCACAAGTTAATAATTAATGAAATTTGTAACATTATATAAGTCATTTGGACCAATATTATAACTTTAAGACTGTTATCTCATTTAATAAATGAGTATTTGTTTTAAGAACTCATTTACGTTAATTTTGACAGTATTTAGTAATTTTTTGTTATACTTATAAAACATGATTCCTTCGAAAAAATGGTATCAAATCATTCATCACATGTCAATTGTATCCAAGAAATTTGTGTTTGTAATTAAAATTTTCAAATTAAGTTTATTTTAATATCTATAAAATCATGTATTTGAATGTTTCATTAATAAAGTAATCAATGCGTCATCATTGTGTCATAAATAAGTCTATTTATTAAAAGTCTAAAAATTATAAATAAAATACCCTTATTTAAAAAATAATTTTATCTTTATAATTATTTTTTATTGTAGAAGATATCAATTATATAACCCTATATTAAATAAAATTAGTAAAAATATCCATGATTATGTTACATTTCTATTTACTTAAAATTAATTATTATAACTTGTCATTATCACAACCAAGTGGTTCACAAATGCCAAAAGTTATGCATAAGTAATTATATGGTCACACATGGCCCAACCAATATGATTAGGACACGTTTTAGAATAGTTTTATTTTATTATAATTTTAATTTTCACCATTATTTACCCGATTTAGGCTTTAACCGTGGTAAATAAATATAATTACTGAAGCTACAATTCATAATGTCTAAAAACGAGGCTTATTTACATAATTTGTTCCTTATGATTATAAATATGGAATCCATTTATATGAATTAAATATATATAAATTTTAGTAATTAATTTAAAACTAATTCCCATTGTTAAAACCAAAAATCAATTTTGTAGTAATTAAAAACTATCAAATTATTGATATGTGTTTATGTACAATTTCATTGAAAAATTACATCCAATAAACAAAATTAGATTAAATGATAAAAAAATTATCCAATTTCACATTAAAACAAATTAACAGGACAGTCTAACTGTATAAATAAATTATATGAAATTGTGCTATTGTATTAAAATGCAGTTTTTTCACTATTCATTAAAACTTGGATTTTATTAGAAAAATCCCAAAATTTTAAATGATGTAAATTTTTATGTCCCTCTTCAAAAGAAATAGTTTATTTTTTGAAATAGAACATATTAAAGTAAAAAAAACAAGATTTAAAAATGGTTCTCCATTAAAAGGTGGAAAATGACCTTTTAAAAATATTAGAGTATTTTATGCTTTAAATTAGATTAATTCTCATTTTAATCCTAAATAATTCATTGGAGAAATGCTGAAAGATTTAAAAAAATTTTAAAATCATTAAAATTTTAATTCTATTCATTCTCTCCAATACAATGTCTATGTGTTATATACCAATTTATAATAATAATATTATTACTGTATTATTTTTCTGCATAACTCAATGATGTGTGAAACGTATGATTTTAGAGAAACTTTTTATTGTGCGTTGGGTATGCTATCAAACATAGTGTCTCATTTAAACTAAAATTAATATTTAATTCAAAAAAATTCATATATTAAAAACTAATTATTCTATGAATACTTTATATTTTATATCAATCCCACCATTTGAAAATTGTGTCATAAAAATTTTAAAACTGGGCTTGGAAACTTCATTGAAAATCTCACATCGGAAAAATATTCAATAAAAAACCAAATTAAAAAAATAAAGTGAAATTAAAAGGTCATGTGATGAAAGACATACTTGTATTCCATGTATGAAAACATGGATATAGAAGAAAAATCTAACCATCCTTTTCTGATGGAGAGTGACATAAAAATGATCTGTAGAAAGTTAAAAATCAGAAAACCTCAAACTTGTAATGGGTTAAAGTGTTTTTAATTTCATAGTATAAAAAGTAAATGTAAAAAAATATTTCAGATCCTTTTCATAATTTTGAGGAATTTTTTACTAATTAGAATAATATTATAAGGAAATATACTTACATGAAAGGTACACTGGCATCCTTTAATAAATTTCTACCACATAATCATCTTTTTCTTCAAACGATGAGTATTCAAGATGATTTTTTCATGACTAAAACACTATAATCAAATTATAAAAACTCATATAATCCAAAAAAGGATACCTATATTTTTATCCTACCTTTAAACCTTAACCAATACCAAAATGGTTAGTACAACATTACCTAATCCCCTAAAAAATAATCCTTTATAAGGATAATGACTACTTTTAATCTCTGAAATTCAATAGTAACACCCAAGTTCTACTTTGACCATTCAATAAAAAAATTGTCCTTAATATTACACAAAATAATTCAAACTAATATTGAATCCCAAAATTCAGAAGGATTTGATCACATAGTCTCTCATGATAAATATTGCCATTTATTTACAAATAACAACTCATAATCAAAAACTATCATACATAAATACAATTAACAAAATCAAATATTCTCCATGATAGGTTAATCATTTCCAAAAATAACCCAAATCGCCATATGTCCTCAATAAAAACATGTATTCTCCCAAAATAAAATTCAACCCTTACTCCTAAAATTAAATCCCGTGGTATTTTATTTTTTCATAGGCATATAGTGTTCCCAAAAGAGAGAACGTCTTCCAAAATAACATTTAGCACATTATCACCAAATCATTTTCCTATACAAAAGGATATACATTTTATAGAATAGATGATAAAAAAATACTTATTATAAATCCATAAAATCATTTAATATAAGATAATAATTCATAATAAATAGGGACTTCACATAGGCCAATGATAGGCTATGTGGCCTTGTTTCCCTTCAATTGTGGGATCAATTCCGATGGCCTTACCAGACATGATATGTTGTCACATGGTCTGTATTTTGTCCCTTTTCAAAAACTATATAATTTTATATCATTACCAAAAAATATATAAAATCCTCAAAAATAACCATAAAATATTATAATCTCATGTTTATCTCATGCCTTTCATTTTTCATCCCAAAATGTAATAACCCGTAATTGCCTCAAATTCATGGATCATATAAAACCTAAAGGTTCTTTATAATTGTATCCTCAAAAATATTATTATTCCATAATTATAATTCTTATATAACCAACACAAGAGTTACAAATACTATAAATCTACAAAAGTAATCCCATAATTAAAATATTTAAACATATCTTCATCCGTATATCCAACATAACTCTTTAATTCCTAAAATGTAGACATCTTAATAATCTAACATTCTTCATGATCCTTAACCATATTATTATTTAATAATTATTTCCTATAAACAAAATATTGTCTAATGTTTTAATATTCAATAATGTCAAAACATTATCTAAGATATAATCCATAAATTTAACATGTTATTTTTATTTTCCTCACCTTCAATTGGAATAGAATTAGGTATTGGTGAACATATATTTATAAGGTCATACTGATCCCATTCCTGAAGCTTCTTCATTAGACATCTATTTTCATAATGACCATACTCATCACATTTATAACATTCAATTGATATCCTGGAAATAACTACTCTCTTTCCTGGATTCCATTGAACAGTTCCCTTTTCCTTGGTAGTATATTGATTTATGACCATAAATTCCACATATATAACATCTTATTATCCCTTTTAAACATTTTACTAGGTGTTTCCTTACACATCCTTAAAAAATAGTTTGTTGAATATACTTACCATTATTATTACTACCAAAACATCAATAGCGATTCGTTTCTCTCATAGATGATGATATAGAAAAATCTCCAAGGTTCAAGTGGTCAATCATGATACCAGATAACTGGTTTATAATAAACACAAGAGTTTTCATTATAGCTCCTATTTTGTTCAGTTACATATTCAGAAAACCAAAAAATATTCTTTATCATCCATTGTTACTTTGGTGCTTTCTGGATCCAACAATTTACTAAAACCAAAAAGGGTTAGTGTGAGTATATCAATAAAATCATCATATACTATTATATGAGGATGATAAATAGTAAGATAAATTTATTCTTGTTATCTAAATCTCATAAAATTAATCTAAAATAACAACAAATCTTTCTAATATGCTAACCATTGTGGTTATATAAAACATTTCATTTATTATTAAATAAAACCCTTAACTTTAATGTTATCCAAACCTCCTATTGATAACAAATATAGAGAACTAACAATAAAAATTAACTAATTTTGGGATACGTAAATAATTTAACTTTTATATAAATCTAATATCTTTTTAGGATTAAATAATTAGGGAATCTGGTCATAAATAATACATAGCAACATCAATATTACAAGTAGACCGTTATACTCACTAACCAATTTTTTCCTAAAACAAAATCTTTTCAGAAAGAAGAATGGTTAGTTTCATGTTTAAACAACATTAATTTTCCATGACCACATCCTTGAATGTATTCTACTTTATGTCTTGTGAAAAACATTTCAAAACATTTGATGAGTATTAAAAATCCTTTGTAAGGGATTCAAAAATAAAGAAAACTATTAGTTGTGGGATAACATGAAAACCATGAATACCTTATTATAAGGTAATAATTTTCACCTTTAAGAAGTTTTAAATATACTTTACTGAATATAAACAAATTTATTAACCGTTTTTTAAACAAAATATGATCATAAATCGCATAGAAATTAATATATTACATATAAAGAAAACTTGGGACATAAACATACTTAAATGAAACAACTATAAGGTCGACCACCATACATATCACTAAATAGAATATCCATACAACTAACTTCCAAACCCAATGCATTGAAGGTTATAACATAACCACGTATACATGGTTTATCATGAAACCAACCATCTTTGGTTTATCACATAACCACCTGTCTTTGGTTTATCTCGTAATCACAATTCAAATGTCCACATACAATTATATAATCATAACACCTAAAAGATTTAGTTTATAACTATTTCACTCATAAAATTTCATTTTCAATAACAAGAAATCATTTCAAGACATTGAAACAGTAAATCCACTTTCAAAACCCTTCTCAATACCAAAACCCCAAAAATGTAATAATGGATATCATTTATTTTTAAAAACATTAAGTCTTATAAAGGAATCCATATATTAATTAGCGGTTACATCATTAGAGAAGTCATTATCGCCACATAAATTTTTACATTATTTTCTATCATTTAGTAAAACACATCATAATAAAATAATCACTTTGAATAAATTAAAAGTGGTTTATTATAAACTATATATAATTAAGTTGTGTATAAATTAAAATATACCTTAATGAAAGGAAATCTAGACGAAGACACTTACCTTGATCCTGACTCGTCACATTCAATTTTCTATGTTCCCGAATAACAAACATAGGTTAATTTATACTTTCTTGAGAACCTTTTTCAATTTTATTATTCCTTTCATTACATTTATTACCTTTGTACAAAAATTAAAAAATAATGTACGTTCATAAGGGGGTTTTTGTCGATATTCGGTACTTGAGTGGAAAATGAACTTGTTTTGATATAACTTGTCCATATAGTCAAAAGTGCATCATATCGCAAAAATTATTATTACTGATTTAGATATCATATATATTTAGTGTATATGTATTTATCTTGTCCATAATGATTTGAGATATGAAATGAAATTCACTTTTCATGGAGACAACATGTCGTAAGTACGCATGAACGCAACATTCATTTCATTGTCATATTAAAGGTATCAAAAACAAATGATACAAAATTATATTGTAATTAAAGTATAATTTATATGTTATATATGTTACATAATTTCATTAAATCCATCTTTTATATGTTCTATGTATGTCATGAATGAGTCATATCGCTTTGCAGGGGAAGTAGTCAGCACATCCTTAAATGAAATTATTGTATTGACACATTTTGGAAAGCATAAAGGTATGTTGTGAATAGAAATTACAGAGTCATAAAGACAACACAAATATAATATATATATAATATTTATAAATTCCATTAATGTATATAATTGTGGTTTAATAAATATCATGTAGAATTAATCAAATTGCATCTTGTAGATGGTAGGGTGTACGTACGCACGAGTGACAATATAATTCACTTAATTATTAAGAAATATAGAATTGTATAGAATATTAATTATACGTAATAATTATCATAATATATTAATTATTTAAATCTATTATAATCATCATTAAACCTATCCAATTTAAGAAATATTGAATAATAAATTACACCACGGTGTGGAGACGGTAAGTTATATGTACAAGCGCATGGTGATATTGTTATTCATATGATGGATAAAAGAATGTATAAGGTTGTACCATAATTATAATAACATCTCAGAATGTATAGGATACAATATTAATTTCACTATTATGTAAATTACATAATAATAGTATGTAGAATAAGAGAAGAATTTATAAAGAGCTGAAAAAATAAATACCCATTTTTTGAGTATCTTCTTTTGATTTTCAAAAAAGTCTCCATAGGATATATTTATTTCAAATTTGTAGCCACTATGAAAAATGGAGGCATGTTGAGATATTATTTTATTAGAATATGTATGATCTATGAGGCTTGAGAGGTGTGAGTAAGTGGGTAGAGGTTGTAGCCATTTATAAGAAGGGGTGGGGAACTTTAAGAATGTCTTGATTTATTATGTTATAAAAAAATGATTTTCGAATTATAATAGATCCAAAGTGATATATTTATATAATAAGATGATTATGGGTCTAAATACTCTCAAAAAAATAGGTTTTATACAAGTTTAGGTAATAAAATTAACATTATCCTTTATCTTTAACACTTAGTTAAAAACAATAACTCTTACCATGTCTTCTTGTATTTTCACAATATATTGTTATCATAGTTTCTATAAAATTCTGGTAAAAAAAAAGTGGATAATTAATGTCATTTAGAAACATTATATACATAAATTGGATGAATAATATATTTCTAGGACTATTATATAACTATAAAAAGAGTTGTTGTTTTAAAAACTCATTTTGTTTTTCAATTTTGACACTATTTACTAAATGTTTTGTTTAAAGTCATAGAAACTTGATTACGTCAAAAAAAAAGTTATTAAATCATACCTCATATGTCAATTTAATCCAAAATATTCATTTATGAAATCATAGTGTTCATATTAAATATATTTTATTGTTTGTAATATCATTTATTTGAATATTTCATTAACATGGTAATCACTGAGTCATCATTGTGTCATAAATAAATGTATTTATTTAATTTATAAAAATAAAAAATAAAATACTACTTTGTAGAAAATAGTTTTATTTGTATTATTACTTTTTATAGTCAAATATATCAGTAATATAACTCTATTTTAAAATTATTTTTCTAAAAAATTCATGTTTATGTTATATTTCTCTTTACTTTAAATTAATTATTATAACATGTCATTATCACACCCATGTGGCTCCAAAATGCCAAAAGTTTGGCGCATGTATTTTTTTGGTTTCTCAAACTCAACCTATATGATTAGGAAATGTGTTAGGGTAGTTTTATATTATTATAATATTTATTTTTACCTTTATTTACTTGATTTACCCTTTAACCATGGCAAATAAATATAATTACCAAACTTACTATTCATAATGTCAACAAATTATGTGAAACTATTTAAATAACTTGGGAATTATGATTCCTAATATGGAATACATTTCTCCAAATTAAAAACGTATAAAATTTATCAATTAATTTAAAATTAATTCCTATTGTCAAAACCATAAATCAGGTATTTAAGAAGTAAAAACTATCAAAAGATCGACATGTGTTTATGTCTAATTTCATTCTGAAATTATATAAAATGATTTTTTATTTAATGATAAAAACGAAATCCAATTACACATTAATACCAATTAAACGAAAAATAAAACTATATAAATAAAATTTGTAATAATATATTTTTGAATTAAAATACAGAATTATAAACTACTCATTAAAATATGCATTTTATCCGAAAAATATCAAAATTTAATTCAAATTAAATATTAATGAACCTCTTCTATAGAAAATGTTTATTTTTTCAAATAGGATGTATAAAACTAAAAAAACAAAATTTAAAAAGGTTTCTCTATCAAAAGGCAGTAAAACAACCTTTTAAAAATATTAGAGTATTTTTTTCTTCAAGTTGGATTCATTCTCATTTTAAGACTCTAAAATTCATTGGTTAAATTTAAAAACATTTGAAAAATATTTAAAATCATAATATAGTTAATTATGTTCCTTTAATCCAATACAACAACTAGGCATTAACAACTATTTAAAATAATAATATTATTCTTATATTATTTTTTAGTATAACTCAGTGTTGTGTGAAACGTATGATTTACGAAAAACCCATTGTTGCATATCAAAAATGTTATCGAACATAGTTTCCCAATTAAACTATAATTAATATCAATTTAAAAAATATTAATAGATTTGAAAATGTTTTACTCTATAAATACCCATAATGTTAAATAAAACCTATTTGACATGTAATATCCTGAATGACTATATTCTAATAGAATTTAATGTTTTTTAATATTATTCATTCATGGGATTTAGGATTCAAATATTTTTAAGATTTTAAGGGATGATTTTTTTTACCAAATCTTCTTTTAAATATTTATTTTGAATTTTTTTATTCTTTATCAATATTTAAAAAAAAATTATTAATGATTTATATGTAAAAAATTATCTTTTTAGACTTTTAGAATTCTTTTGAATTTAATTCAAAAAAATTTCTAAATTAATATTTTTAGGTGTTTTATATGGAATGGTTTGATAAAAATAGAAGAAGAATGTTTTATTTTAACATATACATGGATAATGAATTTTCCCACCTGTATAACTATTATTTAATGTTTGGATTCCATTACAAGGCTTCATTATTTATTCATTAAAAAATAATTTTATCCCTTGTTCTAGGTAATTTATGTTTGAAAAAATGTTTTTAATATATTAATTTACATTGATATTCATATGGTTTTAAAAAATAAGTCTGAAAGTGTTTTTCAAGAGCTTTATAATGAAAATATGATAGATGAATTTTTTTATTCATGATATGGTCCGTGGCAATTTCTTATAAATGATAAACCATGAAAGTCCGAGTTATCCATTTATATATGTTATAATGGATACACCCTAATAGTGATACAATGTATTGTGAAATGATTATGTTAGTAGAATAATTATATTTGAATATGGATGTATTAATTTTTCATCTTGTTAGTGTTCTTTATGGTTTTTGCAAGGTTCTTAAAAATTATTTCATGAAGCACCTACAAGAATTTTCTATGCGTGGTGTTTAGTTTTAATGGAAATCATTTATTTTAATTTTTTTTGGTAAATGATGTTTTTAAAATAATGATAATGCCATTTCTAGGTAAACAGTAATGTTTTTAAGTTATATTTTTATGGTTTTTTATATCTTTTACTAGAATAAAATTATTAATATTTTCATGCCCATAACCAAGATTTTTATAATCATACCACATTTTTAAAATTTTAATGAAAATATTTGTTGATGGTTAATGGAAAATAATAACTCAAGTTTAAATTCATTAATATTTTATCTATAATGAAATAATGTGTTATTTTAAAAGTTTTATATTATTGTAAAAATGGATAATGATCCCAAGTGTCCACTTTGTATTATGATATTTTGTTATCTTTGAGTTATGAACTAATTATCTAGAATTATAAAAATAAAATAATCCTAAAATGTAAGATAATAATATGTTGACTAAAAAATCATTATTAATGTTTATGTTTAGGTCATTATATTAGACAAAAAAGGTTATTTTAGACAAAATTCATGTTTAGTATATTGATAATAGAAAACACATGCGTGATCTTACTTCATGATTATGTTGAATAGATATATAATTTAATAATTAACATGTTGAATCATCTTCAATATATCTCTTCAGAATGGTTTTCCATGGAGTAAACAAGGGAGATATTATAGGAATGCACTAAGAAGAAAATATCCTTCCTAATAAGCATAATGAGATGGTTGGTATTGGAAATTTTTTTTTCTTGTAGTGGTGTATCGATTGATAAAAGATATAAATTGTATAGTTTAATAGTTTTAGAGTAGGAGAATATACCACAAAGTAAAATGCTAGTAGTAGAGCATTTCATGAGAAAATAACCTCCAAAGTTCAGAAGATCTTCCGATCTAGTGGTAGATAAAGATGGATTAATGAATAAGAGAGGATATTTTTTGTCAAGGGTTCTTCGATAATCAAAATATAGTCTATTCAATTTATTTATTTTAAGGTGAATCTATTAAATGGTGGACTTTTTCTTAGAATACTATATAAGAACATGGTCTTTATTCCATGGATTTTTTAACATTTAATAATATTTTCCCTAAGAAATTTTTCACAATCGTTGTTCGACTCTAGATGAAATAAAATAATGGAATTGAGTAAAATGATGATGATTCTATTGATAAATATTTGGATAATTTTACACGACTAGGAATGTACATATCGAATTCTATTCAGGACATTAACAGTAAAATTAATAGATTTTACACCAAATTGAAACTACTTCCCTTATGAGATTAGGCCACATGGGAGTTTAAAATATATGATAATATTTTTCATTTGGATAATGTTGTTGGGATCAAGTATTTTAACACTTATGTTCCACATTATGATGAGTGTAATAATTTTTTAGGATGACAGGTGATGGGGAAACATACAATAAGTAAATATAGCTGTATGAAAATTAAGTTCTCATATTGTGGTAAGTGTTGTAAAAAGGAATATCCCTCAAAGAGATGCAATTAATTTTTTACTAAATATTACATGTTATGTAATATGGAAAATATTAATGAATATAAGTGATTTAAATGATAGAATAATTATTTTCATGTCATATTTATCATTCTATAATTTTAATATATCATTCTCTCTCTTATGCTGAAAAAGTATAAATCCGTTCATGTAAACATAGACTACAACCTAAAAAAGTGATGATACTAATTATCATCATTAAATACCTATGAAAACATATATTGTAGCATTCCATGTACATAAAGAATAATACATATTCATATTTATTAATATTTTCAAATTAAATATTAATTTTACTTTAAAGGGGTTGCTATGTTTTATAGCATACACAATACGCAACAATGAGTTTCTTTGAAATCTTACGTTGCACACAAGTAATATAATAATGTTATTTTAAATGGTAGTTAACACATAGCCCTTATATTGGAGAGAATGAATAGAAATAACAAAAATATGATTATATATGTTTGTTAAATGTTTTCTACGTTTATACAATAAAAGATAAAGGCTTAAAATAAGAAAAGAATTCAATTTTAAGCATAAATACTCTAATATTCACTAAAAGGTCGATTTATCACCTTTTTATGGAGAACACTGTTTAAATATATTTTTGGTGACTCTGATACATTATATTGGACCAAATAAAATTCTTCTTTAGAATTGGGACATCAAAATTTAATTTGTGTAAATTTTTGGTATTTTTCCGATAAAGTTAATTTTTAATGAATAGTGGAAAATGTTGTATTTAAATTAAAAAAATATTTTTAATCTAATTTATTTATATGATTATATTATCTTTAGATTTTGTGTTAAGGTAAAATTATAATATAATTTTACCATTTAATCCAATTGTGGTCATTGAAATTAATTTCACTTTGAGATTGGACCTAAACTAGTTTCAATCTTTTTATATGTATTGTTTCATAAAAACATGCTATTTGTTTTGACAATAGGAATTAATTACTAAATTAATTAATGCAACTTATATGTTTTGAATTTTGTAAAATAGACATCATTTTTTAATTTAGAATATCAAATATATCTTAGGGTGAATTTTTGTTATTTTTCTGAAAAACATCAATTTTTGATGAATAGTGAAACCACTAAGTGGTAGTTAAAAAACTGATTTTTCATTTAAATTAAGCTTTAATACTTTTGTTAATTTAATTTAAAAAATATGACATACATGGTTTTCATTAGGATATAAAATGTGTTTCAATGTGAATAAAATAATTTTTTGGTGAATAGTAACTTTTAAGTTTTATTAATCGCGATTAGAGGTAATTAGTGTAATTTAATGTAGAAATAAGGTTATAATAATATGAAATTACCTTGAAACATGTCCTAACCTTATTGGATGTTTCATGTACGACCAATAAAATCCATGGGGAAATTTGGGGACCCCATGGATTCACTTGGTTAAGAAAATGACATTAATATCTTTTAATTTAAAGTTAAAATAAACATTTCACAAACATGTGTTGTTTTACTAAAACAATTTTTACATGAGGTTATACAAGTCATATTTTGACTATAAATGTTCATTAGAAAGGTAAAAATATTTCCTACATCATGATATTTTTTTTATAATTTTTAGACATTAAATATATTAAATTATTTATGACACCATGATGATGCAGTGATTACCTCATTGTTTAATGTTTTAAATAAAATGAATTGATAATGTTAAATATAATCCCTAAACATGTAAAAAACCTATTATATGGGTGTATTTCAAAGTTTTATCACCTTATCATAGAAATATATAATTTTGGGACCTTTAAAATCTGAAACTCATTATATAATAAAGTAATATTTTATAACATTCCAAGAGTGCCCATCCTCCCTCTTATTAAAGTCCCCCAACTCTACCACCTTAACCACACCTCTCAAGCCTTTTTCTCTCCCATGATCTGCTCATTTTATCTCTCCACATCCCTCTCCTCATTCTAAAATCCTTTCCTTAGGCATGAAGTTCTTCAAGAAACCCCTTTTGTTCAAACCAAGAGCAGTTACCCGATTTGAAGGTAATGTCTTCACTTGTGTTCTTTTGTTTTATTTTTCTTCTCCATCCCCTTAATTCTTTTTATTCCTTAATTTTGGAACAAACACAGTATCTTAAATATAATAGGATTTGTTATAATAAGTATTTGATTTACACTTACACACACCTCCGTCTAATGGTTAAAAAACATACTGTTTCTGTGGTTGGCGAATTTCTGCCTCACAAAACGATGATTGTTCAATCATATTTTAACACCTTTCATGGTGCCAGTAAGATGTAAATATTTTTATATATGATATATATTATTTTTATGTCTTCCTTATTCTTCTGTATTTTTCATTTATGGCTTACCTTTATCGTTTCCATTATGGGTAAACACGACAATTTCATTTTAGGAAGTGTGGACTACCGCCCCCTAAAAGTGATTTGATTCGTTAAGGCCTAATCATGGACGTATAAAAGATGGATTTAATGATATAATATATGATATTATATAGGAATTATAATATACTTTTATATCATTATTATTTCAATCCATTAAATACGAAATAGAAATGAAAGTAGCGTTCTTGTTTACATACGACTTATCGTCTCCACGAACGGTGCAATTCATTTCTTATCTCTAAATGTTATGTAATATTATAAATACATGTATATTCTCGATATATATGATATATATGATATCCAAATCAGGTATATTACTCTAGATATAATGAAACCTTTACCACATGAACAACATGTAACTGTAAGAAGTCCATATTTGGCATAAGAACCAAATATCGGCAAAACAAACATTATCAACTTAAATGATTACATAATGCTTATAACATGGAAATAATTAATATAAAAGGAATAATAAGCTTGAAAAATGTTTTTAAGCATGTAAAAATTAACACTAGTTTATTATTCAGGAGATTAATGAGCGATCGAGTCAAGTTGGACATGAGGTAATGGACATCATCTCAATCTCCTTTCATTGAGGCATATTTTGTTCTAATACAAGACTTTATATTATAAAAATTATAATACACCTTTGAATTTTCATTTCATTCAAAGGGATTATTTTTCTATGAAGCATTTTACTAAACAAAAAAAATTAATTTTTATTTTAACGTACGCGGTGACAACGACCTTTTCTGCCGCCGCGAGTATTTTTTGGTCATTGGCTTCCTCAACAAAACGTAATGTTTTTAAAATGAAATAAATACAATATACTCTTTTATGTATTTTGGTAATGAAAATAGTTTTTATAATGGATTTGGTACGACAATATAATTAAGTGATATATTGTGATCTATATGTGGAAATGTTTTCTTTACATTATATTTGTTTTATGTCTCATGATTTTATAAGGGTACTTGGACATTTGATGGGTGGTTACATGATAAGCCATATGACGAGTGGTGCCGTGAAAACTAGGATGGGTGGTTACAATATAACCTCCAATGCATTTGGTATGGAAGTTGGCCATATGGCTATTCCATTTAGTGATATGTTTGGAAGTCGACCGTATGGTTATTCCATTAAAGTATGTTTATGTCCCAAGTTACCTTTATATAATATGTGTTATTTATATGGGTTTTATGGTAATATTTTGGTTACAAAAGGGTATGTAATGATCTTTTATTTAGTGAATAGTATTTATTACTTCTTAAAGGTGAAAAGTATTACTTTGATAAAGTATTCATGGTATACATGATGTTTTGAATAACTAACAGTTTTCCTTCTTTTTGTATCACTTACTGAGATTTTTATGCTCACCCCGAGTTTTTTTGAAATGTTTTTCAGAAGAAATAATGTGGAATAGGGTCAAGGATGGGATCAAGGAAAAGTCATGTTGTTTTAACACATAACTAGACATGTCTCTTTTTTTAAGATTTAATCTTTTATTAAAAAAATGAGGAAACTTTTTAGAAGTGTCTACTGTGTAATCTTTTGAGATGTAATATTTATGATCTAATTCTATAAAACCCAAAAACTGAAATGATCCTCAATGTGAATTATTCATTTAATTCAATATTATGTTATGTTTAAGGCTGGGGCATTATAGTTGGTATCAACGGGATGTTTTGACAACTTCAAGAGTTAGAAAATTGTCAAATTATAAATTAATTTATGGTATGATTGAAATTATATAGCATTTAACGATTACCATGTTGCTTCGCCTAAGATATTTCTGTGTTTATAATGGTTTTCTACAGATGAAACACGATAGCTATTTTGCAATGACATCAGGAGGAAGACAACCTTCCAAATCAACAACCTGAGATGGTCGGATTGAATAGTGTGTTGCAGTGATGACACAGTAGACTAAGGCCATAAATGTTGGTGGTATCCATGCACGAGATCAGCCAGATCAACCACATAGGTACAATGTAGTGGTGGAAAATTTTATGAGGAAACATCCCCCATCATTCAGAGGATCATCTAACCCTGTGTTTGATGAAGGGGGGATTAAAGAACTGGAGAAGATTTTTGATGTCATGGGGTGTTCAGAACATCAAGAGGTTTGTCTTGTTGTTTACCATTTTGAAGGTAAAGCTGATCAGTGGTGGTCGATGAAGAAAAATATCAGGGCTAGTGATGAGTTGATGATCTTCACTAGGACAAATTCAAAGGTATGTTTGTTGAGAAATATTTTCCTATGGTTGTTCATCTTAGGATGGAAAATTAATTCCTATAATTGAGGTAGGAGGATGAATCGGTGGCTGCTTATGAAGAAAAGTTCACTTTTCTAGAAAAGTATGCTTCAAATTTCATACAAGATCTTGATAGTAAAATCAATCGTTTTTTACTCAGGGTTTAATCCAAAGTATTGAAGGGATTTACCATATCGTGAGTTCAAAAGTTATGAAAAATTAGTTCGATGTGTGGAGAAGGTGGAAATGGTGTTTTCCAATGATCAGGTGTTCTTAGACAAACAACAGAATAAGAGGTCCAATTGGAAGGAAAAGAGGAAGAATTCATCAAAGAATCAAGGAGGTTAGAAAACCAAATATCTATCATGTGAGACGTGTGGTAAAATGAATCCTGGAGAATGTTTATCCAAGTCTGGTCATATTGTTCATAACTGTAAGGAAGATGATCAAGCAGGTAATGAAAAGCTAGCAGTTAGATGTTTCAAGTGTAATGAAATGGGTAATTATATAAATTAGTGTCTAACAAAGAACTCAAGTGAGGGAAAGATGCCCGACTACAAGCAGAAAGGGGTGTTGAAATCCTTTTCAACTGCATCAGTTGATGTTGGGCCACCAAATGAAGTAGTATCAAGTACAAATTTTGTTTGTTTAGATTATGACAATGTGTTGTTTGATTCAGGGTCTACAAATTCTTTCATTTCTGAGAGGTTTTATAGTAAATTGGGAATTCCATATGAAGATATGAATCTTGAAGTTATGGTAAAAACACATAGAGGAAACATTGAGACAAAAAGAAATTATAAGAACCTTCCTATCATTGTTTGCGGAAACAATCTACCTGCAAACCTTATTGTATTTCCACTAGTCGAGTTTGATTTTATTTTGGGCTTGGATTGGATTTCTGTTCATCATACTAAGATTGACTACAGATCTAAAATGGTCTCTTTTCAAAAAGATTTTCAGTTTGTGTATAAGAATGAACCCTTGCTTTTGATAACTTATCAGGAAGTTAAGAAGCTAGTAAAAGATGGAAATTAAACGTACCTTGCACATATTGTTTAAAATAAAGGAACTGATTAGATTAATGATATGCCAGTAGTAAATGAGTATATTGATGGTTTTCCTGATGAGTTTTCTAGTATTATTCATGATCAGGAAGTTAATTTTCTGTTGACTTAGTTCTTGATTCTAATCCAATTTCAAAACCCCCTTATCGAATGTCTCAAGTTGAACTTTTAGAGTTAAAGAAGCAATTATAGGATTTATTAGATAATGGTTTCATTCAACCTAGCACATCACCATGAGGTGATCCTGTCTTGTTTATTAAAATTAAAGATGATTTAATGAGACTTTACATTGATTATAGAGCCTTGAATAACATCACTGTTAAGAACAAGTATCCTTTGACTCATATTTATGGTTTGTTTGATCAGCTCCAGGGAGCTTAGTATTTTTCAAAGATTGACTTGAGGATGGGGTACCATCAGTTGAAAGTAAAAGAAGAAGACGTTCTGAAAACTGTGTTCCGTACTAGATATGGACATTATGAATTTGTGGTTATGCCTTTTGGGTTAACAAATGCACTTTATGTATTCATGGACCTTATGAATAGAATTTTCAATCAGTTCTTGGATATGTTTGCAGTTGTTTTCATTGATGATATTTTGGTGTTTTCTAAAATTAAAGAGGAGCATAAAAGTCATTTAAGGGATATCTTTCAAACCATAAAAGAAAAAAGCTGTATGGAAATTTCAGCATGTGTGAGTTTTGGTTACAAAAAATTTCTTTCCTTGGTCACATTGTTTTAAAAAATGGCATAACAATTGATCCTTCTTATAAGGCCCCAGCCTTAAACATTACTTAATCTTGAGTTATTACAAGATTACACATTGAGGATCTTTTCAGGTTTAGAGTTTTAGATAATTAGATCATAAAACATGCATTACATTCCACATATAAACAAAGTGGTTACATAAAGATAGTATTCTTCATTCCCATCAATGGAAACACATTTGAAATAAAACATGTATTATTTCTTGACACTTCCTTGACACTATCATCATATCATGTACCTTTCCCTTGACCTGTGAAAAAAATTTCAAAAATACTTGGGATGAGCATAAAAAGCACAGTATGGCTTATAAAAATATTGAAAGGAGACATGGGTACATATATACATAAGAATGAAATCATACTTTACCCATAAAACATAAGCACTTTAACATACGTCATCAAATCATGAATAAATCATAGAAATCATAAGACATAAAGGTAACTTGAGGCATTCATAACATTCTTACGTAGGGAGTAACCCTCTTGGTTACGTTTGGAATACCTATCACAGTATATTCCCTAAAATCTCTTCGGAGAAACCTTAGCGTTTCACTCCTTCGCGTTACCCAATGCATTGGAGAGCTATATCGGGCTCACCCGCCCTTAGTTTATCACGGAACCACCCGTCTTCATAATAATGCCCAAGAACCATAACATAATCGTATCACATAAAGCATGCATAAAAGAAACATAACATTTCCACATTTTAATCACAAGATATTAATACGACACAAAAACATTGTGAAAACCATTTTCAATACAAAAATAAATGAAAAGTAAAACATGGTATTTATTTTTCTTTTAAAAAGAAGGTATGGCTTGTAGAGGAAGCCGAAACTCAAATAACGGTCACGATGGTGGAGAAGTCATTGTCGCCGCATACGTACGACAAAAACATTCCCTTTTGTCGTATATTAAACGCTTCGTATAAAAAAGATTCCTTTTGAATAAACGTAAAAGTCAAAGGGGTTTATACAATGTATAAAAGAAAGTTGTGTATAAAATAAAATATGCCTCAATGAAAGGAGATTGAGAAGAAGTCCCATACCTCGTATCTGACTTGACCCGACCGTTCTTTAATCTCCTGAATAATAAACTTGAGTTAATCTCTACTTGCTTATGAACCTTTTTCGAGTTCATTATTCCTTTTATACCATGTTATGAACATCATGTAATCATTTAAGTTAATAATGTTTATTTTGTCGGGATTTGGTTCTTAAGTCAAAAATAGACTACTTACACTTACATGTTGTTAATTTGGTCAAAGGTTCATTATATCCCGAATTATATTAATGATTTGGATAACATATATATCATATATATTCATCATATACATGTATTTATAATATTACATCACATTTAGAGCTAAGAAATGAAATGCACCGTTCATGGAGACGGTAAGCCGTACGTACGCATGAACGCTACATCCATTTCTATTTCGTATTTTATGAAATGGAATAATAATGATATAATATTATATTATAATTCCAGTATAATAACATATATAATATCATTAACTTTATCCTTTACACATCCCACATATGGTATTAACGAATCAAATCACTTTCAGGGGGCGGTAGTCCGCACTTCCTAAAATGACGATATCGTGTTTACGCATAATGGAAACCATAAAGTTATGCCCAAAATAAAAAAACATAAGCTTAAGAAAAACATAAACATGTTATATATCATATATAAAAATATTGACATCATAATGGCCACCTTTGAAGGTGTTAAATGAGTATTGAACAATCATCGTTTCGGGAGGCAGAATTTCGCCATCCACGGAAACCGTATGTTCATTAACCATTTTATGTAGTTGTGTGAGAGTGTAGCTCAAATAAATCTTGTAACAACATCCTAGTATATTGAAGATACTGGTGTTGTCAAAAAAGAAGTAAATAAAAAGTGTTTAGGGGGTTGGAGAAGCAAAATAAAACAAATGAACATGAGAGAATGAATTACCTTTAAAAGTGTAACTCCTTTTGATTTGAGCCTAAAGGCTTCCTTTGAAAGGATTATTCCCAAAGGAAATCCTCTAGGATGAGGAGAGGGATGTGGAGAGAGTAAATGGGCAGGGGTTGGTCGAGCCAAAGGATTGAGGATTGTGTGAAATGAGGTAGAGGTGGGGGCCTTTTATAAGAGGAGAGGAGGGGCACTTTTGGAAAGTAAAGAAATATTACTTTATTTGAAAATGTGTTTCGGTTTTAAAAGGTCCCACATTGATATAATTCGTGTATAGGGTGATAAGGTTTCGAAATACACCCATCCATTAAGTTTTGGCCATGTGTAGGTTTTATATTTTTCATTATCTTTCCATTTTATTTAAATCATCAAATAATGATGTCATCGCTGCATCATTATGATGTCATAAATAATGTAATTTATTTAATATATAAAAATTATAAAAAAATACTATGATGTCGGAAATTGCTTTAGCTTTCCAATGACTATTTATAATAAAAAATCTGATCTTTATAACCCCATGTAAAAATTGTTTTCGTAAAACATATTATGTTTGTGTCATTTTTACTTTTACATTAAATAAAAAGATATTTATGTCATTTCCCAACCAAAATGTATCCATGGGGTCCCTAAGTTGACCCATGGCTTGTCTTCGTTGGCCATGACACAAAAAATAAGGGTAGTACATGTGTATAGGTCATCTTATTTTATTAAAGCATTATTTTTACCTTAAACTACACTAATTACCACTAATCGCGATTAAGAACTTAATAAGTTACTATTCACCAAAAAATTATTGTAATCTCATTGAACCACATTTTACTTCTTAATGAAAACCATGTATTTCGGATTTTTGAAATTCAAAACACAATGATGGCAAAATTTCATTTAAACGGAAAATCAGTCTTTATAAGTACCACTTAGTGGTTTCACTGTTCATCAAAAATTGAAGTTTTTCAGAAAATTACCAAAAATTCACCCTAAGATATATTTGATATTATGAATTCAAAAATGAAGTCTATTTTACAAAATTCAAAACATATAAGTCACATTAATTAATTTAATAATTAATTCCCGCTGTCAGAGCAAAATTTGTGTTTTTATGAAACAATAAGTATCAAATGATTGACACTAGTTTGAGTCCAATTTCAAAGTGAAATTGATTCCAATGACCACCATTGGATTAAATTGTAAAAATATATTCATATTACTCATTAAGACCAATTCAAAAGATAATCTAATCATATAAATAAATTAGATTAAAAAGCAGTTTTGATGTAAAATGCAGTATTTTTCACTATTCATTAAAAAAAAATGAAAATTGTCAGAAAAATACCAAAAATTCACAAAAAGTAAATTTTGATGTCCCAATCATAAAGAATAAGTTTATTTTTACAAACATAGTTTATAAAATTGTCAAAATATAGATTTAAAAAGGGTTTTCCATCATAAGGCAGTAAAACAATCTTTTAAGAATATTAGTGTATTCCATGCTTAAGATTGGATTTATTTTCAATTTAAGCCTCTAAAACACTATCTTAATCATTAATAGACATAGATAAAAATATCTATTATTCATTACTTACTTGGGATGTTACACTGCTAAAACAATGGTTGTTGAAGAATGGAAAAGACACACAAATATAATCATGATTCGTAGTTTTCTAGGTTTGGCAGGTTACTACCAAAGGTTTGTTAAAAAAAATTTCACGGTTATCTATTCCAATGACTAAGCTAACTTGTAAGGGTGTTATGTTTATCTGGAAAAAAGAATGTGATGATTATTTTTAGGATTTGAAAAAGAAGATCGGTGAATGCTCCAGTTTTGCACTTCCTTCCAAGAACGGTGAGTTTATTATCTATAGTGATTCTTTATTGAAAGGACTTGGTTGTGTCCTAATGAAGAATGATCAGGTAATTGATTATCCTTCACATCAATTAAAAAATCATGAGGTAAATTACCCTACACATGATTTGGAATTAACTTATGTGGTTTTCCCTTTAAAAATTTGGAAGCATCATATGTATAGTGTAAAGTGTGAAATATATACTGATCAAAAATGTTTAATGTATATATTCACTTAGAAATAATTGTACATGAGATAGTGGATATTTCTATAATTAATCAAGGATTATGATTGTACAATTCATTACCATCCAGGAAAAGAAAATAATGTGGTTGATGCTTTGAGTCGAAAAACTAATGCTTCATTAAACATGTTACATTTGGAACATGATCCTTTAGTTAAGGATTTGATGAACTTTGGCATAGAAGTTGTTGGTGCAGGATATTCTTCTATTTTGTTTCAGGTGTCAGTGAGAACATCTTTATCAGACAAAATTAAGCAAGCATAGAAGTAAGACAGTGGGTTGAAAAAAAAGGTAGAGCTAGTTCAGATGGGTATGTTGCTAGAATTTAACATTGATAATGATAGTGTTTTGATGTTTGGGAAGAGATTATGTGTTCCTTGTGATTCACAATTGAAGAATGAGTTGTTATGTGAGGCTCATAGTTCTCCGTTTTTAGTTTATCTTGGCAGTACAAAGATGTACAATGATCGGTGGGAGTATTACTGGTGGGATGGAATAAAACGAAATATTACTGATTTTACAGTGAAGTGTTTGAATTGTCAGTAGGTTACAGCATAGCAGAAGTTACCGAAAGTGATGTTACAGTCATTACCGATGCCATAGTGGAAACGGGAAAATATATCCATGGACATCACTGTGGGATTACCAAAGACATCTCGAGGTAATAATGTAATCTAGGTTATTTTTGATAGATTGACTAAATCATCTCATTTCCATTCTAATCGAGATAAATTCCCTCTAGATCAAATTTCTGAATTGTATATTAACAAGATAGTCAGGTTTCATGGAATTCTGCTCTCCATTGTATCTGATAGTGATCCGAGGTTTACTTTTAACTTTTGGAAATGCCTTCAATGATCGTTGGGTACTGAATTAAATTTTAGTACAACTTTTCATCCTCAGTCAGATGGGTAGTTAGAACGAAAAATTCAGACCTTGGAGGATATACTACGTGCTTTCTCGATGGATTATCAGGGATGTTGGGACCAACATCTTTTTTTGGTTGAATTATCATATAATAACAGTGTTCATTCTAGTATACAGATGGCTCCATTTGTAGAATTATATGGAAAATGGTGTCAAACTCCAGCTTTTTGGGATAAAGTAGGGGAAAGAAAGCTGATGGGAGCAGAATTGGTAGAAGAGATGTCAGAAAAAGTTCATTTGATTCAGAAACACTTGAGAACAGCTCAGAGCAGGCAGAAAAATTATGCAAATAATCAGAGAAAGGGTCTATCTTTCGAGGTAGGTGATCATGTTTTTCTAAAAGTTTCACCATGGAAAAGTGTTATGCGGTTTGGTAAGAAAAGAAAGATGAGTCCAAGGTTAATTAGACCATATGAAATTCTGGAGAGAGTTGGATCATTTTCTTACCAAGTGAATTTACCTCCATGTTTGTCCTAGGTACAAAATGTTTTTCATGTTTTGATGTTGAGAAAGTATATGCCAGATCCATCTCATGTTTTGAGCCTAGAGGTAGTTCAATTGGAAGAGAATCTCTCTTATGAAGAACAACCAGCCCAGATTCTTGACCGAGGGGTGCAAGTGTTGCAGAATAAGGTAATTCACCAGGTAAAGGTTTTTTGGAAAAACCATATGGTTAAAGAGGCAATGAGAGAATTTGAAAATGCTATGAGGGATAAATACCCCAACTTATTTTGATAAGTGAAAAAAATTGCGAGGACACAATTCCCAAATGGGGGGAAGGATGTAACATCCAGGTAAATAAAGAATAATAAATTTTCATATTTATTAATATATTCAAATTTATTATTAATTTTACTTTAATGGGGATTCTATGTTCGATAGCGTACTCGATACGCAATAATTAGTTTCTTTGAAATCATATGTTGCACACTAGTAATATAATAATGTTATTTTAAATGGTATTTAAAACATAGCCGTTGTATTGGTGGGGATGAATATAAAGAACTAAAATATGATTACATATGTTTGTTAAATATTTTTACATTTATCCAATAAAAGATAAATGCTGAAAATAATAAAAGAATTCAATTTTAAGCATAAATACTCTAATATTCACTAAAAGGTCGATTTGTCGCCTTTTGATGGAGAACCCTATTTAAATATAGTTTTAGTAACACTTATACATTATATTGGAACAAATAAAATTCTTCTTTAGAATCGGGACATCAAAATTTACTTTGCGTAAATTTTTGGTATTTTTCTGATAAATTTCATTTTTTAATGAATAGTGAAAACATTGTATTTTAATTCAAAACATATTTTTAATCTCATTTATTTATATGATTATATTATATTTTGATTTGATTTTAAGGTGCAATTAGAATATACTTTTACCATTTAATCCAATGGTAGTCATTGGAATTAATTTCACTTTGAAATTGGACTTAACTAGTGACAATCTTTTGATATGTATTGTTTTATAATAACAAGCTATTTGTTTTGACAACGGGAATTAATTATTAAATTAATTAATTCAACTTATCTATTTTTTATTTTTTAAAATAGACATACTTTTTAATTCTCAATATCAAATATAGATTAGGGTAAATTTTTTGTATTTTTCTAAAAAACATCTATTCTTAATGAATAGTGAAACCACTAAGTTGTAGTTAAAAAACTGATTTTTCATTTAAATGAAACATTACCACTTTTGTGAATTGAATTTCAAAAATCCGACATACAAGGTTTTCATTAGTATGTAAATTGTGGTTCAAAGGGATTAAAATATTGTTTTGGTGAATATTAACTTCTATGTTTTATTAATCGCGATTAGAGGTAATTAGTGTAATTTAAGGTAGAAATAATGTTATAATAATATTAAATTACCTTGAAACATGTCCTACCCTTATTGGATGTGTCATGTTAGACCAAGACAATCCATGGGTCAACTTGGGGACCCCATGGATCCACATGGTTAAGAAAATGAAATTAATAAGTTTTTATTTAAAGTTAAAAGAAAAATGTCATAAACATGTATTTTTTTACTAAACCAATTTTAAATGGGGATATACAAGACAAATTTTTGACTATAAATATTCATTATAAAGAATTTTTTTTTCATATATCGTGATATTTTTTTTATAATTTTTATACATTAAATAAATAAAATTATTTATGACACCATGATGATGTAGCGATTACCTCATTATTTAACAATTTAAATAAAATGAAAAGATAATGTAAAATATAAGACCTAGACTTGTAAAAAACCTATATGATGGGTTGATTTCGAACTCTTATCACTTTATCCTATAAATATATAACTGGGGGAACTTTAAAATGAGAAACTCATTATATAATAAAGTAACATTTTATAACTTTCCAAGAGTGCCTCCTCCTCCCTCTTATAAAAGGCCCCCATCTATACCACCTTACCCACACATCTAAAGCCTTTAGCTCAGCCAATCTCTGCTCATTTTATCTATCGACATCCATCTCTTCATCCTAGAATCCTTTCCTTAGGTAGAAAACTCTTCAAGAAACCCCTTTTTTCAAACCAAGAGGAGTTACCCGATTTAAAGGTAATGTCCTCACTTGTGTTCTTCTGTTTTATTTGGCTTCTCCATCACCCTAAACTCATTATATTCCTTATATTTGTAACAAAAATAGTATAATAAATATACTAGGATTTTGTTATGAGAAGGATTTTATTTACACTCACATTCACCTCCTTCAAATGGTTAATGAACATACTGTTTATGTGGTTGGCGAATATCTGCGTCACAAAACGATGATTGTTCAATCTTATTTTAGCACCTTTCATGGTGGCCATTAAGATGTCACACTTTTTATATATGATATATATTATATTTATGTTTTCCTTATTCTTTTTTATTTTTAATTTATGGCATACCTCTACGGTTTCCATTATGGGTAATAATGATAATTTCATTTTAGGAAGTGCGGACTACCGCCCCCTCAAAGTGATTTGATTCGTTAATGCCATATGTGGGACGTATAAAGGATAGAGTTAATGATATTATATATGATATTATATAGGAATTATAATATACCTTTATATCATTATGATTTCACTCTATTAAATATGATATATAAATGAAATTAGCGTTCATGCGTACGTACAGCTTACCGTCTCCATGAATATTGCAATTCATCTCTTACCTCTAAATGTTATGTACAATTATAAATACATGTATATGCTGGATATATATGATATATATGATATCCAAATCAGGAATATCACTCTGGATATAATGAACCTTTGACCACATGAACAACATATAACTCTAAGAAGTCCATTTTTGACTTAAGAACCAAATATCGACAAAACGAACATTATTAACTTAAATGATTACATAATGCTTATAACAATGAAATAAATGATATAAAAGGAAAAATAATCTTGAAAAAGGTTTTTAAACATGTATAAGTTATCACTAGTTTATTATTCAGGAGAATAAAGAGCGATCGAGTCAAGCCGGACACGAGGTAAGGGACTTCGTCTAAATTTCCTTTCATTGAGGCATATCATGTTTTAATACAAGACTTTATTTTATACGCTGTATAAAACACCTTTGAATTTCCATTTCATTCAAAGGTAATCTTTTACTATGAAGCGTTTTACTAAATGAAAAAAAGGAATGTTTATTTTAACACACACGGAGACAACAACCTTTTCCACCGCCACGAGTATTATTTGGTCTTTGGATTCCTCAACAAGCAGGCAAGTTTTTAAAATTAAATAAATACCATATACTTGTTTATGTATTTTGGTATTGAAAATGGTTTTTATAGTGGATTTGTTATGTCAAAATATTTAAGTGATATATTATGATCTAAATGTGGAAATTTTTTCTTTCCATTATATTTCTTTTATGTATTATGATTTTATAATGGTACTTGGGAATTTGATGGGTGGTTACATGATAAACCCTATGATGGGTGGTGCCATGAATACTAGGACAGGTGGTTACATTATATCCTCCAATGCATTGGGTATGGAAGTTGGTCGTATGGCTATTCCATTTAGTGATATGTGTGGAAGTCGACCGTATGGTTATTCCATTTAAGTATGTTTATATCCCAAGTTACTTTCATATGTTATGTGTTCTTTATATGTGTTTTATGGTAATATTTTGGTTAAAAAAGGGTAAGTAATGATCTTTTATTCAGTGAAGAGTATTTACTACTTCTTAATGGTGAAAAGTATTACTTTGATAATGTATTCATGGTTTACTTGATGTTTTAAAAAAGTTATAGGTTTTCTTTCTTTGTGTATCCCTTATTGAGGTTTTTATGCTCACCCCAAGTTTTTTTGAAATGTTTTTCACAGGACATAATGTGGAATAGGGTCAAGGATGGGGTCAAGGAAAATTCATGTTGTCTTAAACATGGAACTAGACATTACTATTTTTTTAAGAGTTTATGTTTTGTAAAAAAAGAAGGAAACTTTGTAGAAGTGTATACTGTGTAATCTTTAGAGATGTAATAGTTATGATCTAATTCTTTAAAACTCTAAACCTGAAAAGATCCTCAATGTAAATTATTCATTTAATTCCATATTAAGTAATGTTTAACGACATGGCCTTATATATATGAGTTTTTTCAACAAAATAATTTGGTATTATGATCATTGTGGAATGATAAAATAATACATACCTTCATTCTTTAATGATCATTGAAAAATTAAAATGTCACTCATGAGAATTTATGACCTATCATCTCCAAAGATCATAACGTACTTTTTTTTCTAAAGAATTTTTCTTTTTTGGTAAAAAATATATATTTGAGGTATAAATATGATTACTATTTGATGGTTATTATATTTAATATTTTAAATAATAACCCCTTTGACCAAAACTGAACGTACAATAGTCATTTTTATCATATAATCTAACTAACATCAAATCATATGAAGTAAATTAAATTAATGAACTAATTATATATGAAACTAAATAGATGAAATAAAAGAAATAATAATTCTGAGATATCATTACATGAAATTAAATAATTAAAATAATTTTAAATTTCCCAAAGATAAAAAACAACAATTATGAATCAAACTTTTGGTAGGAGACTTCTTCTAAATCTCTTTTCTTTGAGGCATATTTCAACGTTATGAACCAATAATCTTTTATGAAGTCTATATACATTTTCTATGACATGTTATATCTTGATTGCCTCTATTCATCATGAATTTAACATTCTATAAATATTACTATTTTATGGGGAGTAAAATTTAAATATTTCTAAAATGGTAATGCACACTCCTTAAAAAAATTATCTTTTAATGATTTACTTTCAAATATATTTCTTATATATCAATATTTTAAAAAAAATATATGGAAATTTTTATACAGATTAAAAGTAATATTGAAATTATATATCTAATTTTACTTCATTCCAAAATCATTTCAAAATGAAGTGTTTTATGTGTTTTATACCAAACATTTTGACAAAAAGACAAAATTAATGCCCTATTTTGAAATATATGGAGACAATGACCTTTCTCGCAATAGTGAGTGTTATTTGAATTTTGGATACCTTTACATGTTTTATTTCATTCTTCAATGAAAGTTCATCTTTTCCTTGCTCTAGGTAATTTATACTTTGTAATTGGGTTTTTAAAAGAAAATGGAATTTTTATATCATAATGTTTTTTTGAAAAGGACTTGAATGTTTTTTTCATGGGTCTTGTGATCAAAAGTTGATATCATAAAATGGTTTAATCGTGATTATATTCTTGTGAATTTTTTATTATGGGTTCCCCTAGATAATACCATATGATAATATTATATATTATATGATTTGGTCACCCAAATAGCACTCAAACACATTGGGTAATGATTATGTGTTCCTGATAATTATATTAGATATTTGAAGTAAAATTATTTTCATTAGTATGGGTTCAATATGGTTTTTTTAGATGATTCACCAAGGAACCCAAAAACATTTATATTCTTTATAACATGTTTTCATTAAAATAGTTTTCAAATAGTAAAGATAAATTATATTTTTAAAATATGGATAATTTCATTTGTTGTTAAATAAGTACATTTTTAAGAAAAAGGGTTTTCATAGGTTTTCTGATTTTTCAATTGACTATTGGTGTTCATCTTTTTTATAACCCTCACTTTCATTGTTGTTCCTATCCAGAAAATTTAACATTTTTTTCAAATTATTTATTCTTTTATATGTGAAAATAATAATTAAAGTAGAAGGTCGTTGATATTTTTCTTGAAAAAAATCTTATTTTATATTAAAATAATTATATTATAAGAAAATTGATATTAATTAAATGATTCCTCTTTGTATTATATTGTTTTGTTGTATATTAAATATAACATAATACTCTAAAACTATAAACATGAAAGGATAATCAAATTTAAAAGAATGATTTATTTAATTAAAACCCAATATAATGTAATTTCTACAGCTGGGTCCTTATAGTGGTATTCATTTTTTGATGCTGTGATTCCATTCATCCAATACCTATTCCTCTCTAATTTCATTTTGTGTCTACATTATTTAAGTTTTAAGAATATTGAAGTGGGGTTTCAATAATGTTTGGTTTTTTTTCTTTGGAATAATGATATTTTGGATTAATTTTCATGGTTGTTAGGGTGACACTCAAATAATTATTATGTGAGTGAATCTAGGAGGTGAAATCATTTTTAGAATATTGAGATTAGTGTACAATTTTTTATCTATGGATACCCATTCAGAGTGATGGTTTGGAGATGGAATATTTTTCTGGCTAGGGGTATCTGTTAGCATATGATAGGATGATTCATTCATGAAGGGATTGGATTAGTTTTTTAGATGATTATTTTACTTTGTTTCCATGTGGAGGTAAGGGTGGAGGTTGGGATATAAAGATTCCATAAAATCTATTCACATATATAAATCAATAAATCACCATATTATTACTTTTATTCTTAAAATTATTCTAGATTTTATAGTCTATGGTTCTAATAGTTCTTCTTTTTTTATATGATTTATATGTTTTTTAGTTTTTGTGTTTATTATTTTTTTCTAGTGTTTTCTCCATCAATCATGCATGTGTTTCTAATCTCCACTCTATCAAAATTATCATATAAAATTTATCTTGTATCATTGAGGGATTTAATTACATACTTCCTTAGAAACCACATATGGCAGATTTGGTTTTTAGTGATGAACTAGTTGATAGAGCCCCCATTTACACCTAACTACTCTGTCATTCTAACTTCATATTCATGGGTTACACATGATTGATAAAACAAAAGTTCATCGTATTATTTTTTTATCATCGTGGTGTTATTTTATTCTAAATATTTTTCATTTTTTTTATACTTTATTTTGGATGTTTAGAGTTTTATTATATTTTTCAACACATAATAAAAATTTTCATGTATTTGGTCCTGATAATTATGTATATTATAAAATTTCTTGTGCTCATGGATGGTTTGTAAGAAATGTTTGGTGACTTGATATTTTATCCTCATGCATCAATTAGAAAATATTGAGGACATATCCAAGAGATTTTGGAAATCATGAGTTTATAGTGTTCCCATTGGTTTAGTCAATGAATTACACATTTTTTGTGGGTAGAGATATGTGGTGATTATCAAGGGACAAATTATTTTTTCTATAGTCATTTTTGGGTTATGTCTTTGGGTAGAAAATTGTTTTGTTAATTATTATGGTATTTTTCCAACTTATTTATGGATGGAGTTTATGTTTTGAGTCCCAAAAAAATTCTTCATATTTTGGGTCATTTTAATGGATTAATTATACATTAACATTTCAAAAAGGTGTAATAATGTTTGGATTTTTCCATGTTAATCTTAATTCATTTACATAACTATTTTCTATAGAATAATGTTTCTAACTATTTCTAAAATTCACTAGTTTTTAATTTATATCTCTAGCTATCACGATATGATATTACAATAAAAACTACTAAATATTGTTATAGAGGATCATTTATATACCAAATATCAATATTGGACTCTATGAATGTGTTTAATGGATGAATTTCAACTAGTTAAAAAAAATCTATGAGTGTCTAATGAAAAATAATGTTTGTCGACTTATTTACCAATGACTGAGATGGTAGTAAAAACTAGAGTTAAGAAAAATCCATATTATGACCAATCATTTAAAAGGGACCCACCACTATCCAATGGATGATTAGATGAAAGATAATAATTTTTCTGAACCTAAAATAGAAAATATTTTAAGAAAATATAGCTTATGTGATTCTATTCAGTTATCTTTCAATAATATACATGAAACACATTAATATGCTTTAATAAAAAAATTCAAATTTATTTTAAAATTATTCTTTTATAATATCATTGGTGGGGATCCATGAGCCATCAGTTGGTTACCATGTTTTGAGTATAGCACCATACCCCACTCATTGGTGAGTTAATATCATTTATTATTACACTTAGAGGCCACTAGGGAGTCTATATTACCCACTGGCCACATGGTGATCCCGCGACACAAATAAATATCCCTAATTTTCCGATATCACCTTCTCTTTTATATAATAAACAAATTGTAACATCAAAATTGTCAATTTATATATTATATAAAACTTATTTAAATTAACTTAGAAGACAAACAATTTCGGGAACACAACATAAGAACCACATTTATTAGAAAATAAGAAAAAAATACTTTTACTAGAAAATGATATATATTAAATTAGATAGTGGGATTAATAAATAATGATATATATTTATAAATTATTATAGATTCTTGTGAATTTTATAATTACTTTTATAATTTGACAACAAAAATAAAATTTTTATGGTTATTTGTTTCTTATAAAAAACATGATTGAGAACATAAATTTTTCAATTTTTTCAAAAAAGAAATAAATAATATACTTGAATTGTGTATTCATATAATTTGATAATATGTAGGTGTTTAATACTTAATTAAATAGTTATTAATAAAATAAAATACTTTATAATTGTTTTACAACTTTATCCTTAAGATATTATATTTTGGAATAGAATAATTTAATGGAAGAGTTTCATCTGTTATACATGGTTTTATGGATGATGGATCAATATAATATTATTATGTATTTCTAGGATTTTTATCTTTATATATATATATATATAGATTTTTTTGTAAATTTATTATATCCTAGGAAATTATATATTCACTTTGTGAGATATTATTTGGGAAACTTATTAATTATTACTTCATCAAAATTTGGGATTCTGAATCATATTTGAATCATAACGATTTAGGTAAACATGATATGAAATGGGAAAATTGTACTTTTTTAAGTATTTTAAACAAACAATAGAACAATATTCCTATAATCATACTGAATGTAAATTTTATTTCACATAATATAGTTATTTTTATTTGTAGTAAAATCCAATTCATATAATTAGTGCGAGGATGGTAAAACATAGTGAATTTCAACACTAAATATAGGAATATTTGCTGAGAGAAAATTTGAGATGGTAAAATAATATGTAGAATAAATTAATCTGACCTATAAATCAATAGATCCTTTTTTTTCATCCAATATTAATTGGAATACCAAGAGATATGAATTTATTATCATACGTGCTTACATGGACAAGTAGAAGTTTTATAATTACAAATGTTATAAATAATTTACTAAGTGTTATGAATTAGTTAAATGGATAGATACCACAATATCATAGATGGATTATATTTAAACAAATCATGTTCAAATCTTTATTTATTTACCTTAGGTGTTTTGACCTATAGGGAGAAATTTGGTTTTATAAAACTATTTCTAAAATTTAATCCTAAGGATTAATATATTAATGTCTAATTATTATTCAGTTTTTAGGGAATCACTGATTTAATTATTATTTAGATGTTATTTTTTAAAAATCCATACTAAATATTTTAAAATATAACTATAAGATGATTTCAAGAAATAAAACACTAAATAATTCACATTTTTAATCTATAAATACCATATAATAATTCTCTTCCCCCTCTCATAATAATTTCTCACTCTTGATCTCTCAAAAGTACCATAAATCCATGTAATTTCCATCTACTTATTTAACAATCAACCATTACCCCACCACTCCCTCATATGTAATATCTATCAATTGAAACCAATTTATTACATATTTAAACTTCTTAGTCTCTCATGAACACATAATTATTTCTTTATTTCAAGTTATATTTACATTCCTCATAAAATACAAAACAATTTCATAATTTTAATGATTCATTATTAGAAATATCTATATGTCACTATTTATTCTTCTTTCTATATTGATCGTAATCACACTATAGAGGTATAATATAGAGTGATGTTCTAATTAATTATAATTTAATATTAATCAAGTATCCTCAAAATGAATAATATCTAGGTAACCTAAAGATATATAAATTCATTTTAAATAATTATTCAACATGGTCACCATTTCTAATGGAATCAATATAAATTTCATCAAATATTATAAATTAAAATAATCAAAAACAATTATGAAGATATATGTTTCATTACTCATTTGAAGGGAAATAAATATTGAAGCTAAATGGTTAATATTATATTGTCTATTATATATCATTTACTTAATATATAAACTATATATATTATAGTGTAAAAATTTTATTTTATTATCAAATGGGAAAAATAGTTGTAACTTGATTTGAAAAATAAAAATTTATAATAAATTTGAAAATTAGTTTTTTTAAAGAATATTAATTATTTAAATAATTATAATGTAATTTAATGATATTTATAGGATTTGAATGTTATTACATTGTTTTTTATTTAATTAAATTTAATTAATTTGAAAAAATTATTATTATTTTAGAAGGACTTAAAATGTATAATTATTTCAATTATTTCTAGTAATATTTAGTATTATTAATATGATCAATTAATTATATGTTATCCAATTCTATTTATGATTATTAGATGTAGTTCACTACCAATGTCGTGAAATAATATATTGATGAACAATGTATCAATGTATTCAATCTTCTTTTACTAATTTATTAATTACTATTATAGGTTAATTTAGAATACATTAATTTGATTAACCAAATGTACACTTGAAAACTGATTTATAGTGTAAAAAATATCTATGTTATTTCAAAATAATTAATGATATTAGAATACCAACATCAATGTAATTTAAATAATTGATGTAATTTTATACAAAACATATGTAATTAAATAACTTGTCCCATACTCTCCCACCTTGATCAGGTTTTCTCTCTACTGCAGCATGCCCCATTTTTTCATGTTATAATATCATAAATGATTCAATGTAATTTATATAATATCTATATCTCCATTTCACCCCTTTTTCTTTAAGTGTTTCCTCAGACATGGATAGGGGAGGCAATCGGTGGGAATCGCCATAGAATATTCTTCTTTAATTATACTCATGATGTTATAGGGGGTGGGTGATTATTAGTTATATATACCTACTTATGCAAACAAATAAGGTATTAAATTTTAATAAAAAGCATCTAATATATTTATTTAAATGAAATAGTTAATAATAAGAGATAAAAGAACATCAATACATCGAATTTATGTAGATTAACAGAATTAAATATAGATATTTTATTAGATGTGTATAGGGTTCTTAAAAAAAACATTCTTATGAATTTAGATATATTACCATCTATAATATGATATATTTGATATAAAACCAAAAGAATGTGAAATTAAATATCAATATTTTAATTAATATTTTCATCTAATGTAAATATCTATTAATTTTTTTATAACATGTTAATTTATTGCTTCCATTTCATTGTACACGTGGTGTTTTAGCATTAATAAATATTGTGCGGTTTTGGGAATAAGTAAAATTTCTTCAAGTACAAGTATTTGGGGGAGTTTAATGACAACTCTCTTTCTATTTGTTAAATATATAAAAATAACCCTAAAAGGATACCTTGAATTTAGTTAATGTAATTTTTCTATATGAATCATAAATATTAACATAAGTTATTTGAAAATATCTTATCATAATTTTAATAATATTTGATGTATTTTTATTTTTATTAATAAAAATATTTATTTTCCAGGAGTCTTCAAGAAATCCCCCATCAATTATAGAGAAACTAGTAGTTCTATAAACATTTTTTTGTAATCATTTTTGGCTGGAGAAGATCAATTAATGTAGTAAATTAAATATTGTTAAATATGAATCAGTTTCACTTTAAGAAATTATATTTTTATAAATGTAATTGTTTATTATGACAATATTTGTGGAATTATTAAGTTAGGATGTTATTCAAACTATGACACAATTCAACATCCACGAGAAGGAATATAGCAATTTTGTTAATAAAATTATGATATATATTCATGTATGATATGTAATTTATTTTTTTAATTTTTATAATTTTACATGATTTCATAAATTATGAATAATGTTTAGTATTAACTTAATTACTTATGGGATGAAAATCCTAGGATGTCATCATTAATATCCTAATGTTAAACTGTTGTCCATGTATAAGGAAAGGAGTACTCAATTGGTCTGTAAGGGATGGGTTTTCTATAATAACCATCATGATTCATTGAGATATTAAGATAAAATTTCACTAATACACCTCCATATATAGGTACCAATAATTTATCTATTTCATTTATTTAATTATAATGAAAATTTTCAAATAAATAGGATAGAGTTTTTGATTCCTAGAAAGTGAAACATACATTATTAGAGTGGGTAGATCTGGTGTGGCCATGGAATGTTGAGGGGATGATAGTTCCCAAGGATTTATTTATAAGTAAGAACATGAAGGATTCATTTAAAGGATTGAACTAAAACTTATACTACTATATATATGTTTGTTTAATTATTTATTTAATACATTAAAATTAGGGTGACGATGGTTTTCTCAACTTTTTTGGTAATTTTTTTACTAGTTAATCCATTCTATTGAATTTAAAATTGTATTTGTATTGCATGTAGATGATTTTTTAAAATACCAGAAAATCGATACAAATATTTTAGGGTTTAGGGGTGTTTTAATCCACTAACTATAAAAAATTATAGAAATTCTCTATGGTAGTCTGAAACACTATTATGTAGAAACAATCCCCCAATCTTTATTGACATACTAATTCATACCATATATAAATGACCAAAAAAATAACTAATTAATTCAAGAAAATTAATTTATCAGGAACCACTTCTATTGAAAATGAAATTGTAAAAAAAATAATGAAATTATTCTAAAAATTATATTTTGAATATAGAATGTTAAAATGAATGTGGTGGTTTTCAAACTAGAACATGTTAATGAATCACAATATTTTATATTACTATCTTGTATTTAAAAAAGGCCACCACAAAATAAATTTTGACTAGGAAATCTATGGATGTTTCTAAAAACTCACCTATTTTTAACAAGGAAGTTTATAGTCCCCCCTTATTAATGAAAAACCAAGACTAACTAATATTTTTATGTATGGTGTGTGTATATGATTCAACCCATGTGGTTCTAAGATCGAATTTGTTATATAACCATATAAATATGATACACTAATATTTTTATACTTGCTTCTTCGATTTGGAATATCCATTTTGATTATGGAATCAAAGAGTATGGCTTCATTGAAATTCAATTCACATCATGTTTATCTAGATGGACTAATTGTATCCCAACCATAATTATGAAGTTTTATTATATTAATTTAATAATTATTAGAATTTTTTTTGGGATTTTATTTCTATAATGGATTGGATGTGAATGTTTGTTTAGATGAAATATATGGGAAAAATGTATTATATACTTGGTATTTATATCAATATAGATAAATATAATATGTTAAATTGTCTTAGTTGAAGCCCATATTTTTGAAAATTCATAAATTTGTTTAGCATGGATAAGACTATGAAGGATTTTTACCGATATTTCATGGCATGAGTATTTAAAAGGATAAATATCCATCCAATTAGAAGGAAATAGAAAAATAAATTATATTCTTATTTTTTAGAGACATCATATACAAATTTTTTCATATTTTGTACCTAAATACATAGAATCAAACATAATAAAATGAGTTTAATAGTATAATACCAAATTATATTCCATATAATTCAATTATATGATCAAGAAATTATTTCATTTTTAGAACTCGAATTGATATTGTTATTCTTTAAGGATAACTATTCAATAACAATAACATCTTCATTAATGTCCTAATAGAAAGTTGGTATGGAGGCTCTAATTAATTTGGTAAAATTTGTTCATAGTGGTTCATAGTTAAGGTAATCAATGGTGGAAATATCTTTAGCTGGTTTATAAAGGATTTGGGTAAACATTATACATTTTTACAAGATTAATTAGGGAAAATGAATTTTTATGTGGAGAATGATGTTGGTGATTTACATCATCAAGACTCATTTAAGGGTCCTTAAGGTGGAAGTGGGCATAACATTGATGTGGAATTGAAAATAGTGGATGACAGAGGTCCCAATAATCCAATAAGGGATTCTTATATTGAGGAGGTGCATTATAGAAATGGTATCAGTGATAAAGGGTAGGGATTGGTTCTTAAGGAACGTAAGAAGGGTAATTCTATAGGTTATATTATTTTGGGATGATTTGGATGTGAGGTTGTGATCAGGACAAGTCATATAATAGAGGTGGTAGGTTTTAATCTAGGTAACAATTTTGAACGATTGACTAATAATGACCCAACACAGGATTTTGAAATAGATCAAGTTAGGCCCTCCATATATGAGAAGATGGTGGCTGGGAACAAGTACATTTATGTGTTTTCTATATATTTTGTAGGGGATATAGAAGATGATGTCCAGGGTAGTAGTATTCTAAATAGGAGGATAATTAAGAATTGGTGGGGAAACCAAAAATAGATAAAGGATTAATCATACATGATACTACTAATAGAGAGATGATCTGAGAAGAAGTTGAGAGTAAATATGAAGAAAAATATTCCCACCATTTCAGAAAGGCCTAAATCTATATTTGTAAGTCTTATGCACAGCCTCAAAAGTCATTGGGATTCCTTATGAATGTGGAAGAATAAATGGTTGAATCTATACATCTAATTAATGTGATTAATGAAGAAGCTGACATGATAATGGGAAGGTCATTAATGATTAATCTTATTGAGGATCAATGCACCTAGATCAACAAGAAATACATGACTTTAATAAGGGGATTCATCAATGGGAATATTAACCTAGATGAGTACATCAAATCTTGGGAAAATCTGGCATTTTCATTTGAAGATATTATAAAGGATGAACCAGATTCTTAGGTAAACACTATCTCTAAAAAATTATTTAGGGAGATTAAATCTGGCATTTTCATTTGAAGATATTATAAAGGATGAACCAGATTCTTAGGTAAACACTATCTCTAAAAAATTATTTAGGGAGATTAAATCTGGTTGGATTAAATTTTCCTTTAATATATCTGTTATACCCTATAGTGGTTTAAATTATGGTTTCCCACAAATTTCACTAAGTGTTTGATAATAAAAAATCCACTTTTCAATCATGTAGATATAGAGGGTATTGTAGAAAATCCACTAGACAATCCGGTATAACAACAGAAAAATGGCATGCATATAAAATCACTTTATATTAAAAAATGTAGGAAATAAATCATGTAATTTTTTTTATATTAAACTCAATAATACATCACATGATTTCAATCCAAATATAATCAGATATATCGTTTTTTTAATTTTATTTCAAATTTTTACTATATCATTCATTTATGTCCATTTTAATTATCTTTTAATATGGTAATAAGAATTTATTCCATAAGAGGATTAAAAAAATTATACATTAGTAATGTTTTTAATATAATGTTATGGGTTTCAAAAAAAAATATAGACATGTGTGAGTCTAAGAAAATTTTAAATTATAGTACTCTCCCTTATTATAATGTTAGGAAAAGGTTTCATGACTCATCCACTAGAGTATGTATCAGGGAATTACATACATATTATTACTAAATTTCTAAGGGTCTTATATTTAATTTTTATCCTCTATTATAGAATTTTAATAGGGTACAATACATTTTATCATTCTTATTTTGAAACATTTTAGATACTAGTAAATAGGACGAGAAAATAAATTAATTATTGTGTGTGTCTTAGATCATTCATTGGGTTTTTCTTCACCAAGATGATATTTTAACTAATATGTGATAGTAATGAAATCTTGCCAGTAGGTTTAAATTGACTACAAAAACACAAGTCCATGTTTGAATGAGACACATGTGATATGACCTTATACATGTATTAGTTACACATGTTTTAATAATTTAAATTAAATTTATTATTTTTGAAAATCAATAATCACATCGATAATGTGTATGAAATCACCATATTCCATTAATCAACTGTATGATTGGTGTATTGTACAAAGGAATTATATGAGTATTGATATGATGTATAAAATTTAATTTTTGACCTTATTTAATCATTTATTGATGTGTTTGATAGAGATATCTTTATATTTCTTTATATTTTCACTAGTAATGTCACTTTTTGAAGAACTATCATTACATGAATGATTATTTTTAGTAAAAAATGATTGATATTAATGACAATATTTACGATAATCCATCTAAAAGATATTTCATATTATAACATCCTGATCTTGAATCCACTAAACTGGTTCTCCGACCAGAATCATTAAAAGGCCACAAGAACACCTCCCTATACACCAGAGGCTTCTGACTAGCAGTGAGTATATAGGATGTGATAATGGGACAAAATATTAGAGAAATACAAAATATGAAATAGATAAGCATATAATAAAAAATTAAGTAAATACACTGTGTTAAAAATAAATAAACCAAAATATAAATATACTATACTATTAAAAAAAATTCTAAAAAATCTCTAAAAGTTATGACATATATACAACATTGGTCACCCACTAGGATGACCATACATATACATGAATATAAAAGAAACTGAAATAAATGTACATATCTCTACCACTAAAACTAAAATAGAACACATATCTGGTATACATACACAATCTAACTATAACGGCCTAATCATATTGACACACACATGCAACTCTTCTTGGTCATGCAACTTTAGGCCTTATCCCCATCCACCATGAAAACCATGATAAAACCAAAAATTTAACACAAGGAATTGAAACACATCAATGATCTCATACAAGGGTTAGAAATAATCTCAGTAGGCCAATACAATTATTAAAATATAAATATGATGAAATAAGTAAATACAAATGCAATAATCTCAGCCTAACTGATATTGGTATGAAAATTCATGCAATGGAAATAAACATGAAACCGCATTCAAACCCAAGGTTAGGGAACCGGGTCAAATGGGAATTCTCCACCATGAATTACCATATTAAAATATGTATATATGTATAATCCCATACGAATAAATATATACATGAATATGACTATTCATAGGTATGGTTAATGAAATAACAAAAAACCAATCAACAGTTGATCCATATGTACATAATCACGATCGAGTGGACATCACGAGAAAGGGAACTAAGTTTGATTCCATACCAACCAATCCTTTTATATTTATGTAGATATTTGGGTCTATAATCCCTATCAAAATATAACTTCGTTGGCCAATGCTGAAAATGTATTTGAACAAGAAACTTGACAAAAAGTGGGATACTCGTCCTAATCACGAGTTCTCTAATTACCACCTCCAATCATTATAATAAAGGATTATAGGGATGTATATCTAGACATCCTGTAATGTTCCATGATCTAGATACCATTATATTCATTATATGTAAATCCAATACAATTTCTTAGTCCTAGGTCTCGTTCCGTAGGTGACCACGACATTTAGAACCCATATGAACCCTAAGGGTTTGACCCTTAGGTGATTCATAAGGAGATCTGACCGGTGAGATGTCGTGCCCCCTAAAGTTCTATAATAAAGGAGAGATGAACCATCCCAACCATCATGTAGTGAATAATCATTCCAGGTATCTAATAATGTGAAATTTTATGTTTGGAACAAATATTAAGTAATTAGTTAGGGAGAGAATAATCATCCACATCCTTAAGTGAGAGAATAATCATCATCAAGTATATTCATGTCGATGAGAGCATAATCATCCCAAAAATATTCCAAATAGTGGAGATAGAAATCATCTTAAACACCCTACAAAGACTAATCATCCTAAACACTCTAGAGAGATGAATCAACCATGAATATCAATACTTGGGATACCAAACCTATAAATAGAAGTCATAAGATCAAAATCCAGATACCACGAAGCACATATGATAATCCTAACAATATAATAATCAAATATAGAGGTTCAAAGTCTATATCCTAGGTTTCACATCAGGGTATAAAAATTAATAAGTAAAAACATGGATATGATTCTAGATCCTAGGAAAGAAACTATGGGAATCCCAATGGGAAAGAAACACGCATTGTGTCAGGCTCAACAACCATAAACTGGAAATCACCTCTCCCAAATAATGATATATCAATTGTAAACATATGAAAGGAAAATATAGAGTGAGGGTAGATGAATTCCTAAATCCCAATTCTATAGTCACAACCTCCTGGGATTAAATGTTCAACATTGGTTCTATACTGACACCCACTACCTTCTACATCAAAACCCAAAATACTAGCTTGGGGTCGAGCAAAAAATGGGGATCTGACATTTTCCATCATGTCAAATAATTATTGAGGAATCCTACTTATGATCCATAACTATAGTGGTAATAGGAGTAATCCTTTATGGGATCCTCAAATGATAAGAAAACTTGTGGCATCTTACATGTGATCCTCATAACAACACAATAATAGAGTCATTATACAATGGATCTTTTAGAACTGTATAAGACCGGTGAAGTTTCCAATACTGGATCCTCATAATGGCGTATAAGTAATGGTATCCTATGAGTTATTTGCAAGGTCAGACTTAAAGTGACGGTAAACTATAGTGTTCCTTTGGTAATATAAAATAAGATGGGGGAATCCTACAAGGTATCCTCTTGGTTGAAATATAAGTAAAGGCATGTTATGTGGACCATATGAGACAACTAACCTCACTGACTCCTGGTCCAAAATGGCACAATAACGTAATGGATATATTCTGAAAAGAAAATTTCAAAGCATCAGCCAATATAGACAGCTCATGGATCATCTCAAATCAATGGTTATCACTTTCATAAGACAACTAGATTCATTTAAAAAATGAAGAAAATATACCATTTGTAAAACCAAAAAACACCACCTAGTATTCCTCAAAATACAACAAGGGTTTCACCCTCATAATCTATGTGAAACAATACTCATAATGGACAACACATATGTCCAAATATAAATTTTTTGTATAAAAAAAGGGAACAACCATAAAAGGGTTGAAAAATAAGAGTACAGTACCTTTAAATACTATACACAACATGTACCCTCAAGGCTCCACTTGGGTGTGTACCACATCCAGTACTTGGTGTGTAAAATCCCATATACATGGTTTGTTTGTCATGTAAAGAGTTTTCACCCTAAATGGGGAACCTTCTTGTGTATTTCACACAGCATGGACATGTAACTCATCTAGGCATGTAAAAATATACAACGTGTGACACACATGGGGTTTAGCTATTTACTCCACACAGTGTTCCCCTTACAAGGGATGTCTTTCCGTGTACCCTACTACAGGACTAACTATCCGTACATGGAGGATACAACTCTTACATAAAGTGTACTCTGAAAAGGTCATCTTCCCAAAATGGGAAGAACACATGTTGCCTATTATTGTAACCACATTCCATGTAGAAATTTATTCTTGAACATAAAACCCTCAAATCCCCTAAATCACTTATTTTCCCCACAAAATTTGTAGATTGACACAAAAGAGTTACAAAGGAAGAATGAAAGTTAATTAAAACAAGAAATACGTAGTATATTAATTTTTTATTTTTTTTAAAAAATTATATTCTTTTTCAATGTATCCATCCAATTTTCCCCTATTTCTGTGGTCCATGGTTTTGGCATTATGATTTGGCACGTCCTGAGCTCTGTGGTGGTACACTTCTTCCTCTCCATATCCCTCTATCTCACCCTATAAAATTTTCTATCTCAATAATGTGATGAATATGGGATTTAGTTGGAACATGAAAGAACCAAATGGAGAATGTAAGAAAAGAAATATAAAATAATTAAATGTATGAAAAAAATAAAAAAGAACAGGTGGCCCATTCTTGCCCCGACATCCAACATGAGCTTATGCTCTACCTAAGAAAAAAATTCAATTTAGAGTCAATGGTCGGGAGAAATTATCAATCTGAGGATCCATTGAAATTATATCTCCAAAAAACCATTTTAAATAAATTATTTTTAAATTTATTTAATATATAATATTGATTATTCTAGTAAAATTTTAATGGTTTAGATTTCCACCAATCTCATGTACTAGAGTAATCATCCATTTTTTAGACTAACAGAGTGTTCTAAAAAATTTATGACATCATTTTATAGTGGAAAAATATTATTTATCTCATAAAATTATCTAAAAGTGAAATTAAAATATTTTCTCAAAATTTCATTCCAAATAATAATGGGTCCTTTTAATCTCCCCACTAGAAAACATCTCATCCCCAAGAATCCTATGGGTAATACTAGTATCCATCCATTCTACAAAATCATCTACAAAAAAATAAATATTGACTATCAAATGAACATTCTCATAGAGTCCACAATTGTCTCTGACCTGTGATTCACTTAAATACTAGCTATCTAGTACTCCCCATAATAGGAATTCACATATAATAATCTTAAACTGAAATATGATCCCAACAACCCATAAAAAACAATAATGTTAAATTGAAAATGTTGGTCTCCACCCTCAAATGAACAATGCTACCCTCCCCACCATAAGGTTGACCTTATTAAACTACTCAATCTCAACCTCAATATATTACTATTATAATACAAGAAATAGTTTTAAAAAAAAGAAGAAGCTCAGTGTACGGAGAACACATTCTCAGAATACTCACGATGATGGAATTATACAACATGATTGTCCCTAACCATGATCTCACTAATATTACAAAAAAGGCATGTAAAAATCTCTATGAGCCATTCTCCCAACCAAAAGGCTACACAATAATTTCACCAACACTAGACACCACATCTCTTGATAAAACATGTCATGGTCCGGCCATAGGTCAACTGTCTTAAGGAACCTGATTTATTTTCGATGTCACATCTACCATAGTGGGATATTCATCTTTAACGAAAACTCTCAGACCACTATTACCACAATGAGTATTGAAAACATCAATCCTCAACTTGCACTTGGAAATTCACCTATTTATGAATAAAATGGTACCACATACAGGTAGCATATACCTTTTCCATGAAACTCAATCTCCAAAGAGTCCTATATATAAGGTATATGATGACTATGCTACATAGAATGTCTATATAATTAATAGAGAAGATCCCTTGTACTCATCTTAAGAAAATAGAACCTAAAATAAGCCATAATTTATTTCACGACCAACTGTCACACAATGTCATCCCAATCATGAGTGTATACCTACGATTTGACTACATTAGAAAATACAAAACCACAATCGACCGAGCCATGCATTAGAAGTGTCTTACCCATCCAATTAACTCTTGAAACCAAATCACCATAGGTTCTTATAAAATTTTGAATGAATCAACATTATTGCTACACAATTAAATAAGAAACCCTGCCTTGGTTTGGAAATTAGTGTATAACCCATCTCACTGCATAAGGAATTATATGAAATAAAGGGCCAACCACTCTCAATATGGTTCCCCTCGATCAAAATAGACATTGAACTACAAGTTTCTGAGTAAAAAATAATGGTATCTTGGTATCTCACACATCCCTACAGATCAAGTCTCATAATTTGGTCAAATGGTTTAAACACCTCACTCAAAAGATAAAACATATATTAAGAAGGAAAATATCACATTGACCTTCATGTGTAAAAACTGAAAACATGGACTTAAAGGGGTTGATTCAAATTGAGAATCCTCTCAAGGGACTGATCCCTAGAGTTCATGATATCAGCACAAAATAGATACTAAACTGACACTAACTAGGAATCAGTATATTGTAACACATATAAAGGTCTAGATCACATGCAACGCCCTTGTACATATTGATATCAGACTCTCTGATAAGACTAGATAACCATAAAGAAATGATATTATTCAAAAATGATATAAGATATTAGAATCAGGGGCGCTATAAACCTACTAGGATCTCTAAAACCCCTAAGAATGAGGACTCATTCATCCTCCTCACTACCAAACACCCTAATGTAGATCTGTGTAACCGAAAATCATAAGTAAATATATATACATGTTGTTTCATTTAGGTATAATTAAAATAAAAATATATATGAGAAACATAATTTATGTTTTTTGACACTATAAACAATTTGTGACTTTCGTCATTTAGAATCACACATCATAAATCTTACATAATGGGAATCTTACATTCCAAATATGATGCTTGTGGCACATCATTCCTCTGCTGGTGGCGATTCAAAATCCATCAAAGGCCTCTTAATAGTAGAGAAGAGACAATTTAAAATAATAAATAATCACATACAAAAAAATTGCACCAGTAATGGAAAAAATTATATATAACTATTACATCACAGATCAAAACAATAATCACAAACCCTAGTAACCATGATATATTTCTGGAACAAGTGTTCTCGACACATCAATCAGATATTCATCACTGGTTTGACACATTCTTAATTCTACTCCTATCTACCATATATTAAATAGTAAATAACAAGAAAATAATTACTCTAATACCACTTTGTGACATCCTGAACTGATTTCCACTGAACCGGTTCTCCAAGATGTATCATTATGCGGCCTCAGGTGTGTATCCTCATACGTTAGAGGTTTTCAACTAGCAGCGAGGGACTTGGGTGTGATTTTTGGGAGGCTATTCCCTCATAATGGAGTAAGAAAACAATAGAAATAACCAAGTATAAATGGCAATAGATAATAAATATTGTGTGGAAACAATAAATAAATTTAAATACAATGATTATATAATAATAAATAATAATTTTATAAAATCATAAATAGTTATTCCAAACATACAACATTGATCACTGACTGGGCTGACCATACAGATATGAGAGTATAAAAGAACCTGAAATAAAAGTAGTAGGAATTACTAGAAGGACCAAGCCAGACCACATACCTAGTATCCATACACAATCTAACTAATCCAACCTCATTAGAAGAACCCTCAAAAGCATATCTCCTCAATCCTGAAACATTGGAACTCAACACTATTTTCCATGGAAACTGTGATCAACACGAAAGGAAGACATGAGGTCTATACACACATCGAGATTCACATGTAGGGGAAATAAGTAATCTATATTGAAATCCCCATTTTTGAATCTATAAATATGATTCCATAAGTTAATGAAAATAAAATATTCTCTTCCTATATGAGACACAACTCAATCTACAATTAATGATAATAAATAATAAATCACTATCGAACCCCAGGTCCGTGATCCTAGTCAAATTATAATGTTCCACCATGGATGTACAAATATAAATTCATATACATGTATTGTAATACACCTATAAATATATAAATATATATGAATATTTTTCATTAAGGAGAATAAATAACCCAAAAACAATCAATAGTCGATGTTTGGGTCTGTAATCATGATCTCCTAGACAGCCAGTGCAAGGGAATTGGGATTGATGTTGTACAATGCAGCCATGTATCATTAATTCGATCTCCAGGTCTATAATGTAACACCCCAATATTTCATTGTATTTTACAATCAATATCTTTTGTTACACGCAACACTAAATTCGCACATTTTACACAATATTGAGTTTCTGTGAAACAACACATTAGTTTAGAAATTATTTAATTAATATATTTACTACTTATCATTTAATTATAAAAAGATAAATAGTAATATATAATTATTAAATGTTATTTATAATTTTTTCTAATAAATAATACATATTTATAATGATATGTATAAGTTTTGTTAAAATAATTATATCTTTAGAAATACTATTTTCTTAAAAGGACTATTGTTATGTCCTTTTGTGATAAATAATAAAATAATTTTTAGTCATTCATATACATTCAAATGCCTATTTTCTTAAAAGCTCTATTTTTTGGTATTTTTTTTAAATAATTTAATTTTTAATGAGTAGTAAAAAACACTACATTATTGTTAAAAAGCTGGAATTTTCATTTAAATAAGTAATTTAATATGAATTTATTTTAAAGTCATAAGAGATAAAAAGGTATATATATGATCCCAATTTAGGTCATTTTAATCATTTTTATAATATAATTAGATATAAAAAATCATTGAACTTTTTTCACATCTTTTTACCCACCTTCTTGCCACATTTGCAGATTAGCATTAAATGTAATTTTACAACTTCTATTAACTAGATTTTAAAAAATAGACATACATGGTTGTAATAAGAAGGAAAACTTTTGTCTAATGGGATCAAAATAATTTTTTACGAATAGTAACTTTGGAATTTTATTTACCAAGGTTAAAGGTAAATAAGGTAATTAATGTTTAAAATAATATTAAAATAGTATAAAATTAACCTAACACTCTTACAAATTTCATTGGAAAATTATTTTTAGAAAAAATTAAATATTAATTCAGAAATACGATCATTTTTATGAAACTTATGTTAGATTTGGACATTTATTATATATTATTTAAAGAAGAGTTAAAAATTTTATATTAAATTTTTAATAAGTATTTTGTTTTTAATATTAATTTATACAAGTGATATGGTAGACTATAAATAGAATATATAAAGATACAAAATTCATCTATATCACGATAATTTATTTATAAATTTTATAGATTAAATAATTAAATTAAATTGTGACACAATGATGATGCACTAACTGTCTAATTAATTGAGATATCAAATAATGGACATAAAAAATATTAAAATAAATATAAATTGATTTAATTAATGACATAAAATTATTTAATAAATAAATTATACAATTTAATCACATATTGGAATTATTTGAATTAATTTTTCATGCTGTTTTGATATTTTTAAAAATGAATATTTTGAATAGTATTGAAATTGTCAAAAATGATATTTTAAATTAAATACTATTTTATTAAATTATACAATAGTCATAAAATATAAAGTTCATAAAACTATATTGGATAATGTAAAATAATTCATAAATGATCAAAATTGGGGTTCTTTTGTAAATTTATAGTATATATATTAATGCTATAGTGTAAAAATACAAGAAGACATGTTATGAGTTAACCTGTTTAGGTAAGGGTTAAATCTAAAAGATAATGTTATTTTTATGAACTAACCATTTATAGAATTAATTGGATGATAATATTTAAATACATACTCATCTTAATCTCTAAAAATATTACTTTGGAGCTATTTGAAACCGAAAATAAACTTATACTAAATTAATATTTTATGAGCTTCATGAATTGTCCCTCTCTCTCTTTTAAAAGGTAACTTCTCATTATCATTAATTAACACCTATAAATCCATATGAATAGGAATCAACGTACATATTTATTCTCCCATCATCCTTTAATACATACTATAGGCCATATATTGGGCATAAATACATTCAAATAAGTCCTTTTGTGAAAATCAAAAGGAGACACTTGAAGAAGAGGTAGTCATTTTATTAACTCTTTAAATGTTCTTCTCTTCTTCTACTCAAAAATCCTATATTTTTTCCATAAAAATTTCATAAATCTATTATATTATACATTATGAGATGTAATTATGATATTTGGACAATAATATTCCACATTTTACTCATTCCATGAGAAATATAATATCACCATGTGTGCGTCTGTACGACTTACCATCTCCACGTCGTGGTTTAAACTTTTTTCATCAATAATTTATATTGATGGGTATAGTGATGAATATAAAGAGTTTAAATAAAAAATATAAAATGATATCATTTCTATAAAATTCAAATTTTATTCAATTCAATAACATTTAACCATTAAGAAAAAGATATCGTCGCTCATGCTTATGTATGACTTACCGTCTCCACGACATGATGAGATTCGTCTTCCACATTCACCATTCAAGGATTATTGTAAAAGTATATATTTTAAATATGTATGAAATATATTAAATAATAACTAAACATAAATAAATTATATGTATGTAACTATATTACATTCACTTTCTTCTATTCAATATCATTAGAAAATAGAAATAGTTTTCATGCATGCGCATGACCTACCGTCTCCATGAACAGTTTATTACATTTCATATATTAATATATTATGTATATTTATATTCTGAATATATATGATATATAAATAATTTTATCCATTCTACAATTAATTAAATATTTATTTATGTAATATAATCAAGAATAACACGTCAAAACACGCGTAATAAACAAAGCTATTATTGCCTAAAATATTGCCTCAAATTCAAAATTATTAATAGACAGGTAATAATAATTCATAAATGAATCATATATAATACCAGAAATATTATTAGGAATATATTAGAATTTAATAATATGTTAAATACCATTTTAAAATAGTTTCGGACATGTAAAGAAGTATCATACCTATGGTAAGAGAATTTCATCTCACATTTAATTTTCGTGAGATATAATTTATTTTCACCACCTTTGTCTTATGTATGGAGTATGTGCTACCCCTATTATATTTTATATACTGAATACCCTTATATTAATGGTATTTAAAGAATTATTTTAATATATTGGTTTTATTATTTAAATTTTCAAAGTGTTATGGGATGCTTTGAATGTTGATATTATTAATCCTTTTTCCATTTCAATATTATTGATATTATCATAAAAATTTATTTATATCTATAAAAAAATAAGAACATATTTTGTGTATTTTTATGTTCATTAAATTGTTTTTCCAAATTAAATATTTTTAATATTTTCTGGTAAGGTTTAATTTTACAATCTCATTATTATACGAGATTGTTTATATGTAAATATCTACATAAATTTTTTTATCATTAATACCTATGTATCATAATAATTTATTTTAAAATTATATTTCTGTTCCCAAAAAGGATTTCAAAATATTTTTTCCCAATGTTCTAATTGTTTTTAAAAAAGTTTTGAAATGTTTGTTTCAATTGTTTTACAAATGAGCTGCCTTTCAAAAAATTAAGGATGAATTTTTTTTATTTTTATGGGATGAGTGGAAATTTTCCTCTGTTATAACTCATTAGAATTTTTAAACATACATAACAATGATAAAAGGTTAATCTTTAAAAGAAATTTTTATTTATAATGCCTGGCTTTTAAATGATTTCAATTTAAAAAGGTATATTTCTCTCAAAAAGTTTTAATGGTTTTATTTTATTATTTTCATTTATATTATCATCCTTTATTGGGTTTTATTTTTAATCTAGGCTCATTGTTTATAACAAATATTTCATATTTTATTGAAGCTTTTATGTTATGCTTGACTATATATGTGCTATTTTGACTCCATTCATTGTTTACAGTTAAAGTGTTAACATTTCATATGTTAGTATTAATAAAAGTTTTTATGATATTTTTTACCCCTTTTTTAAGAGGAATAGATTAGACATAATAAGTGATGTGTGAAGCCCACTATATCCGCTCAATTCATCGGTAGGTCTCAGAAGACAGACTAGATTCTTGGTACAAGGCCTTGAAGGTATGACTATTTATGGTCTTGGCATGAGGACTTGAAAGTAAGGTTATTATGGATAGAATTATGTGTTTCCTCTTTATGAGATTAGTCATTGATATTATATGTGGTAATTATACTAGTATAATATCCATGTGAATATTTAAATGACTTTATTTTAGTTATTCATTTCATATTATGTTCATGATTATGTTTAAAAGTCTTGTGTTTCAGTTTTATACATACCTTAAATATTATGTCTATATATGAATACTTTTATTGTATTGTTTATCCTTAATAAGCATCTTATCTCACCACTTTATTATGATTTATTTTTCCCAGGATGTGAAGAAGTGTTTTACGATTAATATGATAAGATAATATAGGAGAATAATGGAATTATAAAAGATTTATCAAGGTTTATTTTATGATTTTAATTGTAATGTAATGTTCACAAATTTAATATATTTTCTAAGACTACTCAACTGATTTGTGTTTGGGGAATTGATTCCTTATAATCATGCCAATGTATTAAAATAATGCACCGACTCTGGGAAAATAGGGTTGTTGCATTAAAGTTGGTATTAAAGAAATTTTAAGAAAAACCTTTAAAATAGATTTAGAAAAATTAGAATAGGGATCATAAACCTAAGATATACTTCCAGGATAAGTGTAGAAGAACATCCTAAAATTTTGGTAATGTAGTGATTATGTGGGTATTACTATCAAATACATATGTATCTTGATACTATAAGTGGGAGTGGTTCTAGAAAATATGTACCTAAGAGTAATAACTCTGAAAAGGTATTCTAGGCTTGACATGGGGTAACCAAGAATACGAAAATGGCCCATACTATACACCTAGTTTGACACTCTATGGGGATTTTCTTATAATGATTTACATTTTATTTACATTCCATTATGATGGATTTAATTGTAGAGATACCCCAAAGTAACCAAAGTTTAATATTATAGGATTTACGATTCCTAAATTGATTGTATGTGATATACAATATTTAGATTTATAAAAATTGCATAACATTATAAGTTAACCTAGTATATTCCATCTTATTGAAATGGAGCTTGGAAAATGGAATAAGAACTCCACCAATGAACATAAACCAAAGATTAAGAATAATCGTATATTTCTTAGACTCAAGACAAAATTTCAATAGAAAATAATCTTCCATGTATTGTAATCATATGAAGAAATAATATCATGTGTCAATATGATAATTAAATAGTTATCTGAGTCTTATGGATTCCAAGGGAAGTAAGAGAAGAAAAGGATAATAGAGAAAATGTGGATAAAGGAAAGAAGGGAAAGGCGTATTTTCCCACATGTGATAACGGTAGAAAGAATCAAGATATTAAATGCATTATGGGAATGTGAGTTTGTTATAAGTGTAGATAAAAAGGACACCATTTTCGTGATTGGAATGTTAGTAAAATGGTTTCAAATATACAAAAATTCAATTGTAACTATATGAGACACTATTCAAAATAATGTCAAAATCGACAAAGGAATATACCCCAGATTATGCTACTGGATAATGATCATGTTATGATACAATTGTAGATGAAGTGGAATGATTAATATGACTATTGAAGAATAATTTTATCTGAACAATTTATTATCAACGTACTGGTTACAAAAAATATGATGTATAGAAGGACTGTACTGTAGTACTATTTCATGAAGGTTTTGAGATTGTATGGTACCAAGTAAAGTGATATAGTTACAAGATAATATTTTCATATAATATATGGTTTAGAAAAGGATATATATATATATATATATATATATATATATATGTTTCTAATACTAATATAATGATGTTAAAATAAAGATACGATTGACTTGGATAAAGTATACTGGATATTATTGACTACCACGTAATTTATTAATGGCTTATTTATTCCACCATTGTTGGACTTTACAATATTTTTGAGTTTGACGAGAATATAAAATATTATATTTTTTATTTAAGGAATAAGGAATCAAGAACATATTAAATATGGTTTTAGTGAAATTTATGGTACGTCCATGTTTTAAGAGAAAACATTATTAATGTATTCACATTTTTGGAATGTGAGAATAAAAGATCTACATTTTATTACGTGACCTTCCTTATAAATTTTTGGACTATGAGATTGGACAGAAGAATTTTAGATAATTTTAAAAGTTAGAATGGATTAAGTTGAACATTGTATGATATTGTTTAAGGTTAAAACATTTCTTTAGATTTTTTAATGTTATAATAATATTCTTTTAAGAAAGGGAAAAGCAGTAGGTTGGGTGACAACCCATTGTGTCTGGAAATTCCATGAGAATTGAACCTACTATCGAACGGTGACAAGGGTCCATCACCTAACAGTTTCCTATATGATATATTGGTTTTTGTAACATTTTTTTTATTTAAATTTTATTTTATATGAAGTATAAATACATTTTTCGAATGCTATATGATTAATATAAATATATTATGTTTTAAATTTTCTTATTTTTTGAGAGAAAGATGTGTTTATAGTAGAAATTAGATAAAGGGTGGAACTATAAATATTAATTAAGTTTTCTTCCTTTTATTCTTATTATATGAAGTAAAATAATTCACAAAATCTAGGGAAAGGGTCTTAATACAAAAAACAATTTCCCTGTAATTTCTATTGTGATGAATCAAATTTTACCCTAGATCATCAAATATTTATTGTTTGGGGTTGACACTTTTTCCAATTCATGTTCTGTATCAGATTGCATCTAAACATGATGGTAAAATTTTATTTCAGGTCCATGTTTTCCTACATGTAAGCCTAGTATGTGTTATCTATAGTTACCTTAATACTTCCCTGTCTTTATTTTACAATGGAGGTCTCGTTAATCCATTTACAATGTGTTATTTCAATAACTATATTTTGAAAATTCCAACCCATAGATTTAGATTCCATTTTTAAATTGTGATCACACAATATATTGAAGAGGTGATAATGTAACACCAAAATATTTCATGGTACGTTATCTTCAATAGCTTGTATTGTACGCAACACAGACTTGGCATGCGTATCAAACAATACTGAGTTTCTTCGAAACAAAAATTATTGTTAAAATTATTTAAATGATATATTAATATCTTATCCTATAAATATAGTAATATAAAGAGTAATAAAATTATTTGAAATGTTATTTAAATTTTTTACGCATAAACATAACATATTTATAATGAAATGCATAATTTTCGGTAAAATAGTATTATGTTTAGATAAACTATTTTCTTAAAAAAACTACTTTTATGTCTTTATGTGAACAATAATAAAATTAATTATATACACTCATAGAAATTGAATTTGGTAAAATAGATATAATTTTCTAATTTCAAAATATAAAAAATATCTTTGGGTGATTTTTGGGTATTTTTTCGGAAACATTCAACTTTTGATCAATAGTGAAAAACAATATATCATTATTAAATCCCTAAATTTTTTATTTAAGAAATTATTTTATTTAAAATTTATTTTAAAGTCGAAATATATAAATAATTCAAATATTACCCAAATGTATGTAATTTTAATCATTTTTATAATATATTTAGATATAATAAATCATTTAACTTTTCTAACATCTTTTTACACGCCTTCTATCCACATTTTTACATTACTATTTCACATAATTTTACAACTTTTGTGAACTAAATTTTGAAAAATGGAAATAATGGTTTTAATAAGTAGGAAAATTTTGGTCTAATTGGAACAAAATAATTTTTAGAGAATATTAACTGTTGAATATTGTTTACTATGGTTAGTGGTAAATAGGGTAGCTAAAGGAAAACATAATATTATAATTATATAACTTTACCCTAGAAATTTTTTAATTTAATTTGATAAGTATTTTTAGACCCAAAAAAATTTAGTTAATAAATATGATCTTTTTTATGTCATTCTTGTCCGATTGGGACATTTATTATATTTTGTTTACTGAATAGTCAAATATGTAATATTCAAATTTTAGAAAAAATTTTATATTTAATATGAGGTTATATAAGTGATATGGTTTACTATAAATAATATTTATAAATATAATAATTTTTTCTACGTCATTATAATTTATTTATAAATTTTATTCATTAAATAATTAAATTGAATGGTGACACAATGATGATGTGGTAATTGTTTAGTTAATTGAGATATCAAATTAATAAAATTAACCAACATTAAATAAATATAATTATATGTAATTAATGACATACACTAATTTTATTGATTATATAGACATGTTATTAAATCATTGGAATTATTTTTTTGAAGTTATCATGTTGGTTTTATATTTTTAAAAATTAAAATAGTGAATAATATTAAAATTGAAAAAATGATATTTTAAAATAAATACTATATTATTAAATTATACAAAAGGAATAAAAATATAATTTTAATAAAAATAACTTTGAAATTTATAAATATTTGATTAATTAAACAATTTGGTTTTTTAGTAATTTTATTTTAATTATATTAACTCAATGGTGTAAAATAACAGGAAGACATGGTAAGTGTTAAACTGTTTAGCTAAGGGTAAAATCCAAAAGATTGAATTACTTTGAGGACCTAAAAATGTCTAAAATTTATTGGATTACGATATTTGAACCCGTAATCATATTATACTCAAAAAATTACTTTTTTTCTATTTGTAACAGAAGATGAATTTAAAATAAATAAATTTTTTAGAGTTTCCTTAAGTTCCCATCTCCTCTATTATAAAAGGGAACATCTCCTTATATTTAATTAACACCTCTAAATCCCTTTGGATCCATAGAAAAACCAGCCCATTTTCTCTCCCAAATTCTCTAAATACATCTTTTAGGCCATAATATAGTCATAAATTTGTCTTAATATGTCCTTTTGTCCAAATCAAAAGAAGACACTCAAAGAAGATGTAATTGTTTTATTAACTCTTTTAAAGTTCTTTTCTTTCTCTACATATAATTACTAAATTGTTTCCATAATAATGTAACAAATTTTTTATCAAATACATTCTGATATTTTATTTTGATTCCGGGAAAACAACATTCCTCCTTTTACGTATTCAATGAAAATAAAATATCACCATGTGTGTGTACATACGACTTACCATCTCCAAGACATAGTGTAAACTATTTTTTTTCTATGATTATTTCAATGGGTATAAATTTGATTATAAATGATATAAATAATAAATATGACATTATATTGTTTCTTTATAATTCATATTCAATCCAATTCCATACCACATAACCATTAAGTAAAAGATATCATCGCTTGTTCATTTGTACAACCTTCCATCTCCAAGACGCAATGAGATTCATCTTCCACGTTCACCATTAATGAATGATTATAAAAATATATATTATCATTAAGTATGAATAATATAACCTAATAATTTTAATGGAATAAAAAATACATGTATGTAAATATATTTCATTCACTAACAACCACTAAATACAATAAGAAAACAGAAACTTCATTCATGTGTATGTACGACATATATTCTCTATGAACGGTGAATTATATTTCATATATCTATCAAATATGTATATTAATATTGTGAATATATATAACATATAAATCATGATATACATTCTGAAATTGTTTAAATAATGATATATGTAATATGATAAAGAATAAAAAGTCGAAACACATAAAATGAAGAAATGGGTTATTACCTGAAATGTTGCTTTAACATGGAAATTATTAATAATCGGGTAAACTAAAGTCCTAAATGGATAATATTAGATAACATAAATGTTATTATGATTCTGGTAGAAGTTAATAATATGTTTAAAATCAATATACTTGATTTTTTGACGAGTATAGAGTATCATACCTAAGGTAAGGGAATTTCATCTCCCTTTTAATTTTCTTCACATATATACCATTTTCACTATATTTTTCTTCTGTGTTGAGTATGTAATACCCATATTATATTATATATCATTAATAAATATATCATAATGATATATAAATATTAATTTCCAGATATTGGGATTTTAATTTGAATGTACAAAGTTTTATTGGATGCTTTGAATGTTTAAATAATTAATCCTTTCTCCATTTCTATATTCTTGCTAGTGTCATGTAGATTTATTTATATTTATAGAAAGGATTATAAGGAACATTTTATGTCAAATTTTGAGTTCATTCAAATGATTTCGAAAATAAATATTCTTAAGGTTTTTGTGTAAGGGTTAATATCAAAATCTCATTATCAGATATTGATTATAGGTTGTTATCTAGATGGTCATTTCTATCATCCAAGTTTATGTATCTTAAAAATGTATTTCTAAATACTATTACTATTCACCAAAATTTCTTAATGTAATTTTTACCAACATTTCAATTTTTATAAAATTTATTAAAAGTAATATTTCAATCATTTTCAAAACAAGTTATGTTATAAAAATTTAAGGGAAGATTTTTTTTTAACTTATATGATGTGAGTGGCTATTTTCTGACATTACAATGCATTAACATTTTAAAGATTAAATTACAATATTACATAGTTAATTTAAAAAATAAATGTTTGATTTTATAACTTCTTAGATTTTCAATGGTTTCATAGTAAAAAGGGATATTTCTCTCGAAGAGTTTTAATGATTTCATTAGATTATTTTCATCTATGTCAACATCCATTGTAGGATTGTATGTCTAATTGAGGTTAATTGTTTATGATAATTTATTGTATATTGTATTGAATATTTTGTTTTATTATTGACTATAGATGTTCTATTTTTATACCATTCATGGTTTATAGTTAAATTACTAAAATTTTATATACTATTCTTAATACGGATGTTTATGTTATGTTTTACCCCTTATATAATAGGAAAACAATGTACTTAGTATGTAACACCCCAGGTAAATAAACAATATGAAATTTTCATATTTATCAATCTTTTTGAATAAAATATTAATATGACTTTAATGGGGACACTATGCTCGATGGCGTACCCAACACGCAACAACGAGTTTCTTGGGAATCTTACGTTGCACTCTAATTATAAAATAATATTATTTTAATTGGTAGTTAACATGTAGCCGTTGTATTGGCGGGAATGGATAGAAATAACTAAAATATGATTATATATGTTTTTAAATGTTTTTACATTTATCCAATAAAAGATAAAGGCTTAAAATACGGAAAGAATTCAATTTTAGGCATATATGCCCTAGTTTTCACTAAAGGTTCACTTATCGCCTTTTGATGGCAAACCGTCATTAAATATAGTTTTGTTCACTCATATACATTCTATTGGACCATATAAAACTCTTCTTAAGAATTGGGACATCAAAATTTAATTTGTGTAAATTTTTGGTATCTTTCCGAGAATGTTCATTTTTTTAATGAATAGTGTAAAATGTTGTATTTTAATTCAAAACCACTTTTTAATCTAATTTATTTATATGATTAGATTATCATTTGAAATGTTTTTAAAGTGAAATTAGAATATATTTTTACCATTAAATCCAATAGTGGTCGTTGGAATTAATTTCACTTTGAAATCAGACTTAAACTAGTGTCAATCTTGTGATACTTATTGTTTCATAAAAACACACTATTTGCTCTGACAGCGGGAATTAATTATTAAATTAATTAATGTGACTTATATGATTTGAATTTTGTAAAATAGACTTAATTTTTTAATTTGGAATATAAATTATAGCTTAGGGTGAATATTTGGGATTTTTCTGAAAAACTTCAATTTTTGATGATTAGTGAAACCACTAAGTGGTACTTATAAAAACTGATTTTTCCGTTTAAATGAAATTTTGCCATCTTTGAGTTTTGAATTTCAAAAATCCGACATACATGGTTTTCATTAAGAAGTAAAATGTCGTTCAATAGGATAAAAATAATTTTTCGGTGAATAGTAACTTATTAAGTTTTTAATCGTGATTAGAGGTAATTAGTGTAGTTTATGGTAAGAATAATGTTTTAATAAAATGAAATGACCTAGACACATGTCTTAACCTCATTGTATGTGTCATGTCTGACCAAGATATTCCATGGGTCAACTTAGGGACCCCATGGAGCCACTTTGGTTGGAAAAGGACATAAATATCTTTTTATTTAATGTTAAAGTAAAAATAACACAAACATGAAATGTTTTACTAAAACAATTTTTACATGGGGTTATATAAGTCATATTTTTGACTATTAATATTCATTGGAAAGATAAAAAGATTTCCTACATCATTGTTTTTTTTAATTTTTATACATTATATAAATTAAATAATTTATGACATCATGATGATGCAGCGATGACCTCATTATTTAACAATTTAAATAAAATGGAAAGATAATTTAATATCTAAGACCTACACTTGTTCAAAACATATTTTATGAGTGGTTTCGAACCCTTATCACCTTATCCTAGAAATACATCAATGTGGGACCTTTAAAATCCGAAACTCTTTTGAAAATAAAGTAACATTTTGTAACATTACCAGAGTGCCCCTCCTCTCCTCTTATAAAAGGCCCCCACCTCTACCTCCTTACCCACACTCCCAAAGCCTTTGTCTAGACCAACCCCTGACCATTTTGTCTCTCCACTTACCTCTATTACTCCTTGAAGACTCAATTTGGTCAGAAGTCTTCCCATGGAATCCTTTGAGCTCAAACCAAAGGGAGTTACCCGATTTTAATGTAATGTCTTCAATTGTGTCCTTTTGTTTTATTTTGCTTCTCCAACCCCCAAAACTCTTTTTATTAATTTTTTTTGTAACAAATCCAGTATCTTAAATATACTAAAATGTTGTTATAAAAATTATTTGAGCTAAACTTACACACACCTACATCTAATGGTTAAAAAACATACTGTTTCCGTGGATGGGGAATTTCTGCCTCCCGGAATGATGATTGTTCAACATTCTTCTAACACCTTGAAAGGTGGCAATTAAGATGAAACTATATTTATATATGATATCTAATATGTTTATGATTTAACTAAGCTTCTTTATTTGTCATTTATGGCCTACCTTTATGGTTTCCATTATGGGTAAACGAGATATCTTCATTTAAGGAAGTGCGGACTACCGCCCCCTCAAAGTGATTTGATTCGTTAATACCATATGTGGTACGTATAAAGGATATATTTAATGATATTATATATGATACCATACTGTAATTAAAAAACTATTATGTATCATTATGTTTTGATTCCATTAAATATGAAATAGAAATGGAAGTAGCGTTCATGCGTACACACGACTTACTGTCTTCATGAACGGCACATTTCATTTCTTATCTCAAAATGATATGTAATATTATAAGTACATATATATAATGGATATATATGTAATATATTACATATAAATTATGGATATAATTCTGTAATTATAACATATATATATCTCTCTCATTTTGTTTTAATTCCATTAATATGAAAAAAATGAAAGTACCGTTCATGCGTACATGCGGCCTACCATCTCCATGAACGGTGATTTTAATTTTTTATCTCCAAATGATATGGAATAAAATTAATATTTACTTGATATATATGATATTTTAATCATTAATACTATTTTGGAAATTATTTACTTAAAACTACATGGGAAATCTTTTTTCAAACAAGTTCATTTTTGACTCATGTACCAAACATCGACAAAAACGTCTGATATGAACTAACATTATTAAACAATTATTATTACATTATAATATGTGATATGAACTGAATAATAATATCTAAAGGAGGTACTTAAGCAATTATTAATTTACCAATGTTTATTATTCAGGAATATAAAGAAACGAACAAGACAAGTTGGACTTGAGGTAAGGGATCCTACTCCTCTCTTTCTTTTTAAGTACACTCTTTTATGTCATTCCTTTTAAAGATAATATTTCTTGTTATTGGGATTTTGTTTTATATTAATATTACTGTAATTTTTATGTTTATGTAATGAGAGACCCTATTCTCTCTCATCAATCCATTTTGGAAGTTTTGAGTGGCGCCGTTAGGCTGCCTAAATTTTTGTAAGAGATCTAACCTCCCTCTTTATTTTTAAGTAATATCCTTTATGTCACTTCTTTTAAGCTCCTATTTCTTATGTTGGGGGATGTTATTTTATATTCCTCTTTCTATAAACATTATGTTAATATTATGAGATACCCTATTTGATCTCATTAATCCATTTTTGTAAGTTTTATGTGGCGTCGTTAGGCTGTCGAGTTGTCGTAAGGGATTTTTCATCTCACTTTTATTCCCGTGAGATTTATGCTATATTTTCCATAATTTACATTTAGTGGTGTTTGTACTGCCCATTATTTTACTCATTGTGTAGTATACTTTCTTTTATGAGCATTTACATCAATGTTGTATTGTCCTTCTTTCACGAGGTGTATGTTTCGAATGATACCCATGTCGGTAAGGGAACCTTTCACCCTCCTCTTTTTAAAAGACATCTTTTGTTGGGTCTTTTAATTTACATATTATTATGTTGGGATGTGTTCTCATATATCCTTATTGATGTAAATTTTATGTCCAAGTGATGAGATACACTTTTTTTATCTCTCATCAAATCATTTTGATGTGACGCCGTTAGGCTATCAAGGGAACTTCTTAACCCAATTTCGATTTCTTTGGGTTCAACATGTTGTTATTGAATATGTCATCCTTTGAATATGTGTCAATTAACTTTGATTATTGTACACTTAATATCCACTTATATTTGGTGTATTCATTTGTCACACATAATTATGTTATTGATTTATCCTTAAACCAAGGATACCGTCTTTGTAAGGGACTTCGTCTCAATCTCCTTTCATTGAGGCATATTCCATTTTATACACAACCTTCTTTTATACGGTGTATAAACCCCTTTGAATTTTACATTTATTAAAAAGGAATATTTTTTATATGAAGTGTTTATTAAACGACAAAAGGGAATGTTTTTGTCGTACGTATGCGGTGACAAGGACTTCTCCGCCGTCATGACCATTATTTGAGTTTCGGCTTCCTCAAAAAGCCATACCTTATTTTTTAAAAGAAAAATAAATACCATGTTTTACTTTTAATTTATTTTGGTATTGAAAATGGTTTTGATAATGTTTTTATATCAATGTGTTGTATTGATATCTTGTGATTGAAACATGGAAATGTTATGTTTCCTTTATGCATGTTTTATGTGATACGATTATGTTGAGGTTCTTGGGAATTATTATGAATACGGGTGGTTCCGTGATAAACTAAAGGCGGGTGAGGCTGATATAGCTCTCCAATGCATTGGGCAACGCGAAGGAGTGAAACGTTAAGGTTTCTTCGAAGAGATTTAGGAAATATACTGTGGTGGGTATTCCAAACATAACCAAGAGGGTTACACCGTACGTAAGAATGTTATGAATGCCTCATGTTACCTTTTATGTCTTTTAATTTCTATGATTTATTCATGATTTGATGAGGTATGTTAAATTTCCTATGTTTTATGGGTAATGTATGATTTCATTCTTATTTATATATGAAGTCATGTTTCCTTTCCAAATTTTTATAACCCTTACTGAGATTTTTATGCTCATCCCATGTTTTTGAAATTTTTTTCATAGGTCAAGGGAAAGGTACATGATAGGATGATAGTGTCAAGGATGTGTCAAGAAAGAATCCATGTTTTATTTTAAATATGATTCCATTGATGGGAAGAATAAATACTATCTTTTATGTAACCAATTTGTGTAAATGTGGAATGTAATGCAAGTTTCATGATCTAATTCTCTAAAACTATAAACCTGAAAAGATCCTCAATCTGTAATCTTATAATAACTCAAGATTAAGTATGGTTTAAGGCTGAGGCCTTATAGTTGGTATCAAAGGTCAGTTTAGATAACTTTAGAGGTTAGGGTATTCTTTATGCATAAGTGGCATTACTATAATGGTTAGGATTTCAGAAAGAGTCCTAGTTTTATATAAATTGAATGAGTAAGTATATCTTAGTGTTTTTCTTCCTCATTAGTAAATGATTTTTTTTGATATACTCACACTGACCTTTTTGGTTTTAATAAATGGATGGATCTAGCAGGCACCAAAGTAATAGTGGATTTGAAGGAAACTGTGACAGTTTTTTGAGCAAGCAACTGAATGATATGGGAGCTGCAATGAAAACTCTTGTGATTATCCTCAACCAACTATCTGGAGTCATGATTGACCACTTAAACCTTGGTGATTTCTCTAAGGCATCATATATGCAAGAAAAAAAATCCCTACGGATGTACAGGTAATAATCATAAAGGTAAGTGTGTTCAAAAACCTATGTGTCAAAGATGTGGAAGGAAACACCTAGGAAAATGATTCAAAGGGACAGAAATATGCTATAGATGTGGAAATGAGGGTCATAAAGCAAGAACCTGCCATGGAAAAAGGAAGCATCCAGTTGACTCGAGGAAATGGAAAGACGTTCTTTATGAGGGATCAATTTAATGTTTTAAATGTGGTGTGCATAGTCATTATGAAAACACATGTCCTATGAAGAAGTTCCGTGAATGGGATCACCATGAGCGTACAAATGTTCCTTTACCAATACCTAGAGCCATTCCGATTGAGGATGAAGAAACTAACAATGACCAGTCAAAGGTATGTATTATTTCATGACATTTGTTTTCCTATTTTGGAATCTTAGGATATGATTCATGATTTTGTTTGTAGGAAAGAAGTATTTCAGAATAAGTTGGAAAGGAATGGTTAATGGATCATGAAGAATGTTGAATGAGTAATAATTCAACTTATAAGGGCTTCAAGAGTTATGGTGAAATTCTTAAGATTTTTAAGTCTCTTTTGATGATGGGGTTACATTAAAAGACTTTTTATATTATGTGTAACCCTGCTGTTTAATATATGCAAATTTTATTAAAGGAATAGTTATCTGTTCTTTTGTGGACATAGTTATAATGAACCATTTGGGTTTATATGATCCTTACTTTTGAGGTAATTATGGGTTACTATATGTTATGATGGAATTGAAAGGCATGAGATAAAATTGACGTTAAATTATGTTATGGTTATTTTTGATGATTTTATCCCTTTTTGGGGAATGATTTGAGAATTATATAGTTTTGGAAAAATCACAACACGTAGACCATGTGACTACCCGTCGCGTCAGACAATGCTGCGGGAATCGAACCCACAACCAATGTGCGACTGGTATTTATCGCCTACCACTGGACTATGTGAATTCCCTGGTTAGTTTGACTGATTCTTTTTAGTTATATGATTTTATGAATTAATAGTATGTTGATTTTGGGTTATTTATGAAAATGATTAACATATCCTGGAGGATATGTGATTTGGTTAATTACTTTTCAATACGAGACATTAGGAGCAACTGATGTTGTTTGGAGATAAATGTTACGATTTAACATGGAAGACTATGTGACTAAATCCTTCAAATATTTGGGTTTCAATCTTAGATTGGTTTACTTTGACGAATTTTATGGAAAAATTGTTTATCGGATGGTCCTCGTTGAACTTTGGGTTTTGTTGGGAAAATTTTGGAGATTAAGCATAGATTTTCTTTTTAAAGGATTATCCTTTTCTGGATTATCTGACCTTGTACTAACCTTTTTGGTTATGGTTTTGGTTAAAGCCTAAAGACATGGGAAATATATAGTTCTCTTTGGTGGATTAGGTGATTCACTAGAAGTTGATTATAGTACTCTTAATGCGAACAAGTCTCCCTAAATACTCGTCTTTTAGGAAAAAATATGAGTTTGATTAAGGAATCTAGTAAAAGTTGAAAGTCAACATGATAAGTGATTATGTTTCCTTATGAATAAATTCCTCAATAAAAAGTAACATAAAACAAAAATGTTGTCTATTAACTTTTCCTACTGGGAAATCGAATACCGTTTAACCCATCACAAGTTAGTGATTTTCATATGGTTAACTTTCTCCTAGACATGTTTACTATCACCCTCCCTCAAGAACATGACCGTTTTCCTTTTCTTCTATGTCCATGTTTTTCTACATGGAATCCTAGTATGGGTTAAATCGGGTGACCTCTGTACTTATCTTCCTTAATTTTAAAGTGATTGTTTTACCGACTCTTGTTCCAATGTTGGACTTTCAAGGATATTTCCAAGCTCAATTTTAAAAATTGTGAGGACGCAATTCCCAAAAAGGGAGAAGGATGTAACACCCCAGCTAAATAAAGAATATGAAATTTTCATATTTATCTATATTTTTGAATAAAATATTAATATGACTTTAAAGGGGACGATATGCTCGTTGGCGTACCCAACACGCAACAACGAGTTTCTTGGAAATCTTACGTTGCACAATAATAATAAAATAATATTATTTTAAATGGTAGTTAACATGCAGCCGTTTTATTGGTGGGAATGGATAGAAATAACTAAAATATGATTATATATGTTTTAAATGTTTTTACATTTATCTAATAAAAGATAAAGGATTAAAATACGGAAATAATTCAATTTTAGGCGTATATGCCCTAGTTTTCACTAAAGGTTCACTTATAGCCTTTTGATGGAGAACCGTCATTAAAAATAGTTTTTTTCACTATTATAAATTCTATTGGACCAAATAAAACTATTCTTAATTATTGGGACATCAAAATTTACTTTGTGTAAATTTTTGGTATCTTTCCGACAAAGTTCATTTTTTTAATGAATATTGTAAAATGTTCTATTTTAATTCAAAACCTATTTTTAATCTAATTTATTTATATTATTAGATTAACTTTTGAATTGGGTTTAAAGTGAAATTGGAATATATTTTTACCATTAAATCCAATAGTGGTCGTTGGAATTAATTTCACTTTGAAATCAGACTTAAACTAGTGTCAATCTTTTGATACATATTGTTTCATAAAAACACGCTATTTGCTTTGACAGTGGGAATTAATTATTAAATTAATTAATGTGACTTATATGTTTTGAATTTTGTAAAATAGACTTCATTTTTGAATTCAGAATATCAAATATAGCTTAGGGTGAATTTTTGGGATTTTGCTGAAAAACTTTAATTTTTGATGAATAGAGAAACCACTAAGTGGTACTTATAAAAATTGATTTTTCCGTTTAAATGAAATTTTTCCATCTTTGTGTTTTAAATTTCAAAAATATGACATACATCATTTTCATTAAGAAGTAAAATGTGGTTCAATGGAAAAAAATAATTTTTTGGTGAATAGTAACTTATTAAGTTTTTAATCGCGATTAGATGTAATTAGTGTAGTTTATGGTAAGAATAATGTTTTAATAAAATGGAATGACATATACACATGTCCTACCCTCATTTTATGTGTCATGGACGACCAATAAAATCCTTGGGTCAACTTGGGGACCCCATGGAGCCACTTTTCTTGGAAAATGACATAAATATCTTTTTATTTAATGTTAAAGTAAAAATGACACAAACATGGGATGTTTCACTAAAACAATTTTTACACAGGGTTATACAAGTCATATTTTTGACTATAAATCTTAATTGGAAAGCTAAAACGAATTCCTAAATCATAGGATTTTTTTTATAATTTTTAGACATAATATAAATTAAATTATTTATGATATCATGATGATGCAGCGATGACCTCATTATCTAATGATTTAAATAAAATGGAAATATAATGTAATATCTAAGACCTAAACATGTCCAAAACCAATTGGATGATTTTATTTCGAACCCTTATCATCTTATACTCGAAATACATCAATGTGGGACCTTTAAAATCCGAAAATCTTTTGAAAATAAAGTAACATTTGTAACATTACAAGAGTGCCCCTCCTCTCCTCTTATAAAAGGCCCCCACCTCTACCTCCTTACCCACACTCCCAAAGCCTTTGGATCAGCCAAACCCTACCCATTTTGTCTCTCCACTTCCCTATATTTCTCCTTGAAGCCTCACTTTGGGCAGAAGTCTTCCCAACGAAGCCTTTGAGCTCAAACGAAAGGGAGTTACCCGATTTTAAAGTAATGTCTTCACTTGTGTCCTTTTGTTTTATTTTTCTTCTCCAACCCCCTAAACTATTTTTATTCATTTATTTTGTAACAAATCCACTATATTAAATATAATATGATGTTTTTATAAGAAGTATTATAGCTACACTTACACACACCTACATCTAATGGCTAAAGAACATACTATTTCCGTGGATGGAGGATTTCTGCCTCCCGAAACGATGATTGTTCAACATTCTTCTAACTCCATAAAAGGTGGCCATTAAGATGACACTATATTTTTATATGATATATAATATGTTTATGTTTTACTTATTCTTCTGTATTTTTCATTAATGGCGTACCTTTATGTTTTCCATTATGGTTAAACGCGATATCTTCATATAAAGAAGTGCGGACTACCGCCCCCTCAAAGTGATTTGATTCGTTAATACCATATATGGTACGTATAAAGGATATATTTAATTATATTATATATGATACCATACTGTAATTAAAATACTATTATGTATCATTATGTTTTAAATCCATTAAATATGAAATAGAATGGAAGTAGCGTTCATGCGTACGTACAGCTTAACGTCTCCATAAACGGTACATTTCATTTCATATCTCAAAATGTTATGTAATATTACAAGTACATATATATAATGGATATATACGGAATATATTAAATCTAAATTATGGATATCATTATTGAATTATAATATATATATATATATATCTCTCTCATTTTGTTTTAATTCCATATGACAAAAAATGAAAGTAGGGTTCATGCGTACGTACGGCTTACTGTCTCCATAAATGGTGATTTTCGGTTTTTATATCCAAATTATATGGAACAAAATGAATATTTACTGTATATATATGATATTTTAATCATTAATACAATTCTGGAAATTATTTACATATAACTACATGTGCAATCTTTTTTCAAACAGGTTCATTTTTGACTCATGTACCAAATATCGGCAAAAACGTCTGATATGAACTAACATTATTAAACCATTACTATTAAATTATAATATGTGATATGTACTGAATAATAATCTCTAAAGGAGGTACTTAGGAAATTATTAATTGACCAATGTTTATTATTCAGGAATATAAAAAAACGAACAAGACAAGTTGGACTTGAGGTAAGGGATCCTACTCCTCTCTTTCTTTTTAAGTACACTCTTTTATGTCATTTCTTTTTAAAGCTCATCTTTATTGTTATTGGGATTTTATTTTATATTAATTTTAATGTAATTTTTATGTTCATGTGATGAGAGACCCTATTCTCTCTCATCAATCCATTATGGACGTTTTGAGTGGCACTATTAGGCTGCCAAATTTTCGTAAGAGATCTAACCTCACTCTGTCTTTTTAAGTACTCTACTTTATGTCACTTCTTTTAAGCTCCTCTTTTTTATGTTGGGGGATGTTCTTATATATTCATCTTTCTATAAAATTTAAGTTAATATGATGAGATAACCAATTTTATCTCATCAATCCATTGTTGTAAGTTTTATGTGGCGTCGTTAGGCTGCCGAGTTTTCATATGGGATTTTTCATCTCACTTTTATTCCCGTGAGATTTATGCTACATTTGCCATAATTTCCTTTGAGTGGTGTATGTACATCCCATTATTTTACTCATTCTATAATATAATTTATTTTATGAGTATTTATATCAATGTTGTATTGTCATTCTTTCAAGAGATGTATGTCTCGAAAGATAACCATGTCGGTAAGGGAACCCTTCACCCTTCTCTTTTCAAAAGGCTTATTTTGTTGGGTATTTTAATTTAAATATTGTTTTGTTCGGATATGTTCTCATATATCCTTATTGATGTAAATTTTATGTCCATGTAATGAGATACCCTTTTTTATCTCTCATCAACTCATTATGATGTTACACTGTTAGGCTGTCAAGGGAACTTCTTAACCCAATTTCGATTTCTTTAGGTTCAACATGTAGTTACTGAATATGTCATCCTTTGAATATGTGTCAATTACCATTGATTATATTACACTTAAAATCCACTTATATTTGGTGTATTCGTTTTTCACACATAATTATGTAATTGATTTATCCTTAAACCAAGGATACCGTCTTTGTAAGGGACTTCGTCTCAATCTCCTATCATTGAGGCATATTCTGTTTTATACACAACCTTCTTTTTTACGGTGTATAAACCCCTTTGACTTTTACGTTTATTCAAAAGGAATATTTTTTATACGAAGTGTTTATTAAATGACAAAAGGGAATGTTTTTATCGTACATATGTGGCGACAATGACTTTTCCGCCGTCGTGACCATTATTTGAGTTTCGGCTTCCTCTACAAGCCATACCATCTTTTTTGAAAGAAAAATAAATACCATGTTTTACTTTTCTTTTATTTTTGTATTGAAAATGGTTTTCATAATGTTTTTATATCAATGTGTTGTATTGATATCTTATTATTGAAAGGTTGAAATGTTATGTTTCCTTTATGCATGTTTTATGTGATACGATTATGTTGAGGTTCTTGGGCATTATTATGAATACGAGTGGTTCCGTGTTAAACTAAGGGCAGGTGAGCTCGATATAGCTCTCCAATGCATTGGGTAATGGGAAGGATTGAAACATTAATGTTTCTCCGAAGACATTTAGGGAATATACTGTGGTGGGTATTCCAAACGTAACCAAGAGGGTTACTCACTACGTAAGAATGTTATGAATGCCTCAAGTTACCTTTTATGTCTTATGATTTCTATGATTTATTCATGATTTTATGAGGTATGTTAAAGTGACTATGTTTTATGGGTAAAGTATGATTTCATTCTTATGTATATATGAACTCATGTTTCCTTTCAGTATTTTTATAACCCTTACTATGCTTTTTATGCTCATCCCAAGTTTTTGAAAAGTTTTTCACAGGTCAAGGGAAAGGTACATGATGGGATGATAGTGTCAAGGATGTGTCAAGAAAGAATACATGTTTTATTTTAAATATTTTTCCGTTGATGGGAAGAATGAATACTGTTTTTTATGTAACCACTTTGTTTAAATGTGGAATGTAATGCATGTTTCATGATCAAATTCTCTAAAACTCTAAACCTGAAAAGATCCTCAATGTGTAATCTTGTAATAACTCAAGATTATGTAATGTTTAAGGCTGGGGCCTTATATAGTATGTGACGGGTGGGGCCTGCAATAGACCCTTGACGGATTGGCATGTCTCATGAGGAAAAGTAGTGTCTTTTCACAAGTCCTTGATAATATGTTAATGTATGATGTTGGCACGAGTCCTTGATGGTATGGTTATGATTTCTAACATAATGCATTCCCTCATTTGTGATTAGTTATTGATATTACATGTGATTATTCAACTAGTAGAATATCCATGTGAATGTTTAAATGGAAATATATAATTTATTTTTTCATATTATGTTCAAGTCTAGGTTTAAAAGGATTGTGTTTAAATTTTATAATTTCCATAATGATTACAGCTATATATGAATGATTTTGTTATACTATTTAACCATATTAAGAATTTGAGATCACCCATTTCTTTTATTTTATTTTTCCCAGGATTCCCAGAGGTGTTTTATGATTGATATGATGGGTTAGCCTATGATAATAACAACATTATCAAAGAATAAACAACATTGATTTTATTGTTTGAAATGTAATGTAATGTTCACACATGTAATCTATTTTCCAAGACAGTAAATCGATTAGCACTTTGGGATTTGACTCTTTATAATTATGTCGATGTATTAAAATAATGCACTGACTATAGGTAACTAGGGTCAGGGCATTACATAAAATCCTAATCGATATAAACCAACTTTGATCTAAACATCAAATGTCTCTAATCAAGTTTCACCACCACAATGGGATACTCATCTAACCCTAGATTCACCCATACCCACCTCCAATAAATGTGAAGAGGGATTCTATGAAAGTAAATCCTACATCATGAAAATAGAAAATATATTGATTCCATGTAACTCTAGTCCAATTTTTGATCTCTAAGACCGAGTCTTTATACAGTCACGTTATTTGGAACTCAGATGAACCCTATTTGCCTGACACATTAGCAATCATTAAGAAGAGTTCTATGGGGAGACAAAATTCCCACCCCTGGAGGTCACCAATAAGAGAGAGTGTAAACATCCCAACAATTTGAAATAGTTTAATCATTCTGGGTATCCAATGATCTACGACACCATGTCTGAAACCATGGTCAAGTAATCAGTTAGGGGGACTATAATCATCCATATGCCAATTAAGAGTTTAATAATCCAAAAGTATAATCATATCGAGGAGATAATAATCATCCTCATATCATACCAAAATAGAATAATAGAATCATCATCATCACATGGGAGAGAGGAATAATCTAATAGTATCATTACAAAAAATGTTATACATGTAAATGATAATAATAGTCTCAAAATATGTATATTAGAAAGAACAACTTGAAATAAAAATAACATAATAATAAAACATACAGGAACAACAACCAGATCCTAAGTAGCACTATTGGGAATAAAAATAAATATTATATAACATGGATCAAAATTCAGATCCTAGGAATGAATTTATGGGGATCCCAAAGGGAATTAAATATGAATGGCATTGGGATCAACAACCACCGAATAAGAAGAACCTATTATAGTCACCACAGTATTAGAAACATACATGTTAAAGGTTAATAAAGAGTTATGGTAGATGAATGACTAAACCGAACACAATAGTGAAAACTCTATGGGATTACATGTTCAATAGGGGTTATTAGGTGACACATGCTACTATCTCTACCCAAACCCGATATACTTGCTCAAGTTTGGCCAAATAAAATAGAAACCACTAGGTCCCTCAATTGAAAGCATGAAAGTGAAATCCTACATGGGATCACTAGATATAAAGGTAAAAGGAGGATTCCTAAATGGGATCCTTGAATATTAAGAAAGAAAGATACATCCTACATGAGACCCGTGAAAAAAAAACAGAGGTAAAGATGTCCTACAGAGGACACACTATAATAATATGAGAAGGACAAGGTGTTCGTCCCATGATCCTCAAAACAATATACATATAAAGGGATACTATATGGGATTCCCTAGGTCAGCTTGAATGAGACAGTAATCCAAAGGTGGTCTTCGGTAAATGATAAGAAGAATGAGGAATCCTACATGGGATCCTATAGTAAAAAATGTATATAGTGGAATATTTCTTGGATTTTCTAAAACACCTAACCTCATACCCTCCTAGTCTAGAAGGGAACATATTACGAGGGATACATCTTAAATTGAAAACTAAAAACAATTGGTCAAGAGAGATAATTAATATGTTATCTTAGATCAAAGGGTCTCACTCTCAAGAGACAAATGGATTCAATAATTAGAGGATGAACCTCTCCCATAAGGAGAAGCCTAAAGAGCCACATGACATGTTCCCCTTACATGGGAAACCTGGATGGGTACCCAGTTACATGGTTGAGTTCCAATATATTCATGTAAAACTCTTATATGAAATGCATATTAAAAGGAAATATTCCTTAAATAGTAATAACACACTGTGTGTATTCTATAAACTGCATTCCATGTAGATGAGTTTCCCAAATAGGAAACCCTCAAATCACTCGAATCACTCATTTTGACGTTGAATGAAGTAGATCAACCAAAAAGGGGTGATAAGAAATCATGATACTAATTTAAAACTAGAAAATTGTTAATCTAGGCCGATTTAGGATTTTTTTAAATGGCCTAACTTTGGGAAAAATATATCAAAACATCCCCAATTTCCACAATGTAAGGTTTCTGCATGACAATTCTTCACATTCTGATATCTATGGTGGTACCCTTCTTCACTCCCTCTCCATGTATCAATGTTTCTATTTTCTGTCATGGCTGCACAATAAAGGATGGATGCATGGGGAATACCTAAGAAGTTTATGGATAAAGGAATAATAGAAAAGGAAAATAAAAATGAAGAAAAAAGGAAAAGAATAGAAAATGGGGGATGGGCTGGCCCCAACACCCAACTTTAATTTAGCTAGCTCTAAGAAAAAATTTCCCACTATAGACTCAATGGTGTGAAAATAATCTCTATCCAATACAATGTTCACAATATATTGTCAAACAAAAATATCTGAATAATTTAATATTTAATTTATTAAATATTAAATTTTTATTTTTTAAAAAAAATGAATATCTCAGATTTCTACCAATCATTTATAATAGGTTAACAACCAAATTCATGGACAAATGGAGTGATCATGAAATTTAACTGAGAACTTTTTCTTTGGGGGGGGGGATACCATTTAACACCTTAATACCAATTGAAATAAAAAATTAAATTTTTTATCCAGATCCCTTTCCAAAAAAACAAGTTTCATTATATATATGATTTCATATATTGTTATAAAATATATATAAGTTTTATTATAATGTAGTTCTACTAGGATATTTCTTTCTAATAAACACTAAATCTCATATTATATCCTTTGATATGGGACGTAATATTGTATGTAGTATATATCCCATGATGTGATATAATTTTTAATCACTATGTATCATATATATATATATATATTGGTTCAATTATAATACATAATATAACATTTCCATTGGTATACAAAACATGTGATGATGCATTTTTGAAATGTTTAGATGAGTTTTTTATTTATTTAATTGCTTCATGATCATTATATTATTGAAGGTGAATGTTGGAATATATAATGCTCACTATCTGAATTACTAATAATTTAAAAAGGAAAAAACAATATGAACACCAAATATATGTTTGAATTTATATATACTATATTTGTAGCATTTTAGAAAGTGTAAAAAAAATAATTTTTATTATAAACATAGTAAACTTAACTAAATACAACATTGTTCTTTATTAAAATAGTTCTTCTTTATTTAGTACAACCAATTATATATCTCAAAATTTATAAAACTTACACCCCAACACTATTGGAGATTCCCACCATCTCTATGCTAATCACCACATATTTTCACCAATGAGATAACCACGTTTATGACCATTCTCACCCTCAAAGTGTGCAGATTCTATAGCCACATAGTTCTCTACAATTTATTTTATAATAATCAGTTGAAGGTATAACTAACCGTTTACACTATTCAAATACATCATTCAATTATTTTTACGATAATGGTATATGTTGTTCCCAATCCCCAACCCCTAACCCTACGCCCACCCCATGATGTTATTACAAATATTTTGGGTATTAATATGAAATAGATTTTTTTACTATTATTTATAATTTTTTATATTATATTTGTGAGTTTTAAATTTTTGAGGGCATTTATTAGCTATTATAGTTCTATTAAAAATTTATATAATATTTTTAATCTTTTTGGTAAAAAAAAACAGTTTCTGATTTTCGAATTTTTTTGTGTGCATTTTCTTCGAATGGGATGTATATTCAATTTATATTCTTGATATCAATTTATATTTTCTTCCATATCAAGTTTCTAATCTACAACCATCATGGTACTAATCAAACATTCTTGGAATCCTATAATATCACTATTGAAATCTCATTCTGAAATTAGTATAGATAGTTAAGTTTTCAATATACATTATTAAAATATTCGTTTTTAATTTCATAACCTGATGTTTGAAAAATTTGGATGATAACCATGCTAATTATATTCTTCAATAAATTTTATTAACCATGATTGTTGGAACTTGATAAATAAAATTTTTGAATGGAACCACATGAATAAGGATTTCATTATCATTGATATATATATATATATATATATAAATATATAGAAAATATAAAGAATTTTTTATGATTGTCTCATCTAAACAAATTTCAGAGTCAATGGAAAAAATTAATAAATAAAACTAAAAGGTAAAACTAAGAATCCAAAAACACAAAAAATTAAAATAAATTTTAATTTCAAAAAATCGTGACTTTTAATAGGTCATAAAATATAAATTGGGGTTCATTGGTTAATTAGGATTTTCTTTATGATAAGAAATTTGTATTTTTAATTTTATTCTTTACCTTTTAATTTAAATTTAATTCAGTCTTAGGTATATATATTTTTTACATATTCAGAGTTATTTAAGCAAATAACTATAATATATCTCTATAATTTGATATTTTTAGGATACACTATATAACAAACAATGGTGAACATATCTTATAATCACTCAACAAAGAGTTTCTATGATATACTTTTCATTCGAAAATTACTATGTGTTTTTTTGAGCTCATAAAATATTCTCATTAACATTTTGTCAAAATTATGTTATGAATTTTTTTTTACAATTTTTGGAATGCATGAATTTGATTATATGGTCAATTTTATTATATAATTGAGAATAAAATCACTAAATTTTCTTTTACTGACATAAAATATATATAACAACTACAATTACCTTAATAAAATCCTAAAATACCCATTAATATATATTTATTCAAAAGAAATAAAATCAAACGAGGTTTTGTAATTATGTCATATAATGATAAAAATTTTAAAAATATATAAAATTATATTATTTTCAACCTCAGTTTAAATTCTAAAAAACAAATAAAATTTACTAAAAAAATTTAAAATATAAATGGCCTAATATTAATTTTATAATTTAAAATTCACTAATTACATATTTTTTGAAAAGTCTTAAAAAACTATATAATTTTAAAATGATAGATCACAAAATATGTAAATCAAAATATAAATAAAATTTTTCATCAAATTTTAGCCATTAAAATATTTTCATCTTATATTTACATAATTAATCTTTGTAATACCAAAAATGATTTTATATCAGTTTCTAAATATCAAAATATTTCTTAAATGAAAAATTTTATGAAATTTATTATGAAGTCCTAGACCATATTCAATATTTAGTAAGTGAACCAGGTTATCTATATGGCCACAAGTGTGCCTCTCCATATGTTATTGGACTAAGAAAAAAATAAATGGTCTATGGTGGTATAATGGTGAGACTATATAACCATTATCAGAGTGGAGCATTGTATTTATATATAATTAAAATAAAAAAGACTTAAATATAATGAAACATTGAAGTATATAATATATATAAATATAATCAAACATAATTAGTATCTCATATCACAAAAAATTATGATGACATGATTCTATAGAAAAAATTAGGATAGGGAATAAGAAAAATACATGCTATAAAGAAAAATTATATTTGATAGCATCATGAGCTCATGCTTAGTATTATTCTATGGTACCCCATATAAGAAATGAAAGTAAGGATTCCATAGCAGGGTGCTTTCTTTTTCCCCATTCTGCATCCCTGAATGCTATTTAGGTATCAATTATCAGTCAAAAACATCTATGATTTAAACTCATTAAGTCACTATGTATAGAGTCTATCACTATCCTGTATGTGAATATAAACTGAGATAGAGTGTATCTCTATCATGTATGTGAATATAAACTGAGATATCAGAATTTATAATAAATAAAGGTAGTAAGTAAAACAACCATGAACGTTTGGGTTCCTTGTAAAACACATATTCAATATTACCTTCCTTAGAATATGAAAAAATGTCTGTGAGCACTTTTAAATTTTAAAATTTAAATATATATGGATGAGGCCAATGGAATATGACCAAGGATACCACATGTTGTAATAATCATGTATGGTAACATAAAATATATTTAATTTATTTTTTATAAGTTGGGTGAAGTCCCCTAGCCTGTACCAATGGAATTACACCTCAAAAAAGATTTCATCTTAAGCCCTAGAAACAATTCCTAGGTAGACTCAGAGTGATATATGAATAAATCCCTATGATTATTCCATGGAAGTCTATGACATCAAGGAGAATCTATAGATAATCATCAAAGAAACATTACGTAATTTCAAGAAAATATAGTTGAACCCTAAATTCCAATTTGGGGAATCCTAAATATTATACAATATGTCAATATTTGTGTGGTTTGTCATATGGAATGAAAATAAATGAAATAGTTTTCATCACATGTTCTCATCAAGGAGATCTAAAATATAATTTCAATTATTAATCTGGGTGTTCTACATAAATAAAGTAATTGGAAGTCCCTCGCCACAGTTAAGTATGATATAAAAACAATCATGTCAATGCTAATGTCCATTACCATTATCAATCTGAAAATTACTATTGGATACTTCCATTAATGTATAAGTAAGATATTTATGGTTAATATCTAGCCAATTAGAAATTGTATTACACATTTAGTCCTGGGAAAAATTCCACAGTAGACAAGTGACATGCGACCTAGCCATTCCATTCACATTTCATTTGTATCTATTTTTAAACATTAATTAAATAAATTTACATATTTTGATCATCATTAACAAGACAAAAATACCATGGAATTTGGTTTTATAACATTATCATGGGGAAGGTTTCTAGTATACGTATAAAAAAACACACATTATGGGTTGTTCGAGTCATGGCCTCCAACCGATGACAATGTTAAGGGTCAATGTGAGTATATCATTTATTTATAGACAATTAATTAAAGTAATTTAACATTTGTGGAGGACAACATAGAAATTTTTGTGTGGGGAACAACAGTATCTAATATAAATGACTAAAATTTTAGGGAAAAGTACTCGATCACTTGACTTTTAATGATTGTATACTTCTTGTCTAGTTCCAACCTCTGAATCAGGTTATAATTAAAAATCCCAAGAAATTTTTAATTCCTTGAAAATTTGGAGTATTATATCAGATTTAAATAACATAAAATATGGAGAGATAAACCATGAAAAGAAGGAATATAAATGATAACCGTAATGACAGTGATTGAATGTGATGAAACAAAATCAATTTTGAGTTATGTCAAAGAACATATATCAAGTATGTGTATAAAAGGATATGAGATCTCAAGTGGAATGAGGAAAATGTTAATTTTAAGGGAATAAAAATGAATATAAGTGTTAAAGGTATCAGTTGCAAATTGAAACTTCACCATTTTTAAAAGGGAAGACAGGTTGGAAAAACATATTTCTAAACCATACACCAATCATGTGGTTGGAACTATTCAAAGTCACACACCATAAATGAAAAAATATTTTATTGAGAATGCCCATTACCATTCCATGAATTCATATTAACCAAAGGAACCCCCATGGTTCATCACACATTTAGAAAAAATATGCACAAACCATACAATCTACTTATCCAGTTATATGCATGTTTTTCATTTACATGAATTTCCCTCTCATAATTACACCAACTATGAAACTATTATTTGGGGTGACACAATTGATTGGAATAGTTAGTTCTAACCATGTACCAACCTTTCACTTATCACTATTTCTAAATGGTACTATATCTTCAAGATCTAAACAAGCCTAAAAAACTCATGAATACTTCCTTATTCCATAATGAATTCTCAAAAAGATCGAATAAGAGTTCTAAACTAAAATTAAAAGAATCCATACCTCATTTAAAAATATGGATCTTACAACCTCCAATCCTTAAAAACCCCATCTCCAAGTTAGCGTGATGTTGGATGGGAATTATCTAAGATAATTGTGGCCCTAGAGTGTGGGATCTCAAACTCAGGTCTTGTTTTATACATGGGTTTATACCATATTATCTAAACTAGAAGAATATTAAATCCATGGAGAGCCTTTATACTAAAATCCAAAATACAAATAAGATAATCATCAAAACAAGCATACAAACAAAAATAACCATCTGAAGATGATGGTCATAAGATAGGCCGGAATAATAACATTGATATCAGGGAACATGAAAGATGTCTTGAATGACCCATGAACATCCAAAATTAATTAAACATTAGTGGGGAATGCTCTGTAAAACCTATATAGTATGCTGAGACTAACCTTTAGTCTAATGGTGGTAGGAAATAAAAAAAACAACATATGAGCTAAGCGAATTCTATAACCCCTTGTAGAACCATCATGAATAGTGAGAATAACAATATGATAAATTGGTTTGTTAAACACCATGAATGAATATAATATATAAAAAAAGGTTAGATGAAGCTCATCCACTAAGAATGTCTCCCTAATTGGAATTAAATTGTTGAACATCATCATCTTGGCCATAATTACCTCCATAGTGTCACAACCATGAAAAAATTCTTGTAAAACCATTAAAAATTAAACAGCAATGTCATACCACATCCACTCTAAAATTAATATGTAATGTAAAGACATGTAGGTCACTCGTGTTCCACCTTAACCATCTGATTGGTGGAACACCACGTAACAAAACCTAAAAGCTTCCTCTTCATCCCCATCCACTTATATCGATGGTGTATGTCATGATACATATTGCTAAGTCCATGATTAAATATCCATTAGTAGTTATGATATATTTATATAAGTTTATCAATAATGTCTCTATTTACCCAAAAAACCATGAATACACAAAATGTTATCCGCATCAATAACCAAACTAGATGGTATTTTCTCAATTAATATAAAATCCCTTTGGAATAATCCTTCATGACCAAAAAAAAATCTTGTATGTACTCTATCCAAAAGTGAAGAGTTCACTACCAATGTCCTAATAACTTGATACTTGTGTCTCTATTGAACCACCAAATGTATCTTAAAAAAAGAGGAATCAACTTCCACTCAATACCAGATTTCAAACCCACTTCTCTATAAGTCATAATCCTTAGAGAACCAGCCATTACATTTCTTTCCCAGTCATATAAGAAGGTTCAAAATAACACATATAAAGATATTTAAACCATATTCACTTTATGTTATTTCAATCAGCCCAAGTGAATATGTATTTGATACTATTATGGTTTGTGTATTCCATAAACAATTTCCCCAAAAATAATGACCCTATTAACATAAGGAAAGAACATCTATTGAAAAATCAAGGTTGTGAATTTTGTATTTGTACTCGTGACACTACTAGAAAAAATCCCTTTAATAGAACTATAATCAGCTGTTATCAATGATAAAAAATGGTTGACTACCATAGTGCTGTTAAAAGTCCATGGCTTTTATCAGTTCTAGAAAAGAACTAATAAAGGGTATATTTATCAGCACAAATAAAAGTGCTGATAAATCACACATTGATCCAACATTTTAAAATGTTAATCAGTGTTTTTTTATATCTCATAAATAGATTCTTTATAAATTATTTTAAAATAGATGATAAAGGGTGTCTTTTATCATTACTTTAAAAAGTTATAATAAAAGTATGATTTATTAGTGCTTTTATTTACACTCATAAAAGTATTATTTATTAGTAATTTTCAATGTACTTATAAAGATAGTCTTTATAACCACCTATATAAGCACTAATAAAGTTGTTCTTTTATGATTTCTTTTGAAATCACAGATAAAGGGTAGCTTTATGAGTGCATTTAGCAGCACTGATATAGGTTAAAACTATAGTGTAATGTTGCATCACACTGCATCCCCAGAAACATGTGTAGTGTGATCCAATAACACACTAAATCAGTAGAAATGAAATTAGAATTACTAAAATAGTATAAAAATAGTAAATTTAAATGAAATATTTTTTTGACACGAATATATGTTAAGGTACACAATATTATATATTGTGGAAATTAATTTATTATCAATGTTTATGCAAATTTTGATTAAAATGGTGCACTTGGAGTCATACCGGTGACACCATGAGTATAATTATTGTGTGACCAATTACTAGATGTAAAAAAAAATTATGGATAATTTTTCTAATGTAACAAAATAATCAGAATTTGTTTTCTTTGTTTTAAGTTGGATAATTATTTTATTGATTAAAATGAATGTCTATTTTGAATAAAAAGACTCACTTGGAGTCATACTAGTCACACCATGTTTCGGATTGAGTTTTCTATGATACCTTCACATAAAAGATTATGTATAAATCATTTAATTAAAGTAACAAAACAATACAAAATCATTTTCTTGGAATTGAGTATGTTGGTTTTTGTCTTCACGAAAATTAATGTTAATTTTGAATAGAAAATATTCAATTGGAATCACATTGGTCACACCAGGCTTTAGATTTTGGCACATCTATATTCTACACATAAAAAATGACTAATGGATCATTAACAAAAAGTATCAAACTAATCAAAATTCATGTCCTCAATTTTGAGTACACCACGTGTGGTTTTTAGTAAAATGGAACTTTAAATTGGAAACACGCAGTTTGATTCATACAGGTGGTATCATGTGTGGGTTTGAAATGATACATATTTATACACATTAGAAATTAATTATAAATATTTTTCACAAATTATTAAGACAATCCGAGTGTGTTTTCTTGGTTCTCAGTGAGTGATAATTTTTTATATTAAAATATCAATTTAAATCTGATAATAGACACTTAGAGTCATACCGATCACACTGTTTGACAGATTGTGATGCGACTGATCCCTACGCATCCCAAATTGTATATAGATTGTTTCCTTATTATATGAAAAATATAAATATGTGCTTTATAAATTTTGATTATGTCATCTTTTTCCATAATATTAATGTAAACTTTTAATAAAAAAGACACGCTAGGAGTCATATTGGTCACAACAGGCATCAGATTGAGGCATTGATGAATGATACATACCGCAAGTGATTCATGGATCATTTTCTTAATGTATCAAAATAATATTAATTAATTTCCTTGGTTTGGAGTATGCGATATGCGTTTTATACTATAATGTCATTTTAAACTAGAAACACACACATTAATCTATAAAGGTGGCATTTTATGTGTGTTTAACATGATATTGATTCATACACATCATAAATTAATTATGAATTCTTATAAAAAATAATCAGGTCAATCTGAGTATGTTTTCATGGTTTTCATTGAGTGTCACTTTTTTGTATTGAAATCTCAATTTTAAACTGATAAGTTACACTTGGAGACATACCAGTCACAACATGCATCAGATTGTGTTGAGGATAATCTCTACATGTCAAAAATTACATATAGATCATTATACTAAAGTACCAAAACAATCTAAATGCATTTTATTGGTTTTGAGTATGTTAGTTTTTCACTAAAATTAATGACAATTTAGAAAAAAAAATGCACTTATAGTCACACCAGTCACACTGTGTGTTAGATTGAGGTGTGTCTGAATGATAAAGATAAAAAATGACTCATGGACCATTTTCCAAATATTTCAAAATAATAGTAATGGTTTTCTTCATTTTTGATTTTTTCCATGTGGGTTTTTTTTTATTAAAATGTCATTCTCAACTGGAAACACACACTTTGAGGCATATAGGTGGTATCATCTGTGGGTTTGACATGATACTGATGAATACACATCAGAAATTATTTTTTTACCAAATTATCAATATAATACAAGAACATTTTCTTAGTTTCCATTGAGTTACCTTTTTTTGTAATAAAATTTCAATTTTAAATTGATAACATTCACTTGGAGTCATCCTGGTCACACCATGTGTCGTATTGAGGTAAAAATTATCCCTACATATCAAAAATGATTTATGGATCATTTTGCGAAAGAACCCAAAAATTTTTTATAAGTATTCTCAATATTGATTATGTCAATAGTTTTTTGACTAAAATTAATGTTAATTATGAATAAGAAAGATGCACTTAGAGTTATACCGGTCACACTGTGCATAAGATTGAGTCACGATATAATGCTACATAACCTAAATGAATCATGGATTATTATACTAAATTATCAAACCAGTTGCAATTATTTTCCTCAGTTTTGAGTACTCCACATGTGTTTTTTACAAATATAACATTTTAAACTAGAAACACACAGATTGATCCATATAGGTGTCCTTGTGGACAGGTTTTACATGAGAATAGTTCATACACATAAAAAATTAATTATGAATTGTTTCACCAAATTATCAAGACAATCAGAGCATGTTTTCTCAGTTTTCAATGAGAGCCACTTTTTCTATTGAAATTTCATCTTTAAAAAGTTAACGAATACTTGGATTCACAATGATCACAACATGGGTCATATTTAGGATTGGATGATCCCTACACATCAAAAATGTTGTATGTATCATTTTACAAAAGTATCAAAATAATATGAGTGTGTTTTCATAGTTTTGAGTATACCACCTGTGTTTTTTAATAAAATGTCATTTTTAACAGGAAAGACGCACAATAGATCTTATCTTAATTGACACACATTTATTTGAACTTTTAAACAATTATTCTCAGACACAATCATGGTATGATCCTTATTTAACTCCATTTCCCATAAATTTTATAGTTTGCAATACATTTCTTCTTATCCTCCTCCACCTTGGTCATTACCTCTACCACCTACCCTATGTTGTTCTATGACTCTGAATCTTCATCGACCATCTCCTCCACCTCAACTTATTCCTAAACCTATACCTCCACCTCTACCTTACTTATTTTTAAATATTTTAATTGTTAATAGGTCAGTGCTTCTAATAAAATTGATTTCAACCATTACTACTCCCCTTGAAAAAGAGATAAAATTTAATATATAAGAATTAATACACTAACACATTAAACCCCAAATATCTTTCAAACATAGATGACAAATATAGAAAGTAACCACGTAAATTTGTTTTCAGAATATAATATAACAAAAATTACACTACCCAATCTTCTATAAGAAAATTTATTTATGATTTTGAGTAACATTTCTAATGGAAATAATTATAATAATAAGAAAATGTATACAAATAAATGATTATGAAATACATGTGATGAAATTATAATTACATTTGGAAATTACATTTTGGGGGATGCTAGACTTTTCATGCTTTATGATTTCCCTCATAAAATTGAAAACATAATATTCACTATCAATTGAATTATCTTATTTTAGACACTGTATAAAAATTGATTAAAATATGTAAATTGTTTTCTAATGTTAATATAGTTAAATATTTCTATAAATAGCTTATTTTTTTCATTTTTAGTAATCCATAGTATTGATATTTTAAGACATTGACTTTCTTCCATGATCAAGGTTGTATTTAGAAACAACTGATCATAACAAAATTATCATTAAAACATTTACTAAACATATAATTCAATGTGTATATATAATATGTTGATTTTAGTGTATTACTAATTCAAAATACACATCATGTATGATCGGTTGGTTGGAAATCCAGGCATTGAATCCCTAAAATAAATATTCTAGGTATCTATGTGGACTACTATAAACATCCACTTCTTCCTTAAAAAATATAAAAAATAACTAATGAAAAAAAAATTAAAAATGGATTTTATTTAATTAGATCATAGAGTTTTACCCTTAAAATTTAAGGGATTAAAAAGAGTTTTTCGTGTGATGATTTTTTATTAATCTATTTGAGTACCCATATCTTTTCTTCTTAATTTCATCCCCATTAAATGAAATTTCTGGAAATGAAATGATATAGGGATTAATGAATCCAAATAGTTCATCCCATGATATTCCCATTATATAGTTGTATTATAACAAATTGTACAAAATATGATTAGTTATTAACTTTAATAAACATATTTTGCTCACTATTTTGTTATAACTCCATGATTCAATATCAATAAACACATTTATCCTCATTGTAACCCCACGATAACTTGTTAAAATTTATTCTTTCTGGTCAATAGGTTGACCATATTGATTCCAAAAAATCTCAAATTTTATACCCTGAATTATATCTGTGATTATTTTATTCAAAATGGTGATGTTGCATCATTCATATTTTTTTCAATTATTGCATCAAAATATTATTGATCCTAAAATAATTCTAATGTTTCATACTCAATAGTGTGTTCTTTCTCGAGATTGAAAACATCATCATGTTTAGAATACATTCTCTAAATGAGTATTGATACATCTAACTTTTCTTCAATAACAACATTGCAATACCCATCATGCATAAAAGACCACAGTAACATGCATCATGTATGAAAATTGTTAATATCTTGAATAGTGGTATAATACGTTGATATATAATACAAATAATATCCACTTACTTTATTTAATCAGTCCCCATATTCTTAATTTCTTCCCATCTCTTGATGATGGATTTGGGGCTACTAGTTCCCTCTTTAAAACTACCATTCCTCCCATCACTATTGTAGAGATATGTCATCAAGGATCTATGGAACCACAATGATTGTAAGAAGGCTATATTTAATGTGGGAGTCCAATCAGTTTTCAAGATATATTATACAATCAAGAGTCAAATTATTAACTTGTTCTAGTATCTTTCACTAATATAATTACTAAAAAGTCTCCTCAATTTAAGAGGAATTAGAATACATCCACTCTAATTGTAAGGACCCGACCCCAGTTCCCCATAGTTGGTGGATTATATTATTACATTGGCATATAAAAAAGGAATATTCATCCTTATGGAAGGAGTAGTTTAGTATATTTAAAACAATATTCATAAGAAATTCAACATTATTACTTAAAATGAAATACAACATATAAATTTATTTTAAAACATACATATCTGTAAGGTTATCCATATAGTTCATTCATAATATACTTATTCACATCCAGGAAAAAATAAGACATAAAAAATGGGTGAGGTCAAATTCTTAGTAAGGGTAATACATATAGTAGAAGATATCATAAACACAAACACCAGGTGTTGTGAATAATTAAAAACACATGCCTTTTAAAATAATTATGAACATAAATTGACAGGAAAAAGAGCTTAATAAATAATTTCTTAATAATATAAAATCATGGGTATTCTTCTAGATAAATAACCACATGAAATAACAATTACTAATTTCATAATGAGGGAATTCATATTGTGGAACATGATAACTATACCATCCATTCCTTCTGTCAATACCATACATATTTGATTTTCATGGCCACGTGCCAAGACCATAGTGTGTCTCACAAGACCTACCGATGCACCGAGAGACTATAGAGGTCCCAAAATAAAACATACTAAGTCAAATGAATACATATTATGTATGTGGATAAACATTAACAACATATATATTTATATTTAAACTAACATATGAAATGAAAATAACTTTCCTTGTACAATAACCATAAACACTAACCATTCAAAGTAAATTGATGAATCTTATCAAGATAGAACATCTACATTCAAACTAATATGAAAAAACTAAAAAATATAGTTTATATGATATAATATGATATAAATTTCTCTGAGATCTCTGATTCCTCAAAGTAAGTTGACATAAATAAGTATACTTTTAAATGAGACTATTGAGAAATTCATAAGGAAATAATCCTTAAACATTCCAAAGTGCTGCATACTACATTAAAGAATTCAATTCATAATCCCTTAAAATATAATTGGAATAAGGAAAATCTTGATATGATACATCAACAGAATGTACATAAACCACATGAATGTAATAAGTGGTCAGCAAGTCTTATATCTCATAAATGAAAAGTGAGACTAAAAAAATTGTTTTTTACTTTGTAAAGAAGAGTTCTTTGGGAAAATCATTTGTATTTGTCATGAAATAAGATTGTAAACATTTATATCCCTGAAAAAAATGGAAGAAAATTTAGATTACATTTGAGGCATTAATGATGTCCCACTGAAGTGAAATCACGTAAAAAGTGTTTTAAAAGAATCATTAGAATTATAACATTTTAATGCGGTTTAAGAAACCCATTAAAAATATTTTAATGAAGAATGGAATTTTTTCTTTCATAAAACTAGAAATGATCCAAAATATATTTTTTATGTTAAAATGTGTGGTTTTAGATAAACAAATCTGGGTTAAAATAGATTATATAGTGAACTTAAATATAGGTAATAATTCGAGAAGTTCCTTGAATCTGGCATGCATTGAAAAGAATTTTGGAAGATTATTTTAAAAAATATAAATCCACATAAAATAAAGAATTATTCTTATTGTTAAATTTATATATAAAATTTTCAAAGAATTTATGTGGAATACATAATAATAAATAATAATTTCATTGAGGTGCGTAGAAAATAAGATCAACCCACATGAAAATGGAGGTTCGGGTAGAAAATATTGAGAACATTGTAATCAATTGAATCGTATGACCAAAAATTAATAATCATTAAATTATACATTTAATATAATTAATATAAATATTATCATTACTTGAAACATAAATTAGAAGTATAAATACACCATACAAAAGTAATATAAGTGAATACGAAATATCTCACAAAAATGGTAGTGAGATGAAGAGAACCTTACCTTAAGTCCAATGGTATTCTCTGTGTTATTTTAATGACCTCAATAATTATATTTAAGTTCATAAATTTATATGTATGGGACATATACTACATGTAATTGATTTATTATAACAATATTAGGTTTATTCAAGGCATTTTAACATGTTAAGAGATTCAATATCATTATTTGGGGGAATTTTCTTCCTTGGTTTTCATGATTGGTATACTTATATTCAAATATGGATAATCATGTAGAATGCGAACAGTTGTCTTTAAAAAATGTTATTTGTTAGCAGTGAACAAACATAATATTATAGGATTATAAAAATTTATTTGGTTATTGGGAGTGAAGATGAATCATTATATATATATTTAATGACAATTATTTGAGTTAACTGGTGGGTTTTTTATCCCAAAAAAACTCATTCTGATTTATAATTTAATATCATGTGTAAAAAATTATTATAGAACGTTAAATAATATATATTAAATATATTAATTTCTTATGAAACAATCAATATGGTTTCATGACAATAATTCAATATGGTAATATAAATTCAAAACCCGTCATCCTTGAATGTGATAAATTAACACATATCGGATGGTGTTTTCATTTCTAGTATAAAAGAAGAGGAATGGAGAGATGATGATAAATTATTAATTTATAATAACAAAATTTTAATACATTTAAGACATTGGATTAATCATAACTTTTGGATGAAATGATTTAAGTAATGAAAAAGAAAATAAAGGAACCTGAAGTAAAATAATTGAAAATAGGAATTTACCTCTTGAAGCAGTCTTCCTTGAGAGCCTCTATTGGGGAGAGGTTTTGGTCTTTTTATGAAACCAAGGGCTTCTAAAAGTGGGGTAGGAGATTGGGAGGATATTTTAGTAGAATTTTGGAATGGAACAAGTCTTGGTAGGAGTAAAGAGAAGAGAGGAGTGTGAGTGGTTTTATAGTGGAGGAGAGGATGGTATTATTTATATTCCATTCATTAGTTTATTAATTTTCAATAGGACAAGAAATAGTGATGATTTAGTGAATGAAAATAGTAATAAGTGCATGTGAGTTTTAACCAAGGGTGATTATAACATCCATGATTCAAATAATAGTGATTTTTACTGATAATGTATATATACAGTAAATTACCATATTTTACTATTCATAAAAAGTCCAGTATCTCAGAAGAATCCCAAAAATTTATCATAACCATTTTTTGACGTGAAAAATTAAAAAATGAACCCAATTTTTTGATAATAATTTTTTACATATGATTAAATTAATTTTAAAATAAAATCATATTGTATTCCTAAAATAACAATTTTAATACTATAATTTATTTTATATCACTTTCAAAAATTAATCAAGAGCTTATTATCTTATAACCTTAAGAAAATAAAATATGAATATGATTTACTATTCATAAGGGCAATACTACAATTCATACGTGTATGTCACTATTCACTAAAAATTATGTTTGTATTATTAGACTCTAAATATCTTATTGAACAGAACCATGTATGTGAGTTTTTCGAAATTCAAATCATAGAGGTGGTAAAATTATTTTTATGGGGTAAGTTATAACAAAGTGGTGTTTTATAGAGACTCAGTGTTTCATTCATTCAATGTTTAATTTATTTTCAAAATATTAAGGTGTTACATTCTCCCCTCCTTACAAAAATTTCATCCATGAAATTCAAAGAATGTTACCTCAAAAAAAGATTTGGGTTGGTCATCATCATAATTTCCTTAGGCTTCCATGTTTCCTCTTAGATTTTTTGATTTTTATAAAGTATAATTATGAGTGGGGTTGTCATATTCCTGCAAACATATTATTTAGTGTCCATACTCAAGATAGGATCATCACAGTATGATAGGTAAATTTCTGATTCTATTCTTGAATACATGAGGACATGCGTTGGATCTGGAAAGTACTTCATCAATAGCGAGACATGAAACACATTATGTACTTTAGACATGCTAGGTGAAATAGCCAATAAATATTCATTAGCTTTAATTCTCCCTATAAAATCAAAATATCTAATGTACATAGTGCTTAGTTTCCCTTTCATCGCAAATCTTATCACACCCTTCCTTAGAGATACTTTTAAGAAAACATGGTATCCCACTTGAAATTCCAAATCTTTCATTTTATTTTCAGTATACCTCATTTCCATTCATTTATCTACTTTGATATGGGTTTGAATAGTCATTAAATTTCTTGTTGTTTCCTCTACTATCACTGGGCCCAAAAGTTTCTTTTTTACACCTTCATCCCAAGAGGTTGGTGTACGACATCTCTTTTCGTACAATGCTTCATATGGCTCCATTTGAATACATGAATGAAAATTATAATTATAGTCCAACTCCAATAAATATAAATATTGATCCCATATACCTTGAAAGTCAAGTGAAAATGTTCTCAACATGTCATCTACATTTTGGATCCTCCTTTCTGATTTCCTGTTAGTTTGCGGGTGGTATGCAGTACCCAAATAAAGCTTAGTATCAAAATATTTCTGAAGACCTTTCTAGAGATTTGATATAAATCATGGATCCTAATCAGTCATAATTGAGAGAGGTTCCCAATGAATTCTAACAAATTTATTGGTATATAGTTGTTCTAGGTGATCCAATGGAAGATCCTCCCTTATAGAGAAAAAATGTGAATATTTCGTAAGTAGATTAAAAATTACACAAATAGAAAAATTTATCATTGGATTTTTTGGTAATCTAGGGAAAAAATCCTTGGTTATGTCATCCTATTTTCATGTATGATTATATGGTGGATTTGTGACTCATCATGGATATTTTCTTTCAGCCTATACTTGCAGAAAAACTAAACATCTTCATACATAATCAACAAATTTTAGCTTCATGTTATCCCACCCAAAATGTTCCAACAATTATATATACATCTTAGTCCTACAGGATGTATAGATAAACAAAAACTATGGTCATCATCCAAAACTCCATTTTTAGATGAGGTATAGTAATAACACAAAGAATCATTCCAAATTTCAGAATTCCATCCTCAAACATGAATTCAATGAACCTTCCATCATTCACATCTTTAATTTTCTTTTGAATATTCTCAACATTAGACTATGATGTTTTAATCCTTTCCAACAGAGATGGTTGGGCAACCAAATGAAAATGTAGTGATGTTTCACCTTATTTGATAATTCCCATATCTATCCTCACTAGATCCATGTACAAATGGCCCTTTCCAGTCCTTATTTTATTGAGAAATCCATAATCTTTCCTAGTAAATGCATCAACTACCTTATTTTTCTTTCCTTTGTGGTAGTGTATTGAACAATCGTACTACTTAAGTAGTTTTATCCATCTCTTTTTCCTCATGTTGACTTTATTATTTGAGAAGATATATTTAAAACACTTATGATCTGTATATAGCTCACATTTTTTTCATAGAGATAATGTCTCCACATCTTCTGAGAAAATATTATATCTTATAACTCAGGATAATGAGTAAGATAGTTTTTTTCATGACTTTTTATATTCCATGATGCATAGGAAATAAATAAATCATTATGAATAAGGAAACAACCAAGTCCTTTATTTTATGCATCACTATAGATCACAAACCCATCATTCTATATAGTAGAGTTGGGATCACAGCATTCACTAATCTCCTATTCAATTTTTTGAAATAGTCCACACATTCTTTTTTCCATACAAACTTAACCCCTTTACATGTATGGTTAGTCATTGGGCTGGATAAATTGGAGAAGTTCTAAACATAATGATGATAATAAAATTTTAAACCAATAAAACTATATACCACAGTTATCTTTTTTAGAGTATATAATTCATGGAAAACCTTTTTCTTCACAAGATCAAAAAATATTTTATCCTCGGAAATAATGTGTCCAAGCAAAAAAAATTGATTGATGTTGGAATTTATACTTTCTAATCTTCCCATATAATTCATTTCTTCTAAGATTCTTTATAGTAGTGTGAAAGTGATTTTCATGATTTTAGTAGCTTTTGGAGCATACCAAGATATCATCAATAAATACCACCCAAAGCCATTAAGATATTCCATGAATATCCTTTTCATTTTATCCATGGAGAAATATGGTTTATTAGTCATTCCAAATTGAAATACTATAAACTCATAACCCCCATACCTAGTTCGAAATAGTTTCTTTGTAATATCTTCATTCCTTACATGGAACTAATGATATTTATATTGAAGGTCAATCTTTGAAAAAATATTGGGCTCCATGAAATTGATCAAAAAAATCATGAATGAGATGTAGGGGATATTTGTTCTTTATTGTTATAGCAATTATCTCCCTGTATTCAATTTAGAACATTATACATCCATATTTATTCTTAAAAAAAATATTAGGGGCTCCCCATGGAGAGTCACTAGGGAGAATAACTACTTTATCACTCAATTCATCTATTTTTTTCTCTAGTTCTACTAATCCCATAGAATCCATTCTCTATGGAGTCTTTGATATAGGCCTTGAAACATGAATTAAATAAATGTAAAACTAAATTTATCGCTCTAGAGGATGTCCAAGTAAATCTGATGGAAACTCATCAACATATTATTACACCAAAGGTATATCTGCTATTTGAAGATTCATTTACTCACCCATAGATATTTCATTACAGTCATCCCTAATAATGTAATTTAGTAGAGCTAATGGGGGTGGATCTTGATAAGAATCAGTTGGCGAGGTTTCTACTTAATGATAATAGATTCAACACCGTTCTCAAAAATCATAACTACCCTCTTTTAGTAATAGATATTCGCATCATAATGTGAATGAAAACTCATACCAAGGATTATATCAAATTCAATCATGGGTATGATTATAGGGTTTGCAACTAAGTCACATTTATGTGTCATGATGGGGACTGATTGATGCATCTTTTTTTACAATGAAACATCCCCTAGATGTTTTGATTGAAAAAAAACTAAATCAAATTGAACATGTCTAATTTTCCTGGAAAACAGAAAAGATATAAAATAATGGGATGATCCAGAATCAAATATTGTATTGGATAAGTTACAGGAAACATTTAAAGTGCCTACAACCATATCATTAAAAACATCAACCTCAATAGTTGTGACTTTATATGCTTGACCTTTCTCACTTGAACTTATTTGGGGAAATTTTCCTTAAAACCTAGTATAATAATTTTCAGAATATCCCCTCTCCCTGAAATTGTATCATTTAACATTGGTAGATTTTTTATTCACCTTAAAATTCCCGGATAGGTGGCCTTTTTCTCCACACTTGTAATATGCAACCATACCCTTCCAGAAAGTACGAAGGTGTCTCTTCCCATAATTACATAGGGTGGAAGGTCAACTTTTCCCTTATTTCGCAATTTCTTATTTCATTTTATATTGTTTTCAGTATCCCTCTTCTTCATTTACATTCCATTAAAATCATAAGACACAGAGAATTCGTTTTCCTTCTTGATTTCACTTGAGACTATATCTTTATATGAAAAGAAACTTTGGGAGACTAGATCCCATAAGAGGAATGGTTTTAAACCATAAAATAATTGATAAATCATTCTCTTTGGATTACATATGTAGTCCATGACAAATATTTATAACCTTGTGAAGTTAAATTCATACTTTGAAACATTTTCATCCTATTTTTGCCTTAGATTTAGAAACTACCTTTCCATATATTCCCGCTCTTCATAAGGGAAGTATTTTTTAAGAAGATTTCCATAAAATCTTTCCATTACATTAATTATATTTCTTCCTCCTCATGTTTGTTTTGAATTAAAGACCACAACTAATCTACATCTCCCAATACATGATAAGCCTCCATGAACACATTACCTCTTCTGTTACATCCCAAAGAGATAAATATTTTATCTAATGAACATATCTACTACTTTGCTACGAATGGGTTTGTAGTCCCACTAAATGGTATTGGATGTTATTGCATTAAGATATCTAGTATAGCTCCTCCACACTGTGGATCTAGATGCTCTATACAGGTAAGGTTACTGTTCGTATCATGGTCCATCAGCCCCAATATAGTGATAATTTTCTCATCACCAATCACAACACCAGATCCAACATCATTATCTTGCATTTGATGGAAATACATACATGGGACATGCACCTTCATGTGGTTTCCATTACATTCACTATGGACTACTTGGGAATAATGGAATACACTATATTAGGTTATAAATCATAATGTATAATATCAATGTGAAAAAATAAATAGCATAGCTAATATAATAATAATAAACATGGTTTATTTGATAAGAAATTTATATTTAAATCCTTCATAATGGATTGTAATGAAAATGTGAATTATCTTAAGCATATCCCCCAGGAGTGCCACAATAGGTGCCCAGTAAGGCCCGCTGTTGTGTACTGGGATACCCCGGGTCAAGCATAATGTTCCTTGTCATATTTATTAATCAATGGTACATCTATTCTAGAACCACATCCACTTGTATTATCCAGACAATGATTTATTTTCTAGAAATATCCACATAATCTATTCCTTACAAAAAATTCTAGGATGTTGTTGTATTGTTATCCTCAAATACTATCTTAGGGTTTTATTCATAATCTACATTTTCTAATTATAGTTACCCTGTTTCTTACTAATCTTCTTGTGACACAAACTGTAAGGACTCGACCCCAATTTCTCAGAGTTAGTGTCTTATTTAATTAAATTACCATATAAACAAGGAATATGAATTCTCAAGGATAGAGTAGTTTTGTAGCTTTGGAAACAAGATACATAATTATGTTTGACATTACCACTCAAAAATAAATACAACACAGAAATTACTTTGAAAACATCCACACCCTCAAGGTTATCCCTATGGTTCATTAATAATATACTTCTTTAAATAACAAAAAAAATAAGACAAAAGAAAGGGGTCAGCTCAAACTCTAATTAATGGTAATAAATAGAACAGAATATATCATAAACATAATCATAATGCACTATGAATAACTAAAAACACATACCATTAAAAATAAACAAAAACGTAATATGATATGAATAAGAGAAGAGTAAATAGTGTCATAATAAAACATATTCATCTGTATTATAATAGTTGATTAACTACATGAAAAATAAATTACTAGTTTCTTAATGATGGAATGCATAGTGTGAGACATCATAACCATACCTTCCGAGCCTCGTGCCAAGACCATAAATATCCATTTTGTTAAGGCCTCATGCCAAGACCATATTTTGTCTCATGAGACCTATCGATGCACCAAGGGGCTATAACAGGCCCCACCTAACACTTACTAAGTCCAATGAATTACTATTATGAATGGGGATAAACATGAACACCATATATATTCATATTAAACTGACATATGAAATGTATATAACATTCCTCATACATTAAACATAAACACTAACCATTCGAATTAAATTGGTAAATGGTATCAAGATAGAACATCCACAATAAAACTAATTAGAAACCCATAGAAAATATTTTAGATGATATCATAAGATATAAACTTATATTAAATACAAGATTCATTAAAGGATGTTGACATAAATAAATATAGTTTTAAATGAGACTATTTAGAAATTATCGAGGAAATAATCCTTAAACATTCCAATGTGTCCCATACCACATTGAAACAATCAAATCATAATCTCTTAGAATATCATGAGAATAATGAAACTATTGATATGATATATCATAATTAAGTACATAAACCATGTGAAAGTAATAATTTGCGAACAAGTCATATATCATATAAAAGTTATAGTGAGACGAGAAAAATCCATTTTTTTTCTTTGGTAAGAAGAGTTATTTTGTTAAATCATTTAAATTTGTCATGAAATCAGATTTTAAACCTGTAGATCCTAGAAAATAAATGGTATGGAAATTGAGATAATAATTGAATCGTAAATTTCTTCCCAATAAAGTGAAATCATGTAAAAAGTTTTTTAAAAGCTTTAGAATTAAAATATTTAAGTGCATTTTAAAGAATTCATTAAAGAGATTTTACCGCAAAAAAAATGTTTGATTTAATAAAATCATAAATGAAACAAAATAGATTTTCAAAATGTATAATTTTAGAAAGATAAATCTTTCTTCATATATATTATAGAGTGATCTTCAAAATTGGTAAGAATTCAAGAAGTTCCTTAAATCGGGCTTGCATTTTGGAAGAATTTTTCAAACAACCTTAAAAAACATGAAATTAACCACAAAATAAAGAAGGAATATTATTGATAAAAATATATTAAAAATTCAAATATAATTTATGATCATTAAAAAATAATAAAAAATAATTTCATTGAGGTGAGTAGAGAATAAGAGCAACTCAAATGAAAAATGATGTTCGGGTAGAAAATACATACAACTTTGTAATCAATTGAATCGTATGACCTAAAATAAATAATAATAAAGTGATAAATTAAATATAATAAAAATAAATAGATACATGATATAAAATATAAATGGGAATTTTACATACATCATACACATGTAATAGTTGTGAATACAGAAAATCTCACAAAAAGTAAGTGAGATGAAGAAACCCTTACCTAAAGTCTAAAAGTGTTCTCCACTTGATCTTAATAACGTGAATAATAAAATTTATGTTTGTAAATTAATGATTAAAAAACCTCAACTTCATGTAATTTATATTTTATATCCTTATTAGGTTCATTCATGTATTTTTGATGTGTTAAGAGATTCAATTTCATTATTTGGGAGTATTTTTTTCCTTGGTTTTCATGATCGGGTTACTTATATTCTTGTATGGATAAACATGTAGAATGAGAATGGTTGTCCTGAATATAAATTTTATATTAATAGTGAAAACCATAAGATTATATGGATACAAAATTTAATTTGGTTATTGGGAATGAAGATTAACTGTTATATAAAACTTTAATGAAAATTGTTTGGGTTAATTAGTCGTTGGTTTGGTCATAACAAACTCATTTTGATTTATAAATTAATATCACATGTAAAAAAGGATTATATATCCCTAAATAATTTATAATACATATATTATATTATTTTTCAATCATAATCATTGTTTCATGACTATAATTGAATATGGTAATAGAAATTTAAATCATGTCATATGTGAATGTGATAAATTTACACATCTGAGATGTTATTTTCATTTCTAGTATAAAAGAAGTGGAAATGAGAGATGATTAAGAATAATTACTTTATCATTACAAAATTCTAGTACATGTAAGTTAATGGATTCATCACAAAATTTGTATTAATCGAGGTGAGGAATGAAAAAGAAAAGCAAAGAACTTGAAATAAAAGAAATGAAAAGAGGAATTTACCTCTTCTAGTAATCTTCCTTGAGATCCTTTTTAGGGGAGATTTTTTAGTATTGTTCTAAGACCAAGGGCTTCTAAAAGTGGGGGAGGATCTTGAAAAGATATCTAAGAATATTTTAGATAATTAACAAGGATTCACATGAGTGAATAAAAGAGGGGAGTGTAAGTGGTTTATAGTGGAGGAGATGAGGGTTTTCATAATATTTTAATCATTAGTTTATTAATTTTCAATAATACAAGATATAGTGATGATTCCATGAGAAAAAATAGTAGTATGTTCATGTGAGTTCAAAACTAGTATTATTACATCATCCATTATTATAATATTATTTAATTTAACTTATAATGTATATATTCGGTAAATTACAGTATTTTACTATTCAAAAATATTCTAGTATTTTTGAAAAATTCTAAAAAATAACCTTTAACATTTTTTAATGTGTATAACTAAAAAATGAACTCCATTTTTTTAAATAATTATATATATGTGATTAGTTTAATTTATAAATAAAATCATTATTTATTCAAAAAATAAAAAATTTAAAACTATAATTCATTTTATATCACATTAAAAACTTAATCATGATTTCATTATCTTATCCCCTTACGACTGTATAGTAACAATATGTTTTACTATTCACAAGGGTCATATTATTATTAATATTACTATTCATAAGCGTATGTTTTTATTTAAAAAAATATGTTTTTCTTATCATAATCTAAATATCTTACTGAATGCAACCGTGTATTTAATTTTTTAGAAATTCAAATAACAAAGGTATTAAAATTACATCTAATGGCTAGGTCAATAAAAAGTAGGCTTTTTAGAGACTAAGTGTTTCATGAATGTAATATTAAATTTATTTTCCAAATCATGGAGTGCTACACTAATGGTCTTGAAGAAATGAATCTCACCACACCTATATTGTACATCACTTCTGTCTACTCAAGGATTCCTCACCTTCCAATTTTGGATATTTATTTAATACAACATAAGATCCCTCCAATAACATACATACCATTAAAGGTTGAATTTTTCTACTTATTCTTAGTATTTATCAAGAAATTTTTTACTATTATAAGTGAAATGAATCTATTCAATGTGATCATAATTTTTTTTATGATTTATTAAAATAAAATACATGATGAACATAGATACTGCCCATAATTGAGAATTATACCATATATCATGAATTAGATTGGAAATTACATATAATAATTTCCTAAACTATGAATTAAAATGACATTACTAGTGGTAAAATATAATATTGGAGAGTGGTATCCACATAACTCAATCATATTCTATGATGAACCATTAATAAATTTTCATGAATAGTCTCACCAAATATGATAGGAGATATCATATTTCTTTTATAAAATTTAACTATTGAGGCAATGTTCTATTTTTTCGTTGATCATATATTTTTATACAAACCATGGATAGAGTAATATTTCATGATGTCATTAATTTTATGACAAAACATAATTCAAAACAATAGATTTCTATATGACATACCATATGATATATAATATCCATAAGCTATTGGTGAACAAAGAAATCCATATTTCATAATATATGATATTTACATAAAATAATATGACATTTATTTATTTGAAAAACTAATATATTAAAACATTTTTCCCTTGAATAAAATGACTATCATACCACTTATGCATTTTTTGGTTATCAACCTATGATCATTAAAGGCATAAAAAACCGAAACAATGGCTGATTTACTTCAATGGTAAATGTGAATGGAAACAACGAAAAAAACACATATGTCATAGTTTAAATTTTGTATTAGTGGAATCCATATTTATAATTCAATGTAATATGTTTAACATATAACATGGAAGCATAAAACAATGTATTCTATCCTTTTAGGAGATTAAACTAGCCTTCAATCAAAGAAATATTCTTGAGGCCACTCAGCTGCCTAAGGAGTGAAATCACCTCAACCTAGTGATAAATAGAGCTTAATGAAGAATTTATGTCTGGATATGGAAAAAATCAAAGGATTAGTTACAATTAGGGGATATTAACCCTTTATTGGGACTCTATATTTAATAATTAGTGCCTTGAGCAATGACCAAAATTTCACAGAAACTATCTATTTCACCACATCAGAGTGCTTATTTCATTGAGTATTTCAATAATTGTTTGAATACATTTATAATGCTACTTAGGACTTATAATTGATTATAAACCATTTTGGATATGTATCCATATTGATTAATACAATATCATATATTTAATTCCCCACAAAAATCTACAGTGGTCATATGTTGTAGAAATTGATAAAAGTATATATAAGCATAAATTTTCATTCATGATTCAAGGATATCAGCAAATATGATATGTATTTTTTTTCCTATTCTAGATGTGGATAAAAAATTATGTGACTTATAAGACATAAATACACAAACCATTATAAGGGTATTTTAATGATTTATTTTCTCTATACGGTTATTCACCATGTTAGATGGATTTTGATATTATTTTTATTATTTAAATTATTCAACTCTATATTTTCATTAGACATTCATAAATAAAATATTATAGTTTTCTTGATCAACAATACAACCATGGATAAATCTTTACTTTTTGTATATAGAGTCTTTATATGTTGTTGTGTATTTTTAAGTCCATTTAACCAATTATTTTTTAATTCAATCCAATCTAGGAAACTTTTTAAAAATAATTTGGAGCATTATTATCTCAGAAAAGACAGTACCAATCACTCATTATAACCCATGGTTAATGTTTAATAATAATCTTGAATTAATTAAAAAACAAAACTCTCAAAACATAAATCACTAAAATATTTTTTTTAAAATTTTACTAAATAATTCAATATTTTTTTAAGATAATAAAAACTTATTCATCAAAATAATAAATCATAATAACCCATTTAATGGTTTAACAATTTACATGAATAAAATATATCCACAAAACATGTATTATGATTTCTATACATACCTTGGTCCATATATGTTCATCACCAATAAATGAGGGATACAACTTTTTATCCCCTAATACATAAAAATAATCATAATTAATTCTTTAGAACCTATAATATATTATATAAGATGAAATAAATTTGAGAAACAACCAAAAATTTGTACAGATATATTATTATATATTAAGAGAAAATTGAGTAGGGATGAGAGGTCTCTTCATTAATTTCTATGGGAGAGTAAACCATCTATGTTTGCATCTAGGAAAGAATGGGCTAGAAACTCATATGCATATGAAAGGAGGAAAATTATGAAATAGAACCAAACTCATTGTATTACTAGAGTGAAGATAAGAGATGTAGGGTTCATCATGTTTTAAACATCATAAAAAAATTTTGAACCCAAAACATCAAACAATTATAGTAGAAGAGTAGAAAATAGAAAACATTGGATTTTAACCTTGATTAATACAAGGGAATGTAGAGGAATCACTCCGAAATAAGAGGAGTTCCACAAGACCATGACAAGCATAAACGACTGAGTCATGGTTATTGTTTTTTTAAATAGACTAGGGAAGCTTTTAACAACACTTTTAGAAAATCACAAATAAAGATCACTTTTATGAGCACTAAATTTATAAGAACTGATAAATATCAAGAAATATAAGTCCTAAAATATGCACTGATAAAAGACATATTTATCAGCCCAACGTTTTAGAGCAGATAAATATATCTTTTACAATCTCTATTTTAGCACTGATAAATGTTATATAATTATAATTATTTAAATAATTTTATTATAATATTACATTTATTTAAATATTTTTTTATAATTTTATAATTATTTAAATAAAATTATTATAAATTTTTATTTATTTAAATAAAGTTATTATAATTTCATAATTATAGAAATATATGTAATTATTAATTTGTAAATTTATAACAACTTATTAATGAAACATATTTATTTATAATAATTATTAATATAGTAAATAAATAATTATTGATAAATTTATATATAAATATTAATTTTCAAATATATTTTTAACATTTGAAATGGATATATAATCATAAATACATGAATATTAAAAAATTAGTGAAATTGAATAATTCAAAATGAGTACACATTAAGAATATTTAAAAAATGTACATGTTTTATTAATTAAATATAAGTTATTTAAAAAATATCGATATATATATATATAAATTGAAGTGGATTACTGCATATTTAAAATACAAAAACATCGTAAATAAAAAAAAATTAGAAAATGATCAAATTTAAATAAAAAATAAAAAATACAAACATCATAAATGAATACACCACTATAATATTATAAAAAACAAATAAAACTAAAAAATTACAAACATAATATATATTAAATGTGTCAATTTATAATGAAATTATAAAATTTATTGAAATTTGAATATATTAGAGAAATATTATGTGTATGGGTTTCTATGTATTTCATAAATATACTTGTGTCTGCATTTGTGTATAAAAATGCATTAGCACACACACACATGCACACAAAAATGAAAAAAATGAAACACACATCATTTTATATAGGTTAAATTGAAAAATCAAACAACATTAAAAATGAATAAGACATTAATATGTTTTTAATTAATTTTTTTAAATATTATATTTATTTATTTTATATATCTCTATATAATATATAATATTAATTAATTATATATATATATATATATTAAATTAAAATTCACTCTTTTTATCAATATTTATTTAAATAATAATAATTTTCATATTTTTCTTAAATTAATAATATTAATTTTATTAGTTTAATTTTTCATTTTATTTTACACCTTTATCACTTCATAAATAGCAGTTATAAAGGGAATCTTTTATTAGTGCTAAAACACACTAAAAAGACCACCTTTTATCGGTGGTAAAAATAAAGCACTAATAAAGATTCCTTTTTCAGTGATAAAATAAATAACTGATTAATGTTTCCTATTATTAGCACTAAATAGGAACTGATAAATGGTTCTTTTTAACAATGATTTTTAGTGCTAACGAAGGGATTCCTTTGTTAGTGATCATTTTAGAGCTAATAAATATGAAATTTATCAGTGATTTGTTCAACCACTGATAAATGAAAGCACTATTTTTGACATGTTTTGTAGTAGTGTGAGGCCTCAAATGCTTTGACCAATATTCCATGTTTTGATAAACATGAATAAAATATCATATAGAATTATTCCTGATGAAACACAGTAAATGATATAATTTCGTACCAACTCTGGATGAATTATGATCAATCTTGAGGTAAGTCATCATTTCAACTCCTAAATTTCCTTTTCAAATGATTTAGACCTCCATAATTTAACACCCTTCTTATTCAATCCAATATGATGTGTTTCAAGGTATGAGAAAACATAAATTATTTATCTATAATACCCAATTATCCCTACTAAACTCTATATATCAAATACATTGTTAGGAAGATCCCAAGAATCCACAACTATTACATTGAATGGATTGAAAAGTACTCTAACTTTTGAGATATTGCAACAACCAATATGAACATCATAAATCTAGAATGTACATCATAGGATTTTTTAAAATGTTCTAACTTAGTGTATTCAATGTGAATTTGCTTTGTTTCTAATGAGTGTTTCATAGTTCAGAATATAACAAGATATCATATGTAATAAACTACCACAAATGAATCTAGTTATGGGGAAAAGACCTGATTCACCAGGTCCATGAATAGAGATGCTTCGTTTATAAAAGTAATTAACATAACAAAAGATTAATAACTCCCATCCCTCCTTTGAAAATATTTATGACTTATATCCAATGGTCTAACTCGATCTTGAATATTTCCAAACCCGAAATTAGTATTCATTAAAGCTCAATACCCTTCGATATGATCAATGATTTTTTCTATATTAGGTAATGGATAAAAATTATTAACATTATGGTTGTTCAATATGTGGTAATCTATGGAAATTAAAAGGGCTCAATACAACTTACCAGTGAAAAATATGGGTGATCCCTATATAAATTTATAAGGTTCAATAAACCCATTGGATTATAAGTCCTTTAATGGTTTATTGACCTCACAAATCATAGTAGGTGCCATCAAGTATGGAATAATAGACATTGGTTCCACTCTTTTAATAATATGAATGGTGATCTATATATATCTCTCATATGAAAATCTGGAAAACTCATCAGAAAACACATACATTAAACAATCCACCACTTTAATGAATTCTATCTGAAATGGTCTATGATGTTCTAGAAAAAGTATGAAATATTATCCAACCATCCACCTAGGTCATGATGATATAGTCTAGCTCAACATTCTTTGAAATCCCAGTCACCTTTATTGACAATGTTTCACCATCGGGTGGTGAGAAAGACACCCTACGTGGATAATAGTCAATATGTTCTAAATATTTAATGAAACAATCCATTCTAGGAATGATTTCAAACCCCATCTTCACTGGTATAAATATGTCCCACATGAAATGGAAGCCACTACTCTCAAAGGGGTAACTACCTATATCATCTTACAATTTTGGATATTACTACCAGTGGAATATAAAGATACATCACACAAAAAAATGAATTTTACCTTAAGGAAAAATTTCCATAATAGCCATAGATATGAATGAATGTGAAGTTAATATATCAAATAAAGAATTTAATAAATTTGAGGCTATTAAATCCATATGTTGAAATGTAGTCGGACCAGCACCTTACTCCTCTCATATAGGTTTTACTGCATGTATCTGGCCTAATCCATGTAATGAGCGACAACAAGACTACCCTGAGTATGTCCACCATAGTGTCCATATAAATCAGAAGTCTCGATTTCTCTTACAAAACATCCTCCTTAGCCTAAATTTCTAGTGTTACACTATCTCTGGTTTTTTTGGAGATTTTGAACTTACTATAGAACATGGGTTCATAACTAACCCCCTATATATCACTAGCCATGGGAGGATTGGTTATATAAAATCACTAAATATAGCCCATCTCACCATTAGCTGAATAGTCAACTATGTCCTTACCACACTTAGGCTACATGTGTCTTGGCCTACCACATTGGTCACAAATTAAATGGCTAACCAGGTATAAATCTGGAAACTACTTCCCCTGTAATAATTATCAAGACAATAATTATTTCATCTAAAAAGACAATTTCTATATCGTGGTAATGTATTTACATAACCCAGAAATTTATATTCCCTTATGTTATTTTTTGTTATGAGGCCATAGTTTACAATCTTCGAAACCATCATCATATGAAGGACATTCATATTGATTCAGATGGTATATAGGGTCCTATCCTCAAATTTCAAATCTAGGGATATCTCATCACCAAGAAGAGTCAAAATGAAATACTAGAGATTCATAGAATGTGTGGATTATTCAATAAAATATAGAGAACCCTAATATATGTTCACAATCTCTATTTCTCAATCATCTCATAGTGTCATTGAGAACACTTAATCACTGAAGGACATTAGGAAATCTCGCTAGACCATTCTCACGTTCTGATCTCCAAGGGTTAAAATATGCCACCATTATTTGGTAGACCTGGGGAGAATGTAGGATGCAAAATTTATGACATTTTCCTTAGGAGTCTCTAATTTAGAAAATTTTATAATATGTAATATATCCAAGAAAAAGTGTCATTTGGACCCCCAACTAAAGAAATGGAAGGTGTGTGATACCATTGGATCTCCCATGTTAAATTTACCCTGGAAACAAATGCCTTATAGATATCTGTATACATTGTACTATCTAAAATAAACCCTCTTCAAATTTTGCATTAGTACCCATATCTGGTACAATATGAGTTACAAATGGTATCACTATAAGAGGAAATACTGTTGGTATAGGTCCCATCATATTTATAGTAAGGTCATCACCAACATCTAGGAATTCTAACCGAGCCCATTATGGATCCATATATCTACAATTCAAATATATTCCTCAAAATGAGTATCAAAAATAGAATGATCTTAGATAAAAGATTATGATAGGTAAAAAGACTTCCTATATAAGACACAATATCCAACTACCTACTCTTAAATCTAAGTCTATGTATCTAATATTATCAAGAATGAATGATAGAGAAAATCACATCATCCACTATAGAGGCCACACTTAGGTGAAGGGATCATATGTTATAGAATAGTTTTTGGTATATAGAGTTTCAATGGCATTTTATAGAGAAAAATCCTATTTATGAAGAATTTTAATCTAAATTTAATTGAAACCATTACCTTCAACATTTCATAAATTTATAGTTTTTATAAATTTATACATACATATATATCATAAGGAAAAATTATATGAGTTACCATTATAATGGTTTAAATCCCTATTCATTATTAATTATAATTGATACTTCATGTACCTACAAATATCCTTTTTTGATTATTCATTTTTATGGATCAACACTCAAAATTTATAAAGTTCTATAAACAATATTAATTTCAATTTTCATCTATTTAATTTCATCCACTCACAATTCACGACATGAAAAAAATGGTATAGGGCTTAAACTTCCCATATCTGGATAGTTAACGTTCTACCATCAAGATTTTCAAGAGAGAACCATTTTGGATGATGGTAACACATTATGTAACAAATTATTTCTTCCCTCTAAGAAAATTTATATCATTTAAACATTATGAAATAAACTCGCATATGATATTTTTGATGAAATTCATTCTATTGAATAAATATTCCATGAAATATACATGAAATTTGAATCCACACTTTCCGATTATGATGAATTTAAAATTAGTCCTTGATGTGTTGGGCCAAGGATAATGTAATGTACATAATGATAATAAATATCGAAATTCATGTGCACCACCAGTTGGTGTAATCAAAAAAATTACCATATAAAAACCCCCAAATTGTATGTCCCATTCTAAGAAACATGGATTTTTCCCTATACATGGATAAGATACACTCATGACCGTTATCATTACCAATATTTGATAATTCATAATCCCATTAGAACTATTCAAAATCAATAATGATGAGAAATTAATGTATTTGATACCACATTGTGATGTCTTTGACCAGGTTCAACATTAGTAACTGATCCTAGTTGGCCACATGGGTTCAATCATGCCTACCCATATGAAAGAGGCTAATTGACTAGATGTAAGGTTTTATGGATATATCATTGGGATACTATATCCTCATTAGCAGTGTGGTGCATAATAGTTATATATAAACAAAAAAAATAGGGTAATAAATATAACGAGCAAGAATGTAAATCAATAAGATAAATATAATAATACATAATCAATATCTATTATCATATACAAAAGCTTTGGTTAGGATGTTGTAAAAAAATGTGAGTATGTGTAGATTTCATACATGAAAAACTAAATACAAAAAATTCCAACATATATCTCCAATTATATCCTAAGATCAATCTCTAAGATATAATACAATACTATATACATTTATATAAAATCAATAGTCCATAAAAGGGAACTTTAAATCCTCACATCCTATATTAATGAAGTATGTCAGTTTACCAATTGAAGAAAAAAATTTGTGTGTATGAAACATATTATGCCATAACTAATAGTTTCTAGAACTATCATATATTTGAATACAATATAATCATTGTTCATGTATAAAAGATAAAGTAATTAAATAAAAAAACATTGTTAGTCTAGTTTTTTCAAGGGACACCTCTCCAATAATACTTTCTTAGTCCTAAGATGAAATTTATCTAAATATGTTACATTTAAAATTTATATTTATAAAGATGGTATTTTATGAATACAACCATGGTATCCAAATTTTTTAATAATCATTTAATATTCCATAACACCCATGTAATTTTAGTTTCATAATATGGGTGAAATCAATATGGTTTTCCACTAGTATTTTCACATCAAAATTGACTAAGAACAAGTCATAGGTATCCTTGGAGTGAGACTTGAATGGATCCAAAGGAATGATCCATGTCAGTCTGTAACATCAAGCCAACTCCAAGTAGAACTATGTGAGGAATCCAATTTTATTTTAAGGAAATATAGGTGAATCCTTCATGTCAAGGAAAAATATCCCCAATATAAGCCAAAGACCAAATATAAGTGTGTTCCATCATAAGGAAGCGTCCTCAATAAATTTGTTGGAATATCATGATTCTATCAACAGTAATCCACAATGAAACTACATTTACAACTTAAATCAGCAATAAACTTAAATTAAATCGAAGTGGATGACCATCATCAAGAATGATACTAAAATAATAAAGGATCATGTTTATATCCCAGAACATTATCATACCAATTATTATAATTCGATCCTTCCATTTATCAATATGTAAGAAGTCCAAGGGGATAATCCATGCCTACTGAAAATTTAATTAGAAATTTATTTAAGGGTGTAATTCAGCATTAAATATTGATTAATTGATATGGCCATTCCATTCAGATTTCATTTGTATCATTTAAAAATTAAATTAACCTGATTTACTCATTTGAATCATCCTAAAAAATCCAAAACCACATTAATTGGTGTTTCATCAACCAGGCATTGTGAATGTATAAATATTACCTATAGAAACACACCCATAGGGGTGGTTCATGTTTCAGTTAATAACTTCTAACAACATTGAGGATCTCTACGACTATATTTTCAATGTATAGGCAATTAATTAATGGAATTACACAATTTATGAGAATCAGTATTAAATTACTATGTAATGAATGTTTCATGATATAAATAACTATAATTTTAGGGAAAATTAATAAAACATATAAATTAAATATTTATTCAAATCCTTATCTATCATCAGCATCTAAATAAGGATAAAATGGGAAAAATTTAAGAAATTGAAAACCCCCCTGAAAATAGGTAATATTATCTTGTATGGAAACAACAAACAATATGGTGAGATAAACAAAGAAAATAATAATGATGATTGATAGTCTTACCAAGAATTATCTAACTGGATGATCTAAAAATGACTCAGAGATTAGATGGATAATATCTCTTAAATCTAAATAGAGGAGGATAATTGATCTCATGTAAGAGGGGGATTCTATGAATTTTCTGTAAAAGAATATGGGAATATGTGTTAATGGCATCAAAGAAAAAGTTGGAATTTTACCATTTTTAAAGGAGATCATAGTTTTGATGCAAAATTTTTCTAACTAAGAACAAATAGTGTAGTTGGAAATATCTATGTTAACACACTCTACAAAGACAATTCACATAGTTAAACAAAATCTGATGAAGTCAATAATTTCTACTTCTGAAAGGCACCCCGTTACGTGGTTTATGATCTCGGTTAGAAAAAACAGTGTGAAAACTGTGTGAGTTACATTTCATTTTTTATATACATTTCACATGGACATACACCCCACTCACATAGTTAAATAAACCTTAATCCTCCTTTTTTGGTCATCATGGTTAATATTCACTATTATTTCTATATATGAACCTCTATATGTTTCTTAAAAAACTAGAGCTTCAGGATCTAAAAATCCATAGACATATCGAAATAATTATATATGTCATTATTTTTTACCATAATTAGTAGTAAATCAATTACTTATGCATAACTATTGTATTACATCACCTTAGAATAAAACAAACTATGTTAAGATTTTTGAGATGTTATTGGGTTTTTTCAATTTCATATTAACATATTTTATGAATGAATAAAATATACAGAACAAAATATAATTTTTATTGATAAATAAACCTACATAATGAAATAAAAAAATTTATATTGAAATTAATTCTAACTCAATTTGTGATTTTATTTTTTTATAAGGAATAAAATTTTATAGGAGGTTCTATTAGTTATGTACATTATTTTAAATAATGTGTTTCTTCACATATAGTGCTATAAATAACACATTTATCACGATACAAAAAAATAATCTAATTTTTAATGAATTATTAGCTATTTTAATTTATGTTTCATATATTAAAATGATAAATGATCTGATTATGACTACAATAAATCATTATAAAGATGGTATGATATTTTAAAGACAAATAAAATGGAATGAATAAAAGATCCAAAAATAATAATTCTTAGAATGAGTTGACTATTGAAATCAAGATTCTTATTCGGGATGTTCAATGTATATGATGTTGTATTTTCAAATAAATAATTTAGAGAATATCACCTTCCTATATAGTATGAAATGTCATTATTATTTTAATTTTTTCATGATACATCTTCTAATGCTAAAATGTAAAAATAATTTTATGAGATGAAGTTTTTTCTTAAAAAAAATTGACCTTAGTTATACATATATTTACGCAAATCCCATTGTTTCTATTGTAATGGTTAAAAGATTCAAGTGTAAAATGATGAAAATAATGTTTTTATCTTTGTACAAAATAATTAATAATGATTTATGTTGGAATCAATGTATTAACATATATATGAACAAATTAAAATATCTATTGATGTATTTATGTTATTTTTAAATAAAAATGAATTTTAAAATAATATTTATTTAACATAAAACTATTGAATATATAATGTAGAGCGATTCTGATTATAAAGCTGTTGGGTTAATATCACTTCCTAGTGATTCAAAATCATTAAATTTCATTAATTTATTATATGAATATTTATATTTTGATATAGAAAACATGTTCTTAGGATTTTCAATTGATTGATTGAAAACATTTGGGATATTATGATTTAATTTAAGTATATAACCATTTATTAGATCCCTTATAATATACATCCTTGTATGTTTATATAAAAATCTCCATTCAATATCTCAATGATTATTTAGGGAAATAAATTGTTTAGAAACTATATTGAGATTTATATAATTTCTTTGGTCATAACAGTCATGGTAGTTTGGATTGTTGGGTATAAAGTTTTTATTTTGAGTCTCAACAAAAACGATATTGTAGAAAATAGTGTTTCACGTTTCATTATGATTTATTGGTAAACAAATATAGTTTGGATATAAAAATAATTATTCCCATGAAAATATATTGTAGTAATTCACAGATCATATTTTATACGTAATAATGTTTCTAAAAATTTTCTTGCATCTCGAATGAATTTTGGAAAGATTATATTTTGAATGCGGTGGAATATGACTTTTTACCATGTGTGACACAACTATTAAAAGACAATTAATGAAAAATAATATTATTTGAACTTCTATAATAATAATTTCATTTGGTATGGTATAATAATGAAAATATTAACATTGAAAAAATTGTTTTGAAAGTGTTATTTTTTACATTACTCAATGACAAATAGAATTTTAAGTAATATATAAATTCACATAAATAAATTTAAAAATTGATTTATTAAAAAAAATATTTGGGAAATGAGAATGGGATGTTACATACCCTATGGATTAATTTATTCATATATCATTTGAAAATAGATATATTATTTATAAAAAAGAATGACTAATTTATAGAATAAAATAAAGGTTCTTAATGAGTTAAAAGAGTATCATGAACTAATGAGATAAAGATATTTAAATTTTATGTTCAAAATTTTCTCACATCTTATGTGAGATGGCTATATAATGCAATGTATTTAATACTATTTTGAAATAAATAATATTGATGGACTAGATCTGTATTCTTATGAAAATTGATACTCAATAAAAAAACACTAAAATAAGATATGTGGATTATGGAGATATTTCAATGTTTTAGGACTATATATAGATGAAATTATTTTTATATAAACTATAATGATAATTTATATTGGTGTTTTTTACATGGATCATTCTATGAAATTTTAATATTTCCTTGCGATTGTACCGAAAATTAAACATAGAATATATCTTCAGATGAGACTATAAATAAATTATTCATTAAAAGATTAAATAATTATAACTAAAATATAAATTTAATACAGAAATATGTTAATTTATCATGAATAATTATAAAATTTATTGGATTTATTTTTTTATAAAAATTAATGATTAAAAAATTCTGATTTTCTTATATAAAATACATTCAGAATTATTCTGAAATGTGACAAAAAAGTGTTGAGGAATCTTTGAAGTGATATATTTTATTTTCAAAACATTTATCATTCTTAAATAATGATAAATTAGTCATGTATTGAAGAGTTTAATCTCATATTTAATTGAAATATTGAACATATTATCAAGTTAGTGATTTAAGATTAACTTAAATTTTATATCACTTAATAATATTAAATTGGATTTCCAATTTTATATGTATGCTTTAATTGGATGTTTCAAAATCTATATAATATTAATCACTAATATCTTAAAATAGAGATTTTATTTCATTCATATTTCAAAATTATCGTCTGGTAGTGAGTGTAATGTATGAGTAAATTGTAGTGGTATTAGATTAAACAAAATTATATAAGAGGGATACTTCATGGATCACTAAGAAATATATAAAAATATTATATTAATTATAAATATATAATTGAATTAAAAATAATATAAAATTTAAGATATCAATGAGAAAAATATATATTTAAATGACATGGTCTATTTACATTTTGAGATTAAATATTCCTATATTTTTGGAATATATATTGATTAATAATAAATGTATATCTTATGAATAAAATTAATGGATATTAAAATATTTAAACATGGAAAGAATCTAATGTGATCATAATGAGAATACTAAAAGGAGTTGAGAATAAGTAAAAGAGTGTGATGAATGTTTGAGAGAGAACAATTAAGAACAATTACTGAATATGTATGAATCACATTTTTTTAGAATCGATGAAAATTAATCATCTAGCAAAAAGTATCAATGGAGAAATGGGATCGATTGATTTTTGTTACAAAAGTAACCTCTTGATTTTTTGATATAGAAAATCATACACTGTTATTGATGTTCTATTTTTTTGATGAATATAGTGAAGATATTATTTATTTCGGAAGATCTATGTATACATCGGGAATTCTAAAACATTCTTTATATTAGATGCGTTTTTTTTATTCTTTGAATTTTTAATAATAATGAATATATTTTAAAATGGGTGATGAAGAACTATATGAAGAATGAAAATTCATACTCTAGAGTAAATGTTAGTTAATTGCAGAAGGTATAAATTTACATAGAGAAAAACATTTAGTAGGCATACACTATTATGAAAATATTAATGGTGTCAAGTATGATATAATCCATATTTTTTTATTTTATGGTATCAGTAGGTACTTATAAATTATATTGAACAAATATATAAGTTATGTAGACACCCACATTGAGAGTGAAAATTGTAAAATGTTCATGTACTAATATTCTTTAATATTTTTTTTTTCATTTTTCATATGAGATTTTCAATTATAAAAACTAGATCCATTTAACCAGGCATGTATACAAATTTAATAAAATAAACATAGTAAAAACAGTTTAAACTAATTCTATCCATCTCAGGGTGCATTCATATATTCCCATGGAAAATCCATTACTATTAAGCAGATGTTATATATCTGAATATATTTGGGATGATTTAGTTTGATTTAATTTTGATTTGTAAAGTGATGTTTTAATGAAGGTTTTGAATTACCACATATAGATGTTATCATTATCAAATAATATATATTGATTATTTTTTCAAACAAATTTAACTATTTGGAGAATATATAATAGATAAATTTTTAAAAAATCTTATATACGATAAAATATAAATAAGATTCACCACTTATTGAAGGGAATAAATGTTTTTAAATTACTAAAGTATGTTTTAGAAGTTATCCTGTATATTAATATAGATACAAATACGAGGAATTTTCTCGAATTAAATCACATGGGGATATTTATTCTAAAATAAATAAATACCAGAATAAAATACATAAATAACTTTTCACTTTCATATTTCTATTTTTCAAATATCTACAGATATAAAAATAAGTATTGAGATGAAGAAATGAGAATTGTACCATTCATTTAATGTAGAGATACTGATATGAGAAAAATTTAATCAAATTTTCTGATATCATATATTAATTTATAATATATTTTATTGAAAATTCTCTAAAACTATTACAAAATATTTAACATCAAATGATAACAAAACCGAGACTTTTTATTGTCTTAATGAAAGAATCCATGCATTGTAATACCTAAAAAAATTCACCATTAATATTAATAATATTCAAATGGTTTTAAATGAAAAAATAATTATATAAATAGAAAATTCATTATATGAAATTTTTAAGATGAATGAAGGTCATAAAATATAAACTGGTGTCATTATACATAAATTTGATGACATAGTGAACATTGTTGTATCTGAAATATACACTCTTAATTTTTTATTTGTTAATATTGATGTAATGTTATTAAAATTAGAATTTTATTAAGATAAATCATCTCATGTTAATGAGAAAATATGTGTAATCATAATGAAATATTATTATAACCATTATTATAAAATCTAGCATTCCATGGTCAAGAAGGGATTGAAATTATTTAATGATATACAAACTATAGTTTTATATATTATTTGTGAATTTTTTTCAATGAAAATAATTTTATTTAAAAGGAAATTTATATATAAAATTAGGGTTTAGAAGACAATTCTTCATAAATATGGGTTGATATAAGTGATGTGAATTCTACCTATATATTAAAGGATGATCTGAGTAATGAATGAAAAACTGGCACCCCAAAATATTCTGAATTAATTTTTTGTCTGATAAAATATCAAGGTGTATTTTTTTATCTAGAGTATGATTAAATATTAAAAAATAAAGGATTGTTAGTTATTTTTTAGGGTTTTAAAAAGTTAGATCATAAATTACATAATTATTGGAAAATATATAAGGCATGTATTAAAGGGGAGTATTTCATTATTTATGTAATATTATACTGAAGTTAGGTATTGTAAACCTAAAATGAATGGTAAAATTGAATGCATCCTAAATAGATTATAATAACATGAGTGGTTATATATAAAATCTAATATGTATGTTAGTGGTAATGAAAAATTCATATATATATTGATGAATAATTATTGAAATGTTTTTCATAAAATTAGGCATGAAAATATAAGAATTAAAAATAAAAATTGATATTAGTTTGCTTTGGGTTATGTTATAAATAATTGAATAAAATATTCCTATGGAGACTGATGATATTACCCAATGAGAAAAATGAGAAAAACATTCTACTATGAAGTAATAGAACATATAATAGATTTATATGAAAAATATATGATTGTTTATTTTGAAAGAAGTATTTTGGATAAAAATAGAATCATTTTAAGAAGTAAAAAAGTTAATAAGTTTTGTTGAAGAAATTCATAACACTAATTAGAGTAAATAAGTATCATATATTTTGGAATGTTCAAAAGTGAATAACTCAATTTATTTATAAAAACTACATTAATGATTCTAAAAATATTGATATATTATAAAATAATGTATATTCACATTTCTATCACAGATGAGTATATTGAAAAAGATAAATAAAGAATTATATGATTCATTTGTTATGATATCTATGTCTAGAAAATTCATTAAAATGTGATATATGAAATGTGTATGAAGACCACAGTGCCTATATATATTACAGATTATACATTTGAAGGGGAAAATATTAAGGGTTATGACAATATCAAAGCTGTTTAGAAAGATGTTTTTGGATTAAGAAAATAAATCTCAACATTTACAATATAATTATGGAGATGAAATAGAATATACCTTATTCCCCATTTTTATGTAGTAAAATGTGTTTCACAGTAGAGACAAACTAGAATTATGATAATGTGGTGGAAATTTATGGCATGATGATGTTACCATCCTATAGTGCTCTATATCATGTTTTATCATATATTAATAAAGCATTATGAAATTAATTTTTGGGGAACTCATTTTAAAAATAGATCAAAAATAATGCTGAGATAATGAACCTAATTCATTAAGTAAGATAATTTATTGAGATGGTACAAAAAAAATTCATAGAATAATGGGAATATATAAATTTTATAAAAAAATTATGTGTGTTTTGATTTCCTTATTTTCCCATTAGTTATTTATGTAATAAATTCTATATTTAATAGTGATAAATTGGATGTTTCAGTGACATATGAAAATTTAATGGGGAATAAATTATTGTGAATATATTGTTAGAAAATTAATTGATATTATTTTTCTTATTCTTTGATCATTATAAAATTATAATTTGGGTTGGATAATTGATAACTCATCAATTATATATTATTTATTATTTATAAAAAGCGATAGATATAGTAAGAATAATTTTAGTTAAATATTAGACATGAATTAATTGTGAGAATTAATATAAAATCAAAATGGTATATTGATATACCAAATGGATCATATAAATCATATTCCATATAAATATATTGTTATTTTTTTCAATAGGAATTATTGATTTGAAAAATAAAATCGAGAAGCAAGAAAAGTTGAAATATTATACAGAAAATACATTATAAAGAGTTGTGATGTTCATAACAAGAATGGTGGAAAATATTAAAATAAATTATTATAAAATACTATTTATTATAGTATATATATGAGGAAAAGTATTCGATAAAGAAATCATTAATCTAATGAATGTGGTTACTCAATTAAAAATATTAAAAAGATATACATATAGTAAAATTACCTTTTTAAAGATTATGAATCTATGGATTAAAAATTAGTTGGATATTAATTCTCATGATTATTCATCCTAGTGTTTTTAGATGAATTTATCTAAAAATTTGAATTATTCATCTAGATGATTAATAAAATTATTATGAAAATTTACATTAATAATGTAATTGTACTGAATTTTATGATAATGTATCAAAAGAACACCCCTAATAGATTTAATTAATAGAATGAAGAAAATATTAATCATAATGTATTAGGGAATTTATGTTTGGACACATTTTTAGTTAACTCTGACAACTAAAGATGAGATTTCTTTTTGTTACAAATACATTGGATATTTAAAAAATTATATAAGGAATTTTATGGAATCTTTAAGTGATTTGAGTTATTCTAAATAGTTTTATTAAGGTTATAGAATGTTTATGTAGTCATTTAAGTGAAAATTTAAAGTTTAAATTTTCAAAAAATATTAATTTATTATATAAACTAGAAACGTAGTATTTTTTTAACATCTAACAAGTTACACAATATTAATATAGCTTTAAAATTTAGATGTATTACTTTCTCAAATCCCTCGATGGCCCATTCAGATTTATATAGAATCACCCATAATCTTTCAAAAACGTTTCAATAGCTCATTCAAGATTAAAGTGACATTTCTAATCCTCTTAAATGGAAAATTGAATGTCAGTATCAATAAAATAGATTCTAAAAAATTTCATCTTTCATAGATTTTTAGAAATATATAATTGAATTCAAAATATACTTTTTAGATTATATATATGAAAAAAAATCAACGATCATTTAATAATAATTTTGAATTATAGACATGGAGGTATAAATGAGATGATCAATTTTTTAATTTTATAGATAAAAACTATACATATTTTTATGAGATATCTTGGAGAAAATTAAATTATTATTATAAGACTATACATTAGAATGTTTCCAATATTCAAAAACACACCCCAATTTACATGATTTAGTTTATTAAATGGAGTTTTGTTTAATAGAAGGATTAACAAGTGATATTTAGAAATTATTACTAGATACTATTAATAAATATTTGAGCATTGAACATCTTGATAAAATTGTAAAAATATCACATTTGAAAAAAATGTATTCGTGGATGTGAAATAAGACTACACATGTTTTCAATTAATATAAGTGCATTGATTTTTTAAGGGAGAAAATATTTCACAAATATTGGAGATATATAATCTAATGATAAGATAGTTATCAATATATTATTATTCTACGTATAATTTGAATACTCAGATGATATTTTTGAATAATATATAGATTAGAGTAATATATTTATTGAATGTGATGATATCATAGAAAATATTAAAAATCTTTTTAAATTGAGAAAGAATAATCCTTGTGTATATAATAATTCATTCCTATAGAAAATTATTAATAGTATATATATTTATATAAACTTGTTAGAGAAAAACTATCGGGAGACATATACTACTGGTAAATAGTTCTAGGGGTCAAGTATAGACCCTTCCCTAATATTTTAACTTCAAGATATTACAAAATATATATGACTTTTATTTCATGTAAAAAACATGGATGGAATCAACTATTTTGGTTGAAAACATTGTAAAATATCATTTCTATTTATTTTTCCATATTTTATTTTTCACATTCAATATATATTATTGTTAATAAAAACTAGATTGATTGTTCTTAATAGACTATGAGTTAATATAAAAAGGATTCCATAAAAACTATCTAATATAATTCACCAACACATAGAGTAAATGAAAACATTCTATAGGAACCTAAATAAATATATTATAGTAACTTTTATTATGAAAACCCATAAAAAATATTTTTTTTCAACAAAAAAATATAATAATTTTAAATTATCTAATATGTATTCAAGTAATATCACTAAAATGTAACACCATATAAATTTTTTTGATTCATATTTTGAAAACCAATGAATTAGGTATTCTTATAGAAAATAGTAATAGAGTAAAAAAACACCAAATGATTACCCTTCTACTAATGCTGTAATAATAATTCCATCTTATTTTCTCCCCAAATTTTTACATATATATCATATATCTTTCAATAAAATTATGACTATTTCTATTAATCTAACTCTATCCTCACATTCACTTTTATATGATGATGATATTACATCAGTCAAACCATTATTATTTTATCAGTTTAATGATAGTATTTTTATAATACCATATTGAATATATCATAAATTCAGTGTTATTTTTATATGTATCATTGTAATAAAATCGATGAATTTAATAGAGATAAAATTACTAAATTTAATTGTTAAAAAGATAAAATATAAATTGATGGTTGATCAAAATAATAACTTATGATTTTTAATGTTTCAATAACTAAAGGAAAATTATTCCATTAAAAAAATAGTGTACCCACCATATATTATTCATTCTAGTATTGGAATATTTTAGGCTAGATAACATGGGAGATGTAATATCACTCTATACATTATTCCAATTGTATGAATGCTTCAATTTTTTTCAATAATGATTTGTTTGATAAAAAATAATGTTTCCCTATATTATTTATATCATTTTAACATTGTATATCAAATGGATTATGATGATTTTTATTTCATTCAACAATAATTAACGTCTGTATTTTTTGTACAGATGTCAAAATTTATTTATATAAATATGTTGGATCAAGATTGAATTATCCTACAATAAATTCTCATATGTTTTTATATAATATTAGTATCACATTGAATATTATGATCAAATAACCCATTTAGGATATGTTAATAGATGTCTATTCATATGATGAAAAAAGAGATTAATGGTAATTTTTCTTCTCTTTATCATGTTGCAGTTAATTCATATTCATCTATAGATTATTGGAAATAAAATAATGTAAATATTGTGAATAGAGAGTCACTATAATTCATCTAGGAATAATGATTATGTTATTGGTGAAATTATTTTTAGTACATTTCATATAACCATAATGTTTAATGTTCATTTGAAAATTAGAATAACATGATGAAGGTTAAAGATTCTATTTATTGGAGATTAAATATATTTCTACTCATGTATATATAATGAATTTAGTAGTTTGTTATATTTAATACGATTGAGAGTATTATATGAGGCTTTGATGTATTATATAAATTAGTAAACATTATATCTCTATAAGAAATATTAGGAGATGAATGTATATATTGAAGAACAAATCAAGCTATTTATTTTTGTAACGATTCATTATTATGTTACCATGATTGATAACTAATATAATATACGGAATATAAACATAAGTGATGAATAATGAATGAAATACATTTTAAATTTTCTGGGATAGTTAATGCATTAAATAATTAAATATAACAACACTGTTCCTCAACCATTGGTTGAGTTTGAAGAAGACATGATGAAAATGAGGTCACGAAAGATTATTTGTAATGCCCCGACTCGAGTAACCTAGAGTGGGTGAATTATTTAATAACATTGGCATGATCACAATAGATAAAGTATTAATAGACCGATTAGTTTAGTATCCTTGGAATTACTTTATACATTCATATGTTTATCATTACATTTTGAAATGAAAAATAGAAACATTGTGTCTTATTTGAAGACAATCATATTCCTAATCTTATCCCTGCAGTTCAGTCATAATCAACTTCATGGAATCCTAGTGAATATAAAACATAACAAAGGGGTGATCTCAAATGGCCAGTAAGGATAACAATAAAGAAGAAACTATCATAAATAAGCATTAAAATTTAATGCAATGTATAAGACTAAAACAAAATCACTTTAAACATAAACTTCATCATAATATGGAAAAGATAAATCAAATAAGTCCCTTGACTTATTCATAGGGATATTCTACTAGTTGAATAATCACATGTAATATCAATAGTTAATCCCATAATTATGGAACGCATAATGCCCGACATCATAACCACATAGTATATGATAAATGCGAAGACTAAAAAAATTTTTTGTCATGGCCTTATGCCAAGACTCATGATACCTACCGATGTATTGAGGGGATATATCAGGCCTATCCCATCACTTACTACTTCCAATTCATTCCTCATATGAAAAGGGTGAACCATAAAAGATTCATTCATTTTAAAGTAACTTATGAAATGTTAATTCTTTAATCATAAACCATGAATGAAAAAAATATCACATACATAGTCAAACATATCATAAAACTATTAATACAATATGTAATATTGTGTCATAATAAATAACCTGAAATTAAATATAAAATCCAACAATAGATTTTTACATAGATGAAATCAATCGAAAAAACTATTTGAGTGAAGTATCCCTTTCTAATTTGATATCATTTAAAATTTTCATAATTATAAAAAATCATTAATTTTGAAAATATTCATATTATCTTTTAAGGGATTATTTTAAGGTGTTATAATGGAGGAAAATAGCCACACCCATCATATAATTTTGAAAAAACATACCTTCCTTAATTTGAAAAAAGGGTCATAAATTACCTTGTTTCGAAAAGGAGGGAATGATTCCCATAAAAACATTTTATAAAAAGTCGAAAAATTGTATAAATGAATTTATTCCATGGTCTAGGAAATAGTAAAAAAAAAATTGAAATAAATTTTTATGAAATATAGATGTGGATGATAAAGAATTCCAATTAGATACTTATATTTAAACTACCTCGAAAAATAAAAAGATTGTAAAATTAATCCATACCATGTACTATAACTTAGTCGAGGGTAAGTTAACCATATTTATAAACATAAAATAATTTTATTAAATTATAAATGAATGATATTTATAAATATGATATCATATATGATCCTATAATATTTCATTGGTATCACTGTTTTAGGTGTTAAGTAATTCATTTTCATTTATTTGTTTTGTTATGTAAGTCATGTTTGATATGGATAGGATGTATTTGATTCATATAAATAAGGATATTATGTTCTAAAAAATTATTTTTTATTCATAAAATTAAATGTATTTTTGAATGGTCACAATGGGTAAGGAAATATCATCGCGCCATGGAGACGGTAAACCGTACGTACGCACGAGAAAAAATATCATTCTATTGATGGGGAATTTATATGTAATTGGATGGTATATTATATATATAATCATTAACAAGTTATATTTATTATTGAAACAAATTATACTCAATATTATACCCATCCAAATAATGAAGTGTTAGAACAAAAATCTACACCATGACGTTGAGACGATAAGACATATATACACACGTATGGTGACTTTTTCATTTATAGGATGGACATAATAATGAATATGGTTGTACCATATTTATAAAAACATAAAAGTATATATAATTTAATAGAGTTATTATTTTTTTTGGAAATTACAAATAAAGGGGAAGTGGAAGATGAAAAGAACTTTGAAAGAGGTGATGAAATATTTTCTTCTTCTTTGGGTGCTTCATTTTGTTTTCAACAATAGGGCTCTGTAGATTGGATTTATTAACAAAGTATGGAATATGATATTAATTGAGGATAGTTTGGAGGATATTTTGGTAGGTTTTGGCCAAGCCAAATGGATTTGGAGGTGTTAATTTAAGAGTAGGATAAATACCATTTTATAAGAGTGTAAGGGGCACTTTAGGAAAATATGGAAATATTGGTTTATTAAAAAAAATTCAGTTTCTAATTTCTCAAAATACAATTATTTCGTGTATAAGGTGGGGATATGTCAAAATAATCTCGAAAAATAGGTTTTAGACATGTGTAGGTCACCGTATTATCCTTATTATTTATATTAAACTCTTTGTTAAATAGTTTATCTTTTACTATGTCTTCTTGTATTTTTATACTACGTGGTTAATATAGTTACTATAAAATTACAAGATAACTTTAAGTGGTTAATTAGTGACATATATAACATTATCTAATTACTTTTATAGAATCATCAATTTTTTGAAATATTATATCATTTAATAAGATAGTATTTGTTTTAAAAACACATTTTTGTCGATTTTGACACTATGTAGTATTTCGTTTTTGTAAAAGTCATAAAAAAATGATTACTTCGATGAAAATAAATTTAATAAACAATAAAATGTCATATTATCCTAGAAAATGAGTTTATGTAATCAATATTTTCACATTACATTTATTTTAATATTTATATCATCAATTATTTTAATCTTTCATCAATATGATAACTACTGTATCATTATTGTGTCATAAATAAATTTAATTATTTATTTCATAAATAATTATAAATAAAATAAAATGATTTTGTAAATCTTTTTATCATTATAATTAATATTTATAGTTAAATTTATCATATATATAACCAAATGTTAAAAATGGATTATTTATTAAAATTTGAATTTAACACTTTTAACATTTCTTTAAATAATATATAATAAATGTCATAGTCTATCCTAAATGGATAAAAAAGAATCTTGTGTTTTTTCGAAGGTGAATTTGGTTATGAAAAACTTATCCAATATAATTAGGACATGTGTTGGGGTATTTTTATATTATTATAATATTACTTTACCTTTAATTACCCTTCTAACTTTTAACCATGGTAAATAAAATTCAAAAGTTAGTATTCAAAAAAACTATTTTCATCCTATTGAACCACATTTGACTTAATGATGTCAACCATGGCTATCATATTTTTCAAATTCAGTTCACATAAATGGTAAAATTATATTTTATGAAAATTTTAAAATGTGTTTAGAAGGTTTGTAAAAGACGTTAAAATGTTCAATAAATATATTCATTTCTAATATTGTTATAAAATGACTTGAATGAGTTAAATTGGACTAATATAAGTATTATGTATCTATTTTTACTTTATAATTAATTTAAATTTAAAAATAACTATTTAAATAAAATTTTGGTTTTGAAGAATAATGTAGTGTTTTCACTATTCATCAAAAATTATATGTTTTCAGAAAAATACAAAAAAAAAATTAACCTAAACTAATTTTGATATTCTGAATCCAAAAATTATTTCCATTTTAAAAATTAATATTTATAAAATTTAAAAAATGGGGTATTACTATTCGTAACTGCTTTTTAAATGGATAGTTTGATTCTTTATGGTGTGCTAGAACTCGAAGCTGTGTATAACACAACCTATTGTATAATTCAAAGAGAACTGTATCATGGATGGTTGGGGTGTTACATTCTTCCCTCTTTAAAATAATTTCATCGTCAAAATTTCTAGAATATTACTGCATAACAAGATTTTGGTTGTTCTTCATCATAAGTTACTCAGGTTCCCACATTGAATCATTCATTTTATGGTTTATACAAGGAACATTTACCAGAAGATTCATCTATTTTCTCACCACTTGTTATCTAGTATCAAGAATTATGATTGGATCTTCACAATCAAACAAATAAACTTCTAGTTCTACATCTTCATCTTCATAGGTAGTATATGTGTTGGTTCATGCATTTATTTTCTCAATAGTGATACATGGAACACATCATGAACTCTGGAGAGACTTGTCAACATTGCCAAACGATAAGCTACAACTCTAATTCATTCTGTAATTTCAAAAGGTCAGATGTACCTAGGAATTATTTTACCATTCTTACTGAATTGTATAAAACCAATCCATGGATATAACTTTATGAAAACATGATCTCTAACTTGAAATTCCAAATCCTTCCATCAGTTATTTGCATAGATCTTTTTCCTACATTGAGCTGCTTTGAAAAAGGTTTGTATAATCTCCACCTTATACATTGTTTCCTAATCAATTTCTGGGATCATGCGTTTTCTCTCACCAACATCATCCTAATAAGTTGGTTTGTGACATCTCTTTCTATATAATGCTTTATATGGTTCCATCTGAACAGTTAAATGGAAGCTATTATTATAGTAAAATTCTAAAAAAGGTAAATACATATCCCACCTACCTTGAATGTCATATAAGAAAGATCTTAACATGTCTTATATGGTTTGAATAGCCTGTTCTGATTTTCCATCAGTTTGAGGGTGGTAGGTATTGCTCAAATCAAGTTCAGTATTTGGGGATTTCTGAACAATTTTCTATAATATTTTGTAAAACAGGGATCAAGATTAGAAACAATCAATAGGGGTACACCATGAAGTATTACAACATCATTAATATATATTCTAACTAAACATTAAAGTGGTTAATATTCTCTTAAAGAAAAAAATGTGCTAACATTGTAAGGTAATCAACAATGACCAATATTTGATTATACCTTCTTGGAGTCATTGGTATCCCCTTGAAAAATTCCATCATAATATCATCCCATTTCAAATCAGGCATGAGAAGAACTTACATGAATCCTCTAGGATGTTGAATTCTAGCCTTCACTTATTGACAAAACATACATCTTGACACAAAATTAGCAATCTCCCTCTTCATGTTTCCAAACAAAAAATATTCATTCAAATCTCTATACATCTTAGTATTACCATGGTGTATAGAGAAATTAGAGGTATGAGTATCATCCAACAATTTCCTTTTTAGATCATGTATATCAAGAACACAAAGACTCTTCCCAAATTATATCTTCATATAGTAATTCAATCAATATCCCATAATTCAATGCATTAAATTTATTTTAAAACACACCATCATCAGTTTGATAACTTTTTATTTTTTATAGTAAAGATGTTTTGGAGACTATTTGAAAAAGTATGTATGTTTCACCTTCCATGATTATTCTGATATTCAACTTTACTAGATCTATGAACATATGATCCCTTTAAACTATTATATTATTCAAAACTCTATAATTATTTCTATCCAAAAAATCTTCCACATTATTTTTGTTCCTCAAGCGGTATAGTATTGTTAAATCATAATCCTTGAGTATTTCATGCCTTTACATTTGCCTCAGGGTGAGTTCTTTCAATGAGAAAATATACTTCACAAACTCTTGTGATCAGTATATATCTCACATTTGTCACCATAGAGATAATGTCTCCAAATCATCAAAGCAAAGATTATAGCTACTAACTCATGATCATGAGTCAGATATCGGTGCCCATGAATATCTTTATATTTCATGATGCATAGTCAATAACATTATCATTCTGCATAAGGACACAACCAAGTCCATTCTTTGATGCGTCACTATAAATAACAAACTAATCATTCACCGAAGGTAGGGTCAATATAGGAGCATTGACTAATCTTCTCTTCAATTATTAAAAACATTCTTCAAACTCTTTTGTCCAAATAAATTTAACTCCTTCATGTGTGAGCTTGGGTAATGGGTTAGCCAATTGGGAAAAATATGGACAAAACTGTAATAGTAACCTGATAAAAAAATAAAACCACGTACCTAAATTATACTCTTCGGTGCTAAACATTATTTGATTGTCATTTTCATGGAATGATCAATAAATATTCTATCCTAAGAGACAATATGAACTATAAAAGAAGTCTCTGGAATCTAGAATTAACACTGGCTAAACATCTCATGTAATCCATTTCTTTTAAAAGTTTTTATAGTAGTGTGCATGTTATTTTCATGAACATAGTAAATATTAGGGTATAATAAGATATTATAAATAAATACCACTACTAAGTCATCAAAATATTAATTGAAACCTCTATTCCATAGATCAATGAAAACATAAGGTGAAATAGTCAGTCCAAAAGGCATTACTGTAAACTTGTAATGCAAATACCTAGTTCGAAATTATGTCTTTGGAATGTCATTATTCTTCACGTACAACTGATGATATCCAGATCCATGTTCCACTTTTGAAAAATATTGAGCTCCATCAAATTGATTGAATAAATCATCAATGAGATGTAGGAGATACTTGTTCATTATTGTTATAGCATTGATCTCCCTGTAGTCAATACACAACCTCATAGATCCATATTTCTTATTAATAAAAATTACATGGAATCCCCATAGAGAAATAGCAGGGTGAATAAATCATTTATAACTCAATTCCTCTAGTCATTTCTCCAGTTCCAATAATTCTATAGTGGCCATTTTATAAGGTGTCTTCGAGATGGGTTTTCAACCTGGAATTTAGTCAATGAAAAACTAAATTTCCCAATTTGGAGGATTTACATGTAATCCTCTAGAAAAATATCAACATATTCTTAAACAATAGGTAGATTATCAATTTTAAAATTTCTTTCCTCACCCATAGTTATTTCAATCCCTTCCACCCCAATAATAGAATTTATTAGAGTTACTAGGGGTGGATCAAGATGAGAATCACATGGTGATGTTTCTACTCTAAGGATAAGGGATTCCTTATCATCATTAAAAATTGTAACCTCCATATTCTTACAATAAATTTTCACATCATGTTATGAAATCTCATCCATATTGAAGATTATATCAAATTCAATCAGGGGATTGACAATATGATCAACAGATAAAGAATGTTTATATTCCATAATGGTAACTTATTGACAAAACATTGTTTCTATGATAATTCCATTAGGATTTTTGGATGAAAACTCAATTGATAAGTAAAATCATAAATATCCAATTTTCATGGAAAACATAGAAGATATCAAAGACTAAGTTGATCCAAAATAAAATAAAGAATTGGATAATTAAGAGGAAATTATTAAAGTACCTTCCACCACATCATTGGGGACTTCAACCTCAACAGCAGTGATTGTATAAGCTTGGTCTTTCTCCCTTGGCCTTTCCAAGGTAAGATTCCTTGATCCTTAGATAATTCATTTGTATAATTAACCATATCTTTAAAATTGTAGCATTGAACATTGAATGCCTCTTTCTTCCCCTTTCAATCACGATATTAGTGGCATTTTTCTCCACACTTGTAACAAACTCTCATACCCTTTATGAAAGTACAAGGGTGTTTCTTCCCACAATTATTATAGGATGGAAATCAACATGTCCCTTCTTCCCCTTATCTCCTTTTTAGAGTGTTTAGAGGATATCTTATTTTCTTTCTTTTATTTAAATTTATATGATTTAGAGAATTAATCTTATTTCATGATAGCACATGAGACTATATCTTCATACCATGAGAATGATTGTGCAACTAATGATCAATGGAGAAATGATTTTAACCCATAAAATAATCGATCAATATTACTTCTTGGTTTATTTTGACAATATACATCATTCCTTTCTAGCCTTGTAAAGTTCACCTCATGCTTTGCGACATTCTCATCCTCCTTTTCCCTCAAACTCAGAAATTTCTTTTCTATTTCTACTCAATGTTCACGGGTAAAATATTTTTCAAGAAAATCTCTTTAAAATACCTCCATTCCATATTTTATAATTTATTATCCTCAATTATGTTTTGAATTAATAACCACTAATGATCAACATCTCTTGAGAGGAGATAAAAATTGATGACAACTTTTTCCCTTTTCACAACTTCCCAATGTATGAAATGTTTTCTCTAAGGAACCTATCCATTTTTCAGCTTAAAATGTATTTTTACTCCCATTTATTATCCATTTTTGTTGTCTCATGAAGCGACCTAACATTATTCCTCCGCATTGTGGATAAAGGAGCACTATACATGTAAGGTTATTATTCATATCCTGAGGGAGTCTTCCCAGTATTGTTATAAAGAGTTCCACACCAGTTGTAACACCTGCCCCACAGTAATTATCTTGAATAAGAGGTTAATCTCTACATAGATTATGTGCGTTGATATGGTTTTACTTCCTTCCACTTGGTATCATTTCTATATAATGACACCCGCATGATTAGTTTATGAATAGCAATGCATAATTCCAAACATCTGAAATACATAACATAAATTAAACAGTTTATGAATATAATCCATAATCATAAAAATTTATTCTTTGGTGAATTATTTACTCATAAATCCATCATAATGTTTTGTAAATAAAATGTGAATTATCCTAAGAATACCCCCCCAGGAGTTTCAAACCACATGCAGAATAAGGCATGTTGTCATGTAACAGGATAACCTAAATCAATCCCAAAACTCATTGTTAGAGTTTTAACTCCTAGGTACATTTGTTCCAGAACCACATATACTTTTTGTATCCAGATAATAATGTATTTCATGGAAAAACCACATATTATCTATATTACCAAAAAAAGTTGGATGTTCTTCTATACCAATCCTCAAAGTCTATCTTAGGGTAATGTTCTCTAAAAAAATATTTTCTAAATCTAGATTCCAATGGTTGTACTAAACTTCATTTGATTCCAACTTTAATGCCGCAACCCAAGTTACCTAGTTGCGGTACATTATTTGATATCATTGGCATCATCACAAGAGATCATTCCTTGAATGACTGAGTAGTTTAATATCCTTGGAATTACTAGATACATTCATATGTTTTACATAAGATTATGAAATGAAAACAAGAAACATTATGTCAACTTTTAAGACACCAGTATCCCTTATCTTATCCTTATAGTTCTTTCATAATATACTTCTTCACATCTTGGGAAAAATAAAACATAAGAAAGGGATGAGCTCAGATGCTCAGAAAGGATAACAATGTAGTAGAAACTATCATAAATTAGAATAAAATTTTAAGGCAATATATATGACTAAAACACAAGGCTTTTAAGCAAAAAGTTTAGCATAATATGGAAAAGATAAATCAAATAATACCATTTACTTATTCACATGTATATTTTATTAGTTGAATAATCACATGTAATATCCATAGTTAATCATATGGTGAAGGAATGCATAATTCCAGTTCTCATAACCACATAGTCAATGCCACATGCCAAGACTACAAATAAAAATATTTTCATGGACTTGTTCCAAGACACTAGATTGTCTCATGAGGCCAACCAATGCATCGAGGGGCTATAACAGGCTCTTCCCATCACTTACTATGCCCAATTCATTCCTTATAAGAAAAGGGTAAAACATAACATAAACATTTATATTAAAATAACATATGAAATGTTAATAAATTAAACATAAAACGTGAATGAAATAAACATAGCACATCCACACTCAAAAAAAATTATACAACTATCAATATAATATTGAATATGAATCATAATAAATCATCTTCAATTAAACATAAATTCCAACTATATATGTTGACAAAGATGTAATCAATTAAAAAACTATTTGAGAGAAATATATATTTCTAAATTTAAATCATTTAAAAGGTGATTAATTATAAAAGAATTTTTTTTGAAAATATTCATATAATCATATAAGGTATGTTTTGAAGGTGTTATAATGGTATAAAATATCTGCACACGCTATATAAGTAATGAAACATTCTTTCCATAATTTTTAAAAAATGTCATAAAGTACCATGTTTGGAAAAGTATAAAAATATTCCTTTAAAAATAATATAAAATTTAAAAAAATATTATAAATGTATTTAAATCATATTATAGGAAATAGTAAAAATGTTTTGAAATATATTTTTAAGAAACATAGATGTGGATGATAAAGATGTCCTAGTAGATAGTTAAGTATAAATAAATTCAGATAATAAAAAGATTGTAAAATTAACCTTTAACTTGTACTTTTCTTTAGTAGAGGGTATGTTAAACTCTTATATAATATTTATACCATTTTTAATTATATAAGAACCACATACATAAATATGATTTCATATACGATCCTTTAATATTTCTTTGTTAATAATATTTCAATAGTATCGTTGTTTTAGGTGTTAACTGATTTGTATTATTTTATATTTTTTCTTATGTAAGTTGTGTTTTTTATGTATAGGATTTATTTTATTCATATACATAATGACATTATGTTCTTAAAAATTATTTTTTCAGAATCAAATTAAAATTATTCATGAATGGTTACTAAGGGGTATGAAATCTCATCACATCGTGGAGACCGTAAGCCATACACACGCACAAGAGACAATTCCATTATATTGACAGTGAAATGGTTTGTAATTGGATGTTAAATTAAATATAAATAATAATTAACATGTTATATTAATTATTTACATCAATTATACTCATTATTATACCATCCAAATAATGATGGGTTGAATAACAAACTACACCACGACGTGGAGACAGTATGTTGTACGTATATACGTATGGTAACTTTATCATTCATAGGATGGATAGAATAATGAATATAGTTGTACCATATTTATTATATCATAAAAATATGTAGAAGTCACTAATGTTATTATTTTTCTATGTAAACCAAAAATAAATAACAATTAAAAGAAAAAAATAACATTGAAAGAGGCAATGAAATAATTACCACTTCTTTGGGTGCTTCTTTTTTATTTGAATAAAAGGAGTCCTTAAAATGAATTAATGATAAAATTTAGGCCTCTAGGATGATTCGGGGGTAGTTTTTAAGACATTTGGGTAGGGATTGGTATAGCCAAATGGCTTTAGAGGTGTGAATTTAAGAGAAGTTGAAGTACCCTTGTATTTTTTTTTAAAACTCTATTATGCCAATTTTGACACTATTTGGTATTTGGTTTTTGTGAAAGTCATAAAAATTTATTACTTAGAAAAAATATATTGAATTAATCCTAACTTGTCATATCTAACTTGAAAATTCTTGTATGGAATCAAAACATTCAATTTACATTTATTTTAATATTTATAACATCAATTATTTTAATATTTCATTATTAAGGTAATTACTGCATCATTATTGTGTCATAAATAAATTTGATTATTTAATGTTTAAAAATAATAAACAAAATACCATGATGTTGTAAATATATTTATATTTCTAATTAATAATTGTTGAATAATTTATCTTATGTATAACCCTATGTTAATAATGGTTTATTTATTAATATTCAAATATAACACTTTTAGCTTTTCTTTAAATAAAAAATAATAAATGTACTAATCATACCCAAATGGATCAAAAAGGATAATATTTTTGTCATAAGGTTTATTTTGGTCAGAAAAAACATATCCAATAGAATTATGACACATGTTGGGGTAATTTTTATTATTATAGTAATATTTTTAACTTTTATTACCAAATTTACTTTTAACCATGATAAATAAAATTCAAAAGATACTATTAACAAAAATTATTTTCATCCTATTGAACCACATTCAACTTATTTATGAAAACCTTGTTTATCAGATTTTTGAAATTCAATTTATAGATGCGGTAAAATTACGATTTAATCAAATTTTCAAATGTGCCTTGAAGATGTGTAAAATACGTTAAAATTTTCAATATTTTTTATATCTAATCACATTATAAAATGACTCCAATGAATTATATTGGACTAATATAAGTATTATGAATCTATTTATACATTAAAATAAATTTCAATTACAAAATAATCATTTAAATAAAAAGTTATTTTTAAACAATAATGTGGTTTTCTTTCACTATTCAAAAAAATTTTGAATATATTTAGAAAAATACCAAAAATTCACCCTAAACTAATTATGATATTAAAAATCCAAAAAAATTCCATTTTGAAGAATACAATTTATAAAATTTGAAATATTGGGAATTAATATTCATAATTACTTTTTAAATTTCTTGTTAGATTGGTCATGGTTTGCTAAAACTTAGAGCCACAAACAGTGCAAGGTTTTGAATTATTCAATGATAAGTGTATCATGGATGCTTGGAATGTTACATTATTTATGTACTCAAAGGAGTTAATATGTGTTGATAGATATTATATTAATCCTTTAGATTTGTGTAAATAAACATTTAACGTGTCCTTAATTAATTTTAGTTGAATTAACATTTTTATAATTGTTTAGATGATGTTTTATGCTAATTTGAGGTAGTCTAGATTTTTAAAAATAAAAAATGTATGAATAACTTGAATATCAGCCTTATTAACCAGTCTCATACCATTTTTAGGAAAAATTTCAACAAAAATATTTAAAATCCCATTGATTAGAAATTGTAAAAGTGTTTGGTTGGTTAAAAATAATATTTATAAAATTAAATATATGATATAGGAAAGGCCAAAATGTGATACATAACTTCTCTTCAAAGATAAATAATATCCTCTAGTATCATACTTGAGGGTCTATAAGAATTACTCTAAGAATATTCATGATTAATACAGTGATAAACAATAATAAGTCTTTGGGTCCACATCAAGAAAATATTAATTATGAAGACACTTAATATTATATATAAGATTCCAAAGAATACATAAGAATATTTCTGTGTAATTTAGGATTCTCTATGGTGATTTATAAAAGTCATATGTGAATTTAAAAAGATAAAAAATATCATTTTTATTTGAAACTTAATAGTAAATATTTATTTAAATATGAAACATAAGATTAATTTGGATAATCCAATATTATTTTTAAATGAATAAATAGCATGATGATTGATAAAATAATCCATAATTAATTACATGATTTGTGCTAAGATTATAAGAGGAGGATTCTCACCATGAGATGAAAATTTACACTATAATATTATTTTTTATGATAATACATATATGTTAAATATGAAGTGTGATTTGTAAAATCTTGGAGGAAAAATATGAGTTGATAACTATATAGGAATTAAATGAGAAGATCAGGATATAGTTATTCAACAATATTATAGGAGGATGGAATACCAAAGTTTGTTTCCATATCCATGACTTACTGAGCATTATTATTAGACTATATTTGATAGAAAATGAATAATAATTTTAATAATAAGATCAAGATTATAAATAATTTTATTTCTTTGTATTTTAATTATAAAACATTTTTATGCCATCATACCAAGTCTATGACAAAGAAGATATGTTGATGAAAAAAATGGTGAATGAAAAAACGATACCATTGATGTGTTACTATTAAATAACATAGGTATTAAGGTTTTTAAGAAGATTGTGATACAGAGATATCCAACGCTAATATAATAGAATACCTTGTTATTTGTAGAAGAAAAATCAGAGAATATAAATATAGTGGACGGTGTATATTATTTTTTGATTAATAATAAATTATTCATTAATGTTATTGAAATAAAAATAGAAATGTATCTACAAAGAGATTATTCTATCATAGGAAGAAGATAATACCCATTGAATATATTTTATTATAATATTGATCTTAATCTAATAGGATCCAACTAAAATTTTCTTTGAATAGAGGATGAGGATCTATCAAATTTCCATGAAAACATCATGTGGGTTCCTATAGATCTTGATGTTTCCATGCATTGTAATCAGATTAGTTTCAAGTTTGACGGTTCGTGGACATTATATTACCCTTGCTAGGTCCAGATAATAAAATATTTGGTCTGTTTATGTGTTATATGTGCTACCAAACATGATGTTCTACCCACACAATGTGATTCATCCATATAAATATATATAATATTTTTACTCACTAGTATTTTGAACTTTATTACCTAAACTAAGATTCAATGATAGGTTAAATATTAATATCTATTCAATATAATAAAATAATATTTAATAATAATGTGTTTAAATTGAAAATACTTATCCTCATTATTTCAATACTTCTCAGTGTGTCTTCACTGATCTTTTATATCAATACTTCACATCAAAGCACCGGGTTCTACCATTAATTATATTCTTTATAAATCAATGTTTTTGGTTTTGTTTTTTATTTTTTTGGAAAATAATTATGAAGTAATAATATTATTAATTTTGTGAGTTTCTTATGAAAAAAATTTGCATGATATATTTAATAAGATAATGAAAGAAAATAATAAATGAAAAGTAAATAAATTAATGAAGGATTCATCAAGATTTGATGTAAAAAAAGATTTAATAATAATTATTGGTAAAAAATGAGGAGAAAATTCTATTATACCAATATATAATTATCCTATTGAATAATAATCTTTATTATATGATATGAATTCATCCCATATATATAAGAAGGATAAAAATGTAAAGACCCGGATTTTTCCATGTAATGTTTATTTAAAAATATATGTTATTATTAAGAGTCTACAAAAATTGACAGCGCATGATTCCGAGGCTTGGTGTACCCATAATAAATTTCAGAAAATTATTTATGGTACGTTCAATAAACATAGGGGTGGAATTTTCTATCTTTTGAACCAGTGCTCAGATTAAAAATCTGAGGGCACTGTTAAATCTACAATGCCAAGATTCTCTTAACGGAGGCCTTATTTTGACTACATTAGGGTGGGAGAAAAAGTTATATTTGAGTCATTTAAAAGAATAATAAAATAACAATTTCATTTTATTTCTCTCTTTTTATTTTCCTCCAACAGACAAGCAGTGGTGGCGGGAGCACCGAAAAGTCAAGAAATTAAATGGCTTGACTCCTCTTTATTGCTGTAACCACACCATTTGAATTAGAATGGTTCCTTAATTAAATGAACCCCATTAATTCCATGTGCATTACTCACCATCCCTCTCTCTTATTTATATTGATCTTGGGGTAGAGTGTTGGAATGACTTCACCCAATGATAAAGATCTAAAAAAGTACCATGACACTAACCACTTGGAGGACAAGGCCGATCATGCGAGCAGTGAAGAGTGCCACAAAATCATGAACCGACGACAAAGAAGAAGGGGGGTTCTGTTGATCGTCATCAGTAAACGACCTTTTCAGGTATGGGGATTATTTTGAAGCTGTCTTTGATGAATTAAATTTCCCTCTCGCTTGATATAATGTAACGTGGAGGGTGTGGGCCAAACAAACAAGGCCCAAACCTTTCTCTACTTTTTTCTTAATGTGATATTTGGGAACAATTTCCAACTCAGCTATATCACAAAAATGGATGGTCGTGCTATTAGGTCGACAACACGGGAGATCCGTAGGCACAGATGGCACCAAGAACAGACACTAGAGTATGCCCAGTGACCAGAGGAAGAAACCCCATGTGTGCCATGCCACCGATGACCGACAGTGGCTGGATAAGACCCACAACAGCAGGTCGTGGTCGGTGGAAGGAAGCACGCGATGACGCAACACAGTGGCTGAAGGCGGCCGGCCTGAGCCGGCCGTGTAGAAAAAGTGAGGCACCTTCAGGCACCACATGCAAAAGCGACTGTGGTAGGAAGGAGCGGCGCGGCCCATGTGGCGCCGCATTGGAAAAATCCTAGTAAGCCAAACCAGCGACCATTAATTGCGCTGAGGAAATGTCCCACAGACTGGTGAATTCCCTCGCAAGCGTGGGGGCAGTGGGATACAACGGTCCACCTCTGGGCGGACCGAACCGACACGGGCTGGCCAAGCAGACCGAACCTACCCAGCGCGCTGGACCCATGAGTAGGCTGGGATGTACCCGCCTAGCAGGTCGGTCCAACTACAGCCCCAGACAAAGAACCAAATTTGGCTGACCTGACGGGATAGACCCAGTGAATTGGGCCGACTTTTTACGGGCCGGACCCAGCTGAGGTTAGGTAGACCCTAGGACCTGTTGTGTTAGGCCGGTCTAACCGGGTCGGACTAAGCACTGACCCAACTTGTCCTAGAATAAATAAAATTCCCTAAATGATAAACCAAGTGTCTGATTGGAATTCCTTCAGTGGCGTTGGGTCCCCTTTTAAGAAGCGGTACATTTAGCATATTTTGGTGGTCTTGAATGAGCTAGGCCATACCAAGGTGTGATCACTCCTGTTTCACAGAACGGTATGGAACTAACAGACCATGCATCCTGTTGACGCACCATCTTTTGTGTTGCAAACCATAGGATGAGGCATTCCTTTTGAAATACTCCACGAGTGTTTTGGAGAATGTTGGAGTATGACCGATTTGGATCGACTCCAAATCCAACTGGGCCCTTATAACTAAAATGAAAGAAACTTAAAGACCGGTAATCTAGATGACGTGTCATATTTTGCGTTGGTACCCTTATGATTTGATAGATCACCGGGTTACTTCTTCGTGGTACTTAGTGCTGGTTGAAATGTGACCGATGGACTGGGGAGTAGTTCTCCTAGAATCAAGTGTGATATGAGCGAGAATCCAGTGGACGGTAGTGTGGAAGAAGTTGGAGACAGATCATACTGATGTTAGTACCGAGTGATCCTGTGTGGGTTAGAACCCATTAATCCAGTGTGGATCAACACCTCGAGACCCGATTAGGAAAAACCTTAGAGTGTCCATTCATGGATCAGAAACATACAGATCCTATGTGGGTTAGATCCAGTTTGGGTCAATGAAAGACGATCTTTTTTGGGTGAGTGCATACCGATCCTGTATGGGTCAGATCCTGTGTGGGTCATTATGGGGGTATGTACATATCGACTTTAGGCAGGTCGGATCCTGTTTGGATCATTACAGGGGTTAGTACCTATCCACTCTAAGTGGGTCAGATCCTGTGTGGGAAATTTTGGAGGTTAGTAATTATCGATCATGTGTGGTTTAGACTCTGTATGGTCAGAAATAATGCCTCTTGATAGAATAAAATGATCTAGCTTCATGTATAATCATCTGTAATTCTATAATTCACTAATACCTGGTTTGAGCTGAGACTCTGTTTGAGCTGTATCTATTGTTTTGTTATTTGTGATTACAATCATGTTTGTGGTTTGTCATTTTGGCATTTGAGACCATCAAGGGTATAGAGTTCCCTACTGATAATTGTTATACTCACCCCTACACGGGATTCACCGGCACCTTGTTGTGTCTTCTGCGGATGACGAGAAATTTGAATGAGACTTGAGGGAGAAAGGATTAGGCGGTACACAGAGGGGACATGATGACATGGAGAATTGTGTAAAAGATCTTTACTTACCCTTCAAGTAGAAACCTTTGTGGATGATCCAAGTGAGATTTTCTTTTGGCACTTGTATTTGTACTTTTCAGTTGGGCTTGTATTCTGAGCCCTTTATTTTCAGTACCTTTTTTACTACAGTAGTTTACTTTGTGGTTACATCTTGTCATGTTCTTGGACAATGTTTTTTCTAATAGTTTAATGGAAATGTCTTCTTGATATAGTGATACTCTTTTTTGGTTCTAGTCTCCAACCCCGAGCCTATGGCAAGCGGGCATGGGGTAGTCATGTAACGGGCCCAGGGGACGGGTCATGACAATTCTGTATCAAAGGAGTCGGTTAAACTGAAGAACTAGGACTCTGATCTTTTTTTAATGGACCAATAGTGTTAAGTGTTTTGAGTGTGGTTTTCAGTTTAGGGAATCCTGTGTGGGTGTGACGGTCGACATATCCATACACCAGGACCCTAAATTCTGATTTTTGACTCAATGCACAAAAACACTGATTGCATGTTTTTTGGAATTGTTTTTACTTTTGATCTATTTGAGTTTGCTTACTAGGTATAACTAATTATTGTTTTGTACCTATTTTCTTTTGGATTCTACCACATAGACAGCCAGCCAGGATTCCCGGGATAGTACACGATGACGGCCCACTAAGCGATGAGGCCTCCCTGTAGGGCCCTCATACAGCATTAGAACCTTCGAGCGGTGTACTGGCAGCACCACTACCTATTGGACATCCATCTCCACCAGCCCCACCAGAAGACGTTACAGGAGGAATGAGCGCATTGCTCAAGTTTCAGGGGTAGTGTCCTTGGAGATTTCGAGGTGAGATAGATCCATATGCAGCTAAGGGCCGGATGGAGGATGTGGCCAGAGTTTTTTTCTTGGTTGGGACACCAACCAACCTAATGGTGATCCCAACTGACAGTATTTTCCATGGATCAACATGGAGATGGTGGAGCCTGATTCTCTAGACACACAACAAGGTGGCTGTCACCTAGGTAGATTTAAAGGGAATTTTGAGGGCAGATTTCATCCCAACGACTCTACGATCTGTGCATATTCAGGAGCTCCTACACTTATAGAAGGGTATCCTGACCAGGGCCCAGTACTCGATGAGTTTCACCGACCTCTCATGATATTCTACCAAAATGGTCCAAGACCCTTTCATCAGGTCCCATACATTTGATAAGGTACTCAAAAAGGTGATATGAGCATCAATGACATCTATCAGCATCCGGAGGCATGTTGGAGTGATCGTGAGTGAACTCTTGGTGGAGAGTTTCCTTGCTGAGTAGACCTTGACATCAAGACCCACCATTAGGCGACAAATTTTAGAGTCATCAATGGCTAGTAGTAGGTAGATGATACAAACATCCAAGCGGACCAGACCTTCTAGTGAATGACATCTGGACGTAGGGTCGGAGGTGAAGATCTCGCAAGGCAATGAGGGTCTATTGGGAGGTAGGGTGTGCTTTATGTGCGCTGGGTAGTGCTACATGGCTCGTGACTTCCTGCCCCACTATAACGACGATCATCATATGGTTGAGGGAACACCAATGCAGAGGTAGAGATTCATGAGGGGAGGTCCTCAGGGCATTGAACGTGGTAGAGGATTTGGTCGTGTAGTTGGTGGTGGAAGATGGTCAAGGTTCTACCACAACCACCTCCAGGTGGTCCACCACAACCATAAAGAGCTGGAGGATAGGGATGAGCACAACTACAAGAAATAGAGGCCTATGACCACAGTACTCTGGAGATGATTAGAGGTACGGTCTGTGTCTATTCCACTGTAGCAGTACTAATAATATTCTCAGGTTCTAGTCACTCTTTAATTTACACGACACTCACTCAGATCTCAGAGATTCCGATGGAGTCTTTGGCTCAATCCTTACAATTAGAGACTCATATGAGAGAAGATTCGATGATTATACACTGGTGCTAGCAGTGTGAGCATACTGTAGGAGGCGAGATCTTTGGCTAGGATCTTCTAGTAGTGGCTTCGAGGCCTTATGATGTCGTCTTGGGTATGGACTGATTATCCACAGTCCATGATCATATTTATAGTATTAGGAGCAATGTGTGGTGTGTCCGTGTTGATGGAACAAGGTTTTCCTTCACCGGAGAGAAGGGAATCTTTTCAGCACAGGATGGAAATACCTAGAAGAGGGTGTAGCCGATCAAACATTAGTTGGCCATCCTTAACCTCTAATAATTTGATGATGATAGTCTGAGCTATCCTGTAGTGGTGGACCAATATGCTGATGTCTTCCCTGATTATGTTCTAAGACTACCTCCTCACTGAGAGGTGGACTTCTACATCGACCTATTCCTCAGGACAACACCAATATATACTCCAACATATCGAATGGATCACATGAAACTTCATGAGTTATGTGTACATCTGGAGGACTTATAGAGGATGGGGTTTATAAGGCCCAAGATTTCACGGTGGGTAACCCTGATTTTGTTTGCCATGATGGCAGATGGGAGTTTGTGGCTCTATGCGGATTACCGGTGCCTGAACTACGTGACTGTGAAAAACAAGTATCTACATAGGATAATTGATGATATTTTTAGTCAGCTGAAGGGATCTCCTTCGTTTTCGAAGATATACCTCAGATCAAGCTATCATCAACTCATGGTACGAGATGAGGATGTGTAGAAGAAGTCCTTTAGATGTTGGTATATCCATTATGAGTTCTTGGTTATAACATTAAGCGTGACCAACGCCCCTTTAGTTTTCACGGGACTCATGAACAGAATCTACCATCCATACCTCAATCTCATTGTGGTGGCCTTCATTGACAACACCTTTGTGTACTCAGTGATAGAGGAGGACAATGCCTATCATCTGATGATAGTACTGGATACACTCCAAGAGCACCGACATTATGGTAAACTCTTGAAGTGACAGTTTTGAATATAGGAGTTCCACATTGTGGTACACGTTATCTCGAAGGCTGGAGTAGTATTTGATCTGGAGAAGATAGATATTGTTCCTTATTGGGAGGTACCCAGGAGTGTGAACAAGTTGTGGAGTTTCAAAGGGATGGCAGGGTATTACCGGAGATTCGTACCTTACTTTTCCTGAGTTTCTGCTCCCCTTTCATCATTGATGAAGAATGAAAATCCCTTCATATGGATAAATAGATGCCAAAAAAGTTCACAGGATCTGAGGAAGAGACTAATGAGTGATCCCATCATGAGGCTACCAGAAGAGGGCATTGGGTATGTAGTGTACTATGACATGTCATGGACTAGACATGGATTTGTCCTGATGTAGGAGCGAACAATTTTCGATTATGATTCAAGACATCTACGAAAACATGAGAATAACTACTCTATACATGACTTGGAGTTAGCATCAGTGGTCATAGCCTTGAAGATGTGGCGACACTAATTGATGGGTGATCATTTTATAGTATACTCTGATCAAAAGAGCCTTAGGTATATCTTCTCAAATAACGACGTAAACCCGAGACCATGAATATGGCTAGTGTTCCTCTAGGACTATGACTTACATATAGTATACACTCTTGGGATGGGGAATGTAGTGGTAGACACACTCAGTTGGAGGTCTAGTTTATAGCTACTAAGTGAGGAGACATAGTATCTAGTCGTGTTGCAGATATTATTTGTAGATAGATAAGGATCAACATACCTACAGTCTCTGATTTTCACTCCCCGACTTCTTTTCCAAGTTAGGGAGGCATAGTTTCGGGACATTGACTGTGTGGCTCGATGTGATTAGATACACAACGGAAAGACACCTGATGGATTTTCTAAAGTTGGGGAGTAGGTCATCATCTTTATAGGATGCACCATGGTCCTTGTGATGTTATGGGAGGAGGTTTTGAGAGAGTTCCGTCCATCCCCTTTGTCAGAATATCCTGGTGTGGTAAAGATGTATTAGGACCACCGACGTCAGTACTGGTGGCCAGGGATGAAAAAGTAAGTGGAAGAGTTTGTTTTACGATGCCTCATATGTCATCAAGTGAAGGCAAAACATTAGGTTCCAATAGTATTAGCACATCCACTAGAAGTACTAGGGTAGAATTGGGATGGCATATAAGGATCCTTCCTTAAAACATTACATAATCATGAATTAAATGAATAATTCACATTGAGGATCTTTTCAAGTTTAGAGTTTTAGAGAATTAAGACATAACTATTATATCTCAATGATTACAAAGTAGACACATCTACTCAGTTTCATCTTTTTTCACAAAATAAACACTCATGAACAAAAGATTCATGTATAGTTCCATGTTTTAGACGGCATGACATTTATTTGATCCCATCCTTGACCCTATTCCACTTGATGTCCTGTGAAAAAAATTTCAAAAACATGGGATGACCATAAGAATCTCTATAAGGGATACAAAGAGAAAGAAAACATTAGATCATAAGTATATACATAATATAATTTTTTAACATATCACATGAAATCATTATATTTGCGAAATACATATAGAAATCATAAAACATAAAGGTATTTTGAGGAATTCATAACATTCTTATGTAGGGAGTAACCCATATGGTTACGTATGGAAAACCCATCACAGTATATTCCCCAAATATCATCAGAGAAACCCTAGCATTTAACTCCTTCACATTACCCAATGCATTGGAGAGCTATATCGGGCTCACCTGCAATTATTTTATCATGGAACCACCCGAATTTAGAAACAATGCCCGTGAACCATAACAAAATCATATCACATAAAACATGCATAAAAAAACATAACATTTCCACGTTTCAATCACAAGATATTAATACAACACATTGATGTAATCAAAACATTATCAAAACGATTTTCAATACCAAAATCAAATAAAAGTAAAACATGGTATTTATTTTTCATTTAAAAAAAGTTATGGCTTGTAGAGGAAGCCGAAACTCAAATAATGGTCACAGCGGCAGAGAATTCATTGTTGCCGCATACGTAAGACAAAAATATCCCTTTTGTCGTTTAGTAAAATGCTTCGTGTAAAATGATTCCTTTTGAATGAAATTAAAATTCAAAAGGTTTTATTATAAAACTTATAAATGAAGGTCATATATATATTGAAGTATGCCTCAATGATAGGAGATTGATACGAAGTCCCGTAGAAAGACGGTATTGTTAGATTAAGGATAAATCAATTACATAATTATGTGTGACAAATATATATACACCCAATATAAGTGGATATTAAGTGTAAAAAATCAGAAGACTTTCCCACATATTCATAGTATGGCATAATCAAGAAGTAGAGGTTTATCCAAAATAATTGAAATTGGGTTAAGAAGTTCCCGTACCAAAATTCGACAGCCTAACAACGTCACATTAAAATTAAGATAATGAGTTGATGAGAGATATAAAGGTTATCCCATCACTTGGACATAAACTTTATTGCAATACGGATATATAGGAACATATCCCAACATTAAGAATATGTAAATTAAAAGACCTAATAAAAAGAAGTCTTTCAAAAAGAGGAGGGTGAAAGGTTTCCTTACCGACTTTGGTAACTTTTGAAACGTACACCCCATGAAAGAAGGACTATACAATGATGATGTAAATACCAATAAAAAAAGTATATTACACAAAGAGTATAATAATGGGAAGTACATACACCACTCAATGGAGATAGTGACATATATATCATGAATCTCACAAGAATAAATAGTGAGATAGAACCCCTTACCTCATTGTAATAAATCGAGTCATATGAAAAAAAAGATAATATGAACCAAATGAATCACATAATACCATGAATATAAATAGAATCATGATAAAATATATCAAATGTAAGTACAAAATACACTACATGCAATAAATAATTGGCAAACAATGGAAGTCTCACGGAATTAAAAGTGAGATACAAAATTCCCTTACCTCAAGTTTGAATTGCCTCGTTCGTTTCTTAATATTCCTGAATAATAAAACATGGTCAATTAATAACTACATAAGGACTTCCTTTGAATAATATTATTAAATTCATATCATATATTATCATGTTATAATAATTAGTTAATTAGGGAGTTTAGATCATACTTTTTGTCGATGTTCGGTACATAAGTCAAAAATGAACTTGTTTGAAGAGAATTGTCCATGTAGTAATAATTACATCATCTCCATAATAGTTTTAATGATTTAAATATCATATATATCCATTATATTTTTATTTTATAATAATCCATAATATTTGGATATAAGAAATGAAATGTACCATTCATGGAGACGGTAGGTCGTACATACGCATGGATGCTACATTCATTTTTTGTCCTATTATTGGATGTTAAAACTAAATTAGAAATAGATATATTATAATTATAGTATAATATATATATGTTATATTTGTAACATAATTTCATTAATTACATTCTTTATAAATTCAATGTTTGGCACGAACGAGTCACATCACTTGAGGGGGTGGTAGTCTACACTTCCTCAGATGAAATTATCCAAGTTCCACAACATGAAAAGCATAAAGGTATGTTTTAGATATAAAATACAGAAACATAGAGTGGAAATAAATTTAATATATATCATATATAAATATAGTTCCATCATAATTTCCACCATGGAAGGTTTTAAATGAAGATTGAACAATCATCGTTTCGTGAGGCATTAATTCTCCTCCCACAGAAATAATATGTTATTTAACGATTAGATGGATGTGTGTGTAAGTGTAGGTATAATCCTTATCATAACAAAATTTTAGTATATTGAGGACAATGGTGTTATTATGGGATAAAAAAGTAAGATGATAGTTGTTAGTGAAGAAGGAAAATAAAAGAAAGAAACTTGAGAGAAGACATTACCTCTAAATTAGGTAACTCGTTATGATTTGAGTGAAAGGCCTCCTTGGAAAGACTTCTACCCAAAGATAGGATTCTAAGAGTTATAGAGGGAACTAGGGAGATAATATTAGCATAATTTTTATGATCCAAGGGATGGAGAGGTGTGGGTCAGGGGGTAGAGGTCGGGACCTTTTATAAGAGGGAGGAGGGTCACTTTTGGAAAGTGTTAAAATGTTACTTTATTATAAAATGATTTTAGGATTTTAATGGTCACACAGTGATATATTCTGAGTATAAGGTGATAAGGTTTCGAAATACACCCATCCAAGAAGATTTTATACAAGTTCATGTCTTAGATTTTACCTTATCTTCTCATCTTATTAAATCGTTCATTAATGAGGTAATCACTACATCATCATGGTGTCATTAATAAATTTATTTATTTAATGTCTTAAAATTATAAAAAAATTACCATGATCCATGAAATCATTTTATCTTTAAAATTAATATTTATAGTTTAATGGATCGTTTATTTAAGTAAAATTATAATTGTTTTACTTATGATATACAAACCTTTGTTATATTTCTCTTCTTTTTTAAAATATAATATCATAAATGTCACTACCACAACCATGTGACTCCATGGGCCCTAAAGCATGGAAAAAATCTTTCAATGGTCGTCCATGACTCAAAAAAGTGAATTAGGACACATGTTGGGGTCATTTTATATTATAATGATATTATTTTATTATCCTTAACAACCCGATTACTAATTAATCACGATAATTAAAGATAATTACCGTCGTTACTATTCATAATGTCCAAAAACAAAAGAGTAGTAATTAAATAATATGGAACATTTGATCACCAATATGTAATCCATTTTACCAAATTCCAAACATATAAATTTCAGTAATTAATTTAAAAATAATTCTTGTTGTCAAAACCAAAGACAGGTTTTTCAGAAATAAAATTTATGAAAATATTGACTTGTTTTTGCATCCAATTTAAAAGTGAAATTACTTTCAAGGAACAAAATTGTATTAAGTGATAAAAAATTAATTCAATTAAAATTTAAATCTATTTAAAAGGACCATCTAACTATATAATTAGATTTTATGAAAAAGCAGTTTTGAAGTAAAATGCAGTATTTTTTACTATTCATGGAAAATGAACATTTGTCAGAAAAATATAAAACATTTATACAAACTAAATTTGATATTCCAAATTAAAAAATGATTTCCATTTTAGCAAATTTAAAACATAGAAGTTTCATTAAATAATTTTATAATTAATTCCCGCTGTCAAACCAAATAACCTGTTTTTATAAAACAATATCTATCAAATGATTGACACATGTTTATGTCCAATTTCAAAGTGAAATTAATTCCAATGACCACCATTGGATTAAATGTTAAAAATATATTTCAAATAAACTATAAAACCAATTAAAAATATAATCTATCCATGTAAATAAATTAGATTAAAAGGATGATTTGAATTAAAATACAACATTTTAACAATTCATTAAAAAATGAACATTTTCTGAAAAATTAAAAAAATTTACACAATGTAAATTTTGATGTCCCGATTCTATAGAAGGATTTTATTTTGTCAAATATAACATACGAAGTTTAAATAAAGTAGTTTTAAAAAGGTTTCTCTACCAAAAGGCGGTTAATCAACCTTTTAAAGAACATTAGAATATTTGTGCTTACAGTCGAATTCTTTTCTTATTTTAAGCCTCTAACTTTTATGGATAAATGTAAAAATATTTTACAAACATATATAATCATTTTGTAGTTATTTCTGTTCATTAACTCCATTACAAAGGCTTCGAATTTACTACCATTTTAAATATTATTATTATATTATTAGTGTGTATCGTAAGAATTCAAAGAAACTCATTGTTGTGTATTGGGTACGCCATCTAACATAACATCCACTTTAAAGTGATATTAATATTTTATTCAAAATTATTAATAGTTATGAAAATTTCATATTCTTTATTGAACTGGGATGTTACATCCTTCCCCCCCTTTTGCAATTCTGTCCTTGCAATTTTAAAAGTGTTCTTGGAAACATCATTGAAAGTCCCAAATCTGAAAAAGAGTCCAAAAAACATTCATTTTAAAAGAATAAAAGAGAATTACAAAGGTCACCAAAGGTCTAACATACTACGATTACATGTATAAAAACATGGATATGGAAGAGAAAAAAAGGGTCATGTTCTGATTGAGAGTGATAGAAAATATGTCTAGGATAAACTTACCACCAGAAAAAGACAAACATGTGATGGGTTAAACGATATTTGATTCCCCATTAGGAAAATTTAACAGACCAAATTTTTGTTTTAAGTTACTTTTAATTGAAGAATTTATTTATGAGCATGAATAAAACATAAGGAAATAGACGTACTTGTTATATAGACTTTCATCTCTTATAATATTTCATACACAAAATCATAATTTCTCTAAAATATGAATATTTAGGATGACTTGTTAACATTAAGAGTGCTATAATCAACTTCTTGATAGTCACCTAACCCAAAAAAATGAACTATATATTTCCCATGTCATTAGACTATAACTAAAACCAGAATTGTTAGTACATGATTAGATAATCCACAGAAGGAGAATCCTTTATAAAAAGAAATATTACTCTTCTTCTCCAAAATTCAAAAAAATAACCCAAGGTTCAATAAAGACCATTAATTAAATAGTTATCCATAAAATTCTTCAATGTAATCCAAACTATGATTGAAACTCAAATCTCTAAAGAATTTAATCACATAGTCTTCCAAGATAACTCTTAACATTTATCTCCAAATAACATCAGTTACTCTTAAAGTCTCATATTTAATGTAATTAACCTAATCATAAATCCTTTATTATCAGTCAATCATTTCCATAGATAACCCAAAATCAACTTATTATTGATTTATAAAATCATCAAACTAAAAATAATTTTTCATAATAACCAGTGACTTCACATAGTCTAGTGGTAGGTGATAAATACAAGTTGCACTTTGGTTGTGGGTTTGATTCCCATAGCTTCGTCCGACATGACGAGATGTCATACGGTTTGCGTGATGTCCTTTTTCAAAAAATATATAATTTTATAACATTCCAAAAATGAGATAAATGAATAAAAAATAACCATAACAGATTTTAAACACAAAGGTTATCTAATAACATTCATTTTGCATCCCAAAATTTATTAACCAGTAATTGCCTCAAATTCATGGATCATATAAACCCAAATGGTTCTTTATAACTATATCCACAAAAGAAAAGATAATTATTCCTTGAATAATATTTTAATATATCAATCATCCGGGTTACATATACTATAAAAAGTATTCAAATGTAATCTCATCATCAAAAGAGCCTTAATACTTTTAAGAATTTCACTATCCTAAAATCAGTCATAACTCTTGTATCCCATATTTTTTGAATTCTTACTCATTCAACATTCTTCATGATCCATTAACCATTTCTTTCCATCTTATTCTAAAATTCATCTTTCTTACAAACAAAATCATGAATTATATCCTAATATTATATAATAGAAAGACATATGTTAAGAAATAATCTATACCTTTTATTGGTCATTGAAAGTTTCTTCATCTAGAATCGGAATGGCATTAGGTACTGGTAAAAAAATATTTGTACGATATTGGTGATCCCATTCCAAAAACTTCCTCGTAGGACATGTGTTTTCATAATGACCATGCACACCACATTTAAAACATTCAATTTATACATCAAAAATTACATATTTCCCTTTCTTAGATTCAAAAAGATGCCTACTTATTCCATGAAAGGTTCTTGATTTATGACCTTCATTTCCACATCTATAGAATCTTTCTGTCCCTTTGAAACATTTTCCTATGTGTTTCTTTCCACATCTTTGAGACATAGGTTTTTTAACATACTTTCCTTTAGTATTATTACCTGAAATTATATAGGAATTTGTTTCTCACATATATGATGTCTTATAAAAATAACTAAGGTTTAGATGGTAAATTGTGACTCCAGATTGTTAGTTGAGAATAACCACTAGAGTTCTCATTACATCTCTCATATCATTCAGTTTCTCATTCAAAAAACCGTCATAGTATTCTTCACATCCACTTTTACTTTGGTGCCTTATGGATCTAAACATTACTAAAAGTAATAAGTTCAGTGTGAGTATATCAGTAAAATAATCACTTAATACTAAGATATAAATATTCATGTTATCATAAACTCATTCAGTTTATCTAAAAAACTATGACTCTTTCTGAAATCCTAACCATTATAGTAATGTCACTTGTGCTTAAAGTATACCCTAACCTCTAAATTTATCTAAACCTCCCTTTGATACCAACAATAAGGACCCGACCTTAAAACATTACATAATCATGAATGAAATAAATAATTCACATTGAGGATATTTTCAGGTTTAGTGTTTTAGAGAATTAAGACATATCTATTACATCTCAATGATTAAAAAGTTGACACATTGACACAGTTTCTATTTTTTCACAAAATAAATACTCTTGAACAAAATAATCATGTCTAGTCCCATGTTTTAGACAACATGACATTTCCTTGATCCCATCCCTAACCCTATTCCTCTTTATGTCCTGTGAAAAACATTTCAAAAACATCGGATAAGCATAAAAAGCTTAGTAAGGGGTACAAAAAGAAATAAAACAGTAGATCGTCAATATATACCTAAAATAAGATTTTTAAAATATCTCATGAAATCTTATGATTTTTGAAATACACATAGAAATCATAAAACATAGAGGTATGTTGTGGCAATTATAACATTCTTACATAGGGTGTAACCCTCATGGTTATGTTTGGAATACACATCACAGTATATTCCCTAAATCTCTTTAGAGAACCCTTAGAATTTAACACCTTCGCATTACCCAATTAATTGGAGAGCTATCTCATTCTCACCCGCCCTTTTTTTATCACAGAACCACCCAAATTCATAATCTATGCCCATGACCAATAACATAATCATATCACATATAACATGCATAAAGAAAACATAACATTTACATATTTCAATCACAAGATATCAATACAACACATTGATGTAATCAAAAAATTATAAAACCCATTTTAAATACCAAATTAAAAAAAGTAAAACATGGAATTTATTTTCCATTTAAAAAAAATTATGGCTTTTAGAGGAAGCCGAAACTCAAATCATGGTCATGGTGTGGGAGAAGTCGTTGTTGCTCCATAAATAAGAAAAAAACCTTCATTGTGTCATTTACTAAAACACTTCATGTAAAATCATTACTTTTGAATGACATTAAAAGTCAAAATGGTTTATTATACAACTAAAAAACTAAGGTCATAAATAAATTGAAGTATGCCTCAACGAAAGAAGATTGAGATGAAGTCCCATACAAAGATGGTATCCTTAGATTAAGGATAAATAAATAACATAATTATGTGTGAAAAATATAAATAAACCCAATAAAAGTGGATATTAAGTGTAAAACTATGAGAGGTCATCCACAAATATTCATAGTATGATATAATTAAGAAGTATATGTTTGACCTAAAGAATTGAAATTGGGTCAAGATGTTCCCTTACAGAAATTCGACAACCTAACGATGTCACTTTAAAATTCAGAAAATGAGTTGATGAGAGATAGAAATGATATATCATCACTTGGACATGAAATTTATAGCAATATTGATATATAAAAACATTTCCCAACATTATGATGATTTAAATTAAAATACATAACAAAAATATGTCTTTTAAAAATAGGAGGGTGAAAGGTTCCCTTCGCGACTTGGGTAACTTTCAAAACGTACACCCCATGAATGAAGGACTATACAACATTGATTTAAATACTCATAAATTAAAGTATAGTACAGAAAGAGTATAATAATGGGTAGTACATACACCACTCAAAGGATATTGTGACATATATAACATGAATCTCATGGGAATAAATAGTGAGATAAAAACACCTTACCTCATTGTAATAAATCGAGTCGTATAACCAAAAGATAATAAGAACAAAATTAATCACATAATAACATAAATATAAATAGAATCATGATAATATTTTTAAATTTATGTACACAATACACCACATTCAATAAATAATTGGTGAAAATTGGAATTCTCATTGAATTAAAAGTGAGATAAGAAATCCCCTTACCTCAAGTCTGACTTATATTATTCATTTATTTATATTCCTAAATAATAAACCATGGTAAATTTATAATTGCATAAGTACATCCATTAAATATTATTATTCAATTCATATATCATATTATCATGTCATAATAATTTTTTAATATTGTGATTTCATATCATATGTTTTGTCGATGTTCGGTACATGAGTCAAAAATGAACATGTTTGAAAAGAATTTTCCATGTAGTAATAATTACATCATCTCTAGAATGATGTTAATGATTTGAATATCATATATATCCAATATATATTTATTTAATAATATTCCGTAATGTTTGGAGATAAGAAATGAAATGTACCGTTCATGGAGACGGTAGGTCGTACGTACGCATGAATGCTACTTTCATTTTTTTGTCATATTAAGGGACTTTAAAACTAAATGAGACATAGATATATTATAATTCCAATATAAAATATATATGTTATATAGGTAACATAATTTACTTAATTAGATTCTTTATAAGTTCCATGTTTGGCATGAACGATTCACATCACTCGAGGGGCGGTAGTCCACACTTCCTGAGATGAAATTATCGCAGTTCCACTAAATGAAAAGCATAAAGGTATGTTTTAAATATAAAATAAAGAAGAGTATAGAGGACATAAATATATTATATATCATATATAAATATAGTTCCATCATAATGGCCACCATGAAAGGTGATAAAAGAATATTGAACAATCATTGTTTCGTGGGGCAGTAATTCGCCACCCGCAGAAACATCATGTTATTTAACCATTAGACAGAGGTGTGTGTAAGTGTAGGTATAATCCTTATCATAAAAAAATAATAGTATATTGAGGATACTAGTTTTATTACGGGATGAAATAATAATATGATAGTGGTGAGTGAGAAGGAAAATAAAAGAAAGAAACTCGAGGGAAGACATTAACTCTAAATCAGGTACCTCATTTTGATTTGAGCCAAAGGCTTCCTTGGAAAGCCTTATGCCCAACGTGAGGCCTCTAAGAGTAGTAGTGGGATGTGGAGAGACAATATGAGTAGATTTTGGATGATACAAGGGCTTCATAGGTGTGGGTAAGGGGGTAAAGTTGGGGGCCTTTTATAAGAGGGAGGGGGTTCACTTTTGGAAATTCTTGAAATGTTACTTTATTATAAAATGATTTTCGAATTTTAAAGGTCACAAAATGATATTTTTTGAGGATAAGGTGATAAGGGTTATAAATATACCCATACAATAGTTTTTTGACAAGTGTATGTCTTAGATTTTACATTCTATTTTCATTTTATTTACATAATTCATTAATGAGGTAATCACTGCATCATCATGGTACCATAAATAAATTTATTTATTTATTGTCTAAAAATTATATAAAAAATACCATAATGTAGGAAATATTTTTAGATTTCCAATTACTATTTACAGTCTATCATATCATTTATGTAAAGAAAATTATAATTTTTTTACATAGGATATATAATCCTTTGTTATATTTCTCTTCTTTTTTAAAAAATAGTGTCAAAAATGTTACTATCACACCCATGTGACTCCATGGGCCATAACGTTTGGTATAAAGCTTCCCATGGTCGTCCATGACTCAAAAAAGAGGATTTGGACACATTTTGGGGTCATTTTATATTATTATGATATTATTTTATTACCCTTAACAACCCAATTGCTAATTAATCACAACAATTAAAGATAATTACTGTCGTTACTATTCATAATGCCCAAAAACAAAAGAGTCTTACTTATATAATTTAGACCTTATGATTCCAAATATGGAATCCATTTTACCAAATTCAAATACTATAACTTGCAGTAATTAATTTAAAAATAATTCCCATTGTCAAAACCACAGACGTGTTTTTAAGAAGAAAAATTTATAAAAATGATGACTTGTTTTTACATCCTGTTGAAAAGCGAAATTACATCCAATGAACAAAATTTTATTAATTGATAAAAACATAATTCAATAAAAATTTAAAACAAATTAAAAGTAACATCTAACTATATAATTAAATTAAATGAAAACACATTTTTAAAGTAAAATACAATATTCTTTCACTATTCATTAAAAATGAACATTTGTCAGAAAAATTCCAAAAAATTTACCAAAGTAAATTTGATATTCCAATTTCAAAAATGATTTCCATTTTTCCAAATTCAAACCATTGATGTTTCATTCATTAATTTTATAATTAATTCCCACTGTCAAAACAAATAGCGTGTTTTTACGAAACAATATCTATCAAAAGATTGATAGTTGTTTATGTCTTATTTCAAAGTGAAATTAATTCCAATGACCACCATTGGACTAAATGATGAAAATAAATTTCAACTAAACTTTAAAACCAATTAATAAGATAATCCAACCATATAAATAAATTATATTAAAAGGAGGTTTTGTAATAAAATACAGAATTTTCACTATTCATTAAAAAATGAACTTTATCGGAAAAATAAAAAATATTTACAAAAAGTAAATTTTGATGTCCCAATTCTAAAGAAGGATTTAATTTTGTCAAATATAACATATAAAATTGACAAAAAGTATATTTAAAAAGGGTTCACCAACAAAAGGAAGTTAATCGACCTTTTAAAGAACATTAGAATATTTATGCTTAAAATCGACTTCTTTTCTTATTTTAAGCCTCTAAAATTTATTGGCTAAATGTAAAAATATTTATCAAACATATATTATCATTTTTAAGTTTGTTATATTCATTCCCTCCACTACAACAGCTAGCTGTTAACCACAATTTGAAAAAATATTATTATATTATTAGTGTGTATCGTATTATTTCAAAGAAACTCGTTGATTCGTATTGGGTACGCCATTGAACATTGCATCCCCATTAAAGTGATATTAATATTTTATCACATATATTAATAAATATGAAATTTTCATTTTCTTTATATACCTGGGATGTTACATCCTTCCCCCATTTGGGGAATTGCGTCCTCACAATTTTAAAATTGGGCTCAGAAACTTCATTGAAAATCCCTCATTGGAAAAAGAGTCAGTAAAACTATCACTTTAAAAGAATGAAAGAGAAGTACAAAGGTCACACAAGTTTACCCATACTAGGATTACATGTAGGAAAACATGGATATGGAAGAGAAAATAAGGGTCAAGTTCTGATGGAGAGTTATAGAAAATATGTCTAGGAGAAATTTAACCACCAGAAAATCACAAATATATGATGAGTTATACGATATTTGATTCCTCAGTAGGAAAAGTTAACAGACAATGTTTTTCTTTTAAGTTACTTTTCATTGAGGAATTTATTTATGATCTTGACTAAAAAATAAAGAAACATACTTAATTGTCATGTAGACATTTATATCTTTCTAGATTTCTTAAACAAAATCATATTTTCTTTAAAAGATGAGTATTTAGGATGACTTGTTCACATTAAGAGTGCAATAAATAATTTCTTGAGAATCACCTAACCCAGAAAAGATAAACTATATATTTCCCATTTCATTAGACCTTTACAAAAACCAAAATTATTATTACAGGATTAGATAATCCCCAAAAGGATAATCATTTATAAAAAGAAATACTATTCTTAATCTCCAAAATTCCACAAAAAGAACCCATGGTTCAAGAAAGTCCATTAAATAAACAGTTATCCATAAAATTCTTCAATGTAATCCAAACTAAGATTGAAACCCAAGGCTCTAAAGGATTTTATCACACAGTCTTCCAAGATAAATCGTAACATTTATATCTAAATAACATCACTTACTCTTAAATTCTCATATTTAAAAGTAATTAACCTAATCACATATCCTCCACAATAGGTCAATCATTTCCATTGATAACCCAAAATCTATATATTCTTGATTCATAAAATCATCTAACTAAAAATAATTTTTCATACTAACCCGAGGCTTCACATAGTCAAGTTGTTGGTGATAAATACTAGTTGCAGTTTGGTTGTGGGTTTAATTCCCACAGCATCTTCCGACACGACGGGTTGTCATAGGGTCTGCGTCTTTTCCTTTTTCAAAATCAATAAAATTTTATAACATTCCAAAAAATAGATAAATCCATCAAAAATAACCATAACACATTTTAACCATAAAGGTTATCTAATAACTTTCGTTTTTCATCCTAAAATGTATTAATTGGTAATTTCTACAATTTCAATGATCATATAAACCCAAATGGTTCTTTATAACTATATCCACAAATGAAAAGTTAATTATTCCTTGAATAAAATTTTTATATATCAAACATCAGGGTTACACACACTATAAAAAGTCTTCTAATGTAATCTCATCATCCAAAGGGCCTTAATAATTTTAAAAATTCCACCATCCTAAAATCTTCCATAACTCTTGAATCCCTTATATGTTGACTTATTACTCATTCAACATTCTTCATGATCCATTTACCATTCCTTTCCAACTTATTCTGAAATAATTCTTTCTTACAAACAAAATCATTAATCAGATCCTAAGATTCTATAATAGAAAAACATATGTTAAGAAATAATCCATACCTATCATTGGTCATTGTCAGTATCTTCATCCTCAATCGGAATAGAATTTGGTATTGGTAAAAAAAATATATGTATGATATTGGGGATACCATTCCCAAAACATCGTCCTAGGACATGTTTTTGCATAATGACCATACACATCACATTTAAAAAAATCAGTTCATCCTTCAGAAAGAATTTATTTCCCTTTCCTAGAGTTAGCTAGATGATTCATTTTTCCATGGAAGGATCTTGCTTTTTGACCTTTATTTCCACATCTATAGCATGTTTCTGTCCCTTTGAAACATTTTCCTATGTGTTTTTATCCTCATCTTTGACACAGAGGTTTTTGAACATTATTACTTTTATGATTATTACCCGAACATCCGTAGGGATTTTTTATATCCTATATATGATGTCTTATAAAAACCACTAAGGTTCAGATAGTCAATCATGACTCCAGATAGTTGTTTGATAATAACCATAAGAGTTCTCATTGTATCTCCCATATCATTATGTTTCTCATTCAGAGAACCGTCACAGTTTTCTTCACATCTAATGTTACTTTGGTGCCTTCTATATCCACCCATTTACTAAAACTAAAAAAGTACAGTGTGAGTATATCATTAAAATCATCATAAAATACTAAGATATAATTATTCATGTTATCTTAAAATAATTAACTTTATCTAAAAAACTATGACTCTTTCTGAAATCCTAACAATTATGGTAATGTCACTTGTGCTTAAATAATCCCTTAACATCTTCAGTTATCTAAACCTCCCATTGATACCAACTATGAGGACCCACCCTTAAAACATTACATAATCTTGAATAAAATGAATAATTCACATTGAAGATTTTTTCAGGTTTAGACTTTTAGAGAATTATCACATAACTATTACATATCAATGATTACAATGGAGAAACATCCACTCAGTTTCAATTTTTCACAAAATAAAAACTCTTGAACAAAAGAGTCATGTCTAGTTCAATTTATTAGATAGCATGACATTCCATGATCCCATCCTTGACCCTATTCCATTTTATGTCTTGTGAAAAACATTTCAAAAATTTGTTATGAGCATAAAAAGATCACTAAGGGATACTGTAACATCCCAAGTAAGTAATGAATAATAGATGTTTTTATCTATGTCTATTAATGATTAAGATAGTGTTATAGAGGCTTAAAATGAAAATAAATACAATCTTATGCATGGAATACACTAATATTCTTAAAAGATTATTTTAGTGCCTTTTGATGGAAAACCATTTTTGAATCTATATTTTGACAATTTTATAAACTATGTTTGTCAAAATAAACTTATTCTTTATGATTGGGACATAAATATTTACCTTGTGTGAATTTTTGGTATTTTTCTGACAATGTTCATTTTTTAATGAATAGTGAAAAATACTGCATTTTACATCAAAACTGCTTTTTAATCTAATTTATTTATATGATTAGATTATCTTTTGAATTGGTCTTAATGTGTAATATAAATATATTTTTACCATTTAATCCAATGGTCGTCATCGGAATCAATTTCAATTTAAAATTAGACTTAAACTGGTGTCAATCTTTTGATACTAATTGATTCATAAAAACACGCTATTTCCTCTAACAGCGGGAATTAATTATTAAATTAATTAATGAGACTTATATGTTTTGAATTTTGTAAAATAGACTTCATTTTTGAATTTGGAATATCAAATATAGCTTAGGGTGAATTTTTGGTAGTTTTCTGAAAAACTTCAATTTTTGATGAATAGTGAAACCACTAAGTGGTAATCAAGCAAACTGATTTTTTAGTTAAATGAAAGTTTACAACTAATGTGTACTGAATTTTGAAAATCCGACATACATGGTTGTCATTAAGAAGTAAAATTTGGTTCAATGAGATTAAAATAATTTTTTGGTGAATAGTAACTTATTAAGTTCTTAATCGCGATTAGTGGTAATTAGTGTACTTTAAGGTATAAATAATGCTTTAATAATATGAAATGGCCTAGACACATGTCCTAACCTTATTGGGTGATTCATGGACGACCAATACAAGCCATGGGCCAACTTGGGGACCCCATGGATCCACTTTTTTGGGAAATGACATAAAATACTTTTTATTTAATGTTAAAGTGGAAATGACACAAACATAATATGTTTTACAAGAACAATTTTTAAGTGGGGTTATACAAGTCCAACTTTTTCTTATAAATATTAATTGGAAATCTAAAAAGATTTCCTATATCATAGTATTTTTTTTATAATTTTTAGACATTAAATAAATTAAAGTATTTATGACATAATAATGATGCAGCGATGACATCATTATTTGACAATTTAAATAAAATAGAATGATAATGAAAAATCTAAAACTTACACATGGACAAAACCAATTGGATGAGTGGATTTAGAACCCTTATCACCTTATCCACGAATTATATCAAAGTGGGACCTTTTGAAACCGAAACACGTTTTCAAATAAAGTAATATTTCTTTACTTTCCAAAAGTACCCCTCCTCTCCTCTTATAAAAGGCCCCCACCTCTACCTCATTTCACACATTCCTCAAGCCTTTGGCTCGGCCAACCCCTGCCCATTTACTCTCTCCAAATCCCTCTCCTCATCCTAGAGGATTCCCTTTGGGAAGAATCCTTTCAAAGGAAGCCTTTAGGCTCAAATCAAAAGGAGTTACACTTTCCAAGGTAATTCATTCTCTCATGTTCATTTGTTTTATTTTGCTTCTCCAACCCCCTAAACTATTTTTATTTACTTATTTTGTAACAACACCAGTATCTTCAATATACTAGGATGTTGTTATAAGATTTATTTGAGCTACACTCTCACACAACTACATCAAATGGTTAAGGAACATACGGTTTCCGTGGATGGCGAAATTCTGCCTCCCGAAACGATGATTGTTCAATACTCATTTAACACCTTCAAAGGTGGCCATTATGATGTCACTATTTTTATATATGATATATAATATGTTTATGTTTTCCTTAAGCTTCTGTTTTTTTCATTTTGGGCATACCTTTATGGTTTCCATTATGGGTAAACACGATATCTTCATTTTAGGAAGTGCGGACTACCGCCCCCTGAAAGTGATTTGATTCGTTAATACCATATGTGGGATGAGTAAAGGATAAAGTTAATGATATTATATATGTTATTATACCGGAATTATAGTATACTTTTATATCATTATGATTCCATTCTAGAAAATATTAAATAGAAATGGAAGTAGTGTTCATGCGTACGTACGGCTTACCGTCTCCATGAACGGTGCATTTCATTTCTTACCTCTAAATGATTATGTAATATTATAAATGCATGTATGTACTGGATATATATGACATATATGATATATACATCATGAATACTATTCTGGATATAATGAACCTTTGACCAAATTAACAACATGTAAGTGTAAGAAGTCTATTTTTGACTTAAGAACCAAATACCGACAAAATGACCATTATTAACTTAAATGAGTACATGATGTTCATAACATCGTATAAAAGGAATAATGAACTTGAAAAAGGTTCATAAGCAAGTAGAGATTAACTCAAGTTTATTATTCAGGACATTAAAGAACGGTCGGGTCAAGTCAGATACGAGGTATGGGAATTCCTCTCAATCTCCTTTCATTGAGGCATATTTTATTTTATACACAACTTTCTTTTATACGGTGTATAAACCCCTTTGACTTTTACGTTATTCAAAAAGAATCTTTTTTATACGAAGCGTTTACTAAACGACAAAAGGGAATGTTTTTGTTGTACGTATGCGGCGACAACGACTTCCCCGCCGTCATGACCGTTATTTGAGTTTCGGCTTCCTCTACAAGCCATACCTTCTTTTTAAAAGAAAAATAAATACCATGTTTTACTTTTCTTTTAATTTGGTATTGAAAATGGTTTTCATAATATTTTTATATCAATATGTGGTATTGATATCTTGTGATTGAATGGTGGAAATGTTATGTTTCCTTTATGCATGTTTTATGTGATACGTTTATGTTGAGGTTATTGGGCATTATTATGAAGACAGGTGGTTCCGTGATAGACTAACGGTGGGTGAGCCCGTTATAGCTCTCCAATGCATTGGGTAACGTGAAGGAGTGAAACGTTAAGGTTTCTCCGAAGAGATTTTTAGGGAATATACTGTGATGGGTATTCCAAACGTAACCAAGAGGGTTACTCCCTACGTAAGAATGTTATGAATGCCTCAAGTTACCTTTATGTCTTATGGTTTCTATGATTTATTAATGATTTTAAGAGGCGTGTTAAAGTGCCTATGTTTTATGGGTAAAGTATGATTTCATTCTTATGTATATATGAACTCATGTTTCCTTTCCATGTTTTTTTTAACCCATACTGAGTTTTATACTCATCCCAAGTTTTTTTGAAATGTTTTTCACAGGTCAAGGAAAGGGTACATGATAAGATGATAGAGTCAAGGATGTGTCAAGAAATAATCAATGTTTTATTTTAAATATGTTTCCATTGATGGGAACGAAGAATACTATCTCTATGTAACCACTTTGTTTATATGTGGATTGTAATGCAAGTTTTATGATCTAATTCTCTAAAACTCTAAACCCGAAAAGATCCTCAATGTGTAATCTTGTAATAACTCAAGATTAAGTAAGGTTTAAGGCTGGGGCCTTATAGTTGGTATCAAAGGTCGGTTTAGATAACTTTAGGAGTTATAATTCTATTAAAATAATGTCCAAAAATATTTTGTCTTTTTTTTGAAATGATATAGCATTTAATGATTACCATGTTGCTTCATATAAGACATGTTTGTTCAGAATGGTTTTCCGCAGAGGAAACAGGGAAGCAGTACTAGGAAGGCATACAGAGGGAAATAACCTTCCGAATCAGCATCCCGAAATGGTCGGAATTGGAACTGAACAGTTTGTTGCAGTAATGGCGCAGTTGACTCAAGCGATAAATGGTGGTGGTATCCATTCACGAGATCAGGCAGATCAACCGCAGAGGAACATGTCAGTGGTGGAACATTTCATGAGGCAACATCCACCATCATTCAGAGGATCATCTGACCCTGTGCTAGCTGAAGGGTGGATTAAAGCACTGGAGAAGATTTTTGATGTCATGGGGTGTTCAGACAATCAAAAGGTTAGTCTTGCTATTTACCGTTTGGAGGGTGAAGCAGATCAGTGGTGGTCTATGGTTAAAAATATCAGGGACGTCGATGAGATTGATGCTCTTGACTGGGATTAATTCAAAGGTATGTTTCTAGAGAAGTATTTTCCTAAGGTAGTTCGACTTAGGATGGAAAATAAATTCTTGGAATTGAGGCAAGAGGACGACTCAGTGGCTGCCTATGAAGAAAGGTTCACTCGATTGGCAAGGTATGCTCCAAATTTTATCCGGGACCTTGATAGTAAAATCAATCGTTTTTACTCAGGATTAAAGCCAAAATATCGAAGGAATTTATCTTCTCGTGAGTTTAAAAGTTATGAAAAACTTGTTCGATGTGCTGAGAAGGTGGAAATGGAGTTTTCCGATGACCAAGTGTTCTATAACAACCAGCAGAAGAAGAGACCGAGGTGGCAGGAGAAATGTAAGAATTCTTCAAAAAAGTCTGATGGTAAGAAAACTAAGTTTCCAGATTGTGATAAATGTGGCAAAAGGCATGATGGGGAATGTCTTCTGAATTCTGGAAAGTGCTACCTATGTGGTAAGATGGGACATAAGGATCGTGATTGCACTGAAAAGGATCAAGGTGAAGGTAAGAACAAATTTGATTTACAGTTAGTGAAATGTTATAAGTGCAATGAGATGGGTCACTATGCAAACGAGTGTCTAGCAAGGAGCTTGAGTGATGGGAAGCAGTTAGACTACAAGCAGAAAGGGGTGGTGAAATCCTTTACAACTACTTCAGCAGATGTCGGGCCATCAAATGAAGTTGTATCAAGTACTTTGTTTGTTTTTTCAGATTATGCCAGTGTGTTGTTTGATTCGGGGTCTACACATTCTTTCATCTCTGAAACCTTTTCTAGTAAAATGGGAATACCATCTCAAGAAATGACTCCTGAAATTTTGGTAAAAACACCTAGGGGAAATGTTGAGGCAAAAAGAATTTATAAGAATCTTCCTATCCTTATCTGTGGAAAGAACCTACTTTCAAACCTTATTGTTCTACCTCTAGTAGAGTTTGATGTTATCCTGGGTATGGATTGGCTCTCTATTTACCATGCTAAGATTGACTATAGAGCTAAAGAAGTTTCTTTTCAGAAAGACTTTCAGTTTGTTTACAGGAATGAACCCTTACTTTTGATAACTTATCAAGAGGCCGAGAAACTTGTAAAAGATGGAAATGAATGTTACCTTGCACACGTCGTTGAAAATAAAGGAACTATTCAGATTAATGATGTGCCAGTGGTAAATGAGTATCCTGATGTTTTTCCTGATGAGTTGCCTGGAATAATACCAGATCGTGAAGTTGAGTTTACTGTTGACTTAGTTCCTGATGCTAAGCCAATCTCAAAACCCCCTTATCGAATGGAAAAAATAGAACTTTTAGAGTTGAAGGAGCAATTGCAAGATTTATTAGAGAAAGGTTTCATTAGACCTAGCACATCACCATGGGGTGCTCCTGTTTTATTTGTTAAAAAGAAGGATGGTTCTATGAGACTTTGCATTGATTATAGAGCCTTGAATAATATCACTATTAAGAACAAATATCCTTTGCCTCATATCGATGATTTGTTTGATCAGCTCCAGGGAGCTCAGTTTTTTTCAAATATTGACCTGAGATCGGGGTACCATCAGCTGAAGGTAAAGGAGGCAGATATTCCGAAGACCGCATTCCGTACGAGATATGGCCATTATGAATTTGTAGTATTGCCATTTGGGCTAACCAATGAACCTGTTGTATTCATGGACTTAATGAATAGAATTTTCCATGAGTTCTTGGATAAGTTTGTGGTGGTTTTCATTGATGATATTTTGTTGTTTTCTAAAAGTAAAGAGGAGCATGAAAAACATTTAAGGGTTATCTTGCAAACCTTAAAAAAAAGAAACTGTATGGGAAATTCAGCATGTGTGAGTTTTGGTTTCAAATTTTTTTTTTCCTTGGTCACATTGTTTCTAAAGATGGAATAACTGTTGATCCTGCAAAAACAAAAGTTGTAGAAGAATGGCCAAGACCCACAAATGTAACTGAGATTCGTAGCATCCTTGGTTTGGCAGGCTATTACTGAAGGTTTGTTAGAAATTTTTCTCGGTTATCTAGTCCAATGACTAAGCTAACTCGGAAGGGTGTTAAGTTTATCTGGACAAAAGAATGTGATGATTGTTTTCAGGAATTGAAAAGAAGATTGGTGAATGATCCAGTTTTGGCACTACCTTCCAGGAATGGTGATTTTGTTATATACAGTGATGCTTCATTGAATGGACTTGGCTGTGTCCTAATGCAGAATGATCAGGTAATTTCTTATGCTTCACGACAGTTGAAAACTCATGAGGTAAATTACCCTACACATGATTTGAAATTAGCTGCTGTTGTTTTTGCTTTAAAAATTTGGAGGCATCATTTTTATGGAGTAAAGTGTGAAATATATACCGATCACAAAAGTTTAAAGTATATATTCACTCAGAAAGAATTGAACATGAGACAAAGGAGATGGTTATAATTGATCAAGGATTATGATTGTACAATTCATTACCATCCGGGAAAAGCAAATAAAGTGGCTGATGCATTGAGTCGAAAAAGTAATGCTTCATTAACAATGTTGCGTTTGGAAGGTGATCCTTTGGTTAAGGATTTGATGAACTTTGGCATAGAAGCTGTTGGTGCAGGAAGTCCTTCTGTTTTGTTTCAGGTATCAGTGAGATCTTCTCTAACAGATAGAATCAAGCAAGCACAGAAGCAAGACAGTGAGTTGCAGAAAAAGGTAGAGCTGGTTCAGAAAGGTAAGTTTCCTGAATTCAACATTGATAATGATTGTGTTTTGAGATTTGGGAAGAGATTGTGTGTGCCTTATGATTCACAGTTGAAGAAAGAGTTGTTATGTGAAGCTCATAGTTCTCCGTTTTCAGTTCATCCGGGCAGTACTAAGATGTATAGAGATCTGCGGGAGTATTACTGGTGGGATGGAATGAAAAGAGATATTGCTGATTTTACTGTAAAGTGTTTGACTTGTCAGCAGGTTAAAGCAGAGCGGCAGTTACCGAAAGGGATGCTTCAGCCTTTACCAGTGCCAGAGTGGAAATGGGAGAATATATCCATGGACTTTGTTGTTGGATTACCGAAGACATCTCGAGTAATAATGCAATCTGGGTTATTGTTGATCGCTTGACCAAATCTTCTCATTTCCTTGCTATACGAGATACTTTCTCTCTTGATCAACATTCCCATTTGTATCTTAAAGAGATAGTCAGGTTACATGGAGTTCCTCTCTCCATTGTATCGAATCGTGATCCCAGATTTACTTCTAACTTTTGGAAAGGCCTTCAGATGTTTTTGGGTACTGAGTTAAATTTTAGTACAGCTTTTCATCCTCAATCAGATGGGCAGTCAGAACGAACAATCCAGACATTGGAGGATATGCTACGAGCTTGTTCAATGGATTATCAGGGATGTTGGGACCAACATCTTTATTTGGTTGAGTTTTTATATAATAACAGTTTTCATTCCAGTATACAGATGGCACCATTTCAGGCATTATATGGGAAGCGGTGTCGAACTCCATATTTCTGGGATGAAGTGGGTGAAAGGAAGTTGATGGGACCATAATTGGTAGAAGAGATGGCAGAAAAAGTTCAGCTGATTCAGAAACACATGAGAACAGCTTAGAGGAGGCAGAAGAGTTATGCGGATAACCGAAGGAAGGATCTAACTTTCGAGGTAGGTGATCATGTTTTTCTCAAGGTTTCTCCTTGGAAAAGTGTGATGAGATTTGGTAAGAAAGGAAAGTTGAGTCCAAGGTTCGTTGGACCATACGAAATTCTGGAAAGATTTGGATCAGTTGAATACCGAGTGGCTTTACCTCCGAGTTTATCTCAGGTACACAATGTTTTTCACGTTTCGATGTTGAGAAAGTACATACCAGATCCATCTCATGTTTTGAGTCCAGAGGTAGTACAGCTGGAAGAGAACCTATCTTATGACGAACAACCGGTCCAGATTCTTGACCACAGGGAGCAAGTGTTATGGAATAAAGTGATTCACCAGGTAAAGGTTTTGTGGAAAAACTACATGATTGAAGAGGCAACATGGGAATCTGAAAATGCAATGAGGGATAAGTACCCCCATTTATTCGATAAGTAAATAAATTGCGGGGACGCAATTTTTTAAAGGGGGGAAGGATGTAACATCCCAAGTAAGTAATGAATAATAGATGTTTTTATCTATGTCTATTAATGATTAAGATAGTGTTATAGAGGCTTAAAATGAAAATAAATACAATCGTATGCATGGAATACACTAATATTCTTAAAAGATTATTTTAGTGCCTTTTGATGGCAAACCATTTTTGAATCTATATTTTGACAATTTTATAAACTATGTTTGTCAAAATAAAATTATTTTTTATGATTGGGACATCAAAATTTACCTTGTGTGAATTTTGGGTATTTTTCTGACAATGTTCATTTTTTAATGAATAGTGAAAAATACTGCATTTTACATCAAAACTGCTTTTTAATCTAATTTATTTATATTATTAGATTATCTTTTGAATTGGTCTTAATGTGTAATATAAATATATTTTTACCATTTATTCCAATGGTCATCATCGGAATCAATTTCAATTTGAAATTAGACATAAACTGGTGTCAATCTTTTGATACAAATTGTTTCATAAAAACACGCTATTTTCTCTGAGAGCGGGAATTAATTATTAAATTAATTAATGCGACTTATATGTTTTTAATTTTGTAAAATAGACTTCATTTTTGAATTTTAAATATCAAATATAGCTTAGGGTGAATTTTTGGTAGTTTTCTGAAAAACTTCAATTTTTGATGAATAGTGAAACCACTGATTTTTCAGTTAAATGAAAGTTTACCACTAATGTGTACTGAATTTTGAAAATCCAACATACATGGTTGTCATTAAGAAGTAAAATGTGGTTCAATGATATTAAAATAATTTTTTGGTGAATAGTAACTTATTAAGTTTTTAATCACGATTAGTGGTAATTAGTGTAGTTTAAGGTATAAATAATGCTTTAATAATATGAAATGGCCTAGACACATGTCCTAACCTTATTGGGTGAGTCATGGCCGACCAATACAAGCCATGGGCCAACTTGGGTACCCCATGGATCCACTTTTGTTGGGAAATGACATAAAATACTTTTTAATTAATGTTAAAGTGGAAATGACACAAACATAATATGTTTTACAAGAACAATTTTTAAGTGGGGTTATACAAGTCCAAATTTGTATTATAAATATTCATTGGAAAGATAAAAAGATTTCCTATATCATAGTAATTTGTTTTATAATTTTTAGACATTAAATAAATTAAAGTATTTATGACATAATAATGATGCAGCGATGACATCATTATTTGACAATTTAAATAAAATGGAATGATAATGAAATATCTAAAACTTACACATGGCCAAAACCAATTGGATGAGTTGATTTCTAACCCTTATCACCTTATCCACGAATTATATCAAAGTGGGACCTTTTTAAACCAAAACACATTTTCAAATAAAGTAATATTTCTTTACTTTCCAAAAGTGCCCCTCCTCTCCTCTTATAAAAGGCCCCCACCTCTACCTCATTTCACACATTCCTCAAGCCTTTGGCTCGGCCAACCCCTGCCCATTTACTCTCTCCACATCCCTATCCTCATCCTAGAGGAATCACTTTTGGTATAATCCTTTCAAAGGAAGCCTTTAGGCTCAAATCAAAAGGAGTTACTCTTTCCAAGGTAATTCATTCTCTCATGTTCATTTGTTTTATTTTGCTTCTCCAACCCCCTAAACTCTTTTTATTTACTTCTTTTGTAACAACACCAGTATCTTCAATATACTAGGATGTTGTTATAAGATTTATTTGAGCTACACTCTCACACAACTACATCAAATGGTTATGGAACATACGGTTTCCGTGGATGGCGAAATTCTGCCTCTCGAAACGATGATTGTTCAATACTCATTTAACACCTTCAAAGGTGGCCATTATGATGTCACTATTTTTATATATGATATATAATATGTTTATGTATTCCTTAAGCTTATTTTTTTTCATTTTGGGCATACCTTTATGGTTTCCATTATGGGTAAACACGATATCTTCATTTTAGGAAGTGCGGACTACCGCCCCTGAAAGTGATTTGATTCGTTAATACCATATGTGGGATGTGTAAAGGATAAAGTTAATGATATTATATATGTTATTATACCGTAATTATAATATTCTTTTATATCATTATGATTCCATTCTAGAAAATATTAAATAGAAATGGAAGTAGCGTTCATGCGTACGTACGGCTTACCGTCTCCATGAACGGTGCATTTCATTTCTTACCTCTAAATGATTATGTAATATTATAAATGCATGTATGTACTGGATATATATGACATATATGATATATACATCATGAATACTATTCTGGATATAATGAACCTTTGACCAAATTAACAACATGTAAGTGTAAGAAGTCTATTTTTGACTTAAGAACCAAATACCGACAAAATGAACATTATTAACTTAAATGAGTACATGATGTTCATAACATGGTATAAAAGGAATAATGAACTTGAAAAAGGGTCATAAGCAAGTAGAGATTAACTCAAGTTTATTATTAAGGACATTAAAGAACGGTCGGGTCAAGTCAGATACGAGGTATGGGACTTCGTCTCAATCTCCTTTCATTGAGGCATATTTTATTTTATACACAACTTTCTTTTATACGATGTATAAACCCCTTTGACTTTTACGTTATTCAAAAAGAATCTTTTTTATACGAAGCGTTTACTAAACGACAAAAGGGAATGTTTTTGTTGTACGTATGCGGCGACAACGACTTCTCCGCCGTCATGACCGTTATTTGAGTTTCGGCTTTCTCTACAAGCCATACCTTCTTTTTAAAGGAAAAATAAATACCATGTTTTACTTTTCTTTTATTTTGGTATTGAAAATGGGTTTCATAATATTTTTATATCAATGTGTGGTATTGATATCTTGTGATTGAATGGTGGAAATGTTATGTTTCCTTTATGCATGTTTTATGTGATACATTTATGTTGAGGTTCTTTGGCATTATTATGAAGACGGGTGGTTCCGTGATAGACTAAGGGAGGGTGAGCCCGTTATAGCTCTCCAATGCATTGGGTAACGTGAAGGAGTGAAACTTTAAGGTTTCTCCGAAGAGATTTTTAGGGAATATACTGTGATGGGTATTCCAAACGTAACCAAGAGGGTTACTCCCTACGTAAGAATGTTATGAATGCCTCAAGTTACCTTTATGTCTTATGGTTTCTATGATTTATTCATGATTTTATGAGGCGTGCTAAAGTGCCTATGTTTTATGGGTAAAGTATGATTTCATTCTTATGTATATATGAACTCATGTTTCCTTTCCATGTTTTTTTAACCCATACTGAGTTTTATACTCATCCCAAGTTTTTTTGAAATGTTTTTCACAGGTCAAGGGAAAAGTACATGATAAGATGATAGAGTCAAGGATGTGTCAATAAATAATCCATGTTTTATTTTAAATATGTTTCCATTGATGGGAACGAAGAATACTATCTCTATGTAACCACTTTGTTTATATGTGGATTGTAATGCAAGTTTTATGATCTAATTCTCTAAAACTCTAAACCCAAAAAGATCCTCAATGTGTAATCTTATAATAACTCAAGATTAAGTAAGGTTTAAGGCTGGGGCCTTATAGATACACAAAGAAAGAAAACATTAGATCACAAATATATACATAACATAAGACTTTTAACATATCTCATGAAATCATAAGATTTGTGAAAATAAAATAGAAATCATAAAACATAAAGGTAACTTGAGGCATTCATAAAATTCTTACGTAGGGAGTAACCCCTTATGGTTACATTTGGAATACACAACACAGTATATTCCGTAAATCACTTCCGATAAACCTTAGCGTTTAACTGGTTCGTGATACCCAATTCATTTGAGAGCTATCTCAGGCTCACCCGCCATTATTTTATCATGGAACCAACCGACGTCATAAACAATTTCCAAGAACCATAACACAATCGTAACACATAAAAAATGCATAAAGGAAACATAAAATTTCCACATTTCCATCACAAGATATCAACACAACACATTAATGTAATCAAAATATTATCAAAACCATTTTTAAGACCAAAAAAATAAAAGTAAATCAAGGTATTTATTTTTATTTTCAAAAAATTTATGGCTTGTAGAGGAAGACGAAACTCAAATAATGGTCACAGCGGTGGAGAAGTCATCATCGCCGCATACGTAAGACAAAAACATTACTTTTGTCGTTTAGTAAAATGCTTCGTGTAAAAATATTTCTTTTGATTGAAATTAAAAGTAAAAAAGTTTTATTATACAACTAATAAATGAAGGTCGCATATAAATTGAAGTATTCCTCAACGAAATGAGATTGAGACGAAGTCCCAAACAAAGACAGTATCTTCATATTAAGGATAAATCAATTACATAATTATTTGTGAAAAATATAAATACACCCAATATAAGTGGATATTAAGTGTAAAAAAATTTCAGTTCATCCAAACATATTCATAGTATGACATAATCATAAAGTAGTGTTTTATCCCAAATAATTGAAATTGGGATAAAAAGTTCCCTTATAGAAATTTGACAGCCTAACAACGTCACTTTAAAATTAAAAAAATGAGTTGATGAGAGATATAAAGGGTATCTCATCACATGGATATAAAATTTACAGCACTAAGGATATATAATAACATATCCCAACATTAATAATATGTAAATTAAATTACCTAACAAAAATAAGCCTTTTAAAAAATAAGAGTGTGAAAGGTTCCCTTACCGACTTGGGTAACATTCGAAACATACACCCCTTGAAAGAAGGACTATATAAAATTGATGTAAATACCCATAAACTAATGTATAATACACAAATAGTATAATAATGTGAAGTACATACACCACTCAAAGGAGATAGTGACATATATAGCATGAATCTCATGGGAATAAATTGCGAGATAAAAACCCCTTACCTCATTGTAATAAATCAAGTCGTATGACCAAAAGATCATAAAAAAATGAATCACATAATACCATGAATATAAATATAATATTGATAATATATATCAATTGTAAGAACACAATACACCACATGCATTAAATAATTGGCGAACAATGGAAATCTCATGGAATTAAAAGTGAGATAAGAAATCCCTTTACCTCAAGTCCAACTTGTCTTGTTTGTTTCTTTATATATTTGAATAATAATCCTTGTTCAATTTATACATGCATAAGGAATTCCATTAATTTTTATTATTAAATTAATATCAAATATTATCATGTTCTAATAATTAGTTAATTATGTGAGTTCATATCATACATTTTGTTGATGTTGGGTACATGAGTCAAAAATGAACATGTTTGAAGAGAATTGTCCATGTAGTTATAATTACATCATCTCCAGAAAGTTTTTTATGATTTAAATATAATATATATCCATTATATGTGTATTTCATAATATTCCAAAATGGTTTGAGATAATAAATGAAATGTACTATTCATGGAGACGGTAGGCTGTACGTACGCATGAACGTTACTTTTATTTTTTGTCGTATTGGTGGACATTAAAACTAAATGAGACATAGATATATTATAATTCAGTATAATATATATATGTTATATAGTTAACATAGTTTAATTAATTACATTCCATATAAATTCCATGTTTTGCATGAACTAGTCATATCACTTGAGGGGGCGGTAGTCCACACTTCCTCAAATGAAATTATCACAGTTCCAAAACATAAAAAGCATAAAGGTATGTTTTAAATGTAAAATAAAAAAACATAGAGAGGAAATAAATATAATATATATCTTATATAAATATATTTCCATCATAATGGCCATAATGAATGGTGTTTAATGAGGATTGAAAAATCATCATTTTGTGAGGCAGTAATTCGTCAACCAGAGAAACAGTATGTTCTTTAACCATTAGACGAAGGTGTGTGTAAGTGTGTGTATAATCCTTATCATAACAATATAATAGAATATTAAGGATACTGGTGTTATTATGGGATCAAATAATAAAAAGATTTTGGTGAGTGATGAAGGAAAATAAATGAAAGAAACTCGAGAGAAGAGATTACCTCTAAATTTGGTAACTCATTTTGATTTGAGCCAAAGGATTCCTTGGAAAGACTTATGCTCAATGTGAAACTTCTATGAGTAATTGAGGTATGTGGAGATAAAATATTAGCTTATTTTGGATGATCCAGGGGCTTGAGAGGTGTGGATAACAGGGTAGTGGTGGGGGCCTTTTTTAAGAGGGAGGAGGGTCACTTTTGGAAAGTCTTGAAATGCTACTTTATTATAAAATGATTTTCGGATTTTAAAGTTCAAAAAATGATATATTTTCAGTATAAGGTGAGAAGTGTTGTAAATACACCTATCCAATACGTTTTGGACAAGTGTATGTCTTAGATTTTACCTTATCTTTTCATTTTATTTAAATTGTTCATTAATTTGGTAATCACTACATCATCATGGTGTCATAAATAAATTTATTTATTTAATGTCTAAAAATTATAAAAAATATACCATGATGTAGGAAATATATTTAGCTTTCTAATTAATATTTATATTCTAATATATCATTTATTGAAAAAATATTATAGTTGTTTTACTTAGGATATACAAACAATTGTTATATTTCTCTTCTTTTAAAAAAAATAATGTCATAAATGTCACTATCACAACCATGTGACTCCATGGGCCCTCAAGTTTCGTATAATTGTTCCAATGGTCGGAAATGACACAAAAAAGAGGATTTGGACACATTTTTGGGGTCATTTTATATTATTATGATATTATTTTATTACCCTTAACTACCTGATAACTAATTAATCGTGATAATTAAAGATAAATACAGTCGTTACTATTCATAATGTCCAAAAAAGAGTCTTAATTACATAATTTAGACCTTTTAATTCCTAATATGGAATTCATTTCACCAAATTCCAATCAAAGTAATTTCATTAATCAATTTACAAAATAATTCTTGTTGTTAGAACCAAAGACGGTTTTAAAGTAGTAAAATTTATCAAAATATTGCCTTGTTTTTACATCCAATAGAAAAGTGAAATTACATCCAATGAAAAAAATTGTATTAATTAATAATAACATAATTTTTTTACAATTTAAAACCAATTAAAAGGAACATATAACTATATAATTAGATTATATGAAAAATTAGTTTTGAAGTAAAATGCAGTATTTTTCACTATTCATTAAAAATGAACATTTGTCAGAAAAATATAAAAAATTTATCCAAAGAAAATTTTATATTCCAAATTAAATAATGATGTAAATTTTACCAAATTCAAAACATATATGTTTCATTAATTAATTTTATAATTAATTCCTTCTATCAAAACAAATATTGTGTTTTTATGAAACAATATCTATTAAAAGATTGACACTTGTTTAGATCCAATATCAAAGTGAAATTAATTCCAATGACTACCATTGGATTAAATGGTAAAATTATATTTCATCTATTCTTTAAAGAATAATTAAAAAATAAATTAACCATATAAATAAATTAGATTAATAGGATGTTTTGAATTAAAATACATCATTTTCATTATTCATTAAAAAATGAACTTTATCAGAAAAATAACAAAAATTCACACAAAGAAAATTTTGATGTCCTGATTAGAAAGATGGATTATATTTTGTCAAGTATAACATATAAAATTTACAAAAATTAGTTTCAAAAATGGTTCTCCATCAATAGGTGGTTAATCGACATTTTAAAGAACATTAGAATATTTATGCTTAAAATAGAATTCTTTTCTTAATTTAAGCCTCTAACTTTTGTTGGATAAATGTAAAAATACTTAACAAACATATATAATCATTTTTTAGTTAGTTATGTTCATTCTCTCCATTACAATGACTAGGTGTTAACTACCATTTAAAATAATATTATTATATTATAAGTGTGTATCGTAAGATTTCAAATAAACACGTTGTTGCATATTGGGTACGCCATAGAACATAGCATCCCCTTTAAAGTGATATTAATATTTTATTCACAAATATTAATAAATATGAAAATTTCATATTCTTTATTTACCTGGGATGTTACATGGCATCTCCATCGACTTTGTGGCAGGGAAACCACAGAGGTCTAGGGGACATGATTCCTACTTCGTGATCATTGACCGAATCACCAAGTCATCCCACTTCCTACCCACCCAAGAGAAGGGATCAGTAGCAGGCTTAGGTTGCCTTTATGTAGAAGAGTTTTTACGGCTTCATGGGGTACCATCGACGATCATATCTAACCGTGACACATGTTTTAAATCTTGTTTGTCGAAGGTATTACAAGAGGCATTTGGGACCTAGATACTTTTGAGTACCGCCTTCTTTCCACAGATGGATGGTTAGATGAAGTAGACCTTTCCGACACTGGAGGATGTGCTTTGTGCCTGTGTCCAAGATTTTGGATGTAGTTGGGAGGATAAATTTCCCGTGGTGGAGTTCACATACAACAACAACTATCACTCCACCATCGGTATGTAACTATTCGAGGCCTTGTAGGGTCGACCATGGAGATCGCCTCTATGCTGGACAGACCCAGAGGAGTCAGCACTTATGGGTCCAGAGTTGGTATGAGCTACCACTGAGAAGGTGTAGATCATTGAGTAGTAGATGAAGACTACACAAAGTAGATTGATGTCTTATGATGATAGGAGTTGATGTCCTTTGGATTTTGAGGAGGGAGACCATGTCTTCATACGAGTCTCACCTCAACGAGGTTTTCAGAGATTTGGTTGGGGAAACAAGCTGTCTTTGAGGTTCATTAGACCCTTTTTGGTATTTATTAGAGTTAGTGAGGTGTTATATCACCAAGATCTTCCCCCAAATATGCATCAGGTGTATGACGTTTTCCACGTGTCTTAGATGAGGAATTATGTGTAGGATGCATTTCATGTTATTTTCTAGGGCGAGCTAGACATTGACGATGTGGCGAATTTTATGGAGGTTCTAGTGGAGATTGAGGATCAACACGATTGGTTCTTTTAGGGATGATCAATACCTCCAGTGCGCATTCTCTAGCAACATGAGGACCTCTAGGAGAGAATTGGTAGTGGGAGTCTCATATTTTTGCATAGTTCCTCAATATGATTCTTTAGTCTATGTTGGGCCTTTTGGGGATGAAAATACCTATGGTGGGGAGAATGTAAAGACTTGGATATTTTTATGTAATATTTTTAAAAACATATGGGATTATTACGAGTCTGAAAAAATTGATGGCCCATGATTCTGAGGCCTGGTGTGCCCAAAAGGAATTTATAATCATTTTAAGGTATGTTTAGTAAACATTCAGATGGCATTTTCTATCCTTTGAACTAGTGCTCAGATTAAAAATATGAGGGCACCGCTGAATCTGCAGTGCCAGGACTCACATAAGGGAGGATTCACATCAACCACAGTAGGTCGGGTGAAAATGATAGATTTGATTCTTTTAAAAGAATAATAAAATAATAATGTTATTGTATTTCTATCTTTTTATATTCTTCCAATGGACAAGTGGCGATGGTGGGACCAACACCTAGTCATGAAATTAAATGGCCTGATGCATCTTTGTTCTTATAACTGAACTGTTGAAACTAAGAATGTTCCTTAATTAAATGAACCCCATTAATTCCATGTGTGTTACTCACCCTCCCCCTCTTATATTTATATAGAGATCTACGTAGTGTTTTGGAATGGCCTTACCAAGAGATGAAGCTCTAGGAAGGTACCATGATGCCAACCACTTGGAGGAAAAGACCAGTCCAGTGAGCGGTGACGATTGCCACCGAATCACGAACCGATGAAAACGATGAAGGGGGGTTCCGTCGATCATCGTCAGTGAATGTATCTTCGAGGTAGGGGTTTATTTTGAATTTGTCTTTGATGAATAAAATTTCTCTTCTACCTTATATCATGTACCGTGGAGGGCACATGAAAAAAAATAAGGCCTAGACCCTCTTCTACTTTGTTCATTATGTAAACATTGGGAATAATTTCCAACTCAACGAAAACATGATATGGAAGTTCACACTATGAAAACAATAACGTAGGAGTGTTGTAGTCGTAGACGACACCAAGAATGGACACTAGAGCATGCCCAGTGACCCATAAAAGAATCCTTTGGTGCACTTTGTCAAAAGAAGCTAGAGAAGACCTGCAGCAATCGGTCACAGGCAGTGGAAGGTGGTGTACAACGTTGCTCTGTGGTGGATAAAGGAGGCCAACTCAAGCTGGCCACATAGGACAAGGGAAGCGCCCACAGGGGCCACCTGTAGAAGCGGCCATAACTTGAAGGTGTGGTGCGGTCTGTGCCGTACCACATTGGCGAAACCACGGTTGATCAAACGAAAAACCATTAATTATGGGGGGAGGGAAACGCCCCACCGGCTAGAGAATGACCCCGCAAGCGCGTGGCCAACTGGACACAACTGTCCGCCTCTGGGCAGACCGATCCTACACGGGCCGACAAAGTGAACCAGACCCACCCAGTGGGATAGACCCAATAGTAGGTCGGGCTGGACCCAAGGCCCAACAAGCCAAACCCACCCAGCGAGATAGACCCACGGAACGACAGGCCTTCCCGGGTGGGCCGAGCCCCACCCAACACGCCCGACCAACTGCTTCCTGGGGAAGAAAACTGGACCGAGCTGACCCGATGGGCTAGACCCAGGGAACCAGGCCGACCCTTTAAAGGACAGACCTAGGTGGGGTCAGGAAGACCCTGGGACCCGTTGCATCAGGATGTTCTTACCGAGTGAGACTGGGCCCAGACCCAACCGGTCCACGAATAAATAAATTGACATAACTGACAAACCAGTTGTCTTATTGTCATGTCGTCAGTGGTGTAAAGACCCCTTTTGGGAAGCGTCCCCTTTGGCGTATTCTGGTGGGCCCGACCAAGCCAATCTGGACCGAGATGCGATCAGCCCTATTTGACGAAAACAAATTCTACTAAGAGACTGGGTGCTCGGTTGACGCGCCATATCTTGTGTTGGAACACATAGAATGATGAAATATTTTTAAAATACTCCCTGAGAGTTTTATGGAATGTTGGAGTACGGCCGGGATGGATCGACTCCAAATCAAATCGGGGCCTTGGAACTTAAATTTCATTAACTTAAAGACCGAATGTCCAGTTGACGTTTAGTTTTTGCATTGGGAACCTTATGATGTGACAGATCATCAAGTTACTTCTTCTTGGGAATTTGTGCTGGTTGAAATAAGATTGCCGGCATGAGGAGTGGTTATACCTGAATCAAGCATTCTATGAGTGGGAATCCAGTGGCTGACAATGAAGAGGAGGTTAGAGATAGATAATATTGTCGTTAGTACCAACCGATCTTGAGTGTGTCATCACATAGTGATCCTATGTGGATCAGCACCTCGCTACCTGAAGAGGACCAACCATAGAGTGGCCCGTCATGGATCAGCGACATACTGATCCTGTGTTTGTCATATCCTGTGTGTGGTATTATGGGTGTTAGTATCTATCGACTCTGTAGAGGTTGGATCCTATGTGGGACATTGTGTGGGTTCGTACCTATCGACTCCTGGTGGTCCAGATCCTATGTGGGTCATTTAGGGGGTTAGTCCCTATTGATATTGTGTGTGTCAAACTCCTTCTGGTCAACAGAAGTGCCTCTTGAAAGAATAAGATGATCTATCTTCAGGACTAATAATTTGTACTTCTATAATTCATTAATACATTGTTTGAGCTAAGGCTCTGTTTGAGTCGTGTCTATTGCTTCGTGATTTGTGATTTAGATCATTATTTGTGGTTTGTCTCTTTATAATTTTGTGACACCTTCAGGTGTATCAGGGTGCGTACTGAGTATTGTTATACTCAGTGATGCATAGTCTTTTAATGCACCTTATTGTATCTTGTGCTGATGATGAGTAGCTAGGCTGAGACTTGAGGGAGCCAGGACCATTCAGAACACATAGGCGACGCGATGACCTGGAGTGTTGTAGTAACGATCTGTACTGATTCAGAAGTTTTTTCCTCTTTTCAGTTGTACTTTTAAGTTGGACTTGTATTCAAACGCCTTTATTTTCAGTACCATTTTTTACTACAGTACTTTACTTCATGGTTGATTCTGGTCATGTTCTTGTATTGTGTGTTTGTATTGATTTAAAGGTAATTCCTTCTCTATATAGGGATATTCCTTTTTGGTGCTAGTCGCCAACCCCTGGCCTATGAAAGAAGGGTTTGGGTTAGTCACGACACAGGCCATGAAGGACGGGTTGTGACAAAAACCATGGATTCTATATCATATAGACACCAAGACATCCACTTTTGTAAGATTTGAAGAGTCATGGAGGAAAAACCCTCTAGTGAGAAGACATAAAATACTTACACCAATAAGGATTGAATTATTACCTGAATATAAGGTATTAGAATTTATTTCCATGATTTTACTATGGTTGAACAAATTACAATCGGTGAATATTATGTACAAAATATATTTCATGTTGATTAAAACATGTTTTTAAATAACCATATAGAAATATTTAGAATATTTTTTCACTTTTATTTGTGTCTCTTTCAGAAAATGGTAGTTTAATACCCTAACACTTGTAACTTCGAGTTGGTGGATTTTTTACTACAGAGGAATAATATATAAGGGATGTCATCATGATGGATCTAGTAGTTTAAAAGTATCGGGAGACTATACGCATAAATGATTCTAAAATTACATATGATAAGATTAATGAAAACATTAAATTGTAATGATTACATCATTATTTCTTATATAATATCCTCAAATTCATTCAATGACCCAGTTATTTTATCATAGGGAAATGAAAAGATTATAATAGGTGATCATAGATTCTAATTAGGTTATATTTGTCAATAGAATCTATTATAGTATAAAAAATCATAAAATAATATGGAAAAATGAAAAAAAATTAAAATTTGAAAAATATATAATATCATAAAATGGGATAATACCGATGGATTAAATAACAACATAAATAATATGATATTTAAAAATATCTAGTTTAATAATGATATAATGCATAATGTTGGACATCATAAAAATATCATCATGTCTTTGTGACATGACATCATGAATAAATTTGTAGTGCACACATAAAATATCCAAACAAGTTTGTATCATGAGCCCTAATAATTCTTTGAGGTTTTATAATAGGCCCCTACCAGAACATAAAAATTATAATTTCTTCATGATATGAAAAAGATGAATAAAAAATCAATAGACAATCAACATAAATATTTTTATAATAATACTAGCATATGAAATGTTAATAATTTCCATTGTTAATCACTTAAGAAACATCATTATAAGACATTTAGATTAATATGGTATATGGTATATGTAAAGCAAATACCCATGAAAACATAATACTCAAAATTTTATGTTGAAATATTGGGAAATACTTTTAATATATCTGTGTAAAATTTTAGGAGGGAAATGCCCTTTTCAATTTGAAATGACTTAATAAAATTCAATGAAATTATATAATATTAGAAAAAAATTTCTTTTTAGTGAACCATGGAATCATTTAATGGTATCATCAAGTCAAAAACAATCATTATTATAGGAATATTTATTATTGTAGAGATTGTTAAATGAAATATCCCATTAAAAATAAGTATAAAAAGCACCTCATTCAGAAAATAATTGGAAATTTATTTTTAAACCAAATTATTGAATGAAAAAAATTGATATAAATGAATTTAATATAACATTTTAGCGTAGTAAAATCACTCTTGGATACATTTTGATGAAAATATATATAAAATATCTTCCATAATGGATATAAAAAGAAATTCTGTTTCAAAAAACTTATTCAATAATTTTGATGACATAGAAGGGGAAAAATAAATGGAAAACATGTAATTTAAAAATATAACCATAAGAGAATTAATAATGTGGAATATCTGAATAAAATATAAATTAATTAATCTAATAGAAAAATAGATATAAACATTCTTGTATGAGGAAACGATTGTGAAACAAACCATTACCACTTGACAGACATTCTTTGTATGTGATTTCTACCTCATTTATAATAAAGTTAAAATAAATATACTAATATAAACAAGTATTATTGAAACATATAATAGAATATTTTTTATAATAAATACAGTTTATGAGAGTCGGGTCAAATGATTACATCTTCTTCGAGAGTCCACTATTGGCATTAACATTAATCATTTATTGAATTATTTTAGAGAAAGAAAATAATATTTATAATTATAGGAATGAATATATTATGGTTTTTAAGAATGAATTTAGATATCTATAGGATGTTTGGGAATATGGATGGAGAATTGGTCCCCTTTTAGTTTTTATGGGAGACACACACATGGAATTACATATAAAATTTAAATAATATGAAGTCAACATCTAATGAATGTTGTACCAAATGAGAAATAATTTTTTTAAGATAACATAAGTTCAAAACATATTTAAAAAATATTATTTATAAAACATTGTGTGGCATTTTACCCTTATCTCTTTTTTAACCCCTGGTAAACCCTTCTAACATTAACAAAGTGATGATTTTATTTTACTGTTTTAACCATTTCTTATAAACAAATATTATGGTGACATTATTAGTGAGTATTATTTATTTTAATTAAAATAAGTGAATACAATTTACATGATTTTATTTACAATTGTGGAATAAATAATTTTTATCATATGGTCATAAATTAAAATGAAAACCATTGTTTATATTTTTTTTATGTTTTCAGTATAAAAATTATTTTACAAAAAAATAAAGTATAATTTTGATCACAATGGAAAATATTATAGTAATTTAAATTAAATTAAAATTATTTTTATTTTTAAAATAATGAAATATAGAAAGAAAAATTAGGAATACTTTATTAAGAGATAAAAATCAAAATATGATTTTTTTGAATTAAATTAATATTTAGTTTTCCAAAATTTTAATCAAACGTTACGGATTTATACAATATATGTCTATTTTCTTTATATTACTCAAGTAATATATATTTTTACTTTAAAAAATTATGATAAATGTTTTTTTTAGTCTTATATTATTAGAATTTCACAAAAAATACATTATTTAAAAAATCATCAATTTTCAATATGCACCAAAAAATAAACCAATATCTAAAAAAGAAAATTAAAAATAAGATCATTTTAAAATTGAAGTTTATTTTTTCAAATATTATTTCCAAAAAATTGTATTAATTAATTTTAATTATACACACATAAAGAAAATAAAAATAATTTGTATGAATAATTTATTTTTCTATCATAAAATGAATTTATTATTATATTTTTCTCAGTAACAAAAATTAGATGAATGTTATTATATTGATTTAAAAAGTATTTGTATTAAGGAAAAAATTTCTACATATATTGCATAATATATTTATTCTCATTCATACCCATTAACCCAAAACATATGTTATAATAGTCATATTTAATTAATATTATTTTAAAATTTGTATATGCTCATAATTGCGTGGGGTGCATGCTATCGAACATAGTGTTTTTTAAAGGAAACAAAATTAATTTGTTGTTATAATATACCCTATTTATAGAAATTATATCCTTACATTTTTTATTCATTTTGAGCATATCATGAAATTTTAATTAATTTTACCGGGAATATCAATTTCAAGGTTAAGTATAGTGAGCATAATAATTTATAAATAAAAAATATCTTTACCATTATAATAATCACACGATGGAATGTTTTTCTAGAAGGGAACCTTAATAATTAATTAATACATTCCTTAAAAACATAATAGTTTTAACTTCCATATCTTGAGTTAGAGGAATTATAAGAATATACACTTACAAAATTCCATTAATTGATCCAAGGGAAAATATATACTGATTTAATGATTATTTTAATGAGTTTCAACATGTACTTATAATGATGAATTGCTAAGGGGATTTTTTGATGCCTTAATCCAAAATGTGAAAATTTAATGGATTATTTGATCAATTAATGAGATGCATGTTATTTCAAATTTAAAAAAGTTGATTATAAATTTTATATATAATATTGAATATAAATTAACCTTCTTATGATGTTGTAATGACTTAATTTCCAAAACATCAATACTAACACCCACATAAAAAATGAGATATTTTAACAATAAAAATATATTACCACTAGTTCAAAATAGATTATTTTTTAAATATTTTACTAATTCTCGAATCCTTGAAACATATAAAACCCAACACCAAGGAATATGTCAAAGACAATCATTATTATAATAACCATGTTTTCTAATAGATGATAATTATATATATTAACAAAAACCACTTCATATATTCTCTTCATAAAAAATACCATTGAGGTGTCTTAATTTCAAATTCATTCCTTTGTGTGTCAATGTATGATTCAATATCTCTTCATAATTTACAAGACTATGTAGATCTAGTATCAAATAATGTACAAGTTTATAATAAAATTACATGCTATTAAAACTTATGATACCTCATATTCTAATGTAATAATTATATATTCTTGGACATTCTACATTATCAGTTTATGTGGAAGACTCAATTAATGTTTAATGAATAAATTTGTATGGTTCCCCATAACTTTATAGTAAAAAAATGGACATTAAAACAATATTTAATTCCAAAAACATCACATTCATGATGAAAAATCATTTCACACAAGATGAAAAATCACATTAGCTTCATAAATGTACCAGGGTGTTTATTTCCTAAATTTTTACACTCATGAAGTTTCATCCATACCTTCTTTTCTTTCTCTACATTTCTTTTTTCTATTTCTCTATTATCTTATTCTTCTCTTGTATTCCTTTGACGATATATGACTTTGAAATTTTATCGATCTTGATTACACTTGATACCATATAATCATATGATGAAATCATTTGATAGAATAATTACCTTTATGGTTTTGGAATAATACCATCAAATGAATAGTTCATATTACATTTTAGATTACATACAAAGCCTATAGGATTCCATACTAATACTTTAATGTTTTACTCAAACACATTGAAAACGTCTTTATCCTTATATCATATAATGATGAATTATTATTCCATATATTATTATTACTCATATCGAATGAATTCTTCTTAAAATACATCTTTAAATGTCTTCTAGTCTAGTATATCAATCTCCTCCTCATATATAAAATTTTAAATCAATGACTAATATTGATCAATATATTCGTTTAAAAATTAATATTCCTGAATAACCTTCACCATTTAATTACTTCTTAAATCTAGGAATTTATTTTTAAGGGAATTAGTCAAATATTCATGTATCAATGGATTAGTTGTTCCATTAACAGATTTAGGTTACTTCGACATGATGTAGTCTAACATAAATGAATCATTCTATAAAGCATTATATTTTCATATGGGTATGTTTATTGGTCATAACTGGTGTAAGATATACTAATATAGACAAAAACCACTTTTCCCCAACACCAGATGATTTGATGTTCTCCTTAGGGAAACACCTATATTGATTACAGGTGTATACATATTTTCCATTAATTATTTATAAGTCATATATAAATAATATCCATCATTATATTAGTTCATAAAATTATGAATCATAGTGAATAACTCCAAATATGATGAAATACAAAAAATAAATTGAAAATTTATATAGTGATAATCTCAAAATCATAAGCTTACTATCCTTGGGAATATCATCAAATCATAACAATATTTTCCGATAAATATTAGTGGTTTGTAAAGATAATTAGAATCAACCAAATCATATCCCGATGGAGTGTATAAAAAGGAGGCTCACTCATCACACACCAATTAAGATCGAGTAGATACTCAACTATACTTTTTATGTTGTTTACCCTGTGGTGAATCTGTTCCACAATGACATCAATTATCTATTATCAATATAAGGATATAATTTCTAGGAAACTACACATTATTTACATTACCAAAACATTATGACATTATCATGTACATAGACTTATTTTGAAAGACTGTCAAAGGCTAATGTTATCTAATATATTTTTTCCTAACTTTAGTTTCAATGATTTATATTAAACATCCCCAAATACCAACTATAGTGACCTGAATCTAGAATCCCATATCTTGTAGTTACTTCACAAAATTTTCAGAACACACGGGTTATCATGATTTGATGGGTTAAATAGTTCTATAGTATTTGGATACTAGATACATACATGATTAATTTATTACATATGAAAACATGAAATAAAATTGAAAATTCTATTGGTAACATTATTATTTCTTATATTATATCCATAAAATCATTAATATATTCTTTTATGGTATCATATGATAGGAAAACATAATGAAGCGTGAGATTAGATGCTCAGTATAGAAAAACATACATCATAAAAAACTATTGAATTGAAAATCATAAATTTTTATAGATTAGATAAACAATAATACAATATTTCCTATATCTGATATTATATAATAGAATATATCCATTGATGATATAAAAACCTAAAAAACACATGCCTAATAATAACTAGTTTAATAATTATAGAATTTATAACCCCAATAATCATAATTTTACCATCAAGAAATCTTCTCATGAAATTATATATAAATATGTAAGAGTTATGTGGAATACCAAAAAATGTCCATATCATGAAACCTACTGATTTATCGAGGGGATATAAAATAAATCTCTTTTTACATAATAATTCTCATTAATTCATCTTATAAAACAAATAAATAAAAATTTAATTCAAAATGAATATAAATAATCATATTGAAATAATAGCATATAAATGTAATTATTTCTACAAGTTAATAAATAGTGTAACCTGATCAGAAGATATCCAAATTAATATCAGGATGGTATCTTTAGATTATATCCTCAATACGGAATAAGACTCACCAAAGGTTGTTTATATAGATGAAAATAATTTTAAAATATCAATGGGACATTTATTAAGGAAAATAACCATTTTATTTTGAAATATCATATTTAAAATAAAAAAGGAAAATAATTTCTATGAAATGAACCATGGAAACTTTAAAATGAATCTTTACAGAAATTAATATTTGTGATAGTGGGAAAAATGTTCATGCATTCAAAATTAAAACAAATATATCATTCACACATTTGATTAAAAGATCCTTTTTATATATTAAAAAAAGAATAAACTTTTAGACATTCTATATAAATTAAATCTTGAGAAAAATATTTTAAAAACTCATTTTAAAATATTAAAATACTCATGAATTTATTTTAAATAATATATTGAAGGAAAATATTATCAATCGAATATAGAAAAATTATTTATTTTTCAAAGAACTTATATCATTTTTTGAGTACTTCGAGAGAGGAAAATGAAATGAAAGAAATATAATTTACAGAAATAACCAATGTAAAATAAAATGCTTTAGTTAAATATAAAAATATCATATAATTATATCAATAAAAACATATACCTATACAATCCAAAATAATAATGATATTGTTAAATAAACCCTTACCTAAAGCCTAACATTCTTTGTATGTGATTTAAATATCATGTATAAAATATTTAAATTTTTTATAATATTATAACATTATATTATTAATTATTATAATATAATAAATGTTTTAATTATAACATATTATCACTTGTTTATCAATAATAATTCATTATTTATTTTCATCATTTTTGATGTTAACTACTTTGTTTCTCATGTAAATTTCAATTCAGAAATTATGGTATTTATAGATAGATCAATGTTCCATTATATAGAAAATATGAATCATTATATAAATATATTATATATTCTTTATATTGATATTTAGAGGAACCAATAAAATATGGATCTTGAAAAATGTGTTACACCATTCATGGAGATGGTATTCTATTCGTATTCAAGAACACTGTTTCAATTTACAGATGAAAATAACAAAAGTAAATGAATAAAATTATATCATTAACGAATAATAATTGTAGAAAAATTATTTTATTTATATAAATTACATACAAAACTATAATAATCATTTTGAGGTAGTGATATATAATTAATCATATCTTGATGTGGATGCAGTAGTCCACAATTATTCGTGTGCAATAGTTTTATTTTCCATTTGATATCAAGTAAGTGGAAAATGGTTGTCCCATACTAAAAATAACAACTAATTATATTTATTATAATTTATTTATTATTTATTAATGGATACAATAGAAAAAATATGTTTTAGAATAAGACAAAATTATTGAAAGAGAAGGGTAATAAGATTACCTCTCTTTTATGACACCTCCTTTGTGTAAAACATTTGGCCATACTAGGATGGTGTTTGGGTGATAATAGATGATGAATAACTAAGTGTTGGACTCTAGTATAGTTTTTGATATGGTATTGGAGGACCTATAGGTCTCATGTTTTTTGAATAATGGTGGTGAATTGGTTCCCTTTTATAAGTGAAAGAAGGGATAAAACAGTAATTACTTAAAAGATTCAAATAATATAGCCATTTTCATATGAGAGTAGAACAAAATGGAAACGAAATTTTAGTAAAGATGATATAAGGTGAAAATATATCTAAAAAAATAGATAACTTTAAGTGAAATTTGTATCTTTATCTCTTATTTATTCCCAGATTGAACCCATTAAGCATCAAATGTGGTGAAAAATATTTACTATTTATAATTTTTATTAGGAAAAAATTAAGATAAATTAATACCTAATATTAATTATTCATATTATATATATTTAATCCATTTTATAGTATTTAATTTCAATAATTTGTAAAATAAAATTTTTAAATTTGTTCATAAAATCTAATAAAATTTATTTTTTAAAAAATATTATTTTATGCTTAAAATGGTTTTACAAAAAATAATGTTTAATTTTTATTTTGATGAAATTAATTGAATTAGTTTGGAAATAATATCGATTATTTTTATTTAAAAAAATTCAAATGTACACATGTGAATACAAGATTATTAGAGAAGAACCAATAATATATTTTATTTGAATCAAAACATTATGTTGATTTACAAAATGTTAGGAATATTTCACTACATAATACATTATATTTGTATATTTATTCTATCACATATTATTGATATCTTTTCTATAGAAAAAGTGCTTCAAAAACATTAATGTTCTCTTATATCATTATATTGTCATAAAATTTACTATGTTTGTAAAATCAATACTTTTTATCAATCCTCCCTAAAATCTAGTATTTCTAAAAAAATATAAAAAATTCACCATAAAATAATTACGAAATGAAATTTAAAAAATAATGTTTTCTAAATAAAATTGATAAAAATGGTGTAAATTAGTTTCAATTATATTTACATAATAATTGACCCCATTTTTAGGGAGAACATATTTAGAAAGAATAAAATTATATTAATTCATAAACATTTCCAAATAATAATATTTAATGAAAATAATTCTTTCTTTGAAATAACTATTTTTAATTAAGGAATATATTCAACATATATATTATAATTTAGTTATTTATATTTATACCCTCTCAACCATTGACAGTTTTATAATATTCATATGAAAATAATATAATTTCATAGTTTGTTTATTATTATGGTTATGTGTGGTGAATTATATGGAATGCAGTATTCATATAAATGAATAAAATCTACATGTACTAAATGTATGAATATATAACCTTAGTTGAAGAACATGTTAAAATCTTGGAGGATTCTGAATCAGAAATGCTATTTAGGTTTATAAATATCTTTATAAAAGTTTAGGATAATAGTTCTCCGTATAGAAATATATTATAAATATCTGATATGTTTGTTTTCATAAATAAATCTGATAGAAAGGTGAATAAAAAACAAATATTGATTAAAATAGTAATGCATTAGAATAAAAACAAAGAGTTATCTGTGATGTTAATAATTCAATGTTATATATTAAGAATTAAATGATAAAAGATATTAGAAATTTATTGAAAGAGAATGACAGGATGAATAAATATCACAAGGAACATCTTGACATATATATAAGATATTGTGATGAAATTGAAAAACAAATTGATTATTACGTTAGAAATCTATATTTTACTTGTATCGAGATCAATGTTAAATTGGGAAAGATATATGTGAAATAACATAATTCACCATAATGTACTTTGAAAAGTGTCACTTCCATAAAAAATATGTTAAGTGTATTTATCCTCAATGAACTTTGTCTTTTGGAAATAAGGGATTAAAATTATCTTGTAAAAAATTAAATAAGGGATCAAAAACTTACATTCATCTATTCCAGAATTCATTTTGTGTATTATATTTATAAATAAATTTATAAAATTAAATATAAAATAACATGTTTTGATAAAAATTCATAGTATCCACCCACTCTATAAAATGTTTTTGTGAGAATGTACAATAATATTTATTCACCAAAGTATTCTAAATATATCCATTGAATTTTGGATTAATATGTCAATACTAGGAAATAAAATAACTTAAATATCATGGGGGGGGGGGAATATAATGTGTGTAAAATTTCATAAAAGAATAATATGTTCAATATATCCATTTTATAATAATTTTTAGGATTATAAAATCTCTATGAAAATTGAAATAAATTTATTTATTATTTTGAATAATAGAGGATGAAACTATCCAAATATGTTCTAAATTCATTTTAATAAATATAACCAAAAAATAAAAAATAATAATAAATTGATGAAATATGGTGAGTTTTCCAAGGGATCATTGTAATATATGAGACTATGAACAAAATATACTTAATAAAAAGGGGAATATGATAGAAAAAATAAAAAAAGTTTATTCTTTTCTAAGGAAAAAAGAAACAACAATTATTATCAATATAAAGATAACTATATTAGTATTGATAATAGAAATTAGGGAAAACAAATAGCTGATTCAAACTATAAATTAAATAAATATTTCATTATAGTATAATAAATCTATAAGAATAAATTTGAATTAAAATTATATAAGGGGTTTCCAAATTATGATGGAATAATTATTGTAAATCTATTTAGATTTTGAAATAAGTTTGGACACATATCAATAAATTGTATATTCATAATTCTAGAATTAAAATTAATCAGGAATATAATTAAAAAATAAAGAAAAAATGATTTATCTTTGATAAATAAATTAAAAAATCAAATTATAGACAATAATATATATTTAATGTACTACAAAATCATTATCCCTACAATACTACTACATTGAAAACTATTGTAATGTTTAGGATGATTTCACTCATTATTATAGTAATAATGATTGTAATTTCTTTGTTGAGAAATTAATCTAAACCTTATTTCTCTTACTAATGATATTTGGAGGAACCAAATTATTCCCATTTCTATTTATTCCCTATGAGGATAATTATAACTAAATCATACAAGGGAGTGTTTGAGTTATGGGTTCTACGATTATTTTAAAATGGGAAAATGTACATATCTTTGAGTGATTCATTAAGAGTTTCATTAATTCTTTATGAAGTAATATGAAAAATATGTAACAAAAAATTTCTCATTTGTTCTATCCTTTTTATTATACAACAGAGGGGTTTTCACATATCCCTACAGGTGAGTGACAAGTATTGGAGAATCATACACAAAAAATGCGAAGGAGTTTAACCCTAAATCATAACAAATATTAGTAGTTAGAATATAATGAAAAATGGAATGAACTGTGCTTAAATTAGACATCTATTCCAAATCAAATATTAAAAAATAATATTGAAATTGTTTTGAAAAAAATGAACATAAAAAATCCCTCCACTATCCCAAATATTTACCCCCGAATAAATATACACAATTTCTTCTAGTATGAATTATCTTCAGCCCCAGTAGATATAGTGCACCAGCATTTTATTAAATAAATTATTAAAGGCCTAATTGGGCTAAGTAATTCATTTAAAGGGACACACAGTAGAAATTCTATAAAATAAAAATTAGTTTAACCAAAATAAAGTAATAAGAACCATAATATGAATGTGATAAATTAATATTTACCATTGATAAATCGACACACCAAACAGAGGATAAATTATATATATAACATTGAAATTAAAATTATAGAAATAAATGAAAAAAATTACAGTATGCATACTATGGGGAAACTACACCCTATATAAAATCTTTAAAATAAAGATATATTTGTACTAGTTTTAACTAAAAAATTTTCAGATAATTTTTACTAAAAATTGATATATCCTAACAATTATAAAACCATTTTAATAAATAAAAATTTCCTTTTAAATGTATTAAAATAGTCACTTAGAATAAATGTAATGGGCCTATTCGCATTTTTGTTCACATTTACAAAGATCATTTTTAATTATATTAAAATTTATTTGGAAAAAATATACACACACATCATGAATTTGATGAGAGATATATAAATAAACCAGATCATAGATAAAATAAAGGTATTAAATTATACAATCATAGTTTCCATATATATCCAATGAAAAATTTAATATATGGAAGCAAGAGTATACCCCTATACCAATCTAAAAACCATGGAACAAGTTTCATGGGATCTAACCTATGATTAATATGGCTAGGTGACATCAAACATACATTAATAGAATCCAGTGAAGATATATAGTAATATATCATTAGACTTTGGGTGAGGGAAAACATAATTCTTGTGTATAGGTTTTGGAAAGGAATTCGACCATGTATATGTTAGCCTAACCTATAACTACAGTTTATTTTATCAAATTAAAGTACATGTGATATAGAAATGAGAACATAAAATCATATGAATAAATAATTACCTTGGATAAATATAACCTAAAAAAATTATATCAAATACCCCACTATCACCTACCACACCCACTTTATAAACAACACAAAATACTCATCAATCACTCAATAAAATAACAAAGGATGTCATGATTTCCATAATCCATTTCAAAAAGATCTAAACAGGGTTATAATAAAACATCCACACATGTAAAAATTTTGAAATATCATAAAAATGAAAAAATAATTCTAATAATATTTTATAAAAAAGGGAAATTTTTTTATTGTTTCACTCATATACACATACAAACATACATACATTCATACATATTTCTATTTATCCCTTGTCACAAATTCACATAGTTCCATGGGAATTGGTACACTCAAAGAGAGATATATATATATGTTTATATATATACCTATACATATGTATATATATACCTATATATATGTGTATAAGAACCATAAACATATATACATTACAAGTCTCATTTTACTAGTCTCTTTTACATTCATACCCATGTTTTAAAGAAAGATATTTGTAGTGAAAAGAATTTTAATAACAAAATTAAAAAACAATTTCAAAAAATATTTTAAAACAATTTATAAAAATGGTAATTTGAAATCCAATAATTAAAATAATTAAAATTACCAATTAACACAAAAATGGATAATAAAATAATCTCACTTAATTTCTGGACACAAAAATGTTAAATAATTTTTAAACATATCATTTTATTTTAAATAATTATTCCAAAACATTTTAAATACTTGAAATTTAATGTTTAAATTAAAATAACATGTATAGGGATTACAGCAATCTAGAAACACCCAAAAACAATTATAAAATAATATTTAACATTTCTAAATTTGAATAATTTTTTCAATGAAATATTTAAGTCATCAATCAATAATGAGTTCTTAAATTTTCATCCTAAACATGGGGAGACATCAATCAAATTAAGGATAACCAATCTATTGAAATACAGAACATGTTACCTTTAATGGAAGATACCCAAATGGAGAAGGATATACACACATAAACCATAAAATCAGAAAAAACATAAAAAGGGTCAATACCACCCTTAGTGTTGTTTAATCAACCTATAATGACTGGGAGATGGAAAATTCTAAGTAAAGGAATGAAAAGTGGAGGAAATCCTTAAAGATGAGGATTTGACAATAAATTTTGAAGGAATCATGATGAAATTATATATAGAACTATATTTTAGATATTGGAATCATATGATAATGGTAGATTATGACATGGTAAATTGTGTGAATTATAGTAGAGAAATAAATGGTGCTAATGAAAAATAAGAAAAGGAATGAAAAAATTCATAGTTTTTTTAGAAAAAATATAGACTCACTGACCAATTTAAATTTTAATATACTAAATGTGTTCCCCGTATTGGGAATAAAAAACATAATACATATACTCCCAGTCAACCAAATAGTTTAACTAACTGTTCACAATATTTCCTAATTGACTACCCTAAGACAGAACCAATTGAATGGTTATCGTATAGTTTCCCAATCCATTATGAGTAACTATGTGAAACTATCTTGATTTTAAATAAATCCAAACTTAAACTCTTGGAAATTCCAAATGACTCAAAATTATGTTAAATAAATATTAATAAATTCATTAAAAAACAAGGTACATGAAAAATTCTTCCCACCATAAATATTTAATCCCTAAGAAACCAATTTCTACATAGTGGAATATAATAATAAATCACTAACTAGAATGATTCCAGAAAATGAAAAAAGAACATCCTCAAGATACACCCAACATGTCCAATTGGAACTCGAACTCCAAATAGGGAGAAAAGGTCTGATAAAAACCAAAGTGAATCATGTTCCCCCACCATTTATACTTGACCTAAATATTTGGGGTGAACAACACCAATTCTCTCACAGATACTACATCGAGAGAAGAAAGATTAAACTAACACCAAACAAAACTGTAATTCCTCTATCAAACATACCAAAATAAAAGAGGAGAAACTCAATGAGATATCAATATTGAAACCAATATGGGCCTTATACCAAGGTCACTATTCTCACATTTGTAAAATATAACCTCAAATCTAAACCACTACCTCACGATGATGATAAAAATAATCAACAAGCATAGGTACATAGTTACTTGAATCATGTCATCCCAATTAACCATATACCAAGATAAAGTCACCAATTCTTCTCCCACCATAAGAAATATCATAATTTTCCATATTCTAAACACAACCTAGAAAATTTTGATAGTCACTAAGGTATTTTAACAAATAGAACCACTAACATCCAATAAAAACACCTCAAAAATCACGAAAAACACAACCAATTAAAGGATATCTCAATGGATCTATCTAATTATGGAGTAACCCAAAAAGAAGAAATCATCATTAAGAATCATACCTAAAAAATTATATAAACTCCCACAACAATCAACAAGATTCATTGAGATAGAAATTATTATAACAAAGAACCAAAGAAAGGGTAGGAAATTATAATAGAAACCCGAAGAGAAAGTATGTGCATGAAATAATTTGATATTGACACATGATTCTGAGTCAGTTTAGGGCCACAATATTTGGAGACAACACACACCCTAGAAAAGAATCACCATAAGGGTCATATCTATATATAGATAATCTTTTAATTTTATGACATTTATGGTAGGTAGAAATTCAGTAACATGGAATATGACCATAATTAGTTTAGTTCTCAAATTATCAACCAAAAAATACTACCAAAACATGGAAAAATTATTGTTAATAAAATATAAAAAACACTATTTTCCAAAAATACCTTTTAATAATTCACATTTTTACAAAATAATTGGAAAATTTATAATGGTCATTTTAAAATATATTAATGAATTTCATTTTAAAAAAATTTCCAAAGAAATTATTTTTATAAAACATTACATTTTATAACCCATAATTTGGAAATAGAAACCCATTTTCTGAAATATGCATCTTTAAAATATTTTTTAATTTAAACTCAGAATCAGAAAACTTCTCGTATTTTCAAAAGAAACCATTTTTTCACCAATAAAAATTATAAAAGGACTAAAAAATCCAAAGCATGCCAATATTTAAAACCATATGAAGTTAGATCAAGAATCTCACATGAATAGAACTCATCCTAGGTATGATTTAACAGATGAGTAAATGATAACTAAATGGGATGTTGGTCTATGTTTGACATTGCAAAAATACTTGAGGGACTACATGCATGCCACATAAATATTAAAAAGTCCCATTAATATCAATAATATGGTCACTGAATTGTTTATTAAGTTATACAAACCAATCTAACAACATAGATCTCATTTCTATTTCCATTCAAAAAATAAATTCTGACCCTAGAAAATGAAAAATAATTCCAATTATGAGTAAAAAATTATCAACATAAATATTTAAAAATTTCAAAAAATAAAATCCCAATTACGCATAATGACTCATGTTTCCTCATGGAAATAAGTGATCTACAACTCAATGGTGACAATCATCATGAGTCCAAATAATTAAATCTATTTGACACTCTTATAATTCCCTAAAATAACATAATTGCTACTTGTTAAATAGCCATGATTTTTGTGAATGAAATTTTGTTCCTCCTCTAATAACATTTTTCAAAAACAATCTCGAGCTATCCATACATCAGATGCCCAAAGTGGCCTACAACTTAAACTATGGACCTTCTCGATTCTTATAGTTTGGTGAAAGGAACCAGGTGATCATACACATATAATGAGAAAAATTTCATCCTTGAAACCAAGTAAAAGAGAAATTTAAAATCTAAAAAAAATCCTTGGATCTCCTATAATTCAAATTTAAATTGTAAATCAAAAATATAAAACCTATACATAATGTAATAAAAAAATTATCAACCAATCCATTCCCTCAACCTAGTCTCACATCCATATAAAAGATACAATTATTCCTTTAGTATGAATTTTATTTTGAATAAGTAGATATGTTTAAACCCATAAAATTAAAACAATTTATTTTAGAAATAATTGGACAAATTAAATAATTTGATGGAGAACACACTGAATATTTTATGAATGTAAAAGTAGATACTACCAGAATCAGGTAATAGGAACCCATGTATAAATGAGATAAAATAAATCTAAGCTCAGATTAATCGTATTTCTCAACAGCATCCAAATGCTGAAAATATAATGAAATTTAAATGATATATTAACATGATAAAAATATACATAGGGCTGGAAAAAGATAAACCACACCCTATGTATAGAATTTATAAGAATGATCCATTTTCATAGATAATAATTTATATTATTTAAAGATAGGTTTTCAAGTGAAAAAAATAATTCCAAACATTTCCAAAAACATTTAAATAAACATTCATTTAATTTTACATAAATGAAATGAATCTGTGTGAAAATATTTAACATGAATACACCCCTTTTGGTTCCCATTATTGAAGATCCAGAAATATTATTTTAATGAGACATTAGGAAAAATTATCACATATTGAATGAATAGAAAGAGATATATACAAAGACAACATGAAATAGATTGATAATGGAAATAAAATTATCCAATCACAGGTTCCCTACATATCATATAAACATGGGATCCTAGTGAATGAAGGAAATACCATTATATCAGTGTAATAATATACTAATCAATAATGAAATGGCATGGAATCTACTCTATGGATTCTAAATATAGGTAACCTCAAACAAGAATTCATTATCTTCTTGAGAAAAGGTCTAGTGGCATGTCACTACCCAATAGGGATAAACATAATTCACTATTATATCTAGTGGAATGGAATCTTTTGTTTAAATTTTTTTATTTTGATAGAACCCTAATTACCATATCCACTATAAAATGGTTCAATAGGCATAGCGGATAACCATAGATAACCATAACTAATGAAAATTGTTAAATAAAAGCATACAAATCATATCAATTAACTCAACCTCACAACCATCTCCCTATAAAGAAAAATCTGTACTTTCATATCCATAAAAATCTAAAACACCAATGGTTCTTCATGGTCCAGAATCCATGTCAAATAAATTTAAAGGAAGGCTCAAGGGGGGCACACACCCACAGGTGTAAATCTCGTAAATCTTCCAAATCTTACGTTCAATTATATTTTAGAATCTAGTAATATAGAAGAATTTTGTTTATTTTTAGTCATATAAACATAGAAAAACATAGAAAAACATATATATTTATATCATTGTACAAATTCACATATTCACATTATAATTTGTATTCAAACACAGAGACACACACAATCAAAGACAGACACACACAGATATATATATATATATATATATATATCTATGTGTGTGTGTGTGTCTATTAGTGTACCAATATATATGTGTGGAATTATTATATGAATATATATATATATATATATATTTGTATATTTTATAGAATCCAAATTTCTATTTAATCCCATGTTTTAAATAAAAACATAGCAGTACCTTGAATTTTAAAAATCAGTTTAACGATAACATTCCAAATATATAATTATACAAATTATAAAAAGGTCCATTTAAATACCCCTTTGAAAAACAAATTCAATTGACACTTATGGCCTAGAAAAATCCCCAAAACGATCTTAAAATATTTCCCAAACCTAAAAAAGGTCAAACATTTTTCAAATATATCTATTTATATTAAATAAAAATTATAATTTTTTTTGATAATATGAATTATTAAAAATCCTAAACACATTAAAACCATTATTAAAAACAATTTTATATTCATAGGTCAAGGTAATTAATTAAATGAAATATTTAAAAAATAAATAAATAATGGGTTCTTAAATTTAAAGTGTAAACGTGGGGAAAAATATGTAAAATTTATAGAAACCAAGATGTGATGACCCAAAATGTGTCTACTTTGATATAATAAACCAATATGGGGAAATGGAGAACCATATTAATTTAAAAATCACATAACCACAAAAATAAACTAAATAAAACACCATTCCTATTTGGAAAATCTAGGTACAACCATGAGGAGAGGTAAAATATAATTAAAAGGAAGGATACGGGGGGAGGAATGCTTAAAAAGAATAATTGACCCTTACATATGAATGAATAATAATAAAATTCCATAGATAGTAATTTCAAAGAGGGGGTTGCATGTGAGAAAAGGGGTAGCTCAGATTGGGGACATGTGTGGTATATGGAGGAAAAAGAAAGGTTGGTCTAAAAATAAAAGGAAATTAAAAATATATATGCATTTTTTTAATCTAGGATTAGTGAAATACTTTCCCACATCATATAAGTCATGTTAAACTCATGCCACCCACACTGGGAAATCAAAATCTCATAAATCATCCCCTAGGATCTTTAATGGATTATAATATTGCATACCACCAAGTCAAAATGACACTCTTCCAAGAGATAACCAATTGTATGATCTCTATATAGAATCCCAAATCTTGTTGGAAAACTATGATCCCCATAAAATATTTTAAAGAAATAAAATATATGAATGAAATTTCACAAAAAATTTTATAAGATCAAAAGAATATTAACTAGTATTTAATAAAAAATATTAAACATCAAGAGTGAAAAACTTATAGGAGTTTATTTAAAAAATAGAGAGACAATAGTGAATATTTGATGTTGTGTACCCTTTTTGGGCGTAAATAATTTATTATGTTTCCATAATTTAATTTTTATTCTATGGAAATAAATTATAGAATATTCATTTGATTTTCATTATTGTGGTAAGCTTTTCAAATTTTCATATGCATAATTTTTAGAGAATATATTTTTTATTTCAAGTTGCTAAATTGGATGAAAAAAAATTAAAAGTAAGACTTGCATCTATTTTCATATAAAATTATGTTATGAAAATTTTTGAGAAATCAATTAATCACATTGTATTATAATTATAAAGTTTCCCAAATAGTCTTAGATTTTAATAGCTAATATAATACATATAATTTCATCCTTTAAAGTTAAAGTCATAAAATGGTAGATGTAGAAGGAAATTGTTGAATTCATATTGTTATGAATATTAGTCAAGGTATTGATAGAAAACCCAAAGGTAAATATTCTTTAGTATATTGTATGATGATTGAATTTTTTTTATAATTAGTGATGTTATAATGTTCTTAGTTGATTTAAATGTATTCTGAGAAGAGAATGTTAGATGAATATTGATGTATCCTAGAAAGAATGATAATATGTGTTTTGTGAAGTTGAATTTCCCAATGAATGAGAAGATTAAAAAACACATTCTATTATGATATATGATATATTTATTTTATCATACATTAATAGTTTATAAGATATAATACTATAGATCTATTTATATTTTGGAAAATAAGATTATTGGATAGGTGATTCCAATGATAATGTTTCATTAAATATATTGCAACATTGATGTAATTAAATTTAAGAGTGTCAACAAAGGGAAAATTTAGTTAATTTGATTCATCTAGAAGAAGAAATGAATTTGTTTTCTTATAAAATGTATAGAAAACTATATGAAATCATAATGAGTTTTGGTGACTCGGATTGTTAGAAAAGTATTATGATGTTTGAATATAAATATACTAGGGATTTTACCATATTATATAGAATCATGTTATTGAATCAGTTTAGTAGGAAGTTCTATATAATAGGTATGGGAGTCTGGGAAGAGATTTTATGGGGTATGGATATTTTAAAATATTATACTTCCATGGGTAATATGGGGAGATGGTTATGGATGTAGAGGATTAAATCTTGCTAGGTATGTTTTTAATGATCTATTCATATGTTAGTAAGCATGATGATATATAAAAAACATGAAAGTTACACATATAGAATTTATGTGATGTAACAATGTTTGAGATAATTCATGATAGGAGTTACATTAAACAATAAATGATGAATCCACAATCAATGATAATTAGGGTATGTTTCATGAAGAGAAAAATAACATGAATATTTTAATGATTAGTTAAATAGTCAAGGGTGTTAATATTTGAAAATAGATAAGTATAAATCTTTTGACATTTTTGGAGATTATTTGATAATTTGATGAAGCTATTGAAGATGAATTAATGTATATTGAGATGTTTTTAAGACATATTGAGTTTATTTCATTACGTATTGAGCCAGATTAAGTTTATATGGATGAATAATTTTTTTTCCACATGGTACATAACATCATAGAGTTGAAAGAAAAATTCAAAATTTAATACATAATATATCTTTGAGAAAAAATTATAAAAACATTTTAGTGGTTTAAACTGAGAACATGAGAATAAATTTATGGAAAATGCAAGGCTACTATATGATACATACATTCTATTTTAATATATTTAAAACATTCTAGAGTCATATATGAGGTTATGTAAAAATTAATCACATAATGGGTATGAAAAATATGGCGATACAAAATTTTATCTAAAAGTTATATACCTTATGCAAGATTATAATTGTGGATATTTAGAGTAAATATGAGATTCTATATAATACACAATAATCATTTTTTCTCACATAAGATTAAATATTATTATTAACAACTGTAAACTAAGGATTCAAAAGGATACATAATATTCTTATATATTATACATAAGATTAATGGTTTATTCTCATGTAAAACATCATATTAATTACGACGATCTTATGAAATTCTATAGTGAATACATATCATTATTCTTAATGGAGTAAATAATGATTCAAGATGAAACTAGTGATGATATATTATTGAATTTCCATCATGTGATGATTCATTATATTTCAATATTACTTAAACATGTGACCATGTATACATGTAAAAGAGGAAGTGTGATTTTTGGATGTAGAAATAAAAAAAAATATGAAATATATTACAGAATTAAATGATAATACTATGATAAGTTCTCTAAATAATATTGTAAAATATTTGAACTAAAATATATGATTCAATATCTAATATCTCTATAATATGATTCTCAATTATATTTGACTAATAAAAGAATAAAATTTGAAAAATTTGACCTCATAATGAAATAAAAGGGTGTTATACATATTTTAATATTATAACTGAATTAAATTGATCTTCTTGAGTCTATAAAGAAGTAGATTAGTTAATGTACGAAATAGTGAAAGAAAGATACATAAAAAAATACATTATTTAACACCATATACATTAAGGTTATTTATGAAGAAAGTGGACTGATTGAGATAACCCTTTGTTCATTGATAGAATATATTGAGTGTTTAATAATAAAAAGACGAAAAATAGATAGAAAAATTGGTGTTCTTTCCAGTGTCAAATACCTTGTGCTTTAACATTATTTATGTATAAGAATAATGATAGCCACAAGGAAATTATTAAAACCAAGTAAGAATATTAGATCCATTATATACATGTTATTATAATATTGATATTACTTTAAAAGTTCCAAATTAAATTTAATTATAAATAAACAACCAGGTTAGTTGTAGTGTTTTTAAATGAAATAAAATACTTACTTATTAATCTAGTCAGTCATATTCAATTTAATCTTGTTAGTGATATGTATAAGGTATTGATAAAAATATTTTTTTATTTGTCATTATTATATTTATTAATAATTTAATGAACAATAAGTGCGAATGCTCATGGTGTTTTTATTTTTGTCCGACACATAAATAAATTTGTCTTACATAAATAATTTTCATTCAGTCGATACAAGGTGACTTGTTCTTTTAAGGATCCAATATAATTATAATGGCTATCATGATTCCTGAAATTAATTTTAGATATTTTTTATAAGAAGGAATAAAATTTAATAGGGTATAAGTATAAGTCAAGAATGTAACTGAAGATGTAATAAACTGCACGTGAAATTTTTATATGTCCTCTATGAAAGAAAATTTCCACATATTGTTATTATTTTGTAGAAATATATAATTTGGTACTGGTACACACAGTTTAAGAAGATGAGCCGGGAAATTAAAATTTTGATGTTACCAGAGCGATGTAACAACATCGACCCTAGTGATCTTATTCCAGTACAGTCTGAGGACCCCACTTGGATTTAGAAGAGCACAAAATTAAATTAGAATATGTACCTTTTTCTTCCTTGTTTGGATTTTATGTGTGCAAGTATGTCGTAAGATTTTGATGACCAATGCTCAAAGACTCCAAATTTGAATCCCTCTAGATCATCCACACATGACTCTAAGAACATCCCACTCAGCATTCATCAGAATCTAGGTGCTAACGCTGTACATCGATGACTACTTCAACACAACGATGATCACAAAAAGAGAGAGTCTTTGATTGAAGAAGAATAAACTTGAAGATCTTGTTTTCTTGAGATAATCTATCTCTATAATTCAGGATGGAGAGTCTCTCAATTCCAATGCATGAATAATTACATGGGAAGATTCTCTCTCTTACTTATATAGGGAAAATCAAATATAATCGATGTGGATTCCCAGCCCCATGTAATAGATATTAATAGTATACAAATTATAAATATGTATTTATGAGAAATTAAATTATTCCATAAATAATATTTATTATTTTTTGAAAAAATACAATATATATTTATATTAAATATATATTTCACGATAAACATGAGTCTTTAACTCAAATCACTTCTCCTAGAAATATTAAACGAACTCGGGATTTTTGAATTCATTCTAATAATATTTTATACTTATATATACTTAATCACTTGTAAGTTCATGTTATAAATTAACTCAATGAATTATTCCAAACGATAATAATTAATGAATTTATTTACTATTTGGTGATCTATAGGACTTGGATAATACTCGGACCCCATGATGGGTCCCACCAAGTTTCATATTCATATTCCACATAATAGGGAAGATTATCAATGAACTATAGTATATGACCCTCTATCAACTTATCTCAATTGTAGTGAATAATATTCACCAACAAGAGTGGTGTTTAGAAACTCATCGAGGCCCGTATATAGATAAGGTAACGATAAAGCAATGAATAACTTCCTACAAACATGTTCTATGTAATATAATATCTTTATATTTGAGATCTAAATAAAGAATAATGCACACTACTATCATCGTCCTTTATCATTCTTTATTTTATTTGTTTATTTGTCTGGTTGGTCTTACCTTCCAGTTTAAATGCCATGGATTTAATTAAGGTGATACAATACTAATCAACCAGGCTAATGATATCTCTTCCTCAACAAATAAATGACAAATCTTATCTTGTTCATTTAATAAATTTTATTTAACCAAGGATGTACTCAACACAAACTATATCACCACAATTTCATTGCCATGGTTTTTACCTTGCATCAAAGTATGCAATTAATTGACATAAAATGATAATGATCTCAAGTCTAAAGACCACTACACTTGTCCGTAGATACGAATGACCAATGAAACCAGAATATTGTGGTGTTTCTATTATTAGGGTCATTTCTCATGATCTCAACTACTAGAGATCATCAAGTGGTAACTTTAGGGGAAGAAATCTAAATGATTATGATCCACCAGCAATTAATAGTCACACATCATCTGTGCCCATTTAGAATGATGTGATTGGAACATAAGATGATATTTTTAAGATTAATGTCATGGAATCTCGAGGTTCTAATTATAGTTGGGGATCCATTATAACCCTTTGATATGGGATTTAATCAAAGGAAATTTTCATAATGAATTTGAATGTATAAATATCTACACCATTATGGAAAGATAAAAAAATGTGCATATAAAAAACTTCATACATATTGTTTTTATCAAAGTAAAACACAAGTTGGGTCTAGGGAACCCACTCTAAACACTCCCACTTGCACTAGAGACAACTGATAAAGAGTCTCAATCCACTAGCTCTCATATGATAATCGTGCCTCTACTGAGAAATGGATTTAGTCAAGGGGTTTGCAATGTTGTACTTTGTGGATATACTACTAACTATGAATTATCCTATTTGAGTAAAATATCTCAAGAGATAAAACGTATGAAGAATATTATTTGTCTTATGGTGAGAACAAGGCGACTTGGATAGCACCACTGAAGTGGTATTATTGCAATATACTAGAACCGGGTCTTCCCTGCTAGGAACAACACTAATTTCTCAGATAATGTTGTGTATCCAGACTGCTTTCATTGCTGAATCAGAAGTTGAAAAGTTTTCAGAATCTGCTATAGGATTTGAAACCAAAACATTCTTTGAGCTTCTCTATCTTACATCAGCACAATTAAGGTAAACTATTTAGCATGATTTCAATTTCAAATCATCATGATATATCTTTAAAAAGCATCAATGTATCCTCTCCCTTATAATTCCTCATCACCTCCATAAACCAGCAATATATCCATTGGAAGCCTCATGCACTTTGGGATAGTATTATCATTTTCCCAAAGAATCTCTCATAGATTAGCACAAAATCTATATACTATTCTTAATGAAAAGGTGACATGAAATCTAGTACATGGAATGGTATACATAATAGAACTCATTGTGGAAGCATACTTGATTCCACTCAATATGTAAATCTTCTCCTATTTTTGTGGACACATTTTCATAGAGTGATTAATAGCATGTGACATAGGAAACAACCCTATCTTGTATTGTTCCATATTTAACCTTTTGAGTACATTGTAAATATATGTACTTTGACATATCCCACGTATCATTTGACATATATCTCAATAGATCTTGATACCTAGAATGTATACTGCTTGATCTAGGTCTTTCATTGAAAAGAACTCATTTAACCAAGTCTTAACTCACTGTAAGACTTGCACCTCATTTCTCAAAATTAATATTTCATCAACATATAATACAAGAAAAACGATGGAATTCCCTTTAACCTTTTTAGAGTCACAAGGATCTCATTTTTTTTTGAGAAAACCAAATTCTCTTATGGCCTCATTAAAATGATTATTAGATGATCGTGATGCCTACTTCAACCCATAAATGGATCTCTGCAACTTGCAAACCCTATTGGCATTCTTTGAATTGATGAACCCTTTAGGTTTAGTTATATAAAAGAATTCAACCAAATTCTAATTTTGAAAACCAGTTTTGACAAAAAATTTCCAAATTTCATAATCATGAATGAATTTTATTTCTTGTAATATATTAATGGATTTAAGCATTTCTAGTAGTGAGAATGTTTTGTCATAATCGATTCCTTGAAATTTCATTAAACCCTTCGCAACCAATATTAATTTAAATGTATTAACATAACCACCCATGCACAGTATTGTTTTTAAAACCCATTTGTATCCAATGATATTTACATCAGCTAGAGGGAATACTAAGATCCAAACTTGATTCTGGTAAATGGACACCATCTCAAAATTCTTGGACTGACACTATTTAGTAACATATTGGCCTCATACTTAATCTTCTAGGGTTAGAGGTTCATCATCATCAAGGAATAATGTGTCACATAATTCCATGACAAGAAAACCATAATGATATAGTTCTTTAACCTCTCATGTAGACCTATAGAGTATTTTTATATTAGGAATAACTTACCCTTCCACTTTTTCTTATAGAGATTATTCCTATAAAAACTCATGTGCATCTTGGGAATTATCTTCATCAAATTGAATATTTATGCCACTAATTCCAATAGAAATTTGTTCCCTTTATATATATACAGTGTGTCCTATGACAATAAATTTTCTATAAAAAGGGTTTTATAGGTAATATCCTTTGGTTTCCTTAGGAAAAACTATAAAGATGAAATTTGTGCTTCTGGATGCTAATTTTTCAAATGGTAAAGTCCTGAAAAAAACCTTCCACCCTCATACGCATATGTGTGTTAGAATGGGGTTCATTATATACCATAAATCAAATGGAATCCCATATTCATCTTTAGTTGGTACTCAGTTAAGGGTATTTACAACTGTCTGCAATGCGTATCCCCAAAATGATAATTGAAAAGTTTTGTGTCTCCTTATAGATATGACCATGTCACGCAAGATCATATTCCTCCATTCACTAAAAAAATTCCATTATGGTGTATTAGGAGGAGCTTTTTGGGATATTATCCTACACTCCTTCATGTGATCAATGAAAGCTTAGTTGAGATATATTTTGCATCAGTCTAATCGGACAACTTTTATATTTTTTCCAAGTTGGATTTCTATTTAATTTTGGTATTATTTAAATATTTTAAAGGAATCAGAATTATACCACATTAAGTAGATATATCCATACCTACTATAGTAATCAGTAAAAGTAATGAATTATGAAAAACCACCCCTTTAATCTACTAGAATATGACCACATACCTCAGCAGGTATTAATTCATGTACATCCTCGGATCTTTATTCCTTCTCAGAGAAAGGTTATTTGGTCAACTTTCTTTGTAAATAATATTGACATACATACAAGGGTTTAAATAGTACCAAGTCTAAATACCCTACATGATGTATTCTTCTTAATCTAATATTCTTTAAAATACCTATCCTAAAGTTCCATAGGTGGGTGATATAGGAGTCACGTTGGGCGATTTTGTCATTGATTTCCACTATGAGTATAACGACCCCAGATTGACATACATGGGAATTACATTTTTTTTGAGTAGTACTTAATATATGACACAAAAATATTCCCAAAGACCGTATTAGTTTAGTTTCATTGGAAACATGGAACATAATCTTCAAATCATGGTGAATGATCTTCAACATCTCCCATAAATATCATCCCCTTTTTCCTACCAAAAACCATTATTTATATCCTAGGGTAAAGAAAAATTAAAAAGGGTAAGCCCAAATTTTCAGTAAGGGTAATCATGGAAAATATAAAACAAACCAAAAAAATTTGAACGTAAAAGCATGAATATAATGTTTAAACATCAAAATCTTGAGTCATGAAATAAACATGGTAGTACATAAGGCATAGATCATAAAGAAACATTAACCATTATATTATAGCATCAGTAAAAAATATGTAATTTTGGGAAACTAATAATAACATAATATGATTTCCATAGAATCCAAGAAATTTATTCCAATAACATTATAGAGGACGAAGTCCATTAATAAACTGGGCTTACTTGACACTCCAACATTTTATTACATAAATGAATGTACATGTAATTCCATTAATGTATTTTTAATGAGATATAAATCTTAACCTAATTTTATAAATGTAGATATAGGTCCCACCCATCTAATAATGATATCATTCTTACATGTTCCACAAAACATAAACAATTCATCATAGCTTAACCTACAAAATAAAATGGGTTTCTTAAATATCATTTCATCATAACATAATCCATATAAAAGATAATTCTATCATTAATGAAATAAAATCATAGTGTTAATATGGATAGAAACATAAAACTATTTAATATCATTATCTTAGATGGAAAATATTTTGATAAATGACTTGAACTTAATTCTTGAGGATAATATCCTTTCTTCTTCAATTTATTATTCTTTTGACAAAACGCCACACAATTTCAAATGAAAAGAATTAAGTTGAAAATAAAATTGAAATAGCATAGAGAACGTTTTGTGGGAATATGGCATCATGAAACCATAAAAATCCATTAATGCCAAAAAAGATAAAAAAACATTATTCCCATACTTTTTTCAAAAAAGTTAAAAAGTACCTCGTATGTTAAAAAAAATAATCCTTCCACACCATGTAGTAAAAGTAAAAAATGTATAAAATGACTTTATACATAAATATAATAATAATAATAAATTTATTAAATTTCTTTAGAAAACATGGACATGGATGATAAATATAACCATAGTAAATACTTATATATATACAATATCGAATAATAATTACATAGAAAAATTATCACTTTCCTTATACTTTTCATAAGTTGATGGTGTTTTTACAACTTATATAATTTCTAAATCATGTTATTATATTATACTAGTACCATATACATATTTATGATATCATATATGATACTATTATATCTTTTTGTTAATTTTATTTAAATATTACCATTATATTGGTTGTTAACTACTTCGTTTTTCCATTCCTATTTTGACATGTATGTCCCGTTTGTTACATATAAGATGTATTTTATTCATTATATTAAGTTCATAATTATTATTTTCACACATAATGTGAATTTTATAGTCATTATTTAATTCTTAACGTGGAGAATGAATCTCACCGTGTTGTGGAGACAGTAGGTTGTATGTACGCACAAGCGACAATATCATTTTCTTGATGGCTAATTGGTATATAATTGGATCATATATTAATTATAAAGAATAATTATCATGTTATATTAATTATTTAAATTCATTATACTCATCATTATACCCATCCAAATAAAGTATTTTTGAATAAAAAATTACACCACCACATAGAGACGGTAAGTTGTACACACACACACACGTAATGATATTTTTATTCGTAGGATGGATAAAAAAGGTATATGGTCATGACATAATTATAATAACATCTTTTCATGTATAATATAATTTAATTACTACTTCATTATCGAATCATCATAGAAATATGATGTAGAACAAGAAAATAAATTGAATTGAATTGGTAATGAAATTACATGTTCTTCATTGGACTTCCTTTGGATCGCTTGTTAAGGAAACAAAATACAGTCATTTTTTAAACGAAATACCTCAAAAAGATAACTAAGAATATTTATTAAAAAATTGGGTAGGTTTTTGTTGATATATAAGGCTCATGGTGGTGTGAGGAAATGTGGGTGTAAATGCATTTATATAAGAGTGGAGGAGGGGTACTTATGAAAGTATTTTAATATTATTTTATTATAATTTTATTTTGGATTAAAAAGGTTGAAAACTCATTTAATTAAATGATACGATGATTATTGTACTAAATACTCCTAATCAATAGATTTTAGACAATTTTAGGTCTCAAATGTAGCTTTATCTTTTAGTTTTAACCCCTAGTTAAGTTATTTTACACATAACATGTATTCGTGTATATCCATACAATATGGTTCATATAGTTAATATAAAATTCCAATAAAACCTCATGTAGTTAATTAATGATATTTCCAATATTATATAAGTCATTTTTCTGAATCAATGATTTTTAGGACTATTATATCATTTAATAAAACATTATTTGTTTTAAAAACTAATTTTTGTCAATTTTTATACTATTCATATCCGGACATTTTAAAAATCCATAACAACTTGATTATTTGTAAATAACATAATTAATTAAAAATTAAAAAGTCATAATCATCCATAAAATTCATTTATGGCAAAAAAAGTATCAAAATAAATTTATTTTAATATTTATAGTCTCATTTATTTAAATCATTCATTAATAAGGAAATCACGATATCATCATTGTGTTATAAAAAAATTAATTTATTAGGTGTCTAAAAATTATAAATAAGATACCATGATATAGGAAATATTATTATATATTAAATTACTATTTATAGTCTAATTTATTTTATGTATAACCTCAAATTAAAATTGTTTTACTACGAAGATACAAGTTTAAGTAATATTTCCCTTTACATTAAATTATTTCTTATAAAATGTCATTTTCACATCTAAGTGGATCCATGGGGTCCCAAAATCGACCCAAGGATGTTCATAGTATGAAATATCTCATAACATTTGATTAGGACAAGTGTTACGGTAGTTTATTATTATTAAAATATTATTTTTTTACCCTTATTTACCAGATTTACTTTTAAACCATGGTAAATAAAATAATTAATGAATTTACTATTCATAACGTACAAAAAAATAAAAAGTAAATATTGAAAAAAAATACCATATGAGTCCAAATTTGGAATCAATTTTTCAAAATTAAAAATACATAATTTGTAGTAATTAATTTAAAATTAATTTTCATTGTCAAAACCAAAAGGCTGGTTTTTAAGAAGTAATAACTATCAAAAGATTGACATGTGTTTTTGTGTAATTTCAATGGGGAATTAATTCCAATAACCAAAATTGGATTAAATAACAAAAAATAACACAATTACACATTAAAACTAATTAAAAATATAATCTAACTATATATATAAATTAGATGGAAAGACAGTTTTGAATTAAAAAGCAGTATTTTTCACTATTCATTAAAATTTGAATTTTATCAAAAATTTACCAAAAATTAAAAAAATGTACATTTTTATGCCCCACATATAAATAATAAGTTTATATTGTAAAATTTAAATTATAAAAGTGTCAAAAACTATTATTAAAATGGGTGTTCAATCAAAAAGAGGTAAAATTGCATTTTTTTAAAAATAATTCTTTTATCTAAAAAATTGATTTTGTTCTCAGACTATGTTCTAGAAAATGTGTAAGATAAATTATAATGTTATATAAAATTTCGAATTGTTGTCAATAATATTCCTAAAGGCATGTTTATATCACATAAAAATATTTTAATAATATATCGTTGTTTAGTGAAACTCAGTATCATGTACAACGCAAGCTATCGAGGAAGGTCACTCTTGCGTCTAATGAAAGCCAAGTCAGTGTTGCGTGTAGTGAAAAAATATTTTTTTGTTGCATATAATATAATATAAACTAATTTATATTATACATTGAAAATAATCAATACTCACTGTGGTTAAAAATAAATTCAATCAAATGAATATGAAATTGTGTGCAATACAGGCCGAGAATAATGTTGCGTATACTGAAAGCTAATACGAAATTGCATACAGTACAAGAAATTCTTCATGAAGTTTAAAAAATCAAAAAATTTATATAATTTTTCTCATAAAATCTTAGGTTGTTACATTCTACCCCCCTTAAAATGAATTTCTACCTTAAAATTCATCGGGGTTATAAATAGTTTTCTACATGAAAGTTTCGTTCATGGAAACCCCCATCATAAAAAAGGACACTAAAACATCATTTTAAAAAGGAATGTTAGAAATATAATTGTTACACAAAGTAACTCATCACTAGGTTTCCACATAGGATAACATTTGTGGTATGTGAAAACATGGATATGGAAATGAAATTTAACCATCATGTCTTATTGGATAGTGATAGAGAATAAAGTTTTGATAAATTTTACAACATAAATCCATAAATATGTGATGATTTAAGGAAAAATATGATTAATCAAATAAAAATATACTAGGATAACATTTTTGGTTTCAAGATATTTTTCATCAAGTTTATGAATTATTACATGAGGATAAATACTTACATTATTTTAGTATAATCTCAATATTGGTTATTCCCTAAAAAATTTCCACTTCATCTCTAATTTAATGAAATGAATTTGAATTTTTCATCCATGAAGTGTTAGCAGACCATGAGATTGAATGATAGGTCATTCTATATGTCTCAAAATAATGCGTAGAACATATTATCAAATTGGGATAAGTCCATATACAGTGAGATAATATATTAATATAACTAAATTCAGTCGAAATATAACTATTGTTATCTTTAAATTGATAGCATTACAATCCTTCCAAGAACTGAAAATATATAACTCTAGAAGGAGGTGAACTACACTGACTTAACATTTTCCTCACATAATTAATTTGGTAGTTCTTGGTTTTTACATTTCAAAAATGTGAATACCTTAATCATGTATTTTCTTTAAACATGATAATAACATGAATTTCCATATAACCATAGTGAAAACAAGAATTCTATCAAAATTAACTCTTTCCACACACCAAAAATAGCGAAAATCCAAACTATGATATCACTTTATCTTTATATAATTTACGTGCTCATTAATACTATCAAACATCTCATTATCTTATAATACCTTCATTATGTTCATATCATGTGCTTTCCAAAATTATTTCAATCACTTTTAGTGATTACTAGTAGCATATAATTGTTGAAAAGCACAATAAAACAATACATAGTTATTAATAAATTAAATAATACTATAAATGAGATTCCACAACACTATTTTGTAATCCAATTACATAAACACATATTCATTCCACCACTTTTTTTCAGTATAATCATCAATAATATTGATCACTGGTGACTTCCCTTTGACTTTTCCTTGAAGATATTGCTGACATCGATCATTATTTACCCATGGATTAGGGAATTGGTTAACATAATGCCCCATTTCATCGCACTGAAAGAGTTTAAGTGTTGGTGGCGAGTTCCCTATTTTAATTTATCTATTCACATCATTATAAAACTTTTTACAATTACATTGAATCTCAACTACTAGATGACCTTCTTCTCCACACTTGAAACATTTTGTAGTCCATTTAAGAATATATCCACAATGCTTTTTTCTACACATTGAAAATAAATAAACATCCATTTTTTCACCATTGTTTTGAGATTTTCCCTTAAACTCAATATTTAATTTCTTTTCAATACCATGAGATGGATATGTAACACCAAATTTGGGTTATACCATGATAGAATAACAACAATCAATTCATAATGATTGAGAAATCTTATAGTTAATTCCCTTCAAAGACTTTCTTTTAAGACAGTATATAATTGATCAAATATACTTTCTTGTTGTATGATAAGTCAAGAATCATACATCGTATGTCTTACAAAATTCACCTCGTATGTACCAAAAAATTCATAATCGTTTTTTTTCATGATCAAGGAACTCATTTCCATCTGTGTTTGAAAAATATGAGCGATGCTTTTATTGAAAAATAAGTTCTTGAACCCATCCCATTCCATGGATTCAATTTCATCATGCTGCTTTGTGTTTTTAATTGGAGTCCACCACTGGTCTGCTTCACCTTCTAATTGATGAACCACATAAATGTCTATTTCTTGATCCAAACATTGAAGGATGGAAAATAAATTCTCAATGGTACTGATACATTATTTTGCAACAAGTGGATCATAATACCCACTAATAGATTGTGTTTGTTGCCTCATGAAGGACTAAATATAATGTTGTTCCCTTTTCTTTTCATTTGGAATTCTATAATAATTAATAGCTTGTATAGGTATAGAAATAATATTTTTCATTCAATCTCTCATAAAAATTGGTTGTTAGGGAGGACAATCATCGCATTTCCTAGTGCATTGATTATTAACAATTTTACTTCGAGTTCCATCCATAGTGTAAAACCAAAAAAGAATTGTGTGACATGAAAAAATCATACGAGTAAAACAACATAACAAATGGGGAGTACATTCAATATCTAACATATTAGGTTTAATACTAGGTTATTAATGAACTTTACCATAATTCTAGGACTGTAACCTATATTTATACTTATCCTTAGGGACATCCCTACACATATCTTGGAAATATCTCTAGGGATCTCACTATTTTTTTCGCATACTAGTTTCCAATGGTTAAGTAATACTTCTCTCTCATACTAAGTATAACAACCCCATTTTGATATACATGGAAATTACATTTCTTTTGGATAATACTTAACACATGACACAAACAGATTCCCAAAGACAATATTAGTTTAGTGTCTTTGTAAACTTGGAACATAACCTTCTAATCGTTGTTAAAGATCTTCAACATCACCCATAAAGATCTTAACCTTTTTTTCCTACCTAAAAATGTTATTTTTATCATAGGGAAAATAAAACATAAAAAGGGTGAGCTCGGATGGTTAGTACGGTTAAATATGGATAACACAAAACAAACTGCAAACATTTGAACATAAAAGCATGAACATAATGTTTAAACATCAAAATCAAGAGTCATAAAATAAATCTTTGTAGCAAATAAGGCATATATAATAATATAAAATTAACCATAATAAAATAGCATCAAAATAAAACATGTAATTTTGTAAAACTAATAAGCACATAATATGATTTCCATAGATTCCAAGGTATTGCTGGAAAGACCATCATAGTTTACAAAGTTCATTACAAAACTGAGTTTATATTCCATTCTAGTCATGTATTAATGAAATGGATTTATTTGTATTTTCAGTCATTTATATCTCACGAGATATAAATATTTACCCAATTCATTTTAGGGAGATATAGGTTCCATCCATCTCATTATGAAATCATTCTTATATGTGACACAAAACATAAATCCTTCATTATAGCATAACCTAAGAAATAAAATGGGTTCCTTAAATATCATTTCATGATAACATAATCCATATAAAATACCATTAAATAATTAATGGAATAAAATAATAGTAATAATAATGATATAAACATAACTCTATTTAAGAAAATCATCTTAGATGGAATCTAATCTTGATAGAACACTTTAACTTAGTTTATGAGAAAATATCCTTTCTTCTTCAAAAACATTTTCTTTTATCAAAATTCCCATTAATTTTAAAACAAAATAATTTAGTTGAAAATAAACTTGAAATATTTTAGAGGAAGGTTCATGATAATATATAATCATAAAACCACAAAAATCCATTCATGCAACATAATTTAAAAAAACATTATCCTCGTATTCTTTCCAGAAAATTCCAAAAGTACCTTATATGGTAAAAAAACGAATGATTCCTTTCATACCATGTAGTAAACGTCAAAAATGGGATAAAATGACTTTAATCATACATATAATAATGTGAAACCTTTTATTAAAACATTTTTAGAAAATAGGTACATGGATAAAAAATATAACCTTAGTAAATACTTACATATAAATAATCTTGGATAAAAATGAGACTGCAAAATTATCCCTTACCTTTTAATTTTTATTAGTTGAGGGTGTGGTCAAATATTTTTTAATGTTTATATAGTATTATTAAATTATACCAGGACTATATACATACTTATGTAATAATATATGATCTTATTATATCATTTTATTATTTGTATTTCAATATTACCATTATTTCGAGTGTTAACAGCTACGTTTTCCCGTTCCTATTTTGTCCAGTAATTCATTTTTTTTATTTATTGGTTTTATTTTATTCATCTAATTAAGTTCATATTCATTATTTTCAATCATTATAAAAACATTATAGTCATTATTTAATTGTTAACATGGAGAACGAATTTCACCGTGTCGTGGAGACGGTAGGTCGTGCGTACACACAATAGAAAATATCATTATCATGATGGTTAATTGGTATATAATTGGATGGTATATTAATTATAAAGAATAATTATAATGTTATATTAATTATTTAAATTCACTGTACACATCATTCTACCCATCCTAATAAAGTATTTTCAAATAAAAAATTGCACAGTGGCGTGGAGACTGTAAGTCGTACGTACGCACGCATGGTGATATTGTTATTCGTAACATAGATAAAATGAAGTATAAGGTTTAAACGTAAGTATAATAACATCTCATAATTTATAATATATAATATTTATTACTTTAGTATTTAATCAACATATAAAGGGGGTGTATAATAAGAAAATATATTGAATTTAATTGTTAAAGAAATTGCATCTTCTTCGTTGGATTTCATTTGGATCTCTTCTTAGGGACACTAGGGATAGACATTTTGGGAAAAAGAACCTCCATAAGGTAAATAATAATGTTTATAAGAGAATTGTATATGGTCTTGTTTATCTATAATTCTCAATGTGGTGTGAGTAAATGTGGGATGATATGCCTTTTTATAAGAGAGGATGAGGGGTACTTTAGAAAAGTCTTGAAATATTATTTTATTATAAAATAATTTTTGGTTTAAAAAGGTCCAAAACTAATTTAATTGGAATATAATAGTATTATTTTTCTAAATACTCTCATATAATAGGTTTTAGACAAGTTTAGGTCTCAAATTTAACCTCATCTTTTAGCTTTACACCTTAGTTAAGTAATTTAACTCTTACAATGTCTTCTTATATATTCATACAATATAGTTAATTTAATTACTATAAAATTTCATAAGAGTATCATGTAGTTTATTAATGAAATTTTCAACATTATATAATTCATTTTTCCAAATATTAGAATATTAGGAAATTAAATCTATTAATAAAATAGTATTTTTTTAAACACATTTATGAAAATTTTTATACTATTCATATCATTACTTTTTAAAAATATATAAAAATTTGAATATTTCAAAAAAAACATCATTAATTATAAAATAAATAGTCATAATCATCCAAATAATTCATTTATGTCATAAAAAGTTACAATATAAATTTATTTTAATATTTATAATTTCATTTATTTAAGTCATTCATTAATAAAGTAATCACTACATCATCATTGTGTCATAAAAAAAATATTTATTTGGTGTCTAAAATTTATAAATAAAATACCATATTATAGTAAATATTTATATATTTACAATGACTATTTATAGTCAAATTTATCTTATGTATAACCCCATATTAAAATGGTTTTATTAAGAGGAAAAAAGTTTATGGCATACTTCACTTCACTTTAAATTAATTATTATAAAATGTCATTTTCACATCCATGTGGTTTCCTGAGGTCCCAAAATCGACCCAAGGATGACCATGGTTTGAAATTTCTCATCCAATAGGATTATGAAATGTGTTTGGGTAGTTTAATATTATTATCATATTATTTTTACCCTTATTTATCAGATTTACCCTTTAATCATGGTAAATGAAATAATTACTAAAAATAATATTAATAATGTCCAAAAATAAAAGGTAAATATTCACATAATTTGGAACTAATGATTCCAAATATGGAATACATTTTTCAAAATTCAAAACATGTACATTTCAGAAATTAATTAAAATTAATTCATGTTTTCATGACAAAAAAGTGGGTTTTTAAGTAGTAACAACTATCAAAATATTGACACATGTTTAAGTGAAATTTCAAGGGGAAATTAATTCTAACATCCAAAATTGGATTAAATGATAAAGAAATAATCCAATTATACCTGAAAACTAATAAAAAATATAATATAACTATATAAATAAATTAGATGAAAAATGCAGTTCTGAATTTAAATGCAGTATTTTTTACTATTCATTAAAATTTGAATTTTATCAGAAAAAATAAAAATAATTAAAAAAGTAAATTTTAGGGTACCTCTTACAAATAAAAAGTTTATTTTGTCAAATTTAACTTATAAAATTGTCAAAATCCATATTTAAAATGGGTGGACCATAAAAAAGGCGGTAAAACTATATTTTATGAAAAATACTTCTTTTATCTGAAAATTTGTTTTTTTCTCATACCGTTTTCTATAAAATGTGTTAGATAAATTATAATTTTATATAAAATAAAGAATATTGTTTATACGATTCATAAAATCTTGTTTATATCCCATAATAATATTTTAAGAATATATTGTTGTTCAATAAAACTTGATATCACATACAATGCAAGTTACCGAGGAAGGTCTCTCTTGCATGTAACACAAGACAAGTCAGTCTTGAGTTTAGTGAAAGATTAATTTGGTGTTTTGTATAAAAAAATAAAAACTTATTTCATTTATAAATTGAAAAAAATATACTTAGTGTTGCGTGAAATAAATTATATCAAAAGAACATGAAATTGTGTGCAACACAAGCCAAGAATACTATTGCGTATAATGCAAGAAAATATAGTGTTACTTATAATGCAATCTAATCCTGGTGTAACATACAACATCAATGAAATTAAAATATTATATCTCATAAAATCATGGGGTGTTATAAGGGGGTTCTTCAGTTCTACCATGTATAAACCATTGTTAAGATGTTTTATACCATAAAAATGTTATCCTTATAAAAGATGAAAATTTTAATATAACACCATAAGGTTTTGAAAATAAATATTTAGTGCATTTTATAATCCAGAAGTTAAAATCATCTTTCCCTCTTCTATGTTTTGAATATCAAAAAACGGTCATGTAGAGTTGCGATTAGCAAGTCATTTGACGTCTGAAAGAACAAACATTATTTTTTGGAAAATAGTAAAATACCCTTATGAATAGTAATATGTATATTAATATGACCCTTATGGATAATAAAAAATAATATTATTTTATTTTCATAAGCCAATAAGATAATGAAATATTAATTAATTTTTCAATGTGACATAAAACTAATTACACCATTAAAATTGTTATTTTTCAAATTAACTATGACTTTATTTAAAAATTAAATTAATAATATCTATAAAAATAAATTTGAAAATTGGAGTTCATTTTTTAATTCTACACATAAAAAATGGTTGGTGTAAATTTTTTAGTTTTTTTCTAAAATTGTATAATTTTTTGTGAATAGTGAAATAAGATAAAAATACAGTGTATACAAATTATCAGTTAAATGAACTATTTGTGACATCTAAAGTGATGTAATGCCACTTGTTTCAAACTAAACTGCACTTATTACTATTATGGGTCACATGAATCAACACTATTTCTTGTATTGAGTGAAATAATAAAATAATCAATTAAATATTCAAAATTTACCCCTTTCATCCACTATTAAAACCTCTCACCACTCCCTCTTCTCTTCACTCATTTAAGCCTTGATGCTCCCCAATGTTTGACCCAGATACCCTTCTGTAGTTACTCCCCACTACCAAAAATCTCTTGGTCTTTCCAAAGGATCAAAATCCCTTCCTATGAGGAGGTTCTTGAAGAATTTATTCCAAGAGGTAAATCCCATTTTTTTTTCTTTTAGTTTCATTTGAATTTGTCATCTTTTGTTATCCTATCCTCAACTCCTCTATCAAAATGGACATGATAACTCTAGTATCATCAATATACTTGATTTATATCATGTTAATGGATGAACCGTCATAAATATTCTTACTCCCTCTCTTTTATTTTTATAAACGAAATCAACGTCCATGAGGTTCCAATTTATAACCTTCATGGATGATGAAGTTTTATTCATCAATATGTCCTTCATTACTGGTCATGAAACCATATTGATGGTTGAATAAGACTATAATATATGTATTACAACCTAATTAATATTCAGAAACTAGTATATGTACATATTATTAATTTATATTACAAAACAAGTTTATAATAATCCAAATACCGCAAAATAATCAAAGTGATTGTCAACTAAAGAGTCATCCTCATTCCACGTATCAAAATGATAGAAATTGAAATTAACATTTCTAGATTTTCATAATTAATATTTATTTTCAATTCGGGATATTTACATCCATTCCACTTCATTCCTTACAATCAAGTGAACCAAATATGAAAATAAAGGAAACAAACACTCTAGAACGACGAAATACAATAAAATAACTTATCAATAAAGACATAAATGAACTAAAAATAATTATGATAAACTATATAAATTTATAATAGGTTCAGAAATAAGTTATTAATAAGTATAATTTTATATTTCAATAGCTTTATTACAAGATCGGAACACATTTGGTATTAAGGTAACGGTTTTCTCACCTGAACATTCATTTTCATTCGGGTTACTTTTATTGTATAATTACCTCAGTGAAATTCTTGTATATTATTATGTAATCCCCATAAATTTTAGTGGGTGTTCTATATATGTTTATCATCCAGAACCCTTCCTTATTTTATTGATAGTTACACTTTTTAAAAAGAACATTCAAAATTGTTTCCAAAAATACAAGCCCGATTCAAGGAAATTTCTCAAATTCTTACCTGTTATCAAAGGAACACTATAATATGTTTTTGGAAACCATTATCTTCATAAATTAAATAATTTTATTATGAAAATAATATCTTATGTAACTTCTGGTTTTATAAAAATGTTTTCCCAAAAGAACTATATTTTCAAAAGAAAAGAGTATTTATCACATTAATTTCTTAATGATTTTATATGAGTGTTCTCGTTTGGTTCATAAATCATTTTGATTATAAGGTATTATTGGGGTTAATAATTAATGATGTCATATAGAATATTTTATTGAATTTTTTATGACTAAATCTATTTTGGATGATCTGTCCTAAAACTATTTTACATATTACTCGGAATAGTTAGAGTTTTATGTTTAATTATTACAGAAAGTTAGTTACATTTCATATGACAGTTTTAATATGAATGTAAATGTTGTATATGTTTATCCTCTCTCTTATGAGGAATTAATTGGACATATTATGTGATAGGTTGGGTCTTCTGTAGCCCCTTGATGAATCGGTAGGTCTCATGAGACAAATAGATGTGGAATTGGCCAAGGCTTTTCCCAATGTGTTTTATGGATTTTGGCAGAGGCGTTAATCTTTAGACAGCTTGGCTGAGGCCTTGAAAAAATGTTTCATAATTTCTTAAATATTCACTTTACTCATTATGAATCTAGTAATATAAATATAATGTTGTTATTAGATTAGTATAATACCCATTACTATGTTTCATTATGGTATTATTTACTAAACTCATATTCCTTCCATAATGTGTGAATGTTTATTATTAAAGGCATGTGTTTTCAATTATGCACCATATCTTATGTTAGGCTATCTACTGTTGTATTGATTACTCTTAATAAGCATTTAAGCTCACCCAATTAATATGTTTCATTTTTCTCAGGACATGAAGAAGTAAATTATGATTTATTTGCAAGCATAATCAAGGAGACATGATGTTGCTAGTAGAATAAACTAGTGTTGTATTTCCCTTCATGATTTAATGTTGAACTTATCTATTTATATTGTTTCCAAAAGCTACTAAACAAATTTTATTTTTGGATTCGTATTCCTTGTATATATGCCAAAGTAATCAAATAAGGCACCGGCTCCGAGAAACTGTGGTTTAGTCCTTGTTGTTGGTATCAGAGGGAGGTTTTGTAGAAAACATAGAAATCATATTTTGAAAACATGGAATAAGGAAGATTATTTAATATTGTTCTGAGTATAAACAAACATGGATGTCCTATTATTTTGGTAAAGAATAGATTATGTGGATATTTCAATCAATACATCATTTTATGTATACGATATGGTAGAGGCGGCTCTAGCAAACATGTATCTAGAGGTAAAATCTGAAAACACCAATTTGAGCTAGACTAGAATGAGAACTAGTGCACAACAACATGCCTTTCTGCACTATTTTTTATGACACTCCTAGGGGATATTGTTAGGATAATTCACATTTTTACAGTCCATTATGATAGATCTAAATGTAAATTTTCCTCAAAGAACCCATTTTTGTGATTATGGGATTTGGCATGCCATGGATTTCAAATTGTGCTATGTATTTTGTTAAGATAATATTTTTCATTATGATTTGTACTCTAATATATTTTATACCATTATCTAGAAATGGTTCCTCATGGAAGGAATGGAAACCACATGAACACACATGTCCCCTGTAGGTATTTTCCACCAATGTAAGATAATAATGTTGGCTCTGGTGTTCTGAAAGGTGTTGAGAAACTAATAACCATATTGTGACAACATACTCACGTTATAAATAATAAACATACCTATATAGAGCTTCTGGTTCCACCACATGGAGGATCTATGCTATGTTTCTTTATGCGACAACAGCCTCGTTTATTCAATGGGACCACAAACCCATTTGTAGATGAGCAGTGGATATGTTCTCTCGAAAAGATATTTCTTGATTTGGGATGTAATGAAAGAGAGGAGGTTTTCGTCGTAGTTTATCAGCTTTCGAGAGATGCGGATCAATGGTGGTCCTTAATCCAAAACACAAAAGAGGATGAAGAAATAGAAGAGTTGGAATGGAGAGATTTTAATGAAATATTCCTAGATAAATACCTTCCTCACGAACAGAGAGAGGATATGGAGAGAAAATTCTTGAATCTGAGGTAGGAAGAAGATGAGAATGTCACAAAGTATAAAGATAACATTACATGGATATGTGAAATCCAAGGAGAAAAATTGATTGAATCTTTAATGGCTAAATCCACTTCTCTAGTGGGCACTGGTGTTGCAATGTTTTTCATCATATGAGGATATAGTTTCATGTGCTATAAAGACAGAAAATGAATTCTCTATGTATTATGACATTAAGGGAAATCAAGAAAATAATAGGGCCTCTAAAATATCTGGGAAAATAAATAAAGAAATAGGGAAGAAGGGAAGAGTTTAATTTCCGTCCAATGATAATTGTGGAAGGAAACACCCAGGTGTGTCCTTAAAGGGAAAATATTATGCTACAAATGTGGTCAAAAAGGACATCTTACCAGATATTTCAAGTGGAAGAAAGAATCCATTAACGTTCAATGCTATAATTACCGAGATATGGGACAATATTCTAATGATTATCCAAAGCATCAAGAAAATATGCAATAGAAAAGGTGAAGGGAGTAGGTACAAGCTTATGCAATAACAACTGCTGATATTGAAGTTCTTAATAATATAGTTGAAAGTATTTTAATCATTTCTTCAAACTTATCTTGTACTTTATTTGATTCTGGATCATCATATTCATTTATATCTTCCCAATTCTCCATTAATATTAAATATTTCCAATTTGATTTAATAAGGGAGTTATCAGTAAAAACTCAAAGTGGATGTATCATTGCAATAATGATATGTTGATTAGTCCCCCTCATGACACAAAAACAAGATTTAGTTACTAACCTTATCATCATACCCATTGTTGAATATGATATAATTCTCAGTATGGATTGACTATTAAATTATGATGTGAACATCTATTGCAAGAAGAAGAATGTTACAATTTTTGAGAATGGTGTAGAATACCTAATTTTTAGAGCAAAAACCTCACCTTGTTATTCTCATCTAGATCCACCCCCAGTAGCTCTACTAAATTTTATTATTGTGGAGGAAGGGAATGAAAAAAATATGGGTGAGGATAATATTGTACAGAAAGAGGACATACCTATTGTCAAAGAATACGTCGATTTCTTTCGAGAGGATTTACTTGGACATCCTCTAGAGCAAGAAATTGAATTTTTCATTGACTCAATTCCTTGTTCAAGGCCCATATCAAAGACCCCTTATAGAATGTCCACGGTGCAGTTATTGGAACTAAAGAAAAAACAGGAGGAATTAAGTGATAAGGGATTTATTCTTTCTAGTGTTTCTCCATGAAAAACCATGGTTCTATTCAAAAAGATAAAACATGGGTCTATGAGGTTATGCATTGACCATAGGGAGATGAATGGTATTACAATACAGAATAAGTATCCTCTGCCATGAATTAATGATTTATTTGATCAAATTCATGAATCCCAATATTTTTCTAAGATTGATCATCGCTCTATATATCATCAGTTGCTTGTGAGGAAGGAAGACATTCCAAAATCAGTATTTCAAACTAGTTAAGGACATTATGAGTTTACAGTAATGCCTTTTGGACTATTTAATGCACCATATACTTCATGTATCTAATGAATAGTGTTTTCAAGGATTATTTTGATGACTTTTTGTGGTTTTTATTTATGATATCCTGGTATACTCTAAAATCTATGAAGTTCATGAAAATCACCTGCACACTATTCTGAAGACACTTAGAAGAAATAAATTATTTTGGATGTTTATAAAGTGTGATTTTTGGCACAAATTAAGTAACTTTATGGTCTACATTTCCTCTAATGATGGAATATCTGTAGATCCTATGAAGAAAAAGGCTATAAAATAATGGAATACTTCAACGAACGTAATAGAAGTATGTAGTTTTATTGGTTTAGTAGGTTATTATCAGCATTTAGTTTAGAACTTTTCCCTTTTTTCCAACCCAATGACCAAGTTCACATGAAAAGGGGTTATGCTTGTATGGAAAAAGGAATGTGAAGAATGTTTTGAATAATTGATGAGGAGGTTAGTGAATGGTCCGATCTTAACCCAACCATCAGGGAGTGAGGGTTTATTTATCTACAGTGATGCATCAAAGAAAGGACATGGTTGTGTCATTATGCATAATTATTGAGTGATTGCCTAAGTATCTAGGTAGCTAAAAATTCATGAACAAAACTATCCATCTCATGATCTTCATTTTGAAGGGGTATTCTTTTCTCTGAATATTTGGATACATTTCCTCCATGGAGAAAATTTTGATATATATAAAGATCAAAAGAGTTTTAGATATATAGTATCATAGAAAGTAATCAATATGAGACCAACGAGATGGATTTATCTACTCAAAGATTACGATTTCACAATACACTACCATCTAGGGAATGAAAATAAGGTAGAAGATGCTTTAAGTAGAAGGGATCATAGAGTTTTGAACAAGATGAAGTTGAAAGGGATTCATTGATCATGAATCTAGTAATGATGGATATGAGAATTATCAAGGAAGGTAACACATCACTACTTTCTCAAATAGTTTCCAAACCGTCTTTACTAGAAATGAAAAAATGTTCGCAGGATGATGATGAGGTGTTAAAAAAATTAAAACTATAAATAATGGGAAGTTGACTAAATTCACAAATAAAGGCTGTGTTTTAAAATTTAAGAATAGGATTTATTTTGCCACTATTATTGAGCTAAATATGGAACTATTTGATTATGCTCATAGCTCTAATTTCTCTATACACCCTGGTCGCACATTGATGTATCGAGACCTATGAGAAAACTTTTGGTGGGACAATATGAAAAGGGAGATGACTTAATATACATGAAAGTGCCTGGTATGTCAACAAGTGAAGGCTGAGAGGTAAAAGTATAAGGGCAAGATATAACCACTACCATACCATCATGGAAGTGGGAGAACATTACCATGGACATTTTCATTAGATTACCAAGGACATCCAGAGGAATCAATGCTATTTGAGTCATTGTGGATCGTTTTACAAAGATAGCTCACTTTATCATGATTCGAGAGGAATTATAATTGGATCAAATTTCACGGATTTACATCAAAGATGTGGTAAGGCTGCATGGAGTACGACTATCTATTGTATTCGATCGTGGTCCTAGATTCACCTCGACGTTTTGGAAAAGTCTCCAACATGCTCTAAGAACTAAACTGAACATTAGTGCACCAAATCATCTTCAAACTGATGGCAGATATGAGCGGACTATTCAGACACTGGAAGACATGTTGAGATCATGTTCTATGGAATTGAAAGGAGGATGAGACCATCATCTTCCACTGGTTGAATTATCCTACCACAACAGTTTCCACTTAAGCATCTGAATGGAACCATATGATTCCCTTTATGGGAAAAGGTACAGAACAACGACATGTTGAGATAATGTCGATGAGAGTAAGCTGCTAGGACCTAAAATGGTCAAAGAAATGGTGGAGAAGATGAAAACTATTCAGTGGTATATCAAGGAAGCCCAGATTCGACAGAAGAGTTATGGGGAAAACCGTCAATGAGACCTTGATTTCGAAGTTTTAGACTTGGTATTTCTACACATATCTCAATGGAAGAATTCCACGAGGTTTGGGAAGAATGGAATGCTAACTCCCAGGTTTATTGGCCCCTTCTAGATCCTTGATCAAGTTGGAACTGTGGCTAATTGAATATCACTTCCACCTACCATGTTGAAAGTAAATTATGTCTTTCATGTATCCATCTTGAGAAAGTATATAACAAACCCTTCACATGTACTCTTTTCAGAGGTCGTAGAGTTGAAGGATGATCTTTTCTATGAGAATCATCCAATGAAACTATTAGATCATAGAAAAAAATTTCTATGCCACAAAACTACTCATCTGGTCTGGGTATTATGGAGAAACCATAAGTATGAAGAGGGTACATGGGAACTGGAGGAATCAATGAAGGAGAATTACACCCACATTTTTCTCCTAGATTGTAAAATGAAATTTCGAGGTCAAAATTATGGAAGGGGGCAAGAATGTAACACCCCATGGTTTTGAAAATAAATATTTAGTGCATTTTATAAAATAGAAGTTAAACTCAACTTTTACTCTTCTATGTTTTGAATTTCAAAAAATGGCCATCTGGAGTTGTGATCAATAATTCATTTGGATTCTGATAGAACAAACTTGATTTTTTGGTGAATAGTAACATAACCTTATGAATTGTAATATGACCCTTATGAATATTAAAAACAAATATTATTTTATTTTCTTATCTCAATAATATAATGAGATCTTAATTAATTTTTCATTGTGATATAAAACCTATTGCACCTTTAAAAATGATAATATTCAAATTAAATATGACTTTTAAAAAAAATTAAATTAATAATATTTATAGTTTTATTTTTTGAATAATGGAGTTTATTTTTGAATTTTACTCATCAAAAAATAGTAGGGGATATTTTTTGGGATTTTTCTGAAATATTAATTTTTTTTGAGTAGTAAAATACAATAAATTACCGTATATACAAATAATCAATTAAATACACTATTTATTACATAATAAGTGATTTAAGGCCACTTGGTTAGAACTAATATGCACTTATTACTATTAGTGGTCAAATGAAACAGCAGTATTGGTTGTCTTTAGGGACATAATAATATAATGAATTAAATATTCAAAATTAACCTCTCTCCTCCACTATAAAAACCCCTCACCGTTCACTATTCTCTTCACTCCTATAAGCCTTGAACCACCTCAATGATCTACTCATATACCCTTCCCTAGTTACTCCCCACTACCAGAGAGCTCTTGGTCTTTCCAAAATACCAAAATCCCTTCCCTTAAGGAGGTTCTTGAGGAAGTCATTTCAAGAGGTAAATCACCTTTTTTTCTTTTAGATTCATTTGAATTTATCTTATTTTGTTATCCTCTCCTAAAAAATTCTCTAAAAATTACCATGATAAATCTAGTATCATCTATATACTTGATTTATATCATGTTAATGAAAGAATGATCATCAATATTCTTACTCCCTCCCTTTTATTTTTATAAACAAAATCAACATCCATGAGGTTCCAATTTATAACCTTTGTGGATGATGAAGTTTCATTCGTCAATATGTCCTTCATTACTAATCATGAAATGATATTTATTGTTGAATCAGAATTTAATATATGTATTAAAACCTAATTAATATTCATGAATTATTATATGTAAAAATTATTAATTAATATGGTAGAAAAAGTTCATAATAATCAAAATACTACCAAATTATTGAAGTGATTGTCATCTAATGATTCGTCCTCATTCCATGTAACCAAATGATAGAAATTTCCATTTACAATTCTGTATATTCAGAAAAAATATTTAATTTCAATATTGGAGATTTACATCCATTCCACATCATTACATAAAAACAAGTGAACCAGATATGAAAATAATGGAAACGAACACTACAGAACGAACAAATTCAATACAATAAATTATCAATGAAGACATAAATGAACTGACCAAAATTATGATAAACTAAATACATGTATAATAGGTTCTGAAATAAGTTATTAATAAGTATAATTTCATATTCTAAGAGCTTAAGTACAAGAGTGGAACACGTTCAGAGTTAAGGTAAGTATTTTCTCACCCTAACTTCCATTTTCATTATAGTTAATTTAATTGTCTAATTACCTCAGTGAAATTAATTTATATTATTATAAAATCATAATAAATTTTTGTGTGTGATATATATATATTTACCAACTAGAAACCATAAATATTTTTTGGATAGTTATAAGTTCTAAAAGGAACTTTCGAAATTGTTTCAAAAAATACAATCCCGATTCAAGAGAATTTCTCAAATTCTTACATATTTTCAAAGGCACTATATAAACTATTTATGGACACCATTTTCATTATAAAATAAATCATTTTATTATTAAAATACTATCTTACTTCCCTTCTGGTTTTATACAAATATTTTATCAAAAGAACAATTTTTTTCAAAATAAAAGTGTATTTATCTTAAGAATTGCTTAATGATTTTATAAGAGTATTCTTGTTTGATTCATAACTCATGTTGAATATTATTTATTGTTGGGTTTAATCATTTATGATGTCATATAACATATATTATTGAATGTTTTGTGACTAGTTTTATTTTGGATGATCTATCCTAAAACCATTCACCACATTACTAAGAATGGTTAGAGTTTTATGTTTAATTATTGGGGAAAGATTGTTACATTTCATTTGATAGTTTTAATATGAATGTAAATGGTTTTTATGTTTATACCCACTCATATGAGGAATGAATTGGACTTATTATGTAATTTTTGGGCCCCTCTATAGCCGCTCGATGCATTGGTAGGTCTCATGAGACCAATAGTTGTGGAATTGGTATAGGCCTTTCCCAATGTGTTGTATGGATTTTGGCAGAGACCTTAATCATTAGACGTCTTGGCCGAGGCCTTGAAAAAATATTTTACAATGTTCGTCATATGCACTTACATCATTATGATACTAGTAATTGAAAGTTCATGTGGTTATTCCACTATTAGTATACCCATGATTATGTTTCATTATGAAATTATTTACTCAGCTCATATTACTGCCATAATTTTTGAATGTTAATTATTAAAGGCATGTGATTTCAATTATGCACCAAGTCTTATATTTATTCTATCTTCCACTATATTTTTCACTCTAAATGAGCATTTGATCTCACCCATTTTCATGTTTCATTTTTCTCTGGACATGAAGAAGTAAATTATAAATGTCTTGAAAGCATAATCTAAGAGACATGATGTTTCTAGTGGAATAAATTAGTGTTGTATTTACCTTCATGATGTAATGTTGAACTAATTTATGTATCTTGTTTCCAAAAGAGACGAAACTACTTTGTCCGTCTGGATTTATATTCCTTGTATGTATGGAAACATAATCAAATAAGGCACTGGCTCCAAGAAACTGAGGTGGAGTCCTTACATTTACTTAAAAACATGACCTAAAATTGCATAGTGTCTAAAATCAATATTGATATTATGTTCCTAGTTTCTTAAGGTACATAATAACTATATTTTGAATCTATAACCAAACCACATGGAAAGGTTAATTTATAGTCTCCCACTGCCAAGGCTTCTAGACATGCTCTATTTGCGATCTCAGAGATCCACTTCACCTTTTACAGTCTTCTTAAACATACTTGGTTCACATATATAAATACAAATGTGTGAGCCACATGCCGTATCCGATACCCAACTTGTACATAATAATATATTCCATTCAATGAAAAAAAATAACTGATTTAGAAGCATTAGTTTGATTCTTCTTCACAACTATGCAGTTCTTCTTTCAGTGTCCTTTCCTGCCACATCCAAAGTAGATAGCTTCCTACTCATTACATTACCAATGAAATGTTGGATTTTTGTTGGATAATACATTGGTGTTTTTGTTCTTTACTTGGCCTTATAACTCTATTCCTTTTCCTTGTTTGTTTTGATCACCAAAAAGACAGATGAATTGGTATTTTTCATATCCTTGACATCTTAGAGAACTAAATCTAAAAGGTCTGATAGTGACTTTTTCGTATAATTCATGTAATAATTGATAATGAAAATCAAGAATCTTGGTGTTAAAGAGGAATGAATTAGATCCATTTCTTGTTCTAGGTTTAAGTTGAACCCAAGTTTTTAAATCCTCTCAATATATCCAATGATCTTGAATACATAAGGACCAGCTTGATTCCCTTGTGCAACCTCCACTTATATAGGGATCATGAGATCTCATACCTTTCTTACCTGGCCCTTTTTGGATATAGTTATTGGGCATGTGAAAGAATCATTTTTTCATATTCATCCTCATGCATTTCCTACAATTGGATGGACATGGATGGTATTTTCATGCATTGAACATCATGTGCATCATCTACATGATTTTTCCATTTATCTTTTTCCACCTTACTTGCTCCCTAAGGTGGCTCGAAAGGAACTAAGGATTCCAGCACATATAACTTTCTTTCTTAGTGTAGTACTATGCATAATAACATGTACCACTCTTAGATGTTATTTCTAGTCAGGATATTTTCTTTATCTATTATTTATAGTAGTGATAATGTACTTGTGTTGTTGGTGATTTCCATTTTAAATCTACATCAGATACAAATTAGCAGTTAGTACTTTATATTAATTAACTTTTGACAAATATGATTAGTTAATTATCATATAATTTTAATATATCATACTATTTTAGTGATTCTTAATATCCCTCAATATTAGACTTGGAATACTCTATTTCTTGTGTACTCTAGTAGAAAGGATACTAGAAACCTCTACCATATTCTACAATCTATGGATACACCACTACATAGAGAGTTTCAAGGTTGGCACTAGAATGGCCAACCACTTGACACGTGGTTCCTTGTATTGTTGAGTAAATTCCTAGATTTCGGAATCTGATCCTAACCCCTCAACATATTGCCTCTAAAGTGATAGAATGTTAGATATGGCTAACCCTTTACTACTCACATTACTTAAATCGAACCAGTTATTTCATGAAAAAGCCTCAATAGTAAGATCCACTCTCATCTATGGCTGAAAAGCACCACAAACACCCGTTTTTATTCAAATATATGTAATAGAAGGAATTAAGACTTAATATATCATTGAGGGATTTTGTTATTTATTGATGAATATAATCCTTTTCTATTTATATGTTCAAACTATATAGTCACACTCACTACTGAACATGCAATTGAAATACATTTGTTACATCTTTATGCATTTTATATTGTTTACTATTCAATGTGATCAAGAAATAATCATGCACTTGCATAAAACAATAAAAAATACATAAAGTCAAATCATGAAATCTAATAGGTCTTGAGAATTAAACAATGATCGATCCATTTCTACTCAATCATGACCTAGGGGATTTCATACCTGAGTCTAAACTAGACTCGTATCATATCTTGTCCTCAGTTCAAAGTGCTTAACTCCAATCTAGATTTCTACCTCAACATTGTACCATCGATTTCATGGAATCTAATCATCCATTTTTAAAAAATATACTCACGTATAGGTGAGGGGGTATGTGGGTACAAAATACAACCAATGGATTGGACTTAGAAGCCATAGTAAATATTTGAATTAGAAGTTGATTTCTAGATCATCATTTATCTTATTAATTATTACAATCATTGCAGGAATTGAAAAAATAATTAAGTAAATAATATCAGACATGCATGGGTTGGTCACTAGCTCAATACTAGTCGGTATAAATAAAGATCAATTAAAAATAAATTGAATTTTTTTTAAATAGTATGATGAAATTATAATAAATTAAATGAATTTAAATAAATTATGACAATTTATTAATTAGTTCTAATTGATTATTTTAATTTTATTTCCAAAAATTAAATGAAACTATTAATTTAATTTTAATTCAAAAAATAAAATTAAACCACAATTTTAATTTAATATTAATTAAATTAATGTTTCATATTCACTTTAATCACAATCCACATTTTTAAATCTAATTTATTTAATTTTAAAAAACTAAATTAATTAAATCAAATTATTGGGGTTATCGCTAGTCATGGAAGGAGTTTAGAAGTACTTTGAATGGTTGCGAGGGTGTTTTACTAGGGTAGTGATGAATCACAACATTATAAGGGTGTGATCACGGTGTGACCGCAGCCTGACCACAGCGTGACAACATCATGATCACGGGGTGTCTGCCCAGTCCAACAACACCCCTGGAGAAAAACTCATATGAGAGTGAGGTCCAGAGGACCAGAATGACAATGTGTTGAATTCGATAAGAAGGTGGGGAGCAGTGATGGATTCCTCAAGTGAGGTGTGACCGTACATAGGTGATGGCGTCCTTTGAGAGAGATAGAGGTGGTGAGGTCCTCAAGTTGAGATGGTGACAGCGTTGTCAGGCCCCTACAACGGCGGTGGTTGAGGGGTGTCCTGGGTGGTGGATCGCTGCGCTAGGATAACGATGCTCAGGAAAGACAGAGAAAGGTGGGGTTGTTCCGTGCAAGCGATACAGCAAGGCAGATCCTACGCAATCGGCCAACGTAGCAACGACGTCCTCGAAGGGAGGTGCGATGCCCCAGGATTTATGAAATTGACTAAGTGAAAAATGATATGATTTATAATGATATTTCATATTTTAAATGGTCTGTTTTCTGGTTTTAATAATGGAATTGGAACTAGGTAGATGAAAAACAAGGGGAATAAAGAGAACTAGTATGTATTAAAATGTTACATTACAAAAAATAATCAAACTAACTAAGAACACCATGTACAAGACTTAACATGGCCACAAAAAGGCTTTTATGAACCACAACTCAAGTAATCAGATAGTAATCATCTTCTAAATCTGTCAGTGTGAAAAACATAATAAATAGAACCACAAAACACGTACTCAGCACTAATGGAATGAGGAGAACTATCCTCCTAGGTTCAAGTGTTTTGAAAATGTTAAACACTCTACCCCCTATTTTAATAATGGTCCTTTAAGATATTATGACAGTTATATATATGACCATTGGGTTTAACTTGATAAAGTTTAACTTTTTATAAAAAATTTGTTTTTATCATGCTCTTATAATCTTATGGTATTTCAAATAATTAAATATGTTAAAATGATTTTGAATATATCTTCAAGTATCATGATTTTAAAATAAAAGAATATTCTTATTAATGAAGATAATTGATTTTAGAAAATCTTAATGGTTTCCTACATGGTTGTAAACATAGTATTTTAAAATCATATTAATGTTTTGAAAAGTCATGTTTAATGGGTATATGTAATTATTGAAAAATCTTTCTTGTTGGATCATTAAAACTATGTATTTTGAATTAGGGAAACTATTGGTCTTTTAAAAATATTTTTATGAACCAAATAGTAGAGTATGTTATAAATTAGGTTTTAGATTTTATAAAGGAATAGAATCCTAATATTTATAAAAGTTTAGTATGGAATATATATCTTTTAAAAGAGTTATATCAAATATAATGTTTTTCACATAATCTAGAAAGGGATTTTTAGATTTGAAAATTATAAGTTAAAACTATTTATTAAATTGTTTAAAATTTCTATTTACAATGTTATGGATTTATACTATTTTAAAAAATTTAGTATATGGTCTAATTTTACATTTTTATTATGTTGTTTCTGTTATTGTTGATATCTAATTAATTTTTCAGTGACACACAATCCAGGTCATTCATCGCATCTCGAGATTTATTGAAGCCACCCTCGCAACCAACGCTGGGCGAACGACCCCATGTAGCCCTCATCCGTACGATCGAAGACGGGACTAATCTTAGCCGTATAACTTTTTATAAAATGCTATTTTCATCAGAGTCTCACTGTAACCATCCAATCATCCCACGAACAGATATTAGCCATCAATTCCTTTTAAAAACCGCAATATCTGTCATCTCCTTCCTCATGTCGGGGTCCCACTACCAATGCACTGGTTCACCCAAGGACACCATGATCACCTCCTTCATTACTATTTCATTTTACCATTGCGTACCCCACCCATCTAGGAAACCGTAGGATCGGCCTAAATTTTGGATCAAGTTCCATTAAGTGTACTGAATTCTCTACATAAACATCTCCCCCCACACAGACTTCCTCTTTCCCTCTGAACTTCTCTCGGTCTCCCCAGCAAAACAGAGAACTTCTCGTCTACTAACAGTCTAAGCGTCCTCTGAAGTCACTATAAGGGTGCCCTATTTTCATGTCCTGCCAAACCATCTTTACACCATAGTTCATATATATGTGTGCATTTACGGCTTATGTTTGCATGCATACACTTACCATTGAAACCCTCCGATTTAATCATAGGGATCCAAGGGTTCATTCCTTCGAGGGGATACACCCAGCATTTTATAATACAAAACCTAATATAAACCCTATGTGTGTAGTCAGTTACATGCTATGTATATATATATATATAAATTTATATTTTTATAATATAGTTTCACTATTTGTTTCAAAACTGTGTGTGTGGGTTTGGAAGGGTGTTTTCCTAAATGATTTAAAGGTTTTGTTTCCATTGAGTAATTATTTTGTAACCCATATGATACAATATGTGTACTCATATAATTTTATATATGTTTAGGTATAGAACATAAATCTCTTATAGCGTAAGGGTTTCCAAAGAGGTTGATTATTTTTGTACGCAAATAATTACAACGGAGTAGTTGAGAATGGTTTTTCTTTTAAGTAGAACAATTTCATATACTATATATATATTTTCGGGTGTTTAGGTATACATATATATATGAATCCACTCAAAATGTATTTCTAATATTTTCATATAATTCATTATTTTATATTAAGAATTATATAGTTGAAATGTGTCTTTTTAAAATTAATTCCTAACATGTATGATCTTTATGTAAGCCTTATATATAACTATATATTTTTCTAAGATTATGTATTTCAATAAAAATCAGTTTTGTTTTTATTGAGTTGAATACTTATCTATGAATGATATTTTTTATGCGAACTAGGTTTTTGGATTAAGTAAAATAATGTTATAGTTTTAAAACCATAGTTTTTATTCGTTTATGTGTTTATGGTTTCATATATAATAAACCCTATTTTCAAATATAATTCTTTTGATATAATTGATGTTTTAACACATGTATGGTTTTAGTGTTTGCATAAGACTATAAGTATTTTATATATGAGCATACATTAATGAGCATATTTAATTAAGTAGTCATACTGTCATATAACCTCAATGTAATTTTTGTTTTTAAAACAATGTGCTTTGGCCAATTTTAAATTAAAGGACTAAGAATTCATGGGTTTATGTCATCATGTAGTATCAATTTATTATTTCATGTTAACCCTGTTGCATTGTTTATTAGTGGTTAATCTGGTTAAGGTTTAGTTGCAAGTTCAATATCATGGTTAACGACTTAACTAAAGACAAGGGTTTTCTTTCAGTAATTCATTTCCATGAAAAAATAATTTTAGGGGAGTTATCTTTTATCATCTCTTATGGAAAATTCTATTATTTATCACGCCCTAGTGATTATCATGTGAAGTAAGATGATTACTAATATATGTTTTCCATATTTTTATATTTATTTAGTAATCATGTATGCCTTATCTTGTGTATTAATTTGGTTTTTTCTTTCTATAATTACATGGTTTTTGTCACATCTTATAATTTCAAGCTGCATGTACAACAGTTTCATTGTTCATAACATTTACTGTTTCTCATTTTGCATTCATATGACACATCATAATAACAGACTAAGAATCAACTTACCCAAGGTGGTATGGGACACCTTGGGTAATGAGAAATGAACATAATTATCCTAAGTGGTATAGGACACCTTGGGTAATGAAAAATGAACATAAACATCCAAAGTGGTATGGGACACCTTGGATAATATAAAATAAAAATTTTAATATTCAATGTTGTATGAGAGACCTTGAATATTTGACCTAATAAGACCTTTTACTGGTTCTCCATGATAGAACTCCAATGCATTGGGTAATGATTTAATCTCTAGGGATTACAATTTTAATGATACATTGGTGAATAAACATGGTAATTTTAAATGATACCTTGGTATATAACCTTGTCAATTTTATGACACCTTGGGGATGGACCTTGGTGATATGTTCACGAATGTCAAAGGAACAATACCTATGAGTATCAGATTAAAATGCACATGGAATATGATGAGGGAATGTTGATGCCTGACTAGTTTAATTTTCCAAAATATTTTTAAAAATGTTGCATTACATTTATCATGTCCTGATGTGCATTTTTTATAAGTTGTATAGAATGTGTTTATATGAAACACTGATGATGGTTATGCCTAATTGTTCTTACACACCTTGCTTGTTCTGCCCATTTTACTTAGTAAACCCCATCCCATTTGATACTAGCATGCTTACCTTGTTTATTAAGTGGTTTTCAAATAAGTGTTATAATGCTTAAATATGAAGTTCTTTAACTGTATTATATCAACCATTGAATTGTCTTGACATTTTTCCTCTATGAACTTATTTTAAGTATGGAAAAGTATTTTCAATGATAGTTTTCAAAAGGTGGATTTAAGTACATTAAAAACCCCCTACTATATATTTCAATGCTCACCCTATATTTTTGATGAAATTTTTACAGGTTTAAAAAGTATTTCTATGTTTTGGGAGTTTGATCTTAGCTTTTTAAAGAATAAGTGAAGCGGTTGACTCTGATTCTCCAGGTTCTAAAACAGAATGTTCCTCCTGATGGGTTATGATGTGTAAATTGTTTTGTTTTTTTGTATGAAATAAATTACACACCATAACTAGTGCACCGCCTCCAGGGTACCAGAGGCTGGGGCCTTATAGATGGTATCATAGGAATGGTTTAGGCAACCCTAGAAAATTATGACAGCACAAAAACAATAATAATGTTTTAATAAGTAGGGTTTGCTCTTAAAATTCTCAGATGGAAATCCAGCAATCCACACCTAGACTCTTACCTCTCCTTCTGGAAGTCATAGAGACTATTGTAGCAAGACCCTGCTCAACCAGTTAACAACCTTTTGTTAACGTATGACTCACGTGCAATACCCTCTATGAAATATCTAAAACCTTGAATTTTCTTTGAATCTTCTCTGGATCGGAAGTTTTGTATAACCAAATGTACAATGTACTGTTCGAGAATTATAAGAAGAAAATGAAGTAAAATGAGGGACTCTTCATGTGTTTTACCTTGAATAAGAAATGGTTGGCCTTCACGGCCTTTGGAGAAGCTGAAAAGGTTCTGGACTTTCGCACAGTCTTTATGTACCAAATCCTGTGTTTTAGCATGCTTGGGGACCTATGAAATTTTTATTACTTCATCGAATCCTTAAAATAGGATGTGTTTTGGGAGATATTTAGCAACCAAATCCAAAAGGATTTTGTGGAGCTTGATGTCACTCATGCCTATCTCTCGAAAACCACCTGTATCAAACATGATCTTGGTCTTAAACACAATCCAAATTTCCAAGAGTGTATTTGGGAAGATGAGACATGCGAGCTTTGTTCTACCTTGAGAGTAGAGTTGAATAGTACCTTCTTCCATAGGTGGTGGAGGTAGAGGGACATCACCAAGGGTGTCAGGGAATCCGTGTGAATGAGTTAGTGCAAGTATGCCTTTCAAATTGTGAGGATGAAATTCTTTTAAGAGGGGGATAATGTGACGTCCAAGGATTATTGAACTTGACTAAGTGAATAAGGATATGTTTTGTAGTGATGTTTCTTGTTTTAAATCAGTTATTTTTTGTACTAATAAAGGAATTGAAACTAAATAGATGAAAAACAAGGGGAATAAAGGGAACTGGTATGAATTAAAATGTTACATTACAAGGAAGACTCAAACTAACTGAGACCACCATGTACAAGACTTAACATGCCCACAACAAGGGTAATAAGAACCACAAATCGAGTAATCAGATAGTAATCATCTTCTAGGTCTGTCAGTGTGAAAAACATAATAAACAGAACCAAATAACACGTATTAAACACCAATGGAATGGGGAGAGCCATCCTCCTAGGGTCAAGTGTTTTGAAAATGTGTAACACCCTGAACCCTATTTTTATAATGGTCCTTTAAGAAATTATGATTGTTATATATATGATCGTTGGGTTTAAATTGATTAAGATTATCTTTTTATAAATTTTTATATAATTATATTATAATCTTATGGTATTTCAAATAATTCAATATGTTCAAATGATTTGAAATATATCTTCAAGTATCATGATTTTAAAATAAAAGATTCTTCTTATAAAAGAACCTAATTTATTTTATAAAATCCTAATGGTTTTAGACATGGTTGAAAACATAGTTTTTTAATATCTTCTAAATGTTTTGAAAATTCATGTTTAAAGGGTATCTGTAATTATTGAAAAATATGTCTTCTTGGATCTTTAAAACTATTTATTTTGAATTAGGAAAACTATTGTTCTTTTAAAAAGAATTTAATGAACCAAACAGTAGAGTATGTTATAAAATGGATTTTATATTTAAAAAAGTTATAATATCTTATATTTATAAAAGTTTAGTATGAAATATATATCTTTTAAAAAAGTTATATCAAATAGTATAGGTTTTTATATAATCTAGAATGGGATTTTTAGGTTTAAAAATTATAAGTTAAATGTAATTATTAAATTGTATAAAAATTCAATTTATAATGTTCATGTTTTATACTATTTTAAAAAATGTAGTATACTGTCTAATTTTATGTGTTTATTATACTGTTTCTTTTTTTGTTGATCTCTAATTTATTTTTTGGTGACATGCAATCTGGGTCGTTCATCGCATCTCACGATTAATCGAAGCTGTCCATGCAACCAACGCTGTGCGAATGACCCCAGACATCCCTCATCTATCTGATCGAAGTCGGGACAAATATCAGCTACCAATATTTTTTTAAAATGAACATTTCATATACGTCTCACTGTAACCATATGATCTTCCCATGATCAGATCTCGGCCGTCGTATCCTTTTAAAACCTGTGCTCTCCATCGTCTCCTTCCTCATGTCAGGGTCCCGCTACCAGCGCACTGGTTCACCAAAGGAAACCATGATCCCCTCCTTCTCAATTGTTTCTTTTGACCTTTGTGCACCCCACATTCCCAGGACACCGTATCCTCACCCTAACTTTTGTATCAAGTTTTATTAAGTGCACTAGATCCTCTACTTAAACCTGTCCCCCTCACGGGCTTCCTCTTGCCCTCCGAACACCTCTCGGTCTCCCCAGAAAACCACAGAACTTATCGTCTCCTAACAGTCCAAGCTTCCTTTGTAGTCACTATAAGGGTGCCCGGTTTTCATGACTTTCCAAACCCGTCCTTACACATCTGTTTATATATATATGTTTTTTTAACAGCTTTTGTTTTCATGCTTACACTTACCATGCAAACCCTTTGATTTAAACAGAGTGCTCTAAGGGTGCTTGCCTTTGAACGGATACTCCCAGTTTTTTATAATACAAAACGTAATATAAAACCTCTTTGTGTAGTCGGTTATATTCTATGTATATATATATATAAATTTATATTTTAATAAGAATCCTTTCACTCTTTATTTCATAACTAGGTGTGTGTGTTCGAGATGGTGTTTCCCTAAATGATTTAAAGGTTTTTTTTTCATTTGAGTCTTTATTTTTTAACTCGTATGACAAAATATGCATACATATATAATTTTATATAGGTTTAGGTATACACCATAAAACTCTTCCAACTTAAGGGTTTCCAAGGAAGTTTATTATTTTTATACTCAAATAATTACATAGGATTAGTTGATAATGGTTTTTCTTTTAATCAGAACCATTACATATCCTATATATATGTATTTTTGGGTGTTTAGGAATATATATATATATATATTTATATCTAACCAATCCAAATCTATTTCTATGATGTTTGTACAATTCATTTTTTTTATAAAGAATTATACAGTCGTAAAGGGTATTTTTAAAATTAATTCCTAACATGTATGATCTTTATTTAATACTTATATATATATCTATATATTTTTATAAGTTTATATATTTAAATAAAAATATGTTTTTTTTTGTTTTAGATGAATACTTATCTATGAATGATATTTTTGATGTGAACAAGGTCTTTGTTTTAAGTGCAATTATGTTATAGTTTTAAAACCATAGTTTTTATCTGTATATGTTTTTATGGTTTCATACATAATAAACCCAATTTTCAAATACAATTCTTAGGGATTAATTGAATTTTTTACACATGTAAGGTTTTAGTGTTTTCCTAAGCCTATATGTATTTTATATATGATCATACATTAAAGATCCTATTTAATTATGTAGTCATACTGTCATATACCCTCGATGTAATTTATGTTTTTAAAATAATGTGCTTCGACCTATTTTAAATTAAAGGACTAAGAATTCATGGGTTTATGTCACCATGTAGTATCAATTTATTATTTGATGTTAAACCTACTGCAGTGTTTATTAGTGGTTAATCAGTTTATGGTTTAGCTGAAAGTTCAATATCATGGTTAACGCCTTAACTAATGACAAGTTTTTTCTTTAAGTTATCCATTTCCATGAAACAATAATTTTAGAAGAGTTATCATTTATCATCTCTTATGGAAAATTCTATTATTTATCATGCTCTAACGATTATCTTGTGAAGTAGAATGATTACTAAAACATGTAAGCCATATTTCAATATTTATTTAGTAATCATGTATGCCTTATATTGTATATTCATTTAGATGTTTGTTGCCATAATTGCATGATATTTGTCACATTATATAATTTCAACACACGTGTACGATGGTTTCATTGTTCATAACATTTATTATTTCTCATTATGCATGCATATGACACATCATAATAACAACATATGAATGAATTTATCCAAAGTGGTATGGGACACATTGGGTAATGAGAAATGAACATAATTATCCCAAGTGGTATGGGACACCTTGGGTAATGAAAAATGAGCATAAATATCCAATGTGGTATGGGACACCTTGGATAATACAAAATAAAAATTCTAATATTCAAAGTGGTATGGGACACCATTAATATCATACCTAATAAGACCTTTTAAGGGTGCACCATGATAGCACTCCAATGCATTGGGTAATGATGTAATCTCTAGGGATTACAATTTTAACGATACCTTTCCAAATAACCTTGGTAATTTTAAATGATACATTGGTATATGACCTTGGTAATTTTATGAAACCTTGGGGATGGACCTTGGTAATATGTTTATGAATGTAAAATGAACTACTACCTATTAGTATCAGATTAATGTACACATGGCATATGATGAGGCAATATTGATGCATTAGCAGTTTTCTTTTCCAAAATATTATTACAAATGTTGCATTACATTTATCATTTCATGATCTGAATTATTTTTATAATTTGTAGAGAATGTGTTTGTGCACTACTCTAATGATGGCTATGCATAATTTTTCTTACACACCTTTCTTGTTATGCCCATTTTACTTAGTAAAATCCATGATATTTGATACTAGCATGCTTAACTTGTTTATTTAGTGGTTTTCAGCTATGTGTTATAATGCTGAATTATGAAGTGCATTAACTGTATTATATCAACCTTTGAATTTTCTTGATGTTTTTCCTCTAAAATTTTTTTTAGTATGGAAAATTATTTTCAAAGGTTCTTTTCAAAAGCTGGATTTAAGTACTTTCAAAACCACTTACTGAGTATTTCAATGCTCACCCTCGTTTTTTGATGAAATTTATATAGGTTTATAGTGTGTTTCTATGTTTTGGGTGTTTGATCATAGTTTTTTTAAGGAAGAAGTGATGTGGTTGACTCTGATTCTCTAGGATCTAAACCAGAAAGTTCCTCTTGATGGGTTATGATGTGTAAATTGTTTGTTTATTTTTCATGAAATAAATTACACACCATAACTAGTGCACCGGCTCCAGACTACCTGAGGCTGGGGCCTTATAGGATACGCAGGGGCTGGTCTAGAGGTAGGAGGTGCTGGGGTTTGGGGGGGAGGTGCTCCGAATGGAATAAGAACTGATGGGGTCTTATTTACTCATTTTTTAAATGTTTTTTCTTTTGAGAAAACACACCCCACCTCTTTTTTTAGACAGAGAAGACCCAATGGGTTCAAGGTCTCTATGCCTTTTTAAAAAAATTCTAAAGTGTAAAAGAATTTATTAAAAAAAAGGAATACATGACAAAAATACTAAAGGAATTATTTTATTTTAATTGAGAAAAATATAATATAATAATATAATATAATTTATTTAACTCCTAATAACCAGTCCACCGGAAATATTCCGGTGAACGAATTCCAGCTAAAACATGATCGGATTAAGGCAAAAACAAGGTGGATTTATGTACTTTGGAGAACACATAAATAAATTAAAAAAAATTCATAAAAACAAATAATCTAAAGAACTTAAAACTGATGACATCGATCCACGTAAAATTTTCATGTTCTCATAACTTGGAAATTCGGAAACGGGTCAACATATGATCAGATCCATTAGAAATAATTTAATACCCTATACGTAAATAAAACTATATTTAATTTATGTTTGAATCTAAGAAACCACACATCCCTCTGATACCATTTCTAGGTACCAGAACACGCAATAAAAGACAATGTTCCAGAAAATTAAAAACTTTTCCATCATCGGAGTGATGTGACACCATCGACTCTGGTTATCTTTACCCTATTTTGTCCAAGGACACACATGGATTTAACAGAAAAAAAATTTCAACCATGTAACATATTAATCCATGTTTGGATTGGATGTGTGCAATTCTGTCACAAGATGTTGGTGATCATTACTTGAAGACCCTGACATCGAAGCCCTCTAGATCATCCACACATGCTTCTTAAATCTTGTTGCACGTCGTTCTTCAGAATCTAGGTGCTAGCATGGTACACCGATGACGACTTCAACACATTGATGATCACCTCAAGCAAGAGTCTTTGATCCAATAAGAAAAAACCTGAAGATCTAGATGGCTTGAGAAAATCACTCTCAAGAATTCAAGAGGAGTGAGTGGCTCTCAATTCTATTGCATCAACAGTTACATGAGAAAAGACTCTCTTCTACTTAATTATAAAATATCTAAAATATCTGGTATGTGTTTCCATCATCCATGTAATACATATTCACAATATAAGTATTATAAATAATTATTATGAAAAATTAAATTATTCCATAAATAATACCTATAATTTTATCACTAAATGAAATATATTTATTAATTATATATTGCATGATAATGTTTATTCTTTAACTCGACTCATGTCTCATGAAAATATTGAAGAAACCCCATATATTTAAATATGTTCAAATAATATTTTTTCATTCTATTTATATAATCACTTGTAAATAAATGTTTTAAATAAACACAATGAATTGATCCAAATTTGAATAATTGAAGAATTTGTTTATTACTTGGTGATCCATAGAAAATTGATAATACCCAGACCCCATGATGGTAACCACCATGTTCAATATTCTAATTCCACATGATATGTTAGATTCTCAAAGAGGCTTAGGGAGTGACCCACTAGGACTTTATCTGAATAGCAGTGGATAATATTCAACGACCGAGAGTGGGGTCTAACAACCCGTCAAGGTCCCTAGAGAGAAAAGGTAAAGTCAAAGCAATGACTACCTTCCAACAAAAATGTTATATGTAATATAATCTCTTCATCATATATATCTCAATATATTTAAATGCACACTTATGTCATCATCCTTTATATTTCTTTATTTTATTTTTTAATATATATATAAGATCGTACCTTAAACTACCATGTTCATAGATTTAATGAAGGTAATATTATCCTAATCAACAATTCCTGAGATACTCTTCCTCAACATAGAAGAAAAAAAATCCAATATTGATAATTCAATCAATGTCATGTCACCAATTATGTACTCAACAAAAAATTCCTCACCATGATTTCATTTACATGGTTTTCGCCTTTCATCAAAGTATGTAATTAAATGAAATACATTGATAATGATCTCATGTTTTTAGACCACTAAAAATTTTTGTAGATAGGAATGAATAATGAAAACTGAAACATGTTGTGTTCTTATTATGTAGGTTAATCCTCATGATCTCAACTACTATAGATTTTCATGTGTGAACTTCATGAGAAGAAGTATCAATGCTTATAATCCCCCAGCACTAGATAGTCACACATAATCTTTGTCCTTTCTGAATGATTTAAGTGGACCGTAGGAAATTAATTTAAAATTATTGTCATGGAATATCTAGGTTCTCATTATAACAAATGATCTGATATAACCCTTTAATACTACATGTAATCTATAAGAATTCCCAAAAATAAAGCGGCTGTAGAAGTATCTACACTACTATGGCAAGATAAACACATGTATATATAACAAAATGCATACATGTAGTGGTTAACAATGTAAACCACAAGTTGGGTCTAGTAAAGCCCCTTTTAACAAATATACATGGAAAAACATTTTGATATGAATCCAAGTATCCATAGAAGAAAATATATATACATATTTGTATACACAATGAGTTTTGTAAGTGAATCTACTAACAAGAATGCTATTTTAAATTTTTAAATGGATTATTTAGGAAAATATGTCATGTAGGAGGACTGGATACATACGTGAATGAATCCATATTGGTGAATGGATCATATTTACCAAAAAATGGAAACATGCTTCTAATGTCATGGAATGTGAATGTGAAGCATGATGTATGTTAATTTTCCACATAGAAGAATTTTATCACTTATGTGAATATGAATTGGATAGTAATTGGACATGCTAGATGGAAAATATCAATTTATGAAGTTAGAGATCAATATATGCAATTAAACTGTGATATTGGACTATAAATCAAGGGAGATTCATCCATAAATCCTTTATATTAAACATGAATATGTGGATAAAAAAATATTTTATGAGATGATATTTATTGAGATATTGTTGTTTGGACATTTTGTCACATTATAATGTAAGGATACATGACATTATCACACATTGTAAAACATTATAAATGAAAGTGTACAAGTATTAAAGATACACTAAAGGACTAGAAAATGATGATCATGATTTTTTTAAAAAAATATAAATCATTGGTTTTGAAGGATGATTCAATATAAGTAATTTTTAGGATCATTTAATAATGATAATTTTTAGTTTTAAATGTTCTATCTACAATAGTTTCTTTGGGATCTTCAAAATACATAAAAAAATGGAAATTAAATGTGATCGGATTGAGAATTGTTATGTATATACTAGAGATATTATAAGAGGAAAAAACCAACATTATATTTTTTTATATACTATTGTATCATATCATGGATATGATGAGAAAAGATAAGAGAGTTATAAAATGGTGGGAAAAGGAGAATGAATAAGAAGTAAAATGAAGTTCTTACTCAGAGTGGTTATAGTGTTTTAAGAAGAATAATAATAACCAATATAAAAAATCACAGGTGTAAAGAATCTCAGAATCATAGTGGTGACATGTTAAAAATTATTGGTGAAGGTATATTTTGTTATTGATTTTTTTATCATATAAATTATGAGACAAGAACATACACTATCATAATATTATAACAAAATGTAGGTTAAGTATATTACCATTTATTTGTATCCAAATTTTTTTAGTGGGTGGTGTAGTCCTGGAATGATTATATAAAGTTTCAAAGGCCATATGATATTTTTGAGTAGTGAACCTTGTAAACTCTCATGTTATTAAAGGTGTAGTTATGTGTTATGTCTAAGAAAATTTATTTTTATATAACAAGTGGGGATGGGTTTTTATAAGAGGAACCCATAAATAAATTTTACAACTAATAATCTATAGACCCTGACTTGTCTTTAATATCTGTATCATAGAAGGCCCCATCATTGACTCTAGTCTACTTGAAGTATTAATATGTATAATAAATCATTGTATGCTTATAAATACATTAATTATATGGTGATTATAGTCATATATTTATTAAAATACCATATAAAACAAGATAAAATGCTACCCAATGTAACATATATTGAATATGATGTTCTAAAAGCTACTTCAGATTGTCTCACTCCTCTGTGTGATGGGATTAACTTAACAAAAACCAATAATTTGAATATAGAGAATTATGGATGACCTTGAAATATTGAAAATTCCTCCCTATCCAAAAGTTTGATCTGAAGGATTAGAAGAATCATAATGGATAATAGACGATGGGAAATTTGGGAAATATTTATGATGTAAAAAAAGAAGGAAAAGAATAAATAATACAAATTTAGAGATGGAAGTATGATAATCTTAAAATTATATTTTCTAAATATATTAATGAGTTATTTACAAGGTTTAATGAAAATGTAAGCACCATATGAAGATTTAGTAATAATTTTTAATATTTTACTATTACAGGGAATATTAATATAAATTTTTATGATATATTTGATGGAAAATTATCATCATTTCATGATAGAGATCATAAAGTGATTTATTTGGATTATTTTGGTAGTCTTCTCATCACATATGAAATGATAAGTGATAATTTTTTCGTGATGAATGATAAAGATGACATAGAAACATTATTCAATGAAACTGTGCATAAAAGTCCTAAAAGGTTGTTGTTAAAAGATAAAATAATTATTTTGATTCGTAAGATGAATTATCTAATATGTTTGTTTAAATAATATATTAATTTCCTATTAATGTTTAAAAATTCTTGAAAAAGATTTAATAATAGTTTCCATTTAGGTTCTTTAATGTTAAAGTTATTTTATATTTATATAAAATTTTACAAGACTAATTGAAGATAAAGAAGTTGATGAATAATATGGAAGGTGAAAAAAACACTAATGAAGGGGTATAAAAATAAAGGTTCTATTCATAATTAAAAATAATGAATTATATAAACATAAAAGGGAAACTTTTTTCCAACTTTGAAGAACATGATAACAGAGAGGAATAAGTTTGAGCAGGTAAATATAGTGATAATGGTACTACAAAATTTCTTATATCATATGTTAATAATGATATTTTTATGAGGGATGAATGAATAAAATATTAATAATAAGAAGTTGACACTTTTTTTTATTTCTTGATAAAAATCTAATTGAATGAATGTCTCTCAAAAATAGGAAATCTTTTGAAAGAGAAAAGTGGTTAAAGAAAAAAATCATCCTATTAATTAAAATGACAAAAATATTGATGATGAAAAATATATATTTTTATATTAAATTGAAATAATTATAAATTTTTATGTTTAATATAAAATAATAAATATAAATACGTAATAAAATATTAGGATAAAGGAGATATAAATTTACCATGTACAATATAAATTAGTTAAATTTAGTATATGAAAATAAAACATCCAAAATAAAATATTGATTGTTATTGAAATGTATATGTATTTTCAATATAAGAGATACTAATAATGATCATCATCAAATTATACTAAAAGGGTTTAATATTTTTAGAAGGGTTTTGAGATGAATAATAAAGTCAATAGTACCATGTATATAAATAAAACAACTGAATTCCAAAATTTGATGATTTAAAAGAAATAAAAATTGGATGGAATGTCTATTATATCCGTAGAATATAATAAGAATTATATGAATTATAAAATGATTAATAATATTTCAGGATTTGTAATAAATTTTCAAATGTATTCAAGATTTTTCTGTCAAAAATATGTTTAAAATCAGATATATTGAAATATAGAAAAATTAGTTTTCAAGGAAAAATATTACTTGTTATGGGTATTTATTCTCATATTTAATATTTAGGAATACATTTAATATTATATTATTAAATAATAAAATCTACAATTTTTACAAAATCTATTATATGTAGTGTTTAAGGGATATTTAGTCGACTTAAAGAAGAAATACTCAAAAGAAATCTGAAAATTTTAATCTAAAGACTGAGAACATGTAACATCCTAAGAATTTAAAAATAGATTTAATATAGAATGCATGAAACACCAATTATCCAAAAAAACATTATCATAACAAAACCAATAAACATAATTTTTCTACTTCGGTAATTTGAATATCGAAAAACTGACATACACGGATTTGTTCATTACGATATTTAGAGTCTGATAAGACAAACATAATTTTCAATGAATAGTAACATACCATTATGAATAGTCACATACCATTATGAATTGTAATGTTTATATTATGAATATTCTTTAATATTAAGTAGTCCAAAAAATCATCACCCATGAATGTATAAATATACTTAAGACATCTTAGATGTGAAAAAATATTTATAGTATAAGTATTGGTATTTTTATACGTAATAAATATTTTACTTAAATTATTTTTATTAATTTAATAATTTAAAAAGGAAATTCATTTTCATAAAATATAATCATAAATTTTTAATTTATTGTATTATGGTTATAAGATTATATTTATTGGACCTTTATTAATTTCTCATGTTGTTATAAAATGAGTTATAGTTTTAAAGTTATTTTTTTTGGAATAAATTATTATTTAATTTAAAAAATGAATTAAAAATATTAGGAAATTATTTTCAAAAAAAGGATTTAATTTTATAATTATACACGTCTATAAATAGTTTGTGTGATTTGTTTTGGATTTTTTTAAAATACATAAATTTTTCTTGAATTGTAAAAACACAGTTTTGAGTTTTGGGTAGGATTATTGTAATCATAATAATGTATTAATCAATATAAAATTATGTTAATGTTTTGTAAAGTATAATATGATATGAGGTGTACTAATTGGATAATACCATGATAAAATACCATAGTAAAGCCCTTGGTATTTCAAAAACAACTAATGAAGTGTCCTTTTAAATAAAAAAAAAATCCCTCTCATTTTCTATAAATATCCACTAATTCCTTCATTTTCATTCATTTAAAACTCATATTTCTTTAATATATGGTTTATTTATCTCCCTATGATCCCTACCACGGTTTAATCAAGCCCCAATGGTCCTATCCATCATGTTTTAGGAGTTATTCTACAAGGTATGAGAATCTATCACCCTTTTCATTTTCAAGAACTCTTTTTTATATTATTTTTCATTTATTTTCATTTGGATTTTTATGGATCATGAAATTAAATATCCACCATAATTCCTATATTATGTAATAATTATTAGATACATCTTTTTTTCTCATAATTGTTTTTATGAATTTTTAAGCGATGTCGTTTGGTTGCTGAATTTTTGTATGGGATTTATCAAATTTTCATTTATTTTGAGTTACTTTATTTTTTTATTTACTCACATCCTTTCATCAAAATTTTATGATAACTACAATACCATAAATATTTGGGATTTTTTTAGTGATAATGTAATAATTTTTCTTCATCTCTTCATTCCCATTATTTTATACTAAAAATGAACACACCATCTGAGATGTGTTAATTTATCACATTCAAGGATGGCGGGTTTCCAATTTCTATTACCATATTAAATTATGGTCATGAAACCATTTTTATGGATTAAATAGCCTATAATATATATATATTATAAATTATTTATGGTTTTTTAATCTATTTTACATGTGATATTAATTTATATATCAAAATGTGTTCAATTTGATAAAAATAACCAAATAACCCAAACTATTATTATTAGAGTTTTATATAATGATTCATCCTAACTACCAATAACCGAAGTAATTTTATAACTATGTAATATTTTGGTTGTACACTAATAAAATATAACATAGATTCTTGACAACAATTCTCATTCTACATTTCTGTCTGTATATGAATATAAGTAATAGAATCATGAAAAACAAGGAAGAAAACAATCCTCAACAATGAAATTGAACCTCTTAAACCCTTAAATAATTAAATTAATGAACATAATAAGGATATAATTAATCTATTAAATAAATAATAGGCTATGTAAATATTAATTAATGAATTTAATTTGGTTATTCTAGATAATAAGATCAATTGAGGAACACCATCAGACATAAGGTATGAGTTTCCTCACCTCACATCCATTTTTGTAAGACATTCATTATTCACTATTATTACATGTGAATGGTGTATGTATACATTCCATTGATATATCATATTTTCAATAACTTTAATTTCATTTTATTAAATGTATCGATTGATGATTATTTGTTTTGAGGCTTATGATTCAATTGATTAAAAAGTGGTAAGGGATTTTAACCTAAAATTCCATTTTCATCCGGGTTACTCTAATTCATTACATACAAAAATAAAATTATTATTTATTCATAGGTACTACAGATTAAATTTGTATGATTTTTATATATACATTTACAAAACACAATCCTTCTTTATTTTTTGTGAATTTACATGGCTAAAAGGATGATTCAATATTTTATCTCGATACAAAAACATGATTAAATGGAACATTCAAATTTTTACCCATTTTCCAGTGAACACTTGAATATATTTTAATCCACCATTATTTTTTAAAAAACTACACATTTTATCATGAAAAATTATTTTGGATCATTTCCAGATTTAGGAGAACAATCATTCCTTTCCACTTTAAAATTATCTTTAATACTTTCCTTAAAATTCTCTAAAATTATTTATTTCTAAAGATTATTAGGAACTCTTGTTACATGATTTCACATTAGTGAGTCATCATTTATTCCTAAAATATTATATCAATGTCCTAGTATTTTATTTTCATGGATATATATGTTTACAATCTGATTTCATGGATAATATAAATGATTTTCCAAAATAACTATACTTTCAAAAGTAAAAAAGGATTTTTTTCATCTCAAATTAACATTTATGAGATATATTCTTTGTTCACCACTAATTTCTTTCTTTTGGTTTATATATTGACCTTTGGTATATCATATCTAGATTATACTTATTCTCCTGATATTATTGGGGATTATTATTTGAATGTTTCATGGTGTTATATGAAACATTAGAATATTTAAGGATTGTTTTCCTAAGAGATTTTCAATGGTCCCATTTAAAAATATCATCAAATATGTCAACATACCTTGTTTAATATTGTATATAATTGAGGTTAATCTATTATGTTATTATATACATTATTTTGATTGTTTTTTTTATTTATTTACAATGGATGTGCTATCATGACACCCTTAACCATATTACTCTAGATGGTTAGTGTTTATGATAAATGACTACAGAAAGTTATTTACATTCCAAATTTTGGTTTTAATATGAACATATATTTATTATGTTCACTCCTTTTGTATGAGGAATGAATTGGAATTATTATGTGGTGGGTGGGGCCCTCTATATCCCCTCGATGCATCATTAGGTCTAATGAGACAAATATATAGAGAGTTGGCTGGGGCCATGCCCATTTTTTAGACATGGTTTTGGCCATGCCCTTAATAATTTTTAGATTTCTTTGAAAAGGACTTTAAGTTATGTTTTATAATTTTCAACATATCCATTTTCCTCATTATGAAAATGGTAATTGAATGTTTATGAGGTTATTCAAATAGTAGAATATTCATGATTATGCTTTACTGTGGGATTATTTATTCAGCTCTTTTTCCTTCCATAATGTGTTAAAGATCATTTTTTAAGGCATGTGTTTTTATTTATCCACCTTGACTAATTTTTATTTTTATAATATCATCTGCTATATTTCTTACCCTTATTGAGCATTTGATCTCACCCCTTCATATGTTTCGTTTTCACCGAACATGAAGAGGTATATTATGAATCACATTCTAGGATAATATCAGGTTGTTGGATGTTATCAATGGAACCTATTTATTGTTTTTCATTTCAAGTTGTAATGTTGATCTTATATATGTATTTGGTTTTCCAACAATACTAAACAAATCAGTACTTCAGGATATGATTATTTATAATCATGATAATGTATTAAAATATTTCACTGGCTCCATGAAACATAGTTCGGGGCGTTAAAGTTTGTATCGAAGGAAGTTTAGTAAAAATATTTGAATGTATATATAGAGAAAATATACTAGGGGAAAACCCCTAAGATAGTCGATGAGTATAAATATATGAGAACATCTTGGAATCATGGTAAAGAATATATTATATGAATCTTTCTAGAAAATACATCTCGGTATGGATATTATGCATAGATGAGGTTTTTGAATAGATGTAACTAGGAGTGAAAACTATGAAAAGGAGTTTCATGCTTGACCTGGGGTAACCTGATACATGACAATGATTCTTACTATGCAACTGGTTTGACATTATTATGGGATATGCTTAGGATAATTTCATTTTACATCCCCAGCATTATGAAGGATTTATTCCCCCAAAGTATCCATGGTATATGGTTCTAGGATTTTTGATGCATAAATTTATGATATGTGATATATGATGTTGGAGTCATATAGGGTTAATAATTTTATAAGGTAATATATAATATTGAATTGATTGAAAATGGAACCTAATAAAAGGAAAGGGAACATCACCAATGCACATGATATGAAGAGTAATAAATATCATATCTCTAATGATCTTAATCCATCATTTAAATGGTATATTGTCTGCCAAGTATCATTATACATTGATGATATAATATCATGTATTGACAGTGTATGTAAAGACTTCTCTAAGTCCTATGGATTTGAAGGGAAGAATAAGAAGAAGATGATGGCAGAGAAAAACATAGATAAAGGGAAAAGGGAAACATTTACGTTCCAACATGTGATAATTGTGGAAGGATACACCTTGGTATAAGGTTAAGAGGAAGGGAGTTTTCTTAATCTTTGGAGAAAAAAGCCACCATAATCATAATTTCAAGACAAGGAATTAATTTTTCTATATTTAATGCTTCATTTTTAATGATATGGGGAACTACACAAATCAATGTCCAAAGTATCATGGAAATATAGCTCTACAAAAGAAAAAAGAACAAGGGCAGGGTTATGATTTTACTATAGTTGAAGTAAAATAAATAATGTATTTATTTCTTTGGATTCAGGAAATATGATATGAATTTATTATGATAATCATTATCATATATATAAGGATTGTACTGTAGTACTATTTTATTAAAGATTTGAGGTTATATGATGACTAATACAAAGAAAAATTCATTCAGTATAAGGTTAAAATTTATAGGAAAAATAGGATTGAAGGAAAGACAACCCATAATATATATCTGATGTTGAGATAATGATAAATAAATTATTGATTTAGAAATGTAATGACTACCATGGAAAAAATTATTGACTTGTTGAGAAGTGGTATATGTATCATCAATGGGGTATAAAACACTTATTTATTGATGGAATATATCCAATATCATGTATCATAATTAAGAAATATTGAAGAATGCATGTTTCCAATATGTTTTTAATAGTAATTCAAGTTATTACCAAATTTTAAGGGGACACATGATGAAGTTATTCACATGTTTTGAATGTACAATTTAGAGATTCTTCATGTTGATTAAGGTTTAATGATAAGTTCATCATGGAAATTTAGATAGCTTCATTATAATGTGTTTAACAATTATATTTTGGAATTTTTAACCATTTATGAATTTTTTTATGTTCATCATTGTATGTTGTTTTAGAGGTTAGTTTATTACTTCACCATATAGTGTTAACTGTGTTCTGTGATGAGGTTTAGATAGTTCAATGTTATATCAAAGGATGATTTTTTAAGTAAAAAGGTATATTTATTCTATTATAGTGTTGAATAATTCCTATATTCAAGGAAAATAGTCTTAAATAAATGTTTTCCTTTTATCATAATATTTGATGATATTAATGAATTTTTTATAGAAGTTTATAATTTTGTAGTAATCAACTTTCATCAGAACATGTTCTATATCACGTTCCATCAGAACATTGTTGTTAGATTTTTCTTCCATGTCTAGGTTTTTACTTCCAACTAATGTCACCATATTTGAAAGAATAATTTTATTTTTGACCACCTCAGTTACCTAAAACTCGTTTTAGGAAGAAATTTTATTAACCCTATTTTTGATGTGGGTTTCCCAAAAGGGAATTTTCAAGAATCAACCTTTAACATTGAATGTGCAGTTTCCAATTGTGAGGATGAAATTTTGTTGAGTGGGAATAATGTAACTCCTTGAGAATTGAGGAATATATTTATTATAGAATGAATGAAACACTAATTCTATAAAAAATAACACATTATTAGAATCTAACCAATAAACATAATTTTTCCGATTCTTTAATTTTAATATCAAAAGACTAACATACACAGATTCATTTAGTATAATATTTAGATTCTGATAAGACAAACAAATTTTTTGATGAATAGTAACATGCCATTATGAATATTAATGAACAGTATAAATAAAATTTATATCTTATATGTGAAAAATTATTATAGTATAAGTATTGGTATTTTTATATGTAATAAATATTTTAATGTCAATTTTATGATTAATCAAATCATTTAAAATGGAAATGTCTATTCATAAAATTTAATCATAAATTGCTAATTTATTTTCTTATGGTTATAATATAATTTTAGGGGACCTTGATTAATTTTTAAAGGTGTTATAAAACAATTTATAGTTTTAATTTTTTTTTAATATATTGTGATTATATTTAAATATTATATTAAAAATATTTTGTAAATTATTTTGAAAAAATTGATTTCATTTTCTAAATTCTAAACATCAAAAAAATGGTTGGGGTGAATTTTTGGGATTTTTCAAAAATACCTGAATTATTTGTGAATAGTTAAAATACATTTATGATTATTTGGTATACTTAATGACATCATAACAATGTAATAATTAATATATAATTCTGGTAAAAAAAATTTCAATAAAAAATTATATGAGGTGTCCCAAGTGGATAATACCATGGAAACATACCATGGGAAAGACCATGGTTGTTTTAAAAACCAATAACGAGGTGTCCTTTTAAATTAATAAAAAAATACCTCTCATTTACTATAAATACCCACCCATTACTGCATGTTTTTCATTACATACTCATAATCCTCGAATATCTTTAATTTATACCTCCCTATGATCCCTCCAAATGTGTTCTCAATCCTCCAAGGTCTCAAACAGCATGTTTTAGGAGTTACTCTACAAGGGGAGAGAATCTACCAACCTTCTCTTTTTTAAGAACTCTTTTTATATTAATTCTCTTTTAATTTCTTTTTGATTTTAATGGGATATGTAATTTAATATCCCCATTACTGTATATTTTATTTTTGAATTATGATATACCACTTTTTTTATGATCAAAATATTTTATGATTTTTTAAGCGCTGTTGTTAGGGTGCTGAATTGTTGTATGAGATTTCTCAACTTTTCTTTTATTTTGAGTTCCATTATTTTTTTTCTTTCCACAACTCCTTTTCTCCAAATTATATTATAAATTTATTACCATACATTTATTGAAATGTTTTTTTGATAATGGAATAATTATTTATCATCTCTCCTTTACCATTATTTTATACTATAAAATGATAACACAATCCAAAATTTGTTGAATTATCAGATTTAAGGACAACGAGTTTTCAATTTCTTCTATCATCTTCAATTATGGCCATGAAACGATTGTTATGGTTGAAAGAGACTATAATATTTATATATATATCTTATATCTTATGTATGTTTTTGAAATATTTTTTTATGTCTGATATTTATTTATAAATCAAAATGACTATGTTGTGACAAAAAACAACCAATTAACCAAAATAATTATCATTAATGTTTTATATAATGATACATTTTCACTATAAATAACCAAATGAATTTTAAAATAATTTAATATTCTTTATGTAAACTAATAAAATATAAAATTAGTTATGGAAAACCATTCTCCTTCCACATGTTTTTTCATACTTGAATATAAGTAATCAAATCATGCAAACCATGGAAGAAAACACTCTTGAAAAATGAAATTGAACCTCTTAAAACCATTAAGAAGGCCACAAATGAACTTAATATGGCTATAATAAATCAAATAGATAAATAAAAGTTTATATAAATATTAATCAATGAATTTAATTTGGTTATATAGGATACTAATATCATGTGAAGAACACCATCAGACTTAAAGTAAGGGGCTTCCTCATCTTGCTTCCATTTTTGCGAGACATTCCTTATCCACTAATATTACTTGTGTATGGTGTATATATAATGAACACTGATGTATCATATCATGAATTGATTTAATTTAATGGTATTAAATGTAACATTTGATGAATATTAGTTTTTGGGAATATGATTCGATTAATTAAAAAGTGGTAAGAGATTTCATCCTGAACCTCCATTTTCATTCGGGTTACAATTATTCTCTACATACCTAATTGTAATTATTATTTATTATTATTTAATCCACATAAATTCTGTGTGAATGTTCTATATATTTTTAACAACCAGAATCCCTCTTTATTTTTTCTGGATTTACTTATATTAAAAATATCACTGAAAATATTATCCCGACAAACAAACCTGATTCAAGGGAACTTTTTGAATTTATACCCATTTTCAAGTGCAAACTAGATTATATTTTAATCCAAAATTAATTTTATAAAATCAATAATTATATCTTGAAAAGTTATCTTGTATAATTTCATGATTTATGTGAACAAATTCACCTTTCCACTTTTATATTCTCTTAAATAGTTTCCTTAAAATGCATTAAAATGTTTTATTTTTAAAGATTGTCAAGAAATCTTATTACACGATTTCACATTAGGGGGACATAATTTATTCCAAAAATAAAATTTCAATTATCTAGACTTTTATTTTTTTAGATAAACATGTTTACAGTCTGATTTCATGGATAATACCAATGATTATCTAAAAAAACTCTTCTTTCAAAAGAAAAAAATGATTTTCTAATATCACATAAACCATTTTGAGATATATGCCTTGTTCACCACTTATTGTTTTCTTGTGGTGTATATACAACCCTTTGGTATATCATATCAAGAGTCTCCATATTCTCATGATATTCTATGGTATAATGATTTGAATGCATCATGAGGGTATAAGACACCTTGGAATATTTAAGGATTATTTCCTCAAGAATATTTTAATGTTCTCATTTAAAATTATATTCATCTATTTTAACATCCCTTGTTGAGTCATGTACATCATTGAGGATTATCTCTTATGTTATCGCCTAAAATATATTTTTAAGGGGTTTTTTGATTTGTTTGATTGTGGATGTGACATCTTGATAACCTTCACGATATTACTCTAAAGGGTTGGTTTTTATGTTAAATGACTGGGGATTTTTATTTTCACTTCATATGTTAATTTTTATGTGAATTTATATATTGATTATGTTCATCCTTTTTATATGATGATTTCATTTGACTTATTATGTGTTTGGTAGATCCCTATACAGCCCCTTGATGCATCAGTATGGGTCATGAGAAGATTGATATGGACTTGGCCAAGGCCTTACCCATTTTTAGATATCATTTTAACTGAGGCCTTAGTCACTTTTTGATGTCTTGGATGACGCATTGAAAATATATTTTAGAATATCTAAATATTCATTACCCTCATTATGAAATAGGTAGATTAATTTTCATGTAGTTATTCGACTAGTATGATACCCATGATTATGCTTTATTATGGAATCATTTATTCATCTCTTATTCCTGCCATAATGTGTTCAAGTTAATTTTTAAATTCATTTCATTTTTAGTTATTCAACATGATTAATGTTTCTGTTTATGATATCATCCATTTTATTGCATAAACATACGAAGAATCTATGCTCACCCCTTCTTATGTTTCATCTTTACGTAGACATGACGAGGTATATTATGATTAAATTGACGGTATAATAAATGTGTGGTGGATGATACCATTGGAATTTTTTTGTTGTTTCTCATTCCAAGTTGTAATGGTGAACTTATGTATTTATATGATTTCCCAATACTACTAAAAAACATGGTACATTATGATTTGATTCGTTATTATCATGCCAATGTATTAAAATAATGCACCAGCTCTAGGAAACCGAGTTTGGGGCATTACAGAACATCATAGAATATCTAGAAACTCTATAAGAGAGGTTTTATATTCATGGAATAATATTAAATGGTTTTCTTGTGATCATTCCATCCAATATTTTTTTGAAGTAAAACTCAAAATCATCATCAGAAGGGGTAAATGTGAAAAGATAATGATTATATATTTGAAACGCCTATTCATGTTATAAAAGGAGAATGAGACTAGATTTTGGAAAGTGGGTGCTATTAAAATGGAAATAGATAATTTTAGTAGTTAAATAAGGTAAAATAATATAAATAACATGTGTTAAATTTTTATAATGATTAATGTATTAGAAATAATGGTTGCTTATATGAAATAATTGGAAGTGAAAATTGAAATCTGGGAGAACCTTTTTTATAGACATAAAAAGTATGTTATGCATTAATCTTATATGTGATGAAGTAAATATTGTTATTTTTATAGAATATAGATTTATTTTTAAAATAATTGAATATGAAGAATTTAGGGAATGTTAATAATTGACAATGGGAACATTTTTGAGGTTGTAGATTTACATAATTCAAGTTATCTGAGTATAAAGAAAGAATACCAACTATGGAATATAAGTATTGGAAACAAATTAAATAGAAATATGATCATGTTTACACATAGATTATGTGTTTTTTCTATCCTAAATATGATTAGAAACATATGTTTCCGTTGTTTTATATGCTATAAAGGTAAAAATTTACCTTCTTCACATATGAAGGATGTGATACATACATCAAATATGATAGAGCTTATTCATTATGTCATATGTGTGCTTATAAAAATTTAATTGATATGTGGAAACACGAATTATATTTACATTATTGGTGATTTCTCTCATATTACATATACTATATATAAAAGTTTTTAAATATCATACGCTCTCAAAATATTCAAATATTTCTAGAGAAGTGTTGAGAAAGATTTTGGATTTATTATTAAGATTTTTTGAAAAAATAATGGTGCTAAATACATGAATGATATTTTTAAAGGTTATCCTGTGAAGAATGAAAATTTTCATTTATTTAGTGCACCATACACACTATAATAGAATATTTTTTCTAAATTTATGAATATAATCTTGTACTACTATAATGTTGATCTATACCAATGAACATATCCAAAATGGTTTCATAAAACCAATGGGATAGGTCCCCTATTCTAATGGTTTTCTAAAAAAAATTAGTAAATGGTATTTTATAAATAAAATTCTCACAATGTTTTAAAACTATTGTGAAACTGCTATCAAAATATGGGGTTCCAAATGGGTTTTCAAAACCATTGGGATATAGTGGTTCAATGCCAATGGTTTCAAATAACTGTTGGAATAGAGTTATTAAAGTTAGTCAATACCAATGTATTTTAACAACTATTGATGTAGAACATAAGTCCCATCAGTTTTCAAAACCATTGGGATAGGTTTCCCCTAAATAAAGTACTGATCTGCCCTCCCCATTACAGATCCAATTGATTTTTTTATATTAGTGATTTTCTCTTCAGCGCCGTAAAATCCTCTTCCTCATAGGCCATCCATCCTAGATTAAATCCTTCGATTACTTCCATTTAAAATTGGTGAGTTCAAGTTATATCTTTGAGATACATTTATTTTTTATTTTTATATACCTTTTTTAGTTTATTTCAATATAGGTTTACAATCTCCAGCATTTAGGGTGTTTATATTATTATTCATGAATGTAAAATTAGCATGTTCCAAATACTTCATCCTACATATTGAAAATGAATATCCCTTATTGAACCACTACCACCATATCAAATTTTTCCATGCATGTTAAAAAATATTATTGTTTTAAGGAATATAAATTTTTTATCACTGTTCAGGTTTACATTCATATTTTCAGGTATTTTCCCTTGGAAACTAATTACCTTTTTCAAAAATGGTGTTCCAACAATTGCATTCTGAAATTTTTAGGTAATCATTAAGATTTTATGAGATAAATATATAATATGTTTTTACTAATACCATTTTCTTAATTCATATACAATGAGGAATGTATTAAATAAAATTTTTAAAATTTTCTTAAAGGAAATTAATTATAAATGTATTAATACCACTTGACATATTGGGACTATATTGGAAAACATTTTTCATTTTCATTTTCATTGGTCATCACACATTTACTAATATCATTAGTTCCCTTTATTTGGTTTCATGTTACTAGTATTACCTATCCTCTAAGCATTTTTCAAATTTTTATTTTAAATTTTATTCATATATGTTTGACATGTGGGTCACTAGAATGTTCATAAATTAGGATGTCTACCTGATGGTCCCTACCTATAGTTGCACTGTTTTGGTTGAAGTGAATCCACAATTCTCATAACTCAGCAATTAATCATTAATATATAAAATCTAACTATTGATTACACAATGGTAAGTGAGTTATAAAAAGAATTTGGGTGAAGTGATTTGTGCGATTCACATGGTCTAAGTAACCTATGTGAGTCCTTTTAGTGAGGTCACATGTGGGATGTACTAGGGAGAAGTGACCTATGGGAGAAATTTATAATTCCTGACTTTTCCAAATTTTTGTCCAAGACTACACAACCCACCTGATATGGAATTAACGCATCTTTGACCTATGATATCCTTTTCTCAATGATACGTTAAAATAATTACATTGATACTAATAAAATATCATATGCCTAATTCCTTACATTCAATGTCCTAGAAAATTCTTTATATTTTAGATGAAGATCATGATGCATGAATATATGAGATATTGGATATTTTTATACCATGATATTACCAATTATACAACACACACATCGGAACCTTTTGAAGAATTTGAATAAGTGTCATTTTTTGTATCTTAAGGGATAACAATTACTATTATGTGACCACATAGTTAGAATTAAGTTCTCATACTAATGTTAGGCATCCCTTGAAAATATTGTAATATATTAGAGTAAGTTAAATATAACACATTGGGGTATACCATGAAGTTCATTAACACTTCAATAACTCATCTTGTTGGATTTATATCATTTTTGACGAGTACTAGAGTGTTTCTATTTCATGACAAAAGGATAGATACCTTTTAAACAACACACCCTTTAAAAATATCATTGATCACAAATAGTATAATGAAACCATTGATTATAAATATATCATTAATTTTTCAATACAAGGATCTCTATAAATTTAGACTCAATGCCAATAGTTATCACATAATTATCTTAGATAGATCGTTATTTATAAAATTATTTTCCATCATATCTACCATGTTTCAATTAAATATCATGGTTTTATATTTATAGTATTTTGTAATATATATACTATTTTGTTTTCATTTATATTATGATTTTCATATAGAGTAGTGTGTCTGTTATGGTTGAATATAAACTGAAAATTTCCCATTTACTTAAATATATTTTTGATTAAGTTTAAATATTCTTGAATTTATTTCACAAAATAACTTATTATAATGTTTTTATAGAATAGAATGATGTTCGATGTACGAAAATGATGGGATGTCAATCAATTTTCAAATAAATTTAGGGAGCATTATTAGATTTTTCCTTGGAAAATGATTCATATATTTGTCACATATATTGCCCATGTTATAATTACTTTGGAAGACCATGGTAGAGATGTGAAGAAGCTATATTCCACATAACAAAATATGGTTTTCAAAAAATGTACTCAATATGATATTATAATGGAAATAAAATGGATTCTCAAAATTTCGATGATCCAAATGAGGGGATTGGATTGGTGAATTTGTTATATGACCAGTTTTTGTTTATTTGTTATCATGAGAAGGAATGGATGTGGAACCAAGAATACCTTTATACGAGCACACATGAAACATCTAATGAAAATGGTGATGTAGATAGGGCGAAAATTCTAATGATGCTTCCATGACTTTATTAAATCGGCAATGTGGTAAAATCTAATAGCTATATTTTTTAATCTGATTGTTTCACAATAAAATCATGTATGGGATTTCTAATACAACCATTGATTACATTCTTACCTTCTTAATATAGTTACTTCTATATGATATAGATATCCCCTCAATCCACTATATGGTATGGGATTTACTTGTAGAACATGGATTTTCAAAACACAAAATTCATTCTGGCACGAATTCTTATAGATTCTTCATAGAGGATATAGATGAACAAAATTAATGTATAAAATGTGGAACATCAAAATGGAATCCAAAAGTATATGGAGCACCATCTTGCATGCCACAAAAAGTAATTTGGCACTTTTTATTTATATTTAGACTCCATAATAGTTTTATGTCTGATTAAAAGTCATTAAAATGGGATGTGATGATATTGAGAAAAAGAAGAACAATAAAGACTTGGTTCACCCAAAAAATGTATTTTCGTTGTAAAGATTAGACGGTCAATATATTGATTTATTTTCTAATGTGCTATGTGTGAGGCTAGTTCATTCATGTGCCAATTTTAATCCATTTGGAATGATACTTACTTTACAAAACACATGGAATGTTTCAATACACATTTATAACCTTCCCCCTATGGTTTTGTATGAAAAAACATCTCACATTCAAGATTATATTGATATTTTTTTCATTCAAATCCTAGTAAGGATAATTAACTATACATGAAACCTGTAATAAAAGAGATGAAACTTCTTTGGAATGTGGGTGTGCACACATATGATGCACATTAGAAAGAGATATTTCAAATGCATGATGCACTTATGTGGACGATCAATGGTTTTCCTTCTTGTGTAATGATTTTTTGAAAGGGAGTGAAGGAAAAATATCATGCCCTATTTGTATTAAGAATACTCGACCAAGAAGATTAATTATCTTCATAGTTATAGTTTTATGAGACATCGACAATTCTTTCTAATGGACCATGAATATAGAAATAATCATTGAATATTTGATAATAACATGGAGATTGGTGATCCACCTTAGTATATTTCAGTAACCGCTATTCTTAATGGATTTCAAGATTTCAATATTCCATTTATTAAGGGCCAAATAAAATCTAAAAAATATGAAAAATGTTTTCAATGAAACCAGTTACAATTAGAAGAAGAGGAGTATATTTTTAAATGTCCAGTATTGGTCAACCAATTTGCTATGTTATTTCATAGACATAATTAAAAATGAAAATAATATATGTGAAATATATATTTCTATTATTCAAACTGTGAAAGAAATGACAAAATATGTTTTTTGATCTTGGCCTGACCTGGTGGATTGGGAGATCAGACTAGAATTGCATCCCATGTATATCAGTGAAAAAAATTGAATGATACATGTGATTATTATGTGATGACACATGTAGAAAAACAATTATGGGAGTACTAGAGACTATTAATGTTCCTGATGGATATTTAAGAAATATATAAAAATGGGTCAATATATGAGAGTTAATGTTGAATCCTTTTAATAGTCATGATTATCACATCCTTCTTCATGAGTTGATTCCAATATAAATCCTTCATCTTTTTTTCTAATAATTTAAGGGTTCTTTAATTCAGTTGTTTCATTTGGATAGTGATCTATGTGCTATGATGTTGCCCTAGTATTTCTTGCAAAATAAATTGGTATAGACCATATTAATTCGGTGTGAGTCAAAGAAAATATTTCCTCCATCATTTTTCGCATGCATGTTGCATATGACTGTGCACTTTCCAACCGAAATTATCATTGAAGGATCAGTTTCATTTTATTGAATGTATCCAACTGAAAGAAAAATGTACACATTGAAATATTATGAATGGAACATGAATTATCATGAAGGTTCTATCATGAATGTTAACTTGGATCAATAAAGTATGGATTTATTCTTAATGTATTTGTCTGCTTTTATTACTAGAACGAAAATACCAATGTGAAATGAAGAAGAATATTTTGGGAAAACTGAAATGATTTTTCCATAACTCCCTTAAATAGGATGAAATCCATAATCATATACATTGATGACATTAATCCTTGTAGATAAGGATATGGCACATCACATAGTGTTGTTGAACAATGATTTGTTTTTTGAATACATCATGTAATTAAAATAAACATGTATAACTTGACTTATATCTTATAATTTTACATATGTTTTAAAATATTTCTATTTTTATCTTTAGGTAACATAAAAATTGTTAATTAGAATTCACAATTCTTCATCTTTGTGTAGAAGAGTGAAAATTAAAAGAAAAAATTTTCCAGCTTGGTTGAAATTGAAGGTATAAATATAGCTATAATAAATAAATAAAATCAGTGTTTAATTTAAATTAATATTCATTTATATATCATGTATAATGTTTTTTTCTAATGCTATCTATGAGGAAATAATAGCTTTGTATCTTGGTCATAATATTGTGGTTCATGAATGTAAATCAATTGTGATCAATGGGTACAAATCAATTATCACTGAATGATCCAAGACCATGAGAACAAAACATGATGATGTTATTATAACTGCCACAATAGACAATAATTCCCATGCATCGGACATTAGACATCATTTTGAAAATTTATATTATTATGGATTCTTTGAAAAATAATAATAATGGATTATTACACTCACGGTTGAGTCACTATGATGAAATTCCAATGGTTTGATTCAATGAAGAGGTAGGTAACCTTTATTCATGATTTTGGATTTTTGAGGTATTGACATGACTCACACTCTTACTATCAATGAACCATATGTATTGGTATCAATATAGAAGTACTTTTTTTTATGTCTCGGATCATCTTATACCTGAATTTGATGTTATTATCGAGTAATACCAAGTCATATTTTTGGGGTTAGTGATGATGGAATTGACACCATTCTTTCTCCCATTGGACCAGATACATTAATTACATATGATGACTCCAATACATCAATTGATAGAGTTTATTGGGAACCTAAAATTGTGGTGGGAAATATATAGAAACCTTAATATGTGTTCTCAGTTCTTTTGGTTTAGTTAAAAATGAGTTTTTGTGGTTTGTGCTATACAAATTGATATACAATTGATTAATAATAGTTTGTTTTCACCTAGAAATTCATGTTAATTTTTAATATTTACTGGTTTTATTTTACATTGAGATTCCTTTTATAAAATTGATTTAAACTTTATTCAAACCAACTAATTCAAAAAAATCATTAAATTATAAAAAACATGTATAATTTTATATGAAATATTAAACTAAGTGATATGAAAATCAAAACAATGAAAATAATGACCTAACCAAAAAATAACTAAATTGGGTAACCAAAAATATGAACTGAATGACATAAAACAAATAAGTCATGTCTCATATTTTTTGATTTTAGGTTACATAGTTTTTATCCATTTCAAATTACTTCCATATTTGATTCCAAATGAAGGAAATGAAACTATTGAGGAGTAGTGAATAAAAATGATGACATTAAACAGTCAACAAATGATTGATATGTGAACTAATCCATTAATACCTATTTTTTGTATTTTTTGAAATATATATATGAATAAAATATTATGACATGTGAATAATTTTTTTTAATTGATTATGCCAGAACCACCACATAGGCACATGTTATTTGATGATCATCCTGGTAGTGGTTTTAGTACTTGGGCAGGTGGTACGGGGAGGGGGGGTAAGAAAGCTAGGAAATCTAGCAACTGTACCCCTTTAGACCCTACCCCTCCCACTGATGTACAGTCATCCACATGTTCTGATCTCGCTGTGTCGTTAGGGGCACAATAGATATTTAGGCCACCCATGTTTTCACTAACCTTCACATTTGAGCCTCCTCACCCATATTTATCATATCCCATGATGATTTCCACTTCTCATCCATATTATGCGGTTGTATAGCCATCCATTCCATATTATTTACCATATTCTTCTTTTTATATGAGATTCTACATACTTTATTCAACTCCTACATCGAAATAGTCTATTCTTATAGAGCATAAATTAGAACCCACTCCACATTTATAGGGTGATTATCCTTCAGTACCAGTATATCCAGCGGCACCCATTGAGTAGACTACAATAGGTATATTTTAGAACCCTCAAAACATGTTACCATAATTTATTTTCATTATAATAAGTATTGAGATAATATTTTTTTCATTCATAACATATACATCAACTAATAGGTGGTAGGGGAATACCCACATAAGTTTGGTGTGGAACCACCGCACATAGTTGATGGTGGACTACAACAAAAACAACCCAATGATCGAAGAAAAAGGGAAGCAATGTCAGAGTTTTTTGGTGACACTTTCCAAATTCTACAACATCATTCCCATCATCCTTCTCACATGGAGGTAGTTTCTAAACAAATTATAGGATAATATTTGGGCACAAATATGGGGAACAAATATACAAGATTTAATGAATTAATATTTTTGAGTTTATTAGAATTTATATTTTTGTGTCAACATAAGTTAAACTTTCTAGATGGTGAGGCTTCGTGGACAGAACATCTAATGTAATTAGGTGATCATTTGATAGATTATAAGCATGAGTTGTTTATTGTCTACTATGCTAGATTTGGAATAGATTTAGGGGTGGTACCTGTCATTAATGTGTTTCTGATAGAACAATATCAGAATATTATTAATCATTGAATAAATTACATGTTTAATGTATTAATCACATTTGAGGTATTGAAATGAAAATTATTAGGTTTTTCATTAATACTATATTTAGTATTATAGAATTTTTTTATGAATAATCTGGAAAAAATAATTATAATAATTCAAAATAATAACTCCACACATTGCGATGTACGATGATGTCAGATCATGAGAGGAAGCATGTATGACTATTATTTATATTTTTTCTATAGAACATGCTCTTTATATTGTTTACTCCATAATTTATTCACTTTCTAATGTTTTTATTTAATTTTTATTATTAAATTAATTATTGGTAAAATATTTTAAATTATGGTTTCCTACATTCAATGTCATTGAGTAAGCATATATTAAATATTTAATGACATTTTCCTCGAGAAAAACTATTTTTCTAGAGTAGAAAAAAATAAGATGGAAGTGCAATTGTTGAACTGACACAGTAGCAGATTGGAAGTTTTACATAGTTGATTTCAGATTTATATATGTATTTTTTTACCTAATAATCTATTTATATTTTTAGTATGAATTTTTTAAAGTCCCTTGATGCATAGAAACCTGAAAATCTTGGTCCAAATGATCACTTGCATAAGTTGTTGGGAGCTGAGAACCCTAGAAAAGTATGCTGCTGACCTGGAAAGAGTATAGTATTTATGTGCTAATGGCCCACTTCAAGTATGAGTTATAGTAACACTGAATTAGAAAATGTTAAGGAATCAGAAAAATATAATGGACAAAGGGTCACCTATGTGGAAGAATGGTTTGATAGAGAAAACACTGAATTTACGAAACTAGTGATGGTTTTATGTCTACTACATATAGTAGAGTCTAGCGTAGCTTGTGAGGAAAATATTTTACTAGTAAATTCATTATATACTAAACTAGTCAGCTGTCTTAGTGGTGGTCAAGATGATGCCCTTTCTAGAGATGATCATGGAGAAGAAGAGCCCAAGGGTAAGGCTGAGGTGGAGGAAGATGTCAAGAAGGAGGTGGAAGATGGGGACTTGTATGAGGATGAAGATGACGACGAGGATAGAAATAGGGATACTGATGAGGCTGATCATTACCAAGATGATAGTGATGGTGATGAAGGAAATAATGATTCATTACATTTTTGACATATATTACTGAAAATTGATACCTGATGATTTTTGTGACTAAATATATGTGTGATTAGGTAGGTCACATTATTGTTGATGCAAGTAGTCTAAATAATATATAGTTCTAATCATATCACCTTTTAAAAATGTTTTATCAATATTTTTTGATAAAGTAATTCATATATTTTGATATTTAATATATTATTCAACATTTGTTGAATTGATTTGGTCAATGATCATACTATATTCTTTATTTTACTTATCTTTAAATGGATTCTATGAATAATATTTTTACATGGTATTAATGATATTTCACAACCCTGTCTATCCTTTTCAATGACACCGTACCCAATACACCACAATCCCTGCCAAAACCTCCCATGTACATGCCCCATCCTAGTCTCCACTTCCATGTTATCTCATTAGTAACTTCTCCCATCCTTCTGGGTTCACTTACTTTTCCATCCCTTTTTTATGTCTTAGACTCTGATTGTGTTGTGTGTGACTAAAAACATTTTTTAAAACACACCTTCTAACTTTACATGAACACATTTTTTTGGGCTTCTAGTTTTTCCATACCCATATATATTATACATTAAAATTTAATTTTGTTTTGATTTTAGTATCCTTTAGTTCCATGGGGGATTATTTTAGTATTGAGGGTATGGACCATGATTATAATTTTTGGGTAAATACTTTCTTCTTTCTCTTCTTCACAGGATAACTTCCAATTATTCCACCACTGTGATAGATATTCAAGAAATATCCATCAAAGTCAACATCTCTAATTTCAATATTCGTCTTTTTGAGTCCAATATTATTTTTAATTATATTATAGTTTTTTCATGATAGATCACAGTGACATGACATTTTTTCCAGGACATGGTGGTGTGAAATATTCCACTACACGTTGAATTTCTTGTAGAAGTGGACATAAAAACATCATTTTACAACATTATGGAAAACAATTCCATCACATTTACGTCTATTAGACTCTAAATGGATGGACAATATCCCTTCACACCACCCTAATAGGCTTCGATGAGTCACAAAGACATAATCTTTTTGAGTCAACCCAATGACCAAAATGAATAACCAACCAACTATTTTTATATCACTTAAAGTCACACAGTAGGATTAAAAAAATAATCATTAAACCACATGTCATCATTCCAAAATAATCTTTTTGAGTAAACTAATGGCCCAAAAAAATTATAAATTGATGTATCACATGTTCCACAAACTGCCACATACCTAAACACCTTTGCCTCAAAGGTCGAAATCTCAAGGGATGATGATATTTATTCTTCCCATGTCATATCCCATCATCCCCATTATAGTAACCTTACATTTCCTCTAAATGATGGCATCACACACCACTACTCATGGCCTTTAATTCCAAACACCTTCTCTGTACCCATAGTCAACCTCATCTCCTATGTTTCATAATTTACAGACGTATCCACCCCCTATGAGTGGTCAACACCACCTCAATAAGTTTTATAATATTTGAACATGAGCCAGATGAATATATTGGCTAACCACAGTGAGAGGCATCATGAAAAATCATAGGATACACTTTTGAAAAACCTTTATTACAACCAGTGAACCATTTTTTCCAACACAAAAATAGTCAAAACCATATAACTCATCATAAATAACCATGTAACCTCAATTTTATGGATTAAAATCACCCATAGTCACATGGGAATTTTAAAACACATTCCCATAAGACCATTTTAGTGATCACATAATGAAATAATTTACATACCCAAAATCAACGTTCCAAACTAAAAATAGAGTCATAAATCACACATACCATTCCATCATTGGAAACACCACAACATTTCATACCTTTTTGTGTTTCCTAATATCCATAAAACATTTAAGAGGATCATATATGGTATAACATAGATCATCCATATCACAAAAATTTACCACATATCACATAAAACCCATAGAAATTTAGGAGTAATCTATGTAGCACCTTACATATAATCATAGATTCTTACTCATAGAATACTAAACTCTAATTTAATTTCAAATAGGAAGAATGAAAACGCCATATAAAAATATAAAAAATGGGAATAATATTCCAAATTTATTTAGCACCTCATTTAAGTGTGGAAAATCATATAATTATAGATATATAACCTTACCGTTTTACTAAGATACTTCATAATTATAATGATCCTAATATCTAGAAGAAAAAGAGTGAGATACCTCAATCGGGACTCTAAATAAAGGAGAAAGAGGAGTACACTTCTAGCTCAGCTGAATGGACAACCCTAAAACCTCATTTTATTATCAAAATAATCAATTTTTTTTTCTCATGTAACTATTCGTTGTGTGAGATGTATGTTTATTCCATGAGAAATTAGGACCGACACCACCGATTTATAACTATTTTATTCCATGGCATATATTATCACACTGTGAGTGGATATAGACAAGAATGATTCTCCCAAAACACTTCATTGAACTCTCTTGACCCTAAAAGCTTTTAAATCCATGAAAATTATACGTTCCTTTCCATATCATCAACATATTATATCTCAAAACTTTGTTATTTTGGATATACACAGACCAAAACTCACCTCCATATCGAGTGCCAAATATTCATTGTCCCAAAATTTGATAAAACATTGAATGTATAAGTATCATTCCACATTCCTAGAATACCCCAACTACACAATATAGTCAATTGATCCCTTCTGTGGGAACTCCACCGATAGTAATTACTTACACGATCACTTCCTGACCCATGGTCTCAATATCTCAGTGGTTGGAAACCAACCATCATCTCATGACACCTATATTAGAACCATCATACACTATCATTTTACATATACCATCATATTATCATTTCATAATAACACCATTCATGATGCCCATAAAATGCCACATTAGACTCAATAATCCTGAAAATTCTACATCACTCTTGATGCCCATATATTATCCACACTAAGATAATTCACTTTTAACACATACCCCCTCATGCACTAATTTTTGTAATAAAAAAATAAAAACTATAGTAAAATGCTAAAAATGTAACTCTATTTACCATTGGCTCTCTGAAAGGTGATTGTTCTCTCGCCATTTTTACCTATAATCTTCTGAAACCATTTTGATCTAGCATAGTTCTCACTTTAAAAATATGAGGGGTCTCTCACTATCTATGTGATGATGATGGCTCCATTCATCATTAAATTCCTAGATGGTTTCTACAATAACTATATGAGTAATAATTCTACTCAATTTCATTACAAGCCTTCATTTAAATACATGTATAAAAATTTCTACTTACTATCAATAACCTATTATAAAACATTATTTAAGTGTTGTAAATACTAAAAACATCAATAAATAATAGAAATAAATAAAGATGTGTAATATTTGTATGGGAAGTAAATAATATTTCTACCAAAGAAATGAGAAAGTGTCATTTCATTTTCATAAAATAATTTTTAACCATGTCATGGTGTAGTAGATGACACACCATAGTGGAGAATAGTAACGATTTCAGCATAGAAATGATAATTATGTAGTGTGTGTCTGGGAACCAAAAATGGAATTGACTACACCTTGATAAAATATTTGTTACCATTTGGAGTAAAGTATAAATTTTGGGATGTGTGCACCAAATCAATTAAAATGGGTTAGATTGAAGCATAGTTGTTATATTAATATTGAAATTGGGAATATTATGTTATGGAAAATTCCTTGGTTGGAAAAGTCCATTATTTTTATGTGCTATTGAAGATGTTTGTTTTGTGTTGTATTATGTGTTGTGTGTAGGTGCATGCAATGGAGGAGATTATGGATGGATTCTATGCATATTTCTAGACATTCACTATACTAATGGTTTAAAACTATTAGTATAGTGTTGTACAACATGTCTTTAAAATCAGTTCTAATAAACTATTGGAAAATCTATATATCAATTATTTTTCAAATGTTGGTAAACTATTTTATTATGATATATACAAATTGTTTATTAACTGTTGGTATTAATCTATACCAATGGTTCATTTGAAAACATTTTTATACTAAAATTTATGAGTCCATATACCAATGGTTTGATAATAACCATTTTTATCAGCCTATCCCAACACCATACTACCCAACAGTTTGAAAAACCATTCTTATAGGGTATAAAATGATTTTCATACCTATAAAAATGGTTTGAAACCATTGGTATAGACATTCTTTTCCATCATTGTTAGTTTATTTGGATCAAATAGTATTGATTGAAGCTAATACTTCTTAATGATTTTTAGGTAAAGTATGAGTGTAGAAGTGGACATAAAAATCACAGATTTTATTCACCCAAATTATACATTTCTCAATATGGGATATGTTATAAGAATACCCATAGTTTGAATTAAGAATGGTTTATTTTTATCCTCTATATTATTAAATATAATTTTGGAAGTCTTGGTATGTTTGACCAAGTTTCTTCTTAAGAAATCAACATTGGATACCCTCTAAAAGTTATAGGATATAAATTATACAATAACAAAACTATATGTTTTTTATTCTAATTAAGTGAATGTGATGGAATATTTAATATTAAAGGCTTCACAACTGTTTATTGATATAATAGGAAGTGAAGATGAAACTATAAAAATGTGTTATATTATCTAAAATAATTAATTATGTAGTAGATATATAGGATAAAAGTGTTGGTTCAACATTGTCATGTAACATAGGACAATCAAATTTATCTAATTCAAGGTGAAACAAGAAAGTTGATTGGTAAAAAAATTTCAAACTAGATGAAATATAAGGACAATATCACATACCTTATTTCCTTCAAATATATGATCCAATAGATGATGAAAACGAATTAAAACATCAAGGGTAAATTATTTCTATTAATGATGAATTAGATTAGACTGAGAAATAATAACCTTTATATCTAGAACAGAAACATTAAGATAAAAAAGTGACTTGATAAAATGTAGTTTTCTAGAATAGTTTAATGGATGAAGGTGATGATATATATAAACAAAAATTGATAGGTATTAAGGGGATACTCATAGGTAGTGGATTTTTATATTTAAGATACCTTTCCATGAATTCAAATACATAAAACAACTGCAATCGTATTTTTATTTATTATCAAGGGAAATGTAATATTTTTAAAATGAATACCAATTTATAATTTATCAATGGACCACTTGAATTATAAGTCTATATAGAGAAGTCATGTACTTTACATCTTGGAAAAGAAGAAAACTTTGTGGGTAAATTAAAAAATGATATGTATATACTGAAGTAACCCCATATAGATTGGTATTCCTAGATGATTTCTTATTGAAATTAGCATAGCCTAAAAAAGGAATGTGGATAAAAACATTTTCATAATATAAATTCAACAGGTTTATCTGATTATGATTTCTTATAACAATTATATAATATTTTTAATTAATAATGAAGAAGAATGTGAAGGGTTTTAAAAATAGATGATGATGTCATTTGAAATATTTATAATGGGAGAAATGTGGTGCCTTATTGGATTCAAAATCATTCATCAGAACAATAACATTTTCTAATAATAATAAAAATATTCAAAGGAATTACCAAAAATATTTAAAATGGATGATTCGAAAGGAGTTTTCTTAAATATCTCAATTGGAGTAAAGGTGTATAAGGATGAAATTAGATGTTATGTTGGCCCTAAATAATTTTGTGAATTGTTTAGAATCTTGGTATATTAAATATCACCTATACTAGACCATTTTTTATGTCATATTTTAACTTATATTTTGATGTATAATGAAACTATACGATTTGATTTCATTAAAATGAATTATAATATACATTAATGGAACTATATATTGAGGGATACAATATCAAAGAAATAGAAATATAAATCTATTTCTCTATACCAATGGAGGCTTGTCACATAGTGTTAATGAATAAATAGACATATGATTGTGTCATCATTATGTGAAAAATGTGTGTGGTTTTGAATACAAAATAGATAATTTAATTGATTCTTAGCACTATAGAAGTAGAGTACATGGATCCCACTTAGTCTATAATGTAATTGATTATGATTTTGATACATTTGTAAGATTTTCGAGTTAATGTGAAACCACCACATCTATTGGGTTGGTATAATAAAAGTTCTTTCAATATCATAATGAATCATCTGCAAAATTTAGGATAAAATCACATTTATATTAAATATCACTTCATTAGATATATTTTTGACAGAAATGATCTGAAGATGGATTTTATTTCTACAGAGGAGTAGGTGGATGATAATTTCAATTCTCCATTTTAAAAGGATATATTTCTAAAGACATTGTTGATTATGGGTATTCAGCCTCTCCCACTTCTAGTCTATGATATATGATTTCCCCCCTCTTTCCTTAAAAGTTTCGATATTATTTTCAACGTCAGAGAAAATATATCAACCTAAATCTATTAAATTTTTTTCAAATAGAATTATTCAATAGAAGAGAATTATTTTTAGATTTATCCACTAATATATACGTAACATATTGATGGATAGAATATATTTCAGGGAGTTTTTAAAATGATTAGGATGTGATGTTATCATGTGTTCTTTTTTGTGAACTATTTTTATAGTTTTTAAGTGGATGTGGAATATTTTATTAGAGGTTTTAGTATATTTAAATTGTAACGTGGTGATAATTATGTTTTGATAAATGAAAGAAGTTATGAAGTATAAGGCCCCAGTCTTGAACAATAATTATTCTTGAGTTAAGTCAACAATTTGACTTTAATTCACATAGAGGATATTTTCAGGTTTAGAACATTAAATAATTAGGTTATAACTCAACCATACCAAATCAAATATTACATGGTATAAACTTCTTCTTACTATATATTTTTTCATAAAATGAAAAATATTTAAAAATAGATTTGGTTTCTCTTCCTTTTTGAACTTCATAACATGTCCCAGATCCCATCCTTGACACTATTCTTCTTTAAATCATGTGAAAAACATTTCAAAACATAGTATGAGCATAAAAATCTCAGAATGGGATAAACAAAAAAGGGGGAAAAAATTCCTTGTGAAAACATGTAAATGAACAGCTTATCATAAAGTAATACATTTCACCTTTAAAAAGTAGTAAATACACTTCAATGAATGTAATCTCCTTGATTGCAATTTTTTAATAAAAATAATTTCATAAAACAAATGAAAAGCAACATATAATATATAAATTTAACTTAGGACATAATAATACATAAATTAAATTACTATACGGTAGACTTCCCCACATATCACTAAATAGATTATCCATACAAATAACTTCCATACCCAATTCATTATAGGTTATAACATTACCATCCTTCCTTGGTTTATCATTGAACCAAAAATCTTTTTTTTATCACATAACCACCTATCTTTGGTTTATCATTTATCCACTCATGAAATATATAAATTCCATTATAAAATTATAACACATAAAATCTTGTCATTATAAATATTTTACTCATTTAATTTTAAATAAGAAAGAATCATTAAAAGATATAAAAAACCATTCGTAAAATTATTTTTAATACCAAAATAACTGAAAAGAGAATATGGTATTTAATTTTAAGGGTTGGGGCCAAAGCCTTACTTTATTATTAAAGAAAAGTAATGTCTTCTTTAAATTGGGTAGAGGGAGACCCATTACAATGATCGAAGGCCTGGTGGGCATATAACCCATTACATGGCCCGTAGGCCCAATGTTTTTGGCCCAAGGCCCATGCTGTGTATATTACTACTACAGTACCCACCTCATACAACATTCTTACAGTACCCACTAATCCTACAGAGTCCTACCACCGCTTCAGTGTCATGCCACCACTACATTTACCACCATTTCTATAGTGTCGCCCCTACTTCAGTCCCTACAGTAATGCTACAATACCTTGCGCCCAATGGGTTTTGAACCACCATTTTTTTGTAATATTACAGGATGCTTACCCCTAATACAAACCCCAACTATAGAGGAATATGGTTTTTTTTATTTTAAAAATATTTTATCTTGTAGAGGAAGTCAAATTCAATAATGCTTACAGTGGCTGAAAATTCGTTGTCTCCATGTATATTAAAAACATCATTATTTTGTTTTTTAAAGATATTAAAACAATTCATATAAAAATATTCCACATTAAAACCACATAATTAAATTTAATGTCAGATGGGTTATTTATACACCATATAAAATATGATGGTGTATATTATCAAAATATTCCATAATGAAATGACATTTAGACAAAGTCCCTTTCCCATAGAGAAACAAATGATTAAAAATAATTAAGGAATAACATTAAATAAAAGTTTAAATGTAATGAAAATATAATAATTCTTGATATAACATTTCTAAAAGGTTGTATAAACACCTTGTACGATAATAATGGGTCATAATATCAAGATATGCCTCAATGAGAGGGGATTGAGATAAAGTCCTTTACCTAATGTTTGATTAATCACCTATTCTCCTTGTTCTTCCAAAATAATATATGTGGGTTAGATTATGCTTTCATGACAACCATTTTTAATTTTATTATTTATTTTATATTACTTATTACAATGTTATTAAAATTAGATGATTCTTTATGTTCATATTAGAACTTTGGTTGATATTTGGTACTTGAATTGAAAATGAACTTGGTTGGATGTCACGAGTCAATGTGGTCAAAATTTTATAATCAACAGAATAAAATTAATGATATAATAATCAATTTTATAAATCAAATATTGTTTTCAAATTCAAATATTCATTTATGTTTTAAAAAATTAACAATTTTTTTAATCATGGAGACGGTAGGATGTAATTACGCGTGGGTAACATTTCCATTTTTCATTGATCATTTTGGAAATATGGTAATTATTATTTATTTTTACAAAAGGATCATAATATAATGAATATTTTAATTATAATTTAAACATACTTATATATATATCATATAAGTGATGTGGTGAATAAAAATGATTGACATCACTTTGTGGAGGTGATAGTCCACATATACGCACAAACGACATTACCATTTTTATGTGCATTAAAAGGTAGAACATAATATAAGTATTATTATTTTAAAATGATAAATATGTCATGAATTTTATATATAAACAATTATTTAATACTTATAACCTTTCTTTATTGAATGTAATGAAAAACTAACCACATCGGTTCAAAGGATTGTAGTCTTCCGTACACACTGATGAAATGTTCATTTCCCATTTGATGAAATTTGATATTGATTTTGGTCATAATATTAAAATAATAGCATATAATTGTATTGAGAATACTATATATATTATTTCACCATGTATGAAGGATATTTAAAGGAATTATAAGAAGAAATAAAATAGAAATAGTTAAGAAAATGATACCTTTTCTTCGGTTGATCAAATTTGAAGAACACCTTAACACCTATAAGGAGGGTGTTCCGACCAAACTTGGAACCCAAGAATGTAAAGAGGGATTCTTGAACGGGTTTGGATAATATTGATAAGAAAATTTTTATTGAATATTTTATTGATAAAATAAATTTAAATTTCCTCATATTTTGTTAAATATGTTTATTTATAAAATCATTGGGATTAGATCATTCATTTGAAAATTTGATGGAAATTCCAATTTTACAATTTATAGTGCACCGTAGTATTTCAAAGATAAATATTTTAATAAATATTTTTAAAAATTTAATTTTGTAACTAGGTTCCTGACTTAATGGTATATGACTTTTTTTCTGGAAAGTGGAGCTAAATCGTGCATTTGGTTGGAATAAATGGACCATGAAATCAAAGGTGTGATGGGCCCGCCAGATTGGACATTGGTTCTGTATTTGGGTCATAACATCTTAATCTGGGTGTAGATTTTTTCCAAATGTTTAGAAGATATCTCCAATCCAATGATGCACAAATCATTCTTCTAGAAAAATATCTGGTTCATGTGTTTTGGAGGTGAAATGGGTGGTGCAATTTGCCTTAAAATATTTTTCCGAGATTCCCCATTCACACATGAAACCACTTTAAGCGTAGCCTCCCCTACACTATATAAATTAGTTTTTTTCTCATTTGGAGGGGTTGGGGCGTGAATTATAAGTTTTAATTCATAGGATAATTGGTTTTAGTCATATTATCCAACCATTGTAAGAGGTGTAGCTCTTGAAGCAATGATCCCTTCATCAAAGCCTTCTTATCTTCTTTATGTTGTAATGTTTTCATTTTTGTAATAAACTTCTTTGTACTTATTTTATTTATTCTTTTTTCTTCTATTTTTTCAAATTTATTCTACTCTTAATCTTCTAAATTGGAATGGAATTAGTAGTAAAAATGATATTGGGTTCTACCCTCTCTAATCCATTGCAAATAAAAAACGTTTCTACGATGACTACACTGCCCATGGAAGAGTAGTTTTTTAGTAACTGATCTAACTCTAACCACCTTAGATCATTTATTTGGAGTCAATGGGATACTTTAATTCACATTATATGGACAATTAATTGAGTTTTTTATTTAAATAAAACTATGAATGAAATTGAAAAATAAACACAAATCAAGAGAGGTCGAGTATTGTGTGAATTGTGAGAGCACGAACTTAATTGGTAATTCAAAACCACACGAGATCAATTATTAGTATTCAAATATAGTCCCTAAACTCAATAAAATATAATTAATAGATAGGATATATTCTTTAATTTTCCACTATCCATAATCTAAACATAGAACATCAATCCAACCAGGGTGTTGTGATTACATGTTTTAAAGTTATCCTAGCGTTAAAATCACATCATCGTTGTAGTAAAGTTAATTATCATAGGATTTGGGAAATAAAAATTAAGGTATCATAATTATTTGTATATTAATTTAAATGATAAAGACTAATAAATTATTGACGATTTACAGTTATATATATTACACTTCCTAAAAATAGAGTTCTAAGAAAACATATTTTCGTTGTGCTTTGTTAATCAACTTTCATTTCAAACAAAAAAATGAAATATTCTTACAGAAAACTACTTTTAGTTTTATAAATTATAAAAACACCCCATCCATTCAAGTAGTTTTTTTATTCTCTTTAATTTTATTTTTACAATACCTTTACGAAGTTGTTTCAATTACTACCTCTTTGAGAGATGAACTTGGTTAGTCACTCGGTTGCACCAATGTACCCCAAAAACCATTAATAATTTAAGGTAACCCATGACAACATCTTTTAAATTGGAACTGTTTCCAGTGAGGCATGTAATTATTTCAACTAATTAGAGGTATTTATTTTATTTTACATTTTATTCTCTTCTTCTCTTCTTTCTTCCTTCTTTACCCAATCTGATATTTTTTCTTCTTATTTTATTTTATTCTTATTCTTTTTGGACCATCAACTAAAACTTCTTATATTTTATTATTTTATGGTCCACTTTTATTCATTTTATTTTTATTTGATTTATGACCCAAAATAATCACGAATATCTCTTAGATATTGATCCTGATATTGAACGTAGCCTTCAGGCTCGAATCAGACATTCTCAATCCTCAGGAAGTTTCAACATTCAACCAGTTGAAGAATTCAATCTCAGAGCATTGAAATTGTAAGAAATTAAAATTCAACCATAAAAAAAAGAAACCAATGGCTGTAAATTATAGATATGAAATTAATAGAACAATTTTAGAATTGTTTTCTCCTAATATTAATTATTAACCAAATTTTATTGAATACCAAAATCTCAAATCAGACTTTGAACATAAATCATTGTTAATTCACACTATTCAAAAATTCATGGCTTATCCGGGGAGGACCCAAATAAAAAACATAAGGAACTTAATGCATTATTCTCAACTATAAATCAAATAAATGTTTCTAAAAATCAATCCAAACTAAGAGAATTCCAATTTTCACTTGATAGAGCGACAACAGACTAGATTCATTATTTACAACCTGATGATGTAACTTGTTAGAATGATTTGAAACATATTTTCTAGCATAGTTTTTTCCTAACATCATGGATCACTTCAATTCGTAAGGAGATCTTAGTGATCACGATAGCCCAAGGGGATTCAATGTATGAGTACTGGGAGTGATTAAAGAAGTTATGAAAAATATTTCCACATCATCAAATCAGTGAGGAACTCCTCATAGGATACTTCTATGAAGGGCTCACACCTATGTAGTGGAGCATGTTGGATGTTGCAGTTGAAGGGGAATTGGTTGACAAGTTACCAGAAGCTGCACATTAGTTTATTGAAAAGATGGCCCAAATCTCCCAAAAATTTGGCTATTGAGATACACCACATGTCAGGGGAGTAAATAAGGTAAATCTTTCTTCCCGTGAGAGTAATTCGATTAATACTATGTTAGAATAATTGACCTCTATGGTGAGGATGATTGCTTTGGATCAAAAGACATCCCAATCCCCTTCTTCATGCCTTGTAGAATTTTCACAAAGAAAAGACACCAAACTGATTGTTTCACCAGACAACAAGAAACAGATGATTGTGTTGCAATGTTTCCTGGGAGACCATATCGGCAGAAACACCTACCACATCCCCAAAAAAAGTTTTATTCCTTTGCACCAGCATATAACTAAGGGTGGAATGATCAATCAGACTTTAGGTATGGCTCTGTAAAACAAAAAAATTTCTCTTTTCAACAAATCATTCATGAGCCTCCGCCTTACCAACAGGGTTTCCAATAACCCCAAAGAAGATTTGAATCCCACATCCGAGGTAGAATCTAAAACTGATGACCATTTGAAGAAAATTATTATTAATAAACAAAATGAGAAAAAGAGTCTGGTTCAGAGCTATGGGAGTTGAAGAATAAAATGAACTAGGTTTCCATTACCCTCAAAAAACTAATATGTACTAATTCTAGAAATATACAATCCTACCCTACTCAAAATCCCAAAGGAAATGTCAGTTCCATCACATTGATAATTGGGAAGAAAACAACTGATACATCTACACCTATCATTCCACCGGGATTCTCCTCAACTTCATAGAAGACCCATTCAAAACTAGCTAATGAGCAACCCAAGGTGAAAGATAAATAAAATAAAAAGGTTGATGATGTTCCTCCTAAACCCCTTAAATTAAAAAATCGAGTTGTAAAAACAGAGAAGATGGAAAATGAGTGAATGAAAAAAGAGGGTTTGGACACATTTATGCATGTGGAGAACAACATCCTTCTACCTGAAGCTGTCAAGAAAATCCTAAGTTTTGTGAAATTCATAAAAGAACATATACCAATCGAAGAGGGCTCAATTGAAATGAAAGGATAAATTTTAAAGACCCGGCCTTAAACATTGTATATTATTGAATTAAGTTAATAATTCATATTGAAGATCTTTTCAGGTTTATAGATTTAGATAATTAGTCTATAACATATACATAAAAACTTGAATATTATATGTAGACACATCTACAAAGTTTCTATTTATTTCACAAAATAAAAATTCTTGAAAAAAGGAGTTATGTCTATTTCTATGTTTTAGACAACATGAATTTTCCTTGATCCCATCCTTGATCCTATTCCACTTTATGTCCTATGTAATACATTTAAAAATCATGGTATGAGTTTAAAAAGATCAGTAAGGGACACACAAAGAAGGAAAACTATTAGTTTTTCAAAAACATCAGTTAAACCATAAATACATTATCATAAGTAATAATTTTCACCTTTATGAAGTAGTAAATACTCTTAGCTTAATAAAAGATCATTTCTATGCCTTTTGTAACTAAAATATTACCACAAAACCCATATAAACAAAACATAAAATATAAAGGTATCTTGGGACATAAACATACATAAATGGAATAACCATACTATTGACTTCCACACATATCACTAAATGGAATAGACATACAACCGACTTAAATACCCAATGAATTTGATGTTATAACGTCCCCACCCATCCAATATTATCATGAAACCACCCTCATTTGTTTTATCATGTAACAACCTTTCAAATTTCCAAGTACCATTATAAAATCATTACACATACAAAAAATATAAAGGAATGAAAACATTTTCACATTTCAATCACAATATTTCACATAAATATATTGACAAAACAATACATTATCAAATCCATTTTCAACAAAAAAATACATAAAATGGTATATGTTATTCAGTTTCCTTTTGAAAACATTACGTCTTGTTAAGGAATCCAATGATCAAATAATACTCACAGTGGCAGAAAGGTCATTGTCACCTCTTATGATAGAAGAAACATTCATTTTTGTCATTTAGTAAAATGATTCGTCGAAAAATGTTCCCATTTAATGAAATTAAAATTCATATGTGTTTATACAACACATAAAATAACGTTTTTTATTAAAAAAAATATTCTTCATTGAAAGGAGATTGAGATGAAGTCCATTACCTCATGTCCAACATTACCTGTTAGTTCTTTAATCTCAAAAGTAATAAACTAAATTTAATGTTTAACTTCTTAAGATCCTTTTTTCAAGTTTATAATTCCTTTCAAATCACTTATTAATATGTGATAAACATTATGTAATCATTTAAGTTCATAATAGTCATTTTGTCGATAATTGGTACTTGATTCAAAAATGGACTTCTTATAATTACAAGTTGTTCATGTGGTAAAAATATAATTATATTAATATTGAAATTTATGATTTAGATGTCATATATATCATATATATCCAGTATAAATATCTATTTTAAATAATACATAACTTTTGGATATAAGAAACGAAATGCACCATTCATGGAGACAGTAAACCGTACATACGCATAAACACTACTTCCATTCTTATTTTGTATTGTAATGGAAAGAAAACATAATGATACATAAGTATAATATAATTCTAGTATAATATAATATATAATTTCATTAACTCTGCCCTTTATTAATTCCACATAAGTCATGAATGATTCATATAACTTTGAGGGGGCGGTAGTCAGCACTTCCTCAAATGAGATTATCGTATTTACCGACTATGGAAACCATAAATGTATTCTATAAATGAAAAATACATAAACATAGAAACAATATAAATATAATATATATCATATATAAACACATTTCCATCATAATGGCCACTATGAGATGTGGTTGGAGATATTTGAACAATCATCGTTTCGTGAGGCAGTAGTTCACCGTCCAAAGAAACAATATGTTTTTTACACATTTTACGTAGGTGTGTGTATGTGTAGTTATAACCATTCTCATAAAACATCCTAGTTTATTTAGGATACATTTTTTGTTAAAAAATCTTGTAATAAAAAGATTTTAGGTTGTTGAAGATGTAAAATAAAACAAAATAAAACAAAAGAATTTAAGAGAAATTGTTACCTTTATTTCAGGTAACTCCCTTTGGTTTTGACCAAAATGACCTCTTGAAGTTCCTTATTCGTATGTTAAGACTTCTAGGAGGAGTAAAAGAATTTAGGGATCTTAATTGGGAAGATTTTGTATGAGAAAAGGGGCTTGAGAGGTGTGAGGAATGGGTTAGAGGCGAGGAATTTTTATAAGGGGGAGGATGGGCTCTTTAGAAAAGCGTGAAAATATTATTTTATTATATAATTATTTTAGGATTATAAAGGTCCAAATGTAATTTAAGTCTATTATAAGATTAATCATGGTTGAAATAAAATAATATAATTTGAATGGGATAGGGTTTGGATATTATTTTAATCATTATAATCTTATTTATTTAAATCATTTATTAATGAGGTAAACATTACATCATTATTATGTCATACATAATTTTATTTTCATCATGTCAATAAATTATAAAAAAATAACATGATGTAGGAAAACGTTTTATCTTTTAAATGAATATTTATAGTCAAAACGATAACTTATATAACTCTATGTAAAAGTTAATTTTTCTAAAAGATATTTGTTTATGACATTTTTGTCATTACTTTAAATTAATTAATCTAATGTGTAATTATAACTCCCAAGTGTCTATATGAGGTCTCATGGTCCAACATGACTCATAAAAAAAGTTTAGGACATGTGTTATGGTAATTTTGTATTATTATCATATCATTTTTACCTTGAATTACTCTATTTAACTTTAACCGTGGTAAATAAAACTCAAAAGATAATATTCACCAACAAATATTTTCATCTTATTATGCCACATTTTACTTACTAACAAAAACCATTTTTGTCAGATTTTGGAAATTTAATTCACAGAAGTGGTAATATTTTATTAAAATGAGAATGTCAGTTTTTTAACTACTACTTAGTGGTTTCACTATTCATCAAAAATTGAAGTTTATCAGAATAATACGAAAAAATCAGCCTAATCTATATTTGAAATTCCGAATTCAAAAATGATGTCTATTTTCAAAAAATTCAAAACAAAGAAGTTGGATTAATTAATTTAAAATTACTTCCCAGTGTCAGAGCATATAGCGTGTTTTTATGAGAAAATATTTACCAAAAAGATTGACACTTGTTTATTTCCAATTTTAAAGTGAAATTAATTCCAATGACCCCCACTGGATTAAATGGTAAAAATATAATCTTTTTAGACATTAAAGTATATTAAAAATATAATCTAACTATATAAATATATTATATTAAAAATCAGTTTTGAATTAAAATATAGTAATTGTAATTATTCATTAAAAAATTAATTTTATCAGAAAAATACCAAAAATTTACCCAAAGTAAATTTTGATGACCCAGTTCTAAAAAATAATTTTATTTTTTCAAATAAAAGTTATAAAAGTTACCAAAACTAGATTTTAAAATATTTTTCAATTAAAATGTGGTAAATCAACCTTTTAATGAAAATTTGGCTTAAAATTAGATTCTTTCACATTTTAAGCCTCTAAATTTTATTGGACAAATGTAAAAAAAATTAAAAAAATGTATTATCATTTTTTAGTTAGTTCTGTTCATTACTACAATCACAACAGCATGGTTTTAACAACCATTTAAAATAATAATATTATATATTTACTTTTCAACGTAAGATTTCAAAGAAACCCGTTGTTGCGTAAGGGGTACACTATCGAACATTGCAACCCCTTTAAAGTAAAATTAATATTTAATTCACATATATTAATAAATATGAAAGTGACATATTTCTTTATTTACCAGGGTTGTTTCATCCTTCCCCCTTTTGGAAATTGTTTCCACACAATTTTATTCACTTATCAAATAAATGAGGGTATTTATCCTCAATATCATTTTCAAATTCCCACATTGCCTCTTCAACCATATGGTTTTTCTGCAAAACCATTACCTAGTGATTACCTTATCGAAAAACACATTCTCTCTATAGTCAAGAATCTGGACTTGTTGTTCCTCATAATAGATACTCTCTTCCACCTGAACTACCTCTAGACTGAAAACATGAGATGGATCTAGAATATACTTTCTCAATATGGAAACATGAAAAACATTGTGAACTTAAGACAAACTTGGAGGAAAATCCTCTATATACGCAACTGATCCAACTTTATCTAGAATTTCATAAGGTCCAATGATCCTTGGACACAACTATCCCTTATTACCAAAACCCATCACACTTTTCGCTGGAGAAAATTTTAGAAATACATGACCAATTACCTAAAAAGAATGATCCTTACTCCAATTATCGACAAAAATTATCTGCCTACTCTGAGTTGTTCTCATGTGCTTTTGAATCAACCTAACTTTTTATTCCATCTCTTATACCAATTCTGGTCCCATTAGTTTACATTCACTTACATATCCCAAAATTCTGGAGTTTGACATAGCTTCCCATATAATGCCTCAAAAGGAGCCATTTGTATATTTGAATGAATGCTGTTATAATATGAAAATTAAACCAAAGAATGTTGTTTGTCCCAAAATCCATGGTAATCCAGTGAACAAGGACGTAGCATATCCTCCTTGTTTTGAATTGTTCATTCTGAATGTCCATCTGATTGAGGTTGAAAAGCTGTACTTTAATTCATTACCCAACGACTTCTAAAGGCCTTTCCAAAATTTAGAAGTAAACCTGGGATCTTGATTAGATACAATGGAGAGGGGATCATCATGTAACCTAGCTATCTATTTAACATACAACTAAGTATGTTGATCTAGAGACAATGTATCTTGAATAGTAAGGAAATTAGCATAGTTAGTCAATGATCAATAATATCCCAGATTACATTATTACATAGAGATGTCTTCGGTAATCCCACAACCAAGTCCATGGATATATTTTCCAATTTCCACTGTGGCACCATTAAAGACTTAAGTATACCTTTCAGTAACTGTCACTCTACATTAACCTACTGAAAAGTCAAACACTTCACATTAAAATCAACAATATCTATTTTCATTCCATCCCACTGATAATACTCTCGAAGATCTCTGTACATATTAGTACTCCCAGGATGAACTTAATATCGGTAACTATGAGCTTTACATAAAAACTCATTCTTCAAATGTGAATCACATGGTACACATTATCTCTGTCCAAATATCAAAACACAATCACTATCGATGTTAAAATTAGGCAACTTACCCATCTGAACCAACTCTACCTTTTTCTGAAACTCAATATCTTGCTTCCATGATAGCTTAATTCTGTTTGATAGAGATGATCTCAGTGACACCTGAAACAAAATAAAATAATTTCCTGAACCAACAACTTCTATGCCAACATCTATAAAATAAAAAAACAAAGGATCTTGTTCCAAACATAGCATAGTTAATGAAAAATTACTTTTTCGACTCACAGCATCAGCCCCTATATTTGCTTTTCTCGGATGGCAATGGATTACGCAATCTTAATCCTTTATTAATTCCAACCATATACACAGTTTCATGTTCAATTATTTTTAAGTGAATATATACTTTATACACTTGTGGTGAGTTTATATTTCACATTTTACCCCATATAAATGATGCCTCAAAAATTTTAAAGCAAAAAACAACAACATCTAATTCCAAAACATATGTATGTTAATTTAACTCATGAGGTTTCAGTTAATGTGAAGAATAACCAATTACATGATCATTCTACATAAGGTAACCAACAAGTCCTTTAAACGAAGCATCATTATAGATATCAAACTCACCATTTTGGGAAGGGAGTGCCAAAATAGTAGCATTCACCAATCTTCTTTTCAATTCCTAAAAACAATAATAACATTATTTTTTCCGAATGAACTTCACATATTTTCAAGTTAACCTAGTCATTGGACTAGATAATTGTGAAAAAATTTCAACAAACCTCCAGTAATAACCTAGAAAACCAAGAAAAAATTGGTTCTCAGTTATATTTTTAGGTCATTCCCATTCATCAACAACTTTTTTTTTAGTCAGATCAATAGTTATTCTATTTTTTGAAACAATGTGACCAAGTAAATAAATTATTTGTAACCAAAACTCACATTTTCTGAATTTCCCAAATAGTTTCATTTCTTTAAAGGTTTGTATGAAAACCCTTAAATTAATTTAATCTTCCTATGTACTTTTAGATTAATCCAAAATATCGTCAATGAACACAACCACAACCTTATCCAAGAACTCATAGAAAATTCTATTCATAATATACATGAATACAACTGGTGCATTGGTTAAACCAAAAGGTATAACTAAAAATTCATAATGGCCATATCTAGTAAAAACATAGTCTTTGGAATGTCTAATATCATTATTTTTAACTGATGGTACCACAAACTCAAGTCAATCTTTGAAAAATACTGAGCTCCCTGGAGCTGATCAAACAAATCATCGATATGAGGAAAAGGATACATTTTCTTAATAGTGATGTTATTCAATGATCTAAAATCAATGCAAATTATATTTGAACCATATTATTCTTAACAAACAAGATAGGATCACCCCATGGGGATGTGCTAGGTCGAATGAAACATTTATCTAATAACTTCTATATTTTTTTTATTTAACTCTAAAAGTTCGATTTGGGACATTCAATAAGTGGGTTTTGAAATTGGCTTAGAATCAGGAACTAAGTCAATAGTAAATTCAACTTTCTGATTAGGTATAGTACCGGGAAACTCATCCGAAAATACATCAATAAAATCCTTCACCACTGAAACATCATTAATATGAAAAAATACTTTTTTTAAATAATATGTGCATGGTAACATTCATTTCTATCTTTCCTAGTTTGTAATTTTCCTAATATGTTATCAAAAGTAAGTGTTCATTATTTTACACAAAATGAAAATTTTTCAAAAAATAAAACTCTTTATCACTATAGTCAATTTTATCATGATATAAGGATACCCAATCCATGCCCAAAATAACATCAAACTCTACTAGAGGGAAAACAATTAGGTTTTTAGGTAGATTCTCTTCACACAGAAGGATTTGAATGTTCTTATAAATTTTTTTTCTCAAAATATATTCCAGGTGTTTTACCATAATTTCAAGATTCATATCTTGATAGGGAAATCCAAATTTACTAGAAAACTTCTCGAAAATAAAAGAATGTGTAGACCCTAAATCAAACAACACTTTGGCATAATTCGAACAAACAAAAAGTGTACTTGATACTACTTCATTTGATGGCCCAACATCTACTAAAGTAGTTGCAAAGGATTTCACCACCCATTTATGCTTATAGTCTAGATGATGTCCCTCAGCTGAGTTCTTCACTAGACACTCATTTTCATAATAACCCATTTAATTTCCCTTAAAAATCTTACTACTGTCTTTTCAGTTCCTTCTTGGTCATTTTCCTTATAATTATGAGCAATATGACCAGACTTTCCACAACAGAAGCACTATACAGACATTAATAAACATTCTCCAGGATTCTTTTTACCACACTTCTCACAATATGAATATTTAGTTTTCTTAAAACCAGGATTCTTTGATGAATTATTTTCCTTTTCCTGCCAACTAGACCTCTTATTATGTTGTTTTTCAAATAACACCTAATTATCAGGAAACTCCATTTACACCTTCTCCTCACATCAATCAAGTTTTACATAACTATGGAACTCATGAGAGGCTAATGCTATTCGATATCACAATTTCTATCTAATGTAAAATCGATTTATCTTACTATCAAGATCTCGGATGAAATTTGTAGCATACCTTGTCAGTTGAGTGAACATTCATTCATAAGCAGCCACTGAGTCATCCTCCATCCTTAATTCGAAGAATTTTTTTTCCACCCTAATAAGAACCACCTTAGGAAAATATTTCTCATGAAACATACCTTTGAATTCATCACAAACAAGAGCATAAATATCCTCACTATCGCAGATATTTTTTTACCATCGACCACCATTGATCAGCTTCACCTTGAAAATGGTAAATAGAGAGACTATACTTTTGATGATCTGAACACACCACGACATCAAAAATCTTTTCTAGTTATTTAATCTACCCTTCTTCTAGCACATGGTATGATGATCCTTCGAATGATGGGGGATATTGCCTCATGAAATTATCAACTACTGACATGTTTCTCTATGGTTGATCTGGATAATCTCGTGCATGGATACCGCTCCCACTTATAGCCAGGGTCAACTATTCCATCACTACAACAATCTATTCAGTTCTGATTCTGACCATCTCAGGTTGCTGATATGGAAGGTTGTCTTCATTCTGATGTCATCCAAACATAGCTTCCATGTTTTTTCTATAGAAATCCATTTTGAACATAGAAATATCTTCGACGAAGCAACATGGTAATATGTCAATGCAATATCATTTCAATATTAACATAAATAAATTTATGGATATTAATTTGACAATACTGTAACTCCTAAACATGTCTAAATAGACCTCTGATACCAACTATAAGGACCCAGCCTTAAACATTGCATATTATTGAATTATGTTAATAATTCACATTAAGGGTCTTTTTTAGGTTTATAGATTTATATAATTAGGTCATAAGAAATATATAACAACATGAATATTACATGTAGACACATCTACCCAGTTTCCATTTTATCACAAAATAAAATTTTTTGAGAAAAAGGGTCATGTCTAGTTCCATGTTTTAGACAACATGACTCTTCCATAATCCCATTCTTGACGCTATTAAACTCTATTTCATTTTAAAAACATTTAAGAAACATCTTATGATCATTAAAAGAGTAGTAAGCGATACACAAAAAGAAAAAATATTAGTTTTTCAAAACAACTATTCATCCATGAATACATTATCATATGTAATACTTTTCAACTATATGAAGTATTAAATACTCTTCACTAAATAAAAGATCATTTATTACCCTTTTTTAACCAAAATATTACAATAAAACTCATATAAAGAACACAAAACATATAAAGGAAACTTGAGACGTAAACATAGTTAAATAGAACAACCATACGGTCGACTTCAACACATATCACTAAATGTAATAGCCATACGGCCGACATCCATACCTAATGCATTGGAGGTTATAACATAACCACCCATCCTGGTTTATCACGACAACACCCGTAATTTGGTTTGTCATGTAACCACTCATCAAATTACAATGTACCATTATAAAATCATAACACATACAACAAATATAATTGAAAGAAAAAAGTTCCACTTTTCAATCAAAATATATCACTTAAATATTTTGACATAAAAAATACATTATCAAAACTATTTTCAATACCAAAATACATAAATGAGTATCACATATTTATTTTCCATTTAAAAACAGTATATCTTGTTAAGGAAGCCAAAGGGAAAATAATACTCGCAGCGAAGGAAAGGTCATTGTCACCGCTTACGTAAAAAAATAATTCCTTTTTTTCGTTTAGTAAAATGCTTAATAGAAAAATATTCACTTTGAATGAAGTGAAAATTCAAAGGTTTTTATACATCATATAAAATAAAGGCATGTGTTAAAACAAAATATGCCTCAATGAACGGAGATTGAGACGAAGCCCCTTACCTCATGTCTAACTTGACTCGTTCGTTATTTAATCCCTTGAATAATAAACTAATGCAAATTTATAGTTTCTTAAGAACCTTTTTTAAAGTATATAAATTCTTTTATATCACTTATTACCTTGTTATAAACATCATGTAATCATTTATGTTAATAATGGTCATTTTCTTGATATTTGGTACTTCAGTCAAAAATGGACTTCTTGTAATTACAAGTTGCTCATGTGGTAAAATGTTCACTATATCTAGAATGATATTCATGATTTATAGGTCATATATATCATATATATCCAGTATATACATGTATTTACAATAGTATATAAAATTTGGATATAATATCGTTCATGGAGACGGTAAGCCGTACGTACACATGAATGCTACTTCCATTTCAATTTCTTCTTGTAATGGAATGTAAACTTAATAATACATAAGTATATTATAATTTAAGTATAATATCATATATAATTTCATTAGATCTTCCTTTTATATGTTTCTCATAGGTCTTGAACGAGTCATATCTCTTTGAGGGGCTGGAAGTCCGCACTTCCTCAAATGAGATTATTGTATTTACCCACTATGGAAACCGTAAAGGTATTCTATAAATGAAAAATACAGAATCATAGAAACAATATAAATATAAAATATATCATATATAAATATAATTCCATCACAATAGACACCCTGATAGGTGGTAGGAGATATTTGAAAAATCATTATTTCGTGAGGTAGTAGTTCGCCGTCCACAAAAACTGTACGTTCTCTACCAATTAGACGGAGGTGTGTGTATATGTAGATTGAATCTTTCTCATAATAAAATCCTAGTATATTAAGGATACTATTTTTTATAAAATAAAGTAATAAAATGTTTTTAGGGGGATGGAAAAGTAAAATAAAGAAAAATAAAACAAAATAAAACAAAAGAATTTAAGAGAAACAGTTACCTTTAATTTGGGTAACTCCCTTTGTTTTTAACAAAAAGGTCTTCCTGAAGTGAATTATGCCTTATGTAAGGCTTCTAAGATGAGGAGAGGGATGTATGGAGATTAATTGGGAAAATTTTGGATGATCCAAGAGGCTTGAGAGGTGTGAGGAAGGGTTAGAGGCGAGGGCTTTTTATAAGGGGGAGGAGGGGCTCTTTAAGAAAGTGCGAAAATATTATTTTATTATATATTTATTTTTGGTTTTTAAAGGTCTAAAAATAAATAAATTCCGAGATAATATGACTCGTGGTCGAAAATAAAGTCATCCAATAAAAATTGGACAGGTTATTCATATTAATTTAAGGTTTATAATATTATTTATTTAAATCATTTATTAATGACATAATCACTGCATCTTTATTGTGTCATAAATAATTTTATTTAACTAATTTCTAAAAATTATAAAAAATTTACATGATTTATGAAATAATTTTAGGTGTTTATTTAATATTTATAGTCAAAAGGATAACTTATATTACCCTATTTAAAAAATTAATTTACTAAAAGATATTTGTTTATGTCATTTTTGTCTTTACATTAAATTAATTAATCTAAAGTGTCATTATCACTCCCAAGTGGCTCCATGGGGTCCGAAAATTGACCCAAGGATGACCATGTTCGCCCATGACTCATACAATAAGGTAAGGACATGTGTTAAGGTAATTGTTTAATATCATAATATTCTTTTTACATTGAATTGCCTTATTTAACTTTAACCATGTTAAATAAAAGTCAAAATTTACTATTCAACAAAAAATGTTTTCATCTTATTGAACCACATTTTACTTACTAATAATATCAATGTATGTCAAATTTTTGAAATTCAATACACAGATGTTGTAAAATTTCATTTAAATGAAAATGTCAGTTTTTTAACTACTACCTAGTTGTTTCACTATTCATTAAAAATTGATGTTATTTAGAAAAATTCCATAAATTCAGCCTAATCTATATTTGATATTCCTAATTCAAAAATGTTATCAATCTTTACCAAATTAAAAACATAGAAGTTGGATTAATTAATTTAAAATTAATTATCATTGTCAAAACTAGTAGTGCGTTTTTAAGATACAATATCTGTCAAAAGATTGACACTTCTTTATATCGAATTTCAATGTGAAATTAATTCCAATGACCAACATTGGATTAAATTGTAAAAATATAATCTAATTTAACTTTAAAACCAATTAAAAACAAAAATATAACCATAAAAATAAATTATATTAAAAAGCCATTTCAAATTAAAATACAATATTATTCACTATTCATTAAAAATGAATTTTATGAGAAAAATACTAAAACAATTACCCTAGGTATATTATGATGTCCCCATTCTAGAAAATAATTTTATTTTTTCAATGAGAACATATAAATGTGAACAAAACTATATTTTATGAGATTTCACCATTAAATGGAAGTAAATCAACCATTTAAATTAAATTATTCTTAAAATTAGATTCACTCACATTCTAAGCCTCTAAAATTTATTGGATAAATGTAAAAACATTTAAAAAACATGTATAATCATATTATAGTTAGTTATTTTCATTCCTACTAATACAATGGCTATGCGTTCTCTACCATTTAAAATAATAATAATATTATATTGTTAGTGTGCAATGTAAGATTTCAATGAAACCTGTTGTTGCGTATCAGGTATATCATAGAACATAGAAAACTATTTAAAGTAAAATTAAAATATAATTCACCAATATTAATAAATAATAAAATGTCATATTTCTTTATTTTCCTAGGATGTTTCATCAATCTTTTAAGGAATGTCTCTGCCCTTGTTAAACTAACTCTAGCAATGCCAATATAGAGCAAGGATCCCAGGACATTCACCATCCCATAAACCATAGGGGAGTTTCAATTTTCTGATGCACTTTGTGTTTTAGGAGATTCCATAAATGTGATGCCTCACTCTGTATTCTCTTCTTTGGAGGTTAGTCAGTTGAAGCTGACAAGAGTAGTGGTGCAGTTGGAAAATAATGCTACAATATATCCAGTTGGAGCCTTTGAGGATGTACTTATCTGGGAAAGAGACATGATCATTCCAGTATATTTCTACATTCTTATCATGGATTTTGATTAGGTAAGTTCTCATGCACCAGTTATCTGAGGTATACCCTTCCTAAAAACTGAAAATAAACTATCATAAATTTAAATGAAGGTAAACATTCCTTGGAGTTCGGGGATGAAGTTGTGATATTTAATGTTATGGACTTCTTTATGTACCCCTCAGAAAACCATTCTGCATTTTTTATCTCCCATTTTGAACCACCAAATAAAAACCCAATTCAATTTTATTGTCCCATGCTTAGGTATATTATGAGTATTGGTTCTACTTTGATGTCTAAGAGTGCTTCCACATCAATTTTTAATAAACAATACTCTCTTAAAATTGATTTTGAAATGGATTTATATTCAAATTTTGATCATGTGATCTCTTATTATGACATGTTTGTTGAGTTTCCTGATGGATTTGATTCTTTATTCTCATAATTTTATTATGTATATTCTGTTACTGATGTTCATTGTGCCCATATTTCTGTTCCTTCATTGTCTCCATCCATACATCACCCCCTACATTAGAACTTAATCCATTGTCACCTAATCTCAAATATTTATACTTGTTTTGTGGTGATAAATTTCTTATTATCACTGCTAAAAATCTCTTTTTTAACATGGATAAAAGCATTTGAATCTTTTGAGGGAGAACATTAATGAAATCAGGTGGACCTTGGATGACATAAAAGTTATTAGCCCATCTATTTTCATGCATAGGATTCTTTTCAATTATAAGGATAAACCAGTTAGGCATCCAAAATGGAGAATCAATCCAACCCTTTTGGAAGTTGTTAAAAAAGAGGTTGAAACATTTCTAGATGTAGGTATAATTTATCAAATTTTATATTTTTATTGGGTGAGTCCAATTTAGGTTGTGACTAAGAAAAGTGGTGTTAGAATTGTTAAAAATGAGAAAGATGAGTTAGTTCCAATGTGGGTTCTAAAAAGTTGGTGAGCATGTATTGATTATAGGAAACTAAATAAAAACACTCACAAGGACCATTTCCCCCTCCCATTTATTGATCAAATTCCTGAGCGACTAGAAGGGAAGACACAATATTGTTTCTTTTATTGATTTTATGGATTTTTTTAGGTTCCTATTGCTCTGGAGGATCAGGAGAAGACAATATTAACTTTTCAATTCAGTATGTTTTCCTATCGAAGGATGACATTTGGACATTTCCATGCCACAAGTACCTTTCAATGATGCATGGTGAGTATAGTTTTATATTTCATTGAGTCCTACCTGGAGGTATTTATGGATGATTTTTCATTATATGGGTCTTCATTTTATGATTCTATCTCTAGTTTGGGATAGGGTTTGAATAATTGTATTGAGAATAATTTGGTCTTAAACATTGAAAAGTTTCATTTCACGGTAGAGAATATGATTGTATTAGAGCATGTAGTGTCAAAACATGGGATAAAGGTTGATAGATATAAGGTAGATATAATATCATCCATACCATATCCTTCATGTGTTCTTGATATTAGATCATTCCAAGGGCATGCAAGATTTTATCGACGGTTCATAAATGATTTTAGAAAGATTAATCTTCCCATGTAATTATTACTTCAAAAGGAATCTAATTTTATGTTTGATGATTTTTACAGGACTTTATTTGATTTGATAAACAAGTGTCCGACCACTCCTCCTATCATAAATCCCCCACAACAAGAGATTCCTTTTATGATTATGTGTGACACCTCTAACTTCGTAGTTGGGGATGGATTATCTCAGAGGGTGGAGGGACATTCACATGTGATTGCATATGCATCAAGAATACTGGATTCAGCCCTATCAAATTAAACAACAATGAAAAAAGAGTTTCTTGTTGTCATATTTTCTTTAGATAAATTCCATTCATATTTATTGGGCTCTAAAGTATTTGTTTTTTCTTACCATGTAGCTTTGACGTACCTCTTAATGAAGCCAGATGCAACGTCGGGACATATCTGATGGATTCACTTTCTTCAAGAATTTGATATTGAGATAATGGATAATATGGAGTTTGAATATACCCAAATCTTGATGTTCATATACAGTACATAACATTTGTATAATAATTAATATATGACAAAAACAGATGCCCAAAGACCGTATCAGTTCAGTTTCTTTGAAAACATGGAAGATAATCTTCTAATCATGGTGAAATATCTTCAACATCTCCCATAAAGTCCCCCCTTTGGTATTCTTAAATAAAACCTCTCTTTATATCCCGGGGAAAAGAAAAAATATAAACGGGTGATCTCAAAAGCTAAATAAGGGTAAACATGGATAACATAAAACAATCCATAAACATATGAACTTAAAAACATGAACATAAAACATCAAAATCAGGAGTAATGACATAATTATTTGCATTACATAAATCGTTGATTATAAAGGAACATTAATCAAGATAAAATATTATGGGAATAAAACATGTAACTGTGGATAACCATTAAGCACATTTGTTGATACCATTGTAGACAAGGCATTGTATCCAAGAACATCATAGTGGACAAATCCCATTACTGAATGGGGTTTACTTGCCGTTCTAGCCCTGTATTACTGAACTAGATTCACTTGCTGTTTCATCTATGTCTATATCATGAGATATAAATCTTTACCCAATGAATTTGAGGGAGATATAGGTCCCACCCATCTCATTATGAAATCATTTTTACTTGTGCCACAAAATAAGCATAAATCATTCATCATAACCCAAAGAATAAAATGGGTTTCATAAACATCATCCCCTTATAACGTAATCCATATAAAACAAATGGATATCATTTCACCATAGGGAGAATAAAACCATGTAAATAATAGATACATTATACTTTAAACAAAATCATACTAAATAATTTCATGTTAGATGGAAAATAGTTTTGACAAAACATTTGAAATGAATTGTTGGGGAAAATATCCTTTCTTCTTCAAAATAATTTTCTTTTAACAAAATGTCATTCAATTTTAAAAGATTTTTTTTAAAAAAATAATAATGAAATCATGTAGAGGAGGCTTCATGAAAATTAGGCATTATTAAACTGTAAAAATCCGTTCATACCATATAAGTTAAAAAAACACTCTCCTTGTACTTTTGTCAGAAAAGTAAAAAAGTTCCATGTATGGTAAACAAAAGAAAGATTCCTTCCATAACTTGTGGTAAAAGTAAAAAATGGGTAAAAATTACTTTAAACATACATTAAATAATTATTAGAAAACATGGACATTGATGATAACAATAACCCTAGTAAAGTTTTACGAATAAACAATCCCGGATAAGAACCAGATTGGAATAATTATCCCTTAACTTATGTCCAATTTCTTCCGAATGTGTCTGAGACCCCAGTATAGTGGGTTTAAACATATTATTATATTGTAACAGAATCATAATAATATTTATTATAATATATAGTATTCACTTATGACTTAATATTAACCGTTCATTTGTCAATCCATGTTAAAGCAGTGTTTTGAGTAAAATCGTTTCATTTATCGTACTTGTTTGGACTTGTTATTCTTGATATTATTATTACATATATCATGATTTACTTACTTCCAGAATGTAAATAATTATTTATATATCATATATATTAAGTATATATATATAATAGATATACAAATGAAATGAAATACACCGTTCATGGAGAGGGTAGGCCGTACATACGCTTGAATGCTGCTTTCCTTTCCTTATTGACTTGAAGGGAAGTAAGAAAATGAAATATATATGTATTTAAATAAATAAAGTGGATTTATTATGTCATATATTTCATTATTATTAATTATATATACTTTATAATCATTCTTGAATGGTTAACATGGATAATTAATCTCATCGTGTCGTGGAGACAGTAATCTTTACGTACGTACGAGCGATGATATCAATCCCATAATTATTGAATGGAGTTGGAGTGGATTATATAATATCTCAAAATAAGTATCATGTTATAATAATAATATATATTTATTATTTACACCATTATACCCATCCATATTTGGCAGTGGTAGAAAAACATATTACACCATGATGTGGAGACGGTATTCGTACGTACGCACACGGGGTGATTTTTTTTTCGTAGGATGGATAGAAGGTGAAATATAGTTGTTTCATATTTATAATAACATAACTGTATATATTTAATACTTATGTTATTACTATATAACAAACCAATTAATAAGAGAAAGTATAAGAAGAAAGAAACTTGAATGAATCTTTGGAAGAGATTATCTCTTCTTCGACGTGCCTCTTATAAACATCCTCTTAGAGAACTAGAGTTGGTCTTTTGGGAAGACCATAACCTCTATGATATAACTATAGAGGTTGAAAAGAGAAATTTTTAGGGGTTGTATGATCTTGAAGGCTCAAAATTGTGTAAAGAGTAGAGAAAGTAGGTTCCCTTTTATAAGGGAAGAGAGAGGCAGCTTTACAAACCTCAAAAATATTAATTTATAATAAATTCAATACCCACATAAAAACCACCAAAAATGACTCAATTAGAATATTAGATGATATAGGGTTTCAATATTATCAACCAATAAAATTTATACATGTTTTATGTTTATTTTAAACCTTATCAACTTGATTTATCCATATTTAATCAATTTAATTTTATTTGGGGTAATAATATTCTAAATTTTAAATTGTTATAAATAACTACTTATGTGTTGTGATTTATCCATAATTGGATACTTTATGAAATTTTGGACTATATAAATTTCAATTTATAATTATTAAATATTTTTTTTGAATTTTAAAACTTTTTATACTATATTGTTTTTATAAATTAACAATATTGTCAATTTTGACACTATTCATCTATTTGAATTTAAATAAAATCAACGCAAAGGATTTATTAGAAAACAAATATTTACTAGACTCCTAACATGTCATATTCAACTATAAAAGTTGTGTAAAAAATTAATTAATTCATATAATATTTATTTTAATATTTTTAAAACCATTTGATTGATATTTCTCTTAATAAAATAATTATTACATCATTTTTTTATAATTATATAATATTCATATTTATGCATAAAAATTAAAAATAAAATTCTATGATGAAGATAAATATTATATATATTATAATAATACTTTTACTCAAATTTATCATCTTAAAATAAAATCATATATATTGGTATATTTATTAAATTATGAAGGTCACAACTTTGACATCATTAAAAATAAAATAATATAAATGTCCTAATCTCTTTTATACGGCTCCAAATGGTATCCAAGTAGACCCTTGGATTATTATGGTTTAGATATAGTCAAAAAATAATGTTTTATCATGTTTCTTCTTCTTTTTATGGGTATTATTATTGTAATAAAAATTATATTATTTATTTTTTTACTAAATAAATAATATCCTAATCATTAATGTATAATATTTTAAGGTAATTAAATATCCCTTAAAAATTAAAACTAAATTACCATAAGAAATAAAATAATTTAATATTTCAAATGAGTATTTATAATTGAATTTATATTCTGTATAAACTTATATTAAAAATACATTAATTATTAATGTTTGAGTGGGACATATTTCCCTTTCTTCAAAATAAAATAAATTAAATGCCTTAATCACATCCAAGTGGGTCCCAATGGATTCCATTTCAGCCCAAATATGCCTTTGAATGAGATATGATAATCCAATTATATTATGTCAAGTGTTAGTGTAATTTTATAATATTATATTTACCCTTAATTATCTGATTTACCGTTAACTATGGTAAATAAAATTTACCGTAGTTACAATTCATAGTTCCCAAAAATAAGAAGTATCATATTAAAATAATTTGGACCTACTGATTCCAAATATGGAATCCATTTTTCCAAATTCAAATCACAAAATTTGTAAAAATTAATTTAAAATTAATCCCGTTGTTAAGAAAATAAGTTTTAAAAGTTAAAACATTCCAAAAGATTGAAATGATTTTTCATATGAATTCATGGTAAAAGCAATGCTAATGACATAAATTATATTAAATGGTAAAAATATATTATATTTAAAATTTAAAAAAATACAATATTATAATTTAACAATATTAATTATTACGATGAAAAAAGATGTTTTTAATTAAAATGTAGCATTTTTTTACTATTCATTAAAATATCAAAGATATCATAATAAAATAAAAATTTATCCAAAGGGATTTTCTATATCCTGATTCAAAATAAGAATTATATTTGTTTAAATTTAACTTATAAACATGTCAAAAACTAGATTAAAATTGGGTGCGCTATCAAAAAGCGACAAAAATGTATTTTTTTGAAAAATACTTATTTTACCCGAAAAATTTATATTGATCTCATTCCATGTTATAGAAAGTTTTTAAGATAAATAATAATGTTATAAAATTCAAAATTTAGTTAATACTATTCATAACGGCTAGTTCATAATAATATCATAACAATATATCATTGTTTAGTGAAACTCGATATTGCATACTACACATGCTATTGAGGAAGTTCGCGATTGCTTGTAATGCAAGACAAGTCAGGGCTATGTGAAGTGAAAGCTCCTTTCAAATTTCTTATGACATAATAAAAATTAATTTTATATATAAATTAAAAAAAATCTATACATAATGTTGTGCGGAATAATTTCCCCAAAACAAACTTGAAATTGTGTGTAACACGAGCCATGAATATTGTTGTGCATACTGCAAGCTAATATAATGTTGCAAATAGTACAAGCTAATATTTGTGTAGTGTACAATAGAAGACATTAAATAAATTAAAAAATATATATCTCTCATAAAATCTCATGGTGTTACATTTTACCCCCTTTAAAATTAATTTTTTCTCTCGAATTCGTCGGGGTTATAAATAGTTGACTACTTGAAAGTTTCCTTCATAGAAACCCACATTGTAAAAAGTAGTACTAAAAAATAATTTTAATAAGTGATGTATGAAACATAACGATTACCCAAATTAAATCATCACTGGGATTCCATGTAGGAAACATAGGTGAAAATATGGAAATGGAAGAGAAATACAATCATAAACTTCTGATGAAGAGTGGTAGGGTACATGGCTATGAAAAAGCCAACAATCACAAATCCATAAATTTTTTATGATCTAAGGTACCATCTGATTCATCGGATATGAGGGCACAAGGCCAACATATTTGGTTTTCATGATCATTTCCCAATTGTTGAAGAATTTTTGAAAAACAAATACTTAGTAGATTTTGGTACAATCTCACCGTTTCTCATGCGTTGAACAATTTCCACTTCATCTCATAATGAAATGATGTTGAATTTGCCTTTCGTGAAGTGTTAGTAGATCATGCGATAGAATGATAGGTCATTCCATCTATCTTAATCATAAATCTAGAGAAAGTTATATATATATATATAAGTACATCTATACTGAGATTAATTGTATATAGTTCCAAAAATGGACTTATACTTCATCTATCATCATGCTTAATAAAATAAAGCTTGTTTCTAATAACCAAGGACTTCCTGTAGGCCAGTGGTAGGTGATAATGGTCTGTCGCACTTCTGTTGTGGGTTTGATTCCCATAATCTTGTTTGTCGCGATGGGTTGTTGACCATCCTGAAGGTTTTCTTTTTTTCTAGAGCTTCACTATTATAACATTTCAGAAATAAAATTGAAAAGAAGTTCTAGCCTTAAACAATACTATCTGATTTCCAACTTAATCCATTCCAACCATAAGACTTATCCAAAATACTTCATTCCAAACTCATAGTATAAAGAGAACGATTACTAAAGAGGTCATATAACATGCATGTGAAAACCATCATTTTTCCATAATATATCACAAGATATATCTTTTTGGTCACATTCCAAACATGTGATTACCTTAGTCATGTATTCTCTTGAATCATGAGTTACCATAGAACCTTAGTGAAAACATGAATTCTGTCAAAAGTTTACTCATTCCACATACCAAAATCCCAATAATACTATATACTCAAACCATGATATCACTTTAACCTTATATCAATCATGATCTCATTAATAATATATAACATATTATTTTCTCCTTATCCTTTAATTATGCGCATATCATCTGTTTTCCAAAAATATCTAAATAACCTTTCATGGTTACCGATACAATTCAACGTATACATTCAAATTATCAAGGAAAAAAAATAGTGTAAAAATCCTTAGATGTTTCTTTATTACATATTACCATTAAATTACCTATACAAAATTACTCTGGATAAACATAAAATCAATCCACTACCTTCTTATACCATTATCCGAATTTCATCATTTTATTCCTCAAAACTTATTTGATATCATATATTATTTATAGTCTCCTCATCATCATCAATATAAATACTACCCATTCGAACATGCTGATTCTCTTTATGAGACTTTCCATTAAGGCATTGGTTTTTATAATTCCCGTACATTCCTCATTTAAAACATTTAACTGTTGTTGATATCTTAGTAATACCATTATCCTTGTCCACAGTGTTAACTAAACCCTGTAATTTTCAATTACTAGCTTTTTGTCCTTCTTTTCTACACCCAATGTATCTTCTAGTTCCTTTTAAACATTTTCCTTAATGTCTCTTCCCACATGATTTACATGGGGAAAAATGAACTTTCTTTCCTCTATGATCATCATGAAACTCCTTCTTTCTCTTATTAACTTAGTTAAGAATGTTACCAAAGTTGAGATTATTAATCATATTATGAGATTGCGGATTAGGAATAATAATTATGTTTTGTCTTCCAAATCCCCTTTAATCTTCTTGATCATGAAGAATATCATTCTATTGTCCATCATATTCTCCATTAACATGAATCTTCCAATTTCCAACCATTTTCTAAAACCCAAAATGAATAGTGTGAGTGGAAAAATCATGATAGGAAAACAACTTAATAAAGGGGAGTAATTTCAATCTCTTTCATCATAAGATTAATCCTAGGTTATTGATGATCTCTATCATAATTCTAGGACAGTATCTTATACTTATACATATCCTTAGGGACATCCCTGGACATACCTTAGAAATAACTTTAGGGATCTCACTAAAGTTTTCAGGTCCTAATTACAAAAAGTTAACTAAACATTCACTCTAATTCCAACTGTAGAGACATAAATCTTGACGTACATAGACATTACAATACATTCGAGGAATAATAAGTACATGACAAAAACAGATGCCCAAATACCGTAATAGTTTAGTGTATTTGGAAACTCAGAACATAATCTTCTAATCAGGGTGAAATATCTTCAACATATCCCATAAAGAACCTATCCTTTGGTTCTCTTACCTAAAACCATTCTTTATTTCATGGGGAAAAGAAAACATAAAAAGGGGTGAGCTCAAAATCTCAGTAAGGGTAAACATGGTGAACATAAAAAAATCCATAAACATTTGAACCTAAAAACAAGAACATAAAACATCAAAATCTAGAGTAATGAAATAATTATTTGAGGTACATAAAGAATTGATCATAAAGGAACATTAATCAAGATAAAATTTCATTGGAATAAAATATGTAATGGTGGAAAACCATTAAGCACATGTTATTATTTCCATTGTATCCATGGCATTGTTTCCAAGACCGTCATAGTGGACAAAGCCCATTACTGAACAGGGTTTACTTGCTATTCCAACCCTGTATCACTGAACCAGATTCACGTGCCATTCCAGACATATTTATCTCATGAGATATAAATATTTACCCAATTAATTGGAGTCAGATAAAGGTCCCACCCATCTCATAAGTAAATCATTCTTACATATACCACAAAATAAACATAAATCATTCATCATAACCCAAAGAATAAAATGGGTTTCATAAACATCATCCCATTATTACGTAATCCATATAAAACAAATGGATATAATTTCATCATAAGAAGAATAAAACCATGTAAATAATAGATACATTATTCTTGAAGCATAATCATACTAAATAATGTCATTATAGATGGAAAATAAATTTGACAAAACACTTGAAATGAATTCTTGATGGAAACATCCTTTGTTCTTCAAAATAATTTTCTTTTAAAAAAATGCCATTCAATTTTAAAATAAAAGTATTTTGTTGAAAATAATAATGAAATATTGTAGAGGAATCTTCATGAAAATTAGGCATTATGGAACTGTAAAAATCCATTCATGCTGTATAAGTTAAAAAAAATTCTCCTCATATTTTTGTCAGAAAAGTAAAAAAGTTCCTCGTATGGTAAACAAAAGAATGATTCCTTCCATGACATATTGTAAAAGTATAAAATGGGTTAACAGACATTAAACCTATATGGTATTTTTTTAGAAAACATGTACATGGATGATAACAATAACCCCAATAAATACTTACGAATAAACAATCCCTGATAAGAAAGAGATTGGAATAATTATCCCTTAACTTATGTCCAATTTCATCTGTATGTGTCCGAGACTCCTATATAGTGGGTTTAAACATATTATTATCTTGTAACAGAATCATAATATTATTTATGATATTATATATTATTATCTTATGACTTTATATTAACCATTCTTTTGTCAATTCCATGTTAAAGTAGTGTTTTAGGTAAAATCGTTTTATTTATCGTACTTGTTTGGATTTGTTGTTCTTGATATTATTATAACTTATATCATGATTTACATACATCCAGAATTTAAATCATGATTTATATATCATATATATTAAGTATATATATAGAATAGATAGATAAATTAAATGAAATACACCGTTCATGGAGACGGTAGGTCGTACGTACGCATGAACGTTGTTTTCCTTTCCTTATTGACTTGAATAGAAGTAAGAAGATAACATATATATGTATCTACAAAAATATAGTAGATTTATTATGTCATATATTTCATTATTATACATCATATATACTTTTAATCATTCTTTAATGGTTAACATGGAGAATGAATCTCATCACATCGTGGAGACGGTAATCCGTACGTACGCATGAGCGATGATATCGTTCCAATAAGTATTCAATGGAATTGGAGTGGATGATATAATATCTTAGAATTAGTATCATGTTATAATAATCATATAAATTTATTCATTACACCATTATACCCTTCCATGTATGGTTGTGGTATAAAAAAATATTACACGACGGCATGGTGATGGTATTCCGTGCGTATGCACGAGCGGTGATTTTATTTTTCTTAGTATGGATAGAAGGTGGAATAGGGTTGTTTCATATTTATAATAAAATATCCGTATATAATTAATACTGATGTTATTACTTTATATTTAAACAACTAAAGAAGAGGAAGTAGAAGAATAAAGAAACTTGAAAGAATAAGAAGAAGAGATTACCTCTTCTTCGACGTGCCTCTTTTAAACATCCTCTTAGGGAACTAGAGTTGGTCTTTTGAGAAGAAAAAAACCTCTATGATTCAACTATAGAGGTTGAGAAGAGAAATTTTCAGCGTTTTTCTGATATTTAAGGCTCAAAATTGTGTAAAGACAAGAGGGGGGAGGTGCCCTTTTAAAAGGGTGGAGAGGGGCGCCTTTGGAAACCTCAAAAATATTAATTTCTAATAAATTCAAACCCCACATAAAAACCTAAAAAAATTACTCAATTATAATATTAGATGAGATAGTGTTGATATATAATTAACCAATAATATTTGGACATTTTTATGTTTATTTTAAACCATATCAACTTGATTTAACCTTATTTAATCTATTTAATTTAATTCGTGGTAATAATCGTATAAATTTTAAATTGTTATAAATAATTACTTATGTTTTCTGAATTGTCCCTAATTGGATACTTTATGACCTTTTAGACAATTTAAATTTATATTTATAATTTTTAAATATTTTTGTGGTTTTTAATCATTTTTATAATATGTTATTTTTATAAAATAATAATTGTATCAATTTTGAAACTATTCATTTATTTGAATTTAAATAAAATCCACACAGAGTATATATTCAAAAAAAATATATTTGATAGACTCCTCAAATGTCATATTCATATATAAAATTTTTATAAAACATTAATTAGATAATATAACATTTATTTTAATATTCTTTAGACCATTTGATTGATATTTATTTTAATGAAATTATTAATATATCATTTTTGTATAATTATTTAATATACAAATTATTTCATAAAAATTAATAATAAAATACTATGATAAATATAAATGTAATATTTTTTATAATAATACTTTTAATCGAAATTATCATCTTAAAATAACAACATATAAATTGTTGTATTTATTAAATTATGATGGTGAAAACTTTGACATCATTTAAAATAATATGATAGAAATGTTTTAGTATCTTTTATAGGGCTCAAAATGGTCCCCAAGTCGACCCTTGGATTCTTATGTTATATATATACTCGACCAATAAGGTTTGTTCAAGTTTCTGGTTATTTTTATGTGTATTATTATTGTAATAAAAACTATATTATTTATTTTTTTACTAAATAAATAATTTCATCATCATTAATGTATAAGCATTTAAGTTATTTAAATATCCCTTAAAAATTAAAAATAAATTACCATAAAAAATAAAATAATTTTAGATTTAATATTAGTATTTGTAATTGAATTTATATTCTGTATACCCTTATATTATAAATACTTTAATTATCAATGTTTGAGTGAGACATATTTCACTTTCTTTAAAATAAAATAAATTAAATTTCTTAATCACATACAAGTGGGTTGCAATGGATTCCTTTTCGACCAAAATATGCCTTTAGAAGAGATATAATAATTCAATTATATTAGGAAAAGTGTTTGGGTAATTTTATAAAATCATATTTACCCTTAATTATCCGATTTACTATTAACTATAGTAAGTACAATTTACCGTAGTTACTATTTATAGTACCCATAAAAAAGTTGCATATTAACATAAATTGGACCTAATGATTCCAAATATAGAATTAATTTTTCAAAATTCTAATCACATAACTTGTAGAAATTAATTTAAAATTAATCTCGTTGTTAAGAAAACGAGTTTTAAAATTTAAAACATTGCAAAAGATTGAAATGCTTTTTCCTATGAATTCCATGTAAAATCAATGATAATGGCATAAAATATATTAAATATAAAAAATATATTCTATTTATAATTTAAAAACATTCAATATTATAATTTCACCATATAAATTATTTTGATGAAAAAAGTTGTTTTTAATTAAAATATTGCATGTTTTTACTATTCATTAAAATATGAATGTTTTCATAATAATATGATAAATTTATGAAAAGTAAATTTTTATATGCTGATTGAAAATAAGAATTTTATTTTGTCAAATTGAACTTATAAAAATTTCAAAAAATATATTTAATGTTGGTGCCCCATTAAAAGGCCACAAAACAACATTTTTTAAAAAATACTTATCTTATAATAATATATCATTGTTTTTTGAATCTCGGTATTGCCAACTACACACACTATAGGGGAAGGTCACGATTGCATGTAACGCAAGCCTATTAAGGGCTGCATGTAGTGAAATATCCCTTTGGTGTTGCTTATAAAATAAACAAAACTTATTTTATTTATATATTAATCAAAATATATATTTAATGTTGCATAGAATAATTTCCACAAAACGAACTTGAAATTGTGTGTAACACAAACCTAGACTAGTGTTCTGTATACTATAAGATAATATGGTGTTGCGTATAGTACAAGATAATCTTTGTGCAGTGTAAAATAGAAGACATCAAAGAAATTAGAAAAAAAATCTCATAAAATCTCAGGGTGTTGCAGGGTTGTAAAACCAAGTGGCGGACCACATGAGTAGGCTCACTCACACACTAGAGGATGACACCTTGGAGCAGGTACCACATTCAAACACTTTCCCTGATGAGCATCGTTATTCCATCTCAGGCACGCATCCTTGGTATTTTGATTAAGTGAACTACTTTGTGGCCTCTATAATTCTTACAGATTTAAAGATACATCATGTCCAAAAAATTAAATAGTGAGTCTAGATATTATTTGTGGGATGATCCCGAATTATGGGGCATGTGTAGTGACCATGTTATTAAAAGGTGTGTTCCTGATCATGAGTTTGAGTTTTTTCTTCAATTTTGTAATACACTTTCTTGTGGTGGGAACTTTTGACCCCAACACATAGTTTGGAATGTTTTGGATTCTGCACTGTATTGACCTTTCTTATTCCAAGATGGTCATGTGTTTTTTAAGTCATGCTCACGTTGCAAACACATTGGTAGTACTTCTAGGAGACATGTGATTCCCTAAGAACCCATATTATTTTGTGTAATTTTTGATGTATGGGGCATCAATTTTATGTTCCTTTTCTTAGTTCATTTTGTTTTTTGTATATTTTGGTTGATGTTGATTATGTGAGTAAATGGGTGGATGATAAAGACACTAGTACTGATGATTATAATTTTTTAGTGGAAATAGTCAAGAAATAGATTTTTGGTTGGTTTGGACTACCAAAGGTCGTCATCAGTTACAAAGCGACCCACTTCTGCAATCAGAATTTCGCTTCCCTCCTTCAGAAGTATGGGGTGACATACAAAACATCAACACCATACCATGCCCAAACAAATGACCAGGATGAGGTTTCAAAAAGGTACTTGAAACAAATTTTGGAGAAAACTATGCTGCCAAATAGGAAGGATTGGCGCAAGAGTTTGGATGATGCATTGTGGGATTATAGGAAAGCATACAAGACACCCATAGGTATGTCCCCATTTCAAATTGTTTTTGGGAAATCTTGTCATCTACCTGTGGAAGTTGAGCATTTGGCTTATTAGGATATAATGAAACCTTACAAGGATTTGGCCTGAGCTAGAATCCAAGGGAAGGTGTAAATTCAATAGCTTGAGGATATTCGATTGTCTTCATATGATAACTCAAGGCTCTACAACGAAATATCACAAGCATCTTATGAAAAAATGATCCATAAAAGAGAATTTCGTGTTGGAGAGAAAGTCTTTCTCTATAGTTCATGACTGAAGATGATGCCTGGGAAGCAGTGTTCTAGGTGGTTAGGTCCTTATGTTGTGACTAATGTTTTTTTATGGTGTAGTGAAGATTGCACAAGAGGACACTGGAAGGATAATTTAATTCAATGGGAAACATTTGAAGAAATACATTGAGGGACTTCCTACTGATGTAGTGGATTTCATCACACTACATGACCCCATTATCATTTTATCATATCAGGCTATTCAAAACACTTTAACTTTATATTCTTTTTCCAAATTAAAAAATATAAATTTTATTTGAATATATCCTCTCATAGTTTCACATAGAGGATAATAAAATATTTTAAGTGTGTGGGAAGGGACAACATATTGGGGAAGATGTTTAGGATTTTCATTTATGTCTTTTATGTGTATTTTCTTTTATGTTTTTGGTTAAAATTTTCAAAAAAAAAACACACAAAATATCAATAAAAAAAGAAAAAAATATATCATGTATCATTCTCATGTAGAACATTTGAAAAATCCATGTTTTCAAAATTCATCGGTAGAGATATAAGCATGAGTAATATTTCATTTTCAAGGGTTGACTTTTATAAAAATTGAAGTCATCGATGATATGAATGGTTATGTCATTATAAAACCTTTTATATTTTGACATCATTATTTGTGATATTTTTTTATTCTAAATTTCATCATTGATTTCGCCACACAATATTTTCACACATTCATGACTTGTGAGTTTCTCTTACCCAATTAAATGTATATTTAGGGTAAGTAATCCTTTTCATCTAATAACATGGTCTTTCTATACATTTGTTTCTATTATAATCATTTCCATCACTATTCTAGATTGACCTACCTGTGTGCACCAAATATTTGACTATTTTACACCCTCTAAAATCATCAAAAAATTGAAAAAAATCAATTAATAGTGGAGTGAAGAAATGTACAACATGTGCGGATATTTAGGCCGAGATCTCATGGTTTGACTTCTGGGAATGTAGAAAAGAGTTGGTTTTGGAGTCAGAGTGCGAAGGATGCTGAATAGGTTCAGTGGAATAGAATTAGGAATGAAGGAAATTTTTTATTGACCATAATATACTAGATAAAGGGTGGAGAGACAAGCTTTGAATGGTTGGCACACACACACGTGGAGAGTTAGTGGCATGGTAGATCCATGGCTTGTTTCACTATGATTACTGTTATCAATCTCACTGGATTTTGTTTTGAAATAATTTAAAAGACAATTAATTTAATATTTATTGATATTGACTCCTGATTTGATTCTTACATTTCCTATATTTGCACTATGGAAAGAGAAATTTGAATATGCATATCTTGTCACAATTTTTTAGAAAACATGATAAGAGGTTTTTCCCATGAGTGAAAAAGGGTAAGGGTGGGAGAGTTGATAAAACAAAATTGTATTAAATATTTTATTGATTATAAATTATAAAATTTCCTCACATTATGTTAGATATTTTTATTTATAACATATTTTTCATTAGATCATTCATTTTAAAATTTGTTAGAAATTATTTTTTACCCTATATAGTGAATTTTAGTATTTTAAGAATTAATATTTTAGTATTTATTATTAGAACATGAAATTTTGTAATAGAATTCCTGACATAATGGGATACATCTTCTTTTCAGTAAAGTGGAGCTAAATCGAGTATTTGGTTGGACTAAATAGCCCATGAATTCAAATGTGGGCTAGGCCCACAAAATTGGATATTGGTTTAGTATTTGGGCCATAACATCTTCAACCGAGCATGGATTTGGAAAAAAATTTAGAGGATATATTCATCCAAATGATGAAAAAAAAATTCATCTAGGAGAATAGATGGCTCACACGTTATTTAGGTCAAATGGGTGGTGAAATTTAGATTAAAATATTTGGATGATATTCTCTATTAACACTTGAATCCTCTTTAATCCTGACCTCTTTTCCACTCTATAATTATGTTTTTTTTCTCATTTTGAGGTTTCGAGAAGTGAATTATGGAATTAATAGAAGATTATAATTTCTTTCACTCAAATTATCTTACCATTTTAATAGGGTTATCTTTTGATGAAGAGATCCTTTCATTAAAGCCATATTATCTTCTTCATGTTGTAGTGTTTGCATTTGTGTAATAAACTACTTTGTTCTTATTTTATTTATTCTCTTTTCTTTTGTTTTGTTCAAATTTATTCTTATATTAATCTTCATAAATGGTCTGGAATCATGAGTAGAAACTAGATTGGGTTCTACCCTCTCTAAACCTTTTCAAATGAAAACCATTTCTATAATGACTACACCGCCCAAGGAAGAGTGGTTCTTTGTAGTAATAGATATACCTCTAACCTCATTCATTCATTTAATTTGAATAAATATGGTACTTTAATTCACCTAATATGAAAAATTATTTAAATTTTTAATTTAAATGAACCTAATAATGAAATTGAACAATAAACACAAATCATGTGAGGTCCAGAATGTTGTGAATTTTGAGAGCGCGAAATTAATTGGTAATTAAAAACCACACAGGATCATTTTGTAGTGTTAAAATATAATCCTCAAACTCAATTAATTCGAATTTACAAAGAGGATATGATACTTTATTTTCCCCAGAACAGAAGTTATCTGTAGAACATCAATCAAATCAGGGTACTGCGATTACATGTTCCAAATTTCGGCAACGGTTAAATTCACTTCATCTTTGTGGTAATGTTAATTCATGATAGGTTCTCGATTTAAAAAATAAGGGGTACCTATTAATTAGATATTATATTAAATTATAATTATTAATAAATGATTTAATAGGTATATTTAGATCTATTATACTTCCTAAAAATTGATTTTTTTAAAAACATTTTCATGTTGTGCTTTGTTAATCAACATTCATTTGAAAATAAAAAATGTAATCTTCTTCCAGTAAAATGATTTTAGTTTTAAAAATGATAAAAACCCCTCTATAGTATCATGTAGTTTTTTTGTTCTCTTTTATTTTATTTTTATAATACATTTATGAAGTTTTTTTAATTACTTCCTCTTTGAGAGACGACCTTGGTCAGCCACTCTGCTGCACATAAGTACCCCAGAAACCATTAATCATTTGAGGGTGCATACGACATCATCTTTCACAGATATTGGATGAACCAAAAGGGTTTTTTAGTGTGACTATTAGAGAATACTCAGTACCTTTTTATAGTATTGGATAAGGGAACCATTGGAAACCCATAAAACATTAAATTTATATAAATTCAATTTTAGTTTAAAATTTCCCAAAATCATTTAATTTGAAGATATTATGATTTTGGGTCGAATACACATCATCAAATATAAATTAGGGTTTTATTATTATTTATTAATCCATATATTTTTGTTTTAACACTTATTTTACCCTTTTATAATCATATTATGATATCATGTTATTTACACTTTGTTGGTTAATGTAATTAGCATAATATGTTATGCGATTAGAAAAATAGTCATTTATGAAATATTAGGACTTATCTAAACAAGTTGGATGAATGATATATTTTTAGTAATTTTATAACATTTAATAAACTATTTTATATTTTAAATTAACAATAGTGTCAATTCTAACTATTCATTAGTTAACATTTAAAAATATCATAACATGAATATAGGTTTGAACCAACATTTTTAAATCATCACCAACATGTCAAATATGTCCATAAAACTTGTGGATAGAAAAATCATGTCAAATAATATTTATTTCAATATTTATAAAATTATTTGTCTAATTCTATCATTAATTTACAAGCTTTTAAATCATCATTGTCTCATAATTAAATTTAAGTATTTAAATTCAAAAATTATAATAAATTATCATGATTTAAATAATAATTTTATATTTCTATTGAATATTTATAGTCAAATAGATCCAATATATAACTCTATATAAAAAACTTTACATTTTGAATACAAAAGAATAAAAAAATTACTATTCAGTGAATATATTATTAAAAATGCTTTAATGTCATCCAAGTTGCTCTAAATGTTCTTAAAATCGATTCATTTATTCTAATGGTTGGGATAAACACATACAACTAAATTATTAACATTTTTATGGTGCCTTATATAGTTATAATATTATTTTTACCTCTAATTACACGATTTACCTTTAACCGAGCTAATAAAATTTCATACAAAAAATAAAATTCCTAATGTCAAAAAATAAGAGAGACCAATTTAAATAATTCTGATGTTGTAGTAAAAAATATGAAATATATTTTTCCAAATTAAAAACACATTATTGGAAGAAATTAAATAAAAATCAGTCCCAATGGTAAAAATGAGAAAACAAATTTTTAAAAGTAAAAACCATAAAAATATTGATAGGCATTTATATATAATTTCAATGTGAAATTACATACAGGGACAAAAATTAGACTAAATGATAAAAAAATTAATCTAGTTATAGATTAAAAACTATTTAATTGATAATATAAATATACAACTATGTTATATGAAAAAGATGTTTTGAATTAAAATGCATCATTTGTCACTGTTAATAAAAATTAATATTATCCATAAAATACCAAAACATTGACCAAAGTAATATTTCATGCCCCTCATTAAAATAAAAATATTATTCTTTCTAATAAAACATATAAAATTTTCCAAAACTAGATTCAAAATGGCTTCTCCATGAAAAGGTGGTAAATATACTCATCCAAATAGTCCAAACTAAGATTGAAACCCAAAATTCAGACATTTGACAACATATTCATCTAGGATAAATTTTAACATTTGTCTCCATAAATCACTACTAATGTCTCATACTAAAAATTTATTAACCTAATCAAATATTCTCAAAGATTGTGTAATCATTTACATAAATAACCTAATTCCATAGAAGTCCACAAATGAAGTCATATATTATTCCAAAATATAAGTCAACCCCTTCTCCCTATATTTAAAACAATAAATTAATAACTCAAAAAGAACATTTATCCGTTTCTTGGAGTCAACTATGCTCTTTATTTTTTTCCCTTTGTAGGTTATTTATTTATGACCATCATTATCACTTCTATAACATCTTCCCATCCCTTCGAAACATTTTACATGGTGTTTATTTCCACACCATTGAAACATATGTCATTGAATATACTTACCATTATGATCAATATTACCTAAATTTTTTTAAGGATTTGTTTCAATCCTATATTATGCCTTAGAAAAATCAGCAAGGTTTACGTGGTCAACTATTAATAATGAAAGTTGTTTTTTAATAACCACAAGAGTTATCATTGAAAATCACATTACATTTTGTTTCTTATTCATTAAATCACCATGTTTTCCTTAACATCCATTGTTCCTTTGGTTCCTCCTAGATTCATCTGCTTTTTAAAAATATAAATTGTTAGTGTGAGTATATCAATAAAATAACCATATAATATCACGTGAGTAGAACAAAACCTAAGATATACATATTCATATTATCTCAAACTCATCCAATTTATCGAAAATAATTATGACTTATTCTAATTTTCTAACCATTATCGATATATACATCTTTCTGAATATGCTTAAATAGAACCCTCACCTCTAAAGTTATCTAAACTGAACTCTGATACCAAATATAACTCCCCAGCCTTAAACACTAATTATTCTTGAGTTAATTATATAATTTTAGTTTCTTTCACATGTTATATATTTTCATGTTTTCATCTTTAGATAATTAGGCCATAACTCATACGTAACAACTCAAATATTACAAGGTAGACACTTATAATCATTATCAATTTTTTATAAAATGATTTTTTTAATGAAACATAGTTTATTTTAATCTTTATACTTCATAAAATTTCCTTGATACCATAATTGACTTTATTATTTCTTTAAATTCTGTGGAAAACAATAAAAAAATTGGGATGAGGATAAAAATCATATTAAAGGGTACACAAATAATGGAAACTGATAGCCTTGAGAAAACATGTAAACCATACATACCTTATCAAAAAGCAGTTATTTTCACCTTTAGGATGTAATAAATACACTTCACTAAAAATATGACCATTTATTTTCCTTTTTGTAACCAAAATATTACCATAAAACCCATAGAAAAAACACAAAACAAATAAAGGTAACATTGAAAATAATCATACATAAATGGAATAAGCATACAATCAAATTCTAAAAATATCACTAATTAAAATAGTCATATGACCGATGTCTGAATCCAATGAATTAGAGGTTATAATATAACCATCCATCCTTGGTTTATCATAGAACCCCATGTCTTTGGTTTATCATGTATCCACCCCTATATTGTTCATCATGTAACCACCTGTCAAATGTCCAATTAACATTATATAATCACAACACATAAAAGATTACAATTGTCATCATTTCACTCATAAAATTTATAGTCATAAAGAATCATTATATGATATAACAAAAACATTATTAAACCCATTTTGAATACCAGATTACCTAAATAAGGGATATGGTATTTTTTTTATTTTAAATACATTTTTTTCTTATATAATAATCCAAATAACAAAATAGTTATTAGGAATGAAATGTTGTTGGCATCACATACGTTAAAAACATAACTTTTTTTATTTTGTAATGAAATTAAAATTATTCATATAAAATATTACATTTTAAAATATTTTAATGAAATTAAAAGTCAAAGGGTTATTTATACACTATATAAAATTATGTGGTGTCTATTTTCAAAATATTCCTCAATGAAAGGACATTGAGAGAAGCCCCTTACCACTAGAGAAAGACATAAATAAAAATCATTAAGGAATAAAATTAACTAAAATAATAATATCATGAGAATATACTAATTCATGATATAATGTGTAAAAATGGTTTTATAAACACCTTATGAGATAATAAATGTGCATGACATCATGATATGCCTTAATGAGAGGATATGGAGATGAAGTCCCTTGCCTTAAGATTGATTCATCATGTGTGTTCCTTGTTATTCCTAAATAATAAACATAGGATAATTTCATCTTTTTTAGGAACCATTTTTATGTTTATTATATTTTATGTCACTTATTTCCAAGTTATTGAAATCATATAATATTTTTTAGATCATATTAGACATTTTGTTGATATTTCGTACTTGAGTCGAAAATGAACATTGTTTGATTCCACTTGTCCATTTGATCATAAGTCCATAATATCTAGAATATAATTCATCAAATAATAATCAATTTTATACATTAATTATACTTCTTAAATCAATCCATATATTAATTTTATGTAAACTAAACAATGTTAAAATCATACAGATGGTTGGTCGTAAGTACACCACACTAACATATTAATTTTTCATTGATCATTATGTAAAAAATGTAATTATAATTTAAAATTTTCAAATTTATCATAATATAATTAAAATTATAATAATAATTTAAATATATATATATATATATATCATATAAGTGATGTGGTGAATAAAAATGATTCGCATCTCTTCGTAGAGGTGATAGTTCACACGTACGCACGAACAAAATTATCATTTTTATGTCAATGTAAAGTAAGAACATAATAGAAATATTATAATTTTAAAAATATAATTATTTAATTAATATCATATATAAACATTTATTATATCATTATAACCATTATTTATAGACAATAATGAAAATGGAACTATATCAGTTCTTGAGGTGGTAGGTTTTCGTACACACGAGAAATGTGTTCATTTCCATTTTGATAAAATTAGAGATAAAGTTAATTGACTATATTAACATTATAAAATCTCAGTATATTTAGTATTATAGAGTTATTTTTTCATCTTGGATGAAGGACATTTAAATAAAGTTGAAAAAGATATAATATACAAACACATAAGAAAATAATACCTCATCTTCGGTTGATCACCTTTAAAGAACATCTTAACTCATAAAAGGCGGCTATTATGAATTAAATATAGCCTGAAGAATGTGTGGATTATTTATAGATATTTTTTTGTGCTGATTTTTCATGAACCAAATGGATTTTTATGTTTTATTATTAGAGAATAGTAGGAACCTTTTTATAGAAGAGGGGATGTGATTCCTTCGAAACTCTTAAAATATTAAATTAATATAAATTCAATTTTACATCAAAATGGTCCAAAAATAATTTATTTAGAACATAATATGAGTTTCATTCTAATTATAATCATAAAAATAAAATAAGACAAGTTATTAATTATTTTTAATCCTTATCTTTTTTGTTTAACAATGATTTTACCCTTTTGAATCTTACCATGATATGATGTTATTTACAATTTTTGGGTTAATGTAATTACCATAACATGTCAAAATATCCAAAAACGATTAATTTATGAAATATTAGGACATATAAAAACAATTTTTCCACATGATTGATATTTAGAAATTTTATACAATTTAATAAACTAGTTGATTTTTTAAAATACCAATAGTGTAAATTCTAGTACTATTCAATAGTTGACTTTAAAAAAAAATCATAAAATAAATATAAATTCAATCCAACATAATTAAATAATCAAAAACATGTAAACTATATACAGAACATTATTGTATGACATAAATTATGTCATATAATATTTATTTTAATATTTATAAAATTATTTATTTAATTCTTTCATTAATTAAAAAATCTCTACATCATCATTGTGTCATACATAAAATTATGTATTTAATTACAAGAAAATTATAATAAATTATAATGATATTGGTAAAAATTTTATATTTATAAATAATATATATCGTCTACTATATCATCTTTATATCTCCACATAGAAATACATTACTTTTTCAAAACAAAAGTGTAACAAAAAATGACTATTCATTAAATATAATATTATAATTGAATTAAAGTCATCCAAGCTGCTCCATGTGGTCCTACAATCGACCCAAGGACAGGATACGATCATAAAATTAAATAAGAACATATGTTAGAGAAATATTATATTATTATAATATTACTTTTACATTTTATCACCGAATTTACCTTTAACCGAGGTAATACGATTTGTTACCAGTGTTACAATTCACAAAGTCTAAAAATAATAGGGACCTATTTACAAAAATTTTAACATATGATTAAAAATATTTGATCTCTTTTTCAATATTAAAAATAGATAATTTTCATAAATTAATTAAAAATTAATCCTCGTTGTCAAAATGAGATAACAGGTTTTTAAAAGTAAAAACCATCAAAAGAATGACAAAAGTTTATATCTACATTCAATTTGAAATAACATAAAATTACCAAAATATAATTATGTGATAAAAAACTTATTTAGTTAAAATATAAAAATAATTAAAATGATAATCTATCTATATAAATAAGTTAGATGAAAAATCATTTTCGAATGAAATTGAATTAATTTTAACTATTCATAAAAAATTATTATTTACAGGAAAATACTAAAAAACATATCCAAAATAAAATTTTATGTCCCAATTTTAAATAATATGATTATTTTGTCAAATAGAACATATAAAAGTGTCAAAACTATATTTAAAATGGGTTCTCCATCAAAAGGTTTTAAAACTGATTTATTTTTGAAAAATAATTATTTTATCTACATAATTGAAGTTATTATTATATCATCTCTATAAAATATAGAAGATGAAGTTTAAATATTACAATTAATATATTACATATATATTAAATTTATAAAATCAACCATGAGTTATTTTATTATTTTATACACTTATATTTTCATTTGAATCTTTTTTTTCTTAAAAACATATCCTTTATATACAATTGCTTTTTATTTAATTTATTAATTAATTTAGTAACCAATGAATAATAATTTAAACATATTTAAACCATACTATGATGAATTTTTTAATAATTTTCATTCGCAAAATTATAATGGCTATGTGATAACTATCATAATAACATTATGTTTTTAATTTAAGATAAAAGTAACATATCATGTAATTGATCGAACATTGTGTTTCCTATTAAAAACTCAGGATGACAGTAAATCATTATATTGATAACATCCTTATGAATAAAGTGGTTTTTTGTTCAATTATTAATGTTTCCCACATGGATATAGCTCAATTATCCTTATAATTTCTTATAATGCTCCAAATCTTGAGATTAAATGATTCAGTCATTTATGATTCTTAGTTGATAAAAAATATAAAGCAAGAAATTTTTTTGACCATGTTGTTTTGAGTTTTTTCTATTAAATAAATGAATATACAAATTAAAAATATGTGTTAATGCTCATGGTTCCAATCATGTTGTTTATATATAACTTATTTTAAATCATAGGTGTGGTTATTCTCTAGTTTGTATAAGATGACATGTTAATATATTTTTCAAATATCATTATATTGGATATTTTTATTCAAGAAATAAATATTAAGATGTAATTTAAAATAAGTAAGAAGGATTTATGTAGTAGAAGATGATGCCCCAAATGTAATTGAAGAATTATAAAACCACATATGCGACTTTGAATATGTTCTCCATGAAGGCGAATATTCATGTATGAATTATCCTATATAATAAAATATATAGAGATGAATCCTTTTACTTTTTATCAAATTATCCTTGAAAAAAGATATCAATTAACATATATTTGGATATGTGATTTTTTACCTAATAGAACTTATGGATGGGAATGTTTTTTTATGTATGCAATTTGGTCATGTATGAAAACTACTCATAAAGGTGAACTAGCTTTATATGTGCATGGATCAGGGTAGGATAATAGTTTATGTATATGAATTTTATATAGATATTAATTGTTAACTCTAGATAACATGAATGTGATGATGAATGTATGTGAAGTTTTGATGTATGAGATTTGCATGTTGTATATAAGTCATGAATTAAAATAAGCTACTTTAAAGATCAAAGATAGAAGTATGTTATTGGGGTTAGTGTTTGAATTTGAGCAATGAGATATATTCTGTGAAATAAGGGAAATATATCTATTACCCCTATATATTAATCATGGAGATATTGGTACACAAAAATTTTAGGAGATGTGATTTTTTGATCTATTATTTGGTTTATTTTATAGAGGGTTTTTAATGAATTTATGAATAATGTTTTGAAAACCCCTAGAACAATATAATACAATCTCTATGATTATTTATTAAATATTAATAAATTGGGAAATTATTATCATGTATGTTTTAAAGAAATATATATTTGAATATTTTAATTAAGAGTGTACAATATGTTTTTTTAGAAAATTAAATTTCTAAAAAACATGGAATTTCAAATTTATTGGTTCTTATTGTATTGTGAATATCAAAGAGATTAAGAAGACCAAAGAAAATCAATGATGTTTTTTCTTGTATATAGTTTTTTTAGATGTTGGATTGTGGTTAGAAAAAATATAGGGTCTAAAAGGTATGAAAAATAATAATGAAGTAGAATAAAGAAGAAGTTATTACAAAATGACATGAAATGAATCAATTAAAAAGAATAACTGACTTGTATAAGTTCATGTGTGAAGAATCTAAGTAGCCCACTGATGAGGCATTAAATCCTATTGGTGAATATATATTACATTATTGAGAAATATTTTATTTACTATATCAATAAGATGATAAGAACATACACATTAAAGGGACTATTATTCAATACAAGCGAGGGATATGACCTACTTTATATAACCACATGTAATTATTTTCTTTGGGGTGTGTGGACCGTCATTGTTTATATAGAATAAAAAGGAGAAAATACTATTTTGAGTAGTGAACCTTATAAATTATTGTATTTTTGTGATTTTATATTTGTGTTCTATTTCAAAACACTAATTTAACTATAAATGGTTGTGATGGATGATATAAAAAAGGAAACATAAATAACCGAACCAATAATTCACAAAAACTCTAAATGGACTCATATAATCACACCAGTCCTTATATAATTATTCAATTAAATTCTTTTCCCATTTGTTAATTTGATAATAAAAAATCAGTTTTAAGTGTGTTGGATATGAACAGTCATACATCAAGGACTAACACAGAAATTGTGAGTGAATATCATTTTTTTTTATATTTTTTCTTTATCACATGAATTCAAATTAAATTAGAGATAAAAAATTGTGATCCATTCTCTCTAATAGATTTATGTATAAAATAAATATTTATAAATGGTAAATTATCAATAAAAAATATTTAACCCCTCTTACTATGACTACATTGATCTTATAGAAAAGTAGAAATGCCATAAATGATTGCATATCCATTGATATTAACCAATATAAAAAATGGATCTTTTTAAATTATATATTGTACCTAGAATATAATAAAAATTATCTAGAAATGAAAAAACTATATGAGACTTCCCCAGATGGCATCTGATAGTATAATGGAAGACTCATTTTTATCATTATAAGAATCAATTAGATATGGTATATCATGATATTAAATATAATTAATAAAATTTTCATAATAACATTTCATGTTTCAATAGTACACATTTCATCATGTACGTTTCTGGAAAAATAATTTTATTCTAGTTAATAATTATATTCCCCACACATTAGGATTGAATAGTTTATACAGGTCATGAATTAGCATAACAATTTTTTTCACAGAATATTAATTTTTACTATGTATTTGTATTTTTCTCTTCTAAATTTTGGTAATATAATTTTTTATATTGTAAAATGATATTGTTCATAATGTTTCATGGATAGAAATGTTATTTTATGTTCACAAAAAGGATATAAACTGTGTGAAAATTCTATATGAATTCATTTGGGTAAAAAAATACTTATAAAATGAATTTATATTACTTATTTGAAATTTATTTATAATTACAATGAAACATAAGCATAGGAAATCCAAATATGTCATACATTACACTTAAAATCAATATCTGAGAGAAAATACATATCTCTTGTTTTATGGGAGGAGATTTTTTCATGCATTGGGCATGAGATGCAAAACATTCCCACCATGAGTCCTTAGTATGACCCATTTATCATTATTTTCATTGTATTATATTTATGGGACTTCTACTATTGGATATTCTAAATCTTATAAGGAAATTCATATATAAAATAATATAATAAATGATACATGACCATATATTTTTACAAAAACTGGTCAGTTTATATTTATAAAGAATACATTAGATTTCATGTTTAAGTGGATAATAGGCACAAAGTTGATGAAATCATAACACTGATAAGACATTATGGAATGGGTTGTTTCATAAAAAAATTCTTTTCTGTCATGTTGTAATTTTATTCTATATAAATGATGTTATTGTTTAACATTTAAATTTTCTATTATCCTATAAATGAGATGTTGTTATTAGATAATAAATAATGCACAAAAAATGTGGTGTGGTGAGAAGTTTTTCTGTATTCAATTGGGCTATACAATAAGAAAATATAGGGAAAGAATCAATGTGGTTTTGTTCCATTTTTTTAATTCTTATTTTATTCCATGATTATGTTATTAATATACCATAAAATCATGAATGGAGGTGACATATAGTTTTTTTTGTTATTTTTAAGGTGTTTTCTTAACTGAAATGAATTCCAGGTTTTTTTGAAAGGTATGTTATTATGAATTCAAAAAGATTATAGTTTAATTAAATTATATATACATTATTATAATATGTGATAAGTATTATTTAGTGACATAATAAAAATAATATCCTGACCAAAAAATCAATTTATAGTTATTTTTTGGTATTATGGGGTTAATTATTTACTTTTAATAAAATATTACCCTGTACATTAGGTTGATGAATTTCGAATCATAAATATTACCCCATATTCCAATGATTAAATTTATTCAAATTTATTAAATGATTAAAATTTTATATATTTAATTATTATATTGATTAAACTTCGGTGTCTTTTATAATAATTCAAAATAGTAAATTATATTTGGAATATGGAATTTATATTAGATTTTTAATTTACTATTTTTAAATTATGTTTCAACACTATAAAAATGTATTTTGTACATAATTACATTATATGTGGGATGAAGTGGTTTCCAGTAGGAAGGAGTGTAAAGACACGGAAGTCTCATGGATTTTTATTTAATACATGGTAATTTTCTGAGTCCGCGAATTTTGATGGCGCATGATTACGAGGCCCACTGTGCCCAGAATCCATTTATGAATTTTTGTTCGGGTACATTCAGTAAATGTATGAGCAAGTTATTATAACTTTTGAACTGGTGCTTGGAACTGAAATATGGGGGCACAGTTGAACTCGAAGTAATGGTATATGATTAAGAAGACTTTCACATCGATGGTAGTGAGTTTAGGATTGAAGTTAGTTTTATATTTTTCATTAAAAAAATAATAAAATATTCTGATATGCACATTTTTTGAGCCTCCCTGTGAGTGTTGGTGGTTAAAATAAACTCATGGGAGTTGGTGGAGGGGCACCACACCTTAACCTCCCATGTGAGTATAAATGAAGTGGGGACCACCATTGCTCTTAAACCCTTAAACTCCCCATTAAAGTGGATAATATTATTAATCTTCACATTAATTTAGGGGAGCCTCTTCACCTCCCCTAGAATTTAGTTTTTTCAATCCTACACAATTAAGGTGGAGCCTACCTAGTAAATTACTCTATTTTGAATTGGTGCCAACTCCCCAACTAATATGTGCCAACATACATGAATTAATGAGGAGGATCCTTTTTAATATAATTTTCCCCTTTTGAATTTGTCAAAACGAAATAATATATTGAGTAATATATTATTTGGCATAATGAATTCACTTGGGTGATTGAAGGGAAAGCTCTCAATGTGGAACCTCATCCTCCAACGAATAACTCCTCCCAACGAAGAAAAATGAAAGCTAGCGACGATCCTTCTTCGACTTCATCCCCGGAAACATATCGATGTGGAGTGACTTCCACGAGCTGACCTATATCAGAATTAGAAGCGTGAATCAGACACGATGAATGATAATTTACATCCTCTACATTCCGCAACACCATCAACGAACGATGAATCATAGGTAGGGGTTTAATTTTTATATAATTATGATCTTTCCCATGTTCTTCCTTTCTCTCAAAACGAATAACAAGGGTTGTTGTAATTCATAATTGAGAGCCTCTTGATACCACCCTAACCACGGAGGGTGCGGGACAAACCAACATCACCCCAACCCTCGGCCGAATTTCTTAATAGTAATTGTTTTCATGGCGGCGAAGCAACGAGGCGATTAAGGCGGTGGAAGACAAAGGATTCCCCACTAGTGGCCTCCGTAAACCGTGCCACCCCTATGGAGCACTGGTTCTCTCGGCTGAACATTGTCAGTCTGCACCAGCCTGGCCTACCCGGAACCCTACCGACTAGTCCATGCCCCATGCGGCCTACCTATGGCCTACCCATGCCCCGTACGGCCTTCCCAAGCCCCTCGTGGCCTGCCTGCGGCCTACCCACGCCCCAGGCGCCCTACCTGGCACCATGCTGGCCTACCCAGAGCCCTACCTAGGCCCCGCCCAGCCTGCTCTACTACCCAGCCAGCTCGCCCAGGCCGCCCCCGGCCTATGCGGCCGCCCCACCAGCCTTCTCAGAATGCACCCCAACTCTCGGACGAAACGGACGAGCCGCGCTGGCCTCCTGAGCCAGCCCGCATCATCCCTCGCGGTGTCTATGGAAGAACCGGCTCGACTATCTGGGCTGATTCACCCGAGCTACAGACCTCGGGGTGGTGGACGAACCGGCCCTGGCATCCGGGCGGAGCCACCTATGTGGTGACCTCCAAGCCGAACCTCCCCCATCATCCACTAGGTCTTTCCCAATAGACCTAGTCAAAATTAGTGGGCTGTCCGGGATGACCCTGCCTAGGTTGGCCCTGACTAGATTGGGCTGAGTCGGTCTGACCTGGTCAGACAAGACCTGTGCCCACTACCAACCCCTTTACTTTCTTTGGCCATATATTTGGCACCACACATCCATTTGAAGAACCGTCAGTAGTGATGGCTTTAATGGAGCACAACGGTCCCTCCGGGTATACCCCACTAGAGATCGAGATTTAGTTGAGTTACTGTCAGGTTGGATCATACACAAATCCAAATGTGCCCCTAGGACTAAAAGGCTAATAACTCACAGAATGAGCATCCAATTGACGTGTTATTTATTTTTTTGAGACTTAATGATGTGGCAGACCTTTGACATACATCTACATGGGACTTTATGACATTTGGAGTTTTAGCCAGTAGCTTTTGGAGTGGATATTCCAGACACTAGAAGGAATTTGTGCGGGAACCTAGTAGCTAGAAGAGACTTGATAACTGCTGACCGATTCGACTCGGAGTGATTCGACTAGCCCAGTGGGGAGCGCCATGGTGTTGCGGAAAACCCACAGTGGGGAGTGCCTCTGTGTGAGCACGGTAGACCCATAGTACTCGACACGTAGAGTTCCTCTGTAAGGTATGAGGGGAATCTCTTCTGTGTAACGCGGCAGGCCCACGGTGGGAAGCAGCTCTATGTGAGGCGGCAAACCCACAATACTCAACATGAGGAGTACCTCAACAGTCCAAGTTAGTTGGAAGTTCCTCTGTGTGACGCGGTAGGCCCACTGTAGTCTATATAGGAGGAGTCATTCAGTATCCAAGAGTTCAAATTGATACAATCCATAGAATAAAATCCTAGATGAACTGAGTGAGTAACTTTTGTGTTTACCTCATGATTGAGATGGGTTATTTGGTATCATAGTTATATGTATGGGCATATACCTAAGTAAGTTTACCTGTTGATTTCATACATTTTGGTTTATCCTTGTTGGATTTTGCGAGACCTTGATGATCTCAGGGTCCCAACTGAGTATCCATATACTCACCTATCCACGGGCTATGCCCGTACCTCATTGTGTTGGTTGTAGATGATGGACATCACTGACTGAGGATTAGAGTAGTCGGACTAGATGGTACCCATAGGTGGACCTTATGACGAGTCGAAACACAGAGGATATGGACGGACGTTGAGTGTTGTGAATTCTAACTATACCTACCCTTCAGGTATGATCCATGGTGGACGTTCCAGGAGCTTCTCTTCACTTTTCAGTTATTTGTTCCATTTTAGTTGTACTATTATTTTCCTATAGGGCTTGTATTTCGAAACCTCTACCTTCAACACTCTGTGTTTATAGTTTCACTTTGTGTTTTGCTTCCGACATGTACTATGTTGGGTGTGTTAATAGTTACAATGGAATTTCCTTCCAAGTTGGAGGGATTTAAGCCTTTGGTGCTAGTGAACACCCCCTGGCCTTTGGAAGGCGGGCTTGGGGTAGTGACGACATGGGCCCCGGGGGGACGGGTCGTGAAAAATTGGTATCAGAGGAGTAAGTTCTACCGCATAAATTAGGTTTATGATCATTCATTTATGTGAAGAAATAGTGTTAGGGGTACCAAGTGTGGTTTTAAGTTCAGGGAGTCCAGTGTTGGGGCGGCGGCTGACATATCCATACACCAGGACCCTAACTTCTAATTTTCGACTCAGTGCACGAAATCATTGATTGCATGTGTGTTTCCAAAAGTTTTCTTTAAGTCAGCACAACCAGGTCAGCTCACCATGTATAATCTATTGATCGTGTCGCATATCTTTATTTGAGGATGCATCCCCATGGATGACCAGCTAGAGCCCCGAGAGCTGTATGCATAGATAGCCCACCGAGCAATGAGGCCTCGGTACATGGCCCTCTTCCAAAGGAGGAACCTGCGGTAAAACTACTAGTTGGGCCACTAATGACACCAGCACCAGTAGCAGATGATGCATGCCGCTTGAGAGCATTGCATGAGTTCCAGTTCTAGAGGCCACCCAGGTTCAGTGGAGAGACAGACCCGCAGGTGGATGAGGATTGGTAGGAGGCTGTGGTGAGAGACTTCATACTGGTAGGGACACTAGAGGACCTTATGGTGATCCTTTCTGTGAGTCTCCTCCCTGAAGTAGTAGGCAGATGGTGGAACCTGGTGCTCTAGGTGCATGATGAGATGACACTAATATGGACATACATTGAGAGCCTATTTCAGACAGAGTTTGTCCCAGACACACTATGTGAGGTGCGGATACAGGAGCTATAGCATCTACAACAAGGTAGCATGATGGTAGCTCAGTAATCAATGAGGTTCACCAACCTCTCATGTTTCTCCATATATATGGTACAGGACCCATTATTCAGGGTCTAGAACATCGAGTAGGGGCTCAAGAAATAGATCAGGGTTTAGATGATCTCACTCACCATCCCGACACAGGAGGGGGTTCTAGAGAGAGCCCTCATAGTGGAGAGTTTCCTTACTGAGCAGTCTCCGGTAGCGAGACCCACCACTAGTCGACATGTAGCGAAGCCTTCTACAGCTAGAAGTAGACAGATGACATAGAGGTCCAAGAGGACAAGACCCATGAGAGGATGTCCAAATGACTCAGGATCTGTTTTTTAGGGCTCTTGGAGTGGAGACCGACTTGTCAGGATCAGACAGTGTTACACATGCATCGGACAATGTCCCATGGCTCATGAATGTCCAACCCACCATTCGGATGATCATCATACAATTGAGGGACCACCCAGACAGAGGCAAAGGTTCGATCGAGGATTTCCGTAGGGAGCAGGTGAATGTGGTAGAGGAGATAGACATGTAGGTGACAGTGGATGATGTTTTGAGTTGTTACCACCACCACCACCATGAGGTCCACCCCGACCGCAGGGACCAGGTGGATGTTGGAGTTCGTAGCTCCAGGAAACTAAGACCTATGATCACGTCACTCCGGAGATTATTTGAGGTATGATCTATGTATACTCCACTATAGCTGCAGTTCTTATAGAGACTAGTGCCCGTCACTCTTTCATTACCACTACCCTCGTTCAGAGCTCAGAGATTCTGACGGAGCTGTTGGCTCGATCCTTATGGATAGAGACTCCTACAGGAGCAGACTTGATGATTACGCACTAGTGCTGGCAGTGTCATCCTACTCTAGGAGACGTGACCTTCCGGTTGGATCTCCTTGTAGCGGTGTTGAGGAATTTCAAAATCATCTTGGGTATGGACTGTTTATCTATAGTCCATGCTCAGATCGAATGTATTAGGCACCAATTGAGGTGTGTCCGCACAGGTGGGACTAGGTTTACCTTTACCAATGATAGGGGAGCCTTTGCAAGACAGTAAATAATTACTCAGAGGAGGGTGCAACCGATCACTCATCAGTTGGCCTGCCCTACCCTCGAAGCAGTTGATGTGGAGAGTCCTACAAATCATGTAGTGGGGGACCAGTACGCTGATATTTTCCATGAAGATGTTCCAAGACTACCTCCTCATAGATAGGTGGACTTATACATTAAAATATACCCCAGGAAGACACTGATATCTACACCAGTAAATCAGATGGATCCCACAAAGCTTCACGAGCTATGTGTATAGCTTGAGGACTTGCATAAGAAGGGATTCACCTGGCCCCGTGTTTCTCCCTGGGCAGCCCTGATTCTATTCGCTAAGAAGGTGGTTGATAGCATGAGGATTTGTGTCGACTACCATCGCCTAAACCTGGTGACAGTGAAGAACAAGTACCCACTCTCGAGGATTGACGTCCTCTTTGATCAACTGAATGGAGCACGATGGATCTCGAAGATAGATCTCAGGTCAATCTATCACCAGCTCAGAGTTCAAGATGAGGATGTGCAGAAGATGACCTTCTGGTGTTGTTACAACCATTATGAGTTCTTGGTTATGCCTTTCAGCATAACCAATGACCCAGCAGTGTTCATGGGACTCATGAATAGGATCTTCCAGCCAAACCTCAATCTCTTTGTCGTAGTCTTCATTGACGACATTCTGATCTATTTGACTACTTAGGTGGATCATGCCTACCATTTGCGGGTACTACTAAACACACTCTGAGAGCACCAATTTTATGGTAATCTCTCAATGTTCCAATTCTGGATCCGATGGTTTCACTTTCTGGGTCATGTCATCATAGAGGGTGTAGTTGCAGTGGATCGAGTGAATATTGAGGCGTTACTTTCTTGGGATCCACCCCTGAGTGTGACGGATGTATTAAGTATCCTGAGTCTGGCTGGTTACTACCGGAGGTTCGTCCCAAACTTCTCCAGAGATATAGCACCATTATCAGCCTTAGAAAAGAATGGGAAACCTTTTGTATGGTTATAGAGATGCCAGTTGAGCTTTTAAGAGCCATGGCATAGGCTAACTAGTGCCCCCATCTTGAGGCATCCATATGAAGGTGTAGGGTACGTATTTTACTACGATGCATGAGGGACCGGACTCGGGTGTGTCCTCATCTAGGAGTGAGAAGAGATCACGTATGGTTCTTGACAACTGAGAAAACATGAGCAGAGTGACGCTACCCATGACATGGAGTTAGTAGCAGTGGTATTCTCCTTGAAAATGTGGAGACACTATCTTATGGGAGAACATTTTACCATATACTCTTATCACATGAGTCTCAGGTATAACTTCTCTCAGAAGGACCTGAACCTAAGACAATGATGTTGGCTTGTGTTCCACTAGGACTATCACTTCAAGATAGTCTATACTTCTGGGATGTAGAATGTTTTTGCTGATGCGGTCAGCAGAGGATATGGTACACAACTGCTAGGAGAGGCAACAGAGCATCCAGGTGCCTTACAGATATCCTTTGTGGATTGAGACAGAGAAGCCTTTCTTCAGTTTCTTAAAGTCACTCACCCACTTCTTCAACGAGTTCGGGAGGTACATCACATGGACGCTGACTACGAGACACGATGTGCTCAGATATCCACAGGCCACGCACCTAATGGATTTTCTGAAGGTGGGGAGCACATCATCATCTTCAGAGGACGTACTATGGTACCCGTGTCACTTCTGAAGGAAGTGTTGATCTAGATCCACACATCCTTATTTGCGGTACATCCAGAAGTGGTGAAGATGTCCCAGGACCTTCGACAATAGCACTGGTGGCCACATATAAAAAGGCGGTAGTAGAGTTTGTATCTTGATGCCTCACTTGTCAGTAAGTGAAGGTGGAGCACCAGGTACCAACAGGCTTGGTCCAGCCTTTAAAGGTCCCATAGTGGAAGTTGGATGGGATATCTAGAGAGTTTGTGATGGTTCTTTCATGTACATCCAGGGGTCATGACTTGATTTAGATGATCGTTGATTGACTCACAAGGTCAGCCCACTTCCTACCGATCATAGAGAAGTGTTCAATAGAGAGCTTGTGTGCCTCTACATGAAAAATATTGTGAGGCTACATGGAGTACATTATTTTATTGTATCTGATTGTGACATACAATTTACATCTCACCTATGGAAGGGGTTGCAGGAGGCTTTCGGGACACAGATTCATCTGAGAACTACCTTCCATCCTCAAATAGATGGTCAGACCGAGCGAACCATTCAATCCCTCGAAGACATGCTATGTGCTTGTGTCCTTGACTTCGGTCGCAGATGGGATGATCACTTACCTTTGGTGGACTTTTCATACAACAATATCTATCAATCCACCATCGGGATGGCACCTTTAGAAGCCTTGTATGGTCGACCTTGTAGATTGCCACTGTGTTGGATAGACCAAGGGGAGTCATAACTAGTGGGACTAGAGATGGTACGAGCTACCATAGAAAAAGTGTAGATCATCTAGGAGTGGATGAAGACTGCATAGAGTAGGCAGAAGTCGTATTCCGACAAGATCCTAATACCTCTAGAGTTTGAGGATGGTGACCACATCTTTGTACAGGTCTCACCTCAACAAGGTTTATGAAGATTTGGCAGAGGCGGCAAGTTATCTCTGAGATTCATTAGACCATTCCAGGTCCTCAGAAGAGTAGGTGAGATGGCTTACCACTTAGCTCTTCCAACTCAATTGAACCAGGTGAATGATGTCTTTTATGTATCCCAGCTGATGAGATACGTGAATGACCATTATCACATCATCAACCATGGAGATCTAGACGTCGACGATGAGGAAACATTCATGGAGGTTCCAATGGAGATTGAGGATTGACATGAGCGGGTCCTTTGTGGATGGTCGATAACTCTAGTGCATGTTAGCTGGTATCACGAGAACCTCTATGAGAGAACATGGGAGAGAGAGGCTCAGATGTGTGCTCAGTACCCCCACATGTTCCCATTGTTCGAGTTGTAGCTTATGGGGACATAAATCAATGAGGTGGGGAGAATGTAAAGACACGGAAATCCCATGGAATTTTTTAATAGATTGTAATTTATCAAGTATTCTAATTTTGACGGTGGATGATTCTGAGGCCCGGAGTGCTCGGAATCAATTTTTGAAGTTTTATTCTGGTACATTCAGTAAATGTATGAGCAGGTTTTTATAAATTTTGAACTGGTACTCTGAATCATAATATGAGGGCACTGTTGAGCTCACAGCATTAGTATTTTCTTATGAATATTTTCACTTTGACGACAGTGAGTCGAGGATAGATATTAGTTTTTGGATTTTCATTATAAAATATAATAATATAATATGAGAAACACTTTATTTTTTTGAGCTTCCATGTGAGTGTTGGTGGTTAAACTCTACTCATGGGAGTTGGAGGTAGAGCCACCACACCATAAAATCCCATGTGAGTATAAATGAGGTGGGGACCACCCGGGATATTAACCTCTTAAACTCCCCATTAATGTGGAGAAAACTCTAAAGCTTCACATTAAATTTGGGAAGCCTCTTCACCTCCCCTAGAATTTAGTTTTTCCAATCCTCCACAATTAACGGGGAGCCTACCTAGTTAATTAATCCATTTGGAATTGGTTCCAACTCCCCAATTAATACGTTCCAACACACGTGAATTAATGAGGATAATCCTTTTTAATTAAATATTCTCCTTTTGAATTTGATCCAATGAAAAAATAAATTATGTAATCTATTATTTGTCTCAACGAATTCACTTGGGCATATAAAGGGAAAGTTATCAATAAAGAACCTCATCCTCCAACAAAGAACTCCCCCCAATGAAGAATGAAGAATGCCAGTGATGACCATTCTTCGACTTCATCCCAGGACACCTACTAACGTAGAGCGACTTCCACGATCTGACGCAGCTTGGAATTAGATGCATTTAGAGGACATGACAAATGATGATTTTCATCATCTACATTCCATAACACCATCAACAAACGACGAATCAATGGTAGGGGTTTAATTTTTATCTATGTTTGATCTTTCCCATGTTATTACATTATCTCAAAATGAAGAACAAGGGTTTTTGTGCATCATATTGTGAGCCACATGATACCACCCTAACCACTGAAGGTGCAGGACAAACCCACATGGCATGACCCCTCTATCAATCTTGTTTATGGTAATAGTTGGTATGAAAACAAAGTAACGAGGTGATAAAGTCAGCGGAAGACAAGAGACACACTACCCAAGTCCTCCCTGGACTGCGCCGCCCCCGCGGCGCCCCTGTGCTCCCAGCCGAACACCACCTGTCCACGCCGGCCTGAGCCGCGCCGAACTGGCCAGCCCGACCACCTCCTGCATGCCCTTCATGTGGCCATCCCCGAGCCCTTCTACCCTGTCGTCGCCCTATGCGGCCTTTCTGATGCTCTGCTGGCCTGCCCACGCCCTACGCCGCCTGCCACGGCCTACCCGCACCTTGCCCGGTGCCCTACCAGCCTTCGCAGCGCCCTGCCCGGGCCACTGCCCGGCCTACCCGGCCACCCCACCGACATACTCGGGCCGCACCCCAGCTCCTGGCTGATCCTTTCGAGCCACGCCGGTCTCTTGAGTCGGTTCGTGGTATCCCTCGCGGCGTCTCTTGCCGAAGCATCTCAGCATGTGGGGATGCGTCGCCCGAGCCGCACCCCTCACGGTGTTGGCCGAACCGGCCCCAGCCTCCAGGCTGAGCCACCTACGAGTTGAACGCCATGCCGAATCACCCCCGCAATCCTCTGGGACGGGCCCATCAGACCTATCGAACCTAGAGGGCTGACTAGGTCGACCCAGACCGGGTTATCCCAAACTGGATTGGGCCGAGTCAGTTCGACCTTGTAGCACCGGACCTGGGCCCACTACCGACCCCTTTATTTTCTTTTGCCATATCTTTGGTGCCGGATGTCCATTTGAAAAACCGTCAGCAGAGCTGGATTTCATGGAGCGCAATAGTCCCTCTGTGTGTACCCCACTAGAGTTCTGGGATTAGTTAACTTACGGTCAGGTTGGATCATAAACGAATCCAACTGGGCCCTCGGGACTAAAAGGCTAATAACACACAGACCGGGTGGCCGATTGACGCGTCGTCTATTGCCTTGAGACCTCTATGACATGCTGGACTTTTGAGACACTTCTAATTTTGACTTCGTGAAAGTTTGAGTATCAAAGAGTTTCTTGTGAGATGATCTTCTAGAGATGAGTATGCATTTATGCGGGAATATAGTAGCTGGATGAGACATGACAACTGCTGACCTATTCAACTCAGATTGATTCGACTAGCATAGTGTGGAGCGCCTTGGTGTCATGGCAGACCCACGGTGGGGTTCACTTCTATGTGAGCACAGTAGACAAAAAATACTCCACACGCAGAGTACCTCAGCAGGCTATGATGGGGAGCGCCTCTGTTTGACGCGGCATACCCACGATGGGGAGCGCCTCTGTGTGACACGGCAGATCCACAGTAATCGACAAGAGGAGTACCTCATCAGTCCATGTTAGTGGGAAGTACCTCTGTGTGATGCGGTAGTCCCAATATACCCGATAGAGGAGGAGTTCTCTAGAATATGAGGATTTAGTTTGGTATTATCTCTAGAATAAAATCCCATTTGAGATGAGTCAGTAGATTTTTTGTTTACTTCATGATTGAGATGGATTACTGGGTAACATAGGTATATGTATGGGCATATACCTAAGTAAGGTTATCTATTGATTTCATACATTGGGGATTATCTTTGTTGTATTTCATGAGACCTTGAGGGTCTCGGGGTCCCTGCTGAGTATCGTTATACTCACCCCTGCATGGGTATGCCCGCACCTTGGTGTGCTAGTTGCAGATGACAGACATCGCTGATTGAGGATTAGAGTAGCCGGACTGGACGATACCCAGATGTAGACCTTAAGGCGAGTCAGAACATATAGGAGATGAACGTACATGGAGTGATGTGGAGGCTAACTGTACCTACCCTTCAGGTAGGATTTATGGTGGAAGATCCAAGAGCTTCTCTTAACCTTTCAACTATTTTCCCTTTTGGTTGTACTTGTATTTTTTTATTGGGATTGTATTCTGGCCCCTCTACTTTCAGCACACTTTGTAAACAGTTTTACTTAGTTTTTTCTTCTATCTTGTACCTTGTTGTGTGTGTTTTTAGTTATAAAGGAAATGACTTCCCAGTTTTAGGTATTTACACCTTTTGTGCTAGTCGCCAACCCCTGGCCTAGGGATGGCGGGCTTGGGGTAGTCACACACGGGCACCAGGGGACTGGTCGTGACAAGGATATTATTGAATCCTATTCCTTTGATGGAAGTAAATACGATGCAGAGCATTTCATATACTCTTACATGGTCTTAACCACTATGGTTGACTAAATAATACCAATATTATAATTATAAATTAAAACCAGATAGTTAATCATACTATATTATGGTAAATAGATTCATTTTTATGTTTTGATGTATATGTTATAATCATTTCAAACTAATAGTACTATTTTATAACTCTTTATTGGATATATAAATATTTGAAATAAATGAGTTTCATGAATGAATTAAAATGATTTGAATGAACCATTTTTCCCCATGAAACTAGTTGATATAGGTATTAAAAAAATATAATAAAAATTCCCAAAATTTATTTGTAGATTAAAAAACTAGTAATTTTTCGTTGTTTATATGTAGAAGGTTTTCAAAATGGAACAGTTTATGAAAAACTACCACTAATTAAAATAATTTATTTCATAGGAAAGTCACAATTAATAATATAAAATAACCCCTAATTATTATTTTTGTATCCCTTATATATAATTTACAACAAATAAAAAAATATTTCATTTTCCTATCATAGATTCCATTTTTTGTTTTATTAAAAACATAATAATAAATTGTCAGTGGTTAAAACCTCTTAATTTTAAATAAAACCATGGATAATATATCAACTTCTTATTTTGATAGATACGTATTCAATAAATGTATTACATAAAATTAAATATACATGAAATATAATTTTATATAATAAATTAATTTAAATTGAATAAATTAATATATAGCTAAATAATTCTTTTATATTATATTAGGTACCTAAATACAATGGGTGAGAAAGATGTTTCTTGGAAAAAAAATTTGATAGATTTTATAGTAAGTGGATTACATTTGGAGGAAATATAATATAGTTTTTTTTGGAAATTATTATATATGAAATGACTTAATGATCATTATACATAAGTTTTATTTTTTATGTTCTCCATGTTCTTGTATTCCCACATAATTAATGATCTTATTAATGAATTGTAAGTTTATACACTCTTTAGTAAAGTTTAGTGTCTTTAAAACTAATAATTTATCTTATTGATGAACCAAATACAATATGTCTAGTCACCATTAACATAATAAACTCTATTTTCATTATGACCACTATGAAATAACTGTGATTTCCAATGTGATGGACTATCCTATTTGGAATTATCACTTGTTTTAATATTTTATTTATTTTCTTATTGAACAAATTATAAATATATATTTTATATTTTTCATATAGAAAATATTTTTCATGCTTGTGATTACATTATGAAGGTCTTAGATTTATGTCCTTGGTTATTGAATATTTTAGAATGTATCCACCTAGAGTGATTTTTTAAATGTGTTTTTCTAGATGTTTCATGAAATAGCATTCATGAATGTTTAAAAATCCATTAAGGATGTGTAACATGAATTATTGAGGAGTTTATAATAATTTAGGAGATGCTATCTTTTTATTAGATTTTTTTTGTAATGTCATATATGTCTATTGGTAGTTAATATTCAGAGTTACTGAATTCATTAATTTACCTATATATATAATTATCAAAAAAACTAATATGTATGTGTTATCTAATATGGAAATTCATTAATAAAAAATTCACGGAGTCCTCCCTATATAAAGAGAGGTAACTATTCCAATAATAAATATTCATTTAGGCCACACAATATATTTCTAGAAATGGAACAGTCCAATGTGGAATACACAAGGGTCATTTATGCTAGTTGGTTAAAAATGTGAGAAAGGAAGGAATATGTACTATGATACATAAAGTTCTATAAAAGAAAATGAAAGATTCATTCCCATGATAAATGGTGATATATAAAGGGCACAAATCAGATTCCTAAGAGTCACTCCTATTATAATGGGTGAAACGTAAGAGTCATAAGCCTAATACTTCAAGGACATTTCTATCAAATAATTCAAGAGATAAAATTTATTATTAATCATAAGATATTAATTATAATGAGACGAGTAATAATCTAAATTATATAATATATCACAAGGAACAATATATATAGTATTTAGTTGTGGATGTTTTAACTCTACTGGAATGACTGACACACTATGAAAAGTATTTTGTGTATTTTAGTGGTTCTTTTTGTTTATAGATTTTATTTCCCTTTAAAAATATCATACCATAATTGAAAATATGAATGAATTAATGATTAAACTATGGTTTGATATCACGTCATTATTTTTTTCTAGATAACAACATATAATGGTATCATATAAGAGATAAATAGATGAAAATATTATAATGATTACAACCTCACAACATATTTAAATATTGAGAAAATATTATAGAATCAAACATCAAAATGCATTGAGTTAAATTTCTGATAAAATACAAATTTCATCTAATAGAATTTGGACAAAATTATAGGGCATGAATAAAGGGGTCTTATCAAAATATAGATAATTAATATTTTTGTTAATAGATTAAAATAATAAAATAGAATAAATTTGAATGATTTGAATTTATTTAATTAGAAATATTTTTACAAACAATTATCACTGATGTGTTCAGTTGTGAAAGTTGGTATATTTATTTGTAAATTAAATAAAGTGGTAAAATCAAGAAGAATAAATATTTCTCACCAGCATCATTAAATTATAAATTAATATGGAAGGATAAATAATAAGAAAATGGATTCCAAAACTATGATGATAAGTTATAAAATTAATAAGGGGGTATTATGAAACTATCTCACTAAAAATTCATGGAGTTTATAAGCTACATGTTTGTTAAGAAAATTAATACACCACTTCTAGAATAAAATTACTGGTGGATGATAGAGATTTTGAAAAAAACAATTGGAGATGTAGTGATCTATCTAAGTGTTTAAAATCACTAATATATTATTATTCTAAAGGATTTAATCCTAGAGGTTGAATGCGACTTCTATAAATTATAAATTAAATGATGTTTACCTACTCTTTCAATGCATCAATGATTCGTGTTCGCAATGCAATTTTGATCATTTATTATAATGTTAATGATCACTAACCCAAAGAGAATGAATATTTTTTATAGAAAAAATTTTTAACTATAGAAGAATAATATAAAACACTATTTACTCTCTTTGACAATGGTTTCATATATAGATATCATGAAAAAGATATCTATATGTATGAACAGAACTACATAATTAAAAAAACAAAAAATTTGGAACATTTTTCGGATGCTAAAGGATTTAATATGGTTTTAGGAACATTATCCAACATAAAATGCAAATAGGTTACGTCATGTAAATCCTCACCCACCAAGTATGAAAAAATTCTAAAAATATATGAATCAGATTCCAAAATATGTTAAAAAAATAGTAATACTATATAATATGTATGAATAATTTTGGATTCCACTAAATGAGTCTTCTATTAAAATATATTATAAGGTGAACATTACCATGGTGGAAATGAAAATATGAAGAAAACCACTCAATTATAATAAAATATTGAATTGGATTTTGAAAAACATACCAACACATTTCAACAAGAATGTCTCTGTTCTCAATGAAAAAAATATATTAATGATGGATAGTTATCATAATAAACATATTGAATTAGATATAAAAAATCATGAAACATATTCCTTGTGAATGAATAATTATTAGGATTTAGTGTTTAAGTATATTTAAATTATATTGAAGGATGAAGAAAAGGATAAGAATGATCATCTGTGGATGCCTTTTTCTTCCTAAAATCTAAATAGTGAAAAAGGAATATTTAAATGCTTGATCATACATTTATTCATTTTATGGGAAAATGTTTATCATCTCATTATATGTAGTAAGAAAAAAATTATTCTAAAAGGATTAATATGAATAACCTGTGATGAATACATCTACTAGTGGGAATTAAAAGACAAGTTCACTAATGAAATTCCTCAAAAATAAGGACTATAATTCATTAAAACATGTCATTTTAAAGAATAATACAATAATAATTAATTGAGGGTCGTAATGATCTAAATTAGGAAGTATATGTGGCTATCATAGACAAGTCGGAATCAGATTATATTGATGATGATTGAGATATTATTACAATATGAGTGGACATCAAAGATAAAATAATTTTTTTATGAAATAAATTTTTTATAGAATAAAACAAATAAATACTAAAGATTGGTATATAAAGGTAATAAAAATATATTTAGTGGTATGATGAAGGAAATTCTATGTTAAAGGATGAAATTGAATGACCCATGTCTTGAAATCTAGGATACTCAATTGAAAAAATTCTGATCAAGCATAAATATAAATATAGTTCTATGTTTGTAGATGTTTGTAATGATTATAGGAATGTTTATGTACAAATAAATGAGTATATCAAATCCAATGTCATGGAGATGAAATGAAGTCTCAATGATCAAGATAGTTTTTGATCTCCCTGTATGGACTGGGTAAGTTAAACTATACAAGATTCTAACATAACTATGTAGAAACTCAGGGTTTCAACATAAAAGGTATATATTTAAAAAAAATTATGAATTTTTAATAAAAAAGAAAAATATATTATGAGGATTGATTAAATAAAAAAAGTAATGGATAATTATTTGAAACCACAATAACCTACACCTAAGAAGAATATTTTCCTAAATGATTCATAAATAACCAAAAAATTTTACTTGTGGATCAATAAAAAATGAAATAATACACCATGAATTAATTTTTTTTGGGAATATGGGCTACGAAAAATATCATTGTAACATTGAAAATGAGATTCCAATTTTCAAGAGGAACATATAGAGATGTGGAAAATTTCCCAAAATTATTTTTTAATGAAACTTTTTAGAGTGATTTTTTGGACACACATCCATAAAATTTACATCAATGATATACAAAGGTTGTCGATATGAGATCTAAAAAACTCATCAGTTGGAATCATCATCTAGTTGGTTGAAAACTCATAATCAATTTCATGATCTATAATATGGTATATAATCAATGAATTCAGATGTGAAAAAAACATTTTCACTATCAATGGAATAAAATTGCAAAACATGGATCATGAATGGAAAATATCAGAAGAAAAATTATGATTGAAAGTATTTTAAATCAACTTACTAGGATAGAATGTGAATTATTGATAGTGGATGAAAATTAAATATTATGAAAAAAATATCATAGCACATGAATCATGTAAAACAAATAAGTTTTCATTAATTTTGTAAATTATATAGTTTTATAGATTATTTTGTTTAAAAAATACAAAATTATATCCAAATATATGTAGCGAGTGGATGTCTCGGTGGTTATATGTGTTTCTAATAAGTTATTTTATAAATGATAATTATGAGAATAATGGAATTTGGTCAATTTAAATCCAAAGTCATGAGTAATAAAATATATGGGTGGAACATTTTTTATGAAAGGATTGTGCATTAAGGAAAATCTCTATAACATTGATGGAAGATAACAAAGATTTTTTCTATTTATGGAATAATAGAATTTTTTGTTGCATAGAAACATAAGAAAAAATTTCCTTTCTATATTTTGTAAGGAATAAAGTATCTCATGGTAAAATAAACTCTCATATGTTCCAACTCACAAGATTAATTCATACATAAAGGGGGAATCATATTAAAGGCTTATAAACCAAAAAAAATCTAGATTGATTTTTTGATTTTTTTTAAAATAATTCCCATGGGCCAATATCATCCAACTATATTTACATGAAATGTTATTTTTTGATTTATCTTGATGATTATAAAAATATATAATTAATTCTGGTAATATCTCATAGAATTTATTTGTTTAACGGTATTAAAAAATATTTGAGGTTGAGAGAGAAGTTTCCTTGGTAAAAAAATCTCATGTTATGGCCTTATAATGGTATTGGATTTCCGTAATTTTCAAGTCGAGGAATATGTCAATAATCTTACGATAAGGACACATGATTTAGTGGTAAATTATCATATAAAATTTTAACATTAAAACAAATAACCATATTATCAACAACATGGACTAGAAAATGCTCAATGAGAATGATTTAATAGAGGTATATTAGAAGAATATTGTTATTACATCATTTTATACATTTAACGTTAATTTTTTGATAATTAATTAGAAGGAAATACCATAAAATATGAGGTATGATAAGAATTTAATAATAAATTACATACATAATTTCTAAATTAAATAAATTATTTTAAAAAAAGATATAAAATAGAAGGACTTAAATATCAATGGGTGTATAGAAATTTTTTAGATATTCATCCAAAAGAATTTCATAAAAATGATAAAAAAATATATTATATAATTAATTGAATGTTAATATTTTCATCTTTTAGAAAAATATAATAATTATAATTATAGGCTGTAGTTTTTGTCAGAAAATATTTGTGAAATTTTATATGAAAGATATGATGATCCAATTTTCATATAGGGAGATCTTGGGGATGAAGTGGATTCAGAAAAAGGCCCTGATGATGAATAAATTTAACTAGTCATAAATTCTATAAGGATGGAATGTATAATGAATAATATTGAAAAGGAAATATCATTGTTGATTGGATAGCTATAGAAAAATTAAAATGGAACAAGATACTGTGAAAAAAAATTCTCCTTTATCTCATGTAGAGATATATGTTTTGAAGAGGAATATAAATATATAAATTGAATCAAAAAATAAATGAAAATATTATCCAAAATTAGAAGAAAAAACTGTGGTAAATTTTATCGAGGTTGTAATGTAATAATGATATCAAATCCATGTAGTTGTTTTATAAAGAGATCAATGAATATGAGAAGGTGAATCAAAATATTCCTCATAATATTAACATGGGATATTATAAAATTTACATTGTTGGTGTTGATAAGTGATTTTCCCTCATCAAAATTTTAGAACCCATTAAACTATTTCATATCAATTCAATGAATGAACATGATCTAAAAATGGATTCCATACCACCATTAATTAATGGCGTACTTGGGGTTAAAGTGTACAACAAACAACTAGATGAAAATTTTTGTTTATGTAGAAAAGATTAAATCATGATGATTAAAGAAAGTGTTTTATAGGTTGATTCAAGAACCAATAGACTTGTATTATAGTCTTGATAAATACTTTTAAAACATTGGAATCTATCGATGAATAGATGAGAAAAAAATCCTACCGAAAAATTGAATGTTCAAATGAATTTAGTTCTTTTTTATCTAGATTTTATACTTTTTAGAGGAATTATTGAATCACAATTTAAACTGATTTTGGACTCTATATGATGTGAGTTCATGATATCAAATATTATAGTGCTTAATTGTTTATATGATTTACTAGAGACTGAAAAATTAGTTGGAACATTCATTTATCAATAAAGATATGTTAAATAGATAGTCGTGAGGATTGGAATTGAAAATTTAAAGGTGATGAAAAACATTGGTGGGTACCTAGATGAAATATTCAAGAGATGAATATGGAATAAAGATTGATGTAACAAAATATAAGAAAATAATTGGAATATTAGTACAAATAAAAATTACACAAACAATCAATTTGTTTAAGAATTATAAATCTACAAAATTACAAATTTTTTATATAGATGTCTATATGCTATTGGTGATGTGGATTATCCACTATATAAATAGAATGGTGGATTTTGTGTTGTTTTATTAAGAAAAATCACAACATTGTTTGTTGTGACACATAAATATAGATTAAGATAGTTTATTATAAGGTAATTGGATTACATCACGTGGTTAATTCTCACTTAAAGATTCTATTATTTCTTGGATGAGAAAGAATGAATATTGTATTTCACTAAGAAATATAGAAATGTAATACATTTTTCTCTAATCAAGTGTTTACTCTATATGTATAGATTAATTATTAGTTTAAAGATATTAGACATGATATAAGAGAATCCATTCCATTCAAGTTTAAAAAAATGAGTTATTTAATAAGTAGTATAAATATTATGAATTATTCAATGATATATAACATCAATATGAATTAACAGTTAATATTGTTAAATATTGGGGATAGACCCATTTATCTCTTTGATGTGGGTTCTCTCCCACATCAAATAGCATAAAATGTTATTAGTGGTGGCAATGCGATTAAATGATTCCAGTAATTTATAGTCAAATATTATCATACATTTAAATTTAATACATCAAGAGGGATCTCTTTACCAAAATTATGATGTTCCATATCATCACTTCATTTTAAAAAAATCTATTTTTCTCATAGTCTAGGTGATCCTGTCCCAAATATATGATGTTTCTACCCATTTTCTCAAATAAAACGCACATTGTTCAAGGGTGAAGGTTTTAAAGGGTCTTAGGATCATCAAGATGTTATGTAGAATATGAATACCATGGATTATTTGGGTGGTTGAGTTTTATTTGGATTTATCTCTCAACGGTTAATTATTGTAGTAGAGGAACTTATCCACCCTCTAAAAATAATATTACTACCAAAACCACCGTTATAAATCCCCATTTTTGGTCTATCCTGTTTGTTTTATAGAGGTTTTCACTTTTTTATGTTGTATACTTAGTGATGGATAGATATAGTGTGATCATATTTGTGTCATCTTTTGATGTACATCCCATGATTAATGTTTAGTTTCAGGGGTCATTTACTTCCACTGTAGTGTAGGTTATATACCCTCAAGTAAATGGTCTTTAAAATAATTTTTTCAGTAGTTTTTGTTTTATGACAATATTTATAATGGAATGATTATCATGGTTATATTGGGGATATTATCTAGTGATGATTTGTTGTTGGTTGGTTTTTTCAGGGTTGGCTTTAATAGTAGTTATTATGTTCTTGGACAATATCACATCTAATATTTTTCATTGATATCAATGTAATTTTCTATCTATATTATAGTAATGATATTCAATTAGTATTATGTTTTTTATTTTTGAATAATTATTTTTCTTTATAGTATTGATTACTGTTTCATGATGGTGAGGATAGTGTAACATTTGTTTGAAGAGTTCATTGTAGTTTTATTTATTATGATGGTATACTTTTATTTTATGATATTTTTCAATAATAACACAGGGTTTTTAATGAGAATGTAATATTGAATGTGATAATGAGGTTCATTTAGTCAAAAAAGAGTAATTTGGGTAATGTTTTTAGTGTTTTCCTTGAGGAGGGTCATGTAAGAATTTACACAGGGATTGAGACATTAAACCACTATCCTTCTATGTAGTTCATAATGGTTTTAAAAAGAATGTTTATTTTTTGATTAAAGGATATATTTTTAATTTTTTCTATTTTTTAAATCATGTTTTATAAGATTTGATGAATATAGTGTATTTTTTCACAGAATAATATATTGTACACTTGATGACAAATATTCTATTGAAACTTGATTTTGAGTGGCATTGATTGGATTTTAGAGTCCAATCATATCCATAATAATAGATGATTTATAAAATGTAATCCCACCCCCAAATAGAATTTTCTATTCATATTAATGTATCCTAAATCTCATGAATTACATTATTTTAATTTTTATAATCTCTTATTAACATTCATAAGGGTATTCTTTAGGTTTCTGAAAAATAGTGGAGATTCCTCGAATATGTTACATAGGGGAATTTGAGAGAATAAATCAATCAATAATAGATTTATGATAGTATTCATTCCTTTTCTCAAATAGAGATATGTCACATGCTTCAAATGGGTTATTATTGTAATGATTGTTTTTAGAACATTGGAGAGTATTTGAGTGCTTATTTTGGGAGATGAGTACACTGTTAGAGTTTCAAAGAGATATAATAGCAAAAAAAATATTTTCATTATGACTTTTCATTTTAATATTGTTTCTGATAGCGAGATTAAAGCTTATGGAATTGGATTTAATTATTACATATTTAATAATAAAAAAATTTATGGAATGAGGATTAGAAATTATTTTCAATATATATATATGTTAGCATTCATTTTTTATAATTCAAGTGACTATAATATTTTAGGTGTTTTCAAATCACCTAAAGTGTTATATTTAAAAAAAATCCCCCAGGGGACTTTTGGGTTTTTTTGTTTGACAATATTTCTAAATGAACCCTTATGGTAGTTTAAACAATATTCATGGGATGTGTATCAATATGAATAGTTATATTTTTTAAAAAATTATAAATATGTTATTTTTTGATAATATATAATATATTTTTGAAAATGTATATCCATTATGGTAACCTAAATATAGTTTTATTGAATTCAAAAAATTCACAGTATATATGAAGGTCACCAGGATAATATGTAATAGTATTCTTGGAATGAATTTGAAAAATGGTAATTAAATAATAGTCTCCAAATATTTATAAAGATAACTTTTCCAATTCATAAGATTCATACCCTATACACATGTAAATACTAGAAAATGAAATGTCAACATGAAATATATAAAGGTCAAATCATCTAGGTGATTGAAAATAAGTAAAAGTCGTGAACATGAATTAGGATACGTATTGGTCATCAACCTAATATATACGAACCATTCCCATGATAATTGGTGACACATATGGGTCATCAACGTGATATTTTATAATCGTTACCTTGATACGGTTTGATATTTAAGGGCCATCAACCAGATATATAAGATTCTTATCTATGATTTGAGTTGATATGTGATGGTTAATATCAATTATAGAGTATAACTGATAATGAGGCTAGACACTGTCAGTGATATACAAAATATTATAATGAATGATTGATGGAGTTGTAAATTTTGAATATTTTCACACCATGGGATGGATTTATAATATGTGAAGTAGATCAATGCCACAATTTGTAATATAGACGTATGAAAGAGTGATCTATGGTTTGAGATCACAAAATAGAGATCGTCCAAGAGAATAATATACAACTTTTTTTCAATGTTGTGTTGATATTATTGTGATACGGATTTTCATTCAATGGAATGTTTTAATATCAATAGGATATTAGAGTACCACAATTTAGTCAATACAGACTTAAATATAAGAGCATTTGCATATTTCATGGATCTGATTATTTAAATGCCACACATTGAAGAAGTAGTTCATATTGTGATAAAGGTAATAATATATTTGTTTAAAAGTTTAAAATACTATGATTCAACATGATGATTAGTGATTTGACTCAATGTAATTATAAAAATTATAGAATAACTATACATAATAGTTTTAGGTAAAAAAGTGATACATATCTTTCAAAAATAGTAAATGAAGATAGATAAGAATATTCATTGATCATTATCATTAAGTGGTCATGTGAAGAGAATAAAATAGAAACTATATAAATAGATGGAAATATAGAGAATAATAATAATGATTCAGTGATTTCATTGGAATGTGAGAAAAAGAAGAAGAGAGTCCATATAGGCTATCACATTTAAAATCCACATAGTTTATCAAGTGTATAAAGGTGAAGTATATTGACATTACTCTTCTATGTAAACTATCTATTTATTTAAGGAGATAAATTAAAACACACATTGAGATGTAGTGAAATGTTTAATTGGATGGAATCATGTATTTCTTTGTATTGTGATGCTTCAAAACCTAGATGATCAGTGAGATAAATATAAATTATAATATAAAATTAAAGTGTTTACATTTTCACAAGCATTATCACATCCCTATTAAAGTATTCTTGTAATAGACTAGTATTCATGATCTAGGTAAATTGATTATAAAAATCTATATATTTTTCACTTCATACCAGTTTTGAGGGATATTCTTCCTAATAATGGTGGGACAAGATCATTGTTGAGTTTTTTTGAATGAACTACATATCTTAATTCACCACTCTAAGGGTATTAACCTTTCTCTTCACCCAACCTAAACTCCCTACCACAAAAAAATCTATTATAATCATCTGCACTCCTGGTATCACCTATTTCTCATTGATATATACATACTAAAAATAATATATAACCCAACTATGATATTGACTCAATGGTTAAAATTTAGTACATATTTTAATAAATTGTATTTATTTCTTTTATAAAATATACATGGACCATTTAAAAATAATATTAAATATACTTTTTAAATGATAATAAATCCATTATTTCCATATTTATATAATATATAAACATTAATAACATAATTTTTATTTGATAATACACTATAATTAGTACTTTTTCTAGCCATATTACTCTTTTGAAAATAGATATTTGATTTATAGATTAATCATTGTAAACACGATTTAAAAATAAAATTATAATGAATTAATTATGTAAATTTTATTTCCACCATAAAACCAAGACTAAAATAAAATTACTTTGATTTTTTATGTATAAATAAATCTCAACAATATGATAATGAAACATACATGATATCTAGTTCAAATTTTGTATTGGGTGTCATGAGAATATCTACTATTAACATTATATCACCAATAATACACATAGTTTGGTGAGATTTTGGGATCCTAATGATTTCTATATTAGATAGGTATTAAATAAATAATTGAGCCATTTATTTACAAATATACCCGTAAAAATTAAAATCATTTGTAAAACATCATTTTTAATTTTTCCTATCAATAGAATCATAAAAATATTAATTCGAGTAATTTCATCTCAAATGTATACAAATTCGATGTAGGATATCACCCAATAGATGAATGATGATGTGTAATATACAATTAAAAAATAATATTGATATTAATGTATTTATTGAATATAAATTTTCACTAATTGTTTTCAATAGATATAATCCTATATTGGGTGAAAAACATATTTAGATGTGCATTTTTGTAAAATAATAAATTCATAAAGATTCTGTGTAATGAATTTTAATGCATAATATAACCTACACACATATATATTAAATAGATCATCAAACAATGGAAATCATTTGATTTTAAACCATATTACATTAATTCATTCATGAATAAAATATTAATGATAATTAATTAACACCCATTATATTAACATTATTTTACTATTATAGTTGAGAAATTAATATTTCACTTTAATATAAGTTTTATAAGATGTTGAATTAAATAAAATGTGTTATATCCTTCACCCATTACTATAATTTCTTTATCCCAACACTAATTATTTCTATAATTTCCTTGATTCCATATTTGGGCTTGAATTTTTCATTTAGTCACATTCTAATAACACCATCACATACAATTTTTTTAATATAAATGTTTTCTATAGAATATCTGATATATGAACACATTTAGGAATGAAAAGTAATTAATAATTATAGTGTTTTTCTACATAAAACTGTATTTTATTAAGAAAGGTCAATAAAATTTATTTTACTGATAATTTAAATTATCAAATTAATCATTAGTTATTAATGGAGAAGTTGGTACAATTTTTCTAATTTTCATGAACGTGATTTTTTCCAACATCTGTTTTAATATTGTTATGTTAATAACTCATGTATTCAATGTAAAATAATCTAAAAATAAATATTGCATTCAAAAAAAATATTCATTATATATATAAGAACCTGAACACAATTTCATTTGGTACAATAAAAAATTACCTATTCCATAAATCTATTAATCATAATAAAGAACATAGCTCTCACTGAGAGCATCAGAAAACATAAAAACCATAATTCATTTTAACATAGATCTTCAGTTAATATTATGAAATAAATTTCAATATTATTACCAAGTTATTTCGGCCATAAAATGATCTTATATATGAAAAAATAAATACACTTTGATTATTAAAAAGACAGTAAGTAAAATTTGTTAAAAACTGAAATGTACTATGATTGTTTGATTATATACCATAATTATTCATTTCAACCATATATATTTCATTAATATTGTTTGTGTCTCATTTCCAAATTTTATGTGCTTTTGATCAAATTTTTCTTATTTTGAATAATTTACATGGTGTCTAAGTATATTATCTTGAATTCAATTATCCCCATGATATGGTAAATATCAATTATTATTAAAATGTTTATATAGGTTTCAAATTCATGTAATCATTTTAATTTACCATAAAAATATCAATATAATTGATTAGTTTTCCTTATATTGAGACTCATCACACTATTATATATTTCATAAATTGTTGTTATTTAAGAATTGATGTAATTATGATATGAAAATACCATTTCCAAGATTATAACCATGGAAAATAGTATCTATTTAGCATTATATATTTGAAAATGAAGATCATTATCATCAAATAACATATCATTCAAGAGAGATAAAAAATTTATAAAAAGGATCCATTCATCCATTTCTTTATTTCTAGTTATATAGCCTTATTCCTTTTCATTAAATGTTAATTTGGTATAAGGGTTATATAATTTGACATTTATAGAGTTTTTTTACCTATCAAAATTTTAGGTAAGTATAAAAATTCATATTCAATCATCATTTTCATTTCCTCTACATGTTCTATGTTATCTTATACACATGTTTTATAATCAGGTGGGATGAAACTAATAATGTTTTATGAATAAGTGGGAAAAATATTTCATCCAATTTTTTAGAAAAAACATACTATTAAGATCGATTTTAAACAATATTATGCATTCTTCTAATTTATTTAAACAAATTCTTCTTCAGTAATAAAAATGTAAACATCATATAAAATTAAAAAATGTCCAATTTCATGATATTTTGAAAATATAAATATTACTTTGATTTTATCATCATATTACATATATTTTTGATTTTATGTTACCCCTTTTCATTTTTTATATATTACATGTTTCTATAACCTTGAACATATTAATGTTAAAAATTTAAATATTTTCTTACAACATGTTATTAATTATCAAAATCAGAATCATATCTTATAGTGACCCCCAAATTTTTTAACATTTAGCATTAACAGAAAATTGAAACAAAAAAAAATACAGTTAGAATTCATAGATTCAAATATATATATATATATATTCACATTTATATACATAAAACCCCCCAAACATATATATTTATTTGTGTGTGTGTGATAATTGCATGTTCACAGACACATATAAAAAAATAAATTTTATAATTAAACATGCAGATGTAGACACAAAAATAAACACATACACACACACATACAAACATATATATGAGATAATTAAACACACAAAGACACACACAAACACAAACACACACTCACACTAGTGATAATCATAGACAGAGAGAGAAATGTTGGACAATCAAATATATATATATATATATATAAACATAAAAAAATAAATATTTTATAATAGATATATAAACATTTGAATTTAAATTTACATACATACATTCATCCACACAAAAAGACATACACACATGTGATAATTACATATATATTTAGATAAATTATATTTAAATATTATAATTACAAATATATAAATATAATAAAATTAAATTAAATATAAAATCCATAAACACAAAAAAATTTACATGTATATATATTATGGAATGTAGATATACATATATCCCAATAAATACAATAATATTAAAAAATTACATGTAAAACATATGAAACATGCACATTTAAGAGTTATAATCAACATGACCTACTATTTCAATATAAAATCATTGATAAAAAGTGATCCATACCCTATTTGATATAGTAGGGTTGGGTAGTTTGAAATGGAAAATATAATAAGAAGATAATTAATGATATTGATGAAATATAATCTAGATTCCAAATATTAATTCGTACATGAAATTTCATTTTTATTTTATATTTCAAATAATCAACTTTTTAACTAGGTTAAGAGGGAACTGTTACTACATCCTTTAGTCCTATTGACCTAAAGTATAAATAATCTAGATTTACCACCATTAATGCCCTGTGACCCACATAATAATGTTGTAGGAACCTATGTTACACTAAAATAATCAATATATCATGGCTATATCACCCTCCATTGTTGTAGCTACCCTTCCTACATCATGGGTTCTTAATCCCCATTTCTTTACTTGATCACCAAAACATTGTATTCTTTATGGAATCTTTATGGTCAAGGATACCCAATGGTTCTTCTCTACAACACATTCTACAATTCATTCCCCACAACATTGTCCACTTTCTAGAATCATGGTTGTTGTCTTGCATTATCCCCACCATCATTTCCACCATGGTTTCGTCATGAAATTACCTGAAATTGGGGGGCTACCATGGCTTTAAACATATTCGATGAAGTACTACCAGGGTTCCTTTACTACTTTTAAAGGACCCTAATTTCTATGTTTATTGACAATTTAAAAGAAATTCATTTTCAAATAATTCTTTCATAGTACTTAAAAACTGATATATATTAAATAGGGTATTTATTCGTTTTATTTTTTGATATAAAAAATTATACACCTTCCGATTCATATTTTAAAAATGGATAAATTGGCCACATTTTTCCATTATAAATAAGCACTAATAGTATAAAAAGATAGAAAGAATAATTGGTCTTAGAAAACTTACATGAATTGAACAAGTGATGTTTCATCTAGAGATAAATGAATTCAACACATGACATTGATATGTAACATATTATTATATGTACTTTTAATATATATATTTTCTATATAGTTATAACTTTATAATTTTATAAAAATCCATAAATAATTTTATTTATTGATTTAATATAAACAAACCCTAAAAATATATTTTTTATATAAATTATATTTTTATATATGTTTAATATTATTATATATATGTAATCTACCAAAATTATTGTTTAGTAATTTTAATTTTAATCATAAATAAAAATATATATATCTTAAATTATTATTATTTTTAATTTTTAATTTAATATAAATTATATTCTAATATTAAAATTTTAATATTATTTATATATCATCATATTATTATATATTGGCTTGTCAAGTAATTTATTATTATTATAATTTATTTTTTATTTCAGTTCAATAGGTATTTAAATTTATTGAAACATATATTTAAAATTAAAATTATATTTTAAAATTAATAAAGATATATTTATAAATGTATATACGTATATGCAACAAATTATACATAGCATATATATTGAATTATATAAAGTATAAACATAATATATTTCATATAAATATGCATTTTCATAATAAAATTCTATAAATAAACTACACACAGAGAGAGACACACAAAAAAACATTATAATTCCTTTCTATGTTTTTCAATACTTAAATTTTTTTAATTTCATATGATTTATCTTAATATATTATTATTCTAAAAGGAAAATAATATAAAAATTCCACATTGAGAGGGTTCCCCCAAAGAAAACATAATATAAATTTTTTTGAATATAAATAATCATTGATTAGGGATGTGTTCTTTTTAATTTTAATAGAGTATTCATTTAATATATATTTTAAATTTTATGGGACCATTGTTCTCACATGGGAAATTTTTATATAAATACTTCAACAGTTATTATAAGACCATTTATGATAGTTTGGTCCACCTAATCATTAATTGATAGTGGGAGTTGGGTGATCTTGTTTTTTGAAATTATTTTCAGTAGGTCGGTTCTAATAAATTGAATTACATATTTGTTTCCTAGAGTTAATTAACTTGTGATGAGGATGCTTAAGTAACATTTATGTTCCAAATCATTTAACTTTTTTCCTTCAACATATTTTACATAATTAAATTTTTTTGAATAATCATTATTAAAATATGGTTTTATTTTAAATATCCCATTTTAAAATTGAATCATTTATGTTATTAGTATTAAGGGAATTTATTTCCTCTATAAAAAATTATCATTAAAAATCATTATTATATAGTTTATAAAGTAATAATGTTAAGAGAATATATAAAATACACACTTATATAGTTACCTATATAAGTGGTTCTTACAATATATATATATATATATTCATATATTGATCTTCATGTGTGGTAAAGATATAAATAATTGAGTTCGAATATGGATTTATTCAAATTAGGATCTAGGTTGTTGTGTTCCTAAAAGTCAACAGAGGATGCCAACGTAATAATCCTTGATTAATATTTTGTTTTGTTATTTTACAAATATTGGAGTCTATTTAGATTTCTCTTTACCTTTTTGTATTGTTTTTCATGAATCACATAAATATTGATTCATATATTTGTTAGTATGTAAACTATTTATTAATTTTATTGTCATATGATTTAATATTATATTTAAAAAATGAAATATAAATTATGATTTATTTGTTTGGTATTTTATGAAAATATTTTTATATTTATTTATATTAAAATATATTTATTTTATTATGAAAATCAAAATTGGTTAAACATCTTTTTTTAAAGGAAAAAGTATCACAATGTTTTCACATGGATTGATTGCATAGTAATTCATCTAGAAAAACCTACAATGTTGTTTCACTCACCCCATGATTGAAGATATTAGTTTATATGAAAATTATTTTGATATTTATTTTTAGGTTATGGTTAGTGTTTCTTACATGGAATATATATTTTATTAGAGTTTAGTTGTTGGAATCTAGTGGAGGATGGTTCAGTGGTTCTATTTTGGGTAGTAGGAATGATTGTTGTGATTTTTTATTTGGATTTTTATTTATATATTAATTATATATATTCATTATTTCATTGAAATGTATTTGTATTTTGTATTTAATATACAAATATATAATGGAATGGTGTCTTCGATAAACACATGACCCCATGTTGAATAATGTTTTTTTTTCGATGTCTAAAAGACACTAATGTGATGTACTATTATCATTAGGGAAATCCACATTCCTGTGACCTATGATGAAAAAAATCAAAAAAACTATATGGTCACCCTCCTTAAGAATAATACAAACTCACTAGTATATTCAAGATACATCCATTTAAATGGCTATTCGTCGTCCTCCAATATTTATTTAAATAATTCTTATTCCAATATTATGTTGAATTATATAGTTTGTGATTGAATACTATATTAATTTTATTTACAGTAAATTCAACTTTTCAACTACATTAAAATTTGAATCAAAATCTACTGAGAACACCATTAACATAATTAGTGGTAAAAGTCACATGTTAAATAACAATTCATTGATATTGAATTTTAGTTTTATCTTAATTGATAAATAAACAAATTATACAAAATGTTTAATATACACACAAAATTATGATTCTACCCTATTCCAAATCAAGAAATCACAATATTTATTGAAATTTTTTTACTGTACCCAATAGTTTTATATAAATTTTCTTTGCTGGTTTTGGTTTGACCCTTATGAGCTTACCCTCAGGAACAGCAAAAGCGCTGCTTGTTGGTTCAGTTCTGAGGATGATTTTTCGGAATTTAAGGAGTCGGTCTATCTATTTCTGGTGCTGGTGATGGATGAATAGTTCCCAGCCGGACAATAATGCTTTGTCTCAGCATTTCTGATACAAAGGGTGTTAACAATTTTGTAACTATGCTTTAGTAGGTTTATGTTTCCATATAACATGTTTACACTTTAGACTACTGTGGTATTCAGATTTTTTTAGTAGGATGTGATGTTTACCATCCATTTGAATGTTTTTACTCTCAATGCCTCTTTTTCTTCGGTTGATGCAAGGGATGTTGTCAATGATGAGTATAATCAGGAGGGATCTGGTTCATCATTTGCTGCTCATTCTCCATTGAATAAGACATGATATTTTTCCACAGTGTGGACCCGAGGGTGACATCTAAGAGGGGGGAGCTCCTCTTGGAAGTGTTCAAATCTATTTTTGATATTTGAAGGCTTTATCTTGGATATCTTGATCAATAAAGACTGGATGGAAGCTGGTGCTCTATTTGGGCAATTTGTGTCTTGTAATCCTTGATTTTGGAGCTGTGTGTGTTTTCATTTTTATAAAATTTTCTCGGTCAATGGATTTGGTTTTTGCGAATCCATGGGTCACATTGTTCTTCCAATAATTTTATATAAACAAATTTTTACTCATAGATCATTAAATATCTTCTTGTAGGATTTCTTTTATCATTAACTCACATCAATTATTTTTTTTCAAAGTCCCTTCAATATGTATTTAAAAAATTCAAACAATGATAATTTATGGTTATTAATAAATTATAAAATTTAGTTTATCCTATTTGAAAAATAAATATATTCTTAAAAAAAACCCCACCCTTGAACATAATATGATTATACTTACATATCCATAGTTACATATCTACATCTCATTGTTTTTCTCAAATCCATTTACAACCAATTTATTGGACAAATAAAATAATAAATATCAAAATCTTGAGTTAATATTACATATTATCATATCTATGTTCAAGAATACATTATCTCATCATATGAATTTTAAAATTATAAGAAAAAAACTCACCATCCAAGTCACTAGTTATGTATATTATTTGAAATAAGATTATGAATATAAAAATTAATGTATTTCATCAAAATAAAATCAAATATCATGAAATAATTCACATTATAATTCTATTTTTAAATGGATTAAATTATTTTACTCTAGTATTTCGTTTAGATAACACAATTCTAATAGAATACAATAAAAATAATGTTTTGTTACAAACAATTATTTAAATGATTTTAAAAATCGAGAATCACATGAATGCTTTTTAAAATCCAATCCTAATTAATTATATCATTTTCAAAATATATGTACATATACATACTATAATTCCATGAGTATAATAATTAATTAATATATACTCATATTAACCCATCCTTGGCATAAAAACATATATATCACAAGAAAAATAAATCATTCAATATACTTTCAAATTGGTGGTCTAGATCAAACTCACCTGAATCTGAAATTTCACTATAAAGTGGTCAAACATGAATTTTTATTGGAAATTATGAAACCCCAAACATACTAATAATTTTAATTAATAAATAGAAAGTTTTTATCTAGATCAATTGTATATTTCCCAAATATTGATAACCCACAAGATACCAAAGATATGTTCACCACATGGCCTCAAGAATTATCTATAATATTTAAATTAATGAAAGTACCTTTAAGGGATGAAAATATTACTTTAGGGAATAATGTACCCCCATATAATAAAAAATTATCATCTATATGAAATTTGATGTAGCTTATCATTAAAACCAAAATAAAAGTTTATCAGAAATTTAATGTGGAATAGAGTGCATTAAAAAAAACTATACCATTATTTGGGAAACAACAAAAGGAAATAAATAAATTGAATTCGAGTCCATTATGTACCATCCAAATACCTATTTGACATGTGTCTAGAAACAAACCAATTTCTTCATTATTGGTATTTAAATCATTTCTTACTGATTTTTAGAAAAGTATTCTCTATTCAAATAATAATATATCCAATGTTTTGTACACACTGAGTTATTAATGTAGAATTGAGTAAAATATTATTTAGTTATATTTCATTACATAAGTTGTTTGAATCCATGTTTTTGATATATAAATAATTTACTAATGAGTTTATTTTATAAAATAAGATTATTTTTTAACTCTAATATATTATTAATAAGATTATATAATTATAATATTATTTTTTAAAAAATTCAACCAATAATGAAGATAAAATACAAATACAAATTATTATTTTATGGTTCAATTATAAATTGTTTTATAAAATCTACATTCTAATTATTGTAGTTGAAGTTATCAAAAGAAAAAATTTATTTTATTTTATGAACTCATCAATATTCAAATAATGGCAATGTATTATATTATACTAATAATTAGGAAGAGAAAGTTGTTTGTAATGAAGATTTTGTCGAGATCAAACCTAAGGGAAATATAAAGGTAAATTAGATAAATGAAAATCAAGAAAATATTGAAAAGCGTAGTGTATATAAAATCATAAATATGTTGAAATTGAATATTGATGTTTATTTATGAGGATATTTTCCATTAGGTGATGAATTTTCTTTGTAATGAAATAGAATAAAAAAATATAAATATTCTCAGATATGGAACATATAAAAACATGAATTGGTGGTTATGGTAGCCTAAATCAATGTAAATAGAGAGAATAAATGAATAATTCATAGTGGTTTATCATAATATATTGCATGAGTAATAAATTTATTGAATTGCATCAAAAATTATGATGGAGTTTTTCTCACATTTGAAAATGATAAATTACTTATTGTGCAGTACATTGGATACACTAATATTGGTTTGGAAAAATCCTACTATTTGATCTATTTGAATGGGTTGCGAATCATTTTTATCACATTTTTAATAATTTTAGTGAGGTTATATTTTGTAATAATGGTCACCATATAAAAATATTTGTGAATGAAATAATTACACTAAAGGGGTACCAAACTAAAAACTAATTTTCTAATATTTATTAAGATCAAAATTAATTTTACGAGGGAACAAAATATAAAAACATTCTATGATATATAAGAAATTTCTATTTGGGGTTACAAAATATTACAACTTTTTTCAAACATAATATTTTGATATATCTATTAAATAATCATTATTAAATACTAAATAAATGTACAATAGGTCATATGGTAATAATGTGGAAGAATATTTAAAAACAAGTGGAAATTAAAATGAAAAATATTCTTGAATTAGTGTGATCATGGGTTTGTAGACCAGTGATATTGTATTAATCAAATATAGAAAAATATTTCACAAACATTTTTCATTATTTTATTCTAGAAATTATATATATTTTATGTCATGTAATTCCAAAGATCTTGATAAAATGGGCCATTTTAATGAACTACGAAGAATAATATAGAATAAATTGTCAAAATATATTTTTCTAATATTATATCTAGATATTGAAATGCATATTTTGGGACTTTTCATGAAAAAAATATATAATACCTTAATAATGTTTTCTATACACATCCCAGGAAATTGGATATACTGAGTGGAAGAATATAAATTTGGTGGATATCTTATGAATAATTATTTCAAATCATATAGCTTTATATTTATTTTGTAGAAAAGACATAGTTGTGGATTTATACATTCATAATTTGGTTATCCACATTACTAATTTCGTTAACACACCATATGAGTTTTGGATTGAAAATAATTTTTCTAAAGATAATTTGAATATATTTGAAAACCTATGTTATAAAAACATCAGAGGAAATCATTGGAAAAAAATCGATGATAAGGAAGAATATGGATATTTATTAGGTTCAAACCTAAACAGAGCCTTTATCGATTCTAATAAAATCATATAAGTATTAGTCTTGATATATTTGAGGTGAATGTGATGGAAAATATAAAATACTGAAGACACCATTTTCTATTGAAGAAAATACCAACGAAGTCCTTGAAAAGAGGTCTAGACAACATAAGGGGAATCAAGATATAAAAACACCTTAAACACATTTCTATATGAATAAGAATATTATAGTATCATGGAGGGAACAATGTGGGAGGATCTATATAAAATTAATTATACTCAGTTTCTTCCCAAAATAATAATTAGTATATTTAGAAATTGGTTACAATCCTAAATTTCTTGAGTATTTTTATAATAGAAATCATATCTTATAGTTTGAAGTAAGATATTAAGATAAGGATTTATATTAGGAAATCTCTATTTATTTCATGAAAGATTAGATAAAAAATTTAGAATGTCAACACTTGAGAATTAGGGTCATTTCCTTAAGATGAAAAAGTGATTTAGTAAAAATGGGTTTTTTTAATACAAAAAATGAAAACGATAAAGTAGCATAGCCAAATCTTATCTTAAATTCTATATATTGTCTAAAATTGATAGAATTTATTGTTTTGATACATTTTCTGTCATATCAAGCCATGAAATTATTAAAATATTTCCTGAAATTCGTGCTCAACAGAACTAATTTTCATTCGAAATGGACATAAATACATATTTCCTTAATGTTCATCCTGAGGAAGAGTTATCCATTGAATAAATAGATGGGCTTACACTTGATGATAATTTTTATCAAGTGTGAAAAATGAATAATTTAATTTATAGTCTCTATCAAGCTCCCCCATCATTGTATATAATGATATAAATCAGATTAATGTTAGAAAAATTCATGAAAGGAATGGTGGGTTCAAATATTTGTGCAAATGAATATATGAAAAAACCAACTCAAAAAAAATTACTAAAAAAATTAAAATAATATTATGAGTTTTTTAACAAATTAAAGATACATTTGAAAATTTTAATTATTGGTGTGATGGTATTATTTTTTATAATCCAAGTTATAAATAGAGATTATTTTATCTACCTTATACAAGGGAACAATGCTTGGGGGTTACACAAGAATATAGGAAATATATAATAAAGTGTTGTTTTTACTTTAATAGAACATATTAAAAATATTCACATGGATGAAAAATGAAGGTGTGTATGTAAAATATAGAACCGAATTCTCAATGGTAGCCTAATGTATTTGGAAGTTTTATAACCTTAAATTGTTTTTTAGTTATACGTTTTCATGATTCTAATGAAATGAAACTGATTCACATTTCATGAATGTAGAGAACATCTTATACTACATCAAAGGAACCCTCTAGTATGGTATAGTGTATGATAGAAAGAAATAATTATATATTTATTACTCAATTGAGAATGATAGGTGAAGAGATGTTAGAGATTTAAAATATAATTTTATAGGTGATTCATATAATAGTGTAATATTTGTTACATGATACGTGAAGAGGCTAAATCCTAATAATCTAATCTCAGACAAAGATATTCATATTGTAGAATCACAAAACAAAAATCAATTGATATAAATGTTCTATCAGTATTTTTAGAATCTATTGAAATTTTTATAGCTGAATCATATTTAAATTATATAACAATTCATCATTGATAAGTTGTATCATATTGTGATTTTAATAGATTATTCCTCAACCAAGGAGGACTCAATTCATATAATTTATAATCACTTGAAAAAGATAGTTTCCATAATATAATATATTTCATGGAAGTATATTCCAAAAAAACACCTCCATTTTTTTAATGGGTTCTTTATATATTAATTTAATTTTAATTTATTTTAAAATGATTAAAATATAAAAGGACATATTCTTGAAAACAGGGAGACACACTATGTTCCATTATAAGAAATAATCAAGAGTGAGTGGAGTGGGGAATTATTTTAAATCTCTAGGGATTGAGGTTTGATATATGATGTTTAGACAAGATATAATGTGTTTCTCGTCATATTTCTAACATAGACAAAGGTTAATAATAAAGATACGTATAATATTTTGAATAATTTTAAACCCGAAGATGTTGAATTGACAATGTGGGTGATTAATTGATCTCAATTAAGACATGGTCAATATGGAGCATGTAGTTCTATAACAATATCAATTATTCCATATGGTTAGGTGTTTACATATCATATTATGTATGAAATTATATGATACGTTTCTTGTGAACAATTCATTAATTAGTTTCGGATGTTTTTTTTTCTATTTATTGGTTAAATGATCATGGATGAGAAAGAATAAAATTAGAGATTAGTAGGGATGAATTATAATTAAAGGACTGATATTATAATGAATATATAAAATCTCAACATGGGAGAGATGATTATGATTCAACTAGTCTGATGTATTCTTAAATAGGGAAGAATCAATCTAACATGTGATGGTAATAACACTAAGTTATTCCTATATTGAAATCTTAAAATATCAAGTGAGAAAAATAAAACATTAATCAGGTAGGTTTCCACATATAGTTTCTTATTGGAGGGTTTAGTTAATACTATATGACTTATAAAAGTTGTAGATTTTTTTTCTAAAATTATGATTCAGTGTTTTTTGTCACTATTAAATCACCCCATCTTATTTTTGGTATACTCTCCCTAGGTTATAAAAATATAATAAAAAATACTAATCTAACAATGATTTAGAGAGTGAAGTAATGAAGTTTTAATTTTATTCATGGAACTATGATCTCATTTAGGATCAATACATGTTATTCATGAATTCCAACATAAGTAGTTACGTAATTTAAAAATGAAATATCAAATTGTGATTGTGTAATTTTGGGAATTTGTAAAATAATAATTTTTTTAAAATTCTTAGAAAATTATTAAATATTTTAATCCCATTTTATATTAAGAGGAACACCCAAACATTGGTATTTAGGTTGGAAAATCCTAGATTTTCACAGTAAAAGTAAGCTAATAAATTTTCTACATATAATTATTATACTAAATTTAGATCTTATCCCATGCCATATAAGTGTAAAAATGATGTTTTCAATTTAATATTTGATTTTTAAATTCATTCATACTCATGAATTCATTTTCCATCACACCAACAAAAACATACTTGAAAATGAATAACACATTAGATATGAAATGTTTCACACAATATTTGATAATCCGGGGGTTAGGGAAAACATACTACACACCAACATCAATAATACTAGACCTCAATAATCATAATAACATTTAAGGAAGTTGATTCTTACCTTAGATCATCTTAATACATGGTGTGTGAATCAAAAATACTATAGGGAACTCCAAATTACAATTTGTAGCACAAATAATGTAAATTGTACAAAAATATATAGTTAGTGTGGGAAGGAAATAACTATAATTTATGATCCACTAGTGGCCATATTTGTTTCCACTTTCAGTAGGTCAACACTATCTTCTTAGTCCACCACTGTGTGGAAATAGATAAATATAATAAAAAATTATCATTTAATCTCCCCTTCCATAAATTATTTGTTTTTCTTGATATATGGGATAATCTTATTTATGCTTATTTAGAAGTGAAATTTAATTCTATATTATGTCTCCCTTCAATCCCAATAGCCTCTTGATTATAATTTAAATGTCCAAATAACTTCTTTAATAGAATTACTTGTATTCATTATTCAATTTTTTTTTCATTTTAATGCTTATTTTCCTAAAAAACTATAAATGCATATTTTTTCTGGAACGAAATTCCCTATATAATACCAAATAATAATTTATAAATAATTTATAAAATAAACGTGTATGGAAGTCATATATATTCCCTCTTTATCTACCTCAAAATTTTATAATAGCTTACATATTACTCAAATTTTAGAATATTATCAAATATTTTCCTTTATCAATATGATGACCTTTGAATATTACCCCACTTTACATGGTTGGAATATATATAATCTTGTTTTTCTAATTAATATTTTTTACAAAGAAACTCACATAATGATTCTCAATATTTATTTTATTCTCACATAGATTGAAGGTGGGATAAGTGTCCCATGTTCATTATTAATAAAATAAAATATATATATATATATATTACAATACATATGGATGGATTCAATTCTGGTGGACATTCATTAGTTTCATCTTCATAAACATTGAACACCCGATATTCATAATGTAATTTTATAAAACCACACTAATTTAATTTCCAAAATATATGGGAATCCACGAAATAAAGAGAATCACAAAATAGATTTTATCCAAGAGTTTCAAAAAAAAATTAAATACATAAATACTTCATCTCATGATTAATATAAATTTTATGGATTTTTTTACAATATAACCCCAATAATATATTAAAATACAAAACCATAGAAAGGGAGTCACAAAATCATCTTAACAATGATCCCCATATATCAAAAAGTAGATCTTGGTTGTCATATTCCATGCATGTGAATACCATCATAGTTATTTCTCTTGGAACACAGTAAAAAACTATATTATTGTAAATAGTTTTGGAAAAATTTAATGCTTCTTTATTCCACATATTATTAGGTACATTTCATAAATTTTGAGAAGTATTTAACTTCATCCATGATAGCCTGAACTAATTTTCAATAGGAATTTAATTAGTTCCATGGAAATCAGAAACATCTAATTTACTTATTCATAACCCACATATATTTTTCCAAAGATCATTATTATAACATAACGAACATATTAAGGGATATCAATCCATTAATCATGTTATTTTATGTTTATCACATTACCATTATATCACTTTTCTATTCTATAAAAATCATTCAATGTATTCTTGTAATTCAATAGAGAAAAACATTTTCTGAAAAATCCATATATATTTCTCCATTAATAGAACGTAATGCTTAAATCCAAATACATAAAAAAATTATTATTCCACTTAATCCTTATTCCATTAACGAGGATACATCATCCTATTATAAAATAACTCTTTCCAGTCATATTTCATATTTTGTATCCTCATCATAAGTAATATAACCATTACTCATATCACCTTGTTTGTCCTATTTAGAATATTTTCCCTTTTGGTCATTGAGTTGCATAATGACCATTTACTACTAACATAGAGCTCTAAAACTTCAATGTTACCTTATAGAGGCCAATATTATCATCCATTTCATTAATTGAAATCAAAATTTTCCCCTTATAGTCACATTTTGTGAGTCCCTTTTTCCACATTCAAAACACATTATTGTTCTTCTATGGAATTCACTTAGGTGATAATTTTCACATTTATCTCATAATGAAAAAATAATATTATGTATTCCATGGTCTGCATTACAAGAACTCTCAACAAAACCCTTATTTCTCTACATCGGTGAGTCCGAGAGAGGGTTAAGGTAAGCATTGTTAATCATGGTTCATGAAAACTAATTAGCCAGGAACAAAATTTTTTTCTCTCCCCTGATCATCCCACTTGAATTGTAATCCAAAAATTATCAATAAAATTAATTTTTAGTCATGTTCCTTTTGATTCCTTCCATTGACCAAAACAATAAGAATATTGTGAGCATTAATTATCGATGAAAAAAACCACGTAGTCATAATGGAATTACTTATAATAAGTATAAATAATGATACCTTCATTAATCTATGACACCGTAGGTTTATCATAGTTTATTCCGAGAAAAATTATATTTAAATTCGTAATTGTTGTTCATGAAGAGTTTGTTATTTCCAAAACCATATCCCTCGAGAGTGTCAAATATAGTCTGGAACAAGGCTTCTTGTCATATAGAAAAGTACCCAAATCCAAGCCTAGAATATCATTCTACAGTTGTTACACTGAGGTACATTTATTATAGATCCACATCCACCTATAATATCTAGAAATGGATGTATTTATAGGAAACCACTCACTCTATTACTTAATAAAATTTGAATAAATTTTCCTAATATTTTATTTATCCATAAACTTATCATGAGACATGTACTTGGGGTTATCACAATGGTTTTCTCATCATATATTCTATATGATAAATGAAAATTTCCTTTGATACCAACTATAGTGAACCTTAATTTTCTTACATTTGAATTACATAAAATATTTGGTATACTCAAAACATTATAAAAGCTGAAACCCAATGACCATACTAATCTAGTGACTTTGGAAACATGGAAACATAAAAATTGGTACATAAATAAGCTACATTATCTTCAAATGGGTTCTTATTAAATAGCACCATTATTAGACTCATCCAAAATAATACCTATCTACATAACCTAGTGAGGTAAACATAAAAATGGGTGAGCTAGAATTCTCTGTAAGCGTAAAAAAGGGAGTTATAGAAGCATACTCATGATAATAAGGGTATGAGAAAATGATCATGAAAATAGAATATTATACCTTGAATATCAAAGATCATATTCATGAACTATAGAATAAATATTTTTAGTTAATAATACATGAATCATAAAGAAATAAAGAACATAATCCATGAAAGAATAAAATAGGAATAAAACACGGAATTTTTGAAAACACATAAGAATATATAATGGTTTCTATAGTAGTCAAGGAATCACTATCATGTCCATATTAGTGGAAGAATTCTATTACTGAATCGAGATCACCCCATTATATCGCTGTATTACTGAACTGATATCACTCCCCATTCCAGCTCTGTATTATTAAACCATGTTCACTCCTTTTTTGAGCCCTATATTACTAAACTGAGTTCATTTATTATTACATCTCAATAATACTAAACTACGTTCATATAACGACCCATACATTACATACATTGTTAATACTTCAAAATGGAAGCATACTTATTACAACATATAACAAAACCACGAAAGAACCGTATAGGTATAGTGTCTTTAGAAACTGGGAAACATAAATAACTTGTTCATAAAGCCTCTACACTGTCTCCCATTTATTTCATCATATCTATAGCCCCTTTTGGAATATCTTACTTAATAACCTTCTTCCTGACCTGGGAAAAGAAAACATACAAAAGGGTGATCTAAAATGCTCAGTAAGGGTAAACAAAAGAAATATCAATCACATCGTATACATAATCACATAACATTTGGAAATCTTAACCTGAAAAAGAGATCATAATTTCATAACATGGGATAAATCATGGCAGTGAAATGTAATCACAATAATCATAACATAAAACATGAAACTTCGTGGCATACACACATAATCATAGAGAATAATTTCTTGTTAGTCAAGACTCATTTCCAAGACTATCTTAGTGGACAAAGTCCCTTTTTGAACTGAGTCACCCTCGTTTTAGTCCTGTTTCACTGAACCGATATAACCTACCGTTCCAGCCATGTCTGTCGCATGAGATATAAAATCTTTACCCAATGCATTGGAGGGAGATATAGGTCCCAACCATCTAATAATTATACTATTCTTACGTGTGCCACAAAATCATAAATCATACATCATTGCATAACCCATGTAATAAAAATGGGAATCATAAACATCATGACATCATAAAAAAATTCATATAAGATTAAGGAATTAATAAAAAAAATTCCATCAAATCATAATCAAATCAATAGGGATAAAAACAGAACCCTTTATTAACTTAAATGGAAAATAATTTTGATAAAACACTTGAACTCCATTCTTGAGGAAAATATCCTTTCTGCTTCAAAAACACTTTTCCTTTCTTAACATGTCATACAGTTATAAACTAAAAGAAGTTGATTAAAAATAAACATGAAAACTTATAAATGAATCTTCTTGGAAATAATGTTTTAAAAATCCATTCATGCTGTATAAGTTAAAATAAAACATTCTTCTCGTACTTTTTTTGGAAAAATCAAAAAGTACCTCGTACGAAAAAAGACAAAATATTCCTTTCATATCCATTAATAAAAACTCATCGAATGATAAAATTGGATCCAAAAAATTTTAGGTCCATGGAATTAGTATTACATATTGAGGAAACATGGTTGTGGATGATAAAATACACCCCAGTAAATACCAAAGTATAAACAATCTCGGATAAAAATGAGATTGTGATATTTCCCTTACCTTTGGTCCGATATGGTTTGTACGTGTCCGAACCTACTGTATAATGATTTAAATAATGTTATTGACTTATTAAATAATCATACATATTTTTATGCTATCATATATGGTCATATAATTATCTTATTATTAGAAATATTTCATTACTACTTGTTATTCGTGTGTTTATTACTTTTTGTTCATATGCGTGTTTTGTCGAATAAATTCTTATTCTTCTCTTTAGGTTATAGATACCAAATTTCCAGAATGGTATTAGTGTAATATATATCATATTCATTCATTAAATTAATTTATAAAATAATTAAAAAATGAAGATCATGTAGAACGAGTCACATCATATCGTGGAGACGGTATTCAGTACGTACGCACGAGTGATGATATCATTCCTATGATCATGGAATTTTATTGGAGTGTATGTATACTATTTCAGAATCAATATCACTTTATAATAGTCATATATAGTCATTATTTAAACCATTATACCCATCCATGTATGGTGGTGGTGGAAAATAGATTACACCATGGCGTGGAGATGGTATTCCGTACGTACGCACGCGCGGTGATTTCTTTTTCCGTAGGATGGATAGATGGTGAAATAGAGTTGTTTCATACTTATAATAACATATCAGTATATGAGTGATACTTATGTTATTACTTCATAATGAAACAACTGAAGAAGAAGATGTGGAAGAAGAAATAAAGATGAAAGAATCGGTAACAGACATTACCTCTTCTTTGAAGTACTTCTTTGAGACCTTCTTTTAGGGCACTAAAATTGGTCTTTTAAGAAGACCATAACATCTAGGATGTCTCTAGGGAAGTGGATAAGAGGAATTGGTAGGGGTTGGCCGAGCGTGAAGGCTCAATGTTGTGTGAGGAAGAGGGGGAGGAGGTTCCCTTTTATTAGGGAGGAGAGGGGCACCTTTGGGAAAACTAAAAATATTATTTTATTATAAAGTCATTTTGGGTTTTAAATAGCTCCAAATTGATATATTTAGAAGATAAGGTGGGTATGGGTCGAAATCCTCTCATCCAATAGAATTTATACAAGTTTAGGTTCCTATTTTAACCTTATCATTTATATTTAACATTAAGTTAAATAATTTTACTTTTACCGTGTCTTCTTGTGTTCTTATACTATAAGGTTAATAAACATACTATAAGCATCCAAAGGAACACCAAGTTGTTTATTATTAATATATATAACCATATCTAAGTCATTTGGCAGAACCATAGATTTTTAGGTATAAAATAACAATTACTAATATAATATTTGTTTTAAAAAATATTTTATGTCAATTTTGACACTATTTAGTAATTGATTTTTGTGAAAATCATAACAGATTTATTAGTTAGAAAAAAGTTAATTAAATAAATACTAAAATGTCATATTAACCTAGAAAATTAGTGTAATTCATAAAAAGTCTCAAATTACATTTATTTTTGTGTTTATAACATTAATTATGTCAATATTTCATTAATAAGATAATTACTGCATCATCATTGTGTCATAAATAAATTAAATTATTTAATTTATAAAAATTACAAATAAAATACCATTATGTAGGAAATATTTTTATCTTTATAATTAATATTTATAATAGAATTTATCTTATGTATAACCCCATATTAAAAATTATTTACTTATTAAACATTGATTTTAACTATTTTAAACCTTCTTTAAATAAATTAATAATAAATGTCCTAATATAATCCAAGTGGGCCTAAATGGTCATATTTTATTCCTAAGTTTGTTTTTGGTCGAATTACACTTGTCTAATAGAATTAGGACATGTGTTAGGGTAATAATAATATCATCTTTACCCTTAATTACTCTATTTACTTTTAACCGTGGTAAAAAAAGTAAAAATTTACTATTGACCAAAAAATTATTTTCATCTCATTGAACCACATTTTATATACTGACATCAATCGTGTCTGTCGGATTTTTGAAATTCCACTCACAGAAGCGGTAAAATTATGTTTTATGAAAAATTCAGTTTTTTAACTACCACTTAGTCGTTTCACTATTCATCAAAAATTGAAAGTTTTCAGAAAAATACCAAATTTCACCCTAGGCTAATTTCGATATTCTGAATCCAAAAATAAAGTCCATTTTTAAAAATAAAATTTATAAAATTTTAAAAAGTGATTATTAATATTCATAATGGCTATTTTTAATAATATTATAATAGAATATCGTTGTTTAGTGAAACTCGGTATTGCGTACGACGCAAGCTATCGAGGAAGGTCGCGATTTCGTGTAAAGAAAGCCAAGAAAGTGTTGTGTAGAAAAAGATTCCTTTGATGATTTATATAACATAAAAGTCTCGGGTGTTACATTCTACCCCACTGAAAATGAATTTCGCCCACGAAATTCATCACTTTGTAACAAACAGATGAGGATACCTCTCCCTCATCATATCCTCAAGCTCTAATGTAGCTTCTTCTAATTTGTGGCTCTTCCATAAAACTTTCACCAATCGAGTTGTCTTGTTTCATAGGACTTTTTCGCTACGATCCAGAATCTCTATCGGTTGTTCTTCATAAGAAAGATCTTGCTCCAGCGGTACAACTACTGAGCTGAGTACATGTGAAGGATCAGGTATGTACTTTCTCAAGAGAGATACATGGAACACATCGTGGACATGAGAGAGATTCGGTGGAAGCGCCAATAGGTAAGCTACCTTCCCAACACGATCCAGTATTTCGAAAGGACCGATATATCCAGGGCTCAACTTCCCCTTCATTCCAAATCTCATAACCCTCTTCCAGGGAGATATTCGTAAGAACACTTTATCACCCACTTCAAACTCTAGGTCTTTTCTTCGGCTATTGGCATAACTTTTCTGTCGACTCTGAGCTGCTCTTATGTGTTGCAGAATAGATCTGACCTTTTCTGCCATTTCATCAACGAGATCAGGTCTTAATTGCTTTCTTTCCCCAACTTCATCCCAGTCAGTTGGAGTCCTGCATTTTTTTCCATAGATAGCTTCATAAGGAGCCATCTGAATACTGCAGTGGAAGCTATTATTATAAGGAAATTCCACCAAAGGTAGGTGTTGATCCCAACAACCATTGAAATCCATAGAGCAAGCTCTCAACATATCTTCTAGGGTTTGAATTTTTCTCTCAGACTGACCGTCTGTCTGAGGATGATAAGCAGTGCTGAAACTCAACTCTGTATCCAGAGTATGCTGAAGACTTCGCCAGAACATCGAGGTAAATATCGGATCCTCATCAGATATAATAGAAAGTGGTACTCTATGCAATCTTACCACTTCCTTTACATATATCATGTCAAACTGATCTAGAGTGAAATCCTCTCTAATAGCAATGAAGTGTGCAGACTTTGTAAGACGATCAACTATGACCCAGATATCATTATTTCCTTTGGATGTTTTAGGAACTCCTATGACAATGTCCATAGTGATGTTTTCCCATTTCCATTCGGGTATGGGTAAAGGTTGTAACATCCCTTTAGACTTCTGTCTCTCAGCTTTAACTTGTTGACAAACCAAGCATCAGGGGACATATTCAGCAACATCTCTTTTCATCCCATCCCACCAGAGGTACTCTTTCAGGTCCTAATACATCTTCGTGCTTCCATGATGAATAGAGAATGATGAACTATGAGCCTCATCTAGCAGCTCCTTCTTTAATTCAGGGATGGGAGGAACAGAAACCTGATTCCGGAACTTTATTATCCCATCACAATCAAGGTTGAATTCAGGAACATTTCTCACCTTATTTTGTAACTCGACATCTTCTTTCTGTGCCTCTTTAATCTTCACATGTATAAGTGGTTGAACATTTATTTGAGAAAGATAAGATTTTTCCCCTTCCATTATAATTCCAAGATCCATCCTTTGTAAATCCATAAATATTGGATCTTTTGTGATCCTCATCATGGATAAACTAGCATGGTCTTGTCGACTTAATGCATCTGCCACCTTGTTTTCCTTCCCAGGGTGGTAATGGATTGAGTAGTCATAATCCTTAATCAGATCCAACCATCTTCTTTGGCACATATTCCGCTCCTTTTCTGTGAATATATACTTTAAACTTTTATGATTAGTATAAATATCACACCATTCAAAATAAAGGTATTTCCTCCAAATCATTAATGCAAAGATTACCGAAGGTAACTCCAAATCATGTGTTGGGTAATTTTGCTCATGGATTTTCAATTGTCGTGAGGCATAAGCTATCACCATATCATTTTGAATAAGAACACACCCCAATCCCTTCTTGGATGAATCACTATAGATCACAATCCTTTCACCACTACATGGCAGTGTGAGCACGGGTGCACTGGATAACCTTCTTTTCAACTGCTTGAAATTCTCTTCACATTCTTCCGTCCAGACAAACTTAACTCCTTTCTGAGTCAACTTGGTGAGTGGATTAGATAATCGTGAAAAATCTTTCACAAAACGTTGATAATATCCATCCAAACCAAGAAAAATTTGGATCTCAGTTACTGTTGTTGGTCTCGACCATCTTTCGATAACCTCTGTTTTTGCTGGAACCACAGATATCTCCTCTTTTGAGATTATGTGACCCAAAAATGCAGCTTTTTGAAGCCAAAATTTACACTTGGTAAATTTGGCATAAAGCTTTTCCTTTCTTAGGGTCTTTAATATAATTCTCAAGTGATCTTCATGTTCTTACTTTATCTTTGAATAGACAAGAATATCGTCTATAAAGACTACCAAAAATTGATCAAGATATTCTCTAAAGACTCTATTCATCAGATCCATGAAGATAGAAGGGGAATTAGTAAGACCAAATGGCATCACTATTAATTCATAGTGTCCATACCTTGTACAGAAAGCCGTCTTTGGTATATCCTCCCATTTGACCCTTAATTGATGATACCCTGAACGAAGATCAATCTTGGAAAAGTATTGAGCTCCACGTAGTTGGTCAAATAGATCATCAATGCGCGGGAGAGGATTTTTGTTCTTGATAGCGATCTTGTTAAGTTCTCGATAATCAATGCAGTGTCTCATTGATCCATCTTTCTTCATAACAAACAGAATAGGTGATCCCCAAGGTGACACACTAGGGTGTATGAACCCCTTATCAATATTCTCTTGGAGTTGCTTCTTCAATTCCTGCATCTCATTTGGGGCCATCCTATAAGGTGTCTTTGAAATAGGAAAATCACCCGGTACGAGTTATATTGAAAACTCAACTTCACGATTCGGTGGACGACCCGGTAATTCCTCCGGAAAGACATCATCAAACTCCCGTACAATGGGCATATTCTTAATCATGAGTTTCTCACCAACCATTTGAGATAAATAACCTTCATTTAGTGGAATCAATACCCATAAAATGGAAGAAATTTCCACTGGAAGATTATGTTCATCCTTGCATCGATAGACGATCATAGATTGATCTGGAATATGAAATGTGACTTCCCTTTTTTGGAAATTGATATGAGCTCCATGTAGGGAAAGCCATTCCATGACAAGAATCACATCAAATTCCACTATAGGAAGGATCACAAGATTTTCAGCAAGCACATTCCCACAAACTTCAATCGGAGAAGAATTATAAACTTTTGATGCAACTGTTGTGCCATTAGGTGTTGTCACAGCTAACTGAACATCTAATTATTGAGGTAACACGGTGATACCCTTAGAAAATTCTTCAGATATAAAAAAGTTGGTGGATCCAGAATCAAATAAAACATTTTCTACTTTAGAGTGGATAGTAAGTGTACCTTTCACCACATCGTTATCGTACTCCACATCGCTGATAGAAATTGCATGTGACTTTCCTTTTTCATTATCCATAAGAGTTTGTTGACGTCGACCATCATCATCATCCCTTGGATTAGGTCATTTATTGGGATAATGTCCCATCTCCTTGCACTTGAAACATTGAAGTGTAGTAGGTTAATTCTGTGTATCCCTTCCTTTGTTTGCATCATTAGACATCTTCTTCCCATCATCACGGCCTTCAAATGCCCGATGACCATCCTTTCCACATTTGAAACATTTACTTGTCCCTTTCAGACAACTCCCTCCATGTTTCATTCCACACTTTGAGCATAAGGGAAAGCTCGTCTTCTATTCAATGTGCTCTTTAGATTTTCCTTGGAATTCCATTTTCCACTTCTTATCAAACCCATATGACTGATGGGTTACTCCAATCTCCATCTCGACCTTGAGATCACATTGAACGATTTCGTCATAGCTATTGAAGTCCCTTATGGGTAAGCCCCTTCGAAGACTTGGTTCTAAGCCTCTAAAGAATTGATCGATCTTACTCTCAGGTTGGATAATAATACCAGAAGCGTACCTTGCAATTCTTGTAAAATTTGCTTCATAGGTACCAACAGATTCATCATCCTTTTGCTTCAGTTCAAGAAACTCTTTCTCCATCTTTGTTCGAGGAATAAGAGGGAAGGACTTATTGAAAAATAAGTTCTTGAACTCGTCCCATTCCATGGACTCAATTTCATCCCTTTGCCTCGTATTCTTAATAATATTCCACCATTGATCAGCATCTCCTTCCAAACGATACACTGCTAGGATGACTTTATCGTGTTCAGAACATTGAAGAACTGAAAATATCTTTTCAGTAGTACTAATCCATTCTTCAACAACTAATGGATCAGTAGTCCCGCTGAATGAAGGTGGACGCTGTCTCATGAAGGATTCAATAGAATGTTGCTCCTTCCTTTGATCTTTTGGAAGTCCTGCATGATTCATAGCTTGAGAATGTTGTGTGAGCATGGATACAATATTTTTCATTCTAGCTCCCATAACGTTTGGTTGCTCAGGGGGACAATCATTGCATTTCCCGTCGCATTCTGCATTAACACGGTTCCTTCGGGTTCCAGCCATTGACTAAAACCAAGAAGAATAGTGTGAGCAACACTAATTATAATACGAAAACCACATAATCAAGAATAAAATTTCATACTTAAGGTTTTATCCTAGGTTATTCATGGCCATTTATAAAACACTAAGATTGTGTTCTATGCTTAGACTTATCCTTAGGGTTCTTACTAAGGCTTTCACATCCTAGTTTCCAAAGGCTAACTATACCTTTCCTCTGATACCAACTATAACGACCCATACTTTACATACATTGTTAATACTTCAAAATTGAAGAATACTTATTACAACATATAACAAAACCACGAAAGGACTGTATAGGTATAGTGTATTTAGAAACTGGGAAACATAAACAAATGCTTCATAAAGCGTCTACACAGTCTCCCATTTATTTCATCATATCTATAGTCCCTTTTGGCATATCTTACTTAATAACTTTCTTCCTGAACTGGGGAAAGAAAACATACAAAATGGTGAGCTCAAATGCTCAGTAAGGGTAAACAAAAATAATATCAATCACATCGTATACATAAGCACATAACTTTTGGAAATCCTAACCTGCAAAAGAGATCATAATTTCATAACATGGGATAAATCATGGCAGTGAAATGTAATCACAATAATCAAAACCTAAAACATGAAACTTTGTGGCATACAAACATAATCATAGAGAATCATTTCTTGTTAGTCAAGACTCATTGCCAAGACTATCTTAGTGGAAAAAGTCCCTTTCTGAACCGAGTCACCCTCGTTTCAGTCATGTTTCACTGAACTGGTATAACCTAAAATTCCAGCCATGTATATCTCATGAGATATAAAATCTTTACCCAATGCATTGGATGGAGATATAGGTCTCACCCATCTCATAATGATACAATTCTTATGTGTGCCACAAAATCATAAATCATACACCATTGCATAACCCATGTAATAAAAGTGGAAATCTTAAACATCGTGACATCATAATACAATTCATATAAGATAAAGGAATTCCTAAAAATAATTCCATCACAAAATAACCAAATCAATAGGGATAAAAACAAACCCTTTATTATCTTAGATGGAAAATAATTTTGATAAAACACTTGAACTCTATTCTTGAGGAATATTTTCTTTTCTGCTTCAAAAACACTTTTCCATTCATATCATGTAGTACAATTATAAACTAAAAGAAGTTGATTAAAAATAAACTTGAAAACTCATAAAGGAATCTTCATGGAAATAATGTTTTAAAAATCCATTCATGCCGTATAAGTTAAAGAAAACATTCTTCTCGTACTTTTGTTGGAAAACTCAAAAAGTACCTCGTACAAAAAACAACAAAAGATTCCTTTCATATCCTTTACTAAAAACTCACCGAAAGGGTAAAATTGGATTTAAACAATTGTAGGTGGATGGAAATAATATTACATATTGAGGAAACATGGATGTGGATAATAAAATACACCCTAGTAAATACCAAATTATAAACAATCTCAGAGAAAAATGAGATTGTGATATTTCCCTTACCATTGTTACGATATGCTTTGTACGTGTCCAAACCTCCTGTATAATGATTTAAATAATGTTATTGACTTATTACAGAATCATACTTATTTTTATGTTATCATTTATGGTCATATTATTATCTTATTATTAGTAATACTTCATTACTACTAGTTATTCGTGTGTTTATTACTTTTTGTTCTTATGCGTGTTTTGTCGAATAAATTATTATTATTCTCTTTAGGTTATAGATACCACATTTCCATAATGGTATTAGTGTAATATATATCATTTAAATTCATTCAATTAATTAATATAATCATTATGAAATGAAGATCATGTAGAACAAGTCGCGTCACATCGTGGAGATGGTATTCCGTACGTACGCACGAGTGATGATATCATTCCTATGATCGTGGAATTGTATTGGAGTGTATTTATACAATTTCAGAATCAATATCACTTTATAATAGTCATATATAGTCATTATTTACACCATTATACCCATCCAATTAAGGTGGTGGTGGAAAATAGATTACACCACGGTGTGGAGACGGTATTCCGTACGTACGCACGCACAGTGATTTCTTTTTCCGTAGGATGGATAGATGGTGAAATAGTGTTGTTTCATACTTATAATAACATATCAGTATATGAGTGATACGGATGTTATTACTTCATAATGAAAAAAGTAAAGAAGAAGAAGTGTAAGAAGAAATAAAGATGAAAGAATCAGTAACAGACATTACCTCTTCTTTGATGTTCTTCTTTGAGACCTCCTTTTAGGGCACTAAAATAGGTCTTCGAAGAAGACCAGAACCTCTAGGATGTCTCTAGGGAAATGTAGAGGAGAAAGTGGTAGGGGTTGGCTGATCATGAAGGTTCAATGTGATGTGAGGAAGAGGGGGAGGAGGTGCCCTTTTATAAGGGAGGAGAGGGGCACATTTGGGAAAACTAAAAATATTATTTTATTATAAAGTCATGTTCGGTTTTAAATAGCTCTAAATTGATATATTTAGAATATAAGGTGGGGATGGGTCGAAATAATCTCATCCAATAGAATTTATACAATATTAGGTTCCTATTTTAACCTTATCATTTATATTTAACATTAAGTTAAATAATTTTACTTTTACTGTGTCTTCTTGTGTTCTTATACTATAAGGTTAATAAACTTACTATAAGAAGCCAAACGAACGCAAAGTTGTTTATTATTAATATATATAACCTTATCTAAGTCATTCGGCCGAACCATAGATTTTTAGGAATAAAATAACAATTACTAATATAATATTTGTTTTAAAAACTATTTTATGTCAATTTTGACACTATTTAGTGATTGATTTTTGTGAAAATCATAACAGAATTATTAGTTCGAAAAAAGTTAATTAAATCAATACTAATATGTAATATTAACCTATAAAATTAGTGGAATTCACAAAAAGACTCAAATTACATTTATTTTGGTGTTTATAACATTAATTGTGTCAATATTTCATTAATAAGATAATTACTACATCATCTTTGTGTCATAAATAAATTAAATTATTTAATGTCTAAAAATAACAAATAAAATACAATTATATAGGAAATATTTTTATCTTTATAATGAGTATTTATAGTCGAATTCATCTTATGTATAACCCAATATTAAAAATTATTTACTTATTAAACATTGATTTTTACTATTTTAACCCTTCTTTAAATAAATTAATAATAAATGCCCGAATCTAATCCAAGTGGGCCTAAATGGTCATATTTTATTCCTAAGTTTGTTGTTGGTCGAATTACACTTTTCAATAGAATTAGGACATGTGTTAGGGTAATAATAATATCATCTTTACCTTTAATTACCCTATTTACTTTTAACCGTGGTAAAAAAAAGTAAAAATTTACTATTCACCAAAAAATTATTTTGATCTCATTGAACCAAATTTTATATACTAACATCAACCGTGTCTCTCAGATTTTTGAAATTCTACTCACAGAAGCGGTAAAATTATGTTTTATGAAAAAATCAGTTTTTTAACTACCACATAGTGGTTTCACTATTCATCAAAAATTGAATGTTTTCAGAAAAATACCAAAATTTCACCCTAGGCTGATTTCGATATTTCAAATCCAAAAATGAAGTCCATTTTGAAAAATAAAATTTATAAACTTTAAAAAAGTGGTTATTACTATTCATAACGGCTATTTTTTCTAATATTTTAATAGCATATCGTTGTTTAGTGAAATTGGGTATTGCGTACGGCGCAAGCTATCGAGGAAGGTTGCGATTTCGTGTAAAGCAAGCCAAGCAAGTGTTGTGTAGAAAAATATTCCTTTGATGATTTATATAACATAAAAGTCTCAGGTGTTACAGTTCATTTCTTATTATAACCATGTCTATCTCATGAGATATAAATATTTACCCACTACATTGTTTGGACATATATGTCCCACCCATCTCATAATAAAATAATACATAAATTTTCCATTAATCCAAATCAATCATATAATAACCCATGCAATTAATTGTTTATCATCAACATGTAAACATATCATAATATGTTGAAAAATATACATGTTTCATAATCATTTCCTCAAAATAATAATCCATGAAAGAGAAATGGATTTAATAAACATATAACCTATGATATAGAAACATGTTTCATAAATAACATGAAATTATGAATAACTCAGAAATAGAAATAATATTAATGGAACCATTAGATCATTTTCGAGAAGGTAATGAGTAACATAAATGAATTTAATTATAGATGGAAATTAATTTTAAAATATATATCAAAAATAAATTATTGGTTAAAATATCCATTATTTTTTTGAAAAATTATTTTTTATAAATAAAACCATTTGAAAATCATTTCCTTAGAAAAAAATTTGAAAACTTATATAAAATACATGATATATTTTTGAAAACAATTTAACCTGAAAAAATATCTAATAATATTAAAAAAATTAAAACCTTTTTCTTTGAAAATACTTTGGAAACTTATAATGTAATATTGAAGTTTTTTTGAAAACCTTTTCACTTGAAAATAAATTAAAGAAACTTGAATTTTTTTAAAACCATTTCATTGAAAATAAATTTAAAACTTATAAATAACTCATGAAAAAATATTGAAAATAATTTTCCTTGAAAATTTTTAAAATGTTATTGAAAAAATTTTGAAAATAATTTTCCATGATAATTATGTATTAAAAAATTCTTAAAAATTAAAATTTTAAAATTCAAAGGGAGCATCAAATAATTGAGGGTAGGTAAATCCGTATATGTCATTCTAGGTAAAAAAATATTCATTTTTCATTGTAAAAATGTTAAATAAGGCATTTTTTGGAATGTGATAAGAAGATTAATTTTAAGTGTTTGGTAAAGGAGAAAAATTGGATTTTTTAAATACTGTAGGATAATTTTATGATATTCTAGGATGTCATTTTTAGAAAACATAGATTTATGAGGAAAGAGAGGGTAGAGCCGGACATTCCTAAAAAATAATAACAATATTATGTAATAGAGAGTATAAAAATGGTACCAATACATGAGTATATAATTTATATGTCGAGTATAATATAATTCCTGAAGGTTCTTGAGAGATGGATCATAAGATATCATTAAATAAAGAATAAACATAAATAATGTTGAAAAGTGATGAGATTGTTTTAATAAACTCTTATCACTTGATATCTTGGGATCATACTATCCATGTATGAAAAGAAGTTACATAGATATTATAATATCTATGAAATAAGTTTATTCATGCTATATAATGTAAAATTTAATTATATACACAAAAAAATGAATTTAGGTGAATAAAAAACATGAGTATCAATAAAAGAATATTGAGACAAAACTAATTTACCGATTTGGTAAATTATGAAAATTAAACTCCAAGAAATAAATGTCATATAAAATATAATTAAATACACATAAATTTAACTATAAGATTCATTTTTTACATCCATGGACAGTACACACAACACAAAAAATTAAAGGGAGGCGAGTAAAGCATGTATCTCACGAAAATAAAAAGTGAGATGAAATCCCCTTACCGAGTGTCTTAACACTTTTTGTACTCATAAAAACTACACAAATAACAGATATAAATATATTATAAATAACATAAAAACTGTATTATTATATCTAATACCATATATAGTTTTATTATGACCATATATTACCCGATTTTTAACAGTCATATATTACGGTTTCACTTTGGGTAACATTCCCCTTATTCATCACATGTCTTTAGTTGAAATATCATTGGTCCTTATACTTATGTAATGATTTATGGATTGTAAAACATGATATAAATATTATATATATATATTATTTTTATTATAATAATATATGTAATATATTAGTATAAAATGGAATACACCATTCATGGAGACGTTAAGTCGTACGTATGCATGAACAATATTTCCTTTTTCTATTGTCGTATTGAAAGGAAAAAAACAATATGACAAATAAGTGTCCATATATGTATATATAAAATTATTATAGTGTCATTATAATATCATATATATCACATAATTTCTCTAAAACCATACTTAATGCATTAAATGTAGTATCTGAACGAATCACATTGCTTTGAGGGAGCAGTTGTCCTCACTTCCTCAAACAAAATTAATGTATTTATACAAAATGGAATGTAAAATAAAGAATTTGTTTTAAAAGAACTAAATAGGATTAAAAATATAATAAATATTATATATGAAATATTTAAATAGAGTTTTTATCATAAATTCCACCATGAGATATTGTAAAGGTAAAGTGAACAAGCATTATTTAGTGTGGCAGTAGTTCACCATTCAAAGAAATAATGTCTTCGTTATCCATTAGATGGATGTGTGTGTAAGTATAGGTCAAAAAAATATCATAAAAACCTTAAATTATATTTAATATACTAGTGTTGTGATAAATTAATGGATGAAAAAAGTGGGGACGTGATGAAAAAAATAAAATAAAAGAGCTTGGGGGAAGACATTACCTCTTAATCGGGAAACACTTTTTGGTTTGTGCCAAAGCGCATCCTTCGATTTTTTATACCAATTGGGAGATTATAGGAGTAATGAAAGAATTTTAAGAAGTGTATTGGGTAGATATTGGCCCGTCCTAAAAATTTTAAGAGGATTAATGAAAATGGATATGTGGTGGATTTTTATAAGGAAGAGAAAACACAAATTTGGCATTTTTTAAAACTAGTTAGGTGTGCCCATATTATTAATTAAAAAAAGTAATAAAAAACAAAAAAATGGAAGTTGGATTTTTGAATAATATCAAGATAATGGGTTTTTTAAAAATTTCTAGGTTTTTTTGGTTCTTAAATCTATGTTTTAGTACTTTATTTACATAATATTTATTTAAATAGTTGTAAATAATTTTAGTCACTTTCACTAATATTTACAATAAAAAACAAAACAAAATTATTATAAATTATAAATAATGATGATTAAAAATATTGAATCAATTTTTCCAAATTATAATGAAATAAGTGGCAGAAATAAATTTAAAAATAATCCTACTAAAGGGACGACACTACATGTTTTTAATATTAAAATGTCCAATAATTTCCTAAGTTTTTATTCCCAATTTCAATGAGAAAATTATTCTAATGACTTATATTGTATTAATTGATAAAAATATTATCCAATTATACTATGAAACCAATTTAAATTTAAATTTTCAATATAAATATATTATCTAAAAAATTATTCTTCAATTAAAATCTGGATTTTTTCACTAGTCATCCAAAAATGACGATTCTCAAAAAAATATCAACATTTCACCCTATGATAATTTTTATATTCTAAAAAAATTAATTTTAATAAATAAAATTTCTAAATGAGTCTAATTTTTTTTTTATAGAAGGACATTAGAAGAAGCTCATTTGAAAAAATAGTATTTTTAAATATAAAAGGACTTTACCCAAAAGTATATCTTTCATCATAAATATATATAATTTACATAAAAACATTATAAAAATATTTATAAAATAGTTATCAAATTTAATATTACTATTTTAAATTTCTATATTATAATTATATCATTTAAATAGTTATAATATTAAACTACATTTCATAAACTCAATATTACATGAATGATATGCTATGTCAGTGTTGTTTGTTTCCTACACAGAATCGGTGTTTCATGTAATGTACAAGAAGTCTAAATCTAACCTTAGTATTCTGTGTATAGAAATACAAAATATATGTTATTTTTAGTGAATGATTAACATGGTGTTTCGAATAACTAAATACAAACATAGTTCATCAATATAAAATCTATTATTTTTGGTGTTACATGAAATGAAAAATATCACAAGGGATAAAATTATTAAAAAAATAATTCACAAAATCTAGGGGTGTTATAGTATGGTATGTAAAAATTTGAACTATTCCTCTATCAACCTCTTCCCATGTTTCACAACCAACATGTCCAGCAACACACATTTATCCAAACCATGCATAGCCCATTCACCCCCCCACTATAGATCCCCATAACACCCGACAGATGTTTTCCAAACTATACGGTCTCCTATGTATGGTTTGGCGTAACCATGAACATAAAAAATTCGTCCATAATTCAATGTTTTGGACTCTATGAATTTATTAGATAGTCATGTTTCATTTCTTATGTGATTGTGCACATTTTTAAGGACAAAACATAGGATTCAATATAAAATAAAATTATAGAAAACATATATAAAAACTCAATGATATTACAATCTCCCACAAATATAAGCACCTCATCTTAAAGATTCACTTATAAGGGTAGTGAAATATCATTTAAGGATAAATCAATCCCTCAAGAAAATACACCAGCCAATCTATTATAGAAACTAGATAATTTTTGAAGAGTAACATTTAATTGATAGTGTATTAGACATGTAACACTAAAAGTATAAACAAATGTAACCCATAGAGACATTATGGTATATTTAATATTTTACAATAAATTAAATATATTATATTTATTTCAATGTATGTGATACTAGGTTTTCTTGCATTAACCACAACAAATAATTTCTTTGGTATCTTGTGTTACATTCAGGAAGGAGTTTTACAAATACTTATAATATTATTTAATATAATAATATATAACATAGGAATAAAACTATATGTTATTAATAATATTATCTAATTAATAAAAATATATGGTTTTCAAAAATATAAAATTAATTAATTGGTTGAAAATTAATTAGAAATGAATATAAAAACAAATTAAATATAAAGTAAATGTTATGATGCTAACAAATGAATTTTATCATAATAAATTATATTAATCAATATTAGTGAGTGATATTAATAAATATATATATATTATGTGTTAAAAAAATATTTTTTAACTTCATCTAATATATTTTATATTTATAAGATAAGAACGAACACAATTATACACATAAAAACATATATTTTTTTAAATAAAAATTTACTACATTTTATTATCGACCGTATTTTAAATCTAATTTTTGAAATTTTATATTTAAAAATAATATTCTTTTTTGGAATCATAATATAATAATTATCTTAGGGAAAATATTATGTATTTTTCTATGAGGTTTAATTTCTTGATGAATACTGAAAAATAATGGATTTTAAATCCAAAAGGATTTTTTTCTTATTTATTTATAATGGTAAATTATTATTTTTTAGTGTATTAAATTTCTTATTAGATAAATTATATATCGATTGATAAAATATAGGTCATTTAAATTATTTTCACATTGAAATTTGAAATAAAAACATTGAAAACATTTGAACATTTTTAATTTATATCCCTGCATTTTCAGCCGACCTATGGAATTAATATAAAATAAACATCCACCAATTTTATAAATGTAATTAGGAAAAATTGATTCCATATTTAGAAAAATAATAATGTATAATTTCAAATATGTTAAATAATGTTTTTTGTCCAAAATTTTCAGATAATGTAATTAAAATTTATAACCATGATTTTGAAATAAATTAACTTAAAAATGACTAATCGTTAAACTTAAGGCCTGTAATAACCTAAAAAAATAACAAAAATATTTTTCAACTTTATTTTTACCATATAAACTCTAGGAAATAATTGTTCTTATAATTTTATCCACTTTACATGGAATATGTATAGGTTTAATTTCCTTTTAAAAAATATAAAAGAAATCCACTCTTCCCCCATTATAAAAATGCACTCACCCCTCATACATATTCAAACACCACAATAAATTTCACTCAAATAGACCCCTACCAAATAATCTTACAAAATGATTACCATAATATTTGAAGCCTCACTTTATAACTCCCCATAACCCACTATCCTGGAGTTGGTGATAAAAAATCTTGTTTAATTTTTTATATAAAAGGAACTAAATTATTACACAACACATTACACAACAGGGGTCCTTTACTGGTCTAGGGTTTAGTGAATTAGATAAAAATATTACATTTCATAAAGACTTTACAAGAATTATATTATTTAAAAATAATAATATTTGGTGCACTGCCTCTACATAGAAAAATATATCACACATAAGTCTACTAAACCTATAAAAACAAATTTACAATATAGGGTGGGAATTTAAATGCCCAATTAAAATTTTTTAAAACAATTTATAAAGTATTTTTAAAACATTTCATTAATAAAAATATACATACATAAATGTATATTTTCATAACATTTCAATTCTAAATAAATAAATTTATTAAACCAGTATTTTCTTTAAATAATTATAAGGGAAAATATCTTTGGGAATTCTCCATTTAAAATAATAATTTACAGTGTGTTATTTATGATACATGACGGATGATAAAAAAACTATAAAGCTTATAATTATAAATCATATGGAACAATGATACCTTAAGACTTATGGGTTCACTCCCCATAATATCACATAACATAATGGTGCCAATTCTTTAAAACACATTCAATGGACCTTCCTTTCTCAATTTCAACCCAAAAATTTTGAAAATATACATACATAATATTAGTTTCCTAACAGTAAATAATATATCACATCACAATTCATAATCTTGATAGTTTCTAAAACAATTTTTATTATAATACCATGCGTAAATATTATGTACACAATTAAATGTAATAAATAGAGTCCATGATAAAATATGTTCACACTTGATGGACACACTCAAAATAATTATATTTATAGTAAATCGTAAATTAAATAGATAATAAAATAAATGCCGAATTCATATTAAAATTCATGGGATTAAATTTATAATTTATATGATGGATATTCCTAATTATTAATGACATACCAAGGGGTGGAGAAAATATTTTTCACATGAAATGATATATATTTTAGGATCGTCACATAAAATGACAAGAATTATCATTTAAAAAGTAAGGTTACAAATAAACATAAACAATAAATTTATATATTAAGAATAAATTTTATCATCGTATATAGATTTGGAACTAAATGATTAACAATTTTTAATAAATAATTTGATATAATTACATGTATATACATATACACATATATATATATCATTATACATTTTACATAAAATTATTTTTTTTAAATACCAGAAAACACTTTAGTATATGATTTATATTACAAAATATTATCTTTTAGATAAAAATGAAAACAAAACCTCTGTTTAATAAAATCTGAAAGATTGAAATATAGTTGGGTAGATACATACATACATATATATATATATATATAATCAACATAATTTGACTAATAATAAAACTAAATCCATGTAAACCATATGACTTGAATTGAAATGTAAATCAAAACCCTTATATTATATTTTTTAAAAATAGACAATCATATATGTATATATTTTTAGAAATAAAATTAACATGATAATACAAATAAACCCTTACAAACCATTGCTTCTGAAAATATCATTTTAAAATAATAATCCCATTTCATATATACTGAAAATTCATTGTTATATATGTGTATAAATACATATAAATGCATATATATATATATATATGTGTAACCCTTTGTAAAACAACAATAAATTGATGGAATAAAAAAGAAACATTACTTGGTTCTGGATCAAACCAGGGATGATATATTTTGGAATTTGAGTGGAATAAAAAATGGGGGACTTGGGGGATGTGGATTGAGAATTATTGGTTATGAAAGTGGGTTTTTTATAAAATCTGTTTTCATAAAAAAATAACCCTATTTTGAAAAATTGGTCCTGGGTTTGGAGCCATTTGACCTATTTTCTCAGATAAAACCTTGTTTTTAATTAATATAAAATATAATGAAATTGAAATTATTCATATATATATTTAAAATTGGAAAATACTATGGAATATTGGTTTTGAGTCACTAATTAGGTTTTAAAATGACCAAAACTCACCCCTATATTGGAAAAATGAAGGGAGAATGGGGCTATGGATGGAGATAGAAGGATAATTAGGGGTCGATTCTTTTTGGTTCACAGGGTTGCGGAAGAAGAATAGTAGAGAATGTAGTTAATGGCTCTAGTTAGATCCTTCATTTTAAAATATGTCCAAAATCAAATCCAAATGGTTTCTTGGACCACCTTATAATGCTTGTCATAGGTTCCACTATTTGAAATCACCAACACACACACATGAATCATTATTCATGGGATCCCACCCTAGGAAATGGCCCAATCTATACATGTGAGATGGTACCTTGTTTACCAGTTCTCTGGTAGATTTATCCCACCCAATACATGGGATGACCTCTATTGCTACTTGAGTGGACATGATCCTTGCCCCACTAGGCCTTAAGTGCTTGGAACTAGTTAGATGCTATCAGTTATGGTATGCACATAACATTGGGTTTTAATATAAATATTTACATAATAAAATAAAAAATCTATATACCTATATATATACACACAAAAAAAATTAATTTTTATTTCTAATGTATTTATTTTTATTAAATTACAAGTTTATAATATTATTTTAAACATTACACGTCATTAATTTTATTATTTTCAAAAATTATCTTAAATTTATTTTAAATTTTAAAAACATAAAATGTTCAACTTAAATGATAACCCTACAGTTAACCAAAACCTCAATGATCACTAAAAACAATGACTATATTTTTTTAATGTTAATAAAAAATATTTAAATTCCCATGTCCATGGGTACTAAAAGACACTAATACATTATTGTTATATTCTTGCATCAGATATGGTTTTTTCATTCCTCTAATTCTCATCATTTCTATTATTCCTCTTTGAATTTATTTATCATGGTAGCTCCAAAGGATAAAGGCTATAAAATCCATTTTATTATGATGATGGGAGGTATTATAGTGGTGTAACGCGGGCCTTAAAGTAGTTTTCTAGAGTAGTTTAAGTCTTTATCAATATAATTTTATAACTTATTAGTGTTTTAATAATGTAATTATTCCTTATATGTTTTTATTCTATTTAATTTATATGATATAATACCATTTTTTTGTATATACATTGAAAAATTAACAAAGATGTTATTAAAACAAATATTATATTGTTTTGGTGTGTCACACACTTTGTGATGAAAGAAAACCATGGAAATATTTTGTTTTAAACCCAAGGAGTTACCTGAATATGTGGCAATGTTCTTTAACGATCACGTTTCTTCCATTACCCTCTACCCCCTTAAATTTTTATTATACCATGATTATATAATAACCTAAATATATCAAATATATTGATATGTTTTAATAATAATATTTATACCTACAATTTCACACACATCCATCAAATGGGATTCAAAATAATTGTTCGTGTGTAAGGATAACTACAACCTCACAAACCGACGTCATTCATTCTTCAATTTACCAGCTTTCAAGGATTTAAATAATGAATGGTTTATAGTTTACATCTGATATTTATAATATTTATAATTTATTTATGATTTAATATTTTTACATTACACATACCTTTTTTCACTCCATCTGTGAGAATATTATTACATTGTTAGTGGAAGTGTGGAATAATGCCTCCTCAGAGTGACTTGATTCATTCTAGCTATACCTAGAAATTATGAAGGGATTGTTTAAATAAATATAACTGACTTATATTAAGTAAATATGATACATGAATTATAATATACTTATATATCACTTTATTTTCATTATTTTAATATGATAAATAAATTAATGTTGTGTTCATTTGTACGTACCACCTACCATCTCCATAAACTGTTCATTTCAGTTCATATTTGAAAATTTTAGAGATTATTAAAAATAAATATATATAGAATATATATAAAATCTGAATAATTATTTAAATTATGGAGAAAATAAAATTATGATCTACATAATAAGAACACAAATAACATGACAAACATGTTAGAAAAACGATACAATTGACACATGAAATTTTAAAAATAATGAAATAATGTTAAAAAATATGTAATGATATATTATAAAAAGTTATTATATGATATTATCAATTTTATTATGGTTATGTTATAAGATAATACCTTTCTTGTAACTATTTTATAAGAGTTTAATGTATTTTCACAAGAAACGAAACATGAGGTAAGGGATTGTTGTCTCACTTTTTCTTCCATGAGGAATTCACAATTTTAACCACTAATTTTTTTATTTGGTTTACATAATGAAACTATTTTTTATTTATATACATAATAAATTTATATTCATGGTATTTAATGTTTAATTTTATGTTATTTATTTCATGGGGATTATAATTCAAATATTACCAGGTAGTAAGGGACTTTGTCTCAATTTCAATTCTTTAAGGAATACATTATCATTATGCACCTAATTTCATATATAGGTTTTCCATATTTAATAATTGAATTATGATATAACTATTCATTAATTAATCTTGATTTTTTTTAATTTTAATATGTTCATGTAATATAAATTACACTTAATGTTACCAAGTGGTAAATAATTTTCATAATACAATTCCTTTTTTATTTTGTTATGTCACTTCCTTGTTTTCATTATGATTCTATGATTATGGGTATAATAATAATTAATATATATTTATGTATTTTTACTTCTTATAAGTGTATTTTTAGTTAATACACATAATCAATTAATTTATCAATTATTATTTCAATGTTATGATCATTTTAAGGGTTTATTTCAAAATCGCATTCTAATAAAGATATGTTATTCTTAAGATTCCGTTAAAGTAATTTAAATGATAAATATTCAATAAACCAATTTGTTTTATTATAATATTGTTATTCATGATCTTTTCATGTAATATTACAATCATTCATCTCTTTGGATATGAAAATGATTTAGAAAATATTTTTAATAAATTGAAATCCATTTATATCTTTAGTCAGAGAAATTGAAAAAGGAAATTATCAAAACCTTATACTGTGTAACTTGAAAAAGAAATATTCCTTTTAACTTGTATAACATGTATTAAATAACACTTCATTAGTTCATTGAATATTCCCTTTCCGGTTTAAAAGTATTATTTTTAATGAAAATGTTTTTGAAAGTTATTTTAAAATAATATTATTTTAAAATTGTTTTCAAAATGAAATGGATATTTTCCTGAAGAATGTTTTTGAAATATATTTTTTAAGTATTTCCATTCATCAATGAAAAAACCATTTATTTTTACACCAATTGGGATATGTTTTATTGATACCATCTATATTACTCCATTGTATTGTCTATGATTTCTTTGAGCAAGGATAGTATTTCACTTTACTACCTTGATTACTTTAGAAAAATTGTAATGTTTAAGTCATTGTGATTATACAAAATTAAATTTTTTCTAATTATCCATATCATTTATCATGAATTTATCATTCTTCAAACTATATTCCCTTTTTTACATTAATTACTTGATATTTCTTTTATTATATAGGGATATATTGAAAAATCAATATTCATTACTCAATATAGATATTTGATAAAGAACAATATTCAATAATTAAATTTATTGGTTGATAAATGATGAATGATTTGGACATGAAAGAAATGGGTTGGGGAAAATTTAATGTAATCCCCTTGATACATCAGTATTCTCAAGATATTAAATTAGTTAGAAAAAACCCTTCAAGATTGTTTCCACGTATAAAAGATGAGTTTCTACACACATATTTAAAAAATATTTTGAATGGTATTAATAGTAGTATTTTAAATGATCTTATTTATGGTTTTTATGGTAAAGGTATCATGTACATAGGAAACATGGACTCTGATAATTACTAATTTTTAACATTTAGTATTCAGTTAATATCATCCTTAATATTTTTTCATTGACATTATATACATATGTATTCCTTCTATGTTGATTGAATAATAGTAAGTGTTTTAGTTATTTTCTTTACCATATGGATTATTAATTATCTAGTTTGGTTGAATGTAAAGTGAGATCAGTTGTTTACATTTCCATTTTTTTATTCTCATTAATGCATTATGTATTCCGTTGTACTTACCCTTATTGAGTATTTGAGCTCACCCTTATTATGTTTCATTTCCTTAGGATTTATTGAAGTGTACTAAGAATGATATTCTTGCATACACTACAAGGAATAATGTATTTATTCCCATGATACATATGTTGTAATATTTGTATCAATTTGTAATACAAGAAACTTTTATGTATCTTTTTATACAATATTTCTTAACTATTTGGTTATTTGGGATGTGATTTACTTGGTTCCTATAAAAATATAATGATAGCATGACACCAACTCCAGGATTTCTGGAGTCATGTCAATATAGTTGGAACAAGATCATGTTTTCTATAAACCATAGGTACTGTATTTAGCAAAACATGGGCTTGGTAACCTAAACCTAATATATAATTAGTGGATATGTATACAAAAATATCTATGAATTTTGGTAAGGTAGAGATTATGTGGGTCTTCCTAACAATATATCGAGGTATGGATACTACATGTGGAAGTGGTTCTTGTATAAATATACCTAGGGAAACAACTGCAAATAGGCATGTTAGGCCCAAATGAAGAATAATTTGGTACATGAAAATGGACATTAATACAAACTTCGTTTGAATCTCCTAGGGTATATTCTTAGGATAAATCACATTCTCTTCACAACCAATAATGATGGATTTGAATAGATAATGATAATTAATGAACTAGGTTTAACATGAGGTGTATCATATTGAAAATTATTTATCAAGATTTATGCATCCTAAAAATGATAATATCATTTTTCCAATATGATAATTGATTCTCACCCTATATTTTTTGGTTTTATTAAATTCTCTATTCTGAAGGATAAACTCAATGTTTAGGAAAGAACATTATGGAAGTAAATGAATGAAGTTTTTATTTTATTGGGTTGTATTAAAAATATAACATAGAAATATATTTAATGATTATATTTAAAGGATGTCCATCATATTTATTTGGTAAATTATATTTATATTGTTTTATAAAAGGATGACCAATATGCCAGTGATAACCGATCTCGTTCGGAAAGGCCACATGACATGAACCAATTAGTAAAGGATGATACGGTTTTAATGCCAACCATTGACCTAAATAATTCTATAGTAAATATTTTTTTATTTAAAGTTAAAAAATTATGAATTAATGTATATTATGAACTAGTGTTATCATTTTTGAGGCATAAATATTAATGTCTTAATGTAATTGGTTTTGGAAAATAGTTGGAGACAAATATAATGACTTGTTATATGAGTATTAAAATCAATTAAAAGTAAATATTTGTGATTAATAAGGGTTCATTATATCATATCAATATCAAGGAGTAAGGATCTATTTAGAATTTGATTGAAGAAAAAAATGGAATATATCATATGAAATCAAAGTGTATCAAGGACATTTATTTCCTAATATTCATGGTTAATAAAACAATTCATAATTATTAGAAGTATCATCTATAAATAATAATTTTTTCCTCATACATTCATTTTTTTGGAATTTATGGTCTTTTAAATCATCATAGGTTTATGGATTTTAGGCCCCACACATTCAATTGATCATTAACTTGTTTTTCATAGATTATCTCAATCACCTATATAAATATTTTCACCTTTCCTCTATGTACATATTTTCACATTACACCAATGTTCTCATATATAAAGATGTATTTGAATTAAAGTCCATGAGACCTTGTTTACTTCCCTTTCACTCCATAGGTCAGATACTCTGAGATGGTGGTGGTGAATCATTGTATGACAGATTCAAACAACTGCCTTTATTGATATTGTTGCGTTGTTAGACCCAACACTCTTCTCTATCATTCTCATTGTACTGTATGTTAAAATCATAAAGCATGAACATGACATAGAAAAAATAATTTGTTCACCCTCACTAGGATACATCAAAAAATCATACACTAGTGATGCGTCGATGTACCAAATTCACTAAAAGCACACTGTGGTTTACAATGTTTTAAGCGGACTCACTCTCCCTCATGTTTTACAAACAAACAAAAATTTAAAGATCACTACATTTTTAACTAAATTGTGGTCATTTATTCTTCATAATATCAACCCATAGTTTATAGATTTATTGGTCTTTTAATTATCTAAAATGAATGCATCCTCTAATTTATGTAGATGATCTATTGACATTCAACTTTAATCCACTGATGAATGAAATTTTACTATAGTTATACTATGAAACATCAAATATTTCATGCAATACATACTGCATCTTTCACACAATATTAATTCCTTGCGCACAAGATTCCAATTTTATTACAAAACTCCCCTTATGTTAAACATCAATCTTACACGCAACTCAAATCCTATGCGCAACTTTTTTAGCTTGTTCACAGCTCAAAATATATCACGTAACTCACATTTCTTGAATATATTATGCGATCTAGAGCTTAGATTATCTCTATGTGTTGAGCTCACTCAATTGAGGGGGGGTCACCTCTTTTTTTTGTGTCGCCAAACCTTGTTCATAACACTCACCATGTCACGCAAGATCCTATTCGAGGATGCAAAACCCAATTTTATGTCACCTTGGGCATGCATGATTGTTTCTCACAACCTCGTCTTTCACACCCATTTTAAAATATTTCATGTGAATCACTCCTTTTACATTTTTCATCATTACAATCCTGAAATATGCATTGCACGCAAGATTCCAGACGACCTTCAATCTTGCACGCAAATTCCTTTTCCAAAAACACATATCTATTCTTTTATACAGCCTCTATATCAACCATTCCTTTTTTGTGGTTTTTCATCAACATACATTTTCAATTATATCTCTAGACCTTGAAAAATTTCCATGTAAACCATATTTTTCAATAAACTAATATGTCTTGTCAACAAAAACAATCACATAAAACAAATTTCAGTGTTACCATGAGGTATTTTTTCCCTACAATCACTCTATTTGTGTTTGTTGACAAATCACATCATAAAGATTCACTACACTTTGATACCTCACTGATGCTTCATCCATCATCCACCATCATTCACCTCTTGTGATTTAGATAGTGACCTGATATTAACTCACCACATACTCTATGCCCACATGAGAAATTCTTAGCATGAGAAACAAGAGTATGGTGAAATGTTTATCAATGAGTCACCTCTATCCAGACAGCAATTATTGATACCATTTCAACCCAAATCTTACTCTTTCATCATGATCCTCAACTATCTTGATATATATTCTTTGATAGATCACTTGATGCATCATACGATTAAATAATCTCCCCCTATATCTTTGCTCTCCCCCTATATTGGTACTCCACCTGTCTGTTTATCCCCATGTCTTTCACTATGAAAATTTCTCCCATGAATCTAAACATTCTCCGCCTTTGTCAATGAACCAATAGGTCACTCCATTGTAGTCTACAACAAGGTGAAAACACACATATGTACATAAGGTAAAACACATCATTTCTTAGGGAGATGGGGGGCATCCCACCTCTATTCTTTTCAAGTGTGGGGAGTAGAATGGAATCCCAGATCCAGTAAATTCCTCTCAAAAGGTTTATTGTGTATGGCCTTTGTCAGAGTATCCACAACCTATAAATCTGTAGGCACATACTTCAACATAACTTGCCCTTTCTCCACCTTCTCCTTGATAAAATGATATTGGTTATCAATGTAATTTTTCCTTAAGTGATGGACTTGATTTTTTCAAAGATTTATTGCACTCAAATTATCACACTAGATTCTAATCAGAGACATCAAATCAACTCCCATATCATCAAGTTGTTTCTTCATCCACAATAACTGTGTGCATTCTTAAGGGGAGAAAATGTACTCAGATTATGTAGTACATAATGAAATCAAATATTGCTTCTTTCTTTGCCAAGAAATATAAATGCCACCATGATGAAAATAACCTACTAACATTGATTTTGTATCATATGTTGATCTATCATAATATGCATCTATATATACCAAATGTTCTGGCGGCGATTCCTCATTATATAGTAAGCCGAAATCCATAGTTCCTTTGATATACCAAATTATTATATTTACTGCAATCATGTGTATTTTCTTTGGATTTATTTAATATCTTGCTAATAGGGTTGTGGAAAAAACAATATTAGGTATTTTCTCTATAAATTACAGTAAGTTTTTACAAAAATATGTAAAAGAATATGCATTAAGATTCATCTGATCAGCCAAATATAATGTTATCAACATAAACTAGCACCATCATACATTGATTACTGTCATTTTTGAAATATAGGTTGTAATAAAATACACCACATCGAGATCCAAGATTCATCAAATATTGATCAATCCTCAAGTACCATTCTCTTAGTGTTGTTTCAGCACATATAGTTCTTTTTTCAACCGAAAAACAGTGTTCTCATATTCAAGAACGAGAAATCTATTTGGCTGCTCAAAATAAACTTCTTTTCTAGAACTCTATTCAATAATACAGATTTGAAGTCTATTTGGAACACTCTGATCTTCTATTGTACTACAATGGATAGGAATAATCTGATTTTTTCCAGCCTTGCAACTGGTACAAATGTCAAATCAACATCTATACCCTCTATTTGGTAGGACCCTTTTCACACTAGTCATTCTTTGTTTCAAATTACTGTGCCACCTCATTTCATCTTATTTAAAAAGAACCATTTATTCCCTAGAGTATTATTATTATTTTTTCATCAAAACAATTTCCCATGTATGATTCTTTTTAATCTAGTTTACCTATTCATTAATTACCTGAACACAATCTTCATCTTCAACTGCATCAGCATAACATTTAGGCTCTAAATGATATAGGAAAGATATCTGCTGCGTTGACTTCATTCTTTATATTTGAATAATAACTATTTGATCACAAATGATATTTCTTCTATCAATTTCAAATTGACACTATGGATTCTATGAATATATAGATCTTACTTTCTCATGTTCATCATAAGTATCTTCTTATGATTCATATATTGACAACTTCTCCCCCTTCATTTCATTCCTCCTGATCACTTTCATCAGGAAATTTTTCACTGTGCTATTGGATACTCACTCCATTATCCACTATCGTGACATAATTTCTTTCAACAACTTTTTCTAGCCTCATATTAGAATATTTATATGATTTACTTTTTCTAGAGTACCCAAAGAATACCCCCTCATCTTCCCGTGAATCAAATTTTCTATTTTTACCTTGTTGAGAATAAGAAACTTAATTCCAATGATTCAAAAATATTTCACTATTGGATTATTTCCATACCACATCTCATACAATGTCATTCCTTATTTTAGACATAACAGAGCCCTATTAGAAATGTAGACTGTGGTCAAAATGGCTTCCTTCCAAAATTTATCAAGTAGGTCTCTTTAAATGGGAATCATACTATCCATGTTGTTGATCATCAAATTTTTGCTTTCAACCACTCTATTAAATTAGGGTTTTCTCACAGAAGATACTTGATGCCTTATCCCTTATTTATTGAGCTTTTATTCCAACTTCCTATTTGTAAATTCCTTACAATTATTAGTAAGAAACATCATAATTTTATGTTCAAGCATCCTTTTAGATTCTCTGCTCTACTATTTTAGGAAACAGAACATATCAGACTTATAGGAAAATAATAATACCCCAACCATTTTTCTATAATCCTCAATGATGAAAACATGAAATCGCTTCCCGTAAAAGGATATTATCAAGATAGGTCCACATGCATCATAATGCACTAATTCAAGCACTCTTGTTGTCTTATATTCCCTTTCTTTGTAATTTATTCTGATAATAATCCCTTGTTGATAATAATCACACGTATGTGTATGATCCCATGATATCTTAGGGAGGTCTCTCTCTATATCACATTTCAGCAGAACTTCTAGATATGGTTGGAATAAATGACCCAACATTTTATGCCACAACTTGTTTTCTTCCCCTCTAGATAAAAAACACATATCTTATTCTCCACTTACTAGGCATATATCTTCCTTTTCGTTTTTCCCAATATGATCATTGTACCATCAATTCTCTTGACGACACACGTATTCTTGGTAAACCATATAGAAATACCCAGATTCGCACAGTTGATTGATGCTATGTAAATTGTGACTAAGACCTTCTATGACCAATTCATCATCATGTCTTATTTTCTCTCTCCCAAAAATGGCCTTTCCTGATCCAATTTTTTATAGGCCTTCATCATTTAGTAACTTGAAAACACCTTCTTTTCATATTTTATTCCTGTAATATAATCCTTATTGTGTGTCATGTGAGAGGAGAATCTACTGTTAAGGATCTATACACCATAAAATTATGATGAATTAAGGGAAATTTCACCAACCACTACCTTCAATTCACTATTCATCTTGGTCCATATTTTTCTCTTCAGACTCAGAATAGATTGAGACTTTGATCTTTCTCAAAGTACGATAAAATGGATTAATCTAGAAAAGCTGCAAACCTATTTTCCATTTTCAACTCACATATTGGTTTATTGATCTTTTTCTGTGGTCTTTTTTATTATGATTTGGTACATTACACTATATGGTTGATGTATAGTATCTAGCCTTATACCCAAATCATCCACTCCAAAAATAGTGTCCTTATAAAAATTTTCTAGAGAACAATTCTCTATTTGACTACCACCTCTGTTCTTATGACCATCGTTATCTTCATAAAATATAAAACACATTATGGGATTTTCTCATATTTCCACCGCAATAACACCTGATGAACGGTGCATTTCTACATGTCACTTCTATAATTCCATTTTCCCTCCTGTTCTTTGAATTTGCCAATTATTTATTGGACTAACATCAATTTCTATTCATGAAATGGACTCTTGAGTTTTGAATTCAACTCAAACAACATTCTGTTTTTTGATTGAGCCCCAAATCATCCTTAATATCAATGCTTGATTTCTACTTCTTTCCTTCTGAACTACTAGACTCCTCTTTCAGCATTTCAGTGTTTTGAATGATCTTCTTTCCTAATAATGTGCTGGGAATCAAATGCTTTTAGTGGTACTTATATTTTTGTTGCAGACTGATAAATTCCTCTTAAAGATATTTGATATTAATTATATGAACAATCACAATGTTATTCAAGAATCAATCTCCCTCTCCTACTGTTCATCCATGATGTTTTACTCACTTACTAATTCAGAGTTCTCTGGTGTTGGTGAAATGACTTTCTGGATTTCTTCTATTACTTTGTAATTTTCTTGTTAATGCTGCTAAATGTAGAGTTTGGAATCATAGGAACCTTTTTTGGATTTCATTTTTTCGGTTCTCCAAACATCTATCTCTTCAAGTGCGGCTTCTAACCCATCTTACATATCAATTATTCCTTCCAATCCTTCTACTTCATCAATTTCGGCTTCTTCCTTTTCCTAATAACTACTGACAAACACCACCATAAAATTTTTCCACGATCATTAAAATGTTCAATCTCCTTAACCTATTCAATCTCAAACACATCTGAACTTTCAAATTCTAGAGAAATAAAATTCTTCTTCTTGAATAAATTTCTCTGGAACTATTTCTTCCCTTTCACATAGAATGCTTACTTCTTCTTGGGAATTTCGAAATCATCATCATCATTATCATCATCTTGAAAATTTTTAGGAACCTTTCCCAATGATGGACTGACATTCCACATCTATATAATTCTAATAGATTTTTCCTTTAAAATTTCATTTTACTCTTTGTAGAATTGAAGAAAGTAATGACATCACATCATCTGTCTCTTCTTCTTCATGAGTATATTCAATGGTGAGATTATTTGTGGCCTTAAATGCCACCAATTTAGATTTCTCCTTTTCCAAAACCTTGTAATCATAATTCCTCATTTAATATGCAACCAAGGAATTATACAAATTGTCTAGTTTCAGCTCTTTTGGATCTTTATCTTCCAATAATGAAACATTCATATTGAACTCACGTTGATGTTTTCTCAAGATGTGCTTCTTGATTACTATGTCTTCAATGACTTCTCCGAGACCACACATATCTTCCAAAACAATATTTACCTTGTCAAAGAATTATTTAATAGACTCCTTTGGGACCATTTTCGTATCTTCATACTTATTCCACAACACATTCATCTTTGTCTCTCTAACCTTTGAATCTCTTTCATATATGTTCAATAGTTTTTACCACATAGAATGTGATGTTGTTCATGACATCAACTTTATATAAATAGAATTGTATAGATACCTCGTACAAAATTAATTCCCTTAGAGTCAACATCTAATTATCATCTCTCACCTTATGATAAAGAACAACTATTGATGTCAGCTGAGATACAATGCATTGCTACTGTAAACACATCCATTCCAAGAGATCAGAAGTAGTGTTGCCTCCGGTTCATCCATAGATAAAAATTATTTTTGTTGAAGATCATAATTCTATTTTGATTAGTGATCTCTATTGATATAGAATCAATTATATCTACCTTTCACTCTAATAGAAATTGTTAGGTCAACTTGGATAGATACCCTAAGGGAGGGGAGGGGTGAATCAGTGTATTATAGATTAAAACAACTTCCCCTATTGATCTTGTTTCATTGTTAGAAAAAATATTTTCTCCCTCATTCCTAAGGATGAGTATGAGAATATCTTAAAGAATGCAGAAGACATAGAAATTTTAATTGGTTCACCCTCACTGGTATACATCAAATGAGAATACACCGGTGATGCAACGATTACCAAATTCACTAACATCACATTATTGTTTACAATGTTTGGAGCTGACTAAATGTCCCTCCTTATTTATAACAAAACACAATTTTAAACATCACTTCTCTCTCAATGGAAGAGATTTCACTTATTCTTTAGAATATGAACCTAATTTTTATATACTTGTAGGTCCCCTCATTAGATCAAATGAATTCATCCTCCACTGTATGTAGATTTTCTATTTATTTCCCACTTTCATCCACTAATTAATGAAACTTTACCGTCATATTACTTGGAAAACTCAAATATTTTTCACAACAGATATTGTGTCTTGAAAACAACTTTAATGTCATGTGAAAAAGATTCCAATTTTTTCACAATACACCCCTTTCATGGAACTTCAATCGTTTACACAACTAAAATCGAACATTCAACTTTGTTAGATTGCCCACAATTCAAAATATTTTGTGTAACTCCCTTTGAATGAAAATATTACTCAATATGGAGCTCAGATTATCTCTAAGTTATTATCTCAATCAAATGTGTGGGTCGTCTCGTATTTATAGGCCTCGCCAAACCCTACAGAAATGATTTATCATTTCACACAAGATCCCATTTGAGCGTGAAAAATCCCATTTGACGTCGCATTAGGCACAGAAGTTTCTTTTGTGTAACCTCATCTTTCATGACCATTTTTATGTATATTGTGCGCATAATTAATTTTATATTTTTCTTTATTATAATGTTAAATCATTCCTTGCATGAATTTTTTTAAACCACCTTAAATTTTGTGTGCAACTTATTTTTCCAAAAACACATATCTCATATTACCGATTATGAGGCCCAATTTTTTTGAAAACATTAGAAACTAGTGCCACCTTATATTTTTTATTTTATACCACCTTGAGATTGACCATTCCTTTGATGTAGTTCATTCTTAATATATATTTTCAATAATATCTCTGGACCTTGACAAATCATGATGGAAACCATCTTAGTCGACATCCTAACATGTGTTGTCAACAAACAAAATCACCTCAAAAATTCTTCAATGTTACCTTGAGAGGGGTTTTCCCAAAATTGTTTTAAAATACCTTTTCATTATATAGGAATTAAAAATAGGAAATATTAAAAAAAAATCTATTTCAAATATTTAGTTTAAATTGAGAGGACATAATTTTTTTAATGTGGGGAGAATATAACACCCCAAAAATTAAAAAGGGGTCTATTTTATATGATAGAGTTTGTGAAATGAAACAGTAAAAATGAAAAGGTATATAACCTATCATGAATTTATTATATAAAAAATATTTTAAAATAAATTCAATATATTTTCTATCATGAATATAACACGATACTAAGATAGATTGTGTTACATGCAAGACCGAGTTTTACCAAATACTACTAATATTAATTAATATAACAAGATATAAACCATCTGTTAAATTAAGTGTTATGAATATGATTAAATAAATAATGAAAATATATGTTTTACACAAACATATAATGTATTCATTGGTTACCAATTAAATATAAATGAATATAAAAACTAATTGAATATAATGGAAATGTTTTTATTCTCACAAAGTTATTTTACCCTATCAAATTAAATTACATGAAATTAGTTTGTGATATTATTGTAATATATGTATAATATATTAAATAAAATATTTTTGACAATAATATAAATTATTATATAGACATAAGATAAGAACATCCCCAATTTTTGAAATAAAAACCCATAGTATTATAAGGGAAATTTTACCGCCTTTTAATTGATAACCTATTTTAAATAACAAATTTTAAAATTTAACAAAATATATATTTCAAAATAAATATCATATTTAAAATGGTAACATATAACTTAACTTAGGGTTTATTATTGGTATTTTCACTAGGTTTTTGTTTCTTTATGAATAGTGAAAAATATTGAATTTTAATTCAAAAATTATTTATTGTCTAATTTGTTTATAAGGAAAATTATATAATTTTTTGGTTTTAATGTATAATTATATCAACTATTTATTAGGTAATTAAATTAATGTAATTGAAATCAATTTCACAATGAAATATGATATAAAAACATAACAAACACTTGAACATTTTTTCATTAAAAACCAACATTGTCGTCTCGTCTTCTCGATTAATTTTAAATTAATTTATGCCACTTATTTGAGTAAAATTTTAAAAAATTGATTTAATATTTTAAAAAATAATATTTTATAATTCTATTTATTTAAATTAATTTTTTACCAAAAAAAATAGTGAAATTAATTATAATTATTTTATGTGATTATCACAAAAATTAGATTAATAATGAATAGAGAATTAAAATTAAGAGAAAAAATGATGTATAAACTTTTCTAATATATATTATCTGGACATATTTCAACATTATAATCCCATGTATAAAATTATTTCCATTATTTATTCCACTTGACATGTAAAATTTTTGGTGGGATTCCCTTTTAAAAAATTTACGTGAATGACACTCCTCTTCAAAAATATAAAGGCACCCTCCCCTATAACATATTCAAACTACTGATACATTTATATCACTCAAATTATTTCCAAATAATCACCTAAAATCGAACCCCTAATACAAGAATCCCCACCTTTGGAGTAAATAAGCCCACGAAGTATTTTGGTTTAAAACATTAGGAGTTGCACGATTAAGTGGAAATGTTCATCAACGATCATTGTTTTCTCATTTAATTATACACCCCATAAAATATATTTATATAATAGTGTTAAATTAAAATCATTATATATATTTTGGGATGATAATATTTCTACCTAAAATTTCCCCAACATCTATCATATGGGATACACATTCATCTTTAGTTTGTACGGCAGACTATCACCTCACGAACTGATAACATTCATTCTTCCGTTTACCACCTTAATAGGGTTAAAATAATGATCGATTTATTTTATATATATGATATATATTGAGTTTATAATTTATTTTTTCTTCTATAATTTTTATATAACACATGCTTTATTGTACATTATTTTTTGGAATACATTACCATCAATTGTGGACATGTGGGCTACCGACTCCTCATAGTGATGTGATTCAATCATGATATACATGGAATGTACAATGGGATGGATTCAATAAAATATATACCATTATGAAATAAATATTATAATATAATTATAATATATATCACTTACTTTTTATTCTTTTAATATGTTAAAGAAATATAAGTAGTGTTCATGCGTATGTATGACCTACCTTCTCCATGAACAATGAATTTATTTTTTTATCTGAAAATTTTAGGGGTTATAATAAATACATATATACAAAATATATGCGAAAATTCCTCCATTTTTTTATTTTATATATCTATTAAAAATTATCTACATAAGAATATCAAAAATAAAAATTCAAAACATACTAGAAAAACATGGTAATTAATACTAGAAATAGTAAAAATAATGAATGATTATTAACAAATGTGTAAAAAGATAATTTAAAATTTTACTATATTTGTTATCAGTATGGTTAATGTTATGGTATATGTTAATTATCTGATTAATGCTATTATATAGTTGGTTGAAGGATGTTCACCCAAAAAGAAACACAAGTTAAACTATTCTTGTCTGTATTTTCCTTTCATGAGGCATACATCTTTTTCACTACTTATTTAATTTTTATGGTGTATATACATAACATATTATATTTTATATTAGGAATAAATTTATCTTCATAGTATTTTAAATTTTCATTTGATATTATTTATTTAATGGATATTAGAACTCAAATGTTACTATGTAGTAATGGACTTCATCACAATTTCCATTATTTGAGGTATACTTTTTAATTATAATCCTAATTTATTATTTATATTGAGATTATTCATTATTAAAATAAAATTAATGTATTTTATATGACTATTTTTAATAAAACATTTATTTTCCTTATCCTCTAGTTATTAATTTCCTTTTTATGTAATACTACCAATTTTCCACTCTTTTTTACTCAAAATGTTTTAGAAATTGTTTTTATGAAAACTCATCATCATCTATCTCTTTAGTCCGAACACATGTTTTATTTTAAAAAACTATTTTTATAAAAGATATTTTAATATTAATTTAACCTTTCCATAATGTTTTATAAATGAAAATTTAATATTTTTTTATTTTACAAATGTTTTCAAATGAGAAATATTCTCACTTTCTAAACAATGAACATTTTTATCATTATTTACCTTCCACAAGGAATGTTTTTTAGGTCATAAAACATGTATGAAATTACATATCATCATTTATTTGAATATTTATTTTCTTGTTCAAAGGGATAAATTTTTATTAACATTTTTTTAAATGTTAAATAAAACGAAATGGATTTCAAAATATTTTTCGAATTGAAAAGGATATTTTCTTTAATAATTATTCAAATAATATTTCTATAGTACTTTCATTCATAAACAACAAAAATACTTTATTTTTACTCCACTTGGGATATGTTGCATTAATACTATTTTTATTATTCTCTTTTATGGTTTAGTATTTATTTCCCCAAGGAAAGTATTTAAATTCACTACCTTGATTCCTTTTAGTCCCCTTGAAATATTATATTCTATATGGTCATAAAACATTTAATTTATCCTCATTATACAAATCATTTATCATAGAGACATTAATTTCCAAAAAAATATACCATGTTTATATATGGTAAATAAATTGATAGTTATTTGATTATTTGGGGAAATATTGATAAATTATTATTCTTTACTCAATATAGATATTTGAAAACTCACATTGTTCATTACAAAAATTTACTATTCGATATATGAGGAATGGTTTTGATATGGACGAAATAGGTTATAGATAGTTTAATGTAATTCCCTTGGTGGATTTGTATTCTCACGAGAAAACAATTATCCCAAAAAACCGTTCTAGTTTATTTAAAATTATAATATACCAATTTCTACCTATATATTTAAATTTTCCTGCGAAATGTCTTGAAATTAGTATGATAACCTATCTTATGAAATGTCTTGATGGTAAAGGTATCATGTTCCTAGGAAACATGAAACCCAATAATTATGAATTTCCTCTATTCAATATTCATTTATTGTCATCCATGTGATTTTTTCTTTCATAATACCTATTGATGCATTCCATTATTTGTTCAATGACTAAATGGAGTGTGTTTCAATTATTTTAATAGTTATATCAATTATTACTTATCTAGTTTCATTAAATTGAATGTGTGTTTAGTTATTTACCTTTCAATATAGTTTATTTTTATTGATTTTTAATTACATCCATTTTACATACCCTTACTAAGAATTTGAGATCACCCTTATTATGTTTCTTTTCCCCATGATTAATTGAAGTGTATAAAGACTGATATTTTGGGATATGAAAGATGGAATAATAGTTCTTATCTTCTCAAAAATTATTTTGTAATTTGTTTATTCATTTTAAATATTCCACTCATTTAGGTATCTTGTTTAGCAAGACTATTATAATGATCGGTGATTTAGGATGTGATTTAATTGTATTTAATTCCATTTTAATTGTAGAACGACACCAACTCTGGTCTTTTTGGGGTCATTTTCCTACATAAATACCATGTCCTATCCTAAAAGTTGTTGTGCTACCATAGATCCCCTAAAGGAAATGACCTAACTCAGAGTTCTCTCAGGCTTCAGTCCACAATACAAATAGTGTTATCCTCAAAGGACACATCAACATATAATTACAAATCATCTATATTAATTTTATTAGATGAGTTTTAATGATAATGATGCAGATAATATATATGAATGATGGTATACATGGCTTTGTACAACTGAGGTTACTGTATCCAATAGGCTACCAACCCGACTCTTTCAAAAATATCGAAGGGACCATAAAAACATGGATAAAGTTTATCCGACCGTTGAATCCATCTATTCTATAGTTTGGGAGAGATAATCAAAAAAGAATCAATCCCTGACCACTAATTCTAGGTATATTTGACTGTGATCAGCATATGGTTTATATTTAAATGAGTTTCTGCATTCTGTTTCTAGATCAACTCCACCTGCTCTGAAGCCACTTGAATGAGATGAGGTTAAATCAGTTCTACCTCCCCCTACTTATAACAATAATAGATAATATTAGGATGTACAATCATAAAAGGCATCATATAGCTTTATATGTATAGTTTTCTGATAAATATTTTTGTTATATAGATCAACCAACTATATCTACCTCTCTGAATAACCCAAAAAAAACAATGACACATGTTCAATGAATTTACTCTAAAATATGCACCTTGTGCTCTAACTACCCACTGTTTTAAGGGTCTTATGGTGTGTTCAAAATATCCTATGAAACTAATTCCATTTTTCAGCCCTTACAAAACCGAGATCCAAACCATGATTATAAAGACCTAAATTTTCCATTTTTTTTAATTTAATGGGAATTTTATGAGTCTGTGAAAATTGACGACGTGTGATTCTGAGGCCTGGTGTGCCAAGAATCAATTTCTGATGTTTTGTTTCAGTAGGTTAAGTGAAAGTTCGAGTGAGTTTTTATAACTTTTGAACCGGTTCTTGGATGTAAAATATAAGTGCACTGTTGATCTTGTAGTGCCGATATTCTCTTAAGAAGTCTTTCAACTCAACGAAAGTTGGTTGAGGGTGAAAGTTAGTTTTTGGGTTTTTCATTGAAATAATAAAATAAAATGAAGACATGTTTTATTTTATTTAATCTATTATTACCACCTATGTTGAAGTTAGAGATGGGGACCACCACACCTTAACCTCCTATGAGAGGTTATGAAAGTTGGGCCCACCCAAACCAAACCTCCCATGAGAGGTTACGGTTTGGGGACCACCTGGGACTAAACCCCCTAATAATGGTGGGAGAGTAAAACCTCTCAACTGCATCATAAATGAAGGAGAGCCTCTTGAAATCCTCTAACATTATTGGTTCCCTAACATCCCTTAATTTAATTCTTCCAATCCTCCCTAATTAATCTTTCCAACCTAGGTGTTTAATTAGGATAATTTGTTATTGGTACTAACAACATAATAAGATATTTTTATTTATTATCCTAGCTACCATTAAATTTTGTTAGAAAAAGAGGATTGGGGAGAGGAGGAACATGGGAGAAAGCTCCACACAATGAATGCTCCACAGATGAAGAACGTTGATGAGGAATGCCTTCGACTACTATAAATGACCTCGACTTCAACTTCCTTTATCGGAAATTCCTTCGACGTAGGATGTGTTCATCTACAACGAATCCATGTCCGCCTTCTCGTGCCAACGTCGATGATCAACGAAAAAGGTAGCAGGTTATTATCAAATTCTTGAATATTTTCAATTATTATCCACAGTCTTTGTTAATGATTAAATTATAACTTCATGATTCCACTCTAAAAACAGAGGGTGCGGGCCAAACTAACATGGCCCGACACCTTTGCAGATCTCCTTTGGTGTTCTTTGAGATGGAGAAGGATATCATCCTACATGGAGGATCACAAGAACAACGGTCGGCACCACCACTAGCCGCAACAAAGGCCATGACGTATGACCCTAATCCACAGCACTACCACCCCACCGTGCCCTCATGGAAGCCCCGGTCCAGCTACCTTCACCCTTGCAGCAGCCCCCGACTAAGCCCCCCACTGCCTCCGCGCACCCCGCATGGCCCCCCGGCTCTGCCATCCACATGCCACGCACGTCCCTCTCTTCGGTGCACCCCACGTGCCCTGCGCACCCTGCGGCACCACCATCCGTTCACCCTGCACACCCTGTGGTTCTACTTTCCACGCGCCCCACACCGCCGCTGGCCGAACCAGCACGCCGACATTTCGACCTGCCTCGGCCATGCTAGCCTGCTGGCCCCTTGTGGCGCCTCGGCCGAATAGGCCCCAGCATTCATGCCAAGATGGCCCAAGCCACTCCCACTCACGGCGCCCTTCGAGCGAAACAGCCCTTATGGCGTCCTCTAGGCCGAACAGCCCCCTCGCGGCACACACTGGGCTGAACTTCCCTTGCACCGACCCGCTGCCGGACCATGCCCTCACGACCGGTCCACACCCTCGCAACTGGTCTGCACCCTCGTGACTAGGCTGCACCCTCTATAACCTCTGTAACCCATAGCGGCCGGCTAGGATAGGCCCAGTGGGCCGGACCAGACAAAATGGGTTAGGTCGGGTTGACCGGACGCGGGCCCACTATGACCCTTTACATTTTTTTGGCCATATCATTGGCACCCGATGTCCATTTGACAAACCGTTTGTGGAACTAATAATCATGGATTATGACAGTCCCATTGAGTATACCACACAAGTGTTTGGGGTATAGTTGAGATACGGTATGGTCATATCATGCACGAATCCAACCGAGCCCCCAGGACTAAAAGGCTAATAACTCACAGACCGGGCGTGTAACATCCCATGTAAGTAAAGAATTATGAATTTTCATATCAATATCTATTTATGAATTAGATAGTGTTTTAGAGGCTTAAAATGAGAATAAATCAAATATTAAGCATATAATTCTCAAATATTTTTAAAAGATTGTTTTACCACCTTTGGATGGAGAACCATTTTTAAATCTATATTTTGACAATTTTATAAACTCAATTTTTCAAAATAATATTATTTATTATAATTAGGGCATTTCAATTTACTTTGGATAAATTTTGGTATTTTTCTGACAATGTTCATTTTTTAATGAATACTGAAAAATTCTGCATTTTACTTCAAAACTGCTTTTTCATCTAAGTTAATTATATGAATAGATTGCCCTTTTAATTGGTTTTAAGGTTTAATTATAATATATTTTTACATTTTAATCCAATTCTGGTCATTTAAATTAATTTCAATTTGGAATTGTGCATTAACAAGTGTAAAACATTTGATAGATATTTTTTCAAAAAAAACCCGCTATTTGTTTTGACAACATGAATTATTTTAAAATTAATTACTAAAATTTATATATTTGGAATTTGGTAAAATTTATTCCATATTTTGAATCATAAGTACCAAATTATTTACTTATGACTATTTTTTTTGTACATTATGAATAGTAACGACGGTAATTATCTTTAATTTTCATGATTAATTAGTAATTGGGTAGTTAAGGGTAATAAAATAATATCATAATAATATAAAATGATTCTAAAATGTGTCCTAATTCTAGTTTTTGTGTCATATTCGACCATGGGATGCCTTGTTCCATCTTTGGGAACCCATGTAATCACTTTTGTTTTATAGTGACATTTTATCATTTTAATTTTAATGAAAGATAAATATAACAATAGTATGTAACACCTAAGTAAAAAAAATTTAATTTTGTCTACATAAATTATATCTTAAGAAATAAATATCCATTGAAAAGCTAAAAATATTTCTTACATCATGGTATTTATTATAATTTTTATATATGAAATAAATAAATTTATTTATTACACTATGATGATGCAGTGATTACCTCATTAATGAACGATTTAAATAAAATGAAAAGCTAATATAAAATCAAAGACATACACTTGTCAAAAACCTATTGTATGGGTGGATATAGAACCCTTATCACCTTATCCTAGAAATATATCCTTGTGGGACCTTTAAAATCTGAAACTCATTTTATAATAAAGTAACATTTCATGACTTTCCAAGAGTGACCCTCCTCCCTCTTATAAAAGTCCCCCACATCTACCCCATTACCCACACCTCTCAAGCCATTGGCTCGGCCAAACTCTTCATATTTTATCTCTCCACATCCCTATATTCATCCTAGAAGCATTAACTTAGACAGAACGCTCTTCAAGAAAGCCTTTTGGTTCAAATCAAGGGGAGTTAACCGATATAAAGGTAATGTCTTCTCTTATGTTATTTTGTTTTATATTGCTTCTCCAACACCCTAAACACTTTTCATTCCTTTCTTTTGTAACAAAACCAGATTATTAAATATTCTAGGATTTTTTTATGAGAATGATTTTATTTACACTAACACACACCTTTGTCTAATGGTTAAAGAACATATTGTTTTTCTGAGTGGAGAATTACTGCCTCACGAAACGATGATTGTTATAAGGCCCCTTCCTTAAACATTAATTAATCATAAGTTTCTTCAAGAATACACGTTGAGGATCTTTTCAGGTTTAGTGTTTTATAGAATTATATCATAAATCATGTATTAAATTCCACATTTAAACAAAGTGGTTACATAAAAGATAATACTCATTTTTCCCATCAAAGGAAACATATTTAAAATAAAACATGGATTCATTCTTGACACTTCCTTGACACTATAATCACATCATGTACTTTTCCCTTGACCTGTGAAAAACATTTCAAAAACATGGGATGAGCATAAAAATCTCAGTAAGGGATATAAAAATACGTAAAGGAAAATTTAGTACATGTATACATAAGAGTCAATGAAATCATACTTTACTCATAAAACATAAGCACGTTAACATACCCCATGAAATCATAAGATTTATGAATAAATCATAGAAAACATAAGACATAGAGGTAACTTGAGGCATTCATAAAATTCTTACGTAGGGAGTAACCCTCATGGTTACGTTTGGAATACCCATCACAGTATATTCCCTAAATCTCTTTGGAGAAACCTTAATGTTTAACCCCTTTGCATTACCCAATGCATTGGTGAGCTATATCGGGCTCACTCACCCTTAGTTTATCATGGAAACACCCGTCTTCATAAACAATTCCCAAGAACCATAACCTAATCATATCACATAAAACATGCATAATGGAAACATAACATTTCCACATTTCAACCACAAGATATCAATAACATATTGATATAATAAAAACATTATCAAAATATTTTCAATACCAAAACAAAAGAAAAGTAAAACATGGTATTTATTTTTAATTTAAAAAAATTATGGCCTGTAGAGGATGCCGAAACTCAAATATTGGTCTCGGTGGCATATTAGTCGTTGTCGCCGCATACGCATGACAAAAAAACATTTCCTTTTGAAATTTATTAAACACTTCATATAAAAAATATTACATTTGAATAAACATAAAAGTCAAAGGGGTTTATACACTGTATAAAAGAAATTTGTGTATAAAACAAAATCTACCTCAATGAAAGGATATTGAGATGAAGTCCCTTACCTCGGGGCCGACTTGAATCGATAATTCTTTAACGTCCTGAATAATAAACATGAGTAAATTTCTACTTGCTTAAGAAACTTTTTCAAGTTTATTATTCCTTTTATATCACTTATTACCATTTTGTGAACACTAAGTAATTATTTAAGTTAATAATGGTCATTTTGTCGATCATTCGTACTTGAGTCAAAAATAAACTCTTTATAATTACAAGTTGTTCTTGTGGTAAAATATCAAATATATCCAGAATTATATTCATGATGTAGATATCATATATATCATATATATCCAGTATATACATCCATTTATAATATTACATAAAGTATAGAGGTAAGAAATGAAATGCACTGTTCATGGAGACGGTAAGCCATAAGTACGCATGAACACTACTTTCATTTCTATTTCGTATTTAATGGAATGAAATAAAAATTACATCAAGGTATATAATAAATCTTGTATAATATCATATATAATATCATTAACTCCATCCTTTATATGTCCTACATATGGCATTGACGAATCAAGTCACTTTGAGGGGACAGTAGTCCGTACTTCCTAAAATGAGGATATCACGTTTACCTATAATGGAAGCCATAATGGTATGCCATGAATGAAAAATACAGAAGCTTAAGGAAAACATAAACATTTTATATATCATATATAAATATATTGACATCTTAATGTCCACCTTTGAAGGTTTTATAAGAATATTGAACAATCATCGTTTCGTGAGGCAGAAATTCACCATCCACAGAAACAGTATGTTCTTTAACCACTAGATGTAGGTGTTTGTATGGGTATCAAGAATAATTCTTATAACAACATCCTAGTATATTGAAAATACTGGTGTTGTTACAAAAGAAATAAATAAAAAGACTTTAGGGGGTTGGATAATGAAAATAAAACAAACGAACATTAGAGAGGACTTCACCTTTAAATCGGGTAACTCCTCTTGGTTTGAACCAAAAGGGTTTCTTGAAGAGCTTTCTACCTGAGGAAAGGCTTATAAGATGAAGAGAGGGATGTGGAGATATAAAATTAGTGGATCTTGGCCGATCCAATGGCTTGATAATTGTGGGTAAGGAGGTAGAGGTGGGGGCCTTTTATAAGGGGAGAAGAGGGGCACTCTTGGAATGTTATAAATTGTTACTTTATATTGAAATGTGTTTCAGATTTAAAAGGTCCTAAATTGATGTATTTCTTGGATAAGGTGATAAGGCGTTGAAATATACTCATCAAATATGTCTTTGACCAGTGTAAGTCTTATATATTACATTATCTTTTCATTGTATTTAAATCATTCATTAATGAGGTAATCACTGCATCATCATGATGTCATATATAATTTAAATTATATAATGTCTAAAAATTATAAAAAAAACACTATTATGTAGGAATTTTTTTTATATTTTCAATGACTATTCATTTTCCAAAATATAATTTATGTAGACAAAATTAAAAAGGTTTTACTCAGGTGATACATTCTTTGTTATATTTAACATTCTTTAAAAATAAAAAGATAAAAAGTCATTATCTCACAAAAGTGATTCCATGGGGTCCCCATGTTTGGAAAAAGGCTTCCCATGGTAGGACATGACACAACCAGTTGCATTTGGACACATATTGGGGTCATTTTTAGTTATTATGATATTATTAAATTATCCTTAACTACCCGATTACTAATTAATTATGATACTTAAAAATAATTACCGTCGTTACTATTCATAATGTCCAAAAACAAGAGTATTGATTACATAATTTGGACCTTCTAATTCCAAAAATGTAATCAGTTTTACCAAATTCCAAACACAGAAATTGAAATAATTAATTTAAAAATAATTCTCGTTGTCAAAACAAATAGCAGGTTTTTTAGAAACAATATCTATGAAAAGTTTGGTACTTGTTTATGCCCAATTCCAAAGTGAAACTAATCAAAATGACCACCATTGGATTATATTGTAAAAATATATTATTTTTAAACTTTTAAACTATTTAAAAAGATAATCTAGCCATATAATTAAATTAGATGAAAATGCGGTTTTGATGTAAAATGCAATATTTTTCACTATTCATTGAAAAATTGAACATTTTCAGAAAAATACCAAACATTTATCCAAATTAAAATTCAATGTCCCAATAATAACGAATAAGATTATTTTGACAAATATAGCTTATAAAATTGTGAAAAGTTTGATTTGTAAATGGATTTCCATCAAAAGGCAGTAAAACAATCTTTTAAAAATATTAGTGTATTCCATGCTTAAGATTGGATTTATTCTCATTTTAAGCTTCTAAAACACTATCTAATTCATAAATAGACATAGATAAGAATATATATTATTCAATACTTACATAGGATGTTACATCCTTCCCCCCTTTAGAAAATTATGTCCCTATAATTTATATATGTTTCGAATAAGTGGGGGTATTTATCCATCATGGCATTTTCAGATTCTCATGTTGCCTCTTCAATCATGTGGTTTTCCTACAAAACCATTACTTGATATATCACCTTATTCTGCAACACGTTCTCCCTGTGTTCAAGAATCTTGAATAGTTTTTCCTCATAAGATAGGTTCTCTTCCAGCTGAACTTCTTCTAGACTCAAAACATGAGATGGATTAGGAATGAACTTCGTTAACATTGAAAAATGAAAAACATTGTGTACCTGAGATAATCATAGAGTTAAATCCACTCAGTATGCAATTTATCCAACTCTCTCTATAATTTCATATGTTCCAATGAACCGTGGACTCAGCTTTCCTTTCTTACCAATCAACATCAAACTTTTCCATGGTGAATCTTTGAGAAAAACATGATCGCCTATCTCAAAAGAGAGATCCTTCCTCCTATTGTTCGCACAACTTTTCTGCCTGCTCTGAGCTATTCACATGTGTTTCTATATCAGCTGAACTTTTTTTTCCAACTCTTCTACCAATTCTGGTCCCATCAGATTCCTTCCACCCACTTTATCCCATAAAGCTGGAGTTCGACACTGCTTCCCATATAATGCCTCAAATGGCGCCATCGGTATACTGGAAGGAAAACTGTTATTATAAGAAAACTCAACCAATGAAAGATATTGGTCCCGAATCCCTGATAATTCATCAAACAAGCACGTAGCATATCCTCCAAAGTCTAAATTGTTCATTCTGACTGCCCATCAGATTGACAATGAAATGCTGTAATAAAATTTAATTCAGTACCCAACGATTTTTGAAGGCCTTTCCAAAAGTTAGAAGTGAACCCGGGGTCATGATCAGATAAAATGGAGAGAGGAACTCCATGTAACCTGACTATCTCTATAAGATAAAAATGGGAAATTTTATCAAGGGAAAAAGAATCTTGTATATCAAGGAAATGATCAGATTTAGTCAAGAGATCAACAATAACCCAGATTGCATTATTACCTCGAGGTGTCTTCGACAATCCCACAACGAAGTCCATGGATATATTCTCCCATTTCCACTCTGGGAATGGTAAAGGATGAATCATCCCTTTAGGTAATTGCCGCTCTACTTTTACCTGTTGTCAAGTCAAACACTTCACAGTAAAATCAATAATATCCCTTTTCATTCCATCCCACCAGTAATACTCCTGAAGATCTCTATACATCTTAGTACTACCTAGATGAACTGAAAACGACGAACTATGAGATTCACATAACAACTCTCTCTTCAATTGTGAATCACAAGGCACACACAATATCGTCCCAAATCTCAAAACATAATCATTATCAATGTTGAATTAAGGCAACTTACCCTTCTGAACTAGCTCTACCTTTTTCTACAACTCGTTTTCTTGCTTCTGTGCTTTCTTATTTCTATCTGATAGAGAAGATTTCACTGATACCTGAAACAAAACCGAAGGACATCGTGTGCCAACAAATTCTATGCCAATATTCATCAAATCCTTTACCGAATTATCACATTCCAAATGAAACATTTTTAATGAAGTATTAATTTTTTGACTCAAAGCATCAGCCACATTATTTGATTTTCCCAGATGGTAATGAATTGTACAATCATAGCCCGTGATTGATTCTAGACATCTCCTCTATCTCATGTTCATTTCTTTCTGAGTAAATATATACTTTATAATTTTTTGATTGGTATATATTTCACACATTACTCCATACAAATGATGCCTCCAAATTTTTAAAGTGAAAACAATAGTAGATAATTCCAAATCATTTGTAGGGTAATTTACCTCATGAGTTTTCAACTAATGTGAAGCATAAGCAATTACTTGATCATTATACATTAAGACACAACCAAGTCCATTCAATGAAGCATCACTATAGAAAACCAACTCCCCCTTCCTGGAAGGTAGTGCCAACACTGGACCATTCACCAATCTTCTTTTCAGTTCGTGAAAAGAATCATAACATTATTTTGTCCAGATAAAGTTAACACCCGTCCGAGTTAGCATAGTCATTGGACTAGACAACCGGGAAAAATTTCAAACAATCCATCGGTAATAAACTGAAAAACCTAGGATGCTACGAATCTCAGTTACATTTATGGGTCTTGGCCATTCTTCCACAACCATTGTTTCTGCAGGATCAACACTTATCCCATCTTTAGAAACAATGTGACCAAGGAAAGCAATTTGTTGTAACCAATACTCACACTTTTTGAATTTCCCATACAATTTATTATCTTTTCAGGTTTGAAAAATAACCCTTAAATGCCTTTCATGATCCACTTTACTTTTAGAAAACACGAAAATATAATCAATGAAAACAACCAAAAACATATCCAAGAACTCAGGGAAAATTCTATTCATATGGTCCATGAATACAGTAGGTGCATTGGTTAGCCCAAAAGGCATAACTACAAATTCATAATGGACATATCATATACGAAATATGGTCTTCGGAATATATTATTCCTTTACCTTCAACTGTTGGTACCCCGATCTCAGGTCAATCATTGAAAAATATTGAGCTCCCTGGAGCTGATAAAACAAATCATCGATATGAGGAAAAGGATATTTGTTCTTATCAATGATGTTATTCAAGGCTCTATAATCAATGAAAAGTCTCATAAAACCATCTTTCTTTTTAACAAATAAGTCAGGAGCACCCCATGGAGATGCGCTAGGTCGAATGAAACCATTCTCTAATAAATCATGGAATTGCTCCTTCAATTCTAAAAGTTCAATTTTAGCCATTCGATAAGGGGGTTTTGAAAATGGCTTTGCATCAGGAACTAAGTCAACCATAAACTCAACGTCCTGATCTGGTATTAATCTGGGAAACTCATCAGGAAAAACATCAGGATACTCATTTACCATTGGCACATCATTAATCTAAACAGTTCCATTGTTTTCAACAATATGTGCAAGGTAATATTCAGTTCCATCTTTTACAAGTTTCTCGGCCTCTTGGTATGTTATCAACAGTAAGGGTTCATTCTTGTGCACAAACTAAAAGTCTTTCTGAAAAGTAACTTCTTTATCTCTACAGTCAAGCTTATCATGGTAAATAGAAAGCCAATCCATACATAGGATAACATCAAACTCTACTAGAGGTAAAACAATATGGTTTTCATGTAGGTTCAATCCACGGATAAGAATAGGAAGATTATTATCATTTTTTTTTGCCTCACTATTTCCCCACGTGTTTTTACCAAAAGTTCAGGAGTCATTTCTTGAGATGGTATTCCCATTTTACTAGAAAAGTTTTTATAGATGAAAGAATGTGTAGACCCTGAATCAAACAACACACTGGCATAATATGAAAAAACAAACAAAGTACCTGATACCACTTCATTTGATGGAACAAAATCTTCTGAAGTAGTTTCAAAGGATTTCACCACCGTTTTCTACTTTTAGTCTAACTGCTTCCCATCACTCGAGCTCTTTGTCAGACACATGTTTTCATAGTGAGCCATCTCATTGCACTTGTAAAATTTCACTAACTGTAAATAAAATTTGGTCTTACCATCACCATGATATTTTTCAGTGCAATCACGAGCCTTATATCCCATCTTAACACATCGGTAGCACATTCCATAACTCAGAAGACATTCCCCAGCATGCCTTTTACCATATTTATCACAAACTAGAAACTTAGTTTTCTTACCATCAAACCTTTTTTAATAATTCTTCCCTTTCTCCTATCACCTCTGTCTCTTCTTCTTTTGGTTGTTATAGAACACTTGATCATCGACATTCTCAATTTCCACCTTCTTAGTAAATATAATAAGCTTTTCATAACTTTTGAACTCACAAGAAGCCAGTTCCCTTCGATATTTTGGCTTTAATCCTGAGTAAAATTGATTGATTTTACTATCAAGGTCTCAGATAAACTTTGGAGCATACCTTGCCAATCGAGTGAACCTTTCTTCATTAGCAGCCACTAAGTCGTCCTCTTGCCTCAATTCTAAGAATTTTTTTCCCATCATAAGTCGAACAGCCTTAGGAAAATTCTTCTTAAGAATCATACAATTGAATTCATCCCAGTCAAGAGCATCAATCTCATATGTGTCCCTGATATTTTTTACCATCAACCGCCACTGATCTGCTTCACCCTCAAAATGTTAAATATAAATACTAACCTTTTGATTGTCTAAACACCCCATGACATTAAAAATATTCTCCAGTGCTTTAATCCACCATTCATCTTGCACAGGGTCAGATGATCATCTGAATGATGGGGGATGTTGCCTCATGAAATGTTCCACCACTGATATGTTCCTCTACTGATGATCTGGCTGTTCTAATGCATGGATACCACCACTATTTATCGCTTGATTCAACTACACCATTACTGCAACAAACTATTCAGTTCCAATTTTGACCATCTCAGGATGCTGATTCGGAAGGTCATTTACTTCTGTATGCCTTCCTAGAACTGCTTCCATGTTTCCTCTATGGAAAATCATTCTGAACAAACATGTATTTGATAAAGAAACATGGTAATCTTCAAATACTACATCATTTCAATTTGACCATAAAAAAATATTTTTGGATAATCATTTAATTAGAGTTATAACTCCTAAAGTTATCTAAACCAACCTCTGATACCAACTATAAGGCCCCAGCCTTAAACATTTCTTAATCTTCAGTTTCTTCAATAATACACATTGACGATCTTTTCAGGTTTAGAGTTTTAGAGAATTAGATCATAAATCATGCATTACATGCCACATTTAAACAATGTGGGTACATAAATGATAGAACTCATTTTTCCCATCAATGGAAACATATTTAAAATAAAACCTTGATTCTTTCTTGACACTTCCTTAACACTATCATCACATCATGTACATTTCCCTTGACCTGTGAAAAACATTTCAAAAACTTGGGATGAGCCTAAAAAGCTCATTAAAGGATATACAAATACGTAAAGGAATCATTAGTACATGTATACATAAGAGTCAATGAAATCATACATTACTCATAAAACATAAGCACGTTAACATACCTAATGAAATCATAAGATTTATGAATAAATCATAGAAACTATAAGACACAGAGGTAACTTGAGGCATTCATAACATTCTTACGTAGGGAGTAACCCTCATGGTTTTGTTCGGAATACCCATCACAGTATATTCCCAAAATCTCTTCGGATAAACCTTAACATTTTACCCCTTCGCATTACCCAATTCCTTGGAGATCTATATCGGGCTCACCCACCCTTAGTTTATCACGGAACCACCTGTCTTCATAAACATTGACTAAGAACCATAACGTAATCATATCAAATAAAACATGCATAAAGGAAACATAACATTTCCACATTTCAATCACAAGATATCAATAACAGATTGAGATAATAAAAACATTATCAAAACCATTTTCAATACTGAAACAAAATAAAATTAAAACATGGTATTTGTTTTTCATTAAAAATAATTATGGCTTATAGAGGAAGCTGAAACTCAAATAATGGTAACGGCGGCAGAGAAGTCGTTGTCAACGCATACGTATGACAAAAAAACATTCCCTTTTTTTGTTTAGTAAACGCTTCGTATAAAAAATATTCATTTTGAATAAACGTAAAATTTAAATGGGTTTATACACCTTATAAAATAATGTTGTGTATAAAACAAAATATGCCTCAATGAAAGGAGATTTAGACGATGTCCCTTACCTCGGGTCCGACTTGACTCGATCGTTCTTTAATAATCTGAATAATAAACTTGAGTTAATTTCTACTTGTTTAAGAGACTTTTTAAAGTTCTTTATTCCTTTTATATCACTTATTACCTTGTTATGAACACTATGTAATTATTTAAGTTAATAATGGTTGTTTTTTCGATCGTTGGTACTTGAGTAAAAAATAAACTCTTTATAATTACAAGTTGTTCATGTGGTAAAATATCAAATATATCCAGAATTACATTCATGATGTAGTTATCATATATATCATATATATCCGGTATATACATGAATTTATAATATTACATAAAGTTTAGAGGTATGAAATGAAATGCACCGTTCAAGGAGACGGTAAGCCGTACGTACGCATGAACACTACTTTCATTTCTATTTCATTTTTAATGGAATGGAATCATAATTACATAAAGGTATATTATAATTCTAGTATTATATCATATATAATATCATTAACTCTATCATTTTTATGTCCCACATATGGAATTAACGAATCAAATCACTTTAAGGCGTGGTAGTCCGCATTTCCTAAAATGAAGATATCGTGTTTACCCAAAATGGAAGCCCTAAAGTTATGCCATGGATGAAAAATACAAAATATTAAGGAAAAAAATAAACATATTATATATCATATATGAATATAGTGACATCTTAATGGCCACCTTTGAATGTTTTATAAGTATATTGAACAATCATCATTTCGTGAGGTAGAAATTCGCCATCCACGGAAACATTATGTTCTTTAACCATTTGATGTATGTGTGTGTAAGTGTAGCTCGAATAATTCTTATATAAACATCCTAGTATATTGAAAATACTGGTGTTGTTATAAAATATATGAATAAAAATATTTTAGGGGTTGGAGAAGAAAAATAATAAAAAAGAACATTAGAGAAGACTTTACCTTTAAATCTGGTAACTCTTATTGGTTTGAACCAAAAGGTTTGCTTGAAGAGCATTCTGCCTAAGGTAAGGCTTCTAGGATGAAGAGAGAGATGTGGAGAGATAAAATGATTAGAGATTGGCAGATCCAATGGCTTGAGAAGTGAGGGTAAAGAGGTAGAGGTGGGGGCCTTTTATAAGGGAAGAGCAGGGGAACTCTTGGAATGTTATAAAATGTTACTTTATATTGAAATGTGTTTCAGATTTAAAAGGTCCCACATTGATATATTTCAAGGATAATATGATAAGGATTCGAAATATACTCATCCAATATGTCTTTGATAAGTTTAATCTTAGATTATACATTATATTTTCATTTTATTTAAATCGTTCATTAATGAGGTAATCGCTGCATCATCATGCTGTCATATATAATATAATTTTTTTAATAGCTAAAAATTATAAAAAAAATTACTATGATGTAGGAAATATTTTTAGATTTTTAATTAATATTTACAGTCCAAAATATCGTTTAGGTTGAGAAAATTAAAAATGTTTTACTCAGGTGATACATTCTTTGTTATATTTAACTTTCTTTAAAAATAAAAAGAAAAAAAGTCATTATCACACAAAAGTGATTCCATGGAATCCCAAGTTTGGCACAAGGCATCCCATGGTCGGCCATGACACAACCATTAGCATTATGACACATTTTAGGATCATTTGTTATTATAATGATATTATTTTATTTTACTTAACTACCTGATTACTAATTAATCATGATAATTAAAGATAATTACTGTCATTACTATTCATAATTTCCAAAAACAAAAGAGTATTGATTACATAATTTGGACCTTCTGATTCCAAATATGTAATCCATTTTACCAAATTCCAAACACAGAAATTGAAATAATTAATTTAAAAATAATTCCTGATGTCAAAACAAATAGCGGGTTTTTTAGAAACAATATCTATGAAAAGTTTGGCACTTGTTTATGCCCAATTCCAAAGTTAAATTAATCCCAATTACCACCATTGTATTATAAGGAAAAAATATATTCTATTTACACATTAAAACCATTTATAAATATAATATAAACATATAATTAAATTAAATGAAAATGCAGTTTTGATGTAAAATGAAATATTTTTAACTATTCATTAAAAAAATGAACATTGTCAAAAAAATACCAAAAATTTATCCAAAGTAAATTTCAATGTCCCAGTCATGAATTATATGTTTATTTTGAAAAATAGAGCTTATACAATTGTCAAATGTTTGATTTAAAAATGGTTTTCCATCAAAAGATAGTAAAACAATCTTTAAAAATATTAATGTATTCCATGATTAAGATTGGATTTATTCTCATTTTAAGCCTCCCAAACACTATCTAATTCATAAATTGACATAGATAAGAATATATATTATTCATTACTTACTTGGGATGTTAAAATTGTTCAATCTTCTTTTAACACCTTTCATGGTGGCCATTAAGATGTCACTCTATTTATATAAGATATATATTATGTTTATGTTTTCCTTATGATTCTGTATTTTTCATTTATGGCATACCTTTATGGTTTCCATTATGTGTAAATGTGATATCTTCATTTTAGGATGTTGGGAATACCGCCCCCTCAAAGTGATTTGATTCGTTAATGTCATATGTGGGATGTATAAAGGAAGCAGTTATTGGTATTACATATGATATCATACTGTAATTATAATATACCTTTATATCATTATGATTTCATTCCATTAAATACGAAATAGAAATGAATGTAGCGTTCATGCGTATGTACGACTTACCGTATCCATGAACGGTGTATTTCATTTCTTACCCCAAAATGTTATGTAATATTATAAATGCATGTATATACAAGATATATATGATATATATGATATCTATATCATGAATATAATTATGTATATAATGTATATTTTACCTCATGAACAACATTTAGTTATAATAAGTTTATTTTTGAATCAAGTACCAACGATCGACAAAATGATCGTTATTAACATAAATAATTACATAATATTTGAAACATGGTAATAAGTGACATAAAAGTAATAATAAACATAAAAAATGTTCTTAAGAAAGTAGAAATTAACTCTAGTTTATTATTCTAGAGATTAAGGAACAATCGTGTCAAGTCAGACATGAGGTAAGGGACTTTGTCTCAATCTCCTTTCATTGAGGCATAATTTTTTTATACACAACTTTCTTTTATATGGTGTATAAACCCCTTTTACTTTTACTTTTATTCAAAATGAATATTTTTATACGAAGCGTTTTACTAAATGACAAAAGGGAATGTTTTTGAATTACATATGCGGCAACAACGACTTCTCTGCCATCGTGACCATTATTTGAGTTTCGGCTTCCTCTACAAGCCATATAATTTTTTTAAAAATGAAAAATAAATACTTTGTTTTATTTTTCCTTTATTTTGGATTTTAAAATGGTTTTGATAATTTTTTGATTATATCAATTTGTTTTTGATATCATGTGATTGAAATGTGATAATTTTTTGTTTCGTTTATGCATTTTTTATGTGATACGATTATGTTATGGTTCTTGGGAATTGTTTATAAAGATGAGTTCTTCTATGATAAACTATGGTCGGGTGATCCTGATATAGATATCCATTGCATTGGGTAATATAAAGGAGTTAAATGCTAAGGTTTATCTGATGAGATTTAGGGAATATACTATTATAGGTATTCCAAATGTAACCATGAGGGTTACTCCCTACATAAGAATATTATGATTGCCTCAAGTTACCATTATGTCTTATGATATCTATGAGTTATTCATAAAACTTATGATTTCATGAGGTATGTTAAAGTGCTTATATTCTATGAATTAAGTATGATTTTATTGATTCTTATGTATACATGGACTAATGTTTTCATTCAGTATTTTTATATCCCTTACTAAGGTTTTTATGCTCATCCCAAGTTTTTGATATGCTCTTCACAGGTCAAGGGAAAGGTACATGATGTGATGATAATTTTGAGGAAGTGTCAAGAAAGAATCCATGTTTTATTTTAAATGTGTTTTCTTTGATGGGAAAAGTGGATATTAACTTTTATGTCTCCACTTTTTATAAATGTAGAATGTAATGCATAATTTATGATCTAATTCTCAAAAACTCTAAACCTGAAAAAATCCTCAAGGTTTATTTTTTTAATAACTCAATATTAATTAATGTTTAAGGCTAGGTCCTTATAGTTGGTATTAAAGGTCGGATTAGATATCTTCAGGTGATAGAATTATATTATATGATTATCCAAAAAAAAAATTTATGGTCAAATTGAAATGATATTGCATTTGAATATTACCATGTTGCTTCATTTAATACATGTTTGTTCAGAATGGTTTTCCACGGAGGAAACAGGGAATCAGTGCTAGGAAGGCATGCAGAAGGAAATGACCTTCCGAATCAGCATCCTGAGATGGTCAGAATTGGTACTGAACAGTTTGTTGCAGTAATGGTGCAGTTGACTCAAGCGATAAATGGTGGTGGGATCCATGCACGAGATCAGTGAGATCAACCGTAGAGAAACATGTCTGTGGTGGAACATTTCATGAGGAAACATCCCCCATCATTCAGAGGATCATCTGACCCTATGATAGATGAAGGGTGGATTAAAGCACTGGAGAAGATTTTCGATGACATGGGGTGTTCAGACAATCAAAAGGTTATTCATTTAATTTACCATTTTGAGGGTGAAGCAGATCAGTGGTGGTCGATGGTTAAAAATATTAGGGATGCTAATGAGATTGATGCTCATGACTGGGATGAATTCAAATGTATGTTTCTAGAGAAATATTTTCCTAAAGCTGTTCGAATTAGGATGGAAAAATAATTCTTGGAATTGAGGAAAGAGGACGGCTCAGTGGCTGCTTACGAATAAAATTTCACTCTATTAGAAAGGTATGCTCCAAATTTTATCTGAGACCTTGATAGTTAAATCAAGCATTTTTACTCAGGATTAGAGCCAAAATATCGAAGGGCTGTAGCATATAGTGAGTTTAAGAGTTATGAAAAGATTTTTTGATGTGCTGACAATGTTGAAATGATGTTTTCCGATGATCAATTGTTCTATAAAAACCAATAGAAGAGGAGACAGAGGTGGAAGGAGAAAGGGAAGAATCCTCCAAAAAGGTCTGATGGTAAGAAAAATAAGTTTTCAACTTGTGATAAATGTGGTAAAAAGCATGCTGGGGAATGCCTTTTTAATTCTATAAAGTGCTATCGATGTGGGAAGATGGGACAGAAGGCTCGTGATTGCACTGAAAAAGATCAGGGTGATGGTAAGACCAAATTTGATTTACAGTTAGTGAAATGTGTCATGTTCAATGAGATGGGTCATTATGCAAATGAGTGTTCGACAGTGATCTCAAATGATGGGAAGTTGTCGGACCACAAGCAGAATGGTGTGGTAAAATCCTTTCCAACTACTTCAGCAGATTTTGGGCCATCAAATGTAGTGGTATCAGGTACTTTGTTTGTTTTTTTTAAGATTATGCCAATGTGATATTTGATTCGGGGTCTACATATTCTTTCATCTCTGAAAAACATTCTAGTAAATTGGAAATTCCATCTCAAGAAATTACTCATGAACTTGTGGTAAAAACACACAGGGGAAATATTGAGGAAAAAAGAATTTATAAAAATCTTCCAATCCTTATCCATGGAAAGAACCTTCTTGAAAACTTTTTTGGTTTACCTCTAGTAGAGTTTGATGTTATCCTATGTGTGGTTTGGCTCTCTGTTTACCATGCTAAGATTGATTATATAGATTATGAAGTTTCTTTTCAGAATGTGTTTCAGTTTGTGTACAAGAATGAAAACTTACTATTGATAACATATTAAGAGTCTGAGAAATATGTAAAATATGGAAATGAATATTACCATTAACATATTGTTGAAAACAAAGGAACCGTTCAAATTAATGATGTGTCAGTGGTAAATGAGTATCCTAATGTTTTTCCTGATGAGTTGGCTGGAATAATACCGTATCAAGAAGTTGAATTTACTGTTGAATTAGTTCCTGATTCAATGAAAATTTCAAAACCCCCTAATCGAATGGCTCAAATTGAACTTTTAGAGTTGAAGGAGCAATTGAACGATTTATTAGAGAAAGGTTTCATTCTTCCTAGAACATCACCATGGGGTTCTCCTGTCTTATTTGTTAAAAAGAAATATTATTCAATAATACATTGCATTGATTATAGAGCATTGAATAAAATCACTGTTAAAAACAAATATCATTTTCCACATATCAATGATCTCTTTGATCAACTCCAGGGAGCTCACCATTTTTCGATGATTGACCTAAGATCGGGGTACCATCAGTTGAAGGTAAAGGATGCAGATATTCCGAAGACTACATTTTGTATAGGATATTACCATTATGAATTTGTAGTATTGTCTTTTAGGTTAACCAATGCACCTGCTATATTCATAGACCTTATGAATAGAATTTTCCATGAGTTCTTGGATATTTTTGTAGTTGTTTTCAATGATGATATTTTGGTTTTTTCCATAATTAAAAATGATAATTAATGTCATTTAAGGGTTATTTTTAAAACCATAAAAGAAAAGAAATTTTATGGGAAATTTAGCAAGTGTGAGTTTTGGTTGCAACAAATTTCTCTCCTTGGTCACATTTTTTCTAAAGATAGAATAACTATTGATCCTAAAAAACAAAGGTTGTTGAAGAATGGCCACGACCCACTAATGTAACCAAGATTCGTAGTTTTCTCGGTTTGGAAGGAAATTACTAATGGTTTGTTAAAAAAAATTCACAGTTATCCAGTCCAATTACTAAGCTTACTCGGAAGGATGTTAAGTTCATCTGGACAAAATAATATGATGATTGTTTACAGGAGTTGAAAAAAAGATTTTTGAATGATCTAGTTTTGGCACGACCTTCAGAAAATGGTGAGTTTGTTATCTATAGTGACACTTAATTGAAATAACTTGTTTGCGTCCTAATGTATATTGATCAGGTAATTGTTTATGCTTCACGTCAGTTGAAAAATCATGAGGTAAATTACCCTACAAATGATTTAGAATTAGAAGCTATTGTTTTCACTTTAAAATTTTAGAGGCATCATTTGTATGGTGTAAAGTGTGAAATATATGCTGATCACCAAAGATTAAATTATATATTAACTCAGAAATAATTGAACATGAGATAGAGAAGATATATATAAATAATCAAGGATTATGATTGTAAAATTCATTACCGTTCAAGAAAAGAAAATAAAGTGGCTGATTATTTGAGTCAAAAAAGTAATACTTCATTAACCATGTAACATTTGGAACATGATCCTTTGGTTAAGAATTTGATGAACCTTGGTATAGAATTTTTTGGTTCAGGAAGTTCGTCTGTTTTGTTTCAGGTGTCAGTGAGATCATCTCTATCAGACAGAATTAATCAAGCTCAGAAGTAAGATAGTGAGTTTCAGAAAAAGGTAGAGCTGGTCCAGAAGGGTATGTTACCAAAATTCAAAATTGATAATGATTGTGTTTTGATATTTGGGAAGAGATTGTTTGTGCCTTGTGATTCACAATTAAAGAGAGAGTTGTTATGTGAAACTCATAGTTCTCCGTTTTCAGTTTATCCTGGCAGTACTAAGATGTATAAAGGTCTTTTGGAGTATTACAGGTGGGATGGAATGATAGGAGATATTGCTGATTTTAATTTGAAGTGTTTGACTTGTTAATAGGTTAAAGCAGAGTAATAGTTACCTAATGGTATGCTTAAGCCTTTACCAATTCCAGAGTGGAAATGGGAGAATATATCCATGGACTTCATTGTGGGGTTGCCAAAGACACCTCAATGTGATAATGTGATATGAGTTATTGTTGATCGCTTGACTAAATCTGCTCATTTCCATGCTATATGAGATACTTTTTCCCAAGATCATCTTTCTAATTTGTCTATTAAATTGGTATTCAGGTTACATGGAGTTCCCCTCTCCATTGTATCTGATCGTGATCCCTGGATTACTTATAACTTTTGGAAAAACCCTCAGAAGTCATTGGGTTCTGAATTAAATTTTAGTACAACATTTCATCCTCAATCAGATGGGCAATTAGAATGAATAATTCAGACATTGGAGGATATGATACATCCTTGTTCGATGGATTATCAAGGAAGTTGGGACCAACATCTTTCTTTTGTTGATTTTTCTCATAATAACATTTTTCATTACAGTATACAGATGACACCATTTTAGGAAATATATGGGAAGCGGTGTCGAACTCTAGCTTTTTGGGATGAAGTGGGTGAAAGGAAGTTGATAGGATGAAAATTGGTAGAAGAGTTGGTAGAAAAAGTTCAGATGATATAGAAACACATGAGAACTGCTCAGATCAGGCAGAACAGTTATGAGAACTATAGGAGGAAGGATCTATTTATTTAGGTTGGTGATCATGTCGTCTCTAATGATTCCCCATGTAAAAGTGTGATGTCATTTGGTAAGAATGGATACCATAGTCCAAGGTTCATTGGATCATATGAAACTCTGGAGAGAGTTGGATCAGTTGCATACCGAGTGGCTTTACATCCGAGTTTATCCCAGGTACATAATTTTTTTCATGTTTCAATGTAAAGGAAGTACATGCCACATCCATCTCATGTTTTGATTATAGGGGTATCTCGGCTGGAAGAGAACCTATATTATGAGGAACAACCAGTCCAGATATTTGACCACAATGAGAATGTTTTGCGGAATCAGGTGATTCATCAAGTAACAGTTTTGTGGAAAAACCACATGATTGAAGAGGAAAAATGGGAATTTGAAAATGCAATGAGGGATAAATACCCACACTTATTTGATAAGTAATTAAATTGCGAGAACGAAATTTCCTAAAGGGTGTAATGATGAAACATTCCAAGTAAGTACAGAATTATTTATTTTCATATCTATTTTTATTTATGAATTAGATAGTGTTTTAGAGGCTTAAAATGATAATAAATCCAATCTTAATCATAGAATTCTCTAATATTTTTAAAAGATTGTTTTACCTCTATTTGATGGAGAACCAATTTTAAATCTATCTTTTGACAATTTTATAAGACCTATTTGTCAAAATAAACATATATTTTAGAATATTGTCATTGAAATTTACTTTGGATAAATTTTTGTATTTTTCTGACAATGTTCAATTTTTAATGAATCGTGAAAAATACTGCATTTTACTTCAAAAAAACTTTTTCATCTAATTTAATTATATGGATAGATTGTCATTTTAATTGGTTTTAAAGATTAATTAGAATATATTTTTAGCATTTAACCAAATTTTGGCCATTTTAATTAGTTTCACTTTGTAATTGTGCATAAAAGTGTCAAACTTTTGATAGATTTTGTTTCTAGAAAACGTGCTATTTGTTTTGACAATGGGAATTAATTTTAAATTAATTACTACTATTTCTGATTTTGGAATTTGGTAAAATGGATTCTTTATTTGAAATCAGAAGGTCTAAATTATGTAATTAAGACTCTTTTGTTTTTGGACATTATGAATAGTAACGATGGTAATTATCTTTAATTTTCGTTATTAATTAGTAATCGGGTAGTTAAGGAAAATAAAATAATATCATAATAATATAAAATGACCCCAAAATGGGTCCTAATGATACTGGTTGTGTCATCGCCGACCATGAGATTCTTTGTTTCAACTTTGGGACCCCATGGAATCCCTTTTGTGTGATAGTGAAATTTTATCTTTTTTTAAAGAAAGGTAAATATAACAAAAGTATGTAACAGCTAAGTAAAACAAAATTTAATTTTCTCTAAATAAATCATCTCTTAGACTATAAATAGTCATTGTAAAGCTAACAATATTTACTACATCATGGATGTTTTTAAATTTTTAGATATTATATAAATAAACTTATTTATGACACCATGATGATGCAGTGATTACCTCATTAATGAACGATTTAAATAAAATGAAAAGATAATGTAAAATCTAAGACATACACATGTAAAAAATATATGGTATCGGTGTATATAAAACCCTTATCACCTTATCCTAGAAATATATCATTGTGGGACCTTTAAAATCCGAAACTCATTTTATAATTGAGTATCATTTATGACTTTCCAAGAGTGCTCCTCCTCCCTCTTATAAAAGGCCCCCACCTCTACCCCTTACCCACACCTCTTAAGCCATTGTATTGGCGAAACTCTGAAAATTTTATCTCTCCAAATCCCTCTCTTCATACTAGAAGCCTTACCTTAGGCAGAATGATCTTCAAGAAACCCTTTTTGTTCAAACCAAGGGGAGTTACCTGATATAAAGGTAATGTATTCACTTATGTTTTTTTTTGTTTTTTTTTGCTTCTCCCACCCCTAACCACTTTTTATTTTTTTATATTGTAACAACAACAGTATATTCAATATACTAGGATGTTTTTCTATGAAGGATTTGATTTACACTTACACACACCTCTATCTAAATGATAAAGAACATATTGTTGCTGTGAGTGGCGAATTACTGCCTCACGAAATGATGATTATAAAATCTTCATTTAACACCTTTAATGGTGGCCATTAAGATTTCACACTATTTATATATGATATATATTATGTTTATTTTTTCCTTATGATTCTGTATTTTTCATTTATGGCAAACCTTTATGGATTCCATTATTGGTAAACACGATATCTTCATTTTAGGAAGTGCGGACTACCGCCCCCTCAAAGTGATTTGATTTGTTAATGCCATATGAGGGATGTATGAAGGATGGAGTTAATGGTATTATATATTATATCATAATGGAGTTATAATATACCTTTATATCATTATGATTTCATTCCATTAAATACGAAATAGAAATGAATGTAGCGTTCATGCGTACATACGGCTTACCGTCTCCATGAACGGTGCATTTCATTTCTTACCCCTAAATGTTATGTAATATTATAAATGAATGTATATACTATATATATATGATATAAATGATATCTACATCATGAATATAATTCTGTATATAATGTATATTTTACCACATGAACAACATGCAATTATAAGAAGTTTATTTTTGACTCAAGTACCAAAGATCGACAAAATGACCGTTGTTAACTTAAATAATTACATAATGTTCGTATCATGGTAATAAGTGATATAAAAGGAATAATGAACATGAGAATGTTCTTAAGAAAGTATAAATTAAATCTACTTTATCATTCAGGAGATTAAAGAACGATCGAGTCAAGTCGGACACGAGGTAAGGGACTTCGTCTCAATCTCCTTTCGTTAAAGAATATTTTGTTTCATGCTGAACATTATTTTATACAGTGTATAAACCCCTTTGAATTTTACTTTTATTAAAAGGGTATATTTTTATACAAATCTTTTTACTAAATGACAAAAGGGAATTTTTTTTTCTTATGTATGCGGGAAAAATGACTTCTCTGCCGCTGTGACCATTATTTGAGTTTGCGAATTCTCTACAAGCCATAACTCATTTTAAAAATGAAAAACATAAACCATGTTTTACTTTTCCTTTATATTGGTATTGAAAATGGTTTTGATAATGTTTCGATTATATAAATTTGTTATTGATATCTTGTGATTTAAATGTGGAAATGTTATGTTTCCTTTATGCATGTTTTATGTGATACTATTATGTAATGGTTATTGGGAATTATTTATGACGACGGGTGGTTCCATGATAAACTTAGGGTGGGTGAGCCCAATATAGCTCGCTAATGCATTGGGTAATGAGATGGAGTTAAATTCAACGGTTTCTCTGGAGATATTTAGGGAATATACTATGACGGGTATTCCAAACGTAACCATGAGGGTTACTCCCTACGTAAAAATGTTATGAATGCCTCAATTTATATTTATGACTTATGATTTCTATGAGTTATTCATAAAAATTATGACATTTTGAGGTATGTTAAAGTGCTTATATTCAATGAATTATTTATGATTTTATTAATTCTTATGTATACATGGACTAATGTTTTCATTCCGTATTTTTATATCCATTTCTGATCTTTTTATGACCATGCCATATTTTTGAAATGTTTTTCACAGGTCAAGGGAAAGGTACCTGATGTGATTATAATGTCAAGGAAGCATAAAGAGAGAATCCCTGTTTTATTTTAAATATGTTTCCTTTGATGGGAAAAGTGAATATTGACTTTTATGTAACCACCTTGTTTAAATGTGGAATGTAATGTATGATTTATGATCTAATTCTCTAAAACACTAAACCTGAAAAGGTCCTCAAGGTGAATTCTTGTAATAACTCAAGATTATATAATTCTTAAGGCATGGGTCTTATAGGGCATTCGATTGACACGATGTCTATTGTGTTGAGACCCCTATGACATGGTGAACCTTTGAGATACTCCATTGTGGGACTTTGGGATAATTAAAGCATCGACTAGAATATTTTGAAGTAGATCTTATGGAGATGACTGGGATTTTTTTGCGGAAACCTAGTATTTTAATAAGACTTGACGACTACTGACCGTTTGACTTGGAGTGACGCAACATGCCCAGTGGGGAGCACCTGGTTGTGGAAGTATACCCACGGTAGAGGAGAGTGTTTGGTGATGTGCCAGACCCACTGTACTTGACAGGAGGAGTACCTCTGCTGGCTATGATGGGGAGCGCCTGGGTGTGGCAGTAGACCCCTGGTGGGGAGCGCCTCTTTATGACACAGTAGACCCATGGTACTCGACATGGGGAGAACCACAGTAGTCCAAGGATAGTGGGAAGCAGCTATGTGTGACACGGTAGGCCCACTGTACTCGATTGAGCAAGAGTTCCCTAGTTTCCTAGGTTTTTTTATTGTGAATAAAATCCTCATTGAGCTGAGTTAGTACTTTTATGTTTTCCTCGTGATTGAGATGGATTACTTGATAAATTAGGTATTTTTATGGGAAAATACCTAAGTATGGTTATCTGTTAATTTCATTCATGTGGTATATCTTTGTTGGATTTTGTCAGACCTTAAGGGTCTCGGGTTCCCTATGAGTATCGTTATACTCAACCTTACAAGGGCTATGCCAGCACCTTGTAGTGTTGGATTCATACGACAGACAGCGCTGATTAAGGCTGAGAGTACTAGGCCTAGATGATACACGGTGGTGGACCTTATGATGATTCGATAAACGGAGGAGACTGATGAACGTGGAGTGTTGAGGAAACTATCTGTACCTACCCTTCAGGTAAAATTCCCGGAGGACGACCCATTAGCTCTTTTTCCTTTCTTCAGTTGTACTTGTTCTTCCATTTTCTTGTACATTATAGTTTGTCTTGTATTTATGGACCATTTTACTTTTCAGAACTCTTTTTTTATATAGTTTTCTTAGAATGTTGAATCCAGATGTGTGCTCTGTCCTATGCGTTTACAGGTTACAAATGTAATCGATTCCCAGTTTTAGTTAATTACGAGTTTGGTGCTAGTCATCGTGTAACAACCGAGATTTTTATGAGAAAAACATTGTTTTTATGTTATATACATCATCAAAGGAATCTTTGAATACACACAACACTAGATTTGTTTTCTTTACATGCAATCATGAACTTCTTCGATAGCTTGCGTTGTACTTAATACCGAGTTTCACTAAACAACGATATGCTATTAAAATATTATTAAAACTAGTCATTATGAATAGTAACACCCACATTTTGAAATGTTATAAATTTTAAAATTAAATATGGAATTCATTTTTAGATTCGAAATATCGAAATTATCCTAGGGTGAATTTTCGGTTTTTTTATGAAAACATTCAATTTTTGATGAATAGTGAAAACACTCGGTTACTATTTAGAAACTGACTTTTTATTTAAATAATTATATACAATATTTAAATTTATTTTTGGCCACATTTGATACATAATAACTCTATAAGTTCAATGTAATTCATTGGAGTCATTTTATAATAATTTTAGATATATAAAAATTTTATTGAACTTTTCACCGTCTTTTACACACCTCTTATGAAAGTTTGAAAATTTACATAAAACATAATTTTAACACTTCTGTGGGTGAAATTTAGAAAAATCTAAGAGACACGGTTAATATTATTAAGTAAAATATTCTTCAATGAGATGAAAATAACTTTTGGTGAATAATATCTTTTTACTTTTATTTAGCACGGCTAAAAGTAAATAAGATAATTAAGGGTAACAATGATATTATTAATACCCTAGCACATGTCCTAATTCTATTGGATAAGCATAATTTGACAAAAAAAATTAGGAATAAAATATGACCATTTAGGTCCACTTGTATTATATTAGGACATTTAATATTATTTTATTTAATGAAGAGTTAAAAAAGTTAAAATCAATGTTTAATAACTAAAACATTTTTAATATAGGGTTATAAATAGGATAAATTTGACTATAAATACTCATTAAAAAGATAAAAATATTTCCTAAATAATGGTAATTTATTTAATATTTTTATACTTTATATAATTTAATTTATTTATGACACAATGATGATGCAGTAATTACTTTATTAATGAAATATTAACATATTTGATATTATAAATACCGAAATAAATGTAATTTAAACTTTTCAGGAATTAAACTAATTTTATAGATTAATATGAAATATTAGTATTGATTTAATTAACTTTTTTCAAAATAATCATGCAGTTATTATTTTTTTCACAAAAATCAATTACCAAATAGTGTCAAAATTGACATAAAATAGTTTTTTTAAAAAAAATATTATATTACTAATTGTTAGTTTATTTCTAAAAATATATGTTTCGTCCAATTGACTTATATAAGGTTATATATATTAATATTGAACCACTTGGGGTTCGTTTGGCTTGTTATAGTAAGTATATTAACCAAATAGTGTAAGAAAACAAGAAGACACGGTAAATGTTAAATTATATAACTTATAGTTAAATCTAAATGATAAGGTTAAAATAGCAACCTAAACTTGTCTAAAATCAATTTGTTGAGAGTATTTCGACCCATCCCCACCTTATCTTCAAAATAAATAAATTTTAAGCTATTAAAAACTGAATAGGACTTTATAATAAAATAATATTTAATGTTTTTTCTAAGGTTCCCCTCTCCTCCCTTATAAAAGGGAACCTCCTCTCTCTCCTCCTCACACCATGTTGAGCCTTCACACTAGGAGAACCCCTAAAAATTTGTCTTCTCCACTTCCCTAGAAACATCCTAGAGGTCTTGCTCTTCTTTAAAGACCGTCTTTAGTGCCCTAAGAGGAGGTTAAGAAGAGGCGCTTCAAAGAAGAGGTAATGTCCGTTACCGATTCTTTCAACTTTATTTCTTCTTCTACTTCCTCTGATTTAGTTGTTTCATTATGAATTAATAACATAAGTATCACTATTATACTGATATGTTATTATAAATATGAAACAGATCTATTTCACCTTCTATCAATCCTACGGAAAACGAAATCACCGCCCGTCCGTACGTACGGAATACCGTCTCAAGGCAGTGGTGTAATCTATTTTCCACCACCACCTTACTTGGACGTGTATAATCATGTAAATAATAACTATATATGATTTTATTAAAGTTATATTGATTATTAAATAGTATAAATACACTTCAATACAATTATACGATCATGGGAATGATATCATCGCTCGTGCTAACGTACAACCTACCGTCTCCACGATGCGATGCGACACGTTCTACATGATATTCAATGCATAATGTTTATATAAATGAGTTGATGAATAAATATGATATATATTACACTAATACCATTATGGGAATGAGGTATCTATAACCTAAAAATAATAATAAGAATTTATTTGACAAAACACACATAAGAACAAAAATCAATAAACACCCGAATAACAAGTAGTAATGAAATATTACTAATACGAAGCTAATAATATTACCATATATGATATCATAAAAATGAGTAATATTATGTAATAAGTCAATAACTTTATTTAAATCATTATACAGGTGGTTTGGACACATACGAAGCAAATCCGACCTAAGGTAAGGGAAAATCTCGCAATCTCATTTTTATCCGAGATTGTTTATACATTAGAATTTACTAGTGAATAATTATCATCCACATCCATGTTTCCTCAATATTTAATATTATCTATATCCTCCTACAACTCGTTAAATCCAAATTTACCCTTCGATGAGTTTTTAGTAAATGATATGAAAAGAATCATTTGAAGTTTTTAGTACGAGGTACATTTATGAGTTTACGGCCAAAGTACGAGAAGAATGTTTTTCTTTAACTTATTGGGCATGAATGGATTTTTATAAAATTATTTCCATGAATATTCATTTACAAGTTTGCAAGTTTATTTTTAATCAACATCATTTAGATTAAAATTGTATGACATGTTAAGAAAATAAAAATGTTTTTGAAGTAAATAGGATATTTTCCTCAAGAATGAAGTTCATGTGTTTTATCAAAATTATTTTACATTTTAGATCATATAGGGTTCTGTTTATATCTCTATTTTACATTGATTTGATTATGTTATGATGGAATTATTTTTATGATGTCTTTTTATCTTATATGGATTATGTTATGATGGCATGATGTTTAAGAATCCCATTTCTATTACATAGGATATCCTATGATTTATGAATTTGTGGCACACATAAGAATGGTTTCATTATGAGATGGGTGGGACCAATATCTCCCTCTAATACATTGGGTAAAGATTTATATCTCATGAGATAGACATGGCTAGAAGGGAAGATTAATCTGGTTCAGTGATACAGGACTAAAATGAGGAGTGAACTCTTTTCAGAAATGGTCATTGTCCGCAAAGATAGTCTTGGAAATGAGTCTTGAATACTAAGAAATGATTCTATATGATTATGTGTGTATTCCACAAAGTTTCATGTTGTGATTATTTGGATTAAATTTCACTAATATTATTTATCCAATGGTATGAAATTATGATCTCTTTTGCAGTTTACGATTTCAAAAATGTTATGTTCTTATGAATATGATTTGATTGATATTTTTTTATTTACCCTTACTGATCATTTGAGCTCACCCTTTAGTATGTTTTATTTTCCCCAGGTTAGGGAGAAGGGAATTAAGTAGGATTTTCCGAAAAGGGATTCTAGATATAATGAAATAAATGGGAGACAATGTAGATGCTTTATGAACCAATTATTTATGATTCCCAGTTTCTAAAGTCACTATTCCTATATAATCCTATTTCTGTTTTTTTATATATTGTAATAAGTGTAATTCAATTTTGATATAATAACAATGTATATAAAGTATGGTTCATTATAGTAGGTATCAGAGGAAAGGTATAGTCAACCGTTGGAAACTAGGATGTGAAATCCTTGGTAAGAACACTATGTATAAGTCTAAGCATAGAACACAATCGTAGTGTTTTAGAAATGGTCGTGAATAACATATGGTAAGAACTTATGTGTGAAATTTTATTTTTGATTTTTTGGTTTTCCTATTTTTATTATTGTTTCTCACACTATTAATCTTGGTTTTATTATATGGCTGGAACCAGAAGGAACCATGTTAATGAGGAATGTGATGGGTAATGAAATGATTGTCCTGCTGAGAAACCAAACGTTATGGGTGCTAGAATAATAAATCTTGTATCCATGCTCACACAACTTTCTTAAGATATGAATCATGCAGGACATCCAAACGAGCAATGGAAGGAGAAAGATTCTATTGAATCCTTCATGAGGCAGTGTCCACCTTCATTCAGTGGGTCTACTGATCCATTAGTGGCTGAACAATGGATCAGTACCACTGAAAATATATTTTCAGTTATTCAATGTTCTGTACCTGATGAAGTTATCTTAGCAGTATATCATTTTTAAGGTGAAGCTGATCAATTGTGGAATCTTATCTTGAATATGAGGCCAGGATATGAAGTTTAGTCCATGGAATGGGACGATTTCAAGAACATATTTTTCAATAAGTACTTCCCTCGTATTCTTCGAACAATGTTGGAGATGGAGTTTCTTGAACTGAAGAAAATGGATGATGAATCTGTTGGTACCTACGATGAAAATATTACAAGACTTGTAAGGTACGATTTTGGAAATATTATACAACCTGAGAGTATGATCGATCGATTCATTAGTGGCTTAAAACCAAGTCTTCGAAAGGCATTATCCATATGGGACTTCAATGGCTAGGAGGAAATCGTTCGATGTTCTCTCAAGGTTGAGAAGGATATTGGAGTAACCCATCAGTCATATGCGTTTGATGAAAAGAGGAAAATGGAATTCAAAGGGAAATTTAAATACCACACTGAAAATAAGATGAGTTTTCCCTTATGATCAAAGTGTGGAAATGAAAATGGAGGGAGTTGTCTTAAAGGGACATGTAAATGTTTAAAATGTTGAAAGGAAAGTCATCAGGCATTTGAATGCCACAATGATGGGAAGAATATCTCTAGTGATGCGAACAAATAAAAGGCTACACAGAGTGAACCTCCTACACTTCAATGTTACAAGTGCAAGGAAATGGAGAATTATGTTAATCGATGCCCTAATCCAAGGGTTGTTGATGTTGATTGACATCAAAAAACTCTTAAGGCTAAAGAAAAAGGAATTTCACATGAAATTTCTATCATCGATGTGGAGTACGATAACGAAGTGGTGAAAGGTACACATACTATCCACTCTAAAGTAGAAAATGTTTTATTTGATTCTGGATCCAACCACTCTTTTATTTCTAACGAATTTTCTAAGGGTATTTCCGTATTAACTGAACAATTAGATGTTGAGTTAGCTGTGACAACCCCTAATGGCACAACTGTCACATAAAAAGTTTATAATTCTTCTCCGATTGATGTTTGTGGGAAAGTGCTTCCTGTAAATCATACGATCCTTCATATAGTGGAATTCGATGTGATTCTTGGGATGGATTGGATTTCTTTATATGGAGCTCATATCAATTTCCAAATAATGGAATTCACATTTAATATTCCAGATCAATCTATGATCTTCTATCTATGCAAGGATGAACATAACTTCCCGGTGAAATTTCTTCCATCTTATGGGTCTTGATTCCAATAAATGAAGGATATTTATCTCAAATGGTTGGAGAGAAACTCACGATTAATAATATGCCCATTGTATGGGAGTTTGATGATGTATTTCTAGAGGAATTACCAGGTCATCCACCAAATTGTGAAGTTGAGTTTAAAATAGAACTCATACCGGGTGATATGCCTATTTCAAAGACACCTTATAGAATATCAACAATTGAGTTGCTAGATTTGAATAAGCAACTCCAAGAGAATATTGATAAGGGATTCATACGCCGTAGTGCGTCACCTTGTGGGGAACCTGTTCTATTTGTTAAGAAGAAAGATGGATCAATGCGACTCTGCATTGATTATCAAGAACATAACAAGATCACTAACAAGAAAAAATAACCTCTCCCACACATTGATGACATATTTGATGAACTACGCAGAGCTCAATAAATTTCTAATATTGATCTTTTTAAAGGTTATCATCAATTAAGGGTCAAAAGTTAGTATATACCAAAGACGGCTTTCCGTAAAAGGTATGGACACTATGAATTTATAGTGATTCCATTTGATCTTAATAATTCCCTCTGCTATCTTCATCGATCTAATGAATAGAGTGTTTAGAGACTATCTTGATTAGTTTGTGGTAGTATTTATAGATGATATTCTTGTTTATTCAAATAGAAAGGAATAACATAAAGATCCCTTGAGAATTGTATTGAAGTCCTCTATAAAGGATAATCTTTATGCCAAATTTACCAAGTGTGGATTTTGGCTTCAAAAATTTACATTTTTTTGTCACATAATCTCAAAATAGGGGATATTTGTGGATCTAGAAAAATAGAGTTTTTTGAAATATGGTTGAGACCAACAACAGTAACTGAGATCTGAAGTTTTCTTGTTTTGGCTTGATATTATCGATTTTTTTTGAAATATTTCTCACGATTATCTAATCCACTCACAAGGTTGACTAAAAAATGAGTTATGTTCATTTATATGGAGGAGTGTGAAGAGAATTTCAAGGAGTTAAAAAGAAGGTTATCTATTGCACCTGTGCTCACACTACCTTGTATTGGAGAAAGGATTGTGATCTATAGTGATGCATACAAGAAGTGATTGGGGTGTTTTCTCGTGCAAAACAATATGGTGATATCTTATGCCTCATGATTGTTGAAAATCCATGATAAAAATTACCCAACTCATGATTTGGAGTTAGCTGCGGTAATCATTGCATTAAAAATATGGATGCATTATCTGTATGGAGAAAGGTGTGATATTTATACCGATCATATATGTTTAAAGTATATTTTAACACAAAAGGTGCTGAATATGCACCAAAGAAGATGGTTGGAGCTGATTAAGGATTATGATTGCTCAATTCATTACCACCCTGGGATAGCAACCCAGGTGGCAGATGCATTATGTCGACAAGACCATGCTAGCTTATCCATGATGAGGATACAAAAAGATATAATATTTATGTATTTAAAGAGGATGGATCTTGGAATTATAATTGAAGGGTGAAATATTATCTTTCTCAAATGAATGTTCAACCATCTATACATTTGAAGGTTAAAGAGGCACATAAAGAAGATGTAGAGTTACAAAAGATGGTGAGAAATGTTTTTGAATTCAACCTTGATTGTGATGGGATAATAACTTTCAGGAATCAGGTTTGTGTTGCTCCCATCCCAAAATTAATGGAGCAGCTACTGGGTGAGGGTCATAGTACTTCATTATTGATTCATCCTAGAAGCACGAAGATGTATAGGGACCTGAAAGAATACTTCTGATGGGATGGTATGAATAGAGAGGATGTCGAATTTGTCTCTCGATGCTTGGCTTGTCAACAAGTTAAAACTGAGAGAGAATGTATAAGGGGATGTTACAACCATTACCCATACCTGAATGGAAATGGGAAAACATCACTATAGACTTTGTCACTGGACTTCCTAAAACATCCAAAGGAAATAATTCTATCTGGGCTATAGATGATCGTCTTACAAAGTCGGCACACTTCATTACTATTAGAGAGGATTTATCTCTGGATCGGCTTGCCAGGATATATGTAAAGGAAGTGGTAAGATTGCATGAAGTTCCACTTTACCTTATATCTTATCAGGATCTAAGGTTTACCTCAATGTTTTGTCGATTTCATTATCATACTCTAGATACAGAGTTGAGTTTCAGAACAGCTTATAATCCTCAAACAGACGGTCAGTCTGAGAGAACAATTCAAAATCTAGAAGATATGTTAAGAGCTTGCTCTATGGATTTCATAGGTGGTTGGGATCAACACCTACCTTTGGTGGAATTTTCTTATAATAATAGCTTTCACTTCTGTATTCAGATGGCTCTTTATGAAGCTCTCTATGGAAAGAAATGCAGGAGTCCAACTAGCTCGAATGAAGTTGGGGAAATAAAGTTATTAGGACCAGATCTTGTTGATGAGATGGCAGAAAAGGTTAGATCTATTCAACAACACATAAGAGCATCTTAGAGTCAACAAAATAATTATTCCAATAACCGAAGAAAATCCCTACAGTTTTATGTGGGTGATCAAGTGTTATTATGAATATTACCATGGAAGAGAGTAATGAGATTTGGAAAGATGGTAAAACTAAGCCCTTGGTATATTGGTCCATTCGAAATACCGGATCATGTTGGGAAGGTAGCTTACCGATTGCCAAATCCACCGAATCCCTCTCATGTTCATGATGTGTTCCATGTATCTCACCTGAGAAAGTACATACCTGATCCTTCACATGTACTCATCTCAGAATTTGTACCACTAGAGAATGATCATTATTAAGAAGAATAGCCGATAGAGATTTTGAATCGTAGAGAAAAAGTCCTACAGAACATGACCAATCGCTTGGTGAAAGTTGTACTGAGGAACCACCAATTAGAAGAAGCTAAATGTGAGCTTGGGGATATGATGAGGGAGAGGTATCTTCATTGTTTTGTTACAAAGTCTTGAATTTTGAGGGAGAAATTCATTTTAAGGGGGCAATAATGTAACACAAGAGATTTTTATGAGAAAAATTTTGTTTTTATGTTATATACATCAACAAAGGAATATTTGACTACACACAACACTATCATGAATTGATTTACACAGAATCATGACCTTCCTCGATAGCTTCCTCTGTACGCAATACCGTGTTTCACTAAACAACGATATGGTTATAAAATATTCTTAAAACTAGCCGTTATGAATAGTAATACCCAGTTTTTAAAATTTTATAAATTTTATCTTTCGAAATTGAATTCATTTTTGGATTCGGAATATTAAAATTTTCCTCAGGAAAATTTTTGGTATTTTTATTAAAACATTCTATTTTTGATGAATAGTGGAAACACTAGGTTACAATTTAAAAACCGACTTTTCAATTAAATAATTATTTATTTTATTTAAATTTATATTAGGTCAAAATTGATACATAATACCTATATAAGTTCAATATAATTCATTTGAGTCATTTTATAACAATTATATATATATATATATATATTTTGTAGAGACCCGAAGCTTAATGTACAAGGACATTACATTACTTTTGCAGAATACTTATTACATAACAAAACCACACACGCAAGGACCTTAATAGTTTAGTGTCTTTGGAAACTCAGAACGTAATCTTCTAATCTTGGTGAAAGTTCTTCAACATCTCCCATAAAGATCTTCCCTTTTTTTCTTACCTAAAACCTTTCTTTATATCCTGGGGAAAGGAAAACGTAAAAGGGTGAGCTCAAATGCTCAGTAAGGGTAAACAAAAGAAAAATCAATCACATCATATTCATAAGAACATAACATTTTGGAAATCTTAACCTGCAAAAGAGATCATAATATCATAACATGGGATAAATCATATTAGTGAAATGAAGTCCCAATAATCATAACTTAAAACATGAAACGTTGTTGCATACACAAATAATCATAGTGAATCATATCTTATTAGTCAAGACTCATTGCCAAGACTATCTTAGTGGACAAAGTCCCTTTCTGAACCGAGTCACCCTCGTTTCAGTCCTGTTTCACTAAACCAGTATAACGTACCATTCCAGATATGTCTATATCATGAGATATAAAATCTTTACCCAATGCATTGGAGGAGATATAGGTCCCACCCATCTCATAATGATACCATTCTTATGTGTGCCACAAAATCATAAACCATACATCATTACATAACCCATGTAATAAAAATGGGAATATTAAACATCACGACATCATAAAACAATTCATATACAATAAAGGAATTCATAAAAATAATTCCATCAGCACATAATCAAATCAATGTAATAATAGGGATAAAAACAGAACCCTTTATTATCTTAGATGGAAAATAATTTTGATAAAACACTTGAACTTCATTCTTGAGGAAAATATCCTTTCTACTTAAAAAACACTTTTCCTTTCTTAACATGTCATGAAATTTTAAACTAAAAGAAGTTGATTAAAAATAAATTTGAAAACTTGTAAAGGAATATTTTAGGAAATAATTTTTTAAAAATCCATTCATGCCGTATAAGTTAAAAAAACATTATTCGTACTTTTATCAGAAAAGTCAAAAAGTACCTCATACGAAAAACGACAAAAGATTCCTTTCATATCCTTTACTAAAAACTCACTGAAGGGTAAAATTGGATTTAAAAATTTGTAGGTGGATGGAAATAATATTAAATATTGAGGAAACATGGATGTGGATGATAAAATACACCCCAGTAAATGCCAAAGTATAAACAATATCGGATAAAAATGAGACTGTGATATTTCCCTTACCTTATGTCCGATATGCTTTGTACATATCCGAACCTCTTGTATAATGATTTAAATAATGTCATTAACTTATTACTGAATCATATTCATTGTTATGATATTATATATGGTTCAGTTATGACTTATATTACCTGTTCTTTTATAAATTCCATGTTAAAGAAGCGTTTTGGGTAAAATCGTTTCATTTATCGTAGGTGTTTGGACTTGTTGTTCTTGACATTATTATTACTTATATCATTATTTACATACTTACAAAATATAAAACATGATTTATATATCATATATATTCAGTATATATATATAATAGATAGATAAATGAAATGAAACACACCGTTCATGGAGACGGTAGTCCATACGTATGCATGAACGTTGTTTTCCTTTCCTTATTGTCTTGAATGGAAGTAAGTAGATGACATACATATATATATACATAAATAAAGTAGATTTAACATGTCATATATTTCATTATTATTTATTATATATACTTTATAATCCTTCATGAATGGTTAATGTGGAGAATGAATCTCATCGCGTCGTGGAGACGGTAGTCCGTACGTACGCACGAGCGATGATATCGTTCCCATGGTCGTGGAATTGTGTTGAAGTGTATGTATACTATTTCAGTATCAATATCAATTTATAATAATCATATATAGTTACTCATTACACCATTATACCCATCCAATTAAGGAGGTGGTGGAAAATAGATTACACCACGGCGTGGAGACGGTATTCCGTACGTACGCACGCGCGGTGGTTTCCTTGTTCCGTAGGATGGATAGAAGGTTAATTAGAGTTGTTTCATATTTATAATAACATATCAGTATATAAGAAATACTGATGTTATTACATTATCATGAAACAAATAAATAAGAAGATGTTGAAGAAGAAAGAAATTGAAAAAGATCGGTAATGGATATTAACTCTTTTTGGCGCGCCTTCACTTAACCTCCACTTAAAGAACTGAGGATGGTCTTTGAAGAAGACTAGGACCTCTAGGATGATACTAGGGAAGTGGAGAAGATATTTTGGTAGGGGTTGTCCGAGCATGAATGCTCAAATTGGTGTGAGGTGGAGAGGGAGGAGGTTCCCTTTTATAAGGGATGAGAGGGGCACCTTAGGAAAATCTCAAAATTTTATTTTATATTAAGGAAAAATTCGGTTTATATTGGTTCTAAAGGGTCATATTTCGAAGCTAAAGTGGGGATGGGTCGAAATACTCTCATCCAATAATATTTAGACAAGTTTAGGTTATTATTTTAACCTTATCAATTAGATTTAACTCAAAATTAAATAATTTAACTTTTACCATGTCTTTTTATTTTCTTACACTATATGGTTAATAAACGTACTATATCAAGCCAAAAGAACCCCAAGTTGTTTATTATTAAAATATATAACCTTATCTAAGTCATATGGCCGAACCTTAGATTTTTAGGAATAAAATAACAATTAATAATATAATATTTGTTTTAAAAACTAATTTATGTCAATTTTGACACTATTTGGTACATGATTTTTATGAAATTCATAACATAATTATAAGTTCTAAACATGTTACATAAATCAACAATAACATGTCATATTAACCTATAAAATTATTTTATGTCATAAAAAGTCTCAAATAACATTTATTTGAGCATTTATAACATTAATTATGTCAATATTTCATTAATAAGACAATTACTGCATCAATTTTGTGTCATAATAAATGATAATAATTTATTCCCTAAAAATACTAAATAAATTCCAATGATGTAGATAATTGTACTAGCTTTCTGGAGACTATTCATGTTCGAATTTGAATGAAGTTTATCACTAAATTAAAATTATTATACTTATAAAATTGAAGAAAGTGACATGTTGTCAAATTCATTGGTTTTAATAATAATTAAATTATTTTCATGGAAAAAAGTCCATAAAATGAATCTAATCCTACCCTTAGGTTATATGGGTCTACTTTTAGCCATCAAATAATATTTTACCAAGTGTTAGGGTAATTTTATAATCTTATATTTAACCTCAATTACCCGATTTACCTTTAACTATAGTAAATAAAATTTACCGTAGTAACTATTCACAATGCCCAAAAATAAAAATTATCTTATTAACATAATTTGGACCCACTGATTCCAAATATCGAATACATTTTTCCAAATTCAATAAATAAAAGATGCAGAAATTAAATTAAAATTAATCCCTTTGTCGAAAGAAAACGCGTTTTTCTTTAAAACATTGCAAAAGATTGAATTGAATTAACTTACGAATTCAAGGTAAAATCAATGCTAATGACATAAATTAAATTAAATGGTAAAAATATATTCTATTTATACTTTAAAACCATTCAATATTTTAATTTAACCACATATGATATTACGATGAAAAAAGTTGTTTTTAATTAAAATATAGCGTGTTTTTACTATTCATTAAAAAATGAAAGTTATCAGAAAAATATCAAAACTTTATATAATGTAAATTTTTATATCCTGATTCAAAAGAAGAGTTTTATTTTGTCAAATAGAACATATAAACATGTCAAAAACTATATTTAATGTGGGTGTTCCATCAAAAGGCGGCAAAACTGCATTTTTTGAAAAATACTGATTTTACCCGAAATATTTATTTTGTTCTTATACCATGTTCTAGAAATGTGTAAGATGAATAATAATTTTATAAGATTCAAAATTTATTTAATAATATTCATAACGGATAGTTCATAATAATATTATAATAATATATCGTTTTTAGTAAAACCCGGTATTGCGTACAACACACGCTATCGAGGAAGGTCGCGATTGCGTGTAATGCAATCCAATTCAGGGTTGCGTACTGTGCAAGAATCCTTCATTGTTTCATATAACATAAACCAACCATATTTCATTTATACATTGAATATATATATATATATATATACTCAATGTTGCTTAGAATTACAATTATCAAAATTGTGTGTAACCCGATCCAAGAATAGTGTTGCGTATACTGTAAGCTAATATGGTGTTGCGTATAGCGCAAGGTAATCTTGGTGTTGCATACAACACAAGACATTAATGAAATTAAATGAATATTTTTCAGAAAATCTCGGGATGTTACATTCTACCCCCCTTAAAATGAATTTCGCCCTCGAAATTCATCAGGGTCATAAATGGTTTACTATTCAAAAGTTTCATTAATAGAAACCCACATCGTAAAAAGGAATACTAAAACCAATCATTAAAAACAAAATTATGAAACATAACGGTTACCCAAATAAACTAATCATTGGGTTTCCACATAGGTGAAAATATGGATATGGAAGAGAAATCTAACCATCATGTTCGGATGGAGAGTGGTAGAGAACATGGCTATGGAAAAGCCAGCAATCACAAAGCCATAAATTTGTGATAATCTAAGGTACCATCTGATTCATCAGATATAAGAGCACTAGGACAACATTTTTGGTTTTCAAGATCATTTCCCTAAAGTTGACGAAATTGGAATTAGAAGAAATACTTTCGTGATTTTGACATAGTCTCACCATTTGTCGTTCTTTGGACAATTTCTACTTCATCTCTTAAAGAAATGAAGTTGAATTTGTCATTCGTGATGTGTTAGCAGATCATGTGATAGAATGATGGGTCATTCCATCTGTCTCAAACAAAAGCTTAGAAAAGTTATCAAAAAATACATATGTTCATCTATAGTGATATTAATCATATATGGTTCCTAAAATGAACTTATACTTAATATATCATACCGCTTAATAAAATAAAACTAGTTTCTACTAACCAGGGTCTTCTTGTATGTCAATGGTAGGTGATAAAGGCCAGTTACACATCAGTTGTGGGTTCGATTCCTACGACCTTGTCCGACGCGATGGGCTGTCACCCGTCCTGCAGGTTTTCCTTTTTCTAAAACAATATTACTATAACATCCCATCTATAATATAGAAAAAAACTTCTATCCTTAAACAATACTAACTTATGTCCAACATAATCCATTCCAATCTTTAGGCGTATCCATAATACTGCAGTCCATTCTCATAATATAGTGAAAACGATTACCAGAGATTTAATACCATCATTGATCCTCGTATATAATAAGATATATCTTGTTGGTCACATTCCAAACATTCAAAGGCCTTAATCATGTATTCTCTTGAATACCCATTGAACCTTAGTGAAAACATGAATTTAGTTAAAAGTTAACACTTTACACATACCAAAATCCGCAAAATTCTATATACTCAAACCATGATATCACATAGTCCTTATATCAATCAAGTGCTCATGAATACTATCAAACATATTAGATTCTCATTATCCCTTCATTATGTGCATATCATCTGCCTTCCAAAAATATTTCAATCACTTTTCATGGTTACCGATGCCATAAAATTATTGAAAACCATAATAGACCAAAACTTCAATATTCCAATATTCCACGATACCATATACAACATTATTTTGGAATCCCATTACATAAACACTTAATCATTCCACTACATCGTTGTCATAATCAACATTGCCAATGGTGATCGCATGTGACTTCCCTTTGCCCTTTTCCTTAATTGGTTGCTCATGTCGATCATCACTAACCCTTGGATTAGAGCATTTATTATCATAATGCCCAATTTCCTTGCACTTGAATCATTGAGGTGTAGTAGGTTCATTCTATGTATCCATTCCTTTTTTGCATCATTAGGCATCTTCTTCCAATCATTGCGGCATTAAAATGCCCGATGACCTTCATTTCCACATTTGAAACATTTACTTGTCCCTTTATGACAATCTCCACCATGCTTCTTTCCACACTTTGAGCATAAGGAAACATTCATCTTCTTTCCACCATTATTCTGAGATTTATCCTTGAACTCCATATTTCGTTTCTTGTCAAAACTATGAGATGGATAAGTAACACCAACTTCCATTTCTACCTTGATAGCACAACTCACAATTTATTCATTGATACTGAAGTCTCTTATAGCTAATGCCCTTTGAAGATTTGGTTTTAAGACACTGAAGAATCGATCAACTTTACATTCAGGTTGGATGATAAATCCAGATGCATACCCTGCATGCCTTGTAAAATTCGCCTCGTATATACCAACATATTCATCATCCTTTTGCTTTAGTTCAAGAAACTCCTTCTCCATCTTTGTTCGAAGAATACGAGGGAAGTACTTATTGAAAAATAAGTTCTTGAACTCATCCCATTCCATGGACTCAATTTCATCTCTTTGCCTCGTACTCTTGATAAGATTCCACCATTGATCAGCTTCACCTTCCAAATGATATACTGCAAAGATGACTTTATCATGTACATAACATTGAAGAACTGAAAATATCTTTTCAGTGGTACTGATCCATTGTTCAGCAAAGAGTGGATCAGAAGACCCACTAAAAGAAGGTGGACGTTGCCTCATGAAGGACTCAATAGAATATTGTTCCCTTCATTTCTCATTTGGAAGTCCAGAATGATTCATAGCTTGTGTAAGTATAGCAATAAGATTTTTCACTCCAACTCCCATAACATTTGTTTGTTCAGGAGGACAATCATTGCATTGTCCATTACATTGATCAACACGGTTCCTTCGGCTTCCAGCCATCGTCTAAAACCCAAAAAGAATATTGTGAGAGGCAAAAATCATGCTAGGGAAAACAATATAATAAAGAGGGAGTATCCTCAATATCTAATATCTTAGGTTAAATTCTATGATTGATATCGTAGTTCTAGGATTGTATCCTATTCATATACTAATCCTTATAGACATCCCTAGACATACCTTAGAAATATCTCTAGGGATCTCACTAACGTTTTCGCATCCTAGTTTCCAAAGGTTAACTAAACTTTTCCTCTGATACCAACTGTAGAGACCCGAAGCTTAACGTACAAGGACATTACATTACTTTTTCAGAATACTTATTACATAAAAAAAACACACACACAAGGACCGTAATAGTTTAGTGTCTTTGGAAACTCGGAACGTAATCTTCTAATCATGGCGAAGGATCTTCAACATCTCCCATAAAGATCTTCCCTTTTTCTTTCGTACCTAAAACCTTTCTTTATATCCTGGGGAAAAGAAAACAGAAAAGGGTGAGCTCAATTGCTCAGTAAGGGTAAACAAAAGAAAAATCAATCACATCATATTCATAAGAACATACCATTTTGGAAATCTTAACCTGCAAAAGAGATCATAATATCATAACATGGGATAAATCATAGTAGTGAAATGAAATCCCAATAATCATAACATAAAACATGAAACTTTGTGTCATACACACATAATCATATAGAATCATATCTTATTAGTCAAGACTCATTTCCAAGACTATCTTAGTTGTCAAAGTCCCTTTCTGAACCGAGTCACCCTCATTTCAGTCCTGTTTCACTGAACCGGTATAACCTACCGTTCTAGCCATGTCTATATCATGAGATATAAAATCTTTACCCAATGCATTGGAGGCAGATATATGTCCCACCCATCTCATAATGATACCATTCTTATGTGTGCCACAAAATCATAAACCATACATCATTGCATAACCCATGTAATAAAAATGGGAATCTTAAACATCATGACATCATAAAACAATTCATATACGATAAAGTAATTCATAAAAATAATTCCACCACAACATAATCAAATCAATGTAATAATAGGGATAAAAACAGAACCCTTTATTATCTTAGATGGAAAATAATTTTGATAAAACACTTGAACTTCATTCTTGAGGAAAATATCCTTTCTACTACAAAAAAACTTTTTCTTTCTTAACATGTCATACACTTTTAAACTAAAAGATGTTGATTAAAAATAAACATGAAAACTTGTAAAAAAATATTTTTGGAAATACTATTTTAAAAATCCATTCATGCCGTTTAAGTTAAAAAAACATTCTTCGTACTTTTGTCGGAAAAGTCAAAAAGTACCTCGTATAAAAAATGAAAAAAGATTCCTTTCATATCCTTTACTAAAAACTCATCGAAGGGTAAAATTGGATTTAAACAATTGTAGGTGGATGGAAATAATATTACATATTGAGGAATCATGGATGTGGATGATAAAATACACCCCAGTAAATGCCAAAGTATAAACAATCTCGGATAAAAATGAGATTGTGATATTTCCCTTACCTTATGTCCGATATGCTTTGTACGTATCCGAACCTCCTATATAATGATTTAAATAATGTCATTAACTTGTTACAGAATCAAATTAATTGTTATGATATCATATATGGTTCACTTATGACTTTATATTACCCATTCTTTTGTAAATTCCATGTTAAAGAAGCGTTTTGGGTAAAATCGTTTCATTTATCGTAGGTGTTTGGACTTGTTGTTCTTGACATTATTATTACTTATATCATAATTTACTTACTTCCAGAATATAAAACCTGATTTATATATCATATATATTCAGTATATATATATATAATAGATAGATAAATGAAATGAAACACACCGTTCATGGAGACGGTAGTCCGTACGTACACATGAACGCTGTTTTCCTTTCCTTATTGTCTTGAATGGAAGTAAGTAGATGACATAAATATATATATATATATAAATATAGTAGATTTAACGTGTCATATATTTCATTATTATTCATTATATATACTTTATAATCATTCATGAATGGTTAATGTGGAGAATGAATCTCATCGCGTCGTGGAGACGGTAGTCCGTACGTACGCACGAGTCATGATATCGTTCCCATGGTCGTGGAATTGTGTTGAAGTGTATGTATACTATTTCAGTATCAATATCAATTTATAATAATCATATATAGTTACTCATTACACCATTATACCCATCCAATTAAGGTGGTGGCGGAAAATAGATTACACCACGGCGTGGAGACGGTATTCCGTACGTACGCACGCACGGTGATTTCCTTTTTTAAAGAATGGATAGAATGTTAATTAGAGTTTTTTCATATTTATAATAACATATAATTATATAATAAATACTGATGTTATTACTTTATCATGAAACAACTAAATAAGAAGAAGTTGAAGAAGAACGAAATTGAAAAAGATCGGTAATGGATATTACCTCTTTTTGACCCGCCTTCACTTAACCTCCACTTAAAGAACTAAGGATGGTCTTTGAAGAAGACCAGGACCTCTAGGATGATACTAGGGAAGTGGAGAAGAGATTTTGGCAGTGTTTTTACGAACTTGAATTCTCAAATTGGTGTGATGAGGAGAGGGAGGAGGTGCCCTTTTATAAGGGAGGAGAGGGGCACCTTAGGAAAATCTCAAAATATTATTTTATATTAAGGTCACATTCATTTTATAATGGTTACAAAGGGTCTTATTTAGAAGCTAAAGTGGGGATGGGTCGAAATCCTCTCATCCAATAGAATTTAGACAAGTTTAGGTTATTAATTTAACCTTATCAATTAGATTTAACTCTAAGTTAAATAATTTAACTTTTACCGCGTCTTTTTGTTTTCTTACACTATATGGTTAATAAACTTACTATATCAAGTCAAACGAACCCCAAGATACTTATTATTAATATATATAACCTTATCTAAGTCATTTTTCCGAAACTTATATTTTTAGAAAAAAAATAACAATTAATAATATAATATTTGTTTTAAAAACTAATTTATGTCAATTTTGACACTATTTGGTACATGGTTTTTATGAAATTCATAACTGAATTATAAGTTCTAACCAAGTTACTTAAATGAACAATAACATGTCATATTAACCTAGAAAATTAGTGTAAGTCATAAAAAGTCTCAAATTACATTTATTTGGGCATTTATAACATCAATTATGTCAATATTTCATTAATAAGACAATTACTGCATCATCTTTGTGTCATAATAAATGATAATTATTTAATCCCTAAAATTTCTAAATAAATTCCTATGATGTCGATAATTGTATTATCTTCATGGATACTATTCATGTTCGAATCTTCATGAAGTTTATTACTAAATTAAAATTATTATACTTATAAGATTTAAGAAAGTGACATGTTGTCAAATTCTTTGGTTTTAATAATAATTAAATTATTTTCATGGAAAAAAGTCCATAAAATGAATCTAATCCAACCCTTAGGTTATATGGGTCTACTTTTAGCCATACAATAGGATTTTTCCATGTTTTAGGGTAATTTTAGAATCTTATATTTACCCTTAATTAACCAATTTACCTTTAATTATAGTAAATAAAATTTACCGTAGTAACTATTCACAATACCAAAAAAAAAAGTAGCTTATTAACATAATTTGGACCCACTGATCCAAAATATGGAATCCATTTTTCCAAATTCAATATGCAAAAGATGCAGAAATTAATTTAAAATTAATCCAATTGTCGAAAGAAAACGGGTTTTTCTTTAAAACATTACAAAAGATTGAATTGATTTAACCTACGAATTCAAGGTAAAATCAATGCTAATGACATACATTATATTAAATGGTAAAAATATATTCTATTTATAATTTAAAATAATTAAATATTATAATTTAACCAAATAATATATTATGATGAAAAAAGTTGTTTTTAATTAAAATATAGCGCGTTTTTACTATTCATTAAAATATGAAAGTTATCTGAAAAATATCAAAACTTTATCTAATGTAAATTTTTTTATCCTGATTCAAAATAAGAATTTTATTTTATCAAATTGGACATATAAACATGTCAAAAACTAGATTTACTGTGGGTGTGCCATCAAAAGGAGGCAAAACTGTATTTTTTGAAAAATACTGATTTTACCTGAATAATTTATTTTGTTCTTATTCCATGTTCTAGAAATTTGTAAGATTAATAATAATGTTATAAGATAAAAATTTAGTTAATACTATTCATAACAGCTAGTTCATAATAATATTATAATAATATATCGTTGTTTAGTAAATCCCGGTATTGCGTACAACACCTGCTATCGAGGAAGGTCGCGATTGCGTGTAATGCAAGCCAAGTGAGGGTTGCGTGCTGTACAAGAATCCTTCATTGTTTCGTATAACATAAACCATCCATATTTCTTTTATACATTGAATATATATATATATATACTCAATGTTGCATAGAATAACTATTATCAAAATTGTGTGTAACACGATCCTAGAATAGTGTTGCGTATACTACAAACTAATACGGTGTTGCGTATAGCGCAAGGTAATCTTAGTGTGGCATACAACACAAGATATTAATGAAATTAAAAGAATATTTTTCATAAAATCTCTGTACAAATTTTATTGAACTTTTCACCGTCTTTTACCCACCTCCTAGGAGACTTTGAAAATTTACATAAAACATAATTGTACTGCTTCTCTGAGTGGAATTTCAAAAATATGAGAGGCACAATTAATATCAGTAAGTAAAATTTGGTTCAATGAAATTAAAATAATTTTTTTGTAAATAATAAATTCTTACTTTTATTTACCACGATTAAAAATAAATAGAGAAATTAAGGGTAAAAATGATATTATTATTACTCTAAAACATGTCCTAATTCTATTGAATAAACTTAATTCGACCAGAAAAACCTTAGGAACAAAATATTACCATTTAGGTCTATTTGGATTAGATTAGGACATTTAATATTATTTTATTTAATGAAGAGTTAAAATAGTTAAAATAAAAGTTTAATAACTAAAACATTTTTAATATAGGGTTATAAATAAGATAAATTCAACTATAAATATTCATTAGAAAGATAAAAATATTTCATACATAATGGTATTTTATTTATAATTTTTAGACTTTAAATAATTAAATTTATTTATGACACAATGATGATGCAGTAATTACCTTATTAAGGAAATATTAACATAATTGATATTATAAATACCCAAATAAATTTAATTTGAAACATTACATGAATTAAAATAATTTCATAGGATAATATTACATATTATTATTGATTGAATTAACCTTTTTAAAACTAATCATGCTGTTATGATTTTTACATAAATCAATTACAAAATAGTGTCAAAATTGACATAAAATAGTTTTTAAAACAAATATTATATTATTAATTGTTATTTTATTCCTAAAAATCATATGTTGTGAAAATAAATTATATATGGTTATATATATTAATATTGAACCACTTGGGGTTTGTTTGTCTTGCTATATTGTGTTTATTAACCATATAGTGTAAGAAAACAAGAAGACACAGTAAATGATAAATTATTTAACCTAGAGTTAAATCTAAATGATAAGGTTAAAATAGTAAACTAAACTTGTCTAAAATCTATTGGTTGAGAGTATTTATACCCATAACCACCTTATATTTTAAATAAATCAATTTGAAGCTATGAAAAACTGAATATTACTTTATAATAAAATAATATTTTATGTTTTTCTTATGGTGCCCCTCTCCTCCTTTATAAAAGGGAACCTCCTCCCACTCCCCATCACAACACATTGAGACTTCAAGCTCAGCAAAAAACTGCCAATATATCTTCTCATCTTCCCTAGAAACATCCTAGAGGTATTTATCATCTTCAAAGACCATATTTAGTGCCCTAAGAGGAGGTTAAGAAGAGGCGCATCAAAGAGGAGGTAATGTCTGTTACCGATTCATTCAACTTTATTTCTTCTTCTAATTTCTCTTATTTAGTTGTTTCATTATGAATTAATAAAATCAGTATCATTAATATACTGATATTTTATTATAAATATGAAACAACCCTATTTCACATTCTATCGACCCTACGGAAAATGATATCACAACACATGCGTACGTACGAAATACCGTCTCCACGCTGTGGTGTATTCTGTTTTCCACCACCACATTACTTGGATGGGTATAATGGTGTAAGGAATAACTATATATGATTATTGTAAAGTTATTTTGATTATGAAATAATATAAATACACTTCAATACAATTCCACGATCATGGGAATGATATCATCGCTCGTGCTTACGTACGACCTACCATCTCCACGATGTGATGGGACTCGTTCAACAAGATCTTCAATGAATAATGATCATATTAATTAATTTAATGAATGAATATGATATATATTACACTAATAACATTCTGTAAATGAGGTATCTATAACCTAAAAAATTGTAGAATAATTTATTCGACAAAACATGCATAAGAACAAAAAGCAATAAACACCCAAATAACATGTAGCAATGAAATATTACTAATAGAAAGCTAATAATATGACCATATAAAATATCATAACAATTAGTACGATTTCAGAAGAAGTCAATAACATAATTTATATAATTATATAGGATTTTTGGACACGTACGAAGCAAATCAGACCTAAAGTAAGGGAAAATCTCGCAATCTCTTTTTTATCTGAGATTGTTGATACTTCAGAATTTACTAGGGAATATTTATCATCCACATCATGTTTCCTCAATATGTAATATTATTTCTATCCACCTAAAATTGTTTAAATAAAATTTTACCCTTCGGTGAGTTTTTAGTAAAATATATGAAATGAATCTTTTGTCCTTTTTAGTACGAGGTACTTTTTTGACCTTCCAACCAAATTATGAGAAGAATGTTTATATTTAACTAATATGGAATGAATGGATTTTTAAAAAATTATTTATATGAATCATCCTTTACAAGTTTTCATGTTTATTTTTAATCAACATATTTTAGATTAAAATTGCATGACATGTTAAGAAAGGAAAAAAATTTAATTAGAAAGGATATTTAACTCAAGAATGATGTTCATGTGTTTTATCACAATTATTTTCCATCTAAGATAATATAGGGTTCTATTTCTATCCCTATATTAAATTGATTTGATTATGTTATGATGGAATTATTTTTATGATGTCTTTTTATCTTTTATGGATTATGTTATGATGGCATGATGTATAAGAGTCCCATTTTTTTTACACGGTTTATCCTATGATTTATGATTTTTTGGCACATATAAGAACGGTTTCATTATGAGAAGGGTGGGAAATATATCCCCCTAAAATGAATTGGGTAATGATTTATATCTCATTAGATAGTCATGGTGGAACATTAGGTTAATCTGGTTTAGTGATACAGGACTGAAATTAGGAGTGAACATGGTTCAGAAATGGACTTTGTCTGCTAAGATAGTCATGGAAATGAGTCTTGACTACTAAAAAAAGGACTCTATATGATTATGTGTGTATTAAAAAAAGATTTATGTTATGATTATTGGGATTATATTTCACTACTATGATTTATCCCTTGTTATGAAATTATGATCTCTTTTGTATTTTAAGATTTCCAAAATGTTATGTTCTTATGAATATGATGTGATTGATATTTCTTCTGTTTACCCTTAATGAGCATTTGAGCTCACCCTTTTGTATGTTTTATTTTCCCTAGGTCAGGAAGATGGGTATTAAGTAGGATATTCCAAAAAGGGATTCTAGATATGATTAAATAAATGGGAGACAGGGTAGATGCTTTATGATCCAGTTGTTAATGTTTCTCAGTTTCTAAAGACACTATACCTATATGGTCCTATTGTGGTTTTGTTATATTTTGTAATAAGTGTACTTAAATTTTGAAGTAACAACAATGTATGTAATGTATGTTTCGTTATACGCCGGACCCTGGCCTATAGAAGGAGGGCTTGTGGTAGTCACAACATGGGCCTCGTGGGACGGGTCGTGACAAATTGATATCATAGGAATCTGTTCTACCACAGAACAAAGGAATATGATCTTTATTTTCTATGAAGCAATATTGTTAAGGGTAATGAGTGTGGTTCTCAATTCATAGAGTCCAGTTTGGGTAAGGTGGTCGACGTATCCACACACCAGAACCCTACTTTCTGATATTCGACTCGGTGCACGAAATCATTGATTGGGTGTGTGTTTTCAAAAGTTTTATTTAAGTCCACTCAACCTTCTCAACTCACCGGTTATAAATTTTTAACTATATCCCACCTATTTATTTTCAGGATGCCTCCACCCAGATAGCTCTCTAGAGTTCCATGAGTTGTATGCACCGATAGCCCACCGAGTGACGAGGCCTTGGTGCATGACCCTTTTTCAGCGGAGGCACTAGTGGTACCACTCCCCATTGGGTCACTGATGCCACCAGCCCTAGTAACAGACAATGCACACTTCTATAGAACATTTCATGTGTTCCAGCGCTAGAGGCCACCTAGGTTCAGGGGAGAGATAGACCCACATGCCGATGAGGATTGGCTGGAGGCTGTGGCAAGAGTTTTCTGACTGGTGGGGAAACCAACTGATTTCATGGTGATCCATACCGCTATACTTATATAGGGATTATCTAGGAAATTGTGTAGCTTGATGCTCCAGGTTCATGATGAGATGACGCTTCTCTGGGTTGACTTTCATGATCTTGTTTCGGGTAGAGTTTGTTCCGGAGACTCTCCGCATAGTGCACATACATGAGATTCTTCATCTGCAGCAGGGAAGTAGGACTGTAGCTCAGTAATCAGTGATAATCATAGACCTCTCAAGATACTCCACTGATATGGTGCAGGACCCATTCATCAGAGACCGATCCTTCGAGCAGGGGCTTAGGTGGGAGATCAGGGCTGCATTGATCTCAATTAGCATCCCGACGCTAGAGGGGTGTTTGAGAGAGCCCTCATAGTAAAGATTCTACTTGGTGAGTAGTCTCTAGATTCAAGATACACCACCAGTAGACATGTAGCGGAGTCTTCTGTAGATGGCAGTAGACAGATGTCACAGAGGTCCTAGAGGACCAGACCTACAGGTGGACGACTGCATAACTCAGGATCGATTATGCGAGGCACCTGAAGTGGAGACATACATGCTAAGAGCGGGCATGGTCACATGGCTCATGAATGCCTGAACTGCCATTTGGATGAACAGCAGATGGTCGAAGGACCTCCCTGGTAGAGACAGAGATTCGATCGAGGTGGTCCGCAGGGAGCAGCCAGACATGGCAGGGGAGCTGGCCGTTCAGCTGTCAGTGGACAACGATTTGAGATGTTACTACCACCACCACCAGGAGGTCCCACTTGACCATAGAGAATAGGTGGTAATGGGAGAGGTCAGCTCTAGGTAGCCAAGGCATATGATCATGGGGCTCCGGAGATGATTTGAGGTACGATCTGTGTCTACTCCAACATAACTGTAATACTTATAGACACAGGTGCTAGTCACCCTTTCATTGCCACTAACATTGTTCGGAGCTTGAAGATTCCAACAGAGTCATTGGATATATCCTTAGGGATAAAGACTCCTACAGGAGGGAATTCAATGATTACAAATTGGTGACAGTAGTGTGAGATTACTCTAGGAGGTGAGAGTTTTGGATGGGATCTCCAAGTAGCGGCATCGAGGACTTATGACTTCATCTAGGTTATGGACTAGATATTAACATTCCATGGTCAGATTGACTGTATTAGGCACCACGTGTAGTGTGTTTACATAGATGGGACCAGTTATAACTTCACCAGTGAGAAGGGAGCCTTTTCAGTGTATGATAGACTTACTCTGAGGAGAGTGAAACCGATCACTCATCACATGGATTTCCTTACCCTCAGATAGATCGATGTGGGGAGTCCATGCTATCTTATAGTGGTGGACCAGTACATAGATGTTTTCCATGATGATGTCCTAGGTATACCTCCTCATAGAGAGGTGAACTTTTACACTGACTTATACCCCGGTATGACAATTATATCTACACCAGCATATTGGATTTCTCCTAGGGAGCTTCGTGAGTAGCGGGTACAGCTAGAGGATTATAGGGGAAGGGATTCATCTGACTCATTATTTCTCCCTGGGCATCCTTGATTATATTCTCCAAGAAAGAGTATGGGATCTTGAGGCTTTGTGTTGACTATCGGCACCTAAACTAGGTGACCGTGAAGAACATGTTCCCACTCCGGAGGGTTGATGACCTCTTTGATCATATGAAGGGAGCACAGTGGTTCTCAAAGATAGACCTCAGATTAGGATATCACCAGCTCAGAGATTGAGATGGGGATGTGAAGAAGATGGCCTTTAGGTGTTGGTATGACCATTACGATTTCTTGGTTATTCCTTTCTGTGTAACCAATTCCAATCAGTGTTCATGGGACCCATGAACATGATCATTCAGCCATACCTTGATCGCTTTATCATAGTCTTCATCGATAACATTCTGATCTACTCGACTACTGATGGCAAGCATTCCTATCACTTACAGATAGTACTAGCCACAATCCAAGAGCACACGATTTATGGTAAGCTCTCAGAGTGCCTGTTTTTGGATCCGAGAGGTTCAATTTATGGGACATGTCATCTCAGAGGCTCGAGTTGCAGGGGATCCAGTGAAGATTGAGGAAATACATTCTTTGGATCCACCCAAGAGTGTGACATAAGTACGGAGTTACTTTGGTTTCGCTGGATACTACCAGAGATTCATGCCAAATTTCTCCAGAGTTTCAGCACAACTATCAGCTTTAATGGGGAAGGGGAACCACTTTTTGTTGACAAAGAGATGTCGGCATGGAATTCAGGAGTTGAGGTAGAGGATGACTAGTGACCCCATCTTGTGGCTTCTAGAGGAAGGCATTGGGTACGTAGTCTACTGCGATACATCAGGGATTGGACTCGGATGTTCTCTGATTGAGGAGAGAGCAGTGAACATTTATGGTTCTCGGCAGCTAAGACAACATGCGAAAAGCTATACTACCCACGACATGGAGTTTGCAGCAGCGGCCTTTGCCTTAAAAATGTGGTGACACTATCTGATGGGAAATCAATTTACCATGTACTCTGATCAAAAATATTCTCAGGTAAATCTTCTCCCAGAAGAACCTGAACCTGAGACATCAACTTTGGCTTGATTTCCTCTAATTCTATGACTTCGAGATTGTCTATACTCATGGAAGACTGAATGTTGTTGCGGATTCAGTCAGTAGGAGATATGGTAAACAGCTACTTGGCAAGGCGACAGAGTAGGTGGCTGCTTTACAGATATCCTTTTTGGATAGAGATCGAGCACCCTTCCTTCATTCTCATAGAGTCAATACTCTACTTCTTCATTGAGTCAGGGAGGCGTAGCTTGGGGACACTGACTGTGAGACATGAAGTACTCATATATCCATAGGGCTGTACCTAATGGATTTTCTGAAGGTGGGGAGCACATCATCCTCTTAGGAGGATGTACTATGGTACAATTGTCACTTCAGGAAGAAGTGTTGAGGGAGTTACACATATCCCCTATAGCGGTACATACAGAAGTGTCGAAGATGTATTAGGATCTCCGATGATATCACTGGTGGACGGGAATGAAAAAAGTAGTTGCAATGTTTTTCTGTCAATGCCTCACTTCTCAGCATGTGAAGGCGGAGAATTAGGTACCAACAAAATTGGTTCAACCTTTAGAGGTCCTAGAGTGGATGTGGGATGGGATATCAATGGACTTAATTGGGGGTCTTCCACATAAATTCATGGGACGTGAATAGATTTGGGGGATAATTGACCGACACACCATGTCGGCCAACTTTTTACTGATTAAAGAGCAGATTTCAATAGAGATCATAAGACACCTCTATGTGCAGTAGATTGTGCGGCTACATGGATTACCTTCGACGATTTTCTTCTATTGTGAAACACATTTTACTTTGAGGATATGGAAGGGGTTGCATGAGGCTTTCATGACATAGCACCGTTTGATCAGTACCTTCGATCCTCAAATGGATGGCTAGACTAAGCCGACCATTCAGACCCTCGAGGACATGCTTCGTGCTTGTATCCTCGACTACGGTCACTACTAGGAGGATCACTTACCTTTAGAAGATTTTTCATAAACCAACATCTATGACTCCACCATTGGGATGAAACCTTTTGAGGTGTTATACAGGTGACCTTGCAAATCACCTTTGTGAAGGACTGACCCTGGGCAGTTAGCATTAGTGAGACTAGAGATGGTATGGGATACCACAAAGAAAGTCTAGATCATCCAAGAGTGGTTGAAGACTACACAGAGAAGGCATAAGTCGTATGTCTATAGGAGATTAAGACCTCTAGAGATTGAGGATAGAAACCACATCTTTCAAAAGGTCTCACCTCAATGATGTCTACAATGATTTGGCTGAGGCATCAAGTTATCTTCAAGATTAATCATACCCTTTCAGGTTCTCGGCCGAGATGGTGAGGTGGCTTACCACTTAGCTCTTCCACCTCAGTTTCACTGGGTGGACAATGTCATCCATGTATCCCAGTTGAGTAGATACATGCACAACCCTTCCCACATCATCGACCATGGCGAGTTGGACATCGATGATGGGACGAATTTTAAGGAGGATTCATTAGATATTGAGGATAGACATGAGTGGGATCTTCGTGGATGGTCGATACCTATAGTGTTCATTCTTTGGAAGCACGAGAAACTCTAGGAGAGAACATGGGAGTGGGAGGCTCAGATGCATGCTCAGTACCCTCACTTTTTCCCTTAGTTTGAATTGTAGCTTATGGGGACGTAAAGCCCTAATGTGAGGAGAAAATAAAAATCTGGAATTTCAGTGTATTTTTTTTAATGAAATGGGAATTTTAAAAGTTCACGAAAATTGATGGCGCGTGATTCCAAGGCCTGGTGATCCTAGAATCATTTTCTAATGTTTTGTTCAGGTATTTTCAGGGAATGTTGAAGCGGGTTTTTATAACATTTGAAACAGTGCTCGGAATTGAAATCCATGGGCACTGTTGAAATCGAAGCGCTGATATTCACTTCGGAAGACATTCACCTTGATGGTAGTTGGTCGAGTGTGAAAGTTAGTTTTTGGGTTTTTGATGGAAATAATAAAATAAAATAAACGCAGGTTTTATTTTATTTTATCAATTATAACCACCCATGTGGAAGTTAGTGATCGGGACCACCATACCTTAACCTCCGAAGTGAGGTTATCGTGGTGGGCCCACCTGAACCTAACCTCCCAGAAGACGTTACGGTGTGGGGACCACCCGGGACTAAACCCCAATAATAATGGTTGGTGAGGAAAACCTCTCAACACCCTCATAAATGAGGGAGATCTTCTTGACCTCCTCTACCATTAACAGTGCCACCTCCTCCCTTCATTTAATTCTGCCAATCCACCCTAATTAATCATTCTAACCTAGGTGTTTAATTAGGCTAATTTGAAATTGGTGCCAATGACATAAAAAGATATTTTTATTTATTATCTTTGGATACCATTTCATTTGGTTGAAAAAGGAGGATTATGTAGAGGAGGAACTTCAGAGAAAGCTCACATTGAAGAATTCTCTAACGAAGAACACCGCCAACGAGGAAGGCCTTCGACTACGAAGAATTTCCTCGACTTTGACTTCCTTTCTCAAAACATCCTTTGACGTAAAACATGTTCTTCTATAACGAACCGACGTCCGCCTTCTTGCGACAACGTCGATGATCAACGAACATGGATGGGGGTTATTATCGAATTATTGAAATTTTTTTATTATAATCATCATTCCTGGTTCATGAATAAAGTAGAGCTGCTTGATACCACTCTAAACAAGAATGGTGTGGTCCAAACTAACATGTACCAACCCCTCTTCTTCTCTCTTTTGGTGTTCTTCATGATGGGGAAGGATGAAAATTTACGTGGAGGAGCACAAGAACGGTGGCTGACACCAACGCCAGCTGCGACACTGGAAACAGCGCAAGGCACCACTCCACAGAACCATCTCCCCGCTGCACCCTCATGGCGTCCCTAGCTGTTCCACCCACGCCCTCGTGGAAACCCCTAACCAAGCCACTAGTAGCTTCTATGCGCCCCGCAAGCCCCGCGGCTCTGCCGTCCGGGCGCCCTACTCACCCCGTGGCTCTTCCGTCGGTGCGCCCTGTGCCGCTGCTGGAAAAACTAGCCCACCGACCTCCAGAGGTGCCCAGACCGTGAAATCCATCATCCACTCATGTCCCCCAGCCAAACTGGACTAGGCCTGCAGGCCGAGCCGGCTGAGCTGCACCCCCTTGCGGCACCCTCCGGGGTGAACCGCCCTTACGCCGACCCATGGCCAGTCCGCGCCCTCGCAGCCAGCTGGGCCGGGTACACCAGGCCAGGCTGAACCTAACCTCTTGGCTTGCCCTATGAGCTGGGCCAGACACAATGGGTTAGGTTTGGTTGGGCAGAGTCAGCCCGACTGGCTCAGACTGGACCCGGGCCCAATACGGCTCTTTACCGTCTTTTGGCCATATCATTGGCACCAAACGTCCGTTTGATGAACTCTCTCCGGCATTGGTAATCTTGGAGTATAACAATTTCTTTGAGTATACCCCATTTGAGATGGAATATAGATGAGATACAGTCAGGTCAGATCCTGCACGAATCCATACGCCCCCCAGGGACTAAAATGCTAATAACTCACAGACCCAGCATCTGATTGTCGCGTCGTCTGTTGAATTGAGACCCCTATGACATGGAAAACCTTTGAAATAATTCTTCATGGGATTTTGGGATATCTGGAGCAAAGAAAAGTAGATTATGGAGTGGATCCTTCAGAGACAAGCGAGATTTTGTGTGGGATCCTAGTAGCTGGCTGAGACTTGACGACTGATGACCGTTTGACTCGGTGTGAATCAACCAGCCCAGTGGGGAGCTCCTGTTTGTGGCGGAAGACCAACGGTGGAGGAGCATGCTTGGTGGAGTGGCAGACACGTGGTACTCGAGAGGAGGAGTACCTCTACAGGCTATGAGGGGGAGCGCCTGGGTGTGGAGGCAGACCCATAGTGGGGAGCACCTCGGTGTGGCACAACAAACCCCAGATACTCGATAAGAGGAGTACCTTAAGATTCCATGGTTAGTTGGAAGCGCCTCTATGTGATGCGGGTGGACCACTGTACTGGATTGAGTAGGAGTTCTCTAGCAACTGAGGTTTTATTATTGTGAATAAATTCATGGTTGAGCTGAGTCAGCACTTCTGTGTTTTCGTCATGATTGAGATGGATTACTCGATAACATAGGTATATGTATGAGCGTATACATAATTAGGTTTATCGGCTAATTACATTATTTTGGTTTATCCATGTTGAATTTTTTGAGACCTTGATGGTCTCAGGGTCCCTACTAAGTATCGTTATACTCAACCCATGCACGGGCTATGCCCGCACCTTGTTGCCTTGGATGCAGACGATAGACATAGATGACTGAGACTGAGAGTACCAGGACTAGATGGTACCCGGAGGTGTACCTTATGGCTAGTCAGTACACGAAGGAGGCTGATGGATGGTGAGTGATGAGGAGGCTATATGTACCTACCCTTTAATTAGGAATCTCAAAGGACGACCCAACAATTGTTTTTACTTTCATCAGTTGTACTAGTCCCTCCAGTTCCTTCTACTTTATAGTGGGGCTTGTATTTCAGGCCTATTTTACTTTTTGAAAATCTTTTGTTATATATATTACTTAGAGTTTTGTATCTATTGTTTTTCTCTATCATGTATGTTTACAAGTAATAAAGGCAGTGCCTTCCCAGTTTTATGGAATTACGCCTTTGGTGCTAGTCGCTAGCCACTGGCATGTGGAAGGCGAGCATGGGGTTGTCACAACATGAGCCCCGGGGGATGGGTCATGAAAATGATTCAAAATACAAGATAAGAGTAAAAGGAAATGAGTGATGGAGAATAATCACAAAAATTTAAACACTCATAAGAACATCTTGTGTGAATCCCTCATTGGAAGGTAGTAAATGGGATACCTTCATCGCCAGGTCCATAAAGACACAATGTAAATCTCTACCATGAGGTGATTTTTGTAACCTGATCACAAAATACATGGTGACATCATCCCATTTCCCACTAGGAATGGAAATCTTGTATAGAATACGTACTGGTAATTGTTGGTCAGATTTCATACAATGACAGGTAGAACACCATTTAAAAAAACTGGTTATCTCTCACACTATACCATGACACCAATACTAGGAACATACAAACATATAAATAATTTTTATAAAAGGATTAACTTACATAGTAGAGTCATGAATATATTGCATTACCACCCCTTAGTATGTTTATAGAAACCCAATCAAGACTATAAATACATAGAAATTCATATTTACCAATGATTCATCAAGGATAAGGGTCCTCCAATTCTATTTTATCCATTAGGAAAAACCCCCTGGGATCTGGTAATTGTATCATCTTTACTCTATCTAGATGTGTGTGATTCCCTACTAAGTGTGATAGAATTTTTTCGCCATGACTATCCTCCACCTCCAAATGTGTTTTATAAAACAAACAACATAAATTTCAACAAACTAATACATTCTTGTGTTTTATGGTTATGAGTCTTTCTACATAGGGAATTACCTACTTTATTTCCTTCAACAAGCATAGTGGATATCTCATAAATAATGTACTATAGGCATTCAATGCACCTTCTATACAATATTTTCATCTCGAACTATCTGAAAATATACCTAAGGATATTGTGGTTTGTAAAGACCAAAAAATTATCTCCCATAAAGTAATACCATAAAAAATTCAATGCATGAACTGGATCTACCACCTTCAGATCATGTGTCATGTAATTTCAATCTTGAGGTGTCTGATGGAATGACCCGTACAACATCTATGAAACCCACTATATCATGAAAAATCTCACCCCAATTCTATATTCATCATATTAAACAATATAGCTTCTTCTAGGATCTATAAAAATCATTATGTTCATTGAATTTGGAAAACCTTTTTCTTTTTAAAGGACATTTCACAAGATTCAGAATATATACATTTGAAACCCTTTTTGGTCATCCCTTGTGTGGTGTAGATAGATTTGAAAAGTCTTAGATAAAGACACTATAATGAAAGTCCAACCCCAAAAATAATTATATTTTAAATAAATTCTTCTTTTTCTCCCAATAGACCACAAAATTACCTTCTCTAGGACAACCGAAATTACTGTCTCTTAGATGATGTGTCCTAGGAGGGGATCATCACTGAAAATGAATTGAAATTTTATAATATTGACATATAAATTATCCTCCATCAGTGTATTAAAAATTATATTAATTATTTGGGAATGATGGTGTTGATTCCATAAATAAATTGGTATGTTTTCCAAAAGAACTACAATAAAATAATATAGATATGAGGGGAATACCAGATTCATCAAAGCCATGATAACAATTAGTGCATTCATGAGACTGAAAAAGGCAACCAAGTACTCATTGAGACCAAAACAACTATAGAATGTTGTATAGGGTATATATATCATATTGACACACACTTGCTGATATCCCAACCTCAAATCAATTTTCAAAAAAAAATTGAGCTCCTCGGTGCTAATTGAAGAGGTTGTGTATACTACTACACATAGTTTTTCTTTACTATGACAAGATTAAATTTCTGGTTATCCATACAAAAATGCATGGTTACATCAACCATTTTAGTAAAAAGGTCTAGATAACCCCATAGATAAGTATTTGTTAATATAAAACCATTTTTATATTTGTCTTCTAGATGTATCGGGTAATGTTAAAAATCATTAGTAGCTATCCAGTAGGGAAAAATGGGTACTAGTGTATCTCTTTTAACTATCTCGATGGAAAATATCTACCTTTATCTTTGGAGGTAGTCCTAAAGTTTCATGTGGTTAATCATCTATGAAATGATCTACCGTTATAGAGAACCCAGTATGACATGTTACATAATTATCCACATAATGTATACCAATCTAGGATATTGCGCCACCCGGTATATGATTATTGGGTCTAGTATGACCCACATTAACTTACCACTCTCCCTTATTGATATACCTAACACTATGTATTTATGTGAATTATAACCTATGGTGATAGCAATAAATATTTTCATGGTAAGGAATCTAATAGTCATTATTAGTATGTCATCATATTCCTCTATCTCGGGGATAAAGATATTATATTGGATATGATATCCTCAAATTAAAGGGATATTCACTAAACATGTTTATGATTTCTGATCATACTACAAAAAATGTATCCAAATCTGTCACCCCATTGAATCAATAAATTTCACACCCATGGCATCCCATGATGGCCATAGAAATATAATAATGTGTGGAAAATGTATATAAAAGATCATACACTATAATGGGGGATACTAAAAGAATACCTTTCACTGTAGAAGACCTAAACCTCTAATCCTCGACTATAGGATGTGCTGATTAAATATTTCTAAAACTACATCCATGAGAAACAACCTGACTAACCTGAGAATTCCCACTCAAATTTCATGGTAAAAATGTTTTTTGGAATTTATTCCCATGGCCACATCATTGGCCTAAAAGAAATTTATCTTCCCTGCTCCATGCCTAACATAAACATTCAAATCGAATTTCTGATCATAGAGTCAGTAACGATCCCCTATCACTAACACCTAGAGGTAATGTCATTAACAAACACATTTGAAGGCTCATCCTACCATAATATCATCAATAAACATATTTTTTTATCTCATTATCTTCTCATGTGTCCCTACATCCTACATCAGTGAAAGGAAATAGAACTATAATCCTACACACTTTGGCTAGTATTCCCCTAACTAGAGGTCTCAAGGAGTCACAACCTATATCTTGAAAATAATGCAATGGGTTGATGAGATGATCTACCATGATCAATTCCAGTATATTCCCTTAGGTTATGTTTTCTATTAAGTTCCTGATTCACTTTTTTTATTTTGTATACAACAAAAAAATATCATCATGTGATCAAGGGACATGGTTGAGTCCTTCCTCAAAGAAGATCTCCCTATATAGAAATTTATAAAGATTGGTAGGTACAGTCTTCTAAATTTATACAAAGAGAAATAATATTTCTTAATTTATATAGAACCATGCTCTATTGAATAAACCCTCTGTCTCATTTATCCCACATGTTCTAAAGGAAAAATAAGTCTTAAAAACTAGATATGAAATCCCTACATACCATATCACTATGTCGATATTCCTACTTTAGGACATCTAACTAATGCTTAGCAACTTTTGAAAGCATATATGTTGTGAAATTCACTCTCTACTCATGATGTGTATCTATATGGTAAAAAATAAACAAGACAGTCTCGATCCATAGATCTGCAACCTGGGGGGCACCATCCCTCGAGAAAACAGGTGGATTAATTTGTCGGAACTAATGCATCAACTCTTCTATAGTCGAGGCAAGCCACAAGGATCCCTGAATATTCTACATAAATCATAGGAAACCCTCATAAAATAGGGCATCAACACCGATATAAAGTATAAAAGGTGGTTCCTTTTGCTGAACAATTTTATCTTCTACTGGTGGGTCAAGGACCACCACCGTAATAGAATTGTTTTCACTACCCTCCTAGACCACAACTATAGGTCTTTGTAGAGGAATATCTATAAAAATTCGATATGCATGCCTCAAACATGTTCAAATCATAAAAATATCACAAATTTATGATTAGGATAGGTAAAATACTTTCTATAAGTGAATCAAACCTCTCTCTCCACCTCTAAAGATATGTTAGGTAGAATTAACAATCCTATGTATGTAAGAGGTACATCCAAATACCCACTACTATGGCCAAGTTTGGGTCATTTTCTCTAATATTAACAAGATGCCCTTGTCTATAGACATTTAATTGAAAATCATATGGGAAATGACCCTTTAATTTTCAATTAGAGTCTCTATTTAACAATAGACCTTTTTATTTCCCAAATTTAACTGATTAGATCTCAAACTTATATATATATATATTAAAACTTATTAAAGTGTTGAAATATATATATTACCATTTCCAAATCATAAATTCCAATAAAAATTAAAAATTGAGATGTTGAATAAATTTAATCCAAAAAATAACCACATTATAACTCATGCGACCAATGTTCCTTGATTCAATGTTTCATAATTGACTACCTTTGGTGTCTTCAACAATTTATATAGACAAAATATGTTAGGTTGATGTATGAACTTTAAGTAACTAGTTATGTTTCTCCCTACCGTACATGAAATTTCAATCACATTTTAGAAATATCTGTCAAGGAACATAAAAAAGATATTTTCCATTTAGTAAATGAAACCCACATGGAATGACATAATGATTCACATATTATTTACATAAGTGAAAAAATGATGTATGTAAAATGATTAATTATCTGTCTAGGCCAAGGATACAATTTAATACTCAATAATAATAATAATAATAAAATCAAATATTAGGTCCATCACACAACTGTGAAATAAAATCAACTATAGTATGCATAATAAAAAAACAGTAACCTTCGTACCTAGTAATTTGGATTTTCCAGGTATATTTTGTATGCTACTCCCATACATAACTCATTAAAAAATATAACTCTACCAATTATACTTTATATCATCTCAAATATAAAGGATGATAAAATATTCTCTAATACCACTTTTAAACATCCTGACCTTGAAGACACTAAATGTATTCCTAGTTTGGTGGGTCACATGGCCCTAACCATGCCACCCCATACACTAGTAGCTTCCAACTAGAAGATATATTTTTTTTAATGGTACTATGGGGCGACTATAACATCACGATTATAGTACAAAATACTATAATAAATTAATTAAATTTGGAATCATAATATAATCTACAAAGTCATTAAAACATCCAGACAATGGTATTAATAATCAATATACAATGATATTGTCATATTTAAAATGATGAGTATGTCCTGGAGATATTAAAAATTATTAGAAAGATAGGGGAATAAGGAAACCAGGAAATTACATTTATGGATATTTTAAAAATACCAAAAACACTTCCACAAAAGATAATCATAATCTATTGATCGGATTTATACATCCCAAGTCCTAAAAAATATCCATAAAGAATCATTAATCAAATTATTTCCCATATAACAACCAATATCTATAATGTATATATGGGTACCAAATAGTGTTCTAGACATTTTCTTAGTGGACACTCAGTAGACAACGAACAATGGATTCTATAATAAGTCCAATCATTTCATATACATTTAATTAGATTTTATGCACAATAAGAAAAAAAGTGATAATATAATAATTAATTCTATCATGTCCATCATATCTCAATGTGATCAGGTAACCATAAATAAGGGATACAAATAAAAAATGGTAAACAATCAAAAGTGGCATGTACCGAGTAATCAAATATTTGTGATACATTGGTTGATACCCATGTCCCATGACCAAGGCATACTATTTAAATTAATGGAGCACATCAATATTAAACTCAATAATGACTTGGGTGGAGACCAAAGAGAATGTCCATCATGGTCCAATCAAGCTAGTTCTAAGAGGTGAAATGCATTCATTCAAATGGGTCATCAATTTAATTCTATGAATCCCCTCATCATTGACATACCAGGAGTCCCTATATCTGTCATAGAAATTTATATTACCCTTATCATTTAACACATCACAACCATTTAATTAATCATTCAATAATCATAACCATTTTAATTCATTATCTATATAATTAATTTCACACTCAAATGATAGGGTTAATAATGGTATTTAGAACCACTAACAATTTTATCCACTATCACATTCTATTAATATAGATGAAAAGTGAGATCAAGTCACCCCTTTAGAGGAATATTCATGGACAAAATAAATAATCCAAAAAATGGAGGATTTTTTTGAGGTCCCATATTCCATCCATTGTTAAGGGTTTTCAAGAAAGTAATGATATAGAATGTAACATTTTATTTATTTAGTTCTTAATTTATGAAGCAACATCCAGATGGTCTGTCGTGCAGCATGACAATAACATGGTACAAAAACATACATTCAAGGAAAAGTTATATACCACAAACTATATTCCCATGATAGAAAACTCATTTACTATCTTCCATTGATCTCCTCTATACCAGGTGAAACAAATAATAGGAAAATCCATATGAATTCTAAATATGGTCATTTTTAAGGATCACACAATGGATGGAGAGAGAAATTAAGAAAATACGATAGAAGATCGATTCTATTACCACTAGAAATCCATAAAGATAATCAAATGTAAAACCAGATCATGGACAATGATAATCCATCCCATCATAAGTAAAATGGTGTTGGTTAAAATCATTCATTAGAGGGGGGGTTACTAGAGAAATGAAAGATAAAAGTGTTCTATCCATTTTAAAAAAATTGAAGAAAAAATTTAATTCACCTAGAATTTAAAGAGGCTCATAGTTGGGTCATATGGTTAGCCAAACTGCACTGATATAGTGTGCACCCTACCATCCATGGACAATGGGAAACATGGATGGGTAGCCTGGTTTGTAAAATTTCACATTTCCCATGCATCCCCCTATACAAAGGGAGTACACACCTCATGGCCTGAAGTGAATTTTTAGACAAACCATGTGTGGATCATGTTCTCCCCGATATGGGGCCTAGAAACACCCAATATGTGGTTTCCAAACCAAAAATCCTCATGTGTATTTTTTGGTAAAATTTTTCACCAAAAATATTGAACTAAAATTTGGTGTTTTAGTATTTGAATAAGTCCCAAACAATCCTGATTCAGTCCTTACATGATTTGGTGTATTTTTAAGGATAAAAAAATGATTCAAACTCACATTTTACAATACACACCTCATTGAAAAACTTTGTATCATATAACTATAAACATTAGTCACAACATGAACCATGTAATCATCTAGTGGGTCATTACTATAACTTATCAAATATAATATGTACAAATATTCCAAAATTGATATTACATATTACTAAAAATATTTTAAAGTCTTCTGGAATTTTGACATTCCATCATTGATGTGTCCTACTTCTTGAAATAGTGATTCTAGATAGTTATTTATACTTTTGAATGAAATTTATCATGAATAATACTTATGCAGGATGTTTTTTTCTACACTGTTGTATTCCAATGATATTTATAAACATTTTATCCATATAATAGGGTAATAATTTTTTATAATTTTAAAGATTAGATGAATTTTTTATTTCTCATATTGTTTAGAATGTGTTTTACTCTATTAAATTCTGGGATAAATATATTTGTGATCATAAAGAAGATTATAATATTTAATAATATGAATATAGGCAATTTTAAATTATATAGTTATACAGTTAAATAAAATGAATATTTGAGCATGATAATATTAGCATTATAATATTTTTCCCATATGTATAAAATATAAAAAATAATTATCTTATAGGTCACACAAAAATAACAAGTTTAATTTTTTTGATATTAAATCAATGAAATAAGTTGATAAGGAGTTCATGAACCGATTTTTAAATGTTTTTTATGATTTAATTAACTATTCTAAAAGCACATAAAATGAATTCTATGATAAATATTAATGGTATATTTTTATGGACCTTTTGATATCTTTAAAATTTGAGTAGTTAGGCTTTATGAGAATATTGTTGTAGTGTGAGATAAAGATTTAATATTTATTAAAAAAAATTGCTAAAATAATGTTAAAAGGTTTTTATTTTGATTTTAGTGTCAATCCAAGTGACAAGGGTGGAAGGATGCATAAATCGTCTGCATATGAAAATTGATAAATTTAAATTCTTATATTGAATTGCTAATTACCGGAATCCCATTGAGTATTATCAATAAAAGGTATTTTTTTCATTTGCTTCCAACCATCTTTTGTATGGTTTACATATCTCTTAATTTAAAATACTAGTCCTTAAATATTTGAGGAAAGAGTCTATACATTATTTGAATATATTTTTTCCATAAAGGGAATCTCAATTATCATATCTTATAAGGGGAAATGGGTATTTTTTAAAACAAATAAATTTATATTTAAAAATATTTTTCTTAAATTTATTTTATTTATTTTAAATGAATTCAATATATATTTAGGGAGTAATGCAATAATCTATTTCATTAATTTTTTACATTCTTATGGTTCATGGTTTTTATCTAGTTTATATTATTTATTCATATGAAATCATGGATTAAAAACCTATGTAACATATTTAGTGCAATGAAATGATACATATTCAATTTAAATTTAATCAAATGAATAATCGTCAACTAAGGATGATTCTATATAGCGATTTCCTGAGGTCTCCATAATTTTTTTTTTATTCATTTAGGAATGTGATGTTTAAATTATCAACATATACTCCTTGAATTTAAATCATTGTTCTCTTACCAATAACTACTATTAGTTCTCATTATCTCTAATGATCTCTACATTAGAATTTAGGTTATCATCTATAGAATTGAATGTCTTGTAAAAAAATATATTAATATATTATATGAAATATATTGATTCTTTAGATGAGAAACAAAACATATTCTACATTAATAAATTCAATTAATTTGATTGTTATTTCATGAATTGTTTTTCACTATCTAGAATTATCCATGATTTTTCACTTGAATTTATTGTATCTTCCTATTTAAAATTTATTCAGAACCAACTTTTCTTAGTCTTAATCATATAATTCTTATCCACTTCCTTTAATACCTTGAATGTTGGATTTTACAATTCAAATAACTAGTGGTATTCCATCCCAAATATAAATCCACATGGATAAATTATAGTCATTATTTTCAATGTTGTTTTATAACATTATAATTAATCTATAATAATGAATTATCAATCCTTCATTGAATTAAATAATGTATTTTTTGAAATTGCATTGAATTATTTTGTAGACACATCACTTTTTCCACTAGTTTATGGATAATATGTTTTTACTATTTTATGTTTTCAGATATAACACTATAAGATATTTGTATCTATTTCCAATTACATGAATCTTTTGTTTTCAATATATAATGAATCATTCAACACTGAACTAATGTAAAAAATACATTATTAAGGTATAATATTATAAATCATTACCGAATAAATTTAATTATAAGTAATTAATTATAAACTGAATTTATTATGTCCTAAATTAATTTGGAAATGTACAATTTATTCTAAAGAGACTATTTTTGTGAATTAAATATTTTTAGAAAATTTAATAAATTTAATGAATGGTATTAATAATTTATATTTATAAAATTAATGGAATGATTAGTGAAAATTAATAACACCAAATAAAAAATAAATTATCAATAATAAATACTAACTTATTTATTCATAGTTGAAATGGTTTCCTAAAAATATTATTATATATTATATAGTTTAAATTTAAATAAAATATTTTCATGTTAAAAGTATAAAATTAAGTTAAATGTATCATTTATATATGTGAATAATTGAGTAAGCCTTAATGCACTGATTATTAGGTTGTTAATAATTAAAATAGTATCATTTAATGTCAATGGAGCTACTATATAAAGAATTATTTATTTTATATGTTGAGTGTTTTCATTTAAGTAAATTTAAATGATACCTATTAAAGAATAACATTAATGAAAGGAAATATATATATATATATTTTTCAAACATTACTAACCATAAAATAAATTTTTACATGGTAATGAATACAAATAAACAATTTTCATGCTTAAAAATACATTTTCCAAAAACATTGTTTTATTCATTATTCATTATTAAAATATAACTAAATTTTTTTACATTTAATAATTAAATCCAATAAATTAGATTTCAAAATTTAAATTTTTATATAAAAATTATATAATGAGTTCAATTTAATTTATATTCATATATTTTCGACACTTTCCTATACCAAACATGTATTGGTTCAATACAGACATACCTTCCAATGGAAAGATTTCAATGGGACCTTACTAGAAATTCTTTAGATTGTTCCTGGGTTGGGGGTTTTGGAGATTGAATCACCACACCCATTATGGGGGTAATATTTCTAACCCCAAGACTCCTTTATTTATTTAAGATGAACTAAATCAGACTTACATGTAAAATATTGATCACCATTATGATGTATATTGACTGAATACATGAATTTATGTGGATAAAATTAGTGGGAATTATACTATTTAACATTTTATACATGTACATGTAAATTCAATTTTTAGATCTGTATAGGTAGGAACTGTGGAGTTTATCACTTTTCTGGGAGGTATTGGTCTCTCATGAAAGGGGGAATGAGGGGTTGTAGTTATGGGACCATGCCGATGCATATGGATTCTTTTGTTTCTCTATGATGGGATTAAAAACATACATAGTTTAGTTTCACTTATTGGAATACATCATACCATTTATGTCTATTTGGAAAGGTCTAATGTGTTTACTTTTATGGTTTTTCATCGATTATAGGTTGATGTTCCAATTATGTTCATGTACCTGCGACCTCACCAATGTATTTTAATGCAATATAGAGTTGGATAATAGTTTGTTGGATTAAGGATTACACATCGGAATCCTTTTCTAGTTAATCTTGTTTATTGGTGACTAAACAAGAGCAGGTATGGAGGGTGGTTACACACTATTATCAAACAATGTTATACCTCTGGAACTATAGCCTCTATTTTCTAAAACTATGATTATAGGTTTTAATGCCTATAATATTGTGACATCCCAAACCCAAATTCCACTTAATCAGGGCCCCGAGCCTGGTGGCCACAGAGCCTTAAGCGCGTCTCCCCAAACGCTAGAGGCTTCCGACTAGCAACGAGGGGATGGGGTGTGTACAAGGGGAGAATGTAACCTCATTAGAAGAGTGTATCATAGATGAAGGAATATAATTAAATAATAAATAACAGAAGAAATAAAAATAAATACTGGAATAAAACGGATGCACTAGATAAATGAGAATAACAATAATCGTGTCAACTAATAAATTTATGATGTAATTACAAGTCATTAGAAAATTGGAAAACATGGATACAAGACATTAGGAATAACATGTTTTAAAAGGTGAAAGAAAACAAATACTACTCCAAGCATCCTGAGATCCTACTTGATCATCTGCTATCAATCTTTATCCTAATCAGTATGCAATCATGTTTTTGAAGCTATATGCCTCCCTTTGTCAATACCTACAACTATGTAATTTTCTACGGGTACCAAATGGATCCTGGAGAGGGTGTGAGGTAAATCATAGTAGTCAACCCCAATCAATGTCTATAACCTCTGACCTATGTAATGTAATATAGTAGTGTTCATGGATGTATATATAAAGTAATGAAAGAAGAAAAATATAAATAAATGCCAAAGTACCTAATTCTTCCCTTGACTAGTGCCTGAACATTTAACCATCTCATTAATTTATTAATTTCTATTATAAATTTAAAGGTCATGTGAGGTATAGCTAGAACTGACATCACCTCATGATAGTATATGTAGTGAAGATCCCACAACAAAACATGGAATTCGGAAAATGTTATCCAGTGAGGGAGTTCTGGGGTAACAAAAAAGGTAACATAGAACTCATAAAATGATAAATTTGTAGTATATGAGTCTAGATAAGGGGTAATAGTGTTATCCAAGGAGGGTAATCCAAGGCATTCCATAATAAGGCGTCTACCGAGTCCAAGGTGATCGACCTAGGTAAAACATGGCTATGTAATGACATGTCCATATCGACTATCACCAAGGAACATATTAGAAAATTCGAGATCTAATGAGTGTATATGAGGTATCATGTAATAATTTAAAAGACCCTATAGTGGTAAATCGGGCATCCGAGTAATAGACAAGAATTAGAGTCTTGGTGGGTGTCAACCTAAGCAAACCACATCCTTGAATCGAAATGGGGTTCCCCAGACCTGAGGTACACTCCTCTCAGAATCCATATTGAGATTGAGTTAGTCCATTACTATTTTATATTGTAATCTTGTATTCATTTATTAGGTTCAACCCTTGTCTTCTATTAGTGTAGAGAGTCATATTAGTGATGAAACCATTTAATCTAGTATTCATTAATCATTAAGTCATACTAAATTATTGAGTGTCACCCCACTTCCTTCCATCAATATAGAAAGGGGTTATACAAACATGTAACCGTTATTCAGTATCATTTATTAAGGCTATGTTATATACTTAGTATACTTTCCATTTCACATTTTTCATTTAATAATCAATTTTCAGCAATTAACTTAGGTAGGTCAAGCAGTGAGCGTACATGGTACATTCCATTATGAAATTCTCATTAGTAAAAACCATTTATTATAAGAATTCACACATTTACGAAGGTCATGAAATGGCACACCTGAACTGTGGATCAAACGTACCAAAACAATAAACCCCAAATATAGCATAACCATTGACATGGGCGGATTGAGTAGTGGGTGTAACTGTTAAAAACTAATCTCATATTTGGATAGTACATAATTATATGATTCTAACAAGTATAGTCATGAAATATAAATTTTAAAAACAGATTCCGATGAAAATTGTGGTCCCTATAAGAATATTATGAAATCAACAAGAATTTGGGATCGATTATAGGCCACCCACATTAGGGTTATATGACTCCCCTCCTCTAGTATTGGCAATTAATTTTGCTCAGATCATATTAGATCTATGAAAAAGTGAAAAAAAACACAGATTATGATATCTAGGTCTAAAGAAAAAGGTATGTATAACATCTCAAGATTACTCGTGTACTTATCATTGTAAATATAATGTGATGAACAGAAGCTCCATCAGATATCGGATGAAGGAGATCGCTTGATCTATAACTTTGGCCTTCCAAACCGTTTAAATTGAGAAGAAAAGGATTAATCTCTATAGTTTATGAGTTGGGGAACAAGAGGTGGCGTAATATATCATTAAGAGAATTCTTGACATTTTACATAAAATTTTAGCCTGTGCATGGTTTTCCTACATAATTTTTAAAACAGTTCACAAACCGTATGAGATGGTTATACCCAAAATAACATTCTTCGTATGATTTTATCAACCACTGTGCTAACCATGTGCAAACCATGTGACATGGACTATTTTCCCCGAAATGTTATTTTTTAGGCACCAAACAATCATTGGAAACACTCTTAACCATTTCTAAACCATTAGGAATCCATAAAAGGTCCAAAATAAAAATATAGACTGAATGTTAAAGGATCCATACCTGAGCAAATAACTAAGTTCTTACAGTCTTTCCCCCTTAAAATAACCCATACCATGCTTCTCCTTCCATGCATAATGAAACACTGTATGAGAACAATTATGGTTAATGAGCATGTATGTTTGATTCCCTATCCCATGTCTTATCCCATACATGTTCATGCTTCCAATGCACCCATACCAGAGGGGAATACTGGCCTCGGAGATCCTTTTTACTCAGTTCAATGATGCGTACTGGATACTCCTTAAAGGTATCATCAAAATCTAACTCAATATCATCATGATGAAAAGTATGAGACGAGTAGAAATGATATTGGGAAAGCTATGAGACATGAAAGAATATGTGCATGGCTTCATACCTCGGAGGTAGTAGCAACCGATAGGCCACCAGCCTAGCTCTCTCTATAACTACAAAAAGCCCGACATAATGAGGAGACAACTTTCCCTACTTTTGTGACCATATGTGCCCTATTATGGGTGATACTAGAAGAAAAAAAAAGATCACCAACCACGAAGTCAAGGGTTTTTTTGATGGAGATTGGCATAAGATTCATATCTAGACCAAGTAGTATTCATGCTTTTTATGATCAGTAGAACATGCTCTGAAGTATCTTGAATGAGATGTGGGCCTAATAGGGTTGCCACACCTACCTCTATCCAGCACAAGGGTGAGAAACATCTCCTTCTTTATAATGCCTCAAAAGGATACATCTGAATCATTTCTGAGAAACTGTTGTTATAGGAGAACATGGAAAAAAATATATTCTTTTCCCGAGAACCACTAAAATCAAGTACAGTGGCTCAGAAAAAACCATCTAGAACCTATAACATCATCTCTAATTGTCCATTGGTCTGGGGGTGAAAAGATATGATTAGAAGCACCTGAGTTCCAATATCTTTCTGTAAACCCTGCAAGAACTATGAAGTGAAATGAGAGTCCCGATCAAAAACGATAGTACGAGGAACCCTGTGTAGTCGTACAATTTCACAGACATAAAGTCTTCCTAACTCATCAACTGATAAACTCACCCATATAGGAATTAAGTGGGATGATTTCATTAGTAGGTCAATTACTACCCAAATAGCATCGGTATGACATGAAGACCTTGGTATGCCATCAAAAAAATCCATAGAAACATCTTCCCACTTCCATTCTGGGACATGAAGCAACTGTAACATGCCTTCCTATCTTTGGTGCTCCTCCTTCACCTACTAAAAGATGTAACACCTACTAAAAAATCCAACTATATGAAATTTCATTCCAAGAAACCAATATTGGCATCACATATTCCAATATATCATTGAAAATCTTTTATGAACTACCTATTGAGGTGTATGGGACTCTTTCATCAACTCCTGTCTTATATCTACAAGAACATAGATATGTCCATGTAGACACATGATGTTATCTCTATCCATAGACCAATCTGGTGGTGGCCTATCTTTGATACACTCTCATAAAGAACCACCCCTTTTGTATTTGAAACCGCCTACTCTTCACCTTCTAAAGGATTGAAGTGGAAAATTTCAAGGCATTGAGGAAATAATTTTCATGACTATCATGAAACTATATATGAATTTATTAAAATAGGGTCATTAACTTCCATTCATCAATGGATTCATATACGACATGTGTTTGTGTTTTCTGAATCAATGCATCAGTGACCACATTTCCCATTCCAAGCATATAGTCAACCTCAAAATTGATAGATTGTAGATATTCGATATATTTCCACTATTTAAGGTTAAAGTCCCAAGGATAAAAGATATAATTGAGGCTCTTGGGATCTTTTTACACCACAAAGCTCTCACCCAACAGATAATTTCTTTGGAAATATAAGGCAAAGACCCCTGTTACTAGCTCGGGGCTGTGCATCAGGTAATTTATCTCATGAGGCCTCAAGTGTCAAGATATGTATGCAATTACATTGCCTTCCTGCATTAACTCTATTCTTAGGAATATTCTTGATGCATCACATAATATGATCTATCCATTTCCATGTTCTAGAAGAATCATAATTGCTGCCAAGACAAGCCTCCATTTTAGTTATTGAATGGATTTGTCACTTGATTTGGACCACATGACCATAACCCCATAATCTATAAGTCTAGTAAGTTGTGAAGAATGAAGTGACAAGTATAGTATGAAATTCTTGTAATATCCCGTGAGCCTTAAAAAACTCCAGATATCAATAACATTATTGGAATTATCCAAGGAAACTATACCACTATCCTTTTTAGAGTCAATATACACTCTTAATTATTAAATACTACGATCCAATAAGTGAACCTTGTCGATACAGAAGTGGAACATACCAAGATTAGCATAAATATGATTTTCTCTCACTGTAATCAGTATGATCTAAAGATGTTTCACATGGTTTCTATGAGTGTGATAATTGACCAAGATGTTTTCTAGAAAGTCCCCAACAATAGAGTTCAAATAGTGGTGGAAACCCCTATTCATAAAATCCATGAAAATGACAGGCATGTTCATAAGACCAAATGACATAACAAGTTACTGATATAGACCATACCTTCTACGGAAAGCTATATGAGGTATGTCTGATTGTCTGACTCACACATTATGATAACTCAATCTCAAGTAGATCTTATACAATACATTCTCTCCTCATAGTAGGTTGGCAATATCATTTATTCGAGGAAGTGGATACATATTCTCGACCACAGGTTGATTCATCCTTCTATAATCCATGCATATTTGCAAGGATGCATCCGTCTTCTTAGTAAAAAACATGGGATAGCCCCAAGAGGATATACTAGGACATATAAAGCCCTTGGCCTCTAGGTACTCTATCTACTGCTCAGGAACCTGAAGCTCTGTATGTGCCATCCTATATAGAGGAATGGACACTGGAGCTTCTCTAAAAAAAGATTCTATTGTAAACTCTTATTCTCTCATAGAAGGTATGCTAGAAAGGTCACTAGGAAAGACTTAATTGAAATGATAAAATATTGGAGGGAAATTAAATTAATGTAAACATATATCCACTATGAAAATATTTTTATTCTTGGTGGACACTTCACATAGCCCATTATGCTTCCGTCCATCTCTCCCAGCTTGGATATCCCAAGCATCAATGAAATGATAATTGCTACCTTTGGGTGCTGTAAAAGATACCTTGCAGTGATAGTAGTCTACAAAGGTGTGATAGTAGAGTAATTAGTACATTTGAATAATGACATAAAAGCAAGTCATCTTGAGAATAACTAGATTCTACATTAAAGGTTAGTTTCCTTCAACAAGAGGAAAGTCCCTGAACTGGCATTTTCCCTCTATCTATATTCTCAATAGTGTATCAAGGATCATTAAATCATTGTGAAACTGTATCTCTCGTATGAGGGTTTCCACAATATATATAGAAATAAAAGAGTTTGAAGAACCTATATTATACAAATCAGAGACAATAGTGGAGGATACAAGAATAGTACCTCATACTTTAAATGGTCTTATATCCTGATCCTCATGTTATAGTTGTAAAACATGCTATAGACCTTATCCAAAACCCTCTATAATATATGGAATTCCACTATTTGGACTGTTCTACTAGTGTTGTTGGTGATCAAGGGTTGGAAGACCAAGGCTATAACCACCTCCTCGGCTAGAAATTCTGATTATATTCCAACTCACCACCTAACATGGCACAAAAGAACTCACTCCTTTATTTGGAGTTGATGTTGATCCTTTTTCACTCAAAGATGGTGGAAAAGTCATACAGAAACGCTAAATATGACTCGTATGGATGCAATACCAACACTCCATAGGGTCTTTTTCATGTTGGGGCTTATTATTCCCTTGTCATACACTCTGATGGCACACCACAATGCTATCGAAATGGATACTATGGCTGCCACTTCCCTAAAAGGAAACCTCGAGGAAATGTTTCATTCCACCGAAAGATAAACTAGTCTAACATGGAACTGATACATTAAACCTGTTAGTCATGTCATATCTAAGGTTAGACTCAGTGATAAGGGCCTGATCAACTATTGTGGAAATGGTACGCTGGAGAAATTCATTCATCTGAGTTTGGATGGTGTACCAGATATCATCCTCAAAACTTCTTGCACGTGAAACCTCATCACTAACTAGATGTGGTGAAAATCACAATAATTCAGTGAAAAAAACTTAATATTCCATAACTAACATTAAACCCTTCTCTAGGTGTGTGAACTCTATGGCTTTGTCATCTCATAATGACTTATTATTGAATTGATCATAGAATGATGTCTAGAAATCAACCCATAACATGCCCTAATGAAGATCAGCCTAGATATCCACATTCCACCAACGCTTGGCTGAATCCCGAAGCATGTATGTATAAATCATGAATGTACACTCTGGAGGCATTTATAGGTTCTCAAATATAGAAAGAATGGCCTCTATCCAAGGATCAACATCCTACGAGCCTCGATCACTTGAAAAATAATGAGGTTGCTGCTAGTGGAACTCATGGGTATGATCATCCATCATAGGTGAAACCCATGGATCACCATGCATTGATTGCATCAGACATAGAAAATTATAATTGATGTGAGCATCGGTTCCCGGATCTTGTACAATAGGGGGTTCCTCAAGTGGAACTCTTGTATTTAAGACTGGTGGATTAGGTCCCACAGTGTCTGGAGCATGATCATCACCACCTACCTGGCGAATATCACGATGACTTTGTGGAAGAATTGGATTAAAAATGAGAACAAAATTCCTCAGAACAAGTTGAGAATCATAAGATAGTATCACTAGTGGAAGCTGAATGTATGAAAACTTACCACTCAAGGTATTCTACCCAAAATACTCGATTATACATTTAGATATTAGTAAGTGTCCAACTATAAGTTTCATGTAATTTTGGAGTAAATTTTCAAGTTCACTCCTTTACCTTTCATAAACATGACAAGGCGTGATAAGTATATGAAACCAATTCATTTTAGATTTCATGGTTCACCTTATAATGGATATCCATTTATGATGAATCAGTACCCATACACATACCACCAAACACGACACCCATTTATTTATAACATAATGGCTCAACTTGGTAAATTACTCATCCCAACCCATGAGGGCCCACACACGTCATTAATTGAGAGAAACAATCACTCAACCCTTACCTAGATTAATACAAGAATAAGCCTACAATTACAACATCAGTCAGCAATCACAAGCATATCAAGCAGTGAAAAAATGTAAAATTATACTATATGGCATGGTAATATGAATGACATGTGAATTCTATGTGCCTATAATGATGCATTTAACCATGCCACTTTCACTTATAAAATTGTGCCAAATATGAAATAAAATCCCTAAATATATAAATAATCAACAACACCAAAAAACATGTGAATCGCCCAATGGGGAAATAATATCAACTACAATAGGAAAATATAAAACAACAATGTTATTTTGGGAAACATCACTTTTACCCAGAACATGGGTTCACGACGCCCAAGAACGGCTTATGAACAAGTCCCTAATGTTTTTTTCTCCAATATATTTTCACTAAATAGTAATAAAAGAAAATAGAACACTAATCATACCACATTTTGACGTCCTAGAACCGAATTCCACTTAACAGGTTCCCCATGCCCTATGGCCACATGGCCTCAAGTGAACCTCCATGAATGCTAGAGGCTGCCGACCTGTAGCGAGGGCCCGATGTTTTTCCATGGGGAGACTATTTCATCATAATACAAGTGTAGCACAGTTGAAGGAATATAAATATATAATAATTAGTAGAATAGATATAATTAAATAGAGGAATAAAATTGCTACCATAGATAAATGAGAATAATAATAACTATATCAATAGAAATAATGATGTTGTAATGACATGTCACTAAAAAATATGAAAATATGGATATATGAAAATAGGAATAACATGTTCCATAAGGTAACAGTAAAAAATATTACTCATAGCATCCTGAGAACTATCTCGGCCATCTTCTATCAATCTCTATTCTAAACAGTAAGAAACAAAGTGATTGAAGCCACATGCTTCCATTTATCAATACGTGCAACCATGTAATCTACTCCAGGTACCAAATAATGCCCATATAGGGTGTGAGATAAATCATAGTGGGACACCACCAATGGTGTCTATAACCTCTATCCCATGTAATGGAATATATTAGTGTGTAGGCATACATATATAATATAAAGCTAGCAGAACAATATAACCAAATACCCATGTACCATCTTTATCCATTGACAGGTGTCTAAACATGTATCCTGTTTATTAATTCAGTAACTACCATTAAATATAATAGGTCTTGAGAGGAATAGCTAGAACTTACATCATCTCATGATATTATAAGTTATAAAGGTCCCAATACATAACAAGGTAACCTGAAAATGATATCTAGTAAAGGCGTTCTAGGGTAACAACCATGGAAATGTAGAACTCATAGAATGAAAACTCTAGTATCTGAGTCTATCTAAGGCGTAAGAGTGTAATCCATGGTGCATAATCAAAGTCATTCCACAATAATGAACCTACTTAGTCCAAGCTGATCGGAGAAGGTAAAATGTGATTATGAAAAAGAAATGTCTTTATAGGCTTTCACCATGGTACCTACTAGTCAATGAAAGATCTAAGGAGTGTATCAGAGGTATCATGTAAGAAGGTAAAGGAAAATACGGTATTATACTATGAATTTTAGGAATAGATAAGAACCGAAGACTAGGTGCTTGTTAACCTATGAAAATAACATCCTTGAATCAGAATGGGGTTCCCGAGACCCTAGGTTATCTGCTCCCAAAATCCAAGGAGATCTCGAGTTAGTCCATTATTATTTAATAATGTAATCAAGTAATCATTACTTATGTTCATGAATTTTCTTCCATTATTTTGGATAAGCCAAGAAGCATTGTAACAATTTAATCAAGTCTTAATTAACCATTAAGGAATATTAAATTATTGAGGTTAACTATGCTACCATCCATTAATATGGAAATGGTTGCTATTGGCATGTAATCATTATTAAATGTCATATATTTTGGACTTGTTATATACATAGTACGCTATCTATTTCAAATTACACATTTAATAATCAATTTGAAGAAATTACAATAGGTCATTCAAGTAGTGATCATACATGTTACATGAAATAATGCATTAATCATTAATAACAATCCATTTATTATAATAAGGCTCACCTTTAGGAAGGTTATTCAAGTGAACACCCAAACGGTGGATCAAACATGCCAAAAAACTAAAACCCAAATATGGAATAACCATGGACATGGGTGGATTGAGTTATTGGTGTAACAGCTAACTACTAATCACATATTTGGAAATAGAATAACCATATGATTCTGACAAGTATAATCATGACATATAAATTTGAGAAATGACTTCCAATGAAATTGGTGGGCCCCCATAAATATTCCAAAATCATGAAACATTAGAGTTGAGTTATAGGCCACCCACCATAGGTTTGTATGACTCTCCTCCTCTGATATTGGCACATTATTTGGCTCGAATCGGAGTCGATCTAGGAAAATGTAAAAAACACTCACATAATGATATCTAGGTCAATAGAGAAAAGATAAGGATAATGGATCAAGGCGACTCGAGTACATACCATTGTACATCCAATGTGATTAACGAATGCTCAATCAGATGTCAGAAAAAGGAGATCTCTTGATCACTAGATTTCACCTAAAAATCGTCAAATTGAGTGGAAAATGGCTTAATCCTATTGGTTTGTAAAATCTTGCACAAACCATGTGAGATAGTTCTTCCAAAAATAACATCCTTCATACAATTTGATCAATCCATGCACATACTATGTGACTTGGCTTACATTCTCCAAAAATAGGTGTTCTGAGCTCCAAACAAACCCTAGACATGCTCAGAACCTTTTCTAACACATTTGGTATCCATAAAGGGTCCAAAGCAATGATTTACACTGAAGGTTAAAGGATCCATACCTGAGAGAAAACTGGGTTCTTATATACATAGAAATGGTTTAGAAAAAAGAATTTAAATAGTTAAATTTTATAAACATAGTTTTCTTAAATGATGTCTATAGTTATTTTGGCTCAGGATAGAATCAAATTTCTGAAATACTATAGCTGTAGTTTCTAGTAAAACCATAGGAAAAAATATTTTCCCATCCAAAATGTATCAGAATAACTATAGCCTTAATATTATACCTATTTACATTGATATTATATATATATATATATATATTAAATTTATAAACATTTATATAAAATATTTTATGTAGTGTAGTAGCTATGTGTATCATGTCCGATAGTGGACGTACATGGTTCAAATATGGAGGGTTTCATTCTATTTTAACCATATACCTACCGTTTAAAGGTGTTATAGACAATTTTTTAATGTGGCGATAGAGAACATACTGATTATTTAAAATCATGGAAATAGACCTTTTCAAATTTTTGAAAACTGAGACATATATATCCATAATAGAAAAAACCATAGTAATATGTTTTGTTCAAATGGTGGAAAATCATGGAAACCACCCTTATAGAAAAATATTTTCCTTATATAAAAGCTTATATAATCAACGACCAATTATAAATATGGATATAAGATGTAGAATTTTTTTACCTATATAGCCATGGTTTTATACTATGGATATGCACAAATTTTGTATTCGTGATATATATTAAGATTCACATATATTAATTCAATCCACTACTTTTTTGGTAGATAAATAAGGATGTATGTATGGAAATAGTACGAGCTCACCCCATGTAGGGGGAATTTGTTTTTATGTACACCCCTTGTCTGTTGGAAACTAGATGTGGAAGGACAACTAAAAATACTTGGGGGTTACTTATAGTAAGTGTCCCATATATAGGATTGTGTACCTTATATGTATTGGTAACTAGATGATTACAAAATATTTGAATGGATGAGGTTTTTACCAAAAAGGAGTACCTTTTATTGTTTTATACCTATCTATCTATTGTTAAATAGATGATGATGGAAGGAGAGAAAAATGTTTGGGATTATACATCATTGGAGGCGCATATATGAATTCCAATATCTAGTGTTTTAGTAACTAGAAGAGGAATAAAGAATAGAAATTAATGGGTTTTAATTTTTTTTGAGAACCATATATGTTAGTCTACATCACTATCTATTGGTTACTAGATAAGTAAGGGATAATAGAAATTTTGGGACTTAAAGATATTTGGTGGCAAATATTAAGATGTCTACATCCTACCATTCGATAAATAGATGTGGAAGGAAAAATATAAAGTCTTATTCTGGCTCATAGTAGGAGGAAATTTTAAATTCCCCATTTCATTCCAAGAGGGAATCTTATTCCCATTGCATAAAAAAGGACACTTCATCCAATTCTTTCCATATAGGGAATTATATCACTACTAGGTAAATTATCTATATATACAAGCTATACATGTGGCTATAGATTTTTTGACCAGGGCTATATGTTATAGCCATGGTCAAGCAACACATGATGGATATAATTTGAGAAATAGAACACAAGGATATATCCATGTGTAGGAACATGGATTTAGCAATTAGATATATCCACCTTCATTTTGGGACAATATCCACATCAAACAAATATTAATTAGCCCCTCCTTGCAGCTATATCATTTATAGAAAAAAATATCTGATGTGTTTCCATCCTATTTGAGGTGGATTATTTTGAGTGTCCTTTAAAAATCTACCAAAAAAATCATTATAAATATATAATAATTTAATGTAGATTTCATTTTTAATAATTACATAATTATAAGGTTTCTCGGATCATGGTATATAGGCATACTGACAACCATGACCAGGGCCAACCGTTGGTATATCCCCACCTCCACAACCTATACAATCAATAATGTTTTAGAAAATCATTATATAGCACAATTATAATGGAAAAAAAATTTAAAATTATATTTTTTACATACATAAATGTCTGTTATATTATATAATATTATACACATACAAAATATAGGTGAATAAATAACACCTTATCTCGTTAATAAGTATCATTACATTAGTCTTCTATGAAACAAATGTAAATAAAAAATCATTGTAATCAAACAAAAATATAATATTAAAAACCTATAATTGTAAAATATGTCTTTCCCAAATCATCTATAATAATTACACCCATAACCAACACTATATAAATGAAACAAAATATAAGTAAACCAATAAAAAACATTGAAAATGAAAATATAACATTAGGAGGAATCACATTGAATATTGAGAGAAATAATGAAGTAAATTTTATAGGGAGGAAAGTGAGCATAAGAATATTAATTTGACTATTTTTCAATATAAATATTGGTCTTATTGAACATTGGAAACTATTTTCAATAGAAATAATGATACAATTATTATAATATTTTTTTACAAGAAGAAACGAAAAAAGATAATTGATGCAGAATGGATAAATGAGGGTCTCAGTCTGAAGAGTCATGTAGCTAGATACAGATTTATCAAAACATGGGATGGATTTAGCATCATTGAACTCCTCCCCTATCCAACCCCATGATGATATTTAAAATTGAGTCTTTAATGAAATAACATATTGGATATGTTCATGTTGGTGGAGATTACCTCTTGGTAAATGATAGCCAAGCCACCCCATGAAACTACCACCATCACACACCTTATCCTGAAGGTGTAAGTGTGTGTAATAGGTGCTTTCATGTCTAGGACATAACTAATTTTAGTATATTTTTATTTTCATAAATGAAATTATTATCCCATTAACCAATTTTTTAGAGTAAATTTTCGTAATAAAATATATATAAGAATGACAAATATGAAAAATTTATTATTGGATGAAAAATCATTAATATATATTTAGAAATTATATATGTTTTTATAATAAACCCAAGTGTTTTAAATAATATCTTTTAATTAAATAATCTTTTAAAGCACTCTTTTTTAATGAATAATTATAAAATAATTTTATAATATCATTGAATATATTAATAAGTATTTGAACTTATTTTATGTCTTAAAAATAGGTATTTTTCTATAAATATATATGTGTATAATAAAAAAATAAATTCTCATATTTGTAGAAGTTTTTTTATAAAATAAATATTATATTTAATATTATCACAGTAAAATTAGGTCAAGGTTAATTGTTGAGAATTATCCAAAATACATTATGTTTTAGTGAGTTGTACAAATCTAGTTTTGGGATTTCGTTATTTATTATAACTTCATCATTATTTTATAATGAATTAATAATTAATTAAACACAAAACATAAAATAAAATATTCTATTTTATTAGTATTAACTATTTTAAAATAATTTTCAAACAAATAAGTGGCATTCCAACATCTAAAATGAAAATTTTGTTTTCAAAAACAATATATTGGGAACAATCTACATTTCTATACCAAAAGAAGTAATAATAAATATATTTCACTTATAATGGACTTATATATCATAAAATGTGACACAAATAAAAAAATGATAAAAAACTATGGCTAAAAAATTGTTTTTTTCGCAACCCAGATTTAGAGGACATATATTTGGAAATTATTTAAAAATTCAATCATTTTTTCTATAAACTCCCACCCATTTCATCCTTCCCTTAACTCCCAATCCATCATCAATGACATTATAATCAATTTTCCTACCAATTAGTCCCCCACTATGTCCATAATCCCCCAATGTTCCAACCTCATGATTTACGAGAAACTCTTCGGGGAAAAGTAATTCTCATCATCTTCTTTACCATTCCTATATTTCTTCATGGGTATATCATCTAAATGTTATACTAAATTATTTAAATATTATTTTTATTATACCCTTATAGATAAAAATATTTTTTTTTTCAAATGGATACCTTCATTTTCTCACATTTATCCTTTTTTAAATCCATGTTTTATACCAGTCATGCTTCCAAATTTATTGTTTAGATTTAAGTATTTAAAGAAATATTATATAGTGAATACCAAATCCATTTCTTTATCAATTCAAATTCATATTGAATATTTTATAATTTCGTGATTCCTGGTCTACATTTACAAAACCCTCATTCCTTTTTTTTGGGTTAAAAATGATGTTATGTTGAAGAATTTAAGAACTTATATTCTCAATGATTTTATACGAATGGTGTACATTATTATCAACTAGTTATTTATAAAATAATTTATTATGACCAATGTGACTCATATGAATTAATTGATATGAACGGAGTTCCTATTATATTGTTCCAAGTAATTGGGTAAATAATTTAATCTCTATAGATAACATGGGTTATGATACTCTGTTGAGTAACCTTAGTAATTTTCATTTATGAAACCTTGGTGATAAAGAATGTATATACTTATAAATAACTTATTATAACGCTATATAAAAAATTATCTATTATGAATCACGTAATTTTTATTATGATATTCCTCATGTTTTCTTGATCATTCAATATTATTATTCCTCCTGTTCTTATTGATATTCCTTATGATCACATAATAATGTAACCCATTCTTATTCCCTTACATGGTATTATAATAATCCCATTTTTTGGTGTTTGTCCATAAGATATGAGATGTTTTAAAATAAACTTATGTTGAACACATGATGTATACTTTCATGTGGATTGGAATAATGTATAATTTTTTATTATATTATGTTCATAATTTCAATGAAACTAAGAATAAATATATTATTTTTTTCATATAAAAAATGATTATGTTATAAAATAGCAGGATTCCAAAGTTATTATTAAAGGAAGGTCTTCTTATTTGTGGAAATTTCAATTTATAATTATAAGTAATAACCATAGGGATAAGTCTAAATATATGAAAACATCCTAGAATTTTTGTTATGTATAATGTGAGTGGATTCGAAGAAATGAAATCTGTGTCTTGATACTAAAAGTGGTTGTTGATTTGGCATATATTTATTTATGGGTGAGAACCATTGAAACCACATATTAATCAAGAATCGATTGAGAACTAGTTTAGGACAATATTCCTTTCTCTGCCCATTTTTTGAAACTCCCATGGATATTTTTTTGTTAATAAAACACTTTTTATGATCCGTTGTTAATGATGTATATAAAATTTAATTGATATTTGAAGAGATTAATGAATAAAATTTTGAATAATGATGTTCTAAGATGTATCATCCAATTAGAATTTTATGATTCCTAAAAGTAACAATTTTCTCACTAAGGTTTTAATAATTTCAAAAAATAATGGGAAATTAGTTGAATCACAGAATGTAATAGTGTAACAGATGATGTACTGATGGCCTTTTGATTTAATATGGAATAAAAAACATAATGAGGATGTTGACTCAAAAATATTTAATAATGTATTATTACATGAATCAAGTTGATCATCTAGATTCACCTCAAATGAAAGAACATTCCATTATGTCCTTTATACATCAATGAACACCTTCTCTATGTAAATCTACAAACACATTGATTTCTAAAAATTATATTACCTCTTTGAAAAATACATCCTCTCTACTTTCATAATAATAGATTGAAAAATTCACACTGGCAGTATACCACACAAAATGGGATGTTTTTTAGTCATAGACAATGATTAAAAACATGAATCCATTAAGGGAGATTAATTTTATATTGTTTCAAGAGACTTGGGAATCATTTTCAATAAATATTTTCGCAATTCTATATAAAAAATGGAGATTGAATACATATTTATAATGAAGAATTAAAAAGAAACATTGGGAATCTTCAAAATTTAATTTATTTCTTCAATGATACACCTATGGATTTGGTATGGATCCTAAGGGAATTGTGGATAGATTCTTCGGTTGACTGAGACCAAACATATGTAGGAATTAATAAAATAGATACTATGATTGATATGAGGATATTGTGAGGTGTTATATGAAGGATGAAATAGATTTTGTAAAGAGACCATTGAAATATTTTTTAGGACCTAGATCTTTTTATTCCTACTATTTGTGAACTCCAAAGTTAGTGGAGCATGAAGGAGGCATGGAATATGTTAAGTGGTGTTGTTAGCTGGAAAATTCAGAAATAGGGAGCTCAATTCCTTGTGATATTTTACTAAATCTATGTTTGGTTCACGACTTATTGAGTTATGTTCATGAGAAATTTCTTTATGTATAAATATTTATGGATGAAAAAAATAAATGGAGACACATTTTCAAGATACAATAAACACCAAAATTTACACAACATGTAAATGGATTATACTCAGTGTAAATCTTTGATTTTTTAGGTATTTAAATGATTCAAACACTCATGATTTCTATAAACCCTTTTGATACAATTATTCCTCCAATTTTCTAGAGACTAGTGGATCTAGTTCTCTATGTTTGAATACCCCTTCAATTGGGGATCAATTCTAGCATTCACCCTCCGATCTATGTTGACATTTATTGATCCAAGATAGACTCTTTCTTTGTTTTCTAGAAGGTTCTCCTAGTTTGTTCTTTTTTTCCTCCCATTATTCTATCCATGTTATAGATTTTTTTCTCTGTTGATTATTGATGGGTTTTACTCCTGTTTTATGTTGGTCCAGTTGTGCCACAATGTCCTCATATAGATGCAATTATTATGGGAGAGGTGATAAGATATCTGCAATATGTTGTGTTCTCATGTGATGAATGATGATGATTTTTAGTTTAAGGATTCATTTATTCTCAATATATTTTATATTAAATTATAAATTTTTTATTTTTTATCCATTTGTATGAAAATGAAATTCACATAATAAATATTAAATAGGTTTAATGAAATTTTATAACAATCATATATCCGTGATGTTGATTATTTATACCTTGATAGTTGTTTGCCTCATGATTTTTCTTGATATGCGGTATCTATGATTTTTTTGTTAGCATGTTGTTATTCATAGAGTGAATATTTTGTTTTTTTAATGAAATTATACTTGTACGTAATTTATAATTAATTGGATTAATGAATTATATAGGCCTGATTGTAATATAGTAGTTGATTTAATTATATGATAATCAAATTGATGTAACAGAATGTTTAATTAAGAATGATATTCCATATAATTAATTGAAATGATAAATAATATGGATCATGTTAATGATTATTGGAAATGGAATTCATGTCATGTAGATGATGTTTAATTATGGAGTCTCCTTAACATGTAATGTATGCTTAGAATCACTCTAAAATAATTTTTTTAATTTACATTGGAATTCTTATTATATCATGATGTATTAAGTTTCTCATACATTGATATTTTTCATAAATAAATAATTAAAACAATTTTTTAATTAGAACTGGTTTTTTAAGATATTTTTATGGCCCGGGGTTGACCATTTTATTATAATGGCCTAGTTCCATGTTTTGGATCTAAAAGAGATCATACTCATGATAATGATAAAAACCTCATTTTGAGGGTCCAATTTCTATATTAATGAAATTTTTTTCCTGCTAATTTGTTATATGCTCTGTATATGTGACTTTAATTGTGATCCTAATATGGATATGCCTGGGGTGGATGATTTGTGTATGGGATTCCCAAATGTGATGTGAGCCTCATCTGGTTGATCTTCAGATGGATGATGTGATATTTGTTGGTAGGGAATCCTAGATGTTGCGGAATCAGTGGATTCCAAGGATTGAGAAATGCATTGGTGTATAAATTTGGTAGTAATGGATATCACTAGAATTTGTTGAAGGGGTTGATGTTGGGCTTAACCAGTGATGTGATATTGAGAGCTGGGATGACCACATATGGATCTGTTTATTGGCCAATGGCTAAGTTTCTTTCATTATCTATATTTCTTTCCCCACTTCTCAAGATAACAAGAAGTTCTTGGTTTAATGTTTCCTCTTGGTGGTATCTTAGGATTGATTTAAAATAGTTCCATGATATGGAATGATGTTAAATCATGGTGGTAGAATGGATGGGTGACTATTCGCTTTGGCCTCACTCTCTTCTCTTAGTGGAAACTTATGCTCATATTCACAGTGTTTAGTTTTGACATATATGTTCATATAGGGACATGATGTATTTCTCTTTTTCCACACACATGAATTATTGGAAATTATATTAAATGTATTATTATATATATGATGTGTATAGGATATGGGGGATTGAGGTAAATACTTAGTGCATGAATTCTAATGAACTATGTTTTAATAATCACTCATTGATATCAGTTATAAAGGATTTGTTGGATTCTGAAAACATCATGGTTACTATATGTGGATATATGGATGGGATAATGTTATGATTTGATTCATGAGGTGCATATTGTGATGAATTGACTAGGATTATTCATGATGTATTACATTTGGAGAGGAATTCTCTGGACATGAAATGTTTGTGTAGAGCAGAAAACTTGTGGGGAAGTGAGAGTGGGATATTCTTAATGTTTCATTATTATATTATAAAATCTCATATATGTGATACTTTGTGAGATATAGTGGTGGTGAGGATGAGAAAATAGTATACATTTTTAGTTGATGGGTGATTTTCACTATTTTTCACTATACATTAGCATGCATTATATATATTGTGCATGATAGGCTATAGGGATTATCCTATTGAGTAAATTTTTATTTTCATCATATGTATATATAAACTATTATCAGGATAGTAGGATCAGGTTTGTGATCATGCTGTATATTAGTATATATCATCTTAGCAAGAGTTGTTTGGGGTTTATGGTCATTTTTCTCTTTACTAATTTTTGGTACATGTATTTCTCCATTAAGTGGTTTAGTGTTGCCTGACATTTCTTGTTGAACTAAGGAATTCATTTATATATATGTATGAGAAGGATTATGTTTTTGTATCATTATCATATCTCTCCCCTACATGTCTATCTTAGAGGGAAATGCCTCCAATATGCACGTTTAGAATACCCTCGATGCTAGTCGCCAAACATAGACCTATAAGAGTTAGGACTCGGGTAGTCACAATATCGCTCCCATAATTGTGGTACCATTATGGGGATGAGGTCATGATAATGTGGTATTAATGTTTTAGGATTGAGGGATAATATGTAGTTTAAAATAGGAATACTAGAGGTTACAATGGTTGGTAAGGCAATGGTTTTTTTTATGTTTAGTCAGCAACATAAACACATGAGACCATTTGAGGCAATTTTATTTAGGGCCCCTTGTGACCTATTGCATGAAATTTTAAGATTAATTTGAATACTAAATGAAATGATACATGTTTTAGGGTATATACCTTTTAACGGATCAATAATCATTTTTCTTTGCACCTATTTTTGAATTAGGTAGACATGAGGATTGGTTAAAATTGATTTTTCCTTTAATTGACATGTTTTTTCATTTCATTTAATATTATTTTTATTGATTTTAATAAACTAACTAAAAATTAATTGTAAAAGAAATGATCATAAGTAATTTTATTGATTAAAGAATAAATTTAGAAATTTTCTTCTTTATTTCTTATTATTTATTTTAAATTATTGTTTTATGTTATTTAGAAACTATCTATATTCTATTTCAAATTATTTTTAGTCTAAAATACATGTATTTAATTATAATATTGACACATTTTTTAATTAAATATTAAAAAATTTATTTCATTTAATTAAATAAACATTAATTTTGATTAAAGTAACATGTGTTAGTTATTAAATATATTTGAACATTAATTTTTAATAATGAATATTAATTTAATTATCAATGTTTCACTAGTTTTTTATTATTTTTATTCTAACATATAATTTCTATTTCCAATTAATTAATAAATTCCTTTTCACCCAATACCGGTTTTAATTAATTTCTACATTTTAATTCTTAAATTTATTTTATATATTTTATTCAGTTAATTATTCAATTATTTTTATTTTTTATCAATTAAACGTTTCTTCTAATTTTCATTTAAAAAATTAATTATATAATTGACTTAATAAGACTATTATTTATAAAATTTTGTAATTTTATTGATTTATTATTTGTAAAAATTTTTTGAATTTTTTATTTTTCTATAAATTTTTTATCGTTGATTCCAATAAATTGAGAAACCATCATAATTGAGTCACTATGGCTGAGTCAGCATTCCCGCATTTCAAATGAATCACCACCAGTCTCTTGAGTCGCCGCAAGAAAATGTGAGGCACCTTTAACATATGCTATACTCACTGCCAATTTCCCATAGAAAACCTATAGGACTCACCATCATAATAAGGGATTCCTACTTACACCAAATTGGGATTCTACTAGAGACACACCACTGAAGTGTCTCCATCTAACTCCCTACCATGAGTCACCACCATCCACCTAGTTATCAATAGCCTCCTCCTTCTATTTCGTATACTAATCCCACGAGACTCTTCCATAAAATGAGCCTCTGCCATAATATGGAACCACCAAATCATTCCATCATCATTCAGACCTATTTCATCCTTCCTTTCACCAAACGTTCCTCCTTCAATCCAAATATCCACTTCCAAAATCCAACACCATCACAAAGTAGAGAAGAAAAATAACAGTGTGAATTGGGGTTTGGGTTTATTCCTACTAGTTATTTGGATAGATAAACCATAACTAAATCAGATTTGAAGAACCATGATAGCCAAAATTTCATTGAAAAAGATGACTTAATCTACTGCCATCATGTCGAGCTAAACCACTAATTTTGGGGATCCAACATACCTTCAAACAATAAATCTATGGTCCTCACAATTGATTCCTTTAGAACTAGACCCTGAGGCCGATCACTTCCTTCATTAGAGCCACTGAAGCATCCACATACATCACTTACTCCTTTGAGAGGATACCTACGTCTAAATAACCCTTTACTACTGAAAAACTCATCCTTCTCTAAGAAGAAAAATCCGTGGCAGGCTGCAGATGAGGATAATATAAAAAAATAACAACAAAATAATAACAATAATTATAATAATGTAATTAAATATTATAATAAAAATATAATCAAATAAATAAAATTAAATTATAAATATAATAATATTAATTATATTATAATCCAATAAATTTAAAAATTATTATATTTATATTTAAATAAATTTATGTTTATTTTAATAATAATAAATATAGTGAAAATTTTATTTTTATATAAATTTTTTTAGTCTTATGTAAATAATTAAAGTTTTAAATTTTCATATTTATAATAATTTTTTATAATTCAAATAAATAATAATAATAGTAGTAAATATTTTATTTTATAACTATTTTAATACTAAATCTATATGTTATTAATTTAATATATTTATAAAAGTTCAATTGTTGTAGTAATGATTATTTTAACAATTTAATTTTTCACTGTTTATGATCTGAAGACCAAACATAAAAATGCATCCTGTTAATTCTTAAAAAGACTTTTTGGTTAATTTTTTTAGAAGTGAACTCATAAAATCACATGAAGTAGAATAAAAAGTGAATACTATGACCCATGTTCGAGGGATGTGAACACTGAGCTAAGTCGGGTTAAAACACTAGTAACTAACATAATGAGGGAGGATTAACCATTCTAGAGAAGAATAAAAAAGGTAATCTGATACACATAAAAAATTATACACATTCTATATTTGGGATACTTGGAGAGACCCAAAGATAAGAATAGAAGAGTATATTCATGGAGGAATAGGAGGAGAAGAGCCTCACTCATATTGGTAATCATCATTTACAAGGGATGATAATTCTCCATGTTTTTCAATATATTATTTTAATGGTCAAATTAGATCTTGATTTTGAAATAATTCAGGGGTAATATTCATTTCCTACGGGGTTTAAAATAATTTTATTTATTAATAATAAATCCTTCAAATCGTTTTTACAATTTCTCAGAATCGTTCAGGGTGATTAAAACTAGATTATTTTAAAAGTGTTTCCATTCTATTGTTTCTAATGTCAAAATTACATGGGCAATATATAATATTTATCATGGATTAATTTATTTATCATTAAATTTCTAATGATGTATTATTTTGGAGACATTTATTCCAACATCTAATTTTCAAATTGTACTGATTTTTAGAGTTTTGTAGAATAGAAAACATAAATATTTTTTGAAAGTCATCTCTAATCCTCTAGAAAGGTATATAAAGTCAATTGTTTTCTATGTTTGGGTAATCAGTTAAAAATGGTTTCTATGAAGAAACCTATTTATTGATGTTAATTTAAATCCCCAGTTAAATTTTCAGGATCATTTGTTTTCCATCATTGTTTTCTCTACATGACCATCATATTAACAACACCATATAGTTTATTAATTTATTATCATTGTCTCAACATAATTTTATTAAATTTTTAAACTAAAATAAAAGAAATTTGGTCCACTTCATGCAGTGGGTTTGTGATTGAATATTTGGTGCACATATTTCCCTTGTATTTGATAACATATTTCAACATTATTATATTTTTAGGAGTTTATTTTAAATTAATATATGAAAGTATTAATTAGATGAATTTTATGTTTGTATCATCGATTCAAGAGAAGACTTTATGCCCCTAATTTAAAAAAACTGAAATAGTAAAAAAACTCAAAATTAATATTAAAAATAATTGTTTTCCTTCAATAGGAAAATAATTTTTTGTAAATTATCAAGAAACATTTGAAAATGGGGATGATTTTGTAATATTTTACATATGGATCCTCCCTGAACATGTGGTTTTAATGAAAATTCACTTTGAAAAAATGGTTCAAGAAAATATTAATTTGATATAATTTTAGGATGCTGAGTTAAAAAAGTAAAATAGTAACCTTTGGAACAATTTTTGGTAGATAATATTTATTTTCAATTACATAGAAAAGATTTGAGAAATCTAATTCCTTGTAACATAATTAAGGGTGATTGTTCAGAAATTTAAAATCGCTAATTTTCATATATAATTCCTCAAAGATGAATAAGAACCCCCATAATCAGTAGTAGAATACGATGTTTGTGATTTTTTTCATTGTGGTGTATATTTTGATAGAGGTTTTAATGAATATATTTTATCAGTTTTGAAATAATAATTTTAATAAAGAGTTCCAAACATGGACTGTTTTTATTCTCATTGTTGATGAGATATATGAGAATTTGGATACTGAATTGATTTCAATGTTTCAAAAATATTTTCCTCTTGATTTTTATTAACTTATTATTGGGTATATTTTTTTATACTAAGCCATGTTATCCCCATAATTATAGTTCTTAGAGAACAATTTTGTGGTTCAAGGTAGTGAGGATCATGACACATCCATAGGAGCGATTAATACAACTCCTTTCTATCCAAAAAATTGATAATTTTTCAAATATGATCCTAATATAAAAGTTGAAAACACTAGTATGACAGGTTATTTAAATAATAATTTTTCTATTATTGAGAAAAAAAGTTTCTTGAAAGATTTTGTGGGAGTTAATTTTTCTCACTCAAGGATAAATATATTATATCCACTATGAAATTTATATTAGGAGATGAATTTTTTGTTCCACTTGATGATTTCTTTATGTTTTCCGTAATTGATGATGCATGTATTCTATGAATGATTTCAGCTTCTAAGAAAGTTTAAAAGGGGTTTTAGAAGTGTACATTCCCATAGAAATAATTTTTTTTATTAAAAACATGGAGAAAATAACTGTGGTGGTTCATTGATGAGAAACGACATCCACCTAGTGGCTATGGTGAATCTCTAGGTAGTGTCTAAATAAAGACTTTAAATTCTGTTATTTATGGGTGTCAAAACATTCCACAAGAGGAATATAGTTTTTACCTTTGTTGTTAATTTTCTTTTGTTATGAATTAAATACAATTTTTTCTTTGTAATTTGGTCCTCATTTGTGTTCATTTTATCTCATTCATCTTCATGACATTTTTTCTCATATAAAGTTGCTGAGGTGTTAACATAATATAATAGTTCCCATATCAACTCTAAAATGTGAATGTATTGTTTCCTACAAGAACCTCACTCAAATGTGAATGTTTCCTTAAATCAGGGAAGATTATGTTTATTTTCATTATTTTTATTGCTCATTTTTATTCACAACATTGATATATGTGCTCATTTTCGGAAAAAGGCTTCTGAAATATTATTAAATTAACTCAATATTTGGAATTAAGTGTCATGGAATTATATATCTTGATTATATTTTTTAAATGATTGTATTTGTCTTGGATTGGTGTTAGTATAAATATGTTTTCTTTGCTATTAAAAATATAATAGAATCAAATACAAAAAAATGTTGACACCCAAATCAATGTGTACTAAATATTTATGATGATAGTTTTATTACATAAGTGAAAAATTTAAATGACTCTTGTAATAACCCAGAGATTATAAACTTAGATTTATAAAAAAAATGACTAAAATGATTTTTTATAATTAAATCATTTTTAATAATGTATTAATAATAATAATAATTTAATTAATTGTTTTATTTATTTATAAGTACAATTTTCAAATATATTCAAAAATTAAATTAAAATTAATATAAATAATAATTTAAAATAAATATTTTTCTTTAATAGAATTTATATATATGAAAATTTTTAGTTAACATATTATTTAAAATTATAATTACCTTAATATATTAATACAGATAATTTGTTTTTGATTTTCAAAATATGATATATATATATATATATATATCTCTGTGTGTGTGTGTTCTAATTTTGAATTATATAAAATTAAGAATATAATGCAAAACTAATACTATTATAAAATAAAAATTTATTTCAATAAGATATTGAGATTATACATGACATTCAAATTATTCTATTAATGTTTTATAAGTTATAATATAAAAAAATGAAAAATATTTTTAGTAGTGTTAGTTTAATATAATTTTAGTAAAAAAGTGTATTATTAATATTTTATATCTATTGATAATGTTATGTTTAAATCATGTTAAAGAAACTTTTGTATAATATTAATTACAAGGTAAATTCTTTAATGAAAATGATATTAAGATAACTATTATATATATATATATCTGTGTGTGTGTGTTTATTTTAATATATATATATATATATAATTCCTTTAAAAAAATTTATGATTCATAGAAAATAGTTTACCTTTAAAATTTTTACATCCAAATTATATGTAATAAAATTATAAATGAATAATATGATAATAATAATAATATTGTATGATTATTTTAAAAACTGATGGTAAATAAAATTTTAAAAAATATGATATATATATATATAGTTATAAATCATTTAATTTATAAATAATATTTTTAATATTTTAATCAGATTTCATATATATATATAATAAAAATTAATAAGAAATGATTAACAAAAGAATGGTAGATTAATTATAAAACTATAAAAGGATTTTAAAAAATGATAAAAATTTATTAAAAAAATAGTGGCATCTCATTTAAAGGTTCTTCATGAATGTTTTTTTAGAATAGGGATTTGAAAAGGGGGACACGAGGCTTCAGCGAGGTCATGAGCTGATGGAGTCAAGTCATCCAATATGGTTCATCTTCCTCGAGGTTGAGTATGACCACCATTATGGTGTTGTTCGGCTACTAGCGAGGTGGATCAGTTGGAGTCCAAGTCAATGGCTGGTGCAAATCGATCATTGTCAAAGGTTTCAGTTCGAGTCAAAATCCTTTGTACAACCATTTTCGTGTTGCAGTTAGGGAATCAATCTTCGTTGATGTTGGTTTATAACAATTCTTTTTCTCAAATCTAAGAGTATTAACCTGTATAATGACTGAATCCCATGAAATCGTCCAAACAGTGACCTATTATGTTAATTCATTCAATTTTCAACCTCTTATAAATATCCAATTTTTTTGGTTGGGTTTTCATTACTAATTATCATTATACTATTTCTTTTTATTTGATTGTATCTTTTGTAAATAGTATACATTTGAATGTTCAAATACGGTGTGAATTGATTATCAACATTTTCAACTTTGGATCATAAAAAATTGAAACCAATTTGAATCTATGATGAATAAATAAATATATATTTTATGTTTTTAATTCTTGTACAGGAAGTGATGAAAATTCATTGAATCCCTTCATTATTCTTTTATATTTGTTGATTCGTGATATTTAAAAATTTTAGTATTGTGAGGAGAAAAAGATATATGGATTGTTTTTCCGTTTCAGTCAACTTCAACTGGTTTAGACTTCACAACAATGCTCCTAATCCAATCGAATTATACTATATAAAATGTATAAATCATTATTCAACAGTTAATACATTATCTTTTTGGTCCACTTGGTTCGATATGTGAATATTATATATTATGCTTTCACAAAAATCATTTTATCAGAACTAATAACTTTTTATTGAAACAATGAACCTAATATTCATAGGACCGTTCTATTTATTTCATTTAAGAGTGTTTTTGCCTCGACTATTCATTTGAGGTTATAAATAGAGAGAGTAGTGCATGCCCATTTCAAGGCACTACATTTTTACTGCCGAGAGAGTGAATGGTTCATCAATCAAGAATTGGTTAGGGGTGTTTATTTTAAAACATATTATATTTTTAATATATATATATATATATGTTAAAGGTCAATTAATCATACAAAAAAATTTATGAATTAGTAATGTGAAATTTTAAAGATGCTATTTTATTTTAGAATATTGAATTTATTAAAAGATCATATTATTTAGAATTCATGCATATTCGAGGAATGACCATATAAAATAATTGCATATATTGTTTAAAAAATTTATTATTTTTAATTATATACTTATGCTTTTTTATTTTATTCTGTCATAAAATCCACGTCCATATTTATAATTCATGAATTAAATTTGTGTTCTTTGTTTAAATTTATATTTTAATGATATATATATATATGTATATATATTGAGGGTTATTTTGTAAATATTGAATAAATAAAATAAACATCTGATATGGGTATGAAATACATGGGTATATATTAATCAAGTATTGAAAATGATTTATTCAATATTTGAGATCATTAACATCTAACTTCACTTCTATGAATTCATTTATATAAATTTGTATATGTTCATATTAAAGTGAGGTTATTCAAAACATATATATATATATATATATATCTTCAGGAAAGAGTGAATTAATATGAAATGCTACAGATAATTTCTTGGGCGATATATAAATTGCATGTGATTATTATTGCTATTACATTATATATTAATGTTATTATTTCACGCATTAATGTAAGTAAACAAATATTTCATTGGAAAATTTTATCTAATATTGAGTTTTAAAAATGGTTGAAGTTAAAACAATATGAAATCATGTATTTCATAAAAATCATGGGTACACAGATGTTTATGGATGGTCTATGTGGAAATATTTTTGTTCAGAACCAAAAATTAAAGTAAAACCCAATGAAATTTCATATATTTATATATATACAAACTCATATATATAAAAATAAGAGTCATGTTTATGTTAATGTAGTGACATGTTTTGAAAATTAAAATATCTCATGAACGTATATATACATAAAGAAAGAATAATTTTTTTTATATATTGTTTCTTGAACATATTAAATATGCTAGGGAAATGGGATGTGAACTCAATATCTCAACAAGTGGGTAGGCCCAAGATAACCATAAATGGTTTAAGTTACTACAAGCAATATTTATTTTTGTTCAAATGATTTCTTAGTGTTTTCTAAAAATCACTATATTACTTTTAAAGTGATTTTTGTACGTAAGTAATTTCAAAAGTGGTATATTATTTTTAATGTAAGTAATTTCAATTATGTTTTTCAAAGGGTGTTTTGAAAAGTATTTTTATGTTATCTTCAAAATACTTTATCAAAGTTATTTTTAATGAAATATTTTCTAAGTAGTATTTAAATAATTTCAAGACTACTTACAATGCAATTGAATGCTCACCCTTTGTTTTAAAATGATTTTTCACTAGTATATTAAATGTTCAAATCAGATGTCATCTCTTTGGGAGTTAGAGAACACAAAAGTTTAGTAGAAATGTGTTTCATTTTTTTCAACTATGATAAATGTAAGGTGTTGTCTTATCCTACACAACCAAGATCAGAAAAATGTCCTCATATTTGTAAAATGTTTATCATCTGTTCAAATATTTTTTTAAGAAAAAAACACCTCATTTTTAAGTACTAAGTCTGGAAGCATGGGTTGGATATGTCACATTAGTATTAGAAGAATCTTCTACAGAATGTTGGAAATTATATGTTTTCATCTAAGGGGTAATGTTTAGAGTTAGCAATCCAAGATTTTATTAATTCGGAAGATGGAAATTCAGAATTGTTTTCAGTCTGACAAAACAAATTGCGTTGATATAATTCATTCAAGGGGGAATAATGAAACAACCTAGAAATTATAAATTTAGTTTTATTATAATTTAATTTATTAAAATCATTTATTTATAATTTAATAACTTTTAAGATGATTTTATTTAATAGAATAATTGCAATTAATAGTTTTATCAATTTATAATTACATTTTAAAAATTTATTCTAAAAGTAAATATTATTTTGTTTAAAGAATAATTTAAAATATATATTTTTATTAAATATAATATATTTTTGTCAAAAATTTTATTTTATAAAATATTTTAAATAAAAATTTTATTAATATATAAATATAGTTAATTTGTTTTTTATTTTGAAAATATGATATATATATATATATATAAATATATTTAATTTATTTTTTATTTTCAAAATATAATATAAAACTGACACTATTATGAAATAATAATTTTATTTTAATAAGATATTCTGATTATAAATGATATTTAAAAATATTTTTTAAATTATTAGAAGCTATAATATAAAAAAAATGTCTATTATTTTAAGTAGCGTCAGTTTAATCTAATGCCAATAAGTAAGTGTAATATTAATATTTTATATCTATTGATAAAGTTATGTTTAAAACATGTAAAAGTAATTATTGTATAAGATTAATTAAAATTTAACTTATTTAATTAAAATTAAATTAAGATAACTATTAAATATATATATATATATATATCATTGTGTGTGTGTGTTTATTATAAAATTTATATGTAATTCCTTAGAAACAAATTTATGATTCACAAAAAATAGTTTTCATTTAAAATTATAACATGAAAATAGTATATAATAGAATTATACATGAATAAGATGATGATAATAGTAATGTAATATTAGTTTTAAAATAATCAAGGTAAATCAAATTTAAAAAATATGTTATATATATATATAAATATATATAATTGTAATTAATTTAGTTTATAAACAATTATTTATATATTTTAATCAAATTTCATATATATAGATAATAAAATGTAATAAGAAAAGAATAAGAAAAATAAAATGACTTTAATTAAAAAAATGATAAATGGATTTTAAAAAAACGATGATAATTTGTTAAAAAAGAGTGGTGTCATGTTTGAAGGTGTTTCACAAATGTTTTTTTGGATAGGATTTCAACGAAGGGTGGGCATGAGGATTCAGTGAGGTTGGGATCCGATGGAGTCCAGTCATTCGAGAGGGTTCTTCTTCATCGAGGAAAAGTCTGGCCACCAGTGTGGTGTCATCTGGCCACTGACAAGAGGGATTAGTTGGAGTTTGAGTCAATTGTAGGAACAAATCTATCAAAGTCGAATGCTTTAGTTCAATTAAGATTAATTTTCTAGCTGTTTTCGAGTTGCGATTAGTGTTTCAATCTTTGTTGTGTTAGTTTTATCCATTTTTTATGTCCAGGTCTATGATTGTTAACTTGTTTAATGACCGAATGTCCTGAAATCCACCTAACAATGACCTATTTTGTCGATTCCTTCAACTTTCATCCTTTTATCGTCATCCTAATTTCATTTTGTGATGTTTTAATTTATGATTTTCATTATACTATTTTTTAGTTGATCGTATCTATGGGAAATATTATATATTCAAATACATAAATATGATGTGAATCATTTTTCAAGATTTTATTCTTCAGATCAAGAAAACATTAAAACAAATTCTAATCTAATATTAATAAATAAATATATATAATTTATTTCGAATTCCTGCACCACAAGGGATTGGAATTTTTTGATTGTGTTCATCATTCAATTTCTATTTGTTGATTTCTGATAATTCAAAGTACTGGAATTATGAACCATTAATGATATGTGCTTCACTTTTCAACTTCGGTCAACTTCAACTTGTTGAAACTTCATGAGGAAGCCGTAAATCCAACCAAATTATACAATATAAAATGTATCAATCATTTTTCAAAATTTAATACATTATCATTTTCCTTCCAGTTTCTGTGATATATGAATATTATATATTATAATTTTGTAACAAGATTTCTATTGGAACCAATAATCTATGATTAAAGAAATGAACCTAAAATTCATGTGACAAAAAAAATTTATTTTATTTAAGAGTGTGTTTGTATCTACTATTCGTTTTAGGTGACAAATAGAGGGAGTAGTGGATGCCCATTTCACGACACTACACATTTGCTTCACAGAGAGTGAATGTTTCATAAATCAATAACTGGTAAGTGATATATGTTTTAAAATGTTGTTTAGTTTTAATATATATATATATATATATATTGATTGTTAATTAATCATAATAAAATAACATATAAATTTTTATTGATAAATTTTTAAACTGCTGTTTTATTTTAGAATGATGAATTTAATGAAACATAATTTTATTTAGAATTCATGAATATTGAATGAATGACCATATCCGATAATTGAATATTTATTTTAATCAATTTATTATTTTTTAGTATGTTCTTTTTCTTTCTTATTTTATTCATTCATAAAATCCCAGTCCATATTTTAACTTCATGAACTCAATTTTTTGTGTTTTTGTTTAAAATTTTATGTTCATGTTATATGTATATATTGATAGTTTTTTACACATCAAATAAATAATATAAATATCTCAAATGGTTATAAAATACATGGTTACATATTAATCAATCCCCAAAAGTCAATTATTCGACATTCAATATCATTTCCATTTAACTTCACATCTATGATTTCATATACATATTTATATATATTTTCCTTATAGATAGGTTCTTTAATATATATATATATATACATTTTTAGGAAAGAGTTAATTCATAAAATATGATACTGATAATTTCATATGTGACATATATATTGCGTGTGATTATTATTGTTGTCACATTATATATTCAGGTCATTATTTCATGCAATAATGAAATTAAAAAAATATGTCATTAGAAATTTCTATTCAAGGTTTATTTTTAAAAATTCAAAATGATATGACAATATAAAATCATGTATTTCATAAATATTTTGGGTACAAGGATGTTTATAAAAGGTCTATGTGACAAAAGTTTTGGTCAAAACCAAACTTGAATGTGAAATGCAATAGAAGTTCATATATTTATATATATACAAACTCATATATATAAATACAATAGTAATGTGTATTTTAATTTAGTGACATGTTTTGAAAATTAAAATCTCGAGTGAAAGTATATATATACGTAAAGAATGATTATTTTTTTAAAAAATATATATGCTTGTACATTGTAAATATGGTAGTGAACTCACGAGTGAAACTAATAACTCAACAAGTTGGTAGGACCAAGATAGCCTTCAATGTTTCTAGTCGCTAAAAGCCACAATGTTTTGTTTTAAAAATCTCACATAGTAATTTCTAAAAATCATTGGATTAATTTTAATGTGATTTTTTTATGTAAGTAATTGCAAATGTGGTATGTTAGTTTAAACGGAAGTAATTTAAATTAAGTTTTTCAATTAATGTTTTGAAAATTATTTTAATGTTATCTTCAAAAGAAATTTTCAAAGTAATTATTAATGAAATATTTTCTAATTATTATTTAATTATTTTCCAAACTCGTTACTGGGAAATTTAATCCCCACCCATTGATTTAAAATTATTTTTCATTGGTATCTTAAATCTTCAAATCAGATGTCATCGCTTTTGGAGTTAGCATGTGTGGAAGCATAATAGGCTTGTGTTTCTATAGCATCCTTGTTAAATAATGAGTAATATATTTTCATATTTATTAATATTTATGAATTAAATATTAATTTTACTTTAAATGGGATTCTATGTTCGATGGCGTACCCGATACACAACAACAAGTTTCTTTGAAATCTTACATTGCACACAACATTGAGTTATACTGAAAAAATAATAATATAATAATATTATTTTAAATGGTAGTTAATGTCAACCCATTTTAATGTCAAGAATGAACATAACTAACTACAAAATTATTATACAAGTTTTTTAAATGTTTTTTCATTTATCCAATAAAATCTAGTGGATTAAAAAATGAATGAATCTAATTTTAAGCATGAATACTCAAATATTTTGTAAATGGTCGATTTACCACCTTGTGATGGGGAACACTTTTTAAATATAGTTTTGGTCAATTTTATATGTTATATTTGTCAAAATAACATTATTCATTATATTCAGGACATCAAAATTTACTTTGGGTAGATTCTTGGTATTTTTTTTTATAAAGTTCATTTTTTGATGAATAGTAAAAAATACTGTATTTTAATTCAAAGGTGTCATTTAATCAAAATTATTAAAATGAATATATTATATTTTAATTGGTTTTAAAGTGTAAATATAATATATTTTTACATTTTTTAATCTAATGTTGGTCATTTAAATTAATTTCACTTTGAAATTGGACATAAACAAGTATAAATCTTTTGATAGTTATTGTTTCTTAAAAACATGCTAATTGTTTGGAAATGGGAATTAATTTTAAATTAATTAATTGGATTATATTTTTCTAATTTGTTAAAATAGATATAATTTTTTAATTATAAATATCAAATATATCTTTGGCTGAATTTTTGGAATTTTTTTGAAAAACATCAATTTTTGTTGAATAGTTAAACTACTTAGTAGTAGTTAAAAAATCTGAAATTTTCATTTGAGTGAAATTTTACCACTTCTGTGAATTGAATTTTGAGAATCCGATATACATGGTTGTTATTAGTAAGTAAAATGTTGTTCAATAAGATGAAAATATTTTTTGGTGAACAGTGACTTTTGACTTTTATTTACCGCGGTTAAAGGTAAATTGGGTAATTCAAGGTAAAAATATTTTCATAATTATTCAACATTACCTTAAAAATTGTCCAAAACTTAATTTTTGAGTCATTTACGTCCACGGGAATCATTGGGATGATTTTGGGACCCCATTGAGCCACATGGGAGTGATAATGACAATTTATATTAATTAACATAAAATATAGGCAAAAATGACAAAAACAAATATCTTTTAGTAAATTAATTCTTATATAGTGTTATATAAGTAATATTTTTTAATATAAATATTAATTGGAAATATAAAAAGATTTAATAAATCATGGTATTTGTTTTATAATTTTTAGACATCAAATAATTTAAATTATTTATGACACAATAATGATGTAGTGTTTACCTTATTAATAAATCATTTAAATAAATAAGATTATAAATATTATAAAAACATCCAAAACATGTCCAATTATTACTTGATGATTTTATTTAGAATATGAGTCATCTTATATTATACTGTAATGTGTTTTGGACTTTTTTAAAATGAATATAAGTTTATAATAAAATAATGTTTTCACACTTTCCTAAAGAGCCCCTCCTCCCTCTTATAAAAGGAGACCACTTATAACCAATTCCTCACACCATTGAATCGTTTTGGTTCGTCCAAACTATAAACTATTAAGTTCATTACATCCCTCTCTTCCTCCTAAAGCCTTCCCTTTTGCATAAGTCTCTTTAATAAGTCCTTTTGGCTCAAACCACAGGAAGTTACCAAAATTGAAGGTAACGGTTTCTCTTAACTTCTTCACTTTTATTTTACTTCACCAAACCCTATATTATTTTATTCCTTTATATTACAACAACACCAGTATCATCAATATACATGGATGTTTTTATGATAATGATTCTAACTATACATACTCACACCTCCTTCTAATGGGTGAAAAACATAATGATCATGTGGATGGAAAACTAACGCCTCACGAAACAATGATTGTTCAATTACCTCATACCGCCTCTCATGGTGGCCATTGTGATGGACCTGTAATTATATATGATATATATTATATTTATTTTTTCTTTATTCATATAAATTTTTCTTTTATATCACACCTTTATGGTTTCCATTCTGGGTAAATGCGATAATTTCATTTGAGGAAGTGCGGACTACCGCCCCCCCCCCAACATGACATGACTCATTAATGCCATATGTGGGATGTATAAAGGATGAATTTAATGATATTATATATGATATTATATTTTAATTATAATATAATTACATATAATTATGTTTTCATTATATTAAAATATGAAATAGAAATGAAAGTTACGTTCATGTGTATGTACGGCTTAACGTCTCAATGAATGGTGCTTTTCATTTCTTATCTCCAAAAGTTATATTCTTTTATAAATACATATTTATACTAAATATATATTATATAAATGATATTTAAATAATTTATATCATTCAATAGATAATGTTCTGTTGACCACATGGACAAGTAGTAAATATAAGTTGTTCATTTTTTTACTCAAGTACCGAATATCGACCAAACGACCATCATTAACTTAAATGATTTCATAATGTTTCTTATATTGTAATAAGTGATATAAAAAGGATAATAAACTTGAAAAATTTTCTTAATCAAGTGGAAATTAACTTTATTTTATTATTCAGGATGAACTAGGAACAAACAAGTCAAGTCGGACACGATGTAAGGGATTTTCTTATCTCACTTTTCATTCTGTAAGATTTCCAATGTTCGCCACTTATTCATTTCATGTGGAGCATTGTGTACTGAAATTTGATATATTATCATGATTTAAATTATAGTCAAGTTATTATATGATTCATCTGGTGGTTATTAACGTTTTGTCATATGACTCTGTTGAATATAATGTGGTAAAGGGTTTCATCCCAATTTTTATTCCTGTGAGATTCATGCAATATTTTCCACTATTTCCCTTTGTGTAGTGTATATACTACACATTAATATACTCATTGTGTAATAAACATTCATTTATGAGTATTTACATCTTCATTTTAAAATCCTTATTTCATGTGCTTTTTGTTTCATGAGTTACCATATAGGTAAGGGAATTTCAAACTTCAATTTCCACTCACTGGGCTTTACACATACTTCATTGATTATTTTACTCCATGATTATCTGTGGAATTACTATTTATGGTTTTATAGTAATTTACTCTCCCCTTTCTATGGATATAAATTTGATACACATAATAACTCCATTGATAAATTCTCATGTCATCGATATGAACTTGATAAGAGTAATTTTTAACTCAATCTTCATTTATTGCGTGAAAAATCCAATTCATTGGTGTTGTTTTTACAAGAATATGTGTGAATTTACTATGATTTATTTACACTGTATATCCAATCATATGGAGTATATTTATATTTGTCACACATAATCATGTCCTTGATAGATCCTTAACCTAAATATATGATCTTTATAGAAGATTTCATCTCAATTAACATTACATTGAGAAATCTTTGTTGTTATACACCAATTAACTTTTATAGGGTGTATATAATGTACTTTGACATAGTATATCATGAATACCTTTATTCTCATGATATTATAAAATTTTTATTACCTCAATTATTTGTATTCAAGTGTCTCTCTTTTTGTTAAGAACTCTAACTAAAATATTATTTTAAATGTTTTAATGATTTATTCTTCTAAATATTTCACATTAATGTCTATGTATTCAAAATGGTGATTAGTATTTATTTATATGGAAATTATTGTTTTCAAATAATAATTCATTTAAAAGCATAAAAGTGGTATGAGACACATTGATTCAAAAATATATTTTTAAATGGTTTTGAAAATGATTTGATAAATCATTGTTTATTTCAATATAGTGATTTGATATATTGGAATGTGGAAATGTTATATTTCCTTTATAGTTGTGATATGTGTTATGATTATGTTATGGTTATTGGGTATTTTTTTACATATACTGGTGTTTCCGTGATAAACCTAGGGTGGGTGAGCCTGAGATAGATCTCCAATGCATTGGGTAACGTGATGGAGGTAAATGTTAATGTTTCTCCTAAAATATTTAGGGAATATACTATGATGGGTATTCCAAATGTTACTCCCTATGTAGCTGTGATAGGTACAATGTAAGAATGTTACGAATGCCATAAGATAACATTATGATTTATGATTTGTGTGTGTTCTTCATAAATATTATTACTTTGTAAGGAATGTTATGATTGAAAAGTATAGTTTCATTGATTTGTATTTATTGATGTGATCATATTTATTGTCATTATTTTATAACCATTACTGAGCTTTTTATGATCACCCCATGTTATGAAATGTTTTTCACAGGACATAAAGAATAAAAGGGTCAAGGATTAGATCAAGGAAAAGTCATGTTGTCTAAAACATGGAACTAGACATGTCTATTTTTTAAGAGTTTTTATTTTATGAAAAATTGATACTAGGTTGTAGTGTATACATGTAATATTTATGTTTTTGTGTAATAGTTATTACATAATTCTCTAAAACTATACACCATAAGAAACCCTTAATGTGAATTTTTTATTTAATTCAATATTATGTAATGTTTAAGGCCGAGTCCTTATAGTCAGTATCATAGGTCATTTTAGATAAATTTAGATGATAGGGTGTAATTTTAGCATAAGTGACATAACAATTATGGTTAACATAATAGAAATATTCATAGTTATTTTGGAACTGATAAATGGTTATTAAATTTTGGGGTGAAAAATGAATGGTATTAGATAACCTTTGAGGATAAATTAAGTTATGGTTATTTTTGAGGAATTTTTCTATTTTTTTTGAATGTTATGAAATTGTATAGTTTTTCAAAAAGGACAACAGGCATACTCTGTGACAACCCGTCATGTTAGAGAAGGTTAAGGGAATCGAACCCATAACAAAAGTGCGATTGGGATTTATCACCTACCACTGTACTATATGAAGTCCCCGATTAGTATGACTAATTCCTTATAGTTAAATGATTTTATTGATCAATAATAAGTTTATTTTGGATTATATGTTTTATCAAATGGGAATTCTTAGTATAGGAAAATGATTTTGTGATTAAGTGATAAAGGTTATTTTGGATGACATTCTCTCTTTTGAGAACACTATATGCTTAAGTAAAATAGAATACATTGGGATTTAAATTGTGGAGTAATGGTTGAAATATTATTTTGGAGGAATATGTGTTGATTTGGGTTCATTATAGAAATTATTATTTTATCATATAGAATATTTTATTAGGTTGATTACCCTTCTGTATGAGACTTTAAGAGTAGTCGATGTTTTTTGCGATAAATATTAAAATTTATTGTTGAATACTATGTGATTTGAATCCCTCTATGTTTTGTGTTTCAATAATAGTTTTGATTATTTGGATGAATTTTATGGAAAATTGTGTATTGAATGGTATTTCTTGAACTTTTGATACTTTTTTGAGTTATGATGATTAATAGTAGTGGTTTTTATAAAGGATAATTCTTTTGGGGGATTATATGATCTCGTACTAACCATTTTTTTAGTTAATATCTAAAGACAAGGGAAATATATAGATCATCTTTTGTGGATTATGTGATTCTCTCAAAGATGATTATAGAACTTTTAATTTGAAAAAGTCATCATGAATACTCAACATTTGGAGGAAATAAGAGTTTGTGTTAGAAATCAGGTAAAGGATGAAAGTCTACATGACAATTAAATATGCTTGATTATGTTTTTAATTAAACTCATAAATAGATTACTTAATGAAAAGTAATTTAAAAACAAAAACATTGTCTGTTAACTTTTCCTATTGGGGAAGCAAAGACTGTTTAACCCATCTCAGGTTTGTGATTTTCTGGTGGATAGCATTCTCCTAATCATGTTTTCTATCACTCCCCTTTAGAACATGATGGTTTGTTTTTTCTTACATATCCAGGTTTTCATGGAATCCTGGTATATATTATCTTGGGTGACCTTTTGACTTTTCCTTATTTTAATGTGATATATTTATTTACTCTTTTCCCAATGTGGGACATTCACTTAAGTTTCAATGCCTAGTTTTAAAATTGCGAGGATGAAATTTTGAAAAGGGTGAAGGATGTAACATTCCTGTTAAATAATAAGTAATATATTTTTATATTTATTAATATTTTTGATTTAAATATTAAATTTACTTAAAAGGGGATTCTATGTTTGATGGTGTACCTGATACACAACAACATGTTTCTTTGAAATCTTATGTTGCACACAACATTGAGTTATACTGAAAATATAATAATATAGTATTATTATTTTAAATGGAAGTTAATTTATATCCATTGTAATGGTGAGAATGAAGATAAATAATGAAAAAATTATTATACAGGTTTGTTAAATGTTTTTACATTTTTCCAATAAATGTTAGTGGCCTAAAATATGAATGAATCTAATTGTAAGCATCAATACTATAATATTTATTAAAAGGCCGATTTACTGCCTTTTGATGGGGAAACCGCTTTTAATCTAGTTTTGGTAAATTTTATATGTTCTATTTGACAATATAAATTTTTTCTTTAGATTTCGGACAACAAAATTTACTTTGGGTAGATTTTTGGTATTTTTCTGATAATGTTCAATTTTTTATGAATAGAGATAAATACTATATTTTAATTCAAAAGTGCTTATTATTCTAAATTATTTATATTATTAATTATATTATTAATTTGTTTTAATGTTTAATTAGATTTTATTTTTAAAATTTAATCCAATGTTGGTCATTGTAATTAATTTCACTTTGAAATTGGACATAAAAAGGTATCAATCTTTTGATAGTTATTGCTTCTTAGAAACACGCCATTTGTTTTCCAACATGAATTAATTTTAAATTAATTAATGTAACTTATATTTTTTGAAATTGGTAAAATAGAAATAATTTTTTTAATTCGGAATATCAAATATAGCTTAGGCTAAATTTTTGGTATTTTTCTGAAAAATATCAATTTTTTATGAATAGTGAAACCACATAGAAGTAGTAACAAAAATATAAATTTTTCATTTAAAAGAAATTTTACCGCCTATGTGAATTGAATTTAAAAAATCAGACATACATGGTTGTTATTAATAAATAAAATTTGGCTCAATAAGATGAAAATAATTTTTTTTGAATAGTAACTTTTGACTTTTATTTACTGTGGTTAAAATTAAATAGGGTAATTCAAGGTAAAAATAATATCATAATAATTCAAAATTACCTCAAAACTTTCCCAATCCTCATTTGTTGAGTCATTAATGACCATGATCATATTTGGGTCTGTTTTGGGACCCCATTGAGCCACTTGGGAGTGATAATGACAATTTGGATTAATTAACATAAAGAAAAGGAAAAAATGACAAAAACAAAAATCATTTGGTAAATTAATCTTAATATGTTGTTGTATATGTAATCACTCTAAATATAAATATTCATTGTAAATATAAAAATATTTCTAAGTTTAAAATTATATATAATTGAATTATAAATTAATTAGATGATGATAATAATAATGTATGATTAGTTTAAAAATTAAGATGAATAAAATAAAAAAATGATATATATATAAATTAATACAGTTGTAATTAGTTTAATTTTATAATATTTTGTTTATATTTTAAGCATTATATATATATATACAATAAAAATTAATAATTAATGGTTTAAAAAAAAATTAATTAAAAAAGATTAAAATATTTTAAAAAAATGATGAAAATTTTTTAGAGAAAAGAGTAGTGTCGTGTTTGATAGTTTTTAACAAATAATTTTTTTGGGATAGATTTTCGATGAAGGGGGACACGAGGCTTCCGCAAGGTCGATAGACGATGTAGTCCAGTTATCCAAGAGGGTCTATCATCATTGAGGTCATGACTAACCCCCAGTGTGGTGTCATCTGGCCGCTGGTGAGGAAGATCAGTTGGAGTTTTGGTCGATAGCAGGCACAGATCGATTGAAGTCAAAGGGTCCAGTTTGAGTCGGAATCATTTCTCCAACCATTTTTGTGTTGTAGTTATGGTTTTAATCTTCATTGAGGTTGTTTTATCCCATTTTTCTAGTTTTTATTGATCAAATCTCTTGAAATTGGCTAAAAATGACTTATTTTGTAGATTACTTAAAATTTATACCACTTATCGTCTGCTTAATTTCCTTTGGTGGTGTTTTGATTGCTGAATTTCGTTATATTATTTTTTTTATTTGATCATCTCTATTGGAAATATTATATATTTAAATGTTTAAAAATTTGTGAATCATCCATCACCATTTTTTTCTTTGGATCATGAAAACGTTAAATCCAATTCAAATATGTGCTGAATAAATAAATATATATTTTCACTTTCTAATTCTAGCACTGAAATTAATGGAAATTTATTGAATTCATTCATCATTAAATTTCTATTAGTTGTTTTTTTATATTTTAAAATACTGGTATTATAAACTGGAAATGATATGTGCATCATCTTTTTAATTCATTCGACTTCAACTTGTGGAAACACCCTGACAAAGCCGCTAATCAAATAAATTTATTCAGTATAAAATGAGTCAATCATTTTCAAAGGTAAATACATTATATTTTTTTATCCAGTTGGGGCGATATATGAATATTATATGTTATTATTTCAAAAAATTAATTTTAGTAAAACTAATAATTTCCAATTGAAACAATGAACCTAATATTCTTGCAACTAGTGAATTTATTTCATTTAATAGTGTGTTTGTCTCTACAATTAGTTTTAGTTGATAAATAGAGAGAGTGGTGCATGCCCATTTCAAGAAACTACACATTTGTTTCCAAAAGAGTGAATGGATCAACAATAAAGAATTTGTATGGGATATTTGTTTTAAAACTTATTTTCATTTTAATCTGTATATATTTATATATATATGTTAAAAGAGAAATAATCCTACTAAAATCAATTATAAATTTTTATTGTTAAAATTTGATGATGATTTTTTATTTTTGTAATTTAAATTAATGAAACCATCATTTTATTTACAATTCATGCATATTAGAGGAATAAAAATATTGTATAATTGTTTATATCATTCAACCAATTGATTAATTTTAAATATATTCTTATGCTTTCTTGTTTTATACATTCATAAAATACGAGTCCATGTTTTTAATTCATGAATTGAATTTGTGCGTTTTTGTTTAAATTTTTATGTTTGTACTATATATATATGTATATATATTTTGGGATATTTTTTTACACTTATAATAAATCATATAAATTGTTGACATGGGTATAAAATAAATGGGTACATATTAATCAAACACAAAAAAATAATTTATTCAATATTCGAGAACATTACCTTCTGACTTCACATATATGTTTTCGTATATATAAATTTACATATGTTATTATTAAAGTACGGTTCTTTAAAAATTATATATATATTTAAATATATCTTCATGAATGAGAGAATGAATATTAAATGCTTATGATAAATTCATGTGAGACATAAAAATTATATGTGATTATTATGATTATTACTTTATATATCTGTGTCATTATTTCATGTATAAAATTAATTAAACAAATATGTCATTGGAATGATTTATTCAAGATTTAGTTTTAAAAATGGTTGAATTTATAACAATATTAAATCATGTATTTCATAAAAAAAATTGGTACATGGATGTTTATGAAATTTTTATGTAACAAAAGTTTTGGTCAGAACCAAACATGAAAGTGAAATGTAATGGATGTTTATATATATATATATATAAACTCACAGATATAAATTTTATATCAATGATTATTTTATTTCACGGAAATGTTTTTAAAATTAAAATCTCCAGTGAAAGTATATATACGTAAAGAAAGAATAAATTTTTTTTAAAAAAATCAGTGCTTGAACATTGTAAATATGCCAGGCAACTAGAGAGTGATCCCAACCCATAAAAAAAATGGGTGGGCCCACAATAGCATTTAAATTTTCAAGATGTTACAAGCCACAATTTTTCATTTTTAAAAGATTTCATAGTGTTATCTAAAAATCACTAGATTACTTTTAAAGTGAATTTTTTACGTATGTAATTTCAAAAGTGTTATATAATTTTAAACATAAGTAATTTCAATTATTTTTTTCAAAGGGTTTTTTAAAACACATTTTAGGTTATATTCAAAAGAATTCATCAATGTTATTTTTAGATAATTATTTTCTACGTAGTATTTAAATAATTTTTAAACACCTTACAGGGCAATTGAATTCTCACCATTTTGTTTAAAAATGATATTCATTAGTATCTTAAATATTCATGTCATATGTCATCACTTTTGGAGTTAGCACGCATAGAAGCATAGTAGTAATGTGTTTTATTTTTGGTTTATCTATGATAAATGTAAGGTGTATTCTAATCCTCCAAATCCCAGACTAGTAAAAGGTCCTCCTTTGTGTAATATGTTGTGTAATTTTTTAGATCTTTTTTAATAAAAAATCACAGCATTTTTATGTAATGAGTCCGGAAACACATGCTCGGGGTGTCCCAACAATACCTTAATTGTAAATCATGTGATTCCTTTGAAAAATATTTGTTGTGTAAAACTATAAGTTGTTGAATCATTATTGAGACTATTGAAAAATTTCTCAAAATTATGAATTGAAATCCTCCCTGAGCTTTAAAAATTAATTTGTATATGTCTCTATCTTTTAATTTATCTTTGATGAATATTATTTCGTTTGTTAGAAAAGTCTTCATTTTGAAAAATTTTTGTTATAAATTAATCCCATAAAATAAAATTAATTTTTAAATGTGTGATTTATTATGATATTATCTTCCTTTCTAGTGGTTTATAATTATTCTATATTTTGTAAGATATGATTCCATATTAGATACGTTATATCTTAATTAACCCAGGAGTTTAATTGTGTCAATCATTTCCCATCCAATTGAAATCATATGTTTATTTTCATATTTTTGAGAAAATATTATATACCATTTATTGAATTGAAACTTTTTTATTCAAACAAAATTATAAGACATGCATTTATGTGAGTTGTGAAATGAAAAATCCTAATCTGGGATAATATTATCCCCTTATTTATTTCATTTTTGAATGAAGATAAAACTATTGGATGATTTCATTATTATAATATGTATTTATAAAACTCACACACTCATTGAGTTGTTTCTAATTAATTTAAGTGATATTTATCTGGGACTTTTCAGCCAATAGTAATGATTAGTTTGGATGTATTAGTTAAATGAATGTTAGTGTGTGTTTAATTCAATTCAGGATCATTCTAAATAAATAATTATTGTATTATAAGAATTAATATTTCAAAACATCTACTTTATTTCAAGATATATTTTCTACTTTACTCTAATAATATTTTTATTTTTAGAAAAAATTATTTTTAGTATTATGATATTATATTTTTAATTATTTGAAAAATTATAAAAAAATTTTTTAATTAAATTTATTAATAATAAAGAATATTATTTTTATTTATTTTAATATTAATTCTATTAAAAATTAATTTATTTTATTGGAAAAGAATCATTTTCATATTATTTTTTAACAATTTAATATTCATATTTTCTTGATGCGTATAACCATCCCATAAACGGGTCTAGATTTTTCTCATTCAAGACATACTGGTTTAGTTTTTTATAATGGAAATGATAACATCACGTGTACTTATATAAAATAAAAATATTTCAACATGTGTTTTGGGGATTTGAACATCCAGCTAAGTTATCATACATCACTGATGACCAACCAAAAAACAAAGGATGATAAAAAATTTAGGGGTAGATGACCGAAAGGTAATCTATTACGCATCTAAAATGTTACACATTCATGATTTGAAATACTCATATAGGGCCAATGGTCAAGAGAGAAGCGTATATTTAATGTATACCAAGTGCTCTAGACTATCTCACATAATGGTGATCATCATTCACGGGGGAGATTACATCTCCCCTTTTTTCGTTATGTTAATCAATAAATGAAATGGTCTATTTAGTTCTTGATTTTTCAATATTTCAGGGGTAATTTTATTTTTCTAGGAGGATTAAATTAATTTTTCCTATTTACAATCACATGTTCACATCATATTTAAAATTAATTATATTCAATAAATGTGATTGATACAATTTTCATTTAAAATTGTTTTGTATCCTCTATTTTTAAACATAATATTTCAAGATCAATAGGTGAGATTGATTAGGGATAATTTTCATCAACATTAAATATCAAAATGATGGAATATTTCAGTAAGATTTATTCAAACTCTAATTTTTAAAATCCCATTTATTTTTTGTGTTCATAGAGTTGAGAACTCAAAAAATCGACAAAATATGTGTTTTTATCTCATCGAGAGGGATATTGAACCAACTATTTTCCACGGTTGTGAAATCAATTAAAAAAATTTTGGATGAAGAAACATATTTATCCTTATTAGTATAAATCATTTATCTATTTATCATGATCTTTTTTATTCAATATTTTTTCCCTTCTTGATTAAAATATTATCTAAATAATATTATTCTATAATAAATCATCATTGTTTTCCATTTAATGATTAAAAAAAGAAGAAAATGAAAAAAAAAATCCACTATTTGAAGTGTATTTTTGATAAAAATTTGTTACAAAACCTTCCCTTGGTTTTGATTCCCTGTGGACACTGTGTTTTTTTCTAGTAGTATTTTGTAACTAATTAGAATAATCACATATTAATGACATTCATGTCAAAAAACATAACAATATTATAAAATTTTAAAGAAATTAATTGAGAAAAATTCTATATTCTTGGTATGAGAGTTTTAAAAAGATTTTTCATATTCTATGTATGAATCCAGGTCAATTTCCCCATCAATTTTCACTGATGTTGTTCAGTTAGATGCGCCGAAAGATCATCACATAGTAGTGGTTAATAATGATAACACTTGGAGATATACACACCAAGTGTTTTAGATCAATTGGTTCTAGAAGTATTATGGATCCATTTAAATTGCAATCAAAGAATTATAGTTGATGGATGCAGAGACAAATTTTAGTTCAATGCATGCTTGTAAGGAACAGTAGATTTTTTAAAATGTGGTGATACTGCATGGAGAAGTGAGAAAGTGGTTCATCTTGTTCCTTGATTATCACACAGAGTTAGTAGTATCATGGGAGAAGCTACTTGACCAATTTAGTGTCATTTTTCATTTTTTAATCACAAGGCAACAAGATGTATGGAGATTCTTTCCCTTTGATAAGGGACCTTTGGAGTGCAAGATTTTGGAATCCATTATAGGTCCCTTATGTGATATGATTTAGACCGATTGACGGATGTTCAGACCAGAGTGAAGAATATCTAGGATAATTTGTTCCTAGAGATCTAGTTCCAAATTAAACTATTTTTTTAATGATTTATCTCAAGGTGTTGGTGAGATTAGAGGTTATAGATAGGAAGATTGATAGGACTGGATGGTCAATATAGGGGATTCATTATGATTCCCCACAAATAAGAGCTATGGTATGGGGTACCCAGTTGTCTAAAAAAATACTACTTCTAGTCATTTGTGTGTTGGTCCCATCCCACATCATCTCGTATCTATAGGGGGAGATGATCATATACATATGAGAAAGTTTCAAATGCATGTTTTTCTTGGGGAGGCTAAGATCATTAGCCTATAGTGTTCTTAACCTCTCAAAGTAGTCAACATGTGCTTAGTTTTCTAGTTCATGATCCCGCTGTTGAGGTAGTTTCAGTCGAGATAATTGTTATAGGGTGATCTAGTTTAGGATCATTAGAGAGGAGATAATATATATAGATAATAACCCCGAGATTCTCATCATCCCTCGAGCATAGATCATGATGATGTAGGTAGTCATTAGTGGTGTTTGAGAGGTCATGGATAAGGTTGTGGAAAGATTCATGTTGTAATATATCCTGTATAAGGTGATCCAGAAGTCATTTGAGGTACTATTTTCTTATTTTCTGCTTGGGTACATTAATTTTTAGATCTATTATTTACACAATAATTTGTATAACATTCCATCTTCCATGATTTGGGAGTTAAGTTAGGTATGATTCTAGTGCACTTGATGTTGACTATGCAAGTTAGAGGTCCATTTATCTTATATGATGTACGTCGTGATTTTGAGCTAGTGGTTGAAAATCACCACACATGGGGATACTTATTATGTTTACAAATGTAGCCATATGATATCACATTGGGAATGGATTGGTTTTATTTGGTGTAGGGTATCAAGGATTTCTTCAGAAGGCATGCTATGAACTATGATGCAGATAGAGATCCAATGTTTTTTTAGTGAGAAAGGTCCTTGGATGGGTTAGAGGTGTGTTTCATCCATATCATCATTTATGGTTGTGATGATTCTGAGCTCAATGGATGATTAGTAGTTTATGTTTTCCATGGTTTTGGAAGAGTACCCTTTTAATTTTGTAGAGGGAGTTGAATAATTACCCCCTCAAAATGATATTGTGTTTAGGATAGAGCTATATCCAGGAATGTATATTATTTTAATTTATCCATATATGGTGGAAAAATTGTAGTTGAAAGTTCAATGTCTATAACTTGATGATCTATTTTAGAATGGTTTTGTTAATTTGAGTGTGTCACATTAGGGTGAACCATTTTTGTGTGTGAATAAGGATGATGGCTATTTGCCGCTTGTGTATTGATTATTACTTCTTGAACCAGTGATAGGGAATAACCACTACCATATTCCATGGATTCGTGACTTATTTGTTCAACAAAATGGATAATGATGGTTCTAAAACACCAATTTTTGGTCTATACATATTCAAATGTGAGTAAACCATGAGAACATTCACAAGACAACTTCATGTTCTCATCACGGTCATTATGAGTTCTTTGTAAAGTCATTCAATGTGATGAATTATCCAGCTATATTCTTGGGGTTACTAAATTCAGTGTTCATAGAGTTTATGGATATGTTCATGGGGATTTTTATCAATGAAATATTTGTTTACACTTTGTAAAAGAAAGTGTTTATGAGAATGTACATGCTGTTTTGGGAGTTCATCGTCATGAATAATTGTTCGCAACTATTTCCAAGTGTGAGTGTTGGGATTGTGATGTCTATTTTATGCACCATGTGGTATCCCAATAGGGATTATATATGGATCCTTCAAATATAGATATATTAGTGTGTTGGGTTTCCTCTAAGAAAGTGGTATAGATATAGATATTCCATGGTCATATAGGCTATTATAGGAGGTTCATAGACGATTTATATTAAGATACTACTTCTCTATCATCCTTGACTTGGATGGATCAGGTATTCTTGAGTACTTAGTAGTTTTAGGAATATTTTGAGGACCTAAAAGGTAATTGTTTATATGATTCATTTTGTGGTTTTCAAATATACATATATTAGTTTTATGTTTTTCATTTATCATGGCATATATTCTGATGTATTAGAGATAAATTATTTCTTATGGGTCTCTATAGTCACATCTCAATGTTCTTACCCATTCCACCCATGGATTTCAGTTTATTATATGTGTTAGATTAAAATATATAGAAACATTACCTCGCCAGTGAGCACATTTGGTTTTTACCAACCATTAGTGTTGTGTGTATGTTTTCTCCCAACGTGAATTTAATTTTTTCCAGCATCAATGGATATAATTCTTGCAGGATTACAACTTTGATATTTCATATAGACAATGAAATTGAATTGTTGTAGTTGACGTATGAAGTAGGATGTCTTCTAATGATTCCATGCATGAGGTTGAGGATTCCCAAATATTAATGCATAAAATGTCAGGGATGCATCTAGATATAGGAGTCGATGGGTGAAGATGATCTCTTTTCAAGATGACATTGAAATTATTTTTAGTGAATCATGTGGAGGATTCTAGGTTGGGGGATTCTGAATGTGAGGTCTTGAGAGACCAAGTTGTTTTTAGCAATGCCCTAGATGGTTGTTTTGTGAATATAAATCACTTAGTGTTAATTCAGGGACGGAATTTTGTTTCTTCAGTAATGTGTGAGATGATTTTTTGGGAGTTCCATATTTCACCTTTTTTAGTATACATCAATATGAAAAATATGTACTGAGAATTGAGAGGTTAGTTTTGGTGGCCTAGGAGGAATAATGTAGTTGTAGAGTTTTCATCCCATGTTTGGTCTTCCAGAAGGTAATGGTAAATCACCATGTGCCCAATGGTTTTTTTGGTGGTTAGGTGTTCCCAAGTGGAACTAGAAGGACTTCTCAAGAGACATCATTAATTATTTACTGTGAGCTCCAGGAGGTTAGGATTCTATATGGGAGATAATAGATCATTTTACGAAATTATCCAATTTTATAGAAATCATGTAGTTGACCTCAGTAGAGGTTTTATTGAGTATGAATATGGAAGAGGTGGTGTAATTACATGGTATCCCGAGGAAAATCATTTCAGGTTGATATTATCATTGTACTTATAGGAAGTAAAGAGGGGTATAACGATCATTTTGTTCTTAGTTATGCCTTACCGGTTATCTTCATCTACAGATGGATGATCAGTTATATTGGACCATTTAGAGTCTTTAAGACATGTTCTAATCCTATGTCCTAGATTTTTGATGTTTTTAGATAAGGAACCTTCCCTTGATTGAGTTTTCATATAATAATAGTTTCTACTCTACCATTGGTTTAGAGTAATTTTAAGCTCTTTACAACCAAAATTTTCATTCTCTGTTGTGTGGGACTGGGGTAAGAGAGGAAAATTACATTGTTTAAATTAACACATAATACAATAAATATGGTTTATGTAATTTTTGAGAGGATGAAATCATTGAAGGATCACCGAAAATACTATTTAAATCATTGAAGGAGACACTTGTAGTATGAAGTTGGAGACCAAATGTTTCTAAAGGTCAATCCCCCTAAAAAGTAGTGAGAGTATGGTCTTGGGAGTTAACTTTATCACTAATTGTTTTTATTTTGATGAAATGGTTCAAGTTGGAGTTGGAGTTTATCAGATAGAACTTCCTCCATTTATGATACAAATAGAAGATGTTTTCTATGTTTCACAACTCTTTCTTTATCTTTGTAATGACTCTCATTTCAAAGAATTTTTCATTATCAATGTTAATGATGAAAAATCCTTCAATGAGGGGCCTGTAGAGATCCTAGACCACCATGAGAAGTTATTTTGTGGGCATAAAAATCCCTAGGTTAATGTATTGTGGATTTATTGTTGTGTGGAGTAGAGTATATGAAAACATGATTCATAGATGTGCACTAATTACCCCAAGCTATTTGGATTTTATCTATCCCTTATAATTACATTGCTCCCATATTGATGTGGAACTTTATAAATTATGAAATGAATTCCAATGTTTTCATATTGTGGATTTACTCTATTTTGGGAGTTTGGAACCCTATGAGAGTGTTTAAGAGAATTTTGTTGTTATTTTATTGTTTTGCGCTTGTTCATATATTGAGGTGTTGTAGCTTTTATTATGGAAATATATTTGAGAGATAACTTGTTGGATGGTAGTTATGGAAACCCTACATTTATATTTCACTCTTTTATTGTTTTGAATTATCAAGTAAAATAATTTTTTTAGTGGTATATAATTTATGGGCCTAGATTAGTGTGGTCTAACCCTTTCTGTGTTAGGAGGCTAGTGGAGATTAGAGTAGGCTTGAAAAAAGTTTGGTGGTCCTAGCTGCAAATCTGGAAACTATGGGACAACCTATCTTTTACAATTTACAAACCATGTAATTATGGTTGAATATTTATTAAGTAAAATTATTAGGATATAATAAGACAAATAAATATTCAATGTCAAATAATAAAAAGACAGTAATTTTTTCAGAAAATATCAAACGCCAACATTTACATGATGCGTAAATAGATTATTTGTTATATAGATTTCCAGTGATGTATATCACTAAAGGTTTCAACCACTTGGTTTCTTTCACAAATTATATGGTTTTAGAGCTTCCTCAAATTTTCTAGTTACTAGAAACTCCATTTCTTAGAATTTAGATATCCCTTAAACAAGGGATTGACTCTAGTATTATGTCTTCGATCTGTGGTGACCCATGTTGACCAATGGTGAATTATTCATTCGATTTCGAGTAAGTTCAATAGGATTGATCTTATTTTTCTTCATGTTTTTCATCGCAGGATTTGGAGTTGGATATTTTTTGTTTTTAATGTGGTTTATATTGGTTGATGTTGGTGGGGTTATACCACATCCTCATTTGATTCATGCAGTTCTTAATGGAGTATGGGTCAATGATCCTCAACGTGGTCTATTATAATGTAAGGAACACTGACTTCGTCGGAGGTAGGGTATTTTTTTCTTATTTATCTATTTCCTATGTAACAATAAATCGACCATTCTTTATCCCTTTGGATGGAAAGGAAATTTACCTAATAATTATTTTACCATTTTAATAAAATTGGTTTCGAATCACATGTTGGTGATATAGATACTTTATACTGTGATAAAACTCTTGCTAAATTTTTTTATAGATAGTGTGATATCTACCCTTTTCTTTTTCACCATTTTTTATGTATTTGGAAGCTTTTGAAATTATTTAAACAATATAAATTTCAAATTAATTAATAATTAATTAAATTAATGAATTAAAGAGTTATGATTGAAATATTTTGGTCGAAGTAATTTGATTATAATCAACTTAAAGAAATGGAATGTTTAATTAAAATTGATCCTCTGAATGATTTAATTAATTGAAAAATATTTTTTATCATGTTAATGATTATTGAATAATTAATTAATGGAACATTTATGTTTTTTAATTTCAAATCATGTTGAACAATGACTATATGTTTGGAGGCATGCTAAAAAAATTGTTCAATTAATTTGTGATCTCTTGTTACAGACTGATGCCTTAGATTTCCCACAGTGTGAACCTATTAATTATTTAACCCATTGATTAATGGTGGAATAATTTTCATTAGTAGATAAATATTACTTTTAGGTCATGGGTTTCCCATTTGATTGAGAATGTTGACTTCGTTGAGTTGGAGTCATGAGATCTCATTTTCATGAGAAGAATGAATGAATTTTTTGAGGGCCTAATTACCTTGTTGATCACTTATTTTTCCTTACTTCTTTGTGATGTCATTTGGATATGGTCTTTATGCTATGAGCTAGATAAAAATGACACTAGGATGGATGGTGTGGGGTGTGGAGGCCTAAATGAGATGTGACCTTTGTATTTCCATGTCTGGGATGGATGATATGATATATGCGGGATGTAAGTCTTAGATGATGTTGAATTTTTTAATTCCTTTAATTGTGATATGAATCAGTATATGCATGTGGGTTTAAGGGTGGAACCGAAGTTTATAGAATAAGTTAAATATGAGATTTCCCATTTATTTTATTCTAAGAGATAGAATGTTCTCTTATGAATCTATTTAATGGCTAATGACCTAGTTTCTTATTTTATCTACATTCAATTCCCCATTTCATGAGGCATTTAGAGGTTCTTTTTTCATTTACCCTATATGTGGTAGATTAGGATTGGATTACTAGAGTACGTAGATATGGGATGATTATAATAGTGAATAAATAATTATTTTCCCATGGTTTTTGGTTGAATAAGGAATGAAAATTATATATATATATATGTGTGTAAATATTGATAAACCATGGACTTGGATTGGATTATTCTTGGAGATCATGCCCTCTTCTCTAATGATTAATGTAATTAAACATAATCAAATTTGGAATAATATTTTTCTAATTAATGGATAATGATTAAATTAAAAGAAGGAATTGGTACATAGTAAAAAATGAATTTAAAGAATCGATTTTAATTATTGTTTACTTATATGATATATAGTCTTAGCTGTGGTAACATTGAGTCTGAGTGACGTTATCTATATTTCTTTATTAATCATTGTTAGGCCGATAGTCTGGTTTTTAGATATATTTTATCATGTATAATCTATGATTCCACACTCTACCACTACATTTTTGATTAAGTACGATGAAACCCAATGGACTATATTGGGGTGTTTTCAACAATATCTTAATGGGAGGCGGAATGGTTGATTTACCCTTCTATACACAATCTTTTCTCTTGGTAGATAATTCAGATAGTATGCAACATGGTTAGTTTTCCCATATATGTGTGTAGATGGTTTTTATTTTTGTTGGTTATTTCACACAAATATATTACTATAAATAGTTTATTATTATAGGTTAGATATGTATAGGCTATTATGTCTTGAGGTACATACTTGGTGTATCAGATATAATTTATTTTGGTATAATACTTGTCATTTGATATACATTATACAGGTTTTGGTGGCTTCCATAATTTTTTAATGATATTTGGATATATAAATGGGATGATGTGATAATGTGATGCACATTTAAATTTTTGTAATGCCTTTCCCAGGTGTATTTGGGGAGGTTTAATATTGGGAACATATAATCAATATGTGAGATGTTGTGGTAGAGTGAAAAACCTATAAGGAATCACGAGTAGGGTACCCTTGATGTTTCATTATTATAATATATAATCTATTGTATGTATACATGGTGAGATATATCTATAGTGTGGTTGGGAACATTGTATACAAGTTTAACTGATGAGTTTATTTGACTATTATCCAGTATTATTTAACAATATTTCTTTATCTTTTTCACAAGAGACTATGTGGAGGATAATAAAGAGTATAATCTTATTATAAACCAATTTATATATAATTTTTTCAGGATATTTATATCATGTTGGGGATCACACTTGATATTACAAGCCTGGGGTTTAGTCAGAGTTGATTGTGCATCATGGTCACAATGTTCTTTACTTTATTTTGGTACCTATATTCATCCTTTAGGTTTTTAATGATTTTGGAATTATAATTTTTCAATTTAAAATTCTATTATATATATGTTCTAGTGGTTGTTGATTATTATATCCTTCTTATATCTCTCTTCCATATGTTTCTCTTAGAGGATAATTTGTTTTTCATATGAATGTTTAATATACCATCGATGCTAATTTCCATATTGGGCCTACTAGAGGAAGGACCCGGATAGTAACCATATCTACACCCTCATTACTATGTCTTTGTTGGGAGGGGGTTGTGAGAACATTAGTGAAGTAAAAATAAAAGTGAAATTGAGAAAATAATAGGGAATAATTTTTATCCCAAAATAAGAGAAAAGAAAGTACAATATAACACGTACAACAAATATAGGAAGATGAAATTGGGGAACTTCTTTTATAGTAGTGGAATGTGATACTGGTATGTAAGATATTATAATAAATCTTGGAACAATCGTTATGAGGTGAAGCCTCAAACTCTCAACACTAATGAAAAAGGGAAGATCGTGCTGCCACAACCTACAGTTCAATACTTCAAGTGTGGACAACATAAGCACTTTTCAAATTAACTTATAAATAAAAATATGAAGGATGGAATACACCATAAACCTCATCATAGGACAAGGGATAAATTTAGGAATTTTATATAATGATAGAATAACCAAAGTATCCAAATGATGTGGCTTAATGTACACTAGTTGTTCTCTCAAAGATAGAAAGTACATTATTTAATTATGGTTCTAATAATTCATTTATTTCATCTATGCTTGAAAAAAATATATAATAATCCAAAAACTTACTGGAAGTTGGGATTTCATTCAAGACTCTTAGAGATATTAGCCTTTAATCAAAAATGTATACAAACTATAGTATTAACTTTGTCTAGAATAATATAATTAAAAATCTAGTAGTCATTCCCATTGTGGAATTTGGCACTATAATAGGGATTCCGTGGATCTCAACATATAATTCCTAGATCAACTAGTAGAGAATCGAAATTTTAATAGTATTGAATGGAAAACCTATCTTTATTTTCCATAGAGTGTTACCCCATCCTTAGTTTTGTCTACAAGCACGTCCAATAGCCTTCATTATGGAGATCATCAGAGAATAGGGATATGTAAGTAAAGAAAAAAATCAATATCTTTTGTTAAATTGATATGTTTTATCAATTGTTTCTAATTAGAGGGAATTTGTTCTATTTTTAAAGAATAAATATGGATAAATGTAGGTACACATATATTATAGATAACATAACAAGATCATCGTGAAGAAAAAGGACCCCATCCCAAAGGATGATTATTTATTTGACTTTCCTTATAGGGATAATCTATTTTACAAGGCTGACCGTCCATTTTGGTATCATCAATTGAGTCTAAATAAAGATGGTATCCTAAATACAACCATCTGAATAAGATATGGGCATTTTTATTTTGTCGTTTTGACCTATGGTGTGGCTTATTCAACTAATACTTTTACGGATTTGATGAATATAGATTCTAAATACTACCTTGATAAATTCATGGATGTTTTTATTGATTATATTATGATATATTATAAAATTCATTATGATAAAGAGGATCATCAAATGGTTATATTAAAAGCTACGAGGATGTAGAAGTTTTATGGGATATTCAGAAAATATGAATTCTTGTAACAAAAAGTGTCATTATTGGGGGACATTGTAACAATCGAAGGAGTCTCAATTAACCCTACCAAGAACAAAGTTGTAGAGGAGTGTCCTTATCCAAAAATAGTTACTAGGAATCATAATTTCCATGGTTTATAAAGATACTATTTTAGGTTTATGAAAAACAATTCATGGATTTTTAATTCAAAAAACCATGTTAACGCGTTGGGGAGCTATGTTCATCTAGACCAATGAGTGCGAATAAATTTTCCAAGAACTAAAGAAGAGATTTACTACTACAACTATTTTATCTCCACCATATATTAGTGAAGAATTTTTAATTTATAAATATTCATATCTAAAATGGATTAGGTGTGTCCTCCTGAAAATAAAATTGGTGATCACTTATCCATATTGACATTCAAAATCCTCACTTGTAGAATTTTACTACACATGGCTTGGAGTTAGTTGTACAAGTTTTTTCATTGAATATATTGATGAACTATCATTATTGAGAGAAATGTGATATATACATAGACCACCATAGTTTTAAGAATATAGTCATGTAAATGAATTCAACATGAGACAATGTAGATGACTGGAGATTCTAAAAGACAATGACTATTCATTTCATTATCACACAAAAGAGGAAAAAAACATTGCTCATGCATTATGTAGAAATGAAATTGTATTGTCTTAAATGATGAAGATTCAAGGAGATCCATTCTTCATGATTATAATAATTTCATAGATGTGAGTCATAAGTGAATGAATGTCATTAATATTTACTGAAATTATTTCTCAACAATCATTACCGAAGATGATCTATAGAGCTCAAAGAGATTATCCTTTGATAGAAATGATGATAGAGGATATTAAGAATGTAATTTATCTTGGGTAAAATATTTATCAAGATGATGAAATGAATTTTCATACAAGGATAGGTGTCCCATTTATCTCAGATATTGAGGAACTGATGGCTGAAGCGCATAGATTGACATAATCCAATGATCAAAAATAAATTCTGTTGAAGTCATAAACATTATACGAATAAAAGATTGATTTTTAGTATATAATATCACACTTAATCTAATAAATAATCTAAATTAACTATTTAAAAACTTGAGGAATTAGTGATAACATGATCAATGTAATTTAAAGGTGTATGGGACAAACACCTCTCATTCGTCACTTTATCATTAAACAATAGCATGAACTAAAAAACTAAAATGGAAATAAATATATCTATTAATTAGATGATATGTAGATATCAAAATTTCTTTAATTACATTGGTGAGAGAATGATACAAGACCTAGATCATGTGTAAGAGAATATTGAAATAGGTCATTCAATCAGAAAATATACAAAACATGATCAGTGTCAGAATAAAATCTATGATGATAACTGATAATGGGAGTTGTAGATTTATATTGAAAGAAAAGATGTTTCCTTTAAATATCAATATTTTAGAATGTCATATAGTTTGAAATGAAAGGTAATATTAGCCCTATATACATTGGACCCTATGCAAATGTTGATTGCAAGGCAGTAGTGGCCTATTGACATGAACATCCACCAAATTTGGGTCAAGGTCATCACGTAATATATGTATCTCTCTTGATAATGAAGATAAATGATCCCTCATGTGTATAGATTCAAAAGGTGAAACAAAAAAAACATGAACTCTTGTTTGAGGAGATTCTGGTAATGATTTTGTATGGTAGAGAAAAATTTCTACACAAAAATAATACTCACATTATTAATGTTTTTTAGATGGACCATTTGAATTTATTGGTGGCATAGTAACCTGTGGAAATAATGAAACATAATTACCCTCAAATATTTTCAATTTAGAATACTATTTGAAAATTTAGTGCAGAAATTTCTAATGTGGGTAGAGTGTAATGACTGAATATTTTAAAATGATATTTGTTTCCCAAGAAAATTTCTAATATATTATATAATTTTATACACTCAAATAATACAGAGTAATGAACAGAAAATTATATCACTAATAAATATCATTACATTAGTCAAATATAAAACCAATGAAAATTCCAAATGTTACAACTGGACAAAATATATAAAATAAAAAAGATAGAATGGGGAAAAAATTGATCACACAAACTTGTTAGAATCATTTCAACCATGTAAAACTATATATAAATGAAACAAAATATTAGTAACACAATTAACATATAACAAAATTAAAATATAACCTTTGTAGGGATTGTATTGAAAATTGAGTGAAATAATGAAGTGGAGTTTATAGGGAGCAATGTGACAATTGAGTTAGAGATACAAATGTTGGTAAAATAGAATTATTGGTCAATATAACCATTGACCTATTTGACCATTGGGATCTATAAAAATTGGTAATAATTATTCTCCAATAATTAGTGTTTATAAGTGTTATTAATAAAGGATAATAGAAGTAGAAAAGGGAAATGATGGCCTTAACTAGTAATACATTCCTTTCGAAGCTGATTTGACAAAACATGGGAGGGAGGTAGCATCGTTGGGGTTAAAAGATGACCAAGACTATGGAAATATTCTACAAGTGAGTCTTTATTGTAATCTTCAACAGGATATGTTCAATTTAATGGATATTAAAACTCAATGAACATTATCCAAGCCATAACATGTATCTACCACATCCGTACACCATACCCTTAAGGCCCAAGTGGGTATAATAAGTGTTTTCATCTTCAACTCACAATTACATAATTTTTAATTTCATTTGTATAAATAATTTCTTTCCATCAATAAAATTTTTAGAATGAATTTGTTCAATAAAACATATGTGTATGTATGACCAATTTCAATAATTGATTATTGTATAAAATCAAACATAATTGTTTTTAAGAGACTAAACAAACTTTAAAAAAAAACTCAGGTATTAAAAATAATATTTTTTTAATTATGTATACCTTTTAATTAGTCATATTTATAGAAATGTTAAACTAATATTATAATAGTGTAAGAATTTTTTATAATTATCATATATTTATCTATTTATTTAAAACTATTATTTTCCAATAAATAAATATTTTTACTCATAAAAGTTAAAATTTTGTTACCTACAAAATTATTTGGAAAAAATAAATAATATATTTGAAATCATGAATGTGTAATTTTCTTCACAGTGATTTTTTTGAGAACATTGAAAAAAAAAATTTCGATGAATAATAAAAATCATTTTTTGGTGTTTAGGTTTGTTCTCTAAATTCGTATTAATTTCATAATTATGTAATAATTAATTAACCTCTATATATCATGTAGAATATGTTTTTTATTAATATTTATTATTTTACTATCTTTTAATCAGTTTTTAAACCTATAACTAAATTTCCTATGTGTTAAAGTGAAAAAATATTTTTAAAATTATTATTTTGGATATGATATAATTTTACAGGCCCAAATAAGTATTAAATAATTGTGTTAAATTACAATGAATTAAAATATCATAAAATATGTCTCAAATTTCAAAAACTATGAGAATAAACCACGGGTAAGAAAATGGTTTTTCATTTTCTCCAACATAAACTTCCAATATCTATATTTGGAATTTTTTAAATAATTATTCCTCTTTTTCTATAAATACCCACCAATTTCACATTTACCATAACTTTAAATCCATATTCAATAATGTTATAGTCATTTTATTCTCTCAAATACCACCAAGGTTTCCATAATCCCTTACATATCTATCACCTTGATTTAGGTGAAACTATTCTTGGTATGGGAGTTATTATTATATTATTTAACATTCAAGTAACTTTTTTTTTAGTATGCCTTACAATGAGTATGTTACATTCCTTAATCATGCTAAATTCATACCCTTACTACCAAGATAATATTTCTTCAATGGTATACCATAATTATCTATTGTTCTACCCTTTTCCAAATCATTATTTTATACTCATCATGAATCATAATTTAATTCTAAAATTTCTCTATTTTACAAAATAAATTAACATATTTTAGATACCCAAACAGTTTTTTCATCCATGTTTATTCACCTAGATGATAATCAATTTTATTGATTCTTGGTTTTTCACCTATTAAACCCATATTACTTTTTTCGTTTTTCAAAAATGATTTTATGGTAAAGCATTTAAGTACATATGTACCTTATGATTTTATATAGAACCCATAAAATATTTTCATTAGGTTATTGACAAAATGTTTTATTACGATAATTGTGGCTCACATGAAATTAATTCATGTGAAGGGTGTTCCTAGATAGTGCCCCAAAATATTGAGTAATAAATTTAACCTCTATAGATGATAGGTTTTATGATAAAATTATGAACAACATTTTGAATTTTCCTTTATGAAACCTTGTTGATGAACAATGGTGATATAATTATGATTGCTTTAGTTTTAGGTTGTACCCACACTTCAATGTTATGAATAATATTCCTTTTATTATAATATTCCTCATTTTCTCTTTATCATCTCACAATTTCATGCATCATTTTTTTATTAATATTCCTTGTGATAACATGCTAAAAGTATCCTTTACTTCTTCTATAACAGGTTTTCATACATACCCATTTTCTATGATATATGGATCCAAGATATGAGTATTTGTAAAATTAACAATTTTTTAACCCATGAAGATTAATTTTGAATGTATTAGATGAATTTTTTATTTTTTATATTATTATATTTCTAATTTCAATGATTATAGGCCAATTGTTGATACAGGTTCTTTTAAGATCTATTCCCATGAAAAAAAATTTACCCATATTAGAAGGGGTAAATATCTAGTAAAAATAAGTCAATGAAAATTTCTAGATGTGTCCTATATCTATGTTTATTACATTCTAATTACTATAAGATACCTATATACATTTAGAAAAACTATTTCTATTGGTCAATGGATATAGACATTTATTCTACAAGTTTATTCTCATTAAATAAGGTTGATGGTTTTATCCTTTTGTAATTACATAGATCTTCATAAGATAATGACAACTGAAAATAATTTCATATTCCTATCACATAAAAAGAAAGTTTAGGTAATGAATATAATGATTCATGAAGGAGATATGTGTTGTAAATGGTGATTGTAATTATCCTTGAGGAGAAATCTTATGTATCATGTTAGCTTAGGAATAACAACCCATTTATTACATGTTTTGTAGTTTGAGGTCATGTGATATGACCCATCCATGAAATCTATAATCCTATGGTATGGAAGATGTGCTATGCATTTCAATGTAATGTATGTAGTAAATCTTTGATTAATATAACTTGAAATTTTTGAGTTTGACAGTTATTCATGAGCATTGATTTATGGTTTATTTTGGAGACTGATCTAGATTATGGTGTTTTATAAACCAAGAGAAAAATATCAACTTAGGATATTTTTGGAAACCCATATGGTAATCTCAACCAAATGCATATGTGGAACCCAAGAGGATTATTTTGACTCTAGGTATATGTATTGGGATTATATATGTATTCTACCAATATATGAAATATTTCTTTGAATGGGTCAACGCAGTTTTTATCGTAGTTAGTGGAGAAATTCTTCCAAGGTGGAATCTCAAATTTTTGGAAGGAATTTTATTTCAAAAAGTTTGGAGTTCAATGTGATCAGGTAGGGTTAAATAAATTACAACATTTAAATGATTCTTGTTTTTGTATGGGTGATGTGAGAATACCTTCATCAAAAAGAATTGTGAGAGTCATAAGTGATTGGGATTCAAGAGATTTATACAGGAAGGGTTTTTTGAGATTCATCCATGAAAGAGAATCATGGGTGACATTCACAAAAGTTCTTCATATAAGTAATTTTGTAAAGAAATTCAAACGAGTTTCCCTTGAAGACCATTATTTAGAAGTCATCTCAAAATTACATTATGTTGAATTCATCTATAAAGGAGATTTATAGTAAACATATGCATGGTTATCATATTGGGAAGACATTAAATTTATTGTATTACGTGGTGTCCACTATCTATCTTTAACATCGATTTCGGAAAAAATAGTGTATTTTGCAATGTTGTGAAAAAAATAAAATTATTAATAAATGTATAACCTCACGAAAGATCCAAAATTTATCAATAGTGTATAACCCTTCCAATTATGACTCCTCATCTCAATAAATAAATTTATTATTGAATATTAATAGGTAACACCCCAACGATAATGTCACGGTATATCCAAACATAAAATATATTCATAGTCACAATGTGTTAAAGTACATAACGGATTTGGGCCACAACATCATGAATTATAGTAGAACATGTAGGAAATACATGAACCAAAAATAGGTTCCATTTATTTTTTATCAATATGAATAGTTACTATAATAAAATTTATCACATTTGTTATGTGTGAATTGGGATAGCCTATATTGAAAATAAGTGATAATATAGTATTATTTAATATTAATTATTATTTGGTGAAGTTAATTCGACCTTATAATATTTTTCGTGAAATTGATATATTTAATGGACACTCATTCAAATGAATTACCAATATAATATTTAAGTCCTAGAATGTTAAAAAATTTCACTCTATTAGTTTTAAATATCTCTTATGAATTCACATGAGAAAAAAAGAAATTTATGATAAAATTTAAATGTACATTTAGTCAGGAACTGAAATTACCTTTATAATTATAATTTATTTATAGATTTTATAAATAATATTATTTCCTAAAATTCTTTTGAAATTCTAATATAATATTTATTCAATTAACAAAATTTTTTAAAAAATTATATAAAAAATATTTAAAGTGATATAATTTAAGTGATTTAAGAAATTCAATAAATTTTTAATATTAATAAAAAATATTATTATTGTGTAAAGTATTTATAATCAAAATAAAAAAAATCTATATATGTATTTAAAGTCATATTAAATAAAAAATCTCATAATTATTAGTAATATTAAATTAAGAAAATAATATTTTATTAAATTTAAAAACTAACTGAAATATTTAATATGAAAAAGGGTGTAATATATATTAATTTAGTGGAATCAAGCTTCATTTATGGTACTATTGTTACATTATATGTAAAATTATAACTCTTTATGAGTGAATAATATGTTACTGTAATAAATGATTAGAAAGATTAAATAAGTGTTTAGACCAGAAAATAAGGCTTATACGACCACAAAAACATAGAAAAATTTAATTTTTTTATATTTTAATTATAACCTACTATAGGTGAAAATATATGAACATTTGGAATAATTTTTTCTTCTAGATAATGAATTTATTATAATTAATATTTTATGAAATTTCGAAAGATCCCCTCACATCAATTATTAATGGACAACCGTTCCCCGACATCGTTAAAAAAATATTGAAAAACATTGCATGACCTAGTAAAGATCATTCCTTTTATCAACATTATTATCTATTTTTTATAGATGATGGTTTACCTAAAAGTCAAACATTAGTTTCATTAAAAAAGTATCTGAAAAATGCCTCCCAAAGAAGAGGTTCTTTTCTTACCAGACCTCTTTTAGCTTATTTCTTCTTCATCCTCATATAAATATATAATTTTTTTATAAAATAATACATTTTTTATCCTAAATATAATAAATAGTTATAATTGTTATGAAACCATCATTTCCCTCCCTTTTCCAAATCCTGTGGGAAGCGAATGTATCGCTTGTGCGTACGTGTGACTTACCATCTCCATAAGAAGATAAAATTCATTTTCATCACTATATTTTATTAATGGTTATTATTAATGGTTTAATGAATATATATGATAATTATTTGATTTTTATACCTACATGATGATAAAATCATTTACACCTTCATGCCTTAAAATTTTGTGAGGAACAGTTACATCACATGTGTGTTCATGTGACTATAACATCCACAAAGTGATATAGTATTTTTTCCATTTATATTTTACATGGATGGTAATAAGGGTGGATTTAAAGAATAAATAATGAAAGTGACCAGTTGGATAAATGTATCAGTGAGAGTGGGAGAGGTGAATCGGTGATACCCTTTTTTTTATGTTTCTTTTCAATTGGAACAATATTCCCCTACTACTAGAGATTTCAATTCACTAATAAAATAAAACTCAACACACATCCACAGGAAAACAAATATTTAAAAGGATTACTATTGAGTAAGAATATTTATGTCCTTGGTATGATTTTTAAATGATTCATCACCATAAAATCCACTAAAAACAATCCTTGGATTACAATGAGTAGGAAGTACCCTCACTCTCATGTACCACTATAAAACAATCCAACAGGTGAATGTGTACCCTCTTAGCACAATAGGGTAATATAGTTTTTTCATAACAAATAATGTATCCTAGGCTTCTTTTCAATTCAATAAATATATTAAATTGAAATAAATTCATCAATTCTTTACATATAAGAACAATAATTACTTTATAGGACATTAATAATGAAATAAGCCTAAATGCCATGTCTGTTTTTCCTAGTCTAATTCTCTGAGTACAATTATTTCAATACAATTATTCAGGTCTAATTTTTCTGATAGAATGAAATACAAATGAATAAGCTCTACTTCAATTCATGAATACAATGCTTTATCAGTCCGAGAAACCCAATACGAAGATACCCATTATGTAAATCACATAGCCAATTAATTAATCCAAATACCAAAATCATCCAAATTAAATTAACAAAATGAATATGATGATTCAATGAATATGATAAATCCTAAGTACAATGATCAACCGAATATAGTCATTACAATATTTATTCTTCTATTTCAATTTTTTCTTGTCAGATTGACTTTAATATAAGAAAAAATGGTACCACCTTCTCTCTCAAAAAACTCAAAGCTTCTCAATCAAATAAAATGAACAATACTTTGTCATGACACAAGTACAATATACTTCATGCCTTTTATAGGTGACTATAACAACCCATACTTTACATACATTGTTTTTAATTCAGAATTGAAGCACACTTATTACAACATATAACAAAACCAAGAATGTACCGTATAGGTATAGTGTCTTTAGAAACTGGGAAACATAAACAACTGGTTCATAAAGCATCTACTTTGCCTCCCATTTATTTCATTATATCTAGAGTCCCTTTTTGGCATATTCTACTTAATAAACTTCTCCCTGACCTGGGGAAATAAAACATTCAAAAGGGTGAGATCAAATGCTCAGTAAGGGTAAACAAAATAAATATCAATCACATCATATACATAAGAACATAACTTTTGGAAATCTTAACCTGCAAAAGTGCTCATAATATCATAACATGGGATAAATCATAGAAGTGAAATGTTATCCCAATAATCATAACATAAAACATGAATATTTGTGGCATATACACATAATCATAGAGAATCATTTCTTATTAGTCAAGACTCATTGCCAAGACTATCTTAGTGGACAAAGTCCATTTCTGAACTGAGTCACCCTCGTTTCAGTCCTGTTTCACTGAACCGGTATAACCTACCATTCCAGCCATGTCTATCTCATGAGATATAAAATCTTTACCCAATGCATTGTATGGAGATATAGGTCCCACCCATCTCCTAATGATACCATTCTTATTTGTACCACAAAATCATAAATCACACATCATTGCATAACCCATGTAGTAAAAATGGTATTCTTAAACAACATGACATCATATAACAATTCATATAAGATAAAAGAAATCATAAAAATATTTCCTTCACAACATAATCAAATCCATGTAATAATAGTGACAGAAACAGAACCCTATATTATCTTAGATGGAAAATAATTTTGATAAAACACTTAAACACCATTCATGAGGAAAATATCCTTTCTACTTCAAAAACATTTTCATTTTTTAACATGCCATACAATTTTAAACTAAAATAAGTTGATTAAAAATAAAATTGAAAACTTGTAAAGTAATCTTCTTGGAAATAATGTTTTAAAAATCCATTCATGCGGTATAAGTTAAAAAAACATTCTTCTCGTACCTTTTTTGGAAAAGTCAAAAAATACCTCGTACGAAAAACGACAAAAGATTCCTTTCATATCCTTTACTAAAAACTCACTGAAGGGTAAAATTGGATTTAAAAAATTGTAGGTGGATGGAAATAATATTACATATTGAGAAAACATGGATGTGGATGATAAAATACACCCCATTAAATACCAATGTATAAACAATCTCGGATAAAAATGAGATTGTGACATTTCCCTTACCTTTGGTCCGATATACTTTGTACGTGTCCGAACCTCCTGTATAATGATTTAAATAAGGTTATTGACTTATTACAGAATCATACTTATCTTTATGATATCATATATGGTCATATTCTTATCTTATTATTAGTAATATTTCATTACTACTTGTTATTCAGGTGTTTATTACTTTTTGTTCTTATGCGTGTTTTGTCAAATAAATTGTTATTCTTCTATTTAGTTTATAGATAACACATTTACATAATGTTATTAGTGTATTATATATCTTATTCATTCATTCAATTCATTTATATAATCATTATGAAATGAATATCATGTAGAACGAGTCGCATCACATCGTGGAGACGGTATTCCGTACGTACGCACGAATGATGATATCATTCCTATGATCATGGAATTGTATTGGAGTGTATTTATACTATTTTAGAATCAATATCACTTTATAATAGTCATATATAGTCATTATTTACACCATTATACCCATCCAAGTATGGTGGTGGTTGAAAATAGATTACACCATGGCGTGGAGACGGTATTCCGTACGTACGCACGCGCAGTGATTTCTTTTTCCGTAGGATGGATAGATGGCGAAATAGGGTTGTTTCATACTTATAATAACATATCAGTATATAATTGATACTGATGTTATTACTTCATAATGAAACAACTAAAGAAGAAGAAGTGGAAGAACAAATGAAGATGAAAGAATCTGTAACGGACATTACCTCTTCTTTGAAGTGCTTCTTTGAGACCTCCTTTTAGGGCACTAAAATATGTCTTTGAAGAAGACCAGAACCTCTAGGATGTTTCTAGGGAAGTGGAGAGAATAAATTTCCTTGGGTTGGCCGAGCTTGAAGGCTCAATGTGGTGTGAGGAAGAGGGGGAGGAGGTTCCCTTTTATAAGGGAGGAGAGGGGAACCTTTGGAATAACTAAAAATATTATTTTATTATAAAGTCAAGTTCGGTTTTAAATAGATAAAAATTGATTTATTTCTAGGATAAGGCGGGGATGGGTCGAAATCCTATCATCCAATATAATTTAGGCAAGTTTAGGTCATTATATTAACCTTATCTTTTAGTTTTAACTCATAGTTAATTAGATTGACATTTACCATGTCACTTTGTATTTTTATATTATATAGTTAATAAACATACCATATACATCCAAGAGACCCCCATGTTTTGTTTTATTAATATATATAACCTTATCTAAGTCATTTGGCCTAACCATAGATTTTTATGAATAAAATAACAATTAATAATATAATATGTTTTTTTTAAAACTATTTTATGTCAATTTTGACACTATTCAATAGTTGAATTTTTTGACACTTATAACATAATGATTACTTCGAGAAAAGTTAATTAAAGAAATCCTAAGATGTCATATTAACAAAGCAAATTAGTGGAATTCATAAAAAGTGTCAAATTAAATTTATTTTGGTGTTTATAACATCAATTATTTCAATATTTCATTAATAAGATAATTACTACATCATCGTTGTGTCATAAATAAATTAAATTATTTAATGTCTAAAAATTACATATAAAATACCATTATGTAGGAAATATTTTTAGATTTATAATGAATATTTATAGTCGAATTTATCTTGTGTATAACCCCATATTAAAAATGATTTACTTATTATACTTTGATTTTAACTATTTTAACCCTTCTTTAAATAAATTAATAATAAATGTCCTAATCTACTCCAAGTGGGCCTAAATGGTCATATTTTATTCCTATGTTTGTTTTTGGTCAAATTAAACTTATCTAATAGAATAGGACATGTGTTAGGGTAATAATAATATCTTTTTTACCCTTAATTACCCTATTTACTTTTAACCGTGGTAAATAAAAGTAAAAAGTTACTATTCGCCAAAAATTATTTTCATCACATTGAACAACATTTTACATACTGAAATCAACCGTGTCTCTCAAATTTTTGAAATTCCACTCACAGAAGAAGTAAAATTAAGTTTTATGAAAAATTCAGTTTTTTAACTACCACTTAGTGGTTTCACTATTCATCAAAAATTGAAAGTTTTCAGAAAAATACCAAAATTTCACCCTAGGCTAATTTCGATATTATGAATCCAAAAATGAAGTCCATTTTGATAAATAAAATTTATAATATTTCAAAAAGCAGTTATTACTATTCATAACAGCTATTTTTAATAATATTTTAATAGCATATCATTGTTTAATTAAACTCGGTATTGCGTACGACGCAAGCTATCGAGGAAGGTTGCGATTTCATGAAAATCAAACCAAGCAAGTGTTGTGTGTAGAAAAAGATTCCTTTGATGATTTATATAACATAGAAGTATCAGGTGTTACATTCTACCCCCCTTAAAATGAATTTCTCCCTCGAAATTCGTCACTTTTTAACAAACAGATGAGGATACCTCTCCCTCATCATATCCTCAAGCACCCATGTAGCTTCTTATAATTGGTGGTTCCTCCATAAAACTTTCACCAATCGAGTGTTCTTGCTTCGTAGGACATTTTCACTACGATCCAGAATCTCTATCGGTTGTTCTTCATAAGAAAGATCTTGCTCCAGCAGTACAACTTCTAAGGTGAGTACATGTGAAGGATCGAGTATGTACTTTCTCAAGAGAGATACATGGAACACATCGTGATCTTGAGAGAGGTTCGGTGGAAGCGCCAATCAGTAAGCTACCTTCCCAACACGATCCAGTATTACGAAAGGACCGATATATCTAGGGTTTAACTTCCCCTTTATTCCAAATCTCATAACCCTCTTCGAGGGAGATATTCGTAAGAACACTTTATCACCCACTTCAAACTCTAGGTCTTTTCTTCGGTTGTAGGCATAACTTTTCTATCGACTCTGAGCTGCTCTTATGTGTTGTTGAATAGATCTGACCTTTTCTGCCATTTCATCAACGAGATCAGGTCCTAATAGCTTTCTTTCCCCAACTTCATCCCAGCAAGTTGGAGTCCTACATTTCTTTCCATAGAGAGCTTCATAAGGAGCCATCTGAATACTGGAGTGAAATCTATTATTATAAGAAAATTCCACCAAAGGTAGGTGTTGATCCCAACCACCTTTGAAATCCATAGAGCAAGCTCTCAACATATCTTCTAGAGTTTGAATTGTTCTCTTAGACTGACCGTCTGTCTGAGGATGATAAGCAGTGTTGAAACTCAACTCTGTATCCAGAGTATGCTGAAGAATTCACCAGAACTTTGAGGTAAACCTCGGATCTCGACCAGATATAACAGAAAGTGGTACTCCATGCAATCTTACCACTTCCGTTACATATATCCTGGCAAGCTGATCCAGAGAGAAATCCTCTCTAAAAGCAATGAAGTGTGCAGACATTGTAAGACGATCAACTATGACCCAGATAGCATTATTGCCTTTGAATGTTTTTGGAAGTCCTGTGACAAAGTCCATAGTGATGTTTTCCCATTTCCATTCGAGTATGGGTAATGGTTGTAACATCCCCTTAGACATCTGTCTCTCAGCTTTAACTTGTTGACAAACCAAGCATCGAGAGACATATTCAGCAACATCTCTTTTCATGCCATCCAACCAGAAGTAATCTTTCAGGTCCCTATACATCTTCGTGATTCCAGGACGAATAGAGAATGAAGAACTATGAACCTCATCCAGCAGCTCCTTATTTATGTCGGGGATGGGAGGAACACAAACCCGATTCCCGAACATTATTATCCCATCACAATCAATGTTGAATTCAGGAACATTTCTCACCTTCTTTTGTAACTCGACATCTTCTTTATGTGCCTCTTTAATCATCACATGTATAGATGGTTGAACATTCATTTGAGAAAGATACGATTTTTCCCCTTCCATTATAATTCCATGATCCATCCTTTGTAAATCCATAAATATTGGATCTTTTGTGATCCTCATCATGGATAAACTAGCATGGTCTTGTCGACTTAATGCATCTTCCACCTTGTTTGCTTTCCCAGGGTGGTAATGGATTGAGCAGTCATAATCCTTAATCAGCTCCAACCATCTTCTTTGGCGCATATGCAGCTCCTTTTGTGTGAAAATATAATTCAAACTTTTATGATCAGTATAATTGTCACACCTTTCTCCATAAAGATAATGCCTCCAAATCTTTAATGCAAAGATTACCGAAGCTAACTTCAAATCATGAGTTGGGTAATTTTTCTCATGTATTTTCAACTGTCATGAGGCATAAGCTATCACCATATCATTTTGCAAAAGAACACACCCCAATCCCTTCTTGGATGCATTATTATAGATCACAAACTTTTCTCCACTATAAGGCAGTGTGAGCACAGGTGCACTGAATAACCTTCTTTTCAACTCCTTGAAATTCTCTTCACATTCCTCTGTCCATACAAACTTAACTCCTTTCCGAGTCAACAGGGTGAGTGGATTAGATAATCGTGAAAAATATTTCACAAAACGTCGATAATATCCAGCCAAACCAAGAAAACTTCAGATCTCAGTTACTGTTTTTTGTCTCGACCATCTTTCGATAACCTCTGTTTTTGCTGGATCCATAGATACCCCTTCTTTTGAGATTATACGACCCAAAAATGCAACTTTTTGAATCCAAAATTCACACTTGGTAAATTTGGCATAAAGATTATCCTTTCTCAGGGTCTTCAATATAATTCTCAAGTGATCTTCATGTTCTTCCTTGCTCTTTGAATAGACAAGAATATCATCTATAAAGACTACCAAAAACTGATTGATATAGTCTCTAAAGACTCTATTCATTAGATCCGTGAAGATAGCAGGGGCATTAGTAAGACCAAATGGCATCACTATAAATTCATAGTTTCCATACCTTGTATGGAAAGCCGTCTTTGGTATATCCTCCCTTTTGACCCTAAATTAATGATACCCTGAATGAAGATCAATCTTGGAAAAGTATTGAGCTCCGTGTAGTTGGTCAAATAGGTCATCAATGCATGGGAGAGGATATTTGTTCATGATAGTTACCTTGTTATGTTGTCGATGATAAATGCAGAGTCTTATTGATCCATCTTTCTTCTTAACAAACAGAACAGGTGCTCCCCAAGGTGACGCACTAGGGCGTATGAACCCCTCATCAATATTCTTTTGGAGTTGCTTCCTCAATTCATGCAACTCAATTGGGGCCATTCTATAAGGTGTCTTTGAAATAGGCAAAGCACCCGGTACGAGTTCTATTGAAAACTCAACTTCACGATTCGGTGGAAGACCCGGTAATTCATCCGGAAAGACAACATCAAACCCCCGTACAATGGGTATATTCTTAGTCGTGAGTTTCCCACCAACCATTTGAGATAAATAACCTTCATTTAGTGGAATCAATACCCAAAAAATGGAAGAAATTTCCACTGGAAGGTTATGTTCATCCTTGCATCGATAGACGATCATAGATTGATCTGGAATATGAAATGTGACTTCCCTTCTTTGGAAATTGATATGAGCTCCATGTAGAGAAACCTAATCCATGCCAAGAATCACATCAAATTCCACTATAGGAAGGATCACAAGATTTGCAGGAAGCACTTTCCCACAAACTTCAATCAGAGAAGAATTATAAAATTTTGATGTGACTTTTGTGCCATTATGTGTTGTCACAGCTAACTCAACATCTAATTGTTGAGGTAATACGGTGATACCCTTAGAAAATTCTTCAGAAATAAAGGAGTGGGAGCATCCAGAATCAAATAAAACATTTTCTACTTTAGAGTGGATGGTAAGTGTACCATTCACCACATCGTTATCGTACTCAACATCACTGATAGAAATTGCATGTGACTTTCCTTTGTCTTTAGCCTTAATAGTTTGTTGAAGTTGACCATCACCATCAACCCATGGATTAGGGCATTTATTGGAATAATGTCCCATCTCCTTGAACATGAAACATTGAAGTGTAGTAGGGTCATTCTGTGTATCCCTTCCTTTGTTTTCTTCATTATACATCTTCTTCCCATCATTGCGGCATTCAAATGCTCGATGACCTTCCTTTCCACATTTGAAACATTTACTTGTCCCTTTAAGACAACTCCCTCCATGTTTCTTTCCACACTTTGAACATAAGGGAAAGCTCATCTTCATTTCAGTGTGCTCTTTAGATTTTCCTTTGAATTCCATTTTCCTCTTCTTATCAAACCCATATGACTGATGGGTTACTCCAATCTCCATCTCAACTTTGAGAGCACATCGAATGATTTCCTCGTAGATATTGAAGTCCCTTATGGCTAAGGCCATTCGAAGACTTGGTTTCAATCCACTAAATAATCCATCGATCTTACTCTTAGGTTGGATAATAATACCAGAAGCGTACCTTGCAAGTCGTGTAAAATATGCTTCATAGGTACCAACCGATTCATCATACTTTTTCTTCAGTTGAAGAAACTCTTTCTCAATCTTTGTTCGGAGAATACAAGGGAAGTACATATTGAAAAATAAGTTCTTGAACTCGTCCCATTCCATGGACTCAATTTCCTCCCTCTGCCTCATATTCTTAAAAAGATTCCACCATTGATCAGCATCACCTTACAAATGATACACTGCTAAGATGTCTTTATCATGCTCAGAACATTGAAGAACTGAAAATATCTTTTCAGTAGTACTAATCCATTATTCAGAAACTAATGTATCATTAGAGCCGCTGAATGAAGGAGGATGCTGTCTCATGAAGTATTCAATAGAATGTTTCTCCTTCCTTTTCTCGTTTGGAAGTCCTTCATGATTCATAGCTTGAGAAAGTTGTGTGAGCATGGCTAAAATATTTTTCATTCCAGCTCCCATAACATTTCGTTGCTCAGGGGGACAATCATTGCATTGCTCGTCGCATTCCGCATTAACACGGTTCATTCGGGTTCCAGCCATTGACTAAAACCAAGAAGAATAGTGTGATCAACACTAATTATAATAAGAAAATCACATAATCAATAATAAAATTTCAATCATAAGGTCTTATCCTAGCTTATTCATGGCCATTTCTAAAACACTAAGATTGTGTTCTATGCTTAGACTTATCCTTAGGGTTCTTACTAAGGCATTCACATCCTTGTTTCCAAAGGTTGACTATACCTTTCCTCTGATACCAACTATAACGACCCATACTTTACATACATAGTTTTTTCTTCAGAATTGAAGCACGCTTATTACAACATATAACAAAACCATGAAAGGACCGTATAGGTATAGTGTCTTTGGAAACTGGGAAACATAAACAACTAGTTCATAAAGCATCTACTTTGCCTCCCATTTATTTCATCATATCTAGAGTCTCTTTTTGGCATATTCTACTTAATAACCTTCTTCCTGACCTGGGGAAATAAACCATACAAAAGGGTGAGCTCAAATTCTCAGTAAGGGTAAACAAAAGAAATATCAATCACATCATATACATAAGAACATGACTTTTGGAAATCATAACCTGCAAAAGTGATCATAATATTGTAACATGGGATAAATCATAGAAGTGAAATGTAATCCCAATAATCATAACATAAAACATAAAACTTTGTGGCATACACACATAATCAGAGAGAATCATTTCTTATTAGTCAAGACTTATTGCCAAGACTATCTTAGTGGACAAAGTCCATTTCTGAACCGAGTCACCCTCGTTTCAGTCCTGTTTCACTGAACCGGTATAACCTACCATTCCAGCCATGTCTATCTCATGAGATATAAAATCTTTACCCAATGCATTGGAGGGAAATATAGGTCCCACCCACCTCATAATGATACCATTCTTATGTGTTCCACAAAATCATAAATCATACATCATTGCATAACCCATGTAGTAAAAATGGGATTCTTAAACAACATGACATTATAAAACAATTCATATAAGATAAAGGAATTCATAAAAATATTTCCATCACAACATAATCAAATCCATGTAATAATAGGGATAGAAACAGAACCCTATATTATCATAGATGGAAAATAATTTTGATAAAACACTTGAACTCCATTCTTGAAGAAAATATCCTTTCTACTTGAAAAACATTTTTCCTTTCTTAACATGTAATACAATTTTAAACTAAAAGAAGTTGATTAAAAATAAACATGAAAAATTGTGATGTAAGATACTTGGAAATAATTTTTTAAAAATCCATTCATGCCGTATAAGTTAAAAAAAACATTCTTCTCGTACCTTTGTCGGAAAATTCAAAAAGTACCTCGTACGAAAAACGACAAAAGATTCCTTCCATATCCTTTACTAAAAACTCACCAAAGGGTAATATTGGATTTAAAAAATTTTAGGTGGATGGAAATAATATTACATATTTAGGAAACATGGATGTGGATGATAAAATACACCCCAGTAAATACCAAAGTATAAACAATCTCGGATAAAAATGAGATTGTGATATTTCCCTTACCTTTGGTCCGATATGCTTTGTATGTGTTCGAACCTCTGGTATAATGATTTAAATAATGTTATTGACTTATTACAGAATCATACTTATTTTTATGATATCATATATGGTAATATTCTTAGCTTATTATTAGTAATATTTCATTACTACTTGTTATTCGGGTGTTTATTACCTTTTGTTCTTATGCGTGTTTTGTCGAATAAATTATTATTCTTATCTTTAGGTTATAGATACCACATTTCCAGAATGGTATTAGTGTATTATATATCATATTAATTCATTCAATTCATTTATATAATCATTATGAAATGAAGATCATGTAGAACGAGTCGCATCACATCGTGGAGACAGTATTCTGTACGTACGCACGAATGATGATATCATCTCTATGATCGTGGAACTGTATTGGAGTGTATGTATACTATTTCAGAATCAATGTCACTTTATTATAGTCATATATAGTCATTATTTACACCCTTATTCCCAACCAAGTAAGGTGGTGGTGGAAAATAGATTACACCACGGTGTGGAGACGGTATTCCGTACGTACGCACGCGCAGTGATTTAATTTTCCATAGGATGGATAAATGGTGAAATAGGGTTGTTTCATACTTATAATAACATATCAGTATATAAGTGGTACTTATTTTATTACTTCATAATGAATCAACTAAAGAAGAAGCAATGGAAGAAGAAATAAAGATGAAAGAATCGGTAACGAACATTACCTCTTCTTTGAAGTGCATCTTTGAGACCTCCTTTTAGGGCACTAAAATAGGTATTTGAAGAAGACCAGAACCTCCAAGATATTTCTAGGGAAGTGGAGAGAAGAAATTGGTAGGGTTTGGCCGAGCATGAAGGCTCAATGTGGTGTGAGGAAGAGGGGAAGAGGTGCCCTTTTATAAGGGAGGAGAGAGGCACCTTTGGAATAACTAAAAATATTATTTTATTATAAAGTCATGTTCGGTTTTAAATAGCTCCAAATTGATTTATTTTTAGGATAAGGTGGGTATGGGTCGAAATACCCTCATCCAATAGAATTTAGACATGTTTAGGTCATTATATTAACCTTATCTTTTAGTTTTAACTCTTAGTTAATTAGATTGACATTTACCATGTCACTTTGTATTTTTATATTATATAGTTAATAAACATACCATATACATCCAAGAGACCCCCAAGATGTGTTTTTATAATATATATAACCTTATCTAAGTCATTTTGCCGAACCATAGATTTTTAGGAATAAAATAACAATTAATAATATAATATTTGTTTTAAAAACTATTTTATGTCAATTTTGACACTATTCAATAGTTGATTTTTTTGAAACTCATAACAGAATGATTACTTCGAAAAACATTTATTAAATCAATCCTAACATGAAATATTAAGCTATAAAATTAGTGGAATTCATAAAAACTGTCAAATTACATTTATTTTGGTGTTTATAACATCAATTATGTCAATATTTCATTAATAAGATAATTACTGCATCATATTTGTGTCATAAATAAATTAAATTATTTAATGTCTAAAAATTACAAATAAAATACCATTATGTAGTAAATCCTTTTATCTTTCTAATGAATACTTATAGTATAATTTATCTTATGTATAACCCCATATTAAAAATGATTTACTTATTACACTTTGATGTTAACTATTTTAACCCTTCTTTAAATAAATTAATAATAAATGTCCTAATCTAATCCAAGTGGGCCTAAATGGTCATATTTTATTCCTAAGTTTGTTTTTGGTCGAATTAAACTTATCCAATAGAATTATTACATGTGTTAAGGTAATAATAATATCATTTTTACCCTTAATTACCCTATTTACTTTTAACCGTGGTAAATAAAAGTAAAAAGATACTATTCACCAAAAATTATTTTCATCTCATTGAACAACATTTTACTTACTGACATAAACCGTGTCTCTCGTATTTTTGATATTCCACTCACAGAAGCGGTAAAATTAAGTTTTATGAAAAATTCAGTTTTTTAACTACCACTTACTGGTTTCACTATTCATCAAAAATTGAAAGTTTTCAGAAAAATACCAAAATTTCACCCTAGGCTAATTTTGATATTACAAATCCAAAAATGAAGTCCATTTTGACAAAATAAAATTTATAAAATTTCAAAAAGTGGTTATTACTATTCATAACGACTATATTTAATAATATTTTAATAGCATATCATTGTTTAGTGAAACTCGGTATTGCGTACGACGCAAGCTATCGAGGAAGGTCGTGATTTCATGCAAATAAATCCAAGAAAGTATTGTGTGTAGAAAATGATTCCTTTGATGATTTATATAACATAAAAGTCTCGGGTTTTACAGTGACCCAAAATATGTTTTGGAGGGAATACCAAAACACATTCCTGCTCACTTAAATTAACCAAAATCAGAATTTCTATTGAAATCTCAGAGAAATAATGTCTTCGTGAATAATTCTCGATTCTTCTCAAAACATCCAAAATTTATAACACTTCTTATTCAAATTCCTATTTCAATCGTTAATAAAATTATAAATAATTATAGATACAATTCTCTGAACATATAAGACTAATTATCTCAGGATTATTTCTTCAAAAAAAGGTCTATACTATTTGAAAAAAATCTATACAGAAATTAATTTTTCCAAAAACACTCTTTCGAATGAAAGAACCCCCCTTTGAAAATTCAGTCACTAGTCTCATTCTCTTTTCTTTTATCGTTACCTATTTAGGAAAACACATCATATCCATATATTAACATCATTCACCAATATATGGTTGTATCGTGATTTTGTTCATGACATTGATTTCATTGAGGATTGAGTTTAGCATCACCTGATTCCAATTGGAATGTCTTGTAACTTTCCATTCATTCCTGGTTCTTTCTATTCATCTCAACCCAAGCATGATCTTTTATTAAAACAAATGATATGGAAAAAATCATCTTGAATAAAATCATTTCTAGTTATGATCATTGAGGTTATGATTATTCTAGTTATGGTCAAATATAATATGAAAAAATGATTTTCCCTAATAGGATAAAATAAAATCTTATATGTTTGATCTACCAAGATACGATAAAAAACAATATGATAATTATGATCTACCTAAACATGATAAAAAACAATATAATAATGGAAATATTCTCGAATAGGATAGAAAATAATCTAAATGTTATTCATTTTCCATCGACACCATATATTTTCTTTTCTTCTACCCGAATATGATTGTTTTGAAAAACAATTGGTGTCTCATATTCCATCAGCAACACCTCTTCCATCAGCACCCCTTCAATCGACATCACTTTCCATCATCATCACCTTTTCCATCCATATCACCCTTTTTATCAACACCCCTTTTTCCTTCATCACCACCTTCATCAACACCACCTTTCCATTGATACCACTTTCACTGGCACCACCTTTAAATCATAACAACATTGATTGTTTTGAAACACAATCGGCACCGCCTCTTCAATATGGATACAATAGTTTTATAATTGTTTTGAAAAAAAATTGATACAACTTCTTTCTCTCTGCCATCCAGATATGATAAATCTAAATATGATTATTTTCTGATTGTTTTAAACAATAATCGGTACCACTTATTTCTATCTGCCATATGAATATGATAAATCTGAAAACACTTCATTTTTTATTGTTTTGAAAAAATATATGAATTCAATTCTTTTACTGATAATTTTGAAAGTCAATTTGAATATGATTCATTTTTTGTTGGAAAAAACTCTTTCACTACCCTTTCCTCCTATCATGGTTGAACCAAAAGTTATCAATACAACTCATAATTTATATTAAAAAAATACTATAAATTATCTTTAAAATTGAGTCAATCATAGTTATATTGAATCTAATTCCTCAACAAAACAAACACCTCTTTCTCATTGTATTCAGAGTGAATCTGGTGCCCGTCTACTTCTGGTAATATTTTTTCACTTCTAAACATGCTTTTTCTAATTACAATAAAATTTTATAGTGATTCATATTTCTATCAATACCACCAGTAACACGATTGTTTCCAGAAGAAAAATTAAATATAATCGGAATAAATTTCTTCTTTCCAAGAAAGACATATCACCTGCAAAACAAAAAATCCTTTCAACCCTTTTCATTATGAGTTCCCATTCATCAAGATCATTTATTTCCTAAAAAAACATATTGATTGAAAAAAAATACAACCAAGACACACCATAGGATAAAAAATCTCCCCAATTATATTTTATGTCAATAACCACTTCAATCACGACAATAAAAATAATGAGTGGTATTATTTCATTTCATCCCCCTATTTCTTTTGTCTCTATCCCTTTCTATTATCTCTCCTTCTTATTAACAACCAAATTAAATGGGGCCATCATGATAAATTTCTTTATTATTACTAAATGATATTAATTTCTAGAGGTTATGAAATTTCATTAAAAAGGGTATCATATGATTTTCTAAAAAATTAATCTTTAACTAAACAACTCTAAGTTTATGTGGGTGAAGCCGGTGATGAAAACAAGAGTATATAATCAAGGTGGTAAATTTTTTCTTTAACACAACATTAATGTAATACATTTTCCACAATTATTTAAATATTCTCATGACTGGGATAAAACCGTGAAGGAATTTATTTAAGCCAAAAGATACATGGACCCATGCCAACAAATACATCATAAAGTATATATGTATAAAAACCCAACTTATCAAAAAAAAAACTCTCATACACATTACTATATTTTTAAAGAAAAGTAAGAGACTCATGAATTACATATTCCATAGTTACACTCCTTAATTTCCCTAAATGTAATCACAAGTATACAAAGATATTTGGAATAAGGGCAGACTTTTATTGTCTGTTAGAAACAACAATCAGACTGAAAATCCTTTCGTAGTATTTGTTTCTTCTTCTTCATGGATTTTTAAATAGATGTTATTTCTTCCTTTTGTTTATCCTTCATGAGTATTTAACACCTTTCTTCTTATATATATAATCATCTGATGTGGATGATAATTTTTTTCATCTTTTGAAACATCCTTATTAAAATTAATTTATTCAATGATTTCCATTCCTTTATTTTTCTTAAGAAAGATAGTTGAAAATTTTTTTATATCATTCCACTATCTATCATCTTCACCATCTGTTGATACCTCTTTTAATCATTTTTATATCTTTATCAGTCTTATTTCTCCTATCTTCTTCATATTTCTTTTGTGATTCCTCCAATTTCCTATCTAGGATAATATTTTCTGGCCAAACAAAAAGCACTCATTCTTTTGGGATTTAGTTGATCTATCTATCTTGACATACAAAACATCCCAATTTTCAGAATTTATAAGAATATTAGTTTATGACAGTAACTGAACATGATATCCTTTCACTAGGTGTCTAGGTATCTCACCCCATTCACAAATAGTTTCTAATGGTTTCAACCTATTTTCAATCATTACTTCACTCTTCACATATTTTTTCCACACAACCTTCTCAGACTCCTTCTTTTGAGAGAATTGACTCCCCCTCAAACCATGCCATCAATAACCTATAGAATAATAGTATTGTTTTTGCTTGAACCAACAAATATTCTCTATATGTCTCAGTCCAGCATAATACTAGCAATATCTATAAAAGGATTATTTGCCTCTGAAATTTTGATATTGTCCAAAATTGTTAATGTGTTTCTTATCCACATTTTTCTCTATCTTTTACAATCCAATAACCTTTATGTTGTCAATAAGATTCTTAATTTTCTTTTATACAATATTAGATCCATATTTATTAGAAAAATTTATAGATTCAGAATTTGTAAAAAAAAATAGAATCACGGTTCTTTGAGACTTTTGAATTCCCATCCTTATTGGTCTTGGCCACATTAATATCATTCCTAGATTTCTTCTTTTCAAAAAAAACTCCATTCTTCTTATCACCCATTAAAGTTATCCTTTTTGAGAATTCTCAGGTTTCTCATTCCGAGAACATCCACTAATTTATGTGATAGATTTTTGGAAACTTGTATTTCTCAATTCACCTTTAGATAACTTTTTATGGAAAAGTATCAACTATTCTTATTTTTCCTTCATCTTAACTTGAAAATGCACATTTTGAATCCTTTCATTTTCAAAATACTTCTTCGATACATGAATCACTTTAATCATATTTTCATTCTCACAAGTAAAAAATTATTCATTTCATGAGAATTCATCTTCCAACATATTTTTTTTATTATCAAGCCTTCTGACATTTCTAGAAATATTTAATAACTATTTTTTCAAAATAATTTCAAGATGATTTTACTCTTCTTAATAAATAATGCTTCCAAATTATTTATCATAAAATATTATAATGAATTAATTTTCATTAACATACTCAATGGATTTTTTATTCAATATCACTCTCTTCTTATTCTTTATCACAACTAATTTCATTACTGGAAGAACATTCATTATTAACTATTTTAATTACCTCATTCTCTTCACTATAATTTGAAACATCCTCACTATCATCTTCCTTAGAAAAAATTCTTCTTCTATTGGATTTAGAGATCCTATTTTCTTCTCTCTTGGAATAGAATTTTCTTTTAAAAACCTCTTTTTTCTAAGATCTTATTTTCTTTCTTTCATTATCATCACTTTCTTATTCATCACTTTCTTCTTCATTTCCTCTTTGAGGAAAATTAGAAACAAAATTCCAAATGGCGCCACATCCAAAACACTTTAGGGAATGTTTCCATCTATACCTTCTTATACCTCTTTCAAATTCTTAGAAAACATGTACAAAATTGAATCAATATTTTTACAAACCTCATTTTCGGAGTCAGAATAATTACTTTCTTCTTCTTCAAGAATCTTATTTTCTTTCATGGAAGTCTTAAAAGTCATTTCTCTATAAAGTTTAGTTTTTTTCTTTAATATAATTATACCTTCTCATATCATAAGTAATGATAGTACTAGGAAAATCATAAGGATATAATTTTTCAGGATCTCTATCTTCTCATGAAGAAACATTTGCATCAAATATGTTATTTAAAATTCCCCGCATATTTTTACCATAGTAAAATCATCCAGCATTTCCCTAAGAAATATGGTATTACTTATTATTTCATTTACCACTATAAATAAGTCCCTAATGGAAGAATTCTCATCCATCTTGAGATCCTCAAACTTCAATATCCATATTTGTAACCTCTCCTTCTTCATTTTTTTATCGACATTATACATGATTTTCAATGTATCCCATATACCTTTTATGTGGAAAAAAATTTTACTTATAAGGCCCCAGCCTTAAACCTTACTTAATCTTGAGTTATTACAAGATTACACATTGAGGATCTTTTCAGGTTTAGAGTTTTAGAGAATTAGATCATGAAACATGCATTACATTCCACATTTAAACAATGTGGTTACATAAAAGATAGTATTCAGTTTTTCCATCAATGGAAACATATTTAAAATAAAACATTGATTCTTTCTTGACACATCCTTGACACTATCATCACATCATGTACCTTTCCCTTGACCTGTGAAAAACATTTCAAAAACTTGGGATGAGCATAAAAAGCTCAGTAAGGGTTATAAAAATATGAAAAGGAAGCATGAGTTCATATATACTTAAGAATGAAATCATAATTTTCCCATAAAAAAGAGGCACTTTAACATACCTCATCAAATCATGAATAAATCATAGAAATCATAAGATATAAAATGTAACTTGAGGCATTCATAACATTCTTACGTAGGGAGTATTCCTCTTGGTTACGTTTGGAAAACCCACCATTGTATATTCCCTAAATCTCTTCATAGAAACCTTAATGATTCACTCCTTCGTGTTACCCAATGCATTAGAGAGCTATATCGGGCTCACCCGCCCTTAGATTATCTCGGAACCACCCGTCTTTATAATAATGACCAAGAACCTCAACATAATCCTATCACATAAAACATGCATAAAGGAAACATAACATTTCCACCTTTCAATCACAAGATATCAATACAACACATTGATATAAAAACATTATGAAAACCATTTTCAATACCAAAATAAAATAAAAGTAAAACATGGTATTTTGTTTCTTTTAAAAAGAAGGCATGGCTTTTATAGGAAGCCGAAACTCAAATAATGGTCACAGTGGTGGATAAGTCGTTGTCGCCGCATACGGACGACAAAACATTCCCTTTTGTCATTTAGTAAAATGCTTCGCATAAAAAATATTCCTTTTGGATAAACGTAATATTCAAAGGGGTTTATACACCATATAAAATAAGGTTGTGTATAAAACAAAATATGCCTCAATGAAAGGAGATTGAGACGAAGTCCCATACAAAGATGATATCCTTGGTTTAAGGATAAATCAATTACATAATTATGTGTGACAAACGAATACACAAAATATAAGTGGATATTAAGTGTAAAATAATCAAAGGACATTCACACATATTCAAAGGACGACATATTCAATAACTACATGTTGAACCCAAAGAAATCGAAATTGGGTTAAGAAGTTCCCTTGACAGCCTAACGGTGTCACATCAAAATGAGTTGATGAGAGATAAAAAAGGGTATCTCATCACTTGGACATACAATTTACATCAATAAGGATATATGAGAACATATCACAACATAAAAATATGTAAATTAAAAGACCCAAAAAATAAGTCTTTTAAAAAGAGGAGGGTGAAAGGTTCCTTTACCGACATGGTATCTTTCGAAACATACACCTCGTGAAAGAAGGACAATTCAACATTGATGTAAATACTCATAAAAGAAAGTATATTACACAATGAGTAAAATAATGGGCAATAAATACACCACTCAAAAGAAATTGTGGAAAATGTAGCATAAATCTCACGGGAATAAAAGTAAGATGAAAAATCCCTTACGAAAACACGGCAGCCTAACGACGCCACATAAAACTTACAGAAATGGATTGATGAGATCAAATAGGGTATATCATCATATTAATTTAAAGTTTATAGAAAGAGTAATAAAAAATAACATCCCCCATCATAAAAAAGAGGAGCCTAAAAGAAGTGCCATAAAGTAGAGTACTTAAAGAGAAAGATAGAGGTTAGATCTCTTACGAAAATTCTGCAGCCTAACAGCGCCACTCAAAACTTCCAAAATGGATTGATGAGAGAGAATAGGTTCACTCATCATATGAACATAAAAATTACTGTAAGAGTAATATAAAATAACATACCAATCACAAGAAAGATGAGCTTAGATGGAATTACATAAAAGAGTGTACTTAAAAAGAAATAGAGGAGTAGGATCCCTTACCTCAAGTCCAACTTTTCTTGTTCGTTTATTTATATTCCTGAATAATATACTTTGGTCAATTAATAATTGACAAATTACCTCCTTTAGATATTATTATTCAGTTCATATCACATATTATAATGTTATAATATTTTTTTAATAATGTTAGTTCATATCAGATGTTTTTGCCGATGTTTGGTACATGAGTCAAGAATGACCATTTTTTAAAAAAGATTGCCCATGCAGTTATAAGTAAATAATTTCCAGAATAGTATTATTGATTAAAATATCATATATATCCATAAAATATTAATTTTATACTATTCCATGTCATTTGGAGATAAAAAACAAAAAGCACCGTTCATGGAGTCGGTAGGCCGTACGTACGCATGAACGCTACTTTCATTTTTTGTCATATTAATGGAATTAAAACAAAATGAGAGAGATATATATATGTTATAATTCCAAAATGGTATAAATAATTTAGATGTAATATATTACATATAAATCCATTATATATATGTACTTATAATATTATATAACATTTTGAGATAAGAAATGAAATGTACCGTTCATGGAGACGGTAAGCCGTACGTACGCGTGAACGCTACTTCCATTTCTATTTAATATTTAATGGAATTAAAAAATAATGATACATAATATTATTTTAATTCCAGTATGGAATCATATATAATATCATTAAATATATCCTTTATATGTACCACATATGGTATTAACTAATCAAATCACTTTGAGGGGGCGGTAGTCCGCACTTCCTTAAATGAAGATATCGCGTATACCTACAATGGAACCATAAAGTTATGCCATAAATGAAAAATACAGAGGATTAAGGAAAACAAAAACATATTATATATCATATATAAATATAGTGACATCTTAACGGCCACCTTTGAAAGTGTTAAAAGAATGTTAAACAATCATCGTTTCGGGAGGTAGAAATTCACCATCCACGGAAATAGTATGTTCTTTAACCATTATATGTAGGTGTGTGTAAGTGTAGCTCGATTCCATATTATAAAAAAATCCTAGTATATTGAAGATACTGTATTTTTTACAAAATAAATTAATAAAAAGAGTTTATGGGGTTGGAGAAGAAAAATAAAACAAAAGGACACAAATGAAGACATTACCTTAAAATCTGGTAACTCCCTTTGGTTTGAGCTCAAAGGCTTCCTTGGGAAGACTTCTGCCCAAAGTGAGGCTTCAACTAGTTAGATAGGAATGTGGAGAGACAAAATTGGAAGGGGTTGGCCGAGCCAAAGGATTTGGAAGTGTGGGTAAGGAGGTAGAGGTGGGGGCCTTTTATAAGAGGAGAGGAGGGGCACTCTTGGAAAGGTATAATATGTAACTTTATTTTCAAATGCGTTTCATATTTTAATGGTTCCACATTGATTTGTTTCGAGGATAAGGTGATAAGGGTTCGAAATCCACCCATCAAATAGGTTTTGGACATGTGCAGGTCTTAGATATTACATTATATTTCAATTTTATTTAAATCGTTAAATAATGAGGTCATCGCTGCATCATCATGATGTCATAAATAATTTAATTTATTTAATGTCCAAAAATTATAAAACAAATACTATAATGTAGGAAATCTTTTTAGATTTCTAATGAATATTTATAGTCCAAAAGATAATTTATTTAGTCAAAATTAGAAATATTTTACATAGGTGATACATTCATTGTTACATTTAACATTCTTTAAAAATAAAAAGATAAAAAGTCACTTTCTCACAAAAGTGATTCCATGGGGCCCCCAAGTTTGGCACAAGGCATTCCATGATCATCCATGAGACAACCAGTAGCCTTAGGACACATGTTGTTTTAATTCTTTATTATTATGATATTATTTTATTATCACTAACTACCTGATTACTCATTAATCAAGATAATTAAAGATAATTATCGTCGTTACTATTCATAATGTCAAAAAACAAAAGAGTCTTAATTACATAATTTGGACCTTATGATTCCAAATATGTAATCCATTTTACCAAATTACAAACACATAAATTTCAATAATTAATTTAATAAAAAACTTCACGTTGTCAAAACAAATAACTGGTTTTTTAGAAACAATATTTATGAAATGTTTGGCACTTGTTTATGACCAATTCCAAAGTGAAATTAATCACAATGACCATCATTGGATTAAATTGTAAAAATATATTCCAATTAAACTTTAAAACAAATTAAAAAGATAATATAAACATATAATTAAATTATACGAAAAAGCAGTTTTGATGTAAAATGCAGTATTTGTCATTATTCATTGAAAAATAAACATTGTCAGAAAAATACCAAAAATTAACCCAAGGTAAATTTATATGTCCCAATCATAAATAATATGTTTATTTTGAGAAATAATTATTATAAAACTGTCAAAAGTTTGATTTAAAAATTGTTTTCCATCAAAAGGATGTAAAACAATCTTATAAAAATACTAGTGTATTCAATGCTTAAGATTGGATTCATTTGTATTTTAAGCCTCTAAAATTTATTGGATAAAAGTAAAAACATTTAAAAAACATATTTGATTTTAATTTAGTGATTTATATTCATTCCCGCCAATACAATGGCTATCTGTTAACTACCATTTAAAATAATAATATTTTATTATTAGAGTGCAACGTAAGATCTCAAAGGAACTCGTTTTTGCATATTGGGTAAGCCATCGAGCATAGCGTTCCATTTAAATTAATGTTGAAATTTTTTGCACAAATATGGGTAGATATAAGAATTTCATATTCTTTATTTACCTGGGGTGTTACATCCTTCCCCCAATTTGGAAATTGCATCCTCGCAATTTTAAAATTGAGCTTGGAAACATCCTTGAAAGTCCCACATCGTAATAAGAGTCGGTAAAACAATCACTTTAAAATAAAGGAATATAAGTACATAGGTCACCCGAGTTAACCCATACTAAGATTACATGTAGGAAAACAAGGACATGGAGGATAAAACATAGGGTCGTGTTCTGATGGAGAGTGATAGAAAACATGTTTAGGAGAAAGTTAACCACAAGAAAATCATAAACTTGTGATGGGTTAAACGGTATTCGATTCCACAGTAAGAAAAGTTAATAGAAAACATTTTTTTAAGATAATTTTTATTGAGGAATTTATTCATAAGGAAACATAATCACTTATCATGTTTACTTTAAACTTTTATTAGATTCCTTACACAAACTCATATTCTCTCCAAAAGACGAGTATTTAGGAAGACTTGTTCATATTAAGAGTACTATAATCGACTTCTAGAGAATCACCTAATCCACCAACGAGAACTATATACTTCCCATGTCATTAGACATTAACCAAAACCAAACAAAAAAGGTTAGTACAAGATCAGATAATCCAGAAAAGGATAACCCTTTATAAAAAGAAAATCTATTCTTAATCTCCAAAATTTGTCCAACAAAACCTAAACTTCAATGAGGACCATTCGATAAACAATTTGTCCATACAATTCTTCAAAGTAAACCAAACTATTATTGAAACCCAAATATTTGAAGGATTTAGTCACATAGTCTTCCATGTTAAATCGTAACATTTATCTCCAATCAACATCAGTTGCTCCTTAAGTCTCGAAAAGTAATTAACCTAATCACATATCCTCCATGATAGGTTAATAAATTTCCATAGATAACCCAAAATCAGCTTACTCTTAATTTATAAAATCATCTAACTAAAAAATAATCAGTCAAACTAACCAGGGACTTCACGTAGTCTAGTGGTAGGCGATAAATACCAGTCGCACTTTGGTTGTGGGTTCGATTCCTGCATCTTTGTCCGACGCGACGGGTTGTCACCGGGTCTGTGTGTTGTACTTTTTTGAAAACTATATAATTCTCAAAACATTTCCCAAAACAAGATAAAATCTTCATAAATTATCATAACATATTTTAACCTCAAGTTTATCTCATGACTTTTATTTTCCATCATATCATATAATAACCCATAATTACCTCAAAAGTAAGGATCATATAAACCCAAATGGTTCTTTATAACTATGTCCACAAAATAATAGATAACTATTCCTTGAATAGAATTTTCATATATTAAACATCAGGGTTACACACACTATAAAAAGTCTTCTAATGTAACTACATCATCAATAGATACTTAATACTCTTAAGAATTTCACCATAACTGTTGAAGCCCTTATATGCTGACATCTTACTCATTAAACATTATTCATGACCCATTAACCAGTCCTTTCGAACTTATTTTGAAATACTTTTTTCCTACAAACAAAATCATTCATCATATCCTACGATTCCATAATAGGAAAACAATAGTTATGAAATAATCCATACCTTTGATTGGTCATTTTCAGTTTCTTCATCCTCAATCAGAATGGCATTAGGTATTGGTAAAAGAACATTTGTACTCTCTTGGTGATCCCATTCACGAAACTTCTTCATAGGACATGTGTTTTCATAATGACCATGCCCACCACATTTAAAACATTCAATTGATCCCTCAGAAAGAACTTCTTTCCCTTTCCTCGAGTCAATTGGATGCTTCCTTTTTCCATGGCAGGTTCTTGCATTATGACCTTAATTTCCACACCTATAGCATATTTCTATCCCTTTGAAACATTTTCCTAGGTGTTTCCTTCCACATCTTTGACACATAGGTTTTTGAACACACTTACCTTTATGATTATTACCTGGAATTCTGTAGGGATTTGTTTCTCACATATATGATGCCTTAGAGAAATCACCAAGGTTTAGGTGGTCAATCATGACTCCAGATTGTTGGTTGAGGATAATCACAAGAGTTCTCATTGCAGCTCCCATATCATTCAGTTGTTTGCTCAAAAAACTGTCACAGTTTCCTTCACATCCACTGTAACTTTGGTGCCTACTAGATCCAGCCATTTACTAAAACCAAAAAGGTCAGTGTGAGTATATCAACATAACCATCATGTACTAATGAGTAAGATAAACACTAAGATATACTTACTCATTCACATTATCTAAAAACTATGAAACTTTCTAAAATCCTAGACAATATGGTAATGTCACTTATGATTAAAGAATACCCTAACCTCTAAAGTTATCTAAACCGACCTTTGATACCAACTATAAGGCCCCAGCCTTAAACCATACTTAATCTTGTGTCATTAAAAGATTACACATTGAGGATCTTTTCAGGTTTATAGTTTTAGAGAATTAGATCATGAAACTTGCATTACATTCCACATTTAAACAAAGTGGTTACATAAAAGATAGTATTCATTTTCCCATCAATGGAAACATATTTAAAATAAAACATGGATTCTTTCTTGACACATCTTTGACACTATCATCATATCATGTACCTTTCACTTGACCTGTGAAAAACATTTCAAAAATATGGGATGAGCATAAAAAGCTCAGTAAGTGTTATAAAAATATGTAAAGGAAACATGAGTTCATATATACATAAGAATGAAATAATACTTTACCCATAAAACGTAGGAACTTTAACAAACCTCATCAAATCATGAATAAATCATAGAAATCATAAGACATAAAAGGTAACTTGAGGCATTCAAAACATTCTTACGTAGGGAGTAACCCTCTTGGTTACGTTTGGAATACCCACCACAGTATATTCCCTAAATATCTTTGGAGAAACCTTAACATTTCAGTCCTTCCCATTACCCAATGCATTGGAGAGCTATATCGGTCTCACCCGCCCTTAGTTTATCACGGAACCACCCGTTTTCATAATAATTCCCAAGAACCTCAACATAATCGTATCACATAAATCATTCATAAAGGAAACATAACATTTCCACCTTTCAATCACAAGATATCAATACAACACATTGATATAAAAATATTATGAAAACAATTTTCAATACAAAAGTAAAAGAAAAGTAAAACATGGTATTTATTTTCCTTTTAAAAAGAAGGTATGGCTTGTAGAGGAAGCTGAAACTCAAATAATGGTCACAGCGGCAGAGAATTCGTTGTCACCGCATACGTACGACAAAACATTCCCTTTTGTCATTTAGTAAACCGCTTCGTATAAAAAAGATTCCTTTTGGATAAATGTAAAAGTCAAAGGGGTTTATACACCATATAAAAGAAGTTTGTGTATAAAACAAAATATGCCTCAATGAAAGGAGATTGAGACGAAGTCCCATACAAAGACGATATCCTTGGTTTAAGGATAAATCAATTACATAATTATGTGTGACAAATGAATACACCAAATATAAGTTGATATTAAGTGTAAAATAATCAAAGGTCATTCACACATATTCAAATGATGACATATTCAATAACTACATGTTGAACCCAAAGAAATCAAAATTGGGTTAAGCAGTTCCCTTGACAGCCTAACGACGTCACATCAAAATGAGTTGATGAGAGATAAAAAAAGGGTATCTCATCACTTGGACATAAAATTTACATCAATAAGGATATATGAGAACATATCCCAACATAACAATATGTAAATTAAAAGACCAAACAAAATAAGTCTTTTAAAAAGAGGAGGGTGAAAGGTTCCCTTACCGACATGAGTATCTTTCGAAACATACACCTCATGAAATAAGGACAATACAACATTGATGTAAATACTCATAAAAGAAAGTATATTACACAATGAGTAAAATAATGGGCAGTACATACACCACTCAATGGAAATTGTGGCAAATTTAGCATAAATCTCATGGGAATAAAAGTGAGATGAAAAATCCCTTACGAAAACTCGATAGCCTAACGACGCCACATAAAACATAAAAAAATGGATTGATGAGATCAAATAGGATATCTCATCATATTAACTTAAAGTTTATAGAAATAAGAATATAAAAGAACATCCCCCAACATAAAAAATAGGAGCTTAAAAGAAGTGACATAAAGGAGAGTACTTAAAGAGAAAGAGAGTGGTTAGATCTCTTACGAAAATTCGGCAGCCTAACGACGCCACTCAAAACATCCAAAATGGATTCATGAGAGAGAATAGGGTCTTTCATCATATGAACATAAAAAATTACAGTATGAGTAAAATAAAAGAACATCCCAATCACAAGAAAGATGAGCTTAGAAGGAATGACATAAAAGAGTGTACTTAAAAAGAAAGAGAGGAGTAGGATCCCTTACCTCAAGTCCAACTTGTCTGGTTCATTTCTTTATATTCCAGAAAAATAAACTTTGGTCAATTAATAATTGCCTAATTACCTCCTTTAGATATTATTATTCAGTTCGTATCACATATTATAATGTTATAATAATTGTTTAATAATGTTAGTTCATATCAGAGGTTTTTGCCGATGTTTAGAACATGAGTCAAAAATGAACTTGTTTGAAAAAAGATTTCCCATGTAGTTTAAGTAAATAATTTCCAGAATAGTATTAATGATTAAAATATCATATATATCCAGTAAATATTCATTCTATACTATTCCATATCATTTGGAGATAAAAAAAGAAAAGCACCGTTCATGGAGACGGTAGGTCGTACGTACGCATGAACGCTACTTTCATTTTTTATCATATTAATGGAATTAAAACAAAATGAGAGAGATATATATATGTTATAATTCCAGAATTATATACATAATTTTTATGTTATATATTACATATATATCCATTTTATATATGTACTTATAATATTACATAACATTTTGAGATAAGAAATGAAATGTACCGTTCATGGAGACGGTAAGCGGTACGTACGCATGAACGCAACTTCCATTTCTATTTCATATTTAATGGAATTAAAACATAATGATACATAATAGTATTTTAATTATAGTATGGTATCATATATAATATCATTAAATATATCCTTTATACATACCACATATGGTATTAACGAATCAAATAACTTTGAGGCGATGGTAGTCTGCATTTCCTTAAATGAAGATATCGTGTATACCCATAATTGATGCCATAAAGGTATGCCATAAATGAAAAATACAGATTCTTAAGGAAAAAATAAACATATCATATATCATATATAAATATAGTGACATCTTAATGGACACCTTTGAAGGTGTTAAAATAATGTTGAACAATCATCGTTTCGGGAGGCAGAAATTCGCCATCCACGGAAACAGTATGTTCTTTAACCATTAGATGTAGGTGTGTGTATGTTTAGCTTGAATAGTTATTATAAAAACATACTATTATATTGAATATATTGGATTTGTTACAAAATAAATGAATAAAAAGTGTTTAGGGGGTTGGAGAATCAAAATAAAACAAAAGGACACAAGTGAAGACATTACCTTAAAATCGGGTAACTCCCTTTGGTTTGAGCTCAAAGGCTTCCATGGGAAGACTTCTGACCAAAGTGAGGCTTCTATGAGTTATATAGGGATGTGGAGAGACAAAATGGGCAGGGGTTGGCCGAGCCAATGGCTTTGGATGTGTGGGTAAGGAGGTAGAGGTGGGGGCCTTTTATAAGAGGAGAGGAGGGGAACTCTTAAAAAGGTATAAAATGTAACTTTATTTTCAAATGTGTTTCGGATTTTAATGGTCCCACATTGATGTGTTTAGAGTATAAGGTGATAAGGGTTCGAAATCCAACCATCCAATACGTTTTTTACATGTTTAGGTCTTAGATATTACATTATATTTCAATTTTATTTAAATCGTAAAATAATGAGGTCATCGCTGCATCATAATGATGTCATAAATAAATAAATTTATTTAATGTATATAAATTATAAAAAAAATAATATGATGTAGGAAATATTTTTAATTTACTAATTAATATTTATAGTCCAAATGATCATTTATTTAGGCAAAATTAAAAATATTTTACTTAGGTGATACATTCTTTGTTACATTTAACATTCTTTAAATACAAAAAGATAAAAAGTCACTTTCTCACAAAAGTGATACCATGGGGCCCCCAAGTTTGGCACAAGGCATACCATGGTCGGAAATGAGAAAAAAAGTAGCCTTAAGACACATGTTGTGGTCATTTAGTATTATTATGATATTATTTTATTATCTTTAACTACCTTATTACTCATTAATCAAGATTATTAATGATAATTACCATCGTTAATATTCATAATATCCAAAAAAAATAGCCTTAATTACATAATTTTGACCTTATGATTCCAAATATGTAATCAATTTTACCAAATTCCAAACACATAAATTGCAATAATTAATTTAAAAAAATTTTCTCTTGTCAAAACAAATAGCGGGTTTTTTAGAAACAATATTTATGAAAAGTTTGGCACTTGTTTATGCCCAATTCCAAAGTGAATTTAATCCCAATGAACATCATTGGATTAAATGGTAAAAATTTATTCCAATTACACTTTAAAATAAATTAAAAAGATAATATAACAATATAATTAAATTATATGAAAAAGCAGTTTTGATGTAAAATGCAGTATTTTTCACTATTCATTGAAAAATGAACATTCTCAGAAAAATATCAAAAATTAACTCAAGGTAAATGTCTATGTCCCAATAAAAAATAATATGTTTATTTTGAAAAATATAGCTTATAAAATTTTCAAAAGTTTGATTTAAAAATAGTTTTCCATCAAAAGGTAGTAAAACAATCTTTTAAAAATACTAGTGTATTCAATGCTTAAGATTGGATTCATTTGTATTTTAAGCCTCTAAAATTTATTGGATAAAAGTTAAAACATTTAACAAACATATTTAATTGTAATTTAGTTATTTATAGTCATTCCCGCCAATACAATGGCTATGTGTTAAATACAATTTAAAATAATATTATTTTATTATTAGAGTGCAACATAAGATTTCAAAGGAACTCGTTGTTGCGTATTGGGTAAGCCATCGAGCATAGAGTTCCATTTAAATTAATATTGAATTTTTTTCCACAAATAGGGATAGATATAAGAGTGTCATATTCTTTATTTACCTTGGGTGTTACATTACTCTCATGTGTTAACATTCATAAAGTGATGAAAATATAGAATTATTCTCCCTTAAATGAGTCTCAAGATGTATCTTGTCAACCGTTGTAAGTGGAGTTTTATCATTATTGGGAGGAAACCCAACTATTGTAGATTCAGTAACATCATAATTGATATACATAATATGTGGCATCATTCTATATTCCTAGATATGATATTTCATTCCATAAAATATTGGAATACCTTTCTTGTTCACACTGTTCACATTCTCTATCTGCAAAGAATGACAATGGGAACCTTTCCATGATATCAACTAAAGGAGCCCAATCATAGTAATGTATCATTGACAGAGGGAGGGGGTGAATCAGTGGTAATATTTATATTTTATGTTTATTTTAAATTGAAAAAAAAATTCCTCCTATAAAAGATTACAATTCGCTGATGAAAACAATCTCAACACACATCCACAGGAACACAATGATTTTCAAGGTTCACTATTCAATAATACTAGGTGTATCCTTGTAATGATTTGGAAATTATTTGGTACCATAAAATTTAATGACAAAATAATCCATGGATTATAATGAGTAAGAAGTACCCTTATAATCATGTAGCACTCTGAAACAATCCCACTAGTGCGTGTGCACCCTCTTAGCACAATAGGGTAATATAATTGTTCCATAACAACCAATGTTACATTTTCTTCTTTTCAATTAAACTAATATATTTAATTGAAATAAAATTCGTCAATTTATTACCTAGAAGAATGGTAATAACCTCAATGGACTTTAATAATGAAATAAGACCGAATTCCATGTCTGATTTTCCTAGTCTGATTCTCTGAGTACGATTCCTTCAATACAATTCTTCAGGTCCTATTTTTCTTTATATTACTCAATATAAATTAATCGGTACAAGTTCAATTCAGATTACAATACCTCCACAGTTTGAGAAATATAATACATAGATACCTAGTATGGAAATCCTAAAGCTGATTAATTTTGACCAATACCAAAATAATCCAAATAAAATTGATATACTGAATATGATTATTCACTAAATATGTTAAATCTTGAATACAATGATCAATCTAATATAATAGATGAAATCTTTCTTCTTCTCTTTAACTTTTTCCACATCGAATTGTCTTCAACATAAAACACAACGGAAGCATTTTCTGTCACTGAAAACTCATAGCTTCCCTCTATAATACAATAAACATTACATAATTTTCATACAAGAACAATATACTTCATACCTCTTATAGGTGACCCAAAAAAATAAGGAAGGAATCACAAATCATTTTACCACTCACATAAATTTACACAATTCATATTTTTTTATAAAATCATGGAGCAATTATGACTTTCTTAATGATTCTCGATTCTTCTAAAAACATCCACAATATGCACCTATTTTATCTTCAAACTCCCATTTCAATAGTCAATACGATTACAAGTGATGATTAATACATGGTTCCAATCATATGAGTTTGATTCTCTCATGCTTATTTCTTCTAAACAAGGGTTTATACCATTTGAAAAAAATTACAAAGAAATTAATTCATCCAAAAAACACTCTTTTAAATGAAAGACTCCCCCTTTGACAATTCATTCATCAGTCTGTTTCTCTTTTTATATTTACCCACATGAGAAAACAAATCATATCTAGTAACTACCATAATTCACTAACATGTGCCTGTATTATGACTTCATTCATGACTTTTAAATTCATTAAAGATCATCTTTAGCATCACTAGATTTCAATTGGAATGTATTGTAACTTTCCATTAATTCATGATTTTTTCATTTCATATCAACCCAAGCTGGATCTCTTCTAAATACAAATAGACTAAACACGTCCATCTTTAAAAAGGTCATTTATGATTATGATCATTCTAGTTATGATTGTTATGGTTATGATCAAATACTATGTCAAAACTGTGATCTTCCACGATAAGATATATAACAATCCGATAAGTATGGTCATTCTGGATATAATAAAAAACAATATGATATGAAATTATCTGCACGAATGTGATACAAAACAATATAATAAAAAACATCTACCATTATAAGATACAAAATAATTTGAATGTTATTCATTATTAATTGATAGAATATCTTCCATTTTCTTCTACTCGAATATGATTGTTTTGAGAAACAATTTTAGTCTCATATTCAATCGATATCACCTCTTCTATTAACACCCATTTGATTGAAACCACTTTACATCAGCATCACCTTTCCCACTTGCATCACCCTTTTCATCAACACCTATTTTTTCCTTCGGCACCACCTTCATCAACACCAAATTTACATCAGTACCACTTCCATTAGAACCACCTTTCCATCAGAACCACGTTGATTGATTTGAAACTCAATCGGAACTGCCTCATAAATCTGGATATGATTTGTTTTAATTGTTTTAAAAAACAAACAATACCACTTCTTTCTATCTGCCATCTGGATGTGTTAAATCTGAATACGAATCATTTCCAATTGTTTTGAAAAAATTTGGTACAAATTATTTCTCTCTGCCATCTGGAAATGATAAATTTGAATATGATTCATTTCTAATTGTTTTGAAAAATAATCTAATTATGATTCTTTTCTGATTGTTTTGAAGAAAAATCTGAATATGATTCTTTTCCAATTGGCAGAATCTCTTTCACTTTCAATTCCTTCTATCATACTTATTTCACAATTTCTCATTATAACTCATAATTTATATGAAATTCAAATTAGAAACCCACCATCACAATTTATTCAATCATAGTCATAGTGACTCATATTCTCTAGCAAAACTAACACATCTTTCTCATTGTATTATGAGTTAATCTGATGTCTATCGACTTTTAACACGATATTTTCACATTCATATCTACTTATTCCCATTACAATAATCTTTCCCAGTGATTTATATTTTTATCAATACCACTATAAGCACAATTGTTTCCAGAAACAATGTGAATCAAATCAGAATACATTTCTCCTTTCCATGAAAAACCTATCACCCACAAAACAAACACTTCTTTCAATCCATTTCATTCATAATTCTCATTCATTAACATCCTTTAAACTTCAAAATTCCTATTGATTGAAGAAAAATAAAACAAAAAAAACTTGGGCCTAACATATATAATTTATATTATATAATTATTTTTATATAAAGGCAAATTGTTATTCTACATTCTTTCATTCCATCCATCGAAAAGTGAAAACAATGTTCATGCATACGTATGACATGTCATCTCTATATGTAGTGTAATTCATTTTATATCTCTAAATTTAATGTTTTAGTAAAAATAAATTTATTTTAAGTTTGTATGATTTTATATATTATGAATATTATGGAATCTTGATCAATGTTTATAGAAAAAAACCATCAAACCAAAACATACATGAAAAATTAAGTAGTTATTACCCAGATCCATGATTTTAGTAATGATTTGTTCAACAAAAAGGTAATAAAATATTACAAATAAATAATTAATGAAATTATATATTCCATTATGATTGTATAAAATATTTTTTATAAATATATATTTATTATATAAATGGTTCTAACATGTACAATGGAAATAAAACATGAGGTAAGGGTTTACTTTTACAATCTAATTAAATGTTTTGATTATTTATGACTAAGTCCCTACTGGGGGAATATGATTATTCGGTATATAAATATTACTTATAAAATTTTAATGAATATATTCATTACTCTACAATTATTTTTCCATTTCATTTTTACCAATATATTATTTTTTACATAATTCTTTGAAATGAATCTTTATGTCATTTTACAAATGAGGTAATTCTTAGTGTTTTTATAAAAATGTGAAATAAATTTTTTTTATTCTTATATAGAGTTAAAATTAATTAATTATATCATGAATAATATTCACTTTGAAGAAAAATTTAATTGCATGCAAGGTTAGTTTAAAATAAAATTTTTTCTTTCATATTTTCCATGTTTTAAAAATAAGATATTTCATTATGAAAATGGTATTATCCATAAGAAGTTTCCAATGATATTTTAAATAATATTCATCTATTTTAGCTTAATTTATTAAAAATTATTCTTTATATAGGTATTTATCTTATAATACGATCTATTGTATTTTCTTCAATGATTTGTGAACAATTTGATTGGGAATATACAATTTTTATACCATTTATCATATTATGTTGGATGGTTTATGACAACCTTTACTGATTGGGGGTAATTTTAAAATTATTGTATGATATATTCAATATACATTTTTATGTTGATTTCGATTCAATCATGTAATATGAAGAATTCTTCGGATAGAGTAAGTGATGAGAAAACCATGTTATATCCCCTCGATTCATTAGTTGGTCTCATGAGACAAACCAATTTGGGTATTAGTGAAGGACTTACCCATTTAGTTAATATTTTGTAGAATGAGACCTCAATGATATCTTTTTTATTTTCGAAATTATATACTTACTCATTATGATACTAGTTATTTGATCTCCATGTGATTATTTGATTAGTTATGATATAAATATTTTTGTTTCAATATCAAGTTATTATTTATGGGGTATTATTTTATAATCATTTATTTTAACCATAATATTCTTCATGATTATGTTACTGATTAAATGGAATGTGTTCTTTGATATTTATAATATCATTTTATTTCTATAATATCTATTCATGTTATATTCTATGATATAAAAACCCTTACTTAGCATCAAAGATCACAAAATCCTTATTTTTATTTTTCCCTAGGATTCAAGGAATTATATTATAATTGATATATAAATATATTAAAAAGGAAACAATTGTGCCCTCAAATAAATGAAACATGTTGTGTTATTTCATAAAATTTAATTTAATATTCAACAATGTATATTTTTTTATAAACCCAATAGAACAATTTATTTTTTTTGGATGTGCTATCCTATATCTAGTGGTCACGTAAAAATGTAATCAGTCACTCTAGGATACTAGGTCTGAGGGATTTATAGTTTTATCAAATAAATTCTAGTATATTCCTTAAGAATCTGATTTAAGTAAAAATATTTTTGGTTATATAACCCTATGATAGATTTTTAAAATACTACCAAATAAACCATGATTATGATCTTGAGAATAATTATACATATATTTTCTATTTATAATTATTATTAATCTATTTTTAAAATAGTACTCTTTTATTATTAATATAATCAATTTTATTCCATTTTTGAGAAATATAACCCTATGAGAGGAATGTAAACTATATAAAATCACATAACCAAAGTAGTTATGGCCCATATAGTAAAGATAATAAATATGGAGTGGAAGGTGAAATTTGATATAGTATCATGTTCTATTATGATAAAATATTAATTCTGGATGTAATATATTTTTTATGAAAATAGTGATAGTAATTGGGCTATTTAGAACCCTGGAAAAGGAAATATTATAAAGGGGAAGAAGGGAAGGATTCAATTTCAACCCCAAAAAAATGAGGAAAGAAACAACAGGGAACATTCCATCATTGAAAGTGATTTTGATAAAAGTGTGGAGATAAATATCACCAGGCTCTTGATTTCATTGTTAAGAATGAATCCTCTGATGTTTAGTTATTTAATTATAAGTATATGGGAAAATATAAAATTTATTATCCCAGAGGTCAAGGGAACCTTATCTAGAAAAGGCAAAGGAAAAAAGGACAAGATTATGTGATCATAATTGCTAAGGTTGGTGTTATTAATAAATTTTTATATGTACATTAATGATATACTCAAAATTTTTAAATGATTAATTTTATTCAAAATAATCAAATACTTTTATAGCATAAACATTTTCCATAAAAATTAGATATTTCCCTGGATATTTTAGATGGGAGTTATCATCTAGGACATACAGTGTATGTATCACTACAACAAGGATGTGTTTGTCAATTACCATTATGACAAATAAAAATGCCATATTTTGATGAATTTATTATTCTACCCTTGTTGTATTTTATAATAATCCTTATTATGAACTTAATTTCATAATTTAATGAGAACATTTATTGACAATTAATAGAAATTACATTTCATGATGAAGTTGTGGAGTTCCTTATATTAAGAGGGTATACCATACCCGATTCATGTATAGATCCACCGCTAGAAGAAATTATAAATGAGACTCTTGGGGAAGAAGAGACTAAACAATCTATGTACATAAAATGAAATCATTAAATTGGGGATATACCTATCATGCGTAATATATTGATGTATTTCTTAAGGAATCACCTAGACACTCACCAATGACTAATATTGGGTTTTCCATTAGTTTAATCCCTGATTTAATACCTATATCATACTACCTAAATAATGAAAACTATAAAATATGTGGAAATAAAGAAACAAATAGACAATATTTCTAATAAGGGGATTATATTCAATAATGTTTCACTTTGAAAATCCCCTATTCCTTTTATTAAAAATAATTGCATATCTATAAGACTATGTATTTATTATTTGAAAATAAATGCAATTCGTATAATGAACAAGTATCCTCTTCCTCGTATTTATGGGTTATTAAATAAAAATAAAATATCTAAATATTTTTTCTAATATTGAACTTCATTATAGATATCCTTAGTTTTTATTGAATAAAAAATATATATTCCAAATACAACATTTTTAATGAGGTATGGACATTAAGATTTTAAAATAAATTCATTTGGACTAACTAATTTACCCATTATTTTCATGGATCTAATGAATATTGTATTCAAGGAAAATATTGTTCAATTTATTGAAGGATTTATTTATGATATCATGGTGTACTCTACGATCTATGAGGACCATGACAATCAATTTAAGATCATTCATGATACTCTTAAATAAAATTGGCTATGTTGTATATAAATAATGTTTTAACTCTATGTTCAAAAAGATTATTTTCATGGAATTATTGTATATATAGATGTAATTTTAGTTGATCATTTAAAAAAGTGAAATCCATGAATGGATATATTAAATGAATTTAACTGAGGTATTTAGTTTTATTGATTTTCCTGGTTAATATTATTTATTTGTCTAAAACATTTTGGGATTGGATAAAAAGTTAACCAATATTACTCGTAAATGGGTTATGCTTATATGGAATAAAAATGTGATGAATGTTTTGATAAATTTAAGAGGATATTATTGAAATATCCAATTTTTACTCGAACATTAGGATATTATGGATTTTTTATATATAGCGATGCATCAGAGAAGGTATACAGTTCCTTCCTTCTGTAGAGTGATAATGTTATTTCTTATGCATCACGATAGTTAAAGAATCACGAATTAAATTAAACCACTCTTGATATTGAGTTATTATTCATAACTATTTCATTTAAGATGTGGATAAATTATCTATATAGTGGAATATATGAGATATACATAGACCATATGAACCTAAAATACTTATTTTAATTGAAATAAACCATTATGATGAAAATAATATGGCTCATGTTACATAAATATTATGATTTAGTGATACACTACCACCTAGAAAATGAATTGAACAGGAAAGATAATGATGTTAAGAGTAAATTTTGGGTCCACATGGGTCCCATGTTCATTAATTAAATAGGGATATATTTGGAAACTATTATAGAATGGTAAACAAAAACTCTTTTTTTAAATGATTTCAAGACCATAATTTTTAGAAAATTTTGAAATTTATTAGATTGATAATTAGAAATTTTCAAAGAAAATAAAACCCATAATTGATGGTAAATGCATTATTTCATATATAAAAATGTTGATATGGATTTTTAAAGAGATTATATGTTCCGTCATTAATAGATCTAAATGGATAATTATTAGAAGATTACCATAGCATAAATTTATCTATACATCCTAGATGAAATAATGATGTATAGAGATTTTAATGACCATTTCTGGGTGTCAATATGATTTGTTAAAGTGATAATTATCTTATAAGTTGTTTTTTCAATTGGTTAATGGAGAGATACATCAAATTATTGGATTTATAATACCTATTAATATTCCTACATGGAAATCGGTGAAATAAATAGGGATATTTTAACTAGATTACCAAGTACTCATACAATGAATGATCAAATATGGGTTATTATGGACCAACATACCAAATATAAGCATTTCATCATTATAAGTGAATATTTTCCTTTATATGTAACTGCAAGACTATATATTAATTTTTTAAGACTTCATAAAACACCTCTTTCAATTAATTCTGATTATAACTCACCTTTTACATTGAAATTGTGGAACATAGGCATCATTTGAGAACTACATTATATCCCCAAACTGAAAGGTAGATTGAAATTATTATCCATACATTAAGAGATGTTTTATGGTCATGAAAAAATGGTATCAATAGTTTATGGGATCAGTATTTAGCTTCGGTAGGTTTTTACTATAATAATAGCTTAAATTTTTGTATTTAAATGGTGTTGTATATATAATTATATGGAAATAGATATCATACTCTAACATGATGGAATGAGTTCACAGAATGGAATCTTATAGGCCTAGACAATGTTGAGGAGACAATAATAAATTTAACGACTATTCATATCCATAGGAATGTATCTCAACAATGGAAAATCAGATATTTCAATATCTAGATGAATGATTTAGGATAAAAAAGGGAGATATCATTTTTTTCTTAATGTTTTCACCATGGATGTGTGTTATGAGATTTTATAAAAATGTAAAATTGTGCCCCTCCAATATCATAAATTTTGATATCTAGGAAATAATTGGATGTATGGCTTAACATTTGGTAACAAAACATAGCCTTTTTAAATTACATAATGACTTTCATACCTCTCTATTAATGAATTACATGATAGACCCAAAACACGTGATCATGTTTTATGAAATAGAATTTTAACCTTAGTTATATTAATGTAAAGGCCCTATCAATATTCTAGAAGCTATTAAACTTCTGTTGAAAAATCATATGACTTATTTGTTAAAGGTACTTTGTAAAAAACATAAGAACTAAGTGCTGAGGTGCTAACTTGAGGATATTATAATAAATAAATTAAATAAATTATTCATAACGTGGAAACATAGATGTTTAAATGATGAAATTTATTTAAAGAGGGAAGAATGTAATATGCTATGATTTTATGGACTGTGAATTTTTATATAAATTTAATCTCCTTCAAAACTTATGTTGCGTGTAATTTTTTTTTTCAAAATTATCAAAATATTTTCTTTTGTGGCCCTTATAACCAAGCTAGTAAAAATTGATTGTATAAATATTAGTAAATAAATTATTACAATAATATTTTTTAAATAATTAAATAATAATCAACAATGTTTTTAAATAAAATTAAAAATCATTCAAATGTAAAATTAATATTTTTTGAAGAATTATTTACCAAACAATATATTTATCTTAGAATAAATTGATTTTATCCATAAAGGTGAATTCAATAAATTAAATTTACATATTATATATTTAATTGAAGGTTTTACCATTCATCTATATTTTTTAATAGTCATATTATATGAATAAATATAGTTTTATGCTTAAAAACAAAATTTTTATAAAAATAATTTTCATAGGATATTGTAAATATATTTTAGAATAAATTTTTTAAAATTATAGATATTGAATATTGAAAAATATATTCTATATTTGTAATCATGAGCATCACATTTTCAAATTATTTCATTATATTTTTTTTCAATATGAATAATAAGTGTGAAAAAATGTATCACCTAATTAAAGTGTAAATCAAGTTAATCTCGGTCAAAACAAAGTGACATGGTAATAATATATCGTTTTGATAATAATTGGATTATGTTTATTATTCCATTATAAAATTACACTTGAAATTTATTTTATTAATGGAATCTAGTCCATGAAAATAAAAAACATGCTATCTAAATGAAAGAAAGTTAATAAATGACACTCTCTTAGTTTAAAATATCTATTTTTTCAAATTGGGAAAAATAATGTTATGAATGAATATAAATACAAATTTCATAAAAAATAAAATTTTATTATTGATGAATATTTATTTCTAATTTTTAGTGATAATAAAATTCCTTTAAATTCATTCCAAATGATAATAAAATATTTATTAAATTAGAAGATTACTAAAATAAATGATATTAAGAAAATAAAAGTAATATAATATATGTGATTCATAAAGAACCGTGATTTTGTGATGAATATTACATCAAATTTATGTTTAAATGAATTAAATTTGACAAAAAATCTTTATGTATTTGATTTAAAATTCAATGAATAATTTTAAAATTGAAATTAAAGACAGATTGTCAAAATAATATTTTATTGTAAATTTTATAAAATAAATAAAATATGAAATAGGATAATGGGGAATTATATATTCAGAAATTTTATCTATTTTAATTTTATGAGTCAAGAGTTACCGTTTATTTTTAATTATAACCCATTAATGTGAAAAATATGTTACCATGGTTAACATTGAAAAATATTAACTAAGAGGTTAAAAAAAGATATGCTTTAAACCACTATAAAAACCTATCAATATTTATTTATTTGATGATATTAAAACCATGTACTACCATAATATTAAAAAAATGTGTATTGCGATGCATTTGGGCAAGATAATGACTTTATTATAATTATTATTTTACAAAAATCCAAAAGTTACCCTCACCTCAATTATGAAAGGACACCAGTCTTTTACTTATTTATACCACCTATATAATCATAGATTTATAAAAAAATACCATTATAATTAATAGAATAATTTTATAGGTTCTATAGGTTCTTTTCTCCCTTATATCCAATAATATGTTCATTAGGAAATGATATAATAAAGGACTTTCAATGAATAGGTAATTGTATTACCCAAGCACTTTTTGATTATTAGTTCATATAGATATTATAAATATATTTAATATATAATAAAACAATAAATTAGTTATACAAAATATAAATAAATGTATTTATTACTATGAAACCAAAATTACCCATCGTATTTCCAATCAAGTGGGATGTGAAAGTATCGCTTGTGCATTGTATGACTTACAATCTCCACATAGTGATACAATTGATTTTTAGTCTCCATAATTTGTTTATTTTTATCATGATTGGTTAAATTATAAAATATAATAATGATTAAATGATTTTACCTCTACAATGATAATATCAAATCTCCATTCTCAACATCCAATTTGTTAGAAAATTATTGTGTCAGTCATTCGTATGTTTCAACCACCACCTCCATGAAGCGATGTGATTAGTTTTTCATTTATATATATATATGGTAATGTAGATGTATATGTTATATATGTGAATATATTTTATGACATAATAATTATGTTATAAAGGTGACTTATTATTTTCATTTCTTTCATTATATCAGTCAAAAATTTAAATCAACATTCATGCATACGTACAACATACCATCTCAATGGATGATTTAATTAATTTTATATAACTATATATAATTGATTTATAAAAAATATATATAATTAATTTATATGATTAATATATTTATGGATATGATGGAGACATGATAAATTTTCAAGGCAATAAACTACTGAATAAGGACATACATAAAAATTAGAGTTATATCCAAAAATAGTGAATTTAACAAAAAATTGATAATAAACGGTGATAAGAGATTATATCTAAGTCATGCGTCTTATGGTATATATTATATTAGTTTTGAAATAGTTTTACAATAAATATATATTTATTATAGAGTGGGTTCAAATATTTAGAAAGTAAATAAAACTCGAGGTAAGGGTTTTTTTCATAATCATATCACTAATAATTTTTTTTACGATTAACTACTTCCCATGGGAATATTTTCATTACATAATATTATTTTGAATATTTTTTGGAAGAATTTTTTTATTATTGTCTAGTGATTTAATAAATAAAATTGTACCCATGTTTTAATGTTTACCAAAATGGGTTAAAAGGAATCTCTTTTTTGTTTTCTCAATGAGGTACTATTTAACATTTTTACCGATGTTTAAAATAAATGGTATTTTATCTTATACCACATAAATGGATTTTACCACCAACAAGATTATTATTGGATATGATTCTCCCTTTACATTTGGTAAGGTTATTTTCAAATAAAATGTCTTCTTTCATCTTTTTAAACATTTTAAACTAATTTATTATAATGTGAAAATTTTATTTTCGTCATAAAATTTATAATGATATTTATAATGTATTTTTAACTATGTCAACATCCTTTGTGGAATTTTATCATTTAATGTTTTTATTATATTATTATATCATAAAATATATTTTATTCTATGGTTTATGATTTTTTTGAATAAGGATGTACAATTTTTAAACCATTTAACACATTACTCTAGATGGTTTTTGATTATGTTTGTTGATCGGGGTAATTATTAAAATTGAGTATAATAGTTTTAATATAATTTTCTCTGATGATTATTTTTCTCTATTTTCATATTAATAATGCATTAGGATGAGTAATTGATGTATGGGGCCCTCTATAACCCATTGAGGCGTCATTAGGTCTAATTATACAAATTATTCTAGTTATTAGGTTATAAATTACCCATTTGTGCAATTTGTCTTAGAATGAGGATTCAAAAAAATTTATGATATCCAAAATTATGAGATTTATCATTATGATATTAGTTATTGTATTTTATTTTGATCATTTGATTAGTAATGATATCCATGGATAAGTTTCAATATCATGTGATTATTTAAATTTAATTATTTTGTCATAATTTATTTCTTCCATACTGTTATCCTTGATTATGTTATTTATTGAATTGTTTATGTTGTCATATATTTACCTTGGATTATTTTTTATCCCCTATTTTTTAATGTTAGCTTTCATTGTATGTATACCCATATTGAGCATCATATCTTACTCTATTACAATGTTTATTTTTTTCCAGGATAAAAATATTTAGATTATGATTTATATAAAAGTATATACTAAATGGAGTAATGGTGCAATCAAGTAAAATAAAATAATTTGATATGTAATACAGTGTAATTTAATATAAAACAATGAATCTATTTCCCAATACTGCTAAACAATTTGGCCATTTGAGATTTTATTACTTTTATGTAGTGCTAACATAATAAAGTAACCATCGACTCTGAGCTACTTTGGTCAAGGTATTTGTAAATATTTCTTTGAAGAATCATCATCCCTTAGTGTGTGATAGATAATATGACACATTGAGATCCCATTTTCTTCTTTATCCTGATAAATTATCCTTTTCATTACAAACATGACCTATTTAATCAATGTGAGGAAAATATCATGGATTCTCAGAAAAATAACATAGATCATGTTTTTGTGTCAATGAAATTATAATAACTCAATAATGTGTACGTTTAACACCAATAAAGGGGATAAAAATTTATAAAAAGCTAAAATTTGTGGTTAATGTCATAAAATATATCACAAAAAGTATCTCTAAATAATGCGAATGAGTGATTTATCAGCCAAATATTATCTAATCATCAATATTTTACATTATTGAACATACTTTACTTAGTAATTAAATTCTATTTCTATTAATTAAAGAGTATTTTTAAATAAACATATCCCATTACCACCTATAAATGGAACCCTCATCTCCCCACCTCAAAGAATAACCTTCCTTCACTTTTATCTTTAAATTATTCCAATGGTGTATCTATGACAAGAATATCCCTAGTTTTGGCACCTCGATTTACAAGAAGTATTAAATCTATTGTTTTCCTAAGGATCTCTATGTCGAGATTCATGTCATAAACATAAGTGTTATCATCAAATCAATCATTTCCCATTATATTATTAATATATTTTTTATTAAATATAATTTATCAATTAAATGAAAATTTTAAAAATATTTAATATTTTTAAAATGTGATTTTAATACAATATAATAACATGTTTTAACTCATTCAGCTATAATTAAGTGTAATTGTTTTAGTAAATATTACCACTAATGTGGAAGATCTTATAATGTTCACCTCATGAATTAATAAAAAAATTATCTTCTTCTAACATGATGTAAAATAAATTTAATTTGTTATTTTTATGAAAAATATAATTTTATTATTTTGATGCATATTAGAAAATTAATTCTATTATTTTTTAAATTTATTAATAAATGAATTAGAAAATTTTATACATTCAAGGAGAGTCACCACCATTAGGTCTGTTATATTAAAATATTTCACAATTTCAATATAAAAATAAATATACATCTCCATTGATAACCCTATTATGATGAACTCATGATTAATGATAATGAAATTAATCCATAATCAAAAGAAATATAAGAAAGAGAAATAGTCGACACAATATTACTAATTTTAGCAATAGATAATTAAAATATTTTAAATAAATAATTATAAAGGAATAATGTTAAGGATAATATATATAGATAATATATATATATATATATATATTAATATTAAAATAATATTATTATATTAGGTGTTAGAGTGGTTCTAACCAAGAGAAACTTTTAATTAAGGGTTTCTCATCTAATTTCACATTAAAAACCAGATTATCTATGTCTATATTATATTTAAAAATGTTGATTATCTATAAAATCACATATAATATCTTGTTATATGGTTATTTTTTGTATTTACATTTCTTCTTCTAATTTAACATCCCTTATGATTAATATTCCACAAATGAGGTTCTAGTGAGTAGAGCTAACATTATCTCATTTTTTAGCTGGAATTTTTTTTCTCCTCATTTATCTGATAATTTTATTTTAAAATTTTTAATAAATTTAAAAATATGAGTCATTAAGGTAATTTAATTTTTTCCTGAACATTATTTCAAAAATAATAAATTAGTATCTTTTTAATGTTTGCGAGATGTGTAATTTTATACATACATTTTTCTCAATAAAAAAATTTAATAGAAATATAGATAATACATTCTTACTATTATAGTGTGTAGTTTTCATCCTCCACCATTTATTGGTAATTTACATTAATTAATAGTCATATTAAAAGGTAAAAGAAGATCCCAAACTATAATGAGAACCTTGAGATCTAATTAAATTAATTTTAAAAAGGGTCATAGGGTCTAGATGCGTCATACCGATGGGATATAGTTGATGTTTTACTATCAGGGGCAGGGGGCTCATAATCAATTATACTTCTTCTCATGAAGTTCGTACATGGTGATCTCTAGTAGCGATATCCTGAAGACTTACACATCAATAGGAACAAAACATGTTTTGGGTGTCATTCCATGTTCCTATATGTTGACATGTGTATTGGTCTGTTGACTAGTGTCATTACCAATGTCTGTCACGACCCGTCCTCGGGGCCCGTGCTGTGACTACCCCAAGCCCGTCTTCCATAGGCCAGGGGCTGGCGACTAGCACTAAAGGCGTAAATCCCAATAACAGGGAAGGAATTGCCTTTATAAAAGTAAAAAAACACCATAGAGTACAAGAGAAATTAAATCACTAAGTACAAAGAGAAATGCTGAAAGGTAAATGGGCCAGAATACAAACCCAAAAGAAAGTACAACTAAAACTGAACAAAGTACAACAGAAAAAGACAACAGCTGGAAGGCCGGAAGCGGCTCTTGGGTCGTCCTCCTCGGATCCTACCTGAAGGGTAGGTACAGATGGTGGATATCATGGATCGTCCACCACAGATCCTACATGGAGGGTAGGTACAAATAGTGCAGCTCCTGGATCATCCACCACGAATCCTACCTGAAGGGTAGGTACAGATAGCCTCAACAACACGCTCGCCTGTCAACCTCCTCCGAGTGTCGTCTCACCGTTAAGTCCCCCACCGGATACGGAATCGTTGCGTAGTCCACCTCCGGGTACTGACTCGTCATTGAGTCCACCTCCGGGTACCGTCCAGTCCTCGAACACTCGGCCTCTGTTAGCACTACCCGTCGTCTGCAACCAACAAAATGAGGTGCAGGCATAGCCCGTGCAGGGGTGCGTGTAACGATACTCAGTAGGGGCCCCGAGACCCTCATGGTCTCACTAAAACCAACAAGGATAACCACAAATAAGATCTCAACAGATAACCCCTACTTAGGTATATGCCCATACATATACCTATGTTTTCAAGTAAACCATCTCAATCATGAGGAAAACACATTGGTCATAGACTCAGCTCAAACCAGGATTTTCATTATCGAAATCGTAACTACTGAAGAGATCCATCCCAGGGGTGTACAGTGGTCATGTCACGACTTTGAGGTACAGCTCACTAATCCAAGTCTCTGAGTTACTCCCCCTGTCGAGTATCGCGGGTCTGCTGCCAAATATTGGCCGCTCCGTTCACTGTGGGACTGCCGCCAAATACCGGGCGCTCCCCTAATAGCCTACAGAGGTACTCCTCCGGTCGAGTACCGCGGTTCTGCTGCCAACTACCAGGTGATCCATCCGATGTGGGTCTACTGCCAAATACCGGGCGCTCTGTCCACTGGGCTAGTCGACTCACTCCAAGTCGAGTCGGTCAAGCAGTCGTCAGGTCTCAGTCGTCTACACAGTCTCTGTACTCTGTATGCTCGTCTCTAGAAGGGACCATTCCACGAGCTAACGTTCAATACTCCATGTATCTCAATGTCCCACTAAGAAGTATCTCAAAGGACCGCCTCGTCATAGGGGTCTCAACGCAATAGACGACACATCAACCGGACGCCCGGTCTGTGAGTTACTAGCCTTTTTCGTCCCCGGGGCCCGGTTGGTTTCGTGTGTGAACCAATCCAGCTATATCTCAACTGTACCCAGAACACTCATAGGGTAAAATCAAAGGGCCCCTTTCTCAACGTGATCACCAACACCGCAGACAGTTCGTCAAACGGACGTCCCGTCTGAGAGATATCAGCTTTTTCGTTCTAGGGGCCTGGTTGGATTTCGGGTACAATACAACCCAGCCACTATCCAACAGTAACCAAAACTCAGGAAAAGTATTCCAAAATTTCTGTCTCATCAAAAGGAAATCAACGAGACAGACGATGCATCAATCGGACGCCCGCTCTGTGAGTTATTGGCTTTGTCGTTCTAGGAGCCCGGTTGGATTTCGTGAGCAAACCAACCCGATTGCACTCCGTGGGCATCCAAACCTCAAGAAGAGTAAGCCAAAAGAACATTCTCACTTATAGGAATTCATCAAAGTCAACGGCACGTCAATCGGACATCCAGATCACATGTTACGAGTGTTTCCTCTCCGAGGGCCCGATTGGTTTCGTGTACGAACAAACCCGGATGAACCCAAAGTATTTTGAACCTTGATTGTGATATGTAAAAATGACCATCTATATCCAAGGGTCGCATCTCAACTGACGGTGCATCGATTGGAGGTTCGTAGCCCATGATATGGGCATTTGACCGAAAGTGATCCGAAAACGGGGGGTCTGGGCTCAGACTGACCCGGCCTAACCCCCCTGGGTCGGCCCGAACCGGGTCGACCTGACCCAGGTTCGACCCGGCGGGGCACGACCCGGCCCGGCCAGGGTGGCCGGTCCTAGCCTGGGCACGACCTGGCCCGGCCGGTGGGTTGGCTCGGCCGGTTACGGCCGAGCAGAGCGAAGCGGGTCGCTGCCCCCGAGTGAAGAACCACGGCCCCGCGTGGGGTCGCCCGTGCCAGCGGACGCGGTCGCCTGCCGCGTCCCGCCACCCCGCTCCGGGCCGGCGCGGTTTCGGGACCGCACTCCTCCACCGCGGCTTCAGCCGCCGCTGATTCTTCTGGCGGCGCTCCGGGCGCCGCCGCCCCCGACCGTCGGCGCCGCCGCGCCGGCGGGGCGCACCGGTGGGGGCTTCCGCGGACCACCGGATGCGCTCCGGTGGTCCGATTCGCCTGCGGTCTTCACCAGTGATCATCCCAGGACCCGACCTTTCCTGAAAATATCACACAATGCTCATGCGGCTTCGTTTGTCATTTTACGGCGTGGCGCGACGGCGCCGTGGCTTGTTCAACTTCATCGGCGCGGCGCGACGACGCCACGCTTCTTAGCCCTTCTTCATAATTTCTGTGTGGTGCAACGGCACCGTGCCGCCATTCACGTGTCGCAAAAAAATCAAACAACAAGGGGGAGGAGGGTTGGCTGTGTTCGTTCGGTCGGACCTCCTCCCGTTATAATGATAGAAAACGACCATCTTTTAGAAGTCGACGTACGACAAAGAAATAATTCGCAGAGAAAAAAAAATAATCCTCAACATTAATACGCATGAATGAACGATCCGAGGATTAACCTAGAATTGGTTGGTCTGCACTCTTCGTTCATTCCTCAAAAGATAAGAGAACACCAAATGAATTCTCCTACCTCATGCGAGCATGAATGGAGGTTCGTCGAATGAGGATTCGTCATGGAAAAACCGTCACAGAAAGAGACGTCACAGAAGGAGGAAGTTGTGCTGGCATCATGGTACACGGCGTCGCATAATCAGTTTCCAAGAACTCGGCGTTCTTCGTCGGAGACCTATGTGTTCTTAGCGTTCTTCGTCGAAGATGAAGAAGTTTCTCAAATCCTTAGTATTTTCTCCCAAAAGCTCCACCACGAGGTTCCAACCCCAAATAAAATAATGTCACCTCTTATTTTATTAACATAAAATAACTTTTGAATTTCAAGAGTTTGAGATTCAAACATCACACTTAACTCACTTAATTAATAAAAAAAGTTGTAAAAATTTAATGGTGTGTTAAGGGGTTTAATAATTTGAAGGGGTGGGGCTTGTGGGGGCCCCACCACCCTCATAACCTCTCTTGGGAAGTTTGGTAGTTACCCAACATCCACCCAAAGACTTAAACCATAAAAATTGTAGTTAAATTATAAAATAAAATTCCACAATTTTTATCATGTTCTCTCGTGAAAATGCAACTCCGGAATAGGTGTTCCTATGCAATTATCGGTGCTGCGGTTCCATCGGTGCCCTCGGAATTCGATTCCGAGAAACGGTTCAAAAGTTAAAAAAACCTGCTCGTTCGTTCACTGAATGTACCCAAGCTAAACTTTGGAAATTAATTCCGGGCACAGCGGTCCTCGGAATCAGGCGCCGTAAGAAACTGTGTTCTTGTAAAATTTCGAAGAAAATTAAGAAAAAAATTTTCCTTGAAATTTCCAGGTCTTTACATTACTCCCACCTCAGGGATTTACATCCACGTATAGCATCAACACAAACTAGGGTCACAAATGCGGTATAGAGCACGAATCTGAGCCTTCCGCTCCCATGTGCTCACCTGGAGGTTCTCGTATTGCCAATGAATGTACACCTGAGGATTCGATCATCCTCGTAGGATCTACTCCTGTCGATCCTCGATCCCCACTGGAACCTCCGTGAAAGACACCCCATTTCCATCGTCCAGCTCCCCATGGTCGATGATATGCGAAGGTTCGAGAACGTATCTCCTCAGTTGAGATACGTGGAAGTCGTCGTGCACCTAGTGCAACTGAGGTGGATGGGTCAAGCGGTAAACCACCCCGCCTACCCAGCTGAGAACCTAAGAAGGTCCGCTGAACCTCGGAGATAACTTGACACCTTGGCCACATCTCCATAAACCTCTTCGAGGTGATACCCATATAAGGACGTGATCTTCATCCTCGAACTCCATAGGTCTCAAATTCCTATTAGAACTGGAACTCAAAATGACTGCTTCCACGAGGGTATGGTTGACCGACTCAAGAGTGATCGGTCGCACCCTCCTGTGCATGAGTTACCCTGTGCTGCCTGGGGTTTCATTTTTCGCCAACCAAGGAAAACCCATTCCGATGTCGTAGATAAACCACATCCTTTTTGCCTAATACAGTTAATCCATGTATGAACTGTGGATCCAATCCATACTCAGATCAACGTCGTAAGGCCTTGAAACTTCCACCAAGAGATTCCAACTGAAACTCTCGCCTCGAGGGTCTGACCACACCATCAGCGTAAGTGTGATTATCGAGTCTTCTCCCAAGTTATCTGCAGACGTGAGGGTCAAGTTTACGTATTACCGAAAACTCTAGGTCTGGGAAAAAATATGTGGAAGGAAGGAATGATTCATATCGACGTCTGATACTACGGCAGCTAGTAGTGGACATAGACATTCCCTCGAATCATTCTTAGAGCCATTTTGGTCACACTCCTAGACCGCATGCAGCTACTCTTTTCCCCAGCTCTCCAGCTCCCTGAGCCCGGAGGGGACAACAATGTTGGGTGGTTGTAATATGTTGAAATGTACACCACCTCATGCTGCTATCCTATCTCTGCATCCACTTCTGATGCTCAACAGATTTATATGTCCTTAACATTTCCTCTTCGTGAAACATTCGCACAACCAAGTCTCTGAGACTGGCACCAACTCGATGCGTTCCAACTTATAACATTCTCCAGCTCTATTCATTTAGCCAAACAACATTCAACCTCGAGGTTCTCTCTAGCACCCTAACGTGAGTAGGAATGCATAGAGGAAAAAGTGTTTGCTCGAATATCCTTAAACACACCATGCTCAGAGGTCCGAGAACTATATCACTGATCGAATCTTATTCATCGAGTACCCAAAATGTTTGGTACGCCTCGATGAATTCTCAGCTACAGACACATCGTCCTTCCGAAGCTGTATAAGCTCTATAAAACTCTCTGCCACCTCCTCAATCCATTACTTAGCCACCTATGACTCAGGTTCTCCTCGGAACTTGTGTGTATCTAATGTTAGAACACATGTAAGGCAGTAATATTACATTTGTCACCTACCGGTACTGCCGGTTGTAACTCCTGACCAACAGGTAGTGATGTATAGCTGACACACTACCCGAAGGCACTATCTCTGGAATCGGTCCACGTACTAAATCCTCATCACTATGTGGACAATCCTCATGGACATTCAGTGGAAACCACTAGTGGAAAAGTCCACCATCCACTCCACTGGTGTCTCAGCTAGGCGAAAAACTCTATCAATCGCCTCCAGCCAGTCCTCTGCTGTCTGGGAATCTGCCTCACCTCGTAACCTCGGTGGCCTCTACTACTGGAACTCGTGCAACGCAGTCTGCCAGCGTGCACAATTCTCTAGTATAGTTGTTGGAATCTACTATCCAACATGTGGTGGTGCTACTGGTATACCACCCGAGGGTGCCAACATAGTAAAAAGGGCCCTGCACGAGAGCCTCGTCGCTCGGTGAGCCGTCATCGAGTAATCTCTTGGAACAACAATTGACTGTCTGTGTGGAGACATCCTGAACAGATGTGGCACGATCAATGTCTTATACCTGGTGAGATGAACTGGTTTGAGCTGACTTTTAAAAATTTGGAAACACACACACAATCAGTGTTTTCGTGGACAAAGTCGGAAATCAGTAGTCAGGGTCCTGGTGTAAAGATACGTCGGCCGCCGCACCAACACTGGACTCCCTGAACTGAAGACCACACTCGGTACCCTTAACACTATTGATTCACAAAAAATATAATATCAGGGTTATAAGTCCTGAGGTTAAACCGACTCATATGATAACAATTTATCATGACCCGTCCTTGGGGCCTGTGTCGTTACTACCCCAAGCCCGCCTTCCATAGGCTATGGGCTGGAGACTAGCACCAAAGGCGTATATCCAGATAACTGGGAATTCATTTCCTTTATAAAAGTAAACAAAAAACCATAGAGTACAAGCGGATGTAAGTCACTAAGTACAAAGAGAAGTTCTGAAATGTAAAGGGGCCAGAATACAAACCCAAAAGAAAGTACAACTAAAACTGAACAAAGTACAAAAGAAATGGACAACAGCTGGAAGGACAGAAGCGGCTCCTGGGTCGTCCTCCTCATATCCTACCTAAAGGGTAGGTACAGATGGTGTAGCTCATGGATCGTCCACCACAGATCCTACCTGAAGGGTAGGTATAGATAGCGCAGCTCCTGGATCATCCACCACGGATCCTACCTGAAGGGTAGGTACAGATAGCCTCTACAACACTCTCGCCTTTCAACCTTCTCTGAGTGTCGTCTCGACGTGAAGTACACCTCCGGATACTGACTCGACATGTAGTCCACCTCCGGGTACTGACTCATCGTGTTGTCCACCTCCGGGTACTGTCCAGTCCTTGAACACTCTGCCTCCGTTAGCACTGCCCGTCGTCTGCAACCAACACAACGATGTGCAGGCATAACCCGTGCAGGGGTGAGTATAATGATACTCCGTAGGGACCCCGAGACCCTCAAGGTCTCACTAAAACCAACAAGAATAACCACAAATAGAATCTCAATAGATAACTCCTACTTAGGTATATTCCCATACATATACCTAATTTATCAAATAACCCATCTCAATCATGAGGAAAACACAAAGATCATAGACTCAGCTCAAACCAGGATTTTCATTATCGAAACCGTAACTGTTGAAGAGATCCATCCGAGGTGTGTACAATGGTCTTGTCACCACTCCGAGGTACTGCTCACTAATCCAAGTATCTGAGGTACTCCTCCTGTCGAGTATCTTGGGTTTGCTGCCAAATACTGGGTGCTCCGTCTGGTGTGGGTCTGCCGCCAAATATTGGGCGCTCACCTAATAGCCTACAAAGGTACTCCTCCGGTCGAGTACCGAGGGCCTGCTGCCAACTACTAGGCGCTTTGTATGTCTTGGGTCTGCTGCCAAATACCAGGCGCTCCGTCCACTGGGCTAGTCGACTCTCTCCAAGTCGAGTCGGTCAAGCAGTCGTCAGGTCTCAGTCATCTACAAAGTCTATGTACTCCGTATGCTTGTCTCCGGGAGGGACCGCTCCACGAGCTACTGGACAATACTCCAAGTATCTAAATGTCCCAGGAAGATGTATCTCAAAGGACCGTCTCGTCACAGGGGTCTCAACGCAATAGACGGCGTGTCAATCGGGCGCACGGTCTGTGAGTTACTGGCCTTTTTCGTCCCCAGGGCCCGGTTGGTTTTGTGTGCGAACCAATCCGGCAGTATCTCAACTGTACCCAGAACTCTCATAGGGTATACTCAAAGGGACCGTTTCTCAATTTGATCACCAACGCCACTGACGGTTTGTCAAACAGACGTCCGGTCTGAGAGATATCAGATTTTCCGTTCCAGGGGCCCGGTTGGATTTTGAGTACAATCCAACCCGAACACTATCCAACAGCAACCAAAACTCGGGCGAAGTATTACAAAAGATCCATCTCATCAAGATGAAATCAACGAGATAGACGGAAAGTCAATCGGATACCCGGTCTGTTAGTTATTGGCCTTTTCATTCTAGGAGCCCTGTTGGATTTCATGAGCATACCAACCCGACCGCACTCCGACGGCATCCAAACCTCAAGTGGAGTAAACCAAAAGATCTGTCTCACTTAGAGGAATCCATCAAAGTCAAAGACATGTCAATCGGACAACTGGAGCACAAGTTACGATCGTTTCCACTCCCAGGGCCCGGTTGGTTTCGTGTACGAACCAATCCGGCCAAACCCAAAGTATTCTGAACCTTCAGTGTGATATGTCAAAACGACCATCTCAATCCAAGGGTCGCATCGCAACTAACGGTGCGTCGATCGGAGGTTCGTATCCCAAGATATGGGCATTTTGACCGAAAGTGATCCGAAAATGGGGGGTCTGGGCTCGGACCGACCTAGCCCAACCCCCCCTGGGTCGGCCCGAACCGGGTCGACCCGACCTGGGTCCGACCCGGTTGGGCATGACCCGGCCCGGCCTGGGCGTGACCTGGCCCGGCCGGTGGGTCGGCTCTTCCGGTTACGGCCGAGCGGAGTGAAGCGGGGCACTGCCCCCGCGTGAAGAACCACGGCCCCGCGTGGGGTCGCCCGTACCAACGGACGCGACAGCCGACCACGTCTCGAGGCACCACTCCTGGACGGCGCGGTCACGGTACCGTACTCCGCCACCATGGTTTCCGCCACGGCAGATTCTTCTGGCGGTGCTCTGGGCGCCGCCTCTCGCGATCGTTGGCACCGCCGCGCCGGCATGGCGCCCCGGTGGGGGCTTCCGCGGACCACCGGACGCGCTCTGGTGGTCCGATTCGCCTGTGGTCTTCACCAGTGATCATCTAAGGACCTGACCTTTGCTACAAAGATCCCAAAATGCCCGTGCGGCATTGTTTTTCGTTTTCAGACACGGCGTGACGGCGTCGTGGCTTGTTCAACATCATCGGCGCGGCGGGACAGCGCCGTGCTTCTTAGCCCTTCTCAATAATTTCCGCATAGTGCAACGACACCACGCCGCCATTCACGTGCTGCAACAAATTCAAAAATCAAGGGGGGAGGAGGGTCGGATGTGTTCATGTGGTCTGACCTCCTCTCGTTATAATGATATCAAACGACCATCTATTAGAATTCGACGGAGGACAAAGAAATAATTGGCGGTCAAAAAACAATAATCCTCAACATCAATCTGCATGAATGAACGATCCGCGGATCAACCTGTAATTGGTTGGTCTGCGCTCGTCGTACTTTCCTCAAAAGATAAGATAACACTAAATAAATTCCCCTACCTCGTGCAAGCTTGAATGGAGGTTCGTCGAACGAGGATTCATCGTGGAAAAACCGTCGCGGAAAGAGACGTCGCAGAAGGAGGAAGTCACGTTGGCGTCGCGGTACACGGCGTCGCGTAATCGGTTTCTGAGAACTTGACATTCTTCATCGGAGACTGATGTTTTCTTCGTGTTCTTCGTCGAAGAAGAAGAAGTTCCTCAAATCCTTAGTCTTTTCTCCCAAAATCCCCACCACGAGGTTCCAACCCCAAATAAAATAAGCTCACCTATTATTTTATTAACATAACATAACTTTTGAATTTCAAGAGTTTGAAATTCAAACATCACACTTAACTCACTTAATTAATTACATAAGTTGTCATAAATTAATGGTAACTTGAGGGGTTTAAGAATTTGAAGGGGTGGGGCTCGTGTGGGCCCCACCACCCTCATAACCTCTCTTGGGAAGTTGGGTAGTCACCCAACTTCCACCCAAAGCCTTAAACCATAAAAATTGTAGTTAAATTATAAATTAAACTTCCACAATTTTTATCATCTTCTCTCGTGAAAACAAAACTCCGGAACAGGTGTTCCTAAGAAATTACCAACGCTGTGGTTCCATCGGTGCCCTCGGAATTCGATTCAGATAACTGGTTCAAAAGATAGAAAAACCTGCTCATTCGTTCATTGAACGTACCCGAGATGAACTATTGAAATTAATTCCGGGCACACCGGGACTCGGAATCAGGCGCCGTCAGAAACTACGTTCTTGTAAAATTCCAAAGAAAATTAAGAAAAAAAATTTCCTTGAAATTTCCTGGTCTTTACAATGTCTTCCATTTTATTGAGTACTTTGATGTAAGTTAAAACCATGGTATTAAAATTGGGTCAAGGTAGCTTGTGTTGGATGCATCATTGGTGGCATGACATTGGTTGAATGATCAATAAAGGATTTGTATTTTCCAATATTAGGATGTTTTATATCTCAGGCCCAATTGATCTAGATTGTTCTACCTTCATAAGTATTTGGCCAAAGTTGTAAAAAGTTAAATCCATCCAAATAGATCAACAAATAGTAAAGCAAGAAAAGGACGATGACACAAGTTTGTGTCCTACTTTATAATATACATATAGACAACGAGATTATATTACACAATACATTATCATTGGAAGGTTATCATTTATATAAAATTCTATATCTATTTTATAGACTTGACAGGTTGCTAGAATCCTCTCCTGGCATATAAATTTTATTTATTGCTATGGAGATATGAGACTAAAGGGTCACAGATAATAGTATATTCAAGAATCTTCCCTATTCAGTAGAATATGTATATTTGACATGATTGGCCCAACCATGTGGTTTAATTGTTTTCCAAGGTATTGATCACCGATGATTAAATAAATTCATTATTATTATTCATGTAATGAATAACTGGGATGAATTTATTTTATGTATTTACATGTTATGTAAATAATTGAAAAATATTAATCGAATGAGTATTATTTTAATATTCATGGTTTTTTTAAAAATAAATGGGTTGACAGGTTGAGTTAATGATTTTGTATTATTACATAATATATTATTTATATATTACATATATGTGATAAAATAATAAATTATATTGGAAGGGTTACGTTATTCATAATTATTTACTTAGTAGAAATTAAATATACAAGGGTCGGGGAACCCAAACAGGTATTGTAAAACTCCACTATAAATATAGAGAGACTCTATCTCAATGAACTATTCCTGAATTTAGAATGATGGCATCTCTATTCTCCCACATTCTAGAGAGAGTGACTATCTCTTCGAGTGATGATCCACGAATACCTTTATGTAATGAAGGTGGAGGAATTTGGTGATTTTCTGGGCCATGAATGTGTTATTGAACATTCGTACCAGCCCAAGAAATTTAGGGATCAACATTCAGATGGATTTTTAATGTGTGTGTGGATGATCTATAGAGATACTAATATTGATCCTTCATGAAACGACTGATGATGACATGTTTTTATCATCCATTCCTTTAGATATATAAAAGGTATGTTTATAGTCTTATTTTATTCCGTTTGAATTTACATGAGATCCTCACACTATACTGGGGTTTTGATCATTAGTGGAGACAATTTACATCATGCTGTTGTTGAAAATTTAAAAATCCCGAGCCCACTGACTTTTTTGACAGACCCCAATAACTTCAATTAGTATTAGAGTGAGCGTGTGGATTTTTTAGTTAAGAAAAAATTAATTTTCTTTTAAATTAAGTATATGGTAGTAAAGCAGTATCAATGTATCGAAATGAGATTTAATATGTGGTCAGATGACTAAGTTATGGTTATTTGAGAAATATACTATGAATTGTACATAGTTGTTTTCAGGGTATTAATTTTGAATAAAGTTTCTGGAATATGTTCTTCCATTGGTTTAATGCATTTTAGATAATAAAAATAATTAATATCATTTCATTATTTTTATATATAATAATTGTGATAATAATAATAAGAATATTTATTTATTATCATGATAACAATCATTATTTCAATAAAGGCGAAAATTATCCTTTCAAAAACTAATAGGGGTGTGGAAATTTAATGGTGGTGGGATTTATTTGGGAGGTAAAAAAACAATAAAAACCCCAATTTTAAAAGGGTTTGTGGAGGATATATAATAATACAAACAAATTTTAAAATATATTAGAATATGGGTAGGGTGTGGCCCCTTGTCACCCCTCTTATCCACCATCAGATCCATTACCATATGGTGTCTCCTTCCCCGGTAAGTGACCCTCCATGCCTACCTTATCTGAAGACTCCCTCTTCACCCCTCCACTATGCACAGTGGCACACATACTCCCTCAGTCATTGATAGCTGCGACTAGCACACCACACCAATCAATATGACCGCAGAATTCCCTACCACATGCAATCAGGCCACTGTATAACCCTACAGACTCTCCTTGGATCAGCCTCCGACAACCCCTCACTCTAGCCCATGCTGGCGTCCCCTCTTGGAATAATCCTTAATTCCTGTCGGTGCTCGACTTCCATCCAATTACACATTTCTAGATCCACCATAGGACCGATCATGCCAATGTTCCGGGTTTTATATAACCTATTTTGGTCTTGTTCCCTCTCTATTGGACTCCCCCGGTGGACCACCATCCAGATATGTACTGCCCCAGACCGCACCACCTCTCAGACCTTCCGCCACCTAGATCTAGTAGTTATGTTCTTTCCAGACTGGCTCATAGTTCCACCACCCTCACGAAACACCCAATTAGAATATACCTCTTTAGAAATATTGGCATCCAGGTCTATGTGCTGCCATCCAAGAACAAATGATCCTTGGGTGCAGGTAACCCTGGCAATTTCATCTTGACAAGATTCACCCTGAAATTGCCCAGATCATGTCTCCCCAACCCGGAATGGGTCTGGGTGAACCAACCTATCCTAGAAAATTTGAGAACGGTCTTTTCTCAACCCATTATGGGTTTGCGTAGGTTTGGAATGACCCCGAAAAGGCCAATGAAGGGTTTTATGGCCCATGTTATTATATATTCATTTTAATTAATTAAGTTAATTTCAAATTTATATTAAATAAATGAATATATTTTAAAAAAACTAATAAATTTTAAATCATGTGGAAATTTAATTTAATAATCGTATGAAATTAAATTAATTACTTTTATTTTGGTATAAAATTCAATTAACTATGGGACTGATAAATAATAAAACTATTTGAATTACTTAATTAGTTTAAATTAACTAAATAACCCTCATACATTATTTAATGAAATTTAATTTTATCGTGCATATTTATACCTGATTACTAATCGTGAGTACCGAACCATGTATGTATTCATTTAATATTTTATTAATGAATTATTTTAACATGCTTTGATGATTGTAATTAATTAAATGATTGTCTAAACATTTTATTTGTTTTTGGTCAATTTGTATATGTGAATGCTCACTCAAATCTATCTGATATATATTATACCCCATGTCCCCTCACTTGTATGAATATTTTTTACTTCAAATAATGATGGTGTATGGCATGGACCCTACCAAAATGAGGTGATATACGTTGATCATGAATAAGTAAGGAATCAAGTGAACCCCACCAAGATAAGGCATTACTCCAAGACATGATGTGTAACTCACCAACACTAAGAGATATAGCAGAGAAGAAGCGCACATGAAGGACATGGGTGAGCTACATCAAGATACATGTGACGACTCTGGTATAGATTCCCCTAGGTCATTTACATGCACAAAACCAGTCAGGTAGTAATTTACCTTTATGAATTTGTTTATTATTATTTTCATTTTATAGTAGAAGGAAAAAAAATAAAATATTAAATAATAAAATTCATAAATTAAGGTCATGTTCTTTTCTATTAATCTATATATGTGAGCATGACAACATATATAAACAAGATTAATACAAATATATTACATTCTTCAAGAGAGAAAACAAAATACCCACAAGGGAGTTCTGATGAGAGTGGTGGGTTGACCTAACTAAAATTGCAGTAAAGAAATATCCAAATCTAGCATTTCATAATTTTAGAGTCTAGTGTTGAGTTATTAAAGTAATTATTTTAAATCCTGGGCCTTCACTCAGTAGACCAAGGAACCATTAGTTAATGTGGTTTTCCAGTCAAATGACTACCTTGAACCCTTTAATTAGTGGCATAGACATGGATTGCAGACTATGTGGGGTGGTTCAAGGATCCTTACCACAAGAATACTAGAGGGACAGAGTATTCTAATTATAGTATAGAGGGTTAATATAATTCAACAAAAAATAGTGGGAGACATTTAATAATGTCTAATTAGTAATAAACATATATGTAATCATCTTCTATAGAATATTTTAGTAGGAATATGGAAAGAAATAACATAAGAAAACTGTGATAATTATTATACTAATTTAATATCCACACTAGAATGAATTATTGAGTGTATTATAGGTGCTTGCGCATATTACTAAAATATAAAAAATTCAAGGTGTTGGTATCCCAACTTGTTAGACCACCTAAGAAGAATGGGTGTAAACTTACTTATAAGAGACTCATGAATCTATCATATGATGGTTTTCCCTTAATTCTAACATCAACATATGTTGTTAGTTGTGGTCACTTCATCATGACATGGACGATATCAAATGTAGTTTCATATCTGAGATGTTTGTGAGGATAAAGTGACAAATGATTTGAATTCGATGATTACACATGATTTTTTTAAACATGAAAGATAGACTATGGCCTTTCATGGAATCCCATTATTATAACCTTTTCACCCTATTACTCTAGAATCTTTTATGGATACTAACTAATAGTCTGGATTAAGTGCTTAATTTCCTTTTAGATAAGGTTCTCCATGTAATAAGAATTTAAAAGAGAGAATCATATTTAATTCTTATAGAAAACAAATTGAAATGGTGATGTGAAAAGGCCAATGTAAAATCAAGCCAAATGAAAATTCACAATATTTTTCAATTAATAGATGTTGGATAATAAATAAGTGATTATTTTCACCACATATTGTAAATCACATTTATGGAAGTTTAAACCACAATGAATTGAATAAAAGTAAAAAACAACTCCTTCTTCATCAATGTGTATTCATCAAATAAAAGTATTATTTTTCACATACTTCTTGGGTATTGAATACCATATTGTTTTGACATATGTGTATTGAAATAAAATAACCAATTAGGAATAGAAACATTACTAGGAGTAAGGGGTCTTCTCTAAATATTTGAAAAGGGGTGATTCATAAGTCAATGATGAGAAACACATAAATTCCTATTGCTAAGTGAATGATTCTAGTAGAAAATGTTGTTGAGTATAACCAAAACATTTATCTCACATTCCCTATGTACATAATAAGACATTATTAAATGTCTTGGAATAAATTTTCTTATTGATGTCGCATGCATACAAAATACTTCAAATGGTACACGAATCATAGGTAATAAATATTGAACATGAAATGTAAGACGTTTAGGATTTTATGGAAAGATCATTCTTTGTAAATAAAAAATTAAGGGATATTAAGTATATAACTAGTATAGTGTTTATGCATAGCACAAATAAACACCTTTGTTATAATTGAGATATTTTTTTGGACAATGGAATCATTAAAAATTGAGGTATATCAGAAAGGTTTTGTAATTAGTTCAATAAGTGAGTGTGAACTATATGATGGGAAATATAGTCGTAAAGAAACATCATAAGACTACTTAAATTTATTCAGAAATGTGACAGTGAAGTATAAGCATGGTTAGATGATATGAGTTACTTCATATTAGCTTGCTGAATAATATCATTATCAATCATTTAAATATCATGATAATATAGTGTGGATTAATTTTTAAATGCACATTACCTTATGTATATAACAACAGCAATCCAAATAAGGATGATCGATGATGCTTCATACATGTTAACATTAATCAACTAAATTTAATGTGGAGTAATTCTTAAACAAACATTTTATTCATTAGAGTTACGATTATAATAGTATCAATGTTACAACAAGTAGTAATTTCCATCATATTTCATGATGTTCTTTGTGAATAATGACAAAATCCCATAACTAATATGTTGAATATAATAAAAAATAAATATCATATGATTCCTTGTATGATTAAAATCCATTATTTTATATTACATGTGTTGAGATAAAAAGAGTTGGTTACGATTGAAACAAATTTTCATCATTCTAAAAATGTTGTGTATTCATATAATTATCATAAGGGTTACATTGGAAATTAAAAAAATTCTTATGATAGAAAATTTTTAGTCAAGTGATAGACTACATTTATATATATGGGTGAACAAATTTACATTAGATAGGTGGAGAAACATTGACTTGGGTTTTTTCAATGTTTGATATTCACAAATGGTTGGCATATTAATAAGTTCCATATGTACATTTGGAACATTTATATTCTAGAGACACTATAACGACCCACACTTTACATAAATTGTTAATACTTCAAAATTGAAGCACTCTTATTACAACATATGAAAAAACCACAAAGGACCGTATAGGTATAGTGTCTTTAGAAACTGGGAAACATAAACAACTGGTTCATAAATCTTCTACAGTGTCTCCCATTTATTTCATCATATCTAGGGTCCCTTTTAGAATATTCTACTTAATATCCATCTTCCTGACCTCGGGAAAAGAAAACATAAAAGGGTGAGCTCAAATGCTCAGCAAGGGCAAATAAAGGAAATAAAAATCATATCATATCTTTATGAAAATCAAAACCTGCAAAAGAGATCATAATATCTTAACATGGAATAAATCATAGAAGTGAAAATGAGATCCCCATAATCATAACATAAAACTTGAATCTTTGTGGCATGCACACATAATCATGGAAAATCATTTCTTGTTAGTCATGACTCATTGCCAAGACTATCTTAGTGGACAAAGTCCCTTTCTGAACCGAGTTCACTCCTCGTTTCCGTCCTGTATCACTGAACCGAAATAACCTTCCGTTCCAGCCATGTCTATCTCATGAGATATAAAATCTTTACCCAATGCATTGGAGGGAGATATAGGTCCCACCCATCTTATAATGAATCCTTTCTTATGTGTGCCACATAATCATAAAACATACATCATCGCATAACACATATAACAAAAATGGGATTCTTGAAACATCATGACATCAGAAATAAATTCATATATGATAAAGGAATTCATAAACATAATTCCATCACAACATAGTCAAACCAATGTAAAAATATGGATAGAAACAGAACCCTTTATTATCTTATATGGAAAATAATTTTGATAAAACACTTGAATTGAATTCTTGAGGAAAATATCCTTTCTTCTTCAAAAACATTTTTCCTTTCATAACATGTCATACAACATTAAAATAAAAGAAGTTGATCAAAAATAAACTTGAAAACTTGTAAAGGAATCTTCTTTGAAGTAATGTTTTAAAAATCCATTCATGCCGTATAAGTTAAAAAAAACATTCTTCGTACTTTTGTCGGAAAAGTCAAAAAGTACCTCGTACGGAAAAAACGACAAAAGATTCCTTTCATATTCTTTACTAAAAACTCACCTAAGGGTAAAATTGGGTTTAAACTATTTCAAGTGGATGGAAACAATATTACATATTGAGGGAACATGGATGTGGATGATAAAATACACCCCAGTAAATACTTACGAATAAACAATCTCGGATAAAAATGAGATTGTGATATTTCCCTTACCTTAGGTCTGATTTGCTTTGTTCGTGTCCGAAGCTCCTGTATAATGGTTTAAATAATGTTATTGACTTATTCCAGAATCATACATATTGATATGAGATCATATATGGTCATATTATTAGCTTCTTGTTAGTAATATTTCATTGTTACTTGTTACTCGGGTCTTTATATCTTTTTGTTCTTATGCGTGTTTTGTCGAATAAATTCTTATTCTTATCTTTAGGTTATAGATAATTCATTTCCAGAATGGTATTAGTGTAGTATATACCATATTCATTCATTCAATTCATTTATACAATCATTATGAAATGAAGATCATGTAGAACGAGTCGCATCACATCGTGGAGACGGTATTCCGTACGTACGCACGAGTGATGATATCGTTCCTATGATCGTGGAATTGTATTGGAGTATATATATATATTATTTCAGTATCAATATTACTTAATAATAATCATATATAGTTACTCATTACACCATTATACCCATCCTTGTAAGGTGATGGTGGAAAATAGATTACACCACGGCGTGGAGACGGTATTCCGTACGTACGCACGCGCGGTGATTTCATTTTTCCGTAGGATGGATAGAAGGTGAATTAGGGTTGTTTCATATTTATAATAACATATCAGTATGTAAGTAATACTGATGTTATTACTTTATCATGAAACAACTAAAGAAGAAGAAGTTGAAGAAGAAAGAAATTGAAAAGATCGGTAATGGATATTACCTCTTCTTTGGAACGCCTTTTTGAATCCTCCACTTAAGGAACTAAGATTGGTCGTTGGAGAAGACCAGGACCTCTAGGATTATTCTAGGTAAGTGGAGAAGGGAAAATGGCAGGGGTTGGCCGAGCTTGAGTGCTCAAATTGGTGTGAGGAGGAGGGGGAGGAGGTGCCCTTTTATAAGGGAGGAGAGGGGCACCTTAGGAATATCTCAAAATATTATTTTATATTAAAGTCAAAATCGGTTTATAATGGTTCCAAAGGGTCTTATTTCGAAGCTAAAGTGGGGATGGGTCGAAATCCTATCAACCAATAGAATTTAGACAAGTTTAGGATATTATTTTAACCTTATCAATTAAATTTAACTCTAAGTTAAATAATTTAACTTTTACCATGTCTTTTTGTTTTCTTTCACTATATGGTTAATACACTTACTATAACATTCCAAACGAACCCCAAATTGTTTATTATTAATATATATATCCTTATCTAAGTCATTTGGCCGAACCTTAGATTTTTAGGAATAAAATAACAATTAATAATATAATATTTTATTTAAAAACTATTTTGTGTCAATTTTGACACTATTTGATATATGATTTTTGTGAAAGTCATAACAGAATTATATGTTCGAACCAAGTTGATTAAATAAACAATAATATATCATAGTAACCTATAAAATTAGTGGAATTCATAAAAAGTCTCAAATTACATTTATTTTGGTATTTATATTATCAATTTTGTCAATATTTCATTAATAAGATAATTACTGCATCATCTTTGTGTCATAAATAAATTAAATTATTTGATGTCTAAAAATTACAAATAAAATACCATCATGTAGGAAATCTTTTTAGCTTTCTAATTAATATTTACAATCGAATTTATCTTATGTATAACCCCATATTAAAAATGATTTACTTATTAAACTTTGATTTTAACTATTTTAACCCTTCTTTAAATAAATTAATAATAAATGTCCTAATCTAATCCAAGTGGGCCTAAATGGTCATATTTTATTCCTAAGTTTGTTTTTGGTCGAATTAAACTTGTACAATAGAATTAGGACATGTGTTAGGGTAATATTAATATCATATTTACCCTTAGTTACCCTATTTACTATTAACCGCGGTAAAAAAAGTAAAAAGTTACTATTCACCAAAAAAATTATTTTCATCTCATTGAACCACGTTTTAGTCCTTGATATTAACCGTGTCTCTCGGATTTTTGAAATTCCATTCACAGAAGCGGTAAAATTAAGTTTTATGAAAAATTCAGTTTTTAACCTACCACTTAGTGGTTTCACTATTCATCAAAAATTGAATGTTTTCAGAAAAATACCAAAATTTCACCCTAGGATAATTTCGATATTCTGAGTCCAAAAATGAAGTCCATTTTGAAAAGTAAAATTTATAAAATTTCAAAAAGTGGTTATTACTATTCATAACAGCTAGTTTTAATAGCATATTGTTGTTTAGTGAAACTCGGTATTGCGTACGACGCAAGCTATCGAGGAAGGTCGCGATTGCGTGTAAAGCAAGCCAAGCAAGTGTTGTGTAGAAAAAGATTCCTTTGATGATTTATATAACATAAAAGTCTCGGGTGTTACATTCTACCCCCCTTAAAAAGAATTTCGCCCTCGAAATTCGTCACTTTGCAACAAACAAATGAGGATACTTCTCCCTCATCATATCCTCAAGCTCCCATGTAACTTCTTCAAGTTGGTGGTTTCTCCATAAAACTTTCACCAAGCGAGTGGTCTTGTTTCGTAGGACTTTTTTGCTACGATCCAGAATCTCTATCTGCTGTTCTTCATAAGAAAGATCTTGCTCCAGCGGTACAACTTCTGAGCTGAGTACATGTGAAGGATCTGGTATGTACTTTCTCAGGAGAGATACATGGAACCCATCGTGAACTTGAGAGAGATTCGGTGGAAGCGCCAATCGGTATGCTACCTTCCCAACACGATCCAGTATTTCAAAAGGACCGATATATCTAGGGCTCAACTTCCCCTTCTTTCCAAATCTCATAACCCTCTTCCAGGGAGATATTCGTAAGAACACTTTATCACCCACTTCAAACTCTAGGTCTTTTCTTCGGTTGTCGGCATAACTTTTCTGTCGACTCTGAGCTGCTCTTATGTGTTGTTGAATAGATCTGACCTTTTCTGCCATTTCATCAACGAGATCAGGTCCTAATAGCTTTCTTTCCCCAACTTCATCCCAGCAAGTTGGAGTCCTGCATTTCTTTCCATAGAGAGCTTCATAAGGAGCCATCCGAATACTGGAGTGAAAGCTATTATTATAAGAAAATTCCACCAAAGGTAGGTGTTGATCCCAACCTCCTGTGAAATCCATAGAGCAAGCTCTCAACATATCTTCTAGGGTTTGAATTGTTCTCTCAGACTGACCGTCTGTCTGGGGATGATAAGCAGTGCTGAAACTCAACTCTGTATCCAGAGTATGCTGAAGACTTCGCCAGAACTTCGAGGTAAATCTCGGATCCCGATCAGATATAATAGAAAGTGGTACTCCATGCAATCTTACCACTTCCTTTACATATATCCTGGCAAGCTGATCTAGAGAGAAATCCTCTCTAATAGCAATGAAGTGTGCAGACTTTGTAAGACGATCAACTATGACCCAGATAGCATTATTGCCTTTGGATGTTTTAGGAAGTCCTGTGTCAAAGTCCATAGTGATGTTTTCCCATTTCCATTCGGGTATGGGTAATGGTTGTAACATCCCCTTAGACTTCTGTCTCTCAGCTTTAACTTGTTGACAAACCAAGCATCGAGAGACATATTCAGCAACATCTCTTTTCATGCCATCCCACCAGAAGTACTCTTTCAGGTCCCTATACATCTTCGTGCTTCCAGGATGAATAGAGAATGAAGAACTATGAGCCTCATCCAGCAGCTCTTTCTTTAATTCGGGGATGTGAGGAACACAAACCCGATTCCTGAACTTTATTATCCCATCACAATCAAGGTTGAATTCAGGAACATTTCTCACCTTCTTTTGTAACTCGACATCTTCTTTCTGTGCCTCTTTAATCTTCACATGTATAGATGGTTGAACATTCATTTGAGAAAGATAAGATTTTTCCCCTTCCATTATAATTCCAAGATCCATCCTTTGTAAATCCATAAATATTGGATCTTTTGTGATCCTCATCATGGATAAACTAGCATGGTCTTGTCGACTTAATGCATCTTCCTCCTTGTTTGCTTTCCCGGGGTGGTAATGGATTGAGCAGTCATAATCCTTAATCAGCTCCAACCATCTTCTTTGGCGCATATTCAGCTCCTTTTGTGTGAAAATATACTTTAAACTTTTATGATCAGTATAAATATCACACCTTTCACCATAAAGGTAATGCCTCCAAATCTTTAATGCAAAGATTACCGCAGCCAACTCCAAATCATGTGTTGGGTAATTTTGCTCATGGATTTTCAACTGTCGTGAGGCATAAGCTATCACCATATCATTTTGCATAAGAACACACCCCAATCTCTTCTTGGATGCATCACTGTAGATCACAAACCTTTCTCCACTACAAGGCAGTGTGAGCACAGGTGCACTGGATAACCTTCTTTTCAACTCCTTGAAATTCTCTTCACATTCCTCTGTCCAGACAAACTTAACTCCTTTCCGAGTCAACTTGGTGAGTGGATTAGATAACCGTGAAAAATCTTTTACAAAACGTCGATAATATCCAGCCAAACCAAGAAAACTTCGGATCTCAGTTACTGTTGTTGGTCTTGACCATCTTTCGATAACCTCTGTTTTTGCTGGATCCACAGATATCCCCTCTTTTGAGATTATGTGACCCAAAAATGCAACTTTTTGAAGCCAAAATTCACACTTGGTAAATTTGGCATAAAGCTTCTCCTTTTTCAGGGTCTTCAATATAATTCTCAAGTGATCTTCATGATCTTACTTGCTCTTTGAATAGACAAGAATATCTTCTATAAAGACTACCACAAATTGATCAAGATAGTCTCTAAAGACTCTATTCATTAGATCCATGAAGATAGCAGGGGCATTAGTAAGACCAAATGGCATCACTATAAATTCATAGTGTCCATACCTTGTACGAAAAGCCGTCTTTGGTATATCCTCCTTTTTGACCCTTAATTGATGATACCCTGAACGAAGATCAATCTTGGAAAAGTATTGAGCTCCGCGTAGTTGGTCAAATAAGTCATCAATGCGTGGGAGAGGATATTTGTTCTTGATAGTGATCTTGTTAAGTTCTCGATAATCAATGCAGAGTCTCATTGATCCATCTTTCTTCTTAACAAATAGAACATGTGCTCCCCAAGGTGATGCACTAGGGCGTATGAATCCCTTATCAAGATTCTCTTGGAGTTTCTTCTTCAATTCCTGCAACTCAATTGGGGCCATTCTATAAGGTGTCTTTGAAATAGGCAAAGCACCCGGTACGAGTTCTATTGAAAACTCAACTTCACGATTTGGTGGAAGACCTGGTAATTCCTCCGGAAAGACATCATCAAACTCCCGTACAATGGGCATATTCTTAATCGTGAGTTTCTCCCCAACCATTTGAGATAAATAACCTTTATTTAGTGGAATCAATACCCATAAGATGGAAGAAATTTCCACTAGAAGGTTATGTTCATCCTTGCATTGGTATACGATCGTAGATTGATCTGGAATATGAAATGTGACTTCCCTTCTTTGGCAATCGATATGAGCTCCATGTAGAGAAAGCCAATCCATGCCAAGAATCACATCAAATTCCACTAAAGGAAGGATCACAAGATTTGCAGGAAGCACTTTTCCACAAACTTCGATCGGAGAAGAATTATAAACTTCTGATGCGATTGATGTGCCATTAGGTGTTGTCACAGCTAACTCAACATCTAATTGTTGAGGTAATACAGTGATACCCTTAGAAAATTTTTCAGAAATAAAAGAGTGGGTGGATCCAGAATCAAATAAAACATTTGCTACTTTAGAGTGGATGGTAAGTGTACCTTTCACCACATCGTTATCGTACTCCACATCGCTGATAGAAATTGCATGTGACTTTCCTTTGTCTTTAGCCTTAAGAGTTTGTTGACGTCGACCATCATCATCAACCCTTGGATTTGGGCATTGATTGGCATAATGCCCCATCTCCTTGCACTTGAAACATTGAAGTGTAGTAGGTTCATTCTGTGTATCCCTTCCTTTGTTTGCGTCATTAGACATCTTCTTCCCATTATCACGGCATTCAAATGCCCGATGACCTTCCTTTCCACATTTAAAACATTTACTTGTCCCTTTAAGACAACTCCCTCCATGTTTCTTTCCACACTTTGAGCATAAGGGAAAGTTCATCTTCTTTTCCGTGTGCTCTTTAGATTTTTCTTTGAATTCCATCTTCCTCTTCTTATCAAACCCATGTGACTGATGGGTTACTCCAATCTCCATCTCGACTTTGAGAGCACATAGAACGATTTCCTCGTAGCTATTGAAGTCCCTTATGGCTAACGCCCTTCGAAGACTTGGTTTTAAGCCACTAAAGAATCGATCGATCTTACTCTCAGGTTGGATAATAATACCAGAAGCGTACCTTGCAAGTCTTGTAAAATTTGCTTCATAGGTATTAACAGATTCATCATCCCTTTGCTTCAGTTCAAGGAACTCTTTCTCCATCTTTGTTCGGAGAATACGAGGGAAGTACTTATTGAAAAACAAGTTCTTGAACTCGTCCCATTCCATGGACTCAATTTCATCCCTTTGCCTCGTATTCTTAACAAGATTCCACCATTGATCCGCATCTCCTTCCAAACGATACACTGCTAGGATGACTTTATCATGCTCAGAACATTGAAGAACTGAAAATATCTTTTCAGTAGTACTAATCCATTGTTCAGCAACTAATAGATCAGTAGACCCGCTGAAAGATGGTGGACGCTGCCTCATGAAGGATTCAACAGAATGTTGCTCCCTCCTTTGTTCGTTTGAAAATCCTGCATGATTCATAGCTTGAGAAAGTTGTGTGAGCATGGCTACAAGATTTTGCATTCCAGCTCCCATATCGTTTGGTTGCTCAGGGGGACAATCATTGCATTGCCCATCGCATTCCGCATTAACACGGTTCCTTCGGGTTCCAGCCATTGACTAAAACCAAGAAGAATAGTGTGAGCAACACTAATTATAATAGGAAACCACATAATTCAAGAATAAAATTTTCATGCTTAAGGTCTTATCCTAGGTTATTCAAGGCCATTTCTAAAACACTAAGATTGTGTTCTATGCTTAGACTTATCCTTAGGGTTCTTACTAAGGCTTTCACATCCTAGTTTCCAATGGTTGACTATACCTTTCCTCTGATACCAACTATAACGACGCACACTTTACATACATTGTTAATACTTCAAAATTGAAGCACTCTTATTACAACATATGACAAAACCACAAAGGACCGTATAGGTATAGTGTCTTTAGAAACTGGGAAACATAAACAACTGGTTCATAAATCTTCTACAGTGTCTCCCATTTATTTCATCATATCTAGGGTCCCTTTTAGCATAGTCTACTTAATATCCATCTTCCTGACCTGGGGAAAAGAAAACATAAAAGGGTGAGCTCAAATGCTCAGCAAGGGCAAATAAAGGAAATAAAAATCATATCATATCTTTATGAAAATCAAAACCTGCAAAAGAGATCATAATATCTTAACATGGAATAAATCATAGAAGTGAAAATGAGATCCCCATAATCATAACATAAAACTTGAATCTTTGTGGCATGCACACATAATAATGGAAAATCATTTCTTGTTAGTCATGACTCATTGCCAAGACTATCTTAGTTGACAAAGTCCCTTTCTGAACCGAGTTCACTCCTCGTTTCAGTCCTGTATCACTGAACCGAAATAACCTTCCGTTCCAGCCATGTCTATCTCATGAGATATAAAATCTTTATCCAATGCATTGGAGGGAGATATAGGTCCCACCCATCTTATAATGAATCCTTTCTTATGTGTGCCACATAATCATAAAACATACATCATCGCATAACACATATAACAAAAATGGGATTCTTGAAACATCATGACATCATAAATCAATTCATATATGATAAAGGAATTCATAAACATAATTCCATCACAACATAGTCAAACCAATGTAAAAATATGGATAGAAACAGAACCCTTTATTATCTTAGATGGAAAATAATTTTGATAAAACACTTGAATTGAATTATTGAGGAAAATATCCTTTCTTCTTCAAAAACATTTTTCCTTTCATAACATGTCATACAACTTTTAAATAAAAGAAGTTGATCAAAAATAAACTTGAAAACTTGTAAAGGAAGCTTCTTTGAAGTAATGTTTTAAAAATCCATTCATGCCGTATAAGTTAAAAAAACATTCTTCGTACTTTTGTCGGAAAAGTCAAAAAGTACCTCGTACGGAAAAAACGACAAAAGATTCCTTTCATATTCTTTACTAAAAACTCACCTAAGGGTAAAATTGGGTTTAAACTATTTCAAGTGGATGGAAACAATATTACATATTGAGGGAACATGGATGTGGATGATAAAATACACCCCAGTAAATACTTACGAATAAACAATCTCGGATAAAAATGAGATTGTGATATTTACCTTACCTTAGGTCCGATTTGCTTTGTTCGTGTCCGAAGCTCCTGTATAATGGTTTAAATAATGTTATTGACTTATTCCAGAATCATACATATTGATATGAGATCATATATGGTTATATTATTAGCTTCTTGTTAGTAATATTTCATTGTTACTTGTTACTCGGGTCTTTATAACTTTTTGTTCTTATGCGTGTTTTGTCGAATAAATTCTTATTCTTATCTTTAGGTTATAGATAATTCATTTCCATAATGGTATTAGTGTAGTATATACCATATTCATTCATTCAATTCATTTATACAATCATTATGAAATGAAGATCATGTAGAACGAGTCGCATCACATCGTGGAGACGATATTCCGTACGTACGCACGAGTGATGATATCGTTCCTATGATCGTGGAATTGTATTGGAGTATATATATATATTATTTCAGTATCAATATTACTTAATAATAATCATATATAGTTACTCATTACACCATTATACCCATCCTTGTAAGGTGATGGTGGAAAATAGATTACACCACGGCGTGGAGACGGTATTCCGTACGTACGCACGCGCGGTGATTTCATTTTTCCGTAGGATGGATAGAAGGTGAATTAGGGTTGTTTCATATTTATAATAACATATCAGTATGTAAGTAATACTTATGTTATTACTTTATCATGAAACAACTAAATAAGAAGAAGTTGAAGAAGAAAGAAATTGAAAAGATCGGTAATGGATATTACCTCTTCTTTGGAACGCCTTTTTGAATCCTCCACTTAAGGAACTATGATTGGTCTTTGGAGAAGACCAGGACCTCTAGGATTATTCTAGGGAAGTGGAGAAGGGAAAATGGCAGTGGTTGGCCGAGATTGAGTGCTCAAATTGGTGTGAGGAGGAGGGGGAGGAGGTGCCCTTTTATAAGGGAGGAGAGGGGCACCTTAGGAATATCTCAAAATATTATTTTATATTAAAGTCAAAATCGGTTTATAATGGTTCCAAAGGGTCTTATTTCGAAGCTAAAGTGGGTATGGGTCGAAATCCTATCAACCAATAGAATTTAGACAAGTTTAGGATATTATTTTAACCTTATCAATTAAATTTAACTCTAAGTTAAATAATTTAACTTTTACCATGTCTTTTTGTTTTCTTTCACTATATGGTTAATACACTTACTATAACATGCCAAACGAACCCCAAATTGTTTATTATTAATATATATATCCTTATCTAAGTCATTTGGCCGAACCTTAGATTTTTAGGAATAAAATAACAATTAATAATATAATATTTTATTTAAAAACTATTTTGTGTCAATTTTGACACTATTTGATATATGATTTTTGTGAAAGTCATAACAGAATTATATGTTCGAACCAAGTTGATTAAATCAACAATAATATATCATAGTAACCTATAAAATTATTGTAATTCATAAAAAGTCTCAAATTACATTTATTTTGGTATTTATATTATCAATTTTCTCAATATTTCATTAATAAGATAATTACTGCATCATCTTTGTGTCATAAATAAATTTAATTATTTGATGTCTCAAAATTAAAAATAAAATACCATCATGTAGGAAATCTTTTTAGCTTTCTAATGAATATTTACAATCGAATTTATCTTATGTATAACCCCATATTAAAAATTATTTACTTATTAAACTATGATTTTAACTATTTTAACCCTTCTTTAAATAAATTAATAATAAATGTCCTAATCTAATCCAAGTGGGCCTAAATGGTCATATTTTATTCCTAAGTTTGTTTTTGGTCGAATTAAACTTGTCCAATAGAATTAGGACATGTGTTAGGGTAATATTAATATCATATTTACCCTTAGTTACCCTATTTACTATTAACCGCGGTAAAAAAAGTAAAAAGTTACTATTCACCAAAAAAAATTATTTTCATCTCATTGAACCACATTTTAGTCCTTGATATTAACCGTGTCTCTCGGATTTTTGAAATTCCATTCACAGAAGCGGTAAAATTAAGTTTTATGAAAAATTCAGTTTTTAACCTACCACTTAGTGGTTTCACTATTCATCAAAAATTGAAAGTTTTCAGAAAAATACCAAAATTTCACCCTAGGATAATTTCGATATTCTGAGTCCAAAAATGAAGTCCATTTTGAAAAATAAAATTTATAAAATTTCAAAAAGTGGTTATTACTATTCATAACGGCTAGTTTTAATAGCATATTGTTGTTTAGTGAAACTCGGTATTGCGTACGACGCAAGCTATCGAGGAAGGTCGCGATTGCGTGTAAAGCAAGCCAAGCAAGTGTTGTGTAGAAAAAGATTCCTTTGATGATTTATATAACATAAATGTCTCGGGTGTTACAGACACTGTTTAGAAAGGTTAAAAAACCTGGTGATTATTTTGAATTCACCACAGCTGATGATAAATTATTCATTTATAATAATAATTTATACAAGTAAGCAGTATATAGAAATTAGCTATGATTGACATGATTTATGAATATGAAATTATGGATTATGTGAATCAACATAGACAAATGCTTATAAATTGAATACTACACTGGGTGATCATGTGGGTTGATACATGTATCGTACAAGTGTGGAACCAATAAGGCTCAATTGGTTATATCAAATTAGAATTCTTAAATCCATTGAAATTTTACCATTCATGGCTAAATTTTATGTCCATTTAATTAGCCATTGGATGTCAAGATCAACATTAATGGAAAGTATCTATATGATGAAACCATTAATGGATGATGAAACCATTAGATGCCAATAATGGTTACAAGTTAATGAAATCTCGTTCTGGATTAATGTACGTTACAAGATCTTAGAGTATTTATTTGGAATTAATGTTTTCCCTCTGACTATCAGAGGATAGTGGGATACCAAAATATTTCCAAGATAAATAAGTTCGACAACATATGAAAAATATATATTGGTCTTATAGTTAGTTAAGATAAGGATAAAAGTAATCATCTAGTGATTGACTTAAATTAGAAACATAAGTTCAAGGGAATAAGATCTACTGAGGTAGATACAATGGTTGCTTGAACCTAGTCAATCATGCATATAGTGACATGGTATTGACAAATAAAATTATAGTCAATTCAAGAGTGAATTTTTACCAATGTCACATTGTGTAATCTATCCATATTGACATGTTAAGAGCATGGGAGGAGATTAATGTTTTGATTTGAGTTCCATAAGATTCATAGATAGATAAATCACCTATTCCATGATATGTACACGAATTTATATTTCTAGGAAATACTATATATTAGGTAGATATTAATAATATATAGGTGAAATTTGACTAAATTAGTCAGAACTATCTTTTTATACTTTGGAATGTAAAAATGATATGTACCTAATATGCGGAGAATATTGGATACTCGTTATGATGGAACAAAAAGTATTATTCTTTTAATCAACATGATCAAAAATACACATTTAAGATATGTTATTTGGAAGAACAATATCATATAAACCAGTGTTACCCATACTTACAAATACTAAGTATGTTTTAGCTTCTAAGGATGCTAAGAAGTAGTTACTTGAAAATATTTGTTCTTGTTCATTGAATATCACTTAGTAAGTAAAGTATTATCATAATGTAAATTATGATATTCTTACTAGACAATATGTCGAGTCATAACAATCTAAAAAGTTGATATTCATAGGGATACTATCTATTGAGAAGTTATACTCCCAGAGATGGACATACATTGCAGAATTACCATGCACGGAAACATGAACGACCCAGCACCTAAAGTCATTACAATGTAGAATAATGATCTTCATCATGTGACTAGGTAACAAGCATAGCTATAATGATCTCTCTAGTGAATGTGGGAGTGTTTAAATAGTGGGTTCTATATATACAACTACGATGTGATTTTGATTACCATATTGTGTATACAGTTTGATATACATGATGTATTCTTACAATTATAGTTTGGAATTTTCTACATCCAATATTTAATGTTAATGTACATAGATTAGTTTTCATATCATAAGGTTATATCAGATCCTAAGATATAAGGTGAAGATTGACATACATTGACATTAATATTTTAAAAGGTCTTATAGTATAGATGAATCATATAGATTGGACAGAGTTGATGTTTGGATATCAAGTACTAGGGGATCATAATCATTGAGAATTTTTATAATAAAGTGTGCACTTGGTGATTTCTTATAGTTGGATCCTATGGATAGACCCACCAATAAGAACACCATATGTTTTTTGTGTCTTTGGTTGTTCACATCTATGTACATGTGTAAATATCTTTTGACTTGATATAATTGCTAGCGTGTTCTATTTTATTGACTATTTTGGTGTAAGTAAAAAACCATGGTATTGGAATCGTAGAGAGGTATCCTATGTTGGGGTCTTCGTTGGTGGTATGACATTGGTTTAATGGTCAAGAATGTAGTTTTCACTTTCATGTTTAAGAAGTTGTATAACTTATCCCTGGTTGACCAGGATGATACTACCTTGATAGGTCTTTGGAAAAAGAAGTCGAAATATAAATCCATCTTGATAGATCAAAAAATAATAAATCATGAAATGGATGATGAAAAATGTTTGTATCCTTATTTATGAAATATTTAAAGAAAAATAAATTATATTACATATTACTTTTTTATAGGATGGTTGTTGTTGTTATTAAAAACCTTATGTCTTCAGGTGCCTTGATGGGTTTCTAGACTCCACTCTTGGTCCATGAATTTATTTCACTTCTACCATGATATGGGCCTACAGGGTCACACACAATCACATATTCAAGAATCTGAACTATTCATTAGTATATGTATATTAGACTGGGTGAGCCCCACTACATGTTCCGAGTTTTGTCCATAGTTTCGATCACTAATGATTAAATAAATTCATTATTATTATTCATTTTATGAGAAATTGAGTTATTATAATTTAAAGTGTTTAAATGTTTTGTAAATATGATAAAAACTTTTATCAAATAAATATTATTAAAATATTTATGGTTCATTTTATATTAAGAGAGATGAATAGTTGATTTAAGGACTCTGGTTTATAATGTAATATATATTTTTTATGTTATAAATATGTGATAAAATAATAAATACTATTGATGAATATTAGTTCATCATAATTATTTATTTTGTAGACGTTAAATAAATGGGGGCCAGGGAACCCAACTTGGTATTTCGCAACTCAACTATTAATAGAGAGATTCTCCCTCCTAATTAACTATTCATTCATTTAGAATGAGATCCCATCTATAATCCTGAATTCTAAAAAGATATACTATAACATTGATTGATCTTCAGAGAAGTCCTTCAAGTAATTAATTTAGAGGATCCTACTGATTGTTCTGGCATCAAATATGTTGTCAGATCTTCATTCTAGCAACTAGAATTCAGTGATCAATGTTCCAGTGGATTTCTGAAGCATGTGTGGAAGATCTAGAGGGAACCTTTTATGGATCCTCCAAGAAACAATCACCAATGTACAGTTTCTATCAACCACACATTAAAATCTATAAATGTTATATTTACAGTTATATTTTATTCTCTTTTAATTTACGCGAGTTCCTTGGACCATACTGAGGCTTGGATCATCACTGGAAAAAAGTTTTGTCTTCTTGATGATAAAAATATTAAAATCCCCCACCGATTGTATTCCACTATGGGCCTTAGTAATTTAACATTAATTATGTTATCATAACCACATGTCCATATTATGCACACTTATAATATTGGATTTTAATCTATTATGATTACTCTTAATGAGCATATGATATCACAATATTTATATGAATCTTTTTCATAGTCTATAAAAAAGATTATTATGTTTTTCATATAAATAAGGGTATCATGTATAAAGAATATTTTTTTGACAACTTGAGAATTTTTTTAAAATAACTTGGTTATATATCTAATCTCCAAATAAACTAAAAATGTAGTTTCTATAGTGTGATTTTGTTATGAGATATACTAAACATTTATTTAAAACATTGAAAAATGTATGTATGATATAGATATTCAATATCAATTTTTACAGGAGTGGGGTTCATTTATTTTTAAGGAATGGATGATGATGATTTAGTTGGTAGAAATTAAAGAAACCTATTTTGTAAAAAGAGTTGTTTAAGATGAACCTAAAATGTCAATATTAGAAATGAATTTTCTATAACACATGTCATCGTATAATTATATTTAAATTCATATGATTGATTAATTTTCATTATTATTATATGATGCTAAAAAATAACTATTTTAAATTAGAGTAAATTTTTAGAAATAAGAGAAACTTGGTAAAAATGAGTAGAATGGGAAATTTAATGATCTTATTAATGAGAAATGGGATGGGATGGGAGATGGAGTTGAAAATTTATTGTTGTTTCTCACTTAGTACTCTCATTACATGAAATATAACACAAACCATGTCGAGCACTTAAAGAAAAAATCCACAAAATATTATGCCATTTATTCCTTCATTTAGTTATATCCTCCCTCCATTAGCGGGTTTACCTATTAACTAGTTTCTAGGAGGTGGATCAGAAAAAAATAGTTAGGTAGTTATTTTATTATAAAATTTAAATTCTATATTTTTATCAGTTGGAAGAATATGTAGATAAATAGGAGACTATCATTAAGAAAATAGGTAATGTTGATAAAATCAACTCAAAGAAATAAGAGCAAAATAAGAATGTATTTTACAAAGAACCACTATAAACACCGCTGATAAATAGATATATAAATTTCATGGGGCTAAAAAAGGAGGTTGAATCAATTGGTACATATAAACAATTCATCATATGACATTCAAGGTATTCTTTGAGTTTTATTATTGATCTTAAAATAATATTCATTAGTGTTGTTAGTGTCATTAAATTAATTGATTGATTAATAATATCTATAATGGGGTAAAGACGGATTTAATGTGTTATTTTTTTTAATGTATCATTAATTCATGTGTTGACTTCCATTAGTATGGGGTAGAAACTATATGATGTGTGAGTGAGTGTGGTGCATTATATAGATTAGTGTGGGTGTTCCTTGTTGTGTGGAATTCCATTACAAGTCCTTCAAGTTATTTTTTGGGACATGATCATAGTGTAAGTGTAGTACTAAATATTCCTTTATCCATTTAAGGTAAATGGAAATCATTTAGGAGTAGATTATTTTCATATTAGTTTACTTTAATACTCAAATCATGGAAGATCTCAGTGACATTAGGGTGATTCAGTCATCTGTGAGGGTGATTTGAATATTGTGTTAGGGTTACTTGACTACATTTGAGTATGTATGTGTGACTAAGTTTGTAATTTGGTGATGTTCACACTATATTTAGTGAAACAACTAACACAAACACGTTGTTGGGTGATTTGGCTAGGAAGGGTAACCTATTAAAAATATAGAGGCAAAAAATCAGATGTGTACCTGTTGTCATTATCATGGTCAGTCAAAGTGGCGTGGTATCATTCAATACTATGTGTTGAGGGTTTTGGTGGAATTTTGGGTGGGTGGTCTCAAATGTTTAAGAGCACTCTTGGAAGCCATGTTCATTGGAAAAAGGGAGTGGGTATGTCCCTACCTCATGGAGGATTTCCATAGTTGCAGCGCAGGGTCATCTTATTGTGGGATATCTAAAATATCCAGGGAGAACTCAATATGTTATAGCCCAAGGAATGGTACTAGTAAAAATCATTTTTAAAATTACCAAATATCATATCATATAATGGGCGAGTTTTTTTCTTTTAAGGGGACCCATGTGTAATATTTTTTAGTAGATATTAAATTTTTTTCACCTAGTTAATTATAGTGTAGAAACACATTATTCCTCCCAATTCATTGTATCTCAAACAAGGTGATTTTAAGATGTGTAATTATGATATTATATCTTCTAGAGATTCTTTTTATTTTTATCTACTGAAAAAATATTTATAGGTAGGTTCATTCTCTTCTTATCCCCTTATAACACAAACATGAAGGTTTCCCTTCTATTATTTATTCTTTTCTTGTTGATGAATGATTAAGGTTAAAATTTAATTGAATCATATTTATTTAAAATTACCATAAAAAGATATTTTTATTGTGTGTAAAATCCACTTCAAGGATCGGCATTCATTCATAAATTTCATGTATGAGTACTTGTTGGCATGGATATGGATTCCAGTGCAGAATATATGCGGAATGTTGGGTGGACACCATTTTTTTTCTTTTACTGATTTATAAGGAAGTAATATTGGTGTTATCGACATTTTTTCTATAACACTTGAAGAATATTAGGATGTTTATACCCTATTTTACTAATTGGTTCGGACAAATGAGGTTTCTCCCATGTGTATCGTTCTATTATTGTAGTACCACATTTGATGTGCTGCATGAATTGAGCTGGTGAGTTCATGGAATTTTTGGGTGAGATATGGTGTGGGTGGTTTTTTAGATACTATTGATCTAAATTTAAAATTGATATTTTATATGAGTAATGTATATGAATTTTTTTGTTTGTCTGTTATAATACAATTATGTTCAATTTTACATAAAAAGTTATTTCACTTTTTAGTTTTTAAGTGGAATGTATGGGTATCCTTTGGTTTATTTCCTACTAGGTTTATATAATCATACATATATATTAAAGTGGTTGAATTTAGATTTATTTTATTTATGACAATATTATGGTAGGGAACTATTACATTCTATAATGATCTATAGATGGTGAATACTAGGATAGAGTTCAACGATTTATGGTCAATGACACGAGGAGCATAGGAGTGATCCATAATGTTATTTCCCTTTCACTGTACGTATTTTTATTTTATAGTATTTTTATTTTTCTTGAATATTTCAATATAATTTATATATGGTTACTTTATGTAATGAACAATTTATTTGTTTAATTCATGATAATATTTATATATATTTCATGTAGTTTAATTTTATTAATTTTTTATGAGTATAAATGAAATTAATACATTATTTGGTGAAGTCCTAGGAATTTATTTCAATTATTTGGTGTTTGGTGGATTCACCTAAGTATAGTGGCACCTCACTCATTCTTATGAAATTATTTTAAATTTCCTATCACAAATGGTAATAGGTATATATGAAAAAATTGACTGATGTTCTCTATTATTTGTAAATGAAAATTAAACACTTCCATTATTCTCTTAGTTTTAGGGATAAGAAGAAAAAATGAGTTTTGGGGAAAAAATGAAAAACACATGTGATGAAATAAGGTGGATATTATTTTATGAAATAAACTTGTAATAATTACAGTTGGAATTTTCATAGTGGAATAAGTAAGTACCTTATGTGTACAAGACAAGGTTCTCTAAAACATTAATCCCTGTGAAATTTGAAGAGGCAAACAAATGATGTGGATTTAAAGAAAGATCTACCTAAATCCACAACTAAAATCAAACAATATCATGTTATGAATTATGGACATCACTCAGACCGGTTTACTATTAAACAGGTTAACAAGGAAAATTATTATCAACCAAATAAAAATAAAAGAGATAGAGGGATAACCATTATAACAACAATTGTAAAATTTTGTCTTGAAAACGAATTGGTAAATGTCACAGGAACATCTACTCTAGCACGATAAATTCCATTTTGTTATCTTATTCTACCAACTTAATCATATCATGAAATTTATGTAAGATATAAAATACTAGCCTAAATGTAGTGATTTTTAATTATTAGGGAAAAATGATAGTGATATTGTGATTTCATTCTATGTTTACAACTCCTCTCTATCTTATGTTTTTTGCAATGTGATTTATAATATCATCATTATTTTTCCTTTAATTAAATTCTATGTTATCTTAATAAGTGATTAAATAAAAATACTTGGATACCATGTCAATTTCTAGAATTGCAAATTTAAATTCATGTTCCAAATCAATATAAGATCATTTATTATCGAATGTTTGATTATGTACTCCCTATAGAGTTTCTTCAAATTAATGGATTGCGTTACCAATAAATGAGGTATAAACATTAAAATGGTAGGGGAAGGACTCAATATTAATGATATGTATAATTTCTATAATATTTCAGTATATTAATGAAATAGTTTCATTGTCTTACGTTTGATTTGTAGTTGGTTTTTTTAATAGATCTCATACCTTGTGTAACTCCAATAAAAACACCTTTTTGAATGGTCTTAATTTTATTATAAAAACTAAATTTCAAAATGAAGTAGAATATATATAAGAGTTTTATATTATAAGGACCCAGCCTTATGAAATTTATATTAAGTATCATTGAACTTTAATTCTCTTACATATAATCCCAATGGTATTTTTGGTTTAGAGATATAAAAAACATGAAAACAATTTACACAGTAAACCCATAAAATTAGAAGTGTTAACATATAAGAATTATCCATTTTACACAAAACAATTATTTTTGAAGTAAAACATTGTTTTGTTTCAAGTGAATTATTCTGAATTTTTATCTTGAGATCATCCCCACCCGACACATTCTTCAACCCTATAAAAAACCTTTAAAAAATATGGTACAATAAAAAATTCACATTAACAGAGAGAAATGAAGAAAATATTCTTTTGTGAGAAAAAATTTAAAAATAATTAAAAAAATTCATAAAAAACATAGATTATATTTTTTAAAAAGAAATAATTTCCAATAAAAATCATTTTCATAACATTTTAGATCAAACACTTTTATTGAAAATTAATTAGAAATAATTGAAAGGTTATTTAGGTTCTTTGGGATATAATAATATTATAACCCTTGATTAAACCTTATAAAAACCCTTACTAATTGGAATAACCATATATACGAAGTATAGTATAATTATCCACAAAACAAATCATTACCTAATGCACTAGAGTGCAATCTGGGACTACCAAAATACATAAGAGGTTCACCCATGAGCAATAACGGAGATAAAACCAACAAAAATAATGTCAAATGGATATATAATGAATGAAACACTGGAATATTATTTTAATCCCATGTGGAATACAACTTTATATATAAAAATACCCCTTTATATAAAAATAGTATTTAACATCTAAAAACCTTGAACATAATAATGAAGCCATTTTATTTAAAAAACTGTGATCAATTATAAAGGAAATATTAAATAAATAAATAATCATGAAGTGGAAAAATATGATTTTTCTATATAAGTTAAAAAATAAATTTCTTTTGACTTTTTTTAAAAAAATTGAAAGATGTGCTTTAAAACCGAATTTAAAAAATAAAGATTATTTCCTTGAGTATGAATAGTCACATACATTTTTTTTCTTACAAAATAAAAATAATTATTTTATAAATTCTTGAGAACCTTTTTAAAAATTAATTATTATAATTTTTACCTTATTAACTTTTTAGGTACTATTACTTAATCATTTATGTTCATGTGTGACATTTTGATTATATTCAATACTTAAGTCAAAATGACTTTTGTATATTGAATATGGCCAGTATGGTCATTATTCTATTATCTCTAGAATTATCATAATGAAATAATTATTAACATTATACATAAATTATAATTTTAAATCCATCCATTAAATATTTTTATAAAAAAATGAAATATGTTACAATCATGATGATGGTAGGTCATACATGCACTTGAGTAACATTATTGTCGTTAAAAGTTAATTATAGAGAGGTATGAATTGTTTTTAATTTAAATAATTTTAATAATATATATATATATCATTTTACTCCATTTAAAATATTTATATATAAAACCCATGTGATTATGTGATGAAAAATGAACCACACCACTTTATGGAGGTGATAGTATACACATACTCCAGAATAATGTTATGATTTTTTATGTGTTGAAATGTTTGAATGAAAATGAAATATTATTCAAAAATAATTATATATATGGAATTAGTTTCATATGTATATTTTAATTCTGTAATTATAATCTAGTTTTGGGATATGTAGATGGAAAACGAATTAAATTTGTTTGTGATGTAGTAGATCATTGTACACATAGATAATAAATTCTTTTCCAATTTTATGGATGTGGATATATATATAGGTCATTACACTAACATAATAAAATCAAAATATATTGCCCAAACTAAATGGGTATTGATGTCTAAGGAAAGGATAAGAATATGTTCCATTTGTAAGATAGGGGATGGGAAATCATGGAATTTTTTTCAAAATATTAAATTAATATAAATTATTTTTTAATTCCATGAAGATACAAACTTATTAGTTGTCAATATAATATTATTATTGGTCGAAGGAGCCTCATTAAATAAAAAATAGATGAGTTTTGACTCTACTTCAAACCATAAATATTGTTGATAGCCCTTATTTAACATCTTTAACTCTTACCATTAAAACATAGATTGTTACAATTTGAGGGTTAATATAGTTGTTATAAAATAAAAAAACAAATAAATGGATAGTTATTGATATTTTAAATTATATATTATTCAAATTTAAGAATTTAATATTTTTATGAGTTTTAAATGATTTAATAAAATATAATTAATTATAATATATCAAAAATTGCAATTTAAAAATATATTCATTACTTTAACTTTAATAATATCTAAATAAAAACTATATTTATAATATATTATTTCAAAATATCCCAAAAATATTAAATTCACCTATAAAATTATTTTAAAAAATTATTTATCAACAAATATGTTTCTTTACATATTATTAATATTATTTATTTCATTTTTTCCATTAAATAAATAATTACTCCACCAACATTGTGAAAACATTTAAATTAATAATATATTTTCAAAAAAATAAATATAATTTAACATGATTAATTTATTATTTTTCAAACTAATATTTATATTATATCATATCTTCTAGATTACACCAAATTAAAAAATTTACACTTATTAAAAATTAAAGTGTAAAATTTCAGACTTTTAATTAAATAAAACACAACAAATGTCATAAATTCTACCAAGTATCCCCAAAATATCAAAACCAAATTTATATCAGGAAAATCGCTATATTATAATAAAAATTTACATTTTTATTCATTAATTATTTATTTTAACTCTCATCTATATCATAAAAACATGTTTAATGTGTTATTTTTACATTACTTACTTTGCATAATCATTGCACAAGAACTTGGCATGTAAATTTTTATATAATAACTGAATTAATATATAAAAATAAAAATCATATATATTTCATTATATTTATTATACATTTCTATCAAATATTATCTCTACAAAATTAGTTTTTTTATACTATGTTTGATATCTATGGTTCTGTACTGGCTATACATAAGCACTGGAAATGATTTGTATATTTGTTATAGAATAAATTCTAATTACTATGTATTAAATTATTTCTGAATGATTATTATATTTTCTTTTCATACCATATTCATTCTATAAGTTTCATAAGATTCTATATTATTAATATGTCATGGTGGTTCTATAAAATATAATGTATTTCCTAAAAATAGCATCTTTTTATTATTTACTAAAATATATATTATTCAGAAAAATTTAAAAAAAAATCCTAAGGTAAATTTTGATTTCATAATTGGTAAATAAATTCTTTTTTATGAAATCAACTTCAATAAATTAGTAGAATTTATATTTAAAATAAGTTCACACAATTCAAATAAAATCACTTTTTAGAAATAGATATAGATACTCTTAAAAATTACTATTAGGGTATAAAAATGTTTTATATAAAATTTTATTATAAAAACTAATTAATGTTACCTAATTGAATTATAAATAATATATTTTAAATAATTTTTTTAACATCATTTAAAAATGGTATTTTTATTATAAATTAATATTTATGTTATTTATAAAAATTGATTATAATATTTACTCATGAAAATAATGAAGATCCATATTTTATGAAAATGTTTTTTATGAATAAAATAGATTTAATAAAAATTACATGATTATATTATAATAAAAAACCAATACTTTAAAAATGAGTTGTTAATTTATATTTTTTTCATAAATTAGATATTGATATATAAAACCAATAATTAAAAGTCTAGGTTATAACAATCACATTAAAAAAATATTTATTGTTTCATTTAAGCTCGTTGTAAAAAATATTTTATGATATATACATGTTATTTTATTTTAAAAATATAATTATTTTACATTATCCCCTTTCAAAAATAGGGTCATGAGAATATTGTACATGGTCTCGATAAACAATGATTTACTTATCATAATAAATTTTTGGAAATACCATATAAAAAAACAACGATTAATAAAAATCCCTCATAAAAAATATATATACTAAAGTATAAAGGTTGCTTAAGAAGTCAGATACATGGATTCCAAAAAAATATTACATATGTGGGAAATGAAAAAATATATATGGAAGAGAAAACTAAATTTTATAGACTAATAGATAGTGATATAGAATATAGTCATTAGAAAGTTAACGAGGATAAAAAAGAAAATTTGGGATGGGTTAAAAGGTCATTGATTTCTTAGTAAGAAAAGTAAATAAATAATGATTATGTTTTAAATATATTTTCATTGATTTGAGAAATTAAATTTTCATATATACAAATAACATAGGTAAATACATAACCTTGAAAATAATAATTTCATCCTTTAATCAATTTCCACAACACGTCTTATTTTTCTCCAAATGGTGTGTATGAATTTTTATTTCATGAAACACTAGAATAAACTTATAATGAATTACATAATCCAAAAAGAATAAATATATATTAATTCTATATCAATCCATTAAACCAAACAAAATTGGTTAGGATAATGTAAGTTCATTACTAATAATTATTAATCCTTAATACTAAGAAAAACCTCTTCAATCTATGAAATTCAATAGTAATAACCAATGATTCGGATAAATCCTTAATCTAATAACTAATCTTGAAATTCCTAAAAAATATTCAAGACTAATACTAAAACCCTAAAAACAAAAAGTTTTTGAACACTTAGTCCTCTTGTATAATTTTAATATTTATCTCCCAATCAAATAAATGACTCTTAAAGTCTCATAACACAATGTAATTTCCCCAATCAGATAATTTCTTAGAAACAATAACAATTTCTATAAATGAACTCAATCAACACAAATTCAGAATATATTATGAATCATGTGATCCTTAAATAAAATCCCATTGTATTATTTTTACGTTAATCATATAGTGTTCCCAGAATAGTTAATTTCTACTAATATAACATCAATAACATTACATAAAACCAACATACAATCACATGTTTATCAATATGGTAAAACATATGTTCCAGAAATGAAAAAAATTATCTATAAAATAATTAAAATATATAAAAATAATTTCATACTAAACACAAAATCACACAGTCTAGTGGTAGGTGCTGCACTGTTGTCGCCCTTTAGTTTTGGGTTAAATCCATGAGTCCTTTCTAGATGTGGTGAGTTGTCACCCATTTTTTAGGTTTCCTTTTTTTATAAAGTTGTATTAATATATTCCATAAAAAATTAAAAAATGTGAGAAAAATACACAAAAATAACCATAATATATTTAACATGGATGAATTGTTTTAACCTCAACGGATTTCTCATACCTTTGTTTTACATTATAAAAATGTAATAAGCAATGATTACATCAAAATAAATGATCATATAAACACTAATAGATATCCATATCATTGAATTTATTTCATCTACATTTAAACAAAAATATTGACTAAATTAAACTTTTTTTACACCTAAGGGTGAAATATACAAAATCCCAATAAAAAATCTCCCACAATTTAATTAATGGCTTTATAATTTCATTATTTAAATCCCCAAAAAGGGCTATCAAAGAAAATAAACATATAATAATAATTAAACATGTAAACCCAAGATGATATTCTTAACTCATAAGAAAACCCCAAATGTGAACATATTAATCACAAATGTTTTATATGCCCTCCTCTTATACCAAATATACAGACCAAACCATAAGCCTTGCATATTCTCATATTTTTGAACTAGGATTCAATTTATTATATTCATAAGGATATTTTTTTTGGAGTTTTATAGAATCCATAAAACTCTTACATTGTAAACCCATAAAATTACTAGTGGAAAATTATACTCAGTATAATTTTTTACACCAAACGAATCATTTTAATGTAAAACATTGTTTCTTTTACTGATAATTCTTCACAATTTTAATCTTGACCGCATATTTGAAAAAATATTCCATAAAATCCCTTGAAAAACAATTTTAAAACATGGGATGTGATAAAAATCTCATTGAGAAACATTAAAGAAGAAAACTAGTAGTTCAGTGAATAACATCAAAATATGTTAATATTTTTTCATAAGAAACAAAACTTTTTACTCCAAAAAATAATCATTTTCCTAAAAATAAATATCTTAATATTATAGATCAATATATTTCCCTGAAAACTCATTTTAAATAATATAAAATTCAAGTAAATTCATTGGGAAATTATAATCATTGAACAATTATAAAAACAATAAAAGTACCCTAAAATTTTGAATTACCATTCAATTGACTTGCAGTATAATACTCCAAAGAAAAAAATCATTACCTAATTCATTATGGAACTATCTAGGCACACCCAATGATACAAATGGATCAACCATGATATATAACGAGTATCAACTATTATAAAATAATTTCCAATGACTATATTATTAATGAAACCCTATAAAACACTCTGATAAAGATGTTAAAAACACATTTTGATATCTAAATACAAATGTTTCTTAAAAATCACTTATAAAAACAGAAAAATGCTCACACAATAAATAAATTATTTAATTAAAAAACAATTAAAACACTAATGTAAAACTCAAATAATTAAAATATTATAAATCAAGGAAAATATTATCTTTTCATATACGTGAATAAAATAATATTATTTTGAATGTTGTAAAAGGGGTTGAAATAGGATGTTTAAAATATGATTTTTAAAGGAATGTCCATTTACTTGGGTCTACCTTGTCACATAAATTTTTTATCTTCCTCAATAATAAACATAGGATATTTTTTTACATTCTTGATAACATTTTTTAATTTATTTGTTCCCATTATATCATTTATCACTATATTATATACAATTACATAATCATTTAAATTCATATTGAATGTTTTGATGATGTCGGACACTTATGTAAAAAATTACATTGGAATGTTGACTATTTTAAAATTGGTCAATATAAATTGATCTCTAGAATAATAATAATTACATAATTATTATTTAAATATATAAATTAATCTTTTTAATCCAAACATTATGAATGGTAATAAAAAATTATTTACATTATAATAATGGAGATGGTTGGTCGAACAGACACAAGACTAACATTTCCAATTTTAAAAGATATTTATGGAAATAAGTTAGGTATAATATTTTCTTAAAATAATTATAATAATATCATATATATCATATTAATCCTTTAAATATACTTATATATATCTTTTATGTGATTTAGTGATGAATAAAAATCACAACGCTTCATGTAGAAGGTACACCAAACGTATGCATGAATGAAGTTATTTTTTTAATTTTCATGAAAATTTAAGAATATAAATGATATATTATCTAATAATAATGATAAATATTTTATTAATATCATATATATAGATTAATTCTATTACTATAATCTATAATTGGTAGATGGTGATGTAAAAAAATACATTGGTTTGAGAGGCGGTATTATGCCGTACACACGAATGATGATTTATTTTTACATTTGATGGATGTGGAGAATGATATATGTCATTATAATAACATTATAAAAACTCAGAATATAATGGATACTATTTATCTTAATTTATCATAGTTGAATAAATTGTAATGTATTTGGAATAACATACAAAATTGGAATTTTAGATTAAAAATGATACATCTTCTTCGAACTATCTCCTTTTGTTAACACTATATGACAACTAAGATTTATGTTCTTCCTAAAAAAGACCCTTAGAATGAGGTTACAAATTCTTAGAATGAATATTTGAATTTAATGGAAAATTGATTTTATATTTGACGAAATGATAAGAATAGGTTCCCTTTTATAAAAGAATGGAGGTGTATACTTGTAATTTCTCAAAATATTAAATTTATATAAATTATATTTTAAATAAAAAGGGCTCAAAAAATAATAATTTCATAGATAATATGAGTAGGATTCTAAATATCATCACAAAATAAACGATTATATACCATTGTATTTTGGTTTTAACCCTTATTTAACCGAGAAAACTCTCACAAGGAAAAAAAGTATTTTTATAATTATTATGTCAATATTACAAACATAATGTCGAAAATAGCCCACAAATGGGCTATTATTGATATTAAAAAACATATACTAATATTTTAGTTTATTTTATGTCTTCTATCCATTTTATTCAATTTTAAAAAATGTTATCAATTTTAAAATATAAATGTTATCAATTTTATGATCTATTCATTACATTCACATTAAAAATATGAACATAACACTAAAAATTAGAACTAATTATTTTGAAATATACCTAAAAGTTAAAATTAATATAGAAAAACCATTAATAATATTATTTATATAAAATTTTATATATTATAATATTTTAAAAATAATTTATTTTATTTATCCCATTAGTTTGACAATTGCTCCATTATCATTGTGAATTCATTTAAGACAAATATATCATAACAAAAAATTAAAATTAAATAAATATTAAGAATAAAAATATCTTATATTAACATAGAATATTTATATTAGAACATATCTTATAACTAACACCATATTTAAAATATTATTTTTATTATAAACAAGAGTGTGACCTGTTTGGATTTTCATTAAATATCATACTATAGACGACATCATTTTCATCAATATAGACCCATAAGGTCATAAATAAGTTTTTATTATTCATATAAGTTTATTATAATAAAAATATTCATTTATATTCATTATATATTTATTTTATCTCAAATCCATATCAATAAAACACATTTAAGGTGTTGTTTTACATTGCTGGCTTTGCACAAGTATTGCACAATCATTTAGATAAGAGAATTTTTATTTAAAAATAATATTTGTTACTAAAAATAAATATCATGAGAATTACAAAATATTTAATATAAAAGTTACTAAAATACTTATATCATAACAATTAACATTTTTAAGAGACTAAATTTTACTTTTCTTACATTGCGCAGACTATGTATCATCACTGAAAATTATTTTATTATTTAATTCATAATAGATTTTAGTCGCTATGTTTTTAATTAATTTTGAAAAATATTTAAATTAATTTATCATATTATAATATTTAAATATATTTTTTAAATTTAATTTTTTTTAAATGTCTTTCTGATATCATAAAAGTCACTATATTTTAGAAAAATAATATTTTTTATTATTTAATAATATTTAATATATGTAAAAAATATTAGAAAAAACCCCATATAAGTAAAAATTTGGATTTTTGATTATAAAACTAAATTAATATTTTCAAAATTGAATAACTATAATTGATATAATTTAGTTTTTAAATAAGTGCACAAAATGTGATAAAAATCGATTTTTTTAAGAAAAATAATGTTTTTCATGAAAAATCTTATTTATCTTAAATAAAACTTTTATATCATAATAAATTACAAAATTGGTTTCAATGAACCTAATTTATTCATTAAGAAAAAAATATAACTATTTTTTCTTTTAATCTGTTTTAAATAGAAATATAACTTCAAAAATGGGTGAAACCAAAAAGTAGTTTTACATAAAAATCTATATTTATCATTCAAACATGAAAATAAATCTTCTAAAAAATGTAAAAATATTTCACCCTAAGATAATTTTAATATGATGACTTCAAATATGTTATTATTTTTATTTAATAATATTTATATATGTTACAAAATCTTATTATAATATGCAATCTTAGAAAGAATGAAAACCCATTTGTGAAGAAAGCATTGTTTTTGATGAAAAAAATTTTAGTAGTAAAAAAAATTATGATAATTTCATTATAAAATTAAAAAAAATATTTATACAGAACATTATTTAAATTTCATAAATAATTTATTCATTTTCATAACCACCAATTTAGTGGTTAGGTTATAATGGTCACATTTAAAAAATATTTAATTATCTATTTATGCTCATGTGGCGTATCTTGTACACTATTTAACATAATGTTCCCTTTTAAAAATATCATGACATTACATATATTCTTAAAATAATTACCATGGGGTGAAATTATTTTTTTATTAATAAGAAATACATATCTCTACATGTTTATATTTATTATCTCAAACATTAAAATATTGGGATCTAGAATAGGTACCATATACCCTATATTGATGAATTTCTAAATAAAATATATAGGAAAAAAATAGTTCTTACAAATTTAAATTTGATTTATATAATCTCAATAATTTCTCAAATGGATTATATATTAAATAAAACATCACTAGATAATATATACATTATTAATTTTTAGTGAAAACATATAGACATACAAATTCAGCTGTAATAGTTATGGCTTTCATAAATAGAGTATTGAGAGATTACATTTATCAATTTTTGGTACTCCTTGTGGATAAAAGTCTCATATATTCTAAGATAAATTTAGACAATCGAAAACATTTTAATAACGTCCTGAAGAGGTGGATAAAGAAGGAAATGTATGAAAATTTTATAAATGGTGAATTTTGGAAATAAAATGTTACATTCCAATGTCATGTAATCATATGGGATGGATTTTATGTGGATTATAAAAACAAATAATTTATTAATAAATGGTCTAGAAAAAAAATTTAATTTAGATTTATTGATTTCATATATTATAAAAATATTATAGATTCTTTGAGAGAAATTAATATTTTTTTTCAAATCCAATATCCTACTTAACTTATAAGGAATACATTTTTAATTAGATAAAAAAATGGTAGTATGGTTTTAAGGAGATTAAGAGAAGGATGATCAGTTCACATATATTCACATTACCCAAGAGTGAATAAGGGTTTTCTTTATAAAATAATTCATTAAATAAGGGATTGGGATTCATAGTCAAGAAGAATATCGTTTTTGTGGGCTTTCCCTATTTCAATTAATGGAACTGATGAAAAAATACATGGCGCAATATTCAGAGCTATTAGATCCATTATTTTCATGAATATATCATGAAATTCTCTCCATAGTGAAATGTATGTAATATAAATCATTCAAAAGACAATTAATAATATATTGATAAATAAGTTGATAAATATGGTAAATAAGTTATTACTTTAGTTGATCAAGTAACATTTATTCCTAATAAATTACTAAATTGGGATGGAAAATAATGCATATGATGCACTAAGTTGGATGGATTATGCATCTTTATTAATAATGAGGATTTGAATATAATAAATTATAATATATTTTCTGTGAATAAAACCCAAAAACACAACGGAAGGTGATTAATTATATCATTCCCAAATTTATTCTCAACCATAAATCTATGTGAAGATCATTGAGACAAGCAAGGATTATATAAATCTATAGAATAAGTAATGGAATTATCCATATTCTATAATTCATAACGATGTAATTAGAAAATTTTGAATCATATATTGTTCTAATCCACATTATAATTAAATAGGTAAATATTGGATGGAAAAAATAAAACATCATTATCTATCTATCAAATATGTAGAAAGATGAATAGAGATCTCACTTACTATTTCTAGTTGGATAACATGCAGAGGGAGATTACAATGATTGAATCCTGATTTATGGTTTTTCAAAATGTTATGTTGGAATGAAAAAATTATAAAGGGATTAGACAACCACTACCAAATCATAAATGAAAAATAGAAAAATTAATCATGGAGCTTTATATACTTCATAATAATTACAATAAATACTATAATTCCATTTTTTTAGTTGCTCAAAATATGATATTGGAAACATTCATTTTTATCAAGGATTATTCTTCACCCAATAAGCTATCCAATATATATATATATATATAAATGAAGTAGAAAGAATATATAGAATTCCACCAACATTATTAGACTATAATCTACGGTTTAAATCAAGATTCTATATAATTCCATAATAATAATTAAATGGAGAGGTAAGTTTTAGAACCACTTATTATCCTTAGACTAATAGTAATTCTAAAAGCGATTTTCAAACTCTATATGACATGCTAAGATATTATTTAATAGATTTAAAAGGTGGTTGGGATTGAAACACTCACATACTGGATTTATCATATAATAACATTTCTCATTCTAGAATTCAAATGACACCATGTGATGATCTTTATAGGATGTAGCGGATAACTCCAATATGTTAGGTTAAACATGTATTCCATATAATTATTGTACCTGACCTTTCTATGGAAATGTTATCAGAAATTGAAACTATTTGGTGGAATATTATAATTAAACAACTTCAATATAAGATAAAAAATATAATTATCAATTAGAATTGATTTTTGATGTTAAAAATAATTTATTACATTGAATAACACAATTATAATGGGTTATTATATTAATGAAGAGGGGTTATTATATCCCTAAATACATTTTACCTTTTGTAATTGACGATCATGGTGGGATAAGAGCTTTCATTTTCCACATCCACCAATCCTCTCCAATATTCCTGATTTGTTTTATATATCAATATTGAGGAAGTATATATATGATCCATCTCATTTTCTAAACATAGTGCTCACATTTATGGAAAATGACATCCCTTTGGAGGAACAACCAGTAGAAATAATTAATTATAGATATGGTTTAATATGAATGAAACCCTGTAATATAATAAAGGATATATAAATGTATCATAAGGGAAACATTGTATGATTTGAAATAGTATAAACCCTCTCTTGATATATATTATATTTTTTGATAATTTTAATAATTTAATATTTAATTTCATCCCATACATATAGAATATAGCCAATATAAAAGTATATTTTTTCTACCAATATAAATAATTGACTTGATGGGATATGTAAGGGTAATATAAGCTCCACATAAGGCTAAAACCCTATTATCAAAATCCATTCATGGGTATATATCTTTTTCTTTGAGGTTCATAATGGTGTATCTCTATTTCTATAAACATCGTAATTCTAAATCAACGTTTTCAAAAGATGACTACAGGTATCTATTGTATTTCCTAAAGATAACTCTAAAATTCACATGTCTTAATAATGGTATGTATTCATTCATGAAATATTTAAAGGTAAAAATCCTTACATTTATGAACTATTTATGAGGGCTATAAGGGTAAAACCATATTTCCCTTATAAAAAAATTATTTTTAAAACATGATTTTATTGCTATTTTATGTTTTTTCTTTTCCCAATACAAACCTGAAATGTGTTATCATGGATTTATAGGATAAATATTTGGAAATATATTCTTTAAATTTTTATATATTCAGATGTTAAATTTATATTTTTTTATTACTCTCCATTTAAGAATATCATTAAGGGAAAATTAAATTATAAAATTTAATTTTTGGTTTTCACCACTACAAACCATATCATGATCTCCTACCTTTAAATTATATGAATAATTCCACTATTAATTTTTTATGATTATCTTGATTATTGGAAATTTTAGGACTCCCTTTGGCATGTTTGGTGGTGCCTCTTTTTACCAATGCAAACTCTTCTTTTAGCTTTTAATATTATAATTAGTTAGTCCCTATCTTATCTGCTATTGGTGATGAGTTTTTTAAGGTGAAGCAACTAGGTATTTTTCAACATTTTCAATTTAAAAATAATAATTCCAATTACTTATTATAGAAAAACGATTGAAAATCCTTATATAAATATATTATAAATGAATATATAATAATAAATAATTACCACATGCTTTTCTTAGATTATTCTATAGAGATTTAATATTATAGCATTATGTTTTACAATTAATTATTAATAAATAAATGTATAATACATATTAAGTCTTAAATCAATAATTTTGAAATTATCAAGGGGGAAAAGCAATAATAAAATGTATTGTATTATTTTTGTTGAAATTAAAATATTTGGAATCAATTTTACCAAAATGTTGGGAAATGTTTGAACTGGATAATATTTAAAACCTTAATCAGATGAATATTGTTTGAAGAACCTTGAAATTGATAATTTCATCCATAAGGTAATATATTATACACCATTTAGGGCACCCATTTACACTTTCTTCCATATTTTTATTCATTCTTGTCATGTTTTTTTCATTATTGGTGATGATTTCTTGTGAGAATGTGTTTTTACTTGAAAACTATATATGATCCTTATTTTCATGACAATTCATATAGTATATTTTCACCATGCTTTTTTTTGATTAAATTTTTGTTATATGATGATACTATATCTAACATGATGCCATGATAAACTTGTCTTATCATGAAATTCATTTTTATGTTATATCGTTCCTTTGGATTTTTCTTCTTAGTATCTATGATAGATAGATGATCATGATATGTTTACCCATAGCGGGGAAGAACACTTGGAATGTGGTGACAATAATGATGGAACTATACAAAGATTTTAAAAGGATATAATTAATGAAGAAATGTGAATCTATGCCATTAGAATACTGAGTAACATGTAATGAAATCATTCCTTGACGATACCATATAACATAATCATATTAATCCTTTGAGGATACTAATATTTATGTCACCAAAATTATGGCTTATTCTTAATAATTTCTAATGACCTTCAATCATCCTTTCATCATGTAGTTGAATAATGTATAAATGGAGGTTTGTGGATGATTATTTAGTGCATGAAAATTTTTCATATTATTAAATATGTATTATACTTGTCAAAATATATATTTTTATCATTGAATAAATCTATTATACATGTATACATTTTTATGAATTCATTGGTGGTATCATAATGGGTTTTATTCCTTCCAACAAACATGGTCATCCTAATTCACATTCATACTACATATATAAGGATATGAGTAAGGAAACTGGTCCCCATAATGTTGGATGAACAGATCAGTGTAATTATAGTGGTGGTATGGGATAGAAAATTGATAACAACATAGTTATTTTTTTATCATCATAAATTTATATTCTTGTTTCTCATACCACATTAATATCCTAGTTTACATACATATATAAAATTTATTCTATCAATTATTTTTAAAAATGTTACATTGATTATTTACATACATTATTATTATTATATTTTTTTTGTGTATCGATAGGAAAAGATATGAAGGGTATAGAATTCTCAGTAGTTACATCTGGTTCATTACTGCTTATTGGAAACATCAGGTGTATGTGGAGGCACACAAGAGTTCATGTGGAACTCCATCTCAGACATGATGTTTGAAACAGTGACATTATTAAATATTATCAAATGATATTATTATAATTTTATTTTTGACTAACATGGGACATGCTAGAAAGGATATAAATTTGTGGGACTTAGTCAAGGGTTATTTCATGTATCTATTTAGCTCAAGGGTAACAGACCTCCAGGTTATCATTGATGGATTTGTTATTTAATTTTTTGTCGATTGTTTTGTGCGTTCATGCATCTTTACTCAGAACATAGGATCACTTTTTATGTATAAACATACTATTGTGCATCATAATTTTTATTCAACATAATTTATCTATTAATAATATCTGTTACTGATAGAAAAATATTCTATATGTGACATATATATTTTCTACATTAATGGGGTATACCCCTTGCACTTGATTAGTAAAAAAAATAACATGTAATTATGTTAGTATCTATATGATTGTGACTAACTTGTTGGTATGTATGAAAATTTTGATTTATATAGGGGATATTCCATGGGATATTGGTAGGGTCTTAGGATAACCTTTTTTGATACCTTAGAATAATTTGGATTAGTCATAATGGTTTTTATCCTAAATTATTCGGTCTATTTCATCAAATATTCAACCTCATATATGACTGATAAGACTACCCATTGACATGTGATGTGGTACTCTTTATAAGTTGGAAGCCCCTATTCCACTGACTGTGATGTAGGAGTGTTCTTTATTGCACAATCCCAAACATTCTACAATAGTAAAAGAAGTATTACCACTCTAGATAGGATTCCATCCACATATTCCTATATAGTGTGGATAGAAACCAATTTCTATAGTAAACTATTACATATATTTATAGCAATAGTATCCTCTAACCATTTATGGAAGTTGGGCACTGTTGGATATATAGGAATAAATAAATACCATTGACGGAATATTCGACCTTTTTGTGACATTTGTGGATAGAAAATGGAGTTGGAAGTATTCATTTGGTATGGACATCCTATGAGTTGGTGGAGCATTATGGAAAAAATAGAAGGTGTGGGGGGCTCACTTAAGAGACATACAATAACCTATTACTGAAGGAGTTATTACCAAATACATTGAACAAAGAAAATGTTATGAGTTCATAGATATACAATTGAGGTCCATGATTATATCCACATACTCTGCTCATTTAATTGAGATTATTAACATTTCACTATTCATTTTCATATGGGAGGAATAAAAGGACAGTAGGTTTGAGATCTGAATCTATCCTAAAATCACACAGTAGTAATGGATATTCAATATAATAACATACCTAAAGGATTTATGAAATGGCTTGTCTTTAATGAATATTCTAGAGTAGGATAAAGTAGTTTGTTTTATTACACCACTCAAAAAAAAGGTAGTTGTACCTCCTTCTATGGTGATGACTATCACTTTTGTGAGTATTAAAAGGAAGACTTGGGATTAACAATATGTTAGTAGTGTCTAGTTTCTTACTAATATCACTTCCTTATCCCCTTGAAAAGAGTAACATAATTCCTTAAAAATTGGAATAATACATATTATCACATATTCTATAAAACACATCAAATATCACGTTTCTAGTAATGAAATATGTGGTATGTTATTCATTTCATCACCATATTTTTTCTATTGTTCTACAAGATTATATAAGTAGTATGTGATTAGAGGTTTTCTTTGTTTATACAGTGGATTAGTCTTTAGTTGATAGTGGTGAACGAAAATAAAATATTGTAGGTACATTTTTCATCAAATAAAACATAACTACATCCATTTTGGATATTTATTCTTCCAATTCCTTCATATCTAATAAAACTGATGTGATACATGACTTAGCTATCAATTTTTCTTCTGAGTTACTTTCTCTCGATACCCCTTTGGGATCAAATTTAGAATATCATAGGTGATTACCAAGGTGTCCAATAGTCATTTATGATTATTTAATTATGTGTTATATCATGTTATTATAGATAAAACACATTGATGTGATTCTTGGTATGCACCTAAAGACCAACTTTTGACAAAAAAATGATTTCTATAAAGATGGGTATTATTTATTTCTATTAAGGGAGAAAGAAAAATGATGACCAAATAAATGGAACTAGAAAACGGTATATTTCTCTTTTAATAGAGGCATCTCATGATGATTATATAACAGGTCACACGCTTGTCTCTATAAGCTGTATTATTAGAAGACACTTATATTTTCTCTAGGTCGCATATCATAATAATTTCTGATCTTTTAAGGGGTTTATCAGAATTTATTGTGATTGATGAGTTGTGTCTAAGATAGAGCTCCTTTCATGTGCACATCCCATTTTTAAAACCCCTTATTATGTGCTGCCAACATATCTAAAGGGAATATGTTCTAAATAGAGTACATTTATAGGAATGGATATATTATGACCCATACATCACTATAGAGTTGAGTTATTTTTTCACCAAGAGGATGGATGGTAGAATTTTCCTTTGTGATATTTTCTATAAGATTAATGAGGTGATGGTGATGGATAGACGTAATTTATCAATATTATTGTTCACTTTTATTAGTTATGGGGATCTCAGAGGTTCTTAAATAGTGATGTTCAATCTGATTTTCATCTTCTATGGGTTATGGAGGAGCAAATCCCAAAGAATATGTAATATTATATATGGGATATACTAGTACATTGTGCAACCGTTAGGAATAGAAAATGTGATGAATTTTTTCAAGACACTTGTGAAAATGATATTACATCCATATAATTAATCATACATAATTGTGTTCATTATTTAATTTGTGACATCCTAATGACCATAAAAGATAATTATAAAAATCTTGAGGTAGTTATGAGTATGATTTGAGAACATAAATTAGTTTCCATGAAGTTGAAGTGTAGTTTTTGGATTGAGGAGGATAAATTTTCACATAACATTGAATAAAATGCATGTATATATATAGACCTAGAAAATGATGAGGAAATGATTTCATGGACTCATCCCTAGAATATTTTTGATATTAAGAGTTTTCTTGATTTAGATGGATACTACTAAAATTTTATATGGTCATTACCCCTTATACCAAGAGTAATTATTGTGTTGATGAATATAAGGGTGAAGTTACATTAATCTTGCTATTATGATGAGGATATTCTAGAACTAAATGGTATGTTGAATACAACACCTGTGTTGATCCTACCAGAACCTAGGATCTGATTTTCATTGTTTTATGATTAATCCTGTATCAATTTGAAGAAAATAAAAATTCTGAGAGTGCACGATGTAACTTATGGGTCATATCAACTATGAACTTGTGAGAGGAACTATCTTACCCATGAATTAGACCTATTATCTATATTCTACGATATGATGTGTTGGTGACTCAATATTTTTTTGGGGAGGATTTGTGTCCTCATTAACCATATGTTCTTTTATTACTTCATCACATAATTGGACTTGAGTCTAGGAATGTGTTCCCATGAAATGTATCTACGCACAATTTTTTATTGATATGTACATACACCATGTAAGGGTAGAAATTTTTTAAGATTCACTTGGTTATAAGATATAGGTAGTTTAGGATCAAAATTAGGATAATTGTGAGGAGTAGTGTAACCAGATGAAATTTGTGGTCGATTTGGAGATGCACAAATTTAAGGACTAGATATCAATGAATTAATCCACTATGATTAACACATATTCTTATATATATACTTAGTGAAGTTTGGTTAGCATTCTCACTTTAAGTGTAATAAAATTATGGAATGCATGGTATGAGATGACAAAATACCAAGTTAGATATTGTAATGAGATGTTATGATTATGGTATATGGGAGATAATTAATTTTTGATTTCATTAGGGATGGTCTGATGAGATACTTAAATACCATTAGGTGGTAGATAAATCATAGAGAAAGAAATATATATCATTAGATTATGTGATAGTTTTTGTGGCTAGGTATGAAGAGATATATTTCTAGATTGCTTCATGATGCCTCTCCTTCCATGGGAAAATGAAAATAAACTATAATCCTAGTAGTTTTCTTCAAAAATTTCATATGACTCTTAGGAAGTGAGAGGAAAACAAGATGGAATTTTTAAAAAGGTTACCATAAACCCAAGGATTCATGACATTGAATGGGTGATTGATATAATATTATTGAATTTTTATCATCTCAAAAAGATATATGAGACTTACTTAGTAAAAGAGCTTGGAATGTTTGGTATATATGAGATCTTGTGATTACAAGGTATTAACATGATACCTATATCAGAAATTGATATATTTTTTACTTCATGGTTTGGAAACATCCTAAAGAAGGTCTTAAAGAATCAGCTAGGCTTGATGAGAATGTACCATCTCTAATCTAATTGACAATCTAAGAGGATGACTCATATAAACAGGGAAATTCTTCAGTGTTTAAAGCTAGACATTTTTTGTGCTTGGGATGATTATATAGAATGGTTCAGTTTTTATACAATAATACATATAACGATTGAATTTAAAAGAATTCTTATGAATAAATTTACAAGAGGCCTTGTCATTCACTGCTCTATTAGAATGAAGTTATTTTGGAAGCAATTGTGGGGACTATTATGATATAAGAGACCTTCTAGAAAGCGATGAATTTTTTTAAGGATTTCATCATAGTTCGGTACCGATATAAATACTTTTCCAACTATAGGATATGACATTTTGATTCCATTTTAGGTGACCATGTTTTTTATTGATCAGATAATTATTTGGGGTATTAATATATGGGGATGAAATGGATTCTTGCACCACTCAATGATTGACCTATTATGTTCATAGATATCAATAGGACATTGAAATACCATTTTGATCATTATTATCACTATATTCATATGCATAATTTTATTCAAATGACACTTCTCTAGAGGAGCATACCCGATCATATTCATATTTTCAAACATGGGGAAGTTAAGCTGGAGCCTAATGCAATATACATGTAGTACCCAATGAAGATTATAGAATAAGTAAAGAATGTTTTTCAAGGGATGATTGTACTAATTATCGAGATACATTGTTAGCATGGACAGTTTTAGGGTTAAACAGGGGAGTGATATTGTGATGTTCAAAATCAGGGGCCTTAGTTCTTCTAGAATGATGGATAAGACACTTATCAAGGATAAGAAGTCATTTGAGATGGATAATTGTAAAATTCACAGTTTCAAAATTTTATAAAAACCTATTTCAAATATAATTTATAATTTTTATTTGAAGGAATTGAATAATATTCAATTTAAATCATAACCTTATATTAGAAATATAGACTACTTGAATGGTAAATTTCATTTAGCTATACATGGGAGGTGATTAAAAAAGAGTATAAGGGTCATATCAAAGCCATAAATGTGTAATACCCTATTATCATAGGCTGTGTAATGGATGATATCATTTCATATAAGTCTCATAATGGTAATTTTTTTGTTTAAATATGCTATTTAAAGTTAACCCATATTTTTTATTGATGCATAATAGAATATATGGTACTATAAAAAGGAATCATTGAAATCCTAAGGGAACATTTGGGTAAGCTGGAATCCAAGACCCATAGAAGGGTAATACGTCTTACCCACAGATTGGAACTATGTGTTGTGTATCTATAAAAAAATGAAACCCCTATGAAATTCCATTTTTGTATAAATAAAAATATTTTTTTCTTACATTAATTTTTTGCATTCCTAGAACAAATATGAAATATGTATTCATGATTTTTGAAGAAATAAATCATAGTGAATTAGTTCATTGAACTTTTTAAAAATTATAAATCACATTTTTGATTTTCTAACTGATCCAAATTTATAAATATTATCGAAGGAAAATTAAATTCATGAATTTAATTTGTGGCTTCAATCCCTACAAAATATAATGTAGTTTTCCTTCCTACAAAATCTAAATATTACCATCATTGGTATATTAATATTATCTAGAGTTAGAGAAGTCTAGTAACACCCTTTGTTATGTTTTTAGAAGGATATATTGACCAAATGATTCCTTCTAATTTCTTCCTGGATTTATAGGGATCACATCCTATCTACATGTCCTTAGTTTCAACATTATTTTAAAAGGTATAGTTTCGTTTTATTATTATTCTTGTTCAATTTAAAAATATTATTTAGTACTATTTTTGGAGAAAATGATATAAAATATTTAATTGGTATAAAGATTTAATTATCAAATAATAATGAATAATTACAATATTTTTATCTTATATAATTATTGGGATATTAAATATAATCACAAGTTATTTTATTATTATTCATTAAGTGGAAAATATTAAATTAAATATATGGAATAAATCCATTATTTAGAAATTATCTATGAGAGATGAATTGTTATCACATGTTGTATATTTTTTCTCTTGAAAATAAAGTATTTGTAATCAGTCATAGGAAACCATTTTGCGTGGTTTTATTTATTTAATATGAAGATGTTATTTATATAGTTCATTGTTGATATTTTTTATTGAAATCAAATAGCTTGAGGAATTATTTTTAATAACATCCGGGTCTCACATGTATAGTTATATCCGTGGTACAATCTATGTGTTGACATTGTTTCTATTTTTTATTGATGGTGATTTATTATGTATTTTTATATTAAAATGATACACAAATATGATCCTCATTTACATTAAAATTTCTAGTGTATCTTATTATCATCATTGGTGTTAATTAATATTTTTTTATATGACGCGACAATATTTCTCACAATGTCATGAAATTCTTATCTTATAATGCGCTATGTTATTTTGAATTTACCTTCATTTAGAGGTTGGTTATTGGTATATTTGATAGGTGGACCATCATGGTATGCTTACCATTAGTAGGGTAGTTCACATGCCATGTGATGATGATAAAGAGGAACTCATACATGGAAAGTAGCATGATAACATTATTGTTGGGATGAGACCTAATTCTAGGAGTATACCAAGTGACATTTTTGAAATATATGATATTAGGGTACTTATTAACAAGTTATTCTTGATTCAATAAGGATATCAAGAGATATTTTGCTGACCTTGTTGCTATATTAAGTTCATTTATAAATACCATTGGTATTCTTTCCAACATGGTTATAATGTAGGTACGCCAAAGGTGTATGGAATCTTGGATATCACATGACCACTAGGTATGTGATTGTATTTTTATTAAGAAAATTTTTCACATTTATTACTATAAGGGAATATTGATATTATACATGTGACGATTTTCTAAATATTAATTCATAGGTTCTTTCTTGGTTTTATTACTCACACCCTATATTATAATCCCAATGCATGTGCATAATTCTAATATAGGTATCTATGTATGTGAACAGGTCTCTTAGATGATAGATGACTAATTAAATTTCAAGCTAGTGGAAGACAAACGAGGGCCCTTGATGACTCTTCAACTTTTTTATGAAATTATATTTTTAATTTTAAACCCTAGTTTCTCTCAACAAACTAAGACAACAATTTATTTACCTATATGTCATGTAGGCTACTTGTCATAAACCTATTTTATACAGGACGGAATGCATGAGAAATCATGGCACTCTAGATCTAACACTGTGGATTGGGTTATGTTGTTATAATATGTTTGATTGTATTTTTTTGGAAGAAAAAGATTTAATTAGGGAAAGGTACACTCATTTTTTTTAAATACTATAATAATGTTTAAAGGGATAAATAATTTTAAGAAGTGTAGAATATAAAACCCATATATTGTAAAAGTAGAAAATTATATTGGATCTCATAAAAAAAGTGCCTCACTACATTCAGATTTATTGCATGGAACACCCAAATTATCTTGTGTTAAATACATCCCCATTTTTTTATTTTCGTTGGGTTATTCTACACACAACACCAATCCTAAACTACTAATGATATATATTACAATTATGACCTGGCTGTTAGAGTGGTGGGTATGAACTAGAGTAACTAAATTTGGAATCTATGTGTTACAAATTTATATATAATGAACTATTTTGTTACTAGTTAATTATTAAATAAATTAAAACCATTTTTCAAAATGAAATGATATTTTTTTTTATAATTTTTTTAAATGTGCACAAGTGTGTTATAGACCATTAAATTATTCAAATAACTCTTGTTTTATTATATTAAAAAATTATTTATAATATATTAAAAAAATTAAAATGAATCATATTTTTTTGAAGCATTTATATAAAAATAAATTCAATTTTATACTTAAAACTATATATTAATAAAGTTTTTTTGATACCAATTGTTTAGAAATATTAATTTAAAACGAATTTATTGGGATTTTATAAAATTATTACTTATAACATAAAAAAAATTCATTAATAGGAATATAAAAAAATACATTGGGTGAAATTTTGGTTTTATTTTTTTGAAAATGTTGATTTTTTAGTGAATAACAAAAATATAGAATATTTTTAAAAATTCTATTTATTTTAATAAACAAAGTAATTGATGAGTACCTATATGTTTTGAATATGGTTTAGTGTGACATATTTATTATTAATTTATATATAATTCACTTAAATAATACTTAATCTTATTTAAATTGGCTTGTAATATAAGATTGTTTTTGGGTTTAATGACATGTTTTTTTTAAAACTATTTTAAAATTAATACTCTTTATCCATTAAAATTAATTAAAATAACAAAACATAGAAATTAATTTAAATTAAATTTATAAGAAATATATTATTAAATATTATTTTAATTTCATATAATGATTATTTTAAGTCATATAATTAATATTTAATCATCTATTTCTAATAATAATATTCTTTAAAACCCGATGTCTCGCAATGACAGTGAGATTAATATTACATTAAAATTTTACAATTTTTTGAATTTAATTTGATAAAAATAGAATAGATATTAGGAATCATAATAATTTAAAATTTATAATTATGTCAACTCATTTTTTAACCATTTTTATTAGTGAAAGAAATAAAATTAATCATAGTGATTCAGGTAAAAACTGAGTTTACCCGGTTACTAAACTATAAATGTATGGGGCCAAATAACCCATAAAAATTTATTACAACCATTTTATTTAATTAATTAATCCCTATAAATACATTTATTTATTTTTTATCACAATTGGAAACAATTTACATGTAAAAAATGAGGGTAAAAATAATAATTTCAATTAATTATAAGAGTTTCACTCACCTCCCTTATAAACGGAATCCAACTCACCACCTCTCTTAAAACTTCTAAATACTTATGGATCTACCAATACCTACCCAAATAAAGTATAATATTATATTATATAATACTAAATTATTTATATTGTGATTAAATCCAACCAAGTATAGCCTTTAGTGGAAACCAAAATTGGATACTGAAAGAATAAGTAAAATTCTATAAAGAGCATTTCTTTTATATTTCTTTCTCCACACCATAAATTCTTCTTATATAATTATTATATAATAAAATCACTTCCAAAAACATATTTAGATGTTTTTATTTTAATATTATGACCTAAAAACAAACACACTTCCTACAAATGGGTTTTGAAATCATCATTCATGTATAAGGCAAACAACAACCCTGCAAAATGAGGTCATTTGTTTTTCCATTCCCACTTTTAAGGTCTAAAAGAATGATTGAAATAACATTTTTATATTTTTTGTAAAATATAGCACATAATTATAAATATTTATTAATTATATCATGTACACTCATTTTACATTTCATACCAGAGTGGATAGATAACATCACTTGTGTGTACGTCAAACCACTGCATCATGAAGCGATGTGAAGGATGTTCCACTAACTTGGTAAATGGAAGAAAATAATCGTATATATAATTAATATATGTGATATAAATGATATAAATGTTATATTAATTCAATAATTATATTTTTATAAATATGAAATGTCATTTTATTCTTACTATTTCAAACAATGAAGTGGTGATAACGTCGTTTTTGGAAGTGTGGACTACCGCATCCTTAAAGAGATGCGATTCTTCTTTCTCTCATCACCACTTCACAATAATGATATTTAGAAGTATATAAAAAAATAATATATTATTTATGATATAATTATCAATATTGAAAGAAAAATTCTATATAGCTTCTTTCCATAATGATCATTGGATGTATTGAAACATTACACATGTGTACATAAGACCTATCGCCTCCATGATCGTAACTCTAGTTCATTTTTCATTAACATATTTTGGTACTTTGTATTGTAATTGACATATAATGATTATATTTATTTTATGATTATTAAATTTTATAGTTTAAATAATGTATTCATTGTCCATATTGGATCTACTAAAGTTATTTTTGACACACAAACTAAATATGGTCAAAACATTATACATAAAGTTAATTTGATTAAATAATTATATAAATTTTTTAAAAGATATATAAAATTAATAATAAATGTTGAAATGTATATAAATAATTTAAATAATAAACAATATTTTATTTTTATAGAATTAAAAGATCATGTGTGAGGAATCAAACTCAAGGTATGGGTTTTTCTCATCTCACTTTTATTTCATTGAGATATATATCTTATTCACCACCTATTTTCTATGGTTTAAATAAGACTATGAATGTATTTTCTATTTATTATATTTAAATTTACTTGTATTTAAATATATATATATATATGAGGATATCACATTCTTATGTCTTATAGTTTTCATGTTACCAAAGCAGTATTGGATTTTTGTGACACTTTTCCTTCTTTGTGACGTTTGTTATGTTATACACCTATATTCATTTATACAATGTATATAATTTTTTTATACATGATATATAATGAATATAATTATACTTTTTATTTTATACGATTAATATAATTTTATTCTTTCATATGGATTATGGATCAATGTTATAAAAGTGGTAAGTGACATTTGCTATAATCTCATCTTTTATCGAGATTGTTTCTCATTAAGTATCTAGTAATGAAATCCTAATATATATCCCTAAATAATTATCATGAAATTTATTCTAATTTATTTATGTCATAACAATAATTTTTTCTCTTAATTTTCCTCTTTTTATATAATCAAGAGTTCAAAATATTTTATTATAAACAATCTTACTTTCCATCGGGAACACAATTTCTTACAAAATAAATCTTTAAAAAAAATTTTTTTAAAAATGTTTTCAAAAAAGTTTTGAAAATAATTTTTCATGTCTAATTGTGTACCTTATTTGATAAAATATTTACATTATTTGTATAAGAATACTGTATAATTCTTCATGTTTTTTTTGAATAAAATTTGTTTTATAATGTTTCATGTTTATAAATATAATTTTTAAAATGAAAATTTTAATTTTCCTTAAAATGTTTTAGTGATATTTAAATGGTATATACATTTGAAATGAAAACCACATTGTTGCATTAGATACAATGGATATATTTTAAAATGACATCATCTTTATCCTATCTTAGGATGGATTAATATTTTTAAAATGAGGTTGTTATTGAACCCATTTCTTTTGTATGAGATAAATATATTTCAGATAGATTATCATCCAAACCGCTTCTTTTACATTGGTTATTTTCATTTCAATGTTATTAATATGAAAGCCATTTTTTATTAGTTGATATTATTATAAGATAATAATAAATTTTCGTATGATTTTTATTATTAATTCTTAAATTTATTAATTCATGTTGCTGTTCCAAGATAATATATATGATGGGTGTACCCAGATGATGTGGGGTGATCACATTATATCATATATTACCAATGTAACAAGATATAACTCCAATGAAATGGGTAATAATTATATTTTCTAGATAATTATATTAGAATTAGGTCTTATGGTTATTCTTATTACTTGGGTTTTATAAGGTTTCTGTAGGGGTTATAGGAGATGATTTTCGAAGATACCAATATGTTTTATCTACACTTGATATAGGATTATTATATTTTATTTAATTAATAATAATATCACCTGTCTCATTATTATTGATTCTTATGAATTTGTCCATTACTAAATAATTGTGAAAATTTTTAAGCTTTGATTTTCCAAGTATTTATAGTTATAAAAATTTTCATGTTATACTCATGAAAATTGATTTTTTCATCATACCCTTATGATTTTCCAATTCTAATTAACGACATTCAATTTCTAATTCTTGTGTTTAAACATTCTAGTAATTTCATATATACCATATTATTTTTAATTGTTCACAGGTTTTAATGAATATGTTTGAATAAAATATTTCTATATGGGATTCCATGTAGATGATATTGAGGTACTAATGAGAATTAAGAAAATATGGGTATAACAAGATTTGTTTTTTATATTTATGACATGGATGTTTATGAATTGATGTTTATATGAGTTGGTACTATGTATATAAAACTTTAAACATAAATTTTATATAGTTATGTTAGGGATCCAATATTTTTTTTAATGTTTTATGTTTTGAGTGATGAAAATTGGATCACCTTATTGGGAAACAAATCTGAAAATGTAATGTTATTGAATATTTTACCAGAATAAGGAGTGAGGGTGTTTGGTAGTTATAGTTATTACTATTGAAGTATATAGATAATGTTGGAGATTATTATTTTCTCATGTGAGGTTATCTTAAGAGTTATGGATACTATCATAGGTCTATAATATTAAGGATGATAATATGTTGAAATTCATCGACACCCCATTGAGTTTTTGTGACATTAGTTCTTAAAGTGATTATAAATTTTAATCTAAGACTTTTTTTGGGTTGGTGTATTTATAACCCATATTATCTACATAAAGTGTTATTTTCAGAGGAATTATTCTTCAACGTTTATACGGAAAAGTGGAACTCAAAGGTCGGGTGACAACCCATCACATTTGGTAAGGTTGTATGTATTGAACCCACAACCGAAGGGACATAAGGGTGGAGCACCCACCATTGGCCTACTTGACATCCTCTTTAATATAAATTGTATACAAGTAAATATTATTTTTTTTAAAACATATGGTATTTTATTTGACGAATACCAATTTATTTATATTTTAATAATATATGATGAAATTCATCTAATCCTTTAGATTCAAAAATAGTTTAGAAGTGTTAGAATAATTTTAAAGATGGATAATTATGTATTTATTTGGTTTGATTTTATGGGATTTCTGTTAAATTTTTATGATTATTGAATCATATTAACGTATATTAATTTATGGAATCATGTTACATTATGCTAACATTTATTTTTAAAATTTAAGGATAGGTGGAAGAAAATGATATCGCCTTTATAATTATATGACAGTTTAAATGTTTAATGATAGAGATTAAGGCATGAAAAAATCCTCTTGAATACTCATCATTTAGAGAAAAAAGTATACAAATGTTGGGTAATTTTATTAAAGGATGACATTATACTAATCACGTAAGCATATTTACATATTCACTTAGTCTATATGATTTGATAATTCCTTAACTCTAGGAAAATGACGTTGAAACAATTTATTTCCAAGTAGATTAATTTTTGATAAACCATTTTTTTCGATCATACATGATTTATAGTTTTTAGTTCCATGACATTCTATTTGTCATTCAGTTGTTTTAAATTAATTAACTCAATCACACTCAATAATTATTTACGCTTTTCATTTGTTCCCACAAATGTTATTCTATTTGGAAGCATGGTTATGTGTTATTGTATATGAAAAATCTATTTACCTTTATCTACATTAAATATGATGTTTTATTATCCCTTTTTATGATGTGAATTTCGAACAAAATTATTTTCAAATGTCCATCATTTGGTTACCGACATAAAGTTCATGTTACAAGCACACAATTTATTAAGGTGGGGAGATATAAACCACAGTAATTTAAAATATAAAATTTGATATGATATCATAAATTGAATGAAACTTTATATTGATATTTCATTATATGAAACAACTAATTAATCTTGAATTAAACACAACCCTGATATTCTTATGTTCGATAGTGAATTCTATAGATAACCCCAAACTTTAATGACCCGTGAAATATTTTAATGTTATAACAAAGTTGATGGAATTTTTGGAATGGATAATATTAAATATATTATTAATATATGGTTTCAAAATGTATATTTAATGAATTATTTATTTTAAAATTAATTATAATTTAAAATAAAACCCTTTTGAAAAATAGAAATAAATTATGAAAAATTATTTTAACACATATTAGTCTATTTATAAAAATAAATTAAACAAATTACACATGTTAGATTATTTTAATGAAATATATATATAAAATAATAAATATAATATTTAAGTTTTTTCTTATGTGTTTTCCATAAATAAAAAATTAAATCAAATTTTACATTTAAAACATTGTATTTTTCAAATAAATCTATTTTCACCTTTTTATAGTACAATTATTTTTAAATGAATATATTCGAATTTTAAAAAATTTATATTTAAAAAAAATTATATCATCATTTTAAATGTAATATCAAATTTTACATTGCGTGAATGTTTGAGATTTTTGGTAAGTAATTATTTTTCATTAAATAGTGAAAATATCAATTTCTATTAAGAAGATGATTTATTTAATAAATTTATTAATTTATGGGTCCAAATGTGTTTTTAATGTGATATAATTTAGTATAATTGTTATTTTGGATTAATTATTTAACTTAATTACTTGCTAGTTAAAATTATATTTATTTTAATGAAATGTTTTTTTGTTTTTAATAATTTTTTTTCTAATACATTATTTGATAATAAAATTGTCTCTCATTTATAATCAATTAACATAATCCATAATGGAAAATATATTAAATTAAATTTATATACTATATAAAATTAAATATTATTTTAGATTCAAAATATGATTATTATTATGCAGATAAATTAATAGTAACCCAACTTTTATTTTCAAAAAAAAATATTATTCTTAAAAACTCAATTTCTTATGATGCATGCAAGATTAATATTTAATTAAATTTTTTTAATTATGTGAATTTAATATATAAAAATGGATCCTATTTTTGTAATAATCCCAATTTATCATTTCTCATAGGGAAAACATAATTTTGTACCAATGTGATTAGTGAAAAAAGTAAAATTAATCATAAGGATTAAGGAAATAAACGAGTTTACCAAGTGACTAAACATTAAAAATGAGGGGAAAAATGACCTAGAGATAAGTAAAAAAACAATTTTATAGAAAAATATCGACCTTATATATTCTATTATTTATATTTTCCTTATTGGATAAAATTTAAATGGAAAAACATGTGAATAAATCAATCATTCAAAAAAATTACTAGAGTTCCACTCACCTCCCTTATAAAAGGCCTCCACCACTCCTCATGTCTCCACACCTATCAATACATTTTTCATAGAAAACTCATAAAAAATTATATTATAGAATTACATCATCTTATCATATAATTATTATTCTGTGCATAAACCCCCCCAAGTATATCATTTGGTGAAAACCAAAAAAAGATACACGAAGAAGAGGTAACATTCTCTAATGAGTGTTTCTTTTTTATTTTTTTCTCCACCCACTTCTATTATTCATATAATATGATTAAATAATAACCTTGGTATCCTAAATATACTTATATGTTTTTATTTTAATCGTAGGAATGAAATAAACAAAAAATGACCACAAAAGGGTTACAAAATCATCTTTTGTGTGTACGGTGAACTGCCACATTGATAAATGTTGTTTTGTTTGCAAAACAACATCTATTGGATGATAATTATGATGTATATACTATTTATATATGATATTTATGAAATTTATAGAATAATTATACAACTTTATTCATTATATAAAATATAAATTTATTCATTTCATACCATAGGGGATACAATAATGTCCCCCGTGTGCATGATGACCTATTACCACGTGAAGTGATATGAATTGTTTTTCACTAACATGTTACATGGATGGTAATAAGTGTAACTGTAATGAATCAATATTAAATAAATGAAATAAACATGTTATTTATTACATAATAATCATTCTATAAATATGATAAGTCATTTTCATTCACTATTTCAAAATTCAAACGTGATAATTTCTTTCGTAGACGTGTGGACTATTGCCTCCTCAAAGTGTTGAAATTTATATTTTCCATAAACAAATAAAAAAAATGATATATATAAGTTTATATAATTAAATAACATGTTATTTATGATAAAATAATAATTCTATAAATAAAAATTTTATTTAACTACTATTCATAATGATCATTGAAAAAATTTACATATTTCTTATGCATGTGTACAACTTTCCATTTTTATGATCATGACATAGGTTAATTTTTAGCAAAAAATTTTAATTAGTTAATTTTGGAGTATATTGAAACATTAAATATGATTAAATTTTCAATATTTTTTATTTTGGATATCATTAAATTATTTCCCCATTGATCATTGTCGACCTACAAATAAAGGTTTTCACACATAAGCCAAAACATTGTAATAATATCAGACATAAACGTAAATTTTTAAGTAATTTTACATAATTTGTTTATTATTAAAATAAAATATAAAATAAACATGGATTATTATTTAAATAATATAATTAATAAATATATTTTTTTATTCAGGATAATAATGAACAAGAATGGAGTATCAAACTCAAGGTATGGGTTTTTCTCGTGTCACATTTATTTTAGTATAAAATATTCCATATTCACCAAAACAATGTGTTTCGTGGTGTATATATTGACACTGAATTTATCAATGCTTATAATACATAAATTTTTGGTCACTTACATATCTATTTTACTATCTCTCTTTCATGGGGTTTACGATTCAAATGTTACCCAACCCATAATAGAAATTTTCACAATTTTCATTCTCTGAGACATTTGTTATCTTATACACTTATCTTGTTTTATGAGGTGTATATAATACTAATTTGATATTTTATATCAATAATATATTATTTTATTGATATTATATGTTTTATTTAATCATATTATTTCATTAAAATTATAGATAAAATTTAATAAAGTGGTACGAGTGTTTTGGTACAATATCAACATTTTTCGGGATTGTTTGTGATCTACTATCCATTGTTGAAATATTAAGATATAACTCCAAATAATTTTAAATAATTTCCTCTAATATATTTATGTTATAATAATGAATTTTTTCCATTAATTTATCTCTATTAAAAAACTCTATAGTTCCATATATTATATTTATGGAAAATAGTCTTTTCGTTCAAAAACTATTTTTCTTTAAAAACCATATTTTTGTAAAAATTCTTATATACAAGTTTTAAAAACTTTTTTTAAAATATTAAAATATATTTTCCATGAATAATTATTCAAATTATTCATAAAATAAATTTTATTATGTATTCATGGTTTATTTTAAATGAATGTATTTATAAATAGATTTATTTTAAAAACATTTATTTTAAAAATGATAATTGTATTTTATTAAATATTTATATAAAGAGTTAATAATGGTTTTTACATTCATAAAAGACAAAAACCATTATTTTTAAATATTCTTCATTAGGGATATTTTTTATATAATTACATCCTCATCCATTCTCATGAAGAGTTTATATTGTTTTAATGATATTGTAGTGTAACTCATTTCTTTTCCAAGATATAACATTATTTCAAAGATATTTTCATAGAACCCATTACTTTTACATGGGTTAATGGAGTAACAAAAATATTGACATGAAACCAATTTATTTTCCATGGTTTTATCTATTTATAGATGAATAATAAATTTTAATATGAGTTTTATTAAGAATTATCTCTGTATATTATTCATGTTGTGGTTCCTGGACATTATATATGATGGGTTCACCTAGATAGCACCAAGTGATCTCGTTATAGCTCATAATATGGGTGTTTCTAGATAGAGATCCAATGAATTGAGTAATGATTATGTTCTCTATAGAATTATATTTCATGTCTGATATATGGTAATTCTAATAATAAGGTCTTGTAAAGGGTTCTTTAATTGTTCTATGAGATGATGTTCCAAGATTCCAATATGTTTTATCTATGATTAATATGGGTTTATGGTGTTTTGTTTTATCACAATTGATATCACTTAGAACATGATTATTTATTCTTATGAATAATACGTTTTTAAGATAATTCTTCCAATTATTCAATATTTTATGATCTAGGTATTGATGTGTATGGATTTTAATATGTTATACTCATTCACATTGAATATGTCATCTTACCCAATTTCTCTTGTTATTCTAATTGATGACATCCCATTGCTAATTATTTTGATTAACTGTACAGGTTATTTGATCTTAACCTTTATATGTTTCAATTTCCATAGGTTATAAATATTGAGGTCAAATTTTTTATATATGTCAAGGATTTCATATTCATGATGTTTATGACCAAATGTAAAATCTTAAAAGTACGGTATAAAGGGAGATGATGTTAATATTTAAAGACTGGGAGTTTATGAATCTATGTTTATATGTGTGTTTCTAATTATATAAGAATCTAACAATAAATGGTCCATGGTATTTTAGGTGATCTAATATTTGTTTATTTATGTTGTATGTTTTTATTGGAGAAATTTTTTTACCTTCTTCAGCATCAAAGCTGAAAATATAATATTTATGAATTTCTCACTGGATCCAAGAGTACTGGTTTAGGGTTGTTATATAGATTGTAAAAATGATTATTTTTAATTATTATTTATGTTTATATAAATACTGTTTATTTAATATATTTCAATACACAAAAAATTGATGTAATGTGAATAATGAATTATTATTTTAACATATCAAAATACATAAAAAATGAATAATACATCAATTAAAAAAAATTTAAAATAACACTAAAAATTAATAATCCACTTCATATAATACCAATTATTCTAAAAAACTATTTTTATTATTTATTTTTTTATATTAAAATTATTAATTTTAAAAAATGTTGACAAATAAATTTATTGATAAGAAATGAAGAATTATTAAATATTAAGAACATATTGGAAATAGATAAGTAAATACATAGAATGATAGATTAATTATACAGGGATAATATAATTATTTAAAAACATTGTTATTATATTATCTATGATTTTATATAACAGATTATTTTATCATGTTTAAATTATACAATACAATTAAATATATATTTTTATATATTTAAAAATAATAATAAAATTTTATATATTGATTATTATTAGTATGTAAGTGAGGTAAAATTATTTTGTGTTATAGATACATATTTTTAAAAGGAATTATTTTCTATATGTTGCATATTTTAATTGAAATAAGTATTGATGTTCCTAATTAAATAATAATTTGAATTAAATAAATAGATTATTTATATATATTCATGAAATTAGTAATTATTACTTGGTAAAGAATAATAATAAATTTTTTTATCCTTAAAAATACATTTTTTCTAAAAATTGTATTTTATTGTTATGCATACTTATTAAGAAATAATTTTTTATCACCATTAGAAATTAATTTTTCTGAAATGGATTTCATATATGGAGTAAAATTATTCAAATTTGGTAACGTGGTAAATTAATTTTTATGTATACAAATATGTTAAAAAATTAAAATTTAGTCACTGTAGTAAACACTAAAATGATGAAGAGTGTTAAATTAAGAACAAAGGTCATAAAATATCATAAATAATTTCAATATATATGTGGATGGGAGATTATATACCTAATATAATCATAGATTTAGTATTTTTCAACATTAGTCTACTTTCATTGAAAAAGAAATTCCTTTTAAATTAGGGAATGAGTATTAACAAAAGCACTACCAATTCTCAACAATAATATGACTCCTCTTCGTCCCATCTAAAGAAACATGTCTACAAAAGTTGTATCTTTAATCCCAAAAAAATTATCCTTATAAAAATTATATCCTACTTTATAGAAACTCTATTTATATGAATAAGTCTCAAATCACAAATTTACTAAAGGATATATTGGAATAGATTCAGTTATTCATCATATGTGTTGTCCTATTCTTGAAAATTATTCTTTATATTCATTTTCAATATCTTGTAAAATATTATTTGGCCCTCGAATAAATTGTTTTTAAAATAATTAAGATTATATAAATGTGAATTTATTAAATTATAATGACGTGATCTAAATATAGTTATGAATTGTTTTTATTTGGGATAGTGTTACCACTTACCAATATGGTGTTAAAAAGATTGCCTAAAAATGAATAAGAATAAAAATACAGGTAATATGATATTACAGTGGATAATTTGAAGAGATTTTATTATTCTGTAATTGTAATATTACAATGTATTTTTACCAATTACTAATTTTATTAATTTAGTAATCACCAAAAATGTGATTTTAAGTGTTATATATAAAAAATAATTTTAAGTTCTATGAAATGAACAAGGGACTCAAAAAATGTTTCATAAAAAAATAATAAACCTCTATGAAAATCATATATATGATAAAGTGATGATTAAGGAGCATGGACCATAACCTCTAAATAGATTTATTCTTCCAAAACAGAACTATACAAACAAAAATATTAACTTTAAAAATTAATAATAAATATGTCAGTAATAATGAAATTTTAATTAATTACAATAAGTTAGATATATATGAACATGATTATTATTAATGTTGAAACAGAAGCCCAAAATTAACATATAGTGAGTTAGATATCTTCCAACCTTGAAGTATTCCAAGGCATGGGTTTTTATTTTAATATAACTATATCATAGTTTTTATCCAGATATAGGTTTTAGTTGGACAAAATTATATGTTATTTATCTATAGACCCCATATATTATATTTCATTATTGATATTTATAACTTTTACATGAGTTATTACAATTATAAATTCTTTGAATCACAATTCCACTGAAGGGTTTCCTACTAGTGAAGCCGACATTATCTCAATATTCAGTTGAGATTCGTTCGACTCATTTTTCTAATAAATTATATAGTTTTAAAATTTTCATATATATTCTTCAATAATATCATAAATACATATACTTTTTCATTGATTTTAATTAAAATGAATGAATTTAATTTATTTTAATAATTTTCTAGGCAGATAATTGAAATTTATTTTTTACATTATTTACCAATGTGTGGAAAGAATCTATTTTTTAATAATTTATTCGTTGTTCCAATTTCTTGATAACTTATTAAGTTTTATTTATGAATCCTCTAATACATGTGATAATTTTTTTCCAACATAAATTTTAAACCTATTTTTTAAATAAATTATATCCTTTGAAATAAATGTTATTAAATTTAAAACATGTGTTTCATTTTATTTTGAAATGTAATTATATAGTGATCTTATAAATTATTATTCATATATTACAATATAAAATAATGTTTTCTATTATTTATTGGGGATATTGTATCATTATAACATCCACATTATTTCTCTTAATAGATTTTGATTTTTTATTTTGGGAATTTTACAAAAACCCGTTTTTTTTACATTTTTAATATAAATATAAAGGAATTATGACTTTTTTTCATGTTAATGTGGCACAGATATGTTTTATGTTATATCCTATGATTGTTGGGACCAAAATTATATAGTCCTAAAGTTTATTTGGAGAAAATTAATACCTCATTAAATGGCTTGAATGGGAGTTGGAATGAAACTACTCTACCATGGGACTCTATCGACAATGTGAGAATATTTATCATATTGAGCCTTGGGAAAGGAAATTATTTCCAACTTCAATGATTAATCTACACTCATATGAAAAATTATTATGTTATTAAATAATCCCATGTAAGTTTTTCATATAACATTACTATTTACATGTGTTTTGACACTACCATGAATCAAATATAATATTATACCAAATCTTTATGTCAATGTTTTTTTTATTGGACCATAATTTATTCGGTATGATTTTCATACATTGTGTTCATGTTCCTTAATTATGTTATCACTATATCATGTAAACATATTACTCACTAATTATCTTAAATTGTTATCTATTATTATTACCCTTATGAATCATTTAAGATCAAACATTTTTTATGTTTCCACTCTCTAGTTTATGAAGAAAATTATTATGTTTGATGTGTCTATAACGGTATCCCATATAAAGAATATTTTTGGGAGATTTAAAAATATTTTATAAAATAAGTTTGTTATGTAACTAATGTTAAAAAAACCTATAGTTTCTAGGGTGTTATTTTCTAAGAAATTTATCTAATATAAAAGTAAATTGATTATATATATATATATGATATTATTGGGACCTATAAAAATCCATTTTCACTGATAATGACCCTGTGTTATCTATTTAATTATATGACGCATTTCCTAAAAAAATATCACAGATTACAATAACATGTAATATATTAGTGAAATTTACTGTACTTATATTTACACATAATATAATACAAGAATTATGTATTCATTTATATGGTATTTTAGGAGTGAACCCATAAAATATATACCTCATATTTCATAAAATTAATTCTTACGATTACATATTGTGTAATTTATTTTTTTTACCCTTTTTTAAATATTATATTACATATCAAAAAACTATATATAATATATTTCTTTTATACTTACTTTTTTCCCATAGAAACCAAATAAAAATAAATTATCGTATATTATCACATGTCAAGAGGATCCCACCAGGTGGACGTGAGAATTTGTCATTAAAAAATTTTAACACCTCTTCTTTCAGAACATGTATTTGGATAAATCCTTTATCCCAATTCCTGCACTAAAATTGTTCGTCGTAGTATCATTCTATTATAAATTTCTATAATATCTTTTTTTGATAAAATAAAATCCAATTTGGTATCATTAGAGTAATAAGGTTGTTTGTAAATTTTGAATACCAGTGTATACCCTTATGTTAATTATGCATTGTTTCTTAATTAAAATATCTCCCATAATTCAATTAGAATTATCATTAATTATGTATTCTTATATTGATAATTATCTAAAATTTTGTATTTATAAATCCCATTTTCATTAATATCAAGAAAAATTTATTTAACGAAATCACCCCATATTAATTGGAAAATATTTTCTACTATACTATCTAATTAAAACAAAAGGAATGATTGGTTTTTATAGATAATTATCTTACTACAAATCCAATAATTTCTAAATATGTATATAATACACTACTATAATTAATTTTATTTTAATTTTTCTATTATATAACATAGATCCATTTACTAACATTCAAAAATATAATCTAAAATTTTAATTGTTATCCTTAATTTTCAATAAAACACCCCTACTAGAAAATAATACAATAATACAATATTTCATTAGGAATCTGATGATATATTGATGTAATGAGTGGAGTTAATATTGACGCCTAGTTTAGTCTCAGAAATTAATCTTAATAACAATTAATAATTTGAAACATTAAATGATTTATAAAAACTAGCCAATGTGGTGTTGAAATATTTGATAAATCGTTGAATAATATTCTACAGACCAGTAGATATTTCAATAATATTATCACAAACATCACCATGTTTTCATAAGACAAATTTTATATCACATTATGTTTTTATTTGATAAAATTAAAATAATATTTTGATATTTAGTATCCCAATGAAATGAAATCCTTTAACATGTTTTAAAAAAAATCAAATTTTAGATCATATTAGGTTGTTATCGTATCTCGATAACCATGGAAAAATTTTCTTATAATTCATCAAATTATATTCTATTGACCAAAAAATAACCAATAAATATCTCAAATGGTCCCCCCAGTATATTAAAGAATATAGCTATCATATACATATGAATCCTAGGTAAAAAATAACATTCCCATAAAGGAATGATCCTATTGGATAATTTACCACGATGATATTTTGATATAATATTCCATTAATATAATACATGATTTAGATCATAGTTATACCTTGAGAATATGTATTCAAAATAAAAATATTTATTTCAAAGAAGTTTTTTATGAATTAGTAAAAATATTGGTAAGGGAAATGATACTTCATATTGGTTTATTGGAAATCATAAAATCAATAATGATCCTCTATATTATAACAGTCATTATGTAAATTTAATAATTTTTATTTGATTTACCCACTTTTTATGAAATCATCATCAATACAACATTAATTAGATAAATCCATGTATTCAATGATATGGAATATATTATTTTAACATTTAAAATATTAATGAATTATTATATATTATTTTGTTTGTATTAGAATTATAAATTTTTTGGAAATCGACTATAGGCCTGTAGTTATCTTTCACATTGATCTAAAATATTCATAAACATTAATGGATATCATTTATTATGATATAGCCCAAGATTATACTTTTTTTTGTTTATTTAACTTTATATAATACTTATAATTCCATTCCAAATCAAATAATGTTGCTAAAATAATACTAAATAAAAATTGTAACCAGATATCCATTATTCAAATTTTTAGTATAATCTTTTTCAATGTGTGGGTGGTTTTGAACAAATTTCTTCAACACCTGTTTACATCTACCTAATTCTACTATTGAACCAAAAAAATCATTCATTTGATATCCTCATTTAATATATAGACCAATACACAGACACACATACACATATATATATTGAGTAGTCACTTCCATAACTATTTTTATCAATATCCAATAGTTCCTATCTGAATATGATTATATTATATTAATATTCTATTATATCACAAGATACAAAAAATTAAACCATAATTTTTTTGTTAAATTTCATGAAAAAAACTAAAATCAACTAATCATCTTCATACTATATTGTTCGTTTTACATATATAAAAATAACTTATGATAAAAATGGAAACCTAAAATATTTTTCCAAATATTACAAGTACCTCCATATTCATTCCCACTATAATCACTTTGGAATCTATATGATGTCCAATTTCCAAATTCCCACACATATATATTTAATAAAACCTATAGGATATCTTATATGTCTAAAAAAATATGTCAATAAAAATCTAATATTCTTATTTTATCCCATATATAACTTTTTATACATTATTAAAGGAATAGTTTTAAGCATAGACCCTAAATACGATATAAATGTAAATATTCTTATCCAATAAAAATAATAAGAAATATTGAATCTCCATAGATCACATATTACCTATAGTATTATATTTTATATCACAACACTTTATTCCTCAGTCATTGAAATAATGTAAAATTCCTCTAAACACTTTTATTTGTGATTATATTCCTTTGGAATTTTTTAATACACTGTATTTTAACCATGGAGTCTAAAAATTTATTAACCACTAAAATATTTCAAAATAATTAATGAATATCATTGAATATTTATCTACATGATTATCTATTTCACAAGTTGTATCTTTAAATATTGTTTTCAGATTTTATTTTTTAAATCTGTTATCTCAGAACTCAAAAAAACCTTACAATTATTATCATTCATCTTATTTTTCTTTGATTCAAAATTTTTAGAGGTATCATTCCCTTTGTCTTGTTTAATTACATATTGCATTACATAATAGTTAATCTAAACCTCATTTATAGATTCTAGTTGATATTTTTCCATTGTTTCTTCATCTACACCCTTAACTATTTCACATAACCTTTCTACTTTAATAAAAATGTCTGGATTATATGGAGTAATTTTAATGTCATTAGTTTTGATAAATACATTTTATGTGCATATATAACTATTTAATAGTTTCTTTCATTTATTTTGGGATTTAATTTTGGATTTTTATATAGATAATATTCTAGTAACTCAGTTTTATTGGAGGACCATGCAGCACATACATAGATTGTTTTGAGCCCATCAAATAAGCATCACCTTTATTTTAAGATATCATAGTGTTATATGTTGATTAGATAGGTTTTCTTATTTGGGAGTTTAATATCATATGATATTATATCTGTAGACCCTTTCATTGATAATATAATTGTATATATGACGAGATAAATGAACATTTTGGTGATTCATTGATTCTTATTCTTATAATGATACCATATGATTTTCATTCTGGACATCACCATTTTGGTAGATTTAATAATTTATATAACCAATAATAAGAGATGTTAGAGTGGTTTTTTTCTTACAAGAAACAATTACAAAAGAGGACTAAAATTTTAAAATATACATCAATCAATAAATTACCTAATTTAAAAACCCCTACCCTAGTATCTTAGAGTTAATAGATAGTTTTTTACATTTTCATAAGAAACCTGAAATCATATCATAAAGGAATGAATACTTTAATATTCCTGGTGAATATATTCACATATAAATATTAATTTAATATTGAAAACCTAAAGTAGAGAATAAATTCTTTATGTTCATCATTATTTCATCTTAGGGTATCCCCGCAGGTCCATCATAATGTAAATTATAATATCTGAGAGAAAATAAAACATAGGAATGTTACAAGATAAAATGCTTAGTATCGGTATGAATACAACTGAATATATCATGAATAAAAAGTAACAACTAGTATACAATGTAAAATAATTGAAACACATTCCATTTAAATAATAACACGAGTATAATATGGAAATAATAAGTGTGATAAAAAAAATTTATAAATAGTCACATGATTATGAAAATTAATAATTTATTTCTAAAAAAATTAAATAATCACATAGCAATCAATGTATTATCTCATAATTTGTGAATTCATAATGCTAGATATAATAATGATTCCATCAAGGACTCGTACCAAGAATTGTTACATAAATGGGAAATTCCTCTGTCAAAAATCCAATCTAGTTCGTCTCATGCGACCCACTGATTCATTAATGTGATATAGAGGGCCCCACATGTCACTTAATAATTGAAATAAATTTCCCATAAGAAAGTGATGATTCATAATTAGACAAGAAAATACTATTGAAATATTTTCAAAAATTTTATAAAAATTTCTCAAATTAATAAATATATTCAGAAATATTCCATTATAATATAAATGGTATCCATCTCTTATATCCTACTTTAAACTAATCATAAATCATCCATAAAAATAATAATTATTGTATCATTACAACATACTCTGAGTGGAGAATCATTGAAACATTTTCATTATGTCATTGATGAATATAAATACAATAAAAATGTATTTAAAAACATTCCTAGGGAAAATAACCATTTTTTATATTTTATATTTTTATAAAAAAATAATTTTTTAAGAAATCTTTTCAAAATAATTTTCATAAAAAATTACCTTTTATACTTATAAACGAATTTTTGTATCATTTAATGGCAATGTCGGTGTAAATTTTTACATTTCATACATATTAAAACAAAGATTACGTTCACAATTAAAGTAAAATACAATTCAAAATTTCTTGGAAAATGTTATAAATATTCCCCTAAAATATTTTTGAAAAGTAAATCTTGGGTAATAATTTATTTAATAAACCATTTTTACACTGTTAAAAAAATTAATTTTTTTTAAATCATAGATATCGAATAAAAAGGATTTTTTACCGAAGAGAGATACAATCCACTTTTCATAAAAACATTTTCTCAAACACTTTCTATATTAAACATGTAAAGATGATATTTTTAAATAAAATTTTCATTAATATACACAGAAGAATAAAAAATATTAATATTATGATAAAAATAACAAATAATTATCCAATGGGAGTCTTAAACAAAAACAATCTCGAAAAATGATGATATTGTGAAATGAAATATTATTACTATGGTAAATTTTGAATTGTAATCCCCAAAAAATAAATAAATTGAAAAGAAAAATTAAACACCATTAATATAAATTGATTTCTAATTTTAAAGGCCAAAGATGATGTATATACACTACAGAAAAATATTATGTGTTTAATAAAACATATAACTCATGGAAGAAAAAGAAATATGAGAAACCCTTACTGTTGTTTTTATTTACATTTTATTTTACTTTAGTCTTATATAATTAAAATATATTTAGTGTAAAACCATTAAATAAACATAATAATATTTTTTCACAATGTTATAAGATTTACTAATAGTCTTTTATTAACAGTTTATTTGCAATTCCTCATTAAATATCTCCTTTGGATTATACTTGTTTTTCCAAGTATGGATTGGTTTGATAATTTATGTCCATTTACATTAATCATTGTAAAAAAATCACAAAAATGTAGAAAATGATATAGATATCATAAATATTTATTGTATATTGATTTTTAGTAATATATATATGTTAGAGATAAAAAATGGATTTCATTGTTTCTAAAGATGGTAGGCCATTTGTATGCATGAACAATATTTCAATTTTTTTATTGACCGATGTAATAAAAAATAATTATGAATTAAAATATCCATAATTATTATTATTTTATATATATCATGTATATTTATTAAATTCATCATTTATTATTATCCATATATGATTAAAATGAAAATAATTTCCCACAAATCTGTGTAGGTTGTTGTCTACATGTAGGAACATCAGATGTTATTATTTTCCAATAGAAGATAATTTATGAGATTTATTTGATATAATGTTATAATAAATATGGTTAGGTCATATATATAAAATATACTAATTAATTTTAGACATACTACCATCCATGTATAGAATATGTGAAAAACAAATCACATCACTTCATGGTGAGGAAATACATTGTATACATGTGTCACACTTTCGTATCCCCCAAATAATAGAAATTGAGAAGTTATATGTGAAATAATTATTAAAAATGTATAATTAAAAAAATGGTTCGACTCAGAGCCTCATTTTATTAATAATGAAAATACATTTTTTGACTTCGTAGAGGGAGGCACAATACCTAGCCGGAAGGCCCAAAGATCTGTGGCCTAAATACGATGTTGAAAGCCCATTTTTTTCAAAGGGCCACTAGGGGAATAATACTATTATAGTACCTTAACTGTTATAGTACTATGTACAGTATCACTGCCATTACAGTTCCCTTTATAGTGCCTCCACCACTAGAGTGTCACTGCTTCTATAATCATGCCACTTCTACAGTATTGATATAGTTACCTACAAAAATTCTTCTACATTACCCCCCATAAATTCTTTCCTTACCCAGATTCGATCCTAGGTCTTTTGGATGCCAAGTAGGAGCCTGTTCCACTTGGGTAAATGCTTGTTGGAAAAAAAACGTTTCGAACCGACGAACATGGTTACCAAACAATAGTGTATCACCATTCAACCTACCGAGATTATAATTATTTAATATATATAACATATATTATTAAACATATCATTATATATTTCCTTGAATGGTGGTGATGTAAAACACATTACATCATTTCAGGAGACGATAGTCAACCGTTCAAATGATAATTATTTAAGATTCCCATTTGGTAGAAGTGGTAAAAAAATTTGGTTATGAAAGTAACATAATAGAATAAATTTTTAAATTTTATACTGGGTTTGTTATATTATCATAGTTTAAATTTTTTTCAAAGAGGAGGAAGAACAAATAAAATTAATAGGCTCATTTATGAATTTTACCTCTTCTTTAGAGATCCTAATTATGTTTATAACTAAATTATTCATATGATATATTACTAATAAAAATATGGTCCCTTGAATGTGTGGAGGAAATTAAGAAAGGTATTTGGAAGTGTGATGAGTGGAGGAGAGGGGGTGGCATTTTACATGTTGGGCCAAGAGGACACACATGGGATTCTTTTAAAATATAAATTGAGTCACACATTTATATTACTTCAAATGATTAAAAAATGGGGCATCTCAATAATTATTAGTTATATGGACTAAATAAGACAAAATGGGTTTTTAATAAGGTAATTTTTATTTTCAAACCTTACATTCGTTTTTAACCCCAAGTAAATTACTTTTTACCATAACTACGATAATTAAATTTAATAATTATTACTAAATTTTACAAAGAAATATCAATTTAAAAAATTAGATAATTTAAATTATATTGATTCATAACATTGAATTAAATTTTTAAAAATTTATTTTATATTTTTGGAAGTATTAAATTTAAAATTAAACCCATAGGCACATTGAGAAAACTGGTTTCCAAAGAAAAACATCAAAACTTTTTTTTGAGAATTAAATATAGAGTTGATTAGAATAAACTAATTTAGTTATATTTAAAAAAATTTGAAGTAATTTTATATTATAAAAAGAAAATATTATTTTCCATTTTAAATATTTTAATCAAAAACAATGTTTTTTATAAAAATTATTATTTTTTAGTATTCATTAAAAAAAATCAATCAATAAAATTCTAAAAAATTCACCCATGTATAATTTTAACATATATATTCAAAATATATATATTTTTTAAAATAATTTTTTTGAAAGTTGGAAAAAATTAATTATAAATTCATTGAGTAAATAACTTTAAAATGACCATTTAGATAAATATATTTATTTAAAAAACATTTATATTTCATTTAAATGATTATTATTTAATTTATTATCAATAGATAACCTTTGAATTTATTTTATACATATGTGAACAATATATTTTTCATTATTTCATTAGTATAATTACTACCATTTGAAATAATGGCTTGGTTGTAATGGATATTCTTAAATAATAATATCTTAATAGAGTAACACAATTTGTTTAAATGTATAATTTCATGAATCCAAAGATATTAATAAGAATATATTTCTTTAAAAACAAATATATCAAAAAGTCTTAGTTTGTTAAATATACTTCTATTCATTGGGGTTTCTTCATATCCACCATATAATATGATTTTTATCTTTTAAAATCTCATGTTGTTACACACTACCCCTTTTATATAAATTGTATCCTTGCAATTTAATCATGATTTTAGAAATTAAGTTCTTTGCATTTGGAAAAAAAAATTTGTAAATCAAAATAATAAAAACGGTCAATGAAATTTGATATTTTAATGTTACAAAGGGGTGTAATAAGGTCATATATAATAAAACATTACTCAGTTCCCATGTAGGAAAACACTAGTGGGATGTGAAGATATAAACATCCGAGATATGGGTAAATAATTATGGTGAGTGATAAAGATCATTGATCACTATAATGTGAACGATCTAGAAAATTTAATGATTAAAAATTCATAAATCAGTAATGAGTAAAAATAATTGATTCATCATAAATGAAGATACTAGTGTTACATTAGAATTTTAGTATCCATTTCTTAGCTTTTCAGAATTACATTATTATCTATAAATATAAGGAAATATACATACATGATATATTTATATTTTATAAGTACAATTTATTCTTTTTGTTATACATTTCTTAGTTATCAGTTTATCTCATACTCCATAAAATATATATCACAAAATGAATTTCTTTATGCACAAATTACTCAAATTATATTTTAATGGATCAGAAGACCCATAAAAGAGTCAAAACTCCATCATTTGTTATTTTAAAATATTAAAATATTCATCCTGACTTATCTAAAACCCCAAAATTTCAACTTTGACCATTCTATAAATAGTAGACAATATAAAATTTCCATTTCTTTGAACAAATTCAGTGTCGTGAAATTTTTAAGGATGATCACCATAAATCATAACATTATGTTCCCCAAAATACATAATGTGGAGATTAATGTCACATTCATAATATGTAAATACATTGATAAATATAAAAACTCAATTAAAACTTCTATGATTATATAAATTATTTTCTTCTCTATTCTATAATTGAAATTTGAAATTAATATATTTATTCTATAATTCCAAAAAACATGTAGTAAACTCATGAAGTAATAAAACAGACCCCCATTTCAATATTTAATTGCATGGTCACCAATGATATCCATGGAAAATATCATCATTATTATTATCACAATATCATGCACAAATTAAGTATTATTATCCCTTGATCATGTGTTTTAATAAATGATCCCCTTTCAAATAAATCACCTTTTTTAGTCATCGGTACAATTTAACATATTATTGAATATACATTAAAAATAAGTTCTATTTGTAAAATGTTCATACATTTCATGATTTATATTACCATAATATCATTGATAAAACACTGTTATAACCTAATTATTGAATCCAAAAAAAATCACATCAATATTTTAACTTCATCTATTGTAATAGAATATTTATGAATTTGATACCTCAGAATATTTTGAGGTATATTCAATTGATTATTTGTGAATTAATTTGAATAACTCACCATATCTAAATATTTTAATCATTCCACATTGATAAATTATATATTTCCATTTAAATAATGGGATTGTTGTTGTTTCTCTATGCATATGTAAGAAACACACATCCCCTTCATGTACATAGCAGAGTGTTTCTTTCAACAATTATCATAAGGGGAAGTCTTTGTTCCCCTAAATCACTTTATTACTAATTTAATATAACTTCTTATTCTTATATTACATCCATTTGATTCCCCGAAATATGGAAAATTCAATTAATGTCTTTACACAATATGATTTTATGTTATCATTTGATCAGATATTATGGGAGACTAGATCCCATAGAATACGTGGATTTAGAATAATAAATAAATAGTCTATATTTCTCTCAATATTATGTATGTAATATATATCACACATTGATAACATTTTAATGTTACACCCGTAAATTGAAAAATATTCATCTTTTTTTCTTAGATTCACGAGTATTCTCTCTATATCCACTCATTTCTCATGAAAAAAATTATATTCCAATAAGAATAACATAAAATCCTTTTATTCAATGATTATTATTTCTTATTCATGCATTGTTTTACGAATCTGTGACGAAAATTGATCCAAGTCTCCTAAGATATGATAATATTCCAGGAAAAAATTCTACATTTCTTTTCTTCCTAGAGTCAAGAATATATTCTCAAAGGAACATATCATTTTTCATAGCTATAAATGAATTTGTATTTGTATTAACTGATAAAGTTACTAAAGTATACATTATTATAACATTGATACACTTCATGATGGATTATTAGGCCACTCCATACAGGAATGTTTTTTAAATGATTAGGGGAAACCCCCCCTTTATTGAACATAAAAAAGAGAAACACTTTCTAAAACATTTCAAAAGGGTAACCCAATATATGACAAGGATAAAACATCCTAAAGAGACATGACCTAAAAGACATAACATAGTCACAAATCCCCATCAAATACATTAGGACAATTATAACCCAAAATTCTCAACCCCTCCTATCTGATAATAATGCATTGATTCATGCCTAAGATGATGCATTTCCTATTTATAAGAATTAAATTGTGTTGGTAAAGATAACATGGTAATTTCAAAAATCATCCCACATAAAAATATGGGAGGAGAACCAGATGATGGGTTCCTGCACACCGATCTCAATTTTAATCTACCCACCCAATAGTGATTGTGAGGCACTTGATGCACTTTCAAAATTATGCATCACAAATTCGTTCTATAATCACCACGAAAAAAATCCATTACAGGGTTCCCAAAAATCAAAAAAATATACAAGGAATGGTATATGAGTGATGAGTTTCACACCACCCATCCCTCTCCTATGCCACCCACCAAGTGATAACAGTAAGGAGAACCCATGTCTTCCAAATAGAATTTGAAAAATATTAATACTCACAATGAAATACACAACCCATTAAACAATGATTCTCAAGATGAAATATACAAAAAATTGTAGATATAATGCTATAAATGATTATTCATCTTTTTTAGTGTAATACATTGGGATTAAATAGTATGATACATCTAAATATAGTCATCATACACTGAGAAAACCATCAAAGCAACCCATATTCTTCTACAAATCATAGGACCACTAGTGTCCTTGTCCCTCAATTCATATGGTTGATGAAAGAAAACCAAAGATCACCAAATGACACCCAAGCATCCCTTCAAAATGACAAACAAGACACCACATGTCCAGATAACATCACCACATGGAAAAACCATCAGACATTCATCACCAAACGAGCCACCAACAACAAAATATCAAGCAACAACCACATGAAATATACATGTACCTTTCGCATGAGTATCGACCCATAATAGGGGAGACCAAATATAAAACCAATCTAGTGTGAGGGAATAAGGAAAGTAAACTAAAAAAATTAGATCATGATGACTCCAACACTTGATTCGAAATAGAAATATAATCAGGAAACGTTTTCAATGATGCTTTTTACATAAAACATAAACATGATCTGATTGATAGGATATGTTGTCTGAAACTACTCCTAAACAACCACAGATGAAACTAAGAGGATATGATCGATTTTATAGAAGAATTCTAAAATCTTATAAGGTGAGTCTCCTCACATGGATTTTGAGGATCCATCGGTACTCATACCACACCATATAAGTGTGGTTATCACTCAAAACCTGAGTCAATTTCTCCAATATTGTGATAATTTGATTAGTTTATGCTGTAGATCATTCTGTGTATTCATTATTTTCACATGGATGTAAATATTAAGAAGGAATATTTGAATTCATATATCTTCCATTCATTCCAAAAGGAAATATTCCAAAATAATTCCATATTCAAGATTAGATCATATCTTTATAAAACAAAATGTATAACCCAAAACTAGTGAAACAATTACATAAATTGAAAAAATTATGAATGGTTAATCACATAAAAATTAAATATGTTTATTTTGGATTGTTTATAAGTCATAAAAATAATTTTAAATCATACATAATGGGTTTTAAACAAAATGTGGGTTATCTTAAAAAATCACCTGGGAGTGTAAACCCTCTTACACGGTAAGGGCCATTATAATGTACAAGGTAACTCTTGAATCAATAAAAACTAATTTTTTTAAATATTTATTACTCCTAGGTATATTAATTAATGAACCACATCTTATTTTATTATCAAGATAATGATTTATTGGAAGGAAAACCACATAATCATTAACTCACAAAAATATAAGTATGTTCTTCTTTATTTATCCCTAATGACTACCATAAGGTTATGTTCTATAATATATATTTTCTATAATATATTTCCCAAGGTTTATACTAAAAATCACATGATTCCAAATGTAGATAACCCAAAAATAGAATCCCATAGTCAATGGGTACATTATTACATTTTCATAATAAATAAATAAATGCATCCAGGTGGAATGAATAGTTAAATAGATTTGGTAACTAGATAAATAAATGAATATAATTTCAAAACATTAAACAAAAAGAAAAAAAATGTTTTTACGCAATTACATAATTTATTCTTCTTAGAATAACCCTACATAGTAATAATACATAATGTTTGGGTATCCTTGGGTAAATAACACAAATGAAAAGCGTGTGCTCAATTGATCAGTAATGGTGTGTATACAAGAAGATAATATCATTGTTATATAAATAAAATAAATATGGAAGGGTACCTAATTTAATCAAAATACATTTAAACAATTACATTAGAGTAATATGGTTGGAAGAAGTGATGATCAAATAATTCAATAAAAATAATCTCATGATCCTAAAATAGAACCATGTATATTCTAACTTATCAAATAATCACATGGATATTAATGACTAATATTATAATGAGGGAATAAATATTTTCCTACATCATAACCAAATATTCATGGCCTCGTGACAATAAATCTTACATAATCGATTAAGTCCTCATCTAAAAACCCAATCATGTTTCTTTCATATGACCTACCAATGCATCAAGGGGGTATATAGAACCCCAAAAATAACTTATTAAGTCTAATTAATTACACATGTGATAGGGATGAAAAATAATAAACATAAACATTTTATTTGAATAATAACTTAAAAATCTTTAACAATTACTCTAATTAATAAAAATAATCCTTAACCATCAAGAGTAATAGAAAGGGAAAATTCTAGTACATCCACAACCAAACTGATAATAAAAAAACAACTAAATAAAAATGGTGGAATTATTAAAAAATGTATATAGTGGATCATATTTGTTATAAGGGTTTGATGATGTTAATGAACTACAATACCATATAAATTCAATAATAACACTCATATGTGGTATAAAATTTTTAATTTGATATTATTTTAAAAACAAAAAGATCATTTTTTAAAAATTAATTTTCATTTAAAACGACCATTGATAATTATAATTGAATATATAAAATTTTTATTGTCCATGAAGGTACATATTCGATACATTCAACCCAAATTAACATAAATATTCATTTTACATTTTTTGGTAAAACCCAAATGTGCCTTATTGGGAAAATTACATAATGATTATTTTCATTTTTTTGTAAAAATAAAAAAATGGATAAAATTTAATATAATAACTTATTTAGAGAATGTTTAAAAACATTTAATTTTTTAGAAAAAATTCATTTAGAAGAAAAATTATTTCTCATAGAAGTTTGAAATAAATATAGATTTTCCAAAAAATATTTCATAATCAAATTAGCTACCAAAGAGAGGAAAATGATAATTTTATTTAGAAATTTCATGAATAAAAATAGGATAAGATTTTATATTATTTTTTGATATAAATATCAAATAATTACCCTATAAGAGACATAAAAATTAATAATACAGAATAATGATGACAATGTGATGTAAACCCTTACCAATTTGGCAACTTCTGAATCATAAGATGCGTGATATAAATAAAATCATATTAAAAATTAAATATAATTATAGTAAAAGGATTCATGACATAACATACCAATGTGGTAGAATATACACTAGAAATAATACTATGTGGTGAATATGGCATTATTATCATGAAAGTCAAAGTGACACGAGAAACCCTTACCTCATGTCTAATTTCATTTATATGTCTTTTTAACTCCTATATAATAAATATATGATTAATATAAATATATTTAAATTCCATAATAATATAATTCATAACATATAATTTGTTATTATTTTATTTTGTGATCATTTAATTAACAATTCTTTGTTAAATATTTATTTTAGATGATAATTTCTTTGTTTTACAAGAATATTTTATTTTAGTAATTTCAAACCCTTTTAAATTAACATAGTTAACTCATATAATGAATTTTAAAAACTATAGCAATATAATACATATTATTTATATTCGTAATTATAGTAATATATAAAAATTAGAGATACAAAATGGATTTCACCATTCATGTAGAAGGTAGGCTATATGTACATATAATGTTGATTCAGTTTTTTTCTAGAAAGGTGGAAAAAAATTAAATTAAATATTAATTAAATATTAGATAATTAATATTGGGTCAAATATATAATGTATATGTATATAATAAATCTATATAATTTTCTGTGTAAAATTAACTGGAATACGTTTTACCTAAAAAAATGGTGGCGGTAGCTTCTATATATTCCTAAGCAACGATATTGAATTAAAATGGATTACAAGGATAAGAATTTAGATGTGATATTATATGTATATAATTATGGTTAATTAATAATTATAAAACATATATTCCAGAATTTTATCCTTAATAACATCTATGTGAAGCATACATGAAAAACGAAGTATAACGCTTTGCGGGGTGATAGTCCATCATACTCATCATTTATATTGTATTATCACCCAAAGAATGTAATATATAAAGGAATATATGATATCATAATTAAAGAATTATAATAATTTTAAAAATATAAAATATAAATCTTAAATTTATCATTATACCTATCCTTCAATGATGGTAATGAAAAATGAAATGCATTAGTTGGAAAACCTATAGTCCTCCACAAAAATGATAATCAATTTTGTTTCCCATATTGTTAAATTTGTGATGGATTTGGGTTATTCAAAAAACACAATAACATATTATGATATATGAGATACATATGTTATTATATTAACATATTTTTGTTTTATTTAGAGGTGGTGGAAAAAGAAATAAAAATTTTCACAAGTTTAATAGTTTTACCTCTTTCTTATAAAAAACTTTAGCTTTATACCTAATACATTTTTAATAGGGATTAATAATAAAAATAAGCAACCATGTTTGTGGGGATGGAATTTGTAATAGATTTTTGTGGTGGGGGGATTGGCTGAACCCAAGAGTTTTGGATGTGCTAAGAGGGGATGCTCTTTTAAAATTTCGGGGGTGGTATAGAATTTATGAAAAGATAATGTGATACACACATTTTTATCAATAAAAGAGCCTCCAAAATACTTAATTATTTAATATAATAGGTGATACGGTCAAAATAGGGATATAAAATGGATTTTGGAAATATTTTATGTCATTTGTAAACCATCTCTTCTTAATTTAACCCCTAGTAAATCAATTTTAACCTTAACCATGATAATTAGTTTTTTCATTTTTAATATTAATTTTTATCTAAAATTATGTTTTTAATATTAGATAATATTATTTATTATAATTAAAATTATTTATTATATTTACTTATATTTTTATAGAAAAATATGGTAGAATTACATTTTATATTAAACTCATTGACATGTAAAAAAGCCAAAATAAAGATGATTAAAGGTTTAAAAATATATTATATACCAATTCAAAATGAACATGATTCAAATAAGTATATTAGTTTAATTTTAATATAATTTAACTTTTTTTAAAACCATTTTAAAATAAAATCTAATAGTTTATATAGTATAAAAATATTCAATTTCTCAATTAAAATCAACATTCTTCACTATTTATGATAAGAATTATAGTTTTCAAAAAATATAAGATCTTACACAATGATACTTTTGACTTGTATATTTAGAAAATGATGTTTATGTTCTAAAAAAAATATCGAAAAATTTGACAAATTAGTTTTATATTATGTGTGCAAGGACTGACAAGAACACCATTTATAAAATTACATGTTTTTAGAAAAAATTCGATTACATTTTAAATGAATTTTATTTAATTTATAATCAATATGTAATCATATATTTTATATTATACATCTATAAAACAAATATTTTTCATTATTTAGAGAGTCCTATTCATACCCGCCAACATTTAAGCTAGGTTATAATGGCCATGTTTGAATAATAATATTTTAATAGAGTATCTTGTTTCACTCAAACCTAGCATAAGTTGAATTGTAAGATATTGAAGAGATTCAACTTATTTAAATATGAATATATCAAAAGGTATTGCTGTGTTAAATTCTCTTCTATGCATGGAGTTGTGTGTCATATATTCTATTAAATACTATTTACCACTTTTAAAATATATTCGGTTTACACCAAATATTGGAATGGATTATAAATTTTACTATGTTTCTTTAGGTATTTATTTTGGAGTACTTAAGATGATTTTTGGATGAGTAATCAATAGAAAATCTAGGTATTTGAGACTGTATGATAAAAATTATCTTACGAATGATCTAAATATGGGTGAAATGTTATACACACATAGATTTTTTAGTTACAATGTTTTTTAAGAGTGGTTTATAGTGTAAAGTAACCTTAATAACACATGTTATGTCCTTCCATAGAATAGGAAAATATTATATTATATTGTGGTTTATATGATTCATATATATCAACATATAGATGATTTTCACCCATGTAGGAGGGATTCTGTGGATGATGTTCTGAATATGAGGACACAGAAAAATTAGATTCTTGATTATAGTTGTGAGCGATATCTAATGATCTTATTTTATGAGGTCCATCATGATGTTTAGATGTATCAGGAAAAAATAGCTCTTATATCCCTGATTACCTCATACACTATCTCTATGTGAGTGAAATATAGTTTCTTTACATAGATTTTTAGGTTAAAATGATATATATATATATATATTATGGAATCACCACTAAATTGTACTTTGGATGATTATTGGTTCTCTAATTGTGAATAAGATTTTTGGTACCTATGAGAAAACCAAAAGATCTAATTAAGGATTTATATGCCTTAAGATGCAATTTTAACCCCTAGATTATGAAGATATATCATGAATTTTACATGAAGTATTAGTGGAATTAGACATAAAATCACATTATGGGATGTGTTTCATGATACCTCACCTTTAATCCATTAAAGGTTGAGTATCTATTACCCACAAGTCCTCCCCACTCTCAACTCACTCCCAATTTTAAATTTGATAAAATGATGATGGATTTTGCAATGAGGGTTTTAACATTGTGAACATGTTGGTTAGAATTGGGTTTTATGAATCTGGAAGAAGTTTCTACTATTTGTTTTGTATTTTTTTTTAATTTTTCGAAAAATCAATTTACCGTTTATGTGTTGGTTGTTCGGGTAATTTAGTAATAATATCATAATACAAAACACAAATTTGATAAAAATAACAATCATTTATAGTGTTCTTTTATAATATTGTTTTCTTAGGATTCTCGTTTTTCATACTCATATTTTTTGCGGTGTCTAATTTCATATCAGACCCTTAATGTATTTCGAGATATCAAACACATAATATGATGATGTTTTTTTATAATAAAAAAATTTCACAACATCATGCGTTAACTAAAAAATTTTGATTCATGATTTCTGAAATAATGAGGTACAATATGATTTTGTAATAAAATCTCTAATGATGTTATATTGATCTCAATATCCTAGACATTATAATAATGTTCTTATATAAGAATGAGGATGTTGAAAAAATGAATCATATGTTTATGTTTTATATTTGTAGAACATCGAGTTTATTTGTATAGGATGAATATGTTTTTAACAGTTGGGATTTTGATTCCGATGAAATTTGAGGGTTTTCAAAGTTTTTGATAAACTTATCTATCAGATTTTATGATTCATTAGAAAACTAATCAATTTGATCAATCAGAAAATATGCATAATGTTAAATAACAATTTCACTATGGGAATTGATCCATGAGACATGGTGTACAACAAATTCATCATAGTAGATTTTGACACTAATCATTTAGTCAAATAGTTGGTAATAATTTAGAATATGATATAGTTCTATATTAGAGGAATATCAATGTAGTTGACTTTGACTAAGTATATAATTTGTTAACATTGATAATTAAGTTGTATTTTTTTGGAGTAATGAATCAAATGATCTCTGTAGACCAATCCCTTAGATGAGATGAGAGAAAAATAAATCAGATTAAATACAGCCATGATGTTTAACAATTTCATGAATCTCGATGTATCATAGTGGGGAAAAAATTAAATTATCTTTAGTTCGTTATGATGAAATTTTATAAATTATCTTAAATTGGTTCAAGAATCATCGATCGAGGTTTTACAATGATAAATCATAGATGATTGGTTCTTATCTTACATTGTTTTCATCAAAATGATGACTGGTTTAACAAATAATTAAAGGAGATATGTATTAATGTTTAAACCAATCCTCTATTGGATTTTTATGTCTTTATAAGTTGCAAAAATGTACGTGGTAGAATATTTTTGGTTGGTTATGAGCATCGTAATGCGATGAAATCTATTTTACATGTTCTCAATCAGATCGATTAAAAAAAATGGTTCAAAGTGAATGATTTGTTTTAAGTTAAAAGAAGAACAAAAGTGTAATATGATTAAAAAATCATGATGAATAATTTAGATGAGTTAAGAATCACTTTGAATTGGTAAAAAATAATGTTCAAATAAATTTGTAATTAATATTTCTGGTATTTGTGTGAGCTTGAATGTAAAATTTTTTTCGCCTCCATTTTCACTTATTAGGAACCTACAAATAGAGTTAAACCTAAAACATACTCTAAATATAGTCATTTATAGATGAGAGATGGAGAGAGAGAGACATATATTTTTTGTTTTTAATTGGTAAAGGATGGTCTTTAAATAGAATTTTCATAAGAATCATTTCCATAAAAGAGAAGTGTTCAGATGATGTAGTGGTCAATGTTTTCGAAATTGAACTAAGACACCAGACAGACAGTTTCGAGGAAAGAAAGAATAAAATTAGATCGACTTCCAAACAAGTGAATGAGACATATTATGAAATAATAAAATCATAATCATGAATCAGAGTGAGTTATCAGACATTATATTTTTGAAAAACCAAGAGAAAATATTTTTACCCCTAGTTTGGTAGGAAAGTATATATTTGTTATTGTTGAAGAATTAAAAATGTGGATTTCATTAAAATAGAATAGAGACATATTCATAACCAACTGGTGATGGTTTATAATGTTTCTAATAAACATTATATACATCATTTTTTTATATAATAATCACATTTATTATTGTATTGATCATAGTGATGCATGAGGTTAAGGGTATTTCCTACTTGTTGTATCTACACAAAAGGATTTTTTCTAGTGGATTGTCGGGTATTGGATTATTTTGTTACTATGAAAAGGAATATCTACTTTTATTTTGTAGTGATCCTTTTAAATACATGTGTCCTAATGGATGTGTGAGTGTTTTGTTTTCATAAAAGTGAAAATCATTAATAGGAGGTGAATTTTTTTATAAAATAAAGGTAAAATAAAAGTAAACGTGCTCACTAATTCACCCCTCACGCTCTCAGTGACTAAAATGAACATAGATACGTATTTTGGGTTTGAATTAAGGTTATTTTACCTTTATATAATCCATTATGATGTTTTTAAGAGATGTTTTTATATAGAATTTTAATTATGTGAAAAGAAAATAGATTCTAATCATTGATGGAACGAACAACCAAATTGGTAAATATTTAATGGTGTTGTATCTTATTGTCATTGGGTATGATTGTTTTTTAAGCTACTTTATATGGATTTGAAACCATTATTGAAGGTGTTCATCTTATATTTGTGGATCAAAATAACCTGGTTAATAATGAAAGGGTTAAGAATTCCTTACTCCAAAAACACTCTGAAGGTGAAATCAACAGATTCAATATAGCTTCAAATAATATAGGTATATTTTAAATGACTACAAACATATATTAAAGAAATAAAAAACTGAAGAAATCCAATTTATAAATCATGATAATAAACTATGAATATCTCAAAATGGGTCAGTTTGAATCATCTGGAAACTTCAATAAAAGGATGAATGGTATTGTTATCCCCATAACATGTTTTTGTGAGGTGTTATAAGATTAATATATTATTTAAAAGTTATTAGGAATTAATTTTAAAATTAATTATTATAATGCTTTATCTTTGGAAGATAGATATCCTTGAACTCAATCTCTACATGATCATTATAGTACTCTCATTAAATATGATATGATAAGAGACAATGTTTTAAATGAAATAAAAGACATTATCATGAAATTTAATTCAAAGCATCCAATGATGTATATAAATGAATTTTCAATAAGATTAATGAGATATTATCTCCAAAAATCTATATTAATTCACACGTTTTTTCTAAACATATGAAAATCGGTATAGGAATGTACAAGGGGAAGCTACCTATATTTTGTTTTGAAAATGGATCTATTGGGAACATTGGTGTGAATCTACCACAGATAAAAATTTATGAAGAATGTGATGGAGATATTATATGTCCATGAATATCTTGGTAGAAACATATTAAAATATGATATCCTATTCCATATAAAAAAAGAAAAAAAGTTATCCAAATTCAAATGGAATTTATTTATTTATAGATAATGAAGTAGAGGATGGTGAAGTTGAAACGAAAAAATTACAAATAGTTACTAGAGAAAATATATTTATTTATATAGTTAATGATGAATAAGTTGAAAGGATAATTTTTTAAGATTAATGGACTCAGTTAAAATCTCATTACAATAGAGTGTTGAAAGAATATCATTGAAATATTTCGAAACATTAATGTGAAATCAAGAAGAAAAAAAAAGAAAATTAATATCTAAAAAACCATGAATGTTTTCTTAAAAAGAAATCTATATTAAAGGAAGAGATTTATTTCTTGAATGAATATATTGAAATAGATAAAAATCATAATGAATATCTTGAACCACAGATAATGAAAAATAAAGAAGAGTTTGGACTTGTTCAAAAATATTTCCCTAATGTTGAGTAGCGAGTAACAAGATTCATTAAATGCATCTCTTAAGTTATTGAAATTCCAAGAAATGATAATCTTGAAAAATATCAACAAAATTTGTATTTAATGGTTTAATATAAAATGAAATATGATACTATGAAAAATAATGAAAAAATATTATGTGGCAAAAACTAACAATGTTGAAAATTTAGAAGTATCTAAAATTTATATAATCATAACTATGGTCACTAAAACTTCATATTCAGAAAATTTTAGTGATAAATTATAAATTTTAAAAAATATTATTAGTGAAAAAAATGATTTTTGGAATAAAAGTTCATATGGGTAATGTATTATGGTTTTTGAAAAACATGTTCACTACTTCAGACAGTATGTAATTTATAAGGGAAAATATTGTTTCTAAGATTACTACTAGATTTTGTTGGATTGTGGAATAAATCAAATATTCATTGGATTAATAAAAAACACTACTATTTTCCCATGAGTAATACAAGTAAATTTATTTGGCGGATTCAACCATTTTAATGACATAATTATGAGAATGATAATTTCAATTTTGAAAATAAATTTCAATCTCTAGAAACTACATGTGAAACATGTAAATATCCTAGACATCTTGTTAAAGGATGTCTTGTTTTTTATCGACATATAAACCCAAAAATTATTAAAATATCGATGTAAATGAAGATAATGGGTAATAAAAAGATCTTGTTTTAGGACATTCTTTCAATGAAAAAAAAGGTAGAAGACCCTGAATATTTGGTTGTAGGATATCCTTATTTATGATAGGAAATTTGAAGATGGTTACGAATGTACATGATTCCATAGAAGAAACAACGATATTTTAAAATGGCGATTCTCTCAGAAGAAAAGGTATTTGATTTTCTATTATTCGAGATAAAAATTTAAAATTCAATAAGGTCTTGTTTTTTTATCTAATGAAACATAACATATTAATTTTTTCATAACCTTTTGATAAATAGATTTTTTAGAAAATATCAATTTTTGGGTGAAAATATATTATAATTGAAAAGTTGATAGAAGAGGAAAATGAAAAAATGGGAAATTGATTCTAGTTGGTGATGTATATAATTAATGTTATTTATATATGTTGTTTAAGGGGGGGAGTGTACATGATACTCTTATAATTATAATAATAAGAGATTAGTGTTGTACAAATTGTCACAAATAGAAGATTTTAATCTATGTGCGCAATAATATTTAAAGTTTTTCAAATCTTCCCCAGGAATTAATTTATTTAGATATTTGTATGATATTGGGTAAACAATCAAATTTTTTAGATAAGTATTCTATTTCATTTATTTATGATTTTACTTAAATTAATTGTATTATGTGTTTGAAACATGAATAAAAAATCACTATATTTCTTTGAGAGGTTTAGTTTAAGAGGATAATAGGATTATATATATTATATGAAGAAGTTGAGAATTTATAATACTTATGGAATCAGTAAATGAAGGAAATAGTTTATATTCATAATCAGTGTTTCTACAGGATAAGATCCAATACGACTTTTAATAAAATGATCAATTTGGAAACATCATATTTGAAGCACTAAATAGTATTTGGTAGTAACTGCATCCTAATAAAAAATGTGGAAATCATATAATGTTTGATCAAAATGGTTACGAATGAATCTTTCTCATCTTGGATTAAAATGGTAGAGGAAATAGATTTTTCAACACTAAAAAGCTAAAGGTAATTGACTATGTTTATGCATAAGTACTAGAAAAATATTTGGAATATGTCCAAAAATATTTTTCTCAAAAAAAGATAAATAATTTGAAATTGTTATTAGAGAGAAAAATAAAATATATTCTAACAGTGGTGATGCCACCAAGATGGAATAATTAGATTCATTAATTTATAATGATGAGGAATAACTTCTTACATATTATCTTAGCCTAAGGAATGATCTGAGAGTTAAAAACATTATTGTTGATCAAAAAAAATTCAAATAATAAGATTATAAATTTTTAATACACATAATTTTATATATTAAAATTTTGACAAAAATATGTTAATGAAGATTTTTAGCATCATGGGACGATTCATGCTATGAATGAATAATCATATTTGATTTAAAAAAATATACATGGAAACTTGTTCATAATCCAAATGATAAAAGTAATAATGGTAAAAATTATATTCTTATGAACATTATGAATGAAATATGGAAATTTTATAAGAAAAAAATAATGATTTATTTTATTGGGTTACTTAAAAATTGAATGTAATTATTTTGATCAGATTTTTGATCTGGTTGCATTATTTTAAACAATCCGAATCTTTTTTGAATTTTCCTAAAAAAGATGTCTTAAATTTTTTTAGAAGGATGTTAAATAAGAATTTATAAATGTGGAACATGATGAAGATGTTAATGTTAAATAATCATGTGTAATATTTATTGTGAAATATATATTTTATTTGTGTATTTTGAATAATTGTGTTTATAAGTTAATGAATGATCAGAGATCTTGGTACTCCAACTTGGATACCTCATTCAAGAAGATTGATATTAAGAATAGAAGAGTTGATTTTAATCAATAAATCAAAGAAAAAAAATATATTATTATTATAATTTTGAACATTGGTGATGTTATCTTTGATGGGAATGATGAAAGATCTTGTGAATTGTTTTGAAATGAGATGAATATGTTATTTGAAATTTATATGATTTGTAAAATGAAATACTTTTTTGGCGTAAAAATATATATCAAAATAAGAAGTATATTGTTCTATCCCAAGATAAATTCCCTCATTATATTTTTATGAATTTCATCCTGAGGTATTAAAAAAATCTCTCGACACCAATTTTGGTGGGAACCCATTTTTTAATTTATGGAGAAGGAATGCTTATTGATCTTAAATACTTTCAAAAGGAAATTGGATGTTCATTATATATGACTACTCAAAGGGAACATATTATTTATGATGTGAACTTATGTTAAATATTCCAAATAACTATAATATAATATCATCAATTTTAAAAGAAACATATTCTCTTATATATGAAAGGTGTGACATATTTCTGAATAAAAAATTATATATCTTGAATAATAGATTTGTTTAGATATATAGATGATGGTTTGGAATGATGTATAAATGATAGAAGATCCTCATATGGTGGACTATTATTTCTAGGTTGAATTAATGTTATATTTAAAAATAAAAATAGATTTTATGAACAACTTATCAGAACTGAATATGAATATGTTGCCACCACTCAAGCTGCAACACAACTTATGTGCATGATGACTCAATTGGAAGATCTATTGGGTGAAGTGAAGTTACATCTTCTGTTGGGTAATGATAGGAATAGTTACAGAATTGTAACCTGAAATATCTTTCAACAATATATTTAACAACCCATGATTTTATAATATGTCTCATTCTAAATTTAACCTCTTCGATAGTTTACATTTCATGCAGCACCCAACTTAAACGAACAATAAAATATAATCTTGTGATCATTATAACCAAACCATTATATTTATAGGAATGAATTGTAATATACATATTAGTATATTTATATATTATATATTCAATATTTTTTCAACATTTTCCTAATAGATTCTATAGGTTTAAGAAAAATATAAATCCAATTTTATTCATAAAAGATGTATTTTTTCAAAGACAGTGCTTTCACCTTTTGATGGTGAAAATGATTTAAAAATATTTTTTTAAACTTTTAGAAATTATATTTTAAAAAACTAATTTTTACTAAAATTGGAATATCCAAATTATCATATAATTTTTTTTTCGTAAAAATATTTATTTTCCAGTGAATAGTGAAAAAATAACAATTTATAAAAGACTAAAAATGTATATTTAAAGGATTTTTTGTTGTTTAAATTTGATTTAAATATAAAATAATTACTATTAAGTAATATACAATCTAATTAATTAAATTTTATCCATATTATACCTTATTTTTGAATAAGTTTGTTTGTAGAATTTTAATATGTATTTGGAAAGAAAACTGCTTTTTATTGCATTTTACGAGATTAGTTTTAAATTAAAAACTAAAACATAAGTGTCATGAATTTTAAAAAATCGTTTTCATATTTGGATTCAAAAGGTAAAAAATTTATTAAATTGGTGGCTTATTTTTTGCCAATATAAATATTAACCATAGTAATTGTTGATACCATGATATATGATAAATTATATAATATATGTAAAAAATAAACTGATAAGGACTTGAAAATGACCACAAAACATTCCCATATATAACTATATGACTTAATTTTTCCCATAATAAATTAATTTTCAGATATATGGCTATTTATGGCCATTTTTACGAGGTTATCCTATTTATAATATTTTCATTAATAAAATCAAAGATATCGTATTCAAATTTTTAATAACTATAACATTTACAAAATGTTACAATCCAGATGGTATATTTAACAATAATTACTTTTTTGAAATATAAATAAATTTTCTTTGTCAAGGTAATTTAATATTAATTTTTATTTTATAAATAACATCCTAAAATAATTACACAACAATATTTTAGTTATTATTATATTAATGAAGATATCAAATAAATGATGTTAAAAATATAAAAATAAATATATTTAGAATTAAATAAGGTTCTCCAGGATTTTTGTAGATTATTATGAAAACTTAAGAGTTTATTAAATGAATTTTATTGAATTTATCTTGTTTTAATAGTTTTTTTAAAGTTAATGTAATGAATAATTTTTAAAATTGACATTACAAACATTTTATAGTAAATAATACTTAATTATGTGATATGAAATTAATTAGAAAAAATATTTGATTATGCTAGTAAATTGGTATAATTTTTTAAATTTCATTCATTATCCATTTATGGTTATTTTTAATTTTATTATTACTATATTAACTCTAATTAAATAATAATTCATCTTATCAAGGTAAGATTTATATTAGTTAAATAAGTGTTAAAACAAAAAAACATGGGTGTAACCAGGACAAAAAAAAGATCCAAATGATTTATTATATGAAATTTATTATACAATTATAACATTATTCTCTAGTAATAGTTATTTAATGGTAACTTATCAAAAAAATTACTAATATATTATTTAAACCAATGATAGATATAAAATTAAACTTCCTTTGTATTTAATATATTTTATTTTTCCACATAAGAAAAAAATAATGATATGAAAAAAAATAATATTTTGATATTAATGAAATTATTTTCCTTATTGAAATTTTTTTATTAATTTTTTGATGTTTTATAATTAACTTAAATTCCTTTGAAATACTAATATAATATATATTAAATAGAAAAATAAAATCAATGATTTTAAAATATTAAATTTTATAAAAATTGAACGATTTAATGTTTGAATCTAACGTTATAGATTTATAATATATATAATATATGTTATCAATATTTATATTGTTAATATCCCTTTTTATTCACATATTTTAAGTTAAATTAAATGAATACTGTCAAAATTGACATTACTGATAATTTCCTAAAAGGATATTTTTTTATAATTATTTTAAATTCATATAACACAATAAACCTCCATGTGAATGAAATATAGTTAAAAACAACAAAAATATTCCATTTATAAGTGATCTATTATTTTTTTGTATAATTATTTACACATTATGATTAGGATTTTGGTTATAAAAGTTATTGTCAGAAATAACTACTTAAGGGATAAATAAAAATGATAAGGATTAAAATGAAACCAGAATATTTATAAATTATATTGGTTGATGGTATTATAAACCTATAATATATTATATTAAAATCACTTCTCATTTATTGGTATTTTTAATGATAACTTATTTTCATATTATTTAATATTTAGAGAGTTTTAAAAATCACCCCTTACCTAAATTATAACAGGGAAGATCATCCCTTGCTTATTCACACCATTTTCATCCATATATATCTTGAAAACCCAACACAGTTCTCTTATAAATGAACTTATTTATCTTAATTATGTTTTGTTACATCCCAAATACCAACAATAATGTCCCTAATAGGAGATATAATGGATGTTCACCGAAGAAGAGTTAACAGTCGTTACTGACTATTTCAAGTATATTTCCTCTTATACTTTCACTACATGTGTTGTTTCCATTATGAATTTGTAAATACATAATAACATATATTCTATTGATTTATAATGATAATGGTTAAAACATACTCCCCCTTTTCTCCATCTTATAAAAAATTAAAGCACCACGTGCTCATACGTAAGGCTCACCATCTCCACGATATGATATAATTTGTTTTTCCTCACCACTTTACTTTTATGGGTATAAATATTAAAATAATGGATATATATAATAATAAGAATAAAAATATATTTTATCATGAAAAATTAATATACCGTCATGTTATGTACCTTTTCCTCATTAAGGGAATGAACTATCTCTCTTGCATACGTATGAAATACCATCTCCTAGAAAGGATGTGATTCATTTTCCATGATCATCATTAAATAATGATTATAAAAATTGATATATTGAATTAATATTATATATATTTATATATTTAATATAATTATGGAAATAATTGATCAATGAACTATGATTATGAATCAGGACATCCAGAATAAAACATGCATTGGAAAATGAAACAGTTATCAACTGAAATGATGGTAATAATGAAATGTTATTAAATAACAAGGGATAAGTTGATATAATATTATCATATATGAAATCATAAATATTAATATAGTTATGTTAAAAAGAAATAGCATGATTTAAATAAATATATAATAATTTTTGGAACATTCATCAAAAAATAAGAAAAATGTTAGGGTTTCCCATCTCAATTTTACTTCTATGTGATAATGAATTATTCACCACTTATTTATTGTGTGTGGTGTATATAATTCCCCATGGATTTATTTATGAAAATAATTCAATAAAAATTATACTCATCTAAAAATATGTAATTCTTGTATCATATATATGATTATTTTTTAAGTTGTTTACCATTTTTTAAAATGTTGATTATGTCAAATATTATTTGAAAAAACGGGGAAACAATAGAAAATACATATCATTTTCTCAATATAGATATTTATTAACAAGGAATATTTTCTTAGGAATAAAATTGATCAATATGATATATAACGTTTTTTTAATTACACTAATTGGTGGGGGATGATATTATATAGCCCATTGATCGATATGTCTCATGGGAGAAACTAATTAGCCAAATTAAATGGGTTTTACCTATATATTGAACCTTCAAGTGAATGGTATTTATGGTAGTGGTTCATGTTCCAAGAATATAATGACTAATAATTAGTCATTCACTTCATTTTCAATTATTTTTTCATTATCCATGATATTGTCACTAAGAAATAAATATACTGATGAATTTCATTATCTTTTTAATGATTTAATGATATATAAGTATGGTTATTTACCTTTACATATTGTGTATTTCTCATTTAGTATGTTTCAATTATTATTTATTTTTGAATTCACTATTTTTTACCCTAACTATGAATTTAATCCCACCCTTATATTTTTTTTTCTAGGGTTATGATGATTAAATAATTTTATAAGTGTTAAAGAAACAATTTAATTCTTTGTGTTTTGTTCTATGTTTAATTTCTTATATAATAAGGGAAAATGTATGTAATAAATTCGTAAAAACTACAAAATTTATTAATCCTTTTGTGATTTTTTCCTTTTTATTTATATTATTATAATATATAACGGCACCATCTTCATGAAACTGGAGTCTAGGTCTTTATAGTTGGAATTTGAGAATTTTTTGACTAATCCTTGGGAACTCGATTTATAAAATCATGGATTATAAAAAAAAACCTATAATTAACCTTGAAGATAAGTTTAAGAACTGGATACAATCTAATAGATTTGGAAATGACCGTGTATAACCTATATCTTACCTATGGGCTCATATATTGAAAAGTAGATGTCATGATTTAGACATCTAATTACTGATTCATCATGATTGTATCACTATGATAAGTGATACTCACACTATTCATTGGTTTTTAGTTAATGGTGATAATCAAAAGTTAATGATTTAACATTAATTTTCATAAACAATGATATGATGATCAAAATAATTGTATGATTAATTTGGTGAATAATATTATGATTATTCCTAATCATTTTTAAGATATATAACCAAAAATGAAAACCTTAACCTACCATTAGACTCAAAAAATTAAGACAAGGATAGTGTTTTCTTAGAGAATAAGTAGTAAAAACCATGAAGGAAAAAATAATCATTTTACTATATATCCATAATATGAGAGTAATATCCCAAGTGAATTCCTTAGAGTAACATGATGATGTTGTGGATGTAGAAAACAACGACAAAAAGAAAATAATATCGATGAAAACATGAATCGTTTTGAATAATGGTATCCCTAAGTTATTATTGATGGTTTAATATCATAAATGAATAGATTATATTCATTATACTAAAAAATATAGTAGTGGGAAAACTGATTAATTGAATAAAAAATATTACAAAAGTAATGGATATAATGATAATAATGAAGAGACTATAGAAGAATAATGAATAGAAGCTAGTATTATAGAGTAAGATGATGAAGTTTACTTAATGGTTTAATAATTAAGTAGAATGAATAATTTTCTAGTTTATTTAAATTCAATAATTATTTTCCAATGGTTCTCTAGTTATAATAATAAGGATATATATAAGTATTCTATTGCTATTTTTTTCTTTAACGGCTTGAGAGGGTCTTTTCAATGGTACCAGGAATAGAGATTCATTGGAAATAACATATTTTGCAAAAAAAAATTGATGTCAGGTAACCCTTAATATATTATTGATGTTGACATATAACGAAATTTTTTTTATAGGGTAGTATTTGTTTGAATTTATGGAATATTCAACAACATGACATCTTATTTTTGGAAGCATGATTATTATTTATTAAAGTTTAATGTTTATCAAGGTATCTTATATTTGGGATGTGATAATAAGAGATACATTATTTTTTGGAGAATATAACATTATATTCATTTTAAAAATTTAGTGACATTCCATATAATTATTTTAGACTATAAATTTGGAAAAATATATTTTATGCGAGTCTTAAGGTTGATATGGAATGAATTGAGAATCATATATTATTTATTGATGTTAAATTATTATTTATTTTATACAATGTGCTAAATTTTTTTGGTTGAAAATAACCCGATATGATAAAAGGAATTACTTTTAGTCCCTAGGATTTATTAAACATTTACAATGTATAAAATTAATCATCAATATCCATCTCCTGATGAAAGAAATAAAGTGTAAATATATCAAAGCACAAGAAAAAGAGGAGAATATTCTAATAACATAGATTAAAATCAAGTATGTTTTTTAGATGAGCTCTATGTATAATTGGTAAAGTAATTAATCGACATTCATAAGAGGTTATTGAAACAAAAATTTATCCAATTTTATTTATATGTACTGAATCAAATAGTCTTCTAAATTATCATAGAATTGTGGATTTGAGGCTCTTAACTTTCCATTGATAATTTATTTTCTTATGATAAATTAAATCTATAATTATTTATAAGTATTATTCCACATCATCATTTGAAACCAATGGTATCCTACTATAAATACTATATTTTTGGTAATCTTTTCATTTCCCTTTGCCTCTTATTATGAAAATGTTTTATTAACCCTATTAACTACACGAGATTACCATAATGGAATTTTGATGTATCAACCATTGATTTTTGAAGTGAAATTATGAATTAATATGAAGATATTTATTTAAGGATGGGATAATTTAAAACCCCAATATTTTTTATGTCTCTTTTTAAATTTAACCTCTTCAATAACATACATTGCACCCAACACCCAACTTAACTAAATAGTGAACTATCATTATGTGATCATTATAACATATCCATTAAATTGAAATGAATTAATAGTTTTAACTATACATTGAAATATATATATTATATATTAAATAAAATATTTTGACATTTATATAAAAGATTTATAGGTATAAAATAAAAATTAATCCAATTTTATGTATAAAGAAATTATTTTTATAAAGGTAGTTTTTCATCCTTTTTTCAATAGAACATACTTTAAAACCAAACTTTGAACATTTAAAATTATATTTTAAAAAATAAAAATTATTTTTGAAATATTAATGTCCAAATTTGCTAATGGTTTTTTTGTTTTTTGGAATATATTTATTTTCCAATGATTGTAATTAAATACCACTTTTTAGAAAAATGTCAATTAAAATTAGAGTATCTTTATTATTTAAATTTAATTTAAAAGTAACTGATGTAATATTTAGTTAAGTATAGTCAAATTGAATATATATAAAGCATCGTTATCTATAATTTTAATATATATAAAATTTTAGAAATAAAAATAATATTTCCATGAAAATAGTTTTCTTTTCATTTTGTAGTATTAAATTTAAAAATTATTTAAAAAATTTCATATTTTTTAATTTTAAAAAATTCATTTTATATTTGTATTTAGAAGACAAATTCTTTTTCAATATGCCCCTTTTATTTTTTTTAAATATGAATAGTATCCATGGTAATTTTTGTTACCACACTAAAGGGTAAATTGGATAATTTAGGTTAAGAATAAAAAGACAAGGAGAAGAAAATGGACATAAAACTTGTAAAATTTTATTGGATGATTTCATTTTTTCATAATCAATTTCAGTTCAGTTATATGATAATTTATTGATATTTGAATGAGGTAATGATATTTATGATACTATATTTATGGAAAATCAAAATATTCCACATTTAAAATTTTTAATAACTATACTATTTTTAATATGGTGTTATCTAGAATGTATATTTTAATATAAATATTATTTTAAAGGGTAATAGAATTTTATTGATTGTATAAAACAATTTTTAATTTGTAGTGGTGGAATATTTAACTTAAATAATTAAAAAAATGATAATGCGGTAATTATTAATTTAATTAAAAAATAAAATATATGACATTAAAAACATTAAAATAAATATAATTTATATTTATTTAGATGATAAATGATTTTTTTAGATTCTTATATCATATGAAAATGTTATTAATTGTTATGAATTGATCTTATATTGTTTTATTAATTTTAATAATATCAAATTAATGAATAGTTTTTAAAATTGATATTATGAATATTTGGCACTAAATAATATGTTATTAAATGATATAAAATTCAAAAAAATATCAAAATATTCGAAATAATTTGGAAAAGGTTAAAATTTTCATCGCTTATCTATTTGTTGACTGTTTTTTATTTTATAGTAAATATATTAACCTTAAAATATTAAATAAACATGTTGTCAATGTTAGAGTTAAAAAAGTTAAATCAAGGTAAAAATAGAAAGATAAGGGTATTACCATGACATAAACATGTACAAAAAATTATTGGATGAATATTATTCTTCACCTTTTATTTTTGTTATAAACAAATGTTATTTAATTAAACCTTTCTCTTTAGAAAGACATACATATTAATTAAATCAAATATAATTATAAAATGTCACTCTCTAGGAAATTAATATATTTTATGTATCAATATAGGAAAACCCCCTAATATGAATGAACATAAATATCTATTTGATATTAATGAAATTTTATACTTTATATAAATATATAATTGATTTTTATGAATTGTAGAATTTTATTAAATGACAGTGAAGTACTAATACATTTTTATTATTTAACTGAAAAAAAATTCATTTTTAAAATATTAATTTTGATATAATTTGAATTATTTAATTTTAGAAACCAATTTTATTGATATATAATACATATATGTGAGGTTTTAATTCATTATCTTCAAATTTCCCACTTTTATGAACATATTTGAAGCCATGTTAAATGAATACTCTCAAAATTGACATTAATGGTTAGGTCATGTTTGTTTTTTGTCGAATAAGGAACCACTCTTGTGATGAGAACGAAATGTTATAATGAAAACTGATTAGTCAATCCTTTTTATCTTTCAAATAATATTCCATAGTTAAATGACCTTTTTCCATTTTTCCAGCTTTAGTTTCATCAGAAAAATGTGTATAGCCTAACATGATTTGTTGATTATGGTGGGGGGTTCTATGTCTGTATAAAATAATTCATGTTGGTATTACTATTTATTTTTTCCCAATGTAAAATACCAATGATTCCCATATATAATACTGGGTATGATCCCTCTTTCCAAATGCAGGTGGTCCTTTGGGTTTTCTGGCCCAATGATGCTTACTATCTCACACTGGATGAGAGGCTAAGAGTATGGGATGTCACACCCTTGGGGGGGATTTTTTACCAATCAAAGAATCTATTTTATAATTATGTTAGGTTTGATAATCTATCAAAAATCATGATATAGGACTAGTTACCCTAATCAAATTATCATAGGTTAAGTCTCTATATATGAAATAAGGGAATCTTATTCATGAATACATTTATTTTTATCATTGGTTCTTTATAAATTTTTTATTGATCGATAAATACATCTATATTGGAGCCATATAACCATCTACTCTAGAGTTTATTATTATCTAGGAAGGTGGATAACATTTTGAGGTTGAGATTGAGACATTTTGAGGCAAACTACTTATCATATTTTATAATAGATACCAAAAACAATGTAGTTTGTTAATCCCATTTTATTGAATATCATATGGAAATGAATGGCTTATAGGCACTTGGGAACCATGTATTGAGTTTTAACCTCAATGATGTGTCATACGTATCCTGGATATGGTAGGAATCAAAATTGTCATTGTCCAACCACAATATTTGGACATTCCTCAAAGTATTTACCCATGTATGTGGGGTAGTTATATCATTCCACCAGTAAAGGAATACACACTGAGTTTTTCCTGGCTATAGGAGATTCACAATGTAAATTATGAGATTATTATAACTATATAAGCCCACATAAGCTATTATCCGTGTGAGAAACAAGGGATAGAAAGTAATCTGCCTCATGGAATATAGATGTAGATATTTCCTATTGGTACAACCTATTGGATACAATATATAGGTCTCGAGAATTTGGAATACATTATACATATCCTAGATATGGAAGGAATTAGAGTCAAAATAGTTCAATGATCTCCTATCAACTAGTGGATAGGGAAGTTTGATCATCCCATGCGAGAGATTGGGTCCCTATGGTTGGAATGCTGGAGACTTCATAGGAATAACACAGAAGTGGGGTCCCATTTGATCTGGGGGTACTTGGTATGGTGTCTTACATAAACCGGTTATTGTAGGAAATAAATTCCTTATAGTTTATTTGGTTTAGTCTTATAGACTGAGGTTTTACTTATATGTGGGACATATCATATTTTTTCTTTCATCTATGATTACACACTAATGTTTCCATGTCATTTTATATTCTTATGACATAGATGGTATGATTTTACAGCTCATGGATGCATGACTTACACAGTAGGACAACCATTTCGAGGTTGGATGTGGATATTGCTTATTAAGAAGGCATACTACGTATCCAAGTTATATAGGTAATCTGATTTCTCATAGTTTATTAATACATGGATAACACATAGAGGATACCCTTATATTAAGGTTATAAAAGGTTCTCATATTTTGCGATTCCTACTTGGCATAGTCTTCTTGTCTTCCATAAATGCATTGATTGTCTTTTTGACATGCCTCGATTTTCAACTTGACATGTCAGAGAATATTTTCCTAACATGTCCGATGAAAATCGCATGGTCCCGTTTACTTATCCAATGGATTCTGAATAATATGAATTTCATGTCTAAAGGTTGTTAAATGAGGAATTCTGACATGTTCAAAAGACATCGCAAGACCTGGCTGACATATCTTGTAGTCCATCACATGGTCTCATCTAACATTCCTAAAGGGAATCATGTGATCTAACTAACTTTCCATTACGTATTTTTGAGAGATGGATGACTCACATGGAGGGTATTGAAAGAGTCAATGTGAGATGTAGGGATGGTGCTACATGACTCGGAGGACATGTACCATTGTTACCATGAATGTTAGATGGCATGTCTGGATGACATCACATGATCTAGATGGATTCTTCGAAGGATGTCCGGAAATATATCTGGCTTGTCCGAAGGACATTGCGAGAACCATGTTTATATATAATCTATAGTAAATGTCTTGAGATCATCATGAGGTCTAGATGGTGAGTCCGATGGGTTTTTTAAGACATAGGTATCATGCTTGGAGGGTGTTGTATAACTATCTATAACACAACTAGGAGACATTGTATTATCAACATTGTATACCAAAGTAGTTTCACATGATATGTAAGACATTTTTGCGTGTCATTTCAATACATGTGAGGTTCATTTTAAGCATTCATGTATCATTATATATGTTTTTTAAATAGTTCTCTAGACTTTTATATCTTTCATCCACATTTAATTTCAAATGCCTTATATTTTTTTAGTATTAGTTTCTTTATGTATTACGTGAAAAATCAGGTATGTGTGATGTCATTTGTATAACCCACATGATGCCCTTTTCATGACATTTGAGTGATATAACAAAGTTCATAATCATGTGAATTATCTCCATAAGTTGTTCCTAGGATTTTACAAGATATAAAATCCTTTCATGATTAGTATCTATGAAAAATCTAATATGATTCTTAGTTGTGCCCGTGTGACAATACAATGTATCCAAAACACATTATTTTTCTAGGGTGAGGGATTTATAGGCCTTAATGCCCAAATTATACATCATATTGTGTGGTGTATATGATGCTAATACATACTGGAGTCGATGGATAGATTTACTGTCATAGGTTTTCATTTGGTTGTAGTTCATTTTGAGGGTGTCACATGATTTGAAACGACCACAATACCATACCATAAATGCCCAATTTATTGTATGATATACAGTTAATGGGGTATTATGAAATCATATGGTTATTCCAAGGGTATTTAATATTGTCTAGATTAATTGTATAAAGGCATTTGGGAGATCAAAACACATGTTGGAATGCTTTCGTCTGATATGAGGAAACATTTCTAGAACCTTTTACGAGATAAAGTTGTATTTTCATTGATATTATTGATATTATGGTTTTATTCCAAATGGAATTTACAATTTATTATAGAGTTAGTGGGCATGTCACATAGAGTTTTTGACAGCCATAAGATCCCACCTTTTTCAGTTATTATTTCCATGATTATTTTATAAATTCCTTGGGCCTCGATATTTTTCTTAATTGTGTATGAAGAAAATCACTCTTTCCATTTTGGATATTTCATGGGACAAATAATGGGTCCTATAAGGATTTTAGAGCATTATCATGGGTACAAATTCTGTTTTTCATTAAAGAAAATGGACAATTAGAGGACCATAAAAATTTCTGAATTCCTTTTCCTGTCAATGGTTACGTTCTTATGTGCTATCGTGTAGTGAGTCATAAATGTCACATGGGAATCTATGGTGTCTAGGGATATTCATTTGTCAATTATGTTTGTTATATTACCATGAAAATAACTAATACATTCCCACTTATTAAATTGTTTTATTTTTCAATGGACTGGGGATCACGTGAACATGAATGAGTATTGTCGAAGGAAATTACTCTTCTAATTATTGATGTGTCACTTGACCAACTAATGGTAATTTAGTGATGTTCAAGAATATTATTTGAAAACTCTTACTTTTTACTCTCTAGCCAGTGGGAGATGACAATTCCTCTTTGACATTTCCAAGATCCTTCACATAGTGAGGGTGACATGCAAGTGGACTCTCTCAAGATAAGGAAAACATGTCATCAGGTGATTGGGATGGATTATGACCCTAATAAGTGTGTTGTTTGATATTTATGAAAATAAGATGCACTATCTATTAAAAAAAATTATTCTTATTTTCTAATTTTTTTGGCTATATTTTATGGTTTTTACCACTTGAAAATTCATGTGGTGTAGGGGTACTTTTCTGACAATTAATTGATGATTATAATGTGTCTTAGTATTCCTTCATAAGGAAAATAAGGGATTTTAAAACGGGGTTTTACAATATTCTCCATATCACTAGGTGCTACACAAGATCCTTTGAATGACCTCTTGATGGTCATGATATTATGTGTCTAGTGGAGTTTCATGGGATTTGGGTGATTTGGTCAAAATTCTAATTCCTTGTAATTATGGAGGAAATAAAACCCATATTTATTTTTTTCCTCCCTCGTAGATTTTTTTATTCTAATTGGGTAATAATCAACCAATAACCCCCCATTGGAATGATGTTTATAAGGAAAATGTCTCATTTATAAGGAAATTAAATTCCCATGTGAGGCTTTTGGTGCTATATCCAATGGGTGTATTTGGGAGACGTTTGGTCTGCCGAGTGATGTTTACTTTTCCACAAAATTATCTACAAATAAGGTAGTGGATAGATATTCATTCATTAGATACTCAATTAATTTATCCATTCATCCCTACCTCCACATCTTATCCCTTTCACAAGATCCTCCCTTAATAAACAATCATGAGATTCATTTGCAAGACCATCATGTAAGGACTGCTTTACAAGAGAAATTTTTCCTTGACACTTGTTTGAATAAAAGAAAATCTAAATTTAATTAATTTCTTGAACATTTTTCCTTATGGATATAAAATTTTCATTTATTGTTTCATGGTAAATACTAGCTCTATCTAATAATCCATAGAATATAATATGTCTCACGTGACCATGTCATTTTCATATGATCATGAGTCTTATTAGGGGTCACAAATTCATGTGATGTTCTATGGGTTTAGGTTTTTCAAAAGATATTCATGGTCCAGGAAACTCATGAATAATTTATGTAATCGTGAGTCCCTTTGGAGATTCATGTGATGCGTATGAGGCTACCATAACTCTATTTATTTATATTGACAAGATTTTTTTTATTTTTTTTCATATATAGAACTTACTTTTATTTAGATGGTTTCTCACTCTTTTCATAATTACCATATGACTTCAAAGAATGAGGCTAATTTAGTGATGTATTTCTAGGATGATACTCTTAAAAGTGTCGATGCTACTTGCAAACATCATGTTTGGACATTTTTGAAGATCCTAGTAGACCTGAATGGAGAAAAACATGGGGATATCCCCTTTTATATTGTCATCCCCTTTTGTGTTTGTTCTTACCAATTATATTCATAGTCAACCATCATACTCATCATTCATACCATCCGATTGAGTTTGAAAAACACAAAACACCTTTTGGGTGAATATGTCTCAGGTCAGAAATTTTGACCCTAAGGGAATACACAAGGAAGATGATATACTGACATACATTCCTAAAAAAAATAACTATAAAATTCATGAAAATAATTCATATTTTTATATGGACTACTCAATAATGCATATGTATTCCTCAAACATGGAGTTAGGGTGGATTCCCAAGTAGTACATTTGTTAAGACTAAGCTGTGGAATATATTGGGGTTGGCCCATCTGGGTGAAATAGGTGACCTATGAGTTTTCTAAAAATCTGAAACAAATTTGGATGTATGATGTTTTCATGATCTAAAAAGCATTTTTTTATTGCAATAGGTGTATGATGAAATACTTGTTTAGTATTTTGATTCCAAACATGGGAAATTTCCACCATATGCATTACAAGGTGACAATTAGAAACTATGATTTTGAATATATATGTGGTGAACCGATATTGGGTAGGAGGTAGGATGATTTCTTTCCTCTATCATCTATATTTGATGACATAGTGAGGACTCCTACCATTTACTTTTAATTAATTAGGTTATATAAAAAGGCCCCCCCAATGGAACCCTTTCCTAGGTAATATATCAAATTCAAGACATGTGTGAGATATTTAAACAAGAAATATGGTTCCAATATATAATAAATAAATTCAAAGACATTTGTATGAATGACTCATGTGGTGTACCGTGCACTTATTAGCCTAAGGTTGAAGATGGGTAATATATAGAATGGGGATCAGATGTTTCCCCCAATGTTGAACATGCTATCCTTCTATGAAATATCCTTTCTATATACCTAAGTTGTCACTTACTTATATAGAAGTAAAATGGTGGAGTTATATTTTCCACTTCCAGGATGTTGACCTCTATGGCAGGGGGTATATCAGTTAATATGTTCCTTTCATGGCCAAATATTATCAATGTTTCAACCATGTGTAAAAGGTAAAATCCCCTTATTAGATATGGGACCCCTTTCAAGTATTATGGGGTAGTATATGGTTTTATCAGCAAGGCTATGAATACGTGAACATTTAGGCCATTCACAATATTCTCTCCAAATAATACATGCAGTGTATCAGCAGGCAATGACCTGTTACACTGAAGGATCAGGATGATTGTGATTTTTTTAGCCTTTTTGACCATTAATCATTTATAAAGAATGGGATATTACCAGTGTTTAATATTTTTGATACTAGTGAGTCCAATATTATGGCACATGCTTATATAATTTCACTCCATAAGGGTGTCCTTTCGATCTGTGTTGATAGAGACCTTCTACAAGATAGGTATCCAACATGTTGATTTAGATATCAGTTCCCCTATATCTAGTTGATATTTCATTCCTCCATTTATGTTCAATTTGGGGATAATTTGATTATGGGTCTCCCATTTTGATGGTTTCTATACAGGGAAGAGACTCGGGTCTTCATAAACCATCATTCTTGTAAAGAAAAATTGGGGATTCTTAAAACTATGATTATGTTTGGATTCTATCAAATCCCAAAGAGGAATTATCAAAATTGGTAAATAAAAATTCCCAATTACCCCAAATTGATTAGGAAAATATAAGGCTAACAATGTAGATATCTTTATTTGGACCAACAGCTTGTATGCACCCCCACATGTAAATAATGAATTTTAAATTGCATGTAGAAGATCCAACTGATACAGATGTAGAAAGTGTAGTTTCGGTGGGTGATGGAAAGAAAAAAAACAGTTTACATGGAATCCATAATGTGGATGACATAGAGGATGTAGAATTCAGAGGTTGTGCTCTAGGTTATACTGAGTTAGTCATAGTTACCTTTGGAAGGTTTCACCCATTCCATTGCCCCTAAAAGAATCCCTTTCAAAGAACAACCTAAGGAGGTCATAGGTTTATTTTGATCCCTTAATTTAATTTTTTAATGTATCTAGGGAAAGGTTTTTATTCACCTCTAGTTTACCAAATGGTGGTTCAGGGCATCATGAATATTTTCATGGATGATCATAGGTACTCCATTGAAGGATTAGTAGTAAGGCTGAACATACATCTATGTTTTAAGGGTCATGGTGTCACTGAAACCATATTTAAATACATAATAATTTTTGCTGACATAGGGGATCCTATAGAAGACCAACAAGTCCTTCCATACCCCAAATATTATCCCTGGGGTATGAACAATTTAAAATAATTTTTTAGTGACTGGGGAACCGATGATAAAAGATCTTTGGGTTGACTTTTTCAAATGAGGGTGGTGATTTCCACTTATAGAGTAATTACATTGACATTAGAAACCTTTATCGAAACTTTTACTATAATGAATGGTGAAAAGGACGCACTCTAAATTTTGGAGAACCATTCCCCTAGAACCCCCCTTGTTTGTATGGTATTTCACTCACTTATTATTTTTGATTATTATGATGTTACGTGATGATTTTTCATAAACTATATTGGTCCACACCATACACTCTTATAAAATAATGTATCTGCTTTTGGGGATGTAGTTGAGAATTGAGTTACATTAGAAGACCCTTCGTAATTAGACTTGGCATATCAATAAGCATATGTGGTTGAGTTTTCGAATATGATTCACCTATTTTATACTAATAACTTCACATCCATCATTCCATTGGAGAAAATTAATTTTTAGGACACTAACACAGGTATCTATTCTGAAACATAATTGGGAATAATGATGTTAGTATTGTAGAAGGTGAATTCTTATTAAAAAAACTAGTCCAATTGTTTACTTCATTTTAGATATCATAATATTATCATTTCTATCTGGTAAACATCAAATGTTGAGAATTGATAACATTTTTAGGTAAGTCACTAGAAGTTCCACAAAGTTGATCTTCACATAATGGTGTCACATCATCACCCAAGTATGGAGTCGGGGTAGTGGATGTCTCTAGTGACACAATAGAGAATGTTATATTGCCAAAATTTGTCATATTATTTTATTACCTTTGCTACATTATTAAAAATATTATGACTGATAAAACCCTATTCCCATTGTTTTAGTGTCCTCACACTAGTGTACGGGCATTACACACTGGTGTTATGCATTGAAAAAGGATATCATTAGTTATAATGGAAGTGGAATCAGACTCTGAGGTGCTTATTTGGGCCCTCCAAGGGAAAGGTGACGTCCCTTGGTGTTTTAATCACCTTGTTTGTGGGTGTGGCATGGATATTTCTATAGAATGTGTAGTTAGACATATTCCTAGAGAGGCCAACTTCACTACATACGATCTTTCTTGGGGAAGTAGTCATGATGCCCCATTGGTGGTTTTCTATAGAATGGGTTCTTTTTCCAAGGAGTGTATTAGTATTGTGATGGGGAATGCCTTGGGGATCCATCAATTTAGACCACCTTTAATGCATGTACATGTAAGTTTTATTACATTTGAATAAAAAGAATAAATGTTCAGTCAGTCCACACACCAAATCTTAGAGATTCTAATCTATTCTCTCTTGGGAATTCATATTACTATACCGACTAATGTAGATTGCTTCTCAATTAATTCTTCATTGAAGACTATGATCATGCCTACCTCTCTTGGTGACCTAATTATCGAATATATCATATTACAATGATGGGATTAGATCAAGGCCTAGGGTTTATGAATTTTTCACAGTCAATGTAGTAAAAAATGTGGTAGAAGATTTGAATTTTAGTCTTGGAGACCACTCTACTGAAGATAAAAGATATGTTGGGTCACAATCGATTTATGTTTGGGACACTTGGTTAATAGGGTTTTGAGAGTGACACCCTTCATTCCTGAGATAATGAGCGTATATATGTGAGGGAGAAGAATGGGTCCCGTGAGTTGAGAGTGTCATGTGTTGAGGATTCCTACTTGGTGAAGTAGAATTTGGATGAAGTCTTAATTATTTATTCTTAGTGTGTGGTGGGGGAGGAATCTAATCATGATGTGGTTAGTGTTGGGATGATTGAAATTGGACAACTATAATATGTGATTGGTCATATTCAATATGAGATCCTCCTCCTTCAATCAATGCTATCATGTCTTCAACATTTACATGAGATATCAAAGAATACTGAATTGAATAAAAATAGACTATTTGGCATGGAGGAGAATGTCATGCATGATGTTTCTACAGGAAAAGATGATTTGTAGTAGGTTATAGAGGAGGAGACCAAATTTTTTGATCAATTATTACAATATATTAACTCCCCAGAGCAGAGGTTTTTTATACTCAAGGATTCACCTGAGAACTTGCTCTGATGAAAATGAAATTTTGAATATTCTATTTGTATCATATATTCATCTGAGAGGCTCTAATATATGAACATTACTCATTAAGAATTCTATTATTGAATGTATTTTATAAACATTCTATATTTATATAATGTTATATTTTATTCATGATGTTCCTAAAATTTTGTTGATATTATATTATATAAATCATTAACAATACATATCCTCTTCATAATATCTTGTTAAACTGAATTCTTGGAACAGAATGTTGAAATTATAAAACATTCTTCTTGAGAAATTCACTTGAATGCCCAGCCACAAGAAAAATATCACTAAAATGTATGTTCCATCTGTATATTGAAAACATAATTCACAAAAAGATAATTTTTGTTGAATATATATCTCATAGAGAGAGTTATTTATCTTTTACCAAAGAAAATATGATTAGTGACCATAGATTGATTTTATAATAACAAAATATGGAGGACCATGGTATCTTTGTATCTCTTCCATCATTGTAGTCTAAATTTGTATAGTGCTATAGTTTATTGTCATTTAGATTATACATTCTATTATTGTTATTTAGGTTCTTTTATCTAAGGGATTCAATCACTATAGTTTATGTTTTTTTAGCTCAGACCATATATCACTGTAGTAATGGTTATTAATTTGGAACTTATATCACTATAGATTATAGTCTTTTTTCTCAAATATTTTATTAAGATAGTTTATGGTGTTTTAGCTCAGACCTTATATTATTTTAGTTAAAGTCCATTTAAATTAGACATTATATCGCAATTTTTTATAGACTTTTTTAATGGACCATATGATGAAATGCATTTTTAATTTATCGCAACCAATACTTGATTGATTATTATAGGATATGGCATAAACATTGCACGAATGAATCAAAAATCACTAGTATGGTTAGTTGTTTTATGGTGTTTCCATTACTTATAATGATTTTATCTTCATTACTATAATGAAAAGATACCTGTAGATAGTAGGTCAAAGACCTTATACAATATTATCATTGTCAAACAGATGTGTCTCCACTCATTTCCAATGGTTATAAAAGATTTATGGGTGTGATAATGGAAGAGGAAAAAAATAAAAGGGATCATATCTCGACCTAGACAGTTTAAATATGGGTGATGTATGTTATAACCTAAAATGTTGTGTCGATGAATATGAGATGGGAAATATGTGAATGTATTACATAAAAAATGTTAATGTATTGGGATCTACCATGGTGTTTCTATAACTCAAAATTATTGAATCTCATTTCTTTTAAGGAGTATATTCCTCTAGTTGGTAGGACAAAGCAATTATGAAAAGATATAATGGTTAGGGAAAGATGATATTTACTCCATTATGAGAAACATGAAATACTTGTGATGATTCAAACATTCATATGATTAAGTTGGATTTAGGAGGAAATCTATCTCAGATGTGTTCTAGTTCTCTATGTGAGTCCAACTCTTCATCATGAAGCTATATCCCTACACCATGATGTTTCAAATCAAGAGGCATATTCCATCGAAAGATCATGAGCGGAGAGTCACATTTATTCCTTGATAAAATGTATGAAACATTGTTCAAAACATCAAGAATGTATAATCCTCAGGGATTTTCTAGTATGAGGGTTGTAAATAATGCTCTAAACTACGAATGTCGCCAGGATGGTGTGAGAAAATCATACTAGAAATGGTCCATAACATACTGAGGTAACAATTTATATGGTTATATTAAGGCTCATAAGGATCGAAATTCCATTTTTATAGAATGACACATTAGGTAGATGAAAATAGGCACATATCCATGCATCGTAAGAATACATGTGTAGTAAAAAAAGGGTCCCTTAAAGTCTGATATCCATTTACAAGGCTCACAGAAGGTCTGTGATAATCTAAGGAACTCAAATCATGATGTTTGATTTTTTTTAAACTATAATATCCACGAAGGGTTTGAGAATACTACAAGGTGTGTATCTTTCAATAGATCATATTATCAGGGTGTAGATTTTAGAAAAATCATTACTCTAACTTTTTCTAGATCCAATGGTTATAGAGAGCATAGATTGAAATTTATTTAATGTAACAGAGTAGTCCTTATGAGCTTTATACATTATTTATTTTTTCCATAAATTATTTTTGAACTCTGCGGATTAATAGTTTGGGGAGAAAATACTTGATTATTTCACATAATAGACTTTGAAAATTTTCAAACTGGAAAGTTTAGTGTATCTTTCCTTGATGTTTGTAGCTATCTAATTTGGTATATTATAGGATAGAGTTTAAGGTTACACAATGTTGACTAAAGTGTAGGTTGTTTATTAGTAAGAGACACATGGACCTAATATGGGTGGATATTACACCTGATATGATTTAGATTACCAATGGTCAATATTATTTTATTATCCATTTTTAGAAAGAGATTAAAATCTTGTAAATCACTTATCACAGATTTTAGGCCATGAGTAATGATATGGGAAAATCACGATGGGGATGACCCATAACATTTTTAGGTTCTATGTTATTCCATGGTGATGTTAGGCTCTCAAGGATAGGAATTAACTTTTTAAAAAACAACACATTTAGTTAATGACCATAGGTTAATATATAGACTATATAGGTATACTTTCATAGTCAAACAAAGGGTTGTTTGAATCCAAGTATCATTTTCCAAGTGACAGGGAAGGTTTTCAGCAACCCAAGGCCCTCAAGACATGAGGTGTTGAATATTAATTGTGTTTATTAAAAGATGGTGGAATCACTCCATACATTGATTAATGTCAGTAATGATTTTTTGGTCCATTTAGAAGTAATGAAAAATGTGTGATGGAGAAAGAGATTTAACATCATGTAATAGAGATGTATTCTATGGTCCATTTTAATGACTTATTATTTGGAAATTTTGTGTCTTGCCTTATGACACGTGGTAAGAACTTATTTTTTCCTTAAAGTAAAATAACATGTAATAAGTACATGGGAAAAAATGTCCAAATTTTTTAGGATATATTATGATAACAACAAATATGTTCGATGATTTGAATAGTATATTGGTAAAATGAAATTTGCTGAATGAAACCCTTTGAAATTGAATTGTATTTTTTATTCATTGGTTCTTATAGATGGGAAAAAGATTCAGTATTTGGGCATCACGACCTATACTATGATTTTAAGAATCAAGCCACATGTAGATATTGGAATGGGAATCTCTCTATTCAGGTATGAAAAATATATATATTTGGGAATTATATCCATTTATATTTGTATTTAGGCCAAAGAATAAATATGTTAGTCTCAATACAAATCTTGTGATGATAGGAATCATTCCACATGTAGATCTTGAGGAACCAACCAGTATAATTTCATATTTCTCAGACATAGGTGTTGTGACTTGAAAATATAGTATTGAGGGGAGACCTAAGGATGTAAAAACGTGAATCACAACATATCCTATTCTAATAGGTAGAAATACACTATTCATTCAAGAAATAGGGGCTTAATGTGCATGCATGGCCTTTGCACATGGAAGGGGGGATTTCTGTGGTAATTTTTTTGACTGGACCCATCGTTGGAGATTTGGGCATCACTATGTTCCCTTTGCTACCATGATTCAATTCACATGTTTTTCATCAATGGAGGTGTGGTGGTATATCATAATAAACAATTGTGGTACTCTCATGTGAGGCCCATAGGTGTAACACCCTGAGATTTTATGAAAAATATTCTTTTTAATTTCATTAATGTATTGTGTTTTACGCTACACCAAAAGGAGATTGCACAACACACATCCTTGACTTGCCTTACATTTCATGCAATCACGACCTTCCTCGATAGCATGTGTAGTACGCAATACCAAGTTTCACTAAACAACGATATGCTATTAAAATATTATTAAAACTAGCCGTTATGAATAGTAATAACCACTTTTTGAAATTTTGTAAATTTTATTTTTCAAAATGAACTTCATTTTTGGATTCGGAATATCTAAATTAGCTTACGGTGAAATTTTGATACTTTTCGGATAACTTTCATTTTCGGATGAATAGTGAAAATTACTAAATTTTAATTAAAAACAACCTTTTTAATCGAAATAATAAATAGTCATAAATTATTAATTTTAGTGGTTTTAAATTATATTTGGAATATATTTTTACAATTTAATACAATTTTGGTCATTGGATTTAATTTCACATTTAAACCATACATAAACAGGTGTCAATCTTTTGATAGTTATTATCTCTTAAGAACACGCTATTTGTTTTGACGATGGGAATTAATTTTTTAATTAATTAATGCAACAGATATGTTTTTAATTTGGTAAAATAGACATCATTTTTTAGTTCATAATATCAAATATATCTTAGGCCTAATTTTTGGTATTTTTCTGGAATATTTCATTTTTTTGATAAACAGTGAAACCACTAAGTGGTAGTAAAAAAATGAATTTTTCATAAAACGTAATTTTACCGCTTCTTTGAGTGGAATTTCAAAAATACAAGAGACACGATTGATGTTAGTAAGTAAAATTTGGTTCAATGAGATGAAAATAATTTTTGGTGAACAATAACTTTTTACATTTTTTACAACAGTTAAAAGTAAATAGGGTAATTAAGGGTAAAAATGATATTATTATTACCCTAAAACATGTCATAATTCTATTGAATAAGTTTAATTTGACCAAAAACAACCTTAGGAATAAAATATGACCATTTAGGCCCCCTTGGATTAGATTAGGACATTTATTATTAATTTATTTAAAGAATGGTTAAAATAGTTAAAATCAATCTTTAATAAGTAGATAATTTTTAATATAAGGTTATACATAAGATAAATTCGACTATAAATATTCATTAGAAAGATAAAAAGCGTTTATACATAATGGTATTTTATTTGTAATTTTTAGACATTAAATAATGTAATTTATTTATGACACGACGATGAGGCAGTAATTATCTTATTAATGAAATATTGACATTATTAATGATATAAATACCCACATAAATGTAATTTGAGTCTTTTTATGACTTCCACTAATTTTATATGTTAATATGACATGCTATTAATGATTTGAGTAACTTTTTTCGAGCTAATAATTCTGTTATTATTTTCACAAAAATCAATTACAAAATATTGTCAAAATTGACATAAAATAGTTTTTAAAACAAATATTATATTATTAATTGTTATTTTATTCCTAAAAATCTAAGGATCAGAAAAATGACTTAGATAAGGTTATATATATTAATAATAAACAACTTGGGGTTTGTTTGGATTGTTATGGTATGTTTATTAACCTTATAATGTAAGAACACAATAAGACACGGTAAAAGTAAAATTATCTAACTTAAAGTTAAAAATAAATAATAAGGTTAAAATAGTAAAGTAAACTTTTTCAAATTCTATTGTATGAGAGGATTTAGAACCATCCCCACCTTAGCTTAGAAATAACTCAATTTGGATCTATTAAAAACCGAATATGACTTTATAATAAAATAATATTTTTAGTTATTCCAAAGGTGCCCCTCTCCTCCCTTATAAAAGGGCACATCCTCTCTCACTTCCTCACACCCCTTTGAGCCATCATGCCCAGCCAACCCCTTCCAAATTCTATTATAAACTTCCCTAGAAACATCCTCGATGTCCTGGTCTTCTTCAAATACTAATATTAGTGCCCTAAGTGGAGGACTCAAAGAGGCGCTTCAAAGAAGAGGTAATGTCCGTTACCGATTCTTTCAACTTTATTTCTTATTACACTTCTTCTTCTTATGTTGTTTAATTATTAAGTAATAACATAAGTATCACTAATATACTAATATGTTATTATAACTATGAAACAACCCTATTTCTCCATCTATCCATCCTACAGAAAACGAAATCACCGCGCGTGCGTATGTACGGAATACTGTCTCTACGCCGCGGTGTAATATATTTTCCACCACCACCTTAATTGGATAGGTATAATGGTGTAAATAATAACTATATATGATTATTTTAATTTGATATTGATTCTGATATAGTATACATACACTCAAATATAATTCCACGATCATGAGAACGATATCATCACTTGTGCGTACGTACGGACTACCGTCTCCACGACGCGATGAGATTCATTCTCCATGTTAACCATTCATGAATGATTATAAAGATTATATAATATGTAATAATGAAATATATTACATAATAATGATACTGGATTAATGTGTATATATATTTATTTCATTTACTTAATTCCATTCAAATCAATAAGGAAACGAAAACAGCATTCATGCGTACGTATGGACTACTGTCTCCATGAACGGTGTATTTCATTCCATTTAATGATCTATTATATATATGTATATTCTGAATATATATTATATATAAATCATGTTTTATATTATTGAATTAAGTAATCATGATCTACTTAATCATATGAATAATTTCAAGTCAAAACACGGATGACCAATGAAACGATTTTACCCAAAACGCTCTTTAACATGGAATTTACAAAAGAATGGGTAATATAAAGCCATAAGTGAACCATATATGATATCATAACAATGAGTATGATTTTTCAATAAGTCAGGGACGTTATTTAAATCATTATACAGGAGGATCAGACACTTACGATGCAAATCGGACCTAAGGTAAGGGAAATATCACTATCTCATTTTTATCTGAGATTGTTTATACTTTGGAATTTACTAGCATGTATTTTATCATCCACATCCATGTTTTCTCAATATGTAATATTATTTCCATCCACCTACAATTTTTTAAATCCAATTTTACCTTTCGGTGAGTTTTTAGTAAAATATATGAAAGGAATCTTTTGTCGTTTTTCGTATGAGGTACTTTTTGACTATTTCGACAAAAGTATGAAAAGAATGTTTTTTAACGTATACGGCATGAATGGATTTTTAAAACATTATTTCCAAGAATTTTCATTTAAATATTTTCAAGTTTATTTTTAATCAACTTCTTTTAGTTTAGATTTATATGACATGTTAAGAAAGGAAAAGTGTTTTTGAAGTATAAAGGATATGTTCCTCAAGAATGGAGTTCAAGTGTTTTATCAAAATTATTTTCCATCTAAGATAATAAAGGGTTCTGTTTCTATCCCTATTATTACATTGATTTGATTATGTTGTGATGGAATTATTTTTATGAATTCCTTTTTCTTATATGAATTGTTTTTTTGTTTCATAATGTTTAAGAATCCCATTTTTATTACATGGGTTATGCTATGATGCATGGTTTATGATTTTGTGGCACACATAAGAATGGTATCATTATGAGATGGGTGGGACCAATATCTCCCTCTAAGTAATTGGGTAATGATTTTATATCTCATGAGATAAACATGGCTGGAACGGCAGGTTAAAACGGTTCAGTGAAAGAGGGCTGAAACAAGGAGTGAACTCAGTTCAGAAATGGACTTTGTCCACTAAGATAGTCTTGGAAATGAGTCTTGAATAATAAGAAATGGTTCAATATGATTATGTGTGTATTATATAATGTTTCATGTTTTAAGTTATGATTATTGGGATTACATTTCACTACTATGATTTATCCCGTTTTATGATATTATGATCTCTTTTGCAGGTTTAGATTTCCAAAATGTTATGTTCTTATGAATATGATGTGATTGATATTTCTTCTGTTTACCCTTACTGAGCATTTGAGCTAACCATTTTTATGTTTTCTTTTCCCCAGGATATAAATAAAGGTTTTAGGTAAAAAAAGGAATATCTTTATGAGAGATGTTGAAGATCTTTCCCCATGATTAGAAGATTATATTCCGAGTTTCCAAAGACACTAAACAATTACAGTCCTTGTGTGTGTGTTTTTGTTATGTGCTATGTATTCCGCAAAATTAATGTAATTCCCATGTAAGTTAAGCTTCAGGTCTCTACAGTTGGTATCAAAGGAAAGGTATAGTCAACCTTTGGAAACTAGGATGCGAGAACTTTAGTGAGATCCCTAGGGATATTTCTAATGTATGTCTAGGGATGTACCTAAGGTTAAGTGTATGTATAGTTTATAGTAGTAGAATTACGGTAACCCAAGATGTTAGATAATGAAGGTACTCCCCCTTTATTATATTGTTTTCCCTAGCCTAATTTTTTCCTCTCACACTATTCTTTTTGGGTTTTAGACGATGGCTGGAACCCGAAGGAACCGTGTTGATCAATGTAATAGAAAATTCAATGATTGTCCTCTTGAACAAACAAATGTTATGGGAGATGGAGTGCAAAATCTTATTGCTATACTTACAAAAGCTATCAATCATTCGGGACTTCCAAATGAGTAGAGAAGGGAAAAATATTCTATTGAGTCCTTCATGACGCAACGTACACATTCTTTTAGTGGGTCTTCTGATCCACTAGGTGCTGAACAATGGATCAGTACTACTGAAAATATATTTTCAGTTCTCCAATGTTCTGAACATGATATAGTCATCATAGTAGTGTATTTTCTGGAAGGTGATGCTGAACAATGGTGTAATCTTATCAAGAATACGAGGCCAAGAGATGAAATTGAGTCAATGGAATGGGACGAGTTCAAGAACATATTTTTCAATAACTACTTCCCCCTTATTCTTCAAACAAATATGAAGAAAGAGTTTCATGAACTAAAGCAAAAGGATGATGAATCTATTGGTATATATGAAGTGAATTTTACAAGGCTTTCAGGGTATGCATCTGGATTTATCATCCAACCTGAAAGTAAAGTTGATCGATTCTTTAGTGGCTTAAAAAAAATCTTCTAAGGGTATTAGCTATAAGAGACTTCAGTAGCAATGAATAAATTATGCATTGTGCTATCAAGGTAGAAATGGAATTTGGTGTTACATATCCATCTCATAGTTTGACAAGAAAAGAAAGATGGAGTTCAAGGAGAAATCTCAGAATAATGGTGAAAAGAAGATGAATGTTTCCATATGCTCAAAGTGTGGAAAGAATCATGGTGGAGATAGTCTTAAAGGGACTAGAAAATGTTTTAAGTTTGTAAAATAAGGTCATCGAGCAGCTGAGTGTAAAAGTAATGGAAAAATGGTTTTTATTGATGTGAATAAAGAAAATCCTGTAGAGAATGCACCACCAACACCTCAATTCTTCAAGTTCATGGAAATGGGGCATTATGCTAATAAATGCCCCAATCCAAGGGTTAGTGATGATCGAAATGAGCAACGACCTAATTCAGAGGACAACGTGAAGTCACATGCGATCACAATTGGCGATGTTGAATATGACAACAATGTGGTGGAATGATTATGTGTTTATGTAATGGGATTCCTAAATAATGTTATATATAGTATCATGGAATATTGGAATATTTATGTATTGGTCTATTGTGGTTTTCAATAATTTTATGGTACCGGTAACCATGGAAAGTGATTGAGATATTTTTGGAAAAAAAGATGATATGTGCATAATGAAGGGAAAACGAGAAAATGAAATGTTTGATAGTATTCAGGAGCTCATGATTGATATAAGGACTAAGTGATATCATGGTTTGAGTATATAGAATTTAGAGGATTTTGGTATGTGGAAAGAGTTGACTTTTAACATCATTCATGTTTTCAATAAGATTCAATGTGTATTAATTTTTTCAAGAGAATACATGATTAAGGCCTTAGAATGTTTGTAATGTGACCAACAATACATATCGCATGATATATAGGGATCAACAATGGTATTAACATGCTAGTTGTATGAACTCTTTGGTAAACATTTTCACTATAATATGAGATTAGACAGTATTATTTTGGATAAGACTAAAGATTAAAATGGATTACGTTGGACAGAAGTTAGTTTTGTTTGAGGATAGAAGTTTTTTCGATATTATTTATGGGATGTTATTGTAATCTAGTTTTAGAAAAAGGACAACCTGCAGGATGGGCGACAGCCCATCGCGTCGGACAAGGCTGTGGGAATCAAACCCACAACCTAAGTGCGACTGGGCTTTATCGGCTACCACTAGCCTACAGGAAGTCCCTATTTAGTAGAAACTAGTTTTATTATATTAAGCAGTATGATATATGATGTATAAGTCCATTTTAGGAACCATATATGATTAATCTCACTATAGATGGACTTATGTATTTTTTTGATAACTTTTCTATCCTTTTGTTTGAGACAGATGGAATGACCCAACATTCTGTCACATGATCTGCTAACACATCATGAATGACAAATTCAACTTCATTTCTTTAAGAGATGAAGTGGAAATTGTCCTATGAACGACCAACGGTGATACTATACCAAAATCACGAAAGTATTTCATCTAATTCCAATTTCATCATCTTTAGGGAAATGATCTTGAAATCCAAAAATTTTGTCCTAGTGTTCTTATATCTAATGAATTAGATGGTACCTTAGATCATCAAAAATTTATGGCTTTGTGATTACTGGATTTTCCATATCCATGTTCTCTGCCACTCTCCATCAGAACATGATGGTTAGATTTCTCTTCATTATCCATATTTTCACCTATGGGGAAACCCAGGGATTAGTTTATTTGGGTAACCATTACGTTTCATACTTTTGTTTTTAAATATTGGTTTTGGTATTCGTTTTTACGATGTGAGTTTCTACTAAAGAAACTTTTGAGTAGTAATCCATTTATAACCCTAACTATTTTTGAGGGAGAAATTCATTTTAAGGGGGGTAGAATGTAACACCCAGAGATTTTATGAAAAATATTATTTTTAATTTCATTAATGTCTTGTGTTGTACGCTACACCAAAAGGAGCTTGCAGAACACACATCCTTGACTTGCCTTGCATTACACGCAATCACGACCTTCCTCAATAGTATGTGTAGTACGCAATACCGAGTTTCACTAAATAACGATATGCTATTAAAATATTATTAAAACTAGCTATTATGAATAGTAATAAACACTTTCTAAAATTTTGTAAATATTATTTTTCAAAATGGACTTCATTTTTGGATTTGGAATATCGAAATTAGCCTACGGTGAAATTTTGGTACTTTTCAGATAACTTTCATTTTCTGATGAATAGTGAAAATTACTATATTTTAATTAAAAAAAATCTTTTTAATCGAAATAATTAATAGTGATAAATTATTAATTTGAGTGATTTTAAATTATATTGAGAATATATTTTTACAATTTAATACAATGTTGGTCATTGGATGTAATTTCTCATTTATACCAGACATAAACAAGTGTCAATCTTTTGACAGTTATTATCTCTTAAGAACACGCAATTTGTTTTGACGATGGCAATTAATTTTTAAATAAATTAATGAAACTAATATGTTTTAAATTTGGTAAAATAGAAATAATTTTTGAGTTCATAATATCAAATATATCTTAGGCCTAATTTTTGTTATTTTTCTGGAAACTTTCATTTTTTGATGAATAGTGAAACCACTAAGTGGTAGTTAAAAAAATGAATTTTTCATAAAACATAATTTTACCGCTTCTGTGAGTGGAATTTCAAAAATCTGAAAGACGTGGTTGATTTCAGTAAGTAAAATTTTGTTCAATGAGATTAAAATAATTTTTGGGGAATAGTATCTTTTTAATTTTTTTACCACGGTTAAAGGTAAATAGGGTAATTAAGGGTAAAAATGATATTATTATTACCCTAAAACATGACGTAATTCTATTGGATAAGTGTAATTCGACCAAAAACAACCTTAGGAATAAACTATGACCATTTAGGCCCACTTAGATTAGATTAGGACATTTATTATTAATTTATTTAAAGAAGGGTTAAAATAGTTAAAATCAATGTTTAATAAGTTGATAATTTTTAATATAGGTTTATACATAAGATAAATTCGACTATAAATATTCATTATAAAGATAAAATTATTTCCTACATAATGGTATTTTATTTGTAATTTTTAGACATTATATAATTTAATTTATTTATGACACAACGATGATGCAGTAATTATATTATTAATGAAATATTGACATAATTGATGTTATAAATACCCAAATAAAAGTAATTTGAAACTTTTAATAAATTAAACTAATTTTCTAGGTTAATATTAAATGTTAATATTTATTTAAGTATCTTTTTTCGAACTAATAATTCTGTTATGATTTTCACAAAAATCAATTACTAAATAGTGTCAAAATTGACATAAAGTAGTTTTTAAAACAAATATAATATTATTAATTGTTATTTTATTCCAAAAAATATATGGTTCGGACAAAGGACTTAGATAATGTTATATATATTAATAATAAAAAACATGGGGTTCGTTTGGCTTTTTATAGTATGTTTATAAACCTTATAGTGTAAGAACACAAAAAGTCACGGTAAAAGTAAAATTATCTAACTTAAAGTTAAATCTTAATGATAAAGCTAAAATAGTAAACTAAACTTGTCCAAATTATATTGGATGAGAGGATTTCGACCCATCCCCATCTTAGGTTCTAAATATCTCGTTTTGGAGCTATTAAAAACCGAATATGACTTTATAAAAAAATAATATTTTTAGTTATTCCAAAGGAGACCCTCTCCTCCCTTATAAAAGGTCACCTACTCCCTCTCTTCCTCACACCACATAGAGCCTTCATTCTAGGCCAAACCCTGAAAAATTATCTTCTCCACTTCCATAGAAACATCCTAGAGGTCCTGGTCGTCTTCATTGACCAATTTTAGTGCCCTAAGAGGAGGACTCAAAGAGGCGCTTCAAAGAAGAGGTAATGTCCATTACCGATTCTTTCAACATTATTTCTTCTTCAACTTCTTATTCTTAGGTTGTTTCATTATGAAGTAATAAAATGAGAATCACTCATTTACTGATATGTTATTATAAGTATGAAACAACCCTATTTAACCATCTATCCATCCTACGGAAAATGAAATCACCCCGCGTGTGTACGTACAGAATACCGTCTCCGCGTCGTGGTGTAATCTATTTTCCACCACCACCTTACATGGATGGGTATAATGGTGTACATAATAACTATATATGATTATTTTAAAGTGATATTGATTCTTAAATAGTATACATACACTCCAATACAATTCCATGATCATGAGAATGATATCATCGCTCGTGCGTACGTACGGACTACCGTCTCCACAACGCGATGAGATTAATTCTCCACGTTAACCATTCATTAATGATTATAAAGTATATATAATAAGTAATCATGAAATATATGGCATAATAATGATACTGGATTTAAGTGTATATATATGTATGTCATCTACTTAATTCCATTCAACTCAATAAGGAAACGAAAACAGCGTTCATGCGTACGTACGTCCTACCGTCTCCATGAATGGTGTATTTCTTTCCATTTACTGATCTATTATATATATGTATATTCTGAATATATATTATATATAAATCATGTTTTATATTCTTGAATTAAATAATCATGATCTACGTAATCATAAGAATAATTAAAATTCAAAAAACGGACAACAAATGAAACGATTTTACCCAAAACGCTCTTTGACATGGAATTTACAAAAGAACGGGTAATATAAAGTCATAAGTGAACCATATATGATATCATAACAATGATTATGATTCTGGAATAATTCATTGACATTATTTAAATCATTATACATGAGGTTCGGACACTTACGAAGCAAATCGGACCAAAGGTAAGGGAAATATCACAATCTCATTTTTATCCGAGATTGTTTATACATTGGAATTTACTGGGGTGTATTTTATAATCCACATACATGTTTCCTCAATATGTAATACTATTTCCATCCACCTACAATTGTGTAAATCCAATTTTACCCTTCGGTGAGTTTTTATTAAAATATATGAAAGGAATCATTTGTCGTTTTTCGTACGAGGTACTTTTTGACTTTTCTGACGAAAGTACGAGAAGAATGTTTTTTTAACTTATACGGCATGAATAGATTTTTAAAACATTATTTCCAAGCAGCTTCCTTTACATGTTATCATGTTTATTTTTAATCAACTTCTTTTAGTTTATAATTATATGACATGTTAAGAAAGGAAAAGTGTTTTGGAAGTAGAAATGATATTTTCCTCAAGAATGGAGTTCAAGGGATTTATCAAAATTATTTTCCATCTAAGATAATAAAGTGTTATGTTTATATCCCTATTATTACATTGATTTGATTATGTTGTGATGGAATTATTTTTATGAATTTTGTTATCTTATATGAATTGTTTTATGATTTCATTATGTTTAGGAATCCCATTTTTATTACATGGGTTATGCTATGATGTATGGTTTATGATTTTGTGGCACAAATAATAATGGTATCATTATGAGATAGGTGGGATATATATCTCCCTCTAATGCATTGGGTAAAGATTTTATATCTCATGAGATAGACATGGCTGGAACTGCAGGTTAAACCGGTTTAGTGAAACAGGACTGAAACGAGGAGTGAACTCAGTATAGAAATAGACTTTGTCCACCAAGATAGTCTTGCCAATGAGTCTTGACTAATAATAAATGATTCTATATAATTATGTGTGTATGACACAAAGATTCATGTTTTATATTGTGATTATTGGCATTTCATTTCACTACAATGATTTATCCCATGTTATGATATTATAATCTATTTTGCAGGATAATATTTCCAAAATGTTAGGTTCTTATGAATATGATGTGATTGATATTTCGTTTTTTTACCCTTACTGAGCATTTTAGATCACCCTTTTTATGTTTTATTTTTCCTAGGATATAAAGAAATGTTTTAGGTAAAAAAAGAAGATATTTATGGGAGATGTTGAAGATCTTTCACCACGATTAGTAAATTATATTCCGAGTTTCCAAAGGCACTAAACGATTAAGATCCTTGTGTGTGTGTTTTTGTTATATACTAAGTATTCCGAAAAAGTAATGTAATGTCCATGTACGTTAAGCTTCGGGTATCTACAATAAGAATGTGTGGTTTTATGTCATGAAAATGACATTAACTGTGTAGTTTAACACCACGCGGAGAGGACTCGTTGTGCGCCTGTTATGGTATTTTATTCAGGACAATGATGAACCAATAATGACCAGTTATGCCTTATTCACGCAAGGATACCATCACTAAAAGTCATATTCTCACATTATTTACTCTTAGTCTGATAAATATAGAATTATAAGGGTTCCTCTCACTATACTGAGGTGATTAAGTATAGGGAATGAAAATATTTTATTATGTGGTTTATGGACCATGATATAGGATCTAAAAATCCCTACCTATGCCATTGGAATGAGAATAAATCTTTTCAGTATTCTAGATACCCATTTAGTTTAATATTGTGTGGTAAGGACCTTAGTTGATCATTTTAGTTTATGTCCATATGGATGTTGGTGACTCATCATGAAAGATGAATAATGTTGTAATGGAACTATAAATGAAGGTTTTGTTGTCATTATGTTTCTTATTATGGTAGTAATCATGGAATACATAGTAATTGGGAACCATACAGTTTAGTGTCATATGTGGAGTATATCATCTGTGTAGTTTAATATATTCTGGTAATGATGAGTGTCACCAATCATGAATTCTGATTTATTTCCCTGATCTATGCAATTTTAAATCATTTGATAATGAAATTTTCTGTATATTTTGATGTCATTTATAAAAGGTAAGGATATACTGAAATTAAAATAATTTATTATAGAATTTGGGCCCAAGAAAAGAGGTTTAGGCATCACTACATATCCTACTATGGAAAGAATAATGTCGGATGTTATCCCTGGATAAAGATAATTCTTATTTTGGACATAATATTGACTGTTCATGGGTTCATATAATCGTAAATTCATAGAGATCTATCTAATGTGTAGTGAGTAGTTAGTGAGATGGGGATTCTCATAAAATTTATTGTCAACCAGTGTGGAGATCGTCCATTATTTTAATTTTTTGTGATAAAAACCTATTCTGTATATCTTAACATCACGTGGTTAGGATGTGATATGTCGTAAATAATATCATCATTCTATAATGTTGATCACCACACAATTTAAAATCATGTGGAAAGGGCGTTCTCTGGGCAATTTAACGACATGTGTTTATAAAAAATGATTATCTATAGTTTAATGTTTTAGTGCTAGGAAAAGATTCTTGATGACAACTATACAATGTTTTTCTTGAAAAACCTCATGTTTGTGAGGGGTATGACATGTTTCACTCCATTGTGTCCAATGAGTATGATTCATTTTGATATACCATTTTTATGATATAAATCCCTTCCATTTTGTGTTCTAGCTTTGGAAGATTAATCCTTAGTATCATTGGGGTTATGAGATCCAACACCCCTCTTCCATAGAGGACTGAATGGAGGGGGAATTTTTATTAAAGTCTCCTTCCATCTAATTTTGATGGACTTCAAGTTTTTGATATATACAAAACCTGTTACTATGAAGACATACAATCTCATTCATATTATGTTATGATTCCTGATAATTTTAGTGCTTTCCAAAAATAGCTATTTATAGTGATGTAAAATAGAATTATAAGGGAAATAATCCCTCAGTCCCATACACAAATGAGTATGAAATTTCTTATGTAATAGTTCTTGTTGTGGCATAGTCGGCCCATAATTCATGTAGGAGTCTTTTTGAATAGGTATTCTTATGTTTATTCACAATCTTATGGATTATGATTCAAAATGCCTTATTGAAGGACACAATTTTTCATTTGCTACTTCATGATATCAGGATGGGTGATTTAACTCAATGTTGTACTCCTACTATAAATTCTTGAACTATATTGAACAAAATTTTCTTTCATTGTTCATCCATATTGTCGAAATGACCCCGAACCAAGTTAATATATAAGATGTTATGAATTTTAGGATATTCTAGATTATAAATTCCTTGTGGGGTATTTCTTTATAATATTTAGAAAAGAGTTAGATATCAGAAAGAATGATTTATCATCTTAGCTATGTTTGGGGGATATGAACCCACAATATCTATTCTCTAAATGTCAAATGGATTTGAAAATTTGGTTTATGTTGTACATTTTCAGGATAAAGGAATACATTTTTTGGATCTAGCTTAGATAACAATTCATGTTGCATTTCACATAGTCCAATATCATGATTTTCTAGTAACAAACCAATCTCTTAATTTGGTGTGAGATCCTATTGACCGACTGAAAATTACAATAGGATCCTTCATATAATTCTTCTATATCTATGTGAATCTCTCATTATTCTATGCATATGAGGATGATTACATCAATGAATCTCTTGTATAGTTGTTTTTCCCCATTTGGGAAATCTCATTGCGTATTGTTTGTGGTATGTGTCTGAATCTATTCCCCTATATGTTATTATATTAGGATAATTATTGTTTGGATATAACAAAATATGGTCTCCATTCATTCGAGGGTGGATATCAGTTCATTGTGCTCATGTGTGGTTACGACTAGGTTCATTGCTTCTATATTAAAAATCAAATCTATGGGAACATTTTATGCTGTGTGATTTGGAATATTTCTTTTTCCTAATGAGGGCCCTCTAGAATTACGGATACATTATCCAACACATTGATGTGAGAATTTTGTGATTGAGGATGATGATTTAATGTGGGTTCAAAAAGGATTTTTTCAATTAACCCCTTGAAGTTGCCATCAAGAGGGGTAAATAATCATATTATTTAATATTCATCATTGATCTTATTTATCACAAATTATGAATCCAATTTTATATTTATGTAGGCTATTTTTAGTTTTATATATATTTATAACCCAGTGATGATGGAATGGTATTCATCTTCATTGTTCATTTAGCCCGAGGAAAATGAGAATGAGTTGGAAATTTTTTCTTTTTATAGAGAACCAAATAAAATCAGTAAGAAAGCATGTTTGATATTTGAATTTTCCATTCTACATTTGATAGGTAATCATGAGTAAGTATAAAAATACATCTCCCTTGTTAGGGAGTGTCATGGTCATATAAACCCTACACATCTAGGATCTCAATGTCTACTAGTGTAATTTCTAAGGTAGTATGTGATGAAAGGAAATTTTTCATGGCTTTCCCTTTCACAAAATCTTATTAAACGAACTGGATATATTTTTGTTTTAGAATGGAATAGCATGAGTCCAGATTCCATGTAGTCATGGGATGATGAAGCACATACATGATTGGATCAATATCAAAGACTATATACACTTTGTGGTACTTTATGTACTACCTTAGATTCTATACTACAATTATGATCTTAAGGGGGTTCTTCTTAACATTTCAGTATCATGTATCAGTTCATAGAATTGTAATGATAATGTATTAGATACTATTCTCACTCACCTCAATTTTATTGTATCAAAGTAGAATTCCATGTGGAAGTTCCATCGTGACCACATATAAAATGTGTGTCTTACAATCCACTAACAGAATCTGGAATATTGGGTGCATTAGATATTTCATTATAATTTTTAATCCATCTAAAAAGTCTCCATCCCACTAATATGAGATCCCCTTATTCATTATCCTATTGAAAGGGTGAGAGATTTTGGCCAACATGTATATAAAACAATTTATGTATGAGAAGTTCCATTGGAATCTGCTAAGTTCATTGAGATTTATAGTGGGTGAAATTTATAAAATAGTAATAGTCTATTCTAGGTCAACCTCAATTCTATGGTGGAATGATAAAAATCTATGAAACATCACTTTTGTTACTCATAAATTGAATTTTAGTTTATCCATATTCATAATATGATGTCTCATAATGCAAATGATTATTTGAAGATCCGTTAAGTGGTCACATCCTTTCTAGTATTTGACAAACAGTTCATTGACATAACATTGGGTTGTCCTTCCAAGAAATTTCTTAAAGAAATGATTCATGTAATTCTGATATGTTTTGAAATCTTAATTAAGAAAAAGGGTGTGAACTGATAGAAAAAATATACGATGGGGTGATATCATGGTATTGGATTTTTCATCTTCATGGCATATTTTTTCAGATTGCAACATAAATTACCATCCATGAGGAAAGGGCCATGGAAGCCATCATTTCCACCAATCAAGATTTATATTATTGGTAATGGGAATTATTACAATGGTAAATGTTGATAAAGGTATCTTCAATATATGAAAAATCTAATCTACCAATTCATTTTCATGACGGGGATGATATTGGCAATACATTTTTGGTATTTCACTTCTCATACAAGGTCGAGTTTGGTCAAACATCCATCATTGCATCTATATTCTTAGAATGAGAGGGGTAGATGTTATTGGATACCATATTAAATCCTATATGGTCATCAAGTAAACTGAGATTGTGTGTATCAGCATCTTCATTCATTCTTGTAATTCTAGTGTAGTTTTAAGAGAACACATATTGGTGTTTATTTGGAAATTCAATGTACAACTCATTCACATTAAGGGGTATGGTGACACTAATCTATTTAGGATGTGAGTTCTCTTATCTTTAAAAATTCACCTTCCAAATATCATCAATTTCCGTGGACATGCCTTCCTTGAATACAAGATGGGTGTTTTTATGTTCATCTTCCTCTTCATCCACCTCGGAGTCTATGGAGGCATTCCCAGACAGAGTCGAAAATATAGATGAATAACTTTCACTGTATAGTTGAGATAGGTCCTAAGAAAATACATCACCATCCCCTTATACTAATCCCATTTTAGAGATATTATACAGCTGATTGTCTTTTAAAATGTCACTAGTGATATAAGGGTCATGGACAATTGAGACCTGATCTATTACCACAACTAGATTCTTAGGGAGCTCATAGTCATTGTCTAGAATACTCGAGTTATTTTTTATGGGTAGACACCAATCCATTGGGGGTTTTAACCTATATATCATCATCCACCACTAGTTTTCTTACATCCCTTTAAAAAAACCCACCATAACATATGTGTTTTCATAATTATAAGAGCAAGATCTATCACCATGTAGTATGTCGATCATTCCATCGATGGAGTATTTCAGAAACTGATAGAATATTGAATCTACCCCCATGTTGCTATGGAGATATGGCCTTCAATGTAAAACATTATAAGTGGGTTATTGATGAATTACCATAATCTCTGCATCAGATATGAGATCTTCAAACTATGAAATGATTTTATCTTCTTGATAGGTCTTTTCTAACACTTATCATAACCAATAATGGATAGATTTGTGGGATGAAAATCCAATTCAATATATCCCACAAATTAGATGGTTCCAATTGATATGATTTTGATCTTGGAACCATTATAACTCATATTCCATTAGATATCAACATTATCAAATCTAATCAATAAATATAGGGGTCTAATGTGTCCCTAGATGACCTCTTGTTAATCTCGTTCTGTGAATGAGATGTTGACATGAAATTCTGCCTGATTTTTATACAATTGATAATCCTCAGTTGTTGTGAATTTTTTCTTGAACTCTTATTGGATCGAGGATTCTTAAATTAGTGGCTTCCTGAGTTACTTTTAAATATGGAGCTCATCCATTATTCACAGTCTGTCCTGTACAATTTCCAACTACTTTAAAATGAAATAATTTTGTTCCAAAGGGTGACACAACATGAGGTGAGGTTTCTCCTTTACATGCTACTCAATAATTGGGGAATTTGAGGTTTATAGTCCTAGTGTTGGTCATAGGTCATGGGACCATCTACTATCAATGGTATGTGTCAGGATGACCTTCCCCATTGATAGGGATGATCATATAAGTGTACCCCCACCTGGTATTCATGCAAGAAAACTAGACAGAGATGACCAATGAATGCTTTAGAGACACCTCCAGGTCCCTTTTTGGTATTCTTATTTGCTTTCCCATGGGTCTTATCTTCATATATGTCCTTTATGGGGATGCGATTGAAATATAGGGTTTGACCATGCTCGTGTTATCCTACGTACACTCATTTAGTACACATTTGGCCTTAAATTCCCCAATTTGATGTGGGAAACTCATATTTGGAGGCATATTCATCATTATATAAGGGTTCATTAATGTATACTACATTGAAAAAACCAAATTTGAGCATATAATCTGATGATGGTTTTGTTTGGTACGTAGTGCACATTCTATTTCTGTTGCAGGGAAGAAGTGTATAAGAGTTATTGATTTCTTTGGAGAAGAATGTCAATATTTATTTTTTATCACTTCCTCAGTCTGATGATTATGTCTTACATTTAGATACATATCTGACACCACCATATTTGGTGGAAGAACTGACACTTGTTTGTGAAGCTGTGCATTCTGGGTGGCATGATCTCAATAGACTATTTTTCATGTCATCCAACTATTGAAATTTTATCCATTCCAAGATGAAACATTTTTCAAATCACCCAAATCTTCAGACTATGATGTTATTATGTATACCACAAACACTAAAGTCCTATCTAACACAACTTATCCATAATATACCATGCTTTGATGGAAATATATTATGACTACTTATTCCAATAGGTTATGACCCAGCTTTTTATAGAAAGGGACAATGTCAGGTTAGTCGATGAGGCTGACCACATTAGGATTCCTAGGATTTTGTAAATTGAGAAGGCTTTTATCTCCATATTTAATGAAATAACAGGTTACTTATTCAACTCATGAGTATGTTTAATTTTTTAGTTCCCCAAATCCCAGGATTCTATGATTTCACTATGCTTCAATATGATGGTGATTTTCTTGTCGTTGATAATCAGTAAGAGGTGATGGGTGGTTTGGGAACATCCTAGGTTATTGAGTATGAAATTATAATGGTTTGGTGGGAAAAGTGGCAGATTTTAAATTATCTATCTGTTTCCCCTTTGTTGAAGTCGTGAGTAAATATTTTTATTTTCTTTACTAAATGGAATCTTTCGAAGTTATAGATTTCTCTAATTTCACATGGAACCCACCAAAATACTTAATTGGGATTAGAGTTGTATATAAACATCATTGATATTTTCTACAGGGAGTTACAACAATTTTGACAACATGATTTGGAGGCTAATTGGTTAGGATAAATCCCTGAATTGGCTATGAAATTATTCACCATCTCATTTTTTTTATTACATTCATTTTTTTATTTAATGTTGTCGTATTCCTAAGTATGGAGATGAAATGGTAATGTAATTTATGATGATGGTCTTCCCATAATGTGAAGGATCTGGCTAGAAGGTTGTTATATGAAATGAAGGATATCCCTATTAGAGTCTATACCAATCACCATAATTTGGTTGCATCCTTCTAATCTTGGGTTCCCCTCATTAGCCCACATCATAATACAAATTGGGATAGAATCTATTAGGGGTCTCTCACACTGTCAAAGGTAGAGAATGTAAGGTTGATGAAATTGGTTGGGGGGATGTTTCATCCTCCCTTTCATTATATGGATTCTTATTTGGATTAATATGTTTTTTTCTACATTCCATGGATTCCATTTGAGCATCTAGGGACTCGATGATGTTGAGTAATTCTATAGGTACTTATATTTGGTTCATATCCCATCTACATGGAGTGTGATGGTCTTGTTTTGGTGGCCCTATTTTTATCTCCCATTGATTCTCAATTTTTACAATGACTGAATTACTACCTTAGGGAGGGATATGATATCATCATAATGGTGGAAAGTCTTGATCATTTTTTGATTCCTCATTTTTATAAACCAAATTTCTGGATCTAGAGCATGTATGATGCTTGGTTACTAATTTTGGTTAAATATTATCCCTTTCTAAATTTATGGGAGGAGGGATATTCAACACTCTTAAAATATATCTCCTAGTCATAATATTTCCCCTAGTTAGTTCCATATAGTGTTATTTGATACTTTGTTCCCATTCTCAAGTTGATCCATTCGTTCCTCTATGGAAGGGAATTTGACTCACTGGGGCGATGATTAGGACATATCCACACAATTCCCATTATCTTTGTTATTTTTTCACCATAGAAGAAGAATCTAGATATTTGGGGTACAATATTTTGGATAATTCTAAGGTTTTAGGTGCATTCATCCTCAATTAGATCATCCTAATCACCTTCTTCTCAGGGTAAATTTTCAATGTTTTTCCCATCTTTATTTACATCACGATCTATATTTTCTTTTGTGTTGATAGTGATGAAATTTATAGAGTTTTATCAAGAAATTTTTGTTGTCTCATTACTTTCAACATAGCATGAGGATTATACACTACCTATATTAGAGTCATTTCTTATACCCTTGGCCATATTTGGCTTTTTTTGGATTGTCACTCTAGTGGGGTCTATTAGTTTTCACCATACACTACTCACATGTCGACATATGATTAATAAAATTGATGGAGATTTCAATTGTGATCTATGAATGGGTCCTAAATAGTAGATATTTTTCTTATATTGGGAGGAACAGATGAGATGAAAAATGTTGATATGTACCTCACAACATAGGGAAGACTTATTTTCTCTCTAGTGATAATGGTGATGAAAATACCTCTAGCCATTCAGGTGGGGGGGGGGGGGGTATTCAAATCCAAAATTGGAATTGATTGATCACATTTCTGAAGACATGATTCTTCTAGATAAGGATCAGATGATTCCTATAATGTGCATTAAGATATAAATTTCCCCATCCCAATGAATTGAGGTTGATTTATAAACACCATTTATATCCTCAGGACCCTCTCATGAGATGATAATCATAGAAATGGTGACAGAGGTAATTATTTTCCTTGCCTAATGGGCTAGGGTTTTATTGAAAATACTACCAATATGTTTTGAATGATCTTGGAAATTGATGATTCGAGGAGTGGAGGAAGTGATAGATATTCCCCCAACTTGACAGTATGGATTCACTATTGGAAAACTATTATGTTAGTTAGAAATACAGCCTATTTAATGTGGAAAAATGGTAATCATATTATATCATGGTACAATGGAATCCCATTATAGGAGTTAGTTTATCTAGGATGATGTTGGATTGACTAAGACCTTGTATTTTCTGTTTGAAATGTATTATCGTTACAGTGATGGGACCAGCTTAAAAACCGTTTTTATATCCTATTGTCCCATTTATGATGTCTTGGTACGATTGATGTGGGATAATTTCATTGTAGTGAAATAATGGCATGAGTATTACATGATCACATGATTTTGTTAGGGTCTATGAAATTATAGCACACTGTCTCTGAGGGGTTATTCTATTCCAGGGGTCTACTAATGTGTTACACTTTATATTTTCCCCATACCCATATATGAATACTTGATGTGGCTTTGGATATCACTTAATGTGGATTTGTGGTGAAATTGCATAATGAATTTTACAGATTTGTGTTGTTCTTTTCCTCTTTTTGATAATAGTCTATAGATATAGAAGCCAAGTGTAACTAAAAATAGTGCATCTTGATGGTCTGAAGATGAACATTGTATCCTGGACAAGGTAGGGTTATAATCTTCTATTTTTGACAATAGTATGACATATATTTTCATATAAAATTTATAAACTCCTTCTATATCTCATATGAGATCTCATAGTCCTATGTGGAAAGAGTCCAAAATAGAATGGCGTTGTTTTTTCTAGATAAAACTCTCAATATATAATTGATATATTCTACCTCATCATTCTTACACGCCTCCATCCAATCAGACAAAAAAGGTTCATCTTGGGGTCACCTGCTAACCAGATAGTAGTGTTGTAAAATATTGATGTGGAAATTTATATAGATGAACTTGCCATTTCATAAACCTCTTTGTACGAATGAGTCTAAATATTGATCACTTATATATATAGAGGTTTCTAGGAAATAGGAGTATTTATTTATTAGTGGAATATATTATTATGTGTAGGTTGACCATGGTGGATGTTAGGAGTAGAGTCCCTCCAATCCATATCCATAATACCACGAGGAGGACTACCATAGAAATGATTGTATTCTACATTGAATGAAGAGTTAACAAACCCTTTAGGTGTAGATAATGTGTCTCAAAAAACCTCAAGGACATAGGTATTGAAATTATTAGTGGCATTATCCTTGTTTTTCTTCATGGGATGAATTTTCAGCATGTATTTTGGAATTTTTTAGGGATTTGATCCTACATTATAAAGTTTTCGAAACTTTTTTTATAGCATTCTGGTGCCATAGCAGTATGAACTCACTTCTAAGATGATTTACGGATAAGACAATGAGATTCTTTATATTTGACTAGAATATGAGCTTATCTCAAGGCATGTTCCACTATAACATTGTGAGCTTCAGTCAGAAAATAAGTATAAGTCTGATCCCAAGTATTTGGAAAATTCCATTGGTCATTAGTGGATGAGATATCAACATTTTTGAGGCATTATCTACACCAACTTGGTGAGCCCCCACTGAAAATGGAAGAAATTCCCATTACAAATAAAAATACCCCATCTAAATATACTATCAGATATATGGAATGAGATAAGGGATATGAGCCTCCTCTTTCCTTGACTTGGAAGGATGTTGTTGTAGTATTTCATTAGAGGATGTTGGAATATGAATCTAGATTACTTAAACTATTGTAATATGATGTGTCATCTCACAAACAAGAATATGATCCCTACATGAGGCATGTTCCATTATAACATGGTGATACATGTCTAGAACGAGGTTAATGGTCAAGAACATTGAAATTTGGAATATTTCATTGGACTTTTCAACATGATTATGAAAATATTACATGTAATACTCCCCTATCACTTTTTGAGACTTGAACAGAATGGGGATATGATCCCAATCCTAGGTCTTTGGAATTTTCTTTCAAACTTTTGGACAAGCATGTTCCACTTTCCCAAGGTATATACTTTACTCACCTAGTGAGCCTTAGTTGGTATAGGAATATAAGCCTAATATAATTCCACCTAGTTTAAATGAATATGTTGATAATAATCCTTGATTATGAATGAGTGTGTGATTTCATCAGAGAAACAACTTGTTCATAATTATTTGAGTGTTTTGTTACTGTAGTTGTAGGGACAGGAATATTAGAATTTCACTACATCTGTAAAAATTATGGATAATTATAGTATAGTTATTTATCTTTTTCTACAATTTAATTCCATTTTAATACTATTCATAGGGATATAAGCATACATATTGTATTTTTATACTATATACTGTATGATTTATTAAATTTAAATATTGATATGATCCCAATTATTTCCTACTTATGCCACATGAATATAACAATATTCATCATGAATGGGGGTAGTGATATGTGAATCCCCATGCCTTCTGTACAAATTTGACCACATTCATGCTTCTTATGAGAAGGGATATGGACCTACTTCCTAGATACTACTAGAAAATGATGTTATACATCACTACAAGAAGTTGGGATATCATCCCAATCAATATTATCCAAATCATTATAAACTTTAAGAGTCTTTGTTGTTTCCTGTTCATGGGTGATAGAGGTGGAAGTATACTAGATGGTACCATTAGAAGGAATCTTAAGGGAACTAATGTGATGATATGAGAAATATAGGTCGATTGGAGACCAACTATGTGGCCCTTGAATCAAAAGGGATTCGTAATTGAATCCCTAATCAACCTTCATCCGATATTGAAGGGGATAATTGTCTCACATTAGGAATAAACTTTCTAAGAGGTAGGATGTGGCAACGAGGGCCACTATATATGCTGCCACTTTCTTTGGATGGTTTGTCTCATTAGTTTTAGTACATGAAGACCCTAATAGTCATCCTGGATGGTTTGATCATAACATGATAATATTGTTCTAGCAATATTCATTTGTAAAACTATGAAAATTACATTTGGTAGGGGAGGTCATTCTAAAGGCTGCAAGGGTTATAGTTGCGGCTAATTTTTCTTGAAAGGTCATTGGATGAAGACATATCGTATCTGGGTTTTGATTTTCAAAGAAGTGTCTATAATCATGAAGAAGAAAAATTTAACTGATCATTGAACTATTTTAGGTATGATACATGTCCATCATATGTGAATGGGTAACATAATTTTTCTTTTATTCCTGATCTGGCCAATCTACTCATGTGGAAATAACAATTAAAGAATTTTATTATTTCATTAGAGGCCTAGATATAGAGTATTAGTACTAATATCTATTTCATTGTCGATAAATTATCTTTTAATTTGAGATATTCACATCAGGCTAACAATTTTTGTTTACTTAAGAAATGAAAACAAAATGGGCTAATGTCTAATATGCTAGCCTTTTTTATTTGATATATTCATGTTGGGTTCACCATTTCTATTTGACAATATTTTTTAGGGATAATTAACCACTCCAGTAATGTGATCTAAACGGTTCAATGATAACTGTGGAATCTATCCTTTTTATCATATGATTAATATTCCACAGTTAAATTATTTCTCATTTTGTATTCATTGGGAGTTTCAACAGTCTATCGTTTTTATCATACGAAGAATATTCCATAGTCTATCGTAGAAAATATTTTATGTTGGATAATGATATCATGAAAATGGCTGAGGCTTACACACTATGGTTTCCCTAAATAGTGGCTATTCATGATTCAAATTATGTAATTATTGTATATCCCTATGCCCATGTGAACTATGCTCAGAGTGAGAACCAAGGAATAACAAGTAATCATCCTCATTGCTTTTGGAAGAGGGCATTACATTCTAGGATATCCTATTGGATGATTAATATAAGGCATGTGTCTTTAGAAGGAAACCTACCAGTCCTAGTTATGGAAGCAAGCATAGTCATAATAGTTCAGTGATATCTCAATCCACCTATGGGTGAGGATAGATGATCATCTAATGAGAGATATTGGGTCTTGATGGTTGGAATATTAGATACATTAAGGGGAATACATAGATGAGTATGATTATTGGAGCTTGAGGATTTTTTAAGGATTCATACGTTTCTTGGTTACACGAGGAATGAGTGTCTTTGTAATTTATATTTATAGGTCTTGCACACAGATTTTTCAAATATATGCAGGACATATAATATTATTCTTTTGGTCAATCATTAAACAATGAGTATTCCATATCATGGGAGAATCATTTGAGTAATATAATATGATCATTAAAACTAACTTGTCCCACAATAGCTATGATATGTGTGAGAAACAAGGGATAACATCTAATCAATCTCATAACCCATGGATGTAGGGATTATGAACATGGAAAAACATTTGATGGTTTGATAGAGAGCTCAACCAATAAGAATGAATCCTATATATAATATTTTTGGAACAAATTAGTGTTCTATTAGTTCATTAATTTGGGGATTACACAATGACTATTCCTTTATATGTTGGATTGAAAAGGACATCATGTTAGGGGATTATTCCTGGGCCTCTTATGCATGTATTCCAAACATGTTTGATTTTATACCTTATATGCATTAATTTTCTACATGTCATGTGAGATAATATGTTCCTAAGAAAATTATCATGACCTGGTTGATTTTTTTGAGGTATTCCACATTATTATGTATGTATTGTATTAAGGTTATGGAATGTTCAAGGGTAAATTTTTCATAAGAAATTGCAGGACCCAGATGGATGATCCTGAAATCCATCTCAATATCATGGCTGACATGCCTAGAGGGAATCATATAATCAATGATAATTTCCCTATTATTATCATCAAAAATAGGTGACATGGTTTAATGGTGCTAATAGATTTATTGTGACATGTGTGGAAGGAGATACATGTCATGGATGACTTGTCTGAGTGTTATCCTATAATCAGGAAGACATGTCTGAATGACGTAACAAGATCTGGTTGACTTGTCTGATAGATGTCATGAAATTTGGAAGGCTTGTCTAAATGATTTTTCAAAATATAGTTTACATGTGTTAATTCTATATTATGAATCAGGATACATGAAATGATATATCTATATGATATGGGAAATATGTTTAGAGGCAATTACAAGGTCTGAATGGTGAGCCTAAAGGGTTTTGAGAGACTCAGTTGATATGCCCAGAAGGAACTATTTGACTTACTCTGACACATCAATGGTATGTCATCTGATCTAAAGACTATACCAAATGAGTCTAACGTGATATCAATGACACTTGTGGTTCTAGTTCATGATTTTTGTGTTTTATGTCAAGCGCATGAGGATGATCATATATGTTTTTTCATATGTCTCATATATTTTTTTTATTTTATATCCTCATAATTCATATGCCTTATATTTGATAAGTATTAGTTTTTATGTCTCTCATGGTGGATCGGGTTAGAAGGATTTACTTCTCATAACACACATGAAGTGCTTTACGTGTTCTATGAGAGATAATGTGATGTTCTTATACATGCCACATGATCTACTTAGGTGGTTTTCACGATTTTACCTCCTAGAAAACAGTTAAAATAATGTGATCATATACTTTAAAAAATATGATTACCTACACTTGGAAAGGGTGACATTTTTTAGGTCTCACATGATGAGGTGGATATCACACTAGGGATTCTTTGGTGCTTCAATAGGGTCATGGGTGCATCATTTGAGTTTTACAACTATAGAAGGCTCATATCTATTTCGTCATATTTCTTTATTTTATTTCAAAATGTTTTTGGGATCTCATTAGCATTCATGAATATTGTTAAAGACAATTAACCTACCCATTGATGATGCCTTTTGCAACCAAAAAATGTTAATTTTCTTATACGAGAGAATTGGATAAACACATTAATATGGATTTGGGATGGAGGATGAACACCATTCATCTTGGACATGTCCACAACCCTTCATGTTTTCAGGTTACATCCGAATAATCTTTCATGAGATAAGGTATTCATGTCGTTCGGATATTTTGGTGTCTTGTGAACCACATTGGTGTGTCATGTGATATTTATACTCACAAGAGGATCCCACAATTAATATATTTTTTCCTTATTTCAATTTTATGATTGGATGTTATTTCAAGAACCACATAAATGAAAATTTTTGAGACATGGGGGTACTCTCATGGTAGTAGTCATATGATTAGCAAGTGTCTTTGGATTCCTTTCAAATAACAAAGTGGTCTTGTCAAAAAAGAGTTTCATAGGATCATATAGTTGGATATGGGTCGCGCATTATCATTTTTCATGACCTTACTATGGTCATGAAAACATGTGTCCTATAGAGGTTCATGTGATCAATGTGATTTTTTCCAAATTCTTATTACTTTTCTTTTATGAGGAAATAATATCCATATTTAGTTATTTCATCCCTTGTGTGGTTTCTGATTCTCATTTGGAAGGTGTGATCAATTATAATTCATCGAAATAATATTATTTGAAATTCATTAAATTAATAGATATATCATATTTATCTATGTGAATGTAATATAGATGAACACATCATAAATTCTCCATTTATAAAATATTTTTTTATTTATAGTAACATTATTTACTAGTTGTTATTAAGATAATTTTTATCACATTTAAGGTAAAAAACTATAAAAAATGGAGTAAATTAAAAGGATAAAGTTTAATATGACATTAGGACATGACTAAATTTAAATGGATGATAAAATTAAAACCATATAATATCAAAAAATCTAATCCATTCCCATTTTGAGGCATTCAAAATGATAAATTAATTTATTATAAATCAATATTCAGTGAATTTTCAAAAACATCCCCTCACCATTATTATAAAGGGGAAAATCCTCCCAAATTAATCAAACCACATTGAAACTACTAGCTCAACCAAACCATGACCCATTCAATTTTCAATACACATAGATATGTTTATGATATTATCATATATCTAAAAGGCCATCCATCATGTCTTAAATAAAAGATCCAATGGATGTTCACTGAAGGAGAGGGAATATTTTGTACTGACTTTTTCATGTATACTTCTTTATATACTTCATTTTAATGTGTTTTTTCATTCTAAATTAATAACTCTAGTGTCATATATATGATTATAATTTATTATGACTATGGTACAACTATATTCCTCCTTTTATCCATCCTATAAAAAATAGAGGGACACCACATGGGTATGTGAGGTTTACCACCTCCGCAATGTGGTTTATGTAATTTTTTATCACTACATTACATGTATGTGAATTATGATAGAAATAAGGAATATATATGACAATAATAACATGATATTGATTCTATAAATATTAATATACCAATGTATTCCTTACCCTTTCACTATTAACGAAATGATATTGTTGCTCATGCGTACGTATGACCTACCATCTTCAAGACAAGACGTGATTTTCTTTCCATGTTCATAATTTTAGAATGAATATAAAAGGATATAACTAATATGTATGATATCTATTACATTAATATAATTATGGAGTAAATGATGCTATATCTTATGTATAAGAACCAGGATGAAAAAGAGAAGATATGCATAGGAAAAAGAAATTGTTGAGACTTAAAAACTAGTTAATAGTGAAATATTATTAATAATATAGTGATTGGATGAAATGGGAGGATCAAATATGATGTAATATGTCTGGATATTCTTTTGGTAAAATATAATAAATTTGTTTAATTAAATTTTAATTATTTTCAAGAACATTAACCTAATAAGAAGTGAAAGGTAATGTTTTCACATCTCACATTTACTTATTTAAGATAAATGCCTTATTCACCACTCATTTATTGTGTCTGGTGTATGTACTAACCCGTTTATTTATTTAGGGTCACCATTCATTGAAAATCATACTTCTCTTAATGGTCCATTTTTAAGAATTGTGACTATGATTATTTAATATCTCAATATATGGTGATTACATTTATTGTTGTTAGAATAACTAAAAAATAATATTAAACCCATATACTCTGATAAATACTTACATTCATTTATAAAGAATATCGATTCCTGAATTAAGTCAATCATTTAGATATTGGAATAATTCCTCAGGCTTGGTGTGATGGGTGGGACCCATCATTATATAACCACTCGATGCATAGACATGTCTCATGAGAGAAACAATTTGAACAAATTAATGGATTATTTGCTTATATATTAATCCATTTAGTGAAGGGTCTTAATGAACACGGTTCATATTCCAGATTCATTATTTCTAATAATTAGTCATTACCTTCATTAATCATTCAGTTATTATTATACTTGATAATTTCACTTTTAAAAAACAATGGATTAATTTAATTCAATGCTAATAGATTAAATAGAATATGTGATTATTTATTTACCAGGACATATATATATTTTTACTTATTTTATATGTTTAAGTTATTATTAATTCACGATTCCTCTATATGTAACCTTTATATTCAATTTGATAGCAACTTCTTATTTTTCTTTCTTTCCAAGTTTGTGAGGATGAAATATTTGAATAGGTTTCAAGGAAGTTTTTTACATTCATTTTTTATGTTCTGTATTTAATTTCTAATTTTTTAAATAAATAATGTATGTATCAAGTTTTTCAAGAGTGAAAAATGATTGATCAATGGTGATGTGATCTCTTGTATCTATTCTATTAAATTTAATTAAGGCACCTACTCTCGATTACTAGAAGCTAAGTATTTAAAATCTTATTCAAAACATATTGATATCAAATATCACATCGTGAAACATCATGTGAAAATTAATGATCTTCGGCAGGAATATGTTCCTACAAAATAAAAAGTTTCTTCTATTTTCACAGAATAATTACCATAGGGATCGTTTGTTAAAATGAAGTTGAATATGGGAATCCAACCTATATATATACAAAAATGTGGTATGTGTTTGTAACCCTCTCTCATATTGAATTTGAATAGTTTTTTCAATTGGGAGAACGTGAGGTTTCATTAATCAATCCAATGGTATATGCTAAAAAATTAAAGGAATAATGTATTTAGGGGGATCATTGGGTAATCTATAAAAACAAAATTTATGTTTCTGAACTATTCAAATAGTTTGTTGATGTATTTGTTGGAAAATATATTTATATGATGAAATTGTTTATGTAGAAATGAAAATTTATAAGTTCAAATGTGGCTTTGTAAGTTGGAATAGATGGACAACATTGTTTTTTATCATATTTTATTATTTCCTATAATGAGTCCACTTGCGTAGGATTATATTTTTTTAGTGATATATAAAATTAGTTTATAATTTTTAAGTGACTTATTAAACTTTTATGACAATGAAATCCAAAGGGAATAATTATTGTGAGAAAATTGGGTGGATGTTGGTTTTTAGAAGATAAAAGAATTTTCTAGTGTCTGTCTTGTATTTTTTAGAAATTAATTCATATTTTATGTTTTTTTTATTAGGAAAAAGTAGTAACACACTCATAATATTGGACACATATTTTATTTTGATATTCTATTATTTAAAGTATTCTTTTCAGAATAGATTCTTCGAGGAAACATTTTTTTCAATCACAAATGTTTTCCCAAGTTGAATGTCGCATCAATCCCTGAATGTCTTTAGGAATATTTTTCACATAATCTGATGGTGAATTTCTATAAAAAAACTTCTAAAAATCACGAGTTTACTAAAAACATATGACCCAATATTTGTGATGGAAAGAGGGAAAAAATGGGTTTGTAAAATTATATTTTGTGATTTTATTCCAATCATTATGGTCTAAAAATCATGAATGAGTCATGATACAAGAAGTAATTTTTGCAATAAAATTGATTATTAAGACAAATACTTCCAGTCACAGAACATCAGTTTGGGTTGTATTTGATGAATAATATTTTTAATGATATAATTTTGATTTTTTTGAATTTATTTATTTTAAAAGTTGTTGATGAACTGATCCATTGGACAGTCAGATTCATCAAATAAAACAGTCATTAGGATTAATAATTAGCTGCAAGAAATATAGAATAAATAATTCAATTCTATCATTAATCCATCAAACATGGTGTACCACTGATTCATCATAGGACATGGTGACACCAATACATCATAAAAATTGTTGGTACTATTATGGAGTCATATATAGAATTCTATCGAATGTAGATCAATATTTTTGAGTGATATAGATAATATAAATTTTTTATGTCGATCAGTACGATTTAGTTGTTGGTACTGATGAATCAAATGAAATATAAATAATGATCCATTTTATAAGATCAATAATTGGTCAATATGAATGTGTATAACATTGAATTCAACTATTTTTATCAAACTCAAATTTTTAGAGTGAGGAGTAAAAATGTTTTGTTTTTAGTTTTTTATGATAAAAATATATGAATTTTCTTCATTTGGGTCATGACTCCCTAGTCAAGGTGTGACATAGATGAATCAACAATGTCGGAATTTCATCTACTAATATTTTTAATGGTTTTGTAAAAAAAATTACGAAATAAAGAAAGGGGGTATAAATTAATGTTACTACTTAATAGTTGTTGGGATTATAATTATTTAGAAGTTGAAATGTTGTTAATGATTGAATGGATTCTATTGTTTAGAAGAAATGGAATCGGATTAAATCAATATAACATTCTCTCAATCATATTGAGGGACTAAGAATAAAAAAATTTTAAAACAATGAATTGATTGAAAATTTAAATAATGTTGAATATGTGAGATGATTTTAGAAGTTTCAATAATAACTCATAAGAGGTATGAATCCATGATAATTTTTCAAAAATTATGTTGAATATATTTTTGGAATTCAGATGTATGGAATTTTTGCGAGAGGGAATGCTAAATTGATTTTTATCATTTTTTTACTTCCAAGGAACCTATAAATAGATGTCAAAGTACAATGCACTATAACACTAGTCACATGAGAAAGATATATATAGTGCTGATTTTTTGAGTTTATAGAGGATGTGTTGCAGATTAATTTTTTATAACAATCATTTCAAGATAGAAGAAGTGTTTCAAAGATATTTGATAATGGATTTCTAGACAGAAATAAAAAATAGGTCTGACAGTTTAGGGGAAAGAAAAAATTGCAAATCAGAATAAATTTTGATGAAGGGAATCAAACTTGTTCCAGACATAGAAATTATGATATAAAATAGTGTGATCTATTAGATTGTTTTTTTATAAGTATTCCAATGAATTTATTTCTACCTACTATATTGAATTAAATTTATTTTTTTTGAAGAATTTTAAAATTGGATGTTGTTAAAGTATCATGTGGACATGTATGGAAACAATTAGTGAATGTTTTAAAACATATTATAAAATATTAGTTACATAATTTTTGTTATAATAAGTACATTCACTATTGTATTGATCATGGATCTACACAAATTTATTTTCATATACTATCAAGGAATCCATATTCTCATTGGGTAGTGAAACATTTAAATAATTATGTTCTTGTGGATGTGTGAATGTCTTGTTTTTAATAAAGTGATATATATTTTAGATGAAAAAAATGTTGTTATATAAGAAATTTATCCTAAATGAAAATTGATATAATTGATTCCCCCACTAATTCAGGTATTACATCGATCTGGGTGGTCCTTTTTAGTTGAGGTCCCCATGAGGCGACTATGTTGTATTGGTTATAGTTGTTTAACTGACTAATGTGTTTCATTTTAATACAATCCAGGAGGTATCATTTGTTGAATGTTTTTATAGGTTATATATTTTGATGATAACACATATTTTTCCTGTGTATAGGAGTACCATTCATTTTAAAGATATTCTATACATGTTCACTTTTTGAAGAGATTTAACAATACATTGTATACCCATGTATATATGATCAATATATATCATCATCATAGTAATGGGTAATATAGGAATACAATCTGCGTATTAAATGTATTTCAATGAGTATGTGCCAATGATTTTTGAAGTTAGTGGGATAGTCATGTTCCTCTAATGGGGTACTCCTATAACATTATTTTTCAGGTTACTTTACAGATAAAACTATTTTTGGTATTATATGGTTTTCCATTCTGATCACCCATATGATTGATAACGACATGTGAGTGTTTTATCATTTGGTTGAGTCTTGCGTAGTAGAATTAAAAGAATATATATTTCATTTAGTAGTGATTAGTGACCTGTCATAGAATAAAATGAACATATATTGATAAATGGTCTCATCATTTATAGCTTCATGTGAATGGAAGGGTATTGGTGAGAGTGGCACCATGATTTTGACATAAGTGAATACAAAGGAAGAAGAACTTGGAATCCATATTTTTTGGGCTATTTGAGTCTATCAACATTATTTTTGGAGTCATATACTAATTATAAGTCCCTCAAATATTTCATTCCATGCTTCATGTAGTCCATTTTTCACTTCTTCATAGCTTTTATCCTGACCCTTCACATATGGTAAACATCGATGAAATCAATCATGTAGAATATTCAATTTTCGATGAATGGATAGTTCACAAGTTGAATAAACTATGAAACTATTCATTGGAATATGGCTTTAGAGTTATGTGTGCATTGGTATTATAAGATATCATTTTGTGATGTGGTTTTGAGAGTCATATATACAAACTTAACTGAGATTTCATTTTTAAATGATGTTTGGTTATGTAACTCAGGGATTAGTTATTATTTGGTGTGGAATTGTGTATCATACAACATATGAAAATATATGATTATATTTTAATTATTTATGAAGAAATATTTTTCATATAAATTGTGAACTATTTAGGGGGGGTTTGTTGTGTCTTATGGATGTGATTACTTATTACACCTTCATCTAATGAAATCAGGGTAAATTATAAGGACCCAGTCATAAAACCTTACATAATCATGGATTAAATGAATAATTTACATTGAGGATCTTTTTGGGTTTATAGTTTTAGAGAATTAGTCTATAACTGTTACATTAGAACTCATAAATTACAAAGTAGACACTTCTACTCAGTTTCTATTTTTTTCAAAAAAAAATATTGAATAAAGGGCTATGTCTAGTTCCATGTTTTAGACAACATGACATTTTCTTTGATCCCATCCTTAACCCTATTCATCTTAAAGTCATGTGAAAAACTTTTCAAAACATGGGATGAGCATAGAAAGCTCGGTATGGGATACAAAACAAATAATGAAAACCTTATTTCATCAATACATACATAAAATATGCTCTTTAATTTACCTCATGAAATCATATGATTTACGAATAATAGATAGTAATCAAAAATAAAAAAGGAAACATGTTGCATCCAAAACATACTTACGTTGTAGCTTTCACAGCTACATAGGGAGATATATTTGGAATAACCATAACAGTATATTCCCTAAATCACTTTGGAAAAACATTCATGTTTACCTTTTTCATGTTATCCAATGCATTAGAGATCTATCTCGGGTTCACCCACCCAAGGATTATCATGTAACCACCCGCATATGTATACAATGCCCAAGAACCCTAATATATTCATAACACATAAAACAAATATAAAAGAAATATAACATTTCCACATTTCAATCAAAATTTATAATTTATATATATTTACATAACAAATACATTATCAGATATTTTTTTAATAACAAAATACATAAAAGTGTATATGGTATTTATATTCCATTTAAAAACACTAAAGCTTGTAAAGGAAGAAAAAAATCAAATAATTCTCGTTGATGAAAAAAAGGTTGATGTCATCGCTTATGTAAAAAAGAAACATTATTTTCTTGGTTTAGTAAAATGCCTTATTAGGAAAGATACATTTTGAATGAAATGAAAATTCAAAGGTGTTTATACACCGTATAATATAATGTTGGGTATAAAACAAAATATTCCTCAATGAAAGATGATTAAGACAAACTCCCTTACCTCATGTCCGACATGACCTATTCGGTCATTAATCTCCTAAAAAATATAGTATGTTAGGTAATTATATCATTAAAATGGTTGAGGCTTACACACCAAGGTTTCCCTAAATGGTGGAGATTCGCGATTCAAATTATGTAATTAGTCCATCCCCCTATGCCCATGTGATCTATGCTCAGTGTGAGAAACAAGGAATAACAAGTAATCATCCTCATTGCATTTGGAAGAGGGAATTACATTCAGGATTTCCTATTGTTTGATTAATATAAGGCATGAGTCTTTGGGAGGGAACCTACAAATCATAATTATTGAAGCAAGCGTAGTCATAATAGTTCAGTGATCTCTCAATCCTCCTATGCGGTGAAGAAAGATGATCATCCTATGAGAGATATTGGGTCTTGATGGTTGGAATAATAGATACATGGAGGGGAATACATAGATGAGTATGATTATTTTATCTTTAGGATTTTGTAAGGATTCATATGTTTCTTGATTATGGTAGGAATTAGTGTCTTTCTAATTTATATTTATGGGGCTTGCACACTGATTTTTCCCATATATGCAGGACATATCATATTATTCTTTTGATCGGTCATTACACAATGAGTATTCGCTATTATGGGAGAATCATGTGAGTAAAATAATATGTTCATTAAAACTAATTTGTCCCACAATAGCTATGATATATGTGAGAAATAATGGATAACATCTAATCACTCTCACAACCCATGGATGTACGACTTATGCACATGGAAATATCTTTAATGGTTTCATAGAGAGGTCAGGCATTAAAAATGCATCCTATATTTAATATTTTTGAAACGAATAAGGGTTATATTAGTTCATTAATTAGGGGATTACACAATGACTATTCCATTTTATATAGGGTTGAAAAGTTAATCATGTTAGGGGATTATTTCATGGCCTCTTCTGCATGTCTTCCTAACATGTGTTGATTTTAAACCTTACTAGAATTAATTTTCTACATGTCATGTCAGATAATATGTTCTTAAGAAAAATATCATGACCTGTTTCAATTTTTGGATGTATTCCACATAATACAGATGTATTTTATTAAGGTTATATAATGTTCAAGGGTAAATTTTTCGGAAGAAATTGCAAGACCAGGATGGGTGATCCTGGAATCCATCTTAATATCTAGGTTAACATGCCTAGAGGGAATCATATAATCAAGGATAGTCTCTCTATTGTTATCATGAAACCTATGTGACATGCTTTAATGGTGATATGAGATTTGTTGTGACATGTGTGGAGGGAGATACAAGTCAAGGATGACTTGTCTGAGTGTTATCCTAAAATCAGGAAGATATGTCCAAAGGGCGTCACAAGATCTGGTTGACTTGTCTGATAGATGTCATGAAATATGGAAGGCTTTTCTAAAGGATTTTTCAAAATATAGTTTAAATGTTTTAATTCCATATTGAGAATCAAGATACATGAACTGATGTATCTATATGATATGGGGCATATGTCTAGAGGCCATATCAATGTGTGAATGGGGAGCCTATAGGGTTTTGAGGGACTTGGTTGACATGCCCAGAAGGAAATATTTGACTCAATCTGACACATCAATGGTATGTCATCTGATCTAAAGACTATACCAAATGAGTCTAAGGTGCTATCAATGACACTTTTGGTGCTAGTTTATGACTTTTGTGTTTTATGTCAAGCGCACAAGGATCATCGTATATGTTTTTTTTCAAATGTATCATGTATTTTTATTATCTTCTATCCTCTTATTTCATATGCCTTATATTTGATTAGAATTAGTTTTTTATGTCTCTCATGCTGGATTAGGTTGGAATTATTTACTTCTTATAACACACATGAAGTGATTTACGTGATCTCTGAGAGATCTTGTGATGTTCCTATACATGACACATGATCTACTTAGGTGGTTTTATAGATTTTACCTCCTAGAAAACACTTAAAATAATGTGATCATACACTTCAAGAAATTTTATTCCCTACACCTTGAAAGGGTGAAATATCAGTTTGGTGTCACATGTTGAGGTGGATATCACATTTGGGATTCTTTGGTGCTTCAAGAGGTTCATGGGTGCATCATTTGAGTTTTACAACAACAGAAGTCTCGTATCTATTCCCTCTTATTTCATTATTTTATTTCAAAGTGTTCTTATGATATCATTAGCTTTCATGACTATTGTCAAAGACAATCAACCTACCCATTGATGATTCCTTTTTCAACCAAAAAATGTTAATTTTGTTATATGAGAGCATTTTATGGAAAAACACATTTATATGGATTTAGGGATGGAGGATGAACTCCATTCATCTTGGACATGTCCATAAACCTTTACGTTTTCAGGGTTTCATGCCAATGATCTTTCATGAGATAAGGTATACATGTCGTTGGGAGATTTTGGTGTCTTCTGAACCACATTGGTGTGTCATGTGATATTAATATCCTCAAGAGGCTCCCAAAATTCATATTTTTTTCCATATTTCAATTTGATGTTTGGATGTTATTTCAAGAACCTAATAAATGACAATTTACGTGACATGGGGGTTCTCTCCTGGTAGTAGTAACATGATCAGTGAGTGTCTTCGAATTCCTTCACAATAACAAAAGTGGTCTTGTCAAAAAAGAGTTTCATTGGATCCTTTAGTTTGCCATGGGTCACACATTATCATTTTTCTTGACCTTACGATGGTCATGAAATCATGTGTCTTATAGAGGTTCTTGTGATCCATGTTATTTTTTCCAAATTCTTATTCATTTTCCTTTCAGAGGAAATAATATCCATATTTAGTTATTTCATCCCTTATGGGGGTTCTGATTCTCATTTGGAAGGTGTCATAAATAATAATTTATCAAAATAATATTATATAAAATTCATTAAATTAAAAGAATTATTATATTTATCTATGTGAATGTAATATAGATGAACACATCATAAATGCTCCATTTATAAAGTATTTGTTTATTTATAGTAACATTATTTACCAGTTGTGATTAAGATAGTATTTATCACATTTAAGGTAAAAAACTTTTAAAAATAGAGTAAATTAAAAAGCTAAACATTAAAATTACATTAGGACATGACTAAATTTAGTTGGATGATAAACATACAACCATCTAATATCATTACATCTAATCCATTACAATTTTGAGGCGTTCAAAATGATAAATTAATTTATTATAAATTAATATTTAGTGAATTTTCAAAAAGATCCACTCACCATAATTATAAAGGGTAAAATCATCCCTACTTAATCACACAAAATTGAAACTATTATCTCAACCAAACCCTGCCCCATTCTATTTTCAATATACTTAGATATGTTTATGAGATTATCATCTTTCTAAAAGTCTATCCATCATGACTTAAATAGGCTATCTAATGGATGTTCACCGAAGGAGAGGTTATATTCTATACTGACTTTCCCATGTATACTTCTTTATATACTTCATCTTAATGTGTTTTTTCATTATAAATTAATAACTCTAGTGTCATATATATGATTATATTTTATTATTACTATGGTACAACTATATTCCACCTTTTATCCATCTTATAAAAAATGAATTGACACCACCTGGGTATTTGAGGTTTACCATCTCCGTAATGCGGTTTAGGTAATTTTTGATCACTAAATTACTTTTATGGGAATAATGATAGAAATAAGGAATATATATGATAATAATAACATGATATTGATTCTATAAAAATTAATATACAAATCTATTACTTACCCTTTCACTACTAACGAAATGATATTGTTGATAATGCATACGTATGACCTAACATCTTCAAGACATGATGTGGTTCTCTTTCAATGTTTATAATTTAATAATTAATATAAAAAATATAATTAATATGTACGATATCTATGAAATTAATATAATTATAGAGGCAATGAAACTATATCTTATGCATAAAAACCAGGATGAACAAGACAAGACATGCATAGGAAAAAGAAATAGTTGAAAACCAAAAATTGGTTAATAGTGAAATATTGTTAATAAATGAGTGATAAGATGAAATGGGAGGATCAAATATGATGTAATATGTTTGAATATTCTTTTAGTAAAAAATAATAAATTTATATAATTCAATTTTAATTATGTTCATGATCATTAAACTAATGATAAGTGAAATTTAATGGTTTCACATATCACTTTTACTTATGTAAGATACATGCCATATTCACCCCTTTTGTATTGTGTTTGGTGTATTTACTAACCAATTTATTTATTTAGGGTCACCATTCCTTGAAAATTGTACTTCTCTTAATGGCCAATTTTTTTGAATTGTTACTATGATAATTTCATAACTTAACATATGGTGATTACATTTAATGTTATTAGAATAACTAAAAATTAAAATTAAACAACTATACTCTGTTCAATATATCTATTCATTTATAAGTCATATCGATTCCTGAATTAAGTCGATCATTTAGATATATGGACAATTCATCAAACTTGTTGTGATGGGTGGGACCCATCATTATATGACCCTTCGATGCATCAACATGTCTCATGAGATAAAAAAGTTGAACAAATTAAAGGATTCTTTGCTTATATATTAATCCATTTAGTGAAGGGTCTTAATGGAAATAGGTCATGTTCCAGAAACTTTATTTCTAATAATTAGTCATTACCTTTATTAATCATTATGTTATTATTATCATTAATAATTTTACTATGAAAAAACTATGGATGAATTTAATTCCCTACTAATAGATTATATAGAATATGTGATTATTTATTTACCATGAAATATATATTTTTACTTATTTTATATGTTCAAGTTATTATTGATTCATGATTTGTCTATATGTAACCCTTACTTGGCATGTGATCTCATCATATTATTTTTTTCCTTCCCAGTTTGTGAGGATGAAATATTTGAATAGGTTTCAAGGTGTTTATTACAACCATTTTTATGTCTTGTATTTAATTTCCACTTTATTAAATAAATAATGTATGTATCAAGTTCTTCAAGACTAAAAAAATATTTGATCAATGGTGATGTTATCTCTTGTATCTATTCTATTGGATTTAAGTATATAACATGCTCCCAACTACTGGAAGATAATTATTTAAAATATTATTCAAAACATATTGATATCAAATATCACATCATGAAATATCAGGTAAAAAATAAAGATTTCATGGCGGAAGATGTTCCTAAAAAATTACAAGTTGCTTCCATTTTCACAAAACAATTACGAGAGGGATAATTTTTTAAAATGAGGTTGAATATGGGAATCCAACCTCTATATATACAATATTGTGGTATGTGTTTGTAACCGTCTCTCATATTCACTTTGGATAGTTTTTTCCATGGGGGAGAAAGCGTTGTTTTATAAATCTATCCAATGGTATATACTAGAAAATTAAAGGAATATTTTATTTAGGGGGATCATTGGGTAATATATAAGTACTAAATTCATGTTTCTAAACTATTCAAATATGTTGTTGAATTATTTGTAGGAAAAAATATATATATAAAGAAATTATTTATGTAGAGATGAAATTTTATAAGTTCAAAAGTGGATTTTTAAGTTCGAACAGATGGATAACATTGTCTTTTCTATCATATTTTATCATTTCTTACAATGAGTCCACTTTAGTAGGATTATATTTTTTTAGTGATATATATAATTAGTTTACAATTTTTATGTGACATATTAAACGTTGTTGATAATGAAATCCAAAGGGGAAAATTATTGTGACCAAATTGGGTGGATGTTGGTTTTTAGAAGATGAAAGAATTTTCTACTATTTGTCTTGTATTTTTAATAAATTAATTCACATATTAAGTGTTTTTTATTAGGAATAAGTAGTAACAGACTAATAATATTGGACACATATTTTATTTAGATATTATATTATTTAATTTATTCTTTTCTGAAGATATTTTTCGAGGAAACAAATTTTTCAATCACAATTGTTTTCCCAAGTGGAATGTTGCATCAATCCCTGGATGTATTTAGAGATTTTTTTTCACATAATCCGATGTTGAATTTCTATAACAAAATTTCTAAACATCATGAGTTTACTAATAACATCTGATCCAAGATTTGTGATGGAATGTGGGAGAAAATGGGTTTGTAAAAATATATTTTGTGATTTTACTCCAATCTGTATGGTCTGGAAATCAAGAAGGATTCATGATACATGATGGCATTTGTGGAAGAAAAGTTATTATTAAGTCAAATACTTCAAGTCACATAACATCAGTTTGAGTTATATTAGATAAAGAATTTGTCTTCAGGATATAATTTTGATATTTTTGAATTTAGTTATTTCAATAGTTATTCATTTACTGATCCATTGGACAGTCAGATTCATCAATTGAACTAGTCATTAGGATAAATAATTAGCTACGAAGAAAAGGAACAAAATAATTAACATCAATCACTGATCCATTAAACATGGTGTACCACCGATTCATTAGAGGATATGGTGACACCAATCCATCATAAAAATTGTTGGTACTATTATTGCGTTGTATTTATAGTTCTATCGAATGTAGATCAATATTTTTCAGTGATATAGATAATATAATTTTTTTATGTCGATAAATACAATTTAGTTATTGGTACTGATGAATCAAATGAGAACTAAATAATGATCCATTTGATAAGATAAAAAATCGTTCAATTATAAGGTGTATAACAATGAATTCAACTATTTTCATCGAACCCAAATTATCAGAGTGAGGAGTAAAAATGTTTTGTTTTGAGTTTTTTATGATAAAACTTTGTGAATTTTCTTCAATTGGGTTCAGACTCCCTAGTCAAGGTGTGGTACAGATGAATCAACAAAGTCTGAATTTCATCTAATAATATTTTCAAATGTCTGAGGAAATGTTTATGAAATGAAGAAAGGTGATATATATTAAAGTTACTACTTAATAGTTGTTGGGTTTCAAATTATTTAGAAGTTCAAACAATGGTAATGTTTGAACTGTTTCTATTGTTTAGAATAAATAGAGTGGGATTAAATCATTTTAACATGCTCTCAATCATATTGGGGGTCTATGAATGAAAAAATATCAAACAGATAAATTGATTGAAAATTTTAATAATTTTGAATATGTGAGATGATTTTAAAAGTTTCAATAATAATTCATAAGATGTAAGAATCCATGATAATTATTCAAAAATTATGTTGAATATATTTTTTGAATTTAGATGTATGGAATTTTTGCGAGAGTGAATCTTAAATTGATTTTTATCATTTTTTTACTTCTAAGGAAACTATAAATAGAGGACAAAGTACAATGTACTATCACAGTAGTCACATGAGAAAGATATATCTAGTGCTGATGTTTTGAATTTTTAGAGGAAGTATTCTAGATTAATTTTTTATAAAAAACAATTCTAGATAGAAGAAGTGTTCCTAAGATATTTGATAATGGATTTCTAGACAAAACTAAAAAATTTTACTGACAGTGTAGTGGAATGAAAAAAATGAAAATCAGAATTTCTTTTGATGAAGGGAATCAAACTTGTTCCAGACATTGAAATTATGATATAAAATAGAGCGATCTATTAGATTGTGCTTTATAAGTATTCCAATGAATTTATTTCTACCTACTGCTTTGAATGAAATTGGATTTTTTTGAAGAATTTCAAAATTGGAAGTTATTAAAGTATCATATGGACATGTTAGAAACTATTGGTGAATGTTTTAAAACTTATTATATAATATTATTTACATAATTTTTGTTATAATTAGTACATTAACTATATTATTGATCCTGGATCTACACAAATTTATTTCCATATACTGTCGAGTAATCCATATTCTCGTTGAGTAGTGAAACATGTAAATAATTGTGTGCCTGTGGATGTGTGAATGTCTTTTTTTAGTAAAGTGATATAAATTTTAAAATATGGGAATGTTATTATATAAAATATTTACCCTAAAAGAAATTTTATATAATTGATTCCCCCACAACTTTAGTTATTACATCGATTTGGGGTGGTCCTTTTTAGTTGAGGTCCCCATGAGGTGACTATGATGTATTAGATATAGTTGTTTAGCTGAATAATGTATCTCATTGTACTACAATCAAGGAGGTATCATGTGTTGAATGTTTATATAGGTTATATATTTTGATGATACCACGTATTTTTCATGTGTAGAGGAGTACCATACATTTTAAAGATATCCTATACATGTTCACTGTGTGAAGAGATTGAACAATACATTGTATACCCATGTATATCTGATCAATATATATCATCATCATAATAACAGGTAATGTAAGAATAAAATATGGTTATTAAAAGTCTTTTAATGAGTATGAGCCAATTATTTTTGTAGTTAGTGGGATAGTCATGTTCCCCTAATGGGGTACTCCTATAACATTATTTTTTAGGTTACTTTATAGATAAAACTATTTACGGTATTATATGGTTTTCCATTCTGATATCCCATAAAATGGATAATGACATGGGAGTGTTTTATCATTTGGTTGAGTCTCACGTAGTATAATTAAAATAATATATATTTCATTCATGAGTGATTAGTGACCTCTAATAAAATAAAAAGTCCACATATTGATAAATGGCCTCATCCTTTATAGCTTCATGTGAATGGAATGGTATTGGTGATAGTGGCACCATGATTTTGACATAAGTGAATAGAAAGGAAGAGGAAGATAGAATCCATATTTTTGGGGATTTTTGATTCTACCAATATTATTTTTAGATTCATATAATAATTATAAGTCCCTCAAATATTTCATTGCACGATTCATGTATTCTGTTTCTCACTTCTTCATAGTTATTATCTAGACCCTTCACATATGGTCCACATTGATGAAATCAATCATGTAGAATATTCAATTTTGGATGAATGGATAGTTCACAAGTGGAATAAACTATGAAACTATTAATTGGAATATGGATTTAGAGTTATGTGTGCAGTGGTTTAATAATATATCATTATGTGATGTGGTTTTGAGAGTTATATATACAAACATAACTGATATATCAATTTTGAATGATGTTTGGGGATGTAACTCATAGATTAGTTACTATATGGTGTGGATTTTTGTAACATTCAACATATGAAAATATATGAGTATATTTTAATTATTTATGAAGAAATATTTTTCATATAAATTGTGAACTATTTAGGGGGAGTTAGTTGTGTTTTATGGATGTGATTACATATAACCCCTTCATCTAATGAAATCCGGCTAAATTATTAGGACCCAGTCTTAAAACAATACATAATCTTGAATTAAATGAATAATTCACATTGAGGGTATTTTCAGGTTTAGAGTGTTAGAGAATTAGGCCATAACTATTACATTATTACTCAAAAATTAAAAAGTAGAAACTTCTACTCAGTTTCCATTTTTATCATAAAAACTCTTGAAAAAAGGGCCATGTCTAATTCCATGTTTTAGAAAACATGACATTTTCTTTGATCCCATCCTTAACCCTTTTCATATTTATGTCAAGTGAAAAACATTTCAAACCATGGTATGAGCATAAAAAGCTCAGTTAGGGTTTAGAAAAAAAGGAAGAAAACCTTAGTTCATCAATAAATACATAACATATGATTTTTAATGTACCTCATGAAATCATAAGATTTATGAATAACACATAGTAATCACAAATCAAAAAGGAAACATGCAGCATTAATTACATCCTTATATTGTATCTTTCACAGCTACGTAGGGAGTTATATTTGGAATAACCATCACAGTATATTCCTAAAATCTCTTAGGAGAAACAATCAAATTTAACATTCTCATGTTACCCAATACTTTAAGGATCTATCTCGGGATCGCCTACCCTAGTTTTATCATGTAACCACCCGTATACGTAAACAATTCCCATGAACCGTAACATATTCATAAAACATGAAAAAAATATAAATGAAATATAACATTTATACATTTCAATTCAAATTTATCATTTATATATATTTACATAAGAAATAAATTATCAAATCTCTTTTTAATAACTAAATACATTAAAGTGTATATGGTATTTATTTTCCATTTAAAAAAATTTTGGCTTTTAAAGGAAAAAAAATCAAATAACGCTCGTGGTGGCAAATAAGGTCATTGTCATGGAATACGTTAAAAAGAAACATTATTTTCATGGTTTAGAAAAATGACTTTTTGAAAAAGATTCCTTTTTAACGAAATGAATATTCAAAGGTGTTTATAAACCATATAAAATAAATTTTTTTATAAAACAAAATATTCTTCAATGAATGAATATTGAAACAATGTCCCTTACCTCATATCCGACATGAACCATTCGTTCTTTAATCTTCTGAATAAAAAACTAATGTTAATTTATACTTGATAAATAATTTTTTTCAAGTTTATTATTTCTTTAATATCACTTATTACAATGTTATAAACATTATTTAATCATTTATTTAATGAATGGTTGTCTTTTCAATATTTGGTACTTAGTTAAAAATGAAAATCTTATAATTACAAGACATACATGTGGTCAAAAATACATTATCTCCAGAATGATATTAATGATTTAGATATCATATGTATCTCATATATCTAGTATATATATGTATTTATAATAGTACATAACATTTGGAGATAAGAAATTAAATGCACCGTTCATAGATATGGTAAGATGTACGTACGCATGAGCGCTACTTTCATTTCTATTTTATATTTAATGGAATGAATACCTAATGATACATCAATATATTATAATTACAATATAATATCATATATATAATTTTATTCACTACATACTTTATATGTTCTACTATGGCATGAATGAGTCATATGAAATTTGATGGGCGGTAGTCCGCACTTACTCAAATAAAATTATCGTATTTTCCAACTATGGAAACCAATAATTTATTCAATAAATAAAAAATAAAGAAGCATAGAAACAATATTAATATAACATATATCACAGATAAATACAGTTGTAACATCCCAAGTAAGTAATGAATAATATATATTATTATCTATTTCTATTTATGAATTAGATAGTGTTTAGAGGCTTAAAATGAGAATAAATACAATCTTAGGCATGGAATACACTAATATTTTTAAAAGATTGTTTTACTGCATTTTGATATCAAACCATTTTTAAATCTATCTGATGAAAATTCTATGAGATATATTTTTCAAAATAAACTTATTATTTATTAAATGGACACTGAAATTTACATTGGATAATTTTTTGTTATTTTTCTGACAATGTTCATTTTTTAATGAATAGTGAAATTACTGCATTTTACATCAAAACTGCTTTTTCGTCTAATTTAATTATATGGTTATATTATCTTTTTAAATTGTTTTAAAGTGTAAATAGAATTTATTTTTACCATGTAATACAATGGTGGTCATTGGAATTAATTTCACTTTGAAATTGGACTTAAACTAGTGTCAATCTTTTGATATATATTGATTCATAAAAACACTATATTTGTCATGACAGCGGGAATTAATTATTAAATTAATTAATGTAACTAATATGTTTTAAATTTTGTAAAATATACATCTTTTTTGAATTCAGAATATCAAATATTTCTTAGGGTGATTTTTTGGTATTTTTCTAAAAAACATCAATTTTTGATGAATAGTGAAACCACTAAGTGGTACTTATAAAAACTGATTTTCCGTTTAAATGAAATTTTACCACCACTGTGTTTTGAATTTCAAAAATCCGAAATACATGGTTGTCATTAAGAAGTAAAATTTGGTTCAATGGGATTAAAATAATTTTTTTTTGGTGAATAGTAACTTATTATGTTTTTAATCGCGATTAGAGGTAATTAGTGCAATTTAAGGCAAAAATGATATTATAGTAAAATGAAAACACCTAGAAACATGTCCTACCCTTATTGGATGTGTCATGGGCGACCAGGAAAAGCCATGGGTCATCATGGGGACCCCATAGAGCTACATTGGTAGGAAAATGACATTAATATCTTTTTATTTAATGTTAAAATTAAAATGACACAAACATGAGTTGTTTTAATAAAACAATTTTTAAATGGGGTTATACAAGTCATATTTATTTACTATAAATAGTCATTGGAAAGATAAAATGATTTTATACATCATTTTAGTTTTTTAGAATTTTAAAACATTAAATAAATTAATTTATTTATGACATCATGATGATGTAGTGATTACCTCATTATTTAACGATTTAAATAAAATGAAAAGATAATGTAAAATCTAAGACCTACACTTGTCAAAAAGCAATTGGATGGGTATATTTAGACCCATTATCACCTTTTACTATAATTACATCAATGTGGGTCCTTTTAAACTAGAAACGCATTTTATAATAAAGTAACATTTCTTTACTTTCCAAGAGTGCCCCTCCTCTCCTCTTATAAAAGGCCCCCACCTGTACCTCCTTACCCACACTTCCAAAGCCTTTGGCTCGGCCAAACCCTGCCCATTTTGTCTCTCCACATCCCTATATTACTCTTAGTAGCCTCAATTTGGGTAGAAGTCTTTCCAAGGAAGCCTTTGAGCTCAAATAAAAAAGGGTTACCCGTTTTTAAGGTAATGTCTTCACTTGTGTTATTTTGGTTTATTTTTCTTCTCCAACCCCCTAAACTCTTTTTATTCATTTATTTTGTAACAACAATGGTATCTTCCATATACTATGATGTTTTTTTAAGAAGTATTCGAGCTACACTTACACACACCTACATCTAATGGTTAAAGAACATAATGTTTCCGTGGATGGTGAATTTCTGCCTTCTGAAACGATGATTGTTCAACATTCCTTTAACACCTTAAAAGGTGACCATTAAGATGAAAATATATTTATATATGATATATAATATTATTATGTATTCCTTAAGCTTCTGTATTTTTCATCTTGGGCCTACCATTATGGTTTCCATTATGGGTAAACGCGATATCTTCATTTAAGGAAGTGCGGACTACCGCCACCTCAAAGTGATTTGATCCGTTAATACCATATGTGGGACGTATAAAGGATGAAGTTATGATATTATATATGATATTATACTGGATGTTTGATATACCTTTATATCATTATGATTCAATTCCATAAAATATGAAATAGAAATGAAAGTAGCGTTCATGCGTACGTACGGCTTATCGTCTCCATGAACTGTGCATTTCATTTCTTACCTCTAAATGATTATGTTATATTATTAATGCATGTATATACTAGATATATATGAATTATATGGAATATACATCATTAATATCATTTTTGAGATAATTGATAGTTGACTACGTGAACAACATGTAAATATAAGAAGTTTACTTTTGACTCAAGTACCAATGATCAACAAAACAACCATTATTAACTTAAATAATTAAATAATGTTCATAAAATTGTAATAAGTGATATAATAGGAATAATGAACTTGAAAAAGGTTCTTATGGTAGTAGAAATTAACTCAAGTTTATTATTCAAGACATTAAAGAAAGATTGAGTCAAGTCGGACCCGAGTTATTGGACTTCATCTCAATCTCCTTTCATTGAGACATATTTTGTTTTATACACAGCATTCTTTTATACGGTGTATAAACCCCTTTGACTTTTATTTTTATCCAAAATGAATATTTTTTATACGAAGTGTTTTACTAAATGAAAAAAGGGAATGTTTTTGTCGTACGTATGCGGCGACAACGACTTCTCCGTCGTCATGACCATTAATTGACTTTCGGCTTCCTCTACAAGCCATACCTTTTTTTAAAAGAAAAATAAATACCATGATTTACTTTTCTTTTATTTTGGTATTGAAAATGGTTTTCATTATGTTTTTATATCAATGTGTTGTATTGATATCTTGTGATTGAAAGGGGGAAATGTTATGTTTCATTTATGCATGTTTTATGTGATACAATTATCTTGTGGTTCTTGGGCATTATTATGAAGGCGGGTGGTTCCGTGATAAACTAAAGGTGGGTGAACCCGATATAGCTCTCCAATGCATTGGGTAACGCGAAGGAGTGAAACGTTATGGTTTCTCTGAAGAGATTTAGGGAATATACTATGACGGGTATTCCAAACGTAACCAAGAGGGTTACTCCCTACATAAAAATGTTATGAATGCCTCAATTTACCATTATGTCTTATGATTTATATGATTTATTCATGATTTGATGAGGTATGTTAATGTGATTACGTTTTACGGGTAATGTATGATTTCATTCTTATGTATATATGAACTCATATTTCCTTTCCATATTTTTATAACCCATACTGAGATTTTTATGCTCATCCCATGTTTTTTGAAATGTTTTTCATAGGACAAGGGAATGGTACATGATATGATGATAGTCAAGTAAGTATCAAGAAAGAATCTATGTTTTATTTTAAATATTTTTTCATTGATGAGAAAAATGTATACTATCTTTTATGTAACCACTTTGTTTAAATGTGGAATGAAATTCAAGTTTTATGTTCTAATTCTCTAAAACTCTAAGCCTGAAAATATCCTCAATGTCTAATGTTGTAATAACTCAAGATTAAGTAAGGTTTAAGGCTGGGGCCTTATAGTTGGTATAAGAGGTCGGTTTAGATAACTTTAGGAGTTAGAATATTATAAAATTATTATCCAAAAAAATTTTTTTATGGTCAAATTTAAATGATATAGCATTTATTGATTATCATTTTGCTTCACATATGGTATTTCTGTGATAAGAAAGGTTTCTCATAGAAGAAACAGAAGAGCTTTTCTGGGAAGGCATATAGAGGGAAATTACCTTTCAAATCAGTATCCTGAGATAATTGGAATCAGAACTAAACTGTTTTTTGTAGTGATGGCTCAGTTGACTCAAGTGAAAAATGTTGGTTGTTTTTATTGATGATATTTTGATGTTTTCTAAAAGTAAAGAGGAGCATGAAAGAAATTTAAGGGTTATTTTACAAACCTTAAAAGAAAAGATATTGTATGGGAAATTCAGAAAGTACAAGTTTTGTTTGCAACAAATTTCGTTCCTTGGTCACATTTTTTCTAAAGATGGCATAACAGTTGATCCAGAAAAAACAATGGTTGTTGAAGAATGGCCAAGACCCATAAATTTAACTGAGATTAATAGCTTCCTTGGTCTGGCAGGCTATTACCGATGGTTTGTTAGAAATATTTCATGGTTATCTAGTCCAATTACTAAGCTAACTCAGAAGGGTGTTAAGTTTATCTTGACAAAAGAATGTGATGATTGTTTTAAGGAACTGAAAATAAGATTGGTGAATGCTCTAGTTTTGGATCATCCTTCCAGAAATTGTGAGTTTGTTATCGATAGTGATGCTTCATTGAAAGGACTTGGTTGTGTCCTAATGCATAATGATCAGGTAATTGATTATGCTTCACGTCAGTTGAAAACTCTTGAGGTAAATTACCCTACACGTGATTTGGAATTAGCTAATGTTGTTTTTTCTCTAAAAATTTGGAGGCATCATTTGTATGGAGTAATGTGTGAAGTATATACCGATCAAAGAAGTTTAAAGTATATATTTACTAAGAAATAATTAAACATGAGATAGAGGAGATGACTGGAATTAATCAAGGATTATGATTGTACAATTCATTACCATCTGGGGAAAGCAAATAAAGATGTTGATGCTTTCAATAAAAAAAGTAATGATTTATTAACCATGTTGAATTTGGAACGTGATCCTTTGGTTATGGATTTGATGAAATTTGGCATAGAAGTTGTTGGTGCAGGATGTCCTTCTGTTTTGTTTCAGGAATCACAGATATCATCTCTATCAGACAGAATCAAGAAAGCATAGAAGCAAGACAATGAGTTACAGAAAAAGGTAGAGCTAGTTCAGAGGGGTAAGTTTCCAGAATTTAACATTGATAATGATTTTTTTAGATTTGGGAAGAGATTGTGTGTGCGTTATGATTCAAAGTTGAAGAGAGTGTTGTTAGGTGAAGCTCATAGTTCTCAGTTTTCAGTTCATCATGGCAATACTATGATGTATAGAGATCTTTGGGTGTATTACTGGTGGGATGGAATGAATAGAGATATTGTTGATTTTACTGTGAAGTGTTTGACTTGTCAGCAGGTTAAAGAAGAGCAGTAGTTACTGAAAGGGATGCTTCAGCCATTACCAGTGCTAGAGTGGAAATGGGAGAATATATCCATGGACATTGTTGTGGGATTACCGAATACATCTTGAGGTAATAATGAAATCTGGGTTATTGTTGATCGCTTGAATAAATCTTCTCATTTCCTTGCTATATGAGATAATTTTTCTCTAGATCAACTTTCTTGTTTTTATCTTAAAGAGATAGTCAGGTTACATGGATTTCTTCTCTCCATTATATCAGACCGTGATCCCAGATTCACTTCTATCTTTTGGAAAGGCCTTCTGAAGTCATTGGGTACTGAACTAAATTTTAGTACAGCTTTTTATCCTCAATCAGATGGGCATTCAGAATGAACAATTCAGACTTTGGAAGATATGCTATGTTCTTGTTCGATGGATTATCAGGGATGTTGGGACCAACATATTTCTTTGGTTGAATTTTCATATAATAAAAGTCTTCATTCCAGTATAAACATGGCACCATTTGAGGTAGTATATGGGATGTAGTGTCGATCTCCAGCTTTTTGGGATGAAGTGGGTGAAAGGAAGTTGATGGGACCATAATTGGTAGAAGAGTTGGCAAGAAAAAGTTCAGCTGATACAGAAACACATGAGAACAGCTCAGAGCAGGTAGAAGAGTTATGTGGACAATAGGAGGAAAGATCTCCCTTTTGAGGTAGGTGATCATGTTTTTCTCAAAGTTTCACCATGAAAGAGTGTGATGCGATTTGGTAAGAAAGGAAATCTGAGTCCAAGGTTCATTGGAACGTATGAAATTCTGGAGAGAGTTGGATCAGTTGCATACCGAGTGGCTTTACCCCCGATCTTATCTCAGGTACACAATATTTTTCATGTTTTCAAGTTAAGTAAGTATATGCTAGATCCATCTCATTTTTGGAGTCCAGAGGTAGTTCAGCTGGATGAGAATCTATGTTATGAGGAAAAACCGGTCCAGATTTTTGACCACATGGATCAAGTGTTGTGGAATAAGGTGATTCACCAGGTAGTAGTTTTTTGTTAATACCATATGGTTGAAGAGGTAACATGGGAATCTGAAAATGCTATGAGGGATAAATACCACCAGTTATTCGTTAAGTATGTAAATTGCGGGGACACAATTTTTGAAAGGGGGGAAGTATGTAACATCCCAAGTAAGTAATGAATAATAGATATTTTTATCTATGTATATTTATGAATTAGAAAGTGTTTAGAGGCTTAAAATGAGAATAAATCCAATCATAAGCATGGAATACACTAATATTTTTAAAAGATTGTTTTACTACCTTTTGATGTCAAACCATTTTTAAATCTGTCTTTTGAAAATTATATAAGCTCTATTTGTCAAAATATACTTATTATTTATGATTGAGACATTTAAATTTACATTGGATAATTTTTTGGTATTTTTTTGACAATGTTCATTTTTTAATGAATAGTGAAAATACTGCATTTTAAATCAAAAATGATTTTTCATCTTATTTAATTATATGGTTATATTATATTTTTAATTTGTTTTAAAGTTTTAATAGAATATATTTTCACCATTTAATCCAATGGTGGTCATTGGGATTGATCTCACTTTCAAATTGAACTTAAACTAGTGTCAATCTTTTGATATATATTGTTTCATAAAACACGCAATTTGTCATGACAGTGGGAATTAATTATTTAATTAATTAATGTAACTAATATGTTTTTAATTTTGTAAAATAGACATCATTTATGAATTCGGAATGTCAAATATAGCAAAGAGTAAAGTTTTGGTATTTTTCTGAAAAACTTCAATTTCTGATGAATAGTGAAACCACTAAGTGGTACTTATAAAAACTGATTTTCCGGTTAAATGAAATTTTACCACCTCTGTGTTTTGAATTTAAAAAATCCAACATATATGGTTGTCATTATTAAGTAAAATGTGGTTCAATGGGATTAAAATATTTTTTTGGTGAATAGTAACTTATTAAGTTTTTAATCACGATTAGAGGTAATTAGTGCAATTTAAGGAAAAAATGATAATATAGTAAAATAAAAATAGCTAGACACATGTACTACCCTTATTTGATGTGTCATGGGAGATCATGAAAATCCATGGGTCAACTTGGGGACCCCATGGAGCCACTTTGGTAAGAAAATGACATTAATATCTTTTTATTTAATGTTAAAATTAAAATGACCCAAACATGAGTTGTTCTACTAATAAAATTTTTCAATGTGGTTATAAAAGTCATATTTATGACTATAAATAGTCATTGGAAAGAGAAAAATATTTACTACTTCATAGTATTTTTTTATAATATTTTGACATTAAATAAATTAAATTATTTATGACATCATGATGATGCAGCGATTACCTCATTATTTAACGATTTACATAAAATGAAAAGATAAGGTAAAATCTAAGACCTAAACTTGTCAAAAAAACTATTTGATGGGTATATTTCGAACCCTTATTAACTTATCCTAGAATTATATCAATTTGGGACTTTTTAAATTCGAAACTCATTTTTAAATAAAGCATCATTTCTTTACTTTCCAAGAGTGCCCCTCATCTCCTCTTATAAAAGGCCCCCACCTCTACCTCCTTACCCACACTTCCAAAGCCTCTAGATCGGCCAAAACCAGATCATTTTGTCTCCCCAAATCCCTCTATAACATTTAGAAGACTCACATTGAGCAGAAGTCTTCCCAAGGAAGCCTTTGAGCTCAAATGAAAAAGGGTTGCCCGTTTTTAAGGTAATGTCTTCACTTGTGTTCTTTTGTTTTATTTTGATTCTCCGACCCCCTAAACTATTTTTATTCATTTCATTTGTAACAACACCAGTATATACCATATAATAGTATGTTTTTATAATAATGATTCTATCTACACTTACACACACCTACATCAAATGGTTGAAGAACATACTGTTTCAGTGGATGGCGAATTTCTGCCTCCTGAAACGATGATTGTTCAACATTATTTTAACACCTTCAAATGTGGCCATTAAGATGACACTATATTTATATATGATATATAATAAGTTTATGTTTTCCTTAAAATTCTGTATTTTTCATTTTGGGTATACCTTTATGGTTTCCATTATGGGTAAACGCAATATCTTCATTTAAGGAAGTGCAGACTACTGCCCCTTCTAAGTGATTTGATTCGTTAATACCATATGTGGGACGTATAAAGGATGTAGTTATGATATTATATATGATATTATACTGGAATTATAATATACTTATATATCATTATTATTCCATTCCATAAAATATGAAATAGAAATGAAAGCAGCTTTCTTGCGTACATACGACTTACCATCTCCATGAACGGTGCATTTCATTTATTACCTCTAAATGATTATGTAATATTATACATGCATGTATATATTAGATATATATGAAATATATGGCATATAAATCATGAATATCATTATTTAGATAATGGATATTTGACTACATGAACAACTTATAAAAATAAGAAGTTCACTTTTGACTCAAGTACCAATGATCAACAAAACGACCATTTTTAACTTAAATAATTACATAATGTTTATAACATGGTAATAAGTGATATAAAAGGAATAATTAACTTGAAAAGGTTCTTAAGAAGTATAAATTTACTCAAGTTTATTATTCAAGACATTAAATAATGATCGATTCAAGTCGGACCCGAGGTATGGGACTTCGTCTCAATCTCTTTTCATTGAGGCATATTTTGTTTTATACACAACTTTCTTTTATACGTTGTATAAACCCTTTTGACGTTTATGTTTATCCAATAGGAATCTTTTTTATATGAAGAATTTAACTAAATGACAAAAGGGAATGTTTTTTTCGTACGTATGCGGTGACAACGACTTCTCCGCCGCCTTGACCATTATTTGAGATTCGGCTTCTTCTACAAGCCATACCTTTTTTTAAAAGAACTATAAATACCATGGTTTACTTCTGTTTTATTTTTTTACTGAAAATGGTTTTCATAATGTTTTTATATCGATTTGTTGTACTGATATCTTGTGATTGAAAGGTGGAAATGTTTTGTTTCCTTTATGCATGTTTTATGTGATACGATTATGTTGTGGTTCTTCGGATTTATTATTAAGACGGGTGGTTCCATGACAATCTAAGGGAGGGTGAGCCTGATATATCTCTCCAATGCATTGGGTAACCCGATGGAGTGAAATGTTTAGGTTTCTCTGAATAGATTTAGGGAATATACTGTGATGGGTATTCCAAACATTACCAAGAGGGTTACTCTGTAACACCCGAGACTTTTATGTTATGTAAATCATCAAAGGAATATTTTTCTACAAAACACTTTCTTGGCTTTCTTTACACGAAAACGCGACCTTTCTCGATAGCTTGCATCATACGCAATACCGAGTTTCACTAAACAACGATATGCTATTAAAATATTATTAAAACTAGCCATTATGAATAGTAATAACCACTTTTTTAAATTTTTTAACTTTTATTTTTCCAAATGGACTTCATTTTTGGATTCGGAATATCGAAATTATCCTAGGGTGAAATATTTGTATTTTTCTGAAAACTTTCAATTTTTGATGAATAGTGAAACCACTAAGTGGTAGTTAAAAAACTTAATTTTTCATAAAACATAATTTTACCACTTCTGTGAGTGGAATTAAAAAATCAGAGAGACACGGTTGATGTCATTATATAAAATGTGGTTCAATGAGATGGAAATAATTTTTTGTGAATAGTAAATTTTTACTTTTTTTTTACCACGGTTAAAAGTAAAAAGGGTAATTAAGGGTAAAGATGATATTATTATTACCCTAACACATGTACTAATTCTATTAGACAAGTGTAATTCGACCAAAAACAAACTTAGGAATAAAATATGACCATTTAGGACCACTTGGATTAGATTAGGACATTTATTATTAATTTATTTAAAGAAGGGTTAAAATAGTTAAAATCAAAGTTTAATAAGTAAATAATTTTTAATATGGGATTATACATAAGATAAATTCTACTATAAATATTCATTGTAGAGATAAAAATATTTCATACATAATGGTATTTTATTTTTAATTTTTAGACAGTAAATAATTTAATTTATTTAAGACACAATGATGATGTAGTAATAATCTTATTAAAGAAATATTGACATAATTAATGTTATAAACACAAAAATAAATGTAATTTGAGACTTTTTATTAATTACACTAATTTTATAGGTTAATATGACATTTTAGTATTGATTTAATTAAATTTCTTAGAACTGATCATTCTGTTATGATTTTCACAAAAATCAATTACTAAATAGTGTCAAAATTGACATAAAATAGTTTTTAAACAAATATTATATTAGTAATTGTTATTTTATTCCTAAAAATCTAAAGTTCTTCCAAATGACTTAGATAAGGTTATATATATTAATAATAAACAACTTGGGGTTCGTTTGGTTACTTATTGTACGTTTATTAACCTTATAGTATAAGAACACAAGAAGACACGGTAAAAGAAAAATTATTTAACTTAATGTTAAATTTAAATGATAAGTTTAAAATAGGAACTTATACTTGTCTAAATTCTATTGGATGAGAGTATTTCGACCCATCCCCACCTTAGCTTCGAAATATATCAATTTGGAGCTATTTAAAACCGAACTTGACTTTATAATAAAATAATATTTTTAGTTTTCCCAAAGGTGCCCCTCTCCTCCCTTATAAAAGGGCACCTCCTCCCCCTCTTCCTCACACCACATTGATCCTTCAAGCATGGCCAACCCCTACCAATTCCTTCTCTGCACTTCACTAGAGACATCCTAGAGGTTATGGTCTTCTTCAAAGTCCAATTTTAGTTCCCTAAAAGAAGGTCTCAAAGAAGCACTTCAAAGAAGAGGAGGTTCGGACACTTACGAAGCAAAACGGACCTAAGGTAAGGGAAATATCAAAATCTCATTTTTATCCAAGATTGTTTATACATTAAAATTTACTGGGGTGTATTTTATCATCAACATTCATTTTTTCTCAATATGTAATATTATTTCCAACCACCTAAAATTGTTTAAATCCAATTTTACCCTTCAATGAGTTTTTAGTAAAATATATGAAAGGAATCTTTTGTCGTTTTTCGTACGAGGTACTTTTTGACTTTTCTGACAAAAGTACGAGAAGAATGATTTATTTTAACTTATACGGCATGAATGGATTTTTAATACATTATTTCCAAGAATCTTCCGTTACAACATTTCATGTTTATTTTTAATCAACTTCTTTTAGTTTATAATTGTACGACATGTTAAGAAAGGAAAAGTGTTTTTGAAGCAGAAAAGATATTTTCCTGAAGAATGGAGTTCAAGTGTTTTATCAAAATTATTCTTCATATAAGATAATAAAGGATTCTGTTTTTATCCCTATTTATTTGATTATGTTGTGATGGAATTATTTTTAGGAATTCCTTTATCTTATATGAATTGTTTTATGATGTCACGATGTTTAAGCTTCCAATTTTTATTACATGGGTTATGCAATGATGTATGATTTATGATTTTGTGTCACACATAAGAATGGTATTATTATGAGATGGGTGGGACCTATATCTCCCTCCAATGCATTGGGTAAAGATTTTATATCTCATGAGATAGACATGGCTGGAATGGTAGGTTATACCGGTTCAGTGAAACATGACTGAAACGAGGGTGACTCAGTTCAGAAAGGGACTTTCTCAACTAAGATAGTCTTGGAAATGAGTCTTGACTAAAAATAAATGATTCTATATGATTATGTGTGTATGACACAATGTTTGATGTTTTATGTTATGATTACTGTGATTACATTTCACTGCCATGATTTATCCCATGTTATGAAATTATGATCTCTTTTGCAGGTTAAGATTTCCAAAAGTTATGTGCTTATGTATACGATGTGATTGATATTTCTTTTGATTACCCTTACAGAGCATTTGAGCTCACCCTTTTGTATGTTTTCTTTCCCCAGGTCAGGAAGAAGGTTATTATGTAAGATATGCCAAAAAGGACTATAGATATGATGAAATAAATGGGAGACAGTGTAGACGGTTTATGAACCAGTTGTTTATGTTTCCCAGTTTCTAAAGACACTATACCTATAAGGTCCTTTCATGGTTTTGTTATATGTTGTAATACGTATGCTTCAATTTTGAAGTATTAAAAATTTATTTTAAGTATGGGTCGTTATCGTTGGTATCAGAGGAAAGGTATAGTAAACCTTTGGAAACTAGGATGTGAAAGCCTTAGTAAGAACCCTAACGATAAGTCTAAGCGTAGAACACAATCTTAGTGTTTTAGAAATTTCCATGAATAACCTAGGATAAGACCTTAAGTGTGAAATTTTATTCTTGAATATGTGGTTTTTTTTTTATAATTAGTGTTTCTCACACTATTCTTCTCGGTTTTAGTCAATGGCTGGAACCTGAAGGAACCGTGTTAATACGAAATGCGACGGGCAATGCAATGATTGTCCCCCTGAGAAACCAAAAGTTATGGGAGATGGAATGCAAAATATTGTAGCCATGCTAACACAAATTTCTCAAGCTATGAATCATGCAGGACCTCCAAACTAGCAAAGGAAGGAGCAACATTTTTTTGAATCCTTTATGAGGAAGCATCCACCTTCTTTCAGCGGGTCTACTGATCCATTAGTTGCTGAAAAATGGATTAGTACAACTGAAAATATTTTTTCAGTTCTTCAATGTTTTGAACATGATAAAGTCATCCTAGCAGTGTATCGTTTGGAAGGATATTCTGGTCAATGGTGGAATCTTATTAAGAATACGAGTAAAAGGGATGAAATTGAGTCCATGGAATGGGACGAGTTCAAGAACTTATTTTTCAATTAGTACTTCCCTCGTATTCTCCGAACAAAGATGGAGAAAGAGTTTCTTGAACAGAAGCAAAAGCATGATGAATCTGTTGGTACCTATGAAGAAAATTTTACATGACATGCAAGGTACGCTCCTGGTATTATTATCCTACCTGAGAGTAATATAGATCAATTCTTTAGTGGCATAAGGGTGTTATCCATAAGGGACTTCAATAGCTATGACGAAATCGTTCGATGTGCTCTCAAGGTCGAGATGGAGATTGGAGTAACCCATCAGTCATATGGGTTTGATAAGAAGAGGAAAATTAAATTCAAAGGAAAATCTAAAGAGCACACCGAAAAGAATATGAGCTTCCCCTTATTCTCAAAGTGTGGAAAGAAACATGGAGGGAGTTTTCTTAAAGGGACAAGTAAATGTTTCAAATGTGGAAAGGAAGGTCATCAAGCATTTGAATGCCACGATGATGGGAAGAAGATTTTTAATGATGCAAACAAAGGAAGGGATACACAGAATGAACCTACTACACTTCAATGTTTCAAGTGCAAGGAGATGGGACATTATTCCAATAAATTTCCTAATCCAAGCGTTGATGATGATGGTCGACGTCAACAAACTCTTAAGGCTAAAGACACAGGAAAGTCACATGAAAGTTCTATCAGCGATGTGGAGTACGATAACGATGTGGTGAAAGGTACACTTACCATCCACTCTAAAGTAGAAAATGTTTTATTTGATTCTAGATCCAACCACTCTTTTATTTCCGAATATTTTTCTAAGGTTATCACCGTATTACCTCAACAATTAGATGTTGAGTTAGTTGTGACAACACCTAATGGCACAATAGTCGCATCAAATGTTTATAATTCTTCTCCGATCGAAGTTTGTGGGAAAGTTCTTCATGCAAATCTTGTGATCCTTCCTATAGTGGAATTTGATGTGATTCTTAGCATGGATTGGCTTTATTTATATGGAGCTCATATCAATTTCCAAAAAGGGGAAGTCACATTTCATATTCCAGATCAATCTACGATCGTCTATCAATGCAAGGATGAACATAACCTTCTAGTGGAAATTTCTTCCATTTTATGGGTATTGATTCAACTAAATGAAGGTTATTTATCTCAAATGGTTAGTGAGAAACTCACGATTAAGAATATTCCCATTGTACGGGAGTTTGATGATGTCTTTCCGGAAGAATTACCGGGTCTTCCACCGAATCGTGAAGTTGAGTTTTCAATAGAACTCGTACTGGGTGCTTTGCCTATTTCAAAGACACCTTATAGAATGGCCCCAATGGAGTTGCAGGAATTGAAGAAGAAACTCCAAGAGAATCATGATAAGGGATTCATACGCCCTAGTGCGTCACCTTGGGGAGCACCTATTCTATTTGTTAAGAAGAAAGATGGATCAATAAGACTCTGTATTGATTATCGAGAACTTAACAAGATCACTATCAAGAACAAATATCCTCTCCCGTGCATTGATGACCTATTTGAACAACTACGTTGAGCTCAATACTTTTCCAAGATTGATCTTCGTTCGGGGTATCATCAATTATGGGTCAAAAGGGAGGATATACCAAAGGCATATTTCTGTACAAGGTATGGACACTATGAATTTATTTTGATGCCATTTGGTCTTACTAATGCCCCTGTTATCTTCATGGATCTGATGAATAGAGTCTTTAGAGACTATCTTGATCAATTTTTGGTAGTCTTTATAGACGATATTATTGTCTATTCAAAGAGCAAGGAAGAACATGAAGATCACTTGAGAATTATATTGAAGACCCTGAGAAAGGAGAAGCTTTATGCCAAATTTACCAAGTGTGAATTTTGGCTTCAAAAAGTTTCATTTTTGGGTCACATAATCTCAAAAGAGGGGATATCTGTGGATCCAGCAAAAACAGAGGTTATCGAAAGATGGTCGAGACCAACAACAGTAATTGAGATCCAAAGTTTTCTTGGTTTGGCTGGATATTATCGACGTTTTGTGATTGATTTTTCACTATTATATAATCCACTCACCAAGTTGACTCGGAAAAGAGTTCTGTTTGTCTGGATGGAAGAATGTGAAGAGAATTTCAAGGAGTTGAAAAGAAGGTTATCCAGTGCACCTGTGCTCTCACTGCCTTGTAGTGGAAAAAGGTTTGTGATCTATAGTGATGCATCCAAGATGGGATTGGGGTGTGTTCTTATGCAAAATGATATTGTGATAGCTTATGCCTCACGACAGTTAAAAATCCATGAGCAAAATTACCCAACACATGATTTGGAGTTAGCTGTGGTAATATTTGCATTAATGATTTGGAGGCGTTACCTTTATGGTGAAAGGTGTGATATTTATACTGATCATAAAGGTTTAAAGTATATTTTCACACAAAAGGGTCTGAATATGCACCAAAGACGATGGTTGGAGCTGATTAAGGATTATGACTGCTCAATCCATTACCACCATGGGAAAGCAAACAAGGTGGCAGATGCATTAAGTTGACAAGACCATGTTAGTTTATCCATGATGAGGATCACAAAAGATCAAATATTTATGGATTTACAAAGGATGGATCTTGGAATTATAATGTAAGGGGAAAATTCTTATCTTTCTCAAATGAATGTTAAACCATCTATACATGTGATGATTAAAGAGGCACAGAAAGAAGATGTCAAGTTACAAAAGATGGTGATAAATGTTCCTGAACTCAACCTTGATTGTGATGGGATAATAATGTTTAGGAATCGGGTTTGTGTTCCTCCCATCCCCGAATTAAAGAAGGAGCTGCTGGATGAGGCTCATAGTTCTTCATTCTCTATTCATCCTGGAAGCACGAAGATGTATAGGGACCTGAAAGAGTACTTCTGGTAGAATGGCATGAAAAGAGATGTTGCTGAATATGTCTCTTCATGCTTGGTTTGTCAACAAGTTAAAGCTGAGAGACAGAAGTCTAAGGGGATGTTACAACTATTACCCATACCCGAATAGAAATGGGAAAACATCACTATGGACTTTGTCACAGGACATCCTAAAACATCCAAAGGCAATAATGTTATCTGGGTCATTGTTGATCGTCTTACAAAGTCTGCACACTTCATTGCTATTAGAGAGGATTTCTCTATGGATCAGCTTGCCAGTATATATGTAAAGGATGTGGTAAGATTTCATAGAGTACCAATTTCTATTATATCTTATCGGGATCTGAGATTTACCTCGAAGTTCTGGCGAAGTCTTCAGCATACTCTGGATACATAGTTGAGTTTCAGAACTGCTTATCATCCTCAGACAGACGGTCAGTCTGAGAGAACAATTCAAACCCTATAAGATATGTTGAGAGCTTGCTCTATGGATTTCAGAGGTGGTTGGGATCAACACCTACCTTTGGTGGAAGTTTCTTATAATAATAGCTTTCACTCCAGTATTCAGATGGCTCCTTATGAATCACTCTATGGAATGAAATGCAGGACTCCAACTTGCTGGGATGAAGTTGGGGAAAGAAAGCTATTAGGACCTGATCTCGTTGATGAAATGGAAGAAAAGGTCAGTTCAATTCAACAACACATAAGAGCATCTTAGAGTCGACAGAAAAGTTAAGCCGACAACCGAAGAAAATACCTAGAGTTTGAAGTGGGTGATAAAGTGTTCTTACGAATATCTCCTTGGAAGAGGGTTATGAGATTTGGAAAGAAGGGGAAGTTGAGCCCTAGATATATCGGTCCTTTCGAAATACTGGATCGTGTTGGGAAGGTAGCTTACCGATTGGCGCTTCCACTGAATATCTCTCAAGTCCACGATGTGTTCCATATATCTCTCCAGAGAAGTACATACCTGATCCTTCACATGTACTCAGCTCAGAAGTTGTACCGATGGAGTAAGATCCTTCATACGAAGAACAACCGATAGAGATTCTGGATCGTAGCGAAAAAGTCCTACGAAACAAGACCACTCGATTGGTGAAAGTTTTATGGAAGAACCACCAATTAGAAGAAGCTACATGGGAGGTTGATGATATGATGTGGGAGAGGTATCCTCATCTATTTGTTACAATGTGACAAATTTCGAGGGCGAAATTTCTTTTAAGGGGGGTAAAATGTACCACCCGAGACATTTATGTTATAAAAATCATCAAAGGAATCTTTTTCTACACAACACTTGCTTGGCTTTCTTTACACGAAATCGGGACCTTCCTCGATAGCTTGCGTCGTACGCAACACCGAGTTTAACTAAACAACAATATGCTATTAAAATATTATTAAAACTAGCCGTTATGAATAGTAATAACCACTTTTTGAAATTTTATAAGTTTTATTTTTCAAAATGGGATTCATTTTTGGATTTGGAATATCGAAATTAGCCTAGGGTGAAATTTTGGTATTTTTCTGAAAACATTCAATTTTTGATGAATAGTGAAACCACTAAGTTGTAGTTAAAAAACTGAATTTTTCATAAAACTAAATTTTACTGCTTCTGTGAGTGGAATTTCAAAAATCCGAGAGACACGGTTGATGTCAGTATATAAAATGTGGTTCAAAGAGATGAAAATAATTTTTTGGTGAATAGTTAATTTTTACTTTTTTTACCACGGTTAAAAGTAAATAGGGTAATTAAGGGTAAAGATGATATTATTATCACCCTAACACATGTACTAATTCTATTTGACAAGTGTAATTAGACCAAAAACAAACTTAGGAATAAAATATGACCATTTAGGACCACTTGGATTAGATTAGGACATTTATTATTAATTTATTTAAAGAAGCGTAAAAATAGTTAAAATCAATGTTTAATAAGTAAATAATTTTTAATATGGGGTTATACATAAGATAAATTTGACTATAAATATTCATTAGAAAGATAAAAATATTTCCTACATAATGGTATTTTATTTGTAATTTTTTGACATTATATAATTTAATTATTTATGACACAATTATGATGCAGTAATTATCTTATTAATGAAATATTGACATAATTAATGTTATAAACACCAAAATAAATGTAATTTGAGACTTTTTATGAATTCCACAAATTTTATAGGTTAATATGACATTTTAGTATTGATTTAATTAACTTTTTTTGAACTAATCATTCTGTTATGATTTTCACAAAAATAAATTACTAAATAGTGTCAAAATTGGCATAAAATAGTTTTTAAAACATATATTATATTAGTAATTGTTATTTTATTTCTAAAAATATACGGTTCAGCCAAATGTCTTAGATAAGGTTATATATATTAATAATAAACAACTTGGGGTTTGTTTGTCTGCTTATAGTATGTTTATAAACCTTATAGTATAAGAATACAAGAAGACACGGTAAAAGTAAAATTATTGAACTTAAAGTTAAATCTAAATGATAAGGTTAAAATAAGACCCTAAACTTGTCTAAATTCTATTTGATGAGAGGATTTCGACCCATCCCCACCTTATCTTCAAAATATATCAATTTGGAGCTATTTAAAACCGAACATGACTTTATAATAAAATAATATTTTTAATTTTCCCAAAGGTGCCCCTCTCCTCCCTTATAAAAGGGCACCTCCTCCCCCTCTTCCTCACACCACATTGAGCCTTCATGCTCGGCCAACCCCTTCCAATTCCTCCTATCCACTTCCCTAGAGACATCCTAGAGGTCCTGGTCTTCTACAAAGACCAATTTTATTGCCCTAAAAGAAGGTATCAAAGAATCACTTCAAAGAAGAGGATGTTCGGACACTTACGAAGAAAAACGGACCTAAGGTAAGGGAAATATCACAATCTCATTTTTATCCGAGATTGTTTATACATTGAAATTTACTGGGGTGTATTTTATCATACACATCCATGTTTTCTCAATATGTAATATTATTTCCATCCACCTAAAATTGTTTAAATCCAATTTAACTTTCGGTGAGTTTTTAGTAAAATATATGAAAGGAATCATTTGTCGTTTTTCGTACGAGGTACTTTTTAACTTTTCCGAAAAAAAATTACGAGAAGGATGTTTTCTTTTAACTTATATGGAATGAATGGATTTTTAAAAAATTATTTCCAAGAATCTTCCTTTACAAGTTTTCATGTTTATTTTTAATCAACTTCTTTTAGTTTATAATTGTACAACATGTTAAGAATGGAAAAGTGTTTTTGAAGCAGAAAGGATATTTTCCTCAAGAATGGAGTTCAAGTGTTTTATCAAAATTATTTTCCATCTAAGATAATAAAGGGTTTAGTTTTTATCCCTATTGATTTGATTATGTTGTGATGGAATTATTTTTAGGAATTCCATTATCTTATATGAATTGTTTTATGATGTCACGATGTTTAAGATTCCCAATTTTATTACATGGGTTATGCAATGATGTATGATTTATGATTTTGTGGCACACATAAGAATGGTATCATTACGTGATGGGTGGGACCTATATCTCCCTCCAACTCATTGGTTAAAGATTTTATATCTCATGAGATAGACATGGCTGGAACGGTAGGTTATACCGGTTCAGTGAAACAGGACAGAAATGAGGGTGACTCGGTTCAGAAAGGGACTTTGTCCACTAAGATAGTCTTGGCAATGAGTCTTGACTAACAAGAAATGATTCTTTATGATTATGTGTGTATGCCACAAAGTTTCATGTTTTAAGTTATGATTATTGTGATTACATTTCACTGCCATGATTTATCCCATGTTATGAAATTATGATCTCTTTTGCAGGTTAAGATTTACAAAAGTTATGTGCTTATGTATACGATGTGATTGATATTTATTTTTTTTACCCTTAATGAGAATTTGAGCTCACCCTTTTGTATGTTATCTTTCCCCAGGTCAGGAAGAAGGTTATTAAGTAAGATATGCCAAAAGGGACTATTGATATGATGAAATAAATGGGAGATAGTGTAAACGCTTTATGAACCAGTTGTTTATGTTTCCCAGTTTCTAAAGACACTATACCTATATGGTCCTTTAGTGGTTTTGTTATATGTTGTAATAAGTATGCTTCAATTTTGAAGTATTAACAATGTATGTAAAGTATGGGTCGTTATATACTCCCTACGTCAGAATGTTATGAATGCCTCAAGTTACCTTTATTTCTTATGATTTCTATGATTTATTCATGATTTTATTAGGTATGTTAAAGTGATTATGTTTTATGGGTAAAGTATGATTTCATTATTATGTATATATGAACTCATTTTTCCTTTACATATTTTTATAACCCATAATGAGCATTTTATTCTCATCCCATATTTTTTGAAATGTTTTTCACAGGTCAAGGGAATGGTACATGATATGATGATAGTGTCAAGGAAGTGTCAAGAAAGAATCGATGTGTTATTTTAAATATTTTTTCGTTGATAGGAAAAAATGAATACTATCTTTTATGTAACCACTTTGTTTAAATGTGGAATGAAATGAAAGTTTTATGTTCTAATTCTCTAAAACTCTAAACCAGAAAATATCCTCATTGTGTAATCTTTTAATAACTCAAGATTAAGTAAGGTTTAATGCTGGGGCCTTATAACAGTCCCATCTTAATTTCAACCATAAGAGGTGGTAGGTGACCTTGAACAATCATCATTTCGTGAGGCATTAGTTCACCGTCCACATAAACATTATGTTCTTTACCCATTAGAGGGAGGTGTGTGAAAGTGTAGTTAGAATAATTATCATAACAACCACCTAGTATATTTTGGATACTATTTAATTTATAAAATAAAGTAATAAAAAGTGTTTATAAGGTTGGACAAGTAAAATAAAAGAAAGTAACATAAGAGAAGGTGTTACCTTTAAATCGATAACTCCCTTTGGTTTGACCTAAAAGGATTTCATAAAGTGTCTTATGCCTAATGAAGGGAATCTAGTTAAAATATAAGGATCCTAGGAGCTTTTTTGGTAAGAGTTTCGACAATACCATTGTCTTGAGAGGTTGCAGTAATGGGTTAGGGGTGAGTGTATTTTAAAAGGGGGGAGGGGCTTTTTAGAAAAGTTTGAAAATATTTTTTTATTATATATTTATTTTCAATTCCTAAAGGACCAAAACATATTAAAGTAGAATATAATATGACTCTTGTTCGAAATAAAATCATATAATAATAATTTTATATCTTTTGGGGGTTGTTTTTATTTTTATAATCTTATTTATTTTAATCATTCATTAATGAGGTAAACACTGCATCATTATTGTCTCATAAATAATTTTATATATTTAATGTCTAAAAATTATAAAAAAAATACCAAGATGTCGGAAATATTTTTGGATTTAAAATTAATATTTATAGTTGAAGTGTTAACATATACAACCCCATGTAATAATTGATTTTCTAAATGATATATTCTTATATCATTTTTTCCATTACTTTAATTTAATTAATATAAACTGTCATTAACACAATTATGTGGCTCCACGGGGTCTCAAAATCAACCCAAGGAAGAACATGGTCAGACATGTATCAATAAATAGGATAAGTTCATATGTTAGGTTACTTTATTATTATTATAATATTTGTTTACCCTTATTTACCAGATTTACCTTTTACCCAAGGTAAATAAAATATTTAAGGACATAAATATTCATAATGTCTAAAAAGAATATTGATCTATTTACACAATTTGTACATCCTAATTCCATATATAGAAGTCATTTTTACAAATTCAAAACATATAAGTGCTTTAAATTAATTTTAAATTAATTCCCGTTGTAAAGCGTGTTTTTAAGAAATAATAACAATAAAAAGATTGACACTTGTTTAGGTCCAATTTCAATGTGAAATTACATCGAATAATCAAAGTTGGATTTAATGGTAAAAATAATCTAATTAATATTTAAAACCAATTAAAAAGATATTATAAGCATATAAATAAATTAGATTAAAAGGTACTGTTGAATTAATGTATAGTATTTTTCACTATTCATTAAAATTGAACATTATTAGAAATATATCAAATTTTCATCCAAAATAAATTTAGATATTTCAATTCTAACGAAAAATATTGTTTTTTCAATTAGAACATAAAAAAGTGACAAAAACTAGATTAGAAAAGTTTTTTCCATTAAAATGAAGTAAATAAACATTTTAATGAATATTAGAATATTTGTTTTTAAAATTGGATTCTTTCTTATTTTATGAGTCCAAAATTTATCCGATAAATGTAAAAACATTTAAAAAACATGTATAATCCTATTATAGTTAGTTCTATTCATTCCCTCCATTAATACATTTAGCCATTAACTACCATTTCAAATAATAATAATAATATATTATTATTTTTCAGTATAACTCAACGTTGTGTGCAACGTAAGATTTCAAAGAGACCTGCCATTGCATATCAGGTACCCCATTGAACTTGGAATCCCCTTTAAAGTAAAATTAATATTTAATTCACAAATATTAATAAATATGAAAATATCATATTCTTTATTTACCTGGGATGTTACATCCTTCCCCCCTTTTGGGAATTCCATTCTTTCAATTCTATTAACTTATCAAATAAGTGGGGGTATTTATCCCTCATAGCATTTTCAGATTCTCAAGTTTCCTCTTAAACCATATGGTTTTTCCACAAAACATTTACCTGATTAATTACTATATTCCACAACACTTTCTCACTTCTGTCAAGAATTTGGACTAGTTTTTCCTCATAAGAGATATCCTATTCCAACTGAACTACCTCTGTGCTCAAAACATGAGATTGATCTTTAATATACTTTCTCAATATTGAAACATGAAAAGAAATGTGTACCTGGGATAAAAATGGAGGTAAATCCTCTTTGTACGCAATTAATCCAAATTTTTCTAGAATTTCATATGGTCCAATGAACCTCAGACTCAACATTCCATTCTTACCAAAAAGGTATCACACATTTCAAAGGAGAAACATTGAGAAAGTCATGATCACCTTCCTCAAATGGATGATCCTTCATCCCCTTATCTGCATAACTTTTCTTCTCGCTCTAAGATATTCTCACATTCTTTGGAATCAATTGAAATTTTTCTTCTATCTCATCTACAAATTCTGGTCCCATCAACTTCCTTTCCGCTAATTTGTCCTAAAAATATGGAGTCCAACACTGCTTCCCATATAATTCCTCAAAAAGAGACATCTATATACTAGAATGAAAACTGTTATTATACAAAAATTCAACCAAAAAAAATGTTGGTCTAGACTTCCCTAGTAATCCAGTGAAGAAGAATATAGAATATCCTCCAAGGTCTGAATTGTTCATTCTAACTGCCCATAAAATTGAGGAATAAAATTTGTACTAGAATTTATTTCAGTACCCAATTACTTCTAAAGGATTTTCCAAAAGTTAGAAGTAAACATGGTATTATGATTAGATACAATCAGGAGGGGAACTCCATGCAACTAGATTATCTCTTTAACATGAAATAGATAATGTTAATCTAGAGACAAATTATATCGAATAGGAAAGAAATAATAATATTTTGTCAATCGATCAACAATTACCCAGATTTCATTATTACCTCGGGATGTCTTTGGTAATCCCACAATGAAGTCCATGGATATAATTTCCAAATTCTACTATGGAACCGTTAAAGGCTGAAACATCCATTTTGGTAAATGTCACTCTGATTTAACCTACTGAAAAGTCAAACACTTCACAGTAAAATCAACTATATCTCTTTTTATTCCATCCCACCAGTAATACACCTAACGATCCCTGTACATCTTAGTACTGCTAGGATGAACTGAAAATATAGAACTATGATCTTCACATAACAACTCATTCTTCAACTGTGAATCACAAGGAATGCATAATCTCTGTATAAATCTCAAAATAGAATCATTGTCAATGTTGAAATCAAGAATCATACCCTTCTCAACCAACTCTACCTTTTTTGGCCACTCACTATCTTCCTTCTATACTTGCTTAATTCTTTCTCATAGAGAGGATTTCACTGACTCCTAAAACAAAATAGTAAAATTTCATTCCCAAATAACTTCTATCCCAAATAAAATCAAATAAAAAACCAAGGGATCTCATTCCAAATGTATCTTGGTTAATGAATCATTACATTTTGGACTCAAAACACCAACAACTTTACTTGCCTCTCTTGGATGGTAACGAATCATGCAATCATAACCCTTTATTAATTCTATCCATCTCCTCTATCAAATGTTCAATTATTTTTTAGTGAAGATATACTTTAATCCTTTTTGGTCGGTATATATTTTACATTTAACTCCATATAAATGATGCCTCCAAAGTTTTAAAGAAAAAACAACATCAACTAATTCCAAATAATATGAAGTTTAATTTAACTCATGTGGTTTGAACTGATGCAAAGAATAATAATCTTCCTAATCATTCAGCATAAGGAAACAACCATGTCCTTTCAATGACGTATCACCATAGATAAAAAAACTCACCATTTTTTTATGGCAGTTCTAAAACTAGGGCATTCAAAAATCATCTTTTGAATTCATGAAAATAATCATCACATTATTTTGTCTAGACAAACATAACACCCTTTCGTGTTAACTTTGTCATTAGGTTAGATAACTATGAAAAATTGTCAAAAATACTACAGTAATAACCTTCCAAACCATGAGAACTGGGGACCTCGATTTTATTATTGGGTCTTGGACATTCTTCAACAAGTTTTATATTATCAGGATCAATAATTATGCCATTTATTTAAACAATGTAACTAAGGAATGAAATTTTTTTTTTACCAAAACTCACACATTCTGAATTTCCAAAATAGTTTATTTTTTTAAGGATTGTAAGGCAATCCTTAAATGACTATCATGTACCTCTTTACTTTTGGAATAAAACAAAATATCATCAATGATCACAAAAAAACAAACTTATCCAAGAACTCATGGAAAATTATATTCATAAGATCCATGTATACAACAGGTGCATTGGTTAACCAAAAAGTCATAACTAAAAATTCATAATGGATATATCTAGTATGAAACGTGGTCTTCAGATTGTCTGCTTCCTTTACATTCAACTGATGGTACCCCGACCTCAAATCAATCTTCAAAAATATTGTCCTCCCTGGATCTAATCAAATAAATCTTTGGTATGAGGCAGTTGATACTTGTTCTTAATAGTGATGTTATTCAATGCTCTATAATCAATGAGAAGTCTCATTGAACCATCGTTCTTTTTAATAAACAAGACAAGGGATCCCCATGGTAATGCACTAGGTTGAATGAAACCTTTTACTAATAACTCCTACAATTTCTTCTTTTACCCTAAATGTTCAATTTGAGATATTCAATAAGGGGGTTTTGAAATTGGCTTAGCATCAAGAACTAAGTCAAAAGTAAATTTAACTTTTCAATTAGGTATAAAACTAGGAAAATCATCAGGGAAATAATCATTGTAATCATTTACCACTGGAATGTCATTAATTTTAATAGTTCCTTTATTTTAAACAATACGTGCAAGGTAACATTAATTTCCATCTTTTACAAATTTCTCATCTTCAAAACATGTTATCAATAGAAAGGGTTTATTCTTGTACACAAATTGAAAATACATCGAAAAAGCTTTTTTATCTGTTTTCAATAATATCATGGTAAAAATAATTCCAATCTATACCAAAAATAAAATAAAACTCTACTTGAGGAAAAACAATAAGGTTTTCTATTAGATTCCTTCTGCACACAAGGACAGGATGGTTGTTATAATTTATTTTTGTCTCAACATTCCCCCTATTGTTTTTACCATAAGTATGGGATTCATATATTGAGATTGAATTCCCAATTTTCTAGAAAAATTATTAGAAACAAAAAAATGTGTGGACCCTAAATCAAACAACTCAATAACATAATCTAAACAAAAAATAGTGTACCTGATACTACTTCATTTGATGTCCCCACATCTACTGATGTAGTTGCAAAGGATTTCACCACCCCTTTATGCTTGTAGTCCCACTACTTTCCCATATTTGAGTTCATCATTGGATACTCATTTTCATAATGAACCATTTCATTTTACTTAATACATTTTACTGACTATAAGCCAGATTTTTTCTTACCATTAACCTAATCATATTCATTGCAATTACGACCCTTATGTCCCATTTTACCACATTCATAGAACTTACTATAATTCAAAAGACATTCCCCAACATGATTTTTACCACAAGGTTCATAATTCAATATCTGATACCAAATATAAGAACCCAGCCTTAAAATATTACACAATCAAGAATTAATTGAATAATTCACATTGGGTATCCTTTTATGTTTAGAGTATTAGCGAATTAGACCATAACTATTATATTACATCTTAATAAATACAAAGTAGACACTTCTACTCTGTTTAATTTTTTTAATAAAAAATCTCATGAAAAAAAGAGCCATGTCTAGTTCAATTTTTAGATATCCTGACATTTCGTTGATCCCATCCTTGACCCTATCCATCATTAAGTCCTATGAAAAAAATTTCAGAACTTGGGATGAGGAAAAAAATTCAGCAAGGGTTATAAAAAAATAAGGAAACATTAGTTCATCAATACATACATAACATAAGCTTTTCAACATACCTCCTGAAACCATAAGAATAATCAATAACACATAGTAATCATAAATCATAAAGGTAACATGTGGCATCCATAACATATTTACGTTGTAGCTTTCATAGCTACATAATGAGTTAAATATGGAATACCCATCACAGAATATTCGCTATATCTATCGAGAGAAACATTCAAGTTTACCTCCATCATGTTACCTAATGCATTGGAGACCTATCTCGGGCTCACCTACTATAGGTTTATCATGGAACCACCTTTATATGTAAACAACTCCCATGAACCATAACACATTCATAACATATAAATCAAATATAAGGGAAAGATGACATTTCCACATTTCAATTATAATATATCATTTAAATATATTGAAATAACAAATCCATTATCAAAATCATTTTCAATACCATAATATATAATGAGTATATGGAATTAATTTTCATTTTAAATACATTAAGGCTTGTTATGGAATCCAAAAATCAAATAAGGATCGTGGCGATGAAAAAGGTCATTGTCACCACTTACGTTAAAAAAGAAATATTATTTTAATTCATTTAGCAAAACTCCTCATAGAAAAAAATTCCTTTTGAATAAAATGAAAAGTCAAAGGTTTTTATACACCATATAAAATAAAGTACTTTATAAAAAAAATATGCCTCAATAAAAGGATATTGAGATGAAGTCTCTTACCTCCTTTCGGAATTGACCCATTCATTCTTTAATCTCATGAATAATAAACTAAATTTAATTACTACATGATTAATAACCTTTTTCATGTTTATTATTCCTTTTATATTAGTTATTACAATGTTATAAAGATTATGTAATCATTAAATTTAATAATGGTCATTTTGTCGATATTTTGGTACATGAGATAACCATGGACATCTTATAATTACAAGTTGTACATGTGGTAAAAATTCCATTATCATATGAATGATATTCACGATTTAGATATAATATATATCAAATATATCCAGTATATATATGTATATAACATTTGGAGACATGAAATGAAATGCATGGTTCATAAAGACGGTAAGTCGTTTGTACGCATGAATGCTACTTTCAGTTCTATTTCGTTTTTAATAGAATGAAAAAATAATGATACATATGTATATTATAATTACATTATAATATGATATATATAATTTCAGTAACTCCATTATTTATACGTTTCACATATGGAATGAACGAGTTATATAACTTTTTTGGGGGTAGTTGTCCGCACATCCTGAAATGAAATTATAATATCTACCCACTATGGAAACCATAAACGTATTCGATAAAAAAAATACAGAAGCATAACTAACATAAATATATTATATATCACATATAAATTAATTTCCATATTAATAGAAACCATAAGAGGTGGTTGGAGAAGTTGGAACATTCATTGTTTCATGAAGGAGTAGTTTTCCATCCATAGAAACAATATGTTATATATCCATTAGATGGAGGTGTGTGTCTGTTTAGTTAGAATACTTCTCATAAAAACTACCTAGTATATTTGGGATACTATTTTTGTTATAAAATAAAATAATAAAGAGTGTTTAGGGGGTTGGAAAAGTTAAATAATGGAAAAAAAATTAATAGAAGAGGTTACCTTAAAATCGGGTAAATCCCTTTGGATTAAACCAAAAGGATTTTTGAAGTGTCTTATTCCTATTTTTGGGATTATAGGAGGAATAGAGGGATCTTGAGAGCTTATTTGTGAAGCGTTTGGATGATCCAAGAGTATTTATAGGTGTGAGTAATGCATAAGAGGTGACCATTTTTTTGTAAGTGGGAGGAGGGGATTTTTTCGAAAGTTTATGAATATTATTTTATTACATAATGATTTTCAGTTTCTAAAGGTCCAAAAATGATTAAAGTCAAAGATAATTTGTCTATTGTTTGAAATATTATCATCTAATAATAACTGGACATGTTTTGAATATTTTTTTTAAATTTTTATAATCTTATTTACTTTAATCATTCATTAATGAGGTAAACACTGCATCATTATTATGTCATAAATAATTTTATATATTTGATGACTAAAAAATATAGAAAATTTACCATGATTTAGGAAATATTTTTCGCATTAAAATTAATATTTATAGTTGAATATATAACTTATATAACCCATTATAAGAAATGATTTACTAACAGATATATGTTTATGTCATTTTGTCATTACATTAAATTAATTAATATAAAGTGGCGTTATCACTCTTAAGTGGCTCGATGGGGTCCCAAAATAAACCCTAGTATGGCCATGGAAAGATATTTATCAGCCAATAGTATTAGGACATAGGTTATTATAATTTAATATTATTATAATAATATTTTTTTAAACTTATATACCAGATTTACACTTTAACCATGCTAAATAAAATATTTACCGACATAAATATTCATAATGTCTAAAATAAAAGTTATATATTTACAAAATATGTACCTCCAGATTCCAAAAATTGAATCCATTCCTCTAAATTAAAAAAAAAGTAATGATAGAAATTAATTTAAAATTAATTCCAGTTGTCAAACAAAAATCGTGTTTTCATGACCCGTCCCCCGGGGCCCATGCCGTGACGACCCAAAGCATTCCTTCCATAGGCCAGGGGCTGGGGAATACCACCAAAAGGTTTATTCCCTAATTCGGGATGGAATTGACTATATATCTTATAAACACATGCAACCATGCACAAAACAAGATACAAACATATGTAAACATTATAGCAAAAAAGATTTCTGAAAGTAAGAGGGGCCGGAATACAAGACACACAGTAAAGGTAAAAGTACAACTGAAATAAAATACAATTGATGAAAGAGAAAGATATATATTGTGTCATCATTTAAGGTTCCTACTTGAAGGGAAGGTACAGATCATCCCCTCAACACTCCATGTCCGCCCATCTCCTCTGCGTACCGACACGTCGTATGGTCCACCTCTGGGAACCATGTATTCCTGGTACCCTCAGCCTCGATTAGTGATGTCTGTCATCTGCATCAAACACAACATGGCGCGAGCATAGGCCATGCAGGGGTGAGTATAACAATACTTGTTATGGACCCCGAGACCCGGAAGGTCTCATAAAATACACAATGAATAAACCAAAATGCCAGAAAACAAATGACAACCTTACTTAGGTATATGCCCACATATATACCTATGTTATCATGTATAACCATCTCAATCATGAGGAAACACAGGGTCTAACCCAAAAGCCCAAATCTCAACTATTATACAATGGAAAGAAAACCACAATGGTATGTACCACATAGGTACAAACTCACCTCACACCAGGTATAACATAAGTACATTAGTAGAGATGATTATATGTAACTACTAAATCATCTTACTCTGTTAAGAGGATGACCCACAAAGGATCCAAAATTTTAGACCCCGAAAAGATCCTAGTACGTCGTTAGCACATCGTCAAACCCACACAAGATACTAGTAGATCTTCAGTACATCGTTTGACCCACAGAGGACCCTAGTACATCATCGGTACATCATCAGACCCACACATGATCCTAGTACATCGTCATTACATCGTCAGACCCACACAGGATATGAGTACAATGTTAGTACATCATTAGACCAACACATGATCATAGTACATCGTCAAAACATCATCAAACCCCCACAATATCCTAGTACATCGTCAGTACATCGTCAAACCGACATAGGATCCTAGAACATTGTCAAACCCACATATGGCACCCGCTCTAATCCCGTGCATCTCTGAGAGAGTCCGCTCCTCAAGCTACTGTTAGATACTGCATCTACAAAAAAATCCCACGAAGAAGTATCCCAAAGGACAACCATGTAATATGGGTCTCAATGTAATAGACGGTGAGTCAATCGGATGCCTGGTCTATATGTTGTAAGACTTTTAGTACCCAGGGCCAAGTTGGATTCATGCTCAATCCAACCGAACCATACACCAACATTATCGAAGTATAATATTGGGTATTCCAAAAGGACAGTTCCGCCCTGAGGTTTTAGGCACCGTAGATGGTTCGTCAAACAGATGCACGGTGCCAATGTTACATCCAAAGAAAATCATAGCATCAAAAATACACTGGGTCTGGTCTGACCGGGCCCGACCCAGACTGGTCCAACCCATTCTGGTTTAGGTTGACCCGGCTCGCTGTATCCGGCCTGGCCCACTGGGTCCAGCCCGGTTGGTGCTGGGCGGCCCAGCCCGTGCTGGGTGGCCTGAAATGGATGGCCCACAGTGTGGGGCAGCCATGGGGCACCATGGAGTGGTGAGGGTGTCATGGTGTCGTGGGGCTGTCGTAGTGCGGCGGTCCGCTGCGGCTGTCCGGATGGGAAGATGTCCTGTCCATGTGGCACAATTGCACATCGTGCCTTCACCAGTGGCCGGCAGCAAGCCAGCCACCCTTCCCTCACTGTCACAGCACAAGGACACAGTTCTCTTCTCTTAGGCGGTGCAGTCATGTCGTCACCTTCATCATCACCGACCGTGATGTCTGTCGTCATTCCTGTGCTCCACCAGTGTCGATTGTCATCGTCCTCCATCGCGAAGAACACACAGACCATGAATAATGGCAGAGGGATCGAGCCATGTTCATTTGGTTTCTCACTCCACATTCGTTTGGTAGCAAGCAGATCAGGACAATTAATTTGATGTAAAACATGTAGAATAACAAACCCATACTTTGAAGGTTTGTTGAGGTTAGTGAGGAAGGAAGAACGAGCATCAGTTTGTCATCGTTGAAGATGTCCCATGTTGGAAGATGTCATGAGGTAGAAGCTGAAGTTGTTGGATCACATCAGCGTTCTTTTTTGGAGAATCTATCTTCATTTGGTGAAGCGTTATTCGTTGGAGAAGAAGAATTCCTCCAAGTTCTCTCCCATGCTTCTCCCTTTGCCAAAAATTTCTCCAAAAAAAACAAGCGCGGAGTTAGAACCAAATTAAATTAATTTAATCAATTTAATTTGATGACATAATTAATTTTTGGCACAATTTATTGTCCCTCATTTGCATAATTAAATAATGGGATAATGTTCATGATTTATCTCGCATAATGGGGGAGTTTTTAGTTCATGTGGTCCTCACTATTTGAATTCAAAATGGGGGGTTTTAGGCTCGGGTGGTCCCCACCACTGATAATTCAATTTGGTGGATAAAAATAAAATAATGTTTATTTAATGTTTTATTTTTATTCCATGAAAAAAATGAAAACTAACTTCCACCCTCGATCAAATGTCATCGAGGTGAAAGTATCCTTAAATGAATAGAGGTACTGAGAGTTCAATTGTGTCCACAGATTTCAATTCTGACCACCAGTTCAAATGTTACAAATACCCGCTCGCACGTTTACTAATTTTACCCAAATAAAAGTTAATAAATTCATTATGGGCCCACCGGTCCTCAGAATCATGTGTTGTCAATTCTTGTTGACTCATAAAATTCCCATATAATTTAAATAAATTACATAGAATTTATGGGTCTCTAGATTCTCCCCACCTTAGGGCTTTAAGTCTCTAAAATCCACAACTCAATCTCAGGAAACAAGTGTTGGTACTGAGCATGAATCTAAGCCTCCAGCTACCAAGTGCTCTCTGGAAGGTTCTTGTGCTTCCAAAGAACGTGCACCAAAGGTATTGACCAACCAAAAAGGACCCATTCTTTTCGATACTCAATCTCTACTGGAACCTCTGTAAATTTCACCCAATTGTCGATGTCCAACTCACTGTGGTCGATGACATGTGATGGGTCGGGCAATTATTTTCTCAACTGGGATACCTGGACGAATTCATGCACCCGGTGCTACTGAGATAAATTTACTAAATGATAAGACACTTGGACAACTCTAGAGAGGACCCGAAAGGGTCCGATGAACCTTAAAGATAACTTGTTTCCTCGGACAAATCTCTGCAAACATCATCGATGTGAGACCTGTAGAAAGAAGCGATCACCATCATCGAAATCCAAGGGTCTCCTTATCCTATGTGCATTAGAATTCTGCCTGCTCTGTGTTGTCTTCATCCACTCCTGGATGATTTGTACCCTCTCAATGATATCCCGTACCATCTCTTGTCCCACGAGTGCTGAATCCCATGGGACAGTCTAGCACAATGGTGATCTATAAGGTCTCCATGTACAATGCCTCAAAAGGTTTCATCCCAGTGGTGGAGTGATAGTTTTTGTATGTGAACTCCACTAAGGAAAAGTGATCCTCATAGCTACGACTGAAGTAAAGGATGCAAGCACGCAACTTGTACTTGAGGGTCTGAATAGTCTGCTCAGTTTGGCCAGCCGTGTAGTGATGGAAGGAAGTGGTCAAAAGAATCATTGTCCTGAATGCCTCCTACAACCACTTATATATCTAGGAAGTGAATCATATATCATGATCGGAGAAAATTGTCGAGGTTTCTCCATGGAACCCACAATATTATTCAAATAGAGGCGTATCAAGACCTCTACTAAACCCTTCTTTCTGATCGGTAGGAAGTTGGCTGACTTGGTGAGTTGGTAGACGATCACCCATATAAAATCATGACCCCTAGATGTGTGTGCAATTCCCATCATGAAGTACATGGATATCCCATCCCACGTCAACTCTGTGACCTCTAAAGTCGGAACTAATCCTAATGGTACCTGATGCTTCGCCTTAACTTGCTGACATGTGATGTATTGAAAGATGAACTCTACTACTGCTTTCTTCATTCCTAGCCACCAGTGATGTTGTCAGAGATCCTAGTACATCTTCACCACTCCTAGATGTACCGCTAGAGGGGATGTGTGGAACTCCATCAAAACAACCCCCAGAATCTACATTTTTACCATGGTACATCCTCTGAAAACAATTATGTGCTCCTCACCTTTAGAAAATCATTCAGGTGCATGTACTATGGATATCTAAGCACGTTGAGCTTCGCAGTCAGTGTCCCCACGCTACGCCTCTCTGACTCACTGAATAAGTGGTGGAGTGACTATAATATACTAAAGAAAATATTATCCATCTCTATCCCCAAAGGATATCTACAATGTGTCCTGCTGATCTGTCGCATCACCTACCAGTTGTATACCAGATCTCTGGCTGAGTGCATCTTCTACAACTTTCCCCTTCCTAGGAGTATAGATTATCTCAAAGTCATAGTCCTGTAAGAACCCATGAAAACATCACTAGCTCATGATCATGTCCATATAATATAAGCTATACCTAAGACCCTTGTGATATGAGTAGACTGAAAAATGCTCTCCCATCACGTAATGCTACCACATCTTCATGGCGAAGACCACTGCTACTAACTCTAGGTCATGGGTAGCATAGTTCTTCTCATGATGTCTCATCTTTTGATAACCATATTCAATCATGGATCTCTCCTACATCGGGAAAAATCCAAGCCCGGTCTCTGATGTGTTTCAGTATACTACGTACCCTACAACTTCCTCTGGATGCCTCAATATGGGGGCACCAGTCAGCCTCTGCCTCATCTCTTGAAAACATCGATGACATTTCTCTGACAACATGAATGGTTTGCCATTCTTTGTCAATGTTGATAGAGGTTCTTCAAATATGGAGAAATCTAGAACAATCCTTTAGTAGTATCCATCCAAACCCATGAAACTTTATACCTCTGTCACACTCTTAGGTGGCTCCCAGGCAAGTACCGCCTAAAACTTCACTGGATCTACTGCAAATCTAGCCTCTGGTATGAAAAGTCCCAGAAAGTGAAACTCCAGGATCCTGAACTATCACTTCATGAGATTAACATAAAGCTGGTGCTCTTGGAGTGTGTCCCGAATTATCTGCAAGTTATAGGAATGCTCTTTCTCAGTAGTAGAGTTGACTAGAATGTCATTCATAAAGACTACTAAAATGTGATCAAGGTATGGATGAAAGATCCAGTTCATGATTCTCATTAACACTACTGGGGTGTTGGTCACGCCAAAACGAATAACCAAGAACTCATAATAGCCATACAGGCATCTAAAATCTGTCTTCTTCACATCCTCATCTCTCAGTCTGAGCGAGTGATAGCCTGATCTCAAATCTATCTTCATGAACCATCATGCTTTCTTCAGATGATCATGGAGGTCATATATCCTCAGAGTGGGTACTTATTCTTCATGGTCACATGGTTCATGCATTGATATTAAAAAAAATCCTCAAGATCCCATCGGCCTTCTTGGTGAATAGAATCGAGGATTATTAAGGAGAAACACTGGGCCAAATGAATCCCTTCCCATACATGTCCTCTAGTTGTTCCCGTAGCACACAAAGCTCCATAGGAGACACCCGATACATTGGTGTAGATATCAATGTTTTCCCAGTGTATAATTCTATGTAAAAGTCCACCTCTCTATGAGGAAGTAGACCTAGAACATCTTCCGGGAAAACAACTGCATACTGGTCCATCACTACAAGATTGCTCAAAATCTCCACATAAACCGCTCCGAGGGTAATCCTAGACAACTGATTAGGGATCAGACGCACTCTCCTCTAGTAAAGTCAATCTAGTGAAGAAAATCCTCCCTTCACATCGGTGAAGGTAAACCTGGTCCCATCCATGTGCACACACCGAAATTTATGCCTAATACTATCAATATGATAGTGGACAATATAAAACGATTCCTTACCTAAGATGATGTCGTAAGGCCTCAACACCACTACTAGGAGATCCCATGTGAGGCTCTCTCCTCCAAGAGTAAGCTCACACTACTGGCACTGGTGTGTAATCATTAAATCTAATCCCTTAAGAGTCTATATTCATAATTATTGAGCCAAGGGCTCTATCAGAATTTCTGAGCTCTGAAAGAGGGTAGTAAAAATATAAGAATGAATGGAACCTGTGTCTATAAGTACTATAACTAAGGTGGAGTAGACACAGATCATACCTCATATCATCTCCGGAGCCCCATGGTTCTAGGTCTCAGCTACATGGAGCTGAGCACGGCCCTATCCACCTTCTCCCTATGTTTGTTGTGGAACTCGGGGTAGTGGTGGAAAAAACATCTCGAATCGTCTCCTGCCACCAGCTGCACGACCAGCTCCTCTACCATGTCTGCCTGCTCCCTGCAAATTTCCTCAGTCAAACCTCTATCTCTGCCTGGGTTGTCCTTCAATCGTCTTCTGATCATCTGTATGGTGTTTCAGACAATCCCGAGCCATGTGACCCTACCATACACATGTGAAAAATTGCATGTTCCTCTCATGGATGGCTCTGTCTCTGGTACCCCGCATAACTGATCCTGAGTCATGCGGTCGTCCACCTATAGGACTGGTTCTCTTGGAGCTCTGTGTCATCTATATGCTGCCAGATACATAAGACACTGCTACATGACTTCAAGTGGTGGGTCTCGCTACAGGTGACTGGTCAGAAAAAAACTCTCTACCAAGAGGGCTTGCTCTAATACCCCTTCTTGCATCGAGATGCTGAGAGAAATCATCAAAGCCCTGATCTACAACCTAATTCCCTGCTCGATGTTCTGGTCCCTAAAGAACGACTCCCATACCATATCTGTGGAGTAACATGAGAGGTCAGTAAATTTCAATGAGTACTGAGCCATAGTCATGCTTCCCTACTGTATATTAAGAGGCTCTTGTATGAAAACTACATGAAGAGCCATTGGGACAAACCATTCCCAAAACTGGCTCTCAACGTATGCCCAGAGAAGCGTCACCTCTTCATGAACCTAGAGCATCATGCTCCACCATATGCATATTGCTGCCCGTAGATGATTGGTGGAATGAATCCCCATAAGATCATTTGGATTCCCAACCATTCAGAAGACTATCACCATGGCCTCCAACCAATGTTAAGCTGCCTGTGGGTCCATATCTCCCATGAACCTGGGTGGCCTCTGGCGCTGGAACTCATGCAACGCCATCCAACGGCATGCACCCTCTACTGCTGGAGCTGGTGGCATCAGTGGCCCAATGAGTAATGGTACCATTGGTTCCTCCACTGGTTTCTCTACTAGAATATGGAACTACACAGAGGCCTCATCGCTTGGTGGGATATCAGTGCGTACTATTCCCGGAACCCTAGCTGTATGTCTTCCTGGAGGCATCCTGAAAAGAAACAGGTGCACCACGGTCAATAATTTATAACTGGTGAGATTTCTCAAATAGATCCCAAAGAGAACTATTTGAAACAGACAAGAAATTTTTGTTTTTGTGCACTGAATTAGAATTCAGAAGTCGTGGAATTTTTGTATGGATATGTCGGTCGTCGCACCTACACTGGATTCCCTAAAATGATAACCACATTCACTACACTTAACACTATTGCAATTATAATGAAGATCATAGTCCTATATTTTATGGTAGAACCAACTCCTCTGATACAAATTTGTCATGACCCATCCCCAGGGCCCATGCCGTGACAACCCCGTGCTTTCCCTCCATAGGCCTGGGGTGGCGACTAGCACTGAAAGAAATATTCCGTAATCCAAGAAGGCATTGCCATTATATCCTGTAAACACAAGGAACAAAGCACACATGAAGATCTGAAAACAAGTAAACTGTATATCAAACAGAGTGATGAAAGTACGATGGTCTGGAATACAAGCCCAACAGTAAAGGTAAAAGTAAAACTCAAGTACAATATAACTTAAGAAAGAGAAAGATAGGTACTGGGTTGTCCTCCAAGGATCCTGCCTGAAGGTAGGTATAGATCGTCCACGGAGCACTCCAATTCCACTCATATCCTATGTGTATCGACATGCTACATAGTCCACCTCCGGGAATCATCCAGCCCTGGTACCCCCAGTCTCGATCAGCATTATCTGTCGTTTGCACCAAACACAATAAGGTGTAGGTATACCCCTCTTAGGGCTGATTATAACGATTCTCAGTAGGGACCCCATGACCCTCAAGGTCACACAAAATCCACCGAGGATAGACCACAAAGAATGAAAACAACTGACAACCAAACTTAGGTATATACCCACACAAATACCTATGTTTTCAATTTTACCCATCTCAATCACGAGGAAACACATGGTCCAACCCAAAAGCACAATTCTCAACTGTTCCACAAAGGAAGGAATACCAAAAAGGTAAGTACCACAGAGGTACGAACACAGATCACATTATGTATAAAATAGGAAATGTAGTCGAGATTATTATATGTAACTACTAAGTCAACTTACTCTGTTAAGAGGCAGACCCACGAAGGATCCCAAATTGTAGACCCACATAGGATCCTAGTAGATCGTCAGACCCACACAAGATCCTAGTACATTGTTAGACCCACACATGATCCTACTACATTTTTAGTACATTATCAGACCCACACAGGATCCTAGTACATCGTTAGTACATCGTCAAACCCACATATGATCCTAGTACATCGTCAGTACATCGTCTGACCCACACATGATCCTAGTAGATCGTCTGACCCAAACATGATCCTAGTACATCATTAGTAAATAATCATACCCACAAAGAATACTAGTATTCATTATTACATTATCAGACCCCCACAGGATCATAGTACATCGTCAGTACATCGTAAGACCAAAATATTATCCTAGTACATCACTAGTACATTGTCAGACCTATATACGGTACTCGCACAAAGCTTGCTCATCACCGGGAGAGTCCGCTCCTCACGGTACTGGTATATAATCCAATTTCCACAAAGTCCCATGATGATGTATCCCAAAGGACCTCTATGTAATAGGGGTCTCAACGCAACAGACGGTGTGTCAATTGGATGCCCGGTCTGTATGTTAATAGTTTCTTAGTCCAAAGGTCCCGGTTGGATTCGTGCTCGATCCAATAAAATTATCCCCAAAATTTATCGAAATATTATGTGGGGTATTCCAAAATGACTACCTCACCCTAAATGTTTTGGAACCACAGAAGGTTCATCAAACGGACGCCCGATGCCAATGTTAAGACCAAAGGAACGTATAGGGTCAAAACTGGTCTGGGTCAGGTCTGACCCGGCCCGACCCAGCCTGGGCCGACCCGGTCCAGTTCAGGTCTGTCCGGCCCGCTAGTTCTCGCCAAGCCTATGCTATGAGGCTTGACACTTGTGGGGCAGCCCAGCCTGGGCGGCCCGCGGTGCGGAGGGGCGCCGCGGGGCGGCGGTCTGCTGCAGCGCGGGCACAGACCGCTCCTTTTCCGTCATCTAGCAATGAGCCGACTACCCTTCCCACACCACCGCGTGGCAAGGTGGAAGTTCTCTTCTATCAGGCAATGTGGTCACATTGTCATATTTTTTATGGCAGACCATGATGTAGACTTTCATTCTCATTCTCCACCGGTGTCATTTCTTATCCTCTTCCATCGCTAAGAACACACCAACCATGAAGAATGATTGGGGGATCTGGCTGTGTTTTTTTGTCCACTCCCTCCACATTAGTTCGATATCAGGTGGATAAAGATGATAAATTCGATATAAAAGATGAAGAATAACAAACCCCTACCTCGAAGGTTTGTGGATGTCAGTGAGGATGGAATAATGGACATCGTTTTGTCATTATTGATGACATCCCACATTGGAGGATTTCATAAGGAAGAAGCTAATGTTGATAGAGAAAGTCAGGGTTCCTTTTTAGAGAAGTGTTCTTTGATTAGAGAAGCATTCTTTATTAGAGAAGTAGAATTCCAAAATGTTCTCTCCCAAGATTCTCCCATTACCAATAATTTCTCCCAAAAAATACAAGTGTGGATCCATCACCAAATTAAATAAAGTTAATCAATTTAAATTGTTGGAACAATTAATTGTTGGAACAATTAATTGTACCACATTGGCATAATTAAATAATTGGAGTACGTTCAAGAGTTTTCTCTTATTAAAGTGGGGGTTTTTAGTTCAGGTGGTCCCCAACATTTGAATTCAAAATGGGGGTTTTTAGGGTCAAGAAGTCCTCACCAGTGATCATTCAATTTGGTGGATAAAAAATAAAATAAATGTTATTTTATATTTTATTTTTATTCCACAAAATCACAAAAACAAACTTCACCTCTGGCCAACTGCCATCGAGGTGAATGTCTCCTTAAGAGAATACTGGAACTATGATTTCAACAGTGTCCTTGGATTTAAATTGCGAGCACCGGTTCAAAAGATACGAAAACCGCTCACACGTTTACTAAAAATAGATGAAAAAAAGTTCAGAAATTCATTCTGGGCACACCAGGCCTCGAAATCACGTGTCATCAATTATAGTTGACTATTAAAATTACCTAAAATTTAAAAAAAAATTACATGTAATTTCCGGGTCTTTACACGTGTTTTTAAGAAATAAGAACTATTAAAAGATTGACACTTTTTATGTCCAATTTCGAAGTGAAATTACTTACAATGATCAAAAATGGATTAAATGGTAAAAAATTAATGTAATTCAACTTTAAATCCAATTAAAAATATAATCTAACCATTTAATATATTATATTAATACTCAGTTTAGAATTAAAATACAGTATTTTTCACTATTCATAAAAAATGAACATTATCAGAAAAATACCAAATTTTTCTCCAAATTAAATTACGATGTTCTAATTCTAAAGAAGAATATTATTTTGTCAAATATAACACATAAAAATGACAAAAAACTAGATTTGAAAAGTGTTCTCCATCAAAAGGCGGTAAATCGACCTTTTAAAGATTATTAGAATATTTGTGTTTAAAAGTGGATTCCTTCTTATTTTAATCCTTTAAAATTTATTGGATAATTGTAAAACCATTTAACTATCATATATAATCATATTTTATCTAGTTATGTTTATTCCATCCATTACAACGACTAGGCGTTAACATCCATTTTAAATATTAGTATTATATTATTATTTTCTAGTATAACTCAATGTTGTGTGTAATGTAAGATTTCAATGAAAGCTATTGTTGCATATCAGGTACGCCATCAAAAATGGAATCCATTTTAAAGTAAAATTAATATTTAATTGTAAAATATTAATAAATATGAAAATATCACATTCTTTATTTACATGGGATGTTAGAGAAATTGTTTGGTATTGGTGGTAAATCACACAACTTCATATGGTGTTTCATGGTGTGGGTTTCTCAAGGGAAAGTTAGAAAACACTATTTGGCATGATGTGTCTATATTGTATTATTAAACAACATGATGCATGAATATATTTTCTTAATGATATAGGAGAATGGGGTCTTCTTCCAAGAAAGGATTGTCTTTACTTTATTTGATTATGGGAAAACATTAGACCATGTAACACTTTTTCATTCTGAAACATTCCCACTATATAGATTTTTATATATTAAAAAAACTAATGTTTTATAATATATAAAATTATTTATTCCCATCATCTTCCTAGTAGAATAAGAATAACGTATTGTTCCTCATAGATATGTCACCCTAAAAATATTTTTTTCATGATAGGTCATTCTTTAATTTTATCTCCAACTATTATAATTACTTTTAAGAGGTATTTATAATATATATTTTCCATCTAGTTTAGTTTTCATTAGGTTTTATGTTTGATTTTTTCAATTTTTTAATTAGAGATGAAACAAAATTTGATTCTAATCGGTTTTCTTTTATTATATTGAGGTAGGTGAAGCCTGGTATCATTGATTATGTTATTTAGTATTAATGTTATGTGTCATATATGGCTTGTGGAAATTATCTATATATTAGTCATGATGAATATAATTAAATTTTCTTATCACTTTGAATGTGGGTATGGTTCAATAGGGCAATGAGTGTTCCTCATTGATATGCTCTTAGATTCCATAGTCACTGATGACAATGACGATGACTTAAAATGTAGAGAATATAGAACTTTTATATCATGATGGAGTTTTCCTTGACTGATTACATTGAATTAGAGCTTGATAGAATCATTTTATCATTTTTTAATATAGGAATTTTTGGTTATATGAAAGGTTATCATAATGATTATGTTGTAAAAAAATTTCATCATCAATTAGCTATTCAATTTTATTTGTGGCTGACTAAGAAGTTTGAACTATTGGTCATTAATTGTAATGGTTCTTTGTAGTATGTAAATCAGATTTAAATAATGGGATTTGGTGTTTTGGTTGGGACTTCCATCCCAATTTTTTAAAAAACTAATCATATTCTATGACTATGTTATTATGATTTTTTCATGATGTGTTTAATGATTTTTTATATTATCCCTTCATATGATAACTATTTTGACATTAAATGAAATATTATTAAATACCTTAATAACGTGTGGTAATAGATTCCCCATCTATTGTTTATTACAATGACTATAGTATGAAAAATAAAATTGATTCAGGATTCTTATAAAAAGGGATTATACTCCCATTTTTTATGATGCTTATAGTGTGTAATGATATGATTATTTTGAAATTATTGATTATGGATTGTGATTCACTACAAAATTAACATGTTATTTCTCATAGATAGTGTTTTCATTTTCTCTTGTGTGATATGTCCATAGGATAGGTTCACGAATATCATATATATTTTTTCCAATGAATGGGAAATGTTATTTCAACTTATTGGTATTTTATAGAATTTGACATGGTGACTTCAATGTTTTTCTGACCAATGTGATATTTTTTAGTAGGACACAATTATCATTTATGTGATATTTTAAATTGGATGTATTTACAAATAATGTGTGGTTTTCACATGGATGTTCTTCCAATGATATAAATATTGTGAAGCAATGGGACATTTGGTCTATTTATTGGGTGTAATATATATTTTGAAACTATGCATATTCCCTAATTATCTTTGATATGAGACATGATATTATGACTTGGTTTTATTTTATATTTTTATTAGGTGGATGCTATATAGACCCTTTTATGTTATATCTAATATTTTCAAAGATACAACATCATTAGACAAATCATTCATTGTCACTCATTGGTGTCTTGTGAAGCACCAGATGTCAAAAAGATAATTATTATTATTATTGGTTTTATTACACTTTTATCATATAAAACTATATATATTAAATATTTTTCCTGAAAACTATATTGGGTGGCTTATATAGTTATATTAACACCCTATACGAGATTCTTGATGTATGTGTAGTATTCATAACCATGGATATACGTAATAGAAAGTTTCATATTGTTGATTGATGTGCTAGATAGATCTTGCGAGATAAATATTTTCCCAGGAATGAAATAAATACCGTTTTTAATTAGTCTCATTTATTTTAATCATTTGGATAGTTTGGTATATGAATTAACAATGTGGACTTTTTTTAAATTATTTATACCTATGTTACATTAATGTACAATGTGGTTTTTTATCATGTGAGATATATGATTCTATATGGTGGGATAAAAAATATATTTTCTAAATAATTTAGTAACATTTTGATAATGGTTTTTTATTTATTATATTCATATTTATTTTTTCCTATCGAGAGGGTTTTTCCTCCAAAATTTACATATATTCTCTTAGTAATAGTTAGCAGTCTTAAGCATGTGGAGATGCATGCTTGAGGTCATGTGGCACAACCAATTATTCATTGTTTACTGTGGTCATGTAGTGATATTAAAATGTTATATCAAAACATTTTTAATATTTTATACAATTTTTTAATGGTATATATATGTAATATATTCTTAAAAATAGAGTATACATTATTTTTATGAGTATCTAACCAATTAATAGGGGATGGACATATTATCCATGTAGGGATTGTTGTTCTTTTTTCGAGGCATTATGATTTTGTGATTTTCAAGAAATATAATGATTGATTTATAAATTATTTCATTACTCTTATCCAAGGGACAAAAGGTAAATTATTCATGAAAAATATCATTGATTTTGGAATCAAATATCATTAATATGAATATATAAACATCATATAATAATAATAACAAGGGGTTTAATTGTTTGGAGTGTTAAAAAAATAGAGTTTGATTGAAAATAATATATTTTTTGGAAATTACAAATTACAATTTTTTTTAGTAATGTTTTTTTGTGGGATTATTAGTTATGTTAATCATATATGTTTTTTGCTTAACATTGAGAGGATGTATCCAAGGCTAGGAAGAGAAACCTAGTTATAAGTGAGCCTTACATTATTGTGTCTGTGTTTATATGTAATAGAATGATAAAATTCTTATCATAGGAGTTATACCATTCATTTCATATCTGACCACTGGGTTTAAAATACAAAATTAAAACCTCTATATTAGTAAGGTAAGAACATAAGCTAAAATATTTTGTATATAGTTCTCCTTGGATATTGTTGATCAGATTATAGTACCCTTAGGAGGATGGTTAATCTCTATATGAATGTGCTTCAAGTACTAATAGATTATTTGTTAGATATCCTAGTACTACATGATTAGTAAATGGGGATATAATAAAAATGATTTTTAGGACAATATCAATGATAATTTTATTAATGATACTTTGAAGGTATAAATGGTCTAAGTGTTTTTCTCCTTTATAGGGATAAATATTAGTGATAAGTTATACATACCATGTTGGTGTGAAAAGTTATCTCTAGTTTATTTCTTTTGAGGTTTTATTATATAATTCCATTTGGTCATAGTTGATCATATTCATCAAATCTATGTTATAGATTTTATAAACCCTAAAATCAGTATTTAGAGAAACGTTTTTAGGGGATCATATTTTTGGATGTTTTTTTAGTTGCATAATCTTAGAGTAATTCATCCCACAAATGGTATTGTTGGTTTAGTTACTCTAATATTAGTGGTGATATGTAAAATTTATGAGGATAGATTATATTTTCACCCATTAGAGAAGGATTATATAGTTTGTAATTATGGTAAAATAATGATGTTTATTTGAAAATAATACAATAACTACCATTATAGTTTCATTCTGATGGGGAGTAGAGGAATTTCCAGGATTTCTATCAGAATTATTCTATGTAGGTTAGTTTCATTATTGATTTCATGTACAACGGATCTAAGTAATGATGATCTATATTACCACATGGAGGAAAATAGAGTTATTTTGGATGATTTGGGAAAAATTATGATATGTTATATAGTTGTAGAGGTAGCTGGGTAGTGCTCCTGAAGAAAGATAAACGACTAGTTGTTCGGAAAGAGAAACTATCTTGGTATAGTTGCATACATTTGAAATAAATCATGTGTATCCTGGTATGTGAAATTTAATATTTTAGGTATGAGGGGTTTAAAATTCATTATAGAAACTAATTTTCAATACAAGTGTATCACCATAATTTATATCATCCTAATTATTTGATGTCCTGAGGAGAATATTTCATTTCCTTTTTTGAATAATTACTATTGTTACACTCTTAGGGGTTTGATCCATGTGTATTAAATTGTGTCAAGGATATACCATTGTTATTAGAATATTTTAGTGTCTCTTATATTTAAATTTATTAAATATTCCAAGATATTTTATAATTATTTTGATTCATTGGTTGACTCTATAATGAGAACAAATCATTTTTTATCATCAATGAGTATCATTAACATCTATTGGGTATACTTTTTATACCTATAACAGTGAGTAGGATTTATCAAAGATCATTTGGGATTTAAAAATTGTTCATTTGTGATTATATAAACCTTGTTTATGGGATTTTCGTTTACTCATAATAATGATATTAGATTCATATTTCATATCATCACTTACTAGTTTCTAGATTTATTTATTAATGGTTCAAGGAATTCCTCTCATGATATTGGTCGAGTACACAATTGATTCATTACTATGTATAGAGCCTATATCCATGCCACACTATGAGATTTATTTAGTATAAAATATGGATGTGAATTTAAAACTATAGTAAATTGATGAAAAATGATTCATTTTCCCAATAATATCCAATTACACATTCATACTATTTTCATTAATAGGGATTATGGTTACCAGCAATTATGTATCGATTAATAGAGGCTGAAACATGTGATAGCTAAAATCAAGTATCCTCATTCTCATTTAAATGGTTTATTTTTACTACTAAAAACATATAAGTGGTTCACAATGATTTATCTGAGATCTAGATATCAAAAATTTTATAGAGTAAAATTGATGTTCCTTACACAATATACTGGGTAATTTAGTTCTTATATAATTATCTTAGGGTGTCATTATGTTTTATAAACACAAAAAAGTAATTATAATAATCAATAATAGGGTCATAAATTCCTATTTATATTACATTGTTATAGTTTTTATCAATTATATTCCAGTATACTCCATGACATTAAAGGAAAATACTTTTCTAAGAGAGGTTGTTTTTGTCGCATTAATTGACCATAAAATTCATAAAATGATATCTAATTTGCATGTACACATTTGAGACGTTTTATTATTTATAAATTTATATCCTAATACAGTATATATGTGGACCATAAGAAGGATAATTCCATAGTTTAAAAATAGTGTATGAAGGAAAAGTTTTATAGGTTTAGTTTTTATGGTTAATTGGACTACTGTCAATTTTTTTTGGAATTTTCTTAGATAAAATATCTATTCACATACCATATAAATAAAATGAGAAATTTTATGTTTTATAATTCTTCTATAAATGAAATATAGTAATTGAAATGTGGGTTAAATTCAATGATAATCATTACATAACATGATATGGTTAAGTAGTATTCATTTTAAAGATATTCATATAGTTTTCTTCATAGTGAAATATTGATATAGTACTACTAAGTATATTCTTAGGGGTCTAGAAAGTGTGGAATACATGAGAGAACCTATAAATCACATGATATTTTGAATTAGGCTGTGGTGGAGTAAATAAGATATTAACATTAATATTTTTTCAAGGTTCATGTTGTATACAAACATTAAGAGTCTTTGGTATATCATTCCACTGCATGACATAGACCATTATAAGGGTAGGTGGGATTAATATCTATTTTCAACTAAATTTTAGATGATTTATATCCCCAGTAATGAGATCATTTTATAATTCATATTAAATACTAAATTTTAGTCTCACATTGTTCATGATGATTTTAGTGAGTGAAATGTGATGAAACTCTACACTAAGATATATAATGATGTTAAAAAGTATTAAGGAAATGTTTTAGTAAATACTATAAGTATTTCATACTCAATAATTCAATGGGGTAAGGATTTAACTGTATTAATCATATTAATGGGTTACGGTGGATAATATATATGGTTTAGAGATGCATTTAGATTGGATCCATATTGATAATGTGATATATTTTTTACATGATTGAGTTTTAGGCCCTACTAGATTACTTGAGGATATAATATGATATTAACACACCACATTATGGTCTAACAACTATGGTATTCCAACATGTATAATCAAATATAAAGATAACATTAGTACTATTGGATGAAAATGGATATTTCAATTTTATTTTCATGATTCCTCATTTATTAGTTGGTGAATGTTGATCATTAGTGACCAAATTATTTATTTATATTGTACACATTAGTTGTTCTAAATGTAATAACAATAATATATATTTTATAATATTTTTTTGTATGTTAATTTACTCTAGTTATTCACTATTGGTTATTTTGAACCGTTATCCAAAGTGGATCACTTTTACTAGTATTAAAGATGTAGTGTGCCATTGAGCTATTATGGTAATATGTATGTGATATAGTACACATTAAATGCGAGACATGATTTATCATATCAAATCAGGATTTCAAATTCAAATATTCTTTCTTAAATCTATTATAAATAAAATACCACCACTTGGTGTATTTTATAATTTTATTCTATACTCTGACTGATCAACAGTCTGATCATAATATCTAAATGTTGGTGGACATGTTGTAGGCATGTTCTATTGATATTATTGGTGTGTGGGGGATTTAATAAAATTATTATTGGGAATTATATTTCCAATATTAATCAATAATCTATTTATATAGATTCCTTCTATGACTTTTATTTAAGCCCATACTGATCAACTCTATACAGGTTAATATAAAGAGATTTATTTTGATTGTCCAGTCGATTATCTTGTAAGAGATGTTATTGTATTTTTTTAATGATTCATATTTACAATAAATAGTGAAGTATCCAATCATATAATTATTTTTTACATATTCATATGAATATTGAGTCAGGAAACCATGTATTATTTAGAGTGATGCCATAATTTTAAAAAAATTTGATTCAAATACAATGGATGTTGATTCCAATATTTGTGGGGTTATTATAACTTTTTTTTAAGATCATTATCCGAGGAACGTATATGTGATTAAATAAATATTTTTTTCTATTATTTATGGATTTCATAAATAACATCATCGAATATAACATCCTTATAATTAGAATATGATTATAGTCAATGATGTTGAGATGATGGGAGATTCACCATCTTTAGAATAGTAACATTTTTATACGAGATAGATAAAATAAGATTCTTATTTGGAATGTGATATAACTACTGTATGTAAAATCATATAATTAGTTCATAAAGGTGGATACATGTAAGAGAGAGACAAATATGTGAGAAAACTAGCTATACATTTTCCTTAATAATCCTTGGTGAAAAAATTCAGGGATGAGTTATTATATTATTAGGATGTTTTAATATACCAAATATTAAAAGGTGTGTGATTATTTAAATGTTTTCCAAATGGATATGGTTTTTAAAATTTTAATATATTGGGGAAGATTGAGAATATTTATTTGGTGGGGTAAGTTACCATGACATGGAGGACGTTCACCATGATTTTGAGTGAAGATTTCACCATGATTTATTTAGTGTATCTTGTAGAAAATGAATTTTATAGTGATGCTTATATTTAGGGGATGCTTAAGTTAAATTATTAAATTATATATGAAGGGGTTTACATAATGAAGCCTTTCTCATCACTTTAATTCATAGAGATATGTTCTTATTGGTGATAAAGAATAAGGTATTAGTCTATTATGGTATTTGTCATAAGAGAACATGACATTGGCATAACGCATTATTTCGTTACAAAATAGGTCACACAAAAAAATTTATCGGTATAGTTTTTAATATAATTTAAGATAATTTATTGAAACAATAAAATATATAAATGGGTTTATTTACCTAGTATTTATTGAGGCAATATAATTAATCAACCAAATTTGCATGAAATCTCACCCTCAAATGTTTGTTTTGTCCAATTTTCAAGATATGATTTGTGTACTATATATTTAGATATTTTTCTTTATGTATTCATATAAATCCCCTTACATATATATTTTATTTCTATTATTTTTTCTCAAATTATTTAATTTTTAATGAAAATCCATTATTTTTTTCCATATGTTGAATTTTAGGATTTCTGATGATTGGATATAAATCAACTGGTTATGCATGGGGAGTTTAATCCAACTATATTGAGGTATTTGGAGCCTATGATGTCACATTGGTTTATATGAATTTTCATGTGATGTGTGATATGTAGTTTATATCCAACATATACACCTAAATTAGAATGGATCGAAATTGGATCCCTTAATTCTTTGAGATTACATATGGTTTATTTGAGTTATTACTGGTCTATTATGATTTTTTCTTTGAGTACATGATCACTGGTTGATTTTTTGATAATTTGAAATATTAACAATATGGTACATAGAATCTGATTGGAGTTTCCACATGATAGATTATAAGGTGGTGGAAGTACATTGTTCCCCTTTAGGCTACCTTAATAAGGGTATATGTAGTTATTTGAGAGGCAAGAATGTAGATTACCTTATAAGGGGTTTCTTATTTATTTTATCTATTGTTTTTGTTTGAGAATGGATAAGATGTATAAGATATAAATATTTATATTCAATAATTCCAATAAGTATATACCTAAATTTGAAGAAATTTGAATTGAGTGTGTGGGTGTGAGAACCAACCTATCTTTTTATTATTTTTAGTTTCATTCAATGAAAATTTAATTTTTAATTTCTCATGATTTATTTAATGATTTATATATATATCATTTTTATTGTTGTTGTTATAAGATAAAATGAAATCTTTTTTTTGACATTTATAATGCTTGCCAAGAGATTATATTTTACCTTTAGTAAAGGGAGAAAATGTCATTATTTTCATGTTTCTTAGGTAATGGGATTATATTCCCATTCATTTTATGATTTCTATGTTGTGAGATTATTTTCCCATTATGATAATATTGGTTATAAAATAGAATATTCTTCTAAATACATTAAAATTCCTCTTGGATTTGGATACTATTCCATATTTTGTAATATGGTGTCATGATCCCTTACCTCCAAAGATACCGTAATGAAGGAAGAGAAATAATGAACCCTGAGTCCTACCTCCAATATTCCCTAGGTTGGTGACTAGTTGTGAGGGTATGAAAATTTCATAAATGAGAGGCATTACCCTCAATAATAATATAAAATTTCAAGATTAGATAAATAAATAGAAATAAACTCCACAAGATCATATAAATAGAAACCAAAACATCCCCATAATGCATGTATAAATTAAATAGATATAGATAAGAGTATAAAAAGTAAATTCCCAAATGAAAAGATAACATAGTGACATGATAATTATCCAAATATTTGACCTAGTAATGTAGAAAACATTAAATGTTCTCCTCCTTGATACATGAAAATAAATTTATATTCATAGGGTGAGAATACAAGTATAATAAACAGGAAAACAAATATCAATCTTGGCAAAGTGAATGAACAATACTAACGAACCTGTGAGAAAATAAAAGATTTATCAACTTCAAAACTACTAGACTATTTTCACAATCTGACCAGGTCATCCTCACCAAATAATGAAATCCATGTATACTTGCATAATAATAAGTATATAGATAAAGGGTATGTAACTCCCCGACCCCAGTTACCCAGAGTCAGTGTATTATTATGTATCATTGGAAAGATCACAGAAGATCATTTCTCGAAAGACCGATTAGTTTAGTAGCCTTGGAATCACTAGATACATTCATAAAGTTTATATTACATCATAAAGTTGAAAAATAAAACGACATCTTGTGTCCATAGACCACACTAATATCCTCATACTATCCCTGTAGGCCATTCATAAAATACTTTTCACAACCTAAGAAAAATAAAACGTAGAAAGGGGTGAGTTCATATGCTGAGTAAGGATATCAATATAGCAGAAACTTTCATAAATAATGTAACATCCCAAGTAAGTAATGAATAATAGATATTTTTATCTATGTCTTTTAATGATTAAGATAGTGTTATAGAGGCTTAAAATGAATACAATCTTATGCATGAAATACACTAATATTCTTAAAAGATTGTTTTAGTGCCTTTTGATGGCAAACCATTTTTGAATCTTTATTTTGACAATTTTATAAAATATGTTTGTCAAAATAAAATTATTTTTTATGATTGGGACATCAAAATTTACCTTGTGTGAATTTTTGGTATTTTTCTGATAATGTTCATTTTTTAATGAATAGTGAAAAATACTGCATTTTACATCAAAACTGCTTTTTAATCTAATTTATTTATATGATTAGATTATGTTTTGAATTGGTTTTGAAGTGAAATTAGAATATATTTTTACCATTTTATCCAATGGTGGTCATTGGAATCAATTTCACTTAGAAATTGGACTTAAACTAGTGTCAATCTTTTGATACTTATTGTTTTGTAAAAACACGCTATTTGCTCTGGCAGAGGGAATTAGTTATTAAATTAATTAATGTGACTTATATGTTTTGAATTTTTTAAAATAGACTTCACTTTTGAATTCGGAATATCAAATATAGCTTAGGGTGAATTTTTGGTAATTTTCTGAAAAACATCAATTTTTGATGAATAGTGAAACCACTAAGTGGTAATCAAGCAAACTGATTTTTCAGTTAAATGAAAGTTTACCACAAATGTGTATTGAATTTTGAAAATCCGACATACATGGTTGTCATTAAAAAGTAAAATGTGGTTCAATGGGATAAAAATAATTTTTTGGTGAATAGTAACTTATTAAGTTTTTAATCGCGATTAGTGGTAATTAGTGTAGTTTAAGGTAAAAATGATATTATAAGAATGTGAAAACACCATGACACTTGTCCTACACCTATTGGGTTAGTCATGGCCGACCAAGACAAGCCATGGGCCAACTTGGGGACCCCATGGATCCACTTTTGTTGGGAAATGACTTAAAATACTTTTTATTTAATGTTAAAGTGGAAATGACACAAACATAATATGTTTTACAAGAACAATTTTTAAGTGGAGTTATAAAAGTCCAAATTTTGATTATAAATATTCATTGGAAAGATAAAAAGATTTAATATATCATAGTATTTCTTCTATAATTTTTAGACATTAAATAAATTTAATTATTTATGACATAATAATGATGCAGCGATTACATCATTATTTGACGTTTTAAATAAAATGAAAAGACAATGTAATATCTATGAACTACACATGGCCAAAACCAATTTTATGAGTGGATTTCGAACCCTTATCACCTTATCCACGAATTATATCACTTTTGGACCTTTTGAAACCGAAACACATTTTCAAATAATGTAATATTTCTTTAGTTTCTAAAAGTGACCCTCCTCTCCTATTATAAAAGGCCCCCACCTCTACCTAATTTCACACACTACTCAAGCCTTTGGCTCGGCCAACACCTGCCCATTTACTCTCTCAACATCCCTCTCATCATCCTAGAGGATTCCCTTTGGGCAGAATCCTTTCAATGGAAGCCTTTAGGCTCAAAACAAAAGGAGTTACGCTTTTAAAGGTAATTCTTTCTCTCATGTTCATTTGTTTTATTTTGCTTCTCCAACCCCCTAAACTCTTTTTATTTTCTTCTTTTGTAACAAAACCAGTATCTTCAATATACTATGATTTTTTCATAAGATTTATTTGAGCAAAACTCTCACACAACTACATCAAATGGTTAAAGAACATACGGTTTCTGTGGATTGCGAAATTATGCCTCCCGAAACGATGATTGTTCAATACTCATTTAACACCTTCAAAGGTGGCCATTATGATGTCACTATTTTTATATATGATATATAATATGTTTATGTTTTCCTTAAGCTTCTGTTTTTTTCATTTTGGTCATACCTTTATGGTTTCCATTATGGGTAAACACGATATCTTTATTTTAGGAAGTGCGGACTACCGCCCCCTAAAAGTGATTTGATTCGTTAAAACCATATGTGGGATGTGTAAAGGATAATGTTAATGATATTATATATGTTATTATACTGGAATTATAATATACCTTTATATCATTATGATTCCATTTTATAAAATACGAAATAGAAATGAAAGCAGCGTTCATGCGTACGTACGGCTTACCGTCTCCATGAACGGTGCATTTCATTTCTTACCTCTAAATGATTATGTAATATTATAAATGCATGTATGTACTGGATATATATGACGTATATGATATCTACATCATGAATAACATTCTGGATATAATTAACCTTTGACCAAATTAACAACATGTAAGTGTAAGAAGTCTATTTTTGACTTAAGAACCAAATACCGACAAAATGAACATTATTAACTTAAATGAGTACATGATGTTCATAACATGGTATAAAAGGAATAATGAACTTGAAAAAGGTTCATAAGCAAGTAGAGATTAACTCAAGTTTATTATTCAGGACATTAAAGAACGGTCGGGTCAAGTCGGATACGAGGTATGGAACTTCGTCTCAATCTCCTTTCATTGAGGCATATTTTGTTTTATACACAACTCTATTTTATACGGTGTATAAACCCCTTTGACTTTTACGTTTATTCAAAAGGAATATTTTTTATACGAAGCGTTTACTAAACGAAAAAAGGGAATGTTTTTGTTGTACGTATGCGGCGACAATGACTTCTCTGCCGTCATGACCGTTATTTGAGTTTCGGCTTCCTCTACAAGCCATACCTTCTTTTTAAAAGAAAAATAAATACCATGTTTTAATTTTCTATTATTTTGGTATTGAAAATATTTTTCATAATCTTTTATATCAATGTGTGGTATTGATATATTGTGATTGAATGGTGGAAATGTTATGTTTCTGTTATGCATGTTTTATGTGATACGTTTATGTTGAGGTTCTTGGGCATTATTATGAAGACGGGTGGTTCCGTGATAGACTAAGGGTGGGTGAGCCCGTTATAGCTCTCCAATGCATTGGGTAACGCGAAGGAGTGAAACGTTAAGGTTTCTCCGAAGTGATTTTTAGGGAATATACTGTGATGGGTATTCCAAACGTAACCAAGAGGGTTACTCCCTACGTAAGAATGTTATGAATGCCTCAAGTTACCATTATGTCTTAGATTTATTCATGATTTTATGAGGTGTGTTAAAGTGCCTATGTTTTATGGGTAAAGTATGATTTCATTCTTATGTATATATGAACTCATGTTTCCTTTCCATGTTTTTTTAACCCATACTGAGTTTTATGCTCATCCCATATTTTTGAAATGTTTTTCACAGGTCAAAGGAAAGGTACATGATAATATGATAGAGTCAAGGATGTGTCAAGAAATAATCAATGTTTTATTTTAAATATGTTTCCATTGATGGGAATGAATAATACTATCTTTATGTAACCACTTTGTTTATATGTGGTTTGTAATGCAAGTTTTATGATCTAATTCTCTAAAACTCTAAACCCGAAAAGATCCTCAATGTGTAATCTTGTAATAACTCAAGATTAAGTAAGGTTTAAGGCTGGGGCCTTATAGTTGGTATCAAAGGTCGGTTTATATAACTTTAGGAGTTAGAATTATATTAAATAATTATCCAAAAATATTTTTTTGAAGTGATATAGCATTTGAAGATTACCATGTTGATTCATCTAAGACATGTTTGTTCAGAATGGTTTTCCGCAGAGGAAACAGGGAAGCAGTGCTAGGAAGGCATACAGAAGGAAATAACCTTCCGAATCAGCATCCAGAAATGGTCGGAATTGGAACTGAACAGTTTGTTGCAGTAATGGAGCAGTTGACTCAAGCGATAAATGGTGGTGGTATCCATGCACGAGATCAGCCAGATCAACCGCAGAGGAACATGTCAGTGGTGGAACATTTCATGAGGCAACATCCCCCATCATTCAGAGGATCATCTGACCCTGTGCTAGCTGAAGGGTGGATTAAAGCACTGGAGAAGATTTTTGATGTCATGGGGTCTTCAGACAATCAAAAGGTTAGTCTTGCTATTTATAGTTTGGAGGGTGAAGCAGATCAGTGGTGGTCGATGGTTAAAAATATCAGGGACGCTGATGAGCTTGATGCTCTCGACTGGGATGAATTCAAAGGTATGTTTCTTAAGAAGTATTTTCCTAAGGCTGTTCGAATTAGGATGGAAAAGAAATTCTTGGAATTAAGTCAACAGGAAGACTTAGTGGCTGCCTATGAGGAAAGGTTCACTCGATTGGCAAGGTATGCTCCAAATTTTATCCGGGACCTTGATAGTAAAATCAATCGTTTTTACTCAGGATTAACGCCAAAATATCGAAGGGCATTGGCTTCTCGTGAGTTTAAAAGTTATGAAAAGCTTGTTCGATGTGCTGAGAAGGTGGAAATGGAGTTTTCCGATGACCAAGTTTTCTATAACAACCAGCAGAAGAAGAGACCGAGGTGGCAGGAGAAAGGTAAGAATTCTTCAAAAAAGTCTGATTGTAAGAAAACTAAGTTTCCAGTTTGTGATAAATGTGGAAAAAGGCATGCTGGGGAATGTCTTCTGAATTCTGGGAAGTGCTACCGATGTGGTAGGATGGGACATAAGGCTCGTGATTGCACTGAAAAGGATCAAGGTGAAGGTAAGAACCAGTTTGATTTACAGTTAGTGAAGTGTTATAAGTGCAATGATATGGGTCACTATGCAAACGAGTGTCCGGCAAAGAGCTTGAGTGATGGGAAGCAGTTGGACTACAAGCAGAAAGGTGTGGTGAAATCATTTTCAACTACTTCAGCAGATGTCGGGCCATCAAATGGAGTTGTATCAGGTACTCTGTTTGTTTTCTCAGATTATGCCAGTGTGTTATTTGATTCAGGGTCTACACATTCTTTCATCTCTGAAACATTTTCTAGTAAAATGGGAATACCATCTCAATAAATGAATCCTGAACTTTTGGTAAAAACACCTGGGGGAAGTGTCGAGGCAAAAAGAATTTATAAGAATCTTCCTATCCTTATCTGTGGAAAAAACCTACTTGAAAACCTTATTGTTCTACCTCTAGTAGAGTTTGATGTTATCCTGGGTATGGATTGGATCTCTATTTACCATGCTAAGATTGACTGTAGAGCTAAAGAAGTTTCTTTTTAGAAAGACGTTCAGTTTGTTTACAAGAATGAACCCTTACTTTTGAAAACTTATCAAGAGGCCGAGAAACTTGTAAAAGATGAAAATGAATGTTACCTTGCACATGTCATTGAAAATAAAGGAACTGTTCAGATTAATGATGTGCCAGTGGTAATGAGTATCCTGATGTTTTTTCTGATGAGTTGCCTGGAATAATACCAGATCGGGAAGTTGAGTTTACTGTTGACTTAGTTCCTGATGCTAAGCCAATTTCAAAACCCCCTTATCGAATGGCACAAATTGAACTTTTAGAGTTGAAGGAGCAATTGCAAGATTTATTAGAGAAAGGTTTCATTAGGCCTAGCACATCACCATGGGGTGCTCCTGTTTTATATGTTAAAAAGAAAGATGGTTCTATGAGAATTTGCATTGATTATAGAGGCTTGAATAATATCATTGTTAAGAACAAATATCATTTGCCTCATATCGATGATTTGTTTGATCAGCTTCAGGGAGCTCAGTTTTTTTCAAAGATTGACTTGAGATCGGGGTACCATCAGCTGAAGGTAAAGGATGGATATATTCCGAAGACCGCGTTCCATACGAGATATGGCCATTATGAATTTGTAGTAATGCCTTTTGGGCTAACCAATGCACCTACTGTATTCATGGACTTATTGAATAGAATTTTCCATGAGTTCTTGGATAAGTTTGTGGTGGTTTTTATTGATGATATTTTGGTGTTTTCTAAAAGTAAAGAAGAGCATGAAAGGCATTTTAGGGTTATCTTACAAACCTTAAAAGAAAAGAAACTGTATGGAAAATTCAGCAAGTGTGAGTTTTGGTTGCAACAAATTTATTTCCATGGGAACATTGTTTCTAAAGATGGAATAACTGTTGATCCTGCAAAAACAAAAGTTGTAGAAGAATGGCCAAGACCCACAAATGTAACCGAGATTTGTAGCTTCCTTGGATTGGCGGGCTATTACCAAAGGTTTGTTAGAAATTTTTCACGGTTATCTAGTCCAATGACTAAGCTAACTCGGAAGGGTGTTTAGTTTATCTAGACAAAAGAATGTGATGATTGTTTTCAGGAATTGAAAAGAATATTGGTGAATGCTCCAGTTTTGGCACTACCTTCCAGGAATGGTGAGTTTGTTATATACAGTGATGCTTCATTGAAAGGACTTGGTTGCGTCCTAATGCAGAATGATTAGGTAATTGCTTATGCTTCACGACAGTTGAAAACTCATGTGGTAAATTACCCTACACATGATTTGGAATTAGCTGCTATTGTTTTTGCTTTAAAAATTTGGAGGCATCATCTGTATGGAGTAAAGTGTGAAATATATACCGATCACAAAAGTTTAAAGTATATATTCACTCAGAAAGAGTTAAACATGAGACAGAGGAGATGGCTAGAATTAATCAAGGATTATGATTGTACAATTCATTACCATCTGGGAAAAGCAAATAAAGTGGATGATGCTTTGAGTCGAAAATGTAATGCTTCATTAACAATGTTTCATTTGGAACGCGATCCTTTGGTTAACGATTTTATGAACTTTGGCATAGAATTTGTTAGTGCAGGATGTCCTTCTGTTTTGTTTCAGGTATCAGTGAGATCATCTCTATCAGATAGAATCAAGCAAGCACAGAAGCAAGACAGTGAGTTGCAGAAAAAGGTAGAGCTGGTTCAGAAAGGTAAGTTGCCTGAATTCAACATTGATAATGATTGTGTTTTGAGATTTGGGAAGAGACTGTGTGTGCCTTGTGATTCAAAGTTGAAGAGAGAGTTGTTATGTGAAGTTCATAGTTCTCCGTTTTCAGTTCATCCGGGCAGTACTAAGATGTATAGAGATCTGTGGGAGTATTACTGGTGGGATGGAATGAAAAGAGATATTGCTGATTTTACTGTGAAGTGTTTGACTTGTCAGCAGGTTAAAGCAGAGCGACAGTTACTGAAAGGGATGCTTCAGCCTTTACCAGTGCCAGAGTGGAAATGGGAGATTATATCCATGGACTTTGTTGTTGGATTACCGAAGACATCTCGAGGTAATAATGCAATCTGGGTTATTGTTGATCGCTTGACCAAATCTGCTCATTTCCTTGCTATACGAGATAATTTCTCTCTTGATCAAATTTACCATTTGTATCTTAAAGAGATAGTCAGGTTACATGGAGTTCCTCTCTCCATTGTATCGGATCGTGATCCCAGGTTTACTTCTAACTTTTGGAAAGGCCTTCAGAAGTCGTTGGGTACTGAATTAAATTTTAGCACAGCTTTTCATCCTCAATCAGATGGGCAGTCAGAACGAACAATCCAGACATTGGAGGATATGCTACGAGATTGTTCTATGGATTATTAGGGATGTTGGGACCAACATCTTTCTTTGGTTGAGTTTTCATATAATAACAGTTTCCATTCCAGTATACAGATGGCACCATTTCAGGCATTATATGGGAAGCGGTGTCGAACTCCAGCTTTCTGGGATGAAGTGGGTGAAAGGAAGTTAATGGGACCAGAATTGGTAGAAGAGATGGCAGAAAAAGTTCAGCTGATTCAGAAACACATGAGAACAGCTCAGAGCAGGCAGAAAAGTTATGCGGACAACAGGAGGAAGGATCTCTCTTTCGAGGTTGGTGATCATGTTTTTCTCAAGGTTTCTCCTTGGAAAAGTGTGATGAGATTTGGTAAGAAAGGAAATTTGAGTCCAAGGTTCGTTGGACCATACAAAATTCTAGAAAGAGTTGGATCAGTTGCATACCGTGTGGCTTTACCTCCGAGTTTATCTCAGGTACACAATGTTTTTCACGTTTCGATGTTGAGAAAGTACATGCCAGATCCATCTCATGTTTTGAGTCCAGAGGTAGTTCAACTAGAAGAGAACCTATCTTATGAGGAACAACTGGTCCAGATTCTTGACCACAGGGAGCAGGTGTTACGGAATAGAGTGATTCACCAGGTAAAGGTTTTGTGGAAAAACCACATGATTGAAGAGGCAACATGGGAATCTGAAAATGCAATGAGGGATAAGTACCCCCATTTATTTGACAAGTAATTAAATTGCGGGGACGCAATTTTCTAAAGGGGGGAAGGGTGTAACATCCCAAGTAAGTAATGAATAATAGATATTTTTATCTATGTCTTTTAATGATTAAGATAGTGTTATAGAGGCTTAAAATGAATACAATCTTATGCATGAAATAAACTAATATTCTTAAAAGATTGTTTTAGTGCCTTTTGATGGCAAACCATTTTTGAATCTTTATTTTGACAATTTTATAAACAATGTTTGTCAAAATAAACTTATTCTTTATGATTGGGACATCAAAATTTACCTTGTGTGAATTTTTGGTATTTTTCTGATAATGATCATTTTTTAATGAATAGTGAAAAATACTGCATTTTACATCAAAACTGCTTTTTAATCTAATTTATTTATATGATTAGATTATGTTTTTAATTGGTTTTGAAGTGAAATTAGAATATATTTTTACCATTTTATCCAATGGTGGTCATTGGAATCAATTTCACTTTGAAATTGGACTTAAACTAGTGTCAATCTTTTGATACTTATTGTTTTGTAAAAACACGCTATTTGCTCTGGCAGCGGGAATTAATTATTAAATTAATTAATGTGACTTATATGTTTTGAATTTTGTAAAATAGACTTCATTTTTGAATTCGGAATATCAAATATATCTTAGGGTGAATTTTTGGTAATTTTCTGAAAAACATCAATTTTTGATAAATAGTGAAACCACTAAGTGGTAATCAAGCAAACTGAATTTTCAGTTAAATGAAAGTTTACCACAAATGTGTATTGAATTTTTAAAATCCGACATACATGGTTGTCATTAAGAAGTAAAATGTGGTTCAATGGGATAAAAATAATTTTTTGGTGAATAGTAACTTATTAAGTTTTTAATCGCGATTAGTGGTAATTAGTGTAGTTTAAGGTAAAAATGATATTATAAGAATGTGAAAACACCATGACACTTGTCCTAAACCTATTGGGTGAGTCATGGCCGACCAATACAAGCCATGGGCCAACTTGGGGACCCCATGGATCCACTTTTTTTGGTAAATGACATAAAATACTTTTTATTTAATGTTAAAGTGGAAATGACACAAACATAATATGTTTTACAAGAACAATTTTTAAGTGGGGTTATACAAGTCCGAATTCTGATTATAAATATTCATTGTAAAGCTAAAAAGATTTCCTATATCATAGTAATTTTTTTATAATTTTTAGACATTAAATAAATTTAATTATTTATGACATAATAATGATGCAGCGATGACATCATTATTTGACGATTTAAATAAAATGAAAAGACAATGTAATATCCATGAACTACACATGGCCAAAACCAATTGGATGAGTGGATTTCGAACCCTTATCACCTTATCCACGAATTATATCAATGTGGGACCTTTTGAAACCGAAACACAGTTTCAAATAATGTAATATTTCTTTACTTTCCAAAAGTGCCCCTCCTCTCCTCTTATAAAAGGCCCCCACCTCTACCTCATTTCACACACTACTCAAGCCTTTGGCTCGGCCAACCCCTGACCATTTACTCTCTCAACATACCTCTACTCATCCTAGAGGATTCCCTTTGGGAAGAATCCTTTCAAAGGAAGCCTTTAGGCTCAAAACAAAAGGAGTTACGCTTTTAAAGGTAATTCTTTCTCTCATGTTCATTTGTTTTATTTTGATTTTCCAACCCCCTAAACTCTTTTTATTTTCTTCTTTTGTAACAGCACCAGTATCTTAAATATACTAGGATGTTTTCATAAGATTTATTTGAGCTACACTCTCACACAACTACATCAAATGGTTAAAGAACATACGGTTTCTGTGGATGGCGAAATTATGCCTCCCGAAACGATGATTGTTCAATACTCATTTAACACCTTCAAAGGTGGCCATTATGATGTCACTATTTTTATATATGATATATAATATGTTTATGTTTTCCTTATGCTTCTTTTTTTTCATTTTGGTCATACCTTTATGGTTTCCATTATGGGTGAACACGATATCTTCATTTTAGGAAGTGCGGACTACCGCCCCCTAAAAGTGATTTGATTCGTTAATACCATATGTGGGATGTGTAAAGGATAATGTTAATGATATTATATATGTTATTATACTGGAATTATAATATACCTTTATATCATTATGATTCCATTTTATAAAATACGAAATAGAAATGAAAGTAGCGTTCATGCGTACGTACGGCTTACTGTCTCCATGAACGGTGCATTTCATTTATTACCTCTAAATGATTATGTAATATTATAAATGCATGTATGTACTGGATATATATGACATATATGATATCTACATCATTAATAACATTCTGGATATAATAAACCTTTGACCAAATTAACAACATGTAAGTGTAAGAAGTCTATTTTTGACTTAAGAACCAAATACCGACAAAATGAACATTATAACTTAAATGAGTACATGATGTTCATAACATGGTATAAAAGGAATAATGAACTTGAAAAAGGTTCATAAGCAAGTAGATATTAACTCAAGTTTATTATTCAGGACATTAAAGAACGGTCGGGTCAAGTCGGATACGAGGTATGGGACTTCGTCTCAATCTCCTTTCATTGAGGCATATTTTGTTTTATACACAACCTTATTTTATACGGTGTATAAACCCCTTTGACTTTTACGTTTATTCAAAAGGAATCTTTTTTATACGAAGCGTTTACTAAACGACAAAAGGAAATGTTTTTGTTGTACGCATGCGGCGACAACGACTTCTCCGCCGTCATGACCGTTATTTGAGTTTCGGCTTCCTCTACAATCCATACCTTCTTTTTAAAAGAAAAATAAATACCATGTTTTACTTTTCTTTTATTTTGGTATTGAAAATGTTTTTCATAATATTTTATATCAATGTGTGGTATTGCAATCTTGTGATTGAATGGTGGAAATGTTATGTTTCCATTATGCATGTTTTATGTGATACGATTATGTTGAGGTTCTTGGGCATTATTATGAAGACGGGTGGTTCCGTGATAGACTAAGGGCGGGTGAGCCCGTTATAGCTCTCCAATGCATTGGGTAACGCGAAGGAGTGAAACGTTAAGGTTTCTCCGAAGAGATTTTTAGGGAATATACAGTGATGGGTATTCCAAACGTAACTAAGAGGGTTACTCCCTACGTAAGAATGTTATGAATGCCTCAAGTTACCTTTATGTCTTAGATTTATTCATGATTTTATGAGGTGTGTTAAAGTGCCTATGTTTTATTGGTAAAGTATGATTTCATTCTTATGTATATATGAACTCATGTTTCCTTTCCATGTTTTTTTTAACCCATACTGAGTTTTATGCTCATCCCAAGTTTTTGAAATGTTTTTCACAGGTCAAGGGAAAGGTACATGATAAGATGATAGAGTCAAGGATGTGTCAAGAAATAATCCATGTTTTATTTTAAATATGTTTCCATTGATGGGAATGAATAATACTATCTTTATGTAACCACTTTGGTTATATGTGGTTTGTAATGCAAGTTTTATGATCTAATTCTCTAAAACTCTAAACCCGAAAAGATCCTCAATGTGTAATCTTGTAATAACTCAAGATTAAGTAAGGTTTAAGGCTGGGGCCTTATAAATAAGCATAAACATTTAAGGTAATGTATAACTAAAACAAAAACCATTTAAAATTGAACATCATTATAGTATGGAAAAGATAAAATGAAATAATTCCGATTATTTATTTACATGTATATTCTACTAGATGAATAATCACATGAAATATCTATAACTACTTTCATAATAATGGAATGCATAATTCCAGACTATCATAACAACATAGTCAAGCCCTTGTGCCAAGAATAAAAATAATATTTTTTCAAGGCCTTGTGCCAAGACACTAGTCTATCTTATGAGACCTACCTATGCATCGAGAAGCTATATCAGGCTATAACCATTACTTGATATGTCCAATGCATTCCTCATATGAAATCTTTAGAACATATCATAAACATTCTTATTAAAACTAGCATACAAAATGTCAATACTTTATCCAGAAATGATCAATGGTATCAAAATATCACATGCACAGTCAAAAAAACTCTATCAATAAAATATGGAAGATTTTATTGTAATAGATTAACCTCAATCGAGAATAATGAAGGATATTTACATAGATGAAAATTATCATCAAAACTATTTGAGAGAAATGTCCCCATTTTTCTTGAAAACATTTAAAAGTCACATAATTTGTCAAGAAGCCATTTAGAAATAGATTTTTGAATCAAAGTGTCCCATACCACTTTGAAACTTTTAAAATAAATTTTAATTTTAAAATATTATTGTCTATATAAATAAATCATTAAAATCCATTTTTAAAACACGGAAATTAATGATAAAGATTTATAATAATAAATATTTAAAACATTTAAAAAAGATATTTCAGTTATAGTTTCTAACCAAAAGAGAGAAAATTTAATAAAAATAGTTTAGGCAATAGAAAAATTATAATATCATGAGAATAAAGGGATTCATGATATACTATGTCAAAGTAAATTATATACTCCATATAAAAGTGATTTGGAGTATTACAATAAAGGAGTCTCAATGGGGTGTAAATTGAGATGAAATCTCTCATAAAGACCATATCATTAGGTTAAGGAAAAATTAACTACATAATTATGTGTGAAAAAAATAAACACTCTCAATATGATTGGATATTCAGTTTAAAATAATAAATGGACATTCACACATATTCTTGTAAAAACAACACCAATGAATTGGTTATTTAACTCAACAAATGAAGATTGAGTTAAAATTACACTTATCAAGTTCATATCAATGACTTGAGAATTTATCAATGGAGTGATTCTGTGTATCAAAAGTATATCCACAGAATGTGGATTGGATATTATGACATAACAAAATGAATAATGATTCCAGACATACTCTTGGAGTAAAATAATCAATGAAGTATGCATAATGCCGAATGAGTGGAAATTTAAATTTCAAATTCCCGTATCTATTTGGTAACATTAAAAACATACATACCATGAAATAAGGATCATAAAATGTTGATGAAAATATATGTAAATTAATGTATATTACACAATTAATACAATCATGGGAAGTACACAAACCACATGCAATTAATAAGTGGTGAACAATGGAAATTTCACAGAATTTAATGTGAGATAAAAAACCCCTTACTTTGTACTTTTACCTTGTTTGAAGGTAGTTTAACCTCATGTATAATGGTGAAATAATTTCTATTTAATTATACAATAATAATATACATTAATATGATATCATATATGATCTTTTAACATTGATTTGTTGATAGTATCATAGTATTATCATCGTTTCGGATGTTAACAGATTCATTTTCCTTTATATTTTTTATTAGTTGAGCCATATTTGTTATGGATGGGATGTATCGTATTCATAGCCAGAAAGATATTAGGTCTCTAAACATTATTTTTAATCATCAAATGAAATTTATTCTTCAATGAATATTTTGGGGAATGAAGCTCATCGCGATCGTGGAGACGGTAATCTGTACGTACGCACGAGCAACAATATCATTCATTAGATATTAAAATAATATATAATTGGATGGTATATAATATATAAAGAATAATTATCATGTGATATTTATTATTTACATGAATTACACATCATTACTATACCCATCCAAATAATAATATATTGATTTACAATTAAACCACAACGTAGAGACGGTAGGCCGTACGTACGCACGTATGTTGACATGTCATTCAAAGGATGGATAAAATACTGAATATGGTTGTACCATATTTATAATAACATCACATTATATAGAAGATACTAGATTTATAATTTTAGAATAGAAATAACAAATAAATAATAAGTGTAATAATAATGGAACTTGAAAGAGGGTAGTGAAATCATTACCTCTTCTTCGGGTTCTTCCTTTTGATTTGATCAAAAGGGCTCCATAATTTGACATTATGACCAAAGGGGGTGTCTAGGATGAATTAAGGGACGTTGAGGGGATATTGGGGAAGGGTTTGGCTAAACCAAAAGGATTTGAAGGTATTAATTTGAGAGAAGGGGGAGTGTCCTTTTATAAGAGTGGTGTGGGGCACCTTATGAAAACATAAAATATTATTTTATAATAAATTCATATTCTGTTTATAATGGCTCCAAAGTAAATTATTTAAAGTATAAGGTGGGGATGGGTCGAAATAATTTCAGCCAATATATTTTAGATAGGTTTGGGTCACTATATTAACCTCATCATTTATATGTAACTCTTAGTGAAATAGTTTATCATTTACCATGTCTCTTTGTATTTTTATATTATATGGTTAATAAACATACTATAATATGCCAAGAGAACCCCAATTGGTTAATTATTAATATATATAACTTTATATAAGTCATTTTTCCAATCCTTAGATTTTTAGGAATTGAATATCAATTAATAATATAATATTTGTTTTAAATACACATTTATATCAATTTTGACACTATTTAAAAATTGATTTTTTTTAAAGTTCTAACAACTCTATTAAATGAAAATAAATTTATTAAATCAATAATAACATGTCATATGAACCTATAAAATTTTTGGAATTCATAAAAAGTCTCAAATTACATTTATTTGGATGTTTATAATATCAATTATTTTAATATGTCATTAATTAGATAATTACTGCATCATCATTGTGTCATAAATAAATTATATTATATTTTTTCTAAAAAGTTTAACTAAAATACCATTATTTAAGAAGTAGTTTTATATTTCTAATGAATATTTATAATAGAATTTATATTCTGTATAACCCTATATTAAAAATGTTTTAGTTATTAAACTTTGATTTTAACTCTTTTAACTCGACTTTGAATTAAATAATAATAAATATCGTAATCTAATCCAAGTGAACCAAAGAGGTTCATATTTTATTTTTAAGGTTTTTATTTGTCTAATTATACTTATCCAATAGAATTATTACTTGTGTTAGGTTAATAATGATATCATTTTTCACTTAATTACCCTATTTACATTTAACCGTGGTAAATAAAAGGTAAAAGTTACTATTCACCAAAAATTATTTTTATCTTATTGAACCAGATTTTATTCCTTGATATAAACTATGTCCCTATAATTTTAGAAATTCTCCTCACAGAAACGGTAAAATTATGTTTTATGTGAATTTTCAAATTCTCCTAGGAGATAGGTAAAAGATGGTGAATAGTTCAATAAAATTTTTATATATCTAAAATTATTTTAAAATGAATCCAATGAATTAAATTGATCATATATATGTATTATGTATATATTTTGGCATAAAATAAATTTTAATAAAATAAATAATTATTTAAATAAAAATTCAGTTTTAAACTATAACTCAATGTTTTTCACTATTTATCAAAAATTGAATGTATTCATAAAAATACCAAAAATTCACCCTAAGATAATTTCGATATTCTGAATCATAAAAAGAAGTCCTTTTTGAAAGATTAAATTTTTAAAATTTAAAAAAGTGGGTATTACTATTCATAACAGCTACTTTGATTGGTCGGGTGTGTTAGAATCTCGAAGTTGCGTACAATGCCAGCTATTGCATCATTCAAAGGGAAACATGTCATGGAAGCTTTGGGTGTTATATGGTACCCCACAACGATTTATTACTAATTTTATTATCTCATAAATAGAAATTGTATTCCATGGTTCCCCCATCTATTAAGAATAACATATACCACCACTCCATAACATAGTAAAATTAAATATCACCTATATAAACCATCTCTAGGGACCCATAACAAAGACTCATATCATATCATTTACAGACACCTATGACATCACATCAGAACCAAAACCAGCGTAGTATAGAATCATGAACATGATTTAAATATACCTTCTTCCCTCCTCCTACCATGAATGACACCCACTGTAAGACACCCCACCACATAATCAATTCACATATCACTTGGAAACAATTAGGCCACTACCTTTTAGCTTGGTTACATTACACCTCATCCAAGAACACATGGCCTATCACCTAGTGCACTTAAATACCTTTTCCATCACATTCTGTGAATATATACTCACTTGGAAGATAGATCGAGAAATAGTGGGTAGCCATCCATTTATCGTCATCATTGGGATTTTGGAAAAAATACCCTTGTTTGTGAATATATGGGTGTCAGCAAATATTAATCAACATTGGTAGGGAACATATATAAATAAACATGAATATATAAGTATATAAATATTTTGAATAAAATCACAATAAAGGGGTTCAAAACCAAACAGTAACAACTCAAAACAATCGCACATTAATTTTTAACATTAAATTCATTACACCCAAAAAATCGCAAGCCACCTCATACCACCATCCAATTCAATTTTACATCCCATACATTAATTATAATGAATCATTCATTTTAACCACGTGGTGCATTAATTGTTATTTCACCTTTAATTTCAAGAATGTTAATCAATCCAATCCCCACCATGTGAATCATTATTTAATATTTATTGACTCCATCAGTAGTCAAGCTTATAGTACAATAAAACCACACATCTCAAATATTGCATAATTTCCTTCACACCACAACCCCACCACCACAAAATATAGGACAAATAACCACCATGTCAACACCCAAAAAGTAGAGACCATGAACCACCACATTGTTTCCCCAAAAGCACAGAAAAAACCACCACCTCACCAACCCAAAAGAGCATCCAAATAGCCATCACCCTACCACACAAAAATCATGTCCACATCTTTCAATTAAAACTATGCCACATTTAAATCACAAATCAAAATTCAACAAGGATGACCGCACATCTAAACACATCAAAATTCATTTTATAGAATTTAAAAAAAGTGTTTTTATCACATTTAATATTATTTTATGGGTGTTATCAGATAAATTTAATCCATGGGAAACTATTTTATTATTCAAAAAAAATTGGTATAATGTTTCAATTTAAATGTGATATAACAACAATAAAAAATGTAAAATAGTTATATCACATAAAATGTAATGAATACAAACCCCAAACAACCACAATTTTTAGTAGGGAATCAATCTATCACATTCCATCATATCACAATAACATTAATTATTTAAAAGAAATCGATTCATTCCACTTCCCCCATTCAATTTCAATTACCTATTATTTATATTTAATTAAGATTATAAAACCATGTCCCATAGTTAAAAAATAAATCCCCTCCCACATGATATAGAAGAATTTGAAACAAGAGATTCTATACCTCAAAGAATCTTTTTCGGTTCACTATTCAGTATAGGGTGAGGAAGATATTCCCAAAAACAACAACTGTACATGGTAAAATGCGATCCACCAACAACACACCCAAGGATCATAAAAATTCAAACCAAATCACATCCCCAAACAAAAACATTATCGCCACAATAGAACCTTAAGAAAAAAACTAGATAAACCATGGGTAAATGAGAAATAGTTCACCGAAGATTTTCAACCAACAACCTCCATAACCAACAGATCAAATTGAGATGAAGGATGATAAAAGGTCATCCTAGGGAACCAATGGCTTGTCTAAATTGAGAGATGAATAGAGAGTTCAAATAAATTTAAATTCATCTGTTTTGGTTATATGGTAACCAAGAATTAGTCTGTTTCACATCCCGTAAAAATTACATCACTTGTAATACACATGTTTTTTAAATTTAATATTACCTAAAAACACATCACATCACTTAAACTTAATTTATTTACACATATTGTAATTAATTTACATGATGTGTAAATTTTTCATTGGTTCCCCTAATACCCCCCATACATGTAGTGAAATCACTGGCAATACAAGTCATGAATTTCCTTTGCACATAATGTAAACATTTCAGGATGTGAACTTCCTACAAAAAATCTAATTCATCTCCAACAACTAGAAAACAACTTCAAGAAACCTTCAATCTCCAAAACATACACCATAATAGGTTGGGACGGAATGGTATACTACATTAGATACCTCTCAATTAATTCATTAAATCGATAATATAATACCAATCATAGAAGGAAAGGCTCTTTAAAACCACACCTACACAATACCTCTTAAGAATATCATTTTAACTCAATCACTTCCACCATCCAAACAAAAAAACCAAATGAAAAAATAAAATGTCAAACAACCTTATCACTACACAACCACATAACCACATCCATTCAACCCCCAACACATCCCAAATAGACAATCGTCGTAACAAACTAACTACAGAACCATGAACAAACAAATCATCAAATTCCACCATCCATGTAATGATATTATCTTAAATTAGTGTCACTATAATGATCAAATGGATTTAATTGAATCATAATTAATAAATTGGAATTTTTAATCTAGTCTTACCCCTTATCATATGTTAGGACATTATAAAAAATCATACATGTAAAACTATTTAAAATGGAGCATCTAATAAAATAAAAGTATCTAAATATCACATCAATAAGAAAAAATTTAAAAGGAATAATAAAAGAAATTATGATTACTGGGAATTCATCATTATATCTCACTCACATGTACTCTATTCTAGGATACCATGCCTCTGAAACACAAAAAACCAAAGGATTGGATCATCCTTAATGGACATTCCCATGATGATCCTTGATCACTACTAGTTGGTTCAAAAACGTCATACCATGCTTGATATCCAACTCTCCCCATTCAATGACATGAGATTCATCATGAAGATACTAATCAAGCTTAGAGACATGGAAGACATCATGTATTATCTATAGAAAATTTGGAAATACCATGTATAATGAAACCATTCTAACTAGCCTAAAGCCCTAAAATGGACAAAGAATCATAGAGGAATATTACCACTACTGACCCACTAATTCAAACATCAAGGAGAATCCCTCAGGAACACGTGGCCCCCAAACAAAAACACCAATGAAAACATCTTGTTGTCAACATAATAATTGTTTTATTAATATAATACATCATAATTTAATGAAGCAACTAAAACATAATTTTTTTACTCTTCCCCACATCGATTTGAAGAACTACTACCTCTTGAGACGATGTCTAACACACTAGAGAATGGCACATATACCCGTACAATGCCTCAAAAATACACATAAAAATGGATAAGTTGTATCAATTTTTTAAATGATGTTGAAAATTGGCAGGATTCATATCCATGATAGAACAAATTTCACGACTCACCCTTGCAACATATCCTCCAACGTTTGGATGGTCTACATTGTCTGTATGTTCCTCTATGGTCGGAATTTAGTATAGATGTGTGACTGGGTTAAAAAATCTTGTTGTAGTACCATCTAAACTCGCAAGATAATTTTTTTTACCAAGATGAGAGAATGTACCACACAAATACATGAAATTGTATCACCACATTTACATACCTCATAGCCAAAGAATCTGTTAAATCTGACTCTCTAATCACAAGGATGTCAGATGATTTTGACAACTAATCCATGATCACCTAGATATAATCACATCCTCAAAAAATTAATGTCACCCTTATGATTAAATCCATCAAGACTACATCTCATTTCCAAACAAGAATATCCAATGTCTACAACCAAACACATGGGGCATGATGCTCTTCCATTACCATCTGGAAAATAAAACACCTCACCATAATTTCCACCACTCCCCATTTTAACCCATGCCACCAAAAATTCATGTACAAGACACAAAAAAAAACATGTAAAAACACTGGTTTAATTATATATATAATCTATAAAACTCATCTAGGATTACCTCATGAATCAATAACAAGACAAACAACCTCTCATGAAACAACATCATTTTCTGACCATCCAACGACCTTCCCTCCAAAGCATAAACATGGACAACATGATCACACATCACCTCTACCTCTAAGTACCAACATTGCGATTACTCCATCTCTTGCATCAAGGAAAAATTTAATATAATTGTAAAAAAACTTCATAATCATACACCCACGCATCTAATTGAATGGCCTCCAACTCTACCATCACTATCCAATAATTCCCAAACTCTTTTAAAACATACTTCCATGACTTCTTAATCAAACCTCCATCTGTAAAATTTCACTTTAAAGTGGTTTATAATATATTAATATCATAATCAGAAATAATATCCATCAACCTATGATACCAATAATTCATATCATTCTATAAAAATATATACCTCAATCTCTTGTGATTTGTGAAGACCACAATGCGATTCATAATACTGTAATTTGATAAAAACATCAATGAAATCACAAAATATGATAGTTGTAGATCATAGATGGAATAGTCCTATTTATGGTGATGTTACTTCCTAGACACTTATGAGATTAATTCCTTATACTGCATCAACACATATCCCAATCCTAGAGAGTATGTGTCAAAAAATACCTCAAACATTAAACCCTCTCGAGGCAACTAATGCACTGGATAAATGAATAACATCCCCTTTAGGTAACTGAATTCTTCCTAGAACTAAAATATCCATAAAAAAATAATATTAATTCCTATTCAATACTATCAATTCAGACGAATCTACAGATAAATCTTACACCAACCTCTTCTAATAGCTTATAAGTCCAAGAAAAAATCAATCCCCCAACACATTCGTTGGTGATACCCATGAAAAACTACCTGAAACTTTTATGGTTCCTCAAACACGCTATTATGAGGCACCAAATTCCAATTTAAAGGATCTAAATTTTATGATAAATTTCACTTGTAAAACGTTACAAAGAGTTAGTGGTGACAAATAACTTGAAAGATAGCTCTGATATTCTTTCCATGCTCCCCCATGGCCTTATGTAGACCAAGATATAGTTATTGAATACAAATTATAACTGGAATAAGAACCCATATAACAAAAAGATTAAAATCCACATTAACATGGATTGAGATTTAATAACAGCAAAAAATAAAGCTACAAACTCAATGATCACATACCTATAATATCATACACCGAATGCACACATAAAATATGTTTGTCTAGACATCAACTATAACAATAAAGTCTCAGTGTTTGAGAATACACTCTATTTATAGTCCTAGGGAATTAACTAGAGTTACTGAAAAATAGTTTTAAAAATCTCATAAATTAGAAAAGGTATAATTAAATATAAATGATAGACTAGGATTACTTCGAATGATATTTGGACCCTCTTGTTATGCTACTCTCACTATGTGAAACCAACCAAGACTAGCTCATATACCTCTCAAATGAAAGCTACATACACAACCATTCTAGGGTTAAGGTCCCTTAAAACATGTAACATCATAAGGTTGGATTCTACTCACTCTATATCACCTCATATATACAGAATCCTAGTGCCAATACTACTAAAACACACTCACTAATAACTACTACAGATGATGATATTGAACCTATATACATCCACCAGACTAAGATTATATAAGCATTGATCACTAGTTCTATCGATGCCCACAAAATCCAAAAACAAGAATCACTGTCACAATATCACAGGAAAAATCATGAAAAATACGAGCTTAAAATGGATTAATCGGAAACTACTGAGGTTAATTCCTTATTGGTAGAATTTGTAAACGACATAGTAGTTACAAACATCTAATAAAAACCCAAGTCCTTGAGGAACCATATTAATTCCCTCTCATGGTAAACCTCTTAAAAATGGCATCCACTTGACTACTTTGTATTCTTATGAACCACCACATAAGTAGGAAACATTAAAGGGGTATCCTCATATTAGATAGAAGGAAAGAGTTATTCCTAAATACATCTAACAAGAGACACCTCATATAGAAATATATCTATGAAAAAATACTAAAAGTACTTGAACATTGTTCATAACTCCTTCACTGACACACTCCATGATTGAAGAGAAATAAGCATCTACATCATCAGTACCATCATAGTTGAATAATGGAGTAATTAATAGAACTATTTTTGATGGGATAACCTTGAAACATATTTCTCATTATTATATTCTAGATAAAATATCAATCTGTGACATGTATATGCCCATATATAAATAACATCCAATGGATCCTTGTATCCAACTAGGTCCTAGATCAAACAATAAATGATCTCGAGATAAATTATCTATATCTATGTCTCCAAATATGAAACAGATAAATTATATTTCTCTGAATATCTATACTTGAAGCAGTCACAACCCTCTTTCAAACCTCATCCCTCTTCCAGATCAACCATATGATGATCAAACACATGATCATGTGGTACCTAAAATTAAAATGATACACGAAGAAAATGAATAATATCCATAGATGGGATTAAAATAACAATTCACTAATCTTGATAGTATTAAATTTTATTTTGATTCATTTTAATTCACTTAATACATTTTAACATCCACAAAACAACATGATTCAATCATGATAATAATTAATAATTATTCATGTACCTATACTAGGTCTCTACCCTTCAAATAAGTCAACATCACATTGTCTTTCAATAATCTTAGAGTATGTGTGCAGGATCATGGGGAGTCCTAAAATATTGTGTCATATGTATTCTCTCTAGAATATGTCACACTACAAGGTCAACAATCATTATTTTAATACAAAGTAATGTAATATTCACTGTGCATAACTCCCAAATACATCATATATTCCATCCACTAATCTTTGATACCAATATGTACTGAACCCCTCTATATAAGGATATCACAATGATAGATCAGTGATTATGACCCCTGAGTCCCACCTTTAGTAAGCCCTTGGTTGGAGATTGGCCCCGAGGGTGTGAATATATCATAATTTAGAAGAATTGACCACTATAATAAAATAGGTTTGAGAGACAGGATTAAGAGACTGCAAGAATCTCCCTGAAATATTTTAAAAAGAAACCAAGACCATCCCATAATGAATGTCAAAATAAAAAATATCCAAATAAAAGTCTCAAAAGTATATACCCAAAAGAAAAGATAATGCAGTGTCATAATAGCTATCCCAGGATATGATCAAGTAACTCCCAACAAGGTCCTTGTAGTCCTCCTAGAAACTAAAAAACAAGTTTATATATGTAGGGAGTGAATACGTGCATACTCAGTTTGAATAAAAGTCTCTCATGTATATTTGAAAAAATAATACTAATGAACATATGAGTAAACATCAGAACCCCGAACACCTAAACAGGTCATAAATCCATCCTAATATCACCATGTAATTCTCACAAAATAACAAAATACATGTATATTAACTTAAAAAGAATCATATTGATCAAGGTTACCACATAACTATTTCACACTTATTTACTACTCTGACATCAAATGTTGTACATATAGACACTACTATCACGTTAAGAAAATATACACCACCATATCATATCATGACCACATAAAATCTCACCCATATACACCTGTGGAACTTCCACAAAACACGAATATATCAAATCTTACCCAGTGAATCATAGTCCATAAACATAACCAGAATAGTGGGGTATTGTTAACATAAAGGAAATCAACATGGTTCCCTCAAAATAAAATTATGTAACTCAACCATAAGACATCCCCATCATTCAAATATCTCATATATAAAGAAAAAACATATTCCACTACCACACGACATGGTAAAATCACATCTATCAAAAAAACATTGGCCATAACCTAGTGAACTAAAATACTTCTATGCATTAAATCATGTGCATATATAGATTAATAATAGGGAGATCATGAATGATCCACTAGCCATACATCCATTAATATCACTATAATGTTGGAAGAAACACCCCCATGTAAATATATGGGTTTCAACACACGATGGTCGATGTGGGTGGGGAGTGTATAGAAATAAATTGGAATATAAAAGTATATACTTATATCAATGTACAAGAACAATTTATGGGTTCAAAACCAAATACAAGACAACTCAAAACATTTCAATTCTCAATGTCACCTCTATATGCAAAACAACACACAATCTACAAGATCTATGAAACCACCAACAAATTATATTATTAAACTCCTTCATTTCATTATTAAGAATCACCGATGTGTTACTACATGGATTGTAATTTATTTTTTCATTAATAAATTCCATTCCACTTACCAATCTAAACCCCATCCATATATATATTTGTTAAATCATTATATGTTCTATAAGTACTAGGGCATCCGAAATAATAAAACCACACATTACAATTAGCACATCTTCTCCATCACTATATCACCCACCACCAAAAAATAAAAATTAAAAAACCACCACCCACCTTACCAAATTCATGACCAATAAAACAATATCTTCCCACCCCTAAATAATCTTCAAATAACCACCACCTCACTACCATAAAATTGAGAAAAATTCAGAATCACCATTCCATTAATAAAGAACGACCCCATCTCACCCAATAGCCTAAATTGTGTTTCAATCACACTTATCCATCTTAAAATCATGGTCGCAAATGGAAAAACATCAATGAAAAATTTTATAGATTAAAAAATTGTTTTTATCACATTTAAATTTATTTTAACGGTATTTTCATAGAAATCATAATCCATGGGAAACCAAATTATTATCCAAATATAAGATAACATAATATATCCATTTTAAGGTGATATAATAAAAATAACATGAACAATACTAAATACACAAAACATCAAACCCAAAAAACCCCTTAATGGAGAAATTCTTCTATGGGTCATAAATCTCATATAATCATTAAAATCTTTACAATATAAATGCTTAGAAATAAAATGAATCATTCCTATTTCCACACATGAATTAAAATTAGCAGGTTATTTATCATTGATAAAACTATCACAACCATATCCCATTGATAAAAAAATAACCCCATAATACATGATAAATAATTTATAGAAATTAGTGATTTCCTATCTCAAATGAGATTTTCAATATTTTTGCATATGGTAGGGTGATGAAGAAACACCTACAACCCACAACCACACATGGTAAACAACATATCAGACAACATCTCAAACAAGGATAATGAAATTTAATCACAAATAACATAAAAAACAACATTTATTTATAACATGTCTAAGAATATTAAAAGAGAAAACCTTATGAAAAAGATAAATCACTCATAGTGGGTAATAAATCCACTACCACTAGAACCAATAGAATAAACTATGTGAAAGGGGGAAAAATTGTTGTTCATAGGTAAATAGGGATTTTTCTAGAGGAGATATAAAGAGATTGGATAAATAAAATAAAATTCTACAATAATAGTTACAAAAAACCAAGAGGCTTCTAGTTTCATGTCATGTAAACCTCACATCATGTATAATCCATGGGTTTTCTAAAATTTCAGCTTATATCGATAATCTCATCCCCTCAGCATTATTTAATTAAAAATAATTAATTTAATTTAGATGAAATATATTTTTACCATTGTTTCGCCATATCCCCTCCTAAAATTCTTGAAATCATCAAAAATAAAATCCATGAATCACCTTTACACATCATGAAAACAATACTCTACATGAATTTCACACAATAGGTCGGTTGCACCTCCAACCACCACAAAACATCATCATGACTCAATTGAAACATATTTAAACACAAAAACTATAATTTTAATGGTCTTGGAAGGCACAATACATTAAATAGTTGTCATGGATATGAATGTTATAGATATAAATTTCTTCCTTCACCTAGAATATGGATTTTACATTGACATAATGAAATATCCATGGAAGCGGTGATATGTTCATGACTCTACAAAAACTTTTTTTATGTTAACGCTCAGGCTCTGTATTTAATTATGTCATATTTCAATTGGGACACAATGCACACAGATATAAAGATGTCATTGGGATTCAGTGACCACTTATTAAATGTGGTAAATCAATGGGTTTTTATTCCTTATTTGTTGATTCAATACATCATTACAGAATATCCTTATTGATTGATGCTCTAGGATATTGCAGAGAATTATATATCTAGTTGTTATTTTATATTTTAATTGGGATCTTTCTATACATACCCTTGGATGTTGTAAGTGATTTATTTCTATACACCAAACATGATAATAATATATGAACTTATTTATTGTTCATTATTCTTATTAATAAGACAATTATAAGAAACCTGTGTAGGTTGTAAAAATATAATGATTATTAATAATATTAATTATTTTTATTTCTGTTATAATACCTCATGATAAACGAAATTGTGTATTATATATTTTTACAGTTATCATTTGTTATAGATTACAGCTTTTGCTACAAATGTACATAGAAACCATTGAGAATGTTTATTATTCATTGTTCAGGTTTTTGGTCAGTTAAAAGAATATATAGTAGATTAAACATATGTATAAATGAATGTATTTGGAGTTTAAAATAAGAGTGTACTAAAATATTATTTTTAATAGTCTTTATTATTTTATATTTTTAGACAGTCATGCATATTATATACACATGTAACGATCCAATTTTCATATGTATTAATTCGTGAATAAACTACAAAGTTCTTTTTTTATATACTGTTAAATGTGTTTTTGTATGGTTGTATCATTTCAATTTTTTATATATCCAATATTTATCTTGTAAAGATCATATATAATTTCATCCACTGTTTTTATGGTCATCTAATTCAGGTGGAATAGTGTCACCACAATTTCTATAGAAATTCATCATTGGTCATTAACTATTAAAATGTGGGGATGTATGAGAGAGGTAATGTGGAACCATTGGTTTTTTCAATATTATGGATTGGTAGGTTTGGTCACTACACGTAGTATAATTAAATGTAATTTCATCCAATTCTATTAGATACTACATGTAATGTTTCATAATTTTATAATTTATATAGAAAATATACATTTACAATTAATCAATGTGTTTGAAAATTTATTTAACTTAGACTAACTCTCTCATTCTAAATTATTCCATCCGGACACTATTTAGACCCCTCCAAATGTTTCACTATAACTAGATTGTATTCAAGACAGAAATTTATCAATTTAGTTAAAACACTAAGAAAAATTAAATGAGTAAATAATGAATTTAGAATGACTGGTAATAAGTAAATAATCAAGGATATACTTAATCACAGAAACATAAAATTACATAATATAAATTAGTGATATAGAAAAAGTGATAAATATATTATGTTATTTATTATAAATATTTAATATAACATAATATATTTCTTTGTATTTATCATATCAATTCAAGTTAATGTAAATAACTAGAAACTTGTATCCTTGAAAGTAGTAAAAAAATTATTTATTTTTATCTATGAGGTGTGAACAATGTATACCCCTTCAGGTTCATATGAATATAATAACTCATTAACTTCGATTTTCCTAGTGATTTCCATGGGGAACTAATTCTAATGATCAAATGTATATTAAATATTGTAAAATAAATGTAAACCAATATGTAATGTGATGTTAATAGCATCAATATAGATCTTAAATATGAATTTACCAGTAAAAATTAATGTTAATGTTAAAGAACTAAAAAAAGGAATTTGGTAATTTAATATGATATAATGGTTGAATTTTAAAACATATATTTTTCTTAAATTTTATTCCACATAAACAAAATTACTCAATACTAGAACAACCTCTCCCTCAATCTAGTTCTTTATAAACTCAATGTATCCTTGAAAGATCCACATGTCCACATATGGTTTATTTTATGATATGAACTGACGATGTTCACATTTCACAGTCTCTGTTATTAGTGTTCCCTAAGTACATATGATAGTTTCATACATTCCAGAATTATGTATCTTAGTTATGTTCTAAATATAGATTTAAACTCTCATTACATGATCCTTCATCATACATATAAACTAATTAATCTATTTAATGTTCCATTATGTTAAAAATATGGATATATAATGGATTTAATTTATTTATGGAATAGTACTGTTTATAAATTCCACATAACTCTAAATTTGATTATGTTATATCCTCTCAGACATTAATTATAACAAATTAATAATGGGAGTATCAATAATTCTCATAATAATATCTTGTGATTTATAAGAAATCGTATAGTCTCTAGATCTACTATAGATAATAAAATATAGAATAACCAAATTACTCTATTTTTTAATATTAAATAATATTATCAACTATTACATGAACATCTTAATCTCAAAGATAAAAATGTATAATACATCTATATTTTTGATTAGTCAATGTATAAATAGATAGGATAAAATCTCTATGTTTTTAGTTTTTCATATTATAATACATCCACCAATCAAACGCATGTTTTATTTTTCTTTATCTTTTAGAGCGATTGATATTTATAAAATCTACAAGAGGGTTATATATTAGAACATAAAACTATATAATTATATTGTTATTTTGAATTATTTTAATCTGTGTCATCATTGAAAAATATCAAGGATAACTCATTTTAATATTTGATCTTCATTTATCATCATATTTAAAATTCATTTTTGAAATTTATTTATTATTGTAAAATTTTGAAACACCATGTTTGATCCTTTATGATAATAATTTGGATTATAAATTTCAGTATTAGTAAATTTAAAATTTTGTGATTATTTTTTTCCTTATTTTGAAATGAAAAATTTATAAATGGGTATTTATATTTTTTTTATTCTAATGAATATATTTCTAGGAATTTAAGTAATGAGATAATCCCAGTAAAATTAATATAGAGCCCAAATTTCATGTCCGATGAATATAACTTTCTATGGATATATAACATGAATTATAAAATTATATTTGACTATATCAGAAGATAAATTTTTTATTTATTGTTTATCTTTTTAGATCATGTTGAAGATAAAATTTTTGGCCTTATTTTATTGCCCAAAAATTCGTCCCTCTATTACAATCAAAAAATAAAAAAAATATAATCTAATTGGGGTGAACTTTTATGAGATTCGAGAATATAAATCCAGAAACAAGGTTCCTTCAAATAATTTACCAATATTCAGTAATTATTAGGTATTTTAATTCTTACTAAATAAGAAAGGGAAATGGTTGTGGAAATATTATGTTTGAAGTAAATTTTAATAAACACCCACTCTTATCTTCAATTTGGCCTACAATAATTAATGGGATGAATTTACTAATCATTTATAACAGATTTCCCTCTAAAACTCAGTTAATATATTATTTTTGGAATAAAACGGGATATTTAGTTTCTTTTTTTGTAATGTTATTCTGCCATTTTATTATCAAATTGTTTACTTTAGTTATATATTTCTTATAGTTACCATATTATTTAAATAAAAAATATTAAATCAAATCTTCTCATCCTTTACTTCCCTTTACCACAATAAAAATTTTATATTTATGATGTTATTATATTCCCACAATATGAGGCATCATTTTCATTTAACGTTTTTGACTTCCTTATTCCCATATGATTGAGTAAACATTCAATTCCCATTAATAGATTTTTTATCAATGGAGGGATAACCCAATTTGGAATATTTATATGGATTTTTATAGGATATATATATATGATATTGTTTAAAATGATTTTAACTTATAATTAATTAATTTATTTTATATTTCTTTTTAATAACACAATTCTGATAGCTATTTTATAAATATAAAAAATACATATTTTGAGTGATTTTTAAATCCAATAACTCATATTTATCATGAAAATAGATATGTGTTTATGTCACCAACCATAGAATTTTATAGAGATATAATTATAGATTGGTGAAGTAAAAAATATATTTTTAAAAGATACACCATGAATTAACAAAAATTAATGCTTCCAAAAAACATCTCATCTGGCCCTAACAACATCCTACAATTGATACATATTTAACTATCCCATTAGTTTAAATCATATTTTGATACAATCATTAAATTAACTCACAAAAAATAAGTGGCCCCTTTATATCCAAAAAACATAATATTAATATTTTATCTTAGTATACAACTTAAAACTATTGAATCAATTTCTAAATCAATGCAATAATATACCACATAAACTCATACAATAAATTTACTAGAACCGAGTTTTATCTTCATTATTATGGATACATGTAGTGACCTAGGAAATTTATCAGCTAGAATTTTATCATATTTTATTGAGTACTAGGACCACCCTATGCTAATGTGAAATTTTACCCTCTTCCAAGATCTCAAAAAAACATTCTGATGGTTTTGTTGAACCCGAGGTGTGGTATTTACCACTTTGTTGAGCCAAAACAAATTTTCATGCAGTTCATAGAATAATGAACAATATATAATGAAAGAATAATTTTTTTTTGTATTTTCCTATATTTTAATCCCATCCCATACATTTATATATTGAATTTTAATTATGAATAAATAATTATTTTCATAATTATGTGTATTGTACTATATAAAATCATAAAACACGTATTATAAAGCATAAAACATTTTTTAATTGCATAGTTAAATTGAATTTATAAAATAAATGAAGATAATAAAATTAAAATTATTATAAAAGTACAACAAAAAAACTGGTAGAAATAAAAAATGAGGATCATATTGATCTCCTTGAATTATCACACTTGAGAATAACAATGTAAACATTATTGTTCATGGGTAGTCGAGTTGAAAAAATAAAAACTAATATTGTAGAATCTATAAATTAATTTTGGTGAATAATTAATGAAGAAATTTAGTTATATTTATAAGATGTAATATTACAATTATGAAAGTAATATGACCAGCAAAATATTAACCTGACAATTTGACTTAGTAAACATACCATTAATAATAGTAACATGAAATTTGGGAATAGTAAAAGTTTGTATAAATATAATTTACCATGATATTATAAATATTTTAATTCCATAAAATAAACAATAAAATAAAAAACTATGTTAAATAATTTGAATTTTTTTTTATAAACATTATTTTAAGAAATTGAAGAAAAATACAATTTTTTTTATTATTTAAATTTTCAAATGAAAGATACTAATTTTGAAACAATTAATTTCATTTATAGAATCATCATATATAATTTTCATAGAGGATTTTGTTTGGGATATTTGGAAAAAAACATAATTTTTTTGCAGAATAGTAAAAACAGAATTTTTACATAACTAGTATTTATTAATTAAATCATTAAATATGTAATAATATCATAATAAATTATAATATTTGAGTCAATTCCAATAAAAGTTTAATAAGTTAAATAATTCATGAAATTTAAATTCTAAACCTAAAATAAATTGCACAAATTCAAAAGTGCATAGTATTCCCTTATTTTTTTTTATCATGTAATATGGTTGGTGAACCAATTAATTATGTCTCAAATGTGTTATAGAGGCCTTATAAACATATATATCTAATCCAAATTAATTTATAATGTAAAAAAATTCAAATATATAGATTAATTTTGATATTACACTTTAGTTAATTTTGTATCCCAAAACACCATCCCCTTTTGTATAAATACACCCCTCTCCCTCCACTAGGAAAACTAAGTGCCTTACACATAATAAAAAAACTCTTCAGACCTAATTACAATAAAAATAACCATACAATAATTCTGGTCATTTTTGAGTAATTTAACTCTACTTTTTCATCCTTATTGGGTCATAGAAAATGAAAAACACTACAGAGGTGTTGAGATTAATTTTTTTACCTTTCATATTACTCTTATAATCCTTGAAATATATATTATTTTATTTACCAAAAAATCAAAAAATAATTTTGTTGTATTTTAATGATAAAAATATTATATTAATCTAATATAATGATTAAGATTTTAATATATTTATTTGTCAGACATTTCTCACCTCCTCGTTTGAAAATGCCTAATTAGTGGTACGTTAAACCCAAATGATGGAATTACTTGTTATATAATTATCATCTCATTTATTTATAAATATAATATTTTTTTATAATATATAATTATATAAATATATTTATAAATAATACTATGGAGTTAATTTTATTAATTTATAAGTATAAATAAAATATAATCAAAAAATAAAGATAATACTAGATATTTTAAAGAAAATACAAAATAACAATCATTCACTAATAAAAAAGGGAATTAAGAAACAAAATCCAGTTATTATAAATGTAAAATTGTGAAAGGGTGAAAAAAAAATTTGATTTAATTTTTTAGTAATATTTTTTTTAATATATAGGAGGCAGAATTGTATCGAATTTATAGGGGACCAAAGGTAAAGGGAATTCTAGAAAAACGCATACATTTTTGGTTTATCTTCTATATCTGTTTAGTTTAAGGATAAATATTTATATATAATCCTAAAAAATTTCATTCATTATTATTTAGAAAATAATTTAATGGATATACATTATTATTGCTTATGGAAAACATTTCTAATCAAATTACAATGATTTTACAAAGATGTTTTATTTTCCCAAACCACGCAATGCCTACTCATGGAATGTTTCTTATTTACTCAAATAAAGACTATATTTGATGATAAAATATGGTCTCTATTGTTATTTTTGACCCAAAATACTTTTTTTATTTTTTATTTTTATTAAATATATATGAAACCAATTTAATTTGATTATTTTGTTTCTAAAGTATGTATTTTATATATTTTATTTTCCTATAGAATTCATGATAAAAATATTTTTTTTGAAGAGGTGGGTAGACACTAAAATATATAGCATTCCAATTAATTGAATATTTTTATATATATCCTTAATTTTTTTGTAATATTTAAAATAATTATTCTATGTTGTTTCAAATTTGTGATGTTATAATTTATAAACATATGTTATTGGTGAACACAATGATGTATTTATTCACAAATTTTTTTTGGTATCGGACCACTAAGTGATGATGCTTCATTATTATTCATATGATTCATCTCATTCCATTTTAAATGATTCTATAATACTTATTATGGTAATCCAATGAATATTATATGATGATAGTGATTATTCACACATATGTACTATTTATTATTTTATTTTTCTCTATCCATGCCATTCCTCCACTTACAGGTCATTATCATACCCCATTTTTTTAAGTACATTATTTTGTGAATAAATGTACTAATGAGAATAAGAGAGATTCTATATATAGAGTGATGAATGATTTAAAAATTTTGAAATTTTATTATATATATGTGATGTATGAGACTAACATTCAAATACTATTAAACCCCCTTTTCTATAATGTATTACAATTATGATATTTATTGTAATTATTATGTAATAGTCATGCATTAGAAAATTATCTATGTATAGTTTTTATTAGTGAACATTGTAGTTAATTTGGGACTTGACATTATAAATGGTTTTTGAACACCCTAAGGACATTTCTATCCATAAGAAATCATCAAAAAAAATCTACTGTATTGAGTGTGTGGTATATGTGAAATGACCGCCATATCCAATTACTAAAAGTGGGTGTTTTTCTGACATAGATTCACCTAGGTGTAATAACCGAATGAATAGATGGTTTGGTATTAACTCAATATTCACCATGGTCATGAGCAATTAGCCTTACAACATAATCAATTTCACTCTCTCAGGGGATAAGCATTAGTTAATTCTAATTATCTTTAAAAACAATTATGAATGAAATTTATATATAAGTTATTTAATTATCTGGTTATTATATTATATAATTGTACATGATAATATATTCATATTTAGGGAAGTTATTTAGTAGTTTATAACATTTGAAAAACATTGGGATCCCATAATATATTCCATTTTAATTGATATTGACATGAGAATAAATATTTAATTCATTATTTATCGAATTATGTTTGGTTCTAAAATATTACATTTTACAATATAGTATAAACCATGAGAATCTAAACCAGTAACCAATATGAGTAATAATGCAACAATTTTTCAAATGACATTCCCAATGTAATGTGAGGTAGAGCTCAGAACATCATGGTGGAATGTCTCTTGCAAATATCAAGTTATAATCAATAACCTAAAACATGTGGAATAAAATACTTAAGTCAACAAAGGGAGACTGAAATAAATCCCTTGATGTAACAACAAATAATATCATTTATTTTATATTATGATCCACTTGTAATGGAATTACATGTTGACTAAATAAAAATTTTCAGTTTTTTTCCCTATTGTTAAAAAATGGAACAAGTGACACTGTTGATCTATCATTTATATAGATATGATAGTAATATTACCCTTCTCAACATTATTTTATTTCTTTGACCATCAAATCTTAATCATTTTTGGTATTTTTTTCTTATGGTAAATGAAACTATATTTGATAACATCTTGTTAGATTATTTTATGAACCACAAAGAACATTTATTTATATCATTGTATAATTTTTAATCCATTGCACCGATGATCCTCAAGCATTAAATGTCATAAAATGATTCATGGAGGATGATAAATATAATATTTTCCTAATAATTCATATGTTTTTCAATGATTTATTCCCTAAAAATTAATAAATTAGAAATTCTTTCTATCATTTTATAATATTTGCTAATTTTTGAGCTGCAATGTCAAAATTGGTTAATTCTGTAAATTTAATAGTTTTCTTTCACCTCTGTATTCAACTAATAACATTTAAAATGTTGATCCAAATTTAGTGATTCACTTTTTTAAATTCCTTTTTTCATGGGATACAAATTAGACTTTTGGAACCTGAACCCATTTGAATCCCACACGCCCAAAAAAATTGTTCAATGTTAAATCTTATTTTTTGATAAATGATAACCAATTAGGAATTTCCTAAATCAATTAGGGGTATTAAATATGAATTGATATCATATTAGAAGTAGTGTAGACCAAACTAGGATTTTGTTATGCTCTAATCGTATCATAACTATTTGAGGAAAGAAGTGAGTTGAAGTGATTATGGAATCTCACATAAATCAACTAACGAAATATGATTCAATAAAATGGAATAAGGATAATATTGTAATATGAAAATCAACCCTCACATTATCACATGTCTCATATTACTATTTTTACTCTCTTGGGATGCATATTTTTCTTCAATATATTTCTTAATTTTTTCATTTTGTTTCATTTCACTAAATTTCAAGACCAAACCAATTAAAAACACTGAATTTATCCTATAATTAAATATTGCCAGTATATTTTGTATCGAACCAAACATTTAATAATAAATATTACTCTTAATATAATTAAATGTCTTATTATTTAAAATAGATATATAAAATATATGCACTTCATTGGTTTTATGTTTTTGGATTTTAAAATACCATTGAGAATTGTAATCGTTGCTAATAATCATTGAAAAGTTACCACATGATTATTATAAATAAAAGGCTTTAAAAAATCAAATTTTCTCAGAAAATGGAAGTTATGGCCTCATCCAGTAGAATATCTCCCTATGAAGCCCATTTTTTGGAGCTCGGAAAGGAGGTGGTGTCACCGGGATTCACTCTTGACCAAGCCCAATCCAAGCTTCAACAGGTTAAGATTGAATCGAACCACCTATGGGACATGCAGAAGTTAATGGATATTATCACCTGAGGGATGTTATCTGATACACTCCAAGATTATTTCATCATCACAAACCCTACCATTAGGGCTTATGTGGATTTTATAAGGGGATATGTAACATGACCGTAACACAATGATTATGTTCATTACTGTTTTTATAAAGCATATACATTTATTTTGTAGATGGTTTTTATAGCACAAATAGTATTTTTTGTTAATAATAAATGAAGAAATCTATTTTGATGAATTAATGGAATTTTTAATTAAATAATATTTTAATGAAATATTATTACTTAATTAATTATTATTAAATATAAATGATCATATAATTTTTATGAATACAGTTGTAATATTTATTTTTTTTGAAGCCTTTTTTTGGTTAAAAACCATGATTTTTTTGACAAATGTCAGCTTTTATTTTAAAAGTATAAATTAAAATAATAGAAAATTATTTTGCTAAAATGAATATTATTTTTAGAATAAATAATTTCATATTTATCCAATGATTAGTTCTTCATAATTTTCTGATGCAGTTATATTTTTTTGGGTAAACATTAAATACCATTTAAATATATAATCTGTTTTAGGATATCATAATGACCCAATAGTTATGTAATAAAATAATATAAATTCTATTTTCGTCCGATATATTTTTTACCTTTAAAATAATTTTATTTTAGACTTTTTTTATTAATTTTATGGTGCCTTAGTGTACTCTCAAAGACATATAAATCATTTTAACATTCTAAAATGATTTCCTTGAGAGTGTGACTCACCTCCGCATAAGAAAGCATAATATTTTAAGAATTTAGGCCATTGAAATTATAAATTTATATTTTCCTCTCTCCTTTGGCAAAAACAATGTGCAAAAACCATGTGTTGGAATAAATATTTAAATATTTCATTATATAGATTCCAAAACCTATGTTTGTGAAATATTAAATATTTCCCCTCTCTTTTCCTATATAATCCCACCCAAGATCCCACTTCTCTTCACAAAAAAACTTGTATCACATCCCTACTCTACCCTACCCACTCTATAATCCTCCCAAGGTGCCGCAAGCTCTAGGAAGCCTCTATCAATTCTCTCCCAAGCCTCTGGGATCACAGTTCCAAGTAAGGGATCCTCACTTTCCCCTCCACCTTGCAAATTCTAGCATCATTCATGAAATTTGAACATATAAATTTGAATGGTTATAATTTTATTTTTTATAATAATTATATTAATATCTATTTCAAGTTATTTTAATGAGGGATTATTTATCCTCCCTTATTTTCATTATTACCTAACCCATTACCATGCTGAATTTTCATAAGGGACATCTTCCTTTCTCATGTTGGTCCAAGTTTCCTTCTGTTGAAATACCCTTTTACATGAAATTAAAAATTTTGAGGTATGATTTAAAACCTCCCCCATACTTATATGCTTATTTTTTAATGATAAGATACCTCCTTATATCTCATTAATTATTCCCATGTATGTTGGTTAACATGATGAAATTTCATAAGAGTTATTCTATTTCTCACCTGCCTTCAAGATTATTTATTAAGTTATGACCTCTTTTTCCAAATTTTATATGTTGGAACATGTATCATTATAACCCCATTACTATAAATTTCATGAAGATATAATGAGATACATATTAATTTTTCATCAACCATTTTTATGAATTTTTATGTCACACTATTATGTTACCGAAATTGCAACACGTTTTTAAGACAAAATCATTTTATAGTGAATACCATACCCATGTATATATCATGGGTATTAACCTTTATTCACATATAAATATTGAATGGAACTAACATGTATTTATAAAAAATTCCTTAATTGTAGAATAAATTATGATGTGGAATGTTTCCATGTTATATGATCCATGTGGCCCACTTTTGCATGAAAATAAATTTTATAAAGGGTGCACCCTGATAGCACTCCAATGAATTGGGTAAAGATTATTATCATGTCATTTCAAGTGAAATGAGGGTCTAATTATTCTAATTATAGTTAAATAAGGTTATAATCATGCTCCATGTGCAATGAACCTTGACTCATGCTAATATCAAGTTAAATGTTATTTCCACATTGACATGTTATGATAATCAGGCAATATCATGCCTTTATGTTCATGTTTAACTTATTCTCCATTGATATTCCTATTTCATATCATGTATTATGTTATTCATATTATTCCTTGTTTACTCCCTTAATGGGATTTGTAGCTCAACCTATTCACATGTATGTCCTTAGGTTATCCCATGCTATGCTATGAACAAGGGAATGTTGTGGTAATGTATAAGATGATTTCTATAATGATGTTGTATTTTTATGTCTTAATTTGTCATTTAATTTCCTTAATTTCATAATACAATAGACATATCAATCCTAAGGGTTTTATTCTGGGCATGTTTATGTAATAAATCATGTCGAATTTTGTAATAAAGAGAAGGGTTGTTATAGTTGGTATCAATGTATAGGTTTTTTTGGGAATAGGATTAGAAAACCCTAGTAAAAGCCTTAGGTATAAGACAATGTATAATAAAAACATCCCTAATTTTTTTTAGTATTTATTTAGTGGTTTATCCAAAAAAAAATACATCCCTGTCTGTATACGATCACATTGAGGAAGCTATCACACAAATGTATCTTGGGGTAAACCTAAAAACACCACTTTGAGCTAGCATGGAATGGGAACTGGTGCACAAAAAAGGGTCTTGATTCACTATGGGTTACGAAACTCTTAGTGGATATTCTTTGGTAAATTAATAAGAATATTATGAACAATTATTAAGGGAATAAAAAAAATTCCCCTAATAATATATGTTGGGATGCAGATCAAGGGTAACAATGATTGAAGCCAATAAATTTATAAGTCAAGTAAATAAATGTAATTTATATGTTATACATTTTTTCGTTATATTACCCATTATGTGTTCCCATAACATTAATTTCATTCCATCCAATGACCGGTAATAATAGGACTTTGGCTAACAACCAATGCGAAGATTAGTGTGATGATTGTTCTAATGAGTTGCCCAATATGATCGGAGTGGGAATCACAAATTCTGCAATAATACTATCTCAGTTAACTCATGTTTTGAATAGAAACATGGATAAATAGGAAAATACACCCCTCCCCCAACCTAAGAATGAACAATCCATAATCGAGAGCTTCATGATACAAAGGCCTCATACTTTTAATAGATCATCTGATCCCTCAATCAATAAACAGTGGATCAACCCCACTAAAAATATCATCTACATACTTTAATGTTCCTAAAAAGATAATATTATTATGCATTATTATAGTATAAAGGGTGAAGTTGGTCAATGGTGGACATTGATAAAAAATATGAATCCTGTGGAAGAGATCGAGGCATTGGAATATAAGGATTTTCATAAAATGTTTTTGGATAAATATTTTCCACACACCCTCTAACATAAGATGGAAAGGGACTTCCATTACCTCAATAATAAAGATGAAGAATCCTTAATTGTGTATGAGGAAAACATCAAAAGTCTTTCAAAAATACACCTATGTCTTTGTCTTTACCCCTGAATGTATGTTTTATCATTTTTTGGTGGGCTCAAACCTAGCATATAGAAATACCTAGAGATCTGTGACATCAATAGCTATAAAGGAGTTGTCCGATGTACCCTCATAGATGAGTTTGATATTAGAGAATCATAGGGTTATCATGGGGATAAGAAGTTTAAGGGGGAATTTAATTCTTGTGGTTCGATGGATAAATCCAATGGTGTTATGAAATTTATGCACCCCACTTTCCAAAGGTGAAAAAATTAGCTCCCCAAAAAATTCTTGAAGGGGACGTGGAAATTATTTAGGTGTAGAAGAAAAGGTAACATGGATTTTAATTTTTTGAAAGAAAAATCCAATACTTAGATAAAGGATAGGAATGCTCTATTCGACCCTCAACAAACTATTCATTTCATCCACTACAAATAAGCATGGAACTTTTTAAACCAGTGACTTTAGCCATGAATTTTCAAAGACAGCCAACAACCTCTATGGCTCCAAGGATGAGCTTTTTTCCATCACTACCACCAAGGTGAACCCAGACAATGAAGTGGTGACATGTACATTAGTTATTCATTCATGAATACAGAACATACTTTTAAATAAGGTTTATTTGCATTATTTTATAAAAATATTGGTTAGTATAACTATCCAAACACCACCACAAACCAGGGATGTAAAGTTGTTGGTGAGAAAAAAAATGAGGAAATCATTGAAACCCATTAATATAACTCCTCCCCAGTAAAAATTTTTTGTTTTAAATTCCTGGTGAATCTCATCATACTCAATTAGGTGGAATTTGATGCAATTCATAGCATGGATTGGATTTCCCTATATAAAGCCAACATAAATTTCTGTCAGAGGGAAATCAGTCTCTATATGGTGAATCCACCACCGATTCTATACAAGTGCAAGGATGAGGATGAAGCTTCTATATCACCATCATATCAAGCATATATATTACTTCCCTATGATAATTCATATCTTTCTTAGATGATTGAGTCTAAAGAAGAAACCATCCTTAAAGACATGCCTATTGTGAGGGATTTTTTAAGTGTTTCTCATGGAATTTTATGGTCTTCTTCATAGAATAGATATTTAATTCTCGATTGATCTTATTTCTGAGGAATTGCTAATATCGAATACTCTGTATACATTGGTTATTTTTTATCTTGAGGAGCTGAAGAAACAACTACAGGGGAATTTAGGCAAAGGGTCTATATGCCCAAGTGCTTTACCATGGGGTGAACTAGTCTTCTTCATCAAGAAGAAGGATGGGCCAATGCACCTTTGTATTGATTATCATGACCTCAAAAAAATAACGATAAACAATAAGTATCATCTACCACGAATTGATCACATGTTCAATCAGTTACAGGAAGCACAATACATCTCCATGGAGGATCTACAGTTTTGATAATACCATGTAAGGGTGAAAAAGGAGGATATACCCAAGGCTACTTTTCCTACATGATACATGCACTATGAATTCATAGTAATTCCTTTTGGACTCACTAATTCACTAAAAATATTCATGGGCTTGATAAATAAGGTTTTTATAGATTTCCTCGACAAATTTTTGGTAGTATTTATAATTGATATTCTAATATACTCCATAACCAAGTAGGAGAATTAGGAACATCTAATAAATTTACTAGAGAACTTAAAAAAGGATAATCTCTATGAAAAGTACAACAAGTGTGAGCTCTAGTTGAAGGAAGTCTCATTTGTGGGACATATCATTATAAGAAATGGAATATTTGTAGATCATTTTAAGATAACTTCAATTGAGGGATGGATGAGGCCAATATCGGTGATGGATATCCGTAGCGTCCCGGGGTTAGAAGGATATTAGCACGGATTTGTGAGAAATTTACAACAATTTTCCAACCATCATACCAAGATAAATCAGAAGGGAGTAATGTTTTCTTGGAGTGATGAATGAGATGACATTTTTAAAGAGTTGAAAAGGAGGATTTTCACTACACCTATACTAACACTACCCAAAAGTGGGGAACTTTTTGTGGTATTTAGTGATGCATCAAAGAAGGAAATGGGATGTTTGTTGATGAAAAATGATAATGTAATTGCTTATGAATCATGGTAATTTAATTTTCATTATAAAAAACTATCAATAACATGATATGGAGTTGTCTATTTTATACTTCACTTTAAAAATTTAGTAACATTACCTATTTGGAGAAAAGTGTGAAATATATATGTATCTCAAAATCCACATGTATATATTCACAAATAAGGATCTAAATATTCCCCAAAAAATATGGTTAGGGATGATAATAGACTATCACTACACAATCCATTACCACCAAGGGAAAGAAAACAAGGTGTTAGATTCTTTAAGAAGAAAGGACCCAGTGATTCTATCATTGATTAGAATTGAAAAAGATCCAATCTTATTAGATTTGATGAAGATGGACATGAGAAATATAAAGAAGGGAATATAATCAATACTTTCAAAAATGATTGATCAACCGTGTCATTTGTAAAGGTTATGAAATTATCTAAAGGATGATGTGGGAATTCAATAGAAAGTGGAAGCTATCATAAAAAGGAAATACTAAGAGTTCAATGTTAATGAAGAATAAATTTGGAGATTTGGGTCAAGACTATGTGTTCTATCAAATCTGACGTAAAAGATTGAACTTTTGGACGATGCACATAGTTTGAATTTCTTCAATCACACAGGAAACACAAATATGTATCTATATCTCCATGAGCATTATTGGTGGGATAACATGAACAATGATATTGATGAGTATTCATTATAGTGCATGGTATGTTAGAAAGTTATGGTTGAGAGGCAGAAGTCTAAGGAAATGATGCAACTATTACACATAATGAAATGGAAATGGGAAAAAATCACCATAGAATATGTCACTGGGCATCTGAAGAAATATAAAGCAAACAATGCAACCTGTGTTGTTGTGGATCATATCAAAAATACTGCACACACCATTGAAATATGAGAGGATTTTTTATTTGTATCAACCATCACATATATATATCAATGATGTTGGAAGGTTGAATGGTGTTTCACTATCAATTGTATCCGATCGAGATCCAAGATTCACCGCTATGTTCTGAAAGATTCTATAACATACTCTAAATACAAATCTAAACATCACTATGACTTATCATCCTCAAACAAATGGACAATATGAGTGGACTATCCAAAAACATGAGGACATGTTTAGAGCTTTCTCAATGGGCATAAAAGTAGGATGGGATAAACATCTTCATCTGGTGGAGTTCTCTTACAATACAATTTCCACTCATGCATCTAAATAGAACCTTATGAATCCCTTTATGGGATCAAGTGAAGAACACTGGAATGTTGGGATAATATCAGGGACAGTAAAATCCTTGGTCGGGAAATTGTTGAATAATTTTAAGAAGATCTTGCAGCACATTAAATCTACTAAGAGTCGATAAAATCGATATAATGATAATCATGGAAGAGGCATTGATTTTGATGTTGGAGAAATCATATTCCTTCGCATATCACCGTGGAATATATTTAAGTGATTTGGTATAAAGGGAAAGCATAGTCCAAGGTAAATCATCCCTCTTGAGATCTTTGATTGCATTGGAGATGTGTCCTATCGACTTGCACTCCCATCGAACCAATCTGAAGTATATGATATATTCCATGCATCACTATTAAGGAAGAAAATACCTGAACCATCACATGTACTCAGTCCAGATGTAGTACCATTGGATAATGACATCTCCAATGAAGATATACCGGTAAAGATCTTATATCATAGGGAAAAGGTAATATGAGAAAAGACAATTCCCCTCTTCAAAGTGTTGTGGCGAAACCCCAGGTTTGAAGAGGCGATGTGGGAATCTGAGGAAGTGATGAAGTTGACATACCCTCATCTGTTTAAGTGTGGGAAAAGAAAATTTCAAGGGAAAAATTTCTTAAGGGGGGAAGATTGTAACGACCGAAACATTTATTAATAACAATTCGTCTTGATCTAATTAAAAGTATTATTATGTAAAATAGTCATATAAAACAAATGCACTTTCTTGGATTTGTGTTTTTTGATTTTAAAATACCTTTGATAATTATTATCATTGCTAATATAGTCATTGAATTGTGACCACATGATTAGTATAAATATAGAGCTTTAACAATTCCAATTTACATAGATAATGTATTTGATGGACTCATCCAGTAGAATTGCTCCATACAAATCCAATTTGTTAGAGATCGAAAAGGAGGTGTTGTCACTGGTATTCACTCTTGACCCAGCCTAAGATGAGCCTCAACACATTAATCTTGAATGAAATTGCCTACTAGAGAAGTGGTAGTTAATAGAGATTATAATCCGAGCGATGTTATCAGATCCACCCCAAGAGTCTGTCACCATCACACACCATACCCTTAGGTATTATGTAGGTGTTGTAATAGGATATGTAACAAGACCCTAGCACCATGATTGTGTGCTTTATTTTTTGTATAAATAATATGCATTTATGTTATAAATGGGTTTTAAGCACCAATTGTATTTTTAGTTAACATTAAATTAAGAAATATATTATGATTAATTAACTAATTTTTTATTTAAAAAATATTTTTAGAAAATATTATTACTAACATAATTTTTATTAAAAATAATTTATCACATAACTTTTATGAATTCAATTGTATTTTTATTAAGGTTTGAAAGTTGTTTTTTTCAAAAACCTTGAATTTCCGATAATTGTTAGTTTTTATTTTAAATGAATAAACTCACACATATAGAAAATTATTTTGTTAAAATGAATATTATTATTGGAATCATTTCATCGAAAGTATCCAATAGTGAATTTTTCATAATTTTGTGAGACATTCAATTATTTTGGGTAAAACTTAAATTTTGTTTAAATATATAATATGTTTTATGAAATAAAAATATCCTAATAGTACTGTAATAAAATAAAATAAATCGGTTGTTTGGCCAATATATGTTTTAACTTAAAAATAATGTTATTTTAGAATTGTTTTATTAATGTTTTGGTGCCCTAGTGGACCGACCAAGTCTTATAAAACATTTTAACTTTTTAAAATGATTTCCCTGAGAGTGCTACTGACCTGCACATAAGCAAGCCTATTATTTTAAGAAGTTAGGAAATTAGACTTATGAAATAATTTCTTCCACTACCCTTGAAAGAATCCAATGGCTGGTTTTTGGTTTTAAATATTTCATTATATATATTCCAAAACATATGTTTGTGAAATATTAATGAATTCCCCTCTCTTTTCCTACATAAACCCACCAAAATACCAACTTATCTTCACTAAAAAAACTTGGATAACGTATCTACTCTAACCTAATCTATTCATAATCCTCCCAAGGTGACCCAAACTCCGAAGACACCTTTCTCAAAAAACTCCCAATCCTTTGGGATCACATTTCCAAGTAAGGGATCCTCACTTTCCTCTCCTCCTAAGAAATTACATCATCTTACTTGAAATTAATTCTTGTAATTTCCAATGGTTATAATTTAATTATTCTATAATAATTATATTAAATTCCATTTTATTTTATTTTTTTGAATGAGGGATTATTTATCCTCCCTCAATTTTACCCTTACCTAAGCTGTTACCATACAATATTTCCATAAGGTATTTCTCCCATTATCATTTTTGTCCAAGTTTATTTATGCTGTAATACCCTTTCAAATGAAATTGAAAATATTGGGGTATGATTTTGAACCTCCCACATACTTCCCTCATCATTTTTGAATGATTAGAGACCTCTTTCTTTGACATAAATTCATCCCATGTATGATCATTACCATGCCAAAATTTCATAAGAGTTATTCTATTTCTCATTTTTCTTTAAGATTATTTATTATGTTTCGACTTATATTTCCAAATTCCATATGTTAGAACATGTATCTATATGACCCCATTACATTAAATTTCATGTATATATGATGAGATACCCTATTACCTCTAATCTATAATTTTTATGATATTTTATGTCGCACCGTTACGCTGCCATAATTGCACCACATTTTTTTAAGTCAAAATAATTATGTTGTAAATAACAGACCCATGTCTCTATCAATGGTATTCACCTTTATGAACTTATAAAAATAGAATGGTACTTAATTGTATGTATTCCACATTCTTTATTGTGGAATAACTTATGATGTTGAATGTTTCCATGTTATGTGATCTATTTGGAACACTTATGAAGGAGATGAAATGTTTAAAAATGGTGCACCCTAATAGTGCTCTAATGCATTGGGTAAATATTCGTATCATGATACGTCATGTGAAATATGGGTTTATACATGCTAATTTAACATAAATGAGGATTTACTCATGATCCATGTGAAATGATCCCTAACTCATACTAATATATTGTTAAATATTGTTGCCACATTTCTATGTAATGATAACCATGCTATATCATGACATTATGTCCATGATTCTCTTATGCTATGTTGATATTACTATGAGATACCATGTATTATATTATTCATTTTATGAATTTTTTACTCCCTTATTTGGTTTTATAGCTCACCCTTTTTATATGTTTATCCTCAGGTTGTCCCATGCAATGATAAGTTTGATGGAATGTTGTGGTCATGTAAAGGAATTTTTCAATAAAGATGATGTATTTTTATGTCCTAATTAGTCATATAATGGTACTAATTTTCCAAGACACTAGATCTACTGATCCTAAGGGTTTTTAATATTATTTTTAAGTAATAAATCATGTTTATGTGTATAATAAAGAGAAGTGTAGTTATATATTTTGTTTCATTCATTATCAGGAGACTACCTTGGTTTTATCACTAGACTATACTTTGGAAATTTGAAAAAAAATTCCATGACCATGACCAGTGTGCATCAAACATGGAGCTATTGTCAGGGAAAAAACCCCTCAAAACATAGAAACAAAAGAATCATTCTTGAATGAATTATATTTTAAATTACCATTTAATTGAATTTGATCTTGAAATTGAACGAATAATAAACTAAATAAGAAAAAATTTAAAATTTATTCGGAGGAAATAAACCTCACTGGTTCATTTAATACATTCATTGATCACTATAAACCTTCAATAATGGTTGAAAATATAAAACACAAACTATGTGATCTCTATGTAACTCAATTTTCTAAATAAAAGAACCTACTTACTATTCCTTCTATAGTAAACGATTTGGAAAACCACATTAATATGATCAATGTGATACCAAAATTTCATGGCCCTATAGGTGAAAGACCAAATCAATACATCCAAGAGTTCACTCAGGTATGCTCCAGCTAAAAACTCCAAGGAGTCTCATAAAAGAAAGAAAAGTGGATGGAATTCTCCTTATCACTTGAGGGAGATGCAAAATAATGGTTGTACAATCTACAATCATGGGACCTAAATGATTTGGAAGAACTCAAAATAAGCAACCTACAAAGATTATTCCCAACATCCAGGAGAACCGAAATAAAAAAAGAGATTTAAATCATAAATAAATATATTGGAGAGACTCTCTACAAATACTTGGAATGTTTCAAGAAACTCTAGGCAATCTACCCACACAATGAAATAGACGAGAACCAATTACTTAGGTTCTTCTACCATAGATTTCTTGACAATAATGGAAATATAATAAATACCTCATTTGGAGGATCCATGATTGTCATGTTTCAGGTTGATATTAGGGGTGTCATTGAAAGTATTTCTCAAAAATCACCACAATTCAGAACTAAAGATATGATCACTAGAGGAATCCATGATGTGAGGACTTCTAGTTCTTCCCCACCCCTACTTGAATCAAAAGTTAAATAAATAAATAGATTGATGAGATTAATTTCTGTGAACCAAGGGAAGGAAAAACAAGGTCTGACTCATGTAGGTGGTTTATTCACTTCTACATATCATTACATAGATCAGTGTGTAGAAGTAAAAGGGATAAAAAGCAGTGTTTTAGCCAATTAGAAAAGGCACTTTCAACGAAATCAGCAACTTCAACCCCAAACCCAACCAGGACATGGAATAAAAAAACTAGGAAATAACTCCTTTTCAACATCAATACCAAGATCCCACTCAACTACAACAATCCTATAAACAACCATTCCAATAACAGCAAGCCTTTCATCCACAACCATTCCTATTAATAACTTATTATTAGCCTTCAACAATTTCTCAACCTATTAAAGAGAATCATCAACAAACCAATGTTTGAAGTTTTTATGTTATGAATGATAATCAAATTGAGTAGTTTATATGTTTTTATAGAAATTTTGAAAAATAATCACGGAATAATCCCAGCCTAAAAAATTAAAATCCCAAAGGGGAATGTAAACATGATAACAATAAGAAGTGGAAAACATCACACATCAACTAAAAAAAGTGATAATAATGATTCTAAGAAACTTAAAAAAGAACAACCCATCTATCCAATAGAAGGATACTAGAATAAAAAAGGATAAAGAACCAGGTTTAGGAAAGAATGTATAGAAACAATATTTCAAAAACAAGAAAGGGATAAAGGGATATACGTGCACCATTTACATTAATTGTAGCAACGTCAACAAAATTTGAAGAATATCGAATTCAAATGGAAATCCATAAAACCTTCAAGAATATTGATATCAATATACTTCTACTAGATGCAGTTTGAAATATCTCTATGTGTACAATTTTTTTAAGGATATGTGCACAAAAAGAAGGCGATTGGATGGAAATGGGGGAATTAGCTAAAGAAGAAGTCCCTCAACACTGATTAAACCAATGACTTAAAATAATTTATAAATTAATGTAATTTCTCTATTACATATACCATAGGGTCTTTAAATTTTATCGAAGTACTATTTTATCTAGGAGCATTAATAAATGATATACCTCACTCGATATTTTCATCCTTTCAGATCGTAGAACTAAAACCAACTCGAGTGGTGGTATAATAAGAAATCATATCCGCCCATTTAAAAGATGGGTTTCATGATAATTTACTCTTGGGGGCAAGAGGATTAATCTTTATAGAAGACTTTTACGTTCTTACCATGAAACAAGATAGAGCACTGTGACACTCTCCCATCATCTAAGGGAGACATCTTAAAAATATTGAGTACTATAATAAATTTCTATAAATGAAAACTCACAATGGAACATGGATATAGTTTAATAGAATATAATGTTCATGATGCGATGAAACAGCCATCCAAAAATCACTCACTATTTGCGATCTCACATGAAGAAGGTATTGAACCAATTGATGATTCGAGTATGCTTCAAGATGACTTATCATTAATAGAAAAAAATTTCATTAGAAAATTACAATTCCCAACTACTTCAAAATCCTAATATCATGTTATAGGTGGATATAAAATATGAATTTTTAAATTATTTAATAAAATAAAATGATATGATACCAGATATTCCATCCTTACAAGAACGAATCCAAAATTGAATATCATCCCCTAATAAACTCTCATATCTTTAACATACATCATTTACATGTAATTTATATAATTCTTACCTAATTTAAGACGAGAAAATGTTGGTAATAATTTCCAATAACAGTTCCCATTAACAAGTACAAACACTGATTGAACGAGTCAAAAGAAATGTTCATGTTGTATGATGGAGTTTAGGTGATATACATAAAATCATTCCAAAGGTATACTCAAATAGAATATTTTTATAATGTGATGATAGAATATTTAAAAAACCATATATAAGTCTCAATCACACCATCATGAAGCTTGTAAAGAATAAGATATAGTACTTTATTGTTGCTAACATCATTTAACTGATATATGATTCTCAGTGGGTCATCCCTTTTCATCTATTACCAAAGAAAACCTGCCTGACCAGTGTTAAAAATGAGAGAAATAGACTGATCCCCATGAGAATAAAAAATAGTTGGATAGTGTGTATAGGTTACTGGAAGCGAAATAATTTTACCCAAATATACCACTTTGCTATTATGTTCATCGATCAGATGCTATAAAGGATAGTTGAAAAAATTCATTAATATTTTTTAGATTGATTATCAGGATACATTCACATACTAATCCTACTAGAATACTAGGAGAAGATGAAATTCACCTATCCATTTGGAACTTTCTCCAAATAATGATGCCTTTTGTTTTATTCAACACCTCAGGTAGATTTCATCGATGTTTGGTAATTATTTTTCTCATATCATATTGAGGAAATCTTGGAGGTATTTCTTGATGATTTTACTATTTTTGTTAATTCATTTGATCATTTCATAAGAAATTTGTTAATTTTCTTTAAAATATACATTGAAAATAATCATGTCATATATTTTGATAAATTTAATTTCATTGTTGAAAAGGGAATAGTGATGGGGAAAATATTTTCACCAAAATGGATTGAGGATGAATAATAGAATATTGAAGTAATAAATTCATTACCATATCCATCTTCTTTAAAACATGTTAGATCCTTTTTTGAATATCCATAATTTATAAAATAATAACTAAATATTTTAGTAATATTTCTCTCCCACTCTCAATATTAATACTAAAGAAATATGACATTAATATTTATTATGCAAGAAATAAGTCATTCTATGAACTGATGTAATGGTAGATCACACATCCAATAATGAAACCACCCATCTAGGATTCCCCTTTTGAGTATCATTGTGATTTATCCAACCAAGATGTGGAAGCCTATCTTTCGAATAAAATTGAAAAAATTCCTCAAGTCATATCCTATGCATCAAGGACATTGGATTCCACACAAATAAATTACACAACCACTAAGAATGAGTTCCCTGAAGGTTTCTTTGCACTAGAAAAATTCTGATCATATATTCTTTGTACTAAAGTTGTTATTTTTTCTGATCATGTAGCAAAATAGTATTTATTGAAAAGGGGGGATGAAAGGAAAATTCTAGTGAGATGGATTCCAGTATTACAAGATCTCAATATGGAAATTAAATATAAAAATAGAATTGAAAATCAGGTTTCTAATAATCTAATTCGGCTACCCAAAAACACTGAAGAAAAAAATTCCAAACCATATTCCACTTATTGATGAGAATCATGGATAAGGACTCCACATAATCAATGGTGATGTTTAATGGTATTCTTATTTCGTAAATTATCTCGTAACATATATGATCCTATCCCATATAAATTCACTACAAAATTCATAAGATGAAATATGAATCAAGATATTATATCTAGGATGATCCATTTCCATAGATTATTTGCAATGATAATGTGATAAGTTTTTGTATTCCTAAAAGTGAAATTTATTTTATATTTGAATTTTGTCACAATAAGTATTTTGGAGGACACATTGGAATGAAAATTACTATAAAAATGTTCTAGAATCTAGACATATTGGCCCACCCTCTTTAAATATAATCATGAATTTGGAAAAAGGTGTGAAAATGTCGAAAATTTGGAAATATTTCAATGAGACAAAAAATGACTCAAAAACCACAAAATTATTGTAAAATTTTTAATGTCTAGGGGATATCTTTTATGGGACCTTTTCCAATAACATTTAGACACTGTTATATCTTTCTTCTAGTTGATTATGTTTCTAAATATGTGGAAGAAAGACCCTCATGAAATGACGATGCTAAGGTTATTTGTAATTTTTTCATTTCTAACATAATTTGTTGGTTTGGAGTGCATAGAGGCATCGTCAGTTACTGGGGGACTAAATTTTTCAATGTGAGAAATGTGTTTATGATGAATAAGTTTTAGGTTGATCATAAAACAAATACTTGCTATCATCTAGAGACAAATGGTCAATCTGAAGTGTCCAATAGGGAAATAAAATGAATTTTATAACATAATATTAATCCAAACAGAAAGTATTGGAGCCAAATGTTGGTGGAAACATTTTAGGATTACAATAAATCTTATAAAACAACAATTTAAATGAGTCCACATAGGATAATTTATGAAAAACTATAACACCCGAAGCTTCCATGGTACATTTCCCTTCGAATAATGCAATGGCGTGCGTTGTATGCAATATCGAGATTTTAACACACCACAACCAATCAAACTAGCCGTTATGAATAGTAATACCTACTTTTTGAAATTTTATAAATTCTATCTCTCAAAATGGACTTCATTTTTGGATTAGAAATATCGAAATTATCCTAGGGTGAAATTTTGGTACTTTTCAGATAACTTTCATATTTTGATGAATAGTGAAAATTACTAAATTTTAATTTAAAAAAACATTTTTAATCAAAATAATTAATAGTGATAAATTATGAATTTGAGTGGTTTTAAATTATATTTAGAATATATTTTTACCATTAATACAATGTGGTCATTGAACATAATTTCACATTTAAACCAAACATAAACAAGTGCCAATCTTTTGATAGTTATTATCTCTTAAAAACACGCTTTTTGTTTTAACAATGTGAATTAATTTTAAATTAATTTCTACCACTTATGTGTTTTGAAATTGGAAAAATGGATTCTATATTTTGAATCAGGATGTTAAAATTGTGTAAATAGTTAAATTTTATTTTTAGACATTTTGGATAATTACTTCGGTAAATATTTTATTTACAATGGTTAAAGGGTAAATCCAGTAAACAAGGGTTAAAAAATAATATTATAATAATACTAAATTACCCTAAAACGTGTATTAACCCTATTTGTTAATACATGGTCGACCTTGGGCATCTTTGGGTTGATTTTGGGACCTCATGGATCCACTTGTAAGTGATAATGACACTTTATTTTAATTTAGTTAAAATAAATACAAAAATGACACAAGCATATATCTTTTAGAAAAACAATTGTTACATAATGTTATATATGTTGGATTTTAGACTATAAATATCCATTAGAAATATAAAAATATTTCCTACATAATTTTATTTTATTTATAATTTTTAGACATTACATAAGTTAATTTATTTATGACACAATGGTGATGGAGTAATTACCATAATAGTGAAAAATTAGAATATTAGATATTATAAATACCCAAATAAATACAATTTGAGACATTTATTGAATTACAATAATATTATAGTTTAATATTACATATTAGGATTTATTTAATTAACTTTTTTCGATGTAGTAATTTTGTTTTATGTTTCAAAAAAATCAACTATTGAATAGTGTCAAAATTAACATAAAAGAGTTTTTAAAACAAATATTATATATTTAATTGATATTAAATTCAAGAAAATCTAAGGTTCGGCCAAGAGACTTATATCATGATATTTATATCATTAATGGACCACTTGGGGGACTCTTGGATGTATATAGTATGTTTATTAACTATATAATATAAAAATACAATGTGACATGGTAAATGTCAAACTATTTAACTAAGAGTTCAAACTAAAAGATAAGGTTATTATAGTGACCCAAACCTATCTAAATTCTATTTTCTGAAAGGGTTTCGACCGATACCCACCTTAACCTTTTAATAATCAACTTTGGAGCCATTAGAAACCGAATATGAATTTTTAATAAATTAATATATCTAGATTTTTCAAAGGTGCCCCTCACCCATCTTATAAAAGGGCACTCTTCCATCTCATTTATTCACACCATTAAAGCATTTTGGTTCGGCCAAACCCTGCTCAAATACTCTTTTAACATCCCTCAATACAACCTAGAGGCCTTAGTTTGATCAGAAACCAACCTAAGGATCCCTTTTGATCAAATGAAAAGGAAGAACCCGAAGAATAGGTAATGTTTTCACCACCCATTTTCAAGTTCCTTTCTTCTTCCACTTCTTCTTTATTTGTTATTACTATTCTAAAATAATAAATCCAGTATCTTATATATAATGTGATGTTATTATAAATATGGTACAACCATAATCAGTATTCTATCCACCCTTTGAATAACATGTCAACATACGTTCGTACGTACGGATTACCGTCTCCACGTCGTGGTGTAACTGTTATTCAATATATTATTATTTGTGTGGGTATAATAATGATGTATAACTCATTCAAATAATAAATATAACATGATAATGATTCTGTATATATGATATAACATCCAATTATATATTATTTTAATATCAAAAGAATGATATTGTCTCTTGTGCGAACGTACGGACTACCGTCTCCACGAACGCGATGAGATTCATTCTCCATCATATCCATTCAAGTATAATTATTATTCTATGATTTAAAAATAATGTTTAATAACTTTATATCATTATTGATATGAATAAGGTACAACCTATCTATGAAAAACATGGCTTACGTAACAAAACTTATAAAAGAAAATGCGTAAGTTAACACCCGAAACGACGATAATTCTAAGATATTATTAATAAATAAATGTTAAAAGATCATATATGATATCATATTAATGTATATGATTCATGAATAATTTAATAACAATTATTTCAACATTATACTGGATGTTAACCTACCCCCAAAAAAGGAAAAGTATAAGGTATGGTGTTTCTTATCTCACTTTTAATTCCGTGATAATTCCATTGATCACCACTTATTTATTGCATGTGGTGTGTGTACTTCCCATTATTGTATTCATTGTGTAATATAATTTAATTTATGTATATTTACATCATCATGGTATGATCCTTCATTCATGGGTGTATTTTTCGTATGTTACTTAATCTATAAGGGAATTTGAAATTTCAATTTCCACTCATTTGACTTTATGCATATTTCATTGATTATATTACTCCAAGATTATGTGTGGAATAACTATTCATTTGCTTATGTCATAATTTCCACTCCCCTTTTCTGTGGATATACTTTTGATACACATAATCACTCCATTTATAATTTCTCAAGTCATCACTATGAATTTGATAAGAGTAATTTTAACTCATTCTACATTTGTTGAGTTAAACATCCAATTCATTGGTGTTCTTTTTACAAGATTATATGTGAATGTTCTTTGATTTTTTTACACTGAATATCCAATCATATTTAGTGTATTTATATTTTTCACACATAACTATGCCGTCGATTTATCCTTAACCTAAGGATATGGGATTTATGAGAGATTTCATCCCAATTTAAACTCCAATGAGACTTCTTTGTTGTTATAAAACAAATCACTTTTATGTGGTGTATATAATGTACATTGACATAGTATATCATGAATCCATTTATTCTCATGATATTACAAAGTTTCAATTACCTCAATTATTTGTATTCAAGTGTATCTCTTTTGGTTAGAATCACTAACTAAAATACCTTTTTAAATGTTTTAAAGACTTATTCTTCTAAATCTTTCTCATTAATGTCCATGTTTTAAAAAATGATTTTAAGGATTTATTTAAATTGACATTAAAGTTTTAAAATTAAAACTCCTTTTAAAAGATTCAAAGTGGTATGGGACACTTTGATTAAAAATCTATTTTTAAATGGCTTTTTGACAAATAGTGTGACTATTAAATGATTTCAAGAAAAAGGGGGATATTTCTCTCAAATAGTTTTGATGATTATTTTCATTTATGTCAACATCCTTCATTATTCTTGATTGAGGTTAATGTGATACAATACAACTTTCCATATTGGATCGAATGAGTTATGTTTGACTGTGGATGTATTATTTTTATACCATTCATGGTTTGTGGATAATGTATTGACATTTTTTATGCTTGTTTTAATACGAATGTATATGTTTTGTTTAAATCTTTTAATATGGGAATGCATTGGACTTAATATGTGACGGGTGGAGCCCGATATAGCTCCTCGATTCATCGGTAGGTCTCATGAGACAAACTAGTGTCTTGGCACAAGGCCTTGGCAAAATCTTATTTGTAGTCTTGGCATGAGGCCTTGGCTATGTGGTTATGATAGTCTGGCATTATGCATTCCATCATTATGAAAGTGGTTATTGATATTGCATGTGATCATTACACTAGTAGAATATCCATGTGAGTAAGTAAATGTCATTAATTTATTTTATCTTTTCCATTTTATGCTGAAGTTCAAGATTAAAAGGCTTTCGTTTTAGTTATAAACTGCCTTAAGTGTTTATGCTTATCTATGAATGCTTCTGCTATAATGTTATCCTTACTGAGAATCTGAGCTCACCCCTTTCAATGTTTTATTTTTCCCAAGATTATGAAGAAGTAATTTATGAATGACCTGCTGGGATAGTATGAGGGGATATGAAGACAAGATGTTGTTGTAGTTTTTTTTACCTTATGATGTAATGTAAGACTTATGAATATATCTAGTGTTTCTAAGACTACTAAACTATTCGGTCTTTCGAGACTTGATCCTTTGTGGTCATGCCAATGTTATGTAATAATGCACCGACTCTGGGTAACTAGGGTCGGGGCGTTATAAAAACATTGTCACATACCAATGTAATTTAGACATAAGACAAACAAGGATGTGATGTAGGTAAATTTAGATCTTGAAAGTTCTTATAAGGAGAGAAGATTATAGTTTTAGGTGTTAAAAAAAAGAAAAGGTATGTTTTTTAAAATTGTTAGATTTATAATGATAGATCAAAAGTGTCTCATTAAAAATTGATCCAACCGAGCAACTTATATAATAGTGACACAATGATGTTATTCAACTCAAGACTCAAGTTGGTTCCTGGTAAAAAAAATTATATAGAAATGAACATTTATTGTTACTCATGTATATATTTTAGTTATGTGATGATTGTGAAGGATGTATAGAAGAATCTATTCACTGTTAATGGCTACCGACTGAAGAAATTCTTTGGAAACATGCTATCATAACTAGTGGAGGAGAGATCACACTCCTCCAACCTATTTATTAGTACATCAATCAAGTTGTACCTCTAATTTACACTTTTTTTATTACTATGATTTAATTTTAAATCATAATACAAATCATATACGCTTTATTCATTTAGGACATTGCATAATTTAACTACGGATGAGTGAAAAATTATAGTTTATGATTTTCATTTGTTATTTTTTTTGTCTTCCAATAAAATGTGTAGGTTAAACATTTTTTTATTTTCATTAAAAATATTTGTGATTTTTTGAAATTTTTTGAGATAATATGATTATAATTTATAATTTTGAAACCCATTTCCATGACTGAAAAATTATCCCATGAAGCTGAGCTTAAATGAATGCTGAAAATGACTTTGTTTCATGTTCAAATATTTGAGAATTTAAGGAAATTTACTCTGATTTTTTAATCTTATTCCACATTTGACACTGTATATATTAGAAATCCCTTTCATGAGAGTCATCTGGACCAATTTTTCCATATTTTTTACATTCAAATAACTTCTTTATTAAACCATACCATGGTTGATTCAATAAGAATTTGATTTATTTCCGTCAAAACATTATGGTTTGAGGTAATTGTGTGTTAAATTATAGAGGTATTATTTGGTTTTTAAGCCCCTTATCTGGGAATCCCCATTATAATTTACTACCATGAACATTTCATCCTTGTATCCCTTAAAAATCATGAACGACTACTATGGTTAGCCACATTACAAGCCAATTTTCTCTGTCCAACCTACTATTGAAGTGGAATTAAAAAATCAATTTGATCCGATGTGTGGGAAAAACTATCTTATATTATGATACCTCATTTGGTAAAACATTGTGAGGAAATTAAAATGAGGAAGATATGATTTTTATACTAAAAAAAATTCATTAATTCAAAAGATATTCATTTCATGAGGTTTTAGGACAGAAGAAGATGTACTTTTCTAGAGCTTCTAATGGAGAATGTATGATGTTCCTATCTGGAGTTTGAAGAAAAATTATGTTTTTGAATAACAACATTATTTTTATTGAAAATTTGAATGTTAAGAACATTCGTTGAATTATGAACAATATTTTTTGATCTTATTTTTTACTAAGGAGAGTGAAGAGGATACCATACCGGAGTAAAAATTTGAATCATGAATATTTTCTTTAAAAAGGTCAAAACTATACTCATTCATCATCGAAATTTTCCTCATCAAAATAATACTAACCAAAATCCTCAAGACAAAACTGAAAATTCATCATGATAAACATATTTTATTGAATCAGATCGAGTTTTGATGTAAGAATTTATCAAGCCTATGGAGACCCTTGTATGATTTTTGATAAGAAAGTCATTATTGAGAAAATGACATATATATAATTAGAGGAAATGAAAGAGGGGTAAGTGTTTTGTGTTCATGGGAGGATAAATTAAGTATAAATTTATTGATTGATATGAATTAATAACTTGAAATAATTTTTTTTATGATGTGATATATCATTTCATTCTTGGTGTTAAATTTTTGGATCTCAAGGATATGTGTTTTAAATTTTATTTATTTGATATTGAAGTTTATTTGTCTAAAATAAAAGTGATAAGTGTTGGGGAATTTATATAGATAATATTTTATTAATTATTCATATGTTTTTCAATGATTAAATCCCAACCAATTAATCAATGTGATCTTATTTGTATCATTTTTTGATATTTTGTTGTTTTTGAGCATGAATTTCAAAATTTATTAATTCTTTAAATTTAATAGTTTTCCTCCACCAATTTAATTTGAATATATCATTTAAAATATGTATCCAATTTGAGTGATTTTTTTTTATTACAAATTTTTTGGGATAAAAATGAGTCTTTTGGACCCTGATCCAATTCAAAATCTCATAAGCCCAAAAAAATTATTCAATATGAAACCTTATTCTGGTCTGAAGAAGGAAACATACATAATTTAATGTGGTATATCATGAGAAACCAACCACAATATGGGATTATTAAAAATGTTTTAGAAATACAATGCTAAAGGGAAGACTCATTTTATATTTTATGGATAAATGATTTCATTAACATCGTGCTACAACCAGTCATTGTGGGTTTTGTAGAAAAGGGTTCGACATCCAGAAAAAGGATGTTAAACTAATATAAGGAACCGACCTTAAACCTTACATTATGATGAATTAAATTCAATAATTCACATTTAGGATCTTTTAAGGTTTAGAGTTTTATAGAAGTAGGACATAACTATTACATCTCAAAGATTACAAAGTAGAAAAATCTACTCATTTTCCATTTTTTCCACAAAATAAAAACTTTTTAACAAAAGATTCATATCAAGTTCATTGTTTTAGACAGCCAGTCATTTCTGTGATTACATCCGTGACCCTATTTAGCTTTATTTCCCTTGTAAAACATTTCAAAAACATGGTATGAGAATAAAAACTTTAGTAAGGGTTATAATAATACGTAAAGAAAATATCAGTCCATGTATACATAAAAATAAATGAAATCATAATTTACTAACAAAACATAAGCACATTAACATACCTCATGAAATCATAAGATTTACGAGTAACTCATAGAAATAAAAAGACATAAAGGTAGCATGAGGCATTCATAACATTATTACGTAGGGATTAACCATCATGGTTACATTTGGAATACCCATCAAAGTATATTCCCTAAATCTCTTCAGAGAAACCATAGCGTTTAACCCATTCACGTTACCCAATGCATTGGATAGCTATATCGGGCTCACCTGCCCTTAGTTTATCATGGAACCACCTATCTTCAAAAGAAATTACCAAGAACAATAACTTATTAATAGAACATAAAACAATAATAAAGGAAAGATAACATTTCCACCTTACAATCACAATATATCATTTCAATATATTTACTAAATCAATGCTTTATCAAACCATTTTCAAAAACCATTTAAAAATGGATTTTTGAATCAATGTGTCCCATACCACTTTGAAACCTTTAAAGGAATTAAAATTTTAAAACAGTAATGTCCATATATATAAATCCTAAAACCATTTTTAAAACATGGACATTAATGAGAATTATTTATAAAAATAAATCTTTAAAACATTTAAAATGATATTTTAGTTAAAGAGTTTTTAACAAAACGAGAGACACTTGAATACAAATAAATGAGGAATAAAATTTAATAAAACCTTATAATATCATGAGAATAAATCTATTCATGATATAATGTTCTAAAGGACTGTATATACGCCATATATAAGTGAATCGGTGCATAACAATAAAGAAGTCTTAATAGAAATGAAAAATGAGATGAAAACCCTTATAAAGAAGGTATCCTTAAATTAAGGATAAATCAATCTCATAATTATGTGTGAAATATATAAATACAAAAAATTTAAGTGGATATTAAGTGAAAAACAATCATAGGCCATTCACACATATTCATATGATGACATATTCAATAACTACAAGTTTAACCCAAAGAAATAGAAATTCAGTTAAGAAGTCCCCTGAAAAAATTCGACAGCCTAACCGCGTCATTTTAAAATCCATAAAATTGACTTGACGAGACAAAACATGTATCTCATCACTTGGAAATAAATTTTACATCAATAAGGATATAGAATAACATAGCCCAACATAATAATATGTAAATTAAAAGACCTAACAAAAAGAAGTCGTTTAAAAAGGGGAGGGTGAATGGTTCCCTTACCGACTTGGGTAACATTTGAAACGTACACCCCATGAAAGAAGGACTATACAACATTGATGTAAATACATATAAAAAAATATATTACACAAAGAGTAGAATAATGGGCAGTACATACAACACTCAAAGGAAATTTTGGAAAATGTAGCATAAATCCCACGAGAATAAAACCGAGATGAAAAATCCTTTACGAAAACTCGACAGACTAATGGTGCCACATAAAACATCCAAAAATGGATTTATGAGATCATATAGGTTCTCTTATAATATGAACATAAAATGTGAAGAATGAGGAATATAAAATAATATCCCCGACCATAATAAATATGAGCTCAAACTAATTGACATAAAATAGAGTACTTAAAAATAATGGGATAGGTAGGATCCCTTACGAAAATTCGGCAACCTAACGACACAACTTAAAAATTCTAAAAATTATTTGATTAGAGTAAGAGGCAGTATCTCATCATTTGAAAATAAAAATTGCAGCATGGTTAATATAAAAGAACATCCTCCAACATAAGAACATGGAGTATATTAGAAATGACATATAAGAGGGTACTTGAAAAGAAAGAGAGAGGTCGGATCCCTTACGAAAATTCGGCAGCCTAATGGTGCCACTTAAAAATTCTAAAAATGTATTTATGAGAGTAAGAGGGGGTATGTCATAATTTTAAAATAAAAATTACAGTATGTTTAATCTAAAATAACATCCTCCAACATAAGAACATGGAGCCTAAATTAAATGACATATAAGAGGGTACTTAAAATGAAAGAGAGAGGTCAGATCCCTTACGAAAATTCTGCAGCCTAACGGTGCCACTTAAAAATTATAAAAATGAATTGATGAGAGTAAGAGGGGGTATCTCATCATATGAAAATAAAAATTACCATATGTTTAATTTAAAATAACAGACTCTAACATAATAGCATGGATAATAAATGAAATGACATAAAATAGGGTACATGAAAAGAAAGAGAGAGGTCGGATCGCTTACCTCAAGTCTGACTAATCTTGTTCGTTTCTTTGTATTCCTAAATAATAAACTTTTTTCAATTTATAATTTCTTATGGACCTAGATTAATTTTTATTATTAAATTCATATCGCATATTATAATGTTATAATAAATAGTTAATTATGTGAGTTCATATCAAATGTTTTTGTCGATCTTTGGTACATGAGTCAAAAATGAACTTGTTTGAGAAGAATCATCCATGTAGTTATAAGTACATCATATACAGAATAGTATTAATGATTTAAATATCATATATATCTAGTACATATTCATTTTATTCTATTCCATAACATTTTAATAATAAAATAAATGAAATGCACCGTTCATGGAGACGGTAGGCCGTACATACGCTAGAACGCTACATTCATTTCATTGTCTTATTAGTGGAATTAAAATTTATTGAGAGATATATATATTATAATTACAGTATTATATATATATTATATAGGTCACATTAGTTTATTAATTACATTATTTATACATTCCGTGTATTTCATGAACGAGTCACATCACTTGAGGGGGTGGTAGTCCACAATTCCTCATATGAAATTATAGCATTTGCACAACATGAAAAAAATAAACGCATGTTTTAAATATAAAAAAATAATCATATAGAAAATATAAATACCATATATATCATATATAAAATACAGTTTCATCATAATGGGAATCTTTAAATGTGTTAAAAGAATATTGAACAATCATCAATTCATGAGGCAGTTATTCGCCACCAACCGAAACAGTATATTATTTAACCATTATACGGATGTGTGTGTAAGTTTAGTTTGAATCCTTTTTATAAAAACATCCTAGTATATTTAAGATACTGTTATTTTTACAAAATAAATGAATAAAAAAGAGTTTAGGGGTTGTAGAAGCAAAATAAAACAAAAGAACATAAGAGAAGACATTACCTTTAAATCTGGTAACTCTCTTTGGTTTGAATCGAAAGGATTTCTTGAAGAGCTTTCTGGATAAGGGGAGGCTTCAATGATGAAAAGAGTGATGTGTAGAGATGAAATGGGCAGGGTTTAGCTGAGCTAAAGGCTTTAGGGTTGTGGGTAAGGAGGTACAGATGTGGGCCTTTTATAAGAGGATAGGAGGGGCACTCTTGGAATGTCAAGAAATGTTACATTATTATAAAATGAATTTTGGATTTCAAAGGTCCCAAATTTAAAAATTTAGAGGATAAGGTGATAAGGGTTCTAAATATACTCATCCAATAGGTCTTTTACTAGTTTATGTCTTATATTTTACATTATCTTTTCATTTTATTCAATTCCTTCATTAATGAGATAATTGCTGCATCATCATGATGTCACAAATAATTTGATTTATTTAATGTTTAAAAATAAATAAAATACTATGATGTAGGAAATATTCATAGATTTCCGATGAGTATTTATAGTCTAATAGATCATTTACACAGACAAAAATAAAATGTTTTACTTGTGTAATACATACTTTGGTTATACTCTACTTTTAAAAAATAAAATGATAAAGTGTCACTATCACCCAAAAGTGATTCCATGGGGTCCCAAAGTATGACACAAGTCATCCCATGGTCATCCATGATACATTCAGTAGAATTAGGACCCATATTAGGGTAATTTTTTATTATTATGATATTATTTTATTACCCTTAACTACCCGATTACTAATTAATCACGATAATTAATGATAATTAACGTCGTTACTGTTCATAATGACCTAAAAAAGTGTCTTATTTACATAATTTGGACCTTATGATAACAAATATGGAATCCATTTTACCAAATTAAAAACACAAGAATTCCAATAATTAATTTAAAAATATTCCCCATTGTCAAAACAAATAACGGATTTTTTTGAAGCAATATCAATGAAAAGTTAGGCACTTGTTTATGTCCATTTTCATAGTGAAATTTATTCTAATGACCTCCATTGAATTAATTGGTAAATATATATTCTAATTAATCATTAAAACAAATTAAAAAGATAATATAACCATATATTTAAATTTGATGAAAAAGCATTTTTGATGTAAAATGTAGTATTTTTTCAATATTCATTAAAAATTGAACAATGTCAAAAAAATACCAAAAATTTAACCAAAGTAAATTTCAAAGTCCCAATCATAAATAATAAGTTTATTTTGAAAAATATATCTTATAAAATTTTCAATAGTTATATTTAAAAATGCTTCTTTATCAAAAGGCGGTAAGACAATCTTTTAAAAATATTAGAGTATTGATTCTTAAAATTTGATTCATTTGGATTTTAAGCCTCTAACATTTATTGGATAATTGTAAAAATATTTAACAAAAATATGTAATAATTTTTTAGATATTTATGTTAATTACTGGCATTACAACGGCTAGGCGTTAACTATTATTATATTATTATATTATTATTGTGCAACGTAAGATTTCAAAGAAACTCGTTGTTACGTATTGGGTACACCATCGAGCATAGAAGTCCCTTTAAAGTAATATTAAAATTTTATTCACAAATATTGATAAAAATTAGAATGTAATATTATTTTATTTAACTATGATGTTACATCCTACCCACCTATTTAGGAATTTCGTCCTCACAATTTAAAAATTGGGCTTCGAAACTTCATTGAAATCCCAAATCGTTACAAGAGTCAGTAAAACTATCACTTTAAAAGAAAGGGAGAGAAGTACAAAGGTCACCCAAGTTAACCCATACTAGGAATCCAAGTAGGAAAATATGAATATATAGTAGAAAACAAAGGGTCATGTTCTGATGGAGAGTGATAGAAAACATGTCTAGGATAATGTTGACCATAAGAAAATCACAAACATGTGATGGGTTAAACGGTATTCAATTCCCCAGTAGGAAAAGGTAAAATACAACCTTTTTTAAGTTAATTATCATTGAGAAGTTTATTTTTGATCTTAACTAAATCATAATGTAACATACTTAATTTTCATGTTGACTTTCAACATTTACTAGATTCCTTACCCAAACTTATATTTTCTCCAAAAGATTAGTATTTAGTGAGACTTGTTCACATTAAGAGTATTATAATCAACTTCTTGAGAATCACCTAATCCACAAAAGAGAACTATATATTCCCCAGGTATATTGACCTTAACCATAACCAAACCCAAAAGTTTAGTACTAGATCAGATAATATCCAAAAGGATATTTTTTTTACCAAAAGATAAACTACTCCTAAACCTCAAAATTTGTCAAACAAAACCCAAAGTTCAACAAAGACCATTGAATAAACATATATCCAAAAAATTCTTTAAAGTAAACCAAATTTATTTTGAAACCCGAATCTCTGATGTGTTTCATAACAATCTCTTAAGATAAATCATAACATTTTTCTCCAAAATAAAATCAGTTACTCTTAAAGTATTCTACTAAAAAGTAATTAACCTAATCACATATCCTACAAGATAGGATAATCATTTCCATAGATATCCCAAAATCAGCTCACTCATAATTCATAAAATCATATAACTAAAAAGAATCATTCAAATGAACCAGGAACTTCACGTAGTCCAGTGGTAGGTGATAAATACCAGTTGCACTTTGGTTGAGGGTTCGATTCCTACTACTTCGTCCAATGTGATGGGTTGTCACACAGTCTGCGTGTTGTCCCTTTTCAAAAAAATTATAATTCTTAAAACATTCCCTAAAAAGAGATAAAATATTCAAAAATAACCATAACTTAAATAACCACAAATTTATATCTTTCCTTCCATTTTCCATCATAATATATAGTAACCCATAATTACCACAAAAGTAAGGAGTATATAAACCCTAATGGTTACCGTTATAATTATTACATGAACATCCACATAGAGTTGGTTCTCTCATACATGATACATCAGAGAACTCACAAAGGTTAAAGTGGTTAATCATGACTCTTTGATAGTCAGTTTAGAATAACCATGAGATTCCTTATTGAATCCACCATTTCATCTAGTCTCTTAATAAGAGAAACACCACAGTTTCTTTCAAACCCAATGTCACTTTGGTGCCTGCTAGATCAATCCATTTACTAAAACCAAAAATTTCATTGTGAGTACATCAACAAAATTATCATTTACTAATGAGTAATATATACACTAAGATATACTTACTCGATCACTTTATCTAAAAATTTGAATCTTTATGAAATCCAAACCATTATGGTTATGTCACTTATTCTTAGAGAATAACCTAACCTCTAAAGTTATCAAAACCGACCATTGATACCAACTATAAGGACCCAACCTTAAACCTTACTTAATCTTAAATTAAATTGAATAATTCAAATTGATAATCTTTTCATGTTTAGAGTTTTAAATAATTAGGACATGACTATTACATCTCAAAGATTACAAAGTAGACACATCAACTCAGTTTCCAATTTTTCCACAAAATTAAAACTGTTGAACAAAAGAGTCATGTCTAGTTCCTTATTTTAGACAGCCTGTCATTTTCTTGATCACATCCTTGACCCTATTCACCTTTATGTCCTGTGAAAAACCTTTCAAAAACATGGTATGAGCATAAAAATCTCATTAAAAGTTATAATAATACGGAAAGAAAACATCAGTCCATGTATACATAAGAATCAATGAAATCATACATTATTCATAAAACATAAGCACATTAACATACCTCATGAAATCATAAGATTTACGAATAACTCATATAAATCATATGACACAAAGGTAACTTGAAGGATTCATAACATTCTTACATAGGTAGTAACCCTCATGGTTACGTTTGGAATACTCATCACAGTATATTCCATAAATCTCTTCTGATAAACCTTAGCATTTAACCCCTTCATGTTACCAAATGCATTGGAGAGATATATTGGGATCACCTGCCCTTTGTTTATCATGGAACCACCCATTTTTATAAACAATTCCCAAGTACCATAACTTATCCATAGCACATAAAACAAGAATAAAGGAAAGATAAAATTCCCACCTTATAATCACAATATATCATTTCATGATATTTACAAAATCAATGCTTTATCAAACCATTTTAAAAAACCATTTAAAAAGAGATTTTTGGATCAAAGTGTCCCATACCACTTTAAAAATTTTTAAGGAATTAAAATTTTAAAACATTAATGTCCATATATATAAATCTTAAAAGTATTTTGAAAACATGGACATTAATGAAAATGTCTTATAAAAATAAATCATTAAAACATTTAAAATGATATTTTAGTTAATGAGTTTTTAACGAAACGAGAGACACTTGAATACAAATAAATAAGGAATAACATTTAATAAAACATTATAATATCATGAGAATAAAGTTATTAATGAGATAATCTACCAAAGGACAGTATATACACTATATAGGACTGAATTGGTGCATAACAATAATGAAGTCTTATTAGAAATGTAAAATTAGATGAAAAACCTTATAAAGAAGGTATCCTTAAATTAAGGATAAATAAATCTCATAATTATGTGTGACAAATATAAAGACACAAAATATAAGTGGATATTTAGTGTAAAAAAATCAGAGGTCATTCACACATATTTATATGATGACATATTCAATAACTACTAGTTGAACCCAAAGAAATCGAAATTGGGTTAAGAAGATCCCTGTAAAAATTCGACAGCCTAACGGCGTCACATTAAAATTAAGAAATGAGTTTATGAGAAAAAAAGGGTATATCATCACATGGAAATAAATTGTACATCAATAAGGATATAGAAGAACATATCCCAATATAATAAGATGTAAATTAAAATACCTAACAAAATATGTCTTCTAAAAAGGGGAGGGTGAAAGGTTCCCTTACAGACTTAGGTAACTTTCGAAATGTACACCCCATGAAAGAAGGACTATACAACATTGATGTAAATAAATATAAACAATAATATACTAGACAAATAGTAGAATAATGGGAAGTACATACACCACTCAAAAGAAATGGTGGCAATTGTAGCATAAATCCAACAAGAATAAAAGTGATATGAAAAATCCCTTACAAAAACTCGGCAGCCTAACGGCGCCACTTAAAACATCCAAAAATGGTTTTATGTGATCAAATAGGTTCTCTCATAATATGAACATAAAAAGTAAAGAATGAGGAATATAAATGAACATCCCCAACCATAAGAGAGATTAGCTTAAAATAAAAATATCATCCATCTTACATCAATCATCCATTTTTTCATAATCCAAGGAATCTCTTTGGTGCGAACCAAAGGGATATACCCAAGGAAAATTCCACATCCTTACTCAAGTTCCTTTCCATTATTTTCCTTATCCACCATCTAAAATATTCTTATATAATACTAATATAATAGAAAAAATTTCATATATATATACATAGATATTTTCATTATAATGTTTAAACCTACACTTACACACACATCCATAAAATGAGTGAAACAATTAACATTCATTTGTAGAATGATCTACCGTATAACAAAACAATGTCATTTTTTTACCTTTACCACCTATTATGATCGGTAATTAAAATTGAAACTATATTTTTATATTATATATGTGAAATTTATGATATATTTATATTCTTTCAGTTTTTATATAAATCATAACTAAATACTTTCTATTTTGTGTAAATATTATAACTTTTTTTATAGAAGTGTTGACTACCGCAACCTCAAAGTGATGTGATTTATTCACACATTTCATGGAATTTTTTAAATATGGGTTTACTAAAAATATATATTATATATAAGAAATAATAATTATAATGGAATTATATTTTATATTTACATACATATATTTCATATGCTTTCATATTTTTAATATTATAATAAAATAGAAGTAACATTCATTTGAATGTACAATGAATCATCTCCATGGATAGTGTATTTAGTTTTATATTTATATCTAATATATATTACTATAAATATTAATATAATGTATATATATGATATATAAACAATTTTTTACATTATGTAAATATTTAAATCGTGATCCATGTAATAGAATCAATAATAACAAGTAAAAAAATGAACGATAAACAAAGTAGTTATTACTCGAAACATCACTTTAATATGGAACTAATAATAAATGGGCAATATAATGTAAAAATTGAATAATATATAGAATTTAACATAATAATATGGTTGTTCTTATTATTTATAGAATACGTATTTATATTATACAGTATGTTCAGACATGTATAATTATATTAAAGACTTAAGGTAAGGGAATTTCAACTCACATTTTATTTCTATGAGATACATGTCATATTAACCTCCTGAAATGTTGGTGTAGTGTATATTCTAACCACGAATGAATTTTATTATTATTCCAATTAATTTTATGGGTATTTACATATCAAATTGTAGATATATCATTTAAGGTGTTTTACTTTTCAAAAGTTACAATATATATAAGATTGATTTTTCTAAACTTTCATTTCTTGAGAAAAAAGTTTTGTTATACGTCATATTATATTATGGGGTGTATATAATGTAATATTACATTTTTTCCCATTAATAACTTTTATTAATTATATATTAAGATTCAATTAATTTTTTTACTTACATGGGGATTATTTTTCAATGTTACGAAGTGGTAAGAGTTTTTTGAAACAATCTCATTGTTTATCGACATTAGATATTATTATTTTTCAATTAATGAAATACTATTATAGAATATATAACGAAATATCATGAAATTTATTATCCTCTAGTTATTCAATATATATTCATGCATTGATACCATTATCCACTATTTGGTACATAAGATGATAAATAAAGTGTTTCTATGAATTACTTACTTTACATTATCATTAGTCAAAAAATATTATTCCTTTAAAATAATTTTTTTTAAAATGCTTCCAAAATATTATAATAATATAATATGATATTTAATGTACAATTTACACATTTTTACCTTTTATTAAAAAAAGTTTCTTTCCAAAAGAAATATTTTTTTCCTTTTTATATCAAAGCATTTTTCTAAATGTTTTACTATGGAAAATACATTTTCATTAGATATGGATTTACTTTCCATAATGACCATAATTCCATTAAAGGGTAATTTATATGATTACAATGCCGTTTTAAGGAATTATGTTTCTTAATATTTTGAAAATTCATTGTTTTAAAAAAAATTCCATTAAAAAGGATTTAGAATATATTATATGTCTCAAATAATTATAAATGATTTAAAAAACATCCCTTATTGATTTTCAAATCTTTGTTTTAAAAGAAAATGATTTAAATGATTTAAAATATTTATTTATTAGTTTTCAAAATAGTTTCAAATAAAAAAATTCTTCCAAATGTTTCCAAGATTCTATTATAAGTTTTCAATAGAAATGTATTTCAAAATTATATATGATTTCTTTCAGTTTTTCAATTAATTTTTAAAGAAAGATGATATAAAAATGTTTTCATGGAAATTTAATAGGTTTTCAAGTAAATAGGTCTTTAAAATTATTTCAGTACTTCATTCTATTTTTTCAATGTAATTTCAAATATTTTTTTCCAATTTATTTTATCTTTTTAAGAATTATTTTAAATATCAAAAGATACATTCCTCTTGAGATTTTCAAATGGATCTTCCCAAATTTTATTGCATCTATGATGACATACATTGGTTTTACTCATGTATTTTTGGAAAATGGTATAATTTTCAATTCATAATAATTCTATGAATTGTTTATGTATTGATGAAATGATATTTATGATTATTATTAATCTTTAAGGGGTATTATGTTTATGAAACCCATTATCCTCCCATAGGTTTTATTATTAGGAAAAATGCTTCTTTTTTTTAGGTTATGCTTTGATGAAATGATTATGAAACATTTCATTCTCTATAGTTTATGATATGATGAACTGTTTGTGAAACCAATTTCATTTCATGGGTAATGATTTTATTGTTTATGATTTTTCGTAAAATGTATGTATGATTTTATTATGACATGGGCATAACTTATATGTCCCTCCAATGAATTGTGTAAAGATTTATATTTGATGAAATAATAATGGGAATCAAGTCAACATGTTTTATCCACTATAATAATATGGAGGAACATAATCCCTTACTAGGAATGGAATATGACTAGGGATGGTGATATGTCCTTCAAAGTAAGTTTTGTCCTCATGAAGATACATGGATACGGAAAACTAATCCACCATGGGAATATGGGGAAACATGATCCACTCTGAGCAGATTGGTAAACAAAATCCCTTAATTGATATGGACTATGAATGGGGATGGTGGTGTACCTACCTGGTAGGTATAGTTCCCATGATGTTCCCTGATATGTTTTATCAATATTTACTTACATATATGGAATGATATTACATGTTCATGTGTATTCCAAAATTCCATGTATTATTCTTATGTTGTAATTTCATTGAATATGATCTTCTTTTTCTTAATGAGTTATATCTTATTAAAAAATAATATTTATTCCATGATTTATGTTTATGACTCTTTGATTTTTAGGGTATGATATTATAATCTAATTATCATATTCACATACATTTATACCCATCTGTATGCATATATATCTCCCTTTTTACACTTTCTTTTAACTTGAGATAATGCCTTTTATTTTATCATCCAATGGTTTTGATGATAAATTTCACGTATGATATATCTAATAGGGTTATAGTATTGGAAAATCTAGTGAGATATAATATATCTCACACTTCTACTAGGGATTAAATTTCTCTGATTACAAAGGAAGTAAAATAATATGGTCTTTTTGTGTCTGTTCGTATAAAATTTTAGGTATTACATGAAAATTATGTAATGTATATGTACATTAGGAATAGGTTGTTATAGGCCTAGACCCTCAAATTTTGTAGAGATCTATATATTCATTATATTTGGCAGGTAATACTGATAGTTTGTGATAAGAAACCCTTTATTTTATTTCGTGATAACAGTATTAATACAATAAGGGTTAATTTATATCTATATGAAATATTATGAGGAAAAATTAAGGATCTAATGAAGTGGACAATAACTACATCTATAATCACACTGATGTTATGTGGAGAAGGCTTTGTGATAAGAAACTATAACTAAAATAAATGGTTATGTTGTGTACTCATGAGATATAATGAATTAATCATCTATGTGGAACAATAAGTTAAAATATAGGAGAAGAACTACCAATTAATGATTTTTATTTTGATATAGTAATCGTTCAATTTAATATTTGGTGAAATGAAATTTATGTCGAGAAGCATGACATATATACAAATTAAAATAGTCTAAATTATTTTATCACATTGAAAGAGATCAACACATTCCAATGATGTTGTATAAGGATAACTAAGGATTCTGATTTCTCTATTCAATACTATCATGGAATTTATATTAAGGGAAAAATGATTTTAGAAGAAAATATTATACTATACCATCATTGATGTCAATCATGAATGACCCAAATCATAGATATACAAAGGATGGATCTGAATATTTTAATAACATAGAAGTCATTGAACCATTACCAAATCATTTCCCAACCATCTATCTAATAGAATACGAGGGAGGGAAAATGATTTCAAGCTTCAAAAGTAGAAAAAACTAATTAAAGATCATCTTCATGAATTCTATATTGATAAATATTTTTTCGTTCTCTTTGTAAACAGAATTTTTGTTTCATTAAACATGAGATAAATAAAGAGCTAATGGATAATGTGAAAAAATTATATTTCCCACTACATCCTGTAAATATAATGAAATACCATGATCATCAAGAGAAATTTTTTTGGGACAACATGAAGAATGATATTAGATATCATAAAAAAATTTATCGATATTTTATTATATATATATAATATTGATATAATTTAAAGGGGTTTATTAAATCATTACCTACAACCACATAGAAATGGGAAAAATAAACATGGACTTTATCATGGTTCTCCAAAATATTTACATGGGATGATATATGATATATGTTGTATTGGATCAAACCATCTGAAGTTATTAATTCAAATTTTTTTGGGAATATTTATCACATGACCAGCTTGTAAATATATATGTAATTGAAGTTGTTAGGATACATCATTCACTACTTTGAATTTTATTTGATCACGACAAATGGTTTACTATTAAATTTTGTATATGTATTAAATATTTTCTAAATCAAGAATTGGTAATTAGTGATACACATCACATGAAACTAATGGCCAGTCTAAGTAGACCATTCAAATACTCAATGATATATTAAGGGCACACTTAGTGGGTTCTAAAGTAAAATTATATCAACATATTCAATTTTTTTAGTCCTCATACAATAATAACTACCAATAAATTAATCATTTTAATACATGTAAATAACTATATAGATATAGACATTAAATATATATTTTTGGGATGATGGTGGTAAATAGAAGCTTCTTTGACCTGAATTTATAAGTGAAATGATAGAGAAAAATCAATACATTTAAAAACACATTAAATAAAGTCAAATTCATTAATATATTTGTAATTATTATCATTGATTGGATATGGAATTTAAATTTGGAGGCTATGTGATCCTCTTGATGTGTCCATTTATGAGTTATAAAAACTTTTCATGGAATTGTAAGGTCAAACAAACAACGGAAAATCAAAAAAAAACTTCAACCAAATAAGGATCAAGTTTATGATGTGTCCCATCTATCAATCCTATTAATATACATAACTGAATCCTCATATTATCTGAATAATTATGTAATACTAGTGGTTCAAGATATCTATTTTGAGGATTAGAAGGTTAATATCATAATGCATAGAGATAAAGTTCTAGAAAATAAGACAACTCAACTCATTAATTTTATATTGATGAATTAAAAGAACAATGATGAATCATGGGACCATAATGAGGTATTGAAAACAAATACCTTAATTTATGATTATATATGGATATGAGTCAAATATTATGAGATGAAATTTATTAAAGGGGGAAGAATAAAACATCCCAAACTTTTGTATATTTTATTTTTCCTTAATATAAAATATATTTTCTATAATTACGTATATATTATAATATATAAACACACCAAAAATAATAAAAAAAAGAAATTTATTTCATTTATATATAATTTTATATTAAGAGACCAAACATATCTATGAAAATGGAAAATATTAATTTCTGAAAAAATGAAATAAAAGAAAAAATAAAGTAAAACAAGAAAATGTGGTCCTTGTTGATATCTATGAATTATCATACTTTTGAATAATACTGTAAAAAATATAAAACATTATCATCCAATTGAAAATTTAGAAAATATCAATTTTTTCCATCATATGAATTGAGATTAACGATGAATGAAGGATTTCAGAGGTATTTATATGAAGTAATATGCGTTTTAATGGTAATTCCATCATTGGAATTGGAACATGGCCATTAAAAATAGTTTCCAGGCTAATAAGAATAATATTATGGCTATAAGAATAAAAAATTTACACCAATGTCAAAATATATTATATAAATGTTTTCTACCATCAGGACATAAATATTTTCATTCCATAAAAAAATTTTCAGGATTAAAAACTCTTTGAATTTTTAATATGATTTTAATATATATAATTTTATTAACTTTGTTAAAATCATAATTTTATATTAGTAATATAAATTATATATTTTATAAATTTAACCCCATTTATAAAATATTTACTTTGAAATTTTATAATGTTTATTTTTTATCTTTTTTGAAGGAAGTCATTTTTATGTGTACAATATTCATTATAATTTTATATAAATAAAATATAATTACTTAATAATTAAATATGTAATAATGATATGATAAATTGAAAAAATTTATAATACTTTTTTTTAATATATTAAATAAATAATGAAATATAATTATAAATTATTAAAATAATTTTTGAAATGATAAAGTATAATGTATTCTATTAAAAAAATTAGTTTTACTAATTTCCTTTTCATTATATAATAATTTTAATTTGAAAAGAGGTCAAAAACCTAAAAATCAGATATAATTAATAAAATATAATTCTTAACGTGAAAAATTTACCTTCTATATGTTATACTTGGTAAAATATATTATAATTATTATTTTTATCCTGAAAAAACCCTACTCTCATGTATAAAAACACCCTCTCCCTCCCCTGGAAAATAAATTGTTGTCCACATATTTGAGTTGATACTCTGTGTATAGTTTCAATTTTAATAATTATAGAAACATTTAGGTCATTCTAGTGTCATATAACTCTACATATTGAAGAATTTAAGGTTCATAGTAATGGTACAAAAAATGTATGTAATATTCCTTCACCTTTTACCTTTCGTTTTCCTCTTCTCTCCCTCAATAGTTATTTTATTTTTTATCATAGACATTGTGAAGTGCACTGTGTTGCATTTGTTGTCAATGAGGCATGAAGTTGTCTTGGAATGAATGGAAGTCAAGGAATGTCACGATGTGAATGACAAAGGTTGTGATGGTGTTGGTGATGAATGGAGAATGGCCATGGTACTTAGAGGAATGTCACTTAGGAGATTCACTAAGTGGCATTGGAGAATATGGTTGAAACATTCTCCATGGACATCTGACGATTGCTGAGCTGCTCTTAAAGTTCCAAGAACTTGTATCAACTGGATACAATGTAACAACTATGTTAGAAGACCATGCATTGTATTGACAATGCATGAGGAGAGGAAGATGATCCATCCACAACCACTGACTGGATGAAGTGGATTGAAAGAAGTCCATGCACTATCACTTAGTGCATGTGAATCAGAAGAAGATCCAATTGATCTCTGATTAGATCAATGAAGAATGTTGAAGAACATGTGTGATTCATGAGATTCAGTTGAAGAAGTCCCTCCTAAGTATTGAACACATATGGAAGAGGAGATGAAGAAGATTAAGAAGAAACCGTTTGAAATTCCATTCCTAAGTGATGAATACATGTTGAAGATAATGGAGGAATTTCAAATGAAGAAGAAGAAAGGAAGAAGGCTTGGAGTGGCTCTTGGCATTTCACATTATGTATGTGGTTACTTTGTTTTTATACAAAGTACCCTATATTTACTTTTCCAAAAATTAGGCCACCAAGGAGGCCAGCCGAGGGTCATCACCCAAGGCACATGTGGGACTCAAGGTCACCACGCCCATGGGGAACCCTCAAGGCCAGAGCAGCATCCTTGAGGCAGGGGCGCACCCGTAGGACACCGCATGGGCGCCTGGGGCACGCCCGGAGGAGCGCGGCAGGGGGCCCGTGTATAAGCCCCGAGGGCACGCGGTGGTGAAGCCCGCGCACCCGAGTGTGCATAGTGGGTGCTAGGTGCGCGCCCGCAGAGGCGAGAGTGGGCGCAGAGCACGCCCGCAGGGAGAACACGGTGCGGGACGGCACCGTGGAGGGAGGAGATTCAATTGCAGGGTTGAGGCAGCGCGAGGTTGATAAGGCGCGGCAATTCCTCTCGCCGATTCGATGTGGGACGCGGAAATTTCCCCGGGAGCAAATCTCAGCCGTCCGAGCCATCGCGCGCTTTATCCACGCCGCACGATCCATCTCCGCGGCGATGATCTGATCTTGGCCGTTTAACATCGCATCCGACGGCTGAGAGCTCGTCTCCTTCCTCGAGCTCAGCCGAAGGCTCCCCGCGTGCCTCCGTCGAACCAGGAGCAACCCGAGCACGGTTTTTGAGTTCCCGGCCATCTCCGATCAAACCGAAGTGTCCATTGGGATCGTCTGAGCATACCGAACACAACCATGCCTTAAAATATACTTGCATGCAATGAGATGAAGATTTCGGTTGAGGCCGACGCAAGAGAAGCTGCCGAGGCCACGTAGGGTTGATGATTTGCATGGGTTGATCTTTAACAAAGGCCGTGCATGCGTTTTTAGTCGCATGCACGTGAAGAAGAGAAAATAAAAGAAGCCGCGTGAAACAGAGAATAAAAATCAAGATTTGGAAATATTTTTGAAGATCCGAAGATCTCGGGATTTTGAGTTGGATCACGCGGATGAACCGCCTCTGCCTCGCCTATAAAAGAAGAACCCAAGGCTCCAAAGAAGTTTGCTGAAACTCTGTTGAAAATCCGAGTCCCGTGAGAGCTCTGCCTCGCGAAGTTGAAGCCCCGCGCAAGTTTACTTGTGCGGCTTGAGTTCCTTGCGCGCTACTTCTTTGCACGACAAGAAGAAGGAGGAGGAGGAGTCCCCTGTGCGCTATCCTTTGCGCGACAGGAAGGAGGAAGGGCAGCGCCAACTTGCGCGCCCCCTCTGTGCACCGCGCCCCCTGCACGGTAGGCGCTTGCACGGCCAAGTGCACCCTTTCACTTGCGCGCCCACGGCCAAGGTCCTTTGTGGCTTGTACTTGCGCGACAGAAGCTGTGAAGAGAGGAAGGCCGCACCCCTTTGCGTGCCTATTTTGAAGGTGGAGTGCATACTTAGTGTGTGTGTGCAAATGGAGTAAGAGGACCCTACGGTTTTGTGTGTGCAAAGAAGAAGACCCGAGGACATTGTGCCTTGTGTGCTAGGTGAACAAGAGAAGGCCTTAGCCTTTGGGTGTACGTGCAAACAAGAACAAAGAAGGCCGAGAGTTTTGGGTGTGTGCAAGGAGGAGAATTGGCCAAGTCTCAAGTGTGTGTGCAAAGTGAAACAAGTGTGTGCAAAAAGATAACAAGGCCGAACCTTAGTGTGTGTGCAAAACAAAGTGTGTACACACTAAGAAGAAGAGAAGACATCCACACTAGTGTATAACACACATTTATGTGTGTAATCAAAAGAGAATAAAGTGTATGATGTTCAAGGAGTTGGGGTGTGCGTTTGAGTTGACCAAGACTGAAAGTTATTGAAGAATATTTTGAGAAGTCCAGGAACAACAGTTCTTGAAGATATTGAGAACCCATGCTATCAGTGCATGAAGATGAAGAGTTGCCATGCACTCAGTGCATGAAGTAGAGTTGAGTGAGACTGAAGCCAGACTGAAGTTAAAGACATCAGCTGCCTGAGTTTTCAGTAATTGAGAAGACCCTGATCAACAGAAGTGATCAGAAGATTTGAGCAAGACCAATAGACCTTTTCAGAGGCTATTGAAGATTCTTGAAGAGTGAAGCCAGGTCATCCTGAATAAGGAGATAAAGCCTGAGCTAGACGAGAAGCCCTGATCAACCACAAGTGATCAGAAGAGAAGAGCTAGGCCAGCAGCCTTTATCCCAGGCTGCTGAAGTTACTTGAAGAACTTAAAGTAAAGAAGAGCTACTCGTGTGACTCGAGGAGCCAGGAGAAGACCTTGTGGGACTAAAGGAGAAAAAGTCTTCAGTGGGATTATGGAGCAGGCCAGTGGGACTCTGGTAACACTGTGTGAAGCAGTATAAAGACCCTCCTGTGGGACTCAGGAGAGATACAGTGGGACTCTGTATCGACCATTGTAATACTAACCGATTATAATGGGAGAATCCATGCTGGGAAAGCATGGCAAGTATGTAGGCCTTTGGTGCCGAACCTTGTAAATCCTTGTGTCCTGTTCCTTTTCATTACTGCATCATTCGGGAAAGGTTGAGAGATACAATAAGAGTGGATCGAGGTTTTAACCAGCCATAGAGGTTTAATTGATTAAGAATCAATTAGTAAAAAGTTTTAAAGGATCACTGATTCACCCCTCCCCCTCTCAGTGATTCACACTGATCTGGGCACTTCAATTGGTATCAAAGGGAGGATGCCTCTAAAAGATCCAAGGGAGTCTTTATGAAGTGCATATTTGAGGAAATGAGCAACCAGCCTCAAATGGAGATATCTGCCAAGACTGAGAAAAATAGAAAGAAGAAACAGGCCAAGAAGATGAAGAAAGCCTGACCTAGCTGTGATGAAGTTGGAACAATGAAAGATCTTCAAAGTGCAATCGAATATCTTCAGAAGACTGTCCCCATGGAAGTGGAAAAGTGTATAGCTACAGGCATCCATGATCTTCAAGAAGAAAAATCACAGTTAGAAGAAGAAGACAATGCTATGGAAGATCAGCTGGCTAAAAGGGTTGGCATAACCAACACTCTCAGAAAGCTGGTAAATGCCAAAGATGAAACAGTATCTCTTTGCAATGAAAGATATGAAGACACTGCTGAAGAATTGCAAAGAAGCCTTTCTGAGAAAGAATTCTTTATGATAATAGTCAAAGATGTTGTCCATGCACTGGAAAAGAGGCACAAAGTGTCAATGGTTGTCAGAGATGCTCAACTAGAAGACAAAGTCAAAAGGGCAAAGGAGCTTGACAACTCATTGCTTGAAATGAAGCAGGTGCATGAAGACCAGATAAAACAGCTGGAAGAGAAATGGGAAGGAAGGCTAAGAACAATTGAGGATGAGAAGAACTCCCTCAACATGAAGTGTTTAGAACTGGAGGTGATATTGAAAAATCTGCAATCACCCAAAGCTGAATCCTCCCAGTCACCTAAAAGAAGAAATATTTCCACTCAAGTGAGCATTGAGCAGGATGATTATAAAAGAAAGACATCCTCTAATAAAAGGGCAACAACTTCTAAAAAGAAGGTACCATCCATCCCATCTTGTACTCATGTTTCTAATTGTGTTTCCACAAAAAGTGCAGGATGGAAGAATAATTCCAAACAAGTATGGATGAAGAAAATAAAGAAAGAAAGCCCTCCTGAAGCTGCACAACAATTCAAGACAAGTACCCTAAAATCAGAAGGACTGAAGAAGTAAAGATTTGTGGGTCAATGTTGGTGTTGTAATAAGTATGGGCACTGTGCAAAGGATTGTTGGTACAATCCACTGAATGCCAAAGCACAGAGGAAGCCCATGCCTAGGGGGAGCAAGCCAGAAGAAAAGAAGCAGCATCCACAGGTCCAGATACATCTGTTTACTACAAAGAGATTTGGATTACTTGACAACATCTGGGATGATTGCAAAAGTGGTCAAAAAGATACATGTCAATCTCCAACTGTATCCAGAGCTCAAAAGAAGAAAATATCACAGAACCTGGCTCAGAAAGAATCCTTGGGAAGCAAGAAGAAAGTTGAAGATGCTCCCAAGAAGGTTTTAAAAAAGGAAAAGAAGTCCTTGGAGTCTAAATCCAAGAAGGGTGGTGCATCCAGAAGGACCACCAAGAAATGCTTCTACTGTGGAAAGAAAGGACATATCATGGATCATTGTAAAGAAGACATGAAATTAAATAGAGGAAGACTGGACTCAAACAGACAATCAATCCAAAAGAAGAAGAAGGGATTGATTGAAAACAAGTTGCCTAAGAAAGGTAGCTTGACTGCATCTAAGGAACCATGTGGAACTTCCAGAACTGGGGCCACTCTTCCAAATGATTTACTTGTCATATGGCCACATCAGTTGCAACTTTCCAGAGAACTACAAAGAGTTGAAGATGAAGCTTTGGCAATTGCTAAAGTAAAAGGGAAGAAGAAGGTTTCACATGAAGATGTTTTGAGAACCACACCAGCACAATCATCAATGAAGATCAAATGTGCAAGTGTAAAGACTGGTGAAAATGGGACATCTCGGTTGAGAGAATCTTCTCAACCTTGTTGTTCACATTGATGAACCAATGAGGTTCCATCTTATTCCCTTATACTCATGGTATATACATGTGCTAACATTGCAGGGAATTGAAGATGATGATCATTCTCATCTGAAGGATGGTTTGGACAGAACGGAGTGCACCCCTTGAGGGGGAGCAAATCTGAAGAAGATGATGTTCTGAGATTAATATCATCTTAAGAAAATGGATGAATGGGGGAGCTTTATCTTTGCACTGAACTTTCTAATGAGTATTGTGGAGTATGTGCAGGATTTAGCAATTCATTGATATATCTGAAAAATTTCAAACCCCTGAAGCATGATCTCACATGTGTAGAGAATTATGGACAACATTGAGTATCTTGGTTACATCACTCTTGTTTTCTACACCGGGTTAGCCCAAGTAGACTTAGAGTTGATTTACTAAATGTTCTTTGCTAAAGAAGAACATGTGGCATCATCCCTCTCTTGGTGTTCTTCAAGAAGATGCTATTCGAAGGGAGGAAGAGATATTGTGGAAGAGAACCACACCACACCTTTTCATTTGATTGCCAATAAGGGGAAGAAAATATTGGCACACATATTGACCCATTCATATGTGCTGAAGTGGTGTATTGACAACAAATACAAAGGGGGAGATTGAAGTGCACTGTGTTGCATTTGTTGTCAATGAGGCATGAAGTTGTCTTGGAATGAATGGAAGTCAAGGAATGTCACGATGTGAATGACAAAGGTTGTGATGGTGTTGGTGATGAATGGAGAATGGCCATGGTACTTAGAGGAATGTCACTTAGGAGATTCACTAAGTGGCATTGGAGAATATGGTTGAAACATTATCCATGGACATCTGACGATTGCTGAGCTGCTCTTAAAGTTCCAAGAACTTGTATCAACTGGATACAATGTCACAACTAAGTTAGAAGACCATGCATTGTATTGACAATGCATGAGGAGAGGAAGATGATCCATCCACAACCACTAAGTGGATGAAGTGGATTGAAAGAAGTCAATGCACTATCACATAGTGCATGTGAATCAGAAGAAGATCCAATTGATCTCTGATTAGATCAATGAAGAATGTTGAAGAACATGTGTGATTCATGAGATTCAGTTGAAGAAGTCCCTCCTAAGTATTGAACACATATGGAAGAGGAGATGAAGAAGATTAAGAAGAAACCGTTTGAAATTCCATTCCTAAGTGATGAATACATGTTGAAGATAATGGAGGAATTTCAAATGAAGAAGAAGAAAGGAAGAAGGCTTGGAGTGGCTCTTGGCATTTCACATTATGTATGTGGTTACTTTGTTTTTATACAAAGTACCCTATATTTACTTTGCCAAAAATTAGGCCACCAAGGAGGCCAGTCGAGGGTCATCACCCAAGGCACATGTGGGACTCAAGGTCACCACGCCCATGGGGAACCCTCAAGGCCAGGGCAGCATCCTTGAGGCAGGGGCTCACCCGTAGGACACCGCATGGGCGCCTGGGGCACGCCCGGAGGAGCGCGGCAGGGGGGCCGTGTATAAGCCCCGAGGGCACGCGGTGGTGAAGCCCGCGCACCCGAGTGTGCATAGCGGGCGCTAGGTGCGCGCCCGCAGAGGCGAGAGGGGGCGCAGAGCGCGCCCGCAGGGAGAACACGGTGCGGGGAGGCACCGTGGAGGGAGGAGATTCAATTGCGGGGTTGAGGCAGCGCGAGGTTGATAAGGCGCGACAATTCCTCTCGCCGATTCGATGTGGGACGCGGAAATTTCCCCGGGAGCAAATCTCAGTCGTCCGAGCCATCGCGCGCTTTATCCACGCCGCACGATCCATCTCTGCGTCGATGATCTGATCCTGGCCGTTTAACATCGCATCCGACGGCCGAGAGCTCGTCTCCTTCCTCGAGCTCAGCCAAAGGCTCCCCGCGTGCCTCCGTCGAACCAGGAGCAACCCGAGCACGGTTTTTGAGTTCCCGGCCATCTCCGATCAAACCGAAGTGTCCATTGGGATCGTCTGAGCATACCGAACACAACCATGCCTTAAAATATACTTGCATGCAATGAGATGAAGATTTTGGTTGAGGCCGAGGCAAGAGAAGCTGCCGAGGCCACGTAGGGTTGATGATTTGCATGGGTTGATCTTTAACAAAGGCCGTGCATGTGTTTGTAGTCGCATGCACGTGAAGAAGAGAAAATAAAAGAATCCCCATGAAACAGAGAATAAAAATCAAGATTTGGAAATATTTTTGAAGATCCGAAGATCTCGGGATTTTGAGTTGGATCACGCGGATGAACCGCCTCTGCCTCGCCTATAAAAGAAGAGCCCAAGGCTCCAAAGAAGTTTGCTGAAACTCTGTTGAAAATCCGAGTCCCGTGAGAGCTCTGCCTCGCGAAGTTGAAGCCCCGCGCAAGTTTACTTCTGCAGCTTGAGTTCCTTGCGCGCTACTTCTTTGCGCGACAAGAAGAAGGAGGAGGAGGAGTCCCATGTGCGCTATCCTTTGCGCGACAGGAAGGAGGAAGGGCAGCGCCAACTTGCGCGCCCCCTCTGTGCACCGCGCCCCCTGCACGGTAGGCGCTTGCACGGCCAAGTGCACCCTTGCACTTGCGCGCCCACGGCCGAGGTCCTTTGTGGCTTGTGCTTGCGCGACAGAAGCTGTGAAGAGAGGAAGGCCGCACCCCTTTGCGTGCCTAATTTGAAGGTGGAGTGCATACTTAGTGTGTGTGTGCAAATGGAGTAAGAGGACCCTACGGTTTTGTGTGTGCAAAGAAGAAGACCCGAGGACATTGTGCCTTGTGTGCTAGGTGAACAAGAGAAGGCCGTATCCTTTGGGTGTACGTGCAAACAAGAACAAAGAAGGCCGAGAGTTTTGGGTGTGTGCAAGGAGGAGAATTGGCCAAGTCTCAAGTGTGTGTGCAAAGTGAAACAAGTGTGTGCAAAAAGACAACAAGGCCGAACCTTAGTGTGTGTGCAAAACAAAGTGTGTACCCACTAAGAAGAAGAGAATACATCCACACTAGTGTATAACACACATTTATGTGTGTAATCAAAAGATAATAAAGTGTATGATGTTCAAGGAGTTGGGGTGTGCGTTTGAGTTGACCAAGACTGAAAGTTCTTGAAGAATATTTTGAGAAGTCCAGGAACAACAGTTCTTGAAGATATTGAGAACCCATGCTATCAGTGCATGAAGATGAAGAGTTTACATGCACTCAGTGCATGAAGTAGAGTTGAGTGAGACCGAAGCCAGACTGAAGTTAAAGACATCAGCTGCCTGAGTTTTCAGTAATTGAGAAGACCCTGATCAACAGAAGTGATCATAAGATTTGAGCAAGACCAATAGTCCTTTTCAGAGGCTATTGACGATTCTTGAAGAGTGAAGCCAGGTCATCCTGAAGAAGGAGATAAAGCCTGAGCTAGACGAGAAGCCCTGATCAACCACAAGTGATCAGAAGAGAAGAGCAAGGTCAACAGCCTTTATCCCAGGCTGCTGAAGTTAATTGAAGAACTTAAAGTAAAGAAGAGCTACTCGTGTGACTCGAGGAGCCAGGAGAAGACCCTGTGGGACTCAGGGAGAAGAAGTCTTCAGTGGGATTCTGGAGCAGGCCAGTGGGACTCTGGTAACACTGTGTGAAGCAGTATAAAGACCCTCCTGTGGGACTCAGGAGAGATACAGTGGGACTCTGTATCGACCATTGTAATACTAACCGATTATAATGGGAGAATCCATGCTGGGAAAGCATGGCAAGGATGTAGGCCTTTGGTGCCGAACCTTGTAAATCCTTGTGTACTGTGCCTTTTCATTACTGCATCATTCGGGAAAGGTTGAGAGATACAAGAAGAGTGGATCGAGGTTTTAACCAGCCATAGAGGATTAATTGATTAAGAATCAATTAGTAAAAAGTTTTAAAGGATAACTGATTCACCCCCTCCCCCTCTCAGTGATTCACACTAATCTGGGCACTTCACATTGTAAAATTAATTATGAAGTATGTTATAAATATATTACAAATATTAAACTATTATAATAGTTGGATTTAAAAATCACCTACTTGTTAATCATCTCTCACATCTTATTTGGAAGATTCCCTATTATTGGTCGGTTGACCACCAATCTGGATGATGTCACCTCTCTTCTCATCAATTTCATTATTTATGTTTATAATAAAATTTTTATAAAATTTAATTTTAATAATTTCCATATATATGTCATTTGGGTGTAATTTAGTTTATATAAATTATTCTAGAAACAAAATCATCAAATTGAGACAAGAGGTTACGTTTTAAAGAAAATACAAAATCAGAAACATATACATTAAAAAAGGTAATTAAGATATAAAATGTGATTATTAAAACAGATAATGAGTAAAAAATAAACTCAATTTACATTATATATCATGTTATAATATTCATAAACTCATCTTAAAGGAGGAATAAATGTGATGAAATAACCTAAGAACATTGGTTATGGGGATTCTTGAACCCAACTCTTTCATTCTGGGTTTTCTCCGCTTTATATTTAGTTCTACTATTTATATTCCATTAATATATTTCACTTCAATTTCAACAGTCCTGCTATATTATTTAATATGATATAAATTATTTTAACTGAATGAAAATATTTTTATGTCAATTCTAATATTTTTTCAAAGAGACATTATTTTATAAACCATCCCATTGGGAAATGTAAATTTTATTCATATATTAATTTTTTAAAATATTATTATGAAATCCAGTTCATTATATGGGTTTATTTCATTACTCTAGCTGTAATATTTTTCATTTTCATGTTATATTCATGATTATGATAATTTTATGATTTGTCGAGTGGGAATAATATTATATAAAAATATAATGCAGTTGGTAGTGATATATATATCATGAGATTAAATTTATTAGTCAGGAACATGATTCTACATGTATTCAAAAAAACAATGTAATGATTTATACCTATATTCTATGCATAAACATGATTCATTCATTTTTCAAACTTATGTGTGGTATTTGGAAACTGTGTTATGCATTTTATTTATATGAATCACCCATATTAATAACCAATTTAAAAGTATTCCATTTATTAATTATCTAGGATCCTATTTTTTTAATATGATGATGATATCTATACTAACCCATGTACTATTGATTCATGTGTCTTATTCAATCCCTATTTTTCCTCCACATACTCGTATTTTTTCTAAGCCCATTATTTGATGCATATCATCTGTCGAATTGATATACATAGGATAATAATTTATCTTTTATATGGAATATGTTGATGTATTTAAATAAATTTTATTTCTTATTTTCTATATTTGATTCATGGACTATGTTTTCCAATTATACTATACATTTTGATTCTATAAATCATTACAGTTAATTTTTTATCATATACATAATGTAAAGGTCAGGAGTGAACATGTTGGGTTGATATAAAATTTTATTACATTATTATATATTCTAAAACACCAAATTTTAAATTTTATTCCTCATACTCAGATAGAAATAATGTTTTTATATTGAGAGAAGTATAACATATGTTCACTTTGTTGTCATCGGGTTTGAGCAGCTATTGGTGTAAGAAAATAATTTATTAAATTAATTGATATAATTAATTAATTAATTGATTGATTATATTATTTAGAAACCAAAACCACTATATTTAATCATGCTTATGGATTCTAATTAGGGACTACCACAGAACCAAATTTGAAAGGAGAGGAGGGGAGAGGGGGATGTGACTTTAGTGAATCTAAAATCCAATGATTGTGAATGAACTAATTAAATATTAAACAAAATAATCATTGAATAATTATACTCCAACAATTGATCCAAATCTGGGGTTCTATAATAATATTTATATTCCAATTATTATGTTTATTGATCAACAAGCTATTACTATGTTAGGATTGTATCCCAAATACTCAATTTATTTTAATGGGTTTTGATGGGGTAGTGAAATGGGGATTCTAGATGATGGTATAAATAATAGATCACTCTATCAGGGAAGGTCGGTATCCCTCTTAAACATGAAGCAATTCCATTAGTCTAGGACAATGATAATGAAGAAGGGAGGAAATGGTCTATAGTGTCTCAATGTGGGAGAAAGTGTGTGATGGCTTGTTATGGGGTAGACACAACACATGAGAGGTGGATAATAAACTTCTTGAGGTGGTCTGATAAATAATTCATTATATTAGAAGAGTTTGAATGGGATGTGTGGATATGGTAGAAAAATGGCATGGATGGAATCTAGTGACATTGTCAAAGGGTTCGGTAGTGAGATGTTGAAAAAAGGAAGGGTGTTGGGATTCACCCCTAACCATCATATCATAGTCCCCCTGAATGATCAAGATATGTGGACTGGCCAGCATAAGAGATGCAATGTGAAGACCTTGAATATGAGGGCCAGTGCACGTGCAGCCAAACAAACTACCATATTGGGTAAATACTAGACCAACCAAACCCACGATATTGGAATGAAATTACCAATTTGGCATACACTCCCCCTCTAAGAACAATATGTGTCACACCGCAAGGCTACCACATATCCTACATATCACATGTATGAGTAAATATATTATTATATATTATATTATTTTCTATCAATTAGATTTATTTTTAGTTTCAATTATTTTTAATATATTAATTTTATAATTATAATGTTTTTATGCATCATACTATTAGCCATCATGATATGTAAATGATGAGACAACCATATTTCTAAGATTATCACTTGGTTACTATTTTGTGAATTCTAGTATATAAATAGGGATGTAAAATAATTCTCTGGAGGAAACAGTTTAAATTATTATTTTGGTTGTCTAGTTCTACAATGTTACCACATTGTTTTGTAAAAATTGAGTGTTGCCTAAATTTTTCAGATTTTTTATTTCATTTCTTTTTATTGTTATTATTGTTCTCCCCATCTCTGTTTTTTGTTACTAAACCACCCCCATGTCTGATTCCCATTCATGTTTTCCTCTCCCTATCCAGAACTCCTTTTCTCATAGTGTATTACTATAGTTTCATAGATATTTGAGGTTATATATCCTATATAAGAGTTTTTAATCCCACTAATCTCCTTTTTTTGTTTTCTTCTCTCCCCAACACTTTAACCATTTATGGATAAACCCTAGGGCGTTTTTAATCACTATTTTGGGTTTTATTTGTTTTAAATTGTGTATTGATGTATTCATGCTATATTAATCGTGTACTTTAGTTTCACACAAGCATTAGTGGATTACAGGTAGGTTTTCCCTTGTCCAAACATTTTAATTTTTGAACAATAATGTTTCTAGTTCATAATAAATTGTATTGTATTAATGTATTTATTAATTATATATATTTAATTTTAGAAGGGAAACTTTTGTTGTAACAAATTTTTCATAGAAATTAATAATTATTTCTATTTTAAATAATTTTGTAAATTTATTAATTAATATATAGAAAAAAATTTCAGTCATGATGCCTGATTTTCTCAATAAGAAATTAATTTGAGGATTATAAAAAATTACAAGAAATTAAATTTTCCATATATTTATTCTTAAAATTTAATTAATTAGATGAACTTTCTAGTATTACTGTATTTTTTAAAAAAAATTAAATATTTATATTTAAAAATGTTCTCTAGCATTTTTTAGGTCACATGATAAAAAAAATGATACTTCTATTTTTAATGAGGTTTCATAAAAAGGGGATCAACAATCTTAAATTTATTTCAATGTTGTTTCTTAATGTAAAACCATATCTGAGTCTTTGAGAATGTTTTTGAATTATTTTAAAAATTCTTATCATCCAAAGTGGTTTTCAAAAAGCCACTTTGGAACTATTAAAAAATTTCTAAAATGTTGGTTGGAATACCTCTTAAACACCATTTTATTTTTTTTAGTATATATTGTGGACCATGGAAAATTCTATTTATTTTTTTTTGTGATTATGGTTTTCTGATATGGTATTTAACTTTAGAGGGAATTAGAGGTGAGGGTGAGATATTATATATAGTAAATTGATTATTTTGACTGTTCTGAGTATTTTATTCCCATCTATTACATTACATTGGTAATGAGGACCTTTGTTTTATGGTAGGATAACATAAATACGACAAGATCCCTTTTAAGTTGTTATAATTATGATGTATATCTTATATAAAATATCTAGCGATATGTTACTAACTTTTTGGATGGATGATAAATAATTTTGTTCTATATAATAAATAGTTTGTAACCATTGGATAGTGCACATGAAACACATTTCTTAATTGGTATGCTAACATTGTGGCATTCCCTTTCAACTATATATTCCCGTATTTTTTTTAAATTCAAGACACCTATGATTTGATAATATTATTCCAAAATTTTATTGCAAAAATGTATCCCTGTCATTTTTGTTTGATTTTTTATTATTAATTTATTAATTTTTATAAAGTAGTTTTGAAGAAACATTTAAAAATATATTTAATATAGAATAGGTGTTATTTCATATGACATTGTAATTTTAAATTATTTTTATGTAATCATTTGAAATTAAAAAAAAGTGTATGAAACCATTTTGAGGTATTATAGTGTTTAAATATAATTAATAAATAAATCACTCTTTCATATATTATTTTAAAATAATATAAAAATCTGAGCTTAATTAAATATTTTTTATGTGTGAAGATGGGTTTTTCCAATTATGAATTTTATGCTAATAACTATAAAACATTTCTATTTCTGGACTTTTCTAGCTCTCATTCACAAAAGGGGCATTTTCGGTGTCAACATCTGTTATTCATAGTTTGAGATCAATGGTTAGTATCTTTTTTATTTTTTAAATTTTACCACAAAATCATTTCAACTGAATTTTTTGACTTAAATTTACTGTTATAAGAGTTATGGCCAATTTTTCCAATTTAATTTGTTCATTCATAATTTTAGTGTTTGTTATTGTTTGATTTAATTACATTTATAATGATTGGGTTATATAGAGACCATGATATCTTTAGATGTTATTGGCGTTTATTATAGGTAGATATATAATGTTGAGGTAGCGTAAATGTGGTGTCAAGGATTTTATATAAGTTTCTTGTTTATGTTTTATTCATATTTTATGATATTGTTTTTTTGTATCTAACTAGTTAATGGGTCATTCCATATTTATGGTATAATTACACCATTTCATATAAAGTTAATCAATTATAGATTTTGGAGTAATTCTCCATAGTGATTTCTTGTGATTCAATTGATACATTTTTTTAATCTAGGATGATCGAGAACAACCCGTGAGTACTTTAGGGCCCATTTAAGGCAGTTGATGGACTGATAACTTGAGTTTGTAGGTGGAAAAGTTATCAGATACTATGACCCTTAATGTTAATAGGTTTCAAATTTCCCTTTTTTATTTTGGTAGTGATAGTATTATGGTGTTCAGATTTCAGAACATGAGAGAGGTATATATGGGGGACAGTGTTGTAAGATATATTCTATTTGGTGTCAAAAGATCCCAAGGAAGGTCATTCTATAGTATTATAAGGTTAGTGTTCATATAATCAGGCTGATTTGTTTAACATGAATATTATGTTTTAATTACCACTGATATAAAACTACTTTAGTGGTTCTCTTGATCTTGGGGATATAATGGATTAATACCTTGAGTTACATGGCTAGGTCTTGTGGTCAAGCCAGCCATGTGAATCCAATGTTGATGGTTCATAGAAATGTACTAAAACCACTAGTGGATTTATATTTCATATAAAAGTTATTATTAAACTCTTTTAATACCAACAACATTCCTAAAGTGAATTCAAAATTTTTTAGTTTAATTAAAGAGTATTTTGTGTATGTTTGATGTTATTAGAATGATTTTCATGTTGTGTTTTATAATCACCATTGGTTTTGGATTTAAATTTCCAAGGTTTTTATAGTAATAAAATATAATTTTTTATATTTTTTATGAAATTATTAATTTCTAAATTTTATTTTGTTGATTATTTAAATTAGCTTTATAATTTCATAATGAATATTTTATAATGTGGAAAATTTTATCATGTGTATTGAGAGAAAATTCTGGTGATGAAATTGGGGTTTTCATGAAATATATTTAAAATCAATCAACTGTAATTAAAAAATGGTTTCAAATGACAATAAGATTTGAAAATATTCATTTTTTTTTTTTGAAATCATATATTTTAATTAGAAATGTATGTTGAATGTTAGTGATTATTAATAAAAAAAGTATTATAATGTGTGAATGATCATATTAGTTATACGGAGTTTATTATCATAGATTTATCCAGTTGTATGTACTATTTTTTTATGTGAGGAATATAAACTAGTTGAGTTTGTGTCTCATTTCATATGAATCTATTCATCTCAGAAGCATCCTAAAAATGATGGATACTATGTCATGAGTGATAACCCTTTGAGTGATTCTCTTGGTCATAGAGGTGTAGTTAATTTTATTTATCGATCTTCCCGTACTCAGAATAAAGAGGTGAAGTTTAATTTTTTCATCCTCATTGATTTGGTTCAAGTATCTATGAAAAATTATCCTTCCTCATTCATTTTTTGTGAACTATGCTTGTATTTGTGTCATTGAGATCTCTTTACATTGTATGTTTATGGTGATTATTTGGGTTGGTGAATCCTTTTTTTTGGATTGAGAGCTGTATAGATTTTTTGAGGTTTCCATTATGAATTTTTTGTGTTGATAGAAACTATGTTGATTGTTATGGCATGTTTTATTTTCACATGCCTTTTGGATTGGTGTTTTCTAATTAGGGTTTCTGTGTGTTTATAGTTTACCCTTATAAATGTTGGTTGTGTTTGTGTTTTCATGAGGTTATTTGATATGTTATTCAATAATAGATTTAAGATTGTGGATTATTTCTATCTTTTAATTAGGATGACCAAGTAAATCTATACTCAGGTAGCTAGGACTAGTATTCCTTTTGATAAGAACCTAAGGGTGCCAAATAATTTTTGGAAGTATGTGGTATGGTGTCTATGTGTTTGATCTAATAATATTACCAAATAGATAATGAAGACCTTCTTCTAAGAACCATGCCAATTTTTGTTAGGTTTTATGTTGGTTAATCTTCCTTTTTAGATAAATAATTTTTTCCCAAGAAGACTTTTAAGTTTTTGGTGGATTATTAATTCTAGGGATTTTGGGGTAATTGATATTCAATACGACATTCCTTCCTTAGGTGTGTATCATGGTTGGTTATTTAAATTTAGAATATATATAAAGTTATATATTTCACCATTTTATCTATGAATCATCTTAGATAATGTTTTTTCTAACTTTTTCCATGTTGTCCCTATATATTTCATCTAATTTTTGGAGATCAAATTTTCTTATTTGGGAATATAGGATGGATTCATTAGATGGGTGTTTATGTAGAGTGTCTTTATTTTGATTTGATATCTTCCTCTTTTCTCCCACCCAACATTCATATGAATTTATGTGGATTCTCTATTCTTGTTCCAATTACTTTCATCTTGTACAGAAAATTTTCTAGGGGTAGAAAGTGTCATTGTGGAGAGAATTGTCATACCCATTGGTGGATATATATTTTATTTTATAATTATCTACAATAATTTAAGTTTTTTTATATTAATAAATATATATATTCTATTTTTTAAATTTTAATTCTTTTAAGTAGTTCAACAATTAGTCATCATTCTTAATAAAGAATGTGGTAACTGTGTGTTTGTGTCTATATTTAGGGTAGTAAAATATATTTAGCCTTTGAAAAGATATGATAAAACATAGAAAAAATAATGGATTGTGTTTTTGGGTGTCTAGTGTGTACCACTTAGTTTGGTATATCATCCAGTTTTCAAAAAAAATAAATTTATTTTGATTCTTTAATATTTCAATGTTTTCCTCTCTCTCCCCTCCATCTTATAATACCCCATCCTAGTGGACCTATGTTATTCATCTCCCTCCTATGGACTCTCTTATCACAGTTCTTTATTTCTGTTAATTTATGATTCTGGTAAAACTCACATATACTAGGCTTCAACTTCCCTCTTCTGTCATTTTTTCCCTCTTTCCCTATCATCACAACCCTCTTTAGAAAAACCCTGGGGTTTCAGTTTATCAAGATGTCAGTAGATCCCTTTATTAAATTTTTTTTTCATTTTAAATTCATGCTCCCATCATATACCATTTAATTTAAAAAAAATATTTTATTGATTACATATATGTTTTCCCATGTATGAACTTTTTAATATTACACCTATGGGTTTTGTAGTCTATTTATTTTATTATAATTTTTTAATTTTATTGTTAATTATATTTATTAAATTTTCAAATGTTAATTTGGGTTTTATTCTATTTTCCATATTCTTTAATGGGTTTCCCGATGTTAAAGACTCAATAGTTTTTTTATAAAACCGTAGACATAATTTTTTATGATGCCTAATTATTAATTTAGAAAATATTTTAATTTTTATAAATAATTTTTGTCATGAAAGTAAATTTTTCAAATATTTTCACTTATAATTCAATGTATTATTTGAAATTTAATGCTTTTTAGATTATTAAATTTTTTTTCTAGAATAAAATGTGAAACATAATTGTTTTTTGACAATATTTGTGTGAAAAAATATATAAATGAATTATGTTTTTTCAATAAAAGTGGTTTTAAAAAATTGGGGTAGATTACATAATTTAATATACTTGGTTTTCTAAAATTAAATTCCTTAATGTTGTGTCTATAAATGGTTTCAAATTATAATGAAAAAACACAAAATCATTGTTTATTTTTAGAAATCCACATTGAAAATATTTAGTTCATTCAAAAACGACTGAGTGTGACTTTTAAAACAACCTAAGACCTATTTTTTATGTTGATTATGTGATATAGGTAATGCTTTATATTTTTATATTAGATGATGGTTTTGTGATCATGTATTTTCATATAGAGAGAGTTAGTGTTGAAGGTGAATTATTTTTATAACATACCATTTTTATTGTGACTGTAATCAACAATCGTTTTCTCACATTTTCTTTCCTTTAGTCTTGAGAGACCTAGGTAAGCACCTGTATGATATAGAGGTGTAAAGAACCCTTCCAACAATTTATACTAGTATTTTATAATATATTTAAACTATTCAGTATTGTTTTTTAACCATTCCACTTGATGATATTGATGCATGTTCAATTTTACCTACCCTTAGTAACCGTATTTTAGATCCCATCACACTATTTACTTGAATAGAATATTAATGTTGATGTATTATATTTCTTCAAGAGATTCATATTTTTTCATGATATATATAGAATATATTCTTTAATAATTATATTTTTTTATTTCCTATGATATTGGTCCATTTCTATATCGGTCCATTTTTATGTAACATGTGTGGTTTTTTATTGTAATTTTGAAAAACTTCTTAATGAAAAATTTAAAATGGAATTTGGTTTATCTCATATAGAGTGTTTTATTTATAAATAATTGTATTAATTTGATTATTTAAATTTAATGATAATAAAGGGAATGGATTATAAAAATAACATTGGGGAGTTATTGGTTTTAAAATTAATTTAATAATTAAAAAATATTTCCTATTAATATTTTAGAAGTAGCATAAAATGTATTGTAAATTAAATGTAAGGCATCAGGATTTTATTGTTTTAGACAACTAAGTGATATATCCTATATCCTATATAAAATGTTAGTTTCATGACATTTTTATATATTTTTTGATGGTAAATATCCATCATTAGGGCAGGTTAGTGGACACTTTGAAATAGATTTTAAATTATATTTTTTTAATCCCATATAGCTAAGTGTTCGTTTTAAATGGTTTTTATGAATTTCTTATACCTCTATAGAATATTATCACAATGTTATCTATAATTGAGTTATTTATAATATTTTGTTGTGGTTATTGTAATATTTTATTATTTATGGGGATATTGGGTGATTTGGTGTAGATGATAACTTTATAAGGAGTTGATGGTGGGAAGAGGAAGATGTAAAATAATGAGTTAGTTTGGAGGGTGAAATGAGGTATTGTGAGATTCCTTCCTTTTTTGGAGTTGTCTTAGATATTTTTAGGTACAGATTTATTTGGTTTTAGGTACTTTTCTTTTGGGATGGGATTTAGAGTGTGCTTGGGTGAAAATTAAGAAAAAGGGAAGAAAATGGGAATGAATGGTTGGTACAATGTTATAGAAAATTATGCACCCCATCCTAGGAAACAATGTAACATTTTACAGTGAGGATTTAAATAGATGGCACATGATTTTTCAAATCATGTTACCAGAAATGGGAAAGAATTAACCATAAAAATAAGTAGTGATGATTGGTTCTTGGTTAGGGGAAACCAAGTTCCCCTATGCAGGAAATAGGGTGCGATTATTTATTATGCCCTAAAATTATTTTAAAAATTCCATGAACCACAAGGAATCAAGTATTTAGATCCCAATTCTACCATAGGCAATATTTTATAATTTTAGATCTATCTAGATGAAATTCATGGGCATAAAACATCTTTTCTTCATTATTTAAAGCCCTTATAAAACGCAATATTTTATCTTGGTAAGTGGATATTAACCCATTTACATCCTCTTAATCCTCATTTATTATCTCTTTCATCTGGGGGGTTTTAGTCATATTTTTTGAAAGATGTAGTGGTATATTTATTGAATCCAGATCTAGTCTTGTAGAGATATATCTATATATAAGAGATCTTGAAATTTTGAATCATGATTTTGTATTATAGATTTTTATCTGATCTATTTTATTTTGATTCCAAATTTTGGGGAACCCTTTTTGTCTATTATCCATCACTAAATCGAGTTTGGTGGTATAATTTTTAAATACCATAGTCAAGAATTTTATTACACGTGTTAAAATTATAGAATTTATAGGGATGTTTATAAATTAAATTTATTTATTAAATTAACAAATTTGTATAAATTAATTAAAAACATAATTGTGAAATTATTGTATTTTGGAGTAATTAATAAGTAAATTTATTATGCGCTAATGATTAAATTATATAAGACTATTAATTAGTGAATTTTTTATTTGATTTTAATTTCACGAATTGAATAATTAATCCATGAATTAATTAATATATATTAAGATTGATAATTAGATAATTAATCATGGAATTAATAATGATATATTGTAAATATTAAATTGTATTTTACGAATTATAGAAATAATTAATAAAAATGATGTGATTAATTAATTATAGAATTAATTAATGGTATGAGATTGATTGATTGATTTTTGGTTTAATGAAATAGAATTGTTATAATAAGAGGAATAATTTTGATTATTCTTGGTGGATGTGATATTTTTTTTAATTTTTTTGATATTTATGTGTGTGTTATATATATGAATGTAATTAAATGATAGTGGGACATGGAATGCTGTTTACAAAGCCCACATGAGCATTACATGTTCATCTATTTCCAAAGCTCATAGTGATGAACTATTTAATGAATTAAAGTGGCACATGGACTAGTATTTCTGATTCCAATGACAGAGGACATGGTCAGCAATTTTCAAATTCCTTAGTTATAAAAATATGTGGTATATGGTATACTATTTATGAATCTCACTAGGTCACTGACATGACATTCTAGACTATAGATGTTGGAATTTTACTATATTTTTAATTATCCATAATATGAATTTAATTTATGTGGATAATGAAATGCCATTTTATTTAAATAACTATTAATTAATAATGAATAATTGTATAGAATCGAACATGGGATGAATCAGGTATTGAGGTTTTGGTCTCCTTGGGAACCTAGGTTTTTCTGTGGTTTAATAGAGTATATATGATTATGAGATAAAATGTTTATTTACAAATTATAGTTATTTATATATATATAACTTCATAAACTATTGTTGATTGAATTTTTATTTGACACCATTAGTGGTGGCCTACAAAGTTGTACTCACACCCTACTTGGGGTCCCTGATAGGTTCATATATAGACTTTATTGTTAATAGAATGTTTAAGGGAAATGGTTATGGGATAGATTTCAGATTGGGGATAGATCTTTACTGAGGGAATCAAACATGGTTTAGGACTCGTTGGAGATTCATTGGTGTCCTTATTTTCATTTGGAATTTTATACACATGAAACTTACTTTAGAATGTCATTTTTTAGTTTTTGTTGGACATTTTATTTCCTGCATTGACAATTTTCTGATATTGGTTCTATTTATTGTTTACCATGGTGTATTTGTCTCATAAAATAGGTTATAGACACCCCATGATTGTCTTACTAGACACTTGATTTTTTTAGATAGGCTCTACTGTACGGGGAGGCACACATGAGGTCATGTGAAAGTTTTGGATCGGGGAAATAGTGTGTGGAACCTGGGAGGGGACGTTACAAAGTGGTATCATAGGTCAAAATTTATTTTATTCTTCTTTTGGATTAATATTTGTTAAAGGTAAACATGAAACTAGGAATAGTTGAGGATTGCACATGAGCTCATGTATGGGATTTGAAACCCCTGTATTGGGGGAATACCCTATGTACTCAGGGAAGGATAATTATTATTACTATTTTTTATTATAGTTGAATATTATTTCAAATTGGGTGATGAAATTTTTATATAATGTGATTTTTTTGATATTTTCTGGGATTCCATTCTTGGATCTGAATGACACAAGATTGGAGTATGCAAGCATCATTATAGAAACAATGACTTGTATTCTTCTATGAATAATTTTAGGTACACATGGGAAAATTTGGTATGGGTCAGTTTTTGAACATGTATTTTTTTATTCACTGTAAAATTAAATGGAATGTGTGCTGGTCTCACCAAAATTTACCCAACTTTTTAGGGTTAAGTGATCAATTGTAGAGTAGCTTGGGTTGTCGATTCCTCATAGACCTAAGAAGAAACCTATAGACAATCAAATTATATGGAATTATTTTGTATATTATGTTTCCAACATTGGGATGATTTCAGATAATTTTAAATTAACACTACGCGAAATAAGTGAATTGAAATTATGAGAAGGTTTGATCCTAGGTTATTCCAAGGGGTAGATTAGATGAATTCCTTTTTCAAATATTTCAATTTCTTATATTTTAAATGTGTTTATTTAAGAAGATCAAAAAACATCGTCACAAAATGGTTTAATACCAAAATACCAAAATACCAATCACCTATACACATGGAGGATAAAATTTATGAGCACTCCAAGGTAATGTTTCATATTATCACTTGAAGTATATGATCGTAAAATTCAACAAGGATGAAGAAACATTAAAATATTAAAATAAAAATATCAATTAAAAGTAGTGATTAGACATTAATGGGGTGATAAATAACATCTAATCCAGACCCTTTATACTCCCTTGTATCAACCCATAGTAGGGTTATCCTTCTATTGATTCTATGGTTTCAATGGAAGCGGGAACTAGACTCATGCGGGAGAAATTGAAGAAGAAAAGAAAACAATAAAAAGAAAATGATCACTCTACCGTTGTGTAAGTAATTTCAAAAGTTTGGTGTGAATAAATTCACACCTTTATAAAATCATATCAAAGTGATTTTGAGAAGTACAGAATAATTTGATAGGAGGTAATCTTATTAAGAAACTAGTAATAATTAAAACAACTTACAATTGAGGAAGAACATTACAATGGAAATGTGAAAAAATAACATTACAATAACAGAAAGAATAAAAGATGATAAAATTATCCTCTACCACTTCCTTAAATAGGAATTTAAAGATATTTGGGAAGATCTCACAATAGTACAAATGATCCCACTTTATTATGGTAGTCTTAGGGTTGAGGAAAGTAAGGGAGAGTGGACTTCTATATCCCTGAGACAAATTTGAATCTATCTTTTTCAAAATAATAGATGTGTCTAAATGACTATCTTGATGGCATAATTATAGTGGGACCTAGAGATAGAAAATGGAGATCCGGATGTCTCATAACTGAAAGTAAAATTTCAGTCCAAATGGAATTTTTTATTTCGTGATATTATCAAAATGGTGGGATTTTTTTCTGGGCTGCATAATCTGGCCCAAGAATTTTATCTATAACTTGGGCCATCTAGAACTCTATCCAAACATCATAATTAAATTCTGACACCATTTAATTAAATGTTCCCCATTCTTTCTTCTATATTCATATCAATTTTAAAAATTATGTGTCTTATATATTGTTCGATACAGTTCTTTTATTGGGATGTTGTCCAGTTTACTACACCCAGAATGTTGTGTGTTCAAGTAAAACTTTGGCTGTCGTCAAATATGAATAATAAAGTACAAAAAAAGTATGAATTTTGTCAAATTTGATGAGATACATGAAAATTAAATATTAAAATAAAATCAATATTATTGGGTACTTTAAATGATGTTCAAAAAATGTACCTTGTAAAACAGAATTTTACGATGAAATTACAATTATAATATGAAATAATTTTCATAGTGTAAAATAAACTAAAATGGTGTTTATGAATAATAAATAACATGAATAGTATATATATTAACAATGAATATTAGCCTCATTCAGTTTCTAATCATGTGAAAACATGAAATTAGTTTAGAAATGATACAATATTTAAGTAATTGGTTACGTAAAGGAGAAAATTGAATAATGATAATTCCCTTACATAACCAATACCTTAGAGTAAGGAAAATTAATTGTAGTGATATATACTTGTTTTTGACCATGTGTTGAGACTTGGGGAAAAATTATTGATAATTTTTGGGATTATTACTTTTATTGAAATGTAAAATGTTTTCAACCATTTCCAAAGGTGTGTGTTTATCTATGTAAAATTATTCATCTATGAAAACTCTTGTTGACTGGATGGTAGGAGGAAATAGTGGTGGAACCTGAGGCACTTATAGTGACGATTGATGATGTTGGGGAACTTTTCTAAGAGAACATATATTTCTTCATGATATTCATGGAAGGAGGACTATGAAAGGTTTAGAAGATCATGTCTAATCTGATGAGGAAGTTTTAGTTACATCACTGTCTACATTTGTCTAGTGCAGGTGGTCCCGAGTGATTTGGATTATGGGTTGTGTCCATTGAGATGAAACTTGACCATCTAGAGACACCTTATGAGTATAGGGTCATGTTGGCTACTATTATGCTACAAGGGTTAGGGAATAATTGGCAATACATTCATGCATGCACAAGACAAAACGTTGGTATGTTATGGAAGGATTTTTCAGAAATGTTATTAGAGAACATCTACCAAGAGACACTAAGACAAGAGAGAGAAACTAATATCATGATATTGACATAAAAGAGCATGTTGGTGATGGAGTATATTTGTTGCTTCACAAATTTTCATTTCTTTTATTTAGTTTGTGAATGAGAAGAGATAGCTAAAAATGTTTTATAGATGGAATTATGCGCATGAATATGTTCCAAGTTTTCATTTTTTGGTGAGGGATGATTTATGAAACGGTGGACTAGGATCTCATTTCTAATGGGACTCTGAAGGGGGATTCTTGTGTAAGGAATGTGGTTTTTTCTTTATGACTAGAAAGTATGAATTTCGAGACCATGATGAATATCTATGTAATAATTAGCCATAGTAGTGGGAAGCATAACACATATATATATATGGATCAGTATTATAGGACCTTAACCATAGGTTTTTTCACCAATGTGGTAGGGATAAACACTTTTGGAAACATTGTCTACCACTACTAGTGGAATGTCAAGGTTGTGAGAAGATGAAATATCTACAGAGGTTCAACAAGAACACAATGTTGATAGTTAGAGATAATTGAGCTAAAATGAACTTGAGTGAAGGAAGGGGATATTTTAAATCATATCATTATGTGAGATATAGTTATATTTGTCCAAGGTGGAATAGGTTATGGAGGTGGTGCTTCTAGGAAAGATCACCCATAACAGAAGAGTGGTACAACTCAGGGAAGTCAGATGGAATCAAAGAGATGATGACTAGGAAAGTTGCATGCAGTGTAGCCTATACTTATATATATAGATGATAAACCATTGGCGATGAACAATAATATTATTTAAGATTCTACACTAGCTATTTCTTTATTTAATATTGGTGAAAAAAATTACGTTATATCTACAAAATGTGCTAACTATTTGAGTTTGGATGTAGATTTTTTAAGTCCGGTAGAAACTGTAGATACATCATTGGGAGTATGGTCAAGAGACACATGTTTGTGCAAGGAATGGTCTCTTTAGAAGATAGAGTTTCATTTTTTCTTGGACTTATATATTCTTGAAATGTTCGGTTTTGAAGTAATCATGGAAATGTACTTTCTAGGTGCATACCAAGACCATATTTATGGTTACCGCAGAAGTGTGACGATTATTTCTAGTAGGGGTGACTAGTACATTCACTGTGGGAATGAGACATGTAGGCAGGTCGACCAAGGCCAATTACTCAACAATTGGGAGAGATTATAGTCCATAATTCTATACTTTTTCTAGATGATGGAGGAGTTGGGAATTATATCATTACCTCAATAGTGGATCTATTTAAAGATATTTATAATCAATACATCTTAATGTTTCCACCTATGAGATGTGGAATTCACTATTGAGATCATACTAGGGGATGATCCAGTATCTATTCCACCAAACAGAATAGGAATAAAAGAGCTTTAAGTTCTAAATACTAATCTAGGAGAGTTGGAGGATAAGGGATTTAACTTTCCCATTATGTCACCTAAGTGTTTACCTATATTGTTTATAATTAAGATAGATAAGATTTTTTGTCTATGTGTTGATTATCGAAGGATGACCAATATGACTATGAAGAAACCATAACCTCTTCCATGTATCGATGATCCTTGTAAACTGTTGAGATAAGATTATCTATTCTCCTTGATCGAATTTAGATTCAGATATCATCAGTTGAGAGTTCAGACTTTTAACATATTGAGGGATCCATTTAGAAGAAGGTGTGGCCTATATGAGTTTGTTGTGATGCATTTTGGGTTGATGAACACACCAGAATAATTTATGTCCTTATTTAATAGGATCTTCCATATGTACCTATATCATTTTATTGTGGTCTTTGAGGATGACAACTTGGTTCTAAGACACAAGATAATCATTCATGACATCCTGAAATGATATTAAATACACTGAGACAACATCATCTATACGCCAATCTATTTGTGTTCTAGTTTCAAAATAATTAAGTACATTTCATAGTAGACATCATTTATGAGGGATGTGTGTCTATGGATCCAAATAAGGCTTAGGTAATGGTTTCATTGGAATAGGACAAGAGTTTTTTCGATATCCAATGCATTCTGGTGTTAACTGGATATTATCATAGATTTATCCAGAACATTTCCCATTTAGAACCACCAATTTTAGTCTTGACCAAAAAGGGGGAAATGATATATTACCTTCATAGATGTTAGATGACCTTCCCATAGTTAAAGAATAATTTGCTATTAGCACTGATCTTGAACATATCTAATATAGGTGATGAGTACAAGGCGTATTGTGACACATATAAGATTTGATTCGGATATGGGTTGATGAAAAGAGATCAATTTTTGGAATTTGGGTCTAGGTATTTGAGGCCTTATTTGTGGAACTATACTATGAATGAGTTCACGTTAGCTAAATATTTTATTATTTAATAATTGGTTGAACTATCATTTTAATGAAACTTTACCAATGTATATGGATCACAAGAGTTTATGGTAAATCTTATTGCTATGAAATTTTAATATCAGGAAGCATATATTGGTGGGGTATATAATGTCATTTGATTTTGAGATAGCATATACTTCTATAAAGGGGGACAATGTTTCTAATTCTTTGAGCAATGAAACTGAGACTCATGTGATACCTGAGTATAGTGATGAGTGGAAAATGGTGACAATTATAGATGAGTTTCACATTATGGTTCAAGAAATTCATGAGTATATAAACCTCATACCAGTTTTAGTGGAATCTACACTTTTTATCCAAGTTAGAGACATGAAGTATTAGCATCTAAAGTGTTAGACCATTAGAGAAATCCATGAAGTTGGAGGGACAATTTTATATTGGAGTGTAGACGAGGATAAGATCATCTATGTCAATAATTGATGTGTTGTTCCTATGATCATATGAGAGTATCTAATCTGAGAATTCCACGGCTCAAAGTGGGTTGTTCATGTAGGTGTGACCAAAATATACCAAGACATTTTATTATACTTTTGGTGGTTATGCAAGAAAAAAAAGATATATTGGTTCGTGACATAATGCTACACTAGTTAGTAGTTGAAGGTTATGCCTCAACATCCTAGATATTTTTTAAATATATTGAACACTTTTGAATGGATGTGGGATGATGTGACTATAGATTTCAAAGTGGTTCTCTAAAAAACTCCTTCAAACTAATTAACTTTATTTTTATTGTATATTTATTGATGAAATTAGTTAATTTCTGATAGATATGTGAAACCTTTTTAGTAGAGTAGTTGGTAGAATTGTATGTTCAGGAAATAGTCTCTTTGTACGGGGTGCCATAGATAATAGTTTAAGATCCTGACTCACGTTTCAATTAATGATTCTATAAGGACTTGAAAAGGAACTTGGTATATAGCTATTATTGAGTTTTACATTTCACCCACAAACATATGAGAAATTATAGCGTACTATAAAAATTCATATGGATATCCTATGAGAATGTGTTCTTAACGTTGGTGGGTCTTGGGAGAAGAATTTGTCTCTAGTAGTGTTTTCATATAATAATAGTTATTAGGAAACTATATGGATGGAACCATACAAGGAAATTTATTTTAGGCCATGTAGGTCACTATTGTGCTAGATAAATGTCGGTGAGCTAGAGAAGTTAGGATTGAATCTTCTGTTGGAGTCATTAGGGAAGGTGCAGTTGATTTGTAAACATGTGGTTATTTATTAGAGTAGACAGAAGTTATATTCTCATAGAAAAAGATAAACCTATAGTTTCAAAATCTTGATTATATATTCCTTCAGGTGTCGCCTTGGTTGGGTCACCACATGATATATATTCAGCGTAAGATAACACAAAGTAACGTTGGACCATTTTTAGTTGTGGAGAGAATTAGGTCAGTTACATAATGATCCTCTCTTCCATAGAAATACAGTTCTAGGAAGAAAATGTTCCATGTGGCACAATAATAGTAGTGTTACTATGACCCTTGTCATGTTATCAATGTGAATGATATTTATCATGAGGTAGATGCATCTTTTGAAGATAATCTGATTTGTGTGTGGGATCACAGTGTGACATTGTTAAAGGGAATTAATATTTTAATAATATATGTATTATGGCACAATAGAGGTGTGCACAATGAAATTTAGATGATAGATGTAGATATGAATGAATTCTGGACCGATCATTTTTCCATAGAATCTTAAAGATGATTAAGAGTGTAGTTTGAGGACTATATGATTTAAGATAGGAATATTTAAAGATTACAAGGTTTTCTAGATTTGTATCAAACGTGTTTATAAGTCCCCAGCCTTAAACCTTACTTAATATTGAGTTATTACAAGATTACACATTGATTATCTTTTCAGGTTTAGAGTTTTAGAGAATAAGATCATGAAACATACATTACATTCCACATTTAAACAAATTGATTACATAAAAGACAGTATTCATTCTTCCCATCAACGGAAACATATTTAAAATAAAACATGTATTCTTTCTTGACACATCCTTGACAATATCATCACATCATGAACCTTTCCCTTGACCTGTGAAAAACATTTCAAAAACATGGGATGAGCATAAAAAGCTCAGTAAGGGTTATAAAAATATGGAAAGGAAACATGAGTACATGTATACATAAGAATGAAATCATACTTTACCCATAAAACATAGGCATATCAAATCATGAATAAATCATAGAAAACATAAGACATAAAGGTAACTTGAGGCATTAATAACATTCTTACGTAGGGAGTAACCCTCTTGGTTACGTTTGGAATACCCATCACAGTATATTCCCTAAATCTCTTCGGAGAAACCTTAACGTTTCACTCCTTCACATTACCCAATGCATTGGAGAGCTATATCGGGCTCAACCGCCCTTAGTTTATCACGGAAACACCCATTTTAATAACAATGCCCAAGAACCATAACATAAATGTATCACATAAAACATGCATAAAAGATAACATAACATTTCCACAGTTCAATCACAATATAACATTTTAGTATGTTGAAATAATGAATCCATTCAAAAATAAACTATTTCCAAAACCATTTAAAACATTTACTAAAGAGATTTTTGAATCAAAGTGTCCCATACCAACCTGAAGCTTAAAATTTTAAACCGTTAATATCCATATAAATAAATCCTTAAAACCATTTTGAAAAAATGGATATTAATAATAACAAATAATTAAAACATTTAAAGAGATATTTTGGTTAAAGGGGTTTTACCAAAATTAGAGACACTTGAATACAATAATTAAGGAATAACATTTAGTCAGAACATTATAATATCATTATAATAAATGGATTCATGATATAATACTCCAAAGGATAGTATATACACCATATAAGAGTGAATTGGTGCATAATAACAATGAACTCTCAATAGAAATGACAAATGTGATGAAATCCCTTATAAAGAATGTATCCTTAGATTAAGGACAAATCAATCTCAAAAATATGTGTGACAAATATAAATACACCCAATATAAGTGGATATTAATGTAAAACAATAAAAGGTCATTCACACATATTCAATGTATGACATATTCAATGACTACATGTGGACCCCAAAGAAATCAAAATTGGGTTTAAAAGATCCCTTGACAGCCTAACGACATCACATCAAAATGAGTTGATGAGAGATAAAAAAGTGTATATCATCACTTGGACATAAAATTTACATCAATAACGATATATGAGAATATATCCCAACATAACAAATAGGTAAATTAAAAGACCCAACAAAAGAAGTCTTTTAAAAAAGAGGAGAGTGAAAGGTTCCCTTACAGACTTGGGTATCATTCAAAACATACACCCCATGAAAGAAGGACAATAAATCATTGATGTAAATACTCATAAAGGAAGTTATATTACACAAAGAGTAGAATAATTGGAAGTACATACACCACTAAATGGAATTTGTGGCAAATGTATCATAAATCTCATGGGAATAAAAGTGTGATGAAAAATCCCTTACCAAAATTCGGCAGCCTAACGGCGCCACTCAAAACTTCCAAAATGGATTGATGAGAGGAAATAGGGTATCTCATCATATGAACATAATAATTACAGTAGGATTAATATAAAATAACGTCCCAATCATAAGAAATATGAACTTAAAAGTAATGACATAAAAGATTGTACTTAAAAAGAAAGAGAGGTGTAGGATCCCTTACCTCGGGTCCGACTTGACTCGATCATTCTTTAATCTCCAGAATAATAAACATGAGTTAATTTCTACTTCCTTAAGAACCTTTTTCAAGTTCATCATTCCTTTTATATCACTTATTACCATGTCATAAACATTATGTAATCATTTAAGTTAATAATATTTGTTTTGCCGATATTTGGTTCTTAAGTCGAAAGTGGACATCTTAAAATTACATGTTGTTCGTGTAGAAAAATGAATATTATATCCAGAATTGTATTAATGATGTAGATATCATATATGTCATATATATCCAGTACATTCATGCATTTATAACATTACATAATCATTTAGATGTAAGAAATGAAATGCACCGTTCATGGAGACGGTAAGCCGTACGTATGCATGAACGCTACTTTCATTTCTATTTCGTATTTTATAGAATGGAATAAAAATGATATAAAGGTATATTATAATTACAGTATAATATCATATATATAATCATAGTTCCATCCTTTATACATCCCACATATGGTATTTAACAAATCAAATCACTTTGAGGGGGCGGTAGTCCGCACTTCCTTAAATGAAGATATCGCGTTTACCCATAATGGAAACCATAAAGGTATGCCCAAAATGAAAAAAAACATAAGCTTAAGGAAAACATAAACATATTATATATCATATATAAAAATAGTGACATCATAATGGGCAGCTTTGAAGGTGTTAAATGAGTATTGAAAAATAATCATTTTGGGAGGCAGAATTTCTCCATCCAAAGAAACAGTATGTTCTTTAACCATTTGAGATAGTTGTGTGAGAGTGTAGCTCGAATAAATCTTATAACAACATACTATTATATTTAAGATACTGGTGTTGTTACAAAATAAGTAAATAAAAAGAGTTTAGGGGGTTGGAGAAGCAAAATAATACAAATGAACATGAGAGAATGAATTAACTTTAAAGGTGTAACTCCTTTTGATTTGAGCCTAAAGGCTTCCTTTGAATGGATTATTCCCAAAGGGAATTCACTAGGATGAGGAGAGGGATGTGGAGAGAGTAAATGGGCAGGGGTTGGCCGAGCCAAAGTCTTGAGGAGTGTGTGAAATGAGGTAGAGGTGGGGGCCTTTTATAAGAGGAGAGGAGGGACACTTTTAGAAAGTAAAGAAATATTACTTTATTTGAAAATGTTTTTCGGTTTTAAAAGGTCCCACATTGATATAATTCGGGGATAAGGTGATAAGGCGTCAAAATCCACTCATTCAATTGGTTTTGGCCATGTGTAGGTTGTAGATTTTACATTATCTTTCCATTTTATTTAAATCGTTAAATAATGAGGTCATCGCTGCATCATAATGATTTCATAAATAATTTAATTTATTTATTGTCTAAAAATTAAAAAAAAATACTATTATGTATGAAATCATTTTATCTTTCTAATGACTATTTATAATCCAAAATATGATCTTTATAACTCCATTTAAAAATTGTTTTTGTAAAACATATTATGTTTGTGTCATTTTTACTTTTACATTAAATAAAAATTTATTTATGTCATTTCCCAACCAAAGTGGATCCATGGGGTCCCCAGGTTTACCCATGCCTAGTCTTGGTCGGCCATGACACACCCAATGAGGGTAAGACATGTGTCAAACTCATCTAATTTTATTAAAGCATTCTTTTTACCTTAAACTACACTAATTACCACTAGTCGCGATGAAAAACTTAATAAGTTACTATTCACCAAAAAATTATTTTAATCTCACTGAACCACATTTTACTTCATAATGACAGCCATTTATGTCGGATTTTTGAAAATAAAAACACAATGATGGCAAAATTTTATTTAAATAGAAAATCAGTTTTTATAAGTACCACTTAGTGGTTGCACTATTCATCAAAAATTGTAGTTTTTCAGAAAAATCCCAAAAATTCACCCTGAGCTATATATCATATTCTGAATTCAAAAATGAAGTCTATTTTAAATAATTCAAAATATATAAGTCACAATAATTAATTTAATAATTAATTCCCGCTATCAGAGCAAATAACGTGTTTTTATGAAACAATAAGTATCAAAAGATTGACACTAGTTTACGTCCGATTTCAAAGTGATATTAATTCCAATGACCACTATTGGATTTAATGGTAAAAATATTTTCTAATTTCACTTTAAAAACAATTCAAAAGATAATCTAATAATATAATTAAATTATATTAAAAAGTGGTTTTGAATTAAAATACAACATTATTCATTAAAAAAATGAACTTTATCGGAAAGATACCAAAAATTTACACAAAGTAAATTTTGATGTCCCGATTCTTAATAAGAGTTTTATTTGGTCCAAAAGGATGTTTATGAGTGAACAAAACTATATTTAATGATGTTTCAACATCAAAAGGTGATAAGTGAACCTTTAGTGAAAACTAGGGCATATAGGCCTAAAATTGAATTCTTTCCGTATTTTAATCCTCTATCCTTTATTGGATAAATGTTAAAACATTTAAAAACATATATAATCTTATTGTAGTTATTTCTATCAATTCCCACCATTACAACGTCTACATGTTAACTACCATTTAAAATAATATTATTTTATTATTACAGTGCAACGTAAGATTCCCAAGAAACTCGTTGTTGTGTGTTGGGTACGCCATCGAGCATAGCGTCCCCTTTAAAGTCATATCAATATTTTATTCACAAATATGGATAAATGTGAACATTTCATACTCTTTATTTACCTGGGGTGTTACATCTTTCCCCCCATTTTGGAATTGCGTCCTCACAATTATAAAACTGGGCTTGGAAACATCATTGAAAATCTCACATCGAAACAAGAGTCGGTAAAACAATCACTTTAAAATAAAGAAAGATAAGTATAGAGGTCACCTGAGTTAACCCATACTAGGATTCCATGTAGGAAAACATGGACATGGAGGAAAAACATAGGGTCATGTTCTGATGGAAGTTTATAGAAAACATGTTTAGGAGAAAGTTAACAATAAGAAAATCACAAACTTGTGATGGGTTAAACGGTGTTCGATTCCCCAGTAGGAAAAGTTAATAGACAACATTTTTGCTTTAAGTTACTTTTTATTGGGTAATTTATTCATAAGGAAACATAATAACTTATCATGTTGACTTTCAAATTTTACTAGATTCCTTAATCAAACTAATATTTTTTCCAAAAGACGAGTATTTAGGGAGACTTGTTCGCATTAAATGTACTATAATCAACTTCTAGAGAATCACCTAATCCATAAAAGATAACTATATACATCCCATGTCTTTAGGCTTTCACCAAAACCAAAACCAAAAAGGTTAGAATAAGGTCAGATAATCCAGAAAAGGATAACCCATTAAAAAGAAAATCCATTCTTAATCTCCAAAATTTGTCCAACAATACCCAAAGTTCAACGAGGACCATCCGATAAACAATTTGTCTATAAAATTCTTCAAAGTAAACCAAACTAAGATTGAAACCCAAATATTTGAAGGATTTAGTCACATAGTCTTCCAAGTTAAATCGTAACATTTATCTCCAAACAACATCAATCGCTCCTAAAGTCTCGCATTGAAAAGTAATTATCCTAATCACATATCCTCCATGATAGGTTAATCATTTTCATAAATAACCCAAAATCAACTTACTCTTAATTCATAAAATAATATAACTAAAAATAATCAGTAAAACTAACCAGGGACTTCACGTAGTCCAGTGGTAGGCGATAAATACCAGTCTCACTTTGGTTGTGGGTTCGATTCCCGCAGCTTTGTCCGACGCGACGGGTAGTCACACGGTCTACGTGTTGTCCTTTTTCCAAAACTATATAATTATAAAATCATTCCCCAAAAAGGGAAAAAATCATCACAAATAACCATAACATAATTTAACCTCAATTTTATCTCATTCCTTTCACTTCAATCATAACATATAGTAACCCATAATTACCTCAAAAGTAAGGATCATATAAACCCAAATGGTTCTTTATAACTATGTCCACAAAAGAAAAGATAACTATTACTTGGATAAAATTTTCCTATATTAAACATCAGGGTTACACATAATATAAAAAGTCATATAATGTAACCCCATCATAAAAATAGAATTAATACTCTTAAGAATATCACCATAACTCTTGATTCCCTTATATGTTGACATCTTACTCATTCGACATTCTTCATGATCCATTATCCATTCCTTTCCAACTTATTCTGAAATACCTCTTTCCTACAAACAAAATCATGAATCATATCCTAAGATTCCAAAATAGGAAAACAATAGTCATGAAATAGTACATACCTTTGATTGGTCATTTTTAGTTTCTTCATCCTCAATCGGAATGGAATTAGGTATTGGTAAACGAATATTGGTACACTCTTAGTGACCCCACTCACAAAACTTCTTCATAGGACATGTGTTTGCATAATGACCATGCACACCACATTTAAAACATTCAATTGATCCCTCAGAATGAACTTCTTTCCCTTCCCTCGAGTGAACTGGATGCTTCCTTTTTTCATGGCAGGTTCTTGCTTTATGACCTTCATTTCCACATATATAGAATACTTTTTCCCTTTGAAACATTTTCCTAGGTGTTTCTTTCCACATCTTTGACACATAGGTTTTTGAACACACTTACCTTTATGATTATTACCTGTACTTCCGTAGGGATTTGTTTCTTGCATATATGATGCCTTAGAGAAATCTCCAAGGTTTAGGTGGTCAATCATGACTCCAGATAGTTGGTTGAGGATAATCACAAGATTTCTCATTGCATCTCCCATATCATTCAGTTGGTTTCTCAAAAAACTGTCACAGTTTCCTTCACATCCACTTTTACTTTAGTGCCTGCTAGATCCAGCCATTTACTAAAACCAAAAAGGTCAGTGTGAGTATATCAACAAAACCATCATGTACTAATGAGTAAGATAAACAATAAGATATACTTACTCATTCACTTTATCTAAAACTAAGACTCTTTCTGAAATCCTAACCATTATGGTAATTGTCACTTATGCTTAAAGAATACCCTAACCTCTAAAGTTATCTAAACCGACCTTTGATACCAACTATAAGGCCCCAGACTTAAATGTTACATAATCTTGAGTTATTACAAGATTACACATTGAGGATCTTTTCAGGTTTAGAGTTTTAGAGAATAAGATCATGAAACATGCATTACATTCCACATTTAAACAAAGTGGTTACATAAAAGACAGTATTCATTCTTCCCATCAACGGAAACATATTTAAAATAAAACATGGATTCTTTCTTGACACATCCTTGACACTATCATCACATCATGTACCTTTCCCTTGACCTGTGAAAAACATTTCAAAAACATGGGATGAGCATAAAAAGCTCAGTAAGGGTTATAAAAATATGGAAAGGAAACATGAGTACATGTATACATAAGAATGAAATCATACTTTACCCATAAAACATAGGCATATCAAATCATGAATAAATCAAAGAAAACATAAGACATAAAGGTAAATTGAGGCATTCATAACATTCTTACATAGGGAGTAACCCTCTTGGTTACGTTTGGAATACCCATCACAGTATATTCCCTAAATCTCTTCGGAGAAAACGTAACGTTTCACTCCTTCGCGTTACCCAATGCATTGGAGAGCTATATCAGGCTCACCCGCCCTTAGTTTATCACAGAACCACCCATTTTCATAACAATTCCCAAGAACCATAACATAAATGTATCACATAAAATATGCATAAGGGAATCATAACATTTCCACATTTAAATCACAATATAACATTTTAGTATGTTGAAATAATGAATCCATTCAAAAAGAATCCATTTCCAAAACCATTTAAAACATTTACTAAAGAGATTTTTGAATCAAAGTGTCCCATACCACCTTGAAGCATAAAATTTTAAACCGTTAATATCCATATAAATAAATCCTTAAAACCATTTTGAAAACATGGATATTAATAAGAACAAAGAATTAAAACATTTAAAGCTATATTTTGGTTAAAGGGGTTTTACCAAAATTAGAGACACTTGAATACAATAATTGAGGAATAACATTTAGTAATAACATTATAATATCATGAGAATAAATGGATTCATGATATAATACTCCAAAGGATAGTATATACACCATATAAGAGTGAATTTGTGCATAACAACAATGAACTCTCAATAGAAATGTCAAATGTGATAAAATACCTTATAAAGAAGGTATCCTTAGATTAAGGACAAATCAATCTCAAAAATATGTGTGACAAATATAAATACACCCAATATAAGTGGATATTAAGTGTAAAACAATAAAAGGTCATTCACACATATTCAATGGATGACATATTCAATGACTACATGTTGAACCCAAAGAAATCGAAATTGGGTTAAAAAGTTCCCTTGACAGCCTAATGGCATCACATCAAAATGAGTTGATGAGAGATAAAAAAATGTATCTCATTACTTCGACATAAAATTTAAATCAATAAGGATATATTAGAACACATCCCAACATAACAATAGGTAAATTAAAAGACCCAGCAAAAGAAGTCTTTTAAAAAAGAGGAGGGTGAAAGGTTCCCTTACCGACTTGGGTATCTTTCAAAACATACACCCCATGAAAGAAGGACAATAAATCATTGATCTAAATACTCATAAAAAAAATTATATTACGCAAAGAGTTGAATAATGGGCATTACATACACCACTCAATTGAATTTGTGGCAAATGTAGCACAAATCTCACGTGAATAAAAGTGAGATGAAAAATCCGTTACGAAAATTCGGCAGCCTAACGGCGCCACTCAAAACTTCCAAAATGGATTGATGAGAAAAAATAGGGTCTCTCATCATATGAAAATAATATGTACAGTAGGAGTAATATAAAATAATATCCCAATAATAAGAAATATGAGCTTAAAAGGAATGACATAAAAGAGTGTACTTAAAAAGAAAGAGAGGTGTAGGATCCCTTACCTCGGGTCTGACTTGCCTCGATCGTTCTTTAATCTCCTGAATAATAAACATGAGTTTATTTCTACTACCTTAAGAACTTTTTCAAGTTCATTATTCCATTTATATCACTAATTACCATGTCATAAACATTATGTAATCATTTAAGTTAATAATATTTGTTTTGCCGATATTTGGTTCTTAAGTCGAAAGTGGACTTCTTACAATTACATGTTGTTCGTGTGGCCAAATTTTTATTATATCCAGAATTGTATTCATGATTTAGATATCATATATGTCATATATATCCAGTACATTCATGAATTTATAACATTACATAATCATTTAGAGGTAAGAAATGAAATGCACCGTTCATGGAGACGGTAAGCCGTACGTACGCATGAATGCTACTTTCATTTCTATTTCGTATTTTATAGAATAGAATAATAATGATATAAAGGTATATTATAATTCCAGTATAATATCATATATAAGATCATAGTTCCATACTTTATACGTCCCACATATGGTATTTAACGAATCAAATCACTTTGAGGGGGCGGTAGTCCGCACTTCCTTAAATGAAGATATCGCGTTTACCCATAATGGAAACCATAAAGGTATGCCCAAAATGAAAAAAACAGAAGCTTAAGGAAAGTATAAACATATTATATATCATATATAAAAATAGTGACATCATAATGGCCACATTTGAAGGTGTTAAATGAGTATTGAACAATCATCGTTTCGGGAGGCAGAATTTCGCCATCCACAGAAACCGTATGTTCTTTAACCATTTGATGTAGTTGTGTGAGAGTGTAGCTCGAATAAATCATATAAAAACATCCTAGTATATTGTAGATACTTGTTTTGTTACAAAAGAAGATAATAAAAAGAGTTTATGGGGTTGGATAAGCATAATAATACAAATGAACATGAGAGAATGAATTACCTTTAAAAGTGTAACTCCTTTTGATTTGAGCCTAAAGGCTTCCTTTGAAAGGATTATGCCCAAAGGGAATCCTCTAGGATGAGGAGAGGGATGTGGAGAGAGTAAATGGGCAGGGGTTGGCTGAGCCAATGGCTTGAGGAGTGTGTGAAAAGAGGTAGAGGTGGGGGCCTTTTATAAGAGGAGAGGAGGGGTACTTTTGGAAAGTAAAGAAATATTACTTTATTTGAAAATGTGTTTCGGTTTTAAAAGGTCCCACTTTGATATAATTCGTGGATAAGGTGATAAGGCTTTGAAATCCACTCATCCAATTGGTTTTGGCCATGTGTAGGTTTTAGATTTTACATTATCTTTCCATTTTATTTAAATCGTTAAATAATGAGGTCATCGCTGCATCATTATGATGTCATAAATAATTTAATTTATTTAATTTACATGGGGTTATAAATATCAGATTTTCGTTTCCCAACCAAAGTGGATCCATGGGGTCACCAAGTTGACCCATGGCTTTTATTGGTCATCCATGATACAAACAATGAGGGTAAGACATGTTTCAAGCTCATCTCATTTTATTAAAGCATTATTTTTACCTTAAACTACACTAATTACCACTAATCGCGATTAAAAACTTAATAAGTTACTATTCACCAAAAAATTATTTTAATCTCATTGAACCACATTTTACTTCTTAATGACAACCATTTATGTCGTATTTTTGAAAATCAAAACAAAATGATGGAAAAATTTCATTTAAACGGAAAATCAGTTTTTATAAGTACCACTTAGTGGTTTCACTATTCATCAAAAATTGAAGTTTTTCAGAAAAATCCCAAAAATTCACCCTAAGCTAAATATGATATTCTGAATTCAAAAATGAAGTCTATTTTAAAAAATTCAAAACATATAAGTCACATTAATTAATTTAATAATTAATTCCCACTGTCAGAGCAAATAACGTATTTTTATGAAACAATAAGTATCAAAAGATTGACACTAGTTTAAGTCCGATTTCAAAGTGAAATTAATTCCAACGACCACTATTGGATTTAATGGTAAAAATATTTTATAATTTCACTTTAAAACCAATTCAAAAGATAATCTAATCATATAAATAAATTATATTAAAAAGTGGTTTTGAATTAAAATACAACATTATTCATTAAAAAAATGAACTTTATCGGAAAGATACCAAAAATTTACACAAAGTAAATTTTGATGTCCTGATTCTTAATATGAGTTTTATTTGGTCCAAAATAATGTTTAAGAGTGAACAAAACTATATTTAATGATGGTTCAACATCAAAAGGTGATAAGTGAACCTTTAGTGAAAACTAGGGCATATACACCTAAAATTGAATTCTTTCCGTTTTTTAATCCTCTATCATTTATTGGATAAATGTAAAAACATTTAAAGGCATATATAATCATATTTTATTTATTTATATCCATTCCCGCCATTACAACGGCTACATGTTAACTACCATTTAAAATAATATTATTTTATTATTAGAGTGCAACGTAAGATTCCCAAGAAACTCGTTGTTGGGTGTTGGGTACGCCATCGAGCATAGCGTCCCCATTAAAGTCATATCAATATTTTATTCAAAAATATGGATATATGTGAAAATTTCATACTCATTATTTACCTGGGGTGTTACAGTGTTTATAGGTACTCTTTTTTTAGTTTTAATGTAATGTTTATTGTTTCATCATTGGGGTGTGTTCAGGTGATAATTTAGAGAAAAATAGGATGAAAAAGGGGTTGTGCATGGTTGGAGCATGGTTAGAGAGAACCGTGCACCCTATCCAAGGAAAAAATGCGGCCTTGGATGTAGAGGGTTGTCGTTGATAGTGCCCAATTTGTCAAATGTGCCCCCAAAAAATGGAAACCATGATTCCCAAATGTTAAAAAAAGAGCACAATTGGGGAATGGTTAGGAATAAATGTGCACCCCATGTAAGAAATAATATGTGGGAATTAATTGAGCATATGTTTTTTATAAAAATTACTTGAACCCTTGGGGTTCACCTATTTCAACCCCCATTTGACCGATGAAGGCATTTTACAATTTTGGAGCTCTCTGGGTGAATTAAAAGGCCACCCAACCTTGATTATTCATTATTAAATTTTTGGATTAATGACATGTCACAATCCATATAAGACGATCATCAACCATTACATTCTTATCTATCAAATTTTTTATATCATTCTATTAGTGGGATATAATCTTCTGATTTTTTATAGATTTAGATATTTATTTTTTGAATCTATATCTAGTCTAGGGATCTATATCTTGATCTAATAGATCATTATTTTTTTAATCTTTATATAGGTGTATTGATCCAAATATGATGTATGTCATTGTGCTGATCATGATTTTTTTGGGATTTACATTGGGTGATTAACTATTACGGAATTGAGGTATGTTGTATAATTATCAAATCCAATAGTAATGTTTTTTTATTTCATTGTTGAAAATTATAGAATTTATACGGATTTTTAGAAATTGAAGTTATTTATTGAAATAGTTAATTTGGTTAAATTAATTAATACTGGAATGGTCAATCTATGGGATTTGTGAGTAACGAATAGATAACTAATTATGTGATATTGAGATACATGATTGAGATAATTTATCTTTAAACTAATTTTCTATTATTGATGTTATGAATTGAATAGTTAATTGGTGAATTAATTATGATATATTAAAATTGAGAAATAGATAATTTATTGTGGATGTAATTACGAGATATTATAATTTTTGAATTGGATATTATTAATTGTTTAACTAATTACATAATGGATGTAATTAATTAATTAATTATTTAAATAATAGTGATTGTTTTATTGTAGGAATAATAATTTTTTTAATTATAGGATCAATGTTGATTAATATTGATTGGTGTAATATAGTGATTTTTTTGATATTGGTGATATATATATATATATCTCATTTTCTGTTTTATAAATGAGTGTTGGATAAATGATAGTGGGACATGGCCTACTATTTCCAAATCACACTTGACAAGTATATGATATGCTATTTCTGAATCCTATAGTGATAAAATGTTTGATGAATGATAGTGGGATATGGTCTACACAATCCAACGACCATGATAGAGGGATATGATCTTATTTTTCTAAGGCATGAAGTAATAAAACTGTTTAGGATATAGTCTGCATTTTCTGAATCCCTTGATGTCCTTGGAATGAATCCATAAGCCCGAAATTTTCTAATTGGAATATAGTTAAATTTAGAAATAAAAATAATTTCATTTAAATGGATAAAATAGGATAATTTGATTTAATTAATTTTGAATTGATAATGAAAAATGATATAGACTCCAGCAAGGGATGATGCAGATATTGAGGAACATGACACTTCTGTAACACAAGTGTTCATGTGGTTTAAAATAGAATATTTCATAATATGATAAAATTTTTATTTACAAATTATATTTATTTCCTTATATAACAACATTTACCATTTTTAATGGATATGTTTTAGACACAGTTGGTGGTGTCCTATTGATATTTACTCAAACCCTATTGGGGATTCCTGGTCGGTAACCTAATAGACATAATTGTTGTAGGAAATGTTAATGGAAATGGTCTAGAGATATATTGTTTATTGGGAATGTATTTTCTATGACATAACTAGATGTCGTTAAAGGCCGATTTGGTTTTTTTTGTTTTCTATATATTTTTTTCTTTTTAGACACATTTCACATTCTTAATAATTGAATGTTTTATGTTTTAGTTGGAAATATTATTTCCTTGATTGAATATCAGCCCATATTGGTATTTTTTATTGTTATATATAGTTCTTATTCTATTGATTATTTTTTCTTCAGGTGTGTTACTATGATAATAGAGGATATAGTCTCCCCATGATTTACTTATCATACCCTTGCTGTTACATGGTAACCTTTAGTATATGGGGAGGAGTTATTGAGTTCATGTGTCTGTCTGGATTAGGGCATTGATGTGTGGACCCAGAGATGGGACATATAGGTATATTAGCATATTCTTATTTATATTCGAATTCTATTTTCTGGTTCTTTTTATGGAATTTATGTTTGACTTATTTATGGTTCATGAATGATTTTAGAATATAATTTTTATATTTATTTAAACCTGAATTAATTTTCATTACAGGTGAAATCATCCCCAAATTTTTTTCCATTATTTTGATGCTTGCCATAAACTTGAGTGGATTGATAATGGAATTGGGGTATATTGTGGGATACTTTTGACCTCCTATTTTTAGAAATATTTGGTTGGTCTATGGCGCTACATTCTCACATGTTGAGTGTTTCTGTGGATTTTTTTCATCTAGTTCTCGATTCATGTAAAAAATATTATCATTATAATTTTTCCACATTTATTGAAATTGTGTTGTACTTTAGGAAATATAATTCCATTGTGTGGGGAGATAAAAATATTTTTTATTATTATCTATCTATCCAATGAATATTATTAGGCATCAAGATAAAAATATTTTCAATGTTTGAAATCATTAATGGGAGTCTGATTATGTCATGATGTGGGTCTCCAAACCATCCTAATTCTGGGTACATTTTCCTCTAATTATATTTATGTTATTTGATGTGTCATATTGTCTACCTATATATTATATCGGTTCATTATTCTTACCACGTACTTGGGATGTGGGATCCTCCCTTTTTAAGGTTTGTATTCCCCATATTTGGAGATAATTATGCATCATAGGATCCTACAATAGAGTCATTATTCCAACAACCTACTGGGGTGGAATATCATCATCAAAAATTCAATTTAAATTGCACTGGATAATGTATTTGAGTTGTATATATTCATAGCATTTTGTAGTGGTTCTTCTCTTGCAATTGAGAATCATATAGAGGGACTTTTTACAATGTTTTTTGATCACATATTTAGAGTTTACCTATATTAATATGTTAGTAGGGGTATATTTCCACCATTTAATGAGATCTATTTGAGTTCATCGTGATAGATATGCATGTTCTTATTGAATAGATTCACTGCATTAGGTGTTAAAAATATAGGTTATAATACCACCTCGACTGGAATGAATACCATAAAATAAAGTTTCCCCACATATGGATTATAGTAGTGATTTTTAATTAAAATAATGTGATAAGATTATATGAATCAATATTTTTAAGTCCTCAAGAACATTTATAATTCCATTAAGTTGAGACATTCCAATGGTCTATTGACATAAAAACATTTCTAACTACAAATACAATTCACATCCATAGTTTATTTTGAGATGATGTTGTTCATAGATTTGATTAAATATGGCTGCTAATTCTATTTATTCATAAGGATAATTGAGGCTAATAATATATGTATTACTCTTCAATATTTTCCTCAAACATACATTATAGTACTATAATATTTTAGAAGGACAATGATTCTGTGTTTTTTTTTCATTTTCAGTTTATCATAATAGGTATGTTTATACTCACCCATGCATGGGATTCATTCCATCACATGATGTTTTTGTGATAATTATGTAGATGTTAAGATACGGTCATCGGTAGATGTATATAAGATGTCAATGGATTTGATGCAACACCTTATCAATCATGGTGATTAATGATGGGGATTGGGGCACTTATTTAGCATAGTGATCATTACAACTAGAAATAATTCCATGTGTGAATGTAATGAGGAGGATTATTCTATTGTTTTAATATTTGATGGTTTGATAGGGGTAAAAAATGTATAGATATTTTAAATTTTATGATGGGGAATTTAGATGTATTTTATTGTCTCATGCATGTGTTGTGTACTATTCAATTGTGCATATATATTTTTCTGGTTATTTTATGGATAGGATATATGTATCAATCGAATGTTTTTATAGTAAAAAGGTTATCTATATTGTTCTATATGTTTAGTTAGTGCACTTAACCTTAACATATACTATAATAGGTGGTCTTGTGATTTCATACTTTTCTTACCACTAACTAGAGAAGGACCTCAGTGGGCCATGTCAATCCAGTGTAGTAAAAAATAAGGTTAATCATAGTGAAGGTGTATGGAGCAAGTATTCAATGAAGGAATGGTTTGGGATTGTAATAAAATGATGATAAAGGGGTCTTGATTGGGTATATTAAAATTGGGAGATCAGTGTAGGTGGAGAGTCTATGGTATCCTTTTGAATGGTCTCACATTACTTGTTAGTTGACCTAAAACGCTTGGATATTGTTTTGGTGCAATATAAACATTAATAAAAGATTTAGAGAATGGTAATTTATAATATTTAATTTCATTCATATATTATATAATGTTTATATGGTTAAATCATATTGGATGTATCCACTAAATGAAATTGGTTTACCCAATGGTATCCAGCTATTTTATAAAGTGCTAGTTTTATCAAGCTCATGCATATAGGTGGAACTTTTACTATCGATGGGTGAGCATTGGGTAGATTCATTCAGATTCTCAGTTGAGATATATACTTTTTGTAACACTATATGGTTTCAAATATAATACTATGATTGATAGCATGTGTAACATGAAATACACAATATAAGCAATGAAAAAATATTATTATATAATTGTGTCCATTATATCGTAGTTGTTGAATTAGTGTGAACGAATATGAATTAAAACATTATAATATATATATATATAAATATCATAAAAATATAATTTTATTTATTAATTCATTGAAAAAAATCATTTCTTTTTTATTGAAGTAATTTTTTTTGTTCAAAAATAAAATTTCTTCAAAATTACTTCTCATTTTTTTCTAAGAAAATATTACAATTATTTGATTCCACTTATTGAACTATATTTTGATAATGGAATATAATATTATATATCATAATTTGAAAATTATCATTGAGTAAATTTTTGAGAAGTTTTTAAAATGTTATATTTTTCGATGATTAGTAAAAATAAAAACTTTTCAATAAAAACAATCTTTTTTTTCAATAATTTAAAAAGATAAATATTATTTTAAAATGGTTTAAAAGTTATATTAGTGTGTTTATATTTTTAATAATTAAAATAATTTATATATAATAATCATTAATCTTTATTTTCATATTATAATTTTTTATACATAAGAAGACATGTTTTCTGAAAAAACACTTTTTTTCATGTATGTGTGGTTTTATTTAAACAATGTTATATAATATGAATGATTTGATTTTAATAAAATGTATTCCAATAATGTAATAATCATAAATTATACTATTTTTTATTTTTAAATTATTTTTCTGTCATTATAAATTGTAATCATAATAATTTTTTCCACATTAGCGGTAAATTGGATTATTTATCATGACAACTAATTCAATAAGGATTCAAAATCATTAAAGAAACTTCTAAAATTTAATTTTATTACTAAATTACATATATATTCATATATAAATTTAAAATATGATAGTTTTTCCATTTATCCTTGATTACAACATATATATTTTTTAATGTAAATATTATATAAGAAATATTACATTCATTACATTAATATAATTAATATATTATGATATTAGTGAAAAGATTTTATATTTATTTATAAATGGTTTTATGAAATAGTAATTAATTATTTATGTAATACTAAATTATTTAATGTTTTTTTATATTAAATAATTAACTCTAGTACTTAAGGAAACGTGATGAGGTGTTTATCTGAGTATTAGAGAAATCAAGAAAATGTATTTCAAAACATTAATAGTATCAAATAAGGGTGAATTATTGGGTTTCTAATTTTTTATATTAATAAAACAGATTAATAATATTTCATAAAATTATATTATTATTCCACAACCATGGTTTTGGCATTAACTTCATATTAAATTAATAGTGTTAAAATTTTCATTAATGATATTATGTCAAAAATATATTTTATTTAATTATTTATAAGTCATAGAAATATTTCCAGAGTATGATTGATATGTCAATTGATTAACCAATTCATATCATGATAAATTTTAAGCCATTTTCTAACTTCAAAATAAATTTGTAACCATTTTAAATTAAAAAATGTAGTTACCATATAGGAGGAAAAAATTGTTCCTGCAGGGGTTAAAAAAAGGTAAAATGATATCTAAAACTATTTAATGTAATTATATGGTTGTATTAAGACAATAACATCAATATCCTTAAATAAATTTCATATTGGATCCGTTTTAATTAGTTCATATAGATATTATATTATAATATTTCATGTATTTAAAGAAGTGTTCCTCCCCTAAGTTATTTAAGGACATCGCCTCTCCTCTCATATCTACATTCCAATAACTATTTTTTTCATCTTGTCTAGAAATTCCCTTGGGTTTTATTGCTGTAATTTCCCTTATAACTATAAAATTATGTCATATTTATTAATATAACATTTTATAATGGACACACACCACATGATAAAAAACTATATTTTATTATAATATAAACATTACAATAAGATAATTAAAATTTTTAAATTAATAGATAGCGTTGTAGTGGAAAAAATAGAATAATAAAATAATAATAATTGGAAACATTTTATATTTATTATCCTCAAGAATAATCACACTGAAGAACAACACTGTAGTAATAAAGTAGAATATTAGTAATACACTATGAATTTTGAAAATGTAAATGTATAAATAAACTTGAGATAAAATTTATGTGAACAAATAATAAATGAAATATGAGGTATTTATAAGAATAAGTATACTAATAGAACTACTAGAATCAATCTATTTAAATAGAAATATAATTTTTGGAATAGTAATATAAATCTTAAAAATTGTAGCATCACAGTTATAATAGTATCCTCATGTATGGAAGTCTAAATCGATATTTAGATATTTTGTATAATGAAAATATAAAATATTTATATCATGAATATATAAAAAAAGTTATAAAAATGATAAAATATGTGTTCATATTTTTTCAAAATATAGATTTTTTGTTTTTATTTTTAAAAACAATATAATTAATTACAACAACTTTTATTTTCATAAAATTTGATTTTATATTATTTTTGGTTTTTTAACAATAATAATTTATTTTTAGGGTCTCTAAAGTTATTTTTTCAAAGGGACATAATATTGATCATAATATTAAAATTAGTACATTTCAAATAAAATAAAAATTTATTTATAAATTAATTTTCCAACATTAGAAAAATTACTTTAATAAAATGGAATTCATCCATGGAATCTAGATGTAAAAAATTGGTAGGTTTATTTTTTAGTTTTTAAAATGGTATAATTTGTTGCTAATATTAAAATGATTTAAAATATTATATTTCCTATTATAAGCTAAATACAAGAATTTATGATCCATGGATGATGTAATCAATAATTATTTCAAACTCGTAAGGTAATTTTACTATGTGGATCCACAATAATCAATACTATTAATTTACTTGAGATAACATAATAATTTAATGGATGTAATATTAAAACACCATACCCCATTATAAATACCACCAGAAAACCTCACACATTCTACACCTTAGAGATTAATATTTTTTATATAAAATTTTATTCACAAGGTTATCCCTTATGTCCTCATAGTGATGTTATCACTATAATGGAAAACTAATGATTCATAAGGTGTATTTCAATAGACAATAGCCTAGATATAATATTCTAAAACTATATTATTTATATTTCAACACCTCTTAAATTCTCCTCACCTTCCCTAACCAATATGTAATAATGACTCAAGTATCATTTATATACATTAATTTTTATTTAAATAAATATATATTATTAGTAATTATATATTATCCTCTCATACTAAAAAAATAAAAACATCACCCATATTATATCGGTTCACCACCTATGTTGATGATGAGTTTTCATTTTTCATTGCCTTCATCACAAGAAGGATTTCATTCACATATAATGGCTAAAAAAGAACAAAATATGTATAACATATATTTTTTTAACATTATTGAATGAATATAGGGTATAATATTAAAAAAACATGAAACTAGTTTATGATGGTTGGTAAAATCATCGTCATAAACTAACCTTATTACATTAAGATTTTTACTAAATTAATCATCCATTTCATGAAGAAAATATTGGTATTTTGACTATTTCAATTTTTAAATGTCCTTTAATAAAATTTTATTCCACTTACATAGTTGTGTTCCCAATTTAAAAAAACATCCATAATTTTCCTCATGTAATTTGACATGGAACCACAAAATAAACACCATAAAAAACAATAAATATTATATCTCTTATAAATGGTTATAAATCAACATAACACGATTATAATAAAAAATATAGATATTAATGTTACTTAAATAGTAAAATATTTATTATAATTCGATTAAACATTATATTTAGTGTATGTGGAGAAAAAAACTATATTCCAAGGTTAGGGATATCTACGAACCACCATATTCTATTTAGGGTTATTATTTAACTCAATTACCACATTTAAACACTAAAATATTTTTACATATTTATTTTGTATTTAATATATATGTCATAAAAATATACACCTATCTTAATTCATCTTTACATTCATGGGGTATAAATGTTTTAAAAGGGTTCCTTCTCAATTTCTATCTATAAGAAAAACCGATTGAAGGGAACATCACTATTTCTACCACTATTTCTGGTACCAGTACAGGAAATGATTTATACAACCCATGAATTCATAAATAACCTATTTAATCTTAGGATATCATTTTATTTCATTTATTTTATATAAAAATCAATTTTCACTTACCCTCATTAAAGAATTATTATAATTTTTCTGAATTCCCCACATAAGGGGTATATTACCAAAGAGATTTCTCAAGTTTTTCTTCCATTAGTTCACATCACTTGGAAATTAGTTTTTTATGTAAAATAATTTTTCTCTTTCCATAATATAAAACAATCATTTTTCTTGAAGTCTATTATGATATTCTATAAACTTATGATATGTGACATGATTATTAAACACGTCTCTTTCCAGTCACAGTCCTTATTTTTCTTCCTTATGATTGATTTCTATATGTGACGCATATGTGTATGTATATCCTATGATGGGTGCATATATATAGCTATCAAATATAATGGGTAATGTATTTGTATCATGATATGTTATATATGGAAATATGGAGTAAACCTAATCCTTAATGGGACATTATCCACCATATGATATTGTCTTGGAAGTAAGCCTTGACTTAATCTTATGTCATGTTGTATATTATTATCACATTTATATGTTTTCATGATCCTATTATTCATTTTTGTTTTTTAATGATCTATATGATTATTCATGAGACTTCTATATTTTTATATCATATTCTATGCTTTAAATCACACAATATTCATTATTAATACATTTATTCCCCTAAAGGGAATTATAGATCACCTATTTCATTTATGTTTTCCCAAGGTTATATATTGCCATTTTATAAGTTTAATAGGATTTAATAGATCATTACTGAGAATAAAAAAATGATTTTGAGTTTTAGTTTTCGTTTTGATGTTTTCCCAAACATTTATTCCTATTAAAATACGCCTTATGTTCTTTCAATTGCCTTTATTGGGGGTATATGATAAAAATAAAGTAATGAAATGAGTAATGCTCTCAGGTTTGAAAATTTGGTAAAGAGATATGTTTTCTTGGGGATTATAACATCAATAATATAGAGAGAGACATGGTTATATGTTTTAGTATATGTTAATATCATCAAATATTTGTGAAGAATTGAGTTAATTGTTTATATAAAATAACATCCCTTACTCTATAATAAAATCCCATGGGTGAATTATAAAAATTATACAAAGAGATTTTAACATTATAAATAGTGAATTTGGTATTAAATTGATTAATAACTAATAAAAAATAAAGAGGTATTTCTGCATAGTTGTTTTCGCACTCTTGGGGGATATGATTTGGGAAATATAAAAACTATTTCTGAAAAATTCTGTAGGATTTGAATAGATTATTACTTTAGAAACACTAATATGAAACATTAATATGAATAACATATATTCAATCATTGTTAATCATAAGTAAGTGTATAATTATAATTTATAATATATTCTTTATACGTTTATGTGTTTCCTATTTACTCAATATCTTTTGATTATGTATTCTAATCATTATTTTACATATGTTATAGAATAGAAATTATCGTAACGATGCCAAAACCAATATGATATGAATTTTATAATTGACCCAATCATATATATACCATTATATAAGAAGTAGATAGTAACAAACTGTATTTACTTGCACTTACGACTCACTATATTAATAATAACGTGAATCATTTAGACCCACCTCATTATTCTAAGAACGATTCCTTTTTGGCGATGTAAATTAAGTGAAAAATCCATATGCTGTTAGTGCATCCTCATATCCTATCATCATTGATTAATTGATTAAATAAATAGATAATAATGTCTATATCCGTAAATTATTTTATTTAGATGAAGTTGTGTTCCTTTCTACCATATTGAAGGGGAACCAGATCAGTGGAGGACACAGGTCAAGAAAATAAATTCAAAAAAATAAATATATTCCATTAAATGAGGATAATTAAAGAAAATGTTTTTCCCTAAATAAAAAACCATAAATATAGAGGATATTCATCAAGTATAAGATAAAGGAAGATGAATCTATTGAAACATAAGAGGAAAAAATCACAATTCATTCCGAGTACACCTATGACATTATAATTAACATTGAAATTAAGGTGGACAATTTATTTTATGGTCTAAAACCATATATATGAAAATATTATATGATCTGATAATTTACAATATATAAAGAGATTATATAATGAAACCTTAATGTCATGCTAGATATTTTTGACACTCAAGGGTCTTATTGGATTTGAGAATAAAAGATAGTAAAAATGAATCTTAATTTGGAGGATCAAAAGATAAATATCATGTATGAAATAATACAAAACATCCCGTGGGTGAAATATGTGAGATTAAGTATCCATGGAACCATGAAAAGGTATATAAAGGATGATTCAAATTATGAAAGGAGTGGAATTTGGTTAATTAATGATTATGATAGATGGTAAAACCCACTAATTCCATAATTGTAAACAATGTTTAGATAAACACTCTGCTTTTGGCATAGTGTTTCAACTATACAGAACATATGCATTATGTGACCCAATTACCTATGAAATAATTTTTCAGCAGAAAACAAGAAAAACATCAATCAATGCATTACGAAAAAGAAAGGTTATATGCTACCACTGCATCTAAGGAGGATCCTGATAACAATGTGGTGATAGCTATTCTAGTGATTCAGTAAAGAATAATGAATATGCTTTTTGATTTTGGTTATATGAATTCATTTATATCTTCATTTTTGTGTAGAACTATTCATACTACACAACATAAAATGGGTTTTGAGCTATCTATGAGAAATTATTATAGTGAATTTATTAAATCCCAATTATATAAATCCTCTATATTTTTTTGGGTTATCCAACCATGTAAATCTTGACATACTTTTTTTATTAGAGTTTTATATGATATTGGGAACATATTTTCTATCCTTATATAAATTCATCTTCAACTATCATAAGAGAGATTACACATTTATATATAGATTCATCCTTATATTTTGTACCATTATAATATTTAAGATGGATATCATTTGGAAACTTCTTCTCATGTGTGGATATTATTTAATAAGGTGAAATAATAATATTCTTAAAATATTGAGACAAATGAGAGAATATTGAATGAAGATATGTTCAATGTGGGGGATGATACAAATGTATTTCCTAAATACTTTTCATGTCTTACTTCTAAATGATCATATGTGTTCTCAATCAACCATTTACAAGGATCTCCACTAGTAACTAATAATTTCTACATAATGGTCACCATTCAGATAGAGGAACACAATAAGAAGCTAAACGACAATCTAGAAAAGGGTTTTACACACATGGGTGCTTCACTCTATGGTTCATTGGTACTATTCCAGAATAAGAATGATTAGCCAATGTTCCTATGCATTAAATATCATGAACCAAACAAAATTAAAATAAATACAAACTATCCACTACTTTGACAAATTACATGTTTGATCAGCTATGTGGGGAATAATATTTTATCTATGGTGAATCTTTGGTCGGGATATCACTAATTAATTATATATAAATAATATATTCCAAATACATTTTATTGGACATGTTATGGTGACTATGAGTATATATTTATGTCCTTTATACTAACTAATTCTCCCAAAATCATTATGGATATAATTAATTGAATATATAGAAATTCTCTCAAAACATATTTTGATAGTATTTATAAATGAAATTATAATAAAATCAAAAGTAAAAAAGGATCATGGGAGAAATTTAAATACTTATCCATAGTCATTTTGAGAGGGTATGATCTATAAAAATAAATATCAATGTGAGTTTTGAATGGTGGATGTATCATTGTTGGGGAATTTTATCACCAAAAAATGATATTTTTTGGACTCCTTGAAGATAAATACAAATTGGGAATGAAATTAACCCTCATATTTATTAAATATTGGATATTTTTTAAATATCGTTTTATTTTAAATTGTTTATGAAAATAATATTATGGTTTTAAATCTAGAAAACCAAGTTCCATGTAAAGAGAGTAATGTTTTCTTGGGACGAATTAATGTCAAGAGATCTTTAAGGAATTGAGAAATAGTATTATCATGATACTTTTCCTCACAATTCCTTTAACCGGGGAACATTTCATGTTATAAAATATTTCTTAAATAAAGTTAATAGGTTATATATTGGATCAAAATTACAAAACCTAAATGTAGTTGGATGTTCATTATTATACCCACAAAATAATCTTCATTTGGCTATACTGGTCATCAAATTTTATATTTAGAAACAAAATATTTTTGAGGGGATGTGTGAAATATATACAAATAACAAGATCCCAAGATACATATTAACATATATTGATATTAAAATACATAGTGAAGATGGTTTGATATGATTAAGTACTTCAACCACTCAATTATCTATCATTATGGGATGAAAAGTAATGATGAGGATTCATTAAGTAGAAAGGACTAGGAAAACTTATCAACAATGAGAGTTGAGATAGATCCAATATTATTATTCATTAAAAGGCTATATGTAGGGATCATAATATAAGAAACCCCATTATTTAATTCTCAAATGATTTATAAACCATCCCTTTTGGAGAATATTAAAGATTCTAAAAGAAATGATGTTGAAATTAAGAATAAGGTAGATTCTCTAAGAAAGTAAAATTAGAAAGATATAAAAATTATTGAAGAGTCGTTTGGAGGATTTGTGTCATAAAATTGTGTGTTATAAAATATAAAGATAAAGGATAATGTATTGAATGATTCCCATAGCTCGACCATATCCATCCATCCATGGAGAAAAAATTTGCTTCAAAATCTCTAAGAATAGTATTACTAGGAAAATATAAAGAAGGAGATCAAAAAATATATATCAACGTTTCAGGAATGTTAATAGGTGATTTTTGAAAGGAATAAGTGTAACATTATGATGAAACCATTAGACATACCTAAATGAGAGTAAGAAAACATCACAAAATACATTTCATTGTATTTTGAATACTTTAAGAGAAAAGTATTCAATATGTGTTCTAGTGGGACATTTTAAAAAGAATTATCATTTAATTTATTTTTTCAAGGATTACACACCCAATAAAAATTATATTATATAAATCAATGAAGTGGTTAGGGAACAATCAACAATATTATCAATTCTGTTTGATCAAGATCAAAGAATAGCCTCAATTTTATGGTAGAATCTCAAACATGATCTAAACAATTAGTGAATCATAAATAAATTATATGATCCCAAAATTGATATTTAATATCAGTGGAGTATTCAGATAATATAACAGATGTGGGCATAATGCTTAATGGACTTTAAAGGAGGATGGGAGAAACATCTTCCTCTAGTTGAGTTCTCCTACAATAACATCTTTCAATTAAGCATCTAAATGAATCTCTATAAACCAATTTATGGGAGGAGTTTTAAAAAACATGTATATTATGAAGAATTTGGATAACATAAGTCATTAAAACATAAAATGGACTATAAATTAGTAAAAATGTCAAATAACATTGCACAATACATCTTAGATGATCAATGTTAATAAATGAGCTTTGTTGAAAATCATTGATGAGACATATGGTTCATGGATGGGGATAAACTATTTAGTAGAATATACCCATGGGGTAGATTAATTATTTTTGGGAAGAATGTATAGAGAATTCGAAGTTATATCATTCCTTTTGAGATTCTTAATTGCACTATAGCAGTGGAATATGGACTAACACTCCCACCAACTCTGTCTCAAGTGCATGACATGATCCATATATCACTCTTGAAGATGTACATACTAGATCAATATAATGTTATAAATTCAAAGGGGGTGTAACTATAAGATGATATCATATATAAGAGAAACCATTGAATTTCATAGACTATTAAAATAATGTGACTTTTTATGGTGGGGAGAATATAATGATGATGAATTTTTTAAATTTAAATTTCCTTCTTTAATATATAATTGTATCATATAATGAATCTATATAATGCATAGATTTCATATAATCATCATAAATATAACCATTGAGATAATTTTATGGCCATTAGAATAGTAACATAAACATTATAATATTAATTTGACCATTATGAATAGTAACATTACCATTATAATAGAATCCTCACCAATGGATCTATTAAATAATATTTAGGTATCTTATAAAATAAAATTATGGATTATTTATATTCAGATAAAATAAATAAACGTTTAAAAAGGATAAAACTATAATATAATTATTCTAAAAAATATATATAATAGCTATTTTTATAACAAAGTGAATGATTTGAAAGATTTTTTATTCCCATAAAATTGGTTTATATATTAATAATATGATATATTATAATGATAATATAATTTTATTTAAAATTACGTAAATTTTTAAAAAGTTCAAAAAACTGATAATAATATTAACATTGGAAATTATCGAATAAATTAGGATTTAAAAAAAAAATATTTACATTATTCATAAATTATTTTTTTAAAATTTCATTTTATTTTTTAATACACTCATTGAAAATTTTTTGTGTCAGTTTTTTTTTCTAAACCAATTGATTTTTATGAATAGTGAAATAGTGAAAAAAAAATATTTATCATTATATGATAAATATAAGATTTTTTTATTTGCGATAATGTAATAACCCATTAGATAAAAATAAAATTCACCAGTTACAATATGTAGTCACGATTAATCAATATTTTTCATTTTATTTTGTCAAAATAATTATCTCATATATATAACATTCAAACCACCCCTCTCTCCCCCTTATAAATACCAGACATATCCTCCCCTTATCCACACACATTAAATTACATGGATCATATGAAATTTATTTCCAATTATATTAAAACCAATCTTCCCCATTTTCTATGATTTCTTAAATCACCAAATGTAAAAAACCCAAAGTTCCATAATATGTATTTTACGAGACGACATCCAAGAGGCAAGATTAACAATATGCGTCTTTTAAATTATTATCTTATTCTACTTTTTTCTCAAATACCTCATCCAAAATGGTGTAATGACTCTAGTATCACATAAAGATACTATAATTTTTTTAACTAATGGAATATATTTCTCCCAACCACTTATATTCAAACTATATTACAGAAAAATAAAATATCTATAATATTATGTCGGTTCACCACCTCCTTTGATGATGAGATATTGTTTTCCATTATAACCTTCATGGTTGGTGTAAATTAAAACAAAATGGTTTTAAATGAACTAAATATTTATATTATATATTCATTTTTATTTGATAATAAATATATATAAAAACATTAACTAAAATTAAACAAGTTCATGATTTTCGGAAAAACAGTCAAAATAAATTAACCATATATCACTAAAAAATTTAAGTGAATCACCCTTATATTGAAACACGTAAATATATTTCTAAACATTTGAATTTCTATAATTTTATAGAAACCAATTAATTTCCCATAAAAATGTTTTTCATAGTTTTAGAAAATATCAATAATTATCATCTATTGATTAAACTTCAGAACCATGAGGCAAACACTATCAAAATAATGAAATTTATATATTATATATAACTGAAATGGTAAAAAATGAAAATAAAAAAATATTAAACAAAATATTTATGTAAAATTTTATAAATAAATTAATTAATGAATATTATTTTATTATAGATTATGTTAGGTTCAAGTATAAAATTATTTTTTAAATAATGCTAAGTGAACTCTCAGAACACCTTATATTCATTGGCGTTCTTATTTGTCTCTCTTACCTGACATTATCACTTATATTTTTTATTTAATTAATATATATTTTTATATAATTCAAAAACATATATTAATAGATCAATTAATCATCCATTTATATATATACATGTTTCAATAGGTCTATTTTATAAATTATCTTGATAAGAAAGCCTAGTTAAATGGAACAACCCTGTTTTTCATCCTATTTGACGATCCTCCCCTTAAAATCATTTAATGTAATAATTTTTTATAAAACAACTCATTTTATCATGTAAAAATTATTTAATTCAATTATAGTTTCATGAAAATTATTTTTCTCTTTACCTTTTTAAATGCACATTAACTGTTTTGGTAATTCCCTACGTAAGAGGTAATTTTCAACAAAAATTTCTCTATATATATTTTAAAATTATTTACATTAAATTGTAATAATATTTTATCTAGTATGATTTTGAGTGAAAAAATCTTAAATAACATCTTATATATAATCCATTATTATATATAATCTACTTAGGATGTATGATTTGGTTATGCAACACACATCATTCTGTGAGAAATCCTTCTGTATATTACTTATGTTTGACTTCATTATGTCACAAAAAGATAAATATAAATTTTATTATGGTTTCGACTAGATAGTGATCCAATTCATTAGGTAATTTTATTTTCAAAATTTATGTTTTTTTATTAGGGAGTATTCCAAATCCATGATGGGATTGTATCCACCATATAATGTTGACTAAGCAGTTTTCCATGGCATATGATTATGTCATGTTATATATTTTTCCACATTATTTAGAATATATGATCAAATTATTCAATATAATTTATCATTTGATTCCATATTATTATTCATGATACATGTATTTTATGATACCGTCTTATGTATTTTAACTCATATGGTATGTTTCATTAAAACACATATTCACATATTGGGATTGGTACATACCCATTTTTGTTTTATATATTTACCAAGATATAGATAACATTTTTTTTGAGATAAATGGAATTTTAGATCTAATAATGGAGAATAAAATAATTATTTTATGGGTTTCTTCCTTTTTATGATTGAGAAACAAAGTATTTCAAAGACATTACGACCCACAAACATTGGGTTTTGTTTATTGGGTGTTTATATTAAAAATTATGTAATATTTAGAATAAATTTATTGGTTCAATATAAATATATAAAAAAATATAACATAAAAACCCAAAGTCATTTTTCAGTTTTGATAGTTTATCTGGAATACCATCGGAAGAGTGCTTAATGTGTTAAGAAAATGAGGTTGTCTAAAAAATTATATAACAATTAACCAATTTTTTAGTATTATTTTTTCTATAAATCTATAATAATTATTCCAAACATTGTGATGAAATATGATTAATATATAACTTATTATTATATTATATTATATTTATTATCTACCTTTAATCCACCTCCTCATTTCATGAATTAGGAAATGAATCCATTATTCTAGTGTATGGAGGACTGCTTCCTCATGAAACAATGTAATTACTTTTCCATCATATCCTCTTATGAATGGTTATAATGAAAAATTTAATGTCTATATGATTATATTTATTACATACTTTACATAATTACAATAATGGTAATATACTATATCATTTAATTTTATACCAATCTATGAATTGAATGAGAAGAAAATTTCACTCATGCGTACATGTAGATTAAAACCTCTTAACTTCGACATGATGCGTTTTTAATCACCATATCACATGGATCATATAAATATACATGTATTAATAAATACCCATTATAAAATAATCATTCTATAAATCAGAAATGGTACTTATCTTTTTACCACAATTTCATTGAAAAATGGGATCCTTATTCATGCATATATACATACTATTATCTCCATGTTGTAATGTAATTAATTTGTCAATATCACCATAAAAATATAGTTATTAAAGAATAATAAATGTTTAATAATGATAATTGTGCCATTATTATTATTATTATTATTATTATGGTTCTTATGAAATAATTACCTCTTTGAACATGCTCACCATACTATAATAATTTATAAACTATGAACAGAACATCCTCAAAACGGTCGACATGGATATTATCAATTAATTAATATATTATATTTCATAAATAAAGTTAGTTAATAGTTAAATGATAAATTATAAATACTCTAAAATTTTATTCACCCTGTAAATATTTAATATATATATATTATTCAGGAATATAATGAATGTCCGTGGCATGTCAGGGTGTTAGGTAAGGGGGTTATTTACTTAATTTTCATTATTTGGGTTATTATTCTTCATAGTTACTATTTTATGATATGATCAAGGGTGAAATGTTATCTGATTTTATTAATTTTTATTTCCACTTTTTTCAGGGTTTTAAAATTGTTAAATATAATCACATAATTTAATAATTATATCATCAATGGTATGATATTGGTAAGGATTATATTTCTAAATATTTCTTCTTTGTGGAATATCTTGTAATATACACACATATTACATTATAAAGTTTATATGCTATCTATTAATATATTACATCATCAACTAATAATTTCTCATGTTATTAAATCTTCCTTTTAGGATATCAACATCATTATATGTTGACTATAATGTTATATAATTTTAATGGGTTTAAAGTTATCAATTTAGATTCATAGTGACACAACTCATGTTATGTACCATATTTTATTTTAAATAATGTTATTAATTAACAATAAAAATGTTTTAGGACATTATTTTCTCAAAATATGAGTTTTAGAAAGTCATGTTATGTTCCTAAATTTAATCACTTTTGATTTTGAAATTACCAAAGTTTCAAGGTTTTCTTATCTCAAACATCATTATTTAAGAACTTTTTTATTGATGCCCCAATATTTATTTTTATATTACAAAAAATGACTACTGAAATATAATATGATGACTACTTTAACCATCATGTTATTTTATGATACCTCTTATTATATTTTTCTTCAAATTTTTATTGGGTTCAAAAGGATTTAAAGTGTTCTTCATTAAAAATAATCTTTTAATTTTTTTAATATATATATAACCGAAATCATTGCAAATGATCGTAATCATTTTCCTAAAATGGTCATTTCAAGAGACAATTTATTTCCTAAAGTAATTTTCCATAATATTTGGGCTTATTTTAAAAGGATTTCATAGCAGTTTTCATAATTTTTTCAAAATCCTCACTTTTAAAGTCTATTTTCATCATTAGAAAAAAAATATTTCTAAAATTATAAAATTAATGGAATTTCCCTTCATCATGACAATTATTATAATTTATTGTTCCATTTTAGGAAACCATGTTTAATTAAATTCAAATATTTAACTTATTATTTATGATGTATTTATTGTATATTGATAAAAAGAAAATGATATTTTACCTAGATGTAAATTAAATATATTAATTGTTCTTTAAAATTAATATTTTAACTATTTGAACATCTATTATTATTGTTTTATGATCTATTTGGGTAATATTTATTTGATACCATCCTTATTATTTATCATTATGGATTATTATTATTATAAATATATTTTCATGTACGGGGTGTCTTTTATATAGTTTAATCATGTTATGAAAATGAATAAGTTGTTTCTAATATCTTTATTATGAGATAAATTCTCTATGTAATTATAAGGACCTGGGCATTAAACATTACATAATACTAAATAAAATGAATATTTCACATTGAGGATATTTTTAGGATTAGAGTTTTGGATAATTAGGCCATGACTATAAAATTTCATTTCAAATACAATGTAGACACTTCTACTCAGATTCCGTTTTTTTCACAAAACAAGATCTCTTGAAAAAAAGTCATGTCTAGTTCCATGTTTAAGACAACATGAATATTCCTTGATCCCATCCTTGAACCGATTCCACATTATGTCTTCTTAAAAACATTTCAATAACTAGGGATGAGCAGAAAAGGATTAGTGAGGTATACACAAAGAAGGAAAACTGTTAGTTTTTCAAAACAATAAATAATCCATGAATACATTAACATAGGTAATAATTTTCACCTTTATGAAGTATTAAATACTATTCACTAAATAAAATATAACTACTTACCCTAATGTAGCCAAAATAATACCCATATAATGAACACATAACATATAAAGGTAACTTGGGAGATAAACTTATTTAAATGGAATTACTATATAGTTGACTTCCACACATATCACTAATTAGAATAGCCATACGTCCGACTTCCATAATCAATGCATTGGATGTTATAACATAACCACTCGTCCTGGCATTCAAGGCACCACATAAATATATTGACAAAACAAATCCATTATCAAAACCATTTTCAATACCAAAATACATAAAAGAATATAGGGTATTTATTTTCTTTAAAAAACATTACAAATTTTTAAGGAAGCAAAAGAACAAATAATACTCACAGCGGAGGAATGGACATTGTCACCACTTACATTTAAAGAATAATTCCTTTTTTTAATTTAGTAAAATGATTTCTAAAAAGTGATTCCTTTTTTAAATTCAACGGTGTTTATAAAACATATAAAAGAAAGTCATGTATTAAAACATAATATGCCTCAATGAAAGGAGATTGAGACGACGTCCCTAACAATGATCATTTTTTAAATAAAATAGATATCTTATGTGTATTCATTATAATCTCACATAAAAACTATAAATACATGATAAGATATAATAACTCATTTATCACATAATCAAAAAATGACTTAAATAATGAAGATAAGTTCATTGAAAAGAATGGGAATTTGGATAAAAAGATCATTTACCTTGTGTCTGACGTGACCCATTAATTCTTTAATCTCCTAAATAATAAACTAATGTTAATTTATACTTACTTAAGAACCTTTTTAAAGTTTATTATTCCATTTATATCACTTAATATCATGTTATAAATAATATATTATCATTCAAATTAATAATGGTCTTTTTATAGATATTTGGTACATGAATCAAAAATGAACACCTTACATTTACAAGTTGTCCATGTGGTCAATATTCCATTATATCCAAAATGATATTCATGATTTAGATATCATATATATCATATATATCCATTATATTCATTTATTTATAATAGTACATAACATTTTAAGGTAATAAATGAAATGCACCGTTCATGGAGACGGTAAGCCGTACGTACGCATGAATGCTACTTTAATTTCTATTTCTTATTTTAATGGAATTAAAACATAATGATAAATAGGTATATTAAAATTCCAGTATAATATCATATATAATATTTTTAACTCTATCCTTTATAATTCTTACATATGGAATTAACGAGTCATATCACTTTGAGGGGCGGTAGTCCTCACTTCCACAAATGTAATTATCGAGTTTTCCCATAATGGATACCATAAAGGTATGGTATAAATGGAAAATACAAAAGCATAATGAAATAAAAAACATAATATATATATTATATGTAAAAACAGTTTCATCATAATGTCCACCATGATTGGTGGTAAGAGATAATAGAACAATCATTATCTCATGAGGCGTTAGTTTTCCATCCATAGAAATAGTATGTTCTTCACCCAGTAGATTGAGTTTTGTGTAAGTATAGTTTGAGTAATTCTCATTAAAACAACCTCGTATATTGATGACAATTTTTTTTCTATAAAAGAGAGAAATAAAAAGAGTTTAGGGGTTGGAGAAGTAAAATAAGAAATGATGTTTAGAGAAACCATTACCTTTAGTCTGGGTAACTACCTTTGGTTGGAACCAAAATAACTTATTGAAGTCCCTTATGCCTATGGAAAGTCTCTAGGAGGAGTATAGGTATGTAGGGATCTTAATTGGGCAGAGTTTCAATGAGCGTAAAGGTTTGAGAGGTCTGAGGAATTGGTTAGAAGTTGTCTCCTTTTATAAGGGAGAGGAGGGGGTCTTTAGGAATGTGTGATAATATTATTTTATTATATAATGATATTCAGCTTATAAAGGCCCAAAAACCAATAACGTCTAATATAAGATGACTTGTTATCGAAATAAAATCATCCAATAAGAATTTGTCATGTTTTTTATGTTATTTTAATATTTATAATCTTATTTATTTAAATGATTTATTAATGAAGTAAATACTGCATATTTATTGTGTCATTAATATTTTAATTTATTAGATGTATATAAAATATATAAAAAATATCATGATGTATGAAATATTTTTATCTTTACAATTAATGTTTATAGTGAAAAATATTACTTATTTAGCACCACAAGAAATTAATTTACTAAACGCTTTTTGTTTTTGTCATTTTGCCTTTACTTTAAATTAACTAATCTAAAGTGTCATTATAATTCATAAGTAGCTCCATGTGGTCCCAAAAATGACCCAAGGATTACCAGGGTCGTCCACTACACATCCAATAAGGTAGGTTGAGTGTTAAGGTAATTATGAATTATTATAATATTCTTTTTACCTTTTATTACCCTATTTTCCATTAACCGCGGTAAATTAATGTTAAAAGTTATTATTCACCAAAAATTATTTTAATCTTATTAAACTATATTTTCCTTAATAATAACAACCATGTATACAGGATTTTAAAAATTCAATTCCCAGAAGTGGTAAAATATCATTAAAATGAGAAGGTCAATTTTTTTAACTATTACTAAGTTGTTTCACTATTCATTAAAATTTGATGCTTTTCAGAAAAATACCAAAAATTAAGCCTGAGGGATATTTGAAATTCTGAATTTAAAAATGATGTCTATTTTGAAAAATTCAAAATATAAAAGTTTCATTAATTAATTTAAAACTAATTCCCATTTTCAAAACAAATTGAGTGTTTTTAAGTAACAATAATAATCAAATGATTGACACTTGTTTATGTTCACTTTCAAAGTGAAATTAATTTCAATGAACAAAAATGGATTAAATGGTAAAAATATATTCTAATGACACTTTAATCCCAATTAAAAAGATAATATATCCATTTAAATATATTATATTAAAACATAGTATTGAATTAAAATATAATATTTTTCAATATTCATTAAAAATGAACTTTATCAGAAAATTTCTAAAATTTTACACAATTTAAAATTTGATGTCTCTATTATAAAGAAGGATTTTATATGTTCAAATAGTATTTATTAGTGTGTCCTAATCAAAATTTAAATATGGTTCTCCATTAAAAGGTGGTAAATTGACCTTTTAATGTAAATTATGCTTAAAACTCGATTCATTCACATTTTAAGCCTCTAACTTTTGTTTGATAAAAGTAAATACATCTAACTAACATGTATAATCATATTCTAGTTATTTTTGTTCATTCCTAAAAATAAAATGACTAGGAGTTAAAATTAATTTAAAATAATAATAATATATTATTAGTGTGAAATGTAAGATTTCAAAGAAACCCATTGTTTCTTATCATGTATCCTATAGAACATAGCATCCATTTTAAAGTAAATTTAATATTTAATTCAAAAATATTACTAAATATGAAAATATATTACTCTTCATTTACCTGGGATGTTACATCCTTCCCCCCTTTTGGAAAGTGTGTCCTCACAATTTTATTCACTTATAAAATAAGTGGGGGTATTTATCCTTCATAACATTTTCAGATTACCACATTGTCTCTTTAAGAATATGGGTTTTCCATAAATCCTTTACATGGTGGATTATCTTATTTCTCAACACTTTCTCTCTAAAATCATGAATCTGGACTTGATATCCCTCATAAGAGAGATTCTCTTCCAACTAAACTACCTCTAGGCTCAAAACATGGGATAGATCAGGCATAAACTTTCTCTAAATCAAAATATGAAAACATTGTGTACCTGCGATAAACATGGAGGTAATGACACTCTGTATGCAACTGATAATACTTTATCTAGGATTTCATATGGTCCAACGAACCTCATACTCAACTTTCCCTTCTTACCAAAACACATTGCACTTTTCCAAGGAGAAACTTCGAGAAAGACATGATCACCTACCTCAAAAGAATATCCTTCCTCTGGTTATCCTCATATCATTTCTTCCTGCTCTGAGGTATTATTATGTGCTTTTAAGTAAACTAATCATTCTATGATATCTCTTCTACCAATTCTAGTCCCATCAGATTCCTTTCACCAACTTCATCCCAAAAAGTTGGAGATTGACAACACCTTCCATATAATTCCCCATATGGAGCCATCTGTATACTAGAATGAAAACTGTTATTATAAGAAAATTCAACCAAAGAAATATGTTGGTCCCATATTCCCTAGTAATCTACTGAACAAGCATGTAGCATATCCTCTAAGGTCTAAATTGTTCATTATGACTGTCTATCTGATTGAGGTTGCAAATATGTACTAAAATTTAATTCATTACCCAATAACTTCTGAAGGTCATTCTAAAAGTTAGAAGTATTCATGGGATCACGATCAGGTACAATGGAGAGGGGAACACTATGAAATCTGAATTTCTCTTTAAAATACAACCGAACAGGTTGATCTAGAGACAATGTATCTCAAATAGTAAGGAAATGAGCAGATTTGGTCAATCAATAAACTATAACCCAGATTGCTTTTTTTACATCGATTTGTCTTTGGTAATACCACAACAATGTCCATGGATATATTATCCCATTTCCACTCTGGCACCGGTAAAGACTTAATAATACCTTTCGGTAACATTCGCTCTACTTTAAACTACTGACAAGTCAAAAACTTCACAATATAATCTGTAATATCTCTTTTCATTTCATCCCACTAGTAATACTTCTGAAGATCTCGATACATCTTAGTGCTACTAGGATGGACTAAAAACAAGGAACTATGAGCTTCACATAACAACTCATTCTTCAACTGTGAATCATAAAAAATTCATAATCCCTTACTAAATCTCAAAACACAACCATTATCAATCGTAAAATCAGGAATCCTACACTTCTGAACCTACTCTACCTTCTTCTGAAACTCATTGTCTTATTTCTGTGCTTGCTTTATTCTGTCTAATAGAGATGATTTCACTAACACCTGACACAAAACAGAAGAATTTCTTACACCAACAACTTCTATGAAAAATTTTATCAAACAATAACCAATGGATCTTGTTCTAAGCGTAACATAGTTAATGAAGCATTACTTTTTCAACTAAAAGCATCAACCACTTTATTTTCTTTACCCTAAATGGTAATGGATCATGCAATCATAATCCTAGATTAATTCCAACCATCTCTTTTGTCTCATGTTCAATTATTTCTGAGTGAATATATACTTAAATCTATTGTGATCAGTATATATATCACACTTTAATCCATTAAAATTATGCCTCCAAATATTTAAATGAAAAACAATAACAGATAATTCCAAATCATGTGTAGGGTAATTTAACTCATGAGGTTCAACTAACGTGAAGCATAAGCAATTACCTGATCATTCTTCATAATGACACATCAAGTCTGTTGAATTAGGAATCACTGTGAATAACAAACTCACCATTTCTGGAAGGCAGTGCCAAAACTGAAGCATTCACAAATCTTCATTTCAATTCCTGAAAACAATCATCAAATTCTTTTGTCCAGATGAAGATTACACCTTTTCGAGTTAACTTAGTCATTAGACTAGATAACCATGAAAAATTCTCAAAAAACCTCTGGTAATAACCTTCCAAACCAAGAAGACTACGGATCTCAGTTATATTTGTGTGTCTAGGCCATTATTCAACAACTTTTGTTTTATCAAGATCAATCGTTATGCCATTTTTTGAAACAATGTGACCAAGGAAAGAATTTTTTTTGCAACCAAAACTCAAACTCGCTGAATTTCTCATGCAGTTGATTTTATTTTATTTTTTTGAATGACAACCCTTAAATGAATTTCATGTTCCTATTTACATTTGGAATAAACCAAAATATCACCAATGAACACAACCACAGACTTATCCAAGAACTCACAGAAAAATCTATTCATAAGTTCCATGAATATTGTAGGTTCATTGGTTAAACCAAAAGGCATAACTAAAAATTCATAATGGCCATATCTAGTATGAAATGTGGTCTTCAGAATGTCTGCCTCCTTTACATTCAACTAATGGTACCCTGACCTAACATCAATATTTGAAAATTACTGAGCTCCCTAGTACTGATCAAACAAATCATCGATATGATTCAAAGGAAACTTGTTCGTAACATTGATGTTATTCAATGCTCTATAATCAATGAAAAAGTCTCATTAAACCATCATTCTTTTTAACAAATAATACAGTAGCACACCATGGTGATGTTCTAGGTTGAATGAAACCATTATCTAATAACACCTACAATTGCTTCTTTAACTCTAAAAGTTCAATTTGAGCCATTCGATAAGGGGGTTTTGAAATTGTCTTAGCATCAGGAACTAGGAAAACAGTAAATTCAACTTCCCAATCTAGTATAATATTAGGAATATCGTCTGGAAAAACATCAAGATACTCATTTACCATTGGCACATCATTAATCATAACACATTCTTTATTTTCAACAATATGAGCATGGTAACATTCATTTCTATCTTTTACTAGTTTCTCAGCTTCCTGATATGTTATCAAATGAAAGAGTTCATTCTTCTACAAAAACAATAAATCTTTATGAAATGAATCCTCTTTATCACTACAGTCAATCTTAGCATGAAAAAAAGATAGAAAATACATGCCCAAAATTACATCAAACTCTACTAAAGGAAAACAATAAGTTTTGCAGGTAGATACTTCCTACATACAAGGACAATACAGTTCTTATATTTTCTTTTTGTCTCATCATTTCCGCCAGGTTTTTTTTTATAATATTGGTATTCATATATTGAGATGTAATACCGAATTTATTAGAAAAGTTATAGTAAATTAAATAGTGTGTAGACCCATTATTAAAAAACACATTGGCATAATCTAAACAAGAAGACAGTGTACCTGATACTATGTCATTTGATAGGCCAACATCTTCTGAAGTAGTTTCAAAAGATTTTACCACCCCTTTCTGCTTGTAGACTGCTTACTTTCCCATAGTTGAGTTCTTTGATGGACACTCAATTTCATAATGACCCATTTCATTACACTTAAAACATCTTACTGATGGCTTTTCAATTCCTTCTTGTTCATATTTTTTAGAGTTACGAGCAATATGACCAAACTTACCACACTGAAAGCACTTTCCAGACATTGATAAACATATTCTAGGATTCTTTTTAACACACTTCTCAGAAGTTGGATATTTAATTTTCTTACCTCCAAGATTCTTTGATGAATTCCTTCCCTTTTCATGCCAACTGGACCACTTATTCTGCAATTTGTCAATGAACACCTAATCATTGACAAACTCCATTTCCTCCTTCTCTGTAATTCGAACAAGTTTTTTATATATTCTGAACTCATGAGAGGCTAATGCTCTTCAAAATCATGGCATCTATCCTGAGTAAAATTTATTTATCTTACTATCGATATCTCGGATGAAATTTGGTGAATACCTTGCCAGTCGAGTGAAATTTCCATCATAAACAGCCACTTAGACATCATCCTTCTTCAATTCTAGGAATTGTTTTTCCATTCAAAGACGAACCACCCTAGAAAAATATTTCTTCATAAATATACCTTTTAATTCATCCTAATCAAGAGAATCAATCTCGTCACTATCCCTAATATTTTTCACAATTGAACACCACTGAACAGCTTCACCGTCAAAACGGTAAACATCAAGACTAAACTTTTGATAAATTAAATAACCAATGACATCGAAAATCATTTCCAGTGCTTTAATCCACCATTCTGCTAGCACATTGTCTGATGATCCTCTGAATTATGGGGGGTGTTGCCTCATAAAATGATAAACTACTGAAATGTTCATCTAAGGTTGATCTGGAAGATCTTGTGCATGGATACCACCACCATTTATAGCTTCAGTCATCAGTGACATCACGACAACAAATTGTTTAGTTCTAGTTCTGACCATCTCAGGGTTCTGATTTGGAAGGTTGAGTACCTCCTGATGTCATCCCAATATAGCTGCCATATTTCCTCTACAGAAAACTATTATAAACAAAAAAAATATCTTAGGTGAAGCAACATGGTAATCTGTAAAAGCTATATCATTTAAATATTACCATAAATTAATTTGGGGATATTAATTTAACAATACCCTAAACTCCTAAATTTATCTAAACTGACCTCTGATACCAACTATAAGGACCTGACCTTAAAATATTACATAATATTGAATTAAACGAATAATTAATATTTATGATCATTTCAGGTTTAGAATTTTAGAGAATTAGGCCATGACTATTAAAATTCATATCAAATACAATGTAGACACTTCTATTCAGTTTCCATTTTCTTCACAAAATAAGAACTCTTGAAAAAAAAGTCATGTATACTTCCTATTTAAGACAACATGGCTTTTCCATGATCCCATCCTTGACCATATTCCTTATCATGTCCTGTGAGAAACATTTAAAAAACATGGGATGAGCATAAAAAAGTTCAGTAAGTGATACAAAAAGAAGTAAAACTATTAGTTTTTCAAAACAACAATTAAACCATGAATAATTTAACAAAATTAATACTTTTCACCTTTATAAAGTATTAAATAATCATCACTGAATAAAAGATCACTACATAACCTGTCATAACCAAAAGATTACCCATATAAAGAAAATATAACATATAACGGTAACATGGGACATAAACATACTTAAATGGAATAACCATACGGTCGACTTACACACACATCACTAATTGGAATATCCATATTGCTGAATTCGATACCCAATGCATTGGAGGTTATAACTTAAATACATGTCCTGGTATTCACGGGACCACCTGTCGTTTGGTTTATCACGTAACCACCTGTTAAATGTCCATGTACCATTAAAAAATCATAACACATAAAAAAATATAATGAATGAAAACATTTCCACATTTTAATTAAAATATATCACTTAAATATATTGAAATAAAAAATCCATTATCAAAACCATTTTCAATACCAAAATACATAAAAAATATAGTACTTATTTTCCTTAAAAAACATTACGGCTTGTTAACGAAGCCATAAAACAAATAATACTCATGTCGGAAGAAAGGTTGTTGTCACCAATTACATTAAAATAATCATTTCTTTTTTTTTGTTTAGTAAAACACTTTGTAGAAAAAGATTCCCATTGAAAATTCAAGGGTGTTTATACAGATTATAAAAGAATGTCATGTATTAAAACATAATATGCCTCAATGAATGTATATTTAAATGAAGTCCCTTACAAAGATCATTTTGTAAATAAAATATATCACTTATTTGTATTAACTATAAGCTCACATAAAAATGTATAAATACATGATACGATATAAAAATTCATTTATCATATAATCAAATAATGACATAAATAAGAAAGATAAGTTCAACCCAAAGAATGGGAATTAGGTTAAGAAGTTCCCTTACCTCATGTCTGACTTGTCCCATTTGTTCTTTAATCTCCTGAATAATATACTGAATTTGATTTATACTTGCTTAAGTACCTTTTTTCATTTTTATTATTCCTTTTATATCACATAATATTATTTTATAAACATTATGTAATCATTCAAGTTAATAATGGTCGCTCTGTTGATATTTGGTACATGAGTAAAAAATGAACAACTTATATTTAAAAGTTTCCCATGTGGTAAATAGTAAATTATATCCAGAATTGTATTCATGATTTAGATATCATATATATCATATATATCTAATATATTCGTGTATATATAATATTATATAACATTTGAAGGTACGAAATGAAATGCACCGTTCATGGAGACGGTTAGTCATTTGTACGCATGAACGCAACTTTCATTTTCATTTCTTATTTTAATAGAATTAAAACATAATGACACATAGGAATACAATAATTCCATTATAAAATAATATATAATATCATTAACTCCATCCTTTATATGTCCAACATATGGCATTAAAGATTCATATCCCTTTGAGGGGGCGTTAGTCCGCACTTCCTCAAATGAAATTATCACGTTTACCCATAATGGAAACCATAAATATATGATATAAATGGAAAACACGGAAGCATAAAGAAAACAAAAACATAATATATATATCATATATAGGTACGGTGTCATCATAATGGCCACCATTATAGGTGGTGGGAGATAATCGAACAATCATCATCTCATGAGGCTTTAGTTTTCCATCCACAAAAACAGTACGTTCTTCACCCATTAGATAGAGGTGGGTGTAAGTGTAGTTTGAATCCTTCTCATAAAAACATCCTAGTTTATATAGGATATTGTTTCTTCTATAAATGAATGAAATAAAAAAATTAGGGGTTGGATAAGTAAATTAAAAGAAATTAAGTTATGAGAAACCATTACCATTAATTTGGGTAACTTCCTATGGGTTGAACCAAAAGGACTTCTTGAAGTGCCTTCTACCTTAGAAAAGGCTTCTTGGAGGTGGATAGGGATGTAGGGAGATTAATTGGGAAGCGTTTGATGAGCCTAAAGGCTTCAATGGTGTGAGTAATTGGTTATAAGTGGTCTCTTTTTATAAGAGATAGGATGGGCTCTTTAGGAATGTGTGATAATATTATTGTATTATATAATGATATTTGGTTTATAAATATCAAAAAACCAACAATGTCGAAGATAAGATTACTCATGGTTGAAATAAAATCATCCTATAATAATTGGACAAGTTTTAGATGTTATTTTAATATTTATAATCTTATTTACATAAATGATTTATTAATGAGGTAAATACAGCATCATTATTATGTCATAAATAATTTAATTTATTCGATATCTAAAAAATATAAGAAAAATACCATGATGTAGGAAATAGTTTAATATTTTTAATGAATATTTATTGTAAAAAATATTACTTATAGAACACCATATGAAAATAAATTTACTATTTTTTTTGGTTTTTGTCATTTTTTCCATTACTTTAAATTAACTAATCTAATGTGTCATTATCAATCATAAGTGGTTCCATGGTGTCCCAAAATAGACCTTAGGATGACCATGGTCGTACATTACTCATCCAATAAGGTTATGAAATGTGTTAAGGTAATTTTGAATTATTATAATATTCTTTTTACCTTGAATTACCGTATTCATCTTTAACTGCGATAAATAATAGTTAAAATTTACTATTTAGGAAAAAAGATTTCATCTTATTGAACCAAATTTTACTAACTAATAACAATGATGTATGTATGATTTTTGAAATTAAATTCACAAAATTGGTAAAATTTTATTTAAATGAAAATGTCCATTTTTTTAACTACTACTAAGTGCTTTAACTATTCATCAAAAATTGAAGATTTTCAGAAAAATACCAAAAAATCAACCTAATGTATATTTGATATTCCAAATTCAAAAATGATTTCTATCTTAAAAATTTAAAAACAAAGTATTTTAATTAATTAATTTAAAATTAAATCCTGTTGTGAAAAAAATTGTGTGTTTTTGAGAAACAATAATTATCAAAAGAATGACACTTGTTTTTGTCCTCTTTCAAAGTGAAATTAATAGCAATGACCAAAATTGGATTAAATTGTAAAAATATATTCTAATAAAAAATTAAAACCAATTAAAAGATAATATATCCGTATGAATAAATTAGATTAAAACACAGTTTTGAATTAAAATACAATATTTTTCACTATTCATTATAAAATGAACTTTATCAGATAATTTCCAAAAATTTACACAAAGTAAATTTTGAAGTCCCTATTCTAAAGAAGGATTTTATTTTTTCAAATTGTATTTATTAAAGTTAACAAAACTATATTTCAATTTGGTTCACCATTAAAAAGTGGTAAATCGAACTTTAAATGTAGATTATGCTTAACATTAGATTCATTCACATTTTAAGCCTCTATCTTTTATTGGACAAAAGTAAATCCATAAAACAAACATGTATAATCATATTGTAGTTAGTTTTGTTCATTCCCGCAAATAAAACAGCTTGGAGTTATAATTCATTTTAAATAATAATATTATATTATTAGTGTGAAACGTATGATTTCAAAGAAAAATGTTGTTGCGTATTGGGTACGCTATCGAACATAGCAACACTTTTAAAGTAAAATTCATATTTAATTCACAAATATTAATAAATACGAAAATATCTTATTCTTCATTTACCTGGGATGTTACAATACTTTTTAAATGTTATATATTTTTTGGAAATTAGTTTTCATGATAGGTGAGCTCAATATATATCAACATTTCATTGGGTAATTATATTCTTCTATGATGAATTATTTGCTAATTAACAGAGTATTCTAGTCCATATGTAAGGTTAATTATAAGGGTTCTATAAAGATAATGTTCTAAGATACATGAATAGTTTTTCATTTATTTGTATATGTAATAATGGATCCTTTTCTCAATGATTAGTTTCACATGCATCGTGACTATTTATTTATATGAATCCAGTATTATGATAAAGCATTATGTCATGTGTCTTGTTTTATAATACATATTATTATGGGTAATAACTCTCTTATATTATTTTCATGATATTTTACTGTTTCATCACACCTTTATTTTAATATTATTTACAATAATTAAATTCAATTTTTAATTCTCATGTTTAATCTTTATAAGAATTTCAGATCATCCATATTTTTTTCTTCTATTTTCCATTGTTATAAAGATTCATATTTATAAGATCCCATTTTTCTAAGTATTCCCATCTAGGAATTTTTCATTAAAGAAATTACATTTATGTTTGAATTTTTCTTTAAACCATGGTTCATGATTCATGTTCACAGAAAGAGAGTTGTTATCTATAAAATGATTAACTGTTTAGGGATGAATTTTTTTTAAATTTTTTTATTCTAGGATTAAACTTGTTAAATCCTCCATTTACTGTCATTCATGAGTTTATAAGGCACATGTAACATTCCAATACCGATTTGAAATGTATTATTTAAACATTTACATGGTTTCTTCCTTTTCATTGACTGTGTAGGGTAGATAATTAATTGGTATTATGCATATAATGGTGAATCTGGATATTTTTTGGTCTCTTAGGTTTATCTATCTTTTTCTATAGGATTTTAAGTGTTACACGACATGTAATTGTGTTAGATATGTGTAATGTATTTTGTAGGCAATCCATGAATGGATTCACACTCTGAAGGTTACACTTAATGGATATAATTTACATTTAATGAGTTATTTAATGAATTCATTTTAATTCAAGGTGATTCATTTTCCAGTGGTTACGAAATTTAATGGTTTCACAATGTATATGGGTAATACACGTTGTGTAATACCCTGACTATGTTTGTTTAATTGGGTATCACGATTGAGATCTCTTTTATCATTTATATAAATTTAATATCCCTCAACACAATTCCTTCCCCATGCGATCTTGAAGCTCTCCAACCCTTCTAAACCCTCTTTTTTGGCGTTCGATTATTTTTGAGCTTGCGGTGGGATTCCATGGTAACTATTCTCCCAGGTTATCTGGGTTTTTTTATCCTCCTTTGAAATTTAAATATATGATCCTAAAATTAGTTTATCTATGTTCTATTGTGTTATATCTTGCCTATATGTCGTGATTTGAGGTCTTATATACCTTCATTAACGTTGACAGGTGCCATTGAGAGAGCTGTTTTTTTAGAAAAGGGTAGGTAGTATCGTACTATTTAGAAAAATAAATTAACCTTAAAATGATTGATTTATTCCAATTTTATATTTGATTTAAATTTCTCAAACATTCATATAGTTTATTTGTTAAAAAACTAAAATTCTAGTTATTTGTGAGATTTGAAACAATTTTAGAATGGAAATTTTGAAAAACATCCTAATTCCATTGGATAGTGATTTTTTATGGATTTTGGTTGATTTAAATTGATCGAAATGATTTAAATTAAATTTTTAAATTTAATTGTCGATATGAATTTCTAAAATTGATAAAATTGGTTTTGAATGGATTTCAATATTATGAAAATGGGTTTAAAATGTTTTGATAGATATCCAATTGTTTTATCTTGTTAAAGATGCATGTTTTTTAAATAATACCCATTTTGGTTTTAAATTAAAAAATTAAAATTGAAATGTAATAATGGTATTTAACTATATTTTAATCCTTCTTTAAATAAATTTACCATCATTGTTTATTCAATAGAACATGTAATCCAAAGGTTGTTGGTGAGTTATTTGGACACACTCAACATTATTACAACATTCAAAAACATACATGCAGTGAGTCACATCCCCGATCGGTTCATGATGAGTCACCACTAGATAGTACTAGGGGGATGTGTTTGTAAACATATTAGTAAGATTACTTAGTGGGTTAGGAGTTCAATAGGTGTAAGTATTATCAATCCTAATTAGAAGATGACCACGTTGCACCACTATTTTATATTTGAGATATAAATGTATAAAAATATTATTTAAACTTCTTTATGTTCCATCCATATTTATATAAACAATTTTACATAATTGTTTTATTTAATCCATTGGTTTTGAAATATTCCATCACTTATAAATCATTTCCCAATGTATTTTTCCATGATTTTAATTTTATAGCATTATTTGATTAAATATTCTTCAAAATTCTGAGCCTATTTATTTTAAATTTGAAATCATTATTTTGGTTGGTTTATTATTAGAATTAATTAAAGAATTTGTGTTGAAAGACTACTGAGTTATTTAGATAACACCATACTACTGTCTTCATTTTTTTGTAGATTACCTTCTTACATGGCCAGAAAAGGGAAAAAGATATCTTATAGGTTGATCTAGTAGTTGATCGTTGAACATGGTGAGTTTTATCCTTAGGGAAATTAGGGTGTTTTACCTATTTTAGTAAAAGGGTTTTATAACATTGGGATTTTATGCCTAGTTTTACTCTAGTACATTAGTCCCAATAGAGATTTAATTTTTTCATATTTCCTTGTTTATTTTTCTTCAACTATGTTTTGTGGAATATTACATCCCAATTATAGGTTGTATGATGCATGGTGACAGTTTCCAACTCATGGGGATCAAGAACACACTTTATGATATATCAGGGCTAGCTTGGTTATCAAGTAACCAGGGTACCTGGGATAGTTCATGGAAAAATTGTATAATAAGATATTTTTGAGCTTTTTTATTAAGGTTAGTATGCAATTTTTATATCTTGTTGGGACATAATATGTAGTACAATTTTGTTCACGGTTATCCCTCACTAAAATGAACCTTATATCGTGAGGGGTGGTTATAAATGTAAATATTATTGATTTGTATTAGTTATTTCCCTATTCTAATTTTGATGGAGTGTAATCTAAATATTGTTGTTCCATATGTTTGGAATAATTTCCCTCATTTCCCAGTTTGAGTGTTAATGTAATGTATTATTTTTTGTTTGCAGATGTTGTATAGAATCATGCCACCAAGAATATATGAAAATTGATCCCAAGAGGAAGCTACTACTAAACCAAAGATAAAGAATCCTCCAATTGCCAAAAATTTAGTTGGGGTGATTATGCGCACTCTCCACAATATCGGACATGCACCACCTCCATTTCCAATTTAGGATTCATCTTTGGATCCTCATGGGGATATTATGTGAAATAATTGTCAAGATTTCTTTCACCAAAAGACACTATTTTTCAAAGGACCAACTAATTCTCAATATATTGATGAATGGTTAGGCCTGATAAACCAACTGTTTGAGTTCCTGGAGACACTAAATGTGATCAAGGTGAAGTGTCCCACCTTTTTGCTAGACAGACAAAGAAAAAGATGGTGGGACAAAATGTTGACGGAAAACAAATATGAGGGATTATCATTGAATGACTTCAAGGTTATTTTCACCAATAATTTAGATCTAAATTAAATGGTGTTGTATAAGGTTTTGAGTGTTTCAATCTTGATAAGGATGATTGAAACATGACTAAAACATCAAATCGTTTTGCTGAAATGGTATAATTTTCACAAGAGAATGTATCTAATGTGATTATGTAGGCTCTAAGGATCATGTTTGGACTTCGATTAGAAATTCATTGTTATGTATTCATTCAATATATACCTACTTAAGATGATTTTATAGATAGGAAAATGATGGTTTATATAGACCTAGATGGAATGTTAGGGTTATAGGGATTTCCTTATTCTCAAAGTGGAACATTTTTTCTTCAGGGGAAATAGACTCATGATGATTGTCATAAATATTTAGGATGGAATATTCCTTCCATAACTTTAACATTTCAAGGAATACATCCTTCTATTTTCTAACACTATGGTAAGATAGGACACTATATGAGTGTTTTCATTAAGGAAATCAAGAGATATATAACTTACTGACATTTAGGACACTTACAAAGCTTCTTCCATAACTTTTCTACTATGAAAAGTAGGATATGAACATTAACTCCTCCTAAAACCATGGGAAAATCATATGATGCACATATAAATGGTGTTTATCTAGAGGAATCTAGATTGGAGCTACTTTACATAGTAGAAGAGTCTCCAATACAAGTAATCACATGTCCAGAAACAGTGAGAGGTATCATTACTATAAAATCATCAATAGTGACTACTCTATTTCATAATGGTTTATGTAACTTGTTTATTTCAATCCATATTTATAATCTACATAATATTCTTATGGAGCTTTAGTCTTGTGCAATGGATATTACTACACCCTATCGTATGAAGAGAGACTACTGTCTCCATAGTCCTTATTCTGTATTCCCCCTTTTAGATGTCAATTTTTCTTCAATTTTATGGTTCTCAGAAAGAATTATATATACAAAATATTCAGGATGGAATGGTTAATTTCCAATAAATCATGGATTGATTGTTATATTTGGTTGGTCTACCTTATATCATCCAGTGGTGGGTCTCTTTTCATTCCAGGAAAATAGGACCCATGTTTTAGTAGAACATGACCTTCTTATCTAGATATAGAATGGGTGGTATCTATGTTTTCTTTTGATATGGTGAGTTAATATTTTATTAGTGATCTCCCTATATTCATCATAATGTTTTACAACATATTTCATTCTGATTCATATGGTTTCTCACCATTGAGGGAGGTTGAGTTTTCCATTTACTTAATGTTTGGTACTCAGCCTATTTAAAATCTCTTTTACCACAAGGATATATTTAAACTAGAAATGTTTAATTCCTAGTTGGAATGTCATCTAAACAATGGTTTTATATTCTTGAGAATTTCACATTGGGCAGTGTTAGTTATTTTCACCAAGAAAGATGATGGTTCTATTCACTTATTTTTTGATTATTGAAATATCATTAAAGTTATGGTAAAGAAAAAGTAAATGATTCTATTAATTGATGACATGGTTGATCATTTAATCTAGTTTAAGTGCATTTCCACGATCAAAAATCCATCTGGTTATCATCAGTTGAGGATAAACCAATTAGAAATTCATTAAACTACCTTTAAGAGAATGTACACCCATTATGAGTACCTTGTTATACCATTTGGTCTAAAAAATGATCTGATTGTTTTCATGGATCTAATGAATATGATTTCCCAGGAGTATATGGATACCTTTGTGGAATTCATTGTGGATGAAATCCTTTATCACTCCATGTCCAAGCTAGTTCATGTGTATCATTTGAGGATAACATTGATTCTGCAGAGAAATCACTAACTCGTTGACAATATTTTGATGTTTGATTTCAGGATTTCAGAAGTGAAATTATTGGGAAACATGGGGTATAAATAGAGTATATTAGCTTATCATGATAATGAAATCAATTTATGAATTGGGATCAACTTCTTATGGTCTTTTATATTGGAAGCATCATGGCCTTAGCTAGTTATTACCGTAGGTTCGTGAAGGAAATATTGAAGATCTCTTCCCTGATCACTTTTCTAACTATGAAGGGGTGATGTTTTAATAGAATTAGAAAGGTCTGAATTCTATTGTTGTGATGGAATTTGTTTTTACCACAATGTTGGTGTTGACTCTTCTAAATGAAAAACATGGCAATGTGGTGTTTGTTTAGGCATCAGTTTCACCCTTAGAATGCATTCTTATGCAAGGAGATCACTATGTAGTTTATTTATCTTTTCATCTTAGACCACATGAGAATAATTATCTTACTCATGAACTCAGACATTCGGCTTTGATGCAAACACATACGAGTTGGAGGCCCTATCATTGTGGAAAAAGTTGTATTGTTTACTTAGACAAAACAATCATGAGTTATATCTTCTCTAAAAAATATTTTACTCTCTCCCAGTGTCATTGTGTATAGTACATGGAATCTTTCTACATTGATATCCTTTATACCCCAAGGAAAGGGAATGTCATTTCAGATGTGTTGAGAAAAATAATCACACCTACGAAGTGAAATAATCTTCAGAAGAGAGGAATTTGAGGGCTCTCATAGCAGAATTGCATGTTGGCGTTCAGGAGAAATGGAATGATGTTTCTTTATATAGTATTCAGTTGATTTCTACTATTCTTGAGATGATTCTGTGGGATGAAGATATTTATGATGATTACCATAAAATTATATACAATCTTTATAGTGGGAATATAGTTTACTATTGATATTTCTCTAATTAGGTTGTTCTATTCTATCAAGAATGGATTCTAAAGGGTTGGAGAGGCCTTTAGGAGGCACTAAGATGTCAAATCCATTTTAGCATAACTTACCATCCACAATCAGATGGCTAGACCGAGAGAGCTATATAGATTCTTGATAATATGATTCACACTTTTGTTTTCTACGTGAGTGGGGTTTGGGATGATCACTTAGGTCTAGTTGTGTTTTATTATAAATATAGTTACCAATTGTGATCAGAGTGGAACCTTTTAAGGCATTTTATAAATGACCTTATAAATATACATTTTGTTGGTCAGAGATCGATGAAAGATCATTTGATGGACCAAGATTGTTTAATGATATGACATTAAAGATTCATTTAATTCATCATATAATGTTTACCACACAAATCCAGTAAAATTTTTATTCTGATTGTCATCATAGACATTAAGAGTTCTCATTTAGTGATCATTTTATTATGAATGTTTCCCTCTATTTTGTTCATCGATGGATTGGGAGGAACGAGAATATTGATCCTTGTTTTTTATGACCTTTTTGGTTTTTTTAATAGGTGGGGAATGTTTCATACCATTTATCACTTCCACTCTAGTTAATGTCTATACATAATGGGTTTAATATATCACAACTGAGAAAGAATCTCTCTGGTCCGTCTTAGGTTTTGAGATGATTTGATTTTGAGATTGAACCTGATTTATCTATAAATGAGTGGATAATTAAGATAGATGATTCTAAGACCATTTTAATATTTGGGATGATGATACCTTTGATTCATGTTCTATGTTATCCTTGTTACAATAATTATGAGATGTGGAAACATGAGAAACAGATGAGAGAGTAGTGGCCACATGTTTTTTTCATGCATGCTACATCATAGTCTTTCTGTGGAATTAATTTTTTTTAATTATGGGGAGGATGTAACATCATGTTAATGAGTAGAAATGTATTGCATTAAACTTGTTGTGGTTTTTATTTTTCATTGACTATGAAGGGTTGAGAATTAATTTGGAGGATTCCAATAATGGTGTAGTCAGATATTTTTTACAATATTAGATTTATCTGAAATTTTTAGTAGGCTAGTAGTGGGTTACAATACTTGTAAGTTGGTTACCCAACATGAAATGCTTTATATAGGTAGGTCATGAACGGATTAAAAATGTGAAGGTTACACATAATTACTATCCTTAACATTCCACGAGGTATTTAATGAATATATTTTAATTCAAGACAACACATTTTTTCAGCGTTTACGTAATTTAATGGGTTCATGACATGTTTCAGGATTACACATAGTCTAATACCATGATTGAATTTTTTTAAAATGGGTAGACCAGAAAAGATCTTTTTTATACTACACCTTAGTTACATTTTAAAATTTTTCATTCATGGATATTATGACTCCAAAGTTTCCAAATATTAAGGTACTTTATATCAATCACAATTCATTGAGTCATACATCATTGTTGAATTCCTATTTTATAATATATGGAAAAAATACATCAACTTTAACATATTATATTATTATTCAATCATTATTACATATATATTTAGTTTCAAGTTTAATTACTTCATCAAATTTCATTTTAATTAAGCATTACAAAATGAAAAATAATTTCATAACCCAATTAATTTTCATTGGCTTATATTAGTTCCTCAATGTTGTTAATATTCATAGATTATGTGGGTAATAAATTTTTTAATATATTGTTTTATTTCATATTTTTAAGGTGTAACTGCATTTGACACATATAATATATTTATTGATTTATTCACACATCAATTTTATGGTATTTTCATGGGTTTACATCACTATCTCATTTTGTTTGTGTTTTTTTATTGTTGAATTTAAATTATAAGAAATTATTGGATCATTTTTTAGTAAACCCTTTAATTTTTATCTTCTCAAGTTACTTATTCTATTATTCAATTAATAATTCACCTTTTCTATTATGTTTTATGAAAAATTATTTAGAAACTATTTAAAAAAACATTCACTTCTCTTTTTAGTCGGAGGACATCATTTCTTAAAAAACCATGTTTTCAAAAAAGGGTTTCCAAAATTTTATTAAAAATTAAAAATATTAATTTATTCAAGACATCATTACCTTTTCTCCCTTTTAATTTTTTTAAATGAATCATTTAATTGCTTTCAGAACAAGGACCATTTCGATCATTTTACTTTAGAAAAAAGGTTCATTTTACCTTATACTAAATGTATGAAATTAAATGTCTTTGTTTATTTGATGTTCCCTTTATAAGTTTAAAATTTTAATTTTTTAATAATTTCCTTTCAAAAAGTGAATTTTGAAGGAAAAGTATTTTTAAATTTTTTTTCAAACTAAAATAGGTATATTCATCAAGAACGATGTTAAAATATCTTTTTATTGTATTTGCATTCATCAATGACAACAACCCTTTATTTCTCTGCAATTGGTATATGTTGTATCAATACCATCCATATTCTTTCTCTGGATGGGTTGTGATTTATTTGACCGAGGAGAGTATTGACATTCAATTTCTTGATTCCTTTGTTAGTCCCCTATGAAATATTCAATTTCCCATGATCATTAGACATTTACTTTCTTCTATTTATCTATATCATTCTTCATGGATATGTTTGTTCCATAAAAAATATATCATTTTTACAAATGGTGATTACATTGACAATAATTTTATTTTTTTGGAAATATTGAAAAATTAATATCATTTATTGAATATATTTATTTGATAATAAATATTCTTTATTAATTGAATTGATTATTCAAAATGACGAATGATTTAGTAAGGTAGTTTTGGGTAGGTCATTGACATCATATATCCCCTCAATGCATTAATTGGTTGACATGAGAAATATAAGGTGTTAAAATTAAATCGGTTTTACCTATAATTTTAAGCCATATTATGAATGGTGTTGATATTATAGGTTCTTATAAGCCTCAAACAATAAATCCAAAACATTTACCATTGAAATCATTTATATATAGTATTTAATATTTTTGAGATTTTTACTTTGAAAAATTATATGGGCTCAATTCATTATCAGTTTATTGATTTAATAGATTTTTTTTTAGTTTCATACCAAGCCATATTTATTACACCTTATATAAGTTTTTAAATGGCATGTGATTTCATTTATTTAAATGTATATATTATATACACACAAACTTCTTAGTTATTTATTTTTTGGAATGTGTCATTAGTTATTACATTTGAATATTGAATACTCTCATTGATTAATTTTTCCATCTATTGTACTTACCTATACTATTCATTTTAGCCCACCCTTATTTTTTTCTATTTGTAGGATTCTATGATGTGTAATAAGAATGATATGAAGTTATACACTATAAGGAATAATGTTATTATCGAAAAAAATATTTCTTAATTGGAGTATTCATTCCTAAAACAATACTCATGTATGTATGTTGTTTACAATGACTGCTGATATATTATGTACGTTGTGATGTTATTTTCTTGTATATTATAACAATGTAATGGTAGAATGACACCAAATCTAGGATTGTGGTGATTCTTTATCTAAAGTTAACATCTTATAAATTTTAGTATCAACATTAGAGACTGGATTTAGAAAATTGAGATTATAGAACATAACCATATGATAGAATCTTATTTTTAGAATAGAAGAACATGTGCATTAATTAACTTAATAGTTATGAATACCATAATAGGATTATTATATTATGTTTTATCATAAGTTCATGAACTTAAATAAATCTTTTAGGATTTATGTAATGAGAATCTAGCAATAGTAAGGACATTTTTGTTAGAAGTTTAAGAAATGTATAACTATTAGTGAAAAAAATATTTGACGAATAATGATTATTCAATTTATGGTCACACATTTAATGTTATATATAGCTATTAAAGATAATATGGTTTGTAATTAAATTTAAATAATAGAAAAAAATTATTATTATACATTGTAAAAAGAAGTTGTATTGAAAACCCTAGTTAAAAGGATATTTAATGATTAAATTTCAAGGATATCTATAATAATTATTTTGTAAATAATATTAATATGGTCATGGAAAATGGAAACTTATATATTGGGTGAAACCTTATCTTGTCCAGAAAGGCCTCGAGACATGAACTCACAACTAAAGGAAAATAAGGGTTTAATGCCAACCAGTGACTTATACACTGTCCTAGAAAATATGTGATTTTTTTTAAATATTTTTATTTATAAATAATAATGATGAACCTATATTGATTCTTTGTAGATTTTTATAATACCAAAAATTTAATAGGGGAAATGTTTGAGAAAAATATTCAGACTTATCATACTTTTATAGGCCTTAGGATTTGTTAAAAGCATATTTTAGTGCCTTAGGCATCATTATTAATTTTTGGATGTCCATTTATTAAAGTAATGTGTGAAATAGAATGTATGTAGATCAAAAGAAAATGTTTTAATTTCCCACAAAAAATTCATACAAATCATTTATGTATATTTCTATATATTCATAGGTAGTAAAATAATTACTCATCTTTATAAAAATTATAAAATAAATGTTGTTATAAAACTGTATTTTTTATTGAAACAATGATCTTCTAAATCATTATGGATTTATGATATTGAGTCCATCAAAATTGAATTAATATGTCACTTTTTTGTGATTAATGACATCAATCCGTCAATATATATATTTAATATTTTCATCCTTTTACGCATATCCACATTCCACTAATGTTCTATAACATTGAGACCTAGTTACCTGTTAGTCAATGTGAATTTTTAACTCTCATTCTCTCTTTTCTAGTTGATTTTTTACAAACCCGTATCATGATGTGGGATTTTAAAATAGAAAATTTCCAAAAAATTACCATATTGAGATTAAATTTATAGGAATAATTTTTTTATGGTGGGAAGAATGTAATTCCCAGAAATTATAAAGTAAGATCATTTTATTCAATAGTGTTTATGACACACAACACCAAGCGCATAAGGGAATATAATATTCTAAAACATTATAATATATTTAATAATTTAAATAAAATCAATCCATGATATATAATGGAATTCAAGTCATATAAAGATATCTTATGTTATACACAACATCAATTTTCTTTAATAGCTTCTGTTACATTCAAGACCGAGTTATACTGAATAATAAGATATGATTAAAATATTATTATTAAACATAATACGATATATACTAAAGCATAAATTAGTGATTATGAAAATTTATAACTAAATTTTGAAATTATATGGTCTATAAAAATATAATATGAATTGAGTGGTAACCAATTAATTAGAAATGAAAATATAAAACGATAGAATATAAGGGAAGTAATTTTATCCTCCAAAAGGTGTGTTTTATTAATTAATAAAGATAATTATAGTTAAAAACAATTATTAGTGAAATATATATTTTTTATATTCAATCAAAAAAATTAAAATTAATTCAATAGATTTTATAGTTATAAGATAAGAACAATCCCAATTTTACGCGTAAATATCTATATTTTTTTAAAATCCAATTTTTGTACCTTTTTATAGATATCTTATTTTATATATTTATTTTGGAAATTTTTTATATTTTATATGTCCAAATAAAATTCATATTTCAAATAGAAAAATCAATATTAGGTTAGGGTGAATTTTTTCATTATTTTTCTTTGATGTTTCATTTTTTATGAATATTGAATAAAATTTACATTTAATTCAAAAATACCTTTTCATTTAATATATATATGGATAAAATAATTTTATTTTAGGTTTTTTAAAGATTAATTATATAAATTATATATCTGTTATTAAATTTTGTTATTTGAATCAATATCAATTTAAAATTGAATATAAAAACATGGTATATTGTAGAAAATCTTACATAAAAACCCCACGTTGTTTTCTCATTTTGGGGATTAAATTTTAATTAATTTCTTCCACATCGGTGATTTGAATTTGGAAAAATATATTCAATATTATTATTTATAATAATTTATATTTTTATATAATTTCAAATTATTTATTGAAAACACATTAGTGATTTTGATTATTATTAATTACAATAATTAAGAGAAATATCAGCTTCATAATGGATTATTCCTTAAACATAATGGAAAAATTAGCTAATAAACATATGAAAAATTAAAATTATTTTAATATTTAGAAAAAATACTACCTAGTATCAGATTGGGTATAATATTGGAAATAATTTTCTATGGAAAAATAGTGGTGGAATTTCCTACTTAAAAAATTATATGAATTTCACTCCTCAAATAAAAAGTCCCTCACCCTCCCACATATTCACACCTCTTAATAACTTTTTCTCCCACCAAATATGATAAAATAATATTATAAAATCACTTTTATTGATATAGAAGCCTCAAAATAGGCATAAATCTAACCAATGATGTATTTTTTATAAAGCAAAAAGAGTTACCTGAAAATGATGTAACATTCTTCAAAGATCTCATTCATTTTATTCATTTCCCCAACCTATAAAATATTATTATTATATTACTATAAAATAATCTCATTATACACTATATAAATTGATATTTTTCTTGTAACTATTTGACCTACACTTACACACACTTCCATATAATGGGAGATAAACATATAGTATATGTCTAAAAAGATTTACCGCCTCAGGAAATGATGACGATAGTTTTACCTTTACAACATCTCATACTTGTTCATTATAACTAAAATGTTGTTTATATATTATATATAACATTTTTATATGTATTTACACTAATTTAATTTATATATAACACATACATTAATGCTTTACATTTTTTTGGAATACAATAACTTCATTTTTGGAAATGTGTACTATCACCTCCTCAAAACAATGAGATTCATTCATGCTATACATAGAATGTATAAAAAATTATTTTAATGAACCTATTTGAAATATATGAAAAACTAAATTATAGAATATTTAAAAAATATATATTAATCAATTACATCTCATTGTGTTAAATATGATAAGGAAATGGAATTAACATTCATGCATACGTACGACCAACTGTCTCTATGAACGGTGCATTTAAATTCATATATTCTAATATTATGGATTAATATAAATAAATATATACAATATATATATGATATTTAATTTTCTTAAATTATTTTGGTGATTAAATCATGATCTAATTAATATAAACAATAAAGAAAAATTCATAAAATATTAGGAAAACTATGTAATTGACATCCAAAATAGAAACTATAATGAAATATTTTTTAAAAATGCATAATAATTTATTATAAGAAAATAATGTATTAATTTATAAATATGATTATGGTTCTGGTATAAGTTAGTGACATGTTTAAAATCATTATATAGGAAGATAGAGGATCTTCACATGAAAGGGAAATTGTTAGTAAGGGATCCCAATCTCACGTTTCCTTCAATGAGACATATATTATTTTTCCCGCTTACTTATTGTGTCTGGTGTATATAATAACCATTTTTATATATTATATCATGAACTATTTTCATGTTATTTAATTTTTCATTTTAACTTTTTTCATTAATGGGGATTATATTGTTAATGACCCAAAATAGTAATGCACTTCGTCTCAATCTCCATTATTGTTTACATACTTTATTATTGTAAACCTAATTTTTTTATATATTGTGAACATTCTCCCACATTACCATATAATATTATGATTAAAAAATAATTCATGATATTTTTTGTTCTATTTTGAATTATTTCATCAAAGGGGGATTTAATTAATAGTTAACAAGTGGAAAATAGTATAATAACCCAATTTATATTCATTGGGTTATATTACTTCCTCTATGTCATTAAAATTATAATATTATGTGTGTAATAATACATTACAATATATTTTATATATTTACACATGGATTTACCTTTTAGAAACATAATCTATATGTATATTTATTATCACATCATCTTTATGTTCTTTTCAATAGTTTACTTCATAATCTCATTTTGTTTGGGGTTGTTTATACTTGAATTTAAATCAAGGGAAATTATTAGATCATTCTTTATAGAACCAGTTAATTATCTTATCCTATGGTTATCCATGAACTTTTTTAATTAAAAGCACCAATTTTAAATTTTTTGTACAATTTTTTAAGAAAAGGTTTTTAGAAAAACCCACATCCATTTCCCTCTTTAGTTAAAGAACCTGTATTTCTCTAAAATCCAGGTTCTCTAAAAAGGTTTGTAAAAATTTTCATCATCTTTATATAATTATTTATTAAATAAATTTTCACACTTTTTATCTTTTGTAGTTTATTTAATGTGATATTTATGTTTATTTCTCTACAAGTAAATTTTATATCTTTTTACCTTCCTAAAGAATTACTTTTTTACCATGAATGGGACGTACAAAGTTACCCAAATTTTTTTATTTAAATGATAAATAGAATTCATAAAAGGAAAATTATTAATATTTTTTTCATATTGTTATTTTCAATTTATTTCTAAATTAAAATTATTTTTTCCGCAAAAATATTTTTAAATGTATTTTTATATAATTTTCATCAATCAGTGATTAAAACCATTTAATTTTACTCTACATTTTATATTTTTTATTGATACAATCATTATTATTCCTATGGACAGTTTATGATTTGTTTTTCAAATGATTATATTGATATTCACATCCATGATTCCATTTCTAGTCTCCATAAAATATTTAATTTACTATGATCATTATACATTGAATTTCACCATATTATCCAAATGATTTATCATGGATAGGTTTATTTCCTAAGATATATATCATTTCTACATATAGTATTTACATTGATAATTATTTTATGTTATGGGGAAATATTGATAAGTTGATTTCCTTTATTCAGTACAGATATTTAATAAGGTATATTATTTATTAAGTGAATCAATTATTCAATACGAGGAATTCATTTGGATGGAAGTGATGTGTGGGGACCACAATTTATATAGCACCACTATGCATATATATGTTATCATGAGGTAAATATATTGTGTAAAATAATATGGTTTATACATATATATTTAAACCATTGTATTAAAGCTCATGATGATATATTTTTTCATGTTTCTTAGCCAAGGAATAAAAAAATTAGTCATTTCCTTGATTTAGAAATAGTATTTATTACCCATGAAATTTTGCATAATAAAAACAAATAGATTCATTTGACTCTAAGCATAATTATTTAATGGAATGTGTTTTCTATTTGTAATCTTTCAAAATTAATTATTCCATACCAAATTGTATAAATTTCTTTTATTTTCATTTATTTTTTATTGCATTACTGTTTACAAACATCCTACTCATTTTATTGATAACATAAAATGTTTATTCAGTCATTACCTTGCCTTTTTTATTATTATAATTGATTCAATTTTCCTTAATGTACATAACGTTATTGAGAATTTGTACACACCCATATTTTGTTTCCTTACATCATGAATACAGAATATATAATAAGAATGATATGAAAGGATATAGTAGATGGTATAAATATATTATCAAATTCAAATTATGATATATGTAGTGCACTAATTTTTTAAATAAGAAACATCTATGTATCTGGATTCCCAAGACTTCTAAACTCTTCTATCCTATTGTACATGATTTACCTATATCTTATGCCAAGGTAATGGTAGCACGACACCAGCTATGGGCTTTATAGGATTGGGTTTCTACAAAAAGTGTATATGGAAAGTGCATAATGGGAGGGGAAAATGGACACTCACTAATAAAAAATTATTTTTGTTGTAATGGAATAAAAATATTTCATAAAAGTATTATAATACAATCATTTTACAGACATACCACAGAATAAGAAATTGAATGGAAAAGTGTAATAAGAGATTACCCTTAACATGAAAAGTGTCTTTATAAAACATGGGGATGGAACATTATAAATAAAATGAAAACTTTAACGGATTGTTTCTATGGTATATTGACCATAAATTATAGATAAATGATTTAGAGTGGATAGAATTTGGAACATGGTGTGTATTCATAGTATAATTGGTTGACTTGTCTTGTGTTGTCTAAATATAGAAATTGGAATTCTATGTTTTGTAAAATTAAAAAACATCATCATACCATGGTATTTTATAATCATTTTAGTCATTTATGTCACATTTTAAAATATTTTAATGAATTATAATATAATTCAATTATTTAATATTTCTTTTTTCAGGGAGTTTATTATTTCACAAAAATATTTCTTTTAAAATCAGAAATTATATTTTAAAAATTAGTAACTATTGTATATGTTAATAAATTTATTTAAATACATTAATCCACAGGAAAATGATAATTTTAATTTATTTATAATGGATTAATTTTATTAATTATGATAATACTGTTACATAATTTTGAATTTCTAAAATATACAAAAATTACAAAATAAATAATTTACTTTACTAAAACAATAAAAAAATTTATATAATTTTCAAAATTTAGATCTAACATTATCTCAACATGGTGATTTCAAATATCATGATTATTTTTTTAGAATAACTTCATATATATTATAATTATATCATTTAAATAAAAAATCCTTGTTTATTTAAAAATAAAAATATTTATTAGATAGTAAATATTTTACCACTTCTAAAACATTCCAATCACATTACAATATTATATTATCATATTTATTTAAATTTATATTATTTTTTGAGAATATTTAATAAAAATACATTCTATTTAGAAAACCTGAATTTATTATAAAATTATCTATATTTTAAATAAATTATTTTATTTATATTTTTATTCAAAAATCAATTTGTCAAATTCATCTTATATTCATGTGTATTATATTAAATAAAATAATAATTAAAACAGAATTGAAGAAAAAAATATTTCAAATATGAAAATTAAATTATAATTATATGATACTAATGTAGAGATCCATAACCAATTATTACACCAACATATTCCCTAAGGATAGGGTGTGAAATGATTTTGGTTTCATGGGGAGCCTTGGATAATATTGACCTATTGGTCGTAACTACTAACATGAAACTCTCTTATATGAGACTCTTATTGAGCATAAATTATTGAATACCTATTTCAGTTTGGATAATGGAAAGAGATATTGATTCTATCTTCCTACCATGATCAATCAAATGGACATTTAAATGAATGATCTAACTTTTTGAGGATATAAGTTTATCCTTAATCCATTAATAAACACTCATCACTACCCTTAAAATGAAATAATCAAAATGATCAAGTTATAATGGATACATTTGAAACAATTATAATGAACAACGAATATATTGAATGATTATTACATTGACCAATGGTAATGCAATACTATAGTAATGGTCATATCCTAATGGTCAAATTTCTGATTACATCCTATATATACCACCAAACATCAACATTCACTACATCAATAATAAATGATTTTATAATTCCATAAATAATGTTTATTATATGCATACCATTTCATTTTCTTTTAATTTTTTTAGAGAAATAGTTTTCATATATTAGAAGATTGATCATATGGATTATATAGTTGTATAGTATAAATTATATGTTTTTATATCCATGTAGTAGTCTCAGTTTTAGTAATAAGTATTATTAATTAACATGTAATATTACTTTTTTAATATCATTTCTATGTAGATGCATTTTTTTATTTTTAAATAATCCCCATGAAGAAAAATATTTCTTTTATAAATCATCGAAAGTATTTTAAAATTGTCAAAAATTGGTCCAGAGTGGTGTGGTGGATAGAAATCTACATAAAATATAACATTAAAAACAAGAAACGCCTTGTTTCATGAATAATTTCCTTCTATAAAGCTATTTAGTAGAAGATATAGTGTTAAGATAGGTGTTACAGATTCATGATTTTTCAATCCTCTCTAATAAATCACCACATTTGGATAGTTAAATTTAAGAATTGTGTTTTGATAGTCAGATTTTCAGGAAGAGGTGTGTGAAGGATGAATATGGATAAGTAACAGAAGTTTATTTTTTTTATTAAGAATCATGTCCTCTAATCACAGAATATCATACTGAATGTTACATGAATGAGTTATTATATTATTCATAGGTGATGTAGGGTAAGATATTTTAGTGGAACCCCTAAACATAACATTGACAGAAAGATAGTTTACACCGAAGATGACTATCTTCTTATATCCAATTATAGAGTGGCAAGTATCCATAGTTAGGAAGGTGGAATTTCATGACTGTCTCATATTGTAGAGATGAGATCCAATTCATAGTATGGTTATTGGTGCTAATGATATGGTTTCATTGAAATCTATTGATGAGAATTTTAGGTGAGCCCTTTCCCCAATAGTGATTGGGACTCCCATTAGGTGTCGATAGCAAAGACCACCCTCAAGAATATATAGTCAACTACCTATCCTAATATAATAATGGATCACATATCTTCCACATGCGAGTCTTTAAAAAATAACAATAAAAAATGAACTATGTTCTATTTTACTATGGTTATAAACTTATTGGTGATTTATTTATGAATATAATATTACTATAAATGTTTTTTTAATATGATGTGGTAAAATGATCATGTTTCCCTTGAGCACTGAGCTAGTGAAAATAGTGCTGGTGCCTTATTGGCATGAAATGGAAGAGAAGAAGATATGGACCTGAGAGGGAATACATCCAAGTATATCTTATCATTTTTTTGAATACATTTTTAATTTACCTACTATTTTATTGTGGTGTACTTTTCTTTCTCTCATATAAAAATCATATTGTACACTCTTCAGATAGGGGGAGAGGAGCAACAACAATTGGGGTAATATTGGAAATGAACCATTCCATGATATATATAATTTTTTCATGGTTTCATTCAATCATATTTGAGAGACATACATAATGATGATGAAATTTTTTGGGTAATTAGGATAAGAGAGGGTCATATAGAGATGTTTAATATTTCCTTCATTCTGTGAGATGATGTGGAGAAGATAACATTGGTGGTAAAAGAGGATGTTTCCTTATTTTATTGTTATGTACTATGTTTTTCTCAGTCATTGATCATTTATTTGAATAAATTTAAAAATATGGGGGTTATATTTCTTGTTAGTGTTTTTTTAGTTCACTAATTGAGGAACTCCATGTTGTTTTAATTTTTGGGGATTAATAGGGTCTTATGGTGTGGACGATGTAGTGACCTAATTTTTTTTTGAGAGAAACCTAGCATAATTTTTGGTTTTAGATTCTAGAAACATACATTGGGGTAAATGAGTAAATTTAACATATAATATAACCTGAAATTGTTTTTTATAACGGATATATTGAACTATGGGTGATGATTTTCCACTTGAGATGGGACAGAATTTATGTGTGGTTTTTGTACATTCTAAACAATTATATACAATGGAGAATAAAATACTTTTATTCCACTTTCAACTGTTTGTGGTAAAATGATTATATCTCAAAAAATTTGCTACAAATGGTAAATTGAATACCACATTAATATATGAAATTAATATTTTTTTTGTTGAAATTTTGTAAACAAAATTTTCATTAGTGTCCCTATTGTAGATCCATCACTAATAGAATAAAAAATGTAATGAATTAATTGAATTACATAACTAATTAGTTAATTTATTTAGAAATCTTAAACCTCAATATATAACCATTTTTTCACTATAATTAGGTATTACCCCAATCCCTAACAATATAGAATATGATAGTGATTATAGATTTAATAAAATCCCAAATAAATTAATCACATATGATGTGAGGGAATCATTAATAATTCCACGCACATAAGTATTCTAGACTAATTATTAATAAAAATGATTGGTTTCTCTCATTATTTTACCGTGGCTATATTATTGCATTTATTTTTTGAATGATATAACATTTTATTATCATTAATTGATTTATTGGTTCCTAAAATCATTGTTAGGGTGTATCATTTTTAATATTCTTTATTTATTTTTTAGCGAATTTGATTGCGGTTCAATGTAGGGTAGCTAACAAGGGGTTTGACTACTATATTTATCCACCCAAAATTTCTAAGATACAACCTTCAAAGAATGTATTATACCCAAAATCATAATAGTATGTTATGATTATGGTATAATACATCGCACACATTGGATATATAAGGGAGGCAATGCATGGTAACTTAGTAAGGGGAATAGGGACCCAGGTGAGGTGAATCAGAATATACTACATCACATTCCAGTGCATTATTTGAGGGTAAAAATGTTTATCTGGGTGTCGTATCAATGTTGTAATTTTATTATATATTGTTTAATGATAATAAAGACCCATGGTGGATGTAACCACATTATATATTGGTTTGGTAGGGTGGGTTGTTGGTGGTGGGATATGTTTCCCACCCTCATTTCATTTGATTCTAGGGTGACAAACAATACCATTCTCACCTCATGGATTTCAATGAAGCATCTCAAATTCCACCACTAGTGTGTTGGGTGTGATATAATATCCTACTTTAGGGTCCTAGTGTGTGCATCCTAGCATGTTCCTAGTCATCTAAGTAGTCGAAACGGGATTGGTCAGACATGACCTCGCCATAGATTGGGTGTGGGGTTTGATGTGTGGCATATGCAGGTAACATGAGCCTATAATCTACACTATATATGGGTCATTATGTTTCTGACTGGCTGAAGCCTTCCTCTCTTAAAACACCACATAGGGTTCCTAGAGGCTACTACGTGGAATGTCGTCTCCATCACGTTGTGTGTTGATGAATTTTCCATCTCTTTTATGATTAAATAAAATAAAATAACTATCAACAAAATAATTTTATATATAAAATAAAATAGCGTAGTACATTAAAACAACCATTAATATTTATGATGTCAGAAATGAATATTTTTTATATTCTTTATATTGTCAGTGAGTTGGTTTTATCTTTAAAAACATAGTATCTTAGGGTAGAAAAACATAGACTGGAGACTTGCCTATGTCGGTGTGTAGATACCCAACCACAATCCTTATATAGGGTCTCTTATTCCCCAATTTTTTTGTTTATCATGGAATCCGTTTCTATCCATATAGAATGGATAGGGTCTCTATTGCACGTAAAACCCTTGGAACTAGATCATCAATTTGTAGAGCCTTTGATAACTTTTTCTAAAGAGATCAAACAGGTTGTCAAATATTCTAATATAATTAGTAATTAAATTACATACAAGGAGTATAAAATCATCAATTAATGTTATAGAGAGGTTTCATAGTTTTATGGATTTGGATAATTTAATTTTTTTTGAGAATCATGCTTTTTTATCTAGAAACTTTTCTATATAGATAAACATTTTTATGTTCTTGGTGATCTTATATATGAAATAACTAGGTGGTTTTTTTAGACAATGTTAGTACCTCAATTAAATTGATTTTATTTGAGTTCGTGGTGTGGGATCCCCATGTAATTCTAGAATTATAACATTGTATATGTTGTTATAGATGGAATGGTAGAGTAACCACATGATTGATTCTTATACATTAAATAGTATGGAATCCCCATTTATTGATTCTTATAGTAAAGTAGATATTATTGAGGTTGAAGAGATCATATTATTTTAGAATTATTAATCCTAAGCCACACCTATGTTTACATAGTGATGTAAAGTACAAATGGGGTGTAATAGTCTATCATTGTTGAAATTTCCATATTCTAAACATCATTATTTCCTAGTGAGATATGGAATTTTTTTATTGGATCTTAGTTGACTAGGATGTATCTTAGTCCCTAATACTATTAGTGGTTGATAATATCTAGATTATTTATCCTTATATTCCTCCATATTACTATATAGTAGCATGATCATTGAGCTTAAGTTATATTCTATGCTCTCATTGTGGTTTTGGGGGTGCCCCACTATGTATGTTTATAATCACCGCTATATGGTTTTCCCACAAAAAATATATATGTGTAAATGATGTATGAGTTTGATAATGGTATTGGTAGATGTGCATCTACTGTGGGATGTTTAGAACTAACTCCGAGGAATATTTGGAGACACAAGATTGAGTAGTGTGATCCATGATTGTGGAAGTGAACATTGTATCTAGAAATAATTATTAGAGTACACGTGATGAGTATTAGTTATTAAGTCTCTTAAATACAATGGTTTTTGGTGTTTTTAATAAGAACATTTACATTATATTTACCTATGTCTGGATAAACATGTATCATTTTGTCAATTTATTATGGTATGTAGTTTACTTCATTGTATAATAAATTCTTTTGATTTTATTAATTTTAGGTAGGTATTATTTTTAGGTTAATATGCACTATGGACTTTTGTATAACGAGAAAATATTTCTTGATGCAGGTTACAAGTCATAAAAGGATTGGTCACGTCAATACATATTTGAGTTATTTAATAAATTATAAGTTGGTTTGTTCAATATGTACTGATAAAAATTATGCCCTAAATTTTATAAATGTTATTACATGGTAACATAAGGATAATATTAAGTAATATTATCGCTCGTAAAGGGATTTATATTGATAAAACCAAGGTATATATCCTTCAGTACCATCTCACTCTATACATTCTCAAGAAAGTAATCTCTTTATTTGGACATGATGATTTTTATATAAGGTACATTACCTTCAGAGTAATTACCATTTGTGTTGTTTATAAAAAATACTGACTTTTTATTCTGATAGAAATATAATGGGATTACATCCCACCTCTTAATTCATATCTTATTTTTCTACCACACGTGATAAAATATTGTGTAATTCAAGTTAAAAAATTTTATGACTTTTCACAGGATAAAGATAATATGAATGTAAATTTATCATTTCATATATGAGAAATTTAATGAGTCACAATTAAATTATAGTTCCACAAAAACATAATTTATTATCCCTATAATTTCATAATGATTTTTATATCATATCATTTAGAATCACTCATCATAATTTTTAAATTTGATTATTCAATGAATATTTTTTTTCAAAAATACTATTTTTTTTATTATATAGAATTTTTTTGGATTTAGTTGATGAGACAACATGAAATTATTTAGAAAGCTGATCTGTTAATAATAATTTAAAATATATTAAATATATTAATATATTTGTCTTAAATTTGTATTAAAAATGTTATAAAAATACTCAATAGGGTAACTAGATTAGAAATTTCTGGGAACTCTTGAGTTCAAAGGATGAGTATTACTCAAGGTACACCATAACCGTTGTGCTCATGGGTTATTAGTGAGATAAGATGTTGTTTGGAGGAAATTAATTAAATAACTAAATAAATATATAAAATTAATTTATTTTATGTTGTAACATAGTTATATTATGAATAAATGGTTATAGGGATTTCTAGAGGTTGGATGTAAAACCCAGGAGACCTAGAGATGCCATTGGAGACCATTATTGGGAGATGAAAATAGATTATATCAGGATCAAATATTAGTGTGACTATAGTACATGTGGATATCTCAAATTACAATGATTCTTGAATGTTCTTCATCAGTGATGAATCCGAATTATTTTTAGGACACATGATTTTTTAATTCCATATTGTTCTTTTATTCTATAGAAGAAATATGTTTCTACGGAAGTATAATTGATTTTAATATCTAAGGCAGATTAAATTGATGGAAATATTCTTGTTCATTGATTTTATATCTATTAGATTTTCAATTTTTGAAATAACTAATTGTGGATAAAGAATTAATTGTTACAATTCATTCCTCAAATTGTTAGATTATGGATTTTCCTCCCCTTTCTTCACACATTAATCATGAGCAATTTCTTTGTCCCATAGTTCAACAAATACCTTGTCTTCAATCATGTTACAATATTTAATTACTGAAATAGTTCAATAAAATGTTTTTGGTTCAGGATAATGGGTATGATTGAGGCGTAATGATGAAGTACGACAATCAGATGTAGATTGAAAGGTAATTTAAGTTCCTTTTCATATAGGTTTTGATGATTCTATTACAGATGGAATGATTAGTCATTTCATGAGTGGATTCCAATATTATATCTATGATATCAATAAAAAAGAGGATTAACAGAAATAATGTCTCAGACCTATATTCTAGTCAATAGTTCCTTGATCTTAGTTGTCCATATGGCCAGAAATTCATCACCCCAAAAACCAAGGGGCATGGACTAGAACTGGGGGCCTGTGGTGTGTCAACGGGGATACACTCCCCTCATTATGAATGTTTAACACTACAAAAAAATAATAACAATTTGTAGAGGAAGAAGATATAACAACCAAACAAGTTATAAATAAATAGGATAAAATTATATAAACTGTGTTATAAGGAGTTTTAGAAACAAAAGGTGATGATAGTCATGTTTTATAAAGAATACAAAATAAGTATATATATAATTAAAATACAATAAATTTAAAAATACAAAAAATAAAATAAATCACTATCTCCAAATATGAACATGAGTCATGGATCAATCCTGTTATAGCCTACTATTATGCACGGAAAAAAATCTTGAATCCAACTTTGGGCACTTTCCTTAGTCCCTACATACATCCAGAAAGACTATTTGGGTACTAAACAAAATACTGAATAGGGTGTGATATACAATCCCAATAGATAACATCCAAATGTTCTATAATAGGTCATCGATGTGTAATATAACTAGCTAAATCAAATATCAATATATATCATGTTAAATAATTAAATAAAATTATAGGGGCTATGGTATATCTACAAAAAATCAGGTGATCCTGTATATTCTAACCTGGCTCCTTGAAACACAAGTATTAAATCCTATAAAAATGTAGTTACAAAAAATATATAAATATACAAGATTGTTTCACCGTACATCCATACATATCATATCAACAACAGCCTTTCTATATAATATTTGTATCAAAAAAATGACGAGATTACCGTATAACTAAATGAGTCACACAGTCGTAGTTGCATCATGCACACTAATGTGTCACACCATAAATGGTCACATCCAATTTCATAAATACCAATGTAACCTCATTGAGTACTTGGATCATCATGATGGCGAATCAGTTAGGATTTAGTTTTTGTCGAATGAATATGTGACCATAATATATCCATTGGGAGCCAAATAAAAACCATATCTAAAGGGTAACAAAGAAAAATCCATCCCAATAAATCAATACATCAGGATTAATCTCTATCCATGGTTCCCGCTACCATGTTAAAAACCCATTGGAGAAACTTCCAGGGTGTCTAATTGAATCATTCATCATTTGATCCATTTTTCATTTCACTCCATTATAATTTACATATTCATGTAACCAATAAAATCAAAATATGATCTATGAGTATAACTACTCATTTAACCATTGACATTCAAATTCAAAAAATGATTATACCCAATAATTTGAAATATACAATATAATCCTCTAATATATTCAAAATTAAATATCATGTTAACAGATGGAAAGGGTAGAAAACCAGATTTTAATTAAACAATTTACTTCAATTATAATATTAATATGCTTCAATAAATTTGGAAGGAACCAATATACCACACATGTGGTTTTATATTATGAATGTAAAAAAGAAAACATCCCACGAATGGACTTGTTCTGGGAAACAACCTGCATTGACTAACAATGTAACTAAAGGTCATCCATATCATTCTCTATTTAATTGAATTCAACTAAAGAATTCAATTTTAAGGCATACATCACACTATAATTTGAGATAGTGTTTCCTGATTTACATCTCATATAGGAAAGAGTTTTCATGGGGTGTTGGGTACATAGTTTCTTTTGAGAACAATATACCTCCCTCATAATAATTTACAGTTGGGGTATATGATATACATACTTAAGGACATGATACAGCCATATATCATTTATTTCGAGATCTCTAGGGAGAATAACATACTTTTAGATGAGTTCTCCTAAAATAATAGATATTAAGAGACTATATAGATTGAAATATATAAGGATTTTCATGGAAGGACGTTCTAGTAGACCTGGTGCTATATAGAGGCATGTGAGGATGATTTATTGAGATTGTGTCTCATGTTTGAGACTTTTATGTATTTCCAATTGATTCAAAAGTATATTTATACTAAATAAATATGAAAAAAATATTATGCATATTACAGTAGATGACCTATAGAGTTCTAGGTCATAGATCATGTATTTTTACAAATATCATCGAGGTTGGGACACATACCAATCAAGAGATGTGATAATCTTTCACTATGATATTTTGAAACTATTGATAAGCTAAAGGGAGTCAATGTAGTAACATATCAGTTGCAGTTAACAAAGAGGTATCAGGACATTCATGATGTCTCCCATGTATCTCTATTGTGCCATTATCTTTCAGACCTGTCTCATGTTTTGAAGATGGAGGTGGTGGAGTTATAGACAGATGAATCCATTTTGGATCATTTAATTTTTATCTTTAACCATATAACAATGGTTTTCCAAGGCCATTTGGTTACTATAGTATGACTATAGAATCACAATCATTTACTGGACAAGATAAGGGATCGGGTGGATGACATACATGCTCAGTGGCCACCTTTTTTCTTAGATGAATCTAGAACGCCGTTCAGAGGGGAATTCAGGGATTAATTTCTTTATGGTCCCAAGGTTGTATGAACCCTTATTTTTATGAGGAATGAGACTATTTTAATTAATTTTAAAATCTTATTTATGACCTAATGTGATTTACCATTGAGGTTGTGGTGGTGTCTAATGCATATTCAGATCCCATAACCTATTTTTTTGGTAAAAAGGGTATGCCACATGGTTAATAGAGACCATATGGGGTAGTCAACATGATGAATATTAATTTTTCTATGTTGGTTAGAGATTAGTAGTAAACCACATGTTTTGAAAAAAAAATTATATTTGAGAAACATGGTCATGGAGAACCCTCATTAGCTTCTATTATTGGGATAAGATACGGTTAGTCAAATCATGTGTACAAAGCATGAAAGTTTCCCCTTCCCAATGAATTGGGTCCATGATTGGCACATTGTTTGGACAACCATGTAGAAAAAATGTTGGCCCAAGAATTTGGTTTAATTTACTAAAATACAAGAAAATTTCATACTTATGTTTTTATATAAAAAATAATGATGCTTCTGGAATAACCAAATAGTTTAGTTGTTTTGGAAAACTAGATTACATATATGAACTTTACAAATAACAAGGAATGAAATAAAACATATCAACTTTTTTTAGAAACACACATAAACATCTAGATTATCCCTTTAGGACAAACATAATACACATATTTGCAACTTGGGGATTAATAAAACATAATAAAGGGGATTGATCAAATGCCTAGTAAGGGTAAGAAATATAAATGAAGTATAAATAAAAAATAAGGCATGATGAATGAATGAAAGTAAATTCCATTAAAAGTAAACTAGAGGATAATATGAAAGAAATATAAACTGATTAATTAATTACATAATAGTAATTAACCCTGGATATTATACTAATTGAATAATAATATGGAGTATCAATTAACAGTTTCATAATGATTTAATTCATAATTTTGGATGTCAAAACCATATTCTGAAGTCATCATGCCAAGAACATACTTAAAAAGGTAAAACACAAATTAGTTTTCCTAATATGGCATACAGATTCACTGAGGTCTATATCAGACCGTATCAGAAACATAATTTATCCAATGAATTCCTTATATGAAAGGAGTGAAAAATATTCTATATATACATTCAAATGTATACTAACATATAAATATTTTTACTCAGTTAGTAAATATAATTAGTAACCATTTAGAGTAATATGGTGAATGAAATTAAGATAACACATCCAAAATCAAACTAATCATAAATAAAAAAATAAAATTTGGGAGACGATATCATAAATTATTAATCCTAAATAAACATAATAATCCTGAATATTGATGAAATATATGGAAATAATCTTATAAAATCACCGAGTAATACTTGAGAGAAATTATTAGTTACTTTTAAAAGAGTAGTTATTTTGAAACAATATTGTTATACAACTAGAATTTAACTAAGAATGTTTTTCCATATTAAATTAAATTATTTTATAAAAATAATTATAACGTAAAATAAATTATACAATAGATTTGAAAATAGCTAAGAATTCGAGATGTTCCCCTCAATCAGTCATGTTTATCCGAAATTACATGAGAACGATATTTTTAAAACATGTAACTCCTCATAACATAAAGAAGGAATATTATTGTTTTATATATATTTATTACACTCAAAGATAATTTATGATGATTAAATAACAATAATTAAGGATTCTGTTGGGGTAAATAGAGACAGAATAGTATCCCAAAAGAAAATAGATGTTCTGGTAGGAACCCTTACACTATGTATGAATGTGTTTTGTAGTTGACCATAATGTCATATATAATAAAAATAAATCAATTAATCAATTAATTAATAACCCTTTATAAATTTATTTTATTTATTATAATTTTATTGTGTTCTTTTCTGGTCTTTTTTATGAGTTATATGATAAAAAATTTTACGAGTTCTCATTTCCTTGGCTTTCATAATTGTTATAATTCTATATGATTATGGAAGTTTATTTAGAAAGGGTATAATTCACTAGAATTTGAATTATATGTTATTTATAATACAATTTAATTTTTATTATTTTTCCATATATGAGGATATAATATTTGATTACATGTTAATGAAAATTTTTTAGCTAAATTTTAGCAGGTTTCATATCATAATGAACATGTTTTGTTATATTATTTAATATCATGTATATATGAAAGTTAAAAAATATATATAAGATATAATACATATTTCATAATCTGTTTTAACCTTGAGAATTGATTCATGATCATCCTTGATGGTTAAATTTTAGAACGAATGTTCATCATCTTTGATGGTTGTAAATCGAAACATCCCAAAAGGTGATTTAATTTTTAAAATAAAAGTGAGAGAAAATGAGTTTAATGAATCATATTATATTAATAGGATATCATTCCATTATAAAAATTATAATTAAATTATCCTGAACATTTGGCTTGAGTATGTGTGTAGTGAATAATTAATGAAAATATTATTAAATGAAATTAAAAGGGAGAGGAAAGGTATTTTACCTCATAAATAATCCTCCCTATGAACCTCATTTTGGGTATTATTTTTAGTATTTTGAGGATAAAAAAATCTAATGTATATAGGGTAGAGTCCTGGGGAAAATATTGGGTAGATATTTTTCAAGAATCAGTGCTTAGAAGGCATGAGGAGAAGTGGTGGTTATGGGTGGTATTCATAGAATAGGGGGTGATTTCTCAATTTTTTATTCATTATTTTATTATTATTTTTTCAAGATAAGAAATAGTTTATTATTTTGACTAATAATATTAATAACTGAATGAGATTTCTAAACAATGTTTCTTAGATCGATAATAATTTAATGAACAGTGTACTTAATTTATGATGTACAAATATCGTAAATTATTGTATTTAACTTTTCACAAAAAATGAAAATATATTAGAAAAAATCCCAAAAATTCTCCCAAATAATTTTCAATATATAGAATTCAAAAAACAAACTCCATTTCATTAATATAATTCTCTAAATATATTGAATTTAATATTTAGTTAAAACCATTATTTACTAAAAAAATAATGATTTGAAATCTATAAATTATTTTATACCAATTTAAAAAATCAAATATGGTCTAATAAAATTATCCTAAAATCAAAAGAAAACAAAAAATAATTATTTGTGAAAACATTTTACAAAAAAATTTCTTCTAAATCATTTTATTATTTATAAAATATTAATTAAATATTTGTAACTATTAAAAATACCAACCCTTAATTAATAAATTTTAAAATATTCATTTACTTATACAATGATAAAATTAGATTTCTTTTTCAATTATAAGATGTATATAATTTAATTATGCAAACAAGGGAAGTTACTATTCATTTAACTATTTTACTATTTATAAAGTTCATATTACTAATCCAATGGTCTAGTAACTATTCTATTATTATAGGTTTTTTGATTTCTGAAAACACCTCTTATTTTATTCACTCTTCATTTATGATGTTTGTATTATGTTATCCAAGTGATTTTATGTGATTTATACTCAATGAAATAAACATAATAATGGAAATTTCATTGATAGAGTTCTATGTTGTTACATTCTCCCCTCTTAAAATGATCATCCTTAAAATTTCTATATTGTCAACCCAAAAAAATATTTTGGTAGTTATTCATCATATGCTCCTCAAGATCCCATGTTGACTCTTTGATTTTATGATTTTTTAGAAGTAAACATACCACATGAATTTTCCCATTGATTAACTCATATTCATTTTTGCTTATAATCTACATTGGCTCTTTATATGATGATAATTCAGGTTCCATTTATGTTCCATTAAAAGTGAGTAAATTTGTTGGGTCTGGATTGTACATCATTATCATAGTGATTTGTAGATCATATTGTACATTATAATGGCTGGGATACATTTCCGAATGATAAGACACAACTCTAATTATATCTAGAATTACAAAATGACCAATGTACATGGGGATATGTTTCTACATCATCCTAAATCTGATAATACCCTTCCTGGGAGATACCTTTGAGAAAACATTATCTCCCCCTGGAAATTTCAAATCCTTCCTTAGATTTCTAGCATAGATATTTTTTTAACTTTGGTCTGCTTTGATATTGGTTAGAATAGTGTTTAACTTTGATTTTGTTTCGTCCACAAACATTGGGCCCACAATATCCCTTTAACAAAATTCATCCCAACAAGTTGGTGTGTGATGTCTCATTCCATGAAATGATTAATATAGTGACATTTGGACATTATAACATAATATATTGTTCTATTAAAACTCCACCAAATTTAAATATAGATCCCACATACATTGATGTTCAATAGGGGATTATATCAACATGTCTTATAATGTTTTGATCATTCTTTCTGAATTCCCTTCAGTTTGAGGGTGATAAGAAGTACTCAAATGAACCACACTATCAAAATATTTCTAAATATTTTATATAACATTGATGTGAATTGTGTATCATGACCAGACATAATAGAAATAAGTGTTCCATTATGTCTAATATCTTCTTTAATATAGATTCTCACTAGGATCTCCAATGGAAAACCATCCCTTATAGCAATGAAATGTGTGGATTTGGTATATTGATCACTAATCACCTATATTGTGACATTATTTCTTGGGTTATTTCATTATACAATGAAGAATTCTATAGTAATGTCATCCCATCTCCGTGTAGGAATAGTCATGTGTTTAATTAAACCTCTAGGATGTTTTCTTTCAGACTTAACCTTTTGACACCCTAAACATATTGATACAATATCAGAAATTTCATTAACCATATTATCCCACTTGAAATGTTCATTTATATTTCTATACATCATAGTGTTATTTGGGTGTATAGAGAAATTTGATCTCTGGGTGTCATCCAATAACAATTTTTTAACTCGGGTATAGTGTGAACACATAGCCTCCTCCAAAATTTTAGAATTCCATCCTCACACACAATGTCTAGAAATGTCCCATCATTCACGACATTAATTTTCTTTTGAATATTATCATCATTAAAATGAGGGAATTTCATTCATTCCAATAAATATGGTTGGGATAATTGTTGAAAAATTAACGATATTTCTCCTTCTTTGGTAATTACTATAAACATATTTTTTATATCCATGAACATAGTAAGTATGGTAATCATCATTCTGTTTAGAACTCCGTGATCCTTTATACTAAATTCATCTACTACCTTTTTTTCCTTCCCTATGTGGTAGTGCATTAATCAATCATAATCTTTTAGTAGCTCAAGCCATATCCTTTGCCTCCTGTGAAGTTCGTTTTTAATAAGACACATTTCAAACTCTTGTGATTCGTATTTACATCACATCGTTCACCATAGAGATCGTGTCTCCATATATTCAGAGAAAATATAACAACTGCTAACTCAATATCGTGAATCAGATAGTTTTGGTCTTGAGTTTTTAATTGCCTTAGTGAAAAGGCATTAACTCTTTCATTCTACATAAGGACACAACTAACTAATTTCATTGATGCATCACAATAAATCACAAGCCAACTATTTAACAATGATAGTGTATAGATTATACAATTTACCAATATATTATCTAATTATTCAAAAAATTCTTCACATTATTTTTTCCATATGAAAAGAACCCATTTATGAGTAATCATGGTTAAATTGTAAGATAATTAAAAGAATTTTTGAATGAGACACTGATAATAACCTGTTAAACCAATAAAATTACATACCTTGGTTGTGTTTGTTGGTGTAGAAAATTACAGAACTACATCTTTTTTAAATTGTATCAGTTATGATTTCATCATTATGGATAATGTGTCCAAGAAATTTAATAGTTTGAATATAGAAATCACACTTGTTAAACTTCCCATATATTTGATTTCTCATTTCAGACTTCAAAACAATTCTGATGTGATTATCATGATATTCGTAGCATGTGAATTATACCTAGATATCATCAATAAATACCACAAAAAATTCATCATGATTTTCTTTGAAAGAACTATTCATTATATCCTTGAATGCAAAGGGTTAATTAGTCAGTCAAAAAGTCATTACTAGAAACTCATAATACATATACCTGGTCAGAAATGTTGTCTTTGGAATATATTATATCCTCACCGGAAACTGATAATATCTACACTGAAGGTAAATCATCAAAAAATATTTGGCTCTATGAAGTTGATCGGATAAATAATCAATGAGAAGGATATTGTACTTGTTCATTATTATAATAGCATTGATTTCTCTATAGTCAATACATAGCCTCATGGATCCAACATTCTTCGTGACAGAGAGAACATAGACTCCCCATAAAAAAACTAGAGTGAATGAATCTTTTATCAATCAATTCATCTAGTTTTTTAGATCTAATAATTTTACTATGTCCTTTCTATAAATATTATTTTTTATTAGCCTTTCACTTGGAATTAAATCAATAAAAAATCCAATTTTCCATTATAAAGGATGTCCAGGTAAATCATCCAGAAATATATCAATTTATTCATCCACAATAAGTACATCCTAGGTTTGAAATTTTTTCCTTCAACCATAGATATTATTTTTTCTTCCTCAAAAATAATTTCATTCAAAAGAGCTAATTTTGTTGGATCTATATTAGAATCAGATGTCGAGGTTTCTGGTCTAAAGATAAGGGACAATACATTATTCTCAAAAATTACAACATCATTTTTCTTGCAATTGATTTTGACATTATAATTTGAATGAAAATACATACAATGAATTATATCAAACTATAACATAGGTATGATGATGGGGTCAACAACTAGATCATGTTCATGTTTCATAAATGGGACTTATTGACACATATTTTACCAATGATACTTCTATGTGGAGTCTTGACTGAAAACCATTTTTAAATAAAATTGGATATACAAAATTTTGTTTCAAAAGTGGGAATATATAAAATATTATGATGATCTAAAATCTCATAAATCATTGGATAAGTTTGAGGATTTGTTCAAAGTAAATTAAACTATCTCATTAGGAACTTTAACCTCAACCGTGCTGGTCACATAAAAATGGCCATTCTCCATTGGCCTTCTCTAAGGAATGTTTCTTTAAAATATAAGACATTCATGTCCATAATGTCCCATATAATTACAATTATATATTTTAAGATTGTAATATTCATTCATTCCCAAGCAAAAAATGATTGGTGTCATTTTTTCTATACTTAAAATAGACTACCATTTCATTCAGGTAGGTATCGGGGTGTTTTTCCTACAATTATAGCATTGTTGAAAGAAAAAATTTTCATTCTTCCCCATTTCCCTATCTCCTTATCTATATTTTTCAGTGGACCTATCCTTCTCCTTATTTCATTTAAAGCCGTAATAAATAGATAATTCCTTTTCTCTTTTGATAGAACATGAAATTATATCTTCATATGATGGGAAAGTTTGGAAGACTAGTTACAATCAGAATAATTATTTTAAAACATCAATGAACTGATCAATCATATTTGTTAGGTTACATGTGTAATCTACATCATTCCACTCTAAACTACTGAAGATAGCTTCATAATTTTGAACATTATCATCCTCCTTTTTCCATAGACTCATAATTTATTTTTTATATCCGCTCTCTTTTCTTGTGGAATGTATTTTTCTATGAAAAGTATGTTAAATTATCTCCATTCCGTGTCTGATATTTATTCCTCCAGCTTCATGTTTTTTATCATCAACAAGAACTAATCCATATCTCCAAAAAGATCAAATTTTTTTATAAAAACCATATCCCTTTAGTTACATCCCATAATAGTAAATATATACTCTAAAGAACATATCCACTACTCTACAACAAATGGGTTCGTAATCCCATTGAAATAAGAAGGATTTTGTTTCATAAATTTGTCTAACACTACTCCTCCACATTATTGATCTTGTTTCTTTATATAGTTATCATTATTATTCATAACCTAATTCATCTATCTCGGTATAGTTATAAGCTTCTCATCCCCATTCACATCTCCATAATCAACATCCTTATAATGATTAAAATCGAAGTACCAACATGGGACACACATATTCAGGCAGCTCCCATTCCTTCCTCTATATTTTCATTTCTAAATAATGGCATATAATAAGTTAGGTTCTGAATCATAATGTTAAATTCCAAACCATAAATACATTTAACATAAATTGATATTTAATGAATTTCTAACTCATAATCATAAGCATGGTCTCTTTGGGGAAATATTTACTTTTAAATCATTCATATGTTTTGTGATGAAAAAGTGAATTATCCTAAGCATATTTCCTTAGACTATATAACTAGGTGCACAATAAGGCACGTTTTCATATACCAAATCACCTAGATTTAAGACCAGTACACCTTTTCAGATGTGTTAACCCTACGTACATCTGTGCTAGAACCATGTCCACTTGTTATATCCATACATATATGTATTTCTAAGAAGATCAGCATAATCAATACCTCACCAAAATTCTAGTATATTCTTGTATGCTTTCCCTCAAAGTCTATATTATGATATTTTCTCTAATATATGTTTTCTTAATGTATTTTCTAAGGATTATACAAAACATTCTCTAATATTAACAATAAATATCCCTTCCCCAGATGACTAGAGATAATGATTTAATTTAATACATTGGTGTATAAAAAAGGAAGATTCATCCTAAATGACCAAATATTATTTTAGTTTTGAAAAACCATATTACATATGTGAACATTATTTACAACATGAAATGATATATATAACATATAAACTACTTTTAAATCATGTATAAACTATGGGATTATCCCTGTATGTCATTATTTACCCACATTTTTATATAGTGGGGAAATATAAAACATATGAATGGGGTGATCTCAGATTCTAAATAAGGGTAAAAAATACTAAGGAATTATAAATAAATAATAATTCTTGGAGAATGACTGATAATATATGCGCTAAATAGTAAACATGAGCATAATTTGGTAGAAATATAAAATTATTAAATAATTCCATAATAATACGTAACCATGAATATTATAATTGTCAAATAATCACATGGAAAATCAATTAATATTTTCATAATAATAGAATTTATAATGTGGGACATCATAAACATACTATCAAGGCTTCATGAGAAGACAATATATAAATGGGTAAAAATCAATCTTGTTTTTTTCATGAGACCTACCATGACACCAAGGTGTCATATTAGGCCACACCCAACACTTAAAATGTCAAATGAATTCTTCCTATTAAAGGGGTGTAACATAATCTACATATACTTTCATATTGATGCTAATATATAGAATGAAAACAAATTACCTCAATTAGTAACCATAATCACTAACCATTCAGAATTATATCATGAATGGAATCAAGATAAAAAAATAAGAGTCAAACTAATAATATATCATTTAGTACAATATGGTAGATGATTTCAAAAAATATTAGTCCCAATTAAATATAACAATCAGAAAGGGTGTTTAAATAGATGAAAATACTCTTATAAAATCATCGAGTAATACATGATAGAAATACACTTTTTCATTGAAAAAAAAAATATTTTAGAAAAATATTTTAATAAATCAATATGTGAACTAAGACAATTTTTCATAATAAAATGAATGGTTTTATGAAAATAATGGTTTATTAAAATATATTATAAATTTCATTTGAAAATATGAATGATTTTGAGAAGTTCCCCAGAATCAAGATTGTTTATTGGGAAGAACTTGAGAAATACCCTTTTAAAACATTGAACTCCCCATATTAGAAAGACACATTATAATTGGTAAATATATTTAGAATATTCAAATAGAATTAACTTTTATTACATAAATATAATTTTCAATTAAATTAGGGTAAATAGATAAATAAGAGTAACTAGAACTAAAATGGTGGTTCGTATAGAAACCCTTACCTTATGTACAAATGAGTTATGCAGTTGACCTTAATATAATTGATAACCAAATTAAATAAATATTCTAATTTATTTATATCTTTTTATAGACATATTTGATTTATTAATATTTTATTATTTTTTATGGATTTTATGACGAGTTATAAGATATATATTTTTTCATTCGAGAGCACTCGTTTCCTAGGTTTTCATGATCGGTGTACTTGTATATGAATATAAAATTTCTAGTGGAATGGGTATAATTATCCAGATTTAAAATTACATGTTATTAATGAATATAATTAGGTGTAATTTTTATTATGTAATATTATTTTTTATATATTAGGATGAATTAGTAGATAACATGTTAATGATAATCTTTTAGATTAATTTTTGGGGTTATTTAATCATAATGATGTAGTTTTGTAATATTATTTTATATATTGTATATTAGATTGTACTAGAACATTATATATGATATAATACATATTTTATAATCTAATACACAAAAAATGGTTTCATGAACATCCTTGAAGGAGAAATTGAAGAATTAATGTTCTTCATCCACAATTGTTTTAAATCGACCCATCCCAAACGATGATTTTGATTTTAAAAAAAATACGGAGAGAAAACAGTTTGATGAATTATATTAAATTTACAGGAAATAATTATAGTGTATTGGTGATAATGGAGTTATCATGATAATTTTGATAGAGGATATATGGAGAGAATAATAGAAGAAAATATATTGAAAATTAATTGAAAGGAAAAGGAATTCGATTATACCTCTTGAATACTCCCCCTTTATAACCTAAATAAAGGGATTTTTTGTATTTTTATAGGACCAATGTTTTATAAACATGGGGATAGTCTTGAAAATAACATTGGTAATAATTTTGAAAAGTCCTAGTGTTTGGATGGTGAAAGGAGAAGGGGTTACGAGGGTTGGTATTTATAGTGGAGGAGAGAAGAGATTTCTCATTATTTTAATCAATATTTTATTTTTTTCTCAATGACATAAATAGTTTTTATTCCTATAAGTTATTAAAATAATATGTTAATGTGAGTTTTAATAATGGTTTCTTACATCTTTCATGATGTCAGAAATAGTGTATTTAACTTATTATTTATAAATACTATAAATTACTATATTTTATTATTCACCAAAAATTTAACTATTTTAGAAAATGAATAAAAAAGATCAACCTAACAAAATTTCAACATGTATAATGAAAACATGAACTCCATTTTATGAAAATAATTTTCTAAATATGATAAATTTAGTTTTTAGTAAAAACTATCATTTTCTCGATTATTACAGAAATTAAATGTATAACTAATTGTATAGCACTTTAAAAAACAAAATAAAGACTCAAAAAATGATACTAAAATAATAAATAAAGAAAATATTTACTTATGAATACATTTTATTAAAATAAAATTTCTTCTAAATAATTTTATTAATTAAAAAAAATTTATTAAATATTCATGACTCAAAAATACCAAAACATAATTACTAATTTTTAAAATAATCATTTACATACACTATGGTATAATTTGATCATACAATCAATTATAAGATTAAAAAAATTTATTTATAAAATCATGGGGAATGTAACAATTCATTTGACTGATTTACTATTTATAAGTTCCATATTACTATTCTAATGGACAGTTTACTATTTCATCGTTATAGGTTCCCTAAAATCAGGAAAAACCTCTAATTTCCTTAAATATTCATTTATGCTGTTTGTATTATTTTTTCTAATTGATTTTATGTGATCTATACCATATGAAATAAACATAATAAGGTCAATTTAATTGACATAATTCTGGGTCATTACACTATATATGTCATATATTATATAGATGATGACGCATTTATTAGTGTCCTATGGGGAAAGGGAGAGGTTAGAGCATAGCATGAGATTTATATACTGAGTTACTTTACAGGTTCTTTTAGTAGAACATATTCCAGGCCGATAGAGTATGATGGACTCCATATATGGTTTGATTGGGATTGTATTTGGACCCTTTTTCTCTTTTAGTTTAATATTATCATATTCTATTTACAAGAAAATTGATTAATGAATTCATTGGTATCAATTGTTTTACATTTCAGTGTTGTGTGGTCTTTAAGGTGTGTACGTGTGTATATTTATTTTAGGATAATTCCCCCCATGTAAAATATATGCTTACTCTGTGTTGGTCACCAACCCCTTGCCTATTGGAGGAGAGCATGTGATATTCACAGTTCAAACCCTAGTGTTTGGGTCATTCCATATTCAGAAATTAATTTCCATCTAAAAATGGACTGTGTGAGAATATTCATTATATAGGTCCTTCTATTATAAAAATTCGTATAATTATAATAGAAAAAATGGTTGGATAAAATGCGGTGGATAACTATGTTTATAGGATAGAATTGAAGAATAATTTATCATTTATATTAATGTTTTATTCATTTCCTGATAAGAATATATGTTCTTTGAGTGATTTCCTATAGTAATCTGATATATAGAAATATATGTTAATGGATTTCATTTGAAAAAATTTATGAATCCATTCTATCAGGAAATTTATTCGATATTTTAATTCCTATGTGTTTAATATCCTAACATATATATGTTTTTCCTCAATTAGGATTGTAAGAGATGTTCCCTAGAGGATAATATCAATTTCATTCATGGAGTGAAATTTTTAGAAATCTAGTCAAAATCTACTATAACATTTCTTCATTATTATTTATATAGTCTATATTTAACTACCAATTCCTACTAATTTTTTTTGAATATTGTCTAGAACTTTCCTTACATCCCTAAAAAGACCTAAACACCCCTTAATCCAAATATGATTTTATAACCTTTTTATTCTATGGGAATTGATTCTATGGTACACTTCCTATGAACATCAGGAAATCTATATATAATATTGGATTATTATTGTGCATATCTATCTGTTGATATTATTTCCACCAAAACAGATGATCAAACAATCATGACTCAATTGCATAGTAAAATAAGGTTATCAATAATAATGATTCTATAGTCTATCATTTTTTAATTTGGAACCCATTATTGTAATCAACTATTATCAACACTATTATACATTCATGAGATATATGATAGGGATTCCCTGATTTTTATCCCTTAAAAAATAATTAATGTTGTGTGTTTGTATAAATAAATGATAAAAATTCCTCAAGAACTATCAACCAATATAGGAATTATTTATGTATATAACTATCTTATTCAATTATTCCATTAAATAATTATACCAATCTTTCATAGTATTTTTAAAATATTTGTTGTGTTAGGAAATATAATTTAATTTTTTATTTAATATTTTTCACAAATTCTTTTGGGTCATAAAAAATTTAGAATTTTGAACTTTATATAGAATAAACATAGAAATTTGGACATTAATGAACATGGTGATCTTAGAATAGAGTCTTATGAAAATTCGTTGACTAAAAAAAGAAATTTCAATACTACCATTGTAGGATATTCAATTGAAATGCATAAAATGTAGAAATTTTTTTCCTATTTACAATTTCCGACATCTTTTTAATATGGTGAATTTCAGGTCGAGATGGTCATGAAAATAAATTATGCAACATATATACTCTTATGGGTCTATTTACAACTATTATCCAAGTTGTGGTAAAATATTTATGGTTTATGTTAAAATTATAATCAATGTACAAATATGATATTGATGTTTAGTTGATTGAACTAATAATTAAAAGAAACAACATTTGATAATTTAGGGAGTTATGTTGATCTAGAAATGTTAGACTATTAAATTTCAATGAGGTAAACAAATATAAATTTTGGGTTTTATTTAATTGTTTTTTTGAATTATTTTTAGGGTTTAGTTATTTAAAATGTATCACTAATTAGGTAGTGTATAATCAATATATTAAAATCCTTTATTATCCTTGTACATTATATTTAATTTTTTTGGTATTATGGAATATAAAATTAAAAATATTGAACTCAATATATAGTGTTTATATGAAACCAAAATTTTCAAAAATATTTGTTAAATATTAATAAATTAATAATCATTACATAAAATTACATTCAAGGTGAGTATCTTATATTTAAAGTATCATTGGAAAATATGATACAAAAAAAACATATTCATAAAATATATATATCTTCTACAATTATGTTATTCATAAATATAACTCTTATTAGACATATAATTCTTAAAACCATTATTAATAATATGTAGAAATGAAAAATTAGAAAAGGTTATATTAGTGACTTAGTAAAGGTAAAAAGAATATATATATGATCACCAAAATATAAAATCATAATAATAGTATGTGAAAAAGGTATTTGTTGGGACCATGTTATGTTTTGGTTAAGAGTGTTATCCATAGATAAAAATGTTGATTATGTTAATGAATGTAATTATTTTGAGAAAGAAATTTAAAATCAGTATAGAAGAAGGTTTTGTGTGCAAAGTGTTCCATCAGATCTGGAACTATCAAACAAAAGATCAAACTAAAATTGATCCGGATAGTTCGTCAGATTATGAAAAACCTATTTGGAAGAAAAGGTTAATCAGACTCACCATGTTTCTTAAATGATGTTTTCATCAAAATGAAAAGTTGTATCAGAGTCTTTATGAAAATAATAAAAATATTATTATGCATAAATAACCTTGGAGTTATCATAAATCATAAGTTTTCTAATGTCTTTTGATGAAAGAGTTATGAAGGAAAGGAGGAAAAGAGGTTATTCTAATAAAATTTTGGATATGATATGTAAGAATGTAGTTGATGAGATGTTATAAAACATACCAATGTATGTCAGATGATTTTATTATAATAAAATAGATTTCTAAAGTCATGATAATTTCATCATTACAAGAATAAATTTGTAAAAGAATGACGTTCCTAATGTCAATGATTTTTTTCTTCAGTTCATTGGTGTGAGATCATCAGAAATGGAATTGTTTATCATATATGATGTTCTGTTCAGAATGTTATAAGTTAAAGATACTAGTTTTTTGCAAGACCATCATATTATTAGAAATAAATCATCGGGGAATGAAGCTAATCTCTATCATAATAAATAATGTAAATAACTTTATGAAGTTGAAGTTATTTGATAAAATTCCATTAGGTGTGGCATGACATTGATAATTAGAGTGATAATGACATTGATAATCAAATATAGTGGTGGTTGAAACTCTAACCAAAGGAAGAATTGAATTTTAGTTTTTTTGGGGCCACTTAAAGTAATGAGGAAGTTGAAATTTTTCAGACCAGTGAAAAATTAGATCAGATATCAATAAAAAATATTTTCAACCATTTTCATCAGGATGTGTTGTTGGGAAATTTATGATATTTCTACTATGATTTATTTTTCTATTGGTTTATGTGTAAAATATGTTTTATTTACCTAACAATTAGGTCGAGAATCATCTGACTGGTACTCAAAAAAATTATGAGAGTGAAGCATAAACTGAACCACCAAACGGAGGCTGACACCGATAACATTATCAGATGTTGGATTATAATTATGAAGAAAATAATAATAGAATAATTATTTTAAGAATCTACAAAATGTTTTATAATGGGAGCTCAAATTTTAAGAAAATGTTTTCAATGAGTTGTTAGTTGATGCTGAAGTGTTTCTACGGAAGTACATAAATAATTAGAATTTTCCACTATGATAATAGAAAAATAAAAGAATTTAGAGAATAATAAAATAAAAACAATGTTTTTGGCGTTTTTTTTCAAATTTCATCCTTTATAAGTTGGTATTGAGATTTGGAATTGGAATATTTTTTAATATCCTTCTAGTTAAAATGGATAATCAAAATGGGCTTATGTTTTATAATATTGAATAGAGTGATGGAATGGTATAATTAGTATCATTTGGTTTTAAGAATCAAAATGAGAATACATTTGTCTTTAATAAGTTTCTTTATTTGTTTTTCATTTAATGTGGAGCAAGGAATAGATGAATTAGCTACCGAACATATGTTTCAATCATAATGGGAAAATCAGAATGGGAAATTGGATTCAAGTTAAATATTATAATGAAATTATGAAGCAAGATAAAGTTGTGATAATATTCATGACGGTTCGATAAGAAATGATAAGAGTATAGAATCACTGATTATGTTTGATATACACCTGAAATGTTTGGGAAATTAGAGGATAAAAAATTTAGTTGAGCGGGAAGCAGTTTTAGAATCCTACCTAAACATCATTTTGGGAAACTATAAATAGTGGAAGTATTTTTTACATTAATGAAACATTTATTGTTGAAGAGAGAAGGAAATACACTAAATGTTTTTGAGAGAAGATTTTATATATTACGAAAACCAATAGACGTATGGTAGATAAAAAGATTAGAGACAAGATCATATTAAGAGTTTTAGGATCAGATATGATTCCCTAAAATGAGATAAAAGAAGTTCCAAATAATATCAGTGGTATTATAGAATAGTTATTTTATAATAATAAGTAATAATATTGGAAATCCAGATTACCATCATTATGATGTCTTTTAATGACCCACCAATTTCATTGTCTTAGAGTTCAACAAGTCATTAATAGGCCTTAAGAGACACCCCTAAGACGCCAAATGATGACAATAAATGTCGAAGGGTTTCATATAAAATTGGGGGAGGATATACCCTTTAAGATGTAAACTAATACACCATCCAACCATAACCAAAACTTCACACTATGAGGTATAAAAAATTTAAAGAAAACTCATCAACTTCCTTTATCTCAAAACCACATTAAAGTATATAACAATAGAACAATATCAATGTTTCAAATTAAACATTGGATAAATGACACAAGACTCTCAAAATAACACATTACTTCAAGATATACAAGATCCATAGTTTTAGAACATACCAAACATCATGAGGTAGTGCTAATAACATGGGAAACATTACCTTTACCCATATCATAGAATATGACCCCTGCAAAAGCACCAAAGTGCTAATGAAGGGGTGAATATAAAACTATGTTGCTTTTCTGCAATGACTTCCCTACTCACACCACTAGTATAGAAGAGTTAGAAAAAATTATATAAAGTAGCTTATATAGAACAATTTCTCAAATATAGTTTATAACTAAATATAAACAAGTTTTCAAAACCCATCATTACCAAACACATACAAGTGAAATTGAAAACAGTTTTACTACAGAGATATTTTCTAGAAAAATAACTAAATAAGCTTTTAAACCATTTCAAAATACCCCTTTTTAGAATACCCATCCTTTCCACATACCCATTCAACCAGCTATGAATGATACACTATGATAGATCCATACTCATGAACGGTTTCTCATCGTTCTGCCAATTCGTCACAAGGTGATTGTTTCTCATGTGACATTTAACCTTGGGCACTAATCATAAGGTCAAATTTCAAACAAGCCCCAGAAATGAAAAATGAAATTTATATCCCATATTCTATTTAACCTTTAGCAGTTATCACATAGTCATATTTCAAAAAAATCCACATAAATTCAATATTAACTCACACACTAATATACCCAAGGAGCATGCCAAAACACCCATTCAATAAAAACAACCTTTTTATTGAAGAAAAATTCCATCAAAGGAATTTCAATACCAAAAAATTTCATTGAAACACCCTTTTAATTGAAAAAAAATTCATCAAATAATTTAACAGTTCCATCAAATCAATAATTTATAATAATTATTATAAATTCAAGAGGCTAAATCACTTTTCACAATAATTCACCATGATTTCAAAATTTCACTAAAACAATAAATCATCACTAAATATGATTTATTCCATTATTTTCACAATAAATACCATTAAAATAAACCAATTTGTAACTAATAAAATCATTTCAATCAAGAGTAGTTGATAGAGAAGCCTCATACCTTGAAGCTTATGATGATACTCGATAATAGACAAAGAATGCACAAGAAGGCAGGCTGATTCTCTAAGTACAGTCTTAGTTCTCTTATCCTTGAAAGATCACGACTCAACATTGAATTAATTGGCATCCAAAAACTTAGATCTACCCACTATAGGTGAAAATATGAGAAATAATGGAGAATGGAGATATAGATCTAAGTAGATCAAATAAAATATGAAAAAATCAAAAAAGAATGGTGACATACCTCAAGAATCAAATTAAGATTCCAAGAAAGTATCTTAGATCTCTTCATCTGTCATGAACAACGCCATATTTCTCATTTATTGATATTATAAAACATATATATATGAAAAATTGGTGTAGATATATGAATCTGGGAAGGAGTTAAGATGAGTTTTCATAAAATGGAAAAGAACCCGGAAGATCAAAACTTACCCCAAGAATTGGGCTCGAAATCACCAGGGGAAGGATCTAGGTTGCCTGCAACTCATGTGGGGAGTTTTATCCATCCTTCTAGGGAGAGACATATCTAAATATGGGTGTTTTAATTCCAAAAGTAAATATATTGGGAAAAATGAGTAATCTCCAAAAGAATAGAATCTATATCTGGCATCTGCACACGGTTTTACAACAAGGATGAGTCCGACCATGTATGGATCATGCGACCTTACTTATGGTCCCAAAACTCCTTATAAAAGCCCTCAAATCTCCCATACTTCACCTTTACCCTTTTTATGTAAACACATTTTTTATGGAAACACCCCAATTTATGGAAACACCACACATTATGGAAACACCCCACTTTATGGAAACAACCCACTTAATTAAAACAAGTCATTTTAGGGGAAAACACCACTTTATAGAAACTCTCTATATTTTGAAAAATCTATATTTTATGGAAACTCTCTATTTTATGAATACTTACTATTTTATGGAATCCCAATCAAAGACACGCCATTTTAAAAAAAGTGGAAAGGGTTATGTACTAGAAACCAGGTGTACTACAAGTCTAGTAAATTTTTACCTAGTACTAGGTAGGAATTTTATGATTTTTTTGAACATTATATCTTATTAATGTTGATAATGAAATAGAGTAACTATTTATAATAAATGTGGTTAATTTTTATTAACTTATTATTAAAATTTTATTACATAATCTCATGTTACTTGAATCACATGAACAATTTTACTGAATATAATTATAAATGAGTTTACTAGAATATCAAAATCATTATATCGACATAAAATAATTTTTTTAATAGTGTATTCTGTGGTATCAAATTATTTCCATACCATATCATGGATGTGGCCACTCATTTTTTATAGTAAACAGTGTAATTTAATATATTTCTTTGGATGTGTTAATTTTTTATTTTCACCAAAGTGAAAATTATATAAGAGAAGAATAATGTTATTTAAAACGAAAATAAAACATAAAATAATCTTGTATCACTAATTCACCTCCCACACCCTTAGTTATAAAACATTTATCTTATAGGGAATAATCATGTGTTATCTGGGATATCGTTCCCTTTTTTATCTCTTTTTGAAGTGGTTGAGGAAGAAGTTGTTCTAGATAATCTGTATTGTGTGAACATTAAGGGAATTATAATATTAAATGATAGAAATTTTCATATCTAGAAATATTTTATTTAATTATTTATTATTTATCCTTGGTATGATGATTCTAAAGATTTTATAGATATTTTTCTGCCATGAGTTGTGATGAATCATCTTATAGCTGCTGAAAATGAGAATATTTATATTGATGGAAGTGAAACAAATTCATTACTCTCATCATTATCATATTATTTGTTTTTTAATGTAATGGGATTTTATACTGTCAAATATATCTCAAAAAATTTGAAAAATATTTAGGAATGTAATATAAAATTTATAAAGATGAGTTACAAATATAAAGGATGGTTTATGAAGATCGCATGATGGGTGAGTATAAAAATATTTGTAACTTATTTACCATAGTGAATGAAATTTGTTATCACTATTATATGTCTTGGTGAAAAGATTTAATATTAAACATCTCATTGAAAGGATATTGATAATTCTTCCTAACAAGTCTGATTCCAAAGATTCTTCATTTGAAGATTGAGATCCAAAAAAGATCTCTTAATGATATTCATAGTACACAAATTAATTACTAAATTAGAAAGTAGAATTTTTTTGTAGGAAAAACATTTGATCATGAAATGTATTTTATGAATTACCTGAAAAAAATCCCTTGATGATTCTTGATGAAGCTATAGATTCTGATTCAAAAAATATAGTATAAAAAATATAGATGAAATTTTATCTTTTTTTAATAAAAATGTGAAATGTTTTATAATATTTGTTTAAGTAAAACATCCTTTAAAATGTTCTAGATATAGAGGCATTGGTCACTTTGTTGCCAATTTTTCTTAAATAGGTGTTGAAGAAGAGAGTGACGAAGAATTAAGTTAGGAAGAATAAATTGAAGAAGAAGAATGAGGTCAATGAAAATATTTGAAGAAACAGGTTGATAAGAAAAAATATTATTCCAAGGGGAAAGAAAACAACATATCCAAGTCAAATAAGATAATCTTTATTTTGACATATGGTGAGAGTGTAGAATTTACAAATGTATATAAGTAAAATAAATTTATTACAATAGTTAATGATGAATTTTTCTTCTATTAGTTAAAATGGTTGTTGTAAAATTGAATAAATTAAAGCCAAATCTGAAAATTCTATTAATAAGGCATGTAAGAATACATTAATTTCAAAATTGGACAATTTTGAGTTCAGAAGAATCAGTTCTGAATAATAATGAACTGAAATTGATTTTCATTCGAACGTATAATTGAAAGTGTTTTTAAGTAATATTGTGAGGTTTTTGAAAGAAACCATGAAGTTAAAAATTGAAAATACATTAGCAAACAATATTAAATTCTTTTTTAATGAGAAAGATTTGATTATGGAAGAAATTATGAATTTAAAATAAAATTTCAAGAAATAAAAAAAATAAAAATGAACATATGGAACTAAAGTAGAAGGAAAATAAGAAGATTTGGAACTTTTTTAAAAAAATAATTAAAGATAAAAATAGAGGGTTTATAGTTTATATAATTTCATTTATAAAGTTGGAGACTTATTTTGAAAGGATAAACCTAAGAAGGATAAAAAATTATACTCTTTATTTGAAAATAAATTTGATTTTTTTTGTAGAAGGAAGAATTATTTGAAATTTAGGTATGTGGGTAAAACCAAAAAAGTAGGGAAATCATAAGATTCTAAAAATTAAGATCCAAAAAGCATATTCTATTACTTTTTGTTCTGATAAGTATGGAAATAAATAGTAGAAAAATGGTTACAGATAAAAATAGAATGTATGGTTGTTAAAAATTAAGACATATGAAGGTTTCTGTGAAACAAACTCAAAAATCCTATAAGTATGAATGTTAAAGAGGTAAATATTCTTTCTATTGATATTGGTGGTATTGTGTTGGATTTGAGAACATTCGAAAATATGTGTTGGTTTAATAATAAAAATTACTAATATTCTATGGATTATATAGGTAAAAGTTTAGTAGGGATTCAATCCTCTCAATAAGTAAATTATGAGAAGGATATTTTGATAGCTGGGAAAAAAACATGTTGAATCCATAAATAATGAGTCCTTTGTCATCTATCTAGAAAAATATGACATGGATAGAGAGATAGAAGCTCAAAAAATATCAATAGAGGAAAATGAGAAGAAAAGGATTTATGATAATATGAGAAAGTTGATAAAAAATATAAATAGATTGTGGTTTGATTATTCCGAAAATATTAAATATATATGAGAAAGAAGGGAATGATACCAACAGTTGTTTGACTATTTTTTTGAAAAAAAAATCATTGAAAAGTCATTACAAAATCATTATATAAAAGATCATACTAAAGATAAAAAGAAGTTGATTTCCTCATTAGAGTATTACTTTTATGAGAGAATGATTCTATAGAACTTTAGAATGATGAAAATAAGGAATAAAAATTTTCTGATGGCAAATAAAATAGAAAAAGAAATAGTCATAATTATGAAAAGAATATATGCCTGATTGTATCTTCTTAGAAAAAACTCAGTTTCATCTTTATTCACCAAATATATTTATACATGTGGTAATGTGAATATAATTGGAGTAGTTTAAATAAAGATTCTTATGTTGTTCAGTCTCTTACAATTCTTGGAAAATAAATTATACAGGTTAAAAATTTTGAGTTTTTTAAATATTGTGTTTTTATATATGAACTTTCAGATATGTTTTCTATGTTGGGTGTAGGTAACTTTTATCATGATAAATATTCTAAAATTTTCACCAGATATGAGAATGGTGAATGAAATATTTAATGATATTAAATTATGTCTGGGTTAAGGAAAACATTGATATCCTTTATTAGAAAATCTTGTATTTTACATTGGGCTATCCCATGTAAACATATATATGTTTAATTAACGACTCTTTGTTTAGAAACTCATGTGATTATTATAGTCTCCTACGTAAAATATTGATGGTATTGAGATTAAAAAAAGTTTTAACATAGGTGGATATTGTGAATTTTATTATCAATAACAGGGGTGGTAAGAAATAGGGGGAGCATGGAAGGAATGTGTTGAGAATAAAATAATTGAGAAAAAAAGTGGTATTATATTGAAATGGGAGTTGAAAAAAACACATTAGGGTATATTGTTAAGAACTTGTTTTTTTTGGTTTTATTTATTTTCAATATATTAATATGTTGAATATTTTGAATAAACTGTGTGTGTTTAGAAGGTTATTGAAAATATAGATAAAATGAGGTTTTGTATGAAACTTTTTCATTTAGATTTGGAATCATCAATATGATGATCATACTCACAATTATTATGAATGTTTATCATATTAAAAATATTTTATATAGATGAAAAAGTTCTTCAGAATTAGCTTGGATCCCAAATGAAGTTTTAATCATATCAATAAGTTTTATACGAGACTTCTTGTCTATGAAAAAAATATGAAGATGATTTACTCGTCCTAAATTTCCTAAAAATAAAAAGTTTTCAAAAAAAAATATAATACAAGACTTATGAAATAGAAGCATTCCTATCATATTTCATTGGTATGAGATCAATATATGTATAGTTTTTGTAAATCAATGATTGTTTTTTCAAGATGGGAGATATAAAGTCCCAACCCTAGAAGCCTGGATCCGGTGCATTATTTTAATAAATTCTAATTTATACAAGGAATCAAGTCCCAAAGGAACGATTAATTTAATAGTCATTCAAATTAAATTACATATACGAACTATACATTAAAATTTATAACATAAAATACATCATATATAATACTTTGATAAGGCGATCATTCCCCTAGATTAACCATGCATATCAATCATAATACACTTCATGGAATCCAAGGAAAATAAAACAAAATAAAGAGGTGAGCTCTGACACTCTGTAAGGGTAAATAATTTAGTGGAAGTTATAAAAATTTAAGGCAAGATGAATTATAAAAACAACAAACTATTAAACAGAAATTTGAACATAATATTGAAAAAATAAATAAAACATTACCATATAAATATGAAAATATATATTCTACTAGTCGATTAATCACATTTAATAACTAATTTCACAACGATGGAATGCATAATGTTATGAATAATAACTACTATTCCAAGGCCTTATGCAAAGACCATTCCCAATTATTTCATCATGGACTTGTACCAAGACACTAGTTTATGTGATGAGAAATACTGATGTATTGAGGGATATAGCATGTCTTGCCTTTCATTTACAAAATCCAATGCACTCCTCATATTAAAAAGGTGATACATCTTCTAATAATCGGTATTAAGACTACCATACAAAATATTTATAATTTAATCGTAAACCATAAATGATATGATAATATAACATCCATAGTTAAACATTTCATAAATCCTACAAAACAATATAGAATATAGTATCTTAATAAATAAAATTTAAACAATATTTACATAACACAACGGATGTTGATATAGATGAAAATAATTTAATAAATTCATTGAAAATATTTAAGGATAATATTTCATTTACTTTAAAACATTTAAAATATATGAAATTTTAAAATAAAAAATTTCTTTTGAAAATGACATTTTATGCTTATAATAGAAGCTTAAAAATGTTATGGTGACATAACGGAAAAATATATCCACACACAATGTATAAGTTAAAAAAACATTTTTTCCTTAATTTATCGAAAATGTCATAAAGTACCTCATCTGGAAAACGACTGAATGATTCATTTAAAAAAATTATAAAATGTCAAACATGGGTAAAAAAGGACTTTAAACATCTATACGATTATAGTAAAACATTTTATGAAATGTTTTTAGAGACATGTTCATGGATGATAAAGATATCCTAGTAGATACATACACATCAACAACCACAAATAATAATATGATTGTTATATTAACCCTTACATTGTACATTCCTTTGGTCAAGGGTACATTTAACCTATTTTATAATGACAATAGTATGTTAATGAATTATAATAGAATCATATTCATATTTTTTATATCATTTAAGAATCATTTTTTACTTTATACAACCAATTTAATAATAATTCCATTGTTAAAGTAACATTTTGAGTAATAGTCACTTTCTTTATCAAACATGTTTTAACTTGTTATTCTTTATCGTGTAACATATATCATGATTTAGTTACTTACATAAAAGGAAACATTATTTATATATCATATATATTTAGAATATGCATTTGTACAATAGATAGATATATGAAGTGTAATACATCGTTTATGGAGACGGCATGCCGTACATACCCATAAACGTTGTTTCCATTTTCATATCGGAATGAAGGCAAGTAAGTGAATTAGATATATGTAAATAAAAACACACACACACACAAATATATATTTCCTATATAATTATTAGGTCATATATTACATTCTTATTAATAATATATATTTTTATAATCATCATTGAATGGTGAACATGGGAATGAATCTCATCATGTCGTGAAGATGGTAATCCGTATGTATGCACGAGCGACGATATCATTTCCATAATTATAAAATGGTATGGAATTGGATGTTATATTAATTATACAGAAATAGTATCATTTTATGTTCATTATTTATATACATAATACTCACCATTATATCCATCAAAATAACATAATGTTGAATAACAAAATTTTACAATGAAATGGAGATGATAAGCCGTACGTACACATTATTTCTAACATTATTATTCATAGGATATATAGAATAAGGAATATGGTTGTAACATAATTATAAAAACATCTTCAAATTTATGAGGTACCCAATTTATTATTTTAGTATGGAAACAATAGAGACAGTGGAATTAGAAGAAGAAAATTACATTGAAAGTGGGGATAAAATAATTACCTATTCTTTGGGTGTATCCTTTTGATTTGAACAAAGGGAACCATAGTATAGATTTATGCTCAATGTAAGGCCCCTATCTTGGTGTGAGGGAAGTTAGTAGGAGATTTAGGTAGGGTTTGGCTAAGCCAAAGTGTAACATCCCAGGTAAAAAATGAATATGACATTTTCATTATTATTAATATTTTTACATTAAAATATTAATTTTACATTCAAGTGGATTCTATGTCTGATAGCATACTCAACCTGAAATAAACGGTTTTTTTGAGATCTTATGTTGCACACAACATTGTGTTATACAAAAAAATAATATATTAATACAATATTATTTTAAATGGTAGTTAATGACTAATCATTATTTTACAGGGAATGAACATAACTAAATACAATATTATTATTCATGTTTGTTGAATGTTTTTACACTTTTCAATTAAAATTTAGAGTCTTAAAATGAGAATAATTCCAATTTTAATCATAAATACTCTAACATTTTTAAAAGGTAGTTTTACCACATTTTGATGGAGAACCCCCATTAAATATATTTTCTATAACATTCATGTATTCTATTTAACAAAATAAAAATATTCATTATAATCAGGACATACAATTTTACATTGGATTATATTTTGTTATTTTTCTGATAGTGTTCATTTTTTAATGAATAGTGAAAAATATGGCTTTTGAATTCAAAACATCATGTTATTATAATTTAGATATATGGTTATTTAATATTATTAATTCGTTTAAAAGAGTAATTAAATTATATTATTACAATTTAATTAAATTTTGGTCATTGTACATAATTTCACTTTGAAATTGGACATAAAGAAATGTCCATTTTTTTATAGTTATTATTTCTTTAAAACCCCTTTTTTGGTTTTATCAATGGGAATTAAATTTAAATTAATTTTGCAACTTCTATGTTTTGAATTTTTAAAAATGGATTCCATATTAGGAATCAAGAGGTCCAAATTGTGTAAATAGGTATCTTTTATTTTAATAAATTATTAATAGTAACGTTATTAAATATTTTATTTACCATGGTTAAATGGTAAATCTTCTATACAAGGGTAAAAAATAATATTATAATAATATTAAATTACATTAAAACGTATCCTAACCCTATTTGATGATAAATGTCCAAAAATTGGAATCCTTGGGTATATTTTGGGACCCCATGAAGCTCCATGTAATTGAAAATGACACTTTATAAAAATTATTTATTGTTAAGGAAAATGTAACATAACCATGTATCTCTCAGTAAAACAATTTTTATAATGATTAATATAAGTGATATTTTTTACAAAAAATAGTCATTAGAAATATAAAGTTATTTAATTCATAATTGAATATTATTTATAATTTTTATACATTGTATAAATATATTTATTTTCTACGCAATGATAATGTAATGATTACCTCATTAATGAATGTTTTAAATAAATGAGAATATAAATATTAAAATAACTTTATTTTGATATTTTTATGCCATAGACAAATTGTATGAATGATTAAATCTTTTTATCTGTGAATTAATGCAGGTTGTCCTAAAACATCATGTTGTTATATATTTTTTAAAATTCTTGATATGAATAGTTTATAAAATGACAATAATGAGTTTTTAAAATAAATGATATTTTATTAAATGGAAAAATAATCCTAAAAATCTTTGACTTAGAGAAATTAAATTTATGATGTTAAAATTTTCATTAATGATCCTTTTTCGGGTCTCTTGGAATTTTAGTTTAAATATATTAACTGTATAGTACGAATATACAAGAATACATGGTAAAAGATCAATTTGTTAAGTTATGGTTAAAGATAAAAGATATGGTTGAGTTTATTCCCTAAACTTGTCTAAACCCCATTTCATGATAGTATTTAAAAAAATTATCACCTTATCATAGAATTAAATGAATTTACACTTTTTTTAAATCTAAATTAAGTTAATAATAAAATAATATTTTTAAACTTTTCTAAAGAACCCCTCCACCACCTTATAAATGGCCATAAACTCTAACCCATTACTCACACATATAAAGCCCCTTAAAACATCAAACCTATGCTCCAAGAATCTCCCAACATCCATATATTCCACTAAGAGGCTTTAATTTGATAATAAAGCAATTTATTAAAGCCTTTTGGTTCAAATAAAAGGGAGTTACCTGATTTAAAGGTAACATCTTCTCTCAAGTTCATTTCTTTTATTTTCCTTCTCCACCCCCACCAAAACTCTCTTTATTCTATACTTTTATAATAGAAGTAGTATCATCAATATAATAATGCATTTCTATTAGGAATATTTTAACTAAACATCCACACAACTTCATATAATGGATACGAACTTACTATTTCTGTGTAGGACAGACTACTGCATCACGAAACAATGATTGTTCAAATATCTCTTACCACCCCTCATGGTGTCCATTATGATGGAATGGTATTTATATGTGATATATATTATATTTATATTGTCTCTATACTGCTGTATTTTTCATATATATCTTCCCTTTATGGTTTCCATAATGGGTAAATGTGATAATTTCAATTGAGTAAGTGGGGACTACTGCCCCTTAAAGTGATATAACTCATTCATTCAACATGTCGAACTTATAAAAGAAGTAGTTAATGAAATTATATATGATATTATATAGGAATTATAATATACCTCTATATTATTAGTTTTTTATTCCATAACATATGAAATAGAAATGAATGTAGCATTAATGTGTACTATGACTTACCATCTACATGAGCAGTGCATTTCATTTCTTATAAACAAATGTTATGTACTATTATAAATACATATATATATATATACATGATATATATTATATAGGTTATATATAAATTATGAATATCATTTGAGATATAATGTACTTTTGACCACATAGGAAACTTGTAATTAAAAGAAGATCATTTTTTACTCAAGTACCAAATTTCAACAGAACGACCGTTATTAACTCAAATGATCATATAATGTTTATAACATGGTAATAATTAATATAAAAGCAATAATAAAAGTGGAAATGGTTATGAAGCAATTAGAATCTATCATTAGTATATTATTCACAAGATTAAATATCGAATGAGTCAAGTTGAATGTGAGGTAAGGGACTTCGTCGCAATCTCCTTTCATTGAGGCATGTTTTGATTTATATATGAATTTATTTTACATGGTTTATAAAAAAACATTGTCTTTTCATTGAATTCAAAGGGAATATTTTTCAATGTAGTTTTTTACTAAATTACTGAAATAGAATTTTTTTTAATATACGTGGCGACAATGACTGTTCACCCACCGCGATCTTTATTTGATATTTTGCTTCCTTAACAAACCATAATATTTTTAAAAGGAAAATAAATACCAAATAATTTTTTTTAATTTTGGTATTGAAAATGGTCTTTAGAATACATTGATTATTTCATTATCTTGAAATGATATATAGTGATTGAAATGTGGAAATTATATATTTATTTAATGATTTTTTATGTTTTACGAATATGTTATGGTTCTTGGTAATTGTTTATATAAAAACATTGTTACATGATAATACTAGGGTGAGTGAGCCTGGGATAGATCTCCAATTCATTTAGTAACATGACAGAGGTAAATTTTAATGATTCTCCAAAATTATTTATGGAATATACTGTAATGGATATTCCGAACGTAACTCCATATATAGCTATGAATGCTACAATATAAGAATGATATGGATGCCACAAGTTACCTTTATGATTTAATATTTCTTTGTGTTATTCATATATCATATGATTTCAGGAGGTATGTTAATGAACTTATGATTTATGATTGAAAATATTGATTTAAATTTTGGAATTTATTCTTAGATTCGTGTTTTATATCCTTATTCTATAACCCTTACTGATATTTTTATTCTCATCTAATGTATTTGAAATATTTTTCATATGGTATAATGTAGGTTAAAAGAAATGAATAATTCAAGATAATTTATATCTGAAAAAAATTATTTCATTCTATTAAGATTATTTATTTTATGAAAAAATAAAAATTGGGTAAAAGTGACCACATGTAATATTCAAGTTTGTATGTATACTTATTCCCTAATTCACGAATTCTCTATAACAAAAAAGATCCATAATGTTTATTATTAACTTAATTCAAGATAATGAAATGTTTAAGGTCGGGTCCTTATAGATGATATCAAATGTCAATTTAGATAACTTTAGATGTTAGGGTGTTATTTAAGTAAATGATACATAACTATAATGGTTAGCATATTATAAAGAGTCATAGTTATTTTAGATAAATCGAATGAGTTAATGGTCAGATGAATTAGTATATCTTAGTGTTTACCTTCCTCATAGGATAGTAAATTATTATTTTATTGATACGCTCACACTGACCTATTTGGTTTTAGTAAATGGATGGATCTAATAGCCACCAATGTAAAAATGGATTTGAAGAAAACTATAACGGTTTTCTAAATGAGAAACTGAATGTAATCGGAGCATCAATGAGAACTCTTGTGGTTATTATTAAACAACTATATGGAGTCATGATTGACCACTTTAACATTGGTGATTTTTCTAAGGCTTTATATATCAGATAAACGAATCCCAATGGATGTTCTAGTATTAATCATAAGAGTCTTTATATTCAAAAAACCTATGTGTCAATGATTAGGAATGAAATACCATGGAAAATGTTTTAAATGGACGGGAAGATGTTTCAGATGTGGTAATGAAAGTCATAATGAACTAATATACCATAGAAAAAGGAAGCGTCCAGTTGAATATAGAAATGGGAAAGAAGTTCATTATGAAGGATTAATTGAATGTTTTAAATTTAGTGTGCATGGTCATTATACAAATAAATATCCTACGAAGAATGTTCGGGTGTGGGATCAATAGAGTTTAACAATATATTCTAACTAATTCCTTATTCCATTCCAATTGAAGATGGAGAAACTAAAATTGGCCTATGAAAATTATGGATTATTTATTATCTCATGTTTGGAAATTAATAAACTCTTAAGGAATTATATATGATTTTGTTTGTAGCAAAGAAGTATAAAATAATAAGTTGAAAAAAATATGGATAAAGAATCATGAAAAATGTTTAATGATTAAGATGTCAACATTTTTGGAACTGAAGGGTTATATTAGATCTATGGATGATGATATGTTCAAATTTATTAATGATTGGATTAATTTGGTAGACGTTTTCTAATATGTGTAAACCTAATGTTTGATATGTTAAATTATTATTCATGGAAGATTATTCTTTTCTTTTTTTTATGTAGTTATAAAGATCCACTTGGGTTTATACGATCCTTGAATTTGATAAAATCAATGTTTATTTTTTTTGGGGGAGAAAATGTGTGGTATGAGATAATGTTTGTGGTTAAAATATGTTATGATAAATTTTTCACATTTTTGGGAATGCTATTTAATTATATAGTTTTTGGAAAAGGACAACACGCATACTGTGTTATAACCCATCACGTCGGAAAAAGCTGTAGGATTCGAACCCACAAACAAAGTGTGATTGGGATTTATCTTCTACTATAGGACTATGTAAACAAAATTTAAGTCTGAGTAATTATTTTTAGTTATATGATTTTATAGATTAAGAAAATTTTGTTAATGGGAACTTATGTTTTATAAAATGAAAATCCTTAGAATAGAAAAATGATTTGATAACTAAGTGATATTGTAAATTTTGGGAGTTTTTCTCTCTTTTGGGTAACACTAAATGCCTATGGAAAATAGAATACAATGGTATTTGATTTGAGGAATAAATGTGGAATATTATTTTGTAAGAAATAATGTTTTTATTGGGATGTTATAACGATTTTGGTTATTTATAGAAATTATTAACCTATCATTGAGAATATATGATTATGTTAATTACAAATTAGTATGAGACATTAAGAGTAGTCGATGTTATTTGGAGATAAATGTTATGATTTACTATGGAAGACTCTATGATTAAAATATTCTATATTTCGGGTTTAAAATATAGATTTGATTTTTTTGAATTATTTAAAGGGAAATTTTGTATTGAATGGTCTTTGTTGAACTTTGGTTACTATTTGTGGAATTCTGGAGATTAAGAGTAGTATTTATTTTTATAAAGGATTATACTTTTATGGGATTATGTGATCTTGAACTAATTATTTTTGTTTTGGTTAATTTCTAAAGATAGGGGAAATATATATTTTATATTTTTTCGTATTATGTGATTCTGTAAAAGTTGATTCTAGCACTTCAGATGTGACCAAGATATCTTTAAGACTCATTATTTAGAGAAAATATGTGTTTGTGGTATTAATGTATTAAAGGATGAAACTATAATTAAAAATAAGTATATTTAAATATATTCCAAGTGAATACTATAAATAAATTATACAACATTATGAAATGGAACATAAAAAAAACTTTTTCCATTTATTTTTCTTACCAGGGAATGAAAGACTATTTATCCAATCACAAGTTTGTGGTTTTTTTGTTGTTAACTTTCACCTATTCATGTTTTCCATCGTTATCTATCAAAACATGATGGTAAGTATTTTATTCCATATAAATTTTTTCATGGAAATCTAGAATGTGTTATCTTACATGACATTTTTACTTATCTTCTATTCCTTTATAGTGATAGTTTTATTGATTATTTTTCAGATGTGGGACTTTTAATGAAGTTTTCAGGACCAATTTTAATATTGCGAGGACCAAATTCATAAAAGGGGGAAGGATGTAACATACCATGTAAATAATGATTATGAGTTTTATTATTTATTAATATTTGTGAATTAAATATTAATTTTACTTTTAATTGTATTCTATGTTAGATAGATTACTCAACACAAAACAACATGTTTCTTTGAAATCATACGTTGCACAAAAGGATGAGTTATACAAAAAAAATAATATTATATTATAATATTATTTAAAATGGTATTTAATGCTTAAGCAAGGTATTGAAGGGAATTAACAAAATAAACCATAATATGATTATACATGTTTATTCAATGTTTTTACATTTATCTAACAAAATGTAGAGGCTTAAAATGAGAATGAATCCAATTTTAATCTTGAATACTCTAAAATTTTTAAAAGGTAGTTTTACCGACATTTGATGGTGATCCCCTTTTAACTCTAGTTTTTCACACTTTTATGTGATATATTTGAAAAATAATTTCTTTTTTAAAATCAGGATATCAAAATTTACTGTGGAGAAAATATTGGTATTTTCCTGATAATGTTCATTTTTTAATTAATAGTGAAAATACTTCATTTTAATTCAAAACTGCATGTTAATCTAATTTATTTATATGGTAATATTATAATTTTAATTATTTTTAAAGTGAAATTAGATTATATTTTTACCATTTAATCTAATTTGGGTCATTTTATGTAATTTCACTTTGATATTGGACATAAAAAATGTCAACCTTTTGACAGTTAATATTACTTAAAAACACCCGTTTTGGTTTTGACAACTGGAATTAATTTTAAATAAATTTCTTCAACTTATGTGTTTTTAATTTGATAAAATGGATTAAATATTTTGAATCATGAGGTCCAAATTGTTTAAATAGGTAACTTTTTTTTAGACATTATGAATAGTAACTTCTGTAAATATTTTATTTACCATGGTTAAATGGTAAATCATGAAAATAAGGGTAAAAATAATATTATAATAATATTAAATTACCCTAATAAATTTTCTAACCATATTGGAGGATACATGTATAACCATGGGAATCCTTGGGTTGATTTTGGGACCCGATGGGGCCACTTTTATGAGGAAATGACACTTTTTAAAAATTAATTTAATGTTACAGAAAATGAAGCATAAACATAATATCTTCGTAAAACAATTTTTATAATGGGTTACTTATGTTATATGTTAAAATATAAATATTGATTATAAAGATACATATATTTTCAACATAATGGAATTTTATTTATAATTTTTTGATATAAATTTGTTTATGAGACAATGATGAAGTAATGATTACCTCATTAATGAATGTTTTAAACAAATGAGATTATAAATTTTAAAATAAATTTATGTTGAAACTTTTTATACCATACAAAAATTTTATAGATCAGTATAACTTATTATATTTAAATTAAATTATGGTTTTATAATGAATAACATTATTATATTTTTTTGGAAGTCTTGGTATGAATAGTTTATAAATTTACGTAAATGAGTTTTTAAAATGAATACTAATTTATTAAGTGATAAAATTCCTTTAAAAGTATACTATTTAGACAAATGGAATATATGATGTTAAAAATTCCATTAATTATCCATTTTTAGGTCCCTTGTAATTTTATAAGAAATATATTAACCATATAGTGTGAAAATACAAGAGGACATGGTAAATGTTAAATTAGTTAAGTAATGGAGAAAAATAAAACACAAGGTTAATTTTATTCCCTAAAATTGTTAAAAACCTATTTAATAAAATTATATGGAACACTAATCACCTTATATTCGAATTAAATGAGTTGTGGACCTTTATAAAAACAAAATTTATTTTATAATAAAATAATATTTCTAACTTTTCTAAAGAACACCATTCCCCTTATAAAAGGCCATCACCTCTAACCCATTACTCACACATCTCAAGCCTCTTGGCTCATCCAAAATATGCTCTAATAAGCTCCTAGAATCCCTCTATTTCACCTAGAATCCTTACTTTGGGCAGAAGGAAATTCAATAATGCCTTTTGGTTCAAACCAAAAGGATTTACCAGATTTAAAGGTAACATCTTCTCTCAAGTTATTTTATTTTTTTTCCTTCTCCAAACCCCAAAACTATATTTATTCCATTATATTATAACAACACTAGTATCATAAATATAATTTTATTTTTTATGAAAATTATTTTAACTATGCTTCTATACACCCTCATCTAATGGATAAAAACATACTGATTATGCGGGCAGTGAACTACTTCCTCACGAAACAATGATTGTTCCAATATATCCTACCCCCTCTCATGTTGGACATTATTATTTCCAATAATTTATATGTGATATATATTATATTGAAATTGTCTCTATACTTCTGTATTTTTCCTTTATATCATACCTTTTATGGTTTCCATAATGGGTAAACGTGGTAATTTCAATTGAGGAAGTGGGGACTACCGCCCCCTCAAAGTGATATGATTTGTTCAGGGAATATGTGAATCATATAAAGGATGGATTTAATGAAATTATATGTGATATTATACTGGAATTATAATATACCTATGTATCATTAATTTTTAATTGCATTAAATATGAAATAGAAATGAAAGTAGTGTTCATGCGTACGTATGACTTACTGTCTCCAAGAACGGTGAATTTCATTCATTATCTCCAAATATTATGTACTATTAATAAAAATTATATATATAGGATATATATTATATATATGATATCTAAATCACCAATATCTTTTTCTAGACAATGAAATTTTGACCAACTCGACAACTTGTAATTATAAGAAGTTCAATTTTTACTCAAGTACCAAATATCGACAAAAAGACCGTTATTAACTCAAATGATTATGAAATGTTTATAACATGTTAATAAGTGATATAAATTGAATAATAAACTTGAAAATGGTTCTGATTCAAGTAGAAATTAAATTTAGTTTATTATTCAAGATATTAAAGAATGAACAAGTCCAGTCAGTCGTGAGGTAAGGGATTTCATCTCAATCTCCTTTCATTGAGGCACATTTTGATTTATACACGGCTTTATTCTATATGGTTTATAAAAAACATTATTTTTCATTTAATTCAAAGGGAATCCTTCTCTACAAAATATTTTATTAAACTACAAAAATAATTTTTTTAATGTATGCGGTGACAATGACCTTTCTGCTGCCGCAAGCTTTATTTGATATTTGTATTCAATAAGAAGATGTACTGTTTTTAAAAGGAAAATAAATATAATAAATTATTTTTGTGTATTTTTGTGTTGAAATTTTTTTTGATAAAACATTTATTATTTCATTATCATGATATGATATATTGTTATTGAAATATAGAATTTTTATCTTTTTTTATGCTTTTTTATGTCTTATGAATATGTTATGGTTCTTGGGAATTGTTTACCTATACTGGTTGTATTGTTACAATATTATGGTGGGTGAACCCGAGAAAGCTTTTCAATCAATTGGGTAACATGATGAAGGTAATCACTAATGTTTCTCCTAAGAGATTTAGGGAATATACTGTGATGTGTATTCCAAATGAAACTCGCTATGTAACTGTGAATGATAAAATATAAGTATGATATAGACTTCAAAAGTTACCTTTCTGATTTATGATTTCTATGTGTTATTCATAAATCATATAATTTCATGAGTCATGTTAAAGATCCTATGTTTTATTATTGAAAATAATGATTTCATTGATTGTATGTATTTATGGAAAAATGATTTCTTTCCTTATTTTAAAACCCTTACTGAGCTTTTTTGGCTCAACCCATGTTTTTGAAATGTTTTTCACAAGGTATAAAAAACAGTAAGAGAAATTAATAATTAAATAATATTTATATCTATAAAATAATTCTTTTTTTCTTTTAAGAGTTTTTATTTTATGGAGAAATAGAAACTGAGTAGATGTGGAAACATGTAATATTCAAGTTATTATGTTAATGATATGACCAAATTATCTAATTATCTAAACATAAAAATATCTTCAATGTGAATTATTAACTTAATTCAATATTTTCTAATGTTTATGACCCGGTCCTTAGACAAATGGTATTTTAGTAGTGAATTAAAGAGAAAGGTATGTTCCCTTTTATAAGAGATGTGAGGGGAACTCTAGGAAAAGCCTGAAATATTAATTTATTAAAAATGAATTTCAGATTCTAATAGCCTCCAATTGATTTTTTTAGAGGCTAAGATTCAGATGGTTCAAAATATTATCAACAAATAGGTTTTATAGAAGTTTTGGTCATAAAATTAACCTTATCTTTTAGATTAAACCCTTTGTAATATAAGTTAACTCTTACCATGTCCTCTAGTATTTTTATACTACATGGTTAATATATTTAATGTAATGTGATAGAAGAAGCTAAAGTGGATCATTTATGACATTTTTATCACTATCCATGTTATCTGGATGAACTATGTGTTTTTATTATTTTTATATAATTTAATAAAGTAGTATATGTTTTAAAAATCATTTGAGTCAATTTTGACACTATTTAGTAATTCATATTCTTTAAAGTAAGAACTAGTTGATTCATTCGATTCAATGGAATTAAATCATACCAAATATACCAATTTCATTCATAAAATTCATAAATGGCAACAAAAAGTTATACTTATAATTATTTTAATATTTATAATATGATTTGTTTTAATCTTTCATTAATAAAGTAATTACAGCATCACCATTTTGTCATAAATAAATTCACTTATTTAATGTCTAAAAATTATAAATAAAAGACAATAATGTATGAAATATTATTATTTTTCTAATTAATATTTATTTTCTAATTTATCTTCTATATTACCGTATATTAAAAATGGGTTAGTTATTTAAATTTGAATTAAACACTTTTAACACTTATTTAAATAAAATATAATAAATATTTGAATCTTACCCATGTGAATAAAAATTGATCATATTTTTGTTTACAGGTTGGATTGGTTGAGAAACACTTATCCAATATAATTAATACATGTGTTATTATTATAATTTTTTTATTTTTAATTACCCTATTTACTTTTAAAAGTGGTAAGTAAAATTCACATGTTATTAATCACAAAAAAAATTTCATCCCATTAAGCCATATGCTACATATTGATGAAACAATGTCTGTCATATTTTTGAAATTCAAATAATTAAAGCCATAAAATAACATTTTATGAAAATTTTCATGTGTTCCTAGAAGGTCGGTAAAAGAGGATAAAAAGTTCAATAAAATTTTATATATACTATATTTTTCTAAAGTATTATCATGAATTACATTGGATTAATATATTATTATGTATCTATTTTGTATTTAAGATAAATTTAAATTAAAAATAATTATTTAAATGACAAAGATTGTTTTTATGTACTATGCATTATTTATCACTATTAATAAAAAATTGTATGTTTTTAGAAAAATACAAAAAATTCACCAAGAATTAATTTTAATATTTTTAATTCTAAAATTTTGTTTATTTTACTGTATTAAATTTTTAGAATTTTCTAAATTTTATTTTAATATTTTTCACAAAAAAATTTAAAAAGTGGTTCTTTTAAGAAATTTTATATATATATATATATATCTATTTTTAAAAAACATATACAGTTCAATATAAATATGTTTTATTTATGTGAAAACCAAATAAATAACATTTAAAATATATTTTTTACTATTCATATTACAATATTTAATTGATAAATAAATGCTTTCTTTAAATAATTATATTACTAATGGGTTGTTTCCTAGAAACTGAATCTTGCGTATAACACAAGCCAAGTCAGTTTTTCATGAAATATAAGCGATTAAATTACTTTTAATAGTTAATGTACTATAAAAAATGGGGTGTTACATTCTCCTCTCCTTCAATAAATTTCAACCTCTAAATTTGAAATTTGTCTACAAAAATAAAATGTTGAAAATAGAAAATACATTTGTTGAAAACCCACATCAAAAATAGGGTTAATAATATTAACTCTTAATAAGAGGGAAATAAATTTGAAAAATTCACGGTCAAATTAGGAGGTATTATAGGAGAACATTGGTGGCAATTAGAGACACATAATTGAAGGAAAACACAAATATTTATAGGGAGTGATTGAGTTCATCATTCACAAAAAAGAGAACAATAAATGGAAAATTGACGGCCTAAATACCATAAATCTATTATTATTTATAATATCATCGGTTCAGCAAAACATAAGTTATTAGGATAACACAATTTTTGAAATAAATTATTTTTTTAAGATGAGGGGTTAAATTATTATCATGATAACAAATAAAAAAACATAATTGGATTCATTACCAATCATAATCATATTCTCATCATTTTGTTGTGCATCAATCAATTTTCAATTCATCCCATTCACTAGGAAATGAATGTTCATAAATGATTTTTTAGGCCTGAAGCGCATTTGATAAATCAAAAAGTCTACATGTATTCCCTTAATTCCATTAATGTTTACTTCAAACCCAAAGGTTAGGTAAATGTATCCAATAAATCAAACTCTATCCTCAAACAAAATATCAACTATTCAACTTACTCAATTTTAACATTTATACTTATAATAAATACTTGTGTCCAAACTCAATGTCCAAAAATATATAAGGAAGTTCAACTTAACATATGGAATATCTCTTTTGTCACATAACTACATGTGAATACATTCATCATGTATTCTATTAAAACATGGTAACAACCTAAATTACCATTAAACCATATTTGAACACATATGCACTTCTTTATTCCTTTTGTAAAAAATAGTATACTGAATATACTCCTTAAATACAGAAAATTTTCAAATTTCCAATAATGATGGTAAAACCTTATTTAAAAAAACCATTACTCAGTTCCAAGGATGTACATAATGTCCAATCTACTTTATCTTAATAAAATATATCTTATTCTGAAATCATCATCTCAGTTTCAGAAACATATGGAAGGTTATATTTCTGCCAACCGTATATTTTCCAAAAAATTTAAATTGAAATTGTGTCACTTTACTTGGTACCATACAATCTCAAATCCTTAATGAAATAGTGTTGCAATACAATCATTATATACTTTATAAATATTATAACTTGTATACCATTAATTCATTTCTCGAATTACATAATTATTTAATAACAACAAAAGAACACTAATCATTCCTCTTAATCTGTGGTTGTAGCATTACTTGATTATTGTCCAATAGCATCATTTGGGGTATAATCTGATTATTGGGACATTGATGTGTTTCATGCCCCAAATCCTTTCAGATGAATCATTGTACAATTTAAACCTTATTCTGACCCTTTCAATCACAAACATGGTGCCATTTTTCTCAAAAATTATAACAAAATCCCATTCCATTTATGTAATTAACAATGTTATTCTTTCTATAGTTATCACATGTGGTAAAATAAATCATTCCATTCGTCCCTTTATACATATTTTTCTCTGCAATCCTATTCTTCTCTTGGATCTCATCAAAGAAATATAACTCAGAGAATTCATTACTTATCTTATTAAAACATGATGATATTTCTTCATATGATGTGAATATATGGGAGACTATTTCCCTTCTAAATTTTGGCTCAAGTCCATGAAATATATGATCCTTCTTACTCTTTGGATCATGTGTATTACTGGAGTTCCCCATACTTCTTCTAGAAGCCATTTTTAAATGATGACATATACTAGGATAGATCATATCATAATGTATAATAAAAAATCTAGAAACAAATGTCGACTTTAATTGAATAATTTCACACATCTAGTCCTGTAATCATAAAAATGGATTCATTGTTGACATATTTACTCATAAATCCTTTATAATGATTTGTAAATAAAATGTGAATTATCCTCAGAATATCCCCCAATATTGTCAAACCAGGTGCGTAGTATGGTATTTTGTTGCAAAGCAGGTCACCCCGAGAGAGGATTGGAAGACCTTGTCGGAGTTGTTACTCCTAGTTACATCTGTTCCAAAACCACATCTTCTTGTAATAACTAGGCATGGACGTATTTATTCGAAAACTCACAAAATATCCACATTTCCAAAATTCTATGAAGTTCTATACTAATACTCATAGTCTATAATAGGTTATTGTTCCCAAATAAAAGTTTATCAAAATATAGTTTCCAAGGTTATTACTGAAACTCCTTTTAATAAAAACTATAACACCATGACCGCAATAGTCTGGAACTGTGAATTATTTTAATACATTGGCATGATTACAAGGAATAAATTCCTGAAGGACCGATCAGTTTTCCAGTCTTGGAAAACATAATACAAACATGAAAATTTCATTACAATTTCAAACATAAAATAAGTCATTGATAATCCTTTTATAACCCCATTATTTCCCTATATTAACCATGAATATCAATAATAATACACTTCTTGGCATCTTGGAAAAATAAAACAAAAGAATGGGTGATCCCAGATGCTCAGTAAGAGTAAATAATTTAGGGAAAGCTATAAACATATGAGATAAGATTTATAATAACAAACATCATCCTTTTAATTATTAACATGAATATAATATAGAAAAAATAAATAATACATTTCCATATAAACATGAACATGGATGTTATACTATCCGAATAATCACATGTAATAACTAATCAAATAATGATGGAATGTATACTGTCAGAAATAATAACTACTATGTCAAGGCCTTATGCCAAGACCACTCAAAAATATTTTATCATGGACTTGTGCCAAGACACTTGTTTGTCTCATGAGATCTACGGTTGCATTGAGGGGATATATAGGGCCCCACCCATCATATACTAAGTCTAATTCATTCCTCATATGAAAAATGTGAAACATAATATAAAAATTCATATTAAAACTTTCATACGAAATGCTAATACATTAACTATAATCCATGAATGATGTAAGAATAAAACGTCAATAGTAAAAAAATTCAAAAAACCATAAATAAAATATAGATTATTGTATCATAAAAAATCACCTTCAAGAAAGAATGACATCCAACAAAGGATGTTGAAATTGATGAAAAAATAATAATAAATTCATTAATACTCTTTGAGGAAAATATCCCTTTTACTTTAAAACATTTAAATGATATGAAATTTTATACTAAAAAATTTCTTTTGAAAATAACCTTGTAAGCTTTTAAGGTAAGATTAAAAATAGTATGGTGACATAATGGTAGAAAATATCCACTCGCTCCATATAAGTTAAAAAATATTTTTTCCTTAATTTTTCGAAAAGGACATAATGTACCTTGTTTGGGAAACTAACAAAATATTCATTTCAATACATTTTAAAAATAGTCAAACATGGTTAAAAATAAATTCAATAATTTATAGGATTATATTAAAAAAATGTACTAAAACATTTTTAGAAACACGAAAATAGATTATAAAGATGTCACTGTATATACTTACACATCAACAACCTCAAATAATAATGAGATTGTGAGATTAACCCTTACCTTGTACTTTATTTTGGTCGAGGGTACATTTAACCTCTTATATAATGACCATATTATGTTATTATAATATAACAGAACCATATTCATATTTATTATATCATTCATGATTCATTTATGTATTTATACTACCCCTTTAATAACAATTTCATTGTTAAAGTAACATTTCAGGTAATAATCTCTCTCTTTATCGTACGTGTATTAACTTGTTATTAATAATTGTATAAATTATATCATGATTTAATTACATCCAGAATATAAAATATTATTTATATAATATATATATATATATAGAATATAAATATGTATAATAGACAGTCATATTAAATGGAATACAACATTTATGGAGACGGTTGGTCGTACGTACAGATAAACACTATTTCCATTTTCATATCATATTGAATGTAAATAAGTAAATGAGATATATTTAAATGAATAAATATATATATTTATTGTAGAATTATTATGACATATATTACATACATATTAATAATATATATTTTTTAATCATCATTTAATGGTGATTATGGAAATGAATCTCATCGTGTTGTGGAGATAGTAAGCCGTACGTACGCACAAGCGATGATATCATTTTTTTAATGATAAATTGGTATGGAATTGTATGGGATATTAATTATATAGAAACATTATCATGATATTTTCATTATTTATATACAAAATACTCATCATTATATCCATCCAAATAACTTAATTGTGGAATAACAAATTACACCATGACGTGGAGACGGTAAGCCGTACATCTGCACACACGGTGTCAATTTTATTCATAGGATAGATAGAATAAACAATATGGCTTTAAAATAATTATAATAAAATATTACTATGTATAAGGTACTAGATTTTTTATTTTTGTATGGAATCAATAGATAAATAGGATGTAAAGAAGAAAAGAACATTAAAAGAGGTCATAAAATAATTTCCTCTTCATTGGGTGTCTCCTATTGATTTGAACAAAAGGGATTCTTAGGTTGGATTTATGCACAATTTAAGGCATCTATATTGAATTTAGGTTAGTTGGGAGGATAATTTGGATTGTTTTGGCTGAAAATGGCTTTTTGGTTTTAATTAAAGAAAAAGGGAGGTTCCCTTTTATAAGAGGGGTGATGCACACATTAGAAAAAGCTTGAAATATGAATTTATTATAAATTGATTTTCAGATTATAATAGCTCTCGATTGATTTATTTCATGGATAATATAATTATGGGTCGAAATATTCTCAACCAATTGGTTTTAGACGTGTTTTGGTCATTAAATTAACCTTATAATTTAGATTTAACCCTTTGTAAAATAAGTTTACTCTTACCAAGTCCTCTTTTATTTTTATACTACCTGGTTAATATCATTACTATAAATTCAAAGAGAACCTTAATTGGATAATATATTACATTTTTATCACTATCCCTATTATTTTTCCAAACTATAGATTTTTACTATTTTTATATCGTTCAATAAAATAGTATTTGTTTTAAATACTTATTTATGTCAATTTTGACAATATTTAGTAATTGATTTTTGTTAATATTAATAAAGACATTATTCCTTCACTAAAAAGGCATTAAATCATACCTCTTATGTCAATGTCATCCTGAAAATTCGTGGATGGCCTCAAAAAGTTCAAATTATATTTATTTTAATATTTATGATATCAATTTTTTCATCTTTCATTAATAAGGTAATTAATCCATCATCATTATGTCATACATAAAGTTAATTAATGTATAAAAGTTATTAATAAAATAAAATGATGTATTAATTTATTTTATAATTCTAATGAATAATTATTGATGAATTTATCTTAGGTATAACCATATATTAAAAATTATTTAGTTGTTCACATTTTAATTTAACGCTTTTTACTATTCTTTAAATAAAATATAATAAATGTTCTAATCTAACCCAAGTGAATAAAAAAAGAACATATTTTATTCATAAGGATGATTTTGGTCAGTAAAAACATATCCAATAGAATCAAAACATGTTTTGGGGTAAATTTATATTATTATAATCTTATGTTTACCTTTAATTAACCAATTTTCTTTTAACCGTAGTAAATAAAATTCAAATGTTACTATTAATCAAAAATTAATTTCATCCTATTGATACAAATTTTACATACTTATTACAACCATGTCAGGTGTATTTTTAAATTTTAAATCCCAAAATTGGTAAAATTATGTTTTATGCAAATGTATAATTGTTCGTAGAAGTTGGCTAAAAGACGTTAAAAAGTTCAATAAAATATAATATATCTAATATTATTATAAAATAAATGAATTAAATTAAATTTTACTAATATATTTATATGGTACCTAATTTTATATTATGATAAATTTTAATTAAAAATAATTACTTCAATGGAATAGTTGGTTTCTATGTATTATATAGTATTTTTCACTATTCATTAAAAATTGTATGTTTTCCAAAAAATAAAAAAAAATTCACCCTAAACTAATTTTGATATTCCAAATTAAAAAATAAAATCTATTTTACCGAATTCAATTTTTAGGAGTGTCTAAATTTAATTTTACTTTTGTTCATAAAGGGATATAAAAAATTGTTCTTTTAAGAAAATATTTATTCTAAATATATAACTATTTTAATAAACCATGTACATTTGATTATAAATATGTTTTATTTATGTGAAAACATTATAAATAACATTCAAAATTTATTTTTTTACTATTCAATTTTTTATATTTAATTAATAAATAAATATATCATTTAAATAATAATAATACTATTATGTTGCTTAGCAGAAACTCAATCTATCATATAATGCAAGACAAGTCGTTGTTACATGGAATATAAGCTATTAAATTTAATAAAATAGATAATGTATTTTGAAATCATGAGTTGTTATAAGAGAAAGTGAAGATGCTAGTTTTCAGTTAGACCAATAATGTAGGAATAAAAATTCCATAGGGAAATAATTTTATGTGTATCAAAGAAAATAATATTATGAAGATAGAGCTTCTTGATTCTATTCCATCAGACACAGTATCACACCAATAACCCGAGTGATAAGGTAATTAACCATAAGATAAATTGATGGTTGAAAAAGGTAATTAGTGGAAGAAATTTTTATAGAGATGTTATGACTAATAAAACCGATGAGGAAGATGAAATTTTTGGGGTTAATGAAAAATCATATCAATGAAAAATCAACAATATCATTAACCATTTTTTTTAATATTTATTATTTGTCCAAGTATAATTTTTTTACTTCGATTTATTTTTCAATGGGTTCTAGAGGGAAAACAGTTTTATTTCCATAACAATTTGGTCAAGAATCGTCAAATTGGCACTAAACCCCATTATCAGAGTGAACCAAAGACCAATACATTACAAATGGGCTATAAATGATAAAATTATTAGATGCAATATCAACTTCCTAAGAAGAATATATCTTATTTTAAGATGATAAAAAAATTCATGGGGACCTCGATGTTTTTGGGAATTTTTTTCGAAGAGATTGAAGTCGATTATGAAGTGTTATTAAATAAGTGCATGAATATTTTGATGTATAAAATATTTTAATTGAAAAATAAAAGCAACCAAATTATAATCAAGAAACAACAGTGTTTATGGAATAATTTTTTTCAATGATATTTCTTTATATATTGGTATAGAGCATCATAATGAATATATTATTTTATATAGACATTAAGTTGGAATAGAGCATAAGTATATGAATTTTTATCGGTTTTAATGGAGAAATTTAATGATAATATTATTATCAGTTTGTTATGATAATCATAATGCGAATACATCTATTTTCATAAGTTTTTTATTAAATTTTTGGTAGAGAAATAAAATGAAGAATCTACAACTGAACATATGTTTCCATTTTAATGGATAAAACAGAATAGAAAATATTATTTGATGAATTGTTCGAATAGACACCAGAAATGTAAGGTAAATTTGAGTTTTTGTAAGTTAGGTTTAGTGTGAATATATATAATAATCCCACCTAATCCTCTTTTGGTGCACCTATAAATATAGGAGGTACTTTTTAAATTCATAGAAAAATTACATTTCACAAGAAATGGAATAGCATAAAATATTTTAGAGAGATAATTTTTTGGATTGAGTATATGAGAGGATATTTACTAGATATAAAGGGAATAGCTAAGATCATATCCAATGTTTCAGGATTGGACTGAGAAATCATAGAGGGATTTCTGAACATAGGTTACAGTAGTTTAAAATTTATTCGATGGTATTGTTAAAGAGTTATTTTAAAAAACTAAACAATCAGATTGTGGAATCAGAATTGGAAATCAGATGAACCATTATTAGAATTTATAGGAAGGTATTACCTACTACTATGTAGGAATGCGAAGATTATTATTGAAGTTTACATTTTTGAAAGTTCAAAAGGTAGAACAATAACTTTTTTTTAAGCAAGTATTAATAGTTTATTAATATTTTGAATATATTTTATTACATCATTCCATGATAATTGAAGCACATGCACTGTTATGTTTAATATAGTGCTATAAGAGTGTAACTACATATCATACTCATTTTTCCTCAGAAAAGGATTTTCATCTAGTGGATTATGTGGAATTGAATTGTTTATATGCCATAAAAAGGAAATATATAATCATTATTAATTCTAAAACTTACAAATTCTTATGTTCATATGGCTGTTTAATTTACTTCAATGAAGTGATAGTTATTTAGGATTATTGAACAGATGTTCTAAATGAATGGAAACATAATGTAAAACAGTATCACCGATTCACTTCCCTTCTTAGTGGTACAATATTGATCCTACTATAAATTCTCAATATTATAATTTTTAAATGACACCAAACATAACAAATTTTATAATCTAGTTCCAAGGAATAGATCTTGGTAGTTCATAAGACACAAATCATAAAGGAATCAAAGAACATGATTTATTAAAGAGAAACATTTACATAACACATAATTATGTTCCATACACATAATTATTGAAAATCATTTTCTTACTCATGGATCACTACCAAGACTACAATATTCTACTTGGTTCACCCCCCCCCCCATTCAGTTATATTACTATTCCTTATTTTCTCGTAATATTCTCATACTGAACTAGGTTCCCTCTTAGTTCTAGTCAATTTTACATTATGAAATATCCTTATTTACTCTAAAATTGTTTTCATATATTAAACACAAAACCCAAGTGTCGCATAAAAATAATCCATTTATATTTCTTCCATAACAACATAGTCATTCACCATGTATCATAACCCGTGGAATGTAAAAATGCTTCATTAAAATTTCAATATTTCATTATAAAATAACCAATAGAAAATAAATGGGATCACAAATATATTTTCATCATAAAAAACAATATATATAAATTATAATGTTGGTATCATAGGATAATATTCCTATTAAACCATAAGTAACATAAAAATATTTTATATTAGATGAAAACTTATTTAAAAAATCACATGGATTTTTTCTTGTGCATAATACTATTCTCTATTTAGAAACTCATCTGTATGATATAAAAATTTCCAAAATTTTATAGACAATAATTCTATAGATATAAATTTTGATAATTTTAATGGAATCAAGAAATAATTACACCATCATTATAATAAGAATAAATTTCATTCCATGTAAGTTAGAACAATGATTCTTTCCACATTCTTGATGAAAATTACCAAGTTCCTCATTTAAAAAAACAAAAATACAATTTCATTAAAACCATTTGATATAAATAGAAATTGGTTTAAAATAACATTATAAAATAATGATATATTATTAAATTATTTATTGGCTTTTTTATAAAATAAGGATATGGAAGAAAATTTATTTTTGATTGAAGAGATACATGTGTTTAGTTATCCATAGAAACATTATTTCAATGTATTGGTAACATTATGTGAGAAAAATAAAAGGAAAAATATATTATTTAAAAATAACCATAAAATAATAAATCTAATGTAATTATTTGGTTTAAGAGATAAAATTTCATCATTATAAACATGATTATAAACAATCTAGGTAAAAATGAGATTGATGTATGAACCGCTTACATCGATTTTGAATTGATTTAAATCTCTATAACCTCATGTATAATAAATTAATATTTTTTATAATGATATGGAATATTAATTTACATATATATAATAGCATATATTATCCACTGATAACATTTAAACACCAATTTATTAATAGTTCCTGATCAACATCAATGTTTATGGGTGTTAACTCTTTTAATTATCATAATAATTTTAGTTTAGTATTTCTAGACCTTGTTCTTTTATGATGATTTCATAATCTCTAAAATTTTAATTATGATATAATGTATTATATATTAATAATATATATAGCATAATCTTTACAATTTGGAGTTAGAAAAATGAATTACACCATTCAGAGAGATGGAATACCATACGTAGACATGAAAGATGTATTCTTTTTCTAGTTGATTGTATGAATGAAATGTAAATAACATCATAATATTAAAAACTATTATACAATTTGTATCAAATATATTGTTTAAATCATTAAATATTTCAATGCTTATAAAAAGGAACTGAAAAATGAATTATATCACATTATAAATGTGGTAGCCATACGTACGGACGAGCGACATTGTCATTATCCAACATTTTGGAAAGTAAAAAGGTTGGCATGGTATTTTCATTTGAAAATAATAACACTATTTTAAATATCATTTATAGTCATAAAAATAATCAAAATAACCATCTGTGAAATATAGTGAAGGAAAATTTATTTTATAGAAACATGGAGGCGACAGTAGATATGTATGCACAATCAATGCATTATCTTCCCATTTTTTGTAATTAAGGGTGGATATTGGTGATAAATATTCATAATAACATTTAATTATATTTATAATAATAAATTTATTATTTTTTGTGATGAACAAAATATATTTAGAGAATTTATAAGATGAAATAAATTTATAGGGGTTGGGTAGATTGATTACCTCATTTTCCATTGTCCTCCATTATACTCATTTTTATGGACCCTTGTAATTATATTTTTAGAGAAATAGGACCTCTAAATATTGTATATGGGATTTTATAAGTCAAATTTTTCACATTTTTTAATCTTATAAGTCTTTTTTGGTGTATATAAGAGAATGGATGAGTGTACTTCTACATGTGGGGGAGGCGATGGACTTTGAAATTATTAAAATATTAAAATATAATAATGTAATTCTAAGAAAAAATGATTACAACTGGACCTATATTTTATAGTGGGATTGGAAGAATACAAATTATGTATAAAAAATAGGATTTATACAAGTTAAAATATAAGTAATACCTTTATCACTCTGTTAATGATCTGGTTAACCCCTTCTAACCATTTCCTTAATGAATATTTATGGCTTTTACTATTCTCTATGACCAAAAAATAAAGTGGTATCAATACGACATTTTTAAATTTGAATTAAAAATATGTATTTTTTTTTTAAAATTCAATATCTGTAATTTGGATAATTTACTTTTAAAATAAACTCAAAAAAAGTATGAAAAATATTTACCAGTGGAAAAATTTATCTTATGTATAGATTTATTTTATACGAAAATAATCATACACATAATTCTAATGTACCTAATTGGACAAATAATAATAATAATGAACTAATCATACTTTAAATTCAATTTTTAAAAATATTCTTTAAAAATGTATAATGGAAATAAAGGTTTCAATTAAAATCAATATTTTTCACTATGAATAGATAAAATTAATACTTTAAAAATTAGAGAAGAAATAAATTTTATGAAAATTTTGACATGAATATTTAAAAACAATAATTTCATTTTATCAAATATATATTTTAAAATTTAAATAATTAAATTATATATTTTTCCAAAAAATTACGTTAAAGTTATCTTTAAGGAAAAATTTATATTTTCAATCATATATTTACTTTCCAAAAAAACTTATTACTTATTTATAAATATATTTAAATTATATAAAATGATTATACATATTTTTAATGTTTTTTTTAATTCATACCAATAATTTAATAGTATTTCTATAATGGTATATTGTACTATAGTTCATTTAGAAATAAGGTTGTGTTTATCATTGGTTATCAAATAATATAATTTTTCTAAATAAGTAATATATCATAAAATCTATGCGTGTTAAATTATACCCCCACCATTTAATGTATTTTTTTATATCAAATTAAATCACTCTAATACCAAAATAGGGTGACATATCTATTTCATCACAACCTCATGTTACCATGTAACATCTTGGATTTTTTTATTCATTCAGAGAACTTTTACCGAATGAGTAGTTCTATTCCATATCACATTATCTCTTTGATCTAAGATTTATACTATTTATTCATCATGGGATATAAATATATCCAAGGCTATTAAATCTAATTTCAATACATGTGGTGGATCATTTATGTATTTCATCAGGATAGATACATGGAATATATGGAGAACTCGATATAGGTTCATTGGAATCTCTAGGGGATATGTTTTTATCCCTATTAGATCAAGAATATCAATAGGGCCAATATACCTAGCTATTATATTTAACTTTAGTCCAAATCTCATGAACTTATTACAAATAAAATTTCACTAGAATACCATCTCATTAACTTCATATTATATATTTCACTGATGATAGTCAACAAATATTTTCTGTTGAATCTTAGATTCATTAATATAGTACTAAATAGATCCAATATTCTAAACAATTTTCTCAACAATCCTTGGCCCCAAAAGATATTAATCACTAAATTCATCATATGGTGAAAGATTTATATGATTCTTTCAATAGAGGGATTCATATGTAGCAATATGAATTCTTGAGTAATGAATATTATTGTATGAAAACTTGGTAAAAGGAAGGTGTTGATCCCAATGACCATTGAAATACATATAGAATGATCTCAACATATCCTTTAGGGTTATAATTTTTATATAAAAATAGACCTATATCTTATGATATTATATATTAATAATTCTCAACACTTAGTGAAGTCCATGTTAATATCTTCTCCTGAAAATCAATGTGATCCTTAGATCCCAATCATATTTAATGGAATGGGGTAGTTTATAAAATAATATCAGCTATTTAATTTATATATAAGAAATACGATCCAAATAAAAATCATCTATAATTTTTATTAAGTGGGGTGAGATCATCATAAAATGGTATATAAAAAGAACAAAAATTTTGAAATTATATTTTTTTATGTTCGATGAGCATATAATTGGTGATAATTTTTCATTTTAATTTTTATATGGTTAATTTATTTTAAATCTCTTTATAATTCAATATATTACACTTGTTTTACTAATATATCAACCACCTAGATACATACTCTAAAATATAACTATTTTTATTATCCCAATAAAAGAAGGGGAAGAAAAGTATTAAAGACATAGAGAAATGTATTGTGGTTCAGGGGAAAAGGGAGAAGGGACGCAAGGATTACTCTCATCTTCCAAAACCCATGGAAGCTTGATCGGCCAAGAAAGGAAGGAACAAAGGGAAGATGGGAGAAGATGGGGAGTGTCTGCATCTAATCCTGCACTCCAAGGAACAAATGCTTGAGCAAGACTTACGACCCAATGTATCAGAAGTGGAACTCAAGAGGATTTATGAACGGAGGCTGCAAGTTGATGCTACAAAGGAGCAAGAAGTCTGGATTGACAAGAAATATAGAATTTTGGCCCGAGGCTTTAACCAGAAGAAAATCAGCTCAGAAGAATTTATTCAAACAATGGAAAGGATGATCTCTCATCTTGAAAAGCTCATCAACGATGATCTAGGTATTCAGGTTAGTTCTCTGCATTGGGAGCTTTATAGAATAGTTGGGTCAAGTAATATCAGTCTCGTGTTTAATCAGTTTGTGAGCTATTTCAGCACGTAGTGGTAACACTTTGTGTACTATGGTTTCCCATTTTCCTAAAATGGCTTTTATAAAAATTTAACTTGGAGGGAAGTGTGAATAGAAAATGAAGAACTATGATCTTAATTTTAGTAAATCCTTATTCAATAATTGTATATAAGGGACCCATACATAGTCAGTGAATAATATTATTCCATTAGAATCAAATTTTATCTCAAAATAATTTCTCAGCACCATTTTCTGTAATACATATTCATTTCCCACTTGTTTAATATCTACTGTAATAGATGTAAGACTCTTATTCGAGCATTATAATATTTTTTCATTCCATAAATGTTTACATATATAATACTTGATTTATTTTAAATCAATTTTTATCTTAATAATAGTTAATCTATCATGAATAATTTTAGTCAATTCATTTTTTATCGTGTTATCTTTCATAGAGTTATAATATTTTTAGTATTAATAATCATTAATCAAAATCAGCAAACCTCTCGGGAACATATTCCACTCAATATTGGTGAATAAAAAAAATTAGTTTTTATTATTAGTATATATATAACAACTTCATCTATAATGATAATTCCTCAATATCTTATATGTAATACATACTAGTCATGTATCCAAATTATTATTCTCTAAATTTTTCCATCAAACATCAATTTTAACATGTATCATTTCTAAACATATCATTCTTATTGAAGAGGAGTCCAAATACCTTATTTTTTCCTTAATATATATGATAAAACATTCACTAAATCATGGTAGTGTAATTATAATTATACTAGCCAAATTTCTTTTAAGTTCCCCAAAATTTACTTCACATTATTCTATCCAAAGGAACATTGATACCATATGAGTTAACTTTATGACATGATTTGAAATATATGATAAATTCTCCAAAAATGATTTATAATATACTAACAAACTATGAAAAATACAATTCCTGAACACCGTTTTCATTCTGATCTAATCTTAAATAATTTTTTTCTTTGATGGATCAACTGATATACCATATAATGAGATTATATTACCCAAGAATGATGTTTTTTTGTAGAAAAATTTCACACATGGTAAATATTTCATAAAACATCTCCATCATTCAATTCTTTAGTACATTACTCAAGTGATCATAATTATCTTCCTTCCCCTTAAAATATATAAGAATATCGCTTATTATTACTACCAAAAACAAATCATGGTAATCTCTAAAATCAGTATTCATTAAATCCATGTAGATAAGATGATAATTATTAATAAAAAATGGAATAACTATAAGTTTATATTGTCTACAAATTTTATTGAATGTTTTATTATGTATATCCTATTTTTCGACCCACAATTGATGAAACCCAAAGTGAAGGTATATCTTGGAATGTATTGATCTCTACGCAACTAATAAAATATGTCATCAATACTATATAGAGACTATATGTTCTAGATTGTGATATTAAAAATATACTGATAAACAATACATAGTTTCATTGTTCCCTGATTATTTAAAAAAATAATAGGCACTTTCCATGGTGATTCACATGGATGGATGAATCCATTTTTAATATTTTCATGGTGTTTCTCCTTTATTTCAAACAACTCAATCGAGGTGATTCTATAAGTGGTATTTGTAAAAGGTTTTCCATGAGGTATGGGTTCTTTTGAAACCACTAACTCATAATTATGTAGTAGAATAGAAAACTAATATATAAATTAATAATATAAATCCTTTACAATAGGTGTATCTTTGATGTTGAGAATATCCTTGACCATCTAAGTTAAACATACATTTGAATATCAATAAATAAAAATATAAGGATTCATTTTCCATCGAAAATTAATATTTTTTTATAACACTAATATAAGATCATAGGTTCATTTTGAATTCAAATACCACATCCATTTAATAGAAATTGATTTCTGAATTAGGTAAATTATTTAAATTCATGTATAATATAATATATAATTCAATAAGAGTTAGAATAAATAAATATTAAAGACACACATTTTCAAAACCATCAAATACAGAAGAGAGTTGAAATAGATATGTTATCATTGTACTATTAAGTGAAATCATTAATTTTTTACATATATTCATTTGGTTGGTATTATAGTTCCAATGAATAATTCATTTAATATAAAAGATTGGGTAGAACTAGAATAAAATAAGATATTATATGTTATATAGTAGATGGTTTGTGTACTATTCACTAGATTGCTACCGTACCCAACATAAAAAATTATGATCAAAAGATATTTCCATTTTTTCATAGGCTTACGAGGTTCCTAACATCAAACATTTTCTGTAACCTTCTAATTTCATCACTTTAAGCATAATTAAAATATTTCTATTATTTGAAACACATGAGTTTGGGTGATGCATTCGTTGGTGAATTCCCTATATTTTAATATAAATTATTTTCCACTCATAGTTGGATTTAATTTCATATTGAAATTAATTTATATAAATAAAATATTTAATGATTCTCCTATGTAAATTTACACTAGGTTTTCTTTGAAAATTATAGCATAATGGATTGATCATATTCTTATATCAATGTTAAAGACGGTGCTCCTCCACCTTCCTATGAAAACTCTTTGTAACCTCACCAAGAGCTCACATGTGATCCTGGTATTGTTCATCAGATGATTATGAATATAATTGAGCTACAATTGAGTTTCATTATGTAATCAAAATAGTACCATAATAACTCCCAAGCATCAATCAAGAGTTGATGTCAACAACTCAGCTTTTTTATGAAGTAATATTCAGTCTCTTATATCCATACTTCCTAATAAAATCTTATTACAGTGGTATGATCATTAGTCTCAATCCGACTCTTATTCTAGGACTACGATTATTTACACTCATATGACTCCTTCAATTGAAATTTAAAATAAAAATAGTTAAAATATAATTTGATGTTAAATATAAAACTCAAAATGAATATATACTAAACAAAATCTAACATTGGTGATCACCACTAATATCCCCAGTTAAAAGATCATTGTAGATCCTCATATAAACGTCAAACTCAATAATAATAGGTAGTTATACTACCTATATTAATATAAAATAAATATTTTTTTTTAATGTTATATAAATTATTTAGAAAAGGTACATACCATATGTTCTATATGTGTGATGAATATTTGAATACCAGCTCTATGTGTCACCTACTATCTCCCCTAATTCTATCAAACTTTTTTATGATCTCCTTGAAAAAGGACCACCCATCTAGTTTGAACAAAATACATCCCAAATCTGAGATGAAATGAAATTTGTTAAGTGGGCGTGACATGGCTGATAAAACCCGGTGACTCACACTTTCCTCATTCCTGACCTCCTCAAACTATAAAAAAATGACAACGCTCAAGAATACAAACTTCCATTGCCTACCAGATAGATTCACGCATGATATAATTGATGGGATACCATGAAACATGAAATAATAAATAATATTAAGATATTATTTTCATAAATTTCAAAATTACCATTATTTATTTACATACAAGACAATGATCGCAAATTTGGCATTGAACATTAATGGGAATCAGATCCCATATAAACAATTCTCTTGCTAAATATTCCCACAATATAGCACTCCTCTATCCCGCATCTATATGAAAAAATATATGAAAAAAGATAAAAAATAATCAAACAATTATTATATATCTAAATTTATTATAATTAATGAAAACTAAACAAAATACAAAAGTATGCATACCTCCGCATGCATGGATTCATGACATGGAATGGACATTAGTCGAGGATTGGTTTCAGAATCATCAATATCACTACCCCCTAACCTCTCAGAGTCATTACTGAACCTACCAGAATCTGAGAGTCAGATAATCCAAAATCCTACTCGTCACTAGGTAGATCAGCCCCCTCCAACTCACAAAAAAAATTTAGTCCATATAAAACATGAAATTACTATTGTTAGTAAACAGTTAAAAAACATTATATATAGATATATAATATTTATGATTATAACTAATATGTAACTATGTTGATATTCATCATCATCTTTATATCATATTGTGTCAATATCTTTATATTCAACTTCAATATCATCCATTTCCATAAGAGTTTCGGTTTTACAATCTATTCACATTTCAAATTCATTTGTTATATCAATAACTTCATTATCACAATTTAACCTTATATATGGGTTTTCATCATCGATATTTATGTATATTACTTGAAAAATTATTTATGGAGTTGTATCTTAAAATTTTTTAATTCCTTGCACTTCATCGGAACCCCTTTCCCATTGAAAAACCTTGTATTCCTATGATTTCAATTTTATTATGCTCCACCAATAACTCAACTATCATAAAGTAGAATAATATTTTTCCTAATAAATTTGATCTTCCGGATGATCCAATTAAACCATTCATTTCCTACAAAAATTATTTTATAATTTAAATCAACGATTCAACTAATCGGATGAACATGCAGTCCTCTCTTAGTATCCAAACACTAACAATTTAAAAAAATTATATAATTATTTCTTAGATAACATAGATTAATTATTTCTTCCAGCATGCCTTAAAATAAAACAACAATTTTTCTATGATGATGTCCTCTTAATAATACACCACTATTCATTTTTCCTACTTCCCATTTTCATGTGTATTATGTTGAAATCTTTTCACCACATATGAATTATAATATTGATCAATTTTGGATTGTGGGTCACTCAATACAAATAATAAATTATCAATTTTATCAGCATCTTGAGATACCTGAATATTTTTAAAAGAATAATCAATATAATAGGTAATGGTTTTACAAGTTAAAAATAAGATAATTTATTTTTTGAGTTTTTGAAACTAGTTGAAAAAAATTATTTTGCTGATGTTTCTCAAGAGTATATTCTCTAATTTTTTGAAACTGTTTTTTGATATGATTATAATATAAGCTAAAAATAAAATAATTATAATTTTATGTAAGAAATATTAATTAATAAGTAAAAGGATAACTCACAGTAAAAATGGTTTCATTTCATCATAGTTGAGTAGAATATATTTTTTTTTCATGTGATGTTCTTCATCCGAAATACATTTTTCATGACATCCACCAAATCTGTGTTTGGTCTAATTAAAAACTGATAAGAGATTACTTATTTCATCATAAAAACTTTCCTTATTATTATCCATACAGTTCTGTTTTGGGATATATTTGGATTGAAAATATAGAGAGTAGTAAAAAGTAAATTTTCTCATGTATATAAGTTTCTATAATTGATCCTTTATCCGATGATTTGTTACATACTTTTTTTATTCAACGTCAACATGTATCTCTCGAATGGGTATATCCATTGGAACTCTACTAAGCTTCCATATTTCACTTCATGTTGAAAATGTAATATAAAATGTAACATTACATAAAAAAATAAGGTGAAAAGATATTATATTTTTTATGTAATATTTTATAAATATATTATTATAGTCTAATTAGTGCATAATTGTCTATTATCATTGAAAAAACATCTCAAATAATTGATATGTATATTATCACATAAAAAATCATTAAAATAAATAAACCACATATTGAATAGGTATATGTATTTACATTATAACATGATAGTCATGACTTTTGAATTTTGTAATATCACTATTTGTGACACATCAATCCAAATTGTAAAATAACCATCTAGATGTCTCAAATCATCAATCCACTAAAATAATATTAACTAGTTTTATTTGGAAATTGAATAATATTATTTTTTCTTCCTTAAAATCTGTAATCTAGAATTTTTAAAATTGTTCAGGTTTTGGTCACCTACAAATTTTTGCAAGATCTATTTTTTCCATTACATTATATTTGGTCTTATCTGGTGTATCCAAAACTATAAAAAATATATTATCATAATAGTTCTTCTCAATATTAAAGTAATCCATCAAGTAATAAACCATAAAATCAGACCATTATGAAGGATCGCAAAAAATGACTCATTTTATACAATTGTGTTCTTTCCAAAAGGCATCAATTTTCTATTGGTTTATATTTGTTACAACTTTAGTTAGAGGTAACGAAGATACAAATTATTTTAAATCCCTAACTAAGATCATTGTTGGATGTATATATCTCTCGATTGATCCTTTTGTGAAATGATATATGTTCCTCTGAAATGGATGATCTGTTGGAATGAATCATTGATGACTTCTAAAAAAACTAGGTTCCATTCTATTGATGAGCATAAATTCTTTGACGTATCTGATATAGTAAAGACATGATTTTAGGAAATGTGTCCTCTAACTAAATAATATTACATATTCTTGGAAGTCAATAATTATCCACACTAATGTTTTATTTACTGGGATTTTTTTCACAGCAACATATTATTTATTGACACTATTATTCCATAATTAATTTAACATTCCAATCAATGTATTCAAATAAAATCAATACAATTTTTCAAATTTTCATTAATAAATTAATTCAAAATTATATGTGGATCTTTCATCAAAATCCAAGGAGATAAATTGTAAAATGTTATAAAGATTGACCGATAAATATATTGACTACCATATAAACTAAACGTACAAATATCATTAGTAGAAAGTCTCAATCACACATTTCAGGCTTTTGAAGGAAAATATTGATGTATATAGTAAAAATGTTTCCATCAATCGCCATCATTGGGTTGATTTATTATTTTACTTGTATAAATTTTGGTCTTCTATCATTATATGAATGGTGATTCATTCCAAGACATTGATAAATACAAAAATTTAGGCATATGAGGGAAATAACTCAACTGGTTTACAGGAATAAATCTTGACTTCCGTTGTTGAGACACTTTATAACTTGATTGTCCACATGTAAGAAAACTATCTAATGACTCATTTTCAATATAATATATGATGCAATCATTTAAACATGTGTGAATATTTTGATAACCAAGATCGAGATTAAAAACCTACCTCTTCCTCTCATAAAAATTTCTAGACAACACATTTCCTTCAGGTAATAGTGTTTCAACCAAAGTGAATATATGTTCAAAATATCTATTTCACAAGCTTTTATCTAATATCATATCACTAAATTTTACAACAGCTTCAAGTTTTCTTAACATAAAACCAAGAAACAAGCCATACAAAGAAGACCTTAAGAACTCATAACATTTAGATGATTACAACTTATGAGTTAAATAAATATCATCTGGAGTTTCGGTTTATTGAAATGATAGACCAAACATAACATATACTCTATTCTGAAACAGTGATGGATCTAGAACCAAATTATTATTATCTTCCCTTGAACATCATACACCATGTTGATACCAAAAATAGATAATATGTTTAAAAACAAAAACATTGTTGATGGCCCCTAATGTTGTCAAATTTGTCGAAGGTCCTCATACCCCATTTCATATACGGACACTTGATTTCCCCTTTTGAAAAAGATTCTGGATTTGATGATTCAAATGATAGGTTTTTTCAACAACCTTAATATATATATGATTAATACTAGAACTGTTTAGACTCCTATAATGATTTATCTAAACACAATCATATAATAATAAATGTTGTTGACTTCCTTTTTCCAAATTTCCCAAATAAAAATTATATAATTAGTTTTTTTACTATATTACATATAAAAAATGATAAATATTTTTTAAAAAAAATTATTCTAAAGTATTATTAATAATTATTAATTATTCCTAAATATCTCTAACTATGGGTAATTATTGCTAGTTGTTGTAATTATTTCTTAATTATTTGTAATTATTACCAATTAACTCTAATTAATTTTAATTACCACTAATTACTGATAATCAATTCTAATTATTATTAATTATTAAATAAATAATAATTATTCATATTTATTCCTAATTATTATTAATTTTTACAATTTATTTCTAATTACAATAAGTGTTTTACTAATTATTACAATTTAATAAAAATAATTCTTAATTATTTCTAATTATTCATAATTATTAGTAATTATTACCTATTATTACCAATTATTACCAATTAATAATAATTATTTCATAATTATTATTATTACCACTATATGTTACTAAATATTTCTAATTACCAGTATTCATTATTATTTAATTTTAATTATGATTATTGGTTACTAATTGTTACTAATTGGAATTTTTATTACTAATTACAAATAATTAATAATAATTCCAGCTAATTTCTTCTAATTACCATTAATTATTACTATTATTACTAGTTATTCTTAATTATTACTAATTACTCCTAATTGTTAGTAATTATCTCTAATTATTATCAATTACTGCTAGTTACTAGTATTTATTACTATTTATTACCAATTTATACTAAATATTAATATTTATTACTAAATATTTATAATTATTACTTATTATTACTAATACCCACTATTTATTACTAATTTATGGTATTTATTAAATATTATTACTATTTTCCACTATTTATTACTTATTATTGCTAATTATTAACATTTATTTCTAATTAATGTTGTTTATTACAAATTATTACTAATTACCACTATTTATTTATAATTTTTACAATTTATTGATATTTGTTCCAAATTATTATTAATTATCTCTATTTATTTCTAATTATTATTAATTATAGGTAATTATTACTAATTACCGCTATTTATTACTATTTATTACATATATTAATAATTATTACTAATTGTTTCTAACTAAAACTATATATTAACATCTATTTCAATTCATTACTAATTATTACTAATTATTACTAATTATTACTATTTACCACTATTTACTAATATTGACAACTTTTTTTTACTAATTGCTGATATTTGTTGTTATTTATTACTAATTATTACTAATTATTACAACTTATTAGTAATTATTACTATTTATTTCTATTTATTACTTTTTATAATATTTACAATTATTGATTTTTATTTATTACTAATTATTACTAATTATGACTAATTATTACTAAATATTACAAATTATTACTAATTAGTGATATTTATTACTAATTACCACTTTTTATTACTATTTACTGCTATTTATTAATATTTATTAGTAATTTATACTATTTACTGCTATATATTTCTAATTATTACTAATTATTTTTATTTTATACTAATTATTACTAATTATCATTATTTTCAACTAATTATTACTATTTACCATTATTTATGATTAATTATTTTTAATTACCACTATTTATTTGTTTTTATTACTAATGCTTTTTAATAATTACTAATTATAACTAATTATTACGATATAACACTATTTATTATTATTCCTTAACAATTATTAATAATTATCACTATTTATTATTAATTATACGTAACTATTACTATTTATCGCTAATTATTACAAATTATTACTTATTACCGCAATATATTACTAAATATTCTTATTTATTTTTAATTACTCGTAATTATTACTAATTATTCTTATGTATTGCTAATTTTTACTATTTATTAATATTTTTTAGTCTTTATAATTATTTCTTACTATTTACAGCTAATTATTTTAAATTACCACTAATTGTTACTGATTATTAGTAATTTTCGCTAATAAAATTTATTTATTACTAATTATTAGTAATTATTTCAAATTTTACTAATTATTACTATTTACCACTATTTGCTTCTACTTATTACTAATTATTTATAATTAGCTCTAATAATTATCAATTAAACCTAATTATTATGAATTACCACCAATTATTACTAATAATTACTATTTATTACTAATTAATACTAAATTATACAAAATAATACTAATTATTACTAGTTTATAATAATAACTACTAAATAATACTAATTACACATAATTATTATTAATTAATGATAAATAAACATAATTTTTACAAATAAATAATATTTACTTTTAATTAAAAAATATTAAATCATTGAAACAATATATTTGATAAAATAAAAAATGAAAAATAAAAGTATATCATTCTAATTTAATTTAATTAACTCTAATTAATAATAGTTTTTACTATTTTAAATTCAAATGAAATAATTAATCATTAATGTCAACAAATAATGACCTTAAAACTCAATCTTTTCTTTGAAGCATGTTCTATAAATTGGTCAACTGTAAATTTAAAAGTTCAAAAAAACAAAAGAGTGAAATATGAGTGCCGAGTTGAGAGATAACTAGAGATTATTGTAAAATGGAAAAAATGGATGGGGTATATATAGGTCAGATCATTTGCAATGGGGGTATTTTCAATATGACCCATCGCAAATGTTGGCCACTATTAATTAGGTGTAGTTAAAAAAGTTATTGTGACAGGTCCCATCACAAATACAATCCTAACAACATGGTATTTGCGACAGGCCATCACAAATATTATTTTTTGCGATGTGTCCCATCACAAATAGATCAACGGTTATTGTTTAATGTAGTGGTAGAAGTTTCTATTTGGGATGATATCCATCCGAAATACTATCATGGAGAATAATTATTCTCCACGAAAATCTTCCCCCATCACAAATAATGGAAACCCATGAAGAGTATTTGTAATGATGGTTTATTCCTGCATCGCAAATAACTCTTTTTAGGGACTATTTGTGATGGGTCAAAATTCCCATTACAAATAATATCTTTAACATGAATATTTGGGATGGGCCCTAGGCCTGTCACAAATGACGCATCACAAGTCATTTATTTTTTAGAGTTCAGTGAATTTTAACCCTGGAGTATTCATGTTCTATAGCACATTATCTCCACTATCAGTGATTTATTCTAGTTGTTCATCATAAGATATAAAAACACCCATGGGTATGAAAGCTGAGTTAAATACATATGATTGATCAGTTATATATTTCTTCAGGATGGATACATGGAATAATATGTAAACTTCAGATAATATGGGATTAATATCTATTGGATAAGCTGTTATCCCTACTCGATCAAGAATCTCAATGAGAACAATATACCTAGCTATTATATTTTCCTTCCTTCAAAATCTCAGGAATGTATTCCTTGTAGAAAATCACGGTAATACCTTCTCACTAACATCTAATTTTATATTTCATTAATGATAGTTAAAAAAACTTTTTAATTGACCTAAACATTCCTTGACATGTTACTAAATAGATATAAAATTTGATACCATTTCCTAAGTTAGCTCAGGTCCCAATAGATTATATTCTCCAACATCATCCATGATTGCCAGATTTATATGCTTCTTTCCATAGAGGGATTCATAAAGAGCCATACGACTGCTCGAGTGTCAACTATTGTTGTATGAAAACTCAAAAAAGGATATTGTTGATCCCAGACTCATTTGAAATACATAGAGAAAGATCACAACATATCCTTTAGAGTTTTAATTTTTAATCAAACTAGACCTCTTTCATGCGATTTTACATATTACTATTACTCAACTCATTATCCATACTATGATGAAGTCTTCTCCTGAAAATCAAGATAGTCCTCAGATCCCGATCAGATTAAATGGACTGTCGTATTCCATGTAAGAATACCATTTCATTAATGTATATTCTGGAAACATGGTCAATATATAAGTCTTCTATTATAGTAATGAAGTATTTTTATATCATCGGGAAATTGAATACAACCCAAATAGAATTTTGTACATTATATTTTTTGGGGAGTCTAACAAAAAAAATCAATGGTGATGTTTTCATATTTAAATTCTTGAATGGTTAATTTTGTTGAAATCTTAATTGACTTCTGTCACTTACCATTATTTTCCTGACAAGTCAACCAATGAGATACACACTATGAAATATCTCTATTCATATTATCCCACTATAAATACATTTTATATATCCATACACCATATTAATTACAGTTTGAATAGAAAATGATGACCTATTATCTTCAATTTAGTAACTCCATATTCATGTTTTATATTCGAGTGACACACACATGGTTACTGAACCATATTATTCTATCAGAATCAATATTGAGCTCAAGAAAATTTCTCAACATATTTTTGTGATATACATCATCCTTTCACACCACTTAAATCACATCCCGAATAGACGTTAGAGAGTCATTTGAGCATTATAATATTTTCTCACCTTCAATCAATATTTACAGATCTATTATTTGAATATAAATAAATTTTGAATCTATTTTTATCATAATCATAGTTAATCTATAATGATACTTTTGACTCCATGAATCACCTACCATGATTTCTTTCATATAGTGATAATGTTTTGAAAATTAATCATTTTTAACAAACATAAACTTACTATGCTGGAACAAAATCAGCAGATTATTGGTGAATAAAAAATTAAATTTTATAATTTGTATATATATCAGAACATCCTTCATAAAGATAATTACTCAATATATTTTATGTAATAATTACTAAACTTAAATCAAATAATTGTTTTTTAATTTTTCCTAATGAAACATTACTTTTCATAAGGAATCTATTCTAAACATATCATTCTTTTTTATAAGGAATATAAATCCATTATTCAATGCATCGCTATAGATTACAAACCTTCTCCTGAGCTTGGAAGTATAAGAAAAATTGAACTACGAAACATTCTCTTCAGTTATCTAAAATTGAATTGTCATTAATCTATCCTAAGGAACATGGATACCTTATGAGTTAACTTTCAGAGTGTATTAGATAGCTATTAGAAATTATATATAAAGGATTGATAATATCTTACCAAACTAAAAAATATAGTTCCCAGTCACATTTGTTATTTTGATCCAATGTTAAAATATTCTGTGATGGATCCATCAATATACGCTCTCATGAAACCACAGAACCCAAAAATGCTTAGTTTTATTGAAAAAAACTCACACTTGGTAATTTTTTTAAAATAATATCCATCCTTTGGGCCTTTAATACATTACTCAAGGGTTCTTAATTATCATTTATTCAATTTTAATAAATAATAATATCTCCTATAATGCCTACTATAAAATTCAATTTAATCTCTATAATCATTATTCATTAAATACATATTGACAAGGAGATAATCATTAAAGAAAAAATGAATAACAATAAATTTATATTGGCCATATATTTTATGGAGTGTTTTCTTTTGTATATCATATTTCTAGATATTCAACTAATGATATCCAAAGTGAGGGTATATATTTAAATGTATTGATCTCTATATATCTGACCAAACAATCCATAAATAATGTATATCCGATACTTGTTCTTGACTGTGATATTATTTTGTTTCCAATAAACAATTTAGAGTTTAATTTTTTCATTATTATTTTAAAAAATAATTGGTAAACCAAATAGGTGATGCACATGGATGGATGAATCAATTTTTATGATTCTCCTAGATTTTCTACTTCAATTCATAAAACTCAAATGAGGCCAATCTATAATGGGGTATTTGAAAATGGTGTAGCATTAAGTATGTGTTCTTATGAAAATGAAGTCTCCCAGTTCACTGGGAGACTAGGAATCTCATCTACAATGTAATTAAGTAAATCCCATAAAATAGGTATATCTTTGATTTAGACATTATCCTCAACCATCATAGATAAACACCAATTTTGAATAGGAATAAACACCCATACAATGAAATGAATTTACATAGGAAGTTCATAATAATTATCCCAGTCTTGGAAGACAATTGGTTCATTTAGAATATCTGATGTGACGTTAATATATTAGAAATTAATATTTGACGAATGTAATTAATTTAACTCCATGCCTAATATAATATAGAATTCCACTGGAAGGAGAATAATCTGATATAAAAGAAAAGCATTTGTACATCCATCAAAGGTATGAAAAAACATGGACTTCATATGAGATCATTGTACCATTATTTAAACTATTTACTTATTAAAATCTATTAATTGGGTTGGTATTGTGGTGCCCATAGAAAATTCATTTAATATAAAAGAGTAGTTAGACTTAGAATTAAATAAGATCTTAGTGGTTTAAGATTAAATGGTTATTATAACTTTCAAAACATTACTATCAAACCCAAAATTGGAAATAGTTATCTATAAATACTCCCATTTTTTCATATGCTTAAGAGGTTGTTAACATTAAACATTTTCATTAACTGTTTGATTTGATCATTATCCAACACAATGTGTATTCTCCTAGTATTTGAAACACTCAAGTTTGGGTGGTTAATTTATGGTTTTTTCTCTCTATTATTGTCTAAATTATTTTCCCCCCACATTATGATTTGATTTCACTATGAAACTCATTTATATATATAAAGAATTCAACAATTTACATAAGGAAGTTACCACTATGTTTTATTCCAAAATTATTGCTTAATGGAATGATCACCATCTTCTATCAATGGAATAACGATATTCCATTAAATTCCATATTTTTTTTCCTATTGGAACCATGATATTATTGTGTACCACTAATATCCATAATCTCATAAATGTCCCATTCATTTATTTCATCATATATTCTAAAATCCTATAAGGATAAGGACCTTTGGAGACTTCGATTTAGGCCGCATAAGAATAAATCAGAGTTACAGTCAGGTTGGAATAAAATATACAAATCATACCTCATAAGTCCAATAAACATTTTTTCATAGGTAATAATAGATTCATAATAAATATTATTTAGATCAAGTAATCTATTCTATATATTTATAAGAAATGTATGAGTAAGATTCCTTTTGAAGAATAAGCCGATAAACACATCCCATCCTAAGGATTCAACTTCATCCCATTACCTCATGTTCTTGATAATAGCTCCCCAATGATATTATTTTCCTTACAAATGATAAATAACAACCAAAAAATTCATGTTATAAGAAATAGATAGTAAAAAAACATATTTTATGTGGTATTAATCAATTTCTCAAAAACTAGTGAATTAGAAAACCCACAAAAATAAGGTGGATATTGCATAATAATGGAATCAATTAAATATTTCTCCATCCATTGTTCATTTGGAGGCTCATCATGATCTATATAGGGAGAATTATGTATAAGAATATAAATTATATTTTTCATTATACCTTCCATATCATTTCTTTTTACAAGATGAAAATCACTAAATTATCCCTCATATTCTGCATTAAAACTATTTCATTGGAATCTATCCATTGAAGAAAAAAAATGAAATGTTTTACTAACAATAATAATGAAAAAGAATCTATATTATGTCAAAATCAAGACACCTCCTTCTCAATCATTGAACATTTAGATTTATCCTAGATTATCCTTAATCAATACAAATATTTTTCAATTTTATCTTATACATAGACTAAACCTTATTGTTTTTACTAATGTTTTCCACCATGTTTCCTAATTATAACTAAACCATTTTTTGAAAAGAAAATATACTGACCCATACATATCATATATATATATATATGTGTGTGTGTGTGTGTGTGTGTGTATTAAATCTTTATAGATGAATATTAATAGAATATCATTGGGGTCTATCTCAAGATCATACTGGTCTAGTGTCATTAGAGACATGTATATATATAAACATTTTCATTGGATATATATATCATATCCCAAATGGTCATTCGTAACAAGATACCTTCATATACATATCATAAATAAAAAAACTTCTTCATAACATTCGGAAAAGAATCCTAAGAAAGCATGATATCAGAAGGTAATTAACGGTAAAATTAGAATATAATTGTAAAGAACCAAGAATTTCAGGGAAATTTTTTTAAAATACATTGAAATTTTATGAGACTATGGCTTCTGACAGCACCTGATTCTGAGGCCCGGTGTACCCAGAATCAATATTTGAAGTTTTGTTTGGGTACGTTCAGTAAACGTATGAGGGGGTTTTTCTATATTTTGAAGTGGTGCTCAGAATTGAAATCTGAGGGAACTGATTAACTCATCGTGCCAATAATCGCTCAAGGGGACTTTTATCATAGTTTTGTTTTATGCGAGTCGAAAGATAATTTTGGCGGTTTAATCTTAAACTAAATAAAATTGTGTGGTACACAATTTTATTTTGAGAGTTGGATATTTTCTCCCTAGTGTGGATGTTTGTTAGGTGGGGCCCACACAAGCCCCATCCTTAAACTCCCTGTTAATTCCCTGTTGTTTCCTTTGACAACCCCTCATTAATGGTGGAGCCATCCCACCTCCCTCTTCCCATTAAAAGTACCAAATATTTTAATTAATGACTGCGTAAAAATTAATTGGCACTGCTTTGGAATTAGTGTGAATTTAATGACAATTCTATTAATTGGGAGCCTCTTTTTTCTTTTCTTTTTTTTGGAAAATTACATTTAGGAAAATACTCTGGGGAATTAAAGGCCATGTGACCCTCCATCAATTAAGAACACCATTCCTCAACGAGGAACACCCCCGGCAGAGAACACGAAGAAACTTCTTCCAACGGAACATCTTCCTCGGACGGACCAAGACTTCAAGGAGCCTATGCCACCTATGACAATGACCCTTCCTCCATCATTAACGGAACGACACTGTTCTTCTACAATGCCCACCTACAGCGACGATCGCCTTCTGCGGATCGATGACGTATGACATGAACTTCAAGGTAGGGGGATTTTTAGATTTCATTTATTTGATTTATACCTTCGAGAATGGTGTTTAATTGTTGGATGATGATTTGAACCACAAATTCGGTGGGTACGGACTAACGAATAAGTCAGGACCCACAACTAATTTGTTCTTTATGAGCGGGGTGTTTGGCGGCGATGAAACGTGACCAAAACGGAAATTTGGGGCCTTCGCAATGGAGTTCAGATCCCGAGACAATAGTAGGAATAGACGGAAGCAAAAAAAGAGCACCATAATGACTCCGGTGGCCCATGGAAGACAGCATAGGCATAGGTCCACGGTAGTTGGAGGTGGCGGTGGCGCCCCGACGCACCGCCGTCAGGAGCCATCTGCGACATCGGCTGCGATGGTGAGTAGAATATCACATGGACCTGCGAGATCTGGGGAGACCAATGGTTCCATACTGGTGCCGCATTCATAGAATCGGGGTGCGCGCCCCTCGCTCGGCCAGTTGGCCGAGTCGGCACTCCCCACCCCCACCCCCCACCCCCTGGCCGGGCTGGGGCAGTCCTCACGGACTGGGCCGCGCCGGTCGTGTCGAGCTGCACCCGGCCTAGACGGGAATTTCCCTACCGGGCCGGATCTGGACCCAGGTCAGGTCAACTTGGTTCGGGCTGACCTTGGCTGGGTTGGGCCGGGTCGGACAGGGCCCAAACCCCCCACTTCAGACCATTTTTAGGTCTTTTTCCAATTACATGAGCTACAGAACTATGATCAACGCACTGTCAGTTGAGTACGAATCCTTGGATCAAGATGGTCATTTCGGTATATTACACTCGAGGTTTCGGTGATGTTTGGGAATGTCCGAGTTTGTTCGAGCCTGAAACCAACCGGACCCTTGGAGTGAAAACACATATAACTTTCGGACCATACGTCTGATTGACATTCTGTCAATTAATTTGAATTCCTTTTAATGAGACGGTTATGTTGGAATACTCCACATGAGGTTTGGATTCATCTAGAGCATGGTTGGTTTTTTTAGCATAAAAGCCAACCAGACCCCTGGAACAGAAAAGTCAAAAACTAATAGACCGGGCATCCGATTGAAGCATCGTCTATCGCGTTGGGTTTCATTTGATGAGAGAGAACTTGGGGATACATAAACTCTAGAATTTGTGATAGTTTATGTATCGACCCCCTTGCTTGAGGACCGGACCCTCCCGGAATCGAGCGTGTTGTGTCCGGGAACCCTAGAGCTGGCTGCGACTGCATCAACTACTATATTGGAATCCTCCGTGGATTCGACAGCAACGACTATCATACTGGAATCCTCCGTGGGTTTGACGGTGATGACTATTGTTCTTGTATCTTGTGTGGTTCTGGCAGTATTGATTTCTATACTTGTATCCTATTTGGGGCCAGCAGAGTAGCTGGTCTTGTATCCTGTGTGGGTTCGACAGCTTAGCTGGACTTGTATCCTGTGTGGGTCCTACATCTTAGATTAATCAGTGACTACATCTGATCATCGATATCGCTATACTATAGATGTATAACTATGTAAGCTGATTATTGACTTCAATATTTACCAACGGTGTGGTTTACTGCCTTCCTGTGTGGACTGGGTTGTGATTTGGCTCGAGAGTAGGAGCTAAACTGGGATTGATGACATAGGTATATGTATGGTCATATAACTAGGTAGAGTTGGTTGATACATTGTGTTGTTTCTTTCCTTTGTTGTTTATACTTTGTGGATTTCTGGGAGACCTTCAGGGGTCTCAGGGTCCCTACTGAGTATCATATAGTCACCCTTGCACGGGCTATTCCCGCACTATGTTTTGTTGGATGCAGATGACGGACAGCACTGATCTTGGATGAGTTTTGTGTAGCTAGATAATACCCGGAGGTGGACTACCTAGTGAGGCATACACGGAGAGGACGGACGGACCCAAGGTTCCTATGAGACCATTTGTACCCACCCTTCAGGTGGGATTCCTAGAGGACGACTCAGTGGCTTCCCTTTACTTTACTGCTGTTATACTTTCCATTCAGCTGGGTTTGTATACTGGCCCATTTACTTTTCATCACCTAATTTTGTACTCAGTTTTTCATAAGTTCTTACATCACTTGCATACTATATTGTGTTTGTTACTTTTATAAATATAATTACTTCCCTTTTTATTAGGATTTACGCCTTTGGTGCTAGTCGTCAGCCCCTGGCCTATGGAAGGCGGCTGTGGGGTAGTCACGACATAGGCCCCAAGGACTAGTCGTGAAAAATCGGAATAATAGGGAGGTTCTACCATAGAACTTAGGACTCTAATCTTTCCATTATAAGAAGCAATAGTGTTAAGAGTATTGAGTTTAGTTTTCAGTCTAGGGAGTCCATTGATGGTGTGGTGGCCGACGTATCCATACACTAGGACTCTGACCACTGATTTCTGACTCAGTGCACGAAAACACAGATTGTGTGTGTTTTTTCTTTCAAAAGTTTTCTTCGTGATTAATTTGTGTCAGCTCGCCGGGTATACTATTTGACCATGGCGCACTTGTTTCTTTTCAGGATGGCCCCACAAAGGCATCTGACAAGGGTTCCGAGTTATATGTGAGATGTCATCCCACAGAGCGATAACGCCTTGGTGTAGGGCCCCATTATAGCGGAGGAACCAGCTATACCACAACCCACTGAGCTAACGATGCTACCAGACCTAGCAGAAGAGAGTTCATGCCACCTGAGTCCATTACACGAGGTTAAGAGATAGAGGCCACCCATGTTCTGTGGAGAGACAGACCCTCAGGCAGCCGAGGATTGGCTGGAGGCTATCGTTAGAGTCTCCAGATTGGTAGGGGCAGTAGTCGACCTCATGGTGATCCTTGTCGTGAGTCTCCTTCACACAGCAGCAGGTAGATGGTAGAGCCTGATGCTATAGGTACATGACGAGGCATATCTACATTGGATAGACATCGAGAGTCTCTTCCACTCTGAGTTTTTTCTAGCCACCCTCTGTGTGGTGCACATCTTGGAGTTACTTCATCTGCGGTAAGGCAGTATGACAATAGCTCAGTATTCAGCGAGATTTACTGACCTCTCATGCTACTCCAAGGATATTGTAGGGGACCCATTCTTTAGGGCCCGGAACTTCTAACAGGGACTGAGGAACAAGATCAGGGCTTCGACGATTCCCCTCAGCATCCCAACACAGGCAGGGGTGCTGGAGTGAACACTTTTAGTGGAGAGCATTCTCGCTGAGCGGTCACCAGCAGTGATACTCACCGTAAGGAAACATGTAGTGGAGTCTTCTACTACCGGTAGTATACTGATGTCACAGGGGTCCAAGTGGACCAGTCCATCAGGTGGGAAACCTCAGGATACAGATTCGGTTGTGTGGGGCACATGAAACAAAGCCAACAGTAGGAGGAGGAAGATGTGATATGCATGCGGCAGGAAGGGCCACATGGCTCTTGACTACCCGACACGCCATACATACGGGCAGCATACAGTGGAGGGACCTCCCATGCCGAAGTAGAGGTTTAACCATGGAGGTCCACTAGGATCAGGCGGACGAGGTAGAGGAGCTGGCCGAGTAGCGGGTGGTGGATGATGTTTCGAGGCACTTCCACCACCACCCCCAGGAGGTCCACCCCGACCAAAGAGAGCTAGAGGGCAGAGGCAGGCTCATCTCCAGGAAGTGGAGGCTTATGACCATTGAACAACTGAGATTATTCAAGGTACTATTTGTGTCTATTCTACTATTGCTGCAGTTATTATAGAAACAGATGTGAGTCATTCTTTTATTTCTGATGCCCTTGTTTTGAGCTTAGAGATTTTGACAGAGCTATTGGCTTGATTTAGATACCTAGAGACTCCTACGGGAGTAGACTCGACGATTACACATTGGGGCCAGAAGTTTGAGCATACTCTGGGAGGAGAGAGATTCGGCTGGGATCTTTTTGTAGCGGCATCGAGGCCTTACAACGTCATCTTGGGTATGGACTAGTTATCTACAGTCCATGCTCATATTGAAAGTATTAGGCACGAATTGAAGTGTATCCACATGGATGGGACCAGGTTCACCTTCCCCGGTGATAAGGAAGCCCTTGCAGCACCGGATAGACTTACAGAGATAATGATCCAGCCGATGACAAATCTGTTGGCTAGTCTCATCCTTGGAGCAGTTGATGTGAGGAGTCCGAGTTTTCCTGTTATGGTGGATCAGTATTGCAGATTTTTTTCCTGATGATGTTTTATAACTACATCCTCAAAGGGAGGTATACATCTACATAGACCTATACCCCGGGATAGCACTGATATCTACTCTAGCATATTGGATGGCTCCCACCGAGCTTCGTGAGATGCGGGTACAACTGGAGGACTTGTAGGGAAAGGGATTCATCCGACCTAGTGTTTCACCCTGGGCTTCTCTGATTTTGTTCACCAAGAAGGCAGATGGGAGCTTGCGACTATGTGTCGACTATCGTCTCCTGAATTAGTAGACTGTAAAGAATAAGTACCCACTTCCAAGGATTGACGAACTCTTCGATCAGCTCAAGGGAGCACGAAGGTTCTCAAAAAATAGTCCTCAGGTCAGGCTATCACCAGCTCAGAGTTGAAGATGAGGATGTGCAGAAGATGGCCTTCAGGTGTCGGTATAGACACTATGAGTTTTTGGTTATTCCCTTCGGCGTGACCAATGCTCCAGCAGTGTTCATAAGTCTCATGAACTGGATCTTCCAGCCTTACCTCGATCGGTTTGTCATAGTCTTCATTGACGACATACTGATTTACTCGACCACTGAGGAGGAGGACACCTACCACTTACAGGTTGTCCTAAATACACTCCGAGAGCACCAGATTTAAGTTATTCTCTCAGACTTCTAGTTCTGGATTCGAGAGGTTCACTTCATGGGGCTCATCATCTCAGAGGTTGGAGTTGCAGTGGATAATGCAAAGATCGAGGAAGTACTTACTTGGGACCCACCCAGAAGCGTGACGGAGGTGTGGTGTTTCCTAGGTCTGCCTAGGTACTATTGAAGGTTTGTTCCAGTCTTCTCTATAGTTTCAGAACAGATATCATCATTGACGAAGAAAGGGAAACCCTTCCTGTGGTTAGATAGATGGCAGCAGGGCTTCCAGGAGCTGAGGCAGAGATTGACTAGTGCACCCATCTTGAGGCTACCATAAGAGGGCATAGGGTACGTAGTTTGTTGTGATGCATTAGGGACCACACATAGGTGTTTTTTGATGTAGGAGCGAGAGGTGATTGCTTACGGTTCACGGCAGTTGTGGCATCATGAGAAATACTAAGCTACCCATGACCTGGAGTTAGCAATAGTGGTCTTCGCCCTGAAGATGTGGCAACACTATCTGATGGAGAGTAATTTATAGTCTACTCTGACCACCAGAGTCTCAGGTACATTTTCTCGTAGAGGGACCAGAACCTGAGAAAACTGTGATGGCTAAAGTTCCTCCAGGACTATGACTTTGAGATATTTTATATTACTGTAAGGCAAACATTGTGGCGGATGCTCTCAGTAGGAGATGGGGAAATCAGCTACTTGGAGAGGCGACATAGCAGTTAGCATCTTTGAAGATATCATTCATAGATAGAGATGGGATAGAAATTCTACAGTCCCTCATAGTCACTCTTCCACTACTTCAGCGGGACAGAGAGTCACAACATGGGGATGTTGACTGTGAGATGCGACGTGCTCAGATTTCAATAGGGCAGGCGCCTGATGGATTTTCTAAAGGAGTAGAGCACGTCATCCTCTTCATGGGATGTTTCATGGTACAAGTTTCACTTCATGAGGAATTGTTGACGTAGTTTCACACTTCCCCTCTAGAGGTACATCCTGGAGTGGCGAAGCTGTACCAGGACCTCAGACTACAGCACTGGTGGCTGAGTATGAAGAAGGTTGTAGTAGATTTTGTTTCACGATGCCTCACTTGCCTGTAAGTGAAGGAGGAGCACCAGGAACCAGCAAGCTAGGTACAACCCTTAGAGGTTCCGGAGTGGAAGTGGGATGAGATATCCATGGATTTCATTATGGGGATTCCACGTACTACCATAGGTCACGACTCTATCTAGGTGATGGTAGACCGAATCCACATTTCAGCCCACTTCATACCAATAAAAGAGCAGGGCTCAGTAGAATGCTTAGGATATCTCTACATTCTGAAGATCATACAACTTCATGGTGTGCCATCATATATCATCTTCGATCAAGATTCTCACTTTACTTCCCAGCTTTGGATGGGGTTGTAGGAGGAATTTGGGACGCAGTTATGCCTGAGCACCATCTTTCACCCTTAGATGGATGTTCATATGAAGAGGACCATTCAAAAACTTGATAACATGCTCTGTGCATGTTTCCTTGAATTTGTTCATAGCTGGGAGGATCACCTACCCTTGGTGGAGTTTGCGAACAACAACAGCTACCACTCCACCATGGGGATGACACCTTTTGAGGCATTGTACGGCTGACCATGCTATTCATCTCGATGATGGACTGACCCTGGTGAGTCTGCACTTGTCGGACCAGAGATGGTGCAGTCTAAGTCGAAGAGGGTGCAGATCATCCAGGAGCGGATGAGGACTGCATAGAGAATACAAAAGTCATATGATTATAGTAGACAGAGAACAATGGAGTTCAAGGATGGCAACCATAGTTTCTTATAGGTCTCACCTATATGAGGACTATGGAGATTTGGCTGGGGCATCAAGTTATCTCGTCGCCTCATTGGACCTTTCTAGGTCCTCAGCAGAGTAGGTGAGGTGGCTTACCTCCGGGCCCTTCCACCTCAGTTGCATCGGATGCATGACATCTTTCAGGTATCTCAGCTGAGGAGATACGTGCATGACCCAACCCACATCATCGATCAAGGGGAGCTGGACATCGATGACGGGGCGAAATTCTCGGAGATTCTGGCGGTGATTGAGGATCGACAGGGGCGGGTCCTTTGTGGATGGTTGATTCCTCTAGTGCGCATTCAGTGGAAGGACGAGAACCTTCAGGGGATCACATGGGATCGGGAGGCTCAGATGTGTGCTCATTACCCCTTTTTGTTTCCCTAGTGTATGTTATAGCTTTATGGGAATGTAAATCCATGATGTGGGAGTAATGTAAAGACCCAAAAATTTCAAGGAAATTTATTTTTAAATACTTTGAAATTTTATGAGTCTGTGGCTTCTAACGTCACCTGATTCCGAGGCCCGATGTGCCCGGAATCAATTTTTTAAGTTTTGTTCAGGTGCATTCATTAAACATACGATCGGGTTTTTCTATATTTTGAAGTGATGCTCTGAATTGAAATCTGAGGGCACCGATGAACTCACAGTGCCAGTATTCTCTTAAGAAGACTGTTACCACAGTTGCATTTTATAAGGTTTGAAAGATAATTTTGGGGGTTTAATCTTAAACTAAATAAAATTGTCTGGTACAAAATTTTACATTGTGAGTTGGTTATTTTATACCTAGTGTGGATGTTTGTGAGGTGGGGCCTACATGAGCCCCAACCTTCAACTCCCCAGTAATTCCCTACTATTTCTTTTGACAACCCCTCATTAATGGTGGATCCTTCCCACCTCTCTCTTCCCATTAAATGTGCCAAACCATTTAATTAATGTCAGTGTTAAAATTAATTGGCACCACTTTGGAATTAATATGAATTACATGACAATTCTATTAATTGGGGGCCTCTTTTTTCTTTTTTTGGGGGAAAATTACTTTTGGGAAAAGTCTCTAGGGATTTAAAGGAGAGGTGATACTTCATCATCGAAGAACACTATTCTTCAGTGAAGAACACCCCCGGTGGAGAATGTGAATAAACATCTTCCAACGACGCATCTTCCTCGGATGCACCTCGACATCATGGAGCCTACTCCGCATACAACAACAACCCTTCCCCCATCATTGATGTAACGGAACCTTTATTCTGTGACACCCATCTACCACAATTCTCATCTTCCATGGATCGACGATGTACGAAAACAACTTCGAGGTATGGGGATTTGTATATTTCATTTATGTTATTTATACCTTCGAGCATGGCGTTCAATTGTTGGGTGAGGATTTGAACCACTAACGTAGTGGGTACGGACTAAAGAACAAGTCCAGACCCATATCTAATTGGTTCTAGATGTGCAAGGAGTTTGGAGATGATGAAACAGGACCACAACGGTGATTTGAGGCTTTCGCAGTGGAGTTCGGATCCCGAGACGATCGCAGGCGCAGATGGAACAAAAATCGGACGACCAGAATGACTCTGGTGGCCTGGGGAATACCACGGTGGCGCGGGTTTCCGAGGTCGAGCGCCCCGGCGCACCACCAAGAGGAGCATGTCATGGCACATGGCGTGGCAGCGAGCAGCTGATCCTGCAGCTGTGCGGGATCCGGGGAGACCAGCGGTGCCATCCTGGCGCCACGTTTGCGGAACCGGGGGCCACACCCCCCGCTCGACCAGCTGGCCGAGCCAGCACACCCCCCCCCCTAAGGCCGGGCCAAGGCGGGTCTCGCGGACTCGTCGGCGCCCAGGTGGGCCATACCCAGACTCGGGTCGGGTCAACTCGGTTCGGGCCGACCCATGGTAGGTTGGGCCGGGTCGGACCGGGCCCAGACCCCCCACTTCAGATTATTTTTTGGACATTTTCCAATAACATGATCTATGGACATCCGATCGACATGCCATAAGTTGCGTAGGAATCCTCGGATCGAGACGGTCATTTCAGTATATTACAATAGAGGTTTTGATGAAGTTTGTGTACGACCGGGTTGGTTCGAACCTGAAACCAACCGGGCCCTTGGAGAGGAAACACTTATAACATACGGACCAAACATCTGATTGATGTTCCGTAAACTACGTTGAATTCTCTATGATGAGATGATTTTGTGGGAATATGCCACATGAGGTTTGGATGCAGCTGGACCATGGTCAATTTTGTTTTAGCTTAAAAACCTACTGGGCCCCTGGAATGGAAAAGTCAATAACTCTCAGACTGGGCGTCCGATTGAAGCATCGTCTGTCGCGTTGGGTTTATTTTGACGAGACAAAACATGTGGATAAATAAAGTATAGAATTCGTGACAGTTGATGTATCAAACCCCATTTCTCGAGAATCATACCCTCTCGGAATTGAGCATGTTGTGTGTTGGAACACTAGAGCTGGCTGTGACTCCATCGACTACTATACTGGAATCCTCCGTGGGTTCAACAATGAAGAATACCATACTGGAATCCTTCATGGGTTTGACGATGATGACTACTGTTCTTGTATACTGTGTGGGTCTGGTAGTATTGACCATTTTACTTGTATCCTTTGTGGGTCTGACAAAGTAGCTGGTCTTGTATCATGTGTGGGTCCGACAACTTAGTTGGACTTTTATCATTTAGGGGTTTGACAACATAGATGAATCAGTGACTACATCTGATGATATTTATTGCTATACGGAAGATGTATTCCTATGTGAGCTGAGTCTTGACTTTAATCTTTACCAATGGTGTGGTTTACTTTCTTCTTCAGTGGACTGGGTTGTTATTAGACTCGAGAGTAGGAGCCCAACTAGGATTGATGACTTAGGTATCTGTATGGGCATATACCTATGTAGAGTGGGTTGATAATTCATGTTGTATCTTTCCTTTTTTATTTATCCTTCATGGATTTCTGGGAGACCTTCTTGGGTATCAGGGTCCCTACTGATTATCATATATTCACCCCTCCAAGGGCTATGCCCACACTACATTGTGTTGGATGCAGACGACGGACATCACTGATCGTGGAGCAGTCTTGTAGATATGGACGGTACACGGAGGTGGACTACCTAGTTGGGCATACACGGAGTGGACGTACGGACCTAAGATGCCGAGGAGACCATTTGTACCCACCCTTCAGGTGGTATTCCCGAAGTACGAATCAGTGGTTTCCGTTTTACTTTACTACTATTGTACATTCCATTCACTTGTATTGTACTATAAGTTGAGTTTCTATACTGGCCCATTTATTTTTCAGCACTTAGTTTTGTACTCATGTTTTCTTAAGTTATTACTTCACTTGTATAATCTGTTGTGATTGTTACTTTTATAAAGGCAATTCCTCCCTTGTTAACGGGATTTATTCCTTTGGTGCAAGTCACTAGCCCCTGGCATATAGAAGGCAGGATTGGGCTAGTCATGGCACGAGCCCTGAGGGCGGGTCGTGACAATAAGTATGGTCCCATAAACATAACACAAGAATATGGGTACATAAACATAAGCCTAAATGTTAATAAATATAATAAATATATCAATGATGATACTAACGAACCATGGGATAAATCATAGAAGTTAATAATATTTGAATCGTAATAGAATTAAAGACATGATTTATAAGGGTATAATATTAACCTAAGACAATTTCATGTGGAATAAAAATAATCTTAGAAAATAGTTTCCTTAGTTACAAATCACCTCCAAGTCTATCATAGTGGATTGGGTTTATTAACAATTCCAATGTTTAAATAGTAAATGTTAAATTAAAAATTACTAGAGTTGATAGAGTCACTTAGTGAACTGAGATCACTCCCAATTCTAGTACTTATTTTCTCATGATATATATTTATTTATCCAATTCGTTGGTGGGATATTTAGTTATATCCCCAACCATCATATAATAATAAACTAATCATGTGTTCTCCAGAAGATCATAATTAATTTATCAACCATGGAATAGAAAAATGTTTCATAAACAATTCAACCTTTCAACATTTTTTATAGCATCAAATGATGTTATCTTAGATGAAAATTACATTAACATATAAAATGGAATATTTTATGGGAAAAAACATCTCAATTTGAAATAAATTTTTCAAACACCTAAAAATTTATAAAATATTATGGATTCAATTTTTTTGAATAGATCTATGGAAACTTGTAAAGATGTTCTCAAGGAAATTATCTGTCAGAATAGTAGGAAATGTTGTTCATGTTGTGTATGTTAAAAACGATTTTATTTCAACATATTTTATAAAAGTAAAATATCCTTCATTTGAAAAATTTCATGAATAAACATTTTAAAATATGTTTTATAATGTAAATAAAAGGCTCTATCATGTATTCTCTCAAATGATGTTCGTTTTTAGGTGACATTGGTGTAGTAGAGTGGCTAACCCTGGTCGTCTCTGGAAGACACAGTAATTTGAAAAACATAATAATGATATTTTGAAAATAAAATAAAATAATATAAACACAATACAAAAAAGTATGGTGGTGGGGGTTGTTTATAATTTATAAAACTAGAAGAAATATTATGGAATAATATTTAATTTATATTATTTTTCCAATGAAATTTAATTAATTTGACACAATATGAAAATGTTTTTTTCGGAATATATTTTTAGATGGAACAATAGATCTAACTATACCTATTCACATACATATTAATCATTATAATTTATATTATTATCTACTTATTTATGAGACCAATATTTTTTAATCCATGACCACTGTTGAAATTAACCTAACCCCCAAGATAAAATTAATTAAACCCTACCCTAGCTTTAGAAAATGAAATCACATCACCCTTTATTGACTAATGTTATAAGGATATATAAATGTTAGTGGTAAACTATGGTGAATATACACTACATAAATGGGGATTAATTGAGTTTATATATTATATTCTAATTTTACAAATTGAACTCGTGTGGTTTTCTATTTTCAATCACTATCGCTCCCTCACAATTCAAACAATTTTTTACCGCGCAAGTTTTGTGTTAATTGATTAAGTGTGTTCTTAGTCTAACATAATTTAAAAAATCAATTCATAGATAAAATTAAGTGAATTAAAATATAAAATATATTCAAAATAAAGGAATGAATTAGGTAATATTTAGATTAATTACTTATAAAAATCAATCTACTATGGTCAGTGTAGTTATCATAGACACATTTTTCACGTGAAAGTGTTTAGAAAGGGAATAGCCTGATATTTTTTATAATCATCTCCAAACCAAATAGGATTTCATAGAAGATTATAATTTAATTAAATAATATAATTTAATGATAGAAATATTTATATTACATGAACTAATACATTACAATAAAGAGTAGGAAAACAGAAGCACTTTGGAGGGGATCCTAGTTTGACAGCTTCCCTCCTCCAATCATGAATTGAAATCCTATGTAACCACTTCACATATTCTCCAAATCTACTAATTCACGTTCATACTCATGAAATTATGAAAAGAAGTTATTGATTGTGTTGGACACTCGGTTTTAGGAGATTTATTGAGAAAATCGGGAATTTCAGACAAATAATTTTGTCCCAATCTCACTGCCTCATTGGCTACCAAAACTTGTGAACTATCTATCCTTATAGAAGAATTAGTTGTTTTAAAAACTTTCCTGGAGATTCCATCCAAATTTGGTCAAAATAAAATCATGTATATTGATGTTATATCCCAAATACTAGTGTAGTGGCCAATCCAGATTGTTCATCGCATTTTTAATTCATAGCCCATTTAGTCTAATAAAATTACTAATTTAGATCATACGACTTTAATAAAATTTGCATCCAATTAAATAAGGAACACATTTGAAATATTATTAGTTCAAATAAAACAATAAATCATATTTATATATGATATAATATAGTTAATTTTAATGTGTAACATTGGAATTTTTATTGTGTTTTTAAATGAATGATCTAATCCCAAGTATTCTATAAATAAAAATAATTTAAAATGTGATGATATGATGTCATTTATTGTCAATAAAATATTCTATAGAATTTTGTTTTATCAATTCCCCCACATTTAACCATTATTCAATCCTAGGGAAAAAATAATATCATGTAATCCAAAAATAATAATGACAAATTATGCATTTTCATATTTCTCATTCCAAATTGGATATATAGCCAAATTAAGAATCACATAAAGAGTAAATATTAATAAATATGAAATTTACTATCTCATAAGTTATGTCAAAAGAAAATCTAATGAGATTTATAACACTAATCAGTGTGAAATAAGATATGGATCTTCCCTACCCTTAATTCCCCATAAGTGTGTGTGAAAACAATTTTAGGTCCTTATATATGCCATTTATTCAAAATATTCGGGTAAAGTAAAAACATTATTCTTACCTGGTTTAATTTTCAAAGATATTATATATTCATTTTCAATGAAATCTCAAGACCCACTTACATATACATTCTAGAAAGTAACATTGTAAGCTCCAAACCTAGATATCCCCATGTGCTATAGATTTCATCACTCCCATATTTATTAGGATAATATATACACCGATATTTTATTATCTTATTTATGTGGGTGAACAATTTGTAGACATCAGGTACACATTCATAGGCCAATTTAGTTTAGTAATGAAGATGATCAGAAGGGATATGAATGTATGTATCATCCCTTGATATAAGATGATTATATTTTACTTACATTGTTAGACGTTCAATTTTTTTGAAAAATTTCCACCAAAGTAATGGTTGCAAGGAATATTCTGTCGAGGAATAAAAGACACAACTTATAATGAAATAATATCACAAAGAATAATGTCAAAATCTAAAAGGATTTATAATGACACAACCAATCATATCATAGACGACATTATTTTTTATAAACATCAAACCTATGATGAAGAAATAATTCTCATCAATATAATTCCATGAATGAATTTTAAAACCAGGTATTTTATATATATTCCATGTCAAAAAGAGCATGTTACAAGATATATTTTTTGTTTCTTTCTAATTTTTTGTTTCTTTAACAGATAACCTAACAGAAAAACACACAAAATACACAAATTAAATTCCTAAATAGGTACCCTAAAATGAATTCTAATCCCTCAAACATTAAATATTTTATTATACTGAATGTGAACCTTTGATAAGATATAGGCTCATGAAATATAGAATTCTAAATTAGAATTATAATATAAAATTAAATTGATAAGGGAAAAACTAATATTCTTAAGTGGTGATGGGGTCATGTAGATTGATTAAATCTACCATACTAGCAAGAATACCCTCAATAAATAGCATCAAACATTTCCCATTGACTAAAATGAACCTTATATTTTACTCTTTTGTGATATACACAACACAATAAAGAATGAAATTAGATACAACATGCAAACCTAACCATATTGAACCCCAATTTTTGGGCATCAACATCTGTGATGAACAGTAGAGTAAGAGTTTTTCTCCTATGTGAAACTCTATTTGGATCATTTTATATTGACATTCATTTAATATTTTCTCATAAAACATTGAGTTCTCATATGATGATAATTGAATTTTTTCAGGATCTAGAATTTTTATCTTAGATTGATTTCCATCTTTTGCCAAATCCATGTTGCATTCTTTACCACCCAATATCCACGATGATCGATTATAAAAGTGGTATGAAATTATTTTTCAAAAAACAATCTGATATGGGGATATACCATTCGGTATCTTGTATGTTTTTCTATATTGCCAAAGAATATCATCCAAGGTCTTGCTCAAATAAATCCAATAAGCCTACATGGTTTTATCGGAAATTTATTTCAACTCCCAATTTGAATCCTCAGCCTAGAAATTTTTTTACAGGTGGTATATTGTTTATGTTTTATGTATCACCCTATAGTTACAATCCAGGGAATACAAATTTTTGATTAAAAACATCGGTCATATGGTCACTGATGATGCCTTTGGCTCCACAATACCTACAAAAAAATTGGTTATTGTCATTATATACAAAAACATAAGATTCATTAGTCCTGGTGGCCTTCACCTTTACCCACTTTCTAACAAAAGAATCAACAACCAATATTTACATAAAAATGAACTTAAAAAAATACCCATAAAATCAATGCCCCATAAAAAAATCTGAAAGAATAATATAGGATGTTTAATCATATTAGGTATCCTTGAAATGTTTCTCTATGTTGGAAATGTGAACGAGAATTAAAAAATAGATGATCATCATGGAATAAGTTAGGCAATACAATCCAGTGTCTAAAACTTTTCTATATATCCATTGGTTTCCAAATAGTCCTCCAATTGAAAGTACATGGCATACATATAGAATATAATCAAATTCTTAACTAGGAACACACCTCCTAATAAAATAATCAGTACATATGCATAGAGGTATGGATTATCCCACAATAAAACATAGACTCAATCATTATTTTTTGTAGTCGATTATTTTAAAAACATGTAGGAATTTTAGAGCCAAAAATGTAGATCACTATGTAATCATACCAAGGATGTGTACCTAAGGGTGAATAGAGATTCTCATTGGGAAATGAGCCCCAAAGTGGTACTATGTACATGGTGTCAGCCTATCATTTGTGAGTAATCTTAATCATGTGGTGAACTACCTTGTTTTCTGACACCTTATTATATGTTATCTCAATATCAAATTCTTGAAGAAGGATAATCCATCAGATAAGTCTGGTATTTTCATCTGGTTTATTCAATAGGTTCCCTAGTGCTACATGGTCATAAACAACTATTACATTTGAGCCCAATAAATATGAACGGAATTTACTTAATGAAAATATGTAAGAAAAAACTCATTTTATATGGATTTGTAGTTTTATTGGGACAAATCCAATGTACCCAAATAATAGATAATCACATGTGAATGTCCCTCTTCCCTCTATGATAAAGAAACTCCAACTGCAAAGATTAAAGAATCATACATAATCTCAAATGGAATGTCCCACTGTGGGTGATGTATGTTTGGTGGAGTGTTGATATACTTCTTTATCTCTTCAAAGGAACTACTACAATAATCACTTAACAAAATAAAATAATTATTTGTATGTAATAGTGAAAAAGGAATACCCACCTTACTAATATATTTTTTGAGGAAATAATACAATCCTTAATTCCATAAGAATGACTTAACATACCATATACATGATGAATTGTATATTTATGAAATAATATCTACCATAGATCTATCAATATCTAATCCATGTTTTGACACAATATTCCCTTGGATAATGCCCTTCATTACCATGATATTGCACTGTTCACTGTTCAAGGCCAATTACTTATCAATAAAAAGATTCAAAAACTTTTCCAAAATAAATATAAATTCACTAAATGATGTTCCATACAATATAAAATATTGTATAGATACCTCCATGAAGGTCTCAGTGAAATCCATTAAAAATCTCACCATGATTCTATGGAAGGTACCTAGGACTTTGCATAGTTCAAATGACATCATTCTGTTGGAAAATATAATAAATGGACATGTGGATTGATTATGTTTCCCATTTTCAATACATACACCCCAACAGTTGTATACCATCATTAGAACTAATTCCTCTCTGTAATTTATAACAACGGTAACACCACTATTATAGGCATGACCTGAATAGTACTCACCCATTAGGAATCTAAAATGGGATAATTTATACCTTCATTGAATAAATTTTCAATTGCATTATTATCAAATTCTAGAGGATTTTGATTCAAACTCTTTGTGGCTACCTTAATTGTTTTGACCCATCCACCAAAAGAATCCAATGAATGAAAATAATGGGGCTAATACCTATTATCTCATCCAAGGTCCACTAAATTTCCCTAATGTTATCCCTAAAAATATTCAAAAGTTTTTCTACTTGTTCAAAAGATAAATTTTTAGCTATTATAACTATTAAAATATCACAAATCAACAAGTATGATTATTTTATATTTAGAGGGAATAAATCAAGATAAAATTAATGGGGTTTAGTTGTTATGGAGACATTTAATGAACTATAATATGTTCATAATAAACATCAATAAAAATATATACATCATCAAAATCAGAGAATAATGCATCAAATTCATCCGGATACTCAGAAGACACAACATAATCAGAGTGATCATGTTAAAAATCAGAGTACAAATCCCTTGCAAAATAAAATTTAAAAGTTGATTTTTTAAAAGGTGAAAGTTGTGGATGTTCTCTATGACATCAAGCAAGATAATATATTCATAATATCTCTTATAATTGAGAATAACAATCATTGGGGTTTTTACATGGTTTTTCAAACTAGGCGATAAAAAGGTAGAATGGTCCTATGAAGGGTGCTTTACAGAGTTCATAACATTAAATATCACAAATTCATAACCAAACTATTTTGAAAGTATACCCTTATAAACATTTATGATCATTTTTTCCATTTTGAGGAAGTTCCCTCATAAGATAATGTTATAATGATAATTTACCTAATCATCTTTCATGTTAAGTAAATACCAAATCAACCTCTAGTTTCTAACATCTCCACTACAGTTGTTGGATTTAACTCACCAACCTATAAAAAAGAGACTATTGAGTGAGGCATCCCATTTATATATGCTCCCAAATAACATAAAGCATTATAAATTCTTAGCTCCCCTATAGTTCATGATGTAGTAAATGTCCTAAAATCCTTACACTTTGTCATAATTTCATGAGTAGGTGTAATGTGTGTTGACACATTCCTTCAAAGGTTAGTTATTTCATTTTTCTTGAACCATATTCTATTGGTACAATGTTTTTCTATAATTTTCTGTACATTAATATTTTCTTAATTGTCTTTATAAGGGGGTATTTATGTACACATACTTGATTTTGTCCACAAACTATTTACAAATTCCCTCTTTGTACATCATTTTATTTGGAAAAAATATATTTGTGAAGGGAAGGGGTTTAAGATTAATATAACCAATATTTTTCTTACCATTGTCTTTCTCCTTTGGTTTCTCACTAGTAGTACTTAAATAAATATTCAATGGTATCAAGGTGAATCTCATTGCAAAAATAGTTATATTTGTATCATTTGTTTCTTTCCCACTTATCAATGTCATTGAAATAAAATTTCCATTATGATTCTTATTAGTTTGGGATGCATTATTTCTGGATTTCTTACTTACCAGTTCAAGGAAGGTAGTGTAAATATGGCTCATTGGTGTCATTAATTTCCTCAACTCATAGAATTGATTTTTCAACTAATTTTGTTTATTAAGAAAATTTTATTTAAAAATAAAATTACTATTATAATCTATATTTTGGTGACAATTCCATTGTTATTTACTTGATGATACTTTGTCTTAAAATATCCTTTCTAGTTTTTGAAACCCTTGTTGGAAAGGTGAACGCTTTTGGACATTTTTTAAGAAGGAGGAATTTTTTATTATTAAGAGACATAACTCATTTTTCATTGATCCTCACACACATGGATATAAGGTGGTGTAATATAATCATTCTTATTTTGAAGATGTGGTTGTTGTTGCTGTTGATACGGTCTCCCAGAGAATATTTCTATGTAATCTTCTATCTCGTGTAATTGGGGAAATTAGTTTTATGGGAGTTATATTTTAGTTATAATCCCGCAAGGCCTTGTATGAGTGGGTTGCTATTTCTTTTCATATAAGTTTATCTGTATCACATCATTGGTCAATTCTTCTAACTTCGTATTTATTAAATTATTTTCAATATAATATATATATAGATGATGTACTCTATAACTTGTAGCATACCTTGATTGATAATTTTTTGTAGTTCTCATTAATAATTTCGATCATTGACCACGTATAAAAGGATATTTTTAAAACCAATTATCCTCAAGTTGTATAATCCACAATTATCTTATCTTTTGGCATGATTCCTTCATATATATACTAGAGCTGAATTTTCTCACCAATATGGTGTTGTGGGTAACTTGCACATGACTTCATTAATCACTCCCCATAATCATACATTAAATCACAAAAAAAAATTATAGATTACAGATATATCTTTTTTAATTTTAGTGGACCTTGATTCTAGACAAAATCACTATAATAAAATACTTTTAAATTCATTTGAACAATTTACATCATCAAGTTGTAAATAATAAATATAGTATTTTGTAGTTCCATCAAGTGAGAATGGGAAAAATTTTATTTTTAATTCATATTGTAAAAATCATCATGGTTTATGTGTTGATAAAACCATTATAATTTGGTTTATTTTTTTATACTATCTTGATAATCCATGAAATTTTGGACATAGGTGAATTAATAGATATTTCAGTTCAATGTCTGAATCAAGAATTCTTGTATACAACAAAATTTGGTTGATAGATAATAAATAATAAAACCAATTATCTAATAAATCTATTAAATAAAAAAATATTTCATATATTCATGTTTTAGGTTTTATTTAGAAGTGTTTTTAATTTCATTGTCCCCAGAATAGAGGAAATTTCTAAGAAGTTGAATGTTGAATATTCCCAAAAACTGAGACGGTATAATTTGATCTTAAAGGATACATTAATTCACATGATCAATATCTAAGAGATCATCAACATTAGTTTGCGTAATAAATCAAATAAAAAGTAAAATTAAATAATAATGAGTGGATCATAATAAAAAATAAATTTTGATTTAATGGTATAAAAATAATATAAAAAGTATAAAATGCTTTTGAAAGGGTAAAAAAAGAATGAAGAAGATAACAGATTAAAAAAATAAAGAAAATAATATAAAATAATTCTTATATTTTTTTGAAATTAGTACTTTACTCCCAAAAAATCGAATCAATTTGAATACCGCTATCATGGGTGCTCTTATATGATATTCTGCTTCAGGATACTTCGGTACAGCAGAGTATCTGACGAAGGTCCTCTCTCAAAGAGGCAACAATTACAACAACCAATTAATGGTATTTTAAAAATTAAATAAAATAATAAAAACACACTACCTAAAACTAGGGTATTTTTTCATTTATAAAACTATAACAAGTATGATGGAAGAGGCTAAAATTTGGTTTTTCTCTAATTTATAAAATGAAATTCGATTAATAAAACACAATACGAATATAATTTTTAAAAATATTTTTAGAATGAGTAATATATATAAATATACCAATTCACATATATCTTAATAATTATCATTTAAATTAATATACACTTAATTATAATCCCCAACTTTTTTAACCCTATAACCATATAATAATTAACTTAACCACTAGGATGAAATTAATTATTCTATACTCTATATTTAGAACATGGAATCACATATACCTCCATTGATTGATATTATAAGTATAGATTATGGTTATTTGTAAATATGGTAACATATACAATATTTAAATGAGGATTAATTTATTATAAAGATTATATTTTAACTAAAAAATTTAACCGGTGGGGTTTTGTATTACTTATTAAGAACAATCTTTCACAATGAACACAATTCTCCGCCTCATGTGTATTGTGTTAATTTTTCAATTACTTTATTAGTTTCATTTAAATTTCAATGTTAACACATAGATCATATTATATGAACTAATGTATATCATTTATTCAAAATAATTGAATGAATAAGGTAAGAGGTAGATCAATTACTAATAAAAACACCTCTTCTATGGTTAGTGTAGTCATCCTAGAAATGTTTTACATGTTAAAAGGTTTTGAAAGGATATATACCAATATTTATTTGAAAATTTATTTTTATCCCATAGAATATTTTAATAGAATAAAATAACTAAAAAATAGAATAATTGAAATATAAAATAATACGTATATTTCACAAAAAACATTACAATAAAAAAGTGGAAAAGAAAGGAATTATGGAAGAGATCCTTGCATGATATATTCCCTCCTCCAATTATGAATTGAAATGGTGTGAATCCACTTATTAACAACTCCAAATATCTTATTTATCAATGAATTCCTACTAAATAAGAAAAAAATATATTTATTGAGATGAGGGGAGGCATTGTTTTAAGATGATTTTTGGGTTAATGGGGAAATTCAGAAAATAATTTTCTATAAATTGCACTGCCTATTTGACCACCAAAACTCATGAACTATTTGTCCTTCTATTAAGGTGATTTGTTTGAAAATGGGTATTTAATCTTATCTTCAAATTTGAGTCCAATGTAATTACATATTTGGAATTCGTGTCCCTAATACTAAAGTGGTGTCAAATATAGATAGTTGATTCTTTCTTTTAATTCATGTCACATTTAGTCCAATTTAATAAAAAAAATAGCTCATATGTACTGATTGAAATATATTTTCCATTAAGTTAAGAACACATTTAAAAAATTATTAGTTAAAATAACACGCCAAATAATATTTATTTCAAAACTAATACCAATAATACTAGACTGTAAAAATAGAATTTATATCAAATTTTCAAATGAATGATCTTATACCAAAAATTTTATAAAAAAACATAATTAATACAATGTGAGGAAATTATGTCATGTATTATCAATGAAATAAGAAATTGATTATTTTATCTGTAAAACATGTATACAAATTTAGTGAAAAAATCATATGATATTAGTAAATGTATTCTTGAAAATGTTATAGAAAATGATTAAATAGAGGAAAAATGATTTTAAACCAAATACAGAAATAAATATTTTTTCCATTAAAAACAATTTTCTAGATCATTGTGTAAACAAAGTGAGTAAACTGAATATAAAATATATATTCTTGAAAAATTAAAATAGGAGAATAAAATTCAATAGATTCATAGGAGATATGTCAAAAAAATTCATTATCAGAATCTTGATCAAAAGCAATCTCAACAATCAATGAGACTATAAAATAAATATTTTTCACTGAGTTTGAATTTCTATGAAATCAATTAAAAATCACTTACAATAAATTTTAAAATATTATAATTATATAATAGAATCAGGTAAAAAATAATAAAACCATATATTTTCCTATTAAAACATTAAAACACCTTTTTATTTAAAAAATTTTATTGAAATTTTCATTTCTAGGATTTAACTATTTCATGTTTCTTGAGAACTCTGGTTTGATAGTCCTAATCATATTACATTGATCCATGTTCCATAATCTATATATTTATAATAATGATATAAATATCCTATACATTCAATATATATTTATATATTTATAGTCATCCATAAAATGTATAGATAGAAAATTGAATTACGTCATTCAATGAGATGATTGGTCATACATATGCATGAATGACGTTCTCACATTTCTAGAGACTGAACAGGTTAAAAAATAATAATAATCCGCCATTCCAGAATAATTATTATATCTTATATATAATATTAATTTACGAAATTTATCATTATTACTATCTTTTTAATCTATAATAAACAAATGAATCACATAACTTTGTAGAGGTGGTAGTCTACACTAATGAAAGAGTGGCATAAGCATTTTCCAATGGATTGGAAGGTAGGAGGATATATATGGCATTATAATTCATGAATCTTAATTATGACAAAATTACCTTTTATAAAAATTAAAACAATCATAATAACATTAATTAAATATGGTGTTGGAAAATGAATTGTTTCACTACACAGAGGTGGTAATTCAAACATATGACTTAGAGATAATTTAAAATATCATTTCATGGAATAGAAAGGGGATATTGGTGGATCTATAATCACAATAAAATTATTGCATATTTAAGAAACATAATTTCTTAATTTTTGATGAATAAAACGAATTCTTTGCATATGTTGAAGGAAAAAAAGTTAGATATGTGGGGTAAGATGATTAACACTTATTCGGTAGGCCTCATTCACATCCCCTATTATAGACCATTGGAATAATTATTTAATAATGAAAGAAATAATTTATCATGGATAGGGTTGTTTATAAGTGAATATGAAATTTTATTATTGATATAAAATGATTCATGTTGTGAAAAGAAGAGAAATGAGAGGTGTCTTTCTTATATGTGGGGGAAATGGAAACCATGAAATTTATTAAAAGCCTAAATTATAATATTTTCATTATAAAAAAAATACATAAAAATAGATAGATATTAGAATGAATTATATTTTAAGGTTGAAATATCTACTAAAATAGTTTTTATAAATGTTTAATTATCAAAATAACCCTTATAGTTTTATTTAAAACCTCATTTACACCGTTTTAAATAGTACCACAATGACATGTTTTTACAAATTTTTTAATTAATTATTATAGAAATTGAAAGTGAAATAATTTAAAATTTTGGGAAAAATAATTTAAATTATAAAATCCATGTTATCATATTCAATATCAATTTTTTGAGAAATTATGTTCAAAATATACTCACAAAACTAGAAAGAAAATTTTCTTCCTGAAAAAAAAATTTCTTGTGTAAAAAATGTTTTTATAAAAAAATACAAATAATTTTTTTTAAGATAAAAAAAATTAGATTATTAATAACATCATTTGAATATTTTTTTCCTTTTTATCCATTTTAAATAAAATTGAAAACATTATTTTCTTTAAATAAAAATATAGTATTCAAGAAAAATTAGCATTTTCCATTATTCCTTGAAAAAAATACTTTCACAAAATTATAAACAAATTCACTATATAATAATTATGAAATACTGATTTGAATAATAATAATAATCTTTAAAAATAAATATTCTATTTTGGGTAAAAAAATATTTTTATTATTTTCTCATAAAAAGAAATAAAATATATTTATTAAGGAAAATATATTTTATGAAGAATATATAGAAATTATTAAAAATTGAGTAAAAATTTATCAATAAATTTTAGCTATCTTGGATGAATTTAAATAATAATAAAATATGTTAATTACTATTCATACCTCAAATTTAATGACTATGTTATGATGATATACTATTTTACAATCCATTTAGACATAGAGTTTCATATATCTCATTATTTCCAAGAAAATGAATATTTTTTAAATTAAATATATCATATAATATTTGTGTGTTATAATCCTCCTAGAAGAACATACATGATTTATATAGTGGCCAATAATTAATCTTTACTGTAGTAATGATTATTACAAATTATGACAATATGGACAATATATTAACCTCTATAGAATTTCTTGGTGTCAATCTCATCGACCTTTTTAAAGAGGGGTGTATGTTTATATCTGAGGAATTAGTTAGATATAACATTGTTCATAAAAATTAAATTAAATTTTAAACAATTAAATATAAAAATTATCCCATTCGCACTCACTTTTTCCCTTTCTAAACCATTTGGGGAGAATATATCAATTGAAAACCATATCTTTATAATTATACATTTTTAGAATCATTGGGTGTAGTAAAATATTGAGAAATGAAAAACAACCAATATTAAATTGTTTTAGGATTCTATATCTAATAACCATGCTTGAGGTCAATATTTAATAATAATTAAATATCATGGGATCAAATGAAAACAATAACTGACAAAAAAATCTATATTGGAGATCCATTTTCTCAATGAAAGATAAGAAAATCCAAACAAGAAAATAGTGAAACTTATTTGGAAATATTTTCTCAGGATTAACACTAAATAAATAGTTTCATAAAATCTAATGAATACATTCATACATCCATTACCTTAATGATTTTTTTTCTTTCAAAAAGATATTATCTCATTATAAAAAAGTCTGTTTGGCTACTAATATGAGCACCAGTCTCCAAAAATCTCTAAAACCTCTGTTAAAGTACATTGGTTTCATTAAATCCATGTTGAACTTGGATATAAATGATTTTTCAAAGTCATATTTGAACATGGAGGTAGAGTGAAACTCATACCATATGATATGAATTTTTATTAGTAACTAAAAATCTCCATCTAATATTTATCACACTACAACTCACTAATTTTAATTTTTAGGATTTTAAAGGTATCATGGAAGATATTTTGTTAAATCATAAATTTTGTATTCCAATTTATGACATAATTATAGGTGAAAATTATCAAGGATGATATCCAATTGTACAATACCCCCACAGACCTTGGACATCCATTCATTATAATAATAATCCTAACTAATTTATTAAGGAATGGTATCATGACTGTAAACTTTAGGAACATGAGACTTGATCTCGACATAAAAAACAGTCGCTCTTAAATCTATGATGATGATATTGTTTATGAGTTGAATTGATAGGTGTGGTTGAAAAAGTGCCTGAGGCACATCAGGTAATTAAATAATAAAATTTAATTTAAGAATAAGTTAATTTCTTGTATTTACATGTAAGAAATGATTTTACTTATACATAATCTAATTTATAAAAATTATATAATTATATTTCATAAAAACAAAGAATTAGACCCTTGGTACAATTCATTAAAATATTGTGTTTATCAAATCATATTACTAATTGAAGCATTTTAAATGTTTAAGTGAAAATTTTAATTGAATAATTTCTTCATGGAATACTATATTAGGAAAATGGGTGAAAATTTTTCATCTAATCTATCTCATACATTTTTTCCATCCATGAATTTAATTTAAGGTCCTAATTTCATCAATTAGTAGTGATTTTTTATGATATATAAAAACCCTCCCAATTTTAATTTATTCCTCTATTTGTTCTATATTAGTGAAATTCATTTTGATATACTAAAAAAATACTATAATTTTTTTCCATTATTAATATTCCTATGATTATCCCACCCATTAGGATAAAGATTTTTTATCTTGAAATAAAATCTAAAATATCCTTCTAGCCATATAACAATCTATTTCCTAATGAAATGGACGCGTTGGAAACTGAAAGCATTTTTTCCAAAAATTGAATTATTTAGCTTACTTCTAAGAGTGAGTTTGTAAGTACAATTATAGTGGTCATTAAGAAGGATAAAATTAAAATTATAACCATTGGGGATATTTCAGTCTTCTTGGTATATGATATAACTCTATAAAAATTCTGTATCGATTAATGCGACAAAAAAAATATAATATGAATGAATATTTTTTTTCATTGACCAATTTCTTATGTTACTGACATTAAATAATATTTATTTGTTATTATAAGTGTAATCATGACATAATAAATTTTTTTGTTACTTACACGTCCTTTCATGAAAGTAATAACTTTTTTATATTTTATATTTCTTTAAATTGTTTTCCCCTATGGTTGTGGGATACACGCGATAACTTATAGAAATGATTGATAATAATTTTCTTAACTTTTTGGGGGAGATTTCAGATGTGATTACAGTTGATTTTTGTATGGATAAAACTATGATACCGTGATTTAGATTTAGGAGGGTTATATTATGATCATAGGATAACAATGTTGTATAAAATTGTAAAAAAATTATCTTTATAGTAAAATTAGGAATGATGTATAGGTTTATAATCTCTCAAAAGGGATCAATCTTTCCAAATCCATGTTATATATAATTTAAACCCTTCCCTATTTAATATAAACCAAAGAGTAATTTTCATGGATATAACATGTTGGTTACCATAAAAAATTCATTTAGAGTATAAGATCTACTTCATGACCCCTTTGTGTTTCCCTTGTAAAAACATTCTTCTATTTGGAAAGAATTCATTGAAGAATCCTTATTGCTTCTGAAGTCAAATCATAACTATCTACCCATAATGAAATATCTCAATTGGAACCATCAAAACATAACCACATGTGATGTTTTTTATTTTATAGTATGATATTTATTAGGATATAAATAAAAAAGATCACCGATTAAATTTATATAAGTGATAATTTCCATTCCAGATACTTAAATTAGGTATAATACAATTGAAAAGAACTTATTAGTGTTGTTTTTTACAAAGATAAGATTTGATATAATCTGTAGGATAACCCATAATATTTTTTAGTTGTTATTCAGAATTTTGGACCTTTTTTTAATAACAATATTTTAACACCATATTAATTACGTAGCTATTTATCTTTTATAACTGACTAAAAATTAAATTTTTATTTGATTCTATAAAAATAATCTTATTGGTGGAGTGGTAACCACCCCATCAAGACATTAGGATGAATAAAAATTTATTGGAGTGCAATTAAAAATAAAAAATTTAGAAAATAAATTGGGAAAATAAAACCTAAGAAAAATGTGTGGGAGCTCAATGCATTGTTTCCCCATAATTATATTAGATACTCATTTTATAATAAGAATATACATTATCTTTGTTATTCTCAATAGTATGATTATATAAAAAATAAAAACTTATGAGAATGACTCCAAAATTATTTGGAATTCATGAAAGGGGTAATTGTTTCCAATATAAAAAATATATGTTTGATTATCCTCACCTCAATAACTTTTTAAATGATTACGCCCCTACGAGATGTGTCTAAGAATCCATTAATTTTGTTAGAAAAAATTTCTATCGAAAAACTCAAAACATTTTCCACTATTTTTTCTATTTTTTCCTCCACTTATAAATGTTTTCATAATTTTTTTCTAAAGCTATTATACGTGTTAAAAACAAGAACCATTCAGTAAAATGGAAAAAGAACCCATAATCCCATTTTTTCCTATGGAATATTAATTACTATATAATTTTATAAAAGGGTCCCTTCACAAATATTACAGGTTATTTCTAAATTCCCTATCTTATGAATATATATCTAAATTGGTTGAGACCACTCTGAAAAATCAAATGAACATTATTTTTTAAATATATTCATTTTTATAATTATATTCACAGGACTTTGAATTAAAAAGAATAAAATTTTAGATCCTTGCTTTTTTTATATTTCACCCTTATTAACACTCACGGACATGTATAGAATATCTCGCAAAGTGTAACATTACATCCTAATTAAAACTAAAATGGTGCGCCATGTTTGTTAGTCAGATAGCATCAAGCATGAATCCCATTAATCTAGAGGCCTCCTAATTGGTGATCCATTCAAATGATGTTATAGTTGGGAAACTATGCACTCATAATAATACTATCATAGTGGTACAACATGATAATGATATCAGAATCTGACGTAGTATAAATTGTTAGTAACATGAGCTAATAATAACTGATAAATTGGAAAACTATAAATATAAAGGAAATAAAAAGGGGAAGAGTAAATGTTTGTTTCCATGTGATATTAAAACATAAAATAGAATATATATAGTAGGTAATAAATAAAGATAAAAAAGAAAGAAAAATCCTCAAAGACTATCTCTTAAAGAATCATTAACTCCAGCTAAGATCTGTACTCCTATGCTCTCATGTATGAATGTAATGACATAAAAATAATCCATTATCTTGTAGTGGTAAGTAGGAGATCTGTTCATGTACCCTAGTGAAATGGTGCATGAAAATTGTTTGAGATCTACTCATTTGGTAACAACCAATTATGTATAATTTTTACTAGTGTGTGAATATATTATACAATAGTGTGTAGATATATTTGATAAATTAGTAAATAAATTTATGTTAATATGTCGGATCAGGATCCTCCAGGATACCTCGATAATAATACCTATTTCGGCCAAAAACAGATATCTCTAACATGATATCATTTATATATATATATATGCAATAATATATATAAATATATATTAATTCGTGGGGGAGTACCTATGAAAAATTTCCAGCACATCCACATTATAGAATCACAATGATCATTTATTTTATTAAGGGAATTAGTCATGTCATACTAACTAGGGAACACATATAATGTCCAACATGGTTAATAATTTTAGTATACCAAGTGTTAACCCATCATGTATATTTATTGTGACTGTCTCTAAACTATTGTGTAATTATATGAAGTCCCAAGTATTTGAATATAAGACAATATGGTAAATGAACGAAGTAACATGGAAAGGAATCCTTGTTTAGTTATTATTTAAAGTAGATACAAATACGCTTATATATTATTAATAAAAAAATGACTTAATTTTTTTCTCCTATTATCCTACCTAAAGAGTACTATTATGATGAACCGAGGTATCAGCCATAAAGGAATGTAATTTTGTTGATTCTATCAATCCATCCCTGGAATTTAGTAATGAGGTGACCCAAGTATCTGCAGTAACTTTACATTTTCCTACAAGAACATCAATGATGTTCTATAAAAAGTATACACAAGTATCACTCAGACCATGAGAAATATCATTAATATTATAGGCCCTTCCAAATAACTCTATATATAGAAATAAAATTATCACTCTTGGAATGGCATAAATAATGTAACCTATGAGACAATTTATGGAATTACTATTTGAAGAAACTAGTATCATACATGGTACATATAATCTCAACCAGCCTATGATCCCTCCCTAGGTTTCAAATAATATAGAACCCTAGTATTTCTCAAGATATAATGTAATTAAATTTTTTAATATTTGTTATTATTATTTCTTAATAGTCCATAGATTTCATCATTTCCAATTTCATAGGTCAATATATTATTTCATTTATTATTTTATAAATTAATTTGTACAATGGACCCCAAAAATAATTTAAATATTATGTCCACGTTTGTATGTATGTAATTTATCACAAATGAAATGTAAATATTATAATATGTTACTATAAGAACTTTACATACATTCCAAATATATACTTTTAAATTCCCCAATTTAATAGATAAGAAGGTCCACCTCTTAGCTGGGGTTTTATAGAATGGTGCATAAAAGAAATACCAACTCATAAAATATAACATAAATAACAATTACGTGATAGTTAATTCAATATACTCCAAAGGTTATTACATAATAGGTAACCATTATGACATGTGAAATTATAATAACATCCATAAATTGGTGATTAAAATTTAAAGAAACCATAGGTAACTACATAGAACAACACACTTATATAGTAGTGGTTTGATTTGAGGTAGGTAACATCCAATAGTAAAAATTATTATACATATTCTAATTAACTGAAGGATTTATGTTCAATATATTAATTATAAATTTAAAAAGTGAGGCATGAAAAATAAAGTAATAGGAACAAGGGTGTATTTTATAAATTGGTGAGACATTAATGGAAAATTTATAGAACACTCACCTTATGCTTAAGAAGGTTCACTAATCTATTATTGAGCGTTGATTCAATATGGTGTGAGATAAATTTAATAAATAGAGAAATTCCTAATATAGATCCAAAGATATTGAGATATCTTGATTTTGATAATTGACGAGGGAGAGCCATGGACTCCTCGAGAAGATATCATGGATTGTGTTGAGACATTGGAGTGTGTGGGTAATTAGGTAGGGAAAATATGGGGAAGAAATGAATATGGTTATGGGATAAATTCGTTAAATCACCCATTTATTTACCCATACAATGTGTGCATGCAGATTGGCCCAACGATGTAGTAACTATACAATATTAGAGACTATGCTCCACTAAACATGCAGTCTAGTTTCACGGTGTTTGAAAACCATGCAGAGCTCATCCCCCAGCTCTTCAATTTTCTACAGACCCCTTACATGGTCTTGTGCCTCCCCTCACATTATTAGACTAAAAATTGGGGGACCCTCATATTTGTTGGACCAGGCCCTGTGGATTCCACTATAGGTCCACATAGTTCCTAAAAATAGTGCATCTATACAAAATATGCCCCATGGTTTGGTATGAATGGTTAATAATAACTATGTTCCTCTATCACGATCTCCCTAAATGGAGTTCATAGTGTCTAACACCCCAAAAAAATCGTATGAAATATTAAGAAACCCCTTAGACGATAAAAGAACTCTAAAAAATACATTAACTATCACAATTATTGTATTTACAATCTAAATATTATTTCAATTTTCGGATAGTCAACTAAATGAAAATTTGAAGCCCCTTTTTAATTTCTTCCTAATCCAAAACAAGTGAAAATACAACACCTAGGCTATAGATCTTCTCATCCTATATAATCGTTGCATAAAAAAACATCATCCAACCTACCATGGTTGTTACAATTACACTAAAATTTATGTATTTCATTTTAAATTCCCAACATTCCTACACATGTCACCATTATATATATGATACATATGATATTGAAACATAATCCACATATGTATTAAAACATGGTACACAAAGATGAAATTTTCTTGAGCCTATCAAACCAGATTCATGATCACATTATCATACATTTAATAAAACAACCCATTGTGCGACCCACTATGGTTTCCCATATTCAATGTTTACCTAGGAAATTTCACAATGCAATGTTCCTGGTTATGGGTAATGGAACTATTATCAGAACATATTCGAGTGAAATGGATAGTGTCCAATTGTCATAGTTGAAATAGGTTATTCATGATTTTCATTGAGAGTCCTTGAAAAAGACATCACTTCATTCCATTCACAAACCAATAGTTATATAGACATGGCTCCTCAATGAAATCATAAAAAAATTAGGGAATGATAGATGTGATACTATACGGTGACTATTTATAAAAATGCTCTACTTCATCATTTGAAATTCCTGAAAACCCAATCACAATACCCTTAGACTAAGGTAACTAGAGATTAAATAAATCATGTTATCTAAAGCCTATAACTGGTTTCTGGTGGTGTGTCTAACTAATCTAACAATTTCTATCACCATTAAAAAACATGACCATAGGGGAAGTCTCAATGCATCACCCTAGAATCAATACACCCAAAAAATAACAAAAATTCCAACCTTTAGTTTTTGGTAACCTCAAAATCATTCTGTGTTTTCGAATGATCTCTTTTAAGGAGACACATTCTCATGGGTTTAAAAGTTATTAATCAGTACATAGATAAGACATCCTGGTATCAATAACACCAAAAATGAACATCTATGGTATCTCACCCAATGATCAAGTTAGGTAATCTAATTACGTCCTTGACTCCATCCAAGGGATTACTTAAAAATTATAAGAATAACATATGAATGTCCATGCCTATATGATTTCACCTATTTTAAAAGTGAAATCTAGAAAGAAGTCTGCTTATCATACCGATTGGGAATTTAATTTGATTTCAGCTCTGTGTAAAACCAACACTTCCTTAGTATATCATTAAAAATGTCAAGATATGGGTCATGGTCATCACCAATCCAATGGTACACAAGAATGATATGAATGATTAAAAATAATGCTGAATACACTCCCTTCATAAACAAGATGAATAACCCAACATATTCTTTACCAACCATTCAAAAATATAAACATGACATAATTGTCGAATGCAATTTGGCCAAACTACTTTGAAATAGATTGGTTGATGCCTCTCACATATCATCTATAACTGGCCACAATTATTCTACCACTGTGGTATTCTGTCATTATTTCAAAAACCACCAATATAGTCCAACATTGACTCATTGGGTTATTAAAATGTTTATACTCAACAAAATATTTTACTATCATGATACCTTTGATGAAAAGATTTCATTCATAGTGCTTCAATACTATAGGTTTCTTATGCACTCATGCTTGAATTTACTGTCTGGACTCTATCTAAACCCATAACATGGACTTATCTTGATTATTGTCTCATGAAATATATAACCAAAAAAAGTTTCATAACAGTATTTTAGAATACAATTTTTAGAATCAAAAAATTTATATTAATTATTCCTCCTCTACATGTATGGAAATGATAAAACATATTTTACAGGATGCTTTCCACCTTAGGTTTATCTTAGTTATTGTTTACTTAAAATGGGAACTCATTTCATGGTGTAATCTCAATCCACCACTGGACACAAGTTACGATTGTGTCCAGAACACTTTTACCATGAGACAATTGAATATAGAGGAAAACCAGACACATAAATATGTTCACGATCATATTTTACAATAATTATATCAGTGCTTCACTCTTGAGATACACTAATTCTGGTTATTAGTATGATGTATAAAAGTGAAATATAAACTGATCAGTAGTGTTACAATAGTCAATCTTTTTTTAAAGTAGTCCCATAACACTGAGATAATTCAAACATCTTTTTTTAGGTCATTATTCTATGTATATTTTATAAGAATATGATACAATATCTCAATGATTAATAATTTACATTAAAAACATATGGTTCACTACATTATTTTAATGATTGTTAGGGTATTGAATATATAAATGCATACTACACTATGTTTTTATACACACAATGACACAACATTTGAAACTATACAAAGACCTATCAACCTTATGCATCCCAATATTTAATATATTTAATTCATGATTTATCCTAGATCCATATGATCACATATGAATGAAAATTTGGATGATGAATTCTTGAGTCCTTTATCAATGAGGAAGAAGAATGATCAAATGAACTTCTAAGTGGATGACCATTACACATGCAGGTCTAACTAATTAATCTAATAATTACTCAATGCCTACGTCCCTATAGAGGGTCAACTCATTGAAAAATATATTTTAAAATAGGGGGTTGTTTCCTTACTAACATTCATACTCATGGAAAAACTCACCCAAATGGAATATCACATATAAAAAATCCCAAAAAAATAAAATAGATTTAATTTTTACGTTACTTCAAATATCTGGCTAACCCTAGACAAAAATATAGTATTTGAAATTTTAAAATAGATTCATAATAAAAAATATCTAGGCCCTACACACTTTCAATTTGTTTTGTAAAATAAAAGAACAATATTATGGGGAATGATCACATTATTATTATTCCTAAAATATCATAGAAACATTGGAATTAACCCTTACTCATGGGTTTAATACTAAGGACACAACATTATAGCTTTATTTAGGCTATGAAATTTATCCACATTTGATGTTTTAATATTTCAATGGTTCAGTTTTAATACAAACTTGTATATGTAATTAAATAAAACAATACAAGGTAATTAATTATCTATACGTAAAAGGTAAAATAGGTATGTTATTTGAAACATCAATTAAATAAAAAATTATTTATCTAGAATCCTATAAAAATTTTAAACAAATTGTTTCATAAATTCGTTTTTATCATTTTATACCTTTAATCAGAAGTTCGAAGATGTGGGTTTAGTCAATGAAAATCAAAATTATAATCAATAGTGTAGAATAACATTTCAGTTGATAATGTAATTTTTATTAACTAGTAGTTCATATATGTATATATCAAAAGTAGGGAATAGTTTTTATTAATTAATAGGTATCGGTTCTGTAAGATTCCCGCATGCATTTATAGGTACATATATAAGTAGTTTCCAAATATTTAAAAAAGAAATCTACATAGAATGTATATATAACCATGGGGTTTTGTAATGTGTCTTATAAAAATAATGTTGACCTTCAAGGGTCCCATAATAGAAATTTGGGTTCAGTTAGGTGAAACCCACAAAAGTCATAGTATTGAAATTTCAAAACCGCACTAATGGGATTATCTCATAAGAAAGCAATTTCCACTAGCGCCCTTGGGGCTAGTTTTTCATTTATTAATTTAGTCATATTATTCCACATGAATTGATAATATTGGTAAAATCATTTAAATGACTTTAATATTGGATAATAATTACAATTCAAAAAAACAAAGATATGTAACATGGTTTTTCAAATTAAATTACCATTATCGTGTTGTATGTATACATGACATTATTAATTTCAATTGGTAATCATGCAGCTAAAACCAGGATTTATAAGATTGATTTTTGAATATAGAATTTTTATATTTAATGGTTTTATATTATAGGTTACCCTTCCAATTTTATAATTGATAATACACCATATAAAATGTTATCAGTAAAAAATTAATCATATAGATTAATGATTTATACAATATTTCCAATGTTCCTTGAATCAAACATGAATTTATTTGTTATTTAGGGTTCTACTAGCGTGATACATATGAAAACCCATTTAGGATGATTCCAAAACATTGATAAACATTCATATTTCAAAATTATGAAAAATAAAACTATAATAAAGTAGCAAGGGATATTGACAAACAAATATGGACTCACATGAACATGGTATATATGAAAATTATTTAAATAATCACCTAAACATGGTATATAGGTATGAATTCTTTTAATTTACATACGGAATGTTGAAAATATATCATGAAACAGGGAAATAAAACTTACATAACATGGAATATAACACTAACGAGAAAAAAATAAATCATTCACTCAATGTGAAATAATTATAAACTGTAATCATATATAGCACGAACAACAATCTCATCTTAGAAACTTGTGCTTTTCTCCATACGGGGATGTATCAATCCAATACATGACATTTTTTCAGGGCCTGACACAATCAAAACATCTTGTTTACCAACCCGAAAAATAAAAAAAAGGAAAATAAATATTTGATACAACATTGAAATGTTTTTTTCTATAAGGCACTGAAACATTGCCCCAAGTAGGTCGGTCACATTTCCTCAAACTGATCTCCCTATATGACAGAGACTTCTTACAAGTAGAGAGGGTCCAATGATTGTATAGTGGGAAGACTATACCATAATAAACATATAGAAATAGTTATATAACATATCAAATCATGGAAAATTGGATGTAGTACAAAGGAAAGGAAGTAAAGGACCATAATAACAAATAATATGGAAAATAAAAAATGCAAAAAAAATAAGTGTTAGATTAATCATGAATATATTTATGATAAAAAATATAAAAAATAAAACATGCAGTAGTTAAAAAATAAATTATTCAACTGAAATTCCAAATACTTCAAGGATATCTCCCTAAGAAACTAGGTCTTCAGCTCTATCATATGCTCCTAATCTCCCATGTACCAATGTAGATGAACAAGAATAATCAATGATCATGATCCTAAAAATGGAGGCCTATTTAGGTGCCTTAGTGTAATGTCTACCTAAACAGGGAAGGAGATATACTCAGCATTCCAACACCAACAACGTCTATTTCTATATATTATATGAATATAAAATAATATAATGTATATATATAATAAATAAAATTATAATTAAATAATTCTACATAATTCTACATAAGTTTATCAATGTCAAATGGCTGATCATAGGTGCTACGACCAAAGATAGAATTATCATTAATATGACATCATTGATACATATTCATATATGTAAACATATATATTGAGATATATACATTCACCGATGAGGAAATGAGGAAGAAGGACAAGGAATCCACCTAATTTTCGTACAAGGAACATTTATTTTATTAAGGAAATCATCCAATAAATTTTATCCATGGAACAAAGCTATGGTCATAAAATCATAACACTTTAATTGGACACAGGGTAAACCCACAGTGTCCATTTATAATGAGTGTCTCTAAAACATGGTGAAAGTCAAAAATATATGAACATAATACTATTAGTTGGTCAAGGAAGTGAGGTAAAATCCACGACCTCATAGTATACTAAGTATCATATGAAAACAAAACTTGTTGTATATATTAATAAATATTATTGAGGTAATTATTTTACCCATTGAGCCCCTCATTAGAATTCTTTAATGAAAAACCATTGTGTCACTAAATTAGTAATGTAATCGGGTTTATTCTATGAGCTTATCCATTGTATTCTATAAAAAGGATACCTAAGTATCACTCATATCATAAAATTTCCCTCTAAAAAAATATAAGGAATTTGTAAAAAGGAAACCCAAATATCATTTTGAGTGTGAAAATTCATCTATACAATGTGCCGTCAAAGTTGTTCGATAAATGGAAACCCATTTATCACTCATGGAATAATATATTTCATGTAACATAGGATCTTATATACACTATTCTATGATGAGGAAATAGTTATAGCACATGGTACATATACTATCAAATAGCCTATGATCCCGTCATATGCATTCTATTATAAGGAAGCATAGTATCACTCAAGGTGCATTATAATTCCTTTTTTACATGATTGATATTAGTATTTATTAATAGTCCATAGGATTTATCCATTCAAATTTAATTTAATTTTAAATCATTTAATTATTTCTTTTATTAATATTTTTCTGAAATATAACCCAAGAAGAATTTAATTTTGAAGGGAGCGTTACAAAAAAATTGACTTTTACCAACAAAAATTTATTTACAGACAATATATCTGTTGGTAAAAATGAGAAATTCCAACAGAAAATAAATTTTATTGGTATTAATGTTTAATACCAACACTTCTCTTTACCAACATATATATCTATTGATATTAGTCATTCAATACCGATATATCGTTTACTAATAGATGAATCTATTACATTATCATACTAATACCAACATTTTTTTACTGGCACATGAATCTGTTATAAATAACGCTATTACCACCAAATCTTTTATCATCCATAAAAAATGTTACAGCAAACCATTGAAAAAAATATTTTATCAATAAAAATTTAAAAGAAACATTATATATATATATGTATTATTTTTATGATCATAGTAAATTTTTATTTCTCAAAGATTTATTATAAACATTTAATAATTGATTTTAATTTTCATGTTTATCAAAATATTAAATGATTCTATATTTTTCAATTTTCTTGAAATATTTATTGGTTTTATATTTTTCAAGATTTTTTATTTAATAAAAAATTTAAGAATATTTATAAAAAAGACACCAGTAAAACCCTAATCCTAATTGGGACTCTATCACCACCCTTGTTCGTGTTTGGCCTTGCCCTCACCCCACCTCACATCGTGCCCTTCCCTACTCCAACATCACATCACACTACCCTGCTATGCCCTACTTTGGATTCATATCCTGCCACACTGCTACCGCCTCTCCTTACATCTCATCATGCCACTACTACCCCACATTACATCTGCAAGATAATCACATCCCTCCACCCTGCTGATGTTCAAAAAATAATGGGGGAAAATGTGTGGTCGACTGGTCTTCTCAACAAGAAAGCGGCCCAACTGTTGCCTATGAATGACTATTGTAAGGACTTCTAGTTCACGAAAATTCCATGATGGATCATTGGTCATAGATATTGAATGTGGTGGTGGACTATTTTAGGTACTAATTATTTTTATTTTTTTCTATTTTATTTCTCTTTTATACTAGTGTTACTCTATTCTCTTGTTTTGGTGAGTTTGTTGCTTGTTTTCTTTACTGATCATATTTCGTTCTTGTAAAAGTCTTCATTGGTTCTTCAAAAATCATTTATATGTCTCCTGTTATGACTATGAGATTTCAAATTAGGATAAATACCAATTCAATGGGCCGAGGTGATGATGACTCATGGTTTTTTAAAAGGAAATCTTTCATCTTTCAGGTAATCTATTTTCAGAATGTTTTCTTTATTGAATTTTGTAAGAGCATCATTTCTGAGGATTATAATGTATTGGTTTTAACATTGTTAAATAAGTGTATTCTTTCATGTTTTCTTTATATTACTTTGTATGTTTTCTAATTTTCTTTTCTTTTTTGGTTCTTGATTTTTTTGTTCTGTTCTATTTTTTATGCTCCATTAGATATATACACAAAATTTCATTTATATTTTGAACATCACAATGATATTTTTTTGTGATTATATACCATTGGTGATTAATTTTAATGAATCATACTTTATTTTAGTATTTAAAATAAATTATCAAATGTGTTATTTTATTATTATCTTCTTTGTTAATGTTCAATTATGAATTTTTATTAAATTTTTAGAAATGTTACACACATTATCACTCAGAAACAACATCATTTTTTCCTCAAAATGCATTATTTTATTTGTTAATTTACACTTATTAATTATTATTAATTGTTGAGAATTGATACCCTATTTATCACTAATCAGTTTTTACTCAACTTGCATATTTTTTGGTTTCACTAATGTGAACATTTCTAAAAAGAAAATGCCAAAATCGATTTCATTCATTAGAGATGTGTTCAAGGTGACTTACATTGAGGGTAAAAATCATTCTCACTCATAAAAAACATTTTTTTAATCAATTTTTAGATATTAAAGAGTACTTGTAATCCTTATGTCATGAAAATGAATTTAACTTATTGGGTGTGCTCTTGATCTTTTTACAAGCACAATGGTCAATAGTTGACATGCTTCTGATTTTTTTATATATTAGATATCATTTTTAAGAAAAATAGTTACATAAATTATTTATAGTCTTCTTAAATGGTCATTTTCAATATTATTTGAAAAATCCCTTAGAAAATTTTTATTCTACGTGGTATCTTTTTAATGGTTATTGGTTTTGTGGTATTTACTTTTACCCTAACATCATATGTGATAGATTTTGGTTCATCAAACCACTTTAGAAGGAACAACTTACTAAATTTCTATCAACCAAAGGTAAACCTACATCACATTGTTCTACATTTTTGGTTACATAAATGTGAAAAATATTCATATTTATCTCTCTTTATCATTCTATATCAGCTCTTTTATGGCTCCACTTGGAGAGTTTCCCATTCCAAAGTCAACAATGACATTATTAGTTTAATTATAAATAAAGAGCATATAAACATGAAATGTTATATGTAGTTAATTAGTAAAAGATGGGTGTATATGTTTGTCTCAAATTGAGTTCAAGTTCCATATTAGGGGGTGAAATAAAATTAAGTAGATTCATGTAAATAGATGATACTACTTCAACACAAGCTTTACTCTCATTTAAAACTAGATTGAATAATGACTTTCATGATTGAACTCTACTCAAATTGGAAACCAAGTTAGTTGAGATCACCTGATGAAGCATGATTTTGTAAATTATATATAAACTCATATACAAAATTGTAAATGCATAACACCAATTATATAGTTACTTTAAAAGTATTGAAACTAATAAATATGAATTAACATTAATTTTATTTCTTAAAATATCATCTCATTCACTATGTTCGTGACTTCTAGATTATTTAATTTCAGAATGATGAATTTCTAGAGTATCTCAAGATCAAAATCATTAATAATTTAGCCGCAAATATTGCATGTGTACTAAAATCAAGTATTTATAGAGTATCACTATATCCATTTACTTCCTTGTTCAGAATTTTATGTTTCGAATACTTGTGAAGTTCTATATCAATCATGTGATGTTTTCTTGTTCAATTCACATTTTTAGAGGCTATTATTACATTTTGGATACTATATCATTCAATATCAAAAATCATATTTGGGTGTATATGTTGATATCTATGTGAGTGAGTCAGTATAAGGTGGGTGTATATATTGATATCTCAAAGTTGTGTTAACTATGTACCTTTGATTTGTCAAGAACTCTATCATTGATAGATTTCCTGGTTAGTCACTTATTATAATCTATGTTTAATTTTCCTTGAACGGGTTATACTTCAGTTTGTGTTTTAGAATAGTTATTGTGATAATTATTCTTCTATTTTATGGCACAAACTTTTTTGTTTTGACCACTACTACATTTTTTAGATCATTTCATTTTTTGTATTGAATCAAAACTATGTTGAATTTGTTGTGAATATTGTCATGAATTAAATTTTATGTGTTCAATTTTGGTTTTGAAACTATGTATCTATCTTGAATGTTTTTTATTTGATTCTATAACTAAATTATAATTTTGTTCTTGTATTCGCTGGTTATCATTCAGCTTCTATAGAATAAAATATGTAATCAAATTTGATTACTGATTATTTGTTTTTTGAATTTGAAAATGATCTTAATAAATAATTTAGATATTATATATTTTTGAGATTTATCAAATAATTTATATGATCATGATCACTTGGTAATTGAGTGATGACTTGAACTGATTAAGGATGTCTGATTAGGCCGATTGTTTTAATTATTTTTTTTTGGTTTCAGTTAGTTTCTAGGAAATTGTTCATCATGTTTTCTTGGTTCACATTCTTTATGTGTTATTTATGGTCACTAATCCTCTTTAGGGTGAATATTGGATCACTTACCTTGTGATCTTTACTTGTGAGACAGGTAGTTTGGAGACAAATTTGTTGTTTTTTGTATCACTTTTTATTTAATTATTATTGAGAACAATACAGGGCATTCCCTTTGATAAATTTTCAATGATGCACCTATTAGATGTGTGTGTGAGTGTTTATGGTTTGTGATAGGTTGTGTTTGTGTTTCTTTTCTTATTCTATTTCTACATTGAGGTTTCATTTCAAGGTTCTTCATTTGTATTTTACCTTTCATGGATGATTTTTAGAGGTGTGTTGCAGTGTTTGTGGCGGATCTCCAACACTAGATTCATAGATGTTATTCAAGGACGGGTAGTGCTAGAGGTATGACTATTATTTGTACTATTCATTATTTTTGGGTTCGTTGTTTTGGTGCATTGTGTAAACAAATGGCTAGGATTCTGAATCCATGTGATGCAAGGAGTAAAGAAAGCGAGAGTGATATGCTTTGCCTTAGGGTTGTGCGTGTTTGATCATTATAAAATCATAGAATCCTAATATGTATATCTAATTTGTCTATGCATTGGGACTCTAGGTTAAGGTATTGTTTTTCCATCTCAGTATTTTATTTGGATACACCATTGAACCCATTCTTAAGATGATTTTGTGGTATTTTTCCTTCTTCTACTTTCTTAGGTAAAGTCAACATCGTTTTAGGATTCACAATTATTTTATATTGTTTCTCTGATAAACTATTCATGAATATGCTCGACTCAGAGTACTGTTTGATCATCTTGGATGTCTGTGGTCTTAGTTTCGATATGTTCAAAGATGTTTGAAGTGAGTTATCTAGAATGTTGATCGTATTTTTGTAACTATTTCTCTCGATGTTTTTGTAATTTGTTGGTGATATAAATCTATTCAGATAGATGGTGGAGTGTTTGATATGATAGTGATGATGAGGATGGAAGGAAGATACTAGAGTTATAGTATGTTATTTGTGGGGGTTTCCCATGATTCTATTGCAATTCTACGGTGTCTTAGAATTGGAATGTTTGAAGCTCTAGTTCACTGCACTCAGCTTGGTTAGTGTTGCATTATTTAAGTTTAGCTATTTTTTTACCTTTTACCTGGTTTTTAAAATTTCTTCTTTAAAAAAATAATTGATCTTGTAAATATTGTCTCTCTTGGTAGAGTAAGTTGCACTTACAGGTATTGCAACACATGAAAAAATGTAATTCCTATTACAAAAAAGCACCTACAATTTAAATTAAATGAAATTGTATTTTGATTAAATGCCAATATCTCATTGGTATATTGATGTATGTAATGGAACGTGAAGGTAACATTTCTAAGAGCATAATATAAATATATCTCTTATGTGAATCAATGCAGTGATAACTGATGATGGAAGATCATGGGTTGATTTTAGAGGATTATGAGATGTAGCATGAGTTTCTATTTTTTAACAAGTTCAGTTTCTATTTCTAATGTACATATTTATGTATTTCATGAGTTTTTTTATTTTTTGTTTGTGTTTTGATTATAAATTGGAAAATTATTTCTTTTCTTTAGAATTATATTGGAAGTAGGTTGATGTTGGAAGACCATGGATGGATTATCGATTATGAAAAACAGCTTGAGCCTTCCAGCATGGTGGTCGATTAGGATGAGTATGTGACTATACCAAAACGTCCTCTATTTTTTTGTCAAAGTTAAGCTTGGTTTTATCTAGATTTAGACACTGGAGTTGGAGGTGGATCGATGACAAGGATGGGGTGCTGACAGGGTTGAGGTGCTGGAGTAGGAATTGACTAGATTGCATGGATGAGTCACTGACATGGTAGGGGCACTGGAGCTAGAGATGACTAGATGGCATGAATGAGTCTCTTGGAGGTTGAATGGACCCTATAAGGGGATCCAGCATGGTGGGGATTGGGGGATCAGATATTTTTTTAAAATATTTCATTATTAATATAGGCGGATCCAACGTTTTTTATAAGATATTTCATTATTAATATAATTGATTTTTTTTCTAACTTTAACGATGTGTTAAAATTATATTTTATGTATTATTTATGGTAAAATAATAATTTTAATATGGAATTTTTTTAGAAATAATTTTTTTTATTATTATTCAAAGGTAATTTATAAATAAATACATATTATGTTTTGGTATTATTTTTACCAAGAGATTAATTTGCCATTATAACCTGTTGCTAAAAACATTAACCAATATATATATTAACTATTGGTATAATTAGAATTGCAACAGAACTACTTTATCTATCGTAAAAACATTTAGTGACAGAGTTTTTACCAACATATTAGTCACTGAGAAATATATGTTGGTAAAACGTTTTACTAACAGAAAATTCACTTTTACCAACGAATATGCCCCTGTTGGAAAGGTGAAATATTTTGTAGTGGAGTGTATGTAATATTTCCATTTATCAAGAATCAATTATAAATAATGAGATTAATTCCAATAATCATTTAACCTACCATTAAAATATATCCATTTAATTTAAACTTTTTATTATTTATTATGGACAACCTCTTTGTATTTTTTCACAAAAGTGAGAATGGATGAAATGTTGAATTGTGTATGATAATTTTAACTACTCTTATGTGATATCTAATTCAATACACATCCATAGTGATTTAATCGTAGGTATATCAGTATAAAAAAATAATTTAATAGAACAAAAATAAAGCTTGATTAAATTACCTAAATAAGCATAGACGCAAATAAGCAAGTGTCCCATCCAAGAAGCAGTGGTTTGAGTTCAGGTCGGTAACCTCCAATAATTTAATTTTGTGAAAAATAACGAATTAATTCATGGATTTTGGTTGTAAATATTTATTCCACATTTAATATAGTTCCCAATGGCCAATTAATTCAAGTATATAGGTTTTAAAATTCCATAATCCCTTCTAAGAAGACTTATTTAGACATAAATCCATTCAAAAAAGTCCACTGCAAAAAAATAAAAGGAGTTACTTGAAGAAAATGTAGAGTTCATCAAAATAATTTTTTTATTTATTTCTCCACGAAATTAAATTATTCTTATATCATGATTATATAATAACATTAGTATCCTAAATATAATAAAATGTTTCTATGTTATTTTTATGAAATACACACACACACACACACACAAATAGTTCCATAAAATATGTTATGAAATCATCATTTATTTGTACGGAGGACCACCACCCTCCAATATGATGTCATTACTTTTTTCATTAGCTCCACTCATGGTTTGGAAGAATGATAAAAATACTATTTTTATATGATATTTATGATATTTATAACCTTATTATACCTAAGGTGTCATTATATCTTTTATAATATTTTTATATTCCATTACATAAGGGATACAATAATATATATCATGTGTATGGTAGACTAATACCTCGGGATGCGATGTGAATCATTTTAACTAATGTATTACATGGAATGTAATAAGGGTAAATATAATAAAAATATATGATATAAATGACCTAATTAATATATTCATGAGATATTTATCGTTCAAGAAATATAATATTTTATTTTATATTTAACTTTTTACATATAGAAAAAGTGATAACATCATTCATGGACGTGTGGACTACAACATCTTTGATGCGGTGTGACACATTTCCCATCACAGAAATGATACATATAAATTTATATTACTAAATATTATGTCATTTATGATATATTAATAATTATAGAAATATAAAATATTACATAACTTTTGTTCATAATAATCATTGAAAAAATTAAATGTCACCTATGCATATGTACGGACAACTATCTCTATGATGATAAAATTAGTTCATTTATGATAACCATTATCCTTGATTATATTTAAAGGTTTAATTGATGTATAAATATGACAATATTTTTATTATTACTATTTTTTATGTGATTAAATATTAAACTAGTTTAGAATAGTTAAGCCACAAATTTCAAATTGACACATAAACCAAATAAGGTTAAGGGGTCTGACATAAACTAAATTAATTATGTGATTATAAATAAATTTTTAACAATTGAAATGACATTAGTAATACACTTTTAAAATTTTCCCATGAATTTAATTAATTTAAATATAATAATTATTCTAGAATTTGAAGAAATGCGCAATGAATCAGACTCCAGTTAAGGGCATGTCTCGTCTAACTTTTAATTTAATGTGATACATGCCATATTCACAGTAGCGAAAAAATGTTCTTTACGTGAGTTATTTTTCATTCTTTACATGTTTTTTTGCTGACATTATTGATAGGAATATTATTAATATTATATTTTATGTATGTTATTTTAAAATTGATGTAAAAACAGAAATCTGAAAACATTTTCATGTTAGTTCCTAAAAACTGACGTGGAGAATGGTTCGTAGTGGTGATTTATTACGTCAGTTCTTAAATAACCGCCATAATATGTTTTTTACTTCATCGGTTATCAAATAAACGATGTAATAAACAACCCCTCCGAAGCATTTTTCAAGTCACTTATGACAAAACTAATTTGAAAAACAAGGTTATCACATCAATTATGAAAATAATCTACGTGATCAACAAGTCTGTGAATCAGTATTTCACGTCGGTTAAAAAATAACCGACATGAAAACATATATATTACATTGAATATTATATAACTAACATAATAAAACAATATCCATGGATTTATAACATTTTTTATAAAATAACTGATGTAAAAACCAATTTTTTTAATAATACAGTTCAACCATTACAATGCTCTGCCAAAGAGGACCTGAAACAAACAGAAAACAGACCAACACCACAGGACAGCCCCCACCCCCTGGACAACCCCTCCCCCATTTGAATTCTCCCACCCATAGAAACCCCCTACCCCATGGACACCATCCCAACACCCTGGAATCCCCCCCCACCCCCTGGATAGCCCCCAACCCCTAGACACCCCTACCCCTTTGGACAGCCCACCCCACCCCCTGGACACCCCACCCCCCTAAGCATCCCCTCCCATCCCTGGACACCACCACCCCTGAAATCCCCCACCCCCTAGACTCCCTGACTCCCACTGGACATCCCCCAGCCCCGGGACACCCCTACCCCCTTGAAAAACCCCCACCCCCATGGAAAGCCCAACATCCCCCTGGACACCCACCCACCAACAAGACACCACCCCACCGCACAGGACAACCCCTCCCCCTGGACACCCTCCCACCCCCTTGGACAACCCCCACCCACTAGACACCACCCTACCCCAGTGGACAACCCCCCACCCTTTGGACACCCTGACGCCCTTGGAAACCCCCCACCCCTTGGACACCCCCTCCCCCTGGACAGCCCCTCCCACCCCCTAAACACCCCACCCATGGAAATGATCCACCCCCTGGACACCCTACCACCCTCTAGACACCCTCCCACCAACTGGACACCACCCCACAAAACTAAACATCCCCCACCCCCTTGACTGACCCCACCCCCTGAACACCCTGAACCCTTTAGACACCCCCACCCGACTTGACACCCCCACCCCTGGACAACCCCAAAAAGACCCCACCCCCCGGACACCCTCCCACCCACTAAACATCCCCCACCCCATGGACACCCCCTATCCCCCTGGAAAGACCCCCCCCTTCCCCTGGACACCCCCACCCATGGAAACCCCCACCCCCTAAACAGCCCCTCCCACCCCCAGTACACCCCCACCCATGGAAACCCCCACCCCCTGGACACCCCCACCACTAGAAACACCCACCCTCAGGACACCCTCACACCAAATAGACATCACCCCACCCCCTGGACACCCGCCCACCCATTGGACAGTCCCCTCCCACACCCACACCCCATAAACACCTCATACCCCTTGGATACCCCCCCCCCCTCCATAGACACCCCACCCCATGAAACCCAATACTATGCTATGCCAAAGTATGAAACAAGATGAAACTGGACCGAAAGGAGACCAAAACAAGACCACAATCCAAACTGAAAAAACATAAGAACTCGACCAAAATAAGAAGAACCAGATGAAAATTAAGCATTCACAAATATAATATATAAAACATAAAATGTCAACTACTAAAACCTAAATCCAACAAAAATAACTACAAAATACACAATTATAATTAAAATATTCAAAAATACATTTTACAATACAAATGAACTAAAACCTTACCAAACAATAATGTCCCAAATCTGGTGCCACACAACAGGTTCCCCGAACCTGCTTGGTTACATGACCTCAATCACATTTCCTTAAATTCCAGAGGCTGACGACTAGAAGCAAGGGTCTAGGTCTGATTGTAAAGAACCATTGTCATCATTTGTCATTGTTTAGGGCAGCAGAAAAATGTAAACATACCGAAAGTTGAAGCAGTAAACAATACAAAGATGAAAGGACAATGGTACTGAAGACAAAGATAACCAACAGTCATGTAAAAATATATATGATGCAATATGTCATATTCCAAAGAAATTATTCCAAATAGTATACACTGCAATCAAATAAAATACAGTACAAGGAACAAGTACTGCAAGGAAAAGCAAAGTAGTGCAGTAGGAACTCAGCAATGTGCAACAACAGTGTGCACTAATGGAAATGTTGTAAACTAGGATGTACTCAAAAATAGGTACTCCTGCCAATTCCATTTCCATTTAATAATTATTTAAAAATTCATGATAATTGAATTATAAGTTCTTGAGACTCAGCCTTAGCCGATAATCTCTTAAACAGTGGCACATAAAAACTAAAACAAGCTATCAAACAAGTACAAGGTAAAACAATACAAAGCATGTGCTTTAGCATGGAAGGTATGACATTTAAAATCACCACAGTGAATATGAAAAGTAAATAGAGTCCTCAAAGATGAAAAACTTTACCCTCAAGTAATCAGAACCACACCTTTAGGCTAATCAGAATCTTGCCCTTAGGCCAAACAAAACCTTTACCTCACGCCTTTCCCTCAAGCAGAACCCAAACAAAACCCTCAGGTGAGTGCCCTCAGGAATCTAAGATGTAGCCCACGGGCATATGAATCATTTCCAGCTGGCTAATAATCACATGACCTTAGGCTGAATAGAACCATTCCCTCATTTTTAATAGTTCATTTCCATCAGCATGAATAGAACCTTTCCCTATGGTTGAATAGTACCTTACCCTCAACCTAAACAAAACACTGCTCTCAGGATAAGCACGTAACAGGGCCGAGACCAACACATAAGCAAGTAATTTATATTCATTTCATCTCATTAAAACTCAAATTTGGATATAATTACATCATACCCTTGTGTATCATGTCCAAACTGATAAACAAGGGAAAGCACCCATAGGGTGGTACAATGTCCATGAAATGTTCCCAGACAGTAGTTTGTAAATATTAATTAAATTCCTATGCCATTCTAGGCATTTAATTAGTCATTTCCTCATCCATACGACACCCCAAACATGGGCGCATATCACAACGGTAAACAAAAAGAACATGATAGTTGTAATTAAACATTCGACCACCTACCTCAATCTACATTGTTCGATATACGTGAATGACACCTCTTTAATGTTTGAGAATGATTTATATATGGGATAAACATTAATTCATTCAAATGTAAATAACATTACCTTGGGAAATAATTTTTACTAATGGGTCAAGGAGAAGGAATTTCTTACCCACATGGTTCAAACAAGATCGACGGTGGAGGAAACAGATTCCGAATGTGCGAGCAGGAGCTCCTCCAAGATCCGACCTCTCATCCCGAGCTCCCTCAGTATTCAAAGCGTTCTCCATTGGAAGAGGATGCTACTTCTAGTTTTAAGCAAAAAAAACTACACGGTTTGTACTCTCAACTACATGGCGTATACTTTTCAGTTTTTAACTATTCCTATGGCGGCTACTTTTCACCACTGAACTGTTCAACTGTTGACATGAGTACACTACGTGTATTCCTGAGTACACGGTATGTACTGTCTCCCCATTGGCAGTTTCCTCCTTTGCCATTCTATTCAACTACCGACTGATTACACAACATGTAAATAATAAGTACACAGAGTGTAGCTAGTATTTACACCATTCATCATCGATAGGCCTACACTCCCTGTGTACTCATCCCACACAGCCAAAGTACATGGAGTGTGGGAAATTACATTGTGTGTACCCACAAAATTTGGGATTTTCCCATTTTCCTTATTTTCACAAAAATACATAATGAAAAAATGATAATAAGAAATGTGTACCTCAAGAATAAGAACCAGGTTCCTATAAGATTTCCCCCTTAAAGAAATTTGTCTTTGAATTTCCCTTCCAAGGGTGGTGTTGAAAAAGCTTTGAATAACTCTGGCCCCAAAAAATGTATGTCATCCTCCCACTCCTAGGTTTCGTCTTACACTCGGCCATACTGCCAAAGCACCCATACGAGAGGAACTGTTCGGCTTGAGAGAACCTTCGTGCTCCTATCAACAATACGAATTGGATGCTCTTCAAAGGATTTATTGACTTGAAGTTAAACCTCATCGATCTAAAAAACGTGAGATGATTCTGAGTGATAACGACATTGATAAGATATATGGAAGACGTCGTGCATGACTTAATACATCTGTGGTAATTAAACCTGATAGGTAACCAACCTAACCCTCTAAAAAATTTAAAACTACCCCACATACCTCAGTGAAAGTATACTCTCTCTCCTGATCCACCTATATCCCATTCTCGGTGAAACACGCAATAAAACATGATCCCCACCCACGAACTCCAAGGGTAGTCTACGGTGATCAACATAAATATTATGACAGGACTCTGTAGTAGCCATATGCATCTGAATCAACTAGTCATGCTCTGAAGTCTCCTATATGAGATGTGGTCCCAGTAAAGTTGCCTCACCTACCTCCAGCCAGCATAAAGGTGATCGAAATGGCCACCATATAAAGCCTCGTAAGGTGTCATCTCAATATTTACCTGAAAAATATTATTGTAGGTAAACTCGACTATTGGTATGTGCTTCTCCCAAGAGCCCCCATAGTCCAGGACGCATGTACACAACATTTCCTCAAGCACTTGTACTAGATACTCTGACGGGCCATCAGTCTGAGGGTGGTCAGTTGTGATTAGTAGCACTTGGGTACCCAGTTCCCCTATAAACATTTCCCGAAACGAGACATAAATCTGGTGTCCCTATCTCAAAATATAGAATGAGGGACCCCATGAAGGCGTATGGCCTCTCAGATATATAACATACCAAGCTCATCCACACTAAAGGTCTCTCTGATCGGCAAAAACTGAGCTACCTAAGTTATTGTTTCCACAACAACCCATAAAAAATCACCACCTTGACGTGACCTCAGCATCCCAGTCATGAAATCCATCATGACATCATCCCTATTCCACTTCGAAATGGGTAACTATTGTAACAATCCGGCTTTCCTCTGATGCATCGTCTACACCTATTGACAAGTGGAACTTCTCACGACAAAACCAGCTACTTCACGTTTAATCGAAGGCCACCAATACTAACATCTCAATTCACAGTACATCTTGGTATCTCTGAGATGTACTGCCCTAACTGAAGAATGAAATTTCCACATCAACTCCTCACGTATATCCCCTAGAACCCACACTCGTCCATGGATACACAATACCTCATTATCGCCTATCGTCCAACCATTAGGAGGGTCCTCATTTTCCACTGATTCCCGTAGAACTACGCCTTCAGAATCTGATAGTTGCCATGCCCTCACTCTACCCAGGAGGGTTGAATTCACAGTTATGAATTAAAGATAGGTTATCCCATGACTATTGTGCACCTAAAAATGCATCTTATAGAATAAAGCTATAATTTTCGACTCACCACTGGCCCCGTACACTGCATGTATCTGCGTCCTCCTTCTTTGTGCATCAACAACTGTGTTACCCTAACCAAGTGTATAGGAAAGCTCAATGTCAAAGACCTAAAGGTATTTGACCCACCATCACTATCTCACGTTCAGGTCACAGTAGGTAAAGATGTATATCATACTTTTGTGGTCTATAATCACCGAAAAATGGTATCCCTTGAGATAATGTCTTCAACAACGTAACGCGTGGACAACTGTAGCCAACTCGAGATCATGCGTCGGGTAATTCCTCTCATGTGGCCTCAATAATCGAGACCTGTACGCAACTACCCGATCACCCTACATCAACATTTCTCCCAGCCCAATACCTAATGCATCAGATTAAACTGTATAGCTCTTCCCTTTTCTTGAAGAATCGGGATTGGTGCTGATGTCAACTTTGCCTTCAGCACTTGAAAGGCTATCTACCATGATTCTTACCAAACGAACTTCACAACATTCTTAGTCAAACCCGTCAACAGTACTTCTAAGTGGGAGAAGTCCTGTATAAGGCAGCTGTAGTAACCAGCCATCCCCAAGAAACACTGTATCTCAAACACGTTATTAGGCTGCTCCCAAGAAACTAATTCTCTCACTTTTTCTAGGTCTACTAAAACTCCTGTCTCTAAGATAGTATGACCCAGGATGTGTATCTAGTCCATCCAAAAGTGTAACTTTGAGAGCTTAGCATATATCTGATGCTCTCTCAGTGTACTCGGAATAATATCATGATGGGTAGCATGGTCCTGTCGAGTGTGAGAGTACACTATGATATTTTCCACAAAGACTGTAGAGGCCCGAAGCTTGACGTACATGGACATTACATTACTTTTACGGAATACTTAGTACATAACAAAAAAACACAAACAAGGATCGTAATAGTGTAGTGTATTTGGAAACCCAGAACGTAATCTTCTAATCGTGGTGAAAGATCTTCAATATCTCCCATAAAGTTCTTCCCCCCCTTTTTTTAAAACCTTTCTTTCTATCCTGGGGAACAGAAAACATAAAAGGGTGATCTCAAATGCTCAGTAAGGGTAAACAAAAGAAAAATCAATCACATCATATTCATAAGAACATAACTTTTGGAAATCTTAACCTGCAAAAGAGAGCATAATTTCATATCATGGGATAAATCATAGTAGTGAAATGAAATCCCAATAATCATAACTTAAAACATGAAACTTTGTGGCATACACACATAATCATAGAGAATCATTTCTTGTTAGTCAAGACTCATTTCCAAGACTATCTTAGTGGACAAAGTCCCTTTCTGAACTGAGTCACCCTCGTTTCAGTCCTGTTTCACTGAACCGGTATAACCTACCATTCCAGCCATGTCTATCTCATGAGATATAAAATCTTTACCCAATGCATTGGAGGGAGATATAGGTCCCACCCATCTTATAATGATACCATTCTTATGTGTGCCACAAAATCATAAATCATACATCATTGCATAACCCATGTAATACAAATGGGAATCTTAAACATCATGACATCATAAAACAATTCATATAAGATAAAATAATTCATAAAAATAATTTCATCACAACATAATCAAATCAATGTAATAATAGGGATAAAAACAGAACCCTTTATTGTCTTAGATGGAAAATAATTTTGATAAAGCACTTGAACTCCATTCTTGTGGAAAATATCCTTTCTACTTCAAAAAACATTTTTCCTTTCTTAACATGTCATACAACTTTAAAATAAAAGAAGTTGATTAAAAATAAACTTGAAAACTTGTAAAGGAAGCTTCTTGGAAATAATGTTTTAAAAATCCATTCATGCCGTATATGTTAAAAAAACATTCTTCGTACTTTTGTCAGAAAAGTCAAAAAGTACCTCGTACGAAAAACAACAAAAGATTCCTTTCATATCTTTTACTAAAAACTCACCTAAGGGTAAAATTGGATTTAAAAAATTGTAGGTTGATGGAAATAATATTACATATTAAGGGAACATGGATGTGGATGATAAAATACCCCCCAATAAATACCAACGTATAAACAATCTCGGATAAAAATGAGATTGTGATATTTCCCTTACCTTAGGTCCGACTTGCTTTGTAAGTGTCCGAACCTCCTGTATAATGATTTAAATATTGTTATTTACTTATTCCAGATTCATATTAATTTTAATTATATCATATATGGTCCACTTATGACTTTATATTACCCGTTCTTTTGTAAATTCATGTTAAAGTAGCGTTTTGGGTAAAATCGTCTCGTTTGTTTTTCGTGTTTTTAACTTGTAATTATTCATATGATTACATAGATCCTGATTACTTAATTCCAGAATATAAAACATGATTTATATATATATATATATTCATAATATACATATATAATAAATCAGTAAATGGATCGAAATACACCGTTCATGGAGACGGTAGTCCGTACGTACGCATGAACGCTGTTTTTGTTTCCTTGTTGAATTGAATGGAATTAAGTAGATGACATACATATAAATATAAAAAATTCCGGTATCATTTTTAGGTCATATATTTCATTAGTACTTATTATATATACTTTATAATCATTCATGAATGGTTAATCATTGAGAATGAATCTCATCGTGTCGTGGAGACGGTAGTCCGTACGTACGCACGAGCGATGATATCGTTCCCATGGTCGTGGAATTGTGTTGATGTGTATGTATACTATTTCAGTATCAACATCACTTTATAATAATCATATATAGTTACTCATTACACCATTATACCCATCCTATTAAGGTGGTGGCGGAAAATAGAGAACACCACGGCGTGGAGACGGTATTCCGTACGTACGCACGCGCGGTGATTTCATTTTCCGTAGGATGGATAGATGGTTAAGTAGGGTTGTTTCATACATATAATAACATATCAGTATATGAGTGATACCAATGTTATTACTTCATAATGAAATAACTAAAGAAGAATAAGTTGAAGAAGAATGAAATTGGAATGGATCGTTAATGGATATTACCTCTTCTTTGAAGTGCTTCTTTGAGACCTCCTTTTAGGGCACTAAAATTGGTCTTTTAAGAATACCAGGACCTCTAGGATGATACTAGGGAAGTGGAGAATAGATTTTTTCAGGGTTTGGCCGAGCTTGATTTCTCAAATTGGTGTGAGGAGGAGAGGGAGTAGGTGCCCTTTTATAAGGGAGGAGAGGGGCATCTTAAGAAAATCTCAAAATATTATTTTATATTAAGGTCAAATTCGGTTTATAATGGTTCCAAATGGTCTTATTTCGAAGATAAAGTGGGGATGGGTCGAAATCCTCTCATCCAATAGAATTTAGACAAGTTTAGGTTATTATTTTAACCTTATCAATTAGATTTAACTCTAAGATAAATAATTTAACTTTTACCATGTCTTTTTGTTTTCTTACACTATATGGTTAATAAACATACTATAACATGCCAAAACGACCCAAAATTGTTTATTATTAATATATATGTCCTTATCTAAGTCATTTGGCCGAACCTTATATTTTTAGGAATAAAATAACAATTAATAATATAATATTTGATTTAAAAACTATTTTGTGTCAATTTTGATACTATTTGATATATGATTTTTGTGAAAGTCATAATAGAATTATATGTTCGAACAAAGTTTATTAAATCAACACTAATATATCATAGTAACCTTGAAAAATAGTGGGATTCATAAAAAGGCTCAAATTACATTTATTTTGGTGTTTATAACATCAATTATGCCAATATTTCATTAATAAGCTAATTACTCCATCATCATTTTGTCATAAATAAATTAAATTATTTAATGTCTAAAAATTATAAATAAAATACCATTATGTAGTAAATCTTGTTGGATTTCTAATGAATATTTATAATCGAATTTATATTATGTATAACCCTATATTAAAAATGTTTTAGTAAATAATATTTAATTTTAACTCTTTTAACTCTTCTTTGAATTAAATAATAATAAATGTCCTAATCTAATCCAAGTGGGCCTAAATGATAATATTTTACACTTAAGGTTGTTTTTGGTCGAGACACACTTGTCCAATAGGATTAGGACATGTGCTAGGGTAATATTAATATCATTTTTACCCTTAATTACCCTATTTACTTTTAACCGTGGTAAAAAAAAATTAAAAAGTTACTATTCACCAAAAATTATTTTCATCTCATTGAACCACATTTTACTTACTGACATCAACCGTGTCTTTCAGATTTTTAAATTCCATTCACAGAAGCGGTAAAATTAAGATTTATGAAAAAAATAATGTTTTTAACTTCCACTTAGTAGTTTCACTATTCATCAAAAATTGAAGTTTTTCAGAAAAATGCCAAAATTTAACCCTAAGCTATAATTGATATTCCGAATTCAAAAATGATTTATATTTTAATAAATTCCCAACATATAAGTTGCATTAATTAATTTTATAATTAATTTCCGCTGTCACAACAAATAGCATGTTTTTAAGAGATAATAACTATCAAAATATTAACACTTGTTTATGTCTGGTGTAAATGTGAACTTACATCCAATGACCAACATTGTATTGAATTGTAAAAATATAGTCTAAATATACTTTAAAACCACTCAAATTAATAATTTATCACTATTAATTATTTCTATTACAATAGTTGTTTTTAATTAAAATTTAGTAATTTTCACTATTCATCATAAAAAGAAAGTTATCCGAAAAGTACCAAAATTTCACCCTAAGCTATTTTCGATATTACGAATCCAAAAATGAATTCCATTTTGAAAAATAAAATATAAGAAATTTTAAAAAGTGGTTATTACTATTCATAACGTCTAGTTTTAATAATATTTTAATAGCATATTGTTGTTTAGTGAAACTCGTTATTGTGTACTACACACGCTATCGAGGAAGGTCGCGATTGCGTGTAATGGAAGGCAAGTAAAGGATGCGTGTTGTGAAAGCATCTTTTGGTGTAGCGTACAACACAAGGCATTAATAAAATTAAAAAGAATATTTTTCATAAAATCTCGGGCTGTTACATTCTACCCCCCTTAAAATGAATTTCGCCCTCGAAATTCGTCGGGTTTATAAATCGTTTAATATTTGAAAGTTTCTTTAATAGAAATATACATCATAAAAAAGAATAACAAAACTTGGCTTTAAAAACTAAAGTATGAAATGTAACGATTACCCAAATAAACTAATCACTAGGTTTCCACATAGGTGAAAATATGGATATGGAAGAGAAATCTAACCATCATGTTCTGATGGAGAGTGGTAGAGAACATGGCTATGGAAAAGCCAGTAATCCCAAATCCATAAATTTGTGACGATCTAAGGTACCATCTGATTCATCAGGTATAAGATCACTAGGACAACATTTAAGGTTTTCAATATCATTTCCCTAAAGTTGAAAATTTGAATTAGAATAAATACTTACTTTATTTTGGTACAATCTCACTGTTGTTCGTGCCTTGAACAATTTCCACTTATTCTCTTAAATAAATGAAGTTGAATTTTTTATTCGTGATGTGTTAGCAGATCATGTGATAGAATGACGGGTCATTCCATCTATCTCAAACAAAAGGTTAGCAAAAATTATATACATAAGTCGATCTATAGTGAGATTAATCATATATGGTTCCTAAAATGGAATTATACTTCATATATTATACTGCTTAATATAATAAAACTAGTTTCTACTAAACAGGGACTTCCTGTAGGCCAGTGGTAGGCGATAAAGGCCAGTCGCACTTCGGTTGTGGGTTCGATTTGCACAGCCTTGTCCGACGCGATGGGATGTCGCCCGTCCTGCAGTTTGTCCTTTTTCTAAAACTATATTACTATAACATCCCATCAATAATAACGAAAAAACTTCTATCCTTATACAATACTAACTTATGTCCAACACAATCCATTCCAATCTTTAGGCTTATCCATAATACTGCAGTCCCCTCTCATAACATAGTGAAAACGATTACCAGAGATTTAATACCATCGTTGATCCCCATATAACATAAGATATGTTTTTATGGTCACATTCCAAACATTCAAAGTCCTTAATCATGTATTCTCTTGAATACCCATTGAAACATAGTGAAAACATGAATGCAGTTAAAAGTTAACACTTTCCACATATCAAAATCCTCAAAATTTTATATACTCAAACCATGATATCACTTAGTCCTTGTATCAATCATGAGCTCATGAATACTGTTAAACATTTCATTTTCTCGTTTTCCCTTCATTATGCGCATAATATCTCAATCACTTTGAATACCAAATTAGACCAATACATAAATATTCCAATACTCCATGATACATCATTATTTTGGAATCCCATTACATAAACACTTAATCATTCCACCACATCGTTGTCATATTCAACATTGCCAATAGTGATCGCATGTGACTTCCCTTTGTCCTTTGCCTTAAGCGGTTTCTCATGTCGATCATCATTAACCCTTGGATTGGGGCATTTATTAACATAATGCCCCATTTCCTTGCACTTTAAGAATTGAAGTGTTGGTTGTGCGTTCTCTGCAGTGTTTGCTTTATTCACATCATTAGAATCCCTTTTTCCATTACTTCAACACTCAGCTGCTCGATGACCTTCTTTTCCACAATTAAAACATTTTGTAGTCCCTTTAAGACAATCTCCACCATGCTTCTTTCCACACTTTGTGCATAAGGAAACATTCATCTTCTTTTTACCATTATTCTGAGATTTCGCCTTGAACTCCTTCTTTCATTTCTTGTCGAAACCATGAGATGGATATGTAACACCAACTTCCATTTCTACATTGATAGCACAACGCACAATTTCTTCATAGCTACTGAAGTCTCTTATAGCTAATTCCCTTCGAAGACTTGGTTTTAAGCCACTGAAAAATCGATCAACTTTACTTTCAGGTTGGATGATAATGCCAGATGCATACCTTGAAAGTCTTGTAAAATTTGCTTCGTATATACCAACAGATTCATCATCCTTCTGCTTCAGCTCAAGAAACACATTTTCCATCTTTTTTCGAAGAATATGAGGGAAATACTTACTAAAAAACAAGTTCTTGAACTCGTCCCATTCCATGGACTCAATTTCATCTCTTGGCCTTGTATTCTTGATAAGATTCCACCATTGATCAGCTTCACCTTCCAAAATATATACTGATAAGATGACTTTATCATGTTCAGAACATTGAAGAACTGAAAATATCTTTTCAGTGGTACTGATCCATTGTTCAGCAACAAGTGGATCGGAAGTCCCACTGAAAGAAGGTGGGCGTTGCCTCAAGAAGGACTCAATAGAATATTGTTCCCTTCTCTGCTCATTTGGATGTCCAGAATTATTCATTGCTTGTGTAAGGATAGAAATAAGATTTTTCACTCCATCTCCCATAACATTTGTTTGTTCAGAAGAATAATCATTGCATTGTCCATTGCATTGATCAACAAGGTTCCTTCGGGTTCCAGCCATCGTCTAAAACCCAAAAAGAATAGTGTGAGAGGCAAAAATCATGCTAGGGAAAACAACATAATAAAGGGGGAGTACCTTCAATATATAACATATTAGGTTTAATTCTATGATCGTTAGGGTAATTATAGTAATATAACTTATATGTATACTTAACCTTAGGGACATCCCTAGACATATCTTAGAAATATCTCTAGGGATTTCACTAATTTTTTCGCATCCTAGTTTCCAAAGGTTTACTAAACCTTTCCTCTGATACCAACTATAGCTGTCTGGAATTACTTCTAGTGGACTATAATTGATACCTATCAGGGAACTCCATGGGCGGCTACACCCCCTGGGCGGGACACACCACCATCCCCAGTGGCAGTCATTTCCTCATGAAGCCCATGGGCGGAGAGCCATGCTTCGTCCAACGCTCACATGTGAGAGTTCCCAAGGATCAGATAAATTCCTACCTCCTTTTCCTCTGATACCAACTGTAGAAACCCGAAGTTTGACGTACATGGACATTACATTACTTTTGCGGAATACTTAGTACATAAAAAAAACACACACACAAGGATCGTAATAGTTTAGTGTCTTTGGAAACCCGGAACGTAATCTTCTAATCGTGGTGAAAGATCATCAATATCTCCCATAAAGATCTCCCCCCATTTTTTTAAAACTTTTCGTTATATCCTGGGGAAAAGAAAACATAAAAGGGTGAGCTCAAATGCACAGTAAGGGTAAACAAAAGAAAAATCAATCACATCATATTCATAGGAACATAACTTCTGGAAATCTTAACCTGCAAAAGAGAGCATAATTTCATATCATGGGATAAATCATAGTAGTGAAATGAAATCCCAATAATCATAACATAAAACATGAAACTTTGTGGCATACACACATAATCATAGAGAATCATTTCTTGTTAGTCAAGACTCATTGCCAAGACTATCTTAGTGGACAAAGTCCCTTTCTGAACCGAGTCACCCTCGTTTCAGTCCTGTTTCACTGAACCGGTATAACCTACCATTCTAGCCATGTCTATCTCATGAGATATAAAATCTTTACCCAATGCATTGGAGGGAGATATAGGTCCCACCCATCTCATAATGATACCATTCTTATGTGTGCCACAAAATCATAAATCATATATCATTGCATAACCCATGTAATACAAATGGGAATCTTAAACATCATGACATCATAAAACAATTCATATAAGATAAAAGAATTCATAAAAATAATTCCATCACAACATAATCAAATCAATGTAATTATAGGGATAAAAACAGAACCCTTTATTGTCTTAGATGGAAAATAATTTTGATAAAACACTTCAACTCCATTCTTGAGGAAAATATCCTTTCTACTTTAAAAAACATGTTTCCTTTCTTAACATGTCATACAACATTAAACTAAAAGAAGTTGATTAAAATAAACATGAAAACTTTTAAAGGAAGCTTCTTGGAAATAATGTTTTAAAAATCCATTCATGCCGTATAAGTTAAAAAAACATTCTTCGTACTTTTGTCGGAAAAGTCAAAAAGTACCTCGTACGAAAAACGACAAAAGATTCCTAACATATCTTTTACTAAAAACTCACCTAAGGGTAAAATTGGATTTAAAAAATTGTAGGTGGATGGAAATAATATTAGATATTAAGGGAACATGGATTTGGATGATAAAATACATCCCAGTAAATACCAACGTATAAGCAATCTCGGATAAAAATGAGATTGTTATATTTCTCTTACATTAGGTCTGACTTGCTTTGTAAGGGTCCAAACCTCCTATATAATGATTTAAATCATGTTATTGACTTATTACAAAATCATATTAATTGTTATTATATCATATGTGGTCCACTTATGACTTTATATTACCCGTTCTTTTGTAAATTCATGTTAAAGTAGCATTTTGGGTAAAATCGTCTCATTTGTTGTTTGTGTTTTTAACTTGTAATTATTCATATGATTACTTAGATAATGATTACTTAATTCCAGAATATAAAACATGATTTATATATATATATTCGGAATATACATATATAATAAATCAGTAAATGGAAAGAAATACAGCGTTCATGGAGACGGTAGTCCGTACGTACGCATGAACGCTGTTTTCGTTTCCTTATTGAGTTGAATGGAATTAAGTAGATGACATACATATAAATATAAATAATTCCAGTATCATTATTAGGTCATATATTTCATTATTACTTATTATATATAATTTATAATCATTCATGAATGGTTAATCATTGAGAATGAATCTCATCGCGTCGTGGAGAAGGTAGTCCGCACGTACGCACGAGCGATGATATCGTTCCCATGGTCGTGGAATTGTGTTGAAGTGTATGTATACAATTTCAGTATCAATATCAATTTATAATAATCATATATAGTTACTCATTACACCATTATACCCATCCTATTAAGGTGGTGGGGGAGAATAGATTACACCACGGCATGGAGACGGTATTCTGTACGTACGCACGCGCGGTGATTTCATTTTCCATAGGATGGATAGATGGTTAAGCAGGGTTGTTTCATACTTATAATAACATATCAGTATATGAGTGATACTGATGTTATTACTTCATAATGAAACAACTAAATAAGAAGAAGTTGAAGAAGAATGAAATTGGAATGGATCAGTAATGGATATTACATCTTCTTTGAAGTGCTTCTTTGCGACCTCCTTTTAGGGCACTAAAATTGGTCTTTTAAGAAGACCATGACCTATAGGATGATACTAGGGAAGTGGAGAAAAGATTTTTTCAGCGGTTGGCCAAGTTTGAATGCTCAAATTGGTGTGAGGAGGAGAGGGAGGAGGTTCCCTTTTATAAGGGAGGAGAGGGGCATCTTAGGAAAATCTCAAAATATTATTTTATATTAAGGTCAAACTCAGTTTATAATGGTTCCAAATGGTCTTATTTCGAAGATATAGTGGGGATGGGACGAAATACTCTCATACAATAGGATTTAGACAAGTTTAGGTTATTATTTTAACCTTATCAATTAGATTTAACTCTAAGTTAAATAATTTAACTTTTACCGTGTCTTTTTGTTTTCTTACACTATATGGTTAATACACTTACTATAACATGCCAAACGAACCCCAAATTGTTTATTATTAATATATATATCCTTATATAAGTAATTTGGCCGAACCTTAGATTTTTAGGAATAAAATAACAATTAATAATATAATATTTGATTTAAAAACTATTTTGTGTCAATTTTGACACTATTTGATATATGATTTTTGTGAAAGTCAGAACATAATTATATGTTCGAACCAAGTTGATTAAATCTACACTAATATATCATAATAACCTAGAAATTTAGTGGTATTCATTAAAAGTCTCATATTACATTTATTTTGGTGTTTATAACATCACTTATGTCAATATTTCATTAATAAGATAATTACTGCATCATCATTTTGTCATAAATAAATTAAATTATATAATTTCTAAAAATTATAAATAAAATACCATTATGTAGGAAATAATTTTAGCTTTCTAATGAATATTTATAATCGAATTTATCTTATGTATAACCCTATATTAAAAATGTTTTAGTAAATAAACATTGATTTTAACTCTTTTAACTCTTCTTTGAATTAAATAATAATAAATATCCTAATCTAATCCAAGTGGGCCTAAATGATAATATTTTACACTTAAGGTTGTTTTTGGTCGAGATACACTTGTCCAATAGGATTAGGACATATGTTAGGGTAATATTAATATCATTTTTACCCTTAATTACCCTATTTACTTTTAACCGTGGTAAAAAAAAGTAAAAGTTACTATTCACCAAAAATTATTTTCATCTCATTGAACCACATTTTACTTACTAACATCAACCGTGTCTCTCGGATTTTTCAAATTCCATTCACAGAAGCGATAAAATTAAGATTTATGAAAAAAATAATTTTTTTAACTTCCACTTAGTAGTTTCACTATTCATCAAAAATTGAAGTTTTTCAGAAAAATGCCAAAATTTCACCCTAAGATATAATTGATATTCCGAATTCAAAAATAATTTAGATTTTACAAAATTCCCAACATATAAGTTTCATTAATTAATTTTATAATTAATTTCCGCTGTCATAACAAATAGTGTGCTTTTAAGAGATAATAACTATCAAAATATTAACACTTGTTTATGTCTCGTGTAAATGTGAAATTACATCCAATGACCAACATTGTATTGAATTGTAAAAATATATTCTAAATATACTTTAAAACCACTCAAATTTATAATTTATCACTATTAATTATTTCGATTAAAAAAGTTGTTTTTAATTAAAATTTAGTAATTTTTACTATTCATCAGAAAATGAAAGTTATCCGAAAAGTACCAAAATTTCACCCTAAGCTAATTTAGATATTACGAATCCAAAAACGAATTCCATTTTGAAAAATAAAATATACAAAATTTCAAAAAGTGGTTATTACTATTCATAACAGCTAGTTTTAATAATATTTTTATAGCATATTGTTGTTTAGTGAAACTCGTTATTGCGTACTACACACGCTATCGAGGAAGGACGCGATTGCGTGTAATGGAAGGCAAGTCAAGGATGCGTGTTGTGAAAGCTTCTTTTGGTGTAGCGTGCAACACAAGGCATTAATAAAATTAAAAAGAATATTTTTCATAAAATCTCGGGCTGTTACAAAGACTACCACAAAAGAATCTAGATATAGATGGAACACATGGTTCATCAGAGCCATTAAAACTACTAGTGCGTTCATGAGTCCGAACGGAATAACCAAGTACTTTTATAGACCATATCTGCTTCAAAAATCTATAAGCGATATGTTCGATGGTCTAACGCAGCTTATGATATCTGGATCTCAAGTCAATCTTTGAGAACCCTCATGTTCCTCGAAGATGATCAAAATGATCATCAATCCATGGAAAGGTATTTCGGTTCTTGGCCGTTAACTGGTTCATCTTTCGATAATCCACACAATGTTTGAGGGTACCGTCCGCCTTCTTAGTAAATAGGACATGAGAAACCCAAGTAGATGTAATGGGTCAGATGAAACCCTTTTCCTACACTCCTCTAACTACCTCTTGAGCACCTGAAACTCTGGTGTAGCCATCCTATACAGAGGAATGGACAACTGTGCTACTCTTGTATCAATCTCAATAGATAATTCCACCTCTGTCTCTAGATGTAGACCTGAAAAGTCGTCCGAGATGACATCCTTGAAACTATGATCAACTGGAGGGAAATCCTTCTGACAAGTTCCCTGGTCATCCATATATAAACTCGCAATATGGGTTTTAACTCCACCTCGTCTATGATACATGGGTCTAGCTCACCTCGTATAGACATCCCATTCCTATTTTTATAGAAACTCTCCACCAACTGGTGAAATGAAACTCACGCTGCGATGATAGCATTCTACAAAGGCTCGAAAGGGTACCAACCAATCCATCCTAAGAATGACATCATAACTCGTCATCTCCAAGACATAGAGGTCCAACAAGAAGTGACACCCACCTAACTCTAGGTGAATTCCTTGCAATGAGGCACACCTACAATTCTAATCCCCAACGGAGTGTTTAGCATCATAATATTAGGAGAAGAAGAAACACAGAGCAAAATTCACTCCACAACAGGCACAGATATAAAGCTATGCGTAGCACCTGTATTGAAATGTAAAACAGACAAAATAGAAGCAACTAGAATAGTACCCTTGATAATAGATGTTCTGAAATCCTACTCTTGCTGGGCCTGTTGCACTGAATATGCCTACCCAATGTCGTGGCCCTGCGACACAGCCTGGCTACCTTGAGCTGACCTGCCCTGCTATCTCAGAGATCCTGGTGTGTTGCTACCAAGGCCATGACCACCATCTCTTCCTGAACATCCCAACGTATTCCAATTCCTTGACTAGTAAGAAGCTGCTGGTCCAAATCCTTCACACAGTGTCTGATCATAACCCCTCTCACTAGCCACTAGAGGAAACACCCTACAAAAATTTTGCAGATGACCCATCTTTCCAGTTGCACAGCACTCCACTGGGTCACGTGGACACTGATGTCTCTTTTTCCCTTCCTTACCACAATGGTAGCACATAACTGGGCCACCTGTAGAATTCTTCTGGCTACTAATACCACCATGAAAGAAATCCATCGGTCTCTTCCTCTTACTAGTAGAAATAGTACTAAAAACTGGTGCCGAACTGCCCTGGCCGACACCAATAACTTCCCATAGGTTCCGCTCAATAATCAGTGATTGGTTCACAATTGCTTGCATTGTAGGCTACTTGAAATCATTCACTAGTGCTTGGATGTCATATCAAAGACCATCTTCAAAAAAATCTAGACATCAGCATCTTTTACCTACAAGAAAAGGTGAAAAATGGTGTAGCTCTATGAAGCGAGCATAATATTCCATCACTTACAATGATCCCTACTGCAAATTCAAGAACTCTCGAGCTCTATCTTCCCACAGCGTCTCTCGGAAGAAATAGTCATAGAATTCTACCTGAAAATCATTCCACGCCATGTCTCATTGATTCTCGGTCTAGGTGGTAACATCCCACCATCTCTTGGTGGAGTCACACAGCATGTATGTAGTGAGATTGACCCTCCACCCTAGAGGCTTCTCTTGATGTTTGAAGATAGTCTACATAGAACCCATTCAAGACTCTTCAGCCTGTGGTCTCCCATCCCCTGTAAATGTAGGCGGCTGCTGCTGCTAGAATATAAGAGTTAGCTCTGCCATAGTCGTGTCAGCCAACAGTGCTCCCTGTAAGGTCTGCATAAACTGCATAAAGCCATCACGGAATTGCGCTTCCGTGCCTGTGTCTGGTATAATAGCTGGCACCACATCTAGCTCTGCTGGAGGATCTATCGGTAGCCCGTGGCCTACTGCCTCAGGAGTATTCTCATTTCTGCTCTCTTGGAGAACAACTCATGTTCATCTCGGTGGCATGACTATAAAAGGTTAAACACATGCCTGGGATTAAGATCATCAAGGACTAAAAACAAGGAGTCTAAGAAGGGAAAATCAGAAAGAAAACATTTATGTTTTACAAAACAATACTACATGGAGTGTATAATAACTATACAACATGATCCCTCAAGTCTTCAACATGGGCATGTACTCTATTTAACTAGTCGTGTGACACCCCAAACACAGGGTGTGTTGTCCACACACATGGCATGTACTTGAATATTGTTCCCATTCCTGAGTCCTTCTACACGACCTACCACACGACTCTCTTTTGAATGAGACAACACGGTGTGTATAATAACTACATGGCGTGTACATGATGATCATTACCAACCCATGTTGCTACACACACGTCCGGTTACACAGCTCATACTACATGCTATGTTACACATAGACACGGCGTGTACTGCTTAGATTCCAACTGCCCATGTTGGTGTGACGTGGCTGGCTACTCAGATGACACTACACGGTATGTTACACACGCATACGGCGTGTACACCACCTTTTTTACCAGAAATATGGCCAATTCTACACATTATCTCACCAAACAATACTACACGGCGTGTCCCACATGTAAACTCTGTGCACAAGAAGAGGTAACATTGACCCGTGTTTGTTTGTTGCATGGCCAGGTCCCCAGATTAAATGACATGACGTGTACTATCAGTACACGACATGTTCCCTCTTGAACATCCCCATCCCATGTCCCTACCCACATGACCAAGGACACTGTTAGATACTACACGGTGTGTACTTAGGGTACACAATGTGAAATTTTTTTGATATCATTCGGAACAGCAGATTAAACGGCATGTAATCAAAACTACATGGCATGTATTCTGGGTTTTTATAGACTGTAAGCCTCAGAAACAACTTCAAAACCCATAAAACACTAAAACCAACACCAAGGTGCCATATTCCGATCCGTGAGGTCCCATACTCCCCACGAATCAATGCATGGGATCTTATGTGTCTTATATCTTGGTAAACAGGTCTATGATGCACCAAATTCCAGTTGATGAGGGCCCATACTCTTAAAAAACTAAATCTTTGAATTCTTTTCCATGACCATACATAACAATACCCTATTGAATAGTATGTATTTTATCATGGCATCTATCGCAATAACATGCATTTTTCTAGCATGACATCTATCACAACAACATGAAATTTCTAATAAACCAACATTGCATGAAAACTAGGCATGGAATGTTATTCTAACATGTGCATAAATGATTCATGAGATGGAATACCCTCTCTCATTGAGTTTCAACTAAATAAAACCCATTTATAAAAATATAAACAGTATCGAACAAGTGTGTCACCCAATGGTGAAAATCAAATCAATTGTAATAATCATAAACAGGAAGTCACAATTTTATTAGAGGAAGTTCAATCATTACCTATACACGAGGTAGCTACTCCCGGGCATAGTTATTAAAAAACCCCTTAATAATCTATCTCTTTCCGTCATTTCTAAATAATAAAATAACTCAAAGAAAAGAAAAATTGCCTTTGATACCACTTTTTAATGTCCCGGATCTGTGCCACACAACGGTTTCCCAAAACCCGGTTGGTCACACGACCTCAAGTTCATTTCCCCAAATGCCAGAGGCTGCTAACAATCAGTGAGGGCCTAGGTCTGATAGTGGGGAAACTATGCCCCCATATGTCAAATTTTCGCACAGTGAAAAAATATAAACATACCAAAAGTGAAAGCAATAATCAAAACAAAGCTGAAAGGACAATGATACTGAAGTAAAATATAACCAAAAGTCGCATATATATATGATGATGAAATATGTCTTATTCCTAATAAAGTAGTCAAAATAGGATACAATGCAACCAAATACAATACAATACAAGGTACAAGTATAGAAAGTAAAAGAAAAACAGTGCAGCAAAAACTCAGCAGCACCACAAGCCTAAGCTCGGTCCCATGCACTCCTACTCCTCCGCAACAATCAAGTACCTATATAGGGACTCCTGTCATTATCAACACCTTCAATAATATAATCTATTTGGGCCCAAGACATGACCCAAATTGGGTATGAGAAATAAATCCTAGTAGGCAACCACAAAAGGCACGTGCCCAACTGTCAGTGAAAATGTGCAATAGTAGTGTGCACTAATGGAAAACCAGTAAACTAGGCAGTATTCAAAAATAGCTACTCCTACCAATTCAATTTCCATTTAATTATTTAATAAAAATTCAAGGTAATTTAATTATAAGTTCTCGAGACTCATCCTTAGCTGATAATCTCCTAAACAATGGCACAACAAAACTACAACAAGATATCAAAAAATTATTAGGTAAAACAATACCAAGCCTGTACTTTAGCTTGGCAGGTATAAAATGTAAAATCACCACATTGAATATGTGATGTAAATAGAGTCCTCAGACATGAAAAAACGTACACTTAGGTAATCAGAACCATGGCCTAAGACAAATCAGAATCTTTCCTTTAGGCCAAACAGAACCTTTCCCTCAGGCCTTGACTTTAGGCAGAACCGAAAATAAACCCTCAGGTGAGTTCTATCAGGCATGGAAGCTATAGCCCTCGGGCATATGAAACGTTTCCGTCAGGCTAACAAACACATTGTCCCAGGCTGAATAGAACCTTACCCTCATGGTAAATTGTACCTTGCCCTAAGGCGGAATAGAACCTTGCCCTCAAGCTGAACAGTACATTGCCCCCGAGCTAAACAAAACGCTACCATTAGGATAAGAATGTAACCAGGCCGATCCCAACACATAAGTAAGAAATTTATATAAATTTCCACTCATGAAAACTCAAAGCATTCTATAATCAAGACATACCCTCGGCTATCATGGCCAAACACCTAATCAATGGAACACACCAACGTGGTGACACGAGATCCAATCAATGATCCCAGACAGTAGTTTTTAAATATTCATTAAATACCTATGGAATAATAGGAATTTAATTAGTCATGTCTGTAGCCATACAACACCCCAAACATGGGAATGTAGAACAATGGTACACAAAAACAACATGACAGTTGGAATTAAACATCCGATCACCTACCTCAATCTCTACTGATCGATATACGCGAACGAATCATCCTTAAACCTTTGAGAATGACATATATATTAGATAAAACAAATTTCATTCAAGCATTAATAACATCTCCTTGGGAAATAATTGGTAATAATGGATCAAGGAGAAGCATGGTCTTGCCCGCAAGGTTCAAACAAGATCAACGGCGGATGAAATGGATACCCGGCCTACAATCGCGAGAACCTCCAAGATAAGACCTCTCCTCCTAAGCTCTGCCCAGTTTTCTATGCGTCCTCTTTTGGAAGAGGAGGCTACATCCGATTTTAAGCAAAAACGAAAAAAAAACTATACGGTTTGTACTCTCATGTACATGGCATGTACTTTTCATTTTTTAACTGTTCCTCTGGCAGGTAATTCTGGCTGCCGAACTGTTCATCGTTAGACATGAGTACACAACGTGTATTCATGAGTACACGGCGTGTACTGCCGCTCCATTGGCAGCTACCTCCACTACCTTACTATTCACATGTGGACTGATTACACCATGTGTAAATAATAAGTATATGGCGTGTAGTTAGTTATTACACCATTCAACGCTGACAGGTCTAGACGCCCTGTGTACTCATCCCACACAGCCAATGTACATGGAATGTGGAAAAGTACAAGGCTTGTACCAAAAAAATCTGGGATTTTCCCATTTTCCTTATTTTCACAAAAATACTTAAGGGAAAAATGAAAAGAAGAAACTCGTACCTCAAGATTAAGAACCGGGTTCATATAAACTTCCCCCCTTAAAGAAATTCGTCTTTGAATTTCCCTTAAGAGTGTGATGAAGAAAATGTTGTGAACAACTCTGGCCACTGAGCACGTGCGTCGGTCTCCTGCTCCTAGGTTTCATTTTGCACTCGGCCATGCTGTCATAGCACCTATACAAGAGGAACTGTTTGGCCTCAGAGAACCTTTGTGATCATGTCAACAATACTAATTGGATGCTCTTAAAAGGATTCAATGACTTGAAGATCAACATCCTCGGGCTGAAAAAAGTGAGGTGGGTTTGAGTGATAACAGTGTAGCTGAGATACGTAGAAGACTTCATGCATGGCCCGGTACCTCTGTGGTAACTACAACTGATAGGTAACCAACCCGACTCTCTACAGAATCTCAAACTACCCCACATACCTCGGTGAATGTTTAGCATGTCTCCTAATCCACTTGTGTCCTAACCTTGGTGAAACACGCAAAAAAACATGATCCCCAACCATGAACTCCAAGGGTCATCTGCGGCGATCAACATAAGATTTCTGACAAGACTGTGTAGTAACCATCCGCTTCTGAATCAACTGGACCTACTCTAACGTCTCGTGTACGTGATGTGGTCCCAATAAAGATGTGTCAACTGCCTCTAACCTGGACAAATTTGATCGACATGGCCTACCATATAAAGCCTCATGAGGTTCCATCTCAATATTTACCTGAAAAATATTATTGTAGGCAAACTCGACTAGGGGTATGTGGTTCTCCCAAGATCCCCCAAAGTCCAGGACGCATGAAAGAAGCATGTCCTCAAGAACCTGTATCGGATGCTCTAACGGGCCATCTGTCTGAGGGTGGTAAGCTGTGCTCAGAAGCACCTGTGTTCCCAGTGCCCTCTAAAAACTCTACAAGAAACAAGACATAAATCTGGTGTCCCTATCTAAAATTATAGAATGAGGGACTCTATAAAGATGTACCACCTGTCGGATATACAACTTCCCGAGATCATCCACACCAAAGGTCTCCTTGATCGACAAAAACTGGGATACCATAGTGAGTTTGTCCACAACAACCCATACAACATCACCACCTTGAGGTGACCTCAGTAACCTAGTCATGAAATCAATCACGACATCATCCTTATTTGACTTCGGAATGGGTAACTATTGTAATAGTCTTTCTGGCCTATAATGCTTCACCTTCACCAGCTAATAGGTGGAACGTCTCGCGACAAAACTAGCTACTTCCCATTTCATCCCCGACCACCAATACTGATGTCTCAATTCACAGTACAACTTGGTAACATACGGATGTAATTCCCTAGCCAAAGAATGAAATTCCTGCATCAACTCCTCACATATATCCCCTAGAACCCACACTCATCCATGGATATGCAATACCTCATAATCACCTTTCATCCACCCAGGAGGAGGGTCCTCACTTGCCACCAATTCCAATAGAAATAGGCCTTCAGAATCCGATAGCTGTCACGTTGTCACTCTATCTAGGAGGGTAGAAGTCACAGGTAAGAATGAAATGTAGGCTCTCCCCTGACTATCGTGCACTTCCAAATTCATCTTAGAGAATAAACCTATTTGTTTCTACTCACCATTGGACCCCTGAACTGCCTGTATCTGAGTCCTCCTACTCAGTGCATCAGCAACTATGTTACCCTGACCATGTGTATAGGCAAGAAAAAAATCAAAGGACTAAAGGTATTCGACCCACCTTTGTTATCTCAATTTCAAGCAACACTAGGTAAAGATGTATCTCAGACTTTTTTGGTCCATAAACACCAAAAAATGTCCTCCCCTGAGATAATGTCTCCAACAACGTAACGCATGAAAAACTAAAGTGTAAAGACCCATAAATTTCAAGGAAATTTTTTTCTTAACTTTCTTTGGAAATTTACAAGAACGCAGTTTCTGACGGCACCGGATTCCGAGGCCCGGTGTGCCCGGAATCAATTTCCGAAGTTTGGCTCGGGTACGTTCAGTGAACGGACAAGCGGGTTTTTCTAACTTTTGAACCGGTGCCCGGAATCAAATTCTGAGGGCACCGATGAAATCGGAGCACCGGTATTCGTCTAGAAACGCCTCTTCTGGAGTTGCGTTTGCTCGGGTGTGGTTTTTAATTTTCAGGCTTAAAGTTAAGAAATAAAATAATTTTACGACAACTTTATTTTATTTCACTTAAGCCACTTGGAAGCCACTTGAAGCCACTTAAAGACGGCTTAAACTGAGTTGATCCAGATAGGATGATATCCAGAAATATCCTACCCACTTTGTAGGATATTTGTGAGGTGGGGCCCGCACGAGCCTCGCCGTTTCATTCCGCTAAGTAACGCACCCGCGAAAACCCGTCATTATAAAAGTCAACTGACGCATTTTCTTAATTTCTTAACAGACCAATTAATTGGACGGTTTATTTCATAAATTTAATGAGCTGTTTCTTTCGTTGAATTAATTCAACGAATTGATGGGTCGTTACTTACCCATTTTCGTTTGTTGGCATAATAATAAAATAAGACCAACCAAAATCTTTTTGAGGATTACTCGTTGAGAGAGGATCCTTGAACCTTCGTCCTCCTTCGCGAAGAACGCGAAGAACGCGAAGAACGCCCTACCCGAAAATCGACGACGCGACGCCGTGATCCGCGACGTCGACAACGTTCTTCTGTGACGTCTCTTCCTCCGCGATGGATCTTCGATCGACTGCTTGAGGTAAGAGTCTCCGACCTTCCTTTTTATATCCTTCGTGGTTCTTTACCAAAACACGGATTTAATTAATTAAATTAAATCAGCTGTTTCATGGTGCGTTGAGTTCGACGACTCAACGCCGTGTTCCGCGATGACGCGACGCCCTTCCGCGATGACGCGACGATCTCCACCTTCCGCGACGAGCAATTCCGCGGAGAACGCTCACACGCGATGACCAACGAGGTAGGGATTTTATAATTTGGAATACCCCTCTTTATATTCCCGTGAACATTCTTTAAAAATTAAAGAACCGGTTTCAAATGAACAATTTTATTTTATTAAAATTGTCGGTTCATATGTTGAACAATTTCTCCCGTTGTTTTTATCTAACGCGGAGGGTGCGGGTCAAACGAACACGGCCCGGCAACCCTCCGTTGTTCTTCGTGTTTTGCGGATTTGACGGGTGATGACGGAACGTGCCGCAACGGATTTTTGATGATCCCGCAGTGAAGAACGGAACCCGGGAGGAACAACGGCGCAGACGGGAAGGAAAACGGGCCACCGGAGAGACTCCGGCGGCAAGAGGCGGCAGCGCCCGTGGACCCGCGACCGCGCGGGTCCGGCGCGCCTAGGGTGTCCAGGGCGGCACCCCGTAGGTGCCGCGGGGTTTTCACGCGGCGCCCCCGGGTGTCCAGGGCAGCACCCCGCGGGTGCCGCCGAGTTGTCACGCGGCGCCCCCGGGTGTCCAGGGCGGCACCCCGCGGGTGCCGCGGGGTTGTCACGCGGCGCCCCCCGGGTGTCCAGGGCGGCACCCCGCGGGTGCCGCGGGGTTGTCATGCGGCGCCCCCCGGGTGTTGAGGGAGACACCCCGCGGGTGCCGCGGGGTTGTCACGCGGCGCCCCCCTGGTGTCCAGGGCGGCACCCCGCGGGGGCCGCGGGGTTGTCACGCGGCGCCCCCCGGGTGTCCAGGGCGGCACCCCGCGGGTGCCGCGGGGTTGTCACGTGGCCCGCCCGGGTGTCCAGGGCGGCACCCCGCGGGCGCCGCGGGGTTGTCACGTGGCGCGTCCGGCTGTCTGGCCGACACCCCGCGGGTGCCGCAGGGGTGTCACGCGAGGCGGCGGCTCCCCCCGCGTCGGACGCTCGGCCGAGCCGCGTTGGACCGGCCCTGGCCGGGCCAGGTCGACCCGGTTCGGGCCGACCAGGGGGGGCGGGCCGGGTCGGCCCGGACCCGGACCCCCCTGTTTTTCGGACCGCTTTCGGTCAAATGCCCGTAACTTGAGCTACGGGCCTCCGTTTGACGAGACATCTGGGGCAACGCGACCCTTGGATCGAGACGGTCGTTTCAGTATATCGCACTCAAGGTTTCGGAATACCTTGAGCTCGGCCTGGTTGGTTCGTACACGAAACCAACCGGTCCCCCGGAGCGGAAACGCTCATATCTTGAGCTACGGACGTCTGATTGACGTGCCCTCAGTTTTGGTGGATTCCTCTAAGTGAGACGGATCTTTTGGAATACTACGCCCGAGGTTCAGATGCAGGTGGAGTACGGTCGTGTTGGTTTTGCCTTAAAAACCAACTGGACCCCTGGAACGAAAATGCCAATAACTCTCAGACCGGGGGTCCGAATGACGCACCGTCTGCGACGTTGAGTTCCTGTTGACGGTACGGAACTTTTGGATACATCAACTTCGGACTTTGTGACAGTTGATGTATCGGCCTCTCGGCTCGTGGAGTGGACCCTCCCGAACGAGCTTGCTGTGTGCGGGAACCCTAGTGCTGGCTGCGACTGCTACTTCGAAAGCGATGAACGTGCAGAGATCCTCAGTGGACTCCGACGACGACCGTGCAGAGATCCTCAGTGGACTGTGACGACGACCGTGCAGAGATCCTCAGTGGACTGCGGCGACGACTGTGCAGAGATCCTCAGTGGACTGCGACGACGACGGTGCAGAGATCCTCAGTGGACTGCGACGATGAAGACGGCTGGTCTTGTATCCTATGTGGGTCCTAGCTGTGCTAGTCTTGTATCCTCTGTGGGTCCCAGCTTAGATGATTCAATACTGGTCTTGTATCCTATGTGGGTCCCAGTATAGATGAACCAATGAAGAGTGCTGGTCTTGTATCCTATGTGGGTCCCAGCTTAGATGACTCCGTGCTGGTCTTGTATCCTATGTGGGTCCCAGCATAAATGAAATGATGAGGACGGTTGGTCTTGTATCCTATGTGGGTCCCAGCTTAGATGATTCAGTATCTATGTCTGATCATCTCTTTCACCCTTTTCGATGATGTATACATGTGTGAGTTGAATCTTTTGTTTACTCTCCTTTGTGGATTGTTTTGAGCTATCCTGTGTGGATTTACAGTTTACTCTCCTTTGTGGATTGTGTTGTGCTATCCTGCGTGGGTATACGTTTTGCTTTCCTATGTGGACTAGGTTGTGCTTGGGCTCGAACGCTGGAGCCGAACGGGAATTGATGACTTAGGTATATGTATGGGCATATACCTAAGCCGTGTCAGGTGTTACTTCATGATTGTATCTTTCCTTTGTGGATTATCCTTCGTGGATTTCGGGAGACCTTCGGGGGTCTCGGGGTCCCTATTGAGTAGCTTATACTCACCCCTGCACGGGCTATGCCCGCACTTCGTGGTGTTGGTTGCAGACGATGGACAGCACTGACCGTGGTGGAGGCGTGCGGAGCAGGACGATATCTGGAGGTGGACCACTGGGTGGGGCGAACTCGGAGCGGACGACTGGACCGAGGAGCTGTGGATGCTATCTGTACCCAACCTTCAGGTGGGACCTTCAGAGGACGACTCGACGCTGCGGCTTTTCTTTACAGTTGTTGTTTTCCCCTTTCAGTTGGACTTTATAGTTGGTCTTGTATTTCCGGCTTCTTTTACTTCCAGCACAACTTGTTACAGTTTTATTTAGTGTTTACATTTCCGCTTTCTTACTCTGTGGTGATTGTTTACTTTTCAAAGGCAATGTCTTCCCTTTTGTTGGGATTTACGCCTTGGTGCTAGTCACCAGCCCCTAGCCTATAGAAGGCGGGCTTGGGGTAGTCACGGCATGGGCCCCGAGGACGGGTCATGACAAATTGGTATCAGAGATGGTCAGTTCTACCGGAGACTCTGATCTTTCTTCTTCTGTGAAGCAATAGTGTTTAGCATATTGGGTGTGGTTATCAGTCCAGGGAGTCCAGTGTTAATGCGGCGGCCGACGTATCCGTACACTAGGACCCTGAAATCTGATTTCCGACATAATGCACGAAAACATTGATTGCATGTGTGTTCAAGTTTTCTTTGTGATTACTTGTGTCAGCGCACCAGGTATACTGTTCTGACCATGGAGAACCTTCTTCATTCAGGATGGCCCCAGGACGGCAGCCAGCTAGGGTTCCAAGAGTGGAGCGTGATGACAGCCCACTGAGCGACGAGGCCTCAATGCAGGGCTCCTTGTCAGCAGAGGCACCGACAGTACCTTTACCCGCCGAGCCACCGATGCTACCAGCCCCAGCCGCTGACGATGCACGTCGCCTTAGCGCGCTGCACGAGTTCCAGCATAAGCGACCGCCCAGGTTCCGCGGGGAGACAGACCCCCAGGCAGCCGAGGACTGGCTGGAGGCAGTGGTGCGATTTTTCAGGCTAGTGATGACCCCAGCAGACCACATGGTGATCCTTGCAGCGAGCCTCCTGCACGCGGCAGCAGGAAGATGGTGGAGCTTGATGCTCCAGGTGCGTGACGAGACATCTCTCCTCTGGATGGACTTTGAGAGCATCTTCTACTCCGAGTTCGTCCCAGCCAACCTCTGTGCTGTACGCATACAGGAGCTTCTTCAGCTGCGGCAGGGCAGCTTGACAGTGGCCCAGTACTCGGCGATATTTACTAATCTCTCGCGCTACTCGACCGACATGGTACGAGACCCCTTCTTCCGGGCCCGGACCTTCGAACAGGGATTGAGGCATGAGATCAGGGCTTCGATGATCTCCCTCAACATTCCGACATAGGCAGAGGTGTTAGAGAGGGCCCTTCTAGTGGAGAGTTTTCTCATCGAGTAGGCTCCAGTGACAGGACCCTCCGCAGGACGGCCCGTAGCTGGGTCTTCTACAGATGGCAGTAGACAGGTGACGCAGAGGTCCAAGCGGGCCAGACCATCAGATGGGCAGTCACAGGATGATGATTCGTTTGTGTGTCGCACCCGAAGGAGAGCCAGCTAAGTGAGGGGAAAACATTGCTACGCATGCAGTGGGCGAGGTCACATGGCTCGAGACTGCCTGACTCGTCTTGCAGATGAGCAGCAGGTGGTAGAGGGACCTCCCAAACAGAGGTTCAGCCACGGTGGTCTGCAGGGTACAGGCGGACGAGGCAGAGGAGCTGGCCGAGTAGACGATGGTGGGAGACACTTCGAGGTTTTGCCACCACCACCACCAGGAGGTCCACCCCGACCGCAGGGAGTTGGTGGACAGGGGAGAGCCCAGCTTCAGGCAGCTGAGGCCTTCGATCATGGAGCTCTGGGAGCAAGTGGACAGGAGCGGAACTAGTGGATACGTCTTTTGTACTTCTAGTTCCTTGTTGCTATTGTGTAGCGTCTTTGTATTATGAGCTCCAATAATAAAAGATGCATACCTTTGTGATGTTTTCATTCCTGTCCTATTTTTTGTTGTTACTAAGAGGTTCTAGTTTTGACTATTGACTTGACCCTCACTTGTGAGACATCTACTGGAGGAGACCCAGTTACCACACACTGATGCTGATAGTGTGACTCAACCCTTGGAGGTGAGAGTAACGGTTGTATCTCTTGGTAGTAGCGTCGAGGCCTTACGACGTCATCCTTGGTATGGATTAGTATCATCCATGTTGGGATTGACTGTATTAGGAAAAGAATGTGGTTCATCCAGGGATGGGACATGATTTTCTCTTATCGGCAAAGAAGAAATCTTAACAGCTCTTGTGGGGCCGGAGATGGTCCAGGACACGGCTGAGATGGTCCAGGTCATCCAGGGGTGGATGAGTACAGTTCAGAGCCGGCAGAAGTCATATGCTGACAGGAGGCGGAGGCCACTAGAGTTCGAGGATGGCGACCACGTCTTCTTGTGGGTCTCACCTCGGCATGGTTTGCGGAGATTTTACCGAGGCGGAAAGTTGTCTCCACGCTTCATCGGGCCTTTCCAGGTCCTCAGCAGGATTGGCGAGGTGGATTATCGCCTGGCTCTGCCACCTCAGTTGCACCGGGTGCACGACGTCTTCCACGTATCTCAGCTGAGAAGATACGTGCACGACCAGACGCACATCATTGACTATGGTGAGCTAGACGTGGATGATGGGGCGAATTTTGCGGAGGTCCCGGTGGAGATAGAGGATCGACATGAGCGGGTCCTACATGGGAGATCGATTCCTCTTGTGCACATCAGATGGCAGCATGGGAACCTCCAGGAGAGCACATGGGAGCGGGAGGCTCAGATGCGTGCTCAGTACCCACATTTCATTCCCTAGTTTATGATGTATCTTTACTGGGACGTAAAGCCCTATGGTGGGAGTAATGTAAAGACCCATAAATTTCAAGGAAATTATTTTCTTAATTTTATTTTGAATTTTAAAACAACACAGTTTCTGACGGCACCTGATTCCGAGGCCCGGTGTGCCCGGAATCAATTTCCGAAGTTTGGCTCGGGTACGTTCAGTGAACGGACGAGCGGGTTTTTCTAAATTTTGAACCGGTGCCAGGAATTGAATTCTGAGGGCACCGATGAAATCACAGCGCCGGTATTCACCTAGAAACGCCTCTTCTGGAGTTGTGTTTTCTCGGGTGTGGTTTTAAATTTTCAGTCTTAAAGTTAAGAAATAAAATAATTTTACGACAACTTTATTTTATTTCACTTAAGCCACTTGGAAGCCACTTGAAGCCACTTAAAGACGGCTTAAACTGAGTTGATCCGGATAGGATGCTATCCAGAAATATCCTACCCCCTTTGTAGGATATTTGTGAGGTGGGGCCCATCAGAGCCCCGCCGTTTCTTTCCGCTAAGTAACGCACCTGTGAAAACCCGTCATTATAAAAGTCAACTGACGCGTTTTCTTAATTTCTTAACAGACCATTTAATTGGGTGGTTTATTTCATAAATTTAATGAGTTGTTTCTTTCATTGAATTAATTCAACGAATTGATTGGTTGTTACTTACCCATTTTTGTTTGTTGGCATAATAATAAAATAAGACCAACCAAAATCTTTTTGAGGATTACTCGTTGAGAGAGGATCCTTGAACCTTCATCCTCCTTCGCGAAGGACGCGAAGAACGCGAAGAACGCGAAGAACGCCGAACCTGAAAATCGACGACGTGATGCCGTGATCCGCGACGCCGACAACGTTCTTCTGCGACGTCTCTTCCTCCGCGACGGATCTTCGATCGGCTGCTTGAGGTAAGAGTCTCGGACCTTCCTTTTTATCTCCTTCGTGGTTCTTTACCAAAACACGGATTTAATTAATTAAATTAAATCTGTTGTTTCATGGTGTATTGAGTTCGCCGACTCAACGCCGTGTTCCGCGACGATACGACGCCCTTCCGCGACGACGCGACGATCTCCACCTTCCGCGACGAGCAATTCCGCGAAGAACGCTCACACGTGACGACCAACGAGGTAGGGATTTTATATTTAGGAATACTCCTCTTTATATTCCCGTGAATGTTCTTTAAAAATTAAAGATCCGGTTTCAAATGAAAATTTCTATTTTATTAAATTTGTCAGTTCATGTGTTGAACAATTTCTCCCGTTGTTTTTATCTAACGCGGAGGGTGCGGGTCAAACGAACACGGACTGGCAACCCTCCGTCATTCGTCGTGTTTTGCAGATTTGACGGGTGACGACAGAACGTGCCGCAACGGAAGTTTGATGATCCCGCAATGAAGAACGGAACCCGGGAGGAACAACGGCACTGACGGGAAGGAAAACGGGCCACCTGAGCAACTCCGGCGGCCGGAGGTGGCGGCACCCTGCGGGTGCCGCGGGGTTGTCACGCGGCGCCCCCGGGTGTCCAGGGTGGCACCCCGCGGGTGCCTCCGGGTTGTCACGCGGCGCCCCCGGGAGTCCAGGGCGGCACCCCGCGGGTGCCGTGGGGTTGTCACGCGGCGCCCCCCGGGTGTCCAGGGCGGCACCCCGCGGGTGCCGCGGGGTTGTCACGCGGCGCCCCCGGGTGTCCAGGGCGGCACCCCGCGGGTGCCGCGCGGTTGTCACGCGGCGCCCCCCGGGTGTCCAGGGCGGCACCCCGTGGGTGCCGCGCGGTTGTCACGCGGCCCTCCCGGGTGTTCAGGGCGGCACCCCGCGGGTGCCGCGGGGTTGTCACGCGGCGCGTCCGGCTGTCTGGCCGACACCCCGCGGGTGCCGCAGGGGTGTCACGCGGGGCGGCGGCTCCCCCCGCGTCGGCCACTCAGCCGAGCCGAGCCAGACCGGCCCTGGCCGGGCCGGGTCAACCCGGTTCAGGACGAACCGGTTCGGGCCGACCAGGGGGGGTCGGGCCGGGTCGGCCCGGACCCAGACCCCCCCGTTTTTCGGACCGCTTTTGGTCAAATGCCCGTAACTTGAGATACGGGACTCCGTTTGACGAGCCATCTGCGGCAACACGACCCTTGGATCGAGGCGGTCGTTTCGGTATATCGCACTCAAGGTTTCGGAATACCTTGAGTTCGGCAGGGTTGGTTTGTACATGAAACCAACTGGGCCCCCGGAGCGGAAACGCTCATATCTTGAGCTACGGACGTCTGATTGACGTGATGTCAGTTTTGGTGGATTCCGCTAAGTGAGAAAGATCTTTTGGCATACTCTGCCCGAGGTTCGGACGCAGGTGGAGTACGGTCGGGTTGGTTTTGCCTTAAAAACCAACCGGGCCCCTGGGATGAAAATGCCAATAACTCTCAAACCGGGAGTCCGAATGACGCGCCGTCTGCGACGTTGAGTTCCTGTTGACGGTATGGAACTTTTGGATACATCAACTTCGGACTTTGTGACAGTTGATGTATCGGCCTCTCGGCTCGTGGAGCGGACCCTCCCGAACGAGCTTGTTGTGTGCGGGAACCCTAGTGCTGGCTGCGACTGCTACTTCGACAGCGATGACCGTGCAGAGATCCTTAGAGGACTACGACGACGACCGTGCAGAGATCCTCAGTGGACTGCGACGACGACCGTGCAGAGATCCTCAGTGGACTGCGGCGACGACTGTGCAGAGATCCTTAGTGGACTGCGACGACGACCGTGCAGAGATCCTCAGTGGACTGCGACGATGAAGACGGCCGGTCTTGTATCCTATGTGGGTCCTAGCTATGCTGGTCTTGTATTCTATGTGGGTCCCAGCTTAGATGATTCAATACTGGTGTTGTATCCTATGTGGGTCCCAGTATAGATGAATCAATGAGGAGTGCTGGTCTTGTATCCTATGTGGGTCCCAGCTTAGATGACTCTGTGCTGGTCTTGTATCCTATGTGGGTCCCAGCATAAATGAAATGATGAGGATGGCTGGTCTTGTATCCTATGTGGGTCCCAGCTTAGATGATTCAATATCTATGTCTGATAATCTCTTTCACCCTTTTCGATGATGTATACATGTGTGAGCTGAATCTTCTGTTTACTCTCCTTTGTGGATTGTGTTGAGCTATCCTGTGTGGATTTACAGTTTACTCTCCTTTGTGGATTGTGTTGTGCTATCCTGTGTGGGTATACATTTTTCATTCCTGTGTGGACTGGGATGTGCTTGGGCTCGGACGCTGGAGCCGAACGGGAATTGAAGACTTAGGTATTTGTATGGGCATATACCTAAGCCGTGTCAGATGTTACTTCGTGATTGTATCTTTCCTTTGTGGATTATCCTTCGTGGATTTCGAGAGACATTCGGGGGTCTCGGGGTCCCTACTGAGTAGCTTATACTCACCCCTGCACGGGCTATGCCCGCACTTCGTGGTGTTGGTTGCAGACGACGGAAAACACTGACCGTGGTGGAGGCATGCGGAGCAGGACGGTATCTGGAGGTGGACCACTGGGCGGGGCGTACTTGGAGCGGACGGCTGGACCGAGGAGCTGTGGAGGCTATCTATACCCAACCTTCAGGTGGGACCTTCAGAGGATGGCTCGACGCTGCGGCTTTTCTTTACAGTTTCTGTTTTCCCCTTTCAGTTGTACTTTACAGTTGGGCTTGTATTTCCGGCCCCTTTTACTTTTAGCATAGCTTGTTACAGTTTTACTTAGTGTTTACTTTTCCGCTTTCTTACTCTGTGGTGCTTGTTTACTTTTCAAAGGAAATGCCTTCCCTTTTATTGGGATTTACATCTTGGTGATAGTCGCCAGCCCCTGGCCTATGGAAGGCGGGCTTGGGGTAGTCACGGCACGGTCCCCGAGGACGGGTCGTGACATACAACCAACTCGAGATCATGTGTCAGGTAATTCCTCTCATGTGGCCTCAACTTTCGAGATCCATACACAACTACTCGATCACCCTACATCAACATTGCTCCCATAAAAATACCTGATGCATCACAATAATCTGTACAGATCTTCCCTTATTTTTGAAGTATAAGGACTGGTGCTGATGTAAACCTTCCCTTCTACTTTTGAAAGGCTATCTCCTAAGATTCTGACAAAACGAACTTCACAACTTTTTTATTCAAACTCATATATAGCATTATTAACCTGGAGAAGTACTGTATAAACTGATTATCGTAACTAGCCAGCCCCAAGAAACTTTGTATCTCAAACACATTCTTAGGATGCTCCCAGGAAACTAATGCTCTCACTTTTTTTAGGTCTTCTCAAACTCCTGTCTCTGAGATAGTATGACACTGGAAGTGTATCTAATCCATTAAAAAGTGTCACTTGGAGAGCATAACATATAGTTGATGCTCATTCAGTGTACTCAGAATGATCTCAATATAGGTAGCATGGTCATGTCTAGTGTGTGAGTACACTAAGATATTGTCCGTGGAGGCTACCAAAAAAGAATCTAGATATGGATGGAACACATGGTTCATCAGAGCCATGATAACTTTTTGTGTGTTTGTGAGTCCGAACGGTATATCCAAACACTCGTATAGACCATATTTTCTCTGAAAAGATATAGGTGGTATTTCTGATGGTCTAACGCGCAACTGATGTAATCTGGATCTCAAGTCAATCTTCGATAACACTCATTCTCTTCAATGTCGATCAAAAATATCATCAATCCTTGGAAGGTGATATCAGATCTTGACCGTCAACTGGTTCAGCTTCCGATAATCCACACAATATATGAGGGTATTGTCTCCCTTCTTAGAAAACATGACATGTGAACACCAAGGAGATATTCTGGTTCAGATGAAACCCTTTTCATGCACTCCATTAACTACCTCTTGTGCACCTGCAACTCTAGTGTAGCCATCCTATATAGAGGAATGGACACTGGTGCTCCTCCTGGCACAATCTCTATAGAGAAATCCACCTCTCTCTCTAGACGTAGACCTAAAAAGTTGTCTGAGAAGACATCCCTGAAATGATCAACTAATAGAGGAAAATACTTCTAACAAGTTCCCTGGTCATCCATATATAAACTCATAATCTGGGTTGTCACTCCACATCGTCCACGATGCTTGGGTCCAGCTCGCCATGCCTAGACATCCCATTCCCCGTTCTATAGAAAATTTCCACTGGTGATGTGAAACTCACCCTGCAATGATATAAATATACAAAGGATCGAAAGGGTACCAACTATTCCATCATGAGAATGACATCAATCCTTGTCCTCTCCAACACATAGTGGTCCAACAAGAAGTGACACCCACCAACCTCTAGGAGGAATTCCTTGCACTGTGGTACACCTGCCATTCTAATCTCCAATCGATTGTCTAGTGTCATAATATAAGAAGAAGGAGAAACAAAGAGCCCAAATCTATCCACAACATGCACAGATATAAATCTATGTGTAGAACCCATATCGATAAGTACAAAAAAACAAAAGAAACTAGAATAGTACCTCTGAAGGTAGAATTTCAAAGATCCTGCACCTGCTAGGTTTGTTGCACTGCATATGTCTGCCCAGTGCCATGGCCTTATGACATAGACAGCCAACCCTGAGTTTACCAGTCCTGCTATCTCTGAGATCCTGGTGTCTTTCTACAACGGCCACAACCACCACCTCTTCATGAACATCCCAATGTATTCTAATTCCTTAACTGTTAAGAATCTCTTCGTCCTTCTCCTGCACATGGAGTCTGTATAGAACCTCTCTCACTAGTCACTGGTGGAAATTCCCTAAAAAAACGTTTAAGATGACCCGTCATGCTACATTCTCGGCACTCCACTAGGTCATGTGGACACTGATGTCTCTCGTGCCCTTTCTTACCACACTGGTAGTACATAACCGGGCCACCTGTAGAATTCTTCTGGCTAGTACTACCACCATGATAGAAATACATATGTTTCTTCTTCTTACCGGTAGAAATAGTAACAAAAACTGGGGTTGAACCACCCTGGTATGCACCACTAGATTCTCGCGGGTTCTGCTTATTAACTAGTGGCTGATTCACAATAGCGTGCATTGTAGGAAACTTGAAAACATTCACCAATGCTCTGATGTCATATCAAAGACCATCTTCAATGAATCTAGACCTCAACATCTCATCACCCACCAAAACAGGTGAAAAATGTTGTTGCTCAGTGAAGCGAGCAGAATAGTCCATCACTAACTTGTATCCCTACTGCAGATTCATTAACTCTCGAGCTCTATCTTCCAACAACCTCTCTGGGAAGAAATAGTCATACAATACTACCTGAAAATCCTTCCACGTCATTTTTAATTGATGCTCGCAACATCCCACTATCTCTAGGTGGAGTCAAGCAACATGTATGTAGCGAGATTGACCCTTCACCTTAGAGGCATCTATAGATGCTTGAAGATAGTCTATATATAAACTAGCGAAGACTCTGCAGCCTGTGGTCCGCCATCCCCTATAAATGTAGGCGGATGATGCCGTTGGCATATACAAGTTAGCTCTTCCATAGATTTGGCAGCTGACGGTGCTCCCTATATGTTTTAGATAAACCACATAAAGCGTTCACGGAACAGCTCTTCCGCGCCTGTGTCCAGTATAACACCTAGCACTGCATCTGGCTCTGCTGGAGGATCTATTGGTATACCATGGCCAACCGCCTAGAAAGTATACTCATTTCTTCTCTCCTAGAAAACAACTCAGTTTCGTCTCGATGGCATGACTCTAAAAGGTTAAACAGATGCCCGACATTAAGATCATCAATGACTAAAAACAAGGAGTGTAAGAAGGGAACATGATAAAGAAAACATTCAAGTTTTACAAAAAAAGAGTATATAGAATGTATAATAACTACACAGCGTGTTCCCTCAAGTCTTCAACATGGGCTTGTACTCTGTCCAACTAGTCGTGTAACACCCAAACACACAGCGTGTTGTCAACAAACATAGCGTGTACTTGAATTTTGTTCCCATGCCTGAGTCCTTCTACACGTATTAGCCACACGACTCTCTTTTGAACGAGACTGTGCGGCATATATAATAACTACAAGAAGTGTACTTAACGTGCTTTACCAACCCATGTTTCCACACATATGGATTTCTACATAGCTTAAACTACAAAGTGTGTTCCAGATAGACAAGGCGTGTACTGATTAGATTCCAACTTCCCGTGTTGTTTGTGACAAGACCGACTACCCGGCTTACACTACACGGCGTGTTACACCCGCACACTGCATGTACACAACCTTGTTTTCCCATAAATATTCCCAAGTCTATATGATCTCTCACTATCCAAGACTTACGGCTTTTCCCACAGGTACATGGAATGCACAAGAAGAGGTAACACTGACACGGGTTTGTTTGTTACATGGCCGGATCCTCAGATTAAACATCACGACGTGTGCTATGAGTACACGGCATGTTCCCTCTAGAACTTCCCCGTCCCGTCTCTCTGCCCACACGACATATGACACGGTTAGAGACTAAACGACGTGTACATAATGTACACAGCGTGTAATTTTTTTTGGATTTTTTCTCGAACAAGGGTTTAAATGTTGTGTAATAAAAAATACACGGCGTGTATTCTGGGTTCTTCCAGATTGTAAGCCTCAGAAACTACTTTATATCCCATAAAACACTAAACCCAACAGAAAAGTTCAATATTCCGATCTGTGAGGGCCCATACTCCCCATGAATCAAAGCATGTAATCTTATGCGTGTTATAACAATGTAAACAAGTCGATGATTTAGCTAATTCCAGTTGATGAGGGCCCATAATCATAAAAAACTAAAGCTTGGAATTAATTTACAGAGCCTTACATTACAATAGCCTATTGAATAGTAGGTATTTTATCAAGGCATATATCACAAATAGCATGGATTTTTCTATCATGACATTTATCACAAAAACATGCAATTTCTAATAAACCAACATCGCATGGAAAGTATGCATGGAATGTGATTCTAACATGTGCCTAAATGACGCATGAGATGGAATACCCTCATCTCATTGGGTTGAAAATAAATAGATCCCATTTATAAAAATATAAACAGCACACAACAAGTGTGTCACCCAATGGTGAAAATAAAATCATTTTTAATAATCATAAATAGAAAATTAAAATTTAATTCAAGGCAATTTGGTCATTATCTATACACGGGGTTGCTACTCCCAGGAATAGTTATTATCGAACCCCTTAAAAATATATCTCTTTCCTTCATTTCTAAATAATAAAATATCATAGAGAAAAGATAAATTACCTTTGATACCACATTGTAATGTCCCTGATCTGGTGCCACACAATGGTTTCCCTGAACCCGGTTGGTCACATGACCTCAATTGCATTTCCCCAAATGCCAATGTCTGCCACCTGTAAGTTAGAGTCTAGGTCTGATAGTGGGGAAACTATGCCCTCATTTTTCAAAGTGTAGTGCAGCTGAAAAATGAAAACATACAAAAAGAGAAAGAAGTAATCAATACAAAGCTAAAAGGATAGAGTTTCTGAAGCCAAAGATTACCAACAGTCGTATATATATAAATATATGTGATGAATAAATATGTCATATTCCTATTAATGTAATCAAAATAGGATACACTGCAATCAAATACAAAACATTATAAGGTAAAAGTATAGCAAGGAAATGTAAAACATTATAGCAGGAACTTAGCAGCATCGCAAGCCCAATCTCAGTCCCATGCTCTCCTACTCTTCTGAAACAATCATGTACCTTCATAGATACTCTTTCCCTTATCAACAAATATAGAAATATAATCTTTTTGGGCCCAAGACATCACCCAAATAGGGTGTGAGAAATAAATCCCAGTAGGAAACCACCAAAGGCCCGTGTCCAACTGTCCAGGAAAATGTGCAACAACAGTGTGCAGTAATGGAAAAGCAGTAAGCTAGGCAGTACTAAAAAAATATACTCCTACCAATTCCATTTCAATTCAATTATTCATTAACATTTCAAGATAATTGAATTATAAGTTCTCAATAGTCATCCTCACCTGAAAATATCTTAAACAATGCCACAACAAAACTACAACAAGCTATCTAACAAGTACAATATAAAACAATACCACGAATGTGCTTTAGAATGGATGGTATAACATGTAAAATCCCCATATTGAATATGCGAAGTAAAAAAAGTCCCCTGACATGAAAAACCATACCCTCTGGTAATCAGAACGATGCCCTCAGGCTAATCAGAATATTTCCCTCAGGACAAATAGAACCTTTCCCTCATGAAGAATTGAAAAGTAACCCTCAGGTGAGTGACCTCAGGCATGGAAGCTACAAACCATAGGCATATGAAACATTTCCCCCAGGCTAACAAGCACTTTACCTCAGGCTGAATAAAACCTTGCCCTCAGGCTAAATAGTACCTTTCCCTCAAGCTGAATAGAACCTTGCCCTCAGGCTGAATAGTACCCTGCCCTCAAGCTAAACAAAACACTACCCTCAGGATAAGAAACTAATAGATCCGAGACCAACACATAAGCATGAAATTTATATATATTTCCTCTCAGGAAAACTCAAAGCATGCTATAATCATTACATACCCTCAGGTATCCTTGCCAAGTGGCTGAACAGGGGAAAGCACCCACAGGATGGCCCTAGATCCAAGCAATGATCTTAGACAACAGTTTATAAATATTCATTAAATACATATGAAATTATAGGAATTTAGTTAGGCAAGGCCTCATACATATGACACTCCAAACATGGGAGCGTAGCACAATGGTACAAAAAAACTACATGACATATGAAATTAAACATCAGAACACCTACCTTGATCTCCACTAACCGATATATGTGAACGACGCCTCCCAAAACATCTGAGAATGGGGTACGTCTGGGATAAATATTTATCCATTCAAATGTAATTAGCTTCCACTCTAAAAATAATTGGTATGAACGGATCAATGAGAAGGAAGGTCTTACCCGCACGGTTCAAACAAGATCAACGATAGAAGAAACAGATTCTCAGCATGTGATTGAAAGCTCCTCCAAGATCTCGACTCTCCTCCTGAGCTCTTCCTGGTGTTCTATGATTCCTATTTTGGAAGAGGAGGGTACTTCCCATTTTATGTAAAAAAACCACACTGCGTGTACTTTTCATTTTTTAATTGTTCCTCTAGCGGTTACTTTTCACTGCCGAACTATTCATCTGTCGACATGAGTACATGGTGTGTATTCTTGAGTACACGATGTGTACTGTCACTCCACTGGCGGATTCCTCCACCACCTTAATATTCACCTACTGACTGATTACATGGTGTATTAATAATATGTATGCGGCATGTATTTAGTTTTTACACCATTCATCACCAACAGGTCTACAAGCCCTGTGTACTCATCCCACATGGGAAAAGTAAGAGGCATGTGGAAAAGTAAAAGGTGTGTACCCAAAAAATTTGGGATTTTCCCATTTTCATTATTTTCTAAAAAACACTTAAGTAAAATGTAAAAGAAGAAACACGTACCTCAAGAATAAGAACAAGGTTCATAGACAAACTATAAAATAATTTGATCATTCCAATTGTAAGTATTTGACCTCTTCAACACTATAGGTTTGAGGTCATCAAATATCAAAGAATTAAAAAGATAGTAGATAATATATATAATTAATAAATCAAATGAAATATTATGAAATGTTTATAAGGAAATATTACCAACTCAAACATCACAAGTGTTCTAGTTGTAATTATTTCAAAAATAAATCTTAACATATAATATCTAAATTCGACGATGCCTTATTGTTCATGACAATTCTGTTTAAATGAGTGCCAATTAAAAATATCATTTTTTGTAATACATCAAAAATTACAGATTTTAAATGGATATTTACCTTTAATTTTACATATTTGATCTCGTTACGCTTTTTCTTTGTTTTTTAGAAAGTATACCCATCCACTATTATAAAATAATATGAATGGGATAAATTTAAAAATCATTATAATATATACAATAATTAAGAAATTGAAACATAATTTTGAAACATATTCTAATAACATTCTCTCACATCACAATAGATATAGCATATCCAATGAAGTGTTTTCTCCCTTGTAAAAAAAACACTTAACATCCAATGATCAAGAATATAAATGAAAATTTAAGTATAGTGTTTTTTATGTTAAAAGATAATGATCACTTTTCCAGATATATGATTCATACCCCTCATAAAAAGGCATCATCCAACACTGCGTGATTATATTCTGTTCAAATCTTTTAGTATTATAATGTGTTCTTTGTTCCTCATCCAATCCATGTCCAGGAGGGGAAATCAATTATAGGCCCTTGAATCCATATAAATATGTCCACTCATTATTTTCACACATGTTATAAATATACCTAATACAAAAAATACATAAGTACCCATTTTTAATAAATATAACATAGGGAATGGTGTTAAGACTTATGTGTTAAAATCTGCACCACATTGATGCCCAACATATCTCTAGTAACAAGATCCATGATATCATTTTTCAAATCCCCACATTGATTGCACATCGAAAAACCTGTGCTTCCTTTGGAAACTCATAATAATCTACCAAAAAATTTGAATATCTTGACAATCTATCATGAGTACCAGAATCCTTATCTGATGTCATATCCAATTGTTAAAATAATAAGAAAAATATTTTAGTATTCAAATGTAACGTTTTAATAAAAAATAAAATAAATTTTATATCATACATACCTCAATGGTAATGAGTCGAAGATGTCTGGATGGAAAAAATAAAAAGTGGCTGATTCTATGTCCAATTGTTGTCACCTCATCTGTAGGTAATGGTAGTCGAGATGATCTATCTATAATATCCTATATAGTGACCTTATGATTCTCTACATCTGAATATTTATGATGAACTATCTCTCTTATATAATATAACAGTCCATATGAAACTATATGATGGTGAGGATCATCAACATACAAATCACAAAATAGGAAGATGTAGTGAAGGAGTAGGATAAAAAACTGGGTCCGTGAGCTATGGTGGGAGAGTGGGAGCTACTTGCAGAGGTAGAGGATAAATAATGGGGTCTGTAGGGGAGGTGGAAGAGTGGGAGATGCAATCTTAAATTGTCTTCTCATGTCTACAAATATAGAATTTACTGAAACTCTAATCTAATCCTCAATCATCATATTAATATTATTATCTTCATTATCCAAGGATTCTATTTTTTTATAAACACACTCAATGTTTAAATTTGAAGAACATGGAAACACTTTTCTTACCAATGCTCATGCCAGATATCCTCATACACGACTAGGGTGTTCAGGATTTCCTAATTCTGTAGCTAAAATATCTTCCCTCCCAACTACTAAAAATATCCCATTTTAGCTCTACTCCTCCAGATAATCTTCTATTAATTAATTTAAAATTTATGTAATGTTTCAAATTGTATAAAAAATATTATAAACTAAAATAAATCAAATAAATATCTTATAATCATCTCAACTAATATTCTTGATTCTTCTGAAATATATTGTCCCTTATTGACCATCTATACTCTCATCCATTTTTTATGTCTCAATGGACAGGATGGAGGGGAGTCCTCTCCAGAGCATGATGACTCATCTATTTGTTTTTTTAATTTTTCATCAACCATTTGTTCTTCCAATAATGTATACCCTCCCTGAGATAATAAATGATAGTATAAATTTTTATATTGGATCTCTTGATGAGATGTCATTGTTTTCTGTAAATTAAGAATAAGAAATCATTAAAAACATTAATAATATCATTTATATATGAAATCTTCTAAAGGTTTACATTGACCTTCCCAAAAATTAATCTTTTCTTAGAATATCAACAGATTTCCACTATGTGTCTTCATATTTGATAAGATATATATTACATGGATTGTTATGATTCATATGACCAAAAATAAAATCAGATGAGAGGGTTGATTTTAAATACCTCCATCTCCTTGAATTCTTTGATAAACATTTCTTTCTAACTCCTCTAGTGTCAGGAATATCAAATTTCAACTGATAGAGAAGAGGTACAACATATTATACTAGAAAAATGTAAAGATTAGTTAAAAAATATCAAAAGATCTTACTAAAATCAACTCCCACAACTGAGATATTATTTTTTTCCACACTTCTCCAATAATCATACAAAATTATTACATTTATTTTACCCTGAGTTGTTACAATACTCTTAAAATCATTCGTATTTGGACCTAGAGGAATATCATTCTCATCAAAATCAACCAGTATCTTCTAGTCCGGGCTATGGGTAGGTGGTAATTTTATTAAACCCATGCTACCACGTTTACCAACTATTTCACTCTTCTTTATCATTATGGGAGCACATAATGATGATTTAGGAACATCAAGAGGAGAATGTGAATGTTCCTCCCAAGAGGTTTGACCATGATGCCCATCTCTAGAATATTTTGGTTGGTCAATAGATTGATCTATCATTATCATTCAAATAAAAAAACAAACATCAGTTCACAAATATACTAATTAAAATATTACAATACTAATGAAAATAAAAAATGAAAAACTGAACAATGTTACATAATAGTAAACATGGTAAATTTGGTAACCATGTTAAACAATGGTAAATATGGATAAAATGGTAATGTAATTGGCATTCAACAAAATCAATAAATATATAAGATACGTAAAGGTAAACTATGGTAAATAATATAAAACATGGTAAACATGGAAATCATAGTAAACATGTTAAAAATGGTACACATGGTAAAGTAATTGTCATTCAAAAGAATCAATACATATATAAGTTAGGAAATGCTAAACATGATAAAATAAAAAAACAAAATTAAAATAAAAAAATTCTACTTAATTTTTTAATATACCTTTAAATAAAGAAACTAATTACAATATAAAACATTTTATGAAAACAATAAGTGTAAATAAGAAATAAACATATGTTACCTGTAAAAGTATGAATGTACTAATAGATTATTTTCTTAAATTCCTTCTTCATGATCATTATTTATGGAACAAACCATGTCTTCAACATGATCATCATTATTTTCTACTAATATTTCCATTGAAGTGGGGATCTTTCCCAAATTAGTATCTTCATCAAGTTGATCCCCACCGACATATTGTTTTTTCCCTTGTAAAAAAATAGACCATTACATATCTGATTGATCAACTACATAGAAAATAGGTTTTTCATGTGTTTCAATTATAAAAGAATCTGATGTGTCTTCAAATCTATTCAGATTTACAACAGTCATTCTATATTCATTATGTCTGACATTTTTGTTTGCGATAAACCATTTGAAGTTAAAAACAGAAACATTAATTTTGAAGTAATCAACCTCCCATATTTATTCAATGAATCCATAATATGCACTTGATGCCGAAATTGGGTTTTTTTCTTTAAAACTCAAAGAATGCATAGCTTCTGTAAACATTAATACACAACTATTATGAACTACACTTCTATTGTCCTAATATTTCATATGAAATTTATTTCCATTAATGTCATACTCGGACCATGTTATCACTTTTAAATTTGGACTACCCACTAACCATCATAATGTCTTTGATATATCTGATCTACTGAGAAGGGTATTTTTAAAAAAAGAAAATTTATTTGTTGTGCTCATTAAAATTTAGAATTTCTTTATTCTTTAGATGACATTCTTTCAACTCACTAATATGAAATATGATATATAGTTAAGCATGAGCTATGTTATTCAAGATGTGTAATTCTACCTTCTTCATCTGTTCAGCTGATAACGATTTGACTTTCAATCCATGAATCCCCCTACAATCATTATTAACTCATTCAGGGAATGATTGTGCCAAACCAATGAGCTCCTCCATAGCAATGTTGATCATAAAAAACTCTACAACCTCCTCTGAAATATAGTTCTCCAAAATGTAGGATTCAGGTCGAAATGAATTCTTAACAAAGCCCTTCATTATATTCATATAGCATTAAAAATGATACACCAAACAAGATAAACTTGTCCCCAATGATTTATTTCTAAATCCATATGAAGCATTAAATGCACCATTATATCAAAAAAAGATGGAGAAAAATACATTTCCAATGGACAAAGTATTGAAATTTAATCATTTTTTATGATTTTCAAATCATTCACATCAATCTCCTTTTTAAAAATTGAATAGAAAAAATTACACAACATTATTATAGTCTTTCTAACATGAATGAGAAATATTCCATGCAATGCAATAGGTAGAAGTTGTTTCATCATGATGTGACAACCAAAAGATTTCATACCTGTCAACTTGAATTCCTTTAAAGAGACAATATTTTTTACATTTCAAGTATAACCTTGAGGAACTTTTATATCTTGAAGATATTGAAAATTGATAATTTTTTTCTTCTTGGATAATATATGAAAAGCTGAGGGAAGAAATGTTCGTCTTCCATTAAGAGTGGTAGCTAACTCTAACTATATTCCCATTGATAGTAAGTCTATTATTGCATTCAACTCATCATTAGTCATTATTTTAATATCTAACAATGTTCTAATAAAACTGTTATATTTATTCTCTTCCACATGCATGACATCAATATAATGTTTCACTTCAAGATATTTCTAATATGGTAGCTAAAAAATATTGTCCTTTTCTTCCAAATATGTCTATCATTACCAAATTTATTATTATTTCCTAATGAAACATTATTGTTTTGAACCCTCTCAAAATACACATCAGGGGATAAGGTTTTGGAGAAATATAAAAATATTGTGATCCATTGAGTGACTTTTTTAGTCTTCTATAAGTGTGATACAAAGGAAAAAACATTCGATGACCCATTTATACTATGTACTTTCCATGATGAAATTAACAATATGATGTCTTTTGTTCGCAAATTGGACATGCTTTATGCCCCTTAACAATGTATCTAGAAAATTTTCCATACATTGGGTAGTCATTTATAATGAACATAAGCAGTACATGTAGTTGAAATTTTTCATTTTATTAGAATCAAACACCATAATACCATCATTCTATAAATGTTTCAAATAAACAATCAATGGTGAGAGGAAAAAAACAATATCATCTATAGGTTAGTTCGGACCCGATATCATTATACTATACATGACATGTTTGTGCTTCATACAAACTTTAGGAGAGTGGTTGTAAATTACCAATAAAGCATGCCTTGAACTATGTGTGTTACTGAGGGTTCAGTATGGATTTATTCCATCTATGCACAACCCATGTATGAGATTTCTAAATTCATTTCCAAATGTTTGGTACGACTCATCAATTATCTTTCATTGTGGAAAATCAGTTGGATGTTATATTCTTCCATCACATATCCACTCATTAACATGGCATCATAATTTTTTTCATCATGGGAATTTACAAATAAAAATTTCAAACAATGAATTATATAAAGATACCAAAATACCTTGGCATGGATCTTTTTAATCTCTACATCAGCTTGTGATTTTTCATTCAACTTATACCATGATTCCCCACATTAAAGAAACTCCAAAAAAATTAATATTCCTTCTTATATATCATATAGACATTTGGATAGACATGTGTTTTCTTGTATCCCAATCCAATCGGGTATAATATTTTCTTGTCCTTATAATGTGAATCTGTAATATCATTGTCCTTTGGAAGAATGTCTTTCAATAATTGAAGTTTCTCTATAAATTTTTTATCACTTCATCAATGTTTTCCTTTCAGGTTAATCTATCTTAACATCGCCAAAAAAAACCATAAAATATGTACAAGTATGATATAATGGGTTTTTAGCATCACTGTATTGACACACAATTGTAGGTTCTTTCTCAATTATTTCTGATGCAATATAATTAATCATTTCATGAATTCCTTCGAATAACCATCTTGCAAATCATCATCATTAGTAGATAAGAAATTGTGTTTTGGTTCACCATGCTAAATCCAAGGGATGTAACTATGATTAAAACAATGACAAATCAGATGATCTTTGATGTCTCTATATTTTTACATCTTCATATTCAAACATTTAAACCCTGGACAGAAAAACTTGTCACTTCATGGAAAATTTCGTTTATATAATTAAAAAAATTCATCAACACCTTCCTCATATTCCTTACTCATTTGATGTGTTGTAATCCATCATTGACACATTATTAGTTATAAAAAATATCAAAATTATATATCTTGTTAAGATAATCCAAATTTATATTAATATGAAAAATATCATATTATGAAAGTAAAATAATTTTGAAATATAAATAAAATCTATGCATATTTGAAAATTATATGCATGAAAATTATTTTAGAAAGAATATATAGTTAGTTATAATAGTTTAAAATTGATCCTGAATCCTTTGTTCTTAAGGTACACAAAGAACATATCCTGGTGCAACTAGATACCAAATTCACCCCTTCGTAAACAAGAAATATAAAGTATTAATATTAAAATATGTATACATTCACTATTGAAAATTACACCTATTCCAATGATTTGATACCATTTTGATAGCCCCTGAAACCATTGGGATAGAATATTGCAATGGTTTCACAAACCGTTGGCATGATGGTCGTTGAAATAGACCTATACCAACGGTTCTACAGGAACCGTTGGTAAAGACTGTATAATGTTAATATATGCCATCAATATCAATGAGACCATTGGAATATGTATATATATATATATAACAAGGGGGTGTGCAGGGAGGAAGTGGGATGTCCAGGGGTGGTGGCTCTCCAAGGGGGTAGGAGGATATCTAGGGTGTCCAAGGGGGTGGGGGTGTCTAGGTAGTGGGGGTTGTCTGGGGGGCTGTCCTTGGGGGTGGGGGTGTACAGGGGGTGGGGGATTGGTTTCCAGGGGGTGAGGGAGATGTCTAAACACTACACCATTGGACACCACCCCATCCCATTGGACACCCCATAGACACCACCACCCCCTGAACATCCCCCCACCCCTGGACACCCCCACCTCCTTGATTCCCCCTACCACCTTAGATAGCCCACTCAGCCCTTGGATACCACCCCCACCCCTAGAAACTCCCACCACAAAGACACCATCCCCACACCTACCCCCTTGGACACCCCCTGGACATCCCACCACCTAGACCTCCCCATCACCCCCTAGGCATCTCACCCACCCCCTGGGCACCCTAACCCCTTGGAAAAACACCTCACCCCATGGACAACCCCCCAATCAACCTTGGACACCCCCTGGAAACCCCCTAGACACCACCACTACCTTGGACAACCCCCCACCCCTGGACACCCACACCCCTCGAAACAGCCTCCATCCCTAGATAGCCCCTACCCCTATGGAAAACCCCATCCCCCTAATCAACACAACCCCTAGACACCCCCGACCCCCTAGGATAGCCCAATCACCCCTTAGACACCACCCCCACCCCCTAGTCACCCCACCACTCTGGGAACCACCCCCACCCATACCCACTTGGACACCCCCAGCACACCTCCCACTCCCATGGACCACCCCCTCACTCCCTGGACACCGCACCCACCACTTGGACACCCCTACCCCCTTGGAATGCCCCCTCACCCCCCCTAGACACCACCCCCACCCCTTGGACACCCCCTGGACACCACCACCCCTTAGATATCCCCCACCCCCTGGACAACCCCCACCCCAGGACACACCCACCCCATAGACTCCCCCATCCCTCGGACACCCTTACCCCCTTGGACAGCCCACTCACCCCTGGACACCACCACCACACATGGACTACCCACCCCCTTAACGCCACCTACACCCCTTCCCCCTTGGACACCCCTAAACACACCACCCATAGATAGTCCCCCAACACCTGGACACCACCCCACCACTTTGTACACCACTTGGATAGCCCCCCACCCCTCTAGATAGCCCCCCCCCCCACTTGGACAGCCCCAAATCCTCTAGACAACCCCCCACCCCTGGACACCCCCACCCCTAGACACCCTTACCCCCATGGATAGCCCAATCACCCCCTAAGACACCACCCCCACCTACCTAGACACCCCTAACCCCTTGGATAACCCCCTCACCCCCTGGACACCACCCATTCCCCTTGGACACCCCCTGGACACCCCCACCCCCTTGGACAATGCCCACCCCCTGGACACCCCACCCCACTATACAACCCCCCACCCCATGACACCCCCACCCACTTAGACATCTCCACTCCCCCTTGGAATCCCCTTGTACATTTACACACACATGATAGAACACAAAAAAATCCTAAACATTCATGTTATCACTTCCATGGTATATTTTACTAAAAATGAATTTAGCATGGTATAAAAGAACACTATGAAACGTACCATGATAGAAAAAACAATGAAAGAAAAATAAAATCTCAATATATTAATTTTTATCATCATGAAAAAAAATGAAAATGAGCTATGTGAGAATTACTTGAGTTTTGTGAATCGACCTGATAGATCTGATGATAATAATGATGATGAATGATGTTGGAAAAACGAGGTTAGAGGGAAAAATTTTGAACAATCCTATCGATGTTTTCTAGGTGAGAGAGACGAGTCGCATGTCGCCCAATCAAAGAAAACAAAATTACTAAATACAGGGTACGATAAATCATTTGAAAGCTTTATCATGTCAGTTTTTTAATAACTGATGTGATAAAAAATATGTTTATAATATCAGTTATTTAATAACTGACTTAGAGAATTATTTATCATATCGGTTAATTTATAACCAACATTATATATTTCATGATACCCCATAGGTTATTTTTATAACTCATGTGACAAATTGTTGTGATTTTCTTTAACATGTTGGTTATTTTTTAACAACGTGATAAAGCGCCTAGATTCGATATTTCACATCGGTAATAAAATAATCGATGAGATAAAGAAAATATCAGTATTTTTTACATCATTTATAAAAATCCAATGTAAAAAATTGATTCTCATCAATTTATCAGATCGGTTATTGTATAACTTATGAGATAAATCTATTTATACAACTTTGAACGATGGTTATATAGAACTAACATGAAATATTCTTGCATGTAATGCATTTTTTACACTAGTGTCACCAATTATTTTTGTGTGATGATTATACAAACCAAGAAGGAATTTTATTATTATTATCAATAAAATTTATGGGGATTTATATAATATTTTTTGGAAATCTCTTTAGTGTGGTTACTATTTAAATATTACCAACACCGTAATATATTTTTCATCATTTGGTTTATTTAAGATGTTCATTATGTTGGACACCTATATTATTTTACCCTATGTTTATATTGTCCCTTTGACATATTATATCATGAATAAATTTATATTAATGGTATTATATATTTCACTAATATTATTATTTCATGGTACTTACAATTCAATCTTCCCCAAGTGTTATTATTTTCATGATATACTCTCATTCTTTATTGGGATTTTTGATGAATATGTCTCCAATGTTGAAATATTTTTATCTTCCTATAAAGAATAATCATGACATTACTAGTAATATTCTTATTTAATGAGAATATATTTTCTCATTCATTTTCCCCTCTTTATGTACTCATGTTTTCAAAAAAAACATTTTCATGAAAAGTCATATGTTCGATTGAAAAAATTTATTTCTTCCAAAACTATGTTCCCTAAAAAATGTTATCCAAAATATTTTAATTTTTATCTCACTCAAAAGGATATATTATTTGTCGAATTATTTAAAATATTTTTAATATCTTCCATTATAATATTTAATGGTTATTTTCCAATATAATTATTTAAAATGAAATTGTTTTAAAAATTCATTTTCAAAAAGAAAATTTTTTTCCTAAAAAGGATTTCAATTATGTTTTAATAGAATTTACATTCAAAAATTTTAATAATCGTTGTTCTTACCTACATACCAAGTTGGATATTTTTCAATGATAACATCCTCATATATTTATAGTATGGATTAATAATGTTTCAAATAGATTATTATGGAACTAGTTTCTTTTCATCAAGTTAACCATGTTTCATTGAAATTATTAACGAGCCCATTTGATTTACAAAATTTATTCATGTTTTAAATATATAAACATGAAAACAAATTTATTTTTAATTTTTTATCTGGTTATAAGATATTTTTTTTTGTTTTAGGATAGAATAACTATGTAATTAATTCATGTTGTCGTTCATTGATATTACTACATTAATATGGGGTGGCCTAGATAGCACTAGGTAAACCAGTTACATCTAGAAATGGGGTGACCAAAATAATATTAGTTAATACTATTATTGGTTAAAATGTGGTAGCCTGGATAGGGTCAGTTACGCTCATTACACCATATATTAGGGTGGCCCAAATAGAACCAGGAAATCCCATTATAACATAACATGGGGTGGCCTATACAACACCAAGTAATCCCATAATAGCTTTAAATATATATTTATATGGAGAGTGGTGAAATACATTGGGTAATGTTTATATTAGATGTCATATATTTGGTTATTCTAAATTAAATATTTTTATAAATGTGTTGTTACAAGTTTCTAATGAGGGGTTTAAGGGAATTATATGGGTTTATAATGTATATAAAAATATTGATTGATCTCATATGGCCAGAGATTATTGATTTTGATGACTCTTTCCTTTTCAAGGTTTATATATTTGACAATCCAAGTATTTATGGGAATGATTTGTTTTATGATATCTCATAAATTAATTTTTTTTCATCATAATATTAAATTGTTCTTATTATCATTGATGAAAATCAATTATAAATGTTGATGTTTACCCTTACTGAGCATCAAGATCACCCTTCAATTGTTATCCTCTTCTCTAGGTCAAAAATTATGGGATTGAATGAACTATTTCTATAATGGATTTCAAAATGATGATGTTGATGGCTTAATAAAATGTATGAAAATATTGTTTAAATGTGATACATGATCTTTTCAGGTCATATGATTTATTTATGTTAGATTTTTTTATAATAATTTGAAACTATAAAATTAAGAATTTCATGGGTAAGGAATTCATCCAATATTTTTTTAGGTTGTATATTTTTATTGGAAATATTAATTTCACATTCATTGGTTCCAATTCCAAAATTATAATTTTTATAAATGTATCACCAGATCTCAGAGTGTGGTTCTAGGTTATTAAAAAGAAAAAACCCCATTTTTTTGAAACATCGATCATAATATTCATAAAAATATTTATAATACCTTACATCCGAAATGAACATGTGGCTGAATTATACTATAATTATCTATATGATATAGTAATTTCTCAATTCTTCATAGCAGTATATAGGCATTCCAATCTTTTAAGCTATAATGGGAACACCCGACTCTATCTTGGTTCACCCAACAAATACATTATATAAGACTCTCATATGATATATAATGGGGTTCAAACATAATTTTTTTTAATCAGGATCACATGTTTTAAATATAATGTTTAATTACCAAATAAAATAATTTAGGCCTTTATACATTCAAAATAAAATCTTTGAAAAACTAATTTTAGACAATATGAGAACATATTTGGATATCAAAACCCACATATCATATAAAAATTTTCAATACCAAAATACCCAGATAAATGGAAATTTTGTTTTTATTTATATAACCTATCATTAGAATAATTAATATAGAATGTGAAAATTTCACATTGAGTGTTATCAAAGGATGTCATATTTGATGGAAAAATATTTTTAAAATGACATGGTAAATTTCAAGAAGAAAATATCAATTCTTGATCAAAATAAATTATTTATATAAATGAGAAAATATAAATGGATAAATTTTATTCGAAATTACCATTGTAAAATTATAAAAGAATATTCAATGAAAAGGCAATCTGAAATAGATGGAAATGAAAAAAAATTATATGTTAAATGAACATTCTATTTACACTTTCAGTAAATGTTAATAGGTATGTCATTTAGAAAATGAAAAATTGTTTCATTTAAATCCATTTTATAACATCAAAAACATGGATAAAAATCATTTTTAAAATAATATGATAATATTAATAATTTTTTTAATTTTCTTTGATAAATGTATTAGAAAAAATAATAATATCATTATTGGATACCTTAGATGATTATTTTTAAATAGACTCTCAAAAGGCAGTAGATATTTTTTAATTTTGATCCCCATGAAAGAATTAAAATAAAAAACATAAAATTCCTTGAAAACACAAACATTCATGATATATAATATATAAGTGTCTATATATATGACTAATATCTTAATATAGAAGCATAACCTCAAAATATGCCCCCAATGAAATGAAATTAAGATGATGTCTTGTACCTTGAGCCTGAATTATCATGTACTATCATTATTAATAAGAGAAATTATTATAAGTAAATTATTTACATTCATAAGATACTTTTTAAATTTTATTATTTATTTCATGTCACTTATTACCATTTCATATTTAATTATTCGATCTTTTATGATTACATTCAATGTTTTGAAGATATTCGGTTCAGAAGTACAAAATTAATTTTGTAAGTAGACTACTACCAAAGAGGTCACTATTGCATAATCTAGAGAATCATAATCATAGAATAATTATAAATTTTATACATCAAATATAATTTAAAATTCAAGGATTAAATTTGGATAAGAAAAATGAATTATGTAACAAAAATAGACACAGAAGGCCGTATATATGCATTCATTGCACTTCAATTTTTCAATGATCATTATATAAATCCAGAAAGTATTATTTTGTAATTAAATATTAATAATAATAACATAATTATTACATGAAACATTTAAATATACAAATAGAAATCATCCATGTGGTGAGGTGATGGAAAATAGATCACATTGATTTATGGAGGTGGTAGCCCACATATATGCGTGAATAATGTTATCATTTTACTATGTATGGAAATGTAAAAATATGTGTGTTTTATTGCCTTTATAGAATGAAATATAATTCATGAATGAAATATATATATATATATATATATATGTAACATAAATCCAAAATTATAACTAGTATTGGGATACATGGACGGAAAAACTATAACATAGGTTCTCGAGAAGGTAGTTTGTCGTTCACATGAATAATGGCTTTGTTTCCTATTTTATGGAAGAGGATATGGATATAGGTTACTCAAATAACCTAAAAATATAATATTATTTCTAAATTTATGTTTTATTTATATAATTATGTTTTAATAACATTTTACATTGATAGAGGGAGAAATAAACTAAAACATGAAGAAAAAACTATACATCTTCTTAGGGAAACCACCCTCGATTAACACCTCAATCCCTTTAAAAATAGTTATAAGCCTCAAAATATTATTTATAAAGAGGAGATAGATACTAGGAATCCATTTAGTTAGGTATTTCTTGAAAAGAAACATGATTTCAATTGATAAGTATTGAGAACAATAGACACTCTTTTATAAGAGAGGGGATGTGAACTATTAAAATTTTTAACAATATAAAATTAATATAAATTAAAATTAAATATAAAATGGCACCAGCTAGATTTATAATGAGTATTGGAAGAGGATTGTTAAATATAATAGAATAAAAAAAATTACATCTGTTTTTATTGTTTTTTATCCTTATATATTTGTTTTAACCTTTCGTTAACCCTTTTTAAACATACCGTGACTACAAAGATTATACTAATTAAGGGTCAAGATAGTTACTATAAATAAAAAATTGCCAATAATGTGACCATGGATGATATTATAAACCATATCTTATTCACATGGTGAAATTATTATTATAATTTAATTAAATTTAATAAAATATTCCTTTATCAAAAAATATCATTAATGTAAATTTTTTAGATATATTCATTACATTGACATTAAAAATATTATGAAAACACATATAATTTGAATGAACTATTTTAAAAAATACAAAAAACAACATTTTCTTTTAAATAAATTTTGGTCACATTAATATTCTCAAATTATATTACATTTAATATTTCTCAAATCATTTAATATATTTTTTCATTAATTAAAAAGTTACAAAATCTACATTATGAAAGAATATAAGGTTATTATTTCAACACTAAAAAATAAATATAAATTATAATGATGATGTTAAATATTTTTATTTTAAATTAATAATTATAACTGTGAATTTCCAATAGAATTATCTATCTTAAAAAAAATATTTTACAAAAATAGGACTCTGAGATTTTTTAATTTTCATTAAAGAAAATATTATAAAGGTAAAATACTCATTAAAATGGCCAAAGATACCATATAATTAAAAATAAGATGATAATGAGAGAAATTGAATCAACTAATAAGTTTACGTCTAGTATAAGGGTCAATTTATAGTTCTTCTCATTTTAATTTTAACTTTAATTACCCGATTTATACTTCATCATGGAAAAAAACTAATAAGGTATGATTCATATATATCAAAAATTAAATGTAAATATTTAATAAATTTATACCAACCAAATACAAATATAGAAATAATTTTTTAAAATAAAAAACATAGAATTCTCAGAAAATAATTAAAAATTATATCAGATAAAGGCACTAAAATTTAGTTTGTTTAAGTCATTTTTAAATATAAAATTATCTTATAATAAATTCAAGTATAAAATTAATCTCAAAAATGATAATTAGATTAATTTAAATAAAAAAATAAATTAAAAAATTTAAAAATAAACTAAAATATAATTTTAATTTTCAAATAATTTAAATGAAAATACAATTCTCAATATAATTGAGTATTTTTTTAATACTCACTGAAAAATCAAATTTTCAGAAAAAGTGCAAATTTTCATTAAAAGATCATTTTTATTTTTAAATTCAAAAAAGATATTTATTTAATAAAATATAATTTCTATAATGTTTAAAAAAATCCCAAAATAAATAAAAAATTATTTTTTAATAAAAAATATTTTCGAATATTATAATGACATTACTAACATAAAATATAGTTAATAATTTCCATTCCCACCAATTTAATGCCTATGGTGTAATGGTGACATATAAATAGTAGTAATATATCATCTTTTGTTTATTCCTAGTGTTGCACATATTTTAGATTATGGAATAGAATCACCTTTTTTAAAACTCAAGACATTACATCCCCCCTGCATTAATAAATTTAATAATAAAAAATTTAACTCAATTTGAAAAAATAGAGGTTTTACATTTCAAAACATCTTATTTGAAATTAACATCGAAAAAAGGGTCAACAAAACATCCTCTTAATATGGGAGAAAGGGAAGTACGATGCTCATGTGGAATAACACATAGATGGTTTCCAAGTAGTAAAAGATAAGTGGGAAGAGAAAACATTGATATAGAAGAAAAAATAACTTTTAACGATTGATATAAAGTAATAGAGAATATTTTCAGGAGAATGTTAACCACTATAAAACCGTAAAATTGTGATGGGTTAAAAGGACATATATTTCTATGTATGAAAATTAAACAGACAACATTTTGGATTCAAATTTGTTTCCCTAATGTTGAGTAATTCCATTTCCATCAAAGAAAATGGAATAGGGAAATGTACATAATTGACTTGTATAATTTCATCCTTTAAACAATAACAACCATAATATTGTCCCAAAACATTAATCACACCATTAATCATTAGTCCATAAAATGAAAATTCACTCTTCCTCAAATGCCCATTGTCACATGTTACCTTATGGATTACATGATATTATGGCTTGTCATAAGTTCTACCAACCATGTTCCTTGAGGTGATTTTCCACATAACCTATAGAACAGCTCCTCATATACCATAATATACGGAACTATAGTGGGTATATAGAATGAAACTGTTAGAATACTATACCCCCATATTAGTATACACAGTAAGAAGATAGTATCCAAGTGGAATACATATCAGAGTATATCGGGATAATTTATAAACAATATATAAATGATATAAAAAAGAGTTTGAACGACCATGTCATACATACAACCAACCACTGATTGGGCCAATTATAAAACATAATAAAATAGAAGAAACTACGAGAAGGCTCAATAACAACACCAATGCAAACACACTCAGTTAGTTGATTCCCTCTAAGAAAACCCAATCAAACAAAAAATTTAAATGAAGTTCTCAACAAAAAATCATCCCTTCAATAAACATGTGAGAGATTCGTTGGTACACAAGTGTAGTAGTATCGCATGTAGGGTGTGTGTAAAACTCAGTAGGCCATCAAAAAAGATGTCTATCAAAAATACCAGCCATTGTAAAAGTTAAATTAAAAAGGAATAAATGTAAATATATAGGTAAATAAAACAACATTCGTTATTCGAAAATGCTCATTTAATCAATTATATTCTATATTAAAAATGTTAAACATTTTCATCGAACCACCCCATCCATAGCTACTCATCTCATCCATATATCACAGAGGTCACTAATGGGAAATCATGGAGCCTCATTCCATGAATCCAAATTTGGTCTGGTACGTCAAATTTGAATATTTAGACTATTGGATCATCAGTTGGAAAACATGGAGCATCAGTCAGTGAATCCTATTAGGACTTGGAACTGCATATCTAACCATCCCAAATATTAGAGATAGGTCATAAGACACAGAGCATCTATATATGAATCAATATGGGACTCAAAAATCCATGTCCAACAATCCCATCTATGATATGGATTGCTAAGTCTATACCCTTGGGTTTAGGAAGGTATTCCCTTCCACTGAAAACTATCGTAAACTAGGGTTCCTGTATCTTCATTTTGGCCCACCTAAAACCATGGAGTGGAACATCATTACAACATCCAAGAACAACAAGTCATAGGTCAGAAAACATAGAGAATCAATCCATGAATCTAACAAGGATTCGATACTTCATAGACCACCATCCCAAGTTATTCCATTATCCGTTATGAAAATTATAATATCTATTAATATCGTTCCGACCAAATTTATAAAACCCATTACTTTTATTACATAAAAAATTAAATATTTAAAATATTTTATCCTTTACTCAAAACATATTTGTTAAATTTTTTCATACCATTGAACAATGAAACACTCTCTCTTTAGCAATTTCCTTTCACCTTCCCACTCACCAAATTTATCATCATGACATGGACCATTACATAAAAACATAGATCAAATAGAACCTAACCCCTTTTAAATACAAAAAAAACCAAAACCACCCATTTTCATTTACTATTTTGAATCAACCCATTAAAATATTTCTTCTTCCCCTTAAAATACAATCATGTCCCAAGAACATCACATTCCACGAAAAACATTTAATGATTCATCATATTCCTATTTCAAATTAATATTTTAAATAAATATTTCAATACATTTAAAATCACCTTGAGGTAAACACCTCAAATAAAAAAAAAATCATTCAAAAGATAAAATTCACCTTTAGCATCCTAAAATTAGGTCAATGATGAAAAAACTCATTGAAACCCATTTTAAATTCTCATAGGTATTTTCACTAAAACATTAAACATAAAACATTACACTAGAAATGGTTGGAACACCCCATGAGTGACCATTTGGTAAATTATCAATTTAGCATAGATCCAACAGGATCCATGGAAGGTTTAAGGTTTCAATATATGGCTCAGACTGATTTACTAAATTTTTTGGAAAAGAATAACGCACATGGTCTCTAAGGAAGATACCACAATTGAAATATTAAACAATTACAAGACTATGGGTATATATATTTGGGTATCTACATCATTTGATAATATTCCCAAAACATTTTCAATCATATATTTCATGTGAAGGACTTTCTAAGCAATTCATAATCCTCTCAACACTTATCTGAGCTTGTCAACATGACCCAAGATCTAGTATCACACCAAGAAATAAAAATTAATTAATCTATAAAATAAAATAAATTAATTAACCAAAAGCAGCGTGTGATAATTCTAAAAACCTTACTGGATACCCAGATCTTATTAAACCTCTATGAAACCATAATGATGGGTTTACAACATACTCCTCACACCATTCCCAGCTCATTCCCCTAAAATATATACCAAATAAAAAATTATTTAAATTTAAATGATTGGAAATACGTAAAAAAATTATTTTGTAACATACCACAACAATAAACATTATATTGAAGGGTAAAATCCATCATAGGATCTCCTCTACTCAATTCGATCAAAATTATAATTATATAAGATATTTTACTTCATGAACTCATTAAATTTTTAATGAATCACTAACTAGAGAACCGTAAAATTGTATATGATAATTAAGATATCGAAATGAGATCACCATAGGAAGAGAACTCACCAAAATTGTATAAGAATCATCATAAAAATACCCAAAAATCGATGGAGGGGGGTAGAAGGGAATGGGAGATCCCCCTAGTTCGTAGGACTAATAAATATGCTAGAAAGGGTGTGAAGTGGAATTAAAAACATGAGGGTGAATTTTCGTAAAATCCCCATTTTTTGTGAAACTTGGAGAGCTGAATGGTTTGACAGATCATGAGCCAACCATGAACTTGGTTCTATCCAAAACCATCATTCACATGGCTTGGCTACATGTTTCTCTAAAAACTATGCCATCAATGCACAACCATAATTTCCAATAACCCCAACCTATAGTTGTTTAGCTTCATGGTTTCAAAATCCAAGCACCAACTATGATTTCCAAACCATGTCCCCTATGATTCAAGGTGACTAATTTTTTTAAATAGTATGTGGTTCATTTATAATGCCTTAGATCCTCATATACCTCACATGATTACTCATTCAACATCATAGGATTTACCCCCAAACAGTTCAGTGACTATGAGACTAAAAAATGTTCAATTAAAAGCCTCCTGATCATCAAGGTGTTGCATTATTTCTTTTAAACCATCCCCAAAATATTGTGCAACCATTATATATAAATCCTTGAATCATGAAACATAATTAAATTTATATAAAACTAAATGAAATACTATGGATAACTATTAAACTAAATTAATAATATCCGAAAACCCCTTGGATATATTACAACTCTCGGAAATCCATTCTATATCATAATTCATTATTTGATCCATCCAGTAATGACAAAATATGAACTTCATTAGATTTTTTCAATCCGTATAGTTATGGGATCATACGACCTCCACAAAATAACACCCAAACTATTCATTAATCTATGGTGGTTATCCATCTATACCAACAAACCTATGTTAGTCACTAGATTTAAACCAATATCCATATCTTACCTCCAATTGCTCGAAACACTACCAAGGAACAACCTCCGACTGAAGTACTTTAATCGGTCAACAACACATTCTAACACCTCTTATTAAACCAAAACACCGCAATGGAATTTCCCCAATACCATCCAATAAAAATATATATTATCACATAACTCATGCAACCATAAGATATTGTTCTCCCTACCATAATATTTTTATCATAATGACCAAATTATAATAATTATCACTCTTTCAATTATGGAAAGCCCACTCAAACCTGAAATCCCCCCATCATTCCAAAAATGACACAATGAACATATCATGAAAACATTCATTCCCACATGGTTCACCATACCGAGTCACACTATCCTCACAAGACTCTTCAAAAAATAACTTGCTCCAACTATTAATCTCTCTCCTTCTCATCTTATCACTATACACTTATAATTCTTGGCATTCTACAAACACCACAAAAAACCCACTACTGTCTTAACCTGAACACCATTCCAAAACTACCTCAATTTCTATCCCAATGTTGTACATGATCATATATCCCTGCTAATATTCCATTAACATTCCCCAAAAAAATTAATCATGCCCATATATGGATATCCATTAGAATCACAATGCTACCACATCCAATTTAAAACACCGATATATCATTCATCTCACAGGTTATATCAACACAACTAATACATAAATCCCCATAATAGGATCTTAATTATCACCAAATCACTCAAAAATCTCAATTATTTCAACACACATCCATATACTATTATCAAAAAAAAAATTGACGTGGCCATATCGCCCCCACTAGATTGAAAAAAATAACAAAAATTATCAACCATTACTAGAATAAAAGAAAAGAACTAAAGGTATTCACTGGGATATTGTCCATCCAGATAACCTTATCCACAAATATTATATGGTTCACTTCCCACTATATGAACCCACATTCCTCTTTCAATTAGAATAAACTTATAGAGGAACCATGTCTATCCATAATTCATTAGGGTAGTAAAGTGAATATCTATTTCATTAATAGTGTAATGAAATTGATGTTATTGAATTTTGTATGATCCATGCAACTATGAGCACAACAAGATATCATCGACTAACAACACCACAACCCATGTATTTATGATGTCATCTAAAATGTAAGGGATATAAAAAATGAACCAAACAAACATGGAATACCCTCACATAGGAATATCATCACATCTACTTAATTAACCCACCTACTCAGAGATACTATCCCGTACCATAACCTTCCACATACACTTTCATAAAGTCTGATCCACAGACCAAACAACAACGTAGATAACCACTGACCTTTGCTTCAATGATCCCATATAAACATAGAAGTGACGAATCCATGTGTATCACAAAAATATAATATATTTACAAACATACATATTCATGTATCAAGATACATCCTATACCCCACATGTAACACCGAGGAAATATAGGGTATGAATATTGTATTCGAAGGCTTATATAACACAAAACCCCAAGAACATAAGGGAATATTATTTCCAAAGTATATATAATATATTATATATTTCAAATAAATTAAATGTGTTTTATAGATTTCAATAGATGTGACACTCATATTGTATACATCATATACGACAATGAGTTTCTTTAATGACTAATGTTACATTGCAGGTAGACTTTTACTAAACAATAAAATATTAGGAAAACATCATTTTTAATATAATAACATATAACAAAGATTTTAAATTATATTTTATGAATATTATTAATCAAGTTATAAAATTATGTGGTTTTAAAAAATATAAAACGAATTTATTAGTTAAAAATTAATTAGAAATTAAAACATGAACTAATTAAATAAAACATGATTGTTTTTTTAGAAAGATATTCTTATGCTCAAAAAGCTATTTTATCCAATTTAATTAAAATTATTATTTTATATTAATGTAATATATATTATATATTAATTCAAATATTATTTATATTACTCCTATAGATCCTACAGACCTAAGATATGAAATACCCCAATTTTATGCATAAAAAACTTTATTTTTATTAAGGCAGATTTACCTACTTTTAATGGAAAACATATTTTAAATCATTTTTTTAACTATTACTAAATTTATACTTATAAATAAAATTTATATTTTAAATATAATCATAAAAATTTGGTTATGGTGATTTATTTGGTTTTCTTCTATAATGTTTTATTTTTTAATGAATTATAAAAAATACAGAATTTTAATTGAAAACTATTATTCATCTAATTTATTTATAAGGTAAAAAAATATTTTAAAATTACTGAAGATTAAGTAGGTAATTATTATTTTTATTAGTTAATAAATTTTATGTCATTATAATAAATTTCACTATGGAATTGAATATAAAAAAATACTAAACTTTTGAATGTTTTTTTACTTTGAAAACCTAAAGTATTGTCACATCTATGGGATTAATTTTAAATTAATTTATGAAAATTAAATTATTATAATATTAAAAAATAGATTATATATTTTGAATAGATATAATTTATAATTTATAACATGGAAAACTTAATTTTTTTCTTAAAATATATTTGAATGTAACGACAATTAATTACAATGATTATGGGGAATTTACATTTTACAGTGGACTAAACCATATACTTAAGGGATGAAATGACAAAGAAACATTTATAAAATCCATTAGATGGAAATATTTTTACCCTATACATAATTATCTTGATGTTTTACCATTATTGAATCCATATTTATTGTATAACATGTATGATAAATTTCTTTCCCAAAATTTATAACTGTGTCACTCGTCATCCACTATTAATGGTTATCCACTCATCCTACTTCCATAAACCTATAAATACACTTTTTCTAAACAAATATCATCCCAAATATATTCTCAAAATACCTCCCCACATCCTATCCGGATACCCTTTGGAAGAAATCCATCTATTGAATCCCATTGGGGATAACCATAAGGAGTTACAGAAATAAGTGGTAAAATCATTCCTCAATCTATTAGGTTATATTCTAATTCTCCACATCCTTAAATTTACTAATTAAATGATTATATAAAAACACTATTATCATAAATAAACTGATATTTCTTTATTCTCCATGTTAAACCTACACTTACAAACACTTCCATCTAATATGTAACAAATGAACTAGTTCTGTGTACGATGAATTATCACCTCACGAAATGAGGTTGTTTGTTTTTTCTTTAGAACATTTCATGGTTGAGAATTATTATTGAAAAAAATGTATATATGATATATATGATAAATATTTTGTGTTTATTATTCATTAATTATTTTATAACACATACTCTTATACATTAATTTTCTATTAATATGACGAACTTTTTTGTGGAATTTTGGACTATCGCCTACTAAAATCGATGTGGTTGGATCACACAATACATTGAATGTATAAAGGTTTCTTTCAATATAACTAAGTAACATATATGATATATATATTATAATTTAATTATAATATATATATATATATATATCATATACTTGTTATTTTATTGTAAAATAAATAAATAAAAGTTTCGTTAATGTATATGCATGACCTACCATCTCCGTGAATGGTTAATTTCAATTATTATCTCCAAATATTATGTAATATGATAAATAGATACATACTGAATATATATGATATTAAAATAATGATTTTAATTCTAGATATGATTCAACCATGATCTAATTATTAGTAATAGCATGTAACATGTCAACACATAGTAGAGTAGACTATTAAATTACCACACAAAATAGTGAAAATAAGGAAATATTGTTATCAAATAGGTAATAAGATATTATAAGAAGATGATGTATGTTAGCATAAACATGAAAATAATACTAGTGTAAAATACTATCATATATCAATGAATTATTATTGATTATAAAGACCATAGAAAACGTAGTATGAGGTATGCAATTTCATATTAATTTACTTTTCATTGAGACTTATTTGCTCTTATGAACGTAGTTTATTTTATATGATCTATATACTAATCTTTTAAAGGTTATATCCTGAATATATTTATTCTCATGATATTACATGTTTCATTTAATGGTATTAAAATGTTTTAATGTGGTGTTAAAAACATTTAAATGTTTATAGATTATTCTAATCGAGAACATTTTTAATTCATATCATTGCAATATCACTTATTTTGTGATTGTTATAATTATATTGAATCAATCATTTTATTTTTTGCAACCAAATTTCTTATATACGGTGTAAATATTAACACTTTTCTATATAATATCATGATTCTTTTATTCTTCATGTTAATTATAATTTGAATATGAATTATTTCATCTAAGGATATTTTAATTAAATGTTATCAATAGAGAAAGAATTTAAAAACCCAGTTCCTTTTCATTAGTTTATAATAATTCCTGATTATAATTAATTTTCTATGATTATTTTTGTATTGAGTTTTAATATCTATTGATATATTTCATGTTCTATTTTTTTATTAGAATTTGATAAACATTATATATACATTGGTCGATTATCACTTCAATATTATGGTCTTATCAAGGGTTTACATCACAATCCCTTTTTCATCAAGATTTTTTCAAACACGAATTTACCTCAGAGGATATTATTTTATAATTTTTAAATAAAACCTTAATATTTATTCTATTATGGTTATTCCTTCTCTTTTTCACGTAATTTTAAAACCTTCCATCTTTCGGTCAAGAAATGTTTCATAAAATGTTACTAAGAACACCTAACTTCATTATGTCTTTAGTCGGAGAAAATATTTTTCTTACAAGAACTCTATTATATATTTTTTTTTCAAAAACGTTTTTTACCATTCCATCGTGATTAATTAAATATATTATTACACTTTTGGTCTTTTAATGATGTTTTAAAAGAATATTACTTTATCTATTAGAACAAGGAATCCTTCTAAAGTTTTTACCATACAAAATTAACATTCATTATAATATGTAAGTCATGTATATATTTACCCAAAATCATTTCATTGAATATATATTTGCAAGTATAAAAGTTATCATTTTAATAAAATTGTTTTTTTGAAAGAAATTCAAATAAAAATATTTTCAAAATGTTTTCCAAAATAAAAAAGAAAATTTTCTTCATAAATGTATTTAAAATAACTATTAATAATATTTCCATTCATAAATAAAAAATCCATTTTTTATACTCCACATTTTATATGTTGTAATGATACTATCCTTATTCTTCTTCTAGATTGTTCATGATTGATTTGTAAAAGTTTAGTATTCACATTCACTTATTTAATTCATTTGTTAAAGCCAAATGATTATTAAATTTTATATTATACTTAGTCATTTAATTTAAATTAAATATATATATCATTTTTCATAGATATTATTTTTTCAAAAACCAAACACCATTTTTATTCGGTGTTGACATTGAATTTTATTTGATTATTTTGGTAAATATTGATGAATATGTAGCCTATATTCATTACCAATTTTTGATAAGGAATATTATTTACTTTTATTATTTAATATGAGGAATGTTTTATACTATAAATGATAGGTGGGGCTCCAACAGTACATAAACCCTCGCTGCATCGATAGGTTTTCATTAGAAAAATTATAGGCTCAAATTAAACGAGTTTATACTTGTAGTTTTAAATCATCTTGGTAATAGTCTTGATGTTATAGGTTTTCATTTTGATTTGACATGGAGAATAATAGTTATGATTTTAAATCATTAAGTTTTATTTATTATTCATCCATGAGGTCTAACATCAACATATCTATGAATATAATTAATTTTTAGTTCGTTGATTAAATGGTAACTATTTTATTATCCTACCTTTCCATATTTTTTCCTTATTTAGGTATTTCAATGGAATGTGGTCCCATTTATTTACCTTTCCATTTGATTATTCTAATTAGATTGTTATTGATTCCATTGTATTTTCCCTTACATATCATTTGAGTTGAACTTTATTATATTTCCTTTAACAATTAACTCATGGATTATAGAAATAATTTTATTCAAGGATGTTCTATATAGAATAATGTTATTATCCTCAAACTAATTATATGAAGAAAAGTATGTTTTACATAGTGTATTCATTTGTAATACAATTCTTATGTATGTATCTGGTTCAGTAATACTATTAAACTATTCAATCTAGTAGGGTTTGATTAATTGTAATCATGCCAATGTAATGGTAGTAGACACTCACTCCTGGAATTCTGGGGTTGGGTCTCAATAGTTGGTATCATAAAAATTATGTAGAATAATTGGGAACATGATTTACAAAAACACTGATTAGATAAAATAGAAACAAGGTTGAATTTCAGTATAATTATCGAAGAATACCCTATAATTTTAGTACAGTAGAGATTTTGTTGGTCTACCTAGTAATACAACCATGTCTAGACACTTCTAGTGGATGTGATTATGGAATATATGAAACTATGTGTAATCACTCTAACAAGTTTCACTGGGCCTGAATCGGTATAACATGGTACACAACAATGGGCCTTATTATTCACCTATGTTTACACTCCTCGAAGATATGTCGAGGATACTTCACATTCTATTTAAAAACATTTCTGAAGGATTTTTTTTGTGAATAACCATGGCTAAACCAAGGGTATGTTAGATTGAAGATAAGGTGACATGATTTAGAAATTGTAAAAATTGTATTATAGATAAACCCAAGTTCAAGGAACGGTCTATAAAGAAAAAACCGAATAAAGTATTTACGTATTGGGGTTGTTTTGAAATCCTTAGTTAAAAGGATATTTTGTTATTAAACATATTTCATGTATGTCAATCAAATATATTTTGTAAAATATATTAATATTCTTTCAAAAAAGTAAAACATGGAAGTTGAGTAAAAAATAATCATAATGACAATGGAAGAGGGACTTGAACCCCTGACTGAAGGACAATAGGGTTTTAATGAGAACCACTTATATATGAAATCTCAAATTTAGAATTTCAATTTTGGTTAGAATATTTGAAAAATAAGTATTAATGATTAACTGATAGTTTTTCTTTTAATTGTTTTATTAATATAATGTCCATTTTAGATTGGAAAAAATATTTAGATGCATATGTAATGACTATTTAGCCTTTTATATGCCTTGCAACCAGTTAAATGTTTATTTTAATCCTTTAGAAAACAAATTTCAATTATTGATACTCAATTGTTTATGTAAGCGATGAATTAGAATCTGATCTAAGCACAACCAAAATAATGAAATATTCATATTAAATTAATGTATCATTATTTCATTATGTTCTTAGGTAGTAACTAAATTTATTTACATCAGGAAAATAATTTTAAAAATATGTTTTCCAAATACCATAATTTTAGATGAACCCATGGTCTTCTAAATAATCATAGTTTTATGGCCTCGAGGCCCTCAACATCCTATTGATCAATTACAGGATTGTTATTGATGACCTCAATCCCTTCGTAAAAATATTTATTATTTTCCTTCATTTACTTATCACTACTTTCCACTTATTATCATCTACTTAGAGGCTTAGTTATATGTTATTACATGTGACCATTGTACATCACATTATCTATTTTCCGTAATATTTATTACAGTCCCTTATGAAGATGTGGTATTTCAACATTGGAAAAAATAAAAAATATATATTTCCCATATAATTATTAAATTGGAAATACACAATTTAATTATGGTTGGGGGAATGTAATGCCCTAAAAATTTAAAATAAGAACATTGTATTTAATAGCGTGTATGGAAGAAAGAACCTAGTGCGTAATGAAATATAATGTAATATCCTAGGTAAATAAAGAATAATACATTTTCATATTTATTAATATTTTCATATAAAATATTAATTATACTTTAAAGGGGTTTCTATGTTTGATAGCGTACTCGATACGCAACAACGACTTTCATTGAAATCTTACGTTGCACACTAAAAATATAATTAAATTATTTTAAATGGTCATTAGTACGCAGCCTTTGTATTGTTGGGAATGAATAGAAATAACTAAAATATTGTTATATATATATTTTAAATGTTTTTAAATTTATCCAATAAAAGATAAAGGATTAAAATAAGAAAAGAATTCAATTTTAGGCATAGATACTCTAATATTCACTAAAAGGTCAAATTATCTCCTTTTCATGGGGATCCCTCTTTAAATATAGTTTTGGTCACTCTTATACATTATATTAGACCAAATAAAATTCCTCATTATAATTGGGAAATCAAAATTTACTTTGTGTAAATTTTTTGTATTTTTCCGATAAAGTTCTTTTTTTAATGAATAGTGAAAAATGTTGTATTTTAATTCAAAACCTCTTTTTAATCTAATTTATTTATACGATTAGATTATATTTTTAATTGGTTTTAAAGTTAAATTGGAATAGATTTTTACCATTTAATCCAATGGTGGTCATTGGAATTAATTTTACCTTGAAATTGGACTTAAACTAGTGCCAATCTTTTGATATATATTGTTTCATAAAAACACGCTATTTGTTTTGACAATGGGAATTAATTATTAAATTAATTAATGAATCTTATACGTTTTGAATTTTTTAAAATATTTATTATTTTTGAATTCTGAATATCAAATATATCATTGGGTGAACTTTTTGTATTTTTCTAAAAAACTTCAATTTTTGATGAATAGTGAAACCACTAAGTGGTAGTTAAAGAACTGATTTTTCATTTAAATGAAACTTTACCCCATTTTTTAATTTAATTTCAAAAATCAAACATACATGGTTTTCATTAGTATGTAAATTTTGTTTCAAAGGGATAAAAATAATTTTTTGGTGAAAAGTAACATTTTTTTATTAATCGTGATTAGAGGTAATTTGTGTAATTTAATGTAAAAATAATGTTATAATAATATGAAATTACCTTGACACAGGTCCTACCCTTATTGGATGTGTCATGGCCGAAAAAGACAATCCATGGGTCATCTTGGGGACCCCATGGAGCCACATGGGTAAGAAAATGACATTAATAACTTTTTATTTAATGTTAAAATAATAATGTCACAAACACGTATTGTTTTACTAAAACAATTTTTACATGGGGTTATACAAGTCAAATTTATGACTATAAATATTCATTAGAAAGGTAAAAATATTTCCTACATCATGATTGTTTTTAATTTTTAGACATTTAATAAATTAAGTTATTTATGACACCGTGATGATGCAGCGATTGCCTCATTAATTAACAGTTTAAATAAAATGACAAGATAATGTTAAATCTAAGACATAACCTTGTAAAAAACATGTTGGATGGGTGGATTTAGAACTTTTATCACCTTATTATCAAAAAATATAATTTTGGGATTTTTAAAATCTGAAAATCATTATATAATAAAGTAACATTTCTTGACTTTCCAAGAGTTCCTCTCCTCCCTCTTATAAAAGGCCCCCACCTCTACCACCTTACCCACAAATCTCAAGCCATTGGATCGGCCAACCTGTGCTCATTTTATCTCTCCACATACCTCTTTTCATCCTAGAAGCCTTACCTTAGGCAGAAAGCTCTTCAAGAAACCCTTTGGTTCAAACCCAGAGGAGATACTTGATTTAAAGACTCTATTCATCAGATCAATGAAGATTGTATGGTCATTAGTAAAAGCAAATGGAATCACTATAAATTCATAGTGTCCATACCTTGTACGGAAATCCATCATTTGTATATCCTCCCTTTTGACCCTTAATTGATGATACCCTGAACGAAGATCAATCTTGGAAAAGTATTGAGCTCCGCAAAGTTGGTCAAATAAGTCATCAATGCGCGGGAGAGGATATTTGTTCTTGATAGTGATCTTGTTATGTTCTCGATAATCAATGCAGAGTCTCATTGATCCATCTTTCTTCATAACAAATAGAACTGGTGCTCCCCAAGGTGACATAGTAGGGCGTATGAATCCTTTATCAATATTTTCTTGGAGTTTCTTCTTCAATTCCTGCAACTCAATTGGGGTCATTCTATAAGGTGTCTTTGAAATATGAAAAGCATCTGGTATGAGTTATATTGAAAACTCAACTTCACGATTTAGTGGAAGACCCTGAAATTCCTCTGGAAAGACATCGTCAAATTCCCATACAATGGGCATGTTCTTAATCGTGAGTTTCCCTCCAACCATTTTAGATAAATAACCTCCATTTATTGGAATCAAGACCCATAAGATGGATGAAATTTCCACTGGAAGGTTATGTTTATCCTTGCATTGATAGACGATCATAGATTGATCTGGAATATGAAATGTGACTTCCCTTATTTGGAAATTGATATGAGATCCATATAGAGAAAGCCAATCCATGCCAAGAATCACATCAACTTACACTATAGGAAGTATCACATGATTTGCAGGAATCACTTTCCCACAAACATCAATCGGATAGGAATTATATTCTTTTGATGCAACTATTGTTCCATTAGATGTTGTAACAGCTAAATCAAAATCTAATTGTTGAGGTAATATAGTGATACCCTTAGAAAATTCTTCAGAAATAAAAGAGTGGGTGGATCCAAAATCAAATAAAACATTTTCTACTTTAGAGTGGATGGTAAGTGAACCATTTCACCACATTGTTATCGTCCTCCACATCGCTGATATAAATTTCATGTGAATTTCCTTTGTCTTTAGTCTTAAGAGTTTGTTGACGTTGATCATCATCAAAAACCCTTGTATTAGGGCATTGATTGGAATAATGCCCCATTACCATGCACTTGTAACATTGAAGTGTAGTAGGTGCACTCTGTGTAGCCTTTTCTTTGTTCGCACCACTAGACATCTTCTTCCCAGCATTGTGGCATTAAAATTCCCGATGACCACCCTTTCCACATTTGAAACATTTACTTTTCCCATTAAGACAACTCCCTCCATGTTTCTTTCCACACTTTGAGCATTAGGGAAAACTCATCTTCATTTCAGTGTGCTCTTTAGATTTTCCTTTGAATTCCATTTTCCTCTTCTTATCAAACCCATATGACTGATGGGTTACTCCAATCTCCATCTCAACCTTGAGAGCACTTCGATAATTTCCTCATAGCTATTGAAGTCCCTTATGTCTAACTCCCTTCGAAGACTTGGTTTTAAGCCACTAAATAATCAATCGATCTTACTCTCAGGTTGGATAATAATACTAGAAGCGTACCTTTCAAGTCTTGGTAAATTTTCTTCATAGGTACCAACAGATTCATCATCCTTTTTCTTTAGTTTCAAGAAACTCATTCTCCATATTTGTTCGAATAATACCAGGGAAGTACTTATTGAAAAATAAGTTATTGAACTCATCCCATTTCATGGATTCAATTTCATCCCTTTGCCTCGAATTCTTGATAAGATTCCACCATTGATCAGCATCTCCTACCAAACGATACACTGCTAAGATGTCTTTATCATGTTCAGAACATTGAAGAACTGAAAATATCTTTTCAGTGGTACAGATCCATTGTTCAGTCACTAATGGATCAGAAGACCCGCGGAATGATGGTGGACACTTCCTCCTAAAGGCTTCAATAGAATGGTACTCCTTCCTTTTCTCGTTTGGATGTCCTGCATGATTCATATCTTGAGAAAGTTTTGTGATCATGGATAAAAGATTTTGCATTCCAGCTCCCATAACGTTTGGTTTCTCAGGGGGACAATCATTTCATTGTCCATGGAATTCCCCATTAACATAGTTCCTTTGTGTTCCAGCCATTGACTAAAACCAAGAAGAATAGTGTGAGCAACACTAATTATAATAGTAAAACCATATAATCAAGAATAAAATGTCACACTTAATATCTTATCATAGGTTGTTCATGGCCATTTCTAAAACACTAAGATTGTGTTCTATGCTTAGACTTATAGTTAGGGTTCTTACTAAGGATTTCACATCCTATTTTCCAAAGCTTTACTATACCTTTCCTCTGATACCAACTATAACGAACATAATTTACATACATGGTTATTACATACACTTATTACAACATATAACAAAACCATGAAAGATCTGTATAGGTATAGTGTCTTTAGAAACTAAGAGACATAAACAACTAGTTCATAAAGTATCTACATTGTCTCTCATTTATTTCATCATATCTAGAGTCCCTTTTGGCATATCCTACTTAATAACATTCTTCCTGACCTGGGGAAAGAAAACATACAAAAGGGTGATCTCAAATGATTAGTAAGGGTAAACAAATGAAATATCAATCACATCATATTCATAAGAACATAACATTTAGGAAATCTTAACCTGCAAAAGAGATCATAATTTCATAACATGGGATAAATCATAGTAGTGAAATTTAATCCCAATAATCATAACATAAAACATGAAACTTTGTCGAATACACACATAATCATAGAGAATAATTTCATAGTAGTCATGATTCATATCCATGACTATCTTAGAGGACAAAGTCCATTTCTGAACTGAGTTCACTCCTCGTTTCAGTCCTATTTCACTGAACCAGTTTAACCTGCCATTCCAACCATGTCTATCTCATTAGACATAAATTTTTACCCAATGAATTGGAGGGAGATATAGGTCCCACCCATCTCATACTTATACCATTATTATGTATGCCACAAAATCAAAAAAATCATTCATCATTTCATACCAAATGTAATAAAAATGGGATTCTTAAACATCGTTACATCGTAAAATAATTCATATAAGATAATAGAATTCAAAAAAATAATTCCATCACAAAATAATCAAATCAATGTAATAATAGGTATAGAAATAGAACCCTATATTATCTTATATGGAATATAATTTTGATAAAACACTTGAACTTCATTCTTTAGGAAAATATCCTTTCTACTTCAAAAACATTTTTCCTTTCTTAACATTTCATACAATTTTAAACTAAAAAAATTTGACTAAAAATAAACATGAAATATTTTAAAGGAAGCATCTTGGAAATAATTTTTTAAAAATACATTCAAGCCGTATAAGTCAAAAAAACATTCTTCTCACACTTATGTTAGAAAAGTCAAGAAGTACCTCATACGAAAAAATACAAAAGATTCCTTTCATATCATTTACTAAAAACTACCCGAAGGGTAAAATAGAATTTAAACAATTATAGGAGGATATAAAAAATATTAAATATTTAGGAAACATGGATGTGGATGATAAATATTCCCCAGTAAATTATTAAGTATAAACAATCTCAAATAAAAATTGAGATTGAGAGATTGTCCCTTACCTTAGGTCCGATTTGCATCGTAAGTGTCCGAACCTCCTGTATAATGATTTAAATAATGTTATTGAATTATTACAGAATCATAATTATTTTTATGATATCATATATGGTCATATTCATAGCTTATTTTTACTAATATTTCATTGTTACTTGTTATTCATGTGTTTATTGCTTTTTGTTCTTATGCGTGTTTTGTGGAATAAATTCTTATTCTTCCTTTTAGGTTATTGATACCTCATTTCCAGAATGGTATTAGTGTAATATATATCATGTTCATTCATTCAATTCATTTATATAATCATTATTCAATGAAGATCATGTAGAAGGATTCGCATCACATCATGGAGACGGTATTCCTTACGTATGCACGAGCGATGATATCATTCCCATAATCATGGAAATGTATTAGAGTGTATGTATACTATTTCAGAACCAATAACACTTTACAATAATCATATATAGTTATTTATTTACACCATTATACCCATCCAAGTATGGTAGTGGTGGAAAATAGATTACACCACGGCATGGAGACGGTGTTCAGTACGTAGGCAGGCTTGGTAATTTCATTTTCCGTAGGATGGATAGATGGTGAAATAGGGTTGTTTCATACTTATAATAACATATCATTACATGAGTGATAATGATGTTATTACTTCATAATGAAACAACTAAATAAGAAGAATTGGAACAAGAAATAAAGTTGAATGAATTGGTAACAGATATTACCTCTTCTTTGAAGCGCCTCTTTGAGACCTCCATTTAGGGAACCCAAATTAGTCTTTGAAGAAGACCATGACCTCTAGGATGTTTCTAGGGAAGTGGAGAAGAGAATTTGGCAGGGGTTGGCCGAGCATGAAGGCTCAATGTGGTGTGAGGAAAGGAGGGAGGAGGTGCTCTTTTATAAGGAAGGAGACGGGTACCTTTGGAAAAACTAAAAATATTATTTTATTATAATGTCATATTCGGTTTTTTATAGCTCCAAATTGATTTATTTAGAAGCTAAGGTAGGGATGGGTCAAAATAATCTCATCCAATTGATCTTATAAAATTTTAGGGTTCTATTTTAACCTTATCACTTAGATTTAACTTTAAGTAAAATAATTTTACTTTTACTGTGTCTTTTTGTTTTCTTACACTATAAAGTTAATAAAATTACCATAACAAGACAATAGAACCCCAAGTTGTTTATTATTAATATATATACCTTATCTAAGTCATTTGGGAGATCCTTATCTTTTTAGAAATAAAATAACAATTAATAATATAATATTTTTTTAAAAAACTATTTTATGTCAATTTTGACACTATTTGGTAATTGATTTTTTGTGAAAATCATAACAGAAATATTAGTTCAAACAATGTTAATTAAATCAATAATAACATGTCATATTAACCTATAAAATTATATTAATTCATAAAATGTATCAAATTACATTTATTTGGGTATTTATAAAATCAATTATGTCAATATTTCATTAATAAGATAATTACTGCATCATCATTGTGTCATAAATAAATTAAATTATATAATGTCTAAAAATTACAAATAAAATATCATTTTGTAGGAAATCTTTTTATATTTCTTATTAATATTTATAGTCGAATACATCTTATGTATAACCCTATATTAAAAATGATTTAGTTATTAAACTTTGATTTTAACTATTTAAACACTTCTTTAAATAAATTAATATTAAATGTCCTAATCTTTTCCATGTGGGACTAAATGGTCATATTTTATTCCTAATGTTGTTTTTGGTCGAATTAATCTTATCAAATAAGATTAGGACATGTGTTAGGGTAATAATAATATCATTTTCACCAATAATTTCCCTATTTACTTTTAACCATGGTAAATAAAAGTAAAAAGTTACTATTCAACAAAAATTATTTTCATCTAATTGAACCACATTTTACTTACTGGAATCAACCGTGTGTCTCGGATTTTTGAAATTCCAATCACAAAAGTGATAAAATTACGTTTTATATAAATTTGCAAATTTTCCTAGGAGGTGGGTAAAAGACAGTGAAAAGTTCAATAAAATATTTATATATATAAAATTATTATAAAATGACTCAAATGAATTGTATTGAACATATATAGGTTTTATGTATTAATTTTGACCTAAAACAAATTTAAATAAAATAAATAATTTTTTAAATAAAAAGTCGGTTTTTAAATAGTAACCAAGTGTTTTCACTATTCATCAAAAATTGAAGGTTTTCAGAAAAATAACAAAATTTCACCCTAGGCAAATTTCGATATTCCGAATCCAAAAATGAAGTCCATTTTGAAAGATAAAATTTAAAAAAGTTAAAAAAGTGGTTGTTACTATTAATAACATCTAGTTTTAATAATATTTAAATAGCATATTGTTGTTTAGTGAAACTCAGTATTGCTTACGACGCAAGCTATCGAGGAAGGTCGCGATTGCGTGTAATGCAAGCCAAGATAGTGTAGTGTGTAGTTAAAGATCCCTTTGATGATTTACATAACATAATAACAAAATATTTCTCATAAAATTCTCGGGTGATACATAAATTTCTTCAACAAACCCTTTTGGTTCAAACCAAGAGGAGTTACATGATTTAAAGGTAATGTCTTCACTTGTTTTCTTTTGTTTTATTTTGCCTCTCCAATCCCATGAACTCTTTTTATTAATTTTTTTGTAACAAAAACAGTACCTTAAATATACTATGATTTTTTTATGAGAACGATTTGATTTACACTTACACACACCTCAATCTAATGGTTAAAGAACATACTTTTTCTATGGTGGCTGAATTTCTGCCTCATGAAACGATGATTGTTCATTATTCGTTTAACACATTTAATGGTGGACACTAAGATTTAACTCTATTTATATATGATATATATTATTTTTATGCTTTCATTATGCTTCTATATTTTTTTTATGGCATACCATTATGGTTTCCATTATGGGTAAACGTGATAATTTCATTTTAGGTAGTGCGGACTACCGCCCCCTAAACGTGATTTAATTAGTTAATGACATATATGGGATGTATAAATGATAGAGTTAATGATATTATATATTATATTATACTTTAATTATAATATACCTTTATATCGTTATGATTTCACTCCATTAAATATGAAATAGAAATGAAGGTAGCATTCATGCTTACGTACGGCTTACCGTCTCAATGAACTGTGCATTTCATTTCTAACCTCTAAATGTTATATAATATTATAAATACATTTATATGCTCGATATATATTATATATATGATATCCAAATCATGAATATCATTCTGGATATAATGATCATTTTACCACATGAACCACATGTAATTGTAAGAAGTCCATTTTTTGACTTATGTACCAAATATCGACAAAATGAACTTTATTAACTTAAATTATTACAAAATGTTTATAACATGTCAGTAATTTAAATAAGAGGAACAATAAACTTGAAAAATGTTCTTAAGCAAGTAGAAATTAACTTTAGTTTATTATTCGGGAGATTAAAGAGCAATCGAGCCAAGTCGGACACTAGGTAAGGGAATTCGTATCAATCTCCTTTCATTGAGGCATATTTTGTTCTAATACAATAATTTATTTTATAAACTGTATAAAACACCTTTGACTTTTCATTTAATTCCAAAGAAATATTTTTCTACAAAGAATTTTACTAAACGAAAAAAAGGAATGTTTATTTTACCGTACGCGGTGACAACGACCTTTTCTGCCGCCGCGAGTATTATTTAGTCTTCGGATTCCTCAAAAAGATGTAATTCTTTTAAAATGAAATAAATAACATATACTATTTAATGTATTTTGGTATTGAAAATGGTTTTTATAATTGATTTTTTATGTCAATATATAAAAGTGATATATTGTGATCGAAATATGGAAATGTTTTCTTTCCATTATATCTGTTTTATGTCTTATGATTTTTTAATGCTACTTAGACATTTGACGGGTGGTTACATGATAAACCATATGAAGGTGGTTCCATGATTACCAGGATGGGTGGTTACATTTTAACCTCCAATTAATTGGGTATGGAATTCGGCCGTATGGCTATTCCATGTAGTGATATGTGTGGAAGTTGACCGTATGGTTATTCCATTTAAGTATGTTTATGTCCCAATTAACCTTTATATGTTAAGAGTTATTTATATGGGTTTTGTGGTAATCGTTTGGTTACAAAATGGTATGTAATGATATATTATTCAGTGAAGAGTATTTACTACTTCTTAAAGGTGAAAAGTGTTACTTTGATAAAGTATTCATGATTTACATGATGTTTTGGAAGACTAACAATTTTCATTATTTTGGTATCCCTTACTAAGATTTTTATGCCCACCCCATGTTTTTTTTGAAATTTTTTTCATTGGACAAAATGTGGAATAGCTTCAAGGATGAGATCAAGGAAATTTCATGTTGTCTTAAACATGGAACTAGACATGACACTTTTTTTTAAGAATTCATGTTTTTTAAAGGAAACTTTCTAGAAGTGTCTACCGTATAATATTTTGAGATGTAGTAGTTATGATCTAATTCTCTAAAACTCTAAACCTTAAAAGATCCTCAATTTGAATTATTCATTTAATTCAATATTAAGTATTGTATAAGGTCGAGGCCTTATATATAATATGGCCTGAATTTTTAATATACTTACTATTTTAAATAAATTCAATATATTTTATAAATTCTTATAAATTTGACACTATGTTAAATTAAATATCATGCATCAACAAGTTTCTTTGATTATTTTTGATATATGAAAAACTGAGTTTAACCGAACAATAATATATAATTAAAATTTTACAATTTATTATAATAAGATATAATATAGCCATTAAATCCATGGATACAAATATGAATAACTTAATTATAAAAAAGTATGTTCTATAAAAAATATTAAAATTAATTAATTGGTTATAAACTAATTATAAATGAATGTAAGAACCAATTGAATATAATGGGATTGTTTTTACAGAAAAATATTTTTATGCTCATGAAGCTATTTTATAGTAATTAATTATAATTATCTATTGATATTGTATTAATATTTATATTTTATATTTTGTCAAATTTTTTTGATATTTATAGAATATATATGATAGAAATAATAAAAAAACAAAATATAAATTACGCATAAAATACTATATTTTATTATAGATGCTTTACTGCCTTTTAATAGAGAGCCAAATTTAAATCTATTTTTCACAACTTTTATTAATATTATATGAGAATATAATATTCATATTTAAAATAGAAGAATAATTATTTTTTAAGGTTAATTTTTGTTTTTTAAGATTCATTTTTATTGAATAATGAAAAATGATTAATTTTAATTGAAAACTTATTTTTTATCTAATTTATTTGTAAGGATCAATCATATTTAAAATTTATTTTAATGTTTTATTATTATTTTTTATATATTAATTCAATTCAATTCATTTTAAAAAAATGTCTAATTTAAATTTTATAGAAAATTATAGAAATATTAGTGAACATTTTATCTTTGAAAACCTCTATTGTCATCTTGTTTGTGAGATTAATTTTAAATTATTTTTCTCCACTTATGAAATTTTAATTAAATTTTTTTAATAAATATATGTAATCAGAATAATTTTTAAATTCTAATAAGTTAAAAATATTTTATGATCAAAAATATTAGTCAATATAATTAGTATCAATTAAAATGAATAAGGTGAAATTATGCTTATGAAGGGATAAACCTTCAACCAAAGTGCCCAAATGAACTAGAGAATTCTAAAAAAATCCATTGGATGGAAATATTTCTACAATATCCTCCATTTTATCTAATATTTATTATTATTTTATCAACTTTCTATGGAAGAAATGTGTATGGAAGACCTTTTCCGAAATTTACAAGATTTCCCCTTCTCCTACAAAAAAGGCCTCCACTATTCCCACTTCCCCAGACCTATAAATCTAACATTTAATAGACCATTATAATACCAAATATCTCCTAAAAATAATTAACCTCATTCTATAATACTCCACTTGGTAATATATACATCCATGGAATCCCTATGTTGGTAACCAGAAGGATTTAGCCAAAGAAGAGACAACATATTTTATCAAGATCTATTATTTTATTCCCTTCCTTAACCACATAAACTCTCTTTATTCCGTGATTATATAAAAAAACTTGTATCCTAAATACATTTTTATTCTTTTATTATAACGTTTTGATCTAGAATGACACGTAATTTCATAGAATGGGTAACGAACATAATTTTTATATGTATGGAAAATTACCACCTCAAGAAATGAAGTTATCCATTTTCACCATTAACACCATTCATATATGGGAATTATAAGGGGAATACTATTTGTATATGATATATGTGGTACATATTATGTATTTATTCAACTTTAATTATTTTATAACATGTACCCTTATACTTTCCATTTTTTGTAAATATGATATCCTCATTTTAGGAAATGTGGACTACCGCCTCCTAAAAGCGATGTGGTTCGATAACATGATACATGGAATGTATGATGGATTATTATAGGAAACCTATGTAACTAATATTACATATATATTATAATGTAATTATAATATACATTAATATCATTTAATTTTCATTCATTTCTTATGAAAAATAAATGAATGTAGTGTTCATGTGTATGTATGTCATACCGTCTTCGTGAACTGTGAATTTCTTTTCTTATCTCAAAATAATATAGATTATTATTAATAAATATATAAAACATGTATATTATATTTAAATAATTCGTAAAATTATTTATATCATTAAAAATTATCTAATTAATAGGAATGAAAAACAACAATTCAAAACATACTTCACAAAACTATGCAATTAAGATACAAAATACTGTAAATAATTAATGATTGTTAACAAATGAGTATTAAAATATTATAAGAAGATGATTTATGATATAATGAAAATGATTATAGTTTTATTATAAGTTATTAAAATATTTATATCCAATATAAAGGAGGCTAAATACTGATAAACAAAAATAAAAAATAAGGTAACATATTTAATCTCAATTTACATTTCATTAAGACTTATTTGGTGTTATCCACTAATTTTCTTTTAGATGGTGTATATATATATATATTTGAAATTTTATATGATAAATATATTTATTCTCACGATGTTATAATTTTAATATAATTTTATTACCCCATTTTGATTATGATTAAATTTTTTCAAAGATGTACGAGACACTTGTCAATGTTTAATGGTTATTCACATCGAGAACATTTTTTAATATTATATTTGAAGTATTAATTTCTTTGTGAATGATAAATTTCTATTGAAACAATCACATTATTTTTGTAACATCTCGACCCGGCTCACCCCTAAGATAGTGGTTGGAGCTATCACTGCGTGACCTCAAGCGCGCCTCCCCATACGCCAGAGGATGCCAACAAGAATAGAGGGTATATGGATAGTCAGTGGGGAGACTATACTATTTTATTAGTGTTGTGCAGCAGTATTACAGAGAAAATGACAATCAACAGCTTACACAGTAATACATAATTGACAAAGAAGTGGAAAATAGATATCATATGACTGAACAAAAGTGGTCATCCCTAGTTTATATAATGGATGAATACATGACATGGTATTGATACATTATGAATATAAGTAAATAGCACAACATGATTTTCAATACAATATAATATATGACACATGTAACGAAAGATCTAAAATCCCAATGTCGATCACCATAAGCATCCTGAGATCCATCTTAGTCCTCTTCTACTAACTCCTGGGTACAATTAAACAACAACACACAAGATCCAAGGCCCTAATAACAAGAGAGGTATACTCGGGTACCCCAGTACAATGCTGGCCTGAGTAGGGTTTGAGATATTAATCTCAGTAGGTCAGCACCACCGGTGTCTAACCCAATTCTGAAAATTTAATGTATATTAAATAGGGTGAAAGCATGCATAAATAAATTATGAAATGCAATGTAACTAAATATCCAAGTACTTTCTTCATCCATTGAAAGGTGTATGAACATATAACAGCTTCATTAATTCATTATTACAATTTCTCGATAAGTCACAAGTGAGTAAGTCTCCTACTGGGTCCAAGGAGTTTCCTCCAAGGTAAAAGGGGCTAATCAATGACTGAGCTTGATGGGCTTTAACAATGGCTCCAACATGTCAATTTTGGACCCAAGGAGTGTATCCATGGAATCCTGTGAATGTATAAGTAGCGAGGGTTCCAAGATGTAACAAGGAAACCTTAAAAAGATATCCAGTGAGGTAGTTCCAGTGTAAAGTCCATGGTAACATAAACTCACAGAAATCTAAGTCAGTAGTATCTGAGTGTAGATAAGGGGTAAGAGTGTAATCCATGAAAAGTAATCTAAAGCATACCCTAATAAGATTCATTACAAGTCCAAGGTGATTGACCAAGGTAAAATGGGAATATGAAATGACATGGCCTAATGGGCTTTAACCATGGAACCTACTAGTCAATAGTAGATCTAGGGAGTGTATTGGAGGTATCCTGTAAGAAAAATGGACCCAACGGTTCTATACGAGGATACCAATTATTAGACAAGAACCATAATCTAGGTGGGTATAAACCTAAGAAAACCATATCCTTCAATTAGAATTGGGTTCCCAAAACCCAAGGTATTCTCCTCTGGGAATCCAAGGTGATATTGAGTCAGTCCATTTCTAATTGATAAAGAAGTCATGTAATAATTCATCTGGTTCAAGTCCTACAAACCATTATTGTGGATTAGTCATGTTGAGTTGGAACCATTATTTATTAGTTCAAGCCTTGTGTTCCACTAGTGTGGAAAGTTCATGTAGCATTGCAAGAATTTAATTATTAGTTCACGCCAAGCCTTCCATTATTGTAGAAAGGTCATGTAGAACTGAAACCATTTTGCATAAACCGTTATGTCATTTTCAAAGGGAAAGGTCCACAGTGCTACCTTCCCTTAGCATGGTAAGGTTTTCCACAGTCATGAAACCAATCCTTGTATAATGATATCGGGTCCATCTATGAAATTCATATATGGGAATCCATGTATTCCCCAAGGTGTGAGAACGAAAACCCATTGAGTCCGTCATGGAATTCCTACTTGGGAACCCACATGTTACCCAAGGTTATATTAGTATTCAAAACATTTGAAATTTTTTTTGAAAATACATTCGAGGGTAAATCATTAATAATTATCCATTATATTATCTCAACTCATTACATTTATAAAAACATGTCAATTTCATTTAATGGGATCCAAGTATCCATACAAAGAGATATTACATACCTAGGTAATTCCAATCCAAAACAGGATCAAACACTTTGATGGTGCTTCTGCCATTTAATCATTTCAAAAAGGAAAACTCTATGTTTCTAATGTCATTAGGGCCATGTGATAAGCATGGCGTATCTAAACATAACATTAAGAATAATGATTTCAAACATGACATGTCATGAAAGCAATGCCTATCGACTTTTTTTTATCTTTAAGGCAACACACCTCTGCTGGAGGGGTTTTATTATAAAAACAAGATATTGTTTATTAACAAATCATTTATCATCATTATCATTTAAAACATGAAACTCAGTTAATTCAAATTTAAGAGGCATTGAAAAGCATACATCATCCTATAAATTAATTTACAACCTAAGTGACTTAAGAAACTTTATTAATTCATTTATAAAGATTTATGACTAGGAAAGGGACCTTACCTCATGGTGGAACGAAGCCGTCCACACCGGCGATGAACCGAAGCGAAGCCAAAAAAAACATGTATAATAACAACACACTACAAGAAACAAGCTGAGGATTCATAAACACCAAAATCCATAAATTTATCACGTGTAAAATAAAAGAGGAGGTAAAAAACATACCTCGAAACCTATCTGATGGACTGAAGCAATCTGAACCGCATCTCCTTTGGCGCCAGTTGCCGAAACATGTATCCAAGGCACACAAGAGATCTTTCGGTCCAAACTAGACCGAAAAAAACTAAATTCAGATCACCCCACAACCCTAGGGTTTGGATGATTCTCACGGGGAGCCGATTAGGTCAAAGTGAAGCTGGAAGGAAGAAGGATAAAGGAGGATAGGACTCACAATGATGGATCAGACATGAAAATTGAAGGAGGTCATCCAAAAAATTGAGGAATCTGAGGCATGTGGAGGAGGTATATTTGTCAATGGGTACATCCCCTTGGTCTGGTGTGTCACATATGAGAGGGGATATGGAGTACTTTCGGTTTTATGTTTTTATTTAATTTAAATAAATTACAAAAAAAATTAAAATTAAAAAACTTGGCATCGCACACGGTTTGACATGCATAGTTTTCCAAACTGTGTGGAAACCATGTGGAGTCTTCTACCTCCAAGACACAGCCTACATGGGCTAGGCACATGGTTTAGGAATTTGTGCACAGGGCATGTGCAAGCCACAATCTCACTTAAAATAGTGTCGCATGGTTAACTATTTTGGGTCACACAGTTTACCAAACCGTGCACAAATCATGTGACCTCTTCTATCTTTTAAATCATGATATGTTTCTGGTATGAAACTCCAGAAAATTTTCGAGCCACTTGGGAAGCTTCTCAGGCCTTCTATCGTGCCCAAAGACATCAATTAAGAGGAATACAACTCTCAAAATTATGTTTCAAATATTGGTTATAAAAATGACTTGTTTAGTAAACAAAGATGTTCAAAAAGTAACATATTTCTGTCCAGTTCAAAACATGATATTTTTTAATTTACACACCTTAAAAACTTCTCGTCTCCAAGAATCCTTCAAGAACAATATAAACACCACCCAATATACAAGGACCATGATGTTTTGTTTAAAATTGTTTCATTGCGTTACCAACACCCAATGAACCCGAAGAAAGTTTTACACACTCTTCCCTTTAGCCTTCATAACCTAAGCCAACACTCAAATATCAACATAAAAACAGAAACAGAGCATACATGAGCCCATTTAGATAGAAAAATACATGTAAAAGTTTTAATAACACTTGAATGGTGGTGCTTCCCATCATAGGTCTTAACATAAGGATGATGGAAATTACAAGACACGATACCTACACCATTAAATTTTATTTATGTAACAACCATAAGTGTTCTTATGAAACTCTTGGTATAATTTCGTAAAAAGGAAATGGTCATATTCTGATCGACTTAGTAGAACTGATCAAGCAAGCTTCTGCAGAAGACATTTCTGTCCTTAAGAACACACATGCCTTCACCGAGCAACATGATTTAATGTGGCCTCATATAACCATAAACAACGAAATAAATGAAGAGAGAATGATTTGATCCAGTTGGATGACTTTTCTCAGAGAATATTGGCATATGAGGCTAAAGAAATTCAAAATAAATGGGTGAAGTCCATGATTCCAAACAAGGTTCTCATACATGGGAACCATGGAATAAATCTAAGATTACCAATCCTCAATGAGAACCACATTTTAGCATGAAACATTATAAAATACCTTCCAATAAGCTCAACACGTTTTATTATTTAGTGTGGTGTAAGACAGACACTATCCTAGTGAATAAAAGACAATGTCAAGATATGGGACATGCTAATATATTAAGATGAGTACCCTAAGAGGATTTAAGATGGGGTTTCTAGTTACACACTCCAATAAACTGGAGGATAAAACATTTGAACCAAAACAAAGTCATGCCTCCAAGCAAGCACTAACTCGATTTAAAGCATTCAAGCCAAACAAACAAACAAGAAATAACCAACCTTTTTATCAGTGGTTATCTTCCATTGGGATCCTTTTACATAGAATAAAATATTAACAAATTCAAATAGTCACTACCCACAAGTGTGTACTAATCAAAAGGGATGAAAATGAGTCGCTCATAAGTTGCTTGATTATTACAACGAGACTATCGTGTCAAAACACCCATGTATTTTGAAATCTAAAATGAGTTTTGGAACAGAACTGATTTTTTAATGCTCAAGTCACTCAACATAGAGATGAACAAATACCGTACTTAATAGTAGAAGAATATTTATTAAGAATTAAGGTTTCCTCATAAGACGATCATCCTAGATGATTCCATAAATAGTCACCCATTACTAAGAATGAGAGAGGGTCAAACAACTAACAACACGCCAACCATGCATGAGGAATATCAAACCTACTGAAAATGACATTATATGATGCACAAGCACATTAAAAGGTAAATAAAGACAAGACCATCCCTCTAAACAATGGTGTCACTTTATAACTGAACATCCTACTATGGAAAATGACACAAAAACAACACCAAGAGTGTGAAAAGTTGTTGCACAAGCATGGGATTTAAGTCATGGGGGCTCTACCTACCACGGGTTAACCCCTTATGAAGAACAAGTTTCAACCCTGACACCGGTTCACACCATGAAAATAGTCACTAGACATAAACACATATCATTAAAACATTGATACAGAAAATATCACCTACAGAATGTACTCACACTTCTGTTCCAACACAACTCAAAGAGAAGTCTGAACCACCCTTACGCGAGGTTTTTAAACCATGGACACCATTATAGGTTCCATTTACAGGCCTATTAAATTTAATAATATTTCGTGTTTAATCAACAAATGTTATAATCAAAACATCAAAGTATCATTTTCAAAACATATCACAAGGTACATGATTTTAATCAACACCCCAAGAAAAATCATGGATGTTTTCTTAAAATCTATTTTTAAAAACATTTTACATTAGTTGAAATTTCATCATTTTCATGAATCTTGTGAAAATAAATTTTTTAAGAAGATAAGGTGAGCTATGAGGGTCCAATTTTAACAAAAATGGGATCTCTATAAAGAAACCAAATAGAAAACACACAAAATATGAAAAAATATAAAAACCCAAACGAGTCACATCATAAAAACATTCCCCAACTAACATACATGGGTCCAGTTGCATTGTAAAAGATAACCATTTTTATTTCAGATCGAAACTAAAAAATGTTCACGTTTATAAGCATTTCACAAGGCATCATGTCATTACATTAAATCTTGGTTGTCATTTCCAAATTCATGAAGCGCCTATACTATCCATGGATTGAAAATTAACTCCCATTAATCGATACTAATGTTAATTAAGAATTTAAAATTTTCAAACATAATGGTCCAAAATATATGGGTGGATAACAACAGACCTGCAAAGTGCCCACACACATTGCAGTTTGACATTTGTATCCCTTCAAAAAAACCCAACATACTTTAGTAATTGAATTTAGAATCCTTTTACAATTGTTAAATTACATGGGTTACCTTTTCATGTCTATAAGGCACCCATACACCATAAACTGGAAACTGGCTCCCATGAAAACCATTACCAATAAACATACCCCATGAAACCATTTACATATATCGATGTATGCAGCCGTGTCACTACAAGCAGCGAACACCGTGTAACAAGATAAAATCACAGAAGCATGTAAATTTAGTCACATGAGCATGTTATAACGAGAATTAAGCATAAAAGGCATGTTTATTAATTACATAAATAGATATAAAACTAATTATGGCATACTGATAAGGCAAAACATCTTACTTAGCAGGAAACCTAAAAATACTACTACATGGCATGGAAAATATGCATGGCATGTGAATGTCTAAGTGCCTAATATGATGCATGTAATGCAACTTACTTTCCATATAAGGCCCTGAAATGTTTCCAAAGTTCCAAAAATCATAAGCAGCAGAAATTACACTGATCAACCTTGGTGAAATCATATCAATTGTAACAACGAACAACATAAATAGCAATCCCAACCCTTGCCACTTAGCCATTTCCTGTACATGGGGTGTTCAGTCCCACACACAGTTATTAACCAAGCACCGACACTTTCCTAGTCTCCTATCTACCAACCCAAAATATTAAGACTAAAGGAAAACACCTCTGATACAACTTTATAACATCCAGACCTAACTCATCACTAAGATAGTGGCCCAATCGGTTGCCACATGACCTCAAGCATGCCTCGCCATACACCAGAGGCTACCAACTAGTATCGAGGGTGTAAGGATAGTCAATGGGGAGGATATACCCTCTTATCAGAGATGTGCAGTGTTATTACATATTAAATGAAAATCAACAACCGAAGCAGCAATACATAATAGGCAAAGTAGAGGAAAATAGATATCATATGACTGAAAAAAAGATGTCAATGTCAGTTTATAAAATTGATGAATACATGACATGGTATCGATGCATTATAGAATGTAATAAATATTACAACATGATTTTCAATAAAATACAATATAAGAATCACGTAATGATAGATCTATAAACCCAACGACAATCTCCACAAGCATCCTGAGCTCCTAAACAGTCCTTTTCTCCTAACTCCCGAGTATAAGCAAACATCAACAAACAAGGTACAAGGACCTATGAACAAGAAAGGTCTACTCGGGTACCCTAGTAAAATGGTGGCCCGAGTAGGGTGTGAGATATAAATCTCAGTAGTCTGGCACCACCAGTTTCTAACCAAATCCCGATAGTGTAATATAAATTAAATAGGGTTCCTGAATTGATACATTAAGTAAGGAGTACAATGTAACTAAATACCCAATTACCTGGTTCAGCCCTCATCTGGTGTATGAACATCTTATAATATAATTAATTGAGTATTAAAAATTATTTATAAGTCACATTTGAGTAAGTCACAAACCGATCCATGGTGTTTCCTCCAAGGTAAGACAGGGATATGAAATGACTGGGACTGATAGGATTTAACTATGGCACCAACATGTCAATGTTGGACCAGAGGAATGTATCCAAGGTATCCTATGATATTATAAGTAGTGAAGGTTCAAAGATGTAACAAGTCTACCTTGAAAATATATCCAATGAGGGAGTTCTAGGGTAAATACTAAGGTTACATAAACTCCTAAAAACCTAACTCAATAGTATCTGAGTCTAGCTAAGGGGTAAGAGTTTAATCCAAGGATCATAATCCAAGTAATTCCTCAATAAGTCACCTACTGTGTCCAAGGTGATCGACCAATGTAAAACAGGGCTAAGAAAATATATGGCCTAATTGGATTTAATCATTGAACCTACTAGTCAATACTGGATCTAAGGAGTATATATGAGCTATCCTATAAGAAGAGGTGTCCCAATGGTATTATACCGCGCATCCAAGGAATAGCGAAGAACTAAAGTCTAGGTGGGTATAAACCTAAGAAAACCATTTCCATGAATCATAATTGGGTTCCCAAGACCAAAGTTATTCACCTCTCAGAATCCAAGGCAATATTGAGTTAGTCCACTCCTATTTTATAATGTTGTCATGTAATATTTCATCTAGTTCAAGTCTTTCCTTCCATTAGCGTGGATCGGTCATGTAGAGTTGAAAAAATTATTTATTGGTTAAATCCTTTCCATCTGTTAGTGTGGAAAGGTCAATTATCATTTCAACCATTTAGAGAAAACCATTTAAGAATTTTTGAAGGTACAGGTCCACACTGCTACATTCGCTTAGCATGGTAAGGGTTATGATGGGAATGGAACCAATCCTTTTCCCATGAACTCGGTTCTGTCTATGGAATTCCAACATGGGAATCCATGTATTCCCCATGTTATGACAACGAAAACCCATTGAGTCCATCATGATATTTCTACGTGGGAACCCCCATGTCACCAAAGTTTTATTAGTATTCAAAACATTTGAAAACAATTTTAGAAATTCATTTGAGGGTCAATACTTAAGCATCAACTAATAAATCAGTTCAACTCATTGCATTTATCAAAACATATCAATTTTATTTAAAGGGCTCCTAGTATCCATACAAAAGAGTAATTATCTACATGGGTAATTCCAATTCAATACTAGATCAAACACATAGATGGTGCATTGGAAACTTAATGTTTCTAATTTCATTAGGGCCATGTTCTAAGAATGTTTTATATCAGAATAACATAAAGTATAATGATTATAAACATGAAAAGTCATGGACCCAAGGTTTGACCACTTTTTTTTAGTTTGAGGGCAGCGTACCTCTGTCGGAGGGGTTTTACTATAAAAACATGATTTTTTTATCAACAAATCATTTATCATCTACATAATTTAAAACATAAAACATGCTAAAATCAAATTTATGTGGAATTTATCATAATACATTGTTGTATGAATTAAATTATAAAAAAAAGTACAGTACAAAAAATTATAAATGCATTTAGAAAGATTGATGACATGGAAAGGGACCCTACCAAAAGGTGGAACCAAGATGTCCACATCAGCGATGAACTGAAATGAAGCCAAAAAATATGGTGAAGCTCAACACATAACAACGAACAAGATGATGTCTCAAAAACTCCAAAAGTTCCAAATTTAACATGTGGGAAACCAAAAAAAGAGGTGAGAAACTTACCCCAAAACCAATCTGACGGACTAAAACCATTCGAACAGCATCGCCTTTGGCGGCGGTTGATGGAACGTATATCCAAAGGTCCTAAGAGACCTTTCAGACTAACATAGGCTGAAAAATACAGAAATTAAGATCACCCCACAACCCTATGGTTTGACTGATTCTCATGAGGATTCTATTAGCTCAATGTGAAGCAATAACAAAGAAGGATAAGGGAATATAGGACTCATAATGGTGGTTCAGACAAGAAAATTGAAGGAGTTCAGACAAAAAATAGAGGAAGATGATTCTGTGGGAGGACGTATTTGAATCAAAGGGGAGAGCCCCTTGGGCTGGTGCATCATGTATGAGAGGGGAAAGTGAGTACTTTTGGTTTTATAGAATAATTTAATTTAAATAAAATAAAACAAAATTATTTTTTAAAAACTGAGGATCACACACGGTTTGACCTACACAGTTTTCTAAATTGTGCGCAAACTGTGGGGAGTTTTCTTCCTCCAAGACACACCCTGAATGGGACAGGCACACAGTTTAAGAAACCATGAATATGTTGTGCACCAGCCACAATCCCCTTTAAAGTAGGGTCACAAAGTTAACTATTTTTGGTCACATGGTTTAGAAAACTGTGCACAAACCATGTGCCCTCTGTTATCTTTTAAAACATGTTTTTTTAGGTTTGAAACTCTAAAAACAATTTCGAGCCACTTGGGAAACGTATTGGGCCTTCTCCCATCTCTAAAACCTTCACTTAAGAGTGATACAACTCTCAAAATTAAATTTTGAATCACGGTTTTAAAAATTATTGGTCTAGTAAACAATGACGTTCAAAAACATTGGTATTTTAGTTAGGTTCAGAACATGAGATTCTACAATCTACCTACCTTAAAATCTTCTGATCCCCGAGAAGCCTTCAGGAACAACATAAACACCACCCAAAATATATGGACTGTGATGTTTTTTTCAAAACAGTTTCATAGAATTACCAACACCCAATGAACCTTAATAAATTCTTACGTACTCTGCCCTTCAACCATCATAACCTGACCCATTCTCAAAGATCAACTTAAGCACATAAATAGAGATTACATGATTCTGTTTAGATAGAAGAAAAAACATGTCAAAGTCTCGATAACCCTCGACATATGGTGCATCCCACCATAGGTCTTAACTTAAAAAATAGTGCAATTACAAGCCACAATACATCCACCATTATAATTTTTGTGTAAATAATAAATCTAATTGTTCTTACGACTGTCTTGGCATAATTTCATAAAAAAGAAACAGTTTAATTCCGATCGACCTAATAGAACTGGTCGAGCAAGCTTCCTTAGAAGTCATTTCTAACCATGAGACCATGAATTCCTTCACCAAGAAACATGACTTAAAAAGGCCACATATAACCATAAACATTGAACTAAAGGAAGAGAGAATGATTCGAGCCACTTGTTTGATATATCTCATAAAAGTCTGGCATAGGCTGCCGGAGAAACTCAAGAGAAATGGCTAGAGTCCATGAGTTCGAATAAGGCACTCCTACTTGCGAACCCATGAATCAATTTAAAATTACCATTCCTCGATGAAAACCTTACTTTAATGAGAAACACTGAAAAAGATCTTCCAACTAGTTCAACAACTTTTATGATTTAGCATGGTGTAAGACCAAAAGTCTCCTAGTGCATCGAGGTCGATGTCAAGATAGGGGACATGCACATCTCATAAGAAGAATACACAATGAGGATTTAATACGGGGTTTCCAGTTACACAAACCTAGAAACTGGAAGATAAAACTGTTGAACCAAAATGAATTTTTGATACCAGAAAGCACTGACTCGATTTAAGATTTGCTAGCCTCATGGACAAACAAGAAATAACCAACCTTTTTTCCAATGGTTCTCTTAGTTTTTTGTCTATTTAATTGGAAGTAAACATTAAAAAAATAAAAAATATAATACCAATAATATTTCCCTAGTCAAATGTTATGGAAACTAGCCGCCCATAAGTTTGTTAGATTATTAAAATGAGACTGGCGTGTCAAAACACCCATGTATTTTGAAAACTAAAATGTGTTTTGGAATGGAACTGATTCCTTATTTCTCAAGTAACTCTACATTGAGATTACCTAAGGCTATACTTAATATCACAATTAGATTTATTATGGATTCATGTTTGCTCATAGGACCACCGACCTGGATGATACCATAACTAATTGCCCATTACTAAGAAGGAGAGAGGGCTAAAAGAACAACAAGAAGCCAACCATGCCTGAGGCATATCTATCCTGTTGAAAACAAGAATTATACGATGATAAAGCACATAAAAAGTTCAAGGATGTCATAACCACCAATAAAACCAAGAGTGTAACTTTAGAACTGAATGTCCTACTAAGGACAACGACACCCAAACAACACCAAGAGTGAGAAAATTTGTTTAACTATCAAGGCATTTACGTTATGAGGGTGCTACCTACCATGGGTTATCACTTTACAAAGAACAATTTTCATTCCTAACACTGGGTCATGTCAAAAAAAGGTCACTAGTCTTAAAATCAGATCATAACATCATTGATATGAAAAAAACACCTACATAATGTACTCACACTATCATTCCAAGGCAACTCAACGAGAAGTTTGAACTACCCTTACCTAAGGGTTTTAAACCATGGACACAACTATAGGTTCCATTTCCAAGCCACTTATATGTTATCAACATTGATGATTAATCTTCAAATGTTTTAATCAAAAAATAAATGTACCATTTTCAAAACGAATCACTAGGTACTTGATTTTAACCAATTCCCCAAGGAAAAAAATGAATGTTTTATAAGAATCCCAATTTGAAAACATTTTAAATCAGTTGACATTCCGTCATTTTCAAGATACTTTTCAAAGTAAATTCCTTTTTAGTAGATAAGGTGACTTACAAGGGTCCAATTTTAACCAACCTGATTTCTCTATAATGCAACCCAATGAAAACACAAAAAATATTAATAATTTTAAAAACCCAAACAGGTCACCTTATAAAAACATTACCCAAACGACCTACATGGGTCCAATTGTATTGAAAATAAAAACCATTTTGATTTTAAATAAAAACTAAACATCATTGCCATTTATAAGAATTTCAGAAGGCATCATGTTATCACATTTAATCTGGGTTGTCATTTCCCAATTCTTGAAGTGACCATACAATCCATGGATTGAAAATTAGCTCCCATTAATCTATACTAATGTCAATTCAAAATTTCACATTGTCAAACATAATGGTAAAAATTATATGGGTGGAAACCTACTAACCTACAAATATCCCATGCACTTTATAGTTTGGTATTTGTCTCCTTTCAGTAAAAACCAACATAATTTAGCAATTGAATTTTTCATCCGTTTATAATTGATCAATTACATGGGTTACCATTTCTCAGCATTAAGGCACCCATACACCTTAAACTGAAAACTAGATCCTATCATAACCATAACTAATAAACATATCTCATGCATCCGTTTACTTATATCGATATAATCTAGAATGTCAGTAAAAGGAAATGACATGGAGCAACAAGATAAAAGCACAGAAGCATGTCAGTTTAATCCCAGGAGGATGATATAATGAGCAGTAAGCACAGAAGGCATGCTAATTTATTACCTAAATAGGTATAAATATAATAATGGCATATTGATAAGGCTCCAAATCAATCTTAGATGGCATCCTACTAATGCAATTACATGGAATGTCATATATGCAAGGCATGCGAATTTATAAGTGCCAAATATGATGCATGTATTTCAACTTACTTTCTTTATTAGGCCATGGAGTGTTTATAATGTTCCAAAATTCATAATGAGAGGAAATTACACAAATCAATGAAGGTTAAATAATATCAATGGTTACAACAAACAACATAAACAATAATCCTAGCCCTATCCACTTGATCATTCCCCATGCCAGGGGTGATCAGTCCCATGAACAGTTATTAACCAAGTGCTGACACTTTCCTAGTCTCTTGTATAACATGAAAAAATAGTATGATTAAATGAATCCACCTTTGATTACACTTTACAACATCATGAACAAACTCACCACTAAAATAGTGGCAGGACCGGTTGCCACATGACCTCAAGAATGCCTCGTCGTACGCCAGAAGCTGCCAACTTGTTGCGAGGGTGTAAGGATAGTCAGTGGTGAGAATATAACCTCTTATCCGATTAATGCAGTTGTACTACAGATTAAATGATAGTCAACAATAGATTCAGTAATACATAATTGACAATTTATTAGAAAATAGATATTGTATGATTGAGAAAGTGTCCAACGCCAGTTTATACAATGGATGAATTCATGACATGGTATTGATACATTACGGAAAGCAGTAAATAGTACATCATGATTTTAGTTAAATACAATATAAGACTCAAGTAAATATGGATCTAAAAACCAAATGGAGATCTCCACAAGTATCCTGAGACCCAACTCAATCCTTTTCTCCTAACTCCTAGGTACAAAAAAACATCAACAATCAAGTTCCAAGGCTCTGCGAACAAGAAAGGTCCTCTTGGGTGCCCCATTGCAATGGCGGTCTGACTATGGTGTGAGATATAAATCTCAGTAGGATGGAACCACTGGTGTCTAAAAAAATTCTGGCAACATAATATAAATTAAATAGGTTGCAAGAATGAAAAAATAATGTAAGTAGTACAATGTAACTAAATATCCAAGTACCTGCTTCAGCCCTCGGTTTGTGTCTAGACATCTAACCAGTTCATTAATTGAGTATTACCATTTATTTATAAGTTACAGGCGAGTAAAACACCTACATAGTTCATGGAGTTTCCTCCATGGTAAAACAAGGCTATGTAATGACTAGCCCTGATGGGTTTAACCATGGAACCAACTTGTCTATGTTGGACCAAGGAGTGTATCCAAGGAATCCTATGATTGTATAAGTAATGAAGGTTCCAATATGTACCCATAAGACCTATAAAGGATATCAAGTGATAGAGTTATATGCTATAGTCAAAGGTAACAAAAACTCACGTAAAGCTAACACAGTAGTATTTGAGTCTTGCTAAGGGGCAAGAGTTTAATCCAAGGAGGGTAATCTAAGGAATTCCATAATAAGTTTCCTACTAAGTCCAAGGTGATCGACCATGGTAAAATGGGGTTAAGGAAAAATAGGTTCCAATGGATTTAACCATGGAACCTACTAATCAATGTTGGATCTACAGAGTGTATCTGAGGTATCCTATTAGAAGAAGGGACCTAACGGTAGTATACCGGGCATCCAAGAAATAGAAAAGAATCAAAGTATAGGTGCGTATAAATCTAAAAAAACTAAATTCTTGAATTGGAATGGGGTTCCCAAGACCAAAGGAATTCTCCAATCGGAATCCAATTCAATATTGTGTTAGTCTATTCATATTTGATAAATATGTCAGGTAATAATTCATCTGGTTCAAGTTTTGTCTTCTATTAGTGTGGATATGTCAAGTAGAGTTGAAACCATTATTTATTAGTTCAATACATTCCTTCCATTAGTGTGTAAATGTCATGTAGAAATGCAACCATTTATATATTGGTTCATGCCATGACTTCCATTTGTGTTGAAAGGTCAATTATCATTTCAACCATTTAGAAAAAACCATTTAGGCATTTTCAATGGGCATAGTCCACACCGCTACCATCCCTTAGTATGGTAAGGGTTGCGATGAGCATGGAACCAATCCATGTCTCATGAACCCGAGTCCGTCTATGGAATTTCTACATGGGAATCTATGTATTACCCAAGGAATGGGCAAGAAAACCCATTGAGTCCATCATGATATTCATATGTGGAACCCCACATGTCACCCAAGGTTTTATTAGTATTCAAAACATTTGAAATAAATTTACAAAATTCGTTTGAGGTTTAATCATTAGGAACTAAAAATTCAATTAGCTCAACTCATTCCATTTATCAAAACATGTCAATTGAAATTAAAGGGCTCTAAGTATCCATACAAAGAGGAATTATCTACATGGGTAATTCCAATTCAAAGCTAGATAAAACACATAGACGGTTCTTTAGTCTGTTGATTAATATAAAAAGGGAAACATAGTGATTCTAACGTATTAAGTCCATTTTCTATGCATTCTGTATATCAACATAACATCAAGCGTAATGATTATAAACATGACAAGTCAATAATGTAAGGTCTATCCACTACTTTTTAGGTTGATGAAAGCGTACCTCTGTTTGAGGGGTTTTATTATAAAAACATGATATTTTTTATTAACAAATCATTTATCATCCTCATAATTTAAATAAAAAATCATTGTATATTTACATTTAAGAGGCATTAAGCATAATACTTCATTATATGGATAAATTTATATAAAAATTTTAGTAAAAAACTTTATTAATGAATTTACAAAGACTGATGACTATGGAAGAGACACTACCTCGAGTTGGAACCTAGCCGTCCACATTGGCGATGAACCAAAAAAAATTGTGAAACTCAATGTACTACAAGAAACAAGTTGGGGACTCATAAACACCAAAATCCCTAAATTTTACAAGTGAGAAGAAAAACAGGAGGTGCAAAATTTACCCTGAAACCAATCTAATAGAACGAAACCATCCGATCTGCCTTTCCATCAGTGGTGGATGCCGGAACATGCATCCAAAGGTCCTTGTAGACCATTTTTTCCAACCTAGAAAAAAATAAAACTAAAAATCCGATCACCCCAAATCCCTAGGCTTTATCCGATTATCACCGGGTGCCAATTAGGTCAAATTGAACCTCGAATAAATAAGAAGAAGGGAGAATATGAATCTTAATTATGGATCAAAAAATGAAAACATATGTATTTTGGACAAAAAATGAAGGAAGATGAGGACGATGGAGGATTTATGTACATTGAAAGGGAGAGACCCATGGGGTAGAGCATCATGTATGAGAGGGTAGAGGGATTAGTTTAGTTTTTAAGTTCTAATTTAATTTAATTAAATGAATAGAAATTTAAAATTTAAAAGTCGGGCATCAAGGAAGGTTTGACCCACATAGTTTTTCAAACTGTGGACAAACCGTTCTAATTATTTTACCTCCAAGACACACCTTGTATGATCTAAGAGCATGATTTAGGAAGCCATGCGAAGGACATGTGCTAGAAATTATACCTTATAAAATAGGGTTTCACAGTTAACGGCTATGGGTCACACGGTTTGGTAGACCAAGCACAAACCGTGCACCCATTACTGTCTTTTAAAACTTGAATTTTTCTGGGTCCATAATCCTTAAATGTTATCAAGCCACTTAGGATGCTTCATGGACCATTTACTATGCCCAATAAAATCACATAGGTGTGATAAAAGTCTCTGAATTATGTTTCTAATCTTGGTTTTAAAAACAGCCAGTTTAGTAAATGAAGAGTTTCAAAAACATATGTATTTCAGTCTGGTTTAGAACACGATATTCTACAATTTTTGTGAACCTAGATTCATATATATTGAATAAATTTTGTCAATTTTTCATATAATAACATGTTTCATTCATTATTCATGATATTTTGAATTTCAATTTAAATTATTTCATCTAATTGGATTTAAGATAAAATGTACCAACTGGAAATGAATTTGATAACCCAATATCTTTTCATTAGGTTATATTAGTTCCTAGTTATTGTTAATATTCGTTAATTATGTGAATAATGACTTTCACTATTTTATTGATGAAATAAAACTTCTCTTATGTGGATGTATAGTTCATATGACAAATTTATTCGTTGATTGATACTCACTTAAATGTTTTGGTCTTTTTAGATGTTTACATAAAAATATCATTTTGTTTATGATTATTTACACATAAATTTCCATCAGAAGAAATTATTTGATCAAATTGTAATTAACCCTTTACATTTATTCTTCTATTGTTATTCATGTCCATTTCATGTAATAGTAGTATTTTCCATTTTTTTCTACATAAAATGTTTAAGAAATTGTTTTTAAGAGAACCCGATATCATTTTCTATTTAGTTAGAGAAACCATTTTCTATTAAAAAACATGTTTTGTAAAAACGTTTTCAAAAAAGTTTTTATCTTTAAAAATAGTATTTATTATGTATTTTTTTACCCTTTCTATATTTAACTAATTTTTTCAATGAACTAATCTTTTCACACTCCGAATAAGTCATTTTGTCTATCATTTTTTTAGTAAAAAAGAAATTTTATGTTTACCTTGTATGACATGTATCGATTTACCTACAATCAATTATTTAGAATCTTGGTTTATAATTTTAAAATGACAATTTATAAACAATATGATTTTTTTTAAAAAAATTAACAAATATTTTTTTCAATTTTTTTCAACATAAAAGTATATTTTCCTCAATAATGGATTTAAATGATTTTTTTAATATTTTCATTCATCATTTTAAAATAACCTTTATTTATAATCCACATTAGATATTTTTTATTGATGCATACTTTATTATTCATCTATATGGTTGATGACTTTTTCAGCCAAAGATTATATACACATTCAGTTCCATGATTCATTTCTTAATTCCTTTAAAATATTTAATTTCCTATGATCATTATACATTAAATTTCTTCTATATATGAATATCATATTTAAGGGCTATTAATATTTCATTAACTATATACCTTTTTTATTTTACTATTTTCTATGAAATTTATTTTATTATTTAGAGAAATATAGATAAATAAATATTCATTTTTCAATAGGGATATTATATAAGGCATATTATTTATTTGAATTATTTGATTTGTGGAATGATTTTATATAGAAATAATGGGTGGGTCTCAGACATTATATATCACCTCAAGGAATCTATAGGTCCTCATTAGTAATATTATTTGAATAAAGTAAATGGGTTTATACTTGTAGTTTTAAACCATATTGTGAATGTTATAGATGGTATAGATTTTTATCTTCCTTAAGCATGACATTAAATAATTAATAATTTTCTTCATTTAGTTTATATTATTATTACTCTATGAGATCTTTTGTTTTTATATCTATGAATACATTTCATTATAATTTTTTAAATTTACTGTGTTTTAGTTTCTTAAATTTCCCTATTTATTTTTCCTTATCTAGCAACTTAAAAGTCATGCGTTTCTATTTATTTGACTTGCCATTTTTTTTAAATAGATTCATTATTGCTTCCACTATATTTTTCACTTATTGATCATTTGATCCAAACTTTATTATGTTTTATTTCACTAGAAACTCCAGAAGTATACTAAGAATGTTATCCATGGATATTCTATATGGAATAACATTATTCTCTCTGAAGTGGTTTCAAGAAAATAATAATGATATAATTATTTGATTTATTTTTATATATATAATACATAAGTATTTATATGGTTTACCAATTTTACTATACACATAGACACTTTCTATTTTTATTCCTTGTAATCTTGCCAATGTAATGGTAGTAGACATTAGATTTTCTATTTCTATGGTCGGGTTGCTATAGTTGGTATTAGAGAAAATTTAGTAGCATATTTTAGATCTAGATTTTGGAAAATAAATATCTGAGAAAATAGATATTTGGTAGAATATGAGAAAAATTATATAATAAATCCTAATAATTTTGGTAAAACATTGATTAAGTGGGTTTTACTAGAAATAAATCCATGTATGGATGCTATAAGTGGATGTAGTTCTATACAGATGTAACCTGAAATAAAAAATACTAAAAGTCATGTCTGTCTTATCTTGGTGTAACTGTCACATACATAGTTTATTTTAAATGTATTTTTATTTTAATTTCCATTAATGTTTTGTTTTGGGGGGTTTCCAAAGTTTTTATGGAGAGTATGTGAGTTTTCATGAATTGGCCCAAACCGTGAGTCCAATTCCTGATTTAAAAAAAAATTGTTTCTTTTATAAATTTTCATTTCATAGTATGTTTCACTCATTCCAACTCCTAAATGTCCTCCCCTGATATATTAAAACCAAAAATTCATATTGGGAGCCTTTGGAAATCCATAACCAAGGTGTATATGGGTTTTTATTTAAGGTATTGGGCCTGCCCGAAAACCCAATTCCAGTTTTAAAAATAAAATTTGATCAATTAATAACATGTTCATTGTTAAGGGTTTTTCGGTGATTCAAAGCCCCCAACACGACCCTTGAAGCCATCCACGTGTCCAATTTCCTCCAACCCTCTTTTCATCTCATTTGCATCGTGGTTTAGGTTGAAACCTTTGAAGAACTAAAATTTCGGGCAGATTTATAAAGGTGATTTGTTTCCTTCATAACTCCTTCGATTCTTACTCTTTTCCCCCCATTCAAATTCCTAAATGATCTAGCTATCCTTGTTCGAACCTACCTTGAAGGTTTGAGTTTTTTTAAAACCAGATTCTGGTATTTGTTTGGGGTAATTTCTACAATATATTTTAAGTAAGTTGTTCTTCTCCTTTCTTCTTTCAATTTGTTTAGGGTTACATCCAATGGACTTAGGGTTTAGTCCATTATCTTTGAGGTTCCTAATGTCCAGAATGTAGGGCATAAAAATTAGGGTTTTATCTTGTGTTTCATGGTCTGAAATTATGTTTTTATGTCTGGTTTAACCTCCTTGCGGGGCGGCGGCGGTGCGTTTGAGTTTTCGCACAAAGGACTCAGGGGTTTCCTTGGTTTTGGTAGGTGATTCCATTGTGTATGAAATCTTTGTGAATTGGATACTGTTTTTATGGTATTTTAATGCTTATTCAATTTTATTATTTCTGAAAAATATAGTTTTATTGGTGTTTGTATTTAAAATGAATCTTAAATGCCAATTTCATGTAAAATTGGGGTTTTTTCAAAGAAATGATTTTTTAGTTTAATTGGGGCTACCATATAAGTAACTAGTTGATTTTAATGAACTATAATAGGGATAAAAATACTGTTTTTAATGATTGTACCTTGTGTTTATTGCTGAAAAACCTGGTTTTAATGTTGTTTGTGAACCACATGAAATTCAAAGAGTTGTGTTGTGTAAAAATGGAGACTTTGCAAGGATGTCATTTCTTAAACCATATAGGGCTACCCTAAATATGATTTTGTGTTTTCACTGAAATTTTTTAGGATTCCCTTTATGTTTTGGAAACATAAAAATGTGCACATTGTATGCAAGTGAAGTTTATAAGGAGTTTTGTGTCCGAAACACTACGAGATTTTGAGGAATTGTTTTATGAAAAATATAAGTGTTTTGTTGTGTGTTTGAAGTGGTATAAAATGTGATAGCTACTGTATTGGTTGCGCTTGACCATTAATGGTGTTTATATGAAAATTTATTTATGTTGCACGCTGAAATTGATTGAGCACAAAAGGGGAAGCCCGGGTACCTAGGTGGGGTGGATTTGTACTAGTACGGCTAGTGGACCAGATGGGTTTTGTCCCTTTTCACTTAGCATTTGGATAAAGAAAACTATAACTAAAATATTTGGATGATTATTGGGGACCACTATGTTATGGGTTTGTTCCCTACTAGTGGCTCATGCATGAGAAAGAATTTTTCTATGGTTACTTTACACCGAGGTACGAGGTACATAGGGCCCAAGACAACCTAATGCCTAGGGGTGTTCCCAATGTTGTTGCTCATTGGATTTGTAGTACTTACCCATGTCTTAGGGTGTGTTTGGAAGTAAATTACAGTATCTAACATTTCTATTTTAATGTGTTAATATTATGAAAATTTGGTATTGAAAACTATTTTCAATTTGAGGTTTCATTTCTTAAAATTTTAACACTACCTTTCCTTGCGTTTGAAAATTGCTTCCTCTTTCACAATGTATTTCTTACTCTTTGGAAGCATTGTGTGGTATCCTACTGGGCTTAGGCTCACACCCTACTTACACCCCTTGGGTGTAAGTAGACTTGGTTATGTTTGATTCAGGTAAAGGAAAGGCTAAGGGTGATGGCGGTTCATGGTGTTAGTTCCCATCATTGGTGCAGAGTTGTGGAGATAGCTTGGTGGTGATGACCCCAAGTCATGTGGAGTCCTTGGGGATATCTTGATGCTATAATTATTTTTATTTGGACCACTAGTATTATCTTTAAACCAATGTACTCAGTTCTGGTGTTTACTTAAGTCTTGTTTGGCTCAAAAATTTCAGATATATATAGTGAATTGTTTTTAATGTTTTATGCTTTCATACTCAGGTAAATCGTTCCCAATCCAAAATTAATGATACTTGGGCACTTGTGCCAGCCCGTGGGGATAGGGAACACCCTTTGGTTCATGTCACGGGCTGGGTTTGGTGCCAGTTTTGGCGGTGACCAGATTCGGTTCGTGACAAAATGGTATCAGTGGAGGTTCTCTCCTTGGGTCATGTTATTTGGGGAAGAGTCAGCATAGTCTGGAGCTAGGATTTTTGGCACTTGAAATTTCAGTCATGGGTAGTGTGCCTGGCCAGCACACCTCAATACGGGATTCAAGTCACCATGGGAAGTATGGATATATCTGAGTCCTTTGGTTTTCTTGGTTTAATGATGACTATGGGAAATGAAAAGATAGTTGGGAGAATAATCTCAGTGAGCTCACAGGGACTGGAAAGCCATGTGGAGCCACGGATATTTCCCTAGAATACTATCTGTGAAGGTGAAGTGATTGTAATATGGCTGCCAACCATATATCCAAGTCACCCACCAAAACTAGTTTCCTCTCACATTGTCTTGTGTCTCTTTGTTTTGGAATCTTGGAAACTTGGTTTTTTAAGCAAAAAAAACGACATCACTTTAATGAGAGTGAATTTTTTTGAAGTTATTTTTTGGTAAAGTGAAAATGGTTTTATTTTTTTTATGACTATAAATGAAATTTCAGAATTATTTCAAAAGGGTAAATTATGTGTTTACACCTCGTTTGAAAGTATGAACTATGTTAATTGGGGTTTTGAAAATATGATTCTAGTGGAATTTTTTTAAACCATGGAAAAGTGTTTTGGATTGAATTATGTTTGCTATAATTTTTGTGTGGGGGTTGAAGATGGATTTTGGGTTTGGTGACTACTGAACCAAAATAAAAATATGAACTTTTAGAACTTTTTCTTTAAATGAGAAGAGTTTAGTTCTTAATTAAATGGAGATTTATGAAATGTTGTTTTTCTTGAAATTAGAAGTGTTTTGAAATGGGTTGAAATGTTTTTAAATGATTGTGAAAGTCATGAATATGTGCTTTTATTGAATTATGGATTCTTTTATAAATGGTTCTGTCCTTATGAAATTTTTTGTAAGATGTGAATTGGGATTTTGATCTCATTGTTAGCAGTTTTAAGAAAAAGGTTGGGTTGGTTTACCATTTTGTTTTTGAAAAGTGGAAGGAAGTTTTGTTTTACCCTTTGGTATTTCCATGATTGACCACATGCATGGGGTTATATGGTATGATCGATGGTTGATGGAATGACTGGATGAGTGTTGGGATGGATATGAGGAGGGTGCCCGGTGTGGCAGAAAAACATGAATGTGTGAGGCCCATGGGGTACCATTGGTGGATACGCTTACTACTAAACCGTTTTTTTTTCAAAGAATTGGTTTTAAATATAAACATGATGTCTTGATGAATAGTTTGGTAAGGTTTTTATTATGGTTTTTTGAAATTTTTGATGTTGTGGGATGTTTTGAGTTCAAGAACCCCTTCGGTTTGAACTGTGTTTTGGGTTTGTGTTTGGTCGGTAAGCTGTGTTGTAGGGACGGTTAGTGGTCTCTTTTGAAAAAAATTTTGGGATGCCTTTACGGTGGATCCCTTCATGTGTTTGGATCTGGTTTGCAGCATGTTTTGACCAATCGACCAGCTTTTTTGGGTCCTTCGGTTCTCTCATTGGATAAGGTACGCCCCCATTAAGGGTTAATGCACAACTGAAGTGCAACCCGTTTTGTTTCGCCATTGGAAAATCCTCCAGTTGACCAATATAAAGAATATTTTGTCAAACATTTTTTTATTGTGTCTACACCAATTCATTTCACTGATTTATGGTTCCTCTTGTAGTGGGATAGTGCTTGTGGAAGGTTGAAAGAGAGCTTAGTTTCTTAAGATTCCTGATTCATCAATGGTGGGAGTGTTCTTTCGTTGTCAGCATGGATGAGTGTCTTGATGGTGTCTAAGAGGGCCTCTGCGTTATTTATAGTTTCGTTGAAGAAAGAGTTATTACTAAACCACCGATGTTGATATTTCGGTCATGATAGGATATTGTGTCCACTTTTTGGACTTATCTGTTGTTTAGGGACTTTGAATATGGTCTCGTTCCATGTATTGTTTCTATCAAGTGCAAGGGTCATGTTCGATGACGCATTGTGATGTTGTGTGCTCTTTTGACCATAAAGGTGAAGGTCACAAAATCTTCTAAGGTTCTATATTATGTTGGGATTATGTCTCCCTTTGGGAAAAACATCAAATCTTCTATCTTAGAGGAAGGTGTTTATACGTATCTTTCCCTTCTGTTATTTCTCACCCAAAGAAACAAGGTGTGATGTGTGTGCATCTTCTGATCCCTTATTTTAGTGAAATGTATATTTTTGGTAATGTGGGTTATGAAGTGTGTTATGTCTTGATGAACCCATTGGGGTATGAGGTGTAGTTGTTTGTGGCACCGAAAGAAGAAGTTCCACATAGGGGTTTCAATAGCCTAACAGCATGGCTGAAGATGCTTCAATATTTTGAGCTCCAGCCATAGGTCCCGGAGAGAAGCTTGCACGTAGTCAGGGGAAACACTAGTGTTGTTTAAACCCTTGTACAATTTTATATCCTTAGTGTGAAAGATAGAATGTTTTTAAACCTATGGTTTCATCATCTTCCTTATTTTGTTCTGGTTCGATGGAAATAGGTAGAGGGCCTTGTACCCATGTCATCGCCTAATGTCTTTCCCTCCCACGTTGGATTTCATTGAGTCATTGGAGAATGGTTGGAAATTTGGCTAGAATGTTTGAGCACGCATTTTGTGCACGATTAGTAGTGACAGTGTGTTAGGAATCCACGTTAAAAGAATGATCAGCATAGTTAGTGCACGGTTTCCCAAACCGTGCGGACTGACCCTGCACCTTTCCCAAATCTTAAAAAAATGGTTCTTTCTGTGTCGGCCCATGCTAGTCAGTTAAGATGGTTGGTTCTTGTGGTGGGAAGACCCACTGTGGGTATCATGTATATTATTTTGGAAATATATAATTTATGTATACCCCTTGGACTAGGGAGTCTGTTTGGGCCTCCCCCAATTAGTGTCTAGATTCTGTCTCAAAAAAAATTAAGTTGTCTCTTAAGGTGGGGAGCCCATTTGGTCTCTTCATACGAGTAAATCATATTTTTACTTGGTTTTTTATAGATAGTAGGTATTATAATTTTGAGATATCTAACTAACTACATCTTACTTTTGTAAAAAATTATATTGGAGAGTGAAAAATGGTTTAGTTATAGTAGGGAAAGTGTAACCTTGTTCGATGTTGTTGTTTATTTGGGTAAATTGATTGACTATTGTTCAGATTGTGTTTTAGGAGTTTTCATTTGGGATAATGCCCGAATGTTCTTGATTCTTTCAGGAAAGTGGTGTAAGTAAGGTTTGTGAGAGTATTCCTTCCTTCATTGATCACTGGAGGTGTTATGGCCTTTGGGGGAGAAACCTGGCAAGAGAGTACCTCATGGTTTCTCAGTGGGGTTGGGTTGTTGCTTTTGCCTTACTGTGACAGTCCGGGGTCGAATGTTTTCATGGTTGGGAGAATTTTCACATACATAATATATTTTTATTTTAATTTCCATTAATGTTTTGTTTTGGAAGGTTTCCAATGTTTTTATGCAGAGTAGGTGAGTTTTCATGAATTGGCAAAACCGTGAGCCCATTTCCTGATTTAAAAATACATTTTTTTTCTTTTATAACTTATTCATTTTTTAATATTTTTTACACATTCAAACTCCTAAATGTCCCCCCCTGATATATTAAAACCAAAAATTAAAATTTAGAGCCTTTGAAAATCCATAACCAAGGTGTATATGGGTTTTTATTTAAGGAATTGGGCCTGCCCGAAAGCCCAATTCCAGTTTTAAAAATAAAATTTGATTAATTAATAACATGTTCATTTTAGGGGTTTTTGGTGATTCAAAGCCCCAAACAAGACCCTTGAACCCAGCCGCGCGTCCAATATCTTCCAAACCTCTTTTCAGCTGATTTGCATTGTTGTTTATGTCGAAACATTGTGAAGAACTAAAATTTCGGGCAGATTTATAAAGGTAATTTGTTTCCTTCAAAACTCCTTCGATTCTTACTCTTTTCCCCCATTCAAATTCCAAAATGACCTACCTATCCTTGTTTGAACCTCCCTTGAAGGTTTGAGTATTTTTAAAACTAGATACTGGTATTTGTGGGGGTGATTTCTACAAGATATTTTAAGTAAGTTGTTCTTCTCCTTTCTTCTTTCAATATGTTTAGGGTTACATCCAATGTACTTAGGGTTTCTTCCATTATCTTTGAGGTTCCTAATGTCCAGGAAGTAGGGTATAAAAATTAGTGTTTTATCTTGTGTTTCGTTGTCTGAAATTATGGTTTTAGGTCTGGTTTAACCTCCTTGTTGTGCGGCGGTGGTGCGTTTGAGTTTTTGCACGAAGGACTCAACAGATTCCTTGGTTTTGGTAGGTGATTACATTGTGTATGAAATCTTTGTGAATTGGATACTGTTTTTATGGTATTTTCATGCTTATTCAATTTTATTATTTCTGAAAAATATATTTTTAGTGGGGTTTGTATTTAAAATGAATCCTAAATGCCAATTTCATTTGAAATTGGGGGTTTTTCATAAAAATGTTTTATTAGTTTAACTGGGGCTACCCTATAATTAACTAGTTGATTTTATTGAACAATAATAGGGATAAAAATACTGTTTTTAATGATTTTCCCTTGTGTTTATTGCTGAACAACCTGGTTTTAATGGTGTTTGTGAACCACATGAAATTCTAAGAGTTGTGTTTTGTAAAAATGGAGACTTTGCAAGGATGTCGTTTCTTGAACCATATGGGGCTGCCATAAAAATGATTTTGTGTTTTCACTGAAATGTAGTTGGATTCCCTTTATGTTTTGGAAACTTAAAAATGTGCACATAGTATGCAAGTGATGTTTATAAGGAGTTTTGTGTCCGAAACACTACGAGATTTTGAAGAATTGTTTTATGAAAAATATAAGTGTCTTATTGCGTGTTTTAAGTGGTATACAATGTGATAGCGACTATATTGGTTGTGCTTGACCAGTAATGGTGTTTTATATGAAATTTTATTTATGTTTCATTCTGAAATTGATTGACAAAAAAAGGGGAAGCCCGGGTACCTAGGTGGGGCAGATTTGTACTAGTACGGCTAGTGGACTGGATGGGTTTTGTCCCTGTCTCACATAGCATTTGGATAACGACAACTCTAACTAAACTATTTGAATGATTATTGGGGACCACTAGGTTATGGGTATGTTCCCTACTAGTGGATCATGCATGAGAAGGGATTTTTCTATGGTTCCTTTACACCGAGGTACAAGGTACATAGGGCCCAAGACAACCTAGTGCCTAGGGGTGTTGCCAATGTTGTTGCTCATTGGATTTGTAGTATTTACCAATGTCTTATGGTGTGTTTGGAAGTAAATTACAGTATCTAACATTTCTATTTTAATGTGTTAATATTATTAAAATTCAGGATTGAAAACTATTTTCAATTTGAGATTTCATTTCTTAAAATTTTAACACTACTTTTCCTTGCGTTTGAAAACTGCTTGCTTTTTCACATTGTATTTCTTACTCTTTGGAATTATTGGGTAGTATCCTACTGGGATTAGGCTCACACCCTACTTACACCCCTTGGGTGTAAGTATACTTGGTTATGTTTGATTCAGTTAAAGGAAAGGCTAAGGGTGATGGCAGTTCATGGTGTTAGTTCCCATCCTTGGTGCGGAGTTGTGGAGATAGCATGGGGGTGATGACCCCTAGTCGTGTGGAGTCCTTGGGGATGTATTGATGCTATACTTATTTTTATTTGGTCCACTTGTATTATATTTAAACCAATGTACATAGTTCTGGTTTTTACTTATGTCTTGTTTGGCTCAAAAATTTCAGATATATATTGTGAATTGTTTTTAATGTTTTATGCTTTCATACTCAGGTATATCATTCCCAAACCTAAATTAATGATACCCGGGAACTTGTGCCTGCCTATGGTGATAGGGAACGCCCTTATACTGATGTCATGGGCTGGGTTTTGTGCCGGTTTTGGCGGTGACCAGATTTCGTTCATGACAGTAAGAGTATACATGAAAACGAGCCTTACTACACACCTAGGTTATAATCGTAGGAGAATTCACATTCTATTTACATATCATTATGATGGAAAATGTAAACGAATAAACTTTGATAATCATAAGGTGTTTTAGATTGAAGATAATGTTGTAGGATTTGGAAATCTTATAAATGATACTATTCATAAATAATAGAACAAGGAAGGATATATGAAGAAATAAATAGATGATGTATTTACATATTTGGATTGTATTGAAAACCTTATTTCAAAGTATATCTAGTGATTACAGTATTTCAAGGATGTCTATAATTTTTATTTTAAAAATTATATTCACCTTTTCTTAGAAAATGACAACCTATATATTGGGTGACAACCAATCACATACGGAAAGGATGTGGGACTTGAACCCATGACCGAATGATGATATGGGTTTAACTCGAACCAATTATCGATGCAATGTCCTGGTTAAAATTTCATTCTTTTTATTCAAAAAATTACAAAATATAAGAATAAATGATGAAATTGTAGTTTTTATTTTAGGTTTAGAGGTTTATATATTAACCATATTAGATTTTGAGAATATTTTGAGACAAATTTATAGCCTTTTCACTCTTTTATGTGTCCTTGGATATGTCAAATGTTTATTCTAGTGTTTCAGGTACCATCGTTAATTTCTAGATTCCTTTTTCTTGAAATATGGGATGAATTAGAATTTTATTGAAGCATGAACAATTAATGGAATTATTGATATTAAATTAAAATATATGATTCATGTAAATTTCATTTCATACTTTTGTAGTAAAATAATTTCTCTATATGTGGAATATTATTTAAGAAAATGTTGTCATACTACCTTAATTATTTTTTAAAAGATACCATTCTAAATTATCACATATTTACGGATACGAGGCCCTAAAATTTATATTGACCATTCATTTTTTTATGATGGATGACCTAAATCACTATCTAAAAATATTTACACTTTTCTTCTATGTATGTATCTATACATCGAACTAATTTTCTTATACGTAAACACCAAGTTATTTGTTATTCTATGTGACCTTTATAATTCCCAATCCCTATTTTCTAGATGATTTCTTGTGGACCCTTATCAAGATGTGGTATTTCATCATAGGAAAATATAAAAAAAAAATATAATCATGATAAATGTTAAATTTCTTGGACATAAATTAATTATGGTATGGAGAATGTAACACCTCAAAAATATAACGTAAGAACATTGTATTTCATAAAGTGCATGAAACACAAAAAAATGCTTATAGGGTAATATAATATCATGTGAATTTTAAATATATTTAAATTTTATAATAAATTAAATATAATTTATAGATTTATGTACACAAGACACTGAGATAGAATATATCGCATGCAAAAAAGAGTTTCTTTGATGTCTTGTGATACATAAAAACCCAAGTATTACCAAATAATAATATATTATTGAAATATTGTTATTCAATGAAATAAGATATTACCTAGACGTAAAATTAATAGTTATGTATAAGAATAGATAACTTATGAAAATATATTTTTTTTCAAAAAATATAAAATGAATTTATTTGTTGAAAATTAATTTTAAATGAATATTAACACCAATTGAATATAAGTGTAATGTTTTTAAAGAAAAATATTTTAATTCTCAAAAAGATGATTTATATAAGGCCCCAGCCTTAAATCTTACTTAATCCTGAGTTATTACAAGATTATACATTGAGGATCTTTTCGGGTTTAGAGTTTTAGAGAATTAGATCATAAAACTTGCATTACAATCCACATATAAACAAAGTGGTTACATAAAGATAGTATTCTTCATTCCCATCAATGGAAACATATTTAAAATAAAACATGGATTATTTCTTGACACATCCTTGACTCTATCATCTTATCATGTACCTTTCCCTTGACCTGTGAAAAACATTTCAAAAACTTGGGATGAGCATAAAACTCAGTATGGGTTAAAAAAACATGGAAGGGAAACATGAGTTCATATATACATAAGAATGAAATCATACATTACCCATAAAACATAGGCACTTTAACACACCTCATAAAATCATGAATAAATCATAGAAATCATAAGACATAAAGGTAACATGAGGCATTCATAACATTCTTACGTAGGGAGTAACCCTCTTGGTTACGTTTGGAATACCCATCATAGTATATTCCCTAAAATCTCTTCGGAGAAACCTTAACGTTTCACTCCTTCGCGTTACCCAATGCATTAGAGAGCTATAACGGGCGCACCCTCCCTTAGTTTATCACGGAACCACCCGTTCTTCATAATAATGCCCAAGAACCTCAACATAATCGTATCACATAAAACATGCATAAAGGAAACATAAAATTTCCACCATTCAATCACAAGATATCAATACCACACATTGATATAAAAATATTATGAAAACCATTTTCAATACCAAAATAAAAGAAAAGTAAAACATGGTATTTATTTTTCTTTTAAAAAGAAGGAATGGCTTGTAGAGGAAGCTGAAACTCAAATAACGGTCATGACGGAGGAGAAGTCGTTGTCGCCGCATATGTACGACAAAAACATTCCCTTTTGTCGTTTAGTAAAAGATTCGTATAAAAAAGATTCATTTTGAATAAACGTAAAAGTCAAAGGGGCTTATACACCGTATAAAATAAGGTTGTGTATAAAACAAAATATGCCTCAATGAAAGGAGATTGAGACGAAGTCCCATACCTCGTATCTGACTTGACCCGACCGTTCTTTAATGTCCTGAATAATAAACTTGAGTTAATCTATACTTTCTTATGAATATTTTTCAAGTTCATTATTCCTTTTATACCATGTTATGAACATCATGTACTCATTTAAGTTAATAATGTTCATTTTGTCGGTATTTGGTTCTTAAGTCAAAAATAGACTTCTTACACTTACATGTTGTTTATTTGGTCAAAGGTTCATTATATCCAGAATAGTATTCATGATTTATATATCATATATGTCATATATATCTAGTACATACATGCATTTATAATATTACATAATCATTTAGAGGTAATAAATGAAATGCACCGTTCATGGAGACGGTAAGCCGTACGTACGCATGAACGCTACTTCCATTTCTATTTAATATTTTCTAGAATGGAATCATAATGATATAAAAGTATATTATTATTCTGGTATAATAACATATATAATATCATTAACTTTATCCTTTTCACATCCCACATATGGTATTAACGAATCAAATCACTTTCAGGGGGCGGTAGTCCGCACATCCTAAAATGAAGATATCGTGTTTACCGATAATAGAAACCATAAAGGAATGCCCAAAATGAAAAAAACAGAAGCTTAAGGAAAACATAAACATATTATATATCATATATAAAAATAGTGACATCATAATGGCCACCTTTGAAGGTGTTAAATGAGTATTGAACAATCATCGTTTCGGGAGGCAGAATTTCGCCATCCACGGAAACCGTATGTTCCTTAACCATTTGATGTAGTTGTGTGAGAGTGTAGCTCAAATAAATCTTATAAAAACATCCTAGTATATTGAAGATACTGGTGTTTTTACAAAAGAAGTAAATAAAAAGAGTTTAGGGGGTTGGAGAAGCCAAATAAAACAAATGAACATGAGAGAATGAATTACCTTGGAAAGTGTAACTCCTTTTGATTTGAGCCTAAAGGCTTCCTTTGAAAGGATTATGTCCAAAGTGAATCCTCTAGGATGAGGATAGGGATGTGGAGAGAGTAAATGGGCAGGGTTTGGCCGAGCCAAAGGCTTGAGGATTGTGTGAAATGAGGTAGAGGTGGGGGCCTTTTATAAGAGGAGAGGAGGGGCACTTTTGGAAAGTAAAGAAATATTACTTTATTTGAAAATGTGTTTCGATTTTGAAAGGTCCCACATTGATATAATTCGTGGATAAGGTGATAAGGGTTCGAAATCCACTCATCCAATTGGTTTTGGACATGTCTAGTTCATAGATTTTACATTACCTTTCTATTTTATTTAAATCGTCAAATAATGATGTCATCGCTGCATCATTATTATGTCATAAATAATTAAATTTATATAATGTCTAAAAATCATAAAAAAAAATACTATGATGTAGTAAATCTTTTTATCTTTCCAATGGATATTTATAATCAAAATTTGGACTTGTATAATCCCACTTAAAAATTGTTTTTATAAAACATATTATGTTTGTGTCATTTTCACTTTAACATTAAATAAAAAGTAATTTATGTCATTTCCCAACAAAAGTGGATCCATGGGGTCCCCAAGTTGACCCATGGCTTCTCTTGGTCGGCCATGACACAACCAATAAGGTTAGGACATATTTCTAGGTCATTTCATATTATTAAAGCATTATTTATACCTTAAACTACACTAATTACCACTAATCGCGATTAAAAACTTAATAAGTTACTATTCACCAAAAAATTATTATAATCACATTGAACCACATTTTACTTCTTAATGACAACCATGTATGTCGGATTTTCAAAATTCAGTACACATTAGTGGTAAACATTCATTTAACTGAAAAATCAGTTTGCTTGATTACCACATAGTGGTTTCACTATTCATCAAAAATTGAAGTTTTTCAGAAAATTACCAAAAATTCACCCTGATCTATATTTGATATTCCGAATTCAAAAATGAAGTCTATTTTACAAAATTCAAAACATATAAGTCGCATTAAATAATTTAATAATTAATTCCCACTGTCAGAGCAAATATCGTGTTTTTATGAAACAATTAGTATCAAAAGATTGACACCAGTTTAAGTCTAATTTCAAATTGAAATTGATTCCAATGACCACCATTGGATAAAATGGTAAAAATATATTCTAATTTCACTTCAAAACCAATTCAAAACATAATCTAATCATATAAATAAATTAGATTAAAAAGCAGTTTTGATGTAAAATGCAGTATTTTTCACTATTCATTAAAAAATGAACATTGTCAGAAAAATACCAAAAATTCACACAAAGTAAATTTTGATGTCCCAATCATAAAGAATTTGTTTATTTTGACAAACATATTTTATAAAATTGTCAAAAGATAGATTTAAAAAGGGTTTTCCATCATAAGGCAGTAAAACAATCTTTTAAGAGTATTAGTGTATTCCATGTTTAAGATTGGATTTATTTTCATTTTAAGCCTCTAAAACACTATCTTAATCATTAATAGACATAGATAAAAATATCTATTATTCATTACTTACTTGGGATGTTACATCCTTCCCCCCTTTAGAAAACTGCGTCCCCACAATTTATTTACTTATCAAATAAATGGGGGTACTTATCCCTCATTGCATTTTCAGATTCCCATGTTGCCTCTTCAATAATGTGGTTTTTCCACAAAACCTTTACCTGGTGAATCAATTTATTCCGTAACACTTGCTCCCTGTGGTCAAGAATCTGGACCGGTTGTTCCTCATAAGATAGGTTCTCTTCCAGCTGAACTACCTCTGGACTCAAAACATGAGATGGATCTGGCATATACTTTCTCAACATCGAAACGTGAAAAACATTGTGTACCTGAGATAAACTCGGAGGTAAAGCCACTCGGTATGCAACTGATCCAACTCTTTACAGAATTTCGTATGGTCCAACGAACCTTGGACTCAACTTTCCTTTCTTACCAAATCTCATCACACTTTTCCAAGGAGAAACCATGAGAAAAACATGATCACCTACCTCGAAAGATAAACCCTTCCTCCGGTTATCTGCAAAACTCTTCTTCCTGCTCTGAGCTGTTCTCATGTGTTTCTGAATCAGCTGAACTTTTTCTGCCATCTCTTCTACCAATTTTGGTCCCATCAACTTCCTTTCACCCACTTCATCCCAGAAAGCTGGAGTTCGACACCGCTTCCCATATAATGCCTGAAATGGTGCCATCTGTATACTGGAATGAAAACTGTTATTATATGAAAACTCAACCAAAGAAAGATGTTGGTCCCAACTTCCCTGATAATCCATTGAACAAGCTCGTAGCATATCCTCCAATGTCTGGATTGTTCATTCTAACTGCCCATCTGATTGAGGATGAAAAGGTGTACTAAAATTTAACTCAGTACCCAACGACTTCTGAAGGCCTTTCCAAAAGTTAGAAGTAAACCTGGGATCACGATCCGATACAATGGAGAGAGGAACTCCATGTAACCTGACTATCTCTTTAAGATACAAACGGGAAAGTTGATCAAGAGAGAAAGTATCTCGTATAGCAAGGAAATGAGCAGATTTGGTCAAGCGATCAACAATAACCCAGATTGCATTTTTACCTCGAGATGTCTTCGGTAATCCAATAACAAAGTCCATGAATATATTCTCCCATTTCCACTCTGGCACTGGTAAAGGCTGAAGCATCCCTTTCGGTAACTGCCGCTCTGCTTTAACCTGCTGACAAGTCAAACACTTTACAGTAAAATCAGCAATGTCTCTTTTCATTCCATCCCACCAGTAATACTCCCGACGATCTCTATACATCTTAGTACTGCCCGGATGAACTGAAAACGGATAACTATGAGCTTCAAATAACAACTCTTTCTTCAACTGTGAATCACAAGGCACACACAATCTCTTCCCAAATCTCAAAACACAATCATTATCAATGTTGAATTCAGGCAACTTACCTTTCTGAACCAGCTCTACCTTTTTCTGCAACTCACTGTCTTGCTTCTGTGCTTGCTTGATTCTATCTGATAGAGAAGATCTCACTGATACCTGAAACAAAACAGAAGGACTTCCTGCACCAACAGCTTCTATGCCAAAGTTCATCAAATCCTTAACCAAAGGATCACGTTCCAAACGCAACATTGTTAATGAAGCATTACTTTTTCGACTCAAAGCATCGGCCACTTTATTTGCTTTTCCCGGATGGTAATGAATTGTACAATCATAATCCATGATCAATTCTAACCATCTCCTTTGTCTCATGTTCAATTCTTTCTGAGTGAATATATACTTTAAACTTTTGTGATCGGTATATATTTCACACTTTACTCCATACAAATGATGCCTCCAAATTTTTAAAGCAAAAACAACAGCAGCTAATTCCAAATCATGTGTAGGGTAATTTACCTCATGAGTTTTCAACTGTCGTGAAGCATAAGCAATTACCTGATCATTCTGCATTAGGACGTAGCCAAGTCCTTTCAATGAAGCATCACTGTATATAACAAAATCACCATTCCTGGAAGGTAGTGCCAAAACTGGAGCATTCACCAATCTTCTTTTCAATTCCTGAAAACAATCATCACATTCTTTTGTCCAGATAAACTTAACACCATTCCAAGTTAGCTTAGTCATTGGACTAGATAACCGTGAAAAATTTCTAACAAACCTTCGGTAATAGCCCGCCAAACCAAGGAAGCTACGAATCTCAGTTACATTTGTGGGTCTTGGCCATTCTTCTACAACTTTTGTTTTTGCAGGATCAACAGTTATTCCATCATTAGAAACAATGTGACCAAGGAAAGAAATTTTTTGCAACCAGAACTCACACTTGCTGAATTTCCCATACAGTTTATTTTCTTTTAAGGTTTGCAAGATAACCCTTAAATGTTTTTCATGCTCCTCTTTACTTTTAGAAAACACCAAAATATCATCAATGAAAACCACCACAAACATATCCAAGAACTCATGGAAAATTATATTCATTAAGTCCATGAATACAGCAGGTGCATTGGTTAGCCCAAAAGGAATTACTACAAATTCATAATGGCCATATCTCGTACGGAATGCGGTCTTCGGAATATCTGCCTCCTTTACCTTCAGCTGATGGTACCCCGATCTCAGGTAAATCTTTGAAAAAAACTGAGCTCCCTGGAGCTGATCAAACAAATCATCGATATAAGGCAAAGGATATTTTTTCTTAACAGTGATATTATTCAAGGCTCTATAATCAATGCAAAAGTCTCATAGAACCATCCTTCTTTTTAACAAATAAAACAGGAGCACCCCATGGTGATGTGCTAGGTCTAATGAAACCATTCTCTAATAAATCTTGCAATTCCTCCTTCAACTCTAAAAGTTCAATTTGTGCCATTCGATAAGGGGGTTTTGATATTGGCTTAGCATCAGGAACTATGTCAACAGTAAACTCATCTTCCCGATCTGGTATTATTCCAGGCAACTCATCAGGAAAAACATCAGGATACTCATTTACCACTGGCACATCATTAATCTGAATAGTTCCTTTATTTTCAACGATGTGTGCAAGGTAACATTCATTTCCATCTTTTACAAGTTTCTCGGCCTCTTGATAAGTTATCAAAAGTAAGGGTTCATTCCTGTAAACAAACTGAAAGTCTTTCTGAAAAGAAACTTCTTTAGCTCTACAGTCAATCTTAGCATGGTAAATAGAGAGCCAATCCATACCCAGGATAACATCAAACTCTACTAGAGGTAGAACAATAAGGTTTGCAAGTAGGTTCTTTCCACAGATAAGGATAGGAAGATTATTATAAATTCTTTTTGCCTCAACATTTCCCCCAGATATTTTTACCAAAAGTTTAGGAGTCATTTCTTGAGATGGTATTCCCATTTTAGTAGAAAAGGTTTCAGAGATGAAAGAATGTGTAGACCCCGAATCAAACAACACACTGGCATAATCTGAAAAAACAAACAAAGTACCTGATACAACTTCATTTGATGGCCCGACATCTGCTGAAGTAGTTGCAAAGGATTTCACCACCCCTTTCTGCTTGTAGTCTAACTGCTTCCCATCACTCAAGCTCCTTGCCAGACACTCGTTTTCATAGTGACCTATCTCATTGCACTTATAACATTTCACTAACTATAAATCAAATTTGTTCTTACCTTCACCTTGATCCTTTTCAGTGCAATCACGAGCCTTATGTCCCATCTTACCACATCGGTAGCACTTTCCAGAATTCAGAAGACATTCCCCAGCATGCCTTTTGCCACATTTATCACAAACTGGAAACTTAGTTTTCTTACCATCAGACTTTTTTGAAGAATTCTTACCTTTCTCCTGCCACATCGGTCTCTTATTCTGCTGGTTGTTATAGAACACTTGGTCATTGGAAAACTCCATTTCCACCTTCTCAGCACATCGAACAAGCTTTTCATAACTTTTAAACTCATGAAAAGCTAAAGCCCTTCAATATTTTGGCTTTAATCCTGAGTAAACACGATTGATGTTACTATCAAGGTCCCGGATAAAATTTGGAGCATACCTTGCCAATCGAGTGAACCTTTCTTCATAGGCAGCCACTGAGTCTTCCTCTTGCCTCAATTCCAAGAATTGCTTTTCCATCCTAAGTCGAACATCCTTAGGAAAATTCTTCTCAAGAAACATACCATTGAATTCATCCCAGTCAAGAGCATCAATCTCATCGGCGTCCCTGATATTTTTAACCATAGACCACCACTGATCTGCTTCACCCTCCAAACGGTAAATAGAAAGACTAACCTTTTGATTGCCTGAACACCCCATGACATCAAAAATCTTATCCAGTGCTTTAATCCACCCTTCAGCTAGCACAGGGTCAGATGATCCTCTGAATGATGGTGGATGTTGCCTCATGAAATGTTCCACCACTGACATGTTCCTCTGCGGTTGATCTGCCTGATCTCGTGCATGGATACCACCACCATTTATCGCTTGAGTCAACTGCGCCATTACTTCAACAAACTATTCAGTTCCAATTCCGACCATTTCTGGATGCTGATTCGGAAGGTTATTTCCCTCTGTATGCCTTCCTAGCACTGCATCCCTGTTTCCTCTGCGGAAAACCATTCTGAACAAACATGTCTTAGATGAAGCAACATGGTAATCTTTAAATGCTATATCATTTCAAAAAAACAAAATATTTTTGGACAATAATTTAATAGAATTCTAACTCCTAAAGTTATCTAAACCGACCTCAGATACCAACTTTAAGGCCCCAGCCTTAAATCTTACTTAATCCTGAGTTATTAAAAGATTATACATTGAGGATCTTTTCGGGTTTAGAGTTTTAGAGAATTAGATCACAAAACTTGCATTACAATCCACATATAAACAAAGTGGTTACATAAAGATAGTATTCTTCATTCCCATCAATGGAAACATATTTAAAATAAAACATGGATTATTTCTTGACACATCCTTGACTCTATCATCTTATCATGTACCTTTCCCTTGACCTGTGAAAAACATTTCAAAAACTTGGGATGAGCATAAAACTCAGTATGGGTTAAAAAAAACATGGAAAGGAAACATGAGTTCATATATACATAAGAATGAAATCATACTTTACCCATAAAACATAGGAACTTTAACACACCTCATAAAATCATGAATAAATCATAGAAATCATAAGACATAAAGGTAACATGAGGCATTCATAACATTCTTACGTAGGGAGTAACCCTCTTGGTTACGTTTGGAATACCCAACACAGTATATTCCCTAAAATATCTTCGGAGAAACCTTAACGTTTCACTCCTTCGCGTTACCCAATGCATTGGAGAGCTATAACAGGCTCACCCGCCCTTAGTTTATCATGGAACCACCCGTTCTTCATAATAATGCCCAAGAACCTCAACATAATCGTATCACATAAAACATGCATAAAGGAAACATAAAATTTCCACCATTCAATCACAAGATATCAATACCACACATTGATATAAAAATATTATGAAAACCATTTTCAATACCAAAATAAAAGAAAAGTAAAACATGGTATTTATTTTTCTTTTAAAAAGAAGGAATGGCTTGTAGAGGAAGCCGAAACTCAAATAACGGTCATGACGGCGGAGAAGTCGTTGTCGCCGCATACGTACGAAAAAAACATTCCCTTTTGTCGTTTAGTAAGCGCTTCATATAAAAAAGATTCTTTTTGAATAAACGTAAAAGTCAAAGGGGCTTATACACCGTATAAAATAAGGTTGTGTATAAAACAAAATATGCCTCAATGAAAGGAGATTGAGACGAAGTCCCATACCTCGTATGTGACTTGACCCGACCGTTCTTTAATGTCCTGAATAATAAACTTGAGTTAATCTCTACTTGCTTATGAACCTTTTTCAAGTTCATTATTCCTTTTATACCATGTTATGAACATCATGTACTCATTTAAGTTAATAATGTTCATTTTGTTGGTATTTGGTTCTTAAGTCAAAAATAGACTTCTTACACTTACATGTTGTTAATTTGGTCAAAGGTTCATTATATACAGAATAGTATTCATGATGTATATATCATATATGTCATATATATCCAGTACATACATGCATTTATAATATTACATAATCATTTATAGGTAAGAAATGAAATGCACCGTTCATGGATACGGTAAGCCGTACGTACGCATGAACGCTACTTCCATTTCTATTTAATATTTTTTAGAATGGAATCATAATGATATAAAAGTATATTATAATTCCGGTATAATAACATATATAATATCATTAACTTTATCCTTTACACATCTCACATATGGTATTAACAAATCAAATTACTTTCAGGGGGCGGTAGTCCGTACTTCCTAAAATGAAGATATCGTGTTTACCCATAATGGAAACCATAAAGGTATGCCCAAAATGAAAAAAACCGAAGCTTAAGGAAAACATAAACATATTATATATCATATATAAAAATAGTGACATCATAATTTCCACCTTTGAAGGTGTTAAATGAGTATTGAACAATCATCGTTTCGGGAGGCAGAATTTCGCCATCCACGGAAACCGTATGTTCCTTAACCATTTGATGTAGTTGTGTGAGAGTGTAGTTCAAATAAATCTTATAACAACATCCTAGTATATTTAAGATACTGGTTTTGTTACAAAAGTAGTAAATAAAAAGAGTTTAGGGGGTTGGATAAGAAAAATAAAACAAATGAACATGAGAGAATGAATTACCTTGGAATGTGTAACTCCTTTTGATTTGAGCCTAAAGGCTTCCTTTGAAAGGATTCTGCCCAAAAGGAATCCTCTAGGATGAGGAGAGGGATGTGGAGAGAGTAAATGGGTAGGGGTTGTCCGAGACAAAGGCTTGAGGATTGTGTGAAATGAGGTAGAGGTGGGGGCCTTTTATAAGAGGAGAGGAGGGGCACTTTTGGAAAGTAAAGAAATATTACTTTATTTGAAAATGTGTTTCGGTTTTGAAAGGTCCCACATTGATATAATTCGTGGATAAGGTAATAAGGGTTCGAAATCCACTCATCCAATTGGTTTTGGACATGTGTAGTTCATAGATTTTACATTATCTTTCTATTTTATTTAAATCGTCAAATAATGATGTCATCGCTGCATCATTATTATGTCATAAATAATTAAATTTATATAATGTCTAAAAATCATAAACAAAATACTATGATGTAGGAACTCTTTTTAGATTTCCAATGGATATTTATAATCAAAATTTGGACTTGTATAACCCGACTTAAAAAGTGTTTTCATAAAACATATTATGTTTGTGTCATTTTCACTTTAACATTAAATAAAAAGTAATTTATGTCATTTCCCAACAAAAGTGGATCCATGGGGTCCCCAAGTTGACCCATGGCTTGTCTTGGTCGGCCATGACACAACCAATAAGGTTAGGACATGTGTCTAGGTCATTTCATATTATTAAAGCATTATTTATACCTTAAACTACACTAATTACCACTAATCGCGATTAAAAACTTAATAAGTTACTATTCACCAAAAAATTATTATAATCTCATTGAACCACATTTTACTTCTTAATGACAACCATGTATGTCGGATTTTCAAAATTCAGTACACATTAGTGGTAAACTTTCATTTAACTGAAAAATCAGTTTGCTTGATTACCACTTAGTGGTTTCACTATTCATCAAAAATTGAAGTTTTTTAGAAAATCACCAAAAATTCACCCTGAGCTATATTTGATATTCAGAATTCAAAAATGAAGTCTATTTTAAAAAATTCAAAACATATAAGTCGCATTAATTAATTTAATAATTAATTCCCGCTGTCAGAGCAAATAGCGTGTTTTTATGAAACAATTAGTATCAAAAGATTGACACCAGTTTAAGTCTAATTTCAAATTGAAATTGATTCCAATGACCACCATTGGGTAAAATGGTAAAAATATATTCTAATTTAACTTCTAAACCAATTAAAAACATAATCTAATCATATAAATAAATTAGATTAAAAATCAGTTTTGATGTAAAATGCAGTATTTTTCACTATTCATTAAAAAATGAACATTGTCAGAAAAATACCAAAAATTCACACAAAGTAAATTTTGATGTCCCAATCATAAAGAATTTGTTTATTTTGACAATCATAGTTTATAAAATTGTCAAAAGATAGATTTAAAAAGGGTTTTCCATCATAAGGCAGTAAAACAATCTTTTAAGAATATTAGTGTATTCCATGTTTAAGATTGGATTTATTTTCATTTTAAGCCTCTAAAACACTATCTTAATCATTAATAGACATAGATAAAAATATCTATTATTCATTACCTACTTGGGATGTTACAATTTATGTAATAAAATTACCATTAGTGAGTGATATTAATGATATATATATATATTATATATTTATTCAACTATTTTTTATATTCATCCAACAGATTTGATAAATAAAATATAAGAACAAAACCAATTTTATACATAAAATACTATATTTTGATGAAGTATCTTTTTACACAATTTAGTGGAGAAAATATTTTAAATCCAATTTTTGCCTATTTTATGAATATTATATGTTTATATAATCTTCATCTCTAATATTGAATTAAAAATAATAGGTTATGGTGAATTATTTTTAGTTTTCTATGAATTTTATTTTTGAAAGAATAATGAAAATTACAGAATTTTAATTGAAAATTGATTTTTTAATATAATTCTTCAGAAGGATAAATAATATTTAATTTTTTTAAAATTAGTAATTAAATAATATTATTCAATTCATTCTATTTAGGTCATTTGAATCACTTTCATCCTAAAATACAACAAAAATAACATAGAAATATTTTTATCATTTTAACTTAGAAATTATTCATTGTCATCCCATCAAGGGGATTAATTTTTAAATAATTTATGCCACTATTATTTGAAAATTGGTAAAATGGGTTCAAAATTTTGTATAAGAACAATATACAATGTACAATAAAATCAAAATAGTTTTTTACCAAAAAATATTAGTGAATCTAATTAAAATTAATATCAACAATTAAGGTCAATTTATGCTTTCAAGGGACAAAACGGTAATCTTTAGGGACCAAATTACCTATAAAATTACCCAAATGGAATATTCTAGATATATTTGGACCCTATAATCCATTTGATTTAATATTAATTGTTATTGGATCCACATGCAATGGTAAAAAATATGGGTTGAATATATTTTAAAAAATTTACCAGAGTACCACTCCTCCTCCACTGTTAAATGAATACTCTCATCCAACTTACTCAATCATCACAATACACATTGAATTCAACAAATATCTTAAAAAAATGGCTATAACACCCATAAATGTATCTCTGAATCCTCCCATTGAGCATAAAACCTTCTAATGAAACCCTTTGGTGAAAACACAAAGGAGTTACTCTATAATGACATAGCCTTAAACAATACATAATCCTGAATTAAATTAATAATTCACATTGGTAATCTTCTTAGGTTTGGAGTTTTATATAATTAGTCTATAACTATTAAATTACATCTCAAATATTATAAATTAGAAACTTCTACACAATATCCATTTTTAATAAAATAAAAATTCATGAAAAACGTTTCATGTCTAATTCTATGTTTTAGACATCATGAATTATCCATGATCTTATAAATGACCATATTCATCTTTATGTCCTGTAAAAAACATTTCAAAAAAACTTTGGATGAGAATAAAAAGCTCAATAAGGGTAATAAAATAAAAATTAAATCATTATTCCATAAATATATACAAAACATATGCTCTTTTACATATATCATGAAATCATAATATTTATGAATAACACATAGAAATCATAAATCATAAAGTCAAATTGTGGCATCCATACCAAAAATACATTGTAGCATTCACAACTATGTAGGAAGTTACATTTCGAATACACATCACAGTATATTCCATAAATATCTTAGGAGAAAAATTAATGTTTATCTCTGTCACGTTTCCAAACGCATTGGAGAGCTATCTCGGGCTCATCCTCCCTAGGTTTATCATAGAACGACTGGTATTCGAAAACAATACCCAAGAACCATAACACAATCATAACACATATATAACATAAAGGAAGGATAAAATTTACACATTTCAATCACAATATATAATTTAAATATATTGGAATAACCAATCAATTATCAAAACAATTTTTAGTACCAAAATACATAAAAGATTATATGGTATTTATATTCCTTTTTAATAATATTACGTATTGTTAAGGAAGCCAAATATCAAATAACGCTCGTGACAATGTAAAGGTCGTTAACACCACATACATCATAAAAAGAAACATTGGCTTTGTCATTTAGTAAAACTCTACATAGAAAAAGATTCTCATTGTAGGTAATGAAAAGACAAAGGGGATTATAAAACATATAATATAAAGTCATTTATAAATAAAAATAATCCTCAATCAAAGGATATAGAGATGAAGTCCCTTAAATTGTGTCCAACTTGACTCATCCATTCATTAATCTACTGAATAAGAAAAAAAAGTTAATTTATAATTTCTTAATAACCTATTTAAATATTCTGATTCCTTTAATATTACTTATTACAATTTTATAAACATTATATAATAATTTTATTTAACAAAAGTCATTTTGTCGATATTTGGTACATGAGTCAAAAATGAACCTCTTATAATTAAAAGTTGTCCATGAGGAAAAAATTACATTATCTCCAGAATTAAATTCATAATTTATATACCATTTATGTCATATAAATCCATTATATATATGAATTTATAATTGTATATAACATTTGGGGTTAGGAAATTAATTGCACCATTTGTGGAGACAGTAAGCCATATGTACACATAACCACTAATTTCATTTCTTTTTTTTATTTAATGTTATGAAAACCTAATGATACATAAGTATATTATAATTATAGTATAATATAATATATATTTTCAGTAACTCCATCCTTTATAAATTCCATGAATGGAATGAAAGAGTCAAATCACATTGATTAGGCGGTAGTCTGCACTTCTTCAAATGAAATTATCATATTAACCCATTATAGAAATCATAAAGGTATGATATAACTGAAAAATAAAAAAAACATATTGACAATAGAAATCTAATATATATCAGATATAAATATAGCTCTATCATAATGGCCACCATGAGAGGTTTTAGGAGATAATCAAAAAATCATCATTTCATGAGGTAACAGTTCACCATACACAGAAATAGTATGTTCATATCAATTAGATGGAGGTGTGTGTAAGTGTAGTTTAAATACTTATCATAACAAAAACCAACTATATTTAATTTATTGGTGTTTTTATATAAACAACGAAAAAGAATATCATATGTAGTGATGAAGTAAAATAAAAGAAGAGAACTAGAGGGAAGACGTTACTTTTAAATCAGATAACTCCCTTTGGTTTGACACAAAAGGCTTCCTTGAAGTGCCTTCTACCTATGGTTAGGCTTCTATAAGGAATATAGAGAATTTTGGAGCATATTTGGGTAGATTATATATGATCCATGGTGCTTGAGAGATGTTTTTAACAGGATAGAGGTGATGGCCTTTTATATGGGATGGGAGGGTCTCTTTAGGAATGTTTGAAAATATTATTTTATTAAAAAATGATTTTCGGTTTCAAACTATTTAGAACATATCTAAATGAATGATTTTTAATTATAAGTGCAAATAAAATAATATTATAAGAATTGGAAAGGTTTTGTATATTTTTTAATAATGATATTTTATATTTAACCATTTGTTAACTTATTTATCATTTATCATGTCCTCTTATATATTCATACTATATGGTTAATATATTTAACATAAAAATCCATCCATTCCTGAATGGATAATTAATGAAATATTTAACATCATATATTTCATTTGGAAATATATTATATTTTTTGGACTATTTTTACATTTAATAAAAAATTCATTGATTTAAAAACATTATTAAATCAATTTTAATACTATTCATATCATGACTTTTTAAAAAACCCAAACCAACTTGATTATTTATTATAAAATTATTTAATTCAATGATAACATGTAATATTAATCTATAAAATTATTTTATTGCATAAAAAGCTTCAAAATATATTTATATAAAATTTATTATACTATTTATTTAAATCCTTTGTTAATAAAGCAATTACTGCATCACTATTGTGTGATAATTAATTTTTTTTAATGTTTGAAAATTATAAATAAAATACCATGAATTATGAATTTTTTTACCTTTCTAATTATTATTTATAATAAAAGATATCAATTATATAACCCCATATTAAAATTGTTTTGGAAAAACAATGCATGTTTATGATATTTTTATTTTCTCCTTAAATAAAAAGTTGTTAATTTCATTATCTTACCCAAATGGGTATCAAAGGCCAATCGTCTAACCAAATGATTTTCATTGTTGGAAATTACTCATCCAATATGTTTAGGACATGTTTTATGGTAATTTTATATTAATATAATATTTTTTTTAGTTTTAATTACCCTATTTACCTTTAATTGTGGTCAATACAAATCAAAAGTTACTATTCACAAAAAATTAGTTTCATCTTATTGAACCACATTTTACATACTAATGACAACCATATATGTCGAATTTAGATATTCAATTCATAAAAGAAGTAAAATATCTTCTAAATGAATAGGTCGCTTTTTAACTACTGTATAATGTTTTATTCATTATTCATAAAAAATTGAATGTTATTAGAAAAATTCCAAAAATTCACCCAAATATAATTTTAATATTCCGAATTCAAAAATTATCTATATTTTACCAAATTCAAAACATATATGTTTCATTAATTTAATTAAAATTAATCTCTATTTTAAAAACCAAAAAGCGTGTTTTTATGAAATAATAACTATCCAAAGATTAACAGTTATTTATTTCCAATTTCAATGAGAAATTACTTATAATGACAAATAATGGATTAAATGGTAAAAATATAATCAAATTAAAAATTAAAACCAATTAAAATAACATTCCAACTATATAAATAAATTAGATTAAAAGGTAGGTTTGAAAAAAATGCAGTATTTTTCACTATTCATTAAAAATGAACTTTATCAGGAAAATACCAAAATTTCATCCAAATTATTATTAATTTCATGAGTCTAAAGAAGATATATATTTTGTGAAATAGAATATATAATAGTTAAAAAACTAGATTTTAGAAGAGTTCTCCATGAAAAGGCGTAAATTGACCTTTTAATGAATATTGGAGTATTTAATGCATTAAATTGAATCCATTCATATTTTAAGAATATAAAACTTATTGGATAAATGTAAAGACATTTAAAAAACATTTATAATCATATATTATTTAGTTATGTTCATTCCCGCCAAAACAACAGCTAGGTGTTAACTACTCTTTAAAATAATATTATATTATTATTATGATTATTATTATGATTATGAATATTATTATTTTTAGTACGACTCAGCATTTTGTGCAACATATGATTTAAGATAAACCCATTGTTGCATGTCAGGTATTCCATCGAACATAGCATCCATTTTAAAGTAAAATTAATATTTAATTCACAAATATTATTAAATATGAAAATGTATTACTTTTTATTTACATAGGATGTCACATCATTCACCCCTTTTGAAAATTGTGTCCTCACAATTTTATTCATTTATCAAATAAAAGGGGGTATTTTTCCCTCATCGAATTTGCAGATTCCTACATTTCCTCTTAAACCATGTTGTTTTTCCTCAAAACATTTACATGAATAATTACCTTCTTCCATAACACTTACTCTTTTTGGTCAAGAATCTAAACTGGTTATTCCTCATAAGAGAGATTCTCATCAAATTGAACAAATTTTAAAGACCCATAAAATGCAAAGAAATTTTTTTCATAATTTTCTTTGGATTTTTACAATAACGCAGTTTCTGACGACACCTAATTCTGAGGCCCGGTGTGCCCAGAATCTTTTTCCGATGTTTGGCTCAGGTATGTTCAGCGAACTAACGAGTGAGTTTTTCTAACATTTGAACCGGTGCTCGGAATAAAATTCTGAGGGCACTGATGGAATCACAACGCTAGTAATTGTTTAAAAACTCCTTTTCCGGAGTTGTGTTTGCTCGGGTGTGGTTTTTAATTTTTGGGGTTATGTTAAGGAATAAAAATAAAAGTGGTGAGACTTTTTATTTTTATTTTACTTAAAGCAGGCTTAACCTAAGTTAAGGGGATAATATGGGACACACAATATCCTACCCACTTGGAAGGATATTAGTGAGGTGGGGCCCGCACGAGCCCCACCATTTCATTCCCTCTAAGTAATGCACCCGCACCCCCCTTTTTAATACAGTCAACTGTGAGTTTATTTTTGTTAAGAAACACCTCATTAATTAGGGCGGCTAATTCGTTACAATTAATTCATTGAATTAATTGTTCGTTTCATTTACTTTTTTAATTTTAAAGGGATGGCTTGTGCGTCAGGGGGAACATGTTGCGTCAGGAGGATTTGGATGAAAACGTTCATCTTCGATGAAGAACTCGAAGAACGTGAAGAACACACCACCGCCGATGAAGAACGCCGACCTCCGACGAAAGACGACGACGAGAGATGCCTCCCTCGGAGACCACCTAAAGCCAACGATGTTCCTTCTGTGACGTTTTTTCAACGAAGAACCCTCGCTCAATGAGTCGACAAGGTAGGGGTTAATTTTTTGTAAGTTTATATTCTCGCAGTTCCTTCCTTTTAAAACCAAAAACTCGGATCAACTCATCTTCAAGTTGATCCGCAAATGATTTCTTTTGCGGGATGTAAATATTTAATTATGAGGAAAAACAGTTTGGGTTGATTTTCTTTTGTTCTTGAAATTTCCTTGTTGTTCTTTGTCTTTTGGGCCGCTTGTTACCAATTTAACGGGAGGAGGTCGGACCGCACGAACACGGTCGACTCTCCTCCCCCTTTGTTGTTTTGATTCGTTGCGGCATGAAAAAAGGTGTCACGGTGCAACGACACCGTTCGAACATGAGAAAGAATGCGGTGAAGAAGCACGGCGTCGTCATGCCGCACCGTTGAGGCTGAACAAAACCGCGACCGGAGTCGGGGCCGTAGAGGCGATCGAAGACTCCGCTGGTTGATTGTGGTGCGCGCATTGACGGGTGATGACAAACAGGGCCGAAAGTTAATTTTGAAGCCTCTGTAATGATGGTCGGGTCCCGAGAGGACTGTTGGCGAAGGCAGCAAGCAAAATGGACCACCAGAGCATGTCCGGTGGTCCGCGGAAGACTCCGCCGGCAGCCGGAGGCTGCAGCCGGCACCGGCCGGCCGTGAGGAGGCGGCGGTGCCCGGCGCGTTGCTGGGAAGGGGCCATCGCGGATGAAGCCTCAGCGGCGGGCGACTGGTCCCGTAGCCGAACGGGACTAGAGGGATGTGGCATCCTGCCATGTCCGTTCACATGGAGTGGCCCCCGCGCGGGGGCCACAGTTTTGTCCAGGGGGCAGTCCCCCCTTCCGCAGCTGCTTGGCTAGCGCCAGCGTGTCGGACCAAGCCGCCCAGCCGGACCGCCAGGCCGGGCCGCACCCGGGCCGGGCCAGGCTGCGCTCAGCCGGGTCGGACCCCGGACCTCGGTCGGGTCTCCCGGTTCGAGTCGACCCAGGGGGGTTGGTCTGGGTCAGTCTGGGCCCAGACCCCCCGTTTTCGGACCTCTTCGGTCTTTTGCCCATATCATGGGCTACAGACCTCCGATCGATGCACTGTTAGTGGCGATACGATCCATGGATCAAGACGGTCGTTTCGACATATTAAACTCAAGGTTTTAGAGTACTTTGGGCTCAGCTGGGTTGGTTCGTGCAGAAAACCAAACCGGGCCCTCGGAGCGGAAACGCTCATTACTTGACCTCTAGATGTCCAATTGACGTGTCGTCGACTTTGATTGATTCCTCTAAGTGAGAAAACCCTTTTGGATTACTACTCTAATGGTTTGGACGTAGTTGGAGTACGGTCGGTTGGTTTTGACTTAAAAACCAACCAGGCCCCTGGGACGAAAAAGCCAATAACTCTCAGACCCGGCGTCTGATTGATGCACCGTCTGTGTCATTGTGTTCCTATTGATGATATAGAACTTTTGGATACATCAACTCCGGACTATATGTTAGCTGATGTATCATCCCTCGCCTCATGGAGCAGACCCTCCCGAACGAGCTTGCTGTGTGCGGGAACCCTAGAGCTGGCTACGACTACGACGACAATGAAGACAGTACAGGAATCCTCCTTGGGTTCGTTAGTGACCACTATGGTACTTTCTGGGATACATCAACTCTGAACTACATGTCAGTTGATGCATCGACCTCTTGGCTCGTGGTGTGGACCCTCCTGGAACGAGCATGCTATGTGCGGAAACCCTAGAGCTAGTTGAGACTTGACGACTACTGATCGAATGACTCGGTGTGTTACGGATAGCCCAGTGGGAAGTGCTTAGTTGTAGCAGCAGACCCACGGAGGAGGAGCACTTGGTTGTAGCAGCAGACCCGTGGTACTCAACAGAAGGAGTGCCTCTGGAGGCTATGAGCCGGAGCGCTTGGTTGTAACGGCAGACCAACGACGGAGAAGCGCTTGGTTTTAGCGGCTGACCCGTGGTACCCAATAGAAGGAGTACCTCTCGGGGCTATGAGGAGGAGCGCTTGGTTGTAGCGGCATACCCATGGTGGGAAGCGCTTGTTTGTCGCAGCAGGCCCACAGTACTCGATAGGTGGAGTACTACAACAGTCCAAGGTTAGAGGTAAGCGCTTGGTTGTAGCGACATACCCACTGTACTTAATAGAGATGGAGTTTCCCAATAGCTATGGTTTCAACATCATGATCGATCCTATGTGAGTCATTGCAGGGGTTAGTACCTATCGATCCTTTGTGGGTCCGATGGCTTAGATGAATCAGTGGCTACATTTGATCATCTCTAACGTCTTACGAAGTAGTATACCTTTGTGAGATGAATCATATTTTTCTTTCCTTTGTGGATTGTTTTGTGTTATCCTGTTTGGATTAGGTTTTTCATTCCTGTGTGGACTGGGTTGTATTTTCCTATGTGGACTGGGTTGTTCTTGGGCTTAGAGGTTGGAGCGAACTGGAATTGATGACTCAGGTATATGTATGGGCATATACCTAAGCGGTGTCGGATGTTACTTCGTGATTGTATCTATGCTTTGTGGATTATCCTTTTTGGATTTTAGGAGACCTTCGAGGGTCTCGGGGTCCCTACTGAGTAGCTTATACTCACCCCTGCATGGGATATGCCTGCACTACATTGTGTTGGTTGCAGACGACGGATAGCGTTGATCGTGGTAGAGGAGAGGAGTACGTCGATACCCGGAGGTGGACCACTGGGCGGGGCGTACTCGGAGCAGATGGCTGTACCGAGGAGCTGTGGAGGCTATCTGTACCCACCATTCAGGTGGGAATTCCAGTGGACGGCTTGAGGCTGCGGCTTTAATTTTGAGTTGTTGTTTTCGCTTTCCAGTTGTACTTTACTTCCAGTTTGGGTTTGTATTCTGGCCCACTTACTTTTCCGCACTTACTGTTGTACCCAGTTTTAATTAGTGTTTACTTCTTCTGCTTTCTTGCTCTATGGTGTTTGTTTACATTACAAAGGCAATGCCTTCCCTTTTTACAGGGATTTATGCCTTTATTGCCGGTCGCCAGCGCCTCGCCTATGGAAGGCGGGCTTGGGGTAGTCACGGCATGGGCCCCGAGGACGGGTCGTGACAAATTGGTATCCGAGGATTTCGATTCTACCGCAGAACTCAGGACTCTGATCATTTTTTCTATGTGATACAATAGTGTTAAGAGTATTGAATGTGGTTATCAGTCTAGGGAGTCCAGTTTTGGTGCGGTGGCTGATGTATCCGTACAACAGGACCCTGACTTCTGATTTCCTACTCAATGTACGATAACATTGATTGCATGTGTGTTACAATTATTCTTTGTGATTAGTTTGTGTCAGCTCCCAAGGTCTACTTTTTGACCATGGTGAACCTGTTTCCTTTTCAGAATATCCCCACAATGACAACCAACTTTGGTTCCGAGAGTTGTGCGTGACGATATCCCACTGAGCGATGAGGCCTCGGTGTAGGTCCATTTGACAGCAGAGGCACCAGTGGTACCCCAACCCGCCGAGCCACCGATTATACCATCCCCAGCCGCTGACGATGCATGTAGCCTTAGCGAACTTCATGAGTTTTAGCGCCAGTGAACACCCAGGTTCCGTGGGGAGACGGACCCCCAGGCAGCCGAGGACTGGCTGGAGGCAGTGGTACGAGTTTTTAGGTTAGTGAGGACACCAGCAGACCTCATGGTGATCTTTTCAGCGAGCCTACTCCACGCGCCAGTAGGCAGATGGTGGATCATGATTCTCCAGGTGCATGATGAGGAATCTCTTCTCTGGTCGGACTTTGAGAGCCTCTTCCTCTCTGAGTTCCTCCCATCCACCCTACGTGCAGTGCACATTCAGGAGCTTCTACAGCTACGGCAGGGCAGCTTGACGGTCTCCCAGTACTTGGCGAGATTTACCGATCTCTCGTGCTACTCGACAGACATGGTACATGACCCATTCTTGCGGGCCCGAACCATTGAGCAGGGATTGAGGCAGGAAATCAGGGCATTGCTGATCTCCCTTAGAATTCTGACACAGGCATGGGTACTAGAGATAGCCCTTCTGATTAAGAGATTTCTTGTTCAGTCTACATCAGCGGCGAGACCCACCGTAGGGCGGCACGTAGCAGAGTCTTCTGCATCAGGTAGCAGACAGATGACGTAGGGGTCCAAGAGTACGAGACCTACAGTTGGTCGACCGCATGACACAAGATTGTTTTTATGAGGCACTAGGGGTGGAAAATGACTTACCACGAGCGGACAATGTTACTCATGTGGCAGGGTTGGTCACATGGCCCGTGACTTCTCGACCCGCCATGCCGAGTAGCAGCAGACGGTTGAGGGGCCACCCAGGCAGAGGTAGAGGGTCGACCGTGGAGGTCCTCAGGGAGAAGGCGGACGAGGCAGAGGAGCTGACCGTGCAGCTGGAGGTGGAAAACTCTTCGAGGTGTTGCCACCACAACCAATAGGAGGTCCATCCCGACCACAGGGAAATGGTGGACTTGGGAGAGCTCAGCTTCAGGCAGCTGAGGCCTACGATCATGGTGCTCTGGGAGCAGATGGACAGGAGCGGGACTAGCTCCAGACCTGGAGACTTCTGTTTATTCTGCTTCTAGATTTGTTGATGTTTGTTTGTAGATTATTTGTGTCTTTTTACTTTGAGCTATAGTAATAAAAGACACCTTTATTTTGGCATTTACCTTCTTGTCCTCTCATTATGTCGTTCTAAGAGGTTCCGGTTTAAAAACTATTGAATTGACCCTCACTTTGAGATACCTACTAGAGGTGGCCCAGTTACCACACACTGATGCCGAAAGTGTGACTCAACCATTGTAGGTGAGAGTAACGGTTGGATCTCTTGGTAATAGCATCGAGGCCTTACAAATTCATCCTTGGTATGGGTTAGTATCATCAATGACGAGATTGACTGTATTAGGTGAAGAATGTGGTTCATCCAGGGGATGAGACCAGATTTCTCTTATCGGCAAAGAATAAATCTCAGCAGCTCTTGTAGGACCAGAAGGGTCCAAGTCATCCAAGAGCGGATGAGGATAGCTCAGAGCTGGAAAAATTCTTTTGCTGATAGGAGGCAGAGACCACTAGAGTTCGAGGATGGCGACCACATTTCCCTACGGGTCTCACCTCGACAAGGTTTACGGAGATGTGGCCAAGGCGGAAAGTTATCTCTAAGGTTCAGTGGACTTTTTCAGGTCCTCACCAGGGTAGGCGAGGTGGCATACCATCTGAACATCCACCTCAGTTACACCTGGTGCAAGACGGCTTCCATGTATCTCAACTGAGGAGATATGTGCTTCACCCGATGCATATCATCGTCCATGAGGAGCTGGACATTGGCGATGGGGTGACAATTGCGGGGTTCTAGTAGGAGTTGAGGATTGACAGGATCGGTCCTATGAGGACGGTTGATTCCTCTTGTGCACTTTCATTGGCAGCACGGGAACCTCCAGGTGAGCACATGGGAGTGGAAGGCTTAGATGTGTGCTCAGTACCACTTTTGTTTCCCTAGTTTTTGATGTATCTTTACGGGGATGTAAATCCCTGAGGTGGGAGTGATGTAAAGACCCATAAAATTCAAGGAAATTTTTTTCTTAATTTTCTATGGAATTTTACAAGAATGCAGTTTCTGACGGAACCTAATTCCAAGGCCCGGTGTGCCTGGAATCCTTTTCTGAAGTTTGGCTCAGGTACGTTCAGTGAACGAACGAGCAGGTTTTTCTAGCTTTTGAACTGGTGATCGGAACCGAATTCTCTGGCACTGATTAAATCGCAGTGCCGGTAATTGTTTAGAAACACCTTTTCTAGAGTTTCGTTTTCTCAGGTGTGGTTTTTAATATTTGGGGTTATGTTAAGGAATAAAAATAAAAGTGGTGCAACTTTTTATTTTTATTTTACTTAGAGCAGTCTTAACCTACGTTAAGAGGATAAGATGGGACCCACAATATCCTACGCACATGGTATGATATTTGTGAGGTGGGGCCCGCTTGAGCCCCACCGTTTGTTTCGCTCTAAGTAATGCACCCGCACCCCCCTTTTTAATAAAGTCAACCGTGCATTTATTTTGGTTAAGAAACGCCTCATTAATTTGGGTGGTTAAATCGTTACAATTAATTCATTGAATTAATTGTTCGTTTCGTTTCCTTTTTGAATTTTAAAGGGTTGGCTTGTGCGTCAATAAAATAAGACTACTCATATTTTATTTCGGGGGGGAACTTGTTGTGTGGGGAGGATTTGGAGGAAAACGTACTTCTTTGACGAAGAACGCGAAGAACGCGAAGAACACACCGCCTCCGACGAAGAACGCCGACCTACGACAGCAGACAACAGAGAGAGACACCTCCCTCGGAGACCACCTAACGCCAACGACGTTCCTTCCGTGATGTTTTTTCTGCGACGAACCCTCGCTCAACGAGTCAACAAGGTAGGGGTTAATTTTCTGTCATTTTATATTCCCGTTGTTCCTTACTTTTAAAACAAAGAACTCGGATCAACTCATCCTCATGTTGACTAGAAAATGATTTTTTTGCTGGTTGGGAATATTTAATTGTGGGGAAAAACTGTTTTGGTTGATTTTCTTTTGTTTGTGAAAATTCCTTGTTGTTCTTCGTCTTTTGGGCCGCTTGTTACCAACTTAACGGGAGGAGGTTGGATCGCACGAACACAGCCGACTCTCCACCCCCTTTATTGTTTTGATTCGTTACGGCACGAACAAAGGTGGCACAGTGAAATGGCACCATACGGACACGATAAATAACATGGAGAAGAAGCGTGGCACCGTCGCACCATGCCGTTGAGGCTGAACGAAACCGTGACCGGAGTCGGGGCCACGGAGGTGATCGAAGACTCTGTTGGATGATTTTTGTGAGTGGATTGATGGGCGATGACAAACTGGGCAGCAAGTTAATTATGAAGACTCCGTAGTGAAGGTCGGGTCCTGGGAGGACCATTGGCGAAGGCAGCGAGAAAAACGGACCAGCGGAGCGCGTTCGGTGGTCTGCGGAAGACTCTGCCGGCGCGCCGGTGGCCGGCACCGGTCGGCCACCCGGTGATGGTGGTGGGCGGCTGGTCCCGTGGCCGTGCGGGACCAGTGGTATGCGACATCGTGCAATGTCCGTTGACAGGGAACGGATCCCGCACGGGGGGCCGCGGTTTCGTCCAAGGGGGTGGTCCCCAATTGCGCAGCCTCTTGGCCGGCGCCAGCGCACCAGACCAAGCTGCCCCGCTGGACCACCAGGCCGGGCCGCGCCCAGGATAGGCCGGGCCGCGCCCAGGATGGGCCAGGCCGCGCCCAAGCGGGTCGGACCTGGACCCGGGTTAGGTCGAACCTGTTCGGGCCGACCCAGGGGGGGTTGGTCTGGGTCGGTCAGGGCCCTGACCCCCAGTTTTCAAACCTCTTCGGTCTTTTGCCCATATACTGGGCTACAGATCTCCGATCGACCCACCCCCAGCGGCGATGCGATCCTTGGATCGAGACGGTAATTTTGATATATTACAATAAATGTTTCATAGTACTTTGTGTTCGTGAGGGTTGGTTCGTGCACGAAACCAATCGGGCCCTCGGAGCGGAAACACTAATAACTTGAGCTCCAGATGTCCAATTGACGTGCCTTCAACATTTTTGGATTTCTCTAAGTGAGACGGACCTTTTGGCTTACTCCGCTCAAGGTTTGGACGTAGTTGGAGTACGGTCGGGTTGGTTTTGACTTAAAAAACAACTGGGCCCCTGGGACAATAAAGCCAATAACTCTCAGACTGGGCGTCCGATTGACGCGCTGTCTGTGACGTTGAGTTCCTGTTGACGATATAGAACTTTTGGATACATCAACTCCAGAATATGTTTCAGTTGATGTATCAGACCTCAGCTTGTGGAGCGGACCCTCCCGAACGAGCTTGCTGTGTGCGGGAACCCTAGAGCTGGCTGCGACTGCGACGATAATGAAGACAGTATGGGAATCCTTTGTGGTTTCGGTAGTGACCACTACGGTACATTTTGGGATACATAAACTCCGGACTACATGTCAGTTGATGCATCGTCATCTTGGCTCGTGGAGTGGACCCTCCTGGAACGAGAATGCTTTGTGCGGAAACCCTAGAGCCGGTTGAGACTGGACGACTGCTGATCGAACGACTAGGTGTGTTACAGATATCCTAGTGGGAACTGCTTGGTTGTAGAAGAAGACCCACAGCAGAGGAGCGCCTGTTTGTAGCGGCAGACCTGGGATACTCAAAAGGAGGAGTACCTATGGAGGCTATGAGGGGGAGTGCTTGGTTATAGTGGAAGACCCACGACGGAGGAGAGCTTGGTTGTAGCGGCTGACCCGTGGTACTCAACAGAAGGAGTACCTCTAGAGGCTATGAGGGGTAGCACTTGGTTGTAGCGGCAGACCCATGTTGGGAAGGGCTTGGTTGTAGTAGCAGGCCCACAGTACTCAATAGGTGGAGTACTACAAAAGACCAAGGTTAGAGGGAAGCGCTTGGTTGTAGCGGCATACCCAATGTACATGATAGAGAAGGAGTTTCCCAATAGATATGGTTACAACTTCATGATCAATCATGTGTGGGTCATTGCAGGGGTTAGTACCTATCGATCCTTTATGGGTCTGACGGCTTAGATGAATGAGTGGCTACATCTGATCATCTCTAATGTCTTACGACGTAGTATACCTGTGTCAGCTGAATCATGTTGTGCATTCCTTTGTAGATTGTGTTGTGCTATCCTGTGTGGAATACGTTTTTCTTTCCTGTGTAGACTGGGTTGTGATTTCCTATGTGGACTAGGTTGTACTTGGGCTCGGAGGTTGGAGCGAACTGGAATTGATGACTTAGGTATATGTATGGGCATATACCTAAGAAGTGTCGGATGTTACTTTGTGATTGTATCTTTCCTTTATGGATTATCCTTTTTGGATTCTGGGAGACCTTCGGGAGTCTCGGGGTCCCTAATGAGTAGCTTATACTCACCCCTACATGGGCTATGCTCGCACTACATTGTGTTGGTTGCAGACGACGGATAGCACTGATCGTGGTAGAGGCGAGGAGCAGGTCGGTACCCGGAGGTGGACAACTGGGCGGGGTGTACTCAGAGCGAACGACTGGACCGAGGAGCTGTGGAGGCTATCTGTACCCACCCTTTACGTGGGACGTCCAGTAGATGGCTCGAGGCTATGGCTTTACTTTTGAGTTGTTGTTTTCCCTTTCTAGTTGTACTTTACTTTTAGTTTGGGTTTGTATTCTGGCCTAGTTACTTTTCCGCACTTACTGTTGTACCCAGTTTTACTTAGTGTTTACTTCATCTGCTTGCTTGCTCTATGGTTTTTGTTTACTTTACAAAGCCAATGCCTTCTCTTTTTACCAGGATTTACGCATTTGGTGCTGGTCTCCAGCCCCTGGCTTATGGAAGGCGGTCTTGGGGTAGTCACATCCCGAGCCCCAAGGACGGGTCATGACACTACCTATGGAATCAAAACATGAGATGGATCTGGAATATACTTTCTCAAAATTGAAACATGAAACAAATTATGTACCTGGGGTAAACATTGAGGTAAAGACACTCTGTAGGCAACTGATCAAACAATCCCTAGGATTTCATAGGGTCCAATGAACCTCAGACTCAACATTTACTTCAGGACAAAACACATCACACTTTTCCTTGAAGAATATTTGTGAAAGACATCATAACCTACCTCAATATAATGAACCTTCCTCTGGTTATCTTCATAACTCTTATGCTCACTCTATGCTATTCTCAGGTGCTTTTGAATCAACTAAACTAACTCGACCATCTCTTCTACCAATTCTAGTCCCGTCAGTTTTCTTTCACCAACTTAAACCCAAAAAGCCGGAGTTCAACATCTATTTACATACAATGCCTTAAATGGTTCCATCTTTTCTCTGGAATGAAAACATTTATTATAAGAAAATTGAACCAAAGAAATTTTTTGGTACCAACTTCTTTGGTAATCTATTGAGCAAGCACGTATAAAATCCCTCAATGTATGAATTGTTTGTTCTGACTTCCCTTTTTATTGTGGATGAAATGCTATACTAAAATTTAAATAAGTACCCAAAGATGTTTAAAGTCCCTTCCAAAAGATAGAAGTAATCTCAAGATCACAATTTGATACAATGGAGATGGGAACTTCTTGCAACATGACTATCTCTTTAACATACAACCAAAAAGTTGATCTATAGACAATGTATCCCTAATAGGAAAGAAATGAGTAGATTTAGTCAATCAATCAACAATAACCCAGATTGTATTGTTACCTAGAGATGTTTTCTATAATCCCAAAACGATGTCCATGGATATATTTTCCCATTTCCACTCTAGAGATTTTAAAGGATAAAGCATCCCATTCAGTAACTGCAACACTAATTTAACCTATTAACAAGTCAAACACTTCACATCATATTCAGCAACATCTCTTTTAATTCTATCTCACCAGTAATACTCATAAATATCTCTATAAATCTTATTACTACCATGTAAACTGAGAATTATGAACAATGAGCTTCACATAATAACTCTTTCTTTAACTATGATTCATAAGGTACAGATAATATCTTCCCAAATCTAAAAATGCAATCATTATCAATGTTAAAATCTGGCAACATACCCTTCTGAACCAACTCTAACATTTTCTACAACTCTCTGTCTTCCTTCTATACTTGCTTAATTAAACCATATAGAGATGATTTCACTGACACCTGAAATAAAAAGAGATGGATCTCATGCACCAATAAATTCTATTCAAAATTTTATCAGACTGTTAATAAAATTATCTTGTTCCAAACGTAACAAGGTTAATGTAACATTACATTTTTGACTCAAATAAACGACCAGTTTATATTATTCTTGCATATGTTAATGGATAGTGAAATCATAATCCTTTATTAATCCAATCCATATACTCTGTCTCATGTTTTTTTTATTTTTGAGTGAATATATTATTCATAATTTTTTTATCAGTATATATTTCACATTTTACTCCATACATATGATGCCACCAAATTTTTAATGTAAAAAACAACAGCAGCTAATTCTAAATCATGTGTAGGGTAATTTAACTCAAGAGTTTTCAAATGATGTAAAGCATAATCAATTACCTGATCATTCCACATTATGACACAACCATGTCCTTTCAAAAAAGAATCACTGTAGATAACAAATTAACCATCACTAGACGGTAGTTCCAAAACTGGAGCATTCATCAATCTTCTTTTCAATTCCTGAAAACAATCATCAAATTCATTTGTCCAAATTAACTTAACACCTTTTCGAGATAACATAGTAATTTTTTTAGATAAATATGAAAAACATTCAATAACCCTCTTCTTATAAACTACTAAACTATGAAAACAATGGATCTCGATAAAATTTGTGGGTCTTTCCAATTCTTCAAAATATTTTGTTTTATGAGGATCAACTGTTATGCTATTTTCTGAAACAATGTGACCAAGGAAAGAAATTTGTTTTAACCAAAACTCACACTTGATGAATTTTTCAAACAATTTATTTTCTTTTAGTTTTTGCAGGACAACCCTTAAAAGTTCCCCATTACTTTTAGAATCAACCAAAACATCATCAACAAACACAACTAAAAACATATCCGTTAACTCACGTAAATTTCTATTAATAAGATCCATGAATATAGTAGGTGCATTGGTTATCCCAAAAGGTGTAACTAAAATTAATAATCGCAATATGTTGATGAAATGTGGTTTTCAATATGTATACTTCCTTTACTTTAAATTGATGGTAACCCGACCTCAAGTCAATCATCAAGAAATACTGAGCTCCTGGGAGATGATCATACAGATCATCGATATGAGTCAAAGGATACATTTACTTAACAGTGATGTTATTTAATGATCTATATTCAATGAATAGTCTCTTTGGAATATATTTCTTTTTAACAAACAAGACTAGAGCACCCCATATTGATGTCCTAGGTCAAATTAAACCTTTATCTAATAACCCATTCAAATTATTCTTTATCAATTAAAGTTCAATTTGATGCCTTCGATATGGGGGTTTGGAAATTGGCATAGCATTAGGAATTAAGTTAATAGTAAATACATCTTCTTGATCAGGTATTCTACAAGGAAAATCATCAGGAAAAAAATTTGGATACTCATTTACCACTGGAACATCATTAATCTAATGAGTTCCTTTGTTTTCAGAAATATGTGCAAGGTAACATTCATTTCCATCTTTTACTAGTTTCTCAGCTTCTTGATATGTCATCAAAAGTGAGGGTTCATGTTTCTAAAAAAATGAAATTCCTTTTAAGAAGAAACCTTTTTATATCTACAGCTAATCTTAGCATGATAAATAGAAATCCAATACATTCCCAAAATAACATCAAACTCTACTAGAGGAAATACAATAGGGTTTTCAGGTAGATTCTTTCCGCACATAAGGATAAGACGTTTCTTATAATTTCATTTTTGTCTCAAAATTTCATCCCGATGTTTTTACCATAAGTTCAAGATTCATATCTTGAGATGGAATTGCAAATTTACTAGAGAACATCTCAGAAATGAAATAATGTGTAGACCTAGAATCCAAAAACACATTGGAGTAATCAGAGTAAACAAACAATGTACCTAATACTACTTCATTCGATAGCCCAACATCTTCTAAATTAGTTGTAGTGTATTTCACCACCATTTTCTGTTTATAGTCCCACTGCTTTACCTCAATAGAATTTTTCGTTGGACACTCATTTTCATAATTACCCAATTCATTGCACTTAATACATTTTAATGACTATAAATCTGATTTTTTCTTACCATTACCCTGTTATTTTTCAGTGAAATTATGATCCCTATGTCCCAGTTTACCACATCAGTAGCACTTACCGGAATTCAAAAGACATTCCCCCGTGTGATTTTTACCACAATTTTCATCAACTGTAAACTTAATTTTCCTACCATCAGACTTTTTTGAAGAGTTCTTCCTTTTCATCTTCCACCTAGACCTCTTAGCCTGTTGTATTTCAGAGAACACCTGATCATTAGAAAACTCCCTTTCCATCATCTCCGAACATTGGAAAAGTTATTCATAAATTATAAACTCACAAGAATATAAATCCCTTTTATACTTTTTCATTAATTATGAGTTAAAACTGTTGATTATACTATCAAGATCTCATATGAAATTTGGAGCATACCTTAACATTCGACTGAATTTTGATTCATAAGCAGCCACTGAGTAATATTTCGGCCTTAATTAAAAGATTTGTTTTTCATCCTATGAAGAACCTCCTTAGGGAAATATTTCTCAAGAAACATACCTTTAGACTAATCCCAATCATGTGGATCAATCTAATCGTTATCCCTAATATTTTTCACCATATACCACCACTAATCGGCTTCACTATCCAAATGGTAAATAGAAAGACTATAATTTTAGTGTTTCGAACACCCCAATTCATCAATAATCATTTCTAGTTATTTAATCCACCCTTCATCTCGAACAGGGTCAAATGATCCTATGAATAATGGGGGATGCTACCTCATGAAATGTTCCAGTACTAACAAGTTATTTTGTGGTTGATCTGGCTGATCTTGTGCATGGATACAACCACCAGTTATAGCCTGAGTTATCTATTCCATCACTGTAACTAATTGTTCAGTTCCGATTCCAACCATCTCAGGTTTCTGATTAGAAAGTTAGTTTTCCTCTTCATTTCATCCCATCATATCTTCCCTATTTCCTCTTCCGAAAACCGTTCTAAATATAGAAATATTTTAAGAAAAGCACATTGTAATATTAAAATTCTATATCATTTCAATATTAACATAAATTAATTTATGGATATTAATTTGACAACATCCTAACTCCTAAATTCATCTAAACCAAACATTGAAACCAACTACAAGGACACATCCATAAATAATAAGTATTCTTCAAATATGTTGAAAAGTTACGTTGAGGATCTATTTAGGATTAGAGTTTTATAGAATTTGCCTATAACTATTAAATTACTTGTCAAATATTAAAAAGTATACACTTCTACCCAGTATCTATTTTTTCCAAAAAATATTAATTTTTGAAAAAAAGAGTCTTGTCTTGTTCGATGTTTTAGACAACATGACTTTTATATGATCTCATACTTGACCGTATTCATCTTTATGTCCTATAAAAAAATTTCAAAAAAGCTTTGGATGAGTAAAAAAATCTCATCAAGGGTTATAAAATAAAAAATAAATCATTATTCTATAAATATATTCAAAACATAAGATCTTTTACAGACATCATGAAGTCATAATATTAATGAATAACACATAGAAATCATAAATCATAAAGGTAACTTGTGGAATAAATACCTAACTTACAATATAGCTTTCATAGCTGCATAGGGAGTTACGTTTGGAATACCCATCATAGAATATTCCTCAAACCCCTTAGGAGAAACAATAAAATTTTTCTCTATCATGTTACCCAATGCATTGGAGAGATATCTTTAGCTCACTCATCCTAGGTTTATCAAGGAACCACATGTATACATAAATAATTCCCATTAACCATAACATAATCATAACACATAAAAAAAACATAATTGAAATATAACCTTTCTACATTTCAATCACAATATATCATTTAAATATAATGACATAACCAATCAATTATCCAAAAAAATTTCAATACCAAAATATGTTAAAGAGTATGTGGTATTTATTTTCCTTTTAAAAAACTTTACTTTTTTGTTAAGGAAGCCAAATATCAAATAATGCTCCTAGTGGAAAAAAGGTCGTTGTCACCATGTACATTAAAAAAAAGAGACATGCCCTTGGTCGTTTAGTAAAATTATATGTAGAATAATATTCTTATTGAATGAAATTAAATGTCAAAGGGGTTTATACCCCATATAAATGAAAATCATATATAAATAAAAATATTCTTCAATGATAGGTTATAGGAATGAAGTTTCTTACATCATGTCCAACTTGACTCATTCATGATTTAATCTCAAGAATAATAAACTAAAGTTAGTTTATACCTACTTAAAAACCCATTTAAAGTTTACTATTCCTTTTATATTACATATTACCATGTTATAAACATTACATAATCATTTAAGTTAAATACGGTCATTTTGTTGATATTTGGTACTTGAGTCAAAATGAACTTTTTATAATTTAAAGTTGTCCATGTGCTCAAAAGTACAACATCTTCATAATGATATTCATGATTTATATATCATATATATCATATATATCTACTATATTTATGTATTTATAATAGTATATAACATTTTGAGATAAGAAATGAAATGCACCATTAATGGAGACATTAATTCGTACGTACGTATTAACGGTACTTGCCTTTCAATTTCATATTTAATGGAATGAAACAAAATTATGCATAGGTATATTATAATTATAGTATAATATCAAATATAATTTCAGTAACACCATCTTTTATACATTCCACGTATGTAATGAGCGAGTCATATCACTTTGAGGGGGCGATAGTCCGTACTTTCACAAATGAAATTATCACATTTACCCATTATTGAAACCATAAAGGTATTACATAAATGAAAAATATACAGGAATAGGGACAATATATATATAACATATATCACATAGAAATATAGTCCCTTCATAATGTCCACCATGACAGGTTATACGTGATATTCGAACAATAATATTTTCATGTGGTAGAAGTTCTCCATACAAAAAAATAGTATATTCGTATCCATTAAATGGAGGTGTGTCTAAGTGTAGTTAAAATAAATCTCATAAAAAACCTAGTATATTGAGGATACTTTTGTTTTTTGTAAACAATGAATAAGAATAGAAATGTTAGTGAATAAGTAACACAAAAGAATATAACTCGAGGGAAGACGTTACCTTTAAATCGAGTAACTCCCTTGGTTTTGAAACAAAAGACTTCCTTGAAGTGCCTTATTCCTAAGTTAAGGATTCTAAGAGGAAGAGAGAGATCATGGGAGTTTATTTTGATAGAGGTTGGATTATCCAATAGACTTGAGAGGTGTCTTTAATAGTTTAGAGGTGATGGTTTTTTATGAGGGAGAGGAGGGGATCTTTACTATTGATTGAAAATATTATTTTATTATAAAATTATTTTCGGTTTCAAAAATCCCAAAATTTATTTAATTCAATGATAAGGTAAATATATGTCAAAATGTAGTCATATAATAATAATTGGACAGGTTTTGGTTATTTTTTAATCCTTATCTTTCTTATTTAACCCTTTGTTAACTTATTTAACTATTACCATGTCCTCTTATATATTTGTACTATTAGGTTTAAATATAAACTATTAAAGGAAAAGCGGCCCAAAATGGACCATTAATGAAATTTTAAAAAATATATATATAATTTATAACAAAAATATATTTTTAGGACTATTTTATCATTTAATAAAATGTTGATTTATTTTAAAACACTTCTATATCAATTTTAATATGGTTTATATCACGACTTTTTAAAAAATCCAAACCAACATTTTTAAATTCAAAAAAGCCTTCATTAATTAAAAAATAACAAGTCATTATAATCTATAAAATTCGTGGATGGAATAAAATGGTTCAAAATAAATTTGTTTTTATATTTATATTATCAATTATTTGAATCCTTCAGTAGCGAAGAAACCATTGAATCACCTTTGGGTTATAATTAAATTTATTTATTTACTGTCTAATAATTATAAATAAAATATCATTATGTTGGAATATTCTTATATTTATAATGACTATTAATAGTCTAAGATATCAATAATATAACCCCACATTAAATTTTTTTGGGAAAACAAAACATGTTTATGATATTTTATTTTTTACTTTAAATAAAAATTTATTAATGTTATTATCTTAACCAAATGGATTTAAAAAACCAAAATTTTAACCCAAGGATTGTTTTGGTCATCCATTACTCATCCAATAAGATTATTAAAAGTGTTAAGTTAATTTTATATTATTATAATATTATTTTTACCATGGATTCACCTATTGAACATTAACCGTTGTAAATAAGAATCCAACGTTACTATTCATCAAGAATTATATTTATCTAATTGAACCACATTTTACTTACTGATGATAACCATGTTTGTCAGATTTTGGAAATCAATTTAAAAGATGTGGTAAAATGTCTTTAAAATGAAAAATTGTGTTTTTAACTACTATGCAGGGTTTTTTCAGTTTTCATAAAAAATTGAACGTTTTTAGAAAAATACGAAAAATTAGCCGAAGGATAATTTTGATATTCCGAAATAAAAAATGATTTCCATTTTAATAAATTTAAAACATATAAGTTTCATTATTTAATTTAAAATTAATATTCTTTGTCGAAACTAAAAAGTATTTTTTTATAAAATAATCACTATCAAAAGATTGACACTTGTTTGTATCCAATTTCAAAGTGAAATTATTTCAAATGACCAAAATTGGATTAAATGGTAATAATTTAATCTAATTAAACTTCAAAACCAATTAAAATAACAACTGAAGTATATATATTCATTATATTTAATGTCAGTTTTGAATAAAAATGCATTATTTTTTACTATTCATTAAAAAATGCACATTATGTGGAAAATACCAATATATCATCCAAAAGTAAATTTTGATGTCCCGAGTCAAAATAATAATTTTATTTTGTGAAATAGATTATATAAAAAGGAAAAAAATAGATTTAAAAAAGGTTCTCCATCAAAAGGTAGTAAATTGACCTTTAAAAGAATATTGGAGTATCTCATGCTTAAAATTAGTTCCAATCTTATTTTAAGAATCTAAAATTTATTGGATAAATGTAAAGACATTTAATTTTTTTTATAATCATATTTTAGTTAATTCAGTTAATTCCCACCAATACAAAGGCTAGAAATTAACTACTATTTAAAATAATAATAATAATAATATATTATTATTATTATTATTATTCAGTATGACTCAGCAATGTGTGCAACATGAGATTTCAGAAAAACCCAGTATTGAGTGTTGGGTACTCCATCGAACATAACATCCCCCTTATGTTAAAATTTATATTGAATTCCAAAATACTAATAAATATGATGTTTTTTCCACTTTATTTCCCTGGGATGTTACATACCCAAATAAGATGTAACATCTTTCCTAGAGCTGTTCAGTTTTTTCCCTTTCTTCGCCACCTCAAATCCACTTATTACATTATTATATAACAAAAATAAAATAAAAATTATTTTGATATGTTTTTATTGTATTATGTTGAACTAGACATAAAAAAACAGTCATATAATGGGTAAAAAACTTACTATTGTGTGCGGTTAATTACCACCTCACGAAACAAAGTTATTCATTTATACATTTTCACCTTTAATAGTTATGAATTATGATAGATACAATATTTATATATGATATATATGACATATAATATTTTTTATTAATATTTTATTATAATATAACACATTCCATTATAATTTCCATTTTTTGTAACTATGATAATAAAATTTGTTGAAGTATGGACGACCACCTCCTAATAGTGATGTGGTTCGATCACAATATACATATAATATATAAAGGATGGTATTAATAAACCTATCTAATATAGATGAAATATATATTATAATGGTATTATAGTAAACATTTATATCATTTACTTTTTAATATTTTAATACAAAAAATAAGTGAAATTAGCATTCATGCATACATACGACATATCATCTCAATTAATAGTGTATTTCATTTATTATATCAAAATAATAGGTATTATTATAAATATATATATAATGCATAAATATGATATTTACATCATGTTTTTATTTATGAAGATTATTTAAAATGATCTAATTAATAGTAACAAAAAATAAAAAGTTAAGACATGAGAAAACATGGCAATTAACACCCGAAATACTGAAAATAATGATTTCTTGTTAAAAAAACAGGTAATAATAAATTTAAAAAGATGATATAAGATATTATAAAAATGTGTAATGATGAGGTATATTTTAGTAAAATATATTCAAGAACTATACTAGAGTGTCATTACCTCAAAATAGAAGGAGAATGTATGTTATTTGTCTTGATTTAGATTTCATTGAAAAATATTTTTCGTTATGCACATAGTATCTTTTATATGGTGTATATACTTTCATTGCCATGTTATATCAGTAATATATTTATTCCCATGAAATTATAAGATTGATTTAATGCTATTAATCCATTTAAATTATGATTAAAACGATTCAATGTTAGGTGGGATAGTTTATAATGTTTAAAGATAATTCTCTTAAGGAACATTTTTAGTGATTAAACTTGTAACCTCACTTGTTTTGTGGATTATTAACTATCTATTGAAACAATTAATTTATTTTATTTCGCATAATTTATATAATATGGTGTAAAAACATAAAATTTTTCATAATATATCTTGATTAATTAAGTCTTAATTATTTTTTGAACTTTAATTTTAATTATTTGATTTAAGGGGATTTGAGATAGAAGATTACGAGTGGAAAATAATTTCATAGACGATTTTTTTTCATTGGGTTATATTACATCTTTGTTAGAATTAATATTCTATGAATATGTGTAAAATGAATATTACTATATATTTTTTTTTATACTTCTCATATATGGATTTATAGTGGATTAACATAATCTATTTGTTGATTTATTATCACTTCAATGTTATGGGGTTTTCCAGGGTTTAATTCTCAATCACATTCTATTTGGGATATATTATACTTGAATTTCTATTAAAGTTAATTTTTTGATAGTTTAATAATAATCCCATAAATTGTATTATATTATGTTTATTGATGACGTTTTTCAAGTAATATTATCTCCTTCCATTCATTGGTAGTTAAATTATTTTAAAAAATGTTTTTAGGAAATCCTGACTTCATTCACTCTTATATTAGAGAACCAATTTTAATTCTATAAACATGTTTTAAAAAAGGGTATAAATTTTTTTAACCATTCCAAAAAGTTTTATTAAATATATTTTTATGTTTTTTTCCAAACTTGTTCAAAATAACATTCTTGTGAATTTTTGAACAAGGAATTTTTCAAAACAGTTTATCGTACCAAAGGAGTATTCTTTTTTACCTTATAAGAAATATAAAAGTTTACCTATAATATTACATTGAAGTATTCTTTTAAAGTTAATGAGTTCACTTTTTAATCAAAATTTAATTAAAGGTGATTTTCATAGAATAATATTTGAAATTATTTTCAATATAAAAAGTATATTTTCATAAATAATTTCCTTTATAGATCTTTTTATAATATTTCCATTCATCAAAAACAAAAACCATTTATTCATACCTCACTAGGGATATATTGTATTTGTACCATCCTTATTCTTCTTCTTGATAGTCTATGATTAATTCAGTCAAGTATGTTATTCAGATTAACTTCCATGATTCCTTTGTTATTCACCTCTAAACATTCAATTTCCAATGATTATTAGAAATTGAATTTCTATTGAATATCTATATAAAATTTTTTGGGATATGATTATTTCTGGAATCATATACCCTTTTTCATATGATATTTACATTAAAATTTACATGATTGTCTTGGGGCATATTTATGAATCCATATTATTTATTCAATATGAAAATTTGATAAGGTGTATTATTTATTTCAATTATTATATCTGGGGAATGATTAAGTCTATAAATGACATGTGAGGACAAGACATTATATTTCTCCACAATGCATCAACAAAATTTCATGAAACATATTAGTTATAGAAATTAATCTATTATCTACCTATAGTTTAAAACCAACTTTTGAAATGTCTGGAAAGTATAAGTTCTTAGGTTCCTTAGATATGACATCCAATAATTATTCATTTACATTATTTAGCTAAATATATAATTAATAAATGAGGTCTTTAGTTATCATATCAGAAGATAAATTTTTTGTTCAGAACATTGATTAAATTAAATGTGTTTCAGTTAATTACATTACCATATTTATTTTTCTTTATCTAGTTATCTAAAAGTCATGTGTTTCTATTTATTTACTTTTCCATTTGATTATTATAATTGATTCATTATTTCCCCCAAATTATTTGTCAATTTATATGCATTTGAGTGCACCCATATTTTTTTCCACTCACTAGGAACTCAATAATTATAATAATAATGTTGTAGAAGGATATTCTAGATGATATAATGTTATTATCCTCAATGTTATTTAATGATTTTTTATTTAGATTATTCATTTTGAAAATAATACTTATATATGTACTAGTTAATAAATAAGACTAAAATGATTGAAACATCAGTATTTGATTCAATTTAATCATTCCTATTTTATTGTACTAGAAACTAGATCCAGGAATTATAGGGTTGGTTTGCTACACTAGAATCTCATCTCACCCATAGATGCTCACCCTTGGAGCTTCTCATCACTGAAGGAAACTCACCAATCCAAAACCACCTGATCTATCCCTTATAACATGAGAACCATATAATTCCCACAAAAAAAATTATTAGTCTTTCACAATGTTTAAGAATATTCATCAAAATTTTACATGGTATGGTACCCAACCAATCCCACTAAAACCAACCAAAATGCTAAATAACTGGCACTAAATTTCACTTTCTAAAAACCAAAGTATCATATATTCCAAAAAAAAACTAGGCTAAAACCTCTTTTAATCATTGTGAAAATTCCAATGAGTCCCTTGGGCCTCATACTCCCAATGGAACTTACAACTAGGATAACCGCTTTCATAGGTCACTGAGAAAATCCACATAAAAACATGCCTAATACTAGTGTCATGTTTTAATTTTTTTTGGGTCTAACTACTTAGGGTCTATACAAAATCATTTAAATCCTCAAAAAATAAAGAATCTTAACTCACATATATCATCTACTTATGATTCTAACCTGTCAAAACAACCTAAACATGAGTATCATATAAAGATTTTATCATATACCATCCAACTACACACAACTAGGGAACCTTTCTTCTTCATGAATATTTACATTTGTACCCTCCTTAAAAAACTAGATGTACCAGCAATATCGATAAAAACTACCCAAAAGGGAACAAATATCCTATATGTATACCATATTGACCTTGTATAGCTTATTCACTAACCACAAACAAAGACCACAACTACTTCCTCCTCTAGCACCTCACCAAAGATCAACAAAGCCTTCCATCAATGAACATCCATAAAATCACACAATATCAGACCTATAAAATGTTGATCCTATATTACTAGAATGACACATGAGACACCTTTTTCTTTTCAGTCCATTATAAAAGAAACCCATCATAAATCAACACATTCAAATTACAATTGCATCGATAGAAGAAAAAACTAACATAAAACTATAACATCACATTTCATAACAACAAACCATATCCCCTGGTGACACAAAATTATAATCAAAATAAGTTTTCAGGATACAAGAGACCAATATACATCTCAATATATAACACATTCCAATAAATCATGTGTAAAAACCCCAATATAGTAAAATAATAGGAAGGTAATTGCTCTGATACCAAATAGTAACATCATTTCATGGGTGACACTAAAAAGGTTCCTCGAGACAGTTCTCGACATAAACTCAAGACTGATTCCTCAAATACTAGAGGATGATAACTAGAAATGAGGGTCCAAAATTGAACTGTTAGGAGACTATTCCCTCATATTATAGTCTACACCATGATTAAAATAAAAATAATGTGATACACATAATAGTTAGTGGAGATAAAAATTACATAAAACATGTTATAAATAATTGAAATGAAATGTCATTTATACAACCAACTTCCCACATGGTCAGTTAAATAAAATAATGAAATAAAGTAAAATACCAGAAGGCTCTACGGTATCACCAGGAAAAAACTATTTAGTCACCTAATACAATCCAAGAAAACATGTTCGACGAACAATACTCTACATGGTCCTCAAATTGTACCTCTTATAGTAATAAACCAATGATAAATACACTATTACTGAAGTGAAATGTAAGATCAATAAAGGTATGGTTAAAACTATATTATCCACCACCAATGGTGTCTAAAGAAAATAATAGTTAGTGAAACAGTGTGTACTGAAATTGAATATCCATAAACTAGAAGGTAAATAAAACATGTTTCATAATTTAAAAATGTGAAATTATTCCACTTTATTATTTATTATAAATGGTATTAATTTCTATCAAATCACCCCATACAAATCTGGTAATATGATACATATATAATAAAGGAAACTTGTCAATAATCAAGGAATCACATTCCTTGAATCTAAATTTGATCTGCTACATTATCTCTAACCATCCATTCCACTTGGCCAATGACCGGAAAACACAATGTATCAGTCAATGAATCAAACTGGGACATAGAACACCATGTCTCGAAATTAAAACCTTTAAGACATTGGGTGGAAATTATATATCACCTATCATTGAATCAAACAAAGACATTGAATTTCATGTCCTACAATACCAACCCTGAAAAATAATTCCATGTCCATACCCTTGGTTTCAGGTGAATCAGTAATTTTACTATAAAATATAGTGATTCAAGGTTCCTAGAGAAATATTTTGTCCCACACAAAACTAGGGAGTTGATCTCTTGTACAACAACCCAAAAACCTAACTCACATGTTGCCAAACTTGGAGCATCAATCAATGAATCCAAGCAATACATGAATCATCTGGGATGACTGTCCTCAACCATTATGTTTTACCATAAAATTTTCAATTATTAACATTTTTTAAATTTTTATAAAGCAATTTAATTTCATCACATTATACTTAATTCACAATTTTAACTATTTTATCCTTTACTCAACATGTATTCATTGAATTTTATTCAAAATATTTAACAATCAGATGCACCCTCTTTAATATTTTCCATTACATTATAATTCATAAAATTTATCTTCGTCATAAGGAACATTATATCATCACATGGATCGAATAGAACCTATCACATTTCAAATTCCATCAATACAAAACTAATCATTTTCATTGACCATTTAAAAAACAATGGTTAAAAGAATGGATCATTCAATTTGAAAACAAATAAGGTAAAATATACTAATATTTCTTGAAAAAAATTTAACGATTCATCATAATCAGATTTTATGTAACGATTTGAAATGAATTTAAAATAACCATGAGTTGAACACCTTTATTCAAAAAAAGAAACATTCAAAACATGTCTTTCCCACAATGACATTAAAAAACCCTGTTAAAACCCACATACCATATTTAAATCAATTTTTAATCCCCATAGTAGTTTATGTAAAACCATAAAATATAAAACATTCAACTTCTGGTGTTTGGAATATCAAATATTTGGCTTCAGGTCTAGTATAACATCATCAAGTGTGTGAGAGGATCTATGGAAGGTCTAATGTACCAATCTAAGGAAAATTACCCAATTAATAAATTATGTGGGAAAGGATAACATAAATGGGGTTTGTATACTATTCAATAATACATATATAAAACTATTATAATAATATGGGGAAAGTTATTTGAACACCTACCTCATTAGAGAAACTTCTTGAATCATTTCCCTGAATGGTGTCCTTATCAAGGCCAATCCAAGAATTGATTGCACCTCTTCTCACACAATCATGCTCTTCACCATCACCAGGGATCTAATATCATACCAAATTACCAAAATTAATCCATTATAACAATTATAATTAATTATTTGACTAAAAAATATCTTTTAATAGTTCTAAAGAATTCACTAGATGCCCACTTTTTTCAAAATTTCGAGAAAAAATTCATGTAGGTCCACAATGGACCACTAAAACCTTTCGCACGAGAAGACCTCAGAGGTGATACAAAATAAAAATTTAATTAAATTGATTTTTTTTGTAAAAAACTAAAAAAATTATTTTATTCATTTACTTTAATGAATCTTCTTGCAATTATGTTCAGAATCCATCTTGGGATCTACTACACCCAACAAAACTAAAATCCCCATGAGGAATAGATGATTCCACCATGATCTGGTCAAATAATTAATGAAATACGAACCAAAGTACTCTAGAATTAGAGATGATAAATATGTGAAATTCGGTAGATAACTAGAGGAAGAAATATCAACTCAAACATCCATGAATTAACATGAAAATACCCCTAAAATTGATTGAAGAAGGGGGTAGAAGGAGTGTGAGAGACCCTGGTTCGTGCATATAAAAAATTGGTGATAAAGAGGAAAGATATGTTTAAAAAATGAGGTGGAATTTTAGTAAATATAACATTTTTATAAAAATATGGGAAGCCACATGGTTTGGATACACAGTCTGAAAAAACATGTTCCAACAATGGGGAAGGTTCTATCCAAGACCACTACTCTCACTATTAGGATGCATAGTTGGCAATACTGTTTGAAAACTATGTGCACCTTAAAAATAGAACAGTTATATATTTGAATTGTCCTAATCATAAATTTGTAAAAAAAATGAACCAACCATCCCATATTCACTACATATACTCTACAGCAGGGCAGAAAAAATTTTCTTAAACCATGTGCAGCCTCTGCACCATGACTCAGAACCTCCTCAACCTCACAAGATTACTTTTTTTCCTCACATGATTTACCCTAAACTATGATATAACCATATTTATTAACTTTTATCAGATAAAAATATGATAAAAACATCGAAAAAAACATGATGTTTTATTTTTTCTATTAAACTATAAACACATAATCTTGATCCCCTTCTAGAGGACTGTATAACACCCATAACAAATTCTAAAGCCTTCATGGATAATCTAATCACCCAGTCAACCTTTCGAGCACCATTACTAATATCAACAAACCCCTTTGATCCATTATAACTATCAAAAATCCATTTTATGTCTAAATAAATGATTGGAATTTTCCTATATTGAAAATTTCAAATTCTTTCATAATTTTTTTGGATTCATATGGATATATGATCTTACACTTGTGACACAAATATTTATCAGAACTCAATAAATTTCACCCAAAAAATTACCATCTATTCACAACAAAACATTTCATACTTATAGATTACATATAACATATGTTTCAAAAATTTTAAGAAAAATATACTAAATAATATCCCTTACATATTTAATTATTCTCCTAATATTTATAATATATGAAAATATTAATTATAAACACATCCTTCGCTCAACATATTTCTTAAAAATTATACAATTAATTTTTTCATATTCATTAATAATTTATTTCTATAAATAAAATATACAAAATATATCATTATGATTTTTCAATATCACATCTAAAAGATTTATACATAGATTAAAAAATAATAATAATTTATACTATATATCCAAACCATAATTTGATCCCTTTTTTCTATAGATATCTTCATTATCATATATCATGAAGAAAAAATATCCAAATAATAAATAGTCATGGCTATGGTGATATTTATAATTTTGAATGAAGTATACACTTCTGTTAAGTATCTTTTTTTTCAAAATATAAAATCTTCCAAATAATATAATTTATTATCATTGAAATTATCAAAAACTCATCTTTTCCTCTCCCTTTCCCATTCACATCCACAAAACCCTCTAAGAGACATTTTAAAAACCTAGGATCTGAATATATTTGTTAGTAAAATACATAAAAATGAGAAATAAATTTTTCTAGTAGTATGCATTAAATCAGATTTAATGTTTAAATTTATAGTTGTGTATATTTTTGGGAATTAAAAATAACATTTACACATGAAAATAACATACAATTTTTTATCAAATAGAACCTTTAAAAACAAAAGAATGAAAATAAAAACACATTTCATAAAATTTTTACATCATATTTGTAGAACCCATTCAAAAACATTGAAACTAGAATAACCCTGTGACTAAAATATATTATAATTATATATAGAACATTATTATTCCTTATTAATTAGAGAAAAATATGGTTATAATATTAATTTTATCAATAATGGGATCACCTGGTGCTATCTGAGAACACCCAATATATGAGATGTATTGGGATCGTCCATGAGCTACAAAAGGGGGTCTAACCGTTATATAAATTATATCAAGCTCAACCATTTCTCATATAATTCTGAGATATAATTATATTTAATATATTAACATTTCATTTTAAAACCATTTTAAAAATCTTTTGAACCATTATATAATATAAATTAGATTAAAAATATGCATATCAGTTAAAATACCATTTTCAATACCAAAATAACCAGATAGAGGGAATGTGTGTTTATCATTTAAGGAATAAAATTAAAAAATATGGTTTTGAATATAAACATATCAATTTTATTAAAATCAATGTATTTCATTATATATGTAAATTTATAGTTAAATATCACTTCAAAAATTTCATTTTGATAATATTCTTTGATATTTGTAAGAACATATTTATAATAACGTTAAACTCTTAAGGAAACAATTATCATTCAAAATATATATCCAAATTTTTAAGGGAATCATTAAAAAATAGTATTCATTAGGTAGTTAAAATCCTACCCTATTGTGTATATTAAAAAATATTCCTGTTATGCTTTTGGTAATAGTCAATAAGTACCTCGCACAGAAAAAATTCCTTTCAAACTACTATGTATAAAGTAAAACATGGGTAAAAATATATTAAAAAATAATAGGGTAATAGTTCAAAAATCATCTTTAAAATATTTTTTAGTCATATATATATATATTAAAGAAATAAAACAATTATAAGTGATACTATAGAAAATGATTTTTAATATAAATTCCCATAAAAATTTAAAATATTTAAATTTTAAGCCCTATGAAAGAATACCATTACAAAATTTACATATATGTATAATAGATGAATTCATTGTATGACAATTCAAATTTTTTTAAATTCGCCTTATTAATAAATATAGGATCATAACATCCAAATATGTCTCCATGAAATAAAATTGGGATGGAGTGCCTTAACTTGAGTCTGACTCTTCACATATATTCATTATCCATCTAAATAAAAAAAACTTATTTATTTTCATAATATACTTTTTAAAGTTTATTATTACTTTTATATCCTTATTACCCTGTTAAATACAATTACATAATCATTTAGGTTTATGTGAGATGTTTTTATGATAATCTATTCATAAGTCCAAATTGACATTGGTAATTCATATCTAATCAAGGTGGGGATTATACCATCATCTCTAAAATAATAGTCAGGACCTAATTATCATATATAGAGAAAAATTATTCTTTTAAATAAAAAATTAATATGATCATAAAAAATGATCTCGGTTTTAACCATTGAGGCGATTGGTTTTACGCATGCATGAGTAATGTTTCCATTTTTCAAAGGTCATTATGGGAAGAAGAAAAATATTATTTTATATTTTAAAATTATAATAATATCATAAATATAATATTATTATTATATCTATATATAATCTATTTTATATGGGGATCAAAAAATAATCACGTCACATCGTGGAGGTGGTAGTCCACACGTACAGAAAAATGAATTATCTTTTTCCAATGTATGTAGAGGTAAAAAAATATGTATTATATTATATTTTAATAAAGATAAATATGCCCATAATTTCATATATATTACTTAAATCCATATTCATAAAGTATCTTGATAAGTAGTCATGGAAAATGAATTACATCATTTCGTGAGTTGATTGTTCACCATACAGACAAATGTACGTTTTATATCCCGTTCGATATAATATGAGATGCACATTGGTTGTTAATTTAACATCTAAAAGTATATTTATAAAGAAAAATAATTTAATTATTTATTATTATTGTTTAAATAATATTTTATGAAGGTGGAATAAAAATGAAAAATAAAAAAGATGTTAAAAACTATAAATCGTCCATCCAAAACCCCTTTGATGAAAAAATTAAGCCTTATAAGGTTTTTATATGGAATAAAAATCAATATAATTTATTTAAGGATTTTTTAAGTTATATTGGTAGGTCTTAGTGAAGCTAAATAGTAATTTATGTGTCAATTATGAAGAATAAGTGTAGCCCTTTTTAAGAAAAGGGTTAGTGCACTTTTAGAATTTGTAAATAATATTAAATTGTTATAAGATAATATTATCTTTAAAATTGATAAAAAACATATTTATAAATGATATTGTATGGTTATGGGTCAATTTAATTTCATAAAATAAAAAATATATTTTTGACTATGTTTATATCAATATCATTGGGTTTTAACTCATCGTTAAGACTTTTTAAATTACTACGACAATGATGTAATTACTCATTTACTGTCAAGATAATTTGGAAAAGTAGAACAAAGAAGATAAATGGAACATTTTGGATTTTATAAGAAATTTTCTAATAATTTCATTATATATAATGTTTTTTAAATTTTATATCAGTTAATAAAATAATATTTCTTATAAAATATCATTAATGTTAAATTTTAAAACTATTGATTACATCAAATTTTATAATATCAATAAAAACATTGAATTTAATAAAATTATTTTTGAAACATACCCAACATGTCATGATAAACTAGAAAATTCATGCTTCACATTAATTTTCTCTAACTATATTATTTTTAATATTATTTATTTCATTTTTCAATTAATTAAATAATTATTGTGTAATTATTGTCCAATAATTTATCATAATTATTTATTAAATATAAATAAAAAATCAATTACTATGAAAAATAATTTTTTTAATTTCAAAAAAATATTTTAAAATAATCATATCATCTGGAATTATATATTATTTATATTTTATAGTTAATAAAAACAAGGGTGTGATATATTTTAATTTCTCTAATAAAATATTATAAAATTCATATTCTTATTCAAATTGAACCAAAATTACATATAAGGAAATATTGGAAGAATATGGATTCATTTTAATCATTTAATAATATTAGTTCATGTGTTAGGGTCAATTTTTAGCCCTTATCATTTTAGTTTTAACTTTAATTACATGATTTCCCCATTATTGTTACAAGAAACATTCTTAAAGCTACTCTTTATAATGAAATCAATTAGATGTATCAACTTTAATAAATATTACACAACTTATTAGAAATCTGGAATCCATTTATCAAACATTAAAATACATAATTTTTATAATTTAACTTAAAAATAGTTCATAAAAATGAAACAATAACCACTTTTTTTTATAAAAATGCCCTATTGAAATGTAAAATGTGTTTTTACTAAATTCAAATATAATATTAATTTTAAAAAAACATAATTGGATAATTTTAAAAATAAAATAAACTAATCAAAATTGAAAACTAATAAAACATATAATTTTACTTCGTAAATAATTTCATATAAAATGTATATTTCAATATAAATAAGTATTTTATGTTATTCAGTAAAAATTTAATGTTTTTAAAAGAATTGAAAATGTTCCCCCAAAGATAATTTTTACATTATTATTTGAAATATGATATTTATTTTATAAAATAAAATATATAAAAGTTCCAAAAACCCCCCAATAATAATAATAATTTTTGGTGATAACTTATTTTTAAAAATAAGTTATCAATACGAGAAATTGGGTTCAGTAAAATTAAATAATTAAAAAATTTAAAAGGAGTAGGAACATTATATATTTCATAAATTTTTTAATAATATTAATTATAAGAAATTTAATACTTCTTTTATAAAAAAACATATTTAAATAATAGTAATATTTTTTTTGTTCTTTTAAGCTCATCATTTTGTATCTTATACTCCATCGAACAAGTTTTGTATCTAAAAAACTGACGATAATATAGTTTGATATATATTTAGTGACTGGGATCTATTCATGTGACTATATCATAATATCTATTGATACCATCATAAATTATTAAGAATATTTTTTTTTAAATGTCAAATTTCATTGAGACCCCTTTTGAGAATAAAAATGTTGAGATCATAAAGTGATTAGTGAAATTTTTGGAGACATTTTTCATATTGAGGATAATATAAAATTTCTTTTGACATGAAGTATGAATTTTCATTTGGTAGAAAACAATTTTAAGGTATTGATAATATTTATTTTTTATATGATCATGAATATTAATGTATTTATGGGAAAACAATTTTAATCCTATAAATAACCACAGAATTGAAAAGTGATTTTATAACTAAATGGTTAATGTTATTTCATAAGAAGATTTGTTTATTGGGAATATATTTTGAAAGATATGATATAACCTTCGAGGTTGAAACACTTTATAATTTTTAGGTTATTGAGGTTATTTCAGATCTAGTGTGGATTATTTAAGGAAAATTGTTTTGTGAACATTTGATATTAATATTGAATTTTAGAGATAAATTAATTAATTCACCATAATAACAATTATTAATTTAAGAAAAAAAATAACATATAAAAGAAATTTTGTTTTTGGTTATTTTCTAATTGAAATAATAATATATTTTAATCCCTTTTATGGTCATGTTTACAATTAAATGTATATTTCAGGGATTCATGAATGAAAAATATTCATCTAGATTAGTCGTAATTGGAAAAAATACATGATTTTGGTGGATATTTTGTAGATGATAAAATTATAACATCAAATAATTATTATTTTTCATATAGTCTTTGTGTAGATGTAATATTAATTCATCAACTCTTTGAAGAAGGTATTAAATGATAATATTTCCCTATTATGATCATTTCTTATGACATCAATGATCTTTTATAAACCTATTTGTTATATAATTTTATGGTTGTTGATATTCTCATGATCATTCACTTTCTTGTGATCAATGATCTATATCACTCTATCATTATTTTGGAATTAAATTTTTTTATCCATATCTTCACTTCCCAAAAATGTTTTCCTATGAATGAATCTAGTTATGAACTAACATATATGACATTTAAAAATCTTTTTCACCCTTATTTATAGGATGTTAAACATTTTTTATGATGTGGGTTTTCAGAAAAAAGAATTTTTTTATTGAAAAACCCACATTTATTGATATTAGGATCAAATTGAGAGGATAAAAAATATTAATGGATGGTGGAACATAAAACATTTAGATTTTTAAAAAAATAATCTATGTTCATCAACATAGTCTACATGAAACACAAAGACTAAATGATGTATACAATATATTTATTTAAATACCTTATCGCACACAGATTACTAAGTATAAATGAACCATAATATAGTATACCATTATAACAAAGCCATGAAAATGGTGGGTATTAATATGAATAAATAAATTATGAAACCATATTTATTTATATATATTATATAAATTCAATGGTTATCTATAAATTATAAAGTAAAATAAGAATCATTTAAATGAAAAAAATGTGTTCTTAAAAAATACGATTTTTTAAAAGGTCATTTCATCACACATTACAGAGAACCATTAAAATTAATTTTTTCCACTATTAGAAAAATTATTTAAAAAATAAATTTATTTTTTTAATTAATAAAAATAATTTAGGGTAAAATTATTAGATTTTTTTAAAAGGAATGATTCATTAGTGAACATTGAGACATACCAATTTTTGTAGAAATATAATTTCTTTTAAAAACATAATTAATTTTATAGTACTATTATATATTGAATATTATTTGATTAAAATATTTTTTTTATATTTAATCAACTTAATTACATTTTAATCAAAATAATATTTTATTATTGAATGAGAATATTTTGTTGAATTAAAGACATTTTTATAGAAAATAATTTATAATAAACAAAAGTTATCCATTTTATTTAAAAATTAAACAAATTATAAATTATTTATATTAAATTTTAAAATTATATATTTAAAAATTTAAATTTGAATTCATAAAATTATAATTAATAGTCATAGAGTTAAAATAAAACCATCTTATGTTTGGAAAATTCACTTCTTGAAAACCCATGTTTTTTATCTAATCCATGGGATTAATTTTAAATGATATTCTGTAAAAACTTTTTAGTGAAAATTTTAAAATGGGTTTTATATGTTTAATCATCATAATTTAAATTCTATAATATGTTCACCTTAATTATTTTCATAATGAATAATAAAAATAGTGAAAACATTTTATTTTGGTTATAGTAAGAATGGAATTATAAGGGTTAAAATTAAAGGATAACGATCTAAATATCTTAAAAACCTGTCTAATATCAATTAGATGGCTATATTTGGACGTTATTGTTTATAATTCTTGGTAATGGTCCACATTAAATTCTTTTTTACAATGAAAAATTTCACTACACAAATTTCTTTTCAGAAATTACAATTGTGCCAGTCATCTCACATATAAATGGGCATCCTTTACCCCATCCAATCCAAAAGTTAATTTCACTTCATCTCTTACACAAATAGAATAAATATAATCATAATTCCATTTTCATATATTATAATCAATTTTTAAGTGGTATCATACAAAACATATAGTTCCTATTTTATTTTTTCATCCAACACCATAAAATCTTTTTAAATTATTATTATAAAAAATAGTATATGAAATATAAATAAATGTTAATATATTGATGGTATTACATAAATCCATATCCCCTTCCATAAAATGTGATATGATTTCATCATTCATGTGTTTGGAAGACAACCTCTTCATGGACCAATGTCTTTCATTTTTCATTTCTGCCTCTAATTGAATGATATAATAATGGTTTTCATGTATACGTTCTTTATTTTTAAAATATTCAAAATTTTATAGTTATATTATTACATAAAATTTATAATTTCTATTCTATTGTAGATACGATATCATCACTCATTTTTAGGGCGGACTACTGCCTCACGAATTTAAGTGACTCAGTTTTTATTAACACATTACATGGAAGAAAATAAGGATAAAGTTAATGAATACATATAATATACATGAAATAATTTTTACATTAATTGAATATTTATCATTATTAAAAAATAATATATCTTTTTCTTTCTTCTACTTGAAAATGATAATTTTGATTCTGTGTACATGTGGACTACCTCCTCCAAAGAGTGATGTGTGTATTGTTTTCATAACCAAAAAATGATAATATAAATATTAATATTGTATAAAATAATATGATAGGTTTTATATGATTATAATTATATGAACATAAATTTTTTCTTACCTTCAATAATGATAGTTGAAAACATAAAAATTACATATGTGTATATTTGGCATACCTTTTCCATGATCATAAGATAGTTAATTTCTCTTAACCATGTTTCATTACTAATTTTAATAGTATTATTTCTATATAAAAATGATAATTATTTAATGATTATTATTTAGTATATATTAAAATGGTAAACTCTATCAGGACCCGTCCCCCAGGGCCTGTGCCGTGACTACCCAAAGCCCGCCTTCCATAGGCCAGGGGCTAAAGACTAGGTCCAAAAAGGCGTATCCCTATAACAATAAGAAATTTTCTTTAAACCTGTACAGACACACAATACAAGAACATTACAAGAATAACCAAAATGTAAAATGATATATTAAAATTTGAACTATAAGTAAATGGGATGGAATAAAAGTCCAACTGAAAAGTACAAGTACAAATGGAATGAGAAAACTACTTTTGGATCTTCCAATGAGGGTCCTACCTGAACGGTAGGTACAATTCATGATCAAGAGTCACTGCGTTACAAAACATAAAATGGTCAACCTATGAGAACCGTCTATTCATGGCCCCCTCAGCCTTGATCAACGTTTTCTGTCATCTACAAAAGAAATTGCATGGTGCAGGCATAGCCTGTGCATGGGTGTGTATAAGAATACTTAGTAGGGACCCCGAGACCCCTGATGGTCTCTCAGAGTTCCAAAAAGGAAAACCCACAAATCAAGACCACAATCACAAAGCACAAAGCATTCATCAATTCTACTTTGGTATATTCTAATTTATATACCAAATTCATCAAAATATACTCATCTCATACATGTGGAAACATAAGTATCTAACTATTAATCCATTTGCACAACTGGTCCCTGAGAGAAGAAGACCACAATGGTAACACCATGATGGTAACACTGCTAAGCTAAAAGTACCACCAAGGTAACACCATGATGGAAATACCATGATGGTAAATGAATCACAAAGGTAACACACTGATGGTAACACAACGAAGGTAAAAGACTCAATTCACACTAGGTATATAACTCAAGTACATAAGTATATATGATTAGACATATTGTTGGATCATCCTACTATGTCGAGAGGCTCTGCTTCAAACACACACTGGATCGATAGATGCTGACCCACAGAAGGTTGATATATGCTAACCCAGAAAAGATCTATATATACTAACCCACACATGATCTCTAGGAGATGACCCACAAAGGATCGATAGATGCTGACCCACATAGAATCGATATTATTTCTTCACGTTACAGCCATCCCTAAGATTCCTGCACTGACCATGAATAATATCAGGATGATCCAATCCTCATGCCATTAGTTATACCTACTCTTCTATGAAGTTACATGAATATGTATACCAAAGGACTGCCATGTTGTATGGGTTCCAACGCGATAGACGGCGCATCAATAGGACGCATGGTCTGTGACTTATAAGCATTTTATTATAGAGGGATCAGTTTGATTCAGGTTCGATCCAAACCTGTCATACGCCAAATTCCTCCAAAACTCACGTGGATTATAAAAAAGGACAGTCTCACTCAATGTATCCTAGCATCGTAGACAGTTCGTCAAACGGATTCCCAGTTCACAAGTTATGGCTCTTTTATTGAAACATGGCCTAAAAGTGTTCAAGTCCGATATGACATGGCCGGACTCACCAGACCCGACCTGAACCAGTTCAGGTCGTCCCGACTTATTCTGGGTCTATCCTGGTTCGGCCCGAACCCACATTGACTAGTCTGGATGGGCTGGGGCACAGATAGGCCCGACCCGCCTGGGCGGCGCGATCCATTGGGATGGAGCGGCCCGAATCACGGAGGGGCACGACCCGACCCACGAATGAGCACATCCTGCTGGGCTAGTGCAACTCGAACCACTGGCTATGGCCCGCTCTAGCTGGTGCTAAAGGGAAGATCTCCCCCCTTTCTCCTAAACAGCGAATCCATTGGGTAACGAAGTGGCGACGCCATGTGGTGCCGCACGGTTCCTGCGGGACCTATAGGGGTGGGTCCCACCTCCTCCCCTATTATTTCATGACGAGGAAATCTCTATTGGCATGAAACAGCATGCTGCTTTGCCTCTGGCCAATTCCAGCTGGTGCTGGATGTCACTTTCCACCGTGGCTATGGCAGCAGGCTTCTACGCCGGCAGTGCGCGACGGTGCGCCGCCATCTCTCTGCAACTGGCTGTTGTCGGCTTCCGCTATCACCCGATGGTGCTGCTATTCCGGTGCCATGCTGTAATTCTTCTGCGGGTCACTGGGTGAGATCCGTTGGCCCATTTTTTCATCTGAAGGTACCAACTACCTCCCTGGGATGCCCTCCTCACTGCTTGACCCTTCATTCGAGGTATCGTCCAACCCAGGTAAAAATTCCACAAAGAACACATAGATCAACAATGTAGTGGAGGGTCCGGGCCTTGATTGTTTGGCCCACGCCCTCCGCATTATATTGATAACATGAGGAAATAATATGATTCTAAAATCTCTTAAAATTGGAACAAGATGAATTTCTACCACAATATACTTCGATGAATGTCTACGCTTGAGGAGGATTCAGTGTTCATCAGTTTGTGATTCAGTGTCACTCGACACTACTCACTAGAATCAGTTCTGTCCTACAAGTGGATTCTGTCAAGGTACATTTTTAGAGCTTCGTCTCTTGGTGAAGCTATGCCAATAGCCCTCTTCATGTCTGATATAAATAAGAGGGGAAGTGGTGGGTAACGTCATTGGGAATTTATAAGGATCATTTAATAACGAACCTTCCTAATTTCAACAGTGTTTTTACAAAGATTGAATTGTAAATCCAATTAATGGATTAACATGTCGTTGGTACCACCACTACTTCTTGTCCATTGGAATAAAAGAAAAAATGAAATAAAACAACTTTGTTAATTTATTATTCATTTAAATTTTAAAAAACTATCGTTTTCTGTTGACCTACTGTGGTGAAGTGAAGCTTTCCTTAAGAGAATACCATCACGATAAATCCAACGGTGCTATCAGATTATTAATCTATGCAGTGGTTCAAAATTTTGAAAATGATGCTCACAGGTTTACTGAATGTACAATAATTTTTTTTCAGAAATTCATTCTAGGAACACCGGGATTCAGAATAACACACCATCAATTTTCACATACTAGTAATAATTCTATATAATTAATAAAATACATGGAAAATATGGGTCTCTAAATTCTCTGAAACATCGGTATTTTCATCTGCAAAAACCACAACATAGAATAAGGATGAAAATTGATGTACTAACCATGAGGTTAAGCCCCCCTCTCATATTTTATCTCTTTTAAGTACTTTTTTTGTCTGTGAATACATACTAGAGGTACTAATCGTCCATGAAGGACTCTCCAATCAATCCCCAATCTCTACTGGAAGCTCCATTAACGTTGACCCATCATCAAAGTCGAGATCGCCATGGTCGATAATGTGGGATTGGTCATGCATGTATCTCCTCAGCTAGGATATGTGGAAGACATCATGCACCCTCTCCAACTGTGGCCATAGTGCCAAGAGATATTATACCACAACAATCTTCCAAAGTATCAGAAATGGTCCGATAAACCTCAATTAATGTATGTCGCCTTAGCCAAATCATTGTTGTCCACATCGTGGGTATACTAGTATGAATACATGGTACCCTTCCATGAAATCTAGTGGACTCCGTATCCTATCATCATAAGACATATATATCCTCTCTGTAGTCTCCATCCACTCCTAGATGATCTGCGCCTTCTCAGTGGTAGCTCATACCAAATCTGAAGTGATGAATCCACTAGAATTTCTAGTATAGAGGTGATCTTTATGGTCAACCGTACAAGGCATAAAATAGTCCTATAGTGATGGTGGAGTGATAAATGTTATTGTATGGGAACTCCACCAAGGGCAAGTGATCCTCCCAATTGTGGCCAAAATCTAGGGACCAAGAATGAAGCATGTCCACCAGTGTCGGAATGGTCTACTCGGTCTGACTATTCGTCTGTCGAATAAAGGTGGTGCTCAGACATATCTGACTCTCAAACACCTCCTGTAATCCCTTACACAACCAGAATCTAAAACATGTATCATTTTCAGAGATTATCGACAATGGAATCCCATGAATTCATACAATCTCTTGTACGTAGAGGCATCCCAAGCCCTGTACTGATCCCTGCTCTCAGATGGTTAGGATTTGGGCCAACATGGTCAATCGATCAATGATCACCCAAATGGAATCATTTCCCCTAGACTTACATGGAAGCCTTGTCAAAAATTTCATAGAGATTCCATCCCACTTCCACTCTGGAAACTCTAGTTGTTGCACTAAGTCTGCTGGAACCTAATGCTCGGCCTTCACATGCTGACAAGTGAGGCATCCTGAAAAAATCTCTTCTACTGCTTTCTTCATCCGTATCCACCAGTGATGATGCCATAGGACCTAATACATAATGTCCACACCAGGATGTACCACCAATGGGGACGTATGAAACTTTCTCAACACCTCCGCCCATAGCACCACTGGTACCATGGTGCATCCTATGAAGAGGATGATGTGCTCCCCACCTTTAGAAAATCCATCAGGTGCCTATCCTAAGGATATCTGATCACGTCAATCATCACAGTCAATATCCCTAATATGTGACTCCCAAACTCTCTGAAGAAGTAGGGAAGTGATAGTTATAGACTATAGATAAGCTACTCTATCTCTATCCCCAAAGGTTATCTGCAACACAACTAGTTTCTCCATCACCTCACTCAGCCACTGTAGACTAGACCACTTGATGAGTGTGTCTACTACTATGTTCCTCTTCCAAGTAGTGTATAGTATCTCAAAGTTAGAGTCCTGGAGGAACTCTAGCCAACGTCGTTGTCTCGTGTTCAGGTCCTTCTGTGAGAATATGTACATGAGACTCTTGTGATCTGTGTAGAATGTAAAACGTTATCCCATAAAGTAATGTCGCCACATCTTCAAGGCTAAGACGAGTACTGCTAACTATAGGTAATGGGTATCATAGTTCTGCTCATGATATCGTAGTTTTCATGAACCATAAGTGATCACTGCTCAATCTTGAATCAGGACACATCCATGTCTGGGCCCCAATGTGTCGTGGTTGACTACATACCCAATGCCCCCTTCTGATAGCATCAATATGGGGGCACTCGTCGGTTTCTTCTTCATCCCTTGAAAACTCTGCTAGCATCTCTCTATCAATACAAATGGTTGTCCCTTCTACATAAAAGCTGCTAATGGTGCAACAACTATAGAAAAGTCATGTACGAATCTTCAGATGTACCCAGCCAACCATTGGTAACTCTACACCTCAGTCACACTCCTCGGTGGATCCCAATATAGCACAGCCTCTATCCTCGCAAGATCCACTACAACTCCAGCCTCTAAGATAACGTGTCCCAAAATGTGGACCTCCCATATCGAGAACTGGCACTTTGGAAGATTACCATAAAGCTGGTGCTCTCAGAGTGTATCCAGAACTATCTACAGAGGATAAGAATGCTCTTAAATTGACTCTGAGTACATAAAGAGTTCATCAATGAAGACAACCATGAAGCGATCGAGGTATGGATGGACGATCCAATTCTTGAGTCACATGAACACTGCTGGGGAATTGTTTAGGCCAAAGGTCATAACCAACAACTCATAGTTTCTATACTAACATCTAAAGCCATCTTCTGTATATCGTCATCTCATAAACTTTTATGAAAGTAGTTAACCTATTAAATGAGTCCACAACCACCTAAATCATGACATTAATCCCAAAAAATACATAGAACTACCACAATAAAATCCATACTTAGGTCACCATACATCCATCCTATACTAGGTAATAGTTAGAGTAAACCACCTAGTCATTGATTATCAGCCTTCTCTGACTGATAGGTGTGTCACCACAAATTGAAACCTATATCCTCTTTCTACATCCCATGTAACAATCCATACATTCATTAATGGACATACCTCTTGATCTAATTAAATTTCCCTTTAAATAAAATGTTTATATAAAATTTCAACTTCATTGATTTTATGTTAAGAATTGTGGCTATTGCTAATATAGTTGATGAAAAGAGATCACATGATTAGTATAAATATTGGGCTTTAACAAATCCAATTTACATAGACAAATGATGTGATGGCCTCATCCAATAGGTGTTCCCCATACGAAGCCCATTTGTTAGAGCTCATAAAAGAGGTGCCATCAAAGGGATTCGCTGTTGACCATGCCCAATCCGAGCATGAATATGTTAAGCTCGAGCGGGACCACCTACTAGAGAAATAGAAGTTGATAGAGATTAGCACCCGAGCAATGTTATTCGAGTCACCCCAAGAGCCTGTCATCATCACACACCTAACTCTTTAGTCTTATTAAAGTGTTATAAGGGGTTATGTAACAAGACCTTAGAACTATTTTTATGTACATTATTTTTGTATATAATAATTACTATACTTTCATTTTATTATTGTAACCTAGTAAATAGTTTTTAAAGCACAAATAGTGTTTTTAGTTAATATTCAACTATCAAAATCTGTTTTGATGAATTAATGGATTTTATAAATAAATAATATTTTAATATAATATTATTATTATTATTAAATTACTTTTTATTAAATATAAATGATCGTATAATTTTATGAATGCAATCATAATTTTTATTATGGTTTGGAATCCATTTTTGTCAAAACCTGTTAATATTTGATAAATTTTGGTTATTATTTTCAAATTGAGAATTATCATATTTAGAAAATTTTTTAGATAAAATAAATATTATTTCTAGAATCAGGATGAAGAAATTATCCAACAGTAAATTTTTCTTAATTTTTTGAGACAGTCAAATTTTTGTATAAAAATTAAATACCGTTTCAAATATATAATGTGTTTCATGAAATCATAATTACCCAATAGTGATGTGATAAAATACTATAAGATTTATGTTTTGAAAATATATGTTTTACCATTAAAATAATTTTATTTTTTGTTTGTTTGACTTATTTTAAATAGCATTAATGCACCCTTTAAGACATATTAAACATCTTGTTTTTTTAAATTGTCTTCCTTGAGAGTGTGACTCACCTCCACATAAGCAACCAAATTATTTTAAGAATTTAGGACTTTGGCCTTATAAAATATTTTTTTACACTTCCCTTTTCTAAAAATCATGGGAAAAAACCATGGGATGTTTTGGGGTTTGGATTAGTTTAATGTGAGGGTCCCAACCTAAATAATAAAGAATTTCCTCACCTTTATTATATAAACCCACCCAAGCACCCACTCCCTCCTCAATAAAAGCCTTTTTATATCATCCATCCTCTACCCTACTCTCTCTAGAATCCTCGCAATATGCCCCAATCTCCCAAAGAAGCATCTCTCAAGCCTTTGGAAGCACACTTCCAAGTAAGGGTTTTTTTTTCATTCTTTCTCATTTTGTCCAATTTTATTACTGTTGTTATGACCTTTTAATTTCAATTATAAATGTTGGGGTATGGTTTAAAACCTCCCCTATACAACCCTTGTTATGTTTTAATGATGGGAGACCCATTAATCTCTCATTAAATGCCTCTCATGTACACCTGTTACTATGATTAAATAATGAATGAAATTTCTCTCTCCTCATTTACATTCAAACAATTCCATTGTATCATGAATATAAATTCCATTACAATTGTTGGGAAATGTATATAAATGACCCCCTTTCTGTTCATTTTATGTACATATTATGAGACACAATTTTATCTCTCATCAACCATTTTTATGAATTCTTACGTCATGTCGTTATGTTGGCCAAATTGCACCAATTTTCCAAGACAATGTCATTGTGTAGTGAATGCCATGCCCTTATCTCTGTCAAGGGTATTCACCTTTATGCACATTTTCTTAGTGATTATAAATTTTAATATATAAATTCCACATTCATTTATCTTGGAATAAATGAATATGTTTTATGAATCCATGTTATATGATCCATGTAGTGCACTTATGCATGAAATGAAATGTTTAAGGAGGGTTCACCCTTATAGCGCACCAATGCATTGGGTAAAGAATAGTATTGTGATACTTCAAGTGCAATGGGTGATTACTCAAGCTAATTAAAGTGTAATGAGGTTTTACTCATTCCTCATGTACAATGAGTATTTACTTATGATCCATGTGGCATGAGCCTTGGATCATGCTAATTCCATGTTAAGTGTTGTTGCCACATTTCCATGTTATGATAATCATGCATTATCATGACTTTATGTTTATGCTTCTTTTTTTCTCTATCGATATGCCTATTGTCTAACATTTTTTGTATTCTTCATGTTGTTCCATGATTTTTCCCTTACTGGGATTTATATCTCACCCTTTTTCTTATGCATGTCATCAGGTTATCTCATGCAATGCTAAGTACGAGGAAATATATTGGTCATGTAAAGGATATTTTCAATAAAGATGTCTTATTTCAGTTTTTAAGTTGTTTTGTAATGATCCAAAGCCCCAAATAAATTGTACCTCTCGGTCTTTTATATGGTATCAAGTGATGTTTATGTAAAAAATTATGTTTAATTGGGTAATAAGAGATCAGGGTTTCCGTATTTGGTATAATATGATAGGTTTTGTTATTTTGGGATTAGGATTAGAAAACCATTGTAAAGCCTTAGAGACAAGAATAAGTATAATAAAACTTATCTATGTTTTGGTGAGTATTTATTATGTGGTTTATCAATCAAGTACATCCATGTATGGATACAAGCAGGTTGAGGCAGCTCTGGCACAAATGTATCGTAGGGGAAAAACCCACAAACATCGTATTGAGATAGACATAAATTGGAATTTGTGCATGACAACGGGACTTTCTGCACTCTTGGTTATGACACTCCTGGGGGATATGATTTGGTAAATTCACAAGATTAGTATGAAACATAATTATGGGAACAAAAAAATGCCATAAGAATATTTGTTATAAAGTATATCATGGATAACATAGATAGAAGCCAGTAGATTCATATGTTAAGGAAATAAAAGTTATTTATAAGTCATCAGTTTTGTCGTTGTTTACTTTTATGTGTTACCCCTAAATTTTCTTTTATTCTACCCAATGGCCGGTAATAGGAGGGCTTGGGATAACAATGGATAGAATGATCAATGTGATGATTGTACTAATGAGATTCCCAATCCAATGGGAGTAGGAATTTCAAACATTGAAACATGTCTATCTAAGTTAACTCAAGATTTGAATAGAAACCTGGAACAAGTGGAACGTTCAACCCCTCCTAAGAAAAAACAAGTCCCTCTCGAGAGATGCATGACACAAATGCCTCATACTTTTAATGGATCATCTGATCCCTCAATCACTGAATAATGCATCCTCACCATTGAAAAGATCTTATCCATCCTCCAATGTTATGAACAAGAGTTGTTTATCATGGATTATTATCATATGGAGGGTGAAGCTGAACAATGGTGGACGTTGATCAAAAATATGAAGCCCTCGTAAGAGAACGAGTCATTGGAGTGGAAGGATTTTCGGAAGATGTTTTTCAATAAATATTTTCCACTCACCCTCTTGCTTATAATGGAAAGTGACTTCCTTGACCTCAAACAAAAAGACGATGAATCTATCAGAGCATATGATGAAATCATCAAAAGGCTTGGACAATACGCCTATGTATTTGTCATTACCCCTAATTGAAAGGATAACCGCATATCTGGTGTGATGAATCCTAGCATATGGAAAGCGCTGGTGATTCGTGACTTAAACAGTTATGAGGAAATCATTTGATGTGCCCTCACTGTCGAAATAGAGATCAGAGAATCTCAAGGGTATCATGGGGATAAGAAGCGTAAGGTGGACTTTAATGCTGGCAGTCTGATGGATAAATCCAAAGGTGCTAAGAAGATCCAACACCCCGCATTACAACTATGAGGAGAGAAGCACCTTGGAAATTGCCTGAAGGGGATGAGAAAATGCTTTAGGTGTGGAAGAGAAGGGCACCTAGATGTTAACATCAACAGGAAACACCTGTGACTGCAACAGACTAGAGGATCACTCCATTTGAACCTCAACACATTTTTTATTGCTACAGCTACAAAGAACCAGTGCATATTTTAAATTATTTCCCTTAGCCAAGGGTTTTTGGAGGCAACCAACAACCTCGAAGGCGAAAAGGGTGAGATTTTTTCATCACTACTGCCGAAGTGAAACCCAACAATGAAGTGGTGACAGGTATGCTAGTTATTCATTCATGAATAGAAAACATACTTTTTGATTAAGGTTCTACGCATTCATGTATATCTCGAATGTTTAGTAGATCAATCTCTACACCACCACACATCATGGATGTAAATATGTCGGTGAGTACGACAAATGGGTAAATCATTGCATCCCATGAATATAACTCCTCACCTATCATAATATGTGGATTAAACGTCTTGGAGAACCTATTAATTCTCCCTCTAGTGTAATTTGATGCAATTCTTGGCATGGATTGGATTTTGTTATATAGAGCCAACATATATTGCTATGAGAGAAAAATCACTCTCTATGTGGAGAATCAAACCCCGATTCATTACAAGTGCAGGGAGGTAAATGAATCTTTTGTACCTCCATTATATAATGAGTGGATATTACTACCCAATGTACACACATATCTGGCTTAGATGATTGAGTCTAAGTAGGAAACCATCATAGAAGACATGCCTATTGTGAGGGAATTCACTGTAGTGTTTCCCAAGAAATTTGATGGTCTTCCTCCTAGAAGAGATGTTTAATTCTCAATTGATCATTTACCTGGGGAATTTCCAATATCCAAGAATCTGTATAAAATGGCTATTATGGATCTTGAGGATCTAATGAAATAACTACAATAGAATCTAGATAAAGGGTTTATATGCCAATGTTCTTCACTATAGGGAGCGCCATTCCTCTTCATCAAAAAGAAAGATGGGTCAATGCTCTTTTTCATCGATTATCGTGATCACAACAAAATCACAATAAAGAACAAGTATCCTTTCCCATGAATTGACGACTTATTCAATCATATGTGTGGAGCACAATACTCTTCCAAGGAGGATTTGTGGTCAAGATATTATCAAGTAAGGTTGAAGAAGGAATATATCTCCAAGATTACTTTTTGTAGAAGATACATGCACTATGAATTCATAGTAATGCCTTTTGGACTCACCAATACTCTATATATATTCATGGACTTGGGGAATAGAGTCTTTATATATTACCTAGACCAATTTTTGGTAATTTTTATAGATGATATTATAATATATTACAAAAACCATAGAGGATCATGAAGAGATTTAGGAACTGTACTAGAGACCATGAAGAAGGAGAAGCTCTATGAAAAGTACAACAAGTGTGAGTTCTGGTTGAAGGTGGTCTCATTCATGGGCTATATCATCACAAGAAATGGGATATTTTTGGATTCCTCCCAAACATATGGAATTGAGGGAAGATCAAGGCCAACATCAGTAACAGATATCTATTGATTCTTTGGGTTAGCTAGATATTATCGACGATTTGTGAGAAATTTCTCACAATTGTCCAACCCTCTTACCAAGCTATCTCAGAATGGAGTAAAGATTTCATAGAGTGGTGAATGTGAAGAAAGAATCAAAGAGTTAAAAAGAAGGCTTATCACTGCGCATGTGCTCACTTTATCCACAATTAGAAAACTTTATATAGTATTCAATGATGATTGGAAGAAGAGAATGGGATGTGTGTTGATGAAAAAGGACAAATAAATTGGCTATGCTTCAAGGAAATTGAATGTTCATGAACAGAACATTCCAACACATGACCTCAAGTTGGCTGCAGTGATCTTAAATTTGAAAATTTGGTGGCATTATCTCTATGTTGAGAAGTGAGAAATATATATGGACCAAAAAATACTCAACTATATATTCACATAGAAAGTGTTGAACATGTGCCAACAAAGATGGTCAGAGCTGATCAAAGACTATGACTGCTCAATCCATTACTACTCTGTCAAAGTGAACAAGGTGGTGGATTCCCTGTGTAGAAAAAACCCATTGATTCTATCATTGACGAGAATTTAAAAGGATCCAATCTTCTTAGATTTGAAGAACATGGACATGGGAATCATAAATAAAGGAACATCATAAATATTTTTACAAATGATTGGTCAACTGTCACTTTTAGAAAGGTTAAAGGTTGCTCAAATGGATGATGTGGGAATTCCGGAAAATGGAAGCTATTGGAAAAGGTAAATCCTTGGAGTTTAATGTTAATGGAGAGAGAATTTAATGATTTGGGATATGAGAATGTGTTCCATCATGTTCGGAGCTGAAGAAGGAACTTTTGGATGATGCACACATATCGAATTTGTCTATTCACCTAGGAATCAAAAATATGTATCGAGATCTCTAAGAGCATTATTGGTAAGATAATATGAAGAAGGAGATCACTGAATTTACATCAAAGTGCCTGGTGTGTCAGTAAGTAAAGGCAGAGAGGAAGACGTCTAAGGGGATGATACAACCATTTCCTATACCAGAATTGAAATGGGGGAAATCAATAAGGACATTATCACTGGACATCTGAAGACATCCATAGGCAACAATGCAATCTCATTTGTTGTTGATCGTCTTACGAAGGCTTCACACATCATTGATTTTCAGCACGATTTCTCATTGGAACAACTAGCCCGGATATATATCAGGGAAATGGTAAGGATTCATGGAATACCAATATCCATTGTGTCCAATCAAGATCCAATATTCACCTCTATGTTTTAAAAGAGTCTTCAACATGATCTGAATACTGAACTGAAATTCAGTATGACCTATCATCCCCAAACTGATGGCCAATCCGAGCGGACTATCCAAACACTTGAGGACATGTTGAGAGCGTGCTCAATGGACTTTAAAGGAGTATGTGATTAATAACTTCCTCTAGTAGAGTTATCTTATAATAATAGTTCCCAGTCGAGCATCCAAATGGAACAATAAGAAGCCGTTTATGGGAAAAAGTGCAGAACAACGGCATGTTGGGATGACGTCTGTGAGAATAAGCTGCCTGGACCCGAAATGGTCGATGAAATGGTGGAGAAGGTGAAAACCATTTAGCAGCATATCAAGGCAGCCCAGAGTTGATAGAAGAGTTATGCAGAAACATGTTGATGAGAGATTGAGTTTACAATTGGAGACATGGTATTTCTATCCATATCTCTATGGATGAAGGCCATTATTTTTGGAGAGAAAGGGAAGTTAAGTCGAACGTACATCGGCTCCATTGAGATTCTAGATCGTGTAGGGGTTGTGGCCTATCGACTAGCACTAACACCTACCATGGCCAAGGTACACGATGTCTTTCATGTATCCCTCTTAATGAAGTATATACCAGACCCTTCACATGTACTCTCTTCAGATGTGGTATAGTTAGAATATGATCTTTCTTATGATGAGCAACCAATGAAGATCATAGATCGTAGAGAAAAAGTTCTATGAAATAAGACAATTTCCCTCATCATGGTGTTGTGGATAAATTACAAGTTTGAAGAAGAAATGTGTGAATCAGAGTAACTAATGAAGCAGAGTTACCCAGATCTATTTTAGTGTGGGAAAATAAAATTTCGAGGGTGAAATATTTTAGGGGGGAGATTATAATGACACTAACATTCATTAATGGAAATCCCTCTTGATCTAATTAAATGTGTCTTTATGTAAAATGTTTATATAAAATATAAACATCTATTATATTATGTTAATAATTGTGATCTTTACTAATATAGATATTGAACAGTGATTACATGATTAGTATAAATATTGGGCTGTATCAAATCTAATTTACTCAGAGAAAGGAAGAGATGACCCCATCCTGTATATTGCCCCATATGAAGCCCATTTGTTAGAGCTCAGAAAGGAGGTGGTGTCATTGGGCTTCACTCTTGACCAAGTCCAAGCTGAGCTTGAATATGTTAAGCTCAAGCGGGACCACCTACGAGAGAAATAGAAGTTGATAGAGATTACCACACAAGCAATGATATCAGAACCACCCCAAGAGTCTATCATCATCGCACACCTTACTCTTTAGTCTTATTTTAGTGTTATAAAGGGTTATGTAACAAGACCTTAGCACTGTTGTTATATACATTATTTTTTTATATAATAATTAATATACTTTAATTTTATTATTGTTACATTGTAAATATTTTTTAATGAAGAAATAGTGTTTTTAGTTAATATTAAACTAAGAAATCTATTTTTATGTATTAATGTATTTTAAAATTAATTAATATTTTAATAAAATAATATTTTTATTATTACATTAATTTTTATTAATATAAAGGATCGTAAAATTTTATGAATTCAATCATAATTTTTTATATGGTTTGGAAGACATTTTCGTCAAAATATGTGAATTTTCAATAAATGTCAGAAATTATATTAGAAAAGAAAATTAATATATTTAGAAAATTATTTAGATAAAATTAATATTATTTCTGGAATCAAGATGATGAAATTATCTAAAAGTTAATTTTTCATAATTTTAGGAGACAGTCAAATTTTTGGGTAATAATTAAATACCTTTTAAATATATAATGTGTTTTATGAGAGTATAATTATCCAATAGTGGTGTAATAAAATACTATAAGCATTATATTCCGCCAATATATGTTTTAACATTAAAATAATGTGATTTTGGATTTGTTGGACTTATTTTACAAAGCATTAATGGACCCTTCAACGCTTATTAAACATCTTGTATTTTTAAATTATTTTCCTTGGGAGTGTGACTCACCTCCATATAAGAAACCCCTTTATTATATGAATTTCGGAATTGTCCTTATAAAATACTATTTTACACTTCTATTTTCTAAAAACAATGGGCAAAATCCATGGTCTGGTTTGTGGTTTGGATTAGTTTAATGTGAGGGTCCCAAACCTAAATAATAAAAAATCCCTTCACCATTCCTATATAAACTCACCCATGATCTGACTTCCTCCTCACTCAAAGCCATTGAAGTTCGTCCAACCTCTTCCCTCCTCTCTCTATAATCCTCTCAAGGTTCCCTAGGCTCCAAAAAAGCCTCTCTGAAGCCTTTGTAAGCACACTTCCAAGTGATGGTTTTTTTCTTTCTTTCTCAATTTTGTCCAATTTTCGTAATTTTCTTGTTCCCTTTTAATTTCAATTATAAATTTTGGGTTATGGTTTCAATCCTCCCCCATATGTCCATTTTTATGTTTGAATGATGGGAGACCCCTTTCTCTCTTATTAAATTTCTTCAATGTACACCCGTTACTATGCCGAAATTTTGAAAAGAATTTCTCTCTCCTCAATTACATCCATGAAATTATTTTGTATCATGAATCTAAATTCCATTACAATAGTTGGGACATGTATTTATTTTACCCCCTTTCTATCTATTTCATGTACATATAATGAGGCCCTACTTTCTCTATCATTAACCATTTTTATGAATTCTTACGTCATGCCCAAATTGCACCAATTTTCCAAGCCAATGTCATTGTGTAGTGAATACCACTTCCTTTTCTCAATCAAGGGTATTCACCTTTATGCACATTTACTTATTGATTATAAAGTTTCATATATAAATTCAACATTCCATTATCATGTAATAAATGATTATGTTTTATGAATCCATGATATATGATCCATGTGGCACTATTATGCATGAAATGAAATGTTTAAGAATGGTGCGCCTTTAAAGCGCTCCAATGCATTGGGTAATGTATAGTATCATGATACGTCATACTCATGCTAATTCAAGTGAAATGTGGTTTTTTCTTGTTATTCATGTCCAATGTGGATTTACTCATGCTCCATGTTCAATGAGCCTTGGCTCATGCTAATTCCAGTTTAAGTGTTGTTGCCACATTTCCATGTTATGATTGTCATGCTTTATCATGCCTTTATGTTTATTATTATCTTGTGATCTATTGATATACCTATTGTCTAACATGTATTGTATTCCTCATTTTATTCCATGATTATTACCTTAATAGTATTTATATCTCACCCTTTTTCTTATCCATGTCGTAGGGTTATCCCATGCAATGCTATGTACGAGGAAATGTTTTGGTCACGTAAATGAAGTTTTGAATAAAGATGTTGTATTTCATGTTTTAATTTGTTATGTAATGATCCTAATCCCCAAAGAAACTAGACCTATCAGTCTTCTATATTGTTCCAAGTGATGTTTATGTAATAAATTATGTTTAATTGTGTAATAAAATATCAGGGTTGTTATATCCCACACCAACAATACAATCTTGGATGATTGTAGTTTATTTTGGTTATTATAGGATAACATACAAACTAGGAGGCATGAAACTCACTCATAATCACTTCTCAAATACACGTGCAAACAATAACAGGGCCAAAAATGTAAACGGTCTCATCATCATTGATAATCTAGTTGAAATTTGACCCCCAACATTCCAGGCTTTCCCTCAAGCCCCAACAATATTGATCCTCATACTACCTCTCCTTAGTCCTACTCGTAAGTGTGAAATAGTCTAATAAATACATATTGGATATCTTACCCATAACCTATTATTCCTCTATATGAATCCTAGTTAACGTGGACATCATGTCCGACTTGTAGCTAGAGTCATGGACTGACTTAGTCTATTTTCTTCTGGTCATTTCATCTACAACATTATTTACGTGTTATAAATTATAATAGAACATGAAATAAATGAATTTCATATACTCAAACTATCATCACGGTCATTTATTTATATCTTGATGAGAAAATATTAACATTATACCTTTAGGATTGATATACACAAAATGAAATGAACCCAATAAATAATATGACCTATTTTTAAATACATAAACCACTATAAAAAATTTGAGATCATTATTTAGATAGTTATATTAAATAGCTTCAAATGTTGTTACCAGTATGACATTTATTGATCATTCTATTTATACAATACCCCACACCCAATATTGTTTCAAAAAAATTATATTCTTTAAAAGGATTGGGTATGATCAAGAGTGGTGTAGTGGTCTTTCTCTTCTTTAGCTCATGAAATTCATTTTCAAATTCTTCAAAACACTCAAACATGAAACCCTTATTTCTTAAGCAAAGTAGTGGTGCGGGAAAGAGATAAAATTTCGTAAGGGAATTATAATAATAACCTAATAAACCTAAAAATAATTATATATCACATACATTCATGGGATTATCCAAAGATACCACTGCATGAAAATAATCCAAATCAATGGGCACACATTCATGCAAGATGACGTGACCCATGAAATATAACACGTCAACCGAGAACTAACACATAGATAGCGTGGTGTACAGCCTAATCTATGATAGTGTACTATATAACATTTCAAGGTGTTGGGAATTGTCATTATGAGTATTGGAGTAAACCTGGATTTTAAATAATAAAAAAACCAAAAATTATCCTGGTATAGGTGAAAAATTCTATTCCTCAAGACCATAAACACAGTAGGAACATTTTTCATTCTAAGACGCATCACAAATAAATCATAAAAACCATACATTCAACTAAAAGTAGTTTTCCAGGTATCAGAAGTTCTGACCCTAATAAAATGATTCCCTAACATAAAATAATATTTGGAGAACATAGAATCATATTTTTTCTAGTGAAATAGATATTAACTACATAGAAGTGAATATCAGTTCTCAACTATCATCGAATTCAAAATATTCTAATCGACACCAAACTAAAATGTCCTATGGAAGTTCATAGAAAACAAAAATTTATAAACCTAATGAGATGCAATTTCATGGAGAAATAACTTACACTAAAAAGCCTACAATAGAGACATGAGATCCTAAATATGTTCTTGTTCCATTATATATTGAGGAAAAGATACCATCTTAGCTCCATGAATCAGTTCAATCACAAACTCAATATATCTCTCTGGAGGGACCCCTGAGAAGTCTTCAAAAAACAGATTCTATAACTGATTTAGTAGAGAGGAAAAAAATTAATACTATAACCTCCCTTCATCAAGAACAGTACAAGACTTTTGGCCTATGATATCACCTATAAGCATTAAAACATGTGCTTCTTGGATTGGATATGTATTACAATTCCCTCAGTGAAGTTATGTGTCACCTTTATGTGATGTTAACAATACCCTTTAGCAATAATTGTCAATATGGACCTGATTAAACAACATCCAATACATCCCCAATATTAGTTCATAACCCAACAACCAAAGATCAAACAATCCAAAAAAAATTTAGCCAACAACATCGAGGGAACAATACTTGCACTGTAAGATATTTTCATCTCACACTCCCAAATGTGTGTCAATCAACATAACTCCACAAGGTGATGATTTTATTGCATGTAGATGGTATACCCTCTCCCCTGGGCTCCAATCCGATTTCTTGGTGTAGCACTACATTGTAAATAATGATTTCCTATCCCAAAGCACCACATCTACCAACCCAACAAAAAAGAAAAGTAGATATACGACTTCTAAACTTTGTATGGGGTAGTAGATCTTATTTCACCACTCCTCATATAATTTGACCCTTTACCACAACACACATGTCAATGGTTCTTGCAGGAACTCTATACATATCCCATTATTCCTCATGCTTGGTAATCTACTTGTGGTTGGGGACACAAACCGTGCATGGTCCCAAGATTTCCACACTAATTGGATAACACTTGATCAATAATTCAGATGCTAGTCCTCTCCCTTTTCTACTCTATCTTCCAAATCTCTGGTGGGGACACACAATATTGATCTTCCTATTGTCACAAGTCATACCACTAGATTTCCCAACAAGGACCACATGTACACCAGTAGAAGACTCCCTCCAGACCACTTTTCAAATGAAATCCTAATCCTACACCACATTAAAACTATTTAAATTGAATATATTCACCCAAGACATGATATCATATCTATGTATATATTTAAAACACCTCTTTGTAGATGACTCAACCCATACCAAAACTGTAAAAAAGTGTTTCATGTCAGTGATATAACAAAAATGATCAATTGTTTACATAGTCCCTAGAGTCATCCTCATTATCTATGAACCATTATCTCATCTGATATTTTCAAGGTAGTAGTGTTCTAGAAAGGAATCCTAGAAATAATTACACTACATACCTCTACCCACTTAATATTAAAATGAATATCCCACTAGCACATTACCATTCCATTCAATATGTAACCACCAACATGACTCTATTCTCATGAAGAATATCCATGGGATTCAAATTCGTCTAAATTAACTCTATTAAGAAATTGGCTTCCATAGATACACCATCTCTAGAAAAAAATTAGAGGGTGATGTAATTGAAACTCTCTATTCAGGTCAATCAAACTCAGAAAAACCCACCCTTGATCTCGGTCCATCATCTGCATCAAATGAGAAATATTCTAATAAAACTATTCATATCCTCTCTTACATAGTTCCATTAGGGTCCCCCTTTACCACCCTAAATTTTTATGCGAAAGTTTCTTTTTAATTTCTTTGATGCCTTTTGTTTTACGCTACACCAATATTAGCATGGATATACAAAACACCATACTATCTTGTAGTATATGCAAACACTATTCGTGGCTTGTGTTGTGCGCAAGAGTGACCTTTGTCGATATCGTGTGTTGTACGCAATACAGAGTTTCACTAAACAATGATATATTGTTATAATATTATTATGAACAAGCCATTATGAATATTAGTAACTACATTTTTTATTTTATGACATTATAAATCATCTTATATATATTATAGAAATTGGTTTGAGAAAGAAAATAAAATATTCATGTAAAATAAGTATTTTTCAAAAAATACAATTTTACCACCTTTTGATGGCGCACCCACATTAAATATACTTTTTGACATGTTTAAAAGTTCAATTTGACAAAATAAAATTCTTTTTTAGAATAATGATATAAAAATTTACTTTTGATAAATTTTTCATAGTATTTTGATAACTTTCATATTTTAATCAATAATAAAAACGCCATATATTTTAAATAAAAACTACTTTATTCATCATAATAATTTATATGGATAAATTATAATATTTAATGGTATTACAACATAAATAGAATATATTTTCACCAATTAATATAATGTATGTAATTATCATTGATTTTACATTGAATTCATAGGTAAATTTATTTCAATCTGTTGCAATGTCTTAACTTTTAAAACTCGTTTTCTTAAGAATATGATTAATTTTAAATTAATTTATGAAACTTTTTTGATTTTAATTTGGAAAAATGGATTCCATATTTGGAATAATTAGGTACAAATTATGTTAATCGGATACTTTTTATTTTTGGGTACAATGAATAGAAACTTTGGACCTCACCTATTTTGATAATCCCAATTATGCTTTCATATACATTGATAATCTCAATCTAATATTTTTCAATATATAAATTCTTTAAATATGTGTTCAAGATGATAATAATATTAAAATAATCCCTGATATAGTTTAATCTTTGTTTATCCATGTTTATATAAGCTCTGAATTAATTCTAACCCTTTCGGATATGTTTTGTATAAAATAGATAAGTATTAAGTCATTGGTCTGCGTTTAGCTAGAGATACTGGTACTCAGTCTACCGATAGACTTTGTGTACAAATAGACAGAGTCACTGACACACTAAAGACACTAATATGTATATATCTACCGACATAAAAACATACTAGAGCTATCGATAGATAGAAGTCTACCAATAGAACCAGTTCACAGATTAAGTCTATCGATACAGAACAGACGAGCTACCGATGTCCATGTCTACCAGTAGTTGCTGATAGACTACTGATGCAAAGAGATACCTATGGAGAGATAGCTACCGATAGATAAACAGCTACCGATAACAAGGGCTACTGATAACAATAACTACTGATAACAGGAGCTACCGATGGAACTAAAGTCACCGGTATATGAGCTACCGATATATGTTCAAAAGAGAAATCGATGGAAGGTTTTTTGACACAATTTCCACTGTACACAACTACCAATAAAAAGCTACTAATTCTTGACCAACCAGTCAAACCCTATACTCTTCATAATATTTATTTATTTAGCTAACAGTTACATTTGATGGATTAAATACAGTTAATGTTATTTAATGATTTCTGCTGCATGTCATAGAACCGTACCTAGTACCCATGTAAAGGGCGATTATTTTTTCAGCAAAAGCTGAAAGCTATAAAGGGATGGAAAGAGAACATTGGATATATGGAAGTATGTATGTGACATGAAAGTCACTAAGAAGGCACATGAAGGTTGAAAGAGACAAGAGATGAAAAACAATCAAATGTGATGATTTTTTCACTAGTGTACATCCATACTCCAAGAATCCGGGACATACACGAAGAATCTTATTCTAGAGGAGAACACAAGTTGCATATTGAGTGAAGAACTACAACAAACATTTCATGCACTCAGTTTATTAAGCTAGACCAAGAATCAATGAAGAACACGACACTCTATTTTTTGAGAAAAACCAGAGAATGACTCAGAAGCCTTTCTGATACACCAAACGAGTCCAGAGCTGCATTGCTAATCACTAAAGAATTTATAAACTCAATCATACTTCTCTTAGTGATTCATTCATTTACATTTTGAGCAGTGTGTATACCCTATTTATTCTTTAGATATACTGAATCCTCTACTAAGTTGGAGGATTATTAAATCCCCACGCAAACTCTATAACCCTTTTATTTCCCACTGTGGATTGTGGTATAGATCGAGTAAGACCTGAACATCTGTTACGCTATTGTTTTCTTTTCCCACGAAGAACTGTGGTAGAGGACTTTGTATGTGAATATTATTGTACTGTTGTTTAACCACGGTCTAGGGTGTGGATCAATTTATATAAATTGTTGAGAGGACTAAGTCTCAGCTTGAGAGTGAACCACTTGGTTAACTTTGCTGTGCTTTTATTTTAACACTATAAGTATTACATATATATTTTACATTCCGCTGCTTATTACGTTGAAATAAAGAACTATTTTAAATCTACATTGATAGTTAAATTATCACGTGTTTATACTTATTGTAAACCAGTTAGTTAGTTTCAAAAGTTAATTTAATCTTTAGATTAAGTCAACTGAGACATAATCAATCTTTGAGAAACTGATTGATCATTTACACTCTGTATAGATTCAGTATATTTTAACATTGTTTTTAAAATGAGGGATTTTAATTGAAATAATTTTAACATAATTTTTTATTGGATCTCAATTAACCCCCCCTCTTGAGTATCCACTCCGACCAAAATTTGGTATCTGAAGATTTTTTTTGTTAATGGATTTTTTTATATACTCTGTTTTTCAACTGTGATTTTAGTTGCATATTTAAGGAACTTAAATTTATGTTAGTTCTAAATTATATCTATAAAAATATTCTCTAAAATATATCTATGGATAATATACTATAGGGTGCTACTACTAACCGGCCACCTTTCTTCAATGGTACAAACTATGCCCAGTGGAAACTAAAAATGAAAATTCATTTAGAAATCATGGGTTTTGATATTTGGACTACTATAGAATCTCAATATAAAATTCCAGAAACTGAAAGAACAACTTGGGATGAATGTAAAAAGACTGCTTACAATAATAATTCTAAAGTTATGAATTCCATGCACTATTCTTTAGGATATTAAGAGTTTAATAGAATATCTACTTGCAAAACTGCTTATTAAATATGGGATACATTAGGTGTTTCTCATGAAGGAACAACTAATGTCAAAGAAATGACATTGAATACTTATACTATTAAATATGACAATTTTAAAATGAAAACTAATTAACCTATTTCTGATATGAATCTCAGGTTTAATGGGATAGTCAATACAATGAGTTCACTTGGAAAGGATGTTACAGCTAAGGAACAAATAATGAGGATACTAAGATGTCTGCCAGAATGATGGAGAGGCACTTCTGTTTCAATCATACAGTCATGTGACATTGGAGAACTACCAGTAAAAGAGCTTATTGGAAAATTAATGTTGTATGAGTATGAACTCAAGGTGAATAAAGAGGAAGATGATGAACCTAATAGAAAATCCGTAGCTTTCAAGTATACTGCTTCTAAGAGAAAAGATAAGGAGAAAATGAAAATACCTACTGAGAGTTCAACCAATGATGATTCTGATTCAGATAGTGATGCTGAGATGACTCAGATAGCTAGGAGATTCAAGATGTTTTATAGGAAGAAAAAATTCTCCAGGAAATCTAACTACAAAAGAAAGTATGACAAAATGGGACACTGGAAATAGGATTGGAAGAAAGCTGACAAGGATAACGAAATAGTCTGCTATGAGTGTAAAAGGAATGGACACATCAAAGCTAATTGTCCAAAATTAAAACTCAAAAATAAATATGATTATAATGAAATGAAGTACAAGAAATATATAAAGGCAACCTAGAGTGCATTTGAAGATAGCACAAGTGAATCTGAAGTTTCTGATTTTGAGAAGAATCATGACAACATGTGCTTTATGACCATCCTCTAAGGTAACTGTTTCCCCTGTACTAAATGATTATTATTCTAAAAATACAGTGACTCAGACAATGATGAAAATATGTCTAAATATAACCTATTTGAATACTTTAATATGCTGTAAGAGACATGCAACGATCATAAAGACAAATACAAGTCATTAACGAAACAACATGCTCTTACTACTATTGTTAAAACTGAACATACTATTGAAAAAGAGAAAAATGCTCATCTGTTAAAGGAAAATACAGAACTAAAAATGTTCAATGAGCAACTTAGAAAGGACATAGAAAGTTAAAAAATGGAAAAAATACTCTAACTCAAATGTTAGGTAAACAATTTTCACTAAAATACACTACTGGAATAGGCTACAAACATGGACAGAGGCAACTTATCAAGAATATACTTATTCATAAATATGGATAGAATACTGCTAGTTCAAGTTCTGTAAATCCTTTTGCTTCAAACTATTATTCATATGGTTGTAGATCAAATAATGTTTATCTTTCAAAATCTATTGATTCTGTAAATTATATGAGACCATAAGACAAATATGGGTACCTAAAGCGTTGATTGCTAACCTTTCTGGAACCAAGATGATCTGGGTACCAAAATCGTTTTTTATCTAAATTGTTTTTGTAGGAAACCTGTTTGAGGCGTTCTCACAAAAGGTATGGTACTTGGATAGTGGATGCTCAAGACATATGTCTAGAGATTATTCATGTTTGATAAGTTTAATAAATGTTGATGGAGGTTATGTCACCATTGGTGATAATTCTAAAGGAAAGTTCAATGGCCTAAGCCAGATGGTTTCAGTATTGGAAGGTTTCAAAACATCTATGAAAGATCATATTACAATCCAAGATTCCCAAGTACCAAATCAAATCAGTGGATTGACCAAAAGAATCAAAGAGATTATATCTTTCTCTATTGGTTCTCTTGCATCTAAACCTTCGATATATTTGAATTAGTTTCGAGCTATGATGATAGTGGATCCTGGTTCTACCTCAACTAGTGGCTCTGTGGAATCATTTGAACTAAGAAGAGTTATTCTCTCTACCAGAGATTCAGCAAGAGAAATTATGAAGATAGTCCAAGACTACATGAGAGAATCATCTGCCTCTCAGAAAAAGTCAAAGATATGGTGGACACCTATTTCTCCTAAATTTAAACAAAGACCCAAATGACCCGTCATTTCAAGCATCTAATTGAGAATATGAAACTTCCTCTTGTCAATCAAGCCTTCTGAGTACAAGTTAGCAAGCTAAGAGAATTGACTCCAGCATTGGACAAGTATATGGAGAACAAGGATGACTTCATATCCGCTATGGAGAGAGGAGGAGGAATCATTATGGATTTCATAAATCTATTGCTGCTTTTTCTATATATTGATGCTAGGACAGTGATTGTCCCTCCTGATTTCCTTCCTCTTCCTCAACTTTTTATCCAATTCAGCTGACTCCTATCCATGCATTTCTAAGCCTCACACCCATGATCACACAAAGGACTACTCAATACAGGCCAGGAACAGTGTCAGTTTCTCAACCTCCGATGTTCATTTCAGGAATTCCTAAGCCTTCACCAGTATCATCACCATCTAAATCCTTTCTTGATCCCAAGGGAAAAACTCACATTGAGGATATGGTTTGATCAAGTGGTTGGAATGTTTGATAGGAATCCTATATATTTTGTTTTCTTTTTTTGAACATTTTATGTAACATTTAATACCACTGATTTTCTTTTATTCCTATTCTTCCATTTTTCTTTTTTATTTCCAACTATTTAATTAGCACAAAGGGGGAGAAATATTTTACTAAGGGGGATAAATCCTCTCTATGTATCAATAGAGGAAGACATATTCACCCAGAGAGAGATATATTAATCAAAGGGGGAGAAATTTTATCTAAGAGATATCATGCTTTGCCCCTTTGATACCTCTGAATTTCATCTTCTGATCCGGGTGCCTTTTCTCTCATCATCTGATACCATTTCATTTAGTTCTCAGATACTACTAAATTTTACCTCTGATATCATTGCTTTTTCTTTTATCTCCGATACATTCAATTCTATTTCTGATAACTTCTGTTTTATACCATACTGTTTTCTCTGAGAAAATTGAGTTTAAAAATATATCCTCTGATACATTTTTTTAAAATGATAATATCATAAGTTGTGATTATCAAAAAGGGGGAGATTGTTGACCTCACCTATTTTGATAATCCCAATTATGCTTTCATATATTTGATAATATCAATCTAATATTTTTCTATAAATTAATTCTTTCAATCTGTGCTCAACTTGATAATAATATTAAAATAATATTTAAGATAGTTTAATCATTTTTATCCATGTTTATATAAGCTCTAAGGTAATTCTAACACATTCGGATATGTTTTCTATAAAACAGATAATTATTATGTCACTGGTCTGCATTTAGCTAGAGCAACCGGTACTCAGTCTACCGATATACTTAGTCTACCGATAGACAGAGTCACCAATACACTAAGGATACCAATATGTACAGAGCTACCGACAGACTAACAGACCAGAGAAACCGATAGACAGAAGTCTACTAATAGAACTAGTTCACAGATTAAGTCTACCGATACAGAACTGACGAGCTACCGATGTGCATGTCTACCAATAGTTACCGATAGACTACTGATGCAAAGAGCTACCTATAGAGAGATAGCTACTTATGGATCAAGAGCTACCGATAACAAGAAATACCGTTAAAATGAGCTACTGAAAACAAGATCTACTAATAACAAGAGCTATCAATGGAACTAAAGTCACCGGTATATGAGCTACCGATGCAAGTTCAAAAGAGCTACCGATGGAAGGTTTTGCAACACAAAGTCCACTATGCACATCTACCAATAAAATGCTATTAGTGCTTGACCAACCAGTCAAACCCTATACTCTTCATACTATTTATTTATTTAGATAACGGTTACATTTGAAGGTTTTTATGCAGTTGATGTTATTTAATGATTTATGGTGCATGTCAGGGAACCGTACCTAGTACCCATGAAAAATGCGATTCTTCTATTCTGCCAAAGGTGAAATCTATAAAGGGATGGAAAGAAAACATTGGATACATGGATGGATGTATGTGACACTAAAGTCACTAAGAAGACACACGAAGGGTGAAAGAGACAAGAGCTGAATAGCATTTAAATGTGGAGCTTTTTTCAGTAGTCTACATCCATACTCCAAGAATCCTAGACATACATGAAGAAAAATATTCCAGAAGAGAACACAAGCTGCATCATGATTGAAGAACTACAACAAAAATTTCATGCACTCAGGCTGTTAAGCTAGACCAAGAATCATTGAAGAACATGACACTCTTTTTTCTGAGAAAAACCAGAGAAGGACTCAGAAGCATTTCTTATAAACCAAACGAGTACAGAGCTACACTGAAAATCACTATATCATTTCTAAACCCAAGAATACTTCTCTTAGTGATTCTTTCATTTACATTTTGATCAGTGTGTGTACCCTGTTTATTCTTCACACATAATGACTCTTGTACTATTCTAGAGGATTCTTAAATCCTCACTCAAACTCCATAACTATTTTTTTCCACTATGGATAGTGGTAGAGGTCGAGTGAGACCTGAACAGCTTGTGAGCTGTTGTTTGCTTTTCCCACGAAGAACTATGGTAGAGGTCTCTGTACTGGAATAGTAGAATACTGTTGTTTAACCATGATCCATTGTGTGTATAAATTTATATAAATTGTTGAGAGTACTAAGTCTCGGATTGAGACTGAACCTCTTGGTTATCTTTGTTGTGCTTTTATTTTAAGTTTATAAGTATTACATATATATTTTATATTTCGCTGCATATTACTTTGAAATACAAAACAATTTTTAATCTACATTGATAGTAAAATAGCAGGTCCTTATACTTATTGTAAACCAGTAAGTTTGTTTCAAAAGATAATTTAATATTCAGATTAAGTCAACTGAGTCCAAATCAATCTTTTAGAAAATTATTGATCATTTACACTCTGCATAGATTCACTAATGTTTAACTTTGTTTTTAAATTGGTTTATTTTAAGAGAAATAATTTTAACATAATTTTTTATTGGAACACAATTCACCCCCCTCTTGGGTATCCACTCCGACCAACAGTAGCTACGATAAATTTTATTTACCATAGTTAAAGGTAAATCGGGTAATTAAGGGTAAATATAATATTATAATATTACCCTCACACTTGTATTAATATAATTGGATGATTATAGTTCTTCCTATGTAATATTAGGGTCGAAATGGAATCCATTGGAACCCACTTAGATGTGATTAAGAACTTTAATTTATTTTATTTTAAAGAAAGTGAAATATGTCTCTCTCAATCTTTAATAAGTAAATTATTTTTCATATAAGGTTATATAGAATATAAATTCAATTATAAATTATTATTTGAAATATAAAATATTTTTCTTTGTTATGGTAATTTATTTTTAATTTTTATGAAATATTTAATTACCTTAATAGCTTATACATTAATGATGCAGAAATTATTTAATTACTGAAACATCAATCATATTGTTTTTATTAAAGTAATAATACCCATCAAAAAACCCAAAAACTTGACCAAAACTTATTATTCAAATATATCTATACCATAATAATCCAAGGGTCCAATTGGAGACCATTTTGATCCATATAAAAGTGATTAGGATATCTATATTATTTTATTTTAAATGAGGTCAATGTTGTCATTTTCATAATTTAATAAATATAACAATATATATGGTGTTATTTTAAGATGATAAATTTGTGTAAAATTATTATTAGGAAATATATTATATTTATCTTCATCATTTTATTTTATTTTTAATTTTTCTGAAACATATATGTATATTAAATAATTATAAAAAATTTTATAGTAATTATTTCATTAAGAGAAATATCAGTTAAATTGTTATAAAAATATTAAAATAAATTTCATATGAACTTATTAATGTTAACCACAAATTTTCTAGATGAATAACACATTTTATGAGTCTATTTTTTTCTATATATCATCTGTGTGGATTTTCATTAAATTCAAATTTTTGAATAGTGTCAAAATCAAGACTATGGTTATTTTATAAAAATAACATATTATTTAATTATTTAATAATCATAATTTTTTTAAAAAATTATAAATTAAAATTTACATGGTCTAAAATTTCATAATAAACTCAATTATTCATAATTCAAAACACATAAGAAATTATTTTAACAATTTAAAATTTAGAATATTATTACCAAAAATAAAATTAAATAGAATAAATAAGGATAAATCATGTTTATATGTTTTAAAATAAATTTCCCAGAGGTATAAATTTTAATGGTTGATGAGATTACAACCTTATCTCATCTAATATTCTGATTATAGTCATTTTGAATGTTTTTATGTGGGGCGTGAATTTATATTAAATTAATATTGTTGAGGTTTCCAAAGGTGCCCCTCTCCTCCCTTATAAAAGGGCCCCTTCTCCCTCTCCTCTTCACAAAATTTGACCCCTCAAGCTTGAACAAACCCTGCCCATTTCACTTCTCCTCTTTCATAGAAACCTACTAGAGGTCCTGGTATTCTTCAAGGACCAGTTTTAGTTCCCTAAGAGGTGGTTAAGAGAAGGCACGTCGAAGAAGAGGTAATATCTTCTACAGATTCTTTCAAGTTTCATTATTCTAATACATCCTCTTATTTAGTAGTTTAAATATAAAGTAATAACATAAGTATAAATAATATAATGATATGTTATTATAAATATGAAACAACCCCATTTCACATTCTATCCAACCTACGTAAAATGAAATCACTACGCGTGTGTATGTACGGAATACCGTCTCCACGCCGTGGTGTAATCTGATTTTCCACCACCACCTTACATGGATCCGTATAATGGTGTAAATAATAACTATATACGGTTATTATGAAATCATAATTATTCAGATATATTATATCATCCACTCCAATTTCATTCAGTAATTATAGGAACGTTATCATCGCTCGTGCGTACGTATGGATTACCGTCTCCACAATGCGTTGAGAATCATTCTTTATGATAACCATTTAAGAATATTTTTAAAGTATATATAGTGAATAATAATGATATATATAACATAATAATTCTATTGGATATATATATATGTCATCTAGTTACTTCCTTTCAAGTCAATAAGGAAAAGAAAATATCATTCATGCGTATATACGGCCTACCGTCTCTATGAACTGTGTGTTTCATTTCATTTATCAATCTATTAAATATATATTCTGAATATATATAATATATAAATCATGTTTTACATTCTGAATGTATGTAAATCATGATATATGTAATAATAATATCAAGAACAACAAGTCAAAACACATACGATAAATGAAACGATATTACCCAAAATGTTGCTTTAACATGGAATTGACAAAAGAACGGGTAATATAAAGTCATAATTAAATCAAATATGATATCATAAATATTATTATGGTTATGTTACAAGTTAATAATATGTTTAAACCCATTATAGAGGAGTATCAGACACATACGGTGGAAATTGGAAATAAGGTAAGGGATAATTATTCAAATCTCGTTCTTATATGAGATTGTTTATTCGTAAGTATTTAAATCGGTTATTGTTATCATCCATGTACATGTTTTCTAAAAATGTTTTCATGTATGTTTAAAGTCCATTTTACCCATTTTTTTCTTTTACCACATGTTATGGAATGAATATTTTTCTTTTTTACCATATGAGTAACTTTTTAAATTTTCCTGCAAAAGTACGAGAAGATTGTTTTTTAAACATATACGGCAGGAAAAAATTTTCAAATTTTCATAACACCTAATTTTCATGAATCATACTCTACAATATTTTATGATTATTTTAAAAAAAATCAATTTCTTTTAAAATTAAATAGAATTTTGTGAAAATAAAATTGGTTTGTAGAAGAAAGGATATTTTCCTCAAGAAATCATTTCAAGTGTTTTGTCAAAAGTATTTTCCGTCTAAGATGACATTATTTATTATTATTATATTTCAAGTATAATGTCTCTATTATTTACATGGATTTATTATTCTAATTATTAAATAATATCCATTTGTTTTATATGTATTACATTAAGATGGGATGATGTTTATGAAACCCATTTTATTTTTTGGGCTATGATGAATTATTTATGTCTATTTTGTGGAACAGTTAAAAATGATTTCATTATGAGATGGGTGGGAACTATATCTTCGTCCAATGCATTGGGTAAAGATTTATATATCCTGAGATACACATGGTTGGAACAACATGTAAACCCAGTTCAGTAAGGGACATTGTCTACTATGATGGTGTTCGCAGCAATGCCTTGGCTACTAGAGAAATCATAATATGTGCTTAATGGTTGCCACAATTACATGTTTTATTCCCAGGATATTTTATCATGGTTAATTTTACATTATGATCTTTTCCTTATGAACTGCCAAGATTTATATCATTACTCATGATTTTGATGTTTTATGTTCATGTTCTTACATTCATATGTTCAGGGATTGTTTTATGTTCTCCATGTTTAGCCTTACTAAGCATTTGAGCTCACCATTTTTCTGTTCTCTTTTCCCCAAGATGTAACGAAATATTATAGGTAAGAAAACCAATGTGGATGATCTTAATGGGAGATGTTGAAGATCTATCACCATGAATAGAAGATTATGATTAGAGTTTCCAATGAAACTAAACTAATATGGTCTTTGGGCGTATATTTTTGTCTTGTATTAAGTATTCCGCAAAAGTAATATAATGTCTATGTATGTCATGATTTGGGTCTCTACACCCCCTATCCACTACTAGATTATAATTCGTAGATATACACAATTTTCTCCAAATTAGTACTCATATTCATGGAAATATCCTTTTAAAATGCCAATATCACATATCAAAACTCATCATATAAGGTTTTATATAGTTTAATTAATAGAGGTCTCACCTGTAGTAAAAAATAACCCATTCTTAATATATTTTCCCAAGGGGAATGACAAAATCCCAATCACTATCCTTAACCAACCCTATTTCAAACCAAGGGAAATATAGTTTAACCCCAGAATTACATAAACAAATTTTTTTCTAGAGACACAATATTTAAAAAATTTCAATTTAATCAACAAAAAAATTCTAAATATTGAAATTTTTAACAATCTCAAAACTATCTTTTAAATACTTATATAATTATGAAGTATCAATTAATCTTATTTTATTTTAAGAATAAATGGAATTTAAAATGAATTTTCAATTCCCACACTTGATGTTTTTTTCCTCATGAGTGCTTCATGTTAAGCACATCATAAATATCAATAATTTTAAAAAATTATACTTTTTTCCATGACCCCATGACATTTCATACGAATAGAAAAATATCATAAAATAATTGAACAAAAAATCATGTTAATCACCTAAATTATAATTAATAATATTCAATTGTAATAGAGAACATCAAAAAGAATGAAACGAATAAGGTTAATTGATATTTTCCCACACATTAGTTACCTACTACGATGAATTATCTCATTTCAACGACCAATGAAATCATAATATCATGTATAAATTCATTAAAAACAAATAATTGAAAAAAAGAAGCCCTATTACGACATTGTAATGCCTTCGCTCGGGAGACACCAAACTTGTTCCCCCATTCCAACTCACCACATGATCTTATGAAAAAATCCACACATATTATAGGATTCTAAATTTTAGGGCTGGTATAATGAGGCACATGGTGATACTATACAATATTTATCGATGTGTTCCACAATAAATACAACCTGAAATAAAACAAACAATATAAACAATAATCATGCATAAAAAATATATTTCCAAAAACCATTTACATTCCCACTAACCAATAGTAAATATAAAATTTCATTTCATATAGTTTCAATTTTAATGAAAACACATAAATAAATATATGTTTAGTGATAACCCAAACGGGTTCCAAAACCAATCCTAGTTCCCCCATCGATGAACTCCCCTGATCCCCAAATCAACCCTCTTGCATACGACTATTTCCATTGTCCTAACATAACTCCATGTAGTCTTCTCACTTACACAATGAAGGATCAAGTAGTGTTTCAGTATAAATCAGTAGGCCACTACTACTAGAGTCTAAAAAATATCCAACCTAATCAATATATCTTGTTTAATTTAATCAAAAAAAGGGTAAACATTAGCAAAATATTCAATCATTTGACATTATTAACATAAACCCTTTTACCATTATATCATATTGTAACTCATATTCATCTAATTAAATTCATTCTATTCTAAAAACAAAAAAAAAATAAAGATTTTTAATCTCACATTATCATGAGGAAATTCATTTCACAAAAAAATATACAATTATATAGCATGGATCCTCAGTCAATGTAATCATCCATTTAAATTCACTAATAGAATAAATCCTTAGTCCAACTATATAACACATGAAACATAGGGGTCTATCCTATTTCCACATTTTAGCTCGATAAATGGAGTGGAGGCTCATTCTAATCCCACACTCATTTAACTTACTCATGTTCAAAATATTTCATAACTAATTAAAAATTTACAATTTACATTCCATAACATGATTTACATATTCAATCGTGGACAAACACCAACTTATTTCATATAAAAAACTAAAAAAATCATCATTAGTTTCTTTTCGTAGGACTATTTTAACATGGTAGATATAATTATCATGTGTTCGATCTCATTACAAATCCATTTAATGATTAACAATCTAATTTCATCTTCATGGATGTTGCTCACCTCTAGGTGGACATAACAGGATTTGCATAAAAACAATGGATCCCACTGGGATCTTGATGGGTTCAATTCATCTAACAATTAATCCATTTTAAATTTATTACTAATTAGACCAATTTTATAGCATAGAGAATCCATAATAAACCATCTATATATATAATAACCATCGATACCATGGGATATAACATATAAGAAAGCTATATCAGATTTCTAAAACAACACTCCCTTAACAATATCTTTTGATTCGAATTTGAGAAGACTTAAAATATCTATCCTATATTTTGATGGGGAAATATATTTTTAGATTTTTATAAGAAAAAAAATGTATATAAAATGCCTCTTCAAAAAAATTGAGGAAATATGAGAGTTAGACACACCCAAATATTTGATTCACACACATCCACACTATAGACTGCAAGTAATTGAGGGTGAAATGTCCTTTAACGTCAATAGAGTTATATATTTTCAAACCTTACTAATATATGGTTAAAGGGATTGAAAATTATATGGGATATCATATGTCCAAATTTGGTAAATGGGAAATTATCCTTCTTCAATGAGGGGAACTATTTGGGCACATAGTTCTCCAAACCATGGTTAACCTTGTGCTAGCCTCTGTCCAAGAGGGCTCTAGGTCTCACAATCCCCATGAATGATGAATGATTTGAAAAATCATGTGATTGAATTATGGAATGGTACTGTTAGTGACATCGTATTTTAATCATTCCCCTTTCATGGTTTTCTATCAATTTACATTTGTCCTAAAGGCCCACATGGTTATTTTTTACAAATATTACTAATTATGTGCCAGAAATACAACATGCACTGTAAGGATCAAACATTCACTTTTTCTTACTGTGAAACCTCAAGAGACCCTTAAGAAACCTCATAAACCCAATAACCATTCCATTAACCAAAATAAAATTAATTTTACTAGTTCATGATTTGTACATACCTCATTTGATGTTTGAGATCATATAATATGGATATTTTCTAACTCGATTTACTTCTATCAGTTATAATGCCTCTTTTTGAGTTTCATATTTGATATCATAATTTCTACCATTTTTATATCATGTGATATGAATTTTTATTCATATATTATTTATTTATTAGTTTTAATCATGGTTGATAATTAAGATATCTTACGAATAATTATTTTCTTCTTGAAAGAATGTTTTACATCAATAATTTCCATTGCCACAAAAAATAAAATTTTTAATCATAAGATTAGTTAAATATTTTTTAATATCAATTTAATATTTACATACTAAAATTTTAAAAAATTATGTTTTATTATTTATCTTAATATGTTTTATTTCCAAATATCTTCTTTAGAACATAGGAAAAAGGAATATTTGATTCTTCCTTCATGACTTTCTCTTATGCATTGTCTTCCTTTTTTCTGAATTTTAGTAAATTTTCAACTCATATACCATATTAGTTTTTGTATATATATAGAATGCATATATACCTAATAATATAACCTCTTCATTTTAATGGATTTAAAATAGTAAGTTCTATTTGATATTCCCACTATCAAGTAATCATGGTTTAAGGAAACTTCTTTATTTCTTCACTCATATTGACCATCACCTCCCATTATTTTTTTCAATCTATTATTATATACAAAGACCCATAATTTTTTGTAGAGAACCTACTTGGATAAATTCTATATTCCTAGAATAAAATAAATATTTTCTTTTTTCAATAGTTCTTTTCAAATTCAATAAATCTTTACCCGTGTGGTCCATTTAATATTCTTTCTTCACCAATAACCTTCTTAGAAAATATTGATTTTGAAACTCAATGACTAGAAATTTTTTTCATTTTTAAATATGAAAATTGGAAATATTCAATTTCCAATTATTTTTACAATACTATGATTTATCCATTGGTTTTTTCATAAATCAAAATTATGAATCCCACTTCTTTTTAATAGGAGTAATCATGATTATTATTTATGCATGGTTAATTTTATTCATGTATAATGTATATGTCTTATATTGATTTAGGTGGATTGTGTTCAATGATTTATATTTCTCCAAAATGCATATGTTAATGCTTTATATTTTATGATATATTATATATGTGATTATGGAATGAACATAATAGACCATGGGACCTTTTAAACATTACGATGATGGTTATGGGAGGGACCCTTGACTTATGTTTTGATACAATGATTGATGTTTTACCACATGTTCATATTCATATGATATATGTTTCTCATGATATTTTTCTATATTTAAAATAATTCTCTATTTGATATTATGTTATGCCTCTGGACTCTCATGTTTTGATTTATTTTTATCTTATTTCACATACTGGGCTGCATATCTAACTCGTTTCCTTATTTACATTCCCCAAAAGATAGTAGTAAAAATAAAAAGATTTTATATTTTTATGATAAATATGAGGAATTTAAAATAATTATTTTTTTATGTTCATGAGTTTTTAAATAAAATCCTCTAATTACATGATAACTATAGATCCTCATCTTGTATTTTTTGGGAGTGTATATCGGTAATTATGAAATAAAGTGTGTAAATGTATTGGGTCACTATATATTTATTTTTATGTCTGTTCTAGATACTTTTAGATGTTATAATGATATAAAATCATTGAGAAAATAAGGCATAAGTCAAAGGCATAAGACCATGAATGTGGGAACATCCTAAATTTTTTGTAATTTGGAGGTTTTGTTATTTTCCATGGAACTTCATCCCTCTATGGATATTATTTTATAGATGTAGTATCTATCACATTTTTATATAGTGGTAATAAACCTGAAAATGTGTTCTAGGAATTAACTCAACCATTTCTCAGGGCTTTAATGTGAGGCTTAACTATACAAATCGATAGACACACCAATGAAATATTATCTAGATAATCATATTCTCTTTAAAAACCATGATAAGGGATTTAATTACTAGTTACATTAATGTAATTGTATGAGAAGTATAAGATACAAAATCATAATGTTACCTTTTTTATAATATAATTGATAATGGTAAAAATAAAGAGATTATGGGATAAAGTGATGATGTAAAATGGTAAATGGATTTAATGTTGAATCTATTTGGTTTAATTGATTTAGATATTCCAAAAATAATGTTAAATTTTATTCAATAATCTTATCCTTTTTGGATTAATTAATTGATGTACCAAGAAGGATCAAACATAACCATAGATGAGAGGGAAAATGTAATGATTACCTCAATCATAAAAAAATTATTGTGTATATGGATTGAGAAACATAATTATTATGCCAAACAAAATATCATGGAACAAGGTTCATAATGTATCCATAGTTTAGAACACAAGTGTAACACATAATACAAGGATGAATTCTCATGAAAATTCATGAAATGAATTTGATGAGAGAATTGATTATAGACCTATTATATTTCAAGAATGATGAAATAGGAAAAAATAATATTCCCTCATGTGGATTGGAAAATTATTTACTTTAGGACAAGGGGGTCAACTAACTTCAAGTATCTATAGAAATTCAATGATACTGATTAACACACTAGGAGTGGAAAGTATGCATCCAATAGAACTAGTATTGTACCGATTCCTTAAATGTATAAAATATGGGCATTATACTCATTATTTTTGTAAATCCATGGATAATGAGAATGATGTTGACCACCAATACAATAAAAAAATGGTTGGTCTTATTTATTGGCTTCTGATGAGGAGCATTATCGCAACTAAATGCTCATCTTCATCATTTTGAAAAAGGGATATTTATTTTTGCCACTCTATATTTCATACATTTTTTTATATGACTAACAACATTAAATATCATTTATCCAATATGAAATAATGTGGTAGTATGGAAGAAATTTTAATTTTCTATTAATGGGGAATAAAATATACAAAAGGAAATTTAGATGATATTTTCCTAATTATATTAATCGATTAAATATTTCAAAATAGACTCCATATTCATCGATCATGTTTAAATTTTCCAAAATATCCTTTATATTAGAATAATAGTTGTGATTTTAGACAAAAAATAACAAATTCCATGGAGAAATTTTAACATATCTACAACACTTGAAGAGAAACAAAAATATCATCTTCACAATCCATCAATGCACTGCCACTACCTGTAGGACTTAATGATTATGGGGAGGATGAGAGAACCATTCCAATGGTGGATATAGAATACAACTATCTAAGAACACTACTAGGGAGATATGTTATAATAGTTAGGTGAAACATGATATTTCTCATAGTGACGATGAGGATGGGAGCCATCTGGGATTTTAGATCAATTAGCCATATCACAATAGTCTATGAAATGATTATAGAAAATCATCCATCTCATGGAATTCATAGTTCTTTCACATAATGATCTAACTAGAGTTGACATGGTGAGGTTTTCATAACCCACCAACCATTATCTAGTAGGGATTCATGGATAAGTAAATACATTTTCTTTTGAAATATATTGGCGAGGATATTGGTTGTTCTCTACTGGGGCTATATATGTTAGTGAGGGATAATCTAGATAGTGAATAGGATGGAGCAGTGGTGGTGGTTACTTTGAAAATGATAGAGATGGGTATGAGTGTGGATATCAATGATACATATAAGGAGGATAGTAATTATTAATCAAATTCCTTATACAACATTAATATTACACATGAACCACCACGCTGAAGAACCTAAAGAGATGGGGGTAGGTGTCAGCAATGTGTCTATTATAAAAAAAAATAATCATGTCTAACTAATTATAATTTTGTTATTTTATTTCAATGAATGTATTACAATGATCTCATGGAATAATAATATGGGGCTTAAAACCACACCCTAGAAGTTATTTCTTTGAAATAGTTAGAAAAAAACACAATATTAATGTTTTTTTAAGAACATAATAAATTTAGTTAATACCATTATATAGAAATTAAATCTTATGTCAGCATATATATATGAAAAGCTAACAGTTTTTCTACATAATAATTTAAATTTTGAGGACACAATTTTGTATGTGGGAGAATGTATCGCCCTCGGCATTTGGAGTTATTTTATTTCATATTAGTATTGTTTTTATTTTTGTTTATTATTATTTTTTATTATTTATAATATTATTATTTATGACTATAATTATAAATAAAATTCCTCTATCAATTCATATGTTTTAAAATATTAGTATAAAATATTTCAGAAAATATATAAACTAAACTGAACAAACTATTCATTCACCATGGATTTAGCACATCCCTTAAAAGATTATAAGTTAATAAAGAAAATAAGAAACAATAAATAAAACAATATTTATAAGAAAATAATTATAATTTTCTTCAATATTGAGGATCACTAATAGACAGAATGACCTGTAATGTGGATTAATAAAATTAATAGAGAAAGAAACATGATATATCTATATTAGAAAATAATAATTATGTGTTGTTTAGTGAGATTGAAATGATAAAATTACTTAGTAACTATAATGACCCATAGTTTAATAAATGGAAATTACCTTATTAAAATTATTTCATTTAGTATAATCACGTGAAATTATAACTCATTGAACCACAAAGTACTATGGCACCTTTAAAAATAATATTGTCACTTCTGTGTTTTAAATTTAATAAATCTGACATAAACGGCTGTGTTCAGTATGATGTTTGGAGTCTGATTAGAAAAACATAATTTTGGGAAAATAGTAACTGGCCCTTACGAATAGTAGTTATACCCTTATGAATAGTAATACACACATTATGAATAGTAAATCATACAAGTGAATAAGTAACCTTAATAAATAAGGTATAAATAAAATTTATCCATCATATATTGGAAATATTATATAATTATAATGTTGGTATTTTTGTGACTGTTGTATATTTAATTAATAGTTTATGAATAATTAAATAATTTAAAATAAAATTTATTTTAATAAAATATATTCATAAATAAGTAATTTTGATGACTTATGATTGTATGATAATTTTAAGAGACCCTAATTTGTTTTAAAAGTATTTGAAAAGGAGTTCTAATTTTAAAATTAATATTTTTTCATATAAAATATCATTATAATAAAAAATATATTTCATATATTTATAAAAGAATCTTTATAAATTATATTTAGGTTTTGAATTATAAAAATCGAAACATATTTGGAATAAATTTTTTGGATTTTTCTAAAATACATGAATTTTTCGTAAAGAGTACGATATGGCAATTTTCTATATATATATACATTATTTATTAAATACACTATTTATTGAGTCATGGTTGATGTAATCACCTTGGGTTCTAAATCACTAGAACATATTATAATTTTTTATCACAATAATCTATTGTAATTTGTTTCTTGAGAAAAATAATAAAATAATTAATAAAATACTCAGCAAACCCTCCTCTCCTCCACTATAAAGACCACCCTTACCCCCTCTTCTCTCCACTCCTCTCAAGACATGTGAATAGTAAAATTTGGCTCGAATACCCCCAATGACCCTCTCTTATGACTAGAAACCCTAGGTCTCTTAAAAAAAATCTTTTCCATTTATGAGGATTTCAAGGAAGATAAATTCAAGAGTTAATTTCCTCTTTTCTTTCTTTTATTTTCTTTCAAGTTCCATTATTTTATTCTTCTTTCCTCACTTAATCTCATCCAAATTTCATAATAACTCCAATAACTAATATGTATTTGAATTCTATTATGGTAATAGAATAATTCATCTTCATATCTCCTTTCTCTTCTATTTATACTAGAAATGAAAACACCATCTATGATGTGTTAAGTTATAACATTAAAGGACAATGAGATTTCAATTCCTTTTACCATCATTAATTTGGGTCATGGAACCATTTTTATGGTTGAACTAGAATAAAATATATTCATTATGTCCAATTAAATTTTTTGAATATTTTTGACACATGATATTAATTTATAAATAAAAATATGATTGATGTGACAAAAAACCACCAATTAACCAAGGTTGTTATCAATAATGTTTTATATAATGATTTCTATTCAATAAAAATAACTAAAAGAATTTTATAACCATATTATATTCTATAAGTTCACTAATAACATAAAAATTCAATTTTGGAAAACCATTAGCATCATACGTGATTATCCTTACAGGTATATAATTAAACCAATCATGAAAACCAATGAAACAAACAATGAAATCAAACCTCTAAACCCATCAAAAAAATCATGAATAAAGTTAATAAGGATATAATATATCAATTAATAAAATAATAGGTTCTATAGAAATTAATTGATCATTTTAATATGGTTATTAAAGATATTAATATCATGTGAATGGAACCATCATACATAAGGTAAGTGATTCTACATGAAAATCCATTATTCCTTCAGGTTATTATATAATTATTTTTTCCCAAATGAAGTTATATATTATATTTACGATACCATGTTTTTATGATATGATTAAATATGTTCCATACATTTTTATACCACTATGTCAAGCCCTCTAAGGCACGTTCAAAATTATTTTTCTTATATTTATTCCCTTAATGGGATTTCTAAATCATCCATTTTTTTCATGTTATACCTAAGTTATCTTATAAATATGTATGAGAAAAATTAAAGTAATGGGATAATTATGAATAATAATTAAAGAAATGTTTTATTTAGTCTAATGATTTGTGTTTTATGTACCTAGTATTATAATACACTAAACATCATGATCCTTGGGTTTTAATATGATGCTTTAATTGGCTTAAAATCATTTAAGGATATTTTTAAAAGGATAGAGTCAATATAGTGACCATATAGATAAATATTATCAAAATATATTCTTTGAAAATATGGTTATTGGATATATATATATATGACTGGTATACTAGATTCAAGTATTGTGAAGTGATAAATTTGTTATAATATATATCATAATTAATTGAAAATATTATATTAAAATATTACATATATATATTTGTGTGTGTGTTTCATTTAAGTAATAATATTTTAATAATTAAAATATTTTATTATATATATATAATATAATTAAGGATTTTAATATCATTAGAGTAGTAAATTTAAATTTAGAATATAAATAATGGTTCGAAATGGGATTTTTTAAATAATATTTCATACAAAAGTATTATTTATTTCATTCAATGAACCTTTTTCAGAATTATGTTAAATTTTTCCTTAGCAAATTAAATTTAACACCATTAAAATATTATATATGAATTAACATATCAACTAATTTTATGTTATATATTTATATAAATAATATAATGACTCATAATGTTTAATAAATGCGTTTAAAAAAAATTCTGGTCTTTATAAATGTAATTTTATATTAAAAAAATAAATTAATAAATCATGTAATTGGGATTTGATAAAATTAACATCATTTTTTCTATAAACAAGTCAAATTTTGATTCGTATAATTTTTTATACTTTTCAAAAATAATAAACTTTTAGATGAATAATTAAAATTACGATTTTATTAAAAACTATCATAGTTATTATATAACAATTATATAATGTCTATTTGAATCCTTTTTATGATAAAAATGAATTTATAAATATAAATTATTTATTTTGAAATAGTATGTTGAAATATATAACCCATTATTACAATTTTACAAAATTTATGTAATTCATTAACAAAAATTATTTTCATTAATTCCATTTAATAATTTTTTTGAATGATAGAGTTATTTTTTTTAATTTAATATTTATTTAATCGTTATAATAATTTCATTTCAATATAATCCTTAATCTTGATAATTTTAACCTTTACATTAATCTTCTGCTTTAAAATATTCTTTTTTTCTTCTAAAAATGGTTTTTGCATGTTACAGACTCTAATGATATTATGAATTTTTCATACAGATAGTATTTTTTTTATAAATATGATTTTATATTTAGATTCATTAGGCTAGTGTTTGTATATAACTATCATTTATTTTTTAATCATTGAATATAAATTATATGGCTAAAAACTAGATTCCATGTTAAAAACTGAAAATGGTGAAATTTAAAATCTATGAGTAAATGAAGTAAAAAAATATTATAACATGTTTTTAAATTTTTTTTGATTCTTTCAAGAACATACCCCTACACACATTCAATTAATTTTCTCTTTTAATTCCCATTCCATGTAGAAAATGTGTCCTCTTTATTTTAAAAAGTTATATGGCCCAATCATGTTCTTCTATTCAATATTAAAAAGAAACCCCCACCCCTCCACCTCCCAATGAATCCGGATAAACTTATTATTAACCAAAATAATAACCTAGTATATCATAAACCATATCCCCTTATCTTGGAATCTTGTATTTTCTTAAGGGACCTTGTTATGGTATGCTAACGTGGTGACAAAAGCATACCCTCTAATACGAGATGTAATAATTTACACTGCACTTTATTAATTCCTTATCAATTCTACAAAAAAAAAACATATTATACCCATTTGATTATGATAATAATGGTATTATAAAAATTATTGTATTTTATAATTCTAATTTAATATCTACTTATACCTTTCTCTAAAATAATTGAGAAAATGGGAAAGTATGGCATGAGTGTGTGTAGACTACCAACTCCATGAATGATGTCTTCAATTTTACAGCTCATACTTCCATCTATGGCTAATAATTATTTTTCACCAATAAATTATGATATTAATAACATGTTAGTGGTTCTATAATGATATTATAGAATATTTTATACCATAAATTTATTATTCAACATCGAGAGAATATCTGTTTGTATGTGCAGACTACTGCCACCAGTTGATGATATTTATCATTCATTTTTGAAACTGATTAAAATTAGTGGAATAAAAATTTAATGTAATGTTTAGAATTTTTATTTACAAAAACATTAAAATAGTATAATTATTATATAAATTCTATAATATTTGTTAATAATTATTTATTATATTAAATTTATCCATTAAGAATGACATTTGAAAAGTCATATATAATTATATTCCATTAATGAAAAACCTATTTATCTGAGTACTTTATTTGATAATTGAATAATTAAGGACATAATTATATAAAATTATGGATAATATGAATTTAATTTACAACACATTTACCTTGGTAATCATACAATGAAAATTTATGAGATATTGACCAAAGTGCTTCTAGAAAAAGGAATAAGAGGAAATGATGTAACAAATTGGTCAAACATGATGATAAATATTTCTTATAAAAATATAAATATATGTATAAGTTTAATAGTAAATCTATTAATAATATTAATTAAAATAGTTCGAAATTTATGTGAAATTGGGGAGTGATTTTAAACATGAGGTTACAGTTTCCATCTTAGTTATCCTTTATTAGTGATGGTTTAATATTATTCATCCTTATTCATTCACATGGTGTAACTATTTACCAAATTATTTTTTATGGTATAAATTACTATTAAATTAGTAAAATGTAAATCAATCCTATATTTACTATATTCTTCTAAAATCAAATTTTTATCTTTTTAAGAAAAAACATAAAAATGTTACAATCCACAATCTAATGGATTAGTATATTGGGAAAATTAAGACCATACATTGCTTAACCATAGTTAAACATAAAAAATTATTTAAAATCATATCCTTCTAATATCACATTGTCCTTAGAACATTTATTAACCAAAGAATTTACATCAAATAATGAAGTGATCTAAAATCACAATAATAGAATGAATAATCAGAACGAATATATATAACATCTGTGTGAATAATAATAATAATAATAATAATAACAACATAATAAGGCATTAATTTTTAAATTAATAAGATAAACATTTGATAATTTCATGGAATGTGTAAATTTATAAAAATTAAACATCACGTATTTGTGGTCAAATACCGAATTTTTCTTGGAAAAAATCTTTCATCATTTTCACACATAACATATGTGAATAAACATAAAATAATTATTTAAAAAAAATCTAGAATCATGTTCATTAAAATTAACCAATATCTCTTGAAATACATCATATAAACCAATGTATTTGGGGAATATATAATTCTTTCCCTACCCATCACATACAAATACTTATATAATCATGCATTCTACATAGAACTAATAACAATCATAGCCATAAAACAACCTTATTAAAGGAATGGATTTCAAAATAATTTGATAAATAATAAACTCATAAATTATCATTTGGGTTTCCAAATGAAAAATAGAAAAACATACTTTTTATGAGAATCATCAATCTTAATTAAAGAAGAAACCATCACAATAAGAGTCAATTTGTGTTTGGAAAGGAATTTTTATTTGGTAATATATATATTTTTCACAAAATAATGTTGGAAACATGTATATCATAAAAACATAAGGGATTAAAATTTAATTTGTAAATATGTAACACTAAAGGAATATCCATAACTAAGTTTTTCCTGAATAATGTGTAACACCAAAGGGAATTGTGTTCGTGAATCCCCATACTGTATGTTTGAATGCTTCCTTAAAATTAATATAATGGATAAAAAAATTATTCCTTACATTATAAATCCAGAACCACATTTATATTTACTTTTATTTTGTTTTTTTGCTCATATAGTTGAATTTCGTTGTTATGGGAGTGTTTATTTTCTTGGATTCCATGTTCGGTTCACCTATATTTATGTGTATAAGTTAGTGTAAAATGGGAAAAATTCTATAGAATATAAATTATATGATATTAATTATACTTAAAATATATAAATGGTATTATATATCATTTATATACAAGGGTGATTCATTAGATAAAATGCTAATGGTAATTTTTTAGTATATTTTGGTGGTTTCTCTGTCCATTATAAAATAATTTTATTTTATTAAATATTATGTTTATAAATTAATTTGAAAATATTAAACAAGAAATATTATCCATTTAAAAAAATTTAACCGTAATAATTGTTTTATGACCATAATTGAATGATGTTATAGAAAACAAAAACCCACCATCTAGGAAGGTGAGGAATTGACACATCATATAAGATGTTTTAATTTTTTAAATAAACTGAGAGGATAAGACAATTTTTGAAAGATATTATATTTAAAAAACAAAAAAATTATATATATATATATTATACATGAGTTATCATTTATATTGTTTTAGGGGTGGTGAAAAGAGAACAATAAAATAAAATTAATTAAAATAGAATAATGAAATATTTTATATCTTGAATATCTTCTCTATGAGAACTGATATATGGAATTTATATTTGGTCTTTCATTGGGAATAATAGATCTTGCATATGGGGAAGAGGTGTATGAAGGTAAATATTCAAAAATTATACCAGCTTCAAGTATTTTAAGGTGTGAGGATAATAGGTGGATATGGTGGTATTTAGAGGGGAATATAGGGGTGTTCTTTTGACTATTCTATTCATTGGTTTAGTTTTTTCCACAAGAAAATAAATAGTGTTTAATACCATCGCTAAATATAGTAAATAGTCATGGATGTGTCTATATAGTAGTGATTACACCATCCATGAATCAATTATACATGTATTTGGCCTAAAATCTAAAATATTGTAAATTACCATATTTTCTTATTCAAGGAAATAAATTTTTTAGAAAAATCCCAAAAATTCATCCTAACCATTTTTTGATATTTAGATTTAAAAAATTCATCCATTTATGGAATATTATTCACTAAATAATTAATATTTAATTTTTAATTAAAATAATATTTTATTTGAAAAATATAGATTTCAATATCATGAGAGATTTTACGAGAAATTGAAAAAGTAATTAAGGACTCATAAAATTATGTTATAATGATAATAAATAATTTTCCTTTATGATTGTATTTTATGAAAATAAATATTCTTTTAAATCACTATATTAATTATAAAATTGTTAACAAAATTACATTTTTAATAAACATCAAAACTAAATTTATCATTTTGAAACATTTATGTACATATATTATGATAAAATAATATTATATTATCATTGATAAGATGTCTAAATTTTATTTATACTTTCATTGGTTAGGTTACTATTCTATATGCCAGATTACTATTTCTAATGGTCATATTACTATTCCAAACATCATGTTACTATTACATTGTTATAGGTTCCTTAATTTCTATATATAACACTTATTTCAGTATTCCTATATCTTAATGACATTTTTGTTTGGTTATCTCTATGATGTATATATGATATACAATATTAAAATATTATAAGACAGTAAATTACATTGATAAACTTTTTTGTCATTACATTCTTCAACCCTTTTGAAATTTCACCCTCGAAATTTCATTCTACAAAGTACGGTGAAAAATGTTGATGGTATTACCCTTTTATCACTTCCTCTGATACCCATGTCACTTATTCAAACATATAGTTCCTCCAAAATTCTTTTATATGGTGAATCATTTTGTTTCATAGGATTTTTACTCTATATTACAAGATCCTCACCATCTACACTTCATACGAGTGGTTGTACTCCAATTGTACTCACTATGAATTTGATACAAGTGAGGGGTCAGGTATGTTCTTCATTGGGATAGATAGATTGAACATTTCATGATCTAGAGTCATGTTTTTTGGAAGTGAAACTTGAAAGGCCACTACTCTTATGCAATCGAGGATCTCAATAAGGTTATTGTTTCTTGGGATAAGGTTCCTTTCATTCCAAACCACATAAAACTCTTCCATGGTGATATTTAAAAGATTGAAATGTCTCTAACATCAAAATACTAGTCCATTTGACGGTTGTTAGTATATAAAATTTATTGACTTTGAGTAGATTTTATATTTTTTTTGGATATCTTGAACCATCTACATTATCTAATTTACATGATCAGGTCTATGTAACCTTAATTCACCATTTTCATCCACAAAAATCATTGTTGGAAATATCTTCCATTGCATAACATCTTATGGAGGAATACGAATACTCAGATGAAAGCTATTTTAATATGAGAACTCAACCAATGGGAGATGTAGATCCCATCCTCCTTTGAATTCAATTGAGAATTCCATCATCATGTCCACATTCATCAAAAAATTACATTTATACTGGTCTTCAGTTTTGGGGTGATAAGATGTGATGAAATTCAATTCCGTACATGGTGAATGTTTTATAATTCTCCTAAAATTATATGTGACCCTTTTATCCAGGTATAATATGATTTAATATGGAACCTCATGTAGCCTCAATACTTCCTTCACATATATACGATAAATTATTTAAGTGACAAATCCTCTTAAATAGAAATGATGTGGATAGTTGTTGTAATTTTATCCTCCACAACACATATTTCAATGTTTCTCTTAGATTAATTAAGGATTCTAGTGACGATGTCCATATTGATATTATCCCATTCTCATGTGGGTATATGAAATGGATTTATCAAACCTTTTGAATTATTCCACATTGATTTAGCATGATGACAAACATAAAACCTTCAGATATACTCCACAATATTCTTCTTTAGGTTGTCCCAAAAGAATATGTCATAATGATCATACTACATATTGGTACTTCTGGGATTGATAGAGAATCATGATCTATTTTAATTTCCTAGTAAATCCTTTTTTAACATAGGTGATGAAGGCACACCAGTATTAAATTCAAATTGGTTGAAACCATCCACATCGAGGAAGGACTCATGCATCTCTCTTTCATTTGATTATTTCACATCTTTTGATGACCTAGTTCCTTCCATTATTACTACTTGATATTATATTGGATACATTGTTGGAAAATCATTTGGGAATGATAGGATGTAGTCCCTACCGTTATGATTTCCAAATCTGTCTTTTTAATATATAGTAATATATGGTCTTTCTCAATTCACATCATAGATATGGTTGAAGGATCTTTTCTACTAGGAGAATCAGCTACATTGTTCACCTTTCCCATAAGGTAATGAATATTGAAATCATATTTCATGATTATATTTGGCCATATTATTTGAAAAATTTTGATATCCATATATTTGAATATGAAATTTTGAATATTTCAATTGATATTATCTCACAATTCTCAACACAGATATAGTGCCACCAAATTTTTAATGAAATAGTCACAACTGTTATCTTTGGATCATGTGTCAGTTTCATCTACACATGAATCCTCAAAATACATGTGTTCTAGGAAATCAATATATCATTTTAAATGAATACACAACCATATCCTTTCATTGGATGATCACTATACATACCAAAAACTTGTCCAATTTCGGTCGTGTTAGTTCAATTGTAGTGATTATCCTAATATTTAGTTTCTTGATTAATCTATTTATTTATTATACAAATAAATACATTACCCTTTTCAATGTTAACATAGTTTATGTGTTAGACTATCATCATACTTTTTCCACAAAATTATGGTATCACCCTACTATGACAATAAAACTACTAATTTCAATGAAACTAGTGGGTATGAGTGATTTTTAATAACATTTATCATTAAAGGGTCCATAGATAATCCCTCACATGTTATCATGTTCCAAAAATATGGGACATTCCACATCCCACAACCATAATTTCTGAACATGGAATACATGTTATCCTTCATTAATGTTACTAGAACAATCATTAGGTTCTGTTCATGTTCCTCCTTGCTCTTAGAGTATATTTTAATATCATTCATAAACACATAAGGAAATTCAAGGTAGTATCTAAATACACTATTTAGTAAGTCTATGATTGTAACACCCTGAGATTTTATGAGAAATATTATTTTTAATTACTTTGATGTCTTGTGTTGTACGCAACACCAATATTAATTTGTACTATACGCAACACCGTATTATCTTGTGATATACGCAACACTATTCTTGGCTCGTGTTACACACAATTTCTAGTTCGTTTTGTGGGAATTATTCTACAAAACATTAATTATAGATTTTGTTTAATGTATATATGAAATAAGTTTTGATTATCTTATATGCAACAACAAACAGATCTTTCACTACACCCAGCCCGGACTTTTCTTGCATTACATGCAATAAAGACCTTCCACAACAGCGTGTGTAGTACGCAATACCGAGTTTCTCTAAATGAGATATTATTATAATATTATTATGAACTAGCCGTTATGAATAGTAATACCCATTTTTTTAAATTTTATAAATTTTATCTTTCAAAATGGACTTCATTTTTGGATTCGGAATAACGAAATTATCCTAGGGTGAAGTTTTGGTATTTTTCCGAAAACATTCAATTTTTTATGAATAGTGAAAATACTGGGATACTATTTAAAAACCATGTTTTTATTTAAATAATTATTAATTTTGTTTAATTTTATTTTAGGTAAAAATTGACACATAATACTTATATATTTTCAATGTAATTAATTGGATTCATTTTATAATAATTTTAGATATATTAAAATTTTATTGAACTTTTGACCCTCTTTTACCCACCTCCTAGGAGCATTTGTAATTGTACATAAAACCTAATTTTACTTCATATATGAGTGGACTTATGAAAATCTGAGAGACACGCTTAATATCAAGGAGTAAAATTTTGTTCAATAAAATAAAAATAATTTTTGGTGAATAGTATCTTTTTTACTTTTATTTACCACAGTTAAAAATAATTAGGGTAATTAAGGGTTAAAATGCTATTCTTATTTCCCTAAAACATGTCCTAATTCTATTTTATAAGTTAAATTAATCCAAAACAATCTTAGGAATAAAATATCACCATTTAGGTCCTCTTGGATTAGATTAGGATATTTAATATTATTTTATTTAAACAAGAGTTAAAATAGTTAAAATCAACGTTTAATAACTAAAACAATTTTAATATAGGGTTATAAATAAAATAAATTCGACTATAAATAATCATTATAATGATAAAAAGGTTTCCTACATAATATTATTTTATTTATAATTTTTAGACATTAAATAATGTAATTTATTTATCACACAATAATGATATAGTAATTGCCTTATTAATGAAATATTAACATAATTGATGTTATAAATACCAAAATAAATGAAATTTTATACTTTTTATGAACTGAACTAATTTGATATGTTAATATTACATGTTATTATTGATTTAATTATCTTTTTTCAAACTAATCATGCTGTTATGATTTTCACAAAAATCATGTACCAAATAGTGTCAAAAATGACATAAAATAGTTTTTAAAACAAATATTATATAATTAATTTTTATTTTATTATTTAAAATATAAGGATTGGAAAAATGACTTATGTAAAGATATATATAATAATAATTAACCACTTGAGGTTCGTTTGGCTTGTTATAATTATTTTATTAACCTTATAGTACAAGAAAACAAGAAGAAATGGTAAAAGTTAAGTTATTTAACTTAGTGTTAAATCTAAATGATAAAGATAAAATAGAAACCTAAACTTGTATAAAACCTATTGGTTTAGATTATTTCATCCCATCCCCACATTATATTCTAAATAAATTAATTTGGATCTGTTATAAACCTAATATGACTTTATTATAAAATAATATTTTATGTTTTTCCAAAGGTGACCCTCTTCTCCCTTATAAAAAGGGAACACCTTCTCTCTTCTATTCACACCATTTTGAGCCTTGAATCTTGGGCAACCCTGGCCAATTCCTATTCTTAACCTCTCTAATTATATCATTGAGGTTCTGGTCTTCTCAAAAGACCAACTCTAGTGCCCAAAGAAGATGTTTAAAAGAGGTGCGTCGAAGAAGAGATAATCTCTTCTACCGACTCTTTCAAGTTTCTTTCTTCTTCTACTTCCTCTTATTTAGTTGTTTAATTATATGGTAATAACATCAGTATATATTATATACTAATAGTTATTATAAATATGAAACAACCCTATTTCACCTTCTATCCATCATACGGAAAACGAAATCACCGTGCGTGCGTACATACGGAATATTTTCTCCACGCCGTTGTGTAATCAGTTTTTCCACCACCACCTTACATGGATAGGTATAACGGTGTAAAAAATAACTAAATATGATTACTATAACATCATACTGATTCTATTATATTATATCATCCACTCAAATTCCATTCAATAAATATGGTAACGATATCAACGCTCGTACGTACATACCAATTACCATCTCGACGACGCGATAAGATTCATTTTCCATGTTAACAATTCAAGAATGATTATAATGTATATATAATAAGTAATCATGAAATATATAAAATAATAATTCTACTAGATTTATATATATATAAATTTATGTCATCTACTTAATTACATTCAATTCAATAAGGAAACAAAAAAACAGTGTTCATGCGTACGTACGGCCTACCGTCTCCATGAACGGTGTATTTCATTCCATTTATCGATCTATTATATATATGTATATTCTGAATATATATTATATATAAATAATTTTTTATATTCTGGAATTAATTAATCATTATCTAAGTAATCATATTAATAATTACAAGTCAAAACACAGACGATAAACGAAACGATTTTACCCAAAACACTTCTTTAACATGGAATTGACACATGAACAGGTAATATATAGTCATAGTTGAATCATATATGATATCATAAATATTATTATGGTTTTATTACAAGTTTATAATATGTTTGAACCCACTATACATGAGTCTCAGACACATACGGAAGAAATTGGACATAAGGTAAGGGATAATTATTCCAATCTCATTCTTATTTGAGATTGTTTATTCGCAAGTATTTAATGGGGTTATGATTTTTATCCATGTCCATATGTTCTCAAAATGTATTCATAAAATTTTTAATTTTATTCCATGTAAGTTTAAAGTAATTTTTAATTTTTTTACATTTACCACATCGTATGGAAGGAATCATTCTTTTGTTTACCATACGAGGTACTTTTTGACTTTTCTGGAAAAAGTAAGAGAAGAATGTTTTTTTAACTTATACAGCATGAACTGATTTTTATGCTTTAATAATGCCTTATTTTCACAAATCTTACTCTACATGATTTAATAATTATTTTCAAAAAAAAATTATTCTGTTATAATTGCATGGTATTTTGGTAAAACAAGATGGTTTTGCAGAAGAAAGGATATTTTCCTCAAGAATTCATTTCAAGTGTTTTATCAAAACCATTTACCATATAAGATGAATTTATTTTCATATGTGTATATTTCATGTATAATGTCTTTATGATTTACATGGTTCCACTTTTCTGATGATGAAAAGATATCCATTTGTTTTATGTGGATTATGTTATTATGGGATATTGTTAATGAAACCCATTTTTATTCTTTGGGTTATGATGAATGATTTAAGTCCATGTTGTGGAACAAGTGAGAATGATTTCATTATGAGATTGGTGGGACATATATATCCTTCCAATGAAATAGGAAAAGATTTTATATCTCATGAGATATACATCGCTGTAACGGTAAGTTAATCCAGTTTAGTGATACAGGACTGGAATGAGGAGCGAACACTATTCAGAAAGGGACTTTGTCCACTAAGATTGTCTTAGCAGAAATGCCTTGGCTACTATAGAAATCATATCATGTGCTTAATGGTTTTCCAAAATTACATGTTTTATTCTCACTCTATTTTTTCAGGATTGATGTTCCTTTATATATGCCTTACGTACTTCCAAGATTTATGTCTTTGCTCAAGATTTTGATGCTTAGATTTTATGTTCATGTTTTTGCATTCAAATGTTTATGGACTATATTACATTCTCTATTTTTACCCTTACTGGGCATTTGAGCTCACACTTTTTATGTTTTTTTCCCAAGATATAAATAATGGTTTTAGGTAAGAAAACAAAACGGGAGGATCTTTATGGGAGATGTTGAATATCCTTCACCAAGATTAGAAGATTATTTTTCCGAGTATCTAAAGACCCTATGCTATTACGGGCCTTGTGTGTCTATTTATGTTATGTATTATGTATTCCGCAAAAGTAATGTAATTTCCATTTATGCCATTTTGGGTATCTATAGTTGGTATCAGAGGAAAGGTTTATTTAACCTTTGGAAACTAGGATGCAAAAACTTTTGTGAGATCCTTAGAGATATTTTTAAGGTATGTCTAGGTCTGTCCCTAAGGTTACGTATAAGTATAGATTATAGCCCTATAATTACAGTAGCATTCTTAAAATTTAACCTAAGATGTTATATATTGAAGGTACTCCCCCTTGATTATGATTTTTTCCTCTCACAATATTCATTTAGGGTTTTAGAAAATAAGTGGAAACAGGAAGATTCAAGATAATGGAAGATATGATGGATAGTGGAATGATATTCTTCATGAAAAAACAAATGAAATTGGATCTAGAAGTCCACATATTGTTATTATGCCGAATCACAAATCTCATAATATGATCAATAATCTCATCTTTGGTAAGTTTCCCAACTCATCTAATAAGATAATGATGGAGTTTCATGATGATCATAGAGGAAATAAAGTTCAAGTTCCCTCATTAAAATCATGTGCGAAGAGGCATCAAGGAAAATGTTTCAAAGGAATTGGAAGATGCATTGGGTGTGGAAAAGAAGGACACAAAGCCCATAAGTGGAAAGGAAAAGGTTCAGTTAACACCATGGACAATGATAATAGTATTTCTTCGACATCAACAATGATTAAATGTTTTCAATTTGGAATGTATGGGCATTATACAAACCAATGCCCTAAGGGAATGCCTCATGAATAGAATCAGAAAGGTCATATGGGTATTATTTATGTTGATGATGATCAAGAAACTAAAAATGATATATGAGATGAAAGAAGTGTTGAGGAATAAAATGATAAAGCTCAGGCAGTGGTTTAAGAAGGTAGTGGAATGATTCTATGTTTATCAAGAATAATGTATAGTACTATAGAATAATGATAAATCTAAGGATTGTTACACTATTTTCTTTCCTGTAGTTTCTGAAAGAATATGAAAAATGGTACTGGTAACCATGAGAGCTTATTAAAATATTTTTGGAAGGTAGATTATATGTGTATAATAAAAGAATAAGGAGATAATGAGATGTTTGATAGTATTCATGAGCTCATGATTCATATAAAGTCTAAGTGATATCATGGTTTGAGTATATAGAACTTTTGGGATTTTGGTATGTGGAAAGTGTTAAATTTTTACAGCATTCATGTTTTCACTAAGGTTCAATGGGTATTCATTTTTCAAGAGAATAAATGATTAAGATATTCACATGTTTGGAATGTGACCAAAAAGATATATCATATGATAAATGATGGTATTCACGTGCTTGTTATGTAACCTTTCATGTAATAGTTTTCTTTATATAATGAGCTTGGACAGAATTATTTTGGATAAGCCTAAAGATTGGAATGGATTATGTTGGACATTAGTCATTATTGTTTAAGGCTAATTTTTTTTGATATTATAATGTAGTTTTAGAAAAAGGACAACTTGCAGGATGGGCGACAACCCGTCACGTCGGACATGGATGTGGGAATCGACCAACAACTGAAGTGCGACAGGCCTTTATCGCCTACCACTAGCCTACAATAAGTCCCTAGTTAGTTTAAACTAGTTTTATTATGTTAAGTGGTATGAAATATGAAGTATAAGTCCATTCTTTGAGCCATATATATTTAATATCACCATATATGGACTTATGTGTATCAAATAACTTTTTCTAACCTTTCATTAGAGAAAGATGGAATTACTCGTCATTCTATCACATGATCTGCTAACACTTCACAAATGAAAAATTCAACTTTATTTCTTTATGAGATAAAGTGGAAGTTGTTCAAGGAATGCAAAACAGTGATATTGTACCGAAATAAAGTAATTATTTCTTGTAATTCAAATTCTTCAACATTGGGGAAATGATCTTGAAAACCAAAAATGTTTTCCTAGTTCCCTTATATCGAATGAATCATATGGTACCTTCAATCATTACAATGTTATGGATTTGTGATTGTTTTATTTTTCATAGCCATGTTCTCTACCACTCTCCATCAGAACATGATGTTTAGATTTCTCTTCCATATCCATATTTTCTCATATGTTCTCCAATGTGAAATCCCAGTGATTAGTTAATTTGGGTACCCATTAAGTTTCATAATTTAGTTTCTAATGTTATGTTTTGGTAGTCCTTTTGACGATGTGGGTTTATATTAAATATCCTTTCAAGTAGTAAACCATTAATAACCCTGATGAATTTCGAGGGAGAAATTCATTTTAAGGGAGGTAGAATGTAACACCCTGAGATTTTATTTGAAATATTATTTTTAATTATATTGATGTCTTGTGTTATATGCTACACCAATATTAGTTTGTACTATATACGACACCGTATTATCTTGCAGTATATGCAACACTATTCTTGGATCGTGTTACACACAATTTGAAGTTCGTTTTGTGGAAATTATTCTATGCAACATTAATTATAATTTTTTTAATATATTTATGAAATAATTTTTGATTATGTTATACACAACAACAAACAGGGCTTTCACTTCACCCAAACCTGAATTGGCTTTCCATACACGCAATCAATACCTTCCTCGATAGTGTGTGTAGTACGCAATACCGAGTTTCACTAAACGAGATATTATTATAATATTATTATAAAATAGCCATTATGAATAGTAATTACCAATTTTTTAAATTTTATAAATATGATATTTCAAAATGGACTTCATTTTTGGATTCAGAATATTGAAATTATCCTAGGGTAAATTTTTTGTATTTTTCTAAAAACATTCACTTTTTGATGAATAGTCTAAACACTGGGTCACTATTTAAAAACCGATTTTTTATTTAAATAATTATTTATTTTATTGAAATTTATTTTAGGTCAAAATAGATACATAATACTTATGTATTTTCAATGTAATTCATTGGAATCATTTATAATAATTTTACATATATAAAACTTTTATTGAACTTTTGACCCTCTTTTACCCACCTCCTAGGAGCATTTGTAATTGTACATAAAACATAATTTTACTTATTCTGTGAGTGGAAGTTTGAAAATATGAGAGACATAGTTAATATCAAGGAGTAAAATATGGTTCAATAAGATAAAAATAATATTTGGTAAATAGTAACTTTTTACTTTTATTTACCACGGTTCAAAGTAAATATGGTAACTAAGGGTAAAAATGGTATTATTATTACCTTAACACATGTCCTAATTCTATTGGATAAGTTTGATTTGACCAAAAACAAACTTAGGAATAAAATATGACCATTTAGGTCCACTAGGATTAGATTAGAACATTTTATATTATTTTATTTAATGAAGAGTTAAAATAGGTAAAATCAACATTTAATAACTATAACATTTTTAATATAGGGTTAAAAATAAGATAAATACGACTATAAATATTAATTAGAAAGATAAAAAGTGTTCCTACATAATGGTATTTCATTTTTAATTTTTAGATATTAAATAATGTAATTTATTTATGACACAATGATGATGCAGTAATTGCCTTATTAATGAAATATTAACATAATTTATGTCATAAATACCCAAATAAATGTAATTTTAGACTTTTTATAAATTCCATTAATTTTATAGGTTAATATTACATGTTATAAGTGATTTTATTAACTTTTTTTTGAACTAATAATCCTTTTATAATTTTCCTAAAAATAAAGTACCAAATATTGTCCAAATTGATTTAAAATTGTTTTTAATACAAATATTATATTATTAATTGTTATTTTAGTCCCAAAAATATTTAGTAAGGAAACATTACTTATCTAAGGGTAAATATATTAATAATAAACCACTTGGGGTTCGTTGGTCTTGTTATAGTATGCTTATTAACCATATAGTGTTAGAAAACAAGAAGACACAGTAAAAGTTAAATTATTTAACTTAGTGTTAAATCTAAATGATAAGGTTAAAATAGTTACCTAAACTTGTATAAAACATATTGGATTAGAGGATTTAGACCCATACCCAATTTATCATAGAAATAAATCAATTTGGAGCTATTATAAATTGAATATGACTTTATTATAAAATAATATTTTATGTTTTTCCAAAGGTTCCCCTCTCCTCCCTTATAAAAAGGTCACCCATTACCTCTTCTTTTCAAACCCTTTTGAGCCTTGATGCTCAGAAAAACCCTGTCAATATTTCTTCTAAACCTATCTATTTATATAATAGAGGTTCTGGTCTTCTCAAAAGTCTAACTCTAGTGCCCTAAGGAGAAGTTTAAAAGAGGTGCGTCGAAGAATATGTAATCTATTCTACCGACTCTTCCAAGATTCATTCTTCTTCTACTTCCTCTTATTTAGTTGTTTCATTATAAAGTAATAACATCAGTATTAATTATATACTGATATATTATTATAAATATGAAACAACCCTATTTCACCTTCTATCAATCCTACAGAAAACTAAATCACCGCGTGTGTGTACGTACAGAATACCGTCTCCACGCCGGGGTGTAATCAGTTTTTCCACCACCACCTTACTTGGATGGGTATAATGGTGTAAAGAATAACTATATATGATTATTATAACATCATAATTATTCTATGATATTATATAATCCACCCCAATTCCATTAAATAAATATGGGAATGATATCATCAATCGTGCGTACATACGGATTACCGTCTCCACGACGCGATGAGATTCACATTCCTTGTTAAAAATGCAAGAATGATTATAATGTAAATATAATAAGTAATCCTAAATTATATGACATAATAATGATACTGGATTTATGTATATTTATATGTATGTAATCTACTTAATTCCATTCAATTCAATAAGGAAACAAAAAAACAGCGTTTGTTCGTACGTACGGCCTACCGTCTCCATGAACGGTGTATTTCTTTCCATTTATCGATATATTATATATATGTATATTATTAATATATATTATATATAAATAATGTTCAATATTCTGGGATTATTTAATCATTATCTATGTAAACATATTAATAATTACAAGTCAAAACACAGACGATAAACGAAACGATTTTACCCAAAACGCTACTTTAACATGTTATTGTCAAATGAACGGATAATATAAAGTCGTAAGTGAATCATACATGATATCATAAGTATTATTATGGTTTTGTTACAAGTTAATGATATGTTTAAACACAATATATAAAATTCTCAGACACATACAGAAGAAATTGGTAATAAGGGATTATTATTCCAATCTCATTCAATTCAGAGATTGTTTATTCCTAAGTATTTTCTGGGGTTATGTTTATTATCCATGTCCATATGTTCTCTAAAAGTTTTCATAAAATTCGTACATTTATTCCATGTATTTTTAAAGTCATTTTTTATATTTTTTACTTCTACCACATCGTATGGAAGGAAACTTTCTGTTTTTTACTATATAAGGTACTTTTTGACTTTTCCGGCAAAAGTAAGAGAATAATTATTTTTTAACTTATACAGCATGAATTGATTTTTACAGTTTCATAACCCCTTATTTTCATGAATCTTACCCTACATTATTTAATGAATATTTTAAACAGAATCCTTTTCTGTTAAAATTACATGGAATTTTGTGAAAAGAAAATGATTTTGAAGAGGAAAGGATATTTTATTCAAGAATTAATTTAAAGTGTTTTATCAAAACCATTTACCATCTAAGATGAAATTATTTTCATATGTGTATGTTTTAAGTATAATTTCTCTATTATTTACATGGTTCTACTTTTCTTATGATGAAATGATAACCATTTGTTTTATGTGGATTATGTTATGATGGGATGATGTTTATGAAATCCATTTTTATTCATTGGGTTATGATGAATGATTTAAGCTCATGTTGTGGGAAAATTAAGAATTATTTCATTATGAGATGGGTGGGACATAAATATCCCTCCAATTAATTGGGTAAAGATTTATATCTCATGAGATAGACATGGCTAGAATGGTATGTCAATCTTGTTCAGTGATACAAGACTGGAACGAGGATTGAACTCAATTCAGAAAGGGACTTTGTCCACTAAGATGGTCTGGGCAGCAATGCCTTGGATAATATGGAAATCATATCATGTGCTTAATGGTTTTACACAATTACATGTCTTATTCTCATGATATTTTATCATGATTGATGTTATATTATGATATATGCCTTACGTACTTCCAAAATTTATTTCTTTGCTCAAAATTTTGATGTTTAGATTTTATGTTCATGTTTTTTCATTCAAATGTTTATGGATTGTTTTATGTTCTCTATGTTTACCCTTACTGAGCATTTGAGCTCACCCTTTTTATGTTTTCTTTTTCCCAGGATATAAAGAAAGGTTATAGGTAAGAAAACCAATGGGATGGATCTTTATGGGAGATGTTGAAGATCTTTCACCATGATTAGAAGATTATTTTTTTGAGTTTCCAAAGACACTAAACTATTACAGTCCTTGTGCGTCTATTTCAGTTATGTATTAAGTATTTCGAAAAATTAATGTAATTTTCATGTACGTCAAGTTTGGGTCAATAAAATAATTATTTGGGTGGATTTTTTATGTTTCAATGACATCACTAGGAAATAATTTTTCCAATTGATTATACAGAAATATGGTTTTTGAATATATTCCTCTTTTACCTTCATTTGATGATATCATGAACACAGATCTATCTTTGTGAATTAAAAAGAGCCCCATTGTCGATAAAACAAGTCGTCATTCCATGGAAGAGTATACTTTTTCAGTATGGTGATCTTATTAATCTCCTAGTAGTCACTAAACAAACTCAATGATAAATCCTTATTCCTAAAAAGTGCATTGGTGCACCACAAGGTGATGTACTAGGGAGAATAAACCCTTTGTAAAAGTACCCTTAAATATTATTCTTTAACTCCTCAGGTTATATAGGGACTTAATGTATGGTCATTTTTAGAATGGAGTGGCTCCACATTTAAGTTTTACTGAGAAATATACATCATGATCTGAGTGATGGCTATGTTAATGTTTGAGAAATACAACAGTGTATTTCCGAATGATGGGATTTTCCACCAGGCTGATGTGCTCCGTTGACTCAATACTTTTAGCAAGGTCACCTTATCTATATATCTTACACACCCATACCATTTATGTATTTTCTAAATGATATTCATGGTATCTATCTCATCTTAAGTGGAGAAAGGGATCATTCAAAATATGAAATGATATTTACTATTTCTAAAATATGGTGTCTAATATCTATAATGAGAGATTATCCATGCCCATAATAGCATAAAATTACACAAATGGAAGTATAACAAGATTCACTGGAAGAATTTTTCCACACATTTCATCTAGATATGAGCCCAACATTTGAGTTGTAATGAACTCACCACTATCTATTTTTAGAGAAAAATGTCCTTCAAGTTATCAGTACATTGATTCAATCATTTGACCAAACATGGATGATATAAATTAATACAAGTAACCAGTTTCAAATAAGACTTCTTACATTATTGGGTTAATAAGATGTGTACCATGTATGACTTTATTTTTTTAATCCACTTTAGTAGTACTAATGGGATAAAATTTTCCTTACTACTTTGGATTTTTTGACTGCTAACACTGATTACCCTCAAATAGTTGAGGTTTAGTTCATTGTCATGGATATTTCAATGCTCTGTATAAGTGAATCATTGAACAATGTATGGTTCTCTCATTTCATCTATCATGTTTTCCAGCATCATTATTTCTCTTCAAAATTCATGAGCACTATGGCCTTCTCTCCCACACTTGAATCATCTCCCTATCCCTTTAAGGTAATTCCAATTATTCTTATTCCTATATTTTTGACATTTGGGTGGTTGATATTTCTTTCCACCTTTAACATTAGATCCTATATATTTATGATTCATCGTTCATTTCATATATCCATAGCCATAAGACCATTCTCCAATCCGCAACACCACTTTGAGAGAACATATAACATCTTATTCATAACTACCAATGTATTAGATAATTATAGACAATATAATTTGTGTTTTAAAAACAATAAAAAAATATATCTATCTTTTTATCATTGTTCATAAAAAACATAATGCCTTCCTTTTAGGACTTGTGAAATATTTTTCCAAATATGTGACAGTTCACCTTCATTTTTCTGTATCTCTATGAATTCACAATATATCATTATCCAAAGACTGATGGGGAAATACATATTAAGAAATACTTTCGTAAATCCTTACCACTCCATCTATTATATTTCATCATATATCTTGGATTTATTTAAAAAACATCCCCATTGAACACCATCACTATCCAAATTGTAAATGGATAGAGTCACCTTCTCTTTCTCAAAATATGAGAGCACATAAAATATTTTATCCACTTAGTTAACCAATTTTTCCATAATAAGTGGTTCAAAATGTCAGATAAATATCAGTGGTTGTTTCTATAGAAATTATTTAATAACTATTTTCTCCCTCTTATATAAAGGTGGAGGTTCCACCTTGTCGGGGTTATTATTCATAGCCTAAAAATGGGGTAAGAATAACCATGATGTTTTAAGATCCACTTCCCATTCCATTTGGGATGTCATAAGTGAAATCATTTTATTTTACCTCACATTGGTTGTTGGCATGGTTTCTCTATATTCCACCAATTTTCTAAAATTGAAAATTTATGAATGAAAAATAAATCAACTAGTCATGAATAATTTATCCTTTTACCCTATTAATACTAAAGAAAAATCTTATGGGTTCCCTATGTTAATAATTATTCTAGAAAAGATTCAATTATATTTATATATATGTAGTCTTATCTTATATGTTTTCACTAATTCTCTGTAATCATAAATCCCAAATTGACTAAATCTATCTCTGATTCCACCTGTAGCGGTCATAATTTTCATACATGACTTATAAATCATTTGAAGAAAAAAAAATAAATGTTTTACAATACATAATCATTATCAATAACAAAATGGATTCACTAGATAATGTCATGGAATGTGTTATTGCATAAAAATGAAACATCATGTTTTAATGGTCAAATACCTCACATAGTTGGGAACAACTCTAGCATCATGTTAACACATAACATATGTGTATAACCATAACATCACCATTATTATAAATTATAGCACTATATTCACTCGTATTTTACATTATATCAAGATATATATCACATTACCCATTGAATTTGTGGAAGTATTATTTTGGGCCACCCATCACACAGATAAATTACATAATCATGGATGCCACATAGAGATTATAAAAACAATTGTCATAAAATTACCCATATAAAGTAATAGTTTTTAAAAGAGTATCATAAATCAAACATTCATGAATAAAATTTGTGGTTCCTAAATGAAAAAAGAAGAAAGTAAATTTTATAAGAATAATAAATCGGTAGTGAAGTAGAAACCATCTCAATAGGATTCATGATATTTTTTTTAGAAATTAGTGTTATTTTTGAAAAATCTATTTATTTTTTATAAAAAAAATTTAAACATGTATATCCTTGAAATAAATTTTATGTAAAGTGAATTTTTATTTTTAGAACTTTGATAAAATATCCATACTGAAATATGGCATGAAAGAGGTATATCCCAATGAAAGGGAGTTTTGTTCTAGAATCCCTTTACCTTATGTACAAAAACATTCTTCACTTTAATATCATGGATAATAAAATTAGATTCATTACTAACTAAATATTGAACCTTTTATAAATTTTTTTTTTCATTTATTGACATATAGTTAATTTCTCTATTCCGAGAGCGTTTATTTTCTTAGTTTACATTATCGGTACACTTGTGTACCAGTTTGGAAGTTCATATAAAATATGAATAATTATATTGAATTGAGATTATTAATATTAATTAACATATTGACTTTTAAAATTTCATAGATATCATTTTTTGATATGAAAATGGTTTATTAGAAAAAAATATTAATTTTAAATTTTTATTTTATCTTTTGTGGGGTTTCCATCCATAACAAAATAATTAATTTTTATTAAATATTTTATTTATAATTTTTTTAGAGAAAATTAAAAAAGATTATTTATATTAATAAATTATATAACCATAGAAATGGTTTTATGAATATCCTTGAAATTGGTAATGGAAAATTTAAACTCATCATCTTTGAAGGTGGTGAATCGACACATCATGAACGATGTATTAACTTTTTTAGAATAAAAAGAGAGGGGGAGAGGTTTGATGATGGTAATTACATTAAAAAATAACACTATACTATATATATGAAACTGGTGTTATCATTACACTTTGTGCATGTGAAGAATGGATAGAATAAGAATGGAAAAGAAATTAAAAGACAATGAAGTTTGATTTTACATATTGAATGTCTAATTCCTGAGAAAATTCATCAGGTATTTGGGCTTGGACTTTTTGTGAGACCAACAGATATCAGACCCTAGGTGGAGAATTGGGAATCAAATTTGGAAAAATTTATTCAAGCTAAAAATATTATATGTGTGAGGATAAAAGGTAGTGATGAGTTTTATTAATAGAGGTGGATATGGATTTGTTGATTAAATTATTCATTAGTTTATTATTTTGGATCTATAATTTAAATAATATCAATTCTAGTGAATAAATATAGAATTTTTCTACGTTGAGTTTGACCTTATTTTTCTTACATCATTAATTACACGATATTTCTTGTATTTGATATAAAATTTTAAATAATTTAAATTACAGGATATCTCTATTCAAAAAATTAAAATATTTTGTATATATATAAAAAATACACCTTAAAAACTTTTTAATGTCTATATTTCACAAAAGGAATCCATTTTATGACAAATATTTTTTACATTTCTGAAATTTAAATTTAAACAAAACCATCAGTTATTCAATAAATTCTAATTTATATATTATTACTGATTTTATAAGACAATGAAAAATAAATTAAGTTCCCATTAAATTACATTATAAAGAATATTAAAAAAATAAATTTATGAATCTTCTTAAGGAAAATAAAATTTATTTTAAATAATTATATAAATTAAAATGTTTTAAAAACACATTTATATTTTAAAAAAAATATCAACACTTGATTTACCGCTTTTTAATCATTTACATTCGTATACAATGATATAACAATAGAATATTATCATTCATAATTTTTCCAAAAAGAATTTATATTTTAATAGGTTATTTTAAAATAATTTTCACTAAATTATTATTCCTAATGCTCATAATACTATTCTAAGATTCATATTTTTATTTCATCAATATATGTCCACTACATTTGATAAATACAACCTATTTCAGTCATTATTTATGAGTACTATATTTTTATTGGGTTCTCTATATAATTTTTATATTTTATAGAATATAAAATAATTATAATATGTAATGTTTTATTGATTAAATTATGGTCATTTAAACTTCCTTCCATGTTATGGGAAACAATTAACGTCTTCTCTAAAATATAATGTTATTTCCTAAATCCATTTTTTCCTAGGATATAATATATATAAATGAATATTATATTTCCTTTCATTTTTTATTACTTATTTCTAATTTTTTGGAAACTTATTATTCAAAAACTCAATATTTTTGAGTTTAAATAAATATTTAATTTAAAATTATGTTATGAATAATTTTTTTTCTATTTAAATAACAGTTTCCCCACTTTGTCTATAATATCACTTCCCATAAAGATTATACATTTTAATTAGAAACGTATTGATGTTTTATCTTATGTGAAAAACTTATTGACCTTATCTAATCTTCCAAATATTGTTTTATGTTATTTATTATGATTTATGGTTTCAATAAAAAAATTTAAAACATATAAATTGGGTCATTTGTGCCTCCATCATGAATTATTTGATAAAACGTATATTTCCTTTTTTCCATTTTATGAAATATTCCACTGATGAAATTATATGATTTTAATATATATTTTCTCTAAATATAACAAGTTAAATATACTTTAATTTATAATATTATTCAAATTTTTTCTTTTAGAAATTTCATTTTCATGTAAAACTGGTTTTAGGGAACATTATTATTTATGACATCACATTAAGCATCACCCTAATAAAATATTATTACCCCTTAATGTCCAATAAATAAAATTATTATTTTATATATAATCATCTTTATTCAACTAATTTTTCATGATTAGTTATAAGGTATTTCTTTAGTTAAAAAAATCTTTAATTATTTTATAAATCATTACCCAACTAGAAGGTATTTATTCATCATTCTCCTAAATCATACTCAAAATACATATATATTCAAAATAAATTACCAAACAATATAACTCATTTTTAAGTATGAACATAGACATTATTTAACTACTCCATCTATTATGAATCATTATTATATATCCTTGAATTTTTCCTTGAATTTTTATTTTGAATCACACCTCCCTCTTATGTGTTAGATCATGATTATGATTTATATGTGGTATATGATTACTATTTGACATTAATATATGTTATTATCAATTTTATGTGTGTAACTAGAAATATATATAACTCTAATGCATTAGATAAATATTTATATATCAATAGATTTTATTTAATATATTTCTATGGAAATCTAATCTACAATGGAATGCTATACAATTTTTGATAATGGCCTTGGTTATTATCCATGAATTATGTTACGATATAATAATTTATTTTTTTCTATATTTTTGTATCATTATGATATCATATTATTATTATATGTATCCATTATCATGGTCATTGTCTATTTTATATCAGGTTATGCCTTATGAATCTCATGTTATTCCTAGTTGAATTTTTTTCCATTACTTGGAATTCAAGATTTTGTTTTTTTCTTCATTATTTTCCATAAGAGATCCATTGTATTTTTAGAATCTCAATGGTAGTTTAGACCATAATGTAGTGTTGTAAATAAATATAATGATTTTATGTTTATGATCAAATATTTTTATATATAATATTTTAATGAAACTAGAGATCTTGATTGTCTTCTTGTATTTGTAGGAAAAGTATGGTGGGTATTATTAAATAATAATTCAATAAGGAATAGAGTTCTATAAACTCAATAAAATGAATTTTTAATAATTTTGGGATAAGGATGAAAGAACCATTGTGAAATCCCTATGAATATGTATAATGTTTAATTATAGGTATTATAGAACATCATGAAATTTTTTTAATGTAGAGATTATATGGTTTCATTAAAATTACACACCTTTTTGGATACTTCCAATTGGATGTATGCATATAAACTGTTATACCTATGGGTAATAATCCCAAATAGGGTGTATTGGGTAGTAAATAAACCATGAGCAGATACAAGACAAATATCCATAACTTTACACATGGATATAAACTCCCTGGTAAAATTATTTGGTTAATCATGTGCTTATCAAAACCCATATGACGGACTTTTGTAAGAACCCAATTTTTTATAATGGGTCAAAATCCCAACCCTGTTTGAATTTTTGACTTGTTTTTGATAAAACTAAAAATATCTATGAAGTTATGGAAATTTCTAGATTTCACATCATGTAATCCAAATTAAACACCATGTATGGTTTGGGTGTGTAGCGACTGCCTGATCACTGAGTTCATACCGTGTGATGCCCAATTAAGAATTTCCTTCCACATGGTGTGTAGTGTTTCTTGACATGCCATGAATTTTTCCTTCTGCGTAATGATGGATTCCTAGACATGTGTCTAGGGGTGTGTCTCATCCAAGTCTTATGGATACCTCTTATTATATCGGAGTACATACAAGACTACTAAACGAAGTGTAGTCCTCTATAAAAGCTGTGTATTTTTTATTTCTATTTACTTAAATATATTATCATTGAGTCTTATTTCAGAAAAAAACTTATTTTTCCCCATCGTCGAAACATGTCAGTTCTGAAATGCTAAAAAATGTATCCTACCCTCGAATCATCATCTAATGTTCATTCATAAATCCTTAGGTGGTTGCAGAATCTCATCAAGAAGGCCAAACCCACACACACTTTTCCCTTCCAGTTTCATTGCCTCACACACTAAAAATTCCATCTGAGTAGAGTTGTTATGATTTGATAAAAATGAAGATCTACGATGATTTTCTTTTAATTGGAGGTTTATATCAGATATGACTATGTCTACAAGACTCATGTAGGTGACTCATAACCACTTTCATGTTTTTTCAAAATTTTGGGTGGTTCATCTTTTAGCGCATATTTTTTTATTTTCAGCGAGAGACAGTTTTAACTACTATTGAATATTGAATTATTTGATTGACTTCTATGATGCCTTTGGGTATCCCCTTTACCTATTTTTCTAGAACTGGCCTATATGAAGGGTAGTCTCTCAATTGGGTTATTCTGTCTAGCTATGCCAAATTGCATTAAAATGTTTTTGTTTTGATTAGCTGGTGAGTAAAATTTGTTTATGAATGATTACGTTTCTTAGTGACAATCAGGAATTCAGTGTTGCTTATATATATATTTGATGTGAGATATTGAATATACTAGGACATTTGGGTTGTGTTGGGCATGACCTATGTATTATTGGGTGATGCTAATCACATGTTGATCTTGGCAGAAATTATATTGGGTTGTTCTAAACACAGGATTGGGTGTCTTGGACATCTGCTTGAGGCAGTGTAGTTTTCAGGTTTGGCATGAATCAGGTTACTTGGATGGATAAGCCATTGGACATGTGTGACATTGTTAGAGGGGCATGAGGTTTTAGAGAATTTTTGGCTTGGGATCTTATTTTGGGGATTACCTCTCACCCAGAATATTGAGTTGTGTGCACACAGAGAGACTCTGTGATGTGGTGGTTTTGACAACACATGTTGTTAAAGTACCCCATTAATTGTAGTTTAGGTACTTTTGGTTTGGGGGAGATTTTTGTAAGATGTCATGTGGAAGGTGAGGAGCCTTCAATGGATATCATTGAGCATATCTATTTGGTGGATGAGGCTCTCAATGGTTTGAGGGAAAACATCACTATCCCCCTGATTACTAATCTGAGGACAGACATTGTTGTCCCTCTAGATACATTATTTATGGAAGATATTTTTTCCCTCTAATTAATTATTTGAGGATAGACATCATTGTTACTCTGAGTTACTACTTATTTGGCATGCCTTCAGGACATCGGTACTTGAGACTTTTAGTGTCAAGGGGACATGTTTCTTGGTTACATGAAATAGATTATGGCATTGACCAAAGCATATGACCCTCCATAGTGGCTACTAAGCACCAGTGGAGTTTGTGTTTATTTTTGAATCACACTGATTACTTTTTTCGTTATAAATTCATTGCTAATTAAACACCTATATTAGGCACACACCATTGGGTGGTATTCTACTGAGAATTGTCTCACACCCTGCATAGGCCCTTTGGGACGCGTGTAGAAATTATAGATTTACATGATGGAAAGAGGCCATCTTCAGAAGTTGGACTATTTTAGCTAACGTATAGAGATGATAGGGACCTTGTGGTCTTGACTACCTAGATTTTAGTTTGTTTTTATTTCCTTCCGATATTATCATTCTTATATGGTTTCATATAGCTACTGTGGGTTAGCCATTATCTCCCTTTTATATATTGAGTTTTTAAAGATGCATGACTTGTCTGTTCTAGTAGTTGTTACAAGTGATTAGCATGCTGTTGTGTTTACTTTCTGCTACACTTGAATATATAGTTCTTCTACTTTTTATTGCTATTGATTGTGCTTCTACTATGTGGTTCTGGTTCTAGTCTGCTAAGTCATTTATTTCCCATGTATTTTATATGTTATTACTAAGACTAGTACCACTATTATCCACCAATAGGGTATATCCCCCCCACTATACCCATCAAACCCTCGCTGCTAGTCGGCAACCTTTGGTGTTTATGTAGGTGCACCTATGGTAGTAACACCAAACCCATTTAACAATGTTAAGGAGGATTTTTAGTTCATTTCATTACAATGTGGTATCATAGGACTTCATTATATGGAATTAGTAGTTTTTTTTGATGGATACTAATGGTATTGGGACATCTTTTTTTAATTTTGCTGGTTTTATTATTTGGAATATGGTATAATGAATATAGGGTATTACTAGAACTGGGTTTCTAGTTTTTTCATGGGTGTCTATAGCCCCAGGTATGAGGGGTGGGCCAAGTTTCCATAGGTGGGAATTGTTGTTATATTTTTTCTTAGATTACAGTTTATATGATTTCAACCTCGGTGTCTCACTCTGTTTGTGATGTTATTGACTGTGATATGTAACCTTTCACCTAGTACCGTATGTGAGATTTAGACCTTGGACCGATATGGAAAGGTGCAATTGTTTGGCATTTGATAGGCGTGTTTTTAGGTTTTTTCAATTCCATACCTACACACATGCTTTGTGAAGTGATAATCCCATGTGAATAATATCATTTACCATGATATAAATGCTTCTGAAATGTGAAGTGTGAAAATCCTGATAGAATTGCTTGTTTATTTCAATATATTATTCCACACTTTATATATATTGTATAATTTCATGTGGAAGGGTATTCAGGTCTGGTTCTTGTATGACAAGGTAGGTACTAGGGATGAGGTAATTTTTATCATCAGGATTGGGTGACTTAGTCATTGGTTTGAGACAATGTTGGTTGTATGGATAAGCATGGACTTAGTTTCTTTTACTACATGGATCTATTGAGGGTGTGTTAGTAGGTACTGAGGTCGGGATGTTGTGGGCATGGGTTGTGATAAGGGAGAGTAAGGGTAGTTGTTATATGCTGCCTATTTATTTATTTTCTTATCTGCATTGAATATATTGTATATATATGGGATGTCTAGACATTTATGGTATTCAGTGGGTTCCTCCAAGAAAGGTCAATGGAATGTCAGGAAGGTTATGGGACTGTGCGGCAGGACCACAATATGGTTTAAATACATAAGGTATAGATAGAGCATGAGCTGTAGGTATTTTCTTAGGGAGGGGATCAGGTTTAGGATCCAGTGTAGACCAGACAACAATTAGGTTTCCCAGCATTTAGGTTGTGTCTCGATGAAATGCTCTGAACTGGCCTTCTACGTGTTTTGCAGCAGATCGAAAGAGGTGTGCAGGGTACAGGGCCCTCAATGGCATATCTGATGCTGGAGTTACAGTCGTAGTACGCACCAATTTTGTAGGATGATGATGATCCATAGGTGGCTGAGAATTGGATACAGAGCAAGAAGACGATATTCAAGCGGCTTGAAATGCCACCAGGGATGATGGTCAAGCTAGAAATGTACATGTTGAGAGGACTAGTGAAGCATTTATGGGACGTGTAGGTTCGGTCTCACAGACATGAAGGAATTCCATGAAAGGAATTTTAGGATATGTTCTTCGAGCATATTTACCCATGGAAATTGAGGATAGAAAGATCTTGGGTGTTCATTAGCCTTAATCCGGGGGAAATGTCCTTTATGGACTATGGAACGACTTTCACTATGTTTTCTCGTTGAGCCCCTAGTATGGTAAGAGATGAATCATAACGGGTGAGCCGCTTAGAAGATGGATTGTGACACACCATTCAGAAACAGGTAAATACATTTAGGATGGGTTCTTTCTCAAAGGCAGTGAATCAAGCACTCATTGTGGAGAGACAAAATAGGGATATTACCTAGGTTGGCCAGGCGATAACTTTAGATGATTGTTCAGATTGCAGGAAGCACGAATAGGATGAGTTCGAACAACGTAGTCAGGGCAATGAATTAGTTAGACAACCTCATTGCAGTTATTCAATGGTTTTCATTTAGTGTGGAAATCCATGGAATGTTCATACTCAGTGTAATAGGCCATCAAAAGAGTTCATGGCTTATGGGTCGTTTTGGAATCCGGAGAGGTACTACAGACATCCTTCTAAGACAGCCGGCAGGCAGGGACAAGAACATACGGTGGAATCTTGAGTTAGTAAAGGTTCGGTACTAGGTAATGGTAACTATGGTTCAAATACACATGGATGATGTGAAATAGACTACAGGACCCACCTTAGGGTTTAGTGGCTGGTGACTAGAGCAGCACCATAGGGAGGTCAGACATCAGCCAGTCGTATAACAGGTTAGGTGCAAGTTGTGGAGCTACCATGAGCTGAGTTGGCTAGTGAGGCGATGAAAATTAGAGGTACAATGATGTTGTGGCTGTGATCTATTTTATTTTTAATTGTTTTGGCATGGCCTATTTTTTCATGTCAACTTTGAGTGAAAGAGGTGCACAAGATTTATATGGACTGGCTAGATGCCGGCCAGTGGGATTGGTGCCATATCAGGTGCCTGATATATTTATATATATGTATGAGATTTTTAACATCAGGAATATCAAGGATGAGGGTTACTTGAGGTTCCATGGGCATCAGGGCATTGGGGATTCACATAACAAGAGTTTCCATGGGCATCACAACATCGAAGATGTGGGTTACTTGAGGTGCTAGGCACCAAGCTTGTTTTGAGAATCCATGGGATACAGAACCTCGTGGAGGTGGGAATTGATCTTTTGGGAGATACAATTTGGGTTTTGGAAATGAGATGGGAGCACCAATGAGGCATAGGGCTGTCTATGGGTCATGAGAGGACTATGACTCCAGAAATAGTTTACCGAACCATTGATTTGTTGTGTTTTGTCGGGTGGAGACCGAGTTAAAAAATTCTTAAGGTGGGGAGCCATTGAATGATTTATCCAGAAACATGGAGACTAGGGTAGTATGAGATACTTTAGCCTAGTAGGTATGTTCATTGCGATCTCAAGGATTTGTTTGATAGCTTAGGGATGAGATATGTTAAGGTGGGGAGATTGTAAGATCTTGGGTTTTTTTGGAACTTGTCAAAATCTGGACCCTGTATGATTTTTTGACTTGTTTTTAAGAAAACTAGTAAAATCTTGGAAGTTATAGAAATTTCATGATTACACGCCTTCTACTACGAAGTACATGACATCTATGGTTTAGGCATGTACATGTAGTGTGATCGCAGAGTACATGTCTTGTGATAACTGTGTAAGAATTTCCTACAACACAACCTGTATTTTTGCTTGACATGCCATGTATTTTTCCTTCTGTGTTCTGGATGAGTCCTATTCGTGTGTAGACCCGTGTGGTGCATCCCTGACGTGAAACTCCCTTCACATAAGTCAGAGTACATACAAGTCTACAATATGACATGTAGTCATTTATACATGATTTTTTTTTCGATTAAATGAATGACTGTTAAGTCTTATTTAGGAAAGCATCTTCTTCATCCCCAACATTGGATTAGGTCTGTTCCAAATTTCAAAAGAATGTTTCCTACTTTATAATCCTCATCCAAATTCCATTCTTCAATCCTTCGGTGGATGTGGGACTACATCAGGAAGGATATAACAACACACCATATTTCATTCCTGTGTTTTTACCGCACACACCAAAAATTTCATCCGAGCTGGGTATCAGAGATTTGATAGAAACATATAACTATAAAGGACTGCATAAAATTAGAGCTTGATATCAGTTGTGACTATGTATACGAGTCTCGGGTAGGTGTTGCATACATTTAATTGTTTGTTATGGAATTTTTTAGTGACCCTTTTAGGGCCTATTTCGGGTATTTTGAGTGAGTTCCTATTTTAATTATTTTTGCATTTTAAATTTCTTGATAGACTTGTGGGATGACTATGGGTATCCCCTTTACCTATTTTGGTTGAGTAGGGCAGGATGAGGGGTCATTTTTATATTGAGTCATTTTGGACAGGTATTCCAAAATGCATAAAAATGATTCAGTTTTGATTAAGTTGTTGTGTTAATAATATTTTATGCATGATTTAGTTTTATAGAGACTATCAAGACTTTAGTTCTTGTATGGGGAAACACATGGGTAGCGTAATTCAACATATTTATTTTGTTTTTCCTGTTTATCGTTTTTCTTTTGATTATATATGTGATGTGTGATATTTCATTTGTTGGAACATTCAGGTTGTGCTGGCATGGCCTGGTTATTGTTGAGTGATGTTGATCACAGGTTGGGCTTGGCCCAGATTATGTTTTAGTGGTTCTAACCACGGGATAGGGTGTCATGGATGTCGACTTAAGGTAGTGTGACTGGTAGGTAGGTAATTGCCTGGTTTACATGGATGTAGAGGCCATCAGACATGAGCGACATGGTTATAGGGGCATGAGGTGTCATAGATGTTGTGTCTTTGAAACTATTTTTAGTGATTACCCCTCACCTAGACCTTTCAGTAGTGTGAACACCAAGAGACTCTATGATGAGGTGGTTTTGACTACTTGTGTAGGTAGAGTCCACCGCTATTTGTGGTTTAGGTACTTTTGGTTTGGAGGTTTCTTCCATAGAAAGTCTCATGGAAGATGAGAATCCTTCAGGGGATAGCGTTGAGGCTATTGGGTGGGGGAGAGGCTCGTCGTGGTTTTATGGATGTCATCATTGTCCCTCTAGTAACAAATTTGGTGGAATAAAATGCTATCCCTCAAGCTTCTTTGTTGATGTCATACATCGATGTCCCTCTAGTTACTTAATTGAGGACATGAATAACTGATCATATTAGTTAATACTTCTTGGGAATGCCTTAGAGTTGTTGGTACTTGAGGCACACTTTGTCAGGGGGCACATGGTGTCGAGCTACATGATAGAGATTCTGGCATTGGAAAAAGTTAGTGACCCTCTATAGTGGCTTTTGAGCACCATTGGAGTTCGTGTTTATTTATGAATCCTAATGAAAACAGTTTTACTTATAAATGAATGAATTATTAAACACTTATAGTAGGCATTCACCAATGGGTGGTATCCTACTAGTATTTATCTCACACCATGAAAGGGCCCTTCAGGATGCATGTAGACTTTATGGATTTACATGTAGGAAAGAGGCCATCTATAATAGATGGTCTATTTTAGCTATCACATATAGATGGTGGGGACCATGATGTCTTGCCTAGCTGGAGTTTACTTTGTTTTTCATTATTTACTGTATTAGTATTCTACATGGTTCCTAGTAACTACTATTGGGTATCTGTTTTTTCCCTTTTATATATTGATTTTCTATGGATGCATGGCTTGTATGTTCTAGCAGTTGTTTATAGTTGTTAGCATGCGGTTGTTTTTACTTTTTCTTTCACTTGCTTATGTATTGCTTCTAATTTTTTTGGAAATAAAGATAATATTAATGTTGAATATCAGCAGTCGTACATAAGCAGAGGCAAGAAGGGAAATTGTCCAGCCATAGCTAGTTGACATCGAAGGGGCCTGAGGCCACCAGCTGATGGGCCGCATTGTTTCTTCCCTTTTGGTAAAGGAGAAGGTGCAACAAGAGAAGCCTTGGCGCAGCGAGCGGATTATCCTGATGATGAAGCCAAAGGCCTGGTGTCCAATGTCATTGTGGTAAATAACATTGATAATAGAACGGAATTCAGACTCAATGATTATATAATCCTAGTCAAGTTCCACATTGAGCATCATCCCCGCAAGTATGTCTTAGGCCTCAGCAACTACATGTTCCCCGAAGGCATGATGTGGTTCATATTTTGCTACAATGATATTTCCCAGATGATTTCGAGCCAGGAGGCCAAGAGAAATAGGCCCATCCTTAAGGATAGAAGAATCCATGTTAAGCTTAACAATCCCTTCAGTTGGGGGGTCCAATGAGGGTAACATGAGGGGTTAACACCTTGAATAATGTGTCCTTTGTGGTCCTTCCATCCCTTAATCCATGAAGTGTCTTGTTTAATCTAGAACTCGGGAGGCTGATGAACATGGTGGAAAACCGATTCAATTCACCGAACCCAAATTACCCAGGCTAGGGTGCTACAAGATCTTGCATTAGAGAGGGTGTAGCCTCCCCACTATACCCATCAGACCCTTATTGCTAGTCTGCAACATTTGGCATTTGGGGAGGTGTTCCAAAGGTGGTGAAACCCGACTTGTTTAGCACTATTAGGGTGGTTTTTCGAGTTCATGTCGTTATAACTTACATCCTTGTTTATTTCTGGGACTATTTTGATAAGTATTAGATTAGACAACTTAATTTAACCTAGTTTTGAGTCAAAATTATCATTTTGTATTTTCCATTCCTTTTGTTTTGGAATTTAAAAAATCTTTCTTAAATAGTTAATTTATTGATTCGTTCATGAAAAAAGAGATCGAAATACTTTTGAAGAAAACATATGTGATTTTCCATACATTGAAATTGTTTTGATGTATTCATAAATATAAACCAACTATATTCATTAAAAGTATTATAATGAGTATGGATATGATAACCATTGGATTCAAATTTATCAAATCATATTTAGAGAATTTTTTTCTTGTATTCATTAAAAAAATTTTAATTGTACTTGACATCGGAATAGATATCATCAAAGTCATACTCATACAGATAATCAAAATTAATATATATAAAACCATTAGATTATATTATGTTTTATTCATGAATAAGAATTTTTTTTGTCATATTGGAATATTTTACACTTAACACTGAAACGGTGTATTGGAAAAAAGATGTCATTCTTTCTATTGGAATATGGGTAATCAAAATTCTATCATGTATTCTTTTAAAATGTTACTGCTGGAGTTTCAGGTGTCCCGTTCCTAGTAAAAACAAAGGAAAAATATTATTTTTTGAGATTAGCATGACATTTTGAAGGATTTCCTTTAAATACAAATCAATTTAAATAGTTAACGACAGGTAACAAGTGTATAGAAATTCACATGTAGAGAAACTCTTATTATTTCACTACTTTGATAGGGATTTGAAGCTTACAAGAGTGAACTGCTTGTTCCTTGATCTTGTAATCATCCTCTCATCATAATTTGTTTTTACATCAAATTATTGTGATTATGATAAATGGCTCCTGAGGATAAGAAGAGAGAAATTCCAATCATCATATCAAGGGATTATCAGAATAATGAGATATACATATATTTGTACTGAGGGAAATCACTAGTAAGAGAAAGGAAAACATTCTTATAAGTATAACACACGGTAACTTGATTATATGTTATTTGATACCCTTATTTTTTTTAATATTATTGTATTTATTTACTTTATTTATTTCAAGAATCACGTTTCTGATTCAATTAAATAGATTTTGATACTTTTAAATTCATCTTTATATTTGTAATGTGTTTATCATTATAACATTAATTATGATACATCTTTTTTTTACTAATTACGATTAAGTGAACTTTAAGATAGAATCAATAACTTTTTTACTACTGTGATTTATCAGAACCATTGTAATTATGATTCTTGTTTTACTCTGATCAAATCATATTCTACTATGAATATAATTAAACTATTATTTCATTACAACCACATTGATTAAAATTAGCACTATTATGGTAGAATCATGTTATTATTTCAAACAGTGGATTATATATCAGAATCAATGAGATTATGATATTCTTCTCATCGATCCACTCGACAGATCATGTTACTATTTAAATAAAAAAGGGGTTTTTTGAATACAATTGGTTTAACCATATAAAAGTGAGTTTTCTTTAAGGTTAAAAATAATTTTTTCTAAACCTATAACTCATCCCTATATTATTTAGAAATGTTCTTAAAAATTTGGATCCTAAAATTAGTATCATAACTAAGTCTCTATTTGACTTATTCTCACATTTGGTATCAGAGGAGGATTTCATAATCAAATACCTGATAATTCATGTATTTCTTAAATATTTTAACGTAATTTTATATTCATTATAAAATGTTTTTATCAATATTTGGTACACTAATATGTATTGCTGAAAAGATTTAGTTTCTATATATTTTTAAAAGATGGAAAGAAAGAATGACAGATATATAGGTATTCTAAATACTACAAGTCCACCAATAATTGATTGTAATGATTATAAATACTGGAGAGACATAATTTAGCCATATGTGATCAGTATATGATTGGAAAATTTTCTAATTTTGAAAGGTGATTACAAAATTCCTTAAAATGATGTTATAAAATTTATAATTCACGAAAAGAAATAGTATCTGATGATATATAATTTAAGGAATACCTACTTCTATTCCATAACACAAAATATATATAGTCATATTTCTTCTTGTGAAGTGATTAATAGTATTTGGAAGAATATATAGATTACTCATTTTTGAACTTTATAAGAAGATGATACTAGAAGAACAATGCTTTATTGAAAATTGTCAAGAATTTAAATTTCCTTATGGAGAACATTTCGTAAAGGTACAACCAAAGTTTATGAAAAAAAGTTAATAGTTTACAAGATATGGGTGAAATTGGATTAGAGAATGAAATAAATGTTAAATTGAGTATTTATATAATACACAATGAGTGAGAATCAGTGAGAACAGTTGTGGATAAATCAATAAAGATTACAAATATTAGTCTTGATGATTTATTTGTAACTATTTTAGAGTATTAGGGAAGGATAAAAATAGATTCTAAAAAACTAAATAAAAGGAATGGTAGATTTCATTGAGTACTACCTCAATTTTGATAAAATCATTAACTCTTGAAAAGGTTGTTAAATCAACAATGAAAAAGGTTATTGCTCAATATAATTCAAGAGATTCTGAAAATTTTGTGATTTAGTTGGGTAATATTTCTCAAAGGATGAACACAATTATTGATAAAAAGATATTTTTAGTATAATTACAAGAAATATAAAAAGGAACAAAATAAAAATTTTGATTTTGAAGTTACCTATTATGAACATCACAGTGTTGGACACATAAGACCCAATTTTCCAAATATCAAAATGAATGATAAAAGGGAATATAATTATGATAGAAATTATAAAAAGTATTAAATGTCCAAAGGAAATAATGTTATAAAAGCCAATCATTCCTAGAATGCATGTAGAATAGTCTCAAAAAAAGAATTTTCTGCTAATGAAAATTCCAAAATGAGGAATACCAGTATCCATTCATGAATTCATTTTAAAAATTAATTCTTCTTAGATAAGGTACATGCATCCAATTCATTAACTAATATGTCTTTAAAATAATATTATGATGATGATAAGAATTATATATCATCAGATAAAAAATCATCTTCAAATATTGATGATAAAACATTACAATTTTATGATGAATATTCATACTTTTAAAATCATTTATAAAATTAAAATAGTAAGGTTTGAAAAATACATGACAAGGACGATGTAAAACTTGAAAAAGATGATTGATGGATTGTTGTTTTATCAAATGAAATATTAGTTCTATCAATATATCTGGATAAATATAATTCTAAAAAACATAATATTTCTAATGATTTTGAAAAACTAATTTTTGAGAAGAATAGATTACAAACTAGTTTTGAGAAACTCAATTCCAAAAGTAAAAACGATGTGGATAAGAATTTATTTATTAATGTAAAGTCTGAAATTTTTTCACTAATGAAACTTTTCTGATACATTACTAATAGTAAGGTTGGTTTTGATAAAATTTATAAACAACTCTACTTACATAGTACTAGTTTTGGAATGGTATATTCTCATAAAAAACATATTTTTAGTAACAAAATCTTTGTTCATGAAAATTATCCCTTTTTATAAAAAAGTAAAAGTGGATGAAATTGGAAATTTTTTCCCCATAATTAAATTCAATATTTACGTTTCCACAACTATAATCTTTTAAAACAAATTTGCATTTAAAATAACTTACTTCCAAAAAAAATTTACACAAATAGTCTTGTGTTCCAAAAGTCTAATTGCTTTGTTTTTAGTAAAAAAAAGAGAGTACCAACAACAAGAATACATGTTACATGGATAATGGGTGTTTCAGTAATATGAATGGACACAAATATTTTGTTGAAAATATTATCAAGTTCAATGGTCAAAATGTTACCTTTAGTGATAATGATGAACCAATTTTTTTATAGATAATATTTTTCTCCTTATAAATGCCTTGATTTGAAATTTTATATGTAAATGATCATAATCACAACCATATAAGAATATGAAAATTATTTTGTTAATGATACCTTTTAAATTTTAGAAATGATAAATTTATAGTGAAAATATTCATGGTTGAATTCATTCTTTCTACCCATCGACATCAGAATGTATACACACAAACATTGAAGACCATAAGAGCCAAGACCTAACATGCCTTTGGGAAATGGAAGATCAATCATGGTCATGGAATATATGTATAGGAAAATATAACCCTATAATCATATGTAATTTAACTACAAAAAGATTTTTTTATGACTTATCAGAGATTAGAATAGATTCTTGAAAATTTTGTAACCCTTGTCAATAACGTAAGAAACATAAGTCATGTTTTAAATATATTATTGATGTCCCAAATTATGATATTTTATGGTTAGTGCACATGGATTTATTCAGTTCAATACAACATTAGAGTATTTGAGGAATTTAATATATATTTTTATAGTTAATGGTTACAATGGACATACCATTGATTTTTTACTAGACAATAAACATTAGGCCTTTTTTATTTTTAAACATTTGTAACCAAATTAAAAAATTAGAAAAACCATCCACTGAAACCTACAAATAGGGATAATGGTGGATAATTTTTTAATTATGATTATAATGAAACCCATTCATCAGTAGCTAGACTTTATATATTCATATTCTATTTTCCATTGTAGCATTATTCAACTTTAATATTTTTCAAACTGATGTCAATTGATATTTCCTTAATGAATATGTATAGGAAGATGTTTATGTTGTACAACCCCATGGTATTGATGATAGTAAATATCTTTAATGCATTTAAAAACATTCAAGTTATTTATATGGATTTAATAAAGCCACTCATGACAGGTATGATAGATTAATAATATTTTTATTGGAAATCAATTATTTTTAGGGAACTAATGATCAAAATATTTTCTATAAAGAATGTAAATAGAAACATTATAATTATTAAAATATATGTTAATGATATTATATTTGGATCAACCATACAATTATTAAAAAATTCTTAAGCTAATTTTATGAAATGGGAATATGAAATGAGTATGATGGGTGAGTTACCATTTTTTATTGTTTTCAAATATCCCCAAAAATAGAAGGTACATATATCAACATATGTATATAAATGATATTCTTAAAAATATTGGATAAGACAATACTAAAAGTATTATTACTCTAGCTGGTACATAAAATTTAGTTGACATTGATGATGCTAGGAAACCAGTTTGTTATGAAATATTCATAGGTATAATAGTATGTTTATTATAAATAAATTCTAGTCACCTAGAAATTTTTTTTCCATTTTAGTATGTTCAAGATATCATGTTAATCTAAAATAATCCCATTTATAACCTATAAAAGTAATTTTTTAATATCTAATAGGAACTATCAATTTAAGACGTTTATATTCTACTAGAAATTATTTTGAATTAAATTTTTATTCATATGCTAACATTCATGGTTGTAGAATAGATAAACAAATAACATTTAGAACATGTAATTTCATATTAGATTCATTAGATTCTTGGTCTTGTATGAAACAAAACACGAAATGACATTCAACTACTAAAGATGAATATGTGGTAGATGGAAGTTGTTGTGCTCATGTGCTAGGGATGCAACACACACTCACAGATTATGGCATGATTTTTACTAAAACTAAAATACATTGTGATAACACTAGTGCCCATTCCATAATTAAAAACACTATAAATGACTCACATTGAAATCTCATAGATACTAGGAATCAGTTTCTTTATGTCTAGATACAAAAATGAGATATTATTTTATAATTCATCAAAATACAAGAACAACATTATAATATTTTTAAAAACTATTATCAATCCATATATTATAATACATTATGAAAAATCAATGATCATTATAAAGTAATCATACATATATAAATATTTTTTAAACCATACCATTAAATTATTGGAATCTTTTTTTAGGGGGAGTATATATGATTGTTATTTTAACAAAAAATAGCTATTAAAAAATTTAGTTTTCATTGAAAAACATCATAATCAGTTTAATTGGACTCAAAATACAGTTAATTTTTTTCATAATTAGTTTCCTAATAAGATGTTTCATATTCCTCTTTTATAAATGATATTCTTGAATTCTGGTTAAAAATTTTTAGATTGATGTTCAATTGAAATTTGAAAAAAAAATTATTTGAGTTTTCTTTTCAAAAATTTGATAATGAAAAAATAATTATATTTAATTTTAATTTAAAAAATTGTAAAATTCAACTATCATAATCAATTTTCTTAAAAAAATAAATATGAAAAAAATATTGTATCAATATTTCCACTATAAATGGTATTTCTTTTATACCTTAACACTATTCCATTATAATTTGTTTTCTTCTTGTTTGTTTTTATTCTTCATGATTTTTTCAAAATTATTATAATTTACCAATTCTTATAACCCAATATAAAAAATGTTTTATAAAACTTTGCTTATTGTTTTTAATGAAATATCATTCATATATAATCTCACCAATCAGATCATAGAGTTTTAATTTTTGTCATTATATCTATTTGGATTTTTAAACATATCATGAATTAGCCTATACAAGGGGACCCATAGTGTCCCGCATTGATTTTATTTATTTTCAAACCATGATTCACTACAACATTTAATACTAATAGTCTGATTCTCTTCATGTATGAATCTTTTGTATCCACTCAATTACAATGGATTTGAAAAAAATTACCAAAATTGGTCCATTTTCTGTCAAAGGTTAGTTTCTATATATTTTTATGAGAAGTATTATTCATCATTGGGAACATTAATACAATTTCATGAATATTATTCCTTATCTTTAAAAAATTCATATCCAAATTATAGATTACACTATTTTGATTTCATTCATGATTTTTAAGAAACTATTATGTTTTTAATAAAATATGGTAAAGATATGTTTTCCTTTTTTATTTATCAGAACAATTATAAGATATATCCTAAATTGTCCACTAGTTTTATTGGAGTTTCAGAAGAGGGAGATACATTTTTTTCTATCAAGAACATCCATATTCTACAAAAAAATTTGAAATAATTAGAGCAGAAAATTCAATGTTTATCAATGCACCAGAATACAATCCATGAAAATTTTCTCACTTTATTATAGATCATAGAGTTCAAGATATTTTCATGAAATTTATTCTCATCCTAGGAAAAAGTGATTGAGATTTTTTATAGGAATATGATATCTTCATTTTATGATTTCTTGTGAATATAAGGAATATTAATCTCGTTGGATTTATTCTTTTGGATATTAAAAACATCGATTCAAGGTCAATTATGTCTCAAATTATCATGTTTCTTTTAATTATTAGTATTATCATTGAAAAGAGAATTAGAGATTTCAAATTTCAAAATATGTAAGAACTAGTTAGGTAAAATTTTTTGTTTATCTATGAAGATACAATAAAAATGTTTAAAAATGTTTTTTATTTAGAATAAAATATATTTTTTCAAAATTACTCATGATTCTACATCATAGGTAGAACCTTCTTTAAAAAATGTAATAATGTTGTGATGAAAATAAATGTTGACTCTCTTTATCTGAAAAAATTGAAGAGACAAAAAAATAATAATAATTGATTGTTAATGAATAGATAAGGATAACCACCAAATGAAAATAAAAATATCCCTCAATCTAACTTGACCATGCTGAAACCTCTTGTAAAAGGTTAAAAGGTGAAGAGGTTTTAGAAAAAGGATAAATATAATATTATGTTTAAGATAAAATGGATAAGTGAATAAATTTTTGGAAAGTTGAGGAAAGGTGTTCAAAATACTTTTCAATTTGTTTTCACCTGATGCCATTATGAAAATTCATGAATTGGAATTTTTTGATATTAATGATCTCTCTGTGACTAATAAAACATGAGAAATCGTCGATGAAAATGAATTTATTAAAACTAGAAAAGGTGATCTGAGATCAAATTCATTCTATCCTAATCCTTTGAATGTTGTGTTAGGAGAAATTCTTAAATAAGGAATTGGTTTCCATGAAATATAAAACTACCATAAAGGGGAATAAGATAAATAAGAAGAATAATAAAAAATTCATGAATTGGAATTTTTCGATATTAATGATCTCTCTGTGACTAATAAATCATGAGAAATCATCAATGAAAATGAATTGATTAAAACTAGAAAAGGTAATCTGAGATCAAATTCATTCTATCCTAATCCTTTGAATGTTTTGTTAGGAGAAATTCTTAAATAAGGAATTTGTTTCCAAGAAATATAAAACTACCATAAATGTGAAGAAGATAAATAAGATGAATAATAAAAAACTATGGAAATGGAAGTGAAAAAATAGATTTAAACCCCAAAAAAATTACTGTGAGAATAACTCTAATGAAATGTTAAAGAGATATTTTCATGACACATCATGATATTATATTCATTGAGAAAATAGAACAAAAATTCAATTAGTTGAGATAAAAAAATTGCCTTTATTTCAAGAAATTTTATCTTCATCCAGGCAGAGTGATTAATAAGAATGAAATATTGAATAAATTAAAAAGGGTATTGTGGAGGTAATTAAAATATAATATGGTAAATATAAATAAAGATTCAAAGAATGGAAAAATTAATGAAGCTCAAGAAGATACTAGAACTAGAAAAAGAAACATTAAATATTAATCCGAATCCTTGAATACAATCATATATCAAGGTATTGATTAAATTTATCTTAAATTTAATTTATTATAGAATAAATTTAATTATTTTTAAGGATGGAATAAAATGTGGTTTCAGTTGTTGAGAACCAATATAATTATTTTTATTGAATGAATGATCTTACCTATTGGAAAATTATTATGGAGGTAGATTTCAATGTTTTAAAAAATGTAATGAATGTCATAGTAAGATTTGAAATAATGTTTTGAAATGGAATCAAGATATTAATCAAGGAAAAAAGTTTCATGATTAAAATTTTGTCATATTAATGATGATTTTTCATGAAACCGATAATTATTTCTGTAGTATTTTCAAATACATGGCTAACCATGTTAAGTATTTTGAAATGTTTAGAAGCACATCTGAACATCATACTAAGGATATGTCAAATTTCCAAACAATAGTAATGTATCAATTTCATGATATTTGAATATTGAATCACTAAAAATATGATATTATTATTTTAAATAAGCATAATGGTGTTTTCTATGATAGGTTAAAATCCCATTAAGATCAAATATATCTTTATTTAAAAAAGTTTCTGACTTAATAATAAAAGGTAAAGGAATAAGTGGAATAAATTAGGATCTAGTAGGAAATTATTAAGGGGATTTTAATGAAAAAAACTATTATAAAGGGTTTTTGGAAAAAATTTATGGAAGAAAGAAATGATTTTTGGAACCTAAAGACAACTGTCATATAGTTAATGTGGAATAATGATTGGTGGACTTAAAACTCTTGTTTTAGTTTTATTGTTTCTGGAATTTCCATGAAAGAATTATTCATCTATATTCAATTTGATTGAATTTCATAAAATTATTATTTGGTTTAATGTTATTTTATTTATTTATAGATGATTAAGCTCTTTATTATTATTATTATTATTATTATTATATTCTTTTCAATCCTTTTTCCGGTATCAAAAGAAATTTTCCCTATTCCTTTTTGTATATTTGAAAGGGGGAGAAAATATTAAATATGAAAATAATTATATAGTAAGGTGAGATGCTTTATGAAAGAGGGATGAAAACATTCAATCAATTAAATACGATCGTTTGAGAATTTCTTATCCTAATAGACATTTATTTATATTCACCATTGTATACATAAGACTTATAAACTCTAGGGGAGATATTATTTAAAGTTTAATTTTAAATAAAATTTATCCAAAAGATAATGGGATAATGTTTTTCAATGAACTACTCCATTTATGTAATTTAAGTTGTGATTTCCAATAAGGGGGATATTTTTGGGTCAAAAGTATCTTTTTTACATTTCTATTCCTTTTATAATGAAATTAAAAAACTTTTTATCAAATACATAATTTTCTAATTATTTCATGAGAAATGTTTTTAAATAATTTTTATGAAAAAATATATAATTTTCCATACTAATAAATAGTTTATAAGAATTTATAAATATAAACATACATTATTCAACACAATTATTATAACGAGTATGGATCCGATAACCATAGGATTCATGATTATCAAATATTATTTAAAGGCACTGTATCAGGTCTTTCTACTAAAAAAATATTTATAATCTGACATGACATTGGAAATGATAGCATCATAGGTATAATCATAAAGTTAATCGTAATGACTTACTAGAAAGAAATCCATTACATTGACTTTTGTTTTAATCTTGATTAAAAATAATGTTTTTATCATATTGGAATATTATAGTATTAACAATGTAATGGGGTATTTTTAAAATTATTTCATCTATTCTATTATAATACGAGTAAACAAAATGTATTTTTGTATTATTTTATAATATATACGTTTTGGTACCAGGTGTCCAGGTCCTTAAAAAATTAATGGAAAAAACAAGAGCGTTGGAGATCAATATGACCATTGATATGATTGCTTATAAATATGATATAATTTAAAGATTTCACAACATGTAACAATTTTGGATAAAAAAGATGTAGTGATTGTCACCTAACTATTTCTACCATGTGCGAGATCTGATACTTACAAGGTTGAACTTCTTAGACCTTTTAATTACTGCATAAGGAGTTTACAATTTCATTGTTCGTGTTATTTTTGTGATTATGATAGAGGATATCCAAGGATATGATGATAGGGGAACCAATAACCTTCTTTATCGAGGTCCTATAGGGATATGTTGAAAAAACCCGATCATCATATCAAGGGCTATTAGAGATAGTTAGACAGTAGTGATTGTCATCATATCGGGGTCTTATTGGAATTATGAGGGATAATGATCCTTATATTTAGGGTTGTCTCTAGTAAAAGAAATATAAAATTTCATATTTGTATAAAATGAAGGAGATTCATCCTAGAATATTGGATACTTTTCTCTCTGGGATAAAATAATTTTATTCATTTACTTGTTTTATTAAAATACTTTTAATTCTGAGGAAATTAAAAAGTAATTGATACTTCTATATTAGTATTTTATTTTTTGTTAGTTTAGAGTAATGAAATTAATTATGATACATGAATTTTACTCTGAATATGATTATATATGATTTATAAAATTAATCAATATATTTATAGTTATTCAGATTAATTGTAATTATTGTAATTAAAATTATTTTTTTACTCGGATTAAATAATTTTCTTCTCAGAAAACCATTAAATATTAATTTTATCACCATTATATTGATTACGATTGGTTTTGATGTTAATATAGAATAATTTAATAATTAAAACACATGGATTACATATCAAAATCAACATGATTATTATATTCTATTCATTAGATCTAAGGGCTATATCTGATTATTATTTAAATCCATAAGTGGTTTTGTGAATAAAATTAGTTAAACCTCGTAAACTATGTTTCCTTTAAGGTTAAATTTTTTTTAAGGAAAATATTCATTCATATTGTATTTTTACATCGTTATATAATTTTCAATTCTACACCTGGGTTACACTATAATTGATATATGTTTAACTAATGCAATTATGAAATAGTGTGATTATGAAAAATATTAAATGTATTTTAGGTTGAATCAATTTATTTTATTGATTATGATATCCCCCTATATTGTTAAACGGTTACCATTCATGTTAACCCTTTAGGTTTTTGGGGATGGATAAGAATTGGAGGAACCAAGATAAACATGGTTACAAGGTGGTATATGTGGATTACTTCAATGATCAACACATTATACTAGGATATGGATAAGTAGGTCCAGTGATTATACCAAAAACCCTATCTTGAGGCTTGATTAAAAATGTATCCATAGTTGAAATTCTTAGTGAAAAAAATAAGTGAAAGTTATAGGGTCATTAAATTGAAGAAAATAAAGATAATGAAATAATGGATATTGAACCACATTTATGTGAAAATGTGGTCATAAGAAATATGGATATCAACTCAATGAAACTATAAAATGAATTATTTTTTAATGATTCGGTCATTTTAGTCAATGAACTATGGGAATATGAAGTGGTTTATTAGCATGATTGTAGTGGGATGAATACTTCCAAATCCGAAACTAATGGTCTCAATCATTAATTTTAGAATACATGAAAATTACACATGTTTGTGGAATAAACATAAGGTTGATAAGAATTATTAGATTTAATAATAACCAAAACAATAAGAATAAGGGGGAACAAATTCAATTACCACCGATGAGGTGAATTATGGAAACTAAATCCTCCACCTCGAAATTTTGAATATGCGACATTTATTTAATCCACAATAATTTTCCTATATTTTTTAAAATTTGTGTCACATAGATGTATCATTTATGAAATAAAACAACTTCCAAATGATGGTAAAATTTAAATTTTTTTTGTTTATAAGAATGTAAATCTCAGCATGTGTATTTTATATGAAGTTGAATTTATTATAGTAATAGATTTACTATCTGATAAACAACTATATATTTGATGATAATGGTAATATTATCAAAAAATACCCATTATAAAATGGATAGGGGTAGCAATAACAACCAACTACTTGTGTGGAGAGACCTTAATATCACTTAAATAATGGTTGATAATAATAATCATTTTTCATCATCACCCTTTAATGCACCACTACGAAATGTAGTCTATGAAATTTATGGAGTGGTTGAATTAACCATGACATTAGTGGATTTAGAATATAACCATATTCAACATCCACTATTTCAACATGACACATTTATTAGGATAAATTGGTTGAGGCCACTGAGTGACCTTGTGGATGGTAGTATTTTGAGATTCAGGTTCAAATCCTAAGAAAAACCTCACCAATGTAGCACGTGTGTGAAATAGATTGGGTTTCTGATGGATTTCATTGAATTAATTACTATCCCTATAGATATAATGTGATATAGAATACATTCACAACAAATATTTATATGAAAAATTATAATAAGTAGGTAAATAAAAAAATCATGCAATAAGAATGTGTGGAGAAGGGTAGTTTTCTATTGGGATTGTAATAAATGTGATGGATAATCAAGATATAGATCATGATAGAGTGGTGGGGGTGGATACTCTAGAATAGTTCAGGTTGGAGGACAGTGTGGATCATAATGATCCTTTTATAGAAGAGGGTAATTATTCATCGCCTTCATCATTCGACCTCAAATTTCTATTGACATTGCCATGTGGACCTACAATAACTCATTATGGATAGGTGTGTATGATGTATATATTATAAAAGTAGTGAAATAAATGACATACCTTAGAATAATTTATTAAAACATTTATTTCATGTTTGACTATGAAATCAAGGGAAAAAATAATTTTTCCTAACAAATACCATGAGATCTTTTTAACTAAAATATTTAAAAAAATAAACTAATTATTCATAATATAATTGAATATACAGGATTGATAATTAAATAGGAAAATTATACCTTGGTTAAATATATAGATACCCTTAGCTAAATTTGTTAATATATAGTAATTTAAATTTTAAGAACATAATTTCGTTAATGGGGGATATGACGTCCCAAATTTGATGAGTTATTTTTGTTATTATTATTATTATTATTTCTATAATTTTAAATAATGTTTATCTATTTAATCAAAAGGATTTAAACTAGAATAGGAAATGTTCTTTACATGATATATTCCAAACAGAATAATTTTTTTCATTCAAATGTGTGACATTGAAAAAACACACACAAAACTATGTATTGTACCCCATTAATTATTACCCACCCTGAATGATTTATAATCATTAAAAGTTTATAAATATATTGACTTTGATAGTTAAAAATGAATAAAATCATCACAACTATAAAATATCAAAGATGTTACTCATCCCTGAGAATCACCAATAGCCAAGAATAACATATAATGAGAAATATAAATAAAACACAGTAAAATTATTTTTTAAAATATATAGTATGAAATAAAAACCATGATATATGATGTGAGAGAGGAATAAACTAATTATTTAGTAATTCAATATATATAAGAGTTAAATATGGTCATTGAAAATAGTCATTACAATTATTTTCACTCTAAATATTATCATGGATTATTTATATATATTGGTCATATATTAAATATAAATATAATGTGATGTTTTATTAAGTGGAATATTTTATACAAAATAAATCAAATTATAAAAAATATATTTTTTTAAAAATATTTTATATATAGATAGATAGATATATATATATTATTTCATGTGTCACATAATAATATTCATTATAAAGGTACTATAATTTTATATTTTTAATATATATAATTAAAATAAATATTTTCCTATCAATTTCATAGTATAACTAAATTTTAAATTTTAAATAATTATTTATATTGGAATTTGTAAAATCATATTTTATATAAACATAACATTTTAAATATTCAATGAACCATTTTTTATGTATTTTATATTTTTTCAAAATAGATTAAAATTAATACTATTAAAATATTATATAAGGATTCAAATATTGAAAAAATTTATATTGTAATTTAATGTTTAAATATATTAAGCACAGATAATGCCTTAAAGGGTCATTTTTCACAGTAGAATAATTTTCTATTTATAATTTGAAAATTATATTAAATTTTAAATTTTAAATTATTAGAATTTTTAATCTACAAAATTAAACTATTTTTTAAATTCCTCATTTCAAAATTATCTTACGATACATTTGTTATTTTTTTAAAATAATTAATTTGTTGGTGAATAGTAAAAATAACGATTTTTCTAAAAACTATCACATTGATAATAAAAAATATTATGATATTTTTTAAACCTATTAAACTATATAAAATATGATTTATAATAATATATTAATCATTTTAAAATTCTAATCATATATATAAAACCCAATAATTTGTTTTTTTAATTTTATGTAATGTATTAATGAGAATTTTTTTCCATCCATTTTAATTAATAAAATTTCATTATTGTTGAGATTATATAGATTAATTTTAATATTAATTATATATTATTTTAATAGAAATAAAAATTTTAATTAATATATATTCAATAAAATTGATATCATTATACTAAAATTAATTTTAATGCATAAAAAATAACTATTTAAAAATGTGGTTTTACATGTTACTTGTTCTAAAGTAAATATTAGTTTTTAATGCAAATAAAAATTTAATTATTTAAATTTGAATAATATTTATAATAATTTTGTTTAAATTTTATAATAACTATCATTTAATTTTTAATCCTTAAAAATGAATTATATAGTTAAATATAATTTACCTAGGCTAAAAATAAATATGATTAATGTAGAAATATTAGAGTAAGTGAATATAAAACAAGTTCAAAACATGTGAAGAAATTTTTGGATGAGTAATTTTATTACATAAAAATTATAAACCATTATTATTTTCCATTTTTTATTCACATTCCATGGGAAACATTTTTTCTCTTTATATCATTGAGTTATGTGTGCTAAAAAAATACTTTCACTTCAAATATAAAGGGAACCACTACCCCTCCACCTACTCACACCATTAATATGTCATATGATAAATGAACACTATACTATAGACTATACTAAAACAATTCTCACATTTATAATATTTTTTAATCCCAAAATACAAAGTTATAATACCTCAAGAAGATGACCAATGGAGAACATCCAAAGGGACATGTAAATTTTTTTAATATGATATATTAATTATTTTTTACTCATATATCCTGAATCATATATTAAAAATTAATGTATCAAAAATAATATTATTAATTTTCTAGTATTTATTTATAGTATTGGAATTTCAAAATTTTATCTTCCCCCCCAAAGTCATTTATAAAAAGGAACACATCCTCAGGTGTATGAGCCAAATATTGCATATATGAAAGATGTGTTCATATTTCTATCACTGCATTTCGTGTATATTTTAAAAAAATATTTAATAATAAAATATGATATTTATAACATTCCAATGAATCTCACATGGCATGATACATTATTTTTAGCCTAATATTCTGAAAAATTTAGAGTTTCAACCATGTGTACGTGTGGACTATCACCTCCATGTGACGATATTTCCCTTTCATTTTTGAAACTAACTAACATATGATGAATAAAACATGTATATTATGTATAAAAAATTTATTTATTTAATCATTAAAATTTTATAATTATAATCTTACACCTTTTATAAGTGATATTAATAATAAATAAATATAGTAAACTTTACCTCAAAAAAGGACATATAAATGTAACAAATCTAATTATTATCAATTCATAGAAAAATAATTATTTGTATAAAATAAATGATAATTTATTAATATAATAAGTAATTATAATAAATAATGGTTATTATGAACATATTTTTCAAAACAATGACCTTAGTAAACTACCATGATTGTTTCTGATAAATTAATACAAGAACTTTAAGCACTGACAAAAGTAGAAATGGTGTAATAAACTGTTGACATGGGATATTTTATCTAACATAAATATAAATATTTATATTGATTATAGGAATGTTTTTATTATCATAAATTTTTTATTAAAGATGTTATACTCATGTGTACGTTACTTTTATACACGATTTAAGGCATTCAATATGAATCACCCTTTATTTGCGAATACTTTGAAATTATGAACCAATATTCATTTGTATAGTTTAAAGACCACACCCTTGTTTTTAATTTAATATTTTTTTGAACTATAAAAATTATCGTCAATTTATATTATACCTTTTTTATGGGTTACATTTGATATCTTTTCTAATATATAAGTATTTTCCATAACTCGATTTCTTTTACTGAGTTATAATGTTTTTCCTCGAGTTTTTTCATTAATTTCTTATAATGTACCCTATTTCTATCATTGGTGTCCAATTTTTATTCAAATATTTTTTATTTATGTGTTTTAATGTTTCACTTAAAGTAAAATATGTTATGAATAATTTTATTCTCTTAATATTTTTCCACTACTTGTTTATACATTCCCTTTATCCCTTGCTCTATATTTAAATTAAATATCTCATTAAATATTTTTTCATATTATATTCTTATTTAAATTATCCTATTATCAAAATAAAATATCATTGACTTTTTAATGATATGGAATTTCAACAAAGGTGTTTTAAAACATAAAAAATAGATCTTCGATACAATATTTTTTATTTTCCAGTTTTGAATTTTCATTTTCATTCTCTGTTTTATAAAATATTATTATCTAGAACCTCTTAATTGTTTTATATATTTTTTTTACATATATTACTAGTTTTATATAATATTTATTACTAGGGTAGTTTTTTTATTATATTTAAAATTATTTACAATAATGATAATTATATTATAACCCATCATTATGTATCTTAGGTTATAATTTGATTAAAATAAGTTTGAATAAATGATTTATGGGCTGACATAATGATGTAAAAGGATAAAAGATTTTAATATTGAGCACCTTTTCTACTATTGATTACTATAACCCCCTATGATTATAAAATTTCATCATTTTTCAAAACACATTAGGTTTTAGGGGATAATGGAAATGAGAAGGAACTATCTTATGCTTCGGTGTGAGTGAAAATGTGCTAATTACCTCAAGAGTATACCCATTAGAATAGGTGAAAGACTGAGAAATATAGTTACGATTATAAATAAAAATCACAAACCATGATTAAAAATATTATTATTTATGAAAACCTTAGTGCACCAAATATTTGAATAATGAAGGCTCATATAATGTCATGTAATGAATATAATGGAAGATGGTATATTAATCCACCAATATGAAACAATGTGGGTAGAGAATCCAAAGAAACTACATTAAGGGTACTTAAAAATTCCTTACATTTATCAGAAGGTGTAATCATGGATTAAACTACTATACGAATTTTAAGTGACCAATCTTCTAGGTGGTAATTGAATGTGCACATCCTAAATCACAATTGATGATTCTACTCATTTAGTGTGGAAAACAAGGACATTACTAAGGTATTTTTTCTTAATCATTGTATGATAAGAATTTTAGGAATTAACCGACACCACAACCACACGAATATGGTGGATCATGATCAATTAATACTTATAAAGTGTATTTTGGAAACTAAATCCTCTATTTTAGAAAGTTGAATATGAAATAGTTCTTTATAACTACTATAGTTTTCATTTTTTCAAATTATACCACCCATATGTATAATTTGTCTATTAAAACATCTAGTTGTTTGACTGATGGATATGAAAATATATATTTAAGGAAATAAAAATAGTATTATGGGTATTTAAATATATCTAAACTGATTCTCATTATATAATATCTATTTAAACATTAACTCACTATTCACTGATCATGGATAGAATAGTCACAACATTCTCTTTAATAAAGAAAAAAATTTGAATTGGGAAGAGACAATAACCAATAGTGGCAACACTTTGATCTTAACATCCCTATTATATAATTTGATTATATGGACTATCATCATCATCCCTCAATGCACTAATTTCATGAGTAGACCCTTATGTTTCAAGAGATGTTGAATGATCCTTGAAACTAGTGGATATATAATTCAACCATTTGTCACTACCTCTTGTTCAATAAAAAACCATGTATAAGGGTAAGAGGGATAAGTCTCCTTGTGCCCTTGATGATAGGAGAAACTCAATAATATGAATTAATGTATCAAGGTACACAATACAATGTTTCATGTGGGAGAAACAATTCCATTTTTTCATGTCCTTGTATTAGTATATGATGTCTTACTCAGAGAAAAGATAGTGGGACATGCATCCCTATCTATCTATTAGTTGGTCGAGAATCAAGAATCTGATATTGGGGGACTAGTGAAATAATAATGTGATTAATGGATGGATATCTATCTGGGCTCTTAATGATGGTGAGAGAAAAATTTGGGAGAGAAAATGATGATATAGTGAAGGTGGATACTCTAAAAAGGGACTGGATAAGTATAAATTTGGATCTCAATAAGGATTTAAAGAAGGAGGATAACTATTCCAAGACTAGATAATTTTACCTCATTATTCCACCCAAAACTCCATGCTGAAGTGCCTTGCAGTCAGAGGTATAGGTTTTTTATTTATGTTTTAAAAGAATAATGAATAATATTTCATATCTTATACATATTTATGATAATTTATCTCTACGGTTTTTTCTATAAACACATGGAAAAATAATGTTGTAATTAACATTAAAACATCATTTTTATTCAAGATAAATTATTTAAAAGAAAGAAAATATATGTATTGTAATTTTTATAAGTGAATATATGTGATACGTAACATTATTTAAAAATTAAATATCAAGTCCTGATATGGATTCCCTTATTTAACTTCACTAGTATGTGATTATTTAAATTTAAAGTATATATAATTTATTTAAGGGGGGGTAAAGTGACACCCCATGTTTTAGGATAAATTATTATTATTATTAGTATTATTTATGAGTATTATTTTAAAGAACAATTTTCTATTTCTTCAAAATATTTGACATGAATATAAAATGTGTTGTAGAAGATGTGAACGAAAATAAATACAGATTTTTAATTCATAAGATGTAAATTAAAATAGAAATATATAAAAGTTACATTTACACAATGGATTATTATTAACCATTGATGAATTATATCATTCAAATGTAAATTCCTTTATAGTGTAAAATAGATAGCAATGAATAAAATAATTAATTATATGAACTTTTATAGGTCATATCCAAATATAAGGATCCCCAATGGAAAAAAACATATTATGAGGAAGATCACCATAGAGGGAAAAATTATTATGTAAAATCTATAATATAAATTAATTATTTTTTTGAGTAGTTGAAGTGGTATAAAAAATTTATTTAGTAAGAATATATATATATGAATGAAATTTAATATTGAAAATATTTTAAAATAGATTATTTACGTTTTAAATATGTTCATATATTCTATGATCACTGGTCTTATATTTGATAATTATATTGGAACATGTTTTAAGTGATAAATTTTAAATAATATAACTCGTAATGAAATGTATATATTATAATAATACATTTAAATTAAATATTTATTATCGTGTTACATAAAAATATAAATATTACTAATATTAAAATATTATATGACGTATAAATAACATTCAAATAAATATTTCATTTTAAATGGAGAATTAAAATTAAATTTTCTTTTAAAACTAATTAGTTTATGGAATTTATTTATGCGTATTTATTAATAAAATAATAAATATTTTCTCCAAAAACCATTTTATTAAATATTATATATTTTATCCTAATTGATTAAAGTGAACACCATTATAATGTAATATATGATATAACACATTAAAATATTTAAAATTATAAACTAATTAGAAAAAATATTAAGAACACATAATAAATAAAAACATGATTAATTTAATAAAAATAGTCTTTTTTTAAATGTTATATTTTATTTTCAAATATTATAAATAATATAATTTTAACATGAAAAAATGATCATTATTTTTGAATTTATAATTTCAAAATTAGATGAGGATAAATTTTGTTTATTTTTTAATAAAATAATATATTTTTTGTGGAATATTAAAAATATCCAATTTGAGAAAAAAAAATACATTTTATAAACAAGAATTAAATTAATGTTATTGAAACATTTTTTAGTATTTAAAATAAAATATTTTAGGTAATATTTTTTTTTTGAAATACTATATTGATAAATAAAGTCCATGAATAACATTTTAGAAACATTATGTAACATATTAATTAAAAAAGTGTGTTATATCTGTCTTTTACTAAACATTTAACCTCATAGAATTAGGGTTTTTGATTTTTTAATGTTATTTAAATATTATTTGGAAATATATAAATTTTTTTACTTATAATATAATAAATAAAATTCATAATTTTATCATAAGAAAAATATTATGATTAAAAAATAATCATTTTTCCCTAAAAATAGGTTTGTAAATTTTACATTGATTAATGTAAAAATTAATTTTTTTCCACACAGGTAATTTTTTATTTATAAATTTCATTTCAAATATAGAATAATTTGGTTCAAATAATCTGAAAATTATAATTTTATTTTTATGAATTAAAAATAGATTACCTAGATAAGAGTTAGTCACCTTAGTTAAAACTGAAAATAGAAAATTTAAAAATCTATGGGTAAATAACATAAAAAATATTTTGAGAATATTTTTGTAGGATTTATTGTAGCAACTCGGTTTTTTGGCCCTGTCAGACTTTGGAATATTTCTAGGAATAATTCCAGAGCTAGGCGCGAAGATGACGTGCGATTCCAAGACCCGGTGTGCCCGAAATTAATTTTATAAATATATTAAGTATTTTTATAATATGCACGTGGTGGGGGTGTGATATCTCCTAAACGGTAGCTCAGAATGGGAATCTGAGGGCACGGTTGCGTCCGGAACGTGCCGTTTACCCTAGGCGAGGTGTAAACTTTGCGGGCGCGGGCCTACGGTGAGAAACGCCACCAGGGGCGTTTTCGTAAATAGGTGGCAAAGTTAGTGTGCGAGCATCGGCTCGAATAACTTCTGAATGGAGTCTCGGATGGAAAATCTAAGACCTTCGTTGCGTTCATAATGACATGTTTACCAAAGGGGTGACCTTACTTTTGTTCGCATCGGGCGTCGGGTCCGAGTCGGGTTTGGCGCCGGTGGGCGGCTGATATAAATATCAGCGCCCCCCCCCCCCTTTTACCATTCCGCTCGGCGTTCTTCGCCATTATTCGCCGCCACTCTGCCGAATCGAGCAAACGAAGTGCCCACGAGCTCAGAATTCGACGACGGACGTTCCAGTAGCGCGCAGTGGAAGCTCTGGAGCGCGGATCTGAGGTAGAACGTCGGCGTTTCGCCCGCGAGGTAGGCGATTTGAGTTTTACAATCCCGGATCCCATTTTTTTGTTGTTTACTTCAAATTTTCATAAGATTTTATAGTTCGGGTCCTGAGCTTTCTGAAACATGTTTCAGATCTGAATTTGGAGCATCGGGGTGCTCCTGGTGGCTCCTGAAAGTTTTCCGGCAAAAAACCCGGTTTTCCGGTGAGACCCGCGGCGGCCATGGCGGAGTTCGGCGAGTTCTGCGGCGGCACGGCGGCGACGCAGTGTTTTCAGGCTCCGGCACGGCGGAGTCCGGCTGCGGCACGGTGGTTTCCGACGACGCTGTGGTGGTCCGGCCATATTGTTCCAGGGGTTCTTTAAACCCCTGTAACTCGCAAACCGTAACTCCGATTTGCGAGCCGTTTGCGGCGACGCACTCCTTGCGTCGAGACAGACCTTTTGAACTCACTTTGAGGGTTTAAATGTTTGGGATCATAGCCCGGGAGTTAGAAATGTCGTATACAATAATATTATTTTATTATTTTACGACTTCGGGCCGTTGTAACTTCTACCCGGAGCGTCCAATTGATGTGCCGTCAGTGGCATTGAGACCCGGATGATATGACAGACTTTTTGAGATGGTTTCCAGGTGTTGGGTTTGAGAACGGGGTGCGGGCCCCACGAGGCTGGGTTTTGGCGTTTGCGGAGAAACGCAGCTTTGGCACCAGGAGTCTGATTTTGGCGGATGAATAGTCGATCCTGTGTGTTCTTCCGAGGGGATCACAATGGTGTGATCCATTCGATGAGTTTCGGAATCCAGGCGTGGGCCCCACCCAAGCTGGCCTTCGGTGAATAGTACCTTTTTCCCCGGGTGTCCTTTTTGGACGAGCAAGTAGTCGATTCCGCTTGTTTTTTTGAGGGGATCGTCGTGGTAGGGTCCGCTCGATGAGTTTTGGGATCGTTGTGTGGTCCCCACACGGGCTAGCTATGGTGAATAGTGTCTTTTTCACCGGTGCTCCGTTTTGGGCGAGTAAACAACCTATCCTATGTGTTTTTCCTCGTGGAACGCGATAGTGGCCTCAGTTTTGGCCTAGGAGGTGCGCAGTGTGGCGTTGTGGCGGGTCGCTCGGGTTAGCGACGTTTGGACCAGCAGTGGTTAAGGGTTCTCCCTTGGTTCGTTCATACGAGTGTTTGTGTGGTATCACAACCTTTGTATGGGTTTTTCATCATCTCGATGGGATGTTTAAACTGTTAGAGTTGTGGTATCCCTCCGGTGGGCCCGAAGTGGATCCTCTAGCATCTTTACCCTAGATCGGGTTCTTGGTATCGTTGTGACCGCTTATTTACCGGCGGCGATCCCCTATCTAGCAGGTTAACCCCGTAGGGTTTGTGGAATCATCGGGAATATGATCCCCTATGCGGTGGGTCTTGCCCAGTAGGGTTGTGGAATCGTCGGGTATACGATCCCCTACTCAGCATGAAGTTTATAGTAGGGTTGCGGTATCGTTGGTTATACGATCCCCTACTCAGCGCTTGGTGTCGGTAGGGTTGCGGTATCATTGGTTATGCGATCCCCTACTCACCGCGTGGTTTCTGTAGGGTTGCGGCATCATCAGTTCGATCCCCTACATCGCGAGTTATACCAGATAGGGTTCCGGTATCATTGTGACCATCTTTATATGGACGATGATCCTCTATCTGAGTGTTGAGCTTCTATCGAGCGCTAGATCGAGTTGTGGTATACTCCAGCGGATCCTGGGTGTGATCCCCTATCTGTGAGAACTACATATGTCAGATCGGGTCATGGTATCCCCCAACAGATCCTGGGAGTGATCCTCTATATGTGAGCTACGTATACCGAAGTGGGTCTTGGTATCCCCTAGCGGACCCTAGCGGCGATCCCCTATCCGAGGAGTTCGGTGGTTATGTTGTTTCAGCGATGTTTCATCAGTGATGTTATCCGACGAGCGTGATCTCTCGGGTGAGCATCTGAGATGTTTGTTTGGGACCCGATGGAGTGTATCTCTCGGATGAGTGTCATCTGTTATGACAGTAATCATGGGGTGTACTCTCCTTGTTGAGACAGTTGCTGGTGATGAGGTCGGTACCTCTTGTGGCTTTGTGGCGTGAGCTGAGTATATCTGGTTTGTTCAAGGTGTATGTATGGGCATACACCTGAGCTAAGCTGAACTGACTAGTTGTGTTTAGGTGAGGATGGTCACGAGATGGAGTTTCTCTTTCGTCTGGGTTCCCTCTGGCTGGGTTGAGCGGACTGTTGCCTTTTAGTTGCTCCCTTGGGTTTTGGGTTTTTGGGGTGCCTACTGAGTATGTTTATACTCACCCCTGCACGGGCTTTGTCCGCACATGTTTGTGTCTTGTGCAGACCACAGGGCTTTTGACAGTGTCCCAAGAGGACCCGGAGCAGGAGGAGCTTAGTGAGCGAGTTGACCGGGGTGTTTACCGGAGCTGTGCCGAGGGAGCTTTCCGGTGGGTGTTTATGGCAGTGTTCCCCTTCTTCAGAGCAGGTTGGACGAGCTATGTAGTTTTTTTGGTGGGCCCTATTTTTCCCTTGTACTTTTGTTGTTGCTCTATGGTTGTGTGATAGTGTATGCATGCATTTACTTTCCAGTTTCTATATCTCTACACCATTGCATGGAGGTGTTTGTGGGTGCGTGTGTAAGGGTACCTTAGGCTAATGCCTCCCATGTGTGTGATAGCCTACTCGGCGCTAGTCGTCAGCCCCTGGCCTATTGGAGGCGGGCTTGGGGAGTCGCTGCTCGAGCCCCGTTGGGTCGGGTCGTGACATTAATAGACACTAACCCTTAAAAAATATATAATTTTTCTCTTTTTCATTGAATTCCATTTGATGCATGTTTTCACTTTATATTAATGAGTTATATATTGTATAAATTCCCTTCTCTTCAATTATAAAATTAACCACAACTCTTCATCCTATCCACACGTCCAAATCACATTTGGATCAGAAAAAACTATAGAGTAGTATTTTTTAAACCATATACCATTGTCATTTACTCTTTTATAATTATAAAATACCTATCTATTGTTTTTAAGATGGTGAAAAGAAGTAACATCTGATACAAGAGATAATATTTTCTACCACAACCTCTTTATTATATTGTACATCATCCACCCAAAAAATCACTTATCAGTGAGAGTATTATATCAACATAATTATTAATGTATTATTATATTGTTATATTAATTAATATTCATTTTATTTTTACCTACAAAATCATGGAAAAACAAAAAGCATCATCATGATTGTGTGTAGGCTACCACCTCCATGAATAACATGTTCAAATTTCGATTACCATATTTCATGGCTTGTTGAAAAAGGTTATTTACTATGCTAAAATTATATACATAACATTTTAATTATTATGAAGTGATAAAATATATTATTTTGGCCGACCTTATATTCATAATAAACGAGATTGTTTTCTTTGTGTATGTGTAGATTACCCACCCCCACATTAAGATATTTCTATTTTAATTTACATACTAATTAACATTAGAAAATTAAAGTATAAATTTAATACATGAACTGATTATTTAACAAATTATTATATTTTTAAAATTATAATATTATAAATTCCAAATTTAATACTAATAAGAAAAAATTATACAAAATTTATCCTCCAAAAAGTACATATCAATGTACCTTTTCTAATTTAAGTCTATTCATGGAAAGAATAATTTTATGGACAAAACATTTGATAACATACTAATAAATTACATAATAATTTAAAATTGTGAATATTTTGAAACTATTCCATAATAAAATTTCTTCTGACCACATACTATTAATGGTTCTGATAAATTGGAATAAAAATTTCATGTTGTTGAAAAAATTAGAAGAGTGTAATAAATTGTTGAAAAATAAATATAAATAGAACATATAATAATAAATGTTGATATATGGTGATATTAGTACATTTTTAATACTCATAATATTGTTTTCCAGGATGTTAAGTCACGTGAAGATCACTTTCAGATGCCTAGTAAGGGTTTCCATTTCAATTAATCTTCAATAAAGTATGCTTCAATATTAAGTTCTAGAATTCATTTGTATGGGATAACTACATTGACCATGATTTTTGGTATCAAATATTGCTTTTAAACTTGGTAAATTTAATTCCAACCACTGTCTTCCTTCTCATGGGATAAAAATAGTTCACCTCTATAATATAATAGTCTCATATAACACATTTTGATTTTTTAATTTATGATGTTTCTCCTTCCATTTGATTTTTAATTACATATGGTATACCATATTTACATCATTTTAGATATATTTTTATTCAAATATTTTTTATTTATAATCACAAATAATTATTGAAAAATATATTATATTATTAACAATTATCATTCACATATAAAATGGGTTTCCGTCTGTGTCTATAATTTCTCATCTCACCAAGGATATATTTTTTAAAATTTAAAAGCTAATAAAGTGTTATTTCATGTTAAATTCATATTCACATTCAATGTTTTTTCAAAAATATGTGTTATTATCATTTTTATGGGGTGTTATTTGAATAATTGTGGTTTAAAACTAAAAATTTCATCTCATGTACAACCATTCTAACTTAATGGTCACACATTGTCATTATTTTTATCAATTTTATGAAATTTTATTCTAATGTAAATTTTATATTACTATAAATATATCACATACATATATTCCTTATTTTTTATCATTACCATTTATATAGTTATAATTTTTTTTGTTCTAATTGAAATTTTTACAGTTATGTATCACTAAGTGAATTGAATTTTTATATTTATTATCTTTCATCATGAATCACTGCCCTCAAATGTTTATAGAAAATGAATAGTTTCCAAAAATTAAAACTCTTCTAGATAAATGATTCGGTTCTATTATGGTTTAATGAAAAAAAATTAATTTCCATCTTTAAAAAGATATATTACTTTTTTCATTATGCATCACCCATGTGATGGGGTTCTTAACATTTATTATTCTAGATACATACCATTAAATACCTATTTTTGACCTAAATTGTCAAGTGGTATGTTTCATTTTCATATATGGTCATCTAGATTTTTTATTTCCTTATTCTCTAGGTAGGAATTATGATTTAGCATTCAGTTGTTCATTAAATCAGAATTATGAAGCCCACTTCCATCATATGAGTTTGATAATACTAATGATTTTCATATAGTTAATTTCCACATTTAGTAATAATATATATTATATTATATTATGTGATTTGTGGGATTATTATTATATATATCTATAATGTTATTTTTAATGATATGCATCTCTGGAGTTGTTATTTAAGGGATTATGGAGTACTCTAAATTCATTATGGGACATTGTCTATTTTATAATGATGGTCATCATAGTGACCCTTGTATTATGTTATGATATCATATTTTCTAATGTTTCCACATATTTATAATATTAAAAACCCATTTCCATATTTCCTTTCACTGTTATTATGATCAATATATTTAGGATATCATGTTATGAATACTGACTCTCATATTTTGATTTATTTTCATATTTATTCACATACATGGCTTTTTAGTGAAACCCTTCCATTATTTATATTTATGATGATATCTTGAGTAGTTTTATAGGATCTATATATGTTTTAAAAAAATATTTGATTATTTATTAAATGAAAATGTTTTTTTGTTTAATAGGTTTTATCGTACATATAACATTACAAAAACATTAGACCTTTATATTATTTTCTTTTATATACAAGAAATTCCTCTCATCATTTGAGAAACTAAGGGTGTTTAAAAATTTGATCACTATATTGATATTGTTCGTGGCTATGTTGGGGATTTAAAAAAGTTTTCTATAATGTTCTATAATATGTTTTTATTATTTAGATATTTTTATTATGTCAATTATTTGGATTGTAACTATTCATATCCCCCAAAATCATGGGAGAAAAGTAGTACCACATGAAATTGGACAAATTTGGTCCTACATTTTTCAATTTCATTTTTCTCATAAACACATTCGATAAAAAAATTTCCTCTTTAAAATGGATGAAAACAATGATATAAATATTTCGCAATTTCATATTTTTATAAATATTACACAATAAAATTTATAGTTTCATCAACAAATGTGTAGTAAAATAAATTATATTAGGTAAATTTTTATAAGGTTATATTTTCCATATACGTCTTTGAGGTTTTCATATCTTCTTTAACATGAAAGTATATTTTACATAAATTCCACAAACAAATATTTATTACGTTATCTATGGATTACATATGTATATTTTTATAGTAAAAATTTATAAAATAGAATAATTTGTATCATTAATTATCAAAATTTTATAATTTTTTTTAAAAAATATTTTATGTACAGATTATTATTTTATTAATGAATATTTAGTAGAAGATGACGTTAAGATACACTCTAAATGTATTGTAAAAAATACAGTTTTTTCTAAATTAATTCCAAAAGTGTCTTTCCACTGATTGACATTCCGTCTTCCACTAGACACCTAATGATCCAAAAAGCAACTTTTCAAAGTCCACCATGTAATCAGTTATCCATTGTTATATTTTTTATAGGTGGCTGGCTGACTAATTTTTAATGTATTCAATTAACTCTAAATCCGTGTTTTATTCTCTCATATGACTAAAGAAGGGGGTGTCACACCCTTCACTACTCTCTTGTCACTCTTGTATTTTCCCCCAATCTGTGCTATTTATAATTTCATTCATGACATGGATTAGAGGAAGCACACCCCGATTTCCCTTATAATCTACCTTTTCTTTTTTCCCTAAAATATACTATAGATATGTTACGAATTGAATATTAATTTACATGAGATCATCATGTTATAAGAACAAATGCATGGGGATTTCATTTTTATAATGAAGCGGTGGATGAGGATATAATCAATCTCATCGAAAAGATATATATATTAATAGTTGAATTTATTTAAGGTTTTTGTCATTTTTAAAGAAAATAATGATCTAATTAGGTTCAAACACTATGATTCATTTTTATCATTATCTTGGATGTGCATTATATTGGTTTCACACCTCAATTATTATTATTTAATAAAAAAATTACATATTTACTTTTGATGATATATTTCAATTATTGTAATTCACACTAAACTGAACAATGAATAATTTACCTATTTTCAAGGAGATTAAGGTGTGATTTTGTGTGAAAGAATGAAAATATATTAATATTGTGAAATTTTAAATTTTATTATTATTTAAAAAAATATTATGTGGAATAGATTGTGTCACCAACATCACCTAACTGAAATGAATGATGATATACTAATAAAATATATTTATATTTATTAAATGTGATCATCATAAAATTATAAATTAATGATTTATATAAATAAATCTGACCTCATTATGAATTTTTCTTATAATGTAGATTAATTGGAATCAATAAGTTGCAGTCTTATTTATGGAAATTATATTTTGGAACTTTTAAAGAGAGTAAAATCACAGTTTTTTCCCTAGATAAATTCTAATATTAACTTTTACCAATATGGAATAATTGAAATTGCATAAGTGGTAAGTTAAAACTCATTTATATCACTAAAATAAATATGCCAATTTAATCATCACTCATGAATGCCCTCATTTAATATCCCACCATTAAATATTTTACAAAGTCTAGAGGGGTGTTATAAATAGAATATAAGAAAATAAAATCATATAATTACTAATGTTACAAAATTTAATTATCATTCCATTATGTTTTCTCAAATTTATATAAAAATTTAGTTATAATATAAATCCGAAAATCTTTCCACTATCATAAATGTGTTAATTAAAAACTAATAACTGAGTAAAAATCATTAAAAATAAGTAATAATTTTTTTTATTTTATGGTGGAAATTTTATTAATGTTTATTTTTATTTTTATATTGATTATGTATTTAAATGGTGTAAATTTTTCACTTTTAAACTACTATGTTAATTAAATTTTTTAGTGTGGAAAATATATTTACACACATTTTTGTAAAAATAATTCATGAAATTTCATTAAGAACAATTAATTTAATATTATAAATAATAAAACCATATTTTTCATATATAATATTAATTAATTTAAATATTAAATTGAAAAAATATATATTTTAATTTTGTAGCATAATGTTACTTATTGGATTATCCATGTAAAAAAAATAACTGTAGATAATTTTTTTGGGTTTTTTTTTGGAATTTTTGTTTTTGAATTGAATATTATGAAAATTGATTTTTATAAATACCATGATTTGTTTGATATTATAATTATATAGTAATGAAATTGATGTTTTTATATAATTATATGTAGAAATAATTTTTAATGGAGTTAAATAAATCATTTAAAAATATAATATTGTATTTAGAAACCTTTTAATTAAATTCTATGTTGTATTCCGTATTTAATTCTATTAAATAAATGTTTTTGGTCCTTATTAATTAATTGATTATTTACATGATTATTATTGGTTTTATATTCAATTTAATGACAAATAACCATATATTTTTATTACTTAATAAATAAATATCATTATTATCAATTCTCCAAATATTCATTAGTGAAAATAAGTCTTATTATGCTTAAAAAACATTTTTCAAAAAAATTATTTTGTTACATTATGGATACATATTTTAAATATAGTTATTATCACATTTATAAATGGAATTAAATAAAATAGATCTCAAATTTGGAATAAAAAAATCATTATTAGTTAATAAGATTAATTTTAATTAGGTCATAACTATATGTCACCAAGGTAACAGTTAATCACCACTCTCAAGGATAAAATGATGTTGAGGTGTTAATTGAAGTGTTAAAGAAAAAAAAATATAAAAAAACAAATCCATAAATGGTTGTATATGGTTGATCATTACCTTTTCTATCAGTAATTGTAAATTTTGGATCAACATTAATGGAATTTAATATTACTATTTATATTTAGAATATAGTTTTATAAAAAATGACACAACCCTTACTTATTGAATGAACCATTAACAAGACAAATTATCTTTTCATATAAGGCCACCTCAATTTACTCATATCTATCAAAAAATCCTAAAAAACAAAATTATCCACATATTATAGGTTCTGGCCTCATCAACATACAACCCTTTGGAAGAAAAATCAATTTAGTAAAGGATTAATCCTAAGAAGTAACATAAGATCATTTAATTACTCATTTTTATTTTTTTAATTATTCTCCATAATAAAAATATATCATATATATAAAAATATAACTAAATTTTTATTATTAGTATAATTTAATTTTTGTATGTTATGTTAAATTTATATACATTATCAATGAAGGGACATAGGTTTTTTTCGAATAGGAATTTGAGAATAAATTTTAATTTTTTCTTCTAGATTCTTATTAAGGGTAAAATATATATTTTACCATATAATATGATATAAAACATTTTTTATAACATTTTTTGTTTTATAATAGGGTTTTTATCATAGGATAATAGTTTGGTGTAATTTCAAGCTCTTTGAATTTTAGTGGAAGAAATGATATTTAATATTTAATAAATTAAATAATGATTTATTTGGGAAGGTTCTTTTAGTGATATATTTGAAATAGAGTATCAAATTGAGATTCTATATCCCTAAGATTTCATAATTTGGTTTTTTTACAGGATGGTAAATAAACACAATTTGGGTATTAGGGATGGGCTTAGCCCCCCTTTTCATTTTCTTTATATTCAGTTTTTTCTCTCCATTTGTTTTCATTATTTCCCCAAATGAAATCTCATGTATGTACCCTATGGGATCTCTATCACTATGAAATAATAGGTAAAGGAAAAATTAGGAATATTTAGAGTCTAAGAGGTACAACCATGGAGCTTGTGATGCGGAAAATTACCGTGAGACAACCATGGACCCAAAATATGGGTTTCACTTCGGTGGATTCCTCCAAAAGGTATGGATTTGTAAATTTTCCAAATATCACTATATATTTTTCATTTATATGTTTTAATCTCCTTATATTCTTTATCAGTAACACTTTATTGTTAATATTCTACATTTGGGGTGCACACTAGGGTTTTTGGGGGATTCATGGGTTTTCAGTTAAGGAAAACCTGCTTACATGGTGTATGGTTTATAAAAAACACATTGTGTGTTTATAATTTATGGGTAAGATGAATAATTTGTAATACATTACATCTATGAGTCATAATGACATTTAAAGGGACTTAATCAGGAATCCATGTATCAAGATAGGCTATTCGTGTAAAGGATCACATGCCATGTGGAATACACGACCAGAACCCATGTGAGTCACAGGTCATGTTGACATACACGACCAGAAAAAATACATTGCTCGTACATCAGAGTTATATGGAAAATATCCCCGTGTTGGATACACACCATGTACGGGTCCAACATTCCCTATACTCCCCATTTTACACTCTATGTATTGGAAGAGATGCACACCTAGGTATAGTTTCCATGGTACATATCATGTACTAGGGTACACATGTCTTTCAATCATCTCATTCCTACATTTGGAGGGGTTTTTGTATATTTACACCCATGAGTTCAAATTGGACCCATGATAAACTTATGAGTATATTTTCACATTGATCGTTATTGTATGATTCGTAACATTTTTTCAGACACTTATGTGGTCTTTCAGATCGTTTCCTGAACTGATATATTTTCACTCTAATAATTGAATCAAGTTGTATCATGAGAGTGAGAACCTTAGTATAATATAATACACGGGATAACTTGCATGAATTATTCCATTTTGTATCTTCCATTGAGGATTTCTCTCTTGGGATAAGTGACCTTCTAAACCATGAGGTTGGGAATTATTCATTCCTAAGGAAACCTTGTAGGATTACCATGTTTACATTTGGACATAGAAGACCCTAAGTAGGATGCCTCTATCTTATTACATTTAAAAAAGGATCCCCTGAGGGATTAATTTTATTATTATATAATATTTAGATACCCATTATAGATCTATTTACCTATATCTGGTTCTGATAATTCTATATAGGATTCCTCTACATATTATTCTATTGTATTGGGTCCCATTTGAAATGACCCTTCAATTGTATCGTACGTAGGATCCCATATAGGATTTCACTATTACATTCTATTCAAGGAAATTCATAATCATTATTCTATCAATACTAAACATGTTAATGTATAAAAAAAAGGGTGTAGTTTTTGGCACATGAGCCTGGAATGAGGATTTTTTCTTTCTCTTTGGGATTCCTTAGTTTGATTTCTTGGGATCTGTCTTACGATCCATATTATTGTTATATCATTTATATTGATAGTGTTACTAACTAGGATATATCTATTGAACATGTATATTTTATTATTATTTTATAGGTATTTCAATCAGTTTTTTATCAGATCCAGTTATTGGAATTGCTACTATGATATACAGGCATTACATCCAAAGTAATCATACATGAGGATGATCATACTCCAATGAGTAATAAAGACGATTCCTTTTTTTATTTGGAAAATTTGTATTGAGTATGAATATTTTATCCTTGAAATTTTGATTAAATGTGGATGATTATAGTCTCCTTAACCTATGGTTATTGGTGGATGATGTCACGCTTCTTAATGTGTAGTATATATAGTAAAATTACACTATCCTTAACCTATATATTCTACATGATCAATATGGTCTCCTCAATTAGACATGTGATGAGTATATCTTGATATTATCCTTGGGATATGGTTTATGTGTACTTATTATGTATTATATTTATAGAGCCAAATGACTCACACCTACGAGTGATGTTGGACATAACATCCTTATAAAGATCTCTAAGGGTGGAAAAGGAACCTCAACAGTGATCTTTCTTTACAAATATTATAATGGGATCACCCTTGGGGTTCATCTAATTTATAATGTCATTACCACCTATACACTAGGACCTATGTCTCATACATTCCCTTTTATTTACATGGAATGAGAGGCATGGTGTATTGATCTGTGAACTGTTATAGGATGTAAACATATAGTTCCATGTAATCCTCATATACATTGATTGGAGGTGAGTACGAGTGATACTAGGATAAGTATGTGAATCCCATTATATTGATGTAGCTTAATCAGAGACATTTTGGGAACTAGATGATGTAGATATATCTCGACTAGGATCAACGACACATAGATCGACGTAATTATACATAGATGTTGTGGGATGATTCCCAGCTCAATTCCCAATGCACAGTATGTCCACCCAACCAGGATTACATATCCATTGATCAACAACTGATGTTATTTATGTTATTTCATTAAAATTACTCAGGTATGTTATTATTTATGTATATATATATTTGTACGGTATGATACATATATTTATATATAATATAGATATCCCTGATATAATATATCACAGTTGACTGAGATTAAAAAATCCAGGTTCGACTGTGGTATCACATTATTTGATTTATTTGTATTTTTAGTTTAGTCTCATCTAGGATAAGTATATTTCATTTGCATTCACTTAGAGCAAAATATTATTTGTTGAATCGTTAGGGTGGACTACTGTAATTATTTTTTACCCTATCACTTTCACCTCAGTGTTATTGAAGAACACATGTCTACTTTTCATTTTGAGAACTATTTCATAGTGGATATGGTTGAGGCCCAAAGTAGCATTATCTATTTGAGCTACTTGTGTAGGTTCTTTTGACCATGCAAGTAATGTTCAACAATGTCTAGAGACTGGATACAAAGTATGGATTAGATTATGTATTGTATCCCTATAATTTTATTTATTGTTATTTATTTATGTATCTATATGGTTGGCCTGGTTGGTGACTAATGTTTTATGTATAATGTAGATATTCATTCTTTTTATCATTTCATTTATTATTATTGCAAGTTTTATTTAATTTTATATAAAATTTTCCACATTTATTATTTACTATTGTGTATGATATATAGTTATTTCTAATTTTTAATTATTATGATATAAGTAAATAGTCTCTCTACTATCACACACAAGGCCCCTACTTATAGTCTATAGAATCTGAAAAATTTGGAGGCATGCTTAAGGATTCATGGTAAACCTACTCAGTGAACCATATTAGTGGAATACTTTTATGGTTGTTATAAAATGGAATCAATTCTATTATTTTCCCGATATTTACTATTTGGGGTATATTTGACAATAGTATTAGGAATGTGTCAGAACCCTTAGTGGATATCAGACTTGGGTGTCTATAACACTTTTTTGGGTAAGATTATTAATATTCCAGATGATTGGGACTGTTGTTTTGATCTCTTATGTAATAGTTTTATGTGATCTTCTTCTTTTGAGATGAATATTTTATATATATGTTATGATCTATTAATGATTTATATCTCTTGGAATATCAGTAAGAGTCCATGGATGGATCATGACTATTGAAAGTAAAATGAAAGAGGTGACTAATGAATCATTTTTTTCATCTTATATTCACATAATATAGTCCTACTGGTGTTTTAACATTATTATAGATAGATGGAAAATTTTTTGACATGTCAAAAAAATGAAATGGTGTTTTCAATCTATGTATTTTTAGTGTATTTCTACACCTTTTAGAAAACAGACACACACACACACTCACTCACATATATATATATATATATATATATATTAAATTTTCATAGAAGGTAACATGGATCTATGATGATGTTGTTTGTGGTGAGGTTAGTGAATCTATCCACATTCATGGTATATTGATTGACCCACATATTCCTATATGGAATATGGTACCCTAATGTTTTACCACTTTTATGATTTTGTTTGTTTTGTAATGGTTATATATATATATATATTATGCTAAATGATATCTTGAATATACTTGTGAACTGGACCTCTAGAAAGAATTTCCTTATGGGATGCTCGGTGAGTAATGGGTCCCTTTTCTGTCATTCTATCTATTTTTACCCATTTAGGTCATTTTAATCTATAACATATTAATAATGGGTTTATATTATGGGTTAGAAACATAGACCAAGTGACCATGTTTTGATACGTGATTTGTTGGGATACATGGGATACCTAGAGACCGTTAGTTTTTTCAAATACCCTTATTGGGCAGTGTCTATTTTTCTCGAGGGAAACATACAATAGAGTGGTTTTACCTTGTTTTAAGATGAATTATAAGGTGGTTTTCTTGGTTTCCTATTGAATTTGAGATAGGGGACCGGTAGCTGCATGAGTTTTGGAATATAGGTTTGTTTATTCCTTTAGCTCTTGACAAGAACCTAGGGAACATTTGTAACATGACTGGATTTTATTTATAGGACTATTTGGGTACCTAGACCAGTTGAATAGTGTTTTCATTATTGTTGACATAGTTAGAGCATGGGTAGACTCTCATTACATAATGACATTAGGTTATAGGAATTCATGGAATATATCATGGAACATGTCAGGTGTTTGTTCATTAAGAGGAATTCCTTGGGCTCTTTTTAATTCATGAAACTAATTTAAAATGTAACTTTGTCATCACAACATTTTATTGGATAAATATTTGGTTCATGAGATGGTTGATAATGGTGAAGACTTTTTTATTTATATACCATATAAATATTTAATCGGCGAGTGGTCAGGTACCTGCCAAGGACTAATGGTTTCAAGAATTTCGGAGGAATATTTACCAAGGTTTGCTGGATTAAATGATTAGTGTTCCCCCATAAAATAGGGGACATCAATATGAATCAGGTTCAATGAAATTGTGGACCCATGGATTGGCCTGGACACACATGATCTATTTGTGTGGTGTCCGGTGTTGGTTAATGAAAATTATATCATGTTTTTAGGGCTCCTCAAGGAGATATGTACATGTATTTCGATGGAAACATAGTGTACTCCTAGTAAGAGATTATTATGATCTAACATGACATTGTGATGAGTACTCTATGAGAGAATCATACCTATACTAATCTTTTATTCCTTTTAAATGTCTTCCATAGTTGGATAATGGATCCAATTGATTTTTCACACAAGTAGTGTTAGATGTTATTTCATATGGTGGAGTCTGCAATATTTTTCATTTGAATCTATTGACCCTCATTTTCAATTGAATTTAAACATTTCTCAAGGGAGGTTGAGCTTAATTATTTGTGTGAGATAAAATTTATTGTATTCCTACGGCTGGGAGTACCATATTGGTCGTATTTAAACATCAATATTGTAGGAGATATTGGTGGATTTTATTATGACGATAGTTGAAAATTTGGGATATATATTTTTTAGATGTTTAGGATGAATTCATGGCTATATGTTTCACAACTAGAATTCTCAGGTATGATAATTTTTTTGATGGTAATATTTCAATAAATCATATTTCTTGGAAATGAAATTTTATGTAGATATTAGAAATTATTATTCTATATTCTTAAAATAATTAAAATAGATATTTTACACAATCCAGTGATCTGATATTATTTTTATGACCACACTGTTGGTCTCAAAACAGTGTTATTACCCTAGTATAATATTTTATTGGAATTCCGATCCATTTACGTTTAAGTGGAAGAATTGATACTAAATATTTTAAAAATAGTTAATACTAATTTACTCATGTGGGTTCAATCATAGATATATTTATAATGGAGAGTTTTATTGAGAATGTGTATCTATTTTTAGGGTGGAATGTGCATTTTCCCTAGGCATGGAATAAAAAAAACTTGGTAATCGGGGTTGGGCTGAGTCCCCCTTTTTCATTCTCTATTATTATTCCCCCTTTTTATTTTATTCTTATGTTTTCATTCATTCCCCCATTTAGATTATCCTATATTCCCACATGGCCTCTCCCTCACTTCAACCTAACAGGGAAATATAGAGGTAGATATAGGGAGGGTTGGTGGGAAAGTGGTGCCACCATGGAGATCAGGACACACCAACTTGTTTTGTGACAACCATGGACCATATAAAATTGGGGAAGCATTGACCTATTCCACGAAAATGAAATATTTTTTAAATTTTCACTATATATCGCCATATATTTATTATATTATGTTTTAAGATCATTTAATTTTTTATTAGCCCCCTTGAGGGAGAATATTCAACTTTTGGGGTTTAAACAGGGGTTTTGAGTAGATACAAGGGTTTTCCATTTGGTTAAACCAGTGTACATGGAATGTGGATCATAGAACCCAGGCCACATGCTCTTAATTTTTTGTGTAAAAACTATGTATGGGTCCTACATGCTGTCAATAGGGACTTGGCCATGTAGTGGAGTTCGTGGACCGACTACTCATATAAAGTTGAATGTGTTGTGTGGAGTACACTACTAGACCCCATGTGAGTCACATGCCATGAAGATGAAAATGACAATGGAGTATACATGGATGGGCCGTGTGAGGTACATGGGAAGGCAACCCATGTAGGGTACAAACCATGTACAGGGCCAACACTTCATGTACTAGGGCCTTTACACACCATGTACTAGATAGGGTATATATCCAAGTGGAGTTTTGAGGGTACACATTGTGTACGAGGGTATAATCACCATGTACTCCTCCTTTTCCACCATTTTGGGGGTTTTCATATATTTGTGACCATGTGTTTTAATTTGACCCATTATTAATCAATTATTGGAATCATTTAGATTAAACCGTTATGGTTTGAACTGTGAGGAATTTTGAGGACACCAACATGGTGTTTTAGAATTTTTATTTAATGAGGATGTTCTTCCTCCACTAATTGTGTAAAGACCTAGAAATTTTGATGGATTTTTTTTAAATTCTTTGTAATTTTATAAGTCTGTGGCTTCTGACGGTGCCTGATTCCGAGGCCCGGTGTGCCCGAAATCCATTTATGAAGTATTGTTCAGGTATATTCAGTAAATGTACGTGTGGGTTTTTCAATATTTTGAACAGATGCTTGGAATTGAAATCTAAGGACACCGATGGACTAGCAGCACTGGTATTCACTTAAAGGGACCTTTACCGCAGTTGCGTTTTATGTGGGTTGAGATTTAATTTTTGGGGAAATTGGAAATAGTTCAATAAAATTGTTAGAACAATTTTATATATCTATGGAAGTTATTTACTCCAATGGGATGTTATTGGTCAGTTCCACACCCACCCAACTTCCCATGTGTGGATATTTGAGATGTGGGGCCTACACGAGCCCCAACCTTAAATTTCCCATAACTCTCTTCAACCCCCCCCCAATTAACTCATCTTCCTTTATTGTGACAACCCCCCATTAATTACAAGAACTCTTCCTCTCCCACTGTCTCTCTCATTAATTTTGACAACTCCCCATTTATTATGGTGGAGTATCTCCACCTCCCTCATATGCCAAATCTTCTAATTAATGGGTTGAGCTACTCAATTAAATAATTATATGTTGTGTCGTGAATCCTTTTGAAAATTTTTGAATTGCATGGCACAAATATAAATATAGAGACTCTATTGTTTATTTTGAGGCTTGGCTATTATTTAGAAAGGCATGGGAGAATACATAATTCTTCCATCAAATAATAACGACTCTGACAGAGAAAACAAAGTAACCGACGACGTGCCTTATCTTCCTCTTCCTACGCATCAAGGGAAGAGACACCGCTTTGGGGAACGTAGCCAATGACGACAGATCTTCCTCAGACATCAAAAAAATTGACACCGTTCCTCCATGATGCTATTCTATCGTGACACTTGCCGCTTTCCACAGCTCGACATCATGAAACTTCATAATCGAGGTTGGGGATTATTTTTTTATAATTCTATTTATGAAAATTATACACTCATAGATGGGCGATTAATTATTGTGTGTTTATTTAAACCACTAATGTTATGGGTACGGGCTAACAAATAAGTCTGAACCCACCGCCAACTTGTTCGTGTTGCACGAAATGTTTGGCGATGGCTGAATGGAAAGGAAACGTTGTTTTGAGGATGATGCAGTGAAGAGCGTGACCCGAGAAGGCCGTAGGTGCAGACAGAAGCTAAAACAGACCACCAGACCGACTCCGGTGGCCTGTGGAATCTCATGAAGGCGCGACGGAGCCCTAGTGCACCGTCGGCAGGAATCTCCCATGGCTCCAGCTGAGTCTGTGTGGAGAAGATCCCGCCCGCGTAGGATCTGGAGTTACGAGGCGGCGCCAGCCTGGCGCCGCAATATCGCGACCCCCCCCCCCCCCCGCTTGGCTGGCCTGGCCACACCGTGGCTGGCTGCGTGCTGGACCGCACCCTATGGGGCCAGACCCGGACCCGGTTTGGGTCGCCCAACATGGGTTAGGTTGGGTCGGACCAGGCCAATACCCCCCTATTTTAGACTATTTTCGGTTAATTTCTCATAACATGTGCTAGAACCACCGATCGATGTACTGTCATTTTTGTAGGAATCCTTGGATCGAGATGGTCATTACGGTATATTACACTCAAGGTTTTGGAAATGTTTGTGTACCTCCGAGTTGGTTCAATCCCAAAACCTACTGAGCCCTCATAGTGGAAAAATTTATAACATAAGGACCAAACGTCCGATTGACATACCGTTAACTACGTTGGATTAATTTTGATGAAACTGTTCTTTTGGAATACTCCACATGATTTTTGGATGCAGTTGGTGTACGGTCGGGTTGGTTATAGCTTAAAAACCAACCTGGCCCCTAGAACGGAAAAGCCAATAACTCTCAGACCAGACGTCCTTTTGACAAACCATCAGCGTTGTTGGTAATCTCATTGAGAAAAGGTAATTTTGTGTACACTCCAGGGGATTTTGGGGTATTTTTGAGATACGGTCGGGTTGGTTCCTACACAAAACCAAACGGGCCCCTGGAACAGAAATGCTAATAACTCACAGACCAGGCGTCCTATTGACGCGATGTCTGTTGCATTGAGACCCATATGATGAGGCGGTCCTTTGAGATACATCATCATGAGATTACGTGACACGTGGAATTATCAACCAGTAGCTCCTGGAGCGGACCCTTCCGGATACGAGCGTATGAAGTATAGAGACCCTGTAAGTGGATGAGACCTAATGACTGCTTGTCAATTAATTTCATGGTGGCTTGACTACCCCAGAATGGATCACTACTATGTTTTGGAGTAAGACCCGTAGTGGAGGAGCACTACTATGTTGGGGAGGAAGACCCGCGGTACTCGACAGGAGGTGTACCTCTATAGGCTATTAGGGGGAACACTACTGTGTTGGGGCGACAATCCCTTACTGGGGAGCACTACTATGTTGGGGTGGCAGACCTGCGGTACTCGACAGGAGGAGTACCTCAGCAGTCTAGGTTAGTGAGTAGCACCTCGGAGTCGGGATAGGACTATTGTACTCGATAGAGGAGGAGTTATCTACCAGCCGTCATTTTGACATCGTGAATTAAAATCCTGGTTTGAGATGAGTTAATGACCTTTGTGTTTTCCTCATGATTGTGATGGGTTACTTGATAACATATGTATATGTATGGGCATATACCTAAGTAAAGGTTATCTATTGAGATCTTTATTTTTGGATTATCCTTGTTAGATTTTGTGAGACCTTGAGGGTCTTGGGGTCCCTACTGAGTATCGTTATACTCAACTCTGCACGAGCTATGCTCGCACCTCATTGTGTTGGATGCAGATGATGGACAACACTGACTGAGGTAGAGTGTACGAGTAATAGATGGTACCCACAGGTGGACACTCGGTGTGACGTCACACAGAGGGGACCTATAGACACGAAGTACTGAGGAGGACATCTGTACATACCCTTTAGGTAGGAACCCAGAGGACGATCTAGGAGCTGCTTCAACATTCAGTTGTTGCCATTTCAGTTGTAATTTTCTTTCATTTATAGCTGTACCTTTTTGTTGGGCTTGTATTTTTGGCCCCTTGGTACTTTTAGAACACATGTTATACTACATTACTTAGTGTTTGATTTTTCTTGTTCTCTGGTTTTGTGAGTTTATGTTTAATAAATGAAATCCCTTCCCAGTTATAGAGATTTATGCCATTGGTTCTAGTCGCCAGCCCCTGGCCTATGGAAGGCAGGCTTGGGGTAGTTACGACACAGGCCCTAAGGGACGGGTCATGAAAAATTGGTATCAGAGGAGTCGGTTCTACCGCAGATATCAGGACTCTGATAATTTCTTCTTTGTAAAGAAATAGTGTTAAGAGTATGTAGTGTAGTTATCAGTCCAGGACGTCCAGTGTTGGTGCGGCGGCAGACGTATCCATACACCTGGACCCTGACTTATGATTTCTGACAGAGTGCAAGAAAACATTTTTTTCATGTGTTTTCAAAAGTTTTTCTTCATGTCAGCTCAAACCAGGTCAGTTCATCAGGTATCGACATTTGACTATGTCACATATGTTACATTCAGGATGTCTTCACCCTGTCAGTTAGTGTGGGTTCCGAGTAGAGATCATGATGGTAGACCACCGAGCAGCGAGGCCATGGTACGGGGCCGTCTTCCAATTTAGGTACCAATAGAGTGTGCACGCCACTTTAGCTTGTTGCACAAGTTCCAGTGACAAAGGCCTCCGAGGTTTCGAGGCGAGTCAGATTTTCCAAAAGATGTGTACTGGCAAGAGTTTGTAGAACAAGCCTTCCACATAGCTGGGACAGCCACTGACTTCATGGTGTACCTAGATTTTAGTCACTTTTAGGGAGCATCAAAGAGGTTGTGGTGCCAGATGCTCTAGTTTTTCGACGAGATGACCTTCACCAGGGGAAACATCAATGGATTTTTCATGGTATAGTTTATTCCAGTGACTCTACACTCATTGAATTCTCAGGAGCTACGACCCTTTCTTTAGGTATTTCCATCAGTAGCCGAGTCTTCTGTATGTAGTAGACAGATAACATAGGGGCATGAGCAGGTTAGACCTACTGACAGAAAATCCCAAGATATGGCAACAGGCATGCGGGGCACCAGTCGCCGAGGAAGACCTGAATTGATAATGGTCTGTTATTTTTGTAGGGAATGAGGTCACATAGCACGTGATTGTTTGACTAACCGCATAGTTGATCTTCAGGCAATGGAAGATCCACTGAGATAGAAGCAACGACAGGAGCATGAGTATAAGCTGAGCGGCAGAGAAGGTAGTGTAGTAGTTCGTTCAGCGGATGGTTGTCAGAGTCATCAAGCACTACCACTCCCACCCGAGGTAGTTCACCTCGAGCTACAGAAGCAGGTGGACAGGAGTGGGACTAGTTCAAAGCATATAGGCCTTTATTCATGATGTATCTTGATTTGTTATTATCTTTGTTGTGGTTGCATTGTGTCTTTGTACTTCGAGCTGTAAGAATAAAATACACTGGTCCTTGTTACGTTTTAATACCATTTTTTGTGTGTTTAATACTAAGAGGTTCCAGTTAAAACCATTGACTTGACCCTCACATTCGAGATTCCTACTGGAGAAGACTATGTGGCCACACACTGATGCCGACAGTGTGACTTGACCCTTGCAGGCGAGAGCAACGGTTCGATCTCTTGGTAGTAGCGTCGAGGTCTTAAGACATCATCCATGGCATGAAATAGTACTGTTCATGCCAGGATGGACTGTATTACACAATGGGTGTGGTTCATCCATGGGATGAGACCAGATTTCTATTTTCGACAAAGTAGAAATCTTAGCATCTCTTACATATTGTAGGCGAAGAAGGATGAACGTAGACCGACTTACCATGTCGGAAAACTTCCTACCGACCAGAGGTGGTATGAGCTACAACAAAGAAGGTCCGGATCATCCATGAGTGGATAAAGACTGCACAGAGTAGGCAGAAATCCTATGCTGGTAGGAGACGGGGACCCCTGGAGTTCGAGGATGGCGACCATGTCATCCTACGGGTCTCACCTCGACAAGGTATACAGAGTTTTGGCCAAGGTTGCAAGTTATATACACATTTTTCATACCATTAAAGGTCCTTAACAGGATAGCCGAAGTAGCCTACCACTTGTATTTCCCACCATAGTTGCACCAGGTGCACGACGTCTTCCACGTATCTCAATTGAGAAGATACGTGCACGAACCATCCCCCATCATCGACCACGAGAGCTAGATATCGATGACGGCTTGACTTTCATAGTGGTTCCAGTAGTGAATGAGAATCTACTGGAGCGGGTCCTATGAGGATGGTAGATTCCTCTGGTGCGCATTCACTGGTAGCAAGAGAACCTCTGGGAGAGCACATGTGAGCGGGAGACTCAGATGTGTGCTCAGTACCACTTTTTTTCTCTTGTGTGTGTTGTAGCATTATGAGGCCCTAAATCTCTAAGGTGGGATTAATGTAAAGACTCATAAATTTCAAGGATTCTTTTTGTTAATTTCATTTGAATTTTACGAGTCTGCCTCTTCTGATGGCGCGTGATTCCGAGGACCGGTGTGCTCGAAATAAATTTTTGAAATTTTGTTCTGGTAAGTTCAGTAAACGTACGTGTGGGTTTTTCTATATTTTCAACAGATGCTCTGAATTGAAATATGAGGACACCGATGGAATCACAGCACCGGTATTCACTTAAGGGGACCTTTACCGCAGTTTCATTTTATGTGGGTTGAGAGTAAACTTTTGTGGAAATTGGAAATAGTTAAATAAAATTGTTAGAACAATTTTATATATCTATGGAAGTTATTTCCTCCCATGGGAAGTTATTTGTGGGTCCCACACCAACCCAACATCCCAGGTGTGGTTTTTTGAGAGGTGGGACCCACACGAGCCCCAACCTTTCATCTCCCAAAACTCTCATCATACCCCCCCAATTAATAACTCTTCTTTTATTATGATAACCCCCCCATTAATTATATGAAATCTTCCTCTCCCTCTCTCTCTATCACTTTAATTTTGACAACTCCCCATTTATTATGATGGAGTCTCTCTACCTACCACCTATGCAATCTCTTTTAATTAATGGGTCGACCTAATCAATTAAATAATTATGCGTGGTGTCATGAATCATTTTGAAATATTTTTAATTCCATAGGACCAATATAATTATAGAGAGCCTATTGTTTCTTTTATGGCATGGCTATTATTTGGAAAGGCTTGGGAGAATCCACCGTTCTTCCTTCAATGATGATCGACTCCGACGGAGAATGTGAAGTCACTGACGACATGCCTTATCTTCCTCTTCCTCTGCATCAAGGGAGGAGACATCGTTGTGGGGAACGTCACCGATGACGACGAATCTTCCTCTGAGGTCAACGGAATCGACACCATTCTTCCACGATGCTTTCCGCTTTCTGTAGATCGATGACGTTCAAATTCATAATAGAGGTAGAGGATTGTTTTTTTATATTTATATATATGATAATTATACCATAAATGCTGGGTGATTAATTGTTGCATGTTCATTTAAACCACTAACGTGGTGGATATGGGATAACGAGCAAGTCCAAACCCACTGCCAACTTGTTTGTGTTGCGCGGAATATTTGGCGACGGATGAACGGAAGGTAAACATTGTTCTGAGGCTGACTCAGTGAAGAGTGCGACCTTAGAAGGCTGTATGTGCAAAAAAAGCTAAAACGGTCCACCAGATCGTCTCCGGTGGCCCACGTAATCTTGTGTTACATATGAGATTCCATTTGATTAAACATTTATGTGTATGTGGTAGAGTCCAATAACAATAAAAAACTAATAATTCTTGGTTCCCCTGTTAATTTGTATCCAATTGGGTTAGTAACATAAATTTTTATTAACAATGTTTATTTATGTAATTTATTATAAGTTATATGGGAAGATAAATTTCTAAAGACATAAAATCTTGTAATAATGAATTATTGATGGAACCTAGGAGAACAATAATTAGTACAATATCCACAAAACTGATAATTGAAGCATGTAATAGTAAAAACATACCCTTTGGAACTTTTATCAATTGGGGTCTTGAATATCTTGGTGATATGATGATTATAGTTAAAAATAGACACAATTTATTTGGTTTTAGCATTGCTATATCTTATTATATTTTTTCATTTCAATGAACATTGGTAGATATTTTATTTTTTAAATTTTAAATATCTATTTTCAAACAATAATTTTCCATAAAAATATTATAAAGACCATCACAAAAACTATCTTTATTAGATTAATAATAGTTTTTAAAAAAATTACTTTCCTTTTCAATCTTACTAATATTATTTTTCATTATATATATTTTCACAATTTTATTTTAAAACTCAAGAATATATTTTTTCAAAATTTCAATTTCTATAATAAGAATTATTTTTATTTATAAACCATATTCTTAATTATAGAAATATTTTCATATTTTTTCAGAAATATTTTAAATTTCAGGTTTAATTTCATCACAAAATTCACATAATTCATCAATTTTTTAATTATGTCAATACAAACAAGTAGAATATTCAAAATTAGAATCAAAATTAATGGAATTTTAGAAATTATTATATATTTTCATGAATCATTATATATAAGGAATTTACATGTCATAAATAGGATATGTTACTTGAGGATACATTCTCATTAGGGAAAGGATCCATATTCTTCCCTGGAGTTTGATTCGTCGGTGCATCTATAACATTATAATCATGTTTAAATTCCTTATTTCACTTCATTTCATTACAATATTTTTTAACATTGGGATCTCATATCTGATATGGAAAGGATTCCTACTTTCATAAAAAATAATATTGTATTTATCGTCATTGCCTTCTATTTTGAAATATTTCTTATATCTCTTTATTTTCCATTCATCCATTTTGGTAATATAAATTTCCATTTGTAGTTCTAAAATTATTTAGGAAACATGAGATAAATTAATTTTTATTTCTTGACATAGTTCGATCAGAGTTATCATTGATAGGAATTATAGTCAAATATTATAATTTAAATAATACTCAATTTATCTCTTTAGGTGAATAAGAATCATTTCTATTCAATATAATTTTTATTGTTATAGAGGTCTAATCAACTCATATAAGAGATATTTTATAAAATAATTTCACTATTAAATGTTCAATTTTTTTTCATGCATCCTTGTCATTAATTCATGTAGAATCTTTTCAATAAGTACTTCATTATTCATAATTTTATCAAGTCTGATCATGTTGTTAACAATATTTGTGAATCTTTCAAACATATCATTCAAAAATTCATGTTTAGTCATTATATATTTTTTATATCAATCCCTGTAAATGTAAAAAAAATTCCCTTTATTTGATTTGTTCTTTAGTGAGTAAATTTTAATGTCCTAAAATTTTTGGAAGATGTATTATAGGAGGATATAATACTATATGCACTACTACAAAGAGATCAATAATGCTAATTCATGACTTTTTTAATTAAAATATATTTCTATGAACTATTGAAAATTAAGTTTTCATGTCTTATATAAATTATTTTAGAAGTTATATCCATGATATTCATATATTCAATACTTTTATTTTTTTACAATATCATTATTATATAATTCCAATATCCAAAATCACTTATATTATCATTAGCTAGTCTCGAATGATTCAGGAATTTAATATCATGAATTTCCATCACTGAAAATGATTTTTATTTACACTTATTTGTACTAAGATTCATGTTAGATGAATTAATAAAATAAATATTAAATCTTTTAAAACAATGATTTCAATATAAAAATATAATTCCAATTGAAATTAGAAATAAAAAGAAAATATATTGTAATCTAAGTATTCTAATATGGAAACCTTTAGATACAAATTATTGGTATCTATAAAGATAATAACGGAGATATGTTATCCTTAAGTTGTTTCCCTATAAATTTAAATTGTAGGGTTGAATGAATTGATAGAATAATGATTATGTGAGGTGTGATAAATAGAAATTTTTTTAAATTTTCAATGTTATTAAAAAAAAATTGGACAATATTTGGTTAAATGTTTTTTAAATAATTCCTTATTAAATGAATAATAAAAGTGGATATCTGAATAGTGTATAAAAATAGTAGATATTAAAGAATGGATTATTTATATTAGTTATTATCTAAATTATCCTAATAAAAACTTCAAACCCTAAATGATGGAGTATGGACCCCACCATTAAATAGATACTAAATTCTAAAGTAGAACATTATAAACCCAAATATTTATATAAGATAAACCAAAAACCATGAATTTTTTAGGAGTGCCAAGCATAAAATCAAACACAACTATTTAATGGAGGATATAGAAACCCATTATTTTTATTAGGTAACATCAAAAACCAATGTTAAATAAATTTTTAAGTTAGAAATAACCTAGTAATACCTTTAATAGGTATTATAACCTATATAATAAAGGATTTATGTATTGACTTCTACCGAGATATAAATTAAAGAACATGTATTATAAATTGATTGAAGAAGTAAAATTACTAATGAAGAAATTATTAACACATTCCCTTCGGAATTATATCAAAAATATACTTAGGGGATTCTATCATATGTATACTAAACTATTCAATGTGTTACAAATTTGAATAATATATTTTCCTCCCATGAGAGTATGTCACAAAGGACGTAAACATGTGATCAATGGATTAATCTATAGACATAAGAGTAATAATGTATGTGATCATATGTATATATACAATGATGTATATGAAAGGCTTGAAGTCAGTTTTAAAATAAAATTAACTCAACATATCCAAAGGAGGTTTGTGTATTAAAAATCAAAAATGATAATATAGTGTTATTAAAAAGATATAGATCTGGGAGAAATTATGATTGTATATTAATCTCTCAAATCATGAATAGAACTTAATGTAATATAGAATAGCTCTTATAATTTTTAATTAATCCATTAGATAATTTAAACTGTCTATGTTATAATATTACAATCAAGTCCCATTAAATCATATGTCTTTGTTGGAAATTCAAAATCTAAAAACATTATATTGAAATAAGTGGTTAGTTTTTGGAGAATTTAAAAAATTAATAATACCACTTTAATGGTATTGATTTTTTTTAATGAGGTTAATTTTAAATAATACTAATTTATAAAAATATAATTAATGAAAAAATTAAATATTAAATGTGGATATTTTTTTTCAAGATAAATGTTTTAGGAATTAAAATACAACACCCTTTGATATTCAAAATAACATTTCTAAAACATTATAAAACACTTAAAATTAGTTATAATTAATAGTTTTAAATTTATAATATTATTTAAATAATTTGAAATTATAAAATCAACATGTAAAAATTCTTAATTAGAAACAGTAGTTAAAATAGAGAATATTTTTATATTTTATAAAAACATATAAAAATTCTATGAAATTATTTAGAAAATTATTATAATGGATTTTCACGTATGTTTATTTATATATGTAAATTAATTTAACACATATGGAATTCATGTAGGTGAATTGGAATCTTTGGTTCACATAAGAAAATAGGTATAGCTGAATCATGTAACCAAATCAATGTTCGGGATTCATGTATTTGAATTTATGAAATATGTAAACAGATTGAATTCTCAAATATGAGAGGTAAAAAATCATGTATAAAAGTAAAATAAACATTCTATAATGTAGAATTAAAATTATAAAACTTCATTATATATGTAAATAATAAATTATAAACTTAATATATACCACCATAGGATTTTGTGAAATATTTTTTTTTTCAAAATAATATAATTTTTTTTGATATTTTTCAATTCACACAATACCAAATATTGTTTTTTTATATTAAAAAGCATTTATATTGTATTGAAAATAATAAAATAGTATATTAGAATTTGTACATGGAAAAAATATGATTGTCTTGTTGTACACACAATGTCGACTTCCACTGCTAGCTTTTGTAGCATAATATGACAAGATCTTACTGAACAAAAATATATTATTAATGATATTTTTAAAATATTTTTATAGATTCCACCAATCCATTAGAATTAAATTTATGAATATGATTAACTAAAATGTGAAATTATTATTTACACATGTATATAAAATGAATCCCTTAGTTATCAATTATTATAATTAAATGTAATAACTATTTAAAAAAATAAAGAAATAAAATTTATATGAAACTATTCCCCTGTGTACAAAAACAATTTTATCTAAATAAATCTAAAAAAGTATTTTTTTTTAATAAAATTTATTTTTAAATTATTATATAAATATTTACGAATCATATCCGACACATTTGATAGGTATATGATAATAACAAATCCAATTTTGTGAATAAAAATATATAATTTTCTAAAAAGTAATTTCAAATCCTTTCAAAGGATAACCCATATAAAATAGAGTTTTAAGGATATTTATTGATATTATATCTCAAAACAAACATTATATTTGAAAAAGGGACATAAAATTTAGGTTATTGTTAATTTGATTTATTTTTCTGTAAATTTTTTTTGGTGAATAATGACAAAAACTGGATTTTAATTTGGAACTGATTTTTTATCAAATTTATTTATAAGGATAACATATATTTATAATATGTTTTAAAGATGAATCCAATCCATTTTACATTATTTAATTGAATTTTTTTTCATCTTTTTCAATTTAAATTTTATGATAGATATATATAGTTACCATGCTTTTGATGATTTTAACATTCAAAACCCGCTTTGTCCTCATGTCTATAGGATTGAATTTTAATTAAATTCTACCAATTATATGATTATAATTATTGGAAAAATGGATTAATTATTTTGAATTACCATTATATAAATTCTCATATATTTTCAATATATTTTCTGACAAAATAATTAGTGAAAGTAATAAAAAATAATTACAATGATTAAGAGGCAAATTAGCATAACAATGGACTAAATCATATATTTAAGAAAAAAATGACCTATAAAATCTTACAGAAGAAAATTTATGTAATTATATTGACCCTATACTCTATTTAATATAATGTTATCAGTTATGGGATCCACTTTTATATTGGAAACTTTCTGTGTAATTACCATTTAAAAAGTTTACATGAATGACACTCCTCCTCCACACCAAAAAATTGAATTAACCCCTCCAAATTTTCTCATCTCAAAAGTAATATTTTTCTAAAACATATACTCAAATTACATACCAATATTCCAGTATTCCTTATTTAATACACCATTTTCTCATAAATCTAAAAAATGAATTCCGTTTGTGAAAAAAAGGGGTTTCTCGAAGAAGAGTTAATATCCTACATCATGAACCATTATTGGGTTTTATTTCTACACCACCTCAATTAATCTTAATATATACTTATATAAAAACATAATTATAAAAAATATACTATTATTTTTTATTCTATGGGTTTTATCCAAACTTTTACATAGTTCAATATAATGGGTAATGAACATACCGTTCTTATATATAGTGAATTAATGCCACATGAAATGATGTTGTTCATTTTTTCCTTAACCACATATAATGGTTGTGAATTAGTATGTAAAATTAATTTTTATAATTAATATATAATTTTTGTTGTGTATTTATTATATTTTAATTAAAAATAATGCATCACTTCATTCTTTATATTTTTTGTAAGTATGATAATTTCGTTTCGTGAATTATGGACTTCTACAATTTCAAAATGATTGGATTCATACAAAACGTACATGTAGTGAATTTAGAATGTTTTTAGTGAAATTTTATGATAAATATTAGATAATAATTCTAATATTATTATAATAAATATTCATATATTTTATTTACTTCAATTATTTTCAATACGATAAGAAAAATGGAAATAATGTTTATGTGTACATACGACCTATCATCTCCATAAACTATGTATTCTATTTCAAAAATCAATCATATATATATTATAATTAATAAATATAAACTATATATATTTATATTTTAACCACAATTTTCATTATATAAATGCTAAAATCATGATCTATATAAGAGGATCAAGAACTACAAGCCAAAACATATACTATAATGAAAGAAAATATTACCCAAATCATAACATTAACGTGTTGTTGTTAATAAATGGGTTTTACAAAGTAATAAAAAATAATATTTGTTATTGGTTATAAATATATGGTTTTATGTTATATGTATAACAAAATAATATTTATAATTCCATAATATTGAATGTGTTTAAATAAAGTCAAGACATATGGTGTTGTTTTCTCATTTAACTTTTTATATCCATGAGATACATTCTTATTCACTACTAATTTATATTGTTGTGGTTTATATACCTCTAATTAATGTATTATATTATTTATGGATATTTAAATATCAATTTTTAATCTATCATTCATGGGTTTTTTGGTTAAAATGTTACTAAATCTGTAAAGTACTTTTAATCTCATGTTTTTTTCATTGAAATACATTCAATGTTATCCACCAATATTTCTCTATGGGGTCTATATAATGCTCTTTCAAATTAAATATCATGAATATATTTATTTCATGATATTTTATTCTACATGTAACATTATTTTTTCCTATAATTTAAGTGCCAATGATTCCAATGTGGTTATATATTATTGCTACAATCTCATCATTTCTCGAGATTATTTATATGTATACATCCATTTCAAAAATATTATTATCCATATCCTAGTAAAAGTCATCAATTTTGTTATCCTCTAGTTGTAACATCCCAGGTAAATAAAGAATAAATAATTTTCATATTTATTAATATTTACGAATTAAATATTAATTTTTTTAAAGGGGTTGCTATGTTCGATAGCGTACCCGATACGCAATGATGAGTTTCATTGAAACTTACGTAGCACACTAGTAATAAAATAATATTATTTTAAATGTTAGTTAACAAGTAGCCATTGTACTGGCGGGAATGGATAGAAATAACTAAAATATGATTAGATATGTTTTTAAATGTTTATACATTTACCCAATAAAAGATAAAGTCTTAAAATACGGAAAGAGTTCAATTTTAGGGCATATATAATCTAATTTTCACTAAAGGTTCACTTATCACCTTTTAATGGTGAACCGTCATTAAATATAGTTTTGATCACTCTTATACTTTATTTTGGACCAAATATAACTCTTCTTTAGAATCAGGACATCAAAATTTACTTTGTGTAAATTTTTGGTACCTTTCTGATAAAGTTCATTTTTTTATGAATAGTGTAAAATGTTGTATTTTAATTAAAAAACTCTTTTTAATATAAATTATTTATATGATTAGATTATTATTTTAATTGGTTTTAAAGTGAAATTATAAAATATTTTTACCATTAAATCCAATTGTGGTCGTTGGAATTAATTTCACTTTGAAATCAGACTTAAACTAGTGTCAATCTTTTGATACTTATTGTTTCATAAAAACACTCTATTTGCTCTGACAGCGGGAATTAATTATTAAATTAGTTAATGTGACTTATAAGTTTTGAATATTGTAAAATGGACTTCATTTTTGAATTCGGAATATCAAATATAGCTTAGGGTGAATTTTTGGTAATTTTCTGAAAAACATCCATTTTTTATGAATAGTGAAACCACTAAGTGGTAATCAAGCAAACTGATTTTTCAGTTAAAAGAAAGTTTACCACTAATGTGTATTGAATTTTGAAAATCTGACATATATGGTTGTCATTAAGAATTAAAATGTGGTTCAATGAGATTAAAATAATTTTTTGGTGAATAGTAATTTTTTTTCATTAATCGCGATTAGAGGTAATTAGTGTAGTTTAAGGTAAAAATGGTATTATAAGAATGTGAAAACACCATGAAACTTGTCCTACACCTATTGGGTGAGTTATCGCCGACCAAGAAAATCCATGGGCCAACTTGGGGACCCCATGGAGCCACTTTAGTTGGAAAATGACATTAATATATTTTTATTTAATGTTAAAGTGAAAATGACACTAACATAAATTGTTTTCCTAAAATAATTTTTAATTGGGGATATACAAGTCCAAATTTTGATTATAAATAGTAATTGGAAAGCTAAAAAGATTTCCTACATCATAGTATTTGTTTTATAATTTTTAGACATTAAATAACTTAAATTATATATGACATAATAATGATGCAACGATGACATCATTATTTGACGATTTAAATAAAATGGAAAGATAATGAAAAATATAAAACCTACACATGGCCAAAACCAATTGGATGAGTGGATTTCGAACCCTTATCACCTTATCCAAGAATTATTTCGATGTGGGACCTTTTAAAACCGAATCACATTTTCAAATAAAGTAATATTTCTTTACTTTCCAAAAGTGCCCCTCCTCTCCTCTTATAAAAGGCCCCCACCTCTACCCCATTTCACACACTTCTCAAGCCATTGGCTCGGCCAACCCCTGCCCAATTACTCTCTCCACGTACCTCTCCTCATCCGAGAGGATTCCCTTTGGGCAGAATCCTTTCAAAGGAAGCCTTTAGGCTCAAATCAAAAGGGAGTTACACTTTTAAAGGTAATTCATTCTCTCTTGTTCATTTGTTTTATTTTGCTTCTCCAACCCTCTAAACTCTTTTTATTTACTTCTTTTGTAACAACACAAGTATCTTAAATATACTAGGATGTTGTTATAATATTTATTTGAGCTACACTCTCACACAACTACATCAAATGGTTAAATAACATACGGTTTCTGTGGATGGCGAAATTCTGCCTCCCGAAACGATGATTGTTCAATACTCATTTAACACCTTCAATGGTGGCCATTATGATGTCACTATTTTTATATATGATATATAATATGTTTATGTTTTCTTTAATCTTCTGTATTTTTCATTTTTGGCATACCTTTATGGTTTCCATTATGGGTAAACACGATATCTTCATTTAAGGAAGTGCGGACTACCGCCCCCTCAAAGTGATGTGATTCGTTAATGCCATATGTGGGACGTGTAAAGGATGGATTTAAAGTTATTATATATGATTTTATACTGTAATTATAATATACCTCTATATAATTATTATTTCTTTCCATTAAAGTATGAGATAGAAATGAAAGTAGCGTTCATGCGTACGTACGGCTTACCGTCTCCATGAACGGTGCATTTCATTTCTTATCCCCAAATGTAATGTACTATTAAAAGTACATGTATATAATGGATATATATAATTAATGATTTATCTAAATGATGAATATAATTCTAGAATTAAAATATACAAACCTCTCATTTAGTTTTAATTCCATTAATATGACAAAGAAATGAAAGTAGCGTTCATGCGTACGTACGGATTACCGTCTCCATGAATGGTGCATTTCATTTCTTACCACTAAATGATTGTGTAATATTATAAATACATGTATATGCTGGATATATATGATAAATATTATATCCAAATCGAGAATTTCATTCTGGATATAAAGAACCATTGACCACATGAACAACATGTAATTGTAAGAAGTCAACTTTCGACTGAAGAACCAAATATTGACAAAACAAACATTATTAACATAAATGGTTACATAATGTTTATAACATGGAAATAAGTTATATAAAAAGAATAATGAACTTTAAAAAGGTTCTTAATCAAGTATAAATTAACTCGAGTTTATTATTCAGGACGTTAAAGAACGATCGAGTCAAGTCGGACCCAAGGTAAGGGACTTCGTCTCAATCTCCTTTCATTGAGGCATATTTTATTTTATACACAACTTTCTTTTATACGGTGTATAAAACCCTTTGACTTTTACTTTCATATAAAAGGAATCTTTTTTCTACGAAGCGTTTTACAAAACGACAAAAAGGAATGTTTCTTTTAACGTACGCGGCGACAACGACCTTTTCCACCGCTGCGAGTATTATTTGATCTTTGGCTATCTCAACAAGCCGTAATGTTTTTAGAATAAAATAAATACCATATACTATTTTATGTATTTTGGTATTGAAAATGGTTTTGATAAAGGATTCTATTATGTCAATATATTTATGATATATTGTGATTGAAATGTGGAAATGTTATCTTTCCTTTATATTGGTTTTATGTTCTATTATTTTATACTGGTACATGGACATTTTAATGGGTGGTTACGTTATAAACCATATGACGGGTGGTGCCGTGAATACCAGGATGGGTGGTTACGTTATAACCTCCAATGCATTGGGTATGGAAGTCAGCCGTATGGCTATTCCATTAAGTATGTATGGAAATTGGCCGTATGGCTATTCCATTAAGTGATATGTGTGGAAGTCGACCGTATGGTTATTCCACTTAAGTAAGTTTATGTCCCAAGTTACCTTTATATATGTTATGTGTTCTTTATATGGGTTTTATGGTTATACTTTGGTTACAAAAAGGTAAGTAATGATACTTTATTCAGTGAAGAGTCTTACTACTTCATGAAGGTGAAGGTATTACTTTGATATAGTATACATGGTTTACTTGATGTTTGAAAAACTAACAGTTTTCATTCTTTTTGTATCCCTTACTAAGCTTTTTATGCTCACCCCAAGTTTTTTTGAAATGTTTTTCACAGGACATAATATGGAATAAGGTCAAGGATGGGATCAAGGGAATGTCATGCTATATAAAACATGGAACTAGACATGTTTCTTTCAAGAGTTTTTTTATTATGGAAACTTAGTATAAGTGACTACTTTGTAATCTTTTGAGATGTAATAGTTATGTTCTAATTCTCTAAAACTCTAAACCTGAAAAGATCCTCGACGTGAATTATTCATTTAATTCACTATTAAGTAAGGATTAAGGCTGGGGCCTTATAGTTGGTATCAAAGGTCGGTTTAGACAACATTAGGAGTTAGAAAAGTGTTAAATTATAATATGATTGAAATGATATAGCATTTACGGATTACCATGTTGCTTCGCCTAAGATATTTCTGTGTTCAGAATGGTTTTCCGCAGAGGAAACAAAGCAGCTATGTTGGGATGACATCAGGAGGAAGATAACCTTCCAAATCAGCAACCTGAGATGGTCAGAATCGGAACTGAACAGTTTGTTGCAGTGATGGCACAGTTGACTTAGGATATAAATAGTGGTTGTATCCATGCACGAGATCAGCCAGATCAACCGCAGAGGAACATGTTAGTGGTGGAACATTTCATGGGGCAACATCCCCCATCATTTAGAGGATCATCTGACCCTGTGCAAGCTGAAGGGTGGATTAAATCACTGGAGAAGATTTTTGATGTCATGGGGTGTTCAGAACATCAAAAGGTTAGTCTTGCTGTTTACCGTTTTGAAGGTGAAGCTGATCAGTGGTGGTCGATGGTGAAAAATATAAGGGATAGTGATGAGATTGAGGATCTTCACTGGGACGAATTCAAAGGTATGTTTCTTGAGAAATATTTTCTTAAGGTGGTTCGTCTTAGGATGGAAAAACAGTTCCTAGAATTGAGGCAGGAGAATGATTCAGTGGCTGATGCTTTGAGTCGAAAAAATAATGCTTCATTAACAATGTTGTGTTTGGAACATGATCCTTTGGTTAAGGATTTGATGAACTTTTTCATAGAAGTTGTTGGTGCAGGAAGTCCTTCTGTTTTGTTTCAGGTATCAGTGAGATCTTCTCTATCAGATAGAATCAAACAAGCACAGAAGCAAGACAGTGAGTTGCAGAAAAAGGTAGAGCTGGTTCAGAAAGGTAAGTTTCCTGAATTCAACATTGATAATGATTGTGTTTTGAGATTTGGGAAGAGATTGTGTGTGCCTTGTGATTCACAGTTGAAGAGAGAGTTGTTATGTGAAGCTCATAGTTCTCCGTTTTCAGCTCATCCGGGCAGTACTAAGATGTATAGAGATCTGCGGGAGTATTACTGGTGGGATGGAATGAAAAGAGATATTGCTAATTTTACTATGAAGTGTTTGACTTGTCAGCAGGTTAAAGCAGAGTTGCAGTTACCGAAAGGGATGCTTCAGCCTTTACCAGTGCTAGAGTGGAAATGGGAGAATATATCCATGGACTTTGTTGTTGGATTACCGAAGACAGCTCGAGGTAATAATGCAATCTGGGTTATTATTGATCGCTTGACCAAATCTGCTCATTTCCTTTATATACGAGATACTTTCTCTCTAGATCAACTTTCCCGTTCGTATCTTAAAGAGATAGTCAGGTTACATGGAGTTCCTCTCTCCATTGTATCTGATCGTGATCCCAGGTTTACTTCTAACTTTTGGAAAGGCCTTCAGAAGTCGTTGGGTACTGAATTAAATTTTAGTACAAATTTTCATCCTCAATCAGATGGGCAGTCAGAATGAACAATTTAGACCTTGGAGGATATGCTACGAGCTTGTTTGATTGATTATCAGGGAATTTGGGACCAACATCTTTCTTTGGTTGAGTTTTCTTATAATAACAGTTTTCATTCCGGTATACAGATGGCAACATTTGAGGCATTATATGGGAAGCGGTGTCGAACTCCAGCTTTCTGGGATGAAGTGGGTGAAAGGAAGCTGATGGGACAAGAATTGGTAGAAGAGATGGCAGAAAAAGTTCAGTTGATTCAGAAGCACATGAGAACAGCTCAGAGAGGGCAGAAGAGTTATGCGGATAACCGGAGGAAGGATCTATCTTTCGAGGTAGGTGATCATGTTTTTCTGAAGGTTTCTCATTGGAAAAGTGTGATGAGATTTGGTAAGAAAGGAAATTTGAGTCCAAGGTTCATTGGATCATATAAAATTCTGGAAAGAGTTGGATCAGTTGCATACCGGGTGGCTTTACCTCCGAGTTTATCTCAGGTACACAATGTTTTTCATGTTTCAATTTTGAGAAAGTATATGCCAGATCCATCTCATGTTTTGAGCCCATAGGTAGTTTAGCTGGAAGAGAACCTATCTTATGAGGAACAACCAGTCCAGATTCTTGACGACAGGGAGCAAGTGTTACGGAATAAGGTGATTCATCAGGTAAAGGTTTTGTGGAAAACCATGTGATTGAAGATGCAACGTGGGAATCTGAAAATGCTATGAGGGATAAATACCTCCACTTATTTTGATAAGTGAATAAAATTGCGAGGACGCAATTCCCAAAAGGGGGGAAGGATGTAACATCCCAGGTAAATAAAGAATAAAGAATTTTCATATTTATTAATATTTACGAATTAAATATTAATTTTTTTTAAAGGGGTTTCTATGTTCGATAGCGTACCCGATACACAACGATGAGTTTCTTTGAAACTTACGTAGCACACTAGTAATAAAATAATATTATTTTAAATGTTAGTTAACAAGTAGCCGTTGTACTGGCGGGAATGGATAGAAATAACTAAAATATGATTAGATATGTTTTTAAATGTTTATACATTTACCAAATAAAAGATAAAGGCTTAAAATACGGAAAGAGTTCAATTTTAGGGCATATATACTCTAATTTTCACTAAAGGTTCACTTATCACCTTTTAATGGTGAACCGTCATTAAATATAGTTTTGATCACTCTTATACTTTATTTTGGACCAAATATAACTCTTCTTTAAATCGGGACATCAAAATTTACTTTGTGTAAATTTTTGGTACCTTTCTGATAAAGTTCATTTTTTTATGAATAGTGTAAAATGTTGTATTTTAATTCAAAACCTCTTTTTAATATAAATTATTTATATGATTAGATTATTATTTTAATTGGTTTTAAAGTGAAATTAGAAAATATTTTTACCATTAAATCCAATTGTGGTCATTGGAATTAATTTCACTTTGAAATCGGACTTAAACTAGTGTCAATCTTTTGATACTTATTGTTTCATAAAAACACGCTATTTGCTCTGACAGCGAGAATTAATTATTAAATTAATTAATGTGACTTATATGTTTTGAATTTTGTAAAATGGACTTCATTTTTGAATTCGGAATATCAAATATATCTTAGGGTGAATTTTTGGTAATTTTCTGAAAAACGTCAATTTTTGATTAATAGTGAAACCACTAAGTGGTAATCAAGCAAACTGATTTTTCAGTTAAATGAAAGTTTACCACTAATGTGTATTGAATTTTGAAAATCCGACATACATGGTTGTCATTAAGAAGTAAAATGTTGTTCAATGAGATTAAAATAATTTTTTGGTGAATAGTAATTTTTTTCATTAATCGCGATTAGAGGTAATTAGTGTAGGTTAAGGTAAAAATGGTATTATAAGAATGTGAAAACACCATGAAACTTGTCCTACACCTATTGGGTGAGTCATGACCGACCAAGACAAGCCATGGGCCAACTTGGGGACCCCATGGAGCCACTTTAGTTGGAAAATGACATTAATATATTTTTATTTAATGTTAAAGTGAAAATGACACTAACATAAATTGTTTTACAAAAATAATTTTTAAGTGGGGTTATACAAGTCCAAATTTTGTTTATAAATAGTCATTGGAAAGCTAAAACGATTTCCTACATCATAGTATTTTTTTATAATTTTTAGACATTAAATAAATTAAATTATATATGACATAATAATGATGCAACGATGACATCATTATTTGACGATTTAAATAAAATGGAAAGATAATGAAACATATAAAACCTACACATAGCCAAAACCAATTGGATGAGTGGATTTCAAACCCTTATCACCTTATCCACTAATTATTTTGATGTGGGACCTTTTAAAACCGAAACACATTTTCAAATAAAGTAATATTTCTTTACTTTCCAAAAGTTCCCCTCCTCTCCTCTTATAAAAGGCCCCCACCTCTACCCCATTTCACACGCTTCTCAAGCCTTTGGCTCGGCCAACCCCTGCCCAATTACTCTCTCCACATCCCTCTCCTCATCTTATAGGATTCTATTTGGGAAGAATCCTTTCAAAGGAAGCCTTTAGGCTCAAATCAAAAGGGAGTTACACTTTTAAAGGTAATTCATTCTCTCTTGTTCATTTGTTTTATTTTGCTTCTCCAACCCTCTAAACTCTTTTTATTAACTTCTTTTGTAACAACACCAGTATCGTCAATATACTAGGATGTTGTTATAATATTTATTTGAGCTACACTCTCACACAACTACATCAAATGGTTAAAGAACATACGGTTTCCGTTGATGGCGAAATTCTGCCTCCCGAAACGATGATTGTTCAATACTCATTTAACACCTTCAAGGGTGGCCATTATGATGTCACTATTTTTATATATGATATATAATATGTTTATGTTTTCTTTAAGCTTCTGTATTTTTCATTTTTGGCATACCTTTATGGTTTCCATTATGGGTAAACACGATATCTTCATTTAAGGAAGTGCGGACTACCGCCCCCTCAAAGTGATGTGATTCGTTAATGCCATATGTGGGACGTGTAAAGGATGGATTTAAAGTTATTATATATGATGTTATACTGGAATTATAATATACCTCTATATCATTATTATTTCATTCCATTAAAGTATGAGATAGAAATGAAAGTAGCGTTCATGCGTACGTACGACTTACCGTCTCCATGAATGGTGCATTTCATTTCTTATCCCCAAATGTAATGTACTATTAAAAGTACATGTATATAATGGATATATATAATTAATGATATATCTAAATGATTAATATAATTCTGGAATTAAAATATACATACCTATCATTTAGTTTTAATTCCATTAATATGACAAAGAAATGAAAGTAGCGTTCATGCGTACGTACGGCTTACCGTCTCCATGAACGGTGCATTTCATTTCTTACCACTAAATGATTATGTAATATTATAAATACATGTATATGCTGGATATATATGATACATATTATATCCAAATCCAAAATTTCATTCTGGATATAATGAACTTTTGACCACATGAACAACATGTAATTGTAAGAAGTCAACTTTCGACTTAAGAACCAAATATTGACAAAATAACATTATTAACTTAAATGGTTACATAATGTTTATAACACGGCAATAAGTGATATAAAAAGAATAATGAACTTTAAAAAGTTCTTAATCAAGTATAAATTAACTCATGTTTATTATTCAGGACGTTAAAGAACGATCGAGTCAAGTCGGACCCAAGGTAAGGGACTTCGTCTCAATCTCCTTTCATTGAGGCATATTTTATTTTATACACAACTTTCTTTTATACGGTGTATAAAACCCTTTGACTTTTACTTTTATACAAAAGAAATCTTTTTTCTACGAAGCGTTTTACAAAACGACAAAAAGGAATGTTTCTTTTAACGTACGCGGCGACAACGACCTTCTCCGCCGCCGCGAGTATTATTTGATCTTTGGGTATCTCAACAAGCCGTAATGTTTTTAGAATAAAATAAATACCATATACTCTTTTATGTATTTTGGTATTGAAAATGGTTTTGATAAAGGATTCTATTATGTCTATATATTTATGATATATTGTGATTGAAATGTGGAAATGTTATCTTTCCTTTATATTGGTTTTATGTTTTATGATTTTATACTGGTACTTGGACATTTTAACGGGTGGTTATGTTATAAACCATATGACGGGTGGCGCCGTGAATACCAGGATGGGTGGTTACGTTATAACCTCAAATGCATTGGGTATGGAAGTCGGCCGTATGGCTATTCCATTAAGTATGTATGGAAATTGGCCGTATGGCTATTCCATTAAGTGATATGTGTGGAAGTCGACCGTATGGTTATTCCACTTAAGTATGTTTCTGCCCCAAGTTACCTTTATATATGTTATGTGTTCTTTATATGGGTTTTATGGTTATACTTTGGTTACAAAAAGGTAAGTAATGATACTTTATTCAGTGAAGAGTTTTACTACTTCATGAAGGTGAAAGTATTACTTTGATATAGTATACATGGTTTACTTGATGTTTGAAAAACTAACATTTTTCATTCTTTTTGTATCTCTTACTGAGCTTTTTATGCTCACCCCATGTTTTTTTGAAATGTTTTTCATAGGACATAATATGGAATTAGGTCAAGGATGGGATCAAGGGAATGTCATGCTATATAAAACATGGAACTATACATGTTTCTTTCAAGAGTTTTTTTTATTATGGAAACTTAGTATAAGTGACTACTTTGTAATCTTTTGATATGTAATAGTTATGTTCTAATTCTCTAAAACTCTAAACCTAAAAAGATCCTCGACGTGAATTATTCATTTAATTCAATATTAAGTAAGGTTTAAGGCTGGGGCCTTATACTAGTTATCCAGGATATCATATTATATTGGTACAATATTTACAGTCTAGGGAACTTAACAAAACTATTAAAATGTTTTTATGGAAAATCCATATTTAATTCACCATTAGGTTATAAATCTATGTTATTTATAAATAGTTTTTTCTAAAAATGATTTACAAAATATTTTACTTTTATCCTATGATTATAAAGATTTTTTTTACCCATGTTTTACTTTAAAAACATTTTTAAATGGACTCTTCTTGTTGTTTTATCATCAAGGAAGTTTTATAAACATTTATATTTCAAAATGACTATTCTGGAAGTACAAAAAAACCCACCATAATGACCATTATTTTCCAAAATCGACATTTGAATTTTTACAATATTATTTTAATATAAAATAGATTTTTATTAGTATATAAATTTTTTGTTTGAATATTATTTTCAATTAAACTGGTTTTAATTTATTTTAGGTTTAAGAAGATTTAAAAAAAATCAAAGATCACTTTATATGTATTCAAAAGGGTTATTTGCAAACAAATGGATTTTTGGGATTTAAAATTTTCATTATAATTTTCAATACCATTTTATAGAAAAGGGTTTCAAACATTATTTTAAGTATTCTTTTATTACATGTTTTATCAATGAAAAATGTTTTAAATGTTTTTTCTTTTTTAAAACATGTTTTTCTATGAGGAAAATAAATTTTACTTATGAAATGTTTTTATATAAATGATAATGCCTTATCTACAAGAAACTTATTTTTTATATAGTTTTACGGAAATTATTTTTGATGAAATAGTATATTTCCTAAGTAATGCACCAAGTGATCTTTAAAAATTGTTCTACATCGAAGATGGTGTTATTTTTTATAGTTTCTAAATACCATTCATATTCATTATTAAATTGTGTATTGTTTTAAATGAATGATTATGATACCCATTTCTCTTCAAAGGGATATACTTCTTTGAAACCTAATTCTTTTCCAGTGTTATGCTTTATGGAATTTATTATGAAATCTATCCCTTTTATAAAGGTTATGATGTGTTGAAATTTTAGTGATACCCATTTCATTTCATGGGTTTTTATATGATTAATGTATCTTTATCCTATGTCACATCCATGTAAGATTTCATTATAGGATGGGTGGGACCAATATCTCTCTTTAATTCACTATGAACTGATAATTATTTATGAGCTTAATAGGGTAAATGAGAGGGAATCTCAAGACTGAAATAAAAGGGTACACAAGAGGGCATCACAAGCCCAAAAAAAGATGGTATTTGGGAGGTTATCCCATGATCAAAAAGATAGGTTACACTAGAGGGTATCCCAATCCCGAAACAATAGGTTACATTGAAGGGAATCCCAAGACTGAAACAAGAGTTTTCATGGGATGATACTCCAATTACGATATAAGAGTTTACATGGGAGAGCATCTCAATCTGAAAATAAGAGGTTACATGGGAGGGAATCCCAATCCCAAAGTAGGTACATATGTAATTAGAATAATAATAACCTTTTTTGAAGGTCGTGGTAGGTATTATTAATATAGGATTCTTTATGCTTATGTTTATAAAACCAATTCCATGCCTTGTTACTATATTATTATTTCATGGTTTATGGTTATAATTCACTCAGGATTTATTTCTTATTAACTATCAATATTTATTCCATGATTCATGTTTATAATCATTATTATACAGGGTATAATCTTATAAATTTTTTATCACATTATCAAACCATTGTCCTCCATTTATATCCCTTGATTACCCTTATTGAGAAAATGACCTCACCATTATATTGTTTTTTCTTTCATGAGTATTTTAATAATTGCATTTTATAGATTTACTAGGGGGATGATCTTGTTGGGAAAAATGAAGATCATTCCCCAATTTAAAATGTTTTGTTCTAAGCATCCAAATACACTAAACTATTACGGTCTTCATGAGTGTACTTTTGTAATGTGATAAATATCCATCTAAAATGGAGTAATATCTATATATATTAAGTCTGGGTCACTATATATTTTATAAAATTAATGGTTTAGACAACCTTTTGAAACATGGATCATAAAACTTTTGTGATATTAGTAGTGATATTTGAATGGATATGTCTAGTGGTATCTATAAAGATATGTCTATGAATGAGTTAATGTTTAGGAAAATGTCTTCGAATTTGGTAAAGGATAAAGTCAATGGTTTCCATGAATTAAATTCATATTTGGATGTTATAAGTTGATGTGAATCTAACATAGATATACATTGGGGTAACAACTCTGAAAAGGGGCACCGAAACCGAAACAAGCGTAACCTGGTATACAACAACTACCCTTGTGGGACAACAAGTTTGAAAATCATGTGGGATATGATTTGGGAATCCAAGAACACATTAAAAACCATCATAAATAGTTTATATAGAATATGGAACCTAAGGTGTCATATATTATGGTTGTTATTACAATTAAAACTGCAATCATGTTGTTTTTCAGGTTTATTTTGTTCCTCACTATGATAATTTTTTCTTACTCAACCCAATATGGTTTTACTCAATAGAGGGAATAAAAATTAAATTGGTTATGTATGAATGTGATGGAAATTTTTTTTATGATAACTCAAATAAGATGGTCACTAGAGTGAAGGATTTTGTGATCATACCTTGTCAGTTTTTATAGAACATGATTAATAACATGTTTCTTAACCAACTATCAAACTCACAAAGGAAGATAAATAAAAAAGATAACTAAGATTTTAGGTAATGTATACCATTGAATTATGGATATTATGTGTACTTTATGCCATTAATTGGGAAATAATCACCATAGTGAATTTATTAGTGGAATAAAAAAATGTTTTGACTATGGAAAAAAATTAAACAATGAAATTAAATTTAAATTAAAAATGCGTGGTTCAGTTAACAAAATGGTTAATTATATTGGAATCACTAAGAAATAATCAAATGTTGAAATATTTATTTTTCGGAACGAACTACCATTATAAATATTAATTCCACAATTTAAATAATCAAGAACATAATATGGAAGGTTGTATGAGTAATGATCATATTGTTGATGATGATGTGACTATAGATAGAATGTGAAGGGAAATATTTATTATGTAATAGTATGAGGTATCCTTATTATGGATTATATATGAAGTTGAATGATAAAATTTGTTATGTAATTTCATTCAGTAATTATGTTATATGCATGGTGAAATATAGAATTATTGTTTAGTTTATGTTTTTTCTCAATATTTACATGTTTATGTTGAATGTTTCTAACAAACTGCAAAACTAATTTAATGGAAAGTAGAAATTTTGACTAAGTTAATATAACCCTTAATATTTTCCTTATGTGAAGAAAATGTATAGTTGATAAATATATATGGGATATGAATAAATTATTTAGATGGAATATATTACCTTGGAACTATTTAAGGACTTATAGGGAATTTTTTATTCCATCATTAATGATGTTTACAAAATATTTTGATATAAGGATGATATCCAATATAGTTCTAAATAAGGAAACATGTATGTTTTCGTCAAGAAATTTTGTAAATGTAGTTTATTACCGTGAATCAAGTAAATACATGATCAAGGTATTGACCTATTTGGTATGCGAAAAAAAACATTATCATATATGGGGGATCATTAGTAAGTTATTTTTAGAAATTTAGTGGTATTATTTCTACTATTTTGGAGTTTTATCTTATATAAGGGCTATATGGTTAAAAATTTATGTAATGGTTTTTATACTATTTAACATAGAAAACATTAACCTATAAAAAACTAGATGGAATGACCTATCATTCTAAATGGATATCATGATCTGTTAATGCTTGAGGAATAAAAAATTGACCTACATTTCTTAGAATGATATATGAAGTGGTTGTTTATTAGGGAACAAGAAAAGGTAAATATGACTATAATTAATGTAATAATATATTTTCTAAAACATTCTGAAACCATATAAAAATGATCTAGAAATAAAATTATATCCTAATACCATAATTTTTGTTGAATTGATGACCATTTAAATAATCAATCATTTATGAATTTTAGGTACTCAACAACTTATTTATCATTCACTTGATTTGGATTTATGACCTCAATATCTCCCTAAAAATGTTTACAGTTTTTCATTAAGTAAATTATTCACTTCCCACCTATGTTCTCTTATGTGTATAACTAGTTACATGTTTCTTTGGGTAATCGTTATGTTTCCATATTTTTGATTCGAAGTATTTTTTAGTATTAATATTTAAAATGTGGGTTTTAATTAATGAAACTCTCAATTATTATAAATTTTATAATCCAACTGAATTTTGAGTGATAAATTCATTATAAATGTGTATAATTTAACACCCCGAGATTTTGAGGAATATTTTTTTCCAAATCAATTCAATCTTTTTCATATTTTTAATTTTGTGAAACAATAAATATTAAAAATATTATATTAAATAAATCTATTTGGTTTTTGTTTACTATATTAAATATTACTATAACCTTTCAATAAATGAAGCACTGTTTTTGTAATGTGTTATACACAATTCATTGTTCCATTGATAGCTTCTGTAATACATGAGGATGAGGTCACAACGAACAACAACATACTATTAATATTATTATAATAGTATTAATATAGCTACCCCCTAGAAATTGGAATGTTATTAATGGATATGATTAAATAAATTGTAAACTAAAATTTACATATGTATATAAAATTTATTCTTTGGTTATCAATTAGTGGAAGTAAATTTATAAACTATTTGAAAATAAAGAAATTACTTTTGTAAGTTAACTATATTCCTATGTTCAAAAACAATTTTATCTCAAAAAGTTATGAAAACCAATTTTTATTAATTTTTTCTATAATATTTCAATATATTATATTCACTCTTTAATTATTATACTTATCCATTATATTTTATAGTTATAATATACTAATAAATCCAATTTTATGAATAAAATAATACATTCTTATAAAAATTCATTTAAAACCCTTTTAATAATAGACCCATTATAAATTAAATTTTAGATTATTTATATATTTTATATATAAAACTAAACTTCAACTTTTATGTTGGTTAAAAAATATATTATGGTGATTGTTTTGATATTTTTCCTTGATGTTTCATTTTTTTGATGAATAATGAATAATACTGGATTTCAATTCAAAACTACATTCTCATATAATTTATTTATAATGAAAAATTATATTTTTAATTTATTTTGGATTTTAAAATGATAAATTTTATGTCAATTATTCCAATTTCGGTCATTAGAATAGATTTTCACTTTCAAATTAGTTATAAACACTTATCAATATTTTGAGCATTTTTACTTTAAAAACTCGCTTAGTTATCATATCGGTGAGATTAAATTTGAATTAATTTCTATCACATTCATGATTGGATTATGGAAAAATGTATTCAATATTTAGAATCAAAATAATATATAATTTTAAATAGTTTCATGTTATTTTTGGAAAAAACAAGTAGCAAATGTAAATAAAATTAACTATATTGATGAAGATGAAAATTGCCTTAACAAGGGACTAATTTTTTCACTGAAGAGAAAAAATGAACTATAAACTCATTCAAAATCTATTTATAGGAATATTTTTTCCCTATCACACTTTTTATACAAATTTTATCACTATTGGAACCACATTTCTTAGTAAAATAATTATAAGAATTCCATTTTAAAAACTTTAAAATAATGTCAATCATCCTCAATATAAAGACACAAACCCATCCCACATATTCAAACCTATTGTACCATTTTAATAGTGAAATGTATAATCAAATAATATCCCATAATATGTCCATTCCTCCATTAATCTTCCATTTTTTTAGAAATCCGACCATGGAATCACTTTTGTGTAATGAAAATGGAGGTACCCAAAGATTAAGTAAAATCTATCATCAAGATCCTTTATTTTCTTTTCATTCTATATCGCCTAAATTATTATTATTAAATGATTATATTATATCACCAGTATGCTAATTATTCTTATTTATTTTTATACATTTTTAGAACAATATTTACACACACTTTCATCTAATTGTTAACGAACATACCTTTCTTGTGCAAGGTGAACTACCGTCTCGTGAAATGATGTTGTTAATTTTTTCCATTACCACCTCTCATTATTAGATAAAATTAGAGATACTATACTTTAATATTTTATATATTATATAATTATTTATTTATTATTCTTTAATTATTATATTAAACATACATTCTTGCTTCCCATTTTTTGTATATTAGGTTTTTTTGTTGGGATATGTCTTGACAACTTCCTCCTCAAAGCGATGTCATTCATTCACACCATTCATGGAATAAATTAATGATTCATTTGGTGAATTTATATGATATATATGCAATAAAAAATTATACTATAATTATAATATATATAAATTCATATATTTTAATTAATTTATATCATTTAATAAGATAATAAAATAGAAAAAAAACATTTATGCATACATATGGCCTAGCATCTCAATGAACAGTGTATTCCATTTCATACATCTATAATATATATTATCATAAATACATATATATGAAATATATATGACATTTACTCTAATTTTATTATTTTGGAATTAATTAAACCTTTAGCTAAGTTAGATAATCTACCATAACATGCCAAAACATATATAAAAAACAAAGCAGATATTGACCATGTTGTAACATTAACATAGAGTTGTTAACAAACAGGTAATCAATATTCATAAAAAATAATATAGGGTAATATATATAAAAAATATATTTCAATTTTATACATATAATATAAATATATTTATTAAAAATAATGTAATAAAACTTATGAATAATGTCAAGTCTTACAGTAAAGGTTTTCTCATCTCACTTTTTATATCGATGAGATACATGCCTTATTCATAACTCAATTATATCTTTGCAGTGTATATACTATCCATGAATGTATTATATGATTTATTATTATATAAATATCTATTTTATGATATTTATTTTTCGGATTTTATGTTTCAAAATATAAAAAAATCTATAAAAATATATTTTTCTCATGTTTCCTTCTTTGAGATACATGACATTTTATGAACCTGTATTTTTCTATTGGGTGTATATACTACCCTTTTGCATGTTATATCCTAAATCTCATTATTTAAGGGTATTTTATTATTTGTGTAATTTTATTATATGTTCTATAGTATGTGTGAATATTACCAATGTGGTAATAGTTTATTCCTAAAATCTTATGATTTATCTGGATTGTATATGATTATGCTTCTATTGATGAAATATTATAATCCATATCTCAATAAAATGAATGAATTTTATTCTCTAATTATTGTAATTATATATTTATTTATTAGTAAAAATTTAATGTCATTGATACTTAATATAATTAAAAATTAATTTTTAAAAAATCAAAATTTATTTATCTATTCGTTTGAGAATATGTGTTCTTTAAAAACCTTATATTTATATTAATTTTCAAAAAAGTATTACTATACTCTTATGATGTTTAAATGAAATTTTTTCCCATGTTTTAAATTTTAAAAATGGTTTTCAAATGATTCATTATTCCTTTTTTCTAATCATTTAACATTTTTAATCATTAACAATTTAAAAGGAATATTTATCATGTATATACTTACCAACCATCATGACCATAATTTCCCTGATTCATACATTTAAGTCTTATAAGATTCTTTTTAAAGAAAATGATTTTCTAATATTCTATGAATTTTTTTATTTTAAAGTAGTTTTCAAAGAAAATAGTTTTCAAACATTTTTTATGTTTATAGACTTTTAAATAATTTTAAATGACACCTTTATATGTTTTCAAAATGGTATCTTTCTATAAAAATAATTTTATTGATTTAAATTTTTTATTATATTTTTTCAAAACCATTTTCATGAAAAGAGTTTCATAATTGAATTTAAGCCTTACTTTTAATTTTTCAACGTATTTTTAATGAAAAATGTTTTAAAAATGATTTATGTTTTTAAAATGTTTTTTAAAAATAAGAAAATATATTTTCTTCAAGAATTTTTTTAATTGAAAATATGAGGGCTTCTTTAGAAGAAATTGACTTTTGAAATAGTTCTATGAAATTTATATTAGAACATATTATATTTTAATTAATAAATTTTCCATATGATCTTTCAGAACCATTCTCCGTGTATGATGATGTATCTATTATAGTTCATGAATACCATTCATATTATTTCTTGAATGGTTTATGTTTTAATAGAATGATGTATATTATACCCATTTATCATTAACATATTATATTATTATGAAACCAGATTCTTTTCATGGGTAATTCATTGATGTAAAAATTATAAAACCTATCCATTTTCCCTATGTTGTGATGTGAGAAAATTTTAATGATACATATTACATATCTTGGTTCATTATATGATAAATGTATTTTAATCTTGTGGTAGATGCATGTATTCTTTTATTATAGAACTGGTGGTACCTATATCTCCCACAATGCATTTAGTAATGATAAATGTTTTACGATCATAATATGGTACATTGGTGGGAATCCCATTCCTAAAATAAGAGGTCTTCCCATGCCAGAAATAATAGTGTACACGAGAGGGCATCCGAAATTTGAAATAAAAATATACTATGTAGGGAATCCCAAATGTGAAATAAGAAGGTATATAGGAAGAATTCATGTACTAGGAACAAGGGGCTACTTGTGAGTGAATCCAAATACTAAAACTATAGGGTACATTATAGGTAATTTGCATCCTGATGTTGGTATACATTTTATTATCCCAAACATAACATGTTATGAAGGTTTTGGAAGGTATCATTGAGCAAGGAATTTTATGCTTATGTGTATTCCAAAAATTTCATATCATATTCCTATATTATGATTTCATGGATTATGATCTTGATTCCACTATGATTCAGGTATTATTAACATCTAATAATTATTCCACGATTCTTGTTTTTGACTTTTCTTATGTTGGTTATGATCTTATTTTGCGTTGACCACATTCTCATATACTTATTCTCATGTTTGTCTCCCTTTTTTACCCTTATTGGGCATCTCATCGATCCCATTTCTTATGTTTTATTTAACCATCTTATGAAGAATGTTCATAGGTAGTATTACTATAGGAGAACATCATTTTAGGAATCATTAATGATATTTGACTAAGTTAGAAAATATTGTTCCACGTTTCAAAAGACATTAAACTACTAAGGTCCTTTGCTATGTACTCTTTTAATGTTATAAATATTAATCTAAAATAATGTAGTCTACATTTATATAAATCCCATGTCACTATATAATCTAACCTCTATTTTTCATGTTATTATTAAAAAATAAGAAAAATATTTTCGGAAAACAATATAAATAACACTAAAACATTCATAGAATATTTTGATAATTTATGATAGGATTTATACCCACTCATAAGTTTAATTATTCTAATGAAATGTAGATAATTTTCATTATTTACAAAATAAATATAATCACTTAATTTTTATTTCTACACCTCAAAATATTTTCAGAATACACAGGGTAAATGATATGAGGAAATTAACTACATGGGTTTCTAAACAGCTTCATGTGGTACAAATTGTATACATGAATTATGAATTTGATATATTAATTTTGACTAAAATGATCCATGGGGGTATTAAAAAATATATAAAAATTATATTTGAATTCATAATTTATTTATTTCAACTTGTAACTGTCTATAAAAATTATATATCATGTTATAGACATTAAAAAATTGAATAATAAATATATTTTATGCATTTTAATATTATAATATGATTAAAATTCAACATCAAATAATTAAGAAGAATTTAAATATATTAATGCATCTAAAAGACATAAAACAAATAAAATTTAATAATTAAATAATATAATGTTTTTAATAAGCCACTATATATCTTAAATAGAATCATAGAAAATTTTCCCTTATATTCATAGGATTTTCATGTTTTTCTATTCCATTCTAAATCATCGCTATATGGAAATCTTGTTTTATTATCATATCCCTATTCCCTATTTTTCCTCATGTGTAGTTCATTTAGTTTTTTTCACTTCAATGATTTTGAAATAGTGTAAATATATTTTGGAAAATTGTTAATTTTTTATTAATAGTTTTATGAAAACACCTTGTTCTCAATTTTTTAGATAATCATTACTTAGTATTTAAAATGTCCATCATGTTTTTCAGTTTTTTACATTATTCTCGAATGAATTGTTATGAACATTATTTATTCAAGCATTATTCTTAATACCTATCAATCTTTATATATTTAAGAATATTTTTTTAAAATAATTCTTCATTCTCTTAGGAATCATTATGATAATAATTTTGTTTATATATTTAGGAGAGAATTTGTATCTACATTCCATGTCTTAGGTTTTCTTATTCTTATTCTTATTTGGTTTTTTCATTTCCCATTTTTTCACACATATTAATGTATTTATTATGTTATAATGGGAGGTATTGAAATTGTAGAAAAATCAAATTCATTGGGTAATTTTTCAAATGTGGGAAATGATAGCCAATCATTTTTAAGATGTTACCATAAAGGATCTAGATAAAAAAGTCACTTCAATATAATAGATACTATATAGGGGGAATGAGTCCAATAACATAAAAAGTTCTTTTAATGATTTTGTGATTTATTATAGTGTCTGGTATTTTTTTTCAATGAACATATAAGGATTCAATCATTCTCCACAAAACTTTTTTTTTGAAAAAAAACTTATATCCATTCTATCTATAATCTTGTTCTTATAGTCCTTCTCATTATGATATCTTCAAATTTCACTATACTCATACACATTACTTCTCTATAATTCCTCATACATTTTAATAGTAATTATAGATCACCATTTTCATTATTGATCTCCATAGTTTAACTTTTGTTTTAATAAATATAAAATAAGACATAAGTGGATTTTATGAAGATTAAAATAAATCAAAATTACTTTATTTTGATGTTGTTGTGTTATTTTTCTAAACTCCCAAATATATTAAAAATATTGGTGTATAGTTTCCTCTTATTTTATATATTTTAAAGAATCATTTAATAACACATGTTTAATATTCTAGGTATTATTACTATTTTCATGGAGACATTATTGTATAGCGATGTGAGGTAAATAAATATTATGCATTGAGTATTTTGATTTGTTCGGTTTTTTGGGTTTGTATCCTTGTTTTATTTTGGCAAGACTCATTTTATAATTATTATAAGAAATATTTAATGGAATTAAATTTTATTAATATATAAATGGGATGTGTTTTCATTGGACTAATAACCACCATGGGTGACATGGTTTCATAAAGGGTCTATTTAGGGGTTCCTCACTTAAATAGATTAAACTAGCATATATTATGTTTTTTTCATTCTTGTTATTTAGATTTTTACTTTTTCAAATGGTAAATGCTTTTACTGTTGAAATATGATTTCAAAAAAAATATAGTCTGTAAATAAAAAGATTAATTAGAAATTGGTATTTTTAAAAGTTGGGTTTTCAAATTGGATTACAAAACAAAGGTTCACTATCAAAGTGGTTTCAGATTCGATTTTAATAATGTACTAATTTGGGTGAAATGGGATATAGATAAATTATAAATGTTTTCAATTTTTTTATTGAATCCTATTTTTATGAAATGATAAAAATACCATTTCCATTTTATTCTTTCATCTTTTTAACATCTTAAGGGAGATAAATTGTATTTCAAGAATTCATTCCTATGTAAAATGTATTGATTTATGGTATCAATGTATCTTATATCACATTATATGATTATTCATGATATCATTGGAATCATAGTTAATACATTCACATTTGTATTGGGCCAGTTAGATAAATATGGAATATTTAGTTGTATTATTGATGGTCATATCCCCATGGGACCTTAGGGTGTTTGTTAGGTAGTGTGGGATTTTATAAATCAAAACATCATTGAATTCCTTGATATAAGTCAAGAGAGATTAGTTTCTCATATTTAGTGAATTGAAATAGAATATTTTAAATAAATATCATGAACATGGAATGATGTGGTTTACCAGATAGAGAATAGATAGATAATGAGGATTTTCACCATTGTACTTTATATGATTGTTAAAAATCATGTTGTCTTGTTACCTTCAATGTGTCCTTATATGAAATTAGAGGACAAGATTCATGACATTATTAGTTATGTTCAATTGATTACTATGATAATATTTAAATATGATAGTCATATTATAGGAAAATTTATAATGGGAATCAAGATCATAAGATTGAAATAAATAAATTTTCCATCATTCATATATATGGATTGTACTACCATGATTTAGAGTGACTCAGAACATAACATTATCATTTTGTTTTATTTTTTAAACATGGAGTATACGTAGATGAAATCCTTAAATGTCATTATATGACCCAAATTGCGAGGTGGCATGAGTAATGATATCAATGATCTTGTTCAAGATTTAAAAGGGTGTCATATATTCTTATGAGGTCACATATCGAGATGGTGAAAGAACTTCATAGAAATATTTCCATTAATATTATGTATATTTTGAATATTTTTCTATGAATTATGTGGTAGGTGACTAGGATTTTAATTAGTATAGTTTTTGTCGGGAGAAGTATTTTTACATACAATAGATTATATATATCTTTTATGCTACTTCACCCATGTAAGAAAATAATCATAATACCTGAGTTATTTTTGGTCGAAAATTCAAATATATGATATGAGGATTCAAATTTTAAAATGAAATTATTATTTTCATATATTTATTGAAAGGCCAATAAAAATACATGTGATATTCAGGATGAAGACGAAGGATATTTTGGGCAATCTAAATGAAAACATTATGGATGATATATAAGGAATTATAGGGTATAGAAATAGAGAAATGATTGTTATTTATTATGTATGGGATCTCATTCACTTACCATACCATTTCTATTATCAAAAAATATATTTTTTATTAGGTTTATGTGACACTCCTAATATTTCTAAATTCTATTAAACATATATCATAATTCGTGAATATTTATGCAAACAAATCTTTGTTAATTATATAAAATACAATATTAATATAATATATTTCACAAAACCATAAATAATTTATCACAGTAATATTCATAACATAACAAATCAAATAATAAATGTAATTTTTACCCAATAAAGTGTCTGTATATATTTATGAAATTTTTGTTGTTTTTTACCAATATTTTTTATTCGAGTGATTGATATAATAGATACACAGAATTTGGTGGAAAATGAATTTATATATATAATTACCCAATAATTTTTATTTAGATTTTCCCTCTAATAAATATATTACAGACACATTTTGTAATGTATTATAGTATAAAAACAATCGATAACTATTTATTTGAATAATTAATAACAGTATTTTTTTTCAAAAATACTAATCCTTATTATTAAAAATATTAAATATTTAATTTAAAAAAAATATAACTTGAATATGAAAATTTGGTTTTTATTGTTCTCCTATGATTATCTCACATTTGAAAAACACTTATAAATGAAATAAAATATCTTAAATGTAATTATAATTTTCATAATGATGTAAAACATGAATGAAATTTAAGTAATAGATGAGTGATGCATATTGAAGTAATTTATAAAAAGTAAAAAACGTGATAATTGGGAATTATAAAAATTTTGAGCAATGATTATTGGTCATTATAAGTATTATTAATTATAATTATTGGTCATTATGATAGTACTAAATGTATACATTATAACACTTCTGTTAGAATCAATGTATATACAGCGATGTTACTTGAAATAAACAATGTGTAAGGATGAACAATGAAAAAATATATTTAAATCATATATTTAGAAGAACATTTATTAAATCTTGGGATGGTGTTTGAATCCCCAGGGTTAACAGTTAACCAAACCAAATCAATTTTTCAATCAGTGAGACTCGAGAAGAATATACAATGAGAAAAGTTCATGATAATAGAGATCAATATTAGAGGTATGTTAAATATATTATACCATTATTTTCCCACATTCGCACACCACATCCTTAGAGAATATGTTTGTTTAATAATGTGTTATGTATCTACACCATAGTTTTATAAATATTCCCTTTTCTATTTAAAAATAAAATAGCATCCCCCTCAATCTCATTTTTATTATTATTCTATTTAAAAAATAGGCATGAATATACCTTGAATATAAAAAAATTTGATACAATTAAAAAATAATTTTATTTTTTAAAATACAAATTTATAATTAATATAAAACTTCCTAATAAATTCCAAAATATTAAATAATAACAATTTTCTAAAAATAGCCTTATAAAACACTATTTCTTTAATTATAAATGATAATAAAATCGAACATAATTTTTAATCGGGTAAAAATTTTGAATAGAAAATATAGTTTTTTATTAAAACTATATAAACATTATATAGATTAAATTATATATTTTATAAAACAATTTTTATAAAATAAATATCATTATTGAAATTAGCACATAGAATGATCAAATGGATAATTTTTCAAAATTTTCTTAGACAATTTGATTTTTTGGTAAAAAGATAAAATGATATGAATCTTTGATAATTATTTTTTACATAATATTAATTAAAATTTATATAAGAAATTTTATAATTGGGTTTATTAGAAAAAATTAGTTCATTTGATGAAAATATTTTATTTTAATGTGATAAGGGTATTTCTCCAAACTATTAAAGAACCTTCGAAAACATAAAAGTAATATTGTGATTTATGAAAATACTTATGAATATTGATAAATTGACCATCCTAAATTATACTATTTTATAGATTTTCCATCTAAAAATATTAAATATAAAACTTCATAACTCATTTAAAAATAAAATAGTAAAAATATATAATAAGTAAAATAGTTTTCTAAAGTTTATTAACTTATTTTATAAGGCCTAGTCATGAAATTAATAAACAAATATTCACTATTATTAAATACCATCCCATTTTCCCATTAAACTTCACCCCAAATAGTTTTATAATTAATTTCATCTCATTTTCATGTTTATATCACGACCCTTCCTTGGGACCCATGTCGTGACTACTCCAAGCTTGACATTAATAAGCCAGGGGTTAGTGACTAGCACCAAAGGGGATAATCCCTAAGCTGGGAAGGCATTGACTTTACAAATTATAAACACACAAAATCAGAGTACAACTGGAAGTAAACACTAAGTAAAAACATTATACAAAAAGGAGTACTGAAAAGTATAGGGGTCAGAAATACACTCCCTACAGGAATGTACAAGTACATCTGAAAAGAAAGTACAACTGAAGAAAACTAAAGCAGCTACTGGGTTATCCTCTGGGGTTTTCTATCTTAAGGGTAGGTAGATATTTCCTCCTCCACACTCTATGTCTGTTAGTCTCCTCCATGTACCGAATCATCATAAGGTCCACCTCTGGGTACCGTCCAGTCCTAATACTCTGATCCTCAGTCAGCACTGTCTGTCATCTGCAACCAACACAATGAGGTGCAAGCATAGCCCGTGCAGAGGTGAGTATAACGATACTCAGTAGGGATCCTGAGACCCTTAAGGTCTCACAAAATCCAACAAGGATAATCCACAATGTATAAAATCCACAAATATCCCCACTTAGGTATATGACCATACATATACCTATGTTATCAAATAATCAATCTCAATCATGAGGTAAACACAAAAGTTACTAACTCAGCTCAACCATTATTGTATACTTGGTATAATATTAATCTATTCCCTCGGCTGCTGTAGAAATCCTCTTCTATCGAGTATAGTGGGCATGCTGCGTCACCGAGGGGCATTTCCCACTAACATTGACTGCTGAGGTACTCCTCCTGTCGAGTACTGTGGAGCAGCCACACTCACAGAGAGGCACTCCCCACCATGGGTCTGCTACGCTCACACATAGGTGCTCCCCCTCATAGCGTATTAAGGTACTCCACATGATGACTACCATGGGTCTTCCACACTCTTACAAATGTTCTTTCAACCGTGGTTCTTCCGCGACACCATGGTGCTATTCATTGGGCTAGTCGAATCACTCTGAGTCAAATCGGTCAACATTTTTCAAGTCTCATCTAGCTACTGGGTTCCAAAACAAATGCATGCTCGTATCTGGAAGATTCGCTCCACAGCTACTGGTCGATACTCCAACTGTCACGAAGACCAATTTAAGAAGTATCTCAATGGTCCGCCATGTCATAGAGGTCTCAACGCAATAGATGGCGCGTTAATCGGACACCCAGTATTTATTATATTAGCCTTTTAGTCTCAGGGGCCCTGGTTGAATTCTTGTACGATCCATCCTGACCATAACACAACTAATCCCTGATCTATAGTGGGGTATACTCAAGGGACCATCACGCTCCATGAAAACTAGCGCTGCTGACGGTTTGTCAAACAGACGTCCGGTGCCAAAGATATATCCAAAGAATGTAAAGGGTGTCGGTTGTGGGATCATGTCTAGTCCGACCGGATTGGACCGACTTGGCCCAAACCTATCCGGGTCGGCCGATATGGGTCAACCTGGTCAGCCTGCTAGTTTCGGCTCAGTCCCCTAGGCCTAGCTCAGCGGACTGCAGGGGGTGGTTCGGCCCGGAGGTCGACACGTAGGCGGCTGAGCCCAGGGGCTGGGGTTGGGTCGGCCAGCGCCGCGATTGGCGAGGCTCGGCAGCTCGGCCAGAAAGGAGGGCAGGGCACCAGCAGGGCGCCAAGAGGCTGCGCGGGGGGCGAGTAGGCCGACGGGGTGCCGGTCAGGGCCCCAAGGGGGCGCATGGGGTGAAACCAGGCCGATAGAGCGCCCAGTAGGGCATGGGTAGGCCGCGAGGGGTTCGAGGTAGCCCGGCTGGGTGCCGGGCGTGTCGGTTGGGCGACGAGCAGGGCATTGTGTGGCAGCGCCAGGCGCGGGCAGGGGGCGTTGTGGATGGCGGGGTGCATGATAGGTCATGGGATGGCAGGGCGGGTCGGTATGGCATGGCTCGAGCCGATGCGGGCTGGCTATGTTTGGCCGGGAGCATCAGTGCGCCACGGGGGTGGCATGATTCGCAGAGGAGACGGGTAGCGCAGCCTTTTTTGATTCCACTTTCATCATCGTCGCCTCATCTCTATGCCAAAGAGACATCACAAAAGATTGGAGGAAGGAGTTGGGCCATGTATGTTTGGACCACACCCTATACCTTTAGAGGTGATAATAAATAGTTTGTATGTATGATGCATAACAACCCTTGTTCTTTGATTTTGAGAGAAAGGAGGAACATAGGTAAAGATCATAATTAGTCAAAAGAAAACCTCTACCTTGAATTAATCGTTCGTCGTTCGTTGATGGAGTCGCGGAAGAAGATGGGGTATTCATTCGTCGTGTCCTCTAAACTCTTCCACTCCCAAATTCACAAGACGTTTGTCGAAGCGGTTCAACATCGATAGGTCATGATGAAGATGTCGAAGAAGGATTGTCGCTTCCGTTCTTCGTTCATTGTTGGGAGAGTTCATTCTTGGAGGATGAGGTTCCTCGTTGAGATCTTTCCCTTCAATCACCCAAGTGAATTTATTTTTCCAAATAATATATTACATAATCTATTATCTCATTGGCACAAATTCAAAAAGGGGAATTAAATTAAAAATGCTCCTCCTTGTTAATTCACGTGTGTCATCATGTATTAATTGGGGAGATGGCACCATTTCAAAATGGAGTATGCCCCCCCCCCCTTAATTGTAGAGGATAGGTAAAATTATATTATGCGTTGGCCCAATTAATTAATGGGTAGGTGGTGGCACAATAAATTATATAGGAGTTCAGGGAACTCCTCTCTTTTTAATGAGGGGTGTTGACAGATTTTCCACTCTTCCCATTAATTCGGGGGTTTTAGTCTTGTGTGGTCCCAACGTCATAGCCTCCCACAGAGGGTTATGTACGGGTGGGCCCCACCACCATATCATCTAAAGAGAGGTTAAGGTGTGGTGGCCCCTCATCCAACTACCTTGAGGAGGTTTTAACCACCCAACCTCCACATGTCAGCTAAAATAAAATAATATGCTAGCTCACTTTATTTTATTAAATTTTTATAAAAACACAAAAACTAACTTCTACTCTCGATCAACTGTCGTAGAGGTGGAAGTCTCCTTAAGCGAATATCGTCACTATGAGTTCAACAGTGCCCTCAGATTTTTGGTCTGAGCACCGGTTCAAATGTTATAAAAACCTCCTCCTATGTTTACTGAATGTACCTGAAAAAAACTTCAGAAATTGATTTCAAGCACACCGGGCCTCAAAATCAAGGGCCGTAAATTTTCGTGCACTCGTAAAAATCCCATGTATTTAAAAACAATCCAAGGGAATTTTAGGTCTTTACATTCTCCCCACCTCAGGAATTTACGCCCCCATAAGCTACATCTTGAACTATGGAAACAAGTGGGCATACTGAGCACACATCTGATCCTCATTCTCCAATGTTCTCTCCTGGAGGTTCCCGTGCTGCCAATAAACGTGCACCAAAGGTATCGACCATCCTTGTAGGTCTCACCCCTGTCGATCCTCAATCTCCTCTGGTACCTCCGTAAAAGTCTCCCCATCATCGACGTTCAGTTCACCATGGTCAATGATGTGAGAAGGGTTGTGTATGTATCTCCTACTACTAGAATAATGGGCATTGAAGCTCCCCTGGCATGGGCGACCGCCTCTGGCGATTACTGGATTTTGCAAAAAAAAAAATTCAGGGTTGCTTCGCCCCCCTGCCCCCTCCCCGATGGAAACCCTATCGCACCCCCTCGCCCTCACCGCCCTCCCCCGTCACTCTCCACCCTCGCCGCCCTCCACCCCTCGCGACCCTCATCGCCCTCCGCCCTCATCGGCCTCCGACCTCCGCCCGCCGTCTGCCCTCTGCCCGCCCTCCACCCTCTACCCCCTTCGCCCTCTTTCCCCTACGACCACCAGGATTTTCCCTCCAGCCTCATCCCCCTCTACCCTCTGGCCTCCACCTTCCATCCGGTCCCGCCCTCCGGCCTCCACCTTCCAGCCTCCTCCCTCTACCCCCTCGTCCATCTGCCCCTCAACCCTCCGCCCACTCGCTTCCCGTCCCCCATCCCCTTACCGCCCTCCTCTCTGGCTCCCCTCCATCCCCCATCCCCTCCCTCTTCAATCCCCACCCTCAGCGCACCACTTTCACCCATCCCCTCCATTATTTCATCGTCGCTGCCCAGTCCCCTCCCTCCTCGCACGACCGCTATTCATCCCATCGTAGCTGCTGCCCTCCGACTCCTTATTGTCTTTGGTCTACTCCATCGTCATCCCACCCTCGCTGCAATATCACCGCCTCACCAATTCATCTCATTCATCTCGCTACCGCCACTACTGCCCATCCCCTCTTTTGCTGCACGGCCTCCCACTCCAGCTCCCCTCTGCTACCTCTACACTCCCTCGCATCACCACCTTCGGCTCCCCTTCCTTCTAGGTTTGTAGCGGAATCTCGTATGACATGAGATTTCCTTAACATTATATTATATATTCTCTTTTTTATAATTTAGAGTTATAATTTTATTATTTTATCAATGGTCCACAAACAATTGATTAGTATTTATTTTAAATATATTTGATATGAAAAATGCATATGTAATAAGTCTCGTGTAAATGTTTGTTATACAGATATTATTATGGATAAAAGATGGATTGTTCTTCCAAATCGAATGTCTAGAGAATAATTAAATTGAATTATGTATTTTATTTAATTCACCAAAGGTTTTTAAAGTGACTATATTAGTTGTCCATGTAGAAAATCTGCTAAAAGATATCAATTCACACGAGATACTATGAGGGAACACCTATTCTTTAATGGATTTCGGAAATATTATAAGATTTGGACTCTTTATAGAGAAGAATATGTTTGTTGTCACAATACTGATGTAGTTTAGATAGATGTTGATGCAATGATGAATGATCCAACACATGAAATGATGACTGAAATGGTGTGTGGGTTGGATCCTGAAGGCATTGACATCCAAAATCTTTACACCAGTGAGATAAATCTTTGCCCTAGTCCAGATCGTGATTCAAGGAGGTTTTATGAATAAATTGATGATGCAAAAAAAGAATTATATCCAGGATGTAATTATTATAGTAAATTATTGTTTATCATGGATTTTTTGGAATTGAAGACTTTGAATCAGTGGTGAGACACATCATTCGACATGTTGTTCGTGTTATTGAAATGGTTTCTTTTTGTCGATGCTATGATACTTGAGTCGTATTACTATTCCTGTAAGTTGATAGAGAACATAGGTTTTACAAATGATACAATATATTCATGTGAAAACAAATGTATGTTGTTTAGAAAGGAAACTGCCCATTTGGATATTTGTACTATTTGTGGTGCTTCCATGTGGAAAGGGAACATGGGAAATCAGACTCATCAAATTCAGATTGTGATACAGGGGAAAACCATTTTTGTAAAGAAAATGTGTTACTTTCCCTTTAAACTATGGCTGAAAATATATTTTATGTGAACCAAAGTTTCTAATTTAATGAGATGGCATGTAGAAAGAGTTCATGAAAGTGATATGTTAACCCACCAGGAAGACTGTCATGCATGGAAGGATTTTTATAAGAGACATCCCAACATTGCTAAAGATGTTCATAATGTTCGATTGGGGTTGGCAACAGATGGTTTTAATCCATTAGATTCTATGGGTGGTGAATCTCATAGCACAAGCCCCCTGGTGTTGGTTCCGTATAATCTGCCTCTGTGGCTATGTATGAAGCAATATTTTATATTACTTTCCACACTTATTGATGGACCTATAAGTCTGATGGTTAAGATTGATTTTTACCTTCAGCCATTAATTGATGAGTTAAATGAATTTTGGGGCGATGGTGTGATGACTTATGACTATGAAACAGATGAAATGTTCAAACTGTAGGCTTCTTTATTGTGGACAATCAATGACTTCTCGGCTTATGCAAAATTTTCAGGATTGAGTAAGAAAGGGGAATTTTTTTCCTTTGTTTCAATAAAAGTAAAAAATTTGTTTGGCTTAATCATTCCAAAAAATGGGCATACATCAGTCACAGATGTTTTCTTCCCCCTCAACACAATTTTAGAGAGGACAGAGTGGCATTTGATGGTTCTAGAGAGTTCATCCCAGAACCAAAGATCATGATAGGAGTCAAAATGTTATCACATATTGAAGAAGAAAACATCCACATGGTATATGAAATTTAGGATTTGGTGGCTCATCCAGTACATAATATGCGTGTTGCGGGTAGACATTTCAGTCACAATTGGAAAAAGAAAAGTATTTTTTATAGTCTTCCGTGTCGGAAAACTAACATGATAAGGCATAATATGGATTTCATGCACATTGAAAAACATGTTTCTAATAACATTTTGTGGACCATTTTAGCTGTTATTGGAAAATCATAGGACTATGCTAATGCACTTCATGATTTGGAAGAAATGGGTTTAAGGAAACAGTTGCATTTATAGTTATCTAAGGAAAACAAAGAATATATGCCTACAGTAAAGTATATGATGACTACAAAGGTGAAAGAGAATTTTCTTTCCATTTTCAAGATTCTCAAGGTGCCTGATGGTTACTCTTCTTATATTTTAAATTCTGTGAATCTGACAAGCAGTACATTTCAAGGGTTGAAAATTCATGACAATCACATACTACTTCAGTAGTTGATTCCAATCGCAATTTCTGATTTTTTATACCACAATGTTGTTCATCCGTTGATTGAGATGTGTAATTTTTTGAGACATCTTTGTTTAAGAAATCAATGAATAAGTGATTTAAAATTTTTACAGGACTGAATTGAACTTAATCTTTTTCACTTTGAGAAATTCCCCCCCCCCTAATTTTTTAATGTTATAGTCCACTTCACAGTGCACCTAAGAGATCATGTAATGGCTGCTGGTCCAGTGAAATTCAGGTTGATGTATCCTATTGAGTGGTATTTGAGTACATTGAAATAATTTGTATGCAATACAGCTCATCCGGTGGCATAAATAACCAATTATTATTTGATGGATGAGTTTACAATTTTTTGTGCATAATATCATACAGATGTTGAAACAAAATTAGATAATCCCTCTCAATATTTTTGATGGTCCAGTTAGAGAAGGAACCATATTTGATATGGAAAACATTGAGTGGATACAAGTGCATCGATATATCTTGTTCAATACTCCATCAGTTGCACCATTAATGCAGTAAGTGTCTTATCAATTTTTTTGTTTGAATTTTAAATGTTTTGTTTTCATAAGTTGATCATTTAAACATCACGTTATCATTTTTAGGAAAAACATTAATGAGATAAAAGAAGAGATGCATCGTGCGACTGAGTATCAAATTCAATAATCTCATTATGAATCATTTCCTGTTTGGTTCAAGGATTATGTACATATTAATTGATTTTCATTATCAGTGAATTATTATACTAATTTTTTTCTGCAGAAATCATAATTTAATTCTATTAATTATGTAAGTTCATATATTGAGGGTGTTAGGGGACCCCATGCTGACTGATTAATTTATCCAACTGGATGAGGGTCCATCTATAACGGCTCATCGCTATAAATCTAAAGATGCTGATGGTTTTTGATTTCACATTAAATATTTAGACGATAAACAAGCAACACAAAAAATTGGAATCAGTTTTCCATTCGTTGATTCTGGTTATTAATATGGTCAATTGATAGAAATCATTGAAGTTTTATACACATATAGGTTGACGTACATATTGTTAAAGTGTAATTGGGTTGATCCAATGTGTGGATTTAAAGTCGATCAATATCAGTTTTCATTGGTGAATTTTAACTATATGTTATATAGAAATGAACTAGTTGATAATGATTCATTTATTTTGACAGCACAAGTGGAACAATTATTCTTCATTACTTTCTCTTTCAAATCAAATTTGGCATGTTTTTGTTAAAATTTCCCGGCGATGAGTGTTTTTATTTGAACAAGATAAACTCGATACTGTTCCACTTGATTCCCAACAGCTTGATCAAAATACTATAGTTCAATGTGAAGAAGATATGTATTAGGCTAGAGTGGCCTTTGAAGGAGAAATGGTTGATTTTCATGCTTAATGAAATGTTTAATTGTTTTCTTGTTATTCAGTGTTGAATTACGTAAGATATCATAAATTATCTAACCATTTTATAAATACTTTTATGTTTTAATCCTCACTTTTGGAGGTTTATTCATTTATATATATTTAGGGTGATTTATCTTTTGGTATCTTTATGTTATTGTTAGTGTATCTTCCAATTGAGGTATTCTTTATTTGGATCATGTGCTACTTGAATTTTTATTAATTCAATCTGAAATTTGGCTATGCATTGATTGGTTTTGTACATAATTAGTATATTTATTATATTAATTTTCTGATATTTTAAAATTCGTTCACAACTAATTATTCAATTTATTTTTGTTTGATAAACAAATGTACAATTTTTATTTTTTTAAAATAATCCGATTAATCTTTTGGACTCTTTGGATAGTCATCTTACTAATGTTTTTTATGACTGCAGGCATGTCTGGGGAAGAGACAGCAGATCCACATCATCCATCTGAACCATCTACGTCTCAGGGTCGAGTTATGTTTGAATTTCATTGTCTCTATTTTTATGTAATTGATTAATATATATATATATATACAATCTATCAAATTATATATTAAATTGTTTTCAATAGGATCATACTCGATTGCTTCTTCTACTCGCAAGAGAGGCCCTAGTTATGGAATTTCAAAATGGAATTCTTACACGACGTTTGATGTTTCCTTTGATGAGGTATTTTATCCTATGGGACTAGATTCCAATGCATTTATTTGTCAGCTGGGTCATATCATACGTGACCCACATCGATTTCTATTGACAACACAGAACTAGCCTTCTATCATTCAGGACACATTAGATCATATTTGGAGGGAGGTTCAGGTAAGAAGACCATTTTACATTCTTCCCTATGTATAAACTATACTAACATATGTAATTTTTTTATTTTATAGACAAATTTTAAAGTATACCCCAATGATTTTTGGACCGTTTCTATGAGAAAATGCTATAATATGTGGAAATATTATAAAGGCAATGTGAAGAGGGACCATTGGGTACCAAATGTGGGTTCCCCAGACATTCTCGGGAAAGTCCCAAGAGGTGTCCTCCCAGATCAGTGGCATGACATAGTTTCATATTGGTCTATTGAGGTTGTTGAAATTGTTATATTTATTTTGGTATATATATTTTAAATAATGTGTAAGTTTTTTTGAAATTTGAATTGTTGAATGTAGGAGTTGTCAACACGCCATTTTGAGAATCGAGCATTATAGGGACCACCTCACAGGCTCGGGACTCGTCACATGTCTCAGATCGGACATGAGTTATTTATTATTAAATTTTGAATTTATTAATTAATATGGTTATGTGTTTATATTCTATTCATATAAAACTACGGGAGAAAAGTTCACCGACTGATAAAATATCGGTGTGGATGAGGACTCATGATCGAAATGATGCAGAAGCTGCATCATTGATAGTAAGTGATTGTACTCATTACCAATTCTTTCATAAATTTGTATATTAACATATATATATGTATATATATTTAATTATTTCACGCGCTCAATTTGAAGCTCAATTAGAACAACTGAAATTGGACCAGTGAAAACTTCCCATGCGAATTGATGAGGTCACTCATCGCATTATTGGTCAAGATAGGCATGGATATAGTTTGACCTATGGAACACGGATTCCTCATTCTGTAGTATCATGTGATGTGGTTGTTGTACGTAATGTTTCTCAAATGACACGGATGTTGTCAGATTTCAAGGCACGGTTGTGCGCTTCCAAGGAGGTAAATGCACAACTGATCACTGAGGTTAGAGCACTGTGAGAATATGTGAGTCTAGGTGATGGTGCAGGGGATCATACGACACAGGTTTATACCATATTTATTTATTTAATTTTTATTATTTTTTATATGAAAATGTTCATAATTTTTATTTTTGTAGGCCCCTATCCCACCAGATGGAGGTAGTAGTCATGACCATGCATGACTCATCATATTCACGAGATGTGTTTCTTTTTTTATTTGTGGTGTTGTTATTGATGTTGAAGTTGGGTTTGTAGTGAGATTTTTTGATATTTATGTGTATCATCTGTATTTTGGCCGGATGTAATGTTCGTGTGCATGAATTGAGAATTAAGCATGAAAATGATTAATGATTTGAATATTTTTAGTTCATTTAATTCTTTAATGTTATCAATTTCCTATTCTGTAATAGTTTTGAAAAAATCATGTGATTCCTAATATATACCATGATACTTGTTTTTGGTGACTGAGCTGAGGTTCAGTATTTGTAGGCCCCATACACCCCCCCCCCCCACGTGCACCCCAGACAGCCCCTCCCCACCCCTAGACAGCCCCGCCGAACAGACCTCCATGCACCCCATACGACCTCCCCATAACCCGGACAACCCCCCCCCCCAGGCAGGTCTCCCCGTCCCCGGACAGCCCCCCCCCCCCCCCCCCCCCGCACCAAGGACAGCCCCCCACACACCCCGAATATCTGGGAATGATGTGTATATCACATGGAAAAATGAATTAGACAATGTGTATTAAACACCCCCACAATATTACTAATAGTACACTACCTGTGAATTAATTAAATAATGTGTGAATTAATTACACAATGATAGAATTAATTAATTATAACACGTGTGAGTTAATTAAACATCATGTGTAAATTAATTATGAACCATGTGAATTACACCACATGTGAATTAATTAAATAATCACCATGTTATTCCTAATGTAAACAATGACATGACCGTGAAGACGGCACGTCAATCGGGGGTGTCATTTGACCACGGTGACCAGAAACTCATTTTCAAAGGCATAAAACACCAAAACGGTGTCTAATGGTAGAATTCAGAGAAAATTTTCTCATAATGACTTCAAATAACAAAAAAAAATAAGAATGTTATTCATGACTTGTAGGAGGAGATGGCACACCCATCGGACATGCGGTGTGCGCGATACAACCGAATATGTCATTTTCAATAGTTTGGCGTGTACTAAAAGGGCGATTTGGGTGGTCAAAACCAGCCGAACAACTGCAGAATGACATTAAATAATACAACAACAACCTAAGTCAATATTTTTAAAATTATGGATAGACGGAACGTCAATTGGGAGTGTCGTTTGACCACAGTGACCTAAAATGCATTTCCGGAGTCACAAAACAGTAAAACGGCCTATAAAGGTCGCATTCAGATAAAATGTGCACAAAATGATGTTAAATCACATGAATAAAATAAGAATATTATTTTCGACATGTAGGAGGAGACAAAACTCCCATCAGACATGCAGTGGGAGTGGTATGACTAAATATGTGGTTTTCAGCAGTTTGGCACGCTCTAAAAGGGTGCGTTGGGATGTCAAAACCAGGTGAACAATCATGGATTTCAATGAAATCATTCATAAGAATCCACGGTGTTAATTTTTAAGTGTTTGGGTAGATTTCACATCAATCGAGGGTGTCGTTTGACCACAGTGACTAGAAACACATTTCCGGAAGCATAAAACCACAAAACGGCATCTAAAAATCGAATTTAGAGAAAACATGCTTGGAATTACTTGAAATCACACGAAAAAAATATTAATATTATTCATGAGATGTACGAGGAGACATAAAACCCATCAGATGTGTGGTTTGCACGGTACGACCGAATATGTCGTTTTTAGTAGTTCACTGCGCTCTAAAAGTGCGCGTTGGGTCGTCGAAACCATCCGAACGTCCTTGGAATGCCATTAAATCATAAGAAATCAACCATGGTGTAAATTTTGATTTGGGCGGGTAGACAACATGACAATCGGGGGTGGCGTTTGACCGTGGTAATCGGAAAAGCATTTCTGGAGGTATAAAACACTAAAACGACATGTAATGGTTGAATTCAGAGTAAACGCTCTCATAATGGCTTGAAATCACACAAAAACAATTGAAATATTATTAGTGACATGTAAGAGGATACGACACGTGCATATGACGTGCGGTGTGTGCAGTATGACCGAATATGTCATTTTCTCCACCCAACGCGCTATAAAAGTGCGCGTTGGTTCGTCAAAACCACACGAACGACCTTAGAATTCAATGAAATCATACGACAACAACTTTGGTGTAAATTGTGAAATGATCGGGTAGAAGGAATGTCAATCGTGGGTGTTGTTTGAACGCGGTGACCGGAAACGTATTTACAGAGACATAAAACACTGAAACGGTGTCTAACGGTCGAATTCAAAGAAAACGTGCTCAAACTGACTTGAAATCACATGAAAAAATATGAATATTATTCGCGGAATGTAGGAGGAGACTACATGCCCGTCAGATTTTTAGTGTGTGTAGTACGACCCAATAAGTTTTTTTCAGTAGTTCGGCACGCTCTAAAAGGGCGTGATGGGTGGTCAAAACCAGCAAAATGACCTATGAATGCCATCAAATCATACTTCAACCACCGTGGTGTGAAATTTGATGTTTCCGGGCAGACAGAACGTCAATTAGGGGTGTTATTTTAACGCGGTGACTGGAAATAGATTTCCGGAGTTAAAAAACACCGAAACAGTGTCTAATGGTCGATTACAGAGCAAACATGCTCAGAATGACTTGAAATCAAATGAATACAATAGGAATATTATTCATGACATGTAGGAGTAGTCAGAACACCCATCAGATATGTGGTGTGTACGGTACCACCAAATATGTTGTTTTCACCAGTTTGGTGTGCACTAAAGGGCACGTTGGGTGGTCAAAACCATCTGAATGTCCTCGGAATGCCATGAAATCATACGAAAAAAATGTGGTGTAAATTTTGAAATGGTTGGGCAGACAGTATATCAATCGGGGGTGTCGTTTGACAACGGTTCCCGAAAACGCATTTCCAAAGTCATAAAACACTAAAACGACGTCTAACGGTCGAATTCAGAGAAAAATTGTTCATAATGACATGAAATCACATGAAAACAATGGTAATATTATTCGTGACATGTTATAAGAGATAGAATTCCCATCAGACATGTGGTGTACATGGTACAAATAAATATGTCATTTTCAGCCATTCGATCTTCTCTAAAAATGAGCGTTGTGTGGTCAGAACCAGCAGAACAATCGCGGAAAGCCATGAAATCACAAAAAAACAACCGTTGAGTGAATTGTGAAATGTTTGGGTAGACGGTATGTCAATCGAGGGTTCCATTTGACTGTGGTGACTGGAAATGCATTTCTAGAGTCATAAAACACTAAAACGGCGTCTAACAGTCAAATTCATAGCAAACGTACTATGAATGACTTGAAATCACACAAAAAAATATTAATATTATTCGTGACATGTATGAGGGGACGACACGCCCATCAAAAGTGCATTGTGTGCGGTACGACCAAATATGTCATTTTCAGCAGTTCGGCGCACTCTAAAAGGGCGTGTTGGGTGGTCAACACCATCCGAATTACCGCGGAATTCCATTAAATCATACGACAACAAACGCGGTGTAAATATTGAAGTGGTCAGGTAGATGGCACATCAATCGGGGGTGTCGTTTGATCACGTTGACCAGAAACTAATTTTTGGAGTCATAAAACACCGAAATAGTGTCTAACGGTCTAATTCAAGGAAAACATACTCAGAATGACTTAAAATCATAGGAAAAAATAAGAATATTATTCGTGACATGTAGGAGGAGATGACACACCCATCAATCATGAAGATGTGTGCGGTACGACCAAATATGTCGTTTTCAGCTATTCGGCGTGCTCTAATAGGGGGAGTTGGGTTGTTAAGACCAACCAAGCGTCCTTGGAATGCCATTAAATCATACAACAACAACCGTGGTGAAAATTGTGAACTGGTTGGGTAGACAGAACATTAATTGGGGATTTCGTTTGACAATGATGACCAAAAACGGATTTCTAGAGGTATAAAACACTAAAACGGCGTCTAACATTCGAATTCAGAGAAAACATTCTCACAATGACTTGAAATCACTTGAAAAACATAGGAATAATAATCTTGACATGTAGGAGGAGACGACATGCCCATAAGACATACGATATGCATGGTACGACCGAATATGTCATTTTCAGTAGTTTGGAGTGTTCTAAAAGTGCATGTTGGGTGGTCCAAGAGATCCGAATGACATAGGAATGCCATGAAATCATACAAAAAGATCCTTGGATTAAATTTAAAAATCTCCAGGCAGACGACACGTTAATCGGAAGTGTCGTTTGACCGCAATGACTGGAAACGCATTTCTGGAGGCATAAAACACTGAAATTGGGTCTAACAGTCGAATTCAAAGAAAATCTGCTCAGAATGACTTGAAATCACACAAAAAAAAAGTAATTTTATTCGTGACACTCAGAAGGAGACGACACAACCATAAGATGTGCGGTGTGTGCGGTACGACCGAATACGTCATTTTCAGCTGTTCGGTGCCTTCTAAAAGGGCGCATTGGGTGGTCAAAACCAGATTAACCACCTTAGAATGCCATGAAATCATTCTAAAACAACCGTGGTGTGAATTTTTAAATGGTCAGGCAGACGACACATCTATCGAGGGAATCATTTGACTACGCTGACCGTAAACACATTTCAGGACGCATAAAACACCGAAAAGGCGTCTAACAGTCAAATTCAGAAAAAAAATGATTAGAATGAATTCAAATCACACAAAAACAATATGAATATTGTTCGTAACATGTAGGATGATATGGAATTCCCATCGGACATGCGGTGTGCACGGTACGACCGAATATTTTATTTTCAGCAGTTCGACGCGCTCTAAAAGTGTGCATTGGGTGGTCAAAACCAGCTGAAATACCTCAGAATGCCATGAAATCATAAAACAACAACTGTGGTGTGAATTTTGAAATTTCTAGGAAGACGGAATGTCAATCGAGGGTGTTTTTTGACCACGGTGACCAGAAATGCATTTCTAGAGGCATAAAACACCGAAACGGCGTCTAACGGTCGAATTCAAAAATAAAAACAGGCTCATAATGACTTGATATACCACTAAAAAATAGGAATATTATTCATGAAATGTAGGAGGAGACATAATGCCCATCATATGTGCGGTTTGCATGGTATGACCGAATATGTCATTTTCAGCAGTTCATAGCGCTCTAAAAGTATGCATTGGGAGGTCAGAACTAGACGGACAACTGTTGAATGCCATGAAATCATACATCAACAACCGTGGTGTGAATCGTGAAATGGTCGAGTAGAATTCACGTTAATCGGGGGTGTTGTTTGATCGTTGTCACTGAAAATTCATTTCCGAAGTCATAAAACACTGAAACAGTGTCTAACGGTCGAATTCATAGAAAACATGGTCAGAATGACTTGAAATCACACAAAAACAATAGTAATATTATTCATGACATGTAAGAGGATAAGAAAAGCCCATCAGACATGTGGTGTGTGTGTTACGATAGAATATGTTGTTTTCAGTAGTTCGACGCGCTCTAAAAGTGCGTGTTTGGTTGTCAAAAACAGCCGAACTACCACAGAATTCCATGTAATCATACAACTACAATAGTGGTGTGAATTGTTAAGTGTTTGGGTAGATAGCATGTCAATAGGGGGTGTCGTTTGACCATGGTGACCGAAAATGTATTTCTAAAGTCATAAAACACCGAAATAGCGTCTAACAGTTGAATTCAGATAAAATGTGCTCAGAATGACTTGAAATCACATGAAAATAATAGGAATATTATTCAAGACATTTAGGAGGAGACTGAACACCCATCAGTCATGTGATGTGCACGGTATGAACGATTATGTCATTTTGAGTAGTTGTACGCAATGTACATGGAGAACATTCCATTTTAGACAACAAAACACTTTCACAAACTAAACCAAACACTCAAAAACAATGAAAAAACATCAAATGATAAAATTTCATAAATTGTGGGTTTTAAATTATTATAGAACCAATGATTTGATGTTAGATTTAATTTTATTATATGTATATAATAACTGAATAAATATGTCTAATTTATGTTTGTTTTGTTTAGTTGTTTTATTTATATCTTATTGTAGGTTTATTGATGCAGGATTGAAATGGATGGGCCTATTTGGATGTCCATCATTTATTTTTTATGAATATTTTCATGTTTATTCTATTTGAAATTGATTTCTATTTTTTATGAATTTTACCCTATTCTTTTTGATTGTGTACCATGAAATGTTTTTTAAAAACTTTCTCCAGGATAGCGACCGCCATTGGCGGTCCCTATAGCCCGATGGAAATTGGTCGAGCATCAGGAAAATGACAGCCATTGGCGGTCACTAATGCTCATCTAAGAAATCCTTCAGCAGCAGCCATTGGTGGTCGTTGTAGGCCGGAATTTTGGTCACCTTTCGTGACTGCCATTAGCAGTCGCTGTAGGCCTACAACATCGGGCTGAAAGCGACCGCCAATGGTGGTCATTGGGCAGTCTCTAGAGGCCTTTAGAGACCGCCAATGGAAGCTCCTAAAGGTCTAATTTCTAGTAGTGTCCACAGGTGGGATATGGGGATGAAGTTGTGCACACGGTGCAACTGAGGTGGAAGAGCTAGGCGGTATGCCACCCTAACTACTCTACTGAGGACCTGCAAAGGTCCGATGCATCGCATAGATAACTTACCGCCACAGAAAAATCTCTATAGGCCTCGTTGAGGTGAGACCCATATGAAAATGTGGTCACCATCCTCGAACTCCAGAGGCCTCTGTCTCCTATCAGCATACAAATTTTGTTTGCACTGTGAAATGTTAATCTTCTCCTGGATGATCTTCACCTTCTCTGTGGTAGCTCGTACCATCTCTGGTCCCAATTGTGATGACTCCCCTGGGTCAGTCCAGCACAAAGGTGATCTACAGGGCTTCTCGTAGAAAGCCTCAAAAGGTTTCATCCCTATGGTGGAGTGATATCTGTTGTTGTAGTAAATCTCCACCAAAGGTAAGTGATCCTCCCAACTATGACTGAAGTCGAGGACACATGCACGGATCATGTCCTCAAGAGGATGAATAGTCCACTCAGTCTGACCATCTGTCTTAGGATGGAAGGCAGTGCTCAGATGAAGCTGTATCTTGAAAGCCACCTATAAACCCATCCATATCCAGGATGTAAACTGTGTGTCATGATAAGAGACAATCAACGAAGGTATACCATGTAAATGCACAATCGCCTTCACATAGAGGCGTCCCAAGCTCTCTAGTGAACCTTGATCTCTGATTGGTAGGAAGTGGGCCGACATGGTGATTTGTTCAAAAATCACCCAAATTGTGTCATGACCCATGGATATACGTGGAAGACCCATCATGAAGTCCATGGATATCCAATCCCACTTCCACTCTGAGACCACGAAAGGATGGACCAAGCCTACTATTACCTGGTGCTCCACCTTCACTTGGTAAAAAGTGAGGCATCGAGAGACAAACTCCAGTACCACCTTCTTTATTCGTGGCCACTAGTTTTGTTGTTGAAGGTCCTGGAATATCTTCACCACTCCTAGATGTAATGCTAATGGGGATGTGTGGAACTCTCTCAACACATACTCCTGAAGTGCCATTAGTACCATGGTATATTATTTGAAGAGCATGATGTGCTCTCTGACATCAAAATATCCATCTACTTCCTCCCCTATGGATATCTGAGCACGTCATGTCTCACAGTCAGTATCCCCATGTTGTGCCTCCAGGACTTGGTGAAGAAGTGGAGGAGTGACTGTAAGAGACTGAAAAAAGCTACTTCATCTCGGTCCATATAAGATATATGTAAAGAAGCCAGCTACTCTGTCGCCTCTCCTAGCAGATGTATACGAGATCTCATATTGAGAGAATCTACAACACTGTTCCCCCACCTAGGAGTATAGAATATCTCGAAGTCATAGTCCTGGAGGACCTCAAGCCAACATCACTATCTTAGGTTTTGGTCCTTCTGAGAAAAAATATACATGAGACTCTTGTGACCAGAGTATACATTAAAAAATTTTCTTATAAGATAGTGTCGCCAAATCATCAAGGCGAAGACCACTACTGCTTTCTCTAGGTCATGGGTAGCGTAGTTCTGCTCATGTTGTCTCAGCTTCCGAGAACCATATGTGATCACTTCTCTCTCCTGCATCAGGAGACACCTGAGTCTGATCCTTGATGCGTCGTAGTAAACTATGTACCCTACGGCTTCCTCTGGAAGTGTCATGATGGGGGAACTAGTCACCCTTTTCCTCAACTCTTGAAAGCCTATTTGGAATCTCTCCAACAACACGAAGGGTTACCCCTTCTTTTTCAAGGTTGACAGTGGTGCTGAAACTCTAGAGAAGTTGGTATCAATATCTGGTAGTAACTAGCCAAATGCAGGAAACTCCGCCCCACCATCACACTCCTTGGTGGCTCCCAAGAAAGTACTTTCTCAATCATCCCTGGATCCACAACAACTCCAGCCTCTGAGATGAAATGTCCCAAAAATTGATCCTCTCAGATCCAAAACTGTCACTTCGAGAGCTAACCAGAAAGCTGATGATATCATAGTGTGTCCAGTACTACCTGAAAATGGTAGGCATGCTCCTCCTTTGTAATAGAGTAGATCAGAATGACATCGATGAAGACTACAACAAAGTGATCGACGTATGGATGGAAGATCCTATACATGAGTCCCACAAACACTGATGCAGTGTTCGTTACACCAAAATGCATAACAAAGAACTCGTAATGGCCGTAATGACACCTGAAATCTATCTTCTGCACATCCTCATCTCAAATTCTATCCTATTGATAGCCTAAACTGAGGCCTATCTTCAAGTATCACTGTGCTCACTTCAGCTGATCAAAGAGGTCATCAATCCTCAGAAGTGGGTACTTGTTTTTCATGGTCACCTAGTTCAGGCGATGGTAGTTGACACAAATCCTCAAGCTCCTATCCTCATTCTTGGTGAATAGAATCGGGGATGACCATGGAGAAACACTGGGTGGTATGAATCACTTTCCATGCAAGTCCTCTAACTATACCCACAGCTCGGGAAGCACCGTGAGAGCCATCTAATATGCTGGTGTAGATATCAGTGTCGTCTCGAGGTACCAGTAAATGTAGAAGTCCACCTCTCTATGAGGAGGTACTCTTAGAACATCGTTAGGGAAAATATCTGCGTACTAGTCCACCACTACAGGATAGCTCAGACAATCCACATCAACTACTCTGAGGGTATGGCAGACCATCTGATGAGTGATTAGCGACATCCTCCCCCAAGTAAGTCTGTCATGAGCTTGAAAGGATCCCTTATCCCTTGTGAAGCTGATCCTGGTCCCATCCAAGCAGACATACTACACTTTCCACCTAATACTATTGATCTGAGCATGGACTCTAGACAACTAGTCCATCCCCAAAATGAAGTCATCAAGCCTCGATGCCGCTACGAGAAAATCTCAGCTGAAGCTCTTGCCTCATAGAGTAAGATCACACTGCTGGAACCAGTGTGTAATTGTCGAGTCTGCTCCCGTAAGGGTCTCTAGCCGTAAGGGTTGAGCCAATGGTTCTGTCAGAATCTCTAAGATCCGAACGAGGGCGGTGGCAATGAAAGAGTGACTAGAACCTGTTTTTATACAAACTGGAGCATAGGTAGGGTAAACACAGATTGTACCTTGTATCATCTTCAGAGCTCCATGGTTGTATGCTTCAGCAACCAGAAACTGAGCTCTCACATATACACCTACTCCATGCAGTCGGGGTGGACCTCCTCGTGGTTGTGGCGGTAACAACTCAAAACATCGTCCACCACCAGCTGCATGACTTTCTCCTCTATCACGTCTGCCTACTCCTAGTGGACTACCTCGATCGAACCACTGCCTCTTTGTGGGAGGTCCCTCAACTGTCTACTAATCATCTAAATGGTGGGTTGGATAATCATGATCCATGTTACCATGCCCGCCACGTGGGTGACACTCCTCACTACTGGCATGTGTGTCTCTGCCCCGGGTGCCCCATACAACTGATCCTGAGTCATGGAGTTGTCCACCTGTGGGTATGGTCCTCTTGGCCCTCTGCTTCATTTTTCTACTTCAAGCTGCAGGAGACTCCGCTGCGTGTCTACTAGTGGTGGGTCTTCCTGCTATAGGATGCTCGACAATGAATCTCTCCACTAAAAGGGCTCCCTGCAACACCCTCACCTGCGTCGGGATGCTAAGTGAGATCACAAAGGATCTGATATCTCTCCTGATTCCTTGATTGAAGGTCTGGGCCACAAAGAATGGGTCCTGCACCATATCTATGGAGTAGCATGAGTTGTCAGTGAACCTCACTAAATACCGAGATACCGTCATGCTACCATGTTGTAGGTGTAGTAGCACCTGTATCTGCAATGAACGAAGTGTGGCTGGGATAATCTCCGGCTGAAATATGCTCTCAAAGTCTATACATAGTAGGGTCACCTCTTCATGTACCTCAAGCATCAGGCTTCACCATCTACCTGAGTCATCCTGATGGAGAATCTCGGCAAGTATCACCGTATGGTCTCCTGGTGTCCCTAAAAGTTTGAAAACTCTCACCACAGCCTCCATCCAATCATCATCTACCTATTGGTCCATCTCTCCCTAGAACCTAGCTGGCCATTGGGGCTAGAACTCAAAAAATGTGCTCAATCAGCGTGCATTAGTAGCTGCTAGGGCGGGTGGCATCAGTGGCCCAACGGGTAATGGTACCTCTGGTGCCTCTGCTGGTAAAGGGACCTGCATCGAGGCCTCGTTGCTCAGTGGGATATCTATGCGTAAAACTCACGAGGCTCTAGTCAGTCATTGATGGGGAAGCATACTAAAAGAAATATATGTGACATGGTCAACAGATTATACCTGGTGGGATGACCTGGTTGAGACGACTAAAGAAAAATTTTGAAAACACACACGCAATCAGTGTTTTCTTATACTGAGTTGGAAATCAGAAGTCAGGGTCCTCGTGTATGGATATGTCGGCCGCCACACCAACAATGGATGCCCTGAACTGAAAACCACAATCGATACACTTAACACTATTTCTTCACAGAAAGGATATATCAGAGTCCAAAGTTCTATTGTAGAACTGACTCCTCTGATGCCAATTTGTCACGACCCGTCCTCAGGACCCGTGTCGTGACTACCCCAAGCCCACCTTCAATAGGCCAGGGCTAGCGACTAGCACCAAAGGCATAAACCCATAACCTTTAAAGGTATTGACTTTATAAATTCAAAATAGACACAATCAGAGTACAAATGGAATAAAACACTATGTAAAAACTGTATACAAAAAGAAGTGCTGAAAAGTAAAAGGGTCAGAAATTCATGACCAATAGGAAAGTACAAGTACAACTGAAATGAATGTACAAATAATTAAAATCAAAGAAGATACTAAGTCGTCCTACAGGGTTTCCTACCCGAATGGTAGGTACAGGTAGCCTCTTTATCAATCTATGTCTATCAGTATCTTCCGTGTACCGACTAGTCATAAGGTCCACCTCTGGGTACCGTCCAATCCTGCTACATTGATCCTCAGTCAGTTTTTTCCATCGTCTACAACAAACACAATGAGGTGTAGGAATATCCTATGCAGTGGTGAGTATAATGATACTCAGTAGGAACATGAGACCCTTAACGTCTCACAAAATCCAAAAAGGATATACCCCCAAGTATGAAATCAACAGATAAACCCACATAGGTATATTCCAATACATATACCTATGTTAACAATTAATCCCTCTCAATCATGAGGTAAACTCAAAATTTACTAACTTAGATCAACCATAATTTTATTCTATTGATAATATCAATCTGAACCCTCTGCTACTGGAGAACTCCGCCTTTATCGAGTATAGTGGGGCTACCGCGTTACACAGAGGCACTTCCCACTAATAAGGACTATAGGGTTACTCCTCATGTCGTGTACTGTTGATCGTCCACGCTCACACAGTGGCGCTCCCCACAGTGGGTCTGCTCCGCTCACATAGAGTTGTTCCCCCTCGTAGCATGCTGATGTACTCCACGTGTTAGGTACCATAGGTATGTCGTTCTCACACAGAGGAGCTCCCCCTGTCGATCTTCCGCGACACCAAGGCGCTCCCAACTGGGCTAGTTGAATCACTCTAAGTTGAATCGGTCAGTAGTTATCAAGTCTTAGCCAGCTACTAGGTTCCTGTACAAATGTATTCTCATCTCTGGAAGATCTGCTACACAACTACTGTTCAATACTCCAACTATCACAAAGTCCCATGTAGAAGTATCTCAATAGTCCATCATGTTATAGAGGTGTCAACACAATAGGCGACACGTCAATCGGATGTCCGGTCATTATGTTATTAGCATTTTAGTCCCGGAGGCCCGGTTGGATTCGTGTATGATCCAACCTAACCATAACTCAACTAATCCCTGAGCTCCAGTGGGGTATACTCAAGGGACCATCATGTTCCCAGAATGCCAGCTTCGTTGAAGGTTCGTCAAACGGACATCCGCTACCAATGATATGGCCAATGACAGTAAAGGGGGTCGATAGGGGGCCTGGGTTCGGTCCGAACCAATCAGACCGACTCAGCCCAAACCAGTCTGGGCAGACCCGGTCAGACCCGCTGGGTCTGACTCGGCCCGTTGGGTGGGTCAGCCTGCTAGGTTAGGCCCGATCCACTAGGCCCGGCCCAGCAGACTGCGGGGGCGGTTTGGCCTGGAGGTCACTGTATAAAAAGCTCAGACCCGAGGATGGGGCTGGTTAGGCTAGCGCCGCAAAGGGTGTGGCTCGGAGGCTAGGCCCGGGTTGTCGGAACTGCGCCAGAAGGGTTCCAGTGGGCCGCCCTGGGCGTAGGGAGGCCGATAGGCACTGGTCTGGAAGGCCTCATGGGGTACAAGCAGACCGGTAGTGCACGGTCAGGCCGTGCGAGGCACAGGGCAGGTTGCCTTGGCACCGGCCAGGCCGGCGGGGCATCGGGCAGGGTGCCGAGAGGCCGCATGGGGCGTGGGCAGGGCCCCTGGAGGCCGCACGGGGCGCGGGCAGGCCGACGGGGCACCTGGCCGGCCAGCGGGGCAAGGGAAGGCTGCGCGGTGCGATGACAGGGTGACAGCAGGGAACATGAAGGGAGCAGGCAGGCTGGTGGGTCACGCGAGAGACCGCAGGCAAGCCAAGCTGGTCGTTTTGGCGCTGTTTGGGTAGTCGGTGTTCGGCTAGGAGCATCAGAGTGCCACGGGGTGGGGGGGTGATTCATGGAGGCTGCGGGTCGCACAACCTTTGTCGATGCTGCTTTCATCACCGTCACCTCACCTCCATGTTGAAGAGACATCACAAAAAATCAGTAGAGAGAGTTGTTCCAGGTTAGTTTGGTCTGCACCCTCCACATTTAATGATGATAGTAATTGCTTCGTAAGTATGAAGCATAAAAACCATCATCCTTCATTTTTTAGAGAAAGGAAGAACGTAGGTAATGATCATACTTGGTCAAAAGTATATCCCTACCTTTGATTAATCTTTCATCATTCATTGAAGAAGTCGCAGAAGAATAATGAGTTATCATTTGTCACGTCCGCAGCACTCTTCCACTCCCAAATTCGCACGACTGATCTGGAAGTGGTACCACGTCGGTAGGTCACATTGAAGATGTTGAAGATGGATCGTCGCCGGTGTTCTTCTTTCTTCATTGGTAGAGTTCCTCCTCAGAGGATGAGGTTCCTCATTGAGATCATTCCCTTCAATCACCCAAGTGAATTCTCTTTTCCAAATAATAGATTACTTAATCTATTATTTCGTTGGCAGATATTCAAAAAGGTAAATTATATTAAAAAGGCACCTCCTCATTAATTCACATGTGTCGGCATGTATTAATTGTGGAGTTTGAACTAATTCAAAATGGAGTAGGCTCACCCCTTAATTGTGGAGGATTGGAAAAATTAAATTATACGTTGTCCCAATTAATTAAAGGAGAGGTGGTGGCACCATAAATGATATAGGAGGTCAAGGAAATACCCCTCATTAATGAGAGGAGTTGAGAGATTTTCCACTCCTCCGATAAATTGGGGGGTTTTAGTCTCGTGTGGTCCCCACATCCTAACCTCTCACGGAGGGTTATGTTCAGGTGGTCACCACCACCATAACCACTCAAGGGAGGTCAAGGTGTGATGTTCCCTCCTCCAACTACCTTGATAAGGTTTTAAACACCCAACCTCTACATGAAGGATAAAATAAAATAATGTTTTTGCTCACTTTATCTTATTAAATTTTTACAAAAACCCAAAAAATATCTTTTACTCTTGATCAAATACAGTCGAGGTTGATGTCTCCTTAAGAAAATATCGGTGTTGCGTATTCAATGGTGCCCTGATATTTCCATTCTAAGCACTGATACAAAAGTTATAAAAACCCGCTTGTACGTTTACTAAAAGTACCTGAACAAAACATCAGAAATTGATTCTTGCAACACTGGGCCTCAGAATCAAGCGCCGTAAATTTTCACAGACTCATAAAAATCCCATAAATTTAAAAAAAACCAAAGGATTTCTGGGTTTTTACACTTTACATCCATCCAATGTCTTTTCTAATGTCATATTGAGATGCTACCTTGTTTTAATAATTCACCAAATATGTTATGGGTTCTCTCCCTCCTATTTTCAATTCAATAACTTCTTTTGTTATAAGAAGTATTATTTCTAGGTTCATATGTTATCATGTTTTCATAATCATCCAATACATTTAAATTGGTTCTTTATTAACAAGATACATCCCTTACCTTTCATTAATACCTTACAAGATATTTTGTCTACTCTACTTATGATGCCTAAATTATCCCATTCATTTCCAATCCATACCCTAGTCTTGTGAATACCCAAAAATATTTTCATTCAAGGGTATTAATATACATTTAATTATTCTATATTTATTGGGTACCACTATATTTTAAACCCACATTCCTTACACATGGTGTTTACATTATGAAATATATTATAATTATATATCATCTTTGTGAAACATGTAAAGTTAGACATATGTAAGGTGCACCCTTGCTGTGCCCCAATGAATTGGTGAGTTTTTTCATATATTTTGTTAGCCTATATGGTGTGTGATTCATTACCATAAGAAAACTATGTTATGATTAATTATTTGTTAGAATCGATTAATTCTTATTATTTCATGTTTTATTTTTTCTACATTCTTATTCTACCATAATTTTATGGTTTCATTTAGTCAATACATGCCTCCATTTGATATGCATCATTTGAAATCTCTTCATGTTACCCTGATATTCATATTGAGTAACATGGATTATTTATCAAAATTTCATATTTTAATTTTTCACTAACTAGAATTTATAGCTTATCACTACATTTTTATGTGACCAGGAGACACTGTGTAGTATTTAGTGTAAGAAAGTAAACTATTATCATATTATAATGATCAAAATAAGTATATTGTATTTCATTTTAAGATAATGGTGTTAGTATTTAATTTACCTTATATTTTAGGCAAATTAAATTTATAGGGTTTTCTTATATGGGACATTATTTTAAAATTCATAAAATATAATGTATTAAAATAAAATATGTTATCACATAGTTTGAAAAAGATATATGATGGACTAATATATTTTATCAAGAAACTATAATAAATGGATTTCCATTTTTTATGAATGTTTATATAAATAATTAAATATTATTCCAATGTATTATAAGATTTCATTGTGATGTTTGAATCAAATGATAAGTTAATATAAATGTAATCTGAAAAAAAAAATTAATCTACATTATTCCAGTTGGGATGTCATGGATCCTCTTGAAGGGATAATGGTAATTTTTTGCATCTGGGTCTCTAATAAGATTATTGAAATGAGTAATAGAGTTCATATAAATAATTTTAACTTACTATCAAGTGATTCTCAAAAACCATGGTCTTTTATATGAAACAACCCATTATTTTTTTCAATAACTAATTCTATTTATATTTAATTAATAAAAATTGAAAATTATGATTATATAATACATCAAATGGTTATAGAATCTAAATTATTTTATAAAAATTTATTCATTTATTTATATATAAATATATATATATTACATCCTATTGGTTTTTATGATCAAACTAGTTATAATTTAATTTATATGATGTAACTATTAATTTATGGGTTGAAATAAGATTTTTGATATTGAAATATTAATTTTGATGAATATATAATTGAGTTTTATGTTATAAAAAATTAGAATGAACCATGGGTATGTAATTAGGACAGAGGGAGAATTCTGTGATATATATAAATGAATTTGGATAGAATACATCTGATTGGAAATTTAATAATACAATCACAATTATCGATTTTTATTAAAATTTGTTCTTGATAGTGGATCTTCGTGAAATAATGTGCATTATAGTTATTCAGATATATAGAGATATATATAAAATAATTCTCGGTCTTTGTCATTTTTTTATATTTTTAATGTGTATAAAAGGGATAATATATTACTCTCATAAAATGGTTAATTGATAATGATTCATGGATAAGATATTTCAAAGACATAGTACCCTATAATAGTTCAAGAATATGAAGATAAGAGTAATATTCCATGTGCTTTGTCTATACATCTATTATGTATGTTGTGTCATGTCATTATCTTAGTGTACATTATGTGTTATGTATGATGAAAATATACTATTAAAATCCTTATTAAATTTATTTTTTAGTCATAAATAATATTATATTACACATTATATGAACTGAGGATATATTATTATTCATTAATAGTGAGGAATAGGTCATTGGAAAATGATAGAGATATACGTGTTTTCAAACTGAGAAAGATGTATATAGATAATATAAAATATTTTTTTTTTCATTGAAAAATGAAGTTGTATTCATTAGATGTAATAAGATAATGAAATTTTGTGATTATATACTAAATGTTTAATATGTCGTCATATTTGTGGCAGCATAATATTTTATATCAATATTATTTTTTATTTTGAGACTATGGAAGAGCCCAAAATTTTTTCCTCAAAATAAACTCAAATACATCTATAATAGAGATGTTCTATAGGATTGGAATGAGGGTTTTCCTGGATATTTAACCGTATTCTTCAATGATTTAATCTGATGAAATAGATTATTGATGGAGGGGATAAAAAAAAATTTTGTGCTCCCCTCAAGGGTAATATTTTATGTCCCCAAAAAATAACATTTTGAAAAAATGATATAATTCCCACTAGATGCCTTGAAATAAGATATATGAGTGACTATTTATGTTTCTTATAGACTATTTTTTGTGTTTGTATTCAAAATAACATCCTAAATATTTTTATTAGGGGATGACCTATCAAGAAATTTAAATTAATTAAAAATATATTATAAATTATTTGTTTTAGTGGCAGATAACATGAGAGATTTTTTGATAAAAACCCATTGGAATAGTTATATCATGAGGTTATTCAAAATTATTGATAACCATGTTCGGTTATTATGATATATTAAAATTATAATGATTAAAACTAGTTTCAGAGAGGCATAAATTTTAACTATTGGGATATAAGTTAGTAAACCTAAATCAAATTTTACCCACCTAATTTACACCACATTGATTTCCAGAAATATGTATAACTTTGGTGTAACTTAAGTGAACATTTACTATAGATTCTTTATGATAATTTTGTTAAATAGTTTCCCATATTGAGTGGATTCATATTTTTATACATATTTAAAATAATTTTGCATTTTTTCATTAAATAAGGTAATAAAAAATGATAAATTTCACAGAGAGGGATGACATTAAAGTGTAAAGTATGTATCTTCCCAGATGATGTTTGTTCCATCCAGACCCATAGTTGAATTTTTTGTAATTAAGCGAATATACATTAAATGATAATATGTTGTGACATAATTATAAATTCGTTTTTTGCTCAATATTTGAGAACATGATAAAATATAAATTTTTTATTATTGTCCTTATCTAATATTCAATCTCGATCCCATAGACACTGAAACAGTTCTAACAAACTAGAGATGTATTAGATTACACCATAACCCATTGAAACATTGGTATATATGATGTGTTTAAAGATGTTCCACTTATATTAATATAATTAATGATATTCATAGTCACCAAAATATTTAGAGTGGGGTTTTTTGTCACAAAATGAGAATTCTAAATATGTCCCTAAGGGCCAATGTGATTAATAAATGTATTCATAAGTGCATGTCAATAACATAAATAATTTTGATTTTTGTTTTATTTATTCAAAAAATTTAATTAAATAATATTTATTAAATTTAATAATTAATAAATCAATAAAAAATAAATTATTTATATTCAAAATTAATAAACAGACGAAAATAAAAAATCCCAAAAAAATATGGACTTTTGGTTCAGGTAATGTTGTTTCATGGTTTCTATGATAAGTGAATTTGATAATCCTACAACAAGTGTACTTTAAAAAACATGTTTTGATAGTTTAGAAAAAAATAGGAGCATACAAATTAATCTACTTAGGTGGGTTATCACATGAAATTAATTTAAAGGCTATTTAATCCCTCAAATAATTTTTTTGTATCATTATTGAACCATCAAAAGTTTTCAGTGAATTTATATTTTCTGTAGAATATTGAATGCCACTATTTTTATTAATAAAATAGAGGAATTTATTCATCTATATTATAAAATAAGATATAAATGGTAGTTCTTAGAATTATTTAATTTTCATTATTATAGAAATTTCTTAAATATTATTTATTATAGAGGTTTTCTTGTGAATTTCCCATTTATTATTCCAGCTAATTTCTTTTTGAGCGACTGGAATCGCATGTATTGTAAGAGGACCACACCAAGGTATAAGATAATAGAATAATAGATAGACACCTAATGGGACATGGATTTTGGGATTAATGAAATATAAAAATATTAGAATACTTTTTTAAATATTCATTTTATAATAATAATAAAAATTATTATTATTTATTATTTATTTTCACGAATTTGATTTTATATATGTCTTCTATAATATATGTGTCTTTATCATCACTAAACCCCTAGGTATAGACCATAATACATGAATATATATATATATATTGGATCATGACACATCCATAAGAAGTAACCAAATAATTGAATTTTAAGTGATGAAACAATGTGGTTGGTGAAAAAAAAATTATTAAATCTGAAGAGATAAATTATTATAATTTAAAAAATCAAGGGGTGGATCTTGATTAACCAAAACCTATGATGAAATACTTGGGATATATAATTACATACCCTTTTCCTAATTTTTAATAGCTTCATGAGAGTATGACCATATTATATCATGTTGAAACAATAAGTCTATAATAATAAAATATTATGACATATTATAATGGGAGACTTACCAAATTTATGTTCTATTATCCACACCATTTCTTGGTATATGTTTTTAGTCATCAGTCATTGTGTTTTCCCATTTTAATTCATATAATCCTAACTATATAATTGACTCTTGTAAAAAATATCCTATATAAAGTATCTAATATAATTAATTATATATAAGGTAATAACTTCATCAATTAAAAGTTATACCATCCTTTTATTGTTCATGTCAAATTATATCTAAGATCATGTCATACATCATCTATACTAGTGAATCAGTAAATGAAGACACTTACCATAGAATAAATAAATCATTTTTTTCATTATTATATTTTTTATTTTATAAAGGAAAATCCATTAAAAATACAATAGATGACATTGAACAAAAAACCCACATCCAATCAAAACATTCGATGAAATCCCTATTTAAACATATTAGAAAGATACCTGTGATTAACCAAAAAATTAAAAATTTAATTATAATAAATTGATTAAATACATAGGGGAACACATTTGGTATGTTTCCATTACATAAGTGGAAATTTAGAGCATGAATTATTCCAAACTCGATATCTATCATTCATTATATGTGAAATCTCTATAGCTTGGACTAATTTTTTCATGAATTAACGAAATCATATCACCAAATACAAAATTATAGTAATTGAAAATCAATATAATAATATATGTGTATATATATATATAGTGAGAGATATAGATATTTCCCCACCATAATAAGAATAAAAAAAGAGGTTGATTAAAGATCTAAATAAAAGATGAGAAAATGGTATAAGATGGGAAAAAAGAAATGGTGAGGAAATAACAATGTCCTCCTTCAATTTATACACCCTTAAAAAACCAAATGGAGGGTGACTATTAAAAAGAGTTTTAGGGTGCCATTAAAAATATTAACTTAGGTTATATGGGGTAACTAATACATGCATACTATATAACTTGTAGAAATTTGGGGATATTTTCTTCCAAATTGACACAGAAATTGGTATACAATGTTACTCCATAAGACAAATAGAAATATTATATACAATTTATTAAATATATCTGAACTCCCTACAAACCCAGCATAGCTCAACTGGGTACCTCACAATGTATATTATCCATTAAAACACTACCACCCCATTTCAAATCTCAAGTTAATCCTCCATAAATTTTAAAAACAACTATTTCATTTTAAACCACACAAAATTATGTATATTTTTTCAATAATTACCTTTAAATTCCAAAAATAAATTAAACACAAGAATTCAGTCTCACTGGAGTCTGGTTTATCAAAAATCTACCAAATATAATAAGTTGGGTCATTTTTTACTTCCATATACGTATCTTCTCATAACAATAAGGTATCATAGAGATTATCCTATAAACCATTTCATTATTTAAGTCCCACTACTTTCCTTCTAAATAACATTGCCTACATAGTATTGGTACTCAATCAACAAACTCAATCAATAATAACATTATTATGTATAGATTCCCCCTATTCAATAAATCGAACTAGTATATTTTAAAATTATGTTCTCAGATACAAGTTCATTCAACACAATTTAAGGAAATAATAAATATTACTAGTTAGTAATAAACTATAGTAAATTCCTCTAAAAATATGATATCCAAAACATAGTGCATTCAACTATAGTTATATCCCATGAACTTCAATACCACTGATGTTTAACCCCACTAATAAACTTCATTTGTCTTCCAAATACAAATGTAATTTTATACATATCAATATGCTACCATTGTAGAATTTTATTATAACCATTAATCCCAAAAAACCGTTAAATGTTGTGTGGGGTGTGGATTATGGTGTTAATGTAGTTACATGAAACTGAACGTGTTCTTGTGATTGAATGATATATTTAAACAAGTCAGAAAAATAATAATAAAAAACAATATCTAAATATAAAAATTATTTTCATTGATGAAAGTATTTTAATTTGTTAACTATAATGGAAGTGTATTGGGAGAATAAACCATTGTGTGTGTGTATATACTGTGGAAGTTACTATAAACTATTCTTATTATAATGTTTTGAGTTTGTCTCACACATAAAAACAAGGGACAATTCCTCTTTCTACCAATCCTCTCAGTATTTCAAGATGGAAAACCCACAATATTAGACATGATTTACAATCAAAGAAGTAACAATATAATATTACTAACACTATGTCACCCTAGGTTTTAATCTTTTTTCTATCCTTATGAAATAATTTCGATCATTAAAAAATTTCAAACCAATAGTAAACTACAAAAAAAATACAGATATGAAATATTCACTCACTCAATCTTCTTTGTATGTATTTATAATATGGTATTGTTTTTAATTTTAATATTTTATATAATTATACTAAAATTTTCCATTTTCATAATTCAATTATTTCAAATAATATTATTTCCAAAATAACAGAAATGGCTAAATTAAATTGTTCAATGATAATGAAAATATTACTAAATTTGATAAATACTTAATAATATATATTTTCAATTAATTATATTAACATTTTTTATTATCAACCATTATAGGAAAAAATTATTTTTTAAATATTCTTCCTGAATATCATGGGTTTAATTAAACAAGATTATTGAATATCATAGGGTTTATTTCATAATATATTCTCTAGGAGAATTATTTAGGAGTTACTATGTTTTTATGTTGCAATATTCCATAAATAAATAATTATTCCACTTTGTAACATCATAAATATAAATTCATAATCCAAACCATTGAATACATATTATAAAAATTCTCTCCTTAAAAGTCAAGTGATTTTTCGTGGTATGTTTTGGAAAAATATTTTAAAAATATAATTTTCTAAATATAAAACAAAGTATGATAATCAGTAACATATGTAAATAAATGAACAATATTCATAACATACAAAAAACTATGAATAATTTTCATAAATCATGTGTTGATTTCATTAATATAACGATTTTTTCTTTTTTATGATATAAAATTTTTTATGTGGTTATCTAAATTATATAGTCATCATTTAATAATTAAAAAAGCTCTATTGTAATCATGATGTTTATTTTACATTACTGATTCAATATACAGTCATCCAATTCTAAAGAAATCTAACAACATTATATTAAATAACTAAACTAAATGGAGAATTATTTTTTCTTACAGAACTAAATATCTTATAATGCTTCAAAAAATTAGATGAAAATGCTTTAATGACTATCCAATGATATTAATATCTTAATATGATATATAAAAAATAGTTTTCTTGGAAATATGATCAGTTTTCCCTTAGAAGCATCAAAAAGAGATTTCAATACAATTTTTTTAAATTACTCATATTCTAAAATTATTACCATATGGGTTTGTTAAAAATTCTTGTAACATTAAATGATTTTTATATTTTAGTATGAAAAATAAAAACATAAAATTTTAACATTCACACCTTTTAACATGAGTATTTATTTTTATAGAAAAACACACAATGAATAGAAAATTATATTCTTCATTAATATCCATCAAAATTCATCCTTTATAAGAATTATTTGAATATATAAAATTACATATATCCTCCTATCTTCATACATATTCATCCATCATCTATGTCATTCCCTATGGATTTTATGTACCTATATATCATAAATGAGAAAAATAAATGAAATACAATATTTCTCTATTATGAAAATATGTTAACATAATATAATCAAATCGAAATTAAATTATTTCAAAAATAGGATCCACTTTTTATATATCATGATTCGATATTTATTTTTGATTTTAAATATTGTGAAAACTGCTATATAACATTGAGGACATTTCCACACATTATATATATATTTTTATAAAATTAGGTTCCTATGACTACACCCATGTTTCAATCATGACACTTTTCATTCATTGAGGATGTACCACCATGGTAATTCTTATAATCCAGAAAAATAATTAATCCCTTTTAGAATCATTTGAAAATGTGGGATGAGAAAAAATTATATTTAAGGTATATAACGAGAGTGGAAACATTATTTTATTTGGATAATTCTTAATAACCCATAAAGGGATTATTATTTTTTACATAATAAAAATTGATCCCAAAAGAATCATTACACACATCTAAAATCAACTTCAAAGAAAAATTTTATAATAAAAAAATTTATGAAATCATAAATAAAAAATTATAGACATGATTATTACTTGGTAAAGTATGTGAACTCATGGAAACCAAAATTACACATTTTTAAGATCAGAAACATTTTTTAAATCATGACTTTACTCTCATTCCTTATTATAGAAAAATTTCCAATAAAACGAATGGATTGAATTGAAAAACAATAGTGGTATATTAAAAGAGTTTCATTACAAAAAAAACTACACGAACCCGTAAAATAATAACCATTATGGTTAATTCAAAAATATATATTAGGAGTTACTGATTTTTTTTAACTCAGTCATCATTAAAAATGCATTGGAGTAGGGTGTCGATCACACCCACCATAATAGTTATATTAGACTCAACCATTATTATATAAAATCTACAATAACATAAACATGTTAAAATACATAAATAAATTAATTTACATCATAAAACCCATAATATTTCGTATTAGATCCCAATAATAATACCACATCCAATTAAATCATTATGTGAAAATGATATCCTCTTCCTTTGTAAATTTATAAAAACTATATGCTTCATGAAAAACAGAAATGTAATATTTCATTAAGTTTATTTATACATATAATTGAATATTGATAGTGAATAATGACCGAGATAGTGGGAAAACAATGTGATGCAGTAAAGTAAAACAAACAATCTTCGATGTTCTGTAAAAAGATACAAATGTTATCTATATAGAAAACAATTTATAGTGTCCTTTTTTATAATTTTTCATGAGATTAAAGGTTATAGGGAACTAACATTTTGAAAATTTATGTGACGATAAAATGTAAATAACATATATTTGAGAATATGGATTTTGAGGAAGAATAACTTAAATAAAATAATTTGATCATTTGAAATAAAAATACCATTCCATGTCTCTTTACATACCACGTACTTCCTATAATTTTAGTAATAATAAAAATATTAATTTTAAACTTTTTTATATAATAAATAAGGATTATACCATTATTATAATTCCTTTTCTTTCATTTATTACCATTTTTTTATAATTACTTAATCAGTTATGTTATCATTATTCATTTTGAGTTCATTTGGTATATACAATTGAAATAAAATTTGTGTATTGATCATGATCAAATGGGTCATGGATCCATTATCTCCATATTCATTGAAATATTATTATTATAATTTCCATAAATTTCATATAATATTTCAACCATCCATGTATGGAGGGAAACATATTTATCACCTTGTTAAATGGAGACAACAATTTTTACATATGTACGAACACTGCATTAATATTTATACAGGGTGGAAAACACATAATGTGGATATTATTTAAAATTTAAATAATAATAAAATTTTCATAAATTTTAGAAGTATTTTTTTTCTCTTTCATTATGACTATCCATGTCCGGAAGATGATAAAAACAAACTACATCGCTTCATTAAGGGGGAAGTCCACATCTATTATAATGTGATGTTATTATTTTTCAATGGAAAAAAATGAATGAATTTTTAAAATATATTATATATCCATAATAATAATAACTTCATTAAAATATTAAATATTCAATAATTCCACCTCTATAACCATCCATTTTAGGGGTTGATGGAAAATGAAATACATCGCTTTGTAGTGATGGTTTTTCCCACATATACAGGTGAAGCATTATCATTTCCAATAGGAAGAAAAAGTTTATTAAAATGGGTTATACCATACGGGTAATAAATTTTTAGCAAATTTTAGAAATTTATTTTATTATAAAATCATATCCATCATAGGTATGATGGAGGTATAAGAAGAAATAATAATAAATACAATCCGTAAATATTCTCACCAATACATTGAAAAATATTATTTTTTACTAATTTTGAATTCATAGTTTGGGATTCAGTAATTACATGACATATAGGAAATGGGAAAGTACGTTAGGAATATATATACGAGTATTGTGTGATCTAGTGAGCATAGATGTTACGATATGTGAGGATAGTATGTTCCTTTTTATATGTGAGGTGAGGGACACAAATGTAATTATTCAATGTTATAAAATACTATTATGATAAAATCATAATTAAGTGGAAATAAAAAAAATCATGATTTAATACAAGGTGATTTGAGTCAAAATATTTTTATAAAATAAGAATTAATGATTTTATAGTACTTATCACACGGTTTTCACTATAACTGAAATTTTTCAACCATTACTATGGTGGATAATTTTTACCATAGTAACCATTCATTATGAAAATGTGATATTAAATTGATCGATAAATTTGAAACTAATAATTCAAAATATGAAATTAGTTTTTCATGTTTCAATTAGTATATATGGTTTAGATTAATTTCAATACATATTTTCAAAATGAATTTAAAAACAAATATATAAGAACACATTTTTTATATAATTAATAATAATTTATACAAAAAAATGTATAATTGTGATTAATAAAAATTTATGGGATTATTTTTAATAGTATTTAGAAAATTTTAATGTAACACCCATACTAAAAATAATATAAACTTATAAATATTTGGTGAGTAATGATAATTTTTTTTAAAAATATATATTATTGACTAATACAAAGGAATTATTCTTTTTAAAAAATTATATTTTATTTTTCAATATACTAAATTTAAAATATTGATATAATAAATAAATTTTATTACATGAAATTAAATTTCATAATTTTTGAATGTTAAATTTCGAGAAATATCATATTATTTTTGAAACAAAAACCTCGAATAAAAAAATTTATTTTTGGAATATAAAATATCATAATATTTTTTGGGTAGTGTTTTGATATAAAATAAAATCTATAATATTAATAAGAAAATAAATTGAGTTTTTATTAAAGTTACTATGGTTTTGAAATTATTCCATATTAATTAAAATATTTCCTCACAATTGTATAATTAACATAAACAACACACACTATTTACCTCTTTGATTTTTCTAATTCATCTATTTCTACATACATGAAACTATTCTTATACAAAACATTATCCTAGTAAATCTTTTTATTTTATTATACCTACTTTATTTTATCTAAAACTAAATTGGATTTTTTATTTTCAATAAAAATTTTCTCCCATGTAAACTGATTGAAGGCTAAAAAAATGAGATTCCACTAGTATATATATCAATATCAAGGAAACATGTATGAAATCTATTTCTTGAGATGAAATCAGAGGTTGGGAATCATTGTAAGAAACTGATCCAAAATTCAATAAGATTAAATATGGTCTGTTAAATATATAATTAATTTTTCTCCCTTGTAAAAAGACATATATTATTTTCAATGATATGAATTAAGAAAAACATGTTATCTTATATCATAAATTTAATATTTCATATGGTTATCCACATCACCCTTAGTTTCTCAGATCTACCCTAATAACATGTTGGATAATAATTACCATCTCAAACATCGCTTCAACAAATTCGAGTCTCAACATATTTCCTTCACAAAATTCACCCCAACATGGTGTAGTTTGATACCAAATTCCATAGAGTACCTCAAATGGATAAATCTATCTACTAAAATGAAAACCATTATTATATGGAAATTAAACCAGTCATAGATGTTGATTTAAATGTTCTAGTTATTCTAAATAGAATTATTGATGAATAATGTTAACATTTATATTTTTTCACATTTAATATCCATTATGTTGAGGTAGAAACATTAAACTAAAATTTACCTATGTACAAAATGACTTATGAATTTATATGAAAAAATTTACTATAAATATCAGATCGTGGTAAAATAAAACATAAACGAGACTATTTTAAATATAAATATTTCATCAAGAAAAATTTTAGAAATTTGACCAAAATATATAATATATCTAATGTAATGAAAATTTGAAATTTATTTCAAATGAACAACAAATACACAAATCTCTTCATTAGCCTGTGATATCATTAGTAATTCTATAATAAAATCCTATGATATACATTCACACTTACATTAATGCATTAACAATGGAAAAGGTATCCCATTTATATGTTTTTATTCATCCATAAACTATTGGAGAGTAAAAACATCATTTCAATAGAAGAAATTTTATCCTAATTCCTTTCCCACAATAATATTCCTAATGGTCTCTATACATATTGGTTATACCATGTTGAATGGAATATAGAGATCTAGGAGTTAACTCAAAAAGTATTTTCTCAATAAAAAAGAATTGAGAATACATTACCATTTATAATGACTAATCGTACATTATTTCTCAAATAAATAATGAAAATGACCATCCCTAACAAGTTATATATATTCATACAACCCATGATATTCATTTTGTTAATTTTTTATTAAATCTAAACTAGATGATCTTAATGTCACCCAAACCAAAAGATATAGAGTATAAATAAAAAAAAATTCTTGTCTAAAAATCATTAAATCAATAAGTAATAGATCATGTTACAAATGAAAAAACAATAATGATGCATTTAATTTTTGCTCTAATATTCAACTACCATGTTTTATTTAATTGTATTAAAGTGAACATTGCATTTCAATCCCGTATTTGTTCTGTATATCATAAAAACCACATTGTTGAATCTTTTTTGAGTGAATGTCAAATGACATTTTTTTTAGTATATATATCACATTTTATTCCACATAACATTTCCCCAAAACTTTCAAAGAAAAACCACCACTAAAACTAAAATATCTTGTTTTGGCTAATTATTCCAATAGAGTTTCAATTTAAACGATTCATATAAAATTTCTCAATAATCATGCATTATGAAAAAACCATGTCCCTTTATATAATATACTCCTTATATAATAAAAAAAACATTTCTATTTGTTATGAAATATGAATGGATAATAAATAAATATTATCTTTAATTTCTAAAATCATTCAACAAGTAACTCTATCAATATAAATTTTACTATCCTTCATGTTAACATGGTTAGTGATTTTGACATCGAGAAAAACAAACATCTATAAGTGACATGATAGACCAATAAAACATTGAATTTTAATGTAATTTCTTTGTATATAGTACACATCAATCACTTAAGTTTTACTATGATTAGAATATTTTTCATATTTTGATACAATATTACATGGTAATGAAATATGTTATAATACAATATTAGATCTAAAAAAATATCACAAAACATATTTTCATTTAAATTATGTTGGAAAATTCATAAAATTTCACAAACTCCTCTTATATTTTAGAATAAATCTGAATTTTAAAAATTAAACAATATAAAATTTTTCTAATTAATCAAGGAAACCTCTATTCTAAATATCAATAAATATAATATGTGTTTTCGTCAAACCCAAAAGAATATATTAAATCTCAAAATACCCATTCCTATTATGAAATATTGTTCCCATAACAAACTCTTCCATCATATTTAGTTAATGGTATATCAGTTTGAGAGCAGTGATATAAAATTCTAAAACCCTACAGTTGATTAAATTTTTCATTTATATATGGAAACATTTATATATTCATAAAATTAAATTAATTTTATTATTTATAATATATAAAAATACTTATATGAATTTATTTTATTTTAACAAAACAACAGGACACCCATAGAAGATGTTATATGGAAGAAAAAACTATTTGTAACAATTTATTGTAACCAATTTTTCAATTCCAATGGATTTAATAAAGAAATATTATAAGGAGTTTTGATATTCTCTTATCATTGTGAACATAGTGAATAGTAAATTAATCCTCTTAATTATTAATAAAAATAAAAAAATAATCATGAAAAAATCATAATATAATTCTAGCATATAAATATCACTATCCTAAATAATTCCCATCATTTCAATGGAATGTGAAAAATAACCTTTAACCTCATCATTAATTAACTACTTAGCTTATTGATTTGTTATAAAATGTTTTAATACATTCTTATATAAACATTGAAACTCACTCTATAAATTTAAAATTACATGATTATATATAAAATATATATTATAAAAATAATTTTAATATCAATCTAAACTCAAATGCTACCAAAAACTCCACTAATGTATGGAAAAATAGATTTCTAGGAAAAATATTTCTACTTATGATGATAAGAAGGTTCCCATAAATATAGATTCCATTAACACTTCCAAATTAATTTTATAATAGATATGTTTATTTATTTCTAGAGGTTATTTTGAATTTTAACTCTAAAATTAACTAAAAAAATATAATTCATTATAAAAAAATAAATTAGAATTTAGAATTTTCTAAAAAAATGATGAAGTGTACATGATACAACATTATTTGAAGTTCTAGTGGTTTTCAAGGTATTACAAAATTTCTTGACACGGACATAATATATTTATCATGATTATCTCTATCTCTTAACATATATTCCAAATGTAACATGAAAATTTTCCACATCATTTAAATATAAAAAAAATATTTTTTGTTTATTATAAAATTTCTAATCAATCCCATTAATATTTTCCTTATAGGAATGTCCTTGATGTACCATCATACAACACATATTATACTTTCCAGATCATATAATACCTTTAAAATAATATTTTATACCAAAATTATCATTAAATGTAATATTAATTGTCTTACCTCCAATTTCATTGATTTATTCATCCACATTTCATTCCACATGGATTAATTATTCTATGTAATGATATAGAAAATTAAAAAGTAAATTTCAATCATCTCTTCACATTGAACAACATCATCACACCATCACAATAATGTGGAAATAATTTCCATCATGTATTTTCTATTAATTATATGTAAATTTTTTCAACATTATAATAGTTCTCATAATGAAATTTGATGTGTACCTGAAATAGAATTAAAATTTTATTCATTATAATCAACTATATCCTACATATTTTTATTTAATTATATTAATCACCTATCCATTATATGTAAAAAATATCTGAAATTTTTTAAGGAAAATATCTTTAAATTATGTTTATTTTATTCCACCAATATCATATTTATACTTGGTAATCAAAATTAGAGACCAGTGCTATTTATATTCACATTTAAAAAGATTAATTATTCAAGTTACACTCTATATCTATAAACATCCTAAAACATAAAATATTTCATCCAAACCACTAATTGTATTATATTTTATTTTACAGTGAACTATATTCCTGTTTAAGAGTTACTTTTTTGGGTTCATAATGAATTATAATTATTTTTTAGTTTTTCAGATAACCATGGGTTGGTTGCAGCTTTAATGGGACATTTATTTTTTAAATATGCATACGTTGGATTAAATCTTCTAATGGTAAAAAATTGAAAAAGTATTTTTGTTTGAATACATTTAAACTATGAACCAAAATTTGTACATAGTAAATATCTAGCCATTGATCAATCAAACAAAAGAAAAGTACATTTTTTTATGTTGATTATGGGAATTTTACATCCTAAATCAATAGTTTATGTTGTAAAAACAAGAAACTTGTATGTCTTATTCTATGCAATCATGGATCTTAGTTTATTCATTCCTATTCCACCCTCTCTCAAACAATATTCTCCTCTCAAAGAAATTTTATTTCTACCTCTATATTGCATCACTTCATTAAATGTTCAATATCCATTGTGGTTATGATGCATCTCTCTCATTGAATGACCATTATGCATCATCATTTTGTTTTTTAGTATTGGTGACTTGAGGCCATGTTTATTTAATATTTTTAAAATGTGTTGGTTTTTATTGTATTATTCTAGATACATTGTTTGATCATCTACCGATGGTTAACCCTAGTGTTGGTTGTGGTGTGGCATGTGACATCCATGAGGTATATATTAATCAATCATCTCCATCAACAATATTCCTAATATTAATTTATTCTATTACATGGTAATGAATTATTGGTTCATTGTATTATTCTATATACAATAATGTAGGTTATTCTGAATCTATGATATATTGGAGGTACCCTATTTCTATTGTTTTATAAATTTCATTATAAATGAACTGTCATTATTTATTTTTTTTTCATTAATGGATTTTTGATAAAAGTTTTTTCTTATGTTTTTTAATAATATAAATATAGATACATTAAAATCATTAAAATGGGTTTTTAAATGGGTTTCCAATTCATGTTTTGGTGCAATATAGGGTTGTGGAATTGTATGTGAAATGTGAAACCACTTATAATTATTTGATATATACAACATATGAGAGGACATGGGTACTTATGTGGAAGGAATAAATTATTAAAATAATTTATTTTATAGTTAGGATGTTCACTCGTGTGGGGTTCCTCTCCACTCCAGAAATATTATTCTAGGAGCGTCATATTTAAATTTTATAGGAATTTACTCATTGAGAGTTCTTAGGTTCCTTAGGTTTGTTCTATAAGGACATTAGAGCATACTACTCATACATTGTGGTATGATTAGTCTACTATAATGACCTATTTAAATTCTTTTCCTCTTCACCATTATAATTATCTTTTATTGTTGTGTCAATGATATAAATGTTTGGAATTTCCAAAATGTTTATGGAAATTTATTTTTGAAAAATAATCCCAAAATACATTATAACTATGAATGAAAAGGGAAAATGAAATATTTATCATGCTTAAATATTAAACCAATTTATTACATATCATTCCATGTTGTATTTAAAAATTATCTTACTTGTATTATTTTATAGATACATTATTCAGAAATTTCTATGGGATCCTACTAAGACCGTTTACCTTACACCCTCCAAACCCCTTTGGTGGTGTGTATACCTAGTATTATCTTATATCAAAATGGTGGATTGATAGTTGTTGTTTTGTGAAAGCTCTACCAAAGGAAAGTTATCCTCCCAGCTGTGACCGAAGTCAAGGACACAAGCAGAAGTCATGTCCTCGAGGGTCTGAATTGTCCGCTAATTTTGACTGTCCATCTGAGGATGGAAGGCGGTGCTCAAATGAATCTGCATCCTGAAAGCCTCTTGCAACCCCTTTAATAGCTGGTAAGTATTATTTTCATCATGATCGGAGACGATCGTCGAGGGTAATACATGTAGCTGCACAATCTCCTGCACATAGAGGCATCCAAAGATCTCCACTGAACCCTGCTCTCCGATCTGTAGGAAGTGGGAAAACTTGGTGGGTCAGTCGATGATCACCCAAATCAAGTCATGACCCCAGGACGTACGTGGAAGCCCTATCACTATGTCCATGGATTTCCCATTCCACATCCACTATAGGACCTATAAAGGCTGAACCAAGCCTGCTGGTACTTGATGCTCTGCCTTCACTTGATGACAAGTGAGGCTCCACGAGGAAAACTCTGCTACTGATTTCATTATTCTTAACCACTGGTGATTTCATTGGAGATCCTAGTACATATTCTCCACTCTTGGATGTTCCGCTAGAGAGTATGTGTGGAACTCCCTCAACACATCCACTTAAATTGAGACTAGTACCATGGTATGTCCTCTGAAGAGGATGACGTGCTCCCCACCTTCAAAAAATCCTTCAGGTGTCTACCCTGTTTATATCTGAGCATGTTGAGTCTCGTAGTCAGTGTCCCCACACTACTCCTCCTTGACTCGCTGAAGAAGTGGGGAAGTGACTGTAAGAGTATGAATAAAAGATTCTCCATCCCGATCCACATTGGATATCTGTAAAGCGGCCAGTTGCTATGTCGCCTAACCTAGAGACTGTATAACAGATCTCCTGCTGAGTGAATCTGCTACAACATTCCCCTATCTAGGAGTATAGACTTTCTAAAAGTTATAGTACTGTAGGATCTCAAGCCAACGACATTGTCTCAAGTACAAGTCCTTTAGAGAGGAGATATACCTGAGACTCTGGTGATCATGGTAAACTATAGAACATTTTCCATCAAGTAACGTCACCACATTTTCAAGTCGAATACCACTACTGCTAATTCCAGGTCATGGGTAGCGTAGTTCAGATCATGTCGTCTCAGCTACCAATAACCATATGCAATCACTGCTTGCTCCAGCATTAGGGCACATCCGATTCTGGTCCATGATGCATCGAAGTATACTACGTAACCTATGCCCTCTTCTCGAAGCCTCAAGATGGGGGCACTAGTCATAATATGCCTCAGATCTTGAAGACTCTACTAGTATCTCTCCGACTACACGATGGGTTTCCCCTTCTTCGTCAACACTGATAGAGGCACTTCAACTCTGGAAAAATCTAGCACAAACCTCTGGTAGTATCCAGTCAATCCCAAGAAACTTCGTACCTCTATCACACTCATGGGTGGCTCCCAAGAAAGTACCACATCAATATTCACTAGATCCGCTGCATCTCCTGCCTCTGATATGACATGTCATAAAATGTGAACCTCTCAGATCCAAAACTAGTATAATGAGAGATTACAATAAATATGGCACTCTCGGAGTGTACCTAGTACTACCCTCAAATGGTAGGCATGTTCATCCTCAGTAGTCAATTAGATCAGAATGTCATCGATGAAGACTACTACAAAGCGATCAAGGTATGGAAGAAATATCAAGTTCATGAGTCCCATGAACACTGTTGGAGCATTGGATAAACTGAATGGCCTAACCAGGAACACTTAGTGGATGTAATGACATTTGAAATCCGTCTTCTACACATCCTCATCTTGTTATCAGAGCTGGTGATAGCCTGATTTGTGGTCTATCTTCAAGAACCAACTTACTCCCTTCAGTTGATCAAAGAGGTCATCAATCCATAAAAGTGGGTACTTTTCCTTCATGGCCACTTTGTTTAGGAACTGAGACTCAACAAAATTCCTCAAGCTCCCATCTGACATAATGGAAAAAAATCAGGGTTTCCAAGGAGATACACTAGGCTGAATGAATCCTTTCCCCTGCTTGTCCTCTAGCTGTACCCATAGCTCACGAAGCTCCATGGGAGCCATACGATATGCTGGTGTAGATATCAGTGTCATCCCAGAGTATAATTCAATGTAAAAGTCCACCTCTCTACGAGGATGTAGACCCATAACAGCATCGAGGAAGACATCTGCATACTGGTCCACCACTACAGGATAGATCAGACTCTCTACATCAACTTCTCTAGGGTTAATTATAGCCAACATATGAGTGAACAGATGCACTCTCCTCTAGGTAAGTCCATCATGTGCTGCGAAGGCTCCCTTATTGCTGGTGAAGGTAAAAATTTTCCCATCTACAAAGACACACTACAATTTTCACCTAATATAGTCAATCTGCGCATGGACTGCACATAACCAGTCTATACCCAAGATGACGTCGTATGTTCTTGATGCTTTTACTAGTAGATACTAGCTGATGTTCTCACCTCGTAGTGTATGCTGACATTGTCAGCACCAGTGCGTAATCATTGAATCCACTCCCGTAGGAGTCTCTAGATGTAAGGAATAAGGAAACTGCTCCGTTATAATATCCGACCTCCTAATGAGGGAAGTGAAAATAAAAGAATGACTGGAACCTGTGTCTATGAGTATTATAGTTAAGGTGTAGTAGACACAGATCGAACCTCTTATCATCTCCGAAGCGCCGTGATCATATGCCTCAGCTCCCTGGAGATGATCTCTCTCATGTCAACCTACTCCCTGCACTCGGGGTGGACCTCCTGGTGGTGGTGGCAGTAATATTTCGATTCATCGCCCACCACCAGCTGCACGACCAGCTCGTCTGCCACGTCTGCCTGCTCCCTGTGGACTGCCTCAATCAAAACATTGTCTCTACCTGGGTGGCCCTTAGACCATCTGCTGATCATCTGCAAGATGGGTCGGACAGTCATGATCCATGTGACCCAACCCGCCGCATGTGTAACAATTCCCACTCTTGGTATAACTGGATCCACCTCGAGTGCCCCACTCAACCGATCCTTAGTCCGGCGGTCATCCACCTATAGGTCTGGTCCTCTTGGACCTATGTGACATATGTCTGCTGCTAGATTCAGAAGACTCTATTATGTGACGTCCAGCAGTGGGTCTTGCTGCTGGTGACTACTTAGAAAAGAGAATCTCTACTAAGAGAGATCTCTCTAACACCCCCGCCTACGTCGGGATGCTGAGTTAGATCATCGAAGACCTGCTTTCCCGCCTGAGTCCCTAATCGAAGGTCCAAGCCCTGAAAAATAGGTCATTCAATATATCTATGGAGTAGCATGAGATGTTAGTGAACCTAACTGAGTACTAAGCCACATTCATGTTTTCCTCGTGTAGATGAAGTAGCACCTGAATGCGCACTGCGCGAAGAGTCGTTGTGACAAACTCTACCCGAAACAGGATCAAGAAATTCTTCCCCGAGAAGTGTCACCTCATCCTTAACTTGGAAAATCATTTTTCCACCATCTACCTACTGCTACCTGTAGAGGGCTAGCTGCAAGGACCACCATGATATTGGCTGGTGTCCCTACCAGTCAAGAGACTCTAACCACGACCTCTAGCAAATCCTCAGCCACATGTGGGTCTGTATCTCCCCTGAACCTGGGGGGCCTCTGGTGTTGGAACTCATAAAATGCACTCAAGGGGTGTGTACGCTCTGCTACTGGGGAAAGTGGCATCAGTGGCCCAACGGGTAATGGTATAGCTGGTGCCTCCACTGGTGCTTCTACTGAAAGAGGGCCCTGCACTATGGCCTCATCGGTCAGTGGGCTATCAGGGCATACAACTCTCCAAACCCTTGATGGATATGTTCATGGAGGCATCCAGAAAAGACACAAGTGTTCCATGGTCAATAAGTTATACCAAAGTGAGCTGTCTCAATGAGTTCACAAATAAAACTCTTGAATACACACATGCAATTAGTGTTTTCATGCATTGAGCTGGAAATCAGATGTCAGAGTCCTGGTGTATAGATACATCGGCCACCAAACCAACACTGGATTCCCTAAACTGATAACCACAATCACTACAAATAACACTATTGTTGTTAAAATATAGATCATATTACTATGTTTTGCAGTAGAACCGACTCCTCTCATACCAATTATTCACGATTCGTCCCCCAGGGCCCATGCCGTGACTGACCCCATGCCCGCCTTCCATAGGCTAGGGGCTGATGACTAGCACCAAAGGCATATTCCCAATAACTGGGAACTTGTTGCCTTTATAACATGTAACACACACAATCATGGACACTGAATGATACGAACTCAAGTAAAATGAATAGTAAATAGAGTGTGTAAAATAAGTAAAAAGGGGCCAGAATACAAGCCCAACTGGAAAGTATAGGGAAAATTGGAAAGTATAAGACATCTGATAGGTGGAAAGCAGCTCCTAGATCATCCACCTTGGATCCAACCTGAAGGGTAGGTATTGCTCATGAATGGCCATCTCTGTGGTTCGCCTCGTCTAACGTCCACATCCGAGCTTCCTCCAGTCCTGGTACCCTCGTCCTCAATCAGCAGTGTTCATCGTCTACAACAAGCACAACGAAGTGCGAGCATATCCTGTTTAGGGGTGAAAATAACGATACTGAGAAGGGACACAGAGACCCTCAAGGTCTCACAAAATCCACAAATGATAACCTCCATAAAAGGAAAAAACTGATAACCCAACTTAGTCATATGCCCATATATATACCTATGTTATCAAGTAAACCCAACTCCATAATGAGGAAAACACAGAGTCCAACCCAAAATCCCAAAGCTCAATTGTTCCACAATGTACGTAAAACCACAAAGGTAAGTACCACATTGGTATGCCACACAGAATAATTACACCAAGGTATTACCACTAAAGAATGTACCACATAGGTATGAACTCATATCACACTAGGTATATCTTTAGTATAGTAGTATAGATGATTATATGTAACTACTGAATCATCTTACTCGGTTAAGATCCTCAGCTGCTGACCTACACAGAATCTATTGAATCTGACCAACACAGGATCTTTAGGAGCTGGCCCACATAGGATCGCAAGGATATAACCCACACAGAATTACTAGGAGATGACCCACACAGGATTGATAAGAGCTGACCCACACATGGTCGCTAAAGGCGGACCCACACATGATCATAAGGAGGTGACACATAGAGGATGGCTAAAAGATCACCCACATATAATCACTTGGTTCTAACCCACAGAGGATCGCTAGGTGCTAACCCACACAATATATCTACAAGATGACCCACACTGAATCGCGAGGAGCTGACCCACATAGGATCGCCAGTCAGTCTTCTCGTCACCGCTAACTACTGGGTTCCCGCACTAGGCTTCTCATCTCTGAGAGAGTCCACTCCCCAGGCCACTAGTCGATACTTCAACTTCCTTCAAGTACCAAGAAGAAGTATCTCAATGGTTTGCAACGTCATAGGGGTATCAATGAAATAGACGGTGCATCAATCAGACGTCCAGTCTGTGAGTTATTAGCCTTTTCATCCTAGGAGCCCGGTTGGATTCGTTATCGATCCAACCTAACCATACACCATCATAATTCAAATCTCAAGTGTGGTATACTCAGAGGGACCGTATCACTCTAGGATTTCCAGCGCTGCTGAGGATTCATCAAAAAGACGTCCAGTGTCAAAGTTATGGAAAAAAGAGCATAAATGGGTCAAAGTGGGTCTGGGTCTGGTCTGACCCGGTCAGACCGACCCGACCCGGCCCACGCTGGGCGGCCCTATAGGCTATGAGGACCACGAGGGGCCGTAGGGGCCCATTAGGGAAACTTTTCCATGGAGGATTCCACGAGGGAGGCTAGTTCTTGGGCTTGTGGCGAGGCCGCGGGGTGGCTCGGACGAGGAGCAGCTCGGTCGCGGGGCGGCGGCTCAGTCGCGGGGGTTCGGCTATAGACGACGGCTCGACTGCGGACCGGTTCAGCCACGGAGAAGAAAAGAGGCCACAAGCGGTGGTGTCATGGGTCGCAGAGGCCACAAGGTGGCACCGTTTCGCCATTACCTTCATCCCAGCCATCGGTGGTGCCAACCGCTGTTCACTTGCCACATCGGTGCCATAAACATGCATCGTTTTCCATCTACCTCTATCGCAAAGAACACCACATATAATCACAAGAATTGCAGAGAAGATGTGTCATGTGTGCTTGAACCACACACTCCACATTAGAGTAGTAGCAAGCAGCTCAACGTAATCATGAATCAAGAACGAGTATGGAAGTTCTTTAAAAACATCAATCCCCACAACCCTCATAAATATCTATTCCATGTCCCATAAAAAAATTAGAAGGAGATTACATGGGTAGTGATAAGAATATAGAAATGAACCCCTACATCATTCGCTTGATGACATCAACATGGTCGTCAAGAAGAAGATGAATCATTGGGAATAGAAAGACGTTTATTTCATCAACATTTCCCTTGATTGTCGGTTCGTGCATTGTCCTATTTCTTGATTCCAAAAAATATTCTTCGATTTCATTCTTCATTCAGAGAAGAAGTTATTCATTGTCATTATTCGTTGATGAAATTAATCCCCCAAGAGCACTCTCTTTTTCTAACCTAGAGGAAGAGCAGTTCCAATATCATTTAACATAAGAATAAATTCAGTTGGCACACACACAAAAGTTGGAAAAATTAATGTAAGGGATGTTCAAGAGGCTACTCATCCTTAAAGTGGGTGTTGAGAGGTTTCTCCCCCATTAAGAGGGGTCGTACGGTCCGTGCCTCTAAGAATTATTACTGGGGGATTATGCTCAGGTGGTCCCCACCACCATAACCCACACATGAGAGGTTTCAAGAATATAAATAAAATATAAAATAATTTTATTTTTATTTTCCCATGGAAATCCCAAAAACTATCTTTCATTCTCAGCCTATTGCGGTCGAATGGAAGGTCTCCTTAAGCGAATATCAGTACTGTGAGTTCAACGGTGCCCTCAGATTTAAATTTTGAGCACCAGTACAAAAGATAGAAAAACCTACTCTAATTTTACTAAACATACTTGAACAAAAGTTCATAAATTCATTCCGGACCCTCCAGGCCTCAGAATCATATGCCATCAATTTTCACGGACTCGTAAAATTCCCATATTTTAAAAAAAAATTACAAGGAATTTCAAGATTTTTACAATGTGTTCCACCAAAACATCACCTTGGTACTAAATAACATTTCATTTCCATCAATATCGCTCGTGTTACAAATTGAAATCCTTAATATAAAACATATACTAAATAATAATTATATGTTTTATGATTTTCATCACATGATCTTTGATTTAAAGAACATAAATCCTCCACTCATTCAACATCCATCTAAATAAATTATTTAATTTTCATTATCTTATTCCTAAAAACTTATTCCATTCACATTCTATTTATAGTCTCAATATAACCATTACTCGTACCACCTTATTTTTTTTCTTTGAAAAAAATTTCCCGAGGACATAATGTTTCATAATTCGCATACATTCCACATTTTACACATTCATATATTGATAACATATTATAGAGGCCGATATTTTTATCTACTGTGTTGACAAAAAATTCATGTTTTTTCTAAATTTTAGTTTCTTTTTCCTAATAATCAATAGTCAAAGTATTTCTCCATTTCATTGAGACATTCTCCTTGGTTCCACTTACCACATTCTTAACATGATGGAAATAGGACATTCCTTATGTTGGGGAAATCATGAAACATGATATTTATTTTTCTTTATGTGTCCGGAAGCTTACAAATGTTGATATAAATGATATTATTATGAGATTTATGAATAGTAATAATAATAAGCTATATCCTTCTGACCCCATTTTTTTAGTTTTATATAGAGAATATTATTCTATTTTCGCATGCATTCACCATTAACTGTAATCCTCCTAATTTGATCCAATGTCTAAAACCTAAACAGACTTGTCTGAGTAGAAGTAATAATAATTTGATAATCAAACAATCCTGGGGAACATCATTTAAAATTTTAGTCTTTCAAAAAATATTTTTAAAGTAGGTTAATCTATATTTTTTGAAAAACTCTATGATTGTATCATAGACTAATCCTTAGTGTTCTTACTATGGTTTTCTCTACCTAGTTTCTAAATGTTAACAAAAAAAATTCTTTGATACAATCTATAACAACCCAAAAATTTCATAAAATGATATTACATCTCAATATATTAATATTAATTATATAACATAATAAATCCACACTTGGACTGTATGGGTCTAGTGTCTTTGGAAACAAAGAAATAGAAAAAAACCAAATTATAAAATATCTACATCATCGTTTTCTTCAAATTTTCGTAACTAGAACCCTATAGGAAATTTCATACTGAAAAATTTTAATCATATCCTAGGAAAATAAACCTAATTTAAAGGGGTTCGCAGATGCTCAATTTGGGTAATCGATGGAGATGTTATTTTTAACAAAGGGGTATAATAACATGAGAATGACACTTGAAATTTATACGCCACAAATCAATGATTATAATCTTGATTCATGTAATAATGAATATAATACATGAATAATAATCTAATTACATTTTCAAAATTAATTTATATTTTTTTTTAAAAAAATTATAACTTTTTTAAGCATTTATAAATAGAAACATGATCACTCCTTATGTTAAGAACATGAAATTATATCCTTGAATAAGATTAGAAACATGAAACAAGGTCCAAACATAAAAACATAGACAGGAAATAAAAATCCATGAAAAAATATACATGTAATAAGGATCACACATAATCCTTTTAACAAATAATTATGTTCACAAAAAACATTTATGAACATGTAATCACATGCATGTATAAAATTTGTGAACATGTTATAATATTCACACATATATTTGTGAACATGAAATCTGGACAATGCTTAAAATTTATACTCATGTATCATACATCATTACAAAATAAATTGAGAGTATATATTGGTCACACACATCACACAATAAAAATCATACATATTTGTTATAGAAGATCATAAATCATTCATCACATCAGAACCGATGTAACTAAATGACTTTCATTTACATTTTGTTATTAAATAACTCATGGAAAAAACAAGATTCATAAAAATTACACCATCACAAACAATAATCAACCATAGAAATCATAAGGATATTATCATTGAATAATATCTCCAGTACATAATATTTAACATAATATAATGTTATATTTCATGAAATGTAATTTTTGAAATATCACCTGAGGTATGTCTTAAAAAAATATAACATATTTATTTTTAAAAAAAATGTGTAAAGTAAAAAAATTTATATGAAAAATTCCAATTAATATATTATATGGTGAATAAAAGAATATATTAATAAAAACAATCCACTCATACTATATAAGATAAAAAAAATTCCATCCGTATTTTTGTTTGAAAATCAAGAGAGATCCTCATTTAGAATATGATAAAAAGAATCATTTGAAATCATATTGTAAAATAAAAAACATGATTAATATATATTTTAAATAATCATAAAATACTAGGTAAAATATTATGATTTTATATAGAATAATAGGACATGAAATAAAAAGTGAGTTTTAAAGGAATGATTTAAAAATATATTTCTTAAAATAATTTCCCTCTTAAAAATCATATAATAGTAGTGATAATTAATAAAATAAAATAAATAAATTATTCCATCATAATGAAAATAAAATTCTTTATATAAAACAAAATATATTAAATATTCAATTTACAAAATAATCATAGGATGACATAATCATGTAATTATAAGTCTAACCTGATGAAATAAAATAAGGTTAAAAATTTCGTTAACTATTTGAAATTAGTCTAACATTATACAGTATAAAAGTAATAATTATCAGAGGAAATTTTTTATAATATTAATATAATTCTATTCGTAATATATTATATCAAAATTAATTGTGTACACCACACACATGAAATAGTGATTTAATATGATGCACGTCTCACTATAGAAAAAGTGAGACAAGAAACCCTTACTTCACAATTCATTTTGGTTGATGTACCATTTTAATATTATATAATATAATTAATAATATTATTATCTTTTCTAAAAACCATCTTAAAATTTATGATATCATATAATATCCTTTTATGAAATATTATTACCCATTTGTTAATGATATCCCAGTTTTTTCGTTGTTTCATGTAACAACTACTTTGATTTTCGAATATGTTTTGACTTGTTATTTATTATTCATAATACATAGATCATTATTTAATAATATTCATAATATAAACCATTATATAAATATAAGATATATTTAGGATATAATTATTTACAATATTCAATAATATTAAGAGCTATTAAGTGGAATACACCTTTTATTGGGATGATATGCAATATATACCCATGAACACTATTTATGTTGTAAATTTTTATTGAAATAATGAAAAAAATTATATATATATATATATATTAATATTAAATAATTTTTTTTCATATGTTAATTTTTTAATTAATCCAACCTTTCATACATTATAGATAAATATTAAACAAATCACACCGCCTTGAGAAGGAGGTAGTCCACACGTCGACAAACAATGTTTTCATTTTCCCTAAAAATGGTAATCAAAAAATTATTTGTTATATAATATTTAAACATTAATAAATAAATTATAATTATCATAAATGTAACATATAAAATATATATAAAAAATTATTCCCAACCTTTAAAGTATGTAATGAATGAATGAATGGCCTCGATTCGTGAGGCGGTAGTCTGATGTACAAGCGAACGATGATTGTGTATCCAATTTGGTGGATGTGTGTGAAGTATTATGTCATAACATTGACATAACTACATACCATTATATTGAGTAAGTTTGTGTTATTATAAAATAAATATATATGTATAATTTATTTGGTGGAGGATGAAATAATACATATGTCCCCACTGAACAATGTTACATCTTCTTCTACAAAATTCCTTTAGATATCCTCCTAATTAATCTTAGATTTGTATTTCAGTGAGACTACTTAGAAATTATTGTGGACAGTATAATTAAGAGGGGTTTTCTAGGGATCTAATTATATTCAATGCTTTTTTGTTGAAATAGGGTGGTGAGGGGTGGTATTTATACATGAAGAGTGGTGGGTTTAACTGATTATATAAAGATTATTTTATAATTCAAGCCCAAAAAATTGGGGTTGAATTAATTAGAAATATTTTTAATATTAATTAGTTTTATGTTGGATGTCTAGGTTAGATAAATACCACAAAAATTGATTAAAATTGACAGTTTTTAGGTATTGGATGCCCTAACATTTTATCTTTAATCCTTTTTACTATTTTATACATACTACCATAAATAATTATTTTCCCCCAGTAAAGTTTTTATGTATAAATACGAAAATAATCCTTATAAAAAATTTATAACTTCTGATTCGAAATATCTATTCCATTTTAACTAATTAAATTCACATATTTTGAAAATATATTTTTGAAACTAACCTTACTAATAAAATGAATAAGTGGGTCTTTGATGTGAAAATGTTCCAAAGATTAAAATGTTTTAATTTTTATGTTCAATGTGAAAATTATTACAATGACCCAAATTTGTTTCATTCATTTATAATTGAAATAATTAATAATTGAAACTAATTTATAATATTATTTAACTATTCAATCAAATTATATGACAAGATAGCTTTGAATTAAAATTATTTATTTTCCCCTATCAATCCAAAAATGTATCCTCTCTAGAAAACCCCAAAATTTCACCCTAATATAATTTTAATATTAAAATTCACAAAGGTTGTATATTTTTTAAAATAAAATTTATAAATGTTCTAAAATTAATTTTAAGATCCAGTGGATCATTAAAATGCATAAAAAATTCCTTTTACAAAAATATACATGTTTATGCTTAAAATTGGATTTATTCTTATCATATGAATATAAAACATAATAGATGATTTATTTTTTAAAATTTTGAATATATAACATATAAATTTTATAATGTTATATCACTAATTGGGAATTATATAATTAATTAACATAAAATTTCTTTGTGGTCATAAAAATATGTTTTTATAAATACACAAACATTATATTCAATTAGTTTTTTAATTTTTATTACATTAGTGACAATAAAATTTATTTAAAAACCCCATTTAAACTATATTTTCATAATTTAGTTAATTTTATTCATTCCTTCAATTTAAAATTCATGGTTATGGCTATCATAATTAAATAATTATATTTTTGTGTTTGTTTAAGATCAGAGTTTTCTAAAAAAATATATAACGAAGATATTAAATGTATTTTTTAAATTTTTTTTACTACTATATCTTGGGGTGTTATTTATACATTTAGTTTCTTTATCAGAATAAATTATCATTCCATGGGGTGAATAAATCCTCAAGAGGTAGAATGATAATTATTAATGATTGATATATAATTTTAATTACTAGAAGCCCCCAATTCGATCCATGTGAGGTGTTTCATCATTAAGATTGATTCCATTGGTAAGAGGTAGTGGGATTCAGTTGTTTTGGTAATTAATCATGAAAGATTATATTGAAAACATTTCATGTTCATCATTACTAAGTATATCGTAATAGTGTCTATTACCTTGAAACAATCAATGGAGCTCCTCACAATTTATAAATGGAATATTACAGTGATGTAATAATAAAATTGGTTAACTAATATAACTCTATTTTTATTTGATGTTGTGTAAAATGAGACAATGAAGGATAAATGGTTTTATATAAGACATCGACCCAATATATATTATCATATTTTCATGATAACAAATTCCACATTATCTAGGTGGTGGATAAGACTTTGATATAAAATATAGACCAGGATACAAATTCATAGATGAATAAATAACCTCTTACACACGAAGTTATATTTAGTGTCTCTTATATGGTGAAAATGATATACAGTGAGATTATAAGATAATATTGTTGTTTTTTACTATAGCATCAGATGTTAGCGGCTTTACATTCTACCAGTGTGACGAATAAGGTAACACAAAACACTATTATCTCATGATTCTAAAGACCTACTACTTGTGTGTATGGTGTTGTCATTTATAGACCATCAATCATTATTTTTCATCTACCCACTCAATAATTAGATCATTGACACTTATAGTATTTGTGATGTTGTCAAATTATTCATGAAAAACTAATTTCCAGCCACATGTCTCCAAAAATGATGTTGTCACACATAGCAGAAGATTTTTCTATGGGAGTTTATGCGGTTTATGTATCTATGGGAGGTTTAATTTATATTGATTTAAAATTATTGACTACTTAATTTGATAGAGGTACATTAGACTCATTTATGACAACATGTATTGGATATCTATTAAAAAATCAAATGGAATTCATCTCATTTACTAAGGAATTTTTTATGGCACTTGGAAGGATAAAGAATACACTTTAATTCCCCACAAACACATTCATTATGTGTGACATTGACCTAGTTTGTTATTCAATAGTCAAATACGTTGAATGAATCAATTTTATTATTATATAGAATTGGTATATTTATAAATAAAATATACTTGATTTTTATTATTATTCGCTGTACTTTATATACCTCGATGAAATATCATATGTGTTTCAAGGAGAATGGGACAAGAGGTCTAGTTGGGTGATACCTCTTCTTTCAAAGCCTAGTATGTTTATGTATTTTTCTATGGTGAAACATGGAAAAGAATATTTGTGTAGAAATATTTTTTCATTATTCAATAAATTTCATGATTTCTTTAAAGATTTGATCTTTTATTCCTCCTTATAGGGATGTTGAGTCCCCCATTAAATCATTGTTGATAAGTTAGTTGATATCTGTTCTATGTTATCTCATGGATATAGACGAGTTTTAAAAAATAAATTTCAGTTGGATGATCTTAGATCGAAGGGTTTTATATGATAGGGTGTGTTACCTAGGATAGTTTTAGTTCTAATTTCCATGAATGTTGATGGAACTATCCTTTTATGGGTTGAATTTAGAAAACATGATAGATTAATTATCAAGAATAAAAATACCATTCCATAAATTGATGATTTCATTTGTAATTTGAATGGGTAAATATGGTTCTCAAATATTGATATTTGATTTGGTTATTACAAACTTAAAATTAATGAGTTAGATATTTAAAATACCAACATCAGTATTTGTTATATCCATTTAAAGTGACTCATAATTCCATTTGAATAAACTAACACTCACGTGATCATCATGGTATTGATGAAACAAATTTTAAATGTGTATTTTTACACATTTTAATGGTGTACATGAATAAAATTATGAAGTACATAGTTATTTAAGATAATCATCTTACATACTGTAGAAATGTTATGGTAATCCCACAGAATCACCATGTATATTTAAAATTGTAAAAAATTAATGTTTGTATTTGATAGGTTAAGTTATCAGGATATGATATCTCATAATATAGAATCATTATTCATAGTTAAATGCGGATGGTTTTAATTTCGTGAGATAATCTATATATTGTAATTGAGATTCAAATAATCGTAGGATTCATTGAAAATTATCGATGGTGGGTAAAGGATTTCTCGAATCATACACCACAATTATCTTTTATCACTTGTGTGGGGGTGAAGATCTTGTTGGATTATATGTGTTCAGTGTCCTTTTATGAAATATAGTGTAATTTAAACTTATTACCAATTCTTATTCTACCAGTGTATAGAGTGGGTGATGTTGTTTATATTGATTGCTAGAATCCGGGTTTGGGATACATCCTTTTGTAAGTGGATCATGTGGTTTATTGTGGATATTATCAACATTGACCTCAGTAGAGGAAATATCCCACTCATTATTTGGATTTGGTAATGAATAATTTAGAAATATTATAGAAAGTGTTTATTTGGGATCCTCTCCCCTTGATACAATTCTATAAGAGTAGGAGACAAACAAGTAGTCCTATAATATCAGCAATTATTTACAATTTGGTGATACTATCAATGAGAGTTATCTATATTATATAGGATTTATTTTATGTTATATGCATAATTAATTCTATCAAATATAAGAATTGTTGGGTTGGGAGATTATCATCATTGTTTTTTGGCTACCCACTCTAAGAATATAATGACTTATTCTGATAGGAAGAATTTTTTCCATTGGTTTGTAATTAGTTGAGACATTTCAAACATCATATATTAATAATAACCTTTCATATATATTAGGGTTAAGCACCAAAATCCTTCTTGTATACATTATCCTCTCCCTGTGAAAACATATAAATTTAATGAAATATTAATGGATTTCTTTATTTTATTACTTCAAACTCCCAAAAGAAAAAAATTACATTTGGTTGGAAATTTAATAATTGAGAAAGCATTATTATTTCAAAAAAATTCATTATTCTACTAAAGTGTGAGGCATTGGATTTTTTTTTCATGATATAATATATTTACTATGAATAAAACTACAATATTCAATGAATAAGATCCTTGTTTTACATCAAATTATTTTAAGGTCCACAAAAACGAAAAAGGAAAAACGTGTCAGGTTAAGAAAAATATATTATCTTTAGATTAACAGACATACATAAAGGTATATTTAATTTTTTATGATATTATCTATGTATATATCTTGTAATTTAGTGGTGATTTGTTTATCAATTTGAAAATGATTTAATTATCTTATAATAACATTTATGAGTCAAAAGTAAATATTGAAAATTTTGATATTTTATAAAGAAAACCCAAAAACTAAACTCTCTATTAGTGTGATATTGGTAATTATTACTTTGTATGACTGGACATGATATAGAAAACAATGAAAATTAATTAAATAAATCAGTAATATTTGTTGATACCTTCAATCCAGGAAACATATTCTTGAGATAGGATTTATTATCCTTTAGAGTGATTGGTTTGTAGATATGATTTTGTAAATGTAACCCCCTATTAGGTTACTGATGTCTCAAAATGAAAGTGATGTTATCTCATAGATACATGTGATAAATTGATACTATTAAATTCCATGGAAATGTGGATTTCCACATTGATTTACCACCCTAATTTTCTTTAATCCACGACATTTTTTATTTTTCTTAACTACAGAATTATCATTGTATCATGTTTGATGTTATTAATTTGGAAGTCCTTTATATATATCCTAATATGTTGGTTATTGAGAAACCATATTATACAGTCAAATCTCATCTAATGTTTTTACATGGGATGCATATACCATTGGTCTATGTTGGGTGAATGAACACTTCATATACACATGAAATGTAGGGAGTGGGATCCTATGATGAGGCATATATGGAATTAAATGTGTTTTGGTCATCCTTATTCAATATAGACTAATATGGGATGATCGAAATATATTAGGGTAATTGCCAAATCCTATAGATTTTTTCTGGTACTACAATGTACATGATTCATTTTATTCCCCCTTTTATTGATCCCATATTATCTATGGTTATTTTAGCTTTTTCTGAGGGGTTTGATGTTTTACATGATGATTGGGTTTTTTAGAGCTAAAAATATCTCCAATAAATCTGTTGGTGGACCATAAAATTAATAATGATAACCACCAGCTATCAGGTGGTATTGGTAGAGTCTATAACACATCTGTTATAAATAGGAGGTAGATAGTGACCCCAACATGGATGAAAAATATTATTATGAAATATTTTCACCAGAATACATATTTTATTTTTTTAATCATTATCTAACTACCATATCATGGCCTATTTGAGCCTACATGTTCCATATGGATGAATGTTTATCTCTAAATGTGAATCCTATATAAATCAAATGTATTGCTCGAATGTATAATCATATAATGGTTCGTCTAACTCCAATTTTGTCTAAGATAGTTATCTTATATGTATTCCTCTTAGTTTATATCGTATATCAAACTTGAAGACCTGGTAAATTCATTAGGTCAGGTATTTAAAATGGGAATAGCGATTAAATGTCTATTGTCCTTCATTTCTTAATCATTCTCTCTCCATATATTATGTGAATCCTTCTGGTAGTTGAATTATAATTTTTTAAATGTTTGTGGTTTGAAGAATTGAATTTATTCTGTAAACCATTCGTATCTTCTCTTTGAAATTTATTTCTAAAATTGGTTAATGGCGTGGATTTAGTATTGATAAATTATGGTGTTTTGGGTGTTATTTAGGAAAAAATGTTTCACCTTTTGTTGTTGGTGTAGAAAATGTATTTAAATTATGTTATACATAATTAAAAAGGATTTTATTTCATATATATATAATTCCTATTGAATTATTTTAGTATAGTTTAACTAATAATTATCATTCACGAGGTAGGGACCAATTATCAAGAATAAAATCATATCCTTTTTCCAGTTGTTTATATGTAGTTGGGAAATAAGTGGCCAATTTGTTTGTTGGGATCCACTCTCAAATTGAACATTGACAACATAGTCTTACTAATCTATGTTAATATGTGCACAAGGCATCCAATCATTATTTTTAATTATATGATGGGCATCAATTTCCTATACCAAATGTTACACCTAGGGCTAGTTTAAATATTTATATCCATTTATATTTTTATTAAATTATTCATTGAAATGGTTTAAAAATCATCTTTCTGGCAAATTTTTATAAGTAAATAGGTTGTTTTGAAAGATTAAGATTAAATATTCTAAAATTGTATCTAATGAAATATTAGTTTTTAGTTAATCATAATTAGATTTCTTTCGGGATACCTTCCCTCAAAATGTACCCCTAGTAGGACACTAATGACATAACATATATAATGACTATTGAGTCTTTCCTTCAGTAAACCCAAGGATAGGGACTACAACCGATGGTATAAAAATATAATAGATATAGGAGGAATTAAACTCAATTATGTTATGTTATATTAACATATATAAAATCAACCCTAAATAAGCATAATGGCATAATGTGAATAGAAAAAACCAAAACCATCCCACAATACATGTATACTGAAATAAAATACATAGTGTCTCGAAATAAATACCCAAAAGAAAACCTTCAGCAGAAACACAAAAATAGATCCAACATCCATGCTAGTAATGTCTCGATCAATATCTAAAACCCTCTTGAAAAAATGATAAACCATTTCTCTATTTTTGGGGAGATAATAACTTATATATATAGTAGGTTCAAAACCAAATTATCTCATAATCATTTGAAAAGTTAATATTAATACCCCCAATGAAAAAATTAGAAAAAAACCCACATAAATAATTCAACCAACTAATCACATCATCACCATGGTACACCCCTATATAAAACATCCATGTGTAATCATAGAATTAAAAGAATATCTATTAAGGTACCTTACACCACATTATAAATAATTTTCCCATCTCATGCCCCAATACCATACATCCTGGAATTCTTATTCCTTATATAGAAACAAAGCATGAAGAAACATGGTTTACCACATCACCTTCTTCCTAAAGACACATGGGAAAGAACATAAAGCCACAAACCACACATTCATCTAGTTATCAAATATATATCATACCATAAATGTCACAAACAGAATCTGTTCACCATCAAAACCGGCACCCTACCCAGCCAGTGATAGGGCCTGAAGGGAATTTATGGTCCCCGCGGGCGGGAAAAGGTTTCTAGTTATCATTAAATGATGTTTGGGAATGATTATCCTGAGTTTATAAATGTTAAACAACAATGAAACTCAATACAAAAATATGGATTTTTCAACTAAAAGCATCTTTTAAAAAATTTCAAAATTGAATTACATTTGAAAAAACTATGATTAAAGACCATTAAAAAGGTAAAAAATAAATAAGTATTGCCCAAGAACCTTCAGTTGACAAGAGGCACCTCCCTTAAGCCATCTCTACAACACTGCATCACCAACCACCCGAAAAAACAAGAACTTTTGGCAGAAAAGTTATACTAAAAACTGTGACAAAATAATTACCATGTCTACTTACAAAAAAAGGTTTAGTTAAAGTATGAGACAAAGCCTAGTATGATACCACCACTAAGAGATTCCATGCGATAAACATTAAAAGATGAAAAGCGTGCAAGTTTTCACAAACATGTAATTTCTAGTTACAGTTTCTAAAAAATGCAACTAAAAAATATAATTTTTCAAGTGGGATAATTTAATGAACACACACTTTTAAAATAAAGTCACAAGCTACTGAATTTTACATACAAATATTCTATATGCTGATGGTATGTTTAAATGATCTAATGAGAACAAAAAATAATAAATAACCCCTAGGAACTTGTTAGTCGTGGGTCCCATGTACCTCTTATCTCGTTGAGAGTAACCATCAAAAATATCCATTCATTTGCATAATCCTCTTGTAGAAAACAAACCCATAATATAGTGGTACCCAATCATAATAATCATAGTTTAATTAGTGTTGTAATCCTCAATAATGCTATGTGAGACTGAGGCCAAACCCCACAGATTCACTATCATACTAGTAGACGCCCCCCACCTTGATACATGGGTTTTCCCCTTGTTCCCAAACTAGTTCAACAAGTCAATAAATAAGCATTACACATGAAAATATCATTTCCACCCCACAAATTCAGCATACATCCCACATGTATACCACACAAGTCTCAAAATTACACTTTTAATTCAAATTGATATTGAAATCTAACTCATACCAAAATTGCCCACAACACATGTCACATTTCTGTAACAATTCCACAAATCCATTAAGCAATTTTATAATACCATTCCAAGATATTAAAACTCACATATCATCCCACAAACATGATAGATAACACCCTTTTCATAACAAAAATCAAATTTTCACATCACACTCCCAAAAAACATCCCAAATCACTTTGACATATCTTAAACACTTTAATATATCATTAAAACGTTTTTATAAAACATTTCCAAGATGAAACACATCATAACTCATCCACTATGACATTTAAAATGTTCTATTTCAATGTATACAGACTCCAAAAAAAATTTCCAATATGATTTCACCTCTTACATAAATAATTAAATCATCTATGTTTTTTATAATACGATTCTAATGAGTATACCCAATCTTTGCTCATAAAACCCATTTCAAACCCATATATTAAGGGAAAAACCACACCAAAACACCACCAAATTAGAATATTTATCCCTATTGACATTTATAAACCACGTTCATGTGTTATAAAATCACATTGAATAATACCACTAATGATACAAATGAAGACACCCATTTTCAAAAAATTCTCCCAAGATGTATAACAATGTTTCAAACACCAAAACTATTCCAAAAACCCCCTTACAAGGACCACACGACACTAAGACATTAACAAAACATAATTTTCAGCCACTTTCAACAACTAATAAATCAATTATATATTTAATTCATAACTAAATCCATCAAAAAATGGTTTTTGCACCACACACAACATAAGGGAAACATTAAAACCCATTAAAACAAGAAAACTAACTCATCAAGGAATTGTTAACCATAGAATATCCTACCTTTTAAGTTGAAACCCTCAAATAATGGTGTGAAATATCAATCACTCCACCACTGCACCATAAGGAAGTGAAGAGAAACCTAAAATCTCAATATTTCAACAAAGAGACACCACATCCATCCCTAGGTTTGAACCCAAACTTCTGGACACTTTGAAACATCATGAAAGAAAGATGAAACCCTAAATAAATGGAATAAATGGAAGGGAGGAACACTTACATGATGGAATCATGGAGAAACCACCCTAAATTAACCAAATTATGAATCTCCATGCAAAAAATATGATTGTGAAGCTCTAATGAGGTTGATGAGGTCATGTGGACACTGAAATGGGGAAAAAGAGTAATAAATGACTGATTTATGAATGAAGAAATTTACCTTCTCAAATTTGGATGGCGTGAGAATCCCTGAAAATATTCATCCTACATTGCAGTTCAATTGAGATCAAAAAATGTGAAACTGATAATGGGGGTTATCCTTGGGATAATTTCTTTGATAGGTAGGTGGAATAAAAAAAATAAAAAATGAATGAGACAAAAAATAATTAAAAAACCTTTAAAGTATAAAATGGTCTTACAGGCAGGACCAATACCTTAATTAAAAACCTAAATACACCATCATTATGGATTTATAAATGCTCCAAATTGAAAAGGTTGTGTTAATAGGTTATAGGAGGCCATGTATGAATTGGAATGGATGAAAAATGTTGAAAAATGAATGAGTTATGAATGAAATAAAATTGGATTTTATATATTTAATGGGATCACGGTTTCACCCAAATTTTCCAAACCCACCATTTCCACAAAAATGAGTTGTAAACCAAGAAAACAAACCAGGAATAGAAATTAAATGAATAAAACATTAAAAAATGTCATGGACATGAAAATTATCCCAACCATAAAACTTTATTCCCTTGGAAAGCCACATCAAGGCCAAAACCAAAAACCCAACCCAAACAAAAGGCCAAAATAGACTCATTTGTCAAGCATCTCCCACAAAGTCCAAATAACCTCTTGCTACCAATTATGGAATGTATACTTCAAAACCAATACATACACAACATTATTGAAATGAGAAAGCAAATTCAAGATTTATCCCAAAAGAAATCACCTCAAACACTATACAGACAAGGATAATGAAATTTACCCAAACAAACAACCACATCGAAAAATTTTAGACTTACCATGATATATCTAAACCATTGGGAACTCTCTAATCATAACATTTAACCAAGAAAGATATAGACAATTAGACTGTTCTGAATGAGACTACCCACTTCCAAGTGAATACCAAGGAAAAAACTATGTTACTGGTATGAGGAGACACAAATGGTATCCCCACCACAAGAGACAACTTAATTTTTTCCCGAGATAGAATCAGGACACTAATAATGGTAGGACTGAACGGACTCCCTGGTATACAGGGTAGACATCCATTAGAAATTCCCAAAAGAACATACATGAGACCCATAGTGGGTCTCCACGCCATAAGAACCAACCAACATAACAAAGCAGTATGGGCCAGCACAAAATGACCCCCAAACTCAAAGAGTTGGGATGAACGCCCAGTTTTTCCACATAGTTTGTGAAATTGTGAACCAATGATATGGATCCTTATATCTACATGGTTTTCTGGGTCACAGTTATAACTCACCATTTTCAAACTGTGCGTTCAACCTATCTAGCCATATTTTAAACCATTCTACAAAAACACATTGGAAACCAAAGGGGGGAGGAAAGACATTAGTCAATAAACATGGGAATGAGGCCCTCTACCACTTTCTATCAAATCGGAATAACATAAGAATGAGTATGACACCAGAGTTTTAAACTCTTACTATCATTCTTACTTAGGGAATGACATGTACAAGTGTTTAAACAGACCTATTATTTTCTCAGACTATGCACCAACTTCTCTCTGGGACCTATGGATGGAGCTCAAAAAATTGAAGCATCATCAGCCTCATAGTTAGGCTTTTAAAACCCCTATATAGAAATTCTTCTTTCTTTTCCATAAAAAACTACACCGCATAACCAGTTGGGTTGACCAAGACATAACACACTCTAGAAATCACTTTACCGAAACCTAAAATTTCACTAAAACAAGGGATCATAATATGCACAGACATCGCACCTTGTTTCTTCAGGTGAGAAACAACAGAAGGGGAGGGAACATATAAACTCCTTCCGATATGATATAATATTTGGTGTTTTTTCAAAGGTAGACATACTCACAACATAACATACCATATGTGGATTGCACAACCTTCACCTTTACTATCTAATGAGATCACGAAATCGCTAGGCATCACTAAACATGACCATTGTGATTAATAGAAATAATACATGGAAAGGGACCTTATTCCATGTCCCCAAACAACACACAATTCTAGAAGGTGGCAAAAATGGCCTTTCATGACCATATTTCCCACACAGGTGGTTTCATGGGAACTCCCACACCAAAGTGACTATGGAGGACCTAGAGGCCCTATTAAACAACATGCAGACATTCATCCACTCTATCAACCCCAGACCACTTCCACCTTTAATGAATCAGGAAACATAAGAAAATATGGTCTCTTTCAACCTTCCACAAGAACTCTCCCACTACAAGAGTATCCTCAAACCCAAAAATTAAAGGGTGGAGACTCATTCTACAAATATTGAGAAAATATTCCTTACATTGATCAACATGAGGATTTTCCAACGGTGATACAATCCGGCTGCACTTCAGTTGTGCACTAAACCTTAATGAGGGTGTAACTTATCCAACTATAGAACCTGAGGTCCCCACCAACCAGGTTCATTAGTTAATAAACACCACAACAAGATTCAAAAAAATTTGGGGAACCACCATAAATAATTACAAAACTTTTCTCAGAAGATACCACTATCCAACCCTTCAATTGAGCTTACCAACCAAACACAAACCCAAAACACCGTTAAAACAAGAGGTGTTCTTAGACTCAAATCATTCGACAACATCAAAATTTCCCAAAACACATAACACACAAAATTCCAAAACACTCATAAAGACATCAATATTTCTTTTTAAAAACATTTCTTTTAAAAAAATGGTTCAACAGTTAGCATATTAACAAATGGTACCCCATGGGCCCCACACAACCATGTTTCCATGACACACTGGGTACCCTCATCATATCCATCCTGGGACTCATCCTGTCACTATTTTAACCATCCATAATACCATATAACTCCATTCATGTGGTCACTCATGAAAATACCCAAGGATAATACAAAAACTCTTTTCACATTTCAAAACCAAAACAATCAAATAATGCTTCCTTTTTTTCAATACCTCTAACCACAAAATCAAACCCCAATTACCGCTTAAAACATTTCAAAAAGTCATAATCATTCAAATGAAATCTATCTTTCATGTCATACACATTAAATTCAAAATATTTCATCCCATTAATACACTTTTCAACAATTTATAAATCTATATTGGAAAAACTTTTTGAAACCCATCTTTAACATGCTTTCTAGTTTCTAAAAATGCGTAAACACTCAATTTTCGTAATAAAAAAATAAATTTTAGTTCCACCATTTCAAAAATCAAAACCATGACTCTTATTTTGAAAATCATTTCATAAAAACTTTAAACATCTTAAAACCATGACATTTTTACTTTAAAAACAATCTTCTACGATTTCAAATCTAAAGGACACAAGACAATGCGAGGGAGAACTTTATTTGGTGGGTAACTCGAACATATGGTTATAGGCCATACACCAATCACTTAACCATCAAATAGAGTGTTCTATGGAAATATCCCCGTCTCCACATAACATTCCTGGCCTTTTGAGCTCACTAAGACCATTAGCCAACTCTGTATTGATTTATCATAATCATTATTAAACAAATAATCAAAAGTAATTAGATATGTCCCGACCTCCCATGGTGATTTGAATCCAATAATGAGGTGTGGTGATCTAGAAAAATACCCATAACTTGAATTACAGGTTCTAAAAATCCTAACTCCAGACTATGCAGACTATTTTCCAAATAGCATGACCCAAACAGTTAACATAAAACTCCTTTGATATCAATTTGTCACAAACTGAATCTTGTCACCATCAAAACTGGCACATGACCCAGCCTACAACAAGTACCACCGGGTGATCCCAATTAACATGGGCTGTAATAGTTTCTCATGTTTCATAAAATGATGTTTGGGAACAATTTACAAGAGTTTATAAACATTAAACAACAAACAAACTCAATAAAAGAAATCTGGATTTTTCAACTAAAAATGACTTTTAAAAAATTTTAGAACTGAATTATATAAGATAAAACTATTTTTAAAGACCATTAACAAGTTAAAAAACTTAATAGGGGAATCCTAAGAAACTCCACATGGAAAAAGGAACTTCCCACATGCCATCTCTACAATACTACATCATGAACGACCAGTAAAAACCCAAACTGTTGGAAAAAAAGTTGTACCCAAACCTACAACAACTAAATAACCAATTCTACTTACACAAAAAGCTGTAAGTAGGGTGGGAGAAAAATACCAGTAGGATACCACCAGTAAGATATTACATGCATAATAAATTCAATGAAATAAATCATGAAAGTTTTCATAAACATTTATTTTATGATTACAATTTCTAAAAGATGCAACTAAAGAAATCAGTTTTCAAGTGGGCTAATTTAAATAAAAAACTCTTTTAAAATAAATTACAAAGATACTTAATTTTCCATCCACATATACCGTATTTCGATGGTATGTATAAAGGATTTAATGAGAAAAAGCAATAGGAAATAACCTCTAGGCACTAGCTAGCTATGGGTCGCAAGTACCTCGTATCTCTGTGAGAGTAACCATCACCAATATTGGTTCTCGTGAACGACCCACTATTAGGGAAAACACCAATAACATAGCGGTCCCAAATCACCATAATCATAGTGTAGTTTGAGTTTTAAGCACTAATCATGCTAAGTGAAATAGAGGCCAAACCCACAGATTCAGAAGCATACTAGTACACGTCCACCCACATAGATACCTGAGTTTTCCCCATGTCCTCAAACAAGTTAAATTAGTCAAGAACTATAATTTTAACATGAAAATATCATATCCACATCCCAAATTCACCAAAAATCCCACATGTATACCACACAAGTCACAAAAGTCCACTTTTCATTCAAATTTATTTTGAAATCTATATCACACCAAAACAGCCCACAACACATCTCACATTTCATTAAAACATCCAAAAATCCATTAAAAAATGTATAAAACCATTCCATGATATTCCAACTCAAATAAAATACCACTCGAACATTAAATAATACCATTTTCATAACAAAAATCAATTTTTCACATCAAACTCACAAAAAAACATCCCACATTTCTTTCACACCTCTTAGACACTTTACTAAAACCTTCAAACATTTTTATAATAAATTTACAAGATTGAAAACATAACAAAAAATACCTTTCACATTTGAAATGTAACAATTCAATATATACACACTCCAAAATAGTTTTCTAACATTGTTTCACCTCTTACATAAGTCATTAAATCTTTCAAATATTTCATAAAACAATTCTAAAGAGTATACCCAAACATTGCACAAAAACCCCAATTCAAAACAATATTTCTAGGAACAAACCACACCAAAACACTACCAAAGTAGAATTGGATGCCCTAGTGACATTAATAAAACCTCTTTAAATTCTTATAAAATCACATTGAAAAATACCACAAAAGATACACATGAAAACACCTATTTTCATAAAATTTACTCAAGAAGTATAACAAAGTTATACACACCAAATGTATTAAAAACCCCCCATTTAGGGACCACATGACACTAAGGCATTAAAAAAATATAATTTTCAGCCCCTTAAAACAACTAATAAATCAATATCATGTTTTATAAAACTACTACAAAAGATTTCATGTGCGTTACTTTTGAAAAGTTCACAACATCAATAGAAATCCAATTATAAAATTAAATTATTAACAAAATCCCTCAAAAAACTATTTTCTCACCACACATAGCATATATAGAACATGAAAACCCAATAAAACAAGATAAATAACTCACCATAGAATGTATAACCATGAAATCACCTACCTTTTGAGTCAAAACCCTCAAATCATTGGGTGAAACGTCAATCGCACTACTACCACACCATATAGAAGTGAATAGAAACCTAAAATATCAAGATTAAAAAAAGACACCATGTCAAACCCAAGGTTTTAACACAAACTTCTACACACATTGGAACACCCTGAAAGAGATAAGAAACCCTAAAAATTGGATGAAATAGAAGGGAGGAACACTTACTTGAAGGAATCTTGGAAAAATCCCCCAAAATTAACAAAATCATAAATCTTCAAGCAACAAAACCTGATATTGAGGCTCTAATATGGCTGATTAGGTCATCTGGGGACTGAAATTGGAAAATGTACTAGAATATTAATGATTTATGAAGGATGCAAGTTACCTTCTCCAATCTGGACAGTTTGAGAAACCCTAAAAATATTATCCCTAATTTGTGGTTCAAATGAGCGCCAAAAATGAAAAAATGATATTGGGGGTGATCCTGGGGTTATTGGATTGTAGAGGGAGGTAGAACCACTGAATAAAAAAAACAAAAATAGAGATTTTAATGAATAAAAAAACATTTACTGCAGAACATGGGCTTACAAGTAGGCCCAGTACCTTAAATAATAACCCAAGCACACCATGATTATGGATTTATAAAGGATCCACATTGACAAGGTTGTGTTAATTGGTCAAGGGAGGAAATTTATGAATTTTACTAGATGAAAAATATTGAGAAATGAAGGAGTTATAAAACACATAAAAATTGGTTTTTATGTCTGGAAATGGGCTCACCATTTGGCCCAAATTTCAAAAACCCACCATTTCCTAAAAAATACGTGGTAAAAACCCAAAACAAATAAGAAATGGATGTTAAATGAAATATTACTATGAAAAAAGTCATTGATGTGAATATAAAGACAAGAATATAACAATAAATATGGTCTTTCTAGATAATTAAAGGCATCAAACCCGTTCCCTTCTCTTACCATGCATATCCTCCCTATGAACCACTTCTCTAATATCTTCAAAAACAACCATAATTGAAATAACATGTAATTCATATTCACCATTATAATGAATACTCACATAAAAGAGATTGTGGGAAGTATGTTGTAGCTATTAATCCATCATCTCCATCTTAGATTTTCTAAACCACACCCCAATCAAAGAGGTTTCAATATAAATTTCTCTATATGGGTAGGGTGAATATATAAAACTCAAGTAATAAATAATATATAAAAAATAACATATAATATAAACCAATTTTTTTAACAAGAGTACCATTATAACTCCCACAATTTCCATAATATCTCACTGTATTTAACACTTTTACTACCTCCTCTAATTTCCTCACACCACACATGCAAGGCACATTCCATATTCCATAAAAGATAATATATATTAATATTTTATCATTACTAACCACCTACATTTAGAAACACCGTTGTTTTCATCTTTAAAACAAATATTTAAATATACTTACCATTTCTGTTCAATGGTTTATTTAACCTTTCCTCACATTCCATTTTAGATTCATCATTAGAAATTCCTTCAGTATTTAAAAACAAATAAATAGAAAATAATAGGACACAATGAGCCACACATAGCCTATCATTTTCTTGTCAAAAAACTCCACATTTAAACTACCAAAAATCCAAACCACTCCACATCACAACCCAAACACATAAAAACATCAACACATCATATCTCAATTTTAACTGAGGAATTGCATTTTATTTTTTCAGTATTTCAAAGGGTATTCTCAATAAATTGAAAAATTAAATTATAAACTGAATAGTTAGTCAGATATTTAGTGTTAGCATTTTTTATTGTGTAGTGAAAAAAATTTAATGGAAGACAAATGTTCACCAATTACATTACAGTAATAATATAAAATATTTCAACAAAATACAAAGCTATAAATAATATAAAGAATGCTCAATCATATAGGTAAATCATAAGAAAAGTAAAATATCACTAAAATTTCTTCCCCTACACATTAATTAATCTAGAACAATTAATTATATTTTTTATCCTATTAATATTATATAACCATAGGAAAGAAACAAAAGTATATTCCTAAATTCATATCCATATGAAGAATGAAGAATGATACCCTACCACAATTGAAGAATAAAATAATAAACACTTTTCAAATGTATGAAAAAAGATATCGTCTCTAATTAAACATGATTAAAACACCACATAATTCATAAACATAGAATCCCCTAATTAAAAACCTCCAAAAATAGTTGATAAATCACTCCAAAAAGAACCCCAAAATAGAAGAAAAATATAATAAATATAGAGTTCTGTAATAGAGAGTTACCTTGATCCAAATGACCCCAATGAAATGATCTAAGATGAACAAAAAAGTTTGAATCACTAATTCCCAAAACTAGATAAGAGGATAATGAAAACGGTTTAACTATAAGTAAATAAAATATCGTAAATTTGAAACTATGGGGTATCCATCCACTTATTTATAAGTGTTGGAAAAAGTCACTCAGTTTAAATTATTGATACACCCAATATGAATTGGTGTCCCTTATTCAGCACTTGATTAGAATCCTCTAGGTTAAATCCTCTTTTTCAATTTTTTTCACAAGATTTATTTAACCTCTAACAAGGCCTAGACCACTGTTTTGTTCACATCATGTTTTTTATTCCATTTTACCATGTAGACATCATCTAATCCCTATCACAAAATATTTGATTGTTTCATCACTCGTAATTCCAAAGTCCATGGCATGGTGAATCCTCCTTCCCTATTTCACACTGGTGCTCCACTAAAGAACCATGCCTAAAACCACACTATCACGAAAGCATTCCTACCATATAGGGGAGAACACATAATACAATGAGGAGAAAATTCACAATATAGAAACATCTACTTAGTGTGTACACATGAATTTAAAAAAAATATTGCATCCAAATTAAAATTCCCTCTAAAATGGGTGGAAAATTTTATTCCCACCCTGTTGTGTTTCTTAAACGGAAAAAACACCACCTCAATCCTCTGAATCACCACTAAACACTTTCAAAACCTCACCAATACTCATGGAAAATTAGATGTAAATTACCTTAAGTCTTAGGAACTGACATCATATTCCTTTAAAAAAATCATCTTCACAAATTAACAATGAACCCAAAACACCATTATGAATGGGGGTTAAAAGTAACATCAGATAAGATACCTATAAAAATATCATTATAACTAAGACACGACCACCATATTATACTATTATTAATCCAATTACTTTCTAAAAAACCACATGCAACACCATTTAATCTTCAAAATAACCTCAGACAATAAAAAACTAAATAATTACATAAAAATTCCATAGAATAAAATTATAGAAAAACTTCCCATATCAATATATTCTCCTTTAGGGATAAAAATGACTAACCCAACGGGTATTACAAAAATACATAATAATAATAATACATCTTAATTATGAAGTGTTTCTCCACTATTTATTGAATCTATAAGGCATGCACTAGAGGCTATAACATATGGTATATTAATATATTTCACTGATGAATGAAATGAGCTCATCATTATTGGAGAATAGATGCCTGATTTATATCAAGGACCTCACATGAAGATGATTAAGTACAAAATTAAAACAATAAAATTATGATTTTATTTCCAAATATATCCTTGAAGTATGCCTTTTTTTGGTGATTATTGGTCAAAAATCAACAGATGAATTCCTCTTGATCTTCAACATGAGCATGAAATATCAACGGGAGTGTCGATCACTGAAATTCAGTATCTGGCACAGTGTTTGGACGAGTCCTTTGATTCTCTAAGGATCAGCGAAATGCCTTTCTTTCAGTACATGAGTGGGAGCTCGATATGAATGCTTTGAATACATAGCCTATCTCTTTAGAACATGGTATAGATATGAAGAGAGAATAATCACATGAATATTACTCGAAATGTTCCATCCTTCCTCTATTTATATAGTGCTATAAAAGAATCCTGAATTTCCACTAGGTCCCTGAATAATTAATACTCTATTCAAATGATATTAGAACTCCAATACAAAATTACTCAATAGTTGGGTCTCAGGAACCCACTAGTACAATATTATGATTATGTTATCCATAAAATATAGCATAAATAAAGGAAAAAATATCATTTTATAAAATCCAATGTGATCCAAATATCAAATTATTACTATAAAATAAAATAATGGAAATATCAAAAAAATAGGAAATTGGTCTCACATCTATGTATTATTCTCGCGTGTTCTCTTTTATATGCCCACATGCCTCTACAACACATGAACACACTAAAGGAATAGTCCATCCAAAATATACATTCACATGATGATCATGGGTATATATGGGTTTCTCTAATAATATTTCATCATATTTAATATTGAACTATCCCCTGTCAATGAAATGGATTTCATCAAGAAGATATTTATGGATATGAGAATACTAGAATACGTCATGGATTTGGTTTAGTAGTTGATGAAGTTACAAAAAATATTCCACTACAACAAGATACTCTAAGCCCTAAATGGTTTCAAAGAAATAGGGAGATTGATTATTCCCCCAAAAATCCTCTACTACATTGATTAGGAGAAGATTTTATGAACATATGGTCTCCATCCTCGATCTCTATGTGTATGCTCCTATGATTAACATAAGATTTATAATATTATAGTGTCAATGTCATACACACCTGAACTAATTCGGCTTAATATATCATGCCAGATAACACATTTGAACTAATAACCAAGGACTCCTCAAACATTGACCAGCATAATAAAAAAATGATATGACCACCCATAGACAAACATAAATGGGTCTATCTATTTGAATGAGTTTTACTTTTTTATATTAGAACTCACCCATATTAAGGTTATTTTCCCATGACATTCCAAAATCTACAATGGAGGATTACCCCATATCCTTTAATGTTTAGATGGTCCACACTATCTCTCCATCCATCTTAAGAAGAAATGTAGTTTTTATCAATTACTATGTTCCAAAATAATGTTATAATCCTCTCATTACTCATGAGGTAAAATGAGTGTCCTAGTATAAAATATTAGACATCATTACTTTATCTTAGTACATAAAATCACACACATATATCCTTTTAAAAATATCTACTATGCCCAACTCCTTGATTACTATGGTGTGGAACAAATTTTCCTATAGATCAATAATTACCCAGATAGAATCATGTAATCTTGGATATAATGTCATTACTATAATTATTTGTACTGAAATTTCATCTGACATCTACTTAGGGACATCCAAGGGATAAAAAAACTATCAAGAACATGATTTTCTACCATTACATGCTAGAAAAATATACATCAATGTCATATATACCACATTCCATTTCTTCCTAGGCCACCAAAAGATCCTAAAATAATGTTACATCTTTGATTCCATTTTGTGTTCCACTAAATGTGATTTTTAAAACTTTTAATGGACCCCCTAGCACATGAAAATAGAGCATAAATCATCTCTTGAAAAAACATTTATTTCTAACTATACTTTAACAACCCCTATAGGGATTCACTAATGATAATACAGTCTTGTATTACCTCTGAATCTTTGTATCCACACTAAGAATCATCCACATTCTATATAAAATGGATTTTCATTAACATCTTGAATAAGAAACCTCTACCATAAACAATTTTTTCTTTAAGGTGAAAGGATTATAACTCCTCCATCACCCTCCAAAAAATATCGGAACTTTGAAAAATATACCATCACTAATTCCTTCCCAATGTGTCAAAAATATAATTTTGCTTTCCATATGTATAGAATATCTGATGGTTATAATTAAAAAATTCTTTATCCCCCTCCAATGACCTAGATTTAGGTCCCTTTAAGATATAATATACCATAATTTCTTTTGATTGGTAAAGAAAAAAAATTCTTATGTGTTCAATTAATGATGGAACATCATTAGAGAAAACATTACTATATGTAGTTCTAAATCATTGGTCATATAATTTTTTCTAAAGGTATTTAAATAAAAATCCCCATATTATAATAGATTCTTATTTTTCATTGAGATGCATCCCAATCCTAGACTAAAATCATCAATGAAATCATCAAATATCAACCATTCTTCCAAAAAATGAAGCACTAGTGAACAAATTATTCTTTTCATAAATTAGTAAAAGGATTATTGGAACTATTAAATCTTTATAAAATATAGTAATTTACATTTCAAATATTTTAATAGGGCCACAATATATGGGAAATTATACATGAAACATTAGATATAGAATGAAATATTCCGACACCAACAAACATATCTCAAATTCGTTGGAGTTGTATAAGAAATAACTTCAAAGATCATCAATAAGTCACTAGAGACTACCTACTGGATTTCTAAATTCTCATGGAAATACACATATCACAGGAGAACCATTCACTTAGAAAACATTCCATAAATCTAATGGAAGTAAATGACCTGATTGAAAAGTATATGATAATCGATATTCTCATCATCTGAGTTTGATTAGATCAATATATCATTGATTAAAATTAGTGATAATTGGTCCAAAAAATAATATAACACATATTTCATGAACCCATTTAGCATATATACTATATTCCTGACACTAAATGTCATGATAAAATTTATTAATATCCAATAACATTGAAAAACAATAACCTATAGGATATCTTCCTTCTTTATGCTCAACATGTTATATTCAATATGTAGATTGATCATAAAGAAAAAACAATATCTTTTTATCTGGTAAGAAAATTAGAAATCATCAAAATATATTAATGATTCATGATCATCACATGATTAATTATTTGTTATTATATATATAACCTCAATCTATTGTATAACTTTTAGAAGAAAAACAATGGAGTTCCCAACAAACACACAATGGGATAAATGGATACTTTTATCTGGAAGACATCTTTCTAAAACAAAATCCTCACTAATCAGGGGGTTATATATGATAATGATACTATTAGATCAAGATAAAAATCATTTGAAAATATATCCCTAACATTTTATAATATCAAGTGTTAATGTGACAAATTAATATGGGGATACATTCACAAAATCTTTAATAAATCTAAGATCCTCCACTAACCTAGAACACAATTATTTAATGAACAATTATTACATAATGAAGGGAAGGAAAATTTATCCTTCCATTTGAAATAAATGGATTCCCCAATCAACTCTATATAAATAAAAGTTCTTATGATAACATCATATGATTATTTTATTTCTAGAAGGGATCCCCAAAACAATAATGATTCCCTATCATCAGTCAATACAACTAACACAAGTCAATGAAAAAGGTCTAGACTATGAATGATTTAGTAAATTCCAGTTTCATGAAAAGTCTTATCATGTCTATCCCCAAATTACATAATAAGGCTGGTGAATAAAAAGTGGGTTTAGTTATGTCAATCAATCAAATCATACATCGAAATACCTCTGGTTCTTCAATTACTAGCTCCCCCATAGGATTTAACTATCGACACAGAGCCCTTACCTTACTATAGATATTCACTTACACAACCATGCCCAGGTTGGTGTACCTAAAGATGGGTAAAATTATATAGTTATCCAATAATTGTCCCATCATCTCCTGATAAATGATATGCCTACTACCAATGCACTTAAATAGCCTTATTAGAGGCTGATACTTCGGTGATTTTTGAACCCAATCACAAAATAACCATTGATATAAAGGAACCATTTGAAATTGATGAATGTAATGACCATAGAATACATAGATATGATATTTTGGTTTGAATAACCATAGAAAATAATTAGATCTATTGGACTAGGAATGCCAAAATAGAAGATACTGGGGTTGATTCCCCACTATTTTAAAACCTAAATGACATATCAGTTTAAATTTTATTCAAAAAACTATTCTCCTAGGTTAAAAAACTAAAAAAGACTCTTAAAATATCACTCCATATGAGTGAATATTATCCATAACATCTTCTTTATACAATACCTCCAAATATCTTTAAATCATAAATTGAGTAACTACATACTAGATAGATGGGTGTAGTTCCACCCCAATACATCAAGGATTGGTATGCTCATCCAAAATATTGCTAGGGTCCAAATGAAAAAGATCAATAAACATGATCCAAAACTATAGAGTTAACACACTCCCATGAAGATGAAAATTTTTGTCTTTTATATTCACTACAATCATTTTCTATGATAGGAAATGAACTAGAAACACCATATGGATGTCTTCCTAAAAAACATAATCATATTTCTTCTTTGGGAGATACAATTTCAACCACTGTTGTTATTCACCCATCATATGACTAACTACTAATACAACCTAGTACTCTGATCAACAGCAAATCAATCTGAATGTATCCTCGATCTCCTCTATCCAACGCTCTATCTCATGATCAGATATTCTACCCTAACATTACACCATATATTTCTAATAAAATGAATACTATGTATTCATCCACTAATTGTCCACATAAGTCATATTAACCACCACACGGTCAACTGGGTTAGCCTATTGAACCTTATCAATGTAAAAAACAATCAAATGATTCCTAAAATCATTAGATGAAATATTAAAAATGTTCTCTAATGATGGGTTCATAAAATTTAATTAAGGTTTATTTAATTAATTCATTCCTACTTATGAAGAAAACACAATTTTTATAATAGGAAAAACAATTTTTATTATTTTAAATATATTAGGTTTCTCTCCAGAAAGATCAATCACCTCAATTTATGATTAGGTATAATGATATTCTCTATATAACAACACATGGGAACTTAAAATCATGTTCTATTTCATTTATTTACTCGCCTATACCATGCACTGAGATCATCTAACACAATTAACCTACCAAAATATGAAATTATCATAGTTCATATCGCTAAAGTCATTCATATATTTTATAAAAACTTCATATACCATTCTATAATGGTCCCCTCAATAAAATGATACCCTATTGGGCTGTTGATGAAAGAATATACATAATGAGTTCCTAAGTCCCACCTTTATTGTGAACAATTTTTGATACTACAATCGAAGGTATTAAAGGACCTCATATATGGAAGGTGTTACCCTATATAAGATAAGTTATGTTTCGAATATAGAAAATAAACCACTATGTAACTCCATTACATTAAGAGAATGGGAAAACCAAAACCATCCCACAATACACATATAATGTAAGAGATAAAAATAGTTTTCAAATAAATACCCAAATGAAAACCTAAAAAACCTCACAAAAACAACACTAATTTTTCTCTCATAATGTATATCTTATTCCTTGAAATCTAAAAAAATAACATAAAAAACATTTGGAATATTTTATTATTTTGCCTAAAATTTATACTCAGTATGATCATACCAAAAGTATCTCATGAACAAGTGAAAAGACCATACTAGTATTGTAGTGTAAAAGTTTCTTATCCAACATGAAATTAAATATGCCAATGTACCAATCCCATAATCTTCATGGAATGCTAAATAAAAAAAAAGTTTAATAATATGAAATGAATAAAATCAATTAAGTTATCCTGAACCACCATCATACTTATTTTAAACACTTATAACCCAATGTAAATAATCCTTGAAGTAAAATACATTATATAAAAAATTTTCCAAAATAAAAATTGATATCCACATCATATCAAACCCAAGGGTAACATAGAAACTACATCATACCCAAAACTCCACATTTAAGTATCCATCGAAACCACATAATTCTATAATCACTAAAATTAAGATAGAATAATACATTATTAGTAACATTAAAGTTATCAACCTCAGTCTATCCACTAAGCTTACAATACCCCTACTATGCTCCACCTCAACAATCTCATCAATGAAAACAATACACGTACTATAATTTCAATCCATTAAAACCATGTTTATGATAATCCCATAGAAGGGGGAGTTAGTGTGTTTTGGTATCTATCCATTATTCTCCACTATCACAGATAATACAAAAAACACACCCTAAAACAATTGGGTTTTGGCACATTGTTCTCCACATTGGTGGGGTTGGTATAAAAATGTGAAAAATATATATTTTTCACAAAAATAACAAAAATACGGGTTTATAATTAGGGATACATAAAAAAATACAACATAAAAAAAGGTCTCAGAATGTCCAATGCTTTTAATACTACATGTAAATTCGTTGCAGAACAACAGCAAGATATGAAAAAAAGAAATACTATATATTTATTTTATGTTAAACCATTTTAATATTTTCCAACCACTATAAAAATTCCTATAAATATACAATTCTTTTAATGTTCAACATGATCCACATTAACTACACCTTCCATTTTCATTTCTAAGGGGTTTTTTATCATCCAAACCCATTCCATTTTTTTCATCATTAACATTTCATCCATTCTATATTTGGAAACTAAAAAAACAAATGACATATAAACATAAAAAAGTAAAACTCTTTCAGATCAAAAAGTTTATCATTTCAACCACAACATATCACGACCACTCCAAATTACAAAGACCATGTTTCATATCATATTTTAATAGAAGTCTTTAATAAAAAAATTTCTAGTATAATAGATGTTATTCAATAAAAAATTGGAAATTACATGAGCTACCATTTCATTAGATGGGTGTACATTCCGACCATTTTTCATGTATGGAATATGATATAAACATGCATAATATACATCACCAGTTAAATAGACACAATAGCATAAAAATCTCAACACTCACTAACAGAAGAGTGAAGATCAAGCATCCACAACCATATAATAAAATATTCATAGGATTAAAACTCATTTGATTTATTCACCACCAATTTAATTAATGAAAACCAATTATTTGTCATCATTGGGATAGTGAATAGAATATACCCACTTAAAATAATGTTTTTTATGAACCCACAAATAAATCTAAATAATGAATGATTAATGATCCAGAATATTTGTTGAATATTCAATGATAAACTATCACATATGATGCCTAAAAAAGAGATCAAGCCTCACTAATATAAATGGAAGCATTGCTAGGTTCCCCTGAATATTATAACATCATCATTTTAATCTAACAAAGTATATCTCCCATAAATGTGAAATCTTTGGTAGAGGGGACAGAGAATAAATGGGGAAGGGGTAAGAAAAGGAATGAAATGTTCCAATGGCCTTCGGTCCAGATGATTCAGAATGAACCAATGATTTTGAAAAACCAATGGAGTGAAAAATAGAAGGGTAGAGTGGGTAAGGTTCAGACAAGAGTTTAGGAGTTAACAAATATTAAAAATCAGAGGGTAACAACAACTTTTTAAAGATGCAGTCCAAATTCCCCCACCATGTATTCTTGATATTTCCAATATGACGTGGCAACCCTTTATAAACACCTGATCATAATACCCTATGAAAAAATATCTTTTTACTATTATTATACAAATTATATTTGACCATAAACAAGTCATATCGAATTGAATGGTCTAATAAGTTGGTTTTCATCCATAATCTACCATATATTGGTGGCATTCCCTAGTCAAAAATGGTATTTAATTTTACCCTCAACCAACTAAAGTCCACATCATGGTGATAAGATCCTCCCTAATTAACATAGGAATTGAATCAAATTACCACACCAAATTCCATGTCCTCTCTATGGTATTTCCACTTTCCAAGGGTACATAGGCACACCACTAGGGAAAGACTCCCCGTGACATTTTTTTGAGATGATGGTACAAATAAGATTATATAGGACATTAGAAAAGAAGAAAGAACCTCCAAAATAGATTGTAAGGGAATTTAACATGGTGTACTGTTACTAAAATTGATATAAAACCACATATTAATACCTTATCATCGTTAAAATATCCCATAATTTATCCAATATATTTCAAAAACGCATTGTTTGGGTTTTTATTATACATTAATGGTTTGTAATTATTATATAAGAAACCCTTCATGGGATCCAACGAGGATTATTTTTTCCCCACCATGTTTACACCATCATGTTTATGTAGTCCCTGAACTTTTTAATGATGTCACAGGTAAATTTTAGTTTTTGTAAATGATTTTAATGTCTGCAGGTTATGATATTTTGATGGTGACTACTTTTCATGTGGATATTTTTTTGTTGTAGTTGTGTACATTGATTAAGCTTGTGTTCTTGGAATCTATATTTACTAACAATTGTCTCTTTTCTACTATTAATATGTATTAGTATTCCAAAATTATAATTAGTTATGTCTTTCTAGTTTACATTAATTTTGGGAAAAACCATTCCAAGTGGTAATTCTTAATGTCCATGTTCTTGTTTTTATCCTGTGGGGACCTATAGCATTGATCCATTAATTTTAGGAATGGGCCATTTTCCGATTAGTTGTGTAAAATGTGTTTTTTATTGAAAATATCAATCATGAAATCTTAAAAAATAGTACTACTCAATAAAAATATATTATCAAAATATGATATTCCATGGTCAACATTTCAGAATGAAAATTATTGATAGAGATCATCATATCATTCAATATGGGAAGGAAGTACTTCAAGTGAATATTTATAATTAAGGTAAATTAGATGTATAAAAAAGAGAAAGAAATACACCACATAAAATGTGTAATATAAATAAAAACAATTTTAAAAATATTAAAGCATTTGGAAGAGATTATTTTATCAAAATTAATGATTGATATCAAGGAACAATATTAATGCCTCAGATGAAAGCTTATTTCTAGGATAATCAACCAAGGGTAAGAACTGCAAATGTTTTTATAAGAGTGTCCACAAACATTTAGTGAGAAATAGTGAAAGGGTTGTTGATAACGAATAAAAAAAAATTGTAAAATATATTTATAAATAATTTTTTTATTTAATGTGATGAAACATATATATATTTTTGATAAACCCATGATGATTTGGAGGATGAGGTCTTTAAGGATGAATTTTTAAATGAATAAGTGATGATGGGAGTCATAATATGACTCAATAAATATCAAAAATGAATCATGCTGAACCAAAATAATACTATTCCATATAATTTTACTCTAACTCAAGAATAATGTATGAGGATAGAATTAAACGATACTCTATTTCCTCATATTAAACATACATTTTTTGAAAATTTGATATAGAAGCAATCATATGTGAATAATATGCATGATGAATTAGATAAAATTGTTAAAAATAAGACATTTCAACATGTGTATATCCTAAAAATCATACTATAATTATTAAAAATATTGTCTTCAATAATATTCTAGATAAAAATACAAATAAAATCTGGAATAAATATATATTAATTTAAATGGGGTATAGTCATGTTTATGGAATTGATTTTGTAGATATATTTATACTAATGGATTGATTGATGTATATTATATTAAATCTAATATTTCTTATAAAAATATCGATATATTAATTATTTATGTGAAAGAATTATCTTTGTTTAGCGTTTTTGATGAGATGTATATATTAAAAAATTGATTGGATTTATTGAGAGAAAACAAGATTCTATTTTTGAAATATTGATAAATTTTTTGTGTGGACTAAAAATGTAAAATTGTTCTTTGTATGAAGGTCTGGTTACATTACTGAGAAATATTGCATTCTAAATAATTTCGGTTGAACAAAAATTTTGTCTATACATTTTCAATGAAATTTAATTTATAATGTTTGAATGTGTACACAATAATATATTTTATAGTATTAAGAATAATTATATTGACTATTTTTAAAAATTTAATAGTTTGGAGATAGAAATATAAATGAAATGAGAATTAAAATATATTATATTTATTAATGATCTTTATAATGAATGTAAAACTCATAATTCATATGGTAACAATGTAAATGAAGTGTCGATGAAATTTAGATGGGAGGAATATTATCCTTTTTGAACTCTGACTCAGTCAAAAAAATGTGATAAGCAGGAAGAAAAAAAGGTTGAAGATTCTATATTTAATTGAATAATAATTGGTAGTGTACTCTATCATAATTCAAAAATAATAGATATTTTCTATATGATATTCACAGAATAAAGGTTTCAATGTTCACTAAAGAAAGAAAATATTAAAGAAACATAGAAGGGTAATGAGGTATATTCATGAAACTTCAAATTATGTATTGTTTCTAAATATAAAATATGAATGGATTTTTTGGGTTATATGGGTCTAGATTGGGTAAGTGATATTGTAGATCAAAAATTAATGTGTGTGCTAGAATTTACCATTTGAAATAAGTTTTTTGTTCAACTAAGAATGAATCAAGATTATATTTCATTAATTATATCTTTTGTGGAATATACTTTATTTACCAATGATAAGTCTCAAAATATCCTGGAAATAAAACAATTGGAAAAAATTAGTGAGGTTTTACAATAATGAAACATGATTAAATGTAAAAATAATAGTGTTTTTTAAATATTTAAGAATCTATTTCAACACTCTCACTGAAAAACATTGAGAGATGATACCATTTAAAAAATGATAATATAGAGAAAACATTGTGAGGAATATTTTTATTGGAACTGGTGATCTGGTGGTTGATATTTTCACAACACCATTAGTGGACCATGATTTTTAATGGAATATATTAAACCTCATTTTACAAACTTATTTTTTAAAAATAATATTTCAAATTATAGAAAATTTATTTGAAAATTTTAAATTAAATTTTAAAATCATAGGAAAATAATTATCTTATGGTTAATTTTATAGAACTATCAGAAAAGATATATTTTTCAATTAATATTGAAAAATAATTGTTTTTATTGTGATATTTATTTTTATTTTTTGAATTTAAAAACATAAAAATTTATTTAAAATGGTTTCAAAAGTAAAATTAGTTAAATTATATATTTATTAATTGAATATTGGTCAATGGTATAAATTTTATTTTGAGTTTTGATATAAAAGATCTTAAAAATTTTAATGATATTCTCTTTGGAATCCCACTTTTTCAACCCTAATATGGGTTTAATTAAAAAGATTATTTTCCCACTAGTTGGAAGTTAATTTGGATGAAAAATAAAAAAATATTAATCATAAAAATTTATACTATCTTATAACTTCATCTTAATTTTTTACCATAGTGAATAGTGACAACAGAAAAAATTAATAAATGATATTAAGGATAAAACAAGATTAATGTGGGTTGAACTAAGTAGAAATGGCGTAAAATGAACTCTAAAATTTACAAACCCATTATCTAGACATATATTGACCTTATAACCTGTAATTTTTTATAATTTCCCACTTTGGAAGTTTTATACATGTTAAAACCGTGGGTACGGTTTATTAATTTCCAAAAATTCATTTTTTTCCTATCCCGATCTAATAAAAGGTTACCTCATATCCACCACTCTCTGTGTATTAAAAACACTTTTTTTCTCTATGCCATGGTAATATATCTTCCATACTTCTAGTAGTTCACTCACTGAAGATCTGGTTGAAATGATTGTTATGCGTTGGTGTTCCACTAGGCTTTAGCTACTCCTAAAATTCCAAAGGATGTTGACTCACCTCGATGGTATATGGGGTGATTTGTGGGAGAATTTAAACTCTTATGGTGATAATAATAATTTTCTATTTATATAATACAATTAAATAATTCCTAACATTATGAAAGAGATAACATGTAATACTAGAAGCATAAACAGAAAAAACCCATAGTAATCAACAATATCAAAAATACCATTATTAGGTAAGACACCATTAGTAGCTAAGAATGCATATCATGTCAGGTCACACAAAAGAGTATATAATAATGTGGTTCACCCATGGATGACAATATCAGTTTATCTATTTAGTCATGATAGAAACAAAAGAATTATTCAAATGCAAACTTCATTCTATATAGGAACATCCAAAGTCCTTTTCCATTAATACCATGATCAACATCCCAACACAATCACTAAGGTAAAGCTCCTGATCCAAAAACTCTGATTGATCATAGAATATTAATGTACAGAGGCATCCTGAGTGGCCCATGTTGGGTGTTGTTATAAATCTTAGTAGGCCACCACCAATGTGCACCTTTATTACATTTGTGAGAATAGAGGTGTATAAAAAAGAAATAAATAAGTGGAAACACATGTATAATAAATTTATGAATACCCACTCCCATTTGGTTGAATGACCACCATGAAATGATAAAATGATTCATCCTTCACTATTATACCACATGACCCCAAATATAGATATGGAATACTACTTTTTTCTGCATATATATAGTCATAGTGTTAAGGATCATTAGATTTATGTTCAAGGTATCCCCTAATAGAAATTCATCCTAGTTGAACCGTCAGGTTCCACATCTAAAATTTCACATGAAACCTCCTACCATTATTCATACACCTTAAATATATAATGGAAAACTGAACAAGTACCTAGTCCCTCATAACTAATCTCTGAAAAACCCCAGCAGCTCAAAGCCCAATTTACTTAGTCACAATGATATCCATACTCCTAATATCCAGCATATCGACCACAAGTAATATGGAGAGCTTCATACCACAATTGATAATCTCATCACCATAAACTGATGTATCCCCTCCACCTCTGTTTCTTTATATATAATTCACCTCGAACCACACTGTTTCTCAACACCATCATAATCCACAACTAACAGAGCCCTATACCGATAGAAGCGGTCATTTCCACCTTACTATATGAGCCCAATATTTGCTTATAAAACTCAAAACATTCATTATACAATCATGATGATTGAAAATCACCCAAACATATTACCTAAGACATATAACCCAAGTACATCGGGCACCTGCTACCTTGTATCTCATCTCATGATCAAGACCATCTAATATCAAATTGTCTCTTCCCCAAAATTGGTAATCAAATAACCTAATTTTGAAAACCATTACATCCAAAATGTGATCAACTTTACCCCAAGAATGTGGTCCCTGTCCAACATGATGAACCACTATTATTAATTGAATGCGGTCAATACCACGACATTCCTCAGGCTAAGACCATCCAGTTCCCTCAGAATCCATGAAAACATTATAAAAAATTAATTAATATAAATTCTACGATCTGGCAAAATTTTACTTAGTGGTATGAAGAATATCACCAGAACAATACCATTTTTAGTGAAGGATGACCATACCGAAATCCACTTGAAGAGATAAATTTATTAATTAAAATACATGAATTAATTTTTTAGGGTATTTCTCTGAAAACCCGATAGTGTTCCTAATAAAAAAACCCCTAAGACACTATAAAATCTATGAGAAATAGGGGAACCACTAAAATCATATTTGTATACTCTATATCATTGAATATTAGCATCTATGTTGAGACAATTTAGAGGAAATGGGTGTTTTTATTAATTCCATAATTATTTTTTAGAACAACTCCCATGGATTTAACATATTATGAAGAGAAAAAAGAATAAATGAGGATATTAAATAAATTTCCTTATCAATAAGAATCCATATCCACCAATGTGTTGATGATAAGAGTTTGGATGGGGAGATTTTTTCAATGCCTTGGGAGGGAGATGAGGAACTCCACTATTGAATTTGAGGATAACTACACATGGGAGTAATAAGGTGTGTAAAATTATTAACGAAAATAAAGTGTAAATAGAAAATTTTTCCTCTAAAAGAGGATTCATTATTTGGAAATACATTCATAGTACCATGTGTCCCCACTACATAAGCATCACATGTTCATGGGCTAGGTGCATGGATTGCCAATAAAGGTGCAAGATGTAAAATCCCCTCTCTCAAAAATTGTAGAGGTATCAAATGTCTAGTTTCCCCATATTACATGGATTGTTAATTTGATCATTCTGATAAAGAAGAGCCTCATGATTACTCATAGTAGGATACATGTTTTTTTAAAATCACACACTTATATCTGCACACATGAATAAGTTTGGTTTTGGCCTTTGATTCACCCTAAACCCTATGAAAACCTTGAGTAACATTCTAATCATTAAACAAACACTAAAAAATACCTTTCATAAACAATAATCTAGTATTTATATTTTTATTGTCAAATGTATGGTTCTATACAAACAAAACATAAAAATATTCAAATGGTTTGGGGATTTTGACCTAATCCAAAACCTGTGATATTACTATCGACCCACCTAAACAAATCTCACACCCTAACCTATCGACCATTACAAATAGATGACACATAAATTATCAATATCCCCAAAATAAACCTTTACAAATTAATTCATGATATCATTGGTCAACAACCTCATGGTTCACCCCACCTTAGGAGTAACCTACCCTAGTGTCTAAAAACCTGATGTGTAAATAAATTGATAGTCTGCTAATGATCACAAAACTAAAAATTCCTCCAATAATACATCATCAAGTGCATAAATCATACATGTGCCTAATATGACAGGAATCATGTCCCACATCTCATTAAATTCCTTCATTACTATGCATATCTAGAAAAATTCCCATCATAAATAAATATTCATGCACAAACAATGTTCCCCAATACCCATCCATCTCACACAAGCCAGACATCCATTGATGAAAATAATAAATCATAGTTCAACTCACATCATATATATATATATATATCACAAATCAGAGCTAATATAATCTTACTAACCATAATCTAGTAATTCCAAAATAACTTATGGACCTCATGCACTCACACTCGACATTCTATACAAAAAAATCATTCTAAAATCAAAAGTATCATGGTTATACCAACTATCTACTTCTAAATGATGTTTTCTCTTTGTCCAGTGATGCACCTGGAATCTATATTGTGTGAAAAATGCCTAGCACCTGAATACCCAAGGTCTATAATCCCTGTGAATTGGAACCAATAATCATCCTCTAACCCCATGGGTAGGCCCACTATCACTGACATGACCTCCATGTGTAGCTGAATCCTAGACTCCATGTTCTAGTAATAATCCATGTCTAACATTAGTTACTTGAGTCTATCCATATATCGATAGACCAACTATTTAAGAAAGATATCTGTAAAACCTCTGAAGATGATCTATTTAGACACTTGATCAACTCCCTTTTGGAAGCCACACACATGGAGTCTAGACATGTAATTGATTCCCACACTAAAAGTAGAACACTAAACACACATTCCTCTATGGACTTATTGAATATTTAACATTATTTTCTTGAAAAGATTTATCTCATACTCACTTGTTTCTAAAAAATATTCACTACTAATATCAACTCACACCTTCACCCGGACCAAGTATTATCAAAACAAAAAATAACACTCGATTATCAATTCATGATTCATAGCAACTATGAATAAGGGAAACCGAAAGATGTATTCTTACACCTGATGGCATGTCATAACACATACTCAAAACCCCTCACTCTCAAGGTTTTGTCACCCACCATACTAAGTGTGAAACCATACATGAATGTAAATGTTTTAACATTGTTCATGATAGAAATGTCTCCCTACAAAATTATTAAGAACTCTATATCTGTCAGCATATTCAGCAGCTTAAAAAAGAAGTTCTCAAAGAACATGACCACAATGTCCATCTATACATGTCCCCCATGTTTTCTAGATTTTACATGTTATTACCATCAGTGCTTTTTTAGTAGATTGATCATGTAAATAACTAGCTTCACCCACTCAACTTGGAATGTCTCGAACTGGTCATAGATATTCTATACTAAATCAATACAATTATTTTTGGCTTGTGGTCCAACTTTATCAAAAAAAATAGTTAGTGAAATGATTGTAACTCTTGATTCAGATATTATATCGATGGACCAGCTCCCGGAGATCCCCTATCAATTACTTGTATAACATAAAGTAGACATTCCTTGATCTTCTTATAATTCCATAGCCAAAATTATGTCATGTCATATGGTTGTTCCACATGTAACTAGGCATGTACTTGTGAATTTACCCAAAGATCATTATCAAACTGATTATATGGGTCCTCATCCCTGTAATCCGAGTCCTCATCCTATGAGAACTTGACATCAAATAAATTCTCTCTGGACTCACCATTAAAGTATGTCGAGGATCCGTCCACCTAAATATAAATACCATGTTCAGATAACAATTAATTTATATATAAAAATATCATATATAGGGAAATATATAATAGGAAACATAATATAACCACCCTTACACTCCATAACTACACTGTGTAACTTGATATCAAGTATCAATCCCCCTCACCTACCAATATAAGTGTATCATGTCACATATAAACCATCATTTTGTCCCCCTTCTTACCTAAATTAGAATTTTGAATCAATACAACTCTAACTCTGGTTCCCTCACCTTCCCATAATAGGGTTGGGTGCAACATATAATTCTAGGTAGATAAGGATATTGAATCCAAAGAGGTTATACAATGTAATAATATTTAACTTATTAGTTGAAACATTAAAATGATAAACATGTATCATCATCCCTAACTAATACTACGATGTATGCCTACGTATAATAGCCCAAGAATCATACATAGATTTCATTGAACCCATGCCTAGGATGGATGAGTATTCTGACACAAAAAAAAGGATAAATAGAAAAACCCATTTATTTTATCTTCTTTCCAATATAAATACACCAACCCCACTTATTGAAATATAAGATACCATGTAAGATCACAAAAAACAAATAATATGTGTTGAATTTTTATTAAAAATAAAAATTAGACGTCTCATTCAATACTGGTTCATGGGATAAAAGGCATATAATAATAAATTTTAAAGCCAAGTGTTGTACTAGTGGTGAAAATCAAACAATATATGAAAATGACAAAGATGAAAATTAATTACACAGCCCTGGAAACATGGTTTTTCTCCACTACCCGGGGTCGTAGGTAACAAACATAATATCTTTACCCAGTTCCAACTACAACATACCCTCCATTCCAACATAACCCAAATAATACGAGGAAATAAAAATAAAATCATTTAATTCCATTAGTATCTAGGTGAACCTTTATACTAATTCCTAGTCCTGAAATTATATGATACCCTTTGTATCACGAGGTCCTGTGAACCACCTGAAAACTATAGCCTAGGCCAGTGTGGCATTGGGCCCTAGGTGTTCTTCTCTATAATTAAAATGCATATGAGTAGTAATGAGGGTGTAGTGGGCATTATTGTGGGTAGAATAAACCCTTATATCATCATAATAATAATTTCCATATATTAACAAAAGTGCTAGAAGATCATAACAATATGGAAGAAATGACATGAAATAGAAGATGTATAAGCATACAATAGTGGTAATAATATACAAGATCAAACATAAATTTTTCAAGATAATACAACAATTATAGATAAGAATGTATATCAATTTAGTCCATAGAAAAGAGTAGACAAGAATAATTGTATACAATTACATAAAATATAAGATTATACATATTATAATTATAGAAACAAAATAAATAAACAAATGTAATGCCTAGTTGATCCATGAACATCCAAGGTGCATGTGCATCCATCCCATGTCTGAATTTCCAAAACAATCACTCAGGTCAAGATCTCGAAACTGAAAAATTACTCTATAGTAGAAGAATAAATTCAACAAGCATCCCAAGGGACCCATATAGGGTGTGAGAATAAATCTTAGTACTCCAAAACTACCATTTTAATATTTTACCTATGTGATTATATAGTTCTATACTAATAGTAAAAAATAATAATTATCCCATTTAAATAAATAAATAAATACACACTCCTCTTTCACATGAAAATCACATGGAAATGGTCACCTCCTTCGTCTATTTTTAGTATACCACATACCCCTAATTATACATATGGTATACACCGCATGATTAAAATTTATAATAGTAGTGGTGAGAATAATTTGCATAAATCCCAATGCATCCCCTGGTGTAAATGCATCCTAGTTGAACCCTCATGTTCCTCCTCTAAATTATCATCCTGCACCTTGGGTCATCAAGAATATCCTTAATTTCCAAAATTCACCTCTCCACAAGTACCTGGTCCTTAAGACATTATCTATGAAAAATCCCATTGACTCTAATCTAAACATCCTGAGACACAATGACATATGAATTCCAAGAATAATCAGTGTGGGAAAAAATATGATTTCCTGGGGAATTAAGAAATCTATCATCCCAATATCATGACCTAGCATCCTTAAATAATGTTCTTCTCATTATCCCCCATCTTGTAATCTAATTACCATAAACTCATATCTCATAAACCATCCTTGTGGCTCTACAAAACATAATGATACAACCTCATTGATTGTCAAAAACACTGCAATCATCAACTAATAGAGTAATTTATTCAACAAAGTGATAAAAAACATCAGGTAATTTGATTTCTATCAATGTGGAAATGACTTCAATAGTGAGTCATCTGATCAAGGTGATAATAAATCACCCAAAAAAGATTCTAAACCACATCATACCAACACCTCATGCCACTATGACTATGTCCCTCTTCCCAATGGTTAGCACTATCCAATATCACATGGTCCTTACACACATCTTGATGATCACATTTCCTAATTTCAATTACCTTTTTATCTAAACTGGTGTTCAGCATCACCAAATGAAATTAGGCTAAGCCCGACAAGATGAATCACAAAACCACAACGTGATTTGTCAGTACCACCTAAATAATCATGCCAACACAATCATGTTCCCATTGTTCCAATAAACAATAATAAAATTAAGTATTTTAAATTATATAACATGACATAATCTACCAATATGGTCTTAATCCTCTATCCATGATTATACTAATTTTAATAAAAGAGGATATTGGTCATACACATCTTATGTGATCAAAATTTTAAGAAAATGACAATATTTGTTTAATTTGGATCTCTATAGTACAACCCAATGGAAGGGTCATGAATCCACCTCGATGTAAACAATAAAATAAAAGGAAAACTTGTCACCACCTTCCACGTACTGGTAGTTTCTCAATCATCCAATATCACCCCCTATGTTGAGCTGATTCAGAATAAATCACTGATATATACGAACACCTAAACAAATATGGTAAAACTGATTATAGAGATTCCACACACTATATGGAGAGATAAAATATGAAAAGTGGTAAGTAAATAGAAGGCCTAACCAATATGTATCCCTTGAATCCATTAGATATAAAACCAATTTATGGATGATGATATTGGCTCAAAATATTGGTGGGGGAGAGGATGAGATCCATGACCACCTATGAGGAGAGTTGCGCATGGTTGGAAGATAAAGGGAAATAAATCTTGAAGAAAATATATGAAAACAATAATTTTTCCTTTTAAAGGGCTACAAGTTTACTACACTATTTAGAAATCCATGGAAAACCATGTGGTGCCTACTCCATGAATACCACATGTGCAGGGCCTAGGTTCCTAGTTTTGCAGACCATGTTCCATACATGTGAACCCCCACAATTAAAAATATAAATAGTTATCACTTAAAAATGAACCCACTAATATACAGTTTGATAAAATATTATAGTGAAGTAGGAGGGATACATAATTTCTTTTTTCAGGATGTACAGTTTGTTCATATTTTGTGCCTCTATCTATGCACCCTAAAACGATGGGTTGTTGGCATCGATCTCACCTGAAACCCACTCAAAAAATTTAATAACTTTCCAAACATTAAAAAATATCAATAAACAAGGGATTAGTTAAAAAAACTCTCAGAATAATGTTCTGGTTTTCAAAATAATCATAGACTACCCACTAAACATTAAGAAAATCAAATGGGATTATGATTTTGACCCTCTACAAAAAACACATGATGTTACACTTACCTTCCCATATCTTAAAGGAATTATTTTAATTTTGAAGCCCCTTGATGAGTGATTTATGTATAAAACTATAGTTTTTCTCCAATGAAGAGGTAATAATATTTATCTTATTATTTGTTTTATTTCTTCTTCCACCACCATACAATATTATTAAAACATTCACATATAATAACTATAGTATTATAATGTACTAGATTTTATAAAATGTGAATGCCATTTGTTTTTGGGTTTGAATTAAAATTTAAAGCTCTAAAATGATACAAATTGGAGTTTAGGAGGCCTCAATGGGTGTTTGATGCCAGCTGTGGTGCATAGATCCCTAGAACATGAAGAATTAGACTATGATGCACAATTTGGAGAAACAATACAACCCAACCCACACAGTTTCTCCAATACTATCTTGAGGTAGTGGGGGTAATGAGGGACCCATGATATTTCTTCAACTATGCATCCTCTGGTGTAAGATAGTGCATGATTTTAGATCACATTGATTATTAACTTTTTTGTAGTTTTTGGACATTTTCCCAATAATACTTCCAAAACATGCACCCCTACCCTAGTGGGTAATTTTGTTATAGTGTCTTTGAAATGTATTATGTTAAACACTTATTTACTCCCTCTATCTTCTCTAGTGGGACATCTTCTTTTTCATGATATAAGCTCTCCCCATCCTCCATAGAGATCAAGATATCTCCCCAATTCTTCATTAAAAATGATTACACTCAGAAGAAATGAAAAGATATAGGTAATATATGAAGTATTCATGCTTTGATTTATCCTTACATAAATCCTATTATTCACTATTTAGTTGAAAAATAATTATCCTTATTTACGTGGAATATGATGATTTCATCCATATTTTACATTCATTCTTGAATTAAAGATAGAGACAGGATGAGGAAATCACTATGTGTCTAATGTAGTTTGTCTTGGTTCTTTCCCCTTTTTTTTGCATCATATATCAGGTTTTATTATGCTTAAAGCCATAACTTCCCAAAAAAAATCATAATCACAATTTAAATAAAATAAAAATTCTTCAATTTTCCAATGTTACTTGAGCTAGTGGTGAAACAACCCCTTGGGTTGATCACCATAACATATTACACATCAATGTATGTGCTCCACCATAGAGACCATTTTTCCAATGATCTAAAATGGATTGAATTCCCTTGATGTGTGTTTCCATATGATTAATTTTTTTATGAATTGTTTTTGTTATTATGATGAAACTTGAGTATGGACCCTACAAAAAATTCCATAATTCAAATGGTTGGACTTTGTGAATTGGAATAGTTCATATGCCATATGCCTTAAAAAATAAATAGATTTATTAATTGAATTCCATAATAAATTTGACTATTATTATATAAATTCTTGATTAAATGGTCTCAACTTGGGTTTCCTGGAGATAAAAGGAGTTCACACAAAAGGTGGAACTTCATATGATCATATTTCTTAAGTTATAATTTGATATGTTTTTATAAACAGTCCACATAATTATCGGGTATGCAAGAGATGGGATCGTTGTGTATTACTTCTATTCATCTCCAAATGAGTGACACCATTTACCTCTAGGATACCTCATGGATGGGATCAGTGGCATGATGGTTTTACCATTCCACAAGAGAGACTATGGCCCCTATGTGCAATATAAGGGATTGAATTGGAGTGTAGTTCATGCAGTCATCACACCATTCCTAGTGTGACCATTGTGATCTCATTTTTGGGACCCCTAGATAGACTCCCTTGGAATATCGGATTATTCCAAGACCCTAGAGTAATAATTAGAATTATCTTATAATTAGAATAGATGGGATTATGTTGAATACCTCTTTTTATTTATAATGTTGATAATTTTTTTTAAAATCAATTGAATGATTTTAATTAGGAAATGATATTTTTGTTTTTAAAAAATAGGGATGGGACTTCCAATAATAAATAAATTTTTGGGGAATGACAATGATTATAGACATTATATCACAAACTATACATTCATAAGATTTCATGGTTTGGACTCAACATCATGGATCGATGATGGTTGAGTTGTTTATCTCCAATTAAAACACTCTACGATTTATTTATCTATTTATTTATTTTTTATATCATTTTTTATTAAGTACAACATTTTATTTTATATTTCCTGAGATGGATTGAAATTGACACCATTGGTGGTGGCCTACTAGAATTGTACCTCACACCCTATTTGGGATTTCTTTGGTTCCGAAGAAACCATCAAAATTCTAGGTTTATGAAATTGGATGTTTACTGCTTCCAATTCTTAATTTATAGTTCTTTGATGGATTATAGGGAAAATGACGAAAACTATTCTCAATATTCCAATTGTATTAATTTTCAATCTTTTGGTATTTTTGTATAGCATGTAGTATATTCATGTATCCTCTATTTCTATTGTTCTATTATTTTTTAGTGAATCATGATCATATTTATAATTGATATCTATTGAGTTCATATTCTAGAGGATATTTATTTATCATATTTGAATTTTTTACTATTCTTCTGCATCATAATTTTGAATCATCAATTAATTATCATTTTTACTGCGGTTATTACTCTAATCTATGGTATAATTGTCACCCCATAGACACACCTCAGGATATCATTTATATTCATAATCATATTCCATTTATAGATGAGAAATTGATGTATTTCGGCCCTCCATCTCATGACATTGTTGGGTAGCATCTGGGGAGGATGCTAAAATGTGTTATCAAATACCTTTTCATTTTATATTTTTTTGTGTGTTTATATAGGATACTATGATATTGTAATAATTTTAATGGGGTTTATCCTGAGGGTAGCTAATCCAAATATTAGTGAATGAAAAATTTAATGGGTTGGTAAAATGTTGTTATTGCTTATGTTTTTACAGTTTCAAGATTTTAACCAATTGGTGATTCGCTTTGATTAAATATTTTTATTGAATATATTCTATCATATATAGATTATATAATGGAACAACAGTGCATTCAACTTATAAGGAACCATATTAATTACATGTCATAGATGATTTCATTCCATTTTAATTTTTTTCAAGCATTGACTATGTATAATGTGCTTGTTTTGGTGCATTTTTTTTATTTTAGTTCTATGCCTATTATATCTGTAAATGTAAAAACATTCCTTTATAGGTGAGGAAAACATAATTTAAAATAAACATTTGTTACTTAAACTAACAGTATTTTCCTATATTAGATAAAGAAGATACCTTATTTAATTATTGAATGTTGAGCCTTAGTAAATTGGACTCATGGACTATATTTTTTATTGTTGGGATTAAGTGGAACTTACACTCCAATTTGTATGGTTTATGGGCCCATATAATCTCGAAAGTTTGATGAATCTAATTTAACCATTTAATGAAAATTAAATACATAAATGAATAATAATTTAAAATGGATGATCATAAAAAATGAAATAGACACCTTATATGTGTGTTATGAGACCCGCACTAGCCTAAACCCAGTAATGGGTAGTATTATGTGTCTCTTCTGATATTTTTTTCATCCATATAAGATTATCTAGGGCTATCCACTAGAGTAGGATAAGTAGTATGATGTTCTTATTGGAATCCCATGAACTATACCTTTCCATATCATTCTTTCCTATATATTATAAATACAAAAAAAATGTTCTTTGAAATTTTAGAGATCTGTCACCATAAAGACCTTAGGTATTATTCCTATAATGTAGAAAATAGAACACTCTATAGGTGGTCTTCCCTTAGCCACCTACGATAGCTCCTATGGTTCCACTTGAGGGATGTCCTGCAGATCTTACACGGGGTGTTGAAGTTTAGTTCTGTGATGACTTTTTTAGTTCATTATGTATATATTGGGTGATCCCCAGCCACCCCAAACTATGGAAGAGTTGACCAATGAGTATTAAAAGTAGAATAATTCAACCATATCTAGGAATGATGGGTGTTTTTATGCAATGACATGGATAGAGGCCATGTTATCTATCTTTGATCACAACGAGATGCCTTTAAAGTGGAGGGTTATTATAGCGACATATATTCTATGTGACTCCCCAAAACATAGGGTTATTATATTATATAGATTAGTCGACATCAGGTTATGGTTTTGGAATACTTGCAGACAACATTCTTTGACTACATTTGATCAATGACCTTGCAAACAGATCACGCTTGGGAGCTCATGCACCTTCTGGAAGGTGACTTGTTGATGATGGAATACTCTACTTGATTAACTAAATTACATAATTTTTCAATGATCATATCCAATGAAGAGTTAACTATTGAGAGGCAATTTGATTATGGTATTTCATAATGTATCCAATACTAGGATATTATCATTTAACATTCCACCATTTTAGAAATAGTGAACCAGGCTCTCATCAAAAAATAAAGCCTGAGAAAATATAGAAATTTGTTTCACGGTGTTTTAGCTTCCAAGCCTAGGTGTTATTTATCTAGCTGTAGGAAGAATTATTTTTATGGTATAAATTGAGGTAGTATCGGCTAGGTTAAATACACTGATAAATAGATTTTGTGTCACTAGTGTGGTATGTTAGGACACAAAAACCCACAGTGTACAAGGAACTTGATCGAGCACCAGTCTTGTGGCATGATGGGACACCTATAAAATTTATACCAATATTTTAAACAGATGAATAGTGAGAAATGTTCTATATAAGTACATATCTCAGTTGCAGGATTAGATAATCAATGTCAGGATAAAAGTCGGTCTTCGATAACCGATTCAGTTTGAGAAGGTATCAATGGACAAAGTAATTAGGCCTCAGAGTTTTAGCCTCTATTGAGTGGACTTCTCTGGATACCCAGGAATTTTTTTAAAGGCCACAGTTCATGCCATATTTATTTATTCAAAAATATGAAAGAGTATTAGAGTCCAGGTCCATCTACAGTTTGATTTAATTTTCTATAATCCTCTACATTAGTCTTTTACTTGATTCATATAGGTTCATTCCACTCTTTTCAATCTTCTTCAACTATGGGATGTTTGGGCTTAGTGTTTGAGTATTTTAGTGTCATTATGTCTCTTCTAATTCAATTAAGAGTTCCAGATGATGAAATTATTGTGAAATTATTTCTCCTTAAGATTGGTAAGTAAAGTTTTCTATAGAGTTTGTTCACCATGATATGACTAGTTTTGATGTCCTTCTCAATATGAACTGATTTGTGCCCTATCGATCCCATGTGGATTTATATCACTATTTATTATCCATTATATCATGCAAGGGAAAAATATATATCCATAAGGTTGAATGGGAACTACAATACATTCAACTTAGACTCAACCATATAAAGCAAGGCATAATTATATCATAGATAACCAGTCTCTTTATCAGAGATTTGGGAATGCATCTTGTGGAGTTTCCTCCTATTATGGATTATTACAAGGATGACATCCCAGATGATTTATTTTTCATAGATCTAGATAGAGTGATTGTGTTCACCATAAATCTTATACCATGTGTGGATCCTATGTCCATTTTTCCTTAAATTATGGATATAATGGATCTCTATGAACTGAATAAGCATCTTTACTGCTTAGAGGATTTTGGTTTTATTTGACACAACATAATGTAACCCAGCCTTTTCTTACATTACTACTCTATCATTGTGAAGATAAAAAACAATAATATTATTAAAAAATGAGGATCCATACGTTTAATTTCGTGGGAAAACTAGGTCCATTCATAAATTTTACACCATAATACATAAACATTTGTTTTTTCATTCTTCTATAGATTCTTACTTTATCTTGACTTTTCCTTAGTACATGTAGTGCGCTGTGGGATAAAAATAAAAAAGTGGTAATATAAAAGCCTATTAAGTGGATAAATAAGAATAATATATCATTGGTTGAGAATATTCATAACATCTTCATCATAAAAATAATGATAGGAATCATTAGATAATGGCATGGAATGTGTCAATGCATAAAAAATGAAAACATCATGTCCTAGTGGTTAACTATCACACATTGTTGTGAACAAAGCTAGAATCATGTTCCCCCATAATTTAACATTAAATAATTATGTTAATCACTTTACCTAATTCATTATAGTGATGCATAATTCTGGGCACACCCATCATATTCAAACATTCTTAGTACACTATATAATTTCGTTTACACACATCACATCATAACATTTACATTACCATGAATTCCACATTAGAAATATGTCGAAAAGGAACATAAAAAATATCTCATGCAATAAAATGTGTTTCACATCATAATACATAAATTAATAATCTTTTTTTTTCACAAAATTAAGAGGGAATATCATTCTTTACATAGAACTATTAACCTTGAGTGAAGAGAGAAAAAATCATTGAGTAGTAAAAAGGAAGTGTTTATTTGAAAGATGGGTAATTTTAAAAAACATCGGGTTTGTCATAAATTATATTTAAAAACATTTATATCCCAAAATTTGTAAGAAAATAATTATAAAATTAATTTTATGGAGTGACCATATTACAAATGGAGTGAAAGAGGGAGATCCCGATGAAAGAAAGTTTGGTTAGATAATTTCCCCTAATCATGTATCTAAACACTCTCTTCACTTTAATGTCCTATATAACATCATTATATTAATTAAATAACAATTAAATAACCTTTAATATAATAATAATATTCATTATGGTTTTATTAAATTCATTTAGGTACTTTATGATGAGTTATAAAATTTAAATTCAATGATTTGGAAAGTTCGTTTTTATAGTTTTATTGAATGATTCACTTGTATTCATAAATAGAAGTTAATTTAAAATGCGGATAAAAAAACAGAATTATAATTATATGTTATTGATAATGTTATGGAACTTTATATGATCTTATAAACAATATTTTTAAACACTATGAGAATTAATTATTAGTTAATGATTTAATGATGATCGTTTGGGTGAATTTGGGCTATTTTTCAAACACAACAAACTTGTTTTAATTGACCATTTTGTAATATGTACATAAGATAGATCCAGAGAATTAAATAGAAAATAATTCATATAAGAAAATACATTTGAACCATCAAAATGGATTCATGAATAGATCTGTAGGTGATAACAGAAAATGAAAACATTTTGTTCTTGAAGTTGATAAATTAACACCTCACAAACAACATTTTACATTCTCAATTAAAATGAAGAAGAGAATGGGGTTGGAGGACATATTATCCCATTATTATAATAAAATTCCACTATATGTATTATACTAGAGTTACCATACCATTAGGATGAGTATAGTCGGGTAAATATTAAGAAAATAAAATCAAATTGAAGGAAATTAAAAGAAAGGAGAGAGACAGGGAATTACCTCTTGAATCCTCCTCCTGGGATCCCCCTTAAAAAAAATATCTTGTACTTTTGATGATAACAAAAGCTCTTGGACATGGGGGATGGGGTATGAAAGATTTTTTTGATATGTTTAGGTAGGGGTTGAATCTTAAGAGGTGTGGTTTTTCATGGGGAGGGCGAGGGGTTATTTATGCATGAGGAGGGGTGTTTTTAGAATTAAATATTACATAAAATAATATATCAAATGTTAGACATGTAATAGTAGTTTTTTGGCATAAAAAAATCAAATATTAATATAATATAAATAGTTTTATATATTAAATCATCTTTTAAATTGGAATTCAATAATTTATTTAATGGAAGGTGAAAAGAAAGGGAAAATGATATTTTAAGGAATCACTTGTTTACTTTTGGTTTTGGAATGTTCTTCTTAGGATTGGAAATTGAGATTGATGTCTTTTAAGGAAGCACTTATGAAATAAAAATAGAAAATGGACGAATCTAAATTTCCTGAATGTTTATTTCATAATTACATAATTAATTATTGAATTTAAGATATACTAGATATGTGAAAAACTGTAGTTTTACCATTCACTTGAAAATTGATGTATTTCCAAAAATTTCAGAAAAAATAATCCTAACCATTTTTTGAAGTGTAGAATACAAATTTCATGTTAATTTTTAAAAAATAATTTTTTTTAAAATATTATTAGTTCAATTTTTAATGAAAATCATAATTTATATGAACAATACAAATTTAAAAGATTAAACTGATTTCATAATGCCTTTAAGAATTACATATGTACTTATAAAATTACATAAAAACTAGAATAAAAAGAATTATTAATTTATGGACACATTTTAGGAGAATATTATTTATATTAAAATAATTAATTAATTATAATTATTTGGTTATGACTTATAACAATACCAAAACTTTTTCTATGGTCACATTATCACTTATAAGATGCCTAAAATTTATTTAATCATTCATGGGTGAGGATACAATTATTTTTGATGATTTACTATTATCATGGGAAATATTACTATTCATAAGGGTTGATTACTATTTATAAGGGTAGGTTAAAATTCACCAAAATTATATTTAATCTATTAGACTCGAAAGATCATCCTGAACGCAATTGTGTATGTTAGATATTCAAAATTCAAAACATAGAAGTTACAAAATTAGGTTTAATTATCATCTGATATTTAGTATCATGACATGTCATTGTGCTATCTAATGTGATTGTATTATCAGGAATAATTATAATAAGGTAAATATTAGGTCTTTATATTCTTCCCCCATTATGATATTTTTCCCTCGAAATTTTGTTTTACCAAAAATGGTGAGGGTACTTCTCCTACATCGCCTCCTCCCGATACCAAATTTCTTCTTCAAAATTATAGATCTTACACAACACATTAACAAGATGGGTATTCTTATTTCATAGTAACTTAACTCTCATGTATAGAATCTCTACTAGCTACTCCTCATAAGATAGATCATCTTCCAACTATACCACCTTTGAGTTCAGTACATGTGATGAATCTGGTATGTACATCCTACTGAGTAATACATGAAACACATCATGAACATGTACCATATTTTATGGGAGTTCAAAAAAATTGTCCATGGATCCAATACGGTCAAATATCTCAATGTGTCCATTGTAACTTTGTCTTAGCTACCCTTTCATTCCAACCCACATGATTCTCATCCATGGTGATATTTAAAGGATGAATTTATCTCAAATGTTGAATCCCAAGTCCCTTAGACAGTTTTCAGCATAGCTCTTTTGCTAACTCAGAGCAGATTTGATATGTTTCTGGATGACATGAAACTTCTATATCATCAGTGGCACAAGATTATGTCCAAGTAATTATTTATGTCTATCTTTATCCCAACAGGATGGAGTTATACATCGATTTACATACTAATCTTCATATAGAGGCTTTAGAAATCTTGAGTTGAAGATATTGTTGTATGAGAATTCAACTAATGGGAGATGTTGATCCCAACCACCTTTGAATTCAAAATAGAATCTCTAACCATATATTCAAAAAATTTAATAGTTCTTTCATATTGGCCATTAGTCTTGGTGTGGTACGCCATGCTAACATTTAATTCAGTACTCAGGTAATGTTGAAGACTCCTCAAGAATTTGTATCTGAATCTTAATTCATGGTGAGAGAAAATCTAGAGTGGAACACCATGTAGTCACACCACATCCTTCAAATATATCTTTTCATGTCGTTATAGTGAGATATCTTCCCAAATAGCGATAAAATAGATAGTCATGGTGATTCATTCAATAAAAACCCATATCACATTATTTCCCTTGTATGACTTTGGGAGACCTATGACAAAGTCCATAGTGACATTCTCCCATTTCCACATGGGTAGAGGCAATAGTTTCACCATTACATCAGACTTTAGCCTCTCTTCTTTGACATTATGACATACATAGCACCATGAGATATATTCTTCAATCACTTTCTTCATGTTATCCCAAAAGAAGTGTTCTCATAGATCTCAGTACATCTTTTTTCTACTACGATGGATATAGAATGTTGAGTTACGTTCATTTTCTATTAGACCCTTATTTATCATGGGTGATGACGGAACACAAAGTCACATTCGAAAACTAATCACACCATCATAATCAATATATAACTCTTACATCTTCCCTTCCATTACTTCATTCACCTTCTTTTGTAACTCTATATCATCCCATTTTGCCTACTTGATATCTCATGGATAGATTTTTGCAAAATCACTTGGTAAAGGTAGGATGTATCCCATTCCCTTATGATTTCCAAATCCATCCATTGAATATCCATGAAGATAAGGTCATTCTAAATCTATACCATTGATAGAGTAGCATGTTCTTTTTCTACTTAGAGCATACGCTACCTTGTTTACCATTCCACAACGGTAGTGAATATAGAAATTTAATTACTTGATTAGCTCTAACCATCTCCTTTGACACATGTTGAGCTCATTTTTTTTGAATATTTACTTTAGTCTCTTATGGTGGAGTATATGTCACACTTCTCACAATTATGGCAGTGTTGTTAGATTTTTAAGGAAAAAATCACAGCTTCCAACTCTAGATCAAGTGTTGGGTAATTTTTGTCATAGATATTCAACTTCCGTGAGGCTTAGGCTATCACATTTTCATTTTTCATGAGTACACAAAACACAGATTTTATTGAATCGTCACTTTATATCACAAAAAATTCACCACTTTTCCGAAATGTGAGAATATTTGTAGTGATCAGCCTTCTCTTTAGCTCCTTGAAGCTTCCCAAAAATTCATCCATCTATTAAAACTTTACCCCATTTCTTTTTAACTTAGTTTGTAGTCTTGAAAATTATGAGAAATTTCTCACAAAATGTCAGTATTACCAAGCCAATCCAATAATAAAACAGATATATATGGCAATAGAGGTCTTGTGACATTCCTCAATCGCATTGGTTTTTTATGGGTCCACATAAATTCTTTCACATATGATCGTATGTCCCAAGAATGTGAATGGATTCATATAAATATCAAAATTTCTAAACTTTGATTTCAACATCTCATTTCTCAATGTTTCCAAGATATTTCTACATTGATTTTATTGTTCCTCTATTCTTTTGGAGTAGATGATAATATTATTGATAAATAATACAATAAATTTGGTTAGGTAATGTCTAATGACTCTATTCATCAAATACATAATGATTGTAGAGGCATTTGTAAGTCCTAAGGGCATCAGTAGAAAGTCATTTTTTCCTTACCTTTTATGGAGAACAGTCTTCTGAATAACTTCTTATTTTTCCATTAACTAATGATATCAATAATTAAGATCCAAATTTGAAAAGTATTGAGATCATCTTAACTGATCAAAAAAGACATCAATCCTTGGAAGAGGATACTTGACCTTTATGGTGATCCTTTTGAGTTTTAGATAATCGATACAAAACCGCATTATTCAATCCTTCTTTTTCACAATGAGTACCGGCACACCCAAAAGTTATACACTTGTGCATATGAACCCTTTGTCCAAATGACCTTGCAGCTGATTCTTTAACTCCTCGAGTTTGATAAGAGCCTTTATATAGGGAAACCATAAGATAATAATAGATCCTAGTATGAGTTATATTGAGAACTCTACATCACGATACAAGGTATGTCTAGGTACCTCTTTAGGAAATACATCACTGCATTCCCTCATGATGTTAATATCCATATGGTTGGCACATTCCATTGACTCAACTATTTGGGACCAGTATGTTTTTTCATCGTGTATAAAAACCCACACCATTAAATTATTTTTCAATGGTGAATCAAAATCGTCGTTTAATTGGTATAGGATCATGTGATGGTTCAAAATATGAAAATATATATCATTTTCCATATAGTTGATACATGGTATATATAATGATATCCCATCCACTCCCATTATAGTTTCTAATTCAACCATGGAAGTAGTACGAGATTCATAGGAAGAATCTTCCTACATATGCCAAAAACATAATAATCCGACACTTTGGTTGCAATAATTTCACCATATGGTGTTTTTACAGATATCACTAATCCAAGGATTTGCATCTTCAATTAAATATTTCTAGAAAACTTGAAATATATAAAGTAGTACATATAAACATAATCAAATAAGACTTTTTCAATTCTTGACTGAATAATAAGTTTACTGTGTATGAATTCCATATCTTGCACCACTTATACAGTAGTGATGGCCTAAGACTTCCCTTGTTCCTTTTTCTTTTGTGATTGTTGATTCTAATTAACCTCGATGGATTGGGTATTAGTAAGCTAGCTTGCATTGTAATCATTCTTCATATAGTTGTATTATTTAACAATTGGTGGGGCTCCACTTCATTAAACTACATTCTCCTTCCATATCATGTCTTTTAACACTCTTGAGGATGGTGGCCTTCTTTCCCACACTTTAATCATTTCACCACCCCTTAGATGTAGTTCTCGTGATGTAACATCCAACATTTTTGGCATGTGGGTCATTTAGTTTTCTTCCAACCTTTATCATTAGATCCTACGGCTTGAAACACTATCTTTCTTTTAGTATCATCATAGCCAGGGGAACATTTTCCAAACTCCATCTCCACTTTGAGGCCACACTGAACAACTTATTTATAACTCCCAAAGTCTTGAATTGAAAGAGCCTTTAGATGGTGCGGTTTTAATCCACTAAAGAATCTATTAGTTTTGCTATCATTGTTGATAACAAAACACAAAGAATACCTAGAAATCCTTGTGAAACACTATTAATAAGTTGTGATATATTGTACTTCCTTTTTCTTGAGGTCTATTAATTATCTCTCCATTATTGTACAATGATTTCAGGGGAAATACTTTTTACGAAACATAATATTAATGTCTAGCCATTCTATCTCTTCAATTTCATCACATCTCGTGGTGTTATTAATAAAAGCCCAAAATTGATAAGCCTCTCCATATAAATGATAAATGGATAGCTTCACCTTCTCCATATCAGAATGTTGAAGTACATAAGAGATCTTATCCCTGTAGTTGACCAACAATTCAAAAACTAAGAGATCAGAAGACCAACTAAACATCAGTGGACATTGCTGCATAAAACACTCTACACCTAATTGTTCCCTCTTGGGTGAAGGAGGAAATTCTCCCTTATTCAGGTTATTATTCATAACCTAGGATATTTGGTAATAATATATATGAATTTCTAAACTCTACCTACTAAATCATTAGGGGTGTCATTTGGGAAATCAATGCATTAGCCCTCTCATGAGTTGTTGGCCTAGTTTCTCTAGGATCCCAAAATTTTCTAAAATATAAAAGGTAAAAAAAATAAGTCATAAGGTAATGAATAAAAAAATATTATTTTGTATAATTTTCACATTAATCATAACTTACGGGATCCTTATGTTATGCTTCTTGTGTTCATATTTTTACTTGGTCTCATACTAGAGGCTTTCTCTTGGTTTTAAGAATCCCAATTCCCAAATTAACTAATCCCTGCATCCGATTCCAATTCTTGGGACCCGAACTTTTCATACATAACAATTATATCATAATTAATATAATCAACCTAATTATATTAAATCATGAGTAACTATCATTTTAGTGTCTTTTGAAAAGATGCACCATTCATAAATTTTACACCATAATACATAAACATTTGTTTAATTTTTTCTTTATCTAGATACTTATTGGATCATGACTTATCCTTTGTACAAGTAGTCACTTGAGGGATATACATCAAAAAGGGGTGATCTAAAAGAACAGTAAGAGGATATATATGAATAATATATCAGTAGTTGAGCATAATAATAACATTATCATTAAAATCATGAGAGGAATCATTAGATAAAGTCTGGTTATGTGGTAATGCATAAAAAATAAAAACATCATGTATTAGTGTTTAACTTCGACACATAGTTGTGAACAAAGCTAGAATCATTTTCACACATAATTAAACATTTACTAATGAGGTCCATCAACTTAAAAAATTCATTGGATTGCATTATAATTCTGTTCCCACCCGTCACATTCAAACATTCATATTGCGCTATATAATTCTGGGTGCACACGTCACATCATAACATTTACATTATCATTTATACCACATTTGAAAAACATCAAACATGAAAATAAAATGAAATAACCTATGGAATGAAATATGTTTCAAATCCTAAAAAAATCATAAAAAATGGGAAAGAAAAATAAATAGGGAATATCATTATTAACATAGAACTATTAACCTTGATTGAAGAGTAAAACAATCTATGAGGAGTAAAAAAATTATGTTTATTTAAATAAGGTTCTATTTTCGAAACCAATTGTATTGTAATAAATTCACTTATAAAAAATTTATATAACATAATAGATAATATAATTATGAGAAAATGATTTTTCAATTGTTACCATACCAAAAATGGAGTGAAATAGGTATATCCCAAAGAAAGAATATTGGGTTCGAGAATTTACCCTTACCTTGTATTCAAATGATTTTCTCAATTTAATGTCCTATATAATGATATTATATTAATTAATTAACATTTACATAAACTATTATACGTCAATAAGATTAATTAAAGTTTTATTAAGTTCATTTATTGTCTTTTGGATGAGTTATTGAGTTTAAATTCATTATTCGGGAATGTTGGGGTTTTATAGTTTTCTTGAACGGTTCACATGTATTCATGAGTGGAATTTCATATAAAACACAAATAAACATACATAATTGTAGTTATATGTTATTGATAATTTTAATAATCTTTAAATTATCTTATAAATAATTTTTTTATATACCATGGATGTAATCTTTAAATAATATTTTAATGATGATCATTTGGGTTAATTATGGCGGTTTTTCGACCACAACAATCTTATATTGTTTAATAATTTATTAATATGTACATATGATAGTTATAGAACATTAAATAATATATAATACAAATGGATAAATCATGTTAAACCATAAAAATGGTTTTATGACTATATCTGAAGGAGGTAACGGAAAATGAAAACATTGTCGTTCTTGATGGTGATAAATTAACACCTCACGAACATCTCTTTCGTTTCTAAAATAAAAATAAGATGAGAATGGGGGTTGGATGATATATTATACCATTATTATAATAACATTATAGTATGTCTAATATAATATAGTTACCATAAAATGTGGATGATGATAGTTGGGGAGAGATTATGAAAAGAACATGAATTTAAAAACAATTTAAACCAAAAGACAGATATGGGAATTAACTCTTGAATCCCCCTGTTGAGATCCTCCTAATGGAACCTTGGATTTCTATTTTGATGAGAGAAGAAGATATATGACATGGGGGAGGGGTTATGGAAGATGTTTTTGCAGATTTTAGAGAAGGCAGGAAGCTTTATAGGTGCGTTTTGACAAGAGAAGGGAGAGGTATTATTTATACATGATGAGGTGACATTTTAGAATAAAATAATAAATAAAATAATAATTAAAATGTTATACTTGTGATAGTAGTTTATGAAAAAATAAATCATATATTAATATATTATATTTCTTTTTAGATTTTAAATCATATTTATAATTAAAATTTATTAATTTATTAAAAGGAAATTGAAAAGAAAGAGAAATTGATATTTTAAGGAATCAAGTTTTGACTGTATGTTTTGGAATGTTCGATTTAGGTTTGGAAATTAAGATTTTCTAATTTTAAACAACCATTTATAAAATTAAATATAACATGGAAAAACATAATTTTCTTGAAAATTCATGTCATCATTACATCATTAATGATGCAATTTAAGATATACTGGTTATATTAAACACCGTATTTTTACAAATAACCAAAAAATTGAAGTATATCAAAAAATTTCAAAAGAAAACACCCTAACAGTTTTTTGATATTAGGAATCAAAAAATGGACTCCGTTTTTCAAAAATTATTTTTTTTAAATATGATTTAATAAATTTTAATTAAAATACAAATTTATATGAAAAATATGGATTTTAAAAATTAAAACTAATATCCTAATGCATTCAAAAATTACATAAGTTCTTGTAAAATTATCTTAAAACCATAAGAAATTTTTTTAGGAGAATAAATTTTCTATTAAATTAATTAATTAATTAAAATTATTTATTTATGAATTACTAATATTTTAATTCTTTAACTATGGTCATATTATCACTTATAAAATGCCTAAATTTTATTTAATGATTCTTGGGTGAGGTTACTATTATATTATATGATTTAAGATTTATAAAGGATATATTAAAATTCATAAATGTATGTTACAATTCATAAGGTTAGGTTACTATTCACTATATTTTTTTTTCTATTAGAATCCAAAAATCAACCTTAATGCAACCATGTATGTCAGATTTTTGAAATTCAAAACATTGAAGTGTAAAAATTTTGTATAATGATCACATAGTATTTAGTATCGTGATATGTATGTGTGAATCCTTATGTGATTATACTAAAGGGAATAATTTTTAAATTGTAATTCCATTGATAAAACATTGGGTCGTTACACTACACATCGAGATGGGGTTCACCATTCCTTTTCCCCAATATAGTGGAAGGTTCCCTTAGATAGTCATTGGATTACTAAGACTGGAATAGAATATGATGAAAAATAATATCCACTTCCACATATAGACACTCTATTTGAATAGTTCTATATAATAACCATTTTTTGTAATATCGATTTGAGGTTGGAATACCATTTGGTGCATGTCAGGCCCTAATACATACCACATAGAATGTTATAGAGTAGGTACAAAATATATGAGTATCAGGTCCTTCCATATAGTCAAAATAATGTTTTGATAGTCCTTATACCTATAATAAATTAGGGTTTCCACCAATATCTTTATTCCTTTTTGTGGTCTCCATAGAAGACATCTCAGTGTATTTCAAATGTAGACATAACCATGCCAACAATCTTTAGATCGTGTAGAGTAAAGTAAGAGAAAACCATCTAAATATGATGCTCATTAAATGAATATTTTGGACCATATAGGTTCACTTCACAGGTCATATGATTTCTATAAAATGCATATGTATTGACCCAGAGAAGTTAGTACCCATGGTTTTCTATGAGCTACTCATGAATGATCTTGGTAAATGTAGTTTCTTAATGATGACTAAAAATTATAGGTCATGCATCAAAAAAATTTCATGCAAGGAAGTTCTACTTTTGTTCGTGAAACAAATAATTTTAAAATTAGACTAGATTTATTTGTATGATATAGGTTTTAAAGAATTAAATGGAAGACTTAATTCACCATCAATCCATATTCTTTTGGATTGGGTAGAAGCCATGTTGTTTTCTATTATTCTTAAGGAATTATCTTAGGGATGTTTTGATATAGGGTTATTAGGTTCTGTCAAATGGGTCTCTATAGATGATACCTCAAAAAGAATAAATATACTACAAATGACTATGAACTGGCTTTTGTGGTCCATCCTCTATGTCGTGGGAGAAAATACCTATTGGGTGAGTGGGTTTTTGTTTATATGGATCATAAAAGGCTCAAATATATCTCCTCTTACCAATCCTTTAATCTGAGGTAGTAAAATTGGGGGGAATATCAAAAATAATTTAACATTGAGATTTATTATACACTATGAAAGGAAAATAAAATAGTTAATTCCTTGATCAAGAAGGATAAAATGAAATCCATATTGGAGGCCAACAATGAGTGGAATTTGATAGCTCTATTCTCTAACATGCACCCCAATGTTAAATAATTTCTTGGGAAACCAATATTAGTAGCTCAGACATTGAAATAATCCCTTCTAGAGCAAGTCAGGTTGAATAAATTATATTTTATGAGGGCTTCATTTTTAGTGATATCATCAAAGAGGATAAACCAAATCATGGTTGGGTTATTAATGGAAGAGAAACCCTAATATTATGTGGTAGTGTTGGGTATATTTAAGATATATGGGTCAGTTTATGAGGCACATGAGCCTTATCCCAGTTGGTGAGAACTTCTTATGTGCATCCATGAGACCTAGGATCAAATCCATGTGGAGGCTAATTTCCAGGACTGTAGGAGCACTGTAGAAGATACTGTAGTGGGGACTGTAGCAGGCACTGTTTGACACTATAGCATGCGAGAATATTCCCCTGTTTGGACCATTGGGCCACCGATTTGGTTCTTGAGTCCATTAAGGCCTTCAGGCTACCCAGGCCTTTGGGTCAGTAAGGCCATGGGGCCACCTCAAGTTCTTCTAACCACCTTATGTGCAAATGAAAACCATAAAACCTACAAGGAAAAATTTTCAGAAGGAGGAGGAGTAATGAGATTTCACCATAGAAATAGATAAATTAATTGAAACACTGAGAGGGTAAAGCACCATCCATTGGGACAAGCCATGGCATGCATGGGAAAGCCTAGAAGAACAGCCATGTGAAGGTGGAGAGATAATTTCACGATGATGATGCTAGGAAGGAGCAGTTACAAGTAGTTAGTCTAGGTTCTATGTAATGTTTGAATCCTATGGGAAATGAATTCTTCTGTGGCCTACGAGCCATGTAATATTTATGCCTACAGGCCTTGTAAGGGTTCCACCTCACCCCTTGATAGGTGGATTATCAAAAATAAATAAAAAAATAAGGCCTTAGGGCCATTGGAGGTAGGACTTATGAGGGTATACATAAATATAATTGGGAAGTTCATCTTGGCCTCATCAATATTTACAAAATATATATATTGTAAATATTTTTTTCCTAGAATGGAGATGCATATTGCAGGCTTTATCACTCAGTGCACCACCTATCAGAAATTGAAAGAAGATAACTCACAGAGATATATAAATACATATCCTCTCTTTATTCCCAAGTGTATATGAAACAATTTCACCATGGATTTCATGTCCGTCTTGATGATATCCCCTCGAGGAAGCTATACAATGTGGGTAATAATTGATATGATGAAAAATGGTTCATACATCCTATTATTTAAGATACCTTCTATTTTAATTATCTGGGAAGAGTTTATATCATGCATATAGTTCAACTTTATGGTGTTCACTATTATATCATTTTAGATCAAGATTCCATATTTACATCATCGTTATAGATAAGTTTTCAAAATGGGCATGGTTCACAATTTTCTTGTGTACACATATCACCACCAGACTAATTGGAATTCCAAGATGATTATTCGGGTGTTGGTGGATATGGTTCAAGCCAATATGCTTGACTTTTTTTGTTCATTGAAAAATAACTTACCACTACGTATGATTTGATATAATAACAGTTTTCAAGCAATGATTGAAAATGTATGTTTACGAGGACCTTTTTGGTATGTCTTTACATTCACCTATATTCTGTTTAGAGGTAGGTGAGGCACCTCTTCAGGGCCCTTTACTTGTGCTGTAGACATCAATGCATGTTTATAAAGTTTATAATTATTTGGATAATCATAATTATAGATATAATTATTACAAAAAATGTTCACCTTTAACCTCAATATATTTAAGTGGGACATTTGGTCATTTTTTGTGTATCACATAGATTATGTAATAAATGAATTAGAAGACTGGTCATGTTATTGACTTGATATGTTAGGCCTTTAGAGATATTGTATGGAGTTAGTCTAATATCCTATCATTTTTTACATCATAGGTACCATTTCATGCATGATGTCAATCACATATTTCATCTTCAATAGTATCATTCTAACCCATCTAATGCATTTGACCCCATGGTTATTTAGATGGTGGTTCATGTGTCCTTTGTGGAGCATTTGATAATTATAATTTATCAAATCATGAATTCTCCCTTTGATAGGATAGTTCATACAGTTAAATTGTTATTGAATCATGTATGTGTGTATAAAGAGTCTTATGATAAGAAAACTGATGTGCACACATAGTGGGGAAAATTGTCTAAAGTGATTTTTCAATACAATTGGAAGGGAAAATAGGGGACGAATTGACTTACGAAGGAGAGGTTGTAGAATCATGGCTTCTCAAAAAGAATTTTTTTATATTTTTTTTTATTTTTTTCTTACCAAATAATGATACCAAATGATGACAAGGAGGTCTCGAGAGCGTATGTGGCTTGTTCGGAGCCTGGATCCTTGAAATATAATGAATCTGACTGAGCCACATGACTAGTAGAAATTATTCTATGTATACCACATTGTTTCTATATCCATGAATCTTGAGGTAGTGAGGTAATGGGGGACCATGGGTTGCCTAAAATTGAATGTCCCTTGGTGGATGGCCATGCTGGATTTCAGATCACTCTGATTGTGGACTTCAATATGGTTGGTGTAAGGTTTCACCAACAGGGTTGTCAAAGCATGTTCCCATGCATGTTTGGTTGATTTTAAGAAATTTCCCTTAAATGTTTCATGTTAAACTCTCCTTTCAACATTGTTTTTTCTCTGGATATCTCTTCTTATTTCCCTACGTGAAGCCATATTCATCCTCTTCATAGGGTTTAAGATATGTCATATGTTCATCATCCCAATCACTGAGTGTCAGGAGGAATGGAAACTTGATGTAAGATCTACACTAATATTACTAATATTTATCCATTATTTCATAAATTATTTTTCTATTTTGGGGAATCCTCTACCCCCTGTGATTAAGGAATTTGATTATTGCCTTAATATCATTGAGTCCAGATCAAATTAGTGGATGATGATGGATGAAGAAAGAACTATAGTGCAAAGGTAGGTGGTCTAGGTTCTTCCACCTTATTTCATTTCATATTATATCATAAATCATTATTCCATGTACTATTCCATCATGGTGACTCATGATAATTTATAAATAAACTAATTTAAATCCTTACATTGAAAATCCCGACCCAATATAGTTGTGAATCAACACCTTGGGTTGATATCGTTGACTTTTGACACCCAAATTGTTGTGATCCACATTAGAGCCCCTTTTTCTCCTTTTCTTAAATGGATAAACACTCCATGTGGTGTGTTACTATATAAATAATTCATTGAATTAATGAATTTTTTTTGTTAGGGTGATGAACCATGAGTTAGGCTCTTACATTTCATTCTATAAATTAAACAGTAGGACTGTATGAAATGGACTAGTGTGTAAGACTTATACCATATCTGATAAATGGATTTTTTAATTGAATGTGTATCCCAAAATTCCTATTATGATATAAATGATTGACTAAATTTTTTCACATTAGTTATGAGGGAGTTAAATGGATTTCGCAAATAAGTACCTATTTGATGGGCTCATAGTACCATACTAAATATTTTTAATTATTTTTTAAACATATCAGGGGACAAAATATCTATACCGGGGATTGACTTTCTGATCAATGTTCCTTTTTACCTATAGAAGAGTGACACCGGTTCCCATGGGATATCTTATAGATGTTCATAGAGTAATTATGGTTTTACAAATACATTAGAGTGAAACTGGACCCTATATGTGATACCAAGAATGGACTCAGAGGATATTTCATGTTGTCTCTATACCATTCCTAGAGTGAACCTTTTGACCTAATTTTATGGACACCTTGGATGGAATCCCATAGTACTTTTGATTTTACTGAGCCCCTAGAGAAATATATTGAATTCTTTAAGAAATTACATGGATGGGCATCAAGGGATCCCTATTTTTCATTATTAAAAGGTAATGTTAGTTTAAAATTCATGACAATAATTTTTACGAAGACCGATGTTTTGGTTTTGGAAACTCAAGGATATTTTATACAAGGCCAGACAAATTATCGGGGAAAATATATAATTTTACATATTATATCACACATATAAAAATATAGTATTTATTTTTATAGACACAATGTCTTATGTTAAACCATATACAATTGGATGGGTGATATATTGTAACCCATTATGGTCTATTTATTTATTTATTTTTTATAATTTATTACCCTGAAAGACACATCATTTTATATTGACTGATATGGATTCATCAAGACACCATTTGTGGTGTCCTACTAGGATTATATTAGAAAACCTTCTTAGTCCTACTTTGGTACCTATAAACACTTCATGATTTCAAGTATTGATAAAGGGAAATAATTAGCTTATGATACATAATTTACAGTTAAATGGTGGAGTACTTAGGTAGAGGACCAAGCCTATACTAAACATTCTATGTGTATAAATTTTTTTTCCTTTGATATTTTTGTATAGCATGTTGTATATTATTGTATCCCATATTCTCCATGTACACATATTTTTTATAACAACATGATTAATCATAATTGATATATGTTTAGTTCATCTTCTACTATTTATTAATTTCTCTTACTGATTTATTTCTATTATTTCAATTTCTTATTATTTCTTCTTCTGTGTTTTATAATATATTTTTCATTTATGTTCTCACTGTGGTATAGGATAGTAGTGTCTCCCCACATTAACACCATTGGCCCTCACTAGTGGTTTATAACCATTGGTGTTCAGGGAGGTTCACATCATTTCTTGAGGCCTACAGTTTCATGGAAATGTTAAGTTGAATATGGGGTGGGATTTTATAGGTATTTACCATATAAATATATGTAATTATGTTAATGGGAAAACCAATATCCATATCTACCTCCATCAATTGGGAAATGAAACCCTTACTCATATGTATTATGAACTACCACCTAACGAGATGTCTTAATGTGTTTTTCATTTATTTAATACGTGGATACTATCAAAGATAGAAAAATGATTTTATATGATATTTATTATAATATTATACTTTTATAATTATTATAGTACATATAATTTCTTACTTTACATAATATAGGGGATAAGATAACATCATCTTCCTATATGTGATTTATTTGCCACTAACACTTTTCATGGATGGAAATAAGTGTATATTTAATGATTATATGTCATATATAGTACTTCAAAATTAATCTTGGGAGGTAATTTATTTTTAACTTTTTTTCATTATTTAAAAAAATGAAAACAGAATTCATGCTACGTATGACATAATTTCTCCATAGACAATGTATTTCATTTATATATATATATTTAAAGGAATATAATAAATAAATATATACTAAATATATTTGATATTTATATCATGGTAAAAATTATTTATTTGTCGAAATGCAGGTCAATGTTATAGGATTAAAAATTTAGAATCAAAACATAATTGGATAACAAAGTAGTTATTTCCTGAAACATTATTTTTCCCAGAATTGTTAATAAAAAGGTAATAAATGGTCATAAGTAAAAAAATATATGGTATCATATTCATAATTATAGTTCTCTAATATTATTATAATAAACTAAAATTTAATATACCGGTGGTTCAAATGTGTATGAACAGAGTCAGGGCTTACGATAAAGGATTCAATGTTATATTTATTTTCTGTGAGACACAATCCACAATAATAACATGTATATTTTATGTGGGTTATATACTTCCCATTAATATATTTTATGATATTTATACTAAGTATTATGGGGATTTACATAACCATTTTTGGATATCAATTTCATAGATTTTATGGCTTAATATATAAAAATGTATTAAGGGATTTCCCTCGATTGTTATTCTTTGAATCATAGGTTATGTTATACACCTAATAGAATTTACGATGTCTTTTTACAAACCCTAAAAATATAATGTCAATAAATTATTTATTTTCATGATTTTTTATGTTTCTTTTAATTTAATCATTTCATGGGTTTTCTAATTTAATGTTTCCAATTGGAATGACTTTCATGATACAATCTCATTATCTATCAATATTGTTTATTCTTATGGTTTTGATGAGGAAATATTTTATTATACCTATAATAAAACATTAAAAATTAAATATCCTATAGATATTTATTGACAATAAATTTTCCCCCTCAATTTCCTATCTTTAGGTACTCATGATTCTAAAATAGTTTTTTTAAACAAAATAACCTTTATTTCCCTTTTTTGATTGAGAAATCTATTTCATGCATGTTAATGTTAATAAAAAAATTAATGTTATTATTCAATTTAATGTACATTTAGTTAATAAATTCATTCCCTTTTTAAATTTTTAAAAATGTTTTTATAATGTTATCATCATGTCATTATCTAAAGAAGGGTCATTTAGCTCTTACTGAGAATGTTAACGACCAATAACGTGAATTTTAATTTAAAAATAATTAAAAAGGAACAAGAGAATGAAATGAGACAATGCCTTAATTTGCAATACATGGAATAATCTCCTATTATCATGTCCATTATTTTATTATAATCATTATTTATAATTATACATGGTTATTTTCAATAAAATTGATTTTAAAACCATTTTATGTTTTGAAAATAAATATTCAATGTGAAAATGTTATTTTCATCATGGAATATATTAAACTATCATTAATGGGTCATTTATTAGTTTTAATTTTTTTTTTCAAATAAAATGATTTTAAAATAATATATATATATTTGTTTTTATTTTTAAAAGTTTATTTTTAGAGTGGAAAGGATATTTTCTTTTTAAAATGATAAATGATATATTTTAAAATAATTCTATGGAGTGAGAAATAATTATATGTTAAATATTCATTACTATAGATATGGTCCTAGAGTATAATAATAATTATTTTTTTGAATATTTTCCACTCTTGATGATGTGATATTTAAGAAACCTATTTCTATTACATGGGTTATATAATGGTAAAATTCTTATTAAACCATTTTATTTTTCTATGTTTTGTGCTATTATAAAAGGATTATGAAACCATTTTATTATCCATAGCATTTTTTATGATAAAATGATAATGAAACCCATTTAATTTCATGGGTTACAATATCATTATTGTTTTATGATCATGTGGAAAAAAATTATATGGATTATGTAATGTATGGTACCTATGTCTGCTTCTAATTAATTCGTATATTTTAATGTTCAGTGAGATTTTATGGTACATGAGGGGTTTTCCCAAGCCTGAAAATAGAGTACATAAGATGTTATCCTAAGACTAGGGAAGGTAAACTCGTGGTTAACCCACGCATAATATGTTTTTAATGTTCTTGTATGTATCTATATCATATGGTTTCTATGCTTTTTTATTTTCCCAAAAATAGGTGTCTTATTACAAAGTTATTCTCTTAGGGATAATTTACTCTCATTCTATTATGATTCATGTCTAAAAATATGCTGATTTATTCTATAACTCCAGTAAATGATATATATTATAAAGATTATGGTTTTTTATTATTATTCTCTTGTTTAAATTCTAATATTATCATTTTATATTGATATATTCCTTCTTTACACTTATTGAGAAATTAAGATCATCATTTATTTTTTTTCCTTACCCAATTTTATAATGAAAGTTATTATTTATGATTTTTCTATGAAATTTTCTTGTTATCAAGAAATTAGTAGAAGCTGGTGTAGCTCACTTTGAGGGCAAATGATTATGTATCCATTTGTTAAAATGAAAAAGGACATAAATGATTTCACTGAGGATTATTATATTTTGTAATGATTATTTATCTACTAGGATGTAATATATGTGTATGAATAGTTCAATTATCTATAGATTATATCTTAGAATCATTTAGTCAATTCATCTTAAACAATTAAGAGAAAGACTTATTTACCAACCTAAGTGTAATTATATATATAAGAAAATATCAAAAGAATTAAGTGATGTATATAAATAATGGTTTCCAATAATTACATCCCTATATTAATATTACAAGTGGACATGGTTCTAAAACTAATGTATATAGGGGTAATCAATCGGTAAAAGATTTATCTATCTTGATATGTGTGGTACCTGGTATATGAGAATGGGCCATATTGCACACTTGGTTTAACACCCCTTGGGGGATATGTTTTGGTAATTCCGGAATTCTTTGTTAACAACCATTTATTATTTGAATAATGACCTGGAATAACATATTAGAAGCCTACAGTTTAATATATTGATTTGTCGGTTCTTTGATATATAAATATTATAAGTGATTTTTATTGATAATGTTTTTTTCAAATCTGATTACTGCTGGTGACACTTTTCCTTTTTGTTTTAATAAATGGTAAGTACTAGAAAGAATCATGTTGAAACTAAATGTGATTGAAATTTTGATGACCATGAGAAACCAAATTAGATTATGATGGGATATAATGTTCTTTAGATTATTCATAATCAGCTATCGTGACATATGTAAAAAAACATGAACATAAATGAGTTTTATAAATCATCAAATAAGATAATGTTGGAATTTTATGAATGATCATGTTGTATTAGTATAGTGGGAAAAAATATAGTACCCTGTATGTCATAAATGAGGAAACATGATCCTTGAATAATATCTCAAATATATTGTAAGATGTTTTCTCTTGGGAAAAGGATGTCATAGAGTGACATATTATTGAAGAGTTCGTTATCTTATATGGGGAGAACATGATAATTATCCATGTCAATTCATGCGTCAAAGTGTAACCTTCTAGTCTAATGAGGAACATATTCCATGAAAATCATTAATGTGCACATATTTTCTTATTTATATATTTGGGTTAAAGGATCATTTTATAATATTATTTTTTCTAAAGGTATTTTGGTTTTATCAATCATGAATCATCTATGGATTTTGGTAATTTTTAAAAAATACTTATCTCTATGTAGGATAAAATAATGAGATATGGATAATAGAATGTGATTACGAGTATAATGTCAATCATAAGTAAAAATTCTTTGACACACATATTGAGATATTATTTTCTATATTTTATCAAGATTATGTGTATTTTGAGTGAAATTGATCGAAGTAAAAGTCTTTGGTTTTGGATGTTGTTTAGTAAAAAATTATTTAGGGAATATTTCATAAAATTTATGTGGGAATGTGATTACAAGTATTTTGTTGCCGTTATCATTTATCTTATTGTGAATATTATAGTAATAATGGGTTATTTATAATTCATAAAGTATTATGAATTATATATATATATATATATGAAAAATGGATAACCAGGAAACAGAGATAATGGATACCACAAGACAACGTGAAGTAGTATTTATAATGGGATTACATTAAGTGATCGATTTCATTTTATATATTTCAATGCATATTATTTTATGAAATTAAGGATAAGAGATAATTTTCTAAGAAGAGTACACAACAATTTTCAATAGCAGGATTGAAATGTGAAAAAAACACATTGGAGTTTTTAATTGGAGTCCATAAAATGTGTAAAAGGAATAATTTTATATCATTTTTTTTCTATCACCCTAGAATGTTTGAAGAAATACTTGCAACAAGGGAAGATATCTCTTGGGATAATATTTCTAGGAAAAAATGAAGGATGTGGAACGGTTTCAATGAGTACCATATTTTATTATGTGTGATTGGGATCTTAGATTTACCTCAATGTTTTGTGAATAAAATCAACATGATCTTGTTATATTGTCTAGTTTGAGCACATACCATCTTTCCCAAAAAGAGGTTCAGTTAGAGTGAAAAATTCAATCTTTAGAAGATATGTTAAGATCTTGATGTATGTATTTTTAATGTCTTTGGGATTAAAACCTTCCTCTAGTTTAATATATTTACAAAAAATAGGATTCACTTGAGCATTCAGATAGATTATTATGAATCCCTCTATTGAATGAATTGTATAACAAAAATTTATAGTGACGATGTTATATAATGAAATCTATTGAGACCTGAGAAATATGATGAAAGTGAAGAGAAGGTTATATTTATTCAAAAAATACAAAATGGTGGAACTAACTTGATGGAAATGTTTTTTGATATTTTTCGATGTGATCTTTAATTTAATGTTGTTGATAAGGTGATCTATTAATTTATCTTTGGATCAAGGATGAGAAATTTAATTCCAATATATATCATTCAGTTTGAAATTTTATATTTTATTGGGACCATATATTATTGATGTAAACATACACTAAAACTCTCCAATGTCCATAATTTTTCTTCTGTTTTGTCGACGTGGAAGTACATACCTAATCACTCACATGTAGTAAACTTGGACATCATACTATTAAATAATGATCATTATTTTAAGCAAGTACATTTAGAGATTATATATTATATAGAGAATATCCTATGAAACATGACCACTAACCTAAAAAATGTTTTGTGTTGAAGGAACCATCATGGGAATGTTGTGTGGAAACTATAGGATGCAATGTGGTATAAGTATCCTCGGTTGTTTGTTAAAAAGTTATATAATTCCAATGGTGAAATCCATTTCATGTAGGGTATAATGCGACAACTTGATATTTTTGTAAAATATTTTTTTCAACTAAATCCAAAATTTTTATATCTTATGTTACATGAAACATTGAGTTTATTTTTTCTTACATACAACACTGAGTTTAACCAAAATATGGAATGATGTTTTAAAAACAATTGTTATTATATTGGCATTAGAATTGTAGTTAAGAATATGATTAACTAAAATATGAAAATATATGGTTTAAACCTATATATATAATTAAATATTTAGTTACTAATCAATTATAAAAATCAATAAAAAATATTTGAAATTTATTGAAATTATTTTCTGGAATACAATTTTTTTATACACACAATCATATTTTTTCCAAGGAAATTAAATAAATCATTTTTGAGAATTATTTTAGTGAAATTTATATAGTATATGCTCAATAAATTTTTTTCACAGTCATATTATTACATTTTTTTAATTTGATATGAATAAATTAAAATTTTTTCTTAGAAAGTAATATTTTTTCTAAATATAGTTTCATCCCAAAATACCTATTAATTTTTTAATATTTATTGGTGGAAATTACAAAAAAATTATTTTAAAATATTAAATTAATTTTGGAATAATAAATTCAATATTAAATTATGGTTAATTAAATCTAATTTTTGGAGAAGGTAAAATATTCGATTAATAGTGAAAAATTATAGTTTTTTTATGGAATTTCAATTTTTATTTAATGAATATAAAAACATAAAAAAAGTTTTAAAATTTTATTAGTGGTATAATTAGTAACATTATATATCTATTAATACAATTTGGTATATTATAATAAATTTCTTTTTTAATTTTGATATTAAAACTTTTTTAAGTTTTGAGGATTTTCACATCGGAAAACCGCTTTCTCATCATATTTTTTGGTTTAATTTTAAATTAAATAATTAAAATTAGTTGACATGAATTTTTAAAAATTTATCCTATATTTATAATAAAAATTATTAATTATATATTATAATTTCATTTTAATTTTTTTCATAATGAATAATAATAATAGTTAAAATAAATTACACTATTTATGGTTAAAACTAATTTATTAGGGGTTAAGAAAAAATTATATGGGATAAAAATAAAAAAAACATCACTAAAAATTTTTTTATACATTTTTATAGCTTATTACATAAAAGTTTTATTAATATTCCATTTCAGAGAATTTATTCCTTCAAAAAACATGGTTATAGTTTATTTATTAGAAACATTGCATGTGTGCCCTCTCTCCCACTTATAAAATGCGACCCTAAATCCTCTCCATGTAGAAATTACATAACATTTTGGATCAACCAATAAAATTATAAATATATTAATTAATATTCTCCAAAAATTAGATTCCTAATTTTTATTATTAATCCCTCCAAATAATACTTCACATATAAACCTAGAGAGGTTCCTTGTACAAGAAGTAAAATTCTTATACATTGGTTTTTCTATTCCACCAAATCCTAAACATATTCTTCAAATAAGATAATATAATAAAAATATATCTTTTATAAATTTATATTATATTTTTTTTATTTGGAATAACCTATATCCATCATCACCTCATTCAAATTGGAAATGAAACCACTACTCATGTTTATGAAGGACTACCGCCTCAAGAACCAATGGGTTCTATTTTTCAATTTTTTTAATTAGATTGTAATTAAACTAAGATAAATGATTATATCATATTATTTAAAAGTAAATATATATATATATATATGTAATTATTATATCACACTTTCCATCATACACTCCATTCATTGGAGGGATACGATAACACCATTCCTGTGTACGATAGACTACTACCTCGCAGAGCGATGTGATTCTTTTCTCACTAATGGTTTTCATGGATGGTCGTAATGGAAAAAATATTGAATATATGTTATATATATGAAATAAAAATGATTACATAATGTTAATATATATATGTAATTTTATTCCATTTTATCTTTTGATAAAATAGAAATTGAGTTCATGCGTACGTAAGGCCAACCATCTATATGAAAAATGTATGTAATTTTCTACTTATAACATCTATTGATTACACTAAATACATTTATAATGAATATATATTATATTTATATTATTTAAAACATTTTGAAAATTATGTAACCATGATCAAATTAATAGTTCCAAAAGTAAAAAATTAAAACATACAAGAAAAACAAAGCAGTCTTTACCTTAAACATGACATTAACCAGGAATTGATTAAATAATAGTATTAAAAGGTCATAATTAAATCATATAAAGAAAATTTTATATAATTATGTCTCATTAATATTTTTATAGTTATTATATATTTATTATTTATTATGTTTAAACATGTATAAAGGATATATATAATTAAGGTAACTGGTTTTCATCTAACTTTAATTGTCTATGAGACACATGTTATATTCAACCCATTATTCTATCTGCTGTATATAATTTCAATGAATTTATTTTATTATTATTACCCATAAAATTTTATTTATTTAAATCTCAATTTTATGATCTCTCATTAATGTTTTTTATGGTTCAAATGTTACAAAAGAAATAAGTGAGTTTTGTAAAAAAATTTCTTCATAGAGACATATGTTTTGATGTAAACATACCTACATATATGATGAATTTTTGTAGTCCCTTTTAATTGTCATATAATGAAATTATTTATTATCATGATATTTTATGATTCATTTAATGTTATTAATTCATGTTTATTATGATCTAATGTTACAAAAATAGAAATCAGTTCATGATACAATCACTTATATGGATTTTTTATTTGTATACTTATAATGATAAAATAATAAAAAAAAATATCACTAGAATCATAAAAAATTTATTTTAAAATCATTATATATTGAGAATAAATTTTTTACCTTATTTTTATTCTCCAAATGTACTTAATAATTTTATCAAATTTCTTTTAAGAAAACCGAATTTATTTTTATATTATTTTTAAAAACTTCTTTCTTACAAATCCATTTTTTATAATAATTTTCTAAAGAAATTAAAGCATTATCAAATTTCTTTGTGAAACAAATTCTTATAAATGTTTTACATATTAAAAAATTATTTAGAAGAGAATCCCCATTTTTTTAAACATGGCTCATTTTCCTTCTATAGAATCCATGAATGTTTTTTTTAATTTACCCAACATGAATAAAAATTTCCACCAGAATGGAAATTTTTTTCAATAAATATTATTCTATAATATTAAATGATTATTTTTAGTGAAATTTAATTTTAATTTTTTTTTTATTGAAAATGTTTTTTTCAAAGTGAAAAGTTTTTTTTTCGTAAGAAATGTTATAAATTATAATTAATGATTTATTCATATTATTATAATTTTATTATCAATGAAATGGATATACATTTTATTTATAAATATTATATTTTTAAAAATTGATTTTATAATATTAAACACTATTTTCATCAATAAATGTTCAATGTGATATTTAAATATATTTTCCAAAAAAACATGACATCCTTTTATGTTACTAATATTGTATTTGTGATATGAACCAAGGATATCATTCTTATTATTTTGAAAAATGGTTTTTTCTTATGATGAAAATATGATTATGCATATCATTTATATTACATGGTATATTCCATGTTTTTTATGAATCTCAATTATTTATCCATAAGTTATGTTATGATGAAAGAATGAAATAATTTTGGAAACTGTTTTTCTACAGGTTATTCTACGATGAAATTTTTATGAAACCCATTTAATTTCATGTTTTATGATATGATGAATGTTTTATGATCATGTGGAATAAAAAATTATGGATTATTTTATGGGTGGGACTAATATATATTTCTAATAAATAGGGTAAAAATTAATATTTTATGACCATAGAAGGTACATAGGGGATTATCCCCAGAAGAAAAAATTTGTACATGGCAGGTTATCCCTAGCCTTAAGTAGGTACATAGGTGGTCAGACGCAACCTAACATGTTATTATTTTATTAGTGGTAAGCCTGGACACAATGTTGTCTATACTTATGTGTTTATCCAAAATCTATTTCTTATTATAATGTTATTCTCTCATGGATCTTGTTCAATGATTCTATTATGATTTCTGTCTTTTGAAGGATGATGATTTATTAAATGAATAATGTTTATGATCTACGATATGAATGGTATGTTTAACCAATATTATTATAATTTTTCTAATTCAGTATGAAAATGATATATTTATATCTCTATTGTTTTATCTTTCTCTGAATTCATGCTAACCCCTTCTTAGGTTTCGTTTCCTTGTGATATGAATAGTTGTATTATGTTTGGTATGTCAAAGAATGATGCACGTTTTGAAAAATATAGTGGGATATTAAATACCTCATGTATATAGTAGTTGTTTATATTTAAATGATGATTGATTGACTGGACCTAAATGATTATTTAAAGGATCATTATATTTATAGTGAATCTTTTCTATAATTATGTAAAAACTAGGTATGAAGAATTTGAGACTATACACTCTATCTCTATTATATCTAGTTATATATTAGTATTTTATTATTCTTGTTGGTGTATATATATTATTGGGTGTCAATGAAAGTGGTATATATTAAATATGGTTAGTTTATAATGAGTGATGGTTTTATAAGAGCAATTTTAGACCATATTATTAAACTTTATTCACTCTCTTATTTTCTACATCAAGATCTATCTCACATTGGCATAGTGAACTCTTAATGGAACATTGAATGGTTTCTATGGTAGTAGAATATTAAAAAAAATTATTTTATTGTTAATGGTGGATTGAGAATAAAAGGTTTATTATGATAGGAATTATATTTTGGGATAATTGATATCCTTGATTAATGATAATTTTCAAAAAATTATAATTGTGTATAATATTCGATCCAAAGGCTCTAAAGGTATTTGTTGATGGGATTTTTTATTTAAATTTTTTATTATTTTAATGGGTAATTAATCTATAAGGAATAAATTTAATCAATTTCAGTATTAAGTGGACTATGCCATAATTTCTATAGTGTTTTTCAGTTTAAAATGTAAACATTTATCAATATCATAATAAACTACATTTATTTTGGAAGATATTAAAAAATCACGTTCTAATTCCAAGGTATGTCATAGTAGAGTTTAGTTTGTAAAGAGAAATAAGGGATACAAACCCCAACTATCTTTGGGGTGAAGAACCCCTATCAAAAAACACAATACTTGTGAAACCACTATAATTCATGATATATTTTTAATATAAACTCTTTGATACCTTACAATATACACAACCCTGAGTCTAAATGAACCATAATATAATATAAATTTTTAACGCAACCTTTCAATTGGTGGTTATGAATATGACTAATAGATTTTTAATTTTATATTGCGTATTGTTTTATAAATAAATTCACAGGTTATCATTCAATCAGAAATAAAAATAAAAAACAATTGAATATATAAGAATTGTTCTTCTCCAAAATAAAATTTATACACATATTGTGTTTTTATCTTAATAAATTAATTTTTTTTATGTTTGAAAAATTATAATAAAATTTATATATTATATATTCAATTAATTATTTATCATTAATATTATTTTTTTTCTTAGAATTAGTTAAGAATAATAATAGTTTTATGTTTATAAATAATATATTTCATAAAAACTGTATCGTAACATTTTTGACACTTTTTTTAATTTTTTAAAATTTAGAAAATTAATATTAATAAATACTATTATTTTTATAATTCAGCATGATAGAATTATATTTGAAGTAATTTATGAAATTTTTTATAATGATTAATTTTTTAATGAATTATGAAAAATACGTATTTTATTAAAACATGCATCTTCATTTAAATAATTATCTAAGTTCCATTCTATTTTAAATGATTTTTAATGTAAAAATATTTCAATTATTATATTATTAATAAAATTTATTTCATTAGAATCAATTATATGATAATATTTTATGCATAAAGATTTTAAATTTATAAAAAAAATGAAAATGCATTTTTATTTCACTTGAAAGTTTATAATTATATTAAATTCAACCAATCAAGAGAATTTAATTTGGTAAAATGGATTATATAGTTGGAATTAGAAATATAAATATTTTTTATAAGGGAAACATATAATTTGTTCATAATTAATAGTGAATAAAGTAAAAATTATTTGACATGGTTGAGGTTAAAATCGGGTATTCAACGTTACATGTGTTAGTGTTAAAATAATTTTCCCAAATACATAGAAATTTTATTATAAATATTATATTTCATATTTATAATTATAATTTTAAAATTATTTGATAATGGACATTTATTTTTAGTTCTAATTAATAAATTATATAGTTAAATAAATAAAACTTTTTACCATGTTTATAACTAAATATATAACAATATAAACACGAAGGATAAAGAAAGAAAATAGTTTAACATGAATATTGTATGGTTTTTTTTGTGTTATGACTTTAATATCTCTCCACTCTATTGTTTTTCATATATGGGTACAATTTTTTTGAGGTTGACATTCCATTATTGAATATTTTTGGTAATTTAACAACTGTCACTCATCCTCACTTATAAAAATAACCTCCTCCCCTAAATACATCATAACTATTTAGCTAATAATTTAAATAAAAACCTACATAAATATGACCTCAGAATATTTAGAAATTTTATAGAGATTCTAGTTTTCAAAAAATAACATCCTTATGGTCGTTAATGAAGATCCAAATGAAGTTTATCTAATAAATGGTAATTCTCATTACTAAATTCATTCTTTTTATAATTTTTCACTTTATACCTTCATTATGAAATTAATAAATATAATATATTAACCAAAATATATGATATAAAATAAAAAAATTATTTTTATGGAATTTCCAATATCTATACAAACTTCTATTAAATGGGAAATGAAACCATTGATTGTCTGTATAGAGGTCTACCACCACTCGAACCGATATAATTATTTTTCCATAATACGCTATCATGGATGGATATTGTGATAGATTTATTATATATATATTTATATAATATTTATGATATAATGACACTTCATAAATAATATTATAATTTCAATCTTTTTTACATTCCACTTATTGGGTGATGATAACGACGCTCATGTGTACCTGTGGAATACCACCTCCAGGAAGCAATGTAACTCATTTGTCATTTCTATTTTACATTTATGGTAATATAGATATATCTATTGAAAATATATGATTTATATGATTTATTAATTATTAATAATATTTATTATTTATTAATTTTTATTCATTCCATATCGAAAATAATAAAAACAAAATTGATTCATACGTACGACATATCATCTCCAAGAACAATGTAACTTGTTTTTTATATCTAACCTGTCTGTAATTTTAAAATTATTAATATTATTATTATAAATGATATTTATAACATTATTAAAAAATCTTAAATTATGTTTCTATGGTATATGTACAAATTCAAAAACTACCAAACGAAAACTTACATGAAAAATGAACCATTTATTACCAAGAATAGTGAATAACAATGATTTGTTATCAAATGGGAGATAAAATATTATAAGAAAAACATATATACTCTGATACACATGATTAAGTTTCAATAAAAAATTCATAATGAATCTAAATTTATTATAAATTGTTTTGACACATACTATGGAACTTGATCATCTAATAAGAGATATTATCCCAATTTCTTTTCAATGAGGTATATTTTAATATTATTCACCAATTTAATTTATATGGTTTATAAACATAATATTTTTCTTGTTATATTATGAATAATTATAAAATTATTTAATTTTATGTTTCAATTAATATTATTTCATCCATGGTGATTTTACGTAAAATCTTCCATGTTGTAAGGGGTTTTAAAACACAATTTATTTTTATTGGGTTATATTGTTCTTTCCTTCTACTTAATATTTTATAACTATGAACTAATTTTTTTATTTTATGTTTTATTTTTCACTTTTTTATTTATACATTCATTTTATACTCATAATCACCTAATTTTTTAACTCTCACATAAATGGTATTCTATTTATAAGAGATTTTGTCACAATATCCTTACCATTGAGACAAATTTTGTATAATGACCGATTTTTTTAGGGTTACATTCTTCCACTTTCAAATGATATATAATTAATATATTTATATTAATGGTATTTAATGATTCATTTGAATTAATTCATTTTATAGGGGTTATGAATCAAAATATTCCAATGTAGAAATGATTTACAGTTCAATAACCATTCTATCATGATTTATTTTCTTGAATTCCCATTTAATGAATTTTTTATCATTGTATAATACTCTCCACTCATTTTTTCTCTAGAATTAATTATTAAATTTTTATGCAGTTGTACAATTTTCCAATCACTAGTGTGTAATATTATTTATATTTTTTCTAACAAATTCCCACATAATTTCCCTTCTTTATTGAAATTTATTTTATTTCTATATCTATAATTTAATAAAAAGTTATTATATAATATCATTAATATTTTGAAATTATTAATTATTGAACTTTGTTGACATGAATTTTCAAAAAATTTCTTAAAATGAATCATTAATAAATTATGTAACCTATTTATTTTTCAACTTTCTACCAAAAATATTGTAGGAATATTTGTTTTCACACACTTATCATTAATGATATATACATGTTTTTATGATATAATAAGCTTGGAATATTACATTACATGTCTACAAGATTCTTTTTAAAGAAATTCATTTTAAAATTAATTTGAAAACTATTTTTATAAGGTATTTTTTCATGTTAAAGTGTTAACTTCATAAAGAATGTTTTAATTACCAGATTATTAAATTTCTACGTATAAATAAGGAAAAAATGTTTTTTCACATAATGTAATAGAAATTTTTTTAATGATAGAATCCTTATTATTTCTCATCATGGATTTTGAGGTTTTTTATGATGGAATGTACTAAAATTAACATTCTTGATTAATTGTTTAGTCAATAAAATTCCCTTGAAACATTCACAATATTTTGGTCATTGGATATTATGTTTTTCTTCAATGATTAATTTTTTTTCATGTATATGTTTATTTATTAAACTATATATTATTTATAAATATAATGTTTTACTTTTAATGTTATTTTACTAACTATGAAATATTAATATTTCTTCTTCATTATTCAAGCTAATAATTTCTTGATATGGAATATTATTTTCAAATTTATCTGATCATTCATTATATATTGTATGTTTTCGACATGTAGTTATGGGTGTGGTCCAATTATAGATATCACCTCGATTCATTTAAGATATCATGATACAAATCAATAAGATAGTATTAATATTGTTTTTGGATTTTACATATACATTAATTAAACTATATTTGTTCAATGAATTAATGGTGTTGATAAAATTATGCTTGAGATCATGATGTCCAATATTAGGCAATTTCTTTATTTAGATTTTCTTTATCGATATCCATGAGATTAATTCATTGATATCATCCATGGATGCATTTTTATATCATGTTAAAAATTAAATGTAATGTGTTGTCAGTTATTTGACTTTCAATATTGATTATGCATTATTGATTCACTATATTACACTGAAAATTACCCTCACTGAGAATCTAAGGTCAACCTTGTTTTGTTTATGTTTCGCATTATATGAAGAAGAACTATTTAAATTAAATCATGTATACTGTGTATTTAATTTCACGTTATTAAAATTTATTCTTTCAAAAGTAATGAGATGATCATTTATTTCACTATTTCACCATGACTAATAATCTATATGAACTATTAGGATGTGATAACATATAAATTATTAAAATGAAATAATATTTTCACTAGGTTTGGGATATAAGATTTAATGTCTTAAATTTTTTTATTAAATTATTTTTAGTTGAATACATTAGAACTAGTGTTAAGAAATCATTAAATGGGGAATATATCCCTATGAATGACATTGATGATAAGTGTAAGTAAATAAAAAATCCAAATGTTTCAGTAAAGTATAGATTATATTGTTTTTCAAGAAATAAATCCATATCTAGATACTATAAGTGAACAAGGATTCTGAGCAGTTCTATCTCAGGGTAATAACTAAAAAAGGGAACCTTTTCCTTTATAATTATTTATGCCTTTTATATGATGAAAATACTTGATACAATAATTTTTTGAGACTCTAATGGGATATTATTCATTAATTAAATTTTTATTTATGAACCATCCAAAGGGATTTTTATAGATGATGATAAAATAACCATAGTTTAATATAATATGTCTTAGATTAAAAATAAGGCATCAATATTTTTATTTCTTATAAATTATTATATGGTTCTTTTCTATTTTTATTATTTCTCACACTATGTTGTTTGATTTTAGTTAATGTCTAGAACCTTGAGGTATTGTGTTATCATTGTATATAAAGGAAAATGTTGTGCGTATTAGAAACCAAATTAGTTGATGATTGGATTGAATTATATCATGAATATAAAAAACTATTTATCATGATTTAAGAATAATATCAAACACATTAACAAACTCTCAGCCCCATCAATAAAGTGGTGAATGGATTTAACATAGAGATTAAGAGTTGGATATCAATGAGAAAATAAGTAAAATAACTATTTATATTGGGAATTTATAAATAATAACATAGTATAATGTCCTTGAGGAATAGGGTACTCATTAATGTGTGCAAAAGAAGGGAATAAAGAAATAAAATTCTAAGGAAATATAACAATGTATGGTGGAAGGAAATAAATTTAATCCTAGGGATAAATTTATATTTAATTTTCATTAAATTTGTGAAATTGGGATTTTAATTATTCAATTTCGTAATCTAAAGGTCCCCTCATTGAGTAATGAATGCTTTATGTTATTCCAATTGTTAATTTAGAATGATTTAATTCTTTATTTTTTAAGATTCCATAATTATATATTAAAATTTTCAAAACAATGATATTCTTCTTAAAATAATCATGAAACATATAAGGATTGTTTTTAAAATATTTTTCATTATATATTTACAAGAATATGAAGATTATATATTATAATATTGGATAGTGATGAATTGGTATTATGATCTTTTTATAGATAATATAATTAAGGCAATGATAACCATTATTAAATTCACATTGTTGAGTCAATGGAAATTATTTGGGATATATTATTTATTGACACTGATGAAGTAAATTGGATAGTATTGATGGACTTGGATCTAATTAGTGGTTTATAATATCTTTTATGGATTTTCTATATTTTTTTGGATTTAAGGAATATATTATATAATCTGTGATTTATTTTTTAGAATAAAGTGGGAGTCAATTTTTAGAAACATATATTTCTTCATATAATATTTTCTTTATAGTTATGGATTTTATGATGTGATCATTATTTTAAGTTTTACCATAATATCAATGACTTATACTTTACTTTTTTGAGTTTAAGTGATGGTATTTGTAGGTGATTAATGAAATTTTGTGAGAAATTTTAATGCGTTGAGGTATATATGTCCCTTTAGTTCAATATGAGTTATTATCTTGAGAATAATTACATTTTAATTAGTTTAAATTTTATGAAAACATTTATATTCAATATGATTATATATGTTAATGTATTGATAGTTAATTTTGATATATGAATTTGGGGTAAAATAGTTGGATAAGAATACTTAGAGGTCAAAAAATTATTAGATGATTAATTTTATTTTGATGATGTTCATCATATTTTTTTAAATTTATTATAATTATATGAATATTATTTTAAAAAATGTATGGCTTTATTTTCATGTGACAACATGTCATATCCAGAATGGTTGTGCGACATGAACCCAAAACTAATGAGAAACAATTGTGTGGATCCTTTCACTAGCATACATGTTTTACTAGTTAATATGATTTTGTCTTTACATTAATGATTCGATGTATAAATATATTTGGAATGTATTATGATGAAATTTGGGTGTTACAATCATGGTTTTATATATTAAAATATTATATTATATAACATGTTCTGAATATATTTTTTGGTAAATATTTGAAGACATATAAAAATACTTTTGACTCTTTTATAGATCTCATGATCCATTAATATTTAATTATATATATTTAAGAATAAAAAATTCATCATTGATATTTATTTCTTAGAGTATGTAATATTGTGAAAATTGATCATCATATAACCATATGATGAAATTATTCTTATAAAATAAATAGATATGTTGTATGTATATTTTATGGTGTTTGTTATTTTGATAGTAAAAATTATCATTCAACTTTAGAAAAATTATATTTCAATAAAATGTTGTAATTTTTTTTATTTTCAACGAATCAATGGTATTTTCACCCCTCATGGAATTATTGTTTTTGGTTGTAAAATATCTCCTGATTATTAAATTATATATGATTATTTATCTCTATCACACTCCATAAATATTTAGGAATTAAAATTTTCTTCCATGTCATATTTTCACAACCCATTAATTCTATACTATTTATAAACATTATTTACAGTTATTCTTGATTCCCTTCGTATTTCCATTTTCATATTTTTAAGAAGAATTTTTTTAAGCACGTTTTGATGTTTGTTTTCCAAAAAACATTAAAAGGTCATTCCCTTGGTTTCCAAGATCATGGTAATATATTTTGGATACAACTTATTGATGGTGGGAAAATTTAAATCCTCCTAGTTTTCATGATATATTTTAAATTTAATCTATTCTATATCTTGTGATAAACGAGACATCATGCCTAAATATGTTGTAACATAGTATATTAATATAACGTAGATATTAATTTGAAACTGATTAACATGACCATAAAATTATTAAAATTATATTTATACACATTTATTGGATAATTTATTGGTTATAAATTGATAAAAAATAAAAAATTAATATAATTTAAGGTAAAAGTGTTGTATTTATGAAAATTATCTTTTTTTGTAAAATATTATTATTTTCATAATTATATAAAATTGAACACTATTGATGAATGATTTTGATGAAATTTATTTACTATATATTTTGCCAAATGTTTCATCATTCATCAAAAAAATTTATAATAAATTGATAATAATAAAAGTAGTTTGATGCATAAATACAATATTTTTAAAAGTAGTTTCATAATGTTTTTCATTGTTTTTTATAAATAATTTCATCCAATTTAGAAAAATTCATTAGATTAATTAAACATGATTTTTAAATTAATATATTATAATTACCTTAGAGTTAGTTTTTTATTATTGTTATATGATAATTTGTCGAAAAATGGGAAAATGATTTTTATAAAAAAATTTCATTTCCTTTAATGAATTTACAACGAACTATTTTGATTTAATTGATCATAAATATAAATTTTGTATAATTTTATTTCAATACATTAAATATATTAAAATGGAGTAAATTATATAATGAATTTTCATATAAACATATTTTATAATTAAGAAACATTTCTATAAAGGAATGTATTTTAATCATGATTGAAGGATTAATTTTAAATTAAAATTTTCAAATTCTATGAATATGGTTTTATAAAAATTATTTTGTATTTTAAATCATCATAACAAATATTTGATAAAAATTTCAATGATTTTTTTCATAATGATTAATAATGATAATAAAAATTCATTATAATTGATAATGATAAAATACGGTATTGCACATTACATGCACCTAATTTGAAATTAATTATCCAGAAAGATAGAAATATTTTGAAAATATTTAGCTAATATTTAGAAATAGTGTGTAAAAAGAATCTAATAAATATCATTTATTTTTATTCTTAAAGGATAAATTACCATCATAAATAAAAAATCATGTTACCTTGGTGAACACTAAAACTTAAAATGCAAGTAAAATTAGAGGATAAGTGAATTAAATGATTAAAAAATGATTAATATATTATAATGGTGATTAATATATAACATAAATTACCTATATTCTATTATATATTAATTTTGGAGGAACATAGGTGGATATTAACATTCCATTATGGAATAGTATTGGGTATTTATGAATATATCATCCCTCCTCAATTATAAAAGGGCAGCTCCTCCCCTAAATTAATCAAACCTATTAAGTAATTTATCTCAAACAAACATTATCATATAATATCCCCCATAAAATTATTAAATACATTAAGATTATTTACATGCTAAAATACTATTCCTTGAATTTTTAATAAGATATATAGAAGAGGTTTTCCTATGCGAGGGTAATTGTGTTCACTAATCATTTTATTTTTACACCCTATTTTAATACATTAATTCATGTAATAATAATTCAAATATAATAACACCAATATCTTTAATATAGTGCTATGTTGAATTTTTAATTTTCGTAACCTATATTCCTCTACTCTTCCTTCAAAAGGGAAATGGTACTATGAATTATGTTTACATCAGCTACTACCTCGAAAACTGTTGTAAATATTTTTCCATCACCATCTCTCATGGATGGATATAAATACTGATAACATATATATATATATATATATATATATTAAATGAAATAATTACAATTTCAGGAATGTAATTTCACATCTTCCATCTTAGCTTCCAATCTTTTGGAAGATTATAACATCTCTTGTACGTCGGCATTGACTACCCCCTCCACAAAGCAATGTGATTAATTATTATTGTTTTCTGATTAATTTGATTGTATTAAGTATGGATTCGATGAAAAAATATTTTTTATATTATATAATAGTTGTTTTTAAATGGTAATTATTATATATATTTCATTGAATCCGTCCATAAAAATAATGGAAACAATAATCAGGTGTATGTATAGCCTACCGTCTCAATGCACAGTGTCAGTTATTTTATTTTATCTAACAACTATATAATATAAATAAGTACATATAAAATGAAAATATATTATATTTATATCATAATGGACATTATTTAGATAATGGAACTGTGATTAAGGTACGAGGACAAAAACTACCATACCATAACATATACAAAAATCAAGGTACTTATTACTGAAAATAATGGTTTTAACAAATAATTGGAAATAAACAAGTGATAAAATAAAATTATTAAATCATATAAGGTGTGATTAAAATTATTATGGTTTTATAATATTTTTATAATAAATATATGTTCATTATATATTATTTCCGAACACATGTGAAGGAATTCAAGCCTAGGATAATGGATTTTATATCAATTTCTTATCATTGATGCATATTTTAATGTTATGGATCAATTTCATTTATATAACTTATAAAGATACTATTTTTAATATTATATATTTAATACAATATACATCACATTATTTTATGGTTCTATTCAAATTATTTCATCCATAGGGATTTGAGCTAAAACATTCCAAGAATTAATGGGTTTCCTTACTCAATTTCTTTTCATTGAGTTATGTTAATTCTTCATTATCATTGATATTATACTATTATGTGTGTAATGAATTATTATTATTTTTATATTGAATTTAAAATTATTATTTGTATTTAAATTTTTTACACATAATCAATTCATGTATTTATTCTCACTATAATGATTTGATATTTTAAGGAGATTTTCAATCAATTTCATCATTATTCAATCCTATATTGTATTATAGACATATTTAATTATATAGAGTTTATATAGAATAAATTATATATCTTATATCAAAGTTATATTTATATTTATATTATTTAATCTTTCAATGGAATTTATTCCTTTCATGGTGGTAAAAATTTATAATTTACTAAAGTGCTGAGTATTTATTATTTAATCTAAAGATAATCAGGATTGTTTGTAGTTGAATTTATATTAAAAAAATCCCTTTTTTAATCTAAATTAAAACTATTTATTTTAATCTCATGTGGCAAATCATGAAATTTTCATGTAATTTTACCACTTCCCTCACTTTGGTACATAAAATGATTGATAATGTTTTTAAGAAAATCGAACATTATTTCTGTTTTTTGTAGAAAAATACTTTTTCCCTCATATAAATTTTCATTAATGAAATTTCAAGAATATTATTAATATCCTGGAATGATTTATTATAGAAATTTTGGACTTTTTATATTTACAAGATATTTTAAAATGAATCTTTTAATCAGTTCTTGAACAACATAATTTGAACATTTTAATGAAAATTTGAACTAAATATTTTTTTACCATACTCAATAGATATTGAATATACCCTCTTTTATGACCAATAATTCCTTGAACCTCCATTTTCAATTTCAATATTTTCTGTTAAATTAATATGTTGTTCCTAATATTGATAATGTTTCTTTAAAAGGAGTTAATTATAAATTAAAATGTGTATTTTCCACAATAATGTATTGATGATTTTTAATAGTATTTATATTCATCAATGACATAAAGCCTTTTATTTATTTATACTAAAATTTGTATATATCATAATTATATAATGCTTATTATTTATTTCTATTTTATTGATCCATTGGACCAAGAACATTATTGACAATCACATTCCTGATTAATTTTTAGTTAGAAAAATTTCCTTGAAACAATCACTTTCTTATTATCACTAAAAATTACGTTTCCATTAAATATCCTTATAATTTATAATATATGTTCTTATTTATTGAATTTTAAATCACACATATATATGGTTTTTAATTTGAATGTTATGTCATTAACTATAGAAAATTTGATATTTCTTATTCATTATTTAATACGAGTATTAACTGTTAATGAATATTTTTTATAAATTGAATTTTTCAAAAAATGTATGTTGAATGTATTGGACATGTAGTGATAGTTATAAAATAGTTATAGAAATATCCTCAATTTATTGATAGGTGTCATGAGAAATACAGTCATCTATAATTAAATTGTTTGTTTATATATAGAAAACCATCAATTAAACTATTTTGGTGGATGGTCCAGACATTATAGATTTTTGGATGGTTGAGATCATGAAGTCCAATATTATGAATTTAAATTATTGAGAATATAATTATTATAAATGTTATTATTTCATTAATATTATTTATGGATGAATTTCATGATCATTTAATAGATAAATTGACATGTTTTTTTAGTTTTATTTCTATTTTATTGAGTATACCTTATTAACTCAACATATATTATATTTTATGTTACTATTATTAATCATCTAAGATCACTATTATTACATCCTTTACCATGGTATTTGAAGAATGAAACTTTAAATGAGTTTATGGACGCATTATAGTTACATTCACAACGTTTTAATTTATATTTTCAAATGTGATGTGTGACTAAAGTATGCATTTTGTTTAACAAGACATATAAACTATTCAGTATTTTGGTGTGTGGATTCTTATATTTTAGTCCAATTTAATCACATCACCATATATTATGGAATACTAGAGTCAAGTTCTTTAAAAAGCATTGTTGTAGTGATAATTAGGTTAGAAAATGAGTTGAGAACCCATTGTGTGTCTCCTCTAAACAAGGAGAGGAATATGATGCTTTGAAACATAGTGGAGAAGTAATTTTTATAGAGAGACACAAACCAACCATGATTGGTATTTATATATAGTATTCAAAATTAGGATGATTCCTTATATCGATTAATGAAGTAGCCCTAACAGAAAAAAAATTATCATTGTGGGATTCATATGATACAAGTTACATGAAATGTTAGGTAACCAAGATATAAAATACATGTAATTATTAGTTTAATGTAGGAATTAAAGGATATCCTAATAAATTCCTTATTATGTGAGGGTCTGGTTTCTAGTATGATTAAGGTTAGAGGTTTTTGGGATCTATGATATGTCACATTATGGAGATGTTAACTATATATCAATTTTGAAAAAATCAATACCAAATTTAGATTGGAAAAAAGGATAATATAAGTGATGTATAATTTAATACATTGAAATTAGTGAATTGAAGGATTACAAAAAGTGGGTATTCAACTTACACGACATTTTATACAAATAATCTTATAAATAATGGGGAATATTAATGAGGTTCTATGGAATCTTTAATGATAACTCAATGAAGGTAAAAATAATTTGAACAACAAAAATTCAATAATCAAACAATTATATATTTCATATTTATCATGGGATAAATAAAAACATATAAAGTTTATAAAAACTATATGATACTATAAATAATATCACCATTATGAAAATAGAAGCATATTCAAAATAAAAAAAATATAGGGTTGTTATTAAAATTGGTTTGAGAACCTAGGGGAATATATTTCAAAATGGGGAAGAATGTGCATTTTTTTTAAAATGAGACAATAAGAAAAAAAATATTGGAATAGAGGAAATGGGAACATTGGAAAAAATAACATGAAAAATCCAATCCCTAAAAATGTAGTGATGAATATACCCATATTAAAATAGGAAATAAAAATTGTTTGTAAAACATACTTAAAGGGTTAAAATTGAACAAAAATGATAAGGGGAGTTATATTAAAACATCAATTCCCATTGAACTGATTCACTTTAAATTATTCAGTCATACTAAGTAAAAAAATAGAGAAATATATTCGACAATTTTCATAAATTATTTCCCAATAATTTTTTTCATCACGTTCATGTCACAAAAATCATAGTATATTGAAATACTCAAGAGTTTCAAAATAAATAAATAGAATAAAATATGCTTGTACTTGAATATATTGGGATTTGATAATGGGAAAAAATATTCCAACCATCATATTTTTAGTTAAAATTATAATTCCCCATTAATTTTTAACGTAAAACAACATTATAGGGTTGAGTGGAACCCACACAGATGAAAAATTATACTCAATCATAAATAATATGTCATTAAAATACAAATTTAAATTTTTTGAATCATTTATTTTATACAGGTTCTAAATGGTTTGAAATTTTTTCAAATACAACACCTCAACAATGATATCCGAAAATAATGTATCTTTCTTTTCTCATGAAAAAATTAACTCCCCTATAATAATTTTCATCACATTTAAACCATGAATAAATATGTGTTTGTGAGCATCAATAAATCATGATTGATTAATTATTGAAACAAATCAATTAATTCTAGTCAAAATCCTATCATATGATTTTATTTGGCACTGAAAAATAATTAATGTAACTTTAAATATTCCATTTAAATTAAATAGTACAATTTCATCCTTCCTGTCCCCATCCCCCCTAAGTTAATTTAATATCGGGGGTGTTGTTGTTGATAATATTATAAACAAAAATCTATATAGTACAGTGTTCCTTTATAATAGCAATTTTTTCGGCATTATTTTTGGTGGAATCAATTTTTTTTACACATCAATAATTTTTAAATATACTTTGTTTGAATGTGAAAACAATATGTAACACCAAGAATAACTGAACCACAAAATATTATTCCTAATATATAATAGTTATTAAATAACTATAAAATTATAAATTATAAGTAGTATTAAGTTAATCTTTAAATATTTAAATAATTTATGTACTCAAAAAAAATTCAACTATTAATTCTTTTGAAATATATATTTAATTTTTATTATAAATAAATTATGCTTTAGAAATACATTTTATTGAAAAGTATTTTTTTGGGAGAAAACATTATGATTAATTTATAGAAATTTTATACATTTTATTTCACAAAAATAGTGTCATTTGCAAAATTTTCATATCATTATTATCTTATCGTTATATTTGTTAAATTTTTTTAAAGATTTATATTCACGTTAATAGTTAAAAATACTGATTCCTATTGATAACTACATTTTTGGTTCAAATATTTTCTATAAAAAATTTATTTTATAATATATTATATGTAATATTAGTTTAATTTTATTATTAATTAACAAATTTGGTTCAAGATAATGAAAATTTTAATTGATACGGGGATAAAGATTATTATATAAAAATTAAAATTTTAGGAAAAACTTATTTTTCTGAAAAGTTTTTTTCATCATGTTTTGTGAACTTATATTAAAATTAATTTAATCCATCTGTAATTTTTTTTTGTAAAATGGATTCCATATTTGGAATCAAGAGGCTCAAATTTTCTAATTAAGTACCTTTATTTCTTAGGCATTATTTATATATAGTGTAGTAAAATTTATCAAATAAGTAAAGAATAAACCACATTATCAAGGATAAAAATAACTTATAAGGTGAAAATTTCTTAATTTTTATTAATTTTTATTAAGTATAATTCTTCCATAATAAACTTATATTAAAAATGGACTGATTTATCGAACATGTTTCTATTAAAATGCCTTTTTATATTTGAATCCAAGAAATATAAAAAATATCACTCTCATAGTTTTTAATATATATTATGTTTCCCCATATGGATGATATGGATATTAATGAAAATATATATATTTAGATTAATAAAATATTTTTCATTATAGAAATTTACTTATAAATTTTATAAATTATATAATTCTATTAAATTCTTTTTAATCACTAATAGAGTATTTGTTAAATTAATAAAAAAATAATTATTTTAAAAATATTGAAATTGATTTAAAATGAATTATATAGTATGATATTCGAATTATATAGATCTATATGTAGTTTTATTTTTGTTTTAAAGTATTATATTCAAATTACCATTTATTTAGATTAATGTAGTGTCAAATTAAAAGAATCGTGACAAAATTGAATTAAAAATATTTAATCAAAATACTATTTTATTAAATTATTTAAATTTCATAAAAATATTTTCTTCAACCATTTCATTGGAATGTTATATTAAAAATTTTCCATTTTTCATTTTTAGTCACTTGGTGATTTCCGATAACATTATTATCCCGATTTGATTAAAATATTGGTTATCACATTTAAGGTCATAGAGAATTAACCAAGGGCTAAATTAAAACGATTATGAATAAAATGGAATCAAAACATGTAATAGTTCCATTGAATTATTTTATTTAAACCCTATCAACCTTTTATAATTATTCAAAATCATTTGGAAGAATTTATATCAAGATTACTTTTATCATATTTTTATTTATATAAAAAATTCCAAAAGTGTCCCTCACATCATTCTAAATTAGGCACGCCTTCCATCAAATTTTTACACCATACTGAGTGATATAGATCATCCATACCACAAATATACCAATTATAAACATACTTATATATTTTCCTGAGTTTCTTTTAATTTTAAAGGACCTACTTTATCTTACATGTGGAGATATCTAGAGGACTTCTACTAAATAAGATGTAATAATATTCACAGATTCATTCAAGTTTATTTATTTTTATAATTCATCATTTTTTTGTTCACATAATAAAATAATTACTAAATAATAATTAATACACTGTTAAAATATTATAATTATTGTACAACCGTATTTCATCTCTTTTTCATCCTACAAAACATGAAAACATCGATCATTGATTTGAACAACATACCGTCTCGACAAAGTAATGTAATTCATTTTTCATTACAAATTTACATTGATGGTTTTAGGGATGTAAATAATTATAATTTACAATATGTATGAAATAAATATTATTTATTTTCAATTATATTATATATACAACCTTACCTTTCAGTCTGTTAGAAAATGATAATGTTACTCATGTGTACCATTGGACTACCTCCTCCACAAAGAGATGTGTTCCTTTTTTAATTTTTATTTTACATAGATAATAATAAGGATATATTTAATGAATATATTTTTTATATTTGATAAAATAATTAATCATTAAAGGATAATTATAATTTTTATCTTTTTTATTCCATCTGTTGAAAAGTTAAAACAATGTCCATGTGTATGCATGACCTACTATCTCTATTAAAGGTGTCATTAATTATTCTGTATCTTTATTTAATTGTTGTAAATAAATAATTAAATATTATATTATATTATATTTTTTCAAATAAAAATATTATAGACATTATCTAACCATAATAGATATACATGTTTCTGAAATAGTGAATCAAAATAATAATTCAGTGAACAGTCGAAATAATGATAATAATAAAATATTATTAACGAATGAGTGATGAAATATTTTAAATAAATCATATATGATATCATAATTATTAATATGGTTCCATTATGTAATTATAATAATTATTAGTCTATTATTCATGTTTTTCGTACCTACACGACATGTCAGACCTAGGGTAAGGGCTTTTCATGTCAATTTTACATCTATGATACATATTTCATATTAACTACTTATTTTTTTGGTAATTATATACTACCACATTGAGATATTATATCATGAATATATTTATCTTAATTCTATAAGATAATTTAATTTATTAGTATTTAATTTATAGGGCATAAAATTTTTATGTTACCATTGGGGTATGATTTTCCCATTTCATTTTTACTTTTATGAGTCATATTCTATATTCACAACAATTTATTATATGTTGTGTGTATATTTTACATTTAATATGTTGCATCATGAATCCATTTAACTCCATGGTTTTTTAGTTTCATTTATGATTATTTCTTTTATTGGGATTGAGATTCATAAATTACAAAGTGGTAAGGGTTTATTTCAGAATTTCCTCATTATTTGGGATTGATTATGTTTATTTAACCTTTTAGGGATTTATGTGATATCTATAAAATTTAGATAATTTATTTTCTTCTCATATTGTTCATAATGAAATATTCTTATAATATTACCATTTTCGTCTCTTTCGTAGAAAACTATATTTAGAAAACATATTTTTGAATATCAAAACGTATTTAACTCTATAGTAAAATACGATTTTTTAATCAAGTAAAATTTTTATAAAATTATTTTAATTTTTTTTTAAATTCTCAAAATGATTCGTTAAATAATTGTTCCCATGTTTCACTTTTTATAAAAAAAATTCAAATGAATGTTCATGTTGTTTCCCTAATTATTTATTTAGGTATTTTATAAAAAATATTATTGTATTCTTATTTGTAGAGTTTATGACATGTATAGAAATTATCTAAATCATGACCATTGGTATATTTGAATAATCCATTAATGTTTTAAAATTATATTTTAAAAGAAAAGCATTTTTCTAGTATTTTTCTTATTTCTCATTTTTTAAAGTGATAATTTTATTTTTATTAATAATTTTTTTTTGATATTTAATTTTATTTTTATTATTAAGTGAGATAAAATTATATATATATACATATTAAATAAAAAATATTTTAAAATGATACTAATCTTATTATTCATCGGGGTGGTTTATTTTCAGTTTGATATGTGTAATAATTGACATCATTTTCCATGAATAATTTTTTCTATCATTATCATTTCCTTGAAATAGTTCTATACTTGTGTTAATTCCACATTAACATTTTTTAAATATCTATATTATTTATATTTGATATTATTTAACCATTATTCATTTCGAAATTAGGTATTTTTCATTGAATGTTATATTATTGAGAGAGGAAATAATTTCTAATTTATATCCCATACTTAATATAGAAATTTATCAATAAGTAATATTGTTCCTGAATTAATAAGTTCATTAATAATATATGTAATGTATTAGAATTGTAGTTATGGGTGGGCCTAGTTAGAGTTAGACCCTCGATGAATCAGTGTCCTCATGAGATGAATCAGTTGGATAGCGATATTTTAATTGGATTATGTTATATACCTACCCATCAACTTTAACCCGTATTGTGAGAGGTCATTATGGTATAGCTATCCTGGTGTATGAGAACATGACTTCCAATAATTATGAATTTTATTTATTATTAATTTATTTTACATTAATTTCAAGAAAATTTCTCAAGAATATTATATCTAAATTAACATCATTCTCCTATAAATGGAATTTTTTTTCAATTATTATATTTTCCAAATTGATTATGCCTTATATAAACATAATATATTCTTTATTGATTAAATGAAATGTGTGTTAGTTATTTATCATCCCATATTTATTATTCGTTATTAATTATTCTTTTTTCATTCATTCTATCATTGTTTTTCTGAAACCCCTAATAAGAATTAGAGCTCACCTTTTTATTTTTTTCTTTTCCCATGGATCTGAATATTGATATTATGAATAATATCAAGATGAAATAATATTTTAATCTTATTTATTTTATATTTTTCAGGATGATTATGGAAAAATGAATTCATATAGTTATAAAATACTACAAAACTATTTGTCCCATTGATATGTTATTCACAGTATCCATTTTCAATAAAATAACTTAACCAAAAACATTAGGCTATTAGAGTTTGGTTCATTACATTATTAACATGGAATATTTGATATCACCTCAAAATATTTTACTATAGGCTACAGATAAATATTATTGTATATGTTTTAGTTTTAATATTTAACTTCCTCATACTATGGTTCATTTTATTTTTATATTTGTACTAAGACTCCCTCAACTATGTTTGTAGTGTTTCTTGTGCTGTTAGTAGTAATAAGAAAATATTCCTGAACATTTTTCTTTATACCATTAATATTATAGATCTATGACATCTTTTGTATATACATGTTGATATCCTACTTCTTCATTGGATATTATTTAAATTTTATAAAGGAATTTAGTAAGAAACATTCACCATATTTCCATAGTTGTTGATATAGAGGACATTAATGTTAGAAGGTTAGTGTAATCATGTTTTCCTATAGTTTTCATCTCTTTATTAAGTGGTTATCTCCCTAAATCAAATAATCTTTTTATTTAATTATTTAATTCTATTTGAAAAAACATAAAAAATTTATTTTCATTTCATAGTATGAAAGGTTTGTAAATCTATATTATCCTGTAATGGGTCTTTAGTTGTACTAAAATATACCTCTCCACATTGGTATACTTTCATTATATCTGGTTTAACATCAATAAATGTTTTCCTCTTCTACTTTTATTTATTATTTTTTCATCCCTTAGATTCAAGAATTCCCATAGTTCTATCACCCACTAACCATCTATCAACTCAATTTAAACCAAAATAACATCCCTTATAATCTCAAAGAGATCCTATATGTAGACTTCATCTAGCATCTCATAGGTTAAAACAACATCGCTATATAAAAATAAAATTTCTATAATATATTATTTGTAATGTAATTCCATCAATAAAACCTATTTGTCATAAAATTACATAAATAATTGATTTCTATAGAGACCAACATCCCATATACAATTATTTGTGATATACCATTACAATTAATTATGTGCTGATACTATTTATGTCATAATTTTTTATTCACCATAGAAAATATTTTATTAAATTTTTTAGATACATTTTTATTAATTAGAAAATATTTTTTTTGATGGAGTCAAAATTTTCACAAAAAATTACATTCAATTGAATCTATACTCAATCAGAAAAAACTATGTTCTATAACAATTTTTTTTGGAATATGTATTCCCATAAAAATATCTAAAACATAAAAAAGAAACTTGAATATATGTATTTATACTATATTTTATTAATTTAGACTTATTGATTATAATTAATGCAAAATTATATTATTTTGGGAATAATTATACTATTTATATGGGTTTTTAACAATATACACTAAATTATAATATTTTGTAATAATAAATATTAACTTATGCTAATTTTTTTGAATTTATTGTAGTTTTAATTAATTTATAAGAATTTATATTAATTTATATTTTTTTTTCTACATTATAGTATGTCATAATTAATTAAACAAATTTGGAATTAATTAATAATAATTTTAAGTGTATATTTTAATATATATTAATTTTAACTTTTGTATAATAGTTTTTATTAATTCATAAAAATTTCAACCAATTTTAATTTAATTATACTATATGATTCTAATTTTTAAATAATTTTAAATAATTGTAATTATTTATTACTATTATTTTGAATATATATTAATTTTTTTATCTTATAGTAATATATATAAATTTCTTTAAATAAAAAAATTTATAGTTAGTAATCATAATTTATAATAATTCAAACTAGATTATTATAATGTTATTTAATTTATAAAAATTTAAATAATTATTCATTATTTAGTGTTTAATATCACTAGTTTTAAAAAATTAAAACAAAATTTATTATATAGAATTTTTTTGTATGATTTAACTAATTTTTAGTGAGTTATATTAAATTTTATTAATTTATACTAAATAGGATCACTTTCTATTTAATTATGTTAATGTATACAGAGTATTTAGGAATGAATAAGTATTTATAATAACATATATTAAATTCAATAAATTTATAAACAAGTATAAGGCTTTATATTAATTTATACTAATTTATTCTAAATTATAAAAATCTATTTGAAATTATAATTAATTTTAAAAAATTATAGTAATTTATAGAATGTTATATTAATTTATATTAACTTTTGCTAATTAAATATATTTTTTAATATATAGTAATATATAACATTTTATTATTATATTCAAAATTATAATAAATTATAATAATTTTTTATAATTGTTTTTTAAAATTAATATAAAATTGTAAAAAAAATTAGTACATTTTATTAAATTATACTAACTTATATTAATTTATACTAATCACACAAATCCATATAAATTAATATTAAATTATAATAATATTCATTGAATTTATACTAATTTAGAGTAATTCAGAGTAGTTAAGAGTAATTTATATTAAATTTTATAAAATTGTACAAAATTAGAGAATCAACAATCAATTAATAGTAAATTATACTAATTTATAGTAATTCATAATAATTTATTGTAATTTATAAATAGACTTGTTTTTATTGTTTTTAGTAAAAATTGTTCACTTATAATAATTTATAGTAATAAATATAGTTATAAATGGGAATAATTAATCACTATTATTGTTTTATTATAAAATATATAAATTTACTAATATAAATAAAAATTTAATAATTTATTAAATTTTTTATCTATTTTTATGAAAATATATTTATTTTTATATTTTAACAAATTTATAACAACTCATAATATTATTTAACAGTATTTATTAATGTATAGTAAATTATATCACTTTTTAATAACTATATTTATTTAGACTAATTGCCCTTTAATTTTCAATAATTTATAAAATTGATATGAATTTATACTAAATTATATCAATTTGAGGTTTTAATATAATGGAGTATAATAAAAAAAATTTAGTTTTTGTCAATTTATAGAAATATATATTGATTTATATTAATCTACACTAATTTCAATAAATTTATTTCAATTTATAGAGATTTCAATTAATTTATACCAATTCAAAATTATTTTTTAATAATTCAAACTAGATTAATATTATATTATATTAATTTATAAAAAATTATAGCATTTTGTATCAGAGTATATTTTATACACAAAATATAATGCATGGCTACTAAATAAAAATAACTAATAGGTAATATAAATAAATAATTGTTAAATAGAAAAAAAAAATATTGAACAATAAAAGAAATGTTTACAAAAATAGCCAAAAAATGGTACATTGTAGAAAGAATTATATATATATTTTTAAAATATACTGATTTGATGATCAAATATGAAACCAAGGTGTTTTTTAATAAAAATGTAAGGGTTATGAGTAAATCTTAGAGAGTTGGATGCACATATTTATAGTCATAACATGTTGAAGATAAGCCCATATATCAAGAAAATAAATAACTGCAAGGTAGGGATATGAATAAAGTCAACTATGACATAAATGACCCTCATTAATGGAACAAAACAAGAAATGATACATCAAAGATAATAAACTAATGAATTACATTCTTCAAACCTATTAGATTCTAAATAATATTCACAATAGTGTAAATTATTTTCAATTTAATTTTTGACAATAATAAAATTTGCTGACCTAATTCCCATGGCGGGATTGGGAGGTGAATAATATCTCTATGGTCTTAGATTCTTTGTAGGAATGAATTGAAATAATTCATCATCTATCATTTTGTCCTTGAATATATCATTCATAATTGATATTATAGATCAATGGTGATGTGGAATTACCCACAATGATATCTAATTATACCCCAATTTTATTCAATTTACATTTTATTTTCAACTACATTATAGTATGAAAAAGTGTAAGAGTGCGATCACAATCATCATTTTTAGGATGATAAGTAATATTCGCCTATTCATGAGGGCCATACAGAAAGGTGTCTCTTTGATCCTTCCTTTAAGGGGGTTTTCCTACATCAACCCCTGTTTTATCAACCATATCACCATCCACTAATGTGTTCTTTATTCTAGGTTCACCATAAGATAACATAAAATAATAACACCCATAAGTACCTAGAGTTTATCTCAAAGCACATTGGGTGGGATGTTCCCACACTATTACATTTTCCTCCAGCATCAATATTTATTAAAAGAATTTAAATGACCCCCTAATAGTATCCAAGAATCTAGTGCATTCCCCATTCTATACAATATTTCAAGAGTATTAATATTCCATTGTTTAGAACCCAATATTACATAAATGGAACCCATTATCCTTATAAATTTAGTAGTATGAGTATTCCAAAGAGTAACCTCTCTCAAATGGGAATCCTTCTGTCCAAACACAACCCAAGACTATACATGATCTTCGTCTTGAAAACCAACATGAGATACATCAGTAGCTTAAGGATATCCCGGTGGAACCTATCTCAAATTGACACCATTCTCTCCAAATTACACCAAAGAGTGTGAAGTCTGTCCCTCTTGGACACCCTCACTATATAAAATAGAATTATTATTCAAATGTAATAATCTATTCATCCTACAGTGTTCCCCATCATGAAAAAATAATCAAGAAAACATGAATGCGAAAACCTTCCGATAATTTTCCTTACAATGACATATGATCATAGAATCTGATCGTAATTGAGGAGCTTCCGGTAAATAATTCTTGGAGTTAACTCATCATCTTGTGTAGAAAAAATCACTTCCCCTATTACAAAAAAATTTATATTAACTTCAACTAATACCTTGGAAAATTTCCCAAATGTAGATTTTGATGATTCTCTATCCATTTTAATGGGAACACAAATTAATGAAGAAATTTAATATTGAATTATAGTATTCCACAATATCTAAGTTAATGAAAATATTTTAACTCAAAATTTAGCATAATTTTTTTTGTTTTCTAATGGGTTAATTTTGATTCCCAAATCCTAAATACAAAAACAAAACCGGTTTAATAGAAATGAGATCATTGAACTAGTCCATTTTATAATCTTCCATTATAGGGAAAGGAATATAAAAAAAATCCTTGACCTACATATATGCATCGCTAGTTTGATAAGTCCCAAATCAAGGATAAATGATGAAAAATATCATCAGGATTTCTTAGATTCGTGCCTTGGGGATGGAAACCCATTACAAAAATTTGAGTTTATACATTTTTATAAATGATCAGCGATCACATATTAACTCTGAAGGACTGTTTTCCATGGTTATTTTATATGGATTATTTATTTGGGATGAGTATTTAGAATTGGTATTTTATCCAACATAAAATCTCATGGCCAAAAAAATTATCACTCAATGAGAAGATATTTGTAGTGGGATGTTCAATCATAAATAAGACTACCAACATCTAATCGTAGATTGATCTATTTTAAATAATAATTTTTATGATGTAATCCATTGAAAATATTGAGTTCCCATTAAATAAATATTTTTCTTATTATTCCACGACCACATTCCTAAACTATTTTCAGGATGTCCCTACATTGATACTTGAAGATTCTCTCTGGTCTCCATTAGTCCATTAGAATCCATATTAAAATCATCAATGGGACTATTTGTATGGAATATATGATCAATTCTATAAAAAATGAAAACTATAATTCATGAAAAGAAATGTGGCGAATAAGTGAATAATGATTACATAAAGGATAAATTAGCAGCTATAGGGAGGGATGAGGGAAATATCCTACTTTTTTAATTGAATAACCCCTAATAGTGAAGATCATTCTTTTGGAAGAACATCTGCTCTCCCATTATTTAATTTTTCATTAAATGTTTATTTTTTGACAAAGACTATATTGTATGGAAAAATATAAATGATTCCTTCATACCCCTTTCAAAAAATGAATTTGGAGTTACAAAAAATCATGAATCTTACATTCCCATGGGGATAATCAATATGGTTGTCTCCTAATAGTAAAAATGAATTAAAATTATCAGACCAAGACTCAAATATCACTTTCTAAAACCTTTTATATATCTCTTATATATATCAATGTAAAGGTAATTAACTAGTGACTTATACAAATACAATTCATGCATATACACTATGTTTTAATGGTTGCATAATTATTTTTTTCTATGATAAAAACTCATGATATAGTACCAATCAATACTGATTAAGTATATTCTTTTCTTCATTAGAGGTCTATAAAAATGTAAAAAAATGAGGTTTCACTACTGTAATAATTTTTATAAATGTATCAATTTTCTGAAACCATGTTCAATTAAATTTTCTAGAAACATCGCTAAATAAAAATACACAATTATTGATTATTATATACATATCTATTTTGTGAAAAATCATTTAATGAGGTTTTTTTTTTGATATTTTGGTAAATTAACCTTGATAAAATTTCGATGGTCATAATAATTGATATTTAGAGACATCTAAATTGTTGAGTTTATATAGAAATATCTGTAAATGACTCCTCATTTACAAACATTTGTAGAAACATTAGTAAATTTGTCCTTAATGTTTTTTATTTGATGCTTATTAATTTTTAATAATAGTAATATATAATATAGCAACACCCCAGAACATTAACCCACAGTCCACCACTGTCCTATCTTACCCACCCCTCCACCAGAATTATATCCCTCATTCAATATGTGCTCCCACATTCCTCACCCTCTACCCAACCAAATTAAAATCCAATGCACCAGTTTACCTCACATTTTTCATCCATTCCAACCCTCCCCTCGTCCACCCCATCTAGTATGCACATTGTCCCATCTCATCCAACCCACCCCACCTCTACACCATCTCGTACAACCTCTAGTATGTGCTCTACTACCTAACATAATCCTCCTATGTTAGGCCTCACTCCCACACACCCATGTAGAATATAGGTCACACTAAGAGTCTATCCCAGCATCTCCAACATCATAACAAACAAGTCATCCAACTAATCTATTAGAATTTTAATTATATAAATATATTATGTAATATTTTTATATATATATAAATAGATTTCATATTTTTTAAAATTCACATATATATATGTATATTAATATATATATTAATATATAATATATATTTTTATATTTTAATATATGTCTACAAGTTATGTATATATATGTTAATGTTTCAAAGAGTACATAATATATATATATATATGTGATTTTATTTTATTCTTATTAATAATTTTATAAATATATGTATATATTTTAAACATTATATATATATATATATGTGTGTGTCATTATATATGTGTGTGTCTGTGTAAAAATATATATTTATTTGTATATATATATATAATTAGCCAGGTTATAAAATTTTGGTAAAAATATCACTAAAATATTCATATTTTATAAAAAATGATACTAAATGTTAAATATTTAATTGTAGTATGTAATATTTATAATTATATACATACATTTCAATATATAAAATTTAATATTATATATAAGTTTATATATTATATTAATATCCATATATTAATATATATATACACAAGTTTATATACTTTTTATTTTAAGATTGTATATTTATATATATGTTTATATTATATTATATTTATCTATTTGTTTATATTAAAACAATATTTTTATGTTTTAATATATATATATATTCTTTATTATATATATATATATATATGTTTTTATATTTAAACAGATGCAAAGGCAAATCCTGGGAAACCGATCCAAATTGGAACAATAGGGGGCTCATAACCTAATTCAAAATCTGGAGACCACTTAAAGACCTTTAAAGAAGCCCCCCCCCAAAAGACGAAAGTGCCAATACAAGATGACATTTAGGAAACTGAGGAAAAGGAGACGTGTGATGAATTTGAAAATAGTCTCTCTCAAAATGATGAGGAGGATAAAGCTACTTTCATTGAGGAAGAATACCTTAAGGACATGGCCAGGAAGGGTAAGAAACCAATAGTGGATGTAGATGGGTTTATTACTCCCAACCCTAAAAAACTAAAAATCGTAGGGATTTTTCTCATGTAGAGAGAACTATTGTCACTCGATTCTTTTATATTGCGAGAAAGAATGTATCTGCCTATATTACAAATCAACCTGTAGAGAAGGAACAACAAGCTGAAAGGGTTGATGAACCAATTATGTCAGTTTGTGAAGATCCTGAGTCATCAGCGAGACTCAAAGATGATATCCTATACAATTCTTTTAGAAAAAGTGAGATTACTAAGAGCATTTACTTGGCGGCAAAGAAGGACAGATTCAATGACAGAATCAGGAAAGAATTCTTGTTCTAGTCTTGATCTGATGTCCTACATTGGTCTCTCTTGATCTCCTGCTGGTTTATTATGTTTTTTCTATTTCAAGAGCTTCTTGTTGGACCTTGTTTGCTGGACCTGGTTTACCTTTTCAAGCTGGATTCTGCTGGGTTTTGCTCAGTTTTGTTTCCTACACTTTTTTTTGCTGATTTTGGAGTCTATTTTAAGGTTATTTTCTAGGACCTTCGTTTCTTTTTTTCCCTGTCAGGCTATGGGTTTTATGGGAAATCTTGCTCAGGGAGATACCTGCTTGCTGGACTCTTATTGTTTCATCCCTTTGGTTTCCTCTATATATTATTTGTTCGAAGATTTATCATGTTTCTTGCTATTTTACTATGCTTGAAGTTTGGATCTGGTTTCTTGGAATGCATGCACCTGGACTCTGTGATTCTGTTTGATGTTTATAAATTATGTGGACTACTTTGGGAAGGCTTGCTTATTATGACCTGTTTATGTTCTCTATTTTAGCACTGGCAGTTCTATTATGTTTATAAGTGGTTGTTTGGGCTCTGCTGGCTCTGAGCGCTATTCTTTGGTTGTGGTTCTCCCTGTTATAGCATGGTATTACTCTATTGGCATCAAAGCTTTTTCTTGCTTTTTCATGGAAGTATGCACCTGGTTGGCTCTGCAGAATAGGCTATGCTCTTCATCAGTCCAGTACAGAGTTGATGATGTATAATCGCCTGCTGTTCTTGAATTTCAACTGGACTGGGTGCTAATTCATGTTTAGATCTAGTAAAATGCTGCCTCTTATATTCTGGATTGATTATGATGGGGTTTCCAATGCTGGAAACTGGGCTAGATCATATTCTTCTTTTCATTGGATCTGAGGGGTAGCTTGCATCTGGATTAATCAGGTTTATATGGAAGTGATTGCTACTGCTCTATCTTTTTATGGTGCTGCTCCCACAATCGATGTGCTGGTCTCTTGCTACTACTATTTTCAGACTGCTAGAGGATAGATTTCTCTGCTCATCCATGTTTCATTTGATTTGTCTGTGGCTTTATATTTTTGATGGTGTAGCATCATTACACCTCAGATTTTCACTGTAAACCTTGTTCTTAGTAAATTTCTTTGGGCATGGATTGGGAAGCCAATCCACGTCACTTTCATAAAAAAATATATGCTTTTATATTTTTTTATATAGATTATTTATATATATATATATATATGTTTATATTTTATGTTTATTTATATGATTATATATATATATATATTATAAACATATATACACACACAATATTTATAATCAATTAAAAAAATAAAATAAATATATTTTTATACATATATATAATTATAATTTTAAATATATATATATGATTAGCAGCGTATTAAACTTGTATATGTGAATGAACCTATATATGTATAAAAGTATATACATTTAAACAGTGGTAAAAATTTCAATACATTATCCATATTTTTATAAAAATTGAGTACAATTGAAATGTATATGTGTTTTTATATATTAATAAATTTATCAATATAGATATATATATCTATGTTTTTTGTGCGCATTTGTATATATATTTGCGTCTGTGTGTTTATATACATATGTCTATTCTTATCTATGTTAATATATATATATATATATATATATATATCTTCATATATAATTTTTATATATATATAGTGACTTTTCTAGAAAAAACGTCGCAAATTTATCTACATCTCTATAATACTGTTGCAAATTTCTCAATGTTTCCTTAAAAATCTGTCTAAATTATCAATGATTTAGAGGAAACGTCGATAAATTAGGTATGTTTTTTATAAAATATATGTAAATTTGAATCAATTTTAACAAAAAATCTATAAATTAGTGATTTTTTAGTGAAGTGCCCCTAAATTAATGACGTTTCCTTAAAACATCTATAAATTATAAGCTTTGCGGCGTTTATGAAAATCATAACTACTTTATATTTTATTTTTTTAATGAAACAAACTAGAATATTAACTAGCATTAGAATAATGGATGAATTATCAAATGGAATGGGTAAATCAAGGATACCAAGACATATCACAGCAACCAAAAATTCCAACTTCATGTGATTGTGAAAGGTATATCAAAAAATAAAGAACAATAATCCATAGATTCGATGGGAAACAAGGGAAAAAGAAAATATTAATGTATTTATAAATATAATTATGGATTAGATAACCCAGATAATCTATATATATCACAATAAATTGATCTACTAATCCCCAATAGTTATTGATGGGAAGATCGAAGGAGTTGACCAAGGGATGATGTCAACAAAATATGGCCACAAGAGCGAGTTGTTTTAGGACTGAGTACTCAATGGGCCCCAAAAATTGATAGATTAATATTTATAATCCCATAATTAATGTAATATACATTATATATTAGAGAAATTTCTATATAATGCTTTTTAGTGGCATAGATTTTAAGGGGATGAAATTTATAAAGAGAATGAATTCGGAATTAGTGGTGAGTCACCCCTCACCTAATTGCATGAGAGGGTAATAACTAACTAGTTGATATATCTATAATTATTATTGTAAATAATTAAAATACTAATATTACTCATTATATTTTATAAGAACAAGTGGAATAATTTATTATTTATTCCCTTTAAGTAAAAAATTCATACCTGACACCCTATGAGAATTGGATGAAAATTAAAAAAATGATACAAAAATTCATGATTTTTATAAGTTTGTACATCATTAATAAGAATTATAGAAGTGGGCGAATATTTTATTAGAGTCGAATAATGGAATATTTCTTTGATACAAGAAAAATGGTCAATCCTATTGATAGTACAATAGAAAATTTAAATTTATTATGAATTTTTTTGATGAAACTATCTTTTTAAATTAGAAATAAATTAGAAATAATTCCAATATAGATGATGAGGATGAATAATTAAGATAATTGAATTTTTAGAAAAAAATCATAAAAGATATATATTTATATTGATGATTATTATGATTCATTTTTCAGTAAAAAAGATGAATAATTAAAGTATAAATGCTTAAATTTATTAAGGAGAAAACTTATTGATAATGAAAGTATTATTGGAAATAAAAATGTAGGTGTAAATAAATGGATAATGGTCGTGGAAACTAGATATATTATCCTACTATAAAATGATTATTCATAAATTTTTGAATAATAATTTGAATATAATGAGTGTGATCAATACATAAATTATTATCTTGACTAGGATGAGAAGAACGAGAAAAATATATTCTTCCAAGACTATAAAAAAATAATTTTATTAGAGAAAAATGAGTCTTTGAAAATATGATGGATGAAAAAGGTGAAGTGGCTGGAAACAAGGACAAAATATTTTTTAAGTGTTACTAACATATTTTTGTTTTCACCTGTGATGAATATATTTTCATTATATTTATACATTAATCTATCATGTTATATCTAAATATTAAATATGGGAGAAGTTCAAAAATATTCCCATTAGATGTTATATTAGTTTGTTAGAATATGAATCTTAATGAATAAGTATATATGGACATTCATGAAATATTTATGTTTGATTTGTGTGGGATAATGTATTTATGTTCATAAAAGGTATCTCTTTATAGAATTGATATCTAAGAACAATGTATTTTATACTTCATGAGCATCTAAAATTCAAGAAATTTCAAAATGGTTAGGTAGATTTAAATATATATAACCAAGGTATCACTACTAAATCACTTGTAATGATTATATATATTGAGGATATGATATTTTATAGCTATTAAAAAAATAATATATAAGGTATTATGATAGAATATTAAATAATGGTTTTAATTTTAATTTTTGTATAAATAAGGTTTTTAGTAAGACTAAAAAATATACAAATAGTATATTTTATATTTTTATCACAAGAAAAATATGAATAGTTTATTTTAATATGTTTTACATTAATTAATCTATAGTAATGATCACACCTGTTTAATTAGGTCTATGGCCAATAAAATATTATGAATATAAAAACTTTAATGTGATGGTGTTTTGATGTTCTAATATAAATAATATGCACTTGACTACATCAAGGATTAATGTTATATATTATAACATTATTTATTAATTATATAAATCATATCAAAATTTATAAAACATTTTGTCTATATTGTGGATATTGAGATACATCTCGAATACATTGAACACTGGGTGGATATTTAGTAGGATTGGTGAAATGAATAATAGAGGATTTACTAATATTTTATGTTAAGGTGTATTAATGATTAGAAATCCTGATACGAGCATTATTTCACATTATAAACGCACTACTAGAAAAAGTGGTATTTGTGATGGGACCATGTCACAAATAACCTGTTGTGGAAAATGGCATCTCAAATATTATTATTTGTGATGATTCATACCCCCCTCACAAATAGTTTTACTATTTTTGTTAAAAAAACCTATTACAACGAACCATTCCCTTTCACAATAGTGTCACAATTATTTTAAAACTATTTTCGATATATCCCATTATAATAACTTTATTTATTTACACTATTTGCGACTTGACTGGTAAAAAAATAATTTTATTGCGAGGAGACCCGTCGCAAATAAAAAAACATAATAAAATAGAATAAAATAAAATAAAAATAATACAAATAATAATATGAAAATAATATCAATGAAATAATATTATTATTATTAGTAACATAAATTAAATTATCAAATTATAAAATTATATAATAAAGTTTAAAAATTATTATAAATTATTACTAATTAATCCAAATTATTACTAATTATTACTTATTATTTCTAATTATTCATAATTATTACTAATAAATCCTAATTATTACTAATTAATCATAATTATTACAAATTAATCATAATTATTAGAAATTATTTCTAATTATTACTTATTATTAATAATTAATTTTAATTATTACTAATTAATCTCAATTACTACTAAGTATTACTAATTAATCCAAATTATTACTAATTTTTACTAATTATTAATAATTGTTACTAATTTTTACTAATTAATCATAATTATTACTAATACATCCTAATTATTACTAATTATTCCTAATTATTCATAATTATATCTAATTACTACTAATTATATATAATTATTACTAATTATTACTAATTTAACATAATTAATCCTTATTAATCATAATTATTAATAATTATTACTTGTTATTATTAATTATAACTAATTATTACCAATTAATCCAAATTATTCTTAATTATTTACAATTATTCTGAATTATTCCTAATTGTTTCTAATTGTTACTAATTATTTCTAATCATTACAAATTATATCAAATTATATCAAGTTATTACTAATTATCTCACCTTATTCCAAATTATTAATAATAATATCAAATTATTAGTAATTATTATTAATTACTATTAATTCATACTATTATTTACAATTTAATACAATTTATTAATAATATTTATAATTTATTACTAATTTCTATAATTAGTTATTAATTTGTAGAATTTATTTCTAATTTTATGAATTTATTTCGAATTTTTAAAATTTATAAGTAATTTTTTGAATTTATTACTAATTTTTAGAATTTACTAGTAATTTAATAGTAATTGAGTTCTATTTATTTATAATAATCATTAATTATTTGTAATTGCATATGATTAGTTCTAATTATGACAGACTATGTGTAATTATTATTGATTATTTCTATTTATTACTAATTATTTCCAATTATTTCTATTTAATTCTAAGTATTAGTAATTAACAGTAAGACATAATTATTCATAATAAATTAAAACAGAAAAAACAAATATCAAATTTTCAATTTATTTTACTGCAACAAATTGAAAAAAATTATAAAAAAAATTAAATAAATTAACTAAATAATAAGAAAATAGATAAATACATTGAAATTAATGCTTTCAGAGTATAGAATGCATCAACTATGATCAGATTGAAAACATTTAGATATGAAATGTAAAGAATTTTTTTTCTAGAAAATTTATAGAGAGAGATTGAGAGAGGAGTAGAATGGGAGAAAAAAAAGATAGTGGTATATATAAGTTAAATCATTTGTGACGGGTCTATTTGTAATGGAATGCCTACCGAAAATTCCAACCACCTGAATTAATTACGTCGGTGGGTAAATATTCATTAGTGATGAGTCGAGTCACAAATGACAACCTACCGACATACTATTTACGACAGGGAAAAACCTCATTGCAAATATTGAAAACCAAATCATGTATTTGCGACATGACCTGTCGCAAATTTCAACCACCTGTAGTAATTTCATCGGTGTGTTAATAATCATTTGTGACAGTTCCAATCACAAATGAAAACCTGCAGAAATACTAATTGTTATGGGCTGAATTCCCATCAAAAATACTAAAAACCGAATCAGGTATTTGCGACGTGAATCTTTTACCAGTCCCAAATTCTCTTCGGGCTGTTTAGCAGGAAAGTCTTGCGAAACTTTTTATGACATGCATCTTCGCTCCCATCTCAAATGAGCATTTTTCCAATAGTGAATTTTTTTAATCAAATTATAAGAATAAACCATTATTGAAAATCATGTCTATAGATGTTGAGTATGTTTCAACATCAATGTTATTTACATTGATGATTTCAATAAAGACTATGTTGAAAGACATGAATGTTAATACTATTTATAATTTAATAATATGTGGTGATACATAGTGTGTCATAAACCTATCAAAAAATATAGTAAAACACAATTTTTCAAATCATATTGAAAAAGGTATAATTTTATGATGATGAGGATATTATGAGGCTAGATGTTTTTGACACTAAATAAAAATGTTCTAATATTGTTAACAAAAATTAATATGCTTAATGGTATGGGATTCCAAGGCAACTTATGGAAGTTAATTCCACATCCTCTCATTATTTTTATATGTCATTGAGTTTTTCATTTACCATTCCTTTTAAATTCATGATGAGATGATTTTTTTGGTATGAATATGATTCCAATATTTTTTGATTATCAGAATTTTTTTGTGTGATTCATGAATGAAATTCATATTAAAATTATAGTTCATTATTTTGTTTAAGAAAAAAATTGTTTGAAAGAGTTGAGTTATTCTTATGGGAAATATTTATGATTTATTTAATCAACCATTTAATCTACAAACACCAACTTCATGAATTCATGGAGTTGATTTATTCATAATTATGTTTTTGGGAAGATATAATTTTTTCATGGATGTTATTCACATTGGTTCTATTGTAAAATTGTAGTAGATAAGTAGGTGGTATTGGAAAACATACATTGGGGATATTATTTGACTCTCTTGAGGATATTGGTTTATTTATTGTCAATAAACATTGAGAGTAATGATTGATGAAATGTCCTCCACGTTAATGGCAATAACTATGTAACTTGAAGTGCATTTTATAATAATTTTAATTATGTTTTGAAATATATCGTTATTTTTTGTAAAATGAAAAATTACCAAATTTTATGTTATAATGAAATTAAATATGTGTGACAATAATTTGTAGAGAAATCCAGATTTCTAATAGCCATTTTATAGTCTAAGGAGATGTATAGGGGACATTTCAATCATGCATAATGGGCATCACATCGTCTACATAAGCATAACCTAAGGGTGAAATGATTTGTGGACCCAAACATTTTATAATAATGTTTTGTGTATATTATATTAATATTCACAACAAAAAATTATGATCCATGATAGAATCATATAGGTCTTGTATCATTAAAAATGTATATACATAAACAACTTGTTTAGATGTTAACCACATTTTTTCCTTTTATTTTCTTTCTAACTAACACCCATAATAGAAAATTTACACTTAATACATTTCTTCATAACCACAGGAAAATAAACATAAGAAATTGCATGATCAGAAGGATATTAATGGTAAAAATTTAAGATATTGATGATAAGATAAACATATTATTTTAATAAGACTATGAGAATATAAAAATAACATCCAAAAATCATACCCAACATATCATATATAAAAATCTAATATAATAAAATATAACCATTAATTTCATAAGACATAAAATAGAATGGAGTTAAAGAAGATGATCAATGTGAGCATAACAATTCTATAGGACATGTAGCTTTAGTATACATGTCAACATTATGTTAGAATGTAGACGAGAAGTATCTCTCTCGATGCAATGGTGATGGTGAACCCTAGGGTTCCAAATACTTATGGCGGTTCTGCAGTATTTTAGGTTCACTCAACTCCCCTCTCCAATGAAGTGACTTCAAGAGCTTCATCATTGATCAGTTCTGATTTCTCATCGAGTGACCCCATCAATTCTAACATCTTACTATATGTTAAATAGGATTGGATGTGAGCCTCTTATATGGCTTTGATTTTTAGTTCATCTATAAAATATGAAAAGGTGAGACTTCCAACCCCAATTCTAGTTTTGGCTTCTAGTATTGTTGTTTTATCTAAAAAAATAAGACATCGAACTCATAGCTAGCCATGGGCTCTGACATTGTGGCTATATTTGAGGAACCATGAGTTGGGGTCCAAGTCATTGAGGATCCTCCATTTGGTCAGAAAGAAGAAACATGGTTCTTAACCCCCTTGAATGGGTCCACGCATCACGCTTCATCCCATAAGGACAGAATATATGATGGGGCTGTTATAAATTTTTCTGATACAAAATCATATTTTTACTATTCTTTGTATTTTATTAGGAATCTATGTATATGTAGAATACATATAAAGGGTTCTTCATCTCATGTTGAATCAAATTCTGTAGCATTCACCATAAGAATGGAAATCTGAAAAAAAAATCCTTCCTTGTATGTATTGTCTTACCTGAAAGTGAAAAATATTAGAAGCTTGATTATATGGATAGACAGATATCATATCTATGTGGATTCTATAGTTGGAAATATGTCTCTCTTTTATGAGGTATTTCCATTTGTTTGTTTCCTTCAACTAGATTCAAGATTCGATCATGGGGCATTGGTTCGCTGCACCTAAAATCCATATAGATTTGTTTACATTACTGGTCTTTGGTATTTAATCTCTCATGTTATCGAAATTCATTTTTTCAGGTTTGGGTTCATCTTCATGGACTTATTTGGGTTTTATGAAACTGTAATATAATTCATGACATTGGAACGACAATTTTAACACTTATCTGATATGATTAAGAGACAGAGGATGTTCGATTTGGTTATTCTGCCAGGATTCTGGTAGAGATTAATCTAATCACCACCCTTATCGAAAAATTATACCTTTATACTTCTTCTAATGAAATCCAAATCAATGTTGAGTTGGAATAAAATCTTATTTTTTATTCGGAATGTATGGCGGATATGACCTCTTTGGAGAAAGGTTGGAAAAAAATCTCATGTGAGGGGTGTGGGTTGATAGGTCACCATGTAAACATCTAATGGAAGAAGTCATATCTAAATGAATAAGACATTATAAAAAACATTTCTCTTTATGGTTCAATATATGATCCAACTAATAATTAAATGGGAATATTGCTCATGGATTCTTAAGAGTCTACGAGATTGGGGCTGATGGTTGAGGACCAACCAAGTGATGCAACTAATGTTAATTCCTCCACATCTGAAAGCAAGAAGAAATATTGGACTTAAATATTTTTAGAAGAGACAAATTTGATTAGTGTAGATATTCTGAGAAATGGACCAAATACTAACTTGCAACAAGAAAAAGGATGTGGAAATGATTTTATGGTTGATCAATACAATGAGAAAGAGATACAACAATGGATGATCAACTGATTCATTATGAAAAAATGGCTTCTTAAAAAAACTAAAAAGGTTAAAAAATTATATATTCCACTCACTTTCAAAACGTGTAATGCTTTATTGATATTTTGTGTGGATAATTAGTTCATCCAACTTGTTTCATACAAGAAGACAAGGTCTCTGAGTGACCCCCATGTAGAGGTTGAACATACATCTGAAGAGACTAAACATCTAGAGAGTCCTCCCCAGACTAGATCACTAGAGGTTGAGGAGATGAGGGACACATCTCTTGAAAATTATTTTTAAAAGTAGGGAGATAACACTAACTCTAAAATCAAGGATTTTGAGATTATATATGAAAATAGTATGACTCTCCCTCCATGTGGTGGAAGATCTAGAGGTCATGGGCATAGACGTGGAAGATCTTTTGTTGAATGGAATGCACTACATGTAGTGGAAATATTACTAAGTTAATTATTTATGAAAAATTTAGCTCACTAGATTTTTATTTGGGAAATTCTCTATTTATTACTCCACATTATCTAGATCCTTTTTTTATTGATTTTTTATTAACTGAGGCATTGCCTCTAATTTTTTTAAAAACAATATACACATCAACATAGAATATCATTTACATAGAATTTAAGGTTTAATTACCAGACTATAATAGTTGATTGGTATCACTCCCCAAACCATCCTAGTAGTCAATTTCAACTCCAAATATTATCAATGTGGGTAGATCCTCTTACTTGATTTTGTTTACTCCAAATTCATATCTTGTTTTTTTGAAGAGATGTCTATACATACCCAATACATTGGATGGATATGTCATGATGGGCCCACATGTCACATAATAAAAATCATGTATATATTTTCTATAATATAATTAAAAATTAAACATATCATAACCCATGAAAATTAAATTAATTTCATTAACATTTCATCATATCAATACCTGTAGAAAAGAATCAGGTATCATTATTAATTCATCAATGTATGACCCATAGAAAAAGAATGGGTTTCATTGAAATAATTTCATCATCATAATAAAACAACATGTTGAATAATAAATATGGAATCATTGGATCATACATATAGCTAATAAATAGTATGTAAAATCAATTTATTTCTCCATAGATGAATTTTTTTTAAATTTATCTAGAATATTTCATGATGATAAAAAAAATTTCATTTTTAAATTACATCATTAATATATAATAAATTATAAAGTACTACGGGAATAATTTTATTTTAAAATAATCATTTAATCATGTATAATAATCTTCAATTTATTGATTTCTCAATAAAAGGGAAAATTTTATTCATTTAATAAAATTTGAACAAAAATTTATATCGTACATTGGAAAAATAATTTAAAAAAGTACATCATTTAGAAAATGAACAATAATATTAAATATAATATATTTTTTAAAGAGTAAATAATTATTAAAAATTAATTTAAACACTCATAGATGAATGATAAATCATTACTGAGATCATTTTAGTGAAAAAATGGAAAAAAGAGGAATGTTTTTCAACCAAAGAGATAAATAATGTCAATTTTAATAAAAAATATTGTTTCAGTATCTTGAGTGTATAATGAGAGTAAAATGAAATGAATAAACTTATTCTATTGAAATAATCATTTTAAAAAAATTCATAAGTTTCATGAGAATTATATCATTAAATTTAAACATTGGAAACATAATCATAAATAATCTCGATGAATAATGAAATTTTAATATAAAACCTTACCACATGTATGAATTCCCTCATAATTGTTTGAAAATCCTATATAATAAATATATATTTGTTATAAATCTATTCTATAACAAAAAATTTATACAAAATTCATTATATGTTTACTTATAACTGTTTATCACATGTTTACTTATAATATATTCTTAACCATTATTCTAGATGATTACTGCATCATTTTTCTTGTATACACTAGATCAGTTGTTTTGGTCCTTGTAATTTTATTTGGGTTATCGAATATCTAATAAATCTGTCCTGATATATATATATATATAAATTTCTTATATATATATTATGTTTCATCCATTTAATTTCTATTTCTAAAAATTAATTACACCATTCACGGAGATGGTCAGTTGTACAAACACATGAATGTTGTTATCACTATTTAAAGGATAGAAAACAAGAAATGTAAAAAAATAATTTATCAGTACATAAATATTATTATGTTTATACATAGTACGTATTAATGAAATTAATACTTATTAACATTCACGTAATAGAGTAACCAAAATTGAATCTCCCCGCTTAGTGGATTTTACAGTACACAAGTTTGTCGAATTGACATTATCATTTTGAAATTGATAGGAATGAAGGAATTTTTATTTCATATTATCATTATAAAAGAATATTTATATCATTAATATCCTTTATGAACTTTAAACTGATATTATTTTAAATCAATAAAATATGGTGATGAGAAATGAATTGTATCGATATGTGGATATGGTAAGTTGGAAATACAAATGAGTCATGCATTCATTTCCCTTTTGATGGGAATATGGGTAAATAATAGTTGTTATATAAGAATAATAATATTTTATTATAGTTATTATACTTAATTAATTATTATATGGGAATACAATATATTTAGAGGAGGTAAAATAAGAATTTTAAAAGATATATTTGTAAAAGGAATTTACCGCTTATTTGAAATAACTTCATTAAATCTACTATTAAGGGTCAAAGTATTAGTATTTTGGGGAAACCAACACATTTAGAATGTAGAAAAAGAATTAAATAAGTGAATTTTTTGTTTTTTGTTCAATCTATAAGGATCAGTTTGGGGTAAATTAGAGGAGTTTTGGGTGTCCTTTTATAAGGTGTAGAGTGTAATGTCCCAGAAATTCATAAGTGATTAAAATATAATGGAATAATTTACAACAAAAATGCTTCATAATGGAAACTATTTCAAATTAAAATTGTATTTTATCTTAATAATACCACATTATTAAATCTATAGTATTTTTTTCTACATTTTTAACTTTATCATATTTATTGAAGACTTTATTACTCATTTTTAGCACAACCACATAAACAACACTTTTATTCTTATAGGGTTAAGGGTTTTGCCATAAATGTAAAAATGACTCATAAATCGAAAATAGTTGACATTTTCTACCACATTTCATTAACTTGTATAAATAAAATATTTTTAATAATCATTTATTATTTTATAAATAATTATTAGTTATAAAATATCTTAATATCAATACTGTAACTATTCAATTAATTTCAGAAAAATGACACCAAGAAAAAGATATAATTTAGATGTAACCATTATAAAAAATTATAATAAGATAAATGTATCTAAAAACTTCTTAGAAAACTATTATTTATATAAATTATTATTTTTTTATTTGAAGTTCATTTATTTCTTCTATTTAATGTATAAATGTTATTTTGGCCTTAAAAAGGGTTTAATGTAATTACATAATCATTAAAATTTATACATAAATTAATATATTTCAAATAAATAAATTATATTTCAATAAACATTTAGAACTAAACATAACATCTTTTTGTCCACTTTTAAAAAATAATGAGATATTAATATCAAGGAGGTGATAGTTTTTATTTATTATTTTCTTAAATTAATATAATAGTAATACATAATGAAATATTTTACCAATTGGTATTGTATTTTTCTCATGGATATAATGATAAAATTAAAATAATATAATTGTATAATGGAACCATTTAAATAAACTATAAATTCATATCCTAATGTTTTGACATCATTTTATCCATTTACCCTTACCAATGTTACAAACAATTACTATCGTTACTATTCTTATTAACCAAAAATAAAAGATACCTATTTAGAAAATATTATATCCCTAATATTGGATATTTAATCCATTTGAATGATTCAATTTATATATATGGACAAATTTTATTTTTAAAAAAAATTTCAAAACAAACCAAAAAACAATTCTTAGAGTAATACATTTTCATGCATAAAATGGGTTTGTTTTTATCATATGCCCACAATATATGAATGTTAAATAAATTTATTGAATATATAAAATAATAATTTTATTCGATTAATTAAAAAACATTGATTAGTAAAATTTACTAAAATAAATACACTTTGAATGAAAAAATTAGTTTGTCAGAAATATATCCCTCTTAATTATATGTTTGTTTATTTTAATTCTTATCGAATTAATATCCAATGAATGTATTTTATAAAATTGGAAACCATTAATTTATAAAAATACATTTAGGCATATTCATACTATGTAATCTAATAAAGATTTAATAATCATACACTTCATTACATTTCATTTATAATTGGGGATTCTTGTGTCACATGAAATCAATGAAATTTAATATATTTAAAAATAAATATTTCATAAAAAAATTGGTTGTCATATTCTAACGAAATTGAAATAAAATTATCCAAACATAAATTAAGGTACTTTGAAAAAAACAAATGGGTAAATATTTATTTCATTACATCATCAGTTTCCCAATTAGCTACTTCAAATTGATGATTCCTCCATAGAACATTAATTGTGCCATTAATCATATTCTCTAGAACATTATGTCAACAATCCATTATTTATTTTTGTGTTTCCTCAAAGGAAAGGTAATTATCTAATGGTATAAATATTTAGTTTAGTAAATATGATGGCTTTGTTATTTACTTCCTTATAATTGATACATAGAACACATAGTGGACTTGCGAAAGGTTTAATAGAAGTTCCATACTATATTTACCATACATACTCAATAATGAATCTCATTGGGGACAATATAAATAATTATGATCATTGGTTTATTTATAATTCTAATAACATTATTCTCTGGGGAATGTCATCTATATCCTTTTCAGTATCTTCAAATCAGATATCGCATCAATGATTGTTTTAATAAATTTTTTGTTAACTCTACACGTCCTTGATGTAATTTTAAATAATTATGAGTTTACCTTTTATTTCTTATTCGATTTCAGGTCCTAATATATTTCATTCTTAAACATCATCCAAAAACATTTTAGTTCTACACATGTATCCCTAGATGGATCCATAAGGATCAGTTAAAATGACCATGTGGTGGCAGTTATTGTTAGAAAGTTATAATAGACGATGTTTTTGATCTCAACCACCATTTTAATACATAAAAAACATCATGTAGTATCAGTATGGTTTTAATGGTTTTCTTAGACTTAACGTCTTTCTAAAGGACATTAATAGAAAAAAAATTCATTATATATACATATACTATTGATGAATTCTCTAGAACCTCAATGCAACTACCAGATTCCAACCAAATATAACCAAATGTGCTACACCCTAAAACCTGACCAATTACTTAATATATATTCTAGGATGATTATCAAGTGATAAAACTTTTTAGAATTCAATTTATTTTTCTTACATTTTATGGTGAATTACTAATCTAAATACAATTATATCGTTTAAACATTTTTTGGAGTCTGATGAAAAATATCCTCAGTGATGTTTTACCATTTTAATTTTAGTTTTTGTAATTGTTTAAAAACTCCTTATACATTATTTGATATCGTTAAATTGATAACAAACTACGAACCAATATACATAATCAACAATATATCTCTTCATGTTATCCTACCAGAAATACTCTTCCAATTTTTTATACAACTTCTACTCTTTGATGAATAGAGAATGGTGAACTATGAGCCTCATCAAAATGGTCCAACTCAAATAAGGTATGGATAGAACACATGGACTCTTCCTGTACATTATAATTCTATCACAATCAATTTTAAAATCAGTGACATTTATATAATTTTGTAGTTCTACATTTTCTTTTTATGCCTACTTACTCCTCATATGAATATACATTTGAACACTCATTTGACAAAGAAAATATTTCTCCTCTTCATTCTTGATTTTTAAATATGTCCCTTGAAAATCTATAATTGTTAGATCTTTTTTCATTTTCATCATATAAAAGAAAGCATGATCATTTCAACTAGAAGCATCTAACGTGACCTTTTATTTCCTAATTTTTTAATTTATTGAGAAGTTATAGCAAATTAATCATCTTTAAAAACTTATCAAGTGCATATTTATGTCTTTTTTAGGGAATATATATTTTACAAATTTGTGATTAGTATATATGACATACACTTCACGGAAATAAACTTCCACCATTTATTTAATTTATAAAATACTATTGTATAATCCAAATCACGAGTTATATAGTTTTTCTAATTGGCTATGAATAAGTATGTTGCATCATATATTGTCATATCATTATACATTAGAAATAATATGAGTCCTTTATTCGATTTACCATTATAAACATCCTACCGCTATCCACTATAGGGTAATATATATATGAATGAGTTGATTCATTAGTTCATTGAAATTTTATTCTTATTCATATATCAAAAGGAACAAGGATCCTTTCCAATATAACATGTCTATTGGATTAAAAAATAATGATAAATTTTATGTGGACTCCTAATAATATTATACCAAACCAAGAAAACTATGAATATTAGTATTCATAGATCATCTATTCCAACATTAAATAATTTTTTTTTATCGATGGATCCATCATTATACCATCAAATGTAATTATATAAACCTCTCAAACAATGGTTTTAATATTTTCCTTTGGTACCAGTTGGGTTCAGATTCTCAATTATATTCCTCAAGAACTAGATATGACATGTTTGATGTTTTGGGATATCTTTGGTTAATGCTTGAGTTTGGGGCCTAATAATTTTTTTTAATATTTATAAATTTTGATGAGTTTTAGGCCGATGAATGGGCACTATATCTTTAGTGAATACAATGTGACGAGCCCAGGTATCCATGCAGGCACTTCTGGAATGGATAGAAGATACTACACGGTTCCGAAATAGTCCATTGTGTTGTGTGCATACTACGGGGTTTCACAGTATTCAAATAATTAAAATACAATAAATAAAAATTAAAAAAGAATTAAAATAAATAAAAGTTAATATTTTAACTATTATAATGATATTATTATTTTTATTGATAATAATAATTTTACTTTTAAATTTGTTATTATCATTATCATCAATATTACAATTATTATTGTCATTAATATTATTAAAATTGATATTAATATAATCATTATTAAAAATGAAATAAATATTATTTTTATTTTTATCATTATGTAATTTTAATAATGATAATAATTATTATTATTATTAATATCATTTATTTATTTTTTAGGGTTTCAATTAGACCCTAACCCCCCTTTCACGTCAATGCACTCCCCTACTCCTCTTACCCTACTCATGCCCCTCCCTTTGCACACCTCTTAGTCAATAATACATGGGCATGCCACCCTTCTTTGGAGGCCGGCTCTCCATCATGTGAGACACCACAAGTGGCTTCCTCTCAAATGTAGATGACCTTTCCAGTTGCCTCCTCTCCAGCATGCACCACCTCAGCACCCCCCTCCATTGTGGTCCCTCTCAGATATGTCGACTCCACAAATTTAAATCATGATTCCCCTTTGGATTGAAATAGTCTGCATCTCCACTTCATCTTCTTATATTTTATAGAAATTTTTTGGACTCTGTATTTCCCTGCTCAATTTGGCCAAACTCCTAGGGTTAATATTACCCAACTTTTGGTTTTCTTTTGGTTAAGGCTTTTGCAAAGGGTTTCTCGAGACCCATTGGTCTATGTTTCCACAACCGTTGATAACGGAAATTCGGTTCAGGTTGATTCAGTCCACCGATGTCAATTTGGGGTATGTTTATAAACCCATGTGTGGTTTCACACCTTCTAAATTAAGGATTTATGGTGTCTCTGAGTCCTGAGTATCTTTTATAGGGATTTGTGATCATTTCAGAACGAGTACTTTCAGATTCACAGTTATAGATATATATAAATTTATATACCCTTTATGTGTGGGCGCCATCATGGCACATGAAGTACGTGCATCAGTTTAAGGATATATATATATATATATATATATATGTAAGTGTTTTCATTCGATTAGGTTACTTCATGAGTTATAAAACTTTTTCTTGTTCATCATTTTAGGAATGATCTCCTGTTTTTCTCCATTAAAATAAATAATACTTTATTTTCATGATTTTTTGACATCCATTAGTTACTAAATAGTGATGTTTCATGATTGTAACTATAGTTTTATATGAATTTAGGTCGGTTTATTATTATTTTTGAATGTCTGGTGTGTATTTATTGGGTAGTGCACACCATGTTTTGGTTAAATTTCCCAGTTTCCTTTTGAAATTGGGTAGCGATATTTTCAAGAATTTTTTGGTTTTATATTTTTAATTTTAACATCCAAATTATTTTTTGGCCTTTGTTAATATTTTTTAGGCTTAAATCATGTTTTTAAAAATTAATGGGCTTACAGGGGTGTGTTTTATTTTGAAAATTGTTGGCCATGGTTACATTGTGAAAAGTATTATTATGTGAAAATGTTTTAAGAACCATTTAGAATTTTGGAATGGTTATATAGAAAACCATTCTTCTTTTATGTCACTTTCCCGTTTATATTATCATTGGATGTGATGGTATTCTATATGAGACCTTCCTTGTGTAATAATTATTAAAAGAAATGGTTCTACCAATGTAGTGTCCAGGGTTGTGCCGATTGTGTGATTGTACGATGATATATATGTATGGATTGCTGCTTGAATTTTTTGTAACACCCCTATGTGAACATAAAATTGGATCCTTGAATAGAAAACATGATTTATCATAACATGTTTTTTCAAAAGTCTAATTTATTGCACTAGCTAGTGTCCAATTACTGTGGTTATATTGTTATCATAATTATGGGATCAGGACTCTCAGTTGGGCCAGTTTGGGTGATGATCAAGAATTTGTGTGTGATAATGTCATAATATATGGAATACCATTGGTATGAGTCACATGTATAGTATGTTTTGTTTATCCTATTAGTTCTTATGTTTTCACGTGTTCCTTCGATAATTGTAAGTTTATTGCAATCACCCACGTTGAGTGGAATATCAATCCTTGTGCATGGTTTTGGTTTTTTCATGAAAAATTTACAATCTATTGTTTTTTCAAAACGTTTCAAAGAATTTTTTCTGAAAGAAAAAGTATTTTCCCTATTTCCACTTTTATCAAAAATGAATACTTCATATTTTTTTTCACTTTTCCCTTCTTCCCTTCAGCCTTGTTTTAAACCATGATGGAAATTGATTGTGAAGGTTTGTTTTAAAATGATAAGTTTCAAAACCAAATATTTAAATATTGAATTTAAATCATGTTAGTCAGTGGTTCATTATTTAATGGGTGTGAAACAAGAATAAGATTATTTGGTCATACCTACTATGTTTTAATACACATTCCTATAATTTATTATATATTTTTTTTTCTACAACAGTTTTCAACGTGAGTTTGATTTCCTCAGGGAATGGTTGGTCATAAATTGGACAGTGGCCCTCGAGGTCAAATGGTGTTTTTTGGGTGTCCAGTACAGTATGGTTGTTCTATTATTGTTTTTTGTTCAGTTCATCATTCATTTACTTGTAATTGAAAATTATGTTAATTTTGAAAATAATATTTTTTTGGGTTTCTCGTTTATTTATATTAATTCATGTGATTATTTCAATAAGAGAAACAATTCACACTATCTCTTATGGTGCTCTTGGCACTTATCGCTACCCTGAGAGAATTGAGAACACCTCTTGGGCCATGCCACAGATTGACTATGTTGACCATTTTAGGGTTGAACCTAGTTGGTTTGTGACAAGATGGTATCATAGAATGATTGTTCTTTTAATGGAAATTTCTTTAAGAGTTCCCATTTTACTTTGGGATGTCAACGTAGAAGGAGTAGGATTTTCATGGAACCAGATGTATGAGTAGAAAAGATGTTTCTTATTCAGATCCTTGGGTAAATATGGGTTGTCTGACTTTTTTTATCTCATTTTATACTTGAAAATTCTTATTTTGGGATATGAAAAAGGTGTTTGTAAAGTGGAATCTGTGAGCTTTAAGGGACTAGAAAGACATGTGGAGGTGGGTAAATTACCCTAGAATTATCTTTGTGAACGTAGTGTTACTGGTGTATGTCCTCCAACCATATTTCCAATCCCCCCACTAACTATATTTTCCCTTGTATACCATTTGGGTTTTTTTCCAAAGAATGAATTGTTTTGAAAATTTATTTTTTAGAACTACTAGAAGAAAAATTTAAAATGGTAATGAATTTTTTTGGCAAGTGGAAAATAGATTTTTAGGAATTAACATAATAAGTTCGTTAAAAATTAGTTTTGTTAGAAATGAATTTTTGGGGTAAATAAATTTTTTTAATGAGACATGCTGAATTTATAAAAAAAATTAATGAACTGATCTATTGGTGATTTTATGTGATTTTGAGTGGGATGATATGTTTGAGAAATAAAAATGTGTATTTGGGAAATTGTTTTGATTGGGTGGTTAGTGAATCTTTGAGAAGTTTTACAAATTTGTGCGATGAATGAAATGTCTTATATTTGATGTGAAATGCATGAAATATGATTAATATTTAATGTTGGCATATTTCTAGAAAAGTTTTTTGAACTTGAAATTTTTTTGGGTTATATGGTTAACAGTTATTGAATATTAGTTTTTGGGGTTTGAGTAGGAAGTATGAGTTGACTCGTTTTCCTTGAAAAGTGTTATTTAAATTTTTTGTTTTAGTGGGAGACAACATGCTTATGTAGGAATTATAAATTGGATGTTTTTCCAGGAAATCATGCAGATATACATAGGTGAGGCCCATAGGATACAATTATTGGGAATAAAATCTTTAATCTTGTTTATTTTTTGAAATTTTATTTTAAATTAAATGAATTGTTTTTAGATTAAATTGGTGTAATGTTCCCCTTTTATGATTGAATTGAGGTTCTTTTTTGGTGTTTTTAAAGAATAATATAAGTTTCCATATTATTATGGATTTAGTTCCTTGTTTAAATATTTCTTTTTTCTTACCCTAAAAACAATTTGATGGATACCAAGGTGCAACTTTGGGTCTCTCATATTTAGTAAAAACTGTAATTGATCAACATATTGATTATGTTTCTGAATACCAAAAGTTGATCCCTCCTCTCTATTAGGTTCATGAATACTTTCATGAGACATAGGAGTGGTTGTGGAGGATTGAGAGGGACTTAATTTTCATTACGTATCCTGATTCATTAATGATAAATTGTTCTACATTAATGTTAAAAGTTTCAACATCAAAAAGGTTTAAGTCCATGTCTAAAAAAACCCTCGAGAAGATCTTACGTTAGAGTTATTCATGTCTTCATTAAACCAAATGTATTTTTTGTATATGATGGAGGTGAGGAGGAAGATGTTGTTTTGCGGTCTTCGATAAGCTCTTTGATCAGTGTTATAGTTTTATCGTCAATTTTTAAAACTAGTTTTTATGATACAGGGTATATAGAAAATGATCCTCTGATCGCTCAGAATATCGAGTTTGGGATTTTTTCTAAACTATAGTCGAAGGAGGCATAACTCAACCTAATGACTTTTTCTGATGTGCTGAGATAAGGCATTTGGGTAAAATCTGAGTTAGTAAGAGTATATGAGATGGATAATCTTCCACTAGAACGAATAATTGGTGAAGTATATTCTTGTAAGAATAATAGGAAGCGAAATAATACCGTTGGTAGCGGTAGGGTAATTGAGAATAATTTAGGCCTCTCATCAATATCTTCATGGATCAATTTCATACATTATAATCAGTGTGGAGAGATTGGTCACAATATTTTATCATGCTCGAGTGCTCCATGAACCTACCACAACTATATGAAAATTTGGTCTCCTATAGTGGATTTTTAATGGTGTTTCCCGAAATCACCATGAAGCCATACCCACCCATTAAATGGTCACCTTGTCCATTCATAGGTGTAGCGTGATGTTTGGGATTATTGTGTGGTTTTCTCTCGATAACTTTCTTTGGATGTAATATCAGTACTTGGTGGATTTTTGGTGTTTATTCCTTTTTAAATTTTATGAATGGATGTTTTTGAACCTTTCAAATAATCCAATTTTATGGAAGTGTGTTTATGAAATTTGGATTTTTGTGTTCTGTTAGGGGGTTTCAAGATCCCGACTATAAGGCATGAGATGATTAAATCATCAGATATCTAGCCATATTTCCCAGATTAATGATAAAATGTAGTCAAGAGAACCCCAGTAATTTGAATGCCTTTTGAATATTTTTTACCATCAGTATGAAAGATAAATTTAATACCATACTTCGGAATAGTTATTCTATTATAGTTGTTTATAATCAGTTGAAAGGGGCCTATGTACCTTTCTTCCATGTTGTGGCCCCCATGGGTGGAATAGTTTCTCCTAATTTATAAATATGTGTGGTCATACCTTTTTTTTAAAATCCAATGGTTGTGTCTCCCTGGATGTAAGTATCTATTTGGTGGAACAGGTATGTCAATCGTTGTAAATTTCCCTCAGTTTTAGATTTGGCTCATATGAAGATATAGATGCCCCTTGGGAATAGAGAATAATGTGGTGTGTTTCCATCAGGCCTAGAGCCTTCTTTTGTCAAATCCCATGTGATCTAATATCTAGTCGGTGGGGGATGTTTTCGTGTTTTCCATGTTTCTTATTTATCTACTCATGCTTGTGGGATGAATTAGTTAGACCATATAGTGGGGCGACTCATAGTGGGCCTCACTAGGTTTCCTCTATATTGATCAAATTTTAGGTTCTATCTTATGGTGGGGAGTCTATTCAGGCCTCCCCGTGTAAATAATTTGGTAAGTCTCTTAGTGCTTATTTGGTAGTAGCTAGCCTTGTTTGGAGATATCTAACACTGAGCTTCTTTCTTGGGGAAATGTTGGTATTGAAACATAACTAATAATTTCATTGAAATATGTTTTGTGGGAGTATTTATCAAATTTTCCTGGGGATTTTTTGTTATTTTAGACAAATGATAGGGATTATGATTAAGAATTTATGAGGTGTTTTAGTTCATGAATTATGATTTTTTATGATAAAAGTATCATATCCAATGATATATCAACTGCATGTTCTTTTGATTTGGGGGTGGGTGAAACATAGTGAGTATTCTATTTTGGTACCCTCTGAGTTTAACTTTCAAATCATATACTTTGTTGTTCGTGTTATGGAATCTTCTCTTTTTTCATGCATTAGGAATATCCTTGAACTACTAAAGAGTACAAATTTATTTTTTGGGTTTTATCATTGTTATGGATTTTTATGGGTGAGATGTGTTATAGTGTAATGAATTATCACACCATGGTTTTAATTTTATCATTTTTGTCAGTTTGTGTTGGGTTCTTGGTTGTTTTTTTCGGGAATGGGCTATGACATGTTTGATGTTTTAATATATCTTTTATTAAATCTTTTGAGTCAGGCCTAGTTTATTTTTTAAGGTGTTGAAATTTTGGTGGGTTTTTGGCTGGTGTACGGGCACCACATGATTAGAGAAACTAATAATGGATAGCTTGGTACCTATGAGGCATTTTCTGGAATGGGAAATGTTATTCCATGGTTCACGCACATTCTCTTGAGCTATGTGCAGACTGCATGGTCATCCAATATTCAAATAAATAAAATACAATAAAGAAAAATATGATAAAAATAACAATAAAAAAAGAGAAAATTTTAACCATAAAATGGTGATTACTATTTTTGTTTATAGTAATAATTTTATAATAAAATATGTTTTTGTCATAATCATTATTATTAAAATTTTTATTATCATTATCATTATTAAAACATTTATTAATATTATAATTATTAAAAATGATGTGAATATTATTAATATTTTTGACATTATGTTGTTATCATCATCATCATCATCATTTTTTTTTATTTTCAGAGTTTCAATTACAACCTACCTCCCCCACACCTTCCACACGCTCCCCTCCTCTTCCTACCATGTGCATACACCTCCCTAGTCGACCTTCCTCCTGTGCACCACCCTACTCTAATATCCCCATCTCCCTCACGCGACCCACCTCTGTTGTCTTCTTCTACGACATTTATGACCCATCTGATAGCCTCCTATTTTGGGCACACCACTTCATCAGCAACCCGCTTCTCTCATATCCCTCTTTGATTTTTCGAATCAACCATTTTCATTGTTATTACTCTTCGAATCAATAATGTCAATCTCTATGCTCCCTCCTCTTATGATTTCTAGTTATTTTTTAGACTCACTATTTCCCTGCTCATTTCTGTCGAATGACTAGGTTTATGGATAACCTCGTTTACTATTTTATATCAATTTAGGGTTGTGAGGAGGGTGTCTCGGGACCCATTGGTATGTGTTCTGATAGTCAACACAAAAAGTACGGCGTTTCGGTTTTATTCACTCTTCCCCTGTCAATTTATGGAAAATTTCTAAACCATTTTTTAGTTTTCACCCTCTAAATAATGGACTAATGGTGTTTACATGTCAATTGTATTTATTTTTGGGATATGTGATCAGATTAGAAGGCATGCACGTATATTCCTAAGTATATATATATATATTCTGTGTGCGTGTTCCCTCATGGTGTGGGGGACAGATTCATATATTAAGGGATATATATATATATATATATGGAAGTGTGTGTGTGTGAGCGGGCTCTTGCTTGAATTACAAAGCTTTATCTTGGCCATCATTCAAGGTAGGATTTGTTGCACCTATCCATTAAAATAAATATTACATTGTATTCTTGATTTTCTGACCACCCTTATTCAATAAATATTGATGCTCGATGCTTAGAAAGTTGTTTTAAATGAAGTGGGACTATTTTATTTTGTTGTGAATATATGGTGTGTATTAGTTGAGTTGTACATGCCTTGTTTTGGATTAATTTTCTATATGGATATTTCATGTGTTTTGTGATTTTCCAATCATTTTTTTGGTTTTATATATGTAATTTTTACATCCAAATGCACCTTTGGACTTTATAAATATGTTTTAGTCATAAATTATGATTTTTAATGATTAATGGGAGTCCAGAGGTGTGATTGATTTTAAAATTGTTTTTCATGGTTACATAGTGAAATGGATTGTTATGGAGAAGTGTTTCAAGGGCATGAATAGTTATATAAAAACCCCCTATTAGTTTTGGTACCTTTCCATGTTGTTTGATCATGATATGAGAGGGTCTTCAGTATGCGACCTCCCTATTGCAAAAAATGTTATACGGAAAGGTACTACCCTTGAGGTAGTCAATGTGGTGATGGCTGTTTGATTTTACGATGAAATATACATACAGATTGATGCTTGATTTTTTTGGAAAACACCTTTGTGAACATAACATGGGAACCTAGCATAGAAAAGTGGAATTTTATGAATATTTTCTCTAGTTTTCTATTTTATATTAGTAGCTTTTGGCCCATTACAGGGAGGTATTTTACTATTATTGCTATAGGTCGCGACCCTTGGTCCAGCCAGGTTAGGCGATGAATGGGAATTTGAGCGTTATGATGGCATTACTTAGGGAATTCCTTTGCGATGAGTCAAATGAATAGTATGTTTTTGTTCTCCTCTGAGTTCCTAGGATTTCCCATTTCACTCTAATAGTTTTATGATTAGTTCCATTCCCCTCATTGCGCGGAACATGAGTTTTGTTATTGGTTTTCGTGTTAGGTTGATAAATTTAGAATGTGTGGCTTTGTGAAATATATTTCAAAGAAAATGTTTTGAATAAACTTTTATTTCCCCCTTTTCACTTATATGAAAAACTGAAACTTATTATATAGTTACCATTTCCCTTCCCCCATTATGTCTTGTTTTATATCATGAGGGAAATGGATTGTGATTTTTTTAAAAAAATGAATGATTTTAAAACCCAATATTTATATATTGTTTTAAATCATGAGGGAAATGGATTATGATTTTTCTAAACCATTATATAAGGAATCATTAAAATAGTTATACCACTAGGTATGTGTTTTAATAGGAACTAATAGTTTTGACTTGTTCAAAATCATTGAAAATATTTATGAAATATATCAAAAAAAGTTAATAGAATTGGAGTATAATTGATATTCAATTTATCCCTGACCTTCTAAAATAAACACCACCATTTAACAGGAATCAAGAAAAACATAATGGATATGATTTCCATTATAAGTACATATTTTTTGTTCCACAGACACACATATATATATATATATATATATTAAAAGGTTGGGGCTGAAGCCTCATCAATTATTAAAGAAAGTAAAATACTTCTTTAATTGGGAAGAGATAGACCCCTTACTTAGCCTGAAGTCCGAGTGGGTATTTAGCACATTACATGGCCTCTGGCCCAAATGTTTGGCCTGTGGCCCATTTTTTTGAATAATAATTCTATAGTACCAACTAGCTACTGTTCTACACACTACCTACCACTACTATAGTGCCCTACCGCTACTACATTGACCTATCACGGCTTCAGTTCCCACAGTTGCAACATTACTCTACAATACTGCTACAGTCCCTTCTACCCAATGGATTTTGAACCCATATTTTTCATGTTGGATTACATTGTGCTTACCACTACGCCAAACCCCCAACTATCCATCACAATCATATAAGATTATAGGTTGCATTAGAATATCATCTGTGAAATCCCTTCCCTACAAAATGGCATGGGATTTATAATGGTTAACCAAATCCATACCTAAGATAATATCAAATTTATCTACAGAGTTAAAAATGAAATTTTCATAAAGGACATTCCCACATAATTTAATCAATGATAAATCATAAGAATTGAGATGTGATCATCATAATGTTAGGTTTTTCATTGATAATATGACATCAAATTTTTTGGATGTTATTTTGATACCCATATAAAATTCATTAATTGAAATTTTTTTGGTAGATTGAGAAACAAATAATATATTCGTTATTTTAGAGTGGATAGTGTGTGTAACATTCAAAACATTTGTATCTTAAAAAACCCCAATAAAATATATCTCATGAGAGTATCCTTTTATTTGAGATTAATAAATAGTTTTTGTTTGTCACCATCATTAGAATTTTCATATGAGATTTTTTTAGAATAATTCCCCAACTTATGGAATTTGAGATATTCAAGTGTGAATTGTTCATTCTATAGATATTTTTATCTATTAAAATAATTAGTGGAATTATTCCAATTACATTGGGTTTAAATACCTTAATGAACATATTTTCAAAAAATTAAACAATTACTAGTAACCTTGAGACAATTAAATCCATGTTCCCCTCAAAACATATTTTATAAAGAAATTATCATCTTCTTATATCCTTGGTTTGTATAGTTTAATTTTAATTCATTCTATCATTTGTTATTAAAACCATGAGAATTCTGGGTAACTCCAATCTATGTATGGTCGTTGATAACACATTTAATATTTCTTCATAGCTACTATTGTATGTTTTGAATAACACCCAATAAATACATAGATTAAATCCAATGAATAATAAATAAAACATCATGTCATGTTGGATGATAAACCAAAGAGTGTGCCTCACATGCCTTCAAAAATATTACCTACAGGTACCAGAATATTTATTATCCTTATAATTTATGTATTGAAATTAATTCTCTACTTTAATATACATAGTACATTGATAGTAAAAACTAAAAAAAATATTATTAAATTCATCTAACTCCAAGGGGAATATTTTATGATATTCATTATATGATTACACCGTTTATCACTATAACCTTCCAAATCATAAAAAATAAAAATAAATTCATGCTCTGGTCACTAAAGAATATAAATTGACTTTTCAATAGTATAGATCCATTTTTCAATAACTATTTTATTATTTGATCCACTAAACTAAGAAATATTTTTCTTAAGGATATAGTAAAAAAATTCCCATCATTTTCATATTTGGAATATCATCATGATTCATATCTTGAGAAAGATGTGTAGGAATATCAATGATATTTTTCATTCTATATCCAATAATATTCATTTTTCCTGGGGGAAATCATTTCATACAGTATTACATTCAGCATTTACATGGTTTTGTTTAGTACTATTTGTTGACAAAACCCAAAAAAATAATAGTGTGAGCATCAATAATCATAATATAAAACCATATAATCCTAAAAACTAATTTTTAGGATGTCAAAATAATGAAGCCTTATTTTCAATCAATTACATAGTAGGTTTTACCTAGTTTATTCGTGATCATTATATTTTTAAATATTTCATGATGGTTTGTAAATAGATTATCAGTTAACCTAATCATATCTCCAATTACTGTCCATCTAAGTGTGTAGTAATAGTACACTCATAGTGTACTAGAATGATGTGTGAGGTATACTAAAAAAACTTTTTTTGGTTATTAACAGTAGATGCAAATATTATAAAAACATTTTTGTTTATATTATCCCGATATGGATGTTTTATATAAACAATACAGTAATTTATTTTTCATAACAAATGAATATTTCTTATACATAAGATTATCTTAAAGGTTCTTAGTAAAGTATTACAATAAAATTTTTAAATGATAATGAGAATTAATTTCATACCAACTATAGTGACCCATAAATTTTCTATATAAATATTACATTTATTATATGAATATATTTTATATTACATAAGGATACAAGAAAAAATTGTACCGTTCTAGTATAATTGGTAACATTGATACACAAAAAACTCGTCCACAATTGAACCACATAATTTCTAAATAATTTGTTAATAATAATCACCTTTTGAATAAATATAATAATTAATTCCTTCCTATATGACCTAATAAAATGAAACATAAGCAAGGCTGAGATAATTTACTTAATAAAGGAGAATAGGCTAGATATTAATTATTATATAAACATAACACGAACATAAGCGTTTGACAATATAATGATAACATTTCAAATCTATTTCTTGCATTTCATAGATCATAATATATATTAATATAATGAATTATATCAATTTATAAGACATGAATCATAAAGGAGTCAAAGAACATGATCTATGAGAGTATAACATTATTTTAATAAATTGATTATTTCCATACACATAAGTAGAGAAAATAATTTTCAGTAATCAATTCCTACTACTAAGGAAATCAAAGTGGATTGGGTTAACTAACAAAAAATTCTAAATAGTAAACATTCACTCTAAATACTTTCATAGTTGATCGATTCTGTTAATGAGCTGGTTACAATATCTATTAAAAACCTTTTTTTTCATGTTACATCCATCTTTACCAAATTTATTTGAGTGATATATAATAATGGTCCGACACATGAAATAATTTAAATCATAAATATCTATTCTAGAAGTACATAAAAGAATAAGTATATTTTATATCATCAAAGTAATATGGGTTTTATAACAATTTTATTATTTAATATCTATTGAAAAATAAATTATTTTCATAATTAATTACAAATAGTATAACATGTTGAAATTGAAAGAGTATCATAATAATAATTTCATCATAATTATAAATTATTTAGAAAAATTATTAGGATTAAATAGTTAGATCATATTTGTAGAAAATAATTGGTCACCTCAATGTGTATTATCTTAGAAAAAAAATTTATTTAAATTCTAAATGTAATATTTCATTAGAAAAAAATCATTTCATATGGAAGAAACTTATTTTAAATTAAAATATTTCCTAAATAATAAGGGATAATATTTTAGGGAAAATAATATTAAATACATGTAAATTTATCTTCAAATTATTTAGTATTACTGTTTGTGACAAATTCTATTCATTATGTATAAGTTAAAAGAATATAATCCAATCATGCCTTTGTAATTTTGTTTTAAAAAAGAGCCTCTTTTTGGAAAATGAAAAGACAATTCTATTTCAAATATTTTTATAAAATTAAAAAAATGGTAAAAATGAATTTAAATAACCATGTAATAAATGAAAATCATTATTTCATATGTTTTTGAGATAACATGAGAATGTAAGAAAACAGAATTTTCAATGATGAGAGAAATAAAGTCTATTTTTGATAAATAAATTATTTGGGGATAATAAGTCCCAAAAATTTGGAAAATGGGAGAAATTGATTTAATATAATAAAATATCTAGTGTATAGTAAAATCAATTATATTAGTTAGATGTATATAATGATAATTTTTCATTGAAAACATAATCGTTAGCAACCCTGATAAACATTGAGATTGAAAATTTAAACACCTACCTCAGGTCTAGCTTCCTTGTTAGATGTTTGATCCTTATGTAAAATAAATATATATTTATTATACATTTATTCAAAATGTATACTCAAATATACTATGAAATATATAATTTAATTATATATTTTTCTCTCTAGTTTAGTAAATATTCTATATTAAATCCTTCTTTTATGTTGTCATTGATTAGTTTTTCATGAATGTTTTTTTAGTATCTTTTGTGATTTTACTGTGATTGTTGTTACATAATATTTATAATTTACATATTAATATAAATATAATATAAATTTATTATATATATATATATATATTCATAAAATAATTTTAGATATAAGAAATGTATTTTATTGTTTTTGATGTTATTATGACATATATAAGCACAAACGTTGTTTTCACTTTTCGATGGATAAAATAAAAGAATGGTAAATAATAATTCACCATTATAGAATCATTATTATATATTATAATTCATTAATATTTATCAAATATATCCTTACTGACACTTCTTTAAAACAAAAAAATGAATGAGATTGCATTATAGAGGTGGTAGTCCAAACAATCGCATGAGATACATTATTATTTTCTTAAAGATTGTAAGGTAAGAAGGTATATTTTATTTTATTAGTATATATGGGTTAATATTCAATTAATAATATATATAAACATTAATTCCATCATAATAACCATCAATATAAGAAAGAGAAGAGAAATTAAATTTATTGTTATGGTGAAACAGTAGGCCTTACTTTAGCATGTGAGGTACATTCATTTTCCATTACATTATAAAGCTGGTGGAAATGGTATTTTGATAGTAAAAATAATATTTCATCATAATTATTATACTTAATTTATTATTTTATAATAAATACAATATATTTATATGAGGTAAAATAATATTTAAAATTAATGTAATCTGTTAATTTGATTAGCTCCTCATTGAAAAAATGCTTTTGGGTATTCTATTAATGACCACATGTTTGTATTTTAGGGAGACACAATCCTCTAAAACTTGTATAAGGAAATTGAAAAGATAATTTACTATGGTTTGGTTAACTAATAAAGCTAAATTTAATTTAATGAAGAGAAATGGGAGGTGTCCTTTTATAAGGGAAGAAAAGGATGAACATTGAGATTCTCAGAAAAACAATAAAATAAATTCATTCTGAATAAAAATAATTAAAAATGTATATAAATTCTAATTAACAGTTGTTATATAAAAAATAAAAACATCAAATTTATTTTAAAACATTTTCAGTTTCATTTTAAACTATAAAATTTATACTAAAACCTTCAATAAAGTTTTTTTGACCATAACAATGTAAACAAAATTTTTAATTTTAATGTCTTAATAATTTTATAATAAATTGAAAAATTAATAAATGGAACATGGTTTTATTATAAACCATTCTACATTCACATGTACACTTAATTTATTTTTTAAATTTTAAATTCCAAATAACGTATTATTTGTTATAAAATGTCCTATATATTATCTTTTGGATAATTCATTTAATTTGACTTTAAAGATACAAATAAAAACATTTACCTTGAATATAATCTTCCAAAAAATAGTAATATGTCATATGTATCTAAATAAATCATATAACATAATAATTACATTATATGGTACTAAATTTAATATTAAAAAATAATTTTAATATATTTATATTAATTGAACACATACTATGATAGCGTTGCATAAATATTTAATATAGTTTTTCAATTAATAAATTTTATAAATATGTTACAATGATATAAATAATATAATAATATATCTTTTAAGAATAATTACAACAGAAAATTTTTTCCTTCTGTAAAATATTTGGATATTTTAAAGTATCAAGATTTAATTTTTGTGTTTATTAATTTATAAAATTAAATTAAATGTTACATTAAAATTAAAATGGAACTGAGTTTCTATATATTTATAAAATTGATTAAAATTTAAAAAAAAATCACATTTAATAGTATAAATGGATGTTTTAGATAAATTTCAATTCTATACACAAATATTTTAAACAAATTTACTTGTTTTACGCATTATTGGTTATCAAAAATTTAATACGTTGACTATTATTATTCCCCAAAAATAATTGAAATGTATTTAAAAAATGTGATCCTAATGATTATAAAAATGAATTTACTTTTTAAATATTCAATTTTTACAACTTCAATATCATCATTTCAAAATAAAAATTACAATGTAACAAACCCCTATTTTTATAAAAAAAATATTTTAATTATAAAACAATTAATATTTTTAATTTCTTCCGTGAAAAAAATACATGAATGATTAAAAAAGTTATTGATTATATAATATACATGATTAATTAAAATAATTATCCATCATTTCTAATTTTATTTATTAAAATAAAAATTCATTAGACATATAAATATTGTTATTTTTAGAAATAAAAGTCTTTCAAATACAAATGAATGTTATTTTATTTTCTAATAAATTGATAAAAAGATACTTATTTTATAATACTTTGAAACATTTATGTTTTCCTAATTTATTAAATCATTTTAATAACTAAAAATTTAATAACAACAATATAATGGTATATTTCTTTATAGTTTATTTATAATCTAGGTTGAATGTATCGAAAAATCTCAATGAAGTTAATTTTTTTTAAAGAAATATATCACAAAATATAGAGGTGATATAAATGAAAGGCATTTGAGAAGTAAAAACTGTGTTACTACCTAATGGTATTATCATGTTTCATAAGGTTCATAACTGGTAGACATGGAAATTAATATATGTCGCTCAATCAATGAATAATGTTCATCTTTATGACAACCAATTATACGATAAACCCTATTTTTATAATGATCATCACAGATATGTAAGGGTTAGTTCATTGATTATTCAAATAAATTCATACTTCAAATTTTTTTAACAAAACAAATATTTATTTTATGATTCATTATGAAATGTTTTTAAAGGATTCGAGTATTTGTATTTATCTATATAGTTCATGATTCTAGATTATGAAGTTACAATATCAATCAGAATGTGACGTATCAAGTAGTTATAGAAAATGGATCCTAACGTTTCAGAGATTAATGACACCACACCATAGGGATTTATGAAATATATATGATACCATATGAGGGAGTAATATTAGAGGATATTTTTTATATAGTGATAAATTTTAAGAAAATATTTTAAAATAATTACAAGGAAACTAAATAGAGGATATAGATCAATTATTTTAACTATGTGTATCATATAAGGGATATACTTATGAGAATTAGTTAGTATAATTGTTAAGTAGAGGTGGGAATGGTGTCCTGAAAGAGAGAAGAATGATGGAGATGAAAAATGGGGCCATAATGAATATTTCATCACAGTTCTGGTTACATGAGATAAGAATAACACATGAGAGAAATGACATGGTGGACCATATAATAATTCATTTCAAATGAATATATTGAAAATATCCCCATAAGAAAAGGTCCATGGTCCAATATCAGGATTTTTAGAGCATGAGATACATCATGTTGTTTCATGATTCTTATAGGAATGAATGTTATAAGATTTATGGAGACACTGAGGACTGGTATTTAAAATACCAAATGGCTGATCAATGACCAAGACATCATAATATTTGAAGGAAGAGTATATGAGATATTAAATAAATTTAATTATGTGTCTCTAGTGGATTTAAAAGCTTCATATAGTGAAGAAAAAACATTCACATATAAAATGATAATATATAACAACAAATTATGAATGAGGATGTGTTGATATTTTTGAGTGATCATAATTAATAAAATCATATATCAAAGAAAGAAAACATATAAATTTTATAGGATATTGATGTGTAAGTAATATTTTTATGATCATCATTTATAGAGTCTATGTGGTGCCTCATACATTCATTAGTAGTCATTCATTAAAATGAGTTTTTTATCAATTTATGTATGATTGTAACTGGTTGGTGCATATCTTTGTATGAGTTCAAGGGTATAGCCAGGATTATATTCTATTTCATTATAATATGGAATTTATGTGTTATGGATAATAACCATGAAACTCTATGGATATACTCATCATAAGAAAATGAACATTTTCAATAAATGTGTTTTGGATATTTTCTTTTGGAATCACTGAGTATCTTGAAATAGAGAGAGGTGATGAATACAAATTAGTGTTAAAGTGGATCTAAATGAGCTAACAACACTAACTCACAACCCAATCAATGTATATCTCCCTTGTAGTGATCCAACAGATTATTTTCCTATGGACATAATTGTAAAGTAATAGTGGGTGGAATGTGATAATGTAATTGTTGTGAATGATATATGTTGGATATGTGTGTATATATTTCAAAATAAGTAGAATTATATATAGTTATTTAAATAATCCCTTTTTAATTATAGGTTATGAAAAGTAAACATTCCTTGAAAAACCATCATTTTGGATCTTGTTTTATTGCAGACATATTTTTTTAAACATTAAAATATCAAAATTGAATTCATATTCCATATATTAATTTCAGAAAAAGAAATAATCCATTATTTTTTAAATTATATTTTTTGACATTTAAATATTTTTTTAAACATTCAAATTTGTTTAAATACTTGGTTTTAACAAATTTTTATTAATTCACCACATTAAAGTTTATAAAATAAAATATGAACAATTATTATATATTTTTTAATTCATAAAGTATGATTAAAACACAAAATTACATTTTTACTATTCAATGAAATATAATGATTTTTAGAAAATTATTAATAACTCACAATAACATAATTTTGATGTTATTGTTTAAAGTATTGAGGAAATTTTCATATAATAAATTCTAATTTAAAAGAAATAATTATTTCAAATAAAAATAATTTTCATGGAAAAATATACCATTTGTAAAGTCACTCATATCACATATTCAATTTAAGGGATTATAAATTTTATATTATCATATATATTAATTATTAATAGGTACATTGACATTTAGTAACATATTTAATGTATATTTATTATATATAATACTAGTTAATTTCATTTTAAAATATAATATTACTATTTTTTTCTTTTTTTATGATTCCAACGGTCGTACAATGATATCTTGATGGTATTTCCACCATTTACACCCTAAATAATTCATTATTATCATAATTTGTCATCCAATTCTTCACTTAAATTTGTTATACACATCATTTTATAATGTATAAAATATTTCTAAAGTATCTTTTCCATTTAATAGTATTTATAGAACGATTGATCTTCATTAGAGAATTCCATCATATAGAGTTAACAATTTATTTTTGTATAATATATGGTTCTTGTATCAATATATTATTATAGTTATTATAGTAAATAATAATTAATGTTTGTTAACTTTCCTATTCAATATAATAGTCATTCTATAATCTATTATCATAAATAGTAATAAAATAGTTTTTCTAAAATTTGTGTGATTTAACAAAAAATAAATAAAATTTCATGACATAACAATTTCCCAACTCAAAAATTCAAATAAAAATCCTAAAACTATAAAATAGGAGAAAAATTGGGTATCATAATATATAAAAATATAATAAACATATAAAAATAATGTATGAAATAAATAATAAATCCCAAAACATCAAATTGATGATATCCTCATGATACAGGTTCACCATCCAATAACATCATCAAATCATACTCCATCACTAATCCATGATATGTTGATTATAATTCGGTGATTCTAATGATCCTAAACCTATAAAATCCCATGTTCTTATCGATTCTAGATAATATTATTGGTGTGTGAAAAAAATTTCCCATTACATTTCCACCAAGAAAATAATCTATGAAATCACTATTATAGTTCATTCCATTAATGATTTTTTGAATGTATTTTTTTAAAATAATACATTTTAGAATTTTAATTACACATGTCCATATAAATAAATCCAAAATTTTATTTTTATAACCAGTCATAATTATAATTATAAGATCATTGGGTATTTGGAAATTCACATTAAAATTAATTTTTATTGAATGTGTGGAAATTATATTAATAGACAAGAATATTAATAGTTTTTTTATATAAATAATATAACACATCATTTTCGAATTTATTTGATAACATGATTTTAAAATTTTAATTAACTGAATTATAGAATATATACAATGTGTATACATATAAAAATCATATTGATAATAAATAAGTGTAGTTCATAAATATATAATGACTACCATAAGATAATAAATGAAAACAAATAATAACATTCACTCAAATAAATGAATGATAACTGAATGTTAACAATAAATATCATCCAATAAAAAAATGAAGTATGATTGAACATAAATCGAAATATCTTCATCTAAAATAGATAAAAAATAACCAAATGTAAATATAAATATAATCCCATCAAATAATGGAATGATAACCCAACCTCTTCATCATTTAATATATAATTATGAATAAAGTATAATAAGATCTTAATACAATATTACATCGAAACTATTTATAGCAATTTGTGTACCTGAAAAAATAGAAATAAATTTTAATTCCTAGTTTAAATTAAAACCAATTCTTATGAATGCATCAAATCTAATGATGTGTAGTGTTAAAATCCAGTTATTTTGAAATTGTAACAAATCTAGTAATTTTGGCCTTTTGATCATGTTATTCAGAGATTATACCAATGACTAGAAAATAGGGTGCTACGATCTGACAGTTGAGAGAACATATCAATTCATTTAAATTAAAATGTTTTGATATGATGCAAGGAATAATATATATTGCATATAATAGTGATGTAAATCATAATAATATGTAACATTTCCTATAAAGTTTATTATTTTTATATAAATCCTAGAACAGTGTATTAATTCCTAATAAGATATTTTCCTAGTTTCCCTAACAAGGTACCCAAGGATCCTTGGATCATCCAATGGATGGTAGACAATATCTATCACAACATAATTAGAAATTACCTCAATTAAATTTAATCATATACCCTATCTTACATCCAATTAGGCCTCTATAAATCATAAACATTATCTGTATGTTACTCATTCCAAAATAAAATCGTCACTCTTAACATTATCTTCAAGACTGTGTATAATATAATTAAATGTGGGATAAATCCAGAAAACATTTTTATATGGTGTAAAATAGTCCTTGTTGATTTTTTAATAATCAAAAATGAAATTATTTTACGTTTTTTTTAAATGGGATTAAAATATCTAACCCATTATTGATGTATAAGAACATATTTTAAGACACAACTAGGTAAATAATTATAAAAAACCTAGTCAAAACTTGTTAAAATTAAATTCATCGATAAGAACATGTATTATTTATAATATGGAACTGAAACATAATTTATGACATCTATACATATTTTAACATCAAATCAATATAAAAAAATTAAAATCCAATTATGAGAATTTAAAAGGTTAATATTAATTAAAAAAACATAAAAAGGTATATAACTAACAATGTAAAAATGAATATTTATTATGTAATTAATTATAAAAAATGTTTAATGTTAGTAAAGAACATGAACATACATTTAAAACAATATATAAAGAAAAAAGTTATCTAAGGGATAAAAAATAATGTATACTTGTCATTATAATGTAGTTTTAAAAATATATATGGTTAATTATCATTTTAAAAACCCCATTTAAGAACACCTGAAAATCAAAAATTCAATAAAAATCATGATTCCATAATAAAAAATAGTATTTCTATATTAATTATTTGATTAATTGGTGTAAAAACATAGCCACCCAATTTCTAAAAAATAAATGTAGTCTCATAGAGACGTTTACCTAATGAACCATTAGATGATAATAAAACAATGTAGCAGTGATGAAAGAAGTTGAGGTATAAATTTGTTCCACTATATACATCATGAACCAAGATTCATAGGATGAATCACAACCTAGGGTTCAACAATCATTGATTAGTGGTGACATGAAAATGAGTGAATACGAATTTATGGAGGTATATTTAATAGATAATGACCTAACATAGAGAAACTCCACTTAAAATAAAAGAGTTTGTCAAAAATATATGTAGGTTATCGTGGGGTGTCATCCATGTGGGTCTCACTGAATAAAATACAAACAGGGGGAAAGGGAAGGGATATGTGGATTTAATTTTAACCTAGTATATGAGGTAAATTTATATAATTAAAAACACTGATAGGTTGTATAGTTTGATGTTATTGTTTCAGGAATTGTTTAGTATATGTGTCATGCCCACTAAACACCCCAAGTAACATCGTATGTTTCAAGCATAAGTTATAATAAAATGTATTCTAATCATATAGAAAGGATCTATATATAAATGGGACTTAAATCGTTATTTTATGGTCTATGTACATGGTTCCACAAAACAAAAACCATATATATATGGTTAATTTACACATAAATGTAATACTTATAGTTTCTCAAGGGTACTTAAGATAATCTAAATGATGTTCCCTGAACATAATTTTAGAAAGAAATTTTAAAAATATTCAAAGGATGAAAATTTAATAACTTATGATATCTCTAATCCTATATATGCAATAATTATAAAAATATCACCCAAAATTTATAGAAGGATTTAAAAATTCTCATTGCATGGTAATAAAGAATGATTATTAATTGGAGGAATAAAAATAGGATGAAAATATCCTCTAAAACCATCATAACTCTTCACTTGAGTTTATAATATATATTATACACAAAATATAGAGAAATATTTCCAAAAATATGAGGAAGGGGAACCACACTAATAAAATTACACTATATAGTAGTCAATTTCCCAATTGTATGTTTTTTTTGAATACCTACTTAACCATATATAGGATACATTATCATTTTCCATATATAATAAGAATAATTTCCATGAATAATTAATGTATATTAAGTCATGAATTCCTAGGTTTTGTCTAACCACCGAGAATAGTTTTTATATACCACTCCTCAAGGAGTCTAGGTAGGATTGGAAATTAAAAATACTACATGCCAACCATGATAGGTATAACTCTTGGAAACATTACTTAATTTATTATTTATATAATTTCATTTAATTTTACTGTGTTTCGTAAAATAAATTACAATGACAACCAAACCCAATATTGAGAAAAATGTATATAAACCAAAATTGAAATGTAACTTAAAAAAAAAAATCAAAAAACATGTCACTGGATGATATTTGATAATTAATGTCAAAAAAATGTAAATTAATTTGAATACAATAAAACTACATGTATAATTAAATTTTCAATTTCAAAAATACTAAATTTAAATCATTTTATACATTTAAAAAAATAATTTAAGAAAAAATAGGATTCATATTCATGGATTTCAATATATAACTTTGAAAACATCATCTTATGTTATCCAACACAATTCATAAAAAATACAATCATGAAATATCAATGAATTATCGAAACTCTCATTAATTAATACTATATAGAAAAAAATATTATATAAATTAATTTTAGGAGTAAAAGGGGGCTCACCAAAAAATTAAATGTGTTAGTGGTAGTGCACTCTTTTGTCGCATATTTTGGTGCACTATGATACAACCATGAAACTAACCCTACAAATTCATAGAATATTGGACATGGTCTCCTAATGGTATGGAAGGCCATCAAAGATAACCATGTTGCAATATTTCATATCTATTTCTCACTATGAAATTCCATCAAAACCCAAAAACCAAACATATTTTCAATCAAACTAAATGCACAACCAATATATATTAAATTAGATTAATATTTATTAAATTAAAATTCAATATCCATAACTCACTACCTAAATTACTATTACAACTCGAGGATCTGAATGAGAATGAGCTAGCTAGAACCTACTTAGGCCTGAATATTAGTTTATTTCATTCATAGATAGAATATATCATTAAATCATAAATAAAAAATAAATTTATTTGATACACTTTTTCATAACCCAACGTTAGAAACCCCATCTCTGTTATATTAGCTAGCATGATGTATGGCCTATGGAGTATTGCAGAATTCATTGAGATGGTGAATAGAACCTATGGTATCAAATATATATTGATGGGAATGATTTGACCTAAAATATTCGAAAAAATTAATTTGAAATGTTACATGATTCTAAAATGGTGATTCTATACATTATTCATCTATTAAGAACAATATATATTGTTTTAAATATAAAAAACCAAACAACGAATAACTCAAAATAAAAATCTGACTCATCAATATAAATATTAATCATTAAAAGGTACAAAATTAAAAACTAGGATCCAAAAATAATTAGAAATCAATAAATGATGATATCTACATTTTATAAAATAAGTAAAAAATTCCAAAACTCTAAATAAATTATCTCACCATCACCCAATGTCTCCTTAAAAAACCAAAATTCACTCCATGAGAAACCTAATAAGATTGCATAAGGAAGATCCTATGAGGATACCGAATGTATACACAAACCTATAAAACCAATAGATTATACAAACATCACATAGTATATGTAGGTTATGAGAAAAAAATCCCAGTATTCTTCCAACCAAAATTGTATCTATGAAATATCTTATATAATTAATTCTAATAAAACGATTCTGAAATACAGTTTATAAAAATAATAAATTTTTATCATTTTTGGTAAACCGATCCATATATTTAAATCCAATATTTCTATTTTAAAACCAACCCACATTATTATGTTATGATCAATGAGTTCTTTGATTTTCAATTCAATCCCTTTTAAGGAAACGATAAGAATGCATTTAAAACTATGGAATTTTAATAACGGGTTTTAAATATGTACATTTTCGTTAAATTCCATTATTTACATGATAAAATTATTTAAAAATTTAAATATAAAGACTGGGAATATATTCCAAATTTTTAGGTATGTTATAAATACCATAAAATACATGTTTATACCACACCATAGAGAAAATAATTACTGATTGAAAAAGAATGTAAACAATAATAACATCAGCTCAAGTAAATGAATTTAAATTTTACATGTGAAGAAATATAATCTAATAAAATAAATTAAACATTACTAAATATAAATATAAATTGAATGAACTAAAATAAAGTAATTATTATTTAATGTAAATAAAAATAAATCCACATAAATATAGGAGAGATTATCAGATCAAATTAGAGTAGCACTAGGGAGATGATATTTTGGTGAACTAATATATAAATATTTTATTTTGATTAAACCAATTTGGTAGAGCTATATATAATTTGTCAAAGAGTGAAAGCCCAATCCGAAGCTATAATTTATTCTAATTAAATGGAGAGTGTATCAATTGTCAAATGTAATATGTTCGATCCCATGATTGGGGGACTACATTAATTTCATTGAATGGTATTTTTGTGATCTAAATCTAAATAATGAATGTCAATTCGAATAATGTGTTGGGTTGTGATCCCAAGGTCAGGTGTGAATGTCAATTAAGAAACTGTACTTTTCTTTGGTTGCTTACTTTTGTACCAATGGTTACAATATTCAAACAATAAGAGGTGAGTAATATCAATCATGAATTCAATAACATAATGTCTCATTGACATATAACAACATCCCTAATATCAACTCCAAACACCCCACTAAAATATACTATTTTATTAATGTAAAACACATTCAAGAAACATCAACCCACATCACATTATTTTGATGTTAAATAAGAATTAAACATAAAGGGGAAGAACTAAAAAATCAAATTTTATTGTCTCCCAATAAGCCATTTGAGATATCAACGATAATCAAAAACTAATTTTTAGGAGTTATACAAAATGGTATTTATTTATTTAAATAATGATTTGATAAATTTTTAAAAAAATGATAAAATTCACTTCCATGATATGAATATCTGACGCACATTATATAAAACATAAAAATAATTCAATATATTAAAACGTATGAAAAAATAAAATAAATATTTTAGGATAAAAAAATAGTAAAAAATAATGAAAAATAGAAATAACAATGAAATATCCTTAAAAATGATTAATTTAAATTGTTAATAGGTTATAACTATTATGTTTTAACTTATATAAATGTTTTCAATTTCATTAGGTAATTTTTTTATTCTTTTTAAAAAATTAGAGCATTGAAAATTCCTCTATGGTATTTACAAATACTATTATAATGCATTAGAAATTTTTTCCAATATATGACTAAATAAAAATTTTGTACCCCATAAAATACAACTCAAAAAATAAACAATAATAAGAAGACCAATTATATAATCATAAGATAATTAATATTCAAATAAACGTTTTTATGAAAAATGGGTTTAAAAAACTCATGATCCTTTCCTTGTAGATAAATGGTGTTTCATATAAACTCATACTTAAAAAAAATGAATATAATATAATACCCATGAGGATTAGAGTAGTGAATCTAAAGGACGAATCTACACCACCTTGTTCTTCATGAACCATAAGTTTAAGGTCAACCTCTATGATATGTGTCATCCACCATGACTTCTTTGTGGGAATAAGATGAATGAATAATAAGTGACTGATAATGGGTAAACAAATATCACACTACCTTCGAAATGGTCCCCTTGATATAAAAGATAATATTAATTATCTATGGAGGGAGAAAGGAATGTCATACATCAGGATCTCCTTGATAAAACTGTTATATTGTTGGAAAATAACATATCATATTGGTTTAATTGAACATCATAAAAGATGTAAATTCCCTGAATAAAAAATATGGGTAGCTTCAACGGTTTTCCACAAAAATTTGAGAAACCATGAACCAATAATATAACCCCTACTAGAAACCCAAGTGATCATACATAGGGGTTGATGACACAGTTTACCAAACCATGCTTTAATATTGCATAGAGGAACTGTACAAATATGTTACTAAAATAGTTACTTCAACGTACATCAACAATTATCTCCTAACCACACACTATGAGCATAGATTAAAATTATAAATAAAATCAATTAAAATTATTCATGTGCGTAATGTAAGATAATCCTCATAGTTTTCTCCAATAATCTGTAATTGTGTTATCCAAAAAACATTTAAAAATATAAATTATTTCATATAGAGACACTCTCTAATCCCATATATTCCTTGAATAAACTAAATAACTCTGAATATTCATAGCAACATGTTTAAATTATCACCACCATATAACATTCTCACCACAAAAAATTTCATTCATGATTAATGTAATGAAATGTTACACCCTCTAAATAATATAAGTAATGATTACATAAAAATATGAGAAATACTTGGTGAAACAATCCCTAAATCTTTATTGAACTGAATGAATTTTAACATAAAAAATATAAAACAAATCAAAAATGATATCCATAGTCCCTATCCACAGACATACCAAAGAAATTCACAAGAAAATATTAATGAGATATTCATATATTTGAGACCTGTTAGAGTCAAACCCAATATTTAAGTTAACACTAACATGGTGGGTAAACCCAACCAATTTATCCCATGTAATTTTTTCATGAGGAACCACATAGTCAACTAATATAAAATGATAATGTAGCATAAACACTCACTGGACATATCCCTAGTCACATGAAACAATATAAAATCCTTTAAATATAAAAAAATCTTGAATATCCCAAATTATTAAAAAATATTCTAAAAAATAACATCATAGATGACACATGGAGTGAATGAATAAATGTAATGAATATAAGAGAATTGCCATATGAATGATAAACTGTATTGATACTTAGTTTGATATTATAATATATATTTATTACTTTTTATAAATTTAAATTCATTGATATTCTAAAGACCCCACAGTCGACCACAATAATGAAATTTCATCAAAATATTAAAATAAGATGGATTTGAATGCCCATGATAACCAAAATAAGTCACATGTTTATTATAATAATATATTAATAAAGTAAAATTTATCGCAAATTACTTCAACTCTACATCCAAGGTTCATCATTTTTCATCACTCGACAACATAGAGTAATCAAAAACAAAATAATTGAAAATGGTAGGGTTCATCAGAGGGTTTTTATGGAAGGAAATTATAAAATAATAAATTATTAATTAAATCATGAAATGAATATAGTACATATTATAAGATATCAAAACAGAGGCCTAAATTAAATCCATGAATTAAGAGACAATACATTTTCAAGATTTTTTAGATATATACTCTAGATACCCTATCCCGAGTATCCTAGAGCTTGTGGTTTCATTATTTAATTAGAATAAGATACAAGAGATTTTATCCCAAAGGAAAGAGTATTTTAGAATTATTTGTAAACTAGATACAAAAATTAATCTCACATAACAATTGAAAACATAAATTATGACATTGTGATTATAAATTTTATACACTTTTGAACTCATTTAGTTTTTCCTTCTTTATATGCTAGGTAAAGGAAAAATAAATAAATTGTGAAAATAGATACACAATAGGGGTCATATATAGTAGAACCTATCATAAATCACTAAGGAATAATAAATATTGAGAATTATATAATTGAAACACATTTCATTAATTAATAACTTCATCAAATATAATAATATTCTAGAAAAAATTAACATATAATGTAATCTAAATAATAATATTATCAAGTAGCTTATCCCTGAAAAAAATAATGCATTTATCATATTGATAGTAATAATATAATTTTTAATGAAGAAAAGTATTAATATTGAATTTCATAATATAAAACTCCATGATATCTATACTGTTAACAACATTGACCAATATAGCTCAAGACTATGTGTAAAGACCCAATTAATATAATCTTATTTATTTCACTCATGAAACTTTTGGATGTATCATGATGTAATATAATTATTTTCCCAAGAAATTATTTCCTTTCCTATTCATTACTCGTATATTGAATGATTTATCTAATACATTACCAATATTCCTTATCAATAAATATATGTATTTATTAAAGTATAAAAATTATAAAAATTTCTCTAGTTAATCGAATAAATTTCAATGTTGAGAACCATATGTATAAATGATATATGGTTTTGGGAATAATCAAATCCATGATACAATAAATATGGATATTTAAAGTAAATGTATCGTTTATGGACTAATTTATTTACCAAAAATTTAACCATGAATGATATTTTCAATACATTACCTCATACAACTAACCATAATCCATCCAAAAAAATAATATGGATTGTATCATGAGAAAACATCCCCAATGATGTATTAGAAAAACAAATGGTTGTTTTTATTGATGATGTGATGTTCAAAAAATGTCATTAAAACCTTTTTGAGGAAAATAACCCATTCATATTGATTATCACTTTAAAAACCGTAATTGTTTTTGAAACGTTTGAAACAAAATCTATGAAAAGAAAAATTTAAACATGTAATGGAATATTCAATATAATGAGAGGCCATGATGTAGAGAATATTCCATTCAAATCAGGTGCATTTAAATAAGAAATCCTTTCAATCAAATTTTAATATTTAAAAAAGATCAATATTTGATAAATATCCAATAGATTGTATTTAAATAATTTTTAAAAATATAAAAAATTGGAAAAATGATCTTAATTAATAATTGGGTAATATTAAAAATTATTGGACATTTTACCAAGAATTTTTATATTGAAATAAAAAATATTCTTGATATATAAAAGAAAAATTGACTCATTTTCATTGAATATGTCTTCTTGAGAATTCTAGGTAGTAAATAAAATAAAATCATACTATTACTTGAATATTTCAAGTATAAACATAGGAAGTGAAACTAAACTAGTTTATTTGATAGTGATTAAATAATTTTGTTCATTGTTTATTTAATAAACAAATATAAATTTTATTTGGATTTAAGTATATACCATTACCACTTTGGTAGCATTTGAATCATAACCGCCTTGAATGAAAGATCATTAAATGAAAGATTAATTACCATTAAGATAAATATATTCATGATATCACATTTCCAATGCCATCAAATAATACCTCATAAAATTAAATTGGTGTAAAACACCAAATATTTCTAAATGGATTGGAAATTGAAATAAAATATCTACAAAGATCGTTCCATTTAAATACAACATAAAATTATGTTATATTATCAAATACAATGATGAAATATTATATCCCAATAAAAAAATGAGTAATTAAATTCCTTACATGTTGGTAATAGTCATCAAAGATCCATTTTGTTCAAATAATTCAAACTAAATCTTAAAATAACATTAAATATAATGTATGAGTTTTAATAAATTTAAAAGGAGTAGTATATCCAACATATTAAGAAAATAAGTTCATTACATGAAAATATGTGTCAATTAAGATAAATTGAGATGAACTTAGTTACCTCACATTTCTATTTAGTTGAACTAGGATTAACCCAATGTATAATGGTTTTAAATATACTATTAATTTATATAATAACGATATTATTATTTATAATATAATATATAGGCCTCTTATTAAAATATATCACTCTTTCATTAATAATATTTCGTAATTACAAATTCTATGGGTTTTAACTAATTTAGTTTATCATTGGTGTTTCATCATAAAACATCATTATTTGAACATAAGATATAGATTAATAGTATAAAAACATTTACTAATGTATTAAATATTATATTTATAGATTATATACATGTTATGAACTTGTATTAAAATTTGGATTAGGAAAATTATTTTCATTGTTTCCTAGAGATGGTAGGTCATACATACATTTGAGAAACAATATCATTACCTTAATGTGTGAATGTGTAAGGAAGTGGATGTTATATTAATTTTCATAAAATAACTTAATTTCAAATGTATTATATAAGTTCATTATTACAACTATTTTTACCATCCATTTGGGTCAGTCATTGGAAGTGAAATTACATTAGTTCGTGAGGGATAGAATACATTACAAATGAGTGATGGATTTGATTCCCATTTGATGGAGGAGGAGATTGATAAATATAATTATATTAACATAATAACATCTTTGTATATGTGTTATTATAGATTTATTATATTTTTTGTGTTATGAAATAAATCATGGTTATAAAATAAAAATAATAATGAAATTATTTTATAATATCATATATTCTTAGAAAAACTCTTTTAGATATCATATTATGTAACCTAGGGTTGGTATTCTTGGGAAGACCATCGCCTTTAGAATATGAATATGTGTAGATCATAGATGGATCAAACATGGAATCAAATATGTGTAATGAATCAGTGTACCGGCATTTTTTCAAAATATAGATTATTCTCAACCCTTATTTCTTACTCTTGAACATCCATGCCAATTAAGAGTAATATATCTATTTTATACTCTTAAAAAATTTATATATACGAAATATATATTACAAAGGGGGATGCAACACAAAATTAATTTTAAATGGTTTAGTAATAAGGCATAATATTTTATTGGACCAACCTTTGATTATTTGTAGGATTCCCTTATAAAAATACATTTTTGTGATTACAAATGCCACAAATTGGAACATAATGTTTATATTTAAAATAAAAAAACACTTTGAGTTTGCGGTGTTGTTTATATTTGTACCACATATCTAAAATGTAATTTTTTATATTGTAACTAAAAGTTCTCCAATGTTTATTAAAAATCCACCCTAAACATGATTTATCTATTGTAATGGATGTATTTCCATGAACTAAATAATCTTGTCCTATAACTACATGTCCTAGACATAAAATAAAATAAAAAAAATTATATACTCATCATCCTTAAACTATTATATAAGGGTATGATACAAATTTCATAGAAACTCAATTCCTATAAAATTGATCAACTAATGAATCTCTCAACATCTTCCAACTGCCTTCATATTCTCTTTATAATGTTACTAGGTAGATACACTTTTAGCCAATGATGTTCCCATAATTAATGTAATTTCTACCCGAGGTGAACAAAAACTCATAATGAAAATTATATAAAGTAATTATTTTTCAAAATATCATCTGGGTTCAACTTCTTGAATTCTCTAACACAGAGAACTTGTATGAATCTCATTAAATATTCTATATGGATTATTTATAAAATCACTAACCTTTATCACATGGTTACATGGATTTCAAAACCATATGATATTCAATTATGATCTCTATTATATCATTCTCTTAAAAATTCTGTTTCAGGTACCCTTTCATGTGCACATATGTATGGATGATCAAATAAATGTTATTAACTAATGCATGTGTTTTCTGAATAATGAAAAAACTCACTATATTTTTGTTTCAGATGTACATTATCCCATTAAAATTATTCACACAAATGTTTGATTGTGAAAGTAATGTACTTATTATTTATAACACATAATTTCCTAAATTGTATGCACTATTTTTTCACATAATGTGAAACTTCACTGAATCCTGAAAATTGCGTGACTGATCTAAGGTGATGTGAAGCACAAGATATATTCAATTCCTTAATGTGATCCATTTGTGTCTCATCCTTATTTTTATATCATGCAATTCTTTTTATTTCCTGTAATTAATTATAGGTGATACTTATCTTTCACATAAATCTGACATGAAATGTTACTATCTCTTTCACATGAACAACAATAGTTCATGTGATGTGTTCTTCTTACATTACACTATAACTCTGAAAGGCAGTTGAGTGTCCATATATTTCCCTAAATGCCTTCACGAAATTAAGAAGGATTTTCTGGTTACTTTCATATTACAATTATTGTGTCCTCAAGTATATCATTGACTAATAAAATTATATGGATATATTAGTGGTTTCTCATTCATAAGCTAATTGTTTTTCAAAAATCATTCTCTATCTCTTCTGAAGATCTAGGTGTCTTGTGGATTTCTTCTTTGTGAGATAGTAGATATGTCTTCTGTGTCACCACTAAGAGATAATGGTTTATAAATGGGATACTCCTTCCCTTATAGTAAACAACATGGTTTTTTGAGATAATATTTATGGGATAAAATTACCCATGCTTCTCCAAAAACCTATATATTAATCATGTTGATGCACATACTCCTTCACTTATTGCATTATGTAGTGGCTCAGGTTTCATGATAATTTTTTAATCTGTAAAAGGGAAACGGTAATGAATCTCTGCCGAGCCTCTATATATACAAATATGTTTTAACCACCAAAATGAATGTTTTAATATTGGATAATGATTCATTAAAACATTTTCTGTGATTTTAGGTCCATATGAATGCTGATAATCATGTTTTCACCATGAACCATCATGAAATCATGTGAGACCATGACTACTTCCCTTGACCATTCTAACTGTGTTACTTCACATGGATTAATTTAATTTAGTGAATGAATAACTTGAAATTTAATGGGAAACCCCTTTATATAATTATATTTTGTGAAAATACTTCAAAATAATTCATTGGATAGTTTATAAAAAATATTATAGATTCACAAAATTAAATATACATTCTATTTCTATTGATGATGTCACATGATCGTGTGAATGCATTTCATAATTAATATAAGATCATGAGATGATACTTTTCACCATTCCTAATTCATGATAATGTTTCAATAATCATTAGTTGAATTATTATTCAAATATTGACATTATGGTAAGACTTCGGTCATATACATGTTATTGGTATAATGACGTTTGTCTTAATATCATGTTGTTTCCTGATGACTCAATTATAAGGCCCTGACCTTAAACATCTCTTAATATTGAATTAAATGAATAATTCACATTGAGGATATTTTCAGGTTTAGAGTTTTAGATAATTAGAACATAACTACAACATCTCAAAAGGTTACAAAGTAGACAATTCTACTATGTTTCCATAGAATAAGAAAAAAACTCTTCAAAAGAAACATGTCTAGTTCCATGTTTTATATAGCATGACATTCCCTTGATCCCATCCTTGACCCTATTCCACATTAGGTCCTGTGAAAAATATTTCAAAAAAACCTGGGGTGAGCATAAAGAACTCATTAAGGGATACACAAATAATGAAAACTGTTAGTTTATCAAAACAACAAGTAAACCATCTATACTTTATCAATGTAATAATTTTCACAATTATGAAGTAGTAAAAACTCGTCACTGAATAAAAGATCATTACATACCCTTTTGTAACCAATAGATTACCATAAAACCCATAAAATGATCACATAACATATAAAGGTAACTTGGGAAATAAACATACTTAAGTGGAATAACCATACGGTCGACTTCCACACATATCACTTAATGGAATAGCCATACGGCCAACTTCCATAAATACTTAATGGAATAGCCATACAGCCAACTTCCATACCCAATGCAATGGAGGTTATAACGTAACCACCTGTCCTGGTATTCATGGCACTACCCGTCATATGGTTTATCACGTAACCACCCATCAAATGTCCAAGTATCAATATAAAATCATAAAACAAATATAATGGAAAGAAAAAATTTCCACACTTTGATCACAATATATCACATAAATATATTGGCATAACAAATCCATTATAAAAAACCATTTTCAATACCAAAATACATAAAAGAGTATATGGTATTTATTTCATTTTAAAAACATTACGTCTTGTTGAGGAAGCCAATGACCAAATAATACTCGTGGCGGCGGAAAAGGTCGTTGTCACCGCGTACGTTAAAAGAAACTTTCCATTCTGTTGTTTTGTAAAATGCTTCATAGAAAAAGATTCCTTTTGTATAAAAGTAAAATTCAAAGGGTTTTATACACCGTATAAAAGAAAGTTGTGTATAAAATGAAATATTCCTCAATTAAAGGAGATTGATATGAAGTCCCTTACCCCGGGTCCGACTTGACTCGATCGTTCTTTAACATCCTGAATAATAATCTTGAGTTAATTTATATTTGCTTAATAACATTTTTTAAGTTCATTATTCCTTTTATATCACTTATTTCCATGTTATAAAAATTATGTAACCATTTATGTTAATAATGTTGGTTTTGTCAATATTTGGTTCTTAAGTCGAAAGTGGACTTCTTACAATTACATATTGTTCGTGTGGCCAAAAGTTCGTTAAATCAGGAATGACATTCTTGATTTGGATATCATATATATCATATATATCTTGAATATACATTTATTTATAATAACATATAATCATTTATAGGTAAGAAATGAAATTCACCGTTCATGGAGAGGGTAAGTCGTACGTACGCATGAACGCTACTTTCATTTCTATGACATATTAATGGAATTAAAACTAAATGAGAGGTATGCATATTCTAATTCCAGAATTATATTAATCATTTAGATGTAACATACATAATATATATCCATTATATATATGTACTTATAATAGTACATTACATTTGGGGATATGAAATGAAATGCACCGTTCATGGTGACGGTAAGCCGTACGTATGCATGAACGCTACTTTCATTTCTATTTCGTATTTTTATAGAATGTAATCATAATGATATAAATGTATATTATAATTCCAGTTTAATATCATATATAATATCATAACTCCATCCTTTATACGTCGCACATATGGTATTAACGAATCAAATCACTTTGAGGGGGCGGTAGTCTGCACTTCCTTAAATGAAGATATCGCGTTTACCCATAATGGAAACCATAAAAGTATTACCAAAATGAAAAATAAAGAAGCTTAAGGAAAACATAAACATATTATATATCATATATAAATATAGTTTCATCTTAATGTCCACCTTTTAAGGTGTTAAAATAATGTTGAACAATCATCGTTTCGGGAGGCAGAAATTCACCATCCACGGAAACAATATGTTCTTTAACCATTAGATGTCTGTGTGTGTAAGTGTACCTCTAATACTTATTATAAAAACATCATAGTATAATGAAGATACTGGAGTTGTTACAAAATAAATGAATAAAAAGAGTTTAGGGGGTTGGAGAAGCAAAATAAAACAAAAGGACTCAAGTGAAGACATTACCTTAAAATCGGGTAACTCTCATAGATTTGAACTCAAAAGCTTCCTTGGGAAGACTTCTGCCCAATGTGAGGATTCAAGGAGTAAGAGAGGGATGTGGAGAGACAAAATGGTCCGGGTTTGGCCAAGACAAAGGCTTTGGAAGTGTGGGTAAAGAGGTAGAGGTGGGGTCTTTTATAAGAGGAGAGGAGGGGCACTCTAGGAAAGTAAAGAAACGTTACTTTATTTTAAAATGCTTTTCGGATTCAAAAGGACCCACATTGATATAATTAAAGGGTAAAGTGATAAGGGCTCTAAATATACCCATCCAATAGGTTTCGGGCATGTGTTGGTCATAGAATTTACATTATCTTTTTATTTTATTTAAATCCTTTATTAATGTGGTAATCGCTGCATCATCATGATGTCATAAATAATTTAATATATTTAATATCTAAAAATTATAAAAAAAATATCATTGTGTAGGGAATCTTTTTATCTTTCTGATTAATATTTATAGTAAAAAATATGACTTGTATAACCCCATGTAAAATTTGTTTTAGTAAAACAACTCATGTTTGTGACATTTTTACTTTAACTTTAAATAAAAAGTTATTAATGTCATTTTCCAACCAAAGTGGCTTCATGGGGTCCCCATGTTGACCCATGGATTGTCTTGGTCTGCCATGACACATCCAATGAGGTTAGGACATGTGTAAAAGTCATTTGATATAATTAAAAAATTATTTTTATCTTAAACTACACTAATTACCTCTAATCGCGATTAAGAACTTAAAAGTTACTATTCCCCAAAAAAAATTATTTTAATCCCATTGAACCACATTTCACTTATTAATGACAACCATTTATGTTGGATTTTTTAAAATCAAATTAGAGAAGTGACAAAGTTTCATTTAAATGAAAAATCAGTTTCTTTGACTACCACTTAGTGGTTTCACTATTCATCAAAAATTTATGTTTTTCCGAAAAATACCAAAACTTTACCCTAAGCTATATTTGATATTCTGAATTGAAAAATGATTTCTATTTTACACAATTAAAATAATATAAGTCACATTAATTATTTTAATAATTAATCCCCGCTGTCATGACAAATAGCGTGTTTTTATGAAACAATAAGTATCAAAAGATTGACACTAGTTTAAGTCCAATTTCAAAGTGAAATTGATTCCAATGACCACCATTGGATTGAATGGTAAAAATATATTCTAATTTCACATTAAACCCAATTCAAACGATAATATAATCATATAAATAAATTAGATTAAAAATAGGTTTTGAATTAAAATACAACATTTTTTTCACTATTCATTAAAAAATGAACTTTATCGGAAAAATACCAAAATTTCACACAAAGTAAATTTTGATGTCCCAATAATAAAGAATATGTTTATTTTGACAAAAATAGCTTACAAAATTGTGAAAAGATAGATTTAAAAATGGTTTTCCATAAAAAGTCATTAAAACAATCTTTTAAAAATATTAGTGTATTTTATGCTTAAGATTGGATTTATTTTCATTTTAAGCCACTAAAACACTATATAATTCATTAATAGGAATAGGTAAAAATATAATTTATTCATTAATTTCTTGGGATGTTACATCCTTCCCCCCTTTAGAAAATTGTGTCCTCGGAATTTATTTACTTATCGAATAAGTGGGGGTATTTATCCCTCATTGCATTTTCAGATTCCCATGTTGCCTCTTCCATCATGTGGTTTTTCACAAAACCTTTACCTGATGAATCACCTTATTCCGTAACACCTGATCCATGTGGTCATGAATCTGGACCAGTTATTCCTCAAAAGATAGGTTCTCTTCCAGTTGAACTACCTCTGGACTCAAAACATTAGATTGATCTGGCATATACTTTCTCAGCATTGAAACATGAAAAACATTGTGTACCAGAGATAAACTCTGAGGTAATTCCACTCTATATGTAACTGATCCAACTCTTTCCAGAATTTCATATGGTCCAATGAATGATGGACTCAGCTTTCCATTCTTACTAAATCTCATCACACTTTTCCATGGATAAACCTTGAGAAAAACATGATCACCTACCTCGAAAGATAGATCCTTCCTCCGGTTATCCGCATAACTCTTCTGCCTGCTCTGAGCTATTCTCATGTGTTTCTGAATCAAATGAACTTTTTCTTCCATCTCTTCTACCAATTCTGGTCACATCATCTTCCTTTCACCCACTTCATCCCAAAATAATGGAGTTTGACACCGCTTCCCATATAATGCCTCAAATAGTGCCATTTGTATACTGGAATGAAAACTGTTGTCATAAGAAAACTCAACCAAAGAAATATGTTGGTCCCAACTTCCCTGATAATCCATCAAACAAGCTCTTAGCATATCCTCCATGATCTGAATTGTTCATTCTGACTGCCAATCTAATTGAGGATGGAAAGCTTTACTAAAATTTAATTCAATACCCAACGACTTCTGAAGGCCTTTCCAAAAGATAGAAGTAATCATGGGATCACGATCGGACACAATGGAGAGAGGAACTCCATGTAACCTGACTATCTCTTTAAGATACAAACGGGAATGTTGATCTAGTGAAAAAGTATCTCGTATAGAAAGGAAATGAGCATATTTAGTCAAGCGTCAACAATAACCCAGATTGCATTATTACCTCAATATGTCCTCGGTAATCCCAAAACAAAGTCCACGGATATGTTTTCCAATTACTACTCTGGCACTGGTAAAGGCTAAACCATCTCTTTCGGTAACTGCCGCTCTTCTTTAACTTGCTGACAAATCAAACACCTCATAGTAAAATCATAAATATCCTTTTTCATTCCATCCCACCAGTAATACTCCCGCAGATCTCTATACATCATAGTACTACCAGGATGAACTGAAAACGGGGAACTATGATTCTCTTATAACAACTCATTATTCAACTGTGAATCACAAGGTACACATAATCTCTTCCCAAACATAAAAACTAAATCATTATCAATGTTGAATTCAGGCAACATACCTTTCTGAACCAGCTCTACCTTTTACTGCAACTCACTATCTTCCCTCTGTGCTTGCTTAATTCTGTCTGATAGGGATGAGCTCATTAATACCTGAAACAAAACAGAATAACATCCTGCACCAAAAACTTCTATGCCCATGTTCATCAAATCAAAAACCAAAGGATCTCATTCCAAACGTAGCATGGTTAATGAAGAATTACTTTTTTGACTCAAAGCATCGACCACTTTATTTGCTTTTTCTGGATGGTAGTGAATTGTAAAATCATAATCCTTGATTAATTCCAGCAATCTCTTCTTTCTCATGTTCAATTATTTCTGAGTGAATATATATACATTAAATTTTTTTGATCAGAATATATTTCACACTTTACTCCATACAAATGATGCCTCCAAATTTTTAAAGCAAAAACAACATATGCTAATTCCAAATCAGGTGTAGGGTAATTTAACTCATGAGTTTTCAACTGACGTGAAGCATAAGAAATTACCTGATCATTCTGCATAAGGACACAGCCAAGTCCCTTCAATGAAGCATCACTGTATATAACAAACTCACCATTCCTGGAAGGAAGTGCCAAAACTGGAGCATTCACCAATCTTCTTTTCAACTCCTAAAAAGAATCATCACATTCTTTTGTCCAGATGAAAATAACACCCTTATGAGTTAGCTTAGTCATTGGACTAGATAACCATGAAAATTTTTCAAAAAACCTTCGGTAGTAACCTGCCAAACCAAGAAAACTACGGATCTCGGTTACAGTTGTGGGTCTTGGCCATTCTTCAACAACTTTTGTTTTAGCAGGATCAACAGTTATGCCATCTTTTGAAACAATGTGACCCAGGAAAGAAATTTGTTGTAACCAAAACTCACACTTGCTGAATTTTCCATACAGTTTCTTTTCATTTGAGGTTTGCAAGATAACCCTTAAATGACATTCATGCTCCTCATTGCTTTTAGAAAACACCAAAATATCATCAATGAAAACAACCACAAACTTATCCAAGAACTCATGGAATATTATATACATAATGTCCATGAATACAGCTGGTGCATTGGTTAACCCAAAAGGCATAACTGCAAATTCATAATGGCCATATCTAGTATGGAACACAGTCTTCGGAACGTCTGCTTCTTTTACTTTCAACTGATGGTACACCGACCTCAAGTCAATCTTCGAAAAATACTGAGCTCCCTGGAGTTGATCAAAAAAATCATCGATATGAGGAAAATGATACTTGTTCTTAATAGTAATATTATTCAAGCCTCTATAATCAATGCAAAGACTCATTGATCCATCACTCTTTTTAACAAATAAAACAGGAGCACCCGATGGTGATGTGCTAGGTCGAATGAAACCTTTATCTAATAACTCCTGCAATTGTTTCTTTAACTCTAAATGTTCAACTTGAGCCATTCGATAAAGGGGGTTTTGAAATTGGCTTAGCATCAAGAACTAAGTCAACAGTAAACTCAACTTCCCGATATGGTATTATTCCAGGAAACTCATCAGGAAAAACATCCGGATAATCATTTACCACTGGCACATCATTAATCTGAATAGTTCCTTTATTTTCAACGATGTGTGCAAGGTACCATTAATTTCCATCATTTACAAGTTTCTCAGCCTCTTGATATGTTATCAACAGTAAGGGTTCATTCCTGTACACAAACTGAAAGTCTTTCTTAAAAGAAACTTCTTTAGCTCTACAGTCAATCTTAGCATGGTAAATAGATAGACAATCCATACCCAGGATAACATCAAACTCTACTAGAGGTAGAACAATAAGGTTTGCAAGTAGGTTCTTTCCACAGATAAGGATAGGAAGATTCTTATAAATTCTTTTTGCCTCAACATTTCCCCCATGTGTTTTTACCAAATGTTCAGGAGTCATTTCTTGAGAGGGTATTCCCATTTTACAAGAAATGTTTTTAGAGATGAAAGAATGTATAGACCCCGAATCAAAAAACACACCGGTATAATCTGAAAAAACAAACAAAGTACCTGATACAACTTCATTTGATAGCCCGACATCTGTTGAAGTAGTTGCAAAGAATTTCACCACCCCTTTCTGCTTGTTGTCTAACTGCTTCCCATCACTCGAGCTCTTTTTCGGACACTCATTTGCATAGTGACCATTCTCATTGCACTTAAAACATTTCACCAACTGTAAATCAAATTTGAACTTACCATCACCTTGATATTTTTCAGTGCAATCATGAGCCTTATGTCCCATATTACCACATCGGTAGCACTTTACAGAATTCAGAAGACATTCCCCAGCATTCCTTTTGCCACATTTATGACAAACTGGAAACATAGATTTCCTACCATCATACTTTTTTGAATAATTCTTCCCTTTCTCCTACCACCTCGGTCTCTTCTTCTGTTGGTTGTTATAGAACACTTGATCATCGGTAAACTCCATTTCCACCTTCTCAGCACATCCAAAAATCTTTTCATAACTTTTAAACTCACAAGAAGCTAATGCCCTTCGATATTATGGATTTAATCCTGAGTAAAAATGATTTATTTTACTATCCAGGTCTTGGATAAAATTTGGAGCATACCTTGCAAATCGAGTAAACCTTTCTTCCTAGGTAGCCACTGAGTCTTCCTCTTGCCTTAATTCCAAGAATTTTTTTCCATCCTAAGTCGAACAGGCTTAGGAATATACTTTTCAAGAAACATACCTTTGAATTCATCCCAGTCGAGAGAATTAATCTCATCAGCGTCCCTGATATTTTTAACCAATGACCACCACTGATCTGCCTCATCCTCCAAATAGTACATAGCAAGACTAACCTTTTGATTGTCTGAACACCCCATGACATCAAAAATCTTCTCCAGTGCTTTAATCCACCCTTCAGCTAACACAGGGTCAGATGATCCTCTGAATGATGGGGGATGTTGCCTAAGGAAATGTTCTACCACTGACATGTTCCTCTACAGTTGATCTGGCTGGTATCTGGCATGGATACCACCACCATTTATCGCTTGAGTCAACTGTGCCATTACAGCAACAAACTGTCCAGTTCAAATTCCGACCATCTCAGGATGCTGATTCAGAAGGTTATTTCCTTCTGTATTCCTTCCTAGCACTGCTTCCCTGTTTCCTCTGCGGAAAACCATTCTAAAAAAACATGTCATAGATGAAGCAACATGGTAATCTTCAAATGCTATATCATTTCAAAAAAAATATTTTTGGATAATCATTTAATAGAATTCTAACTCTTAAAGTTATCTAAACAGACCTCTAATACCAACTATAAGGCCCCGACCATAAACATCTCTTAATATTGAATTAAATGAATAATTCACATTGAGGATCTTTTCAGGTTTAGTGTTTTAGATAATTATAACATAACTACTAAATCTCAAAAGATTACAAATTATACAAATCTACTAAGTTTCCATATAATAAAAAAACTCTTAAAAAGAAACATGTTTAGTTCCAAGTTTTATATAGCATGACTTTCCCTTGATCCCATCCTTGACCCTATTCCACATTAGGTCCTGTGAAAAACATTTCAAAAAACGTGGGGTGAGCTTAAAGAGCTTAGTAAGGGATAAACAAAGAATAAAAACTGTTAGTTTATCAAAACAACAAGTAAACCACGAATACTTTATAAAATTAATACTTTTCACCTTTATGAAGTAGTAAAAACTCTTCACTGAGTAAGAGATCATTACATACCCTTTTGTAACCAAATGATTACCATGAAACCCATAAAAAGATCACATAACATATAAAGGTAACTTGGGACATAAACATACTTAAGTGGAATAACCATAAGGTCGACTTCCACACATATCACTTAATGGAGTAGCCATATGGCCAACTTCCATACATACTTAATGGAATAGCTATACGACTGACTTCCATACCCAATTCATTGAAGGTCATAACTTAACCACCCATACTGGTATTCACGGCACCACCCATCATATGGTTTATCACGTAACCACCCATCAAATGTCCAAGTACCAATATAAAATCATAAAACATATATAATGCAATGAAAATATTTCCACACTTTGATCACAATATATCACATAAATATATTGACATAACAAATCCATTATAAAAAACCATTTTCAATACCAAAATACATAAAATATTATATGGTATTTATTTCATTTTAAAAACATTATGGCTTATTGAGGAAGCCAATGACCAAATAATACTCGCGGCGGAGGAAAAGGTCATTATCACCGCATACGTTAAAAGAAACATTCCTTTTTGTCGTTTTGTAAAAAGATTCTTAGAAATATATTCCTTTTTTATAAAAGTAAAATTAAAAGGGTTTTATACACCATATAAAAGAAAGTTGTGTATAAAACGAAATATGCCTCAATGAATGGAGATTGAGACGAAGTCCCTTACCTCGGGTCCGACTTGACTCGATCGTTCTTTAACATCCAAAATAATTAACTTGAGTTAATTTCTATTTTCATAAGAACCTTTTTCAAGTTCATTATTCCTTTTATATCACTTATTTCCATGTTATAAACATTATGTAACCATTTAAGTTAATAATGTTTTTTGTCGATATTTGGTTCTTAAGTCGAAAGTGGACTTCTTATAATTACATGTTGTTCGAGTGGTCAAAGGTTCTTTATATCTAGAATGACATTCCTGATTTGGATATCATATATATCATATATATCTAGCATATACATATATATTATATTATCATATAATCATTTAGAGGTAAGAAATGAAATGCACCGTTCATGGAGACGGTAATCCGTGCGTACGCATGAACGCTACTTTCATTTCTATGTCATATTAATGGAATTAAAACTAAATGAGAGGTATGTATATTTTAATTCAAGAATTATATTAATCATTTTTATGTAACATACATCATATATATCCATTATATATATGTACTTATAATAGTACATTACTTTTGGGGATAAGAAATGAAATGCACCGTTCATGGAGACAGTAATCCATACGTACGCATGAACGCTACTTTCATTTCTATTTCGTATTTTTATAGAATGGAATAATACTGATATAAAGGTATATTATAATTTCAGTGTAATATAATATATAATATCATAACTCCATCCTTTATACGTCCTATATATGGTATTAATTAATCAAATCACTTTGAGGTGGCGGTAGTCCACACATCCTTAAATGAAGATATCGCGATTACCCATAATGGAAACCATAAAGGTATGCCCAAAATAAAAAAATACAGAAGCTTAAGGGAAACATAAACATATCATATATCATATATAAATATAGTGTCATCTTAATGGCCACCTTTGAAGGTGTTAAAAGAATGTTGAACAATCCTCATTTCGGGAGGCAAAAATTCACCATCCACGGAAACAGTATGTTCTTTAACAATTAGATGTAGGTTTGTGTAAGTGTAGCTAGACTCCTTCTTATCACAACATCCTAGTATATTGAAGATACTGGAGTTGTTACAATAGTAATGAATAAAAATAGTTTAGGGGGTTGGAGAAGCAAAATAAAACAAAAGGACTCAAGTGAAGACATTACCTTAAAATCAGGTAACTCTCTTAGATTTGAACTAAAAGGATTCCTTGGGATGACTTCTTCCAAAATTGAGGCTTAAAAGAGTAACAGAGGGATGTGGAGAGATAAAATGGGTAGGGGTTGGTCGAGACAAAGGCTTTGTAAGTGTGGGTAAAGAGGTAGAGGTGGGGGCCTTTTATAAGAGGAGAGGAGGGGCCCTCTTGGAAAGTAAAGAAAAGTTACATTATTTTAAAATGCCTTTCAGATTCAAAAGGTCCTACATTGATATAATTCGAGTTTAAGGTGATAAGGGTTCGAAATATACCCATCCAATATGTTTTTGACATGTGTAGGTCATAGATTTTACATTATCTTTTCATTTTATTTAAATCCTTTATTAATGAGGTAATCGCTGCATCATCATGATGTCATAAATAATTTAATATATTTAATGTCTAAAAAATATAAAAAAATATCATGATGTAGGAAATCGTTTTACCTTTCTAATGAATATTTATAGTCAAAAATCATACTTGTATAACCCCATGTAAAATTTGTTTTAGTAAAACAACTCATGTTTGTGACATTTTACTTTAACTTTAAATAAAAAGTTATTAATGTCATTTTCCAACCAAAGTGGCTTCATGGGGTCCCCAAGTTGACCCATGGATGGTCTTCGTCATCCATGACACATACAATGAGGTTAGGACATGTGTCAAGGTCATTTCATATTATTAAAACATTATTTTTATCTTAAACTACACTAATTGCCTCTAATCGCGATTAAGAACTTAAAAGTTACTATTCAACAAAAAAATTATTTTAATCCCATTTAACCACATTTTACTTATTAATGACAACCATGTATGTCGGATTTTTGAAAATCAAATCACAGAAGTGACAAAGTTTCATTTAAACGAAAAATCAGTTTCTTTAACTACCACTTAGTGGTTTCACTATTCATCAAAAATTTAAGTTATTCAAAAAAATACCAAAACATCACCCTAAGCTATATTTGATATTCTGAATTCAAAAATTATGTCTATTTTACAAAATTTAAATCATATAAGTCACATTAATTAATTTAATAATTAATTCCCGATGTCATGACAAATAGCGTGTTTTTATGAAACAATAAGTATCAAAAGATTGACACTAGTTTAAGTCCAATTTCAAAGTGAAATTGATTCCAATGACCACCATTGGATTAAATGGTAAAAATATATTCTAATTTAACTTTAAAACCAATTCAAAAGATAATCTAATCATATTAATAAATTATATTAAAAAGAGGTTTTGAATTAAAATACAACATTTTTTTCACTATTCATTAAAAAATGAACTTTATCGGAAAAATACAAAAAACTCACACAAAGTAAATTGTGATGTCCCAATCATAAAGAATAAGTTTATTTTGACAAACATAGCTTATAAAATTGTCAAAAGATAGATTTAAAAATGATTTTCCATAAAAAGGCAGTAAAACAATCATTTATAAATATTAGTGTATTTCATGCTTAAGATTGGATTTATTTTCATTTTAAGCCTCTAAAACACTATCTAATTCATTAATAGGAATAGATAAAAATATCTATTATTAATTACTTACTTGGGATGTTACATCGATACTGTACAAAAAATGATTAGGTGGATGAGGGAATAATATGGAATATTTTTCAAATATATACTATAAAATATTATATTTGAATTCACACATTATAGTATTTGAATAGATAACTCACATAAAGTTGATTGAGTGTCACTGGTAATATCCATATTTTTATCAAGGATGAACAGTTCTCACATCTTCCATGTCCCACATCAAATGCTTCATCAGGATCCTCTATGGTTTATCCCGTAAAAGATGATCAATATTTGGTCAATCGATCTACAGTGTTCAAGACCTATTCCATAGTCACGCACCCACCATCGGGCACTCGACCTTAGGGGTTTCTATCCCACACTATGCATTCCAATGACAGAATCAGCTCTAGGAGTTATAGATGGGACCAACCTTATATAGCGGGCTCAATACATTACACCTCCCATGTGCTTAACTAGGGAAAAAATCATTGTGTGTGGTTAACCTCCAGTTCCCACATAATCCCTTGTTTGTATGTAATAGGAAATTTTTTGGTTGTACCAATTTTTTTCATCTGAATCCTAATTTGAAATAAATAATCTGATGCCTTCTTAAATAATATTCCAATCCAAAATAATATCAATTCCCCATTATCTTCTAAAGTTTATTATTCATGAAAAATATTTTATTTTATAGTGAATGGGATTATTTAGACATCCTAATATCGTTGTTTCAATGTGGACATTACATAAGAACATTTTTTATCATTTAATATCACTTCAGACAATATTATATTTCTAAAGACACTTGTCTATGAATGAAATTCAATTTCATGAGATGAATCCATAACAATTATCCAAGAACCATTACTAATCATTGATAACTCTCATACAAAGTGACAACCAATGAGTCTATAAAAAATCTCTTCGAAACATCACTATTAACTTTTTAGAATGATTTTCAAACTCTCTCAACTATTAATAACTAATCATATAGGACATCATCAAAAATTAAGTCTACCCATTTGGATTTTTTATCAATTCTATTAAATTCAAGAAAAATCCATTCTACCTGTTAATAAAAATAAATTAAACTATTAATGTTGTTGTTTTATTATTCATTTCAAGACTATTGTAATAACATCTCATTTTTATGAAATCAAGATGGCACCACAATTTTCAATTGAAAAATGGGATTTAGTTGGTATACTCTATGTATACATGGGGTAAAATAGTGTATAAAACATGGAGGATATAACCAAGTGTTTCTATGTTATCCATTAAAAAGGCATAGGATATCAAGGTCATATTTACTTCTTAATGATAGGGGTAGTATAAAATAAAATTTTTCAAGTAATATATTCTCATGTCCACTTCAATAAACATATTCAAAATTTCATGTACAAGAATATTTTACTCCCCCATTAAATGATCTTACTAATCAACCATCATCCCACGGTAATGAACATATTTTATATAATTATGAAAAGTTAATGAAGTGTAATTTGGTTACCAATTTTCTCAAATCCTATAAAGATGAGATAATGTTCTAAATATTCCACAAATAAGCTTTGATATTGTGACTTTTATTATTTATCCCCCTTAATGGGTGCACTCCCTTCCATTTTACATGGATAGAAATTTCATCAGATATCCTTCATGATTTAAAAATTAATGATCCACCATAATAGAAAAATTCATGTTTCTATTATGTTTTGAATAAGAATCCAAAATTGTTGGCTTATACTTTTTTTACTCTTTTCAATGGATGAGAATGAAATTCACCATCAATTACCTATAATGTAAACAAAAATACTATATATTAGTATGAGGAAAAGATCTAACACTTTTGATTCTATTAATAGGTTAAAATGGGACATGAATTTACTCTCAATACAGAACTCATTTCCTTTTATATTTAATATGTGTGGTACTCTTCATGATTTTTCCTCCTTTAAATTTAACATCTCTATCATTATTTGATATCCTGGACACTTTATTTCAATTCATCTTCATCATGTCTATAATTTTTATCCTCGCCTCTACTAGTAGTTTTGTAGCATTCCTTTGTGAAAGTTTTAAATATTCAATACATCCCTTTAAGTAGGTAGAATACTTATTTGATTGTTTGGAATTTTTCTAGTATTCAATAACAATCCATAAATTTTTGTGAGAATAGCGAGTGCTCATTTTTCGAAAACCTTTATTGATATTTTAGATACACATGTCATTTTCTCCCTAATTTATTTTTCTTTATCTATTGCATCAACGAAATCTTTTTTAATTTCTCTAGAAGCATAAAATTTCTATTGAAAAATTATCATCTATCCATTATTATTATTATTTTATTTTATAATATCCATAAAGAATCTTAAATTTTATTTATATACATTTATTGGGTAACATATCAATGTCTTATTCAATATTTACTTTAATAAATCATAAATTCTTCTTTCTTTCTTAGATTGAATTTTTTCTTGATTTTATATTTCTTTCATTATTTTCCTTGGAATGATTATAGTGGTACCTAGTATGACTTAACATTTAATACTAGAAGAATCTTGTCCTACATCACATGAAATTCATGGATTTCACCTTATCATTCATACTTTTAGTATCTTGAATCCTATATTTATTCACTACGTTCCATTTCATACTTCCCAAGGAAGAATTTTAAATTTTTTCCCGTCTAAATTCTTGTGGTGTTTTCTTCTCATAAACATATGAATACTGACTGGTCTTTACATACCATCACCCATCATATTCATGATAACTAATATTTCAATAATCAATGAAGTCTTCAAGATAACTAAATCTATTCTTCAAATATAGATTCATTATCATCTATGTATTCAAATTTGTTTTTATATATTTATTCATGTATTTAAATCTATGCACAATGAATTCAATCCTTCTTTAATTTTCATATCACAACACATATTTCAAATTAACAATTTCATATTTCTGAAATTTTTAGTAGCCCCAAAAATAGACAAAAATCATCTTTTTATACATGTAGTACTAATCTGAAAAGATTTTATTCCTAGTTTTTTTTGAATTTGACTTTACTTATTTGGATAATATTTCATAGATTTATTTTTCATTTTCATTCTAGTATCAATCATTTTTTGTTCGATATATTAGAATTTTTTTTAACCAATACATTCCAATATTTTCACATTGATCCTACACTATCTACTGCGACTATAATTATTAAAACAGATTTAACTAAGTTATAGGTTACCTTCTCCCATGAACTTGTAAAATCCATATCATGATATGATTTTGAATTATATTTTCCAAATATATGAGTCTCATCAGATTTTTTTATATAATTTTTTTGTTTGAATCCCTTAGTAGGTTTTGGTGATAGAGTTCTTATTCTCTACATCTTGGGATGTCCTGGCATGTGTCTTGTTCAAATTTTATAGTTAACTACAATGTTATGGAACATTAATATTGATATAAACCTTCTCATTTTCATCTACTTCTATATTTCCTTACCAATAATATTTTGTTTTAATAATATGATCATTATTATATATAATTATTTCAATAAAAACATTCATGGACATTGATTATTAATCTTTAACATCCAATTAAGCTTCCTTAACGCTGAGTGTATCTTTATGATATTCTTATATAGAAAAGATATTATTCACATAAATATTATTAAAATTACTCTTTTCATCCACTAAATGGGAATGGTCTTTGATATTACATGTTTTTATTGATGTTTGGAATTTATGACTTTCATGGAGACATTGAATAATGTTTCAAGTTAATGAATTATTTCATGAAAAATATGTTATCCTCTCAATTCTCTAAATACCATTCCATTACAATTCTGCATTAATTATTGAGAAATTCTAATTAAAAATATTCATTGATTCTATAACACTACATGTTTTTGTGAATTTTATTCCATAAAAATTAAACTTCATTGATGTCTTACATTACAAGCTACACCATGTTATGATTCCATTATAATCTACTGCATATAATTGGTATGCTACACAAAACCCTGGATTAGCTTCTATTACCTGTGACAGTGAGTTTTAACTAAATAGTGATATATTATAGTTATTTAATTTTGTCTATTATAACATATTAATCAATCATAGTAGTATTAATATTAGTAATTATGTTTCTAATAAAATGTTTTCATATAAGTAAAACATATTTATAATATAATCCATAATTATTGATAAATTCATTATGTTTTTTGAAAATACTATTTCACAAATAAATTGATTTTTATCCCTTCTATGGAAAATAATAAATATTTTTTTTACACATTCATAAAAAGATTTTTTTTAAATAATAATTTTTTTAACTATGTTTAAATTGTTTTATGGGGAATTCTGTGTATTTTCCTGATTTTTTTTACGAATATTGAAACATATCGAATTTTAATTGACAACTATATTTTCATATAATTTATTTATAGACATAAATAAAGAAACTAAATTTTGAAATAAATTAATATCAATTAAAATTATTTGAATCTAATTTATTTTATTTTAATCAACCTCATATTGAAATTGGATATAAAAACATCTTTTTCTTTCAAACATTTATTCAAATAAAAAACACATTATTTCAAACCATCTACGAGATTAACATTAAATGATTTTCTACTATTTATATGAATTTAATATGAAAATGTGGAATCTATATTTTGAATCAGTATAATATTTATGGTACAATGTTTCCATATTAATTTTTTTTACATAACTATTTGTGAGTACGATTAAAATTATTCACAATTAGTATGTGAAAATCATGTTTACCAAGTAGTAGTCATTAATATTAATTTGAAGAATGGCCTAATAACATGTACAACACCTATTTTTTAAAAATATTATGATTTTATGTTATCATGGATTGAATAATTTTCATTATTGGAGGCACATGATGTAAGGGATAGCTCCAAATATTATTTACTTTTTGGTATTTGTAATAATGCTACACTACCTCCACTGTAAAAGGGAACTCACCACAAAACTAATTCACACATATCAATATATTTGGATAATAAAAATAGTGAAAACATCACTTCTATGCTACCCCCATCTCAACCTATAATCCTTATAAGGGAATAAATATAACCAAAGGATGAATTTGGTGAAAACCAAATAAAACTTCCCCAAAGAAGAGGTAATGTTCATTAGTGATTTTTTGTTGTATTTCATCCTCAAACAGCTTTAACTATTTTTATATAATAATTATATAATAATAATATTATATTCAATATAAAATAATTTTAATATTTTATGCGTATGACATACTTCTCTAAAAACATCCATCAAATTGGATATAAAATCATCGTTCATCTGTATGGTGGATTACAACCACATGATCCAATGTTTTTCCAATCTTCCATGACCAGAATTAGAGGATTATATTATGATATATTTATAATTTATATATGATACATACTAATTTTTTTATATTATTATATTTCTTTAATTTCTATATCACACATACCTTCATGCTTTCTATTTTATGGTATATGATAGTGTTGATAACATGGGTGGAAGTATAACAACTTGCGAGGAGATATGATTCATTCTAGATTTACATCGAATATATTATGGATTTTTTAATAAACATATTTCATAAATATGACCTAAAAATATTTTGGAATGATAATTTTCATAAAAGTTTCATTCATTCAATATTATATGAAAATTAAAACAATGTTCATGTGTATATATGACCAACTGTCTCCATGAATGGTGTATTAAATTTCAGAATTATATATATCATATATTATTATCAATAAAAAATAATGAATATATAAATATATAATATTTATATCATAATTATCATTATGAATATGATTAAATAATGATCTATATATTAGAACCAAGAATAAAAATATGAACATATTTGTTAAACAATGCAGTTATTACATGAAATGTAACTTGAACAATGAATTGTTAAGAAACAAGTAATACAATTCATAAGTAAATCATATATGGTAAAATATATATATATTAATATTTATCTATTATATATGTATAATAGACTTATATTTGTTATATTTATTTTTTTAACATGTATAATGGATTTCGAGAGATAATGTAAGGGATCTATGTCTCACTTTTAATTTTCATGAAACACAAGCCATGTTGACCACATATTCCTTGAATGTGTTCTATATAGAGGCCATTGATTTATTTTTTGATTATTCTAATAAGAATTTTTTATATTTACATATCTATTTTATTTTTCCTATTTCATGGGGTTTATGGTTAAAACATTATCAGATAAGGAAATGAATATCTGTCTCAATATTTCTTTTTTGTGATATAATTTATATTATGAACCTACATTTATTCAGTAGGTGTATATTGATCCCCTGTGAATTGTGATATCATGAATTTTTTCATCATTATGATATATTATGTTTCATTTTTATCTTTTTTATTCATAGGTATTAGGACTCAATGTTACCAAGGTCTAAATATTTTATTTCTGCAATCTAATCATTTATAATGATTGTTTATGGTTAGGATTCAATGTATGAAATATTATGATCCATATTTTAATAATTCTCATGAAATGTTTTATACTACGGTTATTCATTATGTATTTCTTTTATTGTACAATTTTACACTATATTTTATTTGTGATTAATAATAAATTTTTAGAAAAAATCCACCATTATTTCTCTCTTCAGTTGGAAATCAGTTTTGTTTGAAAACCATATTTTATAATAAAATATTAAAATGTTTATTTAACTTTGGAGAAAATATTTATTAAATATGGGATTACCCAAATTTTTTCATTTTTAATGTTTTAAAAGGAAAACTGTTGTCTTTTTCTAATCATTAAAATTTTAGAAACATTTTACACTCAAAAATGAATTTTGATTTAACTAGTATAGTATGTACATATTTAGCCAACATATTAATCATCATCTCTTTAAGGAAACTTTTTTTTGGATAAATATGATATTTTTAAAGAAATGTTTTTTTCTAATATTTTAGAAAATTACTGTTTTAAAATATGATTTTTGTGAAAAATTGTTTTGAAAACCTTTAATTATTAAAAAAGATTCAAATTCGAAATGGATATTTTCCTCAAATATTTTTAAATTATTTCTTATCTATGCAAAAATACAATGGTTTTACTAATTCCTTATTGGGGCTGTGATTCATAGGTATCACTTATATTATTTCTTTTAATGGTTTATGTTTTTATGCCGTGATGTTAATGAAATTCATTTCTAATTTATTGATTGTTGTATTATGAAACCCTCTTTTTTAATGGTTTTTTTAATAATTATGAATCTTATATCTTGTACACATGTTAAAAATGATGAAATGTTTTTTATATCTATATTACATATAGGTTTATAACATGATGAATGATTATGATATTATAGAACATGTACGTATGATTTTATTATTTTAAAGGTGGAACATATATCTTTATCCAATGCATTAGGTAAAGCATTATATCTCTTGTGATAGATATTATTAGAACAAGAAGGGAACTCGGTTCAGTAATATAGTTATTCATTGATAAGTGAACTTGGTTCAGAATTATAGAGATGGAATAAGGTGTGAACTATATTCTAAAAAGTAATTTTTTCTATGATGGTCTTTGATTTGAGACATGAATTATATGAAATTGGTTTTCTATAATTATGTGTAATCCACACAATATATTTCTTATACTCTCATGTTCCATGCTATTTGATTCCCTAATGATTCATATCTTATGAAATACCAATATTTATACCATGTATATTAATTGTTATCTTTGATATTCACAGTGTGATTTTCTATAGATATGATCATGTTTTTTATACCGTCATACTCATGATTTTTCTTAAATATCATCCTTTATTACCCTTACTAATCATCTGATCTCACCATTTCATATGTTTTCCTTCCCCAAATAATGATTATTTATATTATTTATGATATTTTTAAGACAAGTCATAGTAATGGTGATCCTAGTGGGAGATTATGTGGCCCACATTAGTACCGTTATTTATGTTTAAATTTTTCAACATATATTAAACTAATATAGAAATTTGGGTTTTTGAATGTTTAATGTAATGAACTTTAGATAAAAATAATTTAATATCTATATATGAAAATCATGGTCCATTATAGTTTGTATTAGAGTGAACGATTAGTTAACCATTGGAATCTAAGATGAAAAAACAATAGTAAGATCTATAAAGAAACATATATAGATAAGTCTAAGGACTAGTCCAAATATAGGAAAATTTCCTTGAATTTTTGTAATGTATTGATAAAGTGGTTTAATAGAATAAATCCATGTTTGGATACTACAATTCTTTGTGGATCTAAAACGTATATTTCATGAGGAAAAATCCATGGAAAGAATTTGTTGATCTAGGCTCTTTTGCGAACAAATGCATAACAACATTCCTTGTTTCACACCTGGTTTTACACTCTTGAGTAATATGTTTTGGAAATTCAAAAACTATTTATGATCCATAATGATGGATTAAAGTAAAAGATGGATGTTAATGGCCTAGAAGAAACTGAATGTGTTGTAGATTGAAGAAGATCTCAAAATATAGAAATATTATAAATGATTTCCATGATTATGTGGTTTCATAAGATGAATATTGTTTCTCACTCTATTATTTTCAGTATAAGTCAATGGTTTTGACCAAAAGGAAGCATGTTAATGATTTATTCAACAAGAAATGAAATGAATTTCATCCTAATAATACAAATTTATTATAATCTTAATGGAAAATATTTTTTCTATGCTCACATAACATTTCTAACTATAAATAATGATATATTTATGAGTGGAAAAAATATGGACCAATATTTTGTTGTGTCCTTCCTCAGGCAACATCCACCTTCTTCTAGAGGGTATTTTAATCGCATAGTTCCTGAATAATGATTCAGTGCCACTGAAAATATTTTTTTATTTTATAATGTAAATAACATGAAAAATAATTTTGTTTATCTACCATTTGAAAATGGAATTTAGTCAATGGTGGAATGTAGTCATGAATAGGAGAAAAAATGATATTTATTTGAATGATTTGATGTTTACATGAACATATTTTCAATATGTAGTTTCCTCTAATTCTTCATGCGAATATATAATGAAATTTTCTAAAGATAAATAAATAGTGAAATGAATCATATGGTACCTAGAAGACTAATTTTACAAGACATGAGAGGTATTATTTTGGTATTATCATTTAACTAAAATTATGTTTGACCAATTTTTCAGTGGATTAAAACCAATTATCATACTAGCTTTATATAGAAGATAATTATCTAGGTATTCAGATATTTTCTGATGTTAAATCATGGTGAGAAAAGTGTTTTTAAATGAATATCAAGATAATGGTCTTAACAATAAAATTAAGATGAAGTTCAAAGGAAAATATAAGAAACATAGAGTGAAAAATATTGGCATTCAATTATTCTCTGTTTTTTGGAAAGAAAAATGAATAGAATATTTTTAGGGGGGACTAGTAAATGTTTTAAGTGAGAAAGGGAATGTCTTAAAGAAATTGATTTATATAATTTTAAAAATATGTTTTATATATATATTGAACATATAGGAATATGTAGAAGATAAACTTTTGCCTTTTAGTAATTCAAGTTTAAGGAGAATGAGAATTGTACTAATCAGTTATCAAACAAGAGGGTTAATGATGATGATCTACATCACAAATCTCTTAAATCAATCGAAAAAGGGAAATATCAGGTGATCACTATTTCAGATGAGGGGTGTAATAATGACATGGTGAAAGGTACTCATACCAGCCAGTCTAGAATAACTCATGTCATATTTATCTCTTGTTCTACCCAATCAATCAAATATAATGAATGATTTAGGTGTATCAAAAGCCCACCCAAATTATTAGATGTGGAATTATTTATAAAAACCTATAAAAATATAAAGATCTCAGATAATTTCTATGATTCCTTTAATGTTTGTGTTGCTTAGAATTTTCTTCCCGACAATAATATCCTTTTTTTATGGTTGAATATTATGTACTCATAATAATAGATTGGATTTCTCTACATAAATCCAGATTTAATTATTGAATTAGGGAATTTACATTTTCTATTTCAAACTAACCTATGATCTTCCACCAATGTGATGATAATTATGAAATTCCTATGGAGATTTCATTCAGTTTATGGTTTTTAATTCTCATTCAAAAGGCATGTTTATCTCAAATGGTTATGGAGGAACTCAATATCGATGATATTCCTATTGTTTGTGAAATTTTTGAATTATTTCCAAAAATATTAATATAGACTTCAACAAAAAATGTGTTTTTGATTTCCTAATAGAAATCACACCTAGTTCCATATCAAATAAAGATATTCACTCTAAAATTTACCTAATAATGTTATAGTTATTAGAGAAAAAATTATAGGAAAACCATTATAATGGATTCATTGGACCAATTGTGTCACTTTGTGGTGAAACTAATTTTTTTTTGAAAAGTAAATATGGATCAATTTTATTATGAACTGATCATCGAGAACTAAACAATATAAAAATGAAGAACGAGTATCATATTCCCTATACTGATGACTTGTTTGATAATCTATGTGGAGAATAAATTTTTTGATGATTTATGTTCATTTTGGATAGCATCAACTGAGGGTCAAGAATGAGCATATACACATGACGGTATTCCATGTAATGTTTTTACACTTTAAATATATTGTGATTCCATTAACTCATAGTAATTCCCCTGCTATAATCTTGGACTAGCAGAAAATATCCTTTAGAGATTACATTGATACATTTTTGGTTTTCTGTATAGAATATTTTTTTATTTACTCAATGTGTAAAGATGATCCTAATGTCCACTTAATAAATGTACTAATGTCTATAATTATGGAAATATTATTTGAAAATCATACAATGTATGAATATTGGATTCTAAATGATTCATTTTTGGGTCACAAAATCATACGATAGGTAATATGAGTTGATCCGTTAATGATGGAGTCAATTAAATGATGGACCAGGCCACCCATGGTGGCTAAGAAGCATAGTTTTCATGGTTCATATGAATATGATATATATTTTTTCAGAAATTTATCATGAATATCTACTCCACTAATTATGTTAACTTATAGGAGATCTATATTCCTCTGAACATGTGAATTTGAGGAAAATTTTGAGGAATCGAAGAGGAAAATATATCACACACCTGTAGTTACATTACCCAATAGTGTAGAAGGGATTTTAATCGATAATTCTGGAAATAAAAAGTGATTGAAATGTTTACATATGAATAATTACATTCGTTTATCATATTTATCATGAAAATTCTAGATTCATGGTAAAAATTACCGTACTCATGATATAGATATAGTAGTGGTAATTTTTTCATTAATGATATAGAAGAATTATTTAGAAAGTGAAAAGTGTAATATATATAAAGATCGTAAAATATTGAAGTATATATTTAAACTGAAGGGGTTAAACATTTTATAGATTAGGAGGTTATAGATTATTAACAATTATGAATGATTAATATATTAAAACCCTAGTAAAGTGAACATTATTGTTCAAGCTTTGGGTTAAAAGGATCATAATACCATATCCATGCTAAGGATCAGAAAATATCAATCATTCCAGTATTACCAAATGGTGGATCAAGAAATATTGATGGTAGTGACAAAATATTATCATTTTCAATTGAATTTTTAACAATTGTTCCTTGTGAAAAATAAATAGGGGCATAAGGAAGACATGAAGCAATAAATTATGGCTAGAATCATTTTAGAGTTTATCCTTGATCATGGTGGAATGATAAGGTTCAGGAACTATATATGTGTTTCATCCATACCAAATTTGAAGATTTAGATGTTATATGATGAACATACCTCTTCATTTAATATCTATCCTAAAACTATGATGATGTATAGTGATTTGAATGAATTCATTTGGAGGGAAGGCATAATAAAGGTTATAAAAATGTTTGTATCATGGTTCTTAGTATATGAACATGATATAAATGAAAGAATAATTGTAAGGGTATGTTACATCCACTACCCATACCATAATATAAATGGGAGAACATAACTATGGATTTATATGAGGGAATACCCAAAAACAGTAAATGGAATAATGTTATATGGGTGATAGTAAATAACCTTACCATGTCATCATACTCCATCCATATTAGAGAATACATATATCTTGATAATATTTCCTTTATATATATTAATTACGTGTTATGGTTAAATGGATTGCAACATTCCATTGTATGTAATAAGGATATGAGGTTTAGATGAACATTTTTTTGAAGTATTCCACATTCCAGTGATATAGAATTTAGTTTTATCCTTACATAACATACTCTTAAAGAGTGTTGATCTGAAATAAAAATTCAACCACTAAAGGAACGGTGGATATCTTATTCTCTAGATTCCAATGGTGGTTGGGATCAACCCCTTCCTCTAGTTGATATTTATTACAATAGTATCTTTCAAACAATAATATATCTAGATCCTTATGAAGCCCTATATGGGATGAAAATAACAGCTCCAATATGCAAGAATCAAGTTGTAAAAAGAAAGTTATTGGGACCAAAGATCACTAAGAAAATGGAAAATAAAGTTAGATCCATTTAAATACATGTCAATGAATCCTAGAGTCGGAAACATATTTTTAATGATAAACATTGATATGACCTAGAATTTAAAATTATTGGCATGGTGTTTCAAATAATTTTTTCAAAGAAAATGGTTATGAGATTTGGTGAGAAAGGAAAACTAATACCAAGGTATATCAACCCCATTGAAACTATTGCTCATATTTTGATGATAAAATATCTCTTGATTGTTCCACCAAACCTGTAAAAAGTTTAAAATATGTTCTATGTATCTTTAATAATGATGTAAATAACTAACCCTTTATATGTACATAACTTAGAGGTAGTATTTCTGCAACATGATCTATCTTGTGAGGAACAACCGTTTAAAATTTTTTATTGTACATAGAACATTATATAAAATAAGACCACTAACATAGAGAGAGATTTTAGGTGAGACCACTAGTTTAAAGAATCTATTTCGGAACATTTGGATATGTTGAGGAATAATTATTAACAGTTTTTTGTAACATAGTGATGAATTTTGAAGGGAAATTCATTTAATGGTGGTAGAATGTTATACCATGATTCATTGTGAGCATTTTTTCAAATAAATTAAATTTCCTCAATGTATAACATTTCAGTATAAAAAATGTTACAATTTTTTTATATTATACACCAAGGTAATATTATTCTACATGTAATACTGACATAGCTTATATTACCCATGATAGTAAGTTTTAACAAAATAAAGATACATTATAGAAATTAAAATTTCTCAATATAAACTACCAGTTTAGATTATTAGTATGATTTTTAACAACTAATTTATGTATATAATGTCATCATATAAAGAAAAAGTTATTTCTAATATAATATATTATTATTATTATTAATGATATTATATGATTTTTGGAATACCATTTTCTCAAAACATGACTTTTTATGTAATTTGGTGAACGCTGTAAATATTAATATTATAAAATTTTAGAAATTTACATGGATAAAATAAACATAATTTTTACATAATTATTCTGAAATTTTCATTAGGTGAATTTTCGGGTTTTATCAGAAATATTTCAATTTTTGGATGAATAGTTAAAAATGATAAATTATAATTGAAAACAGCGTTTTCATATAATTTATTTTTATAGCTAATCTATAACTTTTTTTATTTAAAAGTATATTTAGATAAATTAAAAATATATTAATTAAATTTATTTCATTGGAATCAATTTCACATTGAAATTGAATATAGAAACATTTCAAACATTTCAAATTTTTGAACTGTTATTCACATTTAAAACCAGTTGCTCTGCCCCTTCTATGAAATTACTTATAATTAATTTCTCACACTTAATTAAATATAATTTTGAAATTTTGATTCCATATTTATAATTGAAATAATTTATTATTTATAAAATTTTTATCCATAATTATGACAAAAACCTTTAATGAAAATAGCTGTTACAAATCTCGACGATTAAGAGAAAAACATGGTTACTAGGGTATAAAATATTATTATGGCGAAAATTACATATAAATTGGTCAAAATCCCATTTTATGGACATATATATACAATATAGACTATTTTACAAAAAAATGGGTCATTATTGGAGCACATAATGTAAGTAATACCTTCCAATAGTGCATACATTTTAGTATTTACAAGAATGTCGGTCCTCCTCCACTATTAAAAGAAACTAATCCCCTCAAATATTTGAAACAATAAAACCATTTTTATAATACAAACTATACCCAATTCACTTCTGCACTTCCTTAATATAATACTAGAATCATTACATTGGTCATAAATCCAACCAACAGAGGCCTGTGTTAAAAACCAAAGGGAGATACAGAAAGAAAAGGCAATGTTCGTCAATGAACATTTTCATTCTATTACTTCATCAAACACCATAAATTGGTTTTATTTATTATTATATAATAAAATAATTATACTAAATATAATTATAAGTTATTATGATAATGTTATGGACTATAACTTTGCACAGTTACATAATATGACATAAACATTCATTGTTTGTGTGCACAGCGGACTACCGCCTCATGAGCTGATTTTAATCATCCTTCCATTACCACATTTCAAGGTTGATAATAATTATTGATTTATAATTTTGATATGATATATTTAATTTTTATTATCTTATTATGATTCAATAATTGTTATATAACACATACCTTCATGCTTTTCATTTTTTGGTAATATGATAATGTCGATCGGTTGCACAACAAACTAATACCTCATGAAGTGATATTATTCGTTATATCTTTACCTGGAATGTATTCAGGATGTGTTTAAAATATATATTTGATATATATTAAATAATAATTATTCTTGATTAATATTTTATCATATAAATTTTTTCCATCATTGCGATTTGAAAATTGTAACTATTGTTATGCATAGATACGGCCTACTGTATCCGTGAAAACTGTATTTCATTTCCTATTACTACCTCAGATATATTTTTATAAATAAAATTTTAAAGAAAATATATATCTAATATTTATATCATTATATTAGTTATTAAGACTTATAGATCATGATTTAAGTATTATGACCATGAATAAGAAGTCAAACATATACAAAAAAGCAGTTATTACCTGAAACACACCTTTTTCATGAAATTGTTATTAAAAAATTAAAATAATGCCATAATTAAATCATATATGGTGTTATTTATATGAATAAGGTAATATTATTGATTAATAATATAAATATATTTATTATACAGTTTTATTTAGTTAGTACAATTGTTGTTAAGATTTATTGTAAGCGATCATCGTCTTACTTTTATTTTCAATGACACAGAAGCCATGTTCAACACAATTTCCTATATGTGGTGTGTATAATTACAAAGGATTTATTTTATAATTATATTAATAATAATTTTTTTAATTGGATATAAATTTTAGGATTAATATTTAATGGGTTTTATGGTTAAAACCAAACCTAAGCGGTAAGGGAATTTGGTATCAATTTTACTTCACTGAGACGTACAGTATGTTATTCCCCACTATTCCTTACCAAGGTGTATATATATTACATTTAAAATGTAATATCATTTATTTACCCATATTCATTATATTTTAGGATTCATTTTATATTATTCTTTCATATTTTTTATGCAATAATGTTACCCTGGTGTTATGATTTTATTGCTATAATCTAATCATTTATCATGATTATTTATGATTATGCTTTAATTAATTAAATATTATAATCCATATCTCTATTAATCTCTTGAAATTTTCCATAATTTAGTTATTCATGATATACTAAATTAATGGTACCACTTTTCCCCTAATTTTTACTTATTATTATTAGTAATTTTTTTTAGAAAATACGACTTTATTTCTCTCATCAGTCTGAAATATGATTTCCATCAAAATTATATTTTATAGTAGTATTTTCAAAAGTGTATTAATACTTCTCAAAAATAGTTTTTGAAGAAATTTTTACACAGTTATTGTTTTCTAAAAACAATTCTACGTAAAATTCTGGTAATATTTCAAATCATAGATATTTTTTAAATTTTTATAGTGAAAATGGAATTCTCTTTAAACATGTATGTAATGTAAAAATTTCTCTGAAATCATATCTATAATTTCATTGTATATTCGTTTTTTTGTTTAAAATTTTTTTGAATGAAATATCATTATAAATATTCTGAAAATTAATTTTCTCAAATTTGGGTTTTAGTTAAAATAAATTTAAAAAATTGATTTATCATTTAAAAAAATTCAAAATTGATAGGATATTTTCCATAAGATAGGTCTATAATTATCATTTTAAATTATTTTCCATCTACCCAGACAACAATTGGTGTTACTCATTCTTGTATAGGTATAAAATAATTTGGTATGATATATATTATTTCGTGGAATTGATTAGCATTTGATGGAATATTATTTCTGAAAATCATTTCTCATTCATGGGTTATATGCATATGAAACCTTATTATTTACATGGTTTATGAAATGAATTTGAAACCTATGTATTTTTAATATGTTATGTTTTGGGGAAATTTTTATGTTATGCATATAATTTGATACTTTATAAAAATATGAATTTTTGTGATCTTATTTAACAAATGTGTGTGATTTCATTATGTGATGTGTCAGACCATTATCGCCCTCTACTGAATTTTGTTAAGATTTACATCTTAGGAGATAAAAAAGATATTAATGGGATATGAAATCAGTTAGAAATAAAAGTATAGAAGATGTAGTGAAATTGGTTTCATAAGATAGGGCTAGAATGGGTAAGAATTTGGTTTAGTAATGGATGTGTTCCACTTTGATGTTCATGACATTTATCTTTGACTTACAATAAAGGATTTTTTATACTTATTTTTTGTATGGAAAAAATTACATGTCTTTTTCTTCCATGGATCTTTTTCCATGATTACATTATGATTCATGTATTATTAACATACAATATTCATTACATGAATCTGTATTATTTTCATTGATATGAAGGTTATGATTATTTATGTTATGATCATGTTGTCATACAATTATTCTCATTATTATTATTACATATTTCCCTTATTTACCCTTATTATGCATCAAATTTTAGCCTTTATTATGTTTCATTTCCTTATGTTATGAATATATGATTTCTGTATGATGTGTATAAGAATGGTTCATGTTATATAGAACATAGTAGAATATAATATAGCTCACTTATTTACTTGTGATTTTTATTCCACGTTTCTAATGGATTAAAACTAATATAATATTTGGGATTGTGTTTGTGTATTGAAATGAAATATAAAAGAATTTATTTAATGTTTTTTTATAAAAATCTTTTGTCATTATACATTGTCCCTTTTCTTCAACTAGGACTATAAAACAACTTTCCCTTTTGAATATCAACTCACATGAATCATCCATTTATCTATTCTTCTTCAAGTTAGTCTCTTTCATAAAAAATTTCATTGTATGAATAAATATATAAAATGTCTCTTTGTTATCAATATTATTCATATTTCAATTAAATTGAGAGTATAAACCTTCAACAACATTGAGAGAATCAACTTTATCACATTCCCTAATTCATGAAATAGTTTCTTCATAAAATTTATTATCAAATTATTTTATATGAGTGCATTGATACTTTAATTTTTTTGTTGGGTATTTTCAAATTATTTTTTCTTCCCTCTTATTCCAATTTTTCAAGGACATGGAAAAAGAGAATCACTTTTTATCAAAGGAGTGGAGACTAAATTTTCCACCAATGTAGCTTCAGAATCTTCGTTAAAAGTAAACTCTATATAAACATTGTAAAAATAACTTGAGATAAAAATAAGAACCAATATTTTGAATACTTTCACCCCTTGACCACTTGTAGAGACCAGATGGATCATTTTTGTATACTGGCATGTGGGTTGAATTAGTTTACCTAGATTTTTACTAATTTGACATTATTTTAAATTGATAACTCTTACTCTCAATAGATTTCACAGTTGTGAGGAATGGATGAATTTTAAAATATCAATAGTTAAATACAAATGTAATATGAAAAATAAAATAGACAGAAATGAAAAAGGATTTTACATGGTTCGATTTTAAGACATACTCCTCATCGTGATCAAAAATCTGTTATTTCATGGTCTATTATAACACAATATCGTGTAATGATTTCAAATTATTAAAAATAGAACAAATTATTTATACTAGAAATAAAAAATATTCCTAAGTAAATGATGTTTTTTATATTTATTAATCCATCCCTAAATGGTGATGATTACACAAAAACAACTAGTTTAGAAAGTGATATTCAACAAACCACTTGGAATAATATTTATCTCTAATAATGGATACTTCTACATCCATTAAATAATATTTTCACATAATTATAGGTCTTGGACTCCAATATAATGAAAATTATTATATGCACATCAGGTTGATACTCATCAATAATTTGAAGTTACAACTTTAACTCGAAATAAGTACCTTCTACAATAGGGAAATGATGAATCTTTGATCATATAAAATGTTTTAATATTCCTTTCTATATCATGTTCTCAGGGGGATAGTATTTTAGTCACTGAACTTCCTGACCTCAATTTAATGTCTGTGTGTAGTTCAGCCAACTTCTTAAATAATATTATATGACATAATTATTTTCCACGATATCAGCTTGTTATATCATATTGAACTCTTAAACAGTGTTAACTCAGATATAAGATGTTATGATATTATATATATAAATTTATTTTCAAATCAATAATAATTAATAAATGGTTTTCATGTCATCTGACACCATAACACATTCAAGTGTGGTATCAATTATATTATGTGTTTTTCAATTTTGTTCAGGGTATCTTCTCACATGAGATTGGGATTGGATGATCACATGCATGTGCTTCATGTGTGCATGTATATAATGGAAAATATGTCCACATACTACCTGTTATATTCATGTGTACATGATCCCATGAAAATCCTTTACACAAGGGTATGGGTGTGCATATAATTTTCCCCCATTTTTCACAAATGGTTTCACATATTGTAAAAACTATTTCCCATATAAAACGTTACAACACTCATTCATAATAAGTTCATGATTTGTACAAGGTTATGTAAAGATCCTGATATGATCATTTACTTTATGTGATTTTAATGTGGATCATGCACCATATTATAGAAAACTAATATTTTTAATTCCAAGATTTAATTTCTAGTGTTACTCTTCCATTATGTGAAATGATCATGCGATGTTACTATCTCGATCAACTGACAAAAAAGGGTTCTAGTAATACATTTTTCTTCTATTATACCACCTTCACACATGGAAATAGATTTCCCATATATTTCTCCAAATATTTTTTCATATGAAATAGTTATCTGAGATTTACTTTTATGTGACACAATAATTCTATGTGACTCTCTCTCATACTCCACAAAATATATGGATTTATCTTGGATTTCTCATTCATGAGATAATAGCTATAAATAGATCAATCTAAAACTCTATAAAAGTTCTACATGTCATTCAAATTGAATCTTCTAGAGATTGTAGAAATTTTTATGACATCACAATCATTAGATAATAGATTTTCTAAAGGTATACCCCTTAATTCCTTCACATAACCAATATATTTTCCCACGATACTCATTATGTTATTGAAACTTGTAGACTACTCCTACATCATGTGAATGAATCATATAGATTCTCACTATCCATCACATGTATGGTTCTTCTGGAAGAATTTGTTTCAATATTGTATTCACAATCTATCAAAGAGTAGTAAAAATGAATCTCAGTTGAGCCTTATTATACATATAAATGTTTTCACCGCATATCTATGAGTATTAAGGTAGACTAAGGAATCATCGAATCTCGTATTGTTATCAAAGTATCTCATGAATGATGAAAATATCATCTTATCCATTCACCATTGAGGGGTCATGAAATTGTATGATTGCATTATTTGTTCATTAAAACCCTCTATGCTTATCATGGATAGGCATTCATTATGAGAATTCTTATAAAATTCTCAATGGAAAATCATTATGCTACTCTCATTATGAATTTAAAGACTTTATAAAATTTCATCTATTTATATTTGAAAAATTATGGTCTTTTATGTGATGAAAGATATTTTTTTCATATGATTATATCACATGATTGTTTGACTTATTCACATATCATAGATAAGATTATGTGAAGTAATTTTTTTTGTCAATCATTCTTAAAAAATAATCAATAATCCTCAATTAAATCATACTTCAAATCATGAAATGCATGTAGTACATCGATATAATTCATATTTTTGGTATATAAAATTTTTTGTGATGTTTTATGGTGGATGGATATATGAATATCATGTGGAAAATACAAATTTAGGTGAAGGCAGAAGATGATAACTTATTCAAACATGTAACACATGATATCATAATTGAGTTCATGTAATGTGGGATTTGGAAGGATGGGTTAGATAAATTTTATCAAAGGGAGGTAGTTAGGTTTGTATTTCTAACACAAATGAATAATTCATTTACATTCCCTATCCCACGTCAAATTCTTCATCTAGATCCATTGTAGTATATCAATCAATGTGTGATCATTTTTTTTCCAAGATAGTGATGGTGTTTGGCACCTATTCCACATGAACACATAATTAACTGGGCCATCGACATTGCAGTCTTCTGGTCCACACTCTATGCACTAGTGGGGCTACCGACTATGAGACTTACACACAATATCACCCTCATATAGTTGGTGTTATGCTCCTACCTCCCACAAACTAGAAAAGGGATTCTCCCTTTATGTGAGGCCAACCTAAGGGCCCCCCATGTCCCCTTGGTTGACTGGCCTACGTAGTTTTTGGGTTAGCCCATTTTTCTAATATGAGGCCTATGGAGAGATAATTAATATGAAGCTTTAATTAATAATATAACATGACAAAACCATCTTAATGCCACTTATATTCTCAAATTTCTTCACCATGAAAATATTATTTTCATATTACAAAGGCTTCTTTATTATTCAAAATATTTTATTCAATGGTAATGTGTCTTAAAATCATTTTTAATCATTTTAGATCATTCCAAAAAATCATCAAATTTTAAAAGAAAATTGTGAACACATGAAATCTAAAGCCATTAGATGAATCCAGAATAACTATCCATGAATGATCACCAATCATGTTGAATTTTCTTAAAAAATAGAAACAAATGAGTCCATAATTATTCTCTATGCCTCATCACCATCTTAATTATTGATTATATCCGATAATCCTTCTATGATTAATCAGAAATCATATATAAATACATCATTCAATAACTATTGATTCCTTAATATACATTGTTAAAAAATACAACCATATTCATCACTCATAAAAATTGAATTATTTGTAAGGAAGTTGAGGAGTGATTTTGATAGGGTTTGTTAGAGCTAAATGGATCTTGTAGTGTGGATTAGTGAAGGGTGTTCCCTTTTATAAATTGGGGACGAGACCATCTTGAAAACTACTTGGAAATTTCTAAGATGAATAGAAAATGATATATTCATTACTAAAAGAAACCATCAAAATGTATTTATATTAAAAACATTATAGGATAAGGTTTTTATATTCCCAAATAATAGTATTTTAATAAGTCTAATAGGTAAAAATTCTTTTATATTTTTGTTTAAAAATTATTAAATATGTTTTATCATTAACCACAATAATTATTTTTTATTGTTTTTATTGTTCACAATGACTAAGAATTAAATTTTCCTTTTTAAATAATATTAATTTTTCTTATTCCAAATATATAATTTATTTTAATAATTTTATTTCATATTATTGGGGGATATAATATAATATTTAACTCATAATTCATAGTGAGAATTATTTTTTTAAGAAATAAATTTTTTATGAATAAGATGATTTTATATGAACAATATAACAAGTAATTATCATTATATAGATCAAAATTCATGTTATTAGATATACAATATATAAATATCATTTAAATCACTCATCCTTAAAGATTAATATAATTAATTGAAATGGATAAATATTTTTCACATAATTTTTGTAGGAAAAATTAATTTGTAATCCTAGAAATTAATGTATACCAAAATCTTGAATAAAATTTATTAAAATTTAATTAATTAACTTTATTGTGACAAAATTTATCTTATGTTACGTTTATCTCAAATTCAACCCATACTGGAAAGTTTCAATGATATAACTATTAAAAATAAATAAAATTTTAACAAAAAAGATGAAATTTCCACTATTATCTGAGAAATAGATCATTTTTAAATATATCTAAAACAAATTTCCCTAATAGAATATTGATATTATGATTTAAAAGTGAATTTATTTAAAAATAATTTTTTTTAAAATAATAAAAATTTATATTATATTACTTTCTAAAAATTTTTGGTAATTTTTTATGAAATCATATTTTTTAAATAATTAATTGAAATTACTATAAATAGAGTGATTATTGTAAATAAATTTTTTTTAATTAAGAAATATATTTATATTTAATATTTAGTTAAAACCTATTCAAATATTCAAATTTTAAATTTTCCTTAATAATAGTCCTTTTTAACAAGTATATCATGGTTTATTTAGGATCGGTGTTGTATGGATTATAGACTATAGTATATTGTGTTCATTTTCAATATCTAATATATTAATTTCTCCAATCCTTCAATAAATTTTTTCCACTCAATGTATTCCACTAATAACAAACCTCTGGGTTTGACATTTCAAATATCATTTTTTTGAATATCCACCTCATAAAATGGGTTAAGAAAGATTTTACATAAATAATGGAAATAGAAATATGATTGTCATCATGAATAACACATTACTAGGTTTCAATATAGAAATTTTTTTGGTGGGATGTGAAAACATGGAAATGGGTGAAAAGTGTAAATAATATTAAATTGTGATTCAAATAATTGAATACAAGAAATTTAATGATCAAGATAGATTTAGTTATCAAAAAACCATAAATATATTATGGGTTAAAACACAATTAATTCATTTATTATAAAGGTGATATGATAACATATTTTTTCAGAACACGTTCATAAATTTGGGGAATTTATTTAATGTCTAGAATATATAATTTCTTGAATTTTAATTTAAATATATCTTTATATTTCATAATAAATATTTCAATATTTTGTTATGATTCAATAAATTTCCAACCCACACATTACAACATATAATTAATATTGAATAAAAATTTTTATTCTTAATGCTCTAAAATTAATTTTTAATTGATCTTCAGATCCCTAAATGAGTGAGTTGTCCTTCGACATTTCTCTAAATATTAACCTAAACCATAATGGTATTCATTTGAAATACACCAATTGAGAAAACCCAATTGTAACAACCCATGTCCAACTTCTTATTTATCTATCAATTTTATTTAAATAAAAATAATGTCATATTAAATAGAACATATTATAGGCTAGTGGTAGAGACAACACCGTTATCATACTATGGGTTTAAAGTTGGTGGCCTTTCCATATATATTTGTTAGTCACCCAACATATTGGTTATCCTTTTCAAAAATCTATATGAAATTAATTTTTATAACATTCCCATTTTTGAATGACCCATAATAATGACAAAAAAATCTATGATAAAATTTATTGGCTGCCAATAACTTTAGTCGTATTTTCATAAACTGAAAATTCATTCTTTAGTAAATAACATTTTATCTATAACATATGCTAAACAAATTTGCATAATTTCCATAAATGTGTCCCAAAATATACTAAATTTGGATAATATACCATCACATAAAACCTGAAAATTGTGTTTTTAGGACATTGAACTTATGATCAACCTTATACTCTTAAACCCATGATTATATCCAAAAATATTTTATTTAATATTATAGGAATATATATATGATTGTTAAATTAATAAAATCATTAAAAATTTCATGATTCTTATGAAAAAAATACATTTATTAAAAATACTTCAACGATGTTGTTTTGAATTCTAAATATAAATACTTCACCTCATTAACATTAATGATTAGTATAGCATATATTATTACATGGTCTATGATTTATCCTTTAAAATTTGACATATACATAATTATTACCCATGTTCCACATATTTAAAACAAAATAACTATAAATGGATCTCTGTGATAGAATTTATATCCTTCCATTGAACACCTGGATATCACGATGAAATCTGTTTCCCATTGCCCATCTTTTCCAACCACAAAGAAATCCTCATTCCATTGATACATTCTTCTGTTTGTCTCCTTCCATATTTCTGACTTGAATTATACATAGATTTTATTCCTCCTGGATCTCCACCACTCATGATCTTATATAAATCCATCTTTCACTTCTTTGGAGAGGACAAGATTAGTTTATGTTATAGGTTTTTAATCAGATAGCATTGTAACTATTTAATAATTATCTTAATATCATTAACTTAAATAATTATTCTATTCAATTTCCTAGAATCACCAAATTTTACATAAATGTTCATGTTAAAATCATTCATAATCATACTAATTGTTGATTAAAACCAACAACAGTTTTTTAAGAAAAAACAATCTTAATGAAAATCATGTAATTGTATTTGTGATATCAAAATCATGATACCATCTCATAAATCTATGAAAAAATTGGTTTAATCTAGTAAATTTATATTCATCATCTATTATAATCCATCATGATGGTTTATAATAAAAATGTGAATAATCCCACACAAATCACCCTATAGTGTCAAACCAGGTGCATAGTAAGACCCATTTTCAGGTAGCAAGTGATAATCGAGTCAAATCCCGAAGTTCCTATTTTTGAGTTATTACCCTTAGATTCAACTATTCTATTCCAAATAGAATTTTAAATTAATATAATTTTATATTTATAGTAAAAACTACATAATATCTTCCTTACCAAAATATTATGATTTCTTCTATATATGTCCTCAAAGTCAAGAATAGGGTTCTAACAGCCCATCTCATTAGTTCAAAATTAAACATGAATTATTACATAAAAATGAACTTAAGAAAACTATTTGGAAATAATGTTCTAGTGTCTTGGGAAATAATGAACATTACATCACAACATAAAATATAAAAAAAATAACATTAATGAAAACTTCTTTTACCAGACTACAATATTCCTTCGTACTCAGCATTGCATGGGACATCCTGTAGAGAATAATAATGAAAGGGTGATCTATAATTCCCAATAATGTACTAATAAAAGCCTAACATAATGAATATAATACATGTTAATCATTATGAATATCAATGGGGCAAAAAAAACAAGAACATAAAGGCATGATATAGAATGATTATCATAAGAGGGAAATGTGAAAAAAAACATTTAACATGATATTTCTATGAACTGAGGCTCATTAAATGTGGATAATGAGTAAACCCTAATTTAAACTTAATTATCATTATTAAACCATCATTTCACTTGATGTAACATGATACTAGTCTTTAAGAAATGCATTGGAGTGCTATCAGTTGGCACCCTTCTTAAACATTTCATTTCATGCTTCAGTGCGCCACATGGATCATATAACGATGAATTATTCAGCATAATCATTTATTCCATGATAATGGAATTTGGAATAAATAAATGAAACTATATAATCAATAAGTAAATGCACATATTAATAAATAAACTTGATAGAGAAATAGTCATTCAATTCACTACATAATTACCTTGTCTTGGAAAATAGAGGTGCAAATTCGGCAACATAATGACATGACATAAGAATTCCAGAAAAATGGTTGATAAGAGAGAAATGGATATCTCATAATATTTATATATAATTTACAGTAGGGGGTCATATACATACTTGTCCAAACATATGAAATGGAATTTAGATTCATAACACAAAACAATTTATTGAATGTAAATATGGAGAGAGAAATCTATTAAGGAATTTTTTCATGGTAGTAGGTGTACATGGGAGGAATTAATGAGATACAAAGGGGAATATCATCATTAAAACATAAGTAGGAAAGTATAGGGGAGGTGAAAAATAATACACAACATTTTAAATTGATATGAAAATTTTGTAACAACATAACGAAACATAGAAATAATGACAAAGGAATAAATCCCCTAATTGGAAGTGTGATCCCAAAGGCTTTTGACGGTCTTAAGAGGGGTATCATGGGAGCTTGGAAAGCCTTGGGATATTTTTAGATAAGGAGGGAAGGGTAGAGATATGCTCCAAGTGTTTTTAGTGAAGAAAATTTCAATCTTTGTGGGTTTATATAATAAAAGAGATGGATTTATTTATTATTTAGGTTTTAGACACAACACATTTAACTATTCAAAACCACATAGAAACCCATGTGTTTGCCCCATTTTTTTCCAAAAGGTAGTGGAAAACATTATTTTATAAGGCTATTGTCTGAACTTATTAAAATATTTGTCTTTCTTATATGAAGGTGAGTCAAACAATCAAGGAAATCATTTTAAAAAGATAAAAGGTTTTATATGTTTTTTAGGGTCCACAAAAGCACCATTGTCACAACCCATCCCCTGGGGCTCGTTCCGTGATTACCCCAAGCCCTCCATCCGTAGGCCAGTGGCTGGAGACTAGGACCGAAGTCGTATTCAATAAAACTGGGAATGGATAGACTTTATAACCTGAATACTCACATAACCAAGCACACAACAAGATACCAACACAAACAAACTATAATACCAAAAGAGTGCTGATAGTAAAAGAGGTCCATAATACAAGCCCTTTAGTAAAGTTACAAGTACCAATTTAATATAATAAAACTGAAGGAAAGGAAAAGACTACCACTAGATCATCCCCTGAGGTTTCTTCTTGAAGGGTAGGTACGGATCATTTTCTCAGCACTCCACGTCCACCCGTCTCCTCTGCGTACTGAAATTCCATATGTTCCACCTCCAGGTACAGTCTAGTCCTGGTTCTCTTAGCCTCAGTCTGTGATGTCTATCGTCTGCATCCAACACAACAAGGTGTAGGCATATCCCATGCAGGGGTGAATATAATGATACCCAATAGGGACCCCAAGACCCTCTATGTATCACAAAATCGACCAAGGATAAAGAAAAAGTATGAAATCAATAGAAAAACATTATTAGGTATATGCCCATACATATACATAAGTTATCAAATAATCTATCTCAATCATGAGGAAAACATAGAGGTACTAACTCGGCTCATAGTAGGATTTATTCTAGCGGTTGTATCAAGTAACATTCCTAGTCACAACGTCGAACACCTCGACTGCTAGAGAACTCATCCTCTATCGAGTATAGAGAGCCTTCCGCATCACACAGAGGCTCTTCCCACTAACCTTGGATTGCTGAGGAACTAATCATATCGAGAACCGTGGGTCTTCCTTGTCACACAGAGGCGCACCCCACCATGGGTCTACCACGTCACACATAGGCGTTTTCCCTCGTGGTCTGATGCGGTACTCCTCCTATCGAGATCCGTGGGACTACCGTGTCACCAAGGATCTCCACACCATGGGTCTTCCGCATCACCAAGGCACTCCCCACTGTGCCTGTCATGTCTCTCTGAGACGAAACAGTCAGCAGTCATCACGTCTCAGGAAGCCACTATGTCTCTCAACTACGCTTGATCATCTCCGAGAGGATCTGCTTCACAAGCTGCCGATCGATACTCCAACTGTGACAAAGTCCCATGAATAATTATCTCAAAGGTCCCCCATCTCCTAGGGGTTTCAACATAACACACATCATATCAATCAAATGCATGGACTGTGAGTTATTAGGCTTTTTGTCTCGATGGCCCTGTTGAATTCGTGCTCGATCCAACCAAAATGTACCCCATATCAATCCAAAATATTAGTGGGGTATAATAAAAGGGACCGTCTTGCTCCACGATTCCCAACTCCAATGAAGTTTCGTCAAATAGATGTATGGTTCCAATATTATAGCCAAAAGTATGTAATTAGGTCGTAGTGGTCCTGGGTCCAGTCTAACCTGGGCATACCGACCTGGCCCGACTCGACATGGGATGACCTAGTTTGGGTCGCCCAGGCCAGACCCAGCCCGACCAGGCCTGACTCGACCCAACCCGACCCGGAAAGGGCCGACCTATTTTGGGTCAACACGGCTTGACCTGTTGGGTCTGGCCCGGCCCGTTGGGTTCGGCCCAGCCAGCTAGGTCCATCCCGGGAGGCGGTGAGGGTGCCGCGAGGGTGGCATGACTGAGGGTACCGTTTGGGTGCTGGGTGGCTTGGCCGAGGGTGGCCCAAGACCACGGAATGGTGGTCCAGCTGTGGGGCGGAGGTCCGGACATGGGGAGGCAGTCCAGCCTCAGGGTGGGGGTTCGGTCATGGGGCACGGCGGTGGCCGCGGGGCGGCGTCGTTGCACCATCACCTTCATCGTGGCCGGTGGTGGCACATGCCATCATTCTAGTTCCCCAACCATGGATGGTTTTCATCCTCCTCCTTCTCGAAGAACACTACAATATTTGTTGCAGGGAAAATGCATGTTGGTTTGGAACGTAGCATTCGCATTGAGGTTGTAGCATCTGGCTCAATACGAACATGAATGAAGAACATCATGCATTACAACCTCCCACACTGTTTCATTCCCAAACTGCAGAACAAATAGAAGGGGTGTACATGGGAAGTGTTAAAAAATAGAAATAAACCCCTACCTCATGATTTTTGATGATTTTTGTGTGTGGAGGATGTATGGAGGTCTATTCATTGTATATGGAGATGTCCCATATTGGAAGAAGTACCAAGGAATAATATCAAAATCAATGTCGGTGTTCTTCATTTATAGAGTGTTCTTCATGAAGATATTTCTCCGCATATATCTCCTCTACCAAATCCACCAAAATTTGCAAAGTCACCAAAAAGTGACATGTTTCCCCCAATTTAATTGTTGCCACAATTTTATATTGGGATAATTAATCACATAGGTTGGAATAATTAAGTATGGTGTGTTGGATTAATTAATGTGGAGGGAGTTCAAGAGTCTCCTCCACATTCAAGAGGTATTTGGGAGCTTTGTCCCTCATTAATAGTTTCTTGTGTCCCCCACCTCTTAAATCAAACTTGGTAGTTATTGTGCTCGGGTGGTCCCCACACCATACTATCCACTAGAGGGTTGTTATAACAAAATATAATAAAAAGTTAAATAATTTTTTTTAACTTCCCATGAAAAGCACGAAATTTATCTTTCACCCTCAACCTACTACGGTCGAGGTGAATCTCTCCTAAAGTGAATACTGGCACTTCGAGTTCAACGGTGCCCAAATATTTCAATTCTGAGCACCGGTTCAAACATTAGAAAACCCACATTCATGTTTACTAAACGTACTTGAAAAAAAGTTCAGATATTTATTTCAGGCACTCCGGGCCTCAGAATCACGCACCTTCAATTTTCACATACTCATAAAACTCCCATTTATTTTAATAAAATACATGTAATTTCGGGGTCTTTATATTCTCCCCACCTCATGATTTACATCCTCATAATCCACAACTAAAAACTAGGTAAACATGTGGTGGTACTGGGTATTCATCTGAGTCTCCTGCTCCCATGTGCTCTCCTGGAGGTTTCCGTGCTACCAGAGAACATGCACTAGAGGTATCAACAGGACCACGAATGTTAGGACCAATAGGGTCCTAGATACCCTAAGAGGGGGGGGGGTTAATCCGGGTATGGATATTCATTTTCAAAATTATTCTTGACCCACTGGATCTTGTCCTCTTTATTACAATGGCCACTTTCTTTGCACTTGTGTGTTTATTATGACCACATATTTTATTCTTTTATTTGATTATGATGCTTTATATGTAATTTAGGGAAGAAATAAAGTAGACACACGGATTTTTACTTATTTCACCCTCACAGGGCTACGTCCAAGGATCAAACAATGGCGATGTGTCGCTGTAACAAATCCACTAAGGCTCACTGCCAATAATGTCCGGGCTAGATCACTTCTATGCCCAGACTCACTGCCTTTACAATGTTTAGGGTCATCTAATTGCTTTCCCAAGGGTCACTCCCTATTTATCTTTCACTGGATCACTAACTATAGAAAGGATTACCTTCTTCCTCTTCCTTAGCTCACTGCACTTGGAAGGGATCCACTCCCAGTTTATAGACCTTTAGGCCTCTTCATTTGCATGAATTCATGCATCCTCAACTATTTATAGGTGCTTTGTTAATGTCCTAATTTCATCCACTGATGAATATCCCTTTGCCTCTAAACCTCTAGGAAATTATATTTGGAAACACCTTAGCAAAGAACCCTACTTCGCGAGGCTCCCAATTTCGCGAAGTTCAAACAAAACTTCATGAAGCTCCTTCTTTTTCATGAATCTCAGAATTTCGCAGAGCTCATACCATCACAAATATCAAGCATTCTCAATGCTTAGGTCGTCTCAGAGCTCATGTCTTCACAAAGCGACTTCCCTCGCGAAGCTCACTGAGCCAACACAGGGCACATGACTTTCGTGGAGCTAGAATAGCCGCCGCGAAGCTCTTCTTTCGCGAAGCACATTATCTTCGCGAACATCCTTCACGAACTGAGAGAAAAGTATTTTCATTGAAAATTTTCTCTACTTCTATAGAGGGGGTCGACCTCTATTTATAGGTAATTCTACCAACCCTCGACCCATCTGCGCGAAGTCCACGCCACGTCATCACCAACCGCAGAGCTCTAAAATTTCCGCCAGAATTCTGTCAAAATTGCGAAGCACCATGGAAATATTCTGATCCTGAAGCTCATCATAATCATGGATCATTACCTTCAACATTATTTCGCGCCTTCACCATGAAGCTCCCTCACAAAGCCCTTCACTTCCATGATGAACTTCAACCTCTGTCGTTCACAAAGCTTTGACGTAATCATAAAGAATCAGCACCATCATTCTTCTGGTCTTCGCGAAATCCAAAACATGATGCCTCTCTTCAATAAATTCATTCCTTTTCAATATTAAAATATGATCTTTATGGAAATACACTTTTAGTGATGCTCACCAGCCTCCAAATTTTAGACCCCACAAATTTGGAAATCACTGCGAAACAAAGCCACCTTGTACTGCTCTTTTGTACCACCTCATGATCATCCATTCCTTTTTCATCATTCTTTGTCAACATGGATTGTCAAACACTTTTCTGAAACTAGACAATTCACCAAGGAAACCTGCTTTTTCATCAAACACAATCAACCCAAAAATACTGCAATGTTACCTTGAGGGATTATTTCCTAACAATCTACCCCTTTGGGTTTGTTGACAACTCTTCACAACTCTTCTGAGAATGATTTTATGCACATAGATACCTCACTGAAACTCCTTCCAGCCACTACCACCATTTGTCTCTTGAGATTCTAATAGCCTTCAAGGAATAACTTAACACGCACTCTAATCCCACATGAGTAATGCTCGGTGTGAGAAACAAGAGTAGTATTAATAGTACATCAGTGAAACACTTATTGTTAAACACCAATTTTAGATTCCAATTAGAGACCAGCTGCGAAATTAATACCAATTGATGAACCATACTGACACCAATTAGTGATAGCTGGAAACCTTCTCTCACCATTCCAAACTCACTGTTCTACTTTGATCACGATCTTCGGCTGTTGTGATATCTATTCTTTGATCGACCACTTCTAGCATCGTCAGATTTAATACTCTCCTCCTACCTCATTGCACTCCCCCTATCTCGTTGCTCCACATGTCATCTTCTCCCCATATCTTTCGTGATTTCTCAAATAGCCACACTGTCTCCCCCTTGAACAATTACTGTATTCTCCCCCTTTGTCAATGAACTCAAAGGGCACTCCTCTGCGGTCTGTTAACAGGGTAAAAACACATATAAGAACATTAGTGAAAAACACATCAAACCTCGGGGAGAGGGGGGGTGTTTCCACATCCACACTCTTTCAAGTGCGGGGAGTCAACTGAACTCCCAGAGCTAGTCGATGCCTCCCAAAAGCTCACTTGGGTAAGGCCTTTGTCTGAATGTCGACAACCTATAGTTCTGTTGGCACATACTCTAACTTCACGATCCCCTGTTCAACCTTCTCCTTGATAAAATGATACATTTTCTCAATGTTCCTTGTCCTTGAGTGATGTATGGAATTTTTTCGGAGATTTATAGCACTTTATTTATCACACTGGATTCTGATCGGAGACGTCACATCAACTCCCATATCTTCATGTTTCTGCTTCATCCATAATAACTGTGTGCATGCTTGAGTGGCCGCAATATACTCAGCTTCTGTGGTGGTCAATGAAATGAAATATTTCTTCTTTCTTAGCCAAGAAATACACAATCCACCAAGATAGAATGAACCTCCTAACGTTGACTTTCTGTCATCTATTGATTCGGCCCAATTTGCATTAGTATATCCCAATAATTCTAACTGAGATTTTCCATTATACATCAAGTCGAAGTCCACTGTTCCCTTTATATACTGAAGTAATATTATCACTACAATCATGTGTCTTTCCTTGATATTACTCTGATATCTCGCTGCTTGGCATGTAGTGAATACAATTTTAGGCCTTGTTTTTGTTAGGTACAGTAAACTACTAATAGTCTACCTGTATTTAGTGTTATTAACTGCCCTGCCACTGTAATAGTTTGATAATTTCATCCAGGTTGAAATCAGAGACTTCATCTCCTTGTAATTATCCATTACAAAACTTCTCAGAACCTCCTTGGTGTATTTGGATTTAGAAATGAATGATTCATGATATCAATACTTGTTTCAGTCCATAGAATGCCTTCTTCAGCCAACAAACATTTTTATCATTCACCTGAATGACAAACCCATCTGGCTGCTCAATATACACTTCTTCTTCCAGAAACCCATTCAGAAATGAAAATTTGGCATCCATCTAAAACACCTTGAACTTCTATTTCACTGCAATTCCTAGGAATAATCTTATTGTCTCTAGCCTTGCAACCAGTGAAAATATCACATCAACATCTATTCCCTCAATCTGTGAGTATCCCTTCCGCACTAGATGTGCATTGTTCCGAATCACTGTTCCATCTTCATACATCTTGTTGTGATAGACACATTTAGTCTTGATGACATTCTTGTATGTTGGCTTCGAAACAATCTCTAACGTCTGGTTCTTCTCAATCAGATCAAACTCTTCATTCATTTCCGGAACCCAGTTTTCATCTTCATCTGCATCAGTAAAACATTTCATCTCCTCCTGTTCTAGTAATTATGTATGCTGTAGTGATTTCATTCTTCCTGTCTGAACTAGAGCTCACTGATCACTAATGATATTCTGATTGTCAATTTCAGCTCAAATCTTTGGGTTTTGTGTAGATAAGGATTTTACTTCCTCAAACTCACCATCAGTATCCTCTTCTGAATCATATTCATCCTCTTCTACTCTCTCTGTTTCTCTTACCACTTCATTACTTTCAACAGAATGCTTGTCACTATGTCACTGATCAATGGCGTCATTTCATTCAACTAATTTTCGGATCGTCTTTTGGAAACATTGTTGATACTCTCTCGCATCTTATTGGTATTCTAAAAACTATCAGCTACTACTACTTAATAGAAAAAAAATTGATAATCATGAGATAAATGAATATTTCTGCTTCTCCTTGTGTTTCTTTCTCCCCTTAATAGGCAACACCTTAGTTGAGTCATCCAATTATTTCTTTGATTGCTCTTGCATCAGATTTTATTATCGAATGCTCCTCGTATGTTGTACAACACTTCTTAGTGTTAGGCCCAAAAACATTCTTCTTCTGCCTCATCATTTATTCTCATCTTCCACTTGGAATTGAGCCATTAACAAAATCTCTAAGCCTATTGAGTTAGAACTCAATGTAGGAAACAATAGATAATGTAAATAACAGAAACACTTCCTATTGTGCTCTATTGATACGTTTCTCCTTCAACTTTAGTACCTGATTTGAGAGAATCAAAACTATAATGCATATCACTTATTCACATTGAATCTTTAGTTGCCACTTCCTCTTGGATCATATCTCCCTAAAGCCTAAAACACATGAATCATCAGTTAATAGGATTTATATACATAAGGAGTGGGGGTGTTTCTCGAATCCCCAATAAGAAGGTTGTGGGTGATCCTAATGGGTCAACCCTTTGATTCTTTCTTATAGAGCATCACACTCCTTCCCTTCTTCTTCTAGCTTCCTAGCCTACTTCAACTGCTCTGGGAATATGATTAAGCATTCATTACCCGCATGTTGAGCCTTTTTCGGATATGTGGATTCTACAGGCTTGGAAATTTTCACAATTTAGGGTTTAACCCCACTTGTACTCACATCCTTCTTTGATGTACCACCAATATTCCACTTTCGATGATTCTATCTCTGGGTAGGAATCTCTCTGTTTGGCATCTTCCCTTTCTTCGTCACCCATTGTAGGGATCCTCCTTTTTCCTCTAACTCACATTGTGATACACGACATGTTAATTTTTGAATTCATTCATTGATTATATTTCTTTTATCTGATATCTGACTCACCACACTGTTTTGTGATGGTGGTGAGTCCTTCACTGAACCTGCATTCTTCTTTCTCACAACTAGAGTAGATCTCCGCTTAATCATCCAGGTTTGTTCACATTCTCTTCATGAGAGCTGTTGTGATTTTGATAGAGGAGGTGACTAATACACCTTTCTTTCAGCTCCACGTGATTCCCATGAGGCTCTATGAATATTCTCAAACTTTCCACTTAGTCACCCAATGTACGATTTCTCATTATGCATCACTGGATTTAGGATTCTCTTTCTGGGCTCTTTTTCTTTTCTTGCATTCTTCATGCTGCAATTTAATTCCAAATGTCCATGATTAGATCATATGAAACATCTTTTATTAAAGGAATACCTCATTTCATCATCTCTTAGGCAAGATTTTGATGCCGCTTGAGTTCTTCCTCTGACATTGAGCTCCTGAGATTACTGACACATATTCATGGTGTGTCCCATTCTTCCATAGTAAAAGTATCTTACGAATTCTTTCCTATGAGAGACTCTTATCTCTAATTTTACATGATGCTTCTTATTATTCTCAGATTTATCAAAGTTTCTATTTTCACAGCCTGAAATGTATTCCAGAGCCTCTAAACAGAATCATTATGTGTGGACATGAATCCCGCAGAGATAGAACATGTCATCACTACTTTTTTGTAACTGTCCTCTTAGGCCAATCTCCAGCACCTATAGGATTTCTTTCACATCAGGAACTATTCACAACTCTCTTTCTATCTGGTACGGGAGGGAATTCAAGAAATCTGATACCACTTGTTCTCAGAATGTATGGTCATTGAGCTGAGAAAATTTTTTCTTTCCTCTTTTCAGAAATAGATTTTTTTTCATTTCATCATCACCTAACAAAGGATAATCATATAGCTAGTGTATGACATCCTTCATTTTGGGATTTCCATTAGCTTTGGATTTCTCCACTTCCTTCTTCACTGACTCAATATCTTCTTCCAAATTTTGAATCTTCATATACCTTGATTCAATTTGGGCATTTATTTCTCTTCTGAGATTCTTTACACAACATATCTCATTTTCCAGTTCTTGTGTGAGATTTTCTACCATGTCACCTTGCTTCAATACTTTAAATTTTTCCTCAGAAACAGATTTAGAGAAATATTCATTCTCTTGTTATAGACTTTGATTCTTTTGAACTACTTCAGACAAATGTGTTACTAGATCATCATTTCTAGCATTATGATTCTAAACTTCATCTGTCTTTTCATCATCTTCATAATCACCAGCCATTTGTTTTACATTCATTTTAGCCATCTTTTGAAGTTATTCACTTTGATAATCATTCATCTACTTTATGTTAGTAGCCACATCAATAAGCCTTTGATTTAAGACTCTTATATTTTTGACATCAATCTATAATACATTGATCCAGATATCTATAGATTTGACTTCTTCATCAAACATTTGGTCCACTTCCTTTGTCATGTTGACAACATCTACTGGTGGCCTCCTTATTGAAACATCCTCATCATCAGTTGCTTCAACATCACTTTGAAGTTCAAGTACTTCACTTATTCCTGCACCATGATTGATTGAATGAATCTTTTCCCTATCAGATTCATCCAGGCCTTATTTCATTAATTTGTTTGATTCTTTTAATTGAATCACAATTTTTCCATACACACTTCCACACTAAGGAATAGAACCTAACTTATGATTCTTCTTTGATGTTTTTCCATTTTTCCATGGAACACCGAGATAATAACAGATAGATTCTTTAACCACACAGATCGACTACACTATGTCGGAGCAAAAAAATTTGATAACAACAACCTTCCCTCTGATACCAATTGTTATGACAAATAGGGGACTAGATACCCTAGGAGGTGGGGGGGTGAATCAGTGTATGGATATTCATTTTCAAAATTATTCCTGCCCCACTATATCTTCACATTTTTATTACGAGGGTCACTTTGTTTGCACTTGTTTGTTTATTATGACCACTTCTTTTCTTCTTTTATCAGATGATGATGCTTTAGATGTAATGTAAGGAAGAAATCAGGCAGACACATAGATTTTTAATTGGTTCGGCCTCACTGGGCTACGTCCAAGGAGCATACAATGACGATGTTCTGTTGTACCAAATCCAATAAGGGTCACTGCCAATAATGTTCGGGCTAGATCACTTCTATTCCCATGCTCACTGCCTTTAAAATGTTTAGGGTCAGCTCACTGCTTTCCCAAGGGTCACTCGCTGTTTCTCTTTCATTGGCTCACTACCTGTAGAATGGATTACCTTCTTCCTTTCCTTGCCTCACTACACTTGGAAGGGATCCACTCACAGTTTATAAACCTGTAGGTCTCATCATTTTCATGAATGAACGCATCCTTAACTGTTGATAGAAGCTCTATTAATGTCCTACTTTCATCCACTGAAGAATATCTCATTGCCTCTAAACCACTGGGCAATTAACTTTGGAAACACCTTCGCAAATCACCCTACTTCGCGAGGCAGCCTATTTCGCGAAGCTCAAACAAGCCTTCGCAGAGCTCCTTCATTTTCAGGAAGCTCGCAAATTCGTCTAGCTCAGACCATCACAAATCTCAATCCTTAGAAATTCTTAGGGCGTCGCGGAGCTCAATTCATCACAAAGAGACTTACCTCACAAAGCTCACTGAGACAACATGAAGCACACTACTTTCACGGAGCTATAATAGCCACCGCGAAGCTCTTCTTTCGCGAAGCACACTACCTTTGCAAACTTCTTTCGCGAACCGAGTGCAAAGTATTTTCTCTGAAAATTATCTCTACTACTATCGAGGGGGTCGACCTCTATTTATAGGCAATTCCATCGACCCTCAACCCATCCGTACGAAGTCCGTGCCACATCATCACCTACTACATAGCTCTAAAATTTCCGCTGGAATTTTATCAAAATCGGGAAGCACCACAGAAATATTTCGATCGCGAATCTCTTCGTAATCATGGAGCATCACCATCAACATTATTTCGCACCTTCATCAAGAAACTCCCTGGAAAAGCCCTTCACCGCCACGATGCAATTCAACCTTTGTCGTTTGCGAAGATTTTATGTAATCGTGAAGAATCACCACTATAATTTTTTTGGTCTTCATGAAATCACAACCATGAAGCCTCTCTTCACTAAATTCATTCCTTTGACATATTAATATATTATCTTCATGGAAATCCACATTTCACGATGCTCACCAACCTCTAAATTTTGGACCCCATAAATTTGGAAAACAATGGGAAACTGCCCCACCTTGTACTACTCTTTTGTACCTCCTCCAGATCATCCATTCCTTTTTCATCCTTCTTTGTCAACATGGATTGTCAAATTCTTTTCTGAAACTCGACAATTCACCATGGAAACCTGCTTTTTCAACAAACACAATCAACCCAAAAATACTCAAATGTTACCTTTAGGGATTTTTTCCTAACAACGAAGGACCTGCTCATGTCGATCCTCAATCTCTATTGGTAATTCCTTAAATGTTTCCCCATCGGCAACGTCCAGCTCACCATTGTCGATGATGTGAGAAGGGTCGTGCACGTATCTCCTCAGTTGGGATACATGGAAGACATCATGCACCCGGTGCAACTGAGGTGGAAGAGATAAGCAGTCTGCCACCTCACCAACTCTGATGAGAACCTAAAAAGGTCCATTGAACCTCAGAGATAACTTTTTGCCTCGTCCAAATCTCTGCAAACCTCATCCTAGTGAGACCCGTAAATAGACGTGGTTCCCATCCTTGAAATCTAGAGGACTCAATCTCCTATCGGAATATGACTCCTTCCTACTCTATGCAGTTTTCATTCACCCCTGGATGATTTTCACCTTCTCTGTGGTAGCTTGTACAATCATTGATCCCATGAGTGTTGACTCCCGTATTTCAGTCATGTAAAAAGGTTGTATGTAAGGTCGCATGTACAACACCTCGAAAGGTGTCTTCCCAATGGTGGGGTGATATTTTTTGTTGTATGAAAACTCTACCAAAGGCAAGTGATCCTCCCATATATGACCAAAGTAGAGGACAAAAGCACACATCCTGTCCTCAATGGTCTAAATGGTCCGCTCATTCTGGCCATCCGTCTGAGAATGGAAGGTATTGCTCAAATGAAGCAACATCCTGAATGCCTCCTGCAACCCCTTCTGTTGTCGAGAAGTAAATCATGTTTCACGATCGGTGGAATTCATAGAAGGTAGTACATGTATACGCACAATCTCATGCACATTGAGGTATCCAAAGATCTCTTCTAAACCATACACTCTAATCGGTAGGAAGTGGGATGACTTGGTGAGTCAGGTGACAATCACCCAAATCGAGTCATGTCCCCTGGATGTATATAGAAATTTTATCATGAAGTCCATGGATATCCCCTTCCACTTCCACTCAGGGACCTCTAAAAGATGAACCAAGTCAGCTTGTACCTGATGCACTGCTATCACTTGCTGACATATTATGAATCAAAAGAAAAACTCTCCTACTACATTCCTCATTCTTGGCCACCAGTGCTATCGTCAGAGATCCGGGTACATCTTCGCCACTCTTGGATGTACCACTAGTGGGGACGTGTGGAACTCGCTTAACACTTCCACTTTAAGTGAGACTAGTACCATGGTATATCTTCTGAAGAGGATGACGTGCTCCCAACCTTTAAAAAATCCATCAGTTTCCTGTCCTATAGATATTTAAGCATGTTTTGTCTTGCAGTCAGTGTCCCCATGTTTCACCTCCCTTAATCACTAAAGAAGTGGCGGAGTGACTGTAAGAGACTGTAGAAAAACTGCTTCATCTCTATCCAAAAAGGATATCTATAAAGTGGACAGCTACTCTGTCACCTTGCCCAGGAACTGTATACCAGACCATCGGCTAAGTGAATCTACTACAATGTTTCTCTGTTTAGGAGTATAGACTATCTCGAAGTCATATCCATGGAGGAACTCAAGCCAACGTCATTTTCTCAGGTTCATATCCTTCTGAGAAAAGATATACCTAAGAATCTTGTGGTTAGTGTGTACTATAAAATGCTCACCCATTAGATAGTGCCGCCACATTTTCAAGGTGAAGACCACTGCTGATAACTCCATGTTATGGGTAGCGTAGTTCTCCTCATGTTGTCTCAGCTGTCGAGATCCATATGTCATCACTGCTCGCTCCTACATCAGGATACATCTGAGCCCAATCCCTGATGTGTCACCGTAAATGACATACCCTACGCACTCCTCTTGAAGCCTTAATATGGGGGCACTAGTTAGCCTCTGCCTCAACTCTTGAAAACTCTGCTGGTATCTCTCCAACCACACAAAGCATTTCCCCTTCATTGTCAAGGCTGATAGTGGTGCTGCTACTTTGGAGAAGTTTGGAACAAACCTCCAATAGTATCCATCCAAACTAAAGAAACTATGTAACTCCGGCACACTCATGGGTAGACCCCAAGAATGTACCACTACAATATTCACTAGATCCACTGGAACTCCAGCCTCCGATATGACAAGTCCCAGAAATTCAACCGCTCAGATCCAATACATGAACTTCGAGAGCTTACCATAAATCTGGTGCTCTCAGAGTGTGTCTAGTACTACATGGAAATGATAGGCATGATCCTCCTCAGTAGTCGAGTAGATCAGAATTTCATCGATGAATACTACTACAAAGCGATGAAGGTATGGCTTAAAGATCATGTTCATGGGTTCCTTGAACACTTCTGGTGAATTTGTTACACTGAATAGAATAATCAAGAACTCTTAATGGCCGCATAGACACCAGAAGGTCATCTTCTGCACATTGTTGTCTCACACTTTGTGCTGGTGATAGCATGATATGATGTCTATCTTCGATAATCACCATGCTCACATCATCTGATCAAAGAGGCTATCAATACTCGTGAGTGGGTACTTGTTCTTCACGGTCACCTGGTTCTGGAACTGATAGTCAATGCACAACCTCAGGCTCCAATCCCCCTTCTTGGAGAACAGAATCGGGGCTTCCCATGGAAAAACATTGGGCCAGATAAATCCCTTCCCTACAAGTTCTCTAACTATACATGAAGTTCACGATGCTCCGTGGGATCTGTCAAATACACTGGTGTAGATATCGGTGATGTCTCGGTGTATAATTAAATGTAAAAAGTACACCACTCTATGAGGTGGTATACCTGGAACACCATCAAGGAAAACATCCACATACTAGTCCACCACTATAGGATAGCTCGAACTCTCCACATCAACAGCTCTGAGGGTAATTCTAGCCAACTGATAAGTGATCGGCTGCACTCTCCTCCGGGTAAGTGCATATTGCACTGAAAAGGCTCCCTTCTAGCTGGTGAAGGTAACCCTTGTCCCATCCGTGCAGACAACCTGCACCGTGCGCCTAATATAGTCAATTTGAGCATGGACTATAGATAAACATTCCATACCAATGATGATATCATGAGGCCTCGATGCCTCTTCTATAAGATCCCAAGTGAAGCTATCGCCTCCTAGAGTAAGCTCTCACTGCCGGTACTAGTGTGTAATCATTGAATACACACCCATAAGATTCTCTAGCTGTATGGATCGAGCCAACGACTCTGTCGGAATCTCCGAGCTTTGAACGAGGAAAGTGGCAATAAAAGAATGAATAGAACATGTGTCTATAAGTACTCTAGCTTTGGTAGAGTAGACGCAGATCGTACCTCGTATCATCTCTATAGTGCAGTGATTATAGGCCTTAGCTTCTTGGAGCTGATATCTTCATTATCCACCTTCTCCCTACGGTCGGGGTGGTCCTCCTAGTGGTGTTGGAGGTAACATCTGAAGTCATCACCCACCACAAGATGCTCGACCAGATCCTCTGCCACATCTGCCTGCTCCATGCGGACCTCCTCGGTTATATCTCTTTCTCTTCTTGGGCAGTCCTTCAACCATTTGTTAATCATCCACACAATGGGTCAGATAGTCATGAGCCATTTGACTCTGCCTACCGCATGTGTAACATTGTCCCCTCCTGGCATGACTAGCTCATCCTCAGGTGCTCCTCCCAACCGACCCTGAGTCATGCGGTCGTCCACCAACATGTCTCATCCTCTTGGACCTCTGCAACATCTGTCTGCTACCAGCTATAAAAGACTATGCCATATGATAACTAGTGGTGGGTCTTGCTGCTGGTGACTGCTCAGCATGAAAAATGCCTACTAAAGGGATCTCTCTAACACCCCACCTGCGTCAGGATTCTGTGTGAGATCATCGAAGCCTTGATCTCCCACCTAAGTCCCTGATCAAAGGTTTGGGCCCTAAAAAAATGGGTCTTACACTATAACTACGAAGTAGCTTGAGAGATCAGTGAACCTTGCTAAGTACTGAGCTACAGTTATGCTACCCTTCTTCAGATGAAGAAGCTCATATATTCGCTCTGCACAAGAAGTCACTGGAACAATCTCTGCCTGAAACAGGCTCTCGAAGTCTATCCAGAGAAGCGTCACCTCATCATGAACCCGAAGAATCATGCTCCACCATCTACCCGCTGCTGCCTATAGAAGGATGGCAGCAAGAATCACCATGAGATGGCGGGTGACCCTACCAGTCAGAAAACACTCACAACAGCCTCCAGCCATTCCTCAACCACCTGTGGGTCCATCTCTCCCCTGAAACATGTTGTCCTCTGGCTCTGGAACTCATGAAACACACTCAAGCAGTGTGCATCATCTGATGCTAGTGTGGGTGGCATCAGTATCCCAATGGGTAATGGTACCGTTGGTGCATCTACAGGAGAAGAGCCATGTACTGAGGCCTCATCACTCGGTGGGCTATCAGTGCCTACAACTCTTGGTACACTAGCTGGCTATCTTCGTGGAGGCATCCTTAAAAGAAATATGTGTGCCATGATCTATATGTTCTACTTGGTGATATGAATGTTATACCTTGTTAGATGACTAGATAGATCACAAGGAAAACTTTTTAAAACACACACACAATCAGTATTCTCGTGCACTGAGTCAAAAATAAAAAGTCAGGGTCCTGATGTATGGATACGTCAGCCGCTGCACCAACAATGAATTCACTAAACTGATAACCACACTCACTACACATAACACTATTGTTGATGAAAATAAAGATCAGAGTCTTATTTTTTGTGGTATAAATGACTCCTCTGATACTAATTATGACAACGGGGTCCCAGTAATAGCACAGACACCCCACATTAACATGGATATCAGGTCCCAGCCTACTAGGTACCCCAGTTTCCCCGCAGACATACAGTCTCTAGACTGGGGCCCACCCACGTGTCAAAACAAGTAACATGACTGATGATTGTTCCCATAGGACAATAAATGTCCCGTTGTATGGATACGTCAGCCACCGCACAGACACAGGATTCCCTAAACTAATAACCACTCTCACTACTCTTAACACTATTGTCAATAAAAATAATGATCAGAGTCCTTTTTTCTAGGTTATAATAGACTCCTTGGATACCAATTATGACAACCGGGTCTCTATGAGAGAACAAACACCCCGACATAACATGGATATCGGGTCATGGCCCGCCAGGCACCCCAGTTTCCCCATAGAAACGCAGTCCCCACCCTGGGGCCCACCTACGTGCCAGAACGAGTCATCATAATAATTATTGTTCCCACATTCCAACACATGTCCTTTCCAGTGTGCTTTGACCTCATTTAGACACACCCTGGAAACATCCCAAAAGGGCACCCATCCTGATCACTACTTCAGGCCAAGCACGCTTAACGATGGAGTTCTAATAAGTTATTATCTTGATAAAGGAAGGTTCACCTTGTTGATATGAGTCATATCATTTATCCATTTAGCCCTTTATTATACAAGGGTGTTACAATCTACCCCCTATAGAGCACAACATCCTCATTGTGGGCCCTACATCTCAACCCTGGTAGTGCACCGCACTTAAGGCTGGGTACCACCTCTGATACCAATTTTTCATGACCTTTCCCCTGGGGCCCATGAATTGACTACCCCTATCCCAACTTCTATATTCCAGGGGATAGAAACAAGCATCAAAGGCGTATTTCCTAAAACTAGGATGGCATTGCCTTTATAACCAACAAACTCAGGTAACCAAGCAAACATAAAGATATGAACATAAGAAAACAGTATAACCAAATGACTGTTAAATGTAAAAGGGGGCCAAAATGAAATCCCAACAGTAAAGGTACAAGTACAACTAAAATACAATAAAACTGAAGTATGATAAAATATGGATAATGGATCGACCTTCGAGGTTCCAACCTGAAGGGTTGGTACAAATCACCTCCTCAGCTCTCCACGTCCACCCATCTCCTCTGCGTACCGAAACACTATATGGTCCACCTATAGGTATCATCTAGTCCTTGTACTCTCAGCCTTAGTCAGTGTTATCCTTCATCTGCATCCAACACAACAAGGTGCGGGCATACCTCGTGCAGGGGTGAGTATAACGATACTCAGTAGGGACCCCGAGACCCTCTAGGTCTGACAAAATCCACCATGGATAAACAAAAGGTATGAAATCAAAAAACAAACTCACATTGTTAGATTCACATTGATATACCAATGTTATCACGTAATCTATATCAATCATGAGAAAAACACAGAGGTACTGACTCATCTCAGACCATGATTTATTGTAGGGGTACTATCAAGTAACATTCCTTGTCACAGCGTTGAACACCTCGGCTGCGGGAGAACTCCTCCTCTATCGAGTATAGTGGGTCTTCCACGTCAAAAAATGGCCCTTTCCACTGACCTTGGACCACTGAGGTAATCCCCTATCGAGTATCATGAGTTTTCCATGTCACATAGAGTCACTCCCCATAGTTGGTCTGCTGCGTCACACAGAGGTTCTCCCCCTTATGCCCTGCTGAGGTACTCCTACTGTCGAGTACAGGGGGTTTTCAGCATCACCAAGGTTCTCCCCAACATGGGTCTTCTAGGTCACCATGGCACTCCCCACTGGGAATGTCAAGTCACTCTGAGTCGAAAAGGTTAGCAGTCGTCAAGTCTCAACCAGCCACTAGATCTCTGTACTATTCTCACTCATCTTTAGGAGGATCTTCTCTACATGCTACTACTCGACTCTACAACATCCACGAATTACAACAAAGAATTATCTCAAAGGTTCACCATGTCATAGGGGTATCAATGTAACAGACATCACGTCGATCGGATGCCCGATCTGTGAGTTATTAGACCTTTTTTCCCGTGGCCCTGGTTGGATTCGTTCTCGATCTAACCTCACCGTACCCCATCTCAATCCAAAATATCAGTGGGGGTATTCCCAAAGGGACAGTCTCTCTCCAATATTTTCAAAAACACGGGAAATTCGTAAAATAGATGTCCTATGCCAATGTTATGGCCAAAAGTTTGTAATTGAGTCGTAGTGGGCCCGGGTCCGGTCCGACACGGCCAGACCCGTTGGGTCTCGGCTGGCCCGCATTGCGGCCCATCCCACTGGGTCCGGCTAGCAGGCCATGAGGGTGCCATGAGGGAGGCTCAGCCGAGGGGTGTCGTGAGGGTGCGGTGCAGCCGAGCCCCCCACAGGGTGGCTCTGCCTATGGAGGCACGAGACCACGGTGTGGCGGCCCAGACGCGGGGCCGCAGCCCAACCGCGGGACGGTAGCCGTGGCCGAGGGGTAGCACCGTTGTATCGTTGCCTTCGTCACGTCCGGTGGTGGCACCGGCTTCCATTCTCGTGCCCCAACCATGGATGGTTTCCATCCCCCTCCATCATGAAGAATGCCAAAAGATTTGTGGAAGGGTGGAGCCATGTGGATTTGGCCCGTACCATCTGCGTTAGGGTGGTAGAATATGGATCAATAAGAACATGAAAGAATAACATCAAGCTTCATAACCTCCCATAGAGTTTCATTCTTAAACCACACAATAAATACAAGGGGTGTACATCAGAAGTGACAAAAAATTGAAATAAATTCCTACCTCATGTTGTTCGTTAACATTGGCCTGAGAAGGATGTAAAGACATCGATTTGTCACAGATGGAGACGTCCCACGTCGGAAGAAGTCCCAAGAAAAAGGATGAAACTGAGTTTGGCGTTATTCGGTGGCGGAGCATTCTTAATTAGCGGATCGTTCTTTGTGGATAGATTTCTCAAAATATATATCCTCTCCCAATTCCAACTAATTTTCAATTTAGCCAAAAAGTTATATGTTTCCCCCAATTTAATTGTTAGCACAATTTCAAATTGGGTTAATTAATCACATAGGTTAGCATAATTATGTATGGTGCATTGGCTTAATTAATGTGGAGGAAGCTCAAGAGGCTCCTATACACTAAAGAGGGAGTTGGAAGGTTTCTACCTCATTAAGAGGTTTGGATGGTCCCCACCTCTTAAATCAATCATGGGAGGTTTTGGGCTCAGGTCATCCCCACACAATAATTTTCACAAGAGGGTGGTTACAACAAAATAAAGTAAAAAGTTAAATAATTTATTTTTATCTTCACATGGAAAACCCAAAACCAATCTTTCACTTTCAACTGACTACGGTCGAGGTGAAGGTCTCCTAAAGAAAATATCGGCGCTGCAAGTTCAACGGTGCCTTTAGATTTCAATTCCAAGCACTGGTTCAAAAGTTAGAAAATCCTGATTGCACATTCACTGATCGTACCCGAAAAAAAGTTCAACAATTCATTTTGGTATCTCCAGGCCTTGGAATCACACGCTATAAATTTTCGCAGACTTCTAAAATACGTATTTATTTAAAAAAATTCCATGGAATTTGTGGGTCTTTACAATAATATAATTAATCAAAAAAATTTAAAATCAAATTATATTAATTTTAAAACATATATTTTCTTAACATAATTTTTATAGTATTTTATTACCTCACGATAAGGACAATATGATGTCATAAAACACATTTTATATTTAAATAGTATTTAATTTTTACCCAAAAACTTGACTATCTTAGAAAATTTTGAAAAACTCACCATTGGATTATTTCGACGTCCATATTTCAAATAAATAAATATCTATTTTGTCTAAATAATTTTCTATCTATGTTAGTTTTTATTTTTAAAATAAAAAATGACATTTATAAAAAATTTATGGGTTTTGAAAAAAAATTATTTCAAACCTTAATAAAAATTAAAATTATATTCATAAAATTTATATGATCATTTATATTTAATAAAATTTAATTTTGTAATAGTATTTTATTAAAATATTCTTTAATTCAAAAAACATTATTTCATCAAAAAAAAATTCTTAATTGAAAATTAACTAAAAATTCTATTAGTTATTTAAAACCATTTACAACATATTCAAATTGAAATGAATTTATATTCATTATAAAAAAAATAAATCACATAATCATAGTTCTATGGTCTTGTTACATAACACCTTATAACACCTACATAATACCTAATGGTAAGGATTAAGATAGTGATAGACTCTTGGGGAGGTTTAGATAATATTTCTCGTGTGGTAATCTCTATTCACTTATACTTATCATATATTTAATTCCGTTCAATCATAATTTGTTGCAGTTCAGATTGGTCATAATCAAGAGTGAAGCCCAGTGACGCCACCTCCTTTCCAAGTTCTTACAAATGGGCTTTGTATAGACGAATTCTATTGGATAAGGCCATCAATTCCTTTTTCTTAGAGAATTTGACTTGCTAAAACCATATATTTATACTAATAATGTGATCAAATATCAATGACTATATTAGCAATGGTAATAATTAATTACAGTATTTTGAAAACCAAAAACATAAAACCAATTATGTGCATATTTTATATTACCATTTTAAATAATAATACATTTAATTAGAGCAAGAAAAATTTTTATTAATAAAATTTTGGGTCATTACTATCTTCCACCTTAATAAATTTCACCCTCAAAATACCATTTTCCAATAGTAAAACAGATGTGGGTAACTCTGCTCCATCACTTCCTCCAATCCCCATGTTTCTTATTCAAACATGCGGTATCTCGAGAACAGTTTCACGAGGGGAATTTTCTTATTTCATAGAACATTTTCACTATAAACTAAGATATTAATTGGATTATCTTCATAGGCGAGGTAATTTTCCAATGGTACCACCTCTAGATTTTGAACATGTGATGGGTCAGGTATGTAGTTCCTCAAGAGCGATACATGGAATACATCATGTACTTGTGATTGGTTTGGTGGGATTCCTAGTTGATATGTCACTACAACAATGCAATTAAGGATCTCAAAAGAGCCGATGTACCTTGGAATATGCTTTCCTTTATTCCCAAATCTCATAATTCTCATCCATAGTGGTATGTATAGAAATATCCAGTCTCCAAAATAAAACTGTAGGACTCGTCGATGATTATTAACAGTGAACGTTTGTCGACTCTGAGCATATTTAATGTTGTACTGGATGGTTTTATCCATATCCATCATTTCTTCAACAATTTCTGAAACAAGAAGTTTTTTCTCCCGAACTTCATCCCAAAATGTCGGTGTTTTGCATATCTTCCCATACATGTATTCATAAATAGACAATTGGATCTATGATTGCAAACAATTATTGTAAGAAAAATCAACCAGAGGAAGATATTGATCCCATCTTCCGTTGATATCCATTGAGCAGGCTATAAACATGTCCTCACACTTTTTGATAGTCCACTAATATTGGCCGTCAGTTTGAGGATGATAAGTCATATTGAAGTTCAATTCAATCTTCAAAGAATTTTGAAGACTCTTGAAGAACTTAGAGGTGAATCTTGTATCTCGATCATATACAATAGATAGTTGTACTCTGTGTAGTCTTACCACTAATCTGATATATATTTGTGTCAGTTTATTTAAAGATAAAATATCTTGAATTCTAATGAAGTGTTCAGTCTTGGTAAGTTGATCCAAAACAACCCAAAATTTTTTTCCCTTTCGATGTCTTTGTATGTCGAGTGATAATGTCTATATTGATGTTATCAAATTTCCATGCTTTTATGGGTAATGTTTGCATCATCCCCTTAGACTTCTTGCCTCTTGAACTTAACATGGTGATATACTAGGAACTTTGATGTATACGCATTGATCTTTATCATCATGTTTTCCCACCAATAAATCACTCATATATCTTGATACATATTTGTGTTTCTTGGGTGAATGGATAAATTTGACTTATGTCCATCATCCAGGAGTTCTTTCTTTACCATTGTATTTTATGGAACACATTGTCATGACCTAAATCTCAAAATTCCTTCTTGATTCACATTGAACTCTACAGATTTACCACTTCTTATAGTTAAAATTTTCATTTGAATTCTTACATCATCCTTTTCAGCTTCCATTATCTTTTCTAAAAGAGTTGGTTGAGCAATAATTTGTGAAATAATTGATAATGATCCCTTATTTTTGATTCCCATGACAATATTAATCAAATATAAGGAGATTGGATCCTTTTCAATTCTCATCTCTGATTGAAATGTTTGGTCATTTCTACTTAGACAATCTTCCACCTTGTTCGCTTTCCTATTGTGGTAATGTATTAATAAGTCATAATATTTGATCATCATTATGCATCTTCTTTGGTGCATATTCAACTCATTCTGTGTGAATATATACTTGAGGCTTTTTAGATCCATGTATATTTTACACTTCTCCACAAAAAGGTAATGTCACAAGTTTTTTAATGTTAATATTACTACAACCAACTCGAGATAATGTTTTGGATATTTTTAATGTTGATGATTCAATTTGCCTAAATTATAGGCAATGAATATGTCATGTTTAATCAACACACATCCCATGGCCTTCTTTAAAAGAATAACTAAATACTAGAAAAATTTATCCACTTATAGGTAGTGTGGGAAAGATCTTAGTTATAAACCTCATTTAAAACGGCTTAATTATCTTTTCTCATTCATCACTCCACACAGAATTTACTCCCCTCCGAGTTAGAATGGTAAGAGGTTTGAAAAATTATGATAAATTTCTCACAAATCAGTATTAATATAAAAATAACCACAGGAAGCCCCGAATATCCATTACCAATGCTGGCCTCAACCATCCCTCAATTTTAGCTCTCTTTAAGGGATCCATAGATATCCCATTTCTTGTTATGATATGACCCAAGATAGGGACATCCTTCAACCATAACTCACACTTCCTATAATTTTCATAGCACTTCTCCATTCGTTAGGTCTCTAGTATAGTTATTAAATGATCGCAATGCTCTTTCTTGGTTTTGGAGTATATTAGAATATCATCTATAAAGACAAATAGAAATTTTTCAAGTATATCATTGATGAAACTATTCATTAAGCCCATGAAAATATCTGGAGCATTAGTGAGTCCGAAAGGGATAAATACAAATTCATAGTGCATGTACCTTGTATGAAAATCATTCTTTAGGATATCCTCCATCTTCACCCTTACTTGGTAATAACTCGACTGAAAATCCACCTTGGATAATTACTATTATTTATGTAGCTGATTAAACAAGTCATAAATTCAGGGAAGAGGACATATTTTCTTTATCATGAATTTTTTGAGATCACGATAATTACAATAAAAGTGTATTATCTCATCATTCATCTTGACAAAGATGACTGGTGCACCCCATGGTGATGAAAATGGGTTTATAAAACCATTATCTTAATTCTCCAATGGTTGTTTCTTCAGATCCTCAAGCTCCGTAATAGACACTATATACAATGTCTTGGATATTGTCAAAGACCGAGGTATAATATCAATTGATAATTTTAACATATCTTCGAAGAGGAAGACCAGTAAATTCCCCATGAAACACTTCAGTGAATTCTATCATAGTAGGAATGTATTCATGTATTGTTTCTTGCTTAGACTCAATAATCTGATCAAGATATGAAGGGTCATTGTTTAGTAAAATACACTTTTGAGAACATGGTGATAAAGAAGTTTTATCCACCTCCATGAACTTGTATAGAATAAGGGGTTGATTCTCCTCATGAAGGGTGATTTCTCTATCATATAAATTTATATTGGATCAACATAATGAAATCCAATCTATAAAAATAATTGAATCAAATTCTACTAGAGGGAGTATGAATAGATTTATTGAGAAGTTCAATCCAAAAATTATGACTGAGAAGGATTTATGTTCATGGGATGTGATGATTGCCTCATTTTCTATTCTCAATGATATCATTACTACAATGATTTGTAGTGGTGTTGGAATTTTCTACTAAACATTCAGGATATAAATTAATGCTTAGAACTAGAATAAAAAATTGTGTTATTTATTCATGAATTTATAACTAATGTACCTATCACCACATCATTTTTGTGTTTCACTTCGACGATAGTGATGGAATAATCTATACCGTTCTACCATAGGGGTTTTTGGTTCCCTCTAAAAACCCTTGGCTTAGGGAACTAGATTACATTGTGCAATGGTTCATTGTAGTTGAATATATGAATAATGTGCTGAGGGTCACACAGTGTGTTCCTCTCCTCTTCCATAGCCACTGGTTTTTCTTGTTGGTATTTAATGGCCTGGTTCCCTTATCTTGCACACCTAAACCATTTCCCCATCCCCTTCAGACAATTTATGGGGTGCCTTTTTCCAAACCATTGGAAAGCAAGGCACTGGATTTCCATAGCATCGTTCGATTAATCCATCAGACCACTAGAATTAAAGTCCACCTTATTCTTATTATCCCCATGATACCCCTGATATTCATTTATCTCCATTTTAAATTTGAGGTCACATTGGACAATTTCCTCATAGCTCTTGATGTCTCATATTGCTAGGCATTTTCATCAGCTAGGTTTTAGCCCACCAAAGAAGTGCTCAAACATGCATTCATGGGTAATGATAAAGCTAGAGTCATATCAAGAAATACATGGGATGTATTCTTCATATGCTCTAATTGATTCATCATCTTTTTTCTGGAGGGAATGGATGTGCCTTTCCATCTTAAGTCAAAGGTTGAGAGAGAAATATTTATAATTTTATTTTCTAGAAATACTTCCATTACAATGCCTAGATCACCTCCTCAAGATTTATATTATTGATTAATGTCCACCATTAATCAGATCCAACCACTAATTGAGAAACATCTAGAAGAACAATCTCTTGTTCAGAACATTGATGTATGGAGAATATCTTTTCAGTAAATTTGATAATTTTTTTGGAAATTTAGGGATCACATGATCCATTAAAAGTATGATTCCATTGTCTCATGGAGCTCTTGATTGAGACTTGTTATTTATTGTGGGGGGGGGGGGGGGTTGAAATTTTTTTTGGGCCTACGTTTCTATTCAAAAATTTAGTTAACTATGAGAGTATCCTGAAAATTTTGGTGATTATCACTCCCATCGGATAGGGCATCTCATTACAACAATCATCACATTGATCTTCACATTGGTTATTAGCCAGATTCCTCCTATTACAAGCCATTAGATGGAATAAAATTATAGAAAGGGGTAACAAATAAAGGTTAATCCAATGACATAAATGGATGAGTTATAAATTACTTTTATTTACTTAAATTATGAATTTATAGGCTTCAATCTATGTTATCCCGGATCTACCTCCTAAAATATATTCATAGGGGCAATTTTTATCACCTTAATAATGGTTCATATAAAGAATAGGAATTTCCCAAAGATTATTCTCTAGGAGTGTTGTAACCAAGAGTGTCACAAGGCCCATTATCGTGCACCATTTTCATGTTCGAGTCTAGCTCAAAGTACACTTTTTAGGTTTTAACCCTAGATACATATGCGCTAGAGCTTCCTCTACCTACTCGTATCCAGACATGGATGTATTTCCTTGATAATTCAGTTACTCTATAATCACAAAAAATTTGTGATGAATTTATAATACGTAGTCTTATCCCTATGTATTTTTCTCGGTTTTTCTAATAATAATCCAAAAAATAACTATAAATATCCTCTAATAACTACAATAACAACCCTACACTTTCCTACGCACATAAACATGATTTATTACACAAACATGAACTTAATACAACTATGAGGTTATATAGGTATAGTATCTTGGGAAATTAGAAACATTACATAACAACATAAAACATAAAACACAATAACTTTATCGAAAACTTCTTTTACATGACCACAACATTCCTTCATACTTAGCATTTCATAAGATAACCAGAGGACATGAATAAGAGAAAGGTAAATTATAAAGCCCAGTAAGATAGTAATAAAATAATATCATGAATAATAAAATACCTGTATGGAATTAGGAATATAAATTGAGTGAAAAATAAATATTAATATCAAGGAATGATATTTTCATGATTATACTATCTAGGAATTATGGAATCAACATTTAACATGACATTAGAATGAGCCAAGGATTATTGAACCTGGAGCATGAGTAAAACCTAATTTTATATGAATTAAAATTTGTAACCCCTCATTTCAGTTTAGGTATCATGATATTTGTCTTTACCTAATGCATTGGAGCACTATCAGGGAACACACTTCTTTATCATTTCATCTCATTCATAACTGTTCCACATGAATCAGGTAACATGGAATGATTAAAAATCATCATTTATTCCATGATAAAGAGATTTTGGATATATACATGAATATATATAATAAATAATAAAATCTGTGTGATGTTGACCAACATCGATAGATAAATGGGAATGGTATTCACCATACAATGACCTTGGCATGGAAAATCGCGGTGAAAATTTGGCAGAATAACGATGTGAAAAAATAATTAATAAAAATGGTTGATGATAAGGAAATGGGTTCCTCAAAATATTTAAATTAAATGGAAATTAAGGGGGTAATATAGATACATTTACAAACATATGTAATGGAATTTAGATTCGTAATACAAAAGAATTCTTTGAAGGTAAATGAGGAGAGAGAAATCCTTTACGTAATTTCTGCATCGTAACAGGTGTACATGGGAAAACTTAATGAGATATAAAGGGTTATCTCATAATAAAAACATAATTAGGAAAGTGTAGGGTAGGTCCTAAATCATACCCCAACATTTATAATTTAAAATAAAATGATATAGTAACAGAAATTAACATAGAAAAAAATGACAAAGGAAAAATCCCTTACATGGAAGTGTGATCCATAAGGCATTTGATGGGCATCATGAGAGCATGGGGAGACTGGGTAGAACATTATATAAGGAGGGATGGGTAGTGACATGATCCAAGGGTTTTTAGTGAATAGATGTGGGAGTTTGGGAGGTTCTATATAAGAAAAGAGAGTGAGTTGTTTATTAATTAGGTTTTGACACTACATGTTAAAATAATCAAAACCACATACCAATACATGGTTATTTCCCAAAGGTTATTCGAAAAGGGAGTCAAATAAATTATATTATAAGTCCAATGGAATAAAATTTTAAAATATTAGGCTTGATTATGTGGAGGTGAGTCACACACTCATTGAAATCATTCGAAAAGCTGAAATGTTTTATATGTCATGGAGGGTCCAATAAAGAAAAATAAAATTTATCAAACAAATATTAAATATAATTATTTTACAAAAAATATATATATTTTCCGAGAAAATATTTTATTTTATTTTATTAAATCTATATTGGATAATTATGATGTCATAAATAACATTATATATTTAGACAGTATTTAATTTTTACCGATAAATTTACAGTCTTAGAAAATTAGGAAAAATTTACCATTGCATAATTTTAAAGTACTGATTCCAAAAAATAATATTCATTTTTTCCCAATAATATTCTAAATATGTGAGTTTTTACTTTTAAAATAAAAACCAACATTTTGTTAAAATTCATGTGTTTTGAAAAAACAGATTTCAAACCGTAAGAAAAATTAAAATTGTATTCCTAAAAATTATATGATAATTATTATTTAATAAAAATTTATTTAGAAACAATGTTTTATAAAAATATTATATAGTTAAAAAATCCATTAATTCATAAAAATTAATATCTTAATTTAATATTCACTAAAACTATTATTTGCGAATAAAAATCATTTAAAAAGTAAAATTAAGGAAAGGAATTTATATTATTTATGGAAAAAATAAAGAACAAAATCATAGTGCTAGAGAAATGTTACATAACCTGTTATAACACCCGTATAGACCTAAGGGTAAAGAGTACAATGGTGATAGACTCTTCGAGAGGCTTAGATAGCATCACTTGGGTGGTAATATCTATTAACATTAACATCTCTTGTATGAGGTTCCATTCATGTGTAATGTATTGAAGCTCAACTTGGGCTTGGTCAATAGAGAATCCTAGGGACACCACATCCTTTTAGAGATCCCACAAATGGGATTAGTATAACTAAATATTACTGGATGATGAAATCTCTTCTTTTTTCGGAGTAAATTAGATTTATTAAAGCACTATATTTATACAAATCATGTGATTATTTTTGAACAAATATATTAGCTGTTTTAACAATTTTTAATGGTGTTTTGAAATACAAAAACATAAAACCAAGGACGTTCATATTTAATATAACCATTTTACATAGTTATAAATTTTATTAGATCAAGTGTAATTTTTCTTAATAAATGTTTGGGTCGTTACGAGGTTATGTTCCCTAGATTATGATTCTATAAATATATTTCTAAATGATTCTTCAAAAATTAGTATGATACAAAAAATAATTATAACTTTCTAGGTCCCACACTCCCATATCCTATGATGGAATACATTACATTATATTTTCGATATTGATGCCCATAATTGGTGCCCAATGTTTTCCCATCAAGCCATCCAAAATCAAAAAGAAAACATAGATCATTTCTTTTATGGGTGAACTTTTTGGTTTAGATATTTTATAAAATAGAAAAAAATCCTCAATAAATAATTCATTTGTTTTAAGAAAAACATTTATCCCATTTAAACCAACTATTATTATTTCATCATATGTCATAAAAATAATCCTTGTGATGTTTTTTTAAATATAAATCATTTATCATCATTATTTAAAACCTCGGGAAATGGAAAAATAATAAGTGTAATATCAATCACTCCTTAATGGAAATCATAAAGATTGATAAAATAATTTCATCAATTAACATTAATGTTTATAAGGGTATGATTATATAATAAATGTGCATGATCGAACCATGAAATAACTCGAAACAATAAAATAGCTCGATTATAAAATATAAAAACATTGAAGTAAAGATTAAAAAAAATGGATAATGAAAATGCATGTGATATCATTCTCTCTCCTCAGAAACATTATAAAACCATAACATGAAATTTAATCTCATTTATTTATCTTGATCATAACATTCAAAAAACTTTCTAAAACCATTATAAAACCATTCTAATTAGAATAATTTTATGGATAAATCTTAAAATTATCATTACCTAGTTAATTAGAGAGATATAACATTCTCACCCAATGATATTTGGGACACCCAATGTGAAGTTATAATGGGATTACCCAGCACTATCTGGGTTACCCCATGTTAAGAATTATTAAGCTTAACCATTACTATCTGGCCCACCTAAAAATAGATATTATAATCATACCATGTGATATCTAGGTGGACCCATCCCTTATAATTTTTTGAACCAAATAATTATTAAATTACATAATAAATACAAAATATTTAATTTAATGAACCTTTTTTTAACAAGATTAACCCAAAGAAAGAAAACAGGTTTCACAAAAATATTATTGAAACATGGTTTACTGGTGGAAAAGAAATCGGTTCTATATAAACAACATTTAAATATGGTTAAACATCAGAATAATAATGGGTCTGTTACAATCTCCTAGAAACATGATTAATTGAAGGAAATGAAATAGGCTCTATAACGTTCTCATTGAATCATTGATAACCAATGGAATAGAGGAAGGTCATTTCAATCACTTTGAAAACATAATAATTCATACAGATTAAAAATGATGATCGTATAAACAAAAAATATCCCCCATTTGAGGATAATTAGTGACCAGTTTTTTTTATGTTTATGAATGTAAATTACTATAAATTATTATTATAACAATAATACGAAATAAATTAATTTAAATTTATAGTACCCCATAACAAATAGAAATTATTGACTCACAATACCCATTATGGAAACATCGCTCAGCAAGACAGCCTTATTAAGACAACCTTTAAAATCATTTCATAAAAAATGGTAAAAGAAAATATACCCACCTCACATAATTTTCATTCTCATGGATATGAAAATGAAAAGTTGTCTAATATAAAAAATCTTTTGAATAATGTTCCTACAATGAATTTGAGACTTTTTTGAGAACTACAAAATTAAATTACAAAAAACTTATTTCCAAATGGAAAATAATGTGTAATAAATGTTTTCAACATAGATAAAATAGTTGAATATAAAATATGATTTAAAATTAACAATATTTTTTAAACAAATATTAAATTAAATTCTAATACAATCACATGTACAATATAAAATATAAAACCCAAAAAACTATTAAAATAATATAATATACTAAAAATATAAAAATTATATTTATGAATAAATAAATGATGATTAATGAATGTAATGATAAATGAAAATAAAATTTAATTCAAAATGGATCCATTAAAAATTTAATCAAGGTAGAATTATTATGTTATAACCTCTAGAAAATGTTACTCAATAATTAGGTAAATTGAAAATACTATTTAAAAAAACAAAACATAAATAATACCCCTAATTAATTTACAAAAACAATTAGAGTTAATTAATATGTACTTATACAAATATATTTATAAATGAAATTTAAAATAACTCATTTAATCAAACAAGAAAATAACCGGCATATGGAATCATTATATATCATCATAAAAGAATTAAAATTAAAATATAAATTAAATAAATATAGGGTTTTTATAAATTAAACACCCATGAAATTTCATATAAATGGATTTTAACATAATAAACTCCTTAAACAATGATTGGATAATAAGAAAACATTGTGGGTGTGAAGATAATAAAAGGTGCAACAGTTTACAAAACCAAATACATAAAGAACATCAAGGACTAGACTAAATCCCAACATTGGGTTAATCACCAATATATCCCTTGTGAGATGAAGAAGGTTGACTAAAATAGGTAAAAATGATTAATGAAATGATGTCCTATCCTTGAAAAAATACACGTAAAATTATATTAGAATCCATGAATCCAATGAGGAAATAATGAAGACTATTATATGAGGATCTTTTGGATTAAATGTATCATCTAGTATACAATAATGTCTTAATGGGGTTTAATTAGATTATGTAAAAGTTGTAAATTTCCATAAAAAACATGGACAACATGTATTGTTTCACTATCCAATTGGGGAAACTATGTGCAAACTGTGAAACCCCCACTATACACTAATTAGAGTTGTTGTATAGGTTGTCCCTACATTTCAAAAAATGTTTTAAAATTATTTAACAAATTATACATATATAATGATTCATAACATGGTTACACCTTGGTATGTACTCATATTTCCCATAACCATACGCCAAACATATAGAGTTATTTTTTTGGAATGGTAATAATTTTTGTATCTCTTTATTTTATAAGATATTTTATAATATATACATTACAATGAAGGCTTCTTCACTATGGAATAAATTTAAAAAACATGACAAATTTAAGACCAATAATCCCTCAGATCCAATAAATTCATTAATTAAACAACATAGAACCAAATGTGGTTTTAGGGTTTTAGATAAATGGTTTTTCTTTTGGTGTTTTTTATTTATTTAATCAAGATGGCTCCAGTTAATATATTGTGGTTGGTTTTTAGGGATGGTATAGTGCACCAATATGGTATTCATGTTAATTATGGGTTTTTTTCTTATCAGTGGTTAATATATGTTTTTCAACACTATAGTTTTAATTCTTTTTAGTTCAATTATTTTGAGTTCATATTTTTATTATACTGACCATTATTAATTATGGAGGGTTCATTAAAAAATATTTTGGTTTAGATTTTTTATAGATTTTTTTAACTATGGTAAATTATTACTAATTATTATATTTATACCTTGAGTTATAGTTTCTATTATGTGGCCTATTGGGGGTGGAATTCGAGGCTCACACATAGTTCATCACTATATTTTAGTTTGACATGCCATATATTATTATGTATGTATTGACTTAAAAAAACATTGTTATTAATGTTATCTAACGTTTTATTAACCAACTCGAGTATATAGAGCATTGGTTATAGTATATATTGATCTTGTTACAATAATCATACATTTATTATTAAATCATTTTTATTCATTCATTATTGTTATTGAGGAATTATTTTAGGATGTGTCGGGGGGAAACTAAAATGATATCTTCTGAAATTATCCCAGAGATGCAATTTGATCTAATTGTTAATTTCATATTGATATAAATTTATTAATATAAAATATTGAAACTTTAATGTTCTAATTAATTATTTGGGTAATATTGTGCTACAATGATCAAAGTTATACCCATGTTATAACATATGAGGTTGATAAGGGCTTCCACTATTTATCTTAGTAAAATGAGTATATATATTCTCGTATACATCGGATTGATCTCACTGTATAAGATAAATTTTATTCTATCCCTAGTCATGATTAAGAGATATGATAACAATTAAATTTATTAATGACAATCTTGTGGTTGTGTAATCATGATACCCTATTGTGGACCTATGTATTGATCGGATGTTATATGATGTTTTCCCTTATCAAATTATCTATACATATTATTTTTATTTGCTAAATTATTTTTTAAGGGATAGATAAAAATTGTTGCAAGATTTTCCTTTGGGACCAAGTTATGAGTATCATATTTAGGTTTATGAGTTTTGTTTTTATCGTTATTAATTCTTGATTTTTATGATTAATATAACTCTCAAGGAAATTGGTTTTCTACACATCCCTCTTAATGAATATATCAAACATTTTTAAGAAATTGCGTTTTCTTATATGGTATCTAGTTATATGATTCTTATAAATTTCCATGTGAATAAGGATAAATTAAGAATAAATGAGAATATTTTCACTTCATTTGAATTGAGATGATATGATTCATTATAATTACTAAAATATTTTTTTGAAGAATGGTTTTAGATTCTTATTCTACAAATATTAACATGGATATTATTTATTTTAAAAAAAATAGTGTTTCAAGTAGTATTTCATGATAAATATATGTTATAAGAAATTTTATGAGTGATATATTACATATTAGGATGTTTTGAGGAAAATATAATCATACATTGTGTAACGGATTGTTTAGTTATACTTTAAATTGTATGTTTTTATACCATCATGACGACTTGATGAGTGTTCAAAATGGATAATAGAAAATAGAAATTGATTGTATAATTATATATGTGCATGATATTTTTTCTATATCAATATAGTAGTTTTTATTAATATAGGTAAAATTTATAGATGATCTTTTTCTCGGTAGAAATAACATGCTCATCCCACTTATATATATGAGTAAATGGTAAATTGTTTGATGTGATTAGGCTAAACATGGAATTTTTCAATTTGTATTATTATTACATGGGTCTAGAGTATGATACCTTTTGAAGCATATTATTTTCATGTGTGATATTTTATGGTTCTTATATATCATTATCAATTTAGTGGTTTTCTTTATAACCAGATCTATTGGTGAAGCGGGAATAGTTATATTTTGATTTTTCTGATAATCATTATATTTGAATGGAAGGATAATCGATGTTATATAATTTTATCCTTTAATAAAGATTGTGAGGAATCATGTTACAGAAGGAAAATTAGTGGTGTTATTTAGATATAAAAAATAATTGTGTACAAATTAATGGTGGGTTTATAAGGAATTTGTAGAAAATTTCAAAAATTATTGAAAATAAAAAAATCTTTAGTTTTGTGTATCTTGAGAAAACAATTATGAGAAATGGGATATCTATCATAGATAGAAAAACTAAATATTTTACTTCTTGGTATAATGAATATTGGGAAAATATACTTTTCAATGTTAATGGTAGTGATAAATGTTTCATTGATCGAGTTATGGAATGTTATACCAATAATTATGGATATAAAATTATTGAGAAGTCAAAGGCCTAATGGAATAATAATACTATATTGGGTGGAAGTATAAATAAAAGGATTTATATTAAAATATGGAAATGATTAAGTTAATAAAAATTGAATGTGAAGTTTTGTGATAATTTATTAATAATATTCATATGGGAATACAGTTTTAAAAAACATTTCCAACATTAAATTTTTTAAATTGGAAGCATTTTCCATACTTTCTTACAAATATATGTTCCATGTAATCACTTTAATGATTTAAAAGGATGTATTCTTCCACATCAAATGGATTCCTTTCCAATTATAAGCTATAAAAAATATTGTGTTTTAAAAAATAAATTAATTATAAATGGATATGATTATGGCCAAATATTATGAACATGTATAATTTTAATTAGTTCTAATACTATTGAAATATATTTAATCATTATTTTTTGATGTTATCTTATTGGTTTTTTCTAGTCATTGATAAGATAATGTGGATGCACAGAGTTCCATTAATATCCATAGAGGATCATGATATATGTTTTACTCTTATGTTGAATTGTATGTTTGGTGGGAAATATATGCTATTATTTTGGTAGTAGAGAGATTAATGTTCTTTTACTAGGATCTTATTTGGATTACATCTTAGTGCATTTTTCTTTTCCGAAGCAGAAATAAGGTGTACTTTGTGTGTATATAATCAATATATATGTATGATAATTCTCATAACATTGTTTGGAAAGAGATATATTTAGATAGAGTTATATAATTCATGATGATATTTATAAGTATCTAAACCATATGATATATCTCATAGTCTAGTGTAATAGTATCATATCCTACTGCTTTAGAGGGGATGAGAAAATTCCATTAGTGTATACATAGTGAATGTCAAGAGGTGAAAAAATAAATATCTAATTAAATATGTTTTAGATGATTGAATAATAACCTAAATTAATTCAATTTAAAATGATTTTAATCCTTAATAATTTAAATATTTGTTTAGTTTTTATAATATATTAATAGAAATTATATTTGTTATTTATCCTTCGATTAATGGGCCACCATGAATATACATTGGGATTGTTGGGGTGAATCTTAAAGAGAATATTTTATGTTTATATTTCTCTCAAGATCATACAAAGAGTGTTTTTAGAAATAAAATATATTATTTGGTTATTAATGGAATAAATTCATTGATTATATGTCTTTTTATAGGAAAAAATATCCTTGTTGTGGTGTTTGTAAATTTCTAGAAGTATTTTGGTTGTATTAAATCAATACGGAAAAATAGGTAATTTAACATTCTAAATGACCCCATATATATAATTTTATAGGCTAATTGAGTTTATAATATTGTTTCAATTGAAAAGTTATGGTTTTTTGTTAATTAAAAAAGATTTTATTTTTTTCCCGAATGGCCTAAAGGCCTTCATTTTATTCTTTTTTGATTATCCCACTTTTAATGTTTTAAGGGGAATACTTACGAGGCCCATAAATTTTTTCACATTACATGAATAAAAGTTATTATAAAAATTCATCCATACTATAAAATATTTCAAAATTTTCCTACCCATCATCTTCGTCTAGATATCAACTCTCTACCTTCTTATAGATGTTATTCAATGATTCTCGTCCATTCATAGGCTAGTCCCGATCGCAATTTTTATACCCTATTATTCTTCCAAATCCATTAGATATGAAGTAGTGAATATGTATTCTCTTAATCATCAAATGAATCTAGATCATTGTAGAGTAGAATTGGTTTATTTAAACATAACATTCATGTGGCCCAATGGCCTTGAAGTGACCCGATGGTCTTAAGGTGGCCTGAAGGCCTTGAGGTGGCCCATAATCCTTGCTAGACTAAAGGCCTTGGGTGTCCCATATTCCTTGAATGACCTGAGGACCAAACTGGTTGCTCGCTAGCCCAAACTGATGAATATTTCTTGGTGCTGTAGAACTAAATAGTACATGCTACATTACTACTATAGTACCAATGAAATATACCTCCTCTCAGATTTGATCATTGGTCTCTTGGATACACATTCCATGCCTTCACCAATTGTTATGAGGCTCTTATTTGAAATTTTATTTTTATATTTCTAATTATATTTTATTATTAAATCTTTAAAAATACATGTATAAAATTTTAATTTTTGATTAATAAAATAGTATATTAAAAATAAAATAAAGAATTATAATTATATTGATATAATATTTTTTGTGTATATTTTAAGCTTCAATTCCAATATTGTTTGATGTTAAACTTCAAACTCGAATAACACAAATATTTAAAAATAGATAATTACAATACCATAACCATCATTTTCACATTCTATAAAGAGATAAATAAAGGTGATTTATCGAAACATAATATTTATATGGTGATCTCATTAATTTAAAATCATTAATACCCATATACATTAAATTTATAATAATGATTAATCATAGAAAAAAATTAATATATATCTTATTATATAGACACTAATTATTTTATAAACAGGAATTGTTGGTATAAATTAATTTCTATGATATATTTATAGAAATATATAGAAATTCTAGTTTTATTTTCTTTTTCTATGACATTTTTTCACAGATAACACATCCTTTATTATATTTTTGCATTAACTCCTTATATTTTAAGACTTTTGGTCAGTTTCACTACTCATGTGAATGGATACAACCATTATTAAAATGAGAGATATGAGGAATATTGGGTTTAGTCTATATAATCACAATGATAGGATCATTATGATATTATTCATTGGGTGGATTATGTAGTGCACAATAGATTATGTTTAGATATGCGTAACTAAAATATTGTGGTGTTGGATCCACAAAAAGCATCAGTGGTAATTATATATGGATACCATGAAGTGGTGTTCTAGGGATTATTTCTGATGAATCTATACAGAATTTATCTAGAGGGAGATTAATGGGCCGGAATAAAATCATATTTATTCTTCTTGTTGGAAAACATATTCAAATTTTATTGGAGTGGAACTATGGGTGGTTGTAATATATGGAATTTTTATATGAAATTAATATGGAACACATCTAATTGAAGACTATGATCCATTTGGTTTTTTTACTTCTATCTCCCTAGTTATTGGAAATATATATGTATACATTTAAATATTATTTTTCTTGTGTAGTTTTTTTAAAATAATGATTTTATTTCCTGGTAATGTACCCACATAAAATAGTGATTATGAAATTGAATCCATAGTGATTGAATAGGGGACCACTTGTTCCACGTTATAGGTTGTTGAGTGCATCCTTTTTGAGTATAACATAAAAATCTACCAATTTCAACATTGTTGGAGAATTAATATTTTGTTAAAATATAAATATAAAATAGGTTACATTGTATATATAATAATCATATAAGGGTTCATAGATATATTTATTTTTTTGGAAAAATATACCTTTCTACTATATTATAAAATCACAATTATGTAGTATTCCATATAACATGATTTTCCATGTTGATCATGATGATGATTTTTTAGCCATTAATGATCAATAAAAGGATTTAAAACAATTATCATTGAACACCCAGATAAATGTAAAATCATTCCTTGAGAATAGTAAAAATACATATTCGGTTCATTTTTTGGGTTGATCATATCAATTACCTATATTGACTAATCATGTGCTCTTAAATGATAGAATCTGAAAATATTTTTTTGGACATGAGTGTATGAGTAAGAACCCTAAAAATTTAATTGATCATTATATTGTCTTAAGAGACATCTTGGGACAAAATATAATTATTTTGAATATAATAACCCATACCAATTATGGTATTAACATAACATGGATATTTAATAATTTAATTCTAAATAGAAGGTACTAGTTAACAATTTCCATATACTGTGATCAAGATATGATAATTGTTTATTTTAAAATATATTATATTATTAACAAGGATGTTTAAGGTGAGATACATTTAACATTATGATATTTATGATAATTTCTTCTCATGAAGGAATTATTTCCTTGATATGATAACAAAGTATACATTTCATATCAATTAAAAAGAATAGTTGAATAATGTAAGTTGTGATGGACACAAGATCATTGAGTTACATTATGATATAAATATTATATTTCAAAATTCAACATTTAATTTTATTATTTATTAATGGAATTAGATATACAGTTCTTTTGTTTATATAATATAAGCGTAAATTATCCAATAGTTCTCTATTTTATTGTGATGGAATGGTTGATGTCTGAGTGACACAAGTTTTATGTCTAATTGACAAGAATATTTGACAATTGAGAATTTACCTATTTATTTTTATTCTATAGAAAAATCATTATGGTGATTATTTTAATAAATTATAATGATGATATATAGTTATTTACTTATAGAGTTGTCTTTATAGGTGAATCATAATGTCAAGATAAGATTTTCCATTTTTTGAGGAATATTTTACCCTGTCAATTAGATGTTCATATATAATACATAAATAAGTTTTTTTGGATATTCATATTAAATATTTTACCATGTTTTATTTATTATCATGGAGTCTTATAGACCAACTTTATTGGATATTTATTTTCACCCATTAACTTTGCTGAGACCATTTGAGTATGAGTATCAATATCTCTTCAGTGTACCAAGTTATTAGATTCCAATGATGATGTTAGTAAAATTTAATTGATTCTCATAATAATGATTCAAAATTGAATAATTTAATGATTAAAATATTTTCATTTGATGTCTTCTGTAAGTGACTCAATTATGGATACGATGTTATGTATTTTTTCATATTGTAATTTTATTTGACTTCAATAGTGGGATTTATATTCATTATAAAACTACACTATATAATGTTTTTCTCCGAGAAAGACCCAGAATGCATTGTGTATGTGGAAATTAGATGGAAAACTAGAATTTTTCTTACCAGTATACCAATTTATAGGTATAGATTATACATCAGTTGGATTAGTGGTACTAGTATTTTAGCTATGAATATAGATTTGTTTGTGGTATTTTTATGAGATATAATATATCAAAGGATATAAGTCATTAGGTGATACAAAATATTGGATATATGGATTTGGAATGGAGCACATTCTATATTTTTATAGAGAGTCCTATATTATATATACTTTTTTATTTTGTGAATCATGTTTGTGTTGAGATAGAGAACGAAACACTCTGATGAGTTGGTCTTATAGATAATGAATCCTAGGCTTATGGGTGGTAATAGACATGTGTATATTGTCTTATAAATATTTGAGGGTGAGGTAGTTCATAAGATGTGGATTAATAAAGATCACCATATGTTCTTTTTTATATAGGCTGAAACCAGGTATTATGATTTTTTGACCTTATTTATTATAGATGAATGATATTGAATTTATTTTCCATACATAGAGATATCCTACAAGATCTATGGATATATTCACAACTAATTTTACATGATAGGTTACTGGATTTTTTAAAGATTAATAAAGTAGTTTTGTACATGTGAACAAGTTGATATTATATGTATTCTGTATGGGGACTATTTTCATACCACTAGGGTATATATAATGTTTTAGTTTTTGTACATAATTTTGGCATTTCAACTTTTACATGGTCATGGGTGTCATGTATTTCATATATACTATACAACATTGATTAATTAATTATATTTATCATTGTGGATTGAGGTTGTTTAATTTAAAAATATTGTTGTATTAATTTTCAACTATACTCTAATGTTATGTAGTATGGTGGGAAATATAATAAATTTATAAGTTTTTGACCTAAATTCTTATCTCTAACATATACTATATTAATGGAAAATTTTAGGTGTCATAATTGGTTTATTTCAATCTCATGGGGGGTTATAGTGGAATTGAATCATGAAATTTTATTATCTAATGAAGTGTTAGCCCTCTCAATGAAGATATTATTTAATGAGGGGAGATATATTATTTAAATAAAAGGGATTATCTATTTATTTTATGTCAGGTGAAGGTAGTTACAATAGCAATAATGGTTGAAAAATGTGAAGTTCACTGATATCATTCTTATATATGTAAATTTTTTAAATTTTAGATAGAGTATTATTGAATCTAAGTGGTATAATAAAAGTGTAGATAGTTTAAATTTTGGATTCCAAATAGATTTATCCTTCTTAATATATTTATTTACCACTTTCCCTTTCATGATTATTATAGATTTCAGTTTTCTAATTCAATTTTATTGGAATATGGAATATAAATAGACTTTCTTCTTATCTCATACCATTAGTTGTGAAGATATTAAATTATTTTTAGAAGACAAGTTGATCCTATTTTAATTAATAATTTATCATATTTATTTAATATATTCTGTATTTATTGTAATATTTCATTTTTCATTCAACTAGTCATATAAAATTCATTCAATAATTTAATGTTATATCACATCCATCTTCTCATTCCATCCACTGTAATTTTTTATTCCTCTTATATCAAATTATTCATTCTATTTTCTTCTTCACTTTGAATTCTTAAATTCTACATTATAAATCTAATTATGATGCAATTAATTATTTTTTATTATTTTAAATAAGGTTTAATCAATATATTTTTTAAATTATTATTTCTCTAATTTATTTAATTTCTACTGCTCTTGTATAAATTGTATCAATTGATGACTATTTTTCCTTTTGTACCTCACTATAAATCAATAGGAATTATAAAAATCATTATTAAAATAAATTAAAGAAATAATAGAAAATGATAAATTCTAATTTGAAATAAATTTATGTTAACATTGTTTTTTTAATTAATATTTTTTCAAGAATAATATTTATAAATGACATTTTATATTTAGAATAAATTTTTATTAATTTATCCTTATAAATATTTTTTAATTTATTTAATACATATTAAAAACCACTTACATATATAAAAATTATTCTAAATCAATAAACATATCATCAAATAGATATATAACCAAAAAACGTACTCCCAAAAACATTTATGGATCAAGTACGACTATATTTGTAGAATAAAAGTAACACAATAATTTATATCAGTTATTGTGGAAGCATTATCAGTGAATTTAAAATTTTACAATTACCAATTTTTAGATAAAACAGATAAAATATTAGAAAAATAAAATAAAACAAAAATACGGAAAAAATTTAAAAAATTTCATATGTTTCATATAATTTACATTTTGAATATTACTTACTAATTTTCCATTATTATATTAATATATTTATATTAGTGTAAATTAATGTGACTTGAAATTGAATTTTGGTTTTATAATATTTGGTTGACTTGAAATGTCAATTTATAGGTCTAATTATTTTTTGTCTAACTATTTTGAAATGAATAACATTATTGACTGAAATTTAATTAAATTGGAAACAATTATAATGGCACTCTATTTGGAATAATTATTTTCAAATATCTCTTTTTATTTTCAAAATAAAATCTTTTATGAACATAGTGGAAAACCATTGAACTATTTTATTCCATGAAAATTGTTTAAATTAGAATATATATTATGATAGTATCTAGTGTCTAAATATTTTATTTGTATATTTATTTTTAAAAACAATCATATCTCTATTTTGAATAGAAAATATCAAATTTTTAACAAGGAAGTACTTAACATTCTAATTCATTGTAATGACTGTTGTGGTTTCAATCAATATTATTTTATAAAACAAGGAATTAATATTATGATTAAGTATTTAAATTATGTTAATATAAATAATGAAAATAAAATTCAAAAATTCATAATTATTATAAATTAATTTAATTTTATTAAATTTATTATAATTCATATTTCATCAAATTTTATCAAAAAATAAATGCAATTTAAATAAAATATAAATATTTAATTTAATTATACAAGAATAAATTTAATTTCTTGTTCATTTTTCAAACTTTTTCGTTGAACAATTATAAAAAATAATATTCACAGAAATTTTCATAAAAATTATTTTAAAAATAATGATGAAAAGAATTTTTTGATGTTTCTGAGAAACATAGATAAAGATACAAATATATGTTTCATGTAACCTCAAATGAACCCTAAATTTTGGAGTATGACAAGAATATATGAAAAAAATATTAATACTTGATTCTAAATAAATGTGAATTTTTTCTTTATTATTGGATTATGGAACAAAAATGGAATATAAATCCCAAAATATACAATTTGAATATATTTTCAATTAAAAATAGCCATAGTTTTTTCATATTGTTTTAATTTCTCATATGTTTTCTATTTAAAAAACCGTAAATATAAAAATAACACAAATATATAATTTTTAAAAATTATATTTTCTTATAGAACAATAATTTTTCACTAAAATAAATATTTCTAATGATTTGAAAAACGGAATTAATTTTTTATGTACTGAAAAAAATATATATTTTTAACCAGATATTATGGTTATTCAGGCTGAAAAATAAATAGTGAATGAAGACCCTCAATATGATATGGGTATTTAAGATAAAATCATTAACTTATCACACCTTTTGAATCTAAATTAGAAAATTTAGATAATGTAATATTTTTCAATTTACAAAAGAAAATTGTTTAATACAATTTTATGTGTAATTGGATATAAATTAATTTGATTCAATCTCGAGAAAATCATTTTGGTGATATGATATTTCCCATTATAGTTAATTATATTAGTAAGCAATTATTTTTAGTCTCACTCCATTGAATCACATTTGATTTATTTATTTTATAATTCTGGTGAAATTATTGAAAATATCCATTAAAATTTTGAAATCTAAGTTGATCTCAGTAATTATTTTCACATATTTAGATATAATAATTCATTTTTTATTTGATATGATGAATGCAATAAAATGTGGCTAATTATAAATTATTTATAATTTTAATGCATAACATTATGTATTGATAATATAGAATTTGATTTAACATCTTTAAATAAAATATATCTTCAACAGATTAATGATGAAATGCTGAATTAATATGAAAATATTGATATGAATTTCTAAAAAATTAATTAACTAACCCAAAAATTTGAATATTGACTATAAAAATTTATGTTCTAAAATATTAGTAATGACTTAATGTAAAATTAATTGATATTAAAAAACTTTTAAATAAGGTTGTACCAAATAATATGTTTAAAAAATTAAAAAATTAAAAATTATTTGATTTAAATATTATGAATAAATGTACAAAATATTCTTATCTTCATTCATTTAATATTTTATATAGAGGATCACTAAGATGTTTAGTATTGATAATTTTAGGTTATAAGTGAGAAAACAATAAGATAATGGCATAGATCAAATAGATATATCATCTTGATTATGGGAAAAACAGGAGAATTCTTATTTTCACAGACAAATTATAAAAAAATAAAATTTATTTAGGGTGACTAGTGGGTTGCACCATATTGGTCGTTATATTGTTCATGTATAAAACCAGAAATAAAATTAAACATGTGGTCTCAAAAAACATTTGCATAGACCACATGCATTTTGGGATAGACAAAATCATGAGATAGACTACTTAAAAAACGATATGATCACAAATTCACCTTGATAGGTTGAATGAATAAAAATAATGATTTTAAAAATTGTTATAAAACATATGAAAATTCCATTATTATATTTATATAAATTATTCTTAAATGGGGAAAAACGTTTTCTAAAAGAATTAGATGTACACTATTTTTTAATTCAGACTACATATAAATCAATTAGTAATGGAAATTAATCTTGTAAAAACATGGTTATTATTCCTTTGAAAAAAACATTTCCATAGTTTCAAAATTGTAAATAAATAATTTAAATTCATTAAATAACATTATATATAATTTCAACATAAATATTTTTCAAAACAAATATGAAAAAAATTAAAATTTTCTCTAATAAAACTTTGAATATTATGTTCTAAATGTAGAAAAATAGTGTCTTATATTAAAAATATAAACTAAAAAATTTTTATACATTAAAATCTATATAAATTTAATGAAATTAAAATCTCAATGTATGTAGAATAGTTATTAAAAATTTATTTGTACCTCATCAAAAAATAAACCAAACTAAGCTTATTAATATACTATGATACATATGACCATTCCATACATAATTAACAATTCATCATAATCATGGATCCTAATTCATATACTAATATTTATTTACCTCTAAAATTTATTTAATCTCTACTATCATGAATCATAAATATAAAATTTCCATTACCATCTTTCTTATAATTCAAATCCATGATTTCATTTATCATATTGAATCTTTGAACTAAAAATTCCCCAATATATTATTCATTCTCCCTGTAATTGTTATTTTTGAGAGACTTCACATTAAATTGAATACATAATATCACTTTTTTAATTATTTTTAAAATAATTTATAAATTAAACCTGCTATAAATTTTCCTATATCGTTAGTTATTTTCTTGATTTTCCATTTTTTATATCAAAACATTTATATTCTATATTTTTTTATTCCTAGAAGTCCTAAAATATTATTCTAATAATTATAATTCTTTATAAAGTATAAAAAAAATTAATGTAGTCATATTTTCAAAATAAAAACATATATTCCATCGAAATATTTTTTTTACTTGATATTCAACAATATTTTTGAATTTTTTTGTAACAAAATAATAAATCAAAAATAAATCAATAAATTAGATTAATAGTTGATTTTTTAAAAATATAAACCAAAATTGATATCAAATAACAAAAAAAATTAAATGGTATTATTTAATGTTACCAAATTGTACATTAAACCCAAAATTGTAAAGCTACAGTTAATATTGAAAATGTATTCATATAATATATTTTTTGGTTATCAAAATGTTATGATAATAATAAATTAAAATATTTTCATACGTTTCAATAAAATTAAATAAAGAGTATTATATAAAACCAAATTCATTATACTTTCCAATCATTTTAAAATTTCAATATTTTTATTTTTATTTCATCAAAAAATATTTCAATATATATAATATGATATATTTTTAATGAATTTTTAAAAGACAACAAATATTGTTAAGAATTATATTTAATTAAAATTTTTTTAATAAATATATACATTTTTTAAAAAAAATACATGTTAATATAATAAATATATATAATGAAAACTTACAAAATAGATTAAATGATAATTTTATAAAAGATTACCATTATTTTTAATAATTTTAATTGAAATTTATAATTTCAAAAATTGATGAACTAATCTACCAATATAATTTTTAAATCAATTTATAATAAAATAAGTTTAATATATATTTCATATTACTAACTAATGGATAAACAACAAATTCTGATCATATGTATAATAAGAAATCTATAAACAAACTATTCAGATAATTTAGTAAATTTGAATAATACTACTGTTAAATTTTTATAACATTAAAAATAAGACTAATAATTACAAATGATTATAAAAAATATCAAATGCTCTCTTAAGGGATGGCCAGTAGACAGAAGGGGTAGGGTGGTCATGTGGTGGGTATACAATGGTAATAAGGGAGGTGAGGTGGTCTCAGAAATATTGTTGTGGTTTAATTGACAGTTTAATTTGGCTTCTAGGATTGGTAATTCTTTTTGAGGATGATTTTCAGGGGTGGATAGAATAAGAATGGATGGAAGAAAGAGAGTCTTAGAAAATAACCTCAGAGAGAAAAAAATAGCATAGGTGGTCCATCCTATAAATGCATTATGCAATAGAGGATATGTTGATGGGTGTGGGATGTGATGGTGATGAGCACAGGTTTGACCTATTGAGGGGGTTATGGGTGATATGTTTCCCCATACCATCACATTTCTGATGACAAGGGGCTCCCTAGTATTTAACCAGGTTTACACCAGATGATTTTTTTGTTTTACATATCCAAACTAATATGGAGTGATTTGGTAATATGTTTCAATATCCCATCACACTTCCTAACCCTAAGGGCTCATTGGGATTTCTCAAATACCAGACGAACATGGTTCAATGGATTCACATTGAACAACTAACAGAGGTTTTTCTTTACCCAATCCAAAATAACATTTTTATTTTTAATATTTTTTAACTATATATTAAAAATATATAATATATATATAATTAAAAAATTATATAAAAATTATATTTGTAAAAAATGAATATAATTTATATTTCTAAAATTTATTTCATGTTAAAAAATAAGAAAATTTAAATATATTTCATAAACCCCATACAAGATAATGTGTATAATTAAAACATGAAAAATAAAATAATTTATAAAGATTATTTGTAATATCCCATCCAGGGTGCCACATACTACTTCCTTGAGCTGGTTTACGACATGAATTCAGTTACCACTCCCCATACACTAAAGGGTACTGACTATAAATGAATCTATGACATGTCATTTGGGGTGACTATACCCACTTTATAAATGAAATTAAATAGTGGACATAAATTTAAAAATATAAAATATTACAACAGAAAATAACCAACAAATATCAAAAATCACATGATGAACTAAAAATAGGGTAAATGAAAATAAAAAATTATATATATAAAAGGATATATGTGTCATGTTTTTACTAGAAACCAAAAATAAATACAAAATGAAAACACAGAACAATGTCCCAAAATAATTTTTTATTCCCTTATCTATGATCTATCTCGATTCCAAACACATCCATCTAACATAGGTCATTTTCCATTTTCCTCACCAATAATTATTATGTCTAGTGGAGTACTAATTAGTGGACTAGTATGGGTGTGAGTACAACTCAATAGGCCACCACCAATAGTGTATAATGAAATATGTATCCTATATTAGTGTGTGATGTTAAATAAGTGATAATTAATTTTTCAAAAAAATTAAACACATATCACATTTTAATTATTTTTATTTCACCACATTAGCCCTCAAGTTCAAAGTGGCACTCAAGAAAATCATACTTTCATTATCCAGTTCAAAATTATTAACCATGTCTCATATGTTCAACATGAAAATTCACAAGGGTTTTAATTTTAATTCAATATGAATATCATTTTACTACCTCGATGTGTCAATCTATGTACCTTGTCATAGATACATTGAGTATCTGTCCAAAATAATTATCCTGGGTAATTGAAGAATCAGTAAAACTCCAATATCAAGTGTACATAGAGTTTCATTCATGCTCTTCTATATTTGTTACATATAGAAATAGTTCAGAACCATTATCTTGTGTATATAGAGAATTAGCATAGAACCAAAATATAATGAATGTAACTTTCATAAACCATTAGTCTATGAGCCAATGATATGGAGAATCAATCCAACACCAACATTTTTTTATTAAAATATATATTTAATGTTTATAGATTAATAACCCTTTTTTATCAGTCAGATGCAATGTGGTGCACTATTTTATTAATTTATCAAAACCATTAATTTCATTTCCATATTTAAGTATTTATCTTAATTACTATGAATCACCGAACAATTAATTAACATTTAGTTTTCAAGAAAACCAATATTTAAAACATGTTTACATTTAAACACAATCACAATTTGTTTATTTTCATAAACCCTATAATTCATCATTTTGATTCCATAATTATCATTTCTAGGAAAATTTCACACCACATGGTTTTTCCCCATGCCCGATCTTGTAATCCCCAACAGATCCAGCCGGATCTATGAATGGGATCTCATATTAATTAGGATTCAAATCACGTTTACTATTGAAAATAAATTGCACCACATGGATACTAATTGTTAAAACTAAAATAAATATATAATTATATAGACTATTGGAATTATAATATAGACCACATACTATATGTTTATTGAATATCACTTACACATCCATAGACCCTAATTCAATGTTGAATGGATGAAATTCAAATGGTTAGAAAACAAACATATAATGGAGAAACAAACTTCAATATATGGAATGGATATTCATTACATTAATATATCCAACCATAAAACATCACAATTCCACTCAACGAATATATATTTACCCCTGAAAGATTATATATAAGGTTTGGAAAAAGTAAAAGAAGAAGAAAAAGAGATCTTTAAAGAATGAACATGAATATAGACTTATTTATGAATCTAGATCACTAAAATGCATTGAGCCACATGAGTATTTTTCTAGGATCAAAGGGTATCACCTCTTATTCCATATTAGAAAAATGTGTCTGGAAATAAATGAAATTAGGTAAAAAATGAGGTCTTAATATTTTAATTTAATTTAAATTCATAAATTTTGGTCTTCAAACTGTACATTGTAATGTTAATCCACATGGTTTGGAAAATAAATTGTCGACTGTGCAGTATTACATTCTCAATCCATCCTAGATTATGGTTGGATTCCATAGTTAGAAAAACCATGGGAAAATATTTCTTTTCTCATATGTTTATCCTCACATGCCCCTATTCTTAAGCATATTATGTTCCAAACATGTGGAGCTATTTTCCCTCCTATAACCATCCTCGTGGTTTTCTAAAAGGGTGATCGATTTGTACTAAATGTATTAAAACTAAGAACCTTAAAAAATGACTCTAAATAAAGACAAATATTCTATTAAAAACCCTAAACATAACCATATAATTAATAAAAAATAAAATACATAATCAAAATGAATCAGGTTCCTAAAAATGAGAATTAAAGTTCCAACTAATTGTGAGGATATTACATTCTCCAATCCTTTTACCATAAATTCATTGATATTTACATCGAATCATCACAAAGTATTCTAGTTGGAATGGTTATCCCAGTGTATGCCCATATATTATTCCATCTTACATTTCCCCTCTAGAACATGACCACAATTCCAATACATTAATCTATCTACATGTTATTTCCATATAAATTTTTTTGAATATGACGAACAACATGAATTGAATAATCATCAAAGCAGGAATAATCCTAAAGATAAAAAAACATCAACATCTGTCATATTAGAAGGTTCAGGATAAAAATTCTTAATATTTGAGATATAATTACAACATTGTACATAGTTTTATACATATTTGTAAGATCTAATGGATAAACCAACAATACAATCCTCTATAAAATCACAAATAGTGTAAAAACCTCTCATCTATATTTCTGTTCTTCTATACTTGATTCTGAATCAATCTTGGTGACACCTGAAGGAATAAAAGACCACACAATATATATAAAATAGGTTAATATAATCAATTAGAATAATAATTCTATACTCTCTATGATATATTAATTAGTTTCTAAATCAATTGATCCAATTCTAAGGTTTTCTTCCTGAGACTCGGTCCCAACAACTCTAACCCACACACCTCCATCCAACATAAAGGTGAGTTGTATGGTCTTCCATAAAATTACTCACATAGAAACATTTTAATTGTCACCTAATATCTATTTTAATATGTGAACTCAACCAATTATATGTTATTCTCCCAATATCCAAAAAATTCATGGACCCATATTCATAGAATTTCATCCAAGAGTTGAATGGTGCACTATTATTTTTCATCTATTTGTGGGTGAAAAGATGTAATCAGATAAATTTGATTAAGAATATATTTTTTCAAGTCATTATAAAAGATCATAGTCAAATTAAGACAATGATATGAAACTATACTTCATTAAATCCCATGGAATCATATATTCAACATAATATAAAATTTACCCATCTGATGAACCATGAATGTCTCCCTAATTGGAAAGAGTTTGGCTACAATTTTCAAAATTTATACAATAACACATATCTTATAAATATCTTGAGGTATCCTTGGAATCCCTAATACCAAATCCATGTTAACATCATCCCACTTTCATTTTATTATTGAAAATTAATTTATCATACAACTAGGTAATTTATTCTCATCCTTTACCTTCTAACTGGAGTAGCATCATGGCACAAAATACGTAATAAACCATTTCATATCTAGACACCAATAGGACCTATGGTGGTAATGATATATTTGGACAATAATAGATTCAATACACACTTTGTGGAATGATACTAAAATATCAACTCCTATCACATATTTGTATACACAATATCATGATAAAATCATAGATTATATCAAAATAATCGATAAACATATCTAATGATAGATTAAAACATTCAAAACTATCTCTGAATTATAGACACTCCATGACCTCATACTTTATCCCCTTGATCAAAATCATATGTGTATACTTGACTAATAATTATATAAGGGTCATATGCCCAATTCCCTTATAAACCAATATTTGTAACTCTAAAAACAAGTCCATCTTCATCCTCTAAGATTTAATCTCCCGGACTACATGTGTTTGTTTTTAGGGATTAAAGATTCAGTGGTAAGGTTTCATTTTTTCATTTATGGAATATATATTATTAAATAAACCTCAAATTATTCAACCAATATCAACTTCGTTAGATATATATCCCACTGAGAAAAAATTTTATTTAAATAATTATGGTCAATATAGATAAAAAACCTTCCACCCAACATGTAATTACACCAACCCTTTAAGCAATAAACAACTGCGACCAACATTTGATCAATCAAATAGTAATTCCATTGATTTTGTATCAACTACCCATACCCATATTCCATGAACCGATCTCCATACATCAACACTACTCTATGTCTAATAATGTATCCATCATAAAATAAATTATACATCTCTCATGACCTATGTGGGATAAATATTAGTGTGGTGGTAAAATGATTCCTCATCACATTGAATGAATTCTCATTTTCTTAAACAATTTTAAATTTATACCCTTAATGGTTATCCCCAAAAGTGGTGATTCCAAATTAGATATGTTCTTGATTTATCTCTAATAATTACCTTCCAAAACCACAAAGATTAAAATATTAAAATTGTTTTTTGGGATACTCCAAAAAATTCATGGATGTTTATGGGGTCTACTTGAACCCCTTTCTACAATATTATATGATGAAATAGATTCAACATATAAATCATGAAACTACTTTTAAATATCTATTCATATATTATATGACCCCACAGTGCAGTCGAGATGATGTCAATGTGTTTATCATGATCTTCTGGAGTCTCAGAGTACATCAATATTTCATCGATGAAGGAAAATAGAAAATAGACCAAAATTGTTGGAGTATTTTGTTTATATAATCCTTAACACTATAAGATATTTCAATAACCAAAAAAGTATCATGATAAAATTATATTGTCCATAACAACTTCTAAAATCATTCCACGATATATCATATGGTCTCTTGAAAATATGATGAAAACCAAACTTAATGTAAGTCGTAGATAATACATAAGAACATCAAATCTAGTCAAATAAATCCCCGATACATGGACATAAATAATGGTTTAAAATCATAATCAGGTTCAATTTTTGGTATTCTACATACAAATCAAATTTCCAATCATCCATAATATAAACAAACAATAGAGAACTCCATTGTGACATACTCAGATGGATGAATCACTTATCTATAAATTCTTCATGATAAATCATAATCTCTTGATCTAACTAATGTTCCATAATATAAGTTCGATTGGAAAATAACTCAGAAATATTAAATAGGTCAATTGATAACATGACAACACAAACTTGTGGTGGTACTAATAAGTAGTTCAGAAAAATATCAAGAATATTTTCCACTATGGGAGTAATAAATTAAGATGAAAACCCACATCATCTAACAAAATACATAGAACATGGGTAGTGAGATCCCCAAATTTCTGATGAACATACCTACATAGCTATCCTAGATATCCCATTCTCTAGGATGAAAATATATTTAACACATCGGAGATGTGAAGTTAACTATCTATTGGTATAAATCAATGAGGAATTGGTATGATACTAACCAATAAATATCAAGAGTAAAGTCAAATCATTGAACCTCTAGTACATAATGATCACAATATAAATTATATTCACCATACATTATAGATTACCTCCAGAAGAGACATATGTCATTTGATCATGCTCTACTCCACCATCAGACCAAACCCATTCAAAATTCATGTTGGTAAAAATGAATGTGAGGGCCCATTATCAAATAATCCCTAGAATTTTTAAAAGATATAAGAATTTTACCTCTAACTATTGATTACCTAGTCGTGATAAAAAACAAGTGAATGAAAAAATTTATATAGTTGTTGTATCCCTATGCTATGTTCTATGGCCTATGTCCCATGTGTTGAATTACACTTATGACATGGAAAATCATTACTTGAAATACAATGTCCACCACCCTGACTGTAATGTCCAAAAATACTTCAACTGCTATATATTATAGTGAAGAATACCCCCTTCATGTGAATTATATCATCCTATGTCCTATATCATTTCCCACCTACCTAGGGTTTCTAATGAACCACAATAGATTCATGATATTTACTCAACCTCAGCACTCCACTAGTGGTATATAATAATGGCTATAAATGTGATATAGACTTATACACTGAATGAAAAAAACTCTACCACCGCCTTGAGTAATGGATATTATCCCTACACATATTTTGTTCCACTCCCCTAGTAAATGTTCTAATAACAATGATTTATACCCTTGGCAGACATACCTCAGGTTCACTCAAATAAATCGACCCATCCTTTCTTGGAATCCACATTTAGGTTCCTATAAAAAATGAGATCCTGATTCCATTCCTTAGAAAACATATTCATTCAAAATATATTAAATAAGGATTTAATATCATATTTATGTCGTTATGAAAAATGTATCACCATAGGTTTCTAATCTCCTACAGACATTGGAAAAAAGAAATGCCAGTTAGTGATGTGGCCATCATGCCCAATCACTAACATGTTACCCATAGGAAACAAAATAAACTCTACCACATTATCCTTTATCAGTTAATATGGGTAATTTTTTTCCAAAAAACATGTCCAAGAATTTATACATACCATGACTTCCAACTAACCATCCCAAGCCTAAAAATCCCTCAAATTCATCACTGGTCATTACTATATCTACACTAATAATTTGGATATTTTCCACAATGGAGTCTCTAAATGATCCATGACTATCTAGATAGACTCAATCAATAACAACAATAACTTATGTCCAAATTCAATGGTGAACAATAGTGGGTTCTGTATCTATAACTCTTGGGTTAGATCTGACATATTCTGAAATGCCCATAGTTGGTCTCTTGAAATATACTTAATAAAATGTGAATATTTCCAATAGAACTACTCTTTTATCCCCTTACTAAAAAATAGTCTGGCCTCTTGTCCTAGTGAAAGACGTACACTCCTCTAAATTTCCTCATATCACCCAACTAATTAACATAGTTATAGAGGCATGTATCTATATTGAAAATCACTCATCTTCAAACTCATAATACACCATTTGTCATTTTAACAAGATAAATTTGCATAAATATCTAAAAAGACATCCAGTTTACACAACCCCATGGTCTAAACCATGGAACTATCATTACCCATGACCAAACCTAACCAAGGTCATGGATAAAACATGGTAGAAAACTATCATATTTCCAATTATCCTAAAAGACAACAATCTTCACCATGTCATACTATAAAATTTAACATCATTTAACCATTATAAATCTAATATCATGAACCATTTATTGAAAACTAATCAATTAACACAACTTGAAAAAGTGTTATTGACATGGTTTAAAACCAAGGAAATAGGCCCCAAAACTGTAGCCACAAGATATGGCCACGGTATTGGCTAACTGTGGCCACTATCGTAGTGGTAGTAGGTCCTAGGAAATTGCCACGGTTTTGAAAACCATGGCAATAGGCCTCCAAATTTGAAACCATGGTGGTTAACCTATATCTAATTTTTAAACCATGCATATAGGTGACTAGTCATATGGTTTTAACCATTGAAATAGCATCGAAAAAACATGGCAATAGCCTAAATAAAAAATGTCCCTAGTGGGTTTCAATCCTTTCACCACCACATTGCAAAACGGTACACATTCCGCTACACTGTGCCACAATTCAGGTATATATAAATTATTATATATATATATATATTAAAAAAAGTTGGAATAGACACAAAAAAGTGGTAGTAGGTATTACACCAAATTTTTTTGGGAGATTTTTTTCCCACGGAAGTGCGGGATCCCTATAACCACAGTTTTAGAAAATCGTTGCTATATATCCTCAAAATTTTTTCGTATATCTATGGTTTTGTATTCCATTCCAATAGGACACAAGACCGTGGAAATATCCATGAAACATTTCCACTATTCTGAATACTATGGCTATATGACACAGAAAATACTCCTATAGCCACAGTTTTAAATCCGTGGCTATAGGCCACAGAACTATGGCTATAGACGCCTATAGACACAGTTTTAAAATTGTGGTTATAGGTTCGTGAAAATAGCTCCAATTTCTAGTAGTGTAATTAAAATAATTTTCTTGTCCACAACTCACTTATGACATGCTTTTCTATGAATCTTTAAAATAACACATGTCACAAATATCCATGATTTTCTATAATAATTCTTACATTCTCTAATCTCATGACATTAAAAGACTTGGGTAAAATCTAATAAATTAATAACATCACAGATTATTTATAACACCCAAGGTGAAATAATATAAATTTATTATTACGAAAATCTATAAAAATAATGCCCACATTTTTTACTTGGGTTTTCCCACACACACTGGTTTCAAACTCCCATGAACGAGCTCACAAACATGGACTAAATTATCCATGTCTCATATCTACCATTCCCAATATAGTGAAAAAATGGAAATAAACCACTTCGAATACAAATTTTTACTATCCCAAAATGGATTCCATATACAGTTCCCCAAGATAGTGTGCCTCATGTCCTAAAGTGAAACTCCTCATACACAAATGGATTTTGAATAATAGCAAGGGTCTAATATGTTACATGGGGAGACAAAACCCAATTATCAAATAAATAAAAAAATAATTATAAAACAACTAAAATGATAATAAAAATAAAAAATAATAACCAAACATCACATGAAGAATACTAAAAGGGGTTAAATGACCATAAACCAAATAAGTATATTGGTAATTCAATATAGGTGTTATGTGTTGATGTAAAACCCAAAATAAAAGAAAAAATAAAATCTCCTATCCAAGTCCCAACATTATATCTCTTTCCATCATCTTAGATCCGTTAAGAATCCCATCTCATCCCTGTATCATAGGGCCATTTCCAATATCCTGACCTACAATCATAATGTAATGTTGGGTAACAATCAGTAGCCTATGTATGGTGTGATTAGTACTTAGTACTCCACCAACAATAGAGTATAAAACAATATCTAGTATTTATTAATGTATGAATTTTTATATGCCATAATTGATAGATGACTAAATATAAACCTGTATCACAATTTAATAATATTTATTTAACCACATTTTCACTTGCGATCACTGTGAGACCTGATCCAATCATAATTTCATTGTCCCATGCTATAGTCTGAACCGTATATCATATATTCACCACTATTAATTCCCATGGGTCATCATTTAATTTCGATATAATTTCATTTTGGTAACATGAGTATTAATACAAATTCTATACCATAGATACATCGAGTTTCACTCTGGTGTCATTTTCTCAAGTACATGGAGAATCATCCCAACACTAATATCATGTGTATTGGAAATTCAGTTGAGAAACCTTTTCCTGGTTATTGGAGTATCAGACCAATACCATTATCATGGGTATATGGAGAATCACTATAGAGCCAACATCATAGGCATTCTATTGGGCTATAACATTAGTCTGACACCCAAAAATGAGGATCAGTATTCCAACACCCACATATAATTGTTAAAATATCCATGTAAAGGTTCAACATTTATAAACATATTTATAAACAACTCCCCAACAATTCAATATTTTGTTTTCCAATAAAAACCAGTAACATAATTTAAACACTTAAATTTTTAATTAAATTACAATGATTCATCTCATTAACCATTGACATGTCGATCTAATGCCAAAAAAAATCTATATAACAACAAAATACTCCTACACAGTCATAGTTGTTTTAATTTCATAGACCCTCTAATTCCATTTCTTACATTCCATAAACATTGAAGAAAATTTCAGCATAATGGGTTTACTTCATGCATGATCTCATAATCCTCAATTGATATAATGGGATCTGATAAGGGTATCTCAAATTGATGGGGATTTACATCATAATTATTATTTAATAGAACTATCCCAATATGGAAATGATACAATACATCTAAAAAATAATATAAATTTCAAGACTATGGAAACTATCTTGTATAACTCCTTACATAGGGTCATTGATGATGACACTCTCATCCCCACACGTGAATTTTATGAAAAATTAATGAAATCTCAATAGTTGGAGAGAAAAATAGAACAATAATATGTCTCTTAATATATGTTCATGGAAATCCCATCCTTCTACAGATCCAACTATAAAAATCACATTTTCCCATGAGTATCAAGAATCTATCTAGAGTGGATTATATCTATGGTTCCAAAAAAAGGTTTATAATAATATATTTAGTTATAATTACCTATAACGAAGAATTATAGATAAATCTGGATTTACCAATGGCTCTAAATATCCTAAAAATTGCTCATGGATCATTGTGGACCACCTCTCTATCCATGGGAGGAAAAAGAAATCAGATATACATGGTATTAGGGTAAAATGAGGTCTTGATATTATTATTTAGATATTTCTATAAATTTTTATCTTCCTACTATATGGTATCATTATTGCACACGTTTTGGAATATGTGTCCCAATAGTGTTGTGCTACTGTCTCCAGCCAACCCATCGCATTGTTGGATCACTCTGTTAGAAAAATAATGCTCCAACTATTCTTTTCCCAATAGTTCATCCTCAAATGATTTCCCTTAGTCATTCACATGGATTGGCTAAACCATGTACCCACCATGTAGATCTATTGTCCCTCAAGCCATAATCTACACACATTCTGGAATGGGGGTTACGATTTGTATTAACCATGCTCAAATTGTGCACCGACAGAAAAGGATCAAAAGCATGTCAAAACACAAATGAACCACCAGAAACATATAATGATGACATACTTATAAAATAAATATATAAATGGGGAGGAATACCAAAAAATGAGAATGGAGGCCCAAAAAATTCACGATCATACATTATTATAATATAGAAAATTCCACAATGTGGATGATATAACTGGTTTATTCAGTTTTATAGAAATACATATTATAATATTTTTTTAAAAATAAAATCCTTATGTATTTATTTTATTTATGTGTTATGAATATTATAATTTATATTAATATCTTGGTATTGTACATATGTTTATAGTCAATTGATTTTTTTTTTATGAAAGTGGTTGATACAAATATTTTTTATTTTTTATATACATATTTTGTTTTAAAAAATACCCTTTCTATATATAGGTTTTTTTAGGATATTGATTTCCAAAAAAAGTGTTATGAGATATATTTTTTAATATATTATTTTCTTTATTTAAATTAATTAATAAAAAAAATTATTACTTTTTTAAAATAAAATTAATATTAAATTTAAAAAATAAATAACACATTCCCTGATGGTTCACATGTAAATAAATGTTAATAATTTATATATTACATTTATTTAAAATAATATTTTCTTCATATTTTCATCAAAAATAATTTTTACAAAAATATTTAATAGTGACTAATTATAATAATTATATCTTATTATTCCTAAAAACACCATTATTAAAATATTAAAAAAATATCGATGTTCTTCAATATTATAAAATATATTCCACATCAAGCGTAAATGATCCAGAAATTATTGTTTTATTAATTGAGAAACTATAAAAAAATCATTAAATTTCTGGATATTAAATGTATTAACTACTTGTTAAATATAAATATATATAAAAATATATATATATTATGATAAATACTATTTTTTTAATTAAATATTAGGAAATTTGCACTAAATTTTTAGTAATGTCATTTTATTCTTCAAGTATATGATTCTTCAAAAATAATATTTATAGTATTTTATTAGTGTTTATTAGATATATTTTTTTTACATTTATATTTTGTTAATAAATACATACTTTTATTGAATTATCATATCAATATGATATTCGAGTGGTTTTTTTAAAATTTTAATGAAATTATTTAATTTTATTGAAATATTAAAAATGATCATTTTATTTAAAAATTTATTTCCTTTTCATGTATTTAAAAATTAAAATAATATTTGTTTTTTTTAATTTAATTGATAATGTTTTATTGAAAACAATATAATTATGATTCTTATATGAACTTCAAAAAATAATTTTCCATAAAAGCAAATTATATTAAATAGGGTATTTTTTTATATTAATAATTTTTGATGCATTTTTTTCTATTTTGATTTAAATTAAAATAACTCCATACTCCCTTTTTAATTTCGAAAAATTGATTCCATATATTGAATAGGATGTAAATTTTTTATAAATAGATAAATTTTTTCTCCATTATGAATAATAACCATAAAAATTTTTCTTTCCATCATAGAAGGTAAATCAACTAATTAATGGAAAAAATAATATGATAAAGACTATAAAATTACCCTAAAACATTAATAAATTTTATTACAAGAATCTATCTCACCCACACATATATTATATTTTATTTTATGACCTTTTGTTTCCATATTCATTTGATTATAAATCTTATAAAATTTTATTTAATGATGAGTAAATAATGACACATTCTGGATTTTAGTAACTAGAATATTTTTATCATCAGGATAAAAATAATTTAATTTTCATTATAAATATTCATATGAAATATAATTTATTTATATCTATCATTTTAATTTTTTATATTTATGCAATAAATTATTGCCTTAAATTCTAACACAACGCTAAAAGTTAAATTATTTAATTTTTGGAAAATAAAATGTGTGATATTAAAATCATAATATAAATATAATTTGAGATTATATAATGAAATCCATTAATTATATAGATTCATGTTAAATTTTTGTTATTTAATGATTTTTTCTTTCAAATTTAATTTTTCTGTCTATGTCATTAAAATAAAAGTGGTGAATACTTCTAAAAATTTACATTTATGATGTTTTATAATAAATAAAAATTTATTAAATGATATTAAATTCATAAAAATATTATATTCGTAAACTTGATTATTATATGTATGATTCAATCATTAATATTCTATTTATGTGATTTTTTCTATTTTAGAATCTATAATAAACCCTTAAAAGTAAAAACATTGATATTACTGTAAGTGTCACCGGGGTCAATGATGGGTCAAAAAATACAATGGAATAAATCAGTCAAAAAATTACTATATGACTAGATTTAGTCTAATACTCATCATTTAATAGAATAAAATTAATTTTGACCAATATTTACATCAAAATTAAATTAAGATAAGTTAATATTTTAATAACTTTTAAGAGAACCCATCTGCTCTATTCTAAAATTTAAAAGATTTTTGACTTTAAATAATAATGCAACCCCCATTGGGATCACACAATATCTAAAACCATACATTAATTACATCTGTTCTTCTTTTTTACTCTTTTTTATGTTGAATAACTAAATCTTAGAGGTCCTAATATATTAATCGAATGAGGGTTTCTGAATGAGGTGTATCATTAATAACCGACATTTTCTTTTTTACTTTTCCAGAAAATCCATAAAATCATAATTAACCAATATTATATAATAAAATAAGTATCTTATATATACGTAGATTTCATAATTTTCATGTAATAAGATATATCCATATAAAACCTCTATAAAGTGGGAAATAAATTAATTAATTAAATTCACGACACCTCATAGATAGATAAAATGAATTTCATATTACACATTCTAATGGATAGTTTAAACAGTTTAATTAATTTTTAGCTGCTATATTAATGGTATATTTTTTATTCTTAAATATAATTAATAATTTACATTATTACTCTTCTATTCATTGATAAATTATAATTTTGTTCATACATATGTGTGGGCTACCACTTCCACGAATAGATATGATTTTTTTAACCTACACATTAAATTGATGATATATAATAAAATTTAAAGATTTATTATGATATTTATTATATTATTATCCTATTGGAATGATAAAATAATAATCTTCTCATTTCGATAATGATCATTGAAACTATAAAAGTAACTTCTGCGTTTGTACGACATATCATCTCCACGAATGTAACATACATCATTTCTCATAGCCAAATTAAATTATTTATATTAAAGTAATATTTTTCTGTAAAAAATTATAATTTAGTCATGATTTTTAACCTAAATATGGAATAATAATAACCACATTGTTTTCAATCATCCTAAGAAATTCATTTCAATCTTATGAACTAAATTTCCTCAAAATGCATAACGTTGATATTTATGGTTAATTAATTCACTATAACATTAATATAGTTTTATTAAATGGTTTAATGAAATATTAATTAATATATATTAATTTTTTATGAAATAAAAAAATTATATGAGTTTTTATACAGGTTTTAATGTACACACATGGAATGTCTATTCTTGAGGTATGAGATTTCCTCTTAATTTCCTTTATTTATGTAATTCATTTTTGTCAAGATATCATTTCTTGCTAAATAGAGTATATTATTCCATTTAACAAGTTATATCATGAATCCTTAATATTTCACTTTAATTTAAATTTGTCTTTGATTTTTTCATCCAATTATATTTTCTTTTAAAATTACCAAATTGTAAAAGGAATCTAATCATAATTTCCTTATACTGATCTAGAAATAATTTCCATTAAATATTTAATTCCATGATTTTTGTTAGTCTTTAATTAATTTCTTTTCTATATTTTAAATTTTTATTTGATGATATATATTATCTACTAATAATCTCTACACTGATTAGTTCTCAGTTCAATTGTAAGATCTTTGTAAGGGTTATTCATCAAAAAAATTCCATTTTCATGGGACATATGTTTACGATGTGCACATTACTTCTTTTATAAGAATAAAATACCACTCATTTTAAAGAATATATACTTAATTTACTTCTATTCATGTTCGTTATTGTGCCATTTGACACTATTAATTCTTCTAATTATGATTAAAGAGTTTCTAATTTTGATAAGCCTTATTCAGAATCTCTTTTTTTTCTAGAATATTAATGATAATGGTTACTTATGGGAAAATCATAAGATATTGTTTTCATGATCGAAATATCATTTATTATCTTACGTTTATGAATGTGTGTGACATGTAAAACTTCTATTTCACTATTATTTATTAAGGATACATCATTATATCCTTTTAAAACTGATGTTGATCATATATCATTTTATTTATTAGGAATCATTATCTTCAACAAAAATGTTTTCAAGAAACTATTAAAATATTTTTTTTAACAAAATATATTTTTTTCTAAATCAATTTATATTTTCATTTGAACTTAATCAAAAAATAATATAAAAGGGAATTTTTTAACTTTCTAAATTGGTCACTTATAACTCAATTTTCAAAAATTATGAAAACATTTTAATGTTTTCAATGATGATAACAAGAATATATTTTATATCCATATTGAGCATTATGTTCATTGAATATTTCATTATATATTTTAGGGGTAATTAAAATTTAGTCGATTTTTAAAAAAATTTACGAATTTTGTATTTTTTAAATGTGATTTTCATTATGAAGATATTATTTTCCTTATTAATTATATTATTGATCTATTAATTGTAATTTCATTCATCTAAAACCCATGAAATTCTGTATTTTTCACTAGGTATATTTTATATTATTATCATCCCCATGTCATCTCTTGATGGATTATGGGTGTTTAAAAGACATTTTAATCATACCCATTTCTTTTCCATAGGTTAATCAACTAATAAAACCAATAATGGATGTTTCTATGATTATAATGATAATTAAAAAACTATATTTACTTTATTCATGTTATTGTTTTCAGAAATTGATTTCAACGATCAGCTATTTCATTTTATAATGAGGCTGGGTGAGCTCAATATTGCTCTCTAATTCATTGGGTAATGGGATCGTGTTATCCAATTTCGTTTCTCATAAAACAATATGGGAATAAACTCTTATTGTTATTCTATATATGGTATGGATATAAATGATTAGGTTTATCCTAAAATATTATGGTAATATGCAATGATGTTTAATTGAAATAAAACTATGATTGTTTTTCAATGTGTAATTATAAGGGTTACTCTATTTTAAAGAGTGATATGAAAATTATTCCAAAGATTCATACATGTTTTATATATGATTACTATAGGATTTAATATTTCCTTCGAGAAAGATAAACATCATATAGATCATTATAATTGAGTATTTTAAATCTTATCTTATTTTAATGCATTATTCCATGTTTGAAGATTAAAGATCCATTTACTGATATGTGTGAATTCTCTTATGCTATTCTCGCAAACGTCTATTATTTCATATTACCGTTATTATAATATTCTACTCATTGATTACATTACACTATAAAGTATTATTTTTATTCATTTAGGATTAATTAGATCACCACTAAAATGAATCTAATTTATTCGGTTGATATGAAAGGATTTATTTATGTAATTCTATAAAAGGATATTATATAGGAATAATTTAGTGGGAAATTATTTGTATTTTTATAAACCGGTTCATTATGTATCAATGATTTTATTTACGAGATTATCTTTATTTTTTAAAACTATAAAACTATTTTTTTATGGGAATTTGAGAGATTATATATTACCTTTTGATGTGTTATGGTTTGGACAGAAAATTTCTCTCACATTTATCAGTATCAAATAAAAAATGTATTGTTTACATGTTTTCTACCAAATTCGGTAGTGCGGGTCTATCAATGTCAAAATCGGTACAAAGCATGGATGAGGTAAATTTTGGGATTTATAATTTTTTTATTTGACGTCATTTTATGATTTATGGAAACCATTATGGTTATATAAGTTTGACTTTGATCATATTATCAATGTTTTAGACACCACTTTTTTGGTTTTAAGGGATATAATTTATTGGTGACCAATGATTTTTTGGGGGATGGTTTATTCTAATATGGTTTATGAAACTCTAAGGTTTGACATGAAGTATTATTTGAGTAGTAAATGTATCATAATATGTTGGGATTCTTTATGATCTTAATGTGGGTTTATAGTGGTATTGGGATATTTTAGGATTAAGGCACATATATTTTCCAGTATATGATTTTTGAACAACTAGTGTTATTTGTGGATAAATATAATGTTTTTATTATAAGAATATGTAATCAAATAATTATTGTTTTTGGGTATCAATATTTGTTAAAAATTGGTTATGTATTTGTATCTATAGTTATTTATTGAATTATTCTGTTTCAACATTGGGTATTACTATTGAATTTTGACAATTAATGTATTACTTCGTGATACAAATGTTTTTTTATTTTTGGTAATTGTCTTCAGATGTGTTGACCATTATGGTAATTGTTGTTATATAAATTCAATTAAAATTACTTACTATTATATTATTAAAATAAATAATTTGAGGGATTTCCTTCATGTGTAAACAATATTATTTCAAATACTCATCATTAGGATACATTTATGACATTGGGGTGGAAATTCACTAAATGATGAAATTATACATTAAAAATAAGTGTATTTCTTTATTTTCATAGTATATTTGGTAATGTAACTCCTAAAATATTGGGAATGTTTATTGAAAAAAAAAACATTATCCATTTATTTTTCATATGAAGAAATCAATGGTCTTTTAACAAAACATATATTTTTTGTTTTGTGATGGCTAACATTTTCATAATCATGTTCCCTATTTCTTAATATTAATCATTGGGAACTATTTTTATCTTCCATTTCCATATTATCACATATAAAAAATATTATCTATATTATAATATAGTTTTGTGCTTTTTTAAATAACTTTTATACTTCCATTTCCCTCTTTTCAAGTGGAAATTTTAAAACCCTTTTTACAATGTGGGTTTTCAATATAGAAAATTTAAAATTTCATTCATTGATTTCTATGATCGAGTTAACATTTAAATGACACAATTCCATTTATGGAGTTTCAGGATAATGTAATATCTAAAAATTATAAAAATAATTACCATGTTTGATAGTATACAAAATATGTCACAGTGAGCATAAAAACACATAAAATATTATTATTTTAATACAACGATTACAACAGAGACATTAAATGAGTGACTATAAATAATATTAGCTAATTTTTGAATTAAATATAAAGACTCTAATTACTAAAACATATTTTATCAATTCTTCAGAAATAATAACCAAATTTATAATAAACACATTTTATTATAACGAAATATATATTCTTCAAAAATCGTTTTTATTTTTTTATGTGACTAAATATTTTAATTATTTTTTTGTAAATTTATGATATTTTATTTGATTAAATAAATATTATTTTTGATGTTAGGATATCAAAATTATCTTTTGGTAAAAAATTTTCATTTTTTAAATGAGATAATTTTTATCTATTAGTAAAAAAATTTAACTTTTATTCAAATACAGATTTTCTTATACATTATTTACAACCATATTTTTTATTTTTTATTATTTTAAAATTTCAAATAGAAAATTTTTATTAAAAATAATAAAAATATGCTTCTTATATTAATTTTATTATATCATTTAATATTCAAACATGTTATATTTAAAAATAACATTTTCATAAAAATGTGTTTTCACCAAATTATTCCAATTTTATTTTAAATTAAATTCATCACTTATGTGTTTTTAATTTCTCCAATTTTATTCCATTTTTTCAATAATGAGGTAATTTTTTTAAAATATTTCCATTTTATTTTTTGTCAAAATATATAGTTACAATATTAATTATTAAGACCATGATAAATGGAAAATAGGGTAATAGATTATTAAAAATAATCTCATAAAGGTTATAAAAGGACAATAACATTTGACTTATTTTTATTGCATAAATAAGTTTCATCTATAATCTTCACTGATTTTCCAATAGGGCCTTTTATTTAATTTTTTGTGATAATATCCATTATAATATTTTATTTCATGAAAATAAAAAAATATATATAATTCATTATTTTAATTACTAAAATAGTTTTAAAATGGAAATATATAAAGATAAGTTAGATTAAAAATATTAATTTTACATATTATTCATTTATATTTACCTTGATAATTAATTTCAAATTTTATGTTAATAATAGTTTCCCCGAATTCTTACATAATGCAAATAAAATAATTATTCAATTATTGAAAAAATTAAATAATTAATATTAAAAAAATTAGTAGAAATAAAAAAATGAGATAATAAATTTGATACATCAACTTTATAGAATAATATAAATGTTTATGGCTGTTATAAAATATTTTTTAAAATTACAATATTTCTTGTTGATATTAAATTTTATGTAGCATGTAGTTTCAAAAATATCATGAATGAAAATTTATAAGAAATTATATTTTATAAAGTGATATAAAATTGATAAAAAAATTAATTTATCCAAGTAAATAATATATCGTCCAAATTTTAATCCCTGATCTATTTATGAGATATTTTTCCATTTATTATAAATGTATTTACCCCTTAAGTGTAAAAAATATTGATATCAGTTTCATTATAAGAGGGGTTAACGAAAGGTTAAAAGAAAATAAAGTTGAATCAATAAGTTTCCTTATAACGTTTTCATTATTTTAATTTTTTAAAATAAAAAATAATTATTCTTAAGGAAAAATATATATCACAAAAAGTCATTTTCTAAAGGAATATTTTCATTCTCTATGTATATCTTTCAACTTTACCTACGATCTTCAATACCTTATCTAATGTTCTCTCAAAAAAAGTGTAAATATCATTCCATATGTCCAAAAATAAGATCATTATCTAAATTAAAACTATACAGTTCCATAGACAACAACTTCTCTAGAATTGAGAATCTGGTATCTCTAGAAATCTGACTCTAATTTCTAAGGAAATCAGACACTGAATTCATCTGAAATTAGACATTGATTTCTTCTGAAATCAGACATTGATTTATTCTAAAATCATAAATATATTTCTTCTAAAATATGACTCTGAATTCAACAGAATTCATACTCTAAATTCATTAGAATTAAAACTCTGAATTTGTCAGAATTCAGACTCTCATTTACTTAGAAATAAGAATCAGATTCTCTATTATTCTGTTATCTGATGGTCAATACTTCTAGGCTCCGAATTTCACGATAATAAAAATCCCAGTAAATGTTTTTGTTACAGTTACTGAATTTACATAATGGAAAATTTCATTTCTTGATATAAAAAATGTTATATTTTTTCTTAAGTAGTATAATGTTTCTAATAGCTTGTAATATAAATCAATGTCATATAATCTATTTTAACATAATTGTTTCCTGAGTTCTATGTGTACATGTCCCTCCCAAATTCAGGTAAAATTGTTACCATTGGAGGAGGAAGTCAACCATTGGAATCTATTACAATATATACCAATACATTTTAATATTCACATTAAAAATAGAGAGACAAAATTTATAATGGTGTAATACACTATCATAGCTATCCTAAAATCTAACTTGTGATAATGTTTTGAATAACATGTTCATGTTGACAAAATATTTTCTGTCCTGCCTAGTGTGAATTAGATTGTTGTTTTTATCCATCGGGGGTTTTCAATGATATGATTATAAAGGTTCATATTTCCAACTTAATCGAGGGCTTATGGGGATAAAAAGATAGATACTGATATTTGAATCTAGGGATTAACCTGGTTTGGGTATAATAATTTATCGTGGATAACCTTTTCATTGTGTTAAATGATTTCATTTATGATTTCTATTTTGTAACATGTTATATTTCCACGGTACTTTTTAAAAGATAATTAGTGTGTCTTTCTTATAATTTCATATAATTGTATACAATAATATAAATAAGATTATATAAACATTAAGATATAATCATTACCTAAGGATATTTTTCCAATGATTTTTTATCAGATCCATATTTTTGAATTCATAAGATTTCTGTTTATTTGTTATGAATTAAAGAGGGGTTTTGTATCCAGCATGTTTAACATTTTTAAACATATATTTATTAAGGCTAAAAATTAATATTTTAAACACATAATTCACCCCTCTTATAATTGAACAAATCTACATATACATTTGGATCTTATGATTTTTATCAGATAAGTTCTTTGAAATACTTATACTTTTATATAAAATTTTAATTCTCAAATTTCCTTTCATAAATATACTTGTTAAAGATTATCTTAAATATTTTCCATTACATACTCTTGGTTAATAAATATTTTATACTTACCCATTTTGTGGAAAATAATTTTTTCTTTTATGAATGGAAAGAATAAATGTTAGAATAATAGAAAACATAAATCCCACTGGACCACCAATTTTTGATGTAAATTTAAATTTATATAGAAGAATTAGGATGAAGAAATTTTTTATCAAATATATTGTGTAAAACATTTTATGGTTAACTAGAGACGACATGACACTAGACAATGAAATCAGACAATTCACCTATTAAGAGAAACAAGAGTATCTGTGTAACATTAAGGTACATAATACATTATTATGATCTATAACTAGGAAAATCTATAGCGTTATTTCATATTGTGAATCTACTAATATAGTCTAGATTAAATTAAAAGTTATACATTTTTGAACATTCAAGGTTATTTAATCAAGAAGATATATTCATAGAGAAGAATACCATGGTTTAATGTTTCTTTATAGAGAACCAATATGTAATGTTCAATAATTATTTAGAACTATTTTCAATGGTCTTTAATTTATCGGTGAAAAAGTACATGGGGATGAGATTTATATGGATAAGATAACATATATTATTCCTAATGAAGGGGAATAAAAATTTATAGAAATTAATGAGAATAATAAAGATTCAAAGATATCTCTTGATGAATTTTTCTTGACTCTTCTATAGTGTGAAACAAGAATAAAGGGAGATGCAGAGATAAATAAGAAAATCAATGGTAACATAAGTGTTTCATTCATTACTACATCAAATCATATGAAATCCAAGAATCATTAATGAGTTATTAGATCATATTATAAGAATAATACTATTATATCTGAATCATGTCATAGTTATAAACATGAATGTGAACATTCCAATATTCCATGAAGAATGAACTAGATTATTAAAAAGAATGATTTACATTATAGATTTATGAATTAAGATATAATGGATAGGAACGATTCTGAAGAAAATTTTTATGAATTAAAGAAGGTAGTTCATATCAGACCAGACTATTCTATGATTAAAAGGAATGAATGAAAGGACATTCATTGAGAAATAAACAAGAAAAGTAATAAAAGTTTATGTTTAAGAACACAATTCATGATAAGGACACCTGTATACCCAATAGTGGTGAATCTTCTGATGAATCATTAGATATTTAATCTTCATCAAATAAAAATACTTTTCTAATATCCATAATTACTAGGTAATATCATTGCCTCATGGATAAGGTAAATATTATTGAATCATTAACCAATATTTATTTAACTACTAATTTTTATAATGAGGAATATCACAAAGCTTCAGATAAAGGATCTTCTTCATCCTAAGATAATACTTTTCCGACAGTTGATTAAGTATATTGGATTTCTATGTTTCATTACAATGGAAGTAAAATGATAAAAAATAAATATGATAAGGAAAAATCTAGAACTTATATTTTAACAAAAACAAGTATATGAAATTTTTTAATATATTGATTAAAAATCCCATGATTTTAAAAATAAGGATTCAAAAAACTATAAGTAAGTAAATTCTGAAAATGAAAAACATTTTAATGATATTGAAAACGTTAATTCTATGAAAAATATTTTAAAGGCAAAATAAAATATTTCGACATATGAATATGAGGATATGATTTTAGTCTTTATACAAAAATCTAAACCATTTCCCATAAATATAAATATTTCAAGCATTACGTAATGAGAGGTAGGTTTTGATAAATTGTATTCACTAATTCTTACTCTAAGGAATAGTTATGTATTTGGTTGTTCTCATTCAAAACCAGTTGTTTGTGAAAATTATTATGTACTGAAAATGATCCCTTTTTCACTAAGTGTCAATGTGGGTGACATTTTGAGAAAATTTATTCATTAAAAAATGTTATTCACTGGATTTCATAATGACCAATTTTAAACCAATATGGATACCTACGATTTTATTTTCTAATATTTTTGAATTAATGAATGTTTGGATTTTGAAAGTATAAATGTTTTATTATCATGAAAATAAAGGAAGATCCAACTACAATATAAGGTATATTGATAAAGAATGATCACGACCCATGATTGGTAACAAAATCATCATTGAAAATTTTAATAAGATGAAAGGTGGAAAAGTAAAATTTGAAGAAAATTATCTTTGAGAAACGATTAAGATATGTAATATTGTACTTATTAAAAAATCATTATTTTAAAATTTTATATTTGATTAAGGATGTATCATACTTCAATTTATTAGAATGCAAGATCAATTATATGACATATTTACAAAACCTTTACCCTCCAATATATTTGAATATATTAAACAATATATACGAAAGATAAATATAAGTTAACCATCCATATTAACTTTTTGTGGAAATAAGTCTCCTAACATTAAGATATTCATTTTCTTTGGTGGTGTATATATGATTGTTCTTTTATATTTCCTCCTCTAATTTTTTATTCTAAAACATAAAAAATTCAAAACATAAGAAGATATCATTGCATAATAAAACATATTTTAATCAATGTTTTCTGAGGGGAATCTTATAAATATTGTAAATTATATCTAAGAAATCTAGAGGATACGATTATTTAAACATATCATCTTAATTTCAATGTTTTTATGGTATATTCAATCTTGTTTTAATAAAACCTTATTGGAGTCACATTCCTTTAAATCTAATTTTACCTTAAAACCTCAAATGATTAGAAAATTTAAATGTTTCATTATAATTGATATCAATAATAAGATCATATTATGTAAACACCAAACATTTTATTGACCTTTGAATTTGAATTATCACCATTAATCGTATGTAAAGGACCCCTTATTCACATCACATATCAGTTATCTCATTGTTGTTGTGTTGATGCCCTACTACTATTCAAATTATTCATTTTTTTCCCCATTTTCTTAATCTATTAATGTCTCTTGAGTTCTCTTTAGAGTGTTTGATGGTGTCAAACAAGGAACTCAATGATTGTATAATCTTCAAGGAAAAGTTAGTGGACTCAAATTTCGTTTCAAAGTATGATTCCTTTATTTCAATGATCATCATGATCAATGGAAATGTAAGCCTTTCAATGTCAAATGATAAGAATCAGGATTTGGTGTATGATGATTTAGTTCTATAATTTTATGATACCATTTAGTTTTATAAAGAAGGTGGAAAAAAATTGTGTTCCTTGAAGAGTTATGGAAATACATACGCATCATCTTTTAAAAAGGCTCCAATTATCTTGGATATTCCCTACAATAGAGAGGATATCTTTTTCTCACACAAATTTCCTGATAAAGAGGGTTATTTTGAGAAAATTATTTCTATCGAGTTCCTTAGGCATTAATATGTAAATACACCAAAGATTTATCATCATTTAAAAAACCAGAAATTGGTAGTCCTATAGATGTAAATATTTTTTACATTTTGAAAATGAGACAAGGACTCTTTAATGATATGAATATAATTATGGTGGGCTTCTTAGTGAATGTATGAAATATGAACCTTTTTAATTAAATTATGTTAATCCGAAACAATATTTAAAATGGAACCATCAAATCTCAAATCATAATTTTCTACGTGACCATATCTAATGTAATTGTCTTGTGCTTATAATCCTTCAAAATTACATCCACCTCAATGACTAAAACCTTCTAGATCATGCTGTTATGTGATGATACAATGAGAAAGATGAAAATAGGGTTCAGTAACATGTCAGGTGTTTTAATTGATCTTCCTAATAAGGATAACCATGATACCGGAAAGAAAATATATATTGGAGAAATATCCCACACAACTTATAAGAAAAAAAGAGGTTGAAATGCAAGAATGGGCCCCATCCACTGAACTAGTATCTGATTCACCCAATCCCAATAAGAAAAATACCTTTTTTTGATGATGTTATATCCTAATAAAGAGAGATGTAAAAGGAGAAGAAGGATGTTGATGCAATTTTAAGATTAGATCATGCCAAGGACAAGACCTAAAAAATCCATGCAATAGAAGATTTTGAGAGGAATTATAAAGAAATTATGATGATGAAAAACATTTAAAAAGTTGAAATTATCCAAGCTTTATTAAGAGACACCATGAAAGATTATGAACATGGTCAGGTACCAGAATCTTTCTTTCAAGAACCAGAGGAAAACGAGACATCATTAACAAATAAGGGATATTATGATATTTTAGTTCTAAAACCAAAATTTGAATAAGAAGATGTTCACCAAGAAGAAAAAAAATAAGATTATGATATTAAATATGTGATAATAATGGTAGAAAAGTATGAACAGGAAGAGAACCCTTCTAAAATTTGTCTATAAGAACCACCGAACATGAATCCATCGAGATAATTTGAGGAGAAAAATATATACATAAAGACTATATTTCCAAGGATGATGAATGATGAAATTATAATATTTCTCAAGATGTTGTTGATGATAAAGATGAAAATGTATCTGGTAAAGATGATGATAAAGAAGTTGAAGTTGTTGATGATAAAATAGATCATGTTTCTAATAGTTATCATGAGACTCGGAATGTTGGAAAGTTAATATCTATTGTAGATAAAGGTAAGTAGGTTGTTGTTGATTCAACAAAGAATGTTGTTTTGGAAAAAGGGAATAATGATGTTGTTGGGAAAACAAAATGGAAAGAATAAGAGAAAGATAATATGCCCTCACTAACAAAAAATATATCTTAGAGTCTTTATATTTTTTTAGGTCATTATTTTGTGGTTCTGTTCTGGAAGAATATTATGAAATCCATCCCCTTAATTCCCACCATTGACTAATGATTTCAACTAATTCATGTTTCAGTTAATCAGAAGTCATATTCATAAAATATTCTTAAGGAAAATATCATAAAATAAGAATCTGATTTCACGACTCTTCAAATCGATTTTGATGCACATATATGATCTTTAAATGATTTAACAAGGTGGTCAAGGTTAGTCATAGTTGATATTACTATTTATTATGATTTCACTAATATAGTGAAGCATTTTTTTAAAAATAAAATGATATGATCAACAATATATCAAGAAATGTTTTAGATAAACTGAAAGTAAGGAAAGCTAGCCTCCAAAAAGAAGACAATGATATGAATGGGAATCAATATTTTATTTCTCTATATATGAAATGGGAAAGGGATATTAGGGAAGAGGTGAATGAAAAAATCAATGATCAGGATGATTTGATCTAGTTTCAAGGTGATATAATTATGTCACATGAATAGATAATTAATGACCTTGAATGAAAAAAATAAGGATTTGGAATAGTTTATAATTATGTTTGATCTGATAATAATGAGTTTAAGAAGTTGAAGGACACCTTGAAAAACCAGATGCCAAAGGAGAAAAAGAGGGAGGCATTAATTTATTTAAATATGTTCTTTTGTTGTAATTGTTTTTATCTTAATGAAAAGTTTAATATTTCCATTGTTTCTTTTTGTATGTATCTTAACCTTTTAGTTACAACTATTTTTTTCTTTTCTAATAATCCTTTTTTAAAATCACAATGGGGAAGAAAAAATTGATCTAAAATAATATTTAATTAAAGGAAGATAACACATAAGTAAGGGGATATTACCAAAAAAATTACTTTTTATGTAAGGAGTAATTATTTTTCTATGAAAAACAAGAATATGATCTTTAGGGATTTCATATCCTAAGGGGATGTTAGTAATATTCATCTGTATCTAAAGAAATGGGAAATAATTTTTTATTATATGTTTAAAAATTAAAACTATAGTTTTTTATATTATTTTATGAATATTTTCTTGTCTTTTTCAAAATGGGAGATATTGTTGAGTAAATAAGTTTCCTTATGATTTTGTTGTTCCTTTGTGTTTTTAAAATCACATTCATTCTTTCTTTAGAAAAATTTTCTTCCTCTAAGAAAGAAATTTTTAAGGAATATTTTTTTCTCTAAGAATATTTTTTAACTTTAACTATGTTTTTCTATGTATTTTCAAATGTTTTTTTGATACCAAGTCTAACCATATTTCTATAAGTCAAACAATCAGGTCCTTATATAACACAGAACCTAATAGTTTCTAAGACTCTAATTCCAATTGAATTGAGAGTTATATTTCCATGGAAATCAAACTCCGATATCTCTGTAAATCAGACTCCAATTCCATCGTAAATCAAACATCGATTTAATAAAATATAAGATTCCTATTTCTTCTGAAATCAGACTCCCATTTCATCTAAAATTAGACACAGATTTCTTTTAGAATCATACTTTGATTCCTTTAGAAATCAGACTCCAATTTCTTCAAAAACCATACTACAAATTCATAACAATTCACTCTCCACTTTCCTAAATAATATGAATCTAAATCCCTATTATTTTATTCTATAATTGTCAATATTTCTAGAATCTTATTTTCATAATATTAAGAATCTGATTAATTTTTTTATTTACATTTAAAAAATTCTCTTAATTTAATGATTCCTTTTATCAGATCATAAATGTGACAATGCTTCTTAAGAATTTTAATGTTTCCTATAGTTTGTTATATAAAATGATGTCGTCCAATTTGTTGTAACATAAGCATTTCCTAAGTTCCATATATACATTTACCTCTAAAATTCATGAAAAAATATGAATATTGGATTAGAAAATCAGCTGTTGGAATGCATTCCTATAAATACCAAGAAATTTCAATATTGGCGTTATAATGTGAGATTTGAACTGTAGAATGAAGTGATACTCTTTGAGATCTCTATACTAATATGCTTTATGCGAATGTTTTGAATAACTTGTTTGTGATAAGAACAAATTTTTCAACATACCTAGTGTGAATCTGATTGATTTTATTATCAATCAGTGGGTTTCAAGGATAAGAATACATAGGTTCTGATTACGTACTTAATCAAGGTCTTGTGGGGATAGCATGATATATAATGATCTTCGTATTGAAGTAATAGACTACCATGGGTAAGAATAATTTTCTTTAATGTATAAATAAATATTCCATTATCCATATATGTTAGATATATTTATCTTTGAGTTAAATGATATATTATACATGTCTTATTTATTTACATGTTTTACTTCCACAAACATTTGTAAAATTCAAGAAGTATAACTTTCTTGCACTTTCTAATAGTTGTATACTCTTATATAAATAAGGTTTTATACACATAAAGGTAGAATATTTCCCTATATAAACATGTCTAAAGTTTCTTTATTGGAAAAATATTATTGAATTCTATTAAAGTTAGTTTACTTATTAATATATAAAAATGTTTTGTGAATCCATCGTGTTTAACTTCAATAAACTTAGATTTTCCTGTAGATAAAAACTAATGTTTTGAAAAATACATTTCACCCCTATTATAATTTATAAATATATATATACATTTTGAACCTAAAATTGGTATTAGAGTAGGTATCCGAAATAATTATACTTTCAAATAAGTTTTCCTTTCTCGAAAATTATTTCATCACTTTAATTTTTAATGTATCTTTGTAATATTTTATTTAAAAATTATTTATTTATATTCTTTTTCTACTAACTGGTTCTGCAGAAAATTTTTTTTTATTTTATTTATTGTAGGAATGAACCTTGAATCAATAAACAAATTAAATCCCACTAAATCCAAAATTTATGATAGAAAATACTTTGAATACTGGAGATATAGGATAAAGTATTTTATTATCAATACCACAGTGGAATATTTTTTTATGTAAATGAGAGACTACAATATTTCAGAAAATAAATATAAGAAAATTCACCAATCAGTAAAAAAAATTGTATCATCTTATAATTAATGTATGTAATTTTTTATTATGTTCTATGAACGGGTATATCTATAACCATATTTCATCTTCTGAAACTACTAATTGAATATGGAAGAAATTAGAAATCACAGATTTTGGCACATCTATGGTCATTGTTGAAAGAAAGGATATGATTAGATCTCTATACTATGGTTTTATGATTCTTTCCAGAGAACTAGTATACAATGTTAAATAAAGGTTTATAACTACTATTAAAATACTTATGTCTATGGGTGAGAAAGGACAAGATGATTATATTCTTATGGATAACATAATATATATTATACCTAATGAGTGGGAATCCAAATGGACAACAATTGATAACAGTAATAATTTATCAAACATTACTCTTAATGAATAAATATAGACACTTATAAAGAATTATACTAGAATTAAGTGAGATACATAGATAAATAAGAGAAATAATGGAAATAGAATTGCTTCTTTCACTAATACATAAATAATATGAACGTGATAACTACTAAAAGATTTACTAGATCAACATCCCATAAAGATGATATTATATATGACTCAAGTGATTATGATAATTTTGATAATGGACATTGTAGTCTTTCTTGAAGAACAAACAAGATTGTGGGAAAGAAATAATATAAATACAGTTATTGGAAGAAACATTGAAATGATAAAAAATATTTAAGACTAACTTGTTATGAATCCAAGGTGGCTGGTCATATAAGACTAGACTGTCTTATGCTCAAAAGTAATAAACTAAAGGACATGAATTTATAAATATACAAGACTAAGTTCACAAAATCAATGTCTAAAAATTACTAAAATATAATGAAACTTCGTGTACAATAGGTGGTGACTCGTATGATGATTATTCAGATATTAAATCTTCTGTACAAAATTATACTGGTCTTATAGCTATAATTACTATTGAATGTCAATGTCTCAGGGATAAGGTCTATACTACTGAATTTTTAACCAATATTTCTTTAAGTTAAAATTATCCTAATGAAGAATATTATAAATCCTCAAATGAAGAACATTCTTCTTAAGAATATAAAATTATTCTTATTATTGAATAATTATCACAGTTTTCTATGTTTTTTGATAATAGAAGTAGTTAGATAAAAAAGAAACCTGATTATGATAATTCTTGAATATCTATTTTAACAAAAGATGTATCAAATATTTCAAATGATCTTGATTATAAAACCCTTGTTTTGTAAAAGGATTCTCAAAAACTATATTGATGTACATTATGAAAATGATAAAAATTATAAGGATCTTTAAAAAGAAATTTCCATGAAAAATTTTTATTGACTAACCTAAATTTTAAAACTATTGAACATGAGTAAAATAATATAGTCATCAAGAATAAAATTTGAAAAAGATTCCTTAATGAAATTTTTTTCAAACTTAAATCCTGGAAAGGATGGTTTTAACAAAATGTATTTAAAACAGCTTCCTATAAGTAATGTTATAGATTTGGTTATTTTCACTTAAAACAAATTTTTATTCCAACTATTTTTTACCATAAAGTGCTCATTTTTGTACTAAGTGTTAGTTTGGTGGAAATTGTGAGAAAAATTATTCTTTAAAAAAACTATATCATTAGGTTTTCATAAATCATATTTTTATTATTAAATATGGATACTAAAGAATTTATTTTCTAACATTTATGGATTAATGCAAGCTTAGAATCTGAATGATTAATTGTTGTATTTTTAGAGGAAAAAAGGAATTTTAAAAAAACATTACATTGTACAAGTATAGTGAATGTTTGTCGAACATGATAGTAAATAAAAAAATGCTGTGAAATCATTACTAATTTGAATGATAGATAGGAAACATTCAAAGGAAATGATCAATGATAAATTGATGGTATATATACTGTTTTTTTGTAAAATCCATATTTTTGAACATTTTTTTTGATAAATGAGATATTATACATCAATTTTTAATAATTAAATGTCATCTTTCTGAGATATTTAAAAAACCAATGCCATTCAATAGATTTAAATAAATTAAACAAATTTTAGTAATAATAACCATTAAGTAATCATTGATATTAACTTTTTGTTCAAATTCATCACCTAAAATTATGAAATTTCTTTTCATTGGGGTAGTACATATGATTATTCCTTTATATTTCCTTTTACAAATATTTTGTCCCCAGAATATAAAAAATTTCCACTCCATAATAAAATATTTTGGAATATAAGTTTTATATGAAGAATCATATCAATACTAAAAAATATTTTGGGGCGGTCTTGAAGGTATGATTCCTAATATATATCAACTTAATTTCAATTTTTTTGTTCTAATTTTTAATCTTGTTTTAAGAAAACCTAATCTTATTCACATTCGTTAAAATTTGATTTTTTTTCTTAAAACATAAATGTATTGAAACCTCTAAATTATTCATCAGCATTGATATAATTTTTAGAATAGTTTATGTGAATCTAAACTTTTGAATTCAACCATGTTTTTAGACTGTCATCACGAAGCCTATTAAAATAACCCCCTTATTTGCATTCCACATTAGTTATCTCAGTGTTTTTTTTCAGAAAACCTACAACTCATTAAAATTTCTATTCCGTTTTTTCATTTTCGTTAATATCTAAATGTTCTTTGTGGTCTCCTCACTGACTCTGACGAGGTCAAAGATTGCATGATCTTATGTGAATGGTTGGTGGAACCAAATTTCTTTAATAAGAATGATACCATTATATAAAATTTCATCAAGTTCAATGGATGGGAACTTCTCTGCATAAAAAATAATAATAATCAAGATCTAGTGTTTGCTAATTTGGTTATAGAATATTCTGATATTTGTTAGTTTTATGAACAAGTAGGAAAAGAAATTTTTTCCATTAAGAGTTATGGAATGTCTTACCCTTTATCTTACAACAAGGCTACATGTATCAAGGATATTCACTACGAATGAGAAGAAAAAGTTTTCTCACACAGATTGGCTAATAAAGAATGTTATTTTGGGATATTTAGGGCTATATGGTGCCAAGAGATTATAGGAATAAAGACATCAAAGTTCTCTTGTCTATCCTAAAACCACATATTAGTATCCATCTGGATGAAAGGCTTTCTAATTATGATAAAAGGATACAATGACTCTTTAATGTGTTGTGATGTCTTTATGATGTTATTTTATGTAAATGCAAGAAAGATAAAACTTGTTAAGTATATTCTATTAAACATTAGTAATATTAATAATGGAACCATGAAATATAAAATTTTTATTTACTATGTGACCCGGTATATGATCAATGTCTTGTGATAATAATCCATTAAAATCCTATGAAACTAAAAGGCCAAAACCTTTAAGATCTTGTGGTTAAGTGATTATACCTTCAAATTAATGAAAAACTATTTTAGAAACAGGTCAGGATATTTCAATGATATTCTTGATCAGGATGACCATGCTACCAGTAAGAACAGAGAATTTGGAGAAAGCTCCAAGCCAACTCCTAAAAAAATAAAACCCAAAAAGGTTGCATCCCTGGAACGATCACTAGCAAGTAAACTTGTATACTATTCACCCAATCCAAATAAGAAAAAAAAAACATTTTCTATTAAGGTTATAGCCAAATAGATAGAGATTAAAAATAATAATAAGGTGGTGATGTTTTTTATTAGATCCTGTAGAGGTCAAGGCCTTAAAAATCAAAGAAACAGAAGACTGTGAGAGGTATGATAATGAAAAGAAGATGAAGTAGAAAATTTTGAATGATGAAATTATCAATGATTTGTTAAAATAAATTGATAATGATTCAAAATAAGTTCATTTACTAAAAAATTCCTTGTATGAACCAGTGGTAATCGACACTGCAGTACTAAATAATAGAAAGAATATTGTTTCAGTTCAAAAACCAACATTTTAAGAATAATAAGGACAATAAGATTAATAATAATAATAGGATGAGAAAAGTGAATATGTGAAAAGAATGATATAAATATATGACGAGGATAACCCTTATGAAAAAATTTCTTTAAGAAAAACCCAAGGTAAATCCACCAATATAATATTAGAATCACAATCTAATCTAAATAGTGATATTACCTAGGATGATGAAAGTAGTAATTACGATATTTCTCAAAAGTTTTTTGTTTAAATAGTAAATTTTTTTATAATGGGATTGATAAAAAAGTTGATTTAGATGATTAAAAAATAGTTCATGATTTTGATAGTGAGTATAGGACATGGAATTTTGAAAAAGAAATTTCTAAGGATGAAAAGGGTAAAAAATATATTGTCCATTCTCCAAATAAAGTTGTTGCTGCAAAAGGGAAGAATAATTTTATTAGAACATAAAAAAGGAAAGAATATGAGAAACATATAGGCACCTCTACAACAAAAGAATCTATCATGTATTTTTCATCTTCTTTAGGTCATTATTGTTTAGTTTTTTCATTGAATAAGCTTATGAACCCAATACCTTTTTTTCCTCCCATGGATTCAATATTTCAACTTATTCATGGATAAGTTAATTGTATGCTATATTCAATAAATATTTTTATAGAAATTTTCATCAAACATAATGTTATCTTCAAGACTTATCATATCAGTTTTGATTCTCATAGAAGTTCTATCAAAGAAATCATAAAGTGGTCAAAGATAGTCATATATGATATAATATTTTTTTTGATTTCACTAACATAGTCATGGGTTATCTTGATAAATATTTGGAAAAGATTAAGAATTTCACAATAATATTTTTAGAGAATCTTAAAGGATAGTATTAAACCTACCCAAAAGGAGAGAAAGATCTTAATAAGAAACTAAATTCGGTAGCTCTTTATGTAAAAATGGAAATGTAAATCAGGGAAGAGATTTCTAAAAAACAAAATGATTAGAATGATTTGATCATTTCACAAGGTTAAACAGTTAAGTATCAAGAATATAGAATGAATTTCTTTTAAATCAAAAATCAAGATCAGGAATAGTTGATTAAGAAGTTTTAAGATGATCATAATGAAATGACGAAGTTCAAGGACACATTAAAAAAGACGATACTAAAAGATAAAAATTTTGATACATAATTTATTTTTCAAATATTATCTTTGGTTGTAAAATATTTGTTATCATAATGAATTTTTTCCTTTTTACGTTTTGTATGTTTCTTAACCTTTAGTTAGAATTAATTTTTTCTTTACTTATATTCGTTTTTGAAAATAAAAGAGTTTTAGAAAATAATGATCTAATAGAATATTGAATTAAAGGAAGAGACTACCTGAATAAGGGAGACGTTACCTAAAAAATAATTTCTTAAGTAAGGTGGAATTATTTCTCTACAATGAACAAGAATACGATCCTTATGGATTTCTTAACCTAGGGGGAGTTTTTTATATTCATCTTAATCCATAAACAAAAAGGTAGATACATATGTCATTTATGTTCAAGTATAAATTCCATAGTTATATTATTTTATGAAAATTAGTTTGTACATTACAAAAAGATTGAGATTCTTAAATAATATGTTTTCTTATAAATTACACCTTCCATTATGTTTTGAATATCACAAACGTTATTTCTAAAAGAAAATACTATTTCCCTATGAAACAGATTTTTAAAGAAAAATTTCATTCTCTAAGAATATTTTTTGACTTTACTTATCATCTTAAATGACTTATCTAATACTTTTTTAGACCAAGTCAAACAATCATTCCCTATGATAGAAAATTGGATCCTTATCTTACACAGAACCTTACTATTCCTTATACTCTAATTTATCTAGAATTGAGAATCTTATTTCTTATGAAATCAGATGCTGACTACTCAAAAAAATAAGACTCATATTTCTTCTGAAATCAGACTTTTATTTCTTCTGAAATGATACTATGATTCCTTCAAAAATCAAAAAAAATATTTTTTCTAAATTTAGAAGAAGAATTCATAATAATTTAGATTCTGATTTCCCCAAAAATCATAATCTATTTCTCTATTAGTTTAGAATTAAATTATCAATATTTCTAGACTCTAATTCCGACTATCTTAAGAAACTAATGAAATTTGTTCATAAATGTTTCTGAATTTCTTTAATGCAATGTCTTATTTTATCAAATCCTAAATTTTATGATGCTTCTTAAGAATTGAAATGTTTCTCATTATTTGATATATCTCATCCAATTTCATTTAACATAACTGTTGAATTATTACCACATGTACAGGTCCCTGAGAGAATCATGAAAAATATGACTTTTGGAGGAGGAAGTACACAATTGGAATGCATGTCTATAAATAACCATCCATTTCAGCTTTCACGTTACAACAGGAAAGTTTAAAACTATAATAAAGTTATAATCTACAAGATCTATGTTCAAATATGTCTTGTGAAAAGGTTGTTTACAAATTTTTTAATATATGAACATCTTATTCTACTAGCCTAGTGAGAATCAAGATTTTTTCTATTATAAATAATTGTATTCTGTGGAAAGGAATATATAGGTGTCGATTAAATTCTTAGTTTTGGGATTGTGAGGATATCAAGACAGATGCTGTTCTTCGTATTGAGGGATTACCCAGGTGTGGGTAAGACAAAAATTCATGAAAGTATAAATAAATAAACCATTATAAATGGTAGTTTGATACCCTTCTATTTGGGTTAAAAGATTTATTATATTTTTCTTGTTTTTTAATATGTTCTATTTACACTGTACTTTTCAAAATATAGGAAATGTACCTTTCTTAAATGTTCTAATACATGTAAACTCTAATATAAATAAACTTTTTTATGATTCAAATTAGAATGTTTCCCTAAGTAACCATGTCATATGAATCTTTATCTGATCCATATAATTGAATTTTATGAATGCTATTTTCTATGTGATAAATTAAAGAGGGTTTGTGAATCCATCATTCTTAACTTTGTTAAACATAGATTTTCATAAGGATTAAAATGAATGTTTTTAAACATACAATCCACCCCTCTTGTAATAGAGTAATCTATATATATATATATTCATCCTATAAATATATGGTTGGAAATGTGAGTAGACTTCCTCAAAAAACATAGGATGAGATTATGTAGACAAATAAACATATTATCTATGATTCTAATCAATTTGGATAATTTGTTAGATCAAAATTAATTTATATTAAATTTATATTTTAATAAATTCAATGTGTGACCATCCCCTTTGTTATAAAATGGTACATATTATTATATTTACATAGAACATAAAAAACCATTTTTTGAGACAATATATATAAAAAAATCTTCCAAAAATTCATCTACCTGTTCTAGAGGCCCTATTTATGGAATTGTACCAATAATATTGGCCATAACGTGTTATAAATATGTGGTTTTCTAAATAATAGGTATTATTCTTAATCAAGAGTTTCTATTTTATTTCATCATCCACCAAATTATAATATTCCATAAGCATTATTATATAATAAAAAAGTATATTTTATATATTTAGATGTTATTATTTTAATTTAATTAACTATTCCTATTTATAAACATCCTCAACTGGGATTGGAATTTACCATTTTTCTTTACAATAGATTACTTCCTCACAGACCAGTGTGATTAATGTTCCATCAACAGCTCTTCCTTATAGTTACAAAGATGGAATTAATATTTATAAATAATATAAATTACATATTTATCATTCTGAATGGATAATATGATATATTAGTTTTTAACCTCTAATTATCTAAAAAATTATAATGTCGTTTGTGCGTACATGTGTACTACCACCACTCGAAAGTGATGATATTTTTTTCCATCACCACATAACATGGATAATGTATAATTACATATAAATAATTAATATAATATTTTGGTTAAAATAATAATTATTGAAATTTAAAATAATACATAATTTCATTTAATAAGGATCTTGGGAAAATGGAATGGTTACTCATTCATTCATAGGACCTACCATCTTCATGAATGTCTGGTCGTACATTTTTTATAACCATATTTTAGGATAGATTTTAAAAATATAAAATATACATAAATATTATAATTAATTCTCTATTATTATTCTACAGATAATATTTTAATGACCTTTTCTCCTCATCCATCATACAAATGAAATTTAAAACTAATGATCTGATCATCAGTAACACACGAAGAGGATGTAACTAATTAATTTGTTAAAAAACTCATTAGTAAAAATGAAAAAATGTACTATGTTTTGGGTATTAAATATAGTTAATTTAATTAATAAATCAAATAATTTTTTTGAGTTGATTTTATAGGATTTGAAGGACATGTATAGAAATTCTAGACCTTATGTTAGGGATTCATATCCGTTTTCTTTTATTGAGATGGGTTTTATTATTACCCAAATAAGTATTTTTATATAGTGTATGTTATTAAATTTCACTTTTCATATCAGTAATCATTATTATTTCACTGTAATTTAATGTTTTTTTATAATTTTTTTATCCATGGGGACTTCAAATCAAAATTACCATTCCGTAACATGAATATTAACTCAATTTTATTAACTTGGTTATAACTCTTTTTCCTTTAATTTCTTGTGAAATTAATATGGTTGAATATATATATATAAAATAATTTATTCTATATTTAATCTTGATTTGTGTGGATTTATATTTGTTACACAAAATATCGCAACTGATTAATCCTTAATTCAATGGTATAGTTTTTGTATGGTTTATTCGGCTCAAATTCTGTTTCATTGGGACTTATGTTTTTTTATGTGCACCAATATTTTTTAAGGTGTGTATATATTACCATTTCATAATAGAATTAAATGAACATAATTACATTCATAACATTTAATGTATAATTTATCATTACTCTTTCACGGGCTTACGAGTGAATAATTACATAAGGGGAAAGGGTTTAATGTTGAAATATAGTTTCCTTTTAGGATTTTTGACGTTTAATGTTCCTGGGGGGATCATAATCCTATATTTTATTGAAAAATTATTTTTTATTATTCTCTAGTTATATATTTTCATTTCATGTTTACTTTATATTTTCCCTTTATTTGTTAAAAAACTCCGTGAAATTCATTTGGAAGTGATTTTAATCACGTATCTTTATTTAGATCAAAATATTCCTCTTCTATATCAGTGATTTATAAATGTTTTCCAAAATTTTTTATTTCAAAAAATTTATTCTTTCCTAAATCTATTTCACGAAGAATTTAACCTTATTTTTAATTTTTTTAAAATTGAAATTCTTATCTTTTTCAAAATGTGTCACCTTTGACCGACTTTTCAAAATTTATAAAATAATTGATTGTTTTAGATAACTAAAACATGAATGTGTTGTACTTCCCACATGAACATGTTTTTTGTTGAAGATTGCATTATATGTTTCCAAAATTATTTTCAAAAACGTGTACTTATATTATATTGTTTAATTTTTTATTTTTTGAAGGTGATGTTCAATGTATGAAAGTTATTTTCCTAAAGTATGATTTTATTGAAATTTTAAATATATATCCATTAATTAAGATCCATTGATATTAGTTAAGCTCATATGGGGTTATTTTTTTATTTTTTTAATTAGTTCCCTAGAACCAAATTTTATGTACTGCATGATAACATTTATCTATATTTTAGAATATAAATACACTTTTTATCACATCATGATATTTCTTTTACAAAATATATAATGTGGTAATGTTTTAAGAGTAATTACCACTCATAATGGTATAGAAGTTACCCACTATGACAATAACTTATAATTTCTATAAAATAATTATTAAATATATATTATATAGTAGGATGATATCATTTGAGCAAAGAAATGATACATGCCATTAAGGGTGGATATCGATAGGACATTGGGTACCTTCTCATGGTGTATGACCTTGGTATTTTTATCTATGGTATTATGAGAACGAGACCTATTCATAATAAATACACATTTCTATGTGTCATTGGATGTTCTTATCTTAAGATGTGTATATTGATAATTATAATTTATGATCATTATTAGTGAATGTTATGAATTTCATACATTAATGAATTAATGAAAAATGTTACGGTAGATGATCATAGGGTGGTAGGATACGTTGGGTGAGTCATGAGTAATATTTCATTAATTAATAATGTGAGTAAGGATTCTCCATTATAATATTTAATGGAAGTTGATATATTAATCCCTTTTGATGAAAATTATATATCCTAAACAAATCCTTGTCCATATGGTTCAATAGAAATGATCTATTGCTGGAATGTCAAATAAAAAGACATCAAGCACATGGGTTGACATAATCGGTATGCAACCTACTTGATTATAAATATCTCTATAATGGGAATATATTACATAGTAAGAAAAAGTATGATTTATTATTTCATTATGGAATTAACTTCTTTCTCTATGGCTTCAATTTCGTGTTTCTAGTTGTTAACCACAGACTTCAGACTACTTTCCCTTATGCCACTAAGAACGAGGCCTATAGGTTCACACAAAAATGGTATCTAGATTCTTAGTAAAATAACAACATATTATTAATTATTTCACAAGTTGAATAAATATTATTGTTTCACATGGTTTTATAATTATTCAGGTTTTCTTGATAAAATATATATTACTTAATTCAAAAACATGAGGATCATTAATGGAAAATTACAAGTAGATAATGTAAAAAATAGAAAATAAACTAAACTATTTGACTTAATTTCATCGATTTTAATGCATTCCTTTGAATCGATAAGTAGTTTGTTGTTATTTCTCATATTTTAATAAAAGAAACCATACCAAAATGTAAAGTATGATCAATAATGAAATTTTCACTTAGGTTTTGGAGTCTCATGTAGATTTTTTATCCTCATTGCATAATCATATAAAGCCATTATCATCCTAAGAAAAATTATCATTATGTTTATTGGTGAAGGAAAAATATAAATAAATTAAAAGATGAGAATAGATACCATATTCAAATATTTGATTTTAGAAGTGTTGACTATTTTTTTCAGATTTAAAAGTTCAGAAATGTGGAATGAAAGATATTGATGATTTATATACTGTAAACTAAATTATTTATAGTGGCTATGTAATAAAATCTAGGTGTAAATGATGAATTATTCATGTGAATTCTGAAAATTTGAAATACAAAACTCATGTATTTGAAGTTTAACATTCAACATCAGTTAAATACATAATTTATATTAAAAACCTATCATATTTGGATTTCAACATAATTATATTAATAAATTATTATTAATATATAACCATATAACCTTTCATGTAAATTATAAAAACCAATTTTTTATGTAAAAAATTAATTTCATAACTCTTTTTTCTAAAAACTAGTTAAACAAGAAGAAAAACTCATTTTATGGTTGTTTTTAATATCAATAAATTGTTAAAATTACTCATAGATGAATTTAAACATCAAATATTCTATAACTAATGTAAAAACCCAACTTTTAATGTATGTTCCTAAAAAATTGACCTCAACAGTCTTCATGGAATGATTTTCACGTCAGTTGTTAACGGAACTACCATTACATGTCCACTTTTACCATAATTTTTTGAAATAATGGCATTAAAATGTTCGCACTATTTTATATCATTTCCTATGATTCTATTTTACTATTTAGGGAGATCAAATGGATTTAAAGATGGTCATTTATTTTCATTGATAGTTATAAAACTCTATGACATCAATTAGAGGATTCTAACATCTGATGTCCTTAACTTTTGATCAGTATGTCCATTTGATCTCCATTAATTTTCTTATCAAATATTGACAAATGAGATTTTTTTTTAAAAATTTTTATTATATTTTTTTTAAAAACTGGAATTAAATATGTAATTTTAAAATTGGTTCATGAAGAAAACTAATGTGAATAGTATTATTTGAGATCATTTAATATCATTTTTTAGGAACAGGAATTAGAATTAGAATTTCAATGTTGGTCAGGGAATAACTAATGTTAATAGTCATCTCTAATGAATATTAACACCATTATTGCGGAAAAGACAATAAAATAGTGAAGATAAATGCAATTTTTATACCTGAGTATAAACAAAATATATCTAAACCAAACAAGGAATAATGCATATATAAATTACAAAAAGTATCGTATATGACTATCAGTATCCAAACATGCACACATGTGATCAACGTCATACAATAAGACCATGGGAAACAAAAGAAAAAATGTGAAATCAAATAAAAAAATAGGTCTCAAATAATAAAAGAACATACAAACATAAATTGTCATCAATCATATATATGGGATTCAAGTGTTAAGGAAAATTCTATAATTAGTAATTCTTAACCAAAATTGAAGACCCATGGGGGAATTAAACCCATATAATTACCACAATTAACTATCAATTAATCAAGATCTAATAAATCATCAAAGGGTTTTTAAAATTGGGATTATAAGAAAAGGTCACTCTAGGAAATAAAATAAAAAAAATATCATACTAAAAATGAATTGGAGTCAATTGAGACTATAATATTGATAAATAAGAGGCCGCAACATATAATGATGTAACAATGATCTCTATAATGAGAATTTATTCTCTTTTAGATTGTGTTGTAGATCTATATTACATATCACCATATCATATATATATATATATTACCAATTGAAAATAAATAGTATGAAAAAGGATTAGAATGGATGGATATATCCTCAAATGAGGCCCAAATCGATCCAAACATCAAAAATATAAGGGGTTAATAAGTGGATGCCTAGAGAACTAATTGAGATAACTCTGTGGTGTTCTATTTTAATTAGTATTAGTATTAAGTGATTGTTTTTTAATAAATCTATTAGAGTAATAAATAAATGAATATCCTAAATTAACCAAAAATAAAGGTTCCATAAGTGACCTGGTGGACCTCATTCGCCAACTAGTGGGAGATATAATAATGAATATTTTTCTTCACACACCCCATGATAGACAATTTTTCCATTATCTATCATATGTCCTTATATAACCCACCGATAAACATATTAAGTAACATAACCACAAAAACATGTTCTTAAGGCCCTATTAACCAAAATAAAACCCTTGGAAGATAATGAAAGATATATAAAAATTTATAATAACATTCCATGAAAATGTAATGATGTTATAAATCTCCCCCTCAAAAAACATTTTAACCACTAGATGTTCCCAAAATGGTCATAATTTAAGAAACGTAGGCCAATACAAGAAAAATTCCTCTTCATGTTATATAGTCTCTGTATTAATAATTATATGATACCAATGAACACGAAAAGGTGGAACTAGTTTCCCATGAAAAACCTTCTTCTTATGATCTACATTCGATACAAGGAACTACAAAAAATGATTTATTAGTATCTATCTAAATTTCATTATTTTAAATCACATGTTGATGATTATGCATGTAACACTAAATAAAAGAGACATAAACACATCATGTATACCTCTGTACCATAGAAAAAGATCTAAATTGTCCTCCACTACATTGATATGATATTAAATTAATAAATATCCCAAAAATCAAATTAGTTTCTCCTCCTTCATTTAAAACTATTACAGACTAGTTTTTTGAGTCACCAATACGAAAAACCATTAACCCATAATGAACGCCAAGGGTTATACCCCATGTGCACATTAAAATGTTTTTTATCTATGTGGTAAATAAAAACATCTAGATCAGCTTCACTACCTCAAAGTTCTATTTTACAATGATAGACCCAAAAATTACTACAATACCCCTCTTTTCCCAGCACAATGGTGAGAAACACATAGAGTCTTAAAGAACCCCAAAATGCGTCATATGAATTGAAACATATAATGTATTATTTTATTAAAACTCAAATAATATAAGGTGGTAATCACATTGTACATTGGAAGGTATGTTGACATCATATCCTCTAAAATATCAATTGTCCCATGTAATAATAATTCTTTATATGGATGATACATTTTAATATATCTCAACTCCATACCCAAATCCTTCTATAATCCCATTAAAAACATGATTGGAAACACATGTATCAATTTGATATCATAATATAAAGTTCACAATTTAGAAGAAAAGTTCTCCATATGTATATCATTCGCAATTAATCAACTAATATGGTCTTGTGAATCTATATGAAATGTGATATTTTTCCTTTCCATAATCCACCACCTAAATAACATCATTACTCATTGGGGTATTTGGTAACACCATCGAAATGTCTATCATAACATCATACCACATCCGTAGGGGATATTTATGTAGATAAATTTATACTTATGAATATTGATTCTATTCCATTACCCCATGGTATGTATGGTATTTTGAAATAGAACTCTCTTTTTTCTCTTCAAACCCAACCATTAAAATGGGCCTCAAATATCATGATACATCTTCATCAACCCTGGATTGTATCTCCACTTTGAGGAAAGAGATTTTCTCATTAGTTCCAATCATATGTAAACTAGAAAATCCAACATCCCAGGAACATAGATCACATTATCATCATTTATTTATTACTCTATGGATGAATCATCTCCTTCTAATCTATCCAACAACACTACACACTTGTGATCAAAGTCATTGATCACTTTCAACAGATCCACCAAAAAAGGTGTGATATCTAAATCCATAGAGGTAATTAATTTTTGATACTATGATATATATAAATTCAATCTTTTATAAAACACATCAAAAATAATTCCACCTACAAGGTCTACTCTTCATTCTCTATTGAAACTTTCTTTTCTACAGTACCAAATTATAAAATTAATATAAATTTACTATTAGGATTTTCTATATTAATTTAGAATGTTTTCAAATACTCTACCCAATTCCTATTCCTCATAGTGATATCCTCTCAAGAGAAATTCATCACAATATTCTATGACATATGTAAATGATTATACTTTCATCCAAGTTATAATGTGCTAACACTCTAGAACACAAACCGTATCCAAAAAGTATATTTCATGTGTTATATAGTTATTATTATCGGGTAATAGCTAAAATTATTTATAAGTGATTACATGATTTCAATATATAAACACAACTCCAAAACCAACACCAGATATATCAAATTACACTATGTATCCAATATTAGGTTTTAGAAGGGTCAAAACATAGGCTTCATCAAATTCATTTATTTCTCTAGGAAGGTTGATTCACACTAATTAGTCCTCTAAAACTAGATTCCATTTTTAACTATTTAGTTATAGATGATAACATATGAGAGAAATCCTAAATGTTTTATCTATAGCACACTATATTACAAAGGTTACTTTTGATCCCATGCATGATCCTGTGACATGTCCATGATATCAAAAAAATACCTTTTTTATGTTAAAATAAGTTTATTCCTTAGTGAAAATATGTGTAAGGAACCAAAACTCTTAAATTATAACAAAAAAATGTTTTAAAATGATTTTTTTTCAATAATTTATAAAATATTATATTTTATTCTAAATAATATAATTTGAATGATGTAATTGTAATGTGACCATTGGAATCATATCCTGGATTTTGGTAATACTGACCTACCCATTATGAATAATAACATGGCTGAATGAATTACAATTTTACATCAAAATAATAAATTGTGATATTAAAAATATTTATCATAGGATATATAATTAAATATAAATATTATAATTCCAAATAAGAAAATATGATGAAATAATAATTCAAAGAATATATATGGAAATTTATTGAAACATTATTTTAAACATATTCATAGATATCAATGTTTTTATATTAAAATAAAAAATTAATAATGTTGGAAATTTAATTAGAAAAAATGAATATCATTTTTGAAATAAGTACATAAAAATTTTCCATGGTTTATTTTTTTGTCATTTTCTAAAGTACATAAATTTTAATGTGAATAGTAAAAACTATTTCTCTAATAACAGATGTATCATAAATTTCATAAATCATGACGTATTAATGACCAAATAAATTATAAATTTGTGGGTCAAAAAAACCAATAAAATTCGACTACTTTTACGTGAAAATATAATAAGAATTATTTCCCATATAAAAAATTACATTCGAATGTCTAAAATCTAATGTATTACAATAAATTATATTTTATCTTTTTCAAAAATTCAACTTTATTATGAAAAAGAATTAGAAATTTAAAATGGATTAAATTATTAAAATATTTCTACATAGTAAAAAGTATTTTATAATTTGAAAAGTATCACTATTATAAGGATTACCATATATATTTTATTTTATTCAATATTTTATTCCAAAAATTCTAATGTCTTAATGTACAAATTACCCCTCTACATATACTTGGAAAACCAATCCTACGACACATTAAAAATACAAATATATAACCAAGTCTTATCTTTCAAGCCTCTTAGGAATCTTATGGATGTTCTATATCAATCAACCTCCAATAATCAATGTATTTTAATATCATAGATTTAAAGAAACACTAAAAAGATGGTAAACACTCAATAATTATTCCTATCATAATCCTTTACTCTTTCACTGTATCTCTTGTATTTTTTAGAAAAACCCATATAATTGAAAATTATTTTTATTTTAACGTTATATTAACTATTTTACAGAACATTAATTATTATAATCCAAACATATTAAATTTTCATTCTTCCCATTTCTTTTCTTTTACCAGTATCTGATTTACGGTTGGTTAAGTTACAACAAGGAAGTTTCCAACTTGTTTTCTATCACCTACCATATGTCTGATTATAATAAATTATTTATCAAAAAAAATATAAATATATAAATTCTACAATTTTTTAATTAATTCTTCTTATGTATAAGATATCATTAACCAAATATTCAAATCAAATAAAAATGGAAAATCATTTGAGAAAATCTTAATATTAAAATTAATCAACATCTAAAATAGAAATTATCAAATATAATAAAAAAATTTTAATTTATAAATAATTTCATATATTAATGTAATTCACTTCTATTTAAATGTTTATATAAACCTGTTTTTATAATTTAGAAGCAGAAAAAAAATAAAGAGGTATTTATGGTAAGGGGATTCTCTAATCGAGGTCCTTTTATTTGGGGTATTCCTCTTTGAAAACCTTTGGTTAATGAAATTCCAATAATATTCCATTATTATTATTTAAATATTCATATATTTGTTTTTGTGTAAATAATTGTTTTCACATATATTTTTAATCAAAATGAAAATATTATCTTTCAATAAATTTCATTCCAAAACACATATTGGACTCCTATTGTGTCACTTCTTCAATGCTCAAGAATGATTATGTTTATACCAAATATGTTTTCTATTAACTATTTTGGAATTACCAATGTTTTTACATTAATGTATTATCTAGGTAATTCTTATGAAATCCATTCCATCCCATTTATTATTTCAATACTATGATTGTTAAATGTTCTACAAGGCAGTCCTGATAACATGAATTTTATAATATGATGGATGGGCCCATAATTATATATGTATCCAATTAATTGGTTGTTATGATGTATATCATGAGATTATCTGTACATTCATAAACATTATATTATATTTCTTCAAAATGATTTTTTTTATTTATAAAAATATATTATGTATGAATAAGAAATAGGATTTTTTCATGAATATGTGTGGTAATTTACCACTACGACATGATGTTTTATTTTTATGCATCTCCTTATATGAATCTTTTAAAAAAAATTCCTCATGGTTATTATGATGTTCTCATTCACATTACATGATTATGATGATTATCATCACCCTTGTACTAAAGATTCTTGTCTCATATTTTCTCTATGTTAACCTTCCCTTTAATTTGATTTTTGACCACCTATTTATTTGACATAAATCACTATGTGAATACATGTACTAGGAATAATTTGTGATATTTAGAATGATAAATATGAATAATTTAAATTATTATTAAATTTTATCATGTTTATTTGACGTATGAGCCTAATTTTCTAGAGTCACCAAACATTTAGATCCTTTATTGTATATATATAAATTTATTTATTCTAAAAATGATGTCAATGTAATATAATAAAATATAGGGAATATATGGTTAGTATTAGACTTAATAATTTTATAAAACATTGGAAACTGTAATGTGAGATCATTGGATGATTTTTGGCTCTCCACCCAAGGTCATCATAATGAGAGTGGTACTACTAGCGATAGTGGTGTGTCTTACATAGGAGGTGTATCCACCAATGGAATGCTCTGTTAGGTATCAATTATAGTCCAATAGAAATAATTATATACTAATATAGATCTTACTAGAACTAATATTCATCTAATTAGGGTGTTATGATTAGAAAATATAACTGAAACCATATGTATAATTATTTGTAAGGGTAAAACATCCTAGAATAGTTATTTAAAGAAATTATAAACATAGGGACAGATAAGTTATTTTTTTAGAGTAATTTATGAATAATAATAATTTTTTTTTCATTTTACCTTCTTTTTGTTTAAACCTTGTATATTTTTTAAAATTGTGTGAAATAGTAGAAACCATTTCAACAACCTATGTGAAGGAAGATATAAAATTTGACCAAATGGAATCCACAAATAAAATGGATGTGGAGTTTAGAACTACATGGTGATTCTTAACTAGTTGTATCATGTTATAAATATTATGATATGCCACATGGAACATCAAACTTCAGATAAGGGTTAACTATCAATTTATTCATATATATAGAATAGGGCACCAATGTTTAGTTGGTCTTTTGATCCACATTATTTGGAACTGTGGGTAATCTCGATGGAGAATTTGTTTCTTCTGCAATTTTTTAGAATGAGAAGGTGAATATTTTTGTTTAATGATTTGATTGATAAACTGATAATTTATGGGATTTCATATATAAAACCAAGTCAAAGGATGATATTTAATTTAGGTAATGAGAATAAATTAATAAATTACTTCCTATAAATTATTTTCCTCAGACTCTTCAAACAAATATGGATATAGAATTATTATAACTAAATGAAAAGGAAGGTGAATCTATCACAACTAATAACAAAAACATAAAATGGATTTCATGATAATACATAGGATTTATCATCAACAATGGTTAAGAAATAGATAGATTTTTTAGTGTATTAAATCCACCCCTTCAAAAGGTTATAGATGACCAAATGTTTGGGAGTTAAGAAGAGTTTATTAATTGATATATCAAATTAGATATGTGGTTAAATAAATGGTAACTTGTTTACAGAGATAACATAAGAATAATGGATTTTAAAACTAGTGGATCAAATTACAAATTGAGAATGAGGATTCCACCACCCACATGTCCAAAATGCAATAAGATGCATCATCGGAAAAACCTCAATAAGATAGGGAAACTCATAAACTGTGGGAATGAAGACCACCAAGATCATTAAAATAAAATATAAATAATGAAGTATTACAAAAATATTTAATAAAGGAAGGAACCTCCTAATGCAACAACCATAGTTCAATGATTCCACTTTATAAGGAAAGGGAATGTTTCTTAAAAGTGCAGAAACACATACTTCTTTCCTGGTATTTAGTGTTTTAAATCACCCAATACAAAGGGTGAAGGGAAGGATTATTAAATCACTATCACTAAAGTGAATCATGAATACAAAGTAAAATAATTAAATGTCCAATTCACTCTTGCATACATCTTTTTTTATTTGATTATAATATTATCCATTATTGTGTATTTTTCATGTTTGTGAATTATTTAGATTGAGTCCCTAAAAATCCACAATTGATGTATCTATAAAAACCTAGTGGTGAAATCATTTTAACCCAAGTGTTTGACTTTTATAATGTATGAATATACGGTCAAATTATTCCATTGAATGTTGTAATCATTCAATTGTAGAAAATAATGCTACAGAATTTTGGGATTGAATCTCAAAATATAGGGAAGACATCAACTATCAGGTAGAAGAAATCAATTTTCATACTCAAAACCAACCCATGCTCTTGATGAAATTCATGGTAGGTTATGAGTCTCCTTCATAAAATCCACCAACAGTTTGGGCATTGATATACTATGAATAATTATAACATTCCCATATTTTTCATTCAATGGAAGATATCAACATGATGGAAATACCATTTATGAGGGAATACATTAATATATTTCCTAAATAGATAACCATAAATCCCATATATTGGGAGGTATAGTTATCAATAAAAATTATTACCGTAGAAAATATTTTTTTCATGTTCCTCTATTGGATATACCTTGTTAAATTGGAGGTGTTAAAGAAGTAGCTATATCATATTTTGGAAAAAGTGTCTATAAAACCTAGTGAATCACCGTGGAATGAAGTGGTTCTCTTTTTATAAATAATTATCAATTATTGTGTTTTTTTAATGATTATTGAGTTATCATAAAAATCATATTTTAGAAAAAGTATTCATGTCATGTATTGATGGTTTTTTTCAATCAAGTTTGACAATATCAGTACTTTTCACAGCTGGATATTCATTCTAGAAAATATCATGTGAATTTGAAGAAATAATGTATTCATAAAAAGACATTCATTTCATGGTTTGGACAGTCTTATTTCATAGTGATTCCATTCATAATTGTTTACTCTCGACAAATACTTACAGATTTAGTGAATATAGTCCTTAGAGACAATCTAAAAATTGGTCTAATATATATAAATGATAATATCATAAACACTTAGAGAAAAGGAGGAATATAAATAGGATGTAAGGATTCTACCAACAATATCCATAATGTATGAAATTTATTATATGTTTGAGAATTTTGACTTTTGGATGCATCATGTCACATTATTTGTGCACGTGGTCACAATTACAGGAAGTTATATGGATCCTACAATGAAAAATATATTTTTTAATGGACTAGATGCCCTAGTTTCATGAAATATTTAGTTTTCTTTACTTAGTTGGGTACTACATACATTTTTTTTGAGAATTTTACCATTATTCTCTAGTAAATAAGCCATGTTGAAATTAATATTTAAAGAGAATTTCTAAATAGAATAATGTGAGTAAATCTTTATAGAGTTCTAGAATAGGCTAATTCTCATAGTAGATGGGTATATGCTACATTATCCTTGTTGTAGATTGAGAAAGACATTATCTTCATGGATATACCATGAATTGATCTAAAAATTATAATAGTGGGGAATAAATTCTACCTTTCCAAAATTATCTTCCAACCATCTATCTAGATAATATCAAGGATCCACAAAGAGATGATCTGGATCTTCAAGTGATGGTGAATCTAGTAACGTAAGGGAAGATACATATGTTCCACATCGATAAAGAAGGTGAAATTTTGTTTTGAACTAGTCTCTATGTGTCTACCTCACATTAGAAAAATTTAGTGCTATTAGATAATAGATATATCTCACCATTTTATATCTATCTAAGAAGTACAAAGATGTACCATTATATTGAAGAATACTTCTGGTGGGACAACCAGATACGTGATATTTTTTCTGTGTATATCAAGAAATATGGTATTTAATTAATTTAATGTAGATAGAACGGATTACACAGAGTTGATTCAACCATTTCTAATATCATTGATAAAATGGTGGAATAAAACATTAAAAAATTTCACTATCTTCCCAATACATACAAAAGAATCAATTAATTATGGGTTAAGGTGAATTAACATATTAAAACTCTCTAATTAAATTTTTATAGGGAATTTTTTTACTTGAAATTTATTCCAAGATTCTAGTAAATAACATGGTGTTGCATTATAATGTGCCACATTCAACCATCTCTCATCATAAACCAAGGATCACCTCATTTTTCATGAAAATTATTCATTATGATTGGAATACAGAACTAGATTTTAGTAAGACCTCTCACCCATTAATTGATTTCTAATATGAAAGGACTAATCACACACTTGAGGACATGTTGAATGGATACTCAATGGAATTTAATATAGGATTGGATCAATATACACTGTAAGTTGAGTTATTATAAAACAAACAAGCTCACTCATGTATTCAATGGTATCCATGTGATTACTCTTTGGGAATTGATGTGGAACTCCTACGTGTTCGGATGATGTTGGTGAAAAAATGAAAATTGTACATGATTATATTATAATAGATGACATAAATGGTTCACTCCATCCAACATCATAAAAAGATAATTTGAGTCGGTTAAAGAGTAATAATAAAAAATATTTAAAGGAATTTTATTTTTGAAGTTGGAGATAATGTTTTCCTTGGAATATCACTATGGAAGAGATGAATATAGCCTGAAAATAATTGAAAACTTAGCCCTGGGTTCATTTTCCTCTTTGACATCCTTGATCGCCAAAAAAGAGTTTCCTATTGACATGCAATTCTAATAAATATGGGTCACATTCATAATGTGTCCCACGTATCACTCATGAGGATGTATATACATGATCTCTCACATGTACTAAATTCATATGTTGTATGACTAGTGAATTTATCTAATATTTGTATTATTTAATGATGATATAAGACCATATAGAATTATTTATATGCAGCAAGAACTCTAAAATTATTAAATTTTTATAGAGGAATCATAATTATGAATATGTGATATGGTAACTATAGTAATCAAGAAAATATAAGTACCCTCACATATTCTAAAAAAAGAATGAGAGTGAAAATTTCATGGAATAAATTTCTAGATGGGTGAAAAATGATACAACCTAGATTTTATAAATGAAATTTGATTCTTGAAATTAATTTTTATTATATTATGTAATATAATATTATACAGATACAACATAGAGAGAATCTAAAAATATTTTTTTGCTAATGAATATTGATATTTTATTCAGAAACTAAACACAATAAAATTTAAAATTTTACTATCATATAAATTTTAGTGAAAATTATAAAAACTATAACATCAACTGTAACATCCCAAGTAAATAAAGAATAAAACATTCTCATAATTATTAATATTTGAGAATTAAATATTAATTTTACATTAAAAGGGTTGTGATGTTTGATAGTGTACTCGATACACAACAAAGAGTTTCTTTGAAATCTTATGTTGCACACTAGTAATAAAACAATGTTATTTTAAATGGTAGTTAACTCGTAGCCGTTGTATTGGTGAGAATGAATAGAAATAACTAAAATATGATTATATATGTTTGTTAAATGTTTATACATTTATCCAATAAAGTATAAAGACTTAAAATATGAAAAGAATTCAATTTTAGGCATATATACTCTAATTTTCACTAAAGGTCCACTTTTTGCCTTTTAATGGAGAACCATCATTAAATATAGTTTTGGTCACTCTTATACATTCTATTGGACCAAATAAAATTCTTCTTTAGAATCAGGACATCAAAATTTACTTTGTGTAAATTTGTGATATTTTTTCGATAAAGATCATTTTTAATGAATAGTGAAAATTGTTGTATTTTAATTAAAAACCTCTTTCTTATCTAATTTATTTATATGATTAGATTATATTTTGAATTGGTTTTAAAGTTAAATTAGAATATATTTTTACCATTTAATCCAATTGTTGATGTAGGAATTAATTTCACTTTGAAATCGGACTTAAACTAGTGTCAATCTTTTGATGATTTTTGTTTCATAAAAACACGCAATTTGTTTTGATAGTGGGAATTAATTAATAAATTAATTTATGCAACTTATATGTTTTGAATTTTTTAAAATAGACATAATTTATGAATTTGGAATATCAAATATTTCTTAGGGTGTTGTTTTGGTATTTTTCTGAAAAACATTAATTCTTAATGAATAGTGAAACCACTAAGTGGTACTTAAAAAACTGATTTTTTGTTTAAATGAAACTTTACCTCTTCTGTGTTTTGAATTTCAAAAAATCCGACAAACATGGTTGTAATTAAGAAGTAAAATGTGGTTCAATGGGATTAAAATAATTTTTTGGTAAATAGTAACTTTTATGTTTATTAATCACGATTAGAGGTAATTAGTGTAGTTTAAGGTAAAAATAATGTTTTGATAATATGAAATGACCTAGAAACATGTCCTACCCTTATTGTATGTGTCATGTCCGACCAATATAATCCATGGGTCAACTTGGGGACCCAATGGAACCACTTTGGTAGGAATATGGCATTAATATCTTTTTATTTAAAGTTAAAATAAAAATGTCACAAACATGAGTTGTTTTACTAAAAAAAATTTAAATGTTGTTATACAAGTCAGATATTTGACTATAAATATTTATTAGAAATATAAAAATATTTCATACATCATCATATTTTTTTTATAATTTTTAGACATTAAATAAATTAAATTATTTATGACACCATGATGAGGCAGCGATTACCTCATTATTTAATGATTTAAATAAAATGAAAAGATAATGTAAACTCTAAGACCTACACATGTCAAAAACCAATTGGATGGGTGGATATCGAACCCTTATCACCTTACCCTCTCAATATAATATTGTGAGACCCTTTTTATCTGAAAATCATTTTATAATAAAATATCTTTTCTTAACTTTCCAAGAGTGCCCCTCCTCTCCTCTTATAAAAGGCCCCCACCTCTACCTCCTTACCCACACGTCTCAAGCCTTTGGTTCGGCCAAGGTCTACTATTTTTGTCTCTCCAAATCCCTGTCTTACTCTTAGAAGCCTCACTTTGGGCAGAAGGATTCCCAAGGAATCCTTTGATCTCAAATCAAAGAGAGTTACCCGATTTTAAGGTAATGTATTCACTTGTGTTCTTTTGTTTTATTTTGCATTTCCAACCCCCTAAACTCTTTTCATTCATTTATTTTTTAACAACTCCAGTATCCTCCATATACTAGGATGTTGTTATAAGATTAATTTGAGCTACTACTACACACACATACATCTAATGGTTAAAGAACATATTGTTTCTGTGGATTTCGAATTTCTGCCTCATGAAACGATGATTGTTCAATATATTTCTAACACCTTCAAAAGTGGCAATTAAGATGTCACTATATTAATATATTTTATATAATATGTTTATATTTTCCTTAAGCTTATGTATTTTACATTTATTGATTACCTTTATGGCTTCCATTATGGGTATACGTGATATCTTCATTTTAGGAAGTGCGGACTAATGCCCCCTCAAAGTGATTAGATTCGTTAGTGTCATATGTAGGACGTATAAAGGATGGATTTAAAGTTATTATATATGATTTTGTACTAGAATTATAATATACCTCTATATCACTATTATTTAATTCCATTAAAGTATGAGATAGAAATGAATGTAGCGCTCATGCGTATGTACGGCTTACCGTCTCCATGAATGGTGCATTTCATTTCTTATCCCCAAATGTAATGTACTATTATAAGTACATATATATAATCGATATATATGATGTATGTTATATCTAAATGGTTAATATAATTCTGGAATTAAAATATACATTTAGATCATTTAGGTTTAATTCCATTAATATGACATAGAAATGAAAGTAGCGTTCATGCGTACGTATGGCTAACCATCTCCATGAACGGTGCATTTCATTTATTACCCCTAAATGATTATGTAATATTATAAATACATGTATATAATGGATATATATGATATATATGATATCCAAATCATGAATATCATTATGGATATAATGAACCTTTGACCACACGAACAACATGTAATTGTAGGAAGTCCACTTTCGACTTAAGAACCAAATATCGACAAAACAATCATTATTAACTTAAATGATTAAATAATGATTATAACATGGAAATAATTGATATAAATGGAATATTAAGCTTGAAAAAGGTTCTTAAGAAAGTATAAATTAACACTTTTTTATTATTTAAGATATTAAAGAGCAACCGAGTCACGTCGGACACGAGGAATGGGACTTCGTCTCAAACTCTTTTCATTAAGGCATGTTTTGTTTTATACACAACTTTCTTTTATACGGTGTATAAAACCCTTTTGAATTTTACATTTATAGAAAAGGAATCTTTTTCTACAAATCATTTTACTAAACAACAAAAAGGAATGTTTCTTTTAACGTACTCGGTGACAATGACCTTTTCCACCGCCATGAATATTATTTGGTCTTTGGCTTCCTCAACAAGCCGTAATGTTTTTAAAATAAAATAAATACCATATACTCTTTTATATATTTTGGTATTGAAAATGGTTTTTATAATGGATTTTTTATGTCAATATATTTAAGTGATATATTGTGATCAATGTGTGGAAATTTTTTCTTTCCATTATATTTGATTTATGTCCTATGATTTTATAATGGTACTTGGACATTTGACGGGTGGTTACGTGATAAACCAAATAACGGGTGGTGTCGTGAATACCAGGACTTGTGGTTACGTTATAACCTCCAATGCATTGGGTATGGAAGTCATCCTTATGGCTATTCCATTATGTGATATGTGTGGAAGTTGACCATATGTTTATTCCATTTAAGTATGTTTATGTCCCAAGTTACCTTTATATGTTATGTGATATTTATATGGGTTTTATGGTAACCTTTTGGTTACAAAAGGGTAAGTAATTTTCTTTTATTCAGTGAAGAGTTTTTACTACTTCATAATGGTCAAAAGATTTACTTTGATTAAGTACACATGACTTACCTGTTATTTTGAAAAACTAACAGTTTTCATTCATTGTGTATCCCTTACTGAGCTTTTTGTGCTCACCCCAAGTTTTTTTGAAATGTTTTTCACAGGACTTAATGTGGAATAGGGTCAAGGATGGGATCAATGGAAAGTCATGCTATCTAAAACATGGAACTAGACATGTTTTTTATAAGAGTTTTAATTTTTTGGAAACTTAGTAGACCTGTATACTTTGTAATCTTTTGAGATGTAATATTTATATCCTAATTCTCTAAAACTGTAAACCTGAAAAGATCATAAATGTGAATTATTCATTTAATTCAATATTAAGTTAGGTTTAAGGTCGGGGCCTTATATCAACATTTGGATGACTATGATAAAATAGAATCATCCCTCATACGACTAAAATATAGGAATAAAACAAAAATTTACTAAACCAATCAAAATTATAGAAAAAGGAAATGTATCACCTTGAAATTAAATTAGTTGAATACTGGATTATGGAATGAATAAGAATTTATAGGAGGTAATGTGTATATTGGAAAATTAACTCAACCATTAGAAATAGCAACCAAACCATTGAGAATAGTAACATGACCATTTGAAACATAACCTGACCATTGGAATATAAAATTATTCTCAAAATAATAAATTGATATATAGAAAATAATTTATCATTAGTGATTTTTTATGTAAATATAAATATTATAATTATTTAAAACATTTATATATTAAGGATTTTTAAGAAAATAAAAGAAAATGATTTATAAAAATTTTTTCAATGTATTTCTAAAAAAAAATTATATTATAAATAAAAATAAAATATGATATTAATTTATTTAACTAAAATTAATATATTTTTTTAATTCAGAACATAAATATTTTCCATGGTTGATTTTTTGGCTAATTTTGTAAAATTCTAAAATTTTCATATGAATAGAAAAAATGCAATTTTTCTTATAACCATTGTATCTTAAATTTTCTCATTCATGATTTCATAATAAAAAAATTATTTATATAACTTTAGGATCAACCAAAAAATGTTTACATTGGAAACATTTTCATTAATATTCAATTAAAATTGCTTAATGTCCAAAAAAATGATTTCTAACATTTTAAATATGATGTATTTAATTAAAATGCGATTTTCTCTATTTTCCAACCAATAATTTTGATTAGACTAATGAATTTGAATTAGAATGTTATTAAAATTATTAAAATAATGTTATTTTATTCAAATATGTGTTATAATTTAAAAAATATCATTATTTCACGGTTCACCTTGGATATAGTTTTTTATTCAATATTTTAATTTAAAAATACCTCTCTCATCAAGTATAAATAATTCATCACCATACCCTAGGAAATCCACTTCTAAAATATTTAAAAATTCATATATATATATATATATCAAAATACTATATATTAATCATCTTTTAATAAATAAGGATTTTATCGATTCATCTAACGTTAGGAATCAAATAAATTTTGTGCTACTAAGAAGAAGAATCTATGAGAAGAGGGTAATCTCACTCTAATTCATACTTATATTCTCCTCTCCAATTTATATTTTTTCACTACTCCATTCATACGAAAATATTATATATATAATTAATTGGAAGGTTTGTATTAAATAAATAATGTAAAAATACTAATATTATTATATTTTTTGAAATATTAAATTTTCATTCTTTCCATTTTCGCTATTTTGAAAATGTCTCACTAATGGTCGGTTAACTGTCAACGTCAATGTTTGCAGTTAATTTCTTATCAAGAAACCTACGGATGGTTATCATAAATTACTTAGTTTATATAAGTGTATAAATTTATTATTCTATTCTTCCATAATAAATTCAACTAGTGTTTTATTGATCATGAACCAAACAGTAATGTACAAGAAAAAACTGATTTTTTATGAAAAATAGTATATAAAAATGATTGAACATAAACTACATAAATTAAAAATTATAATAAAATTATAATAATTTATTAACAATAACATAAATAATAATAATTCACTTCTGGTTCAATTTTTTAATATTTTTATTTTTATTATTCTGGTGATGGAAATGTGATGAAATAAACCATGGTTTACGGTTAGGGGATTCTCAAACAAGTATCCTTTACATTAGGATATCCCTATATAATAAAATATTTTAAACCAATATTCATTCAACATTAATGAAATAAAATTTTACTATTCTTACACGTTTTTTTATTTATATATGTGCTCCCACTGGGTTTTTTACAAAAAAATAAAATCATTTTCCAGAAATAATTTTATTTATCACAAAAAATATTTTAATCCAACTGATTAATTTATTATATAATAAAGAATAAATTTAGTTACACCAAATATGTTTTCCCTTATTCATTTGGGAACCCCATTTTTATCCATGTATGTAGTATTTATCAAATAATTATCAAAACCATCCCATTCCATGTGTTATTTTGGAATATCATTGTAATATGTTATTTGTGGAATGTATAATTATGTGAATAATATAATCTAATGGGTTAGCCTTGAATTATATATCCCTCTAAAAATTTTGATAATCTGACGTGTCTCATGATATTAGGTGTATTTTATGTGAGAATTATACTCCCTTTATTCACAATGATGATGTCTTTATTTATGTATATGTGTTATTTGTGATAATAACGCTATATATTTTTCAACTATTTGTGTTATTTGACAACTATAACATGGATATTCATTATTTTTCTTGGAATATACCATTCGTTTTTAAAATTTACACCTTATTCAATTATAATGGTCTTGTACTTACAAAATGATTATGATTATTATTCTCACCCATGTATAATTGTTTCATGTATCTTTTTTATGCTATGTTACCATTACCCCTTTTCAAAATTTAGATCACCCCATTATTTTATGTATAGAAATAAGTGACTACAAGTAATAATGGGAACATTATAGATTCATAAGGGTAAATAAGAATAATATAATAAAATTTTATATTTTATTATTTTCAATTTATATATGAGACAAATTTTACCATGATACTACGCATTTAATTCATTGATTTTATAATTATTGTTTTATTTATCTTAAAAATGATTTCATATTCATGTAAGAAAATGTAGGGTCACAATATTAATCCAATAGCTGTAGTTGGAAATCCTTTTATGAATTTGATCTGATTAATATCTATGTAATGAAATCTCAATGTTCCTAAAATGAAAATCTTAAGTACTTTAATATATGATAAAATTGACAATGAATACAATGATGAAGGATTAAATAAATGAGTAGTAAATTCTATCAATGAGAGGCATGAACACCATTTGATCCTTTTTGACACCAAATTCATGATATGATATCCATAATGTCCATATCTATTCCTAAACACTATCTTGAGAATGTATTTCTATATGACCTATACTTGATGGTAACATGATTTGATATCAATCTTTCAAAACAACTATTGTAACACCCCATGTTTTTCTAAAAATAAATATAAATTCATTGGGCATTTTTTTAGTATATATTTTTAACTATCCTTTAAAACATATCTTTTCGACTTCTATGTTTTGAATTTCATGAAATTGTCATCTCTAATTGTGTTCAGAATGTTATTTGGAGACTATTAGAACGGACTTTGTTTTGGGGGAATGGTAACATACCCATATAAATAGTATTATGAATAGTAATATTACCCTAATGAATAGTAAATTTTATTATTATTTTATTCAATTAAGGCCTTAAGATAATAGCATCTAGGTGAATTTTTCATTCTGATATAGACATAGTTACATAATTATAATTGTTAATTTTTGTATTAATTATTCTATTATTTAAAAATTAAATTAATAATATTTAGCAAATTATATTCAAAAAATAGACTTCATTTTTTTAATTTTAGACATTGATAAATGGTTAGGGTGAATTTTGTGAAATTTTCTGATACAATTGATTTTTCAGTGAATAGTAAAAAATACAGTTTTTAGATTCGGTGTGTTAATGACATCATTAATGATATAATAATGATGTCATAAATCTGGTAGAGTTGTGTATTGTTAAATAATAGGTGAGGTGTCCCATGTGGCTTATACCATGGGAAAAAATCATGGGCATTCACATGGTTTTGCAAATACCACTCATGAGGTGTCCCATGAAAATTATTAAAATAATCCCTCACTTTTCCTATAAACACCAACTCTTACCTTCATTTAATTAAATCCTAATTCACCCTCAACTACGCTCTGGAATCCTTATCATCATAGTAGTCCTCCCAAGGTTTCCTCAAGCCCCAAGGTCCCAACTTTCTTGTTCTAAGGATTACTCTACAAGGTAAGGATATTATCAATTTCATTCCTTTTCCATTCAAATTCTCTTTTCTGTGGTTTAACATTCAAATTTCCATACAATGGTTTTATTTCCTTCTTATCCTGGATCTACTTTATATTATGATTCATTTCTGGAAAATGTGATTTCAATTTCCATTAATTCTTTCAAGTATAGTCATGAAACCATTTATATGGATAAACCAGGTTATAATATATGTCTTTTGACTCACCCATGGTTCTGTAATTCTTTTATACTCATGGTTCTAATTTATAACACAAAATTAGGTTGTTATTATCAAAGAACCACAAAAATGATCTAAACGAACATCATTAATGTTTTAACTTATGAATCATTCTTATATAAAAAATAAAAATGATAAATGGTATAAATTATGGTACTAGAAATATGTAAATACCTTTCCATTTCAATTCTGTAATTTCACTTCCAATCGACAAGAACATCTACCATGAACCACATGGATATCATGTTAAGAACTCACCCAAAAACAGTGCGCAGAGTAAAATACTAACAATTAAAGGGTAAAATGATGTAATTAAATGATCATATACGATTTTATAAAGATAAAAATGTTTCTAAAAAAATTTATTAACACTCTTTAAACAATTATATAGGAGGATTAAACATGTATTAAGTAAGAAAAACCCATGGTATGGGAATTCTTAACCCGATTTCCATTCTTTGGGTTAAGCATCTACATCATTATTTATGTGCTATTTAAACTATTTGTGTGGTGGGTTCTATTTATATTATGTTTTATTACGTGCATTTAAATTATATATACATACTTTATAAAATATATTATGTCTCTCTTCAATTGAATAATATTTATAAGGGGATTTTCATTAAAAATCTTCTTTTAAATTTCTCCTTTACAAAATTCAAATGTATTTTATTTATGATATAATTCATGTTGTATGGTTATTTTTTCTTTACTGGGAATTTTTTATGATGAATGGTGGGACCTATATTTCCCTCCAAAAAATTTAGTATGAGTAAGTTGGAGGTCGACAGTTGAGACAGCATGAGAAGTACTACGCTACCCATGACCTGGAGTTAGAAGTAGTGGTCTATGCCTTGAAGATGTGGCGACACTATCTGATTGGCGAGCATTTTATAGTCTACTCTGACCAAGTAAGTCTCAGGTACATCTTCTTGCAGAAGAAAATGAACCTGATACAATGACTATGGCTCGAGTTCTTCTAGGACTATGACTTCGAGATAGTCTATAGTCCTAGAAAGGGGAACGTTGTAGCAGATGCTCTCAGCAGGAGATCGGGCAATTAGCTGCTAGGTGAGGTGACGAAGAAGCTATCCGCGTTGCAGATACTCTTTGTGGATAGATATGGAGCAATATTTCTTTAGTCTATCACACTAACTCCGCCACCTCTTCAATGAGTCAGGGAGGCACTGCGAGGGGACATTGACTGTCAGCGCAACGTGCTCAGATATCCTCATGGTAGGTACCTGATTGGTTTTCTGTGGGTAGGGAGCACGTCATCCTCTTTAGAGGATGTACCATGGTACCAGTTTCACAATAGGAGGAGTTGTTGAAGTATTTCCACACTTCCCCTCTAGCAGTACATATAGTAGTGGCGAAGATGTTTTATTACCTCAGATTACAGCATTGGTGACCGGGTATGAAGGAAGAAGTAGCAAAGTTTGTCTCTTGATGCCTCACTTGTCAGCAAGTGAAGGCAGAGCACCAGGTTCCAGAATGCGTGCTTAAACCCTTAGAGGTTCCAGAGTAGAATTTGGATAGGATATCCATGGATTTCGTGATGGGACATCCACGTACATTTAGAGGACACAACTCTATCTGGGTGATCGTAGGCGGACTAACCATGTCGGCCCACTTCCAACTGATCAGAGAGTAGGGCTCAGTAAAGAGCTTGGGACACCTCTATATAGAGGAGATCTAATGGCTTCATGGTCTACCATAGACGATCGTCTCAGATTGGGATGCTCGTTTCACTCCCCAGTTATGGGAGGGGTTGCAGGAGGCTTTCGGGACACACCTTCTCTTGAGCACCTCCTTCCATCCTCATACAGATGGTCAGACTGAGAGGACCATTCAGACTCTCTAGGACATACTCCTTGCATGTGTCCTCGACTTTGGTCATAGCAAGGAGGATCAATTACTCTTAGTGGAGTTTGCGTACAACAACAGTTACCACTCCACCATCGGGATGTCCCCTTACAAGGAACTGTACGGCCGACCTTGCAGATCAACTCTGTGCTGGACTGGCCTAGGGGAGTCAGCACTTGTAGGACCAGGGATGGTGTAGGCTACAACGGAGAAGGTGAAAATCATCCCGGAGCAGATGAATGCTACATAGAGAAGATAGATGTCTAATGCTGATAGGAGATGGAGACCACTGCAGTTCGAGGATGGCAACCACGTCTTCTTATGGGTCTCACCTCGATGAGGTCTATGGAGATTTGGCTAAGGCGACAAATTAAATCCATGCTTCATCAAACTTTTTTAGATCCTCGGTAGGGTAGGAAAGGTGGCTTACTGCTTATCCCTTCCACCTCAGTTGCACCGGGTGCACGCCGTCTTCCACATATCTCAGCTGAGGAGATACGTGCACGACCCATACAACATCATAGACCATAGGGAGCTGCACATCGATAATGGGGTTACATTCATGGAGGTTCTAGTTGATATTGAGGATTGAAATGAGCGGGTCCTGAGTGGATGGTCGATTCCTCTGGTGGGCATTCGCTGGAAGCATGGGGACCTACAGGAGAGAAAATGGGAGCGAGAGGATCAGATACGTGCTCAGTACCTTTTTTTGGGTTTCCTAGGGTGTGTTGTAGCATTACGGGGATGTAAATCCCTGAGGTGGGGGTAATCTAATGACCCATAAATTTCAAGGAATTTTTTTTAAATTCCTGGGAATTTTATGAGTCCGCTGTTTCTTACAGCTCTTTATTCTGAGGCTCGGTGTGCCCAGAATAATTTTCTGAAGTTTTTTTGGGTACGTTCAGTAAACATACATGTTTGTTTTCCTATCTTTCAAACCGGTGCATGAAATTGAAATCTGAGGACACCGATGATCTCACAGCGCTGCTATTTTTTTAAGGAGACATCTACCATAGTTTCTTTTGGTCATGAGTAGAAGTTATAATTTGGGGAATCGTAATAAATTAAATAAAATTTTTGTCTTACAAAATTTTATTTTCAAATGGTGGTTATTTCCTCCAAAGGGATGTTAGAGGTGGGGGCCACAACCCACATAACCTCCCATGAGAGTATATTGTGTGGTGTGGCCCAAATGAGCACCTAACCATTCAACTCCCCCTTTAACTACCATGAACCCCATTTTCAACTTTTGAACATGCATATAATGGTGGAGCCTCTCCACCTCCCTCCAATTAATTGTGCCATCACAATTAATTATTGTATTCTTTAATTAATATGTGGTGTCATCAATTCATTTGAATTGTTTTGAATGCATGGCAATATTATAAAATTGGGAGAGCCTTTTTATTAGATTGGCCTTGGTAAACTTTCGGTGGTGGGACTTTTGGAGAATTAGGGAGAGAGCATTATTCCCCAAGAACATGAAGAACCCCCATTTCTCTCCAAAGAGGAATGACGAGACTATCTTTGATATCCATCCAAGCCACAACAGGTGGATCCGCCCGCGAGGAATGACGACTACGATTCCTCCTCGGACGCACCGTGACATTAACAAATCTACGTCGTCTTCGAATTCTCTTCCTCCGCGTCAAGGGAGATGATGCCGCCCATGGAGAACATCGCGAACAACAATGAATCTCCCTCCGACGTTGACGGAATGACACTGTCTTCCATGACACCGTCTTCCAGGACGTCATTTTCAAGGAATACGACAAATATACCTTGTATCATTGTAGGGAGAATTGAATAATTTTATGTGTATAAAATTATATATCATTCTTGTTGAATGCTTTGGATTGTCTTATCCCTTTTGTTATTATGTAAAATGGAGGTTGTGGGACGAATGAACATGGCAAGATGACCCTCCGTTGGTTCGTGGTTATTTTGGAAAAGGTGAATGGAAGGGAAACAACGTTTTGAGGTCATCGTAGTAAAGGGAATGATTCGAGGAGGCCATAGGTGGAGGCAGAAGGAAAAATGAACCACTGGAACAACACTGGGGACCGCAAATAAGCGTGGAGGCATGGGTTGCCGAAGGCCGGAGGTGGCGGCCGTCACTGGTCAGCCGCCTCTGGACAGTGGCGCCCCTCATGCACCGCCGGCAAAATACCACCGCATCACCTACTGCAGAGGCGGAGTTGAACCCACGTTCACGTGTTCTGGGAGGCATAGGTTTCTTTAGCTAGCACTGCAATTACAAAACCGGGGGGGGGGCTGCTCCCCCCGCTCTACCCTCAGCTGGCTAGCTGAGCCACGGCCCGCTATCGGGATGGGTCGCTGGCGCGCTGGTTGGGCCGGCTGCCGTGCGCATCGTGCCGCCAACCACTCCGACCTGTGCGCCCACCACGCGAGGTGGGCTGCCCTCGTGTGGGCCGGGCCACACCCGGACCCAGTTCAGGATGACCCATGGTGGGTTTGGCCGGGTTGGACCGGACCTAGCCCCACCCCCCCTCCGGATTACATTTGGTTTTTCGCCCATAATGTGAGCTACAGACCTTTGATCGATGCACCGTCAGTTACGTTAGATTCCATGGATCGAGAAGGTCATTTAGGTATATGAAACTCACGGTTTTGGTGATTTTAGGTATGGCCGGGTAGGTTTGATCCCAAAACCAACTGGTCCCTCGGAGCGAAATGCTTATAACTCTCAAAATGGGCATTCGATTGACATGTCGTCTATCGTGTTGGGTTACCTATGATGATATGGGACTATGTGATACATCAAATTAGGAATTAGTTATAGTTTATATATCGACAAATGGCTCGAGGAGAGGACCCTTTAGGAATCAAGCATAGTGTGTCTGGGAACCCTAGAGCTGGATGCGACATCGACGACTACTATAATGGGATCCTACGTGGGTTTGGTAGCGAATAATACTATACTGGGATACTACGTGGGTTCAGCAGTGACAACTACTCTACTGAGATCCTACGTGGGTTCTATGACGATAACCATTGTACTGGAATCCTCCGTGGGTTCGACCGCGATGATTACTGTTCTTATATCCTGTGTGGATCCGATAACTTAGATGAATCAGTGACTACATATGATCATCTCAATCTCTATACAAGATTTTTATACCTGTGTGAGCTGAGTCTTGACGTTCAATCATAATCATCGATGATATTGAATTTACTTCCTGTGTGGACTGGGTTTTGATTGAGATTGAGGGTGGATCTGGGATGTGATTGTTAACTTAGGTATTTGTATGGGCATATACCAAAGTGTGGTTGGTTGATACATTGTGATTGTATCTTTCTTCTGTGGTTTCTTCATCATGGATTATGGGAGAACTTTGGGGGTATCAGGGTCCCTACTAAGTATCGTTATACTCACCACTACACGGGTTATGCCCGCACCTTGTTGTGTGCAATGCAAACAAAAGACATCTTTGATGGGGGCCAATACCGAACAGGACCGGACGGTACCTGGAGGTGGACCACACACCGAGACGGTACACGGAGTGGACTGATAAACATAGAGTGCTGAGCTGGACATCTGAACCTACCTTTTCAAGTAGGATACTCCGCAGACGTTCCAGGAGCTACCCTTTTCAGTTGTTGTCTTTTTCCAGTTATAATTGTTTTCCGTTGTACCTGTACTTTACTATTGGGCTTGTATTTCTAGCCCTGTTTACTTTCAACACTAATTTTTTTATACATTATTCACTCAGTACTTTTCTTCCATCTTACTCTGATTTTGTGTGTGTTACTCCTATAAAGGCAATGCCTTCCCGGCTTAGGGATTTACGCCTTTGGTGCTAGTCGTCAACCCCTGGCCTATGGAAGGTGGGTTTGGGGTAGTCACGGCACGGGCCATGAGGGTGGGTCGTGACAATAATTCAAGATCGAACCAAGACACAATGAACCCTGACAATACCATCATCTACTCTATTTCATGAGAATAATCATTACGGAATGAATGATCATCATCTGACCACATCATCACAGTGTAACATCCCAGGTAAATAAAGAATAAAACATATTTCTTATTTATTAATATTTTTGAATTAAATAGTAATTTTACTTTAAAAGGGTTTCTATGTAAGATAGTATACCCGACACGCAACAAATGGTTTCATTGAAATCTATCATTGCACACTAATAATATAATATTATTATTTTAAATTGTTTTTACCTCCCAACATTTGTATTGAAGGGAATGATCAAAACTAACTATAATATGTTTATACATTTTTTCTATATGTATTTACATATATCCAATCACTACTGGAAATTCGTGCTATAGCCACGGTTCTAAACCGTGGCTATAGGCCCTCAAACCGTGGCTATAGGTAATAGCCACAGTTCGAGGAACCGTGGCTTTAAATCTATATCCACGGTTCAAATTTTGGCTTTAGGTATATATCCACGGTTCAAACCGTGGCTGTATACCTATAGCCATGGTTTCAACTGTGGCTATAATAATGGCCGGACAGAATATATTGCCACGGTTTAGAACCGTGGCATTTTGTCTATAGCCACGGTTAAAAACCATGGAAATGAACCAATAGCCACAGTTTAAAACCGTGGCTATAGGGTGTCCAAATCCATAAAAAAATACCCCCTGGACACCCCCCTAGACACACCCTGGAGACCCCCTGGACACCCCCTGGACACCTCCTGGACACACCCCTGGACACCCCCCTAGACACCTCCTGCAGACCCCCCCTGCACCAAGCCCTATATCCAGCCCCCACCCCCCTACACCCAGCCCCCTCACTACCCCTTGCACCCAGCCCCCTCACTACCCCTTCCACCTAGTCCCCCCTCCCCCCCCACTGCACCCCCACTGCACCCCCACTGCCCCCCTGCACCCAAGCCCCCAGCCCCCCTGCACCCAGCCCTATATCCAGCCCCCACCCCCTACACCCAGCCCCCTCACTACCCCTTGCACCAAGGTCCCCCTCCCCCACACTGCACCCCCACTTTCCCCTGCACCCAGCCCCCCCCCCCAATCCCCCTGCACCTAGACCTATATCCAGCCCCCACCCCCTACACCCAGCCCCCTCACTACCACTTGCACCCAGGTCCCCCTCCCCCCCACTGCACCCCCACTATCCACCCCCACCTGCACCCCCACTGCCCCCTGCACCCAGGCCCCCAGCCCCACCCCCATCCCCCCTGCACCCAGCCCTATATCCACCCCCCACACCCAGCCCCCTCACTACCACTTGCACCCAGGTCCCCCTCCCCCCCACTTCACCCCCATTATCCACCCCCACCGAGTCCTTTCATAATCTATTGAAGTCCAAAAAATAATACCAGCAATAGACACCACTATTGGACACCCCTCCCCCGAGACCACCACCCCTGGACACCCCTGCACCACCCCCCTGGACACCCCTCCCCCATGCTGGACACCCCTCCCCGTGCCTGGACAGCCACTCCCCATGCTGGCCACCCCTGCCCCCTGCCCCCTGCCCCTGGACACTCCAGGATAGACCCCACCCCAGGACAGACCCCCCCCCCAGACCCTGGACACCCCTAGACCACCCCCCTGGACACCCCTCCCCCATGCCGGACAGCCCTCCCCCTGCCTGGACAGCCCCTCCCCCTGCTGGACACCCCTCCCCCTACTGGACACCCCTACCCCCTTCCCCTGGACACCCCAGGACAGACCCCACCCCAGGAGAGACCCCCCCCCAGACCCTGGAAACCCCTGGACCACCCCCCTGGACAACCCTCCCCCATGATGGACACCCCTCCCCCTGCCTGGACAGCCCCTCCCCCTGCTGGACACCCCTCCCCCTTCTGGACACCTCTGCCCCCTGCCCCCCTTCCCACTGACCCTGGACACCCCAAGACAGACCCCACCCCAGGACAGACCCCCCCAGACCCTGGACACCCCTGGACCACCCCCTAGACACCCCTCCCCCATGCTGGACACCCCTTCCCCTGCCTGGACAGCCCCTCCCCCTGCTGGACACCCCTCCCCCTATTGGACAGCCCTGCCCCCTGCCCCCCTTCCCCCTGACCCTGGACACCGCAGGACAGACCCCACCCCAGGATAGACCCCCCAGACCCTGGACACCCCTGGACCACCTCCCTGGACACCCCTCCCCCATGCTGGACACCCCTCCCCCTGCCTGGATAGCCCCTCCCCCTGATGGACACCCCTCCCCCTGCTGGACACCCCTGCCCCCCTTCCCCTGGACACCCAAGGACAGACCCCACCCCAGGAAAGACCCCCCCCCCAGACCCTGGACACCCCTGGACCACCCCCCTGGACACCCCTCCCCCATGCTGGACACCCCTCCCCTACCTCGACAGCCCCTCCCCCTGCTGGACACCCCTCCCCCTACTGGACACCCCTGCCCCCTGCCCCCTTCCCCCTGACCCTGGACAGCCCAGGATAGACCCCACCCCAGGACAGACACCACGAGACCCTAGACACCCCTGCCAGTCCTTCCCCCCCAGACTCTGGACACCCCAGGACAGACCCCCCCAACCAGACCCAGGATTATGGACATGTGATTTGGTCTCATGCTACATTCCCATTGTGGAGTCACCTGTAGTTAAAACCAGGCTACTGTTCATAAAAGAGGCATTGTTTTTTTTAGCAATATGGGATGGGATAGTAGTGGTCAGGTTGCATCAGTTTTGAGAAGCAGAATTCATAGAGAAAAAATCAGAGGAATATTCATTTTGATCATAACAAAGTTTTTTAGACAGAATGGAATAGTTATTAGTAGCATAAGAAAGAGGAGGAGAAGTACCTGTAATAACAGGATCTAGAGCAGATTGTTGTTCGATAGAGTTCTGAGATAGATTCTACTTCTTCTCCGGTGTATCATTAAAAACCTATATATGTTAGGGTATGAGAACCGAATCCGAATTGTCATGTAAAACAGGTGCTGGAATCTTTTTCATGCCTGCTCGAGCTTCTAGGTCTATGGAGGCAGGTTTCACCATAGAGCTAGAAGAATAGGGGGTTTCCTGATTTTCCTTTTGCATACCTAATTTAGGTGTGGAAGTAATATGGGTCTGCTTGGCGCTTAAGTATGGAGTGTCAGCCACATCATTTTCTTTAGTGCAAACATCATTATTGTGGATTGAAGTACTAGGAGTACAGGTTAGTTTCTTCAGTTCATTAGTAGAAAAATTCCCTCCATCCAAGATTGGTTGCTAGAGATTATGCTTTTCTAGGTCATGTTGATAGCTAGAAATCTTTTCCTGCTCGGTTGATACTCTAATAGTGTCTAGTAAAATGTTTTTAATTTCAATTGAGAGGTTTTGATCATTAATAGAGTTTTCTTCTTCCTCCACATCATCCTCCCATTTGGTTCCTGAACTATCTCTTATGTGAGTCAACGTGTGAGTTTTTTTGACCCAAACTTCATATTTCTTTTTGGATATTTCAGGCATGTCTATCATGGGGGATTTGTCTTTTTTAGGTCTCCCCATTTCCTTCCATTCATTCTCAGAAGGTTGTATTACCTACTTCCTAATCACCCTACAGTTGAAGATAGTATGCCCTATGATTTTATAGTTATCCCAAAATGGGGGTTTTCGCTCATATTCCACTATATCATCAGTTCTTTATTCATTGGCATTGAAGTTAATTGAGCTGGGATGTTTTGAGTCAAGGTTTATTTCAACCATTACTCTGTCGAATATATCCAAGTCAGCATGTAAGGTCCTTTGATCAATTTTAAGAGCGGTTACTATACATGAGAAAATATCATTCAGTATTTTTGGGTGCCAATAAACCAGTTAAGTCCATGCTGGACACCCCTCCCCCCTGCTGGACACCCCTCCCCCCTGCTGGAGAGCCTTCCCCCCTGCTGGATAGCCCTCCCCCCTACTGGACAGCCCCTCCCCCTACTGGACAGCCCGCCCCCCTTAAGTGAGTTTGATCAGGAATTTAGATGAGGGATTCAAATGTTAAGGGGTCTAGTTTAATTGGATAGAATTAGGTGAGGTTTGGAATGGTTTTAAAGTAGGATTCCTGTTGGAAAATGTGGGGTTGGTGGCTTAAAATTTGAGAGGTGGGTAGGCCTGATTGGTGGTCAAGTTGTGGATGGGTTCCCTAGGTGGATTAAAAAATGGTGGGGGATTGGAAAGGAGTTCATAGTGGCTAAATTGAAGTGGGATCTTGGAATTGTAGTAGGGCTTGAGTTTGGATTTTTTAGTGAGAGTGCAAATGGCCCTGGAATAGTTGGTTTGATTTTGGTGGGTTGTCCATTGGATTTTTATAGTGCATTAAAAAAGAGTCACTTGTAGGGCTTGGGTTGGTGTGAAATTCAGTCAAATGGTTGTGGGAACCATCATGGAAGCAACTACCAAATACAGACCAAAGCTAGTCTCCTCTACAGTGAAGACCCTTCATGGAAACACTTCAAGAAAACCAGGTCTCCAGTTGAATCTTTGTCCATAACAAACAATCCCTGTTTGCATAGGCCCAAACAAACCTCCCTTTGCCAGCTTGTGGGGGGGAATGTGGGAACTCCAGCATGAAATAGGCCCTCAGAATAGAACCGCCTCTTTTGAATTACATCAAACAGATTGTTTGCAGCCTTAAAAACTCAACTTGGCAGTGATCATCCTCCTCCAATGAGTGCTACATGAGATGAGAGAATTATGGAAGGAATTTCATCTATAACAGTCAAAAGCAAACATTGAATTTCCATCACAATAGGCTGATCCGATTCAGACAACATGTGCAGAGGATGAGGATGATCTGGTTCGGAAAACAAGTGAAGAGGATGAGGATAAAGAAGAATTACCGAACAAATATAATGTGATACATGTACAATAAAATATTCCAGACAATTCCAAACCAATGTTTTTAGTTGAATTGAGCCTCTGTACCACCTGCTATGCATGTTTTGTGGAAAGATGGATGAGAGGCAGCGTATAGAGGAGATATAGTTTAGGAATGAATAAATACGAAAAATTATAGATCTAACCATTCAATGTTTCTCTATGGAGGAGTAACTACTGCAGGGTGTCATCCTGGAGCAGGGCCAAATCACGGCGTGACCGCGGCGTGACCATGGCGTGACCGCGGCGTGACCGCAACGTGTTGTCCCGGTCCAGCGACATCCCCCCTGTCTGGACACACCTCCCCCCTATCTGGACACCCCTCCCCTATTTGGACACCCCTCTACTATCCCAAATCTATAATCACACTTAGCCTAAAAGACAAGAGAGACCCCAAAAAGAGATTTAAACTGAACTCAAAAATGAAAAAATTCAATCTAGTACATAACATCGATCATTCTATCTATTCAAATAATAAGGTCAAATACCTCCAGATCATGCACTAAGAGATCCCACACCACTTCAAAGTTGGAAACCATCACATAACACACATGAAATTTAAAACAGTACATGGACCTCTTTACTAAAGTCATGTATGGATCCAACAAGAATTATATAGTATTTTGATTTAAGAACTACATTTCAACTAAAATTGATGATATAAAAGAATGAGTAACTTCAATACCAATTAACTCTAACAACATAGAGATAAAAAATAAACACCATACCTTTATAGTAGCTGGAAATGGTATATATTCTTTTAGTGCATACTCTACCATATAAAGAAATTTAGTATTAGCTCCCCCTCATCACTCTTGCACCAGCCCCCCCCCCCCTCGGCCCCCTGCTACCCCATCCCCCTCCCCACCCCCCTGCTACCCCAGCACCCCTGCCACCCCCCCCCCCCCCGCATCCCACCTGCACCAGCCCCCAACCCCAGCCCCTAGCTGCACCAGCCCCCCCCAGCCCCTACCACCCCCCAGCACACCAGCACCAGTCCCCCCCCCCCCCCCCCGCAGCCCACCTGCACCAGCCCCCAACCCCAGACCCCAGCTGCACCAGCCCCCCCCCCCCTCTTGGACCCCCCTCCCCATGCTGGACACCCCTGCCCCCTGCACCCCACTGGACAGCCCCCATGCCCCAACTGGACAACCCCACTGGACACCCCCTGCAAACCCTGGACACCCCTCCCCCCTGCTGGACACCCCCCTGCCGGACACCCCTCCCCCTGTCCCTCTACACCCCCTGGAATGTGTTTCTATTGATATAAATGATCATCTTATTGAGGTATGTTTTTTATTAGAAAACATAACAAAGTACAATGAGCATTGCAGGATGATAGGCCATACCACTTATAAGTGCGGAATTGTACAGAAATTCTGCAAGCCATCCTCTATTAATACTTCGTTTAAAGATACTCTGAAAGGGGAAAATATTAATACCACTGCGTGACTACGGCGTGACCGCAGTGTGACCGCGGCATGAACACAGCGTGTTAACCCGATCCAGTGACATCTACGGGGCAGCATCATCTGGCTAGGAGTGAAGGAAGCGGGAGGAGGCTGGAATGCTGGTGGAAGGGGGCTGGTTGCAGGTGTTGGGGGGATGGTGCGGGCAGATTCGAAGGTTGCAGGGGGGGCTGTTGCGGGTTGTAATGCTGATGGAAGCGAGCAGAAATGAAGGTGGAAGGGGGCTGGTGTGGGCTGGATGTGGCTAGAGCAGGGCCAAATCACGGAATGACTACGGCGTGACTGTGGCGTGACCGCGGTGTGATCGCAGCGTGTTCGCTCGATCCAGCGACATCCGCGGGGCAGCATCTTCTGGCCAGGAGTGAAGGGAGTGGGAGGAGGCTGGAATGCGGGTGGAAGGGGGCTAGTTGCAGGTGTTGGGGGAATGGTGCAGGCAAATTCGAAGGTGGCAGGGGGGCTGTTGCGGGCTGGAATGCCGATGGCAGCAGGCTGAAATGAAGGTGGAAGGGGGCTGGTGTGGGATAGATGTGGCTAGAGTAGGGACAAATCACGGCGTGACTGCAGTGTGACCACGGCGTGACTGCATTGTTACCGCGGCGTGACCGTAGCGTGACCGCGGCCTGATCGCGGCGTGACTGCAGCGTGACCGCTGCATGTTGGCCCGATCCAACGACATCCGCGGGGCAGCATCTTCCAGCCAGGAGCGAAGGGAGCGGGAGGAGTCTGGAATGTGGGTGGAAGGGGGCTAGTTTCAGGTGTTGGGGGATGGTGTGGGCTGATTTGAAGGTGGTGGTGTGGGGGGGGGAGTGTTACGGGCTGGAATGCTGGTGGCAGCGGGCTGAAATGAAGGTGGAAGGGGGCTGCTGTGGGCAGCATGTGGCTGGAGGAGGGCAAAATCACGACGTGACCACGGCGTGACCACGGTGTGACTACGGCGTGACCGCGGCGTGACCGCGGTGTAACCGCGGAGTGACCGCGGCGTGACCGCAGCGTGTTAGCCCAATCCAGCGACATCTGCGGGGCAACATCTTCAGACCAGGAGTGAAGGCAGTGGGAGAAGGTTGGAATGCTAGTTGAAAGGGGCTGGTTGCAGGTGTTGGGGGGATGGTGCAGGCTGATTTGAAGGTGGCAGGGTGGGTGTTGCGGGCAGGGGGGATGTTCAGACATAAATTCACCGACCGAGATGCTCGGATAAACCAAGATTCCATTGCTCGGATAGAGGCGATCTAGAAATACTTCTGCATGTAGTAACTATCAGAAGGTTATAATCATAGATGAAATGGTTCAAGATAACCAGACACAGTATGAGAATTTTAATGTAAAACAACCAAATGAAGGGGTCGTGCAATGACATGAATGGGCAGAGTGAGAATATCGAATTGATCATCAGATGGAGTACACTACAATCAGAGGAAAGAATATGCGTTGTGAGAATACAATATGCAATGGAGGATCATCGGATGGTCCAATAAAATTGTACGCTAAGTAGACATCCTATGATCAGACGATTCAGGTATAACATACCCGGTAGTAGAAAAGTTGAAAGACTATGATATGAATCTACATACATAAGAGTTGGAGCACCAAAAAAAATGCAACTACTGATGATCATGTGATAATAATACAATCGAGATGAGTAATAAATACAATAAAGCAGCTAATAATCATATAACTCCCTTGAAAGTATAGAGAATAGTTGATGTTCAATGTATAAATAATGATATGTTAGATTTGGATGCAGGGAGAAATTAAATTGCATAAGATAAAATTACATTTTTCATTTAGAGAATATTTTGAAAACCACATTTACAATTATGTAATTTTAATAAAGAATTCAGAGTACATAAAACAAAAAGCATGATGGAATAAGTTATTACATACCATTAGTTACAATGATGACATTGATATAGTACCTGAGTCAGTTGTTTGGGATCTTGCACCAGAAGAAGAACCATATAAGCAGATAAACGGTAATGTTAAATTGAATGACTACTCATATATTGAACATAGGTGGCTGAAAGAATAAAAATGGAATAAACCATACCCAAATCTTGAACTCATCGTCTTCGATGGTGGTGGATAGAACTGGTCTTATCATAAGAAACCACCTATAAGAAAATAGTGGGAAAAGAAATGGGATATAACAACTTCTTATATATATGTGATCAGTGTGTAAACTGTAGACAGAAAAAAAGGACACATTTTAGACGATTTAGTTAATTATACAAATTTTCCAAAGATTAAATCATCTTAAAAAATGAAGAAAAATGGATTCTTGAAGCTACTAGATTGAACAACCTTCAATTACAGGACATACCTGACTATAGATACTTTGAGAGAGCTTCCCAAGAAGAATTTTCATCATGAAAAAATAATAGGGACCATCCTCAATCAGGATCATTCCTAAAACCGATGAAGAGTGTAGCCATTAACTTCTGGAATACCATAAACTACTTAATAACTAGGCAATTCATAACTAAATATTAGAATAATACATGAATGATTGAAGAAAGGGACATAAAAAAAATGCATAAACACTTACATAAAACTGTATGGTTCCAAGTGTAGAAGTAAAGAAAATAGATGACACGAGAACTCATCCAGCCATTCAGAAATTTGGATCATTGGCATGAATGATAAACAATCATTATCATCTTCCGGGCAGCTATCTGTAACAATTCTCAAATGAAACATAAGTTTTCTTCTCCATGTAAAATCACATATATCATGTTTTTTATGAAAGCTAGTTCTTACATTAGAAAATATGGAACCAATAAATTTCATGGTTTCCAATGTTTTAGGAGGATCATTGGAATCCATAACAATCAAGGAATTGGATAATGAAATTGTCAAGAGATCAATGTATGCATCAGCAACAAAAGAATCATCTAACTTTGCATAAGAATTAGACAAGGAAGAGAAGAAATATGATCTCCCAAAAAAGGCCACTCATGTTACATGAGTTTTTAACTAGTGATTGGTTGTAATATATGAGAAGCTACATGGCTACGATTTCCAATGTATGGTTTTAGAATAACATGCAAAACTCATTTAACTCTTAGATAATTGAATACGGAAGAAGTATTAGTTGGTGCTTTTACATGAGAGTGAAAGATTATTTATATATTAACTCTGAATGTGTGAATATATTATAGAGGAGATCCAAACCTAGAAATATTGATTTAAATATTGACATCTCTAAAGATTTTGACACTCTTAGCTAGGATTTCACTTTTTATGTACTTGACAGTTTTGGTTTCTAAACCATATTTATTAAGCTTATTCAAGAACTTATCTACAAATCAAGACTCTCTTTCATTATTAATGGGTCTCACAAAAGATACTTCAGTCATTCCTAATGGGTGAGATAGGGGGATCCTCCTTCAACTTTTTTATTTGGAATTATCAGCGATTAATATATGAAATGCCTCCAAGAATCTACAGATTTTGGGGCTTTATCACCAGTTAAGGCCAGTAGAAAGATAAGAGCACCCACCCACTTTTTTTATGTTGATGAAATTATCATTTTTTGTCAAAATGATGACCGATCACTTTCTTTCATCAAGGGGATTTTCAAGCATTATGATTCTCTCTCAAGACAAGCCATTATTTGGAGGAAATCTAAGCTTTATTGTAGAAAGGACATGCATGTTTCCAGCCCCCAGCCCCCAGCCCCCTACCCCCCTCCACCCAGCCCCCTGCCCCCCTCCACCCTGCCCTCTCTGCCCTGCAAGAACGCTTAGTCTCCCCCCATTGAATTTGATAGGAATTCCCACAACTGGTTCACTACCCCCAAAGGATTTGAGAATTCCAAAAAAACCAACTTAAGAAAGAGGAAAATAAAAGCCCCCTGGACAGACCCTGGACACCCCCCACTGCCCTGCTGCACCAGTTGAGAATCACTACATTGCACTGCATCCTGTTGAGACGTAGTGTAAAAATGCTTAACAAACTCATGTGAAACTGGAAATGCAAATTCTTGGAGAGAACTACAAATAATTCAACGAATATATGAGAAAAAACTTTTTGTGAATCACTGCATTGCACTGCATCTTGCAAATTTCAACATTATAAGAAAGAGCCCATATGATAACCTCCTCCATCATCCCTAAATCGTTATAAATGATAAAACTAATTAATGGAACAAAATAGAAAAATATATATTATATATGATATTAATGGACATAAAATAATGAGATGAATCCATCAATGCTTGATAAAATAAAAAACCTCATAAAACTAAAACAATGACCCTACATAAATTACATATGGTTCCCTAGATCTATATAAAACTATTAAACCATCCCATTAGTGCCTTTAAATCCACCACATACTAACCTCCTAGATAATTTATATATCCCACTCTACTAGAAATCACTAACTGTGCATACAATTCCTTTGTAAAAGTAAAATTATAACCGCCACTCAAACCATAATGGAAAATCATTAGAAGATGGCCCATATCTACATGAGTGATACTTCCTAGGGTCAAAATGGAAAACCATATGAGTGTGTATATTTATTCCACATATTAAAAATGAATCCTTTGACTCTAGAAGAAGGGAATGATAAAGTCTTTCCCTAACCAATTGATCATCATCCACAACTTGTACAATAATCTCCTTTCCTATTCTTACTTCTACTAGATCATTATGATCCTGTTGTCTCCTAATTATTCACCTCAAATTCAATTTAATTAAAAAGATACATTTTATATCCTTCATAATTAGGAAGAAAATGTGATAAACCTTTGAACGTATGTCTAACATCAACCCATACTCAAACCGATGATACATAGAATGCTCATCACCTCCCAAGGTTAGAGAAAATTTCTGCAACTCTGTGAACTAGGAAGAATATTATATAATTCATATGTTTACATACATAAAAACTTGCCTCGGCATCGGAAGATAGGAGTCGGGGAGGAGGCGTCGGGGAGGAGGCGTCCGAGAGGAGGGTCGCGGTGAGGAGGAGGGTCGCGGCGAGGATCCGTTGGAAGAGCTGAGTCGAGGAGGAGGGTCGATGCGAGGAGGTGTCGGGGGGGAGGGTCGCGTCGGGAAGGAGGGTCATGGTGAAGAGCCGTTGGGGAGGAGGGCGCGGCGAGGAGGCATCTGAGAGAAGGAGGGCGTGGTGAGGAGTCGTTGGGAAGGAGGAGGGCGCGGCGAGGAGGTGTCGGGGAGGAGGAGGGCGTGGTAAGAGGCCAGAGGAGGCACCCGATGATAATTGGGAGAAAGAAAATGGGTTATGATTTAGCCACGGAGAGGGATATGAATCTTGGCGGTAGAGATATCATGAACCCTGGAAAAATCCCCCCAATCCACATTGCGGGGAGACATAAAGGAATGTTTTGTCTCTCTACTCAAAATCCAATGGCCTTTTCTATAGATATATATTATATTTCAACTAATTCTGGGATTTCTTCATGAACTCATGGATGAACTTGTACTTCTCTATCATTTCCAAGACAATATATGGCCCAACCATAGATTTCTTTACGGTCTATTTGGGGAACAATGGTGGCCTGAAGGTACTTTCATAGATGGCCTCAAGATGATAAATAATGATAGTAGAATGGAAGCTATTATTTAAAAAAATTCTATCAGGGGAATGCAATTTTCATAGCTGTAGATGAAGTCTACTACACAAGCCCTTACCATATAATCAAGTACCTCTATAGTGAGCTCGGTGTTCCCATTTGTCTAGGGTTGGAAGGTTGTACTCATATTTATCTAGCTCATAGTTATCACATATAGTCCCCTCCAAAGCCATAATTTGAACCATATATCAGGGTTTGATAGAATATATGAGGGTAACCCATAATGGAAAACAATCTACTATTTTACGACTTTCCCAAACACTCTTCTAGACATTACTCTAGGATATAAAGGAATTGCACGATCTCCAGAAGTTGGTCAATTATAAAATAGATGGGGTCATGGGCTCTTGATGTACATTAACACCATGTACTAATGTAAATGGAAATTCAATTCCATTTCCACTCTAGGATCACTAGGGGTTGTTAAAAATCAACTCGAACCTGGATCATGGTCTTTACCTACTTACATGTGAAGCATCAAGAGATTAAATCAGCCTTGTTTTGTGTTATAATAGCCCACAAAAATTTCCAATGAAGTATTATGTACATATTCCACACCTAAGGATATATAGAAAATGAGTTGTGTGAAACTCTATAATAACATACTCTAACATCATTACTAGGACCACAGTTCATCCTTATAAAATTAAGATACCATTCCCTTATTCAGAAAATCTTTTGGGTGAATCTACGAAGGATATCTAGTCACATAATAACTCATAGTAGGTGTAACCTAAAATGGAATATCTCACATGATGGATAATTAAAGGATTCATAACCCTCAACTGAATAAAATATTCACCCACAATCCCAACAAGTGTTCATGTCATGGTAGAAAATCGATCAAATTCCTCCTAAGTAAAATGAGCATGGGACTTCCTTCTAATGGAATCTAATACAATGTTTTAAATTCAATGAGTATATAATATCTCAAATTCATTGATCTATAAGAATTACAACATGAAACAGTTCCTCATGTTCATGTCCCTATATGTGAATACATCCCCGGGACTCTGATGGTCTAATTAAATATCAATTTGATCACGCATAAGACAATTCTTCCAAATCATCAAAGTTAGGACTAATAATACTAGATCTAGATCAGAATTAATGTTTTTCTACTCATGGGGTATTAATTTCCTTGACCCATATGTAATAAAATTATATATCTGCATCACCATCCAACCAATCACTTTTCTAAAGTCAGAACCATAAACTAAGTAATCCATGATCTCCATAGATAGTCTAAAAATATGATCACTCACTAGCTTGAACTTCAATCCCTTGATTGATCTTTGGTACTGTTTAGTCTAGGAAACCTTCTTCTTATTACACATATGGGAGGTCAAATGAATTACAATCCTTTCCATGTGTGCCAAAAATCACTTATAGTACCCTAGAAATCCATGAATACTATGTACCTTTTACATAATCTTGGCGGTGCTAAGTGGGCTCGACCAGGAGGGGTCCGGTCACCGGAGGTGGACTGGCCAACAAGGAGGTGCACTGGAGGCGTGCGCATAGTGAGGTGGGGCGCCGGAGGCATGCGCGCAGGGAGGGGAGGTCGCGGCTGGCGAGCGAGCACAAGGGAGGGGAGGCCGTCCGCCATGGGGAATCGCCGGAGAGGTGCTGCTAGTGAGGGTAGCGTCGGGAAGGAGGGTCACAGCGTGGAGGTGTTGGAGGGGAGGGCGCGGCGAGGAGGGCACGGAGAGGAGGCGTTGGTGAGGAGTAGGGCGCGGCGTGGAAGCGTCGTGAAGGAGGAGGGCGCGGCGAGGAGGAGGGCTTGGGGAGGATGAAACGTGAGGCATGGAGGAAGCCCGATGGATTGGGGGGAAAAACGGAATCATGTGATTTAGCCACGGATTGGAAAACAATCTGTGGCAGAATGAAACCTATAGCCACGGACCTATAAAATCGTGGCTATAGGTCCGTGTCTATAGCCCAAATTTGTAGTAGTGAATAAAAGTTATAGGCTTAAAATGGTATCAAACCTAATTTTAAGAATAATTTACATTAAAAGGTCTATATACAACCTTTTAATGACGAACCCTCTTTTAATATAGTTTTGGACACTTTAATAAATTCTATTTGACCAAATAAAATCCTTCTTTAAATTGGGGAGATCAAAATTTACTTTGTGTATAATTTTGGAAATTTTCTGATAAAGTTCAATTTTTAATTAATAGTGACAAATATTGTATTTTAATTCAAAACTGAATTATAATCTAATTTATTTATATGGTTATATTATCATTTAATTGGTTTTAAGGTTTAATTAGAATATATTTTTACCATTTAATCCAATTTTGATCATGAGATTTAATTTCACTTTGAAAGTGGACATAAACAAGTGTCAATCTTATGATAGATATTGTTTCTCAAAAACACGTTTTTTGTTTCGACAACGGGAATTAATTTTAAATTAATTAATGAAATATATATGTTTGGAATTTGGTAAAATAGATATCATTTTTAATTTGGAATATCAAATATATCTTAGGCTGATGTTTTGGTATTTCTCTAAAAAGCATCAATTTTTGATAAATAGTGATACAACTTAGTATTAGTTAAAAAACTGACTTTTTCATTTAAATGAAATTTTACAACTTATGTTAATTGGATTTTGAAAATAAAAATACATGGCTTTTATTATTATTTAAAACATGGTCCATTAAGATAAAAATAAGTTTTCGTGAATAGTAACGCTTGACTTTTATTTACCATGGTTAAATGTAAATAAGGTAATTCAAGATAAAAATAATATTGTAATAATTTAAAATTACATTAACACTTGTCCAAAAATTATTAGATTATTAATGGCTGACCATGGCCATCATTGGGTCTATTTTGGGACCCCATGTAGCCACTTATGAAAGATAATTACACTTTAGATTAATTAATTTAATGTAAAGGCAAAAATGACAAAAACCAAAATATTTCAGTAAATTAATTCTTATATGGAGTTATATATGAAATATTTTTTACTATAAATATTAAATTTATATCTCAAAATATTTCCTACATCATTTCATTTTTTATAATTTTTAAACAACAAATAAATTAAATTAATTATGACACAATAATGATGCAGCGTTTACTTCATTAATAAATTATTTGAGTAAATAAGATTATAAATATTACATTAACATCCAAAACATGTCCAATTATTGTTGGACGATTTTATTTCCACTATGAGTCATCTTATCTTTTACTTTAATGATTTTTGGACCTTCAGAATCTGAATATCAATATATAATAAAATAATAGATTCACACTTTCCTAAAGAGCCCCTCCTCTCCCTTATAAAAAGTGACAACTTCTAACCAATTACTCACACCTCTAAAGCCTTTAGACTCATCCAAAATATGTCCAATTAAGCTCCCTACATCCATCTACACCTCCTATAATCTTTACCTTAAGAGGAAGGCACTTCAAGAAGTCATTTTGGTTCAAACCAAAGGATGTTACCCAAATTAAAGCTAATGGTTTCTCTTAACTTCTTTTCGTTTATTTTACTTCACCAACCCCTAATCTATTTTTATTCCGTTATTTTATAGAAAACACAGTATCCTAAATATACTATGATGTTTTTATGATAAGTATTATTCCTACACTTACACACACCTCCATATAATGGGTGAAGAACATACTGTTTTTGTGGATGGAAAACTAATGCCTCACGAGACGATGATTGTTCGATTATCTCCTACTGCTATCATGGTGGCCATTATGATGAAACTATATATATATATATGATATATATTATTTTTTTATTTTTTATTCTTCTTTATTGACAATTTACATCATACATTTATGGTTTCCATTAAGGGTAAATGTGATAATTTCATCTGAGGAAGTGCGGACTAACGCCCCCTCAAAGTGATATGACTCATTAATGCTAAATGTGGGACGTATAAAGGATGGAGTTAATGATATTATATATGATATTATACAGAAATTATTATATACCTATGTATCATTATGTTTTAATTTCATTAATATAATAAATATAAATGAAAGTAGTGTTCATGCATACGTCCGACTTACCGTCTACATGAACGGTCCATTTCATTTCATACCTCCAAATGTTATGTACTGTTATAAATACAATTATATACTGGATATATATGATATATATGATATATCAATCATGAATATCATTCTGGATATAATGAACTACTGACCATGTGGAGAACATGTAAATATAAGGTGTTCATTTATGACACAAGTACCAATTATCGAAAAAATGAACGTTATTAACTGAAATTATTACATAATGTTTATAACAGGGTAATAAGGTATATCAAAGTAATAATAAACATGAAAAATGTACTTAAAAATATGGAAATAAATTTATTTTATTATTCGAGAGATTAAAAAATGATTGAGTCAAATCGAACACGAGGTAATGGACTTCATCTCAATCTCTTTTCATTGAGGAATAATTTGTTTTATTACATGATATTCTTTTATATGCTGTATAAAAACCCTTGACATTTCAGAGGGAATATTTTTCTACGAACCATTTTACTAAATGACAAAAATGAATGTTTCTTTTAACGTAAGTGGTGAAAACGACCTTTTCCACCGCCACGAGTATTATTTGATCTTTGTCTTCCTCAACAAGCCGTAATGTTTTTAAAAGAAAATAAATAACATATAATCTTTTATGTATTCTGGTATTGAAAATGGTTTTGATAATGGATTTTCTATGTCAATATATTTAAGTGATATATTTTGGTTGAAATTTGGAAATGTTTTCTTTACATTATATTTGTTTTATGACTTATGATTTTATAATGGTAGTTGGAAATTTGATAGGTGGTTACGTGATAAACCAAATGACAGGTGGTGCTGTGAATACTAGGACAGGTGGTTACGTTATAAACTCCAATGCATTGGGAATGGAAGTCGGTCATATGGCTATTCCAATTAGTGATATGTGTGGAATTCGACCATATAGTTATTCCATTTAAGTATGTTTATGTCCCAAATTACCTTTATATGTTATGTGTTCTTTATATGGGAAATATTTTGGTTACATAAGGGTAAGTAGTGTTATTTTATTGATTGAACAGTATTTACTACTTCATAATGGTGAAGAGTATTACTTATATTCATGGTTATCTTATTGTTTTGAAAAACTAACAGTTTTCCTTCTTTGTGTATCCTTTACTTAGTTTTTATGCTCATCCGACATTTTTGAAATGTTTTTCACAGGACATAATGTGGAATAGGGTCAAGGATGGGATCATGGAAAATTCATGCTATCATAAACATTGAAGTAGACATGGAACTTTTTTTCAATAGTTCTTTTTCTGTGAAGAAAATGGAAACTGAGTAGAAGTGTCAACTTTGTATTTTAAATGAAATGTAATAGTCCTGGCATAGTTCTATAAAACTCTATACCTAAAAAGATACTCAATGTGAATTATTCATTTAATTCAATATTATGTAATTTTTTAAGGTCGGGTCCTTATAGTTGGTATCAGATGTTGGTTTAGATAACTTTAGGAGATTAGGGTTTTGTTAAATTAATGTCCCAATAATAATTTATTGTAATGTTGAAATGATATAACATTTACATATTACCATGTTGCTTTCCCTAAGATATTTCTTGGGTTCAGAATGTTTTTCCGTAGAGGAAATAGGGAAGCTATGTTGGGACGACATTACGAGGAAGACAATCATCCATATCAGCATCCTGAGATGGTCAGAATCAGAACTGAACAGTTTGTTGCAGTGATTGAAAAGTTGACTCAAGCTATAAATGGCGGCGGTATCCATGCACGAGATCAGTCAGATCAACCACCGAGGAACATGTTAGTAGTGAATTATTTCATGAGGCAACATCCCCCATAATTCAAAGGATCATCTAACCTTGTGCTAGATAAAGTAAGGATTAAAAAACTCGAGATGACTTTCGATGTTATGGGGTGTTTAAAATGACAAATGGTTTTTCTTATTGTTTTCTGATTTGATGGTGATGCTCATCAGTGGTGGTCGATGGTGAAAAATATTAGGGATTGTGAGAAGATTGATGCTCTTGATTGGGATAAATTCTAAATTATGATTCTTGAGAAATAATTTCCTAAGGTGGTTTTTCTTAGGATGGAAAACATTCCCAGAATTAAGGCAGGAGGATGACTCAGTGGCTGCTTATGAAGCAAAGTTCACTCGACTGGCAAGGTATAAACTAAATTTCATCCGAGATCATGATAATAATATAAATCGATTTTACTTAGGACTACAGCAATGATATCTAAGAGAATTAGACTCTCGTGAGATAAAATGTTATGAAAAACATGTTTGATGTGCGGAGATGGTGGAAATGGAGTTTTTCAATGTTCAGGTGTTCATTGAAAAACAACAGAATAAGAGGTCAAGTTGGTAGGAAAAGGGAAAGAATTCATCAAAGAAGCCTGGAGGTAAGAAAATTAAATTTACAACTTGTGAGAAGTGTGGTAAAAATAATCCTGGAGAATTATTATCAAAGCCTGGAATGTGCTTCCGGTGTGGTATGTTTGGTCATATTGCTCGTAACTATAATAAAGATGATCAAGGAGGTAAAGAAAATCTATCAGTAAGATGTTTTAAGTGTAATGAAATGGGACATTATGAAAATGAGTGTCTAGAATAGAACTCAACTGAGGGAAAGTAGCACAACTACAAGAATAAAGGGGTGGTGAAGTCCAATTCAACTACTTCAGCAGATGATGGGCCATCAAACGAAGTAGTATCAGGTATGGTAATTGTTTTTTTAGATTATGAAAATGTGTTGTTTTATTCAGGGTCTACACACTCTTTCATTTCAGAGAATTTTTCTAATAAATTGGGAATTCCATCTCAAGATATGAATACAAAACTTATGGAAAAAACACTTGGAGGAAATATTGAGACAAAAAGAAATTACAAGAACCTTCCTATCCTTATGTGTGGAATGAATCTACCTGAAAACCTTATTTTTTTGCATCTAGTAGAGTTTTATTTTATTTTGGGCATAGATTGGATGCCTATTTATCGTGCTAAGATTGACTGTAGGGCTAAAGAGGTTTCATTTCAGAAATAATTACTGTTTATGTACAAGAATGAACCCAATATTTTGGAAACATATTAGGAAGCTGCAAAACTAGTAAAAAATGTAAATGAATGTTACCTTGCCCATATTGTTGAATATAAAGAAAGTGTTGAGATTAATGACGTGTTAGTGGTAAATGAGTATATTTATGTTTTTTCTGATGAGTTTCCCGGTATTATATCTAATAGGGAAGTAAAATTTACTGTTGACTTAGTTCCTCATGCTAAGGAAATTTCAAAAACCCCTTATAGAAGGGCTAAAATTGAAATTTTAGAGTTAAAGAAGCAATTTTAGGAGTTATTAAATAAAGGTTTCATTCGACCTAGCTCATAACCATGGTGTTCTCTTGTCTTATTTGTTAAAAATAAATATGATTCGAAGTGACTTTGCATTTATTAAAGAGAATAGAATAACATCACTATTTAGAACAAGTATCATGTGCCTCATATTGATTATTTTTTTTGATCAGCTCCATGGAGATTAGTATTTTTTGAAGATTTATTTGAGGTTAGGGTACCATTACTTGAATGTTGAGAATGCAAGCATTCCCAGGGCTACGTTACATACTAGATATGGACATTATGAATTTTTTGTTATGCCTTTTGGGTTAACCAATGCCCCTATTTTATTCATGGATCTTATTAATAGAATTTTTCCTTACTTCTTGGATAAGATTGTGGTTGGGTTCATTGATGATATTTTGGATTATTCCAAAATTAAAGAGGAATGTGAGATTCATTTAACAGTTGCCTTGAAAACCTTAAAAGAAAAGATATTGTATGGGTAATTCATCAAGGGTGAGTTTTGGTTGCAAAAAATTTCTTTCCTTCATCACATTGTTAAAAAAATGGCATAAATTTTGATCCTGATAGAATAAAAGTTGTTGAAGAATGGCCAAGACCCAGAAATATAACTGAGATCCATAGTTTTCTTAGTTTGGTAGGTTATTACTGAAGGTTTGTTGAGAAATTTTCATGGTTATCTAGTCCAATGACTAAGTTAACTTGAAAAGATGTTTAATTTATTTGGACTAAATAATGTTATGATTGTTTTCTGGAAATGAAAAAGTGATTGGTGAATGATATAGTTTTGGAACTCCCATCCAGAAAGGATGAGTTTGTTATCTACAGTGATGCTTTATTTAAAGGATTGGGTTGTGTCCTAATGCAGAATGATCAGGTAATTTCTTATGCTTCACGTTAGTTGAAACCACATGAGTTCAATTACCCTACACATTATTTCAAATTAGCTGCTATTTTGTTTTCTTTAAAAATATGGAGGCGTCATTTATATGGAGTAAAATGTGATATATATACTTAACACAAATGATTAAAGTATATATTCACTCAGAAAGAATTGAACATGAGACAGAAGAGATGGCTGGAATTAATCAAGGATTATGATTGCATGATCCATTACCATCAGGGAAAATCAAATAAAAACTGGCTGATGGTTTGAGTCAAAAAACTAATGTTTCATTAAGCATGATACGTTTAGAATGAGATCCTTTGGTTTTTGATTTGTGGAACTTTGGCATAGAAGATGTTGGTGTAGGAAATTATTCTGTTTTGTATCAGGAGTGTGTGAGATCATCTCTATTAGACAGACTTAAGAAAGCACAAAAGGAAGACAGTGAGTTGATGAAAAAGGTGGTCTTGGTTCATAAGGGTATATTTCATGAATTTAACATTGATAATGATTTAGTTTTGAGTTTTGGGAAGAGATTATGTGTGCCTTGGGATTCAAACTTTTAGAATGAGTTGTTATGTGAAGTTCATAGTTCTCTATTATCAGTTCATCCTAGTAGTACTATGATGTACATAGATCTTTGGGAGTGTTACTGGTGGGATTGAATGAAAAGAAATATTGTTGATTTTACTGTGAAGTGTTTTACTTGTCAATAGGTTAATACAGAGTGGCAATTACCGAAAGGGATTCTTCAGTCTTTTCTGGTGACAGATTGGTAATGGGAAAATATATTCATGGACATTCTTGTGGGATTACCGAATAAATATCGAGGTAATAATGAAATCTGTGTTATAGTAGATCGATTGACTAAATCTTCTCATTTCCTTCCTATTCGAGATATATTGTATCAAGATTAACTTTCGTGGTAGTATGTTAAATATATAGTTAGGTTGCATGGTGTTCCCCTCTCCATTGTATCTGATCGTGATCCAAGGTTTACTTATAAATTTTGGAAAGTCCTTTAGAAGTCGTTGGGTACTGAATTAAATTTTAGTACAACTTTTCATCCTCAATCATATGGACATTAAAAATGAAAAATTTATACCATGGAGGATATTTTGCATGCTTGTTCACTGGATTACCAAGGAAGTTGTGACCAACATCTTCTTTGGTTGAATTTTATTATAAAAACATTTATCATTCTAGTATACAGATGGATCTATTTGAGGCATTATATGGAAAGCATTGTTGAACTACTGCTTTTTGGGAAGAAGTAGGTGAAATGAAGCTGATGGGATCAGAACTAGTAGAAGAGATGATAGAGAAAGATCATTTGATTCAGAAGTATATGAGAATAGCTCAAAGTAGATAGAAAAGCTATGCGGATAACCGGAAGAAGGATATTTCTTTTGATGTAGGTGATCATGTCATTCTCAAAGTTTTACCATGGAAATGTGTGATTTATTTTGGGATGAAGGGAAGGTTGAGTTCGAGGATTGTTGGACCATATGATGTCCTAGAGAAAGTTAGATTAGCTGCGTACAGATTGGAATTACCTATATGTTTATCCTAGTTAAACAATTTTTTTTCATGTTTCGATGTTGAGAAAGTATATGCCAGATCCATCTAATGTTTTGAGCTCAGAGTTGTTCAGTTGGAAGAGAATATCTCTTATGAAGAACAACCAGTCCATCTTCATGGTCGTAGAGAGAATATTTTGTGGAATAAAGTGATTCACCAGGTAAAGGTTTTGTGGAAAACCCATATGATTGAAGAGTCAATGTGAGAATCTAAAAATTATTTGAGAGATAAATACCCCCACTTATTTTGATAAGTGAATAAAAATTGTGAGGACATAATTTACAAAAGGGGGGAAGGATAAAACATCCCAGGAAAATAAAAAATAAGACATATTTCATATTTATTAATATTTGTGAATTAAATATTAATTTCACTTTTAATGGGTTTCTAGGATCTATAGCGTACCCAATACACCACAATGGGTTTCTTTGAAATCTTACGTTACACACTAATAATATAATATTATTATTTTAAATGGTAGTTAAATATTAGCCATTTTATTGGAAGGAACAAACAAAACATAATCCAATATGATTATTCATGTTTGTTAAATTTATTTACATTTATCCAATAAAAGTTAGTGGCTTAAAATGTGAATGAATCTAATTTTAAGCATAATTTACATTAAAAGGTCGATTTACCTTATTTTAATGGTGAACCCTCCTTAAATTTAGTTTAGGTAACTTTAATACATTCTATTTGACCAAATAAAATCTATCTTAATAATTGGTACTTCAAAATTTACAATGTGTAAATTTTTTGAAATTTTCTGATAAAGTTCATTTTTTAATGAATAGTGAAAAATATTGTATTTTAATTCAAAACTATTTTTTAATCTAATTTATTTATATGGATAGATTATTTTTTTTATTGTTTTTAAAGTATAATTAGAATATATTTTTAACATTTAATCCAATGTTGGTCATTGGAATTAATTTCACCTTGTAAGTGGACAAAACTAAGTGTCAATATTTTGATAGTTATTATTTCTTAAAAACACGCTCTATGTTTTGACAATGGAAATTAATTTATAATTAATTAAGGAAACTTATATATTTTTAATTTTTTAAAATAGACATAATTTTATAATTTGTATTATAAAATATAGCTTAGGCTGAATTTTTTGTATTTTTCTGAAACACATCAATTTTTGATGAACAATGAAAATAATTACTAGTAGTTAAAAAACTGAATTTTTCATTTAAATGAAAATTTACCACTTCTATAAATAGAATTTCGAAAATCCAACTTACATTATTGTTATTATTTAATAAAATTATGTTCAATAAGACGAAAATAATTTTTTGTGGATAGTAACTTTTGAATTTTATTTACCACTGTTAAAGGTAAATAGGGTAATTCAAGGTAAAAAGAATTTTTTAATAATTTATAATTAGCTTAACTCATGTCTTAACTATACTTGATGAGTAATGACCGACCATGGGTATCTATAGGTCTTTTTTGGGACACCGTGGGGCTACTTATGAAAGATAATGACACTTTAGATTAATTAATTTAATGTAAAGGAAAAATTGACATAAACAAAAATCTTTTTGAAAATAAATATTTATATGGTGTAATATGATATATATTTTTTACTATAAATATTAATTGGAAAAAAATATAGACTTCCTACATCATGGTATTTTTTTATAATTTTTAGACAAAAAATAAATTTATTTATTAATGACACAACAATGATATAGTGTTTACCTCATTAATAAATAATTTAAATAAATAAGATTATAAATATTAAAATAACATTAAAAACTTGTAAAATTATTATTGGATCATATTATTGCTACTATGAGTCATCATATATTTTAATTTAATGATTTAGGGACCTTTATAAACCGAATATCACTATATAATACAATAATAGTTTAACACTATCCTAAAGAGCCCCTCCTCTCCCTTATAAAGGCAGACCAATTCTAACTAATTCCTTACACCTCTAAAGCCTTTAGAATCGTCCAAACTCGGGCCAATAAAGCTCCTTAAAACCCTCTCCTATTCCTATATTTCATACATTATGAATAAGGCACTTCAAGATGTACTTTTGGTTCAATCCAAAGGAAGTTACCAAAATTAAATGTAATGGGTTCTCTTAACGTCTTTTATTTTATTTTACATCTACAACCCCTAAACTCTTTTTATTTATTCCTTTTATATGAAAAACTATATCATAAATATACTAATATGTTCTTATTAGAAGTATTCTAACTACACTAACACACACCTTCATCTAGTGGGTGAAGAACAGACTGTTTCTGTGGATGGAAAACTAATGCCTCACGAGACGATGATTGTTCAATTATCTACGACTACCCATCAGGGTGGCCATTATCATTAAATTTTATTTATATACTATATATATTATGTTAATTTTTCTATTTTGATTCTCTATTTTTAATTTAAATAATTCCTTTATGTTTTCCATTATGGGTAAATGCGATAATTGCATTTGAGGAAGTGCGGACAACCGGCCCCTCAAAGTGATATGACTCATTAATGCCATATGTGGGATGTATAAAGGATGAAGTTAATGATATTATATACGATATTATACTAGAATTATAATATACCCATGTATCATTATATTTTAATTTCATTAAAATAATAAAGAGAACTGAATGTAGCGTTCATGCGTATGTACGACTTACTGTCTCCATGAACGGTGCATTTAATTTCATACCTCCAAATGTTATGTATTATTATAAATACAAGTATATACTGGTAATATATTAGATATATGATACCTAAATCATGAATATAAATCTAGATTTAAGGAAATTTTGTCCATGTGGATAACCTGTAAATATAAGGTGTTCATTTATGACTCAAGTAACAAATACCAAAAAAACGAACGTTATTAACTTAAATGATTACATAATGTTTATAACATGGTAATAAGTGATATAAAAGTAATAATAAACTTGTAAAAGGTTCTTAATCAAGTATAAATTAACTTTAGTTTATTATTCATGAGATTAATGAACGATCGATTCATGTCGGGCACGAGGTCAGGGACTTCATCTCAATCCATTTTCATTGAGACATATTTTGTTTTAATACACGACATTATTTTATACGCTGTATAAACACCCTTGATGTTTCAAAGGGAATCTTCTCCAACAAAGCGATTTACTAAATCAAAAAAGAAATTTTTTTTAATGTAAGCGGTGACAACGGCCTCTTCCGCCACCGTGAGTGTTATTTTATCTTTGGATTCTTCAACAAATCGTAATGTTTTTAAAAACAATACCATATACTCTTTTTTGTATTTTGGTATTGAAAATGGCTTTGATAATGGTTTTGTAAAGTAAATATATTTAAGTGATATATTTTGATTGAAATGTGGAAATTTTTTCTTGCCATTATATTTGTTGTATGTATTATGATTTTATAATGGTACTTGGAATTTTCACAGGTGGTTACGTGATAAACCAAATAACGGGTGGTGTCATGAATACTAGGAGATGTGGTTAAATTATAACCTCCAATGAATTGGGTATGGAAGTTGGCCATATGTCTATTCCAATTAGTGATACGTTTGTAAGTCGACCATATGTTTATTCCATTTAATTTTGTTTATGTCCCATGTTACCATTATATGTTATGTGTTCTTTATATGGGTAATATTTTGGTAACAAATTGGTAAGTAGTGATATTTTATTCAATGAAGAGTATTTAATACTTTAAAAAGGTGAAAATTATTGCTTATATTCATGGTTTACTTGTTGTTTTGATAAACAAATAGTTTTCCTTCTTTGTGTATCCCTTACTGAGATTTCTATGCTCATCCCAATTTTTTTAAATGTTTTTCACAGGACATAAGGTGGAATAGGGTCATGGATGGGATCATGGAAAAGTCATGTTGTCTTAAACATGGAACTAGATATGAATTTTTTTTTCAAAAGATCTTTATTTGTGAATAAAATGGAAACTGAGTAGAAGTTTTTAATTCATATTTTAAATGAAATGTAATATTGATGGCCTAATTCTCTAAAACACTAAACCTAAATAGATCCTCAATGTGAATTATTCATTTAATTCAATATTATGTAATGTTTTAAGGTTGTGTCCTTATTCAAAAACCCAGTATTTTAGAATCCACAAGTCCAATTAGCTATAGGTAAGGCCACAAGGATATCATACCCCATATATCTCCTAGTTTTATCCATGTGGCCACCATATTATGAAATTATGTCTCAAAATATTCCATATTGTTTGTATACCCCAACCTTATCTATTGGTCTATCAACATTATCATTTCATGTTTCACATGTTTCCCCTATAAGAAAAACCATGAAACAATGCTCTCCCTCTCAATTAATAATAAAACCATATACTCTAAACGATATTCACCTAAACATAACATGAAGAAAAAAATATAGACCCCACATATTACATATACTATGAGTATCAGAATCTATAAAAGGACATAAACATGTGTGATCAGCATCAAACATGTGTCTCATGGTCCACACAGACAAACATATGATCAAAATGAAACATGGATCAGAGGGAACACATGATCATGATAACGTATCAAGCAAGAATTCATGAAAATGGTATCTATATGGTATGAATCATCATATATTTATACATAAAAACACAATAGTAATATTCATTTGAGAACAAAACCCATTTCATTATTGTGAACTAATCCACACTATATAAAGATCCAATACTCCATCTTAAGGATTGTGTAATTTCAATTATAAGAAGAGATAATGATTAAAGATTAAATACAAAACATCATTAAAAATATTCTCCATCAACCATTGATCCAATACTCATCATAGAGTGGTTAATAGGTCCTGTGATCCTACACTGATGTATCAGACATGCAAGAATTATCAATTAGATCAAGGTGGAGATCCATTGATCTAGAAGAAATATCATCTATATATGAACAATTTCAATTAAATAGTTTGAAATAGGATAATAATATATTGTTATAACATCCAATGATTCCCTGGAATGATCTGGAGATCATGTATTCTAGAGGAGAGGTATGGGATTCATATAAAAATAAAAGATATCTCTTTATGGGGATTCTAATAGCATTAAAAATATAATAAATTGAGGTTTAGTTTAATAATTTGATTAATGTAAAAAATATATGAAAGGATTTACTTAAACACAAATAATCATCCCATTAGTCAGATAGTGCCAAGGAAGAGGCTCACTAATTGTATGTGTCGTACTGTAGGAAACTCTTCTAGCTCCATTGGCAACATTACACACCCCATAGACTAGATGGTGGCCTTGTTCAACCATTAAGAAACCAATTAATGCCTTAGACTACTAGAACATAGTGTTGAGGACCTTTCCACATAATCCAACCATCCACTAAAAAACATGATATGAAGTAACTTGTAAAACTTTATCATGAATTTTAGGGTTTCTTACATTATATAATTAAATTTTTACACCATTCTATAGTATTTTAGTGAAATCATTGTCGACAAATCAAAATTTCCAAGTATATTGATTCAATTATAATAGAATAATAATATGTGAAATTTTTTCCTTAAAAGTTATTTTATTTTAAACAATTTATTATAAAATTAGTTTATAATTTTTGATTTTGAGTTAGAAAATTACTGATTACCATTTATCCAAATGGATGTATTTAAATATTTTTTTAATTAAATATAATGATATATTTTAATTGAAAAAATTATATTACATTTCATTTAAATTATAATTTTTTACCCCCTTTAATACTTTATCACTTCCATCATCATTATCATCATAATAAAGAAACATTATTATTATTGAACCCACATGGTGGTTGCTTTATTTTTTGTAACTGACAAGAAATTAAATGTTAATAATGTTAGTATATATTTATATTAAAAACGTGGATGGATCTTTTAATGCCCCAATATATTTAGATATGTTCCCTATTAAAGGTGTAATTATATATTGATCCATGAGTAATTAATGGGCACTGATGAAACACATTATCACACCCTATCCTATCAATTCATTATTATATAATTTTTTAATTTTTATATCTCTTTTTTCATTATATTCAATTATTTTATGTTGTTTTTGAGTTTTTTGTTACCTAATATTCTATTCTAGAAGTTGTCACACCATGATGGAGGCACCTCATATTTTGTTGAATATATGTGAAATCTATAAATAGATATTTCTCATATGTAAGAGTCATAAACATGACTCTTATAATTGAAACACCTAAAAATGTCTTAATATCGTTGAAAGTCAAATAAAGGGAAGAGTCATCCCTTGATGAGTTGAGGTGAAACTGTATCAATGACTCTTATATATCAGGTACCCTTATATTAAATTATAAATTTCATGAGGATAGAATGGAAACACCATAAATGGTGATCATCATTTCATGGTAATTATTCGTACAAATTGGATTCACATATGTAAGGTTCATCTTTTGTCGTCATTTTAGACTTTTAAAATATGTATCTTACCATGGGAGAAACCACATCAGAATCTATGATTCCACATCGTTACAACACCATATGCAACGATAGTAGGGTGAATCCTGGTTTAAAGATAGATTGGGTTTTTTATAATGGTATATAGTAGGTGAATCCCCACTAAGAGGATTGTCAAGAAAGGAACTTCACATTATGATGGAGAACAATCATGTCATAGTGGTTTTAAGACCAGATGCCCAATAATTATGGGAAAAATAAGTCATGTTATGTCCAAAATGGTCACATCTAGATTTATATCATGGATGTTTTGTAATAAAATTAAATTTCAACAAATATTTTTTGTATTAGTGGATGATAATATTTGGTGATTTTTTTATTTCCATTAATGCACCACTATGTTATCACCCATATTAATGTATTCTCTTTCAAAGAGTGTTACCTATCATTTATTATATTTTTTAGGGTTTTATAAATTAAATAATAGCATATTTATATTTAAAAATTACTCTTAAATTATTTAAAATTTTCTATTAATTATTTTACTCTTATTATAGTCATGGATTTTTACACCAAAGTTTTGGGTTTATTAGTATTTATCGATTTCCTTCATCTATGTTCATATAGGATATTATGTTTTTATAGAAGGAACTATGTTATTTCATTGTAGGTATCTCCATGAGTTGATCATGAAATATAAAAACATTCTTTCATAATCATTATTATTCCATTTTTTCATAATTTTAAATGTTATAAAAAGAGAATATTTTGATTTCTTGTCAAATGATTAGAAAATACCTTTCAGTATCACATTCATCAAAGGGTTTTCATGATTTTATTAATTTTAAAAATTTCCTTATTAGTCTATGTAATTCATGTAAATAATTTATTTCATTATATGAATATTTAAATTATATTTTATTATTAAATGGTTGTGTTTTTGTAAAATGGATTTTCAGTATAAAAATATGTGTTTTTAAAACAATTTCCAAAACAATGGGCCTATTAGCTCCATTAAAAAATTTCAATTTTGTTATATTAATTATTTATGTTATATTTAATGTGTTTTAATTTTGTTTTTAATGATCAAATTAGATAATAAATTCCTAAAGAGTGTTTCAAAGAATTATTTGACAATTTACAATAAGGTATTGGTGATGTAAATTGACTCATTATGTGTTCCCCAGTTGTTCTTGTTGAAAACTGAATGTGAAAAAAATGATATGATTTGCGGAGTTGTTTCACATATGTTTATTATATGTTATTCTAAGAAAATGGTATTTCTTCACAAAACAGGGTTCAGTGGGGACAGTTTCTTCTATATATTTTCATTTTTATAAATATATGTTATAAGATATATGTTGATTTTCAAACACCATTTCATTTAATGAGAAACCATAGGTTTAGAATTGTAAAATATATTTATGACTACTGCACTAATTTTCAAAATGAACTTACTAGTTACCCTAGTTGAGTTATATATTTCACTAAGGAGATATTTCCTCTTTCTCTATCCATATTTGGGTAAAACCATGTTTCAGGTAGTGAATCACATTTGGTTCCAGTTATATTTATTATTTATTATGGTGCTCAATTTTTTCTCCATGGATTCTACATGTTCCCATGATTACTGATTCATGATGATATTATATTATTGTAAATACTATATATATATCATAGATTTATTATTATTATAATTTTATTATCCCATATATATATTTTTATAATTATAATAATTGTGATTAACTATAAATAAATAAATTTTTTAATGTATTTATTTACTTTTCAGTTCATTATTTAAAACAATATGGGTTAAAAAAATACTAGACTTCTACACTATTTTCCAAATACATGGTTATATTTAAGTTAAAGATTTAAAATGTTTTATCATAAAAAATTATTATATTTATCTTAAAAATTAATGGACTATTTTGATTCTGAAATTCGTAATCCCCATATATTAGTAAAAATATTTTAAATTAAGAAAATAATTTATCAGTTTTGTAATGATCCATCTTTTTGTGATGTAACACATTATTTTTAAGTATAAAATATTTTCCAATCCTTGAAAATTGTACCAAGGGCCTAGAGAATACATAGAGAGGATCTAGGGATTGCTCAGTAGCTGGAGATCTAACTTATGGAGGAAAAACTAGGCCATATAGTTACTAGAAACTATGAATCTCAGTCCACATAGTTTGACAAACCATTTGTGGTGCTATAGGTCTCTATAAAAGGGAGTGCATGAGTTTTACATGGTTTTCTCAACCATCCATTGAAGCTTATCTATGGTGTGCTCCCTATGAGGAGAGTGATTCATGGGTAAGACATGGTTGGAAGAAAATTATCTAATAACTATGTGGGATACTGTCCATGGAAGGTTGTTTCCACAGGGTTAGGGAATGTTTTTCTAACCTTGTGGAATAAGAATTTACGTCATAATTTTTATGGTGATATTACATTTTACATCGATTATTTTAAAGGAATCATGCCACTATATTTTCCTCTAGGTAACAGAACATACCCTTCCCCCTCTCATGTTGGAACCTCTCCCTTTACTATTCATCATCATTAAAACTGTCTCCATATACGAACTAGGCTTTATTAATTGTTAGATGCATTGGACAAGTAATAATAAGTGATATTATCCTCTTCCTTTATTTCTTAAATTATATCAATATATTTTATTCTATTTAGGTTAGAGATGATGATTCCATAATTTAAGGAATTTTTTCGTTTATCCATTTTATCTCATTCAACTTCAAATATGTTGTAAATGTCGGACATAGACTCATCCACAGGCCCTAAGCGGGTATTTGAGTAATTATCCCTAATCATTTATATGTTTTATTATTTTTCTATTGTTCCACATACCAAATACTTCCATTTAACAATTAAATTAGGATTTCCCTTTTAAAATAATTTAAACTATGATGTAAGACCCTTTTAAGATTATTAATGAATGTTTAACTTCTTGATCTTTATCCCTTTGGGTGTGTTGAATTAATTTCACTATTTAATAGATATTTATATTATTCCAAAAACCTGCTATGTTTTTTCCATTGACATTAAATTTTTATTTCCTTGATTTTTATATTTAATGTCTTATCTTGAAGGGAATGGAAATGAGTTGTGAGAACATGTCAATTGTTATAATTAAATAATTTTATATATAACTTATAGAACCTATTAATAATGTATTTAAATTAATTATATTTTATTAAATTGAAATAAAAATGATTATTATGATTAGGGAACGGATAATGGTCATTGAAAAACTTTGAAGGGACTTTTCTATCATGGATTTTCATTGTCTATTAAATTCGGTGATAGGTAGATTATTTCACACAATTTACATAGACAATGTGAATGAAGTTCCATGTTCCCTTGAATTGGGTGTTAGTAATGATGAATTATCCCACTATAATGAGTGATGGGAATGAAATCTCACATTCCCATGAGATTCAATGGTAATACTTTTATTGGAGTGTATATCACATTAGACTGTGCATGGATACTGGAGTTATGCCTTGTGTCCATCAATATCCATGTATCTTTGTATATTCCAAGATATGTATACAAAAATAATTGTATATATAAAAATAGAAATATTATTTATAATTGATAATAAATGTGTATACATGGTAACCCATGTTTAAATTATTTCCTTCCTATGACAATTTATGTAGGTTCTCCTTGGTTTCCCTTAATAACCTAAGCTATCTTGTATTATGTTTCCCATATATTTTATTATCTATTATAAACTCACACTACAATGATATATACACACAGATTTGCTTATTCTAGTCACTTTTTGTGGGGGCATATAGAATTTATTCTTAGAACCTGTTCAGGCCTCTGATTGGTACCCAAATAGACATTATAGATGATTTCATGGACATGGGAATGACCCCAGTCTTGAAATCTTCATCTAGTTTATTTATATCATAAGATAATGGGAGTACAAGACTCATCATATTGCTATGATTCTATTAGATATATATTTATATATTTTTAATTTTCTATAGTATCTTGTATATGTAAGTACTTTATGACTGATTTATTTCAAAATTTCTACATTAGTATGACATGACATCATTTTTTCAGGACTCACAACATGGATTTATTTTTATTTGTGATTTATTTATGTTTATATTCAACTATTGAGTGTATTTATGATTTTTCGTTTTCTGTTAGTTTTTTCACATGTATTCAATTACTACTTTTATATTGTTACTAATAATCAACTATAATTAAAATTGGTAACATTATCCTCATCATTAAACCACAGAGCATCACTACTATTCAAAATATTCTATCATAATAGGAGGCACGGTTGAGTTCACATGACCCATTAGCTCAGGGCACCATTTAGTGACTCTTGGTTTGAGAAGTTACAATGTGGTATTAGAGGTACTTTTTATTTTTTTCTGACAATTTGGGTGTTGGATAAGAGACTAGAAATGATTCATAATATGGACATGGTCCTGTTCTAGGTAGTATCTTTCCTATCTTCATGGGAAACCCAAATTACCTAGTATGGGTTATTTTTGTTGGTTTTATCTTATTACAGTTAAGCTGATTTCAGTATTTGGTGAAACGTATGTTTTATGGTGTTAAACAAAATTTATATTATTATTTTTATTACAATATATTTATTTTTCCCATATCCCATAATAGAATAAATGTAGTGTCTCATGCATCATCATAATAACTTTAAGACATATATTCCAGGAATTGTTCAATAATACATATACTTGTTGTGTGTATTTCTTGTAAAACATTTGAGTGTTGTATGTAAATTTTTTAATATATATTGAAATTTGAAAATGTTTCATGTAGGGGTAAAATTATTTAATTAATTACATTTTATGTATCAATATAAATAGTATTCTCTCATTTAGAATGATTATGACCCCATAATTAACCAATTATAGTCCGATTGAATAATGAAACCCTAATTTCATCGGAAAAACATTAGTTGATCAGAATTATTTAATGTTAATGTAAACTTATAAAGACATTACATATATAAATTTGTAATTGGAATTCATTTAATAATGTAAATTTATATGACCTGTTACATCTGGATTTCATATGTAAGTTTCAACTAAAAATTACATAATCTATCAATTATAATATATATGGAGTATGAATTTTATAAATTAGGGAATTTTATTTTTGAAACATTACCATGATATATGTATATATATAAATTGTGTATGAACATAAAAGTGAATAAACATTTAAATTAAATGGCTACAGCTAAATGGGGTTTCCAATTTCAAATTAAATTGGAGATCCATCTCTAACATGGAATTAATGCTTCATATTCTTATACCATATCCATGTGACATGATACCTAAAACCAAACCATCATTAAAACTTTTTATTTAGGAGAATATTTTCTAATTATTATGGCTTTATATGGTCTCCCAATTTCACCTAGACATGGACACAGAAGCATGAAGAGGTGTGTTTATTAACAAATAAGAATCCATCTACCCATCCAAATCATATATCCACAATATTTTAGACAATGGAATTATCTTATGAGGAATTAATTTGTAATTTTATTATCATTCCTCCATAAAAGTAATTAGGCTATATTCCTAGAGGGAAGTGATGAACAAACTCTGGACGTGGTGGTCCGTGAGTCACAAGTATTGCCTCCAATAGTTCAACCTTTGGAACCACCTATTATTCGTGAATAGGACACTAAAACCAATTATCAATAGGGTTCCCTTTATATGTTGTAGACTATTCTTGCGGAAACTCATCCTACACTGACTATTGAAAATTTGATTCCAATGTTCCATTAATACCACCCACTGTATTTTTGGGTGACAGTGGCCCTTTAGATTTTGAGTCATGGATAGAGGTCATCCATTCTATATTCAAGCACATGGATATGCCTAAAAAGGACATGATAACACTCACTACATATATGTTTATATGATAACCCATGATATGATGGGATTCCATTACCCAAGATTCCAACCTCTAGATGTGATCAATATGTCATGAAGACATTATTTTATGATTACTTCTTCCCATATAAACTAAGGGTTAACAGATTTTGGGAGTTAAAGAAAATGTTGTATGGAGTTATGTTTGTGATGGATTATTCTACCCATTAACAAATATTCAATTATATTCACTGACTCTAGTAGTGGATGATCATTTGATAATGGGGATATTTAAGGATGGGGTGTAATACTTTATCAGATCTAATGTTAATATTTCTCACTTTGCCAATATTTTTATGTTAGTTAAGCATTCCCAAATTACAATGTATTGTTTGTGTGATGTTAGTGGTGGGATAAAGAGAGGTTTGTCACACAAACCATGATGTAGTTATTATAGAAGAAGGAAGTTTCTAATTGAGGATTCTTACAAGGGACATGGTATCTAGATAGTCGATAATGATAGTTTATTTATATGTAACCTATTTAGGAAATTTGGATAGAATTAGCCCCAGTGTATAAAAAATATAGTTGAGAGTTGAGGTTGTGGTGGGATTGTTCATATTTAGTACTTCTGCTAAACATTTATACATATTCCTATTGAGAGAGCATCTATACTAACCCCATGTTCTTGAGCAATTCTAGTTGTATCTCTCTAGAGAGTTAGTTAGATTAGTAGTGGATTCTCAAATAGAGGAAGTGGCTAAGGCAGGAAAAAACTAGTACAAGGATTTAATGATCTATTTGAGAGGGAAATCTCAGGGTATTCATGTTTTAACATAGGTATATATTATGGACTAGTTTCACGCAGTTCGATATATGCCATAGGAGAAGAGCACTATTCCTTTTACAGTTTGAGGTACTTTTTCGGTAACCACTACACCGGTTGTTCCTTTATTTAATTTATTTGAATCAAATTATTTTTTATATTAATAAATTATAAAGAGTCAATCCCTCAATATGTATTACATAAAATCTAGTATGACACTCGATACCCAACTGTTTATCCAATCATATAGTATTTACTGATATATGGAATAAACCCTTGAGATAGGGGGTTGTCTAATCTGGTGGAATCTTCTCATCCTCGACATGTAATGTTTTATTTTGTTATTTGGATGGACCTTTTTGTTTCCTATCAAGCCCATTTTTTATTACGATCAAAGGGTGTCTTTTATATGAAAAGAGGGTAGTAGACATGTTTACTAGGGATAATGGGGAATCAATTTTATAAGAGATGGACCTGAGCATCAGCCATTGGCATGAATGAACACTAATACCACTATAATATTTGTGGATGATTGTGGAATGAAAACAGCTAAATCATCTCCAATTCTAGAATATTTTTGGGTTTTATTCCATGTTTCTATTTTGTTATACATTTAATGAGAGAGGTAGAATTCACTATTGAGATAGTGATGGGTGAAGCACCGATGTCCATTCCTCCTTATATAATTTCATATTCTATGTCTTTAATGCTCATGGAGCAGTTGGATGACCTATGAAATAATGATTTTATAACAAATAATACATATCCATGTAGTTTAATTATCCTTTTTTATATGAAGGAGGGAAATACAATTAGTCGTGGCATTGATTACTGATATCTGAACCAACTCAGTATTAAGAATATTTATCAACTTCCTCTAATATAATACCTCATTAATGGGATCTAAGGGGATATGGTGTTTTAAAATAAAATTTTGAGGCCAGGAAACCATCATGTGCATGTGAGACCTTTATACATACCACATATTACCTTTTGAAGTTGTTCTATCATTTATGAGTTCTTACTAATGTCATTTTATCTCACGAATGTTCTAGATATTCTCATGGACATGATAAATCATGTCTTCCACCCATATTTATATTCATCCATGATAGAGTTTGTGTAACATATCTCGATGAATTCTGAGAATCGACACATTAATTCCCAGTATCTTGATATCAGGTTGAATATCCTTAGATAGAAACACCCTTATGCTTAGTTCACCCAATGCTACTTTGGGATTGATGAAGTCCACTTACCATATTACAGAAATGTGTATCAATCTATTTGAGGAAGGTAAGGGTTGTACACTACTAAGAGAATCCCATGAATATCCTTGGTATATATTACTTATTGGGGATAAAAAGGTATTACATACACTACATCCATGTTTTCTCATCCCAAGAAGCACCTATAAAATTCCAAAATAATATGGGTGTGGAATTTATAGGATCATAATATTGTAAAAAAAAGACTTATATGAATTAAAATGCTTGTTGACTGTAGTGTTGATCCAGATAATATTGGAGCTAAGAAGGTCTTTAAATTTTAATGGTTCGCATCAGGAATCAAGCTAGGAATTGTTCTAATATTAGATGAGATATTTCTAAAATCTGAGTCTCATTAGTTAAGACCACATGTTATTAATTACACATAGAATGACCATGATCTGGAAGTTTTGATAAATTTTTTTCAATGTTGGAAACATAAATTACCAGGAGTGTGATTTTTGGTTGTCACTTTCTAGAATAGCCTCAAGTATATCATTACACAGTTTGAATTAAATATAAAGCATCAAAAAATGTTTCAATACCTATAGTAAATTTATTATATTGATTTACTATATTAATGATAAAGATTATTTAGTAATTGATTCTCTAAGATGGAAGACTCAGACATAGGGGACTCAAGAGGATAGTAAGGAGTGGTAGCTTTTGGAAATATTTTTGGAGATTTTTTTAGGTTTATGAGAATCCTAGGTGGAATGTCCCCAATGCTTTAGGAGTGAAGTTGACCCATCTATGATGGGTAAATCTAATGAAACATTTATTTCATGATAGAATAGGCCCGACTGATAGTTTTTCATATGAGGATTCATCACATATTTTTCTTGTGGATGGGGATGATACTATAATCATTTATAGGAATTTATGGGTTCCATTAAAAATAAAAGAGGAATTGATGTAGGATTAGTGTTCTTATTTACGGGAAATACATCAGGGTCACTAAAATATATTTATACTTATACCACCAGTATTAGGGTCCCATTATGAAATGGGTGATATTTGGTTTTATTACATGTTGTTCCACCTGTCATGAAGTGAAGGAAGTTCATCTGTGAATGATAGGGATTTTACATCTATTGATCATTCATCAATTGGAATTGGATGATGTCACCAATATTTCATGATATTTCTTACATGATAAACTTGAGTAAATTATATGTTATGGGTTTTCATTGATCAGTTTATTTAGGTTACCAATTTCCTTCTTATTAGTGAGACCTTCCTAGCAGTAGATCTTGGGAGGATATACATCCGAGAGGTCACAAATCATTATGGATCAACACGTTCTATCATTTCAATCAATAACTCTAGTTTAACATTATAGTTTTTTCATGGGTTGTAGAAAGCCTTGGGTACAATGATGCTTCTGAATATGGAATATCACGGTCAAACAAATTGATATATATAGTGTATAGGATTCAGGTATTATGAGTCATGGTTTATATAGGTGTCCTTATCATCAGGGTTTCATTAGAGAAATATATAACCCTAGTAGATATATCTAATAATATTAAATTTCATGTTACCATTCAGATGGATCCTTACAATTCCTTAAATGGTAGGACATTCCATTATGCTATGTTCTTTTTATTTATATTTTAGGAAGCACAGATTAGACCACATATCATCTAAGAAACATAAGAGAGTGTTCAAATAATCAAGATTCACATTATAGATACTCAGTTTATCTAGTAATCATATACCAATCACCATTTATGGCCTCTTGAGTTTGGGTTTGGGTCTGTGATTTCTTCCATGTGTTTCCCAAAATGGAATAGTGATGGATTATGAGGTTGAGAAAGCATGCACCTAGATTCTCCATAGCTTTTGAGATCTTCTAGTGAACCAGATCGGTGGATTACTAGATAGCCTTTCCGGATATGTACTAGTTTATGAATGATGTTTTCACATCTATCAGAATCATCAGTATTATAATGATATAATGAATCTTTACCTATTATGGATGTTGATTTAGAAATGTATTATTATTTTATGGAGTTTCTAGTGAACTTTAAAGATCAAAATTTGAAGGCTCTATGAAGAAAATCAATTCCTAGTCTGTGGGTGTTATGGAGTCACATCCAAGTACATGATGAAACTTGGGAGATATATATTAATGTATGTTTCATATAGATGGATATTTTCACTAATGATCCTATGATAATTGTCATACAAGAAACATGGGGATGATTTACTTAAAGGATGATATGTTAAATATCTAGATTTAATGAAGTTAAGAATAATTCTTATCTAATTTATATCTTTTATTTTGTCCAAGAAATTGTTTTCTTTGGAAAAATTATGTACTAGGGATAATAAGTTTCTTCTTCGTAGCCTATATCTCATAATTATATAGGAAGAAACTTGGTTACATACTTTGTAGAAACTATGTAAACTAGTATACATGGTCAGACAAACCATACATGGGGTTGTATGTTTCCACAGAGGGGTGTACACATGTTTTTATGACTGGTATAACCATCAGCTGCATCCCAGGTAGTGTGTATTCCACAGGATGAGGGGGATACATTGGAAGATCATTGTTTGACAACCATGCTCCACCGACTATGGGTTCCATTATTATAAAAATATATATGATTCTTGAAAGAAATTTTTTTTGGACAACCATGCAATAAACCATGTGCATCTTTAATTATTTGGTGATTTTACCATTTTCCCATTACTACATTAATAGTTCACACCCCTCATTCATTTCATTGAGTAGATTGAACATCTCTCTATCCCTCTCATATTAGAAGCAATCTCTTCTATATTTAATGGTATTTGAATACATATCCACTTCTTGAATTTGTTTCTTTCACCATCAGATTAATTTAACAGCTAACAACAAGATTTATAATATGCTTGCTTCCATTCTTAGTTATACTCACTATCTTTGGAGGTTTTTGGGTTGGAGTTGATACTCTCTATTTTAAGTTCAATTTTCTACTTTTCAATTTTCACCCATTAAACATAAAATATGATGCCAGTTTCAAGAATGAAGTCAAACATGAGACATAGTTATATGGTCTAGAAATATTCAATGAATGTTTCTATGTTTCAATAATATTCATTTTTATGACACATGTCATTCATTTCCACATGATGCCTCAAATATGTATTTTTCCTTTCTATATAATTGGATCCATGATGAAATACATCCAAAGACCAATTTTATTTTGTTCTTGGATGTTTATCACATTAAACACAACTACTTTGGGTGTGTTGGATTAAATTCCCTCCTTAATATAAATTTTTAATAGGCCAACGGCTTCCTATGTGGTTTTTCATGACATTAAATTTGAATTTACATTATTACAAGATTAAATGGATTAATTTAAATTAAATGGAAATGAGTGGTGATAACACATTAATTGTTATAGATAAATAATGATTTATAATACTTGGGGAAACAACTGATAATTGGTTTAATTAATTAATGTGACTTAAATGGAAATAAAATTTGATTATTATGATTATTCCATGAATTCTGGTCATTATAAAATGGTTAAAGGAATTTTTGAGAATGGAATTTCACATTCCCTTGTATTGGGTGATGGGAATGGAATATAAAACTATTTACTTGGATGATGGGAATGATGTTTCATCTTCTCTATTATTTGGTGTTTGGAATTAAATCTCAACCCAAAATCTTGAGTGATGATCATGACAACTCATATCCCCATGAAATTGATGGTATGTTCCCTTGTTGGAGCCTATAGATTATTAGCCATTACATAAATGCTTGATTTATATCCTATGTCCAACTAATACCTAGTATCTATGTATATTCATATATTTATTTTTATTCATATATATTGTATATAAATATGTCTATATATAATGTAACGTTTCTTATAAATGTACTGACATGGTATCTAGATCAGAGTTATTCTAGCATGTGATGAATCCTGTAGAGTCTAGATGGTGTCCCAAATATACCTAAGGAAATTTGTATTTAGTTTCTAGAATCATTAAATTACTATTATACATATAAAATTATATACTATATACACACTAATAGAATAATTAAAGACATTATTAGTTATATCCTATAGGGTTTATTCTCACCCACTGGTTATATTGTTGATTGGAACATAGAAAGACCCAATGCATGCTAGCGAGGAGAAGGTATAGTGAATGGACATGGATGATTGATGTGATTTTCCTATACCATGGGTGAATATAAATAGTGTGTCGAATTTATGATCATAATGCTAGTTGATATAACTTTTTGTATTTGTATTTTTGTGTAGCATGTTGTACATGCATATACTCTATATCCCATATACTTTCCATCTTTGACACCATCATAAAATAAGATCATTTTGTATATGGCTCATCTTATACATTTATAATTATTAATAATTGTTATATGTTTAAATTTTTCTACTATGTATTATAATAGTTTTTCCTTTTATATCAGTAATGTCATGTTTCTATTATTTTTGTTTATTTATTATAACAATTATGATACTTTGATAACAACACGGCATAGTCTCCCCACCATACCACCACATACCCTGACTGTTAGTCAGTAGCCACTGACGAATGGGGAGGCATGCTTGATATCATGTAACCCACCAGAACAGGGGCCCATTTCGTGTCTCCCATTTTGGTACATTAATTTTTTTAATTCAAATTGATATCTTACATTCGTAGTTTTATTTAATATAATCATGAAAAGGAAAAAAATTAAATATTATGCATGGGGTGTGGTGGGGATACTTAAAGGTATTTTCCATACCTATCACATTAAAATTTGATCATAAGACCTTCTCTGATGTAGGTAAAAATAATTGGGTTCTAATTGGGTCATGGTGAATATTCCAAGAAAAAGAGTATTTTTTTAGGACACATGGTCATGGCCACTATGTTTTTGATTTTTTTGATATGTAGTTCTTCTATTGTGTTATAAATTATTAACACTTTTAGCCTAATGTTAATTTTCATTTTGTATTAGGGAAATACTAAAATTTTAGTTTTATTGATATTGGGACTTATTTAATGTTATTTTAATATTTCACCTTGTATTTATGTGTTATGTTTACTTTTTTAGGTGTTGTATGGTTGAACATATATTTAGAAATAGTTATTTATTATGTTTTTTATTACCTAACTTGTGTAATTTTCATGATGATCCTTAGGATAAGAGTCATGATGTTCTCTAAAGATAACACTTGTGTTAAATGGTAATAAATATTCCTTACACATAAGATTTAAAACTATGTAAGATGGCTCAACACATTTACATATATTTTTAGAATATAAACATACATCTCAAAAATGACTGCTCAATCCGATAACCCAAGAGTTTAGTATATTTAGAGATCAATGACATATAAATATAATATATCATATTTTTGAAAATTTCACCATAAACACGCCATAGTAGACATAATTTTAGAAATTTTATATGTTATATACATATTTATAAAAAAGGAATGGAAAACATACAAGACTATTTATAAAAGATGCATAGTAAGGTGAAAATATATTAAAAAATAATCAAGGTTTAAATCATAATATTATGATAAAACATCTTCATAGTATAAATATATTATATAGAAGAAAATGGACATTTTATATTTTACAATATGCCTTCATAAAATGACATATAGACACAGATGAAGAAATATTTACCATGGTATAATAATTTTAGACAGTTAACATGATCTAATGATCCAAATTAAACGTATATGACAGAAATTTTTTTCATGTCATCGACAGATAAATAACATGGAATTGTGGTACAAAAATAATCATATGTAATCATTCTATTTTGATTAAACCCATATTTACCACATGTTTTGTTGTGGCCAAACCCGTGATGTCAACATATTCTGTTTTCAAAATACCCATGATTCCAACTATTTAGGTTTTGATCTTCCCCATTATGTATGTGGTTTATTATATCTTAATATATACATACCTAACCAATGCATTGGAATGAGTTATAAGAATTCAAAATTCAAAATCCATACACATGTGTTATATAATAAATCAATCATTGATCATATAATGAAAAAAAATTGAATGAAAATGGGTTTCATATCATTTTCATTTGGTAACATATTCAATGATATAAAAAATTCTTTTTCTAATAAAAAATAACAAAAATAAAAATTGTGAATTTCATAACTATAATTTATGTTTATTCATAAATAATTATTCTGTATAAGTTATATTTATGATATATAGAATATAATTTAATTGAAATGTAAAAGGGTATTTATAAAACATATCTTAACAATTTTAAAAAGGGAAACATCTATGTTGTACGTTAAAAAATATAATTATTGGGAAATAAGAAGGAATACATTTTCAAAAATTATTTTGAAATAATTTCCAATAATGGATCTTTGAAATGGCATAACATTTATCTAATTTTTTTAATTTATTATAAATGTATGTAAAGGAATTGAAAAAAGTCATATTCTAAAAAATAAATAATTAAATCTAAAATCATAAAATTTATTAATATATTTCAATCATATAAATTTTAATTAGATTGAAAAAGGTTAAATGAAACAATATATATCAATATTTCAAAATAATAATGTATAATATTTTTGGAAGGAACAATTATTGATATAGTGTGAAAATAATCATTAACAAAATGGGGATTATTTTAAATTAGTGTATAATTTGATGAGAATTAAATTAATTAGGATAGAGTAATGGAATTAAAATGTTTTAATTTTAATTAAATTAAATAGGAATTATCATAAACTAAAATATTTTGGGGGATGAAACTAAACATATAAGAAATAATTTCTATGATAATAATTATAATTCAATGAATATATGATTTAGTTAAAAATACCTTACAACACTTGCCAACCCACAATTGATTGATAGAGAAAGAGAGAAAAAAAAAGATGAATTTTTATATTCATTTAATTTAATGAAATTACGTTTAAAATACCTTGTAATGTATATATATAATATAATATAATACCAGTGGTTTATTATACATATGTCTCAAGTAATTAAATTTAAGGCAAGAAACAACTATGGATTTTGAATATTTGTAATTGAATTATCTTGAATGGGAGAACATGAAATGGGAATTTAAATTTAATAAATATAATTATAATTATAATAATATAATTTTTCAAAGTGTTTCTCAATTACCACTTACTATAAATGCTTTTTATGATACAAATCAGGTCTCAAAGAGGGAAATATATACATAAGAATACATTAAAGGTTTTGTAAATATTTAATGAAAATAAGATGAAGATATCATTATTTAAAATGACATGTAAATTTCTTAAACTAATTTTTACTTTTGGGAATATAATCCATTGGGGTTGTATGTAAAACACATAAAATAATATTAATTACATATTATGAAAACATGCCTCAGTGATATAAAATTTAGATGAAACCCCTATCATAACACCTTACTTCCATTAAAGTGATTTAAAATATTTATAATAAAAATATCCATCTTATTATCATATTTCAGAAATAGATATCTATATATTACTCTATATATTATTTAATTATATTAATTATTTACAAATTTATTATTTATATATTTTTTATTTTCATCAATGAATGTTTATACTTTTAGTTTTTTCTTGGGTACATTAAATTGTATTACCTATTTTATGATATCGAGTTCATAATTACTATATTATCTTTAAAATTAGAATATTTTATTTATAGTTATTTATAAACATTTACTTTCAATCAAATAGATTTTTAGTCAAGATTTATGAATATAAATTGAGAGAGAATGTTTTATTGTTATTTTTTGATGAACACAAAATTGTATATTAATAACAGGTTAAATATGAATATGTCATTTGGGAAAAATAAATCATGTTATTAACATGAAATTACTTTATTTTATTAATTATTATAATTATATTCATTGGGAATTTCTAAAAAATGAAATACATCATCACATGGTTGTGGTAGACCCCACATACACTAGGATTCATTTTTTCTAATAAATGACATAATGTAATAGAATGGATTATATTTTTTTAACCATAATATTGTTATATGTATAATATTTATTAATTAATTAATTTTTATACCCTTCAATGTATGGTGGGGATGAAAAATGAAATTCATCATTCATGGAGAGTGTAGTCTATAAGCATATATGTATGATGTTTTTGATTTTTAAATTAGTAGTGGGAAAGGATGATAATGATTTCCTCTAATACACACTAGAACTACACACAAATAATATGGTGTTGAAAAAACATAATATACATACTTGAATTGATTTCAATATAATAAAATGTCATTAAAATCATTAATTATAATATCATTAATTATTATTAATTTATTTACATTCTAATGAATATTTATTATTTGATATTGAGAGGTTTATGAAAAACCAAAAACTAATAAAACCCATTGAATTAACATGTAATACAAATTTTATGATTATACCACGAAATTGTTTTTTATAAATAATTATTTATGTCCACAAACAAAATTCTCATCAAATTAAAACTATCTATGAATTTCATACATAACACACACCATCATTATGGAAATGGAAACATTGGAAGGGTGACCTGAAAAGCATGTTAAGAATTATCATAAGTTAGTATCTATCAATGTGTAATTATGGAATCAATAAATATGGAAGTAATAAATGAGAAACCAATAATTCCATATAAATGATCACATTAGTTTAAAATTAATCAATGGATGATATAGAAGTATAAATAATGACATGGGAAATAATAACTTATTTCATGGTTATAGAAATCATAATATAGTTCACCTTAATCTTATCGTTAGCGCCTCAATCCTAGACATCATAATAAAACTATAAAGGCTATATTTTAGTAAACCATAACATTTCTATCAAGGAGACATTCTAAGACTTCATGATCTTATAGAGAATAAATCCTTTCTAGGATATCATAGTACTTCCATCAATTCCAAATTTCAAATAAATATGAATGAATGACAAAGAATGCACCAAATTACCAATAAACATGTTTCCTACCAAACCATAAGATGAATTAGGGGCTTATATTACTTTAGGAATAAAATATCACTTTATTAACAGTGATACATTCACCGTATGAAATAAATGATTAACTATACAATACATGATCATATATTATTAAAAATTAATAAACATCTACATTCTAATAACATGCATACGATTTTTCAATAATATTCTTAGACAAGATGTTGAATAACATTATCATAATATCTCTAGATAATAAATTGATAGTATTAATTATAAAATATATAGGGAAATTCGTTGAAAAAAAATAAATACAAGACATAAATTTTTTATTTTTTGTGAGATTTTATACTAAACTATAAAAACATCCTTTAAGAAATATGTTTTAAAATTTTATTTAAAAGATGATGTTATGGGACAAATTAAAATATAATTTTCACAATTTTATATTGAAATCATTTTTAAAACACCAAATTAAAATAAACACATATTGTGGTTTATTTAAAGAGTAATAATGCTTTTAAACAAGAAATGTGTAGTGGGAGGTAAAATATATTTCCATGAAATTAAGAATTTTTTTTAATATTTTAAAATAACATTATTGGAACTCACATTGGATAAAAAAGGAATAAAACATTTTTTCAATGGATATAATGATATAAATTAATATTAAAATTTATTACAATTATTTTTAAATAAAAAAAATTAAGAAGAATTTATTTATTTAAAGAATATAAACATGCATGAAAAATAGCCACTTAATTGGATGTAAATTATTCTAAACAATGTTATACTTTTATGAGAATGAAATTCCTAAAAAATAATTTTGAATTAAAATACTCATTTTAAAAAAATATATAAGTGCTTATATTATGTCAATAAGAAATTAAATAATGTAGGGGACCTGGAAGAATTGTTTTCATGGGGAAACCTTATAACTCAATGAAATGATGGTTTTTTGGATTAATCCCTTAAAATATTGGTATTGAAAAAATTAAATGAACTAGAGAGTGTCATTGTAAAATTAGTCTTCTAAACATTCTTATTAAAGGTTATTTGTTATTAAATAACCTAATATGGTAGTAATTAGACAACATCATAAATTTATAGGTGAAAAATATGAAATCATGCATCAATGAAGAATAATTGAGATGAAACCCCATTAAAATTAGTATCATTTGAAACAAAAGAGATAAAATATTGAATATGAGATAAATTTATGAACACATTTTATTTCAAGAATTTATTGAAAATTTGATCCCATGGGGATATTTATACCCCATAAAAATAAAACAATTGGTGAATATTACTTTTTTTCGATAGAGGAAACTTTTTTTCAAGATACCATTATATTAACTCCCGACCTACACAAAAGTAAATTAACCACCATTATAATAAAAATAATAACTATAATAACTTATTTAATAAATATATTAATATCTATATTTTATAATTTTTATATATAATCATTCATTATACATTCATTTAATATTTATTGTTTATTTTCATCGTTGAGTGTCAGTATCTAGGATCATTTCATACATGTTTTGAACCGAAAATATCTCTACATATTTAATGATATAAATTTCACTATTATTTTAGGAAAGTTTCAAAAATATATTTTTCACTATGGATTTATAATGCAATAGTTTAATTATATGAGAGATTTAGCTATGTTTTTTACAAAGAAATCATTTTCAATATACTTTCATTAATTTTTATCCAATGAATTGTTTTATCTTAATTAATGAGTACAAAATTAATATTACTATTAAAAAATATTAATTTAAATATAAATAAAATATTTATTTATAAATTAAATTATTATTTACATAATTTTAGGGAGGTCCTGATCAATGAAATAATAATTTTATAAATGTATTAGTCCACATGTACAAAGAGATGATGTTTTTATTTCCATTAAATGTGTGGAATATAGAGACTTTTATATACATTTGAGATATTAATAATGATATGAATATCATATTAATTCAATAAATATACCTTTAAAGACATCCATGTATAGTGGTAATGAAAAATGAAACATGTCATCCATCAAGTTTGTGAGATTCTTTTATGCACCGGCGACCTCTCTATTATCTAAATGAATGATGGGAGAATGTGTAATGGTTGTGTCATTAAAATAGTAAAAATTTAATATTCCAATGTTCATGATATTATTATATTAATATTATTACAAAAAATTTATGAGTATGGATGAGAATGTGAAATAATAAAATAAATGGGGTGGATTTCAATCATGTGGATGATTTGAGGGTTTTCTTGAAAATGTCCATATAATTGGAGGACAAGGCGAGAATTATGGAAATCATGTACAGAAAAAAAGATTATATATATTCTATAAGAGGTTAAATGGGTATTATTTCAATTAAATTTTGATTTATAGGTGTTGAAAAACGTCGATGGATATAGGCTCCATTATTAAGTGAAAATAGTGAATTCTCCTTCAAATTAAAGGGTAGGTGAGGGGTATGTATAGTATTGGTTAATATTTTGGTGTGTTAAGTTAGTTAAATGAGAAAATATTGGCGAGACATGTGTGTATGAAAATAAAATCATATAATTTTTTTTTCTATTAACTGTTTTTATCATTTTAGATTATTAAAATCAAATCCATATTATGAATATTCATTTTCACCCTTATTAACCTTGATAAAAAATTAACCATGTTTACTATCTTTTAATAAAATTATAATATGACCGCTAATAACTAATTTACTCAATATAAATAAAAATTTATACTTATTTTGATCAAATTCAATTTTTATATATGGGTTAATCAACCTTCAATTTAATATATATGATATATATAATAAATTAATGTTGTAGAAAATGGACTTTTAAACATTTAGTTTTTTTATTATTATTTCCTGTTAAATACTAATTAAATGGGTGTAAATAAATTTTATCATATTAGGTTCACTATATAAAACTACATAATTTTATTTATTTATAATAAAATTAAAAAATGTTTCAAAAATTATGTATTTATAAATAACCTATTTATCAATAAAATGGTAATTTATTTTAATCATGGAAAATTAACATTTTAATGAAAATGAAATTTTCATTTTTAACTAATTGGAATAAGTATAAGAAAAATATAGATAAAAAATATTGGATTTAATTTTTATATATGATAAATATTAATTTTAACAAAATCATGCACAATTCATATAAATAATTTTTAGAAACAAAAAATATTTTTTGTCTATATTGAAGTTTTTCATATTCCCTTCCTAATACTAATTTTTGAATGGTTGTTAATTTATTTACTTATTTAAAATATCAAAAAAATTTATTAAAATCAATCATTGTTAGTGAGTATTTTTTATTTGAAATTATAAAACACTTTTAAAAAAATAAATAATTAAAAAAATATTAATTTTATATAAAATGATCTTAAACATAATAAATTTAATTATTTATCTTCAAATCATTTTTTGTTATCAATATATGTATATAAATATATTTTAACTAATTTTTTTCATATTTTTATTTAAAAATAATATTTTTACAGATAAGAAGGATTATATGATTAAATATTTAGCTATTTTTTGTTGTTATTTATTCTATATAAGATATCTTCTATAAATTTGGTACAAATAGTAAATAAAAAAATAATACACATTTGATACATGTATATCCAATAACTATATCTCTAATGACCATATTTTCAAAAAATATTTCTATAAATGTTAAAATATTTATTATATAAATCCTAACTAAATAAATCCCTCATTCAATTATATTTTTTCAAGACACTTCCCTTATTTTATATTAAGTATTTTGAATAATTATTTATTCTTTTATAATTAATTCTTAATTAAAGGTTCTTTTTAACTAGTAGTGATTATCAAGGTCCAAATCGATCTAACAGATTTCATAGTTGGAAGATATTATATTAATCTGTATATTTAATTATTTTTTATATGAAATTACAATATATGATATTGACCATGGAACTTAATTCTTATATTCATATATATATGTTGAAATTTTTTACTATGAATTATTAAATTTTTGGTAGTTTGACTAATACCATATATGAATTGTATTCTACATATGAATAATTAATTTTAAAGAATATATACAACATATTAAAAAATAATTTTAATATATTTTATCGAAGGAAATCATTTCCAAAAATTTAGGGTGTAACATCCCCCCCACCCCATTAAATAAAATACATCCTCACTATATTAGCCATCATTCAAAAATAAAATTACATAAGGTTATATATATCATAATAGAACATATAATATAATTTCTATTGAGTTATAAATATTAAAATATTAGGGAAAAAATAGGAAACTAATTAGTCACATAGATAAAGTATATTCTAAGATTTTCATTTATCTAAAATGTTTTTACCCAATGTAATTCCCTATTAGTGTAATGGGATATAACAGTCATAGATTCATTTTCATTATCATGTACTCAATTAAATACCCAAAATAATATTATTATGATAACAACTAATAAACATATTAATAAGAATAATAATAACATTTTCATCCTTTGACAATAACATTTCAGTCTATGTTACATTAGGTTTAACCTAAATTATCTATGATTATTTTAAAATTATATAACCTAACAAAACTAGAATTATTTTACATCGATGAATTCTGTAATAATTGTTCTAGATCAAACATAATGTTATTTAAATATCTTCAAAGCCATCCAAAGAATATCTGTCAAGTGTTTCAAACATACTATGATGGTAGGGAAAATTATTTTTCACTGGGTTAAGATTGATTGAATATCCATCAGACATTTTTTTGGTAATTACACAAAAATAAATTAATTACTAAGATGAGTGGGGAATTAGGTGCCAATTGTTTTGCTAATTTATTTCCATTTTATAAAACACATTCAATCCTCTATCACTTGTTAGGATAATTGGTTCTTATATTTAATGTAGAATGTAAATATAATAATGAACAAAATATTTTTACTAGGTTTTATAATAAGATATACTCCATGGTGAAATCTATTATATCCCTTAGTTATATATTATTCATGTTATATATATGGTTACATCATGGGAAATTACTATACCCATTAAAATTATTTCCCACAGTGTTTCACTCAATTCTTCCACATGATTTTACAATTTAAAATCTTTACAAGTTTATCCCGTGTCTCTCGATAGGATCTTTAATTGCAACCCACAATGTTATGACCATCCCACTGGGCTGACCAAGTGTACCACTAGAGACTTCTTCTTCAGATACCCAATGAAAAAAACCCAAAATATTGAGTCACAGGTGGACTGATCCTATTATAGAAGGATTTTTTCGGTATCAAATTTCATTTTCAATTCCTTTAGGTGATGTCTTTCTCCACAGAAAAAACAAACCACTTAATTTTTCCATATAAAATATTTAATTACTTGAAATGCTGATAAAAAATCATAATCATTCTGACTATATTATGAACATCTAATGCTATAGAAATATTATAGTAAACTGACTAATCATGTATATGTCTTCTGAATTTCTAATAGGCCCCAATCTCCAAAATAATGCAAAGTATTCTTCTGACGTATATTTCTTGTACATCAATGAAATGTTCATGTGTGAAAAAAAATCATAGATATGTTAATATTCATTCCTATGAAAACAATTCATTTTCATCTTACTTTTTGAAATGATTCAAATTCATAATTTTCTCATATTTCCATGTGTAATTTCTTATTAATTGAAATGTTGTATTATTCACACACACACACACACAATGTCTCACTTTCCTTCACACATTAGTATATAATCATAATGGAAGTCTCACACATACCCATTATACTTGATCTATGATGTAAATAACATGAAACTCACATATATCACATAATTATCATGTTTTATACAAGCTTATAATGTGACCCTAAAGCACCTCTCTAACACATGAATGTGAGACAACTTTATTTAATTTAAATAATTCAGTCATTATTCCTAATCTACTCACAATTTAGAATATTTGATGCCACTATATTTTTAATGTATGTATATACCAATTTTATATTCATTATCAATAATTTAACATAGCGAGTCTTTCAATAATAGTTCATGTATTCAAAACAGCCTCATGAAAATGTAAAAGTATAGAATGACTCAACACGAATGAATATTAAAATTATGTGAATTTAGATAATTATCAACACTCTATTTCAAAATTCCATACTCTGAATTTCTCCATTCAGCTAATTATTTAAATGATATCATGTTTGTTATTTATATAAAACAGTACACTAATTTATCTCATGTGCACCGCATAAATATTTCACGCACACCACCTCAGTTCACACATGGTGCCTTCAGAAACACACAAACATCAAAAACCCATATTTTCTTCAAAATGTATCTCCTTGTTTTGAAAATCAATAATTATCATAGGAAAAGTGTCCTGATGATTCGATCATACAATATTTTTTATGAAGATCAAATGAAGCGTGAAATATTTTTTTTGATCACTAGGATGTCATGACATGCAGATCATTGTGAACAGAAGTAATCCAATGATGTACAAGGAAAATGATAACATGTTATATCGATTGAATGAGGTAGAGATATTTTATTATATTATTTTGGTCAAATCTATATATTTTAATATTGATGAACAATGATAGGATGAACAAAACACACCAATGATTTTAGGCTGATTTGTACTCTCCTTAATATTATTCAATGTGTCAACCCATATTTAATCGAGTACCAGAGTCAGTACCTAGATACACTATGCACATAGTGTACATTACATGGTTTCATATCTCTACGTAGTCAAACAAGCCAACTCCCCAAGCACATTCACAACCGATCACTTTATTGGGATCTATGTATACCAATATGCATACCCACATCCTTCTCAGAATCTTTTTTTGAGGATGACCTTCCCACATCAATAGTGGTTATGGGACCCTCATACTGACTTGTTTGTGGTTTACCATCTTCTACTATACACACCATTATCAATATCACCTATAAATTTAAATATTAAAATAGAATATTGACATCCTTATCAAATATTCTTCATGAAAAATGTAAATACAATTTACATTTCCTTATTTCTTTTGAGGTAATTTTTTCACACTCAATAAAAAATGATAAAATCCTTTTGATTATAAGAAATACTGAACATTTCACATGTCACGACCCGTCCTCGGGGCCCATGCCGTGACTACCCCAAGCCCACCTTCCATAGCCCAGGGGCTGGCGACTAGCACCAAGGCGTAAATCCCGGTAAAAAGGGAAGGCATTGCCTATGTAAAGTAAACAAGCACCACAGAGTAAGCAAGCGGAAAGGTAAACACTAAGTAATAACAGATTACAACTGAAAGTGCGGAAAAGTAAACGGGGCCGGAAATACGAGCCCAACTGTAAAGTACAACTCAAAAGGAAAAATTGAAACGGTAAAGTAAAGCTGCTACGCTGAGCTGTCCACTAGAAATCCCACCTGAAGGGTGGGTACAGATAGCTGCACTGCTCCTTGGGTCCCGAAGTCCGCTCCGAGTACGTCCCGCCCAGTGGTCCACCTCCAGGTTCCGTCCTGCTCTGCAAGCCTCAACAACGATCAACGTTGTCCGTCGTCTGCAACCAACACAATGTAGTGCGGGCATAGCCTGTGCAGGGGTGAGTATAAGCTACTCAGTAGGGACCCTGAGACCCCCGAAGGTCTCCCAAAATCCACTTTGGATAAACCAAAAAGGAAAGATACAATCACAAAGTAACAACTGACACTGATTAGGTATATGCCTATACATATACCTAAGTTATCATTTCAATACGGTCCAACCTCCGAGCCCATGTACAACTCAGTCCACACTGGAATGTATGCGTATTCCACACAGGAAAGAAAAACGTAATTCACACAGGATAGCACAACACAATCCACACAGGAAGGTAAACAGGACTCAGCTCACACAGGTATACTTCTTCGAAGATGATAGAGATGATCACTGATCCATCTAAGTAATCGGACCCACAAAGGATCGATAGGGACTAACCCCCGCAATGACCCACATAGGATCAGACCCACACAGGATCTGTAAGCGCTGGTTCACACAGGACCGCTGAGCGCTGACCCACACAGGATCAGACCCACACAAGATTAGTACCACTGATACGCACATGATCTCTGAGTGTTGTATTCGTCGTCGTCGAATACACTGAGGATCTCTGCACATTCGTCATCGCAGTCACAGTAGCAGTCGTAGTCACAGTAGCAGTCGCAGCCAGCTCTAGGGTTCCTGCACACAGCAAGCTCATTCGGGAGGGTCTGCTCAAGGAGCTGAGAGGATGATACATCAACTATCACATAGTCCAGAGTTTATGTACCCAAAAGTTTTGTACCGTCAACAGGAACTCAACGCAATAGACGGCGCCTCAATCGGTTGTCCGGTCTGAGGGTTATTGGCTTTTTCGTTCCAGGGGCCCGGTTGGTTCTAAAGAAAAACCAACCCGGCCATACCCCACCTGCATCCAAACCTTGGGCATAGTATTTCAAAATATCTGTCTCACTAAGAGGAACTCAACAAAGCTGACGGCACGTCAATCGGACGTCCGTAGCTCAAGATATGAGCGTTTCTGCTTAGAGGCCCCGGTTGGTTTCGTGTACAAGCCAACCTGGCCGAACACAAAGTATTCCAAAACCTTGAGTGCGATATACCGAAACGACCGCCTCGATCCAAAGATCACATCGCCGCTAACGGCGTGTTGTTTGGAGGTCTGTAGCCCGTGTTATGGGCATTTAAACCTAAACAGTTTGGTATCGGGGGGTTTCGGGCCCGGGCCGACCCGGCCCGAGACCCCCCCCCCCCCCCCCCCCCCCCGGCTGGCCTGAACCGGGTTGACCCTCCCCAGACAAGGTCAGCCCGGTTTGACGCGGCACGGCACGGCGCGGCCCTGCCCGGCACGGCACGGCTGGGCTCGGCCCGGCCAGGCAGACCGGCCAGGCTCCGGTCCGGCTCAAGGCAGCGCGCTGGGCACACTGCCAGCTCGGCCTTCGGCCGAGCTGATTGAGAAAACGGGGGGGGGGGGGGGGGGGGGCTGCCTACCACCCCTTTGTAACCCCCCCCCCCCCTCATAATGGGGGGCCATTTAACTGGCTGGGGGAATTTAATTCCCCCGGCCTTCCCCAATTCTGGTCGGCCTGACTTGGCCGGCTGGCTCCTCCTTGACGGGACCGGCAATGGCCGGTCCCCTTCCGGCTCCGACACCGGTGGCCCGGCTGGCCGCTGGTCACCTTGTTCCGACGCGGCCCGTAACCGGTCGTGGCCTTTGTCGTCCGGTGTGGTGCGACTACACCGCGCCCCTCCGTCGCGGCCCCGTTCCGACTACGACAATCTCGGTTTCCTTCGACGCGGCGCGACGGCGTCGCGTCCTTGAATTCCTTTCCACGGCGTTGCGCGACGGCGCCGCGCATATGTTCCACATGTAACCGCGTGGTGCGATGGCACCACGCTCCTTCATACCAACAACAAAGAAAACATTTATGAAATAAGGAGGAGGGTCGGCCGTGTTTGTGCGGACCGGCCCCCTCGCATTATTCGATAACAATTAGTCGAAAACCATAATATTCGACATGTCAGAATCAAGAACGGAAACAATTAACTAAATAACAATAAACCCCTACATCGGTTTCAAGAGCAGAGCACGTCAACAAGCCACGGAAGACAAGCGCCATGGAGGTCGGGCGTCGTGGAATTCGAACGTCGATTCCATTGACGTCGAGGTGCGTTCGAAGAGGTAATGTCGTTGGAGAAGCTTCGTAAGCTGACGGAGAAAGCCCGAGGAGGAAGAGGCCTCTCCTTTCGTTGACACGGGAAGAAGATCAAAAGAAGCAGCATCGTCGATCATCGGAAACACACCAGCTGCGAAGAAGAGAAAAGTTGGCACGTCTTTCTCTTCTTATGGTGACGGTGTTCTTCATCGGAGCCTAAGTGTTCTTCGCGTTCTTCATCAAGGTTGAAGAAGATGAAGAAGTTCCCAATCCTCTCAAGGTGGCAAAAGAAATCTAACCAAAATAAAATAAGTCTAAGGCTTATTATATTTACACAACTAAACCACTTTGAATTTCAAAAGTTTGAAATTTAAAAACCCATCTCAATTAATAACACAAGTTGTCAAAATTAAATAGAGTAGAGTTATTGGGAGTTTAAAGGGGAGTTGAAGAGTTAGGGTTCATGAGGGCCCCACCACACTTAATCTTCTCAAGGGAGGTTAAGTGGATGTGGGTGCCACCCCTAACACCCTTTGGGAGGAAATAACCAACATGGATAAAAATAAATTGTGTTTACTCAATTTATTTAACTTCATTTAATTTCCCCCAAAAGTAACTCTCAACCCGCATAAAACACATCCTCGGAAAATGTCTCCTTAAGGGAATATCGGCGCTGCGAGTTCAATGGTTTCCTCGGATTTCAATTCTGAGCACCGAATCAAATGTTAGAAATTCCCGCTCATTCGTTCACTGAACGTACCCAATCCAATCATCGGAAATTGATTCCGGGCACACCGGGCCTCGGAATCAGGTGCCGTCAGAAACCGCGCTCTCGTAAAATTCCATAGAAAATTTAGAAAAAATTTCCCCTGAATTTTACGGGTCTATACATTACTCCCACCTCAGGGCTTTACGTCCCCGTAAAGATACATAAAAAATAGAGAAAAAAATGTGGGTATTGAGCACGCATCTGAGCCTCCCGCTCCCAAGTGCTCTCCTGGAGATTCCCGTGCTGCCATCTGATGCGCACTAGAGGAATTGACCATCCATGTAGGACCTGCTCTTGTCTATCCTCGATCTCCACCGGGACCTCCTTAAAAGTCGCCCCATCGTCAACGTCAAGCTCCCCATGGTCAATGATGTGTGTCGGGTCGTGCAAGTATCTCCTCAGCTGAGATACGTGGAAGACATCGTGCACCCGGTGCAACTGAGGTGGTAGAGCTAGACGATAAGCCACCTCGCCTATCCTGCTGAGGACCTGGAATGGTCCGATGAAGCGTGGAGACATCTTGCCGCCTCGGCCAAATCTCCGTATACCACTTCGAGGTTAGACACGCAAGAAGACGTGGTCACCATCCTCGAACTCTAGTGGCCTCCGCCTCCTGTCAGCGTATGACTTCTGCCAGCTCTGAGCTGTCCTCATCTGCTCCTGGATGACCTGGACCTTCTCTGTCATGGCCTAGACCATCTCCGGACCCACTAGTGCTAACTGCCTAGGGTCTGTCCAGCACAAAGGAGATCTACAAGGTCGGCCGTACAACGCCTCGTACGGTGCCATCGCAATGGTGGAGTGGTAGCTGTTGTTGTACGCAAACTCCAACAATGGTAAGTGGTCCTCCCAGCTACGACCAAAGTCGAGGAAACATGCGCGGAGTATATCCTCGAGAGTCTGAATGGTCCTCTCCGTCTGACCATCCTTCGGAGGATGAAAGGATGTGCTCAGATGTAGCTGCGTCCTGAACGCCTCCTGTAATCCCTTCCATAACCGAGAAGTAAAGCAAGCATCTCTATCAGAGACGATAGATGATGGCACACCGTGAAGCCGCACAATCTCCTGAACGTAAAGGCTTCCCAAGCTCTCCACTAAGCCCTACTCTCGGATGGGTAAGAAGTGAGCCGACTTGTTGAGTCAGTCGACAATCACCCAGATAGAGTCGTGACCTCTGGAAGTGCGTGGAAGTCCAGTCACGATGTCCATAGATATCCCATCCCACTTCCACTTTGTTACCTCCAAGGGCTGTACCAAGCCTGCTGGTACCTGGTTCTCAGCCTTCACCTACTGGCAGGTGAGACATCGAGAAACGAACTGCGCCATAGCCTTCTTCGTGCCTGGCCACCAGTGCTGTCGTCTGAGATCCTAGTACATCTTCGCCACTCCAGGATATACTGCCAAAGGAGAAGTGTGAAACTCTCTCAACACCTCCTCCCGTAAATCGACTGGTACCATGGTACGTCCTCTGAAAAGGATGTCGTGATCTTCTCCAAAGGAGAAACCATCAGGTGCCTGTCCTGAGGATATATGTGCTCTCCACGTCTCACAGTCAGCGTCCCCACATTGTGCCTCTCTGACCCGCTGTAGAAGTGGAGGAGTGACTGTGAGAGACTGAAGGAAGGATGCTCAATCTCTATCCACGAAGGATATCTACAAATAGGCTAGCTACTCCGTCGCCTCCTCAAGTAGTTGAATGGTCGTCCTCCTGCTGAGGGAATCAGCTACTACGTTCCCCTTCCCATGAGTATAGACTATCTCAATGTCATAGTCTTGGAGAAACTCGAGCCATCGTCGCTATCTTAGGTTCATGTCCTTCTATTAGAAGATATACCTGAGACTCTGATGATCAGAAAAGACTCTAAAGCACTCGCCCATAAGATAGGGTCACCATGTCTTCAGAGCGAAGACCACTACTGCTAACTCCAGGTCATGGGTAGCGTAGTTCTGCTCATGTGGCCTCAACTGACGGGATCCATAGGCGATCACTACCCGCTCCTACATAAGGGCACATCCGAGTCCGGTCCTTGATGCATCGCAATAAACTACGTATCCAACTCCCTCCTCAGGCAACCTCAAGATAGGTGCGCTGGTCAATCTCTCTCTTAGCTCTTAGAAGCTCTGCTGACATCTGTCTGACCAGACGAAGGGTTTCCCCTTCTTTGTCAAAGCTGATAGTGGTGCTGAAACTCTAGAGAAGTCTGGCACGAATCTCCGGTAGTATCCATCTAGTCCCAATAATCTCCGAACCTCCATCACGCTCCTGGGTGGCTCCCAAGCTAAAACTGCCTCGATCTTCGCAGGATCCACTGCAACTCCCGCCTCAGAGATGACGTGTCCCAAGAAGTGGACATCACGTATCCAGAACTGGAACTTCGAGAGCTTACCATAAAGCTGTTTCTCTCGGAGTGTGTCTAGTACAACCCGTAAGTGGTAGGCGTGCTCCTCCTCAGTCGTCGAGTAAATCAGAATGTCGTCGATGAAGACCACGACAAACCGATCAAGGAATGGCTGAAAGATCCTGTTCATGAGGGCCATGAACACTGATGGAGCATTTTTTATGCCGAATGGCATAACCAAGTACTCATAGTGGCCATACCGACATCTGAAGGTCGTCTTCTGCACGCCCTCGTCTCTAACTCTGAGCTGATGATAGCCTGACCTGAGTTCTATCTTCGAGAACCACCATGATCCCTTCAGCAGATCAAAGAGGTCATCAATCCTCGGTAGCGGATACTTGTTACTCACTGTCACCTGGTTCAAATGACGATAGTCAACACAAAGTCGCAAGCTCCCGTCTTCCTTCTTGGCGAACAAAATCGGGGAAGCCCAGGGTGAAACACTGGGTCGGATGAACCCCTTGCCCTACAAGTCCTCCAACTATACCCGTAGATCTCGAAGCTCTGCGGGGGCCATCCAATATGCTGGAGTCGATATCAGAGCTGTCCCGGGGTACAGGTCAATATAAAAGTCTACCTCTCTCCGAGGAGGTAACCCTGGAACGTCATCGGGGAAGACGTCCGCAAACTGATCCACCACTGCAGGAAAACCAGGACTCTGCACGTCAACTGCTCCCAGGATGAGGCTAGCCAAATGATGAGTGATTGGGCTGTGCTCTCCTCCGCGGAAGTCCATCCTATGATGAAAATGCTCCCTTCTCACCGGTGAAGGTGAACCTGCTCCCGTCGGTGCGTACGCATCACACCTTGCGCCTAAAACAGTCAATCTGTGCATGGACCGTAGATAACCAATCCATGCCCAAGATGACGTCGTAAGCTCTCGACGCTGCTACAAGAAGATCCCAGCCGAAGCTCTCGCCTCCTAGAGTAAGCTCACACTACCGGTACCAGTGCGTAATCATCGAGTCTGCTCCCGTAGGAGTGTCTGGCCATAAGGATCGAGCCAACGGCTCTGTCGGAATCTCTAAGCTCCGAACAAGGGTAGCATCTATGAAAGAGTGACTCGCTCCTGTGTCTATAAGTACTGTAGAAAGGGTGGAATAGACACCGATAGTACCTCGAATCATCTCGGGCGTGCCGTGGTCGTAGGCCTCTGCTGCCTGGAGATGTGCCTGTCTCTGCCCGCCAGCTCCCTGTGGTCGGGGTGGACCTCCTGGTGGTGGTGGTGGTAAAGCCTCAAAGCATCGCCCACCACCTGCTACACGGACAGCTCCCCTGCCTCGTCCGCCTCCTCCCTGTGGACCGCCATGGTCAACCATCTGCCTCTGCCTCGGTGGTCCCTCAACCGTCTGCTGCTCCTCAACAAGGCAGGTCGGGCATTCACGAGCCATGTGGCCCTGCCTGCCGCACGAGTAGCACTGTCTGCCCCTCGAAAGACTGGCTCCGCATTGTGTGCCCCGCACTGCTGAGCCAGTTTCCTGAGATCATCTGCCTGAGGGTCTGGTCTTCTTGGATCCAAGAGTCATCTGTTGAATGCCTGCTGTAGAAGACTCTGCTACGTGCCGCCATGCGGTGGGTCTCGGCACTGGTGTAGACTCAGCAAGAAAGCTATCGATCAGAAGGGTCCGCTCCAGTACTCCTGTCTGAGTCGGAATGCTGAGGGAGATCAGCGATGCCCTGATCTCATGTCTCAAACCATGATCAAAGGTCCGGGCACGGAAGAATGGGTCCCGTACCATGTCGGTCGAGTAGTGCGAGAGATCATTAAATCTCGTCGAGTACTGAGCGATCGTCATGCTGCCCTGCCGCAGCTGAAGAATCTCATTAATGCGCACCGCACGGAGGGTGGCTGGGATGAAATCCGAGAGGAAGAGGCTCTCAAAGTCCGTCCAAAGTAGAGATGCCTCATCGTGCACCTGGAGCATCAAGCTCCACCATCGGCCCGCTGCTGCATGCAGTAGGCTCGCAGCGAGGATCACCATGAGGTCTGCTGGTGTCCTCACTAGCCTGAAAACACATACCACTGCCTCCAGCCAGTCCTCGGATGCCTGTGGCTCCGTCTCCCCATGGAACCTGGGTGGTCTCTGGCGCTGAAACTCATGCAGTGCGCTGAGGTGACGTGCATCGTCAACGGCTGGTGCTCGAAGCATCAGTGGCTCGGCGGGTAGACCTACCGCCGGTGCCACTACTGAAAAAGGGCCATGCACCAAGGCCTCATCGCTCGGTGGGCTGTCATCACGCTCGACTCTCGGAACCCTAGCTGGCTGCCATCGCGGGGCCATCCTAAAAAGGAAACAGGTGCGCCACGGTCAGAACAGTATACCCGGTAAGCTGATACAAAGTAATCACAAAGAAAACTTGAAACACACACGCAATCAATGTTTTCGTGCATTAAGTGGGAAATTTGAAGTCAGGGTCCTGGTGTATGGATACGTCGGCCGCTGCACCAACACTGGACTCCCTGGACTGATAACCACACTCAATATGCTAAACACTATAGCTTCACATAGAAAAGATCAGAGTTTGCGGTATAACCGAACTCCTTTGATACCAATTTGTCACGACCCGTCCTCGGGGCCCGTGCCGTGACTACCCCAAGCCCGCCTTCCATAGGCCAGGGGATGGAGACTAGCACCAAAGCGTAAATATCGGTAAAAAGGGAAGGCATTGCCTTTGTAAAGTAAACAAGCACCACAGAGTAAGCAAACGGAATGGTAAACACTAAGTAAAAACTGAGTACAACTGAAAGTGCGGAAAAGTAAAAGGGGCCAGAAATACATGCCCAACTGTACAGTAAAACTCGAAAGGGAAAATAGAAACTGTAAAATAAAGCCACTACGCCGAGCTGTCCACCAGAAATCCCACCTGAAGGGTGGGTACAGATAGCTCCACTGCTCCTCGGGTCCCGCCGTCCGCTTCGAGTACGTCCCGCCCAGTGGTCCACCTCTAGGTTCCATCATGCTCTGCAAGCCTCAACCACGATCAACGTTGTCCATTGTCTGCAACCAACACAACATCGTGCGGGCATAGCCCGTGCAGGGGTGAGTATAAGCTACTCCGTTGGGACCCCGAGACCCCCGAAGGTCTCCCAAAATCCAAAAAGGATAAACTACAAAGGAAAGATATGATCACGAAGTAACAACCGACAGTTCTTAGGTATATGCCCATACATATACCTAAGTCATCATTTCAATACGCTCTAACCTCTGATCCCATGTACAACTCAGTCCGCAAAGGAAATTATACGTATTCCACACAGGAAAGCAAAACGTAATCCACACAGGATAGCACAACACAATCCACACAGGAAGGTAAACAGGATTCAGCTCACACAGTTGTACTTTTCGAAGACGATAGAGATGATCACTGATCCAAGTCGTCGGACCCACAAAGGATCGATAAGTACTAACCCCCGCAAAGACCCACACAGGATCGGACCCACATAGGATCTGTAGGCGCTGCTTCACACAGGACCGCTGAGCGCTGACCCACACAGGATCGGACCCACACAGGATCGGTAGCACTGATCCACGCAGGATCGCTGAGTGCTGTAGTCGTTGTCGTCGAATCCACAGAGGATCTCTGCATAGTCATCGTCGTAGTCACAGTAGTAGTCGCAGTCACAGTAGCAGTCGCAGCCAGCTCTAGGGTTCCTGCACACAGCAAGCTCGTTTGGGAGGGTCCGCTCCACGAGCCGAGAGGCTGATACATCAATTGTCACATAGTCTAGAGTTGATGTATCCAAAAGTTCTGTACCGTCAATAGGAACTCAACGCAACAGACGGCGTGTCAATCGGACGTTCGGTCTGACGGTTATTGGCTTTTTCGTTCAAGGGGCCCTGTTGGGTTTTAAGGAAAAACCAACCCGACCGTACTCCACCTGCATACAAACCTCAGGCGGAGTATTCCAAAAGATCAGTCTCACTAAGAGGAACTCAACGAAGGTGACGGTACATCAATTGGATGTCTGTAGCTCAAGATATGAGCGTTTCCGCTCCGAGGGCCCGGTTGGTTTCGTGTACGAACCAACCCAGCCGAACACAAAGTATTCTGAAACCTTGAGTGAGATATACCGAAACGACCGCCCCAATCCAAGGATCGCATCTCCGCTGACGGCGCATCATTTAGAGGTCTGTAGCCTGAGTTATGGGCATTTGAACCTAAACAGGTCGGTATCGGGGGTTTGGGGCCCGACACGAGACCCCCCCCCCCCCCCCGGCTGGCCCGAACCGGGTCGACCCGCCCCGGACAGGGTCATCCCGGCCCGGCGCAGTGCGGCCCGACTGGGCTCGGCCTGGCCTGGCGGACCGGCCAGGCGCCGGTCCGGCTCAAGGCAGCGCACTGGGAGGGCTGCCAGCTCGGCCTTCGGCCGAGCTGATTGAGAAAACGGGGGGTCAACTGCCCCCCCTATGTAACCGTGCCCCCCCCCCCCCTCGTAATGGGGGGCCGTTTAACTGGCCAGGGGAATTTAATTCCTCTGGCCTTCTCCAATTCCGGCCGGCTCCTCCTTGACAGGACCGGCAGCGGCCGATCGCTTTCCGGCTCCGACACCGGTGGCCCGGCTGGCCGCCGGTCACCTTGTTCCGCCGCGGCCTGGAACCGGCCGCAGCCTTTGTCGTCCGTCGCGGTGCGACGACACAACGCCCCTTCGCCGCGGCCCCGTTCCGAACGCGGCGTTCTCAGTTTCCTTCAACGCAGCGTGGCATTGTCGCGTCCTTGAATTCCTTTCCACAGCGCGGCGCGACGATGCCGCGCATGTGTTCCGCATGTAACCGCGTGGTGCGATGGCACCACGCTCCTTCATACCAACCACAAAGAAAACATTAATGAAATAAGGAGGAGGGTCGGCCATGTTTGTGCGGACCAGCCCCCTCGCATTATTCGATAACAATTAGTCGAAAACCACGAAATTCGACATGTAAGAATCAAGAACGGAAACAATTAAATAAATAACAATAAACCCCTACCTCGGTTTCAAGAGCGGAGCACGTCAACAAGCCGCGGAGGAAAAGCGTCTTGGAGGTCGGGCATCGCGGAATTCAAAAATCCATTCCGTTGACATCGTGGTGCGTCCGAAGAGGTAACGTCGCTGGAGAAGCTTCGTAAGCTGACGGAGAAAGCCCGAGGAGGAAGCGGCGTCTCCTTTCGTTGACATGGGAAGAAGATCGAAAGAAGCGGCGTCGTCGATCTTTGGAAACACACCAACTGCGAAGAAGAGAAAATATGGCACGTCTTTCTCTTCATATGGTGACGGCATTCTTCGTCGGAGCCTAAGTGTTCATCGCGTTCTTCTTCACGGTTGAAGAAGATGAAGAAGTTCCCAATCCCCTCATGGTGGAAAAAGAAATCTAACCCAAATAAAATAAGTATAAGGCTTATTTTATTTACAAAACTAAACAACTTTAAATTTCAAAAGTTTGAAATTAAATAACCCATCTCAATTAATAACACAAGTTGTCAAAATTAAATAGAGTAGAGTTATTGTGAGTTTAAAGGGGAGTTGAAGAGTTAGGGTTTGTGTGGGCCCCACCACACATAATCCTCTCAAGGGAGGTTAAGTGGATGTCGGTCCCACCCCTAACTCCCTTTGGGAGGAAATAACCAACATGGATAAAAATAAATTGTGTTTCCTCAATTTATTTAACTTCATTTAATTTCCCCTCAAAACTAACTCTCAACCCGTATAAAACACAACCTCGGAAATGGTCTCCTTAAGAGAATATCGGCACTGCGAGTTCAATTGTGTCCTCGGATTTCAATTCCGACCACTGGATCTAATGTTTGAAATTCCCGCTCGTTCTTTCACTGAACGTACCCGAGCCAAACTTCAGAAATTGATTTCGGGCACACCGGGCCTCGGAATCAGGTGCCGTCAGAAACCGCGCTCTTGTAAAATTCCAATGAAAATTATGAAAAAATTTCCCTTGAATTTTACGGGTCTTTACATCTCACAATAATATCTAATTGATATTTATCTTCCCAAACTTTTGAAAAAATTTCAATATAAATACAACCATAATAAAACACTTGGTATCTTTTGTATCCACCTTTGTATTCAATATCAATTCCCATTTCATTCCAAAATTCAATTATTTATTTCCCACATACTACAAATAAAACCAATGTAGTTGGTATGTAAAGGAATTCACATATACAACATTTAAAGATAATAAAATATTCTCTTCACCTAACACTTATTTTATGATTAATTTAGAGATGGGTATAATCCCCCACTATCATAGAAAATATAATCAATTCTTCAATTCTATATCTATGTGATAAATTTACCATGTATAAAAAAACTAGGATAAAATGTATCACTAATTCTATTAATGGATTTCCATTTTGTTATACCAAAACTGAAACCTTCTATCAGGGTTTGGTAAAAAGGATTCCAACTAAACTCTAGAATTCATCTCAATAAAAATATTAAAAAACATTTATGTGTGAGAATGAACTTCCCATTTTCAGGATAATTTTTAATTTTTCATAAATTAACCAATATTCCCATTTTAGAATTTATTTATCATTGTGAAAATTAGAGAATGTAATAAACATACCTCAATGAAGATAAGCATAAATTACTATATTTTTTACATCTAGAATTATTTTATTTATACCACAATAGAACTTATAATATTAATAAGATATCAACTAAGACTAAGATATCTGATAAATTTTATTTTATGCTCCACCTTGAGAGATTCACATTATACTTCATCATCATGATTATATTTTTACAAGAAAAAAAATCTGAGAATCCATAAATTTTATTTGAAATGATACAAAGAAACAACATAATGCCAACTGTCTTCTATGATGGATAACTTTCTTGTTGAATGTTGTTCACAACGTTTGTAAAATTCATGTCCCCTGCTGAAAACATGATTCACCTTAAATTTTCTTTATAAAAAAAGAAACAAAATATTTATATGTGAACAATTCAGTTATGAATGATCATTACATAGATAAATATGGATATGTGTTTGTTCTCAAATTTTCAATCTTTCCAATAGAAAATGGGCTTCTCAAATTTTCTAGCAATGTTGTTTCTGTTTTTTCTTCATAACCATCATTATTTCCCCTTCCAACTATTCCATACACATGATCTTGAATTTTCTATGAACAATATCATAATTCACTTTGTCTATATACTCATACATATTAATTCCACTAGTTATTAGTTCATTCCCATTCTTCGTAATGAATGTATATTTTATTATAAAACATTTTAAAAAAATTACATTAATGTCTGGATATGTTGAAATTTTTACACATAAATATTTCATTATTCATCTTCGAAATTTTATAAAACTTATTATATATTTTATAAAGTATTTCCTTCAACAAAGAAATCGGTATTTATTATTTTTAGGTTGACTCATTCATCTATTGTATCTTGTGTCCTTTAGTAGTAACATTCATAGCCAGTTCATGATTGTCTATGGTTTAACATTTCCTACTAGAATAAAAAAACATTTTATTTTGTGTCAAACTATTTAAATAATTCATCACAAAATTATTGTGATTTATTAACATCCTTATTCTTTTATTCACATCCTACGGCTGACTTGACCTCTTCTTTTCCAACATGAGTTATTTTTATTATATTCTATTTATATTAGTTGAATATTTATGTATGATTTTTTTATACCATACTTCATCATAACAGTGACCACTATTGTTGTAATAATAAAAAAATTCAAATCAATCATTTCTTTTCATAATAGACTGGTTCATTAAATGTTTTTATGCTTATTATGTGTAGTTTTACACAGATCTTTATCTTATATATAGAAATATGATGAAATTTTGTAAATTTCATGAAACGAAATATTTTTCCAATAATTAATTTCATGATTCAAAATCATGAAATAGGAAAAATAATATCCAAAAATTCATTATTATTTCTTTTGTGATACACTAAATCTGTATTTGATATTTTCCTTCTTTTTTGTAGAATATTTAATTTTTGTTATTTATTTTGAGAAAAAAATCTTACACTTATTCACATCCATCATTACTCATGTAGTTAATTGATGATAATTTTTCTGCACCCATGTTTTAAATATATTATGGTTGAATATGATGTTTTCATCAAAAAATCATGTGTACACACTAATTTATCAGGAAAAAGGGTTACCTTCTACAATGATTCAATATTAGATTTTTTCACAGATACTCTCAAGTTATTTTTGCCACTAGATTTAGTATTTTTTGAAATATGACTGTTATTAAATGAATCCATGGAATTATTTCTTTTCTAAAAAGCATCTGAAGTCTCACCTTGTGTCTCTAGAATGATTCTCAATGTCAATTCAAATTCAAATAATTTTATGTCATGATAAACCTTATTATTTGAAAATAATATAATGATTCCTTCTAACTAAATATTCATCATTTGACTCTCATATTCAATCAAATTTTTCACCTTTAAAACTTAATTTTCAATATTTTTAATTGAATTTTTCCTTTCTTCTAGTAGAGAATCATTGCCATTTAATGATATATTGTATAGTGTTTCTAGTGTGTGGATAACTTCTGTAAATACCATTATTATAACATACTTCTCATATAAACAACATTTAATTTATTTATTAATTGATGAAATCACTATATTGAAAAAATTCATGGATTCTTCTTTTTCATGTTCAATTATTGAGAACCTTACATTATATATAAATATATTCTCTATGTTTTATGATTTTTTTTCATATGAAAACCTATTTTAGTTCATATTCCATATAATTATCCACTTATTTTTGCAATAATTTTTCATCTTGTTACTCCTTAAAATATATGATAAAAAATGTGACTACTTCCTTTAATTAGATTTTTAAGATACTACCTAATTTGAAAATTGAACCAATTTTCCTCGAAACTATAACATGACTCAATATAATTATATTCAAATAACCTTACAAAAAAATTACCACTTTGAGTCTCTTTAAATAGAAATTGAAATTCATTCCCCATTAAAGTTTTTTTATTTTCTATTATAAAGTTATCTTGTTATTTTTATGAGCCTTGAATAAAATCTATACATTTAAAACATCATGAGTATATATAGTATCTTCAATCTAAATATCTTATAGAATTTAATAATTCAAAAAAATGAATATCATATGCTTCATATATCAATAACTAGTTGTGTATGGTAGATTTAACCAGAGGTGGCCTTACCTATAATTCCAATCGATGTGCCTAATATATCATGAATTCATATAGATAGGAGCAGGTGAATTACGTGTGCATTTAATTATTGAGTTATATTATTTAATTTAACTCAATTTAAAACAATATCATATTTTAGGATTAGATGATCTTGTATGAAAAATATAATTATGTGAAATACAATTGAAATTATTTTTACAATTTTCAGTTCTAATACATATTACTTATTGCAACTAGTTATAAACCCTTTTACAAATTCATTACTCTTTGTTGATATTTAAAACAATGTAAAATACAAATCCCATCAAATCTGAGTTCCATAGTGTTCCACTCTAGAATCTCACTATAGTATGCAAGTTACCTCATATAAAACTAGCTCATAAGTCCAATAGTAGTGTTTTTATACTACATATTAGTGTTACCATCATCCCATTTTCCTACACTAGAATCATACTAAAGAATTATTATATTTTAGAGTCCCACTGAAGAAGTCAACTAATCTTGATTCACTAAAGATATGATCCAATGGTAGAAATATCTCCATTACATTCAGACTCTTCATGTTCCCCCTTGAGGAGAATCTTTTCTCAACAAAAAAATTGGATCACTTAATCTGCTTTTATACAATCCCCATGAACAATAGCAACTAATAAAAAATTGTATAATCCTACTAACTATCAGATAAAATGTGAATTCTCAAGACCTATATTAGTAAAATTACCATATAGGTATATGTATTTTGAGTTACTCATCAAATTAAATATAAAAAACAATGTACATTAGTCATCAATTTTTTATTGAATGTACATCTATGAAACCTTAATGCATGAACAAAAAGGCATAGATGTATAACTCTCCATGAAATCAAAAATAATGCATAATCTTATTACATTGTCAAAAAATAAAAATTCATAGGCTTATCACTATTATAAGTGTGATATCATGTCCATGAAAATGATGTATAATGCACGCATGTGAACACTACATCACATGAATTTAAAAACTATTAATTCTTCTTAACATATGATTCACAGATAACAATTGTATTTATTTATAAAATTCAGTGATTTAAACTCATATATAGAACATAATATGACTCTTTTTGGCAAGTATGTCATGTGACAATAATTCTTATTTCTAATTAAAGAATTTGAAACTATATTCTTAAATGTATAAAATTTCAGGAATTATTCATGGAATCTTCATAAAAAAATATTTTATACCTATTTATACTTATAAGAATATTATATATAAGTGATATTATTTCAACTTCACATAACATAATGTGGATATCTACACTGGTTTGTTGATTTTGTAAACCCTCATGTAAACATATTGGTTGAAGAATACTTAACACAAATTCATTAAACCCTTACGTGAATATAGATCTTATTCTAGAAACTTTTTCTCTTCAAAACTCCCTAAATATTCATTTTTATACACTATAAATGATACCACATTTGGTACTTATAGTGAAAACTCAATCAACAAAGATCTTTCATAGCCCCTTAATATATCATGTGCACCAGTACAATTTTAACTTCATGAATTTGGAAAGACATATTCATCACAAAGTAAAAATTTTATTACACTATATCTACTATTAATTATCTAAATTAATTCATTAAAATTATTTTTCATGATGATTAGATCATATTCTAATTTTTAAGATGATAACAAGATATTTGAATGATTTGGTTCAATCATCTGAATGTCACGACATAATGATCTCTCTTAATAGGAGTCCCCTAATGTGTCTTAATGACGAATAATATCGCTGGATCAATTGAATAGTGTAGAGATATAAGATAAAATGATTGTGGTTATTTCTATATATTTTAATATAAATGAACACTAAACAAATAAACTGAATCACATATTGATCAACATCTTTGTTGAACTATGATTAGTGACACTCACGGTGCCCACCGAAATTTGATCTGTTTAACACCCAAATTTTTTTGAGAAATATTTTGTTTTTAAGTATTATGTTATACGAAACCCCCATGAAATATTTCACTACACACAACACTAACTTGTGTTTAATTTCACGCCAAAACAACCTTCCTCGATAGCTTGTGTTGTACGCAATACCGTGTTTCAATAAACAACGATATGTTCTTAAAATATTATTAAAACTAGCCGTTATGCATAGTAATACACAATTTTTTAAATTTTATCTTTCAAAATGGACTTAATATTTGGATTCGGAATACGAAATTATCCTAGGGTGAATTTATTGTATTTTTCTAAATACTATGATTTTTTGATGATTATTGAAAAACACTGAGTTATAGTTTAAAACCGAATTTTTATTTAAATAATTATTTACATTATTTAAATTTATTTTAGTTAAAAATAGATACATAATACATATATAAGTTCAATGTAATTCATTGGTGTAATTTTATAATAATATAGATATATAAAAATTTTATTGAACTTTTGACCGTCTTTTACCCACCTCTTATGAGCATTTTTAATTGTACATAAAACTTAATTTAACCTCTTCTGTGAGTTGAATTTCGAAAATCCAAGAGTCATGGTTAATATCAAGTAGTAAAATGTGGTTCAATAAGATAAAAATAATTTTTAGTGAATAGTAACTTTTTACATTTATTTAACACGGTTAAAAGTAAATAGGGTAATTAAGGGTAAAAATGATTTTATTATTATTTCCCTAACAAATGTCCTAATTCTATTGGATAAGTGTAATACGACCAAAAAAAACCCTTAGGGATAAAATAATCCCCTTTAGGTCCACTTGTATTAGATTAGGACATTTATTATTATTTTATTTAAAGAAGAGTTAAAAGACTTAAAATCAAAGTTTAATAACTAAAACATATTTAATATAAGGTTCTACATAAGATAAATTCGACTATTAATATTCATTAGAAAGATAAAACGATTTCCTACATAATGGTATTTTATTTATTATTATTAGACATTAAATAAGTTAATTTATTTATGACATAATGATGATGCAGTAATTACCTTATTATTGGAATATTAACATAATTGATATTATAGATATCCAAATAAATTCAATTTGAGACTTTTTATGAATTACACTAATTTTATAGTTTTATATGACATGTTATTATTGATTTAATTAACTTTTTTAGAACAAATAATGGTGTTATGATTTTCACAAAAATCAATTACCCAATAGTGTCAAAATTGACATAAAATAGTTTTAAAAACAAATATAATATTATTAATTTTTATTATATTACTAAAAATCCAAGGACTGACCAAATGACTTATATAAAGTTATATATATTAATAATGAGCCACTTGGGGTTCGTTTGGCTTGTTATATTAATTTTAATAACCATATAGTGTAAGAAAACAATAAGACACGGTATAAGTTAAATTATTTTACTTAAATTTAAATCTAAATGATAAGGTCAATATAGTAAACTAAACATGTATAAAAACTATTGGTTGAGAGTATTTCAACCCATCCCCACTTTATCATAAAAATAAATCAATTGAAAGCTATTATAAACCGAATATGACTTTATTGTTAAATAACATTTTATGTTTTTCCTAAGGTGCCCCTATCCTCCCTTATAAAAGGGAACCAACTCCCGCTCCTCATTACACAACATTGGGCCTTAATTCTCGACCAAACCCTGCCCATTTACCTTCTAAACTTAATTGTAAAAATAATATAGGTTCTTTTATTCTTCAAATACAAATTATAGTGCCCTAAAAGGAGGTTTCAAAGAGGCTTGTTGAAGAAGAGGTAATATTTGTGACCAATTCTATCAAATTTATTTCTTATTATAATTATTCTTATTTATTTCTTTCATTATGAATTAATAAAATAAGTATCCCTAATATACTGATATGTTATTATAAATATGAAACAACCCTATTTCACCTTCTATCCATCCTACAGAAAATAAAATCAACGCGTGTGCGTACGTACCGAATATCGTCTCCATGTCGTGGTGTAATCTATTTACCACCACCACCTTACATGGATATGTATAATAGTGTAATGAATTACTATATATGATTATTTTAAATTAATATTGATTCTTATATAGTATTCATACACATCAATACAATTCCACGATCATGGGAACGATATCATCGCTCGTGCGTACGTCTGGCCTACCGTCTCCATTATGTGATTGGACTCGTTCTACTTGGTCTTTATTGAATAATGATTATATAAATAAATTGAATGAATAAATATGATATATATTACACTAATAACATTATTTAAATGGGGTATCTATAACAGAAAAATAATAATAATAATTTATTCAACAAAACTTGCATAAGAACATAAAGCAATAAACACCCTAATAACAAGTAGTAATAAAATATTAATAATAAGAAGATAACAATATGACAATCTATGATATCAAAATAATGAATATGATTCTTGTAATAAGTCAATGAAATTATTTGAATCATTATACAAGAGGTTCGGATACATACGGAGAAAATCAGATCTAAGGTAAGGGAAAATCTCAAAATCTCATTTTTACCCGAGATTGTTTATACTTCAGAATTTACTGTGGAATATTTATCATCCACATACATGTTTCCTCAATATGTAATATTATTTCGAACCTCCTAAAATTTTTTAAATCCAATTTAATCCATTGGTTAATTTTTTGTAAAAGATATGAAAGGAATCTTTTGTCATTTTTAGTACGAGGTACTTTTTGACTTTTCTGGCCAAAGTATGAGAAGACTGTTTTTTAACTTATACGGAATGAATTGATTTTTCATGATTTAATAGAAAATTTTTTCCATGAATCATCATTTAAACGTTTTCAAGTTAATTTTAAATCAAAATCATTTAGTTTAAAATTGTATGAAATGTTATGAAAGGAAAAATGTTTTTGATGTAGAATGGATATTTTCCTCAAGGATAGAGTTCAACTGTTTTAGAAAAAAAATTCCATCTAAGATAATATAGGGTTATTTTTCTATATTTATTTTTACATTTATTTTATTATGTTATGATGGAATTAATTAGGTGATGTTTTTTTATTTTATATGGATTATGTTATGATGGAATGAAGTTTAAGAATCCCATTTTTATTGCATGGGTTATATTGTGATTTATGATTTTGTGGCACACATAATAATTGTTTCATTATGAGATGGGTGGGAGTTATATCACCCTCAAATGCATTGGTTAAAGATTTATATTTCATTAGATAGACATGGCTGGAATGGAATGTTAATCTGGTTCCGTGATACAGGAATGGAAGGAGGAGTGAAATCATTTCAGTAATGGACTTTACCCGCTATGATGGTCTTGTCAATGAGCCTTGACTAATATGAAATTATTTTCTATGATTATGTGTGTATTCCACAATGTTTCATGTTTTAAGTTATGATTATTGGGAATACATTTCACTACTATGATTTATCCCATATTATGATATTATGATCTCTTTAGCTGGTTATGATTTTCAAAATGTTATGTTATTATGAATATTATATGATTGACATTTATTTTGTTTACCCATACTGAGCATTTGAGAACACCCTTTTGTATGTTTTCTATTCCCCAGGTCAGGAATAAGGGTATTAAGTAAGATATGCCAAAAGGGACTCTAGATATGATGAAATAAACGGGAGACAATGTAGATGATTTATGAACCAGTTGTTTATGTATCCCAGTTTCTAAAAACACTATACCAATACAGTCCTATCATTGTTTTGTTATATGTTGTAATAAGTATGCTACAATTTTTATGTAATAACCATGTATGTAAAGTATGGGTCGTTATAGTTGGTTTTAGAGGGAAGGTAAAGTCAAACTTTAGAAATTAGTATTTGAAATCATTAGTAATATCTATAAGGATATGTATAAACATAGAACAAAATATTATTGTTTTAGAAATTTCCATGAAAAACTTATGATAAGACCTAATGTTTGAAATTTATTACTGATTATGTTGTTTTCCTATTATAATTAGGGATGCTCACACTATTTTTCTTGGTTTTAGTCAATGTCTGGAACCCGAAGGAACCGTGTTACTGTCGAATGCGATGGGAAATGAAATGATTGTCCCCCTGAGCAACCAAACATTATGGGAGCTAAAATGCAAAATCTTATAGCCATGTTCACACAACTTTCTCTGGCTATGAATCATGCAGGACTTCCAAACAAGCAAAGGAAGGAGTAACATTCTATTAAATCATTCATAAGGAAGCGTCCACCCTCATTTAGTGGGTCTACTGATTCATTAGTGGCTAAATAGTGGATCAGTACCACTGAAAATATATTTTCTGTTCTACAGTGTTTTGAACATGATAAATTCATCTTAGCAGTATATCGTTTGGAAAGTTAAGCTGATCAATGGTGGAATATTATTAATAATATGAGGAAAATGTATGAAATTGAGTCCATGGAATGGGATGAGTTCCAAAAATTACTTTTCAATATGTACTTCCCTCGTATTCTTTGAACAAAGATAGAGAAGAAGTTTATTGAACTGAAGCAAAAGGATAATGGATCTGTTGGTACCTACGAAAAAAATTTTACAGGACTTGCAAGGTACGCTTCTAGAATTATTATCCAACCTGAGTGTAAAATCGTTCAATTAATTAGAGGTTTAAAACCAAGTCTTCGAAGGGAATTATCCATAATGGTCTTCAATAGATACTAGGAAATTGTATGATTTCCTCTCAAGGTTGAGATAGATATTAGAGTATCCCATCAATCATATTGGTTTGATAAGAAGAGGAAATGGAATTCAAAGGAAAATCGAAAACCACACTGAAAAGAAGAAGAGTTTTATCTTATGCTCAATGGGTGGAAAGAAACATGGAGGTAATTGTCTTAAAGGGACAAGTAAATATTTTAAGTGTGGAAAAGAAGGTCATCGGGAAGTTGAATGTCGAAATAATGGGACGAAGATATCTAATAATGCAAACTAAGAAATGGATACGCAGAAAGCACCTCTTACACTTCAATGTTTCATGTTCAAGGAAATGGGGTATTATGCCAATAATTTCCCTAATCCAAGGGTTTTTTATGATGATTGACGTCAATAAACTCTTATGTCCAAAGACAAAGGAATGTCACATGGAATTTATATCGGCGATATGGATTATGATAACCAAGTGGTGAAAGGTACACAAACCATCCAATATAAAGTAGAAAATGTTTTTTTTTATTCTGGATCCACAAAATCTTTTATTTCTGAAGAATTTTTTATGTTTATCTCCATATTACCTCATTAGTTATATATTGAGTTATACGTGACAACCCCTAATGGCACAACAGTCACATCAAAAGTTTAAAATTCTTCGCCGATTAATGTTTTTGGGAAAGTGCTTCTTGCAAATCATGTGATCCTTCCTATATTGGAATTTGATGGGATTATTGTCATTATTTGGATTTACTTATATGGATCTCATATCAATTTCCAAAGAAGGAAAGTCACATTTCATATTCCAAATCAATCTATGATCATCTATCAATGCAAGGATGAACACAACCTTCCAGTGGAAATTTCATCCCTCTTATGGGTCTAGATTCCACTAAATGAAGGTTATTTATCTCAAATGGTAGGATAGAAACTCATGATTAAGAATATTCCCATTGTACTAGAGTTTGATGATGTCTTTTCGAAGGAATTACCTAGTCTTCCACCAAATTGTGAAGTTGAGTTTTCAATAGAAATCATACCAAGTGCTTTACCTATTTCAAAGACACCTTATATAATGGCCCCAATTGAGTTGCAGGAATTAAAGATGAAACTCCAAGGGAATCTTGATAAGGGATTCATACGCCCTAGTGCATCACCTTGGGGAGCTCCTATTCTGTTTGTTAAGAATAATGATGGATCAATGAGACTTTTCACTGATTATTGAGAACATAACAGGATCACTATCACGAACAAATATCCTCTCCCACACATTGATGACTTATTTGACCAACTACGCAGAGCTCAATACCTTTCAATGATTGATCATCAATCAGGGTATCATCAATTAAGGGTCAAAAAGGAGGATATACCAAAACAGATTTTCATACAAGGTATGGACACTATGAATTTATAGTGATGCCATTTGGTCTTACTAATTCCCCTTCTATCTTCATGGATCAAATGAATAGAGTCTTTAGAGACTATCTTGATCATTTTGTGGTAGTCTTTATAAACGATATTCTTCTTTTCTCAAAGAGCAAGGAAGAACATGAAGATTACTTGAGAATTGTATTGAAGACCCTGAGAAAGCATAAGCTTTATGACAAATTTAACAAGAGTGAATTTTGGTTAAAAAAAAGTATAATTTTTGGGTCACATAATCTCAAAAGAGGGGATATCTGTGCATCCAGCAAAAATGGAGGTTATTGAAAGATGTTCAAGACCAACAACAGTAACTGAGATCCAATGATTTCTTGGTTTAACTAGGTACTATCGACGTTTTGTGAAATAATTTTCAAGATTATCTAATCCACACACCAAATTGACTCAGAATGGAGTTAAGTTTGGTTGGACAGAGGAATGTGAAGAGTATTTGAAGGAGTTAAATGTAGATTATTCATCACACCTATGCTCACACATCCTTGTAGTAGAGAAAGGTTTGTTATCTATAGTGATGCATCCATGAAGGGGCTAGGGTGTGTTATCATGCAAAATGATATGGTGACAGGTTATGCCTCACGAAAGTTGAAAATCCATGTGCAAAATTACCCACCTCATTATTTGGAATAAGCTGCGGTAATCTTTGCAATAATGATTTGGGGTAATTTTCTTTACAGTGAAAGGTGTGATATTTTTTATGATCATAAAAGTTTAAAGTATATTTTCATGCAAAAGGAGCTGAATATGTTCCAAAGAAGATTGTTGGAGTTGATTAATGATTTAAACTTCTCAATTCATTATCATCCTCGGAAAGAAAATAATGTGGCAGATGCATTTAGATCACAAGGACATTCTATCTTATCCATGAAGAGGTTCACAAAATATCCAATATTTATGGATTTAGAATGGATGTGTCTTGGAATTATAATTGAAGGGGAAAAATCTTATCTTTCTCAAATAAATTCTCAACCATCTATACATTTGATGATTAAAGAGGCATAGAAAGAAGTTGTAGAGTTATAAAAGATGGTGAGAAGTTTTCCAGATTTCAACCATGATTGTGATGGGATAATAAGGTTTAGGAATCGGGTTTGTGTTCGTCCAATCCCAGAATTAGAGAAGGATCTGCTGGGTGAGGCACATAGTTCTTCATTATTTATTTTTCCTAGAAGCATGAAGATGTACAAGGACCTGAAAGAGTACATCTGGTGGGACGCCATGAAAAGATATGTTGCAGAATATGTCTCTCGATGCTTGGTTTTTCATCATGTTAAGGATGAGAGATAGAAATCTAAGGGGATGTTACAACAATTACCCATACCTGAATTAAAATGGGAAAACATCACTATGGACATTGTCACCGGACTTCCTAAAACATCCAAAGGAAATAATGCTATCTGGGTCATAGTTGATCGTCTTACGATGTCAGCACACTTCATTGCTATTAGAGAGGATTTATCTCTTGATCATCTTGCTAGGATATATGTAAATGAACTGGTAAGATTGCATGGAGAACCACTTTCCATTATATCTGATAAGGATCTGAGGTTTACATTGATGTTTTGTTGATGTCTTCAGCATACTCTAGATAAGGAGTTGAGTTTTAGTACCACTTATCATCCTCAGACAGACAGTCAGTCTGAGAGGACAATTCAAACTCTAGAAGACGTGTTGAGAGCTTGCTCAGTGGATTTCAAAGGTTGTTGGGATCAACACCTAACTTTGGTGGAATTTTCATATAGTAATAGCTTTCACTATAATATTCATATGGCTCCTTGTGATGATCTCTATGGAAAGAAATGCAGGACTCCAACTTTTTGGGATTTTCGTTGTGGAAAGAAAGCTATTAAGACATGATTTTGTTGATGAGATGGAAGAAAAGGTCAGATCTATTAAACAACACATAAGAGCAGCTCAGAGTCGACTAAAAAGTTTTGACGAAAATGGAATAAATGACCTAGAGTTTGAAGTTGGTTATAATGTGTTCTTACGAATATCTCCTTGGAAGAGTGTAATGAGATTTGGAAAGAAGGGAAAGCTGAGAACTAGGTATACTGGTCCTTTTGAAATACTAGATCGTGTTGGGAAGGTAGATTACTAATTGGTGCTTCCAATGAATCTTTGTCAAATTCATGATGTGTTCAATGTATCTCTCCTGAGAAAGTACATACCTGATCCATCACATGTACTATGATCAGAAGTTGTACTACATGAGAATGATCTTTCTATAAAGAACAACTGATAGAGATTTTGGATCGTAGTAAAAAAGACCTACAGAACAAGACCACTCGCTTAGTGAATGTTTTATAGAGGAACCACCAACTAGAAGAAGCTACATGGGATCTTAAAGATGCGATGAGGGATAGGTATCCTCATCTGTTTGTTACAAAGTGATGAATTTCAAGGGAGAAATTAATTTTAAGGGGGGTAGAATGTGACACCCGATATTTTATAAGAAATATTTTGTTTTTATGAATTATGTTATACACAACACCAAAGGAATTTTTCACTATAAACAACAATGTCTTGGCTTTCATTGCATGCCAGTGAAACCTTCCTCGATAGTTTTCGTTGTACGCAATACCGAGTTTCACTAAATAATGATATGTTATTAAAATATTATTAAAACTAGCTGTTATGATTAGTAATACCCACTTTTTGAAATTTTATAAATTTTATCAATAAATATGGACTTCATATTTGAGTTCAGAATATCGAAATTGGCCTAGGGTGAATTTTTGGTATTTTTCTAAAAATTCTCAATTTTTGATAAATAGTGAAAACACTGAGTTATAGTTCAAAACCAAATTTTTTTTCAAATAATTAATTATTTTATTTAAATTTATTTTTGGGCAAAATAGATACAGAATACCTGTATCTGTTCAATTTAATTCATTGGAGTCATTTTATATTAATATTGATATATAAAAATTTTATTGAACTTTTTGACCGTCTTTTACCCACCAACTAGGAGAATTTGTAATTGTACCTAAAACTTAATTTTACCACTTTTGTGTGTAGAATTTCAAAAATACAAGAGAAACTGTTAATATCAAGGTGTAAAATGTGATTCAATAAGATAAAAAATAATTTTTGGTGAATAGTAACCTTTTACTTTTATTTTCCACAGTTAAAAGTAAAAAGGGTAATTATGGGTAAAAAATGATATTATTATTATTAACCTAAAACATGTCCTAATTCTTTTGGATATGTTTAATTCAACCAAAAAAACCTTAGGGATAATATATTACCCTTTAGGTCCACTTTGATTAGATTAGGACATTTATTATTATTTTATTTATTGATGAATTAAAAGTGTTAAAATCAAAGTTTAATAACTAAAACATTTTTAATATAGGGTTATACATAATATAAATTAAACTATAAATCTTAATTAGAAAGATAAATAGATTTACAACATAATTGTATTTTATTTATAATTTTTAGACATTAAATATGTTAATTTATTTATGAAACAATGATAATGCAGTAATACCTTGTTAATGAAATATTGACATAATTGATCTTATAAATACCCAAATAAATGTAATTTTATACTTTTTATGAATTAAACTAATTTAATATGTTAATATGACATTTTGGTATTGATTTAATTAATTTTTGTGAAATAATCATGTTGTTATGATTTTCTAAAAAATCAATTACCAAATATTGTCAAAATTGACATAAAATAGTTTTTAAAACAAATATTATATTATTAATTGTTATTCTATTTTTAAAAATCTATGGTCCCGAAAAATGACTTAGATAAGGTTATATTTGTTAATAATGAACCACATGGGGTTATTTTGTCTTGTTATAGTATGTTTCGTAAATATATAGTGTAAGAAAAAAAAGAAGACAGGATAAAAGTTAAATTATTTAACTTAGAGTTAAATCTAAATAATATGGTTAAAATATTAACCTAAACTTGTCTAAAACCTATTGGTTGAGAGGATTTCGACCCATACCCACATTATCTTATAAATAAATCAATTTGGAGCTATTATAAACTGAATATGACTTTATTATAAAATAATATTTTAAATTATTTTGAAGGTGCCCCACTCCTCCCTTATAAAAGGGCACCTCCTCCCTCTACACTTTACACATCATTGAGACTTCATGCTCTTCCAAAACCTGCCCATTTCCTTAAAAACATCGATAGAAACATTCTAGAGGTCTTTTCCAACTTCAAAGACCAATTTTAATTCTCTAAGAGGTGGTTTCAAAGAGGCGTGTTGAAGAAGAGGTAATATCTGTTACCAATTCATTCAAATTTATTTCTTATTATACTTCTCTTCTTTAATTGTTTCATTATAATGTAATACCATCAGTATCACTCATATACTCATATGTTATTATAAATAAGAAGAAACCCTATTTGACCTTTTATCCATCCTACAGAAAACAAAATCACCGCATGTGCGTACGTACGGAATATCGTCTCCATGTCCTGGTGTAATCTATTTTCGACCACCACCTTACTTAGATGGGTATAATGTTGTAAAAATTACTATATATTATTATTTAAAAGTGATATTTATTCTTAAATAGTATAAATACACCTCAATACAATTCCACGATCATGAGAATGATATCATCGCTCGTGCGTACGTACGGCCTACAGTCTCCACGATGTGATGCGACTCATTATACATGATCTTCATTAAATAATGATTATATAAATAAATAGAATGAATAAATATGATATATATTACAATAATACCATTATAGAAATGATTTATCTATAACCTAAAATGAATAATAATAATTTATTCGACAAAACATGCATAAGAACACAAAGCAATGAACACCCGATTAACAAGTAGCAATAAAATATTACTAATAAGAAGATAAGAATATGACCATATGTGACATCATAACAATGAATATGATTCTATAATATGTCAATGACATTATTTAAATCATTATACATGGGGTTCGGATACGTACGAAGCAAATCAGATCTAAGGTAAGGGAAAATGTCACAAATTCATTTTTATCCGAGATTGTTTATACTTCAGAATTTTTTGGGGAATATTTATCATCCACATCCATGTTTCATCGATATTTAAAATTATTTCTAACCTCCTACAATTTTTTAAATCGAATTTTACCCATTGGTATGTTTTTTGTAAAATATATAAAAAGAATATTTTGTCATTTTTAGTACAAGAGACTTTTTGAATTTTACACCCAAAGTAGGATAGGAATGTATTTTAACTTATACGGCATGAATAGATTTTTATGATTTCATATAACATTATTTACATGAATCTTCCTTTACATGTTTTCAAGTTAATTTTTAATCATCTTATATTAGTTTAAAATTGTATGACTTGTTAAGAAAGGATAATATTTTTGATGTAGAAAGGATATTTTTTTATGAATGGAGTTCAAGTGTTTTATCAAAATTATTTTCCATATAAGATAATATAGGGTTATGTTTCTATACCTATTTTTACATTGATTTGTTTATTTTATGATGGAATTAATTTTATTATGTCCTTTTATCTTATATGGATTATGGTATGATGGCATGATGGTTAAGAATCCCATTTTTATTACATGGGTTATGCTATAATTTATGATTTTGTGGCACACATAAGAATGGTTTCATTATGAGATGGGTGGGATGTATATCTTCCTCCAATGAATTAGGTAAAAACTTATATCTCATGATATAGATATGGTTGGAAGGACAAGTAAATCTAGTTCAGTGATACAGGACTGGAACGAGTAGTGAACTCGGTTCAGTAATGGACTTTTTCCACTATGATGGTCTTTGGAATGAGTCGTGACTAATATTAAATAATTTTCTATGATTATGTGTGAATGCCACAAAGTTTCATGTTTTATGTTATGAGTATTGGTATTACATTTTACTACTATGATTTATCCCATGTTATGATATTATGATCTCTTTTGTAGGTTAAGATTTTCAAAATGTTATATTTTTATTAATATGATATGATTGATATTTCATTATTTACCGTTACTGAGAATTTGAGATCACCCTTTTGTATGTTTTCTTTTCCACAGGTCACGAAGAAGTGTATTATGTAGGATATTCAAAAAGGGACTCTAGATATGATGAAATAAACGGGAGACAACGTAGATGATTTACAAACCAGTTGTTTATGTTTCCCAGTTTCTAAAGACACTAGTCCAATACGGTCTTATCATTGTTTAGTTATATTTTGTAATAAGTATGCTTCAATTATGAAGTAATAACCATTTATTTAAATTATGTGTCATTATAATCTGGTACTAGGTTCAATATGTAGATACACTACCCACACCAATATTTATGTGGTCATCCCTCCTTAGGCAGGCCCATTAGACCACCCCCAATGAATTCTCATACACAAGCGCTTTGGCATTCTAAATGTATCCCATTATACATACCTCTATCTATTTAACTGTGTTGGATACAGGTTGACATTCCCACCAATATATTTTTCATGGGTCCCACATACTATCATTTATATGGCTATCCAATTATTTAGTAAACACTAAATTAGTGATATCACGTATATCATGAAATGGAAAAATTGAATCACCACATCATCATCAAACATTCTTCAGGTGAAATGTAAATACATTTTACATTTAATTATTTCATTTTGATATTAATGTGTTATCATAATTCATAACTGATACAGGACTTCTGATCTTATCCATTATTTAACGATCATCAAAATAAGTACCCATTGATTTGTTTCATAAACAAAAAATTGAATAAAATTTAACATTAACAACTCCTTAATAAAAACATGGGTTATTCATTAACCATAACTAATCACATTTTCAACAAAAAATATTAATCCACTTACAAGCTAAGGACATTTTATGTTTTCATTTTTATAGAGTAAATAATAACCTTTAATTAAAAAACCACATATCATTACCATCTAAAGGAATTATTCCCATTGTATCCAAAATTTAGTATTATATAATACATTTCAAATTTTCCTAAAAAATTATCTTCAAATGACACCCATATAATAATTTCATCTATAATAAAATTATTTATAATCCTAGATAAATGGAAACATAATAATGGTGAGGTAAAATTCATAGCAAGGGGTATCATATATTAGAATCTCTAAATGAATGAACATGAAATAAATATGTATATAGGGAATAAATAATAATTAAAAAAATAATCATTACTAGTCATATGATCTTGAAATAATTCCGTTGATGATGTCATAACACAATTTACCACATCATAAATAATAGATAATTTTATTATGAAAAAATACATAATTTATGACATATTAATCATATAGTTTGTGGCTCAAAAATGGATTCCATAGTATTACCATAAAAATCATAATCTATGATATCATGATAACACCATCAATACCATAAAAAATATACTATTGATATTAATGTCAAGGAATATTTTCCAATATAACCTCATATAATAGTCAATTCCTCATGTTAATGAAATTTTAGTTAACGTGCAATCACACACTAAAATATGCAAGCTAGATTGTCTCCTGAGATTTATATATGCATATATGGGATATATTACTATAGTTCCCCACCTTAACATAATTAATTATAATGAATGAACCGTTATAATGTAATTAATATGAATAAAATATATAATAAACTTTTCATGGTAATTAATAAACTCTCGTACTGGTATAATTATCATGTGAGATGTCAATACCATGTACAGTAAACAAATGGAATATAATTATCATTATATATACAAAGAATGAATTTGGATTTCATGATTAGATAATTTTGAGGTAATTCATGGAAGATAATTCAAAAGGAGCTGAAAATATTATGTTTTAGTTGAAAATGGAAGTGAGGGTACAAAATTTATTTTTGAAATAATATATTAATATAATCATAAAAATATGAATTTTTTGTCCACTTATAAAATATATTTTTGAAAAGATAACTTGGTAAAAATTTAAAATATACACATTAAAATAAATCCCAAAAATATATACTTTAATTATATTTAATTTTGTTCATTATGAAATGGGTAGTTAAAAAAACTATGTGATCATGGAAAGAAAATAGATATTTTATATTTTAAATTTTTTTATTATAACCATCATTGGTTACAAGAGTAATAAATCATTTGTTTCAAAAGATATAAAAAACATGAAGCTAAAAATAGTTAATAAGATGTTGTATTATATGATAACAATAAATGATTATTTTTTGATATAATGAATACAAACATGGAGAAAAATAATCATTAATGGGGAATACAATTATTTATAAAAAAATATAATTTTTTGGAATGAATTCATCATGGAAGAATAGTTAATTAAAAATTACTTGTTCCCTTGGAATATTATTTTAAATATGAATTCATATAATATAGGTCACAAAAAATAATAGGCTTCATGATTTATTTATACCTTGAACAAACAATTTTTTTTACCCAAATCACTTACACCAAGATTAGTGTATGAATTAAAATAACATGAATGAAATATTGTGATATTATAAAAAATTCACATAATCAAAGGTTTTTTATGGAAATATATTTTATTACGGTTTTAATTACACCATATTAATTAAGGGTATGTGTAAAATATTAAAGCATGATTCAATGAAGTGTGATTGGGATAAAAAACCTTACAACTCTTCTATCTTTTGAATAAAAACCCCATTAAATATGAATAAAAAAGATTAATTTTTTCCAATTTTATTCATAATATTTATGAAAAAATTAATCTAAAGATAATTATAAACACAAAAAAATTAAAATAATTTATTTATAGGGAATATGACTCAAAGGACACAAATTATGGATTAGAAATACATACCATAACTCTTTTATTCATTAGAAGTATGCTAAAATTTTGTTTAATAATCATAACAATATAAAAAAATATTATAAGCTTCATAATATTTATTAATTTATCAAATTTTTTTTTAAATAATTTGTGGTAAATTTATTTGATAGTTATTAATTGTTTTCTCCATCTAGTGTTAATATCCATGACCATTTTGTATGTGTTCCATAATTATGATAGTCCTTATAATTCATTTAATAAAAATATAATTATTACAATATTATTTAATTTAATAGAATATATATTGCATAATTATTTTTAATTATAAATTATTCATTCCATGAGGGATTTTTCTTGTTTTGGTACAATCGTTGATGAGTTGGTCTCAGTAATGTTTTTCAAATGAAATGTGAGGTCATAATTAATTTTAATAATTCAAGTATTTCATTTATAGAAAAAAAATATTAAATAATAGTATATTATTTGTTAATTAATATAATTATTAGATCCATTAATGCAAAGTGGTTATGAAAAATGAACCACATCATTTCATGAAGGTGATAGTCCACCTAGAAACTGGGATGATGTTTTCACTTTCTATTGAATGGGAGGAAGGTGTAAAACCGGTGATCATGTAAAATATTGATAATTATATTAGAAAATTGTATTAATTATATAAAATTTTATTAAATTAATATAAGGAATTGAAGAAATTAAACAAGTGATCTAAGGAGGTGGCTATCTAGGGGTACACAGGAGTTGTGCTTTCATTTTATGAAAGGATGTGTGGGGGATGAAAAATAATTTTACCGTGAATATAATCACATTATAGTATACCAATGAAACTAGTTTAAATATATTCATAATATTATAATATGTATTTTTTAGGATGTATGATAATGGTAAATAATAAAGTACTTGTCATTACTTGTCACTCATATTGTGGTTTGAGTCTTATATAATGAATTTTTATTGATTTAAAAGACATTAGGATAAATATTTTATCCATGGAAATAAATATGTGTAAATTTAATCCAATAGAGGTAAAATGGATACGGTTTTAAGGTGTTTTTGCAGTATATGTGTGACTTTGATTTTTTGGAACTGAAATCCTTATATATGTGAATAAGAGGGAGTTTTCAATTGAACTCAATAGTTGGGGTGCAGTAAGACTGAAATTTCGTGTGTTATGTGATTGATGTGAGAAAATAATATTAAGACATGTATCTATTACATTGTAACCTAATAATGGACTTATATATGGTTTTATTCAATGTAAATTTCGTAAAATTTCAAAAACATTGTGTTAATCAATTTTTAACCTCATTTATCATGTATAAATTGTTTAAATCGTAGTTATTTTCATAAAAAAGCAAATTACCCATCATATCTAATTTTTTAGAGTAAAATAAATTTTTTTAATCTTTTTAATGTAGTTCAATTTCAAAATATTACAAAATTACCCATAAAATTAAAAAACATGACATATAAATTTTTCTTAAAAAGAATAGTCTTTATACATTAACTATTTATTGTTAATATTCCTTAATAATTACTAATTAGATGTGTTATTACAAAGTATTATCATATTATAGTCATTTTATAATAGAGTTAAATACATTTTGAGAATATTTACCCATGGTATAGAACATTAATTATTTCAAAATAACCTTTTTATCCTTAAAATTATAATTAACATTAACATTTGTAACATATCTTTATTAATATAACTAAAATTTACCTTATTAGATAAATTTAATATAATGATGAAAAAAATTATATCTATTTGATCATTTTCAATTTCTAGACATGATATGTATTATTTTTAATTTAAAAGCACATAACACCTAAAAACATGAATACAAAAAGTATCATTATTCCCAAATTATTTAATTATTACTACTTAATGACTAATAAGAGTTGAAATATTTTTAAATAATTTAATCATGAATATTATCATTACATTTTACTAAAATAATTCTTATTAGTGAATAATTTTATTATAGTACAAATACTCATGAATTGTAGAAAATATTTTTTAAATAAATAATTTTCTATTAAATTATCATAACCCTAATGCAATTAATTAATTATATTATAAAAATTAAAATGAATAAATCTACTGATATTACAAAATATCTTTAATAATTATCATGACATTATTTATTTATAATATTTTAATGTATAAATATATGTTTATAATAAACTATTTTAATAAAACATTTTAATTTCATCATTTATTATTTCAATGACATATTTTTTAAATTTTTTATTGATGATATAAAAAACTCTCATTTTAATTGGATATAAGTATCTATAATGCACTGATCTTCAAGGTATATATTTATGATAGTTTAGATTTTACATGTATAATGAATTACTAAAATCATTCAATCATTCCATTCTTATTTCTCAAAGAACTCATCTTAATCAAAATTAATGAATTTTCATAATTAATTTTATATTTATTATTTTATTCTTCATTTTATATATTTTTACTTAATTTTCATTCTCATGTTTGAATATGATCCAAATAATTTTTTACTGGGAATAAATTATATTTTCTATATGTTTCCCCTTATACACTTCAAATATATGTAATCCATAATTTTATGTGATAATCTGTTGTATATTATTTTTATTGTCATTTAATTATGTTCTAATTATTGATTAGTTATTATTAATGTGTTTTTATTGTGACTTGTAACTTGTAAGAACATTTTTTCAACTTCTGTGTAATTCCTTTAAAAAGATACATAAAAACTACTCACGAATAATATATATGAAATATAATGAATGAAATCATAACCTAAAATATTAGGAGTTAAATTTAATTCAATATATAAAAATTATTTTCCAAAAATAATAAAGATGTTATAATTTAGGATGATATTATAAACATTTAGGTAGAAAAGGAAGGCTTTGGTAAATTAGAAGGATAATTAGTGATTTTGAAATTTTTCCTTAATCATTGAAATAATTCCTTTGAAATAATAGATTAATACTTCAATGATTGTTCATTCAAATGTGACCAAAAACTCTATGATGTATGTATGTATATTTGGTAGGTACATGAATATATTGTCTTCAATTTAAGAATCTATTGGTATTTGTTGAATTGGGGTGGTGATGCGATCCTTCTATAAGTGAGAGGATTGAAATTTCTATAATAATATGTAAACTATTAAAATAATTTAGATCCAAAAGACGATATAAATTTCGGAGGAGGTTAAATAAGGTAATCAATATCTCAAAAAAATAATTTTGTTACATGTTTTTTTAATTTTAAGTCTTTCAACAATTTTATTTAACCATTTTTTGATTTTTTATTTTATCATAGTTACTAATTTATTATTTATGAATTAAAAAAATAGACCATATTATTTATTTCGATATTCTAATTAAAAATACTAAATAATTTTTTTTAAAAAAAATTATATTAAATTAATGAAAAAAATTATAAATTAACAAATTCAAATCAGATTGAACCCTTTTTAGATAAAATAGAAACATATATTTGAAAATTCAATATATATTTTCATAATTTTTTTAAAAAAAATTATAATTTAATTAATTAAATTAATATATTTTCAATAAAAATTTCTCATGAATTCAATGTCATTCTTATATCCTAACAGTGTTATAAAAGACAAATTATTTTTATAAAAAATATTTTTCAGGATCACATAAATTAAAAAACATTAAAAAGGTACAAAAATTTATCCTAATATTATATTTTTATATAAACCATGAAATTATGTTTGATTTAAAATTTTAAAATATAATTTTACTGAATTCATGTTTTAAATGTAAAACTACTATTTTTTAAAAAACTATTTTTGTTGAAAAATAACATTCAAATATATTAATTATTATTATTCCTATTTATTATTAATTATTTGTTAAATTAATGGCAATATATTATTATTGTTATTAATTTACAATTTATTTATTTAATTGTAATATAATAATTAACTTTAATTAAAAATTCATACAATATAAAAATTCAATTTTATAAAATAAATCATTTTTAATCATGTACTGTTTTTATTATTTGTTTTGAAATTGTAATTGAATTACATCATTGAATGAAAATTATTTTCCATTTAAATATGAAATGTGAAATGTATAAAATAAATGTGATATATGTAAACAACTTATTATATTAATAATTATAGGTTTATATCATCATAACATAAAAATATATAACCCCTCAAGATCTATATGTAATAACTTTAGATGATATAATAACTGGTGGTAGTCGCAAGTGGTGGTTTAGCTAGCATGGAACTTATGTATATATCAATGATATTAAACATATTTAAAAAAATATTTTAGGAAAACAGAAATTATTAGAGTTCATCTTTAGCATCGTCTATGTTAATCAATATATAATCCTCCTCCCATCCATGGTTTAAAAAATATACTTCTAACGGTATACTTACACTATGAGGCTCCATTTCTATCCTTTTTTTATATATATTTCTCAATGTGCTAACATCAATTAATTTTAACTAATTATATGGATATATTATAATGGTAAAATAAAATTATTTTAATATAAAGAATCATATTTTGATTTTTGATTTTTTTTATGTGTGATTTTTTTGACATTGTGTTTATTTATAGGGTAAAAAATATTAAAATCTTATGACATTATCTTCTCCCCCTTAAATATATAAAATCATCAAGATTTATATTCTAACATACTAATTAAAATAAATAATGTTGACCACAACATACACTCAACTCGAGACATAATTTCCAGAGTGATATAAATAATAAAAACAGGAGAGATATATCATTTTACCTTGAATAGGATTATCCTTAATGTGGGATTTTCTAAAATAAATAGATTCAAACTACCTAATAAATTTAGCATCATGAAACTTATAACTACTTCACCAGAACCATTGGGTATGATCCAGAGAGCTACATAACCTCTTGTTAACCACCCCTCATGCAGGAGGCAACCAACTAGTTTTGTGGGTCTAAACACCATCAATGGTGAGACAATTAAGTCGATATCATAGAAACACATCATAAAATATAAATAAAATTAAAATTAAATTTGGGTATTTATTGTGAAAATTTACTCAGTATAACATTACAGTTTTTTTGGGATGATTCTGATTGCTGGAAAAGATACTCTCCAAGGTGATTTTTAGAGTTTTGTAATGATTTTTGAAATGGTATGTTAAAAACGATCTGTGAAAAGGTAATGGATGGTCTGGGGGAGGTTCATAGACATGTTTATACAAGGTGGAATAGTTTCTAAATGCTTTCAAAATTCAGGGGGGCCAAAATCTAGAGGGTTGAAAGTTATTTTTTTCAAAATAGATGAAATTTCACAAAAAATTAGAAGTTGTGAACAAGGTATGATTTGCGATCACTGCGTCAAAATAAATTAAACAAAATTGTGCATGAAAGATATTAAATTGCATGAATTTGGGGTTTCCATGACATAGATGTTGTGTATTTTAGTAGACAAGATTATTATGTGATGAATAGGACATTAAAATATGAAGTTAAGCACTTGAAGGATGTCACACACATGGCCAGAGTTCTGTGAAAAAATGAATTTCATAAAAACACAGTAAAAGGCGCACAATAATGTTTCATATATGGAAGTTACTACATTTAAATTTAGAGATATCTCTATATTTTATGTAGTTGAACCCTTAGATAAAATCGGGTCTATAAATAATGTAATAGTTCCATGGAAAATATAGAATTTTCATACAAATATTCTCTCATGAAGAAAAAAATAAAATATATTTTCTTCAAAAAAAATGGCTTCTGTCTGCAATCCCAAAGTTTTTTCTTGAATAGCATGTGAGTTGTGTGTAAGGGGATGTTTTTAATAAATAAAAAAATGGAATTAATGTTTGTATTTTTGGGATAAATCATAAATGTTCCATGGATGGTGGTAATTTTATGCATAAGGAATTAAAAGGATTCATGAAATAATATTTTTTGTGATCTTTGTGAATGTAGTGAGTATTGATAAAGTGTTGATAATGGATTTCCTAGTGAATCTTTGGTAAATTGGTAATCATCACGTATATAAATTTAGAACACAAATAGATAATTTACCTACAGTATAGGATGTATTCATTATTTTTAATGAAATGAACTACATGTCCATAAATTTGGATTGAGTCATTTCCAATTTAGTGGGAAAAGAATGAGGGTAAAGGAAATCATTTCCAACTGCAGTGAGTCATATAGTAAATATTTAAGGAGGGTCCCTTGGGATGTAGTTACATATCTGTATACATTTTGACGGAAGTGATCTAGGGTTATAATTTATCTAAAATAAACCATGTATTTTATGTGAGCCTTAGAAAATTTGGTACATAGAAATATTTTCATTGTATTCTTTTTTGATGTACCCTAATGAGTTAGAACCAAGTAATAATTTAACTTTCCTTGCGCATTGATTTATACTTTACATTATATGAATCATCATTAGATATTGTCTCAAAGAATGAGATAACTATTAACACTAAAACGAAATCATAGTGTCCCTTATACTAAAGAGGACGTTATCCAGTGGGGATAAAGTAATTTCGAAAATAATATCCATACTCCGGTTCACCCCCCCCCCTATATGAGGGTATCTGGGACCCTTTTGGACATAACATTAATCAAATTGGATGCTAAATTATAATTATTTAATTATAAATTGGAACAAGATACAAGAACAAATTAATAGGATCCCAATGAGAAAAACAAAACCATAGTATATAAGTGCATGTTGAAAAATAAATAAAACTCAATGGAATTAATCTTGTTTCTATCACATAACCACTAATTACTCTATCCTCCATTTTTAATATATATTTATTTTAAAAAAGGATATTGTTTAATAGTGTATTTAATATGAAACAACATGATTAAATGAGTTTTTTTAAATATTCATGTTATTAGATATAAAATTAATTGATTGGTATGAATTTTAATAACTGAATTATTATATATATATATATATATAGTTCATACTCAAAAAAATTATCTTTTTATTCTAAGGAAAATAATACTCGATTTTAAACATTTTTATTTTATGATTCAGAAATATTTTTCAATATAAAGTATTTTTATAGCTTCTACTGATTGAATATGATAATTAATTTATAATACTTTTAGAAAATTTATTTTATTTGTTGCATAAAAAATTTAGAATTATTATTTCAAAATTACATTTTGGGGAAATTTTGATATATTTTTGAAAAGGATTATTTTTTAGTGAATGGTTTGAAATCCTATTTTTCATAATATTTTATTTATATTTATTAGAAGTATCAATATTATTTTAACATGATCAATACTTATCATAAAACACATTTATCCAAAAAATATAGTTAATTACTTACAAATAATTTACATAATTCATTATTTTTATATGTTCATCTTTAGAATTAAAATGATATTTTTCTATAAAACAATTTCCATTGAATTTTGATAATTTAAATTAAATATTATTTCTACCACTTATAATAATGTCTTTTTCAAAAAATTGTTTTCTTATTTGGATTAAGAAAATCAATTATTTTATAGTATAATTTTTTCAAATTTTTCAAATATATTTCAATTTTGTGAATTGTAAAAAATTGCAGTTTTTATAAAATATGGTGTAGTTTAAAATATTTCATAATCATTAATATCATATTAGAATGTATTATAATTATTTTAAAAATGTAATATTACAATACATTAATAATATAATAAAACATAATATAATTCTTAAAAATAAGAAAAATTATTCTATTGAATATAAAAATCATTTATAGTGCTAACCAAGTGATTGCACATAACTAGAAAAGTCATATTTTTTATCCTAATGAAAATAATTTGGAAGGAGATGAGTGTTGGAAACTTTATTAAATACCATTGTCTATGAATGATTATTTTCATTAATATCTTAAACATTTGTAATTATATAACAAGAATTTAGATAAATTTTTTCATAATGCTAGTGAAAGGCTTGAAAAGTAAAACTAACATATTTAATAATTTTTTAGAACATATATGTTATAAAATATAATAATTGAATTAACATAAATGTTTATCTTGAAAATAATTTATTTATTTTTATGATGTAATTTTTTTATAATTTTTTATGTGAAATAATTAACATAAATTTTTACACAATTCTTATATAGTGATTTTGGAAGAAGTAGAAAATACAAGTAAATTAGTAAAAAAACTATGAATGTAATTACTTAGATGAGTTATGTATCATCAAAGATCATTAATTTGGTCTTTATTTTTAATAAATATTTTGAAGAAAGAACAATTGAATATTTAAGAACAATACAAAGAATATATCATTAATAATTAACTTACATCAATGCATATGTAAAAAAATACAAACCAAAACATAATTAGAAAGATTACAATTATTGATATAAACAAACTCTAGAACCTATAACAAGAACTATAAGGTTGACTATTTATTCCATGTATCTTGAATGATTCATAATTAGAAAAAAGGTGCCACAGAAGAATATCAAAAATATATAGAATAGAAGCACAGAACCATATGTGATGTAAAAAGTGAACTTCAAGAAATTTTGATATTTCTCATATACATTTTGGCATATGTATTTATATGATTTTTTTATTTTTTTTATTATTAGAATGCAGCCATTGTTTTTTTTAGTTTCCATTAAGTGACATAAAAAATCCAAATAATAATCATAATAATAGAAAAATAAAAAAATAATTAAAAGGTAATATGTAACTTAATGAATTTTTTAAAGATAAATAATTATAATTAATACAATTTTTCATTGAATAATATTTTCGTTACATTAAATTTACATAAAAATAATTTAATAAAAAACATTCTCAACTACCACAAAAGGTAGAGTAATGTAACTTTTTTTAGGTGGTAACTGGCCATGAACATAGTGGGAGTAGGAGTACGTGGGTATAACATGTCATGTGATCCCATAGGAAGACATTGGATGGAAATAGTTACCACAAAGGTCAGGAAAGTACCCATGTATTGGGCATGATTAACGCGTGCATTTTATGGTTTTGTAGCTCATAAAACCTGTGTGTAATGCTCATTTTGTTTGTTCTTGTTATTTTGAGGTAGTGGTGTTGTGACTTGTATTATAAATCATTTCCATAAAATTAAAGGATTTGATGTCGGATGATTTTTAAAATACTAGATTTAATCTGATTCATTCTATTGACGATATATTGATATTATAATTTCACTCATTTTCTACTCATCTTACTCAATATTCTTCTTACACACATTTGCATACTATTATTCCCCAAAACTAATGTGTTATACTCAACCATGGCTTCTTTCTTATTCAAAATCATGTCCCAATAAATTTTACATTATAAAAAATGGAATGATTGGAATATGAACTAAACACTTTCTATATAAGTTTGGTTTTTTTTATTATTTCCCTCACCCAGCTTCAAAAGGTAGGTATATAAATATAAATAAATATTTATATATGATGAATATCTAGTCATGTGATCAGAATAATTGAAATTAAGAGTATCTCAGGATGGTAACAAGCATGTTTGTTTGATCTTATTTTTCATAGCATATTAAACCCCATTTAATATTTCCATCCATCAAAAGTGGGGATACATAATATATATATATATATATATTATTTAGTATCGAACTAAATGACTTGCGCAATTTTCTAGTTATTCTAAATTCTTGACTACCAATTTTATAAGAAAGTTATTCACTTATTTCCCAAGCAATTAGTATGAAATATAAATATGAATTATATATATATATATAACGCATTTTTCTTCTACACACAAGCATTGAACCCGTCCCCAAACTTATTCTCCATTGACTCCTTTACGACATGTAGTCCTTCAATTCACCCGCATTTAGGTAAGGGATGATGTTGTCTTGAAAAATATATATACTATGATTTATTTTAATCCAATGTAATGGAATTATATATAAAAATCATTTTATGGTATTATATTTGTAATTATATTTTCAATGATTATTTTCTTCCACAACGTCAAAAAATATAATTTTTTTATAATTTTTTTAACATAAAATTCTAATGGGGTATTTAATTTTATAAAAATATCAATGTTTGAGTTATTCTTTTATGAAAACATAGTTTATAATTTTATGTGTATTGTCATTTTAAATTAGTTGTAAATAATAGTTTTCATTGAATGTAAAAAATTACATTTCACAGAAATGAATTGCATTCATCATTTTGATATAGACATCATCTATAGATATTATTGGAATTTCATAAACTCTAATATAAGAATTTGATTCCAATTTCTATTATATTATATTTATTCCTTTTAAATTATAATAAATCATTATTAAGTATCAAATTCCCCTAAATAATTTTGAATTTATTTAAAATAATATTATTCTTTGAAAAAAAATATATATTATTTCCTTTTAATAAAGGAATTTACGTCTGATTTTGAAAGGTTTTCGATTTACAAAATAGAATGTTAGGACAATTAATCATGTATTCTAAAATTATTGCACTTGAGTATCGAATCATATGATAAGGAATTGGGAGTATCCAAATGACCTCAAGGGTATGTTCACCAACATTTGATATGTCGAAATATCGACATGGTTTTTCTTATTACCTTCTATGTATCACATTTTTTATAAAAATGTTTTATTTTAAATAAGGGGAAAACTAAATATGTATTTCATAAGATTATTATTTTTGGAAATAAATGGTTATAAAAATAATATATACTAATCATGTATATGATTAAATTGTTTAAAACCTATTAAAACACAATTTTATGAACGATATTTATAAAATGACTTATATGATAATTTTTTTCATAGGAGATATATTGTTTTAAAAACAAATTATTTTCAAATGATTTTAAATCCCATAACTTGGAAATTTAATTCTCACCCATTGTTTTAAAATAATTTTTATAGGTTGATTATAAATAGAGATGTTATTATTTTCACATGAGGATATATTGTACAAGAAAATGATAGTTTAAATTTCTGTATAGTTTAATTGAATTGTAATATTTTTCCTAATTCTTCACAAAATGGACTAGAGAATGGACATGGAATTTTAAATATTATAAGAATTTTTAACTTATATTTTATATATATAACAAATATACATAGTTTATTGGAACTATATCCATATTGTTGGGTTTATGACATTACATTTAGTATCACATTAACGGTCTTGATAATTTTGGGGAAATAGAAAAAATTAAAAATTTAAGAATTTTTTCTTGGTAAATTAATTTTCTCTTACATTTTCAGATGGAAGGAAGAATAACACAAACAAACGTTTTTTCATTTATAGATGAAATAATCAAAAATATAACCCTCAAATCTTGGCTGAATGGTATTAATCCCTTTTCAAACCATCCAATTTCTCGTAAATGTTATTACAAGATATCCAACACACATGATATACTCTCATTATTTTAAAGATCAATTATTTTCTATTATTCAATTATCCATAATAATAATCAATATTATGTGCAATAAAGAAACTATTTTTAAGATCTTTTCAAATGATTTACCCTATACGACCTCTTTGAGTCATTACTGAACATTCTCGAAGCTATAAAAGTGGTAGACCTCCTCACAGGCTATTTTTTATAAGCATTGTGTTTTAGTTTATATGGATGATTCAAAGACATTGAAATATTAAAACATAAGTATGTTAAAATATTTTATAGGAATCATATACACAATGATGTATTTAGTCTATATACTCCCCAAACATCTATTTCAATTGGTTTTAAATGTTCACATTAGTTTGACAAATTTGTATCATGTATCATATGGGAAAAAGAATTCTAATAGTGTAAAACTTCTATGGGGATCATATTGATTGGAAATAACCTACTATTTCATGTAAATCAGTGACATTAGAGATTTAGATAAAGTTATTATTTAACTGATAAAATGAAAAATTATTACCTAGTAATAATAATAAAGATATATGTGTAGGAACAAATACGATGATGTTTATAATAAGGAGAGTTATGGTGTCTTCATAGAAAAATTGTGTGGGAGTTATTCAGTTATGTGAGAAGAATGAAACATCCCAAATCATTGATTTATTTTGTATTTTTAATAAATAATGAAAATAAATAAGTACAAAAAATTTAATAAAAACATGTAATATTTTGATAAAAACTCACTAAGGTAAATACATCATTACAAAATGAGAAATTGTGACTAAATCAAGAATTGAAAAATATATCTTATAATCAACCCTAGAGCACCTACGATAAGAAAAATAATTTTGAATGTGTCACCCACTTATCTTGAATATTCTTTAATTAGACATGTGGTAGTAATAAGAATGGAGAAATAAAAATAATTAGAGGGATGCATATAAGAATTTTGAATGTGAGAAACAAACATTGATAAATTTTGTTTTTTATTGAATACTTTTAGGTGTAGGTGTTTTTAACAAATTTTTTATTAATAAATATTATGAATTGGATTTTTAGTATCCATTCTTTTAATAATTATTTGAAAATAATATTCATAATAATAGTAATATAAATTAATGTTTATATTTTTATAAGGAACCTGAGGAAATTTTTTAAAAAATAAATAATATTTAGGAAAAAATTTATATTGATAATTATTTCATTCATAATGACTTCCTATAGAAACCATTGATTTAATGAAAAATAATAATCAACTGACATCAATGATATCATGGTTAAAACACTAATATTGTGTGCATTGGAAAATGCCTCATTTGGAGTAGGAGTAATCATGTTCAGTAAGTCCTGAGAGTCCACATGCAGACATTAAAAGGGTATAGTTCCCACTAGGGACAAGGTTAGAACAATGTATAGGTCCAACATAATCTGTGAAGTGTATGGGCCAGTACCCCATAAGGAACATTTGAAAGCCTCATTTTTGTTTTTCTGATTTTATGGTATTGGTGTTGTGACTTTTAATGTAATGCATCTCTAGAACATCGAATGATTTGATGTGGGATGAATTTTAAAATGTCAATCTTAATATGAGCCATTCGATTGATCTAGATTTAATCTAATCCATTCTCTCATTTTTAATTAATCTTCTTCAACATCATTATTCCCTATATCCACATAATATAATACTTATACATTGAAGGGTTCTACTCCTTTATCGTTGATGACCTCTTCAAAATTGTGGCACATTCAATGTCACATTTTCCAAAATTACACGATTATGATATAAAATGAACCCTATTCAAAATTATTGAATAATGTTTTTATTATTTACCTCCCTTGTCTTGATAAGGAAGCTATATATATATATCAAATCATCTCATATTATTTGAGTAATTATTATTATGAGAATTACACAAGCTTAATAAACCCCTTTATTCTTTCTAATTTTTCTCAAATTTTAAATCTCATTTTCTTTTTTTCAACCCTGAGTAGCAAAAAAATATATATATATATATATTATATTTCATCAAACTATAATAATTTCACAATTTTATTGTTAATTATGATTTTTAATTATTCTTTTTAATGAATTTAATCAATTATTTTTCAAAAAATAATTTCAAAATATACATGTGATATATATATATATATATATTCACACAAGACCTTTTTCATCCATCAACAATGATCAAACCCAGACATATACTTATTCTCATCAAACTCTTATATATATGGTGTGCCTTATAATTACCCTCATTAATAAAGGGGATGAAGTCATTCTTACAGATTAATATATATATATATATATATATATATATAATTTTATGACTTATCTTAAAACCTTTTAAGAGATCAAGTTTTGCAAAATCATTATATGTTCTTATTTTAATAAATATAATTTTAAATTTTCTTATGATCTAAAATATAAAACAATTTTAAAAGATGTTTTATTATTGTTTAACATAAAAGTCAAAATGAGTATTTTATTTTATTATAATCTTGATATATACATTTTATTTTTATGTATATTGAAGATATCATTTTATGTGTAATTTCTAATTATAATAGTTTTAAATAAATGTTGTCATTTTATGTGGAAAATTCCATTACCAATCCATGATTGGCATTACTAATTTTGATATAGCCATCATTAAAAGAAATTATTGACTGTTAATTATTTATAATATAATAATGTGTTTCAAATTTCAGGGAAATTATATTTATAGATATTTAAATTAAAACAATCTTATAAAATTATGGATTTATCCTAAATCATTTATAATTAATTAAAAATTTAATTACTCTTTTAAAAGGAATGGTATGATTAATTAATTCTAATTAAATATTTAATGTATGATTTTGAATGGTTTTCAATTTATGAGTGAGAAAGGGAAAACTATTAAATTATTTTTCATTAATTATAGATCTATAGTATCAAATGATATAATATGGAATGTAGAGTAATCCCATAACCTCAAGGGGTTTTTTTCCAAAATGTGATACATCTAAGTGGCCATGCAGTTTTTTTATGTCCTTACAGTTATCATAAATAATCCCAAAAATATATTTATTTCCAGAAGGAGAAACCCAAATATGTATTTTAGAATATTATTATTTTGGAAAATACATGTTTTTAAATATTATTATTATTTATTATGGATATGTATAAAATGTTTTTTTACTTGTAAAAATACATTTTTATGTACTAATTTTATAAAATAATTTATTTAAAAAAATGATTCCAAACTGATTTGTAGTTTTCATAAGCTATTAAATATGAATGATATTAAAAACCATTATATATTGATAAATTTATTCCTCACCATATAATTGAAAACTATTTTACAGGATTAGTTAAAATTCATATAAATTTGATTCACATAAGAAAGTATACACATGGAAAATTTGTCTATATTTTTGTACAGTTCTAATGAATGTTAATATTTTGTCTAATTCAAGAGAACCTAGACTTGAAAAAGTTCTTCAAATATAAAATGTTCTATGTATTAGTAGAATCATTTTTTATAAAAATATACACAAAATTTATTTTTACTCAATAAGGACGTCATGTTTTAGGGATTACAGGTTTTAGTGTCGTAAGATTTTTTCATTTGAATACAAAATATTAGAGGTGTATGTATGATACTAGAAAAATCATATTAATTGAATTGTTTCAAAAATTAAATTAATAATATTTTATGTAAAATGATATTTTATTGAATTATTTCAAAATAATAGAAATCATTCAATGGTAAAATTAGAATGAAAATTTTCTAGAAATGATATCCCTATCGCATCTATATTGAAATTTTCATCTTATAAATTAAATAAAAACCAATTAATATTGAAAATTCATTACCTCACCAAAGGATAAATGTTTTTATCTATGGAATTAAAAAAAGACAATGTTTAAAATAATTTCCCAACTAGTATAAATTGGATTGAATATTTGTATTAAATGTACCTATTCCTCATTTTTAATAATTTTTATATTGGACACGATTAATGTAATGAACTATGTATTTCTTACCTAAATATTTGTTGTTTTTATTTAAATATTCTATACATTTTATAAATATATTATGGTGAACCAGAATTGTTTTTTGTCATAAATTAATAGAAAAACTATCTTCCTATTTTGTAAAATTTCTTGATAAGTTATTAAATTGAAATTTTCACATACAAATACTCTTAGAATTACCTGGCCTAAAGTTTATTATATAACCTGTAATAGAAAACATAAGAAAGAGTGTATTCAATGTTATGTAATTGTAAAAATAAGAGATATAAATCTATGTTCATGTGAAATAATTATATTAGACTAAAGAAAATATATAATGGAAAATTCTTAAACATTCTTTACCCAACCATTAAATGATTGAAAACATGATTCATGGCATAAATTATTATTATTTCTGAAAACATGGCCCATAAGAGAGATAAATCAATATAAATCAATCATGAACATAATAACATAACATAAAAGTGTGGAACAATCATAAATTTTAAAATCCATTTCATATATCAATGATAAATTCAAATACCATCAACATTTTGGATCCTAATTCATCCCTTATTTCCCATGATAGATCAGGAAACACTTTTTTCCCATACTGGATCTGGACTCACCTATGTTTTATAGTGTGTTAGGACACACTTATTTCCCAGAGTGAATCATGCCAATAAAAAGATTCACATTTTTATCTTGTGAGATATAAATATTTACCCAATTAATTGGATGGATATATAGGTCTTACTTATGTTATAATGACAACAAAACATTCATCATATCCTCACATCATAAATCATCTAATGAAAATGGATTTCATAACATTTTATCAATTTGCTATAAAATAATCAACAAAAAATATATTGGTTTAATAAAAATTTCATCATCATATAAATTTACCATGTGGAGAGTGTATAAGGTTGGTAACATTCAATTATATCCCATGTATAATTTAATTAACAACAAATGATTTCCTCTAATATGGAATATGATTTCAAATGATCACTTGGAACATGTAATTTTGAATATTAACATTCCATAGTAAAAAAGTTTTTAAAAATTGAATATATTTTCAGTATACATTTCATTTAAAATAACTTTTTAAAATCATAAAGGGTTATTTAAATCAATGATATTTTCATTATGGTGGAAAATAATATTTTTATCAAACATGATTAAACTAAGACTTCATACTTTTTTTTCTATAAAATTAAAACAGAGATGTTTTAAAAGATGACATCATGTTTCTTTTGAAAACATTGTAAAAGTAATAACACATGGGTAATTATTTCATTAATAAATAATTTTAATTAAGTTCAAATTATTTTTGAAAACATTATTAGGAAAAATAGTGTTAAATAAAAATGTTTTCTCAGTCGAAGAGAGAAATAAATATGTTTTTTCATTAACAATTCTTTAAAAAAATATTCAGTATATAATGGGAAGAAATTAAACGTAAATTATATGTTCTTATGATATAACATTTGGATATGAAATAAAAGTATTTAATTGAGATATGGTTTACAATATTTCACTATTAGAATCATAGTGATAATCAGTCCCTATAATGGATGACATTGTATCAGAAAACCCTTAATAGTTAGTAAATTTTGTACCCTAAACAAAGTAAAATAGAAATATTAAAATGTATATTTAAATTCCAATGATTTTCTTTAGAATAATCATAAAATAAGTTTATAGTTATTTTATACACCACATACAGTATACACAAGGTGAATGTGTCTTGTGTCTCGTATAAAATAAAAGTTCATATAATTCCCTTACCTTAAGTCTCAACATCATTAATACATGTTATAAACAAATTTATAAGAAATATATATTTATTATACATATATTATAGATCCATAATCATATTTTTCATAACAAATATGATTTACTTATTATCATTTATTTCCCATTTTTCTACATTTACTTGTTAAAATCACATTTTGAGTAATAACTGCTTTGCTTTTTGGGTATGTTATAATATTTCAATTTTTCTCCTATTACATTGGTAATGGTTAAATCAAATAAATAATTATAACCATGATATAAATATAATATATATTCATTATATATATATTTTTATAAATCTATTAATGAAATATAATGAAAATAAAATACATCATTCATGGAGATGGTAAATCGCACATATACATTAACATTATTTACATTTTCTCATTGGGTTGAAATAAAGAAAGTTAAATAATAAATTAACATTAAATAATTATTTTTATTATATATATATCACATATTTTAAATAAAACCATATTATTTATCTTCTATGAAATTTGTGAATGATTCACATCACATTGCTAGACAGTAGTCCGTCCAAAAAAATGAATGACATGATTGTATTCCCAAAGAATGTAATGTAATAATTATCATATGATATCATGATTAATAAAATAATAATATCATAATTATCTAATATAAACTATAAAAACATAATTATATCCATCCATGAGAGATGGTGGTGGAAAACAAATAACATCGGTTTGCGAAGCTGTTGTCCAACATACACATGAATGGTAATTTGGTGACCCATTTGATGGAATATGTGATTAATTTAGGTTATTTATTTAACATAAGAACATATAAACATATTAAATAATATATTTTTCATATCATAATAGATTAATAATAATTTATATATGTTTAGTATGAAGGAAAATAAAAGGTTCAAATATGGATGTTACCTCTTCCCCAAACAACTTATATTGCTTTTCTCCAGAAGAATTACTAGGATTGATTTATGACTAAACCAAGGATTATAAGATGAGGATATGGAATTAATTAATTTATTTTTTTGTATTTTCTGAACCACTAGTTTTTTAAATTGTGAATATAAGAGGAGTGGCGTGTCCTTTAATCAGTGAGATAAGTGGCACACATGTAATTATAAAAATGTAAAAGTGTGACCAAGTATTTGAAATTAAAAAAACATCCAAAATGTAAAATAATATAATATTTAATAGAATAATACTAAATATATCAATATAATTATTTTTTTATGTTTACTTCCATTTATAACCCATATCTGTTTTGTTTAATCCCTAGGGAACCCCTATTTGACTATAACCACTGTAAATAATTTTAGTTACCTTTACTCTTCATTATAGAGATATTATTAATTTCAACATATTAGATAATATAAATAATTCTTTGTATAAATATTTAATCCATTCTCCCAAATATTATACCTTTAAGTGGAAGAATATAGTTTAATATTAATCCCACATTCATGATATGAACATTATTTTCTAAGGAGAAACATTTCAAGAATTAAATAACATTATATATAATAATCTAATATGGAATTTATTTTAATGAACTATGGTTGAATAATTAATATATATTTAATTATATTTTACAGTGAATATTATCTTAAAAATTATTTATTTTATTAAATTCATTAAGAGAAATGAAAATTCTAAAAAAAATGTTTTTCACTGTTAAGAAAAATTATATTCTTTTAAATATTATAAAAATATTCTCATAAATAATTTTCATAATATTATTTAAATTTTAATTTAGTTTTTTTATATAAATTTCTAGAAATTATAAATATTTATTTTTAAAAGAAGTGTGCAAAAGGTTGTAAAACTGAATTTTTTCAAAGATAATGTTTTGAATCATAAAAAACATTTTATTCTTTTATATATTGTAGAATGTAACTGAGATAAACAATAAAAATTTAATTAAATATATTATATATATAAATGAAATCAAAAAATAGGATTTATTACTTTAATTTATTGATTTAAAAGATGTTTTTCACAGAAAAATAGTTTCTCAGAAAAAGATAACCTTTATTGTCAAATGGGTTTTTTATTAATTTATAATTAAATGGTCATTGTGGAATTAATTATATATACATGTATAAATTATATATATTGGTAATTTCATTAATCCTATTTATATGCTCTATTCAAATGAAAAGGTAAACTCTCAGATTACATTATTATTTCTGAATAATATGACATGTTTAGTTTAAACTCGTTGTTTTGTGTAATGAAAGTTATATTCAATATTTCCAGAAAAACATGATAAAAAAGTGTTCTGTGTGATAAAAAATAGATTAAATTTATACTAAAAAATTTTATTCATAAAATATTAGGTGTTAAATTATACCCATCTTAAAGTGAATTACATACTCATAATTCATCCCTTTTTTTAGGAAAACTTAATTATGCTTCGGCCTCATTACTTTCTAAGGTTCCATTGTAGCTTACTCAAGCTAATGGTTTCACCCTGAAACATTGAATAGAGGATTGGACTTGTTTTTTACAACTTTCTCAATGATATATATTATCAAAAAATATTATTCCTTAAAATAAATATCATTCCTAGTGGAATGACCAATGAGATCAGTACATGTGAAGGATCATGTGTTTACATATTCATGAGAGTTACATTGAACAGACCATGAACCATAGAGACGTACTATTAATGCAATATGTTATATGATACTAACTCTATATTATCATGTAATTAAAATTGGATTATATTTATAGGGTTTATTTTTCTCTTTTTCTTCCTATAGTGATATTCATGTAAAGATATTCTCACTCAATTCCAATTGTAGATAGTAACATATATTATAAACATCGATTTTTTGTCAAATTTCTGGTGTCCCTATGTGAAATTGAGTGGATATATCCTTTTATTCCATCTCATCAACTTTATATGGTCATAATATATTTCCTTCTTCAACTTCATTTTTGTAAAGTGTTGTTCTATACATATTTTCATAATGTCATACATAAAAATCGATATTAATTCCAGATTGAATGATTTTATATTAAAAAAAACTCTCTTAAAGGAACATGTTTATTCATAAAACCATTGTAATCCATATAAGAATATATTATAATATCCTTTAGTGAATGAAGTTTTCTCTCAAACTAACCATCTTTATAAGGAGAAAAAATTATGATGAAACATGACTCTTTATCAAAATATTTCTGAAGACTTCGCCAAAACATCATGATAATCTATGGATATAATTTATATTTGAACAAAAATTAATATTAATACTTCCTCAATATAAATATTTATATGATGATCTAGAGAGAAATATTCTATGATAGAAACAAAGAATGATAACTTCATAAGTTGGTCAACAACAATCAATAATTTCCAAAAAATTAAAGATAAGATTAACCCTATTGTTTACCAATAAATTTAACAGTATTTCAAAAAAATTAAAGGTATTTCTACTTAAATATCATTTTCACTAAAAAGTTAAAAAACTGAATGGTGTTATTTACATAAATGTATCTTAAAAAATAAAAAATCAGGATAAATTCCCATTATGTAAAACCTCAAAATGGGTGTTAATTAAATTGAAAATATTCTAATCCTTAAAAAAATATATCCATAATGGTTTCAATAACTATTATATTTATATTTTATTAAGGAATAAATGATTCAAAAATTAAAACAATTGTATGATGTTTCTATATTATAATAACTGAAATAACATTACTATAATTATTCTCAATCATATTTCATCAATCCAAATACATATGAAGTTCAATAATATCTCCTAATCTATAGTGATATCAGATGTATTTCAATGGTCCAATGTCTCTCTCTTAGTTTAGATCATTGATTTAGATAATTCCTAATATACCCATATATAAGACACATAATACATTGAACATTTCTCACTCTATTATGTTATTTTCCACACAGATAACATCATCCCATAATTTTTATTGATATTCATTAATTTTCATTGTCCAAATTTCATGATAGGTATGAATCTTAATATTCATTCCTCTCTGTTAATTACAACATGAACATTTATAAAAATTTCATCTTCCTATTATTTTATTCCTAACAAATCTCACCAATAATCATGTTATTAATCATATATTGTGATATTTTATTATGAATATTAGCAATATCTATATCTCCATTCATTATCAAATTTGTTTTATCATATTCACTAATTTTTTCATTAAATTTAGATTTAACATGATTTTGTAGGTTTCAATCCATTAATAGTAACCAAAAACCATAATGTGATACAAAATAATCATAGGGGGTAATAACACAATAATGAAAAATAACATATAGGTTGTCTTTATCTTGAAATCTCAATTTAAATTGATTAAAACAAAAGACCTGACATGGTCAATCATGGAAATTATTCAAATCCACCATGATAATGCGTAAATAGATTCTGACTTTCTATAGCCTATACCATATGATTACCAAACTAATTGTTCAGTAAGACCAATCGATGTGCCCCAAGTTATGATTTAGTCTACCTCAATGCACCTTTTTTGGAGTTATTACAACACGGTACCTCAGTTTTGGATCAAAATCCACTTTTTTTATGGACAATAGGGTATATTTTATTTAAAACCAACTTCTCAATCCTTTACCAAAATTTGAAGAACTTTTCCACTACTTTGGCTCATTCTTGTACTTATTATAAGACATATCCTTAGGTTTCTCAATCAATTCAACAAATTATAGTTTCTAAATGTTATCTAATCCTTTATTTTGATAATGAATGTAACAAAAAAATCTTTTAATATATAAATTTTCCATATTTTTATATTAATATTCAATAGATTTCATAAATACATTCCAAAGGACTATAATAGTTTAGTGTAATTTTAGACTAGGAGTACAAAATTCATATTTAATTAAGGATCCTCAACATCTCCAATAATGAACTTCTCACTTACTACTTCCCTTATTCACACAATTCTAAACCTTTCTTCTTGTCTTGGGAAACAAAACATAAGAGAGGGTGAGGTTATATTTTATGTTAGTGTAAACATATGTGATAATAATATATGATAATACAAAATCTAAAAATAATCATAAAGGTATTTGATCTTGAAAAAAAATATTGTTTATACCAAAACTATCATAGATCATTAACATGATCCATGAAATAAAATATTATCATTTTCAAAATCATTGACCATAAGAGTGATAAATCATCACAAATAATTCAGGATCCATAATATCATGTCCAAAATGTGGGGCATGGTCATAAATATTGATCACTATTTCACAATTAAAGGTTAACTACAATAACCATCAATATTGTAAACCAAGACACATCACATGAATCCCAATGTGTATCCTGATTCACCTGTAAAACCATCATCTTAGCAGTAAAATGTCAATGTCTATATTATTATATTGACATAAGGTAAAATGAATCACATAATGAAAGACCGAATTTTTTAGTAGTGTGGGTAAATTAGATATATACATATTTACTCTATCACATTTGAGTACAAAAATTACAACATAATTTTATTCGAGAATAAAATTGTTCCCTTTATTATATCCTTACATATCAATCATTATAAGATTCACATATTCCTTGGGAAAGGAAACAAAATAAATTTGATCTAAATTGATTGGTAAGTGTTTTATACAAAGGAATATATCATGAACCCATCATAATTATCATTATAGAATGGAAATTAACATTAACCACATTCCTTTTAAGAAACATGGATATCATGATAATATTAACATTGATCAAATTTAAAAGGTTAATAACATAATACATATTCCATTTATATTATTAGATAAAGCATAACAATCATTTCATGGTAAATAGTAGAAAATAGAAGACATTTAATCAATAAAATGAGAATTAAATTCTTATCAAGATAATATTATTATAAAATTATTGTGAATAATAACAACTATATTCAAAATTGTGGAATTAATTAATTAATATATTTTATATCTTGACCACATGATACTGCAATCATCAAGATAAATAATGACATAATATAAAATTGATGGGTAAAAAAATTTTGAACTAAGGCCTGCCAATAATTTCAACTCCAGAGAATAATGACTCATCACGGGCACATCAATAACTAAGCCCCACCCATGTCTTAAATTTCAAAAAAAATTACTTATATAGAGAATAATATATTTAATTCAATTAAAATGTTCTTTATCATTAAATACCAATATTTATTAAAGAATACAAGTTTTTCAATATTTTCCAATATTAAAAAATTGAATTGAAATATAGAAAACCATATATAAAATGACATAATTTTTTAAAAATAAACCTACCCATGATAAATAATATAGATATTATGGGAAATTTAATTTCCAATTATCATAGGAAAGTGACCATTTTAAGGTAAATTTAATGATTAAAGATATATCGATGGAGTGAATGTCAATAGTATCATTTCATAAAATAATCTTAAAACATCCAAATATAGAATATAGGTGAAATAAACACAACATATATTTAGTGTATTTTATGTAAAAGAAATGGATTTTTTTGATGAATATAAATAATATAGATGTATCTTTTAACTCATTCTTTTGAAAAAATATTCTTTTTATTTTATAAATCACCTTTGAAAACCAAAAACAGTTTAAAAATACTATTCATCGAAATTACATTAAAAAAGATCAAATTTATATAATATATTGTAAAAAATCACTAAAATGAACAATAAAATGTTGATTGGTAATTTTGTACAAGATGTTCTAGATCGAAAAGAACATTCCTTTTGCACTGTAATAATGTTAGGCAAGTGCACTGTTTAGAAAACGACTAAAAGATCCCTTTGAAACCATTTTTTAAAATAGAAAAAATAATAAATTACATATTTATTAAATAGTTTTTAAAATGTTAAATATTATTTTTAAATTATTTTATATATCATGGATTTGGAAGAAAAACTAATATTTGACTGAAGGTAAAAATCAAGTAAGATTTTCTTTAAAATATTTATTCAGTAATTTAATGTACTATTGAGTGTAAAAATGGTAATAATAAACAGAAATATCAAAATTAAAAATATTAGATGAAAATTGAATAGTTTTTTTAGAAACTGGTCCAATAATTTTACTTAATATAAATTCAATAATAAACAATCTCCATTCCAATGAGATTATGAATGAAATCCTTGTAATAACAATGAAGTGAGAATCAATCAAAATATTTATTATCTGTATATACCATCAATTTATGTAAAAGAAGACTAAATATAAAATAGCATAATACAAATTCATTATACGAAAAAATTTAAAATATCAATTACAATAATGTGTAAATTAATGAAATGAAACAAAATTATGTTAGGAAATTATATTTCACTTTGTAATTTTCAATTAAAATATATTTGGAAGAAATAATTAAAATTAAAATATAAAATGATATAAATAAATAATGACAAATGATATTACATGTCAATGGGTTTATATATACACCATATAAAATAAATGTTATGAATATTAATATAATTTGCATTAATAAATTGAAATTGAGACGAAATCTCTTACCTCACACATCCTTTTGGTTTCACTATTCTTTAACCAATAATATAGTGATTTTATGCATGTAATTAAATTATAAAAAATATTAATATTTATAATAACATATATTTCCATTTATAACATGTTATCACACATTCATTAATAATACATTGTTATTTTCATTGATTTGAGAGTTAATTTACGGGTTTTCTCATGTGTATTTCATATTGAATGTTATGGTTATAGAATATATTATATAATTATACCATCTATGGAATAATAATCATGAAACAATTATCATATTTATATATATATTATACTTTTAATAATAATTATGAAATATGTTTCTGATAAATGGAGTTTGTCATGATCATGGAGGCAGTAGGCCGTATGTACGCAAGAGTATCATTTTCAATTATCAATGATCATCATGGAATGGAGGGGTGTAGTATTTTATCCTTTATATAGTGATCATAAAAAAAATTACAAAATAATTTTTCAATATATAGGTATATATATTATCCATGTAGTGTGGTTATGAAAATGGATCTCATTGTTTTGTAAAGGTGGAGGTCCACACATACACAAACAGTATTATCATCATTCATTATGTGGAAAGGTAAGAAAGAACCATATGTGTATTATCATTTAAGAATGTTATATATTTCATTAATATAAAAATTATTTCATTTATATAACATATAATCCTTAAATATACCTTTATCACCTTCATTGGAAAGTTTTAGTGAAAGAAAAATCACATCGCTTCATGAGGTGGTAGCCCATGGTACACACTAGTAACGATATCATATATCCAAAACAATAGAAAGTAAATTGTTATATTTCATATAATGACCCAAAAGGTATAAATATTATATAATTATAATATATATTTATTATATCTATCAGTAATTTCAGTCGTGATAGGTGGTAATGTAAAAACAAATTAAATTGTTTCACATGGCGGTAGTCCACTGTACACACAAATAATGACTTTGAAACACATTTTTGTGAATAAAATGTATTTTAGAAAATCACCTTATTATAAAAAAATTCTGTTATATGGAATAAATTGTGTTTTTAATATTATAATTTTTTAATAATAATATATGTAGTGGTAGGAATAAATAATATAATAATTATCCTTGAATAATTTTACCTCTTCCTCAGGTATCCCCCATATGATTGCACTAAAATAATTTATTGTTTAGATTTTGGAGAAATATATTTTGTCTGTGATAATGTGGGAGAATTTGTTAAATTACTTCGTTGTGTACTTGATGATATTAGAAGTTTTATTGGTGTTAATAAGATGAGAGAGTGGTGGCCATTTATAAGTGTAGTGAGGGGAACAAATGGAATATTTCGAAAACATTCAGTCATACCCATAGTTTTTTCATGCCAAAATATTTTACAAAATTCAATTCACAAAAATACATGATATAATATTGTAATATATCCAAAAGTATATTTTGGATATGTTTTTAGGTCATTTGTAACCTGTATCCTCTTAGTTTAACCCCTTGGTATATTTGTTTTTACTTTATCTATGATAAATAATTTTTATTGGTTTCACTATTCTTTTTGAAAAAAAAATATTTTTACACGCTTGGAAATGGGGAGTCCATCCCCTGCAAGTGGAAGGACACTCGTGATGAGGGAAAAGAAAGTGATAAGTCTATGACAAGAGTCTCATATAGTGACATTGTTTGAAGATAAAAGTAAAGAATCACTAACACTGAGGGTGTCATGACTGTCTCAGGTTCAAGGAAACCTCCAAAAGATTACTCTGCAGTTCCAAGAATGGTGATCACTAGGTCATGTTCCAATAAGTCTAAGGAGAATTTATCTTTGAGGAAATTGGAGAGAAAGAAGGAATATATCATGATTCTCAAAAAATATGATCCTCAATCAGAATGGGAATCGGCTGATGTTGATGACCTGGCCAGATATGATGGTGGTGATTATGAATATTCTAACCTGTAATCTTTCTCTCGCTCTCTCTTGTTTTTCTCTACACTTTTCTTTTTATTAATAAATTTTGGGGTCTAAGCGTGCATGTATCTAACTTTTTGGGTATAATTTATGTTAATTTAAAATTTATAATACTAATTTTCATATTTTTCACAAAATTGGAATGTTTAAATTTAAAATTATTCATGTAGACATGATGCGAAAGTGTAGTTTTTTAAGAGAAAATGTTCAATATTTTAAGAAAATATTATATAAAAATTTAATAAGAAAATGATTCCAATGACCTAAGTTGAAATAATATATGCTAAATTGAAAATTTTTTACTTTAAAAACAATTCAAAATATTACATAACATTATTAACTATTTTAAAAAAATGAAGTTTGAAATTAAAATTCAGTAATTTCACATTTCATCAATGAATAAAATATTTTATAAAAATACAAAAAACCTCATCAAAATAAAATTATGATATTATTATTTTAAAAATTATGATAATTTTATCAAATAAAAATCTGAAAAGTTTTAAAATTTGAAAATATGTTATGTGTGAAATTCTTGAAAGAACCATCCATTATAAAAATACATTTTTGTTAAAAAAATTATTTGTTTCTATTAAATGATTTTTATTTTATTAGAAAAAATAAATAACTAAAAAATGTATGATATATTTTTAAAAATTTATTTAACCCCATTTACACCCTCAATTCCAATGAATTGGTGGTAATAGTTATATTAAATTATAATATTTTAACAATATTTCATCTTTAATCTCTGTGTTACGTGTAATTCAATATAAAATCATAGCCACATGTAATGCAACAATAACTCATGGTTTTGTGAAATTTAATATATTGAAGAGATTGAATTTATTTATAAATAAAAATGTCACAATTTCATAGGGTGATATATGTTTTTCTTGGGTTAGTGGTTCATTTTACATATTATATTGAAAAAAATATTATTATTTTATAATTTTAGTTCTTGATATTTTCTGCAAAATAAATAAATTGCATCATCCCAATTTAAAATTGATATATGTAAAAAATGGTTAGTAATATGAATTTTTTTTGTTGAAAACAAACATTGTAAAAATATGTATAAAAATATCCTATTAATATTAGAGGATTGAGAGTTAACTAAACATATGGAATATAAAAAATTTGAAATCTATATAGTAGAAAAATTGTTGAAATTGTCGATATAGATGATGAATAAAAGCGAACATAATTCTAGATAGTGATATATGAAATTGATCACTATAAAATGAATGTTAATTATAATTTTAAGGGTCTCAAAACCTTACATATATAATTATTTAATGTCCAATCTAATTCATCTGATACAAATGTAATAGAATAATGATATTGTTTCAAGATCCCCTTCTAAAGGAAAACGAGTTCTTCCATAATCTATGATTATAAGGATATATACATACATGATATGTTTCTATTTTATAAGCTTAATTTCATCCTTTGTATGTGCATAGATGAGTTTTCAATTCATCCGTATCTCCATGAAATTAATATCCAATAATGGGGTTTTTATTCCAGAAGCACTAAAATATAAAAATAATGGATCCTCAAATAGATAAAAGAGTGGCATGTATTTCTATATATCTATAAGTTTTTTACAAAAACTATATTATCATCACAAGTTATCTAATATAATGAATTAATCACTAAAAAAATTAAAACCATTGTTTCATCATTAAGATATATTTTACATATATTTTAAGAGAAAACAAGAAATTATTAACCAAGATGACATGTAGACCAGTGGTTGGCACTAAACTATTAGCATCATTCAATCAAGAATCCTTTACCCATGGGATTTTCCAATGAAATGGGTGATCTCCCAACTTGTGATTTTTCATTTTTCTAAACAATATAAATAATAATTTCTATAAAATTCCAAAAAAAAAGTATATATGATGGGAATAATTGACATAAATTAATCATTACATAACAATTTTTAATACATTTTTCGAACCATTTTTTATTTTTTATTTTTTTCTTAAAATTTCAAAAAATATTATTTGGGTATTATTATAATTTTAGTAATGATCATATTTTCCTTAAATATTATCAACACTTCAAAACATATGTTTATTAATTTGAAATGAATTATTCCTTAAATAAATTTTACAGTATAATAGTAATATTAACATTAATTTATTCAAAATTCCTTTATCTTGGTAGGTTCCAATCATATAATACTCAAAATGATCTGTTAAAGACATTTAACATATGATCAATCTTAACCATTTTAACCCATAATGGTATCAATAACTCCAATAATAATGAATTCATATATTCTTATAAACTTTTAAAGAAATCCTTAAATGATTTATGAATCATATAACAATATAGATTTTCAAATAAAATTCAACTACAATAAAAAAAATTAAATCCTAATTAATAATTCTACGATTTTATTTCATCATAGGTACTTCAATGTTATAGAATTTATCCTTTAGATGTGGTAATTGTCTTAGATAATTACATAGTTCTCCATATTTGATATAAGGACCTATAAATGGAACTCTGTGATGATATTTACATCCTTCAGTCATACACATCGTTTTACCAAGTAAATTAATTATTTTACACCCTTTATTAATAAAATTAAAAAAAATTCCATTTCATTGAGACACCATATTTTCAATCTTAAAAAAATTATTTTTATCCTAGGACATTCACTATCATCGTCTATTCAGAATATTCACATTGGTTTGTAGGGAATATTAAAATTATCCAATTAATTTCATTAGGGATTTTTAAGCAATGTGTTCAATAAGGACAATTTACATGCACCAGGTGATGATTAGATCGGTCCAAACACACCATTTTATTATTAGTCACCCTTAATAACTTATTTTTCAAAACTACAACCACTTATGGTTTCTAGAGATGATATTATTTATAGTTAAAACCACATCGTGTATTCTTTAACAAAACATTATGATGCTCCAATATTTATAATCAATATTTATCATATGGTTATGTCATGTAATCTATGTTTTGATGAATCTCATTCACAAGATTTCTACTAAACATCCTCTAATACAAAATATAGAGACTGATACCCTAGTATCCTCGAGGTAGTTCCTTCTTTTGTAAATTGGAATAAGATAAAGGGAATCACATTAGGAAGAAGTAAATAGTTTAGTAGTCTTGGTTTAATAAATACAAACATATTTTTCAAATTACATTTTAATAAAATATATCAATATAATTATTTTAGTTTATCATAACACCTTCTATCATATCCTTTAGAAAAATTATATAATCTTCACGGATTCCTAGGGAAAGGAAAAATGAGGGTTAGGTAAAATTCACAATAAGGGTTATGTATCCCTGAAGATGTCAATAAACCTAAATAATAATCAATATGGAATGGTAAATAACTGAACAAAACATTAATTTAAATAACATCTATATCATGATAAGATAAGGAATAATAAAACTGGAATGATAATTAACTAAAAATATATTCTATTTAATTAACATGATAATGAATAATTAATATAGAATGGTAGATAAATGAATGTAGACTTCATTAAATAAATACAAGGATAATGAAAACATTATATATTGTCATTATCAAAATAACAAATCTAATATAATAAAAAATTAAAATGAAGGAAATTAATAATTATTGTGTTTTAAATATCAGGTACCTGATACCTCTATCATCAAGGCCTTTAACAAGATAGTTTAAAACAAGTGGATATGAACTCATTCGTCTAATGCTAAAAAATTGTTTCATATCATCACACTGCCATGGAAACAAGAATATATCTATAATTGATCCCCACCAATACCTATCATGTCTAGACCATTCCTCATATATTAAGTAATCAATTTAATTCATAAACAATTTTTCTTATTATAAAATATATTCTCTGTATAAAGAATACTTATATATCAATATTTTCCTTGATAAAAAATCAAAATAAATATAGAACACATTATGTATAGTTGATATGTGGTTATTCCCATTAACATTCCCATGATAAATAATATTTTCACCATGGATAAAATTAATTTCCCATGATCATTAGAATTTTACATTTTATGGAAATGTATATGACAATAAAAATTATTCAATGATGTGAATTTCAGTAATATGTTTAGTCAAAAAAATTCATAAACCATGGTGAGGATGGATAATGATGGTATCAATAAAACATATTACTAGTTAATTATATTTCAAATAAATGATTGTTTCCATGATAAATAGTAATACTATATAAATATATATATAAATATTATAGAGGTAAACATATTTTTCATTTTTTAAATAACTTATTATGTCATAAAATATTTTAAAATTAATATCATTGAATCTTACTTTTATAAAAACTATAAATTTAGAAAATATATAGAAAATAATTCTTTAAAATTTACATTGTAAACTTGAAAAAATATACTTCAACGAAAAGAATTTTATGTTGGGGGGTAATTCTATACATACACTTCAAGATAAAATAAACATTCATTTTTCACTGTAAAAATATTTTAAAAGTTACTTGTTTGGAAAAAACAAGGAAAATTCCATGTAAAATATTAAATGAATAAAAAATACTCAAATTTTCTTTAATAAATAATTTTAATTATGTTACAAATATTTACAAAAACAAATTTTAGTAAAATATTTTTTTTTCAAGAAAAATATATTTCCGACCGATGAAAAAATTGAAATTGGGTTTTCATTAAAATATTTGGTAAATTAATTTAAGTAAAAAATATTAGAAAATGGTATTATTTCCTAAAAATATCAAAAATAATATTATTATATGAATATTAAATTTGTTTATTTAGAAAATGATCACATAATTTCTTTCAACTAAAACTAAAGAATAAACAATCTTGATTAGAATGAGATTATAGAATATACCCGTACAATGATGACAATGTTATAGTGAGAATAAAATAGTAAATCGATTATGTATATAATGTTAAAATATTCTCAAATCAATTTTAAACAATACATAAGATAATAAATAGTAATTATACATAAAATCGTAAAATATCGAGGACAACACAGAGTAATATATCCCAATAAATAGAAATTGAGTTAGGAAATTCATTAACATATAGAATGTTTCTAGTCAAATATTATTTGGATTAAAAAAATAAATTGAATTTAAAAATACCATGAATTTGTAATAAATCATGATATTAAATGTAAATGTGGTCGTTTATAAACTGTATAAATGAAACTAGGGGCATACCCTTAGAATGTTCTTCAATGAAATGATATTGAGGAGAAACATGTTATCTCACACATCATTTTAACGAATTTTATCCTCATTTAAAGTAGTTTTTAAAAATATTATCTTAAAAAATAACAATATTAATACCTATAGGGTCATATATGAACCTTTGATAACATATTTTCTCTTGTGTGTTAAAAATATTTCATTATTTCGGGTGATATCTACTTTGTTTTCTCAAGCATTTTTATTCATGAAAGATCTAGTTATTTCACATTTTATACATTTACATAATATAAATTATAATAATCATGAAATCATTATCATATTTATAAAAATATAATAATTTAAATATCAGTTATGGTATACGGTTTTTAGAAATTAAGTACCATACGATCAATGAAAGAGTGGGTTGTATGTATGCATTAGTAATGTTTTCACTTTACAATGATCATTTTTAAAGGTTGTATGTAATAATTTATCATTAAATAATAATAATAATATCAAAAATAACATATTATTTATCGAATTATACATATATATGTCCTACAATTTTTTTGGTGATGAAAATCTAGCCACATCATTTTGTAAAGGTGGTAGTACAAAAGTACATGACGTTATCAACCTTGATTAGGATAAAATGGAATAATAAAAATGATATATAATTATTTTTATAATTATAAATATGTCATAAATATCATAACTCTTTCATTTATATCATATATAATCAACAAATATATCCTAATTCAGTTTTAAGTAAAATGATAGTGAATGTTGGATCACATCGCAACGTGAGGTGGTCTTCCACCTTACACACAAGTGATGTTATCATGTCTCCTATTAAATGGAATGTATAAGGTTATATATGTTATAATGAATATAAAGGTATATATTTGTTATAAATACCACATATATATACTTTATATCCATTGTCGTTTCAAACCATGTGAGATGATAACACAAAACGAATGATAATGATTCAGGAAGCAGTATTCCATTTTACACATGAATGATGATTTCATAACCATGTTTATGTATGTGGATATGGTTGTAAGATAAGATATTATTATAATATCATATCATTATATATAAGATACTTATGTTATTTTATCTTTATGGTTTAAAAATTATTATTGGAGGTATAAAAAGAAAATAAAATATAAACTCTCATTGAAGAATGTTACCTCTTCATTGGGTATCCTCCTTATATTTCAACAAAAATAATTCCTATATTGTATTCGTACAATAAATAATGATTATTGGATTTTTAGGTGAGGTTAGTGGCCGACATATAATTTTTTGAAAACAGTCTATCAAACCAATGTGTTTATCCTACCACAAGATTCCAAAATGGTCTATTCTCGAATCTTGAATATATATGGTTGTAATATGGCCATCAAAAGGGAGTATTATAATTTTAGATTTCATTTTAGCCCAAATCCTCTTATTTTAACCCTTATAAAATCAAATTTTACCTTAATAATGATAATTAATTTTTTCTAGTTTCAAGAATAATTTTGGTAAAAAATTAAGTTGATATTGTTAGAAACTTTAATTTAATTTGATCCCAAATTATTAACTCATTTTTCAAAATTTAATCTACATAAATTTAATTATTTAATTTATAAATAATCATACATATATGATAAGAAATCATTTTTAGAGAAATATTAAAAAGTTTACCAAGTTATTACCAAAAAATCAAAATATAAATGATTACAATGTAATAAATTCAATTAATTGATACAATATTAAACTATTTTGAAATTTTAAAATATTCAAAATAATATTTAACATTATAAATTATTTAAACAAAAATAATGTTTTCAATTAAAATTCATTAATTTTCAGTATTCATCAAAAACTGAAAAAATCATGAAAATTACAAAAGTAATATTCATAAGATAAATTTTATAAGTTATTTTTATAAAATTATTTAATTTTTCCAAATAATTTTTTTAAAATTGATAATTATTAATTTTAAATTTTGTGTGAAAATCATGACTAATACATCCTCAAGAAGAATAAATTTTTTCAAAAAAAAATTTTTTTTAATGTTTATTATTTTATTTTTAATATATAGGTAACTAATAAACATGTGTAAACTATATATTTCATATGTTATTTAATCTCAATCACCTTCAATTATAATTTCTTATATAAAATGGTAATATTAAATTATAATATTTTTAAAATATTTTACATTTCATTTACATTGATTATTGCTTGTAACGAAAGATAAACTCACTGTTGTACAAAGTGCAAGATAAAGATAGAGTTCTGTGTAGTTAATGATATTGAAGAGATTGAATTTATTTAAAAATAAATATATCATAATTTCTTGGGGTGTTATATTTTTTTCTATGATTGGGGTTTCATATTTCATATCATATCATAACAATTAAAATATTCTTATTTAGTAATTTAAATGTGTTACATTTCACCAAAATAAATAAATTTCATCCTTGTAATTTAATATTTATATCGGTAGACCATGGTTACATATTTGAGAACTATTTTCTTCCAATATCCATATTGTAAAAAGTGTTAATAAAATGTCGTCCTAATAAATGATGATGGACAGTACAAAGATCATATAGAATAATACATATCTATGTTTATTAATATTAGTAAATTGTTTGAATGTGATGATATGGACCTGTAAAATACATTATGATAACTACAAACAGTGATATGGGTCTTTGATGACCTAAAAACGGCGATAAATTGAATTTTAATTTCCTCACTACTATAAATATTTGATTATTAGAAAGACATCTTGATTCATTAGATAGGAATGTAATATGGATAACATTTTTGGTTCAATATCTTCTTCCTAATGTGGATGAATTCTTTTACTATATATGAATATATAGAAATGTACTTGCTTGATATGATTTTATATAATGAGAAGAGTTTCATCCACTGGTTTTGGTTTGATAAATATATAATTCATCCCTTAAATCATGATATGAATTTCCAAAAATTAAATCCTTATGCCAGAAGACCTGACATTAACATTTACTATATTTTATGATCCATAAAAGAGGGAAATAAATTTTATTTAATTCTAAATATTATAAAAGACCCATTTGTATAGAAAAAGTTATACAATATAATAAAAAAATATCTAAACAACAAAATTAACACAAGTTATTCATGATTAATATTTATTTCTAAAATTTTTTATCTAAAAATAATTAATTATTTATAAAGATATCATATAGGTTAGTGGTTGGCACTAAACCCTTATCAACCATTGGTTATTAATTCAATATCCGCAGACATTCCAAATGTGACAAGTTTTCACCCAACATGTGATTTATTGTTTTACTAAACTATACAAATATAAATAGTATAACATTCCCAAAAAAATTATGATGAACATTATTTACAAATTATTATTCTTTATATAATCTTTATGTAGTGGTTTTCAATATAGTTTATATTTCATTCATTTTCATTCCAAAGTTTATTAAAATTATTTCACTAATATTAGAATGTCAATATAGATCCTATTATCCCAAATTGTAATGAATTTTATTTTACATGTACTGTTTTTGTCTACTGTGCCGATTATTTTATAGACAAGGTGATAATTCATTGTTCAATTCTGAGGCCCCGTGTTCCTAGAATAAATGTTTGAAATATATAAAATATATTAAATAGTACATGCATGTAGTTTTTCTGATGAAGTGGAATAAATTTTATGTTAGGGTTCCAAATCTGAAATATTAGGTCACAATTATGTTCATAATGTAGGTTTTTACCTACTCATGACATAACCCTAGTCAGAATGTGGAATTTGTAGAAAATTCAACTTAGATGTTAAAAAGATTAAAATATTTAGGGAAATTCTTTTATTTTTAATTCGTTGATGTCGTGGCTAACGATTCATTAAATATACTAGTATGAAAAAATATGAAGGATTTATGCATAACCTTAGTTTTGTTGGGGAACCATTTGAGAGAGCATTTGAGAAACTCTCTCATATTAATAGAAAATATAATTTAGATTGATGATCAACAAACAGTAAGGATTTGGATCACTCCTATTCTAATGAATATGCCTCATTCTTCATCAAAAATTAACCCATATCGATATAATATATAATATATTATTTTATATTTACAAGTTCTCAATTTCAATGATGAATGGGAATCAATCGACCAATGTATTAATTCTATGATAATCTTTATTGGGGTGGGGTATTAATTGTCGAGATTTATGTTAAGGATTTAGTTGTAGTTTCTGATTATCTCTTCATTGTTCATTATTCGGAAAACTAATTTAGTTTAACCCAAAAATGGACCAAGGTCCATTCCTCATGAATGTTCCTTTTCCCCCAAATTTAACCAATCACCATGGGAATTCTTTGTTGACCCATGGTTAAAATTATACCTTGAAATCGATCTTTGAGAACCTGTTTATAGGTTCAATAATTTGATTTTATATATTTGGGATTAGTACCAAATGAATGTGGGGGAACAATAGAAGTGTCGGTGGATCAGGGAGTTCTGGGGACACTATTTCATATTCCTCGTTTTGATACAAAGAATGGTGTTTTTCAAATAGATTTTATAGTCGGAAGATATTTTCCATCGACAAAAAGTATCAAAATAGGTGGTTCATAGGTTTTATGGTTATCTTCAAAGTCAATTTATGTTGGAGGAGTGAAAATGAACATTAAATCCAAATATGAAAATCCTGAAATATTCATGACACATGGAACGTAACTCGAAGTTATACACCTTGTTGCCACCTATTTACAATAAATAAGATTTTTTATGTAGATAATTATCACATGGATGTGAAATTTTTACATAATGTGTGACCTCTCATCGGGGGATCAACATGTACCTCAATGGGTACACAGCACAGACTGAAGCACATAGGAATGATAACTCCCTTTACATCAACAAGGAAGAGGTTTAGTCTAGTGTGCATGGAAATACCCATGTACTTATAAATGAGCATTGGAAATGTTGTTTAATATGACATGGACATCGACATGATACAATAGTCATTTACTGGGTCATGTCTCTGGGTCGAATGAATATGATATGTACCAATAAAATAGGTTATATACTACATAAAAACATGTCTTGGAGACATAATTCTCTATATCATAGACTTTTTTCATTAAGGTTAGTTCCCCATATCCTTTACCTGAGGGTTAGTATGATATCCCTTTCTACACATAAGAGATATGTCTCTTTATAAGTACTTCTTCGATATAGTTGTTGATATCCTTCTGTGAGTCTTGTAGAAAGATTCTATGTTAAGCTCCACAAAATAGGAGGAGTTATTGGTATATAAATGACCACAAATACAGGTGATTCAATAAATTTCATAGAATGTTAATACTATTTGAGATATTTTTATACAACATGATATTGGTAATCTTCCTTATATGTGTATCGTATCTAAGTAGACACACATTGTATGCTTCTGCAGGAGAGACCCAATAAGCATTACCTCATAGATAGGCATCATAATTTTTATTAGACTTATGGAGTGTATTGTATTATATGAGTGACTTTATGATCCTTTGAATTAGGAATCCTAGGCTGTAATTACAATTGTGACATGACTTTTGACTACGTTTCTTTGTTTAGTATTTCTAGATATTCTTGTTATATGTGTAGTTGACATATACCTATGTAGAGATGATTGTATTCTTATGTTGTATAATTTTGGTTTTCTGATTTCCTACAAGGTATTTTTATACTCACCCCTTCATGATATATTCCTACATATTTCATGTAGTTTCCAAATGATTGACCTTTTGATAGATTCATAGATAGACCAGGACCATATTGTTCTTAGTTAGACTAGACTGGCCATGTTTTGTCCCTATGATATATTGAAAGTAGACTGTAGTATTTCATTCAGGTGGGGATGGTTCTTATACTCTCTATGATGGTTTTGTGTTTTTTCATGTATAATTTTATTTATTTTCTATCATACTCTGGTTGAGATATTTAAATGTAAGCGTGCATGGCTTTTCAGTTTTTTTATAAAAAATCTGCATATCATAGAATTAGAGATGTGTGCCTATGAACATGCACATTGGCTAACACCTCCCATGTTAGTGATACTCAGACATACCTAGTCTCCTGCCCCTAGACTATTGGTGGTGATATTAGGGAATAAAGGAAAGGGCCCCATTAGGATGGCTCTTGATATAGTAATATCATAGTATTCAATTCTACAATAGGACTGAATTATGTGATATTATATTAGGGGATCGTGCATAGTATTTCAAGTTCTTCTTTCAGGAAAGGGGATCTATTGTCTGGGTGGTGGCTGAAGTATCCATAAACAAGTACTCTGATCACCTTCTTTCTAAAATGGTACATGATAATAATGGTTTCATGGAATGAAATGGAACTGGCATCATTTATGAATATTTTTTGGTTTCAATGCCCTTCTTGAGTCATCTCTCTAGATATACACATTGATCCTAGTGCATTTTGAATACATTAAAGATTAATTAGTGATTTATTCCATCTAAGAACAAAAATTTTGATCATAATGATGGTCCTCTCAGTGGAAAGGCTTATATGAAGACACCAGTTCTTGAGGTTCTACCTCTATGTGGTAGACCAACTAAACAACCACTTTTGGAGTCGTACATGTAACTTGAAACAATATTGGTTGAGGTTCTTAGGATGTGTGAACTTCCTATTTTATAGTGACAGAGTCCCCTCAGGTTCTGAGGTGAGCCTAACCCATATGTGGATAAGGATAGGCTTGATTTGGTGACACAATTTTTCTATTTGGGTAGAACACTAGTAGATAAAATGGTGGTTCGGGCTATGATACTTCTCCATAGCTCATACTGATGATGGTGGGGGTCAGTGACCTAGTCATATGATGAGGAAAATCTAGTGTGGTCATATTTTTAACACCTTTTAAAAGAGTATTTCTCTCTAGATTTTCTATGTTCTTTACGTATCAAGGATCTTTCACATCTCCAGCAGTGCATCACGATAATATCTGAGTATTCATAGAGGTTTACCAACCTCTCTAGGTGCTCCATGGATATTGTTCATGACCAATTCTTCATTGATCAACCCTTCGAGTGATAACCATGTAGAGACATGCAATAAAATTTTATCTATCTAAAAATACCATCCCATGAAAGGTTTATAAATAAAGCTTCTCCGGTTAAGAGTTTGTTGTTTCAGTAGATACAACTAATGCTTGTTGGTTGTGGTCGAGTAAGAGAAGTGACCTTGGAATTTGGGAGATGAGGTTTTTATCAGGGACCTAGAAATGTGATGTGTTTTAGGATGAGGTCATAGTATGGAGTATCTATGGTTCAGGGACCACAAGGCGGTTCCATTAATCCCTTAAAGTGGTAATTTTTATCTTGAGATGATTGGTGAACTCTTGCATGAAATTTTATATGTTTTCATATGGATGATAGGGAAACCATAAGTGGGCTTCTGAGGTAGATGAAATCGATAGAAAATACAATTATGTAGGATGAAGGCTGTGGCACGGTATCTGGGGGAGTTGTTGGAAGTATTATATTATTAGACTTGTTTCCACCACAACCCATTGGTGGTCGACATTGAGTATAAGGATCTAGATGACCAGTGCAGGGACAACTATTCGGGGTCGAATCCTATTACTCAAAGGCTCTACGAAGGATTTGAGGTATGATATTTTACATTAATGCCTTTGATTCTATACAAATATACATAGTTGATACTCATTACATTCATTTTACATACTAATTTATATACTAGGAGATTATAGATGATCCTTTTGCTTGAACCTTGCACTTGGAGACTCTAACTAGAGATGAATTAGTGATGAAACACATTTTTGAAAGTGACACCTAATTCTCATAGGTCAGAGTTTCTATTTGGATCCTATTATATCAGTAGTGCTTTCTTATTATATCATATTAGGTTTTGAATTTTTTATCAATAGTTTATGAAAAAATAAACTATTTTTGGTGGTGGACATGTTTCATGCACTTTAAAGGAACTATGTTATGAATTTCTTGTGGAAAGGAAACCCAGGTAGTGATGGATGGACTCATGTATAGTACGTTTTGTCCAATTGATCACTGGTTTGATAGAATGACCATTGGTGTAATGGAAATTATGAGTTTCAATTTCCCTATTTTGGTGGAGAAGTATAAGGACATCATCATGATGATGTTCTAAGGTTACCTCCCTATAGAAATATATAGTTCTGTAATAATCAACACCCTGGGATGGAAATGTTCTCTACACCAATATATTAGATGTATATAGTGGAGCTTCATGATATGTGGGTCCATTTGGATGTTTTTTAGTGGAAGGTATTTGTTATAAACGTTTTTTTTCACCATGGGACACCCCAATTTTGATCACCAAGTAGGTGATAGGGAAATTGAGGTTGTAAGAGGAATAATGGACCATAAACTAGGTGACAATGGACAACAAGTATCAACTACTAAGGATAGATGATCATTTTGATCAGTTTATATGGGTGAAAAGGTTCTTAAAGGTAGACCTCATGTCATGCTATCACCATTTTCAAGTACATGAAAGGATATAATGAAGAAGAAATATAGTTATGGATAAAGTTACTATGAATACACGGTGATTCCCTTTGGCTTGATGAATTCTAAAGTAGATTTCATGGGACAAATGAACATGATATTTCTTTTGTTCCTAGACCGCTTCTTGGTACTCTTCAATGATGAAATCTTTATGTACTAAAAATATTAGGAGGATCATGTGAGACACATGAGTATAGTTTTTTATATAATATAAGAACATTGACTTTACACTAATCTCTCAATGTTCTAGTTATGGATTTTCATAGTCCAATTTTTTGGGCATTTTATCTCACTAAACAGATGTTAGTGAACCCATTCAATGATGAGGTAGTGTTAGCATGGGAGTCGTCCAATAGATAAAAATATTTTAATATCTTATTTAGTTAGTAGTATACTATAGGTGATTTATACATAATTTTTCTAGGATATAATAACCCATGACATATTTGACCCAAAAGGGGCATACTTTTGTATGTACGGAAATGTGACATCAATCATTATAGTAATTTCAGATGTGATTGAAATTTACTCCCATCTTTAGATTCCTATAGGAGGGCATCAAGTACATAGTGTTCTATGATGCATCAGGTACCATATTTGGTTGTGTTTTGATGTAGTTGAAGGAGGGTGTAACACCCCAGGTAAATAATGAATATGACATTTTCATATTTATCCATATTTTTTAATAAAATATTAATATTACTTTAAATGGGACGCTATGCTCGATGGCGTACCTAACACGCAACAAAGAGTTTCTTGGGAATCTTACGTTGCACTCTAATAATAAAATAATATTATTTTAAATGTAGTTAACATGTAGCCATTGTATTGGCAGGAATAGATATAAATATCTAAAATATGATTATATATGTTTTTAAATGTTTTTAAATTTATCCAATAAAAGATAAAGGCTTCAAATACGGAAAGAATTCAATTTTAGGCGTATATGCCCTAGTTTTCACTAAAGGTTCACTTATCACCTTTTGATGGAGAACCGTCATTAAATATAGTTTTGTTCACTCTTATACATTATATTGGACCAAATAAAACTCTTCTTAAGAATTGGGACATCAAAATTTACTTTGTGTAAATTTTTGGTATCTTTCCGATAAAGTTCATTTTTTTAATGAATAGTGTAAAATGTTGTATTTTAATTCAAAACCTCTTTTTAATCTAATTTATTTATATGATTAGGTTACCTTTTGATTTGGTTTTAAAGTAAAATTAGAATATATTTTTACCATTAAATCCAATAGTGGTCGTTGGAATTAATTTCACATTGAAATCAGACTTAAACTAGTGTCAATCTTCTGATACTTATTGTTTCATAAAAACACGCTATTTGTTCTAACAGCAGAATTAATTGTTAAATAAATTAATGTGACTTTTATGATTTTAATTTTGTAAAATAGACTTCATTTTTGAATTCGGAATATCAAATATAGCTTAGGGTGAATTTTTGGGATTTTTCTGAAAAACTTCAATTTTTGATGAATAGTGAAACCACAAAGTGGAACTTATAAAAACTGATTTTTCCTTTTAAATGAAATTTTTCCGTCTTTGTGTTTTGAATTTCAAAAATCCGACATACATGGTTGTCATTAAGATGTAAAATGTGGTTCAATGGGATAAAAATAATTTTTTGGTGAATAGTAACTTATTAAGTTTTTAATTGTGATTAGAGGTAATTAGTGTAGTTTATGGTAAGAATAATGTTTTAATAAAATTAAATGACCTAGACACATGTCATACCCTCATTTTATGTGTCATGGCCGACCAATACAATCCATGGTTCAACATTGGGACCCCATGGAGCCACTTTGGTTGGAAAATGACATAAATATCTTTTTATTTAATGTTAATGTAAAAATGACACAAACATGAAATATTTTACTAAAACAATTTTTACATGGGGTTATAAAAGTCATATTTTTTACTATAAATAGTCATTGTAAATCTAAAAATATTTCCTACATCATAGAAGTTTTTTTATAATTTTTAGACATTAAATAAATTAAATTATTTATGACATCATGATGATGCAGCGATGACCTCATTATTTAACGATTTAAATAAAATGGAATGATAATGTAATATATAAGACCTAAACATGTCCAAAACCTATTGGATGAGAGGATTTCGAACCCTTATCACCTTATCGTTGAAATAAATCAATTTGGGACCTTTAAAATCTGAAACGCTTTTGAAAATAAAGTAACATTTTGTAACATTACAAGAGTCCCCCTCCTCTCCTCTTATAAAAGGCCCCCACCTCTACCTCCATACCCACACTCCCAAAGCTTTTGGCTCGGCCAACCCCTGCCCATTTTGTCTCTCCACATCCCTATCTTACTACTTGAATCCTCACTTTGGGCAGAAGTCTCCCCAAGGAAGCCTTTGAGCTCAAACCAATGGGTGTTACCCGATTTTAAGGTAATGTATTCACTTGTGTTCTTTTGTTTTATTTTGCTTCTCCAACCCCCTAAACTCTTTTTATTCATTTATTTTGTAACAACTCAAGTATATTCAATATAAAATTAAGTAGTTATAATAATAATTTGAGCTACACTTACACACACCTACATCAAATGGTTAAAGACCATACTGTTTCTGTGGATGGCGAATTTCTGCCTCACGAAATGATGATTGTTCAACACTCATATAACACCTTAAAAGGTGGCCATTAGGATGTCACTATATTTATATATGATATATAATATGTTTATATTTCTGTATATTTCTTTTTTGGAATACCTTTATGGTTTCCATTTTGGGTAAACACGATAATTTCATTTTAGGAAGTGCGGACTACCGCCCCCTCAAAGTGATTTTATTCGTTAACTCCATATGTGGGATATATAAAAGAAAAAATTTAAAGTTATTATATATGATGTATGTTATATAAAAATGATGAATATAATTATGGAATTAAAATATAAATACCTCTCATTTGGTTTAAATTTCATTAATATGACATAGAAATGAAAGTTGCGTTCATGCGTACGTACGGCTTACCATCTCCATGAATGGTACATTTCATTTCTTATCTCAAAATGTTATGTAATATTATAAGTATATATATATAATGGATATATATGTAATATATTACATCTATATTATGGATATCATTCTGAAATTATAACATATATATCTCTCTCATTTTGTTTTAATTCCATTAATATGACAAAAAAAGAAAGTAGCGTTCATGCGTACGTACGGCCTACCGTCTCCATGAACGGTGCTTTACGTTTTTTATCTCCAAATGATATGGAATAGTATAAAATGAATATTTAATGGATATATATGATATTTTAATCATTAATTCTATTCTGGAAATTATTTACTTATAACTACATGGGCAATCTTTTTTCAAACAAGTTCATTTTTGACTCATGTACCAAAATCGGCAAAAACGTCTGATATGAACTAACATTATTAAACAATTATTATAATATTATAATATGTGATATTAACTGAATAATAATCTCTAAAGTAGGTACTTAGGAAATTATTAATTGACCAAAGTTTATTATTCAGGAATATAAAGAAACGAACAAGACAAGTTGGACTTGAGATAAGGGATCCTACTCCACTCTTTCTTTTTAAGTACACTCTTTTATGTCATTCCTTTTAAAGCTCATATTTCTTGTTATTGGGATGTTATTTTATATTAATCTTACTATAATTTTTTTTTCATGTGATGAGAGACCCTTTTCTCTCTCATCAATCCATTTTGGAAGTTTTGAGTGGCGCCGTTACGCTGCCAAATTTTCGTAAGAGATCTAACCTCTCTCTTTCTTTTTAAGTACTCTCCTTTATGTCACTTATTTTAAGCTCCTATTTTTTAGGGGATGTTATTTTATATTTCTCTTTCTATAATATTTATGTTAATATGATGAGATACCCTATTTTATCTCATCAATCCATTTTTGTATGTTTTATGTGGCGTCGTTAGGCTGCCGAGTTTTCGTAAGGTATTTTTCATCTCACATTTATTCCTATGAGATTTATGCTACATTTGCCATAATTTCCTTTGAGTGGTGTATGTAATGCCCATTATTTTACTCATTGTTTAATATAATTTCTTTTATTAGTATTTACATCAATGTTTTATTGTCCTTCTTTCATGAGGTGTATGTTTTGAAAGATACCCATGTCGGTAATGGATCCTTTCACCATCCTCTTTTTAAAAGACTTATTTTGTTGGGTCTATTAATTTACATATTTTTATGTTGGTATATATTCTCATATATCCTTATTGATGTAAATTTTATATCCAAGGGATGAGATACCATTTTTTTTCTCTCATCAACTCATTTTGATGTGACGTCGTTAGGCTGTCAAGGGAACTTCTTAACCCAATTTCGATTTCTTTGGGTTCAACATGTAGTTATTGAATATGTCATCCTTTGAATATTTGTGAATGACCTTTGATTATTTTACACTTAATATCCGCTTATATTTGGTGTATTTTTTTGTCACACATAATTATGTAATTGATTTATCCTTAAACCAAGGATACCGTCTTTGTAAGGGACTTCGTCTCAATCTCCTTTCATTGAGGCATATTCTGTTTTATACACAACCTTCTTTTATACGGTGTATAAACCCCTTTTAATTTTACGTTTATTCAAAAAGGAATATTTTTTATACGAAGTGTTTATTAAACGACACAAGGGAATGTTTTTGTCGTACGTATGCGGCAACAATGACTTCTCCGCCGTCATAACAATTATTTGAGTTTAAGCTTCCTCTACAAGCCATACCTTCTTTTTAAAAGAAAATTAAATACCATGTTTTACTTTTCTTTTATTTTGGTATTCAAAATGGTTTTCATAATTTTTTTATATCAATGTGTTGTATTGATATCTTGTGATTAGAAGGTGGAAATGTTATGTTTCCTTTATGCATGTTTTATATGATATGATTATGTTGAGGTTCTTGGGAATTATTATGAAGACGGGTGGTTCCATGATAAACTAAGGGTGGGTGAGCCTGATATAGCTCTCCAATGCATTGGGTAATGTGAAGGAGTGAAACATTAAGGTTTATCCAAAGATATTTAGGGAATATACTGTGGTGGGTATTCCAAACGTAACCAAGAGGGTTACTCCCTACGTGAGAATGTTATGAATGCCTCAAGTTACATTTTATGTCTTATGATTTCTATGATTTATTCATGATTTGATGAGGTATATTAAAGTGCCTATGTTTTATGTGTAAAGTATTATTTCATTCTTATGTATATATGAACTCATGTTTCCTTTCCATATTTTTATAACCCTTACTGAGCTTTTTATGCTCCTCCCATGTTTTTGAAATGTTTTTCACAGGTCAAGGGAAAGGTAAATGATGTGATGATAGTGTCAAGGATGTGTCAAGAAAGAATCCAATGTTTTATTTTAAATATGTTTCCATTGATGGGAAAAAATGAATACTATCTTTTATGTAACCACTTTGTTTAAATGTGGAATGTAATGTATGTTTTATGATATAATTCTCTAAAACTTTAAACCTAAAAATATCCTCAATGTGTAATCTTGTAATAACTCAAGATTAAGTAAGGTTTAAGGCTGGGGCCATATAGTTGGTATCAAAGGTCGGTTTAGATAACTTTAGAGGTTATGGTATTCTTTAAGCATAAGTGACATTACCATAATGTTTAAGATTTCAGAAAGAGTCCTAGTTGTAGATAAAGTGAATGAGTAAGTATATCTTAGTGTTTATCTTCCTCATTAGTAAATGATGGTTTTGTTGATATACTCACACTGACCTTTTTGGTTTTAGTAAATGGATGGATCTAGCAGGCACCAAAGTAACAGTGGATGTGAACGAAACTATGACAGTTTTTTGAGCAAGAAACTGAATGATATGGGAGCTGCAATGAGAACTCTAGTGATTATCCTCAACCAACTATCTGGAGTCATGATTGACCACCTAATCCTTGGTAATTTCTCTAAGGCATCATATATGCGAGAAACAAATCCCTACAGAACTACAGGTAATAATCATAAAGGTATGTGTGTTCAAAAACCTATGTGTCAAAGATGTGGAATGAAACACTAAGGAAAATGTTTCAGAGGGACAGAAATATGCTATAGATGTGGAAATGAAGTTCATAAAGCAAGAACCTACCATGGAAAAAGGAAGCATCTAGTTGACTCGAGGAATGGGAAAGAAGTTCTTTCTGAGGCATCAATTGAATGTTTTAAATGTGGTGTGCATGGTTATTATGAAAACACATGTCCTATGAAAAAGTTTCGTGAATGGGATCACCAAGATCGTACAAATGTTCGTTTACCAATACCTAATGTCATTCCGATTGAGGATGAAGAAACTGACAATGACCAATCAAAGGTATGTATTATTTCATGACTATTGTTTTCCTATTTTGGAATATTAGGATATGATTCATGATTTTGTTTGTAGGAAACAGGTATTTCAGAATAAGTTGGAAAGGAATGGTTAATGGATCATGAAGAATGTTGAATGAGTATGATGTCAACATATAAGGGCTTCAAGAGTTATGGTGAAATTCTTAAGAGTATTAAGTCTCTTTTGATGATGGGGTTACATTAGAAGACTTTTTATATTATGTGTAACCCTGATGTTTAATATATGAAAATGTTATTCAAGGAATAGTTATCTGTTCTTTTGTGGACATTGTTATAAAGAACCATTTGGGTTTATATGATCCTTACTTTTGAAGTAATTATGGGTTACTATATTTTATGATGGAAGTAAAAGGCATGAGATAAAATTGAGGTTAACTTATTTTATGGTTATTTTTTATGATTTTACCTCTTTTTGGGGAATGATTTGAGAATTATATAGTTTTGGAAAAAGGTCAACACGCAGACCGTGTGACAAACCGTCGCGTTGGACAAAGCTGTGGGAATCGAACCCACAACCAAAGTGCAACTGGTATTTATCGCCTACCACTGGACTACGTGAAGTCCCTGGTTAGTTTGACTGATTCTTTTTAGTTAGATGATTATATAAATTATGAGTAAGTTGATTTTGGGTTATCTGTGGAAATTTATTAACGTATCATTGAGGATATGTGATTAGGTTAATTACTTTTCAATACGAGACATTAAGAGCAAATGATGTTGTTTGGAGATAAATGTTACGATTTAACTGGAAGACAATGTGACTAAATCCTTCAAATATTTGGGTTTCAATCTTAGTTTGGTTTATTTTGAAGAATTGTTTTGGAAAAATTGTTTATTGAATGGTCCTCGTTGAACATTGGGATTTGATGGACAAATTTTGGAGATTAAGAATAGATTTTCTTTTTATAAATGGTTATCTTTTTCTGGATTATCTGATCTTGTGCTAACCTTTTTGGTTTTGTTTTTGGTTGAAGTCCAAAGACATGGGACGTATATAGTTCTATTTTTTGGATTAGGTGATTCTCTAGAAGTTGATTATAGTACTCTTAATGTGAACAAGTCTTCCTAAATACTCGTCTTTTGGGGAAAGTATGAGTTTGGGTAATAAATCTAATAAAAGTTGAAAGTCAACATGATAAGTAATTATGTTTCCTTATGAATAAATTCCTCAATAAAATGTAACTTAAAACAAAAATGTTGTCTATTAACTTTTACAACTGGGGAATCGAATACCGTTTAACCTATCACAATTTTGTGATTTTCTTGTGGTTAACTATCTCTTAAACATGTTTTCTATCACTCTCCATCCGAACATGACCCTATTTTTTCTCCTTCATGTCCATGTTTTTCTACATGGAATCCTAGTATGGGTTAATTCGGGTGACCTCTGTACTTATCTTCCTTTATTTTAAAGTGGGTTTTTTAACGACTCTTGTTCCAATGTGGGACTTTCAAAGTTGTTTCCAAGCTCAATTTTAACAATTGCGAGGACGCAATTCCCAAATGGGGGGAAGGATGTAATACCCCAGGTAAATAAAGAAGATTAAATTTTCATATATATCCATATTTGTGAATAAAATATTTATATGACTTTAAAGGGGACGCTATGCACGATGGAGTACCCAACACGCAAAAACGAGCTTCTTGGGAATCTTACGTTGCACTCTAATAATAAAATAATATTATTTTAAATGGTAGTTAACATGTAGCAGTTGTATTGGCGGGAATGGATAGAAATAACTAAAAAATGTATATAGATGTTTTTAAATGTTCTTACATTTATCCAGTAAAAGATAAAGGCTTAAAATATTGTAAGAATTCAATTTTAGGCGTATATACCTTAGTTTTCACTAAAGGTTCACTTATCGCCTTTTGATGGTGAATAGTCATTAAATATAGTTTTGTTCACTCTTATAAATTCTATTGGACCAAATAAAACTCTTCTTAAGAATTGGGACATCAAAATTTACTTTGTGTACATTTTTGGTATCTTTCCGATAAAGTTAATTTTTTAATGAATAGTGTAAAATGTTGTATTTTAATTCAAAACCTCTTTTTAATATAATTTATTTATATGATTATATTATCTTTTGAATTGGTTTGAAAGTGAAATAATAATATATTTTTACCATTAAATCCAATAGTGGTCGTTGGAATTAATTTCACTTTGAAATCAGACTTAAACTAGTGTCAATCTTTTGATACTTATTGTTTCATAAAAACACGCTATTTTCTCTAACAGCTAGAATTAATTATTAAATTAATTAATTTGACTAATATGTTGTGAATTTTTTAAAATAGACTTCATTTTTGAATTCAGAATATCAAATATAGCTTAGGGTGTATTATTGGGATTTTTCTGAAAAACTTCAATTTTTGATGAATAGTGAAACCACCAAGTGGTACTTATAAAAACTATTTTTTTCCGTTTAAATGAAAATTTTCCATCTTTGTGTTTGGAATTTAAAAAATCCGACATACATGGTTGTAATTAAGAAGTAAAATGTGGTTCAATGGGATAAAAATAATTTTTTTGGTGAATAGTAACTTATTAAGTTTTTAATCGTGATTAGAGGTAATTAGTGTAGTTTATGGTAAGAATAATGTTTTAATAAAATGAAATGACCTAGACACATGTCCTACCCTCATTGGATGTGTCATGGCCGACCAAGAAAATCCAGGGGTCAACTTGGGGACCCCATGGAGAAACTTTGGTTGGAAAATGACATAAATATCTTTTTATTTAATGTTAAAGTAAAAATGACACAAACATGAGATGTTTTACTAAAAATATTTTTACATTGGGCTATACAAGTCATATGTTTTACTATAAGTAGTCATTGGAAAGCTAAAAATATTTCCTACATCATAGTATTTGTTTTATAATTTTTATACATTAAATAAAATAAATTATTTATGACATCATGAGGATGCAGCGATGACCTCATTATTTAACGATTTAAATAAAATGGAATGATAATGTAATATCTGAAACCTACACAAGTCAAAAACCTATTGGATGAGTGTATTTCGAACCCTTATCACCTTATCCTAGAAATACATCAATGTGGGACATTTAAAATCCGAAACTCTTTTGAAAATAAAGTAACATTTTGTAACTTTACAAGAGTGCCCCTCCTCGCCTCTTATAAAAGGCCCCCACCTCTACCTCCTTACCCACACTCCCAAAGCCTTTGGCTCGGCCATCCCCTTCCCACTTTGTCTCTACACATCCCTCTATTACTCCTTGAATCCTCACTTTGGGCATAAGTCTTCCCAAGGAAGCCTTTGAGCTCAAACCAAAGGGAGTTTCCCGATTTTAAGGTAATGTCATCACTTGTGTTCATTTGTTTTATATTGCTTCTCCAACCCCATAAACTCTTTTTATTAATTTATTTTGTAACAAATCCAATATCTTCAATATACTAGGATGTTTTTATAAGAATCATTCAAGCTAAACTTAGACACACCTACATCAAATGGTTAAAGAACATGCTGTTTCTGTAGATGGCGAATTTCTGCCTCGCGAAACGATGATTGTTCAACACTCATATAACACCTTAAAAGGTGGCCATTAAGATGTAAATATATTTATATATGATATATAATATGTTTATGTTTCTTTATTTTTCTTTTTTGGAATTCCTTTATGGTTTCTATTGCGGGTAAACATGACAATTTCATTTTAGGAAGTGCGGAATACTGCCCCCTCAAACTGATTTGATTCGTTAATGCCATATGTGGGATGTATAAAGGATAGATTTAATGTTATTATATATAATTTATGTTACATATAAATTATGAATATAATTCTGTAATTAAAATATACATACCACTCATTTGGTTTTAATTTCATTAATATGACATAGAAATTAAAGTAGCGTCCATGCGTACGTACGACTTACCGTCTCCATGAACGGTACATTTCATTTATTATCTCAAAATGTTATGTAATATTATAAGTAAATATATATAATGGATATATATGTAATATATTACATCTAAATTATGGATATCATTCTGAAATTATAACATTTATATATCTCTCATTTTGTTTTAATTCCATTAATATGACAAAAAATGAAAGTAGCGTTCATGCGTACGTACGGCCTACCATCTCCATGAACGGTGCTTTACGTTTTTTATCTCCAAATGATATGGAATAGTATAAAATGAATATTTACTGGATATATAAGATATTTTAATCATTAATTATATTCTGTAAATTTTTTATTTATAACTACATGGGCAATCTTTTTTCAAACAAGTTCATTTTTGACTCATGTACCAAACATCGGCAAAAACATCTGATATGAAATAACATTATTAAACAATTATTATAACATTATAATATGTCATATGAACTGAATAATAATCTATAAAGGAGTAACTTAGGCAATTATTAATTGACCAATGTTTATTATTCAGGAATATAAAGAAACGAACAAGACAAGTTGGACTTGAGGTAAAGGATCCTACTCCACTCTTTCTTTTTAAGTACACTCTTTTTGGTCATTCCTTTTAAAGCTCATATTTCTTGTTATTGGGATGTTCTTTTATATTAATATTACTGTAATTTTTATGTTCATGTGATGAGAGACCCTATTCTCTCTCATCAATCCATTTTGGAAGTTTTGAGTGGTGCCGTTAGGCTGCTGAATTTTCGTAAGAGATCTAACCTCTTTCTTTCTTTTTAAGTACTCTCTTTTATGTCACTTATTTTAAGCTCCTATTTTTTATGTTGGGGGATATTATTTTATATTCCTCTTTCTATAAAATTTAAGTTAATATGATGAGATACCCTATTTGATCTCATCAATCCATTTTTGTAAGTTTTATGTGGCGTCGTTAGGCTGCTAATTTTTCGTACGGGATTTTTCATCTCACTTTTATTCCCGTGAGATTTATGCTACATTTGACATAATTTCCTTTGAGTGGTGTATGTACTGCCCATTATTTTACTCATTGTGTAATATACTTTCTTTTATGAGTATTTACATCAATGTTGTATTGTCCTTCTTTCACGAGGTGTATGTTTAGAAAGTTACCCATGTCGGTAAGGGAACCTTTCACCCTCCTCTTTTTAAAAGACTTATTTTGGTGGGTATTTTAATTTACATATTGTTTTGTTGGGATATGTTCTCATATATCCTTATTGATGTAAATTTTATGTCCAAGTGATGAGATACCCTTTTTTTATCTCTCATCAACTAATTTTGATGTGACGCTGTTAGGCTGTCAAAGGAACTTCTTAACCCAATTTCGATTTCTTTGGGTTCAACATGTAGTTATTGAATATGTCATCCTTTGAATATGTGTGAATGACCTTTGATTATTTTACACTTAATATCCACTTATATTTGGTATATTCGTTTGTCACACATAATTATGTAATTGATTTATCCTTAAACTAAGGATATCATCTTTGTAAGGGACTTCGTCTCAATCTCTTTTCATTGAGGCATATTCTGTTTTATACACAACCATCTTTTATACGGTGTATAAACCCCTTTGACTTTTATATTTATTCAAAAGGATTATTTTTTATACAAAGTGTTTATTAAACGACAAAAGGGAATGTTTCTGTCATACGTATGCGGCAACAATGACATCTCCAACGTCGTGACCATTATTTGAGTTTCATCTTCCTCTACAAGACATACATTCTTTTTAAATGAAAAATAAAGACCATGTTTTACTTTTATTTTATTTTGGTATTGAAAATGGATTTCATAATGTTTTTATATCAATGTGTTGTATTGATATCTTGTGATTGAAAGGTGGAAATGTTATGTTTCCTTTATGCATTTTTTATGTGATACGATTATATTGAGGTTCTTGGGCATTATTATGAAGATGAGTGGTTCCGTGATAAACTAAGGGCGGGTGAGCCCGATATAGCTCTCCAATGCATTGTGTAACACGAAGGAGTGAAACGTTATGGTTTCTCTGAAGATATTTAGGGAATAAACTATGGTGAGTATTCCAAACGTAACCAAGAGGGTTACTCCCTACGTAAGAATGTTATGAATTCCTCACGTTACCTTTTATGTCTTATAATTTCTATGATTTATTCATGATTTGATGAGGTATGTTAATGTGCCTATGTTTTATGGGTAAAGTATGATTTCATTCTTATGTATATATGAACTCATGTTTCCTTTCCATACTTTTATAACCCTTACTGAGTTTTTATGCTCATCCAAAGTTTTTGAAATGTTTTTCATAGGTCAAGGGAAAGTTACATTATGTGATGATAGTGTCAAGGAACTGTCATGAAAAAATCCATGTTTTATTTTAAATATGATTCCATTGATGAGAAAAAATGAATACTATATTTTATGTATGCACTTTGTTTAAATGTGGAATGTAATGAAAGTTTTATGATCTAATTATCTAAAACTCTAAACCTGAAAAGATCCTCAATGTGTAATCTTGTAATAACTCAAGATTAAGTAATGTTTAATGTTGGGGCCATATTAATGGAATTTCCAATGGTTCCTGTCAATTGAATCTACATGAGATGAACTACATGACCCATTTTCTTATGTTAGCAGATGTGGTCTTTTCCATAATGATTTGGAGACACTACCTAATAGGTGATGGATTTATCTTCTATTATATGCAAAAGAGTATCAATTATATATTCCTTCACAAGGATCTTAACATGAGATAGATTCAATGGTTATAGTTCCTCCAAGATTATGAATTTTTATATTATATATAACAGATGAATGGGGAACATGGTAGTATATGTTCTCAGTCAAGGATCTTGTTCATGACTATAGAATGAGGCATCAAAGTAGTTGTGCTCATTGTACCTATCCATTGTAGATGAATATAGATAATCATACCTCTAGTGGATTATTGTCAGCACACCACTCCTGTAGTGATTCTGGGAGGCACAACATTGTGAATCCATCTATGAGACACTAAATCAAAATATATCCATTCTACATGCTAAATAGGGATTTTATAGAGGGAACATGTCATTCTTTTTCAATGGACACATGATGGTACCCATGAAATTGTCGGAGGAGGTTCTGGTTGAGTTTCAAACATATCATTGGGAGGTATATATAAGTTTAAAAAAGATGTACCGTGCCCATTGATGTCATTTTTGGTTGCAAATGATGAATAAGTTGGTTTCATAGTTTTTCACTAAATGCCAGACTTGTAAACAAGTGAAGGACCAAAAACAAGTTCTTGTGGGTTTATCTAAAAACTTTATGATGAATGACTAGAAGTGGTATGAGATATCCATGGACATCATAATGGGATTACCACATATGTATATGAGACATGATTTAATCATTGTGATTGTAGACAGATTCACCACGTCAGCCATCTTCCTTGATATTTTGGATCATTGTTCAGTAGATAGCTTGGGATGAATCTACATAAAAAATATAGTGAGAAAATGGAGTTTCATTGATGAACGTTTATAACCATGATTATCACTTTACATCCCGATTGAGTATGGTATTTCAATACTATTTTTGGAATTAGTTACTATAAGGACCCCACCTTAAACCTTACTTAATCTTGGGTTATTTCAAGAATAAACATTGAGGATCTTTTCAGGTATAGAGTTTTAGATAATTAGATTATAAATCATGCATTATATTCCACATTTAAACAAAGTGGTTACATAAAAGATAGTATTCATTTTTTCCCATCAATAGAAACATATTTAAAATAAAACATGGATTCTTTCTTGACACTTCCTTGACACTATCATCATATCATGAACCTTTCCCTTGACCTATGAAAAACATTTCAAAAACATTGGATGAGCATAAAAATCTCAGTAAGGGATATAAAAATTTGGAAAGGAAACAGTATTACATGTATACATAAGAATCAATGAAATCATACTTTACTCATAAAACATAAGCACATTAACATACCTCATGAAATCATATGATTTATGAATAACTCATAGAAATCAGAAGGCATAAAGGTAACTTGAGGCATTCATAACATTATTACGTATGGATTAATCCTCATGGTTACGTTTGGAATACCCATCACAGTATATTCTGTAAATCACTTTGGAGAAACCATAATGTTTAACCCCTTCACGTTACCCAATGCATTGGAGAGCTATATCAGGCTCACCCTCCCTAAGTTTATCACAGAACAACCCGTTTTCATTAACAATGCACAAGAAAAATAACATAATCATAGCAGCTAACTTAAGCATAAAACAAAGATATCATTCCCACATTACAATAATAATATAACATTTTAGGATATTTAAATAATGAATCCATTCAAAAAAACCATTTTCGAAACCAATTAAATCATTTAATAAAGATATTTTTGAATCAAAGTGTTCCATACCACCTTGAAGCTTTTAACATATTAAATCATTAATATCCATATAAATAAATCCTTAAAACTATTTTAAAAACATGGAAATTAATGAGAAATTTTTATAAGAACAAATCCTTAAAACATTTAATGTGATATTTTAGTTAAAGGGTTTTTTACCAAAATTAGAGACACTTGAATACAATAATTTAGGAATAAAATTTAATCATAACATTATAATATCATGAGAATAAATTTATTCATGATATAATATTCCAAAGGATAGTATATACACCATATAAGAGTGAATTGGTGCATAACAACAATGATGTCTCAAAAGAAATGTAAAATGAGATGAAATCCCTTATAAAGAAGGTATCCTTAAATTAAGGATAAATCAGTCTAATAATTATGTGTAAAAAATATAAATACACCCAATATAAGTGGAAATTAAGTGTAAAACAGTAAAAGGTCATTCAAACATATTAAAAGGATGACATATTCAATAACTACAAGTTGTACCCAAAGAAATCGAAATTGGGTTAAAAAGTTCCCTTGGTAAAATTCGACACCCTAACGGCGTCACTTTAAAATTCATAAAATTAGTTGATGATAGAGAAAATGGTATCTCATCACTTGGACATAAAATGTACATCAATAAGGATATAAAATATCATATCCCAACATATAAAAATATGTAAATTAAAAGACATAACAAAATAAGTCTTTTAAAAAGAGGAGGGTGAAAGGTTCCCTTACCGATTTAGTTAACTTTCAAAACGAACACCCCATGAAAGAAGGTTCATAAAATGAAGATGTAAATAGACAAAAATGAGAATATATTATACAAATATTAATATAATGGGAAGTACATACACCACACAAAATGAAGTAGTGTCAAATGTATCATGAATCTCACGGGAATAAAAAGTGAGATGAAAATCCCCTTATGAAAATTCGACAGCCTAACGGTGCCACATAAAACATCCTAAAATGGATTTTTGACATCAAATAGGTTCTCTCATCAAATTAACATAACATTTACAGTAATTTGAATATAAAATAACATCCCCCAACATAAGAAAGAGGATTTTAATGTAAGTTACATAAAAAAGATTAATTAAAAAGAAAGAGAGGTAGGACTCCTTACCTCATGTTCGACTTGTCTTGTTTGTTTCGTTATATTTCTGAATAATAAAATTTGGATAATTAATAATTTATTAAGGTCCTACATTCAAGATTATTATTCAGTTAATGTCACATATTATAATGTTATAATAATTGGTTAATAATGTGATTTCATATGAGACGTTTTTGTTGATGTTTGGTACATGAGTCAAAAATGAACTTGTTCGAAAATGATTGTCCATGTAGTTATAATTAAATATTCTCCAGAATATTATTAATGATTTAAATATAATATATATCTAGTAAATATTCATTTTATACTATTCCATAACATTTGGAGATAAAATGAAATAAAATGCACCGTTCATGGAGTCGGTAGGCTGTACGTATGCATGAACGCTACTTTCATTTCTTTGTCATATTAAAGGAATTAAAAATAATTGAGAGATATATATATTATAAATAAAGTTAAATATATATTATTTAGAGTTCAAAAAAATTAATTTGTTCCATTCTTTATACATTCCATGTATTGCATGAATGAGTCACATCACATGAGGGGGCGGAAGTCCACACTTTCTCGTATGAAATTATCGCAGTTGCACAACATGAAAAGCATAAAGGTATGTTTTTAATATAAAATACAGAAGAATATGGGAATCATAAATACCATATTTATCATAAATAAAATACAGTTACATCATAATGGCCACCGTGAAAGGTGTTAAGCGAAGATTGAACAATCATCGTTTCGTGAGGTAGTAATTCTCCATCCACAGAAACAGTATGTTCTTTACCATTAGATGGAGGTGTGTGTATTTGTAGCTCCAATCCTTAACGTAACAGAATCCTAGTATATTTATGATAATGGTGTTTTTATGAAAGAAAGGAATAAAAAGTGTTCAGGGGTTTGGAGAAGAAAAATAAAACAAAAGAATACAAGTGAAGACATTACCTTTAAATCGAGTAACTCCTCTTAGTTTGAATCAAAAGGGTTTCTTGAAGATAATTATTCCAAAGGTGAGGATTCAATTATGAAAAGTGGGATGTGGAGAGATGAAATGGGTAGGGTTTGGACGAGCCAAAGGCCTGAGAGTTGTGGGTAAGGTGGTAGTGTTGGGGGCCTTTTATAAGAGAAGAGGAGGGGAACTCTTGGAAAGTTATAAACTATTACTTTATTATAAAATTATTTTCGGATTTCAAAGGTCCCAAAAGGATATATTTCTAGTATAAGGTGATAAGGATTCGAAATACACCCATAAAATAGGTTTGTGACAAGTTTAAGACTTAGATTTCACCTTATCTTTTCATTTTATTTAAATCGTTCATTTATGAGGTAATCACTCCATCATCACGGTGTCATACTTAAATTAATTTATTTAATGTATAAAAATTATAAAAAAATTATCATGATGTAGGAAATATTATTATATTTATAATGAATATTTATAGTAAAAAATATTACTTGTATAACCCCATGTAAAAATTGTATTAGTAAAACAATACATGTTTGTGACATTTTAATTTTAACTTTAAAAAAAAGTTATTAATGTCATTTTCCTACCAAAGTGGCTCCATGGGGTCCCCAAGTTGACCCATTGATTTTCTTGGTCGGATTTGAGTCATCCAATAAGGTTATTACATGTGTCAAGGTCATTTCATATTATTATAACATTATCTTTACCTTAAATTACACTAATTACCTTTAATCGCGATTAACAAAACATAAAAGTTACTATTCACCAAAAAAATTATTTTATTCTCATTGAACCACATTTTACTTCCTAATGACAACCATGTATGTTGGATTTTTGAAAATTAAATCACAGAAGTGGTAAAGTTTCATTTAAACGAAAAATAAGTTTCTTTAACTACCACATAGTGGTTTCACTATTTATCAAAAAATAAAGTTTTTCAGAAAAATACCAAAAATTCACCCTAAGATATATTTGATATTCCGAATTTAAAAATGATATCTATTTTAAAAAATTAAAAATATATAATTTTCAATAATTAATTTAATAATTCATTCCTAGTGTCAAATCAAATAGCGTATTTTTAAGAAATTATATCTATTTAAAGATTGAACCTAGTTTAAGTCCAATTTCAAAGTGAAATTAATAAAAATAACAACCATTGCATTAAATGGTAAAAATATATTCAAATTACCCATTAAAAAAAATTAAAAATATAATCTATCCATATATTAAAATTAGATGAAAAACCAGTTTTGATGTAAAATGCAGTATTTTTTCTCTATTCATTAAAACAATTAACAATGTCAGAAACATACCAAAAATATTACCAAAGTAAATTTCAATGTCCCAATCATAAAGAATACGTTTATTTTGGCAAATAGAGCTTATAAAATTTTCAAAATTTAGATTTAAAATGGTTCACCATCAAAAGGCGTTAAAGTAATCTTTTAAAAATATTAGAGTATTTATTCTTAAAAATGGATTCATTTGGATTTTAAGCCTCTACCATTTATTGGATGAATGTAAAAATATTTAACAATCATATGTAAACATTTATTAGTTATTTCTTCTCATTCCCACCATTACAATGGATAGGTGTTAACTATTATAATATTATAATATTATTAGTGTGCAATGTAAGATTTCAAAGAAACACATTTTTTTGTATTGGGTATGCCATCGAGCATAACATTCCCTTTAAATTTATATTACATTTTATTCACAAATATTGTTAAACAATATAATGTAATATTATTTATTTACCTGGGATGTTACAGTTACACTTGAGCATTGTATCCCCCCCCCACCAAACTGACAGCCAGACAGAGTGGACCATTCATGTTCTAGGGAACATGTTGTAAGCATGCGCATTGGATTTTTGCAGTATTTGGGAGTATCACCCATACTGGTATAGTTTTTATACAATAAAGGAAACCATTCCACCATTAATTTTCAATAATTCGTGTATTTTTTTGCAAAACCATACCGGTCACCACTTTTCGAGACTCACACAGGAATGGTGGAAGTCATGGTCCCAATGTTGGTATTCAAAACATCTGAGAAAGTAAAGATATTCCAAGAGAAGATGTAGACTACACAGAGTTAATAGAAGTATTATGTAAAGAGATGATAGAATCTATTGGATTCTGAGGAGTGAAAGTATTTTTTCATACAGGTTTCACCTCTACTTGGGTTACATAGAATTAGATGGGGTGGGAAGTTATCATTAAAATACATTATCCCTTTGTAGATACTATGTAGTGATGATGAAATGGAATATTTCTTTGATATACTACAACAATTAGATTTGTTTTGCAACTTTTTACACTTGTCACATCTAAGGAGGAACTTGCATCACCCATTACATGTTATCGACTAGTATGATTTGGAAATCAAGGTTGTACATACAATTATTGGGTAACTAGAAAAGATAAATGATCAGTAGGAGATGATCATTTATGGATAATTGATTCGTTTATTATATTTCTGGTTGAATGATGGGTATCTTAAGGATAGCACATGATAGTGGGATTATTAGATTCATGCAAAGTACCCAAAATAATTTATTTATCCAATCTTTTTGGATTTTTTTGGATGTAAATAACAAATTTTTTCAGAACATTATAACTCATGTTTTCCATGTATATTTTCTATATTGCATTGACGACATTGATTATGAGTCATGGCATGCTGGGAAGAAATGTTTAAAATATATTTTATATATAATATAATATGTACACAATGTTTTCTGAAAAAGATTAATAACTTCTAAAAGGTATCATATATTATAAATATGAGTACACCATTGAGTTCTGATTGTGTGGGATTACCCTAGGTGTGACTTAACATCATCCAGAGTGTGGTGTAAGTAGAAAATTGACCAATGTTGTGATAATGAATGAATTAATTAACTAAATGATTTTATTTTTAATTCATTAATATAAAAGGTGATGAGTCTTTATGTATACTATTATAATGATATTCCATGGTTATTTATATAACCCTTAATCCATTGGAGAGAGAATTGGACGATCTCTCTTAGAAGAATGGAAACCGGATCATAGATCGGTGATCAATAGACAATGGTGTTTGTGATATCCCCAATGATAATGATTCCAGCTCATTCATCATCAACAATCGATTAATATTGATGTATACCATTTTTTTTCGTTTTATTCCCCATTCATCATTTCTATGATGAATAATAATCATTCAACCAACATATTGATTTTTGGATTAGTCATTTTGTGGGATGGGATCATTATTTTCTGGGATTTATGGGGTTATTTTCATTATTGCTATTGATTATATTTCCAATTCATCATTCTGATGTAGAAAAATCAATATAAAAATGAACATAAATTGATTTTCATTCCACATTATAGTTCCTTATGATTTTCCCCTATATTTAGTTTTATCAACATTATCATTATTTTTTGGTTTTGGTTCAACGTATGATGATAAATTGATCATTTTATACTTGTATCAGGGCCCAATGATCCAATATTGTAGATCTCACATAAAAAATGAATGTGGTGTAAATATGGATGTGAGTATAGTTTGGATAATTTTTCGTACAACAGTATGTGTTATTTTTAATGAAATGAAGAACCATGTTCATTCTTGTTTTTTGAAGAGAATTTATGGACAGAATGTGTTTGTCATCGAGGGTAAGGACAAGACGAGGTGGTGCCATGGGTTTTTAGGGAGGCATGTGGAAAAATTGGTGGCCATAGGTGTAAAAATGATTATGGAAATGAGATCTTGATATCATAGGATTTCTTTTGATAAAATGCGTGTAACATGGATCCATGTATCATGATTTCACCATATAGTGGTGGATAGGTTTTTAGAATGAGATATGTATCAAATGATATTTTAAACTTTAACATGGCTTGTACCACATATGGAACATGGAAATATTCTATAGTACATGATCATTTCATGTACTCCCACATGGACATGACATTTCCTAGTGAACACTAAGAGACTCGTGTATTAGAACACAGGTAGATTACATGAGTAGTTGAAATTTCATTTTCTATTACATTTATACTGACACAAGGCATGATCTATTTAGATATGTAGAACCCAGGGTCAAAGGGACATGGTGTGTACCCATATTACCTGTCATGTACTCATAAATAAATTTCTTATAACCCTTTTCTACATATCATCGACAAGTTTTGTTAGCGTGAATTCCCTAAATTATATCCCAGATGGGTAGTATGGAATTGCCTCCGACACATACGATTAAAATCACATCAGGAGTACAACGTTTACAGAGTTGTTGGAATCCTCACATGAAGACCAGAGTGAGATCCTCTATTAATATTCATTCCCTAGGGGAATTTTTTTATCATCAGGAACATAAATATTCTGGGTTTGATCCTCTACATAGAATGTTAATACACATATAGTTGTTAGTAAATATCATGGACTTGTGTGTGATCCGAATCTATGTATCATATATCATAATACTTCCAAATTCTACATGTAATGGGGAGACCTAATGAGAAATACCTCTTGGATGGACATCATCAGTGAAATTAGACTCTTGAAGTGTGTTCCCCAAGATGAGTGCATTATGGAACCTTTATGATGAAATCAATAGCTGGAATTACATTTTTTACATACCTTAAAAATGTGTGTATTTGTTGAGTATATCTCAATATACTTATTATATGTGTTATATACATATTCATTTTTTTGATCTAACTTAAATAATTTCTTCTATGCTTTGTAGATTCTGGGGTGTCCAACTGGGTATTTTTATACTCAAAGTTTCATGATATTTTATCACATCTGTGGTATCTTGTGAAGATGATTGATATTTTGACAAAGTCATAGACCATCCCAAACTAGATAGAGCAAACGGAACTAGTCAGAACAATGCATGTTCTTATGGTAAATTGATATTATTTCAAATTATTACTTTCAGGTTTGATTTTTTTAAGTCTCTTTGTGGGGGATTATATTTGGACGTGTTTATTATCCATTACATCATGTCGCACTCTAGTTTTTTCATATAAATGTATTAATGCATGGTTGTTCTTCTAGATTTATATTTATTCATTGTATAGTTTTTGAGAAGTGTTCATATGTAAAGGTACTGACGATAATGCCTCCCATGTTAGATTTATGCTTACTCAGTGATAGTCTTCATCCCTTGGCCAAATAGAAGAGGGCATGTAGAGTATTGGAATCAAATCCCTTGGGACATGTTTTGACCCTAATGTATATCAAAAGAATTAAAATAATGACTATAAAATGTAGAGGAATTTTACCTTAAATAACACTTCCACTAAAACATTAATGGGCAATAAATTTATCAAAAATATCTATAATATTGGTAAAATTCATTCATATAATCCCCAAAAAATAAGTATTTATGACTGCGAACATATAAAAAATCGTAAACTCATTAACCCATAATTGTTTCCATAATTCACATGTTAATGCATATATATATGATTATAAAATTTAACAGAATCAATAAATGTTTCAGGACTCTTTTTCCAAAATACCATTATAAAAAATACTTCAATAATATAATTAAAAATTACAATAAATACATCAACCATTTTATTTCAAAATAGGTCCTCCCTTGGCCTATGTATTAACCATTAGAATTGGAAATTAAAATGGATAATTACCTAGTTCTAAACATTTATGTAGAGAAACTATAAATGGATCCCTAGGATGAAATTTATATCCATGGATCGTACTCTTAATTTACCAAAGAATATTCATTTCTGTATGCCCATATCTTTCACCGATAAAACACATCACAATTCCATTGAGATTTTGTTTCAATATAAGGCATGATAAGATTAACCTAGGTCATTAAATATCCTGATACACTCAAATAATTTATAATAGTTTTTAATTAAAATTTGAATTATTACAAGCATACCTTCATGGAGTTTCAAACCAAGTGCACTATATATCCCATTTTCATACACCATGTGAACATTGGATCAAGACCAATGTGAGATTTTCAGAGTAATTTCCCCTAAAAACATATGTTCTATAACCAAATCTATATACGTGTTCTAGAAATAGATATATTTATTGGAAAAACCACATAATGTCTTCTTTTCCAAATCATTAAGATGATCCCATACTTATCCTAAATTATTATCAAAGGGTTATATTACCTAATCATTTATTACATAAATATTTTTCTCAATGTGTCAAATAAAATTCTTGAGTTATTAATTGTAGTAACCCCAACCACTGAATCTCAAAGTTATTACCTACTTTAATACATGGGTATAAGATACAAGAGTCACATCTTGAATGACTGGATAGTTTAGTTGTCTTGGTATATGATATACATACATATTTACAATATTACATTTCAATACAAAAATTACTACATATATATTTTTAACATAACATAATTCTATCTATCAAATCCTTTCATATGAATTATATTATGCATCATGGGTTCTTGGGTAATGGAAACAAAATAAGGACGAGTTGAAATGGTTAGTAATAGCTTAGTAAAATGGATTCTTTCATGAATCCATAAAATAATCAATGTGAAAAGTTAAATAAGGTAACATATATTCCATTTAAACAACTTTACTATCATGATTAAATAATAAATAATTAAATATATATAATAAAAAACTAAACAGACATTCCTTTTAATTTACTGAATAAGGCTTAATGAATATGACAAGGTTGATAATTAAAAACACATGTTCTTTAATAAATAAAATGAGAACTAAATACATCCATATATAATACCATTGTTTAAATAATGTGTATAATTAAGACTAAATTCAACAATGGGGAAATCTTTAATTTTTGGACGTTATGTATCTTGAAAATGATACCTCTACCCTGATGACCATGTATAAGATAGTTTAAAAATGATGTGTATAAACTCATTTAAATATGGCTAGAGAACTATCTCATCTTTTTTTACTAACGATGCATCTAGGGTATTTCTAGGACAGGTCCCTAATCATGTCTTGCATGTTTAAAACATTCCTCATATATTAAATAATATATTTCATTCATAAAAATCGTACTTATCATCAAATATCTTTATTATGTAAATAAATCATATTTCTCAATATTTCCCCTGATAAAAAATGGATTTTAATATAGAACATTTTTTTATAAATGATATATAATTTATGAAATAAATATATACATGATAAATTATATAAATAGTTTTGATAAATTGAATATCCAATTATCAAACGAAAGTGACATTTCAAGGGAATGATCATGTCTTTTAAAATGATTTAAGGAAGTGATTATGAATATTATTCATAGTCAACATAACCACTAACCACCCATATGATTAACAATGATTATATAAATACAACATATTCCATGTGGATTATATCAAAAATAAAGTGTTTTATAGTGATGAATATATATAATATAAAAATATGTTTAAAAATTTATTTATGAAAAACCCTTTCATTTATAAAATATCTTCATTAAAACAAAAATCAGCTTTAAAAAAACTTCCCCTATGAAATTTACTTTGAACAAAAGCTAATAATTAATATAATATTATGAAACATTTTCCTTTAAAATTAACCTTGTCAAATATAAAACGAAGTTTCAAAATATTGATTGTAATTTTTGTGGGTAATTCCATAAATTCTGTACAAGAAAAAAAAACATTAATTTTCACTGTAAAATTTTTAGAAATTTTATTGTTCAGAAAATAAAAAGAATATTACTATGAAAAGATTGTAAAAAAATGTGATGACATTTCATTTAGAATTTTTTTAATTTTTTAAAACATATTTTAAAACATTTTTGAAAATGTGGTTATGGAATAACAATAGATTTTTGGATGAATAGTCAAATGATGATTTATTTCATAAAAACATTTTTTGAATTATTTTATGTACCAAAAAGTAAAAAATGAAACTATTACATGAAATTATCTAATATAACTATAAGTTGATAAAATGATGTGGCTTTATTTATAAAATTATCAAATAATTTTCTTTATCTAAAATTCATGTATAAGTAATCTTGATTATAATGAGACTGTGAAATAAACCCTTAAACTGATCCTAATATTAATGTGACAATGAATAAATGAATTGATTATGTTTATCAACTACAAATATAAATAAAAAAATCGAAACATAAAATAATATAATCAAAAGTAATTATATATATAATCTTAGAATATTTTGGACTACAAAGAATAATATAATCCAATGAAAATAAATTATGTTATGAAATTATTTACAACAAGAAAATGTCATTTTCATATCCACATGCATTAAATAGTTCAAATGGAAATGTAAAAAAATAATTAATTAATTAAAATTTATATTACAAGCCAATATTGAATTATATAAACAATATAATATAATTTTGGTGCATAATATTACAATGTGTATCAAGGAAATGAAACTGAGATGAAACCCCTTACCTTATGGTTCCTTTCAGGTGAACACATAGTAACATCTGGTATAGTGATTTTGGGTATGTTATTAACATATAAAATTATAGTAATAAAATTTATGATATAATATATTATCCTTTTATGACATCTTATCACATTCTACTTAATTAAATTTCAAAATATTTATTATTTCGAGTGATAACTTCTTTGATTTCTCATTCTCGTATCATCAAGAATGATTTGGTTAATGGCCATATAATATATTTAATTAATATATATAATAATTATAAATTCAAAATTATTATATTTATATATATATTGTTCTTTTATGATCAATCAAGGGGCATGGTTTTGAGAAATGATGTACATTATGATCATTAGATGGTAGGTTTTGCGTATAAATGAGTAATGTTTCCATTTTTTGAATCATCATTATTGAAATAAAGTATGTGATATTTTACCCTTAAATAAAGATAAAAATATCCTAAATACCATATTATTTCTTTTATATATATACATTATACAAGTGGTGTCATGATGAAAAGGGTATCAAACTGGATTGTGAAAGTAGTAGTCCCCAAGTACAGGAATGACTTTATCATCCTTAATTGAGTGAAAAGGTAAGAATAAAATGATATACATATTCTTTAAAAAATGAATTTTTTTCCTAAATATCATAATAATTTCATTTATGTCACATATAATAATTAAATATATTCATATCACCTTCAATGTAAAAGTTTAGTGAAAGGAAAATCATATCTCTTTTCTTGGTAATAGACCATCGTACATACAAGTACAATTATCAAATCTTCTATGAAATGTATTATAAAGTATTATATATTATATAATAAAACAATATGTTTAAATATATTATAAATATTATATATATAATAAATATCCATCATCATTATCTTTTTTCTTAGGTGGTAATGGGAAAAATAATAACATCAGTTCGCGGGGTAGTAGTTATCCATAAACACAAATGATGATTTTTTAAACCACATGATGTAACTAAAGATGGTTTTTGGTTAAGTCCATATTATAAAAATATACCATTAGTTTTGAGATACTAAGGATATAATATCAACATGTATTAAAAATAATTTAAGGAGATGGAATATAAAACAAAATATAAAACCTCGTTGAGGAAAATTTCCACTAAATCTGATATCCTTCACAAGATTACACCAAATCCTTCCCCTGATGGATTTATACCAAAATTGGGGATTATATAATGATAGTAAGTAATTATTGAATTTATTTGGGTGGGGAATTTATGAACCAATTTGGTTTGAATGTGTGAATAAGAGAGGATGTGGTTTTTTCTTTTATAATTGACCGGAGTGCCACAGTTGTAATGTTTTGAAAATATGAAATGTTACCCATCTTATAATCCTGAACCAGCTTCCAAAATGTTCCGTGATCTATTATATAATATATATTATGGTTATATGGCCACAAAAGTTTTGTTTTAAATGTTTTTATTTAATTTCAATGGTTTTCCTCTTAGTTTCACCCATCGGTTAAATAAGTTTTTACCTTAAGAGCAATAATGAATTTTTACTGTTTTTATTATTCATTATGGTGAAAAATTATGTTTTCATTATTATAAAATATAAATTCTGATTATTTCAAGTTATAAATCAATTATTATAAATAATATTCATGTAGGTGGTAAATTTTGATTTAAAATTAATCTTACAGTCGTGATGAGAAAGAGCGGTTTTTAAAGAAGTTTTAAATAGTTTATAAGGTTTATAAATTGAAATTAAATAAAAATTTTTCCATTGTGATAAATTGAATTTTTATATAAATAATTAAACAATTTTAAATTTAAAAAAAAATTAAAAATAAAAAAATCATTATAGAATTTTTTTAAAAAAAATTATTTTTTAATTAATATTCCATATTTTTTACTATTCATAAATTTTTTAAAATCATTAAAACAATCCAAAACATTCACCGAAACATAATTTTTATTCTATTTCTTCAAAAATGAAATTCATTTGTTCAAATAAATTTTCTCATATATTTTAAAATTTATTTTAAATTAATTTATCAAGGAGTGACTAAACTATCCTATAACAAAATGTTTTTTAGATAATATTTCTTTTTTTAAATGATTCTTACTTTATTAATACTCAATATTTAAATAATAAACATATATAAAATATATATTTATATGATTTTTTATATTATTCATACCATCAATTCTGAAAACAATGTGATATATATCATATACAATAATAATATTTTAATAATATTTCATATTTATTTTAAACTCAGTGTTATGTGTAATGGATTCTAAAATTAGTATTCTATGTCATGAAAAATAAATGCAGTGTTGTGTGTAATGAAAGAAAATTGAGATATTTAATTTTCTTAAAAGTAAATATATCTTAATGTCTTATTGTGTTTTATTATCTCCTAAACTCAGTGTTTCATGTCACAAAGCTATTAAATAAATTATTTTCATTTTAAAAACTTTCAGAGCTAGATGCCCCAAAAATTAAATAAATTATGTATTCATAATTTAAAATGTATATTGGTGATCAATTGTTTTATATTTGAAAATTATATTGTTTAAAACCAACTTCATAAAAAAAGTAAATAAAATATTCTCTTACTAAGAGAATAAGGGGAGTAAAATATCATACGGAATTACACCTAACTAGGTTTCTACATAATATAATATTGGTAAAATGTGATGATATAAACATAAATGATTTGCATTAATAATTATAGGGAGTGATATAGGTCATTGATCAATATAAAATGAGTGATCAATATGATGTTAAGGGTCTGAAAACATAAATCATTGATGATTTAAAATACCATATGATTCATATGATATGAATATAATATAATAGAATTATTCTTCTAGGTCATTTTCAAAAATCTGAGGAATTGTTTTATAATATATGAATATATGTATATATTATTACTCAATTCGTTCATATTTCAGTATCATAATTTCTTTCATTTTTTGGTCAATAAATTTCCAATTCATCTCTTACTCCATTAAATAAATATCACGAAATATGTTTTTGATAACTGAAGCACTAAAATTTACTTTTAACAAATAATTTATTCCATAAAATACTAATAATTCATTTTCTCTATATATAAATATTTTACAAAATAAACATGGTTATCATGTGTTGCATAATATAATAAATTAATAACTATTCTATAAAAGTACCACCAAAATTTCATCATTAACATAATTTTTTTAACTAAAAACTATTATACCTTAACTAGGAGACTAGGTTGGCTAGTTCTAGGTGCAAAACATATATCATTATATAGTCATGTGTTGAAACCACAAGGACTATCCGAATGTGATGGGTTTCCCCCAAGAATGGTATTTATCCTTTTTATAAACTATATTAATAAAAATCCTCTAAAATTTCCAAATAATATATTATGGACATCATTGAAATATATTTACCATTAAAAACCATTATTATTATTATTTTAATACAATTTATGGTTTTTAGGATTTTTTTCTTAAAAAATAATAATCGTATTGCTATTATTAGTAAGTCAATAATGATCATATTAACACTAAAATTTATTAATACATTTAGAATTATGTCTATAAAATGTAAAATAATTATTCCTCAAATAAATAATCAACTAATAAATTAAAATTCATTAAATTCGACCAAAAATGTACTTAATGATGGTGGGATCACATAACATACTAACCAAAAAAAATTTAAGCATTTGAACATATAAAAAATAATAAAATCCATTACCTTTGATGGTATACATAACTATTATGTTAATTTAAATAGATATTCATCTAAAATTTAATACAATGCATAAATGATTCTCGACTCTTATAAAAAAATAAAAATGTAAAATAAAATATAATATTATTTGAATCCTAATAAATTGATCTACCATTTTATATCTACATTGGTACTACCTTGGTCTAAGAGTTAACCTATAGAGATTCAATTGACTCAGATAATTCCCTGTTATTCCACATTAAATACAATGAACAATAAATGAATACCTCAAATTTTATTTTCTTCTTTTGAGAATACGGTTTATTTTCCCTTATCAATTTTTTACATTATTCCATTTTTTTTAACAAATAAGTCATTTTTTACTCAGATGAAAGTTCATTTCAATATAAGATAAATTATTTTTAACATAATTCATGTATTATCCACATATATTTAAATCATTCATAATGATTTTCATTGAAAATGTGAATCAGCCTATGAATATCCCATGGGAGTGGCAATCTCGGTGCACAGTTAGAACAATTATAGCACACCAAGTGATGATTGGCTAAATCCTAATGTGCCCTTTTTGGTGTTACTACCCATAAGTATAACATTTCTAGAACCTTATTTAATTGTATTATTTATATTCGGGTGTATTTTTAAGAATAAGTATATAATATATTCCTTACCAAAATATTATTATATTTTTATAATTATCATCATTGTTTATCATAGGGTTATTTTTATTTAATTTATGTTTCTTAAATCTAGATCCAATGTTTTCTAGTAAATGTCCCTATTAAAAACTATAGTGACCCTGAAACTAGTATCCCAAATATAGTGCCTACATCAACTGATTGGCACAAGATACAGAGAATTGCAATCCAAAGTGCTAAATAATTTAGTAGACTTGGTAATATATATATATATATATATATTTCTTATTACATTTCAATACACAAATTTAAAAATAAATATTTTTCAAGAATTACATTATTTCATCTTGAATATCCTTTCATATCAATCATATTACACTTTATGGAATCCTGGGGAATTGGAAAAATATGGGTGGCCAAAAATACCTAGTAAGGGCTTGGTATAGAAGAATCTATCATGAATCCTGAAGTATAATAAATATGGAAAGAAAAACTAATTTAACAGAAATTATATTTAAACAAAATTACTATCATGATAAGATCATAAATAATCAATTTTGAATTATAAATAACTGATAAAATATGGAATTTAAATAACCATATAAGGAATAATCACTATGGAAAGGCATATAACTATAAACATGTTCCATTTAACCAATAAACTGGATTTTATATTTATTCAAAGACAATATAATTGTGAAAATTTCATGTATAATAATAACTAAATTATGAATGAATGAAATTATTTTTTATTATATGTAATATCTTAGGCACATGTTAGCTCTTTCATAAAGACCTTTCACAAGATAGTTTAAAACTGATTTGTCAAAACCCATTTATAAAAGTTTGGGCAACTATTTTGTCTCAGGACAGTAGAGAATCATCGAGGGGATTTCTATAAATAGAACCCACCCATGTTATGCATGATTAATATACTCCTCATATATCAAATAATTGATATAACGCATAAAAATGTGCATTATCATCAAATATTTGTATTGTGTAAAGAATACTAATTTATCAATATTTACGAAGACAAACAGATGGTATTAAATGAAAAAAACTATTTTTATAAATGATATATTGTTTAGGTAATAAATAAATATATCGAAAATAATATGTAAATTTTGGTTTAAATTAATTTATCATGATCACAAAAAAAATTAACATTTTAATGGAATGTCAATGACTACAAAAATGAATCAAGGATATAATGTTAATACTATCCTTGGTCAAAATTATAATAAACCATCAAGATAAATAATATACAATATTTCAATAAAATATATCCCCAAATTATATTATGTCAAATAAATTGTTTCCGTCATTTATTAATTAAAATAATATAAAAATATCATAATAACATTCCTGAAGAAAATAATCTTTTACATTTAAAAAATAAATTTTTAAAAAATAAATCAATTTAAAAATGCTTTTCTTTGAAAATAACTTTTGAAAAAACTTATTATTTTTACAATATTGTGAAAACTATTTTAATTAAATATAATAAGGAAAATTTTCTTATGGACTTTTCAAAAAAAATGATTGTAGTGTCATCTGATAATTTTATTCCTGCCTTTTAATATACAATGAACATTCCTTCTGAACTATATAAAGGTTAGAATTATTCCTTGATTTCTAATCAACAAAAAGATTCCAATAAAAATAATTTTTATAAAGAATAATTGGTTCAAATATTCATTAATAAATAATCATTTAAATAACAAAAAACAAAAAACATTCTTAGAAAACATGGTTTTGATGAAAACATATTTCTAATTAAACATAAAAATGATGTTTAATTTTATTAAACAAATTTAACATCAATTTTAGGTAAAAAAGAGTCAAAAAATTGTAATATTACTACAAAATAAAAAAATTTACCATATTATAAGAAAATTAAATTAGTTTATTTACACAATGATCTAATAAATTTCTTTATTAGAGATTCAAGAACACAAAACTCAATTAGAATGATATTGTGAAATAAACCCATACAATGACGATAATGTTGATGTGAGAATCGATTAATGAATAAAATACTTATATCTACTATAAATCTATATAAAACAAGTTCAAATGTAAAATAAGATAATCTAAAAACAATATACACAAAATCATAGAATATCAATGACAGCAGAGAGTAATATGACTGAATGAAAACAAATTGAGTACAAAATTCTTTACCACGTAGTGATTTTCATGTCAAATCCCAATGGAAGAAATAATTCAAATAGAAACATAAAATAACATTAATTATTAATTATTAATGATATTACATGTCAATAAGTATATTTTTGCAACATCTAAATGAATTTATGTTCATAATCTTACAATGAATCTTAATATAATGGAATCTAGAAGAAATCCCCTAAATCATCCTTCATTTTTTGTTGAACTCTCTTTAAAATATTCCATATTTAATGTAAATAAGTTATTATCCTCTAAAATAACCATTTTAATATATACAATATCAAATATTATCTTTTTCTAACATATTATGACCCACTCATCAATATTCATTCATAATATTAACTGTTTCAAGAGATAACTTTTTTTCTTTCAAGTTTGTTTCATCATGAACGAACAACATATTATACATATAATATAGTAATACCTACTAAACAAAAATTAAAATGAAATAATTATCATATTTATTAATAAATTATTCTTTTATGATGAATATGGAAATTGGTTTTTGTGAAATGATGTATGTTACGTTCGTGGACACAAAAGATCATACATATACATGAGAAACATTTACGTTTTTCAATGGGAATTATAGTTGACAGGTATGTAATATTTTAACCCTATATAATTAACAAAATATCACAGATAAAATATTATTTATTTAATATATATATATGTATATATTTGTATCATTCTTATGATGTGGTGATAAAAAGAGAGTTGCATCGTTTCTTAAAGGTTGTAGTCCACATGTACATGAATGAAATTTTCATTTTTCATTAGATGAAAAGGAAATAAATAAAATGATCTATATTTTCATTTTATAATGAAAAATCATTCATTAATATCATAATTATGTCACAAATAAATAATATAATAATTATATATATATTTATCCCCTTCCATGTAAAATGTTAGTTGAAGAAGAATCACATCGCTTCGCGAGCCGGTAGTCCTCCATACACATGACTGACATTATTGTTTCTCCTATTAAATAGAAAAAAAATGTTAATATATGATATAATGACTATATAAGAGTAAATATTTTATAAATATCATATATATTATTTATATACAACATCAGCACATACTGTGATAGGTATTAATGGATAAATTAATGACATAGGTCTGCAAGTCGATAGTCCGCCGTAAATATGAAGGATGATTTTGTAAACCCATTGATGGGAATGAAAAATTTTGTCAGTCCTTATCTTTTTACAAAAATATCCCATTATATTTTTGGAACAAATTATTTTATACCTACATTGTTTAAGAATAATTTAATACGGTGTAGAAATAAACAAAACAAAACAGATCTCTTAAAAAACACAACCTCTATTTTAGGTATCCTCATTATATTTGCACCAAAACCCATCATAAGTTGGATTTCTGCCCAAATAATATCATCTAGGATGGGTGTTATTTTTTTTGAAGTTTTATAGTTAGTTTTTGAGTAAAGGAATTAGGTTTTATGTTGTTAAAAATAGAGTATATGGGGTGTCCTTTTTTAAGTGATGTGGGAAGCACAATACTAATTCCTTTTGAGATTCTATTATACACCTATTGTTTTCATTCCAAAATCATAAAAAATGGTTCATTATTGAAAAGATAATATATAAGGTGGTCATATGGCTAGACAATTGGTGATTAAAAATTTTGGTATGTCATTTTTATCCCTTAAACTTTTTTAACCACCTAGTATATCAACCATTACATTAACCATAATAATAAACTTTTACAATATTCACTATTTATTTTTTAGAAAAATTAGTTTCCCTTTTAAGATAACATTAATTATTCTTATTCAAATATAAAATTCGTTTTCCAATTAAAACTCACAGAAGTGGAAAATTTAAATTTAAAATTAATCCCACAAACAAGATGTGAAATGTGTTTTTAATAGAAAATGATGAAATGTTTAAAATGAATTTTTATCAAAATTCATTGTGAAATTGATTAAAATGGCTCAAATTTTATTAATGGATAAAAAAATTAAAAAATATTATTAATATAATTAAAAATATAATATAAAATTATATATTATTTAAAATAAAATGATGTTTTCAATTTATTTTCAGTATTTTCTAATATTCAAAAAAATAAATCATTTTGGATTAATCCTAATAATTCACCCTAATAAAATATAGATATTAATATTTAAAAAATGAAATTTATTTTTTCAAATAAATTATCATGAATTTCTGAAAATTAATTTTATATTATGTTTTCAAAGCATGATTAAACTATACAAAAGAAAAATATAGTTTTTCATAAAATATTTCCTCTCCTTTTAAATGATTCGTATTTTATTACTAATAAATAGATAATAATATATGTGTAAAAAATATATATTTCATCAATTATATAATACAATCCATACTCACCATTATAATGTCTAGGTGATATGTTTTATATTAACTAAAAGTATTTGAATAATATTTCACATTTCTTTTAAAATCAATGTTGTGTGTAACACAAGTTAAAATTTGTTTTACTTATTGTAAAAGATAAATTATATGCTTCGCATAATAAATGATGATGAACATATTTAATTTATTAAAAAATAAATATATGAATAAGACATGGGATGTTATATTTTCTTATTATAATGGTACTTATTTTTTGTATACTCTATTAAATACAATGTTATAATTTTATAATTTTTGGATTTTACAACACCCATTTTATAGAGTGGATTAGGACGCACCAATTTATTAAAAATGATTATGAATCACATTTTTTACATAGTGGATCAAGCCCATTGAATAGTTTCTCCTTTAAATATTATGAGATTTATATATTTACCCAATGTATTATAGTGAGATATATGCACCACCTATAATATAATGAATAAAATAATTGTTTCTTCCAAAATATCAAAAAACATATATCATATCATCATATTGAATCTCAGATAATGAAAATGGATTCTATAAACATTTTATAAATATATCATTGAATAATCCATGAGAAACAAATTGGTTTATTAAACATTTCATTAATATAAAAATTATCAATCCAGAGTATGAATAAGGTTGTAATTATTTTATATTATACATATTAAATAATAAGTAACATCAAAGGATGGAATCTTAAAATGAAAATGATTTTTAAGGACAACTAAGAACATTTGTTGAGGAATATTAATATTATAATTTGGAAAAAAATCAAAAAAACAATCACAATCTTTTTCATTAAAAAAACATGTAAACATAAAAGAATATTTAACGAAACGATATTTTCATGACTGTGGAAAGTATTGTTCAAATGTGACATGTTAAAATATAGGTTATTTCTAGATTTTCAATAAAATCCAAGGATCCATTGTTTAGAAAATGTCATTTATGTTCATTTAAATAAAAATTATAAATAATAAAACATGTGTAAAATGTATTTATTATATAATTTTAGGAATATTAATAATATTTTTTGAAAACATATTTGCAAAAAAAAGAATAAAAAGGGTAATTAAATAAATAGATAGAAAAATATAATTTTATTTAAAAACATTTTTTAACTTAAAATTATATAAATAAAATAGAGTGAAGTGAAACAATATATTCTCAATAAATAACCAGAGGAGTATAAATTTAATGAGTTTCATGAGAGATTGGTTGTTATATTTCATATTCAAAATCATATATATAAACAATCCTGATAAAAAACAAGCTTTTATTGTAAAACCCTTACCATTTTGGTAACATTTTTATAATAAACACAATGATGGATAGAAAATAAAATATTTATGTAAATCACTATAATTTTCAGTATAATTATCATAAAACTAATTCATGTGAATTATATACACTACATAGAAACCCCATGGTTAATATGGCATGTGTCTCACAGAAAGTAACATTGAGATGGATATCCAATACCTTATGTCTCGGATTCCATCATACACATTCTAAGATCCTTTATAAAAAAATTAAAAATTTATTTTTAATATATTACATAATTACAATAATATATATTAACATATATTATTTAATTATGTCATTTTTACCGATTTATAAATAATTACTTGTTAAAATCATGTATTAGGTAATAACTGGTTTATTTTTTTGTGTGTATTTTGATTTTTTATTTATAGTTATATTATAATGATCAAGTTTCCATCATCATAATAAGGATAAAAATTATATAAATATTATATATATTCATTACTAATTTATTTAAAAAAATCAATAAAATATATAGATAAAAAATAAAATTATACTTTTATATAGTCGGTCACCCATACGTACGCATGAATTTTGATCCCATTTTCATGATATGTTAAAATAAATAAATTAAAATAATATATTATCGTTTAAAAATAATTTTATTGTCATATATATCAAATATTTTCATCAAAATCTTCTTTATTTCCTTCAATGTAATATATTAATGAATAACATCGCTTTGTGAGGTGGTAGTACATCACCGTACACACGAATGATGTTATCGCATACCCATGGAATGGAATGTAAAAATTCACATGCGATATATTTATTAAAGAAGAATAATAGAAATAACATAAATATAATATATATAAATAAAAAGCATTCATGATATATTTCCATGAGAGGTGGGGATTGAAAACAAATAAGATCGGTTTCTTATGAGGTAGTCTGTCCTATATAAGAATAATGATTTCAAAACAAATTTTATGGTAGGAGTGTATGATATATATTATTAAATTAAAATAATAAAATATAATAACATCGAAGATACTTATATTACCATATCATAATATTTTAATAATGACTGCACGTGGTTGAGGTAGAAATAAAAAAAATTTCTTGATTATGGGTGTTATCTATTATTCAGAAAAATAATAATGTTTTTCAACAAATATCATACTTGGTTTAATAATTTGAAAAATTAAGGCATATAGGATAATATGAGGAAATTAAGTCATTTATTTGTGATTATCTTGTCTGAACCAGTGGGTTTTGAATGTGTGAATAAGATAAAATATGGGTGAACTAATATAAGTAAGAATAGTAGAACACTGGTAATTTTTTAAAATAGAAAGTTATGCCAATGTTTTACAGTTTTTATATGGCTAAAGAATGGTATAATATAGAATATATAAAAAATTTGATTAAAATATTTCCATAAAATGTGTTTTGGATATGTTTGTGTTGTTTTTATCTCTTATCATTTTAGTTTAACCCCTGATAAACCCATTTTTACCATTACCAAGGTAAATAATTTTTACTATTTTTGTTGTTCGTTGTGGTAAAAATATATTTTTTACTTAGTAGAAAATATTTTTATACTGATTCCAAATATTTAATTTATTTTTCTTAATTTTATTTCACAAAAGTGGAAAATTTTAGTTTCAAATTAATCCTGCAGTCATAATGAGAAATAAGTTTTCAGAAGAGAAACTGTTTAAACGATTACAATGCCTTTATATAAAAATTCAATATGAAAATTTTTAAAATAACTTAAATTTAATTAATATAAATATTATTTAACTAATACTTCTTTTATTACCATTTTAAATAAATTTATATATCTATAATTCGTGGAAAAATAATTACAATTCTAAATAAAAACTAGTATTTTTCACTATTGATTAGTAAATTTATTCTCATTGAAATCATTAAAAATTAACCATAAGTTAATTATTTCATGATGATTTAAAAAAGTAATTTCATTTTTTAAAATAATTTTCTGAAATGTGATAAAAAAATATTTTTTATATTTGTTTCCACATAGAGACAAAAGATAATTTTTTAAATATAAATTTAAAGATTGAAATTGGAGTTGTTATTATATATATTCTTGAAAAAAACACAATATAAATGTATATATATTTATTGAATATATAATAAAAAAACACAAAAAAAATTCTTCAAAAAGTGATTTATTTAATTTATTGATATTGAACATGTTTTTATGCATAAAAATATATTTTTAGAAAATGATTCCCTTTATTTTGAAGTGGTTTTAATTTTAATTTCAATTTAATTGGTCCACATGGAATTCATTATATATGCATATGTAAACCAACTATTATCATAATTTTGTTTTTTTATTAATACAAATTATTTAAATGTCTAGGTGAAAAATATCATATTAAATAATAAATTTTCTAATTGTATAATGTATTTCTTTTAGTCTTGGTGTTGCATGTAACTTAAAGAAATTCATTGTTGTGTCTAAAAAAATTAAACTCAATTCTTTTAATAACAATAAATATCCAAAAGTGATATTTTATTTGAAAAATAAATCTCAAGCCATTAAATTTTTCATGATATGGTGAAATATTATATTTAAATAATTCATGCATTTTCAAAAATAACTTTAAAGATATTTTATAATAGGCATTGTTTTATGAATTGATTTTAAATTTATAAAAAAATTCTATTTATAATCTTAATAATATATGGTTTAAAATATCAAACATGATCCATTAATTAGTCCCTTATTATTTTATATTAACATTCAAATATCTATAGTGTAAAAAGTGTTGATACCACAGTAACTAAAAATGGTCAATCGGGGGTAAAAACTAAAGACAAGTGTAGAAACATCACCTAAAATTTAAAAAAAAATTATGAGATTATTTTGACCAATATAATATGTATCTTATTGTTATACCAATTTCAATAAATTTTAAATAGAACAATAATTTATAATAATTTAATATTTTATGTAATTCCAATAGTGCCCCACCCTCACTCATAAAAGAGAACCCCCTCATCTCCACTCCAAACACATCAAGTGCCATTTTTGGATAATACCATCCAAAATAACTTGTAAAAATCCCTCTATAAACTTTAGATGACTCATTTTTGGAATCATACCATATTAATATGGAAGAAGTTGTAATGTATAGTATGATTTCCAAATAGGAGGTATAACATTTAACCAAATGTTTTACTTATAGTTGTGCTAATACATAATTAAAATCATAGTTAAACATCATTAAATATTAACAATGAATATCATACATATACATATATGTTTATATGTTAATTTAATACCCTATATTAATCACTTCTACAATGAGATATTAATTGAAGCTTTCATTCATTTGTATGGCGGACTACCTCCTTACGAAGTGATGTAAATAATTTCCCATCATTACCTCGAACAACTAATTATAAAGATGTATCAAATTAAAATACATAATATTAATAAAATAATTATCATTATTTAATTAAAATATTTCATATATATTTCTTACCTTTCAATCCAATGAAAATGATAATGTTATTTGTTCATATGTATGGATTATAAACTCCATAGAGCGATTGTATTAATTCTTCATAACCACATAAGATAGTTGATATATAAGTGTGTCTGATTAAATTATATGATTCTTACTATATATTCAAAAATATATATTTCTAAAAAATATATACTTCATTTCCATCATGTTGAAGTAATATAATGGTTTCTCAGGCATAGATAATACTTATTGTCTCTATAATTGTAATGTAGTTCCATTTTTATAACAATCATTCTTGGTTGGGTAAAAAAGTGTAAATATTGAATAAAATTATAATTAATACATTATTATTTTTTATCTATTATGGAATGATATGCCCTTTTACCATATTGATACTACCAAAGTGATTTTGGACATCTTATTTGAATATCATAAAAATATTAGGCATGAATTTAATTTAATATGTAAGTGTATATAACATGGTAATATAAATGAAAGGAATAATAAATAAAATGGTTTTATGTATGTAGATAAATAAAATAAGATTATTTTTTAGGATTATAAGAAACACACATGGATATTCATACTTGGGGTATAAGAATCATTACCTTAAAACACATGTTTTAAATGATTAAATGATTTATTTTTATAATATATTTCTACCATGTCCATATTCAAGAAATTATTTTGTGGAAATATTTCTATTGAAAAAAATATTTTATAAAAGACATTTTATATAAATTTTTAATTTTCTTGAATGGTTTTAAAAATAAATCATTTTATGTATTTTATACATAAAGTTTCAAATTTCATTACCAAAGAATAAAATTATTGTTCTATTTTTATATATTTAGTGTCAATGGTCCTTTAAATCACCATAAAAATAATTTTATATTTGGATTACAATAAAAGATTATTTTTATTAAATTAATTTCCATATAAACCATTATTATGTAAATTTTGGTTCTGAATTGCGTTTTAAATATAATTTTTATTTCAATATCAAAAATTGTTTTCCATATGAGTTAAATTTTTTTAATTTTAATATAAATAGGGGAAAGAATAATGTGTTTTATTTTTAATATGTTTCATGATAGTTATATATTATGAATGTGTGAGCTTAAAATAATCTATATGAATTTTCCATCTATATATACATATTATAAAAATAGTAGAGACCAGTATAGCTACAAAAAGAATTTGGTAATGTTTCATGTCTTCAAACGAAAGAGGTAAGTATCTAACTCAGATGGTTTCTCTAATATATTTATATAAGATATAGGTATTAATTGTATAAATAAAATATGTTATTTAAATGAATCTTCATGTTTATTAAAAGGGTTTTTTATTTCTTGTTATGTGTTTTAATGGTTTTATTTGAGTGAAAAAATGATTCAATTATATGGCTATGATTTATTGTATAAAATAAATTGAATGATAATTAAATGCAAAACATATTTTGGGTTTAATTTTTTTTCAATAGAATAATTTAATTCATATATTTATGACCCTCCATTTTATAATCCCACATTTTTAAAGGACATTTTACAGTGATTAAGGATGAGTATAAAAGTTAATAAATTTAAAATTATAGATATGAAATTTACCTTCAACAATTTAATCATGTCTTTATAATGTTACCAATTTAGGGAAAATGGATATTGTGTAGAAATGTTCACGAGAAAGAATTTGTCCTATTTCTCTAAATATATCTTACCTAAAATATCATTGGGAATGTAAGTGATCCAATATTTTTCTATGATGTCATAATTTTTGTAAGGTTAAATTTGGGTCATATATATGGTTCTAAATCCTTTAATTTAATTTTTATTAACCACATATATTTTTTAAAATGGACACTATATTTGATAGTATATATTATATGCAACACCGAGCCTAAATGAACCATGAGATACTATTTAGAGGTGTTTTTGTGACCAGACTGTTAAAATTTATATTTTTGAATGTGATGAAAAATCCCTTGGGACTCATGTTGTGACTTCCACAAGCCCACCTACTGGAGGCTAGGGGCAAGTGACTAGCACTGGAAAAGCGTATCCCTAAAACAAGAAGACATTTCTTTTTTAACCTATATAGACACTCAGTCCGACAACACAATAAGAAGCAACCCCAAAGTAAACTACTGTATTAAATGATTACTAAAACTAAAGGGGTTAGAATACAAGCCTAAATAAAAAGTAAAAGTACAACTAAAAAGTTCAAATACCACTGAAAATTAGAAAATATTTCTTGGATCAACCACCGAGGATCCTACCCGAAGTGTAGGTACAACTCATGAACGGTATTCCAAGAGTCATGTCAAGTGGTCCACCTTTGAGAACAGTCCAGTCATGGCACCCTCATCCTCGATCAATGTTTTTTTCATCTACACAGGAAAAAACAAGGTGTGCGTGAAGCCCATGTAAGGGTGAGTATAACCTTACTCAGTAAGAACCCTGAGATCCCCATAGGTCTCCCATAGTTAAACAAAGGAAATTCTACCAATCAAGACCTCAATATCAAAGCATGAAGAAATAGACATCAACTCTATTTAGGTATATGACAATAGATATACCTAAGATATCATGACATACATATCTGACACCTGAGGAATTAATACCACAATGTAAACACCATGAACGTAGAAGTACCACATAGGAAACACCATGAAGACAACACGATGAAGGTATGAGTACCACACAGGTAACACCACGAAGACAACCCCATGAAGGAAGATGTACCACATAGGTAACACCATGAAGATTAAAGTACCACAAAGGTAACACAAAAAATATAACACCATGATGGTAAATAAATCATCTCACACCAGGTATTACGTAAGTACAAAAGTAAAAATGATTAGTCGTAGGGCTAGATCATCTTATTCTGTTAAGAGGCACTACTAAGGACACACACAGGATCGATATGTACTAACCCCCGCTTACCCACACATGATATGATGCACACAGAATCGGTATGCACAGAACCACATAAGATCACTAATCACTAACCCACACATGATCTAATAGAATCTAACTCCCATAGGACTGATTGATGCTGACCCACATAGGATCAATGTTCTTTCTTTACATTACAGTCTGCCATAGGATTCCGTACACCAGGTGTGCTTGAGTTCCATATAATCTTCCCATCGAGTTATTGTTCATGCATCCACCACCACTAAGCTCTAAAAAGGAGTAACCCAAAGGGCTTACATGTCATACATGTTCCAACGTGACATACAGTGCATCAATCAGATAGTCGGTCTATTAGTTATAAGCATTTTAGTTCTGAGGGCCCGGTGGTATTCGGGTTCAATCGAACCTAGCCATACTCAACTATCTCCAAAACTCAGGTGGAGTATACCAAAAGGATTTTCCTACTCGAAGGGTCCCATCATTGTAGACGGTTCATCAAACGAATGTAAGGATCTAATGATATGGCCTTTTATATATTTCTAGGTATTGATGAACAAGGTTGGACTAACCCAACCTAACCTAGTCTGGGCTACGCCGTGGCAGGCATGGCCCGTCGGGCCAAGGTCCGGCCTGGACCGCAAGGGGGTGGTCCGACCTACAAGGGGGAAGCCAGGCCAACATGGGGGTGGCCTAGCCTACAAGGGGGACGTGTCCCACTGGGCGGGGGGCTCGCTGGGCAGGCGGCCCAGCGGCGGGAGGTGCGGACCAAAGGTGGGTTGAGTGGCCCACTATTATAAGGCATTCCCTACCCACCACTGGGGGTGTGACCCCCCAGTTTTCTAGAAAATCTATGAGCTATTGAGTTTCCTCCACAGCGATGGTGCCAGGTGGTGCCACCAGGTGGCATGCGGGACCAGCTGGGGCAGGTCTTACCTCCAGTCGTGGCAGGCCAATGTAGGACACTGACTCATGCGGCGTGTGGCGTCGTACCAATCCTCCACCCATAGCCAAAAGGTGTGATGTCCTCCACCCTCGGTCTGTCGCGGCTAATGAGCCATGGCCCGCATCCTCCAGCGGCATGGTAGTCGTGCCGCCCTACTCTTCTACGATTGGCCTATGTGTCGGATGCCTCCTCTGACCGCCATGGATGACGAGCTGTGGACGGTTCCTCGAGAAGCACGGGTGTGCCACCCCCTCCTTCACGACCGGCTTGTGTGATGCCCCCAACATTCATCTATCACGTCTTTCACCCTGACCCCTTGCTCACTGATCGCACGCTACGACGCACCACACCTCCTCCACGACCGGCCGGTGTCGTCCGCTGCCATCATCTATCACCACAGGGCTCATCCAACCCAAAGGAAATTCTAGGAAAGAATGCACCAACTTTTAAAAAAATTATTGGACGACAATGCCTCATTTTTTGGCCCGCACCCTCTACATTAGGTTGATATAAATGGGGAAATAAGTATTCAAAAACACTTGACAAACACATCATGATTAAGCCCTACCACAAGAATGATGGATAAATGACCGAGATTGAATAAGTTGGTTGGTGTTCGCCATCCTCTGTAACATCCTTCCATTGACATCACTCAATCATTGTTCCTAGGCTCAGGGATTCGATGTTTCTCATCAACGCATGCCAGAATCAGCTCCGTCCTCTAGGGGTTTGGCATCGCGACACATTACCTGCAATTCATTTCTTGGTGAAGCAATGCCGACACCTCTCCTCGTGCTCTTTATAAATAGGAGGGGGGGGGGGGTTGTGTCTAACACTCGTAGAATTTATGATGGCTCATTAAAAGGATCCTTTATAAATTATAATGATGCAGTTACATTGGATTGGAAGGGTCATACCATTTAAGGGCTACACACATTGCTAGTCTCAAGCTGTCAATTTTTAGTTGAAGGAAAAGAAAGAAATAATATAAAATAACAATGTTATTTAATTTATGCTTTTAAAATTCCAAAACCTTTATTTTTCTCCAGAACTACTAAGGTAAATGTGATGAATCCCTTAAGTGAATCCCGATGCTACAGATTCAATGGTGCCCACTTATTTTTTATCTGAGCATTAGTTCAAAAGTTCAAAAATGTCCCTCATGCGTATACTGAACATACATAAAAATTGTTCAGAAATTGTTTCAGGGCACACCGGGCCCTGAAATCATGCATTCGTCAATTTTTATAGACTCATAATAATTCTATATAGTTAAAAAATTTACATGAAAAAATATTAGTCATTGCAATCTCCCAATCATAGGTCTTTTTATTCTAGAAAGCCACAACATAGACTAAAAAAATAAATGGGGGTACTAAGCATGAATCTGAGCCTTCTGCTCCCAAGTGAACTCTTTGAGGTTCCATTACTACCAGCGAACGCGCAACAGAGGTATCGACCACCCACGAAGGTCCTCCTCTTATAGATCCTCAATCTCTACATGAACCTCCGTAAACATCACCCCATCATCGAAGTCCAGCTTGTCGTGGTCGTCGATATGAGATAGGTCATGAATGTATCTCCGTAGCTAGGATACGTAGAGTATTTCATGCACCCTTTCAAATTACGGTTAATGTTCCAAGTGGTATGCTACCTCACCTATCCTCTGAAGTATCATAAATAGTCCGATAAACCTTAGTGATAACACGCTACCTTGACCAAGTCTCTGTAAACCACGTCGAGGTGAAACCCATAGGAAGTTGTGGTATCCCTTATCAAACTCAAAAAGTCTCCTCCTCCTGTTGGCATAAGCCTCTTGTCTACTCTATACAGTATTTATCCACTATTGGATGTTCTTAACCTTCTTAGTGGTTGTCTGTACCAACTCGGGACCCATAAGTGCTCACTCCCCTCGGTCATTCCAGCATAGATGTGATTTTTAATGTAGCCTGTTCAAGGACTAAAATGGTTTCATACCATTGGTTGAGTGATAACTTTTGTTGTATACGAACTCCACCAAGGGAAAGTGATCCTCCCAACAGCGACAAAAATCTTGGATGCATTCCTAAAGCACGTCCTCTAGTGTCTGTATAGTCTTCTCTGTCTGACCATCTGTTTGAGGATGAAAGGTGGTGCTCAAATGTAGCTGAGTCATGAACACATCCTACAATCCCTTCCACAACCAGGATGTAAAAAATTCAACACCGTCAGAGATGATCGCCGATGGTACCACATTGAGTTAGACAATCTATTGTACGTAGAGGGTTCACAATCCCTCTACAGATCTCTACTCTTGAATAGGTAAGAAGTGGGCGTAATTGGCGAGTCATTCTATGATCTCCTAGATAGAATCATGTCCCTTGGACGTACATGGAATCCATTTCAGAAAATCCATGGAGATTCCATCCCACTTCCACATTTTCTTCTCTAGTGGATGTGCTAAGCCAGTTGAACATGATACTCAGCCTTCACTTGCTGACAAGTGAGGCATCCTGAAACAAACTATTCCACTGCTTTCTACATCCGTGGCCATCAGTGCTGACGTCTGAGGTCCTGGTACATCATTGAAACAACATGATATACGATCAGAGGTAATGTATGGAACTCTCGCAACACCTAATACCATAGCACCACTGGTATCATGGTACGTCTTATGAAGAGGATGACGTACTCCCCACCTTCAGAAAATCAATCAGGTGCATGTCCTAAAGATATCTGAGCACATCAAACCTCGCAGTTAGTATCCCCATGTTGTGCCTCCCTCACTTGATGAAGGAGTGGGGGAGTGACAGTCATATACTAGAGGTAATATGCTCCATCTCTATCCCTGAAGGATATCTACGATGCTTCTAGCTTCTATCTCGCCTCACTCAACAACTGTAGACCAAAGATCCTGCTAAGTGCATTTATTACCATGTTACCCTTCCCAAGAGTATATACTATCTCAAAGTCATAGTCCTATAGCAACTCTAGCTATCACTGCTATATTATGATTTGGTCCTTCTGTGAGAAGATATACTTAAAACTCTTGTGGTCATAGTAACCTGTTAAACGTTCTCCCAAAAAGTAATGTTGCCACATCTTAAGGGTGAAGACCACAACTGCTAACTCTAGGTCATTGGTATCATAGTTCTTCTCATGTTTCATCAGCTTTTGTGAGCCGTATTTGATCACTACTCACTCCTACATCAGGAAACACACAATTCTAGTCCTAAATGTGTCACAACAGACTACATACCCAACACCCTCTTCTGGTAGCCTCAAGATGGGGGAACACATCAGTATCTACCTCAACTCTTGAAAAATCTGTTGGAATCTCTCCATCCACAAGAAGGTATGTCACTTCATTATCATATCTAATAAAGGTGATGAAACTCTGGAAAAGACAGGCATGAATCACTGATAGTATCCTGCCAACCCATTAAAACATCGCACCTTGATCACACTCCTGGGTGGCTCCCATGAAAGTACAGCCTCTATCTATTATGAATCGACCAAAACTCATGCCTCTGAGATAACGTGCCCCATAATGTGGACCTCTCATATCCAAAACTAGCACTTCGAGAGAATACCATAAATATGGTGCTCTCGAAGTGTATCCATAACTATCTACAGATGATAGGCATGTTCCTCCTTCGTCGGTGAATATATCAAGATGTCATTGATGAATTCCATTACAATGAGGTCAAGGTATGGATGAATGATCATATTCCTGTGTCCCATGAACACTTTGGGGAATTGGAAACACAAAATGGAATAACTATGAACTCATAGTGGCCATACCGACATCTGTAGGCCATCTTCTACACATCCTAACTCATACCCTGAGCTGATTATAGCCTGATATGAGGTCCATATTCTAAAACCAATGAGCTTATTTCGGCTGATTGAAAAGATAATAAATACTTGGATATTGATACTTGTGCTTCATTGTCACCTGGTTTAGGAACTGGTAGTCTACACAGAGTTTCAAACTCCCATCTACCTTCTTGGAGAACAAAACCAGGACTGCCCAATGAGAAACATTGAGCCTTATGAACCCCTTTTTCTACAAGCCCTCTAACTGTACTCATAACTCATGAAGCTTTACCTGAGCCTTATGATATGTTGGTGTAGATATCGGTAGTGTCACATGGTATGGGTCGATATAAAATTCTACCTCTCTGCATGGAGGATGTCCTAGAACATCATCAGGAAAGACATCGGCATACTGTTCCACCAGTACATGATAGGTGGAACTCTAAACATCAATTGCTTCGATGGTAAGAATATCCAATGGATATGTGATTAGATTTACCCTCCTCTGGGAAAGTCTATCATGTGCTGCAATGGTTCCCCTCTCACGAGTGAAGGAAAACCTGGTCCCATCCTCATAGACACGCCACAATTTACGCCTAATATAGTGAATCATTGCATGAACTATGGATATCTAGTCTATACCCAAGATGACTACGTAAGGCCTCGATGCCGCTAATAGAAGATCCCAGTCGAAACTCTTGCCTCCTAGAATAATCTCACACTTTGGGAACTAGTGTGTAATCATAGAATCTCCTCATGTAAGAGTCTTTAGCCGTAAGGATCAAGCTAATGGATCCATTTGAATCTCTGTGCTCTGAATGAGTGTATTGGAAATAAATGTGCGACTGGAACTTGTGTCTATATGTACTGCATATAAGGCAGATTAAACACAGATCATACCTCTAATCATCTCTAGAGTGTCATGGTCATTGGCCTCAGCTTCCAAGAGCTGAGATCATCCTTTTCCACCTACTCCTTGTGGTCAGGGTGGACTAGTAGGAGGTGGTGGAGGTAGAACCTCAAATTGGCACCCACTTCCTGCTGCATGACCATGTCCTCCATCGCATCCGCTTTTTGCCTGCATACCACCCTAATCAAATTTCTGCCTCTCCCTCCGTGGTCCCTCGACCAACTATTTGTCATCCGTACGGCCAGTCGGAAATTTGCGTGCCATGTGACCCTGCTTGTCGCATGAGTATCAATGCCAGCTCTCTAACTGTCCTCCTCTGTCTTGTGAGCCCTGCACCATAGAACCTGTATCATGAGGTCAACCACCAGAAGGCCTAGATCACATGGTCCCCTGCGTCGTCTGTTTACTGCCTACTATTGTTGGATCTTGTACCTAACGTGTATCTGGAGCAACTCATGTATACTCCTTGAGCGTAGAGTCAATCATACGATCTATGCCATGAAATGTCCCTTGAAGTCCCCTCAGATGAGGGTAACCTCATCATGTATCTAGAGCATCACGTTCCACCATATCCTCGCTACTGCCTAATAATACTGGCTACTAGGATCACCATAAGGTCAGCTGGTGTCCAAACTAGGTGTAAAACACTGACTACAACCTCCAGCCAGTCCTCAGCCGCCTGTAGGTATGTCTCACCTCGGAACATTAGAGAACTCTACCACTAAAACTCATGAAAGGAACTCAATCAGAATTCACCCTCTAAAGGTGTGGCTTGTGTTAATGGCAGCCCAACGAGTAGTGTTGCTGCTGGTACATCACCCGAAGGTGCTAACACCCTATAAAGGCCCTGCACTAAGGCCTCATCGTAGGGTGGGCCATCATCACATACTCTCTCAAGAATCTGGGATTGATGTCTACGTGCTGGAATACTGAAATAAGATAGGTGTTCCATGGTAAATAAGTTATAAATTTTTATCTTACTCGAATAGGTCATATGAATATCTTTTCAAAACACCCGCAACCAGTGTTTCCCTGTACTGAGTCAAAAATTAGAATTTATGGTCCTGGTGTATGGATACATCGGCCTCTACACCAACACAGAATTCCCCAAACTGAAAACCACACTCATAACACTTTACACTATTACCACACATAAAAGATCAGAGTCCTAGTTCTTGTGTAGAACTAACTTTTCTGATACCACTTTATCATGACCCATCCCTCGGGGCCCGTAGTGTGACTAACCCTAGACCAACTTCCATAGGATAGGTGCTGGAGACTAGCACCAGAAATGTGTATCCCTAAAACATGAAGGAAATTCCTTTTTAACCTATATAGACACTCAGTTTGAGAAACCAACAAGAAGCAACAATGAAGTAAACTGTTGCAGTAAAAGTGTGCTGAAAGTAATGGGTCAAGAACACAAACCAAACTGAAACGTACAAGTACAACTGAAAAGTAAAAATACAAATGAATAGTGGGAAATAGCTCCTAGATCCTCCACCAAGGATCCCACCTATAGGGTATGTGCAACTCATGAATGGTAGTCCTAGTGTCACATCATGCCATGTGGTCCATCGTTGAGCACTGTCCAGTCTTGGCTCTATCAGCCTCAATCAATGTTGTTCATCATCTCCATAAGAAACACAATGTTGAGTACAAATCCCATGCAGGGTTGAGTATTAAAATACTCAGTAGGGACCCTGAGACCCCCGTAGGGCTCCTAGAGTTCCATAAAAAAGATAAAACCAAGAAAGACTTCAATCACAATGAACAAAGCAATAGACATCAATTATACTTTGGTATATCCCCATACGTATACCTACGTTATCAATATATACTCATCCCACACATGAGGAAAGAATACAATAATGGTAACACCAAGGATGTAGAAGTACCACATAGGTAACACCATAAAGACAACACTATGATGGTTGATGTACTACACGAGTAACACCATGAAGAAAATACCACGAAGGTAGAAGTACCACACAGGTAACACCACAATGATAGAAGTACCACATAGGTAACACCACAAAAATAAACCAATAATTTAAAATACATAGCTCACACTAGGTATAACTTATGTACAGGAATATAGCTAATTAATTGTAAGGCTAGATCATCTTATTCTTTTAAGAGACACTACTTCTGACCCACCGAGGAAGGATAGGTACTAACCCCAACTGACCCACACAGTATCTGACCCACACAGGATCAATATGCACTGAACCACATACGATAGATGAGTGATGATTATCAAATGATCTGATTGAAGCTGACCCACATAGAATCGATTGATGTTGACTGACACAGGATTGATGTTCTTTCTTCACGTTACAGCCTAACATAGGATTCCACACACCTAGTTCGCTTGAGTTCCATAGAATCTTCCCCTCATGATGTCGGTGATACCTTTACAACCACTAGGCTCAACAAAGGAGTAACCTAAAGTACCTCCATGTCATAAGGGATCCAATGCGACAGACAGTGCTTCAATCAGATGCATGGTCTGTGAGTTACAATGATTTTAGTTCTGAGGGCCTGGTTGGATTCGGGTTCGATCCAACCAGGATGTACTCCAAAAATCTCCAAAAATCATGTCGAGTATACCAAAAGGACCTTCTCACTCCAAAGTTTCAATCACTGTATATGGATCATCAAACAGATGTCTAATTCTGATGATATGTCCCTTTAAGTGTTTCTGGGTCTGGTTGAGTCCGAGTCCAGTATGACCTGGTCGGATCGACCCGACCCGACCCCATCTGGGCTGGACCGTGGCAAGCTCAGCCTACTGGGCTAAGGTCCACCACGCTCGCAAGGGGGAGGCTAGGATTTCAAGGTGGATGCCCGACCCCCAAGGGGGAGGCTCGACCTGCAAGGGGGCTGCCCGACCCATAAAGGGGGCCACTCGACCGTAGGGGGGGCCAACTCGGCCCGAAAGGGGGTGGCCCGACACATAAGGGGGTTGTGGCCTGCTGTGCACGCAGCCCACCATGAAGGGGGCCCTTTGGGAATGTAGCCCATACGTAAGGGGCCCGCTATGATGGAGGTCCATGGCTGGGAGGAGCGGCCCGATATTGCAGGGCCCAACCTAGCCGCCACCGGGTGTACTACCGTCGATTTTCCCAAATGGCCACAAGACATTTGGTTTCCTCCTCTATGAAGGAACCACGTATCATTACCAAGCAGTATGTGGGACCTACTATATTTGGTCCTACCTCTCATCATAGTTGTCCAATTCTAGATACAGTATCCAGAGAAACGTGATGGCACACTGCTCCGCCACCTGCGGCCCGCTGGTGTGATGTCTGCCTCCCTCAGTCCGACGTGGCTACCGAGCTGCAACCCACATCATCTAGATGTGTTCTAGTCATGCCTCCCTCCACTTCTGTTGTCGTCTTCTATGTCAGATTCTTCATACGACCACCGCGTCTGACGAGCCACTATCGGTTCCTACAGCAGTGCGGGTGCTCCACCTCCTCCCTCACTACCGGCCAATGTGTTGGTCGTTGCCTCCATCCACCCCGGCTTTGGTCTCATCCCTTTCTCACTAATGGCACGCTACAGCACGCCACACCTCCTTCATGATCGACCAGTGTCAGCAACCCCCATCATTTGTCGCCCCGAGGGCTTTTGTAACCTGAAGGCAAAGCTAGCGAAGAACAAACCAACTTTCAACAAAAAGGGCCGAGAGACGGGGCATCGTTCTTTTGTCCTCTTCCCTCTGTGTTAGGTTGATAGAAAGAAGGTAAGAAAAATTCAAATAACTATTTAAAAATAAATCAAGATTAAAACCTTCCTCATGAATGATGGAGAAATGCACATGATTTTGGATGTGTTTCAATGATATTCATCCCCCGTAATTAGCCTCTAATGATGGTGATCAATCGTCAATCATTTGTTTTGGGTTTCGGTGTCGCTCGTTACCACTCGCCAGAACCGACTCCATCCTCTAAGGTTTGTCATTGCAGAACTTTACCAGACCTTCGTTGTTTGTTGATGTAGTGCTGAAACCTCTCCCCAAACTCCATATAAATAGTAGATGGGGGGGGATTCTAACGATCATAGAATTTATGAGGTTTCATTAATTGGATCCTTCTTAAATTATAATGATGCAGTTACCTGGGATTTGAAGGGTCACGCCATTTAAGGGCTTGGCTCATCACTGGTCCAATATAGACTCTTGTCTATTTTAAGAAAATAAATAAATAAAATAAATTAACAATGTTATTTAATTTATTCCTTTAAAAATCCAAAACCTAACTTTTTCTCCAGACCTACAGCGGTCAAAGTGAAGCCTCCCTTAAGCGAATCCCAGTGCTGTGGATTCAACGGTTCCCCCAGATTTGTTACCATGTACATGATCAAAAGTTAGAAAACATTTCTCACTCATTAACTGAACATACTTAAAAAAGTGTAGAAATTCATTCTGGGCACACCAGGCTTTGGAATCAAACGACGTCAATTTTCACACTCATAATAATTCCATAGAATTAAAAAATTATATGGAAAAATATGGGTCATTGAAATGCATCAGATTATCTATATTAAGAAATTTAAAATTATATATACAATTATTTCTATATATTTATTTCCTATTTAATGAATATATGTTGACAACATTCCCTCAAATTTTAGTAATGAAAATTAATTCTCCATCAAATACATTTTGGTTAGAAAAATTTTTGACTACACTTTGTGAGAACAAAAAATTCTTCTATAATAAAATTTATATGTTAAATAGAACTTATATTATGAAATAATCAAATATAAATTATCTTAGACTGAATTTTTTGTATTTTTCTAAAAATTTTGAATTTCCAAAGGATAGTAAAAAAAATCACTTCCTGTAACACTATGATTTCTTTTCAATAAATTAACTAATATAAATGTACCATTATTAACTGAATTTGACATCAATGTAACTTATGTACTATTTAGTTATATTTAATCTAACACATTAAATTATAATTTCTTTACATATGAATTTTTGGTATGTTTATTTTTTGTCATAAGGAAATATTTTAATAAAATGTTTCTATGTGATTTTTTCTCCATTTTTACAACTAAAATTATTTTTAATTATGATTTTTATTAACTAAAATTATATATAATATATATTAATTTATTTTAATCCTTCACATGATTATTACTAATCAAATAATTAATATTATATGTTCTTTTTCATGAAAAATAAATTTCATGAAAACATTTTATTAATTGGATTTGATGATTCATATTTCTATTTAATTCCTTAACTTATTTGAATTGAATTTGTTATAATATATTTTATATATACAATCATCATAAGTAATATTAGCCTATATTTTCAACTTTATTTTTTGTTATAATTAATTAGGAAAATGATTAAAAAAATTAATTATCACAATTATAGTAAAATGGTTTTTACAGGGGTTAAACCAAAAGATAATAGTTTTTTTATTGATAAAAATTTTTAAAAATATTTTATGAATATATTTCAAGCTTATCCAATAAAAACTGGAATCTCTGGTTATGAAAAATAATTTTTTTTAGAATGGCTTTATCATCTTCTATTGTTTTAGGATGATTCCAAGTAATTTTGAAGAAGGTCACGCCCCCCACTAATAAAAATGTACCACATCTATTAATGGATTGAAAACCAATTAAAATTTTTATCTTGATAAAATAATGGTAAAATATCTACCCAACATCTTTAGACACATTATAGAGGTTTTTATCATTAAAATATTCTTACCTTGGGGTCCTAAATTGGTGATAAAAATAATGTTTTTCTATGGGAAGGTAATTGTATTCACTAAGATCTTTCTTTTTAGTTCTTCTATTACAACATTCAATTATTTTTTAAAAATAAAATAAAATATATATTTATATAAAATACTCTGATATGATATTATATTTATCTCATAATATTTTTCTATCTCATACTCCATCGAATGGGAAATAAAGGCATCTCTTGTGGTTACAGTGGACTATAACCATGTGAACCGATATACTTTTCTTTTCATCGCTGAATAAATTGTATTGTAAAAATTGTAAAAATAATGAATATATGTTATAGATAAAACATGATATTAAATATTGTAAAATATCATACCATCCAATTCCTTACTCTTTCTCCCACTAAGATATTGCTATTTTTTCTTGTCTCTACGTAAAATCTTCTATCTCCACAAAGTGACATGATATGTTTTCCTTGTAAAAATTAAATAATTATACTAATGGTTTATCTAATGAGTTTTTGTGATATTTTTATCATTTATATAATTTTTTATTTTATTTTTCATTATTTTAATGTCAATAACAAGATCTTTTGTGGTGAAGCACGTGTGAGTATTCAAAGAAATTAACTCCCAAAACAATTAAAATAATGAAATACTTTGAACAAATGCGTGATAATATGTTATAATAGGATGATATATGATTTAATAAACTTGAATATTGTTCTGGTATAATTTCATGACATTATTAACACCATTATACTGTAGGTTGAAGCATGGTTAACTGAATGGAAAGGTGAGGTAATGAGGTTCTTCTAACGTTTACTTCAATGATATATATTGTAATGTGATGCACATAAGGGATATAGGTGGGTCTCAACCAATGAAATCCAAATCCATGAATCAGAATGGGGTTCCAGAGTGCTCAAGGAATTCCTAGAAAAGAATCCAAGGAGAGATCAAGTCTCACAATTCCTATTTAATTGTTAAGCCATGTTATATTTAATTTTGTTCAATCCTTTAATTTCACTTGTGTGATAATGTCAAGTATCATGAAACCTTTAACAATTATGTTTTAATTAATCAATAAGTCCATTTTGTTCAAGCCTTTCCATTCATTAGTGTGACAAGTAAATGTATCATGAGACATTTATTAATTTCATTTAAGAAATATTCAATAATTAAGGTTCATTCTTCTACATTCCATTAAAGTTGTAAGTGGTGCTATATACATTCAACCTATTAATCAATCACATTTAATCCAGTTAATTCATACACTCAATATACTTGCCAATTTCAATTTCACATTTTATTATCAATTTATGTGCTTACCTTTAGGCAAGTTAAGTGGTGAGTATACATGGTATTTTAAATTATTAAATTCATAGTATAAATCAAGAAATTTAATTTAGAAATGATTACCCTTAGAAGGTTCATGAAAAGTCACAAATCAATGATGGCACAAAAATGTCAAATACTAAAAACCCAATTATGGCATAACATCATACATGGGATGAATGGAGTTTTATCGTAACTACAAACAATAAATCACATATATAGAAAGAGTATGTCTATATGGTTATAATCATTATAATCATGGTATATAAATTCTATAAATGGCACCCGATGAAATCGATGGGCCCCACATGATAATTCCAAAATCAACAAACTTCAGGGTTGAGTTGTAGGCCACCCACCTAAGGCTTGTATGACTCTACTCCTCCGGTATTGACCCTTTATTTTTATTGTATCATATTAGATCTACAAAATTAAAAATAATTCTCACACTAATACAACTAGGTAGAGAGAAAAAGATAAGGAGAAATTCTTAAACCGACTCAAGTACTTACCGTTGCACATCCAACATACAATAAAAAGCTCAATCAGATCATGGATGAAGAATATTTTTTAATCCCTTTCTTTGTAATTTATAAATATATAAAATTAGATCCATGGAGTTAAATCATGGTGGAACTCCTAATAGGAAGAAGGAGGTGACATGATAGATCCTTAAGGAAAAAATGACAATTTACACAGAAAAATAGCATGTGCGTGGTTTTTTTGTATGATTTAACAAACTATGTTAAAACCATTCATGGTTACTTAGGGAAAGGGGGAAATTGCATGATTACACTACATGAACATGCAAAAACTGTGTGATATGGTTATATCTTAAAATTGACCATCTTCATGGTTAAGCAAACCATGTTCCAACTGTGCAACATGTCCAGTTTTCACCAAAAAGATATTTTTTAGGATTTGACCTTTCCCCATACACCACTGATACATTTTCTAGCCCATTTGGAATCCATATTAGGTCCAAATTAATGATTTAGACTAGAATTTATAGGATCCATACCTGAGTGAAAACAAGGTTCTTATAGTCTTCCCCCCTTAAAAGAACTCATCTGAGAGTTCACATTCCATGGACGTAAAAACACTATATGAGAACAATTATTTCCATTGAGCATGGATGTTAGCTTCACTCTCCCAAGTCTTATCATGTAACCCACCTGTGAAACCATAGAACCTATAGTAGAAGGATAGACCGTCCTCAGAGAACCTTCATACTCTATTAAATGATGCTTATTGGATACTCTTCAAAGGTAGAACTGATACCTAACTAAAAATCCTTGGAATAAAATGTTATATATGGGTCGATATGATATTGGTGAAGCTGTGAAACATGAAAGACATCATCCATGGAATAGTACCAATGAGGTAACTGTTACTGATAGGCTACGAGACCGAATATCTTTAGAATCTCAAATGGCCTTACATAACGAGGAGACATCTGTCCATACTTCTATAACCATGTATTCCCTAGCATGGGAGATACCTAAAATAAAGCATGATTCCCTACATAAAACTCAAGAGGTCATTGATAGTGATATAAATAAAATTTTTGTTCAAATTGAACAGTATTCATACACTTTCTGGCGAATTGCACATGCTCTGAAGTATCCAAAATGAGACGAGGAACTAACAGTGCTTCCCCTACCTCTTTCCAGCATAGGGGTGAACAGAATGGCCTACCATAAAGGTACTCAAAAGGATCCATCTAAATTTTACCCGGCATGATTTTATTATAGGAATACTTAATGAGAGGGATATGCTTTTCCCATGAATCACCAAAATCAATGACACATACTTGGAGCACATCCTCAAGAACCTATATTTTCCATTCCAATTTTCCATCGATCTGAGGGTGAAAAGATATGCTTAGATGCACCTATGTTCCCATAGCCTTTTGTAAACCATGCCATAATCATGAAGTAAAATGAGAATCCTGATCCAAAATGATAGTATGAGGAACCCCGTCTAGTCATACGGTCACACAAGCATTGATTTTTTCCATATCATCAACTTAGAAGGTCTCCGAAATTGTAATGATGTGGGATGATTTCATTAGTCACTGAATAACTATACATATTTCATTGATAACCGTCAATGGACTTGGTATGATGACTAAAAAATCCATATAAATATCTTTCCATTTTCATTTTAGTATTGTAAGTAGAAATAACAAGACTACAGGTCTTTGGTGCTCCACCTTCACCAGCTGACAGGTTGAACACCTAGTGATAAAGCCTACTATCTGGAATTTCATCCTAGGCCACCAATAATTTCGTCACATATCTCGATAAATCTGGGAGAAGCCAAGATAAATTTCCCACTAAAAAGAATGGGACAATTTCATCAACTCCTCTCTCAAATTTGTAATAACCTAAATACGTCCACCTACATGAACGATTTCATCTCTATCCATATACCAATCTAAATGTGGGTTATCTCATAATATACACTCATGGAAAACTAAGCCTTCAAGATCTGAAAACTGTCTACCCATCACCTTCTCATAGATAGAAGAGGTAACTATAAATAATGAGAGATATGAATACTCATTAATATAATGAAACATGATATGTATCTTATAAAATAAGGGCATTAACATCCATTCATCTCTAGCATTTAGTACGACCTAATTTTGAGTTTTCTGACTCAGTGCATCTACAACTACATTTCCCTTTCTAGACACATAAGAAAGCTCAAAATAATAGGATTATAAATATTCAAGCCATCCCCGCACTCTAAGTTTCATGTGATGATGTGAAAAGAAATATTAGAGGACCTTATGGTCGGTGTACACCAAAAAGTGCTCTACCAATTGGTAATGACTCAAGTAGTGTAGGTCATGGACAACTGCTACTAGTCCAAGGTTGTGCGTCAGGTAATATCTCTCATGAGGCCACAACTACCAAGATCATTATGCAATGAATTTGTTCTCCAACATCTGAACTACTCCTAGGTTAATCTATGATGCATAAAAAAATACAGCATATTGAATACCTAGCTCTTGAAGAGTCAGAATAGGTTCCAATACAGGCATCCATTTCATCTTCTGAATGGATATATCACATGATTTTGACCACAAGAACTTGAAACCCTTATTTTCAATACATGTAAATGGTGATGTTAGGTGGGAAAAGTCTTTTATGAATCAACTTTAATATCGTTTCATCCCTAAGAAACTCTATATGTCAAACAAATTATTGGGATTCTCCTAGAAATCTGTAGAACTAACCTTTTATGGGACAACAAAAAACCCTGATTCTGATATTATATGACCCCAGAATTGAACTTTGCTGTTCCAAAAGAGACACATAGAAAGATTGGAATAAAGATTATGCTATATCAGTGCACACAAAATGATCTAAAGATTTTTGTAATGGTCACTATATGATTGAGAATACACAAAGATGTCCTCCACAAAGACCAAAACAAAAGAATCCAATCAGGGGTGGAACACACTATTCATCATATCTATGAAAACATCAGGCATATTTGTAAGACTGAACAACATACTAAGGTACTTATATAGACTATACATATTATAAAAGGATGTATGAGGTATGTTTGATGGTCTGACTCATACCTGATGATAAATTGATCTTAAGACAATCATGGAGGAGACCTTTGATCCTCGGATATGGTTTAAGAGATCATTGATTAAAGGAAGTTGTTAATGTTTCTTGATCAAAAGGAGGTTAAACCATATGTAATCCAAAAATAGATTTAAGGTTCCATCCTCCTTATTCAAAAAAATCACATTCGAACCCCAAGAGGACGTACTGGAATGTATTATGCCTTTGGACTCTAAACTCTCTAACAACCACTTGAGCTCTTGAAGCTCTCTTGGTGCCATTATATAAGGAGGTATGGACACTAGATCTACTCCTGGAACAAAATTGACCCTAAATTCTACCTCACTCTTTGGAGTTAATCTAAAAAAATCACATGGAAATAAATCCATGAAATGATCCACTATAGGAGGGAAATTAGTTTTTCATAAACCCTAATCCCCCATGAAGTAATTTTTGATATGGGTGGTCACTCCACCTAACCAATGATGCTCTAGTCCAACTCTACAAGCATAGACACCCCACTACCTCATATATAGATAACTAATATCTTCTGGTGATTTAAAAAATACCATAAGGTGATAGAATTATAAGAAAGTGTGATAGTGAACCAATCAGTCCATCCAAAGTTTGACATCGAATCTCATCATCTTGAGAACAATGAGGTTCCATAAGAAAGGGTAGCAACCTAACTCAACCAGATAATCTCTACACTATTGTATAGCCTCTGTTCGTACCCCTAATGACATATCTATGGCCGCTACACCATAGTAATACTTTATCTCCAGTAAAAGACATTCTATGATTGATATAGAGACAAAATAGTTCAAATAACATGTATCAAGTAAACAATATACTATTATAGATACCACAAGAATTGTACATCATACTATAGATGGTCTCACATCTTGATCCTTGGGTATCAGCTATAGTGTATTCAACTGGCCCGATTCATGACCCAGTGTAATAGTTGGACTACTATGATCATAAATACACTACTGGTTCCGCTGGTGACAAAGGGTATGTCTACCACAAGAACAACCCCCTCCTTGGAAAAGCCTTCCATTAATTTTCCAACTCCCTTCCTGACGTGGTGTAAAAGAACTGAATCATGATGGTGGAGCTAGTTCAGATCCTTTTCCACTCGAGTTTACTGGAAAGGTCCTATATAAATGATAAAGATAACCCATATAGATTCATGTCTAACATTCCGTTAGGTTTCCATCATGATGAGGCTATAGGTTCCCTTATCATCCACACCAATGAAACAATTTATAGATATCAAGATGAGCACTCTGGTTGTCACATCCCAAATGAGAAACTTCAAGGTAACTTTTACTTCCACTGGAATAACTACTGGACTGCTGCGGCACTGATCCTCCATAGTTGAACTATTTACAACCCTTAGGTTTCAATTAGTGATAAGATCTAGATTGAATATTTGAGAAAAATTAGGTAGGAGGAATACACTAACCTATGTATGGATGGCATACTGGATCCCATCCTCAAAACGTCTAGCTATTGAAATCTCATCACCGTCTAGAAGCGGTGTGATGTTTTGCAACTCCATGAAACTCACTGAATATTTCATAACTAATATATAACCCTTCTCATGATGCATGAACTACATTGCTCTGTTAGATCACTACATCTATAGAAAGAACTTATAATAGAAGGTAGTCTGAAAATCATCCCATAACATGCCCCAATGAGGACTAGCCTAAAAGTCATATCCCACCAATGCTTGAGAAAATCCATAAGAATGTTTGTAGAATGTTTGACTCTCTACATTGGAGGGGTTTAGAGATACTCAAATATATATATGGTGTCTTATAGCCATGACTCAACATCTTATAGACAACCATCCTTCGAGAAAGTAGTAGGATTCTGCTATAGGAACTTCTGATTCATATCTACCATTATAGAAGAAATTTGTAGAGCACCATGCGTGGACTACATCAAATAGGGGAAACTATCACAAACGTGGGTGTTAGTGAATAAATCAGTAATAGAAGGAAGTGCATCATGTGTCACCCTCAAAGGTAAGAGTGGTAGATCGGGGCCCACCACGTCTTGAGTATGGTCATTACCACCCTCTTGGCGCATGATATGAGGATGTCGTGGAAGAATTAGTCTACAATTTCAAATCACACACATCAAAAAAATATTAAGATATAAGTTAGAATCTCTAGTGGAATATGAATGTAAGAAAACAAAATAACCAAGGTAAACTACCACAACTACCTTATTATAAGTCCATTTATTAGTACGTTCTCAAGTATAAGATTCATTTCATTATACATTTAATTATAGGTTCACCCATTTAACTTTTCTAACTATGAGAAGGTAGGATAATGATGTAAAACCAATTTTTTTAGATGTCATGTATCACAATATAATGGATACTTATTCCCATTCAATCAACTCCCATACACCTTATCAATGAAAGTGACACAAATTTATTTATAGCATAATAGTTTGACTCAGTAGATTCCTCATCCCAACCCATGAGGGCCCATACACTTAATGAATTGAGATAAGAAATCACTCAAATGCAACCAAGAGTAATGCAAGAATAATATAACTATCACTACATCACTCAACAATCACATGCATATCAAGAATTTTAACGTAGTGAACTAAACCTATATGGAATAACAATATGCATGAGATGAAAATTTTTAGGTGCTTATAATGATGCATGTAATAATTCTCCTTTCCCTCATATTATTGATCCAAGGATGAAAGAGAATCTTCAAATAGATTAATAATCAATAACACCACATAGATCATGTGTCACCAAATGGTGAAATAATTTCAACTATAATAGGAAAACCAAACAATAATTATAATTTAGGAAACTTCATTTTTACCCCAAACATGGGTTTATTATGATCAATAATAGCCTATGACCAAGTCACAGGCATTCCTAAGATCCAATATATCATCTCCAAATACTAAATCAATAATAGAAACCTTCTATGATACCACATTTTGACATCCCAAATCCTGTTTCCACATAGTCAGTTCCCCAAACAGATTTTCATATGGCCTCAAGTGCAATTCCCCAAATGCTAGAGGCTACCGACTAGCAGAAAGGATCTAGGGTGTGTACGTGCGGAGACTATGACATCATTACCAAATTGCATCACAATTGATGAATATAAACAGATGCTAAATAACATAATCAATATAAGTAAATATAAGGAACACCAGATAATAGAGGAATAGTGACAATAACTAAAATAACTAGAATAACATTCAACAACTGATGACATGTTATGTCACTAGAAAACTATAAAACAAGGATACAATATAGTATTCATAACATTTTTTACATAAGTATAAAGGAAATCAAAGACTATAAAAAACATCCTAAGAACTGAATCAATAATCTTCTATCAAGCTCCATACTAAAAAACAGGAAATCAAGTTTTCAAAGTCATGTTATTCCCTTTTTTAACACATGAAACCATTTAATCTACTCTGTGTACCAAATAGTTTTTGGGTAGGGTGTGAGATAAATCTCAATGGGCCATCACAAATGGTGTCTATAACACACATCCCATGTAATGGAAATATAAATGTGTGGAAGCCTTCATATATAAACTGAAGCAGTACAATGTAACCAAATGACCAAGTACCTAATTCAGCCCTTTACTGGCATTTAAAAATAGCCATTCCTTTATTTTATTATTAGTAGTTTATAAATAAGCCACATGTTAATAAATTTGATGTTTACATGATACAATAATTCAACCTATAATGATATTTAATAATGAAGTCTCAATGTAATAACCAAGGAAACGATGACCTCAAGGGTCACAAAATCAATAATAACTATAGCCTGGAATGGGGTAAGAATGTTATCCAAAGATCATAGTCCAAGTCATTCCACATTGAGATGAATACTGAGTCTAAGGATTTCATCAAAGTTAAAATGGGACTGAGTATTGAATAGGCCTGATGGTCTTTAACAATGGAACATAATTTTCAATGCTCAATCCAAGGAGTGTATCTATGGAATCCTATAATTATATTAAAGGGATCATAGAGTTTCAAACGAGGAATCAAATGAATTGACAATGGATTGTGATCTAGGTGTGTCACGCCCTAACAATGATGTATCCTTGAATCAAAATGGGGTTCCCGAGTGCTCAAGGAATTCCCCAATTAAAATCCATGAAAATATGGAGTCATACCATTTCTATTTAAATATGAATTCATGTAATATTTCATTTCTTTCAGGACATGGATTTCATTAGTGTGATAAGGTTATGTAGTATGAAACCATTAATAATCATGTCATAATTAATCAATAAGTAATTTGGTTCATTCCTTGACTTTTATTAGTGTGACACGATCTATTAGAATGAATACTTTATTAATTTCATTTATGGAATATTCAATAATTAAAATTTATCCCACTACCTTCCATTAATTTGGTAATGGGTGATACATAAATGCAACCTATTAATAATTCAAATTTAATCCAGTAAATTCATATTATTAGTATAATTTTCATTTCCATTCCACATTTAATTATAAATTGATGCACTTACCTTAGGCTAGTCAAGTGGTGAGAATACATGGTACTTGACATTTTGAAATTCAAAATATAAATAAATCAATTTAGTATAGAAAATATTACCCATAGAAGGGTCATGAAATGCCACACCCTAATGGTGGCTCAAACATGTCAAATAATAAAAACCCAATAATGGAATTACATTCTACATGGGATGGATAAAGTTGTTGTCATAACAACAAATAATTAATCTCAAATATTGAATAAACATTTCATTATAGTTCTAATTATTATTATCATGGAATATAAATTCAATAAATGGAAATTGATGAAAATGGTGGTCCCCACACAACAATTCGAAAATCATTAAACATGAGGGATGAGTTATAGACCACCCATATTTGGATTGTATGACTCTCCAGCTCTGGTATTGGCCCTCGATTTAGCTCAGATCAGGGTAGATATAGGAAAAGTGGAAAAACACTCACACAATGGTAACAAGTTCTAGATAAAAAGTGATGGAGAAGTGGTTAAATAGACTCGATTACTTACCATTTCACATCCAATGTGATAAATGGAATCTCAATCAGATCCCAAGATAAGAAGATCTTTTAATCCATATATTATTCATTCAAAAATATCCAAAATGTGTACCATGGAGGTAAATCCTACTGGAAGTCATAATATGAAGAAGAGGGTACTTAATATATCACTAAGGGAAAAAATAAATTTACCCATAAAAATAGCATGTGCTTGGGTTTTCCTTACGGTTTGAAAAACTCTATGCAACTTGTGCATCATTACTTGGGTAGAGGGGGCACATTAATGGTAATGATGAATGGACATGTGAAAACCATGCTATATAGTTCTATTCAAAAATTGACCATCCTTGCGGTTAGGAAAACTGTGATCCAACCATACGACATGTCTAATTTTCCACAAAAGATGAGATTTTGGATCCAAACATGCCTTGAACACCCTTGTGACATTTTATAAATAATTAGGAATCCATATTAGGTCAAAATTAAATATTTAGACCGAAATTTATAGAATTCATACCTGAGTGATATAATAGGATCTTACATGGCACATGCGACGATATGATTTTGAAGAGTAGTTCCACAGGTTCATTCGTATTATTGGATTGAAATGAGGTGTAACATGGTTATCTTTGTTTTAGTTTTGGAAGACTACCTGAAGTATGATTCAGTTGATAAAGGTACTTGTGAGTTGTTTGTGGTATTTTTTAAATCGAAAATTAGAGAGAGGTTGTTTTAAAGACAAGGAACAATGTTTTCAATATCATGTAATGTAAATAGTATCCTAGGTTTTTGATAAATTGATAAATGTCCCTTTGTGGTAGAGGATAAATGAAAAATAATTTCGGTTCCCTAAAGTAGATAAACCATGGCTACATCTGGACACACATTTTTGAGATACATGGTGTTTGGGTTTTGTAAAAGGAATGTATATATAATTTTATTGAGCATGGATCAGTGAGAGATAAAAATTATTTTGAACAGAATCTTATTGTTATCCAAGTTTAGAGATGATCATGTTCTTCCTTGAAATCAAACTGAGTATAATGTGCGAGATATTATCCTATACCAAGCTCCTTTTCTATTAAATAAATTTCCTGCTTAGATGAAAGAACCTATTTAGTTTGAGCTCAATGAGTGGTATAATGTAATATATATGGTGGGGATTTCACCATTGGTAGTTTGACGGATGTCTCCCCCATTTTTCTTTTTAAATATAGAATTTTCTATGGAAAACATTCTTTGTATGTGGGGAATGGTGATATTATAATGCGATGATAAGGTTACATCTATGGAAGGGAGTACCAGAGTGGTCTCATTTAAACATCTCTCATGTAGGAGAGTGATAGACGCTATTAAAATAGTCATCATATAGTCAAGATAGCAATTTTTCACAGATTTTATGGCTGAGATAATTGTTATGTTTGGCCACCAAGGTTTCTGAGGGGTGAGAATGTTAAAAATGTGGAGGTTTTAGGAACCTATGTTTTGGAAAAATTTAAATTTGAGTATAAATTTAACATTTTTCTTTCAAATTATTTTAAATAGTAAATATATCATTTTTCCCTTAGTATAAAATCTAATATAATATTTATGACCACTATTTTTTCCTAGATTATAGTTTTTAGATTAGGTAAGGAGTTTGGCCTAATCCTAAACCATTTGAATTATCATGGAATAATTAATATCTAAAATATATTCAATTAAATATTATTATATTTTCACATGTTAATTTAGATATATCATTTGAATGGACTGTTAGATTGAGATCATGTCTTTTTTATTTAGAATGGAACATGAAGGTTTTCTTAAGTAGAAAATAAACTATTATAGGGTTTTTGGACTGGGCTTGGGCATGTTTTCACTTTAAATTTTCTTCCTTTTATATGTCCTTGTACCTTTCTTCTTTCTCCCATGGCTTCTCATGAACACACCTCAGTGGGATTCCATTATAACTATCTAGAGAGGAGAGGAAGTGGGAGAGAGAGAGAGAGTGATAATGGGACTATGTAGGAGTGATAATGCCACAAGTTTTGGGAGGTGATGAATCATCATGCAGTAGCCATGGGTCATGGAAATGGGTGATGCTTTGGTGGATTCCTCCCAAATGTTGGCTATTTTTCTTTTTTTTCAATATATCCCTAGGGACATACGATACTCATGTTTTATAGACCATTTATGACTTCTTAAGACCACTTGAGGGTTGTTCTATTATTTTTATCATAAAATATTGGTTTTAAATTGAATTAGGTGGGTTCCCATTCAAAAATCCAGAACACACAACATGTTGTTCAAGAATACACACTGTGTATTCTTCTTGTTTAGTTAAGATGATCATGTATAAGTACATGCTATCTATGATGAATACACACCATGTACTAGGAAATGCCCATGTATTTACTTATTTATCCAGACAACCAGTGTAGGAGAACATGTTTGTATAGAGTAGACGACCAGACCTCGGGTTGGATGAATATCTTGTAGAAGTACACGACCACAGAGAATACATGGAAAGCTACCCCTTGTACGATACACAACCAGAACCATTGTGGGTTGAATTTTATGTATATGTACTTGGATAGGATAAATACATGAAAAAATGTGAGGTACAGTCACATATCTTATGATGGGTAGATGACATGTACATGTCATACACACAACGTACATGGTGTTTTAAACACCAATTATAGCTGAGGCACAATCCTAGGTTGAGTGTTGGTTGAACATTCCGTTTACTAGGTATCCACAACATGTACTACCCCTTGTAGCCTTTTTGAGTTTTTTAGATCATTACACCCCATTTATGGAATTTTATACTTTATTTTTCCATTTTGAGAATCATTCCACATAGATCTTGATGGTGAAACTGTTGATCAGATTTGATGTGTCTTATGTGCATTTTGGGATTCTTACATAAACATAAATGTTTTTCCTTGAGTAATAAAATTAAATTATCACCTAAGAGTGAGTTCACTTGATTTGATCAAGGCCATTAGCTATCTCCCTTGAATAATTCTTTCATATCTCGTTCTTTAAGGACACCACCATTATGATATATTCCCTATTATCCCATGCCGGTGTGAGGTTGGTTTTTTACAAGGATCCATTATAGGATAAATAGTCTTATTTCATCACATATATGATCCCATACATGGTGACACTCTCTTATTATTGTTAACAAGAGTCCCACAAGGGGAACATTCTCCTACATTATGACCCAGGGAATCCCTTGTTGTATCCCAATACCTATTTTGTCTTGTTGACGGTCCCATGTAGGATGCCTTTTTTCTACTATTTATCATTATGAGGATATTTTGTAGGATGAAAATTTTTACATACTATTAAGGATTACATATAAGATTCCTCAAATTTCTATCACAGATGAGGATACTAAGTAGGATTACCCTATTTTTTATTACTCGAGTGACCAATTTGGTGTCCCAATTCTTGATCATACATGATCTAGTTCACCGAGTTTTATTAGAGATAGTAGTGGGTGTCACCACAGAACCCATCCTAGACTTGTAAATTTGAGAGGATATGTCATCAGTTTACCGTATTGGCATTTTTCCATTCTTATTTATTTATTTTTAAAATCATATGATTTACCATTGATTTAACAATGATTACTAGAGGTGATTCTTGTTTTGTGTTTAATGATACCAACATGATGTGACATTAATATTCAGGGTGTCCAAAATCAATGCCAAGGATATATCTAATTATCTTATTGGGATGAAGTGATATATTTCCAAGGATCTATCTTCTCCTATCATTTATATATTGGGAGGTCCTAAAATATTTTTTGGGATCTGGATTTTGGGAAACTCATTTTTTATTGGGATTTATAGATGTACTTCATGGGTCTAGAAATTTTAGCCTATGTTAATGATATTGGGGTATGGAATCCTAATGTTTGTGGTATTGCTCTTGGTGACCATATTATTACGATATACATGCATGGAATATTTATTGATGATAATCATGCATGATTATACTCTCTCAAGCTATGGGTATGTTTACTTGATCAATGTGGTGGGCATGGTGATACTCATATTTGATATTGCATATACTATTGTTTGATTATTATTTACTAATTGAATGAGATGAATACTCTTTCCTTAATCAATTACTTGATCAAGGTGGTGGTCATGCAACTCCTCTCCTTTTAATTGACATATACTCAATGGATGACAGCTCTTTCCATTAGCGATGACTTGGATGATTCCTAGGGTTAGGTAGATGAACCATTACTACATCTTAGATAGGTACTCACGAGGGATTGGGATAGTGAGACATTTATATGAATAGATTCCTGGAAAGTACATGGATCCATGGAGAATTACATTTACAAATATCTTAATGGTCAACCTATTAGGGATTATCTAAGTCACAATGTCATGATTTCCTATAGACTAAGACCTAGGATTCATACATCAGACTACATTAATATTTCATGAGTGGTGGGGAATCTATATAAATGACTATTCATGGGATTTTTCATCAGTATATGAAATTATATATTAAAGTTATTGGAGGGGATTACTGGTGAACCTATGGTTAGGACATGTATCCCCCTTGTGGTGAAATTTCTTACTCAGAGACATTTATAACACTATCCAAAGAAATTATTGTTGATTGGGATCATTTAATGAATAATATACTCAATGATTTATGGTTTTATTGGTTTTACATTCAGGATAAATCCCTTTTCAATAGATTTTTGGATGATCAGAATTAAGGACCCAAGGACTAAGTACTTTTGGTTATGATTTTTTCACCTTACTCTAGTATATTCATATATATATATATATATATGGGCATAAATTTATATACATATACAAATATAAATATATAGAATATCAAACCTTCTGTAATTGACTATAATTATGGACCCAGGGATCAAATTTGTATTCAATTTATTTATTCGATTAATTATTCAAATCGTGTCTCTACTTTTTTTATTATATTTTCTGAGAATTCACTTTTGATAGAAAATATATCTGTTAATCATTGGGGTTTATGACTGAGAATATTTTTCAGCCCTTTACGTGCACCATAGTGTGTGTGTAAACCATATGTGTTCTTTCCAGGATGAGAATTGATTGCATGATGGATAAGGCTGAGGCCTAAGGTAACATGATCTTGCTTAACTACTCTTGTGGATTATTTTTGATTAGGATAGAAAAGCTTGGAAGTGTCCTATAGACTGGGTATGTGTTATGTATCTGAGTTAGTAGAGGATCATTATACTTTTATTTCAGTTTCCATTGTCTACTTTTTCATGTGTGGTTGGACAAATGGATTTCAAGTGTTGTGTGTATAACGTGGATTTTTTGGATTTTAAAATATTTCATACATTGTTGTAGAATGTTATATTTCAGTTTATATACTACTTAATAACTATATTTAATAACAAATTTGGATGATATCTAATTATTTTAGTTATTGTTTACTATGATATGAGGGCATAATCTCTCCATGAAAAAAAACATAGGCCCTCGCTACTAGGTTGAATCCTCTAGTGTATATGGAGGAACACTTAGGAACTTTTGGAACACTTGAAGTCTTTTCTAAAAAAATAGTTTTACTTAATAATGAATAACTAGTACTACTAATAATTTTTTAATTATTTATTAAATTTTTATAATTTACATTACTAATAATTCATTGAATTTATCTTTATTGAAATATTTATTTAAAATTAATAAATCTAAAAAATGCATGATTTATAACAATAGATTCACTAGAATCAATGATATATTACCATGTGGTTTAGTATCATTTATTTCTATGTGAAAATAATTTATTTTATTTTACATAAATTATATATAATGAATATTATATTTTTTATCATCCAAATAAACATTATGTATATCAACTATATACATATAATTATAAACTAGAATGATATTTACTCGAATTAAATCCAATGACTATAATCCCTTGTATAATAGTCATATAACACCCTTGTTAACACCATTAAATGTATTTAATTCATTCCATTATAACATCAAAAATCAAAATTCTCATTCCTACAGTTTCAAATTTTGATTGTACATAATTATTTCTCCTTTCATGATTTTTTTTCATTATTGGTTTAGTTATAGTAATGGTGGTTCTTGAGGGTTAATATGTTACATGTTATTTACTAGTTTTAAAAATAACATTCAATTATATTTATATTCCCATTTTGATATAATAACTTTTAAGGGATGTAAACACCCCTAGTATATAGTTTCATGTATTTTTTTAAACCCTATATTATGAGGTAATTATTTTATGATTATTTCATTCATTTATTTTATAGAATGAATGCTAAAATTTAAAAATATTTTAATATAATAGAGTTAAATATTTATGAGAGACGTAATTTCAGTTCAATTGTATAAAATATTTATTAACATGTGAGTTTTTATATTCTCTATATTAAAGAAATTGTATATTCACAATTTAAATTATATCTTATTTATGATAATTATTATGGGTATCCATAAGATATATAATAACAAATAAATAATTTATAATGAAATGTTAACCATTCAATAAAAGGTATGGTAAGGAACCTCATATTTTCCCACATTATAGTAATATCAATGATATTGTGTTTCCCCTAACCATTTGATCTATATATCCATTATGATTTGGTATTAAGACACTTAAAATGGAATTATTTTCATAAGGGAGTTCCCAATCATCCTTATATTGATAGATTTTCATTGGTTTATTTAGTAAATGAAATTTTATTTCCCCATACTGATAATTAATATGGAATTTATGGGTAGATATCCAAACTATAAACAAAATACCATCAAATTTTACTAAAGGGATAACAATTTATTTTTCAGGAAAGAAAACATGTACAAGATTTAATCAAATAATAGATATAAAATAATCATAAAATAATTTTATCATTGGGATCATTCTAAAATAATTAGTTATATAGTCATTATGGAGGTGATTCGAAGCCCTTACTAAAATTTCCAAATATTAATGACTAGGTCAAATAAGAATTGAATAAATAAAATTCACTTCATGAGTGGATAACAAGTGTACCTTACCCCACTATATTTACATGACTCAAATAAAAAGTTTTTATTGGATAATAGAACCCTTTGTTGCAAATATTAAGATTTTTTTTATGTCTTTATTAATAATTTCCCATGGATAGATGCTTTGGATCAAATAATTTCTATAATACCTAAAATTAAATCATTATATAATGAGAGTTTAATTTGGATAAGGTTTTATTTCATTCATTTCCTTGGTTGTAAATTTTATATCTCTTTAAAATTTCGGTTCATGATGGGATTAGATTCCAAAAATGAGTAATTTATTTTACCATTTAAGGAAACTTCCACCATTATTCTTTCAAAATTATCAATAAATAGGTAGATTAATTTTCATTCCAACAGGGGTTAATATTTTAGTTACCATAAAACCCCAATTATTCACACCTTATCCAAAAAACCATATGAATGATGGGTTTATCAAATGTAAATTTAATCCTTAAATAAATAGAAAGAATTAATTAAATATAAAAATTTCCATTATTTCTAACACCTTTCAGGGACATGTTTTGATGCCATTACTGAAAAAATTGAGTTTTCATTCAAGGTTAATGATATAATTAGATGCATACCATGAATGAATTATAAATATTTATTTATTTATAATAATATATTAGTACTCAATTTGAGTCAATCAAAGGAATTATATCTCGATTTTAGTGTTATGTGTTTGTGGGAAATATTTGTTCAAACATACCTCATTAAAAACCCACATTTTAGGGAGTCAATTTCTTCATATTCTATCATCTTATTAATTACAGACAATTATTGTTCAACTTCACCTTCCAAAAAATGAATTTCTATAAAAAAGAAATATTCTATATAAAATATAAAAAAACAAATACCTTTTATATTTTATCAATTCATATCTCACCAATAAGTGTATTGGTTAGTGAACTAGTGGATGGTGGTTATTGATGCTTGAATGATTTAGTAGTGTGTTTATTCTTCCTTGGTGTATTCAGCTGATCAACTTGGTTAAGATTATTTTCTATAAATTGAGATAGAATTTAAATTAAGGTTTTAAAACCATCCCTAATCCCATTTCATTCCACTTTATGGTAATCATTACATTTTTCAGGTTATTCATTGTTAACTAAATTTTTATTATTATAGCCATTAACTAGAACCAAAAAATTTAGTGCGTGAATAAAATAACAATAATCAATGTAAGTGATTATTTTATGTGAAAATTTAAACCTATGACATCCTAAAATATAACACATTCATTTACACCTATGATACATTAGGTTCATCCAATATAATGCTTTTTTTTATTTTATATTGTTGTAGGTTTTATCCGTTTTTATTCATAAAATAATCCAAAAGAAATAACTAAGACTCACTCCAATACAACTCTTCCATCCCAACCAGGAAATCATGGATCTGGTTCCAATGTAAAATCTATTGATAGATGATTTGATAACTTGTTAGATATCCCAAAAATAACATGAATATATTTTAATTCATTTTTTATGAATATTCATTCCTTCTAAAAAATATAAACATAATATTAGAACCCAAGGTTTCTATGACTTTGTAGATTTGAAACATAGATGTTTTATTTCACATTATTTCTCCAACATTCCCCACAATTAACCTAATCACATGTTATCTTTATGGAAACATCATAGATATAATCTCCATAATTACTTAGGGAATAAAAACATAATAAAGAGTAACCATAGGCACTATAAGGGGAAACATATGAATTTTAGGTTTTCCAAAATAATAATAGAAAACATTAATATGGAATAAATTTACTATTAAAAAGAACATATACTCAAAATAATTGTACAAAACTCATGATAGAATGAAATATAATCTCAAAGGATCATAGAAATACAATGAAAAAATAATTCATAGACATATGTAAATAATACATTATCAATAAAGCATAAAATAAAAATGTATCATAACTATAAGAAAATGACTTCATAATATTAAAGAAAAATCTAACAATAATCAATTACACATATAAAGTTTGTATAATAATAATTATATCCATGCACATGGTCATGAACATTAAGAGAATTTCCAAACATAGAGTTGTGATAAAAATAACAATTTTCATCCATATTTTTGTAAACATAACAATAATATCAATGCATATTGTTTTGAACCAAAAAAATAGTTTCCATGAATCATTAACTCTTGTGATATAAAGCATTCCCTAATACGTTAGTGCCATATATTATAACCACTCATAACATATTTCAGCATCATTAATATATGTTTTATTATAACATTAAAACATTATTAATTCCAATGAAGCATGATAATCCCATGATAAATAACTCTTATTCATTAATAATTTCAGAAGATGCTATCATATTACATCTATAGAAAGAAGGTGTATAATATCATTAGGGAATTTATCTAATTAGGCATAGAAATCATTAAATAATTTTAAAAAAGATAATTGGTTTCTAATATAATCAAATATTTATTTGAATAATGAGAATAAATATCATTTCCCCAAGGGGCCATTTTTTTAAATATTAAAAAATTTATAAAAAATTGGGGATTGAAATTACTTTTGGAAACCATAAAAACTAATAAAGTAAGATTCTTAAATAATCCAAATATGATGATGGGAAATTGCATCAATATATAAAATTATTAAAAAGGATATTCATTTAATGCTTTCTAATGAATATTAAAATTGGGAGATAACAACAATATAGAAATTGTTAAATGAATAATATGTTTTATATAACCTTCCCCTAGAAGACTAGAGCCAATATATTATCATAAGATACAACGAATCACATCCCAAAGGATCAAATGGTTAATTTATCATTGTAAGCTAGATATATACAAGATTGAAATATTAAAATTGATAATATAAATTAAATTTATTTTGTTTTCAAGAATATAATTATTTCCTCTATAATATCCTTTTATATAAATCATATTACACTTTTTGGATTCCATGGGAAAGGAAAAAAATAAGGATGTTATAAATGACCATTAAGGGTTATGTATAATAGAGGATATCATAAATTAGTAAGAAATTTCAACATAAAAGGTTATATAACTAAACACACATTCCATTTAAATAAAGTTTATAACATAATTGGATAAGGAATAATCAATACAGGAAGGTAAATAACTGAAAAACATTTCATTTAATCAATGAACTAATAATTAAATACATACAAATATAATATAATTGTAATATCTCATGAATAATAATAACTAAATTAATAATAATGATAAAAAATATATATTGTATTCCTCGATCACAGGTATCCTGATACCTCTATAGTCAATAACCATCACAATATGGTTTTAAACTACATATAAAAATATTTTTAATGTTATCTTACTTATTTTTTTAATGATACCTACCAATGCGTCAAGGAGATATATAATATTAGTCTCCACCCTTCGATGTAGGTCTAATGAATTTCTCATACATACAATAATCTCTTTATTTCATGAACAATGTGCCTTATTGTCAAATTTTTATATTGAGTAAGGAATAAAGATTTATCATTATTCCCGTAGAAAAAAATAACATTCAATGTAGAAATAAAATATAAATGATATACAGTTTAATAAATAAACATATTCATGATAAATAATATAAATTGTTAGGGTAAATTTAATGTCTATGAGAATGTGAATAATTCAATTGAAAGATAATCACTACAATAATAATTCAAATAAGTGAATGTCAATATCATTATATGTCAAAATGACTATAAACTACCTAGAGGGTGAATAAATTTGATATATATACATCATATCCCCATTAATGTATATGTAAAATGAAGGGTTGTTTTTATTGATAAATAGAAAAACCATAAAAGTATTTTTAATAAAATTCATGATGAAAGTGCCATTTTTATTTCGAAAATATATTTGAAAAAATAAATGTTCAAAAAACATGATGAAAAAAAACATATTTGGAAAAAAATTATTAAAAAGTATAATGTAATATATAAAAAAACAACTGAGTTGAAATTATGACCTAGAATTCAGTTCATGTCATACATGTTAAAACAATGATACCATTCACTATTTCGGTAAAATAAAAGAGGATCTCTTTTAAAAAAAATGAATATACTATTCAATTTTTTTTTAATGTTAAAATTGGTAAAATTTTTCCTTATAAAATATTTTGGAAAAGTTTAGAAATACTTTTGAAATCATTTTTTTGAAAATATGTTTTAAAAAAAACATATCTCTGACTGAAGAGTGAAATGAAGTTAAATTTTGTTTAAAACATCATCTTATATTTTTATGTTCAAAATATTGGTAAAATGGTAATAATATATGGGAATACAATTAATTAATAGAAGAGTATAATATGAAATGGTTTTAATATAGAATAATCAAATTATTTCTTTTGACTAAAATTCAAGAATAAATAATCACAATGAGAACAGCATTGTGAAATAATCACTTATAATGATCATAATGTCAAATTGAGAATTTTTCAATGAATATATTATGTGTTAAAACTATAAACCCCAATAAAAAAATTTAAATAATGTATATTAAAATTATGAGTCATTACACATATAATTTTTTAATATCAAATTTAATAAAAAATAATATAACCCACTTAATATAAATTCGGTAACAAAATTATTTATAACTTGATAATAATTAAATAAAATCTCCTTGTATTAAATAATTATAATTTATATATAAAATACCAAGAATTACTAATTAATAAACATATTTCATTTTAATGTTTCATTATATAGACTATATAGTTTAAATTCTGTTTATGCCGATTTAATATGCATCAATGAAATGAAATTTGTATGAAATCCCTTACCTCATGCTTCTTTTTTGTTGAATATAATTTTTCATCATGTATAATGTTTCAAAAAATGTTATTAACATATAATATAACCATTTTATCATTTATAATATAATATATTATCATTTTATAACATCTTATCACCCATATGTCAATAATCATTCATTTTATTCATTATATTCAATGTTAATTTCATTTTTTTTCTTATATGTGTTTCTTCATAAAAGAATTGGTTCATAAAAATATTATATAGTTATATAATCTCATGAAATATAATAAATAAATAATTATCATATTTTTAAATCAATTAAAATTTTAAAACCAACCATTGAAGATGGGGATTATAAATAAAGTATGTCACAATCATGGAGACGGTAGGTTGTATGTATGCATGAGTAATGTTTTAATTTTTGAATGATCATTATAAAAATAAGTTTAGTAATGTTTTATCTTTATAGAATAATGAAAATGGAAAAAATTACACATTATTACATTAAATATACTTATAATATATATATATATATATATATCATATTTTTTATGTGGTGATGAAAATATATTGTCATTATTTTGTTAAAGACGTAAACTACACATACACAAATGATTTCATCATCATTCAGTGTAAGTAAAAATGATATATTATATTTTATTAATGATAATTATGTCATTAATATAATACTAATATCATACTTATAACATATACTCATCAAATTTATCTTTTTTACCTTCCATGTAAATCGACAGTGAAAATTTAAATGCATCACTTCAGGAGGCAGGAGTCCATTGTACACACAAGTGATTTTCTCATATCCCCTACGTAATGAAATGTAAAATTGAATAAATAATATAATGAATAAATTGGTATAAATATAATATTTATATCATATATATACTTTTATATATCATCATAACAAGCTATTAGACGTGGTAATGAAAAAGCGAATGACATCAGTTCGCAAGGCGGTAGTCCTCTGTACACATGAATGAGAATTCCATAGCCCATTTTATCGAAATGGAGATGGTATCAAGTAATGAAAATGACATAACAATACATATATATATGTGTGTGTGTGTGTGCATGTGTGATACTTCAGATTTTTTATAAAAATGTTTTAATAATACTTGTGAGAGTATGGGGAAGAAATAAAATAAAAATTCATGATGAATAGAATTACCTTTTCTTCAGGTATCATCCACAGGTTTATAATAAAATCCATCCTAGGTTGAATATTTTCCAAAAATAAGGCTTCTAGTATGATAGTATTAAGTTGGGATGTTATTTTTTAGTTATTGGATAATAAAAAGTGGTTTTATGATGTGAATAAGAGAGGAGATGTGGTGACCTTTTATAAAATAGGGGAGTGATACTCTTGTAATTTTTTGAAAAGATTCAATCATAATGAGATTCTTATCATGACACAAGCCAAAAAATTATATTATTTCATGAAACAAGAAGTAATAAGGTATATATATATGGCCATATAATGGGTTATCTTTCTAGTTTTAGGAGTTTTTAACCCTTATCTTCTTTGCTTATCTCCCAATAAATCTATTTTTACCTTAACTAAAGTAATTTTTTACGATTTTTATTATTAATTTTGGTAAAACATTAATTTTATCTTATTATATATTAAAAATTATTCTAATTGAAAATATGGAATCCATTTTTTAAAATAAATTCAAATTTGTGTCAAAATTTAATTTCAAATTAACCCCACATGCTTTATGACAATATAGGGTTTGAATGAAAAAATGTTCACGAATTTACAATGTTTTTGTTTCAAATTTCAATAATAAAATTATTAAAATTAAAAAAATTGATTTAATTTATAATAATTGATATAATTTTACTTAAAGTAAATTAAAATATAATTCATCATTATAAATAATTTAAATTAAAATAAAGTTTTCAATTAAAATTCATTATTTTAACTATTCATCAAATAATGAGTCTTTTAGAAAAATACCAATTAATCACACAAATAAAATTTTAATATTTTGATTTCAAAAATTTTGAATAATTTTGAAAATTAATTTCTTAATGTGGTTATATTTAATATAATTTTATGTTTTGAATGTGTGATTAAACCACTGTTTAAAAAACACTGTTTTCTAAAAAACATTTTTTAATTTTACATCATTAGACTTTTATTTCTAATCAGTAGCTGAAAAATATTTTTATATTTTTTAGTACTATTATTAACATAAAATTTAATTTCATGTCTATACCAATATTCTCTTTTACAGTTCACTTAGATTTGGGGTTTCATGTTCTATAATAAATCGAAGAGATCAAATTAAATTAATATATATTGTTGGTTGATTCGGCTCGGTGACCCATGTCAAATAAACTATGAAAAAATATTATTATTATATAATTCCTTGTTGATTAAATCTATACACCTTAAATATATTGTGTTATAACAATTAAAACTTGATTATAGAAATTGAGGGTTTGATATTTGGATATACCAATGTTGAAAAAACTGACACTTTTAAAGGTAAAATACAATAAAAAATTATTAAAACAACAATGGAAGTTTTGTGTTCATATATAATAACACCTAACTAGATTTATAAGTAGTAGAACATTGTTTTAATTTAAGGATATAAATATAAATTAAAATCATAAATAATTATATAGAGTGATTGAGGTTATTGATCACAAGGTAATGTTTAGTGGAACGATATGGGCCTAAAAACTGTAAATCTATGATAATTTAAAAGACCATATGACTTGTCAGATGTGAATATTGTAGTAAATTTTTTTACAGGATTATTGACAAAATGTAGTGAAATTATTTTACTATCTATTAACATCAGAAGATATATTTAACTGATATGTATTTTTTCATAGGTAAAATTTCATCCATTTGTTGTTCTTCTATCAAATTCCAATTCACCGCTTATGAAATGAAAAGAAATTTTTTTTATTTCTCTTGCACTAAAATACACTATTATTAGATCATAATATCTATATAAATGGGACAATTATTTCTTTTTTCCATTATTTATTTCCAAAAACCTATATGGTTAGAAAAATTTAAAAATATAAAAAAATAATCTCTAAAACAAAAGAGTAACACCACTAGTTCCTCATTGATATTTATTATTATTATTTAACAAAATTTATAAAAAATTTGTCACATACCAACCAAATATTATCATAAAGTAATGATAATTATTAAATCCTTATCACCATTCGGTCACATGTTCAAGCCACATGGCCTTGCCATATGTGGCATGTTTTCACCTATAACGTGGGTTATCCTTTTTTAAAATAATATTAATAAAATTTGTATAATTTTATGTAAAAAATATGGTGGTTATCCTTCAAATAAAACTAAAATTTAAATAGCCAATTTAATGTGGCCATTAATAAATCATAGTTTTTCCACAATGAATAATAATATTATTTTACTATTATTACAAATTTAGTAATGATAATATTATCAGTACATTAAAAATTATTTTGATAAAATGTAAATTCATTATTTCTTAAATAACATTTCCTAAAAAAATCATTTCGTTAAATTTATCTACAAATATCAACAATATTGGTAGAATCCAACAACATAACACCTAAAAAGGGTTGTTTGAGACATTTATAGTGTGATAAATCTAAAACTAAAAGACCAATGATAGTGTACAAAACACTTATGTTAATGAATAGATCTATTATTCTAAAATTTAACAAAAATAATTATATTTTTGATTATTCTTATACCAATATACCACTATAAATAATACTTCTATAATATAATTTTGGAATCCTAATAAATACTTGAATTAATTAATTTAAACATAGGTCTTTCATTGGTCTATTAGATAACCTTTAGATGAGTTCATTGACTAAGATAATAACCTAGTTCTCTAGATTTAACATCCAAAACTACAAATGGACACCTATGATAATGTTTATCCCTTTCCATTGTACTCTTAATTTATCATGGAAATTCATTGATTTATGCCCTTCATATTAACACATAAAAAAAATAGTTCAATTCATTTGGGATTCATTCTTTTAAATCTATTAATTGTTAGTTTTATTCTTGACCATTCATTTTTATCATCCATTAAATTCCTTCATAGTGGTTGTAAAAAAATGTTAATTTTCTTATCAATGTCTCTAAGAGTGTGAAACAAGGTGTATAGTAAGGCCCACTATCAAACATCAGGTGATGATATGGTCTATCCCAATGAACCCCTTTTGGAGTTACAAGTCATTGGTACCTCTGTTCCAGAACCACATCCACCTATCATATCCAAATTGGGTTGTGTTTATATGAAAAAATATATATAATATCATCTATATAAAAATATTAGAATGTTCTTATATTCTTATCCTCAATGTCTATCATATGGTTATGTTAACTAATTTATCTGTTACTAAATCTAATTCTTATGGTTTATACTAAAATTCCTATAAAATATACTATAGAGACCCTGACCCTAGTAGATCATAGTAAGTTCCTACTTCAGCACATTGACATAAGATACAATGAATCATATCATAAAGGGAAAAATAGTTTAATATTCATGGTAAACAAGAATCATGTATGATTCTCATATTACTTATGAAAACTCAAATTAGACAATATTTTTTATAATAAAATTATCTCTCTATAATTTCCTTTTATAAAATTCGTAGTACACTTCATGGATTCTTAGGAAAAAAATAGAATAATCGTGATCTCAAATATTTAATAATGGACAAGTATAATAGATGCTTTTGAGAATCAATAAGATTAATAAAACTGAAAGGTAAATAACTTAATTGAAATTCCATTTAAATAACTTGAATATTATCATAGGATAAGACATAATCAATATAGAAAGGTATGAAAATGAAATAAAAATCCATTAAATTATTTAAAATTAAATTAAATTCATCTAAATATTGTTTTTTAAAAATCTCAAAAATAATCATACCTAAATTATTAATTAATGAAATACTTAATTATTGGATTCTAGGATATCATGCATCCTAATAACTTTACCAGCAAAATATTTTCATAATATTTTTTGAAAAATATTGGTAAAAGTCCATATAAATCTTGCTTACTTATTTGTATCATGATACAAACCGATGCATTTAGGGGTAATATAATAATGAGAACCACCTATCACATCATATCCAAAGTATTCATCATATATTTAATAATCAATTTAATTCATGAAAAATGTGACTTATAATCCAATATCCATATTGATTAAGCAATACAGATTTATCAATGTTTCCCAAGAAAAATAATGAAGATTCCACATAGAACATTTTATATTGAAATGATATATGTTTAATCAATAATCATACTAATGATAAATTATATTGATATTTATGGGAAATTTAATATCCCCAAGATTTTAATAATTCATTGGAATTATAATAAATTAAAATGAATCAAGGAAGTGAATTTAAATTCTATCCATTTTGAATATAATAATAAACTATCTAGAGGGAGAATGAGAATAGTATCAATATAATTTATCCCAAGTGTAGTATATTTAATATAAAGTGTTTTTGTTTGAGATGGATATAAATACCATAAAATGATTTTAAAAATTTCTTAAGGAAAATATACTTTTATTTTTGAAAATAAATTTTTTAAAAATAAAAGTACGAAATATTGGATATTTTTTCATTGATAATAGTATTTGAAACAAATTAAGTTTGATTTTAAATATTTTATTAGTAATGATATATTTAAATTCTCTCATGTTATAAATATTAAAACAATTACACCAGTCATATTTTTAGTGAAATACAAACATGATTTTTTCTAAAAATAATATGATGATTACATTCAATTTTTTAAAAAATAAAAAATGTGTTAGAAATTCCATTGTAAATCATTTTTAAAATGTTTAAAAAAATTTTTTTTTAAACTTGGATTTGGAGTAAAAAAAAATTTTGACTAAAGAGAGAAATGATGTCATATTTTCCTTAAAAAATTTCTCAAATATTTTAAGTAAAAATGAGTGGAAAATGGTACTATTACATGTAAATATCATAAATATAAAAAGGATAAAAATATATGGGTTTATTAGATAGTGCTCACAAAATTTTCATCTACTAAAATTCAAGAATGAATAACCTATATGAGAATAAGATTAAAAAATAAACCCCAACAAAAATAACAAAATTTATGAGAGAATTATTAGATGAATCAATTATTTGTATATATTGTAAATAGACATAAAATAAATGGATTCTCAACATAATATAATTATAATTCAATATACACATAATATCAAAATATAAAATATGAAGAATATGTAATATAAATCAATTAAAAGAGATTGAGTAATTAAATTCTTTATTACTTGATAACTTTTTAATCAAAGGCACTTGGATGAAAAAAATTCAAATATAAACCTAAAATTCTATGAATTATTATGGAATCATGATATTTGTAGTGGCCCAACCCCAAAGATCCAAGACCCAGTGTATACTACCCATTACATAAAATGATTACAAGGAATCATATCTCAAAGGACCGGGAGTTTAGTAGTATTTGTAAACCAGAAACATACATTTCTCTTACATTACAAATTAATACACTAATTAGAACATAATTTCATTCTAAATAAATTCAAGGATAAAATTATTCCATCAAGTATATCCTTGTATATCTTTTATTGTACACTTCAGGGATACCAAATAATGGAAACATAATAAAGGTGATCTCAAATTCTCTATAAGGAAAAAATACAGAAAAAGAAATAATGAATCAGTTATAATAATCAAATAGAAAAGTAAATAAATAGATAAAAATTCAATTCAAATAATTAGGTAAGATTAAATAAATATAGAAAGGTAAAAAACTAAAACACATTCCATTTAATCAATGAACTAAAAATAAAATGTATGTATAGATATTTTGATGAAAGATATTAGCGATAAATAATAATAGAAATTAAATGAATTAAATTATAAAAAATTGGATACCATGTTTCCTAGTTAAATAGATACATTACCATTAATTACTTTCCAAAAATATTTTATAATATACTTGGAAAAACCCAGTTTGATTTGGCCAACTTTATCTCTACTATCAATAAATTCACAAGATTGTTTATAACATACTGGTTAAAAATGTGAAGGGTTTTTCTAATCTGATTTCATCCCATGAGATAATTGATATATCCAGGGGCTTTTATTAACCAGTCCTCAATCCATAAAAATTGACATAAATGGTCTGCAACCATTTTCTTACCTGTCAAAAATATTCCTCATATAAGGTAGAAAATAGGACGTATCAAATATTTGTATTGAAAATAGGATAAATATTTATGAATATTTTTCTAAATAATCCAATAACTATCACACATAACACCATATAGAAAATATTATAAGGACCATACAATAATCATATCTATAAAAAATGATATGTATAATTAGGAGCAATTCAATGTCAAATTATTATAGTAAAGTAAATATCTCAAGGGGACTAAAAGGGAAAGAATAAAGTTAATTTTAATACAAACCTTGGACAAATAAATCATAAAAAAATCATAGAAATATTAACAATGTTATATATACAATATATCCCAAGAAATATAAACATAAAGGATTGTTTTCTTTGATGAATAGAAATACTATAAAAAGTAAATTTAAAAACATCAATGATGAAAATATCATTTTGTTTTGATAAAATATTGGAAAACAATTGTCATTGAATATAAATTTTGAAAACATTTTAATGAAACCTTGTTTTTATACGAAAATGTATTCTCTGAATGAACAGATAAATGAATCCAAGGATTCTTAAAAAACATTCTAAAAACATTTTCAGTACCAAAGGGTAGGAACATAGAACAAAAATTGAAAAAGATCATCAATAACACGATTAGGGGAAAATTAAAGGGTTTATTGAAAAATGATAATATAATATAGTCAAATATAAAAAAAAATTAAATATATATAAAATTATTCTTGATGAAAATAATATTTAAACGTTAAAAGTGTCACATATCTTTTTCAAACATTTTAAATCATAAGACTCATGAAAGAATAACATTAAGAAAAATATTTAAATATTATTAAGGTAAAATAATTAATGATATAATATATTGACATGGGATTTAGATACACCAAATAAAACAAGTAAATGGTGAACATGTGAAATATATCACAAATGTCAAAATTGAGTTGAAATTCCTTATATTGAGTTTGATTTGTCTCATGTGTCTTTATATTATCGAATAAAAAACATAGGTTAATTATTTAATTAATTTTGAAATTTTTTCATTTTTATCATATCATTAATTTCAATTAATATAGTGTTTTATACAAATACATAAAAAATAATGTTTTTATCAGTTATTTTGAACAAATTCGGTTTATTTGTCAAAAAAAACATTGGTAGGTCAACTATGGTCAAACAGGTAATTATATAACTTATCCAGAATAATAATCATGACATAATACTCATATTTTTACATAAATTATAATTTTAAAAACAATAATTAAATTTGGTTGAGAAAAATAAATCAATGTTACCATCATAGAGAAGATAGGTTATACGTACCAATGAATAACATTCCCAAGATTCAATGATCATTATGGAAATAAGGAAAGTAACACCATATCATTATATAATGATAATTATATCACAAATACCATATTTTTTAGTCATATATATTTATATATATAAGTATTTTAATGTAAAAGTAATCACATCATGTGGATGAGGGGGTAGTTCTGACAAACACAACTGAGATTATCTCTTTTAGTGTGTGAAAGGATAATAATGAAAATGATATTTATAGATATATATTATATTTAGGGAAATTTAGTTGTTTAATTTATATCATATATATATATATTTTATATAGCATATTTTTAATTATAATCATCTTTTATAAATTATCTGTATCGTGCTATGGAATAACATCTCATTTCGGAGGTGGCAGTCCCCACTTCAACAAACAGTGTTATCGTATTTAAGGAAAACGGAATGTATAATGGTATGCATTATAGAAGACATAAAGATACATAAAAACATAATATTATCATATATAACATATATAAAGATATTTTTAATCAAAATTTCCATCCACGATAGGTGTTAAAGGAAACCGAACAATCATCATTTCTTGGGGTGGTAGTTCACCGTACAAACAAATAATATGTTTGTTCCTATTAAATGGAAATTTGTGTTTTATAGGTAAAAAATTATCATAAAAACCTTTTATTACACTGATGATAAATGTTTTTATATAATTATGTAATAAGAATAATTTAGGTGGTGGAGAAGGGAAATAAATCTAATGAGATTGAGCAAAGATATTACCTCTTAATCGAGTAAGTCCTTTTGGTTTTCACCAAAGGGAGTCCTTGTATCAATTTATAACAAATTTTTTGGATTATAGTTTGAGGGAGATATGTTAATGACATATTTAGGTAGATATTTCTTGAGCCAATGTGTCTTGATAGGTGTGAAAAAGTTAGAGTGGAGGATTCATTTTTATAGTGGAGGAGGAGTGACACTCGTCTAAATTTTGGTAATTTGAATTAAACCAACGTTTTACCATTGAATGTAGATCCAATAATAAAAAAATTCGATAAAATATATTATTGGGTTGAAATATGGAAATTGAATCCATCTTTGACAATTTTCTAGGTCATTTGGTCCTTAAGTATAAGGTTTAGTCTCTTATTATGCTTAATTTTACCTTAATGATTATTATTAATTTTAATTACATTCATTAATATTTTTCATCCAAAACTAAGTTGTAATTATTATAAATTATAAATTATTAAGATTAAAAATATTTAATCAACTTTTCAAATTCCCATCTCTTAAGTGGAAGAAAATAATTTAATTTTAATTCGATAGACGGGGTGACAATGTCAGTTTTTCAAGTAAAAACATCTAAAATTATTGTATGTTTTTATAGTCAATTACATAGTGAAATTTATTCCAATGAACTAAAATGGATTAATTGAAAATAAATTTTATCTAATTAAACTTTAAAACAAATTTAAAATAATATTTAACCATAAAAATAAATTATATGAAAAATTGGTTTTAACTAAAATTCAATATTTTTAACTATTGATTTAAAAAAAGAATCTTCACAGAAAAATAACAAAAATTAAACCTAACCTATTTTTTATTTTGGTATCTCAGATATGAAATTTATTTAAACATATATTATATATAAAAGTTCAATAAATTTATTAATACAGGTTCTCCATTATAATTTCATAATAGTTCCTTAATGAAAATATAGTATTTTAAGCGTAAAATTGAATTCATTCTTATCTTATGTCATTAATATATTTTTTGATAAATATAAAAAAAAAGTTTATTGAATATGATATATATATATATATTACATTAACATCACTCATTTATTTTAATTAATTAAATTTGTTAGATAAAATAGCTTTGTGAGCATAAAAATAGTTTTCTAGAAAATATTCCCATTATTTTCAATTAGATCTTATATCCATTTATAATTAATTTATAACTAATGAATTAATTTAACATATGTGTAGACCAACAATATTCATAAGTTTTTTAGTATTAATAATAATGTCTAATAAATATGTTATTATATTAAATACAATTACCTTAATAATATATTATTTTTTGTCAAAACACAATCTTGAGTATAATGTAAGCATTTGAAGAAACTTTTTATTGAGTGTGATTTATGGTAAATCAGTGTCACATTCATTGAAAACATTATTTAATTTATTTATAATAGTAAATATATTATTTTTAATTGGGATATTATATTCCATTACTCTGTTGGTTTCTCCTATCATAATCACTATCAAATAGAAGTTACTATTTTAGAATTTTCAAGGTGTTACATTCTCCCAGCCAAAAATATATTGCATCCTATAAATTTAAACATGATCATGGTGAAAGATTTTTTTCATATTTCTTATGTTAAAAATAAAAAATCTTGAGAAGGTTTCATAAAAAATTCTCTAGAAAATAAAAAATGATAATTAAAAATGTTACATGAACTAACATGTAACTATGTATTTATGTAGGAGAACATTAGTGACACATAGAGATACATAATTAGAGGAGAAGAATAAATATTAATAGAGAGTTATTGAGGTTATGAATCCCAAAAAAATTAAAGATCATTATGAATTTTAGGTCCTCAAATCCATCGTTCTGTGATGATTTAGAATGACACCTCTTTAACAGTAATTAAGTTATTACAAAAACATTTTGGATTAAAGATACCTTTTATAATGGTGAAAAATTATTTTTTCTACCTATTTATACATCCATCATATATTTATATAAACAGAATTCAAACGTTTATTTATGTTTTGATCAATTATCTAATTCGTTCAAAAATTAATTTTGATGCCTCTGACACTAAAATACATTTTTAAAGGATCTTAAAATCCAAAAAGATTGAAAAGTACAACTATTTGTCTCTAACTATTAACCAAAAATAATATATTATGGACATTAATATCTATCCATAATAAATAAAACTAACATATAGTCATTTGTATCTACTCATCAAAATTTTCAACTATAGACAATGACATATTAACAATTATATTGCGTAGGTTAGTGGTTGGAGTCAAACCCTTATCATCATTCGGTCATCTGTTCAAATCCTTCAGTCTTTCCGAATTCTATGGGTTGTCACCCAGCATGCATTTTTTCATTTTATAAAACCATGTTAACATAATTTCAAGACACGTCCCCCGGGGCTCATGCTGTGACTACCCCATGCCCGCCTTCTATAGGTCAGGGGCTGGAGTATATCACCAAAGGCGTAAATCCCTAAAAATTGGAAGACATTTCCTTTATAACCAGAAAATTCAAACAACAAAGTACAATATAGAAGAAAAAAACAAAGTAAAACTGCATAACAAAAGAGTGTTGAAATGTAAAAAGGCGCCAGAAATACAAGACCAACTATAAATTATACGAAAATGAATGTACAAGTACTAGAAAAAGGGAAAACAACTCCTGGATCATCCACAGAGAAATCCAACCAGAAGTGTAGGTATAGATAGACTCCACATCACACCATGTATGTCCGTCTCCTCTATGTTCTGTCACGCCGTGTGGTCCACCTATGGGTATCGTCCAGTCCTGGTAAACTCAGGCTCGGTTAGAGCTACCTATCGTCTGCATCCAACATAACGAGGTGCGGGCATAACCTGTGCATGGGTGAGTATAATGATACTTAATAGGGACCTCGATACCCTCAAGGTCTCACAAAATCCAAAAAGGATAAACCACAAGGAATGAAGTCAACAATTAACCACACATTGATATATTCCCTTACTTATACTTAAGTTATCATGTAATCTATCTCAATCATGAGGTAAACACAAAAGTTACTGAATCATCTCACACAGGTATAAAAATTTTGTAGATAGTTAGAGATGATTAGATGTAGCGACTAAATCATCTATTCAGTCGAACCCACGTAGGATCCTGGTATAGAAATCAGAGCTGTCGAACCCAAACAGGATCTAGGAATAGTAGTCAGAGCTGTATAACCCACATAGGATCCAAGAACAATAGTCAGAGCTGTCGAACCCACTAAGGATCTAGGAATAGTTGTTAGAACTGTTGAAACCACAAAGGATCCAGGAATAGTAGTCAGAACAGTCAAACCCAACAAGATCTTGGAATAGTAGTCATAGCTGTCGAACCCACACATGATCCAGGAACATTAGATAGAGCTGTTGAAACCACACATGATCTAGGAATAGTAGTAAGAGCTGTCGAACCCACACATGATCCATGAATAGTAGTCAGAGCTGTCGAACCCACACAGGATCCAGGAACAGTAGTCAGAGATATTGAACCCACACAGGATACAGGAATAGTAGTCAGAGAGCATGCAGCTATAGGGTTTCTGCACATGCATACTTGATTCCAGGAGGTTCCACTCCTCAATTCAAGTGTCGATACATAAACTTCCAAGAAGTACCATGAAGAAATATCCAATGTCATGGATCGTCATAGGGGTCTCATTACAACAGACGGTGTGTCAATCAGAAGTCTGGTCTGAGAGTTATTAGCCTTTTAGTCCTAGGGGCCCAGTTTGATTAATGCACGATCCAACCTGATTGTATCTCAACTATACCCCAAACATCAGGGGGATATACTCTATGGGACATTTATGCTCCAATAACACCATCGTCACTGACGATACGTCAAACGAACGTCCAATTCCAAGGATATGCCCAAAAAAACTAAATAGTCGCAGTGGGACGTGGTTCGGTCCGACCCGGTCGGACTGACCTGGACCAACCCGGATCGACATAGTATGGGTCGAGGCTGGTTTGGCCAGTGGCAGCACACAGGGCATGCAGAGCATGCCAAGGCCAGATACCGGTTCCGCTCGGGTTGGAGGGGCTAGCGCTATAACATCCCGCCTGTCACGACCCGACCTCGGGGTTCGTGCCGTGACCACCCCAAGCCCGCCTTCCATAGGCCAGGGGCTGGCAACTAGCACCAATGGCGTAAATCCCGATAACTGGGAAGGCATTGCCATTACAAAAGCAAACAAACACCACAGAGTAATCAAGCGTAAAAGTAAACACAAGCGAAGAAAAGTAAAAGGGCCGGAAATACAAGCCCAACTGTAAAGTACAACTCGAAAGGGAAAAACAGCAGCTGGAAGAACGAAGCGGCTCCTGGGTCGTCCTCCTCGATTCCTACCTGAAGGGTAGGTACAGATGGCTCAGATCCTGGATCGTCCACCACGGATCCTACCTGAAGGGTAGGTACAGATAGCTCCTCTACTCCTCGGGTCCCGTCGTCTACTCTGGGTACGTCCGCCCAGTGGTCCTCCTCCAGGTACCGACCTGCTCCGCAAGCCTCAACTGCGATCTGCGCTGTCCGTCGTCTGCAACCAACACAACGAAGTGCGGGCATAGCCCGTGCAGGGGTGATTATAAGCTACTCAGTAGGTACCCCGAGACCCTTAAGGTCTCACTAAATCCAACATGGATATCCACAAAGTAAAGACAGCAATCACGAAGTAACATCAGACTCTACTTAGGTATATGCCCATACATATACCTAAGTCATCAAGTAACCCATCCAATCACAAGGATACACAAAAATCATGAAATCAACGGATAACAATCACCCAGGTATATGCCCATACATATACCTATGTTATCAAGCGACCCATCTCAATCATGAGGAAACGCAAAGATTCATTGACTCAGCTCAAACCAGGATTTTCATTATCGAAACCGTAACTGCTGAAGAGCTCCGTCTCTGGAGTGTACAGTGGTCCTGTCACGACTCTGAGGTACTGCTCACTAACCTAAGACTGCTGAGGTACTCCTCCTGTCGAGTACCGCGGGTCTGTGGCCAACTACTGGGCGCTCTGTCCGCTGTGGGTCTGTCGCCAAATACCGGGCGCTCCCCCCAATAGCCTACAGAGGTACTCCTCCTGTCGAGTACCGCGGGTTTGCGGCCAACTACCGGGCGCTCCGTCCGCCGTAGGTCTGTCGCCAAATACCGGGCGCTCCGTCCACTGGGCTAGTCGACTCACTCCAAGTCGAGTCGGTCAAGCAGTCGTCAGGTCTCAGCCGGCTACACGGTCTCCGTACTCTGCACGCTCGTCTCCGGGAGGGTCCACTCCACGAGCTACTGGTCGATACTCCAAGTATCACAAGGTCCCATAAAGAAGTTTCACAAAAGTCCGCCTCGTCACAGGGGTCTCAACGCAACAGACGGCGCGTCAATCGGACGCCCGGTCTGTGAGTTATTAGCCTTTTCGTCCCGGGGGCCTGGTTGGTTTCGTGAGCAAACCAAACCTGGCCATATCTCAACTGTACCCCGAACTCTCATAGGGTAAGCACATAGGGACCGTTTCTCAACGTGATCACCAACGCCGCTGACGGTTCGTCGAACGGACGTCCTGGCTGAAAGATATCAGCTTTTCCGTTCCAGGGGCCCGATTAGATTTCGGGTACAATCCAATCCGGCCATACTCCGTCGGCATCCAAACCTCGAGCAGAGTAAGCCAAAAGTTCCGTCTCACTGAGAGGAATTCAACAAAGCTGACGGTACGTCATTCGGACGTCTGGAGCTCAAGATATGTGAATTTGACCGAAATGGTCCGAAGACGGGGGGGTCCGGGTCCGGGCCGACCCGGCCCGACCCCCCCTGGGTCGTCCCGAACCGGGTCCGACCCGGCTGGCCCGGCCCCGCCCGGCCAGGGCCGGTCCGGCTAGGCTCGGCCGAGCGGCCTGACAACCCCGCGGCACCCGCGGGGTGTCGCGCTGGACACCCGCGGGGTGCCGCCTGACAGCCCCGCGGCACCCGCGGGGTGTCGCGCTGGACACCCGCGGGGTGTCGCGCTGGACACCCGCGGGGTGCCGCCTGACAACCCCGCGGCACCCGCGGGGTGTCACGCTGGACACCCGCGGGGTGTCGCCAGACAACCCCGCGGCACCCGCGGGGTGCCCCCCTGGACACCCGCGGGGTGCCGCCGCCTCCGGCCGCCGGCGCCGCCGCGCCGGCGACCCGCGCCGCCGCCGGCTTCCGCGGGCCACCGGAGACGCTCCGGTGGTCCGATTTGCTTCCCGTCTGCGCCTACGGTCATCCCGGGACCCGACCTTCACTGCGGAGGCCTCAAAATTAACTTGCGGCCTCGTTTTTCATCGCCCGTCAATCTGCGCTCAAGAACAAAATAAAATTAATTTAATCTGCGGCCTCTTTGGCGCGGCGCGACGACGTCGCGTGCTTGATCGACTTCTCGGCGTGGCGCGAAGGCGTCTCGATCTTGTTCGATTTCGTTCCACAGCGCGGCGCGACGACGCCACTCAATAGTTGCCGTACGATTCCCGCGTGGTGCGACGGCACCACGCCATCTCGCTCCATCCGCAAGAAACAACAAGAATAAAGGAGGGGGGGTTCGGCCGTGTTGGTGCGGCCCGACCCCCCTCGCATTAGATTGATAACAATCGGCCTTTCTAGAACGATAATCCATCACAATCTTTTTAAAAATAAATAAAAATATTCGGAAACAAGGGCCGACAAAAAAAAGAACCTTCAAGATCGAAGGAAAGATCAACAACTTTAAAAAGGTTTAAAACCCCTACCTCAAGCGTTGTCGCTCGCGAGTTCGTCGCGGAAGAGGACGATCATCGCGGAAGAAACGTCGCCGGAGAAACATCGTTGATTCCGTTGTCGTCGAGGTGCGTCCGAAGGGACAACGTCGCTTGGAAAGGAACGATCGTCGAGGAAGAAAGGTCGCGGAAGAAGCGTCGTTGATTTCTGCAGTTTCGGCGTTCTTCGCCGGAGGCCGGCGTTCTTCGCATTTTTCGCCGAAGAGGAACGCTCTCCTCCAAATTCTCCCCACGCCACAAGCTTCCACCCAAAATAAAATAAGAGTAATCTTATTTTATTAACGCACAAGCAACGATAAAAAAAATAGAGACGAACAATTAATTCCACGAATTAATTTACCATAGAAACCGCCCAATTAATTGGACGAAAGAAACAGCCCAATTTAATGGTCTGTTAAGAAACTAAGAAACCGCGTCAGTTGACTTTCAGTTTCTTTGACGGGTTTTCGCGGGTGCGTTACTTAGCGGAAGAAACGGCAGGGCTCGTGCGGGCCCCACCCAAAAATATCCTATCAAGAGGATAGGATATTTCAGTTGCACCCTATCCGCTTCAACTAAGCTTATCTAGCTTAATGTGGCTTTCAAGTGGCTTCAAGTGAAATAAAAATAAAGTTGTCGTAACAACTTTATTTTATTTCTTAACCTTAAGTCCCAAAATTTAAAAAAACCACACCTGAGCAAACGCAACTCCGGAAGAGGCGTTTCTAGGCAAAACCCAGCGCTGCGATTTCATCAGTGCCCTCAGAATTCAATTCCGGGCACCGGTTCAAAAGTTAGAAAAACCCGCTCGTCCGTTCACTGAACGTACCCGAGCCAAACTTCGAAACATGATTCCAGGAACACCGGGCCTCGGAATCAGGTGCCGTCAGAAGCTGCGCTCTTGAAAAATTCCAAAGAAATTTAAGAAAAAAATTTCCTTGAAATTTACGGGTCTTTACATTACTCCCACCACAGGGCTTTACGTCCCCGTAAAGCTTCACCACAAACATAGGGAAACAAAGCGGTACTGAGCACGCATCGGGGCCTCCCGCTCCCATGTGCTCACCTGGAGGTTCCCGCGCTGCCAAAGAAAGTGCACTAGAGGAATCGACCATACTCCTAGGATCCGCTCCTGTCGATCCTCGATCTCCACAGGAACCTCCGTATAAGACACTCATCGCCACCGTCTAGCTCCTCATGGTCGATGATATACGAAGGGGTCGAGCACGTATCTCCTCAGTTGGGATACGTGGAAAACGTCGTGCACCTAGTGCAACTGAAGTGGTAGGGTCAAGCGGTAAACCTCCTCGCCTACCCTGTTAAAGACCAGAAGGTCCGTCGAACATCGGAAGTAACATGTCACCTCAGCTACAACTCCATAAACCTCGTCGAGGTGAGACCCGTATAAGAACGTGGTCTGCCACCCTCAAACTCCAGAGGCCTTTACTTCCTGATTAGAACTGAAACTCAAAACTCCTGCTGCCACGAAGGTAAGGTGGGTCGACCCAAGAATGATCGGCTACACCCTCATGTGCATGAGTTTATCTTGAGCTGCCCAGGGTTTCCTTTTCGCCGACCAAGGAAAACCTATCCCAACGTTGTAGATAAACCACAACCTTTTTTCCTAAAACAGTCAACCTGGGTATGATCTGTGAATTCGATCCATAACCAGACCAACGTCGCAAGGCCTCGACGCTGCCACCAAGAGATTCCAACCGAAACTCTCGCCTCGTGGTCAGATCACACTGTCGGCGTAAGTGTGATTATCGAGTCTCCTCCCAAAGGTATCTCCAGACGTGAGGGTCAAGTCAACGGCTTACCCGGAACCTCTAGGTCTGGGACAAGATTCGTGGAAGGAAAGAATGATTGGTACCTATGTCTAAAGATATGGCAGCTCATAGTAGACATAGCCCGTACCCCGAATCATTCTTAGAGCCCCTGGGTCACACTACTTGACCACATGCAGCTACTCTCCTTCCCAGCCCTCCTGCTCCCTGAGCCTGGCGGGGATTTCAAAGGCGGGTGGTTGTAACATGTTGAGATGTACACCACCACCTGCTGCTCTCAAGGCCCCACTTCCACGTCTGCTACTCCGCAGATTCATCTGTCCTTTAAGATTCCCCATCTTTAAACATTTAACACGCTCGAGTCTCTAAGACTGGATTCGGTTCCCTGCTTCTTGCATTGTGCAGTCTTCATCCGCTCCTGGATGATCTGCACCTTCTTTGCCTGCGATCTGAAAGAGCTGCTAAAATTTCTCCTTTGTCGAAAAGAGAAACTCGGTCTCATCCCCTGGATGAACCACGCCCATTGCCTAATACAATCAATCCTGAAATAAATTTCGCATTCATTACATGGACGACGTCGTAAGGCCTCGACGTAACTACTGAGAGATCCAACTGTCACTCTCGCCTCCAAGGGTCGAGTCACACTGTCGGCATCAGTGTGAGGTCACTGGGTCTCCTCCAGTAGAAATCTAGAAAGTGAGGGTCAAGTCAACAGTTTTTTTTTTAACCGGGACCACTCAGTATTAACCAAACAAAGGACAGGGAAGTGAACATCAAAGAGATAAGTGTCTTCTTTATTATTGCAGCTCATAATACAAAGACACGAATACAACAACATAAAGGAACTAGAAGTACAAGGGACGCATCCACTAGTTCCGCTCCCGCCCACTGCTCGGCTGTTGCTCAAGCGCTCAACGCTGCCTCTGCCTCAGTGGCTCCTCCAAAACCTGCGCATCATCTGTACGAGGCGTCGGACATTCACGTGCCAGGTGACCCTTTCCGCCGCAAGAGTAACACAGTCTGCTTCTGGCACGCCTAGCTCTGGCCCCACCTCGGCTGCCCCGCACCACCGGTCGTAAAACCCGAGACCGTCTAACTGCTGGTCTGGTCTTTCTGGGCCTCTGCATTATCTGTCTACGGCCCACAGATGACTCGGCTTCTGATCGAGAAGCACGCGACAAAGGCAGCAGCTCCCGAACACGCTCGGGGTGTAGAGCTACTGGAACATACTCCAACCTGAAGGAGGTCTCGAATTCTTCCCAAGAGAAGGCCATCCCACGGCAAAACTGGAACATGTGGCTCCACCACCTGCCTGCTGCTTCCTAAAGAAGGCTAGCCGCAAAGATCGCCATAAAGTCTGCTGGCGTCCCCACTAGCCTGAAGACTCCCACCACAGCCTCCAGCCAAACCTCAGCCGCCTGCGGGTCCGTCTCTCCCTGGAACCTGGGTGGCCTCTGGCGCTGGAACTCGTGCAGCGCTCTCAAGTAGCGTGCATCGCCTACCGCTGGGGCTGGTGGAATCGGTGGCCCAACGTATGGTAGTACCGCTGGTGCCTCTGCTGGTGCCTCGACTGCAAGAGGGCCCTGAACCGAAGCCTCGTCGGTCGGCAGGCTGTCAGTACGCACATCCCTATGGGCTAAAGCTGGTCGTCCGAGAAAAGGCATCATGAAAGAAACATCCTAACACGGTCAAACGATTAAACCTGGTGAGCTGACCTGGTTTGAGCTGACATTTTTAAACTTTGGAAACACACACGCAATCAGTGTTTTCGTGCACAAAGTCGGAATTCAGTTGTCAGGGTCCTGGTGTATGGATACGTCGGCCGCCCGCACCAACACTGGACTCCCTGAACTGAAAACCATACTCGGCACTCTTAACACTATTCCTTCACAGAAAAGGAAACATCAGAGTCTACGGTAGAACCGACCACCTCTGATACCAATCTGTCACGACCCGACCTCGGGGCCCGTGCTGTGACCACCCCAAGCCCGCCTTCCATAGGCCAGGGGCTGGCGACTAGCACCAATGGCGTAAATCCCGATAACTGGGAAGGCATTGCCATTACAAAAGCAAACAAACACCACAGAGTAAGCAAGCGGAAAAGTAAACACAAGCGAAGAAAAGTAAAAGGGCCGGAAATACAATCCCAACTGTAAAGTACAACTCGAAAGGGAAAAACAGCAGCTGGAAGAATGAAGCGGCTCCTGGGTCGTCCTCCTCGATTCCTACCTGAAGGGTAGGTACAGATGGCTCAGCTCCTGGATCGTCCACCACGGATCCTACCTGAAGGGTAGGTACAGATAGCTCCTCTACTCCTCGGGTCCCGTCGTCTACTCCGGGTACGTCCGCCCAGTGGTCCTCCTCCGGGTACCGACCTGCTCCGCAAGCCTCAACTGCGATCTGCGCTGTCCGTCGTCTGCAACCAACACAACGAAGTGCGGGCATAGCCCGTGCAGGGGTGAGTATAAGCTACTCAGTAGGGACCCCGAGACCCTTAAGGTCTCACTAAATCCAACATGGATATCCACAAAGTAAAGACAGCAATCACGAAGTAACATCAGACTCTACTTAGGTATATGCCCATACATATACCTAAGTCATCAAGTATACCATCCAATCACAAGGATACACAAAAATCATGAAATCAACGGATAACCATCACCCAATTATGCCCATACATATACCTAAGTTATCAAGCGACCCATCTCAATCATGAGGAAACGCAAAGATTCATTGACTCAGCTCAAACCAGGATTTTCATTATCGAAACTGTAACTGCTGAAGAGCTCCGTCTCTGGAGTGTACAGTGGTCCTGTCACGACTCCGAGGTACTGCTCACTAACCTAAGACTGCTGAGGTACTCCTCCTGTCGAGTACCGCGGGTCTGCGGCCAACTACCGGGCGCTCCGTCCGCTGTGGGTCTGTCGCCAAATACCGGGCGCTCCCCCCAATAGCCTATAGAGGTACTCCTCCTATCGAGTACCGCGGGTTTGCGGCCAACTACCGGGCGCTCCGTCCGCCGTAGGTCTGTCGCCAAATACCGGGCGCTCCGTCCACTGGGCTAGTCGACTCACTCCAAGTCGAGTCGGTCAAGCAGTCGTCAGGTCTCAGCCGGCTACACGGTCTCCGTACTCTGCACGCTCGTCTCCGGGAGGGTCCGCTCCACGAGCTACTGGTCGATACTCCAAGTATCACAAGGTCCCGCAAAGAAGTGTCACAAAATTCCGCCTTGTCACAGGGGTCTCAACGCAACAGACGGCGCGTCAATCGGACGCCCGGTCTGTGAGTTATTAGCCTTTTCGTCCCGGGGGCCTGGTTGGTTTCGTGAGCAAACCAAACCCGGCCATATCTCAACTGTACCCCGAACTCTCATAGGGTAAGCACATAAGGACCGTTTCTCAACGTGATCACCAACGCCGCTGACGGTTCGTCGAACGGACATCCTGGCTGAAAGATATCAGCTTTTCCGTTCAAGGGGCCCGGTTGGATTTCGGGTACAATCCACTCTGGCCATACTCCGTCGGCATCCAAACCTCGAGCAGAGTAAGCCAAAAGTTCCGTCTCACTGAGAGGAATTCAACAAAGCTGACGGTACGTCATTCGGACGTCCGGAGCTCAAGATATGTGAATTTGACCGAAATGGTCCGAAAACGGGGGGGGTCCGGGTCCGGGCCGACCCGGCCCGACCCCCCCTGGGTCGGCCCGAACCGGGTCCGACCCGGCTGGCCCGGCCCCGCCCGGCCAGGGCCGGTCCGGCTCGGCTCGGCCGAGCGGCCTGACAACCCCGCGGCACCCGCGGGGTGTCGCGCTGGACACCCGCGGGGTGCCGCCTGACAGCCCCGCGGCACCCGCGGGGTGTCGCGCTGGACACCCGCGGGGTGGCGCCTGACAACCCCGCGGCACCCGCGGGGTGTCGCGCTGGACACCCGCGGGGTGCCGCCTGACAACCCCGCGGCACCCGCGGGGTGTCGCGCTGGACACCCGCGGGGTGCCGCCTGACAACCCCGCGGCACCCGCGGGGTGTCGCGCTGGACACCCGCGGGGTGCCACTTGACAACCCCGCGGCACCCGCGGGGTGTCGCCAGACAACCCCGCGGCACCCGCGGGGTGCCCCCCTGGACACCCGCGGGGTGTCGCCAGACAACCCCGCGGCACCCGCTGGGTGCCACCCTGGACACCCGCGGGGTGCCGCCGCCTCCGGCCGCCAGCGCCGGCGACCCGCGCCGCCGCCGGCTTCCGCGGGCCACCGGAGACGCTCCGGTGGTCCGATTTGCTTCCCATCTGCGCCTACGGTCATCCCGAGACCCGACCTTCACTGCGGAGGCCTCAAAATTAACTTGCGGCCTCGTTTGTCATCGCCCGTCAATCTGCGCTCAAGAACAAAATAAAATTAATTTAATCTGCGGCCTCTTTGGCGCGGCGCGACGACGTCGCGTGCTTGATCGACTTCTCGGCGTGGCGCGAAGGCGTCTCGATCTTGTTTGATTTCGTTCCACAGCGCGGCGCGACGGCGCCGCTCAATAGTTGCCGTACGATTCCCGCGTGGTGCGACGGCACCACGCCATCTCGCTCCATCCGCAAGAAACAACAAGAATAAAGGAGGGGGGGGTTCGGCCGTGTTGGTGTGGCCCGACCCCCCTCGCATTAGATTGATAACAATCGGCCTTTCTAGAACGATAATCCATCACAATCTTTTTAAAAATAAATAAAAAGATTCGGAAACAAGGGACGAAAAAAAAAGAACCTTCAAGATCGAAGGAAAGATCAACAACTTTAAAAAGGTTTAAAACCCCTACCTCAAGCGTTGTCGCTCGCGAGTTCGTCGCGGAAGAGGACGATCGTCGCGGAAGAAACGTCGCCGGAGAAACGTCGTTGATTCCGTTGTCGTCGAGGTGCGTCCGAAGGGAGAACGTCGCTTGGAAAGGAACGATCGTCGCGGAAGAAACGTCGCGGAAGAAGCGTCGTTGATTTCCGCGGTTTCGGCGTTCTTCGCCGGAGGCCGGCGTTCTTCGCGTTCTTCGCCGAAGAGGAACACTCTCCTCCAAATTCTCCCCACGCCACAAGCTTCCACCCAAAATAAAATAAGAGTAATCTTATTTTATTAACGCACAAGCAACGATAAAAAAAAAGAAACGAACAATTAATTCCAAGAATTAATTTACCAAAGAAACCGCCCAATTAATTGGACGAAAGAAACAGCCCAATTTAATGGTCTGTTAAGAAACTAAGAAACCGCGTCAGTTGACTTTCAGTTTCATTGACGGGTTTTCGCGGGTGCGTTACTTAGCGGAAGAAACGGCGGGGCTCGTGCGGGCCCCACCCACAAATATCCTATCAAGAGGATAGGATATTTCAGTTGCACCCTATCCGCTTCAACTAAGCTTAACCAGCTTAATGTGGCTTTCAAGTGGCTTCAAGTGAAATAAAAATAAAGTTGTCGTAACAACTTTATTTTATTTCTTAACCTTAAGTCCCAAAATTTAAAAAAACCACACCTGAGCAAACGCAACTCCGGAAGAGGCGTTTCTAAGAAAAACCCGGCGTTGCGATTTCATCAGTGCCCTCAGAATTCGATTCCGGGCACCGGTTCAAAAGTTAGAAAAACCCGCTCGTCCGTTCACTGAACGTACCCGAGCCAAACTTCGAAACATGATTCCAGGCACACCGGGCCTCGGAATCAGGTGCCGTCAGAAGATGCGCTCTTGAAAAATTCCAAAGAAATTTAAGAAAAAAATTTCCTTGAAATTTACGGGTCTTTACACCACCTTTTTATTACATAACATTTCATTACATTTTATAAATAGAGGATCTTTAAAGTCTAGTGTCTTGGAAATCAGGAACATAAAACATGAGAACAACATAAAATATTCTTCTAAACCACTTGTAAGGATTTTTCATTGTTCATCCAATGTTCATTATTCCATCTCATAACTTGGGAGCATACATCAAAGAAAAGGGTCAGCAGAAGGCCTTGTAAGGGAAACAAGAGAAACATTTTACATGTGAACTTGAGATACATCAACAAATTCATGATACACAACATTAAGGCATGAGAAAAGGATCATGAGTCATATCATAATAAAAATAACATGTTTCATAACATGAAGATGTGGCTAAAACATTTAACTTAGACAACCATTTTCGTATCACCATGTTCCATCCCCAAGGTGTCATTAAAAAAATTACCAAGGTTATTCACCAAGGTATCGTTAAAATGGTCATCTCTAGAGATTAAGGCTTTACCCAATGCATTGAAGCGCTATCAGGGAGAACCCTTAATTTGTATTTACTATCATGTGATCCACATATATCATAATCACTCATTTCATAAATAGTCCATATAGCATAAAAGAAATGGGTTTCATTTCATAGTCATAACATTTTAAAAACTGCTTTAATGATAAGATCTTTATGTCACTTTAAACCCACGTTAAAAGAAAGCAGGTCTTATGTATGTAAATACCAGATTTTAAAATAGAAAATTTAGATATAATTCTGAATACCCCTATAGAATAAATATTTTTGAGTATTCGCTTAGTAAAATAAAATAATTTGAGAAAAAGAGAGAGGCATTTTGAGTTGAAAAGTTTGCAACATAACGACTATGTTACAGGGTTTTAGAAAATATTGAAAAGATTGGGGAAATGGGTCACCCACTCATAAATAATCCAAAAAATATTAGAGGGACAAAACAAGAAGGATATAATAACATGGTAATGAAATTTTAAAGACATACCATATGAAATGAAAAACATGGAAGGAAGACAAAAATAAGATTTCTCTTATGTAAATTCCACAGCCTAATGGCGTCACTTAAAAAATCAAAAATGAATTAATGAGATCAAATAGGGTCTCTCATCATAAGAACATAAAATAAATGTATGATGGATATAGATATCATACCCCAAAAAAATAAAAAAGAACATAAATGACTTGGCATGAAAATAGAACTTGAAAATGAGAAGGGTGAAAGAATCTCTTACAAAAATTCGACAGCCTAACAGCAGCACTTAGACATTCGTAAAATGAATTGATGAGAGGAAGAGGGGTTCTCACATCATATGAACACGAAAAGGTCAGTATGATTAATATAAAAGAACATCACCAACATAAGAACATATATCTTAAAATAAATGACATAAAGGAGAATAAATGTAAAGAAAGAGAGAGGTAGGATCCCTTACCTTGAAGAGTAACTTCAATAGCCTGGATGTCGGGACCTTGGGAGGACTCATTGGGAGGTAAAGAGACTGGAACATTGTTGGGGAGGAATTGGTAATGAAATGAATGAGATAAAGTATTTGTATTTATAGGAGAAGTGAGGGGACAAAGCATTAGTTTCCAAGGGACACCTCATCAGTTGTATTAGAAAAACCATGGGATTTCCCATGGGATTTCCCATGTTATTGGCCACGTAGGAAACCTAATAACTTATAATACTATTCATAAGTCTTCCAGAATTAGTGAATAAATAATACATCCTTAATGATGTCATTAAACACCCGAAACTCAAAAACTGTATTTTTACTATTCCCCGAAAATTCAACTTTCTCTGAAAAAATCCAAAATTTTACCTTAACCAAATATAGATGCTCTGATTTCTAAAATGAACTAAATTTTATAAAAAATGATTTTCTTAATATTTTTAATTTAATTTTTAAATAAAAACAATACACGATGATAATTCAACTATTTCAAAAAAATCCCAAAAATTCACCTTAACCAAATATCAATGCTCTGATTTAAAAAATGAACTCCATTTTATGAAAATAATTTTCTAAATATTTTTAATTTAATTTTTAATTAAAAAACACTATTCACCTGAATGAACTAATACTTAACCAATAATTTCTGAATTAGTTATTTACATATTTTATTGAATCACATTACTAAATCAAGGTGCCTAAATTATATTAATACTTTCTTTAAGTGATATTAGTAATCCATTTGGACACATTACTAATCCTAAGTGAAATATCACTATTCATAAATTACTTTTTATCAAAAATTATGTTGATCTTATTAGAATCTAAATTTCATACTGAACAAAACAGTAGAACACTTTTTTTGGAAAATCATTACACATTTTTAATTATTTACGGTTTACATAATATTTTTAAAATAATCATTTTCTAAAATTCATCAATAATATGCATACTATATTTATCCAGAAATTTGAAAATTCATAAACTTCATCATAAGAAGAAACCACAATTTTTAATTAAATCAAAGTATTACCCAAGGGAGTTTCGGTCTTGTTATATAACCCCTTATAACACTAGAATAGGACCAAAGAGGAAGGTGTGCTACTGCGATATACTCTTGGGGCTGCTCGACCAACATTTCCCGAGTAGTGATTTCTATTAGCTTGAACTTTTTGTGAAGGCGATTTTGTTCTAGCTTCACACGATGACGTTCATCTTGGGTTTGGTCCAGAGCAAATCCAAAAGATGCTACCTCATTCCCGAGTTCTGTTAGATGGAATTTGATCAGCCCGATACTACTGGAAGGGGCCATCGAATCTTCTTTGTATATTAATCAAGATCACTTTTATTTACAGAAAATAATCATAACATTAAGTTTCCAATGGTATAATTTTAATTATACTCATTTTTTAAAATGAAATAGTTTTTTTGAATATAAACAAAATAACACACAAAGTTATGAAACAAAATTTATTCAAAATTTTTGGTCGTTACAATCGTCCCCCTTTAAGAAATTGCATTCTCACAATTTTAAAATTGGGCTTGGAAATTTCGTTGAATGTCCCACATCAGAAAAGAGTTAGTAAAATTATTACATTAAAATAAAGAAAGTGAAGTACAATGGTCACCCAAGTTAACCCATACTATTATTTCATGTAGGAAAACATGGATGTGGAAGAGAGAACAATGGGTCAAGTTCTGATGGAGAGTGATTGAAAAGATGATTAGGAGAAAATTAACCACAAGAAGATCACAAACATAAGATGTTTTAAATTGTCCTTGATTACCCTGTAGGAAATGTAAACCAATAATGTTTTTGTTTTATTTTCCTTTTCATTATTTTAAATAATTCATTTACTACATAGACTAAAATCATAAAGAAATATATTTACCTTCAACTAGAGTCTCATCCCTTAATAAGTTTCCACCAAGACTAATCTTTTCTCCAAACAAAGAGCATTAAAAAAGTCATGGTCTCAAAAAATGCACAAGAATCATCTTCTAGAGAATCACATATTCCAAAAAAGAATAACTATATTTTTTCCTTGTCTTTAGTCATCAACTAAGACTAAAAAGTTTTGTACGAGATCATATAATCCCCAAAAAGGATAATCCTTTATAAAAATAAATGACTATTAATCTCCAAAATTCAACAAAAGTACCCAAATTTCTAGAAAGACTATTCAATACACAACCATCCTTAAAATTTTTCAGAATAATTCAAACTATGATTGGAACCCAAAACTCAGAAGGATTTAATCACATATTCTTCCCCAAAAAAACTTAACATTTATCTCCAAATATCATCGATTAATATTAAAGTATCACACTGAAGTGTAATTAACCTATTCATATATTCTCTATGCAAGGTTCATCATTTTCCAGAAATAACCTAAATCACCACTTTTCCACAATTAATACATGAATTATTATAAAAAAAATCCAGTCATTCATCCTCTATTTAAATCCTGTAGTATCACAGGAATATAGAACTCCAAAAGAGAAAACATCGTCTAAAATAACCTTTATTACTTAATCACCAAATCATTTTCCTTCACAAAGGATAAGCATTTTACATAAGTTTCCAAAATCAACATATTTGTGATCCATAAAAATAGAAGGTGCATTATTTCGAACGGAATAACAACAAACTCATAATGCCCATATCTTGATCGAAAGGCAGTTTTCAGAATATCATCATTCTTCATCCTCAATTGAAGATAACCAGAATGAAGATAAATCTTAGAGAAGAATTGAGTCCCGTGAAGTTGGTCAAATAAGTCATCATTTCTTAGAAGAGAGTATTTTTTTCTTCATTGTGATCCCATTCAGTTCTCTATAATCAATGCATAGCTGCATCAATCCATCCTTCTTATTCACAAAGTGAACTGGTTCTCCCCAAGGAGTCACACTTGGTCGGATAAACCCATTCTACAAAAGATCTCAGAGTTGTTTCTTTAATTCATATACCTCCACATTTTCCATCCTATAGGGGGTCTTTGACATCAGATGGGATCTAGGTATGAGTTCAATAGAGAACTCTAACTCTCTTTCTGGGGATGTTCTAGGTAACTCCTCAGGAAATACGTCAACTTATTCCTTGACGATTGGATAATTTTCTAATAGAATAAATCTTTCGTGAGAAAATTATTTCATTTACAAATCTTCTAACTAAAAATGATTTAATGTCTTAAAACTTTATTCTTATTCAATTACATTTTTATATAATTCCATCATAATGATTGATAGAAATCTTGTGATTAACCAATCATATTCCTTAGGAGTGTCGTAACCATGAGTGTAGTAAGGACCATTTTCATGTACTAGTTCCCATTTGATTCTAGAACAATGTGGTGTTTTTGGGTTTTACCCCTATGTACATCTGTTCCAGAGCCACCTCTACTAACTCGTTTCCAAAAAGGGATGTATTTTCTTGATAAAACATTTACTCAATACTCACCAAAATACTAGTAAGATTTCATATATTTAAACTTTTAAATAGTGTTATTCATAAATTTTTCATATCATTATTTCCATAAATAACAACACTATACTTTGATACAAACTATAACATCCCACCATTTTATTATATAACATTTCATTACATTTTACAAACAAAGGATCTTTAAAGTCTAGTGTCTTGGAAATATGGAATATAAGACCTGAGAACAACATAAAAAATTCTTCTAAAACACTCGTAAGGATTCTTCATTGTTCATACTAAGTTCATTACAACATCTCATAACCGAGGATCATACATCAAAGAAAAGGGTGAGTAGAAGTCCCAGTAAGGAAAACAAGAGAAACATTTTACATGTGAACTTGAGATACATCAGCAAAGTCATGATAAATAACTCTAAGTCATGAGAAAGAGATCATGAGGCATATCATAATAAAAATAACATTTTTCATAACTTGAATATGTTGCTACAACATTTAACATAGACAATAATTTCTATATCACCATGTTCCATCCCCAAGGTGTCATTAAAAAGTTTACCAAGGTTATTCACCAAGGTATCGTTGAAATGGTCATCTCTAAAGATTAAGTCTTTACCAAATACATTGGAGCGATATAAAAGTGCACCCTTAATTTTTCTTTATTTTAATATGAGACCCATATATCATAATCAATAATATCATAAATAACTCATTTTGTATAAAATAAATGGTTTTCATTTCATATTCATGACATTTTAAAAACAGCTTTATAGATGAGATCTTTATGTCACTATAAACCCACAGAAAAGGAAAGCGGGTCTCATGTATGTAAATCCAAGAATTTAAAATATAAAATTTTAATATATATGTGAATAAAACTATAGAATAATTTTTTTTGAGTATTCACTTAGTAAAATAATATAATTTGAAAAAAAGAGAGAGACATTTTTAGACGAAAATTCTGCAGCATAACGGTTATGTTACAGGGTTATAGGAAATATTTAAAAGAGATGGGTCATGGGTCCCCCACTGATAAATGATCCATAAAACACTAGAGGGAAAAAAGTAATGGATATAAGAACATGGTAATAAAATTTGAACAACATAAAATATTAAATGAAAAACATTGAAGGAAGACAAAAATAGGATTTCTCTTATGAAAATTTGGCAGCCTAACGATGTCACTTAAACAATAAAAAAATGAATTGATGAGATCAAATTGGGTCTCTCATCATATGAAAATAAATTAACAGTACTATGGATATAGAGATCATTCCAAACATAATAAAAAGGAACTTGAACGATGTGACATGAAAATACAACTTGAAAATGAGAAGGGTGAAAGAATCGCTTACAAAAAAATCAACAGCCTAATGGCTCCACTTAAACATTAATATAATGAATTGATGAGAGAAAGAGGGGGTCAATCATAATATGAAAATGAAATTCTCAGCAGTATGAATATAAAATAATATCACCAACATAAAAACATGGAGCTTAAAAAATGACATAAAGGAGAATAAATGAAAAGAAAGGGAGAGGAAGGATCCCTTACCTTGAAGAGTATCGTCAAAAGATTGAATGTAAGGACTTTAGGATGCATGAGGTCACCATGGAAGGACTCCATGGGATATAAAGAGACCAAAACATCATTGGGGAGGATTTGGTTATGAAATTAATGAGGGAAAGGCTTGGTATTTATAGAAGAAGTGAGGGGACAAAGCATTAATTGCCAAGGGACACCTCATCGGTGGTATTGGAAAAACCATGGGCTTTCCCATGGTATTTTCTCATTTTATTGGCCAATTAGGACACCTCATAACTTATCCAACTCTTCATAAGTCGATCAGTATTATTTAATAAATAATACATCCTTAATGATGTCATTAAACAGCCTAAACTCAAAAACTGTATTTTCACTATTCACCAAAAATTCAACTTTCTGAGAAAAAATCCAATATTTCACCTCAAACAAATATAGATGCTGTGATTTATAAAATGAACTCCATTTCATGAAAATAACTTCATAAATAATTTTAATTTAATTTTTAAATAAAAAACTATTCACTGAAAATTCAACTGTTTCAGAAAAATCCCAAAAATTCACCATAACCAAATATCGATGCTCTAATTTCAAAAATGAACTCCATTTCCTGGAAATAATTTACTAAATATTTTTAATATAATTTTTAAATAAAAACACTATTCACACAAAAAAACTAATACTTAACCAATAATTTCTGAAATAGTTATTTACCTATTTTATTGAATCACATTACTTAATCAAGGTGCCTAAATTATATTAATAATTTATTTAACTGAGATTACTAATCCATTTGGTCACATTACTAATCCTAAGTGTAAAATCACTATTCATAAATTACTATTCATCAAAAAGTTTGTTGATCTTATTAGACTCTAAATTTCATACTAAACACAACTGTTGAAGTCTTTTTTTTGAAAATCATTACACATTTTTAATTATTTATGGTTTACATAATATTGTTAAAAATTCTTTTTTTTTAAATTCATCAATAATATGCATACTATATTTATCCGAACATTTCGAAATTCAAAAACTTCATCATTAGAAGGAATTGTAATATTTATTTATTCAAAGGATTACCCAAGGTAGTTCCGGTCTTGTAACATAACACCTTATAACACCAGCATAGGACCTAAGAGTTAGGTGTGCTAGGGTGATAGAATCTTGGGGCAGCTCGGACAACATTTCCCGAGTAGTGATTTCTATCAGCTTGAACTTCATGCGAATGCGATTTCGTTCTAGATTCACACGATGAAGATCGTTTTGGGTTTGGTCTGGGGAAAACCCCAAAGGTGCTACCTCCTTCCAAAGTTCCGTCAGATGGGCTTATATCAGCCAGAGACTACTGGATGGGGCCATCAAATATTCTTTCTATATTAATCAATATCACTTGTATTTATAGAAAACAATTTCAACATTTAGATTCCAAAGATCTTATTTAAATTATAATCATTTTATTAAATGAAATAGTTTTGTTAGGTATGAAATAAAATAATGCACAAAGTTAAGAAAAAAAATTTATTCAATATTTCTTGTCGTTACAGGAGTGGTTCGACCAGTGTACCGCGAGGAAGGCCGCTGGCCGGCGCAGTTCAGGCTGGGCGCATGGGAGGCTGGTGGCGGCCGGGAGCCGGGTTGCCGGCGGACAGCTGGGAGCTAGAAGGCAAAAGTGTCGTGAGGGGTGGGCTTGTTGCAGAGACCATAGGTAGCACGATCATTTCTTGTCGTCTTCATCACCTCGTCATTTGGTCACCATGTCGAAGAACATCACAAGAGAGATCAATGGAGGGAGTTAGGCCATGTTAGTTTGGCCCGCACCCTCTACATTTAGGGTGATAGCAATCGGTCCATCAAAAAAGGAGAACGATGAACTTCAAATTCTATTGCCTCTACAACTATTATTTTCTAATTCACAAAATAAAATCAATGAAAAAATTAACATGAAAATAATCCCTCTGCCTTTGTTCAATATTTGTTAATGTTGACATGGGGAAGAAGACAAATCGTTGGGAAAATACGGACGTCAGTGTAGTCGGCGTTTTCCTTGATCATCGGTTTGTGTGTCGGCTTGTCATAGTCATAGATGTCCTACATCATAGTAGGATCCGAGGAAGGAAGTCGAAGTCGCTCCTCATTGGAATTATTCATTGTAAAAATGCATTCTTCATGGAAGAAGTGTAATCCTCCAAGTTTTGGGTGTCACGTCACTTTAGCAGCACTTCATCGCTTGGTGAAGCCATCCTAAAACCTCCTCCCAAGCTTCCAATATATAGGATAGGGAGGTACGTAGGTAAAAATCATTGGAATTTATGAGATTTCATTTATTAGGAACCTTCTTAAATTCCAACGATGTAGTTATTTAAATTTAAATGGAGGAAGGTAATTAAATTATGCTGGTGCAATTTAAGAGGTGTTTTGGTTATAATAATTGGGAGGATACCAAGAGTCACCCTCCCAAATTTAATAGGGACTTGAAAGGTTTATTCTAATTAATGGGTGGATTCAAGGAGGTTTAGAAACCCGAGATGACCCCACCACCATAACCTCTCATGGATGATTATGGTTCGTGTGGTCCCCACCACCATAGCCTCTCATGGGAGGTTATGATTTGGTGGTCACCACTTACAACATCCATGTGGAGGTTTAGCTCTGATGGACCCCACCTAAAATATCCACATGGATGCTCAAAATAAAATAAAATAAAATAAATTTTATTTTATTTTATTAATTCCATGAAAAACCCAAAAACTATATTTCACCCTCGAACAACTATCGTTGAGGTGAATGTATCCTTAAGCGAATATCGGTGCTGCGAGTTCAACGGTGCCCTCAGATTTTAATTCCGAGCACCGGTTCAAACATACAAAATGCCTCTCGTCTGTTTACTGAACTTACGCGACAAAAGGTTCGTAAAATAATTACCAGTCACCCTCGACCTATGACGGTTGAGGTTAGGCTCTTCCTAGGAGAAACACACCCCAAAGAACCCAACGGTACTCTCGTGTTTTCAATCCAAGTAACTGTTTAGATGTTATGCATTTTACAATAAAATAATTGTCACTTAATTATTTCATTTGCGGCCAAAAACTAACTTTCTCTGGTGGACCGCATCAGCCAAAGTTAGTATCTTATTAAAGAAAGAATACCCTTAGGAGTTCATTGGCCATCTTGGATTTTTAATCCATGTTACCATTTCTGAGTTATAAGCATTTGAAAAATAAAGTAATTTATTTAATTATTTTATTTACGATTATGCCATTTTTGGGTTTTCTCATAGGAGGCCCACACCTTCTAATCTTAAGTCGCTCCTAGTGTAAACCTGCCATCCTGAATGTACCAGTTCCCTTGGATTTTTGATCCGATTTAATATTTAAGAGTTATTCATATTTTTTAGGAAAACTGCATACACCTGTTACCTTCAGCTTAACAAAACTTCGATGGACCATTCTGGGCACTCTGAGCATCGGAATCATGTGCCGTCAGATTTCGTGGACTCTTAAAATTATCATTTATTTAAAAAAATTACATGGAAATTTCGGGTCTTTACATTCTCCCCATCTCAGGGCTCTACGTCCCTGTAAGCCACAACTCATAACTAAGGGAAAAAGTATGGGTACTGAGTTCACATTTGAGCCTCCTACTCCCATGTGCACTCCGGGAGGTTCTCATGTTGCCAGAAAACGTGCACCAGAGGAATCGACCACCCTCCAAGGACCTGCTCCTGTCGATCCTCAATCTCTACAGGGACATCCGTAAAAGTCACCTCATCGCCGACGTCAAGCTCTCCATGGTCGATGATGTAAGAAGGGTCATGCACGTATCTCCTCAACTGGGAAACGTGGAAGATGTCGTGCACCCGATGCAACTGAGGTGGAAGAGAAAAGTGGTATTCCACCTCACTAACTCTGTTCATGAGCTAATGGAAAATATATATCAGTGCAACACTATCCTAGAAAAATTTATTTTTTATCTGTATAGGAGCTGTGTGTACCTAGTTTTTTAATTTTTTGGACCCTAACTTTAGTATATAACCTTCATCAATGTTTAGTTTATAGAGTCTATGAGATCTATAGGACCAATATGTTTTTGATAGGTCCAATCAATATAAGTAGTGTTTTTGTTTCTATGTTTAATAATTATCGTAGAGTCATAAAACCTAATAGTGTTGTGTGTTATTCTATTGAATGCCTATGGTTACACCATGTCGTCTAGAAGTAATGAATATTACATTATATACATATTGTAGGACCTATGAATATCTAGTTAATGGGACTGATATCATGTGGTTTTGTGATCCATGTGGAATAAATCCTCTAGCTTGTTCCAAATTAGTGGAATATTTTCCTCCGGTTTTAGGAAAGAACCTAAGGTTAGTTGTATTACATTTTTGTTTAGCCCATTTATTTTATTATTGTTTTTATTTTATACTATATAAGTTGTTTTAAACTAAATATTATTAATTTTTAACTAGGCTATAGAAATTTTGTTTTTATTCACATAGATATGATTAAATATTATAAGATAACCATTGTGGGTGTCCTATAAAGGTTTATTTATCTCCCCACATACTTGAATACTGGTGTGTATAAATATGGTACAATTTTTTTTCAGTTAGATAACATATTACTCAATGGATGAGGTTGATTCCAATTTTTAATTTATGAAACATCATTTCTCATGTATATTCATTGGGTGAAGTTGGTGTAGTTATTCAATTGATGATACCAAGAATGTTATTTGTCTGGGAGTTTTTAGAGGAACATAATTTATTTATTTTTAGTTTTATTTATATTGTATATGTGATCAGCCTAGTGGGGGATCATTTTCTGTATGTTTTATCATGATTTGAGAAATTATATCTATATGTTGGATTTAATTTTGTTATTAAATGATTCTATATAAATCAATTATATTGTATAATCTAATGGTTATATATTTTTATAGTTTGATTTCTTTTTTTTGTTATTTCACTATCACTATAGGGTATAGTCTCCCCACTCAATCTTTAGTCCATAAAATCTAGTTGGTATCCACTTACATATGGGAATATTTTCTTCAGACCATATGGAAATCCATATTGGGTGACCTGTCATGTTAAATATGGTCTATTTTTTACAAAATGGTATGAGAGGTGTCTAGTATAACGATTTAGGGTGTTGGAATAATGGTGGTCTAGAAATGTGTAGGTCTTTGCGATGAATATCAGGATGATGTTTCGTGAAATCATTTTAATATAGAAATTAAATTTTTTGTGTAATGGAATTCTGATTTTTGGTTTCTATTTTTTTTAGTTTCTTTATTCCACTAGTGTAATGAACTTTTGTTGGTGGATTTATGGATTTATTTGTATATGGATCTTAGCCTATGAGGAATAATTATGTTTTCATGCATCATTGTAGGCATGGTGGATTCAGATAACATAATCTAATTTGTGTGTGATTTCACTGATGATATAGGATTTGTTTTTTAAAGTGTTTAAAAAAACCTATATAATATTTTTACATATAGCTACTTTTTTGAAATTTTACTCAACTGAACCACATGTTTATATTTACTTGTAATGACATGCAATTTGAATCTGGTTGTTATATTTTCTATGGTAATGGATATATAGTCCATTCATAAAGGGATTCACTGAGATACGTGTGGGATAGTGTGGTCTCTGAGTTCCCATTTCTAGATCGATGAGGAAAAGGATGCATGAGATATTGTTTATATTATGTTCAATATTCAAAAAGGATTGGTTTTATCATAAAAACTGTAGATTGAGTTATTGGGATGGATTATTAATTTTTATTTTTGATATATCATGTCATATGAAGGGGAATTCTAGGCCCAATCACAAGTGGATTGTGTGTGAATGGTTGAACTTGTTTTTGGTGGTTCTCAAAGGGGAATTCTATAAATAATAGGTATTTGTGTTTAGAGGTCCTTTTCCTGCTAGTTATTAGGATTATTGGTTACTGTGATGTGTATCACTAGAATTTATCCTAGTCTTAATGTTTTCTTGAAAGGGTAGTATTGGTTTGATACATGGCCCAATTAATTTTTTGTTATAATTTGGGTAACATTGTGAGATAATGGTTGGATACTCATGTCATTAAATTTATCTTTGAGTATAGTGTGTTATTGTTGTTTATAATTATATGATAATGATTCCTCAATTTTGAAGAGGAGTTTTGAGGGTGTACATTCATGTGGAAAAATCCATACGTGAGGATAATAGTCAACTATTTTAGGATTGTTAGCCTAGTGTCTTTGGTAATGGATCATGTGATTGAGAGTTCCTATGATGAATTTATAGAGAATCAATCTTCCATGAAGATTAGAGTAGTTGTTTTTTTTATTTTAATAAATCCTTAATCTATAAATGAATGAGAACATGTGTTTTATATAGTAATGGATGGTCCATTTGTGGGTCCCTTGATAGTTGTTACTATCTTGGGTAAAACCAAGTGGTGGATAAATGGTGTCCCTTGGAGGTTGGTTCTTGAGGGGTGGTGTAAAGAAATACATATATTGGTTATCTCTCCATAGGACATTGGATGTTGCAGTCATCATTTAAATCGTTTTTAGCATGTTGGACATCATTACTAGTGGGATAGGGACTAGCAGTTGTTGATATTTATGAATTGGTGCCCTAGTGGTAGTGAGTTAGCACCATCCATTTATTGGGTTTGGTGATCATAAATGTGTGGTATGTGGATGTTGGTATTGGATATAGGGAGATGATAAGGATAATGATGTGTTAAGAGGTAATAGATTGGCCATGGGTGGATGTCTCTGATGTTATGACGGATGTCGAAATTGTGATACCTGTTGGTGGATGGTCATGATACCATCATTTTTGTTTGTTCATGGAGTGGGATTATTGTGGATAGTTGACCACCAAGGAATATTTTATGAGAGAATATTTCTGGCTGTTTTATTTCAATTTCCCACATTGTTATATGTTATGAAAATCAGGAGATGCTAAATGTTTTGGTTCATGATGGTTTTGAGAGAATTTTTTTTTAATTTCTCCAATGAGATGATGTCAACATTTTTTTCAACCACTCCATTTTTATTTAAATTAAATTTTAACCCAAAAAAATTATTTTTTTAAATACGGTCCATTAAATTATTTGAATAATATTCAATATTCAATTAATAATTTTATATTCGTTCATAGTGCAATGGTATTATATTTTCAATGGATCATTATAATGACATTATGAGTCCATAATTAATTTAAAATGGTGTATTTTTATTGGATGAGGCTTAATACCTTCATGTACAACATTATTGGGACTGAGAAAAAAAATTTATTCTTCCATTTTCACTATTTTAATTTTTTATTTTTCCCATTTTTAATTTCTCAATGCTAACATTTTATACTATGTATGTTGATCCCCCCATGTAGAAGTTACATAATTGAGGGAGTAGATTGAGTTTAAGAGGGATTAATAGAATGTGATCATGGAATCATATTAGATTACAAATCAATATGGTCTCGGTATATATCTAACTATGAAGCTTATGTCTTTTACTACCAATGGTAGGCCCTAATATAAATTTATGTAATATATCCACATAATGTTCATTATTTTTAAATTTCTATGATATATATATTTTTTCATGGATTACATGATTGGCCTTATTATATGGTATAAAGTGAGACAAGTATATAGGGGGAAATGAGTTTTTCAGTGTAGTCACATAGGTTTTATCTTTAAAAAAATCATATACTTTTTAGTTTAGCAACAAAAAAATGGTGTTCTTAATTTTTGGTTACAAAAGTAATAATGCTTTAAATAAAATGTCTATTTTGGACACACCATGTGTGATAATTCAAGGTGTGTCTTGGGGTATGACAAGACACCCAGTGTTGAGTGCACATGGCTATATGAGCCACACTACCAGTTACCATATGGAGTGTGTATAAAAACACTATTTCTTGTACCTTGATAGTCACTAATTGGGGAATAATGAAAGTATCCCTTGTAAAATTTACACCATGTGGCATTTTTGTATGAAATTTTATTTGAGAAGTACATGTATGGTTGACCAGTTGTACATGGACTTGGTTGTTGTTCGGGGTTACATGTAGTGAAATTTACACACATACACTTTTAAAGAATTTCTCTTATTCCCTCACCCAAAATTTACAATTGGATCAATGTGTTGTCCAATTGATGTGTTTTCCATATAGATTGAGATAATGATATCCATTCATTGTTTAGAGGGTTTATACAAGGTATTTTACATTTGTGTATATTTTTGTTGTATTATTTATTTTGATGGATGTATTAGAAACCTCATGTGGGTTGGGTTAAGATTTGTGATGCCCTAGTGAGGGTTGTAATATTTTTATAGACATAGATTTAATATTAAAAGGAAATACATTTAAGGTTCTTTTATAAGGTTCCTGAAAAAATGGAATATTTATGTCTTGGATGTTTTCTTACTATCCCAATTGCATGATGTTTTGATCTTATATTCAAGGATTATACTGGTCAGAGGATTTGGGCTATCTTGATGTCTTTGAGTGTTGGGTATGAATAGGAGACATCATGTTGATATTGAGAGGGTTCTAAGGGAATTATCTTTTGGATACCCTTATGGGTGATATAATACATAAGGAACAATATTATGTCATGGGGGCCATCTTAGTTTTCATAGGATAGTATTTTCCAAAATTTTTTCTTATAAAGAAGAGAATATATAGGGTATCACACTATTTTGGTGGCCATGTGGAACCCTAAGAATTCTATTAGATGACCAGTGGGGTTTTGGATGCCCCTATGAGTGTGTTGTTGATTGAGAATCATAGGGTAACTATCGAGGGATGTTTGGATAAATTTTTGATATTATACATGTCACATTCATTGAATGTTACAATGGAAACCCTTTTATGGTGTCTTGTTTATTAATTCTCGGTGACAATTTGGGAGAGATTATGCTCATAGTTTGGTTGGGTGCTATATCTCCATTAATATTTTAGGTATTGGGCAAGGCACATGGATTGATATAGAGGTTATCTAGTTCACCAAGAGAACCAAATGTTTTGGTTGACCCAACAAGGAGATGGTACTTTCTCAACATTGGTAAACAATGGTGTCCATTTATAACCCAAATAGTTTTGGTGAGATCATGTAGTTGATATTCTAGGGATTTGGGGGATGTGGGAGCCTCAATAATTTCTGTTATGAGATGTTTAATGTTTTTTATTATACAATTTGGAGGATGGGTTCCAAATTTTATTTACAAATGATTTTTGGAAAATATAAGTTTGTTGAGGTAGTTTTTTTCTCATGAATGTTGTTTTAGTATAACATTGGTATGTCATTGGATTGGTTATTTTATAGAGGATGATATCATTCTTTACTCTATTACCATTATAATGTGTTATATATATTCATAGGGAGCTAGTGTAAAATCATTAGGGGAATATACCGCTCCTATGATTCAAGACATTTATCTTACTAGGGGTTTTTTAATCCTTTATACTTGATGTTTTGAGGACCTAAATTTTGATATTACCCTTTCCATGAGAAATATATTTATTAATCAAGTGAGTTATATAAGACTATAATGTTATATAAAATTTATCTAAATGTTATTAGAGTTTATGTTTCCATTTAATTTTTCTTTCATCGGAGTCACAGATCTTAGAATATTTTTCTTTTGCAGTCTTTTATATCTATTGGTATTCCTTGGTTTATTGAATTCATGCATATATATATTTTTATATGTATTGGTTACCTATTATATATCTAGAATATGGGAGTGGTGTCATTTTTATCATTAATATACATGAATTAAATCGTATATTGTGGGCCAATGAAGGGGTATATTTTCAATGAGTGTTAGTGTAAAACTCAGTATTTTTTTAGTTGTTTTCTATTATTTATCCTCCTTTTATTTTATTCAATATTTTTATTTAAATTTTTTTAGAAACTTATTCCAGTTGTTGTTAAATATCAACTTGTATGTACACATCATTTTTTCATACACATGGAATATATTATAGTTTCACTCTACTGGGTTTCGCGCAAGGATTTATTTCACATCCCCTATATGAGAACCTTGATGGTAAAATGTATCATATATATTATTTAGGATTGGAGAATATATTGAATAGTGTGTGGGCATAATTCCTGGAATTGATTTATAAAGGGGAGTCTCTCATGTGGAGACTTTAAATTAATCTAGTTCATTTCATCCATTATGGAGATATGGTATTTGGTAGCCAAATTAGGTTAAATACCCTGAAAGGTGGGGTGAATCAAGGAATGATAGATTAAAACAACTTCCCCATTTATATCATGTTTCATCATTAAACAATGTTCTCTTGTATCTAATTCACATAGAAGCATATTAATAGAAATGAAGTCATAAATGTGACAAAAAAATTTACTTGGTTCACCCTCACTAGGTTATGCCAATGGAGTATACAAAGACATTCTGTCGATGTACTAAATCCACAAAGTCTCACTATGAAATTACAAGATTCTCAATAAGTCACATATATTCCCAAGCTTATTGCCTTTACAATATTTATTGTCTACTCACTACATTCCAAGGCGTCACTCTTATTTATCTTTCTATAGATCACTATCGGTGGAAAGGATTACTATCTACTTCTCCCATAACTCACTGCTTTGGGAATGGATCCACACACAGTATATTTTCTTGTCTGTCCTATCATCTTTATAAAATCATACATCTTCAAATTTATATAGATTCTCTTTTCATGTTCCTTTTTCTCCCATAGATGAAATACACTTTTCAGCATACTTTTAGTCAGTAGAAATTAATTTCACGGACTTTTTAATCCCCATCTCAAACAACCATCTTCCTCCATGAACTGTGATGCACTGGATAAAATAAATGCTTCGTGGACCACATCTTACATGGGATACCATCATGAAATACTTATGTGTACCACCTCTACGTACTGCATCCATGTTTTATTTCGTTGTACCACCTCTGCATACTGCCTCTGTGTACAGCTTTTGTGAACCACTCAAGCTTATGTTGAATTCCTTTTTTCCATTAACTCTTATTTTGCAGAGCACTTATTCTATGTATACATTGTCTTCATTAGAATACCAACGTTATAAATGTAACACCTATCCTCTATATACCACCTCAACTTATGTTTAATACTTCTACTTTTGTGGAGTCCTCTTGAACTACTTCACCCTCCACATAATTCTCCCTTGTGAACCACTTTTTGACTTCACCAAATCCCCAAAGAAATGATGTTTTCTTATAAAAATAACTCAATGTAATGATGGGATTATTACTCCTTATATAGGTAATTAGATCTGAAAATTTCTCTAATTCATTTTATATAAACATTCGATGTCATACAACCATCACTATGTATTTCTTCTCCCAAGAACCATTTTCCCTATGCAGTATACGTACCACTACTCTTCCATCATGACATATAATCTCTCCTACAAAAAACCCTTCATGGATCCATAAATCACCAACTCACTTCCTCGAATGATGAACCATTCCGCATACCACAATCCTTATGTGTAAACTTCTCCACCCCATGAACCAAAAACAACGTCAAAACGGGTTTCCTTATGCAGTCTACAAACCATGAATCAAGTTCCACATAATGTTAAAATGTGGAATCCTTCAATTTTATAATTTCTTCTTCCATTCATCATAAAAACTTTTTTGGTCTATGATAATTCCTTTAAAGTCCACAAATATTCAATCCTACACATAAATCCATAATTTTCCAAAAATATAACTCTCTTTTTTTGAGGTCCAACATTTTGGAAAACTCTGGAAAACTACTCCACCATAAAAATACACATTATCAAACACCAAACATACTCATTCAAGATTATATGGCTTTTTCTATAAACAATATCACACCGAAAATAGCAGGATGATTCCTGGAGTTTTTTTTTCAAAATTGCGTGTGATATGGCTCAAAGTTAGATATGGACCCGATGAATTTATTTTTAGTTATATATTTTTTTTTCAAGTCCTTTCCCAAGTGGGAGGACTATTTTTAAAGTTTTAACATGAAACGAGTCAATATAAATTTATATTTTATTCCATTTTTTATGGAATAATTATATTACATTTCTTTACATCATGATTAATATAGTTATAGATTTATACGATATTTGTCACATTCCACTATTATTACACTCTGACCAATGATTATAGTTTCCCCATTGTATATTTACACTATTTTCTCTAATTAGAATCCTATAAAATATTTGGAGGAGTTCTTGTGGCCATGCGGGGAGCCAGATTAAGTGACATTTTGGTTCACCTATTCCAATTCATTATAATTCAAAATTAAATCCCAACATACATACATATATGGTTTTATTTTTCTAAATTATATTAACATATTAAAAATGATCATTAGAGATTTTAAAATTATGATTGGGGCTTATTTATTTTATATAGTGTATTATGCCCCATCTCTTATCCATTATAATCTTCCATCTTCTATGACAGTTTCTATGATAATACATAATGTAATAATGTTTCATTTGATCTTGCAGAATGTTTTATGTAAATCTAGAAATCTATATTTGCAATTTTAAGATTTATTTACCTATTTCTTACTAGATATTTAATGTGATCCATCTATGGATTAGGATATGACTCTATAAGAGTATGGTATAATTATCGCGATATCAAGGGTCTTTTTCTCAAAGTAATAAAAGAGTATCCTAGACAAATTATTACAATATGAATCATGTGGACTAATAAGGGAGTTTGTTTCACCTAAATTATTTAGTATTTTTTATTTATTTGTGTGAAATAAGTTGATTAAATTATGGAATAAATTTTCTAATGTATGTGTTATTTTTTTTAGGTGGATATATGGGGTGATGTGCACAACTTTATATATATATTTAAACCATCATAGAATATCTATTTTTTATTTAATTATTTTACAGTATATATTTTTTAAAAAATTTAAACAATAAATAAATTAAATATATATTTTAATGATTTAGTTAGAATATTGGTTGATATAGTTAAGTCCTTTTGTTAATGGTATGTGGCTAAAACAATTTATAAGTGGTTAGGATAGGGAAGAAAATTTTACTCAAAAGTGGGTAACTCTATGAATAAGGTTGGTGGTCCCTTAAAAATGTCCTTATGTATATATTTTTTTCAAGTGGAATGTCACATAAAATCTTACCATTTTTGTGTAATCGAACTATAATTTAGAAATATATACTTCCCCTTTATCATTAATGGGGAAATAAAAAGTTTAATGGGACCTCTGGGACCCTCAAAACCATATTTGTGCTGCCACTACAAAATATCATGGTATTGGTGATAAATACATGTTATAAAGTACACATACCTTATAAGGGTCTATACTATGTGAATTATTATAGTGTCCCATAGAAAAGGATCCATTCAACCATCCTTATAGAGAAGAATATTTGACTAGGAATGAGTGAATTGGGTATGTATTGATATAACCATGTGATATCTAATAGCCTTTGGGATGACTAATTATAGAGTGGGGTCAGTGTTCCTCCCCCACTAGAATTTTTGAACATGGTTGGTTATTCCCTAGGTAATGATTTCTGTATTATATTCCAAATATGATAAAATTAGGATACTAGAAAAGTGATATTGGAATTTTCCCATCTCTCTAGAGTGATATTGGTATGTATTTTCATATGAGGTTGATCAGTACAAGACTTGATCATGGTGATGGTACGAGAATCTATTCTCACTACGTTTTGTACCTATATTTGATCATGAGAAAGAAGAATCCAGGTACGGTGTATGGGAAATGATGTGACTTAGGGGACCATTTTTCGTTCCCTTGACATCTGTTGTCCTCTAAGAGGGGTAATGTAGTGACGCTAGCATTGTGGTAACATTGTATAGATCTTGTCGGGGTGATATATATTTTAATTAAGAGGTAGAAAATGGTTTTTTGTGATGATTTCAATAATATTTCCAACCCACTATATTATAGTATTATATTTTATGAGTAATATATTATCCCATGATAATAATTTCATGTTATATTACAACATAGATATTATCCCTACATATAATATTAAATTAATATTATTGGGTGGATGATGCAACCCCAATTGTAATTACATGGGGTACGTTTGTGTGGTTATAGACCAACAATTATTGTGATGTGGTATAATTTGATGATTTATTTTCCCCAATTCTTATTAAGATTTAATACTGGGTGGATATTGACCCACGATGTTTTATGAGATATAATCATTTTGATGATGGCATGAGATGTTTATTTAAGATATTAAAAGGTGGATATTTCCCCATTGATTATTATTATATTATATTACTAAGTGAATGATTCCCTCAATAGATATATGATCTATTTTTATGTTTTTATTATTTTCCTCTGTTGAGATAATATCATGCATGAACTCTTCCCCTACTACTAAATATAATATTTTTGTTCATCAAATGTATCCTTCCTATTATATATAACATTATAAGAATCATTTGGCACTATATGATGTAGGTATAGTCCACCTAGGGTTTCACAACAAAAAATTTAGATCAAAGAGAATTATTTATTACACACCCGTATTTATTAAGTAATCTATGTGGGGAAAATAAAATTTTCATAAACTACTTATTGGTTATGTTATAAAAAATATCAGTGGTGGATTTCTAAGCATTACTGACACCCATATTGTATTTCCATTCCTCTGTGGTTCCCATGTATACCTAATCTTCATAGGAATTGGTAGGGAAGATTAACAATATTTTATTATCATGATAGATAACTTAGATGGTGGATGGGATGTGATTAGGATTATGGTTAATAGAAAATCCTCTTATATAATATTTTTTATTCTGTTTCTTTTATATACGTGGCCAGACTTCTAGGTGACTAGTTGCGATGTATAATAATATAGTGAATTACATTAGTTATAAAATGACTCTAGTTAATTGATTACGGGTAATATGAATATTATTTTTTATTATAGATGGTTATTTTTACAATAAGGTTTCTATAATATGATGTTATTTTCTACCCATGATAACAACTTAGAACCTCCTTGCTCATTTAAATGCTATTTCATTTAGGGAGGTGTGTTTGATGTCAAATGACACCCCTTACCAAGACATTATTGATTAATCTAGTGCTAAAAGGGTATTACATAGTTTTATTAGGGAATACATTTATAATTAATCTATTTGATGTATCATAGATAAATAATAGGGGATACAAAAAATTATGTGATTGAACATGGACTAGTACATCATGAACACTTTCACTATTGGTGGTTCTATGATTCTAGGTATATTGGATTATTATCATTAATTTTCACTATTTTGATTGACATATTTATTCAAGTATGATTTTTTTATTTGATATTTATATTATGGTTTGAGCTTTTGGCCTATTGTAAAGTGGAAAGTTTACATGAATTGTTTTTAAAAAATTGTATTTACATAACATTCATGTGATTTTATATGATTGGTAACACTGATGATTGATGGTTCAATTATTTAATATGTCGAAAAAATTGATATGTTGTTTTATTTTCAAAAAATTTGGTTGAATTACACAACACATGGAACTATTTATTTTCACTCATGAAAGGTCATCGTAATCTTATAGAGGGTTTAATATTGTCAATGATTATATAGTTCATCTATTTATGGAATGCAAAAAAATCCCTAGTAGGTCAATATGGGCACCAGATTATTTTATATGGATTCTCGATAAAGGAAAACAGGTTCAGTTAATAAAATATTCAATAATAACCTAAATGGTATTTTACTATAGAGTATTGTAGTATAATTCTATATAATAGAAAAATATAAATATATTTTTCTTTATATTAATAACTATAGGGGATGTTATATGCACATATATGACATATCATGCCTCTAGGGGGTAGTCTGGTATTTATATTCCTAATTAGGTCAGGTTCCCTGAAGTTGGAAGTTGATGTAGAATATGATTTCTAATGGGTATATATTTATATATATGAGATCATTGTCATGAGTGTATTTGAATATGGCTTGATATATAATAATTGTTATAGGAATAATGGTTTTCACATTTGAGTGGTGGACAATGTGAGGAATGATTTATGGGATAAGTGGGAGTGTCTAGTACCATCGAGATAAGGATCCAGATATTGGTGATCCAGGTGATATTGTTGAGATCTAGGGAGTTTTACTACATCAATTGAGTTTATTGTGGTATATGAGGGAAACTCGAGAGATATGGTATCACATGATTAAATTTCCTAAAAATTAAAAGCATGGGTATATGCCTTTCATTGATGATGATTCATGAGAGTTTCTATCAGATAAGTGATATGGTCATGTGAGGTGACATGTGGTGTCATATAACAAACCCCATTGATTTTTAGTTCTATTGGAATAACAGATTTTTTTCAATAGAAGTATTAGTGGTATTCATAGACCTGGTTGCTTTGTGAATCATTCCCAATGAGATGTGGATTTTGATATAAATGTATGTTGTGGAATTGGTATATAAGGGTGAAGGAATTTTGGTTCAGTGATACAAAAAGTTTGGTAGGTAATCAAATAGGTTGCCTTGGCATTGATTGATATGCCTTAATCTTGATAGATGGAAATGATAATGTGAGATTCTTTCAGCTAGATGATATTAACATATTTTTGAGAATTGTATTTGGCTTAGGAACATTAACATAGGATTGATGGGATATGAATTTAGCTAGTCTAATTTGGATGATATGGTAGGTTAAAACTATGTTTTACATATTATTGGGTATGAATTATTTTAGTAATGATGGTTAATGTTCCCCATTATAGATAAAGACTTATTTTTTGGAATATGGTGTGTGTGATTGGTTTCTTATTTTAGTTTCACATGAAATGGATTATGGTGTATGTGATTCAAAGATAGTTGGTATTGACATGGTTTCCTATGATTTTTATGTGAATGATTTTTCTCACATTGTAGTGATAGGAAATATCAAATTAGGATTAGAGTACCAAGGTATCGCCAATATGAATTTTCATTGTGACATTACTTAATAACATTATATGAGTAATGCTCAAGAGGAGTGACTTGCATGAGATATTGAAAATATTCAGTAATGAACGTGAGGAGTTGTGTAAAGATGTTTCTATCGTTGGTATAATAGCATAGATTATTTATTCTTGTGGCTCTTACATTGAGAATTTTTTGGTAAATTTCGTGACTGTTTTGTTATTAGAGCCAACAAGGAAGTGGTTTCAATCTTGATGTAGTTCTTGGATATTAACATCTATGTTATTTATAGTTAATTAAATATACCCATATAGTAGTATTATTTGGTTGAAACTAGTGTTGGTCATTACATTCAGTGACTGATACCCTCTAGATGTGATATTTATGCTAGTTAATATGATCTGTAGTGTAATTTGATAAAATAGGATTGTTTAATGATGTAGACTATAGAATATTAGTGGTTATTGGTATTATTCTCCCATGTTATGGATGGAATGTTATTTTTCCTTAGATGTGGTCTCAAGTGTGAGACACTATTTTCTAATGTGAATAAGTTGGTGAAACTAGGGTGTGATGTATATCAAGTTATTAACTATTTTAAACCTATAATGTCAATTTATTAGTGTTTAATTTGTGAAATGAAAATATACATATTCCAATGAATATGGAGAATCATTGTAAATTGGATGAAATATTCATCATTGTGATGAATAGTCCAATGTGTTTTCCTATATAATAGTCAGTTTGGGTATGATATTGTCATGACCATAAATTGAAGGAAATAAGAGATTTGGAAAATAAATAATGTATTAGTGACCTGGATGGTCTACAAGGTAAGAACATAAGACACATAAGGGATGATAATTGTTATGGTGTTGAGGTTTCAAAGAGATTTATCCTTAGGAAATCCAGGTAAATTTTCATTTATGAGTTTATTTCCATATAAGGGGTGATGTTTTAAGAATAGGTCTTTAAATCAGGTGTCCAAGATTTATAACACATTAGAATGGTTTTTTAGATGATTTTGGATTCCTAGTGTAGTTTGTGTGGCCTATGAAAAAAAATTAATGTCCCAACCTATGAAATACTATAAGCTCAAGCATGTTTCCTAACACAACAAGTCTACCGACGAGTAGTGTGGGTCTAGGGTGCCCATGTAGGGCGACTATACCCCCATATAATATTTTCAAATAAAATTAAAAAATATACAACACCATACTTAAAATAAATAAGAGTACATGGAGTTGAGAAACATATCATCGTAGAATAAATTCAATTTAAAAAAATTGGTCGTAGAGACACACAATCCTGAAAAATAATCAGCAACTAATTACACAATAGAAAGATCAAATAAATAAGGAAATAAAAGAATAATAATCCATATAGGGTATACTCCCATTCTTAATCATAACCTCACTCAGTCTGCATGTCCCGACCAAGCTATACCAATATATAATCCTAAATTTGGGGTTTTCCAAACCTAAACCTATGATTAATGAAATCTACCTATGCACCAAAGGTCCATGGGCATAAGAGCTAGCTCTGGGTATAATTTAGTAGGGAACCACTAACCATTCCACCTATATAACTAGTAAATAAATCAAGTATAGATATGATATAATTAACTTAATTAATAAATATAGTGAATAAGTGTAAAAAATAATCCTTATTTACCCTATGGTTTTGATATGACAGTTATAAATAAAAATAAATCGTTTATCTATTGATTATTTTCCTGTTAGGACACCATTAAATAGTATAAACAAATACCACATCCAACAATAATATTGAAGAATGCATAAACTGCCGATTCATGGAATTATTTAATGTAATAAATATTTATTATCCATAATCACCAAATACATGGGGCATGCATCAGACATGAAATACATTATAAGAGACATAGTTTTTTCCAATAAGGTAATACTATGTTATAAATTAGCATTATTCTTCATAAATTATCACCAAAAAAGTTATATATGGAAATTTATATTTAGTTAGTTTCATCACTGATCCTGAATAGGTCATCATATGTGGTCTAGTAGTCATGAAGGAAAATCCCAATCATTATGAAATAATCCCAAGAGATCCATAATTATTAGGTGTCATCACAAATCCATTGGAGGTAATTATATGAATGAAAGTCATCATCAAGCATCATCATTGATACATTGGAAGTAATAGTTGGTTATCTAATTATATTAAAAATAATGTTGATCCGAATGAGGAAATACTAGGCAATACATAATCATTATGAATCATAATTGATCTTGAGGAGTTAATATTAGGTGATCTAGACATGACGAATCATCATTATCGATCTTAAGTAGGTAATTCTAGGATATCCAGTTGTATCAGGAATAATGTAGATACCAATGAGGTAATATTGGGTTATTAGTCATAAAGATCCATTTCTGATCCCAAGGAGGTAATCATGAAAAATTAATAAATATCATATGTATAATACAGTTCCTAGGTATCCATATTATATATATACATATATTATAAATCATAGAGGTTGTGTGTCCCTCCAATGATATATAATGATATTCATCTCAAAATGGTAGACCATACCCAAACATATCTCAAATAACTAAGGCCATCCTCTCAAAAGTACAATGTCAAATTAATACCACTCACTTCCCATATTCAACTTCTTACGGGTTATTGTGTCATTGGGACACCCATCTGGGACCCCTATATCTCATCCTAACTCAAACACCCTATATGGGTTCCTTATTCCAATATTAATCTCTCGAGTGTTAACCTCTCAACAAGAAGGAATAACGTTCCTTGGCCTGATCAAGATCATCAAATGGTATCAAAAACATTATAAGGAAATCTACAATGGAATCATAATAGAATACTTACACAAATCTGATCACAATATATAGGTCTCACAGCGACAGTCATTAGACATTAACGATCCATAAATATCTATAGGTTCTACCCACCTAGGTAACCATCATATCAATGGGGCGGAACACTCATCCCATGTTTGTACAATCTATCTCTAAGACTCTATGGAATCATTGAGTTAACACATGGATTAATCAAGACTATCGATCCTATTTCATCTCTATAATCTTTTTTAAGGTAACTAAGGGAAACCATCACTAGGAAAACCACACCTTCTATATTTTATTGTATTTTATTCATTTCATTCATTCCCTTTTTAGGTCTACATGTCATATGCAACTTATTTATAATGCATACATACATAATCCAAAGATGAGGTATTATGCCTATGGATAAGGGTCCATCAGGACCCCTGCCACATTGTTTAGTACAAAATTATAATTTTAAAGAGAAAAATAATTTTATAATAATTTTCCCCATATTATTGATAACTCACACATAACATGCCAAATATATATATATATATATATATATATTAAACAACATAAATGTTTTCTCAAGGACCACCTATATGAATTACAGTTCCATTTCACTTAATTACAGGTATAACCATCATTGCCACGAATTATCTATGACCATATGACCATTTCCAATGAACTGAAGGCCCTATCTAAAATCAAGAAATATAATAAATGGTTAGAAAAACAATAATAAATAATTAAAATAATTTTTAACAATATATAAAAACATTACAATTTAATTTATTTAAGCGTAACATATTAAAATGTATTGACCATCATACTTTTACCAAAACATGGATCAATATGGTGTAGTTCACTTCAAAAATGCATTGGGTCCTATTAAATAAAAAAACCAATTTATATGCCCATTAACAAAAGTATTAAATTTATAATAAACCTATAAAAAATTACTTGATTATGTAATTTATTTTAAACATCTTATAATGGAATACATATATCATTCTATAATGTCCTATAGTTAAGGAAAGACAAACCCAAGGATGTGGGATGATTTCAACAATTATAATTTTTAGAAAATCGTATCTGAAATCAAAAAGAAATGTCTGAATATGAAGAGAATGAAGAGTGTGAATAATATTAGGTATAATAATAGTTTATAAATATAAAAATATACAATAAATAACCACGGATCTTGGATAATATGATAGAGGATGGGGAGGAAGAGTGAAAACCATGACTAGACTCTACCCGAGCCCCTAGTCTAAAAAAATATAATGTTCCCAATGATTAGAGGAAAAAAATAAACCCATTTAAAAACACACCCATAACCCATTTTTAGAGACCCAAAGCTTTACGTACATGGAAATTACATTACTTTTTCGAAATACCTAATACATAACAAAAACAGACACCAATGGACCGTAGTAGTTTAGTGCCTTTGGAAAATTGGGATATAATATTCTAATCTTGGGGAAAGATCTTCAACATCTCCCATAATTTTCTTCCATTTTTTTCTTACCTAAAACCATTCTTTATATCCTGGGGAAAATAAATAATAAAAAGGCGAGCTAAAATTCTCAGTAAGGGTAATGATAGAGATCATAAAACAATTAATAATCATTTGAAAGCAAAAACATGAACATAAAATCTGAACATCAAAATATTGAGAAAAGACATAAATCATGGAAGTACGTAAGGAATATATCATAATGGAACAACAATAATGATAAATTAGCATGTTACTAAAACATGTAATTTTGAAAAACCATTAATCCTTTGATATGATTTCCATAGTAGCCAAGGAATTACTGCCAAGACCATCTTAGTGGACAAAGTCCTTTTCTGAATCGAGTTCACTCCTCATTTCAGTCCTGCATCACTGAACTGGATTAACTTACCATTACAGCCATGTCTATCTCATGAGATATAAATCTTTACCCAATGAATTTGAGTGAGATGCAGGTCCCACCAATATCATAAGGAAATCATTCTTATGTTTTCCACAATATAAACATAAATAATTTATCATAAGCCAAAGAATAAAATGGGTTTCATAAACATCATCTCATCATAACATAATCCATATAAAACAAATGGATATCATTTAATTATAAGAAAAGTGAAACCATGTAAATCATATAGTCATTATACTTAAAACATACACATATGAAATAATTTCATCTTAGACGGAAAATGGTTTTTATAAAACACTTGAAATGAATTTATGAGGAAAATAACCTTTCTTCTTCAAAAACATTTTTTTACACAAAATGCCATTCAATTTTAAAAGAAAATGAATTTTTTGGAAATAGTTAATAAATAATGTAGAGAAAGCTTCATGAAAATAAGGCTTTATAAAATCATAAAAATACATTCATTCCATATAATTTAAAAAACATTCTCCTAGATCTTTTAATAGAAAAGTCAAAAAGTACCATGTGTGGTAAACAAAAGAAAGATTCCTTCCATAACAAAAATTAAAATAAATATAGGGGTAAGAATGGAATTAAAAATACATGGAATAATATTAAACACTTTATGAAAAACATTTTTGTGGAAATGGATAAAAAATATGACCCCAGTAAATACTTAAGGAAAACCAATCTCGGATAAAAATGCGATTGAAAAATTATACCTTACCTTAGGTCTGATATGCTTCGTATGTATCTAAAAATCCTGTATAATTAATTAAATAATTTAATATACTTATTATAGAATCATATTACTTTTTATTATATCATATATGATTCAATTAAGACTTTATATTAACCGTTATTTTGTAAATTCCATGTTAAAGCAACGTTTTGGGTAAAATCGTTTTAATTATCATTCATGTTTGGACTTGTTGTTCTTGATATTATTATTACTTATATAATTATTTACTTACTTATGGATTTTAAATCATGATTTATATATCATATATATTTTGTGTATATATATATAATAGATAGATCAATGAAATGAAATACACCATTCATGGAGACGGTATGTCGTACGTACGCATGAACATTTTTTTCCTTTCCTTATTGACTTGAATGGAAGTAAGTAGGTGACATATATGTATATATACATAAATACAGTAGCTTAATTATGTCATATATTTTTTTATTATTAATTATATATAATTTATAATCATTCTTGAATGGTTAACACGGATAATGAATCTCATCGCGTCATGGAGACGGTAATCCGTACGTACGCACGAGCGATGATATCATTCCCATAATTATTCAATGGAATTAGAGAGGATAATATAATATCTCATAATATGTATGATTTTATAATAACCATATATAGTTATTCTTTACACCTTTATACCCTTCCATGTAAGGTGGTGGTGGAAAAATAGATTACACCACGGCGTGGAGATGGTATTCCGTACGTACACACGCGGTGTGATTTCATTTTCCATAGGATGGATAAGAGTTGAGATGGGGTTGTTTCATATTTATAATATCATATCAGTATATTAGTGATACTGATGTTATTTCTTTATAATGAAACAAATAAATAAGAATATGTTGAAGAAGAAAGAAAACATGAAAGAATCGGTAGAAGAGATTACCTCTTCTTCGACGTACATCTTTTAACTTTCCTCTTAAGGAACTAGAGTTCGTATTTTGAGGAGAAAAGAACCTCTATAATGTTTCTAGGGAAGTTTATAAGCGAAATTTTCAGGGTTTGGCCGAGATTTAAGGCTCAAAATTGTGTGAAGAGAAGAGGGATGATGTGCCCTTTTATAAGGGAGGAGAGGGGCACTTTAGGAAAAACATAAAATATTTTATTATAATAAAGTAATATTCAGTTTATAATGGCTTCAAAGTGAAATATTTCAATGTTAAAGAGGGGATGGGTCTAAAGCCTCTCAACAAATAGGTTTTATACAAGTTTAGGTAAATATTTTAAGCATAGCATTTAGATTTAACTATAAGTTAAATAATTTAACTTTTATCTTGTTTTCTTGTTTTCTTACACTATATGGTTAATAAATTTACTATAACAAGACAAAATAACCCCAAGTGGTTCATTATTATTATATATAACCTAATATATGTCATTTTACCGAACCTTATATTTTTAGTAAAGGAATAAAAATTAATAATATAATATTTTTTAACAACTATTTTATGTCAATTTTTGACACTATTTGGTAATTGATTTTTGTGATAATCATAACAGCATGATTAGTTCAAAGAAAGTTAATTAAATAGTTACTAATATGTCATATTAACCTATAATTTTTTTTTAATTCATAAAAAGTCTCATATTAAATTTATTTGTGTATTTATAACATCAGTTATTTTAATATTTCATTAATAAGGTAATTGATGCATCATCACTGTGTCATAAATAAATTAAATTATTTAATGTCTAAAAATTATAAATAAAATAACATTATGTAGGAAATCTTTTTATCTTTCTAATAAATATTTTTAGTCGAATTTATCTTATGTATAATCCTATATTAAATATGTTTTAGTTATTAATCTTTTATTTTAACTCATTTAACTCTTCTGAAAATAAAATAATAAATAGTGTCCTAATATAATACAAGTGGACCTAAAGGGTAATATTTTATTCCTAAGGTTTTTTTTTGGTTGAATTAAACTTATCCAATACAATTAGTACATGTGTTAGGGTTATTATAATATCATTCTTACCCTTAATTACCCTATTTACTTTTAACTGTGGTAAATAAAATTAAACAGTTAGTATTAACCAAAAATTATTTTTATCTTATTAAATCACATTTTACTCTTTTATATTAACCGTGTCTCTTGGATTTTTGAAATTCAACTCACAGAAGTGGTAAAATTATGTTTTATGTACAATTGCAAATGCTCTTAGGAGGTGGGTAAAAGACAGTAAAAAGTTCAATAAAATTATTATGTATCTATATTATTATAAAATTACTCCAATGGATAACATTGAACTTATATTGGTATTATATATCTATATTGACCTAAAATAAATTAAAATAAAATAAATGGTTATTTAAAAAAAATCAGATTTTAAATAGTAACCTAGTGTTTTCACTATTAAAAAAAATTGAATATTTTCAAAAAAATACCAAAAATTCACCCTTGGAAAATTTTGATATTCTGAATCCAAAAATGATGTCCATTTTGAATGATAAAATTTATGAAATTTCAAAAAATGGGTATTACTATTCATAACAGCTAGTTCATAATAATATTATAACAATATCTGATTTAGTGAAACTCGGTATTGCGTACAACACACGCTATCGAGGAAGGTTTCTCTGGCATGAAACACAAGCCAAGAATAGTGTTTGTGTATACTATAAGCTAATACGGTGTTGCTTATAGTGCAAGCTAATCTTGGTGTAGCATACAACAAAAGACATTAAAGTAATTAAAAATAATATTTCTCATAAAATTTCGGGGTGTTACATTCTACCCCTGTTAAAATGAATTTTCCCTCAAAATTCTTCGGTGTTATAAATCATTTACTACATGAAAGTTTCATTCATAGAAACCCACATCATAAAATGGAATACTGAATCACAATTTTAAAAAGGAACGTCGGTAACATAACAGATACCCAATGTAACTCATCACTAGGTTTCCACATAGGTGAAAATATGGATATAGAAGAGAAATATAACCGTCATTTTCTGATGGAGAGTGGTAGAGAACATGGCTATGAAAAAGTGAAAAATCACAAATCCATAAATTTTTTATGATCTAAGGTACCATCTAGGACAACATGTTTGGTTTTCAAGGTCATTTCCCTAATGTTGAAGAATTTTTGAATTAAAATAAATACTTACTTGATTTTGGTACAATCTTACTATTGTTTGTGCCTTGATCAATTTCCACATCATCTCATAAAGAAATAAAGTTGAATGAAGTTGAATTTACCTTCTGTTAATTATTAATAGATCATGAGATAGAATGATAGGTCATTCCCTCAATCTCAGACATAAGGTTAGAAAAAGATATAAGTCCATATTATGGTGATATTAATCGTATATGGTTCTAATAATGGACTTATACTTCATCTATCATAGCGCTTAATAAAATAAAACTAGTTTCTACTAACCAAAGACTTCCTGTAGGCCAGTGGTATGCGATAAAGGCTTGTCGTACTTTGGTTCTGGGTTTGATTCCTGCATCCTTGTCCAACGCGACGGGTTGTCGCCCATCTTATGGGTCGTCCTTTTTCTAAAACTATACTATTAAAACTTTATAGAAATAATATAAAAAATTTCTAGCATTAAACAATACTATTTGATATCCAACATAATGCATTCCAACCTTTAGGCTTATCGAATGTACTTCTGTCAAATCTCATATTATAAATAAAATGACTACTAAAAAGGTCATCTACCAAGCATGTAAATACCATAATTTATCCACCATAAGATATATCTTATTGTTGGTCACATTCCAAACATGTGAATACATTAATCATGTATTCTCTGGAAAAATGAATACCCATTGAACTTTAGTGAAAACATGAATAGTTTCAAAAGTTAACTCTTTCCACATACCAAGATTTCAAAAATTATATATACTCAAACCATGATATCACTTTGTCCTTATCTCAATCATGAGATCATGTATACTATCAAAAATATTATTTTCTTCCTATCACATCATTATATGAATATCATTTACTTTCCAAAAATATTTCAATCACTTTTCATGGTTACATGTACCATATAATTATTGAAAACCTAAACAAACCATTACATATATATTTCAATATTCCACAAAACAATAAATGGGATTCCACAACATTAATTTGGAATCCCTTTTCATGAAAAAATAATCATTCGACCACATTGTTGTCATACTCAACATTGCTAATAGTGATCGCTTGTGACTTCCCTATGTCCTTTTCCTTAAGAGGTTGTTGATGTTGATCAGCATTAACCCTTGGATTAGGGAACTGGTTAGCATAATTCCCCATTTCCTTGAAATTGTAGCATTGAAGTGTTCGTAGAGGATTCTCTATAATCTTTTCACTATTCAAATAATTATCTAACTTTTTCCATTACTTCGACACTCAACTTCTCAATGACCTTATTTTCCACACATAAAACATTTTCTAGTACCTTTTAAACAATATCCACAATGCTTCTTTCCACACTTTGATCATAATGAAATATTCATCTTCCTTTCACCATTATTCTGAGATTTCTCCTTGAAATCCATCTTTTTATTCTTCTCAAAACCATGAGATGGATATGTAACACCAACTTCCAGTTCTGCCTGGATATCACAACTCACAATTTCATCATAGCTATTGAAGTATCTTATTTCTAATGCCCTTCAAAGAATTGGTTTTAAGCTACTAAAAAATTTACTAACTTTAGTTTCAGGTTGGATGATAAATCCATATACATACCTTACAGTCATTATAAAATTCACATCGTATATACCAATAGATTCATCATCCTTTTGCTTAAGCTCCAGGAACTCCTTCTCCATCTATGTTCGGAGAATATGAAGGATGTACTTATTTAAAAACATGTTCTTGAACTCGTTCCATTCCATGGATTCAATTTTCTCTTGTGGAATTTTATTTATAATTAAAGTCTACCACTGGTCTTCTTCACCATCTAAACGGTAAACAGCTAAAATGAATTTTTCATGTTCTGAACAGTGATGATTGGAAAATATCTTTTCAATGATACTGATCCATTATTCATCAAAAAGTGACTCAGAAGACCCATTGAAATAAGGTGGATGTTCATTCATGAAGGACTCAATAGAATATTGTTCCCTTATCTGCTCATTTGGATGTCCAGAATGATTCATAGCTTGTGTGAGTATAGCAATAATATTTTTCACTCCATCTCCCATAACATTGGTTTTTTCAGGAGGACAATCATTGCATTTTCCATTATATTGATCAACACGGTTCCTTTGGGTTTTAGCCATTGTCTAAAACCCAAAATGAATAGTGTGAGAGGAAAAATCATTATCAAGGGGGAGTACCTTCAATATCTATCTTCTTAGGTTTAATTCTAATAATTTTTTCGTAATTCTAGGACTATAACCTGTACTTATACTTTACCTTGGCGATATCCCTAGACATGCCTTAGAAATATCTCTAGGGATCTCACTAATGTTTTCGCATCCTAGTTTCCAAAGGTTAACTAATCCTTTCCTCTAATACCAACTATAGAGACCCAAAGATTTATGTACATAGAAATTACATTACTTTTTCAAAATACCTAATATATAACAAAAATAGACACAGAAGGACAATAATAGATTAGTGCCTTTTCAATATTGGAACATAATCTTCAAATCTTGGTGAACGATCTTCAGCATCTCCCATAAAGATATCCCGTTTTTTACTAACCTAAAGCTATTCTTTAAATCCCGAGGAAAAGAAAACATAAAAAGGGTGATTTCAAATCCTCAGTAATGGTAATCATAGAGAACATAAAACAATCTTTAATCATTTGAAAGCAAAAACCTAAACATAAAATCTAAAAATCAAAATCTTGAGAAAAGACATAAATCTTGGAATTACGTAAGGCATATATCATAAATGAACATCAATCATGATAAAATACATTTGAATAAAACATGTAATTGTGAAAAACCATTATGCACATGATATTATTTCCATAGTAGCCAAGGAATTTCTTCCAAGACCATCTTAGTGGACAATGTCCCTTTCTGAATCGAGGTCACTCCTCGTTCCAGTCTTGTATCACTGAACCAGATTAACTTACCGTTCTAGCCATGTCTATCTCATGAGATATAAATCATTACCCAATTCATTGGAGAGAGATATAGGTCCCACCAATCTCATAATGAAATCATTCTTACGTGTTCCACAACATAAACATAAATCCAAAGAATAAAATTGGTTTCATAAACATCATCCCATAATAACATAATCCATATAAAACAAATGGATATCATTTCATAATAAGAACTGAGAAACCATGTAAATAATAGAAACATTATACTTGAAGCATACACATATGAAATAATGCCATCTTATATGGAAAATGGTTTTGATAAAACACTTGAAATGAATTATTGGGGAAAATATCCTTTCTTCTTCAAAATCATTTTCCTTTCACAAATTTCCATGTAATTTTAAAAGAAAATGATTTTTTTTGAAAATAGTCAATAAATATTTTATAGATATATTCATGAAAATAAGGAATTATAAAAACATGAAAATCTGTTCATTCCATATAAGATAAAAAAACATTTTCCTCAAACTTTTAACAGAAAAGTCAAAAAGTACCATGTGTGGTAAATAAAAGAAAGATTCCTTCCATAAAACTAATTAAAAGAAGTAGAGTGGTAAACATGGAATTAAAAATACATGAAATAATATTAAACACTTTATGAAAAAAGTTTTTATGGACATGGATAAAAAATATAACCCCAGTAAATACTTACGTATAAGCAATCTCGGATAAAATTGTGATTGAAAAAGTATCCCTTACCTTAGGTCCGATATGCTTCGTATGTATCTGAACCTCCTGTATAATGATTTAAATAATTTCAATTACTTATTACAGAATCATGTTCATTTTTATAATATCATATATGATTCACTTATGACTTCACATTACCCGTTCTTTTATAAATTCCATGTTAAAGAAGCGTTTTGGGTAAAATAGATTTATTTAACGTACGTGTTTGGACTTGTTATTCTTGATATTATTATTACTTATATCATGATTTACATGCTCCCAAAATGTATATCATGTTTTATATATCATATATATTTAGTATATATATATATATATATAATAGATAGATGAATGAAATTAAATACACCATTCATGGAGACAGTAGGTCGTACATGCGCATGAACGCTGTTTTCCTTTCCTAATTGACTTGAATGGAAGTAAGTAGAGGAAATATATATACATATATATATATATAGTAGCTTAATTATGTCATATATTTCATTATTATTCATTATATATACTTTATAATCATTCTTGAATGGTTAACATGGATAATGATTCTCATCACGTTGTGGAGACGGTAATCCTTACGTACGCACGAGCGATGATATCGTTTCCATAATTATTGAATGGAATTGTAGTTGATGATATAATATCTCAGAATCAGTATGATGTAATAATAACCATATATAGTTATTATTTACACCATTATACCCATCCAAGTAAGGTGTTTGTGGAAAAAAAGATTACACCACAGCATGGAGACGGTATTCTGTACGTACGCACGGGTAGTGATTTCGTTTTATAAAGGATGGATATAAGGTTAAATGGGGTTGGTTCATATATATAATAACATATTAGTATATTAGTGATACTTATTTTATTACTTTATAATTAAAAAACTAATGAATAAGATGTTGAAGAAGAAAGAAAACTTGAATGAATCGGTAGAAGAGATTACGTCTTCTTCGACGCACCTCTTTCAAGAATCCTCTTAAGTAACTAGAGATGGTCTTTTGAGGAAATAAGATCCTATATAATGATTATATGGAAGTTAATAATGGAAATGGGGAGGGTTTTTTCAAGCTTGAAGGCTCAAAATTTTGTGAAGTGAAGAGGGATGCGGTGCCCTTTTATAAGGGAGGTGAGGGGCACTTTAGGAAAAACATAAAATATTATTTTATAATAAAGACATATTCGGTTTATAATGGATCAAAAGTGACTTATTTAAAAGATAATGTGGGTATGGGTCGCAATACCCTCAACCAATAGGCTTTAGACAAGTTTAGTTTACTATTTTGACCATATCATTTAGATTTAACTCTAAGTTAAATAATTTAACTTTTACTGTTTCTTCTTGTTTTCTTACACTATATGGTAATAAGTGTTCTATAACAAGACAAACACACCCCCATTGGTTAATTATTAATATATATATCCCTATATAAGTCATTTGGCCAAACATTAGATTTTTAATAATAGAGTAACAATTAATAATATAATATTTGTTTTAAAAACTATTTTATGTCAATTTTGACACTATTTGGTAATTGAATTTTTTTGAAACTCATAACAGAATTATTAGTTCTAAATATGTTACTTAAAACAATACTAACAATTCATATTAACCTATAAATTTATTTTAATTCCTAAAAAGTCTCAAATTACATTTATTAGGGTATTTATATCATCAATTATGTTAATATTTCATTAATAAGGTAATTACCGCATCAACATTGTGTCATAAATAAATTAAATTATTTAATTCCTAAATATTATAAATAAAATACAATTAGGTATGAAATCTTCTTATCTTTCCAATGAATATTTATAGTTGAATTTATCTTATTTATAACCCTATATTAAAAATGTTTTAGTTATTAAACATTGATTTTAACTCTTTTAACTCTTATTTAAATAAAATAATAATAAGTGTCCTAATCTAATCCAAGTTGACCTAAAGGGTAATATTTTATTCCTATGGTTTTTTTTAAATTACACTTATCCTAAAGAATTAGGACATGTGTTAGGGTAATAATAATATCATTGTTACCCTTAATTACCCTATTTACTTATAACCGTGGTAAATAAAAGTAAAAAGATACTATTCACCAAAAATTATTTTTATCTCATTAAACCACATTTCACTACTTGATATTAACCATGTCTCTATTATTTTAGAAATTCAATTAACAGAAGCAGTGATATTATGTTTTATATACAATTGCTAATGCTACTAAGAGGTGGCTAAAAGACGGTAAAAAGTTCAATAAAATTATTATGTATCTATATTATTATAACATTACTCTACTGGATTGCATTGAACATAAATTGGGATTATGTATATATTTTAACCTAAAATAAATTTAAATAAAATAAATTATTCTTTAAATATAATGTTGGTTTTTAAATAGTAACTAATTGTTTTCAATATTCATCAAAAATTGAACGTTTTCCGAAAAATACAAACAATTCACCCTAGGATAATTTCGATATTCTGAATCCAAAAATGACGTCCATTTTGAATGATAAAATTTATAAAATTTAAAAAATTGGATATTACTATTAATAACGGCTAATTCATAATAATATTATAATAATATCTCATTTAGTGAAACGTGTTATTGCTTACAACACAAGCTATCGAGGAAGGTTGCTCTGGCATGCAACACAAGCCTAGAATAGTGTTTGTGTATACTATAAGCTAATACAGTGTTGTATATAGTTCACACTAATATTGTTGTAGCATACAACACAAGACATCAATGTAATTAAAAATAATATTTCTCATAAAATCTCGGGGTGATACACCGTTCATAGTATAAAATAGTTGGTTAAAGACAAGAATTTTTCTACGAAAAGAAGAAAATTATCTGACTAGACACAATAATGATTTTAAACCCTATTTAATAATGTAAATAACTGATGTAAAGGGATATCCTACAAGATAAACACGTTTAGGGCCTAAAACTCCAGTATGAACTCCACTAAAAATGTGAATTCCTCTTATCAGACAATGAGTAGTTTACTGGTTAAATATACAAGTATCTCTGCCACAAAACACTACATTGACAAAAGAATAAACACCTAAGTTTTCCACCAAGTCATAAACACTATCCAAAAACACTTGTATGATTTTTCGAAACACTCTCAATTCCAATCCAATTCTCATTTTTCAAAATGAAACCCTCACCAATTCAAAATTTAAATTTCCCATTTAATTTTTAAAACAAATACATATTCTGATCATATATCCTGCCAACCATAACACTAATTATCCCTATAAAGTATAAAAAATATTTCAATCATCAAAATGAACCTATCCATATTGAGAATTTATACTCAATTCTTCTTATTCTACTCCAGAATGAAAAACACTCTATCATTATGCCACACCCAACATGAGAAGCACTATTCCTCAGAGAAAAATATATTTCTCATCATCATCACTACAAAACTTATTTCTTGTTTACCCAAACCATATACCCTAAGAATTCATGATGTTATTGATTGGTTAATCTTCCATATTATAGAACTCTAAACTGTAATACTCATCTCACCACAGACAAATTAAAATCCATGGTGTCCACACCAATGTGATCACTTAATGAAACAACCTTCTAATATTTAGATAACCCACTATGTTAACTTTCTTTCTCATAGTATCAAATTGTATTTGAAAAAACAGGTTGTCACTAAGTATCACTCAAGATAACTGATCTTGAAATTAATTTTATGAAGATACAAATTCTAAAAACAATCCCTAGATACATCATATTTTCAATGAAAATTCATTTCCAATTCGAAAAACATATTTTTATTACATGATACAATATACACAATTTGGAATATTCCAACCACATTCAAATATATGATGAATTAATAGTCAAACAACTATTGTTGAACATTATAAAAACGCTTCGTCACAATAGATGATGAGATATAACTATTACCTTGTCATGATTATCTATCTCATAGAGGTATCATGTGACCATAAAAAACACCATATAAATATCTAAAACAAAAAATTAATGTAATTCCATGTTTGGCAACCCAAAGAACCAATATCCCTTTCCAAGAACATATGCTAAAACATGGCTCACCATTGATCAAACTCACCCTTGGATCATATAAACATCATCCAAGGTCTCATACAAATGCTCAAAAATCAATATATATTACATCAGACCCCTAAATTTATTATTTTCTAGGGAATAATCTATTATTGTATTTACATACATTCCAACAACAAATCACTACATTGATTGTCCTAAAATCAGTCTCAATTACCCATGACCCTAGTCGCATGGGGTGATTTCTTCAAGGAAAACATTCTATCCATGACACTATGTAATGAGTGGGCATGGTTATCCCTCTCATAACCAAGTTCCAATAAAAAACCTAAAAAATAACAATTTATAACTCCCTAGGAACATTATACTAGTCATATGTTGAAATTACATTATCGATGAGGTCATGCCCTCATTCGGCCAATGGTACCCTACCAATAATAATCCTTTTTTAATTGCACCTACTATAACACCTCCCTAGGATCCATCATCTCATTTGTGTCACTCATCCCCATCAATACTCAACCCATTCTGTCAAACCTAGACCAGGATCTCCTCAGATCATTATTCCTCCAAACCCAATCAACCTATGTTGTCTCCTCTACCATAGATGGGCATTTCCCATTTAATTGAAACTCTCAATCAATATGGCATGAAATATTATCTGTTATTGAATTGATCCTTGATCCTCATCATTATATATTTTAATCCATTTCTAAAAATGATATCACACGTAATTTTCATGTACCACCTCTATCTAATAAAAAAATATATCGTAATAAAATCATCTTCCAACTAAACATAGTATCTAGAAAATCCTTACAAGGGTCACATTTCAGTAGTTTTTTTTATAAAAAAATATCTATGCATATCTCAAATTTTAATAACATATAAAATCATTGAAATGAACCAAATCCTACTACACAAGTATCCTAAAAAATGGTTCCAAATAGATCCTTTTTCCACATAATGCATAACCAATATGGTCTATAACATGAAGAAACCCTACCACATCATAAAACATACACTTTCCAAATATCTATCCTATTAACCCTAGGATTTGGTGCCTAAAAAAAATCATTCCCCCAGTTTAGTTCAACATTGTCAAAAAAAGGACTCGTTTTATATTTTCCAACGTCCCTGTATCCCTCATATATCAATAAAATTAACATGCTCATCCAAAAAATTGGTGTCATTATTCAATGAAATTGGTTACTTATACTCTTATAATGCATCTAAAAGGACATCAGGAATCAATAAGGTTATCCACATGACTGATCTTAAACTAAAAATACATACATGGCACCAAAAAATCTATCTTCCAAGGTATATATCTTCATAATTTCTCAGGTAATATATATAAATATATAAAAAACTCAATAGAACCTCACATTTACAGATCTCATTACCCAAAGCATCAACCAATACATTATATCTATAAGGAACCAAAAACATTAGTCAGACCCTTATCTCTTATTACCCTCATATATTTTACATATATTCTCTTATATAGCACGCGACTCACCTATCAAGATTTGTATCTCAAAATCACTAATCTCTTTCATATATCTTATATATGTATAGTCTTATAAAGGCCACAACTCTTGGTAAACACCTCTATATTCCCATAAAAATATCATCTTATAATTAAAATGTGGAAATAACCATTATTGGAATTTCAATTACAAACAAATATTGAGAATATGATGGAGAAATAATTATCCCACAATCATATTAATTCTCAATGGTCATCCACATACTTGACTACCAACTCGAGAATCAGAAATCTTAAGATGATCCTTATCCATCCCCCATACACTAGAGCCACCACATTAAGAATTGTGTTCACTTACACAATTATTTAATATATATATATATATATATTAATATCTCTCTAAAACTTACATTTTTATTATATCGAACTCATTCAGTTTGGTTATTTAGAATAACACTAAAAGGATACATGGTAAAAGACTAAATATTTTTATAAACACATAAAATTGATGAACATTTTTCTATGTCTAGAACCAATACCATTATCAAAATTACAGACATGCGATTGATCATTATTTCATAAAATTTGTATGCACCTGAATAGTGTATTAATACACACATTATATGGGGGATTGTATTATAATTACCTTGTATCACCCCTCTATAGAATCCAAATTCCCTTTCATCAGAAAAATATCATTAACAATCTAAATAATATTAAAGAACCATGTTATATAGGAAAACACAATATACATTGTTGATAACACATTAAGAGTTTGAATCCTCTAGCTCGAGTAATATAAATAAAAGGTGAGAATATGTATGAAATGTCAGTCCTACATGTCAAAAATAAATCATGAACAATGTCTCTTACAATTGGACCAAGAGAGAATGAATCATAAATCAGAAATATATAAATCCAAGTGAATCATGCTAGGTGATTTCACAGAACCATGAATTAAAAAACCATCTTTATTCATCCCATTTTTCAAAAAACCTAGAAATCCAACTATAAATGTTGTTTGTGATCCATCATTTTGATATCCAACAAAAGCTCTGACATATTCCTATGTCACCCATCTGCAATCTCGCCAGATTCCTTGATAAAAAAAAATCTCTCATATTAGTCCCATAAAATCTCTAATACCACATTTCGTTTTCCATATACCAATAAAAATCATAAGTGTTATAACGAATGAGCTGTTCAGAAACCATTCACACCTCCCTATATTCCATAAGTTTCCAAATATTCGGGGGTCTAAAGTCTTAATAATAGGATATAATAATCTATATTAGAGTTTGTAATAAAAAAATGTAAAAAAACATTCCTATATAACATAAACAATATTACACTACTGTAATAAACACATCATGCCATAATAACTGTCATTTGGTTGAAAATAGTGATATAGAAATTACGTCATGCCAAAAATCAGTAACCGATCCCTCATTTGAAAAATCACATATACATATAAAAAAACAATTAAATCAAAAAGTGTCTCCACTTCCATCCTCAATCCTTGCCTCATCAGTTATCTAATGTTTTTTTGAGTTATCCTAAACAATCATGTTACACATTGAATCTCTCTAGCCCAAACATATGGTTGGTGCAGTTTGTCATGGTACACTAATTACTTTGGCTCCCATATAGGGTGAGTGTATATATCAGTGGGGAACCACCAATGTGTCTCCTTATATAAACAATAAATGTATGTTGTATATGTGTGACATGTTTTTTTGAATAAATTAATACAATATTTAGGGTTAAATAAATAAACACTACCAATCCATGGGTTCTGATATGACACCTATGATTAAATATAAATGATTCATTCCTTGTTGGAGTGTCTCATAGCATGTCAGAAAACATTTCTATCAAATATTGTTCCAAATATTTATATTTTATTAGGAATATATTAATGTTCCTTTCAATTATCCAAATGACCAAATAAATATTATATGTGAAAGAGCACTGTCATAGGCTCCCTCAAATTATTAATGTGATTTTGGGGTTCTTAGGTTCAGTAGAGTGGCTGACCAAGGTCGTCTCTCAAAGGAGGAAGTGAATTTAACAACTTATTAAAGGTATTCTAAAACAAATAAAAAATAATATAATAAAAACACTACATGAAAGTATGGTGGTTGGTTATAGTTTATGAATATATAAGAAGTTTTATGGAAGAAGATTGTATACTTTTGTGTTTTTAGTTTTGAAATGAAGCTTGATTAAAATGACACGGAAAAAAAGATGTTTTTTTAGGAAATATTTTAAAAGGCGTAATCGATCTAACTCTCCCTCTTCAATCATTTATTAATCATTATAATTTAAATTAATATTCACATAATTATGATCCCTTAATTTGTTAAATCCCAAACCCTACGAGAATTAACTTTACCACCAAGATGAAGTGAATTTAACCTTAGGCTAACTTCGGAACATTCAATTGCAACACCCTGCTTTGAATGATGTTATAAAATTAGCTTATGGTCAATGGTAAATTAAGGCACATAACCACTCTGAAAATGAGGATTAATTGAGTTTATGGATTATATTTGAACTCTAAAAATTGGTCCTATGTGGTTTTGAATTACCGGTTAAGGTTGCGCTCTCACAGTTCACACAATTCCCGACCTCACGTGTTTTGTGTTAACTATTCAATTGCTTGCTTAGTTTCATTTAAATTAATAACTCAATTAATTGATAATAATATGTGAATTAAAATATCTCATTGATTCAAAATAAATGAATGAAGAAGGATAGAGGTCAATCAATTACTAAAAAGAACTACTCTTCCATGGGTGGCATAATCATCGTAGAAGCATTTTGCATGTGCAAAGGTTTATAATGGGTATAACCCAATAACGCTTCTACTCAAAAATTACATCCCAAAGAGGAAGATTAAGAGAATAAATTTAAATAAAACAGAATAAAAGAGAAGAAATAAAATAATAAGAACGATGTTTATTACACAAACAAAATCATTACAACACGAAGGAGAAGAAGAAGACTTCGTCGAAGGGATCCTTGCTTCAAGAGATACCCTTATTGAAATGGTTGAATTATTGGAGTGGATCCACTTCTCCTCTTCCCTAAACTTCCCAATGCACGTCCCAACCCAACCAAATGAGAAAAACACCAATTTATAGAGTGGTGTGAAGGCTAGGTTCAAGGTGGTTTCAAGTTTGAATGGGGAATCTCGGCAAATATTTTATTCCACTTTTAGCCGCCCATTTCACAAACAAAACGCATGAATTGGACGGACTTCTAGAAGGATAAAATGTGAGGATATGTGTCCTCTATCTCCTCTAAAAATTGGGGCTCAATCCAGTCCCAGATGAAGGAGTGATGTACGAAATAAAGAAGCTTCTCTATTCTGGAGAGTCCAGCCCAACTTTGATTTCATGGCCAATTGTCAACAACCAAATGCACTCTTTAGCTGTAGTGTCCTGAATTCATGTTGTAGATAATTCTGTTAGTAACACTGTTACAAAATTTCAATTTCAAATAATAAATATAAAAATATTTATTGTCGAAATACTACAGTGCACTATAAATGGTAAAACTGGAATTTTCACAAAATTTTCAAATAAATGATCAAATCCCAAATATTTTATAAATAAACATATTTAACACAATGTGAGGAAATTATATCATTTATTATCAATAAAATATTCAATAAAACAGTGTTTTATCAACTCCCCCACACTTACCCTTTTGCACTCCTGAGAAAAACATCGTATTAAGTAAACATCAATATCAAATCAAAACCAATTTTAAAACAGATATCCTTGAGATCAATCAATTTCAAACCCAGAATAAAAAGATATCATGCCTCATAAAAAACCATATTTCAAGTTCTCCATTTATATCATTCAATATATTTCCACTTCATTTATCCTCCCATGCATAAAACACTTACCTCGCATGAATTTTCTCTCATCACTCAAATATCAATTTTTTTGCAATGTCTTTCTCATCCAAACTCCTAAAAGGGTCACCATAGGCATGATAGATTCCTACATCACTACCCGATGTGAGTCATGGACATATGTTTATAATGAGGACTTTTTAGGGTTGTTCTTTGGCTTTCGGTTGGTAGGATTATGATGTGAAAAACTCTGAGGCTGAACGAGGAGGGATTGACTATTTTGATGCAAAATTTCATTAATCTAATTTTCACATAAATATAGTCTTCTCCTCAATCCCCATAGTATCAATTCAGCTCCAACATCATGAAAAGTCATGAAAAGTTTACACGATTCTTCATTTCACCATCAAAAAATTTCAATCTTCTCAAACATGATTTTCTTGAAAGCTCCAGATAGGCATGACTTCACTTGTCATGAAATCTCCAGAAAAGGCACAGCTACACTTGTCATGAAAGCTCTAGAAAAGGCCTATCTTTCAATATAATGACTTTATTCAGCAGCAAACACATCTCTTCAGAATTTAATTTTCCACTCAAAGTATCATAGAATGTGGTGGCACAACACAAGATAGATTCCCCCACACTTAAGATCACCTAGATTTTGCAATTTCACTTCAAGAGTTGGTTGGATAGGGAAAATTGTCTTGTAATGTGGCTAACCTAATAGGTTGTGCATGGATTCTAAGGGCGACATATAAGGCCCCAGCCTTAAACCTTACTTAATCTTGAGTTATTACAAGATTACACATTGAGGATCTTTTCGGGTTTAGAGTTTTAGAGAAATAGATCATAAAACATGCATTACAATCCACATATAAACAAAGTGGTTACATAAAGATAGTAATCTTCATTCCCATCAATGGAAACATATTTAAAATAAAACATTTATTATTTCTTGACACATCCTTAACTCTATCATCTTATCATGTACCTTTCCCTTGACCTGTGAAAAACATTTCAAAAAAACATGGGATGAGCATAAAACTCAGTATGGGTTAAAAAAACATGGAAAGGAAACATGAGTTCCTATATACATAAGAATGAAATCATACTTTACCCATAAAACATAGGCACTTTAACACACCTCATAAAATCATGAATAAATCATAGAAATCATAAGACATAAAGATAACTTGAGGCATTCATAACATTCTTACGTAGGGAGTAACCCTCTTGGTTACGTTTGGAATACCCATCACAGTATATTCCCTAAAATATCTTAGGAGAAACCTTAACATTTCACTCCTTCGCGTTACCCAATGCATTGGAGAGCTATAACGGGCTCACCCGCCCTTAGTCTATCACGGAACCACCCGTCTTCATAATAATGCCCAAGAACCTCAACAAAAACGTATCACATAGAACATGCATAAAGGAAACATAACATTTCCACCATTCAATCACAAGATATCAATACCACACATTGATATAAAAATATTATGAAAACCATTTTCTATACCAAAATAAAAGAAAAGTAAAACATGGTATTTATTTTTCTTCTAAAAAGAAGGTATGGCTTGTAGAGGAAACTGAAACTCAAATAACGGTCATGACGGCGGAGAAGTCGTTGTCGCTGCATACGTATGACAAAAACATTCCCTTTTTTCGTTTAGTAAAGGCTTCGTATAAAAAATATTCCTTTTGAATAAACGTAAAAGTCAAAGGGGTTTATACACCGTATAAAAGAAAGTTGTGTATAAAATAAAATATGCCTCAACGAAAGGAGATTGAGACGAAGTCCCATACCTCGTATCCGACTGGACCCGACCGTTCTTTAATCTCCTGAATAATAAACGTGAGTTAATCTCTACTTGCTTATGAATCTTTTCAAGTTCATTATTCCTTTTATACCATGTTATGAACATCATGTAATCAGTTAAGTTAATAATGTTCATTTTGTCGGTATTTGGTTCTTAAGTCAAAAATAGACCTCTTACACATACATGTTGTTAATTTGGTCAAAGGTTCATTATATCCAGAATGGTATTCATGATATAGATATCATATATGTAATATATATCCAGTACATACATGCATTTATAATATTACATAATCTTTTAGAGGTAAGAAATGAAATGCACCGTTCATGGAGACGGTAAGCCGTACGTATGCATGAACGCTACTTTCATTTCTATTTCGTATTTTATAGAATGGAATCATAATGATATAAAGGTATATTATAATTATAGTATCATATAGTATATAATATCATAGTTCCATCCTTTATATGTCCCACATATGGTATTTAACGAATCAAATCACTTTGAGGGGGCGGTAGTCCGCACTTCCTAAAATGAAGATATCGTGTTTACCCATAATGGAAACCATAAAGGTATGCCCAAAATGAAAAAAACAGAATCTTAAGGAAAACATAAACATATAATATATCTTATATAAAATAGTGACATCATAATGGACACCTTTGAAGGAGTTAAATGAGTATTGAACAATCATCGTTCCGGGAGGCAGAATTTCGCCATCCACGGAAACCGTATGTTCTTTAACCATTTGATGTAGTTGTGTGAGAGTGTAGCTCAAATAAATCTTATAACAACATCCTAGTATATTGAAGATACTGTTGTTGTTACAAAAGAAGTAAATAAAAAGAGTTATGGGGGTTGGAGAAGCAAAATAAAACAAATGAACATTAGAGAAAGAATTACCTTTAAAAGTGTAACTCCTTTTGATTTGAGCCTAAAGGCTTCCTTTGAAAGGATTATACCCAAAGGGAATCCTCCAGGATTAGGAGAGGGAGGGTGAGAGAGTAAATGGTCAGGGGTTGGCCGAGCCAAAGGCTTGAAGAGTGTGTGAAATGAGGTAGAGGTGGTGGCCTTTTATAAGAGGAGAGGAGGGGCACTTTTTGAAAGTAAAGAAATATTACTTTATTTGAAAATGTGTTTCCATTTTAAAAGGTACCACATTGATATAATTAGTGGATAAGGTGATAAGGGTTCGAAATCCACTCATCCAATTGGTTTTGGACATGTGTAGTTCATAGATTTTACATTATCTTTCTATTTTATTTAAATCGTCAAATAATGATGTCATCGCTGCATCATTATTATGTCATAAATAATTAAATTTATTTAATGTCTAAAAATTATAAAAAAATACTATGATATAGGAAATCTTTTTATCTTTCGAATGACTATTTATAATCAAAATTTGGACTTGTATAACCCCACTTAAAAATTGTTTTTGTAAAACATATTATGTTTGTGTCATTTTTACTTTTACATTAAATAAAAAGTTATTTATGTCATTTCCCAACCAAAATGTCTCCATGGGGTCCCCAAGTTGACCCATGGCTTGTCTTGGTCGGCCATGACACAAACAATAAGATTCGGACATGTGTCTAGGTCATTTAATATTATTAAAGCATTATTTATACCTTAAACTACACTAATTACCACTAATCGCGATTAAAAACTTAATAAGTTACTATTCACCAAAAAATTATTTTAATCTCATTGAACCACATTTTACTTCTTAATGACAACCATGTATGTCGGATTTTCAAAATTCAATACACATTAGTGGTAAACTTTCATTTAACTGAAAAATCAGTTTGCTTGATTACCACTTAGTGGTTTCACTATTCATCAAAAATTGAAGTTTTTCAGAAAATTACCAAAAATTCACCCTAAGCTATATTTGATATTCCGAATTCAAAAATGAAGTCTATTTTAAAAAATTCAAATCATATAAGTCACATTAATTAATTTAATAATTAAGTCCCGCTCCCAGAGAAAATAGCGTGTTTTTACAAAACAATAAGTATCAAAAGATTGACACCAGTTTAAGTCTAATTTCAAAGTGAAATTGATTCCAATGACCACAATTGGATAAAATGGTAAAAATATATTCTAATTTCACTTCAAAACCAATTCAAAACATAATCTAATAATATAAATAAATTAGATTAAAAATCCGTTTTGATGTAAAATGCAGTATTTTTCACTATTCATTAAAAAATGAACATTGTCAAAAAAATACCAAAAATTCACACAAGGTAAATTTTGATGTCCCAATCATAAAGAATATGTTTATTTTGACAAACATAGTTTATAAAATTGTCAAAAGATAGATTCAAAAATGGTTTGTCATCAAAAGGCAGTAAAACAATCTTTTAAGAATATTAATGTATTCCATGCATAAGATTGTATTTATTTTCATTTTAATCCTCTATAACACTATCTTAATCATTAATAGACATAGATAAAAATATCTATTATTCATTACTTACTTGGGATGTTACATCCTTCCCCCCTTTAGAAAATTGCGTCCCCACAATTTATTTACTTATCGAATAAATGGGGGTAATTATCCCTCATTGCATTTTCAGATTCCCATGTTGCCTCTTCAATCATGTGGTTTTTCCACAAAACCTTTACCTGGTGAATCACCTTATTCCGTAACACTTGCTCCCTGTGGTCAAGAATCTGGACCGGTTGTTCCTCATAAGATATGTTCTCTTCTAGCTGAACTTCCTCTGGACTCAAAACATGATATGGATCCGGCATATACTTTCTCAACATCGAAATGTGAAAAACATTGTGTACCTGAGATAAACTCGGAGGTAAAGCCACTCGGTATGCAACTGATCCAACTCTCTCCAGAATTTCATATGGTCCAATGAACCTCTGACTCAACTTTCCTTTCTTACCAAATCTCACCACACTTTTCCAAGGAGAAACCTTGAGAAAAACATGATCACCTACCTCGAAAGATAGATCCTTCCTCCGGTTATCCGCATAACTCTTCTGCCTGCTCTGAGCTGTTCTCATGTGTTTCTGAATCAGCTGAACTTTTTCTACCATCTCTTCTACCAATCTGGTCCCATCAACTTCCTTTCACCCACTTCATCCCAGAAAGCTGGAGTTCGACACCGCTTCCCATATAATGCCTGAAATGGTGCCATCTGTATACTGGAATGAAAACTGTTATTATATGAAAACTCAACCAAAGAAAGATGTTGGTCCCAACTTCCCTAATAATCCATAGAACAAGCTCGTAGAATATCCTCCAATGTCTGAATTGTTCGTTCTGACTGCCCATCTGATTGAGGATGAAAAGCTGTACTAAAATTTAATTCAGTACCCAACGACTTCTGGAGGCCTTTCCAAAAGTTAGAAGTAAACCTGGGATCACGATCCGATACAATGGAGAGAGGAAATCCATGTAACCTGACTATTTCTTTAAGATACAAACGGGAAAGTTGATCAAGAGAGAAAGTATCTCGTATTGCAAGGAAATGAGCAGACTTGGTCAAGCGATCAACAATAACCCAGATTGCATTATTACCTCGAGATGTCTTCGATAATCCAACAACAAAGTCCATCGATATATTCTCCCATTTCCACTCTGGCACTGGTAAAGGCTGAAGCATCCCTTTCGGTAACTGCCGCTCTGCTTTAACCTGCTGACAAGCCAAACACTTTACAGTAAAATCAGCAATGTCTCTTTTCATTCCATCCCACCAGTAATACTCCCGAAGATCTCTATACATCTTAGTACTACCCGGATGAACTGAAAACGGAGAACTATGAGCTTCACATAACAACTCTCTCTTCAACTGTGAATCACAAGGCACACACAATCTCTTCCCAAATCTCAAAACACAATCATTATCAATGTTGAATTCAGGAAACTTACCATTCTGAACCAGCTCTACCTTTTTCTGCAACTCACTGTCTTGCTTATGTGCTTTCTTGATTCTATCTGATAGAGAGGATCTCACTGATACCTGAAACAAAACAGAAGGACTTCCTGCACCAACAACTTCTATGCCAAAGTTCATCAAATCGTTAACCAAAGGATCACGTTCCAACCGCAACATTGTTAATGAAGCATTACTTTTTCGACACAAAGCATCAGCCACTTTATTTGCTTTTCCCGGATGGTAATGAATTGTAAAATCATAATCCTTGATTAATTATAGCCATCTCCTCTGTCTCATGTTTAACTCTTTCTGAGTGAATATATACTTTAAACTTTTGTGATCGGTATATATTTCACACTTTACTCCATACAAATGATGCCTCTAAATTTTTAAAGCAAAAACAACAGCAGCTAATTCCAAATCATGTGTAGGGTAATTTACCTCATGAGTTTTCAACTGTCGTGAAGCATAAGAAATTAACTGATCATTCTGCATTAGGACGCAACCATGTCCTTTCAATGAAGCATCACTGTATATAACAAACTCACCATTCTTGGAAGGTAGTTCCAAAACTGGAGCATTCACCAATCTTCTTTTCAATTCTTGAAAACAATCATCACATTCTTTTGTCCAGATAAACTTAACACCCTTCCGAGTTAGCTTAGTCATTGGACTAGATAACCGTGAAAAATTTCAAACAAACCTTCGGTAATAGCCCGCCAAACCAAGGAAGCTACGAATCTCGGTTACATTTGTGGGTCTTGGACATTCTTCCACAACTTTTGTTTTTGCAGGATCAACAGTTATTCCATCTTTAGAAACAATGTGACCGAGGAAAGAAATTTGTTGCAACCAAAACTCACACTTGCTGAATTTCCCATACAGTTTCTTTTCTTTTAAGGTTTGCAAGATAACCCTTAAATGTTTTTCATGCTCCTCTTTACTTTTAGAAAACACCAAAATATCATCAATGAAAACCACCAAAAACTTATCCAAGAACTCATGGAAAATTCTATTCATTAAGTCCATGAATACAGCAGGTGCATTGGTTAGACCAAAAGGAATTACTACAAATTCATAGTGGCCATATCTCGTACGGAACACGGTCTTCGGAATATCTGCCTCCTTTACCTTCAGCTGATGGTACCCCGATCTCAGGTCAATCTTTGAAAAAAACTGAGCTCCCTGGAGCTGATCAAACAAATCATCGATATGAGGCAAAGGATATTTGTTCTTAACAGTGATATTATTCAAGGCTCTGTAATCAATGAAAAGTCTCATAGAACCATCTTTCTTTTTAACAAATAAAACAGGAGCACCCCATGGTGATGTGCTAGGTCTAATGAAACCTTTCTCTAATAAATCTTGCAATTTCTCCTTCAACTCTAAAAGTTCAATTTGTGCCATTCGATAAGGGGGTTTTGAGATTGGCTTAGCATCAGGAACTAAGTCAACAGTAAACTCAACTTCCTGATCTGGTATTATTCCAGGCAACTCATCAGGAAAAACATCAGGATACTCATTTACCACTGGCACATCATTAATCTGAACAGTTCCTTTATTTTCAACAACGTGTGCAAGGTAACATTCATTTCCATCTTTTACAAGTTTCTCGGCCTCTTGATATGTTATCAAAAGTAACGGTTCATTATTGTAAAAAAACTGAAAGTCTTTCTGAAAAGAAACTTCTTTAGCTCTACAGTCAATCTTAGCATGGTAAATGGAGAGCCAGTCCATACCCAGGATAACATCAAACTCTACTAGAGGTAGAACAATAAGGTTTTCAAGTAGGTTCTTTCCACAGATAAGGATAGGAAGATTCTTATAAATTCTTTTTGCCTCAACATTTCCCCCAGGTGTTTTTACCAAAAGTTCAGGATTCATTTCTTGAGATGGTATTCCCATTTTACTAGAAAAGGTTTCGGAGATGAAAGAAAGTGTAGACCCCAAATCAAACAACACACTGGCATAATCTGAAAAAACAAACAAAGTACCTGATACAACTTCATTTGATGGCCCGACATCTGCTGAAGCAGTTGCAAAGGATTTCACCACCCCTTTCTGCTTGTAGTCTAACTGCTTCCCATCACTCAAGCTCTTTGTCGGACACTCGTTTTCATAGTGACCCATCTCATTGCACTTATAACATTTCACTAACTGTAAATCAAATTTGTTCTTACCTTCACCTTGATCCTTTTTAGTGCAATCACGAGCCTTATGTCACATCTTACCACATCAGTAGCACTTTCCAGAATTCAGAAGACATTCCCCAGCATGCCTTTTGCCACATTTATCACAAACTGGAAACTTAGTTTTCTTACCATCAGACTTTTTTGAAGAATTCTTACCTTTCTCCTGCCACCTCGGTCTCTTCTTCTGCTGGTTGTTATAGAACACTTGGTCATCGGCAAACTCCATTTCCACCTTCTCAGCACATCGAACAAGCTTTTCATAACTTTTAAACTCACGAGAAGCTAATGCCCTTCGATACTTTGGCTTTAATCCTGAGTAAAAATGATTGATTTTACTATCAAGGTCCCGGATAAAATTTGGAGCATACCTTGCCAATAGAGTGAACCTTTCTTCATAGGCAGCCACTGAGTCTTCCTCTTGCCTCAATTCCAAGAATTGCTTTTCCATCCTAAGTCGAAGAGCCTTAGGAAAATACTTCTCAATAAACATACCTTTGAATTCATCCCAGTCAAGAGCATCAATCTCATCGGCGTCCATGTTATTTTTAACAATAGACCACCACTGATCTGCTTCACCCTCCAAATGGTAAATAGCAAGACTACCCTTTTGATTTTCTGAACACCCCATGACATCAAAAATATTCTCCAGTGCATTAATCCACCTTTCAGCTAGCACAGGATCAGATGATCCTCTGAATGATGGGGGATGTTGCCTCATGAAATGTTCCACCACTGACATGTTCCTCTGCGGTTGATCTGCCTGATCTCGTGCATGGATACCACCACCATTTATCGCTTGAGTCAACTGCGCCATTACTGCAACAAACTGTTCAGTTCCAATTCCGACCATTTCTGGATGCTGATTCGGAAGGTTATTTCCTTCTGTATGCCTTCCTAACACTGCTTCCCTGTTTCCTCTGCGGAAAACCATTCTGAAGAAACATGTCTTAGATGAAGCAACATGGTAATTCGTAAATGCTATATCATTTCAAAAAAAATATTTTTGGATAATCATTTAATAGAATTCTAACTCCTAAAGTTATCTAAACCGACCTTTGATACCAACTATAAGGCCCCAGCCTTAAACCTTACTTAATCTTGAGTTATTACAAGATTACACATTGAGGATATTTTCGGGTTTAGAGTTTTAGAGAATTAGATCATAAAACTTGCATTACAATCCACATATAAACAAAGTGGTTACATAAAGATAGTATTCTTCATTCCCATCAATGGAAACATATTTAAAATAAAACATGGATTATTTCTTGACACATCCTTAACTCTATCATCTTATCATGTACCTTTCCCTTGACCTGTGAAAAACATTTCAAAAAAACTTTGGATGAGCATAAAACTAAGTATGGGTTAAAAAAAACATGGAAAGGAAACATGAGTTCTATATACATAAGAATGAAATCATACTTTACCCATAAAACATAGGCACTTTAACACACCTCATAAAATCATGAATAAATCATAGAAATCATAAGACATAAAGGTAACTTGAGGCATTCATAACATTCTTACGTAGGGAGTAACCCTCTTGGTTACGTTTGGAATACCCATCACAGTATATTCCCTAAAATCTCTTCGGAGAAACCTTAACTTTTCACTCCTTCACGTTACCCAATGCATTGGAGAGCTATAACGGGCTCACCCGCCCTTAGTCTATCACGGAACCACCCGTCTTCATAATAATGCCCACGAACCTCAACATAAACGTATCACATAGAACATGCATAAAGGAAACATAACATTTCCACCATTCAATCACAAGATATCAATACCACACATTGATATAAAAATATTATGAAAACCATTTTCTATACCAAAATAAAATAAAAGTAAAACATGGTATTTATTTTTCTTTTAAAAAGAAGGTATGGCTTGTAGAGGAAGCCGAAACTCAAATAACGGTCATGACGGCGGAGAAGTTGTTGTCGCCGCATACGTACGAAAAAAACATTCTGTTTTGTCGTTTAGTAAACACTTCGTATAAAAAAGATTCATTTTGAATAAACTTAAAAGTCAAAAGGGTTTATACACTGTATAAAAGAAAGTTGTGTATAAAATAAAATATGCCTCAACGAAAGGAGATTGAGATGAAGTCCCATACCTCGTATCCGACTGGACCCGACCGTTCATTAATCTCCTGAATAATAAACGTGAGTTAATCTCTACTTGCTTATGAATCTTTTCATGTTCATTATTCCTTTTATACCATGTTATGAACATCATGTAATCAGTTAAGTTAATAATGTTCTTTTTGTCGGTATTTGGTTCTTAAGTCAAAAATAGACCTCTTACACTTACATGTTGTTAATTTGGTCAAAGGTTCATTATATCCAGAATGGTATTCATGATGTAGATATCATATATGTAATATATATCCAGTACATACATGCATTTATAATATTACATAATCTTTTAGAGGTAAGAAATGAAATGCACCGTTCATGGAGACGGTAAGCCGTACGTACGCATGAACGCTACTTTCATTTCTATTTCGTATTTTATAGAATGGAATCATAATGATATAAAGGTATATTATAATTATAGTATAATATTGTATATAATATCATAGTTCCATCCTTTATATGTCCCACATATGGTATTTAACGAATCAAATCACTTTGAGGGGGCGGTAGTCCGCACTTCCTAAAATGAAGATATCGTGTTTACCCATAATGGAAACCATAAAGGTATTCCCCAAATGAAAAAAACAGAAGCTTAAGGAAAACATAAACATATAATATATCATATATAAAAATAGTGACATCATAATGGCCACCTTTGAAGGTGTTAAATGAGTATTGAACAATCATCGTTTCGGGAGGCAGAATTTCGCCATCCACGGAAACCGTATGTTCTTTAACCATTTGATGTAGTTGTGTGAGAGTTTAGCTGAAATAAATCTTATAACAACATCCTAGTATATTGAAGATACTGTTTTTTTTTACAAAAGAAGTAAATAAAAAGAGTTTAGGGGGTTGGAGAAGCAAAATAAAACAAATGAACATTAGAGAAAGAATTACCTTTAAAAGTGTAACTCCTTTTGATTTGAGCCTAAAGGCTTACTTTGAAAGGATTCTACCCAAAGGGAATCCTCTAGGATGAGGAGATGGATGTGGAGAGAGTAAATGGGCAGGGGTTGGCCGAGCCAAAGGCTTGAAGAGTGTGTGAAATGAGGTAGAGGTGGGGGCCTTTTATAAGAGGAGAGGAGGGGCACTTTTGGAAAGTAAAGAAATATTACTTTATTTGAAAATGTGTTTCGGTCTTAAAAGGTCCCACATTGATAGAATTCGTGGATAAGGTGATAAGGGTTCGAAATCCACTCATCCAATTGGTTTTGGACATGTGTAGTTCAGAGATTTTACATTATCTTTCTATTTTATTTAAATCGTCAAATAATGATGTCATCGCTGCATCATTATTATGTCATAAATAATTAAATTTATTTAATGTCTAAAAATTATAAAAAACTACTATGATATAGGAAATATTTTTATCTTTCAAATTACTATTTATAATCAAATTTTGGACTTGTATAACCCCACTTAAAAATTGTTGTTGTAAAACATATTATGTTTGTGTCATTATTACTTTTACATTAAATAAAAAGTTATTTATGTCATTTCCCAACCAAAATGTCTCCATGGGGTCTCCAAGTTGACCCATGGCTTGTCTTGGTCGGCCATGACACAACAAATAAGGTTGGGACATGTGTCTAGGTCATTTCATATTATTAAAGCATTATTTATACCTTAAACTACACTAATTACCACTAATCGCGATTAAAAACTTAATAAGTTACTATTCACCAAAAAATTATTTTAATCTCATTGAACCACATTTTACTTCTTAATGACAACCATGTATGTCAGATTTTTAAAATTCAATACACATTAGTGGTAAACTTTCATTTAACTTAAAAATCAGTTTGCTTGATTACCACTTAGTGGTTTCACTATTCATCAAAAATTGAAGTTTTTCAGAAAATTACCAAAAATTCACCCTAAGATATATTTGATATTCCAAATTCAAAAATTAAGTCTATTTTACAAAATTCAAATCATATAAGTCACATTAATTAATTTAGTAATTAATTCCCGCTGCCAGAGCAAATAGCGTGTTTTTACAAAACAATAAGTATCAAAAGATTGACACCAGTTTAAGTCTAATTTCAAAGTGAAATTGATTCCAATGACCACCATTGGATAAAATGGTAAAAATATATTCTAATTTCACTTCAAAACCAATTCAAAACATAATATAATAATATATATAAATTATATAAAAAAGCAGTTTTGATGTAAAATGCAGTATTTTTCACTATTCATTAAAAAATGAACATTGTCAGAAAAATACCAAAAATTCACAAAAGGTAAATTTTGATGTCCCAATAATAAAGAATATGTTTATTTTGACAAACATAGTTTATAAAATTGTCAAAAGATAAATTCAAAAATGGTTTTTCATCAAAAGGCAGTAAAACAATCTTTTAAGAATATTAATGTATTCCATGCATAAGATTGTATTTATTTTCATTTTAAGCCTCTATAAAACTATCTTAATCATTAATAGACATAGATAAAAATATATATTATTCATTACTAACTTGGTATGTTACACTACAAGGATTAAATATTCAAGGTAGGCCATTATAAAAAAGGAATATTTGAAATAGGTGCTTTAATACCAAACAAATGCCTCAATCATTTAAACATAAGTACCACAAACCCTCAGGTTTTGACAGGAATGGATCAAATTCTGGTTAAATCAAGTATGGTTTGGTTCTATAAAGAAGTGAGGTGAATGTAATGAATATGAAAATAATGTTTTATAAGCCTCACAAGAAAGTGATTTCAAATATAAAGACAGTGAGATGTGGCATGGGATTAAAAATTTAGTGAACTTTTCATGAAATTACTAAATATTTGAACTTGAAACAAAGTCATTTTAATCATTCATTTATGCTTTGTTTCAAGGGATAAATTGTTTCACTCATTGACATGCATTTCAAAATAGTGATAAGAATCATTTCAGCTCAAAAATATCAAAAACACCAAGCAAATTGAAAATTAAATACAAAAAATTTGAAAAAAAAACACACAATTATTTTGATTTTTTTAAATAGGAAAAAAATTTAAATTACTAAACTAAAAGGTTCCTTCCTCCGCACTTAAAATATTTCATTGTCCTAAATGTGAACCCATGAGATGATATATGTACATGAAATGTAGAATTTTTAAATAGGATAAATAAAATAAAAGTGAAAGGGTTAGGAACAGCCTGATGTGTTCAACTGATTATGGGGTCATGCAGTGTGATAAAATCCACTGCATTAGTAGGAAGTCCCTCAATGTATCTCTTCAAACATTTCCCATTGACTGTAAAGCTCCTTCCAGTGTTCTCTTCTGTGATCTCCACTACACCATAAGGAAAAACATTAGATACAATATAAGGACCTAACCATCTGGAACACAACTTACCCGGAATCAGATTCAGTCGTGAACTGTAGAGAAGGACTTTCTCTCCAACATGAAACTCCCTTTGTTGGATCATTTTTTCATGAGATGCTTTTGATCTTTCCTTGTAGAGCCTTGAGTTCTCATATGATGACAGTCGAATCTATTCAAGCTCTTGAATTTTCAACTTCCTTTGAATTCCAGCTTGGGCCAAATCCATGTTGCATTTCTTTATAGCCCAATAATCCCGATGCTCAACTTCCACGGGGAGATGACACACTTTCCCAAAAACAATCAGAAATGGGGACATACCAATGGGTGTCTTGTATGCTGTCCTATAATCACACAATGCATCATCCAAGCGCTTGCTCCAATCCTTCCTATTTGGCTACATGGTTTTCTCCAATATTTTTTTCAACTCACGATTTGAAACCCCAACATGGCCATTTGTTTGGGGGTGGTATGGTGTTGATGTTTTTTGTGCCAACCCATACTTTTGAAGGAGGGAAGCAAAATTCCTATGGCAAAAGTGTGTCCCCTGGTCATTGATGATGGCCTTTGGTACTCCAAACCTACAAAAAATCTGTGCTTTGACAAAGTCCACAACAACATGAGAATCATCAGTCCTAGTGGCCTTAGCCTCCACCCATTTACTCAAATAATCAACAGAAATCAAAATATACAAAAATCCAAATGATCTAGGAAAAGGACCCCTAAAATCAATGCCCCACACATCAAAAATCTCACATAATAGTTTGGGTTGTTGGGGCATCTCATGTCTCCTAGAAATATTCCCAGTGTGTTGGCAACGAGAGCATGACTTACAAAAAACATTGGCGTCATGGAATAAACTAGGCCAATATAATCCAGAGTCCGAAACTTTCCTAGCTGTCCGTTGGGGTCTAAAGTGTCCACCACATGCAAGTGTATGACAGAATTGCAAAACAGACTCAAACTCATGATCAGGAACACACCTCCTAATCACTTAGTCACTACACATGCTCCAGATGTAAGGATCATCCCACACATAATACCTAGACTCACTTTTTAATTTTTGGACTTGATGCTTCTTCAAATTTGCTGGGATTTCAGAGGAAACAATGTAATTAACTAAATCAGAATACCAAGGATGCGTACTTGAGATGGTATAGAGATGCTCATTGGGGAAAGTGTCCCGAAGTGGTACCTGGTCCAAGGTGTCATCCTCTAGTGTGTGAGTAAGCCTACTCATGTGGTCTTCCACCAAATTCTCTGATCCCTTCTTGTCCTTTATCTCAATATCAAATTCCTGAAGAAGGAACATCCAATGGATAAGTCGTGGCTTTGCATCTGGCTTCTTTTGGAGGTACCTCAAAGTTGCATGGTCAGAAAAAACAACTACTTTAGAGCCCAATAAATATGAACGGAATTTATCTAAAGAAAATATGACTTCAAGAAACTCCTTTTCTGTTGTAGTTTAGTTTTATTGGGTTGAATCCAGTGTCCCCGATGCATAGTAAATCAAATATGATGGTCCTTCCACCCTCTGAGATAAGACAGCTCCAACCACGAAGTTGGAGGCATCACACATAAGCTCAAAAGGAATCTCCCACTGTGGGGGCTGTATGATCGGGGGAGTGGTCAGAAACTTCTTTAACTCATCAAAGAAAGTCTTTCATGAATCATCAAACACAAAATCAGAATCCTTTTGGATTAATCGTGTCATAGGAAGAGCAATCTTACTAAAATCCTTGATGAAGCGCCGTAAAATCATGCATTCCCTAGGAAATATCTAACATCACGCACACATGAAGGATATGGTAAGGATGAAAGAATATCTATCTTATATCTATCAACCTCTATCACATGTTTTGAAACTACATTCCCTAAGACAATGCCATGCTCTACCATGAAATGACACTTTTCAAAGTTCAAGACTAGATTCTTCTCAATACAACGATTGAATACCTTTCCCAAACTATTTAGACATTCATCATATGAGGATCCATACACTGTAAAATCATCCATAAATACCTCCATGCAGGTCTCAATAAAATCAGAAAAAATACTCAACATGCATCTCTGGAAGGTACCAGGGGCATTGCAAAGTCCAAATGGAATCCTCTGGTATGCAAATGTGCCAATGGGACAGGTGAATGTAGTCTTCTCCTGAACCTCTAGAGCTATAAGAACCTGAAAATATCCAGAAAATCCATCCAATGAATAATAGTGTGTTTTCCCAGCTAGCCTCTCAAGCATTTGATCAATAAATGGAAGGGGTAAATAGTCCTTGCGAGTGGACTGATTTAGCTTCCTATAATCAATACACACACGCCAACTGTTTTTCACCCTCATCGGAACTAACTCATCTTTATCGTTTTTAACAACAGTTACACCACTCTTCTTAGGCACAACCTAAATCGGACTTACCCACTGAGAATATGAAATGGGAAAATTATACCTGCCTCATGCAATTTCTAATCTTCTTTTTTAACAACTTCCAGGAGGGTGGGATTGAGTCTCCTTTGTGGTTGTCTCACCGGTTTAGCCCCATCCTCCAAGATAATCCTATTCATGCAAATTGAGGGGCTAATACCTGATATGTCAGCCAAGATACACCCAAACGCTCTGATGTTCTGCCTCAAAATATTAAAAAGCTTTTCTTCATGTTCAAATTTGAGATTGTTAGCAATGATAATAGGTAATCACTCACCACTCAAAAAGTTTGAGTATATCAGATTTGGTGGAAATGGATTGAGTTCTAATGAAGGAGTGCGTAGTATTGATGGAGACATTGAAGGAACTGAAATATGTGCAAAATGAGCATCAGTATCAGAATAGACATCATCAAAATCAGAGAATAAAGCATCAAATCCATCAGCATACTCAACGTCCATTTCATAATCAGAGAGAACATGATCAAAATCAGAATATGAATCCACATCAATATCAAATCCAAGAGAGTCTTGTTCCTTAGAAATATGTGTGGAAGTACTCTTTGACAGCAAACTTGAACCAATACTCATAATCTCCCTAAGCATGGGACAATCAAATTTCATGGAGTTTTTATTTCGTGGTTCAAAATGGGAGATAACAAATGCAGAGTGATCCTCTATGGGGTACTTCATGGAATCCATAACATTAAATATCACAACTTCATCTCCAAACTCCATAGAAAGTATACCCTCATTGATATTTATGATAGTTTTTGCAGTTTTGAGGAAGGGCCTATCTAAGATAATGGGGGCATGAGAACTTACCTAATCATCCTCCATGTTAAGCACATAGAAGTCTGCTGGAAAGATCATGTCTCTTACCAAAACCAGTACATCCTCAAGAACTCCCACTAGATATGCTGTAGCTCTATTCTCCAACTGCACCACTACTCTTGTCGGCTTCAACTCACCAACCAGCAAGGAAGAGAATACAGAGTGAGGCATCACATTTTTGGAAGCACCTAAATCACAAAGTGCATCAGAAAAGTGAAATTCCCCTATGGTGAATGGGATGGTGAATGTCCCTGGATCCTTGAACTTTGTTGGCATTGCTATAGTTGGTGAAATGAGTGCTGAGACATTACTTTGAAGGTTGATCCTCTCATTTCTCGTGATCCCTCTTCGATTGGTGCAGAGTTCTTTTAAGAATATGGTATACCTTGGGATTTTCTTAATGGCTTCAAGTAGAGGAATGTTGATCTCCACACACTTGAATGAGTCCAAAAACTCATTTTTTATTGCTTCTTCAGCCATCTTATTGGTTTGAACAACCCTGTTTGGAAAAGGAAGGGGTTTAGGAGGCACATCATCATTATTTTTCTTACCTTTATCTTTCTACTTGGATTGCTCATCAGTAGGTATGGAATGCAGCTTCTCTAGAGTAGAGGTGTATCCCAGTGGAATGGTAGGTCCAAATGTATCGTTCATTTGCTTCCCACTTCTCAATGTGATGGCACTAACATTCCCCTTTGGATTTGGAGTTGGTTGGGAAGGTAGATTTCTAGAATTATTACTTAGAAGTTCATGGAGGGCGATGGCAATCTGGCTCATTTGAGTCGTCAAATCCCTTAGCTCCGAACCTTGACTCTTTAGCTCATTCTGTTGATTAAGAACAATTTGTCTCCAAAAGGTCACCAGTGTTAGAATAGAACATGGGTGGGGGATTCCCTTGTTTTTGGCTTGTTGATGTTTGAGCTTTAAATCTCCTTTGGGGTTGTTGGAAACCCAGTTGTTAAGGTGGAGGCTGCTGGAAGATTGGTTGAAAAGGGGGCCTTTGTTGTTGTCTAGAGCCATACCTCATGTCCGACTGATCATTCCACCCTTGGTTGTATGTTGGATCAAACTTCTTTTGGGGATATGATTGTTATTGTTGCTGCTGATATCGTCTCCCAGGGAACACTACTGCACAATCATCTATTTCTTGGAGTTGTGGACAACAGTCAGTTGGGTGGCTTGTCTCAGTGCAAATACCACAAGGCCTTGAATGAGGGGGTAGAGATGTCTTTTGTTCCAAATAAATTTTCCTCACCATAGTGTTCAATTCATCTAACTTAGTATCAATCAAATGACTATGAAGAGATGAAAGACTTACCAGATGTACTCCCCTAACATGTGTTGTACCTCTATCACCAAAATGATGGGAATTTTGGGACATCTTGTCGATCAACGCATGTGCAGCTACTGGTGTCTTGTCCACCAATGCTCCTCCAGCCGCAGTATCTACCATGCTTCTCTCCATAGGTGTGAGTCCTTTATAGAAGTATTGGATGAGGATTTGCTCATTGATTTGGTAATGCGGACAGCTTGCACACAACTTCTTGAATCTCTCCCAATACTCATACATTGACTCCCCTTGGGCTTGTTTGATCCCCGATATCTCCTTTCGAATGGATGTGTTCCTTGATGCTAGAAAAAATCTATTCACGAAAAGACGATTTAAATCATTCCAACAAGTTACATCCTCAGGTTGTAAATAATACATCCAATCTTTCACAGCTCCATCAAGTGAGAATGAGAATGCTCTTAGTTTGATTTGATCTTCAGAGACATTTCTAGGTTTTAGGGTTGATAAAACCACATTAAATTCCTTCAAATGTTTATTGGGATCCTCACCAGAGAGTCCATGAAATTTTGGAAGAAGATGGATTAATCTAGATTTCAATTCAAAGTCTGATTCGAGATTTGGGTATGCAATACAATTTGGTTGATATTTAATATCTGGTGCAGCCAATTATCGAATGGTTATACTAAGTTCATTTCCATTATTTCCAGCCATTGGTTTATTTTTTATGTTTGAATTCGAATTGCTTCCAATTTCAATGTTTCCAGAAGAGAGGAATTCACCAACTGGTTGAATATTGAAACTTCTCGTAGACTGAGAGTGTCTGATTCGTGCCCTAAGGCTGCGTTCAATCTCAGGGTAAAGATCTAAGAGATCTTCGGGATTAGTTCGTGTCATCAATAAATGAAAGATGAAAAGAAGGAATGTGGACCATAGTAAAATAAAAATTAGAAGTTTGAGTTGATGGTCCAAAAATAAGTAGAAGGAAATAAAAGAAGAAGGAAAAAAATCAGATTGGGTAAAGACGGAAGAAAGAAGAGTGGAAGAGAATTAAAATGTAAAATCAAATAAATACCTCTAATTGGTTGAAATAATTACTTGCCTCCCCATAAACGGTGCCAATTTGAAAGAGCACTATCATGGAGGCCCTCAAATGATTAGTGTGATTTTGGGGTTCTTAGGTGCAGTAGAGTGGCTGACCAAGGTCGTCTCTCAAAGGAGGAAGTGAATTTAAAAACTTATTAAAGGTATTCTAAAACAAATAAAATAGAATATAATAAAAACACTACTTGAAATTATGGGGTTTTTTTATAGTTTATGTGTCTATAAGAAGTTTTCTGGAAGAAGATTGTATATTTTTTTGTTTTTAGTTTTCAAATGAAGCTCGATTAAAATGTCACGACAAAAAGATGTTTTTTAGAAAATATTTTAAAAGGCATAATCGATCTAACTCTACCGATTTAATCATTTATTAATCATTATAATTTAAATTAATATTCACTTAATTATGATCCCTTAATTTTTTAAATACTGAACCCTTCGAGAATTAACATTACCACGAAGATGTAGCGAATTTATCCTTAGGCTAACATCAGAACATTAAATCGCAACACCCTTATTTGATTGATGTTTTTAAATTAGCTTATGGTTAGTGGTAAATTAAGGCACATAAACACTCTATAAATGAGGATTAATTGAGTTTAGGTATTATATCTGAACTCTAAAAATTTATCCCATGTGGTTTTGAATTACCGGTTAAGGTTGCGCTCTCATAGTTCACACAATTCCCGACCTCACGTGTTTTGTGTTAACTATTCAATTTCTTTCTTAGTTTCATTTAAATTAAAAACTAAATTAATTGATCATAATATGTGATTTACAGTAGCTCATTGATTCAAAATAAATGAATGAAGAAGGATAGAGGTCGATCGACTACTAAAAATAACTACTCATCCATGGGTGGCATAACCATCATAGAAGCGTTTTGCATGTGTAAAGGTTTATAATGGGTATAACCCAATAACGCTTCTACTCAAGAATTACAGCCCAAAGAGGAAGATTAAGAGAATAAATTAAAAAAAACAGAAGATAATAGTGGAAATAAAATAAGATCAATGAAGTTTATTACACAAACAAAATCATAACAACACAAAGGATAAGAGGAAGACTTCGTCGAAGGGATCCTTGCTTCAAGAGCCACCATTATTGAAATGGTTGGAGAATTAGAGTGGATCCACTTCTACTCTGCCCTCAAATTCCCAATTCACGTCCCAACCCCACCAAATGAGAAAAACACCAATTTATAGAGTGGTGAGGAGGCTAGGTTCAATTTGGTTTCAACTGTGAATGGGGAATCTCGGACAAATATTTTATGCCAACATTCACCGCCCATTTTACCACTAAAACGCGTGAATTGGCCGGCAATCCAGAAGAGTAAACTGTGAGGATATGGGTCCTATATCAACTATACATAGTTGGGCTCAATCCAGGCTCAGATAAAGGAGTTATGGTCATAATAAAGAAGATTCTCTATTCTGGAGAGTCCAGCCCAACTTTGACTTCATGGACAATTTTAAACAACCTAATGTACTCTTTATCTCTAGTTTCCTGAATATAAGTTGTAGATAATTAAGTTATGAACACTGTTACAAAATTTATAATTCAAATAATAAATATAAAAATAGTTATCATCTAAATACTACACTAAACTATAAAGGGTAAAACTGAAATTTTCACTAAATTTTCAAATGAATGATCAAATCCAAAATATTTTATAAATAAACATATTTAACACAATGTGAGGAAATTATATCATTTATTATAAATAAAATATTCTATAAAATAGTGTTTTATCAATATGTAATCATAAAATACTAGGAGCACACACTAGGAATTCAATATATTATAACACCTCATTGATAATACAGAGGATGCAATCCAAAGTGATACAACAATCCTTAGGAATAATTTATATCACTTTTATACAATATAAAGTGATCTATAATCATTAGGAATCATTAATTATCCCTTGAAATTAATCATAAGTGATACAACAGTGATCATAAAACATTATTTGTACTAAAAGGTAATCCTATATGGTATTGTAGTATCAAGTATAATGGAGATACCAAAGTGGAAATCTAGGGAAATGCAAAATCATAATAAATTTTTAATGATCCTTAGGAGGTAATAAAAGGATATCTATTAGTAACTAGGAGCCAGCATCAATCCCAAAGATGAAATCCTATATGTCGTAATATTATCAAGTATAAGTAAATTCTGATAATGTAATCTTTAGGGATATATAATCATATTGTTTCATTGAATATCCCTCAGAGGTAGGCATACAAGCCAGATCCTAGAAGTTATAAGAATTGATTCTATATATAAATAACACATAGACTTAGTGTGTTATTCCAGAGATATATCATGATACAGATCTTATTGGGGTTGGTTATCCATCTTAACATATCTAACAGAACTAAGGTCGTATCCTCAAGAACATGAAAAAATATCTTCACCACCAACTTCTCATATGAACCACATCCAGGTTAAATATATTTTTAGGGAAGATACATTCTCCCCTATGTCTCAATATAACATTGATACACTACACAATTTCCTAAATGTCAATTTTTCTTTCTATTCATCACACACCACAACAAAGAAATCACAAAAATTAATTAATAATTTTAATCACATGACCACACTAGACCAATAAGATAAACATCCTTATAATAATACACATGAGATATCATAAATACCATATGAATACCCATGTATAACAAAGATAGTTTAATGACCAATTCTCCCCAAAAATTATCCAATGGGGCTGACCACCTAGTTGATCCCAATATTAATGGGGGGGAACACTAAACCCATTCTTTTCTTATCTATCAAGATGGTTTAATGTAATTTTAGTCATTATAAATAGATAAATAAGTATGATTAATCTTAATTAATCACACACCTTTTCATAAATGTCACTACGGGTACATATCATCAGGTCTTCTACACCTCATCCTTTTTAGTGTATTTAATTAATTTCATTCTTACCCTTCATGGGATTAAGTATCATATTTCAAATATTTATAATCATGGTCATGACTATCATAGGATGTGGTATCAAGAAAATATATAGTGTTCAATCATTCCACATGGAACATTTTGAATTATGGATATTTCTTTTCGAAGTGGAAATTCATTTTAAAATAATATTTGTTTACCATAGTGTCAACACCACACACATAACATTTTATATATATAAATATAAATAATGAAAATTCTATAGGGGTAGTATCAAGGACTACAGATCTCAATTATAAATCTATTTGCATTAGTTTACATCTTGGTGGCTACAGTCAGTGTTTTCTTTATCCAAACAGTCATTGTTCATCCATATATCGCCCTAACTCCTATGAAAATACAAAAGAATGAAATATAGAAATTATAAATAATTAGTAAATTCACTCTTAAAAATAGAAAAATATTTTAAAATTTAAATCAATTATAAGTTAATCATAATGGCTCATCAAAATTCATTCTCCCACTAAAATTACTATAAATGAGGTGTGTTCCTCTTCTAAGATTTACCCAGACATAAGTTATGAAGAGGATCCAATTTACACATATTCTTTAGAGGGAAATTAATTTTAATTTAACAAAAAATCCAATAAACAATTACCTGGTGATTTAATTTAATTCAAATGAAAGGAAATAGAATACCAAAATAATTTTGAGATTTCCTCTAGTAATACAGGGAAAAAAACACCTTATACAAGATGTTTCCACCACGATGATTTGAAAATCACCATTAATGTTACCAAAAATCAAAACGGAATCATTAAATATGATTACAAAGAATATGGAGGATATTTATTCCTCAATCCCCATAGAATTTCCCACAAAGAACCATAGACTGAGAGGTAGGATAGAGACAAAGGGTAGGAGGAGTTATGACATAGAATGGAATCCATCATGTATCTATACAACAAAATCCCCATTGTCCAATGGGTGAATGGACCAAGCTTACCCTCTTTAAAAATACACATTGAGGAACTGTTCATGTTATAAACATTGTTGGACGTGGTATGAATGCCTATATAAAAGGTAGATACCTATATACCTCAACACATATAAGGAATCAAAATGTCAATTACTTAGGGAAGGGTCTACGCCCTTAGTCAATCCTTATCTTGGACTGAAAGGACATCATTATGGAAATTCACGATGTATATTCCACTAATAAAACTGTGAATGGAATGATACTTGATTTTTTTATAGCTATTCTACTTGGGAAAAAATATTGCACACACCCAAATAATCCAGGCATCGATCAACCTACAATCTATATCCAAAAAACATAATTTAGATGTTAAAAACACAAAATTGTATTCTAAATATAAATTTACAAATATCTCTCTAAAAAATTTAAATTTTAACTTTCCATTATAATATCCACAAACCATATGAATGTAATCCTTTACACCCCAGGAGGATCCATGCATGCTCATGTAGATTTTCTAGTATTTTGGGTCTTTTTGATTTTTTGACGATTATTAAAGCATTATATTAGTCATAATCTTAATGTATCATATGAATGAGAAATATGTATCATATTTTTGGTAAATTAAATTATTAGTGAGAAATAATATCTTATGAAAGATAATTTCTTACATTAAAAATATTTAAATATGAAAGTATATCACACGCGGTTGAAAATATGTTATATATAGATATTTATATAAGGTAAAAGTCACATGTATGTTATAAAATATACTATGAATTTAATTATTTTTAATTAAACTACCTTACATATGAATAAATATATACCACATGGGTTAAAATATATCATGTAGAGTTATTTGTAAAGGGATGTATCATATGTATAAGATAATATGTTATATATTGAATTTATTCAATAACTATATATTACATATAGAAATGCTATAATATATACTGAATAATATTTTATGTATAAATATTTTTATAATGACACAAACCCTAGTATCATAGAACCAATGATTACTTTATTGAATTGTTACAAGAAATAAGGACTCATATCTCAATTGAGATAATGGTTAAGTAGTCTTGGAAAACATGATACATATATGAATATCATATTACATTATAAAACATAAAAATATATTATTTTATTTTAAAAACTAGTATACCCTTTATAATATCCCCACATATCAATTACAATACACCTCATCTCATCAAGGTGATAAGTAACATAAAAATGGCTGAGCTGATATACTATGTATAGGTATGCATTTAATAGAATCAAATAATAAATGAATAATATTATAAGAATAAATGATTAAAAAATAAGGTATTATAAATAATAACATGGGAATTAAAGTTATCCAGGAATATCATAACTATTAAAATGATCAAATACATCAATCATTGATTTTATATTGACAGAATTCATAGTATTAAACATCTGACACTTATCATAGAGGACTCAGACGATGACATCATACATTAATGGGAAAGACCAGTCCCAAATACTCATTCATTTTTTTCACATGATACCTATCGATAAATATTGTGGTTATATAATTAGCATCACCAATTTTCACTCAATAATTCTAACACATTCAATATATGAATATTCTATACAACATAATCAATATGTATTAAAAATCAATATTTTCCTGTATTTGAAGACATAGAATATGGAATATCTATGCTTTAACTAGTAAAACATATCATAAAATATCTATAAAAATAAGGTGGATAATACTATATGAGTATATCATCAAAATAATATTTAATAAATGATTTTTTATATATGAAAATACATTAAAATGACTAGTGGAAAATTTCCTAATGAAATTACACTTTTTTATGTGAAGTCACTTAATTATAATCTTAAATATTTTAAAAATATCATGGAAAAATTTTTATTTTCAAATTTACTTATACAAAATATAATGTATGATTAATATAAATTAGTTATCTTTAAGGAGTGTAATTTTGTATAAGTTTTAAATGTTAAATAAAATTTCTTTCATGTTGTTGTAAAAAGATCATAAAGTTATAGTCCTGAAAATGAAAAGTGGATTACATTGAATTTTCAAAATAAAATAATTATTAAAAATATCTTTAATAATTCTTTGATAAATTTTGAATACATAATTTTAAATATTTTATGTACAATATAGAAATAGAAGATAAATATTCCGGACTTTGTAGAAAAACAAGCTTAATTTAATGTGAAAATTTAATTTAGAATCTTCTGTACATAGATTGAATAAATTAGTATGGAAAAATAAATTTATAGAAATATCCATAGGATAATAAAATCTATTGGGTTTAGGAGAGAATTAGAAAATAATTTCCCCATTTAGACATGAATATAACTATTCCTATATAACGATGAGATTGTGAAATATACAATTACCATAGGGTTGAATTCCATTGTATGTGTCTAAATATCTTATAATATATATATATATTCTTATAAATATATTATATAAACATAATTATTTAAATCATACTTAATAGATTTTAATATAATATTCAATCATCTTTTTATTTAAAATTCAATTTTAAAATCATTGTTCTATGTAATAACAACTAAATTTTTATTTATATTTTAATTTTGTAGTTTAGGTTCATATACTTTGACCATGGATAAATTATCTCAAGTTTTTTGATAAATAAATATATATATATATATATCGTATATTTTTATCATATATTTATTTAGGGTAATCCAAAAAAGTTAGACATAGAGAAATGAACTGAACCATAAATGGAGACCATAGACCATACATACATAATAATACTATTATAAATATTATATAGATGTAAAAAAATAAAATTAAATAATAATTAAAATTTTTATAATCATTATTATAACACATATATCATATATATTCAACATATCCATTCTTATTTAATTACTTTTAATGAATAAATGAAAAATAAATCACATTGTTTTGTGGAGGCGGTAGTCCACTTCTTGGCATAATATATAGTTTCGTTTACTATTTTATAGTAGGTGAGATGGATATATGTTATTAAATTTGAATAATAACATCAATGTATATAGGATATAATTTTTATACTGATTCAACATATATTATTAACAATTTAAGAATGTGGGATAAGAAATAAAACAATAAATGATCATTTAAGAATGAGACATCTTCTTTAGAAATAACTATTTAGGTTATATCAAAAAGACTTCATAGTATAGTTTTATAATAAAAAAGGACATTAATATATGTTAAGAGAAGTGTGTAATGGATTTGGGAATATATTAGTACAATCTAAATTATTTTATTGTGTGAATAAAAGGTGACATGACATTCCCTTCTATATGTGAGAGGTCAAATTTTTTATAAATACTCAAAACTATTAAATATTGAGAATTCCCAATCACACAAAGTGCATAAAAAATTGATAAATAAAGGATTTGAGGGTCGATATGGTTGAATGAAATATATAATAGAAAAAATTAACATGTTTTAATCATGTAATTTCCTTTAACTCTAATGTTACTCACATTTACCATTGTAGTTTTGGACATTGTAAGTAGTTTTTTTACCAAAAAATTATTGATATAGCCTAAAAATAAAATGGCCTTTAATAGATAATTTTTTCCAAAATATAATAAATATTAATTATAATTTATTAAAAAAAATTATATGTGTCTATAACATATATTTTAACACATTCACATTTTACACCCAAAACCTCGTTTTAACCTTAACATAAGTAACTGATTTTTTTATGAGTTCATATGGAAAAAAATTAATATAAAATATTTAAAAAAAGTAATTATATTGATATCAAAAATTCAATACATTTTTAATAATACAATTAACATAAGAAGACAAATTTATTTTAAAATTAATCTTATAAATGCACCAAAAAGTTCTTTTCTAAAGAAAACATTTTCTCAAGTAGAATGTTTTTATATATCAGAATTAAAAATATATTTTATGATAATGACAAATATTTTATTATTCATAATATATTTAATTTTATTATAACTTTAAAATTATTTTTAAACATATATAAACTTTTAATGTTCTATAAATAAAACAAAAAATTATTAATAAGAAGTAACATTTTTCACCAATAATTTTAAAATTAATCTTTTTAGAATGATCAAAAAAAATCCCACTATGATAATTTTGAAATTATTATTTAAAAAATGATGTTAATTTTTTCAAATAAATTTTCAAAAATAGAAGAAAACTAATTTTAAAATAAGTGTGAAAAATTATATGATATCCTTTTTTAGAGAAATATAGTTTTTAAAAACAAAACATTATTTAATATTGTCACAAGCCTAGAATATATATTAGATGAATAATAAAAAATTTATTGATTATATAGTATTTAAATATCATTAAAATAATTTACAAATAGTTATTAATTTAATTTATTAATTAAACACCTTGCGCACATAAAAATATTTTTTTTCAAAAAAAACATTTGTTTTACATTATAATGGTTACTATTTTAATTTATGATCAATTTATAACTAATGAATTTATTTTATACATGTTTAAAGAATATAATTTTCAAAATTTATTTATTATTATTGATACAAACTAATTTAATCTCTAGGTTATAACATCATACTTTATTATGGTTCATTTAGACTCGAGGATACATGTGTCACAAGCAATCAAAATTAATAAATCTATTTAAAAAGAAATATTTAATAAAATATTTGGGTTTTACATTATAAAGTCTTAAAACAAATAACCCCCTAAATTTCGTTTACTATGATACTAAAAAATTATTGTACATCTTCCTCATCACATCCTCATGTTCCTAATTAGCATCGTTGAATTTCTAGTTCTTTCGGTGAACATTAACAATATGAGTTTTCTTATTATGTTGTACATTATCTCTATGATCAATGATTTATACTGGTTTTTATTAAAAAAAAAAGTCATTATCTAGTGGTATGACCTCTGTGTTTAGTAAATTTTAATGATTAGGCATGAACTTCTTTAGAAGAGATACATGAAATATATCATGAACATGACATAGGATCAATGTACATGCCATGATTTAAGTTACTGTCCCTACTCAATCATGAATATAAAAGGGTCTAATATACCTTCGGATAAACTCTTCATTCATTCTAAATGTCCTAAAATTATTCCATTTAGAAATTCATAGTATCACATTCTCACGAACTATAAATTCCATATCACATTGATAGTTATCAGAATAAACTTTCGATCTATTATATTAAACCTCAATGAGTTGTTGAGTGGTTTTGAATTTATCCTTTATTCCCACAGCTAGGTTAGGTCCAAATAGTTTTCTTTCACCAACTACCCCTAAGCATTTGTTTTTTACATTATATTCTATATAAATATTCATAAGGATCCATTTGAAATATCTGTTAAAATTTTTTGCTGTAAGAAAACAAGACTAGTGGAATTTTTGGATCACAGAAACCGTTGAAATTCAATGGAAATGACCAAAAAATTACCTCTGTGTATTTAATGGTCCTCTAAACATAAATGTCAATTTGAGGATCAGAAGTTGTACTAAAACATAATTCTATATCAGGATACTATATAATATATCTCTAAAACATCATGTTAATCTTCATATCACTATTTAATACTATAGAATGTGGTACATCATGACACCATTGCACTTCATTGATGTATTATCAACCCGATCAAGAGAGAATACATTATTAATAGTAATTAATTATTTCGACATTGTAATATTATAGTGTATAACACATATAACATTATTGAAGTATTCATGTTTTTGGATGTCTGATAATTAAATATAGGGCACTGATTTCCCAGTTCAATTTTAGTATAGTTAATGTTAAAAAAAATATCCATATATTTTTTTCTATCAAACATTCTTTTTTGACATATGAGGAACTCTGTTACATACTCAACAATATAATTATTTTTTTTGTCCCACCATAATTATTCTATCATATCCAAATAAATCTTTTCTATGTTCAAGATTAGTATATATCAATGAATTATGAGCCTCATCCAATAAATCCTTGAAATCTGGTTTATAAAAAATTCAAAGTTCATGAACTTTATCATTCCATAACAATCAATGTTAAACGTATGAGAATTTATCACATTTTTATGTTCCTCTTCATATTCAATATGCACCCCTTTAATATTTACCTGGATAAATGGTTATAAATTTATTTGAGAATGAAGATATTTCTAACCTTCCGTCAATATTCCAAGATATATCCTTCAAAAAAATATAAATATTTTATCCAATGTGATCCTCATCTAAGATAAGCTACCATGGTCATTTGATCAAAGGTCATCAACCACCTTGTTTTCCTTCCTAGGGTGGTAATATATCTATAATTCATAATCTTTATAAAACTATTTTCATATTCTGTGGCACATACTTAATTCTACAAAAATAACTATATACTTTTTAATATTATGATTTGTATATGTATCAAATCATTGACCATATATATAATTCCAACATATTTTCAATGAAAAAATTATATCCCTCAAATCTAAATAATGTGTTAGAAAATTTATCTAATGAATCTATAATTAGAGATAATCATATTTTCTCAACATGTCATATTTAATGATGGAAAATCATGTTCCATTCAATGACATTTCACAATAGAGAATGAACCCCCCTCCACTACTACATATAGTATTCATAGGTGAGTTTACCAAACTTATATTTTTTTCCATGAAAACTTATTCAAATTAATCTTTATATAAGAATATAAACTTCTTTTGAGACAATATATTTAGTGAAATAGATATTTTCACAAATTTCTTATATATCAATAGTAGTTTTCTTCAACACCATGAAAATTACAGATCTTGGTTACCATGGTTGGTATTGAATATTTCTAAAAAAACAATCATCATTGCTAGATCCACCAATATACCCCCAATTGAGATTATATGACCCTTAAATGAAACATTATGAATCAAAAAACATGACATGGAAAATTTATCATATAATTCTCTTTCTATAAGGGATTTATCAAAATTATCAAAAGTTCTATATTCTCATAAATTCTCCTTGAATATAAAAAAATCAACAAATAAATATGATCTAAAATAGATAGAGGTAATATCTAAAGACTCTTTTTTATTAAATACAAGTGGATAAAATGTAAAATTGTATTCCCTAATAGAATTACTATAAATTTATAATGACTATACATTATATGAAATTAATACATGGTAAAAATACTCAATTATCATTAGCCTAAGATTCCCAAATCAAAAAAATAAATCTTGTAAAAAATAAAGAACCCCATAAATGATGGAAAAAAATTTAGATATGGGATTATAGATACTTATTTTAATTTTTTTCAATTCTTGAAAATCAATATAGAGACACATGGAACCATATTTTTCATAAGAAAAGAAATAGATTCACCGCATAGAAAAAATCTCTTCTTAATAAATCCATTATCTATATTCTCTTAATGTTTCTACATTAATTATTATTAATCAATAGGGAAAATTCTCTTTCACCCAGTGAATCTGTGGGTGTGTGTTGAGATGTATATATCTAGAATTACCTTTTATTATTTATAGATAAAAATCGGGGAAGAGTATAGGTGTAAACACCCTGTGGTTTGAGAGAGCTGGCCCAATTTTTCTTTGGTTTTATGGTGGTTGGGATATAACTCCAATGTATGTAGATGGGGGTCTGCAAAGCCAATGGACATGGGTATGGGTCACCGGGGTGTTCATATGGTGACCACGATGGTAGGTAGTGATGCAAAATTGGAAGTGGGTATAGAGAATAGCAGAGAGGAACCATAGTTGTTGCAGCTGATGGAGAAGGAAGGATGCAGCGACGCTTCGACCGACTGGAATGAGAGTGTTGATGTGGTTTCAGGTTCTGAGGTGAGGAAGAATTCCATTAACCATCATCTGAACCCGTGGGTGTTTGAGGTTTTTAGAAGACTTAATAATGATATTGGGGGTCCTTCCAGCCGTAGTATGCAGAGTGGTGAGGGAAGGCCTCGGGTAGAAGATGGTCATGTGGAAATTCAGAGGAATGTGAGTGATATAGTCTTAGAACAGATGACTGGTGGTGTGCAGGTGGTATCGACTGATTTGTGTGTAGAGGAGTTAGGGCTGGAATGTGGGGATGTAATTAAGAGGAAGAAAAGACTAGCTATAGACAAAATAGTTTTTAATAGAGGAGAAGATGTGGGGGGATTGGGTTTTTTGAACTAGACTCCAGTCTATTTGAGAAACAGGTTCAAAGGCCTCCCAGAAGTTTATGTCCAATCAGATTCAGGTATTCATTAAAAGAGAGGAGATGGCTACAAGAAATAAATCAATGGGAATGAACCCAGACTCTCAGCAGATGAAGCATTATTCCAGAGGAGTAGTAGGATTGTTAGGATAAGGAAGGGGAGGAAGTATTACTCCTCGCTACCTCTTCCTTTGGATACTCGATCAGGAAAAATGTTAAATGGAAATTTGTTTGTCAGTGAAAATCAAAGGCCTAAAATAACAGGGGTGAAAATTATAAATATTTGGATTTGATATTACGTTCCAATAGGAAAGCAACCGAGCATGTAATGGTTCTGAATGAAAATGAAGATGAGGCCTCCAAGATGATGGGGAGGTCACTAAGAGTGTCTCTTAATGAGGAGCAAAGTTCATGGATTTAAAAGAAAGATCTCATATTAGTAGGGGGATTCAATAAAGATCTAATCAGTATGGAGGAGTACATATAGTCTTGGGATCAGGTAGCTTCAAAGTTTGAAAATCTGATGACTAATGTACGGAACACTCAGGTCACAACTTTATCATGGGAATTGTTTAGGGATGTTGGTTCTGGTGATCTTATGTTACTCCATTATGATTCTGTTTATGTTGGTTTTCTAATCTTTATTTGTTTGGAGGAATATTGTTTGTACTATCATGATTTAGGTTATTTCTATGTTTTATTATGTTTAAAATCATGTGCTTGTAATCACCACATCACACATATTTGTACCAGATGAGGATCAGATAACTGAGTCTCTACTAAAGCCTAATGTTCTGATTTGGTCTTTGAGAGTGTATGGATTCTCCATTGGTTCTATGCCCATGAAATTACACACATGACTTCCCACTGAAGGGTCATCCTTTGATGAAGGCTGTGACATTGTGAAATAACTAGGGAGGAGCCGATCATACATTTGTTCTTTTATGTTTTGGTTTCTTTGTGGTCAGTGTTGGACTCTATGGTTTCCCACTTATCCTTAAAATTGTTTTGATAATAATAAAGAATAATTTTTAGTCAATAGGGAAAATTGAATACAATTTATTTTAAATTGTTATAAAACTACACATGAGCTATATTGAAATCTAAGCATCATGATTTGGTGGATGACTAGGAAATTTTACATGAAATACATCAACATATTTATGAAAATAGGAACATTTTATATATTAACATTCTCCCCAACCAAGTTATATAAATATCCTAATAAATTGGTAGAAAAACATATAAAATATAATTAATTACCATTGGATGTTTTAGTCTACACATACACTGATAGATTAGTGAAGGTTTATTTTATATGTCAAATATAACTTTACTTCTTCGAAAATTGACCTGGGATCTATACTATGAGAGAAACTCCACACTACAAATTAAATAAAATTCAACAAGGTGAGGTGTAAAAGTATTATTCTATAAAACCAACCCAAAATCCTTAATCATTGAGGATTTATAGACATAGTATTTGTTTATCCAACCTTTTGGATATCTACCCACCAACTAAATATCTAATCATTGAGATGGAGATGTGATACTGATTGAAAAGTCCATAGATATAAAAGTGTCGATATAACTAGAATAAAAAAAAATAGAAATCTTGGAGTGAATAATATGTGTACCTTTCCCCACATCTCTAGGGACATCTATATTTATTGGAGTAATTACATAATCTTAACCTTCTCCCAATGGTCCCTTTGTGGAAATTTAACATGTTTTTTTGGGGAATTGCATAGAATATTTCCCGTTATCCTTACTGTTAAATCATGATACTTTTATTCTTTATCCCTTAACATTAAATTCATAAGAATGATGAACGTTTTTTCTACACATAAACCATGTTAATTTTCCTTTTAATCATGTACCAAGTGGTTCTTTCCACAAGTATCAAATGTTGGAAAAGTTCCAATTCTCTTCATCCCCTTATCCATTATTTTTTCCACTATACCATAATTCACTTCATTTCCATCAATGTATTATGAAATGGAAAAATATTTTTCAATATTTATATAACATGACATTATATCCTCATATGATTATAATTTTTGTGAGAATAATGTCCTATTATGGATTATATTAATCACATCAATGAAATATTTAATATTTATCTTTGAATTATATATACAGTCTACATCATTTCATTCTATCATTTTAATGTTACCATCACACTTAATAAAACATAAATGTTATTTTTATCTCAGAAAAAAATTCTCCCTAAAATACTCATTGTTCGATAGGAAACTAATTTTCCATGATTTCTTTGTCAAAATCATTTCATTCCATGATTTCTATTTCACCCTATGATTTAGTGTATTCAATCAATGTGAATCATTTATTAGTAACCAATGTGATATGAAAAACATCCATGAGAATCTTATCCTTTTCAATACATCCCAAAGAAATAAATATCTTATCTAAAGAACATATCCATTCTTCATCTAGATGTTGAATTATATTCACATTGATATACAGTGGGTGTTGATGTTTTAAGTAGTCAATAATTATTACAAAACAAATTTAATTAGACATTTTATCTATATGGGAAAGGTTAGTGCTTATATATTGAGTTGATTTTCCAAATATAGTTATAATTTTTTCATCTTCAGTCACACCTCTAGCTCCAACTTCATCATCATTCCTAGGAAGGAAATATCATCATGGATTACAATAATTTATTTGATTTGGATGCCTTCTTCTAGTTACTATTTTAAAAGATTTATTATAATATAATAGATCATAACATTGGGTTTCTATATGTAAGATGTCACTACGAGTTTAACACTTAAAATAAATTTTAAAATTTATCCACATCTAATATCACACTCATAATCTTGGTTACCTTTGGAATGTTACAATAAAATAAAAATGATTTCAAATTAATCATAATATATTCTAAATGAAATGTTAATTAATAAAATAATATCCCTTGGGACTGTCAAACTAGGTTCAGAGAAATGACACACTCACTATGCACTAGAATAATGGCATAAATATATTAAAAAAACTCTTATCATAGTTTTTATCCATATATGCATATGTTATAAAAAAATCCCCATGTATTATCCTAACATGGATGTATTAAAAGTAAATCCACAAAATATATAATTGAAAAAATCTTTATGTTGTTATCCTATACTTAGACATATCCACAATGTCAGTCATTGGGATATATTCCCTAATTTGTGTCTTCCTAAATCCATTTCACAATGTTCCTACAATGAGTATTATAATATAAACTCTAAAGACTCCGAACCTAGTATACCAAAGATGATGGTGACATTATTTCATTAGAACCAAATACATTAAACTGTATCCCAATGGACATAATATTGTTTAACTCTTAGAGATCTAGATACATAATTGAATTTATCATTACATTAGAAATATTAAAACAAAACATAGTATTCTCAATGAGAACACCACAATTCCCTTTATTATATGTCTATATATTAGTAAAATTACACTTACTGGAATCATGGGGAATAGAAGAATAAGAATGTGGTGAGATTAGATTCATCATAAGGGTATGTATAAACATAATATAATATGAAATCCACAATATGGAAAGAATAACTGATGATAAAATAATTCTATATAAATAATATCATGATCTAGAAACAAAAACATGGATATAACAACTATTAAAATAATCAGGTGATAATAATTAACTAACTTCTTATTAATTCATTGCATAAAACATGACATCTTAAACACACCATCATGGCCTCATTCGAATACATCATACATTAATGTGTCATTACTCAACCAAATATGAAAGCACTTTTTTATCATGACACCTAACTATGTATTGATGTTATATTAAATTTTGAGACCAATTTTTATATAATATTTAAAAAAATTCATTGTATGAATAAACAATATAACTTATTTGACATTCCTTAAAATTAAATAAAATCATGTACTAGAAGAACTAGAATATGTAATACATATTCGTTCCCTAGTGAATAATAACATAAACCATCACAAGAAATATTTAAGATGTTATCATAAGAGTGCATAATAACATTATATTCTAAAAAGTACATTTTCATAGATAAAAATACATGGAAAAGATCACAATAAAATTTATTTCAAAAAATAATATTTTCAAATTGAAAGAAAATGTTAACTATATAAATAATATCCAAAATATTAAATAAAAAAAATTAAAAAAAATTAAATTTGTAATATATTCATAAATAAATTATTGTTAATGGCATTGAGTAAATATTTACATTTCAGAATATTTAAAAAAAACATTCCTTTCAGACTATTGTGAAAATGTAAAAAAGAAAATCATTCAAAAAAGAAAGATAATATTAATTTGAAACAATTTTTAACAAGAAATAATTTATAAATTTAAATTAATTATTTATTAACAAAATTTTAAAACATCCAATAAATATTTTATCAAAAATATGGAAATGGAAAACAAATAATTCCAACTGATTATAAAAAAATGATTCATATTTCTTAAAAATATTGTTTTTGAATCATGTATACTTAGAGAGAGTAAATTTAATGTAAAACATGTAAGTTATAGAAATAATAATAGTAGAGGAATATATCGTGGGTTTATGATAGAAATATGAAATAATTTTTCCTATGTAATCAAAAACATAAAAAATCATGAATGATAATAGGAATTTAAAATAAACCCCAACCCCATGTTTGAATTTCTTCACATGTGTTTGAGACTCTAATATAATAAGTATATATTTACTATACATTTATTATAGAAACATAATGACATATATCTCACCATATATTATTTCTTTATAATATTGCATCACCATTTTATAGAAAATTCATGGTTTAAATCTCAATTCTGAGTAATAACTGCATCATTTATCTTGTAGGTTCTTGTTTGGTAGTTTTATTCCCTATAAATTGAAAATGGTACCATCATAGAAAAATTTTTAATAATGATATAAATATAATATATATTCATTGTATATTTATTTATTGTAATCCATAAATTTTATAGTTAGAAAATTTAATTACATCATTTATAGATATAGTAGGTCGTATGTATGCATGAACCTACTTTTAATTTTTTGACTGATATAATGAATGATTGATAAATAATAACTAAATTTTAAATTTTAAATTTCATATAATATTTATTGTATATATTCACAAAATCCAACCTTATTACCATCCATGTAAATAGGAAATGAAAAAAAATCACATTTCTTCATGGACGCAGTAGTCGACACATAAACACAATTCAAAATTGTTTCCATTTTAATGGACGATGATATTGATATTGGTTTTCAAATTAAAATAATAAAATATCACTATATTTATGTTATTTTTGTTATTATTTAATCATATATGATTAATTTTTTGAGGTATTTGGAAGAATTAATAATACTAAAATTATCGATTAAGAAAAATACCACTTCTTCAAACAATATATTTTTATTCAGACCAAAATCATCCATAAGAGGGGTTTCTAATAAATAAATGGTATATAGGATGTGATATTTGAGGTAATGAGGTTATTTTGGAATGTATATTATGATCCAAATTGGTTTTTTATGTGTTAATAAAAGAATATATGATGTATCATTTTATAATTGAAAAAAAGTGACATTTTATTAAATAAACAAAACTATAAAATAATGGGTAGTCACTATAACCCCATGTACCTCCATAATTCATAAATAATATAATGGAGGTAAAATAAAGTCAATATAAAAATACCAAAAGATAAAAATATTTTTTAAGAATGATATCAACATTATATCTGTTGTCACTCACTTGAGCCATTTTAGCTATCATTGTGATAACATGTTTTTATATATAATGAATTTTGCTGTCAATAAAGAAATAAACTAAGAAATAATAGAAAATTATGACCCTTTAATTATATATATATATATATATATTAAATCTAATATATCAAATAAAAAACCCATGACTGTATGAAATTAATTTTAACACATGAACATATGACACCAAATCCATATTTTAACCATAATTTTGATTATTATTATTATTATTTTTTTTAATCATTATGACGACAAAAATAAATTTATATTATTAAATGTTAAGAAATGTTTTATTCAATATATGGAATCAATTTTATAAAATTCATCTCACATGAGTTGTGGAATCTGATTTAAAATTAATCCCATTGATGTGAGGATATGTGGTTTTCAAAAAAATATTTTTCACATGTTAAAGAGTTAATATATCAAAATTAAACATAATAATGATTAAAATGACAAAAAATTATTTTTAATAAATCATTTTCTCTAATTTTGGGTAAAAAAATTATTTCAAAAAAACAGTGTTTTGTATGTTCTTTAAAATAAATGGAATTTATTTATATATATCATTTAATTGAAAAATCTATATTTTCAAAAAAAATATATAACAATTTAAGCCATATATGATTTTGAAATTTAGAATTTAAAATATTATTTCATTTTTATCTAAAATTTATAAAATTCGGTGAAATTAATTTTATAATCATTATAGAAAACGTTATGAAAAAAAACTATTTTTTAAGTTCATTTTTATGCACAAAATGATTAATTATTATCTAATGAAATGAAAAATTATTCTTTTAATGATATATCATTTAATTGAATATATAATACCCAATATCATAATAATAATTCTATAATATTTATTTATTTAATTTAAAAAAATTAATGCATGAATAATACATTTTTTATAAATACAATTCATATACATTGAATTGATTTTTATTTTCATTTCTAATCAATTTATAACCAATTAATTTATTTAATAAATTTTTAAAACATATAATAATAATAATTTATTTAGTTCTATTCATAGAAGGAAATTTAATGGATATTTTATAATGCAAAAAAATATTATACTGAAATTAATATCAGGGTAGTATGTGTCTTAATCTATAGAAGGTATTAAATTTATTTAAAAAGAAATTAATCATAAAATTTTTATGTTTTAAAATTATTTATAAGGAAATAATAATTTTTATATAAATAAATTACTCGTCAGTGGAAAATATATTATATATAATGTAATATATTACTTATTTTTTCTTGTCTCAGAAAAATATGTTAGATGTGAGTAATATATTATACATTGAATGAAAATATGATATGTATATATAAATAAATTTTAAAAAATAGCATACCTATGAAAATTATTTTACCATTGGAATATTCATATTATTAAAATATCATATACTAGAGAATTATGTTATGTATTGATATTTTTCCTAAGAAAAATATCAACTGTATTTTGGACAAATTACATGTCACATTTTTTCTAATAGAAATTAATTACAGATAATATTTTTATAAGTAAATATATTATGTATGAAGAACTATATTACATATGGATTATGTGAATTTAATATTAAAATTTATGTAAAAAATTCAATGTAGATACCCATTTTCCATCTAGGGCTTTGGAATATTTCTTTATATATTTTTGGAACCATGGGCTATGACTAAGTACAATTATAAGGTTCAGTGTGTCCATAATTAATTTTATAAGAAGATTAAATATATTGTATATTATTCACATGTAGTTTCCTAAATAAAATTGGTTACCTCTTAAATGAGATCATGAATCAAAAATCAATACCACAGTTGAGTCTGGAATGTGATGTTTACCCCAGTTCTAACTTAGATTAGTTTGGCTCGAGGAATTCAGATATCGTGACTGACAACGGGTGCATTCAGTTAAAATAAATAATTAAATTTAATTATTATTATTAATTATACTAATCATGTTTTTCCTGTTAATTAAATTTTATAGATATTTTCCCATCATTAGCTGCATAATCTATGGGAAAATATGTAGTCATTCTTCTTCCTTCCATTAGTGAATTGAGATCCGTTGGTGACAGGATATTATATCATAGTATACCATTATGTCATGATTCAATCTTGTATAGAGGCATCAAGCACGATCAACCCCTTGATTCATAATGGTTTCAAGTGAGATGAATGGATCAGTGATCAACGATAGATTTATGGATTAATGAATGTATAATAAGTGTTTTATTCTGTGTATTTGATATTTTAGACAAAAAATCATTAAGAGATTGGTGGTGGTGTGATAATGTGTATAAATTTTCACAGGAAGAATCATAAATTAATGTTCGACCAGTAGAGGGAAAAAATCACTTGTTATAATATTTTTCCACCAATTTAAGGAGAATATGAGGTTAGATTTGAATGAAAATATGCTAGATCTTTATTGTAGATACCATATATAACATTTTGGAATAATTCCAACCCCAGAAGATGTAGTATGAAGAACACATGGGGAGTGAGTCCTTTGATGTGGTGACTAGGGTGTTAGTAGAGATAATTATCACACACGATGTAGGACTTCCACACACCATGTGAGACATGTGATCACAACTCGAAATTTATTCAGTGAGTACATGGTCATGGGTATTACTAAAAACACTCCATGTTCAAATGTACACAGACATGGGAACAGTACACCAACACGACCATAGACAAAGACCAGACCTCAAGTGGCTTAGACATGCCATGCAGACCTTATACACCCCATATATGGTTACATGTGTAGGGAGATATGATCCTGAAGGTCCATGGATATATGATATAGTAGGATCAAATGCATTTTGGTTCCCCTTATACATAGTGTACCTACTATTTCCTAGTAAGGAATCTTCAATCCCCATTATAACCTTTTTTAGAACTCAAATATTGGACAACGAGTATCCTATCATGAGTGTTTATCCTCACATAATAAAGTGGTGGACTACATTGGGGATTTTCAGATATGATTTAATATATTCTAGGCAGGATGCTTTTTTGGGAAATTCTTGACGATGATAAAGATTAGGTATAAACATTTGGTATTTTTAGAGTGGCACCATCTAGATGGGTTAGGTATGAGCTCTCTAACTATTTATATAGTGGAAACCTCCTATGGTACATTTAGAGACCCGAAGCTTGACATACATGGACATGACATTACTTTTACGGAATACTTAGTACATAACAAAAACACACACATAAGGATCGTAATAGTTTAGTGCCTTTGGAAACTCGGAATGTAATCTTCAAATCATGGTGAAAGATCTTCAACATCTCCCATAAAGATCTTCCCTTTTTTATCTTACCTAAAACCTTTCTTTATATCCTGGGGAAAATAAAACATAAAAGGGTGAGCTCAAATTCTCATTAAGGGTAAACAAAAGAAAAATCAATCACATCATATTCATAAGAACATAACATTTTGGAAATCTTAAACTGCAAAAGAGATCATAATATCATAACATGGGATAAATAATAGTAGTGAAATGAAATCCCAATAATCATAACTTAAAACATGAAACTTTGTGGCATACACACATAATCATAGAGAATCATATCTTATTAGTCAAGACTCATTGCCAAGACTATCTTAGTGGACAAAGTCCATTTCTGAACCGAGTCACCCTCGATTCAGTCCTATTTCACTGAAACGGTATAACCTACCATTCCATCCATGTCTATCTCATGAGATATAAAATCTTTACCCAATGCATTGGAGGGAGATATAGGTCCACCCATCTCATAATGATACCATTCTTATGTGTGCCACAAAATCATAAATCATACATCATTGCATAACCCATGTAATAAAAATTGTAATCTTAAACATCATGACATCATAAAACAATTCATATAAGATAAAGGAATTCCTAAAACTAATTTCATCACAACATAATCAAATCAATAGGGATAAAAATATAACCCTTTATTATCTTAGATGGAAAATAATTTTGATAAAACACTTGAACTCCATTCTTGAGCAAAATTTCCTTTCTACTTCAAAAACACTTTTTCTTTCATAACATGTCTTACAATTATAAACTAAAAGAAGCTGATTAAAAATAAACATAAAAACTTGTAATGGAATCTTCATGGAAATAATTTTTTAAAAATCCATTTATGCCGTACAAGTTAAAATAAAACATTCTTCTCGTACTTTTGTCAGAAAAGTCAAAAAGTACCTCGTACGAAAAATGACAAAAGATTCCTTTCATATCCTTTTCTAAAAACTCACCAAAGGGTAAAATTGGATTTGAAAAATTTTAGGTGGATGGAAATAATATTACATATTGTGGAAACATGGATGTGGATGATAAAATACACCCCAGTAAATACCAAAGTATAAATAATCTCGGATAAAATTGAGATTGTGATATTTCCCTTACATTAGGTCTGATTTGCTTCGTATGTGTCCGAACCTCCTGTATAATGATTTAAATAATGTCATTGTCTTATTCCAGAATCATACTCATTGTTATGATATCATATATGGTTCACTTATGGCTTTATATTACACATTCTTTTGTAAATTCCATGTTAAAGAGCGTTTTGGGTAAAATCATTTCATTTGTCATCCGTGTTTTGACTTGTAATTATTCATATGATTACTTAGATCATGATTACATAATTCCAGAATATAAAACATTATTTATATATAATATACATTCAGAATATATATATATATATAATAGATCAGTAAATGGAAATAAATACACCGTTCATGGAGACGGTAGACCGTTCGTACGCATGAACGCTGTTTTCTTTTCCTTATTAAGTTGAATGGCATTAAGTAGATGACATACATATATATACACATAAATCCAGAATTATTATGTCATATATTTCATTATTACTTATTATATATACTTTATAATCATTCATGAATGGTTAACGTGGAGAATGAATCTCATCGCGTCGTGGAGACGATAGTCCGTACGTACGCACGAGCGATGATATCGTTCTCATGATCGTGGTATTATATTGGAGTGTATGTATACTATTTCAGAATCAATATCAATTTTCAATAATCATATATAGTTATTGTGTACACCATTATGCCCATCCAAGTAAGGTGGTGGTGGAAAATAGATTACACCACGGTGTGGAGACGATATTCCGTAAGTACGCACGCGCGGTGATTTCATTTTCCGTAGAATGGATCGCTGGTGAAATAGGGTTGTTTCATACTTATAATAACATATCCGTATATGAGTGATACTGATGTTATTACTTAATAATTAAACAACCTAAGAAGAAGAAGTGGAAGAAGAAATAAAGATGAAAGAATCGGTAACGGAATATTACCTCTTCTTTGAAGCGCCTCTTTGAGACCTCCTCTTAGGGCACTAAAATTGGTCTTTGAGGAAGACCAGAACCTCTAGGATGTTTCTAGGGAAGTGGATAAGGAAAATTTTCAGGGTTTGGCCGAGCTTGAAGGCTCAAAGTGGTGTGAGGAAGAGGGGGAGGAGGTGCCCTTTTATATGGGAGGAGAGGGGAACCTTTGGAATAACTAAACATATTATTTTTTTATAAAGTCAAATTCGGTTTTTAATAGCTCCAAATTGATATATTTCAACGATAAGGTGGGTAGGGGTCGAAATCCTATAATCCAATATAATTTAGACAAGTTTAGGTCATTATATTAACCTTATCTTTTAGTTTTGACTCTTAGTTAATTAGATTGACATTTACCATGTCACTTTGTATTTTTATATTATATAGTTAATAAACATACCATATACATCCTAGAGACCCCCAAGTTGTGTTTTATTAATATATATGACCTTATCTAAGTCATTTGGCCGAACCTTAGATTTTTATGAATAAAATAACAATTAATAATATAATATTAGTTTTAAAAACTATTTTATGTCAATTTGGACACTATTCAATAGTTGATTTTTTTGAAACTCATAACAGAATGATTACTTCTACCAAAGGTAATTAAATTATTCCTAACATGTCATATTAACCTATAACATTAGTTTAGTTCATTAAAAGTCTCAAATAATATTTATTTTGGTATTTATAACATCAATTATGTCAACATTTCATTAATAAGATAATTACTGCATCATCGTTGTGTCATTAATAAATTAAATTATTTAATGTATAAAAATTAAAAATAAAATACCATAATGTAATAAATCTTTTTATATTTCTAATTAATATCTATAGTCAAATTTATCTTATCCATAACCCCATATTAAAAATTATTTACTTATTAAACTTTGATTTTAACTATTTTAACCCTTCTTTAAATAAATTAATAATAAATGTCCTAATCTAATCCAAGTGGGCCTAAATGGTCATATTTTATTCCTAAGGATTTTTTGGTCGAATTACATTTGTACAATAGAATTATGACATGTTTTAGGATAATAATAATATCATTTTTACCCTTAATTACCCTATTTACTTTTAACCGTGGTAAAAAAAAGTAAAAAGTTACTATTCCCCAAAAAATTATTTTCATCTCATTGAACAACATTTTACTTACTGACATTAACTGTGTCTCTTGGATTTTAGAAATTCTACTCACAGAAACAGTAAAATTATGTTTTATGAAAAATTCAGTAATTTAACTACCACTTAGTGGTTTCACTATTCATCAAAAAAAATGAAAGTTTCCAAAAAAATACCAAAAATTAGATCTAAGCTATATTTGATATTATGAAATCAAAAATGATGTCTATTTTATCAAATTCAAAACATATCAGTTGAATTAATTAATATAAAAATTAATTCCCGTCGTCAAAACAAATAGCGTGTTCTTAAGAGATAATAACTATCAAAAGATTGACACTTGTTTATGTCTGGTTTAAATGTGAAATTATATTCAATGACCAACATTGTATTAAATTGTAAAAATATATTCTAATTATACATTAAAACCACTTAAATTAATAATTTTTCACTATTAATTATTTTGATTAAAAAACATGTTTTTAATTATAATTTAGTAATTTTCACTAATAATCAGAATATGATAGTTATCTGAAAAGTACCAAAATTTCACCTTAGGCTAAATTCGATACTCCGAATCCAAAAATGAAGTCCATTTTGAGAGCTAAAATTTCTAAAATTTTAAAAAGCTGGTTATTACTATTCATAATGGATTGTTTTAATAATATTTTAATAGCATATTGTTGTTTAGTGAAACTCGTTATTGCGTACTACACACGCTATCGAGGAAGGTCGCGATTGCGTGTTGTGCAAGCTCCTTCTGGTGTAGCGTACAACACATGAAATTAATGAAATTAAAAAGAAAATTTTTCATAAAATCTCGGGGTGTTACATTCTACCACCCTTAAAATGAATTTCTCCCTCGAAATTCGTCGGGGTTATAAATGGATTACTATTCGAAAGTTTGTTTAATAGAAACCAACATCTTAAAAAGTAATACGAAAACATGGATTTAAAAACTAATGTATGAAATGTAATGACTACCCAAATTAACTCATCACTGGGTTTCCACGTAGGAGAACATAGGTGAAAATATGGATATGGAAGAAAAATCTAACCATCATGTTCTGATGGAGAGTGGTAGAGAACATGGCTATGGAAAATCCAGCAATCACAAAGCCATAAATTTGTGACGATCTAAGGTACCATCTGATTCATCAGATATAAGAGCATTAGGACAACATTTTTGGTTTTCAAGATCATTTCCCTAAATTTGATGAAATTGGAATTAGAAGAAATGCTTTCGTGATTTTGGTATAGTCTCACCGTTTGTCATTCATTGGGAAATTTCCACTTCATCTCTTAAAGAAATGATGTTGAATTTGTCATTCGTGATGTGTTAGCAGATCATGTGATAGAATGATGGGTCATTCCATCTTTCTCAAACAAAAGGTTAGAAAAGTTATCAAAAAATTCATAAGTCCATCTATAGTGAGATTAATCATATAGAGTTTCTAAAATGGACTTATACTTCATATATCATACTTCTTAATATAATAAAACTATTTTCTACTAAACAGGTAATTCCTATAAGCCAGTGGTAGGCGATAAAGGCCAGTCGCACTTCAGTTGTGGGTTCGATTCCCACAGTCTTGTCTGACGCGATGGGCTGTCGCCCGTCCTGCAGGTTGTCCATTTTCTAAAGCTATATTACTATAAAATCCCATCAACAATATCAAATAAAGTTTTATCCTTAAACAATACTAACTTATGTCCAACATAATCCATTCCAATCTTTAGGCTTATCTAAAATACTTCGGTCTAAGCTCATAGTATATAGAAAATGATCACGTGAATGCCATCATTTATCCCCCATATATCATAAGATATATCTTTTTGGTCAAATTAAAATCATGTGAATACCTTAATCATGTATTCTCTTGAAAAATGAATACCCATTGAACCTTACTGAAAACATGAATGCAGTCAAAAGTTAACTCTTTCCACATACCAAAATCCAAAAATTCTATATACTCAAACCATGATATAACCTTCTCCTTATATCAGTCATGAGCTCATGAATACTATCAAACATTTAATTTTCTTCTTATCCCTTCATTATGCGCATATCATCTACATTCCAAAAATACTTGAATAACATTTCATGGATACTGGTAACATTAATCATACACTTTCAAAACTCAATGAAAGACAACAGTGTAACAATCCTTAGATGTCTCTTTATTCCATAGTACCATGAGATTACTTATAAAACATTACACATGATAAACATGCAATCATTCCACTACATTCTTAAACCATTGACCGAGCTTCAACAATTCTTTCAACTCACATATCATTTGTAGTCTCTTCATCATCATCAACATAAATACTACTCATATGGTCGTACTTATTCTATTCATGAGACTTTCCCTTAGGGAATTGGTTTGCATAATGCCCGTACATTCCACATTTAAAACATTTAACCATTGTTGATGTCGTAGCAATACCATTATCCTCATCCATGGTGTTAATTGGACCTTTTCCTTTGCACTTACTGGATTTGTGTCCTTCTTTTCCACACCCAAAGCATCTTCCAGTTCCCTTGAAACATTCTCCTCGATGCCTCTTCCCACATGATATACATAGGGGAAATTGAACATTCTTTCCTCTATGACGATCATGAAACTCCATCATTCTCTTATTAGCCGAGTCAGGAAACTTACCAAATTTTACATCATTGATCATATTATGATATTGCTGATTCGGCATAGTAATGATGTTTGGACTTCCAAATCCCATTTCATTTGGTTTCTCATCATTCCATTGTCCATCATATCCTCCATTATCGTGAATCATCTTCTTTCCAGCCATTTTCTAAAACCCAAAAAGAATCGTGTGAGAGGAAAAAATCATAATAAAGGGGGAGTAATATCTAACATCTTTGGTTTAATCTAATATCGTTACCATTGTTCTAGGACTATATCCTATACGTATACTTATCCTTAGGTACATCCCTAGACAAACCATAGAAATATCTCTAGGGATCTCACTAACGTTCTCGCATCCTAGTTTCCAAAGGTTGACTAAACCTTTCCTCTGATACCAACTGTAGAGACCCGAAGCTTGACGTACATGGACATTACATTACTTTTGTGGAATACTTAGTACATAACAAAAACACACACACAAGGATTGTAATAGTTTAGTGTCTTTGGAAACTCAGAACCTAATCTTCTAATCATGGTGAAAGATCTTCAACATCTCCATAAAGATCTTCCCTTTTTTTCTTACCTAAAACCTTTCTTTATATCCTAGGGAAAAGAAAACATAAAAGGGTGATCTGAAATGCTCAATAAGGGTAAAGAAAAGAAAAATCAATCACATCATATTCATAAGAACATAACATTTTGGAAATCTCAACCTGCAAAAGAGATCATAATATCATAACATGGGATAAATCATAGTAGTGAAATGAAATCCCAATAATCATAACATAAAACATGAAACTTTGTGGAATACACACATAATCATATAGAATCATATCTTATTAGTCAAGGCTCATTGCCAAGACTATCTTAGTGGACAAATTCCATTTCTGAACTGAGTCACCCTCATTTCAGTCCTGTTTCACTGAACCGATATAACCTACCGTTCCAGCCATGTCTATATCATGAGATATAAAATCATTACCCAATGCATTGGAGGGAGATATAGGTCCCAACCATCTCATAATGATTCCATTCTTATGTGTGCCACAAAATCATAAATCATACATCATTGCATAACCCATGTAATAAAAATGGGAATCTTAAACATCGTGACATCATAAAACAATTCATATAAGATAAAGGAATTCCTAAAAATAATTCCATCACAAAATATTCAAATCAATAGGGATAAAAACAGAACCCTTTATTATCTTAGATGGAAAATAATTTTGATAAAACACATGAACTCCATTCTTTAGGAAAATATCCTTTCTGCTTCAAAAACACTTTTCCTTTCTTAACATGTTGTACAATTATAAACTAAAAGAAGTTGATTAAAAGTAAACTTGAAAACTAGTAAAGTAATCTTCTTGGAAATAATGTTTTAAATATCCATTCATGAAGTATAAGTTAAAATAAAACATTCTTCTCGTACTTTTGTTGGAAAAGTCAAAAAGTACGTCGTACGAAAAACGACAAAAGATTCCTTTCATATCCTTTACTAAAAACTCACCAAAGGGTAAAATTGGATTTAAAAAATTTTAGGTGGATGGAAATAATATTACATATTGAGGAAACATTAATTTGGATGATAATATACACCCCAGTAAATACCAAAGTATAAACAATCTCGGATAAAATTGAGATTGTGATATTTCCCTTACCTTAGGTCTGATTTGCTTCGTATGTGTCCGAACCTCCTGTATAATGATCTAAATAATGTCATTGACTTATTCCAGAATCATACTCATTGTTATGATATCATATATGGTTCACTTATGGATTTATATTACCCGTTCTTTTGTAAATTCCATGTTAAAGAGCGTTTTGGGTAAAATCGTTTCATTTTTCATCCGTGTTTTGACTTGTAATTATTCATATGATTACTTAGATCATGATTACATAATTCAAGAATATAAAACATGATTTATATATAATATATATTCAGAATATATATATATATAATAGATCAGTAAATGGAAAGAAATACACCGTTCATGGAGACGGTAGACCGTTCGTACGCATGAACGCAGTTTTCTTTTCCTTATTAAGTTGAATGGCATTAAGTAGATGACATAAATATATATACACATAAATCCAGAATTATTATGTCATATATTTCATTATTACTTATTATATATACTTTATAATCATTCATGAATGGTTAACGTGGAGAATGAATCTCATCGCGTCGTGGAGACGGTAGTCCGTACGTACGCACGAGCGATGATATCATTCTCATGATCGTGGAATTGTATTGGAGTGTATGTATACTATTTCAGAATCAATATCACTTTACAATAATCATATATAGTTATTATGTACACCATTATACCCATCCAAGTAAGGTGGTGGTGGAAAATAGATTACACCAAGGCGTGGAGATGGTATTCCGTACGTACGCACGCGCGGTGATTTCATTTTCCGTAGGATGGATAAATGGTTAAATTGGGTTGTTTAATACTTATTATTACATATCAGTATATGAGTGATACTGATGTTATTACTTCATAATGAAACAACCTAATATTAAGAAGTGGAAGAAGAAATAAAGATCAAAGGATCAGTAACAGAATATTACCTCTTCTTTGAAGCGCCCCTTTGAGACCTCCTCTTAGGGCATTAAAATTGGACTTTGAGGAACACCAGAACCTCTAAGATGTTTCTCGGGAAGTGGAGAAGGGAGATTGGTAGGGTTTGGCCGAGCTTGAAGGCTCAAAGTTGTTTGAGGAAGAGGGGGGGGAGGTGCCCTTTTATAAGGGAGGAGAGGGGCACCTTTGGAATAACTAAACATATTATTTTATTATAAAGTCAAATTTGGTTTTTAATAGATCCAAATTGATATATTTCAAAGATAAGGTAGGTAGGGGTCTAAATCATCTCATCCAATAGAATTTATACATGTTTAGTTCATTATATTAACATTATCTTTTAGCTTTAACTCTTAGTTAATTAGATTGACATTTACCATGTCACTTTGTATTTTTATATTATGTAGTTAATAAACTTACCATATATATCCAAGCGACCCCCAAGTTGTGTTTCATTAATATATATAACCTTATCTAAGTTATTTGGCAGAACATTAGATTTTTAGGAATAAAATAACAATTAATAATATAATATTTGTTTTAAAAACTATTTTATGTCAATTTTGACACTATTCAATAGATGATTTTTTTGAAACTCGTAACAGAATGATTACTTCGACCAAAGTTAATTAATTTAATCCTAACATGTCATATTAACCTAGAAAATTAGTTTAGTTCATAAAAAATCTCAAATTATATTTATTTGGGTATTTATAACATCAATTATGTCAATATTTCATTAATAAGATAATTACTGCATCATCTTTGTGTCATAAATAAATTAATTTATTTAATGTCTAAAAATTACAAATAAAATACCATTATGTATGAAATTTTTTTATCTTTCTAATTAATATTTATAGTCGAATTTATCTTATGTATAACCCCATATTAAAAATTATGTACTTATTAAACTTTGATTTTAACTATTTTAACCCTTCTTTAAATAAATTAATAATAAATCTCCTAATCTAATCCAAGTGGGCCTAAATGGTCATATTTTATTTCTAAGGTTGTTTTTGGTCGAATTAAACTTGTCAAATAGAATTAGGACATGTTTTAGGGTAATAATAATATCATTTTTACCCTTAATTACCCTATTTACTTTTTACCGTGGTAAAAAAAGTAAAAAGTTACTATTCACCAAAAAATTATTTTCATCTCATTGAACAACATTTTACTTACTAACATCAACCGTGTCTCTCGGATTTTCGAAATTCCATTTACAGAAGCGGTAAAATTATGTTTTACGAAAAATTCAGTAATTTAACTACCACTTAGTGGTTTCACTATTCATCAAAAAATGAAAGTTTTCAGAAAAATACCAAAAATTAGATCTCAGCTATATTTGATATTATGAATTCAAAAATGATGTCTATTTTATAAAATTCAAAACATATTAGTTGCATTAATTAATTTAAAAATTAATTCTCGTCGTCAAAACAAATAGCGTGTTCTTAAGAGATAATAACTATCAAAAGATTGACACTTGTTTATGTCTGGTTTAAATGTGAAATTATATTCAATGACCAACATTGTATTAAACTGTAAAAATATATTCTAAATATACTTTAAAACCACTTAAATTAATAATTTATCACAATTAATTATTTCGATTAAAAAAGTTGTTTTTAATTATAATTTAGTAATTTTCATTATTCATCAGAATATGAAAGTTATCCGAAAAGTACCAAAATTTCACCTTAGGCTAAATACAATACTCCGAATCCAAAAATGAAGTCCATTTTGAGAGGTAAAATTTCTAAAATTTTAAAAAGGAGGTTATTATTATTCATAACAGCTAGTTTTAATAATATTTTAATAGCATATTGTTGTTTAGTGAAACTTGTTATTGCGTACTACAAACGCTATCAAGGAAGGTCGTGATTGCATGTTGTGAAAGCTCCTTTTGGTGTAGTGTACAAAAAAAGACATAAATGAAATTAAAAAGAATATTTTTCATAAAATCTTGGGGTGTTACAGTACATGTAATTGGTATTCTATCTACTTTCATAAAGGAACCCTCCTTCTAGATTAGGTCCTAGTTTATATACCTACCAACTAAGTGGAACCCTCCAGTGAAGATAGGGTATAGGTCTTCTATCATGAGAGTGGAACTATCCAGAAATACTATTCATGGGTTCTATATCTGTAATATGACTGGAAAAATCCTATTTTTTAACAAATGGGTTTTTAACTAATAGAGTGGAAACCTTCATCTGGGATCGAAATGGGTCATCCACTAACAAATAGTGCGGTACCCTCCAGCTGGGCTGGGCATGGGTCCTCTATAGAATAATAGAGTGGAATCCTCTAGATTGGCTATGCATGAGTCATCTACATACCTCTTGAGTGGAACCCTTCAATTGTACCAATTCATTGGTTTTCTTCCCTGAGAATATTCCCCCCGACAATGTGGCATAGTGGAAAGGTGTATCTTGGGTTGGATGTTTTTTGTTGGGAAGGGGGTGAGATGATGGGAATCGTTGATAGACTTCTAGAACTATTGTATTTTTTTCTGGGTTAGGCTATGATACAGAGGCCCCTTCTATCTTATTTGGTTTTATTTGGTTTGATCATATATATATCTATATCCGTGGGGTTTTATTATATATAATCTTATATTATGGGTTAAACTATTTAATATATATCTATATATTCCAATTTTTTCGCTTACTATTCCCCTTTCAGCATCCAGGGGGACCAAATTGGTATGTATATACTCACCCATCCATGGGATATTCCCACACATGTCATGTATTATGTAGATAAAGGATAAGTATGCATTGATAGCATATAATATTAGGGATTCATGGTGCATTAGACCTCCTAAGGTGATTATCGATTAGAGGTCAAGAGAATGAATCTCTCAGAACTTCTACTATCATGTATTGTTAGGTTAGGAAAATTTTCTAGTTGGGAGTTATTTTTAACTTTTCAGTATACACTATCATTTTCTTTTACAATCTATAGGTTTTTTAGTCATGGTTTATAATTTAGTTGTTTAATATTATTATTATTATTTATCTACACTTATAAATTTATATGGTCATGCGTGTACATACATGTACATTAAGTAAAGTTCTCCCCATGTTATATATAAATTATGAGACTTGTCTACATCCTCTGACCTATAGAGGAGGTCTTGGGGTAGTTGTGTCTCAAGCCCCATTGTCTCAGGTTATGAATGATCAGTATAAAAGGTTGTTCTATCACTGGTATGATGTTTTGAATAGACCCCTTATGATGATTTGGTGGGGTTTTTTTCAATTGTATCAATGTGTTTCAAGTGTGGCTCAAAAGCTAGATAATTCAGTGTTCTTATGGCGATCGATATATCCAATCACTTGGAACATGACTACCTATTTGTCAACTTTGCATACCGAGACATTTTTTAGGAATAAATGGTACATGCATAATATAGTATTGAGTCATTTATTAAACATACTTATTTATATCCCCATTGTTTATATATACACTCATCTGATCATGGAATACTTGATAAAATTTCTAGGTTGCATCTGTGATGACAACCATCCAGGTTACCTCGTCTGGATCATGATGTTAATCTAATGAGTGATGAGTCCTTAGTTCAGGGCTCATCCCATGTGAACCTTCCCCATGTTTACTAGTAGAATAACCCCCTTGAATCGAGAAGTAGATTATATGATCTCAGTAGGCTGAGGATGCGTGTAAACTTAGCGTACTATATGAGTTCCAGTAGCAGAGGTCGATGAGATTATACGTAGATCCAGATCCCCAAGCAGTGGAGGATTGGATAGAGTTAGTAATCAATGTTTTCATGCTCAAACAAATATTGATAGATCAAGAGTTTATTCTAGAAGCTATCATTTTGTCTAGATGTAGTAGCAAGCTGGTGGGGTCTTATTACCCATATGCACGATGAGTTAACACAATCATAGACCAAACTCTATCTATTATTATGTAATGATTAGTAGCTATACTTAAAGATATATATAAGTAAATTTAGAATATTGTGATGCATTATATAGTGATGATAGTGGTTGAGTACATAGTGTGGTTCACATACCTTACACAATAATCCATTAATATGATTCAGGATGGATACTTTCAAGAATGGATGTCTGTACAAGGACTCCACATAGATATTTGTTTGAGTGTACTTCAATTTTCAATTACCAACTATTTTTGGGTGATGTATAGGCCACAGTTGATAGATATATTCCTATCATAGGGACTTTAAGAAGATATAACTAGCATTGGGTGCTACAAATCTGAGCCATCTTCATAAACTAGATGATTACAATTAACTACATCTTGGTGTATGAGATCATCTCAGGATCATTCTGAGGCACATGGTTAAGGGAATCACAGAGGACTAAAATTTTTCAATGAGATGATCTTATATTCTTATGATAAATGAGTTCACATGTTTCATGACTGCCTAACTAGATGTGCTGAGGAACACAATAATTGAGTAGATATACCACCATGTTAGAGGCAACATCATGATCTAGGATCACCCCAGTGAGGGAAGAGTGGACCCGATGTTGGTGAAGATAAAATCAAATTTGGTAAATCACTAGGAGGATGAGATGTTGGTGGAATACAAAAATATAAGATCCTTCCACACCAACCACCCGACCGACCGCATAATGCCCTGGGGGTGGTGGTTAGGGCCACAAATAGTTATATACAATGGATGCTTACGACCTAGTGAAACATGAGAGTATTAGAGGTGTGATATTTGATTATTATTCTCATACCTCAATATTATTAAATAAATGTGTGAGTAATTCCTTCAATTATATCGTCTTTATTTGAGAGCTATATCTTCCAATTGTGGCACTTAACCAACAATATTGTCTTGAGGTTCCTACATGGAACACTTATTATGTCACTTTTAGCTCCTGATAGTGTGACATATCACTTGGTGGATAGAGGATCATCTATAACCATTTTGAAATTATGATGGAACTTCATGAAATAATATTATATATTTAATTGTTGTCCATGGATTTCTTCTACATTGACTATCACCATAGTCTAATCAGAAGCCTTTTCACTTCTGGGATGAAATTCTCTTTTTCGGGCGAGAGATATTTCATGGTTGGATGAGTAGTTTCTAGGAATAGTAGGCTATAACAAATCACCAATTATTTTTTATGTTAAACCTTGGTGTATCAATATCTTCAAAATCTGGATTCCTTAGGTCATGAAGGGTTTTATGGATGTGTTCCCTGAGGACATTCTGATACTATCTCTAAGGAGATATATGGATTTTTTATTGAATTTCACCCCAATACCCCTCCTAATTTTTTTTTCATATTGAATAGAACCTAATTAGCATCGAGAGATGTAGTTATAGTTTGAGGTCCTTCAAGAGGAGGTTTTAATCAGGACCTGTGTATCCTCATATGAAATTCCAATATTGCTCATGAAAAATGAGGATAGGAGTTTAAAGCTTTTTGTTTATTATTTTCACCTAAACCATGACATTATAAATAAAAAACACCCCTTAATAAGAATCTAATACATAAATGACAATAGTTGACGTGTGATTTTGTTCTGAGAGGTTGATATCTAGTCTGGATAACTTTAGTTGGTGGTTCCTGGGGATAATATTCTAATTATTTCATTAATATATCATTACTGACATTACGAGTTCTGGGTGACTCCATTTGGTGCGATTAATTCCCATTCCATTTTATGGTATTGTTGAATTAGATCATCCAGTCATACATAGACCGGTTATTGGTTATCTTCCTTGAATACATACTCATATACTATATGATAAAGAATTATCATGAAGATCTCTTAAGGATGGTCTTAAATTTACCTCAGGAGCACAAATATATGGAAATATCACAAAATTTCAATTCTAAATTCACATATTTCGAATTTTGAATCATCTCATTTTTTAGAATTTTTTGGTTGTTGATCCAATGAATATCAATGTAGAACATTCATAGGAGCGATACATGATAATAAAAAAGTGAGGAGTTTTCCCAGTCTGTTTGGGTACTGACGGAGGATTGTTGGAGACTTCTAGGAATGCATTCTGTTTGACAGCTCTGACCCTAAAACAAAATCCTTTTACATGGACTGAGTAGTGCGAAAGGGCCTTTAAGGACTTGAGGCTGAAGATAATTATTGATCCTAAATTGAGAACATAGGAGGTGGATTTTGAGTATGTAGTGTATTGTGATGACTTGGGGGATGGGTTTAAGTGTATGATGATGTGACAGTAGGTAGTTATCACATACTGGTCGAGGTAGCTGGGATACCACAAGTATAACTATGTTACTCATGAACTAGAGATGACATGATTAGTCTTCCCCCTATAGACGTGGATTCATTATCATTCAGGGGATCTATTTGTGGTTTAGTCATTCCATCATAGTCTTAGGTAGATCCATATATAAAGATACTTGAACATGAGACAACAACACTGGTTGGAGATCCAATAAGACTATGACATTGTGATAGTCTATACTACCATAAATAGAATCATGTTAACATATTTTCTTACATAGAAGTCACATACTCAATTGGTGTAAGGGGATCTTGAGTATTTTTACTCCTAATATATATACCTATTTGAGTAGGTGGGTGAATCTTTTTTATAGTAAAATTTTTTGAATTATTTTCTCCTTTAGAGTGTGAGAATTTCCTAGTTGGTATACATTGACTGTGAGGTCGTCTAGGAAATGTTATCCATTGAATATTAATGGTATGGTTATTTAGAATGAGTGAATCACATAATCTATTTTCATGGATGGATGATGGTCATATTCATGATATGGGAAGAGGTGAAGTGATTATTCCACACCTCTTGGATGGATTTACATATATATATATATATGTGGAATATTTAAATATACCATCCTCAAAAGTACTAGTGGTCCAACTAGAGAAGGGTGTAGCATAGTTCATTACAGGGTCCCTCACCTGTCATTAGTTGAAGGCTATGAACCTGGTTCTGGTAGGTTTGTTTCATCCCATTATGATCCCTGAGTAGATATGGGATGCAATATCAATGGAATGCGTGACAGGTCTTCCATTGATATAAAAGACCCCAAAGTCAGCTGTGTGATATATTGAACGAATCACAAGTTCATCACACATCCTTCCTTTTTGGGAGTAGAGTTATTTGGGGATTTTGGGTTATATGTTTGTATGGGAAATTGTTCATCTTCAAGGGTTTCCCTTTACTATTGTCTCTGATCGTAATTCATAGTTTATTTCATGATTGTATAGAGGAAAGAAGGATTCATTTTTTACCCTTACTATGATGAATAAATTCTTTAATCCCTAGATAGATGGGCATACTAATCAAACTATCCTTGTGATATAGTGGTATCATAGGTGGACGGTCCTACCTTAGGATCGAGAGACTGTGATATTGGGTTTCATAAATGGTGTTAAATGTTTCGATTTTGTATTTCAGGCTACGGACTCTGGTTATAGTGTTTTGGTCAACGTATCTATAAACCAAGGCTTTGAGAGCCTGATTTTGGACACAGTTTATCATAACACTGGTAGAAGGGAAGAAAATTGTACATGAATCCTATAGGTATTAGTTGTGTTTTCCATGTATTTATTGAATCAAAAATCTAAATATACTCATTGACCATGGTACAACTTTTTTTATTTCATGATTCCTCATCAATGTAGGCTAGCTAGGATTTAATAGCTTGATCACAAGGATTACCCCCTAGTGAAGAGGTTTAAATACATGGACCATTTCTAGAGATGAAACCAGATGGTGGTGCACCAGTCATACCACCACTTGTGGAGTAGCACCTGGTACACGATGTACCAGAAAATGAGGTGAACTGGTTGAACACAATTCATGAGTTTCAGTGACAGAGAACCCTCTGGTTGTGAGGGGGTCCCAACCACTAGTCTGTTGAGGACAGGATTGAGGTGGTGACCCATGTTTTTGTCTAGTCATGAAACCAATAGATTATATGGTGTTTTTGGTATGGAACCTTATTCATGGAATAGTAGAGTGATGGTGGGGTTCAACTACCCTTTCTTTTAATGAGGGGACTCTTTCATAGACAATGTTTGACAATCTATTTAGAGATAAGTTATTACTAGCTATGTCAATGTATGTATATATTGAGGATCTTATAAAGTTAAATTTTAGTAGCATGATAGGTTTTGATTATTCATCGAGGTTTAACAAACTCTTCTGGTACTTGAAGGATGTAGTTCAAGATTTGTTATTCAAGGATTGAACCATTTATTGATGTCTATGAAGAGAAATTCAAGTTATTTTAATCCTTATGCATACTCTGACAAATTATTTGGTGTCAGAGAAAACCTGTGTGGTAGGTAGTTTCATGGATGAGAAGTTACAACTTTTAGTTGTTCATAGGGGGAATGCATGAGAAAATAGATCGACAACAAATATCTGATGATAGTCTCAGAGGTCTGGATGTGGGAAAAAATTCAAGTGGAGGTGTCAGGATGGAGGATATGTAGTATATGCCTCATAGGGTGGGTCAATTCATCCAAGATAAACGTCATTCTACCCATGTTTGGGTAAGGGATATCTTGGCCGAGATTGTTTGTCCTTCCATAACACTAAGTGTTAAACCGTATACGGGCCCCTGAGGTTATGGAAGTAGATGGATCAGCTACATAATCATGATGGTGGATGTTGCAGAGGAGCTAAGAGAGAAACATGAGGTGGTATATATTTTGTGTCTTTACCACCAACACCCCTAGGTGTTCCTTGTCAAGCTCAGGGAGCATGATGATGGGGGTGAGGGTAGCTGCTGTAAATAGAGGCTTACATCCTAGGAGCTCCATATATGACTCTTGGTGTGATCTTTGTCTTTCATACATTGCCTATAGTACTGGTAGACGCATTTTCTATTCATTAATATATTTACACATACCATGTATGAGACATATATATTCTGTTTGGACCATTGACTCAACCCTTAAACTTATAGAATCTGATAAGAGTAGACTCAGTGATCATGCATATATACATACATGTTGATGTGGACCTTGGATGTGATATTCCTAGACATAATATCATGGTTGCAGTGTTGATGCCTTATGAAATAATTCTTGGTAATGATTGTTTATCTATATTTCATTCCCATAATAATTGATTTAGTCGAAGGGTGTGGTGTGTCCACAGTGACAGAACACATTTTTCCTTTATCGGTGAAAAGGTAACCAAGGTAGCACATGATAGACTCATGTATAAGAGGGTGAAGTATATTAATCATTATTTTTATACCCTATCAATTTGTTAAGTGGATGTTATAATTTTTTATTTTCCTTCAGTGGTGGTAGACTACAAGGACATCTTTCTGGAAGATGTGTTGGGTCTACCTCACCAACGAGTGATAAAAATATGCATTGATCTACACCCCAAGATGACACAAATATCTATTACAACATATTATATGGCTCCCACAAATCATTGAGAGATAAGGGTGAATTTTGAGGACACATAAAGAAACATCTTTATCTGAACCTGTATTTCACTCTAGGTATCACATGTTTTGTTTTTCAATGAGTCATATGGGAGATTGAGGTTGTTTGAGGAATACCGGTGCTTGAATTAAGTGATAGCGATGAACATGTATTAACTACTAAGGATCAAAGATCTCTTTGATTAGTTGACATGGGAAATAAAAACCTCAATGTTTAACTTAAGATCAGGCTTTCACCAGCTATGGTTATGAGACAAGGATATACTGAAGATGACAATCAAATGTTTCTATGTTCAGTATACTTACATGGTGATTCCATCGGGTGTGTTGAAATCCCCATAAATGTTCATAGGACTTGTGAACAGGATCATCCAACCTTTCATAGACTGGTTCATGGTAGTATTCTTTGATGACATCCTTAAATAGTTGGCTTAGGAGGAATAACACACAAGACACTTAAGGAGGGTTCTAGAGATACTATGGGAGTATAAGATTTAAAAAAAGATCTCAATATGTAATTTGAAGATTCAAATATTTTCCATTATGTGAAACTTTATCTCAAAAGATGGAGTGGTAGTGGACTCGACCAGTGTTCAATTGGTGTTAGCTTGAGAGACACCCAATAATGAGATAGAGGTTTGGAGCTTCCTTGGGTTGATATGATATTTCTAGAGATTCATACCATATATACTTAGTGTATCACCACCCATGAAAACATTTACTCAAAAGATGAAGCCTTTTGTGCGGATAAAAATGTTCCAACACATATTTTAGTAGTTAAGTTAGAATTTAATGAGCACTCCAATCATTAGATTACTAGATGAAGGTTTCAAGTATACAGTATTATTTGATTCATCAGAAACTGGGCTTGGTTTTATTCTTATGGATAGGTAAGTGATGATTTTATATAGTTCATGGTAGGTGAGACCACATGATTAGAAATACATGACCCATGATCTTGAGTTAAAATAAAAAATCTATAATTTTAAGATGTACTAAAACTACTAGATATGTGAGTAGTATATCATATGCTCTTATAATTAGAGTCCCAATTTTGTATTCTCTCAGATGGATCTCAACTTTAGAAAGTGGCTATGGCTAGAGTTCCCATAGAATTATGATCTTTAAATTTTCTATACTGCTTAAAAGGGGAACATTGTAGCACATTATCTCATCATGAGATGTTTTTCTATTGGGAAAAATCCATCAAGGTGTCCTCTCTGAATGTTTGGGATGTAATGGTGTTTGATCACAAATCTAGATGATCTTAAATGAGTATGGTTGGTGTTTTCCAAATACTATTTTTTATGGTGGTGGAGTTTCCTAGTTTTTTCAAAATTTTAGGGCCTCAAAATCGGGAGTTTGATGTTGGAAAAAGAAGAATTTCATTATATGATGTGAACTCTAAGAAGAAAATTAATGAAAATCAGCAAAGGGTGAGAACCACATACCATAATTCATGGGTCACGTACCATGTTCCTGGAATGGTACGCGGAGCTGCAAAACGGTATGCTGATGCAGTATGCGAAACCAAAAACTTTTCGTGGCTGAGCGGAGGTCTGGTACCCAAATGTCTTAATGTCGGAGTTTGAAATTGATTGTGAAAGATAAAATCCAGTATGCTAATGGAATGAAAAAATAGTTCATGAGTGGATTGTGTTTCATGGATGCAAAAGGAATGGTAAGAGATGGAGGTAAAATCTATGATTTGATAAATCACAGATTAGTGGGGTTTGTAGATGTCTTTGACTATATAAGAATCTCTAATATCACTGTTTATTGTGGAGATAGAATAGAATTAGAACATCTTATTGATCTGGTACTTCGGTATTGTCCGAAGGTGGTTCACGGCGGTTAATCCCTCAAAGGCTATAGTGGTTCATGCGAAAATATATCTACAGAAGGATTTAAGTGAAAAGTTGAATTCTATTAAGACTCAGTATGAATAGAAGGAATCTCTAGTTTGTGAGAGGGTGAATTTCACAAGCGCTATGCTGAGGGATTGCTCCGGTACGCAGAAGAAAATATAGTCCATGAACAATTAATTGTTCGTGGTAAAGGGTGATTCATTGCAGAGGTTACCGGAATTGGTATGTGATAGTGATACACGATAACAAAGGTGGAGGTAGTCTACGGGAAGAGGAGGTTCATTGAAGCCACAGAATCATGATAAGTAGGTAGTTCATGTACCAAACATGGTACTGAGTATACGAGAGAGAAAAGGTGGTTCCTGATTTTCACAAGGAATCTTGCAAAAGCTTCAACTCAGTCTACGAAAGAATTTTCCAGTACCTAGAAGTACTCAGAAAGGGGGAATTCATCTGTGAGTGAAAAATGGAATTAAAAAGAGCACCTATCTATAGTTGAGGATGTAGTAATTCATAGAAATGAAGTGACTTACATTTTTATAAACTGTAATTGACTTACAAGTCTCTAAACAATGAATGGATTCCTTTCCAAGAGAAGCGAGCGAATGAAGAAGATGAAAGTGACCCTTTCCACCGACAGTGATCCAGATAAAGAGGCATAGGGAGTGACCCTTGGTAATGTAATGAGCATACCTTAAACCTTGTAATGGAAGTGAGTCTAGGCATAGAAGATCTATCATGGACATTGTACTCCTTATTGGCCATGAGCCTTAGTGAATTTAGTATATCGGAACATTGATGTTGTATGATCCTTGGACGCATCTAGTGAGGGTGAACCAAGTTAAAATCGATGTGTTCTATACATCATTTCATATTTGTCTGTGTATTTCTATGGGAGGAAGAGAGAATTTAGTTTTTTCCAAAAACGAAGCAAGATTCAAAAGGTGGAAATTTTTAATCTACCATACCCCGATTAACCCCTCATCAGTGTATTCAACCTAGTGGACATAACAAGTTCATAGTTACTGAATGATATATAAAATACTTTTTCCTCATTACAATTATCATTTTATAATGGAGAAGGAGCCACTTACCTCCAATCAATGGTTGTTACCCCTTTAGTCCTTTATTGAGTCGGGGATACAGAACCTAGGGATACAGACTGAAGGACCCTACTTGATCAGATATACCTAGAGAATGCTCTGAATAGGTTTTTAAAATGGGAGAGTAAATTATTTTTTTTCAAAGGATGCATGATGGTACCTAAAAAGTTGTGGGATAAGGTTCTGATAGAGTTCCATAAATTTCCTTTAGCAGTATATCCAGTTATGGAAAAGATGTACCTGGACCTCTGATGTCATTTGTTTGTGAATATGGATGAAGATAGGAGTTGGAGTGTTTGAATCATAAAACCTTACTTTTAATTAAGTGAATAATGGGAATGAAGTTCCATCATGTTTGACCCAACCCCTTGCAGTTCCAAAATAGATCTGGGATGGGATATCATGGACTTTTAAAATGATAACCACATATTTCTAGGGGAGATAATTCTATATGGGTGATCATACAACAAGTCTCTAATTCAGAACACTTCCTAGCTATACAAAAATGTACTTTTGTAGAGATCCTGGGAGTCCTACATGTTTAGAAGATATTCTGACCCCATAGAGTCCCATCAATTATTGTTTCTGATCATGTTTCCTGCTTTACATCCCACTTGTGGATGGGATTATAGGAATGATTTGGGACCCAATTATTCTTGAGAACATCATTTCACCCCCAAATTTATGGCTAGAGTAAGTGGACCACTATGGTTCTAGAGGAAATGATTCAATATTTCTTATTAGATTTTATCTATAGTTATGATGATCACCTACCAGTGGTGGAGTTTCCATAAAACAATAGCTATCATTACTCCATCGGTATGGAACCATTTGAGGATTTTTATGAGAGACCCTATAGGTCAAGACTTTGTTCGACCAACCTAAGAGTGTTAACACTCAAGGACATAGATATGGTGTGATATACAACGAAGTAGGTGTAGGTCCTTTAATAGTGGATGAAGACTACCCAAATCCATCAGAAGCATTATTCTAACAGCTGAAGGAGGTCATCGTAGTTAGGGGAAGGAGTCAATGTGTTCTTATAGGTTTCAAATCAACATGGATTATAGTGTCTTGTATTGGGAAGAAAGATATATCCATGTTTTATCTATCCTTTCCAAATACTAGTAACAGTTGGTGAGGTGTTGTTCCAATTATATCTACCTCGATTTTTAGACTAGGTAAATGATGCCTTCTACATGTCACAACTAAGGAGGTACATTCATGACCTATCACACGTTATCGACTTGGGTAAGATTTACATCAAGGATGGAGATACCATTTATTAATACCTATAAGAGATTTAAGACTATCAAGATATTATCCTTAGTGTGTGATATTTTCCTTTGTTGTGTGTCTGATGGCAGCACATGATTTATCACGAGAGGACATTGGATAAAGAGGCTCAAATTTGTGCTCAGTACCTAGATCTTTTGGAGTATCCCTTGTTATGGATTCTTAGGGATATAAATCCCAATAGTGGGGAGGGTGTAATGTCTCATATTTTCTATGTATTATATTGAAATATTATATATTTTATTTTCCAAAAAAAATCATTGAGATAGTGTGTGATTTCAGGACCCAGTGTGCCCAGAATAAATGTTTGATATATATTAAATATCTTAAATAAAAAACTCTCACGGTTTTCTTAAAAAAGTGGAATAAAATCTAAATAGGTACCAATAACTAGAGGAAATTATTGAGCTTATAATGTTAGTTTCAACCAAGTATTAACTTAACACTATTCCTTGAAGGACTTTTCTTGACAAGACTTCATAGGGTGAAAATATGTATAAAATAATTAGAATAAATTATCATATTTCATTTTTTTGATAAAATAAAAGTTCTATATTTATATAGATGATTATGGAGAATCTCCAGGGTGATATGAATAAACTAGAGCCTTTGGAGTATCATTAGAGAGATTTATAGCGAATATTCATAGGAGAATGACTGTGGATTTTTGAATCGAAGACCAAAGAACCTCAAATTTGACAAATATTTCCCAATGAAAATGATGCTAAATTTTTCTTCCTTAGTGGTCAAACTAAATCGATGTAGTGAATGTATTTCAAATTTTTTCCACCATTTTGTATTTATGTGATGAAAAAGGATTAATCGATTAAAATATTGATCTATAGTTTGATTGTTATGTGGTATGTGTTGTTTTGGAGGGATTATCTGGATAAATATCTTTGTGACTATTGATTAATTTGATTTTATTTATATGAAAACAATCCATTATTGACATGAACATTGGATTTAGGTTTATTCGTCGTGTTTGGTTTTTTCTTTCATCCTCGTATAGATCTGTATTCATAGGCACTCATAATTTGGTCTACTACTTGAGAAATCCATATAAAAAGAGTGTTGGACACCGATTTCAATGATAATCGATCAAATATCATATATCATAGATTGAAAAAGGAATAATGGAGGGCTACCAATTGAGATAGAGTTATTTTGATGATTCAGGATTCCAAAATACATGTACTTTAGTGCACAATGAAGAATGATGATTTGATCAATGTTGTGAGTAGATATGATAATGAAATGTATTTTTTATGATGGAATTATTTCGATGAGATGGGATCTTCAATTTCATGGTGATATGATCACTGGATTTAAGGCCAATGGTAATAGATGGAAAACAGACAATAGGTTGGGGATTTTGAAAAATCCCAAACAACAAGGCATGTAAACTGGATCTACATGTTGTTTGGCCCTCCCTGAGTGGTAGATTGGGTTCCATAAGAAATTAATCATAATAAGGATTGTGACACATATCACACGATGTATGGTCCCTCCCCATATACATAGCATGTACATTGGAAATTACACTGGCATGGGGTGGAGTACACAGCTTGTCTAAGCTATGTGTACTCTCCCAACATGACATGGGTTGGGAAAAGTACATAGGACAAACCATGTACTGGTACACAAACATGGGATGATACCTTGTACTAGAACATGGGTAGAGTACATATGATGCATACATGGAATGCACAATGACACAAAGATGGTTTGAATTACATAGTCAATTTATATGTGCAGAATCGAAAATCAAGGGACACAATGTGTAACCAATATACACAAAGTGTACTCAGTTATACATGCCTTAGTTCTCTTTTCCTCCGTATATTGAAAATTTTAATTAGGGTTCATTCCCCTTATCATTTACATGAAGATAGGTATGAATTTTGTCCTACTCTGAGGACTAGGATGCCTTTAGTTCGAATTCTTATATTGTGTCATTATAATCCCTCTCAGATTCCCATAGTAAGTATAACGACCCACACTTTACATACATTGTTAATACTTCAAAATTGAAGCACTCTTATTACAACATATGACAAAACCACAAAGGACCGTATAGGTATAGTGTCTTTAGAAACTGGGAAACATAAACAACTGGTTCATAAATCTTCTATAGTGTCTCCCATTTATTTCATCATATCTAGGGTCCCTTTTAGCATATTCTACTTAATATCCATCTTCCTGACCTGGGGAAAAGAAAACATAAAAGGGTGAGCTCAAATGCTCAGCAAGGGCAAATAAAGGAAATAAAAATCATATCATATCTTTATGAAAATCAAAACCTGCAAAAGAGATCATAATATCATAACATGGAATAAATCATAGAAGTGAAAATGAGATCCCCATAATCATAACATAAAACTGGAATCTTTGTGGCATGCACACATAATCATGGAAAATCATTTCTTGTTAGTCATGACTCATTGCCAAGACTATCTTAGTGGACAAAGTCCCTTTCTGAACCGAGTTCACTCCTCGTTTCAGTCCTGTATCACTGAACCGAAATAACCTTCCGTTCCAGCCATGTCTATCTCATGAGATATAAAATCTTTACCCAATGCATTGGAGGGAGATATAGGTCCCACCCATCTTATAATGAATCCTTTCTTATGTGTGCCACATAATCATAAAACATACATCATCGCATAACACATATAACAAAAATGGGATTCTTGAAACATCATGACATCATAAATCAATTCATATATGATAAAGGAATTCATAAACATAATTCCATCACAACATAGTCAAACCAATGTAAAAATATGGGTAGAAACAGAACCCTTTATTATCTTAGATGGAAAATAATTTTGATAAAACACTTGAATTGAATTCTTGAGGAAAATATCCTTTCTTCTTCAAAAACATTTTTCCTTTTATAACATGTCATACAACTTTAAAATAAAAGAAGTTGATCAAAAATAAACATGAAAACTTGTAAAGGAAGCTTCTTTGAAGTAATGTTTTAAAAATCCATTCATGCCGTATAAGTTAAAAAAAACATTCTTCGTACTTTTGTCGGAAAAGTCAAAAAGTACCTCGTACGGAAAAAACGACAAAAGATTCCTTTCATATTCTTTACTAAAAACTCACCTAAGGGTAAAATTGGGTTTAAACTATTTCAAGTGGATGGAAACAATATTACATATTGAGGGAACATGGATGTGGATGATAAAATACACCCCAGTAAATACTTACGAATAAACAATCTCGGATAAAAATGAGATTGTGATATTTCCCTTACCTTAGGTCCGATTTGCTTTGTTCGTGTCCGAAGCTCCTTTATAATGGTTTAAATAATGTTATTGACTTATTACAGAATCATACATATTGATATGAGATCATATATGGTCATATTATTAGCTTCTTGTTAGTAATATTTCATTGTTACTTGTTACTCGGGTCTTTATAACTTTTTGTTCTTATGCGTGTTTTGTCGAATAAATTCTTATTCTTATCTTTAGGTTATAGATAATTCATTTCCAGAATGGTATTAGTGTAGTATATACCATATTCATTCATTCAATTCATTTATACTGTCACGACCCGACTTCGGGGCCCGTGCCGTGACTACCCCAAGCCCGCCTTCCATAGGCCAGGGGCTGGCGACTAGCACCAAGGCGTATAATCCCGGTAAACAGGGAAGGCATTGCCTTTATAAGTAACAACCACCACAGAGTCAGCAAGCGGAAAGTAACTACAAGTGCAGAAAAGTAAAGGGGGCCGGAATACAAGCCCAACTGAAAGTAAAGTACAACTCGAAAGGGAAAACAGCAACTGAAAGTACAAGCGGCTCCTGGGACGTCCTCCTCGATTCCTACCTGAAGGGTAGGTACAGGTGGCTCAGCTCCTAGATCGTCCACCACGGATCCTACCTGAAGGGTAGGTACAGATAGCTCACAACTCCTCGGGTCCAACTGTCCGCTCCGAGCACGTCCCGCTCAGTGGTCCTCCTCCGGGTACCGACCTACTCCGAAAGCCTCATCCACAGTCAGCGCTGTCCTTCGTCTGCAACCAACACAACAAAGTGCGGGCAAAGCCCGTGCAGGGGTGAGTATAAGCTACTCAGTAGGGACCCCGAGACCCCTGAAGGTCTCTCAAATCCACAAAGGATAAACCACGAAGAAAAGTGACAATCACGAAGTAACATCCAGTATTGATTAGGTATATGCCCATACATATACCTATGTCACCAATTTCCGTTCGGCTCCAACACGAGCCCAAGAACAATCCAATCCACAAAGAAGAGTAAACAGTAAAATCCACATAGGATAACAGTACAAGTCCACACGGTTTATAACAAGTTTATGAAATCATCGGATAACTATTACCCAGGTATATGCCCATACATATACCTAAGTTATCAAGCGACCCATCTCAATCATGAGGAAACACAAAGATCAATGACACAGCTCAAACCAGGATTTTAAATATCGAAACTGTAACTACTGTAGAGCTCCGTCTCTAGAGTGTACAGTGGTCCTGTCACAACTCCGAGGTACTGCTCACTAACCTAAGACTGCTGAGGTACTCCTCCTGTCGAGTACTGCGGGTTTGCGGCCAACTACCGGGCGCTCCGTTCGCTGAGGGTCTGTCGCCAAATACCGGGCGCTCACCCAGATAGCCTACTGAGGTACTCCTCCTGACGAGTACCGCGGGTTTGCTGCCAACTACTAGGCGCTCCGTCCGCCGTGGGTCTGCCGCCAAATACCGGGCGCTCCGTCCACTGGGCTAGTCGACTCACTCCAAGTCGAGTCGGTCAAGCAGTCATCAGGTCTCAGTCGGCTACACGGTCTCCGTACTCCGCACGCACGTCCCACCGTCGCGGGTCTGTCGCTACAACCAAGCGCACACACTCCGTAGAGTATCGCGGGTCCGCCACTACAACCAAGCGCCCCACCGCCAAGGGTCTGCTGCTGCATCCAAGCGCACCACCACTGTCAAGTACCTCGGGTCCGCCGCTACACCCAAGCGTTCCACCGCTCAACGTAAAAAGAAGATTCAGCTCACACGGGTTCGGTAGCACTGTTCCACGTAGGATCGCTGAGTGTTGTAGTCGTCGTCGTCGAAACCACACAGGATCTCTGCACTGTCGTCGTCGCAGTCACAGTAGCAGTCGTAGCAGTAGTAGTAGCAGTCAGCACTAGGGTTCCCGCACACAGTAAGCTCGTTCGGAGGATCCGCTCCACGAGCCGAGAGGCTGATACATCAACTGTCACGAAGACCGGAGTTGATGTATCCAAAAGTTCCGTATCGTCGACAGGAACTCAACGCAACAGACGACGCGTCGATCGGACGCCCGGTCTGAGAGTTATTGGCATTTTCGTCTCCGGGGCCCGGTTGGTTTTTAAGGCAAAACCAACCCGACCGTACTCCACCTGCGTCCAAACCTCGGGCGGAGTATGCCAAAAGATCCGTCTCACTAAGAGGAACACAACGCGACTGACGGCGCGTCAATCGGACGTTCGTGGCTCAAGATATGAGCGTTTCCACTCCGAAGGCCCGGTTGGTTTCGTGAACGAACCAACCCGGCCGAACTCAAAGTAATCCGAAACCTTGAGTGCGATATACCGAAACGACCGTCTCGATCCAAGGATCGCGTTGCCGCAGACGGTTCGTCGTTCGGAGGTCTACAGCTCAAGTTATGAGCTTTTTTCTGAAAAGGTCCGAAAAACGGGGGGTCTGGGCCCGGCCCGGCCCGGCCCAGTACCCCCTGAACCGGTCCGATCCGGGTCGGCCCGAACCGGGTCCGGGTCCGGCCCGGTTCCGCGTGGCCCGGCCCGGTTGGCTCGGCCCGGGCCGGCTGGGCGGTCCGGCCCGGCTGGGCAGTCCGGCCCAGCCGGCACAAACCGGCCCGGCCTGCGCGACCCGGCCCGGCCGGTCGCGCGGCCCGGCCGCTCAGAACCGCTCGGCCAGCTTGGCCGAGCGCGTGGTTTCGCACGAAACGGGGGGCGCCGCCCCCCGTGACTTCAATCAACGCCCCCCCCCCCCCACGTGAGGGGGGGCCCGTTCCTCGGCTGCCGGGGGTTTCAAACCCCCGGAAATTAAAGCACGGCCGGCATTGAAGCCGGCCGTTTGTCCACCCGCGGGACCTGCGGGTCCCGCCTCCGAGCAAACCGGCGGCCGGCGCGGCCGGCCGCCTTCTCTTCTCTTCCGCGGCCGTAGCCGCGGCTCTTCCTCGGTTTCCGGCGGCCGGCGTGGCCGGCCGCCCCTGGTTATTCCGCCGCGGCCGTAGAGCCGCGGCCCACCCGATCTCCGGCGCCGGCAAGGCCGGCGCCCCTGGCTGCTCCGCCGCGGCCATAGGGCCGCGGCCCTTCCTGATTCCCGGCGGCCGGCGAGGCGGCCGCCCCTAGCTCCTCCGCCGCGGCCCTATGGCCGCGGCTGTTCTGAAAACCGGCGGCCGGCGTGGCCGGCCGCCTCTTGGTGTTTCGCCGTGGCCGTCCAGCCGCGGTTCTTCTTTTTCGGCCGGTGGCCGGTTTTTCCGGCCGCCCTTCTTGTTCGGTCCTTGCAAGATTTTCGTAGCGTAACGACGTCGCGCCCCACCGCCACGGCCCGACTCCGGCCGCAGTCTCATCCGTTCTCAAAGGCGCGGCATTATAGCGTCGCGGTTCTTCGTCGTGACCCAAACTGGCCTTAAATAATTCTTTTCGCGCGGTGCAATGGTACCGCGTTACCCCGCTTCAAACCATAATAAAACTAAACCACGATGGAGGAGGATCGGCCGTGTTTGTGCGGACCGGCCTCCTCCCGTTAGTTTGATATCAAGTGGCTTAGAAATACTTGAGGGATGTCAAATAAAATGTAAACAACGAACTCAAGAACCCCTACCTCGAAGGAAGTTCGCGGAGCTCGTCAACGATCCGCGAAGGACGACCATCGCGGAGATCGGACATCACGGAGGTCGGTCGTCACGGAAGAAGACGTCGTCGGCATCGCGGTAGACGGACGCGGGTTCGCCGCGAGAGGCACGTCGCGGAAAGTGTGTTGCGGCGTCGGACGTAGGTTCGCCGCGGAAAGCACGTCGCGGAGAGGATGTGTTGCGGCGTCGTGGAGGAAAACCAACGCGTTGCAGTCCGACGTCGTGGAAGAAGGACGTCGCGTTCTTCGTGAAGTTGAGTGTTCTTCGTGATGTTGAGCGTTCTTCGTGATCTTCGTCAGAGATGAAGAAGAAGAAGAAAATTCTCTCCACCTCTCAAGGAACAAAGGAACTAACCCAAAAATAATAAATTAAGCTCATACTTAATTTATTAACACAACACCAACCTTTGAAATTCAAGAGTTTGAATTTCAAAACTTTAATTAAACTCACTTATTAATGACATAAGTTATAACCTAAGTTTACATCATTAATTGTGAGTTGGGGAGGGTTAGAGAAAATGAAGGGGTGGGGTTCGTGTGGGCCCCACCACCCACTTAACCTCCCAAGGGAAGTTGGGTTGTCACCCAACTTCCACCCAAAGGATAAAAACACTTAAGGAAGATAAAAATAAAAATTGAAGTTAAATTTTTATTTTAACTTTCACAATTTTATTTTTTACAATTCCCCTCGTGTAAACGCAACTTCGGGAAAGGTCTCCTTAAGCGAATATCGGCGCTGCGAGTTCATCGGTGCCCTCGGATTTCAATTCCGAGCACCGGATCAAAAGTTAGGAATTCCCGCTCGTTCGTTCACTGAACGTACCCGAGCCAAACTTCGGAAATTAATTCCGGGCACTCCGGGCCTCGGAATCAGGTGCCGTCAGAAACCACGCTCTTGTAAAATTCTAAAGAAAATTAAGAAAAAATTTCCCTTGAATTTTACGGGTCTTTACATTACTCCCACCTCAGGGCTTTACGTCCCCGTAAAGCTTCAACTCACACTTAAGGGAAACAAAGTAGTACTGAGCACGCAACTGAGCTTTACGCTCCCATATGCTCACCTGAAGATCTCGTGCTACCCAAGAAGCACCCCAGAGGAAGCAACCGTTCATGTAGAACCTGCTCCTGTCGATCCTCGTTCTCTACTAGAACCTCTGTGCTTGTCGCCCTGTCATCGACGTCCAACTCCCCGAGGTCGATGACGTGTTAAGAAACATACACGTATCTCCACAGCTGAGACACGTGGTGGACATTATGCACCCGGTGCGACTGAGGTGGTATGGTCAAGCGGTAAACCTCTTCGCCTACCCTGCTGAAGGTCAAAAGGGTCCATTGAACTTCGGAGATAACATGCCGCTTCGGCCACATCTCCGAAACCTCATCGGGTTGAGACCGTATAAGAACGTGTTCGTCACCCTCGAATTCAAGAGGTTTCCCTTTTTAGGATAGAACTGAAACTAAAAACTCCTGCTGCCACAAGGGTAGGGTTGACCAACTCAAGAGTGATCGGTCACACCCTCTTATGCCTGAGTTTAACATGTGCTGCCCAGGGTTTCCTTTTCGCCGACCAAGGAAAACCCATTCCGACGTTTGCCTAAAACATTCAACCGGGGTATGATTTGTGAATCAAAACCATACCCAGATCAACGTCGTAAGGCCTCTACGCTGCCACCAAGAGATTCCAACCGAAACTCTCGCCTCGAGGTCAAATCACACCGTCGGCGTAAGTGTGATTATCGAGTCTCCTCCCAAAGGTATCTCCAGACGTGAGGGTCAAGTCTACGGCTTACCCGGAACCTCTAGGTCTGGGACATGATTCGTGGAAGGGTAGAATGATTGGTTCCTAAGTCTATAGATATGGCAGCTCGTAGTAGACATAAATCGTACCCCGAATCATTCTTAGAGCTCCTGGGTCACACTCCTTGACCGCAATGCAGCTATTCTCCTCCCCTGCCCTCCTGCTCCCTGAGCCTGGCGGGGACTACTAAGTCGGGTGGTCGTAACATGTCGAAATGTACACCACCACATGCTGCTCTCCAAGCTCCGCTTCCACGTCTGCTACCCTGTAGATTCATCTGTCCTTAGCACTTCCTCCTCCTGAAACATTTTACACGCCCGAGTCTCTGAGACTGGCGCTAGTTTCCTGCCTTTCACTGCTAACGTTCACAACCACAAAGGTTCTCTCTAGCATCCTAACATAGGTAGGAATGCATAGAGGAAAATAAATGGTTCGGATGTCCTTTAGACACACTTCGCTCAGAAGTTCGAGTCTAAAGAACTGATCTCAACGTAACCAACGAGTACCAAGATTGATTGGTAAGCCACGTTGAGTGCTCTGCTTCCGACATGTCGTACTGTCGAAGCTGTATTAGCTCCAGAAAAAACACAACCACCTCCTCAAGCCAGTCCTCAGTCGCCTACGAGTCAGGCTCACCTCGAAACTTGAGGAATATCTGGTGCTAAAACATATGTAAGGCACTAAGCCTGTGAGTCTCCGCTACCGGTACCGCCGGTAGTGTCTGTTGACCAACAGGTAGTGACATAACTGGTGCACTACCCGTAGGTACTATCCCAGGTATCGGTTCGCGTACCGAAGCCTCATTACTATAAGGACCAACCTCATGGTCACTCACTGGAAACAACAGGAGCTAAGATCATCATCCGCTCTACTAGTATCCAAGCTAGGCGTAGAACTCTAGCAACCGCCTCCATCCAGTCCACTGCTGCCTGGGAAATCTGTCTTGCCTCGTATCCTCAGAGGCCTCTACTGCTGGAACTCGTGCATCGCGCTCTGCTAGCGTGCACCGTCAGCTAGTGGCATCTGCTGCCTAACGGGTGGTGGTGCTGCTGGTACACCACCCGAAGGTGCCAACACTGAAAAAGGGCCCTGCACCGGAGTCTCGCTGCTCGGTGGGCCATCATCGAGAACTCTCTCGGAACTCCAGCTAACTATCTGCATGGTGACATCCTGAACAGTTGTGTCATGGTCAACGATTTATACCTGGTGAGCTGACCTGGTTTGAGCTGACTTAAAACCTTTTGGGAAACACACACGCAATCAGTGTTTTCATGCATTAAGTCGGAAATCAGAAGTCAGGGTCCTGGTGTACGGATACGTCGGCCGCCGCACCAACACTGGACTCCCTGGACTGATAACCACACTCAATACACTAAACACTATTGCTTCACATAGAAAAAAAGATCAGAGTCCTGAGTTCTGCGGTAGAACCGAACTCCTCTGATACCAATTTGTCACGACCCGACTTCGGGGCCCGTGCCGTGACTACCCCAAGCCCGCCTTCCATAGGCCAGGGGCTGGCGACTAGCACCAAGGCGTATAATCCCGGTAAACAGGGAAGGCATTGCCTTTATAAGTAACAACCACCACAGAGTCAGCAAGCGGAAAGTAACTACAAGTGCAGAAAAGTAAAGGGGGCCGGAATACAAGCCCAACTGAAAGTAAAGTACAACTCGAAAGGGAAAACAGCAACTGAAAGTACAAGCGGCTCCTGGGACGTCCTCCTCGATTCCTACCTGAAGGGTAGGTACAGGTGGCTCAGCTCCTGGATCGTCCACCACGGATCCTACCTGAAGGGTAGGTACAGATAGCTCACAACTCCTCGGGTCCAACTGTCCGCTCCGAGCACGTCCCGCTCAGTGGTCCTCCTCCGGGTACCGACCTACTCCGAAAGCCTCATCCACAGTCAGCGTTGTCCGTCGTCTGCAACCAACACAACGAAGTGCGGGCAAAGCCCGTGCAGGGGTGAGTATAAGCTACTCAGTAGGGACCCCGAGACCCCTGAAGGTCTCTCAAATCCACAAAGGATAAACCACGAAGAAAAGTGACAATCACGAAGTAACATCCAGTATTGATTAGGTATATGCCCATACATATACCTATGTCACCAATTTCCGTTCGGCTCCAACACGAGCCCAAGAACAATCCAATCCACAAAGAAGAGTAAACAGTAAAATCCACATAGGATAACAGTACAAGTCCACACGGTTTATAACAAGTTTATGAAATCATCGGATAACTATTACCCAGGTATATGCCCATACATATACCTAAGTTATCAAGCGACCCATCTCAATCATGAGGAAACACAAAGATCAATGACTCAGCTCAAACCAGGATTTTAAATATCGAAACTGTAACTACTGAAGAGCTCCGTCTCTAGAGTGTACAGTGGTCCTGTCACGACTCCGAGGTACTGCTCACTAACCTAAGACTGCTGAGGTACTCCTCCTGTCGAGTACTGCGGGTTTGCGGCCAACTACCGGGCGCTCCGTCCGCTGAGGGTCTGTCGCCAAATACCGGGCGCTCACCCAGATAGCCTACTGAGGTACTCCTCCTGACGAGTACCGCGGGTTTGCTGCCAACTACTAGGCGCTCCGTCCGCCGTGGGTCTGCCGCCAAATACCGGGCGCTCCGTCCACTGGGCTAGTCGACTCACTCCAAGTCGAGTCGGTCAAGCAGTCATCAGGTCTCAGTCGGCTACACGGTCTCCGTACTCCGCACGCACGTCCCACCGTCGCGGGTCTGTCGCTACAACCAAGCGCACACACTCCGTAGAGTATCGCGGGTCCGCCGCTACAACCAAGCGCCCAACCGCCAAGGGTCTGCTGCTGCATCCAAGCGCACCACCACTGTCAAGTACCTCGGGTCCGCCGCTACACCCAAGCGTTCCACCGCTCAAGGTAAAAAGAAGATTCATCTCACACGGGTTCGGTAGCACTGTTCCACGTAGGATCGCTGAGTGCTGTAGTCGTCGTCGTCGAAACCACACAGGATCTCTGCACTGTCGTCGTCGCAGTCACAGTAGCAGTCGTAGCAGTAGTAGTAGCAGTCAGCACTAGGGTTCCCGCACACAGTAAGCTCGTTCGGAGGATCCGCTCCATGAGCCGAGAGGCTGATACATCAACTGTCACGAAAACCGGAGTTGATGTATCCAAAAGTTCCGTATCGTCGACAGGAACTCAACGCAACAGACGACGCGTCGATCGGACGCCCGGTCTGAGAGTTATTGGCATTTTCGTCTCCGGGGCCCGGTTGGTTTTTAAGGAAAAACCAACCCGACCGTACTCCACCTGCGTCCAAACCTCGGGCGGAGTATGCCAAAAGATCCGTCTCACTAAGAGGAACACAACGCGACTGACGGCGCGTCAATCGGACGTTCGTGGCTCAAGATATGAGCGTTTCCACTCCGAAGGCCCGGTTGGTTTCGTGAACGAACCAACCCGGCCGAACTCAAAGTAATCCGAAACCTTAAGTGCGATATACCGAAACGACCGTCTCGATCCAAGGATCGCGTTGCCGCAGACGGTTCGTCGTTCGGAGGTCTACAGCTCAAGTTATGAGCTTTTTTCCAAAAAGGTCCGAAAAACGGGGGGTCTGGGCCCGGCCCGGCCCGGCCCAGTACCCCCTGAACCGGTCCGATCCGGGTCGGCCCGAACCAGGTCCGGGTCCGGCCCGGTTCCGCGTGGCCCGGCCCGGTTGGCTCGGCCCGGCCCGGCTGGGCGGTCCGGCCCGGCTGGGCAGTCCGGCCCAGCCGGCACAAACCGGCCCGGCCTGCGCGACCCGGCCCGGCCGGTCGCGCGGCCCGGCCGCTCAGAACCGCTCGGCCAGCTTGGCCGAGCGCGTGGTTTCGCGCGAAACGGGGGGCGCCGCCCCCCGTGACTTCAATCAACGCCCCCCCCACGTGAGGGGGGGCCCGTTCCTCGGCTGCCGGGGGTTTCAAACCCCCGGAAATTAAAGCACGGCCGGCATTGAAGCCGGCCGTTTGTCCACCCGCGGGACCTGCGGGTCCCGCCTCCGAGCAAACCGGCGGCCGGCGCGGTCGGCCGCCTTCTCTTATCTTCCGCGGCCGTAGCCGCGGCTCTTCCTCGGTTTCCGGCGGCCGGCGTGGCCGGCCGCCCCTGGTTATTCCGCCGCGACCGTAGAGCCGCGGCCCACCCGATCTCCGGCGCCGGCAAGGCCGGCGCCCCTGGCTGCTCCGCCGCGGCCATAGGGCCGCGGCCCTTCCTGATTCCCGGCGGCCGGCGAGGCTGGCCGCCCCAAGATCCTCCGCCGCGGCCCTATGGCCGCGGCTGTTCTGAAAACCGGCGGCCGGCGTGGCCGGCCGCCTCTTGGTGTTTCGCCGTGGCCGTCCAGCCGCGGTTCTTCTTTTTCGGCCGGTGGCCGGTTTTTCCGGCCGCCCTTCTTGTTCGGTCCTTGCAAGATTTTCGTAGCGTAACGACGTCGCGCCCCACCGCCACGGCCCGACTCCGGCCGCAGTCTCATCCGTTCTCAAAGGCGCGGCATTATAGCGTCGCGGTTCTTCGTCGTGACCCAAACTGGCCTTAAATAATTCTTTTCGCGCGGTGCAATGGTACCGCGTTACCCCGCTTCAAACCATAATAAAACTAAACCACGATGGAGGAGGATCGGCCGTGTTTGTGCGGACCGGCCTCCTCCCGTTAGTTTGATATCAAGTGGCTTAGAAATACTTGAGGGATGTCAAATAAAATGTAAACAACGAACTCAAGAACCCCTACCTCGAAGGAAGTTCGCGGAGCTCGTCAACGATCCGCGAAGGACGACCATCGCGGAGATCGGACATCACGGAGGTCGGTCGTCACGGAAGAAGACGTCGTCGGCATCGCGGTAGACGGACGCGGGTTCGCCGCGAGAGGCACGTCGCGGAAAGTGTGTTGCGGCGTCGGACGTTGGTTCGCCGCGGAAAGCACGTCGCGGAGAGGATGTGTTGCGGCGTCGTGGAGGAAAACCAACGCGTTGCAGTCCGACGTCGTGGAAGAAGGACGTCGCGTTCTTCGTGAAGTTGAGTGTTCTTCGTGATGTTGAGCGTTCTTCGTGATCTTCGTCAGAGATGAAGAAGAAGAAGAAAATGCTCTCCACCTCTCAAGGAACAAAGGAACTAACCCAAAAATAATAAATTAAGCTCATACTTAATTTATTAACACAACACCAACCTTTGAAATTCAAGAGTTTGAATTTCAAAACTTTAATTAAACTCACTTATTAATGACATAAGTTATAACCTAAGTTTACATCATTAATTGTGAGTTGGGGAGGGTTAGAGAAAATGAAGGGGTGGGGTTCGTGTGGGCCCCACCACCCACTTAACCTCCCAAGGGAAGTTGGGTTGTCACCCAACTTCCACCCAAAGGATAAAAACACTTAAGGAAGATAAAAATAAAAATTGAAGTTAAATTTTTATTTTAACTTTCACAATTTTATTTTTTACAACTCCCCTCGTGTAAACACAACTTCGGGAAAGGTCTCCTTAAGCGAATATCGGCGCTGCGAGTTCATCGGTGCCCTCGGATTTCAATTCCGAGCACCGGATCAAAAGTTAGGAATTCCCGCTCGTTCGTTCACTGAACGTACCCGAGCCAAACTTCGGAAATTAATTCCGGGCACTCCGGGCCTCGGAATCAGGTGCCGTCAGAAACCGCGCTCTTGTAAAATTCTAAAGAAAATTAAGAAAAAATTTCCCTTGAATTTTACGGGTCTTTACATATACAATCATTATGAAATGAAGATCATGTAGAACGAGTCGCATCACATCGTGGAGACGGTATTCCGTACGTACGCACGAGTGATGATATCGTTCCTATGATCGTGGAATTGTATTGGAGTATATATATATATTATTTCAGTATCAATATTACTTAATAATAATCATATATAGTTACTCATTACACCATTATACCCATCCTTGTAAGGTGATGGTGGAAAATAGATTACACCACGGCGTGGAGACGGTATTTCGTACGTACGCACGCGCGGTGATTTCATTTTTCCGTAGGATGGATAGAAGGTGAATTAGGGTTGTTTCATATTTATAATAACATATCAGTATGTAAGTAATACTGATGTTATTACTTTATCATGAAACAACTAAAGAAGAAGAAGTTGAAGAAGAAAGAAATTGAAAAGATCGGTAATGGATATTACCTCTTCTTTGGAACGCCTTTTTGAATCCTCCACTTAAGGAACTAAGATTGGTCTTTGGAGAAGACCAGGACCTCTAGGATTATTCTAGGGAAGTGGAGAAGGGAAAATGGCAGGGGTTGGCCGATCTTGAGTGCTCAAATTGGTGTGAGGAGGAGGGGGAGGAGGTGCCCTTTTATAAGGGAGGAGAGGGGCACCTTAGGAATATCTCAAAATATTATTTTATATTAAAGTCAAAATCGGTTTATAATGGTTCCAAAGGGTCTTATTTCGAAGCTAAAGTGGGGATGGGTCGAAATCCTATCAACCAATAGAATTTAGACAAGTTTAGGATATTATTTTAACCTTATCAATTAAATTTAACTCTAAGTTAAATAATTTAACTTTTACCATGTCTTTTTGTTTTCTTTCACTATATGGTTAATACACTTACTATAACATGCCAAACGAACCCCAAATTGTTTATTATTAATATATATATCCTTATCTAAGTCATTTGGCCGAACCTTAGATTTTTAGGAATAAAATAACAATTAATAATATAATATTTTATTTAAAAACTATTTTGTGTCAATTTTGACACTATTTGATATATGATTTTTGTGAAAGTCATAACAGAATTATATGTTCTAACCAAGTTGATTAAATCAACAATAATATATCATAGTAACCTATAAAATTAGTGGAATTCATAAAAAGTCTCAAATTACATTTATTTTGGTATTTATATTATCAATTTTGTCAATATTTCATTAATAAGATAATTACTGCATCATCTTTGTGTCATAAATAAATTAAATTATTTGATGTCTAAAAATTACAAATAAACTACCATCATGTAGGAAATCTTTTTAGCTTTCTAATGAATATTTACAATCGAATTTATCTTATGTATAACCCCATATTAAAAATGATTTACTTATTAAACTTTGATTTTAACTATTTTAACCCTTCTTTAAATAAATTAATAATAAATGTCCAAATCTAATCCAAGTGGGCCTAAATGGTCATATTTTATTCCTAAGTTTGTTTTTGGTCGAATTAAACTTGTCCAATAGAATTAGGACATGTGTTAGGGTAATATTAATATCATATTTACCCTTAGTTACCCTATTTACTATTAACCGCGGTAAAAAAAGTAAAAAGTTACTATTCACCAAAAAAATTATTTTCATCTCATTGAACCACATTTTAGTCCTTGATATTAACCGTGTCTCTCGGATTTTTGAAATTCCATTCACAGAAGCGGTAAAATTATGTTTTATGCAAAATTCAGTTTTTTAACCTACCACTTAGTGGTTTCACTATTCATCAAAAATTGAAAGTTTTCAGAAAAATACCAAAATTTCACCCTAGGATAATTTCGATATTCTGAGTCCAAAAATGAAGTCCATTTTGAAAAATAAAATTTATAAAATTTCAAAAAGTGGTTATTACTATTCATAACGGCTAGTTTTAATAGCATATTTTTGTTTAGTGAAACTCGGTATTGCGTACGACGCAAGCTATCGAAGAAGGTCGCGATTGCGTGTAAAGCAAGCCAAGAAAGTGTTGTGTAGAAAAAGATTCCTTTGATGATTTATATAACATAAAAGTCTCGGGTGTTACATTCTACCCCCCTTAAAAAGAATTTCGCCCTCGAAATTCATCACTTTGCAACAAACAAATGAGGATACTTCTCCCTCATCATATCCTCAAGCTCCCATGTAGCTTCTTCAAGTTGGTGGTTCCTCCATAAAACTTTCACCAAGCGAGTGGTCTTGTTTCGTAGGACTTTTTCGCTACGATCCAGAATCTCTATCGGCTGTTCTTCATAAGAAATATCTTGCTCGAGCGGTACAACTTCTGAGCTGAGTACATGTGAAGGATCTGGTATGTACTTTCTCAGGAGAGATACGTGGAACACATCGTGAACTTGAGAGAGATTCGGTGGAAGCGCCAATCGGTAAGCTACCTTCCCAACACGATCCAGTATTTCGAAAGGACCGATATATCTAGGGCTCAACTTCCCCTTCTTTCCAAATCTCATAACCCTCTTCCAGGGAGATATTCGTAAGAACACATTATCGCCCACTTCAAACTCTAGGTCTTTTCTTCGGTTGTCGGCATAACTTTTCTGTCGACTCTGAGCTGCTTTTATGTGTTGTTGAATAGATCTGACCTTTTCTGCCATTTCATCAACGAGATCAGGTCCTAATAGCTTTCTTTCCCCAACTTCATCCCAGGAAGTTGGAGTCCTGCATTTCTTTCCATAGAGAGCTTCATAAGGAGCCATCTGAATACTGGAGTGAAAGCTATTATTATAAGAAAATTCCACCAAAGGTAGTTGTTGATCCCAACCTCCTTTGAAATCCATAGAGCAAGCTCTCAACATATCTTCTAGGGTTTGAATTGTTCTCTCAGACTGACCGTCTGTCTGGGGATGATAAGCAGTGCTGAAACTCAACTCTGTATCCAGAGTATGCTGAAAACTTCGCCAGAACTTCGAGGTAAATCTCAGATCCCGATCAGATATAATAGAAAGTGGTACTCCATGCAATCTTACCACTTCCTTTACATATATCCTGGCAAGCTGATCTAGAGAGAAATCCTCTCTAATAGCAATGAAGTGTGCAGACTTTGTAAGACGATCAACTATGACCCAGATAGCATTATTGCCTTTGGATGTTTTAGGAAGTCCTGTGACAAAGTCTATAGTGATGTTTTCCCATTTCCATTCGGGTATGGGTAATGGTTGTAACATCCCCTTAGACTTCTGTCTCTCAGCTTTAACTTGTTGACAAACCAAGCATCAAGAGACATATTCAGCAACATCTCTTTTCATGCCATCCCACCAGAAGTACTCTTTCAGGTCCCTATACATCTTCGTGCTTCCAGGATGAATAGAGAATGAAGAACTATGAGCCTCATCCAGCAGCTCTTTCTTTAATTCGGGGATGGGAGGAACACAAACCCGATTCCTGAACTTTATTATCCCATCACAATCAAGGTTGAATTCAGGAACATTTCTCACCTTCTTTTGTAACTCGACATCTTCTTTCTATGCCTCTTTAATCTTCACATGTATAGATGGTTGAACATTCATTTGAGAAAGATAATATTTTTCCCCTTCCATTATAATTCCAAGATCCATCCTTTGTAAATCCATAAATATTGGATCTTTTGTGATCCTCATCATGGATAAACTAGCATGGTCTTGTCGACTTAATGCATCTGCCACCTTGTTTGCTTTCCCAGGGTGGTAATGGATTGAGCAGTCATAATCCTTAATCAGCTCCAACCATCTTCTTTGGCGCATATTCAGCTCCTTTTGTGTGAAAATATACTTTAAACTTTTATGATCAGTATAAATATCACACCTTTCACCATAAAGGTAATGCCTCCAAATCTTTAATGCAAAGATTACCGCAGCCAACTCCAAATCATGTGTTGGGTAATTTTGCTCATGGATTTTCAACTGTCGTGAGGCATAAGCTATCACCATATCATTTTGCATAAGAACACACCCCAATCCCTTCTTGGATGCATCACTGTAGATCACAAACCTTTCTCCACTACAAGGCAGTGTGAGCACAGGTGCACTGGATAACCTTCTTTTCAACTCCTTGAAATTCTCTTCACATTCCTCTGTCCAGACAAACTTAAATCCTTTCCGAGTCAACTTGGTGAGTGGATTAGATAATCGTGAAAAATCTTTTACAAAACGTCGATAATATCCAGCCAAACCAAGAAAACTTCGGATCTCAGTTACTGTTGTTGGTCTCGACCATCTTTCAATAACCTCTGTTTTTGCTGGATCCACAGATATCCCCTCTTTTGAGATTATGTGACCCAAAAATGCAACTTTTTGAAGCCAAAATTCACACTTGGTAAATTTGGCATAAAGCTTCTCCTTTCTCAGGGTCTTCAATATAATTCTCAAGTGATCTTCATGCTCTTCCTTGCTCTTTGAATAGACAAGAATATCGTCTATAAAGACTACCACAAATTGATCAAGATAGTCTCTAAAGACTCTATTCATTAGATCCATGAAGATAGCAGGGGCATTAGTAAGACCAAATGGCATCACTATAAATTCATAGTGTCCATACCTTGTACGGAAAGCCGTCTTTGGTATATCCTCCCTTTTGACCCTTAATTGATGATACCTTGAACGGAAATCAATCTTGGAAAAGTATTGAGCTCCGCGTAGTTGGTCAAATAAGTCATCAATGCGTGGGAGAGGATATTTGTTCTTGATAGTGATCTTGTTAAGTTCTCGATAATCAATGCAGAGTCTCATTGATCCATCTTTCTTCTTTACAAATAGAACAGGTGCTCCCCAAGGTGACGCACTAGGGCGTATGAATCCCTTATCAAGATTCTCTTGGAGTTGCTTCTTCAATTCCTGCAACTCAATTGGGGCCATTCTATAAGGTGTCTTTGAAATAGGCAAAGCACCCGGTACGAGTTCTATTGAAAACTCAACTTCACGATTTGGTGGAAGACCCGGTAATTCCTCCGGAAAGACATCATCAAACTCCCGTACAATGGGCATATTCTTAATCGTGAGTTTCTCACCAACCATTTGAGATAAATAACCTTCATTTAGTGGAATCAATACCCATAAGATGGAAGAAATTTCCACTGGAAGGTTATGTTCATCCTTGCATTGGTATACGATCGTAGATTGATCTGGAATATGAAATGTGACTTCCCTTCTTTGGCAATCGATATGAGCTCCATGTAGAGAAAGCCAATCCATGCCAAGAATCACATCAAATTCCACTAAAGGAAGGATCACAAGATTTGCAGGAAGCACTTTCCCACAAACTTCGATCGGAGAAGAATTATAAACTTCTGATGCGATTGATGTGCCATTAGGTGTTGTCACAGCTAACTCAACATCTAATTGTTGAGGTAATACGGTGATACCCTTAGAAAATTTTTCAGAAATAAAAGAGTGGGTGGATCCAGAATCAAATAAAACATTTGCTACTTTAGAGTGGATGGTAAGTGTACCTTTCACCACATCGTTATCGTACTCCACATCGCTGATAGAAATTGCATGTGACTTTCCTTTGTCTTTAGCCTTAAGAGTTTGTTGACGTCGACCATCATCATCAACCCTTGGATTTGGGCATTGATTGGCATAATGCCCCATCTCCTTGCACTTGAAACATTGAAGTGTAGTAGGTTCATTCTGTGTATCCCTTCCTTTGTTTGCGTCATTAGACATCTTCTTCCCATTATCACGGCATTCAAATGCCCGATGACCTTCCTTTCCACATTTAAAACATTTACTTGTCCCTTTAAGACAACTCCCTCCATGTTTCTTTCCACACTTTGAGCATAAGGGAAAGTTCATCTTCTTTTCCGTGTGCTCTTTAGATTTTTCTTTGAATTCCATCTTCCTCTTCTTATCAAACCCATGTGACTGATGGGTTACTCCAATCTCCATCTCGACTTTGAGAGCACATCGAACAATTTCCTCGTAGCTATTGAAGTCCCTTATGGATAACGCCATTCGAAGACTTGGTTTTAAGCCACTAAAGAATCGATCGATCTTACTCTCAGGTTGGATAATAATACAAGAAGCGTACCTTGCAAGTCTTGTAAAATTTGCTTCATAGGTACTAACAGATTCATCATCCCTTTGCTTCAGTTCAAGGAACTCTTTCTCCATCTTTGTTCGGAGAATACGAGGGAAGTACTTATTGAAAAACAAGTTCTTGAACTCGTCCCATTCCATGGACTCAATTTCATCCCTTTGCCTCGTATTCTTAACAAGATTCCACCATTGATCCGCATCTCCTTCCAAACGATACACTACTAGGATGACTTTATCATGCTCAGAACATTGAAGAACTGAAAATATCTTTTCAGTAGTACTAATCCATTGTTCAGCAACTAATGGATCAGTAGACCCGCTGAAAGATGGTGGACGCTGCCTCATGAAGGATTCAACAGAATGTTGCTCCCTCCTTTGTTCGTTTGGAAATCCTGCATGATTCATAGCTTGAGAAAGTTGTGTGAGCATGGCTACAAGATTTTTCATTCCAGCTCCCATATCGTTTGGTTGCTCAGGGGGACAATCATTGCATTGCCCATCGCATTCCGCATTAACACGGTTCCTTCGGGTTCCAGCCATTGACTAAAACCAAGAAGAATAGTGTGAGCAACACTAATTATAATAGGAAACCACATAATTCAAGAATAAAATTTTCATGCTTAAGGTCTTATCCTAGGTTATTCAAGGCCATTTCTAAAACACTAAGATTGTGTTCTATGCTTAGACTTATCCTTAGGGTTCATACTAAGGCTTTCACATCCTAGTTTCCAAAGGTTGACTATACCTTTCCTCTGATACCAACTATAACGACCCACACTTTACATACATTGTTAATACTTCAAAATTGAAGCACTCTTATTACAACATATGACAAAACCACAAAGGACCGTATAGGTATAGTGTCTTTAGAAACTGGGAAACATAAACAACTGGTTCATAAATATTCTACAGTGTCTCCCATTTATTTCATCATATCTAGGGTCCCTTTTAGCATATTCTACTTAATATCCATCTTCCTGACCTGGGGAAAAGAAAACATAAAAGGGTGAGCTCAAATGCTCAGCAAGGGCAAATAAAGGAAATAAAAATCATATCATATCTTTATGAAAATCAAAACCTGCAAAAGAGATCATAATATCTTAACATGGAATAAATCATAGAAGTGAAAATGAGATCCCCATAATCATAACATAAAACTTGAATCTTTGTGGCATGCACACATAATCATGGAAAATCATTTCTTGTTAGTCATGACTCATTGCCAAGACTATCTTAGTGGACAAAGTCCCTTTCTGAACCGAGTTCACTCCCCATTTCAGTCCTGTATCACTGAACCGAAATAACCTTCTGTTCCATCCATGTCTATCTCATGAGATATAAAATCTTTACCCAATGCATTGGAGGGAGATATAGGTCCCACCCATCTTATAATGAATCCTTTCTTATGTGTGCCACATAATCATAAAACATACATCATCGCATAACACATATAACAAAAATGGGATTCTTGAAACATCATGACATCATAAATCAATTCATATATGATAAAGGAATTCATAAACATAATTCCATCACATCATAGTCAAACCAATGTAAAAATATGGATAGAAACAGAACCCTTTATTATCTTAGATGGAAAATAATTTTGATAAAACACTTGAATTGAATTCTTGAGGAAAATATCCTTTCTTCTTCAAAAACATTTTTCCTTTAATAACATGTCATACAACATTAAAATAAAAGAAGTTGATAAAAAATAAACTTGAAAACTTGTAAAGGAAGCTTCTTTGAAGTAATGTTTTAAAAATCCATTCATGCCGTATAAGTTAAAAAAACATTCTTCGTACTTTTGTCGGAAAAGTCAAAAAGTACCTCGTACGGAAAAAACGACAAAAGATTCCTTTCATATTCTTTACTAAAAACTCACCTAAGGGTAAAATTGGGTTTAAACTATTTCAAGTGGATGGAAACAATATTACATATTGAGGGAACATGGATGTGGATGATAAAATACACCCCATTAAATACTTACGAATAAACAATCTCGGATAAAAATGAGATTGTGATATTTCCCTTACCTTAGGTCCGATTTGCTTTGTTCGTGTCCGAAGCTCCTGTATAATGGTTTAAATAATGTTATTGACTTATTCCAGAATCATACATATTGATATGAGATCATATATGGTCATATTATTAGCTTCTTGTTAGTAATATTTCATTGTTACTTGTTACTCGGGTCTTTATAACTTTTTGTTCTTATGCGTGTTTTGTCGAATAAATTCTTATTCTTATCTTTAGGTTATAGATAATTCATTTCCAGAATGGTATTAGTGTAGTATATACCATATTCATTCATTCAATTCATTTATACAATCATTATGAAATGAAGATCATGTAGAACGAGTCGCATCACATCGTGGAGACGGTATTCCGTACGTACGCACGAGTGATGATATTGTTCCTATGATCGTGGAATTGTATTGGAGTATATATATATATTATTTCAGTATCAATATTACTTAATAATAATCATATATAGTTACTCATTACACCATTATACCCATCCTTGTAAGGTGATGGTGGAAAATAGATTACACCACGGCGTGGAGACGGTATTCCGTACGTACGCACGCGCGGTGATTTCATTTTTCCGTAGGATGGATAGAAGGTGAATTAGGGTTGTTTCATATTTATAATAACATATCAGTATGTAAGTAATACTGATGTTATTACTTTATCATGAAACAACTAAAGAAGAAGAAGTTGAAGAAGAAAGAAATTGAAAATATCGGTAATGGATATTACCTCTTCTTTGGAACGCCTTTTTGAATCCTCCACTTAAGGAACTAAGATTGGTCTTTGGAGAAGACCAGGACCTCTAGGATTATTCTAGGGAAGTGGAGAAGGGAAAATGGCAGGGTTTGGCCGAGCTTTAGTGCTCAAATTGGTGTGAGGAGGAGGGGGAGGAGGTGCCCTTTTATAAGGGAGGAGAGGGGCACCTTAGGAATATCTCAAAATATTATTTTATATTAAAGTCAAAATCGGTTTATAATGGTTCCAAAGGGTCTTATTTCGAAGCTAATGTGGGGATGGGTCTAAATCCTATCATCCAATAGAATTTAGACAAGTTTAGGATATTATTTTAACCTTATCAATTAAATTTAACTCTAAGTTAAATAATTTAACTTTTACCATGTCTTTTTGTTTTCTTTCACTATATGGTTAATACACTTACTATAACATGCCAAAAGAACCCCAAATTGTTTATTATTAATATATATATCCTTATCTAAGTCATTTGGCCGAACCTTAGATTTTTAGGAATAAAATAACAATTAATAATATAATATTTTATTTAAAAACTATTTTGTGTCAATTTTGACACTATTTGATATATGATTTTTGTGAAAGTCATAACAGAATTATATGTTCGAACCAAGTTGATTAAATCAACAATAATATATCATAGTAACCTATAAAATTAGTGGAATTCATAAAAAGTCTCAAATTACATTTATTTTGGTATTTATATTATCAATTTTTTCAATATTTCATTAATAAGATAATTACTGCATCATCTTTGTGTCATAAATAAATTAAATTATTGGATGTCTAAAAATTACAAATAAAATACCATAATGTAGGAAATCCTTTTAGCTTTCTAATGAATATTTACAATCGAATTTATCTTATGTATAACCCCATATTAAAAATGATTTACTTATTAAACATTGATTTTAACTATTTTAACCCTTCTTTAAATAAATTAATAATAAATGTCCTAATCTAATCCAAGTGGGCCTAAATGGTCATATTTTATTCCTAAGTTTGTTTTTGGTCGAATTAAACTTGTCCAATAGAATTAGGACATGTGTTAGGGTAATATTAATATCATATTTACCCTTAGTTACCCTATTTACTATTAACCGCGGTAAAAAAAGTAAAAAGTTATTATTCACCAAAAAAATTATTTTCATCTCATTGAACCACATTTTAGTCCTTGATATTAACCGTGTCTCTCGGATTTTTGAAATTCCATTCACAGAAGCGGTAAAAATATGTTTTATGCAAAATTCAGTTTTTTAACCTACCACTTAGTGGTTTCACTATTCATCAAAAAATGAAAGTTTTCAGAAAAATACCAAAATTTCACCCTAGGATAATTTCGATATTCTGAGTCCAAAAATGAAGTCCATTTTGAAAAATAAAATTTATAAAATTTCAAAAAGTGGTTATTACTATTCATAACGGCTAGTTTTAATAGCATATTGTTGTTTAGTGAAACTCGGTATTGCGTACGACGCAAGATATCGAGGAAGGTCGCGATTGCGTGTAAAGCAAGCCAAGCAAGTGTTGTGTAGAAAAAGATTCCTTTGATGATTTATATAACATAAAAGTCTCGGGTGTTACAGTAAGATCCTTTATTTATCTTCAATCCCTAGGTGGATTTCATATTATCGACCTGACCAGAAATACCAAAGAACCAATACTATAAATATTTGGGTTAATATAGATTGAGTATTATTGGCATCAACACATGGCCTTGGCAGTGATTCATATCTGTGAATTGTATGTCTTCAGTTCTTTCAGTGTGGATTCTTTCCCATGATAACACTTAATGAGCAGTACCTATCAGAAGGAATTAATTAGTGGTATAATAAACAAGAGTTTTTTATCATGAATGAGGTCTTTGTGGAGTTTTCATGATGAAATAGTACATTATGTAAACTAAAATTGTGACTATCCTCAAGATTGTGTGTCTTGTATTGAGTATATCTAATGATTTTTTAATTTTTTATGTAGACATATACCTATAGAGTATGACTATATTTATTTTCTTATATGACTTGTGGTTTTGGGTTTTCTTACAATTTATTAATATACTCACCCTAGTGTGGGATTTTCCCACACATGTCATGTCTTGTGCAGACGATCGACCTTTCGATAGGGTCCTAGGAAGAACAAGACTAGATAGTTCTTAGTGAGACAAGACAGAATGAGTTTCATTGCTAGGACATTTATACAATAATCCCAGTACCTTTACATTTATGTTATAATTGGGTTATAAAATCTTTTTGGTGGGATTATATTTGGACTTTTTTACTTTACTATACATATATTCATACTCTAGTTAAGAGATTTATATTTATGCATGTATTTTTTTCAGTAGTTTTTACATTTCAGAATTGTATAGGCTTGGAGATGTGTGCGTGTATACAGGTACTTAGGAAGAAGCTTCTCATGTTGGTGGCATTCCTGCTCTATGCTAGTAACCATCCCCTGAACTATTGGAAGTGGTCTTAGAGACTCTCAGAATGGACCCCACTAGTGCTTGTCATGAAAATGAAGAATTGAGAGGTTGCATACCACCTTTACCTTTAACCACTGTTAGAGCAGGTCAAAAATGTCATCCACATGTCACAACATAGGAAATACGTGAATGACCCCACACACATTATTTAATAGGGATAGAAATACATCAAGGTTGATGTAAATTTGGAAAAGTACACAGTTGTGATCGAGGTTTGATAGGAGGGGACCCTATGTAGTTGGACCATCCATTTGGTTTTCTTATTGTAGAAGCACATGAACATGGAAAAGAAGTCATGGGAGTTGGATATCTAGATGTAGTCTTAGTATCCTGAGATACCAGATTATTTTTTCTTTTATGGATTAATATATTGAAGGAGGCAATGATGTAGAAAGCCTATTTTTCGGGATTTTATGATTTTTGAATATTTAAACATATATTTTTTAGGTCATGCGCTAAGAAAACATGAGATTATGAGGCCGGGTGTTCCTAGAATTATTTTTATAAAAATATTAAAATTATTAAATTTTACATATACTTAGTTTCTTAAAAAATTGGTTAAATCTTAATTGAAATCCAGAATTAAAAATCATAGACAATTGTTGAGTTAATAATGTTATTTTAACCCCTGAATTGACATCAAATAGGTTGGTAGAAGGAATTCGGATATCGCAACAGTTGGCGGGTGAATTCAGTTAGAATAAATAATTAAATTTATTTTTTTTAATTAATTAACCTAATACTTTTTGTCCTATTAATACCATGTCAAGGATGTTTTCCACATTTTAATGACATACACCTTTGGAGAAATTATAGGTTTCCTTCGATCTTTTGTTGGTTAATCATGATTTGACAATGAGGTGACTTTAGATTGAAGTTGATATATATGTACTAAATGCAACAACCCCTCTCAATCAATAGAGAGTGAATTCATTTACAAATAATGATACAATATTCATATAGGAATTTAAAATCCCTGGATTACAAAATTATGGATTAAATTGTTTGATCTTGATTAACCCTTTCTTTGATCTATGCTAATTACTGAACATCACATGGGCCCATGTATTCTAATCAAATTGATTATACAATTGTTCTCTAACCCCTAATCTACCTATTATGGAAATTTTACACGAAATATCATTCAATGATTTTAATAAATTATTCATTTTAATTTATAAAAAAATTCATAAAAGTCATCACTGGACCACAATGTCATGATTCGACATTTCCACGAGGGACCGAGCCTGATCAAACCCCTCGGTTCACAACAGTTTTGTGAGTGATTCAGGTACATGTGATTAGAGATAGATTTGGTGAAGAATCATGGTATAAGGGAGTTGATTATTGTGTATTTAATATCTATGAACAATGAAGGATAATAAATATGATAGGAGTCACAATTGTGCATATGGGTTGGCATGATAAGAATCATAAATCAATATCTATCCAGCATAGCTCTAAAATCACCGGCTGAAGTATAAAATCACAAATTTCAGGAGAAAATAATGTCAGATATGAAGGAAGAGATAACATATTTAGAGTATGGATAAAAAATATTTCTTTCAAGAATAATCTCTATTTCACATTCTTTTGATTGAAGAACACTTGGTTTGTAGGGCCTTGGCTATAAAGTCTTGGGTTTTGGGAAAGATGTTGGTCACACGCTATGTGACACTACCAAATTATCTATAAAACATGTATTGGTGAATGAATGTGTAACACGCGAGTATATGGGAATGAGAATTTCTAGGTAACCACTATGTTCCAAAGTATATGGATAAGGGAAAGTACATGAGAATGAACTAAAATAATGATCCACACACTTAGTGGCTGAGACACATTGTGTGGACCCTATCTTTAGCATGTATCGTTACATGCGTACGGATCAATATCCCTATAGGGACATTTCAGGTGATGGAGTAGGAACATACACCATTTGGGTCCCCTCACACATTGTATACCCCTTATTTCCTTCTGAGGAAACATTAATATCATGTATCACTTTTATTTGCACTCAAATCTTGGACCAAGAGTAACTTATCCTATGTGTTTTTCACATCTAATGTGATGGTGGTCCCTATATAATCATTATATATATGGTGAGCGATATTACTATAATGACTATTACATAGGTGACACTCGATGATTGTATTGATTAGGCTAGATCACCCTGGGGTTTAGAGTGGAACCATCTTGATAGGATGGGTATGGTTCCTCTGCCCTTCTATAGAGTGGAACCCTCCAGAAGAAAATGTCATGGGTCTTCTGTATACATTAATAGTGGAGCCTTCCTACTAGAATAGGTAATAGATCTTTAGCCTCAACACAAAATGGCACCCTCCTATGGAAACATGGTATGGATCCTCAACTATGAGAGTGGAACCCTCTAGTAGGGATAGGTGTGGGTCTTATATCTGCTATACAAGTGACACTATACTACAGTATCAGGGAATGGTGCCTTGACTACTTGAGTGGAACCCTCAAGCTGGGATAGACATGGATCCTCTTCTGACTACTATGTTAGAACCCTATAGTTCGGAGGTGCATCTGTCCTCTTTAGACTACTAGAATGGCACCCTTCAGTTTGGCTAGGTATGGGTCCTCCACAAACTACATGAGTGGAACTATTTTGTTGTACTAGTGAATAGTAAATTTACAAATAATTTTTTCATTTGATTGTGTGTCATAATGCAAGGGGTGGGCTGAGTTAGATATTTTATTTTGGGAAGGTGTATGAGATGATGTAATTCACTGATGAACTTCTAGAACTACTCAAACTCGTTCACATATTCCTCTTTGAGTTGTAGATCCCCTTCTATCTCGTTTATATTTATTTGGTTTCAGTAAAAATGTTTCCATCCATGATGTTGGAATCCCTTTACTCTCTTGATTTTGGATTAATTATTTATGATATATCTATATATTTCTATTGTGTCTCTCAAATCACCTCTATGATATTTCAGGGAGTCCTACTAGGTATGTATACACTCACCCCTGCATGGTATTTTCTCAAACATGTTGTGTCATGTGTAGATGAATGAAATGTCGATGGTGAATATAAATAAACATAGTGATACATGGTGAATTGGACCATTTATGGTAGTTGGATATTTGATGTTAGGATCTTGTATCTCCATACCCTTTAACTTTATCGTTTTTTAGGTCGTGAAATCATTCCGTTTGGGTTTCAATTTTTTCTTTAATTTTTAATTTTACATTTTAATATCTAGTACACCCTATAGGGTATTCAGTAATAGTTTATATTCCAGTTGTTTCATATTTTTATTATTATTCCTCGGCACTTAATCATTGATATGGTAGCGTATGTGCATAGATAAACATTATATAAAGAACTCCCTATATGATATTTTTCTTTCAATTCTTATCACAATGCCTTGGTCTATAGATGCAGGCTTGGCGTAGTTGCAGCTCGATACCCATTGGATCGAATAATGGAACACAATATTTATGAAGTAGAATATATTTCACATTTGATGTTTCTAAAAATAAATATTCTTTTTATTGAGAATATATTACATATTGTATTAATATGCTATGCACTTAATTTTTACTTAGGAAAATTTATTTTGTATTTTGGAAAATATATTACATATTGAATTATTCTTATGAGGAGTACAATATATAAGAAAAATATCTAACATATAGAGGAATTATGTTATTTAATGGGAGAAATATGTTGCAGTTAATATAAAATATAAAATATTTATTTTTTCAATGAAAAAATATTTAATTATTAAGGAAATATTTATTTTATTTTCTATATATATATTATATAAATAGTTTGTTTTAAGATGAAAAAATTAAAAAATGATTAATATGTGACCTATGAGACATTTAGATTATATAGGAATGAATAATTATATTCTTAGATATAATATTATTTATGTATTTTATATAAAGGGAAAAACATATTCATGGGGATTTCAAATAAAAACCTCACCTATGATTTTAAAGAGCATACAACTGATTACTCTTTATAGAAAATTTTATTAACATGTTAATATAACTTGCTAGGTTTTTAAAATCATGAGGCTGGTTTATTATTCTATAATCTATATTATCTCCCCCTCTCATGCCCACAAAATATAATATTTAAAAATATAGTTTGTCCCTTGAATATTAAGGGAATCATGTTTTTTATCTAAGAGATTTCTGGACATAAATAAAGAAAATAATACAGATTCATTCTCAATTTCCTCCTATAATTCATACTATTTTTTTAACTGATTTGGGATTTGGTTTATAATTATACCATAAAATGTTTGAATAATTTTAATATCAAGGCGATTTTTTTGTATTACCTTATGGGGATCCCCAAATGATGATCACAATACAATTCCTGAAAATTTCTAGATATATTCCACAATGATAAATTATTAAGGGATTTATATAATTTTTGGTGAAATAAATTTATTAAATAAGGGAATAAAGTATTTATTTTATGTATTAATATTCCAAATGTATTCATGGGGATGTTCCCACCCAAATTTTAGGTATTTAAACCATAAGAGATTGTATGTGAGTAATTTATTGATTATTTCATAGATTTAAATTTTTTGAATTAATATTGATATAATGTGTAAATTCATTATAGTTTTTTAAAATTTGTTGGGATGATGGATTGAGAGAAATGGGGTGTCTTGTTCATAGAAGGTGTCTAAATGGTCTTGAAGGTGCATATTTAAGGTCCATCGTGATTACATTAAAGGGGATAACTCAATCAATGAGAGAGGTATTCCCTTGAATATCATTCTAACTATATTAATTTAATTTATAATGTATTTGATTTGTGGCTTGAATAATTTTGGGATATTGTCATTTTATATAAAAATTAATTATCTCCTTTTATCCATGGTGAGGATATCAAAAGTGTCTTAGACTATAGTTGAACCTCCATACTAGTTATATTCCTTAACCACTGAATTCTGAGGGATTGTTTACAAATTCCCCTAATTTTTTTTCTAGAATTTGGATGAGTGTATAATAAATGAATTGATATAGTTCCCATCAATATATATTTCTTTAAATCCCACTTTGTATTTGAGAGAACTGGAAATAAAATTGATGGGGTTGGTTCTCTGTAAATAAATTCAAATTTATTTATTATTATGTGTAATATTTTTTTTGAATATTAATAATGCTCATATCACATCAGGATTTTTTCCATTGAAATAGAGAATGTGATAAGTCCATAAGGATAACTGTATAACTAAATGGTCATAGTTATTCCATTATATTACGAGATCATACAAGTGTCATGATAGTATTAATAATTATATTTTCTATTTGAGGATGATTTCCTTCAAAGATACCCGAATGATATAGGCTCTAAGTTATCGATACTCATAGTACTATGAGAAATTATCTCATTATGTATACCCTAGAAAAATATCAAAGTAGGAGACTATGGAAACATGAACCTGTAGTATAAAATCCATTTTGATATGTGTCATCGGATGATTCAATATACGAACAAGTTTATTGGCCTTTATGTAATTTGATGTATTTCTAAATCCATGATAATACATTTTCATAAGATGTACTGTATTTCGGGTGTGTCTTGAGTTATATTATATTAATGAAAGAAATTTACCAGATATAATTTAATGTATGTTATCATATCAATACATTTTCTGGAAATGGAATGTCCTTGTTATGTTTATATCCATGGTGTTATGTTGGAAAGTTCATATCCAAAAAGCTAGATAAAGAAACATAAAACACATAGGTTGATAGTACAGAAAATCATCATCATTAGGTAATGATATTAGGATAATTGTTTTATTTTACAGGAAATGAATTTAATGAGGTTTTCTATCACTAATACAAAAATATATTTCTCCATGATACCATGTCATGTTAAAAGAATAACCTTGGATTTTTTATTTTTTCATGTAATTCCATAGAGAAATGGGACTAAAGGGTAAACATTATTTATATCTAGAACCAGAAATAAATAATACATAAATTAACATATAGAATAAATTACATTATAATTACTATATTTATTAATATTTATTATGGTTTGATCACATATATAACGGCCCAAATTAATTAAGAGAATATTTATATGTTGTATATTTAATAAAATATTTTTTCTTATTTTTTAAATATAATATTTATTAATTTATTTTTAAATATTGTGGCGGTTTTTATTTATTCAAAAAAGTTTATTTGTTTTTGGGTATATATATATATGTTTTATAGGAATGGAAGGTAGAGATTTTTTGGTCCAATGAGAAATGAATTATCAAATATTGTTTGATTAAATATTAAAAAACTATAATGTAGAAATATATGTTTCTTTTTTCCTTATTTTTTACACATTTCAATTAAATAATAATATATTTTTCATTATTTATGCATGGGGTTTTTTAACAAGAAAAACTAAGAAGGTCCCATGTACAACAATTATTATCATACTCTATCTATATTTAAACACAAGTATTACATTATCTAAGGCCCCATCCATTATAAACATTGTGTATAATTTTTTATATAGAATATTAACAATCTCTAGATAGATTTTCTCTAAGAAATATCTCAATAATGGTTATACACCCTATTCCATCTAAAAAATGATTCTAGAGGAAATAAGATGATTATTTTAACCTGATGTGGTTTTTAGGTTGATCAATAATGCCCAATATAAGAGTTAATATCTTCCATGATAGCACCATCATATTTCAAAGAGGATTATGGTAGGTCTATAGTGCTTATGTGGATAAAATCTAGTGGGAATATACCCCTGTTTCCTTTGATTCAACACATATAAAATGCAATGACATTGTCAAATTCATCAAAAACAATATAAATTCAATCTATAATATTTCCCTATGAAAATAAATTATTATAAATTATATGTGAGGATCCAACCATATTGATTCTATTGTAACATTCAATTAGTCATTGTGATAATTTCTTTTTCATGAAATTTACTTGTTATGTGAATCCCATATTATATTTTAGTTAGAATAAAAAATACATACTGGTTATACCAAATAGGCACGTATACTACCCCTAAAATCTTCATGGGCTGTCAAATAAGTATAATAATTAATATATAGATATTTTTTAATATTTTTATTGATATTTATAAAATTTTTATATGTTTTATTTATGGGTTATTAATTCAACCAATGTCTTATTCACTTTTCCACTATTGATCTCTATTACATAATCATGAAATTCTTAAATTTACATAGAAAACATCTCAAGACTCCATCAGATGATGCCCGGGAATATTTCATGATAATAAAATGCTACGTAGCATGTATCCCGTTGGTACATACTATGTTCCTATGTTCAATGAACAATAATTACTATTTCATTAATTTAGATAAACATGCAGTAATTTCACATGGATAAAATAGAAGGTTTACCATAAATTTACCAAGAAACATTAGAAATATATTCTAAAAACTACATGTCATATAAGTTGCATACATACTATTTTACCATGTTCTTTCAGGGTGGAAGACATGGGGTACAAGCTATTTTGTTCATTTATTACATGACTAGGGGACTAGAAAACTATCATATATCAAAGTCACAATGCTTGTAGTAGGTGCACATGCTCTGTATTTGTCACTTGTTAGTGGCCAAAAAACATTTCATGTCCTTGGAATGTGTCATGGATATTGGAATAAGAAATTACATCACATTTATAAATAGTACATTCCATGTAACCTATAATACATTTTGTAATTAATTTAAAATTGACTGAAAATTGATTATATGATTAGACTTATTCAATATTTTCTTGTGTTTCATTAATCGATCGTAAATCCTATTTCATATGATTATTAACTATATAATAAATTAATTTTCATGTTAATTTCTAAACTAAAAGATGTGTATGTTTGTTTCAATTAGTGTACTTAATGTTAATTAATTGAATTTCATTACATGTAATTCAAAAATTTTATTTATTTTTAATTCATATATTTTAATTATGTGTCATTCCATATATGTTTAATTCCATGTGAGTAAATCATATAATAAAAATTCTAGGAAGTTTGTAAATATAAATGAAATTTCCTCCATGTACACATGTGTATTTTATTGGATTTATTTTTAAGAGATTTTTTATAATTATATTGGATGTTAATTTTAGGATGATTTAGATGAAATTAAAATAAATTTCATTAATTGATTAATTAGATAAATATTGGTATTATTTTTATGAGTTGTATCTTGATTTAATAAAAAAATGATACAAACCCTAGCAAGAATGAAAATATATATTTGGTTCATGTGTGTGAGTGATCATGACCAAATAATAAATATATGTTTCTGATTACCTTAATTAAATAATTTTTATTATATTGTATTGGTGGATTTGACGTCTTCCCATCCTCTAATTAGATTATAGCCTACATACCCTAGGTTTTTGTAAAACAGTAAAACCTATATTTTGGGTCCCCTCTAATGTGTGTGAGTAAGTACTATCTAGTGGATGGATCTCCTCAGTGGTGGTTCTTGTTTTGTTTGAAGTTAAGATGAAACCAATCATGGATATATACAAGAGAGCATGCATAATAAGTCAATATGAACAAAGTTACTGTTCAATGTGTTTTCTAAATTTGGTATAGGGTTACTTTATAATATTTAGAAATAATTACCATTATAAAAAATCCTGATCATACCATTATTTTATATTATTTTGGTCACCTCACATGGTTAATTTCATTGCAGATTATTTATCATCATCATATACATATTAGAATTCACAAAAACAATATATGAAATTTAAACAAAATAGATGTTGCATAAATTATATCTATGGAATATTTCATCACTTATATGAAACCTAATAAATATTAGTAAATATTTACTAAGATAAAGGGATGAATTTATGCGTAATGAATAAAAAATCACCAAATAAAATAATATTTTAGTATAATGTTACATTGAATAATTTATAATGGAACTAATATATATATTTACTTAATCCAATCCTCACTAAGATATTATAATTTAATTAAGTGTTCCAAAAATGATTTTTTGGGGATTTAATCAATTTTACATCAAGAAGAATAGCGTTACAAAGGATTGGTGTAAATTTAGCGACATGTGTTCAAGAGATCTAACCATATTATTTTAATATTGGGGAGTCTATTCAACAGATTAATGGTTTGTTAGTTAACGTTGTTTGAAGTTTATTATTTCCTAAATTTTATAAACAAATATTTTATAGCTTTTACTTTGAAATAAATTTAAATAATTCATGACCATTCTTTTCTTTATACCCCCAGTATAAATAAAATTTGATATATTATTAAATTTAAATCCTTGGTATTGGATTAGACGGTGTGAATATGATAAAAAACATTATTTTATTTATAACTAAATTTATTCATTACTTCGTGTTCTTTGAATAAATCATATTTTATTGTCATTTAATATTAATTAATTTACTTTTATGATTAAATTAAATATTTTTCTCAAAATAAAGGTATTTTTCATTGTGTTATAAATATTAATATAATAAAACACGTTGATCTCAATTAATAATTGATTATAATGAAATTTATTTTTAACTTATGAACAATATTTTATAACATAGATATAAAAATATTTGACATGAACATAATATTATTTTTTGGAAGAAAAGAGTTATTTTTGAAAAAGATGATTTAATATGTACAATCCTGTTAATCATAATAAAATAAGTAAAGAATTATTGGTTAATTATTTTATTGAAATGTATAGAAGAATATTCTATAAAATATTTTAAAATTACTAATATTTTATTTACATGGCATACAATTTATGAATATTTAGTTTTACGCTTAAATATGGATTTTTCTAAAAAAATGGTTTAAATATATTTGGAATTTTAATACTAAAATTAACTTATTCCACTTACTGAAATTCAAATGGATAAATGAGATTACATATTTTAAATCAGAATATATAAATTTATCAATGATTACACTTTCATATATGGTAATAATGAGTTGTAAAAAGAGTGTATTTTTATATAGGTAGGGTCAGAACATTACTGTTGGGGGTTAAACTAATATATTAGGGAAAAAAATGGATCAAAAACATGATTATATAGTATAATCTGAATATATTTACACATTTTTTAATCTAAAAATCACCCAATTTTATATTTATTGCATGTTTCACAAGAAAATCAAATCATATTATTTAAATATATCAACAAATTCTATTTTTGTCTCTCCCCAAAATGATAAAAAGAAATCCATTTTTACCCCTAATAAAAATCATTTAGAAAGTTAACTTAGCAAATAAATATCCCAAAAATATTCCTATATTCCTTCTTTTCATTTTTATTTTTTATGATTACCCTAAAACAATCCTATGAAGGAATAATGTGTAATCTGAATAAATTATCTCAATGAAGAGTTTGTTAAATGCACCTACAACGAATGTTAGTGAGGAACTAAAGGTTTTTTTTATAATCTATCCATTTACTAAGATTTTTTATTAATATGTTATAATCTCTCATAAATCTCATTTATTTTTTTATCAACACATTATTTCTAGTGATTATCAATTTCCCACTATTTATTTGAGCAAAACGGAAGATTTTGTAAAAAATATAAACTATTTCTACATTAGATCTATAATTTTTCCTTCAATGTAAATATTTCAGTTAATTTTTTATGAATATTTTTAATAGAATAAAAAGATCGATTAAATTCATTTCTAATCATGTATCAATTTCAATAAAATTGATTAAATGGATTTTTTATTGTTGTTAGAATGATATAATCTTTATAAACAGATTCAATAATATATTTTTTGGGATATACTACACAAATGAATTTTCCCACCATCATAATTACTAATTTCATTGATTATTCCTTTAAAATATACATTTTTTATTTTAAATAATTTTTTTTCTTAATACTTTTTAAAATTTTAAATTTTAAATATGTGACTTTAGAATGAAAATGGTATATTTCTTATGAAATTTCTTATGACATTTTAATGTTATTTACATCTATGAAATCAAAAAACAATGTTACTTATTATTAAATGGGGATATTATTCACTAAGAAAGCCCTTATTCAGTCAATGGATGGTAATTAATTATGATGATGTACTTTTAAAGAGACAAATTTTATTTTCCACATCATAAACTATGAAAAAATGATAAATATTTTTATGATCTTGTGGAACACATATGAATGGATTAATATTGTGTGATAGGTGTCCCTATTATAACCCTATTATATCTCTCCATTACATTTGGTAATGAGTAATTATTTTGATCCATATAAGAACGTGAGAGGTTGCCCCAATCTTGAATTAAGGAAAATGAGAGGTTATCCCATTCAAAAAGTAAGTATATGTTTTGTTATCCCAAGACAAACATGTCATGAATTACATTGTGGGTATACATGACATATATATCTATCATTATGAATATGAAATACAATATTATACGCTCATACGACTTTTTCATTTTCATATTATTTTCACATATAATTATGATATGATCACATCGCTCCCAATCATTACATATTCTCGGACTCATATCTTATAAATTTCCCAAATCCATATTCCATGATTGTGATATATTTATTTTTATCTATGAAATATAAATTTTAATTTCATAATTACAAACACTCTTTCTCATTTAATGCTTACATATGTTCATGGACTGATATTTCCCATGATTCACCATGCTCATCATTTGAGATAACCCACTATTATGTTTCCTTCCCCCATGATTTGAATAAATTTTTATGTAGGTTATAATTAAGAAGTGTGTTTTGTATGAAGAATTTTTTAGGGATATTTTATACATTTCATGAAATAAGATGATTATGTGTATGATATTCCATGATTCTAAAGCTTCATTATTATAGATTTTCATTCTAATTAAATGGTTTCATTATAGTTAAAAAATGTTGTGATGTATTTTTTTATTTTATATTTGAGTCCTATAAATTGGTTTCATTAAATGGATTATTCATTTTTGTGATTATTAAAAGAGAACATTATTAAAATCCATAGAATAGTTCAACATATTAGATAACATCTTGAGACTGTTGTAAAGTATAGATTGTCTGGTCTTCTTAGAAAATAAATCTCTCTCTATATACTTGCATCTGGATATAGTGGAGTCACATGTACACCTATGGGTAACAACATAGAAAGGGGAATATTGTGTTTTAACTCAATCAAAACAAGTGAATAATGTGTAGGCCTAAGTATAGAAACCTATATAGAAACTCTTATTGAATAATAATAGGTCAATTAAACAGTTCATTATAAATATTTACTCATGAGTTTAATATAAAATGTATGCGGATAACCTTGGGTAAGCCTATGGTTTATAGACTTAAAATAATTTTTTTATTTAGACTTCATACAACTGATTTTCATGATTATATGATTTATCAGTATTCTTATTTATTCTCAAAATACATTATTGGTATTAGTCAGTGCATATATTCAAATGTGAGTCTTGTTAAAAAGAAATTTAGTAGAAAATTAAGAGATTTTACTCATAAAATACCAAATGTTATGGAATATAAAATTAAAAATCCTAATTTAATAATAATAAAAAAATTTCAAGATATGAATCATGTTGTGAATCCAAATAGTAAAATGTAGGAATAACATACTTATGATATATTTATGATGCTACATTCACATTCATTTTTTTGGGTATTCTGATCAAAAAATTAAGGGTAAATGGATTAGTAGTACTAAACATATATTTTACATTATCGAGTTATCAGTTCATGATAAAATTAATTATATAATTTTTCATCTGATGGAGAATAAGATCATTAGTAGAATCTTATAATGAATATAAGGTAATATGAAGAAATTATATCTATGGATTGTTAAGAGTATATGATGTTATTTTCTAAAAATTCATTTCCTCATTTTCATCATTTGGTAATAGAAAAGGAATAAATTGAGATAATGTAAAGTGATTATGAATGAATTAGTACATAAAAGGTAAAATGTATGTGAAACTCAAAAAATAAATCTTATATTATGGATCATCATGAATAAATTATTTTTATATCCTTCAATGGCCTATCATCAAGTCTTTGAAGGTAGTTATCAATAAGATACATCCTTAGTTATGAATAAATTATTCAATGTCATCTAAATGTATAAATAGAGATTACATTCCCCCAATAATCTCCCAGTTTTAAAAATAAAATAACTATGAAATTGAAATTAAATTATAATATTAAAGTACATGGAGGGAATCATATGAGTTTTCTTTTAATCTAGATGTTTAGAAAGAAACATGGAAGAAATTTTTATAATGTGAGTAGTAAATTCATTAAGTGTAAAAAGGAAGATCATTGATAAATTAAATGATGATGTTATGAGAAGAGTTTATCTAAGGATTTGAATGTATAAGAACATATAAAATAATGTTCCTACCACATTTGGTTATTCTAATTTATTGGTTTGATATATTTATTCTATACATTTCTCAAATCTAAGGGTTAATGATCATGATCGATGTTAAAATCTTCTTATAAAAAGAAAAAAAAGGAAAATCTCAGGTTATTACTATTGTTAATGTGGGTTATGAGAATGAATGGGTGAAATGTATATATACCATATAACGACCCATACATTACATACATTTTTATTACTTCAGAATTGAATCACACTTATTAAAACATATAAAAAAACCAAGAAAGGACCATATAGGTATAGTGTCTTTAGAAACTGGGAAACATAAACAACTGGTTCATAAAGCATCTACTTTGCCTCCAATTTATTTCATCATATCCAGAGTCCCTTTTGGAATATTATACTTAATAACCTTCTTCCAGACCTGGGGAAATAAAACATACAAAAGGGTGAGCTCAAATGCTCAGTAAGGGTAAACAAAAGAAATATCAATCATAATTACATAACTTTTGGAAATCTTAACCTGCAAAAGAGATCATAATTTCATAACATGGGATAAATAATAGTAGTAAAATGTAATCCCAATAATCATAACATAAAACATGAAACTTTGTGGAATACACACATAATCATAGATAATCATTTCTTATTAGTCAAGACTCATTTCCATGCTATCTTAGTGGACAAAGTCCATTTCTGAACCGAGTTCATTCCTAGTTTCCGTCCTGTTTCACTGAACCGGTATAACCTACCGTTCCAGCCATGTCTATCTCATGAGATATAAAATCTTTACCCAATTCATTGGATGGAGATATAGGTCCCACCCATCTCATAATTATACCATTCTATGTGTGCCACAAAATCAGAAAACCATACATCATACCATAACCCATGTAATAAAAATGGGAATCTTAAACATCGTGACATCATAAAACAATTCATATAAGATAAAGGAATTCATAAACATATAATTCCATCACAACATAATCAAATAAATGTAATAATAGGTATAAAAACAGAACCCTTTATTATCTTAGATGGAAAATAATTTTGATAAAACACTTGAACTCCATTCTTGGGGAAAATATCCTTTCTGCTTCAAAAACACTTATCCTTTCTTAACATGTCGTACAATTCTAAAATAAAAGACTTTGATTAAAAATAAACTTGAAAAAATGTAAAGTAAGCTTCTTGGAAATAATGTTTTAAAATCCATTCATGCCGTATAAGTTTTAAAAAAAATTCATCGTAGTTTTGTCGGAAAAGTCAAAAAGTACCTCATATGAAAAACAACAAAAGATTCCTTTCATATCTTTTACTAAAAACTCACCGAAGGGTAAAATTGGATATAAAATATTTCATAAGGATATAAATATTACATATTGAGGAAACATGGATGTGGATGATAAAATACACCCCAGTAAATACCAATGTACAAAAAATATCGGATAAAAATGAGATTCTGATATTTCCCTTACCTTAGGTCCAATATGCTTTGTACATGTCCGAACCTCCTGTATAATGATTTAAATAATTGTATTGACTTATTACAGTATCATAGTTATTTTTATGATATCATATATGGTCATATTTCATTACTACTTGTTATTCGGGTGTTTATTACTTTTTGTTCTTATGCATGTCTTGTCGAATAAATTCTTATTTTTACTTTTAGTTTATAGATACCTCATTTCCATAATGGTATTAGTGTAATATATATCATATTTATTCACTCAATTCATTTATTTAATCATTATGTAATGAAAATCATGTAGAACGAGTCGCATCACATCGTGGAGACGGTATTTCATACGTACGCACGAGCGATGATATCGTTCCCATGATCGTGGAATTTCATTGGAGTGTATGTATACTATTTCAGAATCAATATCACTTTACAATAGTCATATATAGTCATTATTTACACCATTATACCCATCCATGTAAGGTGGTGGTGGAAAATAGATTTCACCACGACGTGGATACGGTATTCCGTACGTACGCACGCAAGGTGATTTCTTTTTCCTTAGGATGGATAGATGATGAAAAAGGGTTATTTCATACTTATAATAACATATCAGTATATGATTGATACTGATGCTATTACTTCATAATAAAACAACTAAAGAAGAAGGAGTGGAAGAAGAAATAAAGATGTAAGAATCGATAACGGACATTACCTCTTCTTTGCAGTTCTTCTTTGAGACGTCCTTTTAGGGCACTAAAATAGGTCTTTGAAGAAGACCAAAACCTCTAGGATGTCTCTAGGGAAGTGGAGATGAGAAATTGGTAGGGATTGGCTGAGCTTGAAGGATCAAAGTGGTGTGAGGAAGAGGGGGAGGAGGTTCCTTTTTATAAGGGAGGAGAGGGGCACCTTTGGAATAATTAAAAATATTATTTTATTATAAAGTCAAGTTCGGTTTTAAATATCTCCAAATTAATTTATTTCAAGGATACGGTGGGGATGGGTCGAAATCCTCTCATCCAATAGAATTTAGATAGGTTTAGGTTCCTATTTTAACCTTATCATGTAGATTTAACATTACGTTAAATAATTTTACTTTTACCGTGTCTTCTTGTGTTCTTATACTATAAGTTTAATAAACTTACTATAAGCATCCAAACGAACCCCAAGTTGTTTATTATTAATATATATAACCTTATATAAGTAATTAGGCCGAACATTAGATTTTTAGGAATAAAATAATAATTACTAGTACAATATTTGTTTTAAAAACTATGTGATGTCAATTTTGACACTATTTAGTAATTGATTTTTGTGAAAATTATAACAGAATTATTAGTTCTAACAATGTTAATTAAATGAATACTAACATGTCATATTAACCTATAAAATTAGTGTAATTCATACAAAGTCTCAAATTACATTTATTTTGGTGTTTATAACATCAATTATGTCAATATTTCATTAATAAGATAATTACTGCATTATCTTTGTGTCATAAATAAATTAACTTATATAATCTCTAAAAATTACAAATAAAATACCATTATGTAGGAAATCGTTTTAGCTTTCTAATGAATATTTATGGTCTAATTTATATTATGTATAACCCCATATTAAAAATGATTTACTTATTAAACTTTGATTTTAACTATTTTAACCCTTCTTTAAATAAATTAATAATAAATGTCCTAATCTAATCCAAGTGGGCCTAAATGGTCATATTTTATTCCTAAGGTTGTTTTGGAGGAATTAAACTTGTCCAATAGAATTAGGACATGTGTTAGGGTAATAATATTTTCTTTTTTACCATTAATTACCCTATTTACTTTTAACCGTGGTAAAAAAAAGTAAAAAATTACTATTCACCAAAAAAATATTTCCATCTCATTGAACCACATTTTACTTACTGAAATCAACCGTGTCTCTCGGAATTTCAAAATTCCACTCACAGAAGTGGTAAAATTATGTTTTATGAAAAATTCATTTTTTTAACTACCACTTAGTGGTTTCACTATTCATCAAAAATTGAATGTTTTCAGAAAAATACCAAAATTTCACCCTAGGATAATTTCGATATTCTGAATCCAAAAATGAAGTCTATTTTGAAAATTAAAATTTATAATATTTCAAAAAGTGGTTATTACTATTCATAACGGCTAGTTTTAATAATATTTTAATAGTATATCGTTGTTTAGTGAAACTCGGTATTGCGTACGACGCAAGCTATCGAGGAAGCTCGCGATTTCGTGTAAAGTAAGACAAGAAAGTGTTGTGTGTAGAAAATGATTCCTTTGATGATTTATATAACATAAAAGTCTCGGGTGTTACATTCTACCCCCCTTAAAATGAATTTTGCCCTCGAATTTTGTCACTTTGTAACAAACAGATGAGGATACCTATCCCTCATCATATTCTCAAGCTCACATTTAGCTTCTTCTAATTGGTGGTTCCTCCATAAAACTTTCACCAATCGAGTGGTCTTGTTTCGTAGGGCTTTTTCGCTACGATCCAGAATCTCTATCGGTTGTTCTTCATAAGAAAGATCTTGCTCCAGCGGTACAAATTCTGAGCTGAGTACATGTGAAGGATCAGGTATGTACTTTCTCAGGAGAGATACATGGAACACATCGTGAACTTGAGAGAGATTCGGTGGGAGCGCCAATCGGTAAGCTACCTTCCCAACACGATCCAGTATTTCAAAAGGACCGATATATCTAGGGCTCAACTTCCCCTTCTTTCCAAATCTCATGACCCTCTTCCAGGGAGATATTCGTAAGAACACTTTATCACCCACCTAAAATTCTAGGTCTTTTCTTCCATTGTCAGCATAAATTTTATGTCGACTCTGAGCTGCTCTTATGTGTTGTTGAATAGATCTGACATTTTCTGCCATTTCATCAACGAGATCGGGTCCTAATAGCTTTCTTTCCCCAACGTCATCCCAGCAAGTTGGAGTCCTGCATTTCTTTCCATAGGGAGCTTCATAAGGAGTCATCTGAATACTGGAGTGAAATCTATTATTATAAGAAAATTCCACCAAAGGTAGGTGTTGATCCCAAACACCTTTAAAATCCATAGAGCAAGCTCTCAACATATCTTCTAGAGTGTGAATTGTTCTCTCAGACTGACCGTCTGTCTGAGGATGATAAGCAGTGCTGAAACTCAACTATGTATCCAGAGTATGCTGAAGACTTCGCCAGAACTTCGAGGTAAATCTCGGATCCCGATCAGATATAATAGAAAGTGGTACTCTATGCAATCTTACCACTTCCTTTACATATATCCTGGAAATTTGATCCAGATATAAATCCTCTCTAATAGCAATGAAGTGTGCAGACTTTGTAAGATGATCAACTATGACCCAGATAGCATTATTGCCTTTGGATGTTTTAGGTAGTCTTGTGACAAAGTCCATAGTGATGTTTTCCCATTTCCATTCAGGTATGGGTAATGGTTGTAAAATCCCCTTATACTTCTGCCTCTCAGCTTTAACTTGTTGACAAACCAAGAATCGAGAGACATATTCAGCAACATCTCTTTTCATGCCATCCCACCAGAAGTATTCTTTTAGGTCCCTATACATCTTCGTGCCTCCAGGATGAATAGAGAATGAAGAACTATCAGCCTCATCCAGCAGCTCCTTCTTTAATTCGGGGATGGGAGGAACACAAACCCGATTCCTGAACATTATTATCCTATCACAATCAAGGTTGAATTCAGGAACATTTCTCACCTTCTTTTGTAACTCGGCATCTTATTTCTGTGCCTCTTTAATCTTCACATGTATAGATGGTTGAACATTCATTTGAGAAAGATACGATTTTTCCCCTTTCATTATAATTCCACGATCCATCCTTTGTAAATCCATAAATATTGGATCTTTTGTGATCCTCATCATGGATAAAATAGAATGGTCTTTTCAACTTAATGCATCTTCCACCTTGTTTTCTTTCCCAGGGTGGTAATGGATTGAGCAGTCGTAATCCTTAATCAGCTCCAACCATCTTTTCCGGCGCATATTCTGCTCCTTTTGTGTGAAAATATAATTTAAACTTTTATGATCAGTATAAATGTCACACATTTCCCCATAAAGATAATTCCTCCAAATATTTAATGAAAAGATTGCCGCAGCTAACTCCAAATCATGAGTTGGGTAATTGTGCTCATGTATTTTCAACTGTCATGAGGCATAAGATATCACCATATCATTTTGCATAAGAACACACCCCAATCCCTTCTTGGATGCATCACTGTAGATCACAATCCTTTCTCCACTACAAGGAAGTGTGAGCACAGGTGCACTGGATAACCTTCTTTTCAACTTCTTGAAATTCTCTTCACATTCATCCGTCCAAACAAACTTAACTCCTTTCTGAGTCAACATGGTGAGTGGATTAGATAATCGTGAAAAATCTTTATCAAAACATCGATAATATCCAGCCAAACCAAGAAAAATTCGGATCTCAGTCACTGTTGTTGGTCTCGACCATCTTTTGATATCCTCTGTTTTTGCGGGATCCACAGATATCCCCTCCTTTGAGATTATGTGATCAAAAAATGCAACTTTTTGAAGCCAAAATTCGCACTTGGTAAATTTGTCATAAAGATTCTCCTTTCTCAGGGTCTTTAATATAATTCTCAAGTAATCTTCATGTTCTTACTTACACTTTGAATAGACAAGAATATTGTCTATAAAGACTACCACAAACTGATCAAGATAGTATCTAAAGACTATATTCATTAGATCCATGAAGATAGCAGTGGCATTAGTAAGACCAAATGGCATCACTATAAATTCATAGTGTACATACCTTGTACGGAATGTCGTCTTTGGTATATCCTCCCTTTTAACCCTTAATTTATGATACCCTGAATGAAGATCAATCTTTGAAAAGTATTGAGCTCCGCATAGTTGGTCAAATAGGTCATCAATGTGTGGGAGAGGATATTTGTTCTTGATAGTAATCTTGTTAAGTTATCGATAATCAATGCAGAGTCTCATTGATCCATCATTCTTCTTAACAAACATAACAGGTGCTCCCCAAGGTGACACACTAGTGCGTATGAACCCCTTATGAAGATTATCTTGGAGTTTCTTCTTCAAATCCTGCAACTCAATTGGGGTTATTCTATAAGGTGTCTTTGAAATAGGCAAAGAACCTGGTACGAGTTCTATTGAAAACTAAACTTCACGATTCGGTGGAAGACCCAGTAATTCCTCTAGAAAGACATCATCAAACTCCCGTACAATTGGAATATTCTTAATCATGAGTTTCTCACCAACCATTTGAGATAAATAACCTTCATTTAGTGGAGTCAATACCCATAAAATGGAAAAATCTCCACTCGAAGGTTATGTTCATCCTTGCATCGATAGACTATCATAGATTGATCTGGAATATGAAATGTGACTTCCCTTCTTTGGAAATTGATATGAGCTCCATGTAGAGAAAGCCAATCCATGCCAAGAATCATATCAAATTCCACTATAGGAAGGATCACAAGATTTTCAGGAAGCACTTTCCCACAAACTTCAATCGGAGAAGAATTATAATCTTTTGATGCGACTATTGTGCCATTAGGTGTTGTCACAGCTAACTCAACATCTAATTGTTGAGGTAATACGGTGATACCCTTAGAAAATTCTTCAGAAATAAAGGAGTGGGTGGATCCAGAATCAAATAAAACATTTTCTAATTTAGAGTGGATGGTAAGTGTACCTTTCACCACATCGTTATCGTACTCCACATCGCTGATAGAAATTGCATGTGACTTTCCTTTTTCTTTAGCCTTAAGAGTTTGTTGACGTCGACCATCATCATCAACACTTGGATTAGGGAATTTATTGGCATAATGTCCCATATCCTTGCACTTGAAGCATTAAAGTGTAGTCGGTTCATTTTGTGTATCCCTTCCTTTGTTTGAATCATTATACATCATCTTCCTGTCATCGCGGAATTCAAATGGCCGATGACCTTCCTTTCCACATTTGAAACATTTACTTGTCCCTTTAAGACAACTCCCTCCATTTTCTTTCCACACTTTGAGCATAAGGGAATGCTCATCTTCTTTTCAGTGTTCTATTTAGATTTTCATTTTAATTCCATTTTCCTCTTCTTATCAATCCCATATGACTGATGGGTTACTCCATTCTCCATCTCAACATTGAGAGCACATCAAACTATTTCCTCGTAGCTATTGAAGTCACTTATGGCTAAGGCCCTTCGAAGACTTGGTTTTAAGCCACTAAATAATCGATCGATCTTACTCTCAGGTTTGATAATAATACTAGAAGAATACCTTGCAAGTCTTGTAAAATTTTCTTCATAGGTACCAACAGATTCATCATCCTTTTGCTTCAGTTCAAGAAACTCTTTCTCCATCTTTGTTCGGAGAATACAAGGGAAGTACTTATTGAAAAATAAGTTCATGAACTAATCCCATTCCATGGACTCAATTTCATCCCTTTTCCTCGTATTCTTAATAAGATTCCACCATTGATCAGCATCACCTTCCAAATGATACACTGCTAAGATGACATTATCATGCTCAGAACATTGAAGAACTGAAAATATCATTTCAGTAGTACTAATCCATTGTTCAAAAACCAATGGATCAGTAGACCCACTGAATGAAGGTGGACGCTGTCTCATGAATGATTCAACAGAATTTTGCTCCTTCCTTTGCTCGTTTGGAGGTCCTGTATGATTCATAGCTTGAGAAAGTTGAGTGATCATTGCTACAAGGTTTTTCATTCCAGCTCCCATAACGTTTGGTTGCTCAGGGGACAATCATTTCATTGCCGGTCGCATTCCTCATTAACACGATTCCTTCAGGTTCCAGCCATTGACTAAAACCAAGATGAATAGTGTGAGCGACACTAATTATAATAGGAAAACCACATAATCATGAATATAATTTCACACTTAAGGTCTTATCCTAGGTTATTCATGGCCATTTCTCAAACACTAAGATTGTGTTTTATGATTAGACTTATCCTTAGGGTTATTACTAAGGCTTTCACATCCTAGTTTCCAAAGGTTGACTATACCTTTCCTCTGATAACAACTATAATGACCCATACTTTAAATACATTGTTAATACTTCCGGATTGAAGCACACTTATTACACCATATAACAAAACCAAGAATGGACCGTATAGGTATAGTGTCTTTAGAAACTAGGAAACATAAACAACTGGTTCATAAAGCATCTACTTTGCCTTTCATTTATTTCATCATATCTAGAGTCCCTTTTGGAATATTCTACTTAATAACCTTCTTCCTAACCTGGGGAAATAAAAAATACAAAAGGGTGAGCTCAAATGCTCAGTAAGGGTAAACAAAAGTAATATCAATCATAAGCACATAACTTTTGGAAATCTTAACCTGCAAAAGAGATCATAATTTCATAACATGGGATAAATCATAGTAGTGAAATGTAATCCCAATAATCATAACTTAAAACATGAATCTTTTTGGCATACACACATAATCATAGAGAATCATTTCTTATTAGTCAAGACTCATCGCCAAGAATATCTTAGTGGACAAAGTCCATTTCTGAACTGAGTTCATTCCTCATTTCAGTCCTGTTTCACTGAATCGGTATAACCTACCGTTCCAGCCATGTCTATCTCATGAGATATAAAATCTTTACCCAGTGCATTGGAGGGAGATATAGGTCTCACCCATCTCATAATGATACCATTCTTATTTGTGCCACAAAATCAGAAAACCATACATCATAGCATAACCCATGTAATAAAAATGGGAATCTTAAACATCGTGACATCATAAAACAATTCATATAAGATAAATGAATTCATAAAAATATAATTCCATCACAACATAATCAAATAATTGTAATAATAGGGATAAAAACAGAACCCTTTATTATCTTAGATGGAAAATAATTTTGATAAAACACTTGAACTCTATTCTTGAGGAAAATATCCTTTCTGCTTCAAAAACACATTTCCTTTCTTAACATGTTGTACAATTCTAAACTAAAAGACTTTGATTTAAAATAAACTTGAAAACTTGTAAAGGAAGATTCTTGGAAATAATTTTTTAAAATACATTCATGCCATATAAGTTAAAAAAAACATTCTTGGTAGTTTTGTCAGAAAAGTCAAAAAGTACCTCGTACGAAAAACATCAAAAGATTCCTTTCATATCTTTTACTAAAAACTCACTAAAGGGTAAAATTGGATATAAACTGTTTTATAAGGATAAATATATTACATATTGATGAAACATGGATGTGGATGATAAAATACACCCCAGTAAATACAAAAGTACAAACAATCTCAGATAAAAATGAGATTGTGATATTTCCCTTACCATAGGTCCGATATGATTTGTACAAGTCTGAACCTCCTGTATAATGATTTAAATAATGTTATTGACTTATTACAGAATCATTCTTATTTTTATGATATCATATATGGTCATATTTCATTACTACTTGTTATTCGAGTGTTTATTACTTTTTGTTCTTATGCATGTCTTGTCGAATAAATTCTTATTTTTCTTTTTAGTTTATAGATACCTCATTTCTAGAATGGTATTAGTATAAAATATATCATATTTATTCACCCAATTCATTTATGTAATCATTATGCAATGAAAATCATGTAGAACGAGTCGCATCACATCGTGGAGACGGTATTCCGTACGTATGCACGAGCGATGATATCGTTCCCATGATCGTGGAATTTTATTAGAGTGTATGTATACTATTTCAGAATCAATATCACTTTACAATATTCATATATAGTCATTATTTACACCATTATACCCATCCAAGTAAGGTGGTGGTGGAAAATAGATTTCACCACGGCGTGGAGACGGTATTCCGTATGTACGCACGCGCGGTGATTTCTTTTTCCGTAGGATTGATAGATGGTGAAATAGGGTTGTTTCATACTTATAGTAACATATCAGTATATGTGTGATACTGATGTTATTAATTCATAATGAAACAACTAAAGAAGAAGGAGTGGAAGAAGAAATAAAGATGAAAGAATCGGTAACAGACATTACCTCTTCTTTGAAGTGCTTCTTTGAGACCTCCTTTTAGGGCACTAAAATAGGTCTTTGAAAAAGACCAGAACCTCTAGGATGTCTCTAGGTAAGTGGAGAGGAGAAAGTGTCAGGGGTTGGCCGAGCATTAAGGCTCAATGTGGTTTGAGGAGGAGGGGGAGGAGGTGCCCTTTTATAAGGGAGGAGAGGGGCACCTTTGGAATAATTAAAAATATTATTTTATTATAAAGTCATGTTCGGGTTTAAATAGCTCAAAATTTATTTATTTCAAGGCTAAGGTGGGGATGGGTCTAAATCCTCTCATCCAATAGAATTTGGACAAGTTTAGGTTCCTATTTTAACCTTATCATGTAGATTTAACATTAAGTTAAATAATTTTACTTTTACCGTGTCTTCTTGTGTTCTTATACTATAAGTTTAATAAACCTACAATAAGCATCCAAAAGAACCCCAATTTGTTTATTATTAATATATATAACCTTATCTAAGTCATTTGGCCGACCCTTAGATTTTTAGGAATAAAATAATAATTTCTAATACAATATTTTTTTTAAAAACTATTTGATGTCAATTTTGACACTATTTAGTAATTGATTTTTTTGAAAATCATAAGAGAATTATTAGTTCTAAAAAAGTTAATTAAATCAATAATAACATGTCTTATTAACCTAGAAAATTATTGGAATTCATAAAAAGTCTCAAATTACATTTATTTTGGTGTTTATAACATCAATTATGTCAATATTTCATTAATAAGATAATTACTACATCATCTTTGTGTCATAAATAAATTAAATTATTTAATGTCTAAAAATTATAAATAAACTACCATTATGTAGGAAATCGTTTTAGCTTTCTAATTAATATTTATAGTCGAATTTATCTTATGTATAACCCCATATTAAAAATTATTTACTTATTAAACATTGATTTTAACTATTTTAACCCTTCTTTAAATAAATTAATAATAAATGTCCTAATCTAATCCAAGTGGGCCTAAATGGTCATATTTTATTCCTAAGCATGTTTCTGGTCGAATTACACTTGAACAATAGAATTAGGACATGTGTTAGGGTAATAATATTATCAATTTTACCCTTAAATACCCTATTTACTTTTAACCATGGTAAAAAAAAGTAAAAAGTTACTATTCACCAAAAAATTATATTCATCTCATTGAACCAAATTTTACTTACTGACATCAACCGTGTCTCTCAGATTTTCGAAATTCCATTCACAGAAGCGGTAAAATTAGGTTTTATGAAAATTTCAGTTTTTTAACTACCACTTAGTGGGTTCACTATTCATAAAAAATTGAAAGTTTTCAGAAAAGTACCAAAATTTCACCCTAGGATAATTTCGATATTCCAAATCCAAAAATGAAGTCCATTTTGAAAAATAAAATTTATAAAATTTCAAAAAGTGGTTATTACTATTCATAACAGGTAGTTTTAATAATATTTTAATAGTATATCGTTGTTTAGTGAAACTCGGTATTGCATACGACGCAAGCTATCGAGGAAGCTCGCGATTTCGTGTAATGTAAGACAAGAAAGTTTTGTGTGTAGAAAAAGATTCCTTTGATTATTTATATAACATAAAAGTCTCGGGTGTTACATACCATCTATGCCAAAATTTATAATGACTTATTTGATTCAGATAATGACAAATTTTTATATCTAAATTGTTTTCTATGGTTATCAAATTACCCCCTATGTTATTAGATGTTGAATTAAATGTGAAAACTCTTAATGGTATGATGAGTACATCCCAAATATTTTATTCATACTTGATTTAATTTTATATGAATGTGCTTTCAGAAAATCATACTATTACCTGTGTAGTTTAATTTTATGGGTCTTTGGGCATGGTTTTCCTATCACAATACAGATCCCATATTAATATGCCTAGAAGGGAAGTCACATTTCATATTTTGAAATAGACTACCATCATTTATTAGTAAGAGGATGAATATGATATCCAAATATAAAATGACCCCATTTTATGGGTCTTGATTCCAATTAATAAGGGGTATTTTTACTTAATTGTTGGGGATAAAATAAAAATTGATTATATACCTAATGTATAGGATATTATAGATATATTTTTGGAAGTGTTACATTTTCATCCTATGAATCATGATGTAATTTTCAATAAAACTCAAAACTAGTGATACATAAAATTTAATTCCTTCATACAGAATAACACCGATTGAGTGAAAATAATTGAAGAAGAAACTGCAGAATAAAAATTATATGGGTTTCATTCATCCATGTGCATCACCATGGAGTAATCCTATTATATTTGTTTTTAAGAAAGATGCATCATGTGAATATGTGATCATTTTCATGAACTTTTCATTGTTGAAATCAATAAGAAGTTCCTTCATCCCCATATTAATGAATTTATTTATCAAATGTGAAGTGATAATTAATTTTAGAAGAATGATGTTAATTCTTGATACTGCAAATTGAGGGGAAAAGGTGACGACATACATAGAATATAAATTCATGTGATGCACAAACACAATGAATTTGTAGTGATTACTTTTGTAATTAAGAATTTCCCACCTTTCTTAATTGGTTTAATTAAAACAATATTTAGAGATTAAATAAAATCATAGAAATTTTATACATAATATTATTTTAAATAAATTAAATGGATTGATTTATAATCTAGAAAACCCATAAGAGTTTCAATGTTAATAAAAATTACTATGTTGAAATCCTTTAATCAAAATAAATATTAGATATAAGTTATGATAAAAAAAATCATTTATAAATAGGTAATTTATAGATGTTTATATATAATTCTATGTGATGGTATTGATAAAATTAATAATAAAAAATAAATTTTCATAATAATTTATCATTATGAATATAAATTAAACACATTAAAGAATGTTTTTAATTGTAAATAATTAAATTAATTTGAACAAGTACATTAAAAAATAATTTTATAAAATATCTATATAAAATGGTAATTAAAATTATATAATTTTATTACATGATATATAACAGATAATTACATTTTTTATATAGCTTATATGCTGACTGAAAATTCTTTTTTTTGATTTTTTTTAAAAAACTTTTTGTTTAAGTGAGAACCCATCAACATACTACTAATCAAAGGAAATACATTGTGTTATTATTTTTTTAGACATTTATATTAATATTATATACTAGAATGTATATATATATAAATATAAACACACACACACACACATATATTTTATATAATTTATATGAATAAACTGTGTAAAATATAAAATAAAAAATAAAAAATATATTTTCAATGGAATAATATTAAATATATATATGGAACTATAAATATATATAAATATGATATTTTTAAATATTATAAAATATAAATATTTAACTCAATATTTTATGAATATTAAATATTTATTAAAAAAAATGAGGATCGACCTCATAATGGAAAATTTACCATGAGTATCGATTTCGAGAGGCTGAGCAAGCTGGGCCAAAATACCTGGGGGTTGACCATTAAGAGTGTTTTGACATAAAAAAGAATTTAACACTATTTATTGAAAAATATTGGGTTTTAGTGAGGAATGAATGAAATTTAATACCACATATTGATCAATTAGTTGTAGGAGATTTGAAAATGGTAGGTGTAAAAGTTAGGGGAGAGCTGTTCATCGAATTATTTCTTCTATAAATCGCAATCTTCAGGAATTTCAATGTATGTATTTTATTTTTTAGGGATTAATATCTAATTTATATTATTTATTTCCCTTAATTAATTACAATTTCAATGTTTTTCAAAATTTTCTCCTTCAGGAGACATCAAAACTCCCTATTCACAGTTGTTATGCATTTTAATCATCCTGGCCTCCATGTTTGACATAATGGTGAGTTTCAATACATTTTTAAATAGATCAATATTGATATATTACATGTCAATTTTTTATGTGGGATTTATCTCATTATGATAAAAAATCAAGAAGATGATCAATTAATCTATAATAAATAGAGTTGAATATACATAAAGACATTTATGAATCGTATTTAAATAAATCATTACCTACATATCTCCTATCATTATTTTTAATTACTTGTATAAGAATTTTTTAGAGATATAGAATGTATATATATATATATATTGTCAATATAATTTTTTTCTTCCTTTATAAGATAGGGAAATTTTAGTATTCTACCGTGTCATTAAGATATTTCCATGGCCTTTTTATTCATATATTGAAAGATTACCCTTATTTGGGTAGTTATTATGAGTCCTATTCTGAAATACTTGTTACAGAAGAGATAAAATAAAAATATATTATATTGATCTACATTATAATATAACAATATGGATCTTTTATAATAATATTCGTATTATTATCCCATATATTTTTTCAAGAAATAAAATTATAGAATATCATGCTACATTTAATTGAATCTTGTGTAAATACACATAATTTATAAATATATAGACTCATGAGTCCCTATATTCTTTCATTAAAATGTTTTGAATCATATCCCATAAACACCAAGTCTATTTTTTCATATATTTTTATTGAGTTCAAGATTTTGAATGTTGTATTCCATATTTATTTTTTAGCTAAGTGGATTTTTAAAATTTTTAAAATTTATTTATATTTTAATTATTCATTCAAAAAATATATTTTTAAGGGATATTTTTTAGACAAATATTATTTTTTTTATTTAAATTATTTTTTTCTTCCAAAATGTAAAACAATAATAAAAAATTGTTTTGTTATTGTTTAATTTTAAAACCCTTTTTTAAGAACTGTGATTTTATTAAAATATCAAATTTATAATCGTAAAAAATAAAATTTGTTATATAAAATTGTCATGATTGTTTTGAAAAAATTAATTCACATTAGTATATAGGTCCATCATCTACAATTGTACTCGGTAAGAAAACCAAACTCTCCCATAAACATGTTGCAAGAGCATATAAATGAACATGTTTGAAAGAAGTATAACCAAACAACACATGAACAAGTATACTAACCATCCTAACATCAACAAGTGAAACTCACTAAATAACACAGATCATGTAATGTAATATAATAATCACATTGATGTTTGGGTACCCCGAACATCCTGCCCATAGATAGCCAGGCCACAACCACCCCTGTAACACCTGATATTTTTATGAGAAATTTTTTTTATGTTATATACATCATAAAAGGTATCTCTGACTACACACAACACTATCTCGGCTTTCTTTATATGCAATCACGACCTTCTTCGATAGCATGCGTTGTACCCAATACCGAGTTTCACAAAACAACAATATTCTATTAAAATATTATTAAAACTAGCTGTTATTAAAATTAATACCCACTTTTTGAAATTTTATAAATTTTAACATTAAAAATGGAATTCATTTTTTGATTCGGAATATCAAAATTACCCTAGGGTGAATTTTTGGTATTTTTCTGAATACTTTCAATTTTTGATGAATAGTGAGAACACTGGGTTACTATTTAAAAACCGACTGTTTATTTAAATAATTATTTATTTTATTTAAATTTATTTGAGTTTAGAATTGATACATAATACCTATATATGTTCAAAGTAAATCATTGGAGTCATTTTATAATAATTTTAGATATATAAAAATTTTATTGAGCTTTTCACCATCTTTTACCCACCTCCTAGGAGAGTTCTAAAATTTACATAAAACTTAATTTTATCACTTCTGTGAGTAGAATTTTGAAACTCTGAGAGACGTGGTTAATATCATTAAGTAAAATGTTGTTCAATGAGATGAAAATATTTTTTTTGAATAGTAACTTTTTACATTTATTTACACGGTTATAAGTAAATAGGGTAATTAAGGGTAAAAATGATATTATTATTACCCTAACACATGTCCTAATTCTATTAGATAAGCTTAATTCGACCAAAAACAACCATAGAAATAAAATATGACCATTTTGGTCCACTGGGATTAGATTAGGATATTTAATATTATATTATTTAAAGAAGAGCTAAAATAGTTAAAATCAATGTTTAATAACTAAAAATTTTTAATATAGGTATTTAAATAAGATAAATTCGACTATTAATATTCACTAAAAATCTGAATATATTTCCTACATAATGGTATTTTATTTATAATTTTTAGACATTATATAATTTATTTTATTTTCTACACAATGATGATGCAGTAATTACGTTATTAAAAAAATATTAACAAAATTGATATTATAAATACCCAAATAAATGTAATTTGAAACTTTTCATGAATTAAACTAATTTTATAGGTTAACATGACATATTATTATTTATTTATTTAACATATTTCGAACTAATCATGCTATTATTATTTTTACAAAAATCAATTACCAAATAGTGTCAAAATTGAGATAAAATATTTTTAAAAACAAATATTATATTATTAATTGATAGTTTATTCCTAAAAATCTTTTTTTCATCCAAATGACTTAGATAAGGTTATATATATTAATAATGAACCACTTGGGATTCATTTGGCTTCTTATAGAAATTTAATTATCCATATACTGTTAAAAAATAAGAAGACATGGAAAAAGTAAAATTATTTAACATAGAGAGTAATCTAAACGATAAGGATAAAATATTAAACTAAACTTGTCCAAAATCTACTGGTTGAGAGGATTTATACCAATCCACACTTTATCTTCGAAATTAATCAATTTGGATCTATAAAAAACAGAATATGAATTTATAATAAAATAATTTTTTATGTTTTTCCTAAGGTGCCCCTCTCCTCTCTTATAAAAGGGCACCTCCTCCCACTCCTCCTCACACAACATTGAGACTTAAATATTGGCCAACCACTACCAATTTCTCTTCTCCACTTCCATATAAACATCCTAGAGGTCCTGCTATTCTTCAAAGACCATCTTTAGTTCCCTAAGTGGTGGTTAAGAAGAGGCGCTTCAAAGAAGAGGTAATGTATGTTACCGATCTTTCAACATTATTTCTTCTTCTGCTTCCTCTTCTTTAGTTGTTTCATTATAAATTAATAACATAATTATAAATAATATACTGATATTTTATTATAAATATGAACCAACCCTATTTCACCATCTATCCATCCTACAGAAAATGAAATCACCGCGTGTGCGTACATACGGAATACTGTCTCCACGGCATGGTGTAATCTGTTTTCCATCACCACCTTACGTGGATGGGTATAATGGTGCAAAGAATAAATATATATTATTATTGTAAATTGGTATTGATTCTGAAATATTATAAATACACTTCAATACAATTCCACTATCATGGGAACGATTTCATCGCTCATGCGTACGTACGACCTACTGTCTCCACGATGTGATGGGACTCGTTCTAAATGATCTTAATTGAATAATGATTATATATAAGAATTTAATGAATAATTATGATATATGTTACACTAATATCATTATTGAAATGAGGTATCTATAACCTAAAAATTAGAATAAGAATTTATTCGACAAAACATGAATAAGAATAAAAAGTAATAAACACCCGAATAACAAGTAGAAATGAAATATTACTAATATAAAGAAAAGAATATGACCATATATGATATTATAAAAATTAATAATATTTTGAAATACATCAATAACATTATTTAAATCATTATACAGGTGATTTGGACACATACGAGGAAAATCAGACCTATGGTAAGAGAAAATATCGCAATCTCATTTTTATCCAAGATTTTTTATACTTCATAATTTAGTTGGGAATATTTATCTTCAACATCCATGTATCCTCAATATGTAATATTATTTCTATCCTCCTACAATGTTTTAAATCACATTTTACCTTTTGGTGAGTTTTTAGTAAAATATATGAAAGGAATCTTTTGTCGTTTTTAGTACGAGGTAATTTTTTGAATTTTCAGCCCAAGTACGTGAAGAATGCGTTTCTATAAATTATACGGCATGAATGGATTTTTAGAGAATTATATCCATGAAGCTTACTTTACATGTTTTAATGCTTATTTTTAATCAACTTCTTTTAGATTAAAATTGTATGACATGTTAAGAAAAGAAAAAAAAAATTGATGTAGAAAGGATATTTTCCTCAATAATGAAGTTCAAGTGTTTTATCAAAATTATTTTCCATCTAAGATAATATAGGGTTCTGATTCTATTCCTTTTTTACATTGATTTGATTATTTTATGATGAAATTATTTTTATGATATCTTTTTATATTATATAGATTATGTTATGATGGCATGATATTTAAGAATCCCATTTTTATTACATGGGTTATGATATGATTAATGATTTTGTGGCACACATAAGAATGGTTTCATTATGAGATGGGTTGGACTTATATTTCCCTCCAATTCATTGGGTAACTATTTATATCTCATGAGATAGACATGGCTGTATTTGCAGGTTAATCCGGTTCCATGATATAGGACTGAAACAAGGAGTGAACTCTATTCAAAAATAGAATTTGTCTACTATGATAGTCTTGGAAGTGAGTATTGACTACTAAGAAATGATTCTCTATGATTATGTGTGTAGGCCACAAAGTTTCATGTAATGATTATTGGGAATAAATTTCACTACTATGATTTATCCCATGTTATGAAATTATGATCCCTTTTGCAGTTTAAGATTTTAAAAATGTTATGTTCATATGAATATGATGTGATTGATATTTCTTTTTTTTACCCTTACTGAGCATTTGAGCTCACCATTTTGTATGTTTTCTTTTCCCCTGGTCAGGAAGAAGGGTATTAAGTAGGATATGCCAAAAAGGGATTTTATATATAATGAAATACATAGGATACAATTTAGATGCTTTATGAACCAGTTCTTTATGATTCCTAGTTTCTAAAGACACAATACCTATATGGTCCTATTGTGGTTTTGTTATATGTTGCAATAAGTGTACTTCAATTTTGAATTAATAACAATTTATGTAAATTACAAGTCATTATTGTTGGTATTAAAGGAAAGTTATAGTCAACCATTTGAAACTAGGATTTGAAGGTCTTAGTAAGAAACCTAAGGATAAGTCTAAGCATAGAAAACAATATTAGTGTTTTAGAAATGGCCATGAATAACCTATGATAAGAACTTAAGTGTGATTTTTTTTATTATGTGGTTTTGCTATTATAATTAGTGTTACTCACACTATTCTTCTTGGTTTTATTCAATGGCTAGAACCCGAGGGAACCATGTTAATGCTAATTGAAATGGGAAATGCAATGATTGTCCCCCTAAGAAACCAAAGGTTATGGGAGCTGGAATGAAAAATCTTTTAGCCATGCTCACACAACTTTTTGAAGCTATTAATCATGCAGGACTTCCAAACGAGCAACGGAAGGATCAAAATTCTGTTGAATCCTTCATGAGGCAGTGTCCACCTTCATTCAGTGGGTCTACTAATCTATTAGTGGTTGAACAATGGATCAGTACCACTGAAAAGATATTGTCAGTTCTTCAATATTCTGAACATGATAAAGTCATCTTAGATGTATATCATTTGGAAGGTGAAGCTGATCAATGGTGGAATCTTATCAAGAATGCGAGGAAAAGGGATGAAATTTAATCCATGGAATTGGACGAGTTCAAGAAATTATTTTTCAATATGTACTTCCCTCGTATTCTTTGATCAAAAATGGAGGAGATTATTGAACTAAAGCAAAAAGATGATGAATATGATGGTATCTATGAAGCAAATATTACAAGACTTGCAAGGAATGCTTCTGGGATTATTATCCAACCTGAGAGTAAGATCTATCGATTCTTTAGTGGGTTAAAACCAAGTCTTCGAAGGGAGTTAGACATAAGGGACTTCAATAGCTATGAGGAAATCGTTCGATGTGCTCTCAAGGACGAGATGGAGATTGGAGTAACCCATCAGTACTATGAATTTGATAAGAAGAGGAAAATGGAATTTAAAGGGAAATATAAAGACCACACTGAAAAGAAGATGAGTTTTCCCTTATTCACAAATTGTGGAAAGAAACATGGAGGGATTTGTCTTAAATGGACAAGTAAATGTTTCAAATATAGAAAGGAAGGTCATCGGGCATTTGAATGCCGCAATGATGGGAAGAAGTTGTCTAGTGGTGTGAACAAAGAAAAGGCTACACAGAGTGCACCTCCTACACTTCAATGGTAAAAGTGCAAGGAAATGGGGCATTATGCTAATAAATGCCCAAATCCAAGGTTTGTTGATGATGATCGACGTCAAGAAACTCATAAGGATAAAGAAAAAGGAAAGTCACATGCAATTTCTATCAGTGATGTGGAATACGATAACGATGTTGTGAAAGGTAGACTTACCATCCACTCCAAATTATAAACTATTTTATTTGATTCTGGATCCACCCACTCTTTTATTTCTGAATGCTTTTCTAAGGGTATCGTCGTATTACCTCAACAATTAGATGTTGAGTTAGCTGTGACAACCCCTAATGGCACAACAGTCGCATGATAAGTTTATAATTATTCTCCGATTGATGTTTGTGGTAAAGTGATTCCTGTAAATACTGTGATCCTTCCTATAGTATAATTTGATGTGATTCATGGCATGGATTGGATTTCTTTATATGGATCTCATATCAGTTTCCAAAGAAGGTAAGTCACATTTCATATTCCAGACCAATCTATGATTGTCTATTGATGCAAGGATGGACATACACTCCTGGTGGAAATTTCTTCCATCTTATGGGTCTTAATTCCACTAAATGAAGGATATTTATCTCAAATGGTTGGAGAGAAACACATGATTAAGAATATTCTCATTTTACAAGTGTTTGATGATGTCTTTTCAGAGGAATTGCCAGGTCTTCCACCAAATCGTGAAGTTGAGTTATCAATAGAACTCATACCGGGTGCTATGCCTATTTCAAAGACACCTTATAGAATGACCCCAATTGAGTTGCAGGAATTGAATAAGAAACTCCAAGAGAATCTTGATAAGGGATTCATACGCACTAGTGTATCACCTTGGGGAGAACCAGTTCTGTTTGTTAAGAATAAAGATGGATGAACGAGACTCTGTATTAATTATCAAGAAATTAACAAGGTCACTATAAAGAACAAATATCTTTTCCAACACATTGATGACTTATTTGACCAACTATGCAGAGCTCAATACTTTTCCAAGATTGATCACCATTCAGGGTATCATCAATTAAGGTTCAAAAGGGAGGATATACCAAATATGGCTTTCCGTACATGCTATGGACACTATGAATTTATAGTGATTCCATTTGGTCTTAATAATGCCCCTGCTATCTTCATGGATCTAATGAATAGAGTCTTTAAAGACTATATTGATCAGTTAGTGGTAGTCTTTATAGATGATATTCTTGTCTATTCAAAGAGCAAGGAAGAACATGAAGATAAATTGAGAATTGTATTGAAGACCCTGAGAAAGGAGAATATTTCTGCCAAATTTACCAAGTGTGAATTTTTGCGTCAAAAAGTTGCATTTTTGGTCACATAATCTCAAAAGAGGGGATATCTGTGGATCCAGCAAAAACAGAGGTTATCGAAAGATGGTCGAGACCAACAACAGTAACTGAGATCTGAAGTTTTCTTGGTTTTCTTGGATAGTACTGACATTTTGTGAATTATTTTTCATCATTATCTAATCCACTCACCAGGTTGACCCGAAAAAGAGTTTAGTTCGTTTGGATGGAGGAGTGTGAAGATAATTTCAAAGAGTTAAAAAAAGGTTATCTAGTGCACATGTGCTCACACTACCTTGTAGTGGAGAAAGGTTTGTGATCTACAATGATGTATCCAAGAATGGATGGGTGTGTGTTCTCATGAAAAATGTTATGGTGATAGATTATGCTTCACGACAGTTGAAAATCCATGACCAAAATTACCCAACTCATGATCGGGATTTACTTACAATAATATTTGCATTAAATATTTGGAGGCATTATCTTTACGGTGAAAGGTGTGATATTTATACTGATCATAAAAGTTTAAATTATATTTTCACATAAAAGGATTTGAATATGTTCCAAAGAAGATGGTTTGAGATGATTAAGGAATATGATGCTCAATTCAATACCACCCTGGGAAAGCAAATAAGGTGGTAGATGCATTAAGTCGACAAGACCATGCTAGCTTATCCATGATGTGGATCATAATAGATCCAATATTTATGGATTTACAAAGTATAGATCTTGGAATTATAATGGAAGGGGAAAATATTATCTTTCTCAAATTAATGTTCAACTATCTATACATGTGAAGATTAAAGAGGCACAGAAAGAATATGTAGAGTTACAAAAGAAGGTGAGAAATGTACCTGAATTCAACCTTGATTGGGATGGGATAATAAGCTTCCGGAATCGGGTTTGTGTTCCTCCCATCCCAAAATTAAAGAAGGAGCTACTGGATGAGGCTCATAGTTCTTCATTATCTATTCATCCTAGATGCATGAAGATGTATACGGGCCTGAAAGAGTAATTCAGGTGGGATTGTATGAAAAGAGATGTTGTTGAATATGTCTCTCGATGCTTGGTAAGCCAGCAAGTTAAATCTGAGAGACAGAAGTCTAAGGGTATGTTACAACCATTACCCATACCCGAATGGAAATGGAAAAACATCACTATGGACTTTGTCCCCAAAATTCCTAAAACATCCAATGGTAATAATTCTATCAGGGTCATAGTTGATCCTCTTACAAATTTGGCACACTTATTTACTATTAGAGAGGATTTCTCTCTGCATCAGCTTGCTGGGATATATGTAAAGGAAGTGGTAAGATTGCATGGAGTTACACTTTCCATTATATCTGATCGCGATCCGAGGTTTACCTCAATGTTTTGGAGAATTCATCAGCATACTCTGGATATAGAGTTGAGTTTCAGCACTGCTTATCATCCTCAGACAGACGGTCGGTCTGAGAGAACAATTCAAACTCTAGAAGATATGTTAAGAGCTTTCTCAATGGATTTCAAATGTGGTTGGGATAACCACCTAACTTTGGTGGAATTTTCTTATAATAATAGATTTCACACCAGTATTCAGATGGCTCCTTATGCAGTTCTCTATGGAAAGAAATGCAGGATTCCATCTTGCTGGGATGAAGTTGGGGAAAGAAATCTATTAGGACCTGATCTTGTTGATGGGATGGCAGAAAAGGTCAGATCTATTCAAAAACACATAAGAGAAGCTCAGAATCGACAAAAAAGTTATTTTGATAACCGAAGAAAAGACATAGAGTTTGAACTGGGTGATAAAGTGTTCTTACGAATATCTCCATGGAAGAGCGTAATGTGATTTGGAAAGAAGGGAATGCTGAGCCCTAGGTATATCGATCCATTCGAAATACTGGATCATGTTGAGAAGGTAGCTTACTGATTGGCACATCCTCCGAATCTCTCTCAAGTTCATGATGTGTTCCATGTATCTCTTCTGATAAGGTACATACCCGATCCTTCACATGTACTCAGCTCAGAAGTTGTACCACTGGAGCAAGATCTTTCTTATGAAGAACAACGGATAGAGATTCTGGATCATAGTGAAGAAGTCCTACAGAAGAAGACCACTCGCTTTGTGAAAGTTTTATGGAGGAACAACCAATTAGAAGAAGCTACATGGGACCTTGAGGATATCATTAGGGAGAGGTATCCTCATATGTTTGTTACAAAGTGACGAATTTTGAGGGCGAAATTCATTTTAAGGGTGGTAGAATGTAACACCTGAGATTTTTATGAGAAAAATTTTGTTTTTAGTTATATACATCATCAAAGTAATATTTGACTACACACAACACTATCTTGTCTTTCTTTACACGCAATCACGACCTTCCTCGATAGCTTGAGTTGTAAGCAATACCGAGTTTCACTAAACAATGATATACTATTAAAATATTATTAAAACTAGCAGTTATGAATAGTAATACCCAATTTTTGAAATTTTTTAAATTTTATCTTTCAAAATGGAATTCATTTTTGGATTCGGAATATCAAAATTATCTTAGGGTTAATTTTTGGTATTTTTCTGAAAACTTTCAATTTTTTATGAATAGTGAAAACACTAGGTTACTATTTAAAAACCAACTTTTTATTTAAATAAGTTTTTATTTTATTTAATTATTTTTAGTTCAAAATTGATACATAATACCTATATAAGTTCAAAGTAATTCATTGGAGTCATTTTATAATAATTTTGGATATATAAAAATTTAATTGAACTTTTCACCGTCTTTTACCCACATCCTAGGAAAGTTTGAAAATTTACATAAAACTTAATTTTACAGCTTCTGTGAGTGGAATTTCTAAAATATGAGAGACATGGTTAATATCAGTAAGAAAAATGTGGTTCAATGAGATGAAAATAATTTTTGATGAATAGTAACTTTTTACTTTTATTTACCACGGTTAAAAGTAAATAGGGTAATTAACAGCAAAAATGATATTATTATTACCCTAAAACGTGTCATAATTCTATTAGATAAGCTTAATTCGACCAAAATCAACCTTAGGAATAAAATAAGACCATTTAGGTCCACATGGATTAGATTAAGACATTTAATATTATTTTATTTAAAGAAGGGTTAAAATAGTTAAAACCAAAGTTTAATAACTAAAACATTTTTAATATAGGGTTATAAATAAGATAAATTAGACTTTAAATATTAAATATAATTATAAAAATATTTCCTAAAGAATGGTATTTTATTTATAATTTTTTGACTTTAAATAGTTTAATTTATTTATGACACAATGATGATGCAGTAATTACCTTATTAATAAAATATTAACATAATTGATATTATAACTAGCCAAATAAATGTAATTTGAATCTTTTCATGAATTACACTAATTTTATAGGTTAATATGACATATTAGTACTGATTTAATTTACATTTTTCGAATTAATCATGATATTATGATTTTCACAATAATCAATTACCAAATAGTGTCAAAATTGACATAAAATATTTTCTAAAACAAATATTATATTATTAATTGTTATTTTATTCCTAAAAATCTATGGTTCGGCCAAATGACTTAGCTAAGGTTATATATATTAATAATGAACCAATTTAGTTTCGTTTGGCTTGTTATAGTAAGTTTATTAACTATATAGTGTAAGAAAACATGAAGACACGGTAAAAGTTAAATTATTTAACTTAGAGTTAAATCTAAATGATAAGGTTAAAATAGTAACCTAAACATGTCTAAAATCTATTGGTTGAAAGCCTTCCAGTCCATAGCCACCTTAGCTTCTAAATAAATCAATTTGGAGCTATTAAAAATAGAATATGACTTTATAATAAAATAATATAATATGTTTTTCCTAAGGTTCCCCTCTCCTCCCTTATATAAAAGAAACCTCCTCCCTCTCCTCCTCACACCACATTGAGCCAAAAAGCTCTGCCAAACCCTACCAATTTCTCTTATAAACTTTTCTATAAACATCCTAGTGGTCCTGCTCTTCTTCAAAGACAATCTTTAGTGCCCTAAGAGGAGGTTAAGAAGAGGCGCTACAAAGAAGAGGTAATGTCCATTACCGATTCATTCAACTTTATTTCTTCTTCTACCTCCTCTTCTTTAGTTATATAATTATGAATTAATAACATCAGTATCACTCATATACTGATATTATATTATACATATGAAACAACCCTATTTCACATTCTATCCATCCTGCGGAAAATGAAATCATCGCGCGTGCGTACGTACGGAATACCATCTCCACACCGTGGTGTTATCTGTTTTCCACCACCACCATACATGGATGGTTATAATGGTGTAAAGAATAACTATATATGAATATTGTATTGAGATATTGATTCTGAACTAGTATAAATACACTTCAATACAATTCCATGATCATGGGAAGGATATCATCGCTCGTGCGTACGTACGACCTACCATCTCCATGATGTGATGCAATTCATTCTATATGATCTTCAATGCATAATGATTATATGAATGAATTGAATGAAAAAATATGATATATATTACAAAAATACCATTCTAGAAATGATTTATCTATATCCTAGAAATAATAATAATAATTTATTCGACAAAACACGAATAAGAACAAAAAGCAATAAACACCCGAATAACAAGTAGCAATGAAATATTACTAATACGAAGATAATAATATGACCATATATGATACCATATAAACATTATTTATATCATTATATAGGAGGTTCGGACACATACGAAGAAAATTGGACCTATGGTAATGGAAAATCTCATAATCTCATTTTTATCGAAGATTGTTTATACTTCAGAATTTACTGGGGAATATTGGTAATCCACATCCATGTTTCATCAATATGTAATATTATTTCTATCCTCCTACAAATGTTTAAATCCAATTTAACCCTTCGGTGAGTTTTTACTAAAAGATATAAAAGGAATATTGTGTCATTTTTAGTACGAGGTACTTTTTCGACATTCCGGCCAAAGTACGAGAAGAATGTTTTTCTTTAACTTATACAGAATGAATGGATTTTTAGAACATTATTTCCATGAATATTCCTTTATAAGTTTTCATGTTTATTTTTTTCAACTTATTTTAGATTAAAATTATATGACATGTTAATAAAGGGAAAAAAAATTTGATGTAGAAAGGATATTTTCCTCAAGAATGAATTTCAAGTGTTTTATCAAAACTTTTTTCCATCTAAGATAATATAGGGTTCTATTTCTATCCCTATTTTACATTTATTTGATTATGTTATGATGGAATTATTTTTATGATGTCATTTTATCTTATATGTATTTTGTTATGAGGGAATGATATTTAAGAATCCCATTTTTATTACATGGGTTATGCTATTATTTATAATTTTGTGGTACACAGAAGAATGGTTTCATTATAAGATTGGTGGGACCTATATCTCCCTAAAATGCATTGGGTAAAGATTTATATATCATGAGATTGACATGACTGGAATGGTAGGTTAATCTGGTTCAGTGATACATGACTGAAACGAGGAGTGAACTCGGTTCAAAAATGTACTTTGTCCGCAAAGATAGTCTTGGAAATGAGTCTTGACTAATAAGAAATGATTCTCTATGATTATGTGTGTATGCCACAATGATTCATGTTATGATTATTGGGATTACATTTCACTACTACGATTTATCCCATGTTATGAAATTATGATCTTTTTTTCAGTTTAACATTTCCAAAATGTTATGTTCTTACGAATATGATGTGATTGATATTTATTTTGTTTACCCTTACTAAACATTTGAGCTCACGCTTTTTTATGTTTTCATTTCCCCAGGTCAGGAAGAAGGGTATTACGTAGGATATTCCAAAAAGGGATTCTAGATATGATGAAATAAATGGGAAACAATGTAGATGCTTTATGAACTAGTTGTTTATGTTTCCCAGTTTCTAAATATACTATTCCTATATGGTCCTATTGTGGTTTTGTAATATTTTGTAATAAGTGTACTTCAATTTTGATGTAATAAAATTTGTTGTAAAGTATGGGTCATTATAACCCCTCATTCTATTCCAATTAAGTTAATATTCCATTTCATTCCCAATAAAAGATAAACCATTCTATTTCCACACATTCATGGGAACTGTAATGAATTATCTCAATATAGTAACTAACACATAGAAGGAAACACCACACAACAACGCATTACTTACTTTAAAATGATCCCACATCACCACTAATTTACCACCACACCCATTTTTACAGCCTTACTACACATCCACATCATAAAAATCATAAAACCCCATTTTATAACTGTACCCATCATAGCCCTACTATACATCCACATAAACCATTATAAAAAACAATCCCCAGTACATAAAAAATGTAGTCAAATAGCCCAATATATCACAACACATTTATATTTCATTAATCATATGACCAGTTCAAACCAAAAATAAACAATTGTGTCTACAAACTATTTACATCAAGTAACAGAGAAATAAACTCTTCCAAATTTAGCGGTGAATCCCTTATTCAATTACACTTTATTTAGAGTGTTATATCATAAATCATATAATCCTGGGGAATCCATTTATTTTATATGAATATATATGGTTAAAAAATTACATGAATTTTTTTAACCAGAAGAATACCAATATGAATTCACAAACATTATGTGAACAACCAATGATCTACAACAACCACAATTTTTAGTTGGTATATTCTCCATACATTCCCAATACTAAAAAATAATAAAGCAAAACATATAACATTTCATATCCCTGCATATTTATCTTAAATTGATACAATTATATTTATTAAGTTCATATTATATTATCCTTAAAAAGGATACAATCATGAACCTACCTTACGTGATACACAAATAAAACAGATATGGAGGGATCCCAACCTAGAAGATGAAATGATTAGTAATTCATTAATGTGCCAAAGTAGGGGGTGTCAGTACTGTAAAAAAATCTAAAGAAAACATGAATTATAGATTATAGCACCAAAGAAAAACTCATTTTGGAAGAAAGGTTCTAGAGAATTATAGTATTAAGAGAAAAGGGATGTGTATAAGGTTGAAATGATCTCATCTTCAGAATGGCCTAATCCTAAATAAATGGAAGAAAATATTCTAAAATCCATTAATGGATGATCTTGACCAAGACCAAAATGCATGTGAATTTATGAGCTTCCAAGGTGTAAGTAATTTAAACATATATTTTATATCCCATTAATTGTATTTGAACCCCATTTGATATGGTGTTAAAATCATATTACATAATGTAAAATGTTAATGGGGTGAAACTACAGGAAACTGGAATAATTGAGAAAACTACCATTTTCAAAAACTGTTGGTAATTTATCACTCATGGATGATACACTATAAGATGAATCATAATTAGGTTACCTACTGTTGGAAAACTCATCGTTAAACGTGTCAGTGTTGGATGATTCACTGTTGGATGAGTCACTGTTGGACGAGTCACTGTTGGATGAGTCATCATTGGACGAGTCACTATTGGATGAGTCACTATTTTATGAGTCATTGTTGGATGGATCATCATAATGAGTCACCATTGGTGATCTAGCCTTAGTGACTCACCTTTGTAACTCACAGTAATGAATCAGCGGTGTGAGTTACCTGTGGATGTGCTACAGATGGATGAGTCTCAATTTAGTGACTCACCATCGGTAACCTTCCATCACATCACATAGTTGTCAACTCACAATTGTGAGTCACTGATGCAGGTCACCATTATGTCTCACTAGTTCTAGCTAACTAATTCAACCCAGCACACCACTTATAGGTGGATGACTCATCATCAGATAAGTAACCATTGGAAAAATTGGATTTCTGACAGTCTCTTGAAATAAGCCACTGTGGCCTCCTAGATCACCTCAAACCTGAGATTTTCCCAAAGAAGTTGAATTTTGAGGTCTGGGAGAATACATTAGATATCAGTCAAACTATTATCTCCCTTGAGAATTCATAGAGAACTTAGAATAAAAGAGGGTAAGGGTCCAAACATGAATCCCATGATATACCACTCAAGTTTCTCAATATATTTGGAATAAAACAGTCACTCACAAACCATCTATCGGGGAAGATACATTTAAAATAATTACATAGTCTCATAGATAGTTATAACAATCCCAATATTCAATGAATAATAATTATAATAACCCAATAGAAGAGAGAGCATTTAAAAAAATTTCTCCATATTATTTCAAACAGAAGTGGTTGTTTCAGACTAGAGAAAACATTATTATTTATTTTATATCAAAAAATACACATATTTATGTCATTAAACAAATATATATATATAGAAATTTATTCATTTTTAAACTAAAAATTTGAAATCGAAATCTATTAAAACCTATTATTCTTAACATATCAGGATGAAATAAATTACCATGCTCAGGTAAAAATTTATTTAAAATATATACTATCTATTTACAAAAAAAATTTAAACAATATCGGTGAAGAATTTTAAAATATAATCAATATTCTTAAAAAAAAATCTATTAATTTATAAACATGTATATCAACATTTTGTTTTTGGACTTGATATGTTTAGAAACCATTTTTATTAAATCATTCTCATGAATGATTTTGTTTATAAAAAAAGTTTCAGTCAGCTATATAACCTATTTTGAGTTAAAAGCAATTTTGAATCAATCTTATAGAAATTTATTTATCAAAATAATCTTTGTGAAAATAATTTTAGAAAATTTTATAATACCAGTTTTCCTCAACATGTATTCCAAGACAAAATATAAAAATTTGAAGGTTTCATGCTTTTAAAAAATTTATTCTCCTCTACTAACAGAACCCTATAATTCTCTTTACAACATTAATATAAATACATATAATAATATAATCTATATAACTAAAATTAACATATAAAATGCATCAAATATATTACATTTGTATTAAAATTACCATATTACCCTATTTTAATTATTTTTCATGTTTTTAATCGAATCATTAAGTAATAGGAACATAGTTATGCAGAATCAATAAGTGGTTCAATATTTCAAAATTTCTATTTTTCAAAGATGAATTCTATTACATACAAGGGTTTCAAATAGAATTTATAAACCAACCTAAAAAAATTATTTTAATATAGATAGATCTACCACAATGATACAAATCAATGTAAACTATCCACAACACTATGATATTGTCAACATTGGCCGGAACAGACTCACCCACACAACTTTAAAATAATTCGTAATACAATTCATCCTGATAAGAGGAAATATTTTCCCTCTCTTTATATGATGGTGGTCATAACATGTGCCATAAATATAATATAAAAAAAATAAAACCAAACAACAAGATAATATTAAAACATTCCCATAACTTCCTTATTAAAAATAAACGATTTACACATGGGATGAAAACCCATCTACATTAATTTTTTGATTTCCAAAACAACTAGTTTATTATAATACTGACATTAAATGATTAATCATTTTTTCAAGAGTTGAGGGATTGCATAAATATAATCAAAACACATCACAACAAAATTTTTCCCACCACATCATCTATATATATCTTCTACTACACATCACCACTACTACACAACATCACTTATAGAAAACCTTCCCAACCAATAAAAATTCCCACTAAAAATTTCACACAACTACATCACCACATAACTTTACCAAATAGAAAAAAATTCCCATTTAATATATCCACTTTCACTATCTCATTCCCCACATTGGACCAACCAAAAATCCCAATTATCATCACACACAATTCCCCAAGCACACAAATCGAGGAATTATCTCTCCCATAATGATATATTATATGCTTTGGGAGGCACTGACTCACCCTCACTATTTTAATATTTTAATGTATAAAATGTCTCTTTTAGGGATAAGTTTTTACCCACTCTGTATTGTCAACTGACTTTAAATCACTCTCACATAAGCAAGAAAAATTAGAACAATAACACAAAACATCAAAACATGTAATCTCCCAGAACTTTTTAGGGGATTACATTATTTCATATCATTTTTTCATATTTATATTTACACAATTTTATATTTTCTATGGTGAAATGGTTCATTTAATGTATATAAATGATTATAATTTTAATAAATGATGTGTTTTATCCAGTAGTCATATCTTGGGTCTCATTATCTACAACACTCATAGAATAAATAGTAGTCTCCAATGGCTGCTACATTCAACAAGGAATATCAACACATTAATACAATGATAATAACATAGAAAAAACAACAATCAAAATTCACATATTATTTTTGGGGAAATATTTTTTCTGTAATTTAAAATAGCCCTAACATTCTCCATGTTAAAGGCAGAATTATATACATGTTATCCCAGACACCATGTTTACTGTTCTTGAACAAGACATCATAGGTTCATCTTATTATCAAGGAAATACACTTGAAATATTCATATGAAAGTATGTAAATTATAGGTACCTATGTTATATTAAATTACTACATTACATAAACAACATGCTGTCATAACCATCATGGTAAACCATGATTTCTAGCAACAAAAATAAAACTGCACATGTTGTTTTAAAATGTCCCATAATTCATCATGCTCAAACTAAACATTCATTATTCATTTAATTACTCCAAAGAACATTATTACATACTATAATAAGGATAACATGAGTATACTTATATATTTAGATACAACATTTAAAACATGATAAATGCTCAAATCCTTCATACTATAATTTCCCTTGCTATAAAAAACGATTTCGACTTCTTACATGCTTACCAGGACAAAATAATCATGAAGTAACATATTAGGTAAGGATGTTTCAGTACATAAATATTATTTTCAGTCATAAAATAATGTTATTAATAACTAAAATAGTTTTATGTATCAATAATTTATCACAAGTCATGCTTATCATTTTACCAATTTTGAAATAAATGTCCAAATAATTTCTACGCAATTTTTTTTATAATATATAGTTATATCAATACTATAGAACTTAAATCATATTAAATAATGAGAAATTTATTCATTTCATGGTATCCAAATTCAATGGAATTGTCAATAATTAATATGTACATTATTAAGATGTTTAGAATTTAAATTTTTAAAGACACATTTTACAGTAAGTCAACAAAACGTGGTTCTAATAAATTAAAAATGTAAATAAAATTAATGGAATATTAGGTCACCTAGGAAAATTAATACACCTAAGTATGATTTAAATAATTTATTTTATCATGCCAGTGCAGAATCTACATCTATGTAACATGATTCATATGATTTTATGAAATATAAATAGTTGATCACAAGAAAATACATTAAGCATGCTTCATTGACAGTTTGGAAGATTGTAAAAACTAAATGTAATGTTATACATTTCTAAAAAGAAAATAAAATATCAATTTACCAATAACCATGCAATAATTATAGAGTAAACAACATATTCAATCCTCAAAAGGGTTTCACACAAACCATTTAATCCATTTATCAGTCACATTACTCATTCATCTTGGTTATATAAATTATTCAACAAACAATTAATGAATTTTTTAGTAATAAAAGAATGTGAAAATTTAGAAAATTACATAGAAATATTTTGATTCTTTTAATTACTTTTTTATACATTTCAATTTTACCATGACTCCCAACTCAAATAAGAACACAAGGGTTTATTATTTATGTAACTCTCATATGTATCTACCCTATAAGAAGCTCCACCTCACTTGGTAATTTAGTAGGTTTAGATTCTTAAATCATACCACAGGAGACCCTAAAATCTCATGTCCCTGCCAATATTCTCTAACCAATTTCATGCCCCAATTGTTTTCGACGCTTTCACCAGGGTGCACACTCGTCTATCCGCTTGAGTTCAAAAGGCATGGATTTTTTTACCCCACATTCCCTCTTTACAAAGGTGGGTAGCATTCGCTCCTCGTTCAGGGATGTCTGGTCCTTGATCAAAACGGGATGATGGGATGCCGGTTCCCCCTTCTGTGGATTCCACCTCGAAACTAATCATCTAGTTTGGGTCTCCCTCATAGATTTAACACATTGTTCATGAAAATCTTCTTGGAAACATCTTTCCATGGACACCAGTTAATTATATTACTTCTGTTAGGACATTCCAAGGGGGCCAGTCAGGGCAGTAATCTACAGTTGGAGGAGTAGTCACATTGAGGCATCACTGGCATGTCTAGACGCTGTGGAATTGGCATGTCTGTCTGTTTTCCATTATTATACGGATTCTCGACGGCGTAGAAGCCCGAGGCATCCCACATCGAGTGTGGGGAATCATATTCCATATGCATTTATCTGAGGTTTTCCTCAGCTTCCCATGTTCAAAACAGGGTATGCCACATGTTTAACATCCAGCGGAGACGGACCGGGCAGATCAGAACACTAGCTGGAGTGGATTAGATTGAAGAACCCCATTGAGGGAACACCGATATTGGGATCAGCACGTGGGCAGCTTCCCAAAATCTATGGAGGGTAATGAGGTATCATGATCTCACCAGTATGCGGCGACCCGGGTAAGAGTTAAGATGGATGATGGTTTTGGTCTTTATCCTTGAAGAGACTTCCTACGTATCCCCGTAGCAGGGAATCAAAGTCCGCGTAGTTCGGGTAAAGAGGGGGGCTTGGCATGGCATCACGGAGGCGGTCGGGGCCAATGATTATTAGGCCTGAACCTCATGGATGCTTCCTACGTACTATGTCATGACATGGATCAAAGTCCACGTAGTTTAAGAGGTGGAAAGGGGGGTTGTTGAACCGACTTGAAGGGGTGTCAGAACAACTGGATGGTGGGCTTGAACCTCGTGGAGGCTTCCTATGTACCATGCCTTGACATGGATCAATGACCATGTAGTTAGGGTGGAAAGATATAGTTTAACGTCATGCAGGACGAGGGTGAACCGACATTAAGGTGGTCGGAATGACCAAATGGTGGATTTGAACCTTGTGGAAGCTTCCTATGTACCATACCTTGTCATGGATCAAAGGCCACATAGTTCAGGTGGAACGATATAGTTTAACATCATGCGGGATGAGGGTGAACTGACATGAAGGTGGTCGGAACGACCAAATGGTGTTCTTGAACCTCATGGAGGCTTTCTACATATCATTCCTTGACATGGATCAAAGGCCACATAGTTCCGGATAGTTTCGTCAGTGAACCGACGTGAAGATGGAAAGGGGGTCCGATTGTGATGGGATTGAACCTTAGGGAGGCTTCCTACTTACCAGGATTTAGCATGGATCAAAGTCCACATAGTTTGGGACGGGTTTTCGTGAACCGATGTGATGATGGACTGAGGGGTCCGATGGGTGATGGGCTTGATCCTCAGGGAGGCTTCCTACGTACCATGCCTTAGCATGGATCAAAGTCTACGTAGTTCGAGTGGGCTCCAGTGAACCGATGTGAAGATGGACCATGGTCCGATGGATGTTGGGCTTGAAGCTCATGAGGCTTCTTTCCAACCATGGCATGACATCGATCAAAGTCCACATAGTTCGGGTGGGTACCGGTGAACCGACGTGAAGATGGACCTTGGTCCGATGGGATCACAATGGATTATCGTTGGATTGGGATACAGTTTAACGTCATGTGAGACAGGGGCATTTGGGGCTCATGCTCTAAGGCGGTACAAGGTGTGTCATGTCCAGTGATCACTCTAAGCTCATGAGAGTCATGCTCAGTGTGAGAAACAAGAGGTTCCAGGGACCTGACGATCACATCATGAAGGGTGCATATGTGGGAAGCGAATAGGGGCTTACGTGTTGGGCATCCCAAGGTGTTGGGACTAACTATAGGGTGGAGGGCTGACGACGACAAAGTGCAACGGGAGAGGGATTTGGCATCCAAGAAGAGAGGAGGGGGTCAGTTCCTCTTCACATCCTCTACTGGCCTTAGGGACCGAAGATGAAAGGAGGGAGCAGGGGGCTCTGCCTCCTGCAAGAACGACTAGGGGATTATTCCAAGGTGGATTCCCTTCCCAGTGGACAAGCTCCACTCCTAGTAGGAGGATATCATCCCCTATGGAGACCAAGGGGCATAGAGAATCTACAAGGTGGGGGAACCCCGCCTGAGAGTCAAGATGCGATGTCACAGTTTAACGTCATGTGTTTAGGATGAGGGTACTTGGCAGTTTAATGTCCTGCAGCTCAGAGGAGTTGGGTTTGCTCCGCACCCCTAGGACATACATAACTGGTACCCTGTGCTCCTGGTGGGTGGGAAGGTACCGGTAATGTCGTACTGAAGGGCGGTCGCAGAGCGAACCATCGAGGGTTCCACGTTAGCATGGCTATATGAAGAAGAAATAGCCATTAGCGTGCCTATGTGAAGAAACATTTAGCAAAGAAACGCTATGGGTGGTATCGTCTGGGGGACTTTGAAGAATCATGAATAAATCATGGATGGTCTAAAGGGAAAAGGAACTACCAAGTAGAGGAGTCCATATGTAGGGGCCTTGTGGAGTTCGGTTTCTCTGCGTGATGAAGGGAACTGGTGAAGGAATGTGTTTTGCGAAGTGAAATTCCTTAGAGTTAGCATGCGGAGGTGGTGCACATGGGAGGTGCTTCGCGATGTGTAAGGTAATTCGCAGAGCACAGCCTCGCAGAGTAAAGGTGCCTCGCGAAGCAAAGCGTCGTGAAGCAAGGTGCTTCGCGAAGTATAGTGATCCTACCTTAGCAAACAGATCATGTGTACATGAAGGGTGTTTCGTGATGAATAAATGCTCCATGATAACCTGGGTCTTCTTGGGGATCTTCTTCCTTCACGAAGGCCCTTAGGATTCGCAAAAGGAATCCCTATAGAAAGAGGGGATCAAAACAAGACAAGGTGGAGTCATCTCGTGAAGCAAAAATACCTCGCGTAGCTCATGATTCGCAGAACAAAGGGTGCTTCGCGATTTGGGAGCTGAAAAGCCAAATGGTCAGATTTTCCTTCCCAAGGGCACAGGTGGAGCTCGGTATTTATAGGCAAGAGGTGCTGCAAAGCAGAGCTTACCTGGCATGAAGAGTGAATGGGTTGCTTCGCAGTGGGTCACAAACGTCAGGGGAGTTTGCGGAAGGTTACCACCTCATTTGCTTCTCGGCGGACTCGTGAACGTCAGGGGCATTCATAGATGGTACCACCTCCTTTGCTTCGTGGTGGGCTCGCGAACTTCATGGGTGTTTTCATAGGGTACCGCCTCCTTTTCTCCATGGCAAGATCGTGAACGTCAAGGGAGATCATGGAGGGTCCCGCCTCCTAGGCTTCGCGGCGCCCGTGTTGCCTGGGGGGAACTCCGCAAAGTGGCTTCCTGAAGCCGGCCATGGTTCCCTTTTCTATTCTTTCTTTTCTTCCAGCATTTTGGAGCTAACAAATGGCCCCCTCACACTTGGATCAACATAGGTATAAGGGGTTTAAGACCGATGTAAATCTCCAAAATCATCAGCCGTTCATGGGGATCACTCACGAAGAGGGTGCGCGAGGTGGCCAGGGGCCACGTGGTCTGGGAGTGCTGTGATGCTCAACTCAGTTTGGATATGCCACGATGCTCTGAAGGTTGCCACCTATAAATAGGGGGCCAGCCATCTCTTTTGTCCTTCCCATTCTTCACGATTTTGTCTTTCTGTGCTCTCAATTTGTGAAGATCTGTGTAATCCGTGGCTGCTCTCTACAAATCGGGCTTCGCAATGAACCACAAGTCTTTGACTCCGCGACAGTGCCACACGAACGTGCACTTGTAGGACGAGGCTAGGAACCATGATTCGGCTTCGCGAACGAGCTTCGTGAACAAGGTTTTTGACCCGAAAAAATGTGTCTGAGTTATAAAACCCAATGGCCCATCAAGAATCTACCCTAGGGGTGCTCGTAGACACCGCCTAGAGGGATGAAATGCCAAATTGTCTGGGCCTAGGAGAGTTGGTCCATAGCCACTCAGACCACAATTCATTGATGGAGCTACTATCAGAGATCCAAAATAAATATCCATTATGCAAGAGGCTTCCACTGTATGGCATTGGGAAGAGGGATGACGTCTTCATTCCTGAGGTGAGTAGGGACGAACTGGCTTGCTGGTTCAAGAGAACACCATGCCAATGCCAATGGTTCATGGCGGTGGATGGTCATGCATGGGAGCACTTTGCACCTGTCACTACCGACTGCATATACAATCATCTGAATAATATTTATGGGAAGCTGTTGTAGCCAAAGTTATCCCCTCCCATGTATCATAGAATACAGAAGGAAACTTTAATGGATTCGAATAAGGGGTGGTCCGATGAGTGGTACCTGCACTAGGGAGGAAACATCACAAACCATTGGGAAAGGGCCTATTGGGTAGGTGCTTTATGCGAGGACAAAGGAGCCAAGCTGAGGAGAGTGGGTTTTTATGAGGCAGCATGGGCCTTCCAATTCCACATTTATCAACTGAAACACCTGATGCCAGAGCTATTGAGAAGATGGTCGTCTAGGACCAACACTTTTCACCTTCACCATGGGGAGGTTGGCATCAGTCATTGGGATTTCCATTATATTTCGGGTGTCCCGATCTTGGGGGCTATGTATGATGAGTTCTTCCCCGTCATGAGTGTGTGTGAGGATCCGGAGCAGATGTCGCGACTATTTTTGGCACTGATGGGGAGGTCCATTGAGAAGATAAAGAAGTGGTGAGGGATGTCCACTTCATGAAGTGGTTAAAGCAGTTCCTGAACTTCACGAAGGATCGAGAGTTTCACATGAGGCCTCAAACTTGCCGGAAGGGGGATCAACGGGGCAAGGAGAATTCGTATTGGCGGCTCTTGGAGGATAGAAAATGGAATACCTGGGGTTTCAGTGTCAATATCGAACAGCAGCCGATAGTTAGACTGACGACATTTATCGTGGCCCTTATCTGTGGTTGGATCCTACCAGTTAGGGATATCAACATGGGGGTGTGACCCAGCTCATTCATCATAAAATCCATGCTGGCCACTGGAGGGCGGGTGAATCTGGGGATTCTGATGCTCGCCATATTGTACAAGATGTTACGGCATGTTAGCAAGGGCAAGAGGCCACATAGGATATGAGGGCCCTTCCATCTTCTGTATGGGTGGATCGTCGTGCACATCAGGGGGGTTTACCAATATCTGAACCCCATATCACCTCCAGGGTCAAAATTCTGCACATCCATTCTGAATCCTACCGGGAGCTTTCCAGCCAAATTAACCATATCGTTGGTACTACACTGGGTGTGGAAGGCGGATGTGTTTAATTTCCACCTGTTTCCATTGTCGACGGGGGTACTCACCGACGATGGTCAGGGGACAGTAGAGTGTTGGTCCTATCTCATATCCTTCGGAGGTGGTGTCTTGGTGGAAAGGGTGGACCGCAAGCCTCTCTACGAGCCGTACACCCCACACCGGTTTTCAAGGAAATTCCAGTGCCTGCAGCGGTTGACGCCATAGGTCTAATTGGAGGTGCGCCATAAGGAGCACCCGTGTGTGATGAGAAAATTATGGCTCATGTTCACACAGGAAGATGGTAAAATGTGTTTCCTCTACCTACTGTCGCCTTTGGATTGGTTAAGGAGTATGCCATAAGTTGGGAGGAAGCTTAACCGGGGGAAATGGTGAAGCAGCCAACTATTCTAGCTGGTGATAGCGGGCCCTCCCTATCTCGTGGTCTAGGTTGGAGGGCGGTAAGGGCCTCTCGCAGTGGCAGGGCTGCCGTGGTGGTGCGGCTTACACCAGCTAAGGATGAGGTAGTGGCAGCAGATCCAATAGCAGCTATGAACCTGGTTCTCCCAGGAGAGAAGAGTCATACGGAGGGGTGGCCACAGAGGAAATTCCCCAGGATATCCACTCAGGCCCCAGGGAAGCGGCTACTCTATATCGACATGTCGGAGAATTCTATTTTCCCGGAGGCCTGGGACATTTGGGATGTCAACTGGCAATTCCTTGGCCCGCCCGAGATTTGGAAACACCTAAACCTCCTCGGGATGGATTTACCATGTATAGGCCCTATCCGTGCCTGTTTCACAGTGTCTCTTGTGGAGGCAGAGCAATATCTGAATGAGATGGAGGACTTTGTACATTCCAGTGGTGACCCACGTCTAATGACAGACCGGTTGAGGGTAATACTGGATCAGACAGCTCCCCCACAACTGTCGGTCTCTCAGCTAAGAGAGCACTTCCCATACTGGAAGAATCAGATGAATCCTCTTGGGGGGCTGAGTCCGGTGGAGGAAGCCTGATGGAGGAAGGCAATGTCAGCGATCAGGAATCGGGTCTCAACGATTTCGCGGAGGCTCCCGAGGTAACATACCAAGTTTCTTTCCTCAAGGTATTCTATTAGATCATTACGGATCTATCACCCACATCTGAACCCCATAGGAGGACCTTGTGCACAGACCTCGTTCTCTCCCCTCGATGGGTGCTGATACAAGACGCTTAGAACTCGAACCTTTGGTCGCATCCAGTTCTGGGTCTCGTGGGGCTAGGATGCCTAAGGTGGCTCCTCTAGAATCTCCAGACCTTCCAACCATATACAGAGGGCCATGCATTGGGGTCCCGTCAATATCAACTTTGGAGTGGCACCATGAGTTCGATCTCTCTAAGTACTCTCTCATAAATTCATTACTTCCACATGTTTATTATGCCAACTAACGTGCATGCCCTTCTCTGTCATGTATAGCTCTTCGACTGGCATGGGCCGCTGTGGTGAGGTTGGTTGGGATATCTGGCGGCGCCCTTCCCAGGGGCATGCCAATAATTGTGGAGATAGTTACCCAGCCCACCCGAGCATCAGCGCTCCCTATCCTTGGTGGGACCACCAGTGGGGTCGTGCCCGCAGTCATTGAGGTGGGGACTGACGATGAGGATCGACCGGTCGACCCAAGTCCTACCACGCCGGATCTGACACCAGATTCTCTGCCTGATCCAATGCCAGATGTAGATCCTGCTAAAGATTTCCTGAGGGCATACCCCGCATATGAACCTGCCAACCGCGCGAACTGGGACGAGATGACCTCTGATGAAGAGGAAAATGATATAGTCTGCTGCCGATCATGGAATATGATCGTGCGATTTATCAAAAAGACCCCCCCCCAGAATTATGGCTGTATGAGACGGACAGACTTCCCTCGCGGCTCCGCAAAATATGTGCTGGGGGAGTGGATGCCCAGTGCCCTCATCTTCTCATCCGAGATCTCAAGGCAGAGAAGATCCAGCAGTATGATCACATTCTCAGCGTAGTATGGTAGCAGAGGAAGGCGAAAAACATCAAGAATATCCAGGTGGCTGAAAATGAGGTCCAACGGCTACAGATCCAGGGGGATGAGCACTCAGCCCCTCTCAATGATCAATCAGAGATGGTCACGTGATTGAAGTCCCAAATGGCAGTGGAAGAAGAGTGAATGAGGATAGATTCTGAAGAAATGGCAGTCATTCATGCTTCTGTAAAGTGGGCCCAAACTGAGGCTGATGAACTACGCACCATCATTTCTGAGGAGGAGTGGGAGTTGATCCAGCAGCAACAACTCCTAGATGGCACAAGTCGAAGGGTGGCAGAACTGCAACTCTCTATTGACGGGGTCAACCCATCCATGGGATAGAGAAACCCCTGAGTGATGTAAAGATCACAAACTCTCAAACACACTTTCATGTTTTGATTTATTTGATGTCATATCATGCATGAGTTTATTTATCGAGGTTGGTTTCATATGCATTAGTTATATTCGTGAAATTTCCAGTGGTCAGTCCCTAAGCTCATGCAGGTCAGTCCCAATGTGAGAAATAAGGGGCGATCACCATGCTATTCCATCTGAACATAATGCATCGATGAAGATTCGGGTATCTGGGGTTTATGTAACCAATCTGGATCTTCCAGGAAGACTTGGGAGGGGCCCGATTGGAGGATTAGGACCTCAGAACAATCGACAAGCCGTTCTTCCGACGTACTATGGTACACGAGCGGGGTAACGCCATGGGGGTTGGGATTAGTCTGAACATAGGGAAGTCGAAGGTGTGAATCACGATAACCAAAAATCCAGAGTGCTATGGGGGGTGGCGTGGCAATGTAGGATAAATTTTGACCATGTTCGAAACACAAATTCCTTACTACGTTAGCTAGAAATGGGGATAATAGATGAGGGACGACTATTGACCATGATCGAAACATGGGGCCTGACTCAAAATGAAATCCATTAGTCTTCCGGAATGCGGGCCCAGGATAGTAGGCGGGCCATATGCCAAGCATCCATACTATTAGGGGGTCCCTCCAAACATGAAAGATGAAGAGGTTCCGAATAAGGGGCACGCAAAGCGTCGAATCTGGAGTGAGGGTTTGTTCGAACAGAATCCTACATTCTTGAAATCACGCCACCATGGCAGAAGCACACTAGATGGGTGCATCAATTTGTCATGGATCATTTCTTATTTAAGACAGGACCTCTCTGGCGAGGGTGTTTTCGATTCCCAATGTCATTTTGGGGCATCCCAAAATTTTTCGTGGCGGAATTGCATTTATATGGTTCCCCCCATGGGGTCAACCCAGGGGGACGGAAATGGGGAGGAATATAACCTTACGATTCCTGGGGGTAGACCCAAGGTGAAATTCCTAGGTGTCCCTACGTATCTCATCAGGATGGGAATCAAGACGTACATAGTTCTGGAAGCACAGTGTACTCATAGACCAACACTGAGAGGTGAAATCCTCTCTGGAAGAGGCTCTAGTGCATCCCATGATCAACATGGGGCATCCTGAACTCGTTCAGGGTAGAACTGTAGTTTAGTGTCATGTGTTGAGGACATATTGACTCCTTTTGTTTAAAATCATATGATAGGACGTGGAATGAAAGGTATGATCCCTGAGAGAATGTGGTGCAGTAGCTATGAAACCGACATGAAAGAGGACCTGGAGTCCAAATCACACCACGTACCCCCGGAGAAAACTCTTCAGGTCGAGGGACCAATAGTGAGAATTAGGTTGGGACCAAAGTAGAGTGTTCGGGCATTCATACGTATCCCATGAGGAAGGGAATCAATCCATACGTAGTTCTGAGAGCACAGTTTAGCGTTATGCAGGATGACGAGAGGCCTAGCTGCGTCGGTACACATCCTACCAAAACTACTAATCCCATGTGAGTCGTGCTCGGTGTGGGAAATAAGAAATAGTGGTGGGACTTTCCCGACCTAGGGAGGGGGAATGTCAGGATTAAGGGACAATCAATGAATATTGTCCTAATGATGCTAACTCATCAATAAAGCACACCTAGACATGCGAAGAGATTGAGCAGAGTATGTCGGAATTCCACTTGAACACGAGAGAGTGGAAATTTGTGAATCACGATGCTTGAAATCTGGACCACAATGATGGTGGCGTGCAGATGGAGGATAGTCGTTAATCATGGCGGAAATGTAGTATCCATATCGTGTTATCCTGGAATGGGGACAGACACTTGTGGGTCGACTGTTGACCATGTTCGAAACACGGGACCTATCGCAAATGTCGTCTGAGATCCTTTGGGACGTTGGCCCGAAACGATGTGAGATCCCTTAGGCCTAGCATCCATAAAGAGCCCTTAAGCATTGCATCTATGTTATATGAGTGTCCTTTTGGACGTGGAAAAGGATGAGGATCCAAATAACGAGCTCACGAAGTTCGGAAATGGAATTAGGGGAACGTCTCCATGAAAATTCTACACTTTGGGCTCTTTGTCAAAACACATCATCACTGTTAAGAAGCACAGGAGAATCATGGTAAGTAATTAAAAAAAACCTGACGTAAATGGGACTTGGGGGTTCCGACCACCACATGTTCCTGGGGGGAATTTTTAGGTCAAGGGACCAAAATCGAGTGTTGAGTTGGGCCTGAAGCAAGGTGCAAAGGCGTTCCTATGTTCCCCATGGGGATGGGGATAAAGCTGCACGTAGTTCATGAAAAGGGGTCACGGTGAGGTACCAGTGCTAGGGAAAATGGAGGTGTGTGGGTGTGGGTCATTCAATGAAATAAGCGGAATTTGATAAATCTTTTTTTTCTTTTAAGGTGAGTGGTTTTTTTGGTGAAGCGACATGCCTAGGGTAGCAGGCCATGGCATCGCCACAAGAAACAATCCATAGTAGGAGTTGAAAAATTGCGTGGCATATGGCCAATACCCAACGTGACTTCCTCTAAGATGAGGTTAACATAATGCAGTGCTATTTTTCTTCATGCGATCAGGATGATAATATCACAGTTTAGGGTCATGTGGTGGGACCCGACATGCATTTTATCGTCATGCAGTGCAGACGTAGAAAAGACGATGCTAGGCAAGGAATGTGGACAATGCAATGAAACATAACCAATGCGGATGTGGATGTGATTCAACATCACAACGTATGCAATTCCGGGAGAGGAACCTTGATCCAAGGGGGCCAGATAGGGGTGAGAGAAAAAGGGGAAATAGAAACTAGCTCCCAGCTAAGTTGGACCCAGAAACGAGATGTCTGGGTGGTCCTACATATCTCATAAATATGTGAATCAAGACACACATAGGTCTGAAGGATGCCATTTAATGTCGTACGGGACATGTGGGATAAGAAATAGGAGGGCTAATTTTTAGAATGGGGTGTGTGTGGCGCGGGTATTGCAAACCCGACATGAATGAGGATATAATCCCATACCATACCACGTGGTCCCGTAGTCAAAATCCTGAATGTGGGACAGAAAAAACAAATTTTCAAAACTCAAACTGGACCCAAAGAGTAGAGGTTTGGGCGTTCTTACATATCCCATAAGGATGGGAATCAAGCCATATGTAGTTCTGATAATATCTAAGTTTATAGTCTTAGAACTCGGACCAAGGAGGGGTGTAAACCTTTCAAGTAAGTGAAGACCTCGACTCGATCCCTATGCCCACGTGAGTCAAACTCATTGTGGGAAACAAGGGAGGAAGATGTCTATCAAAACACATGGAATACACAACAAAGGGAAATTGTTGTGGGGCCCCTATCGTGGTTATGGTCCTCCTAATGTGCAGATGTGCACTGAGTAATAGTACCAAGAGTCTTGAAGTTCTACTTGGACATGATGAGGTGGAGATTAATTTAACACATGTAACCGACATTTTGGGCTTAATGGGGTTGGCGTGGTGATGGAGGATAGCTGTTGACCGTGGGGGAAACACAGCATCCACATCGCGTTAGCCTGAAATGGGGACTGAAAAATGAGCATCGACCGCTGACCATATTCACAACGAGGGATTTGTATCAATTTGTTGTCTGAAACCCTTGGGGGAGTTGGACCATAATGTTAGGATAGACCTTAGGCCTAGAATCCATGCCACACGAGGGTCCCTTCAGGTGTGAAAGGTGATGGAAGGCCTAATGAAGAGAGAAAAAAAAGCCTAAAAAGAAGGTGGAGGCATGTCCAAGAAGAGTACGACATTCCAGGTATTAAACCAGAGTACCCTTATGCACACTGGTGAACAACCAAAGAGGGTTGAAGAAGGTGCCCAAAAAGGAGAGGGTAGGCCAAGGGGCCCAGGTAAAATAGAGATTTTCGGGAAGTGGGGCTGGACCCGATGTCTAGACATTCGGGTTGTCCTATGTATCCCATATGGATGGGAATCAAGCACCACGTAGTTCTCGAAGATACCCATGGGGGTAGGATACCCTAATGACTAAGTGTACGGCGTGGCGAGTGACCCGACGGGAATGAGGACATAATCCCTCACCACACCGCACAATCCCATAAGAGAGAACTCGGGCCAGGGGCCTGAAAAGGCCAGGGGGCCTCGATGGGGAAGGCCAAACCATCTTGTAGTTTAACGTCTTGTAGTGAGGATGAGGGTTGGGGGCCCGAGAAGGCCAAGGGGCCTGATGTGGGGCCTCGGTCTGGAAGGCCTGACCAGCTCACAATTTAACTTCTTGCAGTCAGGATGAGGGTGGTGTAGGATACCCCAAACAAGGGAGGTGTATGACATATATAATAACTCGACGTGAATGAGGACATAAACTCGCACCACAATGCACAATCCCATAGTAGAGAACTTGGTCCAGGGGCCCGAAAAGGCCAAGGGGCCTTGGACAGGAAGGCCGGACCAGCTTGTAGTTTAACATCTTGTAGTGAGGACGAGGGCTGGGGGAAGGTCTTAACCTGGGATATGTACGGCACGACGAGCAACCCGGAGCGATGGAGGACATAATCCCACACTACGTCGTACAATCCTTTTAGAGAGAACTAAGGCCAGGGGCATGAAAAGGAAAAGGGGCATGAGGTTTGGCATCACCTGGAAAAAGATCATTGCTTGTAGATGCAACGGGGTAGAAGGAACCACTACACTCAATGTTTGGTACATCTTGGGGCCAACCTAATGATCCAGGAAAGCTATTGGACATGTTCGAAACACAGTGTTAGGAGCAACAAACGAGCATCGACGGCTGACTATATTTGAAATGTAGGATTTTTATCAATTTGATTCTTGACATCTTCAAGGGTGTTGGCCGGAAGTGGTAAGAGAGAGAACTTAGGCCTAGCATTCATACCGTTCATGGGCCCTTCAATATGGGGAACGTGATGGAATCCCAGTCAAGGAGCGAGTGAAGCATATATGTACCCATCTCTAAAAGAGACGAATGTCTCCAGAGAGCAGGACGTATGGATGGGTCGAGGTAAGCTCGACACGAATTGGGGAAAATGTGGACCCTCACCATACTTCTTAACCAGGGGGGGAAGATTCTAGAGTTTGGGCTGGGCCAACAGACGAAATGTCTCGGCATTCCTATGTATCCAATAAGGATGGAAATCAATCCATACTTAGGGTTGAAGTCCATGCAGTTTAGCGTCTTGTGGTGAAGAGGTGGGAGGATAGAATAATAGGATCGAGCATAAGGTGCGACCCTTATAATCCTTGTATTAGTGGGGCTAAGGAAGCTGACACCATATCATGCGAGGATACTCCGAGAAAACTATACCCAGGGGGATAGTCGAAGAGAAGGGCTCGGGGATGGGCTCAAAACAAGGCGTCTGAGCATTCATATGTATGCCATAAGGATAGAAATCAAGCCACACATAGTTCTCAAAATGCAGTTTAATGTCATGCAGGATGATGCATAGTTTAAAGTCATGCTGGACTGTCCAGTTTAAGGTCTTGCAAGACCATACAGTTTAAGGTCGTGCAGGACCATCATGTAGTTTAGGATAATGCGGGACCGTCCAGTTTAAGGTCATGTAGGACCATGCATTTTAAGGTTGTGCAGGACCATCATGTAGTTTTGGGTCATATAGTACCGGTATGCAGTTTAGGGTTGTGCAGGATCGGCATGCAGGTTAGGGTTATGCGGGACTATACAGTTTAAGTTTGTCATGGACCGGCATGTATTTTAGGGTCATACGGGACTAGCATGTAGTTTAGGGTCATGTGGGACTGCCATTTTATGGTCGTGTGGGACCATTCGGCTCAGGAAAAGTATTTCTTATGGAACTTGTCATTGGTGGGAGGAGTTATAAGCTCACCATCCATGGTCACCAAGGAGTATTCTCTATTAGGGTAAACCTTGTGGACTATGTAGGGCCCTTCCCATTTGGGCTCCAACTTGGGTGGTTCCTTGCATGGGATCATTGGTTCTCGGATGGATAATACCAGGTCTCCTTGCTGGAAAGAGTGGAGGCAAACCTTCTTATTGAAGGCTTTAGCTATCTTATTCTAATGCATTTCTAGATTGTGTAGGGCATGGAGCCTACACTCGTCGAGTGCATTCAATACATCTAAACAGATTTCGGCCACCTCATCTGGATCCTACTAGTCATATACCACAGTTCATAATGAAGGAATCTGGATCTCGATGGGCAGGACGACCTCGGTCCCATACACCAGGGAATATGGAGTCACTTGGGTGGAATTGTGAGTCACCGTATGATAATCCCAGAGGGAGTTTGGGATCTTATTTGGACAACTATTCTGGTTCTGGCCAACCATTTTCTGCAAAATGTTATAGAGGGTTATGTTTAACGCCTCGATCTACTCGTTTTCCTACGCATGATAGTGGGAGGTGTGGTTGGAGTGAATGTTGTTCTTGGTGTACAATTTCTTCAGCTCAGCTACTCGGAAGGTGGTGCTGTTATTGGTGAGGCAACGTGAGGGACTCCAAATCGGTAGATGATGTTGGAGCTCAAAAAATCGACAATGGATCAAGCCTTGAATTCCATGAGTGGGGATGCTTCTATCCATTTGGATAAGAAATCCATAGCTGTCAGGATGAACATGCACTGGTGAGCTATCGTCGGTGGATATGGTCCCACGACATTGAGTCCCCATACAGAAAATAACCAAGAGTACATAGTGGAGTGGAGGGGTTCTAGCTTCCGATGACATCTCTTGGCGAAATCGATACAATCGTGGATCATGGAGGGCTAGAAGTACCCCAGTCTCTGGATCTGATGGGACAGCTTTGGCCCAGCCTGGTGGGAACCACAGGAACAGGCATGAACCTCTTGCATGACCTGAGGAATCTCAACTCCTTGAATTAAATGGAGGAGAACACCATTGAACCCATGCTTATTGAGGATCTGCTCAAGACGGGGAACACTCTGAAGAGTAAACTTTAGTGCGTGACATCAGATTCGCTCGCCTTTGGCCTGATCATCCAGGAGGAAATTTTTTGGAAGATACTCAACAAAAGGGACTCTCTAGTCATGATTCATTTCAACCACTACATCTAAAGAACCTAGGGATACTGATGTGGAGGATCTGGCGGTAAGATGGCTTACTCGCAGGCCATTGTCATCCTCTGGGGTGATGGGGGAAATGACTCCCCCATGTGCCACATTTATAATCAGATCATCCTACTCAGGTTCTGCAAGTGATGCAGCTAAACCATCCAAAGAGTCCTCTAGACCATTCTGTGACTGAGGGACATGGGTAACCTCTGGCTGAGAAGGGAACTGGGCCATTAGATGGAGGGTGCACTCCAACAATGGAACAAGCTTTGGCTTCCTGACAACATAGTCACCATTAACTTTCTTGATGACTAGTTCGGAATCCCCTTTTACATGCAAATTGGGCAGATCAATCTCAAGGGCTAGCTCAAGGCCAGTGATGAGAGCCTGATACTCTGCCTCATTGTTGGTGCAGCCTTCTGACAGCAGGAATGAGTTTGGCAGAATAGCTTGCGCTGGTGTGATGAAGTCGATACCTTGCCCACTCTGTTGGGATTAGGATCATTAATCCTTCTACTGGTGGGACTCCGGGAGGCACCGTCGAAGTGCATTTTCCAACACCAGATGGCATGGCCGACTGAGAGGATTTCCGCATCAGGAAAATCTAGGTCTAGGGATTGATCCATGGAGGTTGGTTGGGCAGCTAGGATGTCTAAAAATTCCTTCCCCTTGATAGCCTTCTCAGTCACGAACCTGATGTCAAATTGCGGGAGAATTACCACCCATCGCGCTAGTCAGTCAGTCAACATGGGGCGGCTCCAGATGTACTTCAATGGGTCTACCCAAGAGACCAACTGTACATCGTGGTGCTGCATGTAATGTCATAAATTCTATACAGAAAATACGATAACAAGGTATCTCTTCTCGATAGGGGAGTATCTGGTCTCCATATTGAGGAGCATGCAGCTGAGATAATAGAGGCTATTCTCTATCCCTTCATTATTCTTCTGGGCGAGAAGGGCACTGGGAGACCGACCTAGGGCAGCAACCTTGAGAATCAACGGCTTCTCAATGATTGGTGGCATCGGGACTAGAGGTTTCAGCAGATACCACTTGACGTCCTCAAATGCTGTCTGACACTCTTCATCCCATTCATAGGTGGTGCCCTTCTTAATGATCCGAGAAAAGGGCACACACTTGCTGGCCAAGTTCGTGATGAATTGGTGTATGTAGGCTAATTGGCCTTGAAAACCTTGAAGATCTTGAATATTTATCAGGGGAGGCATATGGATGATGGCCTTGATCTTCTCAGGGTCGATATCGAAGCCTTGGTACCTAATAACAATGCCAAGAAACTTCCGGAAAGTGACCCCAAAGGCACACTTCAATGGGTTCATCTTTAGGTGGCAGGAATGGGGGACATATAACACTTTATAAAGTTCCTTGAGATGGTTTGGGCGCTGGCGATATTTGACCACCAGATCAGCCACATAGAATTCTACCAAAATTCCCATGATCATCTTGAATATGAGATGCATGGACCGCTGATTTGTGGCACCTGCATTTTTCAGGCCTAAGGGCATTACCTAGTAACAGAAAGTACCTTGGGGGACTTGAAAGAGGTGGACTTTTCATCTTTGGGGGCCATTTGGATCTGGTTGTACCTGGAGTACGCATCCATGAAGGAGAGGGCTTGGAACCCAGGTATAGCATCAGTCAACAATTCTGTCACTGGAATGGGAAAACTATCATTCGGACAGTTGCGATTGAGATTGTGGAAGTCAATACAGACTCTGATCTGCACGTTCTTCTTCCTAACTGGAATAATGTTGGCTAGCCACATGGAATACTGGACTTCGTTGAAGAAGTTGGATCTGATGAGCTTGTCAACTTCGGCCTCAACCATTGCATCATGAGAAGGGTACATATTTTTTGGAAGCTACCTGAACCCACGATTGTTTTTTGGGAGACCAAGGCAGTGGACAAATACTTGGGGATCTAGTCCTAGAATCTCACTATAACTCCAGGTGAACTCATCATGGTTCTACCTAAGGAAGATCATGTACCACTGCTACTCCTCAAGGGACATGGCGACACTGATCAATGTGGGTCTTAGGTTTCCCTCAATACCAAGGTCCACCTGTTCGAGTTTGTTGACCGTGGTACATAATCCTTCTTCAAAGGTAGGGGGAGCATCCTCCAGATCCTCCTCTCCACTTGTGGACGGATCTTCTGTAGGGGGATTCTCTTCTGAGCAACCAGTCTCTGATAGGAGTTCAGTTCCATCTTGAGATGCAGTGGTCAGCATATTAGGCGATTCATGCGCCACTAAGACCATGGAGATGAAGGTTCTTGATCCAATCTCATATGGTCTTCGGCCCAGAGGGCCACACATGATGATGTCAAAGCAATAGTGGCACATTGGCTTGAGCCGGTTAATCCTAGCCCGGAGAAACAGACACATATGATGTATTTATGTTGCCAGGGGGTGGACATCCCGATACAGTACATGGGTAGGAGGTTCCGGGATCACTCGAGCCTGGTTGGAGTAGAAGTATGAGGTGATTTTTCACCATCGCTTAGACCTGGGAATATACCTTCCTCTCATACCCGAAACAATAAAACAATGCCCCATGTCAGGGGTCATGGCCTCCAATCGATGGATTAGGAAGACATAGGCATCATACCGACATACCCAGGTATCACTTGTGACAGGGGCGGGTTCAACCTCACGTGCCAGAATTTGCTTATCCATGCTCTTGTAATAGTCAGCATCCAGATAATGAGCTTCACAAGAGGTGAAAAATGATGAATCTATTTGAAGCATGACTACTCGACCATTGAGGGGGTATTTAAGGCCTTGGTGATACGATGAAGGGACCGGTACATGCAGGTGGATCCATGGCCTGCCCATCAATCCGTTGTACACTGTGCCCTGGGAGACAACCATGAATTCGGTACTACCAACTAGGCCACTGAACTGGGTCTTCAAATGGATCTTGTCGACTGGTGTCTATTCGATCCTATCGTATCCCTGTATGCTTAGGTCATAGGGAGTTAAATCATCCTCAGACAACCCCCAGCTTCTGTAGTGTCCGATTCTGGATTAGGCTAATCCCAGAGCTCTTGTAAACAAGATAGAGACGGACTTCCACAACATTGAACTGGATAGTGATGTACGGTTGATGAATGTGCCCCTATATGGGAGGGTCTTCATCTTCACTAGCGAATGAGATAAATCCCAATAATTCGGTATTCTCAATTACCTTAGCGTGGAAGGCTTCTGTAGCTGCTACCTCTGTCTCAAACTGGAGGTGGATCCTTAGGGCCTCGGCAAGCACCTCACGCATGTATGATGACAAGAAAAGAGCCTCAAGGATAGAAAGCCTCATTGAGATTCCAGAAAGGTGCTTGAGGACATCATAATTCCACGCCAAGCACGAGATTCTACTTACAAGAGACCGCTCTGCGATTGGAGGCACGTGGGCCCCGCTGGCTGGACATGTGGCTGGTCGGTGCTAGGAACATCCCGTTGCTCACTAGTCAAGGCCTGAAGAGTAGCTGCTGGATGAGAGCTGTACAACTGAGATTGTCCTGTAGTAGGGAGAGACTAGCCATGGTATGGACGGGGCGACTCTTCCTGATATAGTAGAACAAACGATAGTAGAGGTAGATCTGGGGACACCAGATGAGGAGTTTGCGTGTGATGAGATATGCGCTGAGCCTACTCTCTTGTCTCAGTGTCATGCATGGCCTCATTGAAAGTGCAAGATGATGTGCCTTGACAACCCATATGGTTGCGGTTCCGCCGATGTTTTCATCTACTGTGGACATTGGGGAAGTTCACCTGCAGATCCCCCTCTTCGGGAGTCATATAGGGGTTTACCAACCCGACTGTACTAACCAAAGAGTACCCATGACTATCGCTTGACGAATCATCCACCACTGGGCAGATTTTGGTAGGGATCCCCATCATAGGGGGCATGAATTCCTCGAGGGTGCGGGATGGCAATGACATTGGTGGAGCTCGTTGCTTCTTCTTGCGCCGTCTATGCTTGCTATTCGGGGAAGTGGTTGGCTGAGATGAAGATGCAGAGGTGCTAGTAGCAGTTTTTGAAGGGTCCAATTGATTTAGGCATTCCTGAATAATACCATGGTCATGGGAGACTATTTTACATGCCATCCCGTCATCATACTTCTGGAATATGTGGGTGGAAACCTACTTCCACTCACCTTCATCGTTGCTACCTCTTTCTGACCTCATGAAGACAACCGCCACTTATGTTAGGGTTGGGCCCAGGCTGACTATATTGTTATCAACCTGGTCTTGGATCCAGTATTTAAACACATAGTACTGCTTGTGGGTGTCCCCTAGAATCTGATGATAGGGGACGTAGTTGGGAAAATCAGTGTGATTCGCCTCTGCCTGCCTTCGGCACTCAGTTAAGTGCACAATCCCCAGCTATAGGGAATGACAGAAGTATCCAAGGACCTGATTTTCATTGAACGAGTAAGCCTGGTGTCTTATTTCTAGATATGGGGCTCTGGGAGCCTGGCCCTGACGAGGGGCCGAAGGAGCTTGCCGAGAAGGAAGAACCTGATTATCTCGCCTAGGCGGTGGCGACGTGTTGCGCGGGGGAACCTGCTGATTCCGAGTCAATCGCTGCAGGGCATGAGGCTATGCCTGAGGTAGAGGGTCTCAGTGAGATTGTGGAACTGGTACTACTGGCTGAAATTCTAGCTACCTGGGGCTTCTATTTGGGCCATCGTGGTAGGGTCAGCTCTGAATTCCATCCTTTCTTGGATCACAGGGGGCAGTGGACGCACCTGACTGGCCTGTTGCAGAGCTTCCTCAAGGAACTAGGCCTTATCTTAGAAGTCTCAGAATCCTCTGGGGTAGTTTGGAGTGATTAGGGAAGGAACTAGTTCTATTTTGACATTACCTACGCACATCATCAATAATTTATCCTAAGTCAGTGGCTTGTTGAGGGAGTATGTGAACCTCTTCCACTGGGTGATGAAGTCCATGACCCGCTCATCGGGCCTTTTCTTGCACCTGAAGAGGTTTGCGATGTTGGTCATTCACATGGTGGAACTGAACTGGTATAGGAATTTTCAGAGAAGATCCTCCTAGCCGGTCACTGATCCATTGGGGAGTTGGTTGTACCAGACAAACCCTGGTCCTTCCAATGTCTACACAAAACATCAGAGTTTGGCAGAATCCAGCATTGTTGGAGTTTCCAACATGGGGCCACATTTTGAGGAAAATTATGCATGGGGTTGTGGCGGGTCCCCTGTCCCATTAAAGGGTGAGAAAGTGGTATTTCCAAAACCTAGCGGTGTGGGCATATCATCCACCCACACTGAATATGGATTTCTATCTGGTGGGACTGCCACCTGCTGCGTTTCCAACACCTCAAAGTGGACGATGAGTGCCGCCATTGGATCATCCCAGCAGGGGTCCCTATCTTGACAGGGACCCCTAACCACGAGTGCATTGTCGGGCTCTTTGACATGGTATATGGGTTCAACAGCTCATGGAACCACTGGTGAAATGGCCTACAGGGCACCTGGGGGAACACGGGCTAGATTCCTTAGATTTTCGCACCATTCGGGAGGGTTTGGTGAGACGTAGCACACCCTCTTGCCACGAGTTTCAACTTCAAACCTATCCGCAGAAGCGGTATGATCAGGGTTTCTCGATGGCATATCGCTGGGGGGAAGTTGTTCCTGCCCCTGCTACCCTGGATTAGGGTTTCCATAGTCGTGTCATCACTTTATAGCGCGCTTGGCCAGGAGTTCATAGACTAGCCTCTTCTATTCAGCAAGTTTGTGGTGCAATGTGGCCTTCTCAGGGTCTTCCTCTGTCTTCTGCATTGAGGTGGATGGGTCGGAGCGCTTGAAAACTCCGAAATGCTCTTTACCCTTACCGGCATTCCGACTAAGTACCAAAAACTATGTGGGTGCAAGGTGACCTAGGAGGTTCCTCTACTGATGAGTAATCCTCCCTGATGGTTCTCACAATGGTGGCACATCCTCAGGGGGTATGTCTCCATCAAGAAATTCTAGGTCGTCCTCCTTGTCCATGACATCGTCCATATGGACTATGACCCTTCCTGGGGGAATGTCTTCAATATCGCATATCGAATCGGGCTTCCGTCGAATAGGGTTGAAAAGGAGGGCAGCGAACTTCCCCCAGCCACGGACTTGCACATAGGGGGTAGCTTCACTTATTATTTAGTGGCGTATCCCGAAACTATGACCGCATATTTGTTGGAGAGTCCTCTGGAGACATGGTGAATTAGGGAACTGGGCCATGGGGAGTGCATCCAAATCGACCAGATGGCATTGCTCGTCGATTTCCTCAAAGTGCACTTGGATCCTGGGGTAAACCACCCGATGATAAATAAGCTGGAAGTGCATCACCCATAGGGTTTGGTGGAAGCACCCAAATTCCTCTGGGGTGAGGGATTCCGGCGCATAGAAGTTCGACGCTGCCGCCTACCATAACCTCTCCAGGAAGTGATCTGTCGCAATAATGTTCTAGAAGCTCCTGGACTCGGATTCAGGGTCTGGCCCCGTATTGCCCCACTCGTCAACCAGAGGTGGCTAAGGAGCCTGTATTGGTACTGAGGTGGACCGCTGAGATAGTAAATTGGGCTGTAGAGAATATGGAGAACGAGCCGACTGGCTGCCGAATTCCATGCCATCCTTCAAGGAGTGCGGTGACTGACCACAATTTTACGATACGACGAGATAACAGACACAACTTCTGGTGTAGGGATCTCGGTTACCAGTGATGGGTCAAATTTTTTCTCAACTTCCATCGATCCCAAAAATAGCTCTCCATGATCTTTGGTCAAGGTAGAGGGAGATTTAGTGATGATGGTGGTGACTGCATGGTCGGAACCTATGGGACTCCCAAAATTGCTTCATCCTGGATGTACCTGTAATAAGAGGCCGGAATCTAGTGGACTTCAAAATCTGGAAGGATGAGATTGATACGCCTTGTTCCTTCCCGGTCCTTGACATAGAGGACCGAGGGGAGCGTTCCACTGGTGAGTCGTGCTCTGCTTCATAATCTGAGAAACAGACTGGTTTGATCTCAGTCTGAAGCATTTTGTTATTCTTCTTGCGGCAGTAATGACCTGCCTTCTTTCCCAGAGATGGCTCTTCAGGGAAGGGAAAATTCCCAGCACGAGAAGGTCCTTCGACCATACTAGTGTTCGGGTGGGGAGTACTTTAGCCTGAGTGGGCCGGAGTGTGAGGATCACCGGGGTAGATGTTATATGGGACATGGGGAGGACCTCCATCCTGGATGCTGGAATGGGTGGGACCCCCGCTGGAACTGATAGGAGCATGGGTAGGACCTCCATGCCTACTTCCCTTTGTGACGTCAGTGTGAGGAAGGTCCCCGTGCTGATCAGATCGAACACGAGTATGACATATGTTCCAGGTGTTGGTGAATTGAAGTTGATCTCCAACCCTTTGGTTGATATGTTGAATAGGGCCTCTGTTGACTGCTACAAGGATGTGAGGAATCTCCTCACATCAGAGAGTGATTGGATGTGAAACGTTCCCACCTCGGCGGTCCACGGCAGGATGGATGACTCTGTATCCGGTGTGATGAGCACTTGAGAGGCTCCCATATGAGGTGTTGCTACCACGGGGAAGGCACTAATTCTGGTTGAAGGGGGCAAAGAGCATACCTCTGAGCCTAGACTGGTAGCGATAAGGGCATGCATATTCCATGGTGGTTGCACTGGGAGGGCCCCCGTAGTGTGTGGGATTGTGGCAGGTTAATCCGCGGTGGCCACTGCCTGTTCCTGCAACTAGGAGAGTCGACCAAGCCAGCCTTTAGGGTGGTTGGGGCCTCGATCCAGGTCGGGCATATAGATGCACCTGCTCGGTGTATGCAAGGGGATGATGATGCATGTCAGTGGTGGCTCGGGCCATACTAGCCACTGACGTTGATGACCCTTGATGGGATTCCTCCACGACTATTGCCCGATGCTGGCGTCAGGTCAGTCGATCCGGTACTGGTGGTGAAGGTAGGTAATCCACCTGCTCTTCAGCTCATGGAACCTGGGGGTGGGGCTAGCGTGGCCTGGTGGGGGCCCATTCTTGGAACCCCTGGGACGTAACTCTAGTCGGGCGGGCCCGAACATCACCTACCTCATCGTCGTAGGGCATGGAGTCATCGAGACATTCTGGGGAGAGGCCCACAAAACGTTTGATGGATGGAGTGGGGAGAAGTGGCTCCCTACACGGCCCTCGGGGGCAACATTGATGATGAGGCACAGACCCCTCTAAATCCAGGTGGGCCATGACCATCGTAGGGATGACCGCCTCCCACTCATACGTACATACAAGGTCATTGATTACTCTCTATTGGATAATCTCTAATGGGGATAGGGGCGTGGGTTCTTAGTATTCATGACTGTTGAGATCGTCACCAAAGAGGCAGAACCTCGCGGGGTAGCCACGTTGAGATTGGCCTTGCCCCTGCGTCGGTGGGCGGGAGTTTATCGGGTTCCAGATGCAGCAACTGGGCTCAAGAATGCATGGAGATCAGCTCATTAGTACTGAAAGAAAAATAAATCAGCACCCAATTCCCCATAACCATTCTTCCTTCCATGGTTAGTAAGAGGGATCCACACTGACAACGTCGCAGACCGAGATTCCAAACGTTTTGACTACCCCAACATCTGGTGAGTTTCATGCCAGGCCTAATATTTTCTTGGCGGGACCCGAAACCGGATATATGGATCTGGTGACATGTCACTCTACAGATGTCTCAAGAGCTACTAATCTCCACATTGAGGAGAAGAACTTCACGTTAGGTTCACCATTTCTGTTTCTGACACTTTTGTCGGAGCACGCGCACGTCCATCCACATGAGTGCGACAAGCGCTGATTTTTTGTTACCCCACATTCTTGATTTCCAATGGTGGGCAGCATTCACTCCTTGTTCAGGGATGTATGCTCCATGATCAAAAAGGGATGATAGGATGTCGGTTCTCCCTTTCGTGGATTCCTACATGGAACTCGTCACCTAGTTCGGGTATCCCTCATAGATTTAATACGTTGTTCATGAAACTCTCCCCAGCACCATATTTTCATGGACACCAGTTAATTACGTTGCTTCTGTCAGGACATTCCAAGGGGTCCGGTCAGGGCAGCAACCTTCAGATGTGGTAGTAGTCACATTGAGGCATCACTGGCGTATCTGGATGCTGGGGAATTGGCATGTCTATATTTTGTCCATTATTATAGGGCTTCATGAGGGTGTGGAATCCCAAGGTATCCCACATCGAGCACAGGGAATCATATGCCATAGGCATGTATCTGGGGTTTTCCTCATCTTCCCATGTTCAACACAGGGTATGTCAAAATTTAACGTCCACTGGAGATGGATTGGGCTAATCAGAACACTAGCTGGAGTGGATCAGATTTAAGGACCCCCTTGAGGGAACACTGATATTGGGAGCAGAACGTGGGAAGCGTCTCCAATGCTATGGAGGGGAATGAGGTAGCATGATCTCACTAGGACGTGTCGGCCCGGGTAAAAGTCCGGATGGATGATGGTTTTGGTCTTGAGCCTTGAAGATACTTCCTACGTATCCCCATTGTATGGAATCAAAGTCCGCGTAGTTTGGGTAAAGAGGGTGCTTGGAACGCCGACACAGAGGTGGTCAGGGCCAATGATTGTTGGGATTGAACTTCATGGAGGCTTCTTAAGTACCATTCCTTGACATGGATCAATGTCCACGTGGTTTGGGAGGTGGAAACGAGTGTTGTCGAACAAACAAGAAGTGGTGTCGGAACAACTGGATGGTGGGCATGAACCTCGTGGAGGCTTCCAACATACATTGCATTGACATGGATCAAAGACCCCATAGTTTTGGTGGACAGATACAGTTTAACGTCATGCGAGACGAGGGTGAACCGACGTGAAGGAGGTCAGAATGATCGAATGGTGGGATTCAACCTCGTAGAGGCTTCCTACGTACCATTCCTTGACATGGATCAAAGGCCATGTAGTCCATGTCGCAAGATATATTTTAACATCATGAGGTACAAGGGTGAATCGATGTGAAGGAGGTCGGAATGACCAGATGGTGGGCTTGAACCTCTTGGAGGCTTCCTACATACCATGCCTTGACATGGATCAAAGGCCACGTAGTTTTGGATGGTTTCATCAGCGAACCCACATGAAGATGGTCCAGGGTGTCTGATGGGTGATGTGCTTGAACCTTAGGGAGGCTTCCTACATACCATGCCTTAACATGGATCAAAGTCCACGTTGTTCGGGATGGGTGCTGGTGAATTGTTGTGAAGATGGACAGGGGGGTCCGATGGGTGATGTGCTTGAACCTCAGAGAGGCTTCCTACATACCATGCCTTTGTATGGATCAAAGTCCACATAGTTTAGGTGGGTGCTGGTGAAATTATGTGAAGATGGACCTTGGTCCGAAGGATGTTGGGCTTGAACCTCGTGAGACATCCTACGTACCATACCTTGACGTGGATCAAAGTACACTTAGTTCGGGTGGGCACCGGTGAACTGACGTGAAGATGGACGTTGGTCCGATGGGATCACAACGGCTTACCGCTAAATTGGGATGCAGTTTAACGTCATGTGGGATAGGGGGATTTTGGGGCTCATTCTCTGAGGTAGCCGAAGGTGTGTCATGGTCAGTTCTCACTCTAAGGTCATAGGATTCATGCTCAGTGTGGGAAACAAGAGGTTGCAGGGACCTAATGATCACGTCTCGAAGGGTGCGTCTGTGGGAAGCGAAGTGGGGCTTATGCGTTGGGCAGCCCAAGGAACTGGGACATACTCCATGTTGGTGGCCTAAGGGTGACAAAGCGCAACGGGAGAGGGATTTGGCACCCAGGAATAGAGGAGGGGGATAGTTCCTCATCACGTCCTCTGCTGGTCTGTAGCACCGAAGATGAAAGGAGGGAGTAAGGGGGCTCTACCTCCTGAAAGAACGGCTAGGGCCTTATACCAAGGTGGATGCCCTTCCCCGCGGACAAACTCCACTCCCAGGAGGAGGATATCATCCCCTGTGGAGATCAAGGGGTGTGGAGAATGTCCAAGGTGGGACCACCCTGCGTGAGATGCATGGGGCGATTTCACATTTTAACGTCATGTATTAGGGATGAGGGTTATTGGAAGTATAGCATCCTGCAGCTCGAACGAGGGGGGTTTACTCCACACCCCTAGGACATACATAATCGATACCCTCTTCTCCTGGTGGGAGGGAACGTACCAGAAATGTCGTACTGAAGTGGGGGGGGGGGTCCTAGATCGAACCATTGAGGGGTCCATGTTAGCGTGTCTATACGAAAAAGCAATAACCATTAGCATGCCTGTGCGAAGAAACATTAGCCAAAGCAATGATACAGGTGGCATCATCTGGGGGACTTTGAAGTCACATCGTGCAAACCTGGAGGAGCGCAAGGGCAAAGTAATTTCCAAGAAGAGGAGTCCATAGGTAGGGGCCTTGTGGAGCTCGGTTGCTCTGCACGGTGAGGGGAACTAGTGAAGGGATGTGCTTCACAATGTGGAGTGCCATTGTCATAGCATGGGTCAGAGGTGAACATGGGAGGTTCATCAAAAAGTGGAAGGTAATTCGTGGAGTGCAGCCTCGGGGAGCAAAGGTACATCGTGAAGCAAAGCATCGTGAAGCGAGGTGCTTCACAGGGTATAGTGATCCTGTCATAGCAAACAGATCATGTGTACATCAAGGGTGTTTCATGAAGCATAAATGCTTCGTGACAACCCGAGTCCCCTTAGGGATCCCCTTCCTTCGCAAAATCCCTTAGGCTTCGTGAAATTCATCCCCTTCTGAAGAGGGGATCAAAACGAGATAAGGCGAAGGCATCTCGTGAACAAAAAATACCTTGTGTAGCTCATGATTCGCAGAGAGAAGGGTGCTTTGCGATTTGGGAGCTGAGAAGCTGAAAGGTCGGATTGTCCATCCCGAGGGCTCAGAGGGATCTCGGTATTTTTAGCTAAGAGGCACAGTGAAGCAGAGATTACATAGAGTGAAGAGGGAATGGGTTGCTTCGCGGCAGGTCACGAACGTCAGGGGCGTTCGCGGAGGGTACCACCTCTTTTGCTTTGCAGCAAGCTCGGGAACGTCAGGGGCATTCGCAGAGGGTAACACCTCATTTGCTTCGCGGAGGGCTCACGAACGTATGGGGAGTTCACGGAGGGTACAAACTCCTTTGCTTCGCAGGGTGCTCACGAACGTCAGGGGCATTCGCAGAGGGTCCCGCCTCCATGGATTCGCAACGCCAGCATTGCTTGGGGGGACTCCGTGAAGTGGCTTTGCAATGCCGGCCATAGGGCCTCTTTCTCTTCTTTCTTTTCTTCCATCATTTTGGCGCCAACACCAATATCACCTGAAACAGTTTCTCTATGAACCCATTCAATCCTCATTGTTCCAAACTCCAAACTCCATCTTATCTCTCAACCATCACCAACTGATAACATTTTTTCAGGTACCCTCCCCCAAGGATACCACTCTTGGGATGTCAATGAATAAATAGAGATAGTGACCTCTGATTCACACCTTCAGTAGGCACCAGGGAAGAGACTAGAACCAAGGGTACAATGATCTCACAAAATGGGAGGCATTACCCTTTATAAGAAAACAAGATCGTGATATAGGAGAAATACACCATAAACAAGCCCATTACAAATACAAATAAGTCCAAACAATTCAACAATCCATGTATAAATAAAAAATGATTGATTTACATGTCTAAGAAATAATGAAAATAAATAAATCAAAGCTAAGGAAACAACACAACAAGAACTCCAAATGTCCAAACCAAAGATGTAAAACATGGTCCAAAATGACCTCCTAGAATCAAGAAAATAGATTTAAAATAATTTGGGTGAGCACACAATTATACTTAGTAGGAAAACCAAAGTCTGACATTCACATTTGAAAAGATCATAATAGTACACCCATGTGAATGAAGTGGAACCAAACATCACTTGAACATGTATGTTAATCATTCCATCCTCACCAAGGCGTGCTCAAAAAATAATTCAAGTCATGTAATATAATATAATAATCACATTGATTTTTGGGTAACCCACGCTGCTTCCCACTGGTTAACTGGTCATGCCCCAATAAAGATCATCCTAACACTTCATCACTCTTCCATATTCTCTAGGTCACAACCCAACTGCACACACATGGGCCGCAAAACTAGTACCTCAACCTGGTATAATGAATCTCACCACATCCAACCCATAAACACCTAGGACACAACCACACCACATTCCATTTTACTAGATCATTACTGAGAAAATATATACCATTTTCTTTCCACACTTCACAGGGAACTAGAAATAATTGTCACAATATAGTAACCAACATTAAAAAATCAGAACTACATGACAACCCAATACATTATTTTCAAAAGTCCTACATCACAACCAATTTACATACATAACACATTTTATAGATTTTCTAAACATCCACAGCATAAAAATCATACAACCCCTCTGAATAACCTTACCCATTGTAGTACCCCTGTAAACCACATGTACCCTTACTAAAAACACAACCCCCACTACATAAAACATCTCATCCACTACCCCCACATATGAAAACACATTCATATTCTTTTAATAATATCACCCATGGAAATTCATATCACAAAATCATGTCCATAAATAAGTAATATCACATAACAGAGCAAGGAATGCTTCCAGATTTAGCAGGGCATCACTTATTCAATTCCACTTAATTTTTGTCGTGATCACATAAACCATATTACCATGGAAATCCATATATTGTAGCCAAATATACTTGGTTAACATATTCAAGGAATTTATTTTAAAAGAATTAGAATAACATAAATTAATAAACTTTAAATGTACTACCAAGGACCCCAAACAATAACTATTTTAGTAGGCATATAGCCAATACATTCATAATATCAATAAATTAAAAAGAGGAAAATATCACTTTTCCCATCCCTATATATTAATCTTAAATAGATTATTTTTACTTAATTAAGTTGGTATTATAAAAACTTCACAATAAAGACATTAATACACCAACCATGTTTGATACAAAATTAAGAATGAGACAAAGGGATGACTACATAGAAGAAGAAACTATAAGATATTTTCTAATGTGCCAATGAAGGGGGTGTGCATGCAGCATCAACCTACAAGGAAAACATAAAGCAATGATTATAGAACCAATGAGAGAATCCTTGGGGAATAAATGTTTAGGGGATGTATAGAATCTAGGGAAAAGGTATATGGACATGGGAGAATGGTTATCAGCTTCATAATAACCAGATCCTAAATTAAAAGAAGAAACTATTTTAAAAGCCATTAATGGAAGATCGTGACCAAAACCATGTGACTTGGCCATTTAAGAGCCTCCAAGGTGTTAGATATTTAGATACATATTTTATATCCCTTTAAACATCCTCAAAAACCCTAATATTTAGTGTTAATCTCAATTTATTTCAAATAAAATGTTAATGGGGGGAAACTGTAGAAAAATTGGAAATTGTAGAAAAATGGAATTATGAAAAACTTTTGGAAATGAATCACTGGTGGATGAACTACTATTGGATGACTCACCATTAGAAGAAATACCATTAGATGAATTACTATTTGAGGAGTCCCCATTGGATGATTCACCATTATATGTTTCACTGTTCAACGAGTCACTGTTGGATGATTCACTGTTGGATGAGTCCCACTTAGGAAACTCACTATCACGACTCACCATAAGAGACCTACCATCTATGACTTGTTGTCATGTCTACCCAATACTTGTAACCGGTGTATGAGATATTGGTGAATGAGTCACCATTGGATGACTCACTGTTGTTGACCTATCATCACGTACAACAGTCAGCGACTCACCGTTATGATGCACCGGTGCGAGTCAGCATTCTGACTCATCGGACTTGACTCACTGGTGAAACCAACTGTCACCACTTACCAGTGGATGACTAACAATTAGACGAGACACCACATGATTTTTGAAAAAATCTTGAAATGATCCACCATGACCTCATAGAACACCTTAAGCACAATATTTCACAAAGGAAAGGACTGGGGAGGTCCATTCCAATACAATCATAAATTATATAAAATGTTTAAAATTTGATATAAAATTTTTATCTAAAGGCTTTTTGATAAATTTCAAAAGGATTCTATACATGTTATTAAGACCGATTACTGGGAAATTTTATGCGCATCCCATGTTTTAAAATATTTTTCATAGGTATTTTATAAGTTTAAAGAGGGATGAATTCATTTAAAGAGTTATAGAAAAACAAGAAAATTAGTTATTTTATATTTTTTTTGTAAAATATACTATTATGTATGATATTTTACAATTTTTTTCTAATCCAAGACAGAAAATATCCTTAGTTATTTAAAAAAAATTTTATTTTTGAGTTTCTATTTTATAAAAGAATACACAGTTTTTTTACCCCAAATATGGAAGTGTGGCTTTGGGCTATTACAATGGTATCAGAAGCATGGTATGGAAATAATTAGTCATTAAGAATTATTATTTATAGAAAAATATTATAGATATAATTTACCTTTGAGCATAATTTTAATATAGTATTCTTAAGAATATAACGGTTCACCCATAATAGTTTTTTCTAGCTTTGATGATTGAAATTTATAAATTTCTGATGCTTAATGAATGAATTGTGATAGAACCATTAATTGGGGGGGGGATGTTACAATGCATGAATCTTATACATAATTTTATTTGAAAGATTTAAAATAGTTTTATGTTAAATTAAAACAATTTAAGATGATTTTTTAATGTATATAATTTTTAGGAGATAATATTCATTAACACAAATAAATATTTTATATATAGTAAATTAAAATAATAAATTAATAAATAAATAATTCAAATAAGCTGAAATATATTTTTACCGGATAGAAATGATAAAATTAATTATAAATTTTTTTTATAAAAAATAATTTTTCATTAATGAAATAAACTAAACTATATAATGTTTGATTTATAATTATAAATACAAAAATTGATTTTAACAAATAATTTCTCAATATAGCATTATAAAAATTTTATATAAATATAAAAATAATATTTTAAAATTATGTTTATTTTCAATATGACATATACCGATAATTTGTATGTAGATTATTTGAAATTAAAATTAATGAATAGAAAAAAATTATAAGAATAGTCAAATGAAATAAATTTTATTATAAATTTTATGAAAATTCATATTAAAGGGATATAAAATTCTGTAAAAGAATATATATATATATATGTGTGTGTGTGTGTGTCTATATATGAAGTTTCAAATTTAAATAAATGAAATGTATAAAATATATAAATAAAAAAAATAATATATTTTGAATGGAATACTATTATATATATACATATATTACTGAAATTGAGAATATATATATAAATTTGATATTATTAAGAATATCATAAAATATGAATATTTAACTTAATATATTATCAATATTATTTATTTTAAAACAATTGATGCTCAACAATATAATAGGAAATCAAGAAATGGTTTTTATTTTCGGAGGCTGAATGAGTTGATTTGAAATACCCAAAGGGAGTTAGACCATGGTAAGAGCTTTGATGTTGGAGAATAAATGAATGATAATTCTGGGATGTAATAGTGTTTAAAATTTGTTATGGGAGAAATTGACTGCTATAGGCAGATCAACATTCTATAGGAGATTCAAACATGAAAGGGTAAAATCCAAGTGTAATTTGTTCATTTTATTCCATATTATGTAAATTATGGTTTAAAGATATTAAAGAGTGTCAATTTTATTGTTTGGTCATCTAAATAATATTTCCTATATTTTTGTGGGATTATTAATTACTAGTTCATCATTTTTCAATTTTTTCTCCTTCATTTGACATCAATAATCTCTATTCATAATTTTCTTGGATTTTATTCACTATAATGTCCCGGTTTGACATATTGGTGAGTTTCAATTCATGTATTAAATTAAAAATAATTTCTTTTGGCTATAGTAGTGTTTTTTGTGGCCTTTATCATATTCTAATAAAGATTAATGATGAAGCTTGATCCAACGAAACAAAATCAAGTCCAGTAAAGAAAAAAATGTATATCAATCATAGTTAAATTAATGATTACCAAAGGATATCCTGCCATCATTTTTCATTACATGTATAAGATATTTGTTGTAATTTATATAATATATATTATCAACGGTTGTTTGTGCTTTCATTGAGAGTGAATGATATTTAATTATTCTATCTTGATTATTCAAATCAATATATGTCCTTTTATTTATTTTTACAATGATCACCCATATTTTCATTCATTACTATGATTCATTAGTCAAAATACCTATTTTGTAAACTATAATATATCTACATAAAATGTATCATTTCATTATAAAATAATAATAAGGATCATTCAAAATTATATTCAGATTCCCAACTAGGTACTATGGATTTTCGGAGTGTCACATTGAATTTATGTTAATATAGCGAAAATATATAGAATATATATATATATACATATATATGTATATATGCATAAATCTATATTTTATTTCATCAAAAGGATCATACTCCAAACCCTAAAAAATATATCTAATTTCTTTCAAATGTTCTGTAAGATAATTAATTTAACATTTGGCTGCCTTAGGTCTTTTTTAGGGAAAGAGATATTGATTTTTTTTTTCAAAAAACATAGTTATATTTAAATCATTGGTTCAAAACCACTATTTTCATGTGAAATTTTTAAAAATAAAATTTTATTTTTTTAAATTGAATTGATTATTTTACTCTATAATTTAATATAATACAAAACATTATTTATTAATTTTTTAATTTTAGATAACATTTTTTTAAAATTACATCGATTTATTAAACTTTATATTTTATAATTAAAATATCTATCATTTTATGAATAATATTTTATTTAATTTATATAAGTTCATTCATATTAGTGGATATGTACATCATCTATATTTAAAATTCATTTTTAATGCATTTTAATAGAATGTTTTATTTTAATTTCATTGAGCTTATTACTGTGAATTAAAAATGTATTTATTTATCTTGTAAATATTCATTTCCCTTATTGATTTTATGAAAATTTCTTTTTTTAATTCTTGGAAGATATAAAATTAATTTCTTCATTAAAAATAATTCATGTAGATTTTTATAGGTTTTTAATGGTTTATGAATGAGAAATGGATATCATCTAATAATGATTTCCAAAAATTTGATACATGGGAATTTAATGAGATGATGAGGAGTGATAAATGAATCCACAATCTAAATGGGATTCTTTCCAACAAGTTATACTACTTGTTACCATATAGTTTTCATAATATCTATCCAGTATTATTTTTATCTATAAATTATTGTTATTTTAACATTATTTTTAATGATAGATCCATGTGTTTTTAAAAGATTATTTTAAAATGGGTTTTTAAAAATTACATGTATTCTAAAATATTTTAAAATCATATCCACATAATATTCTCTAAAACCCTCTTTATATAATTTCGATAAAATTGTAAATTTTTCTAGGTGTTTTATATTTATAAAAAATGTTTCCTTTATGTATTTTAAAAGAAGTTAAAAATCCATTTGATAACAATTTTAAAACACCTTACATGGAAATATTATTCTCACCCTATGATTTTAAATATTTTTAATAGGTATTTTAGATGTTCTAAGAAGGAAATCATTATTTATGAAGTTTGCACAAGAGAATCCAATTAGTTATTTTGTAATTATTTTCTGTAACAGCTAATATTATTTACTGAGTTTTCCAAATTTTTCCAAAAAACTAAACCCAAAAAGATCCTAGTTTATTTAATATATGTGTTATTTTTAGTCATTATTTTATAAAAAATCATGTTTTTAAGACTAAATATAGATGTACGGGCTCAGGCTGTCAAAATTTAGTTGATCAATTATTTGTAATCTTTATATATGATATTTTCTATATACTCTATGGTAATGGTAGATCATAAAAATAAAATTATAATTTTTTTAATACAATTAAGTAATAAAAACTATACCCTAAATTTATAATGATTATTTTTTATAAACAATTTCATTCTTGATGTATTTGATCACTAGAAACGGTAAACAAGTAGATCCTTATATGATGAAAGTCACTGAACATTGGCCCAAAAGAAAAATTGGAATGAGATCCATGGTTTTTGTGGATTGGATAGATATTATAGATTCATTTTTAAAAATTTCTCAAATATTTTTTAATCTACTCACCATGTTTACATAGAAGGGATTCATGTTCCCTAAGATAGATTAATGTGATGATATCTTCAAAGATTTTAATAGAGAATCTGTATGTGAACCTATACTCATAGCACCATATAGCGGAGAAGTGTTTTTTGTGATGAATTAAAAATGGAACATTGATGAATTATAATATAGAAAGTACTAGTGAAATAATTTAACTCTCATTAAATATATGTACATTGGTATAATTACCAGACCCATGGATTTCAGTTTTTTGTGGTAATATTTTATTAATTATGATGATTAAATATAATTAAGGAATCATTTGTGACATATAGAGTGATTGTGAATCATTTAATTATATATTCGCTAAAAAGAGTTGAATATTCACCAGAGATGATGGTTTAAGATGAACAATGTTTTCTAATACTCAACAAAATACCACATTGGGAAAGAAAACAAGTTGATTGGTGGTTCGATTCAATAATAATTTTTTATTTTACCATCAATGATAATAAAAAAAGATCCAATATTTATATATTTTTGACATATGGACATTGAAATATTAAAGGATGGTAGGAAATATTTTCAATAATAAATTATTGATTAACCATCCATCCATGAAATTATTAAAAAATAATAGAAGGGAGATGTTAGGATATAAATGAATGTGAGAAATTTTCTCACTTCAAAAATTATTTTTATTTAATAATGAGTAACCAGGATAGATTATATATCACTGTTATACAATAATTGAAGGAGTTATTATCATAATCTCATAGCTCACCATTCAATAATCAACTTTAAAGTGTGATGATTCATAAATACCTTATTGTGAATTTTTTGGATAACATAATGTGAGATCATTCAGAGTATTATTCATAGAACATCTTATGGGAAACAATTAAGGGTGAGTAGAGGAATCTTAAGGTTATGTTACATCCATTACCCAAACAACAATTTAAACTAGAAAATATCACAAAATATTTTTTCAGGGTTCTCCACAATAAATATAAATGGAATAATACTATTTCTGTTGATGTTCTCCACTATAATAGGTCACAAAATTTTATTTATATAGACGAATATTTTTCTCTTAATCAGATTTTCGGAATTTACATTATCTAATTTTAAATTATTCATAAAGTATTACGCTCTATTATATTTACCCAGGATTATAGGTTTTCTATGCTGTTTTGTAGTAGTCTTTAGTAATATGGGGATAAAAAGTGGTGTTTCAATAATATCATGTAATACATCGATATAAGTTTAATATGGGAGAGCCATTTAACACTATGATGGCATGTTAAAACCAAGATCATAGTATTTCAAATGTGGTTAGGATTATATATCTTCCTCTTATGGAATTTATTTATAAAAACTGGATTCAACTAAGGGTTTATATGGATTATTATGATTCCCTCTATGAAAATAATTTAAAAATTTAAAAAATTTGGCTGATGTTGAGGAAGAAAATTTATTTAGAATTGGTCTAGCATATAAAATGAAATAAAGAGTTAGAAACATTAAATAATAGGTAATGGATGCATAGATTTTACAAAATATGTATAATGAAAATCATTAGTGAGATTTGTAATTTTATATTTATGAGATGTTACTCAAAATAATTTCTCAAAGGAAGAATGTGATGAGAATAGAAAACATGAGAAATATTTTCAATAAGTATATTTTCCCCTTCATGTTTCTTAACCGAGTAGGGATGGGGGCCTATCCATTAGAAATTCCACTACACCACTCCCATGTTCATGATGTGTTCCATATATCTATATTGATGATATACATTCCTGATTCTTCAAATATAATAAAATAAATTTTTATTCTACCAAATAATAATAATTTCTATGAATAAAAATAAAAATAGATCCTGGATTGTAAAGGAATAGTTATACAGAAAAATACTACTCATGTGTTTATTTTTATTTTTAGGAGTCATCTATTTGAGAAAGAAACATGGGAAGATGAGGATATGATGAAGCATAAGTATCGTTACTTTTTTCATAAGAGTGATGAAAAAACTATGAAAATATTCTTTTTCAGGGGTTATAATGTTACACTATATGATTTTATATGACTTATTTTGAAATAAGTTTTATGTAATCGATATCGGGTTATAATGAAAACCCTAAGTGTAAACTAATAGCTATATGTTATATCATTTAAAAAATATCCAATTATACTTTAGGGTATGAATAAGAATATAAAAATTATGAAATTAATATATAAAATACTTTTATAATTAAAATCTATCGACTATATACTAATAAATACAAATTAAATATTGAATAAAATTAGATCTTGATTATAATACATATTTTTAAAAATAAATATGTATTTTTAGATGTTATTAATTTTCTATAAAATGTTATATTAACCTATATAAAAAAGTAATTTTAATGAAATTTAATGGATGTTTATGAATAATAATTCATACCAAAGTTATCATATTGTTTTTAGTGAACATTAAATAACATGAAGGTAAAAAGTATTAATTTTTAAAAAACAAGTTTGTTATGTTCCAAATGTGTTTTTTAACTTAATCAATTAATTAAATCATTGACGATTAATGATTTTAATGATATTTTTAACAAAAATATTAAATATAACAATTTAAAATTTATATAATAGACTCTATATGGATTTTAATAAAAGTAAAGTGATTTCTATTCTTAAAAATACATTTTCAAAAAAGGGTTGTAGATGAATTTTTTTGGTTATTTTGAAATTAATTTCTAAAAATTAGTAGACTTAATTTCCATAAAATGAATTACATGTATTGAATTAGATTATCCATATTGGGTAATGAGGAAAATTAATTTTTTTAATATTAAATAGTATGAAAGTTAAAAAAAATTAACCATGACTAGGGTTAAGACATGTTTACTAGTGGCTTAACTAAAAGATAACAGAACAAATTTCCCATAAACATGTAAAAATACTATCAATTTAATATATTGAGAAATTATCTAATATTACATTTTATTTCATTTATATTTTGTAACAATTTATCTAAAAACACATTCTTTAAATGATTTATGTAATTCCACATGTGTCCCTCTCATCACATACAAAAATGAACCCCTTATCCATGTACACAATCTTTGAGCCTCTAGATTATCCAATGCAAACACCAAAACCATCTAATATTCCTTCCCATCATGAATTATGACCTTTTAATACCTTTATACGATCTTATATGGCATATGTTTTAGTCCAAAGTAGGTATCTTAATAGAGTAGAGGTTAAACGTACGACTGAAACAAGTTAGACCCAAGGTAATTATTTAATGGGACAATAACACTATTTACCTAGAATTTTTATTCATAAATTTAAAATGAAGTTATTATATGATATTTATTTCATAAATTTTACGTATTTTATTATTCTCTGATAATGTATATATGGATTACATTTTTCCCATTCATTTTCATCTATCTGTTTACTTGGAAGTCTAAAAGAATGTTTGTAAGGAAACTTGTCTTTGTTTTTTATTTTACTTGGAATACATTCATCATTGTGCATATTTTAAATAAATTTTTTGAGAGTATTTTTAAAAATTTAAAATGATTTTTTAATGTCATTTAATGAATGTTTTACTTTTAAAAAAATAATTAATGGGGACTCTCTTTTATTTTTATGAATAATGTATTTTTATCATAGGGGTGAATAGGATATTTTTTTTAACATATACTATATTTTCGGTTTTTCCTTCCTTCATTAATAATATTTTTTTAAGAATAAATTAAATATTTTCATGTTTCCTCGCATGAATGATGGTTTTCCAAACATTTAGGAAAGTATTAGATTTAATGTTTGTATTTTCAAAATGAAAATTATTTTCTCCTCTAGAAATATTAAGTGATATTTTAGTGATATTTTCTTCTATTATAGTACCCATTTATGACTCTTACTATTTACAACAGATATAATTGAATTATTCCATCCTTTTTGTTTAATACGATATATTTTCTTTATGACGATGAAATCATAATGAAACCCATAATCTTTTCCCAAGGTTAAGCTGTGAAGAAATGATAAATATTTTTATGATCTTGTAGTATAAATATGAATATATTTTGCTTATGTGATGGGTGGGTCCTTTATATTCCCTCAATTAATTGAGTAATGATTATTTTTTATGAGATAAAATGTTATATTAGAGATTATCCAAACCCCAAAAGAGGGTATATGGGGATTAATGTCAATTATGAAGAAGGTACACTGGTTGATAGACCAAGGCTAATATGTGTTGAATGTTTTAGTGTGTAGAATTGAAATAATATATCTAATATTATGGATATAGCACACATTGGTGTTTTTTCATATGAAGTGACTTTTTTTATTATACGAAAAAAATTCACACGATCTTTGAATTTTTTATGATTAATGTCATATAAACTACCAAAGCCTTATACAATTATTTGGATCTATGAATTTATGAAAATTATTTTTAATAGATAAAATTATATTTTATTTCCTTTTTGGCCTTTTTATTCCTATATATGATCATTGACTTAAATATCTTATGTTTACCCATGAGGAGAATCTGATCTAACCCTTCCTTATGTTTCCCTTCCCTATTTTATTTTGGAAAGTATTAAGTTTTTTATTACAAAGTACTTTTCTATATAAGATGAACATTGTGGGAGATGTTAAGGATTGTTCTTGAAATAATATTATATATATATATATCCATCAGTAGAACCAGACCATCACAGTTCTAGGATATGTATTTTGTGAGATATATTTAATATTCATAAAAAATGATGAGATATTAATTTATATATTATTTGGTTCACCATGAAACTACCACCAAGTTACAAATCAAGCCCCATTTTAGGTAATGATAATGGGAAAAAATTAATCTCCTATAATATCTAATAATATGGATATTTTGAAATCAAAGGCAATGACTATTGGATTTAAAAAAAATAGGGCAATATTAATAAATTTAAAATTTATTATGTAATATTTTAATCAAAATATATGAATAAAAATTTGAAATAATTTATTATAAAAATGGAAATCTACCTTAATTTGGATATATCACTACGATTCATGCAATATAAAAATAATCTTTTAAATGTATTGAATCTATAGTAATTATATAGGCTCTTGTGCATGATGCTGTTGTAGCAACTCGGGTTTTGGCCCTATCTGACTATGGAATATTTCTAGAAATAATTTCAGAGGTAGGTGCTAAGGAGGTATTCCATTCTGAGGCCCTGTGTGCTCAAAATTAATTTTGTAAAAAAATTATGTATTTTTATACTATGCACATGGTGGAAATGGGTTATCTTCAAAATGGTATCTTGTATTAGAAATACTAGCACACAATTGTGTATGTAGCATGCCATTTACCTTAAGTAGGGTATAACATTTGCAAACACATGCCTTCCATAGAAAAAGTGACTGAAAGTGATTTCTTAAATAAATGAATTTATTTATTTATGGGTGTCGGGTCGAATAACTCTTGAACATAGTCTCTGATTGATATTCTGAGTGCATGTAGATAGTTGCTGAATTAATTAATTAATCATAAATAATAAAAATCAATCACAATCCATTTTCTCGATCTGTCTATGCTAAATACAAGGTGGTATCCTCCCCCTATCTTTGTTCTTCATTGCTGAATGCCTGAATCAAGCAAACAAAGCACTGAAGAGCTCTGATTTTGACAAAAGAAGCTCCCAGATCATGTAGCAGACACTTTGGAGCACATATCTAGGCTCGAATGTCTATGGTTAACCCACAAGGTATGTGGATTGAGTTTTAATTCTATAATCCCTTTTATGCTACAATTTATTTCATTTTTTCATTATAACAGCGTATATCCGGTTTCGAGGGTCACACAGATGGTGTCAGATCTATTTTTGGAACCCTGAGGTGCTATCAGTGGTCTACGAGAACAATTTGACGACAAGGCCAGATTTTAGTAGTCTCCATGGAAGAATCTGGTGCGGGTGGTAGCGGTGTGGTAGCAATGTGGTGGTTTTAGGTCTAATGTGGAATATTCGAGCTTTAACACTATGGTTTCTGGCTCTAGTGTGATGGTTTTGGGTGAGACAGGCAGTGGTCCTGTCAGAATTTTCTGGGGGTTCTTCAATCCTCTGTAACATGCAAACCATAAAATTTATTTTTGAGGTGTTTTTGTTGATGTGTTCCTTATAACTATGTGGACCATTTGAGATTACTTTGGGGTTTTTATGAGTCAGGTTTATGTCCCGGGGCCATGAAATATTGAAAATAATAATAATATTTTATTATTATTAAACATTAACCCGCCGTAACATCTGCATGGAGTGTCCAATTGAAATGCCGTTAGTGGTGTTTTGATCTTGATAGTAATGAGGAATTTTCAAGATAGTTTTTGGGCATTGGGACTAAGATCAGGGTGTGGAACCTATAAGTCTGTTTTAAGGTGATTACTAAGAAAGGTGACTTTTTTTCTGGGGATTGTTTTGGATGAATGAGTAGACGATCTAATGTGTTTATCCCAGGGGATCAAAATGATGCAATCTTCATGATGAGTTTCATAATATAGGTGTGAGCCCTACTCAGATTTGTTCTAGTTAATAGTACCTTTTTAACCGGTTTTCCATTTCCGGCGAGTAAATATCTTATCCTATGTGATTTTCTTTGTAGAACATGATAGTGGCCTCAGTCGGGGCCAAGGATGTCTGTAATGTGGCGATGTTGTGGGGTTACGTGGGTTAGAAATGTTTGGACTTGTAGTAGTTGAGTGAACTCCCTTGGTTTAATCCTAGGAGGTTTCATGTGTCATTGCATCCCCAGTACAGGGTTGTGATCACCTCTAAATGATAAATTTCAGAAATAGTTGTGGAATCCCTCTAGTGAGTCCAGAGAAGGATCCTATAGCTTATCTTCTCAATATTAGGTTCTTGATATTGGTTTTACCACTTAACCATGGGCGATGATCCCCTATCTAGTAGGGAAAACCCATAAGATTTGAGTCATCATTTGGAATACAATCCCATATGTGATGGGTCTTATTAGTAGGGTTGTGTTATCGCTGGGTATATGATCTCTTATGCAACGTGTGGTTTTCCCTAGGCTTGTGGCATCATCGGTAATGTGATCCCCTACCCAGTGCGTGGTTTCGATAGGGCTTTTGGTATCTTCAGTTTGATCTTCTAGTTTGCAAGTTATACTAAAATAGGTTTCTGACATCATCATGACCACCATTACATGAGTGATGATCCTCTATCCAAGTGATGTGTTTTCTGGATTGTCAGGTCGGGTTGTGGTATCCCCCAACAGATCCCAGGAGTGATCCCATATTTATGAGATCTCAGAGTTACTAGAGTTGGTTCTTGTATCCCCTATTGAACCCTAAGTATGATCCCCTATATAAGGTTTTTGGGGTTTCCGATGTTTCAGCGTGATGTTCTTAGTGATGATGTCCGATGAAGGTGTTCTCTTGGATGAGCCATATGGGAAGATGGAGTGAGGCCTTATAGAGTGTATCTCTAAGATGAGTGTCATCTTAGATGAAATATCTCATTGAGTGTGTTTTCATAGTTTGTGTAAGCCTTAGATCGTTGAGTGGATTATGTCGCTGGTAAAGAGTTCAGAACCTCTTGAATCTAGGTGCTTGAAATGAGTATATATAAATGTTCATGGTATTTGTATGGTCATATACCAGAGTTGGGATATCATGTTAGGTTTTTCCAAGGATGGTCTTAATATAGAGTTTTTCTCTTATTTGGGTTCCCTTAGGTTGGGATGACCTGACTGTTGCCTTTCTGTTGCTCTCTTTTATTTTGGGGGTTTTGGGGTTCCTACTAAGTATTTCTATACTCACCCCTACATCGGGTTTTTCCACCCATGTTTTGTGTCTTTTGTAGACCATTGTCCTTTCAATGGAGTCCCAGGAGGACCCGGAGTAGGTAGAGCTTAGTGAGCCTGATCGACCGAGGTTTTTACTGGAGTTGTGTTGAGGATCCTTATAGTAGGTACTTTTAATAGTGATCCTCTCCTTCTGATAAATTTAGACATTTTTTCCATTTTATTTAGGTGGGACATGAATTTTATTTTTTTACCTTCCCTGTATTCTAGTTATGGGTTAGATATATGCATGAATTTCTATTCATTATATATATATATATATATCCACTGATTCATGGAGCTGTATGTCGGTTCATGTGTACATGTAACTTAGGCTAATTCCTACCATGTATGTGATAGCCTATTCAGTGCTAGTCTCCAATCATTGGACTATTATAGGTGGGATTGGGGATTTGCTGCTCGAGCCCTGTTTGGTCACGTGATGACAGAGTGGTATCCAAGGAGGTTCCACCTTTGAGATCTCTGAGTGTAGGTTGTCTAGTTGGGTGCTTGGTTTGGGACTCATATAGGCAGTGTTCGGATGTTTTTATTTCAGTTTTCTAGACAATTACTCTAGTGTTGGTGCGATGACCGACATATCCATTCACTAGGACTCTGATAACAAGCCTTTTGACTCGGTACATTAGTACACTGGTAATAGGGAATTAATGGTACATGTATCATATGGGACTTGGTTCTGAGTTTTACTTGTCCTTCTTGATTCATCTCCCCCGATATACTCTTTGATAAAGGTGCGTATTGATTTTATTTCATGATGCCTTCACCATGACATCCTATGAGGGTTACACAGTGGGATTGTGGTGATGCTCCACCTTGAATAGTGGATTTGGAATAGGGTACAGGTTCAGAGTGTAGACCTCCAGGTGGACTTCCCCTTGAGCTACCAACTATCGAGAAACTGGAGGTGCTGGCATTGCATTATAATTATTTTCCTAGGCTGAGTGCACTGCATGAGTTCTAGAGTTAGTGACCTCTAAGGTACCGAGGTGATTTAGACCCCTAGAAATATGATGACTGGATTGAAGCAGTCACTCGAGTTTTTCTCCTAGTGAGGAATCATTCAGATCAGATGGTAGTCCTAGTGGATAGCCTTCTGCATGGTTTGTATGGGAGATGGTGGAATCTGGTGATGCAATCCAATGGCGATGAAAAGATCATGTGGTTATATTTTGAGTGTCTCCTCAGGGAAGAGTTTTATCTAGTCACACTGAGGTCGGTGTGTATCAAAGAGATTCTGCAGATTTGGTAGGAATGAATGACCTTGTTGGAGTACATAGCATGGTTTATAGACATGTCGCGCAACTACCTAGATATGGTTAGTGAACCACTCTTTTTGGATCTGGCTTTAGAGTAGGGCCTACATAGATACATTCATACTAGTGTGGTTTCATTATGCATGTCTACCTATGCTAGAGTGAAAGAGCATGCCTTGGTGGTGGAGAACATTCTAGCTGAACAGATTCTACCTTTCAATGCTGGGAATACAGGATTTGAGACCTTAAATTCTGGTTCGGTAGCTGGTAGTCGATCGTAGGTTAAGGGGACCGGACATGATCTCCATTTCTGGAGGTGACCCCATATGGAGGATCTGAGGCTCAAGTCTTTTAGGGATATCAAGCCAGTTTTGGTCAGTTGTTGGAGAGGCGGTGTTACGCTTGCGATGCCCAGTACATATTTCTTGATATTTTCCAACCCATCGTGCATCATAGAGGGAGATGATTGACATGCCACCTTAGAAGATGTAGAATTTTGAATATGGAGGTCTTCATGGTGGCAGACGTGGTGATGATGCTGGTGTAGTAGTGGGAGGTGGCATGTGATATGAGCTTTAGCTGCCACCGGCCCCAGGTAGTTCACACTGGGCTTAGGGAGTTGGAGGACTGGCGCAAGGACACCTGCATCACTTATAAGTTGTTTTCCCTGAGTCTTTGTAGATGGATAAAGGTATGGTATTGTCCTCTCTACTTTCTATAGTATTTTTGATAGACACTCTAATGTGGTACAATTTCTTTTTTGTTACTTGCTCGATGTTTTTTTGGGTGCCGGTAAGACCCTGTGTTGGTTTTTGTGTTGTTCATTTTTCGTTGAATGCACGAGGAAGAGGGATCCATCCCCCATCGAGATGAATTTTTGTGAATGATTAAAATCATGCGGGAAATTCAGTGTCTCCCAAAGAGGATAGTATCGAGGTGTGGAGGATGAGTCCCTCTAACTTATGCGTTTCGGAAGGGCTGTGTGTTGTTTGTGATAAAGGACTTGGGTTCCCAACTATGTTTTTTAGTTGGCAGTAGGGTAGCCCCTGGTGGTTTTTTTTGTTGTTTTTTGGTGAACTTGCTGGGGTGGGAAACCTAGTCCAAAGTCCTGTTTCATTCCATTGTGCATATGGATTTGTAGGGATGAAAAGTCCTAAGGTGGCGCAGGTGTAGAGACTCGAGTTTTGGATCTGTCGGGCCATAGATTATTCCTACGAATAATTACAGAGCTAGGCATGAAAGCAGCATGTGATTCTGAGGCCCGGTGTGCCTAGTTTTAATTTATGAAAACCTAAAGTATTATTTATACTATACACATAGAGGAAATGGGTTATAATCTAAACGTTATCTGAAATCGAGAATCTAAGGGCCTAGTTGCATCGAGATTATGTCATTTACACATGGCATGGTATAACCACTATGAGCATAGGCCTATAGTAGAAAAAGTGATTGAGAGAATATTTATAAATAAATGAATTTATTTATTTATAGGTGTTAGATCGAATAACTCTTTAATGGAGTTTTGGATCGAAATTCTGAGTGCGCACTTGAGTTTAGAACACTGCGTTTACCCTATGGGAAACCAAAACCTCTCCACGCATAGAGGTTTGGTTGGGGGTGTAGATGGTTGTTACCTTATTAATTAATTCAATAAAAATAAAAATCAATCACCCCCCCCATTCATCTACATTTTTCACAAGGAGGAAGCCTCCTCCTTCATCCGTTCTTTGCCGAAGAATTCCATAATTGAGAAAACATAGCCCTGATGTGCTCTGATTCCAATGACTGACGTTCCCAGATTGTGTAACAGATGCTTTGGAGAGTGGATCTAGGCTCAAATGTAAAAATTTCACTCACGATGTCGGTGTATTGAGTTTTAATTCCTCAATCCCATTTAAGCTAATATTTAGTTCATTTTGTCATCATAATGGTGTAGATCAGGTCCCAAGAGTCATGTTGAAGGTCTCAAATCTATTTTTGGATCACTGGGGTCTTCTCTGTGGTCCATAAAATATTTTCGGTAGCAAGGCCAAATTTCGACGGTGTCGATGGTGTAATCCATTGAGGGAAGTGGTGGTGTGGTAGCAACACGGTGGTTTCCGGCTCTAGTATGGCAGATTCTGGCTTCGATGCAGCGCTTTTGAGCTTCGGTGTGGTTGTTCCCGGTGAGACAGGAAGTGGTCTTGCTTGAATTTTTCGGGGGTTCTTCAAACCTCCATAACATTAAAACCGCAATTCCAATTTATAAACCATTTGTAGCGACACATTACTTGTGTCGAGAAGGACCTTTTGAAATCATATTTGAATTTTTACGAGGCAGGTTTATGGTAATGTGCCATGAATCATTGAAAATAATAATAATATTTTATTATTATAAAACATCAACTTGTTGTGACATCTATAAGGGGTGTCCGATTGATGTGCCATCAGTGTAAGGTGATCATTTCTATATAGAATTCTATGCACTAGCACCGAGATTAGGGTGTGTGACCCATGAGGTGGGTTTGTGCTTTTATGGAGAAACATGACTCTATTTGGTGTCTACTTTGGACGAATGAGTAGACGGTCTTGTGTGCTTTTCCAAATGGATTGCAACGGTGTGATACACATGATATGTTTTGGAATCGAGGTGTGGCCCCACTCTGATTTGTTATGTTGAATAATACATTTTTCACTAGTTGTCCATTTCAGGCAAGTAAATTGCCTATACTGTGTGTTTTTTTACATTAAACGTAGTGGTGGCCTTAGTCTGGTCCTAGGAGGTGCGCGGTGTGGCGATATTGCAGGATGCTTGGGTTAGCAATGTTTGTACCAACAACGATTGAGTAAACACCATTAACTCAATTCTATAAGGGATCATGTGGCATTACCACCCCAGTATAGTTTTGTGATGTCTTCAATAAGATGAATTTCAGATACAGTTTTGGAATCACTGTGATTAGTCTAGATAATAATCCCCTAGCTTCACTTCCCTAGATCAGGTTCTTGGTATCGATGTGAATACTTATCCATGGGTAAAAATCCCCTATCTAGTAGGGAAACCCAATAGGGCTTGAGGAATTATCAATAATATGATCCCCTACACATTTTGCAGTATTAGTAGGGTTGTGGTATCATTGGGTATATGATCCCCTACTCAGTGGGTAGTTTTCCATAAGGTTGCGGTATCATCGGTAATATGATCCACTACTCATTGTGTGGTTTCAGTAGGGTTTGTGGTATCATTGGTTTGATCCACTACTTCAAAATTTATACCATATGGGGTTTCCAGTATCATCATGACCACCTTTTAATGGGAAACAACCCTTTATCTGAGTGATGTGTTCTGTGGACCATTAGATCGGGTTGTGGTATCCCCCAGTGGATCCTGGGATTGATCCATTATCTGTGAGATCATGGAGTTATTGGAGTGGGTTCATGTATACCCTAGAGGACCCTAGGAGTGATACACTTACTGATGAGTTTTGTTTTTCAGCTGTTGTATTGTGGAGTTCATAGTGATGATGTCCGATGAGTGTGTTCTCTCAGATGATCTTCTTGGGATAGTGGATTGAGGACTGATAGAGTATATCCCTTGGACGAGTGTAATCTGGGATGATAGAGCTCATGGAGTGTGTTTTCATTGCTTCTGTAAGCCTTCGATCTCTGAGTAGAACCAGTCGCTGTTAATGAGGTCAGAACCTCATGTGGCATGGTGCCTGAAATGAGTATATTATAATGTTCATGGTGTATGTATGGGAATATAACTGAGTTGGGCTAACTAGTCATGTTTTGCTGAGGATGGTATCGATATGGATTTTCTCTCTCATTTGGGTTCCCTCTAACTGAGATGAGGTAACTATTTCCATTCAGTTGATCTCTTTTATTTTGGGATTTTTGGCATTCCTAATGAGTATTTTTATACACAACCTAACACAGGCTTTGCACGCACATGTATTGGGTCTTGGTCAGACCACATTCTATTCAATAGAGTCCTAGTAGGGCCCAGAGCAGGTGGAGCTTAGTGAGCTTGACCGACTGGGGTGTTTACCAGATATGTGTCAAGAAGCTTTTTGGCGGGTTTTATTGAAAATGATCCCCTCCTTCTTAGAATTTTGGAAACTTTTTCAGTTCTATTTTTGTGGACCATTTATTTTCCCTTTTGTAATTTATCTTTACTCTAGTTGTGGGTTAGATATATGCATGAATTTATTCGTAGTTTTTAAATATATCTCTACACTATTGCATGGAGGTGTATGTGGTTACAAAAATACATTTACCAAAGGGTAATGCTTCCCAGGTATGTGATAACATACTGGGCGCTAGTCGCCTGTCCCTGGCCTATTGGAGGCGGCCTTGGGGTGTCGCGGCTCGATCCCCGTTGAGTCGGGTCGTGGAAACAATGCTTTGAAAGGAAATTATAAATGCTGAAAACCCTAGTTGATATTTTTCATATTGGACAGGATAGTGAGGAGTATGCCTCTCTATAAATTGAACATGTGGTTAAAGAAATGGATGTAAAAGTTTTAGTTTTATCATCCACGTCTAGTGAGATCATGATGAATTATTTAGAAATGTATTAATTGGGAATCGTGTCTCAACTTCTTGATCTTTTTCAAGAGAAGGTGTGATAACAGAGATAAAAGATATAGAATACTCTATTCATGTGTATGTTTGGGGAGTAGAGTCTAGTTGGGCCTCATGTAGTTAAGAATATTTGTGACATTGTTCTCTAGGAAATAATCGAATTTAAAATCCTCAATTACATTCACACCAAATTCACTCTATCCTCACTACCAAGATCTTTTCCAAACTCATTTTGAACAACAATATAAGATATTTTGAGAATAATTATTAAAAAATTCGTACTATTATTATAAAAATCGATAATGACATGGTGAATTAAAAACCAATGGTATTTATATTGAATAATAATAGGAATAACTGTGAAGAGGGATCAATGAAATATTTAATGTCTAAGGATAATAAAAATCATCCTTTAATGAAGAATATGTAGAATATCTAATGAAAAACAATTTAAAAAAATATTGTATTTTTTCTTGTTGAAATCCAGACCACTAGAAGAAGAACTACACCTAGATAAAGAAGTAAGGGGAAGCTCATGGGGCATTTTTTATCAATATTAATCCTTCTATATACACATATTTTGAATTAGATATACCTTGTGGTGAAAAGATATATGTCCATATAAGGTAAATTAGTAGATTAAATTATATTGTCAAAGGATATGTTGATTCTAGAAATTCCAATGAATGGTGAGTTGATACTTTGGCTATAGGATATTGTAACCATCACTTTAGCACATGGATTATTTTGGTTTTTGAATATGGTTTTTATAAACTAATTGCTACCCAAAAAATGATATTTCCTATCCTTCCTCAATAAATATTTTTTATATGTTTTGAAATAAAAGATGATTTTTTAAAAAGACAAAATTTATTATTGTATACACATTAAAATAATGGTCTTAATGTATTTAATTATAAAAATAATGTATTATAAATTGTTTACAAATAATGATCTCATGACTAATTTCTTAACAGGATATGGAATCACAATATTTATCATTTAATTAATAAGTATGTGGAAAATATTTATCAATATGGGAATATAGAATCTTGAGATAAAACCCCATAATAGATTTCATTCTTGTTTACACGTTAAAAGGTCCAAACAATCATTTGGTGGATTGGATAAAAAAACATTAGAGTTACTTGAATTTGTACACACTAATCTGTGAAGAGATTTTCTAGTAGAAGCTAGAGTTGAGAATTTTCTTTTCATAACATTTAATAATAAAATGAATATATATGGTTATATCTACATAATGATGTATATGTCTAAAACCTTTGAAATGTTAAAATAGTGAATGAACAAAGTAAAGAATTAGCTAATTGAGATGATGCTGAATATTTGATCTGATTAGAGTTATAAACTTCCAAAACCTGATTTTATCAACTTTTTGTGAGAGTTTGGGATTCCCTCCCAACTCACACTACATTACACTCTACAATGAAATTGATCTACTGAAAGGAGGAATAATTCATTTACTGACATTGAAATTTTAATGATGATTTATTAATATAATCCATTTTATATTCAGTGAAATACATTATATTCAATCATAAACCAAATTAAAGTAGTGAAAATAATATTTAAAATTGAATAACATAAAAGGTAATTCATGGGAGAAAATCTTTTCTATCATACTTATATGTATAGGGATGTTAGGTGTTTGTTAATTCCACTCATGTAAAAATATAAGAATCGCTAGGGATTATTTTAATATATGTTGTATTTTTTATTGAAACAAATATTAGTATCTATATAACCCCTAAAAAGAATGTTAAATTTTGTAATACATGACATCTCTCTTGAGTGGGATAACATTCTAAAAAATAAAATGGGAGAAAGATAGACATCAATGATGTTGATACACTTGATACTAAATTATAGGTATAAGCACATATTTCATAGGTCTCCATAGAATATCCATAGAATTGAAACTTTTTACACCCTTTAGACACTTGATACACTTGATACTAAATTATAGGTATAAGCACATATTTCCTGAAATAAATGTAAATCATAGTGGAAAAAGAAATATTATAAAAGTTGAATGATATGGATTTCTTATCATTTTGGATGGGGTCCCAAAATTGGATGAAAATGAAGACCCACTTTCTGAAAATGATGCATTATACGTATTAGAATATGCATGATTAAAATAAATTATTAATTATATAATATTTTCTAGGTTTCATAACCATTTTTTGGTTATGGTGAATCCTATAGTTAATTTAAATATCATAGGGTGAAAATGATTATTTAAGAGAAAGCTAAATACAGACGGTAATGTGAGTACCTATACAGAATGTTTAGTGTCTAAAGGGTGTAAAAAGTATCAATTCCATGGATATGATGAAAACATTTCTCTATGATACACTTTATGTTTTTTTTATAATTTTAATTATTATAATTTCATTCAATATTTATTAGATTTGTCAGATAGATTTTAAAACGGCCTTCCTTAATAGGAACCACCTACAGGATGACTATATCACTCAACAAAAAGGATTTATGGATATATATAATTCAAAAATAGTTTGAAACAATCATAGTTAGATTTATTTATTAGTGAAATTTTATAGATTCTTGAACATTATATTCCAACATTGAATCCGAACACCTAAATTCAATTCTAAAAACAAAATCACTAAATTTATTGATTTAATAACAATAAAGAGGACCTAATTTTAGCCATTCAAAACATATAACATATAATGTAAATATTGGATCACTTACATTCCTATGATAATTTTAGGTATAGAGTTCTTGATAATTAGGTTATAAATCTTATTTAGAAGTACTTTGATTTATATATAAACCACCTCATCTTAGTGTCAATTTTATAAATATATAATAATTTTAGAATGAGGAAGTTGATATTTTCTAAAAAAGTTTCATACATTTCAAAATGAATTCATCAGTATTATTAGTCAACTTTAACTATATGATGTATATTTTAAAATGCGGTATGAGAAGAAATATCTCAGTAAGTGGCATATATAAAGAATAAATGAAACACATTAGTCCATTTCAAAACCATTAAATCAAATAATAGTATTCTTCGTTAACATAATATAATTTTGGTTGAAATAATAATTTAATTACACATCAAAATCATTTGACTACATAATGTTTTTCATAAGAGGATTTATATGAAAAAATTAAGGTAAAATAAAAATCATGAGTTCCTAAAATAAAATATGAGATATAATAAAAATAAATTCTATTAAAACAAGGCTCTTAACCATGAAGGGAAAAAGTATAGGTTAAAACAAAATAAAAGTATCTTTAATTATAAAAAGAAATTTTTTTATTGAAAAATAAATTTATATAATAGAAAATTAATTTAGTGTATATTAAACCCCTATATTTTAAAATATATTTCTATTTTAGTAACTTTTATTTCATGATCGCTTGAATCACACAAAACACCGAGTTTTGAGAAACCACAATACAATATTAATATCAATATATAAATAAAACTATTATAACCAATCTATTATATTTTTTTTGTATTAATATTAATAAAATAATGTTAATATTTTTTATTATGGTTTAATATGATAAAATATATTGATATATAAATAATTTTTTTTAGTAATGTATTCATACTCATTAAAAATATATTTTCCCCTAAAAAATATTATTTTTTCTTGGTAAATAATAATAAGATTAATTTTTTTATAATTAGAAAATTTATATAAAAAATAATTTTTTGCAAATAAATAATGTAAAAACATTCTTAGATATAATTTTTGTGAATTTTCAAAAAAATATTAATTTTTTGATAAATACTGGAAATAATAATTTTTGTTAAAACATATTTTTTATTTAATAAAATTTCAATTTATATTATGATTTATTAAAATTTAAAAAGGAAAATGAGTTCAATTATTATATTAATAATCAAATTTTTGTTATTTTTATCAAAAAAATTTCAATTTTAATTCAAATTCATTTTAATAATATGGTATCTTTTTCTTGGGAAAATGAACCTTTAATCGCGTCTACAAGTTTTATTTTAAAATATTTTAACCCAATTCTACGAATTCAATTTGTTAAAATGGATTCAATATTTTGAGTTAGAATAATTACATTTTTTAATAAGAACAAACTTATTTTTTTGTTTATAATGACTAGTAAACAAACAAAAATTATTGATCGTAGTAATTGTTAAACTGTGTTTATCTAGGGTTAAACAAAAAAATGGTAACTTTTATAAAGAAATATTCCAGAATTCAATATTACATCCATATATAAACCTTATACTATACAATATTATAATATAAGGATATTTGGATTAATTTTTCTATGGAATTGACTTATCATTTTCATTTGGAAAGTTTCAGATTAATTTCAAAATGGGTTCCATTTCCCACATATAAAAGGACACCTCATATCCTATAATTTTAACACTAATTTATCATATTGTTTTAGTCATTCCAAGATTAATTTAATATTTTACACCCCTTCCTACTTCATAGAGGCCTTGGTTTTATTAGAAAACCCACTTCATAAGGTTTTAGGTACAAACCAAAGGTTTCTTTATGAAGAAGATGTATAACTTCAAACTATGTGTTTCCATTTTATTTATTCATCAACCTCCATAAAATCTTATTTAATATTTAAAATATGATTAATTGTAATTATTTAATAAATAAATATGTTATTAAGTAGTTATAATGACCTATATTCATATCTTATTACATCAAATGTGAAATAATACTTTTTATCATGTGTAAAAAGGACTACTACCTCATGAATGGATTTAATTTGATTCCCTTCAATACCTATAATAGATAAATATGATGATAAATTTAAAATATATATATGATATATATGGAATAATTATACCTATATAATTAAAATATTACAGGCACATTCTTACATTCAAATCCATTAAAAAATAATAATGTCGATCGTGTGTATGTGTGGGATACCCCCTGCATGAAGCGATGTGATATACTTTCCAATTTATTCTTACATTATTTTAATTATAATTTATTTAATAAACATAAATTATATATATGATTATAATATTATTATTAGTGGTAAATTATTTTATAGCATTATTTATTTCCGTTTTTTGAGAAAATGGAAATAACGTTCATGCATATATAGTACCAACTATTTCCATGAATGGTGTCATACATTTATCATAATATATATATTATGGATTACTATAAATATTTAATAAATTAATTTATATGATATTTATATAATGAATAAAATTATGGAGATTATTTAAACATATTCAATGTATAAGGACCAAAACATCCAAAGAAAAACATACATAAAAAACATTTTTCACCATGAATTGTAATTTTGTTAAAGAATTGATAATTAAAGCATGAATAAATGTTATAAGTAAATAATATTTGTTATGATATATATGACTATTCTTATTAAATATATTATAAATAATCTAATATTTATTCTATATGATATTTCAATATGTATGAAGAAGTTCAATACTTTTATTAAGGTATTTTTATCTCATAGTTATTTGTATGTGGAACATGCCATATTCACCATTTGTTTTTTATGTGTTTTTTATAATTAAAATATACTTTTATTATTATTTTTATTATGAAATGAATGGGTATAAACATATCCATTTATGTTTATTTTGTTCATGTGTTCTTATAATTCAAATGTTACTAATGTAGAAAGGGTTTTACGTTATAATCTCATTATCTATCAGGATTATTAATTACAAAGATGAAAATGATTAAATTTTATAATAACTATCTAGATAATTCAATTAATTTTATTATCCCTTATTAATTTCTATAAAATAAGCATTTTCCATTCATTTCCTTCCCTTTATATAATCAATATAATGAAATAATGTTTCTTCAAAAAATTTACATTATCTCTCTCTTCGGTAGAATATAATTTCTCTTCCACATCCATGTTTTATAATAAATGTTTTAAAGAATAATTTTAGTATTATTCATTTCATTTTTATAGTCAGTTTTTTCATAATTTTAATATTGAAAAAAATAATTAAATGTAATATATTTTTATTTTCATAAATGTGAAATGTTAAAACAAAAATGGGATTGGAATTATTATTTTAACATGGATGACATAAACATTGTTTCATACTCTACTGAACAGTCAATGGATTAAAGATTCATTTACATGATTCTGAGATAATTTCAAATAAAAATGATTTATCTAAATTTTTTTATTTTTTTATTTGAAGGAAATGATTTCAAAATGTGAAGGATATTTTCATCAAGAATTGTTTAATGATATGATTAAAACATTTTTATTCATCAATGATAAAAAAAAATTGGTTTTACTGGTGACATATTCCAATATAACCATCCTTATTCATTCCATGGTTGTTTTATGATTATAATTATGATATTTTAATGAAAAAAAATAATTTAAAATTTGTTATACTATAATGGGTTGGTGAAATGTTTCTGAAACATGGATTCTTTTCGTATGTTATGATTTGATGATATGATGAGTGATTAGTTATTGTGTTGAAAAAATATATGGTTTTGATTGTGTGATGGGTTGGACTATAATTATATATCCTTTCAAATAATAGGGTAAATATGGAACATTATTGAGAAAATATGTTATGTGTTCATCAGATTTCATATACAAAATTTCATGGGTGGACCTGATTTAAATATCCATAAGATTAAGCATGAGACTAATTTTTTGTCCTGATATTTATATATAGACCATTCATTATTTTCCATAAGGTTATGGATGGACATGAATGTAATGTTGATATTTTTATATGAGTTTCATATACCACACCCTTAGTATGACGAGTGTACCTGATTCTATTTATACATGTTCAAAATGATAGAAGCATAATTTTTTGAGACAAATATTTATCTTATACCATTTTTATGTTATCATGTCTATTTTTATTTGGCTAATTTATCATTCTAGTCTTATAGACTAGAAATATTTATTTCCTGACTAAAATTCATGATATATGATATAAAAGGTACGGTTTTTAAATGTTATGGTAACATCATTAGGCATGCATTATAATGTTATTATTATGTGGGAATGGTTATATCCATTTTTGCCCCAAATGAGTGTCTCATATCCCCCTCTATTATGATTCCATTCTCCATGTAATGATGAAATACATTATTTATTATGTGACTAATTAGGGTTTTGTTTATGTATATCATATTTTGAAATTACATAGTTCCCTTATGAACAATTTATTTATGTGTCCGTGTTTCTAATGTCACTAGACCTACACAATTATGGAATGGTAATTTATGTTATTTGAATAATATTTATCTATTTTTATGTGATATCTATTTATGAAGGGTTTGGGTTTATTTAGATTATATTAGAAAAATCATTAGTTAATATTTTGAAACAAGAACGAGAAAACATTAGTGAGAATACTAGGGTTAAGATATAGTATTAGAAAATATCATGTAACCTTTTTAAAAGATAGAGATAGTGGTTTCCATGAAATTATGTCCCTATCTTGATATATCAAGAATTTATGTCCCTATAATAATGATAAAATTGGGTAATGACTATGAAAAGGTTTTATATTTTTTTGACTTGACCATCACTTGGTTCATAACAATGGTCCTTACTAGACTTCTGGTTTGAGACTCACAGGGGTTATGTTTTAGAAATTTATGAAATATTTATGAAATATTATGAAGGATTTGAATAAGTGATTTCCATTAATTACATAGGTTAAACTTATGTTGTAATTAATTAAAATTAATGTGTCATGTTATAGACATTCTATGAATCATTTTTCATGATTATGTTGTTTCCCACTATGATTATCATTTCTCACATTATTATGTTTCGTTTTAACCAATGGATAGAACCATACAGAAACATGTCAACATTTAATAATATGTATAATGAAGAAAATGACAATCCAATTGTAATTATGACCAAAGTGGATTATATTTTGACTATTCATAATCATTTATCAAGATATATGATCAACAAATCTCACCTTAACAAACTCTTGGTCTCGCTAAGGGGGAGAAATATATAATTCACTAAGAGATTGATTGTTGGATAATATTGAAGAAAGGGGATTAAAATTATTATATGATTATAATATATGATGTATCACACAAAAAAGTTCATATATAAATGATAATATGTTTTAATGATGGGAAATAAGTGTATAGAGTGTGTAATTTTTGTGGAAAAATAAATAGTTCATTTGAGTAAAATTTTGATCTGCCTAAGGTACAATTTATAATTAATTTTATTACGTGTAGGGAATATTGAATTTATATAATAAAATGACCCAATAAAAGGGCTAACTCCTATTATAATAGAGGAAATATTCATTGTAAATCATTTATGTTTAAGTGAATAAGTATTTATGTGTTGGGATTGAGGAATTATATTGTTGAAGTGTTTTTACCTCAGGTGTTTTGTTTAAATTAATATAGTAACACCTAAGAATTATTTTATTTTTGGAAGCGTACATGTCTTTAAATAAGATTAACTTATGTGTTGTGTATACAATCATGGTATCATAACTTTAATGATGACCATATTTTAAATTTATTGAACACTACTTTTGATATTTTATGTGATGTGATTTTAAGGTGAATAAAATTAATTTTGTGAGATCTTTTTTTGGGATAAGTTATATATTTATTTTAGGTTTAACATGAATGGATTTTTATGAATAATTCCATTATCCTAAGATTAAAGGTATTAATAACTATCTAGGGTTATATGATTATTGAAAATTATTATTATTTTAACGTATGTTCATCATATTTCATGGGATTTTATATTAATTGTATTAATATAGTTTCAGTAAAAAGGAAAAGTTGTCACATTTGTTATATTCATAGGTCATGAACCCACAATTAAAGGATAATATGGGTAAAATTCCAAGAACTATCCACCTTAATTTCTAAGAAAGTATGAAATTTTATATAAATTTTGTCACGTATAAATTTTATTTTTTGAGTTATGTATTTTTTCATAAAAATACATATGTGATTGAAATGTGATTAGGTGATAAATGTTATTTTAGAATAATTTCATAGTTTAGATTATCTTATATGATTAAGGAAAACATAATATTATTGGATTTTATTTTAGGAATAATGGTATAATTATAAATTGGATGAACATATGATATTAATGTATATTTATGGTGATTTATTCTAATTTTAGGAAAATATTAGTATACCTTTGAGGTTATATGTTTAGGGAATATATATTTTTAGTATATGACATTTAGAGTGGTTGAGGTTATTAAGAGATATATTTTAAATTTTTCATGGTATAATAGTAGATTAAATGAATCAAATCATTGGGTTTTAATCTTAATTTGGTACATTTAAATGAAATTTAAACATATTTATTTATTGAATGATCTAAGTTGAACATTGGATATTGTTACTAAGACATTATTAATTAATGTTGTATTTCATCATATCACTATTTATTAATTTTTTGATTTATATTATGATAATCATTTGGTATTGGTTAATGTATTAAGATATAAAGAAGTTATTGATATACTTTTTTTCTAATTAATTGATCAAATATAAAATATGATTGGTTATTCATGCGTAAAAAACATATCATTTATATTATATTCGTATATTAGGAAATGAATATTAAAGGATCATATCATAAACATGGGATGAAATTGTTCTTATTAAATTAAAAACAATGTAAATATATTTTATGGTGTTCTACTTCCTATTTTATATGAATAAATTATCATTAGAAAAAGATATTTATATGAAAATATTATCCTATTACACTTATTTTTTATAAATCAAATTTTTTACAAAAAAATTTATTTTATAGTTTTGTGGTCATTATACTTATCATGGTCAGTGATAGAGATAAGATTTAAAAAAAATTAATGTCTATATAAATTATTTAAACCTCACAAATTTATCAATTTGATCTTATGTGTAACAATTTTGGATTTAGAGTGTGTTTTGGGATAAAAAGTTTAAATTGCATAATTCTTGATTTTTAACAGATTTTTATCACAGGGATATTTTGGTCATTTATTATAAAATAAATTTCAAAATTTTTTGATTCTAATTTTTTTAGAATAGATATTTTATTTTCATCATCTTTTTCTTCAGGACCAAGAAAAGATTCATGCATCTTGATTCCCAATAAAATAAATGAAGTTGACAATTTTTCCGGGAGGACTGCATGGACTCCACCATTGTAATGGAAGAAACTTTCGGTCTCAACACCTCTAAATGATGATATTTCACCTATATATGATAGAGGACTCCCAAAATCGTCTCCACAATGAATTTCAATCCTTTTGTAATCCTTTATGATGGCCGTTAAGTGATAGAATTTTGAAGGAAACTCTCAGGAAGCTTCATTTAGAGAAAGGTATGTTCAATATAAAAATCATAACTCCTTTAATACGCGTCCGATTAACCTGTACTTTGGAGGGTGGACGGAAAACTCATTTAAGAACAATATTTATGAAGATTTCCATGCGTGAATTGGCAAATTCATGTGTCTAACACTCGACAACGTTCTGATGATGAAATCTGCCTATAAAAGGAGAGGGGCTCCTACCTCTCAAAATATTCTATTTCTCACCACACCATCTGTCACAAAAGGGAGTTGGCTTGAGAGGGCAAAGGGAAAGGTGGAGATTTTGATCCTTAAGATGATTACATCCTTTTAAGATTCAATAGAGAAGATGAAGGCTTCTCAAGTGATGGAAGGCTAAGCGGCAAGTGGTTGCAGACGGCGACACCCGACAGACACTCTCTTCCGAGTTTGGATTTTAATGTGTAATCTCTTATTGAATTTCTCTTGAACCTATATTTTCGACTGAATCTAAATATATTTTCAATAAATTTTTTTTGACCATTGTTCCATCTATAAAGTAGAATAATTGACTTCGCTATTTAAAATTCTTTGGTGAGGTTTTGTCATTGAGCATACCAAATTCAATTAGGTTCAATTACTTGGAGGTATTTAAGTAATTGAATCACTTCTATAGGTAGGAAAAAATCATATTGAAGTCTTAAATATGGGTTCTATTCAATTTTGAGTGTAAAATTGGGGGTCCTTGGGTGTACATTTAGGAATTTATAATAAGAGATATTTTTTATATACAAGGAAGAGGGGAGTGTCCGAGAGGGTGATGCTTGTCTGCGATTGCTATTTTTATTCTTGATTTCAATCCCACTTTATCTTTCCTATAAAATTATTTTATTTTAGAATTTAATTAAAATTTTATTTTCAAATTGTTAATCAAACCACCATTTTCATTTCATTAAAAACAAATAAAATAACAAAAGTGACAGTTTTACAACTCGAACTGCAAGCTCCTCGAGAGACAACCATGTGGTCACCACTATGCAACATTAAAAGGGAAAATATTGATTGAGGGTTTTACAAAAAAACTCTCACATCAACTAGCGCCGTTTCTGGTGATTTTTCTAGAGTTGATTTTATTTTAGTTATATATATATATATATTTTTATTTTCTCTTGCATGACCTGAACTTGTTACATATTGATTCAGAAATTGATAGAACTTTTCACACTAGGGTTAAAGGTAATAATCCACATGTTTCAAGTTTTGAATCTTCCACCAATACACCTAGGAGGGACTTAGTTGAAACTGAAATCCAAAAGGCTGAAAATAGAACTTTGAAATCGCTGGCTTCGACCTATGATGAAAATCATGAGAATCCTGTTGAGTACCACGATGCCCCTGCTGGATTTGAAATCAAGTCTGGTTTCATCCACCATCTTCCCAAATTCAATGGTTTGCCTGGTTAAGACGCACACAAACACATCCAAGAATTTAGTTACCAATGTATCAACATGAAACCTCATGGAGTTGATGCTGATCAAATGAAGCTTAGGTCATTTCCTTTATCTCTAGATGAAGTTTCTAAAGAATGGTTTTTCTATTCTCACTCAACCTTGATTATAAATTGGAAATAATTAAAAAAGATTTTCCTTGAAAAAACTTTCCCTCTGTCTAGAACTGCCTCCATTTGAAAGGAAATTTGTGGAATTAGGCAGACACAACGAGAAACGCTTCACGAATACTGGGAAAGGTTCAAAAGTCTTTGTTTTAGTTTCCCCCATCATCAAATCAATGACCAGCTTCTCATTCAAAACTTTTATGAAGGATTGTGTCTCACTGATAGAAGTATGATCGATGCTGCTGCAGGAGGAGCTTTAGTTGATAAGACACCAGCTGCTGCTAGGATTTTAATTGAAAACATGGCCCAGAATTCCCAACAATTTGTAACCAGAGGCCTTCTTCGTGCAAAAGCTGCACAAGAATTCCCTACTACTAGTCCCGAAAACAACACAATTTCAAGTCAACTATCTGATCTTACCACCATGGTAATGTTAATAATGTTGTCTAACACTCAACCAACCCAACCCAAACCTGAAGTGACATTCCAAGTACATGTCCACTATGGGATTTGTTCTTTGAATGAACATTTTAGTGACCAATGCTCGCAAATGCAAGAGCCTCCTGAGAACTGCAATGCAGTTTTTCCTGGAAGACCATTTCAACCAAACCAGACAAGACCATTTCAAAACAACCAAAATTTCAATCAAGGATTGAACAACAAATCAAATGAAATATTTTATAAACCTGAACAACCAAGAGGATTCTTCCAAGGACAATAAAGTAATTCTCAACCAAGATATTTCAATGAGCAAGCCAATGCTCATTCTGGAAGCAATTTTCACCCTACCCCTCCCACTAAAAACTCTGATAGGAACCTTGAAGAATCAATGAGGAAACAACAAGAGGAAATGAGGGAACGAAAATAATACACAAAACAACAAGATAATAAAATTAATACCTTGATAACTCAAATGGGTCAACTTGCCTCTGGTATTAATTGCATAACAAATCAAATGAGTGGTGGTTTACACTCACAGCCACAAGTAAATTAGAGGAATAATAGGAAGGAAAATGTGAGTAAAATTGAACTTAGGAGTGGAACAAAATTGGAAAATCCTCAGATTGAGAACATCAAGCCTTCTGCTGATACTATTGATGAAAATACTACCCTTGATAAAAATGATGAAAAATATGAAGTTGATAGAAACTCAAAGTCAAGAGAAGAAATCTTGTTTGAAAGAACAATGAATGATTGGAAGAGAATGTCTGGTCCTTATGTTCCTCCAAAATATACTCAGAATACCCCATAAACATTCAAACCTCCACTGCCTTATCCAAGGTTTGAACCACCACCAAAGTCAAGTGCTGAAAAATAATTGGATAAGGAGGTTTTGGAAACATTCAAGAAAGTACAAGTCAATATTCCATTACTTGATGCTCTGAAATAAATTCCGAGGTATGCTAAGTTTCTGAAAGACATGTGTATCAACAAGAGAAAGTTCAAAGGGGGTGAAAAAATAAACTTAGGATGGAATGTCTCATCGATTATTCAACATGCCCTTCTTGTCAAGTGTAAAGACCCTGGGACATTTACCATTCCCTATACCATTGGGAAATGTGAATTCAAAGATGTGATGCTTGATCTAGTGGCCTCCACCAATGTCATGCCACATTCTATCTTCTCATATCTTCAGGTTAGAGACTTGAAACCCTCCGGAATTATCAATCAACTTGGAAACTGTTGTACCACCAAACCTGCTGGAGTTATAGAGGATGTTCTCGTTCAAGTGAGATACATGATTTTTCCTATTGACTTCTTTGTTTTGGATATGGTAGATGATAGGTTCAGCACACATGCTCCGCTCATCCTAGAGAGGCCATTTCTAAAAACGGAAAACGTGATCATCAATGTTCACAAGGGAACACTTTCACTAGAATTTGGACTAGATGTTGTTCATTTCAACATTTTTCATTCAATGAAACTCCCAGTTGAGGATCATTCAACTCCCCATGTTAACATGATTGATTGGTTTTCATCTGGCATGTTACCTGATTATTTCTGTGATGAAATATCAACTGATCTGGAAAAATAGGGATATTTGTATGATAGCGAATCAGATAAAAATGATCATGAAATTGGAGACTATGAAGAGTATTGGGATATTGAGGTTAGATTTCTGAGAAATGATGGAGATGAATTTCTAGAAACCACTGAATTTGTTAGTGGTATTACTTGAGAGGTTTCCAATTTTTCACATGAAACCAGTCTTGAGATCATAGAAATAGATCACCAAGATGAACATGGAGCCTCACTAAACAATCTAACTTTTGAAGAGTTCCAAATTATCAATGAAACCAACCCAACTGTGGTAGAATTGAAACCCCTTCCGGATAACCTCATGTATTCCTTCTTAGGTCATAATGAACAATTTCATATAATCATCTAAAATGATTTGTCAGAAGTCCAGGAAAACCAATTGTTGGAAGTTCTCAAGTCCCACAAGGAAGTTATAGGATGGACTCTATCTAATCTAACAGGAATCGACCCCTTGGTTTTCTTGCACAGAATTTTACAGGAGGAGAATGCTAGACCGGTAAGATAATTTCAAAGAAGGCTGAACCCAACACTTTTGGAGGTTGTGAAGAAATAAGTCACCACCTTGTTGGTTACTGGAATTATTTTTCCCATATCTGATAGTCAATGGGTAAGTCCAGTCCATGTTGTTCCTAAAAAAAGTGGATTAACAATCTCAAGGAATGAATTTGGTGATCTTTTCAACATAAGGCTTCTAAATAAATGGATAATGTGCATTGATTACAGGAAACTCAATTTGGTTACAGGAAATACCAATTCCCGTTACCATTCTTTGATCAAGTCCTTGAAAGTCTAGCTAGAAAAACCGACTACTATTTTTTGGATGGATTCTCGGGATATTTTTAAATTCACATTTTACCTGAGAATTAAGAGAAAACCACCATCACATGCCCATTTGGAACTTTTTCTTACAGATGGATGCCCTTCAGTTTATGTAAGGCCCCAGGAACTTTTCGAAGGTGTACGATAAGCATATTCTCTGAATTTTTGTAAACATTCATCGATGTTTTTATGGATGACTTCGCTGTGTATGGATCATCTTTTGAATGTTGTTTGAAAAGCTTGGAATGTGTCCTGAAAACATGCATTGAAAAGAACCTTGTTCTAAATTATGAAAAATTCCATTTTATGGTTACTAAAGGGATCTTTCTTGGACATGTTGTGTCCCGTGATGGAATTCAAGTTGATCAATCCAATATTGAGGTCATTTCTTCATTACCATACCCAAAAATGATGAGAGATGTGAGATCCTTCCTTGGGCATGCCATATTTTATATGAGATTCATTAAAGATTTCAGTACGATTGCACTTCCATTGTCCAGATTACTCCAAAAATATTTCCCATTTGTCTTTGATGAGAATTGCATAAATTCGTTTCATGATCTGAAACAAAGATTGATAACCCCGCCCATTGTTCAACCTCCTAAATGGAACATTCCTTTTGAAATAATGACTGGTGCATGTGACTTTTCTCTTGGGGCAGTATTGAGTCAAAGGACAGAAAAGAAATCTCATGTTATTGCATATACCTCACGAACTCTTGATCAATCCCAATCAAACTACACAACAGCTGAGAAAGAACTGCTAGATGTTGTCTTTTCTCTAGACAAATTTAGAAGTTATCTTCTGGGCTCCAAGGTGATTGTTTTTACTGATCATTCTACAATCAGATTCTTGATGAAGAAACATGATTCAAAACCAAGACTTCTCAAATGGATTCTGCTTTTACAGGAGTTTGATGTAGAAATAAAAGATAAGAATGGATGTGAGAACCTTGTTGCTGATCATTTGAGCTGGATACCATCTATTGGGAATAGAAAATTTCAGTTCTGTTCCCCAATTAAGGAAACCTTTCCAGATGAGGATTTATTTGCTGCTCAAAGTGAATTACCATGGTTTTCTAATCTTGTAAACTATTTGTCTTCTGATGAACACCCCCATTGGTTTTCTAAAAATAAAATTGACAAACTTCGGAGAGATTAAATGAAATACATTTGGGATGATCCTTATTTATAGCACATTGGTAGTGATCAAATGATACGAAGATGCATTCCGAACTCTGAATTTCAATCCATCCTACATTTCTGCTACACATTAAACTGTGGAGGACACTTTGGACCACAGAGAACAGAAAGAAAAGTTCTTGATTCTGGATTGTATTGGCCCACTATTTTTAGATATGCTTTCGAATTTTGAAAAAACTGTAAAAATTTTCAATTCCAAGGAACCATTTCCAAGCGGAATGAGATGCCACAAAACCCACTTTTGTTTTGTGATGTTTTTGATATATGGGGAATGGATTTCATGGGGCCTTTTCCAAATTCATTTGTATATCTCTACATATTGTTGGCTGTTGATTATGTGTCCAAGTGGGTAGAGGCTATCCCCACCTGAACTGATGATGCTAAAATTTTGTCCAAATTTTTGAAAGGAAATTTGTTTTCAAGGTTTGGATTTCCAAAGTTTCTAATTATCGATCAAGGTACCCATTTTTGTAATAGGACTTTGGAATCACTTTTGAAGAAATACGGTGTTAATCATAGGGTCTCTACGCCCTATCATACTCAAAAAAATGGAATGGGTGAGTTTTCCAATAGGGAGATCAAACAAATCCTAGAAAAAACAGTGAACCCAAATTGAAAGGATTAGAGTTTGAGACTTGATGTTGCTCTTTGGGCCCATAGAACTGCTTTCAAAACCCCAATTGGAATTTCACCATTTAGATTGGTCTATGGAAAAGCTTTTCATCTACCAGTTGAGTTAGAACACAAATCCTTTTGGGCATTAAAAACATCTAACATGAACCAATATTCTGCTGGGAAAGAATGAAAATATTTTTTGAAGGAGCTAGAGGAGATCAGCAATAATGCATATGAATGCTCCAGGTTGTACAATGAGAGAAACAAAGCCTTTAATTATGGGAGGATTCTCAAAAAAAACTTCAAGTAGGGAGAAAATGTTCTTCTGTTCGATCCCAGATTGAAACTCTTCCCATGTAAATTTCGTTCCAAATGGTCTGGCCCATTCATTGTTACTCATGTTTTTCCTTTTGGTGCAATACAGATTAAAGATCTAGACAAGGGGACATCATTCACTATAAATGGTCATACGTTAATGATATTTCAATAAAATTTTCAAGATCCTGCAGGGGAGGAGATTCAACTTCATGACATAGAATATAATTGATGCCAGGTTGTGTCTTTCCATATCATTTATTTTTGCTATGTCTTTAATTTCTGGAATTTCATGCTAAAAAAACTACACAATGAGGACATTGTATATAATATGTGTGGGGGGACACAATTCTATGTAGATTAGGATTTTACAAACATCTGTTTGAAATTATTTGTTTTCAAAATTTCTAGCCATTTTTTCGTGTTTCTTTATCATAAAAAATATTTCAGAATTTCTTGAATTTCATTTGAAACTCATCCCAAGGGGTGAACCAACTGATCCTTTGAAACTGAACATAAATGAATGTTGAAAATGACATTGTTTCAAGTTCAATAATTTTGAAAATTCATGAAATGAAAACTGATTTTTAAATCTCATGGCACATATGACCGGCATTGTGATTGAAATTCTCATTCATGTGAGGCCTCTGGACCCATTTTTACATCTTCTTCACATTTACCTCTTTCTTCAGAGAACCAATTCGTGTTTGTTTAAACTAGACAATGATTTATTTCTATCAAAACTTGAGGGATGAGATACTTGTGATTAAAATGATTGAGGAATTTTAATGAATATTGGAGCCTCCTTTTTATGATTATCCTTTTTATTTCGGCCTTCCTTGAACATTTTATCCATCTTGAGCCCTTAGTAGCCATGTATAGCCTGTTAGGTTAGCCACATTACAAGCCAAATTTCCCTTTCCAACCTGCTCTAGAAGTATAAATGCATGATCTAGTTGAACTTAAGTTTGGGGGGAAGATGACTCATGATGTGCTACCTCATTTGGAGCTTCTTTGGGAGAACATTTAAACATTGAAGGCGTATTTGTAATGCTGGAATATATTTTTCTGAGAGCTGTGCCTATCTAGAGCTCTCAAATGAAATGGATTTGTGCTTATCTGGAGCTCGCAATGGAAATAAGCTGTGCCCAATCTGGAGCTTTCAAAAAAATGTAATATTTTCTACTGAAATGTTGATGGAATGGGGTTGAAAACCGATGATCAGAGCTGATTATTTTAGGAGGAATATGGAGGAGACTGTACTTGAGTAAAAATTAGAATCATGCATTTCTGCTTCAAAAAGAGCCAAACCCTCTTTATTCAGCCATATAATTTTTTACATTTGAAACCTACCAACCCCAAGCCATAGAAAAATCATGTAAATTTCTCATGATAATCACATGTTCTTGGTTCACATTGGTTGGAGATGTAGAAATTTATCAAGTCTATGGTAATTCTTGCATGAGTTGGATGAGAAAAGCCTTGTTGAAAATCTATATTGTGTGATGAGAGAAAATGAATGTGAGGTAAGTGTGTTGTGTCCATGAGAAGAAAAAATTAGTGGAAACGGATTGAAATATTTGAATTTATAATTTTAAATATTTTTCTTTAATGAGGCATGATATCTTTTTAATTCATTGTGGTAAATTGGTAAACTCCATTGGTATGTGTTTTATTTTTCTTAATACCGTGCTCACTTTCCAGGAGTCCAAGAGCCAAGTGTGGGGGAATTGATAGAGATAATATTTACAATATTTTTAATTTCTATTTAAATGATTTAAACCTCAAAAATTTAACAATTTGATCTTATTTGTAACAATTTTGGATTTAGAGTGTGTTTTGGGATAAAAACATTAAATTGCATAATTTTGGATTTTTAACAGATTTTTATCACAGGGGTATTTTGGTGATTTATCATAAAATACATTTCCAAATTCTGTGATTATAATTTTTTTATAATAATTAGCTTATTTTCATCATCTTTTTTTTAGGACTAGGAAAAGATTCAGGCATCTTGAGGCCCAAAAAAATAAATGAAGTTGACAATTTTTCTGGGTGGACTGCATGGACTCCACCATAGGAATGGAATCAAATTTCGGCCTAAACACCTCCAAATGATGATATTTCTCATTGATATGACAGAGGACTCCCAAACTCGTCTCCACAATGAATTTAAAGCTGTTTATAATCCTTTATGATGGTCGTTTTGTGATAGAAGTTTGAAAGAAACTTCCAGGAAGCTTCATCTAGAGAAAGAGATGTTCAATATAAAAATCATAACTCCCTCAATACGCGTCCAATTAAGATAAAATTTGGAGGGGGACGGAAAAATCATTTAAGAACAATATTTATGAATAGTTCCACTTGTGAATCGGAAAATTAATGGGTCTAACACTCGACAACATTTTGATGATAAAATCTGCCTATAAAAGGAGAGGGGCTCCTACCTCTCAATATATTCTATTTTTCACCACACCATCCGTCACAAAAGGGAGTTGGCTTGAGAGAGCTAAGGGAAAGGTGGAGATTTTGATCCTTAATAAGGTTAAATCCTTTGAAGATTAAATAGCGAATATGAAGGTTTCTCAAGTGATTGAAGGCTAAGAGTCAAGTGGTTGCGGACGGCGACACCCGACGGACACTCTCTTCCGAGTTTGGATTTTAATGTGTAATATCTTATTGAATTTCTCATGAAGCTATATTTTTTAATGAATCTGGTTGTTTTCTTTCCTAAATATATTTTCAATAAATTTGTTTTGACCGTTCCTCCATCTATAATGTAGAACAATTGACTTCGCTATTTAAAATTCTTTGGTGAGGTTTTGTCATTGAGAATAGCGAATTCAAATAGGTTCAATTACTTGGAGGTATTTAAGTAATTGAATCACTTCTATAGGCGTGACAACAATCATATTAAAGTCTTAAATATGGTGTCTTTTCAAATTTGAGTGTAAACCTGGGGGTCCTTGGGGGTACATTTTGGAATTTAAAATAAGAGATATTTTTTATATACAAGGAAGAGGGGAGTATCTGAGAGTGTGAAGCTTGTCTGTGACTGCTATTTTTATTCATGATTTCAAACCCACTTTATCTTTCCTTTAAAATTATTTTAGTTTACTATTTAATTAAATTTTATTTTCAAATTGTTAATCAAACCCGCATTTTCATTTCATTAAAAACAAATAAAATAACAAAAGTGACAGTTTTACAACTCGAACTGCAGCCTCCTCGAGAGACAACCATGTGGTCACCACTATGCTACATTAAAAGGGAAAATATTGATTGAGGGTTTTAGGTCAAAAATGCTCACATCAGTCAGTCACTTCTTTATGATCAACGATCTCTATCACACTTCATACTCCTCAAAAGTACATTCTTTATCTCGAAAGTTGATTTCAATTTTATTTTATATATAAATAAAAGAATTAATAATTTTTTACTATTTTGAAAAATTTATTGGAAACATAAAAACAATTTTTTTAAATCAACATGCCAATTTCCACAAATGTTATTTTTTATGATTTTTTTCGAAAATACTAATTTTTCTATTAATAATGAAAATTACATATTTATATTAAAACCTTCCTTTTAATTTTATGTATTTTTTAAAAATGTTTCAACGATTTTTTATATTTTCCATGGAATTTTTAAAGTCATTCCCCCATTTTTAGATTTTAAAAAATATTATAAAATGAATATTTTAGTCATTTTAAAATGGTGTATCTTTTTTATTAAATTGCGAATGGAGTCATTAAATTATTTTGAATGACATGAAAATTTTTTACCACCATAATGAATACTCAACCATTTAAATCATCATCGAACTTTTTTTAAAAAATAACAATTTTTTTTCTTTCACATTCCAAAATATTGTCATATTTTTAATAATTTATTTCAAAATTAAATAATATTTTCCTCAAAAAGGTTTTAATGATCATTTTATGTAATTTATATTAATCAATGACAATAATATATGGTGCTACTTCTATTTTAATATGGATATGATCAAATGATACCGTCCTTATTCTTTAATGGATGGATTGTGTTTATGATGATTAGATATTTATGAAACCCATTCATTTTCCACGGGTTATTCAAGGATTTATTTACAAAAAATCTATAAATAACGATTTAATTTCACAGGTAATGATATGATAACAAGAAAATGTCAAATTATTTTATAGAATGCATATATATGATGTCAATTTTGTAAGGGGGGGAATTAAAATTATGTAATCATAAAAAAATTGGTAAAATATGGTCAATTTATGAATAAATATGTAATGTGTTAATAAGATTTCATGTTCACAATTTCATGGGGAGATCTGGTTTTCATATCCATTAGATTGTTCATGGGAACAGTTTTCAGGTCCATAATATAAGATGGAGACCTAGATTTCATGTCTATAAGATTATAAATGGACCATGATTTCATGTATAAGAGTTTACATGAGTTATGATTTAATATCACTAGACTAATTGGTGAACATGTTTCTATTTATACATGTTCACAATATTATATGCCTTTGTGCATTGTAATTTTTTTTCATATACTAGTCTTATTCTATCATGAATTTTTTTCACCAATTTGATTTTTATTCATGTTTTATGAAATCGAAATATTTATTATATGGTTCAAATTTATGACCTATGATATGTAGGGTATAGTTTTAAAATGTTAATATAATGTCCTGATACCCTTATTCTCATGATATTCTTATTTGACCAATTATATATCCCTTGTTTACACTTACTATGCATATGATATCACTATTTTTATGTTTCCTTCCTTGAATATATGAATAAATTCATTATATATGATATGAATAAGGATAGTTATAGTTGAATATAATATATTGGGATATAGAGTACTTCACTTATGAACAAGTTGATTATGTGCCCATGTTTCAAAACTCACTATTCATTTACGATTCTGGCTTGGAGAATAATGTAATATAATGAATATTAGTATATTAAGATATGATATATCTGTATGGAATGTGTGGGTAGCTATGGTAACCTTGATAAATAAAATTCCTAAAACCACTAATAACCCATATAAATTGAATAACCTACATGGTTAATTAAAAAATAATCCTCCATATAACATAATCATTACCTAATTAATTGGTGAGATATATTGTGATCACTTGTCATTATAAGTAATGTCCAAGGGCCATAAGAAAATAAAGAATAGCTCATTTATCATTTTTAACATAAAATATCTAAAAATAATATTTTTATTGCAAAATAAAAAATGAATTATGGCTGTCACATAAAAAGGATTATAAAATTATATTTTAATAAAAACTTGTTGAAAAAATCCCTTAAATAAAGGGAAATAAGAAATTAATTTGTAAAACAATGAAAAAATATTATGTGGAATTATTAAATTATAATGGTCATGATGGTGGGAAATTATACTCAATTCATATAACACTTAAAAACATTCCTTCCCTACTTTATAAATAGAGTATACCATTCTGTATGAAATATGAAAAAATATTCACTTTTGAAGACCCTTTATAGAAATAAAGGTGAGTTAAAATCACATTTATAATAAATTTAATTAATTATTTATGTATCCATAAAAAATATAGAAATGATGTAATAATAATTATAGGAAACCATTTAACCATTTTATAACTACATTTTATGATAGAATATCCCTCACCTCGAGTCTGACAGGCCACATATATTATTTGTTTTCCTCAATAATAATGATATTTTAATTATTTAACTAATTATTAATTATTTTTATGTTTATTATTATATTTATTTCACATTTAACCTTATCATATTCAATTATATAATCGACTAAGTTCATGTTGCTTGTTTTTAGTATATTCGACTCATATGTCCAAGATGACTTCAGAAGGTTTCATACATTGAAATGGACCACTATTATATTAATGAGAATTTAATAATAATTCTATAATTATACATTTTATAAATTTAATATAATTTTTTAAATAACCATTTATGGGTTTTATGAAAAATGAAATGTGTACTAACAGAGAGAGGATACACCATACCTACACGTGAGTAACATTTCCATTTTTTAGCAATCATGATGAGAGGAAAGGTATGCATTATTTTATATTTATACAATTATATTATTACACTAAATTTCAGATAATTTATTTAAAACACCTATATATACAATAAATATAATGTTGGGATGAAAATAAAATTTTTCAGTTCCTAAGGTTGTAGTCCACATATACACCTAAGAAATGTTATTATATTTCATTGAATTGTAATGAAAGAATTATAATATTAATTTACCATTATAAAAAGAAATTTATATGATATATATCACATTATATCATTTTTTAAATATCATTATGACTAACCATAGGAGTTTTTGATGAAAAATGAAATTCATCATGTTTGTGGGGTAGTAGTCTTCAGTCATGCAGGAATGATGTTTTCATTTTCTATTAGATCGATACGTAAATTAAAAATGATTATAACAATAAAAAAAACATTTAGGTATATGTGAGATATTTATGTTATTTTTTCACTATTATTGTGGGATTTTTCATGTAGGTAAAATATAAACTAAAAAAATATAACACTTGATTAACAAATATACCTATTCTTTGGAAAACCTCCGTTGGTTTATATGTAAATCCTTTATAGGATAGTATTGTGATAAGAAATAACCTATATGATGTGGGGATTTATTTTAATAATGGATTTGGGTTGTTAAAGACTGAGTTAAGAGTCACTTAAAGTGTGTGTAGAGTGTTTATGTGGTGTCCTTTTAAATGTTTCGGAGTGGTCACATTTTGAAATTTTCAAATGATTAAAATATCACAGTTTCATACTTAAGATAAATGGTTCCAAAATGTAAGATAATGAAATGGGATATGATATAAGATATAAATATAAATATTAAATATTATTTAGAGTTTAATTTATCTCAATTTATCCAATATAATTTTAGTTTTAATTCATCTAACTTTTTTAACGCTTACAATAAGAAATGTCATTTTTATCGATGTTACAATCCACAATGGTCAAAAATGAAAATGATATAAATATAAGATTTTTGAATTATAATTTAAAATATGTATTTAATTATATCAAATTAAATATTTATAAGTGGAATAATTAAATATAATATAGTAATTGGTGATGAAAAATATTTTTCTTGAAAATTACAATTTATGTATAAAAATATATTTTAAATGAAATAATTTTAATATTTATCACAAAAATATTTATTTGAATATTTGTAATAAAATTGATCTAATTTTATTTTTAAATAAATTTAAAATTTATACGTTTCAAAGGATTTTAATGGAAATATAGTTATCTTAAATATCAGTATTTTCTACTTTTCAACCAAAAATCAAGTTTTTAAAAAATTCTAAAAAACAACTCTAACAAAACATGGAAATGATTATTTAAAATATAATATTGATTTAATTATATAATATTATAAAAATGGTTGAAATTAATTTCCATTTTCTTTCACAAAATGAAATAAATATAATTTTTCAAAAAAATTATATTTTTAAGCATAAAATGACATTACTAAATAATATAGTAATTAGATTATTTTGAATTATTCAATAAAATTTTATTATTTTAATATTTAATAAATGTTTTTCATAATGTGGTTATTCCTATTCATACTACTAATTTAACGTCTGGTTTATAACGATGACTTTTAAATAATAATATTTTCATAGAATATTACAAAAAGCATAAATCTATATGACGTGCATACATCAATTCAATGAATAATGTATTCAATTAAAATATCTATTATCTATAAGGGTGTTACATTAAACCATATTTTTTAAATTGTGTTCTCACAATTTTATATAATTCTCGATAAAAGAGATCTAATTTTTGAAAATAAATTCCATGAAGAAGAAGATATAATACACTATCATGAATGAAAAAATATTTTTAAAGTTTTAAAATACATTTGATGAAACCCCGTAGAAAAAAAGGTATTATAAAATATCTTTTTCTAAATAAGAGATGGAAAATATTATGTTCAACTAGTATAAAACATTATCATTTTTTTAAATAAGGATATCATTATTCGGAAGTGGAAATAGGTACATGGAAAAACAAACATAACATCAAAGGAAATAATTATTGAGGGAGAATTAGATCATGATAATATTATTGGACCAAAACCATAAATAGATTTGTGATAAAGAGGAAAATAAATTTAGTATAATTTAATACTAACTATTATATTTTATATTTTCATAAACATTTTTTTATAATTTCTGGATTCTTTTTCTGTTATGATAATGAAAACAAGAAGGTGTAACTACATAAATGAATTACATTTCATAAGAAAAATTTCATATTTTTGATTTTATTTAATCCATTACAACTTATATCTCAGCTTTTCCTCCATGAAATAATTATTCAAGATGGTTGTATCCTTATCAATGCTATAAAATTAACTTTTAGTAGATCACAACACCCATAGGGAGATGAAAAGTTATTTATATAGATCTTATCTATTAATCAAAACAAAAAATTAGTTTCTGAGTTTTTTATAATATTTAATATTAATAAACCACAAAATTATGAAATACTACATTACACTATAATTTCTAAAAAATAAGACAGCATGTTTAACTTAATTATTTTTATAAAAAAATAAAGTAAAAATCATCAAAATATTCATAACTATGTATAAAAACATAAAATAAAAATTATTTGATCTTTAAAATCCCTATAATGGATGACTCTCAATAGTTTCATTAAGATAGGTCTCTACATGACCTCATGCATGCCTCCTCATATACCAGAGTCCACCGACTAGAATCAAGGGTCTAATAGATGACGCAAGGATTCTATATAGTCTTTATTTGATTAAGAAAAAATTGACGATCAATAGAAATAAAGGGGAAATAGAAAAACCATCAAATTTCATAGCTAAACATTTCCTAAAAAAATTACAAGACTAATACCAAATATGAAACATGATATGTCCTATCATACAATGCCATGTGTATGGAAATACCAAAATAAAAAAAACCTATAAATCCCCAAAATGAGTCCCGACACCATGTTTGGTTCCCTCATCCATGAACATACGAAGCCTACGTCATCCATATAGCATATGGTACAACCCTTTTACCTAAACAGTAACAATGAAATCTACTCAGGTATCAAATGAAGGCCCGAGAAAGGTGAGAGTACAACTAATTATTCCACCACAAACAATGTCCAAAAAATAACCAGTTAATTAAATAGTGTATTCATGTACTAGGAAATTAAAAATATAAACAAAACATTAACCACATACCATTACTAAACTATATTATATAAAACTAGTTTCATCATTTAATCCATGGGGTAGGGAATTAATTTATAACACAACATTGTAAAAATGTCAAATATTATACATAAGGAGAAATTCAAGAATCATATCTCACTAGGGATATAATTTCATGTTCAATTACATTACACTTACCTTGGATCCATAGTCCAGGTAGCCTCATCCATTGAAACCATTTGGGATGTAGAGGATACTTTCAATTCCCTAATCTACGAATTTTATGGGTGGGTTTGAGAGACTTAGTCCAACCTGACTCATGGGAATATATCCTCAATTCAATACACTACAAACAACCAACCCATGTTCACATACTTGTTTAATCATTTACACATATACCAATTAAAAAACCATACTCATGTAATACACAAACATTCTCAATGCATGGTCCATTAAACAAACAATATTATTCGTGTAGTTATTCCTTTCCATGTTTCCATTATAACCCATATGAAATTTAACAATGTTAATTTAAGTAATTTATTCCATTCATAATATCCCAATGAACAACTTATTGAAATTTAATAACCCTAAAAAATAACATAAGTTTCATCCCATCGCTATATCTAACATTTCAACACATTTATTAATGGATATATGTCATAATAATTTAATTCTAAATTTATCATTTCAATTTTCCATGTTGAAGAAGTGGCAGACCTCATGGGTGTCTATGGACCCAATCAAATAAACCTCAATGCATCCCATAGTTATTATAAGGGGATCAATTAAAAATTTAACTAATAAATTTATCATTTTTACCCTGTAAAACCAAATAGAAAAACAAAACCACGATTAATAACATCCACTGACAGATAAATAATAATCATACATAATTAATAATCAAGAAAATGGGATATGACATACAGACCACCCACCTTGATTATAATAAAGAACATTCGCTTAGTCGTAGAACTTAATTTGGATATGAAGACTCACTCAATACCCACTGTAATATCTACTGGAAAAATATGTTTTTATAGATTTAAAGAAATAATAACAACAACTAAATCCCAAATTAGAAAAAATAGAAGGAAGTGGATTTTTTTTACTCACAAGGAGCTTCAATTCACAACCAACAATTCATTAAAAATTGTATAATCAAATGAGATTAATCCTTGGTTATCTTTCTGGATTTTTGTTCATCATAAGGATATCATGGGGAATAATGTGGATAAATCCAAAGTTATCAAATTTAAGCTGTGAGAGTGAAATGTTGTCAATTCCCACTTTTAAAGGGGTGCATGGTTTGTTCTCATGGTTTTCTAAACCATGCACCAATTGTGTGCCAACCTCTATCCACGAGTAGGATAGGCTGCATAGTTTCATGGGGATCCTATATGATTTAAAAAAATGATGAATCTATGCAGGATGAATTAGTTTAAACCCACAAAATATTTCCTTCCCCTATCCATGGTTTTTTCAAACTATGCACCCATCATCTGGGAATTCATGGTTTGGGAGCTTGATTTATACTAATCAAGTAACATGCACTAGATGGTTATTTTTTCCATCCTTTTGTGTATTGAACCTATGAAACACTAGTGAGACTCCTTATATGATTGAAAAACATTTATTTAACCAAAATAAATAGACTTTAACCAAAATAATACAACAAAACTCAAGAATGTCTAGGATCTTACAACCTCCCCACCCTATAACAACTCATCCTCGAGCTGCTCTTCTCGAACATCACTAATCTTACAAGGTGAAAATATTAAGACAATGAGACCACATATCTTGTTTTCAATCCCAATATTATTCCAAAACATGACCATGATTCTACAAAACTAGAACTAATGGCACAATCTATCCTCAAAATACATTCTCACTATGATCAACAATACGAATTGGATACTCCTAAAAGGATGTGTCAGCCTCAAGCTCAATATCTTTAACATCAACCACATGCGATAGGTCAGTGTGATATTTTTGTTGTTTTAACACATTAAAGACATCATGGATGCCACTATACAATTGTAGAGTAGATAACCTATATTCAATTGATCCGATCATCTCCACTATATCAAACCGTCCCACATGCATGTGTATTAACTTACCTTGTTTCCAAATTAGATGGCGCCCCAACATAAGTAACACTATAAGAAACATGTGTTCACCCACAAAAACTCAATAGTTTAAAGATACCAATATTCATAGGACAAATACCTTCCAGGGGTCATATTCTTTTGTTTCTGAATCAACTAAACTTATTTTGATGTTTCCTCTGTGATACTAGGTCCCAAAAATTCTAAATATTTAGCCTTCATTCAATACAATGGTTATTTACAAGTTCTACAATTGAGAACCTCATGTGGTCCCATATATATTTTTACATGGTAACTATTTTTATAGTAAAATTTAAAATGTCCAATGTTTTTCTACCAAGATCCAGCAAAATATAAGTCACAAGATCGTAACATCTACTATAGAACATGAATATTATGCTCTTATTTCCTGTATATTTGTAGAAGAAATGTTGTACTAGAAACACATAGGTATCGACTACTTTATCTATCCACTGTTTGAATTTTAATGTTAAATGAGGATCATGATCTGAAACATTCATTCACGGAACCCCATGAAACTATACTATCTCCCATATATAAAACCCACCCACCGAATCAATGATGAATGTCTATCTAATTTTCTTGGACATGTGACACCTTTGTCAACCTATAAAAAGTACACAGATTGAATCCATATTCCAAGGCATCCTTTGAGGACCCACCACAAAATCAATCATAACATCATCCCACTTCCATTCTGGAATGGGAAAGGGAAGTAAAAAAACCTCTCTCTAATGTTCGACCTTTTCATTCTCTTATGTGTTGCATCGAGCAACAAAACTAGTAAACTCTTTATTTATTCCTATCCACATATACATTCTACAATTTTCATAACAAAATTTTGTTATTCTATGATTTACAACCTACTTCTAGGAATAGAACTCATGTATCAGCTTCTCTCATATACATGTAGTCGTGGAAAAATAATCACAGACATAGATGATCTCTTTATTACCCACAGTCCAAATAAAAAGTGGTTCTCCAAATTCCTAGATTTCCCTCAAATCTATACACTATATCCTAATACTACATTTCCTTGATTCATATATGAATTATACACATAAATTAAAAATATGAAAGGGTTATATTTCCTTTCCCATCCTGAACCTCCAGATGAATATCAGCACACTACACCATAATTCACGACTCAGAACAAGATTCATCGACAGCTTGTTTTATTATTCATCTCACTCAAAAAAATATGTAACACTATATCACTTTATTGATGTGTAAACTTTCTCAAAATCAATTTAATGTACATATTCAACACATATTCACTGAGGAAGATTCAAATCATGTTGTGAAAGATGTACATAATTATTTTATGATCAATATACCCAATATACCTCAATCCCAACAATTAATTCCACCTCCCATTTATGAAATATACCCCCATAAGTAATTCAATACCATGTGTTTATTAATTTTCATCATGAAGCCTCAACTACTGTGACACTTACACTACACCGGATCATCCTACATCAACAAATCCCCAAGACCAACACTGGAAGCATTACAAAACAAGGTATACTCCTTACCCAACTCAGGTATGGACAATATTCGAGTAAAACTACGAAGCTTCATTAATTTCTAAAAATTATTCACACATACTTCAGAGAATTAAAATGTGATTCCTATATTTGTAAGTCCTAGAAGTTGTTCTTCAAAATAGGAATATTCTTTGATGAACCATTGAAAATAGCCCTCCAATCCTTGAAATATTTAGGCAAAAAAATATTATTGGGAATCCAAATTAAAAAATGGATTGGTCATTCTCAAGGTACAAAGAAACTCGTTCTGTAGAGATGTTGTGACCTAATAAACGTACCTTACCAATCCAGAAATGACACTTGAAAAGAATGGCATATATCCCATTCTATGTTAGTGTAATTGTTATTATGTCAAGATGGTGATCGTAATCATCATGAGTCTAGAGTGCACCAAGAATTAATCAAAAAAGAAAATGAAAAATTACTCTCAAAATTGGTGAAATATTTGATTCATTAGGGCCATAAAACTTGTCAGGGCATTGGTCATCCCGAACAACATCACAAAAAACTCATATAACCACACCCACTCTGAAAGGTATTCCATGGTATGTCAAATGGCCTCACACATAACTTGTGATTTCATAATCTCAATTCAAACTTATAGAAAATTGAATAAACCCTCACCTCATAAATAAAAGATCATCGATTCAAGGAAGAGCATATCATTTCTGATCTTTCATTTGATTCAACTATCTATTATTGACATTAAACCCCAAGGACTCATCAACCATTTTAGAAAACAAAACTGCAGACCCCAAGGTGGTGTAATCAAATGAATAAACTCATTGTTCTAATGTTTATCCAACTATGTTTTATATTATGGGTGTTATTATAGTTCCATTATCTATTTGTAAAATTAAAGCAGGTCTAGTCCCAGTAGTAAGTTTATCGTAAACTCAACCTCCCTTTCAAGGGGTAGCACTAAGAAGTCCTTAGGAAACACATCCTGAAACTGATCCGTTACATGAGTAAGGATAGGCTTCTCAACTCCCACATAATAAATGAAAAGACAATCCACATGGTCTATGAGTTTACCCAAATGCGAATAGATTGTCCCTACATGGCCTAGTAAAATATCTAATTCCCCATGATGAACATATTCACTCACATCCAGGGATGTAAAAGTTACCCTATTGTGTAAATAGTAAATATGGGACGGGTACCCCAATATCAAATCCATGAAACAAATCATATCAGATATCAAAATCTATAGAACATACCTGTCCAAAATGAAACCATACTCACCAACCTCGAGGGAACACCCCCTACACTGACATATATTTTCAACCCGAACACCCAATGGTGTATCAATCAACATATCTAAAAATATATATTCTACCATATAGTCAATAAAACTCACAAATTTAGTGAAGATAAATGAATGTGAGTACTAGTATTAAATAATGTACTAGAAAGAGTGTAATCTATAAGAATCATACCTCAAACTATCGATAGCATAGCCTCATTTCCTATAGTTGTAGGATGAACTCCATGATGCTAACTAACCCCTCTACCCTAAGCTCTAATTTGAGTTCTTGTTTTTTCACTACTCTACTAACATGGATGATATGGTCATGGAGTACCACATACTATTCTCTCTACGATAAGGCCGGTTGAGCTCCATCTATATTCTAATAATGGTGTAACCTACCCCTACCTACAAACTTCATTAGACTCTATCCCCAATAAATACCCATCTGTCAAGGGTTCGAAAAGAAAATTTTCACATGCACCAACATATTGGACATATGACACTCAACTGGTGTTCAGGGACCTTGACCTCACAAGTTTCTTGACTTACCAAATTAATAGTAGAAAACATGATCACTATCTTGAGGGGATGGATAACTTTTCTAAATTGTATTTCCACCACTTACCTAGTGTAAAATCTCAAAGTAGTGATTCTTTCTACCAGAATATATACCACTAGGTCACCCAACTGGAGCTACATATCAACCACTAGAAGTATATTGATATTTACTTTTGAAATAAGAGCCCCATCCAACACCTCGTAAAACTTATTTATATATAAGATAATCATGTAGGAAATAATCTCATGTCTTATTCCACCTAGGAAACATCTTTCCATATTTTAGTCATTCCCTTCCAATGTTGGGGGAAATCATTACAATTCAATGAAGTTGAAAAGATAATTCATAATTTATTTATAACCCTAGTTATTCCTTATAAACTCCACATAATTCTCTTATCTCAAGGTCTCATTATATGAATGTTCCAAAAAATATTTCCTAGAAACCTTTCTATATCATACCATGATCCTATTAGCTATAAACCAGAATATCGCACCAGCGCATGGCCTCCCCTCACTGCATGTAAGGTAACAAATTTTTAATCTTCTCAGAGTAGCCTCTAAGTGATATTAGAGCATAAATATGGAATATACCCATAAATTTGATTCCTCAAGTATACACTATCTATAATAGATCTGAAGGCGTTGTATCTATAACTTTCTAGTCAGCTAAAAAATTCACACCACAAACCACCCTGGATCCCACCCCATCATTTTCACAAAATAAGAAAAGTAATCATAGAACTACTCATTTCCCATATGACATTGGTCAATGATGTATTCATACTCCAATACTAGAGGAGAATTATGGGGAATATCATCTTGTCTTCCAATTAGAATATGACATCATTGTTGATTTTTTTTATAATTCCAAGAACATATCTCAGAAGAAGAAACACAAAAAATATAACATTTTTACAAAAGAAGGCTCTATACTAGACAAAACTATCACATTCTTCTTGCACTATCCAAAAAGATATTTTTAAATCTCTATTACTACTCCCACCCATCCCTAACACGGGTGACAGTCAACATGGGTTAAACTAACTCACACAACCACCTACAATTTCATTAAACATCCACTTTTTAATTGATTTCTTCACCTCAATTTAAACATTTCTTTTTTTGGGACCTATCGATCTTTACAATTTATTACCATAAAAAATTTAGCCACTTGTAAATTTTCATTAGCCATCCACCTTTAACCATTCGTTCACATTCATAACATTTAACCATTTTCATCTTGGGTATTAGACATGACTTATTTAAAATTTTCATAGTGAAATAAATGCATCATACCCTTAAGAACCAACATGTTATTCTTATGTGTTCCTACCATGATACAAGACACCTATATCCTTAAGTGATTAAAATGATTCATGAATTCACAACATAATGCAATTTTGGACTCAAAAAAATACAATAAAATAGTTACATCACACTAAAAGTGCATTAATCAAAGGTGAAATATCATTATATTATAACAACACATGTCCATAACAAAAATCCCACCATTATAACAAGGTTTTTCTCCTGTACATGGGTTATATAATCCCATATGTGAGGTACTTACCAAACCCCAACACCTCCAAGTCTATTATATACCATCCATAGATAGTAAATAAACATAAAAATCTCTTCTAATACCCCTTTTAAACATCCCTGACCCAAATATCACTAAACTAGTTCCTTAATATGGGTCACCACATAACCTCAGGTTCACCTCGCCATATACCAGAGGCTTCTAACTACCAGTGAGGGTCTAATAGGTCACATGAGGAGATTATACCATCTATGTCTGAGTAATCCCTAATAGATTAAAAATAGATATAAAGGAGTAAGAATAATGAACCACATGTATTGCCAAAAGTTTTCCAAAATTGTGTATAATAACACAATGAAATAGTAAATATGCTACGTCATGTCATACAGTTCCAATTGTATGGGAAAAAATATAGAATCAAACTGGAAATCACCAAAATGGGTCTCGAGACCATGTCTATTATCCTTATACATGAACATACCAAGACCAAGTCCTTCATATAGCATATGGCGGTTAACCATGTCTTGACCTGCAACCATGAAATTAGCTCAGGTTCTTAATAGTGTCCAAATTAGGATGTGATTAAAACTCAATAGTTTACTACCAATAGTTTCTGAAAAATATCTATTCAAATAGATAGTGTGTTCATGTACTAAGGATATATAATATAAAAAAGATTAATTATATTCCATTAGTAAAAAATATTTACTTAATCCATTTTTATCATTTAATCCATGGGTTAGGATATTCATTTATAATACAATGGCCTAAGATGACAAGATATTATTCATAAGTGAAAATTAATCTTCCATATATCACTAGGGAAAAAATTTAATGATAAATTAAATTACACATACCATAGAGTCTCTATCTAGGTAGTCTCATCCAATAGAATGATTAGGGTCATAGATCCTCAGTCTAACTCAAAAACCAAAGAATTCTAGGGGCGGGGTTCATATTCTTGTCCCAACCTGAATCATTGGTGTAGAACCTCATTTTAACACCCCACAAACCACCAAGCCATGCCCAGGTGATTCTTTAATCATTTTCCTCATATACCAATTCAAAAACCATACTCAAGTTTCAAATAAGCATTAAAAATTCATGGTTCATTCAACATATAAACATCTGGATGCCTTAGTTCTTATACATGGTTCGATTATGACCCATAATTCATTTAAAAACATACTATAATTCATTTAATCCATTAAAAATATCCCCAAACCTTCTTAATCATCGTTAACAACCAAAAAAATACCATTACTTTCATCCCATCACCCAAGATAATATTTCAACACATTTATTATTGGATCTACTTCATAAAAATTCATATCTATATTTTTTATTTAAATTTTCTATGTTCATGAAGCATTACACCCCATGGGTGGTCCCTAACCTATCCAAATCAACCTCAATGCATCCCAATTTGATCATGAGGTGTTCAATTAAACATTTAACCAATTAATTCATCATTACTTCCAGAAAAAAAGGAAATCATTACCACACCAATTCAAAAACATTCACACATAAAAAATCAACAAGTCTTTGTGATATATCATTTAGACCTCCTACCTCGATTCTGAAGATGAACTACCACTTAACCCTAGACTTTGATTCAGATATGAACAACCATCAAAGACCTTACCTAATATCCACTAGAAATGGGAGAATTTATGGATTTGGAATATCAAAAACAACTTAACAATATCTAATATTGAATAGAAGGAGATGATGAGTGTTAAACTCACTAAGAAGTGCAATCCGTAAATAACATCAATCCAAATAGCTTATAATTAAACGAGATTGATCATTGGGATGTTTGGTGCATTATGTTTTTTCGCAAGGGTTACTGGGTGTATAATGGGGAGAAATATTGGGTTATAACAATTAATTTCTAAGAGTTAAATGTGAAAAATTCCCACTATTATAGGGGCACACATTTTTTACACACAGTTTTCTAAACCGTGGGACAACCGTGTGTCACCCTATGCCCAAGAGGGGGTAAGGCCACACAATTTTAGTGGGATCTAGAACTATTTGTAAAACATTTAATAGAAAATGTGGGATGGATTTCCCCATGCCCTTATAGTTTTTCCTTCCCCACTTGAACAGCTTTTTCAAACCATGCACCCTTCATCCATGATTGCATGTTTTGTGAGAATGGTTAATACAACAAGTGTGTCAACCATGAATCATTAACTGGATTTCCATTTTTCCATTAATTTTATATCCTAAACACCTTGAACACCCTTGAGTCTCATTATACAGTCCAAAACATTCCTTTAACAAAAATAATGAGACCAAAAATATAACATAAATAATTATGTACCTCAATAAAATGTAGTATATTACAAGATCACACATTCTTCAAGAGTAGACTTAATATATTTCTCTAAAAAACATAAATCATTACAAATTTACATAGTGAAAAATAATATTCAAAAATCATATAATCTCCAAAAAACTCTTATCTTCCTAAAATAACATATATCAACATAAAACTTGAAAAAATAATTTATTCTTTCAAAAAGTAATTCAACCTTTATTCATAATAAAAATCCTCTCTTAACTATCAATATTTACATTTTTTATAATCATATAATTCTCCCAATATAATGATTTTTTTAAAAGAAAATTAATCTCTTTGTGAGAAATTATTTTTCAATCCAATGGTAGACTACATAATAGATCATATACTCAAAAGATGTAATAACTATTTTATAACAATAATCATTAATCAACTAAATATAAATAATCATATTTACACGAATGTTCACCCATTACATTTATGTCTACAAAATATAATGATTTCATTTTTATTATTGTTGAAGAAGAACTATACACCCACAACATGGGATGGCCATAGGAAAGGCCAGATTACACAAGGCCTAGAGAGTCCAAAAGTAATGGATCCCAATCTGAATCCCTCAAATCGGGTTAAACCCATCTAGATTATTTTGATGTTTTCTTGAGAAGAATGAGATTTTGGAACCCTAAAATTATGTGAATCTTAGGTGTTTAATATACATCAAACATCAATTGAGGCTCGGTAATTTTCTAAAAGATACCCACATCCCCTAAAACATAAAGATAGAATTAATGAATTTATTACTTTTTCAATCCTTTAATTATCACTACTTCATAACACTGTAATCAATATATGATGATTTATTGATTATTAAATGCTCTTTATAATCCATCATCCAATATTTTTCATCTAAATATATAATACATCATTCCTTCATTGAAAAATATAAATCATGTCCTCATATTCATCAATAAAAAAACCTAGGAAGAAAATATAATTCATATATTTTATTTCTTTTCTCAAATTCATCATTTTCAACTTAAATTTAATTCAAAATTTCCTAAAACCTTATCTATATATTTTTCCTCATTAACTTCTTAATAATTCTATATAGAAAATGATTTTTAAAATTCATAAACTCCCAAAATTTAAAACATTCATTTTATATTTTTGGATGAACCTCATTTACTATTATTATTTTATTAAATATCATAATTTTTGAGGTATTTTATTCTTATGTTCCCTCTATAACCACATAAATAACATCATCCCATTATTTGAAAACATTTATGTGGGGAATTATTCTAGTATTATTGAAACACAGGACATTAAATATTTTTACAATCATGATATTTGTCTCCTAAACTACCATGGAACTATTGTTTTCTCTTTTTTGGATAATTTGGAAACTCACATTATTTTATGTTTTTAATCATAACATCGGATATCTTGTTAAGAATATCCAATGGATTTTTTAGTATAGCTCCCATTCCATTTAATTTCTAATTCAAACAACAACTTCATTTTACATCACATCTATTTTAAATCTATCTCTTACTCTTAGGAGGAATTTACTAAAAAATGTATGGTTTGAAATTATTAAATAAAATCATAGTAAACCATATTATGAGGAGAAAAAACACTAATATATCATTAATATTGAATTAATTTATTCAAATCTTTCATTTTATCTAAATAATTATATTCCCCTCTGACGTACTAACCTTTGGGATTGTGGAGGACTTTTAACTTATTTACATATAAAATCATAACATTTTATTATTTCTAAACACATTATCGAATAAAAAATATAATATCCCCAAACATAAACTCCAAGATCTGGTTCTAAAATAAAATTATTTACATTTTTGGATTTGATATTCATAAACATGAAAAAATTCTATCTATCCAAAAAATAAAACATCGAAAAGAAAAATTGTATCAAATAAATACCTAACTACCTTTTAGATACAATTTTTTAGATAATTAGGTCATAAATTTTACATTACAGATCCTTGTATTATAAAAAATACACATATAATAAGTAATTATTTTTTTATACTATAATACTTTTGAATCGACCCATGTTTTATTCTTATAAAAAAGGGGATAATTTTCAACATGTCTTGATAAATATTATAACTCATTAAAAACCCCATAAAAACATTTTGTAATGTGGGATGAATAAAAAACAATAGAAAGTGACAAATAGAAACATGAAAAGAAACCCATTAGTCTACTTAAAAATGATTAGATTATATAAAAGTGTTTTGCATTAACATATTCAATATTTTCCTCAATTAATCGTCGACCTACACATGACATAAGATTTTTTAGAGAATTTTGTTAATGAAATAATTTCTAATATAGAAAAATGGTAAAATCATAATAATGAAGTTTTATTAAAAAAACATGAGAATCCATGAATTTTTTTTTAAAAAAAACATAAATTATACCCTTCAATGTTATAATATATCCTTTAAACCAATGATCATTAGATTAATAGATATTAAATAGGTTTCTACGAAAATTAATTTTCAAGCATAGAATTTTAATGAAGGTTCCTTGGGAAATTATCATTATATAACCCTTAGAATAACACTTTTAAATAGAATAACATATTCGGTTAATTTGAACATAATTCCTTAAACAATAATGGAAATAAGGGATATACCAATAGATATTTACAAAGGTTTATGAAAATTGTTGCAATAGGGATGTTGATAGGTCTTTACTGAACAGTTTCAATAAACTGTTGGAATAGAAAAGTTTAGATGAGTTTTAACCAAAATTTCTATAGAACCATTGGGATATGTGATGTTTTAAGAATCCTTTGCCAACAGTTTTAAAAAACTATAGGTAAATCTTACCATTCCCAATAGTTTTGAAAAACCATTGGGAATGTTTTCCCCAAAAAATTTTGCCAGCACAAATCGCCCATCTACCCAATTACATACCTATGTCCTGAGACACAGAGATCTCTTGATCTGAATATTCTTCCACCCTTCAATCAGATAGTTGTTTCATTCTATAATTCAAATAAGTAAGTTGTACCATAGGTTCAATGTTTTCTATATTTTTGTTGTTTTATGTTCTGATTTGGCCTAAACCAGAGGTCTGTACGCTATTGTATACACAAGAATTGTAATTTGATTTGTTTTAGGTTTTTGTTCTAACTTCAACTTTCATGATTTTGTGAGTCAAATTTATTTGAAATATTTATAGAAACTACTTTTTAAAGTTAGTGAACCATATGAAAGCATTGGGGTTGGTTAGAGTAGTGGTGCAGATGGAGGTGAGGTGGGGGGGGGACAGTGCAGGTGGGGGTGGGATGTGTAGGGTGGGGGTGTTGGGGGGGGGGCTATGAAGTGGGATTAATTAGGGGTGAGGTGGGTGTGAGTGTTGGGGGGGGGTGTATAGGTGGGGGTGGGGTGGGGGAAGTGGGTTGCGCTAATGGGGGTGGGGGGAGGGGGCTGTGAATGTGGGTTGGGTACAGGTGGTGGGGGTGCATTGGGTGGGGTGGAGGGGGTTTGCAGGTGGGGGGGGATGTGCAGTGGGTAAAGGGGGATGTGCAGGTGGGGTTGTGCAGTGGGGGTGGAGATTGTTGGGTGTGTGGTGGGGGGGTTGTACAGGTGGGGGGGGGGGCTGTGCAGGTGGGGTGGGAGGAGGGGGGGTAGTGCAAGTGGGGTGTAGGTGGGTTGGGGGTGGGAATGTGGGTGGGGGGAGGGGAGTGTGCAAGTGGGTGGGTGGGTGGGGAAATGTAAAACCAGATTATTTGAAAATTATTCACATGAAATGTAAAATCAGATTATTTGAAAATTGAAAGATAATAATTTGGTGATTTTTGTTTTGTAATCTTATTAGGTAATTATTAGTCAGACCGTACTAGGATATTTATGTCTCACGCTGATTGTAGATTTTGGTTTTTGTAGATTATCAACTTCTTAGTTTGTGTAGGGGAATCTCCCCACTTGGAGGTATTTCTATATGTTGACATACAAGTCTAGAGTTATACATCTCTTGGGAATCTTGCATTTTTCCTTTCTATTTTTATGGTAATAATCTATAGTACTTTCACTTGTTTATTCTTTTATCAATTCTAGTACACAACTCCCATTGGAGTTATTTTTTATGTATACTGTATTTTTATATTGTTTTCGCTATGCTAGTGGAAAATAATTACCACATTCATTTTTTATGTTGTCAGATCATATTCACCATCCAATGGGGAACATGAATCCCTGTAAATAGACCACCGACCCCCTGGACACCCCTACCTACTAGACAGCCCCCAACCCCATGGACAGACTACCCCCTGGACACCCCAAACTACCAAGATATCACCACCACCCCTGTGGAAAGCACACCCACCCCTTGGACACCATGAAACCCCGTGGACATCTCTACCAAACCTACAAATAGCCTGTCCACCCCTTGGACACCCCCTACCTCCTAGAAAACCCCCCAACCCAGTGGACAGCCCGCCCACCCCTTGGACACCCCCCACCACCCCCTGGACACCCCCACCCCCAGACACCCCCACCCCTTGGAATCCATGTACCCCCTTGTATATTCTCCACCCTCGTGGATAGCCTTCCCACCCCCCTGGGCACCCCCTACGCCCTTGGACTGCCCTTCCACCACTGTGGACAAGCCCCCACACCTGTGGACAGTCCGCCCACCCCTGTGGACACCCTGTACCCCCTGGAAAACCCAACCACCCCCTTGGACAACCCTCTCACCCCGTTGACATCCCCAACCCCTTGGACAGCCCCCAACCCCATGGAAAACCCTTACACCCCTTAGAAACCCCTAACCCTGAACTCCCCCCCATCCCCCCGGACACCCCCACCCCCTGGACACCCCCTCCCTCATGGATAGCCTACTCAGTCCCTTAGTCACCCCCTACTCCCTGGACAGCCTCGCCACCCCTATGGATAGCCCCGCCATACCTGTGGATAGCCCTCAGCCCCCTGGACACCCCCAACCCCTATGGATATCCCCCACCCCCAGGACAACCCCCACCCCCTAGACACCCCCACCCCTTTGGGGCAGTGTATGTGATCACTCAAATAATCTACTAAAATAATAAATTTTTTCGATCTAAAATTTACTCAAATCTGGATTAATTCTCTAGTACAAGTGTTCATGATCATATATACTCACGTATAGTTCTTCATAGATATTTTTTTATAAATACTGTGTTTTCTTGTATATTAGATTACAATTCACATATAGATTAGTTCATCAGTTATGGTTTCATATAAAGTGAACAATTCTTATTTACTTAAATATATTTTCGATGAAACATCAATCATATTGAATTTCATTTGACAAAATGTTTTATAACATTTTTTTTATAGAATGAATAGAATATGTATGTATGAAACTGATCAGATCTCATGTGATTTTCAAAACATTTTGGAGAGAATTTTATATTTGAAATTTTATAATGCCTCAGATAGTGGTCACATACACTGCCCCTTCTACAATTGTGTTGGAAGACCATGGTTGACCCATGAAAAAGTCATCTACCACATAACCAAATATGGTTTTCAACAAAACTACTCTCTGTGGTATCATAATGGGGAGAAAATGACATCTCAAATTGCTGATGTTCCAAATGAGATGACTGGATTACAGAATTTGTTATATGACCGAAATTCATTTATTGGTCATCATAAAAAAAAGGATTCTGACACAAGATGGGTGTGATATAAGTACACATAATGTGTATAATGAAAATGATGGTGTTGTTAGGGTGAAAAAATTGAATCATGCATCCATGACTCCAGTATATCGACAATGTGGTAAAATGAAAAGGATGGAATTTTTAATCCGATTTTTTCATGGGAAAACATTGTATGAGATTTATAATACTTACATCGATTACATTCATACCTTCTTGAAGGAATTACTTCCAGATGATGTAGATATTCCACCAAACCACTATATGGAATGGATGTTACTTGAGGAACATGGTATTTCAAGAAAAAAATTCATTCTTTCCCAAGATATTGTAGTTTATTCTCGGAGAAAAATGTTGAACGAAATTATTTTATAAAATGTGGTACTTCCCGATAGAAGCCAAAAGCTGATTGAACACCATCCCGTGTTCCACAAAAAGTAATGTGGCACTTTCCATTGATCCCCAGACTCTAGAGTATTTTTATGTCTAATGAAATATAAATAAAAATTTTATGGCATGATAGAGAGAGAAAGAATCCTAATGATGAGTTGGTTCACCCTGCAAATGGATTTTCATGGTAATGATTTGAAGCTCGATATCCTGATTTCGCAGCTGATGTGCATAATGTGGGATTGGGTATTTCATGTGATGAACTTAATCCATTTGGAAAGATTCTTATGTTGCACAACACATGTCCTGTTTTTATACACATTTATAATCTTCTCCCATGGTTATATATGAAGAAACCTTTCACTATAATAATTATACTGTAGACCATCTAATCCCAACAATGATATAGATGTATACATTCAACCTTTAATAAAAGAGTTGAAACATCTTTGAGATGTGGTTGTGCGCACATACAATGCATGTTTGAATGATATATTTCAGATGTGTACTACACTTATGTGGATGATCAATGATTTTCCTTCTTATGCAATGATTTCTAAATGAAGCATGACTTAAAAACTATTGTGTCGTGTTTGTATGATGAACACACAATCTAGAAGACTGAAACATCATTGTAGTTTCATTTTTATGGGACATGGATGATTCTTTCTAATAAACCATCCACATAGAAATAATCGTCAATGATTTGAAAATACCATGGAGACTGATGATCCACCTCAATGTATTTCTGGAACAGATGTGATTAATGAATTTAGTGATTTTAGTTTTCTATTCCAGAAGGGTCAAATGAAATCTGGAAAGAGAATGAATTTTTCTACTAAAACCTGTTACAATTGGAAGAAGAGAAGTATCTTCTTTGTTTTTGCTTATTGGTCAACCAATTTTCAATGTAATTGCTTGGAAATAATGCATATTGAAAAAAAATATATGTAAAATTTTTCTTTTGATACTTCTAAATTTTAAGGGAAATACAAAATATGATTTACAATCTTGGTGTGAATTGGTGGATTGAGGCATCAGACCAGAATTGTATCCTGTGGGTATCAGTGGAAATAAATGGAAAGTTCCATGTGCTTATTATGTTATTACACCTGTAAAAAATGAAATTTCTAGAAGTACTAGATACTATTAATGTTCTTGATGGATATTCAAGCAACATATCCAAATAGGTCAACATAAGATATTTGATGTTAAAATCATTAAAGACTCATGATTATTACATCTTTCTACATGATTTGATTCCAATAGCTACTCATCATCTTCTTTAGAATAATGTAAGGGAGGATTGATTTTATTAAGTTGGGCCATTTGTTTAAAGATATTTTTTCTAAGAAGTTGTCCATGTTTTTTCTTGCAAAAAATGATGGAAGATTCCCAATTAATTTTGTGTGAGTTAGATAAAATATTTCCTCCATAATTTTTCACATGCATGCTGCATCTGAGTATCCATATATCAAGTAAAATAATTCTCAGAGGACCTATTTATTCTTGTTGGATATATCCCACTAAAACAATATGTACACATTAAAGTTTAATGTCTGAAATAGGAATCATCTCGAGGGTTCTATCATGAATGGTTACATGGCTCAATAATGTATGGATTTCTGTTCAATATATTTGTCTGATCTTACTATAAGAATGAACATACCAATGAGAAACAAAGAAGAAAGGTATGAGAAAATTGAACCCAGTTTTCCATCACTTTCCCAAACAGGATGAATTCTTTGATTATATACATTGACGTCATTAAGCCTTGAAGAGCATGATATGGAACATCGCACAGTTTTGTTCAACTATGATTTGTTTGATGACTACATATTGTATGTAAATTCAACATGAATGTCATATATATATATATATATATATCTGTTAATATATTCCTATTATTATCTATAGGGAACATAAAGTGATGATAAATTGAAATCATCGTTCTTTATCTTTGATAAGGAGAGAGACTTTTCATAGAAAATAGTTTTCTGCTTAGTTAAAATTGAAGGTAATAATATTATTGTTTGATATTATTAAAAAAATACTTAATTAAGTTTAATATTGATTTATACTTCAGGTATTGAGTTTTCATTTGGACTCTAGCTCTATGGAAATAAGAGCCTTGGATTTTAGCCCTCATACCATGGTTCGTGACTTTAAATCAATTGTTATCAATTGGTACAAATTTATCATCATTGAATGAGAAAAGAACACGATTACATAACATGACGGTGTTATGGTTACTCCCACAACATATTGTTATTCTAGTTCATCTGATAGTAGACCACGATCTTAAAATGTCAGTTATTATGGAGTCGTTGGAACAATATTAATATTGGATTATTATTCTCATGGATGAGTCACAATGATAAAATTTTAGGGGTTTTATTAGATGATGAGGCATGGAACATTTATTGATGATTGTCGATTTTGAGTAATTGATATGACTGTCACTATTGATACTTATGAAACATATGTATTGGCATCAATAGAGAAACAATTTTTTTATGTCAAAGACCATCATCGACCGGAATTTGGTGTATTTATTAAAGTAATTCCAAGACATATTTTTGATGATGGTGATGATGGAAATGATCCATCCCTAATGCCATTGTAAATGATCCATTTATTAATATTGATGACTCTGATAGCTCAATTGTTAGATTTGACTGTGAACCAGAATTTGTTGTGGGAAATATATAAAATCATCCACTCAAGTTCTCAATTATTTTGGTTCACCTCGACATGGGCTGTTACAGTTCGTACAATTCAAAACGATTTAATATTTATTATAAATATTTTGTATCTGACCAGACCATTATATAAATCTTCAATGTTTATTGGTTTTAATTTTATTTGAATTGTAATTTCTAATTTGGAATTGAACTGTATTCAAACATATGAAACCACCATTTCTATCATAGGGAACACTTAAATGCTTCAAATGTGATTTGTATAAAATTAGTAAAAATATCAGACTTCTCTTTAAAATTTGACCTTGTCATGAACATGATGGTTTGTATTATTCTAAAAAACATGTATTGAAACCTGTATCATCTACCTAGGATAAATAAATTAAATTTTTCCATAATTTTGACAACTGATTTAGCCCTTATGAATCCGGTATAATCAATATTCTGTGATTTTAATATATTTATGACACTTAGTAAACAAACATCCAACTAAAAATTAAATTTCATTATTACATATTTTATGATTTATTAAGTTCATTATATATTGGTTCAAGCACACCTAAAACAATGGATAGGTAAATTATCCTTGAATGCCTCTATTCCCTCTCATTTTTTTGGTTACACATTAGTTATTCTTTTCTATTTACTTCAATATTTGTTTTCAAATACAAGAAATGAATCCAATTGAAGAGAGGCGACCAAAAACCTATTACGGACAACAATCATAGCATGACTAAGCTGGGTATTCCACCACTATTTCCAGTAGAGAGTTTTTTATTTCAAATATATTTATTTGCATAATATATAATGTAATGTAATTAACTTTTTTAAACATTTTTTTGATCCATCTATTAGGTGAAATTTATATGGTTAGAATCCTAGCAGTGGTCCAGTACATGAGGTGTTCATGTGAGGGGGTGTACAAGAGATAGACGATCTGGTCGGTGTACCCGATTAGACTCTGCCCCTCCCACTGACATACCACCCCATCCCACATTCTGATCTCGGTGTGTCATTAGGGACACAATGGATATTTAGGCTTCCAATGTTTTCACCACCTTTTACATCTGAGCCTCCTCATCCATCTGTACCATATCTGATGATGATTCCCAATCCCCATCCAGTATTCAGCCATCCATCCCTGTCTGTTTCTTTTACTTCTGCTTCCTTCTCTCCAGGATTTTATATTCCATCTTTTTCAACTTCTGCTCTGCCAGAGTCTGTCCCCATGGAACATACATTTTGACTCAATCCATTTCTACAGGGTGTTACTTCAGTTTTTGTGGATCCAGTGGAGCCCATTGATCATACTACCGCATATATACATATACAACCTAAACAAAATTTTACACCATTATTTATTTCATTAAAACATGTATTTATAAAATATTTGTTTTTCATTCATAAAAGATACATCTACTGATAAGAGGATGGGGCGGGGGAGTAAACTCATGCGTTCGGAGTAGAACCGCCACATGTAGTTGATGGAGGACTACAATAATGATAGTCAAATGATTGACAAATCAGGGCAGCAATTTAAGTGTTTTTTGGGGATGCTTTCCAAATACTCAGACATCATTCATGTCAGCTCGCTCTCATGGAGACACCTGCCTAATGATGTCAAGGATAATGATTGGGTAGAGATTTTGGGTAAAAAAATATTTTGTATTTAATGAAATGTATTATTTTTGTGTTTATATGAATTAATATTTTGGTGTCAGCAATGTTTAATTTCCTTGATGGTGAGGGTGTAGGACCAGCACGTCTAAAGGATTTATGCGAGCTTTGAAGAGATTATATGCATGAGATGTACATTAGATGGCATGATATAGTGGGAACAGAGTTAAAGGTGGTCTCTGCCATGGATTATTGTTCATTAAAACATTACCGACTGATGACTAATCATTGGATGAGTAGCCAATTTATGGTATTAATCACATTAAAGATATTTAAATGAACTTTTTTTTTATTTTTTTGCTAATACTAATTATTGAATTTTATTTTTGGATTCATATGGAAGAAATACAAAAAATATTAATTCTAAAAAATATGTCCACACATTGGGACATACTACGGTGCCTGATCATGAGAGGCAGCAGGTTTGGCAGTTTATAATTTTTCTTTACAAATTTCACATTCTATTGCTACCTCCATAATTTATTCGATTGATAAATTTGTTATATAAATTTAGTAATGAATTTAATTATTGGAATCTTATTTTTAATTATGGTTTCCTACATTCAATGTCATTATAGAGGCATAAATTGAATATAAAAGGACATGTTCCTCGAGAAAACTGTTTTTCTCGAGTAGAAGGAAGAAAGATGGATGTACGGTTAATGAACCGACTCAGTAGCAGATTGTAATTTCGGATTTATAAGTTTAAAATGTTAATATCAATCTTTTAACTTATTAATCTATTTATATTTGTAACAGGAAACTTATAGGCCATTTACTCCCAAGAACCTGAAAATTTTCGTCCAAACGATCAGTTAAATCAAGTGTTGGTAGATGAGCACCTTGGTATAGTACATTCTCGACCTGGGAAGAGTATAGTTCCGATGACCTATTGGCCCTCCTCAAGTACGAGTTATAGTGACACTGAGTTATAGTAGGTTAAGGTACAAGATAAACAGGATGAAAAAAGGGCCATAGAGATAGCAGAACATTCTTCTAGGGAAAATACCGCATTTATAAAACTGATGGATGTTTTACGTCCAAAACATCCACTAGAGGCCAGAACTTCTTGTGATGAATATATTCATCGATGAGTTCTATATATGGTGCACCAGGTGGATGTTAATGTGAAGTTCAAGATTATGGTGAGTAGGAGGTCAAGGCGGAGGAGGAGGAGGGTGAGGAGGTGACCGAGACAGGGGTGGAGGGCGAGGCGGGGGAGGAGGGCGATGAGGAGGCCGAGGCCTGACTATGAGGGAAAGGATGAGAGCATTTAGGAGGGAGGGATAAAGATGAGGATGTCGATGAGGGGAAGGGTAAGGATAATGATGATGGTGATGATAGTGATGGTGATGAGGGACAAATTGATCTGTTACATTTTTGACTTATATTATTGACCTTTGATGCTTATTGTTTTGTTATGTCTGAATATATGCATGATTAGGTAGGTCATATTATAGATTTTATTTTATCTATAAATAATAAAACATGACTTGATGATTTGATGTGACTGATTCCCCCCCACCCTAAGACAGCGCCACCCACGTGGACAGCCCACCCAACCCCATGGACACCTCATACCCCCATAGACAGATCATCCACACCCATGGACAGCCCACCCACCCTGTTGGACACCCATTACCCCCCTAGATAGCCCCAAACCCCCATGGATTGCCCACCCACCCCCTGGAATCCCCATACCCCCTTGTATATCCCCCACCCCCATGGAAAACCTGCCAACCCCCTGGACACCCATACCCCCTGGACAGCCCCACACCCCTGTGGATAGCCCCCCCACCTCTGTGGATAGCCAACCCACCCCTTGGACACCCCGTACCTCCCTGGATAGCCCCACCACCCCTGTGGATAGCTTTCCCACCCCTTCGATAGCCCACCCACCCCCTAGACAACCCCTCCTCCCATGGACAACCCCCACTCCCGCGGATAGCGCACCCATTAACCCCTGTTTGGGGAGATATGATTCCAAACAAAAGATCTCCATGGTACCAAAACAAATTTTTACCTAGGATCATCACAAACCATGAGAAGAGATATCCCATCATATCCACTCCATAGAATCATTTCAAAATCTCATCCATGTTCAAAATCAATAAAGGATCTATAGCCCGATATCCATGAGATTAGTAGAAACAATAATTGGTGGGTCCCATGATCCATTAAAGAAAATTTCCACAACTGAGGGAAACGTGGATAACATTGAATCATATATTATGTTATCATCGATAGAGAAGAAAATAGTTCCCATAGGAATCCAAGAATCAAAACATAAGAATATAAAAGATACATTCCCTACCAAAATGGTGTTAGTCTCTCTGAAGATCTCATATCCCCAATACATTCCTCCATGTACATGACAAATTCCATTGGACTTTTCCACCCAAAACATGGAGCGACCAAGTAGGAAAATATGATCCTAGTCAATTGAAAATAAATAAAAATAATGATTAAAAAGATCCCAAACATTTTTAACCATGGAAGACTTATTCATGTGCTCATCCAACATAATATATAAGAATCAGTCCTCCATAGTATAATTCATCAAATCCATCTCCACTTGGTCCCCTAAAGTAACAAGATAGTTTAATTTTGAAATAATTATATAATGATTTTATTCAGTGGACACAACCAATTTATTTGGTCACATGAAGTGATGACACCAATAAGCTTTCATCCTAAGTATAATAGATTGAACAATTTGTAACAGTCCAGCAAGTGAAAAAATTTATTCGACCATTCATTAATTCTTCCTAATTTCTCTCCTCCAAAACCATACAGTATATGGATCTAAGATTGGAAGTTATAATGGGAACCCTAAGGTAGAAAAGTGGAAGGGATCCTCCCTTAATAACCATATTATCATAAAAACTATGCAATACATTAGAATAATTTTCATGCAAGAACATCATGACTTTTGAAAGATTAATAGTCAATCCAGAAAACGACGATAATAAATCTATGTCATATAATACGGCTAAATAATATATATTTCCAAATGAGAGAAATAAAATATCATTCACGAAACATAGATGAGAGATGTAATTCCTACCACAACGCAAATAGAATATGAATGAGCATCAAACAGAGATTTGAGACTTCATAATGTTACAAAAGTCCTGTATGAAAATCACAAAAATGAGAAGAGATAGAGCTTCCCCTTGCCTCAAACCTCCATTCCAATGTAAATAACCTCGAAGAAAACCATTTATATTCCCATAGATCATTATATAAGAGACAAATATTTTAATCTATGAGGAGGATGTGGCTAGAAAACATAGAAGGTCTAAATCATTCCACATGAACATTTGTATATTTCAAATGATTCGAACATATAGAAGTAAAAGAGTGACATCCCTTACTCGAGACAGCCCACCCACCCCCTGGACACCTTCTACCCCCATGGATGTCCCCCATCTCTGTGGATAGCCCACCCACCCCCTAAACACCCCCATACCCCTAGACAGCCCGACCAACCATGTGGACAGCTCGCCCACCCCCTGGACTCCCCCTCCCCCCGTGGACACCCCCCATAACCGTGGACAATTGACCCACCTCCATGGACAACTACTACCCCCTGGGCAGCACCTCCACCCCCATGGACAACCCCTACCCCCCCCCCCCTAGACAGTTTCCCACCACCGTGGACAGCCCAGCAACCCCCCTTGGACAGCCCGCCCACCCCCTGGATAGCCTGCCCACCCCCTGGATAGCCCCCAAATCCCCTAGACACATCCACCCACCACCTGTGGACACCCCCACCCCCCATGGACATGACACCCACCCACTTAGAAACCTCGTACCCCACTGGACACCCCCACCCTTGTAACACCTGATACTTTTATGTTATATAAATCATCAAAGGAATCTTTGAATTTCTTGTCTTGCTTTACATGAAATCGCGACCTTCCTCGATAGCTTGGGTCTTACGCAATACCGAGTTTCACTAAACAACGATATGCTATTAAAATATTATTAAATCTAGCAGTTATGAATAGTAATAACCACTTTTTGAAATTTTATAAATTTTATTTTTCAAAATGGACTTCATTTTTGGATTCGGAATATCATAATTAGCCTAGGGTGAAATTTTGTTATTTTTCTGAAAACTTTCAATTTTTGATGAATAGTGAAACCACTATGTGGTAGTTAAAAAAACTGAATTTTTCATAAAACTTAATTTTACCTCTTCTGCGAGTGGAATTTCAAAAATCTGAGATACATGGTTGATGTCAGTTAGTAAAATGTGGTTCAATGAGATGAAAGTAATTTTTGGTGAATAGTAACTTTTTACTTTTATTTACCATGGTTAAAAGTAAATAGGGTAATTAAGGGTAAAAATGATATTATTATTACCCTAACACATGCCCTAATTCTATTGGAAAAGTTTAATTCGACCAAAAACATCCTTAGGAATAAAATATTACCATTTATGCTCACTTGGATTAGATTAGGACATTTATTATTAATTTATTTAAAGAAGGGTTAAAATAGTTAAAATCAAAGTTTAATAAGTATATCCTTTTCAATATAGGGTAATACATAAGATAAAATAACTATAAATACTCATTAGAAAGATAAAAATATTTCCTACATAATGATAATTTATTTGTAATTTTTAGACATTATATAATTTAGATTATTTCTGACACCACTATGATGCAGTAATTATCGTATTAATGAAATATTGACATAATTGATGTTATAAATATCCAAATAAATATAATTTGAGACTTTTTATGAATTCCAATAATTTTATAGGTTAATATGACATGTTAGTATTGATTTAATTAACTTTTTTCGAACTAATCATTCTGTTATGATTTTCAGAAAAATCAATTACTAAATAGTGTCAAAATTGACATAAAATAGTTTTTAAAACAAATATTATATTAGTAATTGTAATTTTATACCTAAAAATATACGGTTCGGCCAAATGACTTAGATAAGGTTATATATATTAATAATAAACAACTAGGTGTTCTTTTGGCTGTTTATAGTAAGTTTATTAACCTTATAGTATAAGAACACAAGAAGACATGGTAAAAGTAAAATTATTTTACTTAATGTTAAATCTAAATGATAAGGTTAAAATAGGAACCTAAACTTGTATAAATTTTTTGGATGAGATTATTTCGACCCATCCCCACATTATCTTCGAAATAAATCAATTTAGAGCTATTAAACCCAAATTTGACTTTATAATAAAATAATAGTTTTAGTTATTCCAAAGGTGCCCCTCTCCTCCCTTATAAAAGGGAACCTACTCCCACTATTCCTCACACCACTTTGAGCCTTCAATCTCGGACATACCCTGCAAATTTCTCCTCTACACTTCCCTAGAAACATCCTAGAGGTCCTGGTCTTCTTCAAAGGCCAAGTTTAGTTCCCAAAAAGGAAATCTCAAAGAGGCGTTTCAAAGAAGAGGTAATGTCCATTACCAATTCTTTCAACTTTATTTCTTCTTCCACTTCATCTTCATTAGTTGTTTCATTATGAAGTAATAACATCTGTATCACTCATATTCTGGTATGTTATTATAAGTATGAAAAAACCCTATTTCACCATCTATCCATCCTACGGAAAATGAAATCACCGCGCGTGCGTACGTACATAATACCGTCTCCACGCCGTGGTGTAATCTATTTTCCACCACCACCTTACTTGGATGGGTATAATGGTGAAAAGAATGAATATATATGATTATTGTGAAGATATATTTATTATGAAATATTATACAAACACTCCAATACAATTCCACTATTAGAGGAACGATATTATCACTCGTGCGTACGTACAGAATATCGTCTCCACGATGTGATGCGACTCGTTCTAAATGATCTTCATTGCATAATGATTATATAAATGAATTGAAGGAATTAATGTGATATATATTACACTAAAATATTCTGTAAATGAGGTATCTATAACCTAAAAAGAAGGATAAGAATTTATTCGACAAAACACGCATAAGAACAAAAAGTAATAAACACCTGAATAAACATGTAGTAATGAAATATTACTAATATGAAGCTAAGATTATGACCATATATGATATCATTAAAACAACTATGATTCTGGAATAAGTAAATAACATTGTTTAAATAATTATACAGGAGGTTTGGACACTTACGAAGCAAATCTGACCTAAGGTAAGGGAAATATCACAATTTCTTTTTTATCCGAGATTGTTTATACTTTGGCATTTAGTGGGGTGTATTTTATCATCCACATCCATGTTTCCTCAATATGTAATATTTATATCCTTCTACAATATTTTATATCAAATTTTACCCTTAGTTGAGTTTTTAGTAAAAGATATGAAAGGAATCTTTTGTCATTTTTCATACGAGGTACTTTTTGACTTTTCCGACAAAAGTACGAGAAGAATGTTTTTTTAACTTAAACGGCATGAATGGTTTTTTAAAACATTATTTCCAAGAATCTTCCTTTACAAGTTTTCAAGTTTATTTTTAATCAACTTCTTTTTGTTTAAAATTGTATGACATGTTTTGAAAGGAAAATGGTTTTGAAGTAGAAAGGATATTTTCCTCAAGAATGGAGTTCAAGTATTTTATCAAAATTATTTTCCATCTAAGATAATAAAGGGTTCTGTTTCTACAGATATTATTACATTTATTTGATTGTGTTGTGATGTAATTATATTTATGAATTCATTTATCTTATATGAATTGTTTTATGATGTCACGATGTTTAGGATTCCCATTTTTATTACATGGGTTATGCAATGATGTATGATTTATGATTTTGTACCACAAATAAGAATGGTATCGTTATGAGATGGGTGGGACCTATATCTCCCTCCAATGCATTGGGTAAAGATTTTATATCTCATGAGATAGACATGGCTCGAACGGCAGGTTATACCGGTTCAGTGAAACAGGACTGAAACGAGGAGTGGACTCGGTTCAGAAATGGATTTTGTCCACTAAGATAGTCTTGGCAATGAGCCTTGAATAATAAGAAATGATTCTCTATGATTATGTGTGTATGCCACAAAGTTTCGTGTTTTATGTTATGATTATTGAGATAACATTTCACTACTATGATTTATCCCATGTTATGAAATTATGATTTCTTTTGCAGGTTAAGATTTCCAAAAGTTATGTTCTTATATATATGATGTGATTGATATTTCTTTTGTTTACCCTTACTGAGCATTTGAGCTCACCCTTTTGTATGTTTTCTTTCCTCAGGTCAGGAAGAAGGTTATTAAGCAGGATATGCCAAAAGGGACTATAGATGTGATGAAATAAATGTGAGACAGTGGATATGATTTATGAACCAGTTTTTTATGTTTCCCAGTTTCTAAAGACACATACCTATATGGTCCTTTTCCTGGCTTTGTTATATGTTGTAATAAGTGTGCATCAATCCTGAAGTAATAACAATGTATGTAATGTATGGGTCGTTATAGTTGGTATCAGAGGAAAGGAATATTCAACCTTTGGAAACTAGGATGTGAAACCCTTAGTAAGAACCCTAAGGATAAGTCTAGGCATAGAACACAATCTTAGTGTATTAGAAATGGCCATGAATAACCTAGGATAAGACCTTAAGTGTGATATTTTATTCTTGATTATGTGTTTTTCCTATTATAATTAGTGTTTCTCACACTATTGTTCTTGGTTTTAGTCAATGGCTGGAACCCGAAGGAACCATGTTAATGCGGAATGCGACGGGCAATGCAATTATTGTCCCCCGGAGCAACCAAACGTTATAGGAGCGAGAATGAAAAATCTTGTATCCATGCTCACACTACTTTCTCAAGCTATTAATCAAGCAGGACTTCCAAACAAGCAAAGGAAGGAGCAACATTCTGTTGAATCCATCATGAGACAGCGTCCACCTTCATTCAGCGGGTCCACTGATCCATTAGTTGCTGAACAATGGATTAGTACTACTGAAAAGATATTTTCTGTTCTTCAATGTTCTGAACATGATAATGTCATCTTAGCAGTGTATCATTTGGAAGGTGATGCTGATCAACGGTGGAATCTTATTAAGAATACGAGGCAAAGGGATGAAATTGATTCCATGGAATGGGACGAGTTCAAGAAATTATTTTTTAATATGTAATTCCCTAGTATTCTCCAAACAAAGATGGAGAAGGAGTTTCTTGAACTAAAGAAAAAGGATGATGAATATGTTGGTACCTATAAAGAAAATTTTACAAGACTTTCAAGGTACGCTTCTGGTATTATTATCCAACCAGAGAGTAAGATCGGTCGATTCTTTAGTGGCTTAAAACCTAGTCTTCGAAGGGCATTTTCTATAAGGGACTTCAATATCTATGAGGAAATCGTTCGATGTGCTCTCGAAGTCGAGATGGAGATTGGAGTAACCCATCAGTCATATGGGTTTGATAAGAAGAGGAAAATGGAATTCAAAGGAAAATCTAAAGAGCACACTGAAGAGAAGATGAACTTTCCCTTATGCTCAAAGTGTGGAAAGAAACATGGAGGTAGTTTTCTTAAAGGGACAATTAAATGTTTCAAATGTGGAAAGGAAGGTCATAGGTAATTTGAATGCTGAAATGATGGGAAGAAGATGTCTAATGATGCAAACAAATGAAGGGATACACAGAATGAACCTACTACACTTCAATGTTTCATGTGCAAGGAGATGAGGCATTATGCCAGCCAATGCCCGAATCCAAGGGTTGATGATGATGGTCGATGTCAACAAACTCTTAAAGCTAATGACAAAGGAAAGTCACATGCAATTTCTATCAGCGATGTGGAATGCGATAACGATGTGGTGAAAGGTATACTTACCATCCACTCTAAAGTAGAAAATGTTTTATTTGATTCTGGATCCACCCACTCTTTTATTTCTGAAGAATTTTCTAAGGATATCACCGTATTACCTCAACAATTAGATATTGAGTTAGCTGTGAAAACCACTAATGGCACAAAAGTCACATAAAATGTTTATAATTCTTCTCCGATCTAAGTTTGTGGGAAAGTGCTTCCTGCAAATCTTGTGATCCTTCCTATAGTGGAATTTGATGTGATTCTGGGCATGGATTGGCTTTCTTTATATGGAGCTCATATCAATTCCCAAATAATGGAAGTCACATTTCATATTCCAGATCAATCTATGATCATCTATCAATGCAAGGATGAACATAACCTTCCAGTGGAAATTTCTTCCATCTTATGGGTCTTGATTCAACTAAATGAAGGTTATTTATCTCAAATGGTTGGTGAGAAAATCTTGATTAAGAATATGCCCATTGTACCGGAGTTTGATGATGTCTTTCCGGATGAATTATCGGGTCTTCCACCAAATCGTGAAGTTGAGTTTTCAATAGAACTCGTACCGAGTGATTTGCCTATTTCAAAGACACCTTATAGAATGGCCCCAATTGAGTTGCAGGAATTGAAGAAGCAACTCCAAGAGAATCTTGATAAGGGGTTCATATGCCCTAATGCATCACCTTGGGGAGCACTTGTTCTGTTTGTTAAGAAGAAAGATGGATCAATGAGACTCTGCATTGATTATCTAGAACTTAATGAGATCACTATCAAGAACAAATATCCTCACCCACGCATTGATGACTTATTTGACCAACTAAGCGGAGCTCAATACTTTTCCAAGATTGATCTTTGTTCAGGGTATCATGAATTAAGGGTCAAAAGGGTGGATATACTAAAGACGGATTTCCGTACAAGGTATGGACACTATGAATTTATAGTGATGCCATTTGGTCTTACAAATGCCCCTGCTATCTTCGTGGATCTGATGAATAGAGTCTTTAGATACTATCTTGATCAATTTGTAGTAGTCTTTATAGAAGATATTCTTATCTATTCAAGGAGAAAAGAAGAACATGAAGATCAATTGAGAATTATATTGAAGACCCTGAGAAAGGCGAATCTTTATGCCAAATTTACCAAGTGTAAATTTTGGCTTCAAAAAGTTGCATTTTTGGGTCACATAATCTCAAATGAGGGGATCTCTATGGGACTAGAAAAAATAGAGGTTATCGAAAGATGGTCGAGACCAACAACAGTAACTGAGGTCCAAAGTTTTCTTGGTTTGGCTGGATATTATCGACGTTTTGTGAAAGATTTTTCACGATTATCTAATCCACTCACCAAGTTGACTTGGAAAGGAGTTAAGTTTGTTTTGACGGAGGAATGTGAAGAGAATTTCAAGGAGTTGAAAAGAAGGCTATCCAGTGCACCTGTGCTCACACTACCTTGTAGTGGAGAAAGGTTTGTGATCTACAGTGATGCATCCAAGAAGGGATTGGGGTGTGTTCTTATGCAAAAAGATATGGTGATAGCTTATTCCTCACGACAATTGAAAATACATGAGCAAAATTACCCAACTCATGATTTGGAGTTAGTTGCGGTAATCTTTGCATTAAATATTTGGAGGCATTATCTTTGTGGAGAAAGGTGTGACATTTATACTGATCATAAAAGTTTAAAGTATATTTTCACACAAATGGAGCTGAATATGCTCCAAAGAAGATGGTTGGAGCTGATTAAGGATTACGACTGCTCAATCCATTACCACCCTGGGAAAGCATACAAGGTGGAAGATTCATTAAGTCGACAAGACCATGCCATTTTATCGATGATGAGGATCACAAAAGATCCAATATTTAGAGATTTACAAAGGATGGATCTTGGAATTATAATGAACGGGTAAAAATCATATCTTTCTCAAATTAATGTTCAACCATCTATACATGTGAAGATTAAAGAGGCACAGAATGAAGATGTCGAGTTACAAAAGAAGGTGAGAAATGTTTCTGAATTCAACCTTGATTGTGATGGAATAATAAAGTTCCGGAATTGGGTTTGTGTTCCTCCCATCCCCGAATTAAAGAAGGAGATGCTGGATGAGGCTCATAGTTCTTCATTCTCTATTCATCCTGGAAGCACGATGATGTATAGGGACCTGAAAGAGTACTTCTGGTGGGATGGCATGAATAGAGATGTTGCTGAATATGTCTCTCGATGCTTGGTTTTTCAGCAAGTTAAAGCTGAGATACAGAACTCTATGGGGATGTTACAACCATTACCCATACCCAAATGGAAATGGGAAAAAATCACTATGGGCTTTATCACAGGACTTCCTAAAACATCCAAAGGCAATAATGATATCTGGGTCATAATTGATTGTCTTACAATGTCTGCACACTTCATCTCTATTAGAGAGGATTTATCTCTACATCAACTTTCTAGGATATATGTGAAAGAAGTGGTAAGATTGCATGGAGTACCACTTTCTATTATATCTGATCAGGATCCGAGGTTTACCTCAAAGTTCTGGTGAAGTCTTCAACATACTCTGGATACAGATTTGAGTTTCAGCACTGCATATCATCCTCAGACAGATGATCAGTCTGAGAGAACAATTCCAACTCTAGAAGATATGTTGAGAACTTCCTCTATGGATTTAAAAGGTGGTTGGGATCAACACCTACCTTTGGTGGAATTTTCTTATAATAATATCTTTCACTCCAATATTCAGATGGATCCTTATGAAGCTCTATATGGAAAGAAATTCAGGACTCCAACTTGCTGGGATGAAGTTGGGGAAAGAAAGCTATTAGGACCTGATCTCGTTGATGAAATGGAAGAAAATGTTAGATCTATTCAACAACACAAAAGAGAAGCTCAGAGTCGACAGAAAAGTTATGCCGACAACCGAAGAAAAGACCAAGAGTTTGAAGTGGGTTATAAAGTGTTCTTATGAATATCTCCCTGGAAGAGGGTCATGAGATTTGGAAAGAAGGGAATTTTAGCCCTAGATATATTGGTCCTTTCAAAATACTGGATCGTGTTGGGAAGGTAGCTTACCGATTGGTGCCTCCACTGAATCTCTCTCATGTTCACGATGTGTTCCATGTATCTCTCCTGAGAAAGTACATACTTGATCCTTCACATGTACTCAGCTCAGAAGTTGTACCGCTGGAGCAAGATCTTTCTTATGAAGAACAGACGATAGAGATTCTGGATCGTAGAATAAAAGTCCTACGAATCAAGACCACTCGCATGGGGAAGGTTTTATGGAGGAACCACCAATTTGAAGAAGCTACATGGGAGCTTGAGAATAAGATGAGAGAGAGGTATCCTCATCTGTTTGTTACAAAGTCACGAATTTCAAGGGCGAAATTCATTTTAAGGGGGGTAGAATGTAACACCCGAAACTTTTATGTTATATAAATCATCAAAGGAATCTTTCACTTTCTTGGATTTCTTTACACGAAATCGCGACCTTCCTCGATAGCTTGCGTCGTACGCAATACCGAGTTTCACTAAACAACGATATGCTATTAAAATATTATTAAAACTACCCGTTATAAATAGTAATAATCACATTTTGAAATATTATAAATTTTATTTTTCAAAATGGACTTCATTTTTGGATTCAGAATTTCGAAATTAGCAAAGGGTGAAATTTTGTTATTTTTCTGAAAACATTCAATTTTTGATGAATAGTGAAACAACTAAGTGGTAGTTAAAAAAACTGAATTTTTCATAAAACATAATTTTACTGCTTCTGTGAGTGGAATTTGAAAAATCCGAGAGACACTGTTGATGTCAGTAAGTAAAATGTGGTTCGATGAGATGAAAATAATTTTTGGTGTATAGTAACATTTTACTTTTATTTACCAAAGTTAAATGTAAATAGGGTAATTAAGGGTAAAAATGATATTATTATTACCCTAAAACATTCTATAATTCTATTGGACAAGTGTAATTCGACCAAAAACAATCTTAGGAATAAAATATGACCATTTATGCCCACTTGGATTAGATTAGGACATTTATTATTAATTTATTTAAAGAAGGGTTAAAATAGTTAAAATCAAAGTTTAATAAGTATATCATTTTTAATATAGGGTTATTCATAAGATAAATTCAACTATAAATATTCATTATAAATATAAAAAGATTTTTCTACATAATGATATTTTATTTGTAATTTTTAGACGTTATATAATTTAATTTATTTATGACACCAATATGATGCAGTAATTATCTTATTAATGAAATATTGACATAATTGATGTTATAAATACCCAAATAAATATAATTTGAGACTTTTTATGAATTCCACTAAATATATAGGTTAATATGTCATGTTTTTATTGATTTAATTAACATTTTTTGAACTAATCATTCTATTATGATTTTCACAAAAATCAATTACTAAATATTGTCAAAATTGACAGAAAATAGTTTTTTAAAAAAAATATTATATTAGTAATTGTACTTTTATTCCTAAAAATCTACAGTTCAGCCAAATGACTTAGATAAGGTTATATATATTAATAATAAATAACTTGGTGTTCGTTTTCCTTCTTATAGTATGTTTATTAACCTTATAGTATATGAACACAAGAAGACACGGTAAAAGTAAAATTATTTTACTTAATGTTAAATCTAAATGATATGGTTAAAATAGGAACCTAAACTTGTCTAAATTATATTGTATGAGAGGATTTAGACCCATCCCCACCTTATCTTCGAAATAAATCAATTTGGAGGTATTAAAAATTAATTTGACATTATAATAAAATAATAGTTTTAGTTATTCAAAAGGTGCCCCTCTCCTCCCTTATAAAAGGACACCTCCTCCCCCTCTTCCTCACACCACATTGAGCCTTCATGCTCGGCCAAACCCTGATAATTTATCCTCTCCACTTCCCTATAAACATCCTAGTGGTCCTGGTCTTCTTCAAAGACCAATTTTAGTGCCCAAGAAGGAGATCTCGAAGAGGCGTTTCAAAGAAGAGGTAATGTCCATTACCAATTCTTCCACCTTTATTTCTTCTTCCACTTCTTCTTCTTTAGTTGTTTCATTATTAAGTAATAACATCTATATCACTCATATACTTATATGTTATTATAAGTATGAAACAACCCTATTTCACCATCTATACATCCTATAGAAAATGAATTCACCGCGGGTGCGTACGTACGGAATACCGTCTCCACGCCGTGGTGTAATCTATTTTCCACCACCACCTTACTCGGATGGGTATAATGGTGAAAAGAATGAATATATATGATTATTGTGAAGTTATATTGATTCTAAAATATTATACATACACTCCAATACAATTCCACGATCATAGTAACGATATCATCACTCGTGCGTACATACGGAATACCGTCTCCACGATGTTATGCGACTCGTTCTACATGATCTTCATTGCATAATGATTATATAAATGAATTTAATGAATTAATATGATATATATTACACTAATACCATTATGCAAATGAGGTATCTATATCCTAAAAATTAGTATAAGAATTTATTCGACAAAACACGCATAAGAACAAAAAGTAATAAACACCCGAATAAACAAGTAGTAATGAAATATTACTAATAAGAATATAAGAATATGATCATATATGATATCATAAAAATAAGTATGATTCTGGAATAAGTCAATAACATTATTTAAATAATTATACAGGAGTTTTAGATACTTACGAAGCAAATCAGACCTAAGGTAAAGGAAATATCATAATCTCATTTTTATCCGAGATTGTTTATACTTTGGTATTTACTGGGGCGGTATTTTATCATCCACATCCATGTTTCCACAATATGTAATATTTATATCCTTCTACAATAGTTTATATCCAATTTTACCCTTTTTTGAGTTTTTAGTAAAAGATATGAAAGGAATCTTTTGTCGACTTTCATACGAGGTACTTTTTGACTTTTTCGACAAAAGTACGAGAAGAATGTTTTTTTAACTTATACGGCATGAATGGATTTTTAAAACATTATTTCCAAGAATCTTCCTTTACAAGTTTTCAAGTTTATTCTTAATCAACTTATTTTAGTTTAAAATTGTATGACATGTTAAGAAAGGAAAAATGTTTTTGAAGTATAAAGGTTATTTTTCTCAAGAATGGAGTTCAAGTGTTTTATGAAAATTATTTTCCATATAAGATAATAAAGGGTTCTGTTTCTATTCCTATTATTACATTGATTTTATTATGTTGTGATGTAATTATATTTATGAATTCATTTATCTTATATGAATTGTTTTATGATGTCACGATGTTTAAGATTCCCATTTTTATTACATGGGTTATGCAATGATGAATGATTTATGATTTTGTGGCAGACATAAGAATGGTATCATTATAAGATGGGTGGGACCTATATCTCCCTCCAATGCATTGGGAAAATATTTTATATCTCATGAGATAGACATGGCTGGAACGGCAGGTTAAACCGGTTCAGTGAAATAGGACTGAAACAAGGAGTGAACTCGGTTCAGAAATGGACTTTGTCCACTAAGATAGTATTGGCAATGATCCTTGACTAATAAGAAATGATTCTCTATGATTATGTGTGTATGCCACAATGTTTCTTGTTTTAATTTATGATTATTGGGATTACATTTGACTACTATGATTTATCCCATGTTATGAAATTATGATTTCATTTGCAGGTTAAGATTTCGAAAAGTTATGTTCTTATGTGTATGATGTGATTGATATTTCTTTTGTTTACCCTTACTGAGCATTTTAGCTCACCCTTTTGTATTTTTTCTTTCCCCAGGTCAGGAAGAAGGTTATTATGTAAGATATGCCAAAAGAGACTATAGATATGATGAAATAAATGGGAGACAGTGTAGATGCTTTATGAACCAGTTGTTTATGTTTCCCAATTTCGAAAGACACTATACCTATACGGTCCTTTCCTGGTTTTGTAATATGTTGTAATAAGTGTGCTTCAATTCTGAAGTAATAACAATGTATGTAAATTATGGGTCGTTATAGTTGTTATCAGAGGAAAGGTATAGTCAAACTTTGGAAACTAGGATGTGAAAGCCTTAGTAAGAACCCCAAAGATAAGTCTAAGCATAAAACACAATCTTAGTGTTTTAGAAATGGCCATGAATAACCTAGGATAATACCTTAAGTGTGAAATTTTATTCTTGATTATGTATTTTTTGTAACAGCCCGAGATTTTATGAAAAATATTCTTTTTAATTTTATTAATGTCTTGTGTTGTACGATACACCAAAAGGAGCTTGAACAACACGCATCCTTGACTTGCCTTGCATTACACGCAATCACAACCTTCCTCGATAGCGTGTGTAGTACGCAATACTGAGTTTCACGAAACAACGTTATGCTATTAAAATATTATTAAAACAAGCCGTTATGAATAGTAATAACCACTTTTTAAATTTTAGAAAATTTAGCTCTCAAAATGGACTTCATTTTTGGATTCGGAGTATCGAATTTAGCCTAAGGTGAAATTTTGGTACTTTTCGGATAACTTTCATATTCTGATGAATAGTGAAAATTACTAAATTATAATTAAAAACAACTTTTTTTAATCGAAATAATTAATAGTGATAAATTATTAATTTGAGTGGTTTTAAAGTATATTTAGAATATATTTTTACAATTTAATACAATGTTGGTCATTGGTTGTAATTTCACATTTAAACCAGACATAATCAATTATCAATCTTTTGATAGATATTGTTTCTTAAAAACACGCTATTTGTTTTAACAGCGGGATTTAATTATAAAATTAATTAATTCAACTTATATGTTATGAATTTGGTAAAATAGACTTCATTTTTGAATTCGGAATATGAAATATAGCTTAGGATGAAATTTTGGCATTGTTCTGAAAAACATCAATTTTTGATGAATAGTGAAACTACTAAGTGGTAGTTAAAAAACTGAATTTTTCATAAAACTTAATTTTACCGCTTCTGTGAATGGAATTTCAAAAATCCTAGAGACACGGTTGACGTCAGTAAGTAAAATGTGGTTCAATGAGATGAAAATAATTTTTGGTGAATAGTAACTTTTTACTTTTATTTACCACGGTTAAAAGTAAATAGGGTAATTAAGGGTAAGAATGATATTAATATTACCCTAACACTTGTCCTAATTCTATTGGACAAGTGTATCTCGACCAAAAACAACCTTAAGTGTAAAATATTATCATTTAGGCCCACTTGGATTAGATTAGGACATTTATTATTATTTAATTCAAAGAAGAGTTAAAAGAGTTAAAATCAAAGATTATTTACTAAAACATTTTTAATATAGGGTTATACATAATATAAATTAGATTGTCAATATTCATTAGAAAGATAAAACGATTTCCTACATAATGGTATTTTATTTGTAATTTTTAGAGATCAAATAATTTAATTTATTTATGACACAATGATGATGCAGTAATTATCTTATTAATGAAATATTGACATAATTCATGTTATAAACACCAAAATAAATGTAATTTGAGACTTTTTATGAATTCCACTAATTTTCTAGGTTACTATGATATATTATTGTTGATTTAATCAACTTGGTTTGAACATATAATTCTGTTATGACTTTCACAAAAATCATATATCAAATAGTGTCAAAATTGACACAAAATAGTTCTTAAAGAAAATATTAATTTTAATTGTTATTGTATTCCTAAAAATCTAAGGATCGGCCAAGTGACTTATATAAGGATATATATATTAATAATAAACAATTTGGGGTTCGTTTGGCAGGTTATAGTAAGTTTATTATCCATATAGTGAAAGAAAACAAAAAGACACGGTAAAAGTTAAATTATTTAACTTAGAGTTAAATCTAATTGATAAGGTTACAATAATACCCTAAACTTGTCTAAATCCTATTGGTTGATAGGATTTAGACCCATACCCACTTTAGCTTCGAAATAAGACCCTTTGGAACCATTATAAACCGATTTTTAACTTTAATATAAAATAATATTTTGAGATATTCCTAAGGTGCCCCTCTCCTCCCTTATAAAAGGGCACCTCCTCCCCCTCCTCCTCACACCAATTTGAGCACTCAAGCTCGTCCAACCCCTGCCATTTTCTCCTATACACTTCCCTAGAATAATCCTAGAGGTCCTGGTCTTCTTCAAAGACCAATCTTAGTTCCCTAAGTGGAGGATTCAAAGAGGCGTTCCAAAGAAGAGGTAATATCCATTACCGATCTTTTCAATTTCTTTCTTCTTCAACTTCTTCTTCTTTAGTTGTTTCATGATAAAGTAATAACATCCGTATTACTTACATACTGATATGTTATTATAAATATGAAACAACCCTAATTCACCTTCTATCCATCCTACGGAAAACGAAATCACCGCGCGTGCGTACGTACAGAATACCGTCTCCACGCCGTGGTGAAATCTATTTTCCACCACCACCTTACTTGGATCAGTATAATGGTGTAAATAATGACCATATATGACTATTATAAAGTGATATTGATTCTGATATATTGTATCATCCACTCTAATTCAATTCAATAATTATGGAAATGATATCATCGCTCGTGCGTACGTACGGACTACCGTCTCCACGACGCGATGAGATTCATTCTCAATGATTAACCATTCATGAATGATTATAAAGTATATATAATAAGTACTAATGAAATATATGACCTAATAATGATACTGGAATTATTTATATTTATATGTATGTTATCTACTTAATTCCATTCAATTCAATAAGGAAACGAAAACAGCGTTCATGCGTACGTACGGACTACCGTCTCCATGAACGGTGTATTTCTTTCCATTTACTGATTTATTATATATGTATATTCTGAATATATATATATATATCATGTTTTATATTCTGGAATTAATTAATCATTATCTAAGTAATCATATGAATAATTACAAGTTAAAAACACGAACGACAAATGAGACGATTTTACCCAAAACGCTACTTTAACATGAATTTACAAAAGAACGGGTAATATAAAGTCATAAGTGGACCATATATGATATAATAACAATGAATATGATTCTTGAATAAGTCAATAACATGATTTAAATCATTATACAGGAGGTTTAGACACTTACAAAGCAAGTCAGACCTAATGTAAGGGAAATATCACAATCTCATTTTTATCCGAGATTGTTTATACTTTGGTATTTACTGGGGTGTATTTTATCCACATCCATGTTTACTCAATATGTAATATTATTTCCATCCACCTAAAATTGTTTAAATCCAATTTTACCCTTCGGTGAGTTTTTAGTAAAGGATATGAAAGGAATCTTTTGTCGTTTTTCATACGAGGTACTTATTGACTTTTCCGACAAAAGTACGAAGAATGTTTTTTTAACTTATACGACAAGAATGGATTTTTAAAGCATTATTTCCAAGAATCTTCCTTTATAAGTTTTCAAGTTTATTTTTAATCAACTTCTTTTATTTTATAATTGTATGACATGTTATGAAAAGAAAAGTGTTTTTGAAGAAGAAAGGATATTTTCCTCAAGAATGGAGTTCAAGTGTTTTATCAAAATTATTTTCCATCTAAGATAATAAAGGGTTCTGTTTTTATCCCTATTATTACATTGATTTGATTATGTTGTGAGGGAATTATTTTTATGAAGTCATTTACCTTATATGATTTGTTTCAAGAATCCCATTTTTGTTACATGTGTTATGCGATGATGTATGATTTATGATTATGTGGCACACATAAGAAAGGATTCATTATAATATGGGTGGGACCTATATCTCCCTCCAATGCATTGGGTAAAGATTTTATATCTCATGAGATAGACATGGCTGGAACGGTAGGTTATACCGGTTCAGTGAAACAGGACTGGAACGAGGGTGACTCGGTTCAGAAAGGGACTTTGTCCACTAAGATAGTCTTGGCAATGAGTCTTGACTAACAAGAAATGATTCTCTATGATTATGTGTGTATGACACAAAGTTTCATGTTTGAAGTTATGCTTATTGGGATTTCATTTTACCACTATGATTTATCCCATGATATGAAATTATGCTCACTTTTGCAGGTTAAGATTTCCAAAAGATATGTTCTTATGAATATGATGTGATTGATTTTTCTTTTGCTTACCCTTACGGAGCATTTGAGCTCACCCTTTTATGTTTTCTTTTCCCCAGGATATAAAGAAAGGTTTTAGGTAGAAAAAAAAGGGAAGATCTTTATGGGAGATATTGAAGATCTTTCACCACGATTAGAAGATTACGTTCCGAGTTTCCAAAGACACTAAACTATTACGATCCTTGTGTGTGTGTTTTTGTTATGTACTAAGTATTCCGCAAAAGTAATGTAATGTCCATGTAAGTCAGGCTTCGGGTCTCTACAGTTGGTATCAGAGGAAAGGTTTAGTCAACCTTTGGAAACTAGGATGCGAAAACGTTAGTGAGATCCCTAGAGATATTTCTAAGGTATGTTTAGGGATGTCCCTAAGGATAAGTATACATATAAGATACAGTCCTAGAACTATGGTAACGATCATAGAATTTAACCTAAGAAGTTAGATCTTGAGGATACTCCCCCATTATAATGTTGTTTTCCCTAGCATGATTTTTGCCTCTAACACTATTCTTTTTGGGTTTTAGACGATGGCTAGAACCCGAAGGAACCGTGTTGATCAATGCAATGGACAATGCAATGATTGTCCTCTTGAACAAACAAATGTTATGGGAGATGGAGTGAAAAATCTTATTGCTATACTTACACAAGCTATGAATCATTCTGGACTTCCAAATGAGCAGAGAAGGGAACAATATTCTATTGAGTCCTTCATGAGGCAACGTCCACCTTCTATTAGTGGGACTTCCGATCCACTTGTTGCTGAACAATGGATCAGTACCACTGAAATGATATTTTCAGTTCTTCAATGTTCTGAACATGATAAAGTAATCTTGGCAGTATATCATTTGTAAGGTGAAGCAGATCAATGGTGGAATCTTATCAAGAATACGAGGCCAAGAGCTGAAATTGAGTCCACGGAATGGGAAGAGTTCAAGAACTTGTTTTTCAGTAAGTACTTCCCTCGTATTCTTCGAACAAAGATGGAAAAGTAGTTTCTTGAGCTGAAGCAGAAGGATGATGAATCTGTTGGTATATACGAAGCAAATTTTACAAGACATGCAAGGTACGCTTCTGGTATTATCATCCAACCTGAAAGTAAAGTTGATCAATTTTTCAGTGGCTTAAAACCAAGTCTTCGAAGGGCATTAGCTATAAGAGACTTCAGTTGCTATGAAGAAATTTTCCGTTGTGCTATCAAGGTAGAAATGGAAGTTGGTGTTACATATCCATCTCATGGTTTTGATAAGAAACGGAAGATGGAGTTCAAGGAGAAATCTCAAAATAATGGTGAAAAGAAGATTAATGTTTCCTTATGCACAAAGTGTGGAAAGAAGCATGGTGGAGATTGTCTTAAAGGGACTATAAAATGATTTAAGCGTGGAAAAGAAGGTCATCGAGCAGCTGAGTGTCGAAGTAATGGAAAAAGGGATTCTAATGATGTGAACAAAGCAAACACTGCAGAGAACGCACCACCAACACTTCAATGTTTCAAGTGCAAGGAGATGGGACATTATGCCAATAAATGCCCTAATCCAAGGGTTAGTGATGATCAACATGAGCAACCACTTAAGGAAAAGTACAAAGGGAAGTCACATGCGATCACTATTGGCGATGTTGAATATGACAATGATGTGGTGGAATGATTAAGTGTTTATGTAATGGGATTTCAAAATAGTATTGTATATAGTATCGTGGAATATTGGAATATATATGTATTGGTCTATTGTGGTTTTCAATAATTTTATGGTACCAGTAACCATGGAAAGTGATTGAGATATTTTTATAAATAAGATGATATGCACATAATGAAGGGAAAATGAGAAAAAAAAATGTTTAACAGTATTCATGAGCTCATGATTGATATAAGGACTAAGTGATATCATGGTTTGAGTATATAGAATTTTGAGGATTTTGGTATGTGGAAAGTGTTAAATTTTTACTGCATTCATGTTTTCACTAAGGTATTCAAGATAATACATGATTAAGGACTTTGAATGTTTGGAATGTGACCAACAAAACATATCTTATGATATATGGGGATCGACGATGGTGTTAAATCTCTGGTAATCGTTTTCACTATGTTATGAGAGTGGACTGCAGTATTATGGATAAGCCTAAAGATTGGAATGGATTATGTTGGACATAAGTTAGTATTGTTTAAGGATAGATGTTTTTTCGATATTATTGATGGGATGTTATAGTAATATAGTTTTAGAAAAAGGACAACCTGCAGGACGGGCGACAGCCCATCGCGTCGGACAAGGATGAGGGAATCGAACCCACAACCGAAGTGCGACTGGCCTTTATCACCTACCACTGGCCTACAGGAAGTCCCTGTTTAGTAGAAACTAGTATTATTATATTAAGCAGTATGATATATGAAGTATAAAGTCCATTTTAGGAACCATATATGATTAATCTCACTATAGATCAACTTATGTATATAATTTTTTCTATCCTTTTGTTTGAGATAGATGGAATGACCCGTCATTCTATCACATGATCTGCTAACACTTCCCGAATAACAAATTCAACTTCATTTATTTAAGAGATGAAGTGGAAATTGTTCAAGGCATGAACAACAGTGAGAACATGATGGTTAGATTTCTCTTCCATATCCATATTTTCACCTATGTGGAAACCCAGTGATTAGTTTATTTGGGTAACCGTTACGTTTCATACTTTTGTTTTTAAATATTGGTTTTGATAATCCTTTTTTCGATGTGGGTTTCTATTAAAGAAACTTTCGAATAGTAAACCATTTATAACCCCGACGAATTTCGAGGGTGAAATTCATTTTAAGGGGGGTAGAATGTAACAGCCAGAGATTTTATGAAAAATATTCTTTTTAATTTTATTAATGTCTTGTGTTGTACGCTACGCCAAAAGGATCTTGCACAACATGCATCCTTGACTTCCCTTGCATTACACGCAATCGCAACCTTCCTCGATAGCATGTGTAGTACGCAATACTGAGTTTCACGAAACAACAATATGGTATTAAAATATTATTAAAACTAGCCGTTATGAATAGTAATAACCACTTTTTAAATTTTAGAAAATTTAGCTGTCAAAATGGACTTCATTTTTGGATTCGTAGTATCAAATTTATCCTATGGGGAAATTTTGGTACTTTTCGGATAACTTTCATATTTTGATGAATAGTGAAAATTACTAAATTATAATTAAAAACAACTTTTTTTAATCGAAATAATTAATAGTGATAAAGTATTAATTTGAGTGGTTTTAAAGTATATTTAGAATATATTTTTACAATTTAATACAATGTTGGTCATTGGTTGTAGTTTCACATTTAAACCAGACATAATCAATTGTCAATCTTTTGATAGATATTGTTTCTTAAAAACACGCTATTTGTTTTAACAGCGGGATTTAATTATAAAATTAATTAATGCAACTTCTATGTTATGAATTTGGTAAAATAGACTTCATATTTTAATTTGGAATATGAAATATAGCTTAGGATGAAATTTTGGCATTGTTCTGAAAAACATCAATTTTTGATGAATAGTGAAACTACTAAGTGGTAGTTAAAAACTGAATTTTTCATAAAACTTAATTTTACCGATTTTGTGAATGGAATTTCAAAAATCCGAGAGACACGGTTGATGTCAGTAAGTAAAATGTGGTTCAATGAGATGAAAATAATTTTTGGTGAATAGTAACTTTTTACTTTTATTTACCACGATAAAAGTAAATATGGTAATTAAGGGTAAGAATGATATTAATATTACCCTAACACATGTCGTAATTCTATTGGAAAAGTGTATCTCGACCAAAAACAACCTTAAGTGTAAAATATTATCATTTAGGCCCACTTGGATTAGATTAGGACATTTATTATTATTTAATTCAAAGAAGAGTTAAAAGAGTTAAAATCAATGTTTATTTACTAAAACATTTTTAATATAGGGTTATACATAATATAAATTAGATTTTAAATATTAATTAGAAAGATAAAACGATTTCCTACATAATGGTATTTTATTTTTAATTTTTAGAGATCAAATATATTAATTTATTAATGACACAAAGATGATGCGATAATTATCTTATTAATGAAATATTGACATTATTGATGTTATAAACACCAAAATAAATGTAATTTGAGACTTTTTATGACTTCCACTAATTTTTTAGGTTACTATGATATATTAGTGTTTATTTAATCAACTTGGTTCGAACATATAATTCTGTTATGACTTTCCCAAAAATCATATATCAAATAGTGTCAAAATTGACACAAAATAGTTCTTAAAGAAAATTTTAATTTTAATTGTTATTTTATTCGTAAAAATCTAAGGTTCGGCCAAATGACTTAGATAAGGATATATATATTAATAATAAACAATTTTGGGTTCGTTTGGCATGTTATAGTAAGTGTATTATCCATATAGTGAAAGAAAACAAAAAGACACGGTAAAAGTTAAATTATTTAACTTAGAGTTAAATCTAATTGATAAGGTTACCATAATACCCTAAACTTGTCTAAATCCTATTGGTTGATAGGATTTCGACCCATCCCCACTTTAGCTTCGAAATAATACCCTTTGGAACCATTATAAACCGATTTTTAACTTTAATATAAAATAATATTTTGAGATATTCCTAAGGTGCCCCTCTCCTCCCTTATAAAAGGGCTCCTCCTCCCCCTCCTCCTCACAACAATTTGAGCACTCAAGCTCGGCCAACCCCTGCCATTTTCTCCTATCCACTTCCCTAGACTAATCCAAGAGGTCCTGGTCTTCTTCAAAGACCAATATTATTTCCCTAAGTGGAGGATTCAAAGAGGCGTTCCAAAGAAGAGGTAATATCGATTACCGATCTTTTCAATTTCTTTCTTCTTCAACTTCTTCTTCTTTAGTTGTTTCATGATAAAGTTATAACATCAGTATTACTTACATAATGATATGTTATTATAAATATGAAACAACCCTAATTCACCTTCTATCCATCCTACGGAAAACGAAATCACCGCGCGTGCGTACGTACGGAATACCATCTCCACGCCGTGGTGAAATCTATTTTCCACCACCACCTTACTTGGATCAGTATAATGGTGTAAATAATGACCATATATGACTATTATAAAGTGATATTGATTCTGATATATTGTATCATCCACTCTAATTCAATTCAATAATTATGGAAATGATATCATCGCTCGTGCGTACGTACGGACTACCGTCTCCACGACGCGATGAGATTCATTCTCAATGATTAACCATTCATGAATGATTATAAAGTATATATAATAAGTACTAATGAAATATATGACCTAATAATGATACTGTAATTATTTATATTTATATTTATTTCATCTACTTAATTCCATTCAATTCAATAAGGAAATGAAAACAGCGTTCATGCGTACATACGGACTACCGTCTCCATGAACGGTGTATTTCTTTCCATTTACTGATTTATTATATATTTATATTATGAATATATATATATATATATATATCATGTTTTATATTCTGGAATTATGTAATCATGATCTAAGTAATCATATGAATAATTACCAGTTAAAAACAAGAACAACAAATGAGACGATTTTACCCAAAACGCTACTTTAACATGAATTTACAAAAGAACGGGTAATATAAAGTCATAGGTGGACCATATATGATATAATAACAATGAATATGATTCTTGAATAAGTCAATAACATTATTTAAATCATTATACAGGAGGTTAGGACACTTATGAAGCATGTCGGACCTAAGGTAAGGGAAATATCACAATCTCATTTTTATCCGAAATTGTTTATACTTTGGTATTTACTTGGGTGTATTTTATCCCCATCCATGTTTACTCAATATGTAATATTATTTCCATCCACCTACAATTGTTTAAATCCAATTTTACCCTTCAGTGAGTTTTTAGTAAAGGATATTAAAGGAATCTTTTGTCGTTTTTCGTACGAGGTACTTATTGACTTTTCCGACAATAGTACGAAGAATGTTTTTTTAACTTATACGGCAAGAATGGATTTTTAAAACATTATTTCCAAGAATCTTCATTTATAAGTTTTCATGTTTATTTTTAATCAACTTCTTATAGTTTATAATTGTATGACATGTTAAGAAAAGAAAAGTGTTTTTGAAGAAGAAAGGATATTTTCCTCAAGAATGGAGTTCAAGTGTTTTATCAAAATTATTTTCCATCTAAGATAATAAAGGGTTCTGTTTTTATCCCTATTTTTACATTGATTTGATTATGTTGTGAGGGAATTATTTTTATGAAGTCATTTACCTTATATGATTTGTTTCAAGAATCCCATTTTTGTTACATGTGTTATGCGATGATGTATGATTTATGATTATGTGGCACACATAAGAAAGGATTCATTATAAGATGGGTGGGACCTATATCTCCCTCCAATGCATTGGGTAAAGATTTTATATCTCATGAGATAGACATGGCTGGAACGGTAGGTTATACCGGTTCAGTGAAACAGGACTGGAACGAGGGTGACTCGGTTCAGAAAGGGACTTTGTCCACTAAGATAGTCTTGGAAATGAGTCTTGACTAACAAGAAATGATTCTCTATGATTATGTGTGTATGACACAAAGTTTCATGTTTTAAGTTATGCTTATTGGGATTTCATTTCACCACTATGATTTATCCCATGATATGAAATTATGCTCTCTATTGCAGGTTAAGATTTCCAAAAGTTATGTTCTTATGAATATGATGTGATTGATTTTTCATTTGCTTACCCTTACTGATCATTTGAGCTCACCCTTTTATGTTTTCTTTTCCCCAGGATATAAACAAAGGTTTTAGGTAGAAAAAAAGGGAAGATCTTTATGGGAGATATTGAAGATCTTTCACCACGATTAGAAGATTACGTTCTGAGTTTCCAAAGACACTAAACTATTACGATCCTTGTGTGTGTGTTTTTGTTATGTACTAAGTATTCCAAAAAAGTAATGTAATGTCCATGTACGTCAGGCTTCGGGTCTCTACATTTTTCCTATTATAATTAGTGTTGCTCACACTATTCTTCTTGGTTTTAGTCAATGGCTGGAACCCGATGGAACCGTGTTAATGCGGAATGCGACGGGAAATGCAATGATTGTCCCCCGGAGCAACCAAACGTTATGGGAGCTGGAATGAAAAATCTTGTAGCCATGCCCACACAACATTCTCAAGCTATGAATCATGCAGGACTTCCAAACGAGAAAAGGAAGGAGCAAAATTCTGTTGAATCCTTCATGAGACAGCGTCCACGTTCATTCAGCGGGTCTACTGATCTATTAATTGTTGAACAATGGATTAGTACTAGTGAAAAGATATTTTCAGTTATTCAATGTTCTGAACATGATAAAGTCATATTAGCAGTGTATCGTTTGGAAGGTGATGCTGATCAATGGTGGAATCTTATTAAGAATTTGAGGCAAAGGGATGAAATTGATTCCATGGAATGGGACAAGTTCAAGAACTAATTTTTCAATATGTACTTCCCCTGTATTCTCCAAACAAAGATGGAGAAGGAGTTTCTTGAACTAAAGAAAAAGGATGATGAATCTGTTGGTACCTATGAAGAAAATTTTACAAGACTTGCAAGGTACGCTTCTGGTATTATTATCCAACCTGAGAGTAAGATCGATTGATTCTGTAGTGGCTTAAAACCATGTCTTCGAAGGGTGTTAGACATAAGGGACTTCAATAGATATGAGGAAATTGTTCGATGTGATCTCAAAGTCGAGATGGAGATTGGAGTAACCCATCAGTCATATGGGTTTGATAAGAAGAGGAAAATGGAATTCAAAGGAAAATCTAAAGGGCACACTGAAAAGAAGATGAGCTTTCCCTTAAGCTCAAAGTGTGGAAAGAAACATGGAGGTAGTTGTCTTAAAGGGAAAATTAAATGTTTCAAATGTGGAAAGGAAGGTCATAGGGAATTTGAATGCCGAAATTATGGGAAGAAGATGTCTAATGATGCCAACAACGGATGGGACACACAGAATGAACCTACTACACTTCAATGTTTCAAGTGCAAGGAGATGGGGAATTATGCCAGCCAATGCCCGAATCCAAGGGTTAATGATGATGGTCGACGTCAACAAACTCTTACGGATAAAGACAAAGGAAAGTCACATGCAATTTCTATCAGCGATGTGGAGTGCGATAACGATGTGGTGAAAGATACACTTACCATCCACTGTAAAGTAGTAAATGTTTTATTTGATTCTGAATCCACCCACTCTATTATTTCTAAATAATTTTCTAAGGATATCACAGTATTACCTCAATAATTAGATGTTGAGTTAGCTGTGACAACCCCTAATGGCACAACAGTCACATAAAAATTTTATAATTCTTCTCCAATCGAAGTTTGTGGGAAAGTGCTTCCTGCAAATCTTGTGATCCTTCCTATAGTGTAATTTGATGTGATTCTTGGCATGGATTGGATTTCTTTATATGGAGCTCATATCAATTGCCAAAGAAGGGAAGTCACATTTCATAGTCTAGATCAATCTATGATCATCTATCAATGAAAGGATGAACATAACCTTCCAGTGGAAATTTCTTCCATCATATGGGTCTTGATTCCACTAAATGAAGGTTATTTATCTCAAATGGTTAGTGAGAAACTCATGATTTAGAATATGGCCATTGTACGGGAGTTTGATGATGTCTTTCCAGAGGAATTACCGGGTCTTCCACCAAATCGTGAAGTTGAGTTTTCAAAAGAACTCGTACCGGGTGTTTTGCCTATTTCAAAGACACCTTATAGAATGGCCCCAATTGAGTTGCAGGAATTGAAGAAGCAACTACAAGAGAATCTTGATAAGGGGTTCATATGCCCTAGTACGTCACCTTGGGGAGCACCTGTTCTGTTTGTTAAGAAGAAAGATGGATCAATGAGACTCTACATTGATTATCAAGAACTTAACAAGATCACCATCAAGAACAAATATCCTCTCCCATGCATTGATGACTAATTTGACCAACTACGCGGAGATCAATACTTTTCCAAGATTGATCTTCGTTCAGGGTATCATCAATTAATGGTCAAAAGGGAGGATATACTGAAGACTGCTTTCCGTACAAGGTATGGACACTATGAAATTAAAGTGATGACATTTTGTCGTACTAATTCCCCTACTATCTTCATGGATCTGATGAATAGAGTCTTTAGAGACTATCTTGATCAGTTTGTAGTAGTCTTTATAGACGATATTCTTATAAATTCAAAGGGCAAGGAAGTACATGGAGATCACTTGAGAATTATATTTAATACCCTGAGAAAGGAGAATATTTATGCCAAATTTACCAAGTGTGAATTTTGGCTTCAAAAAGATTCATTTTTGGGTCACATAATCTCAAAAGAGCGGATATCTGTGGATCCAGTAAAAACAGTGGTTATCAAAAGATGTTCAAGACCAACAACAGTAACTGTGATCCGAAGTTTTCTTGGTTTGGCTGGATATTATTGACGTTTTGTGAAAGATGCTTCACGATTATCTAATCCACCCACCAAGTTGACTCGGAAAGGATTTAAGTTTGTTTGGACGGAGGAATTTGAAGAGAATTTCAAGGAGTTGAAAAGAAGGTTATCCAGTGCACCTGTGCTCACACTGCCTTGTAGTGGAGAAAGGTTTGTGATCTACAGCGATGCATCCAAGAAGGGATTGTGGTGTGTTCTTATGCAAAATGATATGGTGATAGCTTATGCCTCATGACAATTGAAAATACATGAGCAAAATTACCCCAACTCATTATTTGGAGTTAGCTGCGGTAATCTTTGCATTAAATATTTGGAGGCATTATTTTTATGGAGAAAGGTGTGACATTTATAATTATCATAAAAGTTTAAAGTATATTTCCACACAAAAGGAGCTGAATATGTGCCAAAGAAGATGGTTGAATCTAATTAAGGATTACGACTACTCAATCCATTACCACCCTGGGAAATCAAACAAGGTGGCATATGCATTAAGTCGACAAGACCATGCCGGTTTATCAATGATGAGGATCACAAAAGATCCAATATTTATGGATTTACAAAGGATGGATCTTGGAATTATAATGAAAGGGGAAAAATAATATCTTTCTCTAATGAATGTTCAACCATCTATACATGTGAAGATTAAAGAGGCACAAAAAGAAGATGTCGAGTTACAGAAGAAGGTGAGAAATGTTCCTGAATTCAACCTTGATTGTGATGGGATAATAATGTTCAGGAATCCAGTTTGTGTTCCTCCCATCCCCTAATTAAATAAGGAGCTGCTGGATGAGGCTCATAGTTCTTCATTATTTATTCATCCTGGAAGCACGAAGATGTATAGGGACATGAAAGAGTACTTCTGGGGGGATGGAATGAAAAGATATGTTGCTGAATATGTCTCTCGATGCTTGGTTTTTCAGCAAGCTAAAGCTGAGAGACAGAAGTCTAAGGGGATGTTACAACCATTACCCATACCCAAATGGAAATGGGAAAACATCACTATGGACTTTGTCACCGGACTTCCTAAAACATCCAAAGGCAATAATGATATCTGGGTCATAGTTGATTGTCTTACAATGTCTGCACACTTCATCACTATTATAGAGGATTTATCTCTAGATTAGTTTTCCAGGATATATGTGAAAGAAGTGGTAAGATTTCATGGAGTACCACTTTATATTATATCTGATCAGGATCCGAGGTTTACCTCAATGTTCTGGAGAAGTCTTCAACATACTCTGGATATAGATTTGAGTTTCAGCACTGCTTATCATCCTCAGACAGATGGTCAGTCTGAGAGAACAATTCAAACTCTAGAAGATATGTTGAGAGCTTGCTCTATGGATTTAAAAGGTGGTTGGGATCAACACCAACCTTTGGTGTAATTTTCTAATAATAATATCTTTCACTCCAGTATTCAGATGGCTCCTTATGAAACACTCTATGGAAAGAAATTCAGGACTCCAACTTGCTGGGATGAAGTTTTAAAAGAAAGCTATTAGGACCTGATCTCGTTGATGAAATGGTAGAAAAGGTCAGATCTATTAAACAACACATAAGAGCATCTCAGAGTCGACAGAAAAGTTATGCTGACAAACGAAAAAAGACCTAGAGTTTGATGTGGGTGATAAATTGTACTTACAAATATCTCCCTAGAAGAGGGTCATGAGATTTGGAAAGAAGGGGAAGTTGAGCCCTAGATATATCGGTCCTTTCGGAATACTGGATCCTGTTGGGAAGGTAGCTTACCGATTGGCGCTTCCACCGAATCTCTCTCAAGTTCACGATGTGTTCCATGTATCACTCCTGAGAAAGTACATACCTGATCCTTCACATGTACTCAGCTCAGAAGTTGTACCACTAGAGCAAGATCTTTCTTATGAAGAACAGCCGATAGAGATTCTGGATCATAGCAAAAAATTCTTACAAAACAAGACCACTCGCTTGCTGAAGGTTTTATGGAGGAACCACCAATTAGAAGAAGCTATATGGGAGCTTGAGGATATGATGAGGTAGAGGTATCCTCATCTGTTTGTTACAAAGTGACGAATTTCAAGGGCGAAATTCATTTTAAGGGGGGTAGAATGTAACACCCGAGTCTTTTATGTTATATAAATCATCCATGGAATCTTTCACTTGCTTGGCTTGCTTTACCCGAAATCTCGACCATCCTCGATAGCTTGTGTCGTACGCAATACCGAGTTTCACTAAACAACGATATGCTATTAAAATATTATTAAAACTTGCGGTTATGAATAGTAATAACCACTTTTTGAAATTTTATAAATTTTATTTTTCAAAATGGACTTCATTTTTGGATTCGGAATATCGAAATTAGCCTAGGGTGAAATTTTTGTATTTTTCTGAAAACATTCAAGTTTTGATGAATAGTGAAACCACTAAGTGGTTGTTAAAAAAACTGAATTTTTCATAAAACTTAATTTTACCGCTTCTGTGAGTTGAATTTCAAAAATCCGAGAGACACGGTTGATGTCAGTAAGTAAAATGTGGTTCAATGAGATGGAAATAATTTTTGGTGAATAGTAACTTTTTACTTTTATTTACCAAGGTTAAAAGTAGATACGGTAATTAAGGGTAAAAATGATATTATTATTACCCTAACACATGTCCTAATTCTATTGGACAAGTGTACTTCGACCAAAAACAACCTTAGGAATAAAATATGACCATTTAGGCCCACTTGGATTAGATTAGGACATTTATTATAAATTTATTTAAAGAAGGGTTAAAATAGTTAGAATCAATGTTTAATAAGTATATCATTTTTAATATAGGGATATACAAAAGATAAATTCGACTATAAATATTTATTAGAAAGATAAAAATATTTCCTACATAATGATATTTTATTTGTAATTTTTAGACGTTATATAATTTAATTTATTTATGACACCAATATGATGCAGTAATTATCTTATTAATGAAATATTGACATAATTGATGTTATAAATACCCAAATAAATATAATTTGAGACTTTTTAGGAATTACACTAATTTTCTAGGTTAATATGACATGTTAGTATTGATTTAATTATTATTTTTAGAACTAATCATTCTGTTATGATTTTCACAAAAATCAATTACTAAATAGTGTAAAAAATGACAAACTATAGTTTTTAAAACAAATATTATATTAGTAATTGTTATTTTATACCTAAAAATCTAAGGTTCGGCCATATGACTTAGATAAGGTTATATATATTAATAATAAACAACTAGGGGTTCGTTTGGCTGCTTATAGTAAGTTTATTAGCCTTATAGTATAAGAACACAAGAAGACACAGTAAAAGTATAATTATTTTACTTAATGTTAAATCTAAATGATAAGGTAAAAATAGGAACCTAAACTTATCCATATTCTATTGGATGAAAGTATTTCGACCCATCCCCACCTTATCTTAGATATAAATCAATTTGGAGGTATTTAAATCCGAGTTTGACTTTATAATAAAATAATAGTTTTAGTTATTCCAAAGGTGCCCCTCTCTTCCCTTATAAAAGGGAACCTCCTCCCCCTATTCCTCACACCACATTAAGCCTTCAAGCTTGGCCAACCCCTACCAATTTCGCCTCTCTAATTCCCTAGAAACATCCTAGAGGTCCTGGTCTTCTTCAACGACCAATTTTAGTGCCCTAAAAGGAGATCTCAAAGAGGCATTTCAAAGAAGAGGTAATGTCCGTTACCATTTATTTCAACTTTATTTCTTCTTCCACTTCTTCTTCTTTAGTTGTTTCATTTTGAAGTAATAACATCAGTATCACTCATATATTGATATGTTATTATAAGTATGAAACAACCCTATTTCACCATCTATCCATCCTACGGAAAATGAAATCACCGCGCGTGCGTACGTATGGAATACCGTCTCCACGCCGTGGTGTAATCTATTTTCCACCACCACCTTACTTGGATGGGTATAATGGTGTAAAGAATAAATATATATGATTATTGTGAAGTTATATTGATTCTGAAATAGTATACATACACTCCAATACAATTCCACGATCATAGGAACGATATCATCACTTGTGCGTATGTACGGAATACCATCTCCATGATGTGATGCGACTCGTTCTACATGATCTTCATTGAATAATGATTATATAAATTAATTGAATGAATTACTATGATATATATTACACTAATACCATTCTGGAAATGAGGTATCTATATCCTAAAAATAAGGATAAGAATTTATTCGACAAAAACCCATAAGAACAAAAAGTAATAAACACCCGAATAAACAAGTAGTAATGAAATATTACTAATAATAAGCTAAGAATATGACCATATATGATATCATAAAAATAAGTATGATTCTGGAATAAGTCAATAACATTATTTAAATAATTATACAGGAGGTTCGGACACTTACGAATCAAATCGGGCCTATGGTAAGGGAAATATCACAATCTCATTTTTATCCGAGATTGTTTATACATTGTTATTTACTGGGGTGTATTTTATCATCCACATGCATGTTTCCTCAATATGTAATATTTATATCCTTATAAAATAGTTTATATCCAATTTTACCCTTCATTGTGTTTTTATTAAAAGATATGAAAGGAATCTTTTGTCGTTTTTCATTCGAGGTACTTTTTTACTTTTCCGAAAAAAGTATGAGAAGAATGTTTTTTAACTTATACGGCATGAATGGATTTTTAAAACATTATTTCCAAAAATATTCCTTTACAAGTTATCAAGTTTATTTTTAATCAACTTCTTTTAGTTTAAAATTGAATTACATGTTATGAAAGGAAAAAAATTTTTGTAGTAGAAAGGATATTTTCCTCAAGAATGGAGTTCAAGTGTTTTATCAAAATTATTTTCCATCTAAGATAATAAAGGGTTTTATTTATATCCCTATTATTACATTGATTTGATTATGTTTTGATGGAATTATATTTATGAGTTCCTTTATTTTATATGAATTGTTTTATGATGTAATAATGTTTTAGAGTCCCATTTTTATTACATGGGTTATGCAATGATGTATGATTTATGATTTTGTGGCACACATAAGAATGGTATCATTATGAGATGGGTGGGACCTATATATCCCTCCAATGCATTGGGTGAAGATTTTATATCTCATGAGATAGACATGGCTGGAACGGCATGTTAAACCGGTTCAGTGAAACAGGACTGAAACGAGGAGTGAACTTGGTTCAGAAATGGACTTTGTCCACTAAGATAGTCTTTGCAATGAGCCTTGACTAATAAGAAATGATTCTCTATGATTATGTGTGTATGACACAAAGTTTAATGTTTTAAGTTATGATTATTGGGATTACATTTCACTACTATGATTTATCCCATGTTATGAAATTATGATTTCTTTTGCAGGTTAAGATTTCCATAAGTTATGTTCTTATGTATATGATGTGATTGATATTTATTTTGTTTACCCTTACTGAGCATTTGATCTCACCCTTTTGTATGTTTTCTTTCCCCAGGTCAAGAATAAGGTTATAAAGTATGATATGCCAAACGAACTATAGATATGATGAATTAAATGGGAGATAGTGTAGATGCTTTATGAACCAGTTGTTTATGTTTCCCAGTTTCTGAAGACACTATACCTATACGGTCTTTTCCTGGTTTTGTTATATGTTGTAATAAGTGTGCTTCAATTATGAAGTAATAACAATGTATGTAAAGTATGGGTCGTTTTAACCCTCATGGATAGCCCGCCCACCACCATGAAAACCCCTACCCCCTGTGGACATCTCATCCACCCCCTGCACACACCCCTACCCCCATGGATAGCCCGACCACCCCCATGGACAGCCCACCCACCCCCTAAACACCCCCTCCTAACGTGGAAATCCCCCCCCCCCAAACCCTGGATAGCCCGTCCAACCCCCTAGACACCCCTACCCCCTGGCCAGCCTGCCCACAAACGTGGATAGCCCACCCACCCCATGGACACCACATACCACCTGGACATCCTGAACACCCCTGTGGATAGCTCGCCCACCCCTTGGACACCCCGTAACCCCTGGACAGCCTCGCCCACCCTTGTGGATAGTACGCCCACCCCCATGAACACCCCATACCCCCTAGACAAACCGACCACCCCCGTTGACAGCCTCCCACCCCCTGGACAGCCCGACCACCCCCGTGGATAGCTCACCCACCCCCTAAACACCCCTCCCCTTGTGGACATCCCCCCCCCCCCCCGCCGTGGATATCCCTCCCACCCACCCCCTAGACACCCCCTACACCCTGGACAGCCTGAACACCCCTATGAATAGCCCAACCACCCCAAGACAACCCTCCCCCAGGGGACCCCCCCCCCCACAACAGTGGAAATCCGTCCACCCCTGGGACACCCCGTACCCCCTGGGCAGCCCCACCCACCCCGTGGACACCCCTACCCAACTATACATCCCGCACCCCTATGGATAGCTACAATCATCCCCTTGGACACCCATTACCCCCTAGACAGCCCTTCCACCCATGTGGACCACCCCACTCCTTTGAAAACCCCCACCTCAATTGGATAGCCCACTAACCCCTTAGACAGCCCCACCCCCTAAAAACTAGCCCACACCCTGGACACTCCCACCCCCACAGACACCCCCACCCCTCGATAGCCCCAGCCCACGTGGATAGTCCGACCACCACCTAGACACCCCCTACCCCTGGAAAGCCCTGCCACCCCTGTGGAACGGTCTCCCATGCCTCTAAAAACACCATAGCCTCCGATACAACCCTTCCACCATCGTGGACTGCCGTCCCACGCTCGTGGGAACCCATGTCCCTCTAGACAGCCCCACCACCACCATGGACAAACCTCCATCCCCCATAGACACCCCCTCTAGACATCCCCACCCCCACCCCCAGGGACAGCCCGCCCACACCCTAGACACCACCTACCCCCTGGATAGCCCTGCTACCCCATGGACAGCTCACCCACCCCCTGGACACCCCGTACACCCCTGGACAGCCCCACCACCCTAGTGGATAGACCCAACCCCCTGGAAAGCCCTTCCAACCCCGTGGACAGACCACCCACCCCCCTAGACACCCACCCACACGACCCCCCTTGAAAGCCCCCCACCCCCGTGGACAGCCTGCCCACCCCCAGACACCCCAACCCCTAGAGACAGCCCCCCTACCCCCTAGACAACCCCCAACCCCTGGTTTACCCCCTTGGAAACCACCTCATCACCTGGACACCCCCACCCCCTAGACACCCCCAACCCCTTGGATGGCCACCACCCCCCTGAACACCACCCCACCACATAGACACCCCAAACCCCTGGATACCCACACCCCTGGACCTCCCCTACCTTGTAAAACCTCCCTCACCCAACCCCTTTAACGACCCCACCCCCTGGACATCCCATACCCCCCTGGACAGCCCCCCCACCCCTGTGGACATCCCACCCACCCTCTGGACACCCCCTACCCACTTGGACACCTACCCCAACTGCCTGGATAGCCCCCATCCCCTGGACATCCCCTACCCCCTTGGACAACACCCCCAACCCCTAGATATCCCCCACCCCCTTGACATCAATAGATTATTTCACTCTTCAACAATATATCAAGTAAAAATATTTGATAAAAAATACAATCTAATCCATAAGAACATCAATGTACCCATTTTTATTTGTTTTAGAATAACAACAAACAACTCTTTCATCAATATGTTTGTATATCTTTCCACATTATTGATAATAAATACAAACGATAGCTTGGGGTTATCTCATTTCATTTAACTTCTCAAAAAAATACAATCTTATCCCTATTTTACTCAGAATTACATCTTGCATCACCTTTTGAGTGAATGAAGCTTTTCTTTGACAACATACCTAAAAGGCTTTGGTTAATCTACATTATATGTATATGGGATAACATCGAAAATAATATTGATTTAACCAAGAAATAAAGGTTGTACGTTAATAATATCAACATTTGATACCATTTTGAAATAACTCAAATTAGGGGTTGTATAACAGATCCTTCATAAAAATATAGTTTACTGTAAACTCAACACAGAGATTATAAAATACAAGCATAATGCATAATATGATATTTTATGATTTTAATGGGGGATATAATTATAAAACTCAAGTGAATTTATATACAAGTGGTATAGAATGATAGATTTTATGGATTATGAACTATGTGTTATTCTACAAGTAAATGAATAATTCTTCTAGACAAATTGTAGTCATAGAGAAGTTCCTTGATTTTGGAAAAAATTTCAGGCTCTAAACCAATGGTTTCCAAAACTGTTGATATAGAATAGAATAACCCAATATTTACCAACAATTTACAACCATTGGTAAATTTCTTAGTTCATCCCTTACAAACAGTTTCTGAAACTATTGGTAAAGGCATCATATTCTTAATCTTTAGCAACAGTTTTCATACACTATTGGTAAAGATCTATTGAAATGGTTTTGAAACAGTTGGAATGGAGAATACGAATTCTGGTGGATTTTCCCAACATTTATTTGATAACCCATTGGTATAAGCCTATCCCCATAGCTTGATTTCCAACAGTTAGCTAAACCATTGGTATAAGTGTTACCAATGTTTAAGTAGGCTTTACAAATAGTTTAAAACCGTTGGTATATACTAAATTTCCAGTAGAGAAAGATCATAATTTTTACCCAATTTATTGGAGAGCTATTTGGAGAACAACCACCATCATAAAAAATTTCCTGGTACATTTTAATATATAAAACATATTTAATCATTAAATTTTATCATAAAATTGAATTAATTATTCAATTTAACACATAATAACTACCACTTTTGGGAATTATGTAACAATATAGATAAAAATCCATTTTTTTGGAAAATCATTTCAAAACAATTTAATGAAAATTTAGAAATAATGTATTATTATGAAAACACATGAAAAAAAATGTGTATTTCTATTAAATAAAAAAATTAATGGGGGAGATAACATTTTTTCATGCCATATATAATAAAAAATATTCTTTTTATATTGCAAATGAAGTCACACATTTTATAGAAAATTCACTGAAAAGGTTCATTTGGAATACATTATCTGAATGAAAGGAGAATAATATGAACATTTTGACTAATTTAATTATAATTCTACACATCCATCAAATAATATGGTCATGGAGAAAAAAATTAGAATGAAATCTACAAAATATTTAAAACTTTATTTTAAAATAGAATATTCCTTACATTGAGAACAAATTGTCACGTAAATTTGATATCATTGTTGATTACTAAGTTAATATTAATTAAATATATAATTTAGAATATTTTTAATGTTGATTATTCGATTTATATATCATTTAAAAAATTTATATCTAATTACTTAATCAGTTGAATTCAGGTCAGACATTTTGATGATATCCAACTTATATGTAAAAATTGAATTCAACATGATTATTATTATTAGATGGATCACGATTATAAACTTCATATAATCTTCATCATGTAAAAATTATAATTTATAATATTAATTAAACTTTTTTAACTCGTTATTTTAGGTGTGTATGAAAAATTAATTAGGACTCAACAGAGAGACAATGTCCTATATATAAGCATGAGTAACATTTCCATTATTTAGTGAATAATTGAAAATTATGTAGATATTATTTTACCTTTATATATTGAAAATTATATCCTAAATTACATATTATCACTTCAAATACTCTTATATATCAATTCATTTTGTGGCATGTCAAAAAAATTATATAGCCCTATGAAGCGATAGTTCACACATAAACACATATGATGTTTTTATTTTTTATTGAATGGTATATAAAGAATTAAAATATTTATTTACCATTTAATAATAAAATATATATCATATATATCATATTATTTTTTATCATTCATTATAACCACAAATATGTTTCTAAGAATAAAACTAAATTATATTATCTTCAAGAGTAGGTAGTCTACATGTTCTCATGAATGTTTTTCTCATTTTACATTAGACTGATAAGTAGGTGAAAAGGATAACATGATAAACACAATAAATATATTTATATTTTATATAATGATGTTTTTATTTTAAGAGTTTTTCTCGATAACCAACTGGTTGTACTTTAATTTCATAAATATTTAATGTATTTTAATATTGAACACCTTATTACATATTTTCCATTGTTCTCCATGACTATGATTTAATAATTTCCTAGAGTATTTGTTTCATTGATAAGGTCATGTTTGTTCCCCTTTATGATGAGAAACTTGAAATGATATAATAATATTATTAAATATAGTTCTATAGTTGTATGACATACTATGATTGGACACATAACATGTAGACTGTCAAGAATGAGTACTCATAAGCTGGTGAGACTTCATCTCATGAAGTTCTTACTTGGAAATATCCAAGACATGAGACTATGATAATAGACCTACCCGAATAAATTCCACATGTTTTGGTGTCATCAGATATTTCTATCTTCGAGAATGTTAAATTATCCTTATACATTACCATTATCATTAATAGGTGTCAATACCCATGCACTTTGATTTACTAATGAAAACTGTCACGTAGAGTGTCTTAAGGAAGTTGGTTACATTGGGTTTATCAAAAGTGGCATGTTATTAATGGATAAGTTAAGGAAGGATTTGTCCCTTCTATATATGGAAGCTGATATCTCAGCCAATTTTTTTGATATAGAACTATCGCACAAAATTCCAGGTCCAAGGTGTGACGATGAGTTTATTTCATGTAGTAAAATAATGATGTATCATTTTTAAATGTTGATGACATTATCATGAATCCTTATTGAAGAGATATTATGACAAATGAATTATAATACACATAGTGAATTTGTATGTGGATGTCATTGTTGTGACTTTAATTTCTTTATCTTTGGTGCCTTGACCCGTTGCTAGATATTACTCTAGGACTTTAGGCAAGGCCATCTAATTCCGATGAGAAATAATCCAAGAGGGTCACACACTAAGTGTTTATCCTGTTCTCAGTTAAATACTATTTGAATTTAATTAATAAATATTATTCTAAAAATAGTGGAATAATTTTATTCTCATTAAAATGATTTCATAAATTAAATAAATATTCATTCACTGGATTTTGGGTAAAATTTATATATTTATATAATTAAAATTTTATTTAATATTTATTTACTAGTTTGTAAGTAAATATTTATTTAAGATAATAAATTATTTATTTATTTATTCGGGTGTTCAATAAATGGATGAAAAGTTTTAGCGGACCAAAGCCAATCTTGCAGTAAAATAATTATTTTCAAGACAATAAATAATTATTTACCTATTTGACACAAATTAAAATCACACTTCTATTATTTTGTGACACAAAATTTTATTTATAATTCTATTTTTTGCATGTTGGGGCACCATAAATAATGACGTGGAATTATTACTAATAGCATGCATTTTATCTATTTTTATGAATGTATTTAATTATTGTTATGCAATTTATTATTGTAACTGAAGCCCCATGTCAATAAATAGACACATACGTCTATTGTGCCATGTACTGAACCGTACACTCTGTGAATTGAGAATTGTTAAGCTAAATAATTTATCTCTCAAATCTTCTCCTCATCCCTCTCAAGAATGAGATATATTCTTCAAGACCGAATAAAAAGCAATCAAGAACGATTGACACAAGACATTCAATTCCCCATGATAGAACTCAGATAATGAGTGGTGTTGATCGGAGGCCATTGGAGCATGTGTGGATCAGCATCACCATCAAATAAAATGCCGAAGATCCAGTTATTATTTTTTATGAAATTAATTAAATTAATTATAAAAATGATGTGAAATATCATCTCTATTGGATTCATGCCTCTTCATTCTTTATCTAAATCTTTGATTCTATTTTATGGGGACTGGAGTTCATTGTTGTATTGATCCCAAAATTATCATTGATCATGGAAAAAATTAATGTTGGGTGTCGGCCCAATTGCAGTTCCACTACACTAAAAATATAAAAATGGTATCAAAGGGTTTATATCATATTTTATAATTATTTAAACAATTCATTGATGATTTAAAATTTAATAATTTAGTTTGTCAATTCAAGGTTAATCATTATTTTATTTTGGATTTTGAGATCTTTTCTTTATCCTTTCATTTATTGATCACCTTTCAGAAACAATATTTAGTATTAATTTTGATAAAAATAAAATAAAGGATCTCATCCAGAGGTGCCAATGGTTTCTATCCATACAACACCTTAATATACGGCATGTAGTTGGATTCACACACTGTCTATCAAGGTTCAATGCATCGAGACTGGTCTTCCAAACCAAGACATGTCATTGGAGTTTGTCTAAGTCATAAAGTCTCTGTGTGTTGACCAAGAATAGGTGGGACATGGATTCCGGATTTCATGCCATGTTACCCACATGATACAGTATGTAGTCCATTCGGGTAAGGGTTAGACTGTGTACCCCGTACATAGATTGACCAGCTGGAGACCATGTACCACAGATAATATACTACGTGTGGCCCACTATACATTCCATGTACTCTGATGATTTCTCAAGTATTTTTACAAGTTGTATCCTTGAGCATGTATTTTGGATGGATGATGAATGATAGTACACGCCATGTAGTTAGAACTACTAGGTGTGTACTCATCCAAACCACACAGATTTATTAAAATTTATTATTATATTATACAAACCCTTGAGATGTGTACCATAGTGCAGGCATAAAACTAAGGCACAACACATGATAGGTGTTTTATATATGTGTGTTTAATTTAATATCTACATAATTTTCATTTCTACTCATTTTTTTGTTATAAACATGAATTCAATGGGTTGCCTCCATGGTATAGGTTACATAAAAATATAATTTTAAATGAATTTAGTTGTATAAAATTATGATGGATTACAATCTAATAGAAATTTAGAATAATAATTAAGATAAAAGGATTGATTAATTAAATATAATAATTAATCGATTTAAGGGAAATTTATATTAATGAAAATGATTAAAGAATTGAAAATAGTTTTTTTAATGGGTAACTCGTTGCATGTATGTGGGTGATCATGAGCTATTCTAAAACCATTATATGTGATTGGATTACTTTTAATTTATTTATTTTATTAATTGATGTCCTCTGAGCCATATATCCTCATTAATATATATGGCCTACGTGCCCATGGTTTCTTTTATGTAAACCCCACTTTTCCCCTCTCGTACATGTGATTTTAAAAGCACATAAAATGGATGGAACTCCAATGATAAAGGAGACGATTCGTGTTGTAGATAAGATGAATCCAATCCAATGAGATAATATGGCGGAAAAGTGAAAATCTACAAACACAAACCCAAAAGGTTCAAGGTGTTTCTCCGCTAGGTCTGCGTTAGTTTATAAACCTCTAGAAAAACTAACCATTAGAAAAGATCAAGATCAAGCCCTTTACTTTATTTTATTTCTGTTAGTTTCATGGTTTATCATTATGGATGTGTTGTCACGATCACATAATTATTTTATTAAACAAGAATCCAAGATGAGACTAAAATAAACCATTATTTTGAGTAAATATTATCAATACATGGTTAATCACTAGAGCACTATAGCGTACTATAGAAATGGAAGAACTGTATCAACAGCAGGCACTGTAGTATTCGCAGGGTACTAAAGTATTAGCAGGTACTGTGTGGTACTATAGAAGGCCGGTAATGTTGCAGTACTATTCACAAAATGGGCCTTGGGCCAAAAAATTAGGCTTATGGGCAATGTAATGGGATAAATGCCCACTGGGCCTTCGGGCTTTGTAATGGGTCTCCCTTTACCCATTTAAAGAGGTCTATGCTATGTTATAATAATAAATGAAGATTCAGACACAACTTTTTAAAAAACTCATTTAAATTACACATAATATTAACAAGCATGTGATAATGATAATAATCAATTCCCACGTAAGAGATAAAAATCCCTCAAATAAAATATTATGTTATAATAATCATTCTGTTACTTGATTACTTGAAAAACTCAAGAAAACTATGTATTAGACCAACCCTTTTTGGGACACATAATTTTATACAGGAATCCTTTAAGAATGGTTTCGGGTTGACTTAACCATATTACATCAAAATAAGTAGCCCTTTCTAGACATGGTGTAATATTGGAGGTAAGTGTTGAGGAAGTACAAAGTTAGGATTTCAGGATTAGGGAGTCCACTCAACAGATCAAGGAGCTATAATCTAGTAGTTGGAAAACTCCCAACTATATAATTACCTTCAAATAGCTTGACCAACCCTTGTTGGGGTTATGTGAAGGGGAATATGAATTATTTCCCCAAGTATGTCATGAAAATAGGACATTCTGTGTTTAATAGTGTGGGGCATTAGGACTTGATAAAATAGTGGAAGACTTAATAAAACTAATTTATTATTTATCATAAAAAACAAGAATGTACTAATTAACTACTTTTTTTAATTATATAATAAAAATGACATGCCCATCAAACAAACTATCCCAATGATCAATTTTTTATTAATACAGTATCCTCACTTTTAGTAACTTCCAAGAATGATTTAGATGCCTCCGAGTTATCCTACACTATAAACAGAAGTCTTACATGTTGGATTCATCATTACCTAATCCACCATAAAAGGAGGAAAGTGATTTGTTTTTCCTTGTCTAGGAGAAACATATGAATGACACGATCAAAATTTAATGTTTGATTATATCATCCATTTCTAGTGACATCGTGATGTAACTTCAAAACATGGATGCTTTATCATGATTGAGCACCTTCATGGTCTTTACTAGGAGAGACCAGGACAAGAAAAGTCTGAGAACTCTAAAGTTCTCTTTTAGTGTAATCATGGAGAGGGTTCCCCAGTTGGGCCACATGTAGTCAATCTAATTGGATACATTGAGAGCCTAGAGGTTGTGGGGTTTAAACTCCCCAAATAACTAGGCACCGATCTCATTCTCGCATCACTCCCTCAAATATTCTCCAACTTTTTGGTCAATTTCAACATAAATAACACTGAGAACTGTCTATATGGTCTTTCTATTTTCATTCTACTTGGGAAAAAAATATGAATTACTAAAATCCTGCTGTCATTGTGGTGAATAAGATAAATGGGATGGAAACAAGATTTAAGCCTAAAACAACTTCACGGTCTTCCAAAAATGGATCCAGGGGGTAACAAGTGATCATGAGGATGTTTGTTTCACGTGTGGAAAGAATGGCCACTGAAAGAAGAACTGCACCAAGCCTAAGAAGCATGGGGAAGCATTAGGTGCATTTCTTATTGAATGAAATATATCTATTTCTAAAAATTTGATATTATATATAGATTGTGGTGATTACATATGTATCCAAATATAGGAACTATATAGATTTATAAAGATGAACCGTGGGGAGGTAGATCAGTGAGTAGCCAATAGATCCAGAATTGCTTCTGTAGCTGTTAGGAACTACAACCTCACATTTCCAACTAGGTTGATCATTGTGTTAAAGGGTTGTTATTATGTGTCACTATTGGTGAAAAAATAATTTCTATATCCATATTACATACAAATGGATTTTTTTCATGTTGTGAAATGAGTGTTTCTTCTTTTACAAAGATCGAAATTTTTTGGTATGGAATATTTATACGATAGACTATACATATTGTACTACACAAACCAAGTAATGGAAATCGATAGTAAGGAAATTTCCCATGACTCATACCACACCCAAATTTGGCATCACTAACTATTTTATGTAAATGAGAAACACTTGATAAATTTACATCAAGATGGATATTTAGATTTTCTTTAACTAAAACCAATTGTCCTATGTAATTCATGTTTACTAAGAAAAATGATCAAATCCCCATTTAGTGGGAATGGTGAATGGGATAAAGAACTTCTTGAATTTTTTCATACTGATGTGTTTGGACCATTTCAAGTTATATAAACGGCACGATACTCATAATTCATAACTTTTACTAATTATTTTAGAGGATATGGATATATCTAATTATTGAGATATAAGTCAAATTATTTTTATAAGTTCAATGAATACAAGAATGATGTTGAGAACCGTAGTGGTGTATAGATTAAGAAACTCTGCTCAGACCGAGGTGGAGAATATCTTAATTAAGAAATAATTGATTACCTACGTGTGTTTGGGATCCTATCCCAACTCACTCCTCCTTACGTTCCCCAGTAGAATGGTGTGAGTGAAAAGAGGAACCACAACCTGCTAAACATGGTGAGATCAATGATTAGTCATGTGAGACTTCCATTATTATTTTATGGATATACATATGAAATAGTGAAACACACAGTAAACCATGTATAAACTAAATGAAAAATCATATTCTATACAAGTTCTGGAGTGGTAAGAAATCCATGTTATCGAATTTACATGTGTGAGGAATTGATTCAATTTTTAAGACCTTTTTAGTTAACAAACATGCACTCTAAGGCACAAAGTGTACCTCTATAGGATACACTAATGAAACAAAGGGATATTACCTACACAATCCCTCAAAAAAATGATTATAGAGGATAGACACACCATATTCCTTGAGAGGGATAACATCTCTAAAAGAGATAGTGGGAGTGAGATAGACTTCAATGAAGTTGAGCCTCAAGGTCCACAAGAGTTTGTACAAGAGAAGATTCCACAAAGCCCTATGGAATAATTAAATTTTCCTAAGACTTAAGAACTATGTAGGAGTACAAGAAAGGTTAGTGAACCAAAATGTTACAATTTTATAGTCACTAAGGATGGTGACTCATTACTTGTTGATAATAATGATTCTATAACATACACGGAAAAAGTATGTCGAATAGATGTTTCTAAGTGGAAAAAATACATGAATTCTGAAATAGATTCAATGTACCAAAACCCGGTCTGGATTTTCGTAGTTCCTTCAGTTGATCTAATGACTGTTGGTTGAAAATGGGTATTCATGATGAAACTGGGCATGGAAAGAGTAGTCATCACCTATAAGGCACGACTAGTTGCAAAAGGGTTCCAATAGAGTAAAGTCATTGACTACGACGAATCCTTTTCACCATTTTCAATGTTGAAATCTATCACAATTCTATTATCCATTTCCACTTACCATGACTATGAGATTTGGTAAATGGATTTCAAAATATCCTTCCTTAATATGATTCTTTAGTGAGACGTATACCTGACATAACCTAAAGGATTTATGACTCTAATGGATGAAAATAATGTATTCAAGTTGCAGAAATCCATTTATGGATAAAAACAAATGATCCATGTCATGGAACATTTGTTTTGATGATTCCATAATAGAAATTTGTTTCATCAAGAATGAATGTGAGAATTGTATCTAAAAATGGTCTATTGGGAGTGTAATACTTTTTCTAATAGTACATATTGATGACATATTACTTATTATAAACGAGATACCAGTCTTACTATCTATTAAGGAACAATTGAATCAATGATTCTCCCTGATGGACTTGGGTGAGGCAGCACATATTCCTGGGATCAAGATCCATCGTAATTGATCCAATATATTACTGGGCTTAAGTCAATGTACATACATTGATAGATACAAAAGAGATTCGGTATGGGAAAATCCAATGAGGGATTTTTTCCAGTTTCACCTAGAATTCAGTATTCCAAGAAAATATGTCCTCAGACACATGAGAAAATAAAGATAATGGAATGAACTCCATATGCATCAACATTTGGGTCAGTCATGTATATCATTCTATGCCCTCAGTTGGATGTCACCTATGCATTGAGTGTCGTAGGAAAATATCCTGATGACACAGTTAACCACCATTGGATGGCAGTCAAGACTATATTAATGTATCTGAGGCATACTAAGGATATGTTCCTCATTTATGGAGGAGATGAGGAACATTCATCAGAGGATATGAAGATGCTATTTTCCAGACTGATCAAGATAACTTGAAGTTGATAATTGGATACAAACTCACTTTGAATGGAGGTGTAGTGAGTTGGAGGAGCTCAAATAAGATTATGGTCGCAAATTTTATAGCAAAGTACAATTATATTGATGCTTATTAGGCAGATAAAGAAGTAGTTTGGATGTGAAATCTCATTGAGTAGCTGGATTTGATACCTATCAGTAAAGATCCCATCACACTATGTTGTGATAATACTGCAGTGGTGGCTCTCACAGAAGATCCAAGGTCAAATCAGCAGACAAAGAACATAATTTTGAAGTATCATCACTTTAGTGATTTTTCTCAGAGAGGTGAAGTTGCAGTGAGCAGTATTTCCACAGATAATTACATGGAAGACCCCTCGACTAAAGCCATGACTCAGTAGAAACATGATCATCATGTGAGGTCTTGTGGACTGAGAGTCGTTGGTAGTTGGCTCTAGTCCATGTTGGAGTTTAGAAGAGGTTTTTTCCTAGAACTAAATTTTCTTACATTGATTACATGTATATTAATTGTATTAAAATATTAATCATATTATTACATATTTTTCATTGTTTCTACATTACTATGATGTAATAATGTCCTGGAGTATTTGATTCATTAATAAAGTCATGGAAGATCCCCTCTATGATGAGAACCTTGAAATGCTGTAACAATACACTGAAATATAGTTTAAGGTTGGATGAAATACTAAGATGGGAAACATAGCATGCAGATCGTTAGTTACGAGTACTCGTAAGCATATGAGACTTCATCTAATGAAGTTCGCACATGGTAATCTTCCAGATAAGAGATTATAAGAATAGACACACCAGTAAGAATTCATTGTGATTTGGGTTTACTATATATTTCTATCTAAATTCATTTGTAATGATCCTTAAATATTAATATTATCATTAATATGTGTCACAAAACTTTCACTTTTATTTAATGACAAAAATCATCATGCTGATAGTTGGTTGGAAGTAGGGTACTTCGGGTGTATCACGAGTGACATGTTATTGATGGATATGTCAAGGAAGGATTTGTCCCCTCTATTAATGGATTTTTATATCTTGATAATTTTATTGAAATAGAGTTGTCCCATGAAATTCCATGTCCATGGTGTAACAATGAGTATATTTTAGGTTGACAAAGAACGACATATCAAGAATAAAAACTGATGACACTATCATGAAACAAGCTTGATGAGATATTGCAAAAAAGCCGTTATATTACACAGTGAGTGTTTATATGTGGATGTCATTTCTGTGACTTTATGTTCTTTCTCTTAGGTTCCATGACCTATTACAAGACTTGGACTTTAAGAAAGCAAGTCTAATTCCAACAAAATATAATCATAGAGGGTAACACACTAAGTATTTATAGTGGTCTCGATGAAATTCAATTTGAATTTAATTAATAAATATTATTCCCAAGATTGTAGAATTATTTTATTCAAATTAAATTGATTTAAAAAATTAAATAAATATGTATTCACCAGATTTTGGGTAAAATTTATTTATTTATTTTATTTAACATTTATGAAATATTTATTATTTTTATTTGTAAAAAAAGTATTTATTTAAGAGAATAATTTATTTGATTATTTATTTTAATGATCAATAACTGGAAGAGGAGTGCGAGCATTCCATGTCCATTATAGTTGTAAAATAATTATTTTCATGACGATAAATAATTATTTAACTACTTGACATAAATTAAAATAATGCTCATATTATTTTCTGATGCAGAATTTTATTTATAATTCCATTGTGTGCATGTTAGGGAACAATAAATAATGATATGGTGTTGTTATTAATAGAATGGGTTTTATCTATGGTTACAAATGTATTTAATTACTGTTACACAATTACATATTGTAACCAAATCCCCATTTCAATATATATAATCATACTTTTATTGTGCCATGCACCGAACCGTACACCTCGTGAATTACTAATTGTTGAGAAAAATAATTTCCTTCTTTAATCTTATTCCCTCCCCATGCAAGAATGAGATACTTTCTTTAAGACCAAAGAAAAAGCAATCAAGAAAAACTAACATAAGACACTTGTTTCACCATGCTAGAACTTGGAGAACAAGTGGTTTCAATCGAATGCCAACTGAATACGTGTGGATCATCATTGGAGTGATTCTAGTATGGATCCTTGAAAGTGAAACAATATAATCTGGAATGGGAATTTTGGATGATCGACATCCAAAATGAATAAAATACTAAATATATAACTATTATTTTCATTATGAAATTAATTATGTTAATTTTATCCGTGATGTACAAGATCCTCTCAAAAGGTTTCAGGCCTCTTCCTTATTCAACTAAATCTTTGATTCTATTCCATAGAGACTAGTGTTCATCATTATATTAAACCAAGAATAATAATTGATCATGGTAAATATTAAAATTAGGCATCATCCCAACCGTGCTTCCACGGTGATTGGAATGTAAAATTATATTATAGTGTTGGGGTGAAGTTTTATATATGTAAAATAAGAAATTAAACATGAAACACATGGTTATAAACTATTCCTATTCTTAAAAAACCTCATTATATTTGCACCTAAATCATTTATATAATTGTATTGTGATATTAAAGGAACGTCTAGGATGTTTTTACCAATGATAGTAAAGGATTTAAATAAGTACTAGAAATGATGAGATTATCATCAAGTGTGTATAAGAGACGATAGGTTGTGTATTTCTATATGTGATATACGAAATGAAAACATTGAATTTTTTAAAATATTAATATATATTAATGTCTAAATCAAGATAAATGATTCTAAATTCACTCATAATTTGATATAATATTATATAGGGTCTATATATTACCATAACATAGTAATTAGACACGTTTTATTATCATTTTAAACCTTATCATTTTTGTTTGAAATTATTTTAAATCTTACGGTGGAAAATGAATTTTATACCGCTGTAATTATAAATTATGACTGAAAATCAATTTTTATGCATTATAAATTATTTGAAATTATTATTACATTTTATAAAATTCATTTTCTATCTATGACACAATGTAATGTATATAAACAAACAAAATATGAAGAATTTTTTTCTAGAGAAATGTATTTTTATGGTTACAACTATTTTTATACAAACACCAAGTGTAATATTGATCCAAATAAAATTTATTGGGTAAATGTTAATAAAAATTAATTAATATATTTTTAAATCCAACCCAAAAGAAATATTTTTTAATTTCTCGAAAATAAATTGTTGTTTTATTTGCAATTAGTATTTTCAAACATTCCCCTGAAAAATAACATTTTCATAAAATTCTAAAAAACGGACCTGATGAAAATATTCACCTGATGGTTTACAAATTGAAATTCATTTCCTCAAATAAATATTCTAATTTTTGTATAAATTAATTATAATTTTCGTGCAAAAAGTGAAATAAAATTTTTTTTGATTAAAATATATTTTTAAATCATAACAAGACATTACTAAAAATTGAGAACCATATATATCATGTATTAATAAAAAAATTAATTATATAATACAATTTTACATATTTTATCACAATGTGGTTATTCATATTTTTAAAACTTTTAAAATTTATAGATTATAATGATCACATTTGACTTATATTATTTTAATTGTATATTCCATGATGCTTAATTTTCCTTTTTGAATATACAACATTAAATTGAATATATTACCGAATGAAAATAAATTATAAAATATTGGGGTGCTGAAAAATCTATTAGATGAAGTTATAAAATAACATGGTTTTATTATAAAAGATTTTAAACCATATGGTTGCAAGTGGTTCAATGTATTCTTTGTTCTTTTCATCATAGAATATATCGATGGCACATTTCAAATAAGAAATGACATTCAAATACAAAATTCAGTTATAAAATGGTTGAATAAGTGCTTCTACATGAAGGAAATAGATTAAGAAGCCAGCATCATTTCAAATATGATTATTCCCTATTTCAAGGTAAATTGAATTTCAAGATACAAAAGATATTTTGTATAAAATAATTGAAAATGGTATTGGTTTTATTTTACCATGCAATACATATTTCCATAAAAATGATTCCTCATAAAAAATATTAGAGAGAGAGATTGAGTAATATCTCACAAGATTATATGATCAGATCAATCGTGTATGTCCTTCATTGTATTGGGATTGATTTTTATTATTCTTTTAGCATAGTAGGTAGATACCATGCTGATCTAGGTGAACTTCATAGTTCTACTATAAATGTAATCATTTTTTGTTGAAAAAGGGTTTGTTCTAGTTATGTAAGGATAGGAGGAACTAGTTATTATGGGTTTTATAGATTCTAAATTCTAGATACACCCAAATAATATAATTTCATACTCAAAATATGGCTTCAGCCACAATATAGAAGTTGTGAGCAGGAAGAGTCCAAAGAATCATGTTTTCATCGATTCTATATTATATTATGAATATATATCAGATTATATAGCATAATATATAGTTATTTATATACTCTAATTTTCTATGATCTTTATTTATTTCCTAGATGTAATGACCTTGTAACATTATATTGTTGTAATATTATAGTAGTGGGTCTGTTAATGTTTCCATGTTCGCACTAATGGATGAAAAACATAATCTATTAGTATCAAATAATGATGAATTTTACTTTGAGATATGAATTAATTGTGAAATGAGTTTTAGTAAATGAAAAATGGTGTTACCCTTGATTAAATACTTATCTAAAATGAATTATGAATATCTGTGAGAGTTACTGAACTGAAAGTTACTAGTGGTTGGCTCAAGTAAAAGTGATATTCAATTGGAGTTTGTTTTATAAAGGAAAAATCATTATATTTCATGATATTCTGAATTTTTTGGTATCAATAATAACTATTTTTTATCATATCATGATTTTTATTTTCTGTGGCATAGTATGTGTAATGTATTAGTGATAAGTATCTCATTGAATGACCATAGAAGTTCCTATAATGATGAAAACCTAGAAGTTTAATTATTGAACTCTAAAATATTTTTCAGTATGTAGAAATTATTATCTGATGGGGAAAATTATATAAGAAATCAGTGATGGAGTCTCCCAGGACATTGAGACACATCTCATGATGTAAAACCATTGTATTTTTGACAGCATGGGATTATGATAAAATTACCATCTAATAAGAAATCCACATTTCTATGTTTCATTGGTATTTTAAATTAGTTAACAATTATACTGGTATGTGGGCCTTAATATTATTTTTTATTCTTATCATGAGTTACATACTTTGATTTAATCACCCACACAATGATGTTATATGTTTTTGGGATGTGAGACACAATGGGTGAATCATGAGTAATATTACTGACTGGAGATTATCTTTTTTATTATCAAAAAATTTTTGAGGATAAACTGAGAAACCAATAGATCCATCATTACAACCACGTACAACCACAATAGAGAACAACCCAGACCAAACTACTAAATTTACCCCTCCTCATCAACTGCACCAGGATGAAAAGGCTTTTATAAAGCATGACCTCTCAGCTAGTAGTCCCATGTAGAAGTGCACAAGAACGATACCAAAAAAAATTTATCGAACCAAAATAAAACCATATTGAAATGATTTATTATTATAAAAGGATGAATTTACTCAATGATAATTAATATAAGATTGAATGTCATTATAACATTATCTTTATTCTCTATGGATATTTTTCATGTTCATTGATGAAGACCTTGGACTTTAGGAAGTTCCTCCAAATTTAATTAACAAAGGGGAATATATAGGAAAACATTAAGGGTATCCAGAATCATTGTTAAGTTCTAAATGAATTTAATATATTGGAAAATTTTATTCTTTTACATGGATTATTAATTTTTAATGTTGATATGATTTTATATATTCCGTCCATAGTAATTCAATAAATTATTTATTTATTGAATATTTAATTATATGTATTTTATATTTATGTAAATATAATTTTTATTTATTAAGTAAATAGTCTTCATTTAATGGTTAGTTATTATTATGAAGGATTGGTCAACCAATTTTAACATTCTGGTGGGAAATGAGAAGTTAAATATTATTTTAATAAATATTATATAATTTATTGAAGAAGAAAATATATTTTTTCACTGATGTAAATGTATTTAAATTAATTATTAATATTGTTATAATTCAGATGTGGAACTGACTATGAATAAAATTAATATTAAGGATCCATGGGAAACTATTATTTTCTAACCCCGTCTCTATTTAAACATTAGTATTAAAATCATTAATGTTGTAGTTATTTTAATCATTCAACATAATGAGTTTCAGAGAATCCTCTCAATCCCTAGATATATCATCTCTAAGAATTCCCTCAAGAATAATGAGTCATCCTCCCACACCACCATCTCAATTCTAGAGAGGACAAGAATATCCCTTCTACAAAAATTGATTCTCATTGAGATCAATAATGAATGATGCAAATGTTCATATATTATATATATGAATCCACATAACATTAGAATGGTGTGTGGTGATTTCTGATGCACATGTGGATCCCTATTAAGGGGAATCACTTATTTATTTTAAAGAAAAATTTTAACATCCCAAGTAAATAATGAAATATGATATTTTCATACTTATTAATATTTTTGAATTAAATATTAATTTTAATTTAAAGGAAGATTCTATGTTCTATGACATACCTAATATGAAACAATAGGTTTCATTTAAAACTTACGTTGCACACAATGTTGAGTTATACTGAAAAATATTAATATAATATTATTATTTTAAATGGTAGTTAAAACATATCCATTTTATTGGTGGTAATGAACAAAACTAACCATATTATGATTAAATATGTTTTCTAAATTGTTTTACAATTATCTAAAAAATATTATAGGATTAAAATAAGAAAGAATCTGATTTTAAGCATAATTACTCCATTATTCATTAAATGGTCAATTTACCACCTTTTGATGGATAACCCTCTCTAAATATTGTTTTGGTCTATTATATATGTTCTATCTGACAAAATAAAATTCTTCTTTAGAATAGGGACATCAATATTTACTTTTTGTAAATTTTCAGTAATTTTTTCTTATAAAATTCATTTACTAATGTATATTGAAAAATACTGTATTTTAATTCAAAAATGACTTTAAATATAATATATTTATAAGGACAAATTACCTTTTTAATTGGTTTCAATGTGTAATTATATTATGTTTTTACCATTTAATCTAATTTTTGTCATTGGAGGTAATTACACTTTGAAATTGGACACAAATAAGTGTCAATCTATTGACATTTATTATTTCTAAAAAACACACTTTTTGTTTTTACATTAGGAATAAATTTTCAATTAATTTCTAACACTTCAATGTTTTAAAAGTGTAAATATGTATTCAATTTTTGGAATCATGAGGTCCAAATTGTTTCAAAAGGTAACTTTTATTTTAAGAAAATATGAATATTTATTTCAGTAAAATGTTTATTTACCATGGTTTAAGTGTAAATATGGCAAATAAAGGTAACAAATTTTTATTATAATAATATGAAATTACCCAAAAAATGTGTCCTAATCCTACTATTTAATACATTTCCGATCATGTAAATGCTTGGGTCATTTTTGGGACCCCATGGAGCCAGTTAAGAGTGATAATGACACTTTATATTAATTAATTTAATGTAATGAAAAAAATCACATAAACATATATCTTTTAGAAAATAAACTTTTTACATGGGGTTATATAAGTTATATATTTTACTATAAATATTAATTATAAATATAAAATTATTTTCTACATCATGGTATTTATTTGTAATTTTTAGACATAAAATAAATAAAATAATTTGTGACACAATAATTATGGAGTGTTTACATCATTAATGAATGATTTAAATAAATAAGATTATATTGATTAAATAATATCTAATACCTTTCCAATTATTATTGGATGATTTTATTTTGAACTAGAGTAATCTTATATTCGACTTTAAAATGTTTTGGACCTTTATAAACTGGAAATAATTATATAATAAAATAATATTTTTAAACATTCCTAAAGAGCCCCTCCTCCCTCTTATAAAAATCCCTCACATCTAACCAATTTATCAAACTTCTCAAGCCCCTTGGATCATCCAAACTCTGCCCAATTAAGCTACATAAACCCTATCATCCTCCTATAAACTTTACTCTAGTCCGATTTCAATTTAGGTAAACCTTTGGGTTTAAACCAAAGGGAGATAACGGATTTAAACATAGCATCTGCTCTTAAGTTCTTTTGTTTTATTTTACTTCTCCAACCTGATAAAATCATTTAATTACTTTATTTTATAAAAAAACCAGTATTCTAAATATAAAAAGTTGTTGTTATAATAAGTATTCAAACTACACTTACACACACCTGAATCTAATGGGTAAAGAACCTATTGATTCTAGGGACGGCGAACTACTTCCTCACGAAATGATGATTGTTAAATTTTCTCCTACCTCCCCTCATGGTGGCCATAATGATGGAACTATATTTATATATGATATATATTATTTTTATGTTTTCTATATTGTTCTATAATTTTTATTTACAAACATACCTTTATGCTTTCCAATATTTGTAAATATGATACTTTCAATTGAGGAAGTGCAGACTAATGCCCACTCAAGGTGATATGATTCGATCATGACATACATTAAATGTATAAAGGATAGCGTTAATGAAATTATGTTACATATATATCATATGATATTGTACTTTAATTATAATATACCTATTTATCATTACATTTTCAATTCATTAAATTTTAAATAGAAATGAATGTAGCGTTCATGCGTACATACGACTTACTATTTCCACGAATGGTGCATTTAATTTATTTTCTCCAAATGTTATGTAATATTATAAATAACTACATATTCCTGATATATATAATATATTTGATATCTAAATCATGAGTATCATTCTATAGATAAGGTACTTTTGACCACATGAACAACTTTTAATTATAAGAAGTTTATTTTTTACTCAAGTAACAAATATCGACAAAACAACCATTATTAACTTAAATGATTGCATAATTTTTATAACATAATAATAAGTTATATAAAAGTAATAATAAACATGAAAAATGTTTTCAATAAAATTTAAATTAACTTTAGCTTATTATTCAGGGGATTAAAGAAGAAATGGGTCAAGTCAGACACGAGGTAAGGCATTTCTTATCTCACTTTTAATTCCGTGAGATTTACATTTTTCACCACTAATTTATTGCATGTGGTGTATTGTGTACTAAAATTTGATATATATTATCATGATTATATTTATATTCATGGTATTCAATGATTTATTTAGTTCTTTCTAATGTTTTATGATATGACTTGATTGATTACCACATGGTAAGGGGGTTTCATCTCACTTTTTATTCCCATGAGAGTCATGAAATATTTACCATTTTTCCTATTGTGTGGTGTATGTACTACCCATTATTGTATTGTTTGTATAATATAATTTAATTTTTGGGTATTTAAATCTTTAGTGTATGATCCTTATTTCATGTGGTGTATGATTCGTATGTTACCCAATGGGTAAGGGAACTTTTTAACCCAATTTCCATTCAATGGGTTAATCTTCAAATTATTAATTATGTCATACTATGATTATGTGTGGAATCATTACTTTTTTTTATGTTCTAATTTCCACTCCCCTTTGTGTGGATATACTTTTGATACACATAATCACTCCATTGATAAATTCTCATGTCTTTAATATGATCTTGATAAAGGTAATCTTAACTCAATTTGCATTCACTGAGTTAAACATCCAAATAATTGGATTTATTTAAAAAAGAACATGTGTGAATGTCCTATGATTGATTTACATAGAATATCCAATCATATTGAGTTTATTTATATTTTTCACACAATATTATGTAATTTATTTATCCTTAGTCTAATGATAAAATTTTTATGATGGATTTCATCTCGATTTACATTCCATTGAGATTTCATATTTGTTATGAACCAATTAACTTGTATACGGTGTTAATAATGGCCTTTGGAATATTATATCATGAATCGATTTATTTCCATGATATTATAATGTTTTTATTAATTTTAATTTTTAATTATTTGTGTTCAATCCCCTCTCATTTGGCTTGGAACTCCATAATTAAAATATCATTTTAAATGTTTTAAATATTTATTCATCTAAACATTTCCCCATAATGAAAATGTTTTAAAAATGGTTTTAAGGATTTATTTATATGGATATTAAGGTTTTAAAATTATAATTCTTTTAAAAGATCCAACATGGTATGGAACACATTGATTCAAAAATATCATTATTAAATGTTATAAATGGTTTTGAAAATGGTTTGATAAAACATTGTCTTATTCAATATCTTGAATTTGATATACTGTGATTGTAATGTGGAAATGTTATCTTTCATTTATTATTATGTTATGTGTTATGATTATGTTATGGTTATTGGGCATTGTTTACGTATATGGGTTGTTCCGTGATAACAATAGGTTGGGTGAGCCCAAGATAACTCTCCAATGCATTGGGTGACGTGATTTAGGTAAGAATTACTATTTATACAAAGATATTTCGGGAATACATTGTGATGGGTATTCAAACGTAACTCCCTACATATCTATGATAGCTAAAATATATGTATGATATGGATGGTTCAAATTAACTTTATGATTTATGATTTTTATGTGTTATACATAAATCTTATAATTTCATGAATTATGTTATGATCAAAAAGTATGCTTTCATTGATTTGTATCTATTGATGGGTTAATGTTTTGATTCTTTATTTTGTAACCCTTACTGAGCTTTTAATGATCATACCATGTTTTTGAAATTTTTTCCCTAGAAAATTAAGATGAATATAGTCAAGGATGGGATCAAGGAAAATTCATGCTATCTAAAACATAGAACTAGACATGTTTCTTTTTAAGAGTTTTTATTTTATAAAAAATGGGTATAGAGTGGTAGTGTGTACATGTAATTTTTACATTAATATGTAATAGTTATGGCTTAATTCTCTAAAACTCTAAACTTGAAAAGAATTGCAATGTGAATTATTCATTTAATTCAAGATTATGTAATGTTTTAAGGGCGAATCCTTACAGTTGGTATCGTATATTAGTTTAGATAACATCAGAGGTTAGGGTGTAATTTAAGAATAAGTGACATAACCATAATGGTTAGCATATTTTAAATGGCCATAGTTATTTTAGATATATTTAATGAGTTTAAGATAACATGAATAATTCTATCTAAGTATTTACCCTCCTAATAAGATATTATGTGATGATTTTACTGATATACTCCCACCGACCTTTTGGTTTTAGTAAATGGATGGATCTAGTAGGAAACCAAGTAATTGTGGATGTGAAGAAAATTGTGGCAGTTTTCTGAATGAGCAACTAAATGAAATGGGAGCTGCAATAAGAACTCTTGTGGTTGTTCTCAACAAACAATCTGGAGTCATGATTTACCACCTGATTCATGGTGATTTTTATAATTCATCGTATATGTGAGAAACAAATCCCTATGGATGTTCACATGATAATCATAAATGAATGTAGGTTAAAAAACCTACGTGTCAAGGATGTGGAGAGAAACGCCTTGGAAAATGCTTCAAACGGAATGGAAGATGCTATAGTTGTGGGAATAAAGGCAATAAAGCAAGAACCTACCATAGAAAAAGAGTAATCATGTTGACTATAATAAAGGGAAATAAGGTCTTTCTGAGGGATCAATTGAACGTTTTAAATGTGGTGTGCATGGTCATTATATGAACATATGTCCTATAAAGACATTTTGGGAATGAGATCACTAGAATCGTACAAATATATGTTTCCCATAACATAATTCAATTCTGATGGATGATGAAAAAACTGACAATGACCAATGAGTGGTATTGATTATTTCATAACATATGTCTTGATATTATTGGACATTAGGATATGATTCCTAATTTTGTTTATAGGAATGAAGTATTTCAGAATAAGTTGGTAAGGAATGGTTAATGGATCATAAATAATGTTGAATGAGTAATAAGTCAACATATAAGGACTCAAGAGTTATGGTAGATTTTTTTCACGACCCATCCCCTAGGACCCATACCTTGACTACCCCAGGCCTGCCTTCCATAGGCCAGGGGTTCGTGACTAGAACCAGAAAGACATATCCCTAAAACCAGGAAGCCATTTCCATTATAACCTGTAAACTCACACAAGAAAGCACACAACAAGATACGAGCACAAAGTAAACTGTATATATGTAATAAAGAGTGTGTACAGTATGTAATGGGGCCAGAATAAAAGCCCAAATGGAAAGTACAAGTAAAACTGAAAAACAGATCCAATGAACAACTGCCAAGGATCCTACCTGAAGTGTAGGTACAACTCTTGAATGGTCATCTCTACGGATCGCCTCGTCTAATTCCACCTCAAGAGTAGCCTCCAATCTTAGTACCCTCGACCTCGATCATCTTTTTCCATCGTCCGGACAAGACACAACAAGGTGCGGGCATAGCCCATGCAGGGGTGAGTATAACGATACTCAGTAGGAACCCCGATACCCCCTAAGGTCTCTCAGAATCATCAAAGGATAAACCACTAAGAATGAAAACAACACTCAACACTACCTAGGTATATTCCCATTCATATACCTATGTTATCAAGCACACACATCACATTCATGAGGAAACAAGGCCCAATTCTATAACCAAATGCACAATTGTTCCACAAAGGAATGAATACCACGAAGGTAAAACCATAAATGTATGTACCACAAAGGTAATTCCACACATAAGGATACCACACAGGTATCACCATGAAGGTAAGTAACACAAAGGTAATGCCACATAGAATAATACCACATAGGTATCACCACGATGGTATGTACCACAAAGGTAACCTGACACATAAGAATACCACACATGCATCACCACGAAGGTATGTACCACAAAGGTAACGCCACATAGAAGATTACCACATTAGTATCCCCACAATGGTAAGTACCAAAAAGGTAACGCCACACAAAAGAATACAAATCAGGTATCACCATGAAGGCAAAGACTCAACTCACACTAGGTATAACTTAAGTAATGAAGTACAGATGATTAGTCATATGGTTAACTAATCTTATGATTTTTGGTCGCACTAATTCAGACCCACATAAGATCGTTAGGTTACTAACCCTTACTGACCCACATAGGATCTGACACACACCGAATCGGTATGAGTTGACCCACACTTGGTCAAGGAGCGCTGACCCCCACAGGATCTGGCCCAAATAGGGTCAGTATGTGTTGACCCAGATAGGATCACTGAGCATTGAACCACATAGGATCTGTCCTACATAGAATCTGTATGTGCTGATCACGTAGGATCACTGAGTGTTGACCCACACAGGATCCAAGATTCTTCATGTACAGCCTGCTGCAGGGTTCCCGCACTAATCATGCTTGATTCCAAGATGTTCCGCTTCTCAAGACTTCATCGATACTTCACCTTCCACGAAGTCCCTTGAAGAAGTATCCCAAATCTCTGTCACGTCATAAGGGACCCAATGCAACAGATGGTGCACCAATTGGAAAACCGATCTATAAGTTATTAGCATTTCTGTTCCGAGGGCCCGGTTGGATTCGGCTACTATCCAACCTAGTCATACCCCAACATTATCAAAAACTCAAGTGGAGTATACCAAAAAAAACCATCTTAATACAACGATCCTGGTGTCATATATGGTTTGTCAAACTAACGCCTAGTTCTCAAGATATGGCCTAAAAGGCGAATCTGGGTCCGGATGGGTTTGGGTATGGTCCGACCCGGTCAGACCAACCTGACCCTGTTCGGGTTGTCCAAACCAGGTCCGAGTCCAGCCCGGATGGTCCAGGCCATGGTCGGCCCGACCTGCTTGTCCATGGTCCGACCCGACCCCCGAAGAGAGTGGCCCACTGCGGCACAGCCTATTGCGGTGCAACCCGCGGCGTTTGTTGCCCGCTAAGCACGGATCGGCCTGTTGGGTGTGGCCTGCTATGGTACACGGTGCAGCCCGCTTAGAGGGGTGATCTATCATTGTAGGTTCCACCCTAGCCGACACCTGGGAGGGGAGGCGCTCCCCACAGGTCACCAGAATGGTCCTATAGACCGTTCGGTTCCCCCTGCTGGCAAGCGGGACCTGCTTTAGGGGTCCCACACGGTGTGACGCGACCGGCTGGACACCCGAACAATCCTCCTCTCAGTGGTGTGATGGATCCATTGGCCTTATATGACCATCTAGATTTCGGTTTCCCCCTGACCCCCATCGCGGCCAAGAGGCCGCAGTCTCCTGCTCTGGCAGTGCGGATGTGCACCGCCACTTCAACATGTAGTCGATCGGCGTGACGGTCTCCCACCTTCTCCAAAGTGGCAAAAGGACCACGTATTCTTGCTCAATTGGTGGCGTGGATGTGCACCACCCTACTACAAGTGGCTCATGGGTCACAATCTCCTTCGGCGACACAGTTGTGCCACCGCCGTCATCAAGAACCACGAGGAACACATCAACATTAAAGATACAGAGGGATCGAGACATGTTTGTTGGGACAACACCCTCCACATTAGACCAATATCAGATGATTCAAGAGTATGGAATCAACATGAAGCTATGAAGAACAATCATAAAACCCACCCCAAACTCGATCGTTCATTGGAGGTGTTGTGAGGAGGAAGATGATGATGGTGATATCGGAATTCATTGCTCCTGCAAGACGCTTCCGATCTGGGCTTAAGATTCTTCCTCATTATTCGTTGGGGGTGGTTCTTCATTGGAGGATCTTCTTTTTTGGTGGATTATCATTCAAAGGCCTCTTATCCCTTTCTCCAATAGAGAAACAACCCTCCATTATCTCAAGAAGAGTTAATAAAATAAATCTTAATTAACATGTTGTTTCATTAATTTAGATTTAATGAAACCTATTCATTAAAGAGAGTTGTGGTTACATAATTTGTGAAAATAGACAATTAAAGCCCAACCATAATTGCCCAACTAGCCTCGTGTGGTCCCCACCTTGATAATTCAAAAAGGAGGTTTCAAAAGGAAAAATAATATAAAAGTTGTTGTTTTATTTTATTTTTATTATTTTAACTCTCCTATGAAAATCCAGAAAACTAACTTCCACCCTCGAAAAACTATGGTCGAGGTGATGGTCTGCTTAAACAAATATCTAAACTGTGAGTTAAACATTGTTCTCATATTTCAATTCCAAGCACCGATTCAAAATTTACAAAATGCTGCTCACACATTTACTAAAGGTACCTAAAAATGTTTAGAAATTCATTCCATGCTCACAGGGACTCAGAATCATGAACCATCAATTTTTTCGGACTCGTAGTATTCCCATATAAGTAAAAAACTTACAAAGAAAAATCAGGGTCTTTACATTCTCCCCACCTCAGGGCTTTGCATCCCCGAAAGCCTCAACACAAACTAGGGAAACAAGTGGGGGTACTGATCACGGTTTTGTGCCTCCCGCTCCCATGTGCCCTCCTGGAGGTCCCCACGATGCCAACATACATTCACTAGATGTATTGACCACCCACTAAGGACACAATCATGTCGATCCTCAATCTATACTAGAACCTCCAAAAATGTCACCCCATCATCGATGTCCAATTCGCCCCAGTCAATGATTTGCGAAGGATCATGTACATATCTCCTTGGCTGGGATATGTGGAAATCGTTGAACCATAGATGCAACTGAGGTGGAAGATCTAAGTGGTAATCCACCTCACCAACTCTACTGAGGACCTGAAAGGATCCAATGACCCTCAGAGATAACATTCCACCTCGACCGAATCACTGCAAATATCTTCAAGGTGAGACACATATAAAGACATGGTCACCATCCTCGAACTCCAGAGGGCTCTGTCTCTTATCAAAATAATATTTCTGCATGCTTTGTGTAGTCTCCATCCACTCCTGGATGATTTTGACCTTCTCTGTGGTAGCTCGTACCATCTCTAGTCCCACGAGTATAGACTCCCCTAGGTCAGTCCAACACAGAGGTGACCTGCAAGGTCGACTTTAAAACACCTCAAATGGTGCCTTACTGATAGCAGAGTGATAACTATTGTTGTATACAAACTCCAACAAGGGAAATTGATCCTCCCTACTACTTCCAAAATCTAGGATGCATGCACGAAGCATGTACCCTAGCGTCTGAATAGTCTTCTCTGTCTGAACATCAATCTAACGATAGAAGGCAGTGCTCCACCGATGCGGTGTTCAAAACACCTCCAGAAACCCCTCCCATAGACGAGAAGAGAAACTTACTTCACGATCAGAGAAAATAATAGATGGAACTCAATGAAGCCATACAATATCCTACACATAGAGGAATCATAATCTCTCTACAGTTCCCATAGCCTCTAATAGGTAGGAAGTGGGCCGACTTGGTGAGTCGGTTAGCGATCACCCATATAGAATCATGTCCCTTGGTTGTGCGTGGAAGTAATGTCACAAAGTTCATTTAAATTTCATACGACTTCTAATCTGGCACCTCTAGTGGCTAAACTAAGCCCGCTGGAACCTGATTCTCTTCCTTCACATGCTGAAAAGTGAGGCACCATGAGGCAAACTCTACTACTACTTTCCACATTCCCATCCACCAATGTTGATGCTGTAGGTACTAGTAGATATTAGCCACTCCTGGATGTACTGCTAGTGGGGATGTATATAATTCCTTAAACACTTCCTCTTGTAGAATCATTGATAGTATAGTACGTCCTCTAAAGAGGATTATGTGCTTCCCACCTTCATAAAATCTTTCAGGTGCCTGTCCTATGGATATCTTAGAATGTCGAGCCTCATAGCCAGTGACCCCAAGTTGCACCTCCCTGAATAACTGAAGGAGTGGGGGAGTGACTGTCATAGATTGAATATATGATGCTCCATCTCAGTCCACGTAGGATATCTACAAAGCAGCTAGTTTCTTCATTGCCTCACTAAGCAGCGGTATACCCGATCTCTTACTGAGTGTATCTGATACTACCTTCCCCTTCCTAGGAGTATAGACTAAGGAACTCAAGCCAACATAGCTATCTCAGGTTCATGTCCTAGTGAGGTAATATATACCTGAGACTCTTGTTATCATAGTATACTATAAAACATTCATCCATAAAGTAATTTCACCACATATTCAAGGTGAAGAACACTGCTTCTAACTCCACGTCATGGGTAGCATTTTTCATCTCATTTTGTCTCAACTATCGAGAACCATTCGTGATAACTGCTCACTCATGTATCAGGACACATCTGATCCTGGTCCCTGATGCATTGCAGTAGACTACGTACCCAAAACCTTCATCTAATATCCTCAAGATGAGGGCACTCGTCAGTCTCTACCTCAGATACTATAAATTCCGCTGGCATCTCTCTAACCACATGAATGGTTTCCCCTTCTTTGTGAACACTAATAATGGTGCTGCATCTAGTGAAATGTCAGGAACAAACCTCTGGTAGTATCTGTCCAATCCTAGGAAACTCATATCTTTTGTCACACTTCTAGGTGGATCCCAAGCAAGCACAACCTCAATTTTCACTAGATCCACTGGAAATCCAGCCTCCGAGATAACATGTCCCAGAAAGTGAACCTCTCTGATCTAGAAATAGCACTTAAACAGCTTACCATAAAGCTGGTGTTCTCAGAGTGTGTCCAGAACTATCTGCAGATGATAGGCGTGCTCATCATCCATCGCTAAGTATATCATGATGTTGTCGATGAAGACTACCAAAAAGAAATCATGGTATGGCTGTAAGATCCTATTCATTAGTCCCATGAACACTGCTGGGGCATTGTTGATGTTGAATGGAATAAACAAGAACTCATAATGGTTATACCATCATCTAAATGGCATATTTTTCACATCCTCATCTCGTACCCTGAGCTAGTGATAGCATGATCTGATGTCTATCTTCAAAAAACATTTTTCTCCCTTCTTCCAATAAAAAATCTCATCAATCCATGTATGTGGGTACTTGTTTGTCCCAGTCACCTGGTTTAGGTGCCGATAGTCCACACAGAGTTTCAAACTCCCATATACCTTTTTGGAAAACAAAATTTGGGTTATCCTAGGAGAAACACTAAGCCCAATGAATCCTTTTCTCTACAAGTCTTCCAGCTATACTCACAGCTCTCAAAGCTCCGTGAGAGCCATCTGATAGGCTGTTGTAGATATCGGTGTCCTCTCGGGGTACAAGTGGATGTAAAATTCCACCACTCCACATGGAGGTAGACCCAGAACATCATCAGGGAGAACATCTGTGTACTGGTCCACCACTACAGGATAACTCAAACTCTCAACATCAACTTCTCTAAGGGTAAGGATAGGCACTTGATTCTGATTGGATGCACCCTCCTCCAAGTATGTCCATCCTATGCTGTAAAGGTTCCCTTCTTGCCAGTGATAGAAAACCTTGTCCCATCTGTGCGGACACACTACACATTGCGCCTAATACAATTTATTTGAGCATGGACTGTAGATAACCACTCCATACCAAAGATGATGTTGTAAGGCCATGATTCCGCTACTAGAAGATCCCAACCAAAACTCTCACCTCCTAGATCAAGCTCACACAGTCATCACTAGTGTGTAATTGTCAAATCCTATCACTTCAGATTCTATAGCCTTAATGATCAATCGAACAGCTCCACTAGAATATCCATGCTCCAAACAAGATCCATCGCAATAAAAGAGTGGCCGGCACCTGTGTCTATAATTACTACAACTAAGGTGAAGTAGACACAGATCATACCATGTATCATCTACAGAGTTTTGTGGTCATAGTTATAATGACCTGAAATTTTGAATAAATTTTGTTTCCTAACTTTGTGTGATATTTTATTTTATACTCAACAAAACTATTTCATTATATAAAATTAGTATAATTAAAATAAGAACATTGGAAACTAAATGATGCGATTATTTACTATTAATACAAGTGGTATTGATTAATTAATATAGAAATAATATTCGTTGGCCGCATCTTGTAGTCTCGGGACGATCGAAGCCCATCTGACTGAACTCAAGAAAGAGTTAGTGCCTTTGGGCTTTGCTCTGGACCAAACCCAATCCGAACATCATCGTGTGAATCTAGAATGAAATCACCTTCGTGAGAAGTTCATGCAGATAGAAATCACTACTCGGGCAATGTTGACCGAGCCGCCCCAAGATTCTATCACCCTAGAACACCCTACTCTTAGGTCCTATGATGGTTTCATAAGGGGTATGTAATGAGACCTTAACTGCCTTGTGTAATACTTTGATTTAAATAAAAATTGTGATTTCTTCTTATGGTGAAGTTTGGGAGTTTTAAAATGTCCAGATAAATATAGTATGCATATTATTGATGAATTTTATAAAAAAGAAATTTTACAAATATTTGTGTAAAACATAAATAATTAATAATGTGTAATGATTTTCAAAAAATGATCATCTACAGTTATGTTCAATAAGAAATTTAGAGTCAAATAAGATCAACCTAATTTTTGTTGAATAGTAAATTATGAATAGTGATTTTATGCTTATGGTTAGTAATGTGACAAAATGGATTAAGTAACTTCACTTAAGAAATTATTAATACAGTGTAGGCAACTTGATTAAGTAATGTGATTCAATAAAATAGGCAAATAACTATTTTAGAAATTATTGGTTAAGTATTAGTTTTTTTGGGTTAATAGTGTTTTTTATTTAGAAATTAAATTAAAAATATTTAGAAAATTATTTTCAAAAAATGGAGTTCATTTTTGAAATCAGAACATCGATATTTGGTTAAGGATAATTTTGGGGATTTTTCTGAAATAATTGAATTTTCTATGAATAGTGTTTTTATTTAAAAATTAAAATAAAAATATTTGGGAAATTATTTTCATAAAATGCAGTTCATTTTGGAAATCAGACAATCAATATTTTGTTAAGGTTAAATTTTGGGTTTTTTCTGAGAAAGTTGTATCTTCAGTGAATAGTGAAAATACGGTTTTTGAGTTTCGGGTGTTTAATGACATCATTAAGGATATATTAATTGGTCAATAATTATGGTCGACTTATGAATAGTAATATAAGGTATGAGGTGTCCCAAGTGGCCAATACCATTGGAAAATTCCATGGGAAAGCCCATGGTTTTTCCAATACCACCAATTAGGTGTCCCTTGGCAATTAATGCTTTGTCCCCTCACTTCTCCTATAAATATCAAGCCTTTCCCTCATTCATTAAATTTTCAAATACTCCCCATCAAATTTCTTGTCTCATTACCTCCTAAAGAGTCCTCCAAAAGTTCCCTCCATATTCCCAAGGTCCCGACCTTCAAGCTTTTGAAGTTACTCTTCAAGTTAAGGGATCCTACCTCTCTCTCTCTTTTCAATTACTCTCGTTTATGTCATTTCTTTTCAGCCCCATGTTCTTATGTTGGGGGTGCTATTTTATATTCATATTATTGTACTTTTCATGTTGATATGGTTATTGACCCGCTCTTTCTCTCAGCATCTCATTTAATGATTGTTTAAGTGGCGCTGTTAGGCTGTCGATTTTTTGTAAGGGTTTCTTTCACTTTTCCCATTTTCAAAGTTCTATTTTCATGTCAATTCATTCAAGTTCCTTTTTACCCTCTTAGTATATGATATCTATTTTCATCATACAGTCCTTTTATTTTCAAATTATTATAGACCCTATTTAATCTCATCAATTCATTTTTTTTTGATGTTTTAAGTGGCACCGTTAGCCTGACAAATTTTTGTAAGGGATTCTTTCACTCTTCCCATTTTCAAAGTTCCATTTTCATGTCAAGTCTTTCAAGTTCCATATTCCCATGTTGGGGTTTCATCTATATATTCATCATACAGTTCATTTATTTTCACATGATTAGAGACCCTATTTAATCTCATCAATTCATTTTTTTTATGTTCCAATTTACGCCGTTAGACTGCCAAATTTTCATAAGAAAATATTATTTTGGTCTTCCTGTGATGTTTTTTATTTCATATGGTATGCCCTTACAATTTCATTACCATGTTCTTATATCCTTTTTATACTGTCTTTATACTATTTTATGGATCATTTATGAGTGGGTGAACCATGTCCCCTCACTTTTTAGTGTTTTCTAAAACACTGATACATAGCCGTTATGCTGTTGAATTGTCGTCTCAAAATGTCTCACTCTTTTAACAAATTCATTTATTTTATTAAGTGAATAAACAAAATTCTTTTTTCAACAGGGGTATTCACATATATATCAAAATGTTCTATTTTAAATTCTGGGATTTACATACATGAAAACTGCTTTCCTTTTCCGCAGTTTTAAAGTGACATAAAGACCACGTCTTTAAAGCAGTTTTTAAAATGTTATGATTATGGGATGAAACCCATTCCTTTTATTGTATATGGGTTATTTATGAAAATTTTATGATTAAATATGTGGCTCTCATGATAATAAATAAAATTTAAGGGTGTTCCCTAATAGCGCTCCAATGCATTGGGTAAAGACATAATCTCTAAAGATGACCATTTTAACGATACATTGGTGAATAAACTTGGTATTTTTTTAATGATACATTGGGAATGGACATTGGTGAAACAAACATGATTATATAAGATAAATATTGTAGCCAAATCATCATGTTTTGAAACATATTATTTTTATTATGATATTCTTCATGATATATTTCTCATGCCTTAAAGTTATTTATCATGACTTTATTGAGGTATCTCAAGTTCACATGTAAAATATTTCTCTTATTTACCTTAATGGGCCTTCGGCTCACCCTTTCCTTTGATGTATGCTCCTAGATTATGAGATGCTGTAATGAACATAGGATGAACACTGAATAAGCCTTACAAGTGGTTTATAAGAATGTTTTATATTGCTCTCATGTTTTATGATCCTGATTTCCAAGACACTAGACATTAAAGATCCTCTGTCTGTAAAATGTAATGAAGTTTTATGTAAAAAAAAGTCAGGATGCTATAGTTGGTATCAAAGGATAGTTTAGTTTTTTATGGAAATTAAGATATGAAATAAAATGAAGAACCCTATAGAAAAGTTTGAATATAGGAAATCTTACAGGTATTTTGGTGAGTGTTGAGTAAGTGGATTATCAAACAAATATATCTATGTCTAGATACGAGCAGGTATATGTGGCTTTGACACTGATTTACATAAGGGTAAAACCTAAAAACACCGCATTCAGCTAGACTCGAATAGGACCTGGTACACGAAAACGATCCTTACTCCACTCTTGGTTATAACACTCCACGGGGATATGTTTGGTTATTTTCAAGATTTTTATGAATCATTATGAAAGAATTATAGAAAATTGTAATTTTCTAAGCATGAAGTTTTAAGACATAAAATCCTTTTTAGTTATAAGATTCGTAAATGAAATATGTTTCTCTTGAAGGATTTATTCTTTTAGAAAATTTGCCCATTATCTAAGAATACATTGACTTATTTCCGAAAGAGTTACCAGGACCTTCCCTGGAAAGAGAGGTAGAGTGCTCCATTAAACTTATACTTGGATCTCATCTGATTTTAAAGAAACCATATAAGATGGAAAATGTGGAGCTAGATGAATTAAAGAAACAACTATGAGATCTTTTGGAGATTTGGTTTATCCGACCAAGTGTGTCTCCTTGGAGAGCACCAGTTTTCTTTGTGAAGAATAAGGATGGATCGATGTAGCTATGAATTGATTATAGAGAACTGAATGGGATCATATTGATGAACAACTACTATCTTTCAATAATTTATGACTTATTTTCCCAACTTCATGGGACTCAATTCTTCCCTAAGATTGATCTTCGTTCTGGTTATCATCAATTGAGGTTGAAGAATGATGATATTCCAAAAACTACATTTTGATCAAGATATGAGCATTATGAGATTGTTGTTATGCCCTTTAGACTAATGAACCAGCTATTTTTATGGATCATGAATAAGTTCATTTTGGAAACTTAATTAAAATAGATATCCTTTGTATAGGAAAATGATTTAGTGATTAAATGATAAAGTTTATTCTGGATGATGTTTTTTCTTTTGGAGTACTACATGCCTAAGATACTACAAGATTTAAATTGAAGAGGAATGGTTGAATTTTTTTTAAGAATTTATGTATTTATTGGGGACATATGTTGATTTGGGTTATTTTTAGAAATTGATGATTCTAGCATAGAGAATATATGAATATGTTAATTAACCATTAGTATGAGAAGTTAATAGTAGTCGGTGTTATTTGGAGATAAATGGTAACAATTATTGGGGAAGACTATGTGATTAAATCCTTCTGAGTTTTGGGTTCCAATCTTAGTTTGGATTATTCTGATGAATTTTAAGGATGGTTGTGTATTGAATAGTCTTTCTGTAACATTGGGTACTTTTTTTTAATTTTGGAAATTAATTTTCATATTTGTTTTTATAAAGAATTATCCTTTTAGGGGATTATATGATGTCATAATAATTATTTTAGATTTAGTTGATGACTAAAGGCAAGGAAAAAATATAATAATTATTTTGTGGATTATGTGATTCTCTAGAATATGATTCCTATGCTTTTGATGGGACCAGGTCTTTTTGAATTCCCATTTTTTGGAGAAAAGATTAGTCTTGGTGGAAACCTATTAAGGGATGAGACTCTAATTGATGGTAAATATATTTCCTTATGTTTTTATTCTATGTAGTAAATGAATTCCTAAAAATTATTAATCGGAACGTAAAACAAAAACATTTTTGGATTACGTTTCCTACTGGGTAATCAATGACCGTTTAAAACATCGTAAGATTGTGATCTTCTTGTGGTTAATTTTCTCTTAATCATGTTTTCTATCACTCTTCATTAGAACATGGCCCTTTTTTCTCTTCCATGTCCATGTTTTTCTACATGGAATCCTAGTATGGGTTAACTCGGGTGACCTTTTTACTTCCCTTTCTTTGTTTTAAGGTAATTTTTTTACTAACTCTTTTCCAATGTGGGACATTCAACGAAATTTCTAAGACCAATTGTAAAATTGCGAGGATGCAATTTCTTAACGGGGGAAGATTATAATGACTCAAAATTTTGAATATATTTTGTTCCCTAACATAATGTGTGATTTTATTTTATACTAAACCAAACTATTTCATTTAATAAAATGAGTATAATTAAAATAAGACCATTGGAAATGAAATGTTGTGATTATTTTCCATAAATTCAAGTGATATTGATTAATTAATATAGATAGATGATTCGATGGACGCATCCAGTAGTCTCAGGCCGATCGAAGCCCATCTGACAGAACTCAGGAATGAGGTAGCGCCTTTTGGCTTTTTTCTGGACCAAACCCAAGCCGAACTTCATCGTGTGAAGCTGGAATGAAATGGACTTCACAAGAATTTCAAGCTGATTGAAATCACTACTCGGGAAATGTTGGACAAGCCGCCCCAAGATTTTATCACCCTAAAACACCTTACTCTTTGGTCATATGTTGGTGTTATAATGGACTATGTAACGATACTGTAACTGCCTTGTGTAATCCTTTGATTTAAATAAAAATTGTGATTTCTTCTTATAGTGATGTTTGTGAATTTTCAAATTTTCAAATAAATATAGTATGCATATTATTGATTAAATTTAGAAAAAATAATTTTAAAATATTTATGTAAACCATAAATAGTTAATAATGTGTAATGGTTTTAAAAAATTGTTTTCTACTATTATATCCAGTAAGAAATTTAACGTCTAATAAGAACAAATTAATTTTTTATGAATAGTAAATTATGAATAGTGGTTTTATGCCTATGATTTGTAATGTGAGAAAATTGATTAAGTAACTTCATTTAAGAAAGTATTAATATAATTTAGGCACCTTTATTAATTTGATTCAATAAAATAGGTAAATAAATATTTTAGAAAATATTTGTTAATTATTAATTTTTTTAGGTGAATAGTGATTTTATTTAAAATTTTAGTTAAAAATATTTTGAAAATTATTTTCATAAAATGGAGTTTATTTTTGAAATCAGGACATCGATATTTGGTTAAGGTGAATTTCTGGGATTTTTCTGAACAATAGAATTTTCTGTGAATAGTGTTTTTTATTTAAAAATTAAATTAAAAATATTTAGAAAATTATTTTCACAGAATAGATTTCATTTTTGAAATTAGATTATCGATATTTTGTTAAGGTGAAATTTTCGGTTTTTTTCTGAGAAAGTTGAATATTCGGTGAATAGTGGAAATATAGTTTTTGAGTATTGGGTGTTTAATGACATCATTAAGGATGTGTTAATTAGTCAATAATTCTGGTATACTTAAGAATATTAAGACAAGGTATGAGGTGTCCTAGGTGGCCAATACAGTGGGAAAATACCATGGGCAAGCCCATTGTTTTTCCAATACCCCCGATGAGGTGTCCCTTGGAAATTAATGCTTTGTCCCCTCACTTCTCCTATAAATACCAAGCCATTCTCTCATTTATTTCATTTCAAAATTCTCCACAACGAGGTAATGGCCTATTTGCCTCCCATGTAGTCCTCCTAGGTTTCCCTCAATCCTCCCAAGGTCCCATCCTTCATGATTTTGAAGTTACTCTTCAAGGTAAGGGATCATGCCTCTCTCTTTCTTTTCGTGTACTCTCGTTTATGTCTTTTATTTTAAGCCCCATGCTCTTATGTTGGGGGTGTTATTTTATATTCATATTACTTTCCTTTTCATTTTCATATGATTATATACCCCCTCTTGCTCTCGTCATTTAATTTTATGAATTTTTATGTGGCGCCATTAGGCTGCCGAATTTTAGTAAGGGATTCTTTCACTCTTCCCATTTTCAAAGTTCTATTTTCATGTCAAGCCTTTAAATTACTTTTCCCGATGTTGGAGCATTATATCTATATTCATCATTCTTTCCTTTTATGTTCACATGATTAGAGACCCTATTTTATCTAATAAATTCATGTTTTTTATGTTTTATGTGGCGCCATTGTGCTGCAGAATTTTTGTAAGGGATTCTTTCACTCTTTCCATTTTCAAAGATCTATTTTCATGTCAAGCCTTTAAAGTTACTTTTCCCGATTTTGGGGAATGATCTCTATATTCATCATACTTTACTTTTTTGTTCACATGATTATAGACCTTATTTAATCTCATCAATTAATTTTTTGAGGTTTTAAGTTACGCCGGTAGGCTGCCGAATTTTCATAAGAGAAATCTTATTTTTGTATTCCTTTCAAGTTTTTCATTTTATATTTTATTCCCTTAAAATTTCATTACCATGTACTTATATCCTTTATATTATGTCCCTCTACTATTGTATGGATCATTTATGAGTGGGTGACCCATGTGCCCTCTCTTTTCATTGTTTTCTAAAACCCTGTAACATAGTCATTATGTTGCTGCATTTTCATATCAAAATGTCTCTCTCTTTTCTCAAATTATTTTATTTTATTTATGGAATACTCAAAAATAATTAATCTATAGGGGTATTCACATAAATATAAAATTTTTCTATTTCAAATAATGGGATTTAAATACATGAAACTTGCTTTCCTTTTCTGTGGGTTTAAAGTGTCATAAAGATCACTTCTTTAAAACGGTTATTAAAATGCTATGATTATGAAATGAAACCCATTTCTTCTATGATATATGGGTTATTTATGAAATTTTTATGATGATATATGTGGTTCACAATATAATAAATAAAATTTAAGGGTGATCCATGATAGTGCTCCAATACATTGGGTTAAGACTTAATCTCTAAAGATGACCATTTTAACGATACCTTGGTGAATAACCTTTGTAATTTTTTAAATGACACCCTGGGGATGGTCCTTGGTGATACAGAAATGATTGTCTAAGTTAAATGTTGTATCCAAATTTTCATGTTATGAAGCATATTATTTTTATTATGATATGACTCATGATCTCTTTCTCATGCCATAAAGTTATTTATCATGACTTTATTGAGGTATCTCAAGTTCACATGTAAAATGTTTCTCTTGTTTCCCTTACTGGGACTTCTTCTCACCCTTTCCTTTGTTGTATGCTCCAAGGTTATGAGATGCTATAATGAAATTAGGATGAACAATGAAGAATCCTTACAAGTTGTTTAGAATAATGTTTTATATTGATCTCATGTTTTATGTTCCTGATTCCCAAGACACTAGACCTTAAAGATCCTCTGTTTGTAAAATGTACTGAAATGATTTGTAATAAAAATGTGGGATGCTATAATAGTCCTCAGATGACTAAAGTTTAGCTCGTCCCTTTCCTCCTACTCCCTGTGGTTGGGGTGGAACACCTGGTGGTGGTGGCGGTAGAACCTCGAGTAACCGTTCACCGCTTGCTACACGACCAGCTCCTCTTCCATGTCTGTCTTTTGCCTGCAGACTGCCACGATCGAAACTTCTCCTCTGTCCAGGTGGTCCTTCAACCATATTCTAGTCATCCGTACCTTGGGTTGGGTAGTCACGAGCCATGGGACCCTGACCGCTGTAAGAGTGACCCTTCCTGATCCTCACCTGTCATGCTCTGTCTCATGATCCCTGCACCACTGACCCTATATCCTACAGTCATCCACATATAGGTCTGGTCCTCATACACCTCTGCATCATCTATCTGCTATCGGCTTCCGATGACTTTGTTATGTGTCGTCTGGTGGTGGGTCTCACTGCTAGTGACTGCTCCACAAGGAAGCTCTCCACTAAGAGTGCTCGCTCTAACACCCCTGCATGCATCAGGATGTTGAGAGAAATCATCAATGCTCTATTCTTCAGTCTGATCCCATGCTTGAAGGTCCAGTACCTGAAGAAAGGGTCATGCACCATGTCTGTGGGGTATCATGGGATTTCAATGAACCTTGATGAATACTAAGCCATGGTCATGATACCCTACTGCAAGTGAAGTATCTCTTGTATATGCACTGAGCATAGGGTCATTGGGACAAACTCTCCCCTGAAAAGGCTCTCGATGTTCTCCTAGATGAGAGTCACCTTGTCGTAAACCTGGGGCATCAAGCTCCACCACCTTCCCACTACTTCCTGAAGATGTCTAGTGGCAAGGATCGCCATAAGATCATCCAATGTCCATACTAGTCAAAAAACTCTAACCATGGCCTCGAGCTAGTCCTCAGCCACATGTGGATCCATCTCACCCCAGAACCACAGTGGCCTCTAGCGCTGGAACTCATGCAACACACTCAAGCAGCGTTCTCCATCTGCTGCTGGGTCTGGTGGCATCGACTTCCCAACGAGTAGTGGTGTTGTAGGTACACCACCCAATAGTACAAAAACTGAGAGGAGGCCCTACACTGATTCCTCGTCGCTCGCTTGGCTATCATAATGTACTCTACCTAGAACCCTGACTGGTTTTCTGTGTGGAGGAATCCAAAAAAGAAACAGGTATTCCACGATCATTAAGATATACCTGGGGAGCTAAATCAATGTGATCACAAAGAAAACATTTCAAAAATACAAACAGAATCAAGGTTTTCATGCACTATGTTAGAAATCAGAATCCAGGGTCCTGGTGTATGGATACTTCGGACATAGCACCAACACTAGATTCCCCAAACTGATAACCACACTAATAGCACATATCACTATTTATGATTAAAATATTAGAGTCTATGTTCTTCGGTAGAACCGACTCCTTAAATACCAATTTTTCATGACCTGTCCATTGGGGCCTATGCCTTGACTACCCTATGCCGACCTTCCACAGGCCAGGTTCAGGTGACTAGCACCAAAAAGGCATATACATAATACCAGGAAGGCAATGACTTTATAACATGTAAACTCACACAACCAAGGACACACCAATATATGGGCACAGTGTAAAATGTATAGTGAAAAGAGTGTGTACAGTATGTAATGGGGCTAGAATACATGCCCAACTAGAAAGTACAAGTAAAACGGAAAACAGCTACTGTGAACACCCGCCAAGGATCTACCTGACGAGTAGGTATAGGTCTTGAATAGCTGTCTCATTGGATCATCTTTTCTAATTCCCACCTTAGAGCATACATCAGTCCTGGTACCCTCAACCTCGATCATCACTGTCTGTTGTCTACACAAGACATAACAAGGTGTCGGTATAGCCTGTGCAGGGGTTAGTATAACGATAGTCATTAGGGACCCGGTAACCCCCTAAGGTCTCTCAGAATCCACAAAGGATAAACCACTAAGCATGAAAACAATAGATAACCCTGCTTAGGGTTATTCTTATACATATACCAACGGTTTCAAGCATAACCATCACATTCATAAGGAAAACAAGGCCCAATTCATTAACCTAATGCATAATTATTCCATGAAGGAATGAATACCACGAGGGTAACACCACAAAGGTAAGTACCAAAAAGGTAATCCCCCATTGAAGAATACCACAAAGGTATCACCATGGATGTATGTACCACAAAGGTAATTCCATGTAGAAGAATATCACAGAGGTATCACCACAAAGGTATGTACCATTAAGGTAATTCCACATAGAAGAAAACCACACATGTATCACCATGAAGAAATGTACCACAAAGGTAATGCCACAGAAAAGAATATCACATAGGTTTCACCATGAATGTAAGTATCACAAAATTAATTCCACGCAGAATAATACTACATAGGTATCACCACAAAGGTAAATACTCAGCTCACACCAGGTATAACATATGTACAGAAGTACAAATGATTTTTCATAAGGCAAGATCTTCTTATTCTGTTAGGTAGAACTACTTCTGACCCACACAGGATTGATAACTAACTAACACCCACTATCCAAAATATAATCGATTGGTAACTAACCCCTACTGACCCACATAGGATTGATGGTTAACTATCCCCCATTGAACCACACAGGATCTGACCCACAAAGGATCAGTATGCGCAGACCCACAGAGGATCGCTGAGGGGTGACCCACACATGATTGGTATGCACTGACCCACATAGGATCACTGAGCACTGACCCACATGAAATCTGACTCACACAAGATTGGTATACGCTGACCCACACAGGATCGCTGAGTTCTGACCCACACAGGATAGAAGAGTCTTCAAGTATAGCTAGTTGCAGGGTTCCCACACAAAGCATGCATGATTACTGGAGGTTTTTCTCCACATTCAATCTTTGATACTTCAACTACCATTAATTGCAAAAAATAAGTATCCCAAAGGTACATCACTTCATAAGGGCCCCAATGCAAGAGACATAGTGTTAATCAGACACCCGATCTGTAAGTTATTAGCGTTTCTATTCTGAGAGCCTGGTTGGATTCAGATTTGATCCAACCCTGCTATACCCCCAACATTATCCAAAATTTATTTGGATTATACCAAAAGGATTGTCTCGATCTAATGATCCTAGTGCCGCAGATGGTTTATTAAACAGACTCATGGATCTCAAGATATGTCCAAAACGGCGAATCTTGGTCTGGATAGGCCTAGGTCTGGTCCGACCATGCCTAACCCGACCCGACCCAGTTCTGGTTGACCCAACCTGGTCCAGGTCTGAACAAGATGTGATGGGCCACAGTAGTCCCGGACCGCTGGGTCACGGTCCAGCCCACTGGGCCGCGGTCCGACCTGACCCGCAAAGGGGGTGACTCGGCTCACGCTGCGTGTGTCCCTCTGCGATGCAGCCCGATGCAGCATAGCCCGCTGGGTGCGTCCTGCTGCAGTGTGACCCTCTGTAGTGCATCCATCTACGGTGCGGCCCGCTGTGGCACGGCCTGCTGGGGTACGGCCCACTCTGTTGGGTGGTCCGTCATGGCGGGTTCTACCCTAGCCGACACCCGAGAGGGGAGGCGCTCCCCCAGGTCCCCCAAACCTTCCTCTAGGCCATTAGGTTCGCCCTTTAGGCACATGGGACCCGCCATAGGGGTCTTGCTTGGTGTGACCCGACCGAATAGATACCCGACTGGTCCTCCTCCCAGTGGTGCGATGGCGCCACTGGCCTTCTGCGACTGACCAACTGTCAGCGGCCCACCGACCCCCACCGCCGTCAAGAGGTCATGGTCTCCTGCTCTAGAGGTGTGGACACGCTCCACCCCTTTTCCACGCGGCTGGCCGACGTATCAGCTGCCACCCTGCTCCGCTGCGGCTGACAGGCAGCGGCCTCTTGCTCAACTGGTAGCACAGACACGTGCTACCTTACCTCCACGTAGCCAACGGGTCACGATCTCTTTCTGAAATGCGGTTGTGCCACTTCCGTCATCACGGACCACAAAGAACACGTCAACATTAAAGATTCTGAGGGATCAGATCATGTTTTTTTGGTCCACACCCTCTGCGTCAAACTGATTGCATACAGTTCAAGAGGTTTTATACAATGTGAAGCTATGAAGAACAATCCGAAAGCACACCCCTACCTCAATCATCTGTTGGAGGTGTTGTGAGGAGGAGGACGATGATGGTGATGTCAGCCTTCGTTCCTCCCACATGACGCTTCCGATCCGGGATCGATCTTCATCCTTCTTCTTTTTTTAGGGAGGTTCTTCATTGGAGGATCTTTATTGTTGTAGGATCTTCTTTCAAAGCACTCCTCACCCTCACGCCAATGATTAAACAACCCTCTATTCTCTCAAAAATAGTTAATAAAATAAATCTTAATTAACAAGTTTTTTCAATAATTAAGATATAATGAACCCTATTAATTAAATAGGGTTTTGGTTAATTAATTTTTTAACCTGGTGTTTAATTCCCAACTTTAATTTCCTAACCACCATCGTGTGGTCACCACCTCCACAATTTAAAAAGGAGGATTCAAAATAAAAAATAAAATAAAAGTTATTTTTTAATTTTTTTTGATTTTTTAACTCTGCTATGAAAATATGAAAAACTAACATCCACCCATGACTTACTATGGTCGAGGTGAAGGTATCCTTAAGATAATATTGACACTGTGAGTTCAACGGTGTCCTCATATTTCAATTCTGAGCACTGGTTCAAAAGTTACAAAACGCCACTCGTGAATCTAATGAAAATTCTTAATAAATGTTTATAAATTCATTTCAAGCACACCGGGACTCAGAATCATGTGTCGTCAATTTTCAAAAACTCGTAATTTTCCCAAAAAATAAAAAAAAATCATGTCAAAATCTAGGTTTTTACAATTTTAAGATGATGAAATGCTTTAAAGTATTAAGGCTCTTTTAAAGATGAGATTTCATTGGAAGACATTTTATTGTATCTGTTACCCTGAAGTTTGATATATGAAAATTTTATTCAAGGAATAATTATATTTTATATTAATGATTAATGGTGGAATTTTATTTTACAGGAATCCATGTTTTTATTATGGTCATATGGTGACTTGGGTTATTTATGGAATCGATTAACCAATCATATATATTAGGTGATTTGGTTAATTACACTTTAGTATGAGACTTCAAGAGTAGTCAATTTTACTTGTAAATAAATGTGAAGATATACTATGGAACACTGTTATTAAATCCTTCTGAGTTTTGGGTTACAATATTAGTTTGGGTTACTTTGAACATTTTTAAGAACATTTTTTATTTAATGGTCTTTACCAAAATTTGGGTATTGTTTGTCAAATTTTTGAGGATGAGGAGTATTATTTCTTTTTATAATTTATTATCTTCTTTTGGGAATTATCTAATTTTGTACATAAAGTTCTGGTTTTGGATGATTTATAAAGATAGGATAAATATAGAGTTCATCTTTTAGGGATTATCCGATAATCCAGAAGTTGATTATAGTGCTTTTAATGTTAAAAATTCTTCTTGAAAACTCAAAGTTTTGAGAAATGATGAGTTTGTGGTAGAAATATAGTAAATGATGAATGTCTACATGAAATGTATGTTTATTTCATTATGTTCTTATTCAAGATCTTAAATGAATTCATAAAAATTAAGAAAAGAAACTTAAAACAAAAACATTTTCTATTTAATTTTCTTACAGGGGAATCAATGACCGTTGAACCCATAAGAAGTTTGGGATTTTCTTGTGTTTATCTTTCTCCTAATCATGTTTTCTATATCTCTCTATCAGTAAATGATGGGTTGTTTTCTTCTCCATATCCATGATTTCATGGAATCTTAGTATCTGTTGTCTTAGGTGACTATTTGGATTTTCTTTATTTCTTTTAAAGTGATAGTTTTATTAACTCTTTTTCGATGTGGTACTTTTAATGAAGTTTCCGAGCCCAATTTTAAAATTTCGAGGACGCAATTCCCAAAAGGGTGGAAGGATTAAACATCCCAAGTAAATTAAGAAATATTATATTTTGCTAAATTTTAATATTTTTGAATTAAATAACAATTTTATTTTAAACGGGGGAGCTATGTTCGATGGCATACCTGATATCTAACAACATGTTTCATTGAAAACTTACGTTGCACACATTGTTGATTTATACTGAAAAATATTAATAGAATATTATTATTTTTAATCGTAGTTAATGAATAGTCATTTTATTGTTGGGAAGGAAAAAAACTAACTATATTAGTATTAAATAGGTTTCTTAAATGTTTTTAAATTTATATTAATAAATTTTAGAGGCATAAAATATGAAACAATCTGATTTTAAGTTTAAATACTCTAATATTCATTAAAACGTCGATTTAACAATTTTGATGGAGAACCCTCATTAAATCTATTTTTGGTCACATTTATATGTTATGTTTGAAAAAATAAAATTTTTCTTTAGAATAGGGACATCCATATTTACTTTGGGTAAATTTTTGGTATTTTTCTGATAAAATTAATTTTTTAATGAATATTGAAAAATACTATAATTTAATTCAAAATTGTCTTCATATCTAATATATATATATGGTTAGATTATCCTTTTAATTGGTTTTAAAGTGTAATTAAATAATTTTTTATCATTTAATACAATTTTGGTCCTTAGAAGTAATTTCACTTTGAAATTTGATATAAATAAGTGTTAATCTTTTGATAGTTATTATTTTTTAAAAACGCACTTTTTGTTTTGACAACTGGAATTAATTTTAAATTAATTTCTTCCACTTCTGTATTTCAAATTTTTAAAAGTGGATTCCTTATTTGTAATCATGACTTCCAAATTGTGTAAATAGGTAACTTTTATTTTTATACAATATGAATATTTACTTCACTAAAAATTTTATTTACCATCGTTAAAAGGTAAATCTGGTAAATAAGGGTAACAAAATATTATTATAATAATAATAATAATATACCCTAACATGTGTCCTAGTCCTATTTTTTAATACATTTTTGACCACTGAAATCCTTGGGTTGATTTTGGGACTCCATGGAGCCACTAAATAGTGATAATGACACTTTATATTAATTAAATTAAAGTAATGAAAAATGACATATAAATATATCTTTTAGTAGTCAATAATTACATGGGGTTATATAAGTTATCTCATTGACTATAAATATTAATTTGAATGATAAAATTTTTTTCTATATCATTGTAATTTTATTTTATAATTTTTAGACATCAAATATATAAAATTATTTATGACACAATATTGATGCAGTTTTTACCTCATTAATGAATGATTTAAATAAATAAGATTATATTGATTAAAAAAACATCCAAAACCAGTCCAATTATTATTGTATCATTCAATTTCAAACATGAGGCATATTATCTTTGATATTAATTTTTTTTGAACCTTTTGAAATCGAATATAATTATAAAATAATATAATATTTCTAAACATTCCTAAAGAGCCCTTTCTCCCCTTATAAAAAGAACCCACTTCTAACCCATTCCCCACACATCTCAAGCCCTTTTGCTCATCAAAAATCTACCAAATTAATGTTTCTACATGAATCCCATCCTCCAAGAATCCTTACCCTAGGAATAATTCAATTAAAGTGATCTTTTCATTCAAACCAAATCGAGATAACCGATTTAAAGGTAACCTCTTCTCTTAAGTTATTTTGTTATATTTTACTTCTACAACCCCATAAAAAAATTTTATTCCATTATTTTATAAAAAAAATAGTATACTAAATATACCAGTTTTTTTATGAGAATGATTCTAACTACACTTACACACACCTCCATCTAATGAATAAAGAACCTACTATTTCTATGGACGGTGAACTACTGCCTCACGAAACGACGATTGTTCAATATTCTCCTACCACCTCTCATGGTGTCCATTATGATGGCTCTGTATTTATATATTATTTATACTATGTTTATTTTTTCTATATTCTTCTGTAATTTTTATTTACAAACATACCTTTATTATTTCCAATATGTGAAAATACGATAATTTCATTTGAGGATGTGCGGACTACCTCCCTCTCTTGGTGATATGATTCGTTCATGACATACATGTAACATATAAAAGGTGAAATTAGTGAAATTATGCAACATATATATCATATTATATTATAAATTAATTATCATATACCTATATATCTTTATGTTTTCATCCAATTAAATTTGAAATAGAAATGAAAGTATCATTCATGCGTATGTACGACTTACCATCTCCATGAATGGTGTGTTTCATTTCTTATCTCCAAATGTAATATAATATAATAAATAAATACATATAATGAATATATATGATATATATAATTCATAAATCATGAATATAATTCTGGAGATAATGTACTTTTGACCACATAAACAACTTGTAATTATAAGAAGTTCATTTTTGACTCAAGTGTTAAATATCGACTAAATGAACATTATTAACATAAATGATTGAATAATGTTTATAACATGGTAATAAGTGATATAAAAAGAATAATAAAATTGAAAAAACTTTCTTAATATGGTTGAAATTATCTTTATCTTTTTTATTCAGTATATTAAAGAACGAACGGGTCAAGCCAGACCTGAGATAAGGGGTTTCTTATCTCACTTTTAATTCTATGACATTTCCATTATTCACCACTTATTTATTTAATATTGTGGATTTTGTACTTCCATATGAAATATATTATCATGATTCTATTTATATTCATGGTATTTTTTAATTCATTCGGTGTTTATTAACATTTGGATATACGAATCGATTAATTAAAATGTGGTAATGGGGTTTCATTTAACATTATATTCCAATGAGATTCATGCAATATTTTCCACTATTTACTTTTGTTCCATGTATATAATGCCCATGATTGTAATATTTATGTAATATAATTTAATTTTTTGGTATTTACATATTTATTGTATGACCCTTCTTTCAAGTGGTGTATGTTTCGTAAGATACCCAATTAGTAAGGGATGTTTTAAACGCAATTTTCATTCCTTGGGTTAATATTCTAATTCTTAATTATTTCATACTATGATTATGTGTGGAATCACTACTTATTTATTTATTTTGTAATTTCCACTCCCATTTCTGCGTATATACATATGATATACATAATCAATCCATTGATAAATTCTCATGTCATTTACATAAACATGATAAGGGTAATCTAAACTCAATTTCTATTCATTAATTTAAACATCTAGGTCATTGGTTTTTAAAAAAAATAACAACTGTGAATGTCCTTTGATTGATTTAAACAGAATATCCAATCATACTGAGTGTATTTATATTTTTCATACATTATTATGTAATTGACTTATCCTTAATCCATGGATACAAATTTTATTAGGGATTTCATCTCAATTTACATTCTATTGATACTTCATCGTTTTTTTGCACCAATTTAAATTTATATGGTGTTAATAATATCCTTTTGAATATTATATCATGAATCCCATTATTTTCATGATATTGCAATGTTTTGATTAATGTTATTCCATAATTATTTATATTGAAGTGTCTCACATTTGTTTAGGAACTCTTTAAATAAAATATCGTTTTAAATATTTTAAATATTTATTCGTCTGAATCGTTGTCATTAATTTCCTTGTTTTCAAATTTTATTTAAAGATTTATTTATATGAAAATTAAGGTTTAAAAATGATAATTATTTTACATTATTCAATGTTTTATGGGACACTTTGATTCAAAAATAACTTTAAGAAATATTTAAATTGGTTTTTTAAATGGTATGATAAATCATTATCTATTTCAATTTCTTGAATTGATATATTGTGATTGTAATGTGGAAATGTTATCTTTCATTTATTATTGTGTTATGTATTATGATTATTTTATGGTTATTGGGCATTATTTACATATATGGGTGGTTTGGTGATAAATCTATGGCATGTGAGATCGAGATAGCTCTCCAATGCATTGGGTAACGTGACGGAGGTAAACGTTAATGTTTCTCTTAATAGATTTTGGGAATATACTATGATGGGTATTCAAACATAACTCCGTATGTAGCTTTGATAGATATAATGTAATTATAATATGGATTCCACAATTTACCTTTAGGATTTATGATTTCTATGTGTTATTCACAAATCATATGATTTCATGAGGTATTTTATCATCGAAAAGTATGGTTTCATTGATTTGTATTTATTGATGGGTTAATGTTTACTTTCTTTATTATATAACCCTTACTGAGATTTTTATGCTCTTCCAAAGTTTTTGGAATTTTTTTCACAGGACATAAAGATGAATATAGTAAAGGATAGGATCATGTAAAAATCATGCCATCTAAAACATGGAACTGGAAAAGTTTATTTTTAAGTGTTTTTATTTTATGAAAAAATGGATACTTAGTAGTAGTTTCTACATGTAATTTTCTAAGTTGATATATAATAATTATGGGATAATTCTCTAAAACTCAAAACTTGAAAAGATTCTCAATGTGAATTATTCATTTAATTCAAGATTATGTAATGATTTAATTCTAGTTCTTTATAAAAATGAAGCTATTATGTATATTTAATATAAAATTAATCAATGAAGAATGAAATCCGATGTAAGTTACTTATTTATAAAAATAATTTTAAATTTAATGTGATGATACTATCATATTTTTTTATGAAAAATAAAATATATATATTCAATTTAATTATGTTGGTAATGATGATATTCCTCATGTAATTGTTGTGTTACTCATCAAATATGAAAAATTGTTGAGTTCCCTATACTAATTACAAACTTCCATTTCACAAAGAAACATCATTAATGAGTACACCGTGCATGTCATGACAGTACCTTGAGATATATAATATCCATTCGGCTAGTCTATTAGAGAGTGTGGGGGGGAGTGTTCATCCTCTACTAGTATGTGAGAACCATAGTGGGTATACCCCATGTGGGATTTAGAGTATGATATAAGTGAGAGGATTGACCTAGGATGACATATAATGTGATATTGTCATTATTCCATCTATTTAGAGTATTGTTGGTGTGGATTTTTATATGTTGTCCATGAGTTTATGAAATGATCATTGATATAATAAGAGATGATATTCCTTCTGAGTATTGGGAATAGAACACAAAGTTGGAAATATGATAGAGGGACCCAGGTTGGATGTCCATGCTATGATGTGAAATCAAGGACTGAAATGGGTTCCCCAATATTGTGTTGACCACTAAATTGGGCAGTGATGGGAGGCATTCATTGTTGTATCATAGTATAGATGCAGTGGAAGTGATATGTTTTCTGTTTAAGAGGCTTACCCTAGATATGTGTGAAATGTTCTGGATGATGGTTAACCAAATTATTATTACATGCGATAATATGGGTTGTATGCGGGACCCTAAATTATTATTAAATGTGATATCATGAGGTGAATTTTGGAACATGATTATTATTCGATGAGATATTATAGGGTTTATGTTTTCACATAAATTATTAGAATGACATATTACATGGTTTATTCAGGCACATAGATTTTTTTTTCAAATATTTATAGGTGGATTCTAGCCCCGATGTTATATGAGATACTAAAGGGATTTATGTTGGCCCAAAATGTTTTGATGAGATGTTACATGATTGATGACAGCCTTATAATTATTATTATAAGATATTAATATGTGGATATTGGCCCTATATATTTATATGAGGCATTATCAGGTAGATACTGGCCCCCAATATATATATATAAGATAATATGTGGTGGATGTGATTCCCCAAAATGAGAAATTTTTGGGCCACTGATCCACCCAATTTATATATATGACATTACAACGTTGGATATGTATCTGAACGATGATTTTTAACATGATGAGTGACATATTAAACTTGATGAAGAAGGTATGTCTAACATAGGTGTCACATTAAACACTAATGATCGAAAAGAGTTATTTTATATTGATTTAGATATAAATTATTTATTTATATTGGTCATATAAAAAGTGCATTAAGTAATTTACTTCTTACTTAAGGGAAATTGTTAGTGATGATATACTGAGTTGTAATCACACCTAGTTCAGGGGATTGTCGCATTGGGGTTAATGAGTAGATTTCATTTTCAAAAGTTCATATATGGAAGGGGTCTGATGTTTCGTGATTCAGAAAGTTATATTGGATAGATATTGGAATTAAGTGAGGCTTATAGATGATAGAAAATCTTCATATTTGTGTTTTATTTATTTATTTTTTATATCTGGTTGGATCAGTTATCCCCATGTTGTGATGTGTGACTACTTGATTCGTTAAATTTAATAAAACGTGATTTATTTCTATTGATTATATGTAATATAATTATTTTTTTGGATTTTTATAGACATATTTATATTTTTTTTACTCTGATATAAAAATGTAATCTCCATATAGTTTCACCATAGAAACATATTTCATGTCAAAAGACTCTAAAAGATGAGGATGAATTCATAGGTCACATGACACCCCTTACTCGAACATTATAGAGTGTTCCAGTGTGACATGGGACTCTCACATGGGTTGATCACCTTGTTTGGAGATGGATTACTTCTTCTCTAGATGTCCTTTATGGTGACATATCAAGGAATATCATATGCCTATATTTAGTGTGCTGTTTTCATATTATTATACTATGGAGTTAGTATGAGTCTTTCATTGGGATGTTTGACAAGTATGTACTTGGAAGTTGGGTTTGTTTTTATGTTTCATTTATATTGTTGTTTGTATACTTATTGCTGATATTTTGGTAAAATATGAACCTCCAAAATTGTTCTTTTCCATTTAGTAGACATGAAATTATTTTCATCATATATCCTATACCTACATAGGGTACACCAAATTTATGACATGTTAGTTATATTTTATCTATAATTCTATGATGGTAAATTTCAACATATTGCTTTCAATTACCAGTTGACATTTATTGCCTCCTCTAAAAATCAAGAAGAGTGTTTAAATACATTAGGTAACTCAACTATATTGCTTCTTAGGTATCTTGGTCGTAACATTATATGATGGATATATTATGATTATTTGGGTTTGAAAAAATTATTACACTAGTAATACTCAGTGAATGTTTTTTGGTGCTGAGTAGGTATGTGGTTCTATCATATTTTCAATTTTACTTTAACCCTTTACCCTAGTGTTTTCTGAAATTTATTTTTAGTGTGTTTTATGATAGATATATTTAAATATTGGTTATTTTATTTAAAATATATCTTTTTTATTTATTTAAAGAATTATGAAAACTCCTCCTTGTTTTAAAATTACATTAAATTTTAATATAATTTGTTTTCTATGAATATGTAATTGATTGAAATGATTCCAATTTTTTTGAAATGATGGATATTTTATATTTTGTATTAATAGTTCCTCATTTTTTATGTTTTTGTAATCATTTAAAAATAAAAACAAACCCAATTAAAAAAACTGTATCTATGATAGGATATAAAAAATATATTAATTATTTCATATTTTTCCAATATTTTTTCAGAGGAATAATGAATGATTTATTTTGGTCAAATAAGGGTATTAAAGGACTAAAAAATGTGATAATGACAATTCTTATACTCATGTGACTAAACTAGGATGGATTAGAATAAATGAAATCTCATTTCATTATTTTATATATAATATTGATATTTATTTTTCACTTGGGTATTTTTCAAAAATTTGGAGTTCATGTGATGTCACATGAGATATGTTTTATTCAAATATATATTTATTCTGGGGATTAAAACTACATGAGAGAATCGTGGTATATAGTTGAGAATTATATTAAATATTTCTCCACTAGTGTGTATTACAATATAACTAATTTATAGTCATTATAGTTTTGTGTATGTGTGATGAGCACCAAATTGGGCCTATATTTTGAAAATAAGGTTTTAGGCATGATCACATCATTTATATTAAGAGAATTCCATTTAATTGAGATACCAATTGACACCTTTTATATAAGTAGTCTGATCCCATGATGATAATAATGAAATGGTTCTAATTTTATAAATGTGGGTTAATGTTTTTTAAATTCTTTTAATATAGTTTTTAATGTTTGATATAAATATAATTTGATAAAAAATATATATATAACTACTTATTTATTTAAAAACAATTAATTTATTTAATGTATATGAGTATTTGAATGGTTTTTTTCAGACAAGAAGTTGTTTTTAAAATCTTAATAGAACTATATTGAATAAAATAGAGGTATCCTACTTGGTTTGGTCCTAAATCCCTACATGTACACCTATGTTGTGCATGTAACAATTATTTTACCTTAAAGATAGTTTGATAAGAGATTTCAATTGAAAATTATTTGAATATAGGTTTTATGTGAATCTAAGTTAGTAGTGGAATATGGATATAATATATTTATCACATGGTTATAGATGTTTATTTCATTTTTACTAGGATATTTTTACTTACCATATAAGACGTATCATTTGAATCTATTAATTTTATGACTATATTGTATGTCAACATACCAAAACATCATTCAAATGGTTGGATTATTTTTTATCCATTATTCTATGTTTCAACTGATCATGTTGAAAATATTATTTTATATGGGGCATGAAAAGTCCAATATATGGGTGTATCATGTATGGTTTTTGAATTAAATACTCAATTTACTATTTTTTTTAAAAAAATCTATATATTTCTCATAATATTTCTATGATACCCTTATAAAGTTTTTTGGCCTATAGAAATCGAGAAGATACTTTAGGTCCACTCGCATTCTAGGTTGGGTATCACGTAAGGATGTCAGGTTAAGTATGTCGAAATCACATACACAAATGGTATACAAATAGTTTTTTTCTATTACAAAATCAAAACACCATGAATGAAAAAATATGAAATCAAATATTGAATTATATAATTAATAATGAAGATATGTAGAGAGAGGGTGAATGATGAGATATGAGAGGTTTACCCAACACACTCTTGCATGATTTCTACACATACTAACCCAAAAGATATGTGTTGCTATAATTTTAAAAAATAATATTTTCCATTAATAAAGATGGTTATTATATGATCATTTCCCCATCTATTAACTATTTATATTTATACAAACCAACAAACATATTTTCATTGTTTCATATTTAAATTCTCATCATTTTCATATTTATACATAGAATTTTATAAATTAAAAATAATGATGATGATTATTGTATGGAATATTATTTTATATATGATAATAAATATTATTATAATCATTATAAAAATAACAAAATAATACATATAAATTTCATTAACAATAACAATCATTATCTTTTAACAAAAAATAAATTTTTTACACAAATAAATTAATGATTTATTAAAATTTAGAAAATAATGTTTCATTAATAAAACCAATTATGTATAAAAAATAATGTATACCACTTTCTATTTATGATAATATTATATTTAATCAATTCACGCACTCAATTTTAAACTTCATTCAATTATTTTAAATAGATCCTTAAATATAAGTGTGTGTTTGTGTGTATGTGTCTATATATAATAAATAATTTAGTCAATAAAAAAAATTTCAATATCATAGTAAAAATATCGTAACAAATTTCTCAATTTAAAAATAATCATTTAATACTGGATTTATATTTGCTAAACATTTACTCACTTTAACATTAAAATAAAGCCTCATTAAATAAATCTTTTCATTTTTAATAAAATATTCAATTTTAAAACTTTTGAAATATCTCACTAATTACGTTAATGTAAAAAATAATTACAATATCATCCATTTTAAAAAATTTCCAAAAATATGATTTTTTAGGCCACTACATTAAATAAACCATAAAAAATTTCCACCTTTGAAATGATAAATCATAACCCCATCATGAAAATAAATTGAGATAATACTAAATTAATAGGTAATTATAATACATAACCAATAAAAATTATTTTCCTTTCTCATCACACACATCATTATTTAAAATAATAGCACTCAATAAACATTTCAGTGTATTAAATGATTTAATAACCCAACTTTATTTAATTTCTTGAAAGTTAAATAATTTAATTCAAAATCAAAATTAGTAACATAGATTTTTCTATTAAAACAAAAATAAATTCATGTTCTCTATGACACATGTATTTAATATAGAAAATTATATTATTTTCCAATGAATATAATATTAGAATATAATTCGAAATAATATAAACTATATGGGTGAGTATTTTTTTTAATTTAAAATATTTAAATAATTACATTTGATAAATATAAAAAATAAATCATTTATTTAATTTTAAAAAAACTCCATAGGTTTTGAATATTATATGAACACCCAAATGATATCTAAATATATGATTTTGGAGCCCTTAATTTATAAATATAATTCCATAAAATTAATTTAAATTATTTAAGATATATATGACATTTTAAATTACTAAAATAAATTTTATGTTATGTTCAACACCAAATGATGAGATATTTTAGTAAATTCAAATCCTTGAATTTCCAAACCTATGAAAAAATTAAATAAATATTTTATTAATTTATAAAAGTTATGAATTATTAAATAAAATTCATTCATAGAATATATTTTCCATAAAATTCATCATCTTGGACCCCACTAATTCTTAATGAAACTAATCATACACTGTGATTAAAAAATTTAAAATCGAAAACTAAATAATAAGAAATATATAGATCAATCAAATAAAATGTTAATTCGGTCAGATACCATGTCATTCAAATAATTTTTCAAACATTATATTTCAATATTATCTAATAAAATAACTTGTCATTTATAAAAAAAATAATAAATGAAATAAAAATATTGATTCATATAAAAAGTTAATATACAACATAAAATTAGAGTTTTATAAAATTATATACTATATACAACAATATTTTTTTCACATCAATTTATGAAATATTAAATTACACATATTATAAATATTTTTATTTACATTAAAGAATTCAACGTTTGATTATATTTTTTTAAAAACCTAAAAATAGAAAATCTATATCATTTAATATTAAATGATATTAAAAATAATTTCAAAAATAGTTTTGAAATAAAATTATTTCCAAAATAAAATATCAATCAATGTTATAACAAACATCTATTATGAAAAAAAATATTTTGAAATTTAATTGTTTTCCAAAACTCCAACCAAATCATGAAATTTTCATTTAATCATAATTATTTATTTTATATTTGAAATGATTTTGAAAAGAATTAGATTTATCATCATATTGTCAAATAATTAAGCTTGATAATTTCATTCAACATCCTTTCTAAAAAATAATTCACACAATAATCATCATAAAAATCCATCACATACGTGTTGTTTAATATAATATTAAAATATTAAATATTTTTGATTTAAAAATAATTATCATAATTTCTACCAACTCATCCTAAAAATTAAATTCATATCAATTCATAGTTCATAATATTATAATAATAATAAGCATTGATTTATTTAAATGTTTTCATAGTCAATACGTGTTCAAAATATAACAGAATCATATTATCAAACTATTTTATATTCAAATTCATATATCAACTTATTATTTAAATTTTAAAAAAATATTTTAATTTTAACAATCAATTTTTCCCACAATATTATAAAAAATTAACTTCAATTACATCCCTAATTATTTACAAATTTTTCACCTAGAGATATTAAATCTAGACATATTTCTAAAACCAAAAACTCTACATTTTGACATTTTACCTCACATTTTAACTCACTATATAATATTTATGTAGTGAACATGATAATAGTAACCAAGAGTCTATGGTTACATTATTTTATTGTTACTAGAAACAAGCCATCATATACAAAAGGACTGAACAATTTATTAATCTCTGAAAACTGAATACATTCTTAAATTCCCAAATACATTTTAAAACATGAAACAGAATATAATATTTTCTATGACAAAAACATTATACCATTTTTAATATTCTTGCATGATAATCATATTATAGTTCTTAAAATCCTTGGTAAAATGATTTTCAGGTAATGGTTTATCTCATATGCTTAGTAAGGTTAAGAGCACAACACTATCTAATAATGCATGAATAATATTGAAAAAATAAATGACGGTAAAATAATTATATAAAAATAATCACATAATCTATAAAAATATCAATGGATATCATAAAATACAAATAATCAAAGATATATCAATAATTAAATTAATAATTATAAAATTCAAAATGTAAGGCATCTGAAATTTACCATCAAGGCCTTCTGTGAAGACATTTGAAACTACCATCAAAGACTTATGTCGAGTAATATACAAAAATGGGTAATGAAACACTCAATAACCAACCTGATTTGACTCATGTGATCTACCGATACATCAATGAGCTATAATAAGATGGACCAACCACTTTCTATGTCGAATAAATTTATCATACTAAAGAGGTGATACATAATCAAAATAATTAGGAATATTGAAAAAATTTCATACATAATGATAATAATTTTCTAAATCAATAAAAATAATCACAAACCAACTAGATTAATATGGTGAATGTTATAATAATAGAACATAACTAGTAAAACTGATCATATACCATTTTGATATATAATAATCATGGTATCACTAAAAAATATCTCTTGTTGATCCTACTTACAATGATTATGTTTTCATTGATGAATATAATTATAATAAAAATGTAATTAAAAATTAATTTCCTGGAAAATTACTATTTAATTCTGAAAATAACATTTAAAAACAATTAAATGTATACATTATTAGGAAAACATTTTCATTGAAAAATAATCACTAAAATATTCAATGTAATCCTCAAATAATTGAGAGGTCATGATGGTGGGAAATTCAATACATTCTGTATCTGTTAAAAAAAATTCCATTCACACTATTGTAAAATGATAAAAATTAACACTTTTAAAAAATGAAAATTATATTAATTTCAAAAATTTTGAAAAAAATTAAATAATTGTTAAAAATTTCTTTAATAAATTATTTTTAATACCTTGTAAAGAATATTTTTTTAGAAAACATGGAAATGGAAGAAAATTTATTTTTGACAGAAGAGAGAAAACATTTTGGCTTTTATTACGAAAACATCTCAAATATTTTATATACCAAAAAATTTGTAAAATTACATTAAATATTCATGTATAACACTAGTATAATAAAATATATTTTTTATTATAGAAATATCTAAAAAAATTCTATTTGATACTTAATCATACAAAATTTGGAATAATGGTGAGCTTGTGATATAAACTATTACTAGTTTGGTAATTTTGGAATGATAACCCCAATGATAGAATTAAATACAAATAGAACATTAAATACCATGAATTAAAATATATTTATGATATAACATTGTTTTAGTCCTCATGTTTTAATCATGTTTTAATGTTCACAAATCTTATTCAACCTAGTTAACTCCGGTAAATTATATCAAATCATGTGTATTAATGTTTAAAGTATTCTCATTATTTAAGAAGTGCCATTAAAGATCTTAATTTCTCTTCATTAAGTTTACTTACATTATAATATCTTTGATCTACTCTCATAATACCCTCTTAGACAAATTATTATGTCTAACCCACTCTATTATCATCATTTCTTAAGTCTGAACATAGTTACCTTGAAAATTCTAAGACATCGTGAGTCTGCCACTGGCTTTGTCTTTCTGACACTGTGAAGTAGACACTGTGAAGAAAGACACCATTAAGAAAGAAACTGTGAAGCAAGTCATCATGAATCAAGACACCCTGAAGCAAGACATTGTGATGCAAGACACCGTGAAGTAAGACACTATGAAGCTAACACTGTGAACAAGACACCCTGACCGCGAGACACCATGACCATGAGACATCATGACCCTTAGACCCCATGATCCATCTGGACACCGTGTGATGGAGACACTGTTTCCATAACATATTGTGTCACCATTTCTTAAACTATTTTTTTGTGTTTCAATTTAATTTCTAATGGTCATAAATGATGATTTTAATGCACTGACATAACTAATGTTTTTTTGTAGACATATCATCGGACATTACACGGTACGAGGTGAAGAATACATGAAACATGTTGGCTCCAACACATGCATTTTCCATGATAAAAGTGAAGTCGGACCATGAATCATAGGGCATGATACAGAATGGAAAACAATGTTGTGAGAACCATAACGAAGAACACACATAGAGCAAGGAAAGTCCCACTGTATACAACTCGACACTGATGAAGAACACATGAAGCATATTTGAAGCTTAGAGAACATCTTTGCTCTATTGAACCTTATGAAAAACACAAGATGAATCATGACAATATTTTTTATAGATAAGGACTTTAACTATTCATATGCTTCATCTCAGGAGTCCAAAGGATCAAATACAAACACTTAGAGCATCTCTAAACCTATCTCCATATTTCTAATCTGTTGTGTATCTGTTTATTACCTTTCAAGAAGATTTTGTACCAGTAAAAAACACACTTTTCCTGCATTAAACTAAAGTATACAATATATCCTTACTCAATATTTCTCTTTCTCATGTGTATACCCACAGATATATGTGGAAGAGCTCCCTATGTGGTTCGGTTATTTTATACCCACAAAAATTGCGAAAGAGGTCCCTATGTGATTGTAACAGTCTAAGTAATTTTGTTAACCCTGATCTAGGGTGTGGATCAATGTTTATTTATGTAAACTTCTTGGTGGAAGGTGATCACCAAGTGGAGTGGACTAGGTCTCGTCTGGAGACCGAACCACTTGTTTCATATCCGCTATGCTACTTAAATTAGTCTTCTCTATTTTATTGGTTTACGGTATAATTTAGAAATCTTTAATTTCATTTTGATAGTTATTATTCTAAAGAATTTATAACTGGCTTGTCTTAGTAGAATAAATTCAAATGTAATATTAATAAAAAAAATTAAGATTACCGAGAATTAATCAATCTTCTAAGATGTTATTTAAATAGTCAAGCTCTTATAACAGTATAAACTTGATTAACTAGGCTATATTTAATCTTTGGGGAAACCTTCTTAGAAATATTTTGTATAGAAATTTGTATAGTTACTCAATTAACCCCTTCCCTATTGAGTAATCTACTTCGACCAACATTTGGTATCAAAGGTTGTTATTTTGGACTATGTGTAACTTTATTCAACTATGATTGTAGTTGTACTTTAATGATCTATTAATTTCTATTAACTCAAGATTTCTATATCTTTTAAAGTCATACATTATTATGGATAATAAATTGGAAGGGTCTGCAACCCATACACCACCATTAATTAATGGAACCAATTATTCACAATGGAAAATTAATATGAAAATGAATTTAGAAAGTATGAGTTTTGAAAATTGGTCATCCATTATAGATGAATACAAAATTCCTAATACGGATAGAATCACTTTAGAAGAACCTACCAAAGCTGCTTATATTTAAAACTTCAAAGCTATAATTCCTTTATACTTTTCCTTAGGATATGAAGGGTTTAATAGAGTTTTTTCTGGTAAGACTGCCCCTAAAATTTGGGATACCCTGTCAGTCTTGCTTGAAGGAACATCTTGTGTATAAGAAACGAGACTTAATACTTATACCATCAAATAAGATAATTGATAAATGAAACCTGATGAGCCTATTTCTGACATGTATCTTAGGTTCAATGAGATCGTCAACACAATGATTTCTCTTGGAAGAGAAATCTATTCCATGGAACAGATCATGAGAATCCTTAGATGTCTATCTGACAGATGGAGGAGAACCTCTGTATCTACTAGATAATCGTGTGACATCAGCAATCTATCTGTAAAATAACTCATTGAGAAACATATGATGTATGAGGAAGAGTTTAATGTCAATAAAGGGGAGGATGGACCAAACAGAAAATTTGTTGCATTCAAGACAACCACCTCTAAGCACAACTACAAAGGGAAACTAGATGCTTCTCAAGAAAGCTACACCAATGAACAATAATCATCTGACAATGATGAGGAGATGGCTCAACTATCCTAAAGATTCAATCAATATTACAAAAAGAAGAAATTTTTCAGAAAGCCCAACTTCAAGGGAAAATATGACCAAAAAGGAAACTGGAAGGACTATAAAATAAGTGACAAAACTGATGAAAATTGTCTTATAGGAATGTAAGAACAAAGGACATATAAAGGCTAACTATCCAAATCTCAATTACAAAAAGAAATATGAGGAAAATGATAAGAGGTACAAAAAGGCAATGAAAGCAACCTGGAGTGCTTTTAAGGATCGTTCATGTGACTTAGAGACATCACATGATGAACAGGCTAACAAATACAATATGTTTTTAATGATAAGAACATATGAGGAAAGCTTCTTAAAGAGATCCGGGAAAATTCTATGGTACTTGGACATTGGATGTTGAAGGCACATGACATGAGACTACTCATGCTTCAAGAATGTGATTAAAGTAGATGGAGGACATGTCACATTTGGTGACAATGCCAAAGGAAATATTATTGGCGTAGGCCAAATCGGTAACTCTAACACAGTTTTAATTTTTTAAGTATTGTTTGTTGATGGTTTAAAATACAATCTTCTTAGTATCTCACAATTATTTGATGATGGATTTCATGTCAGATTTGAAAATGATTCTTGTAATGTCTTCAATTATAAAGATGAATTGGTATTTTCTATATTAAGAAATGAAAACGTTTATTTTGTTAATTTAGATTCTCTTGGTTTTCAAAATGCTTCATTCTTAAGTGTATTTTTTAAAGAACCCTGGCTCTGTCATAGGATACTTGGACAATGTAATGTTCAGTCCCTTAAAAAGGTATCTAAAAAAATCCTAGTTAATGACTTACCCAAACTTGAGTTTTCAAATGACAAAGTGTGTAATCCCTATCAAAGGGGAAAACAAGACAATGATCCTTTCAAACCAAAGAAAGAAGTTTAAACTTCTCAACCTCTCGAATTCGTTCACATGGATTTGTTTGGACCATCTAGAGTATATAGTCTAATTTGGAAGCACTATGTTTATGTTCTTGTAGATGACATTTCTAGATATACATGGACCTTATTTATGGCTCACAAAGGTGAATATTTCTCTTATTTTACTAAGTATTCCATGTTTTTAGAAAATATTAGTGGAATTCGAATTAAATACTTAAGAAGTGATTATGGTTGGGATTTTGAAAATCAAGAGTTTGAATCTTTTTGCTCACAAAATGGTTATAATCACAATTTCTCTGCCCCTATAACACCTCATCGGAATGGATTTATAGAAAGAAGAAATAGAACTATATAAGAAGTTTCTAGAACAATGCTTAGTGAATATGAAATACCTATTATTTTTGGGCTGAAGCTATCAATATAGCGTGAAAAATTATCAATAGAGTATTGATCAGACCTATTCATAAGAGGAATCCTTACAAATTATGGAACAATAGAAACCCCAAGGTTAGCTACTTCAATGTTTTTAGTTTCAATGTCTATATTAATAATACCAAATTTAATATTGAAAAGTTTGCATCCAAAAGTGATGAAGGTATATTTTTACGATATTCGTGCCTATAAAAGCCTAGTGTTCAATAAAAGAACTAAATGTGTGGAAGAATCTGTTCATGTCAAATTTGATGAAACTGATCCACATGAGCCTAAAACCATCCTAGAGAATCTGGAGGATGATGTATCAAATCTGAGAATCAATTCAAAATCCTCAAATTCTTCTATGAAGGAATCTGTAAAAACATCCAACTCTGAAAATTCTCTAGAATCAAGGTACAATGATCCTAAATCTCTTGATGAACCTGAAATCATTAGTCCCTTTTTTTCTAGAACTGTTAGAACCTTTGAGAACCATCCCTTGGATGCTGTTGTTGGAGACCTAGAAAAAGGAACTCAAACTAGAGCTTCTCTTTCCAAATCAGGTTGAACATCAATTCTTCTTGTCAAAACTTGAATATAAAAACAATAATTATGCTATCACTCCTATCCAAATTTTTATATTTTCAAATAACACTTTTAATTTCTAAGTGTGAAACGTTACAGATTAACTTGGATAAAAACCACCATCACAGTCTGCCTTCCTAGAATCCAAAAATGTGCACCATTATAAAAAGTACCAAATTCAAATTTCAAAAAAATGAAAATCGATCCTCAGAACACGTTTTGCCCCGTCATCATTCCACTTTAATGGAAGTGCCTCCTTGGGTCATGTAACCATCATGTCATCACCATCCATCACCCCATCACTGCTGTCGACGTCGTCGTTCAACCCCCATACCCGTCAGAGATCGTCCAAGCCTGTCGAAGACACTGAAAACCATCCCACATTGTCTTCGGTATCCCACAACACACCAATGACCACCAAAAACAAATTGAGCTCTTAAAATTGAATATCAATAGACACAGTGTCATGGAGGACAACCTAACGGCTACCACCATATCCAAACAAGCACCCAAAACTAGACACGAACAACCTCATCAACGAAACTATACAAACCTCCATCCTCGCAAGAGGAAGAACCAAGAAAAAAACCAATAGTCGAGAAAAAAATCCATCACGTTGTAGATTCCATTACATATCAAACCCATCGTCGAGAGCTTGTGCTAGGAATGTTGACGGCTTCTGATCCGCACATCCCAAAACACCATCGATACGACCACTCTCGTTCCACCTTGGAGAGGTGCAGCAAATCGTGGGATTAGAGAAGAGAAAGACTGGCTGAGGTTTCCAAATGTAACAAAAACGAAGAGGCTGAAAAAGGAGGATACAAACTCAGGAAGTGCCTGAAAACTATTGACCGACACACCTCAAATCCCAGAACTTCAATGATTCCACTAATTCCGCTCCGACCTAGAGTGTCGTAGAGGGACGAGAGATCAGATCAGAGGATGATTGTACTCATAAATGGGTATATAGGTGAGGTTGTTTTTCTTGAACAACCACATATATTTACAAACCCCCATTTTCTAAATCATATTTTTAAATTATCATAAGAATTATATAGTTTAAAGCAAGCTCCAAGAGCATGGTATGACAGATTGAGTACCTTTCATTTTTCAAAAGGTTTTACAAAATGAATAGATGATCCTACCCTTTTTATAAAACCAATTTCTAATGATGATTTAGTTGATAAAATATATGCTGAGGACATTATTTTTGGATCTTCTAAGAATTATTTATGTGTTGATTTTTCTAAAATGATGCAAAAAAATTTTGAAATGAGTTTATTGGGTGAACTTAAAATCTTTCATGGTTTTAAAATATTTCAAAATAATCATGTAATTTTTTTATCCCAAATTAAATATACTAGAGATATCCTAAAATGTTTTTTATTGGATAGAACTAAAATTAGTGACACTCCCATAAGTACAACTTGTAAGTTGGATCTTGATGAAGATAGAAAATCTGTTGATCAAACCAATTATAGATGGATGATTAGAAGTTTACTGTACTTAATTTCTAGTCGTCCTGACATTATGTTTAGTGTGTGCATGTGTGCTCATTTTTAATCAATCCCTAAGGAATTTCATTTAAATAATGTAAAGATAATTTTTAAATACATAAAGCATACACACAATCTAAGACTATTTTATTCTAATGGAAAGCCATTTGAATTAGTTTGTTATTCTGATGACAACATTGGTTGCTGTAAGTTATATAGAAAAAGTACCTCTGGAACATGTCACCTTTTAGGCATGTCACTAGTATCATGGTGTAGTAAGAAATAGAATCATGTTGGATTATCTACTGCAGAAGTTGAATACATAGCTACTGGAATTTGTTGTGCACAAATTTTGTGGATGAAACACACATTACTAGATTATGGATATCAATTCAGACATGTACCTACAAACTATGACAAAACAAGTACTATTAACATCTCAAAAAATCATGTTTCACATTCTAGGACTAAGTACATTGATGCAAGACATCACTTTTTGAGAGATCATTATCAAAAAGGTGATATCACTTTATAATTAATTGGTACTAAATATCAACTTGCTAATATATTAACCAAACCACTATCTTTTGAGAGAATAGACTACATTATACATGAAATAGGCATGATAAATCTCTAATAGATACCTTACTTGTTACTATTTCAGATCTTACTATTCGATATCTTACTATGTTATACTTTACTGTTTCATGATTACGGTTTCTCTGTTACTATGTCTCATTTTTTCTGTCTCCCTATAATGTTTTTTGTTTACGATCTCACAGTTATTATATTGTACTTACTGTCTGATGTTTACTATCTCATCATAACGCACACTGAGAGGTTTGTTCATGGTCTCACCATGAAGCTCGTTTACTTTCTCACCGTAATTACCAAACACGGTCTCACCGTAAAAAATTCTTTATGTTTTTCTTTAAACCCGTTTTGTGGTAATTATCATTTTCACCTTTATTTTAAAATGTTTAAAATTTTTCGAAGTTTGGAAATCCTAAATGATAAAAAATTAAAGTATCACTCGATTCATCACTCATGGTTTCTTCTACTGACACGTTTTGAACCCTTCTTCATACCTAAAATCCTTCTCTCACTCTAACCTTCAGTGAATTCCAAGAATGAAATGTCCTTCATCTTTGACACCTGAGATGTGTATCTCGAAGAAGAATATTACAGCAAAGATGAAACTCGAAGGAACATTAAATCTGAATCTGGTAAACCATGTTGTTGTATCTGAGAAATAGATTTCCCCAAAATGGATTCTGTCTAGTAAGTCTCTGGTATTGAAAGTTTTAGAACAACATGTTTGGTTAGAATGGTTCTCAAAGGAAGATAAACCCATATACCATAGGTTTGTGGAATAGTAATACTTGTACGTTCAATTATCATTCGATTTTGGTGATTGTTATGTTTTAAGAAGCTAGGTCGCTGGACAGAGATGCTCATTCTCTTCGAGGTTATGGTCTGCATGCCTTAGGATACATCATGAAGGAATCTATGAGGATTATCATAAATGACCTCCACCTTCAACTGAATTATTTGATTTAGAATAATCCTTAAAAACATTAACTGTAAATGTCACCTAGAGGAGAGCCATTGTTGCTGAATTAGATGGAGAATCAAGGCTTCTGTTTAAGTTTATAAAAAATTTGGCTAGTCTGAGAAAATGAAATTTTTCTACTTTAAAATATCAAGATGTGTTTCTGATTCACCTCAGAAAAAATCAGAAAATGATCAACCTGTGCATGTATATCATACACCATATTTGTGAGTTGATCAAAGTCACATCCAAGTCAATTTCTATATTTTACTCTCGGTTATTCTCAGCTATGCTTCTTGCTAATGGTATTGTTGGACCTACTACGAAAGTAATTAAAGACTATGAGTACTATCTCTCAAAAGACACTATCAAAAGAATGAAGATAAACTGGAATCCTTAGAAAAAGGAATGGGTGGGGGACAATTATTGAGTTTATGAGAAATTCAATCTTGTGGATTATCTCTCAAGACCAAAAGACTTTTCTGATCCGTGTTTGGAACCAGATGAGATTGATGAGTATCCTGAAGAAGAGGAAGAAGAGGTTGTAGTGCCACCAAGGGAAGCTGTTACTATTGAGGTAGACCGACCAACTACTTCTCCTGATGTTCATGAAGAAGAAGTCCATAATCCAAAAGAAGCTGTTAATCTAGAAATTCAACCAGAGGCTGAAACAGAATCAGTTTTCATAGAATATAAAAATCATGCCATGGAAGAGCCGATAGTGGAAGAGCCACCTATTTTGAATGAGGTCAATTTTGAGGAACTTCCTATGGTACAATCTATTCCTGAAATAATACCTTCAGCTGGAGAACAGATGGAGCTAGCCTTTTAGCTTTCTAGATACTAAATGAGTGAGGAACTTAGAAATGAGTTTCTATAATTAGACCAAGATCCTAAGCTTCTTAGTCCTGAGGGGGAGGCAACTGTTGAGGGGGAGAAAACCCCAAATCATGAGTCTATTGAAGCCTCACATCCAACTAAGTCAATTCCTATATACACTCAGTATTAATTTCCCAATTTCAATGATGTGGATGACTCTCAGCAGTTTACAGCAACCGAACTTGATCTTTCCTCTATATTTTAGTTGAAATCAGTCTCCAATATTTCACCTAAGAAAGAACCTGAGCCTGTACTAGTTCCTACTCAGGAACCCTTATATGAATAGCCATATTTTGTGAGTAAGGATGATCTTAAGGAATTTAGTGCTAACCTCTTATCTGGAGTTGTGAAACTCATGACTAACCAACCATTCCCTGTGAAAAATTTAAGTGAGATAGATTCCTCACAATTATTGGAAAAAATTATTTGGAAAATATAACCTAAGATTCTTCATGAGATTCAAGAAGAAGGAGTTGAAAATAATCTTATCAGTAATGATGTGAAGACCCTAATAATTATGGTTGAAGACATGTAGAGAGAGCTACATTAGAGATCTGATCCTGTTGCTCCTCAAATCCAACATTTTGGGGTGTCTCAGATTCAACCTTATCTATCTTCTTTAGATGAAATGATCGCTGAAAGGAATAAATTTTTTTTGAAGGAAATGAAAGATATTGTTTCCAATATTTATAAACTCACTGATGAGTATACAAGGTGTCTTAAAATGGTGATGAATCAACTAAAATATCTGACCACTACTATCAAAGCATCTGTTCAATCCTCTAAACTCTCCATGGATAGTGATCTACTTAGAACTGTAGTCAAATAAGATCTTCAGAATGTACTCATTGGTTTCAATACGACTTCATTATTTGAAGTGCTCAAGAACAGATATAGAGTTCTTGAACTAGTACAAATCCACTCCAAAATTGCTAATGATTCTTAGCAAGAGATTACCATGAAATTGGAATTCTACTTCAACAGAATCTTCTCCAAGACTGATATGAAAATCCATTTCATGTATCTTGTAGAAAATTTATGGATTCCTCTTCTGAATAAAGATTTCAAGACCCAAGTACAAATGCCCACAAAGTTTACTCGATTTGTGGAACTGTTTATGGAAAACAAAGATGATTTTGAGAAATCCATGCAGTATGCTTTAGAGATCATTACAGATTTCTTCAAACTCCTAAGACCCTATCTTCATGTCCAAAGTACAACCATTGTTGCTCTAGCGACTGCACCTCACGGACCTGGGCTGCCTACCTTCACCTCTCCCCTAGCCTCATCCACTATGTCTTTTGCCCAAGCACTAAGTCAAATCCATCCTGTGATTCTTGATCAACAACTTCCTGAATATTTTACTTCTCATACCTTGGATCCATCAGTCATTGAAGGTCTTCTTTTACCCTCTTTATCAACCACCTCTTTGCCTTCGTCTACCTTGACCTCTACCCCTATAGCTTTTTCATCTGCCACTGCTGCTAAAGGAAAATAGATGGCCATCCCCTGTATAAGAACAGTGAGTACTCATTTGTTATAGGGATTCTTTTTATTTTGTATTGCTCTTTTGTTTTTTACTGAAACTTGTTTACTCTTAATAGAATGTGCATTTTTGGATTCTCTTACTCCAAATTTTTTATAATCCCAAAAGGGGAGAAATTTTTATTTGTTATCATTTTATCTCTATATTTTAATCCAATATACAATTTATCTTTACATGATTTTTGATCATCAAAAAGGGGGAGATTGTTGGAATCCTCATGTATTAATCACATTTTAATTATCACAAATCTTATTCAACATAGTTAACACCAGTAAATTATATCAAATCATGTGTATTAATGTATAAAGTATTCTCATTCTTTAAGAAGATACATTCAAGATCTTAATTGCTCTATATTCAGATTACTTACTTTATACTATATTTGATATACTCTCATAATACCGTCTTTTACAAATGCTTAAGTCTAACCCACTCTATTATCATCATTTTTTATGACTGAACACAGTTACATTGAAAAGTCTGAGACACCGTGTGTTTGCCACTGGCTATGACTTTCTGACACCGTGAAGCAGACACTTTGAAGCAAGACACCCTGAAGCAAGACACTGTGAAGCAAGACACCGTAAAGAAAGACACCGTGATGTAAGACAACATGAAGCACGACACCGTGAAGCAGGACACCATGAAGCAAGACACCGTGAAGCATGAAACAGTGAAGCATGACACCGTGAAGCTGACACTATGAACAAGACACTGTGACCACGAGACACCATGACCATGAGACACCGTGACACTCAGACACCGTGATCCATCTAGACAGCATGTGAAGGAGACACCATTTCAATAACTTACTGTGACACAATTTCTTAATCTATTTTTTTGTCTTTAAATTTAATTTCTAATGGTCATATTTGATGATTTTAATGAACTGATATAACTAATGTTTCTTTGTAGACATATCATCAGACAGTACGAGGTACAAGGTGAAGAATACATGCAATATTTTGGCTCCAACACAAGCATTTTACAAGATAAAAGAGAAGTGTGACCATGAATCATTGAGTGCGATATTGAATGAAAAACAAGGCTATGAGAACTATAATTAAGAACACACTTAGAGAAAGGAAAGGCCCACTATATACAACTCGACACTGCTGAAGAACACACAATGCATATTTGAAGCATAGAGAACATCTTAGCTCTGTTGAACCTTACTAAAAACACAAGATGAATCATGACACTATTTTTTAAAAACAATGAATCAAAATTTTCATTTGCTTTATCTCAGAAGTCCAAAGATGAAAAGACAAACACTCAGGTCATCTGTAAACTGATCTCCATATTTCTTCTCTATTGTGTATATGTTTATTACCTTTCAACCAGAGTGTATACCTATAGAGAAAAACACTCTTTTTCCTATATTAAAATGAAGGATACAAGATATCATTACTCATCCTTTCTCTTTACTCTTCTTTATACCCACAGATAAGTGTGGAAGAGGTCCCTATGTGGCCTAGTTATTTTATACCCACGAAAACTGTAGAATAGGTCCCTGTGTGATCTGGACAGTCTGAGTACTATGGTTGACCCCGATCTAGGGTGTTGATAAATATTTATTTATATAAACTGCTTGGTGGAAGTGATCACCAATTGGAGTTGATTAGGTCTTCACATGAGACTGAACCACCTATTTCATATCTGTTGTGCTTCTTAAATTAGTCTTCTCTGTTTTATTGCTTTATGATATAATAAAGAAATCTCTAATTTCACATTGATAGTTAGTTTGGGAAAGAAGTTATAACTTGCTTGTCCTAATAGAATAACTTCAAAACTAATATTAATAACACAAATTAAGATTACTGAGAATTAATCAATATTCTAAGAAGTTATTTAAACGTTCAAACTCTTATAATAGTATAACTTGATTAACTAGGATGTATTTAATCTTTGGGGAAACCGTTTTAGAAATAGTTTTTATATAAATTTTTATAGTTACTAAATTCACCCCTCAAATCTTGAGTAATCTACTCTGACCAATAAACATTTTAAAGGAATATACATTTAGAAAACAAAATAAGTAAGTACTGAATATAATATATGTCTCATGAAAGTAAAAGTTACATTAGAAAACCTTACATAAAACCTGACTCAATTCATAATAATTAAAACCTACCATATAATATATATAAATATTATAAATATATAAATTACCATAAAAATACAAATAATAAAATATTTTATTTACTTATAAAATTTTATCCCTCATTTGTTAACAATTCTTCATTAAAATCAATTTTCCAAGTGATATGTGCTTCATTTTTTATGTATGTTTCTGTATGATAGTTTTTTGATCATATGTTTATCATGGATCCATAATCTATATAATTTTAATCATTATATTAATATAATTTATAACCATTATGTCACGAACTAAGCTGAGTCTCCATCAAACCTGTTGCCCGACCTGGTTCGCGACAAGGCCCGAAGAGTGTTCCCGATCTCCACGGGCTGGAACAAGTGCCTGGGTATCAAAAACAAACATGGGAAAGGTTTACCAGAATAGATAAATATAAAACAAATTGAAAGATGAATAAATTAAAATTAAATTAGGATAACAAAACAGAACCTTATACCATGTTCAAATTTAACGCTTACAACTGGAACTAAAATTCTATAAGTGGCTACAACAAAGGAAAACCAAAACCCAAATTGAAACCTCTGTGCCACATGAATAGTCACATCCCCACACCACCACCACCAAACCAACATGAGGATGCCAAAAACAACCAGAACCACCAATGCTATGCTCGATGTGTCAACCTGAAATACCGAAGAACCAGGATCTACACACACCCAAAATTGTATGTAGGGTGTGAGCCCAGTGTAACCTGGTCGAGTCTCCTTCAGAACCCTAACACAGTAGACCGAGTCCGCCAACCTAATATGCAGGCTTTCCATTTGTGATCATTTAGTTTAGAGTTCATGTCATATGTCAAACATAAACTAAAAAAACAAATAAGATGTTATCTCTACCCAACAATGCACACACACTCACAAAATCCATTTGAAAATAATTCACACACAAAAAATATCTCAAAACTAAATTTGCATCACTTACACAACCAGTAAAAAAATGCACAGTCAATGAAATCATTTTCATTGTCAAACATGCCACTAACAGAATTCATTAAACAAATTCCACACACATCGCATGACTTTAAACACCAAAAAAATTTATACAATTTAACCAAAACAAATTTTCACCCTTAATAATTATTTGATAAAACAACCGAAACTTTCTTAAATAAAATATTAAGAGAAAAACCAAGCTTGACCAACCCATTTAAAAATATGTTGCTTGACTAAAACACCACAAATTACATCAAAGGATCTTTTAGGATAGAACACATACCGATGCAACACAAAAACACCAATTACACTCCTTACACAACCTAATAAATAATCCGCACAATTTAAAAAAATTTGGTGAATAGTTTAGCATGGGTTTTCACAGCAACAACACACTCATATCATCTATACACAATAATAAACACAATAAGACATACTAAACCTTAATTAAAAAACTAAATAGCACCAAACAAAATAATTAGTGGGCTAAACTCACAATTTTGAAAAACAATAGAAACTAACCATAGATGAGATTTCAGCAGCAAGTACACATATTATAAACATGCTCTCAAATAAATTCAACTACAAATCAAACCTCATAGAAGATTGACTTATCACCACAACAATTAATTGAATAATATTCTAAATTAACTAAACTTGTAAATTAATTAATCAATTAACAATTAAACATGGAACCACCTACCTGGAATGTAGAAAAAACTCACAGTATTGGTACGAAAGACCCACCACACTTCAATGGCACCGCAACAACACATATTGAATGCTGAAAATAAGATATTGAACTGTATACATTAAGCTTGAACCATACACAATAAGAATACTACCCAAATTCCTACCAAAAGGTGGAAGAAACTTACCGGAGAAAAAAACTCCAAGGGGAATCCGCCAAAGAGGGGAGTTGCATGCTATAGGGAGGTCCTGAGAGGAAGGTCACATGCTATGGATCGGTGTACGGTTTGACTGAGAGGGAGTGCACTGATCAGAAGACTCACAAAGGGGGTGGGGTGGTGGAATGGGACATCAACTGGTTTTCCGGCGAAAGATAAAAAAAGACACAACAAAGGGGAGCTCGGTGAAGGATAGAAAATACGCCGAAGGGGTGGTCGTCATGTGGTTCGGTTGAGAGTCAGGCAGCGTGAGGGAGGTTTGTTTGATGGTGAGGTGGTTGAAGAGTCGGCACTGGATGAGAGCAGGATGATGGTGGAATCTTCGGACTGGAGAAGGAGGGCAGTCTGAAAGGGGGTCCTCACATGGGTAATGGGGGAAAGGGTCAGTGCGACGTGTGTAGTGGGTAGTTGGGGCATCATGAGGGGAGCTGGAAGGGAGGAGGGTTGCCAGTCCGAATCACCGGAGATGTAAAAGGGGGAGCAGCAGGCATTGGGAAGGAGGAGGGTTTGTTTCACAAACACACAGGATAAGGGGAGCGCAAGGGTGAAGTACGAAGAGGAAAAAACAAATGACAAATAATAAAATAAACGAATGAAGGAATAAAAAATGAAAGAAAATTTAAATAAATGTCAAAAAAATATAAATTAATAATAAATATATATTTAAAAATAATTATAATCATAATAATAATTAAATTTTAATAATTTTGTAATCATGACAAAAATTTTAATATCACAATACTTTCTAAAAAATATATGAAAAACATAATGGTAGTATTAATATTAATAATAATAGTATTATTATTAGTGGAGTACACGGTCGCGTGCGCAGTTGCCTGTGCGGGCATGTGTGTGGTCACGCCAGCAGGCGCGTGCATGGGTGCGTGCCCTGTTTCACACCTATGTAATAATTAATTTAATAATAAAAAGTTTTTCTATTTAATATGGGCACTATGCATGGTCACACATATGGACGCGCATCGTATATGATCCAAAATCTAAAAAACCCAGCTAAATCTATGACACAAAAAAAATTAGATCCAAAATAGTTAAATTAAAAGGATATGTCGGTCAGGGTGTGACAATTCTCCCCACCATGACACTTTTTGCCCCCAGAAACTCCCCAAACACTTGGTCACCCAAGGATTCCACACATGAATGTGAAGAATCATTAAAAGAAACCTCAATCACTTGAGGTCGTAGCATTAAAAACACCCATAACCAGAACTCCAATAATCTCAATACCAGAATCACCAATACAAACCACCAACAGTAAGAAATTCACCTCCAAACACAACTACAACATGGAACACCACGACCCGCAACTTAGGGATCATTGGGGTTGCTTGAGATCTCCTAGAATACTTGTCTAGCGACCCACTACCCTAGATAACAAATTACAATGGTCGAGGCCGGGCAGAGGGGAAGTAAGGGGTTGCCTCGCCAAGTGCACTTTGAAGAGAATTTTTTTTTTCCACAAGTTTTTCCTATGATGGTCTCCACACCATATTATGATTCCTCTCAAATGTCGGTTCTCTAAATAAATATGACTCCTAAACCTGGAATACTCTATCACTTTCTTAACCATTCAAACACCCTATGTTTAACCACCACAAGGAGGACATCGGTGAGACCCGCATTTGATATCCCCACCATTTTAAAATTTCTTAACAACATGGAACCCATGAGGGCATTCCCAGTTTACTTTGAGAAAAAATGAGTGAACCCTTCATCGTGAAGCAACCAACATGGGACGACCTGCACTGATTATCCCATGAGTGGAAAACACTCCCCTTCATGAGATTGTTTTGATAGTGGAAACCCCTAACCTAGCAAAAAACTAGACAGGTGCACATTAATACCCCAATACATGAGCATCTATGAAACTATTATGATATCAATTCATAACCGACCACAAGAAGGTTCACGGAGCATGACCACCAGCTTTACAAGAATACTGATTCTTCAGACTTCTTTAAGGCCCAATAGTAACTCTCACAAACTAAGACTACAACAAGAATACAAGACCTTCATACCCACAAAAGAAAAATTAATCCTTTAGAGGTAGTACGGTAATAAAGAAATTTAAGTTGTCCCCATCGCATCATTGTGGACTTATGTCGGATCAAGCCTATATCACATCTGAAAATTTTTGACTACGCGCAATCTTCACCCTGAGGCCTACGGTTGCGGCCCTTATTTCTGAATCACCAACCACCTCGTAGTCAAAAGTTGACCACCTTTTATTGGAACTTCCGCCATTGAAAAAGAAACTTACCTACTTCTCCTCATGTCCCAAGTGGCCACTTCAAGAAGACACCAATTGATAATTTTATTTAATGACATGGAATGCCCGACTGACCACACTAGAGATAAGAGATTCAGTGGTCTGTCAAACGTGTGATGAAAACTGATGAGAGGGGAACTCTGAGAAAACATCCCTTTGGTTCACACTATTCATCAGATGAGGAGCATGCACTTACGACAATATGGATGAGACTAAAAACTCTTATGAGCTTTGAGCAGATTGTTCCACACAACCTCTAGAGAACATGAAAACAGCTCATCAAAAAGGTCAACACACCCCTTCACCACCTATTGACTGGTCGAGCACCTACGAGATCAACCACTTTCACTCACCTTCACTTCTTTAGGTGAAACCTCAAGATTAAGGAAGTCTTGAGTATATATAATGACCCATACTTTACATACATGGTTATTACTTCTGAATTGAAGCATACTTATTACAACATAAAACAAAACCATGATTGGACCATATAGCTATAGTGTCTTTAGAAATTGGGAAACATAAACAACAGTTTCATAAATAATTTACATTGTCTCCCGTTTATTTCATCATATCTAGATTCCCTTTTGGCATATCCTTCTTAATACCCTTATTCCTAGCCTGGGGAAAAGAAAACATACAAAAGGGTGAGCTCAAATGCTCAGTAAGGGTAAACAAAAGAAATATCAATCATATCATATTCATAAGAACATAACATTTTGAAAATTATAACCTGCAAAAGAGATCATAGTTACATAACATGGGATATATCATAGTAGTGAAATTTAATCCCAATAATCATAACATAAAACATGAAACTTTGTGGCATATAGACATAATCATACAAAATCATTTCATATTATTCAAGGCTCCTTTCCAAGACCATCATAGCGGACAAAGTACATTACTGAACCGAGTTCACTCCTCGTTCCAGTCCTGTGTCACTGAACCAGATTAACTTGTCGTTCATGCCATGTCTATCTCATGAGAAATAAATCTTTTCCCAATGAATTGAAGGGATATATAGTTCCCACACATCTCATAATGAAACCATTCTTGTGTGTGCCACATTATCATAAATCATAGCATAAACCATTTAATATAAATGGGATTCTTAAACATCATGCCAGCATAACATAATCCATATAATATAAAAGAACTTCTTAAAATTAATTCCATCATAACATAATTAAATCAATGTAAAATTAGGAATAGAAACAGAACCCTATATTATCTTATATGGAAAATAATTTCGATAAAAAACTTGAACTCCATTCTTGAGGAAAATATCCTTTCTACTTCAAAAAAAAATGTCCTTTCTTAACATGTCATTCAATTTTAAACTAAATGAAGTTGATTAAAAATTAAGATGAAAAAATATAAAGGATGCTTCATGGAAATAATTTTCTATGAAATCATTAGAAACCATTCATTCCATATAAGTTAAAAAAAATTCTTCTCGTACTTTGGTTGCAAAAGTCAAAAAGTACCTCATACTAAAAACGACAAAAGATTCCTTTCATATATTTTACAAAAAACTCAACAATGAGTAAAATTTGATTTACAAAATTGTAGGTGGATATAAATAATATTACATATTGGGGAAACATTGAGGTTGATGTTAAATATTCTCCAGTAACTTTTGAAGTAAAAACAGTCTCGGATAAAAATGAGATTGTGAGATTTTCCATTCCCTTAGGTCCAATTTGCTTCGTATGTATCCGAACCTCTAGAATAAGGATATAAATAATGTAATTAGATTATTATAGAATCATATTTATTGTTATGATATCATATATGGTCATATTATTATCTTCTTATTTGTAATATTTGACTGCTACTTGTTATTCGGGTGTTCAATGTTTTTTGTTCGTTTTCATGTTTTGTCAAATAAATTATTATTATTAATTTTAGGATATATATACCTCAATCCCAGAATGTTATTAATGTTATATATATCATATTTATTCATTCAATTCATTTATATAATCATTATTCAATGAAGACCATGTAGAATGAGTCGCATCACATCGTGGAGACGGTAGGTCGTACGTATGCACGAGGATTTATATCATTCCAATGATCATGGAATTGTATTTAAGTGTATTTATACTATTTCAGAATAAATATCACATTAAGATAATCATATATAGTTATTATTTACACAATTATACCCATCCAAGTAAGGTGGCGGTGGAAAACAGATTACACCACGGCATGGAGATGGTATTTCATACATACGCACACGCGATGAATTCGTATTCCGTAGGATGGATAGAAGGTGAAATAGGATTGTTTCATAATAATAATAACATATCAGTATATGAGTGATACTGATGTTATTAATTCATAATGAAACAACTAATGAAGAGGAGGTAGAAGAAGAAATAAATTTGAATGAATCGGTAGTGGATATTACCACTTCTTCGACACGCCTCTTTGAAACCTTTTCTTAGGGAACTGAAATTGGTATTTGGAGAAGAAAAGGACCTCTAGTATGTGTCTAGGGATGTTGAGAAGGGAAATGGGAAGGGTTTGGACAAGCATGAAGGCTCAAAGTTGTGTAAATAGGAGAGGGAGGAGTTTCTCTTTTATAAGGGAGGAGAAGGGCACCTTAGGAAAAACTTAAACTATTATTTTATAATAAAGTCATATTCAGTTTATAAAAGGTCAAAATTGATTTATTACGAATCTAAATTGGGGATGGGTCGAAATCATCTCAACCAATAAGTTTTAGAAAATTTTAGGTTACTATTTTAACCTTATCATTTAGATTTAACTCTAATTGAACTTTTACCGCGCCTTCTTGTTTTCTCACACTATATGGTTAATAATCTTAATATAACAAGCCAAACGAACCCCAAGTGGTTCATTATTAATATATATAACCTTATCTAAGTCATTTGGACTAACCTTATATTATGAGGAATAGAATAACAATTAATAATATAATATTTGTTTTAAAAACAATTTTTTGTTAATTTTGAAACTATTTGGTAAATGATTTTTGTGAAAATTATCACAGCATGATTAGTTTGAAAAAAGTTAATTAAATCAATAATAACTTTTCATACTAACCTATAAAATTATTTTAATTCATAAAAAGTCTGAAATTACATTTATTTGTGTATTTATAATATCAATTATGTTAATATTTCATTAATAAGGTAATTACTGCATCATCATTGTGTCATAAATAAATTAACTTATTTCATGTATAAAAATTATAAATAAAATACAATTATGTAGGAAATCTTTTTAGATTTCTAATTCATATTTATAGTCAAATTGTTCTTATATATAACCCTATATTAAAAATGTTTTAGTTATTAAACTTTGATTTTAACTCTTTTAACTCTTCTTTAAATAAAATAATAATAAATGTCCTAATATAATCCAAGTGGACCTAATGGGTAATATTTTATCCCTAAGGTTGTTTTTTGTCGATTTACACTTATCCAACAGAACTATAACATGTGTTAGGGTAATAATAATAATATCATTTTTAGCCTTAATTACCCTATTTACTTTTAACCGTGGTAAATAAAAGTAAAAAGTTACTATTCAAAAAAAAATTATTTTTATCTTATTGAAACACATATTACTCCATTATATTAATAGTGTCTCTCTGATTTTTGAAATTCAACTCACAGAAGCGGTAAGATTATGTTTTATGTATAATTACAAATGCATCTAGGAGGTGGGTAAAAGAAGGTCAAAAGTTCAAATTTTTTTATATATCTATATTATTATAAAATCACTCCAATGAATTACATTAAACTTATATAGGTATTATGTATCTATTTTGACCTAAAATAATTTTAAATAAAATAAAAATTTATTTAAATAAAAATTCTGTTTTAAAATATGACTCAGTGTTTTCCACTTTTCATAAAAAATTGAAAGTTTTCAGAAAAATATCAAAAATTCACCCTAGGCTAAATTCGATATTCTAAATCCCAAAATGAAGTCCATTTTGAATGTTAAAATTTATAAAATTTCAAAAAAGGGGGTATTACTATTCATAACAGTTAGTTTTAATAATATTTTAATAACATATCTTTTTTTAGTGAAACTTAGTATTGCGTACAATGCAAGCTATCGAGGAAGGTTTCTCTGGCATGAAATGCAAGCCAAGACAGTGTTGTGTGTAGTGAAAGATTACGTTGGTGTTTCATATAAAATAATACATAAAAAAAATATTTCTCATAAAATCTTGGGTGTTACATTATACCCCCCTTAAAAGGAATTTTTCCCTCAAAATTCATCACTTTGTAACAAATTGAGGAGGATACCTCTCCCTCATCATATCCTCAAGTTCCCATGTAGCTTTTTCTAATTATTGGTTCCTCCATAAAACTTTCACCAAGAAAGTGTTCTTGTTCTGTATGAAATTTTATCTACTATCCAGAATCTCTATCGGCTTTTCTTCATAAGAATGATCTTGCTCCAGCGGTACAACTTTTGAGATTAGTACATGTGATGGATTAGGTATGTACTTTATCAGGAGATATACCTGGAACACATCATGAACTTGAGAGAGATTCGGTGGAAGCTCTAATCGGTAATCTACCTTCACAACACGATCCATCATTTCAAAAGGACCAATATACCTAGGGCTCAGCTTTCCCTTCTTTCCAAATATCATTACTCTCTTCCAAGGAGATATTCGTAAGAACACTTTATCACCCAATTCAAACTCTAGGTCTTTTCTTTGGTTGTTTGCATAATGTTTTTGTCGAATCTGAGCTAGTCTAATGTGTTGTTGAATAGATCTGACCTTTTCCAGCATCTCATCAACAAGATCAGGTCCTAATAGATTTCATTCCCCAAATTTATCCCAGAATGTTGGAGTCCAACATTTCATTCCATAGAGAGCTTCATAAGGATCCATCTTAATATTGGAGTGAAAGATATTATCATAAGAAAATTCCACCAAAGGTAGGGGTTGATCCCAACCACCTTTGAAATCCATAGATAAAGCTCTCAACGTTTCTTTTAGAGTTTTAATTGTCCTCTCAGATTGACCATCTGTCTACGGATGATAAGCAGTGCTGAAACTCTACTCCGTATCTAGAGTATGTTGAAGACTTAGCCATAACATAAAGGTAAACCTTAGATCCCGATCAGATATAATGGAAAGTGGTACTCGTTGAAATCATACCACTTCCTTTACATATATCCTGGCAACCTGATCAAGAGAGAAATCCTCTCTAATAGTAATGAAGTTTTCCGACTTCATAAGATGATCAACAATGACCCAGATAGCATTATTGCCTTTGGATGTTTTAGGAAGTCTGGTGAGGAAGTCCATAGTGATGTTTTCCTATTTCCATTCTGGTATGGGTAATGGTTGTAACATCCCCTTAGACTTCTGTCTCTCAACTTTAACTTGCTGAAAAACCAAGCATCGAGAGACATATTCAGAAACATCACTTTTCATGCCATCCCACCAGAAGTACACTTTTAGCTCCCTATACATATTCTTGCTTCTTGGATGAATAGATAATGAAGAACAATGAGCCTCATCCAGCAGCTCCTTTAATTCTGGGATGGGAGGAACAGAAACTTGATTCCTGAACCATCATATCCCATCACAATCAAGGTTGAATTCAGGAACATTTCTCACCTTCTTTTGTAACTGTAAATCTTCTTTCTGTGCCTCATTAATATTCACATGTATAGATTGTTGAACATTCATTTGAGAAAGATAAGAATTTTCCCCATACATTATAATTCCAAGATCCATCCTTTCTAAATCCATAAATATTGGATCTTTTGTGATACTCACCATGGATAAGCTAGCATGGTCTTGTTTACTTAATTCATATTCCACCTTGTTTCCTTTCCTAGGGTGATAATGAATTGAGTAGTCGTATTTCATAATCAACTCAAACCATCTTCTTTGGCACATATTCAGCTCCTTTTGTGTGAAAATATACTTTAAACTTTTATGATCAGAATAAATATCACACCTTTCACCAAAGAGATAATGCCTCCAAATCTTTAATGCAATGATTACAGTAGCTAACTACAAATCATGAGTTGGATAATTTTGCTCATGGATTTTCATCTATCGTGGGGAATAGGCTATCATCATATCATTTTGAATGAGAACACACCCCGGTCCCTTAATTGATGCATCACTATAGATCACAAACCTTTATCCACTACAAGGAAGTGTGAGCACAGGTGCACTGGATAATCTTATTTTTAACTCCTTGAAATTCTCTTCACATTCCTCTTTCCAAAAAAACATAACTCCTTTCCAAGTCAATTTTGTGAGTGGGTTAGATAATCTTAAAAAGCCTTTCACAAAACGTTGATAGTACCCAGCTAAACGAAGAAAACTTCGGATCCCAGTTACTATTTATGGTCTCAACCATCTTTCAATAACCTCCATTTTTGCTGGATCTACAGATATCTTGTCAGTTGAGATTATGTGACCCAAAAATGTATCTTTTTAAAGACAAAATTCACACTTGGTATATTTGGATTAAAGCTTCTCCTTTTTCAGGGTCTTCAATACAATTCTCAAGTGATCTTCATGTTCTTCCTTGATCTTTTAATAGACAATAATATAGTCTATAAAGACTACCACAAACTGATGAAGATTGTCTTTAGAGACTCTATTCATTAGATCCATGAAGATATCAGGGGAATTAGTAAAAAAAATGGCATAACTATAAATTCATATTGTCTGTACCTTGTACAAAAAGCAGTCTTCGGTATATCCTCACTTTTGACACTTAATTGATGATACCTTGAACGAAGATCAATCTTGGAAAAGTATTGAGCTCCGTGTATTTGGTCAATTAATTCATCAGTGCATGGGAGAGGATATTTGTTCTTGATAGTGATCTTGTTAAGTTCTTGATAATCAATGAAGAGTCTCATTGATCCATCTTTATTCTTAACAAACAAAATAGGTGCTCCCCAAGGTGATGCACTAGGGCATATGAATCCCATATCAAGATTCTCATGGAGTTGCTTCTACAATTCCTGCAACTCAATTGGGGCCAATCTATAAGGTGTATTTGAAAAAGGTAAAGCACCTGGTACGAGTTCTATTGAAAAAAAACTTCACAATTTTGTGGAAGACCAGGAAATTACTCCGGAAAGACATCATCAAACTCCGGTACAATGGGCATATTCTTAATTGTGAGATTATCTCCAAACATTTTAGATAAATAACCTTAATTTAGTGGTATCAAGACCCATATGATGGAATAATTTTCCACTGGAAGGTTATGTTCATCCTTGCATTGATAGATAGTCATATATTGATCTGGAATATGAAATATGACTTCCCTTCTTTGGAAATTAATATGATATCCATATACGGAAAGCAAATCCATGCAAAGAAACACATAAAATTCCACTATAGGAAGGATCACAAGATTTTCAGGAAGCACTTTCCCACAAAATTCAATCATAGATGAATTGTACTCTTTTGATGCAACTGTTGTTCCATTTGGGGTTGTCATAGCTAACTAAATATCTAACTACTAAGGTAATATGGCGATACCCTTAGAAAATTCTTCAGAAATAAAAGTGTGGGTGGATCCAGAATCAAATAAAACATTTTCTACTTTAGAGTGGATGGTATGTGTACCTTTCACCACTTCATCATCGTACTCCACATCGCTAATAGAAATTTCATGTGAATTTCCTTTGTCTTTGGGCTTAAGAGTTTTTTGACATCAATCATCATAAAAAAGCCTTGGATTAGGGCATTTATTAGCATAATGCCCCATTTCCTTTCACTTGAAACATTGAAGTGTAGGAGGTGCATTCTATGTATCCCTTTCTCTGTTCGCATCATTAGAAATATTCTTCCCATTATTTCGACATTCAACTGCCTGATGACCATATTTTCCACACTTAAAACATTTACTTGTACCATTAACACAATTCCCTCCATGTTTCTTTCCACACTTTGAGAATAAGGGAACACTCATCTTCATTTCAGTTTTGTCTTTAGATTTTCCTTTGAATTTCATTTTCCTCTTCGTATCAAATCCATATGATTGATGGGTTACCCCAATCTCAATATCAACCTTGAGAGCACATCGAAAAATTTCCTCGTAGCTATTGAAGTCCCTTATGGATAACACCCTTCAAAGACATGGTTTTAAGCCACTAAAGAATCGATTGATTTTACTCTCAGGTTGGATAATAATTCTAGAAGCATACCATGCAAGTCCTGTAAAATTTGCATCATAGGTACCAACAGATTCATAATCCTTTTGATTCAGTTCAAGAAACTCCTTCTCCATATTTGTTCGAAGAATATGAGGGAAGTACTTATTGAAAAAAAAGTTCTTGAACTCATCCCATTCAATGCAATCAATTTCATCACTTTTCTTTATATTCATAATAAGATTATACCATTGATCAGCTTCACCTTCCAAACGATATACTACTAAGATGACTTTATCATGTTCAGAACATTGTAGTACTAAAAATATCATCTTAGTGGTACTGATCCACTGTTCATCCACTAATGGATCAGTAGACCAATTGAATGAGGGTGGAAGCTGCCTCATGAAAGATTTAATAGAATGTTGATCCTTCCTATGCTCGTTAGGAAGTCCTGCATGATTCATAGCTTGAGAAAGTTGTGTGAGAATGGATCCAAGATTTTTCATTCGAACTCCCATAACATTTAGTTGATCTGGGGGACAATCATTGCATTTCGCATCACATTCCGCATTAACGTGGTTCCTTCAGGTTCCAGCCATTGAATAAAACCAAGAATAATAGTGTGAGCAACACTAATTTTAACAGGAAAACAACATAATAAGTAATATAATTTCACACTTTAGGTCTTATAATAGGTTGTTCATGGCCATTTCTAAAACACTAATATTGTATACTATGTTTAGACATATCCTTAGATCTCTTACTAAGGCTTTTACATCCTAGTTTCCAATGGTTGACTATACCTCTCCTCTGATACCAACAATAATGACCCATATTTTACATACATGGTTATTAATTCAGAATTGAAGAATACTTATTACAATATATAACTAAAACATGATAGGAACGTATAGGTATAGTGTCTTTAGAAACTGGGAAACAAAAATAACTGGTTAAAAAATCATCTACATTGTCTTCCGTTTATTTCATCATATCTAGAGTACCTTTTGGCATATCCTACTTAATACCCTTCTTCCTATCCTGGGTAAAAGAAAACGTACAAAATTGTGAGCTCAAATGCTCAGTAAGGGTGATCAAAAGAAATATCAATCATATCATTTTCATAAGAACATATCATTTTAAAAATTGTAACATGTAAAAGTGATCATAATATCATACCATTGGATAAATCATATTAGTGAAATGTAATCCGACTAATCATAACATAAAACATAAAGCATTATGTCATACACACATAATCATAGAAAATAATTTCATATTAGTCAAGGCTCATTTACAATACCATGATAGCGGACAAAGTCCATAACTGAACTGAGTTCACTCCTCGTTCCAGTCCGGTATCACTGAAATGGATTAACTTGTCATTCCATCCATGTCTGTCTCCTGAGATATAAATCATTACCCAATTAATTGGAGGGAGATATAGGTCCCACCAATCTCATAATGAAACCATTCTTATGTGTGCCACAAAATCATAAATCCTTGCATAACCCATGTAATAAATATGGGATTCTTAAACATCATTCCATCATAACATAATCCATATAAGATAAAAGGACACCATAAAATTAATTCCATCATAACATAATCAAGTCAACGTAAAATTAGGGATAGAAATAGAACCCTATATTATCATAGATGGAAAACAATTTTCATAAAACACTTGAACTCCATTCTTGAGGAAAATATCCTTTCTACTTCAAAAACATTGTTCTTTTATTAACATGTCATACAATTTTAAACTAAAAGAAGTTGATTAAAAATTAACTTGAAAACATTTAAAGGAAGCATCATAGAAATAATTTTCTATGAAATCAAAAAAAAAATACATTTACGTCGTATGAGTTAAAAAAATATTATTCTCGTACTTTGGCCAGAAAAGTCAAAAAGTACCTCGTACTAAAAATGACAAAAGATTCCTTTCATTTATTTTACTAAGAACTCACCAATTGGTAAAATTGGATTTAAAAAATTATAGGAGGATATAAATAATATTACATATTGAGTAAACATGTATATGGATGATAAATATTCCCCATTAAATTCTGAATTATAAACTATCTCGGATAAAATTGAGATTGTGAGATTTTCCCTTACCTTTGGTCTGATTTGCTTCGTACGTATCCGAACCACCTGTATAATTATTTAAATAATGTCATTGTCTTATTAAAGATTAATATTCATTGTTATGATATCATGTATGGTCATATTCTTATCTTCTTATTAGTAATATTTGATTGCTACTTGTTATTCGTGTGTTCATTGCTTTATGTTCTTATGCATGTTTTGTAGAATAAATTCTTATTATTATTTTTAGGTTATAGATACCTCATTTACAGAATGGTATTAGTGTAATATATATCATATTTATTCATACAATTCATTTATATAATCATTATTCAATTAAGATCATGTAGAACGAGTCGCATCACATCGTGGAGACGGTAGGCCTTACGTACGCACGAGCGATGATATCATTCCCATGATCGTGGAATTGTATTGAATTGTGTGTATACTATTTAAGAATAAATATCACTTTACAATACTCATATATAGTTATTCTTTACAGCATTATACCCATACATGAAGGTGGTGGTGGAAAACAGATTACAGCAAGGCGTGAAGATGGTATTCCGTACGTATGCATGCACGGTGATTCCGTTTTCCGTAGGGTGGATAGAAGGTGAAATAGGGTTGTTTCAAATTTATAATAACATATCTGTATATTATTGATAATGATGTTTTTACTTCATAATGAAACAACTAAATAAGAGGAAGTATAGGAAGAAATAAATTTGGAAGAATCGGTAATGGATATTATCTCTTCTTCGACATGCCTCTTTGAAACCTCCTCTTAGGGAACTAAAATTGGTCATTGAAGAAAAAAAGGACCTCTAGTATGTTTTTAGAGAAGCTGAAAAGGTAAATGGGAAGGGTTTGGCCGAGATTGAAGGCTCAAAGGTGTGTAAATCGGAGAGGGAGGAGGTTCCCTTTTATAAGGGAGGAGAGGGGCACCTTAGAAAAAACTTAAAATATTATTTTATAATATAGTCATAATTGGATTATAATAGCTCTAAATTGATTTATTTCGAAGATAAAGTGGGTATGAGTATAAATTCTCTCAACCCATAGGTTTTAGACAAGTTTAGGTTACTATTTTATCCTTATCATTTAGATTTAACTCTAATTTATCTTTTACCATGTCTTCTTGTTTTCTTACACTATATGGTCAATAGACTTACTATAACAAGCCAAACGAACCCCACGTGGTTCATTATTAATATATATAACCATATATAAGTAATTTTCCCAAAATGTATATTTTTAAGAATATAATAACATTTAATAATATAATATTTGTTTTGAAACTATTTTATGTCAATTTTGACACTATTTGTTTATTGATTTTTGCGAAAATCAGAACAGTGTGATTAGTTCAAAAAAAGATAATTAAATCAATACTAACATGTCATATTAACCTATAAAATTTGTATAATTCATAAAAAGTCTCAAATTACAATTATTTGGGTATTTAAATATCAGTTATGTTAATATTTCATTAAGATGTAATTACTGCATAATCATTCTGTCATAAATAAAATAACTTATTTATTGTATAAAAATTATAAATAAAATAGATTTATTTAATAAATATTTTTAGATTTATAATGAATATTTATAGTATAATTTATCTTATGTATTATCCTATATTAAAAATGTTTTAGTATTAAACATTGATTTTAACTCTTTTAACTCTTCTTTAAATAAAACAAAAATAAATGGCCTAATCTAATCCAAGTGGACCTAAAGGGTAATATTTTATCCCTAAGGAAGTTTTTGGTCAAATTAAACTTATCCAATAGAATTAGGAAATGTGTTAGGGTAATAATAATAATATCATTTTTACCGTTAATTATCCTATTTACTTTTAATCGTGGTAAATAAAAGTAAAAAGTTACTATTCACCAAAAATCATTTTTATCTTATTGAACCATAGTTTACTCATTGATATTAACCATGTCTCTTGGATTTCCGAAATTCAACTCACAGAAGAGGTAACATTAAGTTTTATGTACAATTAAAAATACTCCTTGGAGGTGGGTAAAACACTGTCAAAAAGTTCAATAAATTTTTTAAATATCATTATTATTATAAAATGACTCCAATGAATTACATTGAAATTATATAGGTATTATGTATATATTTTTACCTAAAATAAATTTATATCAAATAAATAATTATTTAAATAAAAATTCAGTTTTAAACTATAACTCAGTGTTTTTCACTATTCATCAAAAATTAAATGTTTTCAGAAAAATACCAAAAATTAACCCTATGCTAATTTCGATTATCCGATTCGAAAAATGAAGTCCATTTTGAAAGATAAAATTTATAAAATTTCAAAAAGTGGGTATTACTATTCATAACGGCTAGTTTTAATAATATTTTAATAACATATCATTGTTTAGTGAAACTTGTTATTGCATACAACGCAGGCTATCGAGGATGGTTGCTCTTGTGTGCAATGCAAGCCAAAACAGTGTTGTGTGTATTGAAAGATTCCTTTGGCGTTGCATATAACATAATACATAAAGACAAAATATTTCTCATAAAATCTCCGGTGTTACAATATCGCTCAAGACATCCTCATTCATAGTAAAACAAGACAATCATCATTTACTAATCTAGTCCCACTCCTCCAAACACACTCGAGATGACTTACACCCACACAACATTCAAAGTTCCTTAATAACTGAAGACACACTCCCAACATCCCAATGCATTCAACAGTACTAATTTGACCTCAACATCTACAAAAAGCTGACACAACCGAGTAGAACACATCTCTGCCACTCCACTGAGAGTCTGGGATGGGCCAAGAACTGAGAGACTTTCGGGAAACCCGTGGGTCATTTCTAGGGGTCATATCCCAAACAAGAAACACAAAAACATCCTTCCACAGTTCCAAACACATCACAAATCAAACATCCATATATCATACACAAATTAATGAATTTCAATTTAAAACATCAATTAATCCTTAAATAAAAAACCCCACTTGAAAAGCAAAGCACAGTACAATAAAACCCAACAACTATTTTGAACCAATCTATTTCTCTCTGAACTCAAAACCATTTTTCAATTCCAAAACCATTTAAGCACAAAAACACCTTTTTGAGAAAACCCCACTTTTCCAGAAACAGTATGCATCTTTTAAAATCAATCACTCACCAATGATATTCCTGGATTCCATACAAATTTGAATTTTCGTGCCACCTAGCCACCTATCAACACAATCTACCAACTATCCATTAATCACTTCCATGTGACCATGTGAGAATCCATAGGAATACCGCTTGACAAAGCAAGGTTCTTCTGCTTTAAAATATAAAACATTTTCAATATTCCATAAATACTCTACATTTTTTCAATAATCATTTCAATTATTCAAGACAATTTTTAAAAATTCTTTCCATTTCTAAAACAACCTACTTAAATTCCAGATAACCCAAGACATTATATTTGGAATAAAATTTTCAATAAATCAAATGCCAAATTTTCAAAAACAAGGTCCAAGAGAAACGCACCCAAAATATCATGCCAACCGCACACCAAAATAAAATAAGAGCATCACCAAATTCTGCTTCCCTTTTTAATGGAAAACAATTTCGTGCCAATCCCAAAACTGAAGCATGACATCACAAAAATTAAAGCAGCTAGGCATAGGAATAGTGATCATGTCTAACCAAGCTACATGGTTTATTAGACCATGCCCTAGGAAAGCACCAACCACTAAGAGTGTAGAACATTACTCTCGGGCATCACATGGGTCGCTAATCCATGTGAGACCATGTGCAGTACCGGGTTACTCCTATTGCCATCCCCCATAGACACAGAACAAAGTCAAAAACTTAAATCATGAACTACCCCGGGTTACTCGAGGGTCGGAACGAGTAAGAGTTCATGACGCTCTCCCCACACCTATAACTCGAGTACCTAAAGTCCTATCTCCAATCTACCTGACACTCCAAATAACAAGAACAAACCTACCTTTGACACCATTTTGTCACAAACCAGGATGGGTCTTTATCAAACCCAACACCCGAACCGGTCCGCAACAAGGCTCGAAGGGCGTTCTCGATCCCCACGGGCTGGCACAAGTGCCTGGGGATCAAAAATAAAACATGAGAACAGTTTAACCAAATAGATATATATAAAACAAATAGCAAGATGAATAAACTAAAACTAAAATCAAACCACCAAACAGACCCTGATACCATGTTGAATGTTATCTTTTGAAACTGGAACTAAAATTAAAAAAGAGTCTATAATAAAGGAAAACCAAAACCCAAATTCAAACCTCTATGCGACATGAGGCATCACATCCCCAAGACACCAACACCAAACCAACATGAGGATGCCACTGAAAACCCAAACCACCAATGCTATGCTTGATGTCTCAACCTGAAATGCAGAAGAAACAGGATCTGTGTACACCCAAAGGGGCATGTAGGGTGTGAGACAAAAGCCTAGTAGGATTCCACCAAGAAAGAGTTCCATGCATAATTATTAAATTACATCTGCATTTGAAATTTAAAATAATAAAAGAACTAAATTCTTGAACAATTTTAGAGAAAACAAGTTTAAAGAAAACAATTCAAAAGGAACGACTTAAATTAAAACACACAACCACACTTACTTTTAACAAAATAACTCATGTGTCACCCTGATGTGCCTAAAGTAACAAATGAGCACTAATATGGGAGAGGCCTCGTGGGTGTTAGCTTCCATGGGCCTCTATATCTTCGTGTCTCGGTGAAACGTGCCTTAGAAGGCCACAAACCTCAGAAAACGTGGCTTAGAAGGCCATGACCCTTAGAAAATGTGGCTTTGAAGTCCACGACCCTCAGAAAATAATATGTTTAGTTACTGTTTCAACTATCAAATCTTCATGTGAAATTGGGTTGAGTCTCCTCCGGAACACTAACACACTATACTGAGTCTGACCAACTATTACCCATGAATCCCATTTTTGCTCAAGTAGTTCAGAGTTCATGTCATATGTCAAACATAAACAAAAAAACAAATGAGATATTATCTCTACCCAACACTACACTCACTCTCACAAAAGTCATTTGAAAATTATTCACACCCTAATAATATCTCAAAACTAAATCCGCATCACATACACAACCATTTAATAAAAATAAACAGTCAAAGAAATTACCTTTATTATCAAACACGCCACTAACATATTTCATTAAAAAAATTCCACACACATCGCATGACATTAAACACTAAAAACATTTATACAATTTAACCAAAATAAATTTTCACCCTTAATAATAATTTAATAAAACAACCCAAATTTTATTAAATAAAGATTTAAGAGAAAAACACTGCTGGACCCACCCATTTAAAAATACATCGCATGACTAAAACACCCAAAATCCCCTCAAATGCTCATTTATGACAGAATGCATACCTACGCAACACCAAAACACCAATGACACCCCTTACACATCCTAACAAATAATCCACAGAATTTATAATAACTGTTGAATAGTCCGGCATGGGTTTTCACAGCAACAACACACTCATATCATCTAAACACACTAATAAACACATTAAGACATGCTAAACCTTAATTAAAAATTAAATCACACCAAACAAAATAAATATTGGGAAAAACTGACAATAAAAAAATACTAAGAATTAACCTGATATGGGATTTCAGCAGTAAGTACACATATTATAAACATGCTCCCAAATAAATTCAACTGAAAATCAAATCTCATAGAAGATAAACTTTTCACTACATCAATTAATTAAATAATGTTCTAAATTAACTAAAATGGAAAATTAATTAATCAATTAATAATTAAACATGGATCCACCTACTTGGAATGTAGAAAAAACTCACTTTCTTGGTGCGCAAAATCAACTGCACTTCAATCACACTTCAAATACACATATTGAATGCTAAAAATAAGATATTTAAGTGTATACTTCAATATTGAACCCTAAAAAATAAGAATCATACCCTAATTTCTACCAAATGGTGGAAGAAACTTTCTGGAGCAAACCACGGCAAGGGGAAGCCGCCAAAGAGGGGAGTGCATGCTAAAGGGAGGTCCCGAGAGGAAAGTCACATGCTAGGGATCGCTGGAGGGTTCGACTGAGAGGGAGTGTGCCGAGCAGATGACTTGAAAGGAGGGGGGGGGGTGGAATGGGACAACAACTGGTTGTCCAGTGAAAGAAAAAAAAACAGACGCAACAAAGGAGAGCTGGGTGAAATAGAGGAAATGCACCGCAGGGGTGGTCATCAGGTGGTTTGGCTAAGAGACATGCAACATGAGGGAGGTGTGTTTGCTGGTGAGGAGCATGAAGAGTTGGCACTGGATAGGAGCAGGCCGAAGGGGCGTCGCTGGACTGGAGAAGGAGGGTGGTCCGAAAGGTGGTCCTCGCATGGGTAAAGGGAGAAAGGGTCGGGGCAATGTGCATAACAGGTAGTTGTGGAATCGTGAGGCGAGCCAGAAGGGAGAAGGGTTGCTGTTTCGAATCTCCAAAGAAGGAAAAGGGGGAGCACCATACTTAGGGAAGGAGGAGCATTTACTGCACAAACACAAAGGGGAAGGGGAGCGCAAGGGTGAAGTAAGAAGAGGAAAAACAAATGAAAAAATGAAAATAAAGGAGTGAAGGAACAAAAAAAAGAAATAAAATTTAAAAACAAATGACAAACCAATATTAATTAATAATAAATATATATAAAAAATAACTATAATCATAATAATAATAATATGTTAATAATTTTGTAATTATGACAAAAATTTTAATATCAAAAGCCTTTGTAATGAATTTATGAAAGTAATAATGATAATATTAAAATTAATATTGTTAATATTATTATTAAAACAACACACACAATATATATATATATATATTTATATATTTATATATTTTTGACCAAAATTAATTATTAAAAACCAAATTAAAATATTAACTTAAGTAATAATAATACTAATAATAATAATAAAATAATAAAACCAACCAAAATAATAACATCATTATTAATTTTGGTTGGACACCGCACATGGTCACATGCGCAGTCCCCTGTGCGGGTGTGTGTGTGGTCGTGTGAGCGAGAGCGTGCACGAGCGTGCACCTAGTTGCATGACTGTGTAATAATTAATTTAATAATAAAACGTTTTGTTATCTAATTTTGGCACTACGCATGGTCACACATATTGTCGCGCACTGTATATGAACCCGAATCTCAAAAAAAACTTGGCTAAATCTGCGGCACAACAAAATGAGATCTAAAATAGTTAAATTAAAAGGATGTTTCGGTCATGTTGTGACATATTATATACATGTTTTCAATATTTCATAATTGATTTAGATATAAAAATAAATTACACCATTCAGGGAGACGTTCGGTTGTACGTAACCCTAAACACTATTTTTGTTTTCTATTAGATTTGGAAAAATAAGGTTAATAATAATAAAAAATTATCGAATAACTAATATATAACACACACACACAGATATATAAATATATAATATTTTAATTACATATATTATTATTAGTATCCCTATAAAATAGACTTGAAAAACATATCATATCGCTTGTGGAAGTGGTAGTCAACATATATTCATGGCTGGCATTACTATCATAAAATAGACTAGAATACATGAAGTTAATTAATATATCATAATTATAGAATACAAATTATGTTTTGAGAATAATAAAAAAATATTAATCATATGATAATAAACATCCATAAAAAAGAGTGACAATTTTTTTTCATTTCTAAGCGGAGATAGTAAGATGAATGTATGCATAAGACTTACGTTCACACTCTATTATAAAGAAAATAGGGTAGATAATTATTGTTACATGATCATAATTTCTGTAACAACAAGAGATTTTATTAGGATTATTCTTTTTAATTTCATTGATTTCTTCTGTTGTATGCTAAACCAAAATTATCTTGCGCTATACGCAACACCGTATTAGCTTGCAATATACGCAACACTATTCTTGGCTTGTGTTACACACAATTTCAAGTTCGTTTTGTAGAAATTATTCTACGAAACCTTAAGTTTAGATTTTTTTTAATGTATAAATTAAATATGGTTTTATTTTGTTATATGTAACAACAAAGGTGTCTTACACTACACATCACCCTGCCTTGGCTTGTATTACACGCAATCGCGACCTTCCTCGATAGCGTGTGTAGTACACAATACCGGGTTTCACTAAAAACGATATATTGTTATAATATTATTATGGACTAACCATTATGAATATTATTAACTAAATTTTTAATTTTATAAAATTATTATTAATCTTACATATTTTCTAAAGCATGATACGAGAACAAAATAAATTTTTCGGGTAAAATAAGTATTTTTAAAAAAAATACAGTTTTGCCGCCTTTTGATGGTACACCCGCATTTAATCTAGTTTATTACATGTTTATAAGTTAAATTTCACAATATAAAATTCTTCCTTTGAATCAGGATATAAAATTTTAATTTGGATAAATTTGTCATAATATTCTGATAACTTTCATATTTTGATGAATAGTAAAAACATGGTATATTTTAATTAAAAATAACTTTTTTCATTGAAATAATTTATATGGTTAGATTATTTTTTTTAATTGGGTTTAAAGTTCAATTAGAATATATTTTTACCATTTAATCCAATGTTAGTCATTGGAATTAATTTCACTTTGAATTTGGATATAAAAAAGTGTCGATCTTTTGATAGTTATTGTTTCATAAAAACACACTATTTGTTTTGATAACAGGAATTACTTTTAAATTTAATTAATTCCAATTCTATGTTTTTAATTTGGAAAAAAATACATCATTTTTGAATTCGGAATATCAAATATATCTTAGGATGAATTTTTGGTATTTTTCTGAAAAACATCAATTTTTAATGAATAGTAAAAACATTGACTTTTTGGTTAAAACCGAAATTTTATTTAAATAATAATTTATTTGTTTTAAATTTATTTTAGGTCAAAATAGATAAATAATACTTATATATGTTCAATGAAATTAATTGGATTCATTTTATAATAATTTTAGATTTATAAAAATTGTATTGAACTTTTCACCGTCTTTTACCCACCTCCTAGGAGCTTTTGCAATTGGTCAAAAACATAATTTTACCGCTTCTGTGAGTTGAATTTCGCAAATCCGATAGAAACGGTTAATATAACGGAGTAAAATTTTGTTCAATTAGATAAAAATAATTTTTGGTGAATAGTAACTTTTTACATTTATTTACCACAGTTAAAAGTAAATAGAATACTTCAAGGTTAAAAGAATATTATAATAGTTAAAAATTAGATTAACATTTGTCCTAACATTATTTTATTAGTATTGGCCGTCCATGGGAATCCATGGGTCGATTTTGGGACCCCATTGAGCCACTTGGATGTGATAATGACAATTTGGATTAATTAATTTAATGTAAAGACAAAATTGACATTAACAAAAATATTATAGTAAATTAATTTTTATATGGTGTAATATAAGTAATATTTTCAACTATAAATATTCATTATAAAGATAAAAATATTTCCTATATCTTGGTATTTTTTCCTAATTTTTAGACATCAAACGTATTAAATTATTTATGACACCATAATGAGGCAATGTTTACCTCATTAATAAATGATTTAAATAAATATGATTATAATGATTAAAATATTATCCCAAACATGTCCAATTCTGATTGGATGATTTTATTTCGACCATGAGTCATCTTGTCATCATATTTAATGATATTTGGACCTTTTTAAACTGAAGATAATTTTATAATAAAATAATATTTTCACACTTTCGAAAAGAGCCCCTCCTCCACCTTATAAAAGGAGACCATTTCTATCCAATTCCTCACACCTCTAAAGACATTTGGCTCATCCAACCTCTGCTCAATTAATCTCCCTACATCCCTCTCCTCCCCCTAGAATCCTTACATTAGGCAGAAGGAACTTCAAGAAGTCATTTTGTTTCAAACCAAAGGAAGTTACCCAAATCAAAGGTAATCGTTTCTCTTAAGTTGTTTTCTTTTATTCTACGTATCCAACCCCTAAACACTTTTTAATCCTTTATTTTATAAACATAACAGTATCCTAAATATACAAGGATTTTTTATGAGAAGTATTATAACTACACTTACACAAACCTACATCTAATGGATGAAGAACATAATGTTTCTGTTGATGGCAAACTAACGCCTCACCAAACGATGATTGTTTGATTTTCTCCTACCGCCTGTAATGGTGTCCATTAGGATAGAACTGCATTCATATATGATATATATTATGTTTATAATTTCCTTATGCTTCTTTTATTCCCAATTATATCAAGCCTTTATGGTTTCCATAGTCGGTAAATATGATAATCCCATTTGAGGAAGTGCGGACTACCGCCCTCAAAGTGATGTGATTCGTTAATACCTTATGTGGGATGTATAAAAGATGTGGTTAATGATATTGTATATGATATTATACTAGAATTATAATATACCTATATAATTATGTTTTAATTCCATTATAATAATAAATATAAATAAAATTAGCGTTCATGCATACGTACGGCTTACCGTCCCCATGAATGGTGCATTTCATTTCTTACCTCCATATGTTATGTACTATTATAAATACATTATATGCCGGATATAAAATGAATATATATGATATATAAATCATGATTTACATTCTTTATGTAATTAAATCATGATATAAGTAATAATAACATCAAGAACAATAAGTCCAAACACTTACAATAAATAAGATGATTTTACCTGAAACGTTGCTTTAACCTGGGATTTACAAAAGAACGGGTAATATAAAGTCATAAGTGAACCATATATGATATAATAACAATGAATATGATTCTGTAATAATTAAATGGCATTATTTATATAATTATACAGGAGGTTCGGATATGTACGAAGCATATCATACCTAAGGTAAGGGAACTTCTTAACCCAATTTTCGTTCTTTGGGTTGATCTTCTCTTTCATGTTTATGTCATTATTTGATTATGTGAGAAATGAATTTTTATATATTATCATGAATTCATACTTCCTTTATGTGAACTTACAGTGAATACACATAAGTGATCGATTTTATTTTCAAAAAGATCTTTGTAAGGGATAACTTTTTCAATCTCGTTTTTATCCGAGATTGTTTATTCGTAAGTATTTACTAGGGCTATATTTATCATCCATCTCCCTATTTTCTAAAAATGGTTTCATGTTCGTGTAAATTTCTTTTTACCCATTTTACACTTTTACTACATGGTATGTATGGAATTATTCTTTTTTTACCATACGAGGTACTTTTTGACTTTTCTGGCAAACTTACGAGAAGAATGTTTTTTTAACCTATACGGCATGAAAGGATTTTTACGGTTTTATAAAGCCTTATTTTCATGAAGCTTCCTCCAAAATATTTCATGACTATTTTCAACAAAATCATTTTCTTTTAAAATTGAATGATGTTTTATGAAAAGAAATTGATTTTGAAGAAGATATGATATTTTCCTCAAGAATTCTTTTCATGTGTTTTATCAAAACCATTCTTCCATCTAAGATGACATTATATAATATTTGTATGTTTCAAGTACAATGTCTCTATGATTTAAATGGTTTCACTTTTCTTATGATAAATTATATCCATTTATTTTATATGGATTATCTTATGAAGGGATGATGTTTGTGAAACCCACTTTATTCATTGGGTTATGATGAATGATTTATGTTTATGTTGGGGCACATGTATGAATGTTTTCATTATGAGATGGGTGGGACCTATATATCCCTCCAATGCATTGGGTAATGATTTATATCTCATGAGATAGACATGGATGAAATGGCAAGTAAATCTGGTTCAGTAATACAGGGATAAAACGGCAAGTAAACCCGGTTCAGTAAGGGACATTGTCCACTAAGATGGTCTTGACAGCAATGCCTTGGCTACTATGGAAATTATATCATGTGATTAATGTTTTTCCACAATTACAAGTTTTATTCCCATTCTATTTTATCATGTTTTATATTCCATTATGATCTATTCCTTATGTACTTCCATGTTTTATCTCATTGCTCATGATTTTCAAGTTTAAACATTATGGTCATGTTTTTAAGTTGAAATGTGTATGTTTTTTTTATTTTCTCCATGCATACCCTTACTGAGCATTTGATATCACCCTTTATATGTTTTCTTTTCCCTAGGATATAAAGAATGGTTTTAGGTAAGAAAAAAAAGGTGAAGATCTATATGGGAGATGTTGAAGATCTTGCACCAAGATTAGAAGATTATGTTCCAAGATTCCAAAGACACAAAACTATTACGGTCCTTGAGTGTTTGTTTTTGTTATGTATTAATTATTCCGCAAAAGTAATGTAATGTCCATGTACGTCAAGCTTTGGGTGTTTATAGTTGGAATTAGAGGAAAGTTTTAGTTAACCTTTGGAAACTAGGATGCGAACACTTTAGTGATATCCCTATAGATATTTCTAAGGTATGTATAGGGATGTACCTACGATTAGGTATAAGTATTGGTTCTAATCCTAGAATTACGGTAATGATATTATAATTAAAACTAAGATGTTTGATATTGATGGTACTCCCCCTTTATTATGTTGTTTTCCCTTGCATGATTTTTTCCTCTCACACTATTCTTTTTGGGTTTTAGATGATCGCTGGAACCCGAATGAACCATGTTTATCAATGTAATGGACAATGCAATGATTGTCCTCCTGAACAACCAAATGTGATGGGAGATGGAGTAAAAAATCTTATTGCCATACTTTCACAAACTATGAATCTTTCTGGACTTCCAAATGAGCAGAGAAGGGAACAATATTCTATTGAGTCATTCATGAGGCAACGTCCACCTTCTTTAAGTGGGTATTCTGATCCACTTGTTGTTGAATAATGGATTGGTACCCTTAAAAATATATTTTCCATACTTCGCTGTTCAGATCATGAAAAAGTCATTTTGGCTGTTTACCATTTAGAAGGTGAAGCAGACCAGTGGTGGACTCTAATTAAGAATACATTTCCTCGAGATGAAATTGAATCCATGGAATGGGATGAGTTCAAGAACTTATTTTTCAATAAGTACTTCCCTTGTATTCTTAAAAAAATATGGAAACGGATTTCCTTGATATTAAGAAAAAGGACGATGAATCTGTTGGTATATACGAGGCAAATTTTACAAGGCTTGCATGGTATGAATCTGGCTTTATCATCCAACCTGAATGTAATGTTGACAGATTCTTCAGCGGCTTAAAACCAAGTATTCGACGGGGATTATCTATATGAGACTTCGGTAGCTATGAAGAAATTGTCTGTTGTGCTATCAAGGTAAAACAGAAAGTTGGTGTTACATATCCATCTCAGGGTTTTGACAAGAAATGAAAGATGGAGTTCATGGAGAAATCTCAGAACAATGGTGAAAAGAATAGGAATGTTTCTTTATGCTCAATTTGAGGAAAGAAGCATGGTGGAGATTTCCTAAAAGGTACTAGAAAATGTTTTAAGTGTGGAAAATAAGGTAATCGAGAATTTTATTATTGATGTAATGGGAAAAATGTTTCCAATTATGTGAATAGAGAAAAGACTACAATGAACTCTCCACGAACACTTCAATGCTTCAAGTTCAAGGAAATGTGGCATTATGCTAATAAATGCCCTAATCCACGGGATAATGATGATTATCGTGAGAAACCTCTTAAGGAAAAGGATAAAGGGAGGTTTCATGTGATCACTATTTTTGATGATGAGTATAAAAATGATGTTGTGTAATGATTAAGTGTTTATGTAATGGAATTTCAAAATAGTATCATGGAATCACATATATGGTATTGTGGAATTTTGGAATATCTATGTATTGGTTTTTAATAATTATATGGTACTAGTAACCATGAAAAATTGATTGAAATATTTTTGGAAAGTAGATGAAATGCGCATAATAAAGGGATAAGGATAAAATAATATGATAGTAATCATGAGCTCATGACTAAAATAAGGAAAAGTGATATCATGGTTTGAGTATATAGAAATTTTGGAATTTTGGGATATGGAATGAGTTAACTTTTTATGGCATTCATGTTTTCACTAAGGTTCAATGGGTATTCATTTTTCAAGAGAATACATGATTAATGTATTCACATAATTGGAATGTGATCAACAAGATATATCAGGGATAAATGATGCTATTCACATGCTCGGTATATGACAATTCTATTAATAGTTTTCTTTATACTATATGCTTAGACAGAAGTATTTTAGATAAGCCTAATGATTTGAAATGGATTATGTTGGACATAAGTTAGTATTTTTTAAGGCTAGAACTGTTTTCGATATTATTGATAGAATGTTATAATGATATAATTTTAGAAAAAGGACAACCTGCTGGACGGGCGACAACCCATCGCGTCGGACAAGACTTTGAGAATCGAACCCACAAATGATGTGCGACATGCCTTTATCGCCTACCACTGACCTACAAGAATTATCTGGTTAGTAGAAACTAGTTTTATTTTATTAAGCGGTATGATAGACCAAGTATAAGTCCATTTATGGAACCATATACGAATAATATCACCATAGATGGACTTATGCATATAACTTTTTCTAACATTATGTTTGAGAAAGATGGAGTGACCTATCATTCTATCTCATGATCTGCTAACACTTCATGGAAAACAAATTCAACTTCATTTCATTAAGAGATGAAGGGGAAATTATTCAAGACATGAACAACAATGACATTGTACCAAAATCAAGTAAGAATTTCTTTTCATTCAAAAATTCTTTAAAATTAGAGAAATTATCTTGAAATCCAAAAATGTTGTCTTAGTACTCTTATATTTGATGATCATATGGTACCCTAGATCATAAAAAATCTATGGCTTTGTAATTGTTGGCATTTTCATATCCATGTTCTCTACCACTCTCCATCAGAACTTGATGGTTCAATTTTTCTTCCATATCCATAATTTCACTTATGTTGTCCTATGTGAAAACCCAGTGCTGAGTTACTTTGGGTGACTGTTATGATTCCAAATTCCCTTTTTAAAATGACGTTTTAGTATTCCTTTTTACAATGTGGGTTTCTATGAAAGAATCTTTCAAGTAGTAAACCATTTATAACCACGATGAATTTCAAGGGAGAAATTCATTTTAAGGGGGATAGAATGTAACAACCCTAGATTGTATTAGAATTATTCTTTTTAATTTCGTTGATGTCTTCTATTCTACGCTACACCAAGATTATCTTCCGCTATATGCAACACCGTATTAGCTTGCAGTATACGTAACACTTTTCTTGGCTTGTGTTACACACAAATTCCCGTTTGTTTTGTAGAAATTATTATATGAAACATTAAGTAAAGATTTTTTTTATTTATAAATTAAATATGGTTTCATATTATTATACACAACAACAATGGAGTCTTTCACTACACGTCACCCTGACTTGTCTTGCATTACACGCAATCACGGCCTTCCTCGATATAGTGTGTAGCACTGAATACCGGGTTTCACTGAACAATGATATATTGTTATAATATTATTATGGACTAGCCATTATTAATAGTATTAACTAGATTTTTAATTTTATAACAATATTATTAATCTTACATTTTTTCTAGAACATGATATGAGAAAAAAATAAAATTTTTCAGGTAAAATAAGTATTTTTTAAAAAATATAGTTTTTCCTCCTTTTGATGGTGCACCCACTTTAAATATAGTTTTTGATGTTTATAAGTTCAATTTGAAAAAATAAAATTCTTCAAATGAGGATATAAAAATTTAGTTTGGATAAATGTTTCATATTATTCTGATAACTTTCATATTTTGATGAATAGTAAAAACATGCTATATTTTAATTAAAAACAACTTGTTTTATCACAATAATTTATATGGTTAGATTAACTTTTAAATTTGTTTTAAAGTGTAATTAGAATATATTTTTACCATTTTATCCAATTATTGTCATTGGAATTAATTTCACTTTGAATTTGGATGTAAACAAGTGTCGATATTTTGATAGTTATTGTTTCTTAAAAACACTCTATTTGTTTTGATAACGAGAATTACATTTAAAATTAATTAATTCCACTTCTTTGTTTTGAATTTGGAAAAAAATAAATCATTTTTGAATTCGGATTATCAAATATAGAAGAGGCTGAATTTTTGTTATTTTTCTTAAAAACGTCAATTTTTAATTAATAGTGAAAGCAATGAGTTTTTTGTTAAAACTGAATTTTTATTTAAATAGTCATTAATTTGATTTAAATTCATTTTAGGTCAAAATATATACATAATACATATATAAGTTCAATGAAATTCAATGGAGTCATTTTATAATAATTTTAGATCTATAAAAATTGTATTGAACTTGTCATCGTATTTTACCCACCTCCTAGGAGCTTTTGCAATTGTTCATAAAAAATAATTTTACCACTTTATTGATTTGAATTTAAAGAATCCAAGAGACAGTTAATATCAAGGAGTAAAATTTGGTTCAATTAGATAATAATAATTTTGGTGAATTGTAACTTTTTACTTTTATTTACCATAGTTAAAAGTAAATAGGGTAGTTCATGGTTAAAAGAATATAATAATAGTTAAAAATTAACTTAACACTTGTCCTAACCTTATTATATGAGTTGTGTCCGACCATGGGAATCCTTCGGTCAATTTTGGGACCCCATTGAGCCACTTGGTAGTGATAATGACAATTTGGATTAATTAATTTAATGTAAAGACAAAATTGACATTAACAAAAATCTTTTAGTAAATTATTGTTTATATGGTGTTATATAAGTCATATTTTCGACTATAAATATTAATTAGAAAGATAAAAAGATTTAATAAAACATTTTATTTTTTTAAAAAAAATTTATACATCAAATGAATTAAATTATTTATGACATAATAATGATGCAGTATTTACCTCATTAATAAATGATTTAAATAAATAAGATTATAATGATTAAAATATTATCCAAAACATGTACAACTCTGATTGGATGATTTTATTTCGACCATGAGTCATCTTATAATAATATTTAATGATTTTTTGAACTTTTTAATCTGAATATAACTTTATAATAAAATAATATTTTCACACTTTCCAAAAGAGCCCCTCCTCCCCCTTATAAAAAAAGACAATTTCTATCCAATTAATCACACCTCTCAATCCATTTGGCTCGTCAAAACTCTACCTAGTTAATCGCTCTACATCCCTCTCCTCCCCCTAGGAGCTTTACATTAGGCAGAAAACACTTCAATAAGTTATTTTGGTTCAAACTAAAGGAAGTTACCCAAATTAATGGTAACAGTTTCTCTTACGTTTTTTTATTCTACTTCTCCAACCCCTAAACTCTTTTTAATCCTTTGTTTTGTAACAAAAACAGTATCCACAATATACTAGGATGTTGTTATGATAAATATTATAACTTCACTTACACACACCTCCATCTAATGGATGACGAACATAATGTTTCTGTGGATGGAAAACTAACGCCTCACGAAATGATGAATGTTCGATTTTCTCCTACCGCGTCTCATGGTGGCCATTATGATGGAACTATATTCATATATGATATATATTATAGATATTATTTCCTTATTCTTATTTACTTACCAGTTATATCAAGACTTTATGGTTTCTATAGTCGGTAAATACGATAATCTCATTTGAGGAAGTGCGGACTACCGCCCCCTCAAAGTGATGTGATTCGTTAATACCTTATGTGGGATGTATAAAGGATGTGGATAATGATATTATATTTGATATTATACTGGAATTATAATATAACTATGTATAATTATGTTTTAATTCCATTAAAATAAGAAATAGAAATGAAAGTAGCATTAATGCGTACGTACGGCTTACCGTCTCCATGAATAGTGCATCTCATTTCTTACCTCCATATGTTATGTACTATTATAAATACATGTATATGATGGATATATAATGAATATATATGATATAAAAATCATGATTTACATTCATTAAGTAAGTAAATCATGATATATGTAATAATAACATCAAGAACAACAAGTCCAAACACATTCGATAAATAAGATGATTTTACCCAAAACATTGCCTTAACATGGGATTTACAAAGGAACGGGTAATATTAAGTCATAAGGGAACCATATATGAAATAATAACAATGAATATTATTCTGTAATAAGTCAATTACATTATTTAAATCATTATACAGGAGGTTCGAACATGTACGAAGCATATTGTACCGAAGGTAAGATAACTTATAAACCCAATTTCTATTCTTTGGATAGATCTTATCTTTCATGTTTATGTCTTTCTTTGATTATGTGAGAAATGAGTTTATATATCTTATAATGAATTTATAATTCCTTTATGTGACCATACAGTGAATACACATAAGTGATCTATTTTATTTTCAAAAATATCTTTGTAAGGGATAACCTTTCCAATCTCGTTTTTATCCGAGATTGTTTATTCGTAAGTATTTACTGAGGTTATTTTTATCATCCTTGTCCCTATTTTCTAAAAATGGTTTAATGTATTATTAAAGTCCTTTTTACCCATTTTTGACTTTTAATACATCGTATGTATGGAATTATTCTTTTTTACCACACAAGGTACTATTTGACGTTTCCAGCAAAAGTACGAGAAGAATTTTTTTTCACTTATACGACATGAAAGGATTTTTACGGTTTTATAAAGCCTTATTTTCATGAATCTTCCTCAAAAATATTTCATGAATATTGTCAAAAAAATCTATTTATTTTAAAATTGGATGACATTTTATGAAAAGAAATTTATTTTTAAGAAGAAAGGATATTTTACTCATGAATTTATTTCAAGTGTTTTATCAAAACCATTTTTCCATCTAAGATGACAATATTTCATATGTGTATGTTTCAAGTATAATGTCAATATGATTTACATGGTTTCACTTTTCTTATGATCAAATTATATCCATTTGTTTTATATGGATTATGTTATGATGGGGTGATGTTTGTGAAACCCACTTTATTCTTTGGGTTTTGATGAATGATTTATGTTTATGTTGTGGCACACGTAATAATGATTTCATTATAAGATGGTTGGGACCTATATATCTCTCCAATTCATTAGGTAATGATTTATATCACATGAGATAGACATGGCTGAAATGGAAATTAAATCCGGTTCAGTAATATAGGGCTGGAACGACAAGTAAACCCGGTTCAGTAAGGGACTTTGTGCACTAAGATGGTCTTGGCAGCAATGCCTTGGCTACTATGGAAATAATATAATGTGCTCAATGCTTTTCCACAATTACAAGTTTTATTCCCATGCTATTCTATCATGTTTTATGTTCCATTATCATCTATTCCTTATGTACTTCCATGTTTTATCTCATTGCTCATGATTTTCATGTTTAATTATAATGGTCATGTTTTTAAGTACAAATGTGTGTGGTTTGTTTTATTTTCTCCATGCTTACCCTTACTGAGCATTTGAGGTTAGCCTTTATATGTTTTATTTTCCCTAGGATATAAAGAAAGGTTTTAGGTAAGATAACAAAAGGGGAAGATCTTTTTGGAAGTTGTTGAAGATCTTGCACCATGATTAGAAGATTATGTTCTATGTTTCCAAAGACACTAAACTATTATGATCCTTGAGTGTTGATTTTTTTTATGTATTATGTATTCCGAAAATGTAATGTAATGTCCATATACGTCAATATTTGGGTCTCTACAATTTTATTTTAGTAAAAGGATGGTAATTATATTATTATTTTATGATCAATAAATATAATTTAGTGGTGGAACAAAAGTTAAAAAAGAATGTTATTATTTATGGGGATTACCTCTTCTATAAGGTAACTTCTTTAGATATCATTTATAGTTCATAGGTTTGGAATTCTGGGAAGACAATAACTTGTGTAATGTATAAAATTTAGTTTATAAGGGACTTAATTATTTGATGTTTTATATATAATTCTCAATGTGGTGAAAATAAGTGAGGAAGGAGGTTCCATTTTATAATTGATGTATGGGGAACTATTGATGTTTCTTAAAAAATCATAATATAAAAAATAATTATTAATAAAAATTAGTCCAAATGGATTGGTATTTGATGATATGTTATGATTTATTTGATTTAAAATCAACCAATAAATTTTCGAATGTTTTTGTGTGTGTTTTACACTTTATCTTTTGGTTTAACCCTTTAATTCACTTCTTTTCTCACTAAATGGGGTAAAATGTTTTTCACACTTAAAGGTCATAATATAACATAGAATGAGATTAATTGAACATAATTTTGAAGAGATTAAATTTTAGAGAATATATTGTCATCCGTACACAATTTCATGATTTTTAAGATTTTTAAATAATTTGATAAAGTATTATATTTATAAAATATAATTAATGAAACTTTTAACACTATTCAATTAATTTGGCTCATAATACATTAAATAAGTCTTATAATTTAAATGTAATTATTTAAAAACCTATTATATTCCATATTTATTAATAAATATTTTTAAATACTATAAATAATTTATATAATATTATTGTTTATATTTTTAAAATCAACTACTATAAATTTTATTAATTGAAGAAGTACAGTGTCACTGCTGCATTAGTATTAAATTTAATTATGGTATTTCTAATAATTAGTTATATATTTAAATTAGGAAAATAATTTCATTAAACTCATAATATAATTATTTATGTTCATTAATATAATGGTTTTATCCATATATGTACACATGAGAGATATTTAAAACTAAGGGAGTGATATTTTGTAACGTTCTTTAATTTTAATATTATATATGTAATTTTCAATGAAAAGTGTCCATAAAACAATAAATTTTGAGTATAAGGTTATAAGAGTCACAATAACTTAATTTATTAAAAATTAATATAATGCATTATTATCTTATAACAAAATTTTAACATAGATTAAATAGAGTTACCCTATAGAGAGGAGATAAAATTTACCACATTTACTATTCATATAGGCCTTATAAAAAAGGGAAATATTTACCAAATTTTTAAATAATAATTCTAAATATGGAAATCATTTTAATATTAATTTTTATAAGTGGAAGTAATTAATTTAAAATTAAAACATAAAAAGTAATATTTTTTTAAAAAAATTACTTTTTTTGTATGAAAATTTTATTATAAAATATAGAACCTGAAAAATTATTCTAATGAGATTAATTATATTACTCATAAAATAATTTATTTGATTTTACTTTTAAATAATTTTATAACAAAATATAATATTTTAAACTACTGAAGAAAATATAGTTTTAAAAATTAGTATTTTCAATATTTTTTGGGAAATTAATATTTTATGAAAAATCAAAAAATATCATCCTAATATTATTTTAATACCCAAATTTAAAAAATAATATTATTTTAATAAAATAAAAAAAATATTAGTTCTTATCATTAATTTTAATATTTGTTTTGAGCAGAAGTAAAAAATCATTTGTGAAGACAACATCATTTAAAAGAATAAAATGTTTTCCTAAAAATTGAGTAAATATCTTCTAAAAATTAATCAATGAATTTTTATTAATTAAATCGCTTAAATATATTTCATAATTTATTTAATATATTTCATAATAAACCATTTAATGGTTATGTTATAATTGAAACATAATAATATTTTAATATTAGATTGTTGTGCGTTTAAACTCAGTATTTCATATTACACAAGCTATTGAAGAAATTAAACATTTAATATGAAAAATAATATAACATCTCAAAGTATTACATTATCCCCAAATAAATAAATTTTCTTATAAAAATTTGAACATATTAAAATTAATTATGTGTTTTAAATATGAAAATTACGTTTTGGAAAACTCATATTATTAAAAGGGTTTATGAATGTTCTTTTTAAACATAGGGAGAGGGAATGTAAAGGGATTCACAAATATAAGTTTTTGAATAAGGTAAAATTAGTGGACAATTAAAATATAGATATAAAAGAGAAAAATAACTCTCAAGTACTAATATATGATTGATAAATAAAATACTCATCATATAGTTGATGTCTGTAGAACCATTAATCATTGATGGGTGAAAATGCCAATGAATATATAGAATTTTTTTTTTCAAGTTCCATTTTTGAGAGCTTTAGATTTTATTAAAAAATATTTAATAAGAACAAAATGAAATATAATTACATGAAAATTATAATATATTAGGTTCCTGGGGTTATAATTAAATTCAAACACACACACACACACCACACACGCAGGCTTGGAAAGTAGGTCATTGAAACCCTAATGGCCAATGCACCCAACCGCCGCTATATTTCATTATATATTTTTGGCTAGAAGGTCCAATGAGATTGAATACCATTTACTTTCTTGTATCCCACACATTGGATTTCCCAAATTACCTTATTCCATCATGTATATGTCACCTCCTACAAGTCACACCTCCATCAACACCCCCTGATAGCCTGAAGGCACAATGGCCTGAAAGCCTATTCATGGTAAATCATACCATTTCTATAGTACCCCACTATAGTAACCATAATTCTACATTGACTCAATTCCACTATAGTCTCTAAATGAAAATTATAAATTAATATTTAATCAATTTCAATGACAATATCATCTTTTCCTACAAATGATAATTATTTAAGATGATTTTTTTTATAAAAAGAGAACTACAATCAAATTTTAAAGGACTATATAATCCACAAAATGATAAATAGATATTCCTCATATATTTAATCAGAACCAAAACATAAATGGTAACCATAATTGATGATAACACATAAAATGTATAATACTTAATATAGAGAAATAATAAATTTTATATAATGATTTCAACAATAACAATAAATATTCCATATTGATTATTTAAAAAATAAATAACCCTACCTTAAAAAAGGATAAATATCCTCTTTATTAAATAATGCTTTTAAATCCTAGGTTATCTCATATTATTTACCTTACACCTCTAAAACATTAATATAATTATTTCTAAACAATCATTTTCATTAAACTGAAAGGCTATATATACCTTAAAATAATAAAACATATCATGAAATTTCATTTACTTCATCGAAATTAAAAAAAGATAGAAATATTTGAACTTATAATATTCCACCCAAAATAAACATTTTTCTATGAAAAATAATTTATGTAGAAAAGTTTCATCTAACAGGGACATCAAATAGCTAGCAAGTAGACATATAACCCTTTTCCACATTAGTTGTTGGATTGATCCACGTGTCCTTACAAAAAGTAAAGTGTTTTCAGCCATTCTGTGGAGTTTCTATAATAAAATTAATTCTAATAACATTACCAAAACTATTAAATACATAATAAATGTAACATTAATCATAAAATAACATTTATGTATGTAACCAACATTAAACCTTATATATTCGATATTCTCTAAAATATAATTCAATTCCTAAAATTCAAAAAAATAATTTATGTTTAGATTTTTAGAGTGTCGGGAAATTAAAATTATATAAAAAACCATATATTAAAAATTTGAAACATTAATTAATATGAATTTTCCCACAAATCAAATGTCATTATCTCCTGAAATATTTTTATATTATAGTTCAAAATAATAATTATTGAAAAAATATAACCAACAATGATTCTATAAAAATAGTAAAAACTCATTAATGTTTTTGACAAATTTATACTCTACACATTTAAAAATATTTATATACTTTCATTTTAACAAAATATAACTATTTTATGGTGAGAAATAATAACTTTTCTAAAATTACCCAGATAAATAATTGAAAAAACATATATGTTACATGGGGCATAATTATCATATCACACATACAAATGGAATAATCTTCACATTTACACATAGAACAAAAACCATAGTAACACATAAAATTACATTCATATTTTTAATAGGAATAACCATTATAGTATATTCCCATTGTATCTTAGGAGAAACATAATCTGTTAACTCCATACCTTTACACTATACATTGGAGATATATAAAGGAAACACATATCTTGTATTTTTAATTGAATAACCTATACTCATAAAAAATACCCAAAAATCATAACAAAACAAATAAAATCTTCCATAAATAAAATATTAGTTTCTTTTATAGGATATTATTTTTAAATATTGATATATCCATTCAATTTTGAATCCCATTTTTTGATATAATATGAGCATAGTGAAGTAGTGGTTTTTATTTTAGTTAACCATGATTTATTTTACTAAAGTGAAAAAGTCAAGCAAATTTTAATGAATCTATAACATTAATTATCGTCATATATGTAAAAATAAATCATTCCATTTTTATTTGAGTATATAATGTTATAATATTCTATAAAAATAAATATTTTAAAAACCAATGAAATTGATTAGAAATTAATATAATGTTACCATTATTATTTTGCTATTTCCATACAAATAAAATTCATAAAATAATTATGAAATTATGGTTATTGTAAGAAAATATAGTTTCACGGGAAACATTAAAGAAGAATTGTTAAAAAGAACATCCCTAAACTTCCTTCTGACTAATCATGTACATTATTTGTCTTCATTAATAAAATAAATTTCTTATAATATAAATATAGTGAGGGCATTTTTCATGTTTAGTATTCCCTTTATATTAATTATAATTTTTTTTAATAATTTAATTTCTTTTCAGATATTTTGATGATATTTGGTTCATAAGTCCAATATGACATTGGTAGGTTGAATGTTAAAAAAGATTTATTTTCTTCCCAATAGCCAGATTAATAATCATGATAAAATTATAATTTTTTATAAATTCATTACACTTTTAAATCCATGAATTAAATATGGTTATGAAATATAAATCACATTATAATCATGTATATTTTAGGTCATACATAAACATAAATAACACTCACATTATTCAATGATCTATATAGAAATTAGGTAATTATTATTTAACCTTTACACAATGATCATAATATAATAAATATAATATTAATTTTTGAATATACCTTATATTTATCATCTAAGTGTTGTGGTGATGAAAAATAAATAATATAACTTCATGGATGTGATAGTGCACACGTACTTACAAACGATGTCATCATATTTCATTAAATGTAAAGGAAAGAAGGTAAATATTTTTTTATCATTTTATATTTTTAAATATGTCATGAATATCATATATAAAAATTAAATCCATAATTATAATCCATCCATTAGATACAGTGATGTAAAATAAATTACATCATTTCTCTAGGTGATAATCCACCGTAAAAAGAAACCATGGTTTTAATTAACATTTTTATGATAGATAAAATTAATATACGGTATTATATTAGAATAATAAAATAATTACATATTCAGGAAACAGGTGTTATTATTTTATCATCATTGAATATAATTTAAAATAGGTGTAATAATAAATAAATCTAAAATATGTGGTTAAAACTATACATATTTACTGTAAAATATCTTTTTATACAACCTTAAGACCTTTAATATTGATATTAGACCAAAAATAAGGCCTGAAATTTTTTTGAATGGATTATAGAATGGTATTTGGGTTGGTATTTTCTAATAAAAATAGATTTTATGGGCGAGGAATGAGAAGAAGAGGTGTCCGTTTATAATATAAGGGAGGGGAACTCTTCGAATTTCTAAAATATGAAATTAATTTAAATTAATATTGAGTTAAATGTGAAAAAAATTGATAATGTTATAAGATAAGATGATTATGATTCAAAAATACTATCATACAATCTTATATTAACTAGTTTTTATCACAACGTTATGATTCTATTTTCATTTTAATCCTTTGTTAACCCTTTTGTCAATAACCGTAATAACAATGTTTAGTACACATTAAGGGGTAATAATTCTTTTATAAAATGAAAAAATTTAACAAATGGAAAACTTTTTTTTACACTAACCATATAAAAATAATTCTCTAAATATAATATTCCTTTTAAAATTAAATCATTTAAATAAATAATATTTATTAAAAAATATCATCAATATATATTTTATAACTATTTGTTTTCATTTATTTTAATAATATTTACAAAAATAATAATTCAAATAAATGAAAACCCCTCTATAGTATGTTTTTTATCTATATAATTAATAGATCATATTAATTATTACATATTATACTACTTTTATTATTTTTAATATCAATTATTTTATTATTATAATAATTTCATAGTTATCACGTCTGCATTGTGTACACATTTATTGTATTAATTATTTCACTAATATTTAAATATAAATTACCATTAAAAATATAAATCACTTATATTTCAAATTTAAATTTATAACTTAACATACACATAATTATCATCATGTTAAAAAATATACATATAAAAAACTATTGTGTGACATTTTTGACTTTTTATTGCAAAAATATAATAATGGTCACTATTACATCCAAATATAAAAAAAAAAAAAATTAAACTGAATCTAGGATTACTATGGAGAAAATTACATTATAAAATAAAATTATTGTATGTTTTACGGTAATTTTATAGTTCTTATCATTTTATTTTTAACTTTACTTACCTGATGTTCTGTTCACTGTGGAAACCAGGTAACTAAGATTACTATTAATATTGAAAAAATGGGAGTATTTTCAATGTTTTAACCCATAGATTCATTATTCCAAGTCCATTTTTATTGATTCTTAACATATAATATTATGAATTTTATTTATAATTAAAAGGGAAAACAAGATTGAATAATGGTTTTTTTGAGAAAAATGACCTTTTAAAATATAAAATGTTTTTATAATAAAAAAATATATAAAAACAATTTTAAAATAAAAAATTTTATATTTATAAATTATAATAATATAGTTAAATATTAACAATAATACAAAATATTATTTTACTTTGTAAATACATTAAAAGAATAAAAAAATTAATAAATTCATTATTTTCCTTATTCCCTCAAATATCAAAAAAAATCAAAGAATAAAAAACTTCCACCGTACAATCATTTTAATATACTAGTTTAAAAATTATATTTTTTTTACCAAATATAATTTATATGTGTTTTAGAAATTAAGTATATCATTATCTCTAAATAATTAAAAACACACATTTTTGAAGAAAAAACATCATTGAAGAATAAAATCATTTTTCTAAAATTTGATTTTTTGTTTTATGAGATTTAATAATTTAATTTTTATTGATTAAAAAATTAATCTATTTATGTCAATATATATATGTATATATATTCCAAAAAAATTAATCTGATTCATACATAATAATTTAATGGCTATGTTATAATGATCATATTTAAATTACAATATTTCACTATTTGATTACTTTCAGTGTCACATATTTTTTACACTTTAGCATATTCTAGTTGTTATAAAATAAAGAGATAATAAACTACCCCCAATGTTAATAAAATTCTACCATGAAATTTTTAACTAGATATTAGTAATCAATGCTTTTCTTTATAAACCACCTTTAGGTGAAATCACACATTGTAAAAATGGTTAATAATACATCATCTTGAAAGGTGGGAAATTAAAATAAAAAAGTTGAACTTAAATAATATATAACTGGGATTACATGTTGAGAAACATTTTTAGCAAATAAAATATGGACACCGAAGGGAAAACTAAAACCCAAGGACTGATAGAGTGTGATATAAAACATGTTCAAGAAAATAATAACAACCACAATGAAAAAAATTAGTGATGGATAGAGATAATATAAATTAATTAGGAATAAATTTTAAATGATTAAATTTTATCCAAGATCTATTTTCCTATATTTGAAGAAATCCTTTACATTATTGAATAAAATAATATAGATATCTACATATGAGAAATGTATAATTTTTTCATTTAATTAGTTTACAACAAAATGTCATATTTTTCTCCAGATGATGAGTATTAAATTTTTTTTACTCTTTAAGTAATAAAATATATTTCCATTGGATCATACACATCTATAAAAGTATTACGTGTTATTTATCTTCTCTTTTATAATTTACCCCTATGAAATTGGTCAGAACATAGTTTTTTAATTCCCAAAATGAATAAAACATCATAAAACAATAATATTTATATCCTACAAAAAGTATAAATTTGAGCATCTGATAAATAAAAAACCACATAATTCTAAAAATATATTTCATACTTATTATGAAACCCTAGATATTATAATTATTTGATCACATGTTCTTCTAAAATAATTTTATCATTTTCTTTAAAAAAAATTCTAATTATTTTAATATATAACATAATTCACCATAAACCCACATTAATGTAATATATCATTCCAAATTATTTTTTAATAAATTCATATAATATCAAATTTACCTCAATCACATAAGGTTCACTAAATGGTTAAATTATTATGAAATAAAATTAAATACCTAATTACCAAACAACATTTCAGTCACTTGGATATCATAGGACTTCACATAGGTCATTGGCTGGTGTGATTCCATTATCTCCCATATATTTTGGGTTCAATCCTTGATACCATTCTAGATACAATATGTAATCATATGAATTATGGGTTTTCCTTTTTCTAATATGATTTTTATATTTTTTAAATAACATTTTCAAAAATATTATGAAAATACATAAAATTTTTATTAATCATTAAAGGTCATATAATCCAAAAAGCTTATTAATACATTTAAAAATATTTCCACCATATTTAAATTGGATTATTACTTAAATAATTTTTTTAATATGCTAATTATATGGTTTTTATGTACCTAAAATTTTTAAATACCACAATAAATGTCTCCCAGAATATTAGCATCATAGAAATCCTCAAAAGGGGAGTATAAGATATTGAAATTATGATATACCAATATGTATTAACTCATAAAACATTACCTTTATAATAATTAATCAATTAATATTATTCATTTAAAATGATTATTAATCATGTTTCATAATACCACCTTCCATTAAATAAAAACTAAAACATGTCCTAATTTCTAAAAAAATCAAAATATAAGCCAAGGTATAATATTTACCATTAATATTTGATTATTGTCCCTCTTATTGATGAATAAAAACATTATGAGTCAATAATAATTCATTTATATGATATTTCTAATCCCCTTCCTGTGATTTCCCACTAAGAAATTAATTTGAATAATTCTCTTACTCCCCTGACTTAAATCATTCAATGGATTCCATGAGAAGAAAATTATACCTCTTCATGGTGTTAACTAAACTCATATATATTATTTTCCATATTAGTTATTTAATCCATAATTTACCTTATACATAACATCCATCATTTTGATTAATTAATATTTCAAGGTGATTATTCCCATATTCCTGACACATAACTCATTGAATTTTTTTATCCAGTTCATTTATATCTCTTAAACATCAATAGATCTTCACTTATCTATTAATTGGTGATATGAGAAACTCACATAGGTTCATGTTATTAATAATAAAATGTTATATCTTGTTATGAATAACCAAAATATTTTTCACGAAAAATCCCATTTTTTTGGGATTCTCATTCATAAACTAAGAGAATTTTGCTTCACAACCATTTTTACTTTAGTTCCATCAAGATCCTTCCATTTCCTAAAACCAAAAATGTTTGTGTGATCATATAAATTAAATCACAATAAACCATCTAATCAATTTAATAAAGATTAAAACATCCTTAACAATTATATCTTTAAATATTTTTTATTTATCAAATAAAACTATAATTATCTCGAACACACTATCCTTTTTTGGTTAAAGAAGATTTTTAATTTATGTTTGAATAACATCTTAAACCATAATTTTTTCTAAAAAACACACCGATACCAATTTTACGATCACAAATATAATCATTACATATTCTAGTGAAATTAAACATTAATTAACATTCATAATTTCAAAATGTTCAATTAGGTTTAGTGTTTTAGATAGGTTGGTAATAATTAAAACCTAAAAAGCCTATATCTTAAAAAGTTGACAATTTATCCTAATATAAAATCTCCTCTAAACAATACATTAATGATATGAAAATTTCAATTTACATGAAATATCTTACAAATTTGATATTTTTTACATTAATTTTTTTCTAATAATTATTAAACTCTATGAAAAACATTATACATATTGTTATTTTAAATGTGATTATAAGGAACATGAAAATAAATTAATAAACCATTAGTCCAATAATACTACTAAATTACTATATTTTTGACCATAAAATGTAGGGTAAATTTTTTCCAACCCAAAATGAAATTCTTATATAAAAAAAAATTCAAAAAAAATAATAAGAAAAATTAAATGAAAAAAACTCATAAGTATTCCTTTAAATAAATACACACTCATAATAATGTTTTCTCAAAATATTTTACATTTCACACATAAAAATTAAGGCATAAACTCATTTATATATAATAAAATTATCACACCTTGAAAAATCATAAGATTATAATTAAAACTCATAACAACAATAGAAAAAACAATAGCCTAGTTTCAAAATAATTAATATATGACTCTTAAAAATATGAGAAATCTCATAGTTAAAAATATAAGGAAAATAATGTTTAAACATACAATAAATATCATGGTTACAATTATGAAAACCATCATATTATTGGTCCATAATCTATTTAGATAAACCTATTCAATTAACTCATACCTTTTACCCAATGAATAAGATATATATAACTGTATCACCCACCATTGATTTATTATAGATTCACACATCCTCTTAAACAGTTATTAGGAACCAAAACTAAATAAATGAAATCTTCTATCATAAAAATGAACATGGAGGCATTAGAAAAAAAATTCATATATTTATATATCTATTCCTTTTTAATACAGTTTTATAATATTACTGAAACATAAGGAAGGGGGGTTTTTTCTTATATGAAAACATGAATGTTTTTATATGAAGCCAAAAATTTAATTACTATTACAAGATTGGGAAATTTATTCATTGTCAAATGTGTTAAAATTAAACATTTCATTTGTGTTTGTGGAATGAATGATAAAATATTATGTAAAAATATTCCTTCTAACAACCATTAAAATAAATTAAGATGAATCATAAGGTTTCTTTTATAATTTAGTTATATATATAAATACATCCTCATGATAATCTTAATATTATGAATAAGTATGAAAACGATAGTGTTAAGGGGAACATTAATAGTTGATTTTTAATATTCATATCCATTACCATGATCCTGACACATTACATAAATTATTTATCATCCTTAATAATTATCTTATGTTAATTATTCACATTCATGAAAAAAAAATCCATTTTTATTATTCAATTGATCTTACTAATATTAGTTACTGAATCATTTTAGTTCACATTAGATGTTTTGACGATCTTCGATTCATTTATCAGAATTTACTTTCATTAGTAGGCTATCGAAAAATATGTGATTATTCAATAATAACCTGAATAATTATCATGGAATGATTAAAAAAATTATATTCATAAATTATACATTTAAATCGAACCATTAAATATAGTTATAATAAATGAACTATGTTATAATCCTGGAAATGGTAGGACATATATATGCAAGAGTAACATTTCAATTTATAATGGTCATGATGGAAATAAATTAGGTATTATTTTATCATCAAAAATTAATAATGATAATAATATCATAAATATATTATTACATCTTTAAATATATATATATATATTTTATCTTTTTGATGTGAGAATGAAAAAATATCACAATTCTTCGTGGATCAGGTAGTCCACACATACCCGTGAGAGATGTTATAATTCCATAGTGAAAGAAAATGTAGGAAAGTAAATGATATATTATATATTCCAAATGATAAATATAATAATTAATATAAAATATAATCTTTTATTCCATCATTATTATTGACCTATGAGAGATTATGAAGGAAAATGAATAACAATGGTTCTCGTGGTAGTAGACTACCATATAAATGAATGATGGATTCAATTCCCATTTTAGGGAAGGTAATATAGAAATAGGATATAAAATTAATATAATAACATATATTTTTATATCGGGTAATAGTGTTAATATTTTACCAAGTTCTATTAATATTTGATAGTGGTTTAATAACTATAAAAAAAATATGTGGTTTAATCTATACCTCTTATTTGTAAAATCTCATTTTCATTTCATATTAAGACATATAATAATGGTATTGTCCCAAAAAAGTCATCTAGAATGTGGTGAGGGATTATTTGAAGATATTTGTTATGGTATTGGGGAACAATATTTTGATGTATGATGGAATAACAATTAAAGTCTATCGTTTACAAGAGAGGGGAGGGGATCTCATGGGATTTAATAAAATATAAAATTAATATAAATTAATTTGGAGGTCTAAATGGTTCGGAATTCATAATATGAAGAATATAATATAAGGATGAACTAAAAAATAAAATAAAATTATTTATAGATATTTTTAGGAAAATATTATCCATATCATTATGAATACACCGTTCATTTACACATTTGACAATTGTAATAGTATTAATGTTTCCTATAATGAATAGGATAATAAAAATTATATAAAACATAAAGAACCCCATAAATTGACAATACCTGATTTTATTATTGATATACCATTAATATGGAATAATATATAATTTTTATGAAATTTGAATAAACTATTAAATTATTAATTTTTTTAAAACATCATTAATCTCAATTTTAGATCTATTCAATCAATTTTGTTATCCCAACATTATGTGAAAAAATAAAATTAATTAAATTCCTCCAATCCTTAATTTTAAGGGCCCAAATCCACATGGATCAACCCTTTGATTTTTTTCGAAGATCGAAGTGCTTATAGGTGGCTCAGAAAATGTATGGAGATGTTCTATTAATTAAAAGCTATAATGGTGGGATTTCATGTTGTGTAAGTGTATTACATGATATGAAATCATGTTTCCCCGATTATCTTGGAAATACTCACAATGTTTAGATTATTAGATTGTGTGAAATATGGATTCATGGTTTGAAATACTTTGGGGAATAAAAAAATAAAACAAAACATTGAGGTGATTAGTTTTTCGACCAAAAACTGACCATGAGGGTTTATAAGATGTAAAAGAGGATTACACGTCATTTAATACCCCGAAAATGTTTGTTTAATGTGTTTTTGATCTAGTAGGATTTTGTTAAAACCTATGGTTTTTGTGGCTCTCCCTGGACCCCATCAAACACGGCAACCCTCTCTTCTGTGTTTTTAGGATTCCTTCATCAAGGAATGATCACTAGCATCGTCATTCAATTCTTATTGATGCATCTTCAAAATAATGTATAATATATCTCTGTTCTTGTAGTTTCATTGATCTGTTTCCACCCTTTTCTTTTTTCCATGATATGGCACATGATCTCCACATTTCTAATAAAGTTTTATTGGTTTTTGGTTGGTGCGATTGTCTCATGGCATCTTTGGGTGGATGTAGTCATTGCAGGAGAGGTGATCGAGATCGATTAAGTTGACATGTTCTTGTGTGAAGAACGATAATGGCCTTTTGAAGTATGGGATTCATGGATTCTCTATTTATTTACAGTCATTCTTATAGTTTCCATGATTTAGTCCTTGTATCACAATGTAATTTGTCTAATTAAATATTTAATCAGATTATAGAATTGGTGTCGATCATGTAGCGATGTTTTTTCTTTATACCTTGATAATGGTTTTGCCTCCAGATTTTCTAGATAGTGTGATACCTTTGTTTTTTTGGGTTTATAATGTTTTTCTTCAAAAAATTTGTAAATAATTAAAAGATGGAATTAATTGATTATTAATTAGCTAACCTATGTTGAGTAATGTTTAATGAATCTATTTTTTGTTGTTGTAATTTGGTGTTAACCAAATTGATGAATATACTAAGGTATTATGGAATTGTTTAATGAAACTAAATTATGTTGATTATTTGTGATAAATGAACTAAAGGAATGTTAAATTAATTGGAAAATTAAATTTTAAAATCATGTGATAGATTGTTTCATAGGTTTCCAGTAGTTGGGAGCCGTGTTACTGAATTGGTTAATTCAATATGGAATAAGAACCAGTTGTGTGATAAAAGACAATGCCTTTGTATGGTAGGGGATTCTATATTTCATGTAATGTGCATGTGCCTTATACTTTGGATCAGTGATAGATCATTGTGAGTGAAGGATTAATGACTTTATTTGTTGGTGAGAGCCCATTTCTATGTTTTTTCATTCTGCATGTGATGTGATCTTGATACGAGAGTTGTGCTATGTGGGATTAGGAGGCTTAGATGTGACATGATCCTAGGGTAGCAGATATTGGATGACTGTTGTGGTAAGTGGGTAAGGGATTCCTAGTTTGAGTAAAAATATTTTACACCTAGAGTACTGAGATAAATTAGTTCAAGCATGTGGTGTTATGGAGTACAACAATGATGATAGAACTGGTTGAAGCTGTTCTTACCTGTTGATGTGAATGTTCGGTTCATTTTTAATCCATTTTTTAAATGTAATTTAGTTTCCCCACTTTTTGAAGAATATTTTTTTAACTATACTTCCAAGGGAGTATAATATGCATGGGGTATTCCACATACTTTGTAGTCTAGATTCTCATGGTTGGATGGGTCTACGCTCCTGCTACAGGTGGAAAAGACTCGACTGGTAGTTCATGTACTCACCATGTTGAGACCGCCTTTTGGTATCTTATAATGTTTTATTAAAATACCTTGAAATATGGAATGTTGTAATGTTCTTAAATAGATGAATAAATGTTTAATCCATGGGGTTATAGTTTGTTAGAATACAATGCTAATGTTATATTTTTTAGAATCCAACGATTTGGTTTGGTTATGCCTGGAGGTAAAGGAACCTTTTTGTGATTCTAATGTAATGAATTGTGGAATTTGATATTTGTTAATTAATGGATTAATAATTATTTATCTTAATGTGAAACTAATAAAAAGAGACAATGTAATTTAATATACCACATTAAATGGTTGTGTGATTATACGATATTTATTCTTAATAGTGGAGGCCAAGATTCTGAGAGATGTTAGTTAATGTTGAGTCTAATACTAGGTTATTCCCATAGAGTGGTTTTAGGCTATATTATATCATGTACTTTTTTGTGATTCTATATGATACTCAACCCAATTAGTTAGGGAAACTGACTCCCTAGGGATTCTATGCCCTAGGGGTGGAGGTGCTTCACCAGTATTATGGTGGGAGGATGGATGGCTAATAACCCCATTTGGCCCCTCTCTTCTCTTGGTAGTTACATGTGCTAGAATGCATGGTGGATAGTTTTTACCATATATGTGTGTAGATGGTTGTAATGTCTTGTTTTTATTTCACACACACACACACATATTCAAGATATAGTTTCATACAGACTACTATATGTATAATGCGTGTAGGCTATGATGGATATAGGATCTTTACTCATTGTATGGGCTGTAATGGCTTGAGTTATAGTAATTAATGTATGATACATTCTATGTGAGCCTTAGTGGATTCTGGAAACTATATGGTCACTTTTGGATATGTGGACGTTGTGGTTTTGGTGCATGAGGTATATGTTATGGTGCTTTTCCTAGGTGTATATGACCTAGCCTTCCTGGAGAGAGGTGCTCAGGATGTGCAACATCGGGGAAAAGTGGAAAACCAGCAGGGAAGAGGTAGATGGGTACCCTATATATTTATTATTATATCATATTCTCTTGTATGTGATACTTTCTTGGAGTAGCCATGTTGACTCTAAGAACTTAGTATTCTTTTTTAAGTGATGAGTTAGTTTCACATGTAGTTCAATGTGCTTTAGCATGATTTCCCAACATTTTCATGAGAGTCTACAGGGAGGATCCTATTGAGTATAACGTAATAAACACCATATGTTATATAAACTATATTTTATGGTCACTTGGAGAAGGTTGGAGATCAATATGGTTACTATTATCTTGGGGTTTTGTAAGAGTTTTTTTGGCTTTGTCCTCACTGCAATTTTATTTTCATTTGGTACTTCTAGTTTTCCCTTTCATTTGTAGAAGTTCATGCATGACATTACATATGTGCACTTGGGTTTCATTTATCTTGTGGTCTTAGAAGGATCTGGTTGGTGTCTATCTTATCTCCGTCTTTCACAAGTGTTCTCTTATAGGGTAATTCCTCTCAAAAGTGTGTTTACTATACCCATGGTGCTAGTCACCAACCCGGTGCCTACTAGAGGTGAGAGTAGATTTTCATTATCTTTATTCTCCCATTTCTAGCTCAGGAGGGGTACAAATTGGGGGGAGGCAGTCATGAAAGTGTTTTAATAGAGTTTTGGTTGAGGGATAGGATGGAGTTTGGAGTTAGGTATAGTTAAGGACCCATGGGTTAGTAGGGAAATTGTGTAATGTATGTTTTGAAAGCACTGTAAAAATGGGAGACTAACTGAGACAATGGTATTTATCACCCCTATGATCTGATTCCAAACAGTTATTCTTATAGTGTAAAATAAACAATGTAAAACTAGTTTCATGGTAGAAAACTAATAAAGGATCAGGAATCATTATTCGTTGTGCCTATTTTCGAATCGGTAGACCTTCAGATAGGTTAACCTAAAATAAATAAATAAAAAGAAATAATTATTTTTGAAGTCATCAATACTCCAGGTTAAGAATCTCCAACTAATTTTTTTTGTAGGTATGGATTCAAGTGGCCATCCTCATTATGTTCATGTAGAAGATGTCAAGTAGGATTTGTTAGGAGATCACCGTTGAGTAGAGGATGATGGCGATGACACATAGAAAAGGTCACTAAAAGAATTTTAGCATCAGATTCTATAGATGTATGAGGGATCTATTTTAGATTCTGTAATAAAATATTGGATATATTAGGTTGAGATAGCCTTTAGTTCAATCTACTCTCAAAAGGAGAATTGACTATTATTAGTTGAGACGATACTGCATGGGGAATAGTGGAAATGGTGGTTCTAGTTCCTTAGGGATCACAAGGAGTTGGCAGTCTTGTGGGAGAGGTTCCGATACAATTTTACAGCTGAGATTCCTTCTTCGACCATGAAGGTGGAATATCTCCAGGAGCTAATAACCCTTCAGCAAGGAAGCTCTAGTGTGTAAGAGTTTAAATCTATTTCAATAACCTTATGCAATATACATCAAACCTGTTTCCTAATGATGAGTCTAAGGAGAAGCATTTTGAAGAGGATTATCTTCTAGATATCCACCATCAGGTCAAACCATTTATGTTGAAGACATATCTCAAGGCATTGAAAAAGGTAGAGGTCATTGAGAGGATGTTAGCCAGAACTAAATCATCATGAGAGGGGAGGCATCAGGATTCCTCACAAGACAGAGATATGGTATGGGATTACATTCTTTCATGGAGGAATAGATTCCATTCAGCTAGGGGTAGGTCCCAGCCCTCAATATTTCACTTCACTCGAGGAATTGGCTATCATGAATATGATAAGGGATCAGTCCCCTGTTTTTCTTACGGAGGCTGAGGTAATCAGGGGAATGAGTGTCTGGCCATTCTGAATAGACATCCTCAACCTAGTGTTCCACCCTAGGATCCTCCAATGAGGCAGTTCCTGCCAAGGCACAAGCAACAGATTTCACCATCATTGGATCAGTATAGAGAAGATGGGGTAGGTAGTGTATAACCCCAAGATGCTCCCCATCCTCAAAGAGAAGAGTGCAACTGTGTGTGTGTTAATCATCATAGAGCATTTCATGGTAAAATTCTTGCAATACTAAGGATAGTTCTAGGAAAACCTGACATCATTAAATGTACCTTTTTTTGTTTTTTACATCAGTGAATAAAATATTTTATTAATAAGTGACACACTCATTCATATCAGCATCCCTTTTCCAATCCTTGGGAAGTGATGTAGAGAGAAATCCAGTTCCATTGACATTGACTATGCTAGTTATAGGTTGAGCAAACATGTTTGAATTTTGTAGATAGTGTGAGCTAGTTCTAGGTACACCACTCTAACGAAGATTTCCTATGTTTAGGAATATAACTATATGATTTCATCCTTAACATGGAATGGTTGTATTTAGTTTTGGTTGTCATGAATTTTTTCCATAGTTAGGTGGTGTTCGTCGATTTGGATTGGAAGAAAACATTGTTTTTTAGAAATAGAGATCTTGAATGGGTCAGAGATGTGTTATTTACTTATCATCATTCATGGATGTTCTGATTCTGAGTTCATCAGAAGTCATGTAGTTGGCATTTCCTAGGGTTGTGGAAGCGTACCCTAATGTCTATCTAGATTAGGGTGAAGCATTACCCATTCATCGAGAGATTGAGTTTTGGATCATTCCACAACTAGGAATGTCTCTTATCTCAATGTCTCGGTATAGTATGGTGCCTTTTGAGTTGCGAGAGATGCATATACAGCTCGATAGTATATTGCAATTTGGTTTTGTTCATCCGAGTGTGTCACTGTGGGGTACACCAATTTTCTTCATGAAGAAGGATGATGTTAGTTTGCAGTTGAGTATCAATTACCATCTATTGAACCTATTGATAGTGTGAAAATGATATATACTTCCATAGATTAACGATTTATTTGATCAAAAGGAGGGTGGATGTTTGTTCTTGAAGATAAATTTGCAATCATGATATCATCATATGCATGTGATGGATGAGGATAGCATAATGACTACTTTTTGTTATCATAATGGGAATTACGAGTTCGTTTTAATGTTGTTATTTATTACTAATTCCCCAGCTATGTTCATGGGGTTGAGGAACACTTTTTTTGTGATTCCTTGGATAATATCATAGTAGGATTCATCAAAGAAATCTTAAGTACACTGCATCCGCAGAGGATCACTTAGAGCATCTGCATGATATTTTGGGAGTTCATCATTGTGAGATTGTTTTTGGGATGTCGTCAATGTGTATGTTTGGGGCATGGGAAGTCCATTTTTATGGGAATATTTTATCCCAACTAAAATTATATATGAATCCATATATGATATAAGAATTTATGTCTTCTGAAGTGCCCACGATATTGGTAGAAGTGAAACGTTTTCTTGGTAATTAATGATATTACAGGAGGTTCATAACTGATTTTTCTTAGGTTACGAATCTTTAGATATTGTTGACCAGAAAGAATCAGGAATTCATATGGACTAATATGTGTTAGGAATCTTATTATTACTTTAAGGAGAAGTCAACCTATGATGTAGTTCTTTTTCTGTTAGAATAAGGAGTTCAGTTTGAGGTTTTCTATGATTTTTCATGTCTGGGGTTCAGTTGTCATTTGATGTAGCCATGATTGTTTGTTTATTATGGGTCTTTGTAGTTGTGTCACCATGGAAGATACTATTAAACCAATGATAGCGAGATGGATGAAGTGGTTTTTGTCCAAAATTTTTGGTTACATTACCTCAATAGAGTACATTTTTGCTTCCTCATCGATCATAAGAGCTTGAGGTACATTTTCTCTCAGTGCGACTTTAACTCATGACAATTTCGGTGTATTTAATTATTACAATATTAGGACTTCAAAATTTCTTATACTCATGTAAAGGGGAACGTTGTAGCTGATTCACTGAGTAGGAAGTCATGTAGTGAAGCATTGTATGGATCATGAAATTCATGGAGAAGTTGGGGGAATTGGTTGTCTTTCTAAGGTTGCATCATCATCATCTATGGTGAATAAAGTCGAATAGTCCTTTTTGGGGGACCCTGAGGTGGAGGTCTAGGGAGATCAAGTTTTTTGTGGAAAGGCCGCTTATGGTTGTTCTAATGATTAACTACATCAGGTGTTGTTTCGGGGAACTATTTTATATTCTTTGGGTGAGGTGTCAGATGGTTCTCGGAGAGATCCATAGTTCTCCCTTAATGGTAGATCCTGGCATGAAAGAGATGTACCATTATTTGAGAGGATAATTTTTCCGACCCAGGTTGATGTGTGTAGTTGCAGAGTCTGTGTCTCATTTTTTAGTCATTCAAAAGTTGAAGGCCGAACACCACTTTCTGGGAGGTTTTCTCAAGCTGTTAGATTTTCCTTAGTAGAAGTTGGAGGACATCTCAATTGAATTTTTTACAGGTTTACATTCAGACAAGGTATTTTATTATGTTATATGAGTGGGTGGGGATAATTTGAGGAAATAATAACACATTATTGAGACCATACAGTCGAGATAAGTTGAGGTTTTATCATGAAAATATCTGGATGAAGTGGTGAGACTATATGGAGTCCCAAGGATAAGCATTTCCAATCGAGATCCTCATTTTTCCTACATGGTGTGGCAAGGTCTCTAGCATGATTTTGGGTCAGAAATATTACATATAACTAATTTTCATCTGTATATGGATGGTCAATTATATTGTGCCATCCAGACACTTGAAGACATGTTTCAATCTTGTGTCTTGGATTTTGGAGGTTCATGAATGAGGCACACTCCCTTGGTAGAGTTCTCTTACCATAGTATTATTCATTTCACATTCGGTATATCGGCATTTTAAGACTTTTCTCTCCATCCTTTCCATTCTCTATTATTACAGAACAGGGCCAAAAAGTATGAAATTTTGATCTGGAACTGGTACTAAATACAAAAAATGTGATTCAAGTGGTTCATGAGTGGATGAAAGCTACAAAAGATTATAAGATGTCTTATGAAAATCATAGAGGGATAACTATGATGTTTAACATTGGGGATAACATGTTTCTAAAAGTGACTACCCATCTTAGAAAATGAATGTTTGTTCAGGGGAGTAAGATTTCTCTCTAGTTTTTTGGGCCTTTCGAGATGTTGGATATTATTTGAGTTTTGGCATATCACGTTGCACTTCTTTTATAGATAAGCTAGATACATAGTGTTTTTTGGGGTCAAAACTCCATCGTTACCTTCATGACGACTCTCGCATCATCAATTGGTGTGAGATCGATGTTGATTATGATGTGACATATGTGGGGGACCATTAGAGATCCATGACCATAAATAGAAGGTGTTTTATTGGGGTTCTATCCAATTAGTTTATATCTTACAGTAAAACAGTGACATGGAGAAGAGTACCTGAGAATGAGAGTTATAAATATGTGCTCAGTATCATGAGCTATTTGATGTTTATCTTTTGTCTTGTAATTTTTCCATTAATGGTTGTAGATCCTTTCCATTTATGAAATGGCATTCTCTTGTTGCTTGTTATGGATTTCCCTCTTTTGAGGGAATCTCCCCTGAGAGAGTGTTTAGGATATGGTTGTGGTTATGGTGTGGTTTTGTGCTTGTTCCCCAGAGAGGTTTGAGAACATGTGGTGTTTAATAATTTGAGAAGTATCTCGTATGGTAGTTTTTTCGATCACCCCTTTATGTTTCCTCTCTAGTTTGGTTTTGGATCCTCTAGGACGAGAATGTTTTGAGAGGTATCTAATGTAAGGACGTTGATCAACAAGGATCAACCCTTGTGTGTCTATGAAGTTCAATATTCTTGAAGGATTCTTGGAAAATGTTTATATAATTTAGGTTAGTGTATTTTGGAATGGGGGGATAACAAGTCACGTGAATATATTTCACAATGTGAAATAAAGTCTCACGTGTTATTCGTGAATTCATTTTGACATGAAATTTTTTTTCATGGTGTGAATGAGATATTCATGGCGTGAAATAATTTATGGTTAGAAATATAAAATAAACCATTGAGGTGATTTATTTTTCAATGAAAAATGTCCCCGAGGAATTAAACTATGTGGGAGGGGATTACACGTCACGTAATTCCCCGACATGGTATGTTTTATGTGTTTTTTAGCCACTTGATTTTTGTAAAAATGTACGGCTAGATTGGATCTGCATCCAAACCAGGTGATCCTATATCCATCTATTCAGTTTTGGGGGTTCCTTCTTCAAGGAATGATCCCTAGGTCCACAAAATAGACCTAACTTCAATTCGAGAAACTCATCCATGCATGCCCCATGTCCAACTAAACTCCCTATAATGGGGACCATGTCCTTTTCCTGACCTAAAAGCTTGAAATCTACTCAAGTACACAATGGACACCTTATAAGGGTGTGAGTACAACTCAACATGACACCACCAATATTTTCTACAAAACATCTAGTATAAAATGATAGTGTATGCAACTAATTATGAATATCATGTATGTGAAAGAAAATATAGGGGCCGCTGGTTTTGAATCTCCAATTTTTCTATTAATATAAGTATTATTATTCCATGTTCATTATGTAAATCATCTCATCATCTGGTTCATCATCAACATGTAATCCATTGGCTAGATATTTACCTTATTCACCCAATATTCATGGAATTTTTCATTCTGCTTTAGAGAACCATTTATGTCCCTATCTCACTAGGGATGATCATCTTAGGTAATCGCCACCCTTACATTCCATCCTTAGTCCATGTATTTTGATTGAATACAATAATATGGTGCATCAAACATCAGCATGACTCCCCAACCCATGTATTCTGGCGTAGGTTCGATCATCAGTCCAACCCTACCTATGAGTGGACCATAAATCCTTTATCCCACCACCAATCAATGTGAACATTATTTTCCGTCCATTCCACACACAAACCATATCACTTAAAAACATAACCAATACATACAACAATCATAATGAATAACAATCATCATGGTCAATCATATGGTTCTACAACCCATTAACAGATTTACTTTATTTACATCCTTTAGCCCATTAATCCTAAATCCCATTCTGTATAACATTGTCAACATTGCATATCCACTGTTTCATAGGCACAAACAACATTTGGAATAACTAACTTAATTAACAAGACTATTACCTCAAAATAAAATAACCAATAACTCATTTATAATTACATTATGAATATCATCGTATTAAAAAGGCTCTACATGATTTCACAACAACCTAGAGCTTACACAGCTAATTCTAGGTTCGGAATGTATCTGGGCACCCCATGAGTGGCCTTAAGTTATTAAAATATTCCAAGATGCATCCCATGGGGACCATGAGGCTTTCCATTTATCATTTAGTAATCCTTTATACCAAATCTCATCAAAGGATCAAAATAAAAACAGTGGATAACCAAGAAATAAACCCAAGAATACACAAATCTCAAACGAAACAATGGTAAATAACTTATAGACTTCCTACCTTGAATCTATTGTCAAACAGACCCTCATTTGAATCATTCCATCTCGATTCTAAAAAACCACAAAGAGTAAACCATGATTTCACTTGAAAAAAATGTTTTATTGCTTTAGATTTATATGGGAGAACAATGCTTACACAAATCGAGAAGAGGAAGAAAGGAGGATATTTGAGTTACTCGGATAATTGATTCGCAACTGATGGCACTCCAAATGACATAAAGATGAGGTAGAATCATCCTTATAATCTCTAGGGAGTCTTTATTCATCATTAGTGTTTTAATGGGAAAGATTGGAGGAAATATTGAGTTGGTATTAAAAATCACGTAATGCTGTTTTTGTAAATTTCTCAACATTCCTTGGCGATACGGATTAACCGTACAGTTTTACAAACCATGTACAAAACTTGTGAGAGATATCATAAAAAAATTACTCCTTTGAACTATTTCATGATAATTACACACTATTATATTAACAGTGTAGTAACCATGTTCAAGCTTTTGTCCATGGTTTCATGGTTACCTAGGATGCTCCTTACAGTTTTCAAAAACCGTGCAAAAACTATAAAACATGCCCAAGAAACTCCTTTTTCCTCTTTTTTCATGGGTAAACCCTCAGAACAACCCCAATCATTGTCATGAACTTTTTGAAACACTTTTTTTCCAAAATAAAAGACATAAACTAAAACATAAACCTAGACATACCTTCAGAAAATTCTCAGATCTTATAACCTCCCTACCTTAGGATTACTCGCCCTCGAGCTGCTCTTCCCAAGAATCATTGGTTTTTTGAAGAAAATATATTAGGCTATTGGGAATGTATATCCGATTCTCCCTCCCATGTTCCTTATTGAACGTTTCCATGCTACTGGAGAATACAAACGAATGATACAACCTTACCAGGAAAATCATTCTCACTATGTCCCACAACACAAATCTAATGCTCCACAAAGGATGCTCAGGCTCAAGATCAACAACATCATGGTTTATCACAACGGATATATCATGTTGATACTTAGGAAGTTTTGAAACCTGAAAAACATCATGCATCCCACTATACCGTTGTTGAGTAACTAATCCGTAATTCACTGGTCTGATCCTCTCCCCAATCTCAAACAGCCCCACATATCTATGTACTGACATGCCCTATTTACAAATGTGATGGTGACCCAACCATGGTGACACCCTAAGAATAACACTATCCCCCACCATTAAATTGAGAGATCTATGATACTAATATTTATATGAATTCTTCTAACATTGATCTATAGCCATATGTTTTTGAATAAACTGAACCTTCTCTAACATGTCCTGCACGAGACTCGGTCCTAATAGATCAGATTACCTATCTAATAACCCACACAAAAGATATCTACATGGTCTCCCATAGAGTACCATAAAAGTATATATCTGAATCATATCATGGAATCAATTATTAACTGAAAACTCAATGATTGAGAAATGATTTTCCCACAAAACAGCGAAATCTAGAACAGAAGCTCCCAACATGTCCAAATATACCTAAAACATATGCTCAGACTGCCCATCTATCTATGAGTGATAAGCTATACTCAACAACACATTGGTACCACGATCCTTCTATAATCATTACTAGAAGCATGATGTGAAACATGGATCATGATCCAAAACTATGTTTCTAGTCACACCATGTATTCACACTATTTCTCAAACATAAAAATTAGCCAACTGGCTAACTGTATAAGTTTCCAAGATCGGTAAGAAATGAGTAACATTAGGTAGCCGGTCCAAAATCTCCCATATTGGTTCCTTCATCCAAGGAATACATGTAAGGCTCAATAAACATCCATAATTACATCATTCAACTTCCATCCCTGAGTGGGAAATTTCCATAACAAACCACATTGATGCTGATTCTCAGAATTTACCAGTTGGCATGTATGGAATCATTCCACAAAAACCTGCAACATCATTCTTTATTCCTAGATAGCAATACTACTAATGACGATCACAATACATTTTAGACAAGCTAGGACATACTGCCAACATTGTGGCATGAAATTCTTGCATCAATTCTCCTTGCACACCATCTGACACTACTACATGGACCTAAACATAAAAACATTATCAACACCAACAACCCAACAAGAAGGTGAATCCTAACCATTATGATATTCATTTTAGGAAAACACATTGGATAATCCAGAAAACTCTCCTTGTCTCGGCTCCAAATCAAATACTAAACTTCTATAGAGAACATGGTCATATATCTGATCCCCTACTACACCTCTAGGTCCATCTCAACAAACAAAGATGTCATTCTCTATTTAGAGTTGGATTCCCAAAGAACCTTGTAACACCCTAGATTTTATGAAAAATATTTGGTTTTTATGTATTATGTTATATGAAACACCAATGAAATATTTCACTACACACAAAACTGGCTTGGATTTCATTTCACTCAAAATCAACCTTCATTGATAGCTTGCATTGTACCCAATACTGAGTTTCACTAAACAATGATATGTAATTAAAATATTATTAAAACTAGCCGTTATGAATAGAAATACCCAAATTTTGAAATATTATAAATTTTATCACACAAAATTGACTTCATTGTTGGATTTGGAATATCAAAATTAGCCTAGGGTGAATTTTTGGTATTTTTCTAAAAATGTTCAATCTTTGATAAATAGTGAAAAACACTGAGTTATAATTTAAAACCGAATTTTTATATAAATTATTATTAATTTTATTTAAATTTATTTTAAGTAAAAATAGATACATAATACCTATATAAGTTCAATTTAATTCATTGGAGTCATTTTATAATAATATAGATATATAAAAATTTTATTGAACTTTTTGACCGTCTTTTACCCACCTTCTAGGAGCATTTGTAATTGTACATAAAACATAATTTTTCGACATCTGTGAGTTGAATTTTGAAAATCCGAGAGACACAGTTAATATTAAGGAGTAAAATTTGGTTCAATAAGATAAAAATAATTTTTGGTGATTAGTAACTTTTTACTTTTATTTACAGCAGTTAAAAGTAAATAGGGTAATCAAGGGTAAAAATCATATTATTATTATTACCATAACAAATGACCTAATTCTATTGGAGAATTTTAATTTGACCAAAAAAAACTTAGGGATAAAATATTAACCTTTAGGTCCACTTGGATTAGATTAGGACATTTATTATTATTTTATTTAAAGAATAGTTAAAAGAGTTAAAATCAAAGTTTAATAAATAAAACATTTTTAAGATAGGGTTATACATAAGATAAATTCGACTATAAATATTCATTATAAAGATAAAAAAGATTTCCTACATAATATATTTTATTTATAGTTTTTATACATTAAATAGGTTAATTTATTTATGACAAAATGATGATGCAGTAATTACCTTATTAATGAAATATTAACATAATTGATATTATAAATACCCAAATAAATGTAATTTGAGACTTTTATGAATTAATATAATTTTATAGGTTAATATAACATTTTATTATTGATTTAATTAACTTTTTTAGAACAAATCACGCTGTTATAAGTTTCACAAAAATCATTAAACAAATAGTGTCAAAATTGACATAAAATAGTTTTTAAAACATATATTATATTATTAATTGTTATTATATTCCTAAAAATATATTGTTCAGAAAAATGACTTAGATAAGGTTATATATATTAATAATTAACCACTTGGGTTTCGTTTGGCTTGTTATAGTATGTTTATTTACCATATAGTGTAAGAAAACAAGAAGACATGGTTAAAGTTATATTAGAGTTAAATCTAAATGATAAGGTTAAAATAGTAACCTATACTTGTGTAAAACCTATTTGTTGAAAGTATTTAGACCCATCCCACCTTTAGCTTGAATATAAATTAATTTAGAGCTATTATAAACCGAATATGACTTTATTATAAAATAATATTTTAAGTTTTTCCTAAGGTGCCCCTCCCATCCCTTAAAAAGGGCACCTCCTCTCTCTTCTCGTTACATAACATTGAGCCTTCGAGCTTATCCAAACCCTGAATATTTCCCTTATAAACTTCCCTAGAAACATTTAAGAGGTCCTTTTCTTCTTCAAAGACCAATTTTAGTGCCATAATAAGAGGTTTTAAAGAGGCGTGTCGAAGAAGAGGTAATATCCATTATCGATTCTTTCAAATTTTTTTCTTCTTTAGAAGTTTCATTATGAAGTAATGAAATAAGTATCACTCATATAATGATATGGTATTATAAATATGAAACAAACATATTTCACCTTCTATCCATCCTATGAAAAATGAAATCACCGTGCGTGCGTACGTACGAAATACCGTCTCCACGCCGTGGTGTAATTTGTTTTCCACCACCACCTTACTTGGATGAGTATAATGGTGTAAAAAATAACTATATATGATTATTTTAAAGTGATACTGATTCTTATAAAGTATACATACACATCAATACAATTCCATGATCATGGGAATGATATCATCGCTCATGCGTACGTATGACCTACTGTCTCCACGATGTGATGTGACTCGTTCTACATGATCTTAATTGAATAAGGATTATATAAATAATTTTAATGAATAAATATGTCATATATTAAACTAATAACATTCTGGAAATGAGGTATCTATAACCTAAAAATAATAATATAAATTTATTCGAAAAAACATGCATAAGAACATAAAGAAATGAATATCCGAATAACAAGTAGAAATCAAATATTACTAATAAGAAGATAAGAATATGACCATATATGATATCATAAAAATGAATATGATTCTATAATATGTCAATGAAATTATTTAAATAATTATACAGGAGTTTTAGATATGTACGAAGCAAATTAGAACTAAGGTAAGGGAAAATCTCACAATCTCATTTTTATCTGAGATTGTTTATACTTCTGAATTTACTGGGGAATATTTATCATCCACATCGGTGTTTCCTCAATATGTAATATTATCTCTATCATCCTAAAATTGTTTAAATTCAATTTTACCCTTTGGTGAGTTTTTAGTAAAACATATGAATGGAATCATTTGTTGTTTTTAGTACGAGGTACTTTTTGACTTTTCTAGCCAAAGTATGAGAAGAATGTTTTTTATCTTATATGACATCAATAGATTTTTATGATTTTATAGTACATTATATAGATGAAGCTTACTTTACATGTTTCCATGTTAATTTTTAATCAAATTCTTTTAGTTTAAAATTGTACGCCATGTTAAGAAAGGAAAAATGTTTTTGAAGTATAAAGGATATTTACCTCAAGAATGGAGTTCAAGTCTTTTATCAAAATAATTTTGCATCTAAGATAATATAGGGTTCTATTTATATCCCTATTTTTACATTTATTTGAGTATGTTATGATGTACTTAATTGTATGATATCATTTTATCTTATATGGATTATGTTATGATGGTATGATGTTGAAGAATCCCATTTTTATTACATGGGTAATGCTCTGATTTTTGATTTTGTGGAACACATAAGAATGGTTTCATTATGAGATGGATGGTACCTATATCTACCGCAAATGCATTGGGTAATGATTTATATCTCATGAGATAGACATGGCTGGAATAGAAAGTTAATCCGGTTTAGTGATATAGGACTGGAATGAAGAGTGAACTCAGTTCAGTAATGGACTTTGGTCACGATGATAGTCTTGGAAATGAGCCTTGACTAATATGAAATGATTTTCTATGATTATGTGTGTATGCCAAAAAGTTTCATGTTTTATGTTATGATTATTGGGATTACATTTCACTACAATAATTAATGCCATGTTATGATATTATGATAATTTTTGGAGGTTAAGATTTTTAAAATGTTATCTTCTTATGAATATGATACCATTGATATTTATTTTGTTTACCGTTACTGAGAATTTTAGCTCACCATTTTGTTTGTTTTCTTTTCCCCAGGTCAGGATGAAGGGTATTAAGTAGGATATTCCAAATTGGACTCTATATATGATGAAATAAACGGGAGACAATGTTGATGATTTTTGAACCAGTTGTTTATGTTTCCCAGTTTCTAAAGACACTATACCTATACGATCCTATCATGGTTTTGTTATATATTGTAATAAGTATGCTTAAATTCTTATTTAATAACCATTTATTTATTGTATGGGTCATTATAGTTGGTATTAGAGGCAAAGGAGGTAGGAATGAATCCAATCTATGGGAACTCTCACATGTGAGCATTGGACGAAGCATGGCTCTCCGCCCAAGGACTTCATGAGGAAATGGCTGCCACTATGGATGGTGGTGTGTCCCTCCCAGGGGTAATAGCCGCCCCTGGAGTGCCCTGATAGGTATCAATTATATTCCACTAGAAGTAATTATAGACCGTTATAGTTGGTATCAGAGGAAAGGTATCGTCAAACTTTGAAAACTAGTATGTGAAAGCCTTATTAAGAGCTCTAAAGATATGTCTAAACATAGAAAAAAATATTAGAATTTTAGAAATGTCCATGAACAACCTATGATAATACCTAAAATGTGAAATTTTATTACTGATTATGTTGTTTTTCTATTATAATTATTGTTTCTCACACTATTTTTCTTCAATGGATGGAACCCAAAGGAACTGTGTCATTGCAGAATGTGATGGGCAATGCAATGATTGTCCCCCTAAGCAACCAAACATTATGGGATCAAGAATATAAAATCTTGTATCCATGCTCACACAACTTTCTCAGGATATGAATCATGCAGGACATCCAAATTAGTAAAGGAAGAAGCAATATTCTATTGAATCCTTCATGAGGCAGCATCCACCCTCATTCTGTGGGTCTACAGATCCATTAGTGACTGAATAGTGGATCCTTACCACAGAAAAGGTATTTTTAGTTCTTTAATACATGATAAATTCATCTTAGCCGTATATCATTTGGAAGGTGAAGTTGATCAGTGGTGGAATCTTGTTATGAATACGAGGCAAAGGGATGAAATTGAGTCCATGGAATGAGATGAGTTCAAGAACTTATTTTTCAATAAGTACATACCTCATATTCTTCGAACAATGATGGATAAGGAGTTTCTTGAACTGATGAAAAAGGATGATGAATCTGTTGGTACCTACAAAGAAAATTTTACAAGAATTTCAAGGTATGCTTCCAGAATTCTTATCCAACCTGAGAGTAAAATCGATCGATTCTTTAGTGTCTTAAAACCAAGTATTCAAAGGTTGTTAGCCATACAAGACTTCAATAGCTATGAGAACATTTTTCTATGTCCTCTCAATGTTGAGATGGATATTGGAGTAACCCATCAATCATATTGGTTTGATAAGAAGAGGAAAATGTAATTCAAAAGAAAAATCTAAAGACCACACTGAAAAGAAGATTAGTTTTCCCTTATGCTCAATGTGTGGAAAGAAACATGGAGGGAATTGTCTTAAAGGGACAAGTAAATGTTTTAAGTGTGGGAAAGAAGGTCATTAGGCAATTGAATATTGAAATAATGGGAATAAGATGTCTAATGATGCAAACAAAGAAAGGGATACATAGAATGCATCTCTTACACTTCAATATTTCAAGTGCAAGGAATTGGGGAATTATGCCAATCAGTGCCCTAATCTAAGGGTTGTTGATGATGATCGATGTCAACAAACTCTTAATTCCAAAGACAAAGGAATGTCACATGAAATATCTATCGGCGATGTGGAGTATGATAACGAAGTGGTGAAAGGTACACTTACCATCCACTCTAAAGTAGAAATAGTTTTATTTGATCCTGGATCCACCCACTATTTTATTTCTGAAGAATTTCATATGGGTATCTCTAAATTACCTCAACAGTTAGATATTGAGTTAGCTGTGACAACCCCTAATGGAACAACAATCGCATCAAAAGTTTACAATTCTTCTCCAATTGAAGTTTGTTGGAAAGTGATTCCTTCAAATCTTGTGATCCTTCGTATAGTGGAATTTAATGTGATTCTTGGCATGGATTGGATTTCCTTATATAGAGCTCATATCAATTGCCAAATAAGGGAAGTCACATTTTATATTCCAGATAAATCTATGATCATCTATCGATGCAAGGATGAACATATCCTTCCAGTGGAAATTCCTACCATCTTATGGGTCTTGATTCCACTAAATTAAGGCTATTTATCTCAAATGGTTGGAGAGAAACTCACAATTAAGAATATTCCCATGTTAAGGGAGTATTATGATGTCTTTTTGGAGGAATTGTCTGCTCTTCCACCAAATCATGACGTTGAGTTTTCAATATAACTCATACCGAGTGCTACATATTTTAAGACACATTATAGAATGGACCTAATTGAGTTGTAGGAATTGAAGAAGAAACTCCAAGAGAATCTTGATAAGGGATTCATATTCCTTAGTGCATCACATTTGGAAGCACCTATTATGTTTGTTAAGAAGAAAGATGGATCAATGAGACTCTGCATTGATTATCGAGAACTTAACAGGATCACTATCAAAAAAATTATCATCTCCCATGCATTGGTGACTTATTTGACCAACTACATAGATCTAATTACTTTTCGAAGATTGATCTTCATTCATGGTATCATCAATTAAGGATCAAAACAAAGGATATTCCAAAGACATCTTTCCGTACAAGGTATGGACACTAAATTTATAGTGATTCCATTAGGTTTTACTAATTCCCCTGCTATCTTCATGGATCTAATGAATAGAGTCTTTGGAGACTATCTTGATCAGTTTATGGTTGTCTTTATAGATGATATTCTTGTTTATTCAAAGAGAATGTAAGAATATGAAGATCACTTGAGAATTATATTGAAGACAATGATAAAGGTGAATCTTTATTCTAAATTTAACAAGTGTGAATTTTGGATTAAAAAAGTTGCATTTTTGTGTCACATAATATCAAAAGAGGGGATATCTTTGGATCCAGCAAAAATAGAGGCTATTGAAAGATGGTCGAGACAACAATAGTAACTGAGATCTGAAGTTTTCTTGGTTTAGATAGGTACTATCAGTGTTTTGTTGAAGATTTTTCAAGTTTATCTAACCCACTCACCAAATTGACACCTATAGGATTTAAGTTTGTTTGGACAGAGGAATGTGAAGAGAATTTCAAGGAGTTAAGAAGAAGATTATCCAGTACACGTGTACTCACACTACCTTGTAGTGGAGAAAGCTTTGTGATATACAGTGATGCATCCAAAAAAGGGGATAGGGTTTGTTCTCATGAAAAATGATATGGTGATATCTTATCCCTCACGACAGTTGAAAATCCATTAGAAAAATTACCCAAGTCGTGATTTGGAGTTATCTGTGGTAATATTTGCATTAGATATTTAGAGGTATTATCTTTATGGTGAAAGGTGTGATATATATACTGATCATACAAGTTTAAAGTATATTTTCACACAAAAGGAGTTGAATATGTGCCGATGAAGATGGTTGGAGTTGATTAAGGACTACGACTGCTCAATTCATTATCACCCTGGGAAAGAAAACAAGGTGGAAGATGCATTAAGTCTAAGAGACCATGCTAGCTTATCCATGATAAGGATCACAAAAGATCCAATATTTAAGGATTTACAAAGGATGGATCTTGGAATTATAATGGAAGGGGGAAAATATTATCTTTCTGAAATGAATGTTCAACCATCTATACATGTAAAGATTAAAGAGGAATAGAAAGAAGATGTAGAGTAACAAAAGAATGTGAGAAATGATCCTGAATTAAACCTTGATTATGATGGGATAATAAGGTTCCGGAATCGGGTTTGTGTTCCTCCAATCCTAGATTTAAAGAAGGAGGTGCTGGATGAGGAACATAATTCTTCTTTCTCTATTCATCCTAGAAGAACTAAGATGTATAGGGACATGAAAGAGTACATTTGGTGGGATGGCATGAAAAGATATGTTGCAAAATATGTCTCTTGATTCTTGGTTTCTCATAAAGTTAAAGTTGAGAGATAGAAGTCTAAGGGGATGTTACAACCATTACCCATACCCAAATAGAAATGGGAAAACATCACTATGGACGTTGTCACTGGACTTCCTAAAAATAAAAGGCAATAATTCTATCTGGTTCATAGTTGATAGTCTTATGAAGTTGGAACACTTATTTGATATTAAAGAGGATTTCTCTCTTGATCAGATTAACAGGATATATAAAACGGAAGTGGTAAGATAGCATGGAGTACCACTTTACATTATATCTGATCGGGATCTATGTTTTACCTAGATGTTTTGGCGATGTCTTCAGCATACTCTTGATACATAGATTAGTTTCATCACTGCTTATCATCCTCAGAAAGATGGTCAGTCTAAGAGGACAATTCAAAATTTTGAAGACATGTTAAGATATTTCTCTATAGATTTCAAAGGTGGTTCAGATCAACACCTACCATTGGTGGAATATTCCAATAATAATAGCTTTCACTCTAGTATTCAAATGGATCCTTAGGAATCTCTCTATGGAAATAAATATAGGACTCCAACTTGCTGGGATGAAGTTGGGGAAAGAATTCTATTAGGACCTGATCTTGTTGATGAGATGGAAAAAAGGTCAGATCTATTCAACAACACATAAGAGCAGATCAGAGTTGACAAAAAAGTTATGTTGACAACCGAAGAAAAGACCTAGAGTTTGAGGTTGGTGATAAGGTGTTCTTATGAATATCTCCTTGTAAGAGTGTAATGACATTTGGAATGAATAGAATGTTGAGCCCTATGTATATTTTTCCTTTTGAAATATTGGATCATCTTGGGAAGGTAGCATACCGATTGGAGCTTCCACCGAATATCTATCAAGTTCATGATGTGTTCTATGTATCTCTCCTAAGAATGTACATACCTGATCCATCACATGTACTAATCTCAGAAGTTGTACCACTGGTGAAAGATCTTTCTTATGAAGAAAAACCAATAGAGATTATGGATCATAGAGAAAAATCCCTATGGAACAATACCACTTGCTTGGTGACAGTTTAATGGAGGAACCACCAATTAGAATATTCTAAATGGGAACTTGAGGATATGATGAGGGAGAGGTATCATCATCTGTTTGTTAAAAAGTCATGAATTTCAAGGGCGAAATTTATTTTAATGGTGGTAGAATGTAACACCTGAGATTTTATGAGAAATATTTTGTTTTTATGTATTATGTTATACACAACACCAAATGAATAGTTCACTACAAACCACACTTTCTTTGCTTGCATTTCACACAAGAGCAACCTTCCTCGATATTTTTCATTGTACGCAATACCGAGTTTCACTAAACAATAATATTTTATTAAAATATTATTAAAAATTGCTATTATGAATAGTAATACCCACTATTTGAAATTAAATTAATTTTATGTTTCAAAATGGACTTTATTTTTGGATTCGGAATATCGAAATTAGCCTATGGTGAATTTTTGGTATTTTTCCGAAAACATTCAATTTTTTATGAATAGTCAAAAACACTAAGTTATAGTTTATAACTGAATTTTTATTTAAATAATTATTTATTTTTTTTAATTTATTTTAAGTCAAAATAGATTCATAATACCTATATATGTTCAATTTAATTTATTAGAGTAATTTTATAATAATATAGATATATAAATATATTATTGAAGTTTTTGACCGTCTTTTACCCACCTCCTAAGAGCATTTGAAATTGTACATAAAACATAATTTTACCACTTCTGTGAGTTGAATTTCTAAAATTTGAGAGATGTGGTTAATATCAAGTAGTAAAATGTGGTTCAATAAGATAAAAATAATTTTTGGTGAATAGTAACTTTTTACGTTTATTTACCACGTTTAAAGTAAATAGGGAAATTAAGGATAAAAATGATATTATTATTAATACATTAACACATGTCCTAATTCTATTGGATATGTGTAATTCGACTACAAACGACCTTAGGGATAAAATATTACTGCTCTGGTCCACTTGGATAAGATTAGGACAGTTGTTATTATTTTATTTTAAGAATAGTTAAAAGATTTAAAATCAAAGTTTAATAACTAAAAAAAATTTAGTATAGGGTTATACATAAGATAAATTTGACTATAAATATTAATTATAGTGATAAAAAAATATCCTACATAATGGTATTTTATTTATTATTTTTAGACATTAAATAAGTTAATTTATTTATGACACAATGATGATGTAGTAATTACCTTATTAATGAAATATTAACATAATTGATATTATAAATACCCATATAAATGTCATTTGAGACTTTTTATGAATTAAACTAAATTTATAGGTTAATATTACATGTTATTATTGATTTAATTAACTTTTTTCGAACTAATCATGTTGTTATGATCTTCACAAAAATAAATTACCAAATAGTGCGAAAATTGACATAAAATAGTCTTTTTAAAAATATATTATATTATTAATTTTTATTATATTCCTAAAAATCTAATGTTCAGCCAAATGACTTATATAATGTAATATATATTAATAATGAACCACTTGGGGTTTGTTTTTCTTGCTATTGTAAGTTTATTAACCATATAGTGTAAGAAAACAAGAAGACTCAGTAAAAGTTAAATTAGAGTTAAATCTAAATGATAAGGATAAAATAGTAACCTAAACATGTCTAAAACCTATTTATTGAGAGGATTTAGACCCATCTCGAAATAAATCAAATTGGAGCTATTATAAACCGAATATGACTTTATTATAAAATAATATTTTTTGTTTTTCTTAAGGTTCCCCTCTCCTCCTTTTTAAAAGGGTACCTCTTCCCTCTCTTCTTTACACAACTTTGAGCCTTCATGCTCGGCCAAACCCTGACCATTTCCCTTATAAACTTCACTAGAAACATACTAGAGGTCCTTGTCTTCTTCAAAGAACAATTTCATTTCCCTATGAGAAGGTCTCAATGTGCCGTGTCGAAGAAGAGGTAATATCCATTACCCATTCTTTCAAATTTATTTCTTCTTCTACATCCTCTTATTTAGTTGTTTTACTATGAAGTAATAACATCAGTATCACTCATATACTGATATGTTATTATAAATATGAAACAACCCTATTTCACCTTCTATCCATCCTATGGAAAATGAAATCTCCGTGCATGCGTACGTTCGGAATACCGTCTCCACGCCGTGGTGTAATCTGTTTTCCACCACCACCGTACATGGATGGGTATAATGGTGTAACGAATAACTGTATATGATTATTGTAAAGTGATATTGATTCTGAAATAGTATACATACACATCAATACAATTCCATGATCATGGGAACGATATCATCGCTCGCCCGTACGTACGGCCTACCGTCTCCACGATGTGATACGACTCATTCTACAAGATCTTCATTGAATAATGATTATATAAATGAATTTAATGAATAAATATAATATATATTACACTAATACAATTCTGTAAATGAGGTATCTATAACCTAAAAAGAAAAATATGAATTTATTCGACAAAACATGCATAAGAACATAAAGCAATGAACAACCGAATAACAAGTAGCAATCAAATTTTACTAATAAAAAGATACGAATATGACCATATATGATATCATAAGAATGAATATGATTATGTAATAAGTCAATGAAATTATATAAATAATTATACAGGAGGTTTGGATATGTATGAAGCATATCAGACTTAAGGTAAAGGAAAATATCACAATCTCATTTTTATCTGAGATTTTTTATACTTCAGAATTTACATGGGAATATTTATCATCCACATCCATGTTTCCTCAAAATGTAATATTATTTCTATCCTCCTACAATGGTTTAAATCCAATTTTACCTATTGGTGAGTTTTTATTAATAGATATGAAAGGAATCTTTTGTCGTTTTTAGTACGAGGTACTTTTGGAATTATCTGGCCAAAGTACGAGAAGAAGGTTTTTTAACTTATAAAACATAAATGGATTTTAATGATTTAATAAGACATTATTTCCATGAATCTTCCTTTACAAGTTTTCAAGATAATTTTTAATCAACTTCTTTTACATTAAAAATTGTACGACATCTGATGAAAGGAAAAATGTCTTCGAAGTAGAAAGGATATTTTCCTCAAGAATGGAATTTAAGTGTTTTATATAAATTATTTTCCATCTATGATAATATAGGGTTCTATTTATATCACTGTTTTTACATTGATTTGATTATGTTATGATAGAATTAATTTTATGATGTCCTTTATCATATATGGATTATGTTACGATGGCATGATGATTAAGAATCCCATTTTTATTACATGGGTTATGCTATGATTTATGATTTTGTGGCACACATAAGAATGGTTTCATTATGAGATGGGTGGGACCTATATCTTCCTCTAATGCATTGGGTAATGATTTATTTCTCATGAGATAGACATGTCTGGAATGACAAGTTAATTCAGTTCAGTGATACATGACTGGAAGGAGGAGTGAACTTGGTTCAGTAATGGACTTTGTCTGCTATAATGGTTTTGGAAATGTGCCTTGACTAATGTGAAATTATTTTCATTGATTATGTGTGTATTACACAATGTTTCATGTTTTAAGTTATGATTATTGGGAATACATTTCACTACTATGATTTATCCCATGTTATGATATTATGATCTCTTTTGCTGGTTATGATTTTCAAAATGTGATGTTCTTATGAATATGATATGATTGATATTTATTATGGTTATCCTTATTCAGAATTTGAGCTCACCCTTTTGTATATTTTCATTTCCCTAGGTCAGGAAGAAGGGTATTAAGTAAGATCTTTCAAAAGAGACTCTAGATATGATGAAATAAATGGGAGACAATGTAGATTATTTTTGAACTAGTTGTTTATGTTTCCCAGTTTCTAAAGACACTATAACTATACGGTCCTATCATGTTTTTGTTATATGTTGTAATAAGTATGCTTCAATTCTAAAGTAATAACCATGTATGTAAAGTATGGGTCATTATAAACCTGATTTTGATTCTTCCAGATCGATCATCCAAAACACTAATTCCTTCCCCCAGCGTGTAAACCAACTCCAAATCGAATCTTTTTAGGTTCTCAACTGACCATCATGGTCTAATATTTAAATCCTTATGATAAATGATGTAATTAAGACTTATAATCAGTAAACACCATGAACCACTCTCCCAACAAGTAATGCCTCCAAAACATCAAGGCATAAAACACAACAACAATCTCAATACCAAGAGTAGGGTAATTTCATTCATGAGGTCTTAAATTCAATGAACCATAATCCAAAACCTGATGATCATTCATTAACACTAACCCATGTCCTAAATTAAATGCATCAGTGAACATAGTGCACTTCTTACTATGTTCAGGTAAGATCAGAATTGGTGCGGTAGTCAACCACTTCTTTAATTCTTTAAAACTAGTTTTTCATTTCTCTGACCACTCAAACAAAACATCCTTCTTGGCTAATATTGAGAGTGGTTCCCCCAAATTAGATAAATCACTATTTAACCTCTTGTATTATCCAACAAAACCCAAAAAATAATGGATATCTAAAAAATTATTAGGATTTCCCAAGACACCATAGCCTACACCTTCTCTAAATCCAGTGAAACACTTGAATCAGAAATGATACACTGAATGAAATTCATTTTATTAATCTAGAACTAACATTTTGATAGCTTGGCATAAATAATATTATCTTTTAGTAAACTCAAGATTCTGTCAATATGTTTGGAGTATTATTCAAGAGTTCCTGAGTACACCATGATGTCATCAAAAAAGACAAACATGAACTGGTCTAAATATGTATGATATGTCAGATTCATTAATTCATAAACACTACCAGTGCATTAGTCAACCTGAACGACATCACTATAGATACAAACAACATGTACATTCTCTATAGATTTTTCCATGGTATGTAGGAAGGTCTCACCCCCAACTGATGGTATCCTGCTCTCAAATAGATCTTAGAGAACACTAAGGCACCCTTCAATTGGTCAAAAATGACATCAATCATTGGAAGAGGGTATTAGTTCTTTATAATTGTTTTATTTAACTTCATATTATCAACACATAGACTCAACGATCAGTCTTCATTCTTGGAAAATAACATGAGATATCCCCAAGGCGATGTACTAGTATTGATAATCCTTTTATGATCTAACCCCCATAATGAAACTTAAGTTACATATGTTTTGCTGGAACCCTTTGATATGGTGGAATACAAACTAGATCGGCCCCAGGAAGCAACTCGATTTTAAACTACACATCCATTTTAGGTAGTTTTCCCAATAAATCATAATCAAATAATTTTTAAACTGATCCACCACATGATTAAAGACATGTTTCTTCTCTTTTACATCATCAAGAATAAGGAATTTCACATGATCTGTGAGTTCCCCCAACCACGGAGAAAATAGCCCTACATAGCCTTCTGTAAGATCCCACTCACTAAAAAAGACATATGTGTCTCCATCGGGGGTCAGGAACCTTACATGATGTCGATAACAATTGATATGGTATTGATAACCCACTAACCAATCCATACCAAAGATTAAGTCAAATCCTAAAATCTCCAGAAAAAACAAAATTCCATAGGAAATTATATCTAACTACCTCTAAACAACAACTCTTGCACTAATTGATGTTATCAAATCACACACAAAACCAAGTATCAATCTATATAACTCTACACACTCATTCCACAGTTTGGCCCAACCCTACTATGAACTGTGAAAAAAATAATAACCATTAGATCTTATGTCAAACAAAGCATTAGCGAGTGTGGATGATACAATAATTTTACCTTGAATGGTTGATGGTCCAGATTCACCTCCTATAGGTGTAAACTAAATTTCTTGATGTTGGCATACCCCTCTAACCAAGAACCCAGCCTGAGTACCCATCACTATACTAGCCTACCGGTGAATATAGTCTCACCCTAAAGTTCTATGATCACTACCCCTAAAGGTATGACAAGTGGAGCTCCAAATACACACTAGATATGAGGTAATCGACACCTGTCTTACACAATGCACTAGTATCTATCCTCCAAAACATTTTTAATGCCACGTGTTCCTAGAAAACTTCTACACATGGACCATTTTTTCACATTCTATGCACTCAAAAATTTGTTAGGATCACATACTTAGAACATGCCTTGACCATCCACACTGATAACTGAAAACTTTATTACAAGTTTGAGAGACTGGTTCCTTATTTTAGTTGTGCGGTCCTCCATTGACTTGGTGAAAGTTTTCGATGTGGTGCTTACTACTATCTGAATTCACACCATTGGCTTTCACCACTGGTTCACCCCAATTGAACTTCATGTTTTCTTCTGGGGGACTCTTTAAGGTTTCATTATGAGATGAGGACTTGATCCACTACTTCAATGATACTCTTTAACAGAATGATATTTACTTGGGATCAAATATCATGAGGATGCTCATCCTAAAATCTTCTTCCCATTACTTCCTCATCCCATACTATGGATGGAACATAACATGGATTGTCTATGAACAAAACTATATTCTCTATTACCGACAACATCCATGGATAAAAACTTGTAAAATCTATATCCTTTCAGGACTTAAGGGTTCTAGGTAGTAACGCCCAAGAAAAATTTCCTAAAATATTTTCCACACAGTTACCTCTATTTGTTCATTCTGAACTAAGATATCCCACCATCTATTTGGATAACCACAAAATATATAGTCCACTAAATTTACTCACATCTCAGAAGGAGTCTCCAGATAATTTGGAATCTTCTTGAATGACTATATGTGGAACCCTTCTACTTCTAGACAACACTCTCTGGTAGCGGTTGGAGGGTGATGTAGATGATTAACCCAAGTCCGGACGAACATACTCGGTGTGACCCCCTGGGGTATTACATAATCATTTTCAAAAAACTAGAAATGTTTTCATATAAATTATTTTCCCAACCATCTTGAACCACTGGGTATTCTATCTCCACTACTGGGGTATCATTCTTGGAAAAATCGTCTTGTCACACAACCATCACACGCCTTCATGGTTTCATTTCTCTACCATGCTAAAAAAAATTATAGAACACAATCATGAAAAATTAAAAATGTATATGGGAAGGTTCATAAATGGCCATAAACAAACCATTTCACATACACCACCCAAATAGGTCAAATCATTCCCGACACACTACCCTCAACCATCCCTACAAAAGCCATGGCTATCACGGGGTAACTAACTCACATGGTTACAAGAACAATCTTTTACACCTTTTATAAATGATTTCAATATCCCAATTTATTCTAATAAAATTTCATTCTCCATACCACCCTTTATCTAGAATATTTATTTAATTAGTGTTTAAAATTATTCTCCACTTTTTGACCCATTTTTTATTTTTTTGTAAAACATAATTTTCCACACTTTCAAGAATTGAAAATGCATTATACCCTTTATGTCCCACACCAACATATCTATTGTGTGGGCCTACTATGGTACATATCACTGTTGGTCAGAGTGGATACTCAAGAGGGGGGTGAATTGAGTTCCAATTAAAATTTTTGTTAAAAAAAATTTCTATCAAAATCCCCAAATTTAAAAATTATTTAAACTATAGTGAATTTGTAAAACTATAAGGGTTTGATTAGGTTCTAGAAAGATTTATTAAGTCTCAGTTAATTAAATCAAAAGATTAAATTAGATTTTGAAACTGATCTACTTTTTTAAAATAGTTACAAACAATTACCAGATTAACTATCAAAGCATCTTTAAAACAATTTTATATTTCAAAATAATTAGCAGCAGAATATTCAGTATAAGATAAAAAAAATAAGTAAGAACTTCAGTTTTAAACAAGAGGTTCAGTCTCAAGCCGAGAATTAGTCATATATAACAATTTATATAAATTTGTTCCACACCCTAGACCGGGGTAAACAATAGTACAGATATTGTCCGGGTACAAAGACCTCTACCACAGTTCTTCATAGGAAAACAAAACAACAACACACAGGCTTTCCAGGTCCTTCTTGACCTCTACCACAATTCATGGTGGGAGACAAAAGAGTTATAGAAGTTTTCTATGGGGATTTAGAAATCCTCTAGTTTAGCACCAGAGACAGTGTTTGTATAAAATATAAAGAGTATGCACACTACTCAAAATGTAAATAGAAGAATCACTGAGATAGTAGATATGAGATTTAGAATGCTCTAGTGATGTGAAGTGCAGCTCTGGGCTTCTTTAATTGATCATAAATGCTTATGAATCCTTACCTGGTTTTTGTATGAAAAACATAGGGTCATTTTATTGCATTTTTATTTTGATCAGCTTGAGTGTATAAAGAGGTCATTGTAGTTTTCCACTTCTTGACTAAAGTGAATCTTGTGTTGTCTTCTAAAATTAATGTCTTTGTGTATGTCCAGTGTTCTTCCAGTATGGATGTATCATTTCTTTTCTGTCTGTATGCACCAATTTTCAGCACTCTTTATCCCTTATGTCACCCTTTTTTTGCACAGCTTTTGTCCTTCCTTTTATAGATTCCAACTCCGGCAATGGGAATGATTAACTTTTTGTAGGTAGGAGTTATAGTTCCCTAACATGCCAACAAATATCATTAAATAAGATTAATTGTATTAAAATCAACAAATATGACTGTTGCTTAATAAATAAATAGAAATAGAGTTAAGTAGCATTGACTGGTTAACAGTCATCTTATTAGTATCTTTCTGTTAGTAGACTTGTAATGGTGGACTTTTTATAGCAGTGGGCTTCCTATCAATAGCTCTTAGTTCTTGTATCGGTTGCTCCTTGTATCGGTAACTATCTGCTGGTAGCTCTTCTTGTCTATATGTAACTCGCTTGAACTAGTAGCTGCTCATATTTGTGACTCTGTCTGTATCTGTGAACTCTGTAACAGTATCCGTTCGTCTGTCTGGTTATATCGGTAGGTCTTTATATCAACAAATCTTCATTGGTCTTCATAGAGGTAGACTTCTTTGTAGTGAGCTTCTTTATATTGGTGAACTTCATCGTGGTAGACTTTCATATACTGGTATAATTACTCTAACAGTAGGTCTAGTGTAAAGGTATCTCGTATCGGTAGACTGTGTATACCGGTAGCTCTGTTTTGTACCAGTGATTGAGTGCATACTGGTGGACTTATGCATACCAGTAGACTTATTCTATCGGTATCTTTGCTTCAATCGGTAAGAGATATGCATATCAGTGACCTTAACTGTAGCTGTATATCTATTTTTTTTATATGAGTAGCTATGATCATATCGGTGAACTTATACATATTAGTGGACATAACACTTGTATGTTCAATGAAACACATATGCAGATTGAGTTAGAATTATTTAAAAGTTCATATAAACAAAGCTAAACATAGATTAGCACATTTCAAATATTGTTATGATATTATTATCAACATGATAATAGAATTTCATAGATTGAAAGAATTAATATATAGATATTATTTGGGATTTTCAAAGTATGTGAAAGAATTATTGGGATTATCAAAACAGGTGAAAGCATAATTAGGATTATCAAAACAGGTGAGGTCAACAATCTACCCATTTTTTTATAATCACAAGTTATGATATTATAATCCCAATATAATCAGTAATGCATCAGAGCATATTGCATTAAATCAAATTGTATCAGAGGAAATATTATATTATAAAACACATGTACTGAAGGTAAAATATAAAACAAAAGTACCAGAGGGAAAGGAATGAAGCTCATAAAAGATAGTATTTCTCCCCATTTGTCATAAGAGATATTATTTCCACCCTATATATGTTTCCATAAGATAGTATTTCTCCCCCTTTTTGATTATCAAAAACTGTGACAAAAAGAACATATAGGAGAAGGGAAGTAACATAGAGTAAAATATCATATATATTTCGTTGAGAAACCGGATACAAAGAAATACATAAATAAAACATAAATAAAGGCAGGTGATTCCTATAAAAAATTCTAGCCACTGATCAATCCACATCCTCAGAATGAGATTTCCCCTTGGGATCAGAAGAGGATTCAGGTGTGGTGGATGCAGGTGGAGGCTTAAGAACACCAGAAATGATTAGAGGAGGCTGAGCCACTGAAACTGTTCTTGGCCTGTACTGTGTAGCTCTCTAGGTGATCATAGGAGTAAGGCTTCAGGTGGCTTGGGATGGAGTCATCTATACAGGAGAATTAGTAGTGGCAGATGTAGGTAATGATGGATGTATAATCACTGGCTTGGAATCAACATGCAAGAAATACAACAAGGGATTTCTGAAATCCATAATAATTCCTCCTCCTATTTCCATCGAAGAAATGAAATCATCCTTGTTTTCCATGAATTTGTCAACTACAGGGGTAAACTTTCTGAGCTTGCTGACTTGTTCTCTAATGGATTGATTGACAGGAGGGATATTCATGTTTTCTAATATAAGCTTGAAATGATTTTTGAGATGATTCATAGTGTAGACCCTTTGGAAATAGTAATCTACCTTGTCTTTCACTTCATTCAGAGAGGAAGAAGCTGCTCTCATATAATCTTGAACAATGTTCATGATATATCTATTGGTAGACACCACTTGGGTCATGGAAGATGAGTCCACAGAGCTACTGTTTGAAGCTGAAAAAATCTCCTCCATAATCAAAGCCCTAATCCGATCAAATTCTATTTAAGGTCTCGAAGTAAGAGGACCAATAGAAAAATCCATAGTTTCATTTAAACTCCTAGTTAGCCCATTAATAAGATTTTTCACTGAAGAATCTTGGGTGCTAACATGATTTGTTATGGAATGCTTAAAATCCTCAAAAATTGAGACCATTTGACTGACTACACTCTTCGGATAAGCCAAATCCTTGTCTGTTTGAGATTTAGAACTCATATAGGATTCTAGAGAGACAACTGATTTCTTTAGAACTTCAACATCCTCTACCAAGCTAGAAACCTGATTCTGGAAAGCTTTAACTTCATCTAATATCATTGCCACAAAGTTTGACACATTACAACCAAGAGAGAGTTCAAAAGACTTTTTCAAAATGATCATCTATTTAACAGTTTGATTCTTTAACTTGGCAATATAAGCACTTTGAAACTCTTTAATCTCATCCTTCAAAGATTCTATTTCAAACCTGGTGACTATATTAGCAGGCACAACAATAGGTGATCTTTCAGATACTATACTGGCTATAGAGTCATTCATTACAGTCTGAATAGATGAAACCAGTGAATCTTCAATTCTCCTTACTTCTTGCACGAAACTGACTTTAAGATCAGACTTTAGCTTATCCAGATCATGCATTCTTACCACATCTTCATGTAATATCTCAGACTAAATAGCATAATTGACTTTTGGCCTTTGAAGGGATGTCTCATTATCTGAATAAGGGTAATCTAATACACAAACAACAAAACCTGGGTCTTCTTCCCAGTCTTCAATATAATTGGCCATTGAAACAGTGCCAATCCTTGTTTGATACTCCCCCTCAATTGGTACATTCTCTTGTACAACGATATCACCCTCATCAAATCTTTCTTCCTCAGAAAAATCTTCCACAACCATCTCCGTTTCTGCAATAGTAGGAGGCTCCTCAGGAATAGGTATAAGTCTATCAACTCCATCAATTTCTCCAGTAGGCATTAAATAGTGTCCAATCAGTGGACTAAGGCTCAAGATGACAGAAACAGATGCTTCACTTGCATGAATTTGTTCTTCATTTTCTCGAGCAGCCTTTTCCTGATCTAATCTTTACAGAACTTACATTTATTGTGTCATAATTTCAGGAGTTTGGCTAGGAGGAAAGTCCGGATCTCCTCCATCTACTATAGAGGAATCCTCATCTTCAGAATCATCACTATATTGTGGATCCTACTCATCAGGTCCTAGACCTGGATCCCTCACATCCTTATGCCTAGAAGGATGATCCACAAGATTAAACTTATCATATATCTTCTTATCATTAGTAACCCACTCTCTTTTTAATGGATTCAAATAAATCTTCATGTACATACAAACTATGCTATAGAAGTTTTTCTTTAACACCACTATCTCATCCTGAGACTCAGCTACTCCCTTTACTTTAATCATAATCGAAATTATCTTAGCAAAGAATAAGGTATTGGTTGTTGACTTTGTCATGGTCATATCCTCAATCTGAACCATTAGCAGCCTGCACAGATTCACCTTCAAACCATGTCTCAATAGATGTAGCAGATAGATATCTTGATATCTCAAATTTTCAAGGTCCCATCTTCTTTGACATAGCACGTATTGCACAAATTTGAAAAACTGTCTGTTTTCTCAATAAATTTCAGCAGCCACCACCTTTCTCTGCTTTCCACTACCAGTGAGCTCGTCTAAGGTAGTCTCATAATCCAATATGTCACTTGTAGGTGGTACTGTATTTGATGAATGTACAAAAACTCTTTCATGTAGTACTCTTAGGTACTCATCCCACTCAACAGATCAAAATGCTATTTCCATACCATTTAACCATGAAACCATTCTATTTTCTTCATCAGATTTCTCAAAACTCATAAACTCATAGAACTGTTTTACTAGATTTGGATAGTAGGGTCCATTGTTATACGAAAAGAATTCTACCCAATTCTGATCTTCCAGCACTTCTAACACTAATGATTTTCTAGACAATAACCATTCCACGTATAGATCTTTTTCGATCACAATATCTATAATTTTTAAATGCGTGTTCACTGGTCGCCTCCCCAACCTTTTTCTTCTGACACTGCTACTTTCTTCTGGCTCTTTCTTCATCTTCTTCCAATTCGGATCATCAATGTCATCTCTAACAGTAGGGAGTTTGGTTTTTTCCATATATTGTTCAAGGAACATTGGGTTTTTGAGAAAGTGAGGAGCTAAGGATTAATGGTAAAGGAAACGTTCGGTGGATTGAGAAGTAACTAGGACTTCATTTCATCATTTGGGATTTATAAATCAAATAATTAAAATATAATAAGTAAAGTATAAACTATACAGATTCTGGAGGCAAGACAAAAGTTTAAAATAGCACATACTTAATGGTAGGGTATACCGGTGAGAATCATAATGGTGAGGTCCACTAATCAGTGAGGTATATCGGCGAGGTCACATACCAGTGAGGTATAATAGTGGGGTTTCATACCGGTTAGGTATAATAGTGAGGTTTCATACCTGTGAGGTATAACAGTGAGGTTTCATACCAGTGTGGTATAAAAGTGAGGTTTCATACCAGTGAGGTCTAATAGTGATGTTTCATACCAGTTAGGTATAACAGTGATCTATCATTCCTAACTCATGTCTAATGTAATTTTACCTATACTAACTTAAAGGCTTTGTGAAAATATCAGCTAATTGTGGTTTAGTACATATAAATTCAAGAGTAATATCACCTATTTGGTAATGATATCTTAAAAATTGGTGCCTTATGTAAATATGTTTGGTCCTAGAGTGAGATATAGGGTTCATTGAAATGTTAATTTCACTAGTGTTATCACAGTCAATAGATACATGTCTAAATTGATATCCATAGTCCAAAAGAGTGTGATTCATCCAAAGAATTTGTGCACAACAACTACCAACAGCTATATACGCTGCTTCAGTAGTAGACAAATCAATATAATTTTGTTTCTTACTTCACCAAGATACTAAGGACTTTCCCAATAAATGACATGTTCTAGATGTTCTCTTTTTGTCCAACTTGCAACTAGAAAAGTCAGCTTCTGAATAACTCATCAATTCAAAAGATTTTCCTTTTGGATAAAATAAATCTATATTTGCAGTTTGTTTAGGATATCTGAAAATTCTTTTAACAGCATGCAAATGAGATTCTTTAGGATTAGCTTGAAATCTTGCAGACTTGTACACACTAAACATAATATTTAGTTTTCTAGAAGTAAGGTAAAGTAAGCTTCCAATCATACCTCTGTAGTAGGATTGATCCACTAGTTTTCCAGTTTCATCAGCATCCAACTTATAAGCAGTACTCATAGGTGTATCAATTTCATTAATACTATCCAAACCAAAATTTTTTAAACGGTACTTTGTATATATACATTGATTCAAAATAGTACCATTTTCATTTTGAAAAACATGAAATACAAGAAAATATTTGAGTTCTCCCATTAAACTCATTTAAAATTCATTTTGTATACTCTTTGGAAAGTCAGTACATAAAGAATGTTTAGAAGATCCACAAATAATATCATCAACATAGATTTTTACTATCAAAAAATATTTATAAATTATTTTAATAAAAAGATTAGGATAACAAATCCCTTTATTAAAACATTATGAAATAACAAAATTTCTATCTCTATCATACCATGATCTTGGAGCTAGTTATAAACCATACAAGGCTTTAGATAACGTAAAATATCAATTTGGAAAATGAGGATTAATAAATCTATGCGGTTGTTCAACAAAATCATCTTCAATTATAAAACCATTTATAAAAGAAATTTTAAAATTCCTTTGATATAACTTGAAATTTAGATGAGCAACATAGGCTAGTAGGATCCTTATAGCTTCTAATCTAACTATAGAAGAAATGGTTTCCTCGTAGTCTATTCCTTCAACTTGACTATACCCTTGTGCAACTAGCCTTACTTTTTTTTAACTATAATTCCATTTTCATTAACTTTGTTTCTAAAAACCCATTTAGTGCCTATGGTCAAAGTGTTCTTAGGTCTGTCAACTTATACTTAGACTTTGTTTCTTTCAAATTGATTTAATTATTCTTGCATAGCCATTACCCAAAATTCATCATTGATTGTATCATTGACATTTTTAGGTTCTAGCTGTGAAAGAAAGGCTTGATGTTCATCCTCATTTCTTAGAGAAGCTCTAGTCTGTGTCCCTCTATCAAGATTACCAACAACAGCATCTAAAGGAAGATTCTTTAGAATCCTAGTTGATCTAGTGAAGGTGGGACTAGAAATTTCAGCTTCTTCTCTAGGTTCGGATTCTTGAAAAGCAGGTTCTTGAACATTTCTAGAGCTGGTTGACTTAACAACAAGGTCACTATTTTTGTCATTAAGGTTATGAATAGACAAATCTTCTTCAAGATTTTAAAGTCAAGGTTTAGGTTCATGTGAATCAGTTTCATCAAAATTGATGTGAATAGATTCTTACACACATTTGGTTCTTTTATTAAAGTCTTTATAGGATTTTATAGTAAAATAATAACAAAGAAAAATTCCTTCATCTCTTTTAGAAGGAAAATTGTCAAGATTATCCTTTGTATTGAGAATAAAAACATTGCATCCAAAAACTCTGAAGAAATTAGACTTAGGTTTTCTACGGTTCCAAAACTCATAAGGTGAATTCTTTAAAACAGTTCTAATCAAGACTCTATTAATAATATTACAAGCAGTATTTATAGCTTCAGCCCACAAATAAATAGGCATCTCATATTCATTAATCATTGTTCTTACAATTTCTTGAAGGGTTATATTTCTTCTTTTCACCACACCATTCTACTGAGGTATTCTAGGGGAAGAAATGTTGTGTCTATAGCCATTTTGTGAGAAGTAAGATTCATACTCATGATTTTCAAACTCACAACCATGATCACTTCTCAGGTTCTTAATCTTAAGTCCACTAAGGTTTTCTACAGACATGTAATAGTTTACAAAATTGGAACAAGCTTCACTTTTTTGAGCTAAGAAGTATACCCAAGTATATCTAGAAAATTCATATACTAAGACATAGAACTAGTGATTCCCATTTAAACTAGATACTCTTGAGGGTCTGAACAAATCCATGTGAACCAACTCAACAGGTTGATATGTTGAAACTTCTTTCTTTGATTTCAAATAAACATTATGTTGCTTTCCCTTTGGACAGGGATTACAAACCTTATCAGCTGGGTATTCAACATTATATAGATCTCTAACTATGTTCATCCTTGTTAGTTTTCGAGGTCAGTGTATATTGCAATGCCCTAATCTTCTGTTCCATAGACAAGACTCTTTATGAAAAGCATTTAAGCAAGTAATGTTCTGTTTAGCTAAAAAATTCAAATCAACAGCGTAAACATTTTCATTTGTTAAAGCATAAAATAGTAAAATATTTTTAGAAATAAAAACATTACAAGAATAATTTTCAAATTTCACATTGAAACCATCATCAAACAACTGAGAAATACATAACAGGTTAAACATAAGTCCATCAACAAATAAAACTTTGGAAACTAAAATTGAATTAGTGTTACCAATCTGGCCTATACCGATGATATTTCCTTTAGAATTATAACCAAATGTGACATGGCCTCCATCAATATTGATTAATGTATTGAATCACAAGTAATCTCCAGTCGTATGAATTGAACATCGACTATCCAAGTACCATACCTTCTTATGGGAACTTTTCAAGCAAGTTTCCTACAATATAGGTTTAAACAGAAAACGATTTTGGTACCCAGATTCTCTTGGGTCCAGACAGGTTAGCAATCAAAGATTTAGGTTCCCAAATTTGTCTTATGGGTGTCAAATAATTTATATAATCGATATATATTGAAAGAAAAAGTATATTTTATCTATAACCAATTGAAGCATACGTGTTTCCAGAACTAGAACAAGCTTCATTCTTTCCAGATTTAGGAATAAATAAATTTTTAGTAAACTATCTCTTTCCAGGATGATAGCCAAGTCCAGTGGTATATTTTGGTGGCACTTGTTTTCCTAACATTTTTGTAACTGCATCTTTTCTATTTGTTAATTTTTATATGTCCTTCCTTAATTGCTCATTAGACAATTTCAGTTCAGTATTTTCTTTTAGTAATTGAGCATTATTTTCCTTTTCTATATTAAGAGTGGATTTAACAGAATTGGTCAAGGAATGATGTTTCTTTATGTTTTTATACTTGTACTTAAGCTGATTATAGGCTTCTTCTAGCATATTAAAATATTCAAATAACTCTTCACTAGGCATATTTTCAGATTCAGAATCAGAATCAACTTCATAATGATAATAATTTAAAGCATGAGAATGTATTGTTACCTTAGATGTGTTTGTCATAAAATATATGTTATCTTTTTTAGATTTTTCATCCTAAGTAAAATTAGAATCACATGAACTGTCTTCTGAAGCACTCCATGTTGCTTTCATACCTTTCTTGTACTTATTGACCTTGTAGTCATGCTTTTTTCTGAACATCAATTTTGGATAGTCTGCTTTAATGTGACATTTCCTTTTTCTCCAATAACAGACAATGTCATCACTTTTATCCAAATTTTTACAGTCCTTATTCCAATGACCTATATTGTCATACATTCCGTTGTAAATTGATTTTCTAATGAATTTATTCTTCCTATAGAAATTCATGAATTGCCTATCTATTTGAGCCATCTCAGCATCACTGTCAGAATCAGAACCTTCACTTTTTGAGCATTCAGTAGGTATGTGAACTTTCTCATTGCCCTTGATCTTTAAGGCAGTAGGCTTAAATGGTACTGAATTCTTTTTTTGGTTAATAATCTTCTTCCTTGTTTACCTTCAGTTCTTCTTCACACATCATAACCTTACAAATTAATTCCTTAACAGGTATTGAACTTATATCACACGATTCTCTTATTGAAATAGATGTGCCTCTCCATCTTTCTAGCAGACATCGTAGTATTCTCATAATATGCTCCTTTGTAGGAATAGATTTTCCTAGTGAGTTCATAGTGTTGACGATCTAATTGAACATGAGATACGTGTCATAAATAGGGTCATCTGGCTTAATTTTAAAATTATCATACATAATAGTATAGGCATTCAATATCATTTCTTTAACATTGGTTGTTCCCTCATGGGAAACACCCAAAGTTTCCAAAATTTCATAAGTATTTTTTCAAGCTGATATTCTACTAAATTCCTCATCACCTATATCATACTATAAAGCATTCATTGCTTTACAATTATTATTATAAGCAGTCTTAGTAGGTACATCCCAAGTAGTTATTTCAGTTTCAGGAATTTTATATTGAGTCTCTATAGCAGTCCAGATGTCCAATCCCATACTCTCTAAATAAATGTTCATTTTTAGTTTCCATGGGTCATAATTTCTACCATTAAAGAAGGGTGGCTTGTTGGTAGTATCACCTTCTAGTCTATTATCCATAGTTAGATTTTAGTAAATATATTTAAAGAGATAAAATTTAGAACTAACAGAAATTTACGATCTTAACTATAGAACAAAAATAACAGTTGAAAAATAGAGTGCTTCAAACGCATTTATAAATAACGAACAACCTCTGATACCAAATTTTTTTTTGAGTGGATACTCAAGAGGGGGGTTAATTCAGTTCCAATTAAAATTTCTGTTAAAAAATATTTCTATTAAAATACCCCAATTTAAAAACAAGTTAAACTATAGTGAATTTTTAAAACTATAAGGGTTCGATTAGGTTCTCAAAAGATTTATTAAGACTCAGTTAATTTAATTAGAAGATTAAATTAGCTTTTGAAACTAATCTAATGATTCACAATAGTTTCAAACACTTTCTAGATTAACTATCAAAGTAACTTTAAAACAAATTTATATTTCAAAGTAATTATCAGTGGAATATTCAGTATAATCGAAAACTAAAATAAGTAAGAACAAAAGTTTAAAACAAGAGGTTCAGTATAAGGCCCCATCCTTAAACATATCTTAATATTGAATTAAATGAATAATTCACATTGTGGATCTTTTCAGGTTTAGAGTTTTAGATAATTAGAACATAACTACTACATCTCAAAAGATTACAAAGTAGACACTTCTACTAAGTTTCCATAGAAAAAAAACTCTTAAAAAGAAACATGTCTAGTTCCAAGTTTTATATAGCATGACTTTCCCTTGATCCCATCCTTGACCCTATTCAACATTAGGTCCTATGAAAATCATTTCAAAAAAACATGGGTTGAGCATAAAAATCTCAGTAAGGGATACAAAAAGAATGAAACTCTTAGTTTTTCAAAAATCAAGTAAACCATGTATACTTTATCAAAGTAATACCTTCACCTTCATGAAGGAGTAAAAACTCTTCACTGAATAAAATATCATTACTTAACATTTTGTAACCAAAGATTACCATAAATCCCATATAATGAACACATAACATATAAAGGTAACTTGGGACATAAACATACTTAAGTGGAATAACCATACGGTCGACTTCTACACATATAACTTAATGGAATAGCCATATGGCCGACTTCCACACATACATAAAGGAATAGCCATACAGCCGACTTCCATACCCAATGCATTGGAGGTTATAACGTAACCACCCATCCTGGTATTCACGGCACCACCCGTCATATGGTTTATCACGTAACCACCTGTCAAATGTCCAAATACCATTATAAAAATCATAAGACAATAAAACAAATATAATGGAAAGAAAACATTTCCACACTTTAATCACAATATATCACCTAAATATATTGACATAAAAAATCCATTATAAAAACCATTTTCAATACCAAAATACATAAAAGAGTATATGGTATTAATTTCATTTTAAAAAACATTACGTCTTGTTCAAGAAGCCAAAGACCAAATAATACTCACGGCGGTGGAAAAGGTCATTGTCGCCACGTACGTTAAAAGAAACATTACTTTTGGTTGTTTTGTAAAATGTTTCATCGAAAAAGATTCCTTTTGTATAAAATTAAAATTCAAAGGGGTTTCTACATCATATAAAAGAAAGTTGTGTATAAAACAAAATATGCCTCAATGAAGGGAGATTGAGACAAAGTCCCTTACCTCGGGTCCGACTTGACTCGATCGTTCATTAACGTCCTGAATAATAAACTTGAGTTAATTTATACTTTCTTAAGAACCTTTTTCAAGATTATTATTCCTTTTATATCACTTATTTCCATGTTATAAACATTATGTAGTTAATAATGTTTGTTATGTCGATATTCGGTTTTTAAGTTGAAAGTGGACTTCTTACAATTACATGTTGTTCGTGTGGTCAAAGGTTCTTTATATGAAGAATGAAATTCCTGATTTGGATATCATATATATCATATATATCCAGCATATACATGTATTTATAATATTACACAATCATTTAGAGGTAAGAAATGAAATGCACCGTTCATGGAGACAGTAAGCCGTACGTACGCATGAACGCTACTTTCATTTCTTTGTTAAGGGAATTAAAACTAAATGAGAGGAATGTATATTTTAATTCCAGAATTATATTCATCATTTAGATGTATCATTCATCATATATATCTATAATATACATGTACTTTTAATAGTACATTACATTTGGGTATAAGAAATGAAATGCACCGTTCATGGAGACTGTAAGCCGTTCGTACGCATGAACGCTACTTTCACTTCTATCTCATAATTTAATGGGAAGAAATAATAATGATATAGAGGTATATTATAATTACAGTATAATATCATATATAATAACTTTAAATCCATCCTTTATACATCCCATATATGGCATTAATGAATCAAATCACTTTGAGGGGGCGGTAGTCCGCACTTCCTAAAATGAAATTATCGTGTTTACCCACAACGGAAACTATAAAGGTATACCACAAATGAAAAATACAGAAGCATAAGGGAAACATAAACATAATATATAACATATATAAATAGAGTGTCATCTTAATGGCCACCATTAAAGTTGTTTAAAAGAAGATTGAACAATCATCGTTTCGTGAGGCAGAAATTCACCTACCACAGAAATAGTATGTTCTTTAACCATTAGATGTAGATGTGTGTAAGTGTAGCTCGAATACTTCTTATAAAAACATCCTAGTAAATTTCAGATACTGGAGTTGTTACAAAATAAATTAATAAAAAGAGTTTAGTGGGATGGAGAAGCAAAATAAAAGAAAAGAACACAAGTGAAGACATTACCTTAAAATCGGGTAACTCTCTTAGATTTGAACTCAAAGGCTTCCTCGGGAAGACTTCTGCCCAAATTGAGGCTTCAAGGAGTAATAGAGGGATGTGTAGAGACAAAATGGTCAGGGTTTGGCCGAGCCAAAGGCTTTGGAAGTGTGGGTAAAGAGGTAGAGGTGGGGGCCTTTATTAAGAGGAGAGGAGGGGCACTCTTGGAATGTAAAGAAAAGTTACTTTATTTTAAAATGAGTTTCAGATTCAAAAGGTCCCACATTGATATAATTCGAGGGTAAGGTGATAGGGGTTCGAAATACAGACATCCAATAGTTTTTTGATATGTGTAGGTCATAGATATTTCATTATCTTTTCCATTTTATTTAAATCCTTTATTAATGAGGTAATCACTGCATCATCATGATGTCATAAATAATTTAATATATTTAATGTCTAAAAATTATAAAAAAATCATGATATGGGTAATCCTTTTAGGTTTATAATGAATATTTATAGTAAAAAATATGACTTGTATAACCCCGTGTAAAAATTATTTTAGTAAAGTAACTCATGTTTGTGTCAGTTTTACTTTAACATTAAATAAAAAGTTATTTATGTCATTTCCCAACCAAATTGGCTCCATGGGGTCCCCAAGTTGACCCATGGATTTTATTGGTCAGCCATGACACATCCAATGAGGGTAGGACATATGTCATGATCATCTCATATTATTAAAACATTATTTTTACCTTAAACTACACTAATTACCTCTAATCGCGATTAAGAACATAAAAGTAACAATTCACCAAAAAATTATTTTAATCTCATTGAACCACATTTTACTTCTTAATGACAACCATTTATGTCAGATTTTTTAAAATCAAATCACAGAAGTGACAAAGTTTCATTTAAACGAAAAATCAGTTTCTTTAACTACCACTTAGTGGTTTCACTATTCATAAAAAATTGATGTTTTTCAGAAAAATACCAAAACTCCACCCTAAGATATATTTGATATTCTGAATTCATAAATTATGTCTATTTTACAAAATTAAAATCATATAAGTCACATTAATTAATTTAATAATTAATTCCCGCTGTCATGACAAATAGCGTGTTTTTATGAAAGAATAAGTATCAAAAGATTGACCCTAGTTTAAGTCCAATTTCAAAGTGAAATTGATTCCAATGACCACCATTTGATTAAATGGTAAAAATATATTCTAATTTCACTTTAAAACCAATTCAAAAGATAATCTAATCATATAAATAAATTATATTAAAAAGAGGTTTTCAATTAAAATACAACATTTTTTCACTATTCATTAAAAAATGAACTTTATCGGAAAAATACAAAAAATTCACACAAAGTAAATTTTTATGTCCCAATAATAAAGAATAACTTTATTTTGACAAACATAGCTTATAAAATTGTCAAAAGATATATTTCAAAATGGTTTTCCATAAAAAGGCAGTAAAAAAATCTTTTAAAAATATTAGTGTATTTCATGCTTAAGATTTGATTTATTTTCATTTTAAGCCTCTAAAACACTATCTAATTCATTAATAGGTATAAATAAAAATATCTATTATTCATTACTTACTTGGGATGTTACATCCTTCCCCCCTTTATAAAATTGGGTCCTCGCAATTTATTTACATATCGAATAAGTGGGGGTATTTATCCATCATTGCATTTTATGATTCCCATGTTGCCTCTTCAATCATATGGTTTTTCCACAAAACCTTTACCCGATGAATCACCTTATTCTGTAACACCTGCTCCCTGTGGTCAAGAATCTGGACCGGTTGTTCCACATATGATAGGTTCTCTTCCAGCTGAACTACCTCTGGACTCAAAACATGAGATGGATCTGGCATATACTTTCTCAGCATCAAAACATGAAAAACATTGTGTACCTGAGATAAACTCGGAGGTAATGCCACTCTGTATGAAACTGATCCAACTCTCTCCAGAATTTCATATGGTCGAATGAACCTTGGACTTAGCTTTCTTTTCTTACCAAATCGAATCACACTTTTCCATGGTGAAACCTTGAGAAAAACATGATCACCTATCTCGAAAGAAAGATCCTTCCTCTGGTTATCAGCATAACTCTTCTGCCTGCTCTGAGATGTTCTCATGTGTTTCTGAATCAACTAATCTTTTTTTGCCATCGCATCTACCAATTCTGGTCCCATCAGCTTCCTTTCACCCACTTCATCCCAAAATGTTGGAGTTCGACACCGCTTCCCATATAATTCCTCAAATGGTGCCATCTATATACTGGAATGAAAACAGTTATTATAAGAAAACTCAACCAAAGAAATATGTTGGTCCCAACTTCCCTGATAATCCATCAAACAAGCTCGTAGCATATTTTCCAAGGTCTGAATTGTTCGTTCTGACTGCCCATCTGATTGAGGATGAAAAGATGTACTAAAATTTAATTCAGTACCCAACGGCTTCTGAAGGACTTTACAAAAGTTAGAAGTAAACCTAGGATCACGATCAGACACAATGGAGAGAGGAACTCCATGTAACCGGAATATCTCTTTATGATACAAACGGGAAAGTTGATCTAGTGAAAAAGTATCTCGTATAGCAATGAAATGAGCATATTTAGTCAAGCGATCAACAATAACCCAGATTGCATTATTACCTCGAGATTTCCTCGGTAATACCACAACAAATTCCATGGATATGTTTTCCCATTTCCACTGTGGCACTAGTAAAGGATGAATCATCCCTTTCGGTAACTGCCGCTCTGCTTTAACCTGCTAACAAGTAAACCACTTCACAGTAAAATCAGCAATATCCCTTTTCATTCCATCCCACCAGTAATACTCATGCAGATCTCGGTACATCTTAGTACTGCCAGGATGAACTGAAAACGAGGAACTATGAGCCTTACATAACAACTAATTCTTCAAATATGAATCACAAGGCACAATTAGTCTCTTCCTAAACCACAAAACACAATCATTATCAATGTTTAATTCAGGCTACTTACCCTTCTGAACAAGCTCTACATTTTTCTACAACTCACTGTCTTCCCTCTGTGCTTGCTTAATTCTGTCTGATAGGGATGATCTCACTGATACCTGAAACAAAACAGAATAACTTCCTGCAACAACAACTTCTATGCCAAATCTCATCAAATCAGAAACCAAAGGATCTCGTTCAATATGTAGCATGGTTAATAAAGCATTACTTTTTTGACTCACAACATCGGCCACTTTATTTGCTTTTCCCGGATGGTAGTGAATTGTACAATCATAATCCTTGATTAATTCCAGCCATCTCCTCTGTCTCATGTTCAATTCTTTCTGAGAGAATATATACTTTAAACATTTGTGACCAGTATATATTTCACACTTTACTCCATAAAAATGATGCCTCCAAATTTTTAAAGCAAAAACAATAACAGCTAACTTCAAATCATGTGTAGGGTAATTTACCTCATGATTTTTCAACTGACGTGAAGCATAAGCAATTACCTGATCATTATGCATAAGGACACAGCCATGTCCCTTCAATAAAGCATCACTGTATATAACAAACTCACCATTCCTGGAAGGAAGTGACAAAACTGGAGCATTCACCATTCTTCTATTCAACTCCTGAAAAAAATCATCACATTCTTTTGTCCAGATGAACTTAACACCCTTACAAGTTAGCTTAGTCATTGAACTAGATAACCATGAAAAAATTTCAACAAACCTTCGGTAGTAACCTGCCAAACCAAGAAAACTACGGATCTTGGATACATTTGTGGGTCTTGGCCATTATTCAACAACTTTTGTTTTAGCAGGATCAACAGTTATACAATCTTTTGAAACAATGTGACCCATGAAAGAAATTTGTTGTAACCAAAACTCACACTTGCTGAATTTTCCATATAGTTTCTTTTCTTTTAAGGTTTTCAAGATAACCCATAAATGAATTTCATGATCCGATTTACTTTTATAAAACACCAAAATATCATCAATGAAAACAACCACAAACTTATCCAAGAACTCATGGAAAATTCTATTCATAAGGTCCATGAATACAGCAGGTGCATTGGTTAACCCAAAAGGCATAACTACAAATTCATAATGGTCATATCTAGTATGGAACGTAGTCTTTGGAACGTCTTCTTCTTTTACATTCAACTGATGGTACCCCGACCTCAAGTCAATATTCGAAAAATACTGAGATCCCTAGAGCTGATCAAACAAATCATCGATATGAGGCAAATGATACTTGTTCGTAATAGTAATATTATTCAAGGCTCTATAATCAATTCAAAGTCTCATTGAGCCATCTTTCTTTTTAACAAACAAGATAGGAGCACCCCATGGTGATGGGCTAGGTCGAATGAAACCTTTATCTAATAACTCCTGCAATTGCTTCTTTAACTCTAAATGTTCAACATGATCCATTCGATAAGGGGGTTTTGAAATTGGCTTAGCATCAGGAACAAAGTCAACAGTAAACTCAACTTCCCGATCTGGTATTATTCCAGGAAACTCATCAGGAAAAACTTCACGATACTCATTTACCACTGGCACATCATTAATCTGAACAGTTCCTTTATTTTCAACGATGTGTGCAAGCTAACATTCATTTCCATCTTGTACAAGTTTCTCAGCCTCTTGATATGTTATCAATAGTAAGGGTTCATTCTTGTACACAAACTGAAAGTCTTTCTAAAAAGAAACTTTATTATCTCTACAGTCAATCTTAGCATGGTAAATAGAGAGCCAATCCATACGCAGGATAACATCAAACTCTACTAGAGGTAGAACAATAAGGTTTGCAAGTAGGTTCTTTCCACAGATAAGGATAGTATGATTCTTATAAATTCTTTTTGCCACAACATTTCCCCTAGGTGTTTTTACCAAAATTTTAGGAGTCATTTCTTGAGATGGTATTCTAATTTTACTAGAAAATTTTTCAGAGATGAAAGAATGTGTAGATCCCGAATCAAACAACACATTAGCATAATCTGAAAAAACAAACAAAGTACCTGATACAACTTCATTTGATCGCCCGACGTCTACTGAAATAGTTGCAAAGGATTTCACCACCCCTTTATGCTTGTAGTCTAACTGCTTCCCATCACTCGATCTCTTTGCCGGACACTCATTTGCATAGTGACCCATCTCATTGCACATAAAACATTTCACCAACTGTAAATCAAATTTGAACGTACCATCACCTTGATCTTTTTCACTGCAATCACGAGCCTTATGTCCCATCTTACCACATCGGTAGCACTTTACAGAATTCAAAAGACATTCCCCAGCATGCCTTTTTCCACATTTATGACAAACTGGAAACTTAGATTTCTTACCATCAGACTTTTTTCAAGAATTATTCCCTTTCTCCTGCCACCTTGGTGTCTTCTTCTGTTGGTTGATATAGAACACTTGATCATCAACAAACTCCATTTCCACCTTCTCAGCACATTGAACGAGCTTTTCATAACTTTTAATCTCACGAGAATCTAATGCCCTTCGATATTTTGGGTTTAATCCTAAGTAAAAATGAATGATTTTACTATCAAGGTCTCGGATAAAATTTGGAGCATACCTTGACAATCGAGTGAACCTTTATTCATAGGTAGCCACTGAGTCTTCCTCTTGCCTCAATTCCAAGAATTTTTTTTCCATCCTTAGTCGAACAGCCTTAGGAAAATACTTTTGAAGAAACATACCTTTGAATTCATCCCAGTCAAGCGCATCAATCTCATCAGCGTCCCTGATATTTTTAACCAATGACCACCACTGATCTGGTTCATCCTCCAAACGGTAAATAGCAAGTCTAACCTCTTGATTGTCTGAACATCCCATGAAATCGAAAATCTTCTCCAGTGCTTTAATCCACCCTTCAGCTAACACAGGGTTAGATGATCCTCTGAATGATGGGGGATGTTGCCTCATGAAATGTTCCACCACTGACATGTTCCTCTGCGGTTGATCTGGATGATCTCGTGCATGGATACCACAACCATTTATAGCCTGATTCATTGTGCCATCACAGCAAAAAACTGTTAAGTTTCGATTCCGACCATCTTAGGTTGCTGATTTGGAAGGTTGTCTTCCTCCTGATGTCATCCCAACATTTATGCTTTTTTCCTCTGCTAAAAACCATTCTGAACACTGAAATGTCTTAGGCGAAGAAACATGTTAATCTTTAAATGCTATATCATTACAGTAATACCATAAATTAACTTATAATTTAACAATTTTCTAACTCCTAAAGATGTCTAAACCGAACTTTGATACCAACAATAAGGCCCCGACCTTAAAAATCACTTAATATTGAATTAAATGAATAATTCACATTGAGGATCATTTCAGGTTTAGAGTTTTAGAGAATTAGAACAAAACTACAACATCATAAAAGATTACAAAGTAGACACTTCTACTATGTTTCCATAGAAAAAAACTCTTAAAATGAAACATGTCTAGTTCCAAGTTTTATATAGCATGACATTCCCTTGATCCCATCCTTGACACTATTCCACATTAGGTCCTCTGAAAAACATTTCAAAAAAACTTGGGGTGAGCATAAAAAGCTCAGTAAGGGATACACAAATAATTAAAACTGTTAGTTTTTCAAACATCAAGTAAACCATGTATACATTATCAAAGTAATACCTTCACCTTCATGAAGTAGTAAAAACTCTTCACTGAATAAAATATCATTACTTACCCTTTTGTAACCAAAGATTACCATAAAACCCATATAAAGAACACATAACATATAAATGTAACTTGGGACAAAAACATACTTAAGTGGAAAAACCATACGGTCGACTTCCACACATATCACTTAATGGAATAGACATATGGCCGACTTCCACACGTACTTAATGGAATTTCCATATGGTTGTCTTCCATACCAAATGCATTGGAGGTTATAACGTAACCACCCGTCCTGGTATTCACGGCACCACCCGTCATATGGTTTATCACGTAACCACCCGTCAAATTTCCAAGTACCATTATAAAAATCATAAGACAATAAAACAAATATAATGGAAAGAAAACATTTCCACACTTTGATCACAATATATCACTTAAATATAATGACATAAAAAATCCATTATAAAAACCATTTTCAAAACCGAAATACATAAAAGAGTATATGGTATTTATTTCATTTTAAAAAACATTACGGCTTCTTTCCGAAAGCCAAAGACCAGATAAGTAATTATAGAGGGCATGATGCTGGGAGTTGTCGAAGAAGGACATCATATCATGGTCAATTTAATATCGATACTGTCAATACCAATGGACAGGAAGTGATGGATAAGGTTGATGCCCAGAGACCGAATGTTGGTGTTGCATCTTCTGATGAAGAAAGGAATCATAGTCTTGATAACCCACCATAGGAGGCAGCCATTGTAAAGGTGGTGAATTCTGTACAGGAGGAGACCACATTGGCTGATGCTCACACTGCCAATGAAATGAGTATATGTTTGGACCCTTAGCATGAGGGTGATGTGCCTGCTGGTTAGGTGGCTATTGAACATGTCTCTGTGGGTATTCGAACACAAGCAGGGAAGGGCTGTCCATCTGCGAATGAGGGCTCTGGTTCTCAGATTTCCAATGAAATGAGTAAAAGGCTGGACCCTCAGCATGAGGGTGATGTTCCTACTGGTCAGTTGGTTACTGAACATGATTCTGCTGGTAAATGAACACAAGCAGTGAAGGACTGTCCTTCTACAGATGAGGGCCCTGGTGCTCAGTCTATAACTGACTTAGTGATTCATGACTCCCCTATGGGTGGATGTCTGATGGCACATCCCACTATAGATCTTGAAGAAAATTTCGCACAAGTACCTTCTTCTAAAGCTGTATGAAGGAAATTACCGGCATCTTTTACAATGCCTATTGATTCAGAAAATAGGATTACCTCTCTCTCTGATGATGAGGGTGGAGTTAGAGATGACTCTAATGATACAGTAGGGGGAATAAGTCAGACCCTAAGGAATTCTTAGCTTCAAGCTATGCTGGACCCTACACTAGACAGAGGTCTTCTAATCAATGAGGATTATTTTTTGGAACTTTCAGGGTCTTGGGAATTCTCCCACGGTCAGAACCCTGAAGCATATAATTATGACCAACAAACCTATGTTAATAGGAATTGCTGAACCAAGAATGAATTTTCAAAGATGGATGGCTTTTCAGTGGAGTAATATAGGTTACTCATTTGTTTCGGCGAATCAACATGTGAATGGGAATGAAACATTATGGGTTCTAAAACACAATAGTGTTAGCTTTGATTCTGTTCAGATTGATCAATAGTCGATTACTTTATCTTGTTTCTTTCAAGAGTATAGATTTTGTGTGACCTTTGTGTATGATTTCAATCAGTATATTAGAAGGAGAACTTTATGGGAATCCCTTACTGCTATCTCTGATAGCGTGTCTACAAGATGGATTCTGATTGGAGATTTCAATACCATTTTGAGGCCAGAGGAAAAAACAGGGAGCAACTTTGGCGGAATTTCAGCTAAATATTTCTCCGCCTGTATTGATCATTGTAGGCTCCTTGAAGTCCCAATCTCATGTGTGGATTTTACCTGGAGCTGATATACTCTGAATGGTAGGAAGGCAAGTAAGTTAGACAGATGTCTAATTAAGTTGGATAATAGAAGTGACATGATGTAATTCTCTGGGGTGACTCTTCCTTGGATTCATTCGGATCATAATCCCATTCTAGTGGATATATGTTTCAGTTGTGTAAGATCTGCACCCTTACCCTTCAAGTTCAATAATGTTTGGCTGGATGTGCCTGGATGTAGGGAAATAATCTCAGAGGCTTGGAAAACAGATGTCATAGGTAGTTCTTTGTTCAATTTGAATGCTATGCTGAAAATTGTGAAATCCAGACTTAAAGAGTGGAGTAAATTGACCTTCTCCACCATCGTTAATGATATTAAAGAAGCTGAGTCTCATTTATTGAGCTGTCAAAAGAGGATCATGCAGCAGGAATGTCCATCACAAGATGAGGTGGAAGCTACTTCAAAGCATGATAGTCTCTTGTCCCGTAAGGAGAATCTTGACTGAAATCAGCTCAATGTTAAGTGGCTCAAGGATGGGGATAGAAATTCAAAATTCATTCATTGTATGCACAAGGAGAAAAAGGCTATAAAAAATCTCTGGGCCTTAAATATTGATGGTAATATGCTGGCTTCTGAAAATGTCATTTTCAATGGTGCGACTTCCTATTTTGAAAATTTATACTCTGGATCTGGTGTGAACAGCCTTGATAAGGTTATTAGATGTGTTGAACCCAGTGTTGATGATAATCAGAACATAAATCTTATTGGGGCTCCTTCCCAAAAAGAAATTCATCATGCCCTTTTCTCTCTAAATATGGACAGTACTTCTGACCCTGATGGTTTCACAAACAAGTTCTTTATGTTCTACTGGGACATTATTTAAATGGAAGTTATTAGTGCAGTCAAGGAATTCTTTCATCACTCCTATATGCCATTTCGGACGAATTATAACTTTATTGCATTAATCACTAAAAAGGATAATGCCTTTGACATTAAAGATTTCAGGCCTGTTGCCATTGGGAACACGATTCCAAAAGTCATCAGCAAAATCATGGCTACCCAATTAGGTGATGTTGCTAAAATTCTTGTCTCTGATAATCAGTTTGGCTTTATACCTGAAAGAAGGATTTAGAATTGTCTATTCACCGCTTCAGAATGCATTAACATCATGAGAAACAAAGTTCCACATGGTATCATGGCCGTGAATATTGATATTGCAAAGTCCTTTGACACTATAAGGTGGGACATTATTTTTTCACTTCGTAAGATGCAAGGCTTCTCAGAGAACTTCATTATTTTGGTTCATGTCATTTTGAAAAGTGCTTGACTATCCATTCTTATTATTGGCTCCCCAAGGGGCTTCTTTCGATGCACAAGAGGGGTCAGGAAAGGGGATCCTTTATCTGGGCTTTTGTTTTCCATGGCAGAGGACTAACTGAGTATTTGTCTTCATGATCTTGTCAACACTGGTATTTATCAAAGAATGAGGGAAAGTAGGAATTTATATGCCCCATCTCATTTATTCTATGCCGATGATATTCTTCTGTTTTGTAAGGCTAATAGCAAGACAATTTTGTGCATCAAAAGTATCTTCTCACATTATGAAGAGGTTTCAGGTCAGGTGATCAGCTGGAATAATCCTTTGTTGTCTTTGGGGAAGGCATTAGAATTTCGAAAAAATAGGGTTTCTTGTAGGCTCAGTGTCAGAAGAGGCACACTGCCCTTTAATTACCTTGGGGTTACCTTATTTTGGGGAAGGGTGAAACGTTCCCATTTAGAGGACATTGCGTTAAAAATTACCAATCAATTAGCAAGTTGGAAAGGGAAACAATGTCTCAGGCAGGTAGAGTGTGCCTTGTCAATTCTGTTATTACATCTATTTTTGTCTCTTCTTTTTCTGTGTATAGATGGTCGGCTCTGCTTCTTAAGTAATTGACTGGGAAGATTCGGAATTTCATTTGGACTGGATCTATTCATCAGAGGAAACTTGTTACTGTAGCATGGAAAGAGTGTATAAAGCCACTCAAAATGAGAGTGATGGGGATCAAGGATGCTAGAATATTCAATAACGTGCTTCTTCAGAATTTCACTTAGAGGCTTCTCTATAAACCTGGTTTTTCTCTTGATTTTTTGGTTGGCAGGTTTTTGGACAAACTACAAAAACAGTTGGTGCAGATTTCTTAAATATTCTCTCTGGCCTTAAATTAAGAGTTATTTTTTGTCTATTATGTCTCAGTCAACTTGGTTGGTCTCTTCTGACTCTCAGCTGAACTGCTGGAACACACCATGGTTGTCCTCTCCTTTGAAATATCATGTTAATATTTCCCCCTCCCTCGGAAATCTCTCCATTGTTGATCTGCATGAAAACTTGATTGCTCATGAGCTTATTCCAAATAATCTGCGAATGGAAATTGTCAATTATTTCTATGTTGATAGTGATACTTTGATCTGGAAACCTGCCCTTTGTGGTGATTTTTCATGCAGGGACTATTACAGTATGTAGTGTGGCACTCTATCTGCAATTCCTTCTTGGCTGGCCGGTTCTCATCAACCATACATCTCTCCCAGCGATGCTATGTTGATATGGAGGATCTGGAAGAACAGAATTCCAATTCAGTGTGTGCTGCAGCATGCTGGACTCAACCTGGCCTCGGTATGTTACCTCTGTTTCAGTTGTGATGAGTCCCTTCCGCACCTTTTCCTGCACTGCACATTTTCTGCGCGTTTATGGAATTATGTGGCATCAAATTTTCACTGCTGTCTTGATTTCTTTTCTCTTGAATTAGTGCTGATCTCGCCCTTGAGAATTGAGTTCAGTGATCAACTGCATTCCTTTTTTACTGCTGCTATCACTTCAGTTTTTTCCTACATATGGAAAGCTCGGAATTCTGTTGTTTTTAACAATTGAAAGCCATCATTCTAGGATGGTGTTCTGCATATACACCGAAGTATTTCAGTTGCTTCCAGGATCCAAACTGGGTCTATGCATAATAACGTTTCTGACTTTGTCATCTTGAGATCCCTTGGTGTTAGTGGCAGGGAATGAAAGCCTAGAATGGTAAAATATATTAGGTGGATTCCACCAATTCTAGAGTGGCTGAAAGTGAATGTTGATGGGGTGGCTGATGGTGCGCCGGGTCCTGCTAGATGTGGTGGAGTGTTTAGAAGTCATCGGGGCTTTGTGAAAGGTTGTTTTTTCCATTATATTGGTTATGCTCATGCTATTGAAGCTGAGCTATGGGAAATTATCAAAGCTATCTGGTATGCAGTTTGTTATGGTTGGCATAGACTATGTTTGGAGTTGGATTCATCTCTTGCTGTGCAGATATTGAAGGATAGGTCTCGAAATGTTCCTTGGCGGATGATGCCTGACTGGATCTCTTGTCTTAGGCTTGCCGACAGCTTACGCCTTGATGTCTCGCATGCATATCGTGAAGCCAACTAGGTCGCTGATGCTCTTTCTAAAAGGGCCATTGTGGAGGTCAGTTCCAGCTGGTCATTTGTATTTCCTTTCCATTGTGATGATTTGAGTAGCAATGATAGGAATGGGGTTCTATACTCAAGGCTTTGCAAAGCCTCTTGTTCCTGAGCTATTTTTTATTGTTTACTTCTTTTTTATTAATTTTAATGGGAGCAGGTTTCTGCCTGTTTCCTGAACCTTCTGGCTAATACTCACGGCGGCAGAAAATGTCGTTGTCACCACGTACGTTAAAAGAAACATTCTATTTTTTCGTTTTGTATAACGCTTCATAGAAAAAGATTCCTTTTGTATAAAAGTAAAAGTCAAAGGGGTTTATACACCGTATAAAAGAAAGTTGTGTATAAAACAAAATCTGCCTCAATGAAAGGAGATTGAGACGAAGTCCCTTACCTCGGGTCCGACTTGACTTGATCGTTCTTTAACATCCTGAATAATAAACTTGAGTTAATTTCTATTTTCTTAAGAACCTCTTTAAATCTTATTATTCCTTTTATATCACTTATTTCTATGTTATAAACATTATGTAGTTAATAGTGTTTGTTTTGTCGATATATGGTTCTTATGTCGAAAGTGGACTTCTTACAATTACATGGTGTTCGTGTGGTCAAAGCTTCTTTATATCCAGAATGACATTCCTGATTTGGATATCATATATATCATATATATCTAGAATATAAATGTATTTATAATATTACATTATCATTTAGAGGTAAGAAATGAAATGCACCGTTCATGGAGACGGTAAGCCTTATGTACGCATGTACGGTACTTTCATTTCTTTGTTAATGGAATTAAAACTAAATTAATGGTATGTATATTTTAATTCCAGAATTATATCCATCATTTTGATTTATCATTCATCATATATATCCATTATATACATGTACTTTTAATAGTACATTACATTTGGGGATAAGAAATGAAATGCACCGTTCATGGAGACGGTAAGCCGTACGTACGCATGAACGCTACTTTCATATCTATCTCATAATTTAATGGGAAGAAATAATAATGATATAGATGTATATTATAATTCCAGTATAACATCATATATAATAACTTTAAATCCATCCTTTATACATCCCACATATGGCATTAACGAATCAAATAACTTTGAGGGGGCGGTAGTCTGCACTTCCTAAAATGAAATTATCGTGTTTACCCACAATGGAAACCATAAAGTTATACAACAAATGAAAAATAGAGAAGCATAAGGGAAACATAAACATAATATATATCATATATAAATATATTGACATCTTAATGGCCACCATGAAAGGTGTTTAAAAGAAGATTGAACAATCATCGTTTCGTGAGGCAAAAATTCGCCAACCACATAAACAATATGTTCATTAACCATTAGATGTAGATGTCTGTAAGTGTATCTCAAATCCGTATTATACCAACATCCTAGTATATTGAAGATACTGTATTTGTTACAAAATAAATTAATAAAAAGAGTTTAGGGGGTTGGAGAAGCAAAATAAAACAAAAGAACACAACTGAAGACATTACCTTCAAATAGGGTAACTCTCTTAGATTTGAACTCAAAGGCTTCCTTGGGAAGACTTCTACCCAATGTGAGGCTTCAAGGAGTAATAGAGGGATTTGGAGAGACAAAATGGTCAGGGGTTGGCCGATCCAAAGGCTTTGGAATTGTGGGTATAGAGGTAGAGGTGGGGGCCTTTTATAAGAGGAGAGGAGGGGCACTCTTGGAAAGTAAAGAAAAGTTACTTTATTATAAAATGAGTTTTGGATTCAAAAGGTCCCACATTGATATAATTCGAGGTTAAGGTGATAAGGGTTTCAAATACACCCATCCAATAGGTTTGGGACATGTGTAGGTCATAGATTTTACATTATCTTTTCATTTTATTTAAATCCTTTATTAATGAGTTAATGACTGCATCATCTTGATGTCATAAATAATTTAATATATTTAATGTATAAAAATTATAAAAAAATATATCATGATGTAGGAAATCTTATCATATTTCTAATGAATAATTATATTCAAAAATATGAATTTTATAACCACATGTAAATCTTGTGTTACTAAAATAACTCATGTTTGTGTCATTTTTACTTTAACATTAAATAAAAAGTTATTTATGTCATTTCCGAACCAAAGTTGCTCCATGGGGTCCCCAAGTTGACCCATGGATTGTCTTGGTCGGCCGTGACACATCCAATTAGGGTAGGACATGTGTCAAGCTCATCTCATATTATTAAAACATTATTTTTACCTTAAACTACACTAATTACCTCTAATCGCGATTAAGAACTTAAAAGTACTATTCAACAAAAAATTATTTTAATCTCATTGAACCACATTTTACTTCTTAATGAAAACCATGTATGTCGTATTTTTGAAAATAAAATCACAGAAGTAAAAAAGATTCATTTAAATGAAAAATCAGTTTCTTTAACTACCACTTAGTGGTTTCACTATTCATCAAAAAATGAAGTTTTTCAGAAAAATACCAAAACTTCACCCTAAGATATATTTGATATTCTGAATTCAAAAATGATGTCTATTTTAAAAAATTCAAATCATATAGGTCACATTAATTAATTTAATAATTAATTCCCGCCCTCATGACAAATAGCGTGTTTTTATGAAACAATAAGTATCAAAAGATTGACACTACTTTAAGTCCAATTTTAAAGTGAAATTGATTCCAATGACCACCATTGGATTAAATGGTAAAAATATATTCTTATTTAACTTTAAAACCAATTCATAAGATAATATAATCATATAAATAAAATAGATTAAAAAGAGGTTTTGAATTAAAATACAACATTTTTTCACTATTCATTAAAAAATGAACTTTATCGGAAAAATACCAAAAATTCACACAAATTAAATTTTGATGTTCCAATCATAAAGAATACGTTTATTTTGACAAACATAGCTTATAAAATTTTCAAAATATAGATTTAAAAATGGTTGCAATAAAAAGCTAGTAAAACAATCTTTTAAAAATATTAGTGTATTTCATGCTTAAGATTAAATTTATTTTCATTTTAAGACTCTAAAACACTATCTAATTCATTAATAGGCAAAGATAAAAATATCTATTATTCATTACCTAATTGGGATGTTACATTCAGACTCAAGCCAAAACTTATTACTCTCAAACAATTTATATAAATTTGATCCACACCCTGGATCGGGGTAAACAACAGTACAAAGACTATCCAGGTACAAAGACCTCTACCACGGTTCTTCATGGGAAATAAAAACAACATCACACAGGCTGTCTAGGTCCTGTTTGACCTCTTCCACTATTCACAGTGGGATACAAAAGAGTTATAGAATTTTTGTATGAGGATTTAGAAATCTTCCAGTTTAGCATAGGAGACAGTGTGTGTATAAAATATACAGAGTATACACAATACTCAAAATGTAAATATAATAATCATTGAGAGAGTAGATATTAGTTTTAGAATACTCTAGTGATGTGAAGTGCAGCTCTGGACTTATTTGATTGATCAGAAATGCTTCTGAGTCCTTCTCTGGTTTTTTTCTGAAAAATAGAGGGTTGTTTTCTTCTATGTTCAGTTTGTTTAGCTTGAGTGTATGAAGATCTCATTTTAGTTCTCCACTTCTTGACTAAGGTGCAGCTTGTGTTCTATTTTATAATTAATGCCTTCTTGTGTGTCTATTTTTCTTCCGGTATGGATGTGTACTTTTGTTTCTGTGTGTATGCACAACTTTTCAGCACTCTTCAGCCCTTATGTCACCCTTTTTTGGCACGGATTTTGTCCTTCTTTTTATAGATTTCATCTCCAGAAATGGGAATGATTACATTTTCATATTTATGAGGAATGATTCCCTGACAAGCCAACAACTATCATTAAATAACATTGATTACATTAAAATCATCAAATATGAACGTTGCATAATAAATAAATAGAAATAGAGTTAAGTAGCATTGACTGGTTGACAGTCATCTTATCAGTAGCTTTCTGTTAGTAGACTTGTAACAGTGGACTTTGTATAGCGGTGAGCTTCCTATCAGTAGCTCTCAGTTCTTGTACTTGTAGCTCCTTGTATCAGTAAGTATCTATTGGTAGCTCTTCCTGTATATCAGTAACAAGCTTGTACCAGTAGCTGCTCATATCAGTGACTCTGTCTGTATCTGTGAACTCTGTAAAAGTAGCCGTTCGTCTGTCTGGTTGTATCGGTAGGTATTTATATCAATATCTCTTCATTAGACTTCATAGCGGTAGACTTTATTGTGGTGAGATTATTTATATTGGTGAACTTCATAGCAGTAGACTTGCTTATACCGGTAGACATACTCTAACAGTAGATCTGGTGTAATGGTAGCTCCTAGCAGTAGACTGTGCATACCGGTAGCTCCATTCTGTACCAGTGATTGAGTGCATACTGGTGAACTTATGCATACCTGTAGACTTATTCTATTGGTATCTTTGATTATATCGGTAACAGATATGCATATCAGTGTACATAACCATAGCTGTATATCTGTTTGGCTATATCAGTAGCTATGAGCATATCAGTGAACGTATACATATCAGTGGACTTAACACTTGTCTATTCTATGGAACACATATGCATACTGAGTTAGAATTATTTCACTGTACATATAAACATAGATAAACATAGATTAACACATTTCAAAGATTTTTTTGATTTTATTATCAACTTGATATTAGAATGTCATATATTGAAAGAATTAATATATAGATACTATTTGGGATTATCAAAGTATGTGAAAGTATAATTGGGAGTATCAAAACAGGTGAAATCATAATTGGGATTATCAAAATTGGTGAGGTCAAGAATCACATATATATATATTGCTAAATATAATGATTCATGAATTCAGAAACATATTTCATTCTATCCACAAGTAAAATATCATAATACTATCACATCACACCAGATGTGAATCACCTAATGGTGAAATATCCTCAAATTTTACAACAGAAAACAAGGAAAACAATTCTATCCCTAGGTGACTTTGGTTCCCCCCCATACATTGGTTAAATACTCATATGAATGATCTCATTAATGTGGTCCAACACTGTCCTAATATCTTGTCAACCATCCCCAAATAGTAAAAAAGATAAAATAATTTACTCTAATAGCACATAGTGACATCCCGGACTAGGGTGCCGCTATGTTGTTTCCCCGATCTGGGTGTTTACATGACCTGGAGAATGCCACCCACAATCTAGTGGTTTTCGACTAGCAGTTGGGTTATAGATTAGTTACATGTGGAAACTATACCATCTTACTACATTAATCCATAACAGAAACCATATAAAAAATAGAGATAAAAAGAGATAATCAACGAACATACATAAAGAACCATTTCCAAACTGGGTTCATAAAAAAAAGTAATTATAATATTTCATGCTACAATTTCATGTGAAAAAAAACCAAAAAACATTCAAACAATGGAATCCCAAAAATGTTCCTAACTTTAAATCAAGAACCTCATCCATGCATGTCCCATGTCAAACTCAACTCTCTAGTATAGGGCCCTTTTCCCTTATCTTGACCTGCAATCATGAATTCTACATGGGTACCAAATGGAGGCCCGAGAAGGGTGTAAATAAAACTCAGTGTGTAGACACCGACGATGTGTACAAAATATCCAGTATAAACATATAATGCTTGTATGTAATAATGAATGGTAAGTAAGTGAATAAAAATAAAAGGGCCTCTAGTTAAAAATATATACATTTTTATTACTATCAGAATTATTATTCCAAGTACATTATGGACATAATATCATCATTTAGTTCATAATAAATATGTAATCCATGGGTTAAAAATTTACCTTATTCATCCAATATTCATTGAATTTATGTTTTCACATAAGATAACAAGTTAAGTCCTTATCTCATAAGGTATGAGCGTATCAGGTAATCCCCACACTTACGTTGGAGCCTCAATCCAGGTATTTTTATAGAATACGACCATTGGGGGAATAGAACATCTGTCTTACTTCCCAGCATGTGAATTCCTGGTTTGGTTAAGCATCATTCCAACACTACACATGGCATGAGAATCAGCCTTTATCCCACCACTAGGCCATGTGATCATACTTATCCATCCATTAATCACACAAACCATATCACAACCAAACACAGCCAAAAAAAACAAAAAATCACAATCCCTAACAAGAAAAAAGGGTGAATCATATTTTTCTATAACCCATTAACACATTTTTCATTTACACCAATTTTCCCATTTATCCCAAATCCCAATCCAAAAAACATTATCAATTTAGAATATCCACTATTTCACATGCACTAACATTGTTAGGAATATATAAATTAATTCATAAGTCTCTTAACACATCCAAAATTAACAAATAACTCATTTTAACTTCAATTAATTATATCAACATACTCAAAAATAGATCTACATGATCACACAACATCCTAGAACATATATAGATAAATCTAGGAATGAGATTTATTGGTGTAGCCCATGGGTGGCCATAAGTTGGAAAAATATTCCTCAATTTTTCCCATGGGGACTATGAAGTTTTACAATTATCTTTTAAAAATATGTTATACCAAATCTAATCAAATGATCAATAGCATAATAAGGGGTAATAAAGAAATAAACCCAAGCATGCAAAACTCTCAAACAAAACTATGAGATGTAACATGTAGACCACCTACATTGAATCTATTTAAAAACACTCCCTAAATAAAAGAATTTGATCCTAATTCAACCAACACTTAGAGCCTTAACAAATATCCCTCTAGAAAAAGAGGGGGTTAGAGATTCATAAAGATATGGGAGAAAAATGAAAACCCTAACCAAGAAGAGGAAGAAAAGTGGATATTAAACCTACCTCGATAATTGATTCACAGCTGGCGTCACTCCAAACGAAATAGAGATGAGGAGGAATATCTTTTGGAATATCTTGGGATATATCCTTAATCACTAGGATTTTATGGGAGAAATAATGTTGAAATATTTATTTTGGGGTTAAAAATCCTTTATTGGTATTTTTGTAAATTCTTATTATTCCTTGGGTTGAACATTTTACCCACATGGTTTGCAAACAATACGAAAACTATGTGAGATCTAATGCCCCAAAATCACCCTTTCACATTGTTTCATGAGAATATCACAAGGGTAGATTAACCATGTGGTAACCCTGCACAATCCTCTTTCCCAGTTTCCATGGTTACCTGGGTTGCTCTGCACGGTTTTCACTAATCTTTTGCAAGCCAGGAAACATGAAAAAAAAATCAATTTTCAACCATTTTTTACCCCAAACCCCTAGAACAACCCCAATCATTCTCTTGAACTTTTGGAAACACTTATTTTCCCAAAAGGAAGGATATAAATTGAAACATAATAATCAAAACACCTTAAGTAAAATATAGGATTTTAGATTCCACTTCTACTATCCCCACCACCATAGTGAGCTATCTATTAATATATAAATCAAAATTCTACCCAATATTTTAATGACCACTCTTACTTGAAGTGTTTAAAAATCTTATGTCATGACCCATATGCAACTCATTTTGGGTTTTAGGTTCCCAGACATATAGATTATTCATGTTAAACATCTTATATCTCATTATATCAACAACGACATACCTTTTCATATGTAGATGGGCATGATATAACATAAAATTCATAATTATTACTAATATATTTTTATATATAAGATATAAAAAATATATTATTTTCCACATAACATTTATCATTTTTTATCACATGAAATTTTTCATGATAAAAATAATATAGAATTAATGTATATATTATCTTACCCACTTATAAATGGTCAAACATCCCTTATGTATGGTTGAGAAATGATATAGGTCATTACATTAAAATTAATATGCCAATATAATATTTTCGAATTTCCATATTTATATTATTTCCTATGATTCAAAAAAAACTAATATTTTTCCATTACAATATAATAATTATCAAATCCTAAAATAAAATCCATATGAAAAGAATATAATTATACAATATTATAAAAACCCATTTTTTCCATTACCATGTCATGTTACTAAAACAAAATAGCATACCCCCTCCGAATTTAGTATTCAATAACTATGATAATAAATCAAAAAAATGAAAATCATGACACTTTCAATTTAAAATTACTACTGTAGGTCATGAAATCTATAATATGAACAATTAAACTATGAAAAAAAACCTTAATTTCATGTCATATTATATGTAAGTTTCCCAATTTAATATGGACATAGTAAAAAAATCATAAATTAATAAGAAAATCTACGTACCTTCTCAATATATAACTTCAAAAAATGGAATTTAAAATTATCTATATATTACTCATGTAGATTTGGTAATAAAAAGTAATAATAATGGGTTCGTGTGTATATATATACACACATAGTAGGATCATACCTTGGATATAGTGTGTCAATGTTGTAGTGGTATAGTAATGAATCCATGAATAGTAAAGATAAAAAATCATAAATAAATATTTCATGCCCACCCACATATAACGTCAATGTTTTTAGCTTGGAATCATTTATGAATGCATAAAAACAAACACAAACACATCATGTTAACACACCCACATACAATTTATATAATATAAAATATACCCAAAAATAAATTGTGTCTTAGATACCATCTCCCAATCAGCTAGATTCTGATTGCTCCATAGGATTAAAATATTTTCTCTATCGCAAATCAATATTAAAGGAATGATGAGTTTGTTTTGCCACATAATTAGCCATCCAAAAATTATATCACCATATATATTTTGATTATTACTCACCATTAATTCCCAGGCCTCAGTTTCATATAAAAATATGATAGTTGATTAATGATTAAATAACATTACCATATAACATACACACAAAATATCAGTCTATTTAATCCATAAAATACTATTTCTCTACCTCTTATCATAACCCATTATTACTCATATAAGTCTTTGTACGAAATGGAATTTTATAACTACTAATAATCACTAGAATCTTATGATTACCCCGAAGTAAAATCTATAATAATAATGTTTGTATGATTACCTAGAAGCACCATTAATTTTCATAATATTCTTATGATTACATGAAATTTGTCACCAACAATCATTATTAGTTACCTATAATCACTAAATATAATTACATACAATTTATTAGAAAACATTCATTTATACACTACTATTGTGTTTACTTATAACTAATTCCAAAACCATTGATTTTCACCATAATATTTTAATTCCCTATAAATTATTAAACAACATTTATAAGAACAAAACTATTGAGTAAACAAATATTGTAAATCCTTCATGAAATTTCTAAGTTATCAGATAATAAATTATACATTCACATCCAAAATTATAACCTATTCCATTTAATAATATTATTCAATTTAAAATTACACAATTCATTTAATCCATCATTCCAAAACTGTATAAAATTGATGTTCTATTTTTTTCTTCATTTGGCCTTTCTCATTTCCACATTACTATATAACTATATTTATTTATATACATTTTAAAAATTAACTACATTTATATTATATTAATTAATATATGATCCTTGGAAACTATTTTCACCCATTATTAAAAAAATCAATAATATTTAGCAAATAAAAAAATTAAATAGTAAAATATTTATCAAATTAAAAAATTACTATTATTTTATCATATCAATATAAAACATAATATTCTGTCGCATCCCATAGTTCCCGCAATAATATATAACATTATTTATTCTTCATATAGATTCAACAATAGAAATAAATAAAATCTAACATTTATATAAAACATCATATAATAAATCCAATTCCGTCCATAGTATAATTTTATGAAAGTCAAAATTATAATATTTAATATCAGAAAACCTGACTTCTAAAATATCATGTAATAAATTAATCACCATTATTCATTTTTATTTTATATAATATATTATATTATTTATGATAATTTAATCATAATATTAACATAACTATCTTAAACTATAATCATATTATTATATTAAATTAATTATATTAACATTAATATTATTTAAATTTTTTATAAATTAGATTATTTTTCTTTAATTTATTCTCACACATCCCTCAACCATATAGATTTCTCATCACATGATATTTTTTCACTATTAAATGATGTAATCACTTTCGTATATCGAAATAATCATATCTTATCATTATAAATCATCCTATAAAATTGTAACAATTCATTAAATATATTTTCAAATATATATTTTTTCATATTTAATTGAAAAAAATAATATTAATTAAAAATAAATATTATAAAACTTACTCATAATATCATTACTCCTGAATTAAGAACTTAAAAAATATACTTTTATTTCATTAATTATAATTTTATTTATAGTTATTTAATTATTAATATATATAATATTTAAAATTATTTTGATCATTACACAAAACCAAATAATTATTAAATTAAATTAAATAGAAATGTTATGGTAAGACCCACATATGAAAGAATAAAAATCTCTTTTTTCAATGGCGTGATCGCACTACCACAAGCATATCAGTATTTTAATAACATATAATGAAATTAGTTAATAAAGTAAGGATGAACATAGACAATGTTTTTATGGTAAAGCGGGTAGAGAGAGTAAAAATTTCTCATACACCCTCTTGTGCACCTCCATTACAACCCTTATATACAGAAGGGACATATTATTTAAAGAAAATACTTTCCAATTATAAAGATGTGCTATGTGATATTTCCCTCTTATACAATAAAGTTCATGTTTTTATGTCTAAATATGTTCCTTAAAGAAATTATTCTTCCAACCATTTATTATTTTTATTACAATAAAATTAATATAAAATAATAATAATATTATAAATATTGTTTATTAATATTTAAAATCAGATGTTTAACTAGATGGGACATTATAACAATTATAAATTCACATATATGTTAATATTTTTAAAAAATAAATTTAAAGTTTATAATGATTTTTAAATAAATATGTAATACTAAAATATTTTTAACATGTATACACAAATTCAATGTTTTTGTATGTATAATAAATTTAACCATAATCAATTTACCCACATAATGTATAAATTTACTCAGATATTTTATATAAATCCACCAACCAAGACACACATCGTATAAAAATTAATCTTTATTTTACAGGAATCAAACTATATTTTATGTCATGAAAAAGAATATTATTATATATACATATATATATATATATATATATTCCAAACCAATCACCCATTAAATAAAATTATTTTTCAATGTCAAAATAAATATCCCATAGTAATAATTTTTTTATTTCATGTAATATTTTCTATATGTATTTCTATAAATCAACACACCTCATCTTTTGATTTCAGAATTTAGTTATTTAAAATTATTAGAATAATATAAATGTTTTGATGAATTAATTATTTTGAATACTTTGAAATAATGTACACAAGTTTTTAATAACATAAATCCATTACTTTAGACAAATTTAGTAATATACATTAAAAAATACATACTATGAAAAACAAAATTTCAATTCATCTAAAAAATATATTTTATTATTTAGTTTTGGTAGATTAACCATGGAATAGGCCATCATGATTTGTAAATATATTGATACCTTATATTCTTTATTAATTCATAAAGATACATTTATATACAAAAACTATAATCTGGTTTAGTGTGTGTTTCTACACATGTTAAATTACATATAACATCATCATCTCTAATAAACTAAGATACTCCCACTTTTGTGTATAAACATTGGCTAACAACATTTTTCTAATTATTATTTTTATGGCTACAATCAATGAGAAAAACAATTTCCATGTTATTCTCTATATAGATCCTCATTTCTAAAACTCTATTTTGTTATTGATTTCTCAATAATAAAACCTCATGTTTTGTATCTTGTTAATTAGAGTCATTATGAAAATCAATAGCTATGAACTCAGTTTTAATGTTTATTCATAAGTTGTTGATCATCCTTCAACATTAAGTTTTATCAAGCTTGTAATATAACTTGATGTAGTATATCAGATTCTTAATTGATTTCATGACACTTGTTAAAGAATTTTGACTATATCTATGGATTAATAATAAGAAATAACATTCCCTTTTAGACCATTTTTGAGACATTGGATGAGAAAGATAAATATGGACCAAGTCGGGTGTGTGTGATGATATATACTTCTACAAATTATAGTATTTAAAGAAATATTATCTCCAATGAATATATAACAAGTATTATGTTTTTTTACATTCGTATAAGGAATATCAATAATAATTTTAATAATTTTTTTTCATAATTTGTTTATTTTTGTTCCCAAGAAATTGATACTAAAAGTTTATTTCTTTATTCATAGTGAGAAAAAATGTGTTTTCCTTACTATCCAATTAGAATAGATATTTTTTCATCCTTATTCGATATATTAATGTTTAAAAACTATTTCCATCATTCTAATAACCAATCTTACAACATGAAACAATAATCCAGGACTGATAAAGATTATTCACAATCAAGATGTTGTGATAGAGTTTATACACAATGAGAATATATTTGATCTTAAAATATTTCCTAGTAAACCATTTATCTTTGAAGCCTTTTATATTTAATTATAAATCATCACTAATTTGTAATTTTAAACCATATAATTATTTATATTTTAAAAAAATATTTAATTACAATTTTTATGATACATTCCCTCATTATTAACAATATATGAGTTTATATTCTTTAATATATATAATGTAATTTCTTATTATAGTTCTTTTTAATATTTACGTTTTCAATTTCCCTAATATTCCACCTAAATTTGAGTAATTATTAGGTCTCATATTTTTTATCATTGCATGTATGGTAAAATCTTTACCATCATCACCAGGTATAGATATAACGTTCCTCATTAAAATTGAATGTATAACCCTTATATAATCAATTTTAGAATATTTTATCGAATTTATTTTATCTCTCTATCACATTAAATGAGATTCTTTCTCTACATAGATAAAATATTAATAGTAATTCATATTGAAACGATTTCACCATTGATGTGTTGGAAGTGAATTTATCCTTAGTTATTTTATTTTAATTGACTTTCCTATCAATGAGATATGAATTATCAAAAAATATTATATAATAGACCATGTATCCAAAAAATTAGCACATCATTAGGTTTAATAGTCTATCATGTAATTTTACAATCCTGCCTGAATAATTTTCAATTTCCAAAAATAATCAGAATGTTTTTTTGAGACTCACCTCTAATATTTGGACTTATCTGTAGACTAATCATTGCTAAATATCGAAAAAATAACTTATTCATGGGGTTTTCAAGTTTTAAATTATAAATATTGTTCTTATACAATGATAAAAACTTTTACACAATGGGTTTGATCATCACACCTCATTATATAATAGATACCATGAGCTAATCGTTTTAATTATCTAGTTTTTTATTTTTATCCTGACAATTTTCAATTCATTGAAATTTGATGATCAAATATATTTTCGTTGAATAAATTTTTTCAATCATGTAATTTTATCTTTAAGATCATCAATTTACTCATTATAACCCCTTATTATCTATCAAATATTATAACTATTTTTAGTCTAATTATATATCACATTAATTGTACCATTGAAATCCACTTATATATTCCAATCTCCTTTATATTTATCTAAATATTTTTTTCCATTGGGTCAATGTTTCTAATAAAATAGTGGAACAAAATGGATTAATAGGAACTAGAAAATCTCTCCTTTTATATTTATTAATTTTTTTAAAGATTTTAAGGGTTTTTTACATTAGGATAATTACTTCCACATCAATAACATGTTACATGCCTATCCTCCAGAGGCATACAGTCATTTAGTGTTTCAAGCCCAATGAAATCTATGAACTTATATTGGTCGAGATGATGGTAATTCTGGATCATAACTACATTTGGGGGGGGGGGGATTATCATAAAATGTAGGACTATCATATAGATTTATTTTATATTTTTTAATATTTACCATATCCAAATTTGTGATAGGCTACCCAAATAAAAAGATTGGGTAATAAATTATTGTACATGAAATTATTTTTTCTATTAATGAAACGATCAATACATATGAATGGTTACATATCTATTTCTAGTTATTACATAATAATATAGGACTTATTATATATTTAATCCCAATTCCTTATAACTATAGTGTTTTGTACTACCCATTAAAAAAATTTAAATTTAGGGATTCTGATTAAACATTAATGATGTGTCACCTATTTATCCAATGAGAATATAAATTAAAACCCATTTAGTTAGCTTAGGACAATCCCATATAGTATAACATCTTCTTGAAAGTATGTATATATGAAAAATTAATATTTGGTATTCATCTCACTCTTTACTAAAGATTCATACATATCCTTCTTATAAAATGAATTTGAGTCCTCATAGTTTACGTGTAGGTCTCACACACTAACTTTTCCTTTATATTTTAGAGGAGAATATGCATTGTGGGTTCCCTAATTGGAATATTGTTATTGTACTATTCCCATGATCATTGGAAATATCAATGATAAGATGAGTTTTCCTCGATGGGAAAAATAATATTTTGAAGGAGATATGGTACACTACATATTGGTGTACGAATTATATGTTGAATTAAACCCTATTTTTATTTAATTATCAACCTTGTGAAGGATATGAATCCACAATAAAATTTATGAGATTGATGTTTGATATAGATATTAGTAATTAGGAATGAGTTATACATATCCTATTTATAACTATAATCAATGTGCTAATAGTTTACATCATTTTATATTAAAGTAATGAATGAAAAATGTTGGTAGACCCAATGAAGGTGGGATATATGATATAGATTAAATTAATGTTAATGGACATACACCACGGTGTATGAAAATGTTACATATCAATCCATTAAAAATAGATGGAAAATGAGTGTGAACCATAAGATGTAAATTGGGTGGTCTCTATTTGAATGAGGAATACTTTCAAGGGAATCACAAGAATATAGTTTCATTATTACATCACCCTAGACAATTATGGTTATTATCCACATAAAGTAGTTTCTAATTCAAATACTCTTTATTGGGGGTTCACGTGGATCCATGGGACATATACATCTATGCATTCTTGACATGGGTTAAATGTATGAGTACATAAACGTTACAATACTAATATCTCAATAGTCATTCAAGTGAATTTATTATAACCATACAAAGGTGATTGCATGATCTGGCATACATATCTGGAGGATTTCACATTAACCAGGATTATATGTATGGGGAATTTTTTGTTAACTTGATGACAGGTCTAGGGTTTATCACATGAGAAAGGAGGACCAGTCTAAATTACATTTCATGAACCAATCACATGAAAATTATTGAATATTTTTCTAAAGGATCCTTTTTTTATTTATAGATTTTACACATGAATGTATCAATACATGTTATACATTTCTTAACCGAGGGATCATGTGATCAAGTAGATACAATAATGGTCTTTCTCATAATATGACTGAAATGTCATAGATCCTTTAATTGATCATTCTATAGTTCATAGGAATAACATATTCTAACTATGTAATACATTATGTATAACAACCCTGCTTTTTATTACACACATAAACATGATTTATTACCATAACATTTCACATGATACAACATGGAAGATCAAGAGGTATATTGTCCTTGGGGATTAGGAACATTACATAACAACTTTATACATAAAACACACAACATGTTTATTGAAAACATTCTTTACAAAATGACGAAATTCCCTCGTACATAGCATTTCATGGGATAACCTGAGGACATAAATGTGAAAAGGGTGAGATATAAATCCCATTAAGGGAGAAAACAAGGCATAAAATAAAGTATACAATAAATTTTAGGAAATAATCATATCAATGGATCATAAATGAAACAATAAGATAAAGTCATTATATAGCATGATTATCATAACATTGAAATGTGGCAACAACACTTAACATCGAATTAGCATGAGCCAAGGCTCATTGCACATGGAGTATGAGTAAACCCTTATTTCACATGAATTAGCAAGATTAAATCCTTTTTTCACTTGAATTATCATGATTAAATCCTTATAGAACATGACGTATCATGATACTAATATTTACCCAATGCATTGGAGTGCTATCAGGGTGCACCCTTCTTAATCATTTCATTTCTCACATAAGTGTGACACATGGATCATATAACATGGAATCATTCAGCGTCATTATTTATTCCAAGATAATGAAATTAGAATACATGTGTGGAACTATATAATTAATATGTAAATGTTAATAAGAGTTAATACCCTTTATAGATAAATGTATATGGTATTCACTACACAATGACTTTGGCTTGGAAAAACGCAGTGCAATTTTGGCAGCATAACAGCATGACATGAGAATTCATAAAAATGGTTGATGAGAGAGAAACAGGTATCTCATAATATTTAATGTAAATTAGGAGTGAGGGGTTCATATTGATATATTTTCCAACATAAATAATGTAATTTGGATTCATAATACAAAACAATTGCTTGAATGTATATAAGAAGAGAGAAATTTCTTATGAAATTTTGTCTTGGTAACGGATGTACATGGGTGGAATTAATGAGTAGTAAAGGGTTATATAATCATTAAAACCTAAAGAGTAAATTATGGGTGAGGTGATTAACCATACACCAAAATTTACAATTTAAAATAAAAGTTCATAAAAATATTAAGAAACTTGGATAAAATGAGAAAAAAAGGAATCCCTTACTTGGAAGTGTGAACCCAAAGGATTGGGAGAGGCTTGAGAAATGATTAATGGGAGATTGGGGCACCATGGGAGTATTATAGATATAGTATGGGAGAGTTTGGATGAACTCCAAAGGCTTTGTGTGAAGAGGAAGTGGGAGCCTGGGTGGGTTTATATAAGAAAAGAGAGGGAATTATTTATTATTTCTGTTTAAGACACCACACCATAAACTAATCCCAAACAAAACCCATCCCATGTTTTTCCTATGATTTTTTCTAAATGGAAGTTAGAAAAAATATTATATAAGAACAATGGTCGATCTTCTTCAATTAATTGGGTTTCTTATGTGGAGGGGAGTCACACTCTCAATGTAATCAATTTAAAATGATAAAAAGTATTATATGTCTTGGAGGGTCCACTAAGGATTTGTAAAATAAATCAAACTAACAGAAAATCAAATTATTTTAATGGTAAAACATGTATTGTCTGATAATAACATTTATATTATTTTATTACATCACTATTGGGTTATCAGGATGTCATAAAACACATAATATATTTAAACGGTATTTAATTTTTACCCAAAAATTCGATTTTCTCAGAAAATTATGAAAGCATTTCCATTTGATAAATTTGAAATTTTGATCCCAAAAATAATATTAATATTATCTGAATAATTTTCTATATATGTGAATATTCACTTTTATAATAAATCCCACATTTATAAAAACATCATGGGGTTTGTCAAAAACATCTTCCAAAGCATAATAAAAATTACAATTGAATTCATAAAATAATATGATAATTTATTTTACATAAAAGAAATTTAATAATAATTATAATAATTTATTTAAAAATTATTTAATTTAAAAATCCATTAATTCATCAAATTATAATTCATAGTTTAATATTAACAAAAAATACTATTTGCGCTTTAACAACTATTTACAAAGTAACAATAATTAAATGAATGTATATTTTTTATTATATACAAAAATAATATTCATAATCATAGTGCTATTGTAATGTTATATAACACATTATAACACCTTCATAAGACATATGGGTAAGGTGATTGATAGTGATAGACTCTTGGGGTGGCTCAGATAACATCACTCGGGTGGTAATCTCAATCAACATCCAATTCTGTCATAGGCGGTGTTGTTCAAGCATATCCTATAGAATCTTGGCATGGTATTGTTCAAGGGAAAAGCCCAATGATGCCTCCTCTTTTTCGATATTTGAAAAATGAGATTCATATGGGAAGGTAAACTGGATGAGGCCATTGCTTCATTTTTCTAAGTAAATTGGATTTGTTAAAGACCTATATTTATATGAATCATGTGATCACTAACCAATGGCTATATTAGCAATGTTCACAATACTTAACGGTATTTTTAAATCCGAAAAATTAATACCAAGGATATGAATACGTTTCACATAACCATTTTTCATAATAATACACTTAATTAGACAATGATGAATTTTATTTGATAGAAGTTTCGGTCATTACAATCATCCCCCATTAAGAAATTTCTCCCTCAAAATTTATTTTCCCCACAGTCAAACAGATGTAGGTAACACTACTTCATCACCACCCCCAGTTCCCACTTTCCCTCTTCTAACATGTGGTTTCACCACAACACCTTGAAATGGGGAATTGTCTTATTTAATTGAATTTTTTTCCGGTGATCTAAGAACTTCACTGGTTTCTCCACATAAGAATGATAATCATCTAACTGCATTATTTTTAATGAGAGTACATGTGAAGGGTCTGGTACATACTTTCATAAGAGGGATACATGACATTCATCATTTACATTGTTCATGGTAAGTGGAAGTGCTAGTGGATAGGCCACATACCTGAAACGATCAAGAATATCTAAGGGGACTATGTACCTTGGTCTTAACATACCTTTCATTCCAAAACTCATGACCTTCTTCCACGGAGATATGAGTTTGAATACTATATCTCCAACTTTGAACTCACGGTCTCATTGACATTTATCTGTATAACTCTTCCGTCGACTTTGGGCTACATTGATATGATATAAAATGGTTTCCACCTTCTCTAGCATTTCTTCAACCATTTTAGGTCCTAGTAGCTTACACTCGCCGACTTCATCCCAACATGCTGGTGTTCTACACCTTTTCACATAAAGGGATTCATACAGTCCTATTTGGATGCTAGAGTAAAAATTGTTATTGTATGAGAATTCAACCAATGGAATATGTTTGTCCCATACTCCTTTGAAGTCCCTAGAACATGATCTTAACATATCTACTAGTGTCTAAATAGTTTACATAGATTGTCCAATAGTTTGTGGATGATAGGTTGTACTAATGTTCTGTTCAATGCTTAGAGCATGATGGAGAAGTTTTTAGAACATTGAGGTGAATCTCAAATCACGATCAGATACAATAGATAGTGGTACATCATGCAACCTTACCACTTCTTTGATGTAAATCCAAGCAATTTGATTCAATGAAAATTACTCTCAAATTGTGATAATGTGAGCTATCTTGGTTAGACGACCTTAGACAACCTATATAGCATTGTTTTTCTCTAGATGTCCTTTGAAGTATAGAGAAAATTCCCATGGTAATGTTGTACCACTTCTATGTTTGTACGGGTAGTGGTTGCATCATCCCCTTAGACTTTTTCCTCTTATCCATCACTTGATGTCATGAAAGACACTTTAATATATATTCAGCAATCTCCCTTTTCACGTTGTCCCACAAAAAGTTTTCTCGGAGATCCTGATACAACTTTTATCTTCCCGACTGAATATATAAGGTTGAGCTATGCGCATCATTCAGAAGTACCTTCTTTATCTCTATATTGGATGTTACACAATATTGTGTCCTAGATCTCATAATTCCATCTTGGTCAACCATGAACTCTATGGATTTCCCATTTACGATAACTTCCTTCTTTTTCAGAATTTCCACATCCTTTATTTGAGAATCCTTTATTTTCTGCATGAGGGAAGATTGAGTAATAATTTCAGAAAGGATTTATTATATTCCTCCCTTAATTATTCCAATGTACATCCTTTAAAAATCCATGACAATTGGATCCTTTTCAATTCTCATCATTTATAAAGATACATGATCTATTCTACATAGAGCATATGCCACCTTGTTTGCCTTACTATGATGGTAGTGGATTGAGAAGTTATAATACATGGTGAGTTCTATCCATCTTTTTGGGAACATATTAAGATGTTTTTGTGTGAATATATATTTTAGTCTCTTGTGATCATTATATATCTCACACTTCTCCCCATAGAGATAATGTTGCCAGGATTTCAATGTGAAGAATATAGCTTCCAACTACAAATCATAAATGGGATAGTTTTTCTCATGGATTTTTAGTTTCACTAAGTCTTAGGCTATCAATTTACAATTCTTCATCAACACAGAACCCACTCCCTTCTTCAAAGCATCACTGACTACCACAAAAGTTCCCAACTTGTGGGTAATGTGAGCATGAGCCTAGAGAAAAGCATCCTTTTAAACTCCTTGAAGCTCTCTTTGCATTTATCACTCCAAGAAAACTATACTACCTTCTTAGTTAGCTTAGAAATAGGGTTGGACAATCGTGGTAAATCTATCACGAATCGGCGATAATATCCAGATATCCCCAAGAAGCTATGGATATCCAATACCAATATTGGCATCATCCATCTCTCAATTTTAGTTTTCTTGGAGGGATCCATAGATGTAACATCCCAGGTAAATAAAGAAATATGAAATTTTAATATTTATTAATATTTTCGAATTAAATATTAATTTTACTTTAATGGGGTTTCTATGTTTGATGGCGCACCCGATACGCAGTAGCGAGTTTTTTTTTGGAATCTTACATTGCACACTAACAATATAATATTATTATTTTAAATGGTAGTTAACACCTATCCATTGTATTGGTGGAAATTAATATAACTAACTACAACCTGATTATACGTTTTTGTTAAATGTTTTTACATTTACCCAATAAAATTTAGACGCTTAAAATGTTAATAAATCAAATTTTAAGCATAATTTACGTGAAAAGGTTGATTTACCTTCTTTTAATGGAGAACTCTCAAAAAATATAGTTTTTTAACATTTAGATGTTATATTTGAAAAAATAAAATTCTTCTTTATAATCGATACATCAAATTTTACATTGGGTAAATTTTTGGAATTTTTATGATAAAATTCATTTTTTAAAAAATAGTGATAAATACTTTTTTTAATTCAAAACTTCCTTTTAATATAATTTATTTATAATGTTATATTATTTTTTTAATTGTTTTTATAGTTTAATTCGATTATATTTTTACCATTTAATCCAATTGTGGTCATTATAATTAATTTCACTTCGAAATTGGACATAAACAAATGTCAATCTTTTGATAGATCTTGTTTCTTAAAAACACACTATTTGATTTGACTATGTGAATTAATTTTAAATTAATTAATCCAAATTCTATGTGTTGAATTTGGTAAAGTATACATCATTTTTTAATTTTTATTTTCAAATATATCTTAGGCTTAATTTTTCAAATTTTTCTGAATAACTCCAAATTTTTATGAATAGTGAAAACACTGAGTAGTACTTAAAAAGACGACTTTTTCACTTAAATGAAATTTTATTACTTTTGTGAATTAAATTTATAAAATTATAACATACATGGTTGTTATTAGTATGTAAAATTTGGTTCAATAATATGAAAGTAATTATTTGGTGAATATTAACTTTTGACTTTTATTTACTATGGTTAAAGGTAAATAGGGTAAATCAAGGGAAAAAATATTATAATAATACAAAATTACATTAACACATAAAATTAACCTTATTATATGAGTCATGGCTGACCATGCGCACCCTTGGGTCTATTTTGGGACCCCATGGAGCCACTTGAGAGTGATAATGACACTTTAGATTAATTAATTTTAAGTAAAGACAAAAAATGACATAAACAAATACCTTTTAGTAAATTAATTTTTACATAGGGTTATATAAGATATATTTTCAAATATAAATATTCTTTAGAATAATAAAAATATTTAATACATCATGGTATTTTTTATATAATTCTTATAAATTAAATATCTTAAATTATGTAAGACACAATAATGATACAATGTTCACCTCATTAATAAATTATTTAAATAAATAAGATTATAAAGATCAATATAATATCCAAAACCTATCCAATTCTTATTGGTTAATTTAATTTAGACCAGGAGTCATCTTATCTTTGGCTTTAATTAGTTTTGGACCTTTTGAAACTGAAAATCATTATATAATAAAATAATATTTTCACACTGTCCTAAAGAGCCCCTCTTCCCCATTATAATAAGACCTCAATTATAACTCATTCATCACACCTCTCAAGCCCCTTGTACCAGACAAACTCTTACCAATTAAGCTCCTTACATCCCTCTCATCCTCTTAGAATCCTTACCTTTGGCATAAGACACTTCAAAAATTCATTTTTGTTAAAACCAAAGGGAGTTAGCTGAATTAAAGGAGATTAAAGAACATAAGGGGAAAGTCGGAGACGAGGTAAGGCAGTTCATCTCAATCACCATTAATTGAGGCATATTTTGGTTTAATACATGACATTATTTTATACGCTGTATAAACACCTTTCACTTTTCATTTCATTCAAAGGGATTATTTTTCAATGAAGCGTTTTACTAAACATGAAAAATGAATGTTTCTTTTAACGTAAGCGGTGACCAGAAACTTTTCGCGGACGTGTTTATTATTTGATCATTGGATTCATTAATAAGCTGTAATGTTTTTAAATGTAAAATAAATACCATATACTCTTTTACATATTTTATTATTGACAATGGTTTTGATAATGTGTTTTTATGTCAATATATTTAATTGATATATTATGATGGAAATGTGGAAAAGTTATCTTTATTTTATATTTGTTTATGTGTTATGATTTTATAATGGTAATAGGACATTTTATTGGAGGTTATATGATAAAACAAATGAAAGGTGGTTCCGTGATACACCAGGATGGGTGGTTATGTTATAACCTCTAATGCATTGGGTATGGAAGTCGGACATATGGATATTCCATTTGGTGATATGTGTGGAAGTCGACCATATGGTTATTCCATTTAAGTATGTTTATTTCAAAAGTTACCTTTATATGTTATGTGTTTTTTATATGGGTTTTATGGTAATATTTTGGTTAAAAAATGGTAAGAAATGATCTTTTATTCAGTGAAGAGTATTTACTACTTGATAAAGGTGAAAAGTATTACTTATGATAAAATATTCATGGTTTAAATGTATTTTGGAACAACATACATTTTTCCTACATTGATTATCCCTTACTGAGTTTTTATTCTCATCCCATGTTTTTGAAATGCAATTAATAGGACATAATGTGGAATAGGGTCAAGGATGAGATTAAGGAAAAGTCAAGCTATCTAAAACATGGAACTAGAGAGGACACTTCTTTTCAAGAATTTTTATTTTGTGATAAAAAAGGAAACTAGGTAGATGTTTCTTCATGTAATATTCAATTTTTAATTTATATTTTATGACCTAATTCTCTATAGATCTAAATCTGAAAATATTCTTAATGTGAATTATTAACTTTAACTATGAATATGCAATGTTTAAGGCCTGGTCCTTAGAGTTGGTGTCTGAGGTCGGTTTAGAAAACATTAGGAGTTAGGGTATTGTTAAATTAATATCTATAAATTAATTTATTTTAATATTGTGATGATATAGAATTTACAGATTACCATGTTGCTTTGCCTAAGATATTTTTGTGTTCAAGATGTTTTTCCATAGGGTAAACATGGCAACTATGTGGGGACGACATCAGGAGGAGGACAACCTTCCAAATCAGAAACCTGAGATGGTCATAATCGGAACCAAACATTTTGTTGCAGTGATGGCACAATTGACTTACGCTATAAATAGTGTCAGTATCCATGCACGAGATCAGACAAATCTACCACATAAAAACATGTCAGTAGTGGGGAATTTCATGAGGCAACACCCCCATCATTCAGAGGATCATCTGACCCTGTTCTGGCTAAAGGGTTGATTAAATCATTAGAAAATATTTTTGATGTCATGGGTTATTTAGAACATCAAAAGGTTAGTATTGTTGTTTTCGATTTTGAAGATGGAGTTGATTAGTGGAAGTCAATGGTGAAAAATATGAGGGATATGGAGGAGATTGATGCTATTGATTGGGATGAATTCAAAGGTATGTTTCTTGAGAAATATTTTCCTATGGTGGTTTGACTTAGGATTGAAAAACAATTCTTGCAATTGAGGTAGGATAATGAATCAGTGGTGGCCTATGATGGAAAGTTCACTCAACTGGAATGGTATGCTCCAAATTTCATCCGAGATATTGATAGTAAGATAAATTGATTTTACTCAGGACTGAAGCCATGATATCGAAGAGTATTAGCATCTATTGAGATCAAAAGTTTTGAAAAACTTGTTCGATGTGTGGAGAAGATAGATATAGAGTTTTCTGATGATCATGTTTTCTTTTAAAAACAACAGAGTAAAAGGTCTAGTTGGTATGAAAATGGAAATAATTAATCAAAAAAACCTACAGTTAAGAAAACTAAATATCCATCTTGTGAGGAGTGTGGTAAAAATAATAATAGATAATGTTTATAAATGTCTGGAAACTATTTCCGGGGTGGAATGTCTGGTCATATTACTCGTAACAGTAAGGAAGATGATCAAGCAGTCAATGAAAAGTTAGCGGTAAGATGTTTTACGTCCAATGAAATGGGTTATTATGGAAATGAGTGTCTATAGAAGAACACAACTGAGGGAAAGAAACTAGAATACAAACAGAAAGGGTTGGTGAAATCCTTTTCAAGTACATCAGAAGATGTTGGGCCATCAAATGATGTTGTATTAGGTACACTATTTATTTGTTCGGATTATGCCAATGTGTTGTTTGATTCGGGGTCTACACATACATTCATTTCTATGAATTTTTCTAGTATGTTGGGATTTTTATTTTATGATATGAATCCTTAACATATGGTAAAAACACCTGGAGGAAATGTTGGGACAAAAATAAATTATAATAACCTTCATATCCTTGTGTGCAGAAAGAATCTACCTAAAAAGCTTATTTTTTTCCTCTAGTAGAGTTTGATGTTATTTTAGGAATGGATTGGATATCTGTTTGTCATGCTAAGATTAATTGCAGAGCTAAAGAGTTTTCCTTTCAAAAGATTTTCATTTTGTGTAAAATAATGAACCCATACTATTGATAACATATCATGAAGCTGAAAAACTGGTAAAATATTAAAATGGATGTCACCTTGCACGTATTATTGAAAACAAAAGAACTATTCATATTAATGATGTGCTTGTGGTAAATGAGTATCTTGATGTTTTTCCTAATGAGTTTTCTGTTATTATACCAGATCAGTAAGTTGAATTTAATATTGACTTAGTTCCTGATGTTAAGATAATTTCAAAACCCTTATCGAATGACACAAATTAATCTTTTAGAGTTAATGAAGAAATTATAAGAGTTATTAGATAAATGTTTCATTCAACCTATCACATCACCATGGGGTGCTCTTATCTTGTTTTTTAAAAAGAAATATGGTTCAATGAGACTTTTAATTGAATATTGAGCATTGAATAACTTCACTGTTAAGAACAAGTATAATTTTCCTCATACAAATGATTTGTTTGATCAACTCCAGGGAGATCAGTATTTTTCAAAGATTGAATTGAGTTCGGGGTACCATTAATTGAAATTAAAGGAAGAATACATTCTGAAGACTTCATTTCGTACCAGATATGGCCATTATGAATTTTTAGTTATGCCTTTTCGGTTAAGCAATGCACCAAATATATTCATGGATCCAATGAATAGATTTTTCTTTGAGTTCATGGATAAGTATTTGGTTGTGTTCAATGATGATATTTTGGTTTATTCTAAAAGCAAAGATAAGAATGAAATTCATTTAAGGGTTGACATTAAAACCTTAGAAGAAAATAAACTTTTTGGTAAAATCATCAACTGTGAGTTTGGGTTACAAAAAATTGCTTTCCTTAGTCACATTGTTTCAAAAAATGGTACAACTGTTGATCCTGCTAAAACAAAAGTTGTTGAAGAATGGCCAAGACCCACAAATATAAATGATATCCGTAGTTTTATTGGATTGGTAGCTTATTACTGGAGGTTTTTTGAAAATTTTACACAGTTATCTAGTCCAATGACATAGTTAACTCGAAAAGGTGTTAAGTTCATTTGGACAAAAGAATGTAATTATTGTTTTTAGGAATTGAAAAGAAGATTGCTGAATTCTTCTGTTTTGGAATTACCTTCTAGAAATGGTGAGTTTGTTATCTACAGTGATGCTTTATTAAAAATATTTGGTTGTGTCCTTATGTAGAATGATCAGATAATTTCTTATGACTCATGTTAGTTGAAACCTGATGAGATAAATTACCCTACACTATATTTGGAATTAGTTGTTGTTGTTTTTCCTTTTAAAAATATAGAGTCATTTTTTATAGAGTATGTGTGAAATATATAATGATCACTAAATATTGAAGTACATATTCACTGATAAATAATTTAACATGAGACAGAGGATATGGTTAGAATTAATCAAGGATTTTTATTTCACGATCCTTTAACATCTGTGAAAATAAAATAAAGTGGTTGATGAATTGAGTCGAAAACGTATTGCTTCATTAACCTTGCTAGGTTGGGAACAAGATCCTTTGGTTTTTGATTTGATGAAAATTGGAAGATAAGTTTTTGGTGAAGGAAATTCCTCTATTTTGTTATAGGTTTCAGTGAGATCATCCCTATCAGATAAAATTAAGCAAGTGTAGAAGGAAGACATTGATTTGAAAAAAAAGTAGAGTTGGTTCAGAAGGGTAAGTTTCCTGATATTAACTTTGATAATGACAGTATTTTGAGGTTTGGGAAGAAATTATGTGTTCCTTGTGATTCACAGTTGAAAAATGATTTGTTATGTGAAGCTCAAAGTTCCCCATTTTCAGTTCATCCTATAAGTACTAAGATGTACAGAGAATTTCAAAAGTATTACTGGTGGGATGGAATGAAAAGAGATATTTTTGATTTTACTGTGAAGTGTTTGACTTGTCAGCAGGTTAAGTAGTAGAATGGTAGATAACTAAAGGTATGCATTAATATTTATAGGTTCTAGAGTGGAAATGGGAAAATATATCCATGGAAATCATTTTGGGATTACCGAAGACATCTCGAGGTAATAATGCAACATAGGTTATTGTTGATAGATTGACTAAATTTACTCATTTACTTCCTATTCAAGATACATTGTCTATAGATCAACTTTCTCAGTTTTATATTAAAGTGATTTTCAGGTTACATGGTTTTCCCCTCTCCATTGTATCTGGTCATGATCCCTTGTTTACTTCTAACTTTTGGAAAGGCCTTAAGATGTTGTTGGGTATTGAATTAAATTTTAATACATCTTTTCACCCATAATCAGATGGGTAGTTAGAAACAAAAAATCCAGACCTTGGATGATATGTTAGGTTCTTTCTTGATTGATTACCCATGGAGCTGGGACCATCATTTTTCTTTGGTTGAATTTTCATATAATAACATCTTTCATTACAGTATACAGATGGATCCTTTTGAGGCATTATATGGGAAGTGATGTTGAACTCTAGATTTTTGGGATGAATTATGTGAATGGAAACTGATGGGACCAGAATTCGTAGAAGAGGTGGCCGAAAATGTTCACTTGATTCAAAAGCACATGAGAATAGCTTAGAGTATGTAGAAAAGTTTTACGGATAACCGAAGGAAGGATATTTCTTTTGAGGTAGGTGATTATGTGTTTCTCAATGTTTCTACGTGGAAAAGTGTTATGCATTTTGGTAAGAAGGGAAAGTTGAGTCCAAGGTTCATTGGACCTTATAATTTCCGGGTGAATGTTGGATCAGTTGTGTATAGAGTGTCTTTACCTCCATGTTTGTCCCAGGTAAACAATTTTTTTCATGTTTCAATGTTGAGAATGTATATTCCAGATCCATCTCATTTTTATGTCCAAAGGTAGTTCAGTTGGATGATAATATCACTTATGAGGAACAACCAATCCAAATTCTCGACCGTAGAGAGCAAGTGATACAGAATAATGTAAAGGTTTTGTGAAAAAAACCATATGTTTGAAGAGGCAATGTGGGAATCTGAAAATGCTATGATTGATAAATACCCCAATTTATTTGATAAGTGAATAAAATTACGAGCACCCAATTTCCAAAAGGGAGGAAGGATGTACCATCTTAGCTGAATAATGAAATATGAAATTTTCATATTAATTAATATTTTTGAATTAAATATTAATTTAACTTTAAAGGGGTTTCTATGTTTGATGGTGTACACGATACAAAACAACGAGTTTCATTGAAATCTTATGTCGCACACTAAAAATATAATATTATTATTTTAAATGATCGTTAATGCCTAACCATTATATTGGTGAGAATGAATTGAACTAACAAAAATATGAATATACATTTTTATTAACTGTTTTTCCATTTATCAAAAAAATGTAAGAGGCTTAAAATGTGAATGAATCTAGTTTTAAGCATAATTTACGTTAAAAGGTTTATTTACTGCGTTTTATTGGAAAACTCTCTTATAATATAGTTTTGGTTTCTTCTATATGTTCTATTTGAAAAAATAAAATTCTTATTTAGAATTGGGACATGAAATTATACATTGGGTAATTCTTTTGTATTTTTGGGAAAAAATTCATTTTTCAACAGATAGTGAAAAATACTATATTTTAATTTAAAACTGCCTTTTAATCTAATTTATTTATATGGTTATATAATATGATTAATAAGTTTGAAAGATTAATTATATTATATTGGTACAATATAATCCAATAGTAGTCATTGAAATTAATTTCACTTTGAAATTGGATATAAACAAGTGTCAATCTTTTTATAGATATTGTTTTTTTAAAAACATGCTATTTGTTTTGACAACAACAAATAATTTTAAATTAATTAATCTATCTTTTATATTTAGAATTTGGTAAAATATAAAATATTTTTTAATTCATATAATCAAATACATATTAGGCAGAATTTTTGGTATTTTTTCTAAAATATTTCAAATTTTCATGAATAGTGAAAACATTGTGTAGTAGTTAAAAAGATGACTTTTTCCCTTAAATGAAATTTTACCACTTCTGTGTATTGAATTTAGAAAATCCTTCATTCATGGTTGTTATTATTAGGTAATATTTGGTTAAATAAGATGAAAATAATTTTTGTTGAATAGTGACTTTTGACATTTATTTACCGCGATTAAAGGTAATAGGGTAATCAAGGTAAAAAAATATTATAATAATAAACAATTACCTTAACACCTTTTTTATCATTATTGGATGAGTCATGGATGACCATGGGAATCCATGGGTCGATCTTGGTACCCCATGGAACCACTTGGGAGTGTTAATGATTCTTTAGATTAATTAATTTAATGTAAAGACAAAAAAGGACATAAAAAATAAAATTTTGGTAACCTAAATGATTCATATGGTTATATAAGTTATCTACTTGACTATAAATATTATTTGGAAATATAAAGTGATTTAATAAATCATGGTATTTGTTTTTAAATTTATATACATCAAATAAATTAAATTATGTATGACACAATAACGATGTTGTGTATACCTCATTAATAAATGATTTAAATAAATAAGATTATAAAGATTAAAATAATATAATAAACTTGTCCAAATCTCATTGGATGATTTTATTTCCACCATGAGTCATCTTATCTTCGACGTTAATTAGTTTTGGAACTTTAGAAACCGAAAATAATTATATAATAAATTAATATTTTCATACATTCCAAAATATCCACCTATAAAAAGCCATCACCTCTAACCCATTACTCACACCTCGCAAGCCCCATGTCTCATCCAATCTCTACCCAATTAATCTCCTGACCTCCCTCTCCACTTCCTAAAAGCCTTACCTTTGGCATAAGTCTATCGAAGAAGTCCTTTTGGTTAAAACCAAAGGGAGTTACCCAAATTAAAGGAGGTTAAAGAATGAATGGGTCAAGTCGGACACCAGGTAAGGGACTTCTACTCAATATCCTTTCATTGAGGCATATTTTGGTTTAATACACAACTTTCTTTTATACATTTTATAAACACCATTGAATTTTTATTTCATTCAATGGGAATATTTTTGAAGGAATCATTTTACTAAATGACAAAAATTAATGTTTCTTTTAATGCAAGCGGTGACAATGACCATTCTGTTGCAGCGAGTATTATTTGATATTTTGATTTCATAAGTAGTGATAATGTTTTTAAATGGAAAATAAATACCATATACTCTATTAAGTATTTTGGTATTGAAAATGGTTTTGATAAAAAAAAATTATGTCAATATATTTAAATGATGTTTTGTAATTGAAATGTGGAAATGTTATCTTCCTTTATATTTGTTTTATGTGTTATGATTTTATAATGGTACTTTTACATTTGATGGGTGGTTAAGTGATAAACCAAATAAATGGTGGTTTTTTGATAAACCAGGATGGGTGGTTACATTATAAACTCCAATGCAATGGGTATGGAAGTTGGTCATATGGCTATTCCATTTAGTGATATGTATGGAAGTCGACTGTATGGTTGTTCTATTTAAGTATGTTTATCTAAAAAGTTACATTAATTTGTTATGTGTTATTTATATGTGTTTTATTTTATTATTTTGGTTACAAAATGGTAAAAAATTATCTTCTATTCAGTGATGAGTATTTGCTACTTCATAAAGCTGAAACAAAGTACTTCTGATAAAGTATTAATGGTTTAATTGTTGTTTTAAAAAACTAACAATTTCCTTTCATTGTGTATCCCTTAGTGAGGGTTTTATGATTATACCATTTTTTTGAAATGATTTTCATAGGACATAAAGTGTAATAGGGTCAACGATGGGATCAGGGAAAATTCATGTTGTCTAAAACATGGAACTAAACATGACTCTTTTTTTCAAGAATTTTTATTTTGTGAACAAATGGAAACTGGGTCGATGTGTCTTCATTTAATATTCAAGTATTAATGTATATGTTATGACCTACTTATATAAATATATAAGCCTGAAGAGACCCTCAATGTTAATTATAATCTTAATTCAAGAATACACCATATTTATGGTCGGGTCCTTATGACAGATATCTCGTTTCATCTGATTAAATGACCCAATATTGAGAGCTCCTTCAACCAGAACTCAAAATTAATGTACATTGCACAGAGATTATCCTTCAACAAGGTATCTAGTTCATTTATTATATTCTCCCCATGATCCTCCTTGGTTTTGATGTATATTATAATATTATCTAAAATGACTATCACAAATTTTTCTAGGTAAACTCTAAAAACTCTATTCATCAAGTCCATGAATATTACTGGAGCATTAGTGAGTTAGAAAGACATTAATATGAATTCATAGTGCTTGTATCTTGTATGAAAATAAATCATTGGGATATATTCCTTCTTTAGATTAACTCTATAATATCCTGACCGCATATCTACCTTGGAGAATTATTGTGCTCCATGAAGATGATCAAACAAGTCATCAGTTTGAGGAAGAGGATTCCTGTTCTTTATCATTATTTTGTTATACTCATAATAATCAGTGAAAAGTTGCACCGACCCATCCTTCTTCTTGACGAAGAGGACTGGTTCACCCCATGGTGACGGACTTGGGTGTATAAACCTTTTATCGAGATTCTCCGATAGTTTTGTCTTCATCTCCTCAATATTCACAAAAACTATTCTATATAGAGTCTTGAATATCAGAAATTCCCTAGGTTTAAGGTCAATTGATAATTCAACATCTCTTATAGAAGGAAGACCATGCAATTCATCGGGAAACACATCATCAAATTCCCCCCAATAGGCATGACTTCAAGGATGGTTTCTTCCTTGGACTCAATCATCTGATCGAGATATGTGTGCTTATAGGGAAGTAATATCCAAACCTGAGGTGATGGGGCTAAATAGGATTCAACTTCCTCCTTGCAATGATATAGGATCGAGGGACGATTCTCTATATAGTGTGTCATTTCCCACCCACGAAAATTTATTTTATCTCTATATAGGGAAAGACCATCCATTCCAATAATTGAATCAAATTACACTAATGGGAGTATGAAAAGGCTTTTCGGGATGTTTAATCCATCGATTATGATAGGAGGGGAGTTATATTCATGGGATGCAATGATTTCCCAAATTCCCATACTCATTAACATCATTAATTCCATGATTTGTGGCAGTGTAGGGATTGTTCTACTAAACATTCAGGATATAAAAGAATGTCTAGAACCAGAATCAAAAAGTACGTTTTCTATTCTGGAATTAATAAATATCATACCTATCACCAATTCGTTTTTGGGGTTCACTTCGATGGTAGTGATGGAAAAAAGATCACCCTTTCTTCTTTGGAGGTTCTTAGTTTCCTCCGAAAACCCCTGGCTTAGAGAACTAATTTGTAATGTTCCATATTTATTTGTAGTTGATGAAATGAACAATGCATTGAGAGTCAAATAGATTTTTCCTCTCCTCTGTCGCATATGGATGTTTTTCTTTTCTACATATTACATCTATTTCCACTTATCTTACACACCTAAAGCATTTCCATGTCCCCTTTAGGCAATTTCTGGGGTGCTTCATTCCACACTATTGGAAAAGTGGTGTGCTAGATTTTCATAGCACCACTGGATTTATCCATTGGATTGCAATAATTGAATTCAACATTAAGCTTCTTATCCCCATGATACCCCTTAGATTCTCTGATCTCCATTTCAACCTCGAGGGAACATCAAAAAATTTATTCATAGCTGTCGAACTCATGAATCACCAGGGCTTTATATAGGATAGGTTTAAGCGCACCAAAGAAGATGTCAACATTGCATATGAGGGTAATGACAACGTTAGAGGAATATCATGCAAGACTTGTGAAGTTTTCCTAATTCGATCCAATGGATTCATCATAATTTGCTTAATGGAAAAGTAGTTCCATTCTATCTTAAGCAGGATGGTGCGAGGAAAATATTTATCAAAAAACATTTTCTGTAAATCCTTCCATTAAAATGCTTTGATCAACTACTCAAGCTTCATTTTTTTGATCAATTCCCACCATATATTGGCCTCACCCTCCATGCAATAATCAGCAGAAGAACCTTCTCTTGTTCAGAACATTGAAGGATGGATAAGATCTTTTCAATAGAGTTGATTCATTAGTCAGCAATTGAGGGATCAGATGATCCACTTAAAGTAGGAGGCCTTTGTCTCATGAAGCTCTAGATAGAGACAGGTTCTTTCTTGGGGGGGGGGGTGAACGTTCCACTTGACCCATGTATCTATTCAAAATTGAGTAAACAGTGAGAATATCATGTCAGTGTTCGTGATTCCTACTCCCATCAGATTGAGAATCTCAATAGAATAGTCATCACATTTTTCTTCACATCAGTTGTTAGCCCGAATCCTCTTATTCCTGAACATTGGATGGAATTAAAGGAATGTTAGGGGTAACATATAAAGGGTAATCCAAGGAAAAAACAAATGAATTATAAATAACTTTTATTTCCTTAACTTATGAATCTATATGATTCAATCGATTTTATCCATGAAGTAATTTCAAACATATATTCTTAGGGAAATTTTTATTCAGTTATCAATAATTTATACTAAGCTTGTGAATTTACCTAAGCATATCCAATAGGAGTTTTGTATAAAAAATTGAATCAAGGCATATTTTAATGTAATAGGATACCTCAGGTGAAGCCCAAAACTCCTTCTCGGAGTTTTCACTCCTTGGTACATTTGTGCCGGAGCCGCCTCTACCTTCTCGTATCCAGATAGGGATGTATTTTCCCGATAAACCTCATACTCCATACGTAACAAAATGTATGGATTTTATTTTTATACTTAGTTTTATCCCTAATTATTTCCCTATAGTTTTCTAATCCTAATACCAAAATTAACTCAACCTATCCTCTGATACCAACCACAACAACCCTTTTTTTATTACACACATAATCGTGTTTTATTACATAAACTCTACACATGATACAAAATAGAAGATCAAGAGGCATAGTGTCTTTGGGTTAATGAAAATTAAATAACATTATAAAACATAAAACACAGAACATCATTATTGAAAAAATCCTTTACAAAAATAGAACATTCCCTATTACATTGCATTTCATGGGTTAACTTGAGGACATACATGTAAAAATGGTGAGAAATAAATCCCAATAAGAGAGAAAACCGAGATAAACATGAAACATACAATAAATGTTAGGAAATAGGAATATTATTGGAGAATTAAAAAAACATGAACATAAAGGCATGATATAGCATGATTATCCTAACATGGAAATGTGGCAATAACACATAAAATGGAATTAGCATGATCCAAGTCTCATTGCACATAGAGCATGAGTAAACCCTCATTGCACTTGAATTAGCATGAGTAAATACATATTTCACATGAATTATCATGATTAAATTTTAACTTCACTTGATTTATCATAATACTAATCTTCACCGAATGCGTTGGATCACTATCAGGGCACACCTTTCTTAATCATTTCATTTCACGCAAACATGTGCCACATGGTTCCTATAACATGGAATCATTCAACATCATCATTTATTCCATGATAATGGACTGTGAGATACATACATGGAAATATATAATCAATATGTATATGTTAATAAAGGTGAATACCCTTGATAGAGAAATGGTAATGGTATTCACTACACAATGACTTTGGCTTCAAAAAACGCGGTGCAATTTTAGCAGCATAACGACGTGACATAAGAATTCATAAAAATGGTTGATGAGAGAAAAAGTGGTGTCTCATCATATGTACATGAAATGAACAGTAATTGGGTAGTATAGATACATGTCCCAACATAATTAATGGAATTCAGATTTATAATACAAAATAATTGCTTGAATATAAATAAGGAGAGAGAAATTCTTTACAGAATTTTGGCATGGTAACAGGTGTTCATGGGAGGACTTAATAAGAATGAAAAGGGTATCTAATCATTAAAAAATAAAAAGGGAAGTATGGGGGAAGTTTTAAACCATACACCAACATTTAAAATTGAAAATAAAAGTGAATAAAGGTATGAAAAAAACATGGATAAAATGAGAAAGGAAGGAATCCCTTAATTGATGGTGTGATACCAAAGGCTTGGGAGAGGATTGATAGATGATTCTTGGCAGATTAGGGCGCCTTGGGAGGGTTATAGAGGTAGGAGAGAAGAGGTTGGATTAACTTAAAAGGCTTTGAGTGAAGAGGAAGTGGGAGCTTGGGTGGGTTTATATAGGAAATGAGAGATAATTCTTTATTATTTATGTTTGGGACAACACACATTAAACTAATCCAAACCACAAACCAAACCATTGTATTTGCACATATTTTTTACCAAAGGATATTATAAAATAATATTTTATCAGGCAAATGTCCTAATTTTTTAAAATAAAAGGGTTTCTTATGTGGAGGTGAGTCACACTCTCAAGGGAATCAATTTAAAAAGATAAAAAGTTTTATAAGTCCTGGAGGGTCCAATAAGGCTTTGTAAAATAAATAAAACAAACATAAAATCACATAATAATAATGGTAAAACATATATTGGATGAACATAAAATTTCTAGTGTTTTATTACATCACTATCGAGTCATTATGAAGTCATAAAACACATTTTATATTTAAGTAATTTTTAATTTTTACCCAAAAATTCAACTATCTCAGAAAATTATGAAAAATTCACCCTTTTATAATTTCTACATCCTGATTCCAAAAATAATATACAGTTTTTCTAAATAATTTCCTAAATATGTGAATTTTACCTTTTAATATAAATACCGACATTCTTCAAATAATCACGTGTTTTTAAAAAAAAATAGCTTTCCAGCATTAATAAAAATTTCAATTGCATTCATAAATTTATAAAATCATTTATATTTAATAAAAGGTAATATAATAATAATAATAATATTCTATTAAAATATTATATAATTAAAAAATCCATTGAATCATCAAAATAGATTTCGTAGTTGAATATTATCTAAAAATACTATTTACCATTTAAAACTATTTACAAAGTAACAATAATAAAATGAATGTATATTCTTTATTATATAGAAAAATAATTCACATAATCATAGTGATAAGGTCATGTTACATAATCCCTTATAACACCCACATAAAAACCAAGGGTAAGGTGTGCGATGGTGACCGACTCTTGGGGTGGCTCGGATAACATCACTTGGGTGGTAATCTCAATCAACATCTACTTCTCCCAAAGGTGGTTCCGTTCGAGATTAACATGTTGTAGCTCGGCTTGGGATTGGACAAGAACGAATAAAAATGATGCAACTTCCTTTCCAAGCTTTTAAAAAACGGATTCATAAAGGGAAAGTATACTAGATGAGGCCACCACTTACTTTGTCTGAGTAAATTAGATTTGTTAAAGCCCTATATTTATATTAATCATGTGATCATTGTTCAATGTCTATATTAGTAACGGTCACAATTATTAATGGTTTTTTGAAATCCAAAAAGATAAAACCAAGGAAGTTCATATATTTTACATAACCATTTTTCATAATAAGATATTTAGTTGGACCAAGTGAAATTTTCATTGAAAGATGTTTGTGTTGTTACATTATGTTACATATCAAACGTTTCAGGGATGAGACAATGGAGATTTCATAGTCCTGCAATATTGATAGTATTCTCTTTTCTTTAAATTCATGTGGTTTTATTGTATAAATGGGGGATTTTTTAGGAATATACTCCCAAAATATATGATGATTTATATATATAATAATTATAATATATTGAATTTAGTAAGTGGAGGTAATGTTCTCATATGCTGATAATGCATTTGTTCTTTTCATGATCTAGCTAAATGGTCTCAATGATATCATCCTTATGTTTTGTGGTAAACATTCATCACATGGCCATTCTGTCATCACCATATTATATAAATTGATATCTTGTGAAAGGGATTATTATTTTTAAATATACATGTAAAATAGCATTTATGTGATTCGTAAGATATGCTCAAGATCCTTTATGAGATCGGGATACATATTAAAGGGCATTCATGAGATCCATGTTAGCAAGTAAAAGAGATTTTGCTTGATTCATATGACATGTTATAGGTCCTTATGATGATAAATCCATTGATCATTTAAATCAAGTAATCCCATTACCTAAAAATAGAACCACTTCCATAACATAAGTATCCGGTAATTTTCAATATTAATTATGTGATCCCTTTGGAGATCGTCAAATGACTTTACTCCTTTAATCAAATTGGGTTTCTTAGGATTGAGTTGACATGTATAATGTCTTTTATATGATTTGATAAACATGTCTGGGGTCTTTTGAGTGATCATTAAACAAATTAAATGGAGTGTGTAATTATTTTTCAACAATATAACCGTAATTTTTGTTTGTATAATAATCGCGTCATTTTATCATTTTTATCATGAACACCATGATGTTTTCAAGGGTTCTGATATTGACATCTCATATTATTAGAAATAATTTTATTGGGAATTTTCATGATAGAGAAAAATCATCATAGGCGCATCACATGATTACCAGGGGTTTATAACTAGACTTCACATGATCAGTAACATATCACTTGAGGAATATAATCCCATTATGTAATGTTCTTAGGGTCATGAGATCAGGGATCACATTAATTATTACATGAATCATTTAAATCCGACAATATATCTATAGATAATCTTTTTCTTTGTTAAATTTAGGTAAAATAAGAATTATGCCTTTGGTGTTTCTTGAACTAAATAATTTCCAATTCTCATTTGTTAGGCATCAAAAAATTCCCCCTGATTCTATGTCTAGATGGAGAAATGAATGAGGTCTTGGTTCTGAGAAATTATATGCCTTCCTATGTCCCTTGGTCTTCAACTATATGGTCTTGAGAAAACCTCATGGTATTCTGAGACACCATTGGTATTATTTATGGTAAATTATAAATATAAAGGAATAGTGATGTCCATTCCCCTTGGGATTTAGATTTTTTGAGGTCTGTTAATATTTTTTTCATCCATGAGATCTATTCATGATACTGTGTCATATCACTTTAATGTATGGATCGTTTGTGGGATCTAATAATATAATCACATCACATTAATTTTTTAGGAAAGTGTTTCAACCAATATGATACCAATCCAATCTAATATTACATAATGTTTTTCATGGATATTTGGCTTGAAGGCTACATCACATGATACATGTGGGTGTCACAAAACTGAATAATTATTGAAATGATTTATTTGACCTTCCCATATTCAGGAAATCCTTATACATAGATAGGATCATGTTATCATGTAGTGATATTTGGGTTATGTGATCGGGATACCTAGAATAAATTACACTCATAATTTGATTTTGTAAAAGTTTCACAAATATTTTCTACCATAGCTATTACTCCAACCTTGTTCTAATCTATGTATTTTTATTTCTTTTCCCATATGTATTTGACCCTGTGAAATTTATTCAATATGGGAACTGAAAGGGATATGATTTCTTTGATCCATAATACTCATCCTAGGTATTTATTTTCATTAAAAAAATGATTATAAAGGGTCTCAAATAATACATTCTTCAGAACTAACCTTGGTCACATAGAACTCCTTTGAATAACATTAGCATTTTGGATAATTCCATCTTACCATCTCCCAATCACAATCATTCAAGTTGTATGTTTTTATATTCACTCTATTTTATCAATGATATTTTATTTAAATATAACAAAATAATAATCATTCCATTACAGGTTTCGTCCTACTCCTTAAATCACTCCTCTCTCTGTCTAGATGGTAGTGATCATTCACATATGTGGATTTCCCATTGTTAATCAAACATTATTTTCTCCTCAATATAAAAACTAAAAGGTGAATGGACTTTAAAATGGGGTATGTTTCTTTGATTATATTTTATTATTAATGGGAATGGAAATTTTTTCTTAGTTATATATGTGCATAATTTGCAAATAAATTTCACACTATCCACATATATGTGGAATCATTGATATCAAAATTTATCATGTACCATAAAATGAAACTATATAGAGAGTTAATTAGTTATTGTTGTTTCAAATTTAACACTATTATTCTGATCCATGGTGAGGTATGAATCATCGTATAAGACATCTATTATCTTGGTGAAATACTACCTCGTGGAGCAGAGGTATGGTGAACTCCTTCTTAACATGAAAATTTTGGATAACCCTAAAGAGACACTAAACATGGAAAGAGATATGATCAGTATTGTGAATGAGAGTTTAAAGAATGAACTTGACCAACAATCAATCATTTCCTTCAAGGATTCTATAAATATATATATTTGTAGAGGGGCACTATATCCAACCATTAAACGTCTACATCACTTCCCTTATTGAAATGTCTAGGATTGTTTGGGATCTTGTTGGACCACTCTTGAGGTCGATGAGTATACTTCATTTGGATATATGGTAAAACCTAGTGTCCCTATGATTCTTCTAATGGATGGGTTTTTTGAATTTTTTTTAAAAATATTTATTTTACATATAAGTGATGTATATCCTATAAATCATGTTTGAACATAGGTGATGCAAGATCATATCTTATATGTGAGTCCTCTAGTCCATGATGTCCAAAACCATTTTCCCCATTATCTCATTATCTATATTCAATAATATAATACTTGTTTATGGTTTTTTACATTCTCGTTTATATTTGGATAGATATATGAGTTCTTTGGTGGTAATAAGTACTACAATAGAATTGACAATTTAATTTCATGTTTCATTCCAAGATACTAAATAACTTTTATGTCATGGTATCACTATTATAAATATATGAGTCTATAAAATGGTTTGTCAAGCACAATTATTTTAATTTCATACCATTCTATGCACCCTCATATATGGTCATAGTATAGAAATTTTTTATAATTTATGCATGGTCATATATGATTTCCTTCTGAGATGAGGTTCATGAATCCTATTTTTATGAATTAATCATTTATAAGACATATTACCAAAACATTTTTTCTCATCCTTTCTATAGAATTTGTTATGTATATTTTCTAGCTTTTCTACTATAAGCATGGATCAACATCCTGAGATTATCCACCAATTCATGATGAATATTAATTCAAATATTCTAATGGAATTATCACCTTACAACCTACAGATGCTTCTATTATTTTATCTTGATAATATCCCCAAGTTTGGATGGAATCAATCTGAAATGTAGTACCATGAAAACTCATTTAATAGGTTGATAATATTTTTGAATCTTTAAAAACCATATTTGGGTCCATGATAGAATTAGTCCAGCACTTAATATTAATTTTTAATAAATTCCTTCACCATGAAAATAATCTCTCTAATGATGAGGTAAATTATTCTAGAGAACAAGACCCCTCTATACCAATAGAAGAAGACATACCAATCATAGGATGGTCATAGAATTTCATTGGTGATCAGAGTATAGTCCATTTCACACTTTTTCTTACGTCTTCATTGAATAGTTCAATTTTTCATTCTAGGGACCTAATTATTGAATTTATCTTGTCCTTGATTCCTCATGTTGACACTCCCTTTTATTTAACCACTAAAATTTTGATGTTTTAAAAAAATATTTGGCAATAAATTTTCACTTTAATTATCAATATTCCATTGGAGAAACCTCATGGTCAATGTTATCATCTCCTCATAAATTTCTAGAAACTGGTGGTATGGGGCTTCAATTATTAGAGATTATCTGAAATTATACTTTGGATTATCCTAGTAAGAAAAAAAATCATGATCATGAGAAATATTTGTGTAAATTTCCCAACAAAATTCCAGATTCAATATATATGGATTAATAAAGATGTTTTGGATAAAAATGACATATAGTCACCCAATATCATGATGAAATGTGTGATTTTCCACATTGAAAGTAGAATATTATGATCTCATATGTCAAAAAAAAACTGATTTTACAAAACTATATGCTTTACTGGACACCACACCAAAAAGGTGACCAAGAGTTTTCGTCCTCAATTAAGGCTCATCTCCACTTTATTCAGTGGGTGAAATTGTGTTGGTGATGCTTTAATATAAAATTTACACAACTTGTTATATTCTATATGATCTCAAGAACTCATCTAGATAATATTTTCAATTATATTATTATATACACTCCAGGGACACTTTAAGAGAATACCAAATATGATGATTCATCATCCCTTTTTACATTTTTTATGAAAATATCTTATGAATTCCACATGTTTCAATTAGTATTTAAGTTTTTAATAGTGTGAAGAGAACTTCATCATCTATGTATCATATAGATAATAAAATACATTAATCTATTTATAATACCATGCATACCCAAACTTAAACTCATGTGATAGAATAATAAAATAACTTCATTAATGTGATTTTTTAGGAATGAGTAATGATATAAGTTTCCTTTTTGAGGTATCTTCATCCATCTAGTTGAGATTTTAAGGATCAAAAGGGTCTATTCAAGTAAATATGTACCAGAGATAGAATTTTCTATTTTTTCCTAACTCAATAGACCTATAGAGAATATATCGATTTTTTTAAGATATATAATTTTCCATAAAATAATTGTATCACTTATTATTATCCCTAAACTTATCCAATTCCATTTATGGAAATAAATAATGGTATTGGAGTCCACTTTTTCTCAGGATACCCTTTATGGGTTTTTAACCTAGGAAGTTTTTTTCCGTTTCCAGTTCATAATTTTTAACTTGATATTAAATCACACAAGATATATTAATAAAGGGTGGAAATGTAAATTTATCATAGGAATTCATTTTCAGTTTATAAACCTAAAGATAATTGTGTCTCTTACAATTTATTTTTATAGGTCTTTAATTATTGTCCAATGAGGTTCCTTAGTTATGGTTTATCTAGATCAGACCATTTGTTTCTTTATTTTTAGGTCTTTATGATTGGACCTTGAGTTGTTGTAGTTTATGTCAATACCTCTCAAACAAATTTTTACTTTATTTTGGGTCATCTTGCATAGAAATTTTATTTCTATCAGTTATATTCTTCTATATCCGGACATATGCTTTTATAGTTTATGGGCTTGTAGACCAAAATTTTTTGATGGACTTTAGCATCTTCTCGATTAGAAAATCTATTGATATAGTATATTTTCTTATACCTTAGTCATTATGTTTCATTTGTTTAGGGTCTCCTAGCATGTTCTGTATGATTATATACTTTCGAGTCATGTATATTTTACCTTTAATTATTAGAGTTTAGGGTCTTCTATGTTGGGCCTTTTATTGTTATTGTTTTGAGTCCTCCAGCTCCTACCTTCTCATGATATAGTTTATCGACTTCTATATAAGAATAGGGTTTTCATAAGAAGATGAATCCCTAGATGAAATATATATATATATATATAATGGATTATGATGACCTAAATACTATTTTATGGTATAATGAATGAATATTCATGAAGGATTTTTATACCCTACATTTGGGATGAGATTCCAACGAATGAACATTAATAAAGCATTCCAACACCCTTTATTCATGCATATGTTTTGATGAATGAATATTAATGAGTGGTTATATTAATATGAATCACTAATTAAATGGTGTTAATTATATGTTGTCATAATTTTATGGCTGTTGAATACACTAGGATAGTTATTTTACATGTTATGAATATCATAACCCCAAGGGTTTGAACCAAGGGTGATGAGATTGAGAAAACATGCGGGGGTTGATCAAAAAACACATTGAGTTGTGGAGTTCAACTAAAATGTTAAAGAATATCAAGGGGCTTGTTTTTATTTTCTTACAATGGGGTCAATACACTATTTAATGGGTTAAGGGACCTTTTAAATGAGGCTATATGGGATTATATTAATTGTCCAACTAAGGTGTACCCAAAATTTTGTAAGTGTTTTGAATGATTTGTTAAGCATAAAAAATTTGGATGATGATATAATATATGGGTAAAAGAATCTTAATAAGGGGTTTTTTATAATAGTTATCATTTCATTATGGTCAAGATGATTGGGCCCGACATCATGTTATTTCTGGTCAACCGATAAGTTCCATAAAGAATATTGAGAATGGAGAACCACATTCATTCTATGATAATGGTTATAATACATAGTGATAATACATAAAGTGTGTTGAATACAATTAAATAGTATGATTATGAGAATTTTAAATCATCATATAGGAATATACAATTCAATGGGTAATAGGGACTATTGAGTAAAGGATGAAACTATTGTCTTGTATATCCATTGAAATAACCCATGTATTTTTAGTGAACCCTTTCTACAAGTCCAAAAAAGCCACTACTATTAAGATCAAAGGCAAAGTGTAATTAAAAAAATAATCCTATATGGGTCCATTCTGAGTTGTCTTCCATGTTACCAATAAACTATATGAAAAAACCATGTTGATTAACTCAAGGATATGGGGTTCTAGGAGAACTAAGATAACATAGGGAACCTGGTTGGGGAGTATTGAGTTGGACTTAGAAGGAAAGAATGTGATTTTTGGCAAACATAATATTCATGAAGGGGTTAAGAATACTAAAAAAGTGATTTTTATTACTAAAAATGTTATTATGTAGAGGGGACATGGCCAAAAATTACTCCAACAATATTCTAGCCAATAGGGGTCCAACAAAAATGGATCGGTGTTTATTAAGGCCAAATAATGGGTCCTATGATCTTTTTTTCCTTTTATTTATACTAGAAATTTGTTTTATTATATACATTTTAATGGTTTAGGAAGTGGAGACATAAATTTTACATAATCAACCATTTTAGTTTTTTAATACTCACATGTTTTATATGTATTTCTCTATCAATTTAGTGTTATGTGATTAAGATCAGAAGGGGCTAAATATAAAGGTTTTAATGCTTTGAACATAGTGCATATTTATTTTCCTCATGAGAAATATGGATTAAGTGTCATGGGAGTGTAATGATATATACAAATTATGATTCCCAAGGTCATGAGTACTCCAACATCATTTTGATAATGAGTGGAGAACGTTATAAATCATGGATTATGAGCAATGTAATGATATAATCATTCTAAGGATGATCATAAAACATTCTAAGGATATGAGTTCTACTTTGATTATTTTAGAGATTAATGGGATGATGAGGTATTTATTTCAAGATGAAAATACCTCTTAATAATGGGTCTAAATACCTTATGATGATCTAAATCATACATGGTCAAAATATGGATATTTTTTCCTTTTGAAGGTATAGGTAATATTTGAGGATAACTAAGATACTCAAAATATAAATTGTGATTTATGGAATGAGGTGATTGAGGAGGTGACAGAAGAACCAATATCTTTAGTTAACCCTGGTTTGGATCATGTGATCCTTTGATAAGGAGTTATGATTGATGATTGTGTAAATTTTTTAACATTGTGTAGTGGGGGTCTATATTCCTTGTTGTTTAATGTCAGGAGACTAGGATTTCCTATAATGACCTGATATTAAACATTACATAATATTGAATTAAATGAATAATTCACGTTGAGGATATTTTCTGGTTTAGAGTTTTAGATAATTAGGACATAACTATTACATAACAACTTGAATATTACATGTAGACACTACTACCCAATATGGATTTTCCATATAATAAAAACTCTTGAAAAAGATAAGTCTAGTTCCATGTTTCAGACAGCATGACTTTTCCTTGATCTCATCCTTGACCATATTCATCTTTATGTCCCTTGGAAAAAATTTCAAAAACTTGGGATGAGCATAAAAATCTCAGTATGTGTTATAAAATAAGGGAAAAAACATTATCCATTCAATAAATATAAATCAATGAAACTGTATTCTTCAATCATAACATACCTTACAAAATCATAATATTTATGAATAACACACAAAAATCATAAATCATAAAGGTTACTTATGGAATTTATATCAAACATACATTGTAGTTATCACAGCTACATAGGGAGTTACACTTTCAATACCTATCACAGTATATTCCTTAAGTCTCTTAGGATAAACATAATGTTTACCTCCATCACGTTACCCAATGCATTGGAGAGCTACCTCAGGCCCACACACACTAGGTTTATCATGGAACCACCCCTATAGGTAAATAATTCCCAATAACCATAACATATTCATAAAAAATAATGCACGAATAAAATAAATATAACATTTACACATTCCTGTTACAATATATCAAGTCAAGATATTGAAATAAATAGTGATTTATCAAATCATTTTCAAAACCATTTAAAGATAGATTTTGTAATCAATGTGTCACATACAACTTTAAAGATTTTAAATTAATTATCATTTTAAAACATTAACGTCCATATAAATAAATCCTAAAATCCATTTTGAAAACATGGACATTAATGGGAAATATTTATAAGAATAAATCTTTAAAACATTTAAAACGATAATTTAGTTAAAGAGTTTTTTTGAAAAAAATAGAGAAACTTAAAAACAAATAATTAAAGAATAAATTTTAATCAGAAAATTATAATATCATGAGAATAAATGGAATTATGATTTAATATGTCAAAGGACAATATATACACAATATAATAGTGAATTTGGGCATAACAACAATGAAGTCTCAGTGGAAATGTAAATTGAGATGAAATCTCCTATAAAGACCGTATCCTTAGGTTAGGGATAAATCAATGACATAATTATGTGTGACAAATATAAATAAAATCAATATGATTAGATATTCATTGTAAACCAATCAAAGTTCATTCACACATATTCTTGTAAAAACAACACAAATAAATTGGTTGTTTAACTCAAAAAATAGAGATTGAGTTAAAATTACTCTTATCATGTTCATATCGATGAGTTCAGAATTTATCAATGGAGTGATTATGTGTATGAAAAGTATATCCACAGAATGGGGAGTGGTAATTACTACACAAATAATAAATATTTATTCCCCACATAATCATATCATGGCATAATCATGAATTATAATAATAACCCAGTGAATTTAAATTGGGTTAAAAGGTTCCCTTACCGATTCGGTAACTTACGAAACATACATCCCATGAAAGAAGGATAAAAAAATAAATATGTAAATACCCATACATTTAATTATATTACACAATGAATACAATCTTGGGTAGTACATACACCAAACTAATGTAAATAGTGTCATATATAGCATGAATCTCACGGGAATAAAAAGTGAGATGAAATCTCCTTACCACTATGTAATCAATCGAGTCGTTTGACTAAAAGTTAATAACCATTAAATTAATGACATAATACCATGTATATCAAAAGAATCATGATAATATATATCAAATTGTAGTACAAAATACACCACATGAAATAAATTAGTCGTGAGCAATGAAAATCTCACGGGATTAAATATGAGACAAGAAATCACATACCTTGTGTCCGACTTGACCCGTTCGTTCGTTAATATCCCGAATAATATACTAAAGTTAATTTATACTAGCTTAATAACCTTTTTAATGTATATTATTCCTTTTATATTGCTTATTACCATGTTATAGACATTATGTAACCATTTATGTTCATAATGGTTGTTTTGTCAAAATTTGGTACTTGAGTAAAAAAATGAACACCTTATAATTACATGTTTTTCATGTGGTAAGATATACACTATATTGAAAATGATATTAATGATTTAGATATAATATATATCTTATATATCTATTATATAAATGTATTTATAATAGTACATAACATTTAGAGATAAGTAATGAAAAGCACCGTTCATGGAGACGACAAGTCATACGTACGCATGAACACTACTTCCAATTGTATTTCTTATTTTACTGGTATTAAAAACATAACGATACATAGTTATATTAAAATTATATTTTAATTTCATATAAAATATTATTCACTCCATCCTTTATACATCCCACATAAAGCATTAATGAGTCATATCACTTTGAGGGGGCGGTAGTCCGCACTTCCTCTAATGAGATTATCGTATTTACCCACTATAGAAACCATAAACGAGTTATATAAATGGAAAAATAAAAAATAATAAAGAAAAAATAAATAATATATATCATATATACATACAGTGCCATCATAATGGCCACCATGAGTGGCGGTAGGAGATAATTGAACAATCATCGTTTCGTGATATGTTTGTTTGTCATCCACAGAAACAGTATGTTCTTCTCCCATTAGATTGAGGTCTGTATTAGTGTAGTTATAATCCTTCTCATAATAAAATCCTAGTATATTGAGGATACTGGTGTTGTTATAAAATAAAGTATTAAAAATATTTTATGTGTTGGAGAATTAAAATAATAGAAATGTAGTTAAGAGAAATTGTTACCTCTAATTTGGGTAACTCCCTTTGGTTTGAACCAAAAGGGTTTGTTGAAGTTCCTTCTGCCTAAGGTAAGGCTTATAGGTGGTGGAGAGGTATGTAGGAAGAATAATTAGGCAGTGTTTGAGCAAGCCAAAAAGCTTGAGTGGTGTGAGGAATTGTTTAGAAGAGGTCTCCTTTTATAAGGGAGGATGGGCTCCTTAGGAAAGTGTGAAAACATTATTTTATTATAAACTTCTCTTTGGTTGAAAAAGGTAAAAAACACATTAAAGTCGATGGTTAGATGACTAATATTCAAAATTAAATCATCCAATAGTAATTGTATAGGGTTTTTATATTATTTTAGTCTTTTTAATCTTATATATTTAAATTATTTATTAATTGGGTAAACACTACATTATTATTGTGTCATAAATAATTTAATTCATTTGATGTCTAAAAATTAAAAAAATACCATGATGTAGGAAATAGATTTATCTGTAAAATGAATATTTATTGTCTAAAATATAATTTATATAACACCATTTAAAAATTAATTTACAAAAATATTTTTGTTTATGTCATTTTTGCCTTTGCATTAAATTAATTAATCTAAATTGTCATTCTCTTTCATAAGTGGCTCCATAAGGTCCCAAAATAGACCCAAAGATGACCATGGTCTGCCATTACTCATACAATAAGGTTAGGATATGTGTTAAGGTAAATATGAATTATAACAATATTCTTTTTACCTTGAATTACCCTATTTACCTTTAACCGCGGTAAATAAAAGTCAAAAGATACTATTAAAGAAAAATTATTTTCTTATTATTAAACCACATTTTACTTCTTAATAAAAACCATGTAAGTCTGATTTTCTAAATTCAATTCACAGTAGCAGTAAAATTTCATTTAAATGAAAAAGTCGGTTTTTTAACTACTACTAAGTGATTTCACTATTCAACAAAAATTGATGTTTTTCAGAAAAATACAAAAAATTCAACCTAAGAATTATTTGATATTCCGAATTAAAAAATGATCTCTATTTTTATAAATTCATAACATAGAAGTGTTATTAATTAATTTAAAATTAATTCCCGTTGTTAAAACAAATTGCGTGTTTTTGTGAAACAATAAATATCAAATGACTACGAATTGTTTATGTCCAATTTCAAAGTGAAATTAATTTCAATGACAAAAATTAGATTAAATGGTAAAAATATATTGTAATTATACTTTAAATCCAATTAATAATATAATCTAACCTTTTAAATAAATTAGATTAAAACACAGTTTTGAATTAAAATACAATATTTTTCACTATTCATTAGAAAATGAACTTTATTAGAAAATTTCCAAAAAATTTACACAAAGTAAATTTTTAGGTACCCATTATAAATAAGGATCTTATTTAGTCAAATATAATGTATTAAGGTGACCAAAATTTGATTTAAAGAGAGTTCTCTATTAAAAGGCAGTAAATCAGCCTTTTATTGTAAATTATTCTTAAAATTAGATCCATTCACATTTTATGCCTCTAAATTTTATTGGATAAATGTAAATACATTTAACAAACATGTATAATAATATTTTAGTTTGTTTTTTTCAATCCTAGCAATAAAATTTCTAGTAGTTAACTACTATTTAAAATAATAATATTATATTTTTAGTGTGCAACGTATGATTTTAAGAAACCCGTTGTTGCGTACCAGGTACGCTATCAAACATCGAACCCCATTTAAAGTAAAATTAATATTTAATCAAAAAATTTAATAAATATTAATTATTTATTATTCTTTGTTTACCTGGGATGTTACATACTTCCCCCATTTTGGGAATTGCGTCCTCAAAATTTTAAAACTGGGCATGGAAACTTCATTAAAAGTCCCACACCGGAAAATATTTAGTAAAAATATCACTTTAAAAGAAAGAAATAAAAGTACAATAGTCACCTGAGATAACCCATTTTAAGATTACATATATGAGAAGATGGATATGGAATAGAGAACAAATGATCAGGTTCTGATTGAGTGTGATTGTAAACCTGATTAGGAGAAAGATAACCACCAGAAAATCACAAACATATAATGTGTTAAACGGTCTTTGATTACCTAGTAGGAAATGTAAACCAACAATGTTTTTGTTTTAAATTAATTTTTATAATTTGGATGAATTCATTTACTAAATAGAATAAGAACATAAGTAAATATACTTACCATGATGTAGAGTTCCATCCTTTAATAAGTTTCTATCAAAAACTAATTTTTTCTCCCAGCAAAGAGCATTAAAAAAGACTTGGTCACATAAAAAGCACAAGAATCATCTTCATCAGAATCACATAATCCATAAAAGAAGAACTATATATTTCCATTGTCTTTAGACATCATCTAAAACCAAAATTGTTAGTGGGAGATCTAATAATACCCCAAAAGGATAATCTTTTACAAAAAAATTACTCTTAATCTCCAAATTTTTTCAAACAAAACCCGAAGTTCAACAAAGAACATTAAAAAAACATCCCGTAAAATTATTCAAAAGTGATCCAAACTAATATTGAAATGTAAATCATCTAAGGATTTAATTACATAGTATTCCAATATAACATTTATCTCCAAATAAAAACAGTTACTCATAATGTCTCATATTGAAATTTAATTAACCAAATCACATGTTCTCTATGATAGGTTGATCATTTTCATAAATACACCAAATCTTTATATGTCCACAATAAAAACATAAATTCTTACAAACTAAAATTTGAACCATTATTCCACAATTTATATCCATAGTATTCTCTCTTCTTTAGACATATAGTGTTTCCTCAAAAGAGAGAATGTCTTCCACAACAACCTTTATCACTTAATCACTAAATTATTTTTCTATAACAAGTTTATCCTTTTGATAAAACAAAAGTTCCAAAAATCAACCAATTCTTCTTCCATATTTTTTTTTACTAAAATAATATGTCATATTATCCCGGGACTTCATGTATGATTGTGGTGGGTGATGCACCCATGTCGCCCTTCGGTTGTGGGTTCGATTCCTGTAGCCTTTCCGGATGCGACAGGTTGTCACCAATACTATGGGTTTTCCTTTTTATAAAACTCAAAAATAACCCTATCATGTTTTAACCTCATTGGTTTCATTATACCTCTCATTTTCATCCAAATTCATTATGATCTCAACATCTTAATTCTTGATGTCATATTTCACCACCATATTATAAAATAAAATGATCCCCAAAATGAAGAAAATCATACCTTGATCATGGTGTACATTTGGTTTCATCATCATCTTGTTCCCAAAGGTAGAAGTTCCATGCATCGAAACAATGATTTAGAGATCCTTCAAAATCATTTGCTTCCTCCATCAAAGTACACCTTATCCAACATGGGTTATATGGTTGTTCACAGAAAACTAGTTTTATAAAATAATCATGTATGACATATAATTTCAAAACATCTGATAAAACATGATTTCTATAAAAGAGTTAGACCGAATTTGACTTGAAACATTCAATTAATGATCCTTTTAAAATACCATATGTATGTTCTGAAAGAAAATATTGTAAAAGAAAAAATAAATAGGATGTGCAAGGGTATCCTTCATCATCACCCTTTTAAAAATTATAATATTCTTTAAAATATTGTGATAAGGTAAAATATTTCAAATTTCCTTGATAATATTTACCTTTCTTGAAAATATGATAATATTGTGAAAATAATATTTTTCTAAATACAACCCATGATCCACAATGATAAGGAGGTACAATGGAGGTGTTTTATATCTCAAACAAATGCTTTCAAGTGAGTTGTATTCTATAATAAGTTTCACAATCATCCAAATATGACTTTTCAATAATTATTGCAAGCATGTCATCAGGAAGAGATAGGAATGTCATATGAGATCCTCCTACTTACAATTTTAGCCGACTTTCCTTAATCTGAAAATGTTATAAAACAAGGATTTAAATGAAATAATAGACATAGGGACTAACCATGTGTCTAAAGAAAACCCATAATCCCAAAAGTTGTCTAAACCGACGTATGATACCAACTATAAGAACCCAACCATAAACATTACATAATGTAGAATTAAATGAATTATTAACATTGAGGATCATTTCAGGTTTATATTTTTAGAGACTTAGGCCATAACTATTACATAAAAACTTGAATATTACATGTATACACTACTAACCAATATCCATTTTTTTTAAAATAAAAAATCATAAAAAAATGCCATCTTCCATGTTTTAGATAGCATGACTTTTCCCTGATCTCATCCTTGACCCTATTAATCTTTATGTACTATGTAAAACATTTCAAAAATATGTGATGAGCATAAAAATATCAGTTAGGTTTATAAAATAAGTAAGGAAAACTCTAGCCCATCAATAAATACAAATCAATGATACTATATTTTTCAATCATAACATACCTTATGAAATCATAATATTTTTGAATAACACACACAAAATCATAAACCATAAAGGTTACTTATGGCATCCATATCAAACATACATTGTACCTATCACATCTACATAGGGAGTTACACTTGGAATATCCATCAAAGTATATTCCCAAAGTATCTTAGGAGAAACATCATGTTTACCTCCATCACATTACCCAATGCATTGGAGAGCTATCTCGGGATCACTCTCCCTAGGTTTATCATGGAACCACCTGTATAGGTAAACAATGCCCAATAACCATAACATATTTATAACAGATAACACAAGCATAAAATAAATATAACATTTCCACATTCGAGTCACAATATATCAAATCAAGATATTGAAATAAACAATGATTTATAAAATCACTTTCAAAACCATTTAAAAGGATATTTTTTAATCAAAGTGTCACATACAACTTTGAAGCTTTTAAATGAATTATCATTTGAAAAAATTAACATCCATATAAATAAATCATAAAAAATATTTTGAAAACATGGAAATTAATGTGAAATATTTAGAAGAATAAATCTTTAAAACATTTAAAAAAATATTTTAGTTAAATGGTTTTTTAACAAAAAGAGAGACGATGAAATAAAAACAATTAAAGAATAACTTTTAATAATAACATTATAATATCTTGAGAATAAATGGATTCGTGATATAATATTTCAAAGGAGAGTATATACACCTTATAAGAGTAAATTGGTGCATAACAATAATGAAGTCTCAGTGGAAGTGTAAATTGAGATGAAATCTCTTATAAAGACCATATCTTTAGTTTAAGGATAAATCAACGACATAATTATCTTTGAAAAATATAAATACACTCAATATTATTGGATATTCAATGTAAATCAATAAGTGGAAATTTACACATATTATTGTAAAAACTACACCAATGAATTGGTTGTTTAACTCAATAAATAGAGATTGAGTTAAAATTACTTTTATCAAGTTCATATCAATGAGTTGAGAATTTATCAATTGAGTGATTATGTGTATCAAAAGAATATCCACAGAAAGGGGGGTGGAAATTACTACACAAATAATAAATAGTGATTACCCACATAATCATATCATGATATAATCAAGAATTATAAGATTAACCCAAGGAATTCAATTACTGATTTGGAAACTTACAAAACATATAACCCATGAAAGAAGGATAAAAATAATGAAGATGTAAATACCCATAGATTAATTTATATTACACAATGAATGAATTATTGTGTAGTACATAAACCACACAAATGTAAATAGTGGCAAATATAGCTTGAATTTCATGGGAATAAAAAGTGGTATGAAAACTACTTAACATGGTGTAATCAATAAAGTTGTATGTCCAAAAGTTAATAACCATTAAATGAATAACAGAATACCATGAATATAAGAATAATCATGATAATATATATCAAATTTCAGTACACAATACACCACATGCAATAAATTACTGGCGAACAATGGAAATATCACAGAATTAAAAGTGAGATAAGAAATCCCTTACCTTGTGTCCGACATGACCCGTTTGTTCTTTAATCTCTTTAATAATAAACTAAAGTTAATTTCATATTTCTTAAAAACATTTTTAATTTTTATTTTTCCTTTTATATTACTTATTACATTTTTATAAACATTATTTAATCATTTAAGTAAACAACGGTTGTTTTGTCGATATTTGGTACTTGAGTAAAAAAATGAACACCTTATAATTACATGTTTTTCATGTGGTAATATATCCATTATCATAAAAATGATACTAATGATTTAGATATAATATATATCCCATATATCTGGTATATCTGTGTATTTATAATAGTACAGAACATTTAGAGGTAAGAAATGAAATGCACCGTTCATGGAGACGGTAAGCTGTACGTACTCATGAATGCTACTTCCATTTCTATTATTATTTTAATGGAATAAAAAACATAATGATACACAATTATTTTATAATTATAGTATAATATAATATACAATATTATTAACTCCATCCTCTATATGTCCCACATATGGCATTAACGAGTCATATCACTTTGAGGGGGCGGCAGTCCGCACTTCCTCAAATGAGATTATCGTATTTACCCACTATGGAAACCATAAAGGAGTTCTATAAATGAAAAAATACAGAAGAATAAAGAAAACATAAACATAATATATATCATATATAAATACAGTTCTATCATAATGTCCACCATGAGAGGCGGTAGAAGATAATTGAACAATCAACCTTTCATGAGGCGTTTGTTTTCCATCCACAGAAACAGTATGTTATTCACCCATTAAATGGAGGTGTGTGTTAGTGTAGTTAGAATAATTCTCATAAAAATATCCTAGTATATTCAGGATACTGGTTTTGTTATAAAATAATGGAATAAAAATAGTTTAGGGGTTGGAGAAGTAAAATAAAATAAAAGAAGTTAAGAGAAACTGTTACCTTAAATTTGTCTAACTCCCTTTGGTTTGAACCAAAAGGGTATGTTGAAGTGCCTTCTGCATAAGTTAAAGCTTCTATGAGGAGGATAAGAATGTAGGGTGCTTAATTGAGAGGAGTTTGGTTGATCCAAATGGCTAGAGAGTTGTGAGGAATTGTTTAGTAGTGGTCTCCTTTTATAAAGGGGAGGAGGGCCTCTTTAGGAATGTGTGAAAACATTATTTTATTATATACTTATCTTCAGTTTCAAAAGGTCCATAACATATTAATGTTGAATATAATATGACTCATATTCTAAATAAAATTTTCCAATAATAATTGGATAGGTTTTTGATATTATTTTAGTGTTTATAATCTTATTTATTTAAATCATTTATTGATTGGGTAAACATTGCATCATTATTATGCCATAAATAATTTAATTCATTTATGTATATAATTATAAAACAAATACAATGATGTAGGAAATTATTTAACTTTCCAATGAATATTTACAGTTGAAAATATAATTTATATAACACAATATAAAAATTAATTTTGTAAAAGATTTTTGTTTTTGTCATTTTTGCCTTTACATTAAATTAATTAATCTAAATTGTCATTATCTTTAATATGTGGCACCATGGGGTCCCAAATTAGACTCAAATATTCCCATGGTCATCCATTAATCATCCAATAACGATAGGAATTTTTTTAAGGTAATTTTGAATTATTAAAGTATTCCTTTTACCTTGAATTACCCTATTTACCTTTAACTGCGGTAAATAAAAGTCTAAAGTTACTATTCACAAAAGAATTATTTCCATATTATTGAACCACATTATAATTCTTGATAACAGCCATATATTTCAGATTTTTGAAATTCAATTCCCAGAAGTGGTAAAATTTATTGAAATGAAAAAGTCATTTTTTTAACAACTACTAAGTGATTTAACTATTCATCAAAAATTGAAGTTCTTCAAGAAAATAAAAAAAATCATCCTAATATTTATTTTATATTCCAAATTAAAAAATTATGTCTATTTTTCTAAATTCAAAACATAGAAGTGACAGTAATTAATTTAAAATTAATTCTCGTTTTTAAAATAAATAGCGTGTTTTTAATAAATAATAATTATCAAAAGACTGAGACTTGTTTATGTCTAATTTCAAAGTGAAATTAATTTCAATGTCAAACATTCAATTAAATGGTAAAAATATATTCTAATTACACTTTAAAACCCATTAAAAAGATAATATAACCATATAAATAAATATGATTGAAACACAGTTTTGAATTAAAATACAATATTTTTCAATATTCATTAGATAATGAACATTATCAGAAAAATTACAAAAATTTACACAAATAAATTTTGATGTCCCCATTATGAAGAAGGATTTTATTTGGTGAAATAGAATGTATTAAAGTGACCAAAATTATATTTAATGAGGTTTCACCTTATAATTACAAGGTTTTCATGTGGTAAGATATCCATTATCTTCAAAATCATATTAATGATTTAGATATAATATATATCTTTTATATATAGCATATACCTGTATTTAAAATAGTACATTACATTAAGAGGTAAGAAATGAAATGCACCGTTCATGGAGATGGTAAGCCGTACGTACTCATGAATGCTACATCCATTTCTATTTATTATTTTAATGGAATAAAACACATAACGATACAAAATTATAGTATAATTATAGTATAATATCATATACAATATTATTAACTCTATCCTCTATACATCCCATATATGGCATTAACGAGTCATATCACTTTGAGGGGGCGGTAGTCCACACTTACTCTAATGAGATTATCGTATTACACACTATGGAAACCATAATGGAGTTCTATAAATGAAAAAATACAGAAGCATAAAGAAAACATAAACATAATATATATCATATATAAATACAGTTCCATCATAATGGCCAACGTGAGAGGCGGTAGGAGATAATTGAACAATCAAAATTTCATGAGGCGTTTGTTTCCATCCACAGAAACAGTATGTTATTCACCCATTAGATGGAGGTGTGTGTTAGTGTAGTTCAAATTATTCTCATAAAAACAACCTAGTATATTCAGGATACTGGTTTTGTTATAAAATAAAGGAATAAAAGGAGTTTAGTGGTTGGAGAAGTAAAATAAAAGAAAAGAAGTTAAGAGAAACAGTTACCTTTAATTTGGGTAACTCTCTTTGGTTTGAACCAAAAGGGTATGTTGAAGTGCCTTATTCCTAAGTTAAAGCTTCTAGGAGGATTATAGGGATGTAGGGTTCTTAATTGGGAAGAGGGCGGTTGATCCAAAAGTTTAGAGAGTTGTGAGGAATTTTTTAGAAATGGTCTCCTTTTATAAGGGGGAGGAGGGGCACTTTGGAAATGTGTGAAAACATTATTTTATTATATACTTATCTTCAGTTTCAAAAGGTCCAAAACACATTAAAGTAGAAGATAAGATGACTCATATTCTAAGTAAAATTATCCAATAATAATTGGATAGGTTTTTGATATTATTTTAGTGTTTATAATCTTCTTTATTTAAATAATTTATTAATTGGTTAAACACTGCATCATTATTGTTCCATAAATAATTTAATTCATTTATGTATAAAATTATATTAAAAATACCATGATTTTGTAAATATCTTAACTTTCCCTTGAATATTTATAGTTGAAAATATAATTTATATTACACCATATAAAAATTAATTTACTAAAATATTTTTGTTTATGTCATTTTTTCCTTTACATTAATTAATCAATCTAAATTGTCATTATCTTTCATATGTGGCACTATGGGGTCCAAAAATAGACTCAATGATGCCCATGATCCTACATTACTTATACAATAAGGTTAGTACATTTTTAAGGTAATTTTGAATTATTACAGTATACTTTTTACCTTGAATTACCCTATTTACCATTAACCGCGGTAAATAAAAGTCAAAAGTTACTATTCATGAAAAATTTATTTTTATCTTATTGAAAAACATTTTAATTATTGATAACAACCATATATTTCATATTTTCGAAATTCATTTCACAGAAGCGATAAAATTTATTTAAATCAAAAAGTGAGTTTTTTTAACTACTACTAAGTGATTTAACTATTCATCAAAAATTGAAGTTTTTCCAAAAAATACAAAAAAAAATCATCCTAAGATTTATTTTATATTACAAATTCAAAAAATATGTCTATTTTTATAAATTCAGAACATAGAATTGGCATTAATTAATTTAAAATAAATTCCCATTTTTAAAACAAATAGCGTGTTTTTAAGAAACAATAACTATCAAAATACAGAGACTTGTTTATGTCCATATTCAAAGTGAAATTAATTTCAAGGACCATAATTAGAGAAAATGGTAAAAATATATTCTAATTACACTTTAAAACCAATTAAAAAGATAATCTAACCATATAAATAAATTATATTGAAACACAATTTTGAATTAAAATACAATATTTTTCTCTATTCATTAGAAAATGAACTTTATCAGAAAAATTCCAAAAATTTACACAAAGTAAATTTTGATGTCCCCATTATAATGAAGGATTTTATTTGGTCAAATAGAATGTATTAAAGTTACCAAAATTATATTTAATGAGGATTCACCATTAAAAGGTGGTAAATCAGCCTTTAAATGTAAAGTATGCTTAAAACTAAATTCATTCACATTTTAAGCCTCTAACTTTTATTGGATAAATGTAAAAACATTTAAAAAACATGTATAATCATATTGTAGTTAGTTTTGTTCATTCCTTCCAATACAACGGCTAGGATTTAACTACCCTTTAAAATAATAATATTATATTAATAGTGTGCAACGTAAGATTTCAAAGAAACATGTTGTTGCGTATCAGGTACGTGATTGAACATAGAAACCACTTTAAAGTAAAATTAAAATTAAATTCACAAATATTAATAAATATGTATTATGTCTTATTTTTTATTTATGTGGGATGTTACATCCTTCCCCCTTTCAGAAATTGCGTCCTCGAAATTTTAAAACATGGCATGGAAACATCATTAAAAGTCCCACATCCGAAAATAGTCATAAAAACTATCACATTAAAAGAAAGAAAGAAAAGTATAATGGTCACTCGAGATAACCTATACTAAGATTCCATGTAGGAAAACATGGATATGGAAGAGATAAAATCGGCCATGTTATGATGGAGTGTGATAGAAGACATGATTAGGATAAAGTTGTCCACTGGAAAATCACAAACTTATGATATGTTAAATGGTATTTGATTACCCAGTAGGAAACATAAACCAACAACATTTTTATTTTACATTTATTTTTTAATTTGGAGGATTTAATTTACTACAATGAATAAGAACAAAAAAATATATACTTACCTTGAAGTAGTTTTTTATCCTTTAATATGTTTCTACCAAAAACTAATTCGTTCTCCAAACAAAGAGAATTCAAAAAGGCTTTTTCACATCAAAAGCACAAGAATCATCATATTGAGAATCACATAATCCACAAAAGAGGAACTATATATTTACCTTTTTTTTAGACATCATCTCAATCCAAAATTAACAGTTTGAGATTTGATAACACCCAAAAAGGATAATCTTTTACAAAAAGAAAAACTACTCTTAGTCTCTAAAAATTTTCAAACAAAACCCAAATCTTAACCAAGACCATTCAAAAAAACAACTTTTCCAAAAAAATTCAAATGTGATCCAAAATAATATTTAAATTCAAATATCATAAGGGTTCAATTACATAGTCTTCCGAGATAACATTTATCTCCAAATAACAACAGTTACTCATAATGTCTAATATTGAAATGTAATTAACCAAATCACATGTTCTCCATGATAGGTTAATCATTTTCATAAATAAACCAAATCTTCAGATGTCCACAATAAAAACATTAATTCTTCCAAACTAAAATTTAAACCATTATTCTAGAATTGAAATCCATAGTATTCTATCGTCTTTAGGCATATAGTGTTTCCTCTAAAGATTGAACGTCTTCCACAACAACCTTTATCACATAATCACTAAATAATTTTTCTATACTAATTTTTTCCCTTTGATAAAACATATGATCAAAAAATCAACCTATTCTTGTTCTATAAAAAAGATTTTGCTGAAATAATAAGTCATACTAACCAGGGACATCAAGTAGGCTAGTGGTAGGTGATGCACCCTTGTCTCCCTTAAGTTGTCGGTTCGATTCCTACATTCTTGCCGGATGTGACGGGTTGTCACCCATCCTACGGGTTGTCCTTTTTATGAAACTCAAAAATAACCCTAACATGTTTTAACCTAAATGGTTTCTTTATACATCTCATTTTCATCCAAATTCATTATGATATCAAAATCTTAATTCTTGAAGTCTTATTTCACCACCATTTGATAAAATAAAATGATCCCCAAAATGAAGAACATCATACCTTGGTCATGGTGTCCATTTGGTTTCATCGTCATCTTGTTCATGTAGGAAGAAGGTCCATTCATCGCAACAATGATTTAGAGATCCTTAAAAATCATTTGCTTCCTCCATCCAAATACACCTTGTACAACATGGGTCATATGGGAGTTCATAGAAATATAGTTTTATAAAATAATCATGTATGACATATAATTTCAAAACATCTGATAAAACAAGATTTCTATAAAATAGTAACACCAACTTTATGTTGAAACTTTCAATTAATGGTCCTTTTAAAATACCATAGGTATGTGCTGAGAGACTATCTTCTAAAAGAAAAATTAAATAGTTTGCACAAGGGCCTCCTTCATTAGAACCTTTTTTAAAATCGTAATATGATTCAAAATCTTGTGATAGGGTAAAATATTTGAAAACACCTTGATAATATTTACCTTTCTTGAAAATATGAGAATATTTTGAAAATATGATTCATCTAAATACAACCCATGATCCATGATGATAACGAGTTATAGTGGAGGTGTTTGATATCTCAAGTGTAACACCCTAAGCTTTCATGGTACGCTTCTCTTTCAATAATGCAATAGCTTGAATTATACACAAGTTCGAGATTCTAACACACCACGACCAATCAAAGTAGCAGTTATGAATATTAATACACACATTTTGAAATTATATAAATTTTATATTTCAAAATTGACTTCAACTTTGTATTCGGAATATTGAAATTATCCTAAGTTTAATTTTTTGTAATTTTCTAAGAACTTCCAATTTTTTATGAATAGTGAAAAATACATAAAAACAACTATTTTTAATCAAAAAAAATTTTACTGATAAGTTATACTATTGAGTGGTTTTATTGTATAATTAGAATATATTTTTTTACCATTTATCCAATGGTGGTTATTATAATTACTTTTACTTTGAAATTGTACATAAACAATTGTCAATCTTTTGATTGATATGGTTTCTTAAAAACATTATATTTGTTTTGATAGCGGGAATTAATTATAAAATTAATTAATACAACTTATATGATTGGAATTTTTTAAAATAGTTATCTTTTTTGAATTTAGAATATCAATTATAGCTTAGGGTAAATTTTTGTTATAGTTATGAAAAACTTCGATTTTTGATGAATAGTGAAACCACTAAATGGTAGTTAAAAAACTGATTTTTCATTTAAATAAAATTTTACCACCTCAGTGATTTGAATTTCCAAAATCTGACATACATCATTGTCATTAGGAAGTAAAATTTGGTTCAATAGGATTAAAATAATTTTTGGTGAATTGTAACTTTTAAGTTTTATTAATCGCGATTAAAGGTAATTAGTTTAATTTAAGGTAAATATAATGTTTTAATAATATGAAATTACCTTTACACATGTCCTACCATTATTGGATGAGTCATGACTGGCCAAGAAAATCCTTGGGTTAACTTGGGGACCCCATGGAGGAACTTGTGTATGAAAATTACATTAATAACTTTTTATTTAATGTAAAAATAAAATTGTCACAAACATGTGTTGTTTTACTAAAACAATTATTACATAAGGTTATATAAGTTAACATTTTTAATATAAATATTCATTGAAAATATAAAAATATTTCCCAAATCATGCTATTTTTTTATAATTTTTAGACATTAAATAAATTAAATTTTTAATTACACAATGATGATGCAGCGATTACCTCATTAATTTACAATTTTAATAAAATTGAATGATAATGTAAAATATAATACATACACCATTAAAAAAAATTATGAGTAGATTTAGAACCCTTATCACCTTATCCTATAAATATATCAATATGGGACCTTTAAAAACCAAAAACCATTTCATAATAATGTAACATTTCATGACATTCCAAAAGTGCCCCTCCTCTCCTCTTATAAAAGGCCCCCACCTCTACCACCGTATTCACACCATCAAAGCCATTTGGCTCAGCCTAACACTGCCAAAATACTCTCTCAGCTTCCCCCTATTACTCCATGAATCCTCACTTTTGGCATATGTCTTCCTAAAGAAACCTTTGGCTCAAATCAAAAAGAGTTAACCGATTTTAAGGTAATATCTTCTCTTATGTTCTTTTGTTTTATTTTGCTTCTCCAACCACTTAAAATCGATTTATTACCTTATTTTGTAACAACACCAGTATCTATAATATTCTAGGATGTTTTTATATTAAGGATTTTATTTACACTTACACACACCTCCGTCTAATGGTTAAAGAACACACTGTTTCTGTGGGTGGTGAAATACTGCCTCACAAAACGATGATTGTACAATATTATTTTAACACCTATACTGGTGGCCATTATGATGACACTATTTTCATATATAATATATATATAATATATTTTTTTTTAATTATGATTCTATATTTTTCATTTATGGAATAACGTTATGATTTCCATTATGGGTAAACACGATAATTTCATTTTAGGAAGTGCAGACTACCGCCCCCTCAAAGTGATTTGAATCATTAATGCCATATGTGGGATGTATAAAGGATGGATTAAATGATATTATCTATGATATTATATTGGAATTATAAATAAACATTCATATCATTATGATTTCATTCCAATAAATACAATATAGAAAAGAAAGTAGCGTTCAAGCGTACGTACGGCTTACCGTCTCCATTAACGGTGCATTTAATTTCATACCTCTAAATGTTACGTAATATTATGAATGAATGTATATACTGGATATATATGATATATATGATATCTACATCATTAATATAAATCTGGATATAATGGATATTTTACCACATGAACAACTTGTAATTATAAGAAGTTTATTTTTGACTCAAGTACCAAAGATCGACAAAACGACCGTTATTAAAATAACTAATTACATAATGTTCATAACATGGTAATAAGTGATATAAAAGGAATAATAATCTTGAAAAATATTCTTATGAAATTATTAATTATCTCTAGTTTATTATTCAGGAGTTTAATGAACGGTCGAGTAAAGTCGGACATGAGGTAAGGGAACTTCTAAACCTAATTTCAATTCTTTGGGTTAATCTCCTACTTTCAAATTATGTCATGATATTATTGTGTCCTTTATTGTATTTTTACTTTCATGATGTGTAATTATAGTTAATACACTTAATAGATCTATTTTATTTAAAAAATGATCTTTTTAAGGGACTTCGTCTCAATCTCTATTCATTGAGGCATATTTTGTTTTATACACAAATTTCGTTTATACAGTGTATAAACCTCTTTGACTTTTACATTTATTCAAAAGGAATATTTTTATACAAAGAATTTTACTAAATGATAAAATGGAATGTTTTTATTGTCGTACATATGCAGAGACAACGACTTCTCCGCCGTTGTGACCATTATTTGAGTTTCGGTTTCCTCTACAAGACATAACTTTTTTTAATGAAAAATAAATACCAAGTTTAAATTTTATTTTATTTTTTATTTAAAATGGTTTTGATAATTTTATCATTATATACATATGTTTTGTTTATATCTTGTGATTGAAATTTAGAAATGTTATGTTTCCTTTATGCATGTTTTATGTGATACGATTATGTTATGGTCTATTATATGTTTAAACCTGTTTATATGAGGAATGCATTGGACTTAATAAGTGACGGGTTGGGCCCGCTATAGCTCCTCAATGCATCAGTAGGTCTCATGAGACAAACTAGTGTCTTGGCACGAGTCTTTGACAAAATCTTATTTATAGTCTTGGCATGAGGCCTTGGCGACATGGTTATGATAGTCTGGCATTGTGCATTCCATCATTATGAAGTGGTTATTGATATTGCATGTGATTATTTGACTAGTAGAATATCCATGTGTGTAAGTAAATGGCATTATTTCATTTTATTTTTGCCATATTATGCTGAAGTTCATGTTTAAAAGGATTTTGTCTTAGTTATACATTGCCTGAAATGTTTATGTTTATTTATGAATGTTTCCGCTGTATTGTTATCTTTACTGAGCATCTGAGCTCACCCCTTTCAATGATTTAATTTTTCCAGGATGTGATGAAGTATATTATGAATGACCAACAGTGATAGGATTAGGGGATGTGAATACAATATTTTTTTTAGTTCTGTTTTACTTTATGATGTAATTTAAGACTCATGAATGTATCTACTGTTTCCAAGACTACTAAACTAATCGGTCTTTCGAGACTTGATCTTTTGTGATCATGCCAATGTTATTAAATAATGCACCGACTCTAGTTAACTGGGGTCGGGGCATTACAGTTGATATCAGAGGCAGTTTAGTACTATCCTTGGAAGCTAGATTTAGATTAACTCTGATTAGAGCACATAGCCCTAAGATAGACTTTGAGGATTAGTATAGAAGAACTTCCTAGAATTTTGGTATTATATAGATTTTGTGAGTTTTTGGAGTAATACATCCCTGTATGGATAGGACCAGGTAGAGGCGGCTCTGGCACAGATGTACCTAGGGGTAAAACCTAAAAACACTACATTGATCTAGACTCGAACGGGAACTGGTGCAGGACAATGGGCCTTGCTTCACTCTTGGTTACGACACTACTAGGGGATATGCTTAGGATAAATCTCATTTTCTTTACAAACCATTATGAAGGGTTTATGATTATATAATTCCTCAAAGAAAACATTTTTATGATTATGGATTATATCCATAAACTGGTCAATTTATGTTAAGTGTTTTACAAATAAGGAATTATGTATTTTGATTCATAAACTGATCTAGTTTATGTCATTATTCCGAAATGGCGCCTAGTGGAAGGAATGGAAACCGTATCAATGCATGCACTCAATGTAGGGATTTCCCTCATTCTCAATATAATTATAGTGGAGATGGTGATACAATTGGTGTTGATCAACTTATCACCATACTGGGAAAACTCACTCATGTTATGAATAATAACCTTAATCATATGGAGCACCCTGATCCGCAACATGGAGGATCAATGTTAGACCGCTTCATGAGGAAACAACCATCAAAATTTAATGGGGGTATAAATAAATTATTAGTTGAGAAATGGATAAAATCCTTAGAGAAAATATTTCATGCCTTGGGGAGTAGTGAATGGAAAAAGGTTATCATGGAAGTTTACCACCTCACTGGAGATGCAGATCAATAGTGGTCATCAATTCAAAACAAAAACAAAGATGATGAATTATCAAATATGGAATATAGGGAGTTCAAAGATCTTTTCTTAGAAAAATACTTTCCTCATGACCATCAACCAGATATAGAAAGGCAATTTCTGAGTCTGAGGCAAAAGGAGGATGATAATGTCGCAAAGTATGAGGCCAAATTTACAAGGTTAGTGAGGTATGATGAAGATTATATACGTAACCCAAGAAGTAAGATTGATCGTTTCTTTGATGGGTTAATACCATTTCTCCGTCGAGCTTTAGTATCACAATCCTTTTCATCGTATGAAGATATTGTCTCGTGTGCTATCTAGACAGAAAAATAATTATCTAAATCTTAAGACAATAAAGTAAAGAAAAAAAAGAAGAGAACGGTGGAACAAGAGACAGGTAAAGGGAAAAAGGGAAAGAATGATTTTCCATTATGAGATAATTGTGGGAAGAATCACCCTGATACTTGCCTAAAAGGAATGGTAGTTTGTTATAAATGTGGAGAAAAAGGTCACCAGGCTCGTAATTACAAGGGAAACAAAGAGTAAATCTTTATTGAATTCTATAATTGTAGAGAAATGGGGAATTATGCAAATGAATATCCTAAGCTTCAAGGAAAATTACCTCAGAAAAGGCCAAGGGATCAAGGCCAAGCTTATACTGTTACTACAGATGAAGTTGAATAATTATTGTATTTTTTTTCGGACTCAAGAACTATATTATGGTTACAAGAATAATGTGATATATATAAGGAGTGCACTAAAATACTTTGTGTTTTCATTAAGGTTTTAATATGATTAAGGTAATCATATTTTTAGTATGTGACAATAAGAGAAATTTTACTTTGTTTGGGGAATCTGATGTTATAATTGATTTTGGAATTTAGAGACCTGTTAGAGAAAGTCTAGACAGAGGTATTTTGGTAAACTATAATGGTTGGAATGGATTAAGTTTAACTTTGGATAGTATTGTTTAAGGTTAAAAATTTTCTGAAGATTATTATTTTTTGGAATATTATAATATTATAGTTTTAGGAAAAGGGAAACCTACAGGTTGGTGGGTAGCGCGTCGCGTCGGACAAAGATGCAGGAATCAAACCCACAACCACAGTACGACAGGCCTTTATTACCTACCACTAGCCTATAGTAAGTCCTTTTTTTATTAAAAAATATTTTTCGTAATCTAAATGGTTTGTGTTAATATTTGAAACCTTCTACGATTAGGATAAATATAATATTTTTCAGTTCTATTATCATTTTGATTGAAATATGGGTTTGTGGTAAACATTTATTAAAGAATGAAAGTATACATGTCATGTATGTATATTTACGTATGTTCTTAGTAAATATCCTAAATAAATTCCTCAACTATATGAAAGGTAACTTAAAACAAAAATTTTTTTGGTTAACTTTTCCTACTGGGGAATCAATGATCGTGTAACCAATCACATGTCTGCTATTTTCTTTTAGTTAACTTTCTTCTAACCCTGTTTTCTACAACTCTCCATAAGACCTTGATGGTTTTTTTCCTGTATATCTATATTTTCATAGAATCCTAGTATGGGCTATCATGGGTGACCTTTGTACTTCTCTTTCTTTCTTTTAAAGTTATAATTTTATAAACCTTATTTCCGATGTGGGTTTTCCACAAAGGTATTTTCTATTTTCAACCATTTATTTTTGAAGAACATTTTCAAATTGCGAGGACGCAATTTATTGAAGGAGGGTAGAATGTAACACCCATGCTTTCACGATAAGCTTCTCTTTCAATAATGCAACAGATTGCATTGTACGCAAGTTCGAGATTCTAACACACCACGACCAATAAAAGTAGTTGTTATGAATATTAATACCCACTTTTTGAAATTATATAAATTTTTTATTTCAAAATGGACTTAATTTTTGTATTTGGAATATCGAAATTATCCAAAGTTGAATTTGTTGTAATTTTCTGAGAACTTCCAATTTTTTATGAATAATTAAAAATACATAAAAACAAATTTTTTTAATCAAAATAATTTATATTGATAAATTATACTATTGAGTGGTTTTTAAGTATAATTAGAATTTATTTTTACTATTTTATCCAATGGTGGTCGTTAGAATTAATTTCACTTTGAAATTGGACATAAATATTTGTCAATCTTTTGATTTATATTTTTTCATAAAAACACTCTATTTGTTTTGACAACAGGAATTAATTATAAAATTAATTAATGAAAATTATATGTTTGGAATATTGTAAAATATACATCATTTTTGAATTTAGAAAATCAGTTATATCTTAGGGTGAATTTTTGGTTCTGTTCTAAAAAACATCGATTTTATGATGAATAGTGAAACGACTAAGTGGTAGTAAAAAAACTGATTCCTCATTTAAAAGAAATTTTACCACCTCTGTGATTTGAATTTCCAAAATTTGACAAACATTATTTTCATTAGGAATGAAAATTTCGATCAATGGGATTAAAATAATTTTTTGTGAATAGTAACTTTAAGTTTTATTAATCACGATTAATGGTAATTAGTGTAATTTAAGGTAAATAAAATGTTTTAATAATATGAAATTACCTTTACAATTGTCCTGCCATTATTGGATGATTCATGTACGACCAAGACAATCCATGGGTCAACTTGGGGACCCCATGCAGCCACTTGTGTAAGAAAATGACATTAATAACTTTTTATTTAAAGTAAAAATAAAATTGTCACAAACATGTGTTTTTTACTAAAACAATTATTACATGGGGTTATATAAGTTAAATATTCGACTATAAATATTAATTGGAAATATAAAAAGATTTCCTAAATCATGATTTATTTTGTAAAATTGTTAGACATTAAATAAATTAAATATTTAATGACACCATGATGATGCAGCGATTACCTCATTAATTAACAATTTTAATAAAATGGAAGGATAATGTAAAATATGATACATTCACTTGTCAAAAACAAATTGGATGAGTAGATTTATAACCCTTATCACCTTATCCTAGAAATATATCAATGTGGGACCTTTAAAATCCAAAAATCATTTCACAATAATGTAACATTTCATGACTTTCCAAGAGTGCCCCTCCTCTCCTCTTATAAAAGGCCCCCAACTCTACCACCTTATTCGCAACATCAAAGCCATTTGGCTCGGCCATCCTCTACCCAAATACTCTATAAACATCCCTCTATTACTCCTAGAATCCTCACATTGGGAATAATTCTTCCCAAGGAAACCTTTCGCTCAAATAAAAAATAGTTACCCGATTTTAAGGTAATGTCTTCTCTTACGTTCTTTTGTTTTATTTTTATTCTTCAACCACTTAAAATATTTTTATTACTTTCTTTTGTAAAGAAACCAGTATCTAAAATATACTAGTATTTTTTTATGACAAGTATTTTATTTACACTTACACACACCTCCATATAATGGTTAATGAACATACTGTTTCGGTGGTGGTGAAATACTGCCTCACGAAACGATGATTGTTCAATATTCTTTTAACACCTCTAATGGTGGCCATTATGATGAAACTATTTTCACATATGATATATATATATTATGTTTATGTTATAATTATGCTTGTTTATTTCTCATTTATGTCATAGCTTTATTATTTCCATTATTGGTAAACATGATAATTTCATTTTAGGAAGTGCGGACTACCACCCCCTCAAAGTGATTTGAATCGTTAATGCCATATGTGGGACATATAAAGGATATATTAAATTATATTATATATGATATTATAATGGAATTATAAATACACCTTTATATAATTATTATTTCATTCATTAAATACTATATAGAAATGAATGTAGCGTTCATGCGTACGTACGGCTTACCGTCTCCATGAACGGTGCATTTCATTTCTTTCCTTTAAATGTTACGTAATATTATGAATGAATGTATATACTAGATATATATGATATATATGATATCTACATAATGAATATAATTTTGGATATTATGGATATTTTACCATGAAAAAATTGTAATTATAAAAAGTTTATTTTTGACTCAAGTACCAAAGATCGACAAAACGACGGTTATTAACATAAATAATTACATAATGTTCATAAAATGGAAATAAGTGATATAAAAGGAATAATAAACTTGAAAAGGGTTCTTATGAAATTATAAACAAACTCTAATATATTATTCAGGAGGTTAAATAACGGTCAAGTCAAGTCGGAAATGAGGTAAGGGAACTTCTTAACCCAATTTCCATTCTTTGGGTTAATCTCCAAATTTCAAATTATGTCATGATATTATTGTGTCCTATCTTGTATTTATACTTTCTTTATATGTTCTTATAGTGAATACACATAATAGATCTATTTTATTTAAAAAATTATCCTTGTAAGGTGCTTCGCCTCAATCTCTATTCATTGAGGCATATTTTGTTTTATACACAAATTTATTTCATACAGTGTATAATCCGCTTTGACTTTTATGTTTATTCAAAAGGAATATTTTTATATTAAGTGTCTTACTAAACGACAAAAAGGAATTTTTTTCTTGTCGTACGTATGCGGCGACAATGACTTCTCCGCCGCCATGAATATTATTTGAGTTTCAACATCCTCTACAAGCAATAACTTTTTTTAAATGAAAAATAAATACCAATTTTTAATTTACTTTTATTTTGGTATTTAAAATGGTTTTGATAATGTTTCTAATATATCTATGTGTTGTATTGATATCTTGTTATTGAAATGGAGAGTTATTATGTTTCTTTTATGCATGTTTTATATGATACAATTATGTTATGGTTTATGATATGTTTAAACCTGTTCATATGAGGAATGCATTGGACTTAACAAGTGACGGGTGGAGCCCGCTACAGCTCTTTGATGCATCGGTAGGTCTCATTAGACAAACTAGTGTCTTGGAACGAGGCCTTGAAAAAATCTTATTTTGTAGTCATGTCATGAGGCCTTGGATATGTGGTTATGATAGTCTGGCATTATGCATTCCATCATTATTAAAGTCGTTATTGATATTGCATGTGATTATTCGACTAGTAGAATATCCATGTGAATAAGTAAATAAAATTATTTCATTTTATTTTTTCAATATTATGCTTAAGTTCAAGTTTAAAATGCTTTTGTTTTAGTTATACATTGCCTTAAATGTTTATGTTTATTTATGAATGTTTCCGCTGTATTGTTATCCTTACTGAGCATCTGAGCTCACCCCTTTCAATGTTTTAATTTTTCCAGGATGTGATGAAGTATATTATAAATGACCTGCAGGGATAGTATCAGGGGATATGAAGATAAGATGTTTTTTTAGTTTTATTTTACTTTATGATGTAATGTAAGTGTTATGAATGTATCTAGTGTTTCCAAGACTACTAAACTAATCGGTCTTTCGACACTTGATCTTTTGTGATCATGACAATGTTACGCAATAATGCACCGACTCTGGGTAACTGGGGCCGGGGCGTTACATCAAACAACTACTTTCAATTGATTTTTATGCTAAAATTGTTTTCACAATCATCCTAACATGAATTTTCAATAATTATTGCAAGCATGTAATCCGGAAGAGATAGGAATGTTGTTTGAGATCTTCCTCCTTCCATTTGTAACTTACAATATTTGATATGAAAAAGTTTTAAAACAATGATTAAAATGAAATAATATACATAGGTACTAACCATGTGTCTAACAAAAACTCCTAATCCCTAAAATTGTCTAAACTGACCCCTGATACCAACGATAAGGACCCAAACTTAAACATTACATAATATTGAATTAAATTAAAGATTCACATTGAAGATCTTTTCAGGTTTATAGTTTTAGGGAATTAGGCCATAACTATTACATAACAACTTGAATATTACATCTATAAACTACTACCCAGTATCTATTTTTCATAAAATAAAAACTCATAAAAAAATACATGTCATGTTCCATGTTTTAGACAGCATGACTTTTCATTGATCTAATCCGTGACCCTATTCATATTTATATCCTGTGGAAAACAATTAAAAAACATGGGATGAACATAAAAATATCATTAAGGGTTATAACATAAAGAATTAAAACATTAGACCATCAATAAATACAAATCAATGAAACTATATTTTTCAATCATAACATACCTTACAAAATTGTAAGATTTATGAATAACACACACAATTCATAATTCACAATGGTTACTTATGGAATCCATTCCAAACGTACATTTTAGCAATCACAAATACATAGGGATTTAAACATGGAATACCCATCAAAATATATTCCCTAAATTGCTTAGGAGAAACATCACGTTTACCTCTGTCACTTTACCCAATGCATTAGAGAGCTATCTCGGGCACACAAGCCCTAAGTTTATCACGGAACCACCCATATAGGTAAACAATGCCCAATAACCATAACATATTCATAACACATAACACAAGATTAAAATAAATATAACATTTCCACATTCTATTCACTATATATCAAATCAAGGTATTGAAATAAATCGTGCTTTATCAAATCATTTTCAAAACAATTTTAAAAAATATTTTTTTTATTAAAGTGTCCCATACCACTTTGAAGCTTTTAATTGAATTTTCATTTGAAAACATTAATGTCCATATAAATAAATCCTAAAACCTTTTTTGAAACCATTTAAATTAATGAGAAATATTTAGAAGAATAAATCTTTAAACATTTAAACCGATATTTTTGTTAAATAGTTTTTAACAAAAAGAGAGACTTTTGAATACAAATAATTAAAGAATTAATTTTAATCAGAACATTATAAAATCATGAGAATAATGGGATTCATGATATAATATTCCAAATTATAGTATATTCACTATATAAGAGTGAATTGGTGCATAACAACAATTAAGTCTCAGTGTAAATGTAAATTTAGATGAAATCTCCAATAAAGACCATATCCTTAGGTTAAGGATAAATCAACAACATAATTATGTGTGAAAAATACAAATACACTCAATATGATTGGATATTATGTGTAAATAAATCAGAGGACATTCACACATATTCTTGTAAAAACAACACCTATGAATTGGTTGTCTAACTCAATAAATAGAGATTGAGTTAAAATTACTCTTATCATGTTCATATTGAGGAGTTGAGAATTTATCAATTGAGTGATTATGTGTATCAAATTTATATCCATAGAAAGGGGAGTAAAAATTACTAATCAAATAATAAATAGTTAATCCCCACATAATGTTATCATGACATAATCAAGAATTTGATGATTAACCCAAGGAATGGAAATTGGGTTAAAAGGTTCCCTTACCGATTTGGTAACTTATAAAACATACAACAAATTAAAGAAGGATAAATAAATAAAGATGTAAATACACATATATTGAATTATATTACAAAATGAATACAATATTGGGCAGTACATACACCATAGAAAAGTAAATATTGGAAAATATAGCATGAATCTCACATGAATATAAAGTGAGATGAGAACTCCTTACCATGGTGTAATCAATCGAGTCGTATGACCAAAATCTAATAACCATTAAATGAATCATAGAATAATCTGAATATAAAAATAATCATGATAAAATATATAAAATGTCAGTACACAATACACCACATGCAATAAATTAGTGGCGAACAATGGAAATCTCACGGAATTAAAAATGAGATCAGAAATCCATTACCTTGTGTCGGACTTGACCTGTTCGTTATTTAATCTCCTAAATAATAAACTAAAGATAATTTCAGCTTGAATAAGAACCTTTAAAAAGTTTATTATTCCTTTTATATTACTTATTACCATGTTATAAACGTTATTTAATCAATTAAGTTAAAAACAGTTGTTTTGTCGATATTTGGTACTTGAGTAAAACAAATGAACACGTTATAATTACAAGTTGTTCATGTGGTAAGATATCCATTATCATCAAAATGATATTAATGATTTATATCTAATATATATCATATATATCCAGTATATAAATGTATTTATAATAGTACATAACATTTAGAGGTACGAAATGAAATTCACTGTTCATGGAGATGGTAAGCCGTACGTACGCATGAACCCTACATCAATTTCAATTTATTATTTTAATGGAATTAAAAACATAATGATACATAGTTATATTATAATTACAGTGTAATAAAATATTTAATATTATTAACTCCATCCTTTATAAATCCCACATAAGGAATTAACGAGTCATATCACTTTGATGGGGTAGTAGTCTGCACTTCCTCTAATGAGATTATTGTATTTACCCACTATGGAAACCATAAAAGAGTTATATAAATGGAAATAATACAGAAAAATAAAGAAAAAATAAAAATTATATATATAATATTTAAATATAGTGTGATAATAATGTCCACCATGAGAGGCAGTAGTAGATAATTGAACAATCCTCATTTCGTGAGGCGTTTGTTTACCATCCACAGAAACAGTATGTTCTTCACCCATTAGATGGAGGTGTGTGTTAGTGTAGTACAAATAATCTTCATAAAAACACCCTAGTATACATTGGATACTACTATTGTTATTAAATAAATGAATAAAAATAGTTTCGGGGTTGGAAAAGTAATATAAAAGAAAAGAAGTTAAGAGAAAATGTTACCTTTAATTTGGGTAACACCTTTTGGATTGAACCAAAAGGGTTTGTTGAAGTGCCTTCTGCCTTAGGTATGGCTTCTAGGAGGAGGAGAGGGATGTAGGGAAATTAATTTGGAGTATGTTGGATGATCCAAAAGGCTTGATAGGTCTGAGGAATTGTTTAGAAGTTGTCTCTTTTTATTGGGGGGAGGAGGAGCTCTTTAAGAATGTGTGAAAACATTATTTTATTATAAACTTATATTTGGTTTCAGAATGTCCAAAACACATTATAGTTAAAGATAAGATGAATAATTTATAAAATAAAATCATCCAATATGAATTGGATAGGTTTTTGATATTATTTTAGTCTTTATAATCTTATTTATTTAAATCATTTATTAATGGGTAAACACTACATCAGTATTTTGTCGTAAATAATTTAATTCATTTGATGTCTACAAATTATAAAAAAATTACCATGATTTAGGAAATCATTTTAGATTTAAAATTAATATTTATAGTCTGAAACATAATTTATATAACACCATATTAAAATTAATTTACTAAAAGATTTTTGTTTATGACATTTTTGCCTCTACTTTAAATTAATTAATCTAAAGTGTCATTATCTTTCATAAGTGGCTCCATGGGGTCCCAAAATAGACCCAAAAATTACGATGGTTGGAAATTACTCATCCAATATGGTTAGGACATGTGTTAAGGTAATTTTGAATTATTACAGTATTCTTTTTACCTTGAATTACTATATTTACCTTAAACCGCGGTAAATAAAAGTAAAAAGTTACTATTCACCAAAAATTATTTTAATCTTCGTGAAAAAAATTTTACTTCTTGATAAAAACCATATATTTCATATTTTTGAAATTCAATGCACAGAAGAGGTAAAATTTAATTTAAATGAAAAATTCTATTTTTAACTACTACTAAGTGATTTCACTATTCATCAAAAATTGATGTTTTTCAGAAAAAATACCAAAAATTCATCCTAAGAATTATTTGATATTATGAATTCAAAACTGATGTCTATTTTTCTAAATTCAAAACATAGAAGTGGCATTAATTAATTTAATATTAATTCCAGTTGTTAAAACAAATTGCTTGTTTTTAAGAAACAATAACTATCAAAAGACTGAGACTTATTTATGTCCAATTTCGTAGTAAAATTAATTCCAATGACCAAAATTTGATTAAATGGTAAAAATATATTCTAATTACACTTTAAACCCAATTATAATGATAATCTAAAATATAAATACATTAGATTAAAAAACAGTTTTGAATTAAAATACAATATTTTTAACCATTCATTAGTTTATAAACTTTTTCAGAAAAATTCAAAAATTTACACAAAGTAAATTTTGATGTTCCCATTCTAAAAAAGGATTTAATTTGGTAAAATATAATGTATTAATTTCACCAAAATTATATTTAAAGAGGGTCACCATTAAAAGGTGGTAAATCATCCTTTTACTGTAAATTATGATTAAAATTAGATTCATTCACATTTAAGCCTCTAATTTTTTTTGGATAAATGTAAATACATTTAACAAACATGTATAATAATATTGTAGTTAGTTTGGTTCATTTCTTCAAATACAACGGCTCGATGTTAACTACCATTTAAAATGATAATATTATACTATTAGTGTATAATGTAAGATTTCAAAGAAACGCTTTGTTGTGTATTAGGTATGCTATCGAACATAGGAACCCCATTAAAGTAGAATTAATATTTAATTCACAAATTTTAATAATTATGAATTATGTCTTATTCTTTATTTACCTAGGATGTTACAATGCCTCCCTCCAGTTTAATTTCATTTAGTAAAACTGTGGGAATCGATGTAAAAGTTTAAATTATATCCATAGAAAAACATTTCATTGGTCAAGGGAATTTGAATATTGTATGTATTATCTATCATTATACCATCTTACTGAAGGATATCAATATGATGGAATCAATTTTCACAAATCAAATTCATGTCCAAAATATTAAAATTTTGATCTGATTCATGCATAAGTGCAGTGAGAACATAAAAATAATTGATCTTTATATAGTTTAATGTTATTTATGGTGGACCATAGATTTGGGGAACATATAACATCAATAGTTTCACTCCCATGGGTTTTATAATAAATTATACAAGGGAATAAATCATTCCATAGTTAGCTCAATTGATAAAGTTACCATATGAATATTTATCCTATATATGAAATGTGCATGGTTATATTTTTTTGAGCATGTTTCTATGTCTAGGTATAAAAGATATCATATGTCACTACATATCCTTTGAGAAAATTAATTAATCGATATAAAATTGTAATGAAACATATAGTCCCTTTACATGTATCTGATTTATATATATGGGATATGTGCATGTTTCCCCATAAAGGATAATTCTTCCAATATATCCCAAGTTCATGATCTCTAACCATCATTGACACGATCAATGATTTGTTCTCTTGTATATGGTGATTCTTCAACTAGTGGGGAAAAATTTACATTCACGTGGATAAATAAGATTGGATATATTCAGTATAAATCAAGCATCATGAAATGTTGTGATACATGAATATTTTCAACTAGGATTAGGAATATATACCATGAATTTACACCATATACTAAAATATGGTCAATCCATATGTAGTTCATAGAATAAAATATTCCCTACACTAACAGAGCACATTCCTAATGAAGGGTGGGATAATTGTTTTGAATATTATGGCATGGTCAATGATTAGGGTACCTCTATATCACTATGTATCCTATGATAACATGAATTAACACACAAAGAGTCCACCTATAGATGAATCCCTATATAGATCATGATCAATTACTAGGATAGGGATATTTTTATCCACCTTCAGTGATCCATGATATTATACATAGTAAAAGGGTCCTCTATGAAGATCAATCTCATTCTTAGGGAATGGGATCATACATATCCTATCATGGTATATAGGTGATACATTCAGACCTATCATATATTTCAAGATATTAGATATCATCCTTAACATATATTTAGGGATAATATGGATAATATGGCATGTATTAACCACATTTATGTCCTTTAATGATGGACCTTACATAATGTTGATTTACATCATGAAATGAAGACATATCATAGAATTGAATGACTCAAAATAGAATTTGGTTCTTCATAGGCCATGAATAAACTATATTTAATTTTTACTAGGTTTTGATGTTATTATATTTTTTTAAAAATGGTTAGGATACACAAACATGTAACATATAGGGAATCTGAATATACATGAATAGTAGAGTTATGGAAACTGTAAATCAAGACCCCATAGTATCTGTGTTTGTAGGATACAAAGTCCTTCAATTATAAGACAATCATTAATAATGAAATAAACATCTATCAATCAAATATAGGACAATAGGCCTTGTATTTAAGGGGGTGGTTCATCTAGGATAAAAATATGAGCTCTAATACACCTTGTTATTAACCAATGAATCCTCATGAGGTCCATAAAAATTACCCAATATATATTATCAATTTTATATAAGGGATAATAATGAGTTTGGGGGATCAATTTCCATGGGTATCTAAGAGACGTGTATCAACTTAATGAATTTGCTAGCATTTACACGTATATCAATGGTGTGATGTTGGTTTGGGGAGATCCTGAGATTCATGAAGGTCTTAATCACCTAAAAGGCTATCACATTGTGTCTTAAAAACATTTCCAAGGTGATGGGATAAAACATGAAATTCATGAGAACGTGTCTTTTTGGGATATGACCTGATCAATTTGATGAACTCTCATTGTGATGTTTGAAAACAAGAAAATAGGTTGAACTCATTATTTTTAACATCCTAGGACTAGGAAAAGGTTTCATATTTTTAAATAGAATTCATATTAATTACACTTGTTAAATATCTTTATTTGTTCCCAAATTTAACATGATTCATGATTGATGTGTGAAAAAAATAACTAATTTTATAGTAGAATGATCCATATGAGAGCTCATGATATGGAATATAAGGTGGACACATTATTTCATCATGACGATGAATCCATATAAAAATATAGTTTGTATCAAGGCACACAGTCACATGTCAAAAAGAACAAGGTTGGACTAGAAATAAATTATCTATGAATCAATATATATCTTAGGATGAAATGAATCAAGACACTCAATATTATCGAATGGAAGAACAATAGTCTCCCATATGTAGGGAGGGTTATAAATATAATAACTCATGTCATGTAAATACCTAGGATTTTATATTTGAGATTCACTATGAATCTTATAGTAAATGGAATCAACCCACACATAGTTATTATATAGGAAATTCACTATGTAGGACAATACCATATGTATTGAGTGGTAATTTTCATTATATATTGTGGTTAGGCCCATGATTTCATATTCTATAATCTTTATGTATCTTATGGTTACAGGAATCATTATATACATAGTTCCTATATATGATTCCTTATATGGATCTGACTCCCATATAGGTAGGGGTGAATCTTATATTGTCTTTTGGAATTATAGTTGGGCCCAAGAGACAAAGACTTAGAAATTAATCTAGAAATGTTATATGGGATAATACATGTCTATTACTTGTAATGATATATCAAGGTGTCAAAATGTATCTCATGGGAATATGAATCAAGCCACATTTTTTTCAGATCTAGGTTGTCTATGTAGATATGAAGTTTATATATTAATGGTAGAGTTTATTTTTATTATTATGATCATTGTTGGGGTTAGGATTATTAGATCTGTGTTTCAAGATATATCCCACATAATGAAAATATATACATACATACATATTATTAAGAAAAATCCATACACATGTCTAGCCCATATATTGGGAGATATAAATTTATTTCCATGTAGGTCAAATCTAGACACTCCTTCGGTTAGGGGCTAAATATAGAAACCCACCCTATATAGTTTAACCTCAATATTTATGTGTTTTTAATAATCTAGTTTAATATAATATGACTAGTATGATAATTTTTTGAAATTTATGGGCATATTACTTAGCTTTAAGTGAGATAATGCATAATGTATTTCCATTGAGGCTTAGATTATGATGGTATATATCACTGAGATAATAATTATCATACATGTAAATGGAGGGAAAATTGAAGAGAAAAGGAATATATATAAATTAAAATTATAGAAGTTTTTTAAATATTTGTTGGATTAATGAACACCATTTTAGAAATAGATTATGGAGTTATGGGGATTTCTTCTATGAAAGGAATATCCATGAAGTAAAATCTATGCAGAAATGTGTTATTCATTAGCATTTCTATCTGTTGGTTTATTCAGGGACTAAAAATTACCCTAGGAAGATGTTTTTGGTCATTGGGTTATTCACAGAGAAATCGAAGAGGGGTTCTTCCAGAATTTTTCATTCCTTATATATAATATGAAATAAGGTTCAACCAGGATGTCCTGGGATAAATTTTCAGGAAATTACAAGATAATATGAAAATAATATTTCTAGTGATTAAGACATGAAAATATGGCATGGAGTCAGTCGACTTAAAAAGGGGGTGTCCAAAAAGATTTTGAGACTCATGGAAATTATTTCTTTAATTGAGATACATGACACAAAATGATTCAATGCTATAAAGTAATGTTATAATTTTGTATTGATAATGAATATGATACATAGATGAGTAAAATATAGCGAATATGAATCCATATGAATATTGTGGTCTTGTGATGCGTAAATCATAAACCAAGAATATCTGAGTTAATAAGAGATGATGAACTGTGTGTACTAGAAAACAATTAAAAATGAGGGAATCCTATATCGTGATTGGTTACGAAAATATCCCCAAAATTTATGGGGTTTATTTCTTCTTGGACAAAATTATCCACGAAGAGGAGTCATTGAGACATTGTGACATTCTCTAGGGAATCCTAGTAGGGTCATTTCAGATCAACTAGTCCCTATTTCTAGTGTACTATAGGGAAAACCAAGAGCGTGTGGGATCAAGGTTCATTGGGTGACAATAGAAGTGTATAAACACTATGAATTGCTTGGAATTCAATAAGGTATAAATGATATGATTATGGTTCATAGATAATGTAAGAATAATTTAGGGCTTGAGTACCCCTAAAGGGTAAACTAATGTTTATTGAACAAATTTTTGAAGGAGAAGTGAATAATCTTGAAATTCATTAGTAAAATCTGTTTTAGGGATTCCCTAATAAATTTGAAGACCAATATCCATGAATCTAAACTGTAATCTAAAATAATTTAATGAATTATATTTTTTTCTAAAATTTTAATTTCTTCGATAGATTATGGTACATGAAACATAAAATTTTAACAAACCATGGGACACTATTGATATTATATTTAAACATTATATCTATTAAATATTAATTAAACATGGTTTAAAGAATAGGAATAACCCAATATTAATTATTATTTATATGGTTTTTAATAGAGTAATGAATTTTATAAAAAAGAAAATAATTTTTGGTAAAGTCATTATATGTTTGAAAAATACTGTTATCTTAAAAAAATTTATAAAATATTTTTTTTTAATCTTTTTGAAAATTAATTTGAAAAAATAAAATTAATTTTTGAAATATGCTTCTATAAATAATCATTAGGTGGATTTTTGGAATTTTTTCATATGATTATTATTTTATGAAAAGTGACAAATAATTTATGTATTAATAAATGCCTTTTTATTTAATGTTTGTATTAAGATAATTTTTTTTAAAAGGATTAAAAAATAAAATTAGCTGAATAATTTTTTTATTTTTTAAATTTCTGTCATTGTATTGAATTTCAAGTTGAATTTAGATATAAAAAATATTTAATATTTTGAACATTTTCTCTTAAAAACTATTTTATCATCACGTGAGTGGGTTTATGTTTAAATTATCATATCAAATTATATTAAATTAATTTCTAAAAATGGATTCCATATATATAATCTTAATAATTTATATTATAAAATATGGAAAACTATTTTTTTGTGAAAATAAATAGTAAAAAGGGTAATAATTAATTATTTTTGTTAAGGATAAAATGTGTATACCAGGGGCTAAACTAAAATATAAAAGAGTAAAATGTCTTATACAAATTTCCTATATTGATTTTTTAGACATATTTAGACTTTATAATATCTATTTTTTCCAATGGGTCATTATAGATCTTTATGGAAAGTAAAAAACATAGTTAGACTTTATTCATTCAAAATATTCCATTGGTTTCCTCTCTACAACTTATAAAGGCTACCCCCATTGTTCTCATATTCACAAATGAATGACAATATTTATACCGCTTGGAAATCCAAAATATCATCTTTAAATCTGTAGAAACATCCTATAGTCCCTTTCTAGATAAAAAATCTTATCTTGGAATGTGTTAGGTTTAACCTAATGAGGTTTTCTAAAGAAGAGATAATGTTTTATGCAATGTGTTTTTTCTTTAATTCTTCATCCTACACCATTAGATAATATTTAACATTAATTATATAAAAAAATATACAATAAAATTAAATTTTTATATGTTATTTTGATAACTAATATCCATCACATCTTCCATGAAATGAGAAACAAAATTATTGATCGTGTGTCTGACGGTCTACTGCACCACTAACCAATGTTATTCATTTTACATCACCATATCTATGGGTTGGATATAATGATGGATTCCAAATTTTCATGCTATATTTATCATATTATTATACCTCTATAATTATAATATCACATCTAACTTCAAACCTCCAAACCCAATAGAAAACAATAATGTCACCCGTGTTTACGACAGACTACTGCCTCCCAAACCGATGAGATATATTTTTCATTATTATTTTAATTTCCTTATAAGAAGGATTGAATAAATGAATATATATATATATATATGATATTTTTGATTGAAATGTAATTAATTATTTATTATGTCATATATACCTCCTTATTTTCTATTATATGAGGGATACGATAACATTGTTTGTTCATATAGAGAACAACCACCCCGTGATGATTTGAGATTTAATGTCACAAACACATTGAGTGAATGGAAAATAAGGTAAATTTAAAGAATATATATGATATATATGAAATAAAAATATTATTTTAATTTATTATGTTATTTAACATTCATTAAAGTAATCCTTTTGGAAAATGGTAACAACATTCAGTCGTACATATGGTCTACAATCTGCATGTATTATGTATTTCATTTTCTATCTATAAAATATATGTGTTGATTTAAATATTTATATAATGATTATATAAGATTTTTAAATTATGTATAATCTATTATAGATTATTTTAACATGACCCATGTATTTTTATTCAAAATAAAAAATATAAAAATAAAGGAAAAACATATTAGCTATTGCATAAAATGTGAATTTAACAAGGAATTATAAATAAATGATCAATACAATATCATAAGAAAAATATATTTGGTATGATATGAATATAAATCTATTAATATTATAATATAATATATTTATAATAAAATATATTTATTATACATTAGGTTTGAATGTGTACGAGGGAAAATGACACTGATGGACAGGGATATTTGTCTCAATTGGACATCTTTGGGACATACATTATTTTATTAAACTATATTTATCTATGAGGTGTATTTACATCTCTTTTCACATTTGATTTCCTGAATTTATATATTCTCGTAAAATATCAATTGTCATTTAATAGTATTATTTCATGGTTCTTATGATTCCATGTTATCAATTTCATAAGATATTTATGATATAAACTTCATATTTATCAAGTTATTTAGGATTATTCTTTACATGGGGAAATAATAATATTTATCCGCCAAGAAAAAATATAATTTTCATCTCCTGTAGTTATTTTTTTAATTTTTTTTTTCTATTCATTTTTCATTATTTATGTACTTATTATTCTATCATAATTTTTTAAAGATAACGGATAATATTTATCTCTTTCACCGAAGAACTTTATTTTCTATATCCATGTTTTCTATGATTGTTTTCAAATTTGTTGCAATCTTCCTCTTGTATAATTTAAAATCATTTATACTGTTGTAATAATTTTTAGAAAATTTTATCAAGATATTATTCATGTTACTTTCAAATCCATGGATGTTTTTATTTTACTAAAAAATTTAATGAAACAATTATTTTAACATGTACGATATTTTAGGCTGCCATGATAACTCAATTTTCCAAATAATTCATTATTTTTTTGAAATTTTATTTTCATTGAAAACATCTACAATTCCTTAAAAAAAATTAGTTTTAATGATTTATATTAAAACAATGTTAATTTTCCTTATGAAATATTCTAATTCAATTTTTATATTATTTTACCATTTAAGATGAAATTCATTTATATTAATTATACAATATTAGAGATATGATCCAATAATACATTTGTTGTACATTCCATGGATGTTTTATGCTTACGATGAAAAAATGTTGGTGGAACTCATTTCATAATCATGTGTTATTCTATGATGAAATTCTTATAAAACCCATTTTATTTAATGGTATCTTATATGATTATTGTATTATGAAGCCCATTTTATGTCATGGGTTTTGATATGATTATTTCTTTGTGGATATTATTGAGAAAAATTATTGATTATATTACTAGTGGGAGATAGGAATCCCTACAATGAATTAAGTAATTATAAAAGATATATGACCTCATAGAGTATATAGGTGGTTATCCCAATCCTAAAAATAGGGTACACAAGGGGTAATCATATGCCTGAAGTAGGTACATGGGTGGTTTTCCCAAGCCTAACATGAAATGAATGTCTTGGTGTGTAGAATTGACATATGGTTTCTATGATTATGCGTTTTAGAAAACACAATTTATTATTCCAATGTTATGATCTCATGGACATAATTATTTGATTTCATTACTATAATTTATCACGAACATAGAGGATTTATTTCATGACTCATGTTTATGATCTAGGATATAAAGGGTATGGGAATTAAAATTTTATTCTTAGGTTTTCATACACTTATAACCTTGATATGTTTTTATCCATCTTGATTACACTTAACGAGAAACTGAGTTCACTATTTGATATGTTTCATTTCCCCTTGTTATAAATATTGGCTTTATATATTGTATGTCAATGAAGTTTTCATGTTATAAAGCACATAGTCGGAGATAATTTGGTCTACTAATGAACTAGTCATTCACATATACTTGTTTCCAAAGGAATTATACCTATTGAATCATTTCATGGATCATAATAATATATAATTAATATTCATTGATTGTTATATAATATCTATGTATGATATGTTTGGGGTCTTTAGTTGGAATTAGAAAAATTATTAGTTAAACAATTGGAGACTCAGATGATAAAGCATTAGTGAGAACCACAAGGATAAGTCTAAATATATAAAAATAAAATGGAATTTTGGTAATGAAAAGAGTGAGTGATTTACTAGAGATAAAATTGATGACAATATATTATATATTGACATGTTTAGAGGACATATGTAACTTGTGGTAAAAACCCTAAAAACACACATTGGGAATGAAAATTTCATCACCTAGAACATGAAAATTGGCTTTACTACACACATGGTTTTTAAACTCCTTGGGGATATGTTTTGGAAACTGATAGTCTCTGTAATAAATATCATAAAGTATTTGATTAATTAAATAGAGTGACCAAGGTTAATCATTAGTTTTCAATTATTAAAAATAATGATTCATGATTTTGACATCTAATAAGTGATTAGAATAATTATGTATTTTATCAATATGATTAGCGTTTATAACATTATGATATTTTGATTCAATCAATGGATAGCACCCAAAAGAACCATTTTAATTATAAATGAATTGGAAATTTCAATGATTTTTCTATCGAGAAAACAAATTTAATCAGAGATCAAATGAGAATTATTATTGATATTATGAAAAACATTATTAGGTTTGGAATCATGATGAACTTCCGAATGAGACAAGTAGGGAACATCTTTCTATTGATTCCTCTATAGGGAAAAAGCTATATTTTTTTGTAGTTTAGTATATCTGCTAGCACTTGAGTAATTAATAAGTAAAATTTAAAAGTTATTTTCTATTACCTAGGGTTTAGAGTAGAAAAATTTGTTTTGGGCATATATAATTTGGAAGGTGTGTGAAATCATTGAAATAATATTGTCAAGAATACTAAATAACATTATGAATATGACTCCATGGGGTGGGATGAGTTATTGATATATCTTCTAATAAGTAATCCCATGATATTATCTATATGAATATTTAGAAGTAATTAATTTTTCTAATGTAAATGGATGATAAATCTATTGGTACTGATAAAGAATGTTTTTCTAGATTAATGAGATATTATTTATTGTATTATCACTTAACCGGAATCACATTTCATTTATAATAAAATAACTATGGAATTTAAGGTAATATATAAAAATCATATTGGGATGAATATAATATTTTCATCATTCTTGATGTGTGGAATGATACAAAGAGGGAACTATATTAACTATAAAATTAAATGTTTTATGTGTATAAAAGAAGCTCATTGATTGGATTAATTTCATAGTGATGTGAAGAAATTAGGTAATAATAAAAATAGAGATATTTATCTATAGAATTTACCACCAACTCTCATGTTCATGAAGTGGGTGTTTGAAAATAATCTGATTAAATGCCCTAATCTAAGGATAATTTGGGTTAAAAACACCTTTATTGAAAAGAAAAAGGAAATATTAATCAATTAAAATGGTTGATGTGAATCATTATAATTAATTCACTTATATCCACCACTAGTAAGTGGAGAATTTCATGATTCCCTTTGTATGAAGGAACCCTATGCGAATCTTATTGTTCAACTTTTAATAAAAATTGACGTGATTATATGAATTAATAATATCCCTATATATGGATATTGGAGTAATAAAAACAAATTTTATATTATACTAGTACAAGTGTGAACCCATTCTACCAATGGAAATGTTTTTATCTAGGATAATAGAATATTTAATGGGTAAATTGCAAAGTATATTTTTGATGTTTATATGATTCCATATAAGATTATATTAATTATATGGATACCATCTCAAGTTGATGAGTTTATGTTTTACCATATATTCAATGTCATATGAACCCCATTTTAAATTTTATATGATTGTTTTTTTTCTGGATAATGTTTATTTTTGTAATTTTATTTAGAAATACAACACTTTGACTATATTTTTCTGAAAAAAAAATCATTTCTGGTGGAATTCCTTTCAATTTATTGGAAATAACTTTAAAGGTAGTGAAACAATTATGGTTTATCTAATCATTTATGTTGAGATAATTATCTATAATTTAAATTTTGTAATGTTATATGAATTATATGAACATATTTTAGAGAAATTTGTAACCCTTATGTTTGGTGAAAATGCATCGCATTTTGAAATGTCATGGGTTATGAACCCACAAAAGAAAGACGAAAAGGGTATAAAAATTACCCCTTCATTTCATGAAATAGTAATTACAATCTGAAAAAACATTGTGTGATATATATGTGTATATATATTGGAAGATGATTTGGTAGCAAGATAATGTGGGGAGAAAAATATTTAAAGGGATTCTGCAACCATAATTCAAACAATAATGGAAATTCGATGATATAATTGTTGTTTTTTTAATCAGAAATCATAAAAAATATAAAGGGTATAATGATATATTCATTTTAGTCGATGTACATACAAATTTAATACATTTGGTCACCTCTCCATGACATTAATTATAGAAATGGTAAGGTTAGATAAATTAACACATTCCATTGAATTCAATCATGATTTTAGGATTAAATCAATGTTTTGGAGAATTATTTAAAAATATCTTGATACATAGTTTAGTTTTAACACAATATCATTTTTGGATAGAAGGTTAGTATGAGTGAATAATTGGAACCCAAGATGATATCTTGAGATCATGTTATATGGATTTCAATGGGGCATGGGATCAAAACCTCCCTTTATTTGAATTATTATACAATAATAACATTCACTCGACTATTTATATGGATCCTTATGAATCCCTATATGAAAATAAGTGTAAAAATACATCATGTTGGGATGATGTAAGTGAAAAAATCTACTGGAACCCTAATTGGTTATTGAAATGGTAGAGATGACATGGTTTATTTAGTTACGTAAAACGGAAAAATAAATTTGATAGTAGATTTATGCGGATAATCATTGATGTGTTCTTGAATCAATTATTTGTTAGAAGTTTTTTTGAAGAATTTATCCATGAATGGAGGTAATGAGATGTATACAAAAGAAAAAAATTATGGAATGTGTATATTTTTCCATATATTATTATTTGGTTCTTCTACCAAACCTCTCTCAAGTTCTCAATGTTTTCTATGTATCACTCTTGAGGAAGTAAATACCCAATCTTTCACATATATAGAACTAAATATTCATACCATTGGATAATGATATTTCTTATGAGGAAAAAAGTAAAGAATATAGATTGTAAAAAGAATGTTCTGTGATACAAGATAGCTAACCAGGATAATGTTTTTTGGTGAAACCACAATCTTAAGGAAGATATAGGGGAACCTAAGGATGTAATGATACCAAAGTGTCATTAAATGTTATTACCAAATGTAATTTTTTGGGGGGTAAAATAAAATTTAATGGTGTATAATGTATCATATGTAGAGTTTATGAAAATTTGGTCAATACATTTATTTTCTTCTACAGCTTGTATTAACCTCAATTAAGATATTTAAGGAACTATGAAAAAATATTAATATTACACTTTAACACATAAAAAAATTATTATGTAGCAGTTAAATATGTTGAAATGAATAAGAAAAAAAAAATTTAAACACTAATTATAATGCCTTTAAATATATAAATCATATTTTTGAAAAGTACATAATTTTTTGGTAATAACTTCATATGATTCAAAAATACTACTTTCTAAACAAATGTATTTTATGAAAAAATAAATGACTTTTTTTAAAATTTAATACATTTTTTCATATAAAAAACTAAATTTATTTTTGAAATATACATTTTTTAATTTATAATTGGGTTAATTTTTTATATTTTTCTAAAGTCATTACATTTTTTCTAAATATTTAATAATAATGGTTTTTATTGAAAAGTTCATTTTGATTTAAATAATTCATTCTGATTCTATTTTTTTTAAAAAAATATTACCAAGAAATATTACTTAAATTATATATTTATTAATTCATTTTAGGTTATTGAAATAAATTTCATATTGAATTTTGATATATAAACATTTTAATATTTTGAATATTTGTTCGTTGGAAAATCTCTTTCTCATCACGTCTTTGGCTTCAATTTGAAATTAAAATTTTAATATTTTTTGATTGAAATTTGTAAAAATTTATTACATACGAATAATAATAATAGTTAATCTTATATAGTATTTTTAATATAATTTTTGGTTGAATTGAATAATAAAAAATGATAAAAATTAATTTCCATAGCTAACATTATCACGGGTTTACCAAGGGAAATAAAATGATAAGGGGTAATATGACCTATGTAAGTATAAAAATATTCATATTTACACATTATCACTTATAAGAGTTTAAAAAATACTATTTTTGAGCTTTAGGGAATGTAGAAATTTCATTAGACTATTATATTTTGAAATAACCCGTGGGTCCACACCCCCACTTAAAAAAGCCACACAATTTACTCTCATATTGAAACATCAAAAACTAATTGGTTAAATCGATAAATTAAAAAAAATCCATGAATCCCTTATTAAATTATAGAGTCATTTTTTATCATAAATTCAGTTTAGCTAGGACTAAGGATAAACATAATGATGTGGTCCAAAGAAGAGGTACATTTTTAATATGATTTTTCATTAATGTTTTCATAAATCGTCTTAAATTGATCACAATTAATGTGGATATAATAAAATTTGAATAAATAATATACTAAGATATTATTAATTTCATTTCATTTCATATATCTATATCCTTATATTGGAAGAAATAGTTAATTGTTTGTAGTGAACTACAGCCCCTAGAAACGAAGTTATTCATTTTCAATCACCACCTCCCGTAAAAGGATATGATGACTGATATATTTTTCATATATTATATTTCATATATTATTATGACTTAATAATTATAATAATACATATAGCTTTTTTCCCTTCCACCCTATGAGAAAATAAAAATGTCGCTAGTGTGCATGGAAAACTACAACCTCATGAACTAAGTTGATGTGTTTTTTATTTCTATTTTACAAGGATGGTAAAAAATATATATTTGTTGAGTTTATATTATACTTTTAACATAATTATAATTATGGATTTATTATATCTCATACATATTCTTAAATTCTACTTTGCAAGGGATAGGATAACATTATTTAGGTGTGTGACAAACTACCACCTCACGATTTTGATGTGATTTATTTTTTCACAAACAATTTACATGGAAGTTGATTGGGGTCAGATATATTAATATAAGTGATATATATAAAAAATAATTGATTCCATAATAGAAACAAATTAAATAAATTTTATTCATTTCATCATTTCTGAAAATGGAAAAATCATTCATGCGAATATATAGTCTACTCTCTCCTTGAAAACTGTATTTAATTTTCTATATCGAAATTTTATTGATTACTCTTAATAAATATATACTGAATATATATTATATTTAAATAATTCAGGAATATTTTAATGTGAGGTATCTTTGATCAATGTATGAGGACTAAATAATAACAAATCAAAACTTACATGCAAAAAAAAATTATTGGATAAAACGTTATTTTAACATGAAATTGTTAAAAAAACATGTAATAAAAGGAGATAAATAAATAATATATGTTTTTATATATTTATGTATAGTTATATAATTAATAAATAATAATATTTTATTTATTATAAATGTGGTCTATATGTGAAAAATGTAATTCAAGACTTATGGTAATGGATTTTAGTATCCATTTGGATTCTTTGAGACATACTTTACGTTATGAAACAGTCCTCTTGTATAATATTAATATATATACCATTAGATATAAAATATCTCAAATTTATTAATTCTCATGATATTTTATTTTTTATTTAATTTTCATCCATCATGGGTACCATCATTTAATGATACTATAATGGTATGGGTTTTATAATTCAATCTCATCATTTTTCATGATTTTATACGTTTGTTCTTATGATGCTGAAATATAATGACTTATCTCTCATTAAACCCATGAATTTTATTCCCACTTCTTTATTTATTGAGAATACATGATTTATATTTTTTTCACTTTATTAAATTTTGATTCCAAAATAATATTTTCAAAGAAGTTTTTCCCTTTTAAATTGAAATTTTTTCCCTTCCATATCCATGTCTTCTAAATATGTTTTTATATTCCTATAAGGTGTTCAAAAATTCATTTTAACCATCTTATTTAATTTTTTGAAAAAATATATAGTGAAAATTTAGTCGTTTTTTAAAACAAGGCATGTTTTCCTTTAATATAAAATATTGTAATAATGTGTATAAAATTTATCCCCACCATAACTCAATGTTCTAATGATTCTATTATATATTTCAAATTTTATATTAAATTAAAAGTATTTCTAATATATTAAATTTTTCTTATTGAAAAAATATTCAATGAGGGGTTATTTTCCTCATGAAATATTCCAATTTCATTTATATATATTTTACAATATATGATAAAATATATAGATATCAACTATACATTCATGGGGATGTATTACAATGATACCATTCTTATCATTTCTCTATATCATTTATATATCGAATGAAAAAAATTCATGAAACCCATTTTTTCTTATGGGTTAAACTAGGATGAAATGATTATAAAACCTGTTTATTTTAATTTATTCAAATGTGATGAATGTTTTGTGAACAAATGTTCAATTCAATGTTCTAATATAATAAATTATTTATGATCTTATGAATATAAGGTGTATAAATTGTATAATAGGTGGGAACTATATATACCCCATTTCATTGGGTATTGATAAATGTTCAATGAGATCAAAGGGTGAATGAGATGTTATCCCAATCCTAAAAATGGGTACACTAGAGGTTATCCTAGGAAAACAGTAGGTACATGGATGGTTATCTGAATCCCAATTTGTAAGGAATTTCTTCATGGTTATCCGTAACATATTAAATTCTATTATTTTTCTCTTTCAACAAATCTATGTCTTATGTCAATGTTATGATCTAATTACCTAGTTTTATTGATTCATTGTTTAATCATGTTTTATGAACTCCCATGATTTCATCCATGACTATTTTTTATGATCTATGATATCTGAGTTAGGGTGTTTCAAATGTTATTGTCATTATCTCAAAAACCTATGTCTCTATTATGTTGATATATCACATTTTACCCATATTAATCATCCAATATCATCATTAATCATGTTTCCTTTCCTATAATTATTGAGAAAGTTATTATATATGATATTTATAAGAAGGTTAATAGTTTTGATAAAATTTATGGGAGATTATATAGTTCACATATGAACTAATTGTTTATGTATCATGTTTCCAAAGGTAGTAGAGCTAAATGAGTCTATCATTAATATTTAAGTAATGAAATCAATATTCATATACAAAGATATAATATTCAGATATGATTATTCTGAGGTCTTACATTAACATCATAAAACTAGTATGTGTTCGTATTATTTAATTTCATGCCAATTTTATGATGTTTGAAAACATTTTAAAAAATACACCTCAATTAAATCGGTAAGAACAGTTTTACATGGGCCTCATACTAACATGGTTCATGCTCACTGTGAGAAATAATATTGAACTAGGATGTTTATTAAGTTGTGTGACATTTACTTAAAAGGAATATTTGGTGCATCCACATTTTATCTTAAGTATAAATACCCCAAAAAATATTTTTCATATCATCGTACACATTCAATGTTAATGAACCTCCATGGCATGGCCTACAATAAATGATCTAGATGTTACATTGTGCACAGTGATGATACTAATCAAGAAAATTGTAGTTATCATAATGGAAAAACACACCCTAAAATATTTTGGACATTATGTTTGGAGGAGGGAATTTCCACATTTATATATTGCTACTGGGCCTAGGATTTTGGGATCTGGGAATCACTATGTATGTTATGGAAACATGAATCATGAAACCCATAGTTTTTAGGGGGAAATCCCATATCATTTGATGACCCATATACAATTTAATGTGAACTAATATATAATTTATATAGACATAGTATTCAATATTTTATAATCATTATGTATAATATGTTAATAAGAATCATGAAATATGTAGTTATGATTCATGAAAATTCCCTCAATAGGTTTGAATGACATCCAATGAGGGGGTATTTTTTATTTTAAATATTATGGCTAGGCTAAGGATATTTAATTTGAAAACAACTATGTATCCTATGGTAATTTGAATAAATACACACATAGTTCTTAAATATGACCCATTTTATTTATCTAAATCTCATTTAAGGGTGGGGCACTTAATCATTTTTATCTTCTATAACGATTTGACACATGTACCATTAGTATCCAATGATGTGATGTATTAAAATGAAGAAGAATGAAACCTAATTTATGAATTTTTAGTGTTATAGTTACATATGAATACTTTTTAGTTATGTGGTGTTGTCAAAAATATTTTCCATGATCTAGAAAACCTATACCCATGACACTCCCTATGCACAACAAGCTTGATTTTAAGAATATGTGGCAGGTACAACAAGGTAAAGACTCTATGTGCAGTTCGATGTCATGTGACTAGGATATACTCCGGGCATTTTACTATAATGCAGTAAGTAAAAAATTCCATGATGGTTAATTCACATGATGAGGAATTTTTATGTACAGTTTAAAATCATGATGAAAGGGCATATTTCATATAGCTTAAGATCTTGCACTAAGGACATGGTATGTTTTTTAGTTTAATATCTTGATACTGAGAATTATTTTGTGTTGGAATTTCTGAAAATTATACTATAAGAAAACTTTTTTATGTGGGGAGTAATGTATTCAACATCAACTGTGGTTAATTTGTAAGTCCCATTATTCTATACTTTATGAATTAAATGATGAACTTTCCACTTAGAGTTCTAATTTAGGGAGTTTCTTCTTTCGTTTTTTTGGTGATCTAAGAAACAATAAAATTACTCCTTATATAAATAATTTAATGTTATAAATATTGTTCATGGCTAATGAAATAGGATTCTAATGGACATTGATGTCGTGATAAATTGCATAAAGGGCCTCAACTGATTTTGTGAGGACTTAATAAGTGAATCTGAGAGACCGGAATTTAAAACAGGTTACATATATATTTCTGGTACTGTAGAAGTACTATATCATGAATTGTGGAATACACTATAGAATTTACTGTTCAGTTCTGTAATTGCCCGAACTATTCACCCTTTAGACTTGTGGACCATTGATTTGGTACTCCGGGCCTTCAAGGACTTCGGGCCATACAAGGCCTTCGAGCCAGTAAGGATTTTGGGCCATCTCAAGGCCTTCTATATACCCTAAGGCCTTTGGTCCACCTCAAGGATTTAGGGCCACAAGAAAAATTGTGTTACATCGACCAGACTGACTCTACGATGAGAAAAATCTAGATGAGGATCCAGAGCAGGTGTATTCACTATAGTCGAAGCTAATAGATGTGGAATATTGAAAGGGTATGGTTTTGCCAAGGGACAATCCTATGCATGCACGAGATGCCTATACGAACAACCATGGAAGGGTGGAGAAATGATATCTTCATGCAGATGATGGGGTGGAGAAATTCCATGTAGTTATAATCTGGATATTTCTTCTATGACCTATGGGTCTTATAATCACTAAGCCTACGGGCCTTGTAAGACTGCACCCTCATCCCTTAAATGGGGGGTTATCAAAAACTCAATAAAGAAGAAGGCCTTCAAGCCATTCAAGCAGGGCATGTCATGAGAAATACAAAACCATTTATCTTTTTTATGTTAATGTCATCCAATAAATTATTTTATTGATCATCATCTTTGATTTACCTGTATATATATCTGTACTAAAAATGGGGGAAATTTTTTGTTTATGGGTAACACATCCTCTGTTCCATACATGATACATAATCTATAACATTCCATAATGTTCATTGTTAAAATCTGGAACATTTCTATCCTTGTTTTGTTGCTCTACATATTTCTTTTGTGTGTCTTCAATCCCCACTCGGATATATGGTTGAACATTCAACAGAGAAATATAATATTTTCCCCTTCCTTTTGGATTTCTAGATACATCTTTTGAAAATCTAGATATATTTGATAGTTTATGATCACCAACATTGGTAATTTATCATGATTCTTTTGACTCAAAGCATTGACCACATTTATCGCCATCCAAGGGTGGAAATTTATTGAGAAGTTATTATCCATTATCAGTTCTGACTATCATTGATAGAAACATTTAAACTCCTTCTATGTGAATATAAATTTTCAAATTTTATGATTGATATTTATATATGCATATTTTATAAAAAAAAGATAATTACACTATATTTGTATTGAAAAAAATAATGCAACTAAGTCTAAATCAAGATTTGGGAAATTTTATTCATGAATCTTCATCATTTGTGTGATACCACCTTTATCTATTTTAATATATATCATAACACATCCCAATTACATTATGGATACAAAATTATATAATGAAAACACTTCTCCACTATATGGTAATGTTAGAATGGGTACCCTGACCAACCTTCTATTTAGTTCCTTGATGTTTGCATCGCATTCATCCTTCCATAGGATCTTGGAAACCTTTTGAGATAACATGGTCAGAAGATTAGAGAGTCTAGAGAAATTATACAAAAAACCTTTGATAATATATATCTAATCTTAGAAATCTATAGATCACAATCACCATGGGTGGTCTTGGCCAACATTTAATAGCCTCTATATTTGATGGCTCTATTATTATACCATCTCAGAAGATTATGTGACCCAAAATTGAATCCTTTTGAAACAAAATTTCACACATTTAAAATTTTTAATACAATTTATCTTCCCTCTAGGTATTTAGCAAAATTATCAAGTGGTAGTCATGATATTCATTTCTCTCTAAATAGATATAAATGCCATCTTTAAAGAAAAAAAAACTAAACATATTAATTTATAATGTCTATTCATCATGTCCATGATGATATAAGGGGGATTATTATTACCCAAAGTAGCACTATATATTCAAAATTACCATATATTTTATGGAATTTCATCTTGGTGACATCCTCCTTAATGAGCTCAATAATTAATATAAAAGATGAAGGTTAATCGTGGAAATGTACTTAGCTCTTCACAGTTGATCAAACAAGTAATAAATACAGGGAATAGGATACTTGTTCTTGATAATGGTCTTGTTCAACTCCCAGTAAAAAATATAGATTCACATTGATCCATATTTATTTTTCACAAAAAGAACATGTGAACACCAACATGAAACAATTTGCCAAATTAATCACTTATCATGGATTTTATGGAGTTTTTCTTTAATTCTTGCAACATAATTTGGGACATTCTCTGGGTAATCCTTGATATTATATTGAATCTAGGTATTAGTTTTATTGATAAATCAACTTCATGTTATGGTGGAAGTCAAGGACACTCTTATGAAAACAGTATCTAAAAATTCATGAACAATATGCATATAATCATGTAGAGTTTACTGCAAACCATTTGAGACTAACACACCTTCTAAAATAGAATTAATACCATATACATGATGTAATCTCAATATGAAGTCTATAGTTTTAATCACATTAATAAAAAATAAGAGGTTCGTTTGATAAAATAACCCTTACTTCCATTCCTAAAAAATCATTGTAGTTTTAGGTAGATATATCAAATCAATGCCTAAGATGACATAGAATTCAACAAGAGAAAGAATGAAAAGATTTGTAGGTATAACATTCCCACAAATAACAAATGAAGATAAATCATTAACCTGAGATGCAATTATCGCACCTTTGGGGTTTAATCTTATAATTCTATGTATACTAGTTTGGGTAGAATCTTAATACCCTTAAAAAAATATTTAGATATGAAATAGTTGGTAGATCTAGAATCAAATAAGACATTATCCATTCTATAGTGAATATTAAGTTATCAATTAACCATGTTGTTATCGCAGACCTAATAATAAATAGTGATATAATGAGATCTCCTCTTATACCTCAGCTTAAGAGGATTTTTAATAAAATTATCATCTGTAACCTTCAGGTTTGTTAACTGGTTATCATAATGCACATTCTCATAAATCATAAAACAATGAAGTGTGGGAAGTGAATTTTATGAAAATTTAATTCTATTGGCATCATTAGCTGACTTCTTCCCATCAGTTTGGAAATCAATTTTTATATATTCATCCCGTCCAAACCTAAAAAATTTATTAGATCCCATAATAGACAGTCCACCTTGATTTTTCTCACAGTTAGAGCATAATGGAAGGATTGTCTTCTTCTCTTTATGATTTTTTTTATTTTCTTTTGAACCCAAACTTCCATTTCTAAATAAAACCATTATATTTATACATAATATCATCCTCTATTTAAAACATGATCTCATAACATACGATCTCTTCTTAATAATAATGTCTCTGATAGATAAATCCCTTATGATTATTTAAATTAATTCAAAGAAGAATATTTCATACTTATTTTCTAGTTGGATGATAATACATGAAGTGTACCTCTGAAGTGTTGTAAAATTATCCTTGTATGTACCAATGGATTCACAGTCCTTTTACTTTAATTCTATGAACTCATTTTTTCTTATTCACATGAAGAACATGAAGAATGTACATATTGAAGAATAAGTTCATGAACTCATCCCAATCCATTAATTCAATTTCATCTCTATTCTTTATATTATTAGTTTGATTTGTACTTAGGTATACTACACTTTCTAAATGATAAAATGCCCAAAATAATTTTTTATGTTCAAAAAATTAGAGGATATATAATATATTTTTAGTGGTACTAATAAATTTTTCATCCATAATTAGATCAGAAGACTCACTAAAAGAAGGGGTATATTTACAAATGGAGGACTGAAAAAAATGGTATTCCCTCCTTTATAAATTTTTATGTACTTCATGATTCATTGCTTAAGAAATTTGGGTTATTAAAGAAATTAGATATTGAATTACATCTCCCATAGAATTGGACATTTCAGGAGGGAAAACATTTATTTTATCTATTAAAATCACAAATACGATGGTTTCTTCAGGTTTTGGACATTGAAAAAAAACAAAAAATTACAGAGTAAGACACAATTATCATAGTGAGGAACCCCATAATCATGAAAACACCCTTATATTATTTCTAAACTATGACACATTTTTAGTATATGTCACCATAGGTTTATCCTAGATTATTCATGTTCCTCTTATATATATATATATATATCCTTTATTATTATTTGTGAAGAGTTTGAGAATTCATAAATTATATTCCTGGGGACTGTCAAACCTTGTGTGCTGCAAGGGTTGTTGTTATGCACTAGTTCCAAATCAAGTCTAGCACAATTGGGTTTTTTTATGAGTGTTAACCCTATGTAAATATCCAAAAGAAACATATCCAATTTTACTGTTCAGACAAGGATTTTAATTAGAGACACCACTCTCTATATCCATTAATAAATACAAAACATTATATTATACTTTTCTTCATTATTAGACATATCCTTAGACATTTTATTTGGGTCCTCACTGTGGTTTTATCATCTCAGTATCCAAATTTTAACTAAAATTTTTAACTGATACCTACTATATATAACCTCTATTAACATGCATTAATATTGTATAATTTTTTATAATACATAATACATTATTCAAATAGACGCCCAATAAAAATATTGTCTTATTATCTTTAGAAACATTGAAAATAAGCATGGCTATATACGTGAGATAAATTATCTCCTACTAGGTATTTCAGGAATATATTACTTTTAATAAAATTCATCTATAATACATATCCTAATAACCTATGGAATGGAAACATAATAAATGGTTAGATTATTTCTATGTATAGGTAAGTAAGTGAGGCATGTAAGAATAATCATGAATTAAAGGTTATGATAACTGGATAATAACATTAGATGATCAGAAAATGAATATAAAAGATATTATAAATGATTGATAGAATAAATATCATTATTCTATAATACTTGAATAATTAGGTAATCAAGAGGATTATCCTTGAACAAACAAAATAGGAATAGTATACTGAATTTTTTTCGACAACTAATCATGTAATATAATTCACAATAAGTCAAGGAACATTACCAAAATATATCAGGGCACTTCAAGGGTACTACACCCATTGGGTAGTAAATCTTATCAACCCCATTTATAGTTTTTTACATATATGGGATCAATTTTATGCTTTTTCCCATAGAGAATTAGGTTTCTCCTTCTTTTTATAGAGAATTAGGTTTCCCCTTACTCTTATAGTGGATCATCTTTCCCCTTTTTCCCATTGTGTATCAAGCCCACCGACTTGTTTCCCATTATTAACTGATGATATATAAATCATTTCAAAATTTATTTGATGGAGATATACATCACACCTAACACAAAATAAAATCATACAAACATTTCCAAAAAATATAATAGTATAGTATCATATAATGAATCATAAAAACAGATAGGTTTCATAAACATCAAATCAGAACCCATGATATGATATGGGTATCATAAATATTTCATCATATCATAACCTGTGGAAAAAATACAAGTTTTATAATAATTTCATCAAATCGTGACACATGAAATGAAGTGGGTTTAAAATTAATATATATAATGGAATAGAAATGAGTTTCATACAAATATAACAAATGTAATAAAAATGTGTTTCATAGCCATCAGGCCATCAAAATATACACCAATCCTAGAAATAATATGACTCAAACTATTTGATCACATGTCTGGGAATTCAGGACTAACACCAATAGATTTCATATTTGATGGTAAATAATATTGAAATATCTTTTGAAACCATTTCTTAAGAAAAATATCATTTCTTCTATCGAAGAATTTTTTAAAGAAAAAAAATATATATTTTTGAAAAAAATTATTTAGAAATTGATTTAAAAAACAGTAAAAAATTGAAAACCTTTTTATCTTTCAAAAAATTTCAAAATGAAATGTTTGAAAACCTTTTTTTCAATAAAATAGGGTTTTTACCCAAGAGAGAAAAAATGTCAGTTTAAAAAAAAATATTTCATTAATTATCCGAAAAACTAATGACTTAAATAATTATACTAATAAATGAATATATAATCAATACCAAGTGAATAAGAAATTTAATGATATATATTGATATGTGGATCATAACAAATCATCAATGGAATAAAAATCATAATAAATACAGATAAATGATGATATTGTAGTAGAAAACTATAAATTTTATTATTCTTAATCCAAATACCCATAAAAGAATAACATTACATGAATATTATAATATCATGAAAACAATATACATAATTTTATAACATGTCAAATGGAAATTATATAAACATTGTTAAAGAATATGAGTGCACAGAAAAAAATTTGTCTCTATGAAATAAAATTGAGAGAAAATTACCTTACCTATTTTGTAACATTGTAAAAGTATTTCCTATGAAAGAGAGATCACAAAATGAATATTTAAATAACCATAAATTTAAGGATTGGATTCATATAGTTGATTCATGGGAAGGGTATACCCCAAAAAATGACTATTCAATATGTACTACGTCTCACAAAAATAAAATCAATACTAGAAATACCCATACATTATGTGTTTACTATCATTATAGTCATTCTAACCACATCTTCTTTGGTTAACTAATTTTGGTATACACATAAGGGATTCATTGGTTGGAATTATTCCAAAATGGAGGTTTCTATAATGAAGGGAAGGATGTTGGGATGATATTTGGTCAGGGTTTTTCTTAGCTAATGGTTTTGAGTTGTGTAAAGAGATGGGTGGAGAGGATGCATTTTATATGTGGGGAAGATGACACAAGAGGTATTCGGGAAAATATTTGAGCCTAACAACAATTTATATGACCCTTAATGATTAAAAATAGACTATTATATATCATTAGTGGTTTAATGGTATAAATATATCTGACCAATGTTTTTTATTAATGTACATGTAATTTTTTAAACATTGTATTCAATGTTTAGTCATTAATGAAGAACATTATTACCATTACCCCTGTAGTTAATTTTAATTACTTTGACTTATAGTTTTGGTAAAATAAAATACGTTTACATTATTATACATTATTAAGTATTATAATTCCAAATATGGGAACCTTTTTTTGAAAATTATAATCACCGAATTGGATGAAATAAATTTAAAATTAATTCTGCAGATAGGATGACACGATGTTTTTTTAATGTTAAAAAGTCCTAATGTTTATTTTCATATCCAATTTAAACATAAAATTGGTTCTAATTAACTAATTTGTATTAAATTATATATAATATATATAATTAATCTTTTAAAAAATTAATATATTTTTCTATATGAAAAAATTAGGTGAAAATAATTTTTGAATTATAATTTATTATTTTCATTATTCATCCAAAAATGATTTTTTTTCTAGAAAATTGCTAAAATAAACCCTAATATTATTTTTAAATTTTAAAATCAAAGATGAATTTTATTTATACCTATTTATTTTATAATTATTTCTAAGATTAATTTTATTATTTTTTAAAATAAAATTCAACACCCCAATATTTGATATTATGTTATCTTACTAATGTAATTCAAAAGCTTGTGTTACACGCGACACCGAGTTCTAGTGCACCAAAACATACCAAACTAGCTGTTCAAAAAATGGTTATGAATATTATTATCTTCATTTTGAATCTTATATAATCTATATAATTTTAACATCCATAATATGTGTTTATTAAAAATAATATAAGAACAAATTTATTTTTTCATATAAAAAAGTATTTTTCAATAAAAGAAATTTTACCGCCATTTAATGCCAAACCCTTTATAAAACCAATATATGAATATTTTATATATTCAATATAATAAAATTAAATTATTCCTTTTAAGAGGGACATAAAAATTTAGTCTGGATAATGATTTGGTACATTTTTTATATCATTCATATTTTGACGAATAGTGAAAAATACCCTATTTTAATTGAAAACAAATTTTTTAATCGAAATAATTTATAGTGTTAAAAAATGAATTAGAATGGTCTTTTAGTATAGTTAGATTATATTTTTTATCATTTAATACATTGTAGGTCATTATAAGTAATTTCACATTTAAATTTGACATAATGAAATGTCAATCTTTTGATACTATTTACTTTTTTAAAAAACCCCACTTTTTTGTTTTGACAACGGGAAGTAATTTTAAATTAATAAATGAAACTTATATGTTTTGAATTCAGTAAAATATATTTCATTTTTTAATTTGGAATATAAAAATTATCTTAGGTTGAATTTTTGTTATTTTTCTGAAAACATTCAATTTTTGATGAATAGTGAAAAACTGTACGTTATTATATAAAACAGAATTTTTATTTAATAAATATTTATTTTAATTGAATTTATTTTAAGTCCAAATAGATATATAATACCTATACAACTTCAAAGTATTTCATTGGAGTCATTATATTAAAACATTAGATGTATAAAATTTTATTGAACTTTTTAACCTCTTTTACCCACCTTCTAGGTAAATTTGCAAATTTGAATAAAACATAATTTTCTTACTTATGTGAGTTTAATTTTAAAAATCCAAGAGAAACATTTTACATCAGTAAGTAAAATGTGGATTAATAAGATGCTAATAATTTTTAGTGAATAGTAACATTGGACTTTTATTTACCAGAGTTAAAAGTAAATATCGTAATTAAGGGTAGAAATTGTATTATAATTACCCAAACTCATATATTAATTCTATCGGATAAATGTTATTCGAACATAAACAACCATAGAAATAAAATATGATACTTATTCGTCCACTTGGATTACATTAGGACATTTATTATTATTTTATTCAAAGAAGAGTAAAAAGCATTAGATTCAAAGCTTAATAACTAAACCATTTTTAATATAAGGTTACACACAATATAAATTTGACTATAAATATTAATTAGACAGAAAAAATGAATTCCTAAATAATAGTATTTTATCAATAATTTTTAAACATTATATAATTTAATTTATTTGTGACACAATGATGATGCAGTAATTACCTTATTAATGAAATATTGAAATAATTAATATTATAAATATCCAAATAAATATTAAATGATGCTTATAATGAATTCCACTAGTTTTATCGGATAATTTGACATGTTAGAGATGATTAGATAAATTTTTTCTAAGTGGTAAGGTTTTTATGACTTCCACAAAAATAAAATACCATATAGTGTCAAAATTCACGTAAATAAAATTTTAAAACAAATACTATATTATTGGTTGATATAAAATTCTTTAAAATAAATGGTTAGGTAAAAGGGGTTAAATAATATTATATATGTCATTATGGAACCACTTGAGGTTCTCTTGGATGTTTATAGTATGTTTTTAACCATATAGTGTAAGAATACAAGAAGACAAAGTAAAAGATAAACTATTTAACTAAGAGTTAAATCTAAAAAGATATGGCTAAAATAGAAACATAAATTGTCTAAAACCTATTTGTTGAGAGGTTTTCGACCCATACCGACCTAATCCTAGAAGTAAATAATTTTTGAGCTATTAGAAACTGAAAACTATTTTATTTTAAAATAATATTTCAACATTTTCCTAAAGTGACCCTCACCTCTCTTATAAAAGGTCACTTCAGCTTCTTTAAAAATCTCACCTCCAAAGCCATTTTTCTCAGCCGAAACCTACCCAAATATCATAACAACATCCATAAAATCATTCTAAAGTCATTAATTTGACCAGAAGTCAATCATATAGAGCCATCTTGATCAACTATAAATGAAAACACCCCTAGAAGAGGTAATAATTTCACCACCTTCTTTCATGTTCTTTTCTTATTCCACTTCTACATTCATTGTTTTTTCCATACCAAATTAATAACTCAAGTAAATCCTACATACTATTATGTTATTATAAATATGTTACAACTATATTCATTATTCTATCCATCCTATAAAAAACAAAGCCACCATACGTGCATACGTATGGCTTATCGTCTCCAAGTCGTGGTGTAGTTTTTATTCATGCAGATCAATATTTGCATGGGTATAAAAATGAGTATAAATGATGTAAATAATAAATATAACATGTTAATGATTCTGTATATATGATATACCATCCAATTAAAGACGATTTCACCATCAATATAATGATATTTTCACTTGTGCATACGTACAGATTACAGTCTCCACGAGGTGATGAGATTCATTTCAACATTCACCATTCAATGATGATTATAAAAATATATATTATTAATAATTATGTAATATATGAAATAATAATTATACTGGATATATATATGTGTGTGTGTGTGTGTGTTTGTTTGTTTTTGTGTACATACATATATCATATTCACTTACTTTCGTTCAATACGATATGTTAATGGAAATAATGTTTACGCGTACGTATGACCTACTGTCTTCATAAACGGTGACTTAAATTTAAAATATATATATATATTATTAATATTTATTTTTAAAAAAAAATATATATATATATATTATTAATATTAATTTTTAAAAATATATGATATATAAATCAAGGTTTATATTCTGGATGTATTTAAATCATGATCTAAAAGATATGATCATGAATAAAAAGTTAAAACATGTACGATAATGAAAGCGATTGTTACCCGAAAATGATAATTTAATATGGAAATAATTATTAAATGGGTAGTATAAAGTCAAAAATGAATAATGTATGATATAAGAAATATGAATATGATTCTGGTATAATTTGATGAAATACTATGGTCATTATACATGAGGTTAAACGTACCCTCAACCTATGAAAAATGCAAGGTAAGGGTTAATTTCACAATCTCTTTATTATTTGATGTTATTTCTACATGAGTATCAATTGGGAAATATTTATTATACATGTCCATGTTTCATGAAAGAGTATTCAAAGGGATTATTTTTATTGTACTCTTTTACTAAAATATAATTTTAAATGTTTATAATATTTATTCATTTAATCCTCTCTCATTAATGTCTATGTTTTCAAAATGGTTTTAAGGATTTATTTATATGGACATGAATTTTTTAGAAGGTTAATTTCTTTCAAAAGTAGCAAAGTTATATGGGAATATTTGATTAAAAACTATATTTTAAATTAATTCCTTTATAGATTATGTGACTTTTAAATGATTTCATGAAAAAGAAATATTTCTCTCAATGATTTTTACTGATCATTTTCAACTATGTCAGCCTCCTTTATGGGATATTATTCTTGATCGAGGTTGATTTATTAGGATACAAATCATCCATATTGTATTAATGTTTTTTTGATATGTTTGACTATGGATGTGTTATTTTTATACCATTTTGGGATTATGGATAAAGTATTGACATTTTGTATTCTAGTTTTAATATGAATGTTTATGTTATGCTTAAAAATTTTCATATAAGGATTTCATTGGATATAATAAGTGACGGGTGGAGCACGATATAGCTTCTCAATGCGTCGGTAGGTCTCCTGACACAAACTAGTGTCTTGCCACAAGCCCTTGACAAATTCCTATTTTTATTCTTGGCACAAGGCCTTGAATATGTGGTTATGATGTCCAGAATTATGAATTCCGTCATTATGAAATTGGCTATGGATATTACATGTGATTATTCAACTAGTAGAATATCCATGGAAATATGTAAATGGAATTACTTTATTTATCATTTCCATATTATAATGATGTTTTAGTTTAAAAGTTTTGTGTTTTAGTCTTATACATTGTCATAAATGTTTATTCTTATTTAGTAAAGTTTCCGCATTATTGATATCCTTACTGAGCATATGAGATCACCCATTTCAATGTTTTATTTTTTCTAGGATGCGAAGAAGTATATTATGACAAACCTAGAGTGATAGTCTAAGGGATATGAATGTGGTAATTGGAGACAATGTTGATGATGTTTTTCATCTTATTATGTAATGTAAAACTTATGAATGTATCTAGTACTTCTGAGGACACAAAACAGATCAGTCATTTGGGATTTGATCCCTTTTGATCATGCCAAGGTTATTTATTAATGCACTGACTCTCGGTAATAAGGATTGTGGAGTTAAATTTTTTATGAGATGTAGTTTAGTACAAAACATGGAAACTAGATTTAGATAAACTCTTATTGGAGCACATTACCCTATGATAAACACTGTGGATTAGTATAGAAGAACTTCCTATAATTTTGGTAATGTAGAGATTTTGTATATTATCCATGAAATACATCTCTGTCTGGATACGAGCTAGTAGAGGTGGCTCTGGTATATATGTACCTAGGAGTAAAAACTATGACAATGAGTTTTGGGCTTGACCTGAGGTATCCTGGTACATGAAAACTGGCATTTCTTCACTCTTGGTTACGACACTCTATGCAGATATATTCAGGTTAATTCACATTTTCATCACAATCCATTATGATGGATTTAAGAGTAACTACTTCCTCAAAGAAAACTTTTTATTATTATAGATTATATGCATAATATTTTCAATTTATGTTAGTTATTTTACATGTTTGTAATTATTCATTTTGATTCATAAACTAACCTAGTGTATGACATTGTTTAAAAATGGTTCCTGGTAGATGAAATGATAATTCTAGCAGTACGCAGGATCAAAATATTAAGAAGGATCATATCATTCATCGTATTAAGACAACATTTAAAATGGAACCATGTATCCTCACCATACAAAAAAATAGTATCATGTATTAAAAAGATATTTAAATAATTCTTTATGTCCTATGGAATTGAAGGGAAGGAAGAGAAGAAAAGGATGGAAGAGATGAATATGGATAAAGAGAAGAGGGGAAAGAAGGATTTTTTCATATGTGATAACTGCGGAAAGAATAAACTTGGTAATTTCTTGAAGGGAATGATATTTTGTTATAATTGTGGAGAAAAATGAAACCATTTATGATATTTCATGGGTAAGAAAAAGGTTTTAAATGTAGAATGCTTCATATGCAAGGAGTTGGGACACTACACGAATCAATGTCCAAATCATCAGAGTATACCACAAATGATGATATTGGATAATAATAAAGTTATGATATGATCACAAATGAAGAGTAATGTATACTGTTCTTAGGTTGATATTAAATAACTATGTCATTTGAGTATTGTATCAACGATTTACTGGTTATAATAATTATGGCGTATATAAGGATTTTATTGGAGTATTATTTCATTAAGGAGGTGAGATTGTGTAGAACCACGAAAAGTGACTCAATAGCAGGTTATTTTTTTAAAAAATATATATTTTAGAGAAATATAAACCATAATATGGTTCTGATACTAAGGTAGTGATTTTGGAATAATATATGATTGATTTGGATAAATTATATTGTATTTTCTTGACATCCTTGAAACTGATTAATGATTTGTATGTCCATCATTGTTGGAGTTTGCAACATTTTTGGATAGAAGGAGTGTATCTAGTATTATATAAAGAATAAGGTATCATGAATGTAATCAATAAGGTTTTACGGTAATTCAGGGTGTTACAGAGTTTTGAAAGAATACTTGATGAAGGTATTCACATGTTAATACATGGAAAAATATCTTCATAGTGTTTACCTTCCATATAAATTTTGGTCTGTGAGTTTGGACAAATGTATTTTGGATAATTATAATGGTTGTAATAGATTATGTTCGAATTTGGATATTATTATTAAGGTTAAATCATTTTGGAGATTATTTTTGTATTTTCATAAAAAGGACAACCCGAAGGTCATGCGACAACATGTCGCTTCTGGCAATGCTGTGAGACTTGAACCCAAGACCGAAGGGGCGATGAGGGTGGATAACCTACGACTGACATACTTGATGTCCTAGATTGTATAATGTGGTTTTTTAATAGTATGAAAAATTAATTATAAATTCATTATTTTTGTAAACGTATAAAATTTGGATAAATAGATTATTTTTGAATTCCGTAATCTTTTGGAGTGAAATATGAGTTTGTGGTAGGAATTAGATGAAGGATAAAACTATACATGTCATGTATATTTTTTCCCTCTTATTCTATGAATAAATTAAATATTAAACTTTAAGGAATGGATCTTAAAACCAAAAATGTGTTATCCTAATACATTATGTTTTGTTGAACCAACGATATTTTCAATCATCATAGATCGATGGGTTTGTGACCCTCAATTTTACACTTGATTAAGATTGATGACCTCAATCACTCCCTATAAATATTTACATTTTTCCTCCAATTATGTGTCTCTAATTCCAACCAATTTTCTATTAATCAAGATCATAATTTGATGGTTTCTTTTTCATTTTCCTTTCCCTCTTATTAAGACTAAATTTTATTATTCCAATTTCCGATGTGAGTTTTCCACAGAGTTATTTGTCTATTTATAACCATTTATTTTCAAAAAAAATTAACGTACGAGGACTCCATTTATTGAAGAAGGGGATTATGTAACACCCCACAATTTCATAGTATGTTATCTCATTAAATTAATCCAATAGCTTGCGTTACACGCGACACCGAGTTCGAGCGCACCACAACATATCAAACTAGCCTTTCAAAAAACAGTTATGAATAGTATTAATTGAATTTTGAATCTTATATACCATATATAATTTTAACATCCATATTATGTGTTTCTTAAACATAATATAAGAACATATTAATATTTCTAAATAAAAGAATCATTTTTAAAAAATATGGACTTTTACCACCTTTTAATGGAAAACCCTTTTTAAAACCAATATTAAACACTTTTATATATTTAATTTAATGAAATTTAATTCTTATATAGAAGCGAGACTCCAAAATTTAGTTTGGGTAATGTTTTGGTACTTTTCTGATAACTTTCCTGTTTTGGCGAATAGTGAAAAATACTATGTTTTAAATGAAAACAAATTTTTTAATCAAAATAGTTTATAGTGTTAAATAATGAATTTTAATGGTATTAAAGTATTATTATCTTATATTTATATCATTTAATGCAATTTAGGTCATTATAATTAATTTCTCATTGAAATTTGATATAAACACATGTCAATCTTTTGATAACTTTTACCATTTTTTAAAACCCGCTTTTTGGTTTTGACAACGGGAATTAATTTTAAATTAAGAAATGCAATATATGTATTTTAAACATGGTAAACTTTACTTAATTTTTCAATTCAGAATATAAAAGTTATATCAGGTTGAATTTTTGGTATTTTTCTAAAATCTTTCAATTTTTGATGAATAGTGAAAAACAATGTGTTATTATTAAAATCCGAATTTTTATTTAAATAACTATTTATTTTATTTAAATTTATTTTTTGTCAAAATAGATATATAAATCCTATATAAGTTCAATGTCATTCATTTGAGTCATTTTATAATAAAATTAGTTGTATAAAATTTTATTGAACTTTTTAACCTCTTTTACACACTTTCTAGGTACATTTGCAAATTTTTATAAAAAATAATTTTATCACTTCTATGAGTTCAATTTCAAAAACCGAGGAAAAAATTGAAATCATTAAGTAATATGTGGTTTAATAAGGTGAGTATAATTTATTTCAATAGTATCATTTGACTTTTATTTACCACGGTTAAAAGTAAATATGGAAATTAAGGATAGAAATGATATTATAATTATCCTAACACATGTCCTAATATATCGGATAAGTTTAATTCTACCAAAAACAACTATAGTAATAAAATATGATCTTTTTTCTTCCATATGTATTATATTAGGACTGTTTTTATTATTTTATTTTAAGAATAGTTAAAAGAGTTAAATTCAATGTTTAATAACTAAACCAGTTCTAATATAAGGTGTCACACAATATAAATTCATCTATAAATATTCACTAGAAAGATAAACATATTTCCTAAATAATGGAGTTTTATTTTTAATTTTATACATTAAATAATTTGATTTCTTTATGACACAATGATGATGCAGTAATAACCTTATTAATGAAATATTAAATTAATTGATATTATGAATATCCAAATAAATGTCAATTTAGAATTATGATGAATTACACTAATTTTATAAGTCAATATGACATTTTAGGGTTGATTAGATAATTTTTTTATGTGATAATGTTTTTATGACTTTCACAGAAACAAAATATCAAATAGTTTCAAAATTGACATAAATATAATTTTAAAACAAAAAATATATTATTGGTAAATATAATATTCCTAAAAATATAAGGTTTAGAAAAAGGTCTTAAATAATATTATATATGTCATTAATTGACCACTTGATCTTCTCTTGGATGTTTAGAGTATGTTTATTAAACATATAGTGTAACAATACAAGAAGACACGGTAAAAGTTAAACAATTTAACTAAGAGATAAATCTAAAGGATATGGTTAAAATGTAAACCTAAACTTGTATAAAACCTATTGATTGAGAGTTTTTCGACCCATTACCATATTATACTAAACATAAATAATTTTGGGACCTTTAGAAACTGAAAATGATTTTATTATAAAATAATATTTCAAGGTTTTCCTAAAGTGACCCTCGCCACTCTTATAAAAGGGATCTTCCCCTTCCCTAAAAATCACACATCCAATGTCATTTGGATCAGACAAACCCCACCCAAATATAATCTAAACATCCATCACATAAACCTCAAGTCCTTACATTGATAATAAAGCAATTATATGTAGAAATTTGGATCAACTTCAAATGAAAAACCCAAAGAAGAAGTAATAATTTCACCACCATCTTTCATGTTCTTTTCTTATTCCACTTCCACTTTGTTTGTTGTTTCCATAACAAAATAACAACTCCAGTAACTCCTACATACAATTATGTTATTATAAATATGTTACAACCATATTCAATATTCTATCCATCCTATAAATGACAAATTCACCATACGTGCGTATGTATGGCTTACTGTCTCTATGTCGCGGTGTAGTTTGTTATTCCAAAACTTCATTAATTAGATGAGTATAAAATTAATTATAAATGATGTAAATAATAAATATAACGTGTTAATTATTTTTTATATATTATATATCATTAAATTACATATCATTTCACCATCAAAATAATGAAATTGTATCTTGTGCGTATGTACGGATTAACGTCTTCATGAAGTGATGAGATTCATTTACACATTCACCATCCGAAAATGATTATATAAATATATCTTAAAAATAAGTATGAAATATAAGACATAATAATAATACTGGATATATATATATATATATGTATATACTTACATATATCTTTTTCATTTACTTCCATTCAATACAATATGTCAACGGAAATAGCATTTATGCATACGTACGGCCTACTGTCTACAAAAACGGAGCCTTCCATTTCATATATCTATCCATTATAAATATTTATACTATAAATATATATGATTGTATAAATCATGGTTTATATTCTTTATGTATTTAAATCATGATCTAAAATATACAATCAAGAATAACAAGTTAAAACAGCTACGATAAAGAAAGCGATTATTACCCAAAATGATAATTTAACTTGGAAATCATAATTAAATGGGCAGTATAAAGTAATAGATGAATCATGTATTCTATAATCATTACTAATATGGTTCTGGTATAATTTAATAACATACTATGGCCATTGTACAATAAGTTAAATGTACCCTAGACCAAAGGAAAGTGCAAGGTGAGGGTTAATTTCAAAATCTATTTATTAAACAAGGTTTTTTTTACATGAGTATATACTCAGACATATTTATTATCCATGTCCATATTTCATAAAAGAGTTTTCAAATGGATTATATTTAAGAGAAGATTTTACTAAAACATCATTTTAAATGTTTTAAAGATTTATTCTTCTAAACATACTCATTAATATCCTTGTTTTCAAAATGGTTTTAAAGATTTATTTATATGGACATGAATGTTTTAAAATGTTAATTCCGTTCAAAAGAATCAAAGTGGTATGGAAATATTTTATTCAAAACTATATTTTTAATTACTTCCTTTATAAATTATGTGAAATTTAATTGATTTCATGAAAAATGGTTATTTCTCTCAATGATTTTTACGGATCAGTTTCTTCTTTGTCAACATCATTTACATGTTATTATTATTGATCGAGGTTGATTTATTATGATACAAAATCTTTTATATTGTATATAAGTATTTGTGATATTTTTGACTATGGATGTGTTATTTTTATACCATTCATTGTATATAGATAATGTTTTTACATTTCTTATGATTGTTTTAATAAAAATGTTTATATTATGCTTAAACCTTTTCATATGAAGAATGCATTGGACTTAGTAAGTTAATGGTGGATCACTCTACAGCTCCTCAATGCGTCGGTAGGTCCCATGAGACAAACTACTGTCTTAGAACAAGGCATTGATAAAATCTTATTTGTAGTCTTGGAACAAGGCCTTGACTATGTGGTTAAGAAGTCTAGCATTATGCATTCCATCATTATGAAATTGGATATGGATTTTACATGTGGTCATTCAACTAGTAGAATATCCATGTGAATATTTTAATTGAAAATATTTGATTTATCCTTTCCATATTATGATGATGTTTAAGTTTAAAAGGCTTGTGTTTTAGTCTTATATATTTCCTTAAATGTTTATGATTATTTATGAATGTTTCTGTTATATTGTTATCCTTACTGAGCATCTGAGATCACCACTTTCTATGTTTTATTTTTCTCAGGATGCGAAGAAGTATCTTAAGAATCACCTGCAGGGATAGTCTAATAGATATGAATGTGGTCAATGGAGACAATGTTGATGTTTTTATTCATTTTTTAATGTAATATAAAACTTATGAATGTATATAGTACTTACAAGGCTACTAAACTAATCAGTCTTTCAGGATTTTATCCGTTGTGATCATTCCAATGTTATGTAATAATGCTCCGACTATGGGTAACTAGGATCGGGGCATTACTATTACATAAAAAGAGTGCTTTTATAAAAATAGTGTTATAAAAAATAACAAGACTCCAAAAAATTATATCTTTTAATATGATATATTTATATAACAAAAATTAAGTAAAATTTAAATTATTTTTATTTTTTAGCTTATTAATAATTTCAATGTCTATGTTATATTTATCAAGTTTAAATATTTATGAAAATAAAATGTTTTTTAGTTGAATCTCAGTGTTTCTGGTAATGGAAGATAATCCATTGAAATTTATATCACAAGAATAACATAATTAAATGTATAATAAATTTATATCATGATGTATCATGAAATTCTTGGCATTGAGAAAATTTAATTTATTCAATGAAATGATATGAAAAATCCATGGTTCAACATGTCTTAAGAGAATAGACATGACGATTTTGAGGTGTGCAAAATAGTAACTAAATTGACTATATGTGATTAAAATACTATTGGAATGGTCAAATGTTATGTTCAAGGAACAATCCCTCTACTTATCTCTTGAACAAATGATAAAAAATTAGAAAAATATTATATAAAATCCCATTATAATTAATAAATGAAACTTATCTATATACCAAACTAGAATTGGGGTTTCTATTCAACTATGTCATCATTTTCATCTTCTCATTCAATTTATTTTATCATTTTAGAATATTATAAATATATCTGTGTCATAACTAATACTCTTTGTTTTCTGTATCTAAATTTTTGTATAATATTATAGTATTTTTATCTTGTTTTTGTATCTATATATGGCCATCAAACTATATCAAATTTCAATGATAATCTAAGATCCCTCCAAGATATTTTCCTCATGTGATATATAAGTAGAAGTAATAATTAATTTTTTAATATATTGACTACAACTTTCCAAATCATTCCTATAGTTTTTAATGATTTAAAATATATATATAATTTTATTTTACAAAAAATGTTTATGTTCATGATGATTGGATGTGTTACAATCAATTTTTGTTCTTATTTTATTATATAACCTGAAAATATATAACCTGAATATCTTATAGATATTAAATATCAAAAGTTTCCATATCTTGATATTTTTTAACTCACATATCTCTTGTTATATTCATCATCAATAATACATCTCCTTAGTATGATCATTACACTAAGGAAAAGTTCCACATTGCCTTATATATACTCCATATTCACTAATGGCTTTAGTATACCATTTATGGAAAATAATTATTTTTAAGGGGAAAATTTAGCCGCTATATTTTCAATCATTATGTAAAATAAAAACTAAACATATTAATAACAATAAATAAAATAATTATTAAATGAAAACTAAAATTAATAAAAAAAACTACACTCTATAATGCCTTCATAAAGCTTAAATCTAAGAAATAAATCAACATATATCCCATCTAAGATTTTATAAATAATAAAATTGATATAAGTAGGAAAAATTAAATAATTCCTTTATTTGACCCCAAAATCATAGAAACCCAATTTCATGATATATCGTTACATCATTTCGATGATAATGAGGCCCTTTATTTTTTCCTAAAACAATATGCATATAATTTATAAATACAAATGGTGAGGATATAAAGCTATTTGAAAAAATTTCTCAATAGAAACCACCCTAATCTGAATCATACTTTTCTTTTTAATAAGTTCATAAAAAATTATGTAATGATTTTGAATGGTTTTATCACATCAGTTACAACATGAATTTAAATGAATTATAGAATTACCAATTGACATATAAAGTCATATACATGATTTTACCAATGTCACTGTATGATTTAAAAATCAACTAATAAATGTAGAAAACATATGTATAATATATATTATAGGACAAACACATGGAAAAAAATTCCCAATTATAAAATAATATTTATTAAAAAATTTGGCTTCTATATGATAATACAATATCAAATTATCTTTGAAGGATCCTTGAATGTAAACTATACTCACTTAATCACATAATAAAATATATTGTTGTTATATAAAATACATAATCATAAATTACATTATAACAATACAATTTATCCTTTTTTCGATTATACTTTTTGAGTTTGCATTTCAAATAGTTGTGCGAACAAATAAATCTCATTCAAATTGGTACATCATAAACATAAAATTCTAAACACCATATTTAATATAAAATCTCCCAATTTAGAACCTTAAAATGACATATTAACTTTTAATATATTTTTATAATATATATCCTTTTTCTCATATATATTTTTTCAAATATCATTTCTATTATGTATAATTCTTTAAAAATGACATAATATTACATAATATTTATTAGAAAATCACCACAAACCATTACTGATTATTCAAAAAATTTACGTTCTGTTTTCAAAAAATTATAAAATATATTGAGAAAATAAACACTTATTCAATCATTATATCATGCACATATATATATATTCTCACTCAAATTATATCTAATAATTCATTCAAATTCACAAGTCACTGGTATAAATTTATATTACATTCAATAAATCATTAACAAAATAAAAAAAACACTAAAAACTATTTTATCCCTAGAAAAATAATTTTTAGTTTATGAAATAAAGAATAAATAGAACATATAGTAAAAAATATCTTAATCTCTAACACTTTTAAAATTTATTTACAACATCACAAAACATTAAAATATTTCCCTTCTAGAATAAATATAATTTTTCGCTATATTTATTTATAAAAAAATAAATTTAATATAATGTTACAGACAATGTAAATTTTATCTTTCTCTATGTAGAACATCAAAGTAAAGTTTCATTGCATGAAAGACCAATATTCCCTTTATGGATTTTGTAACATGTAAGACAATGTTTTACTAAAAAAATAATATTTTACTATAAAAATAATTATTTAATTTTATAAGATATAACCTAGTATTTAAATTAGTGGTAATGAATTTTACTAAAAAATTTATTAAAATATATGGTTTATTAAAATATAAAATGATTTTATTGGTTAAAAATTAATATAAAAAGAACCAATTGAAAATAAAGGAAATATATTTGTAGAAAACTATGTACATTCTCACAAAAACTATTTTATCCTAACAAATCAAATTTATTATAGTTAATTAATTATAATAATTAAATATATCTCTGATATATTAAAATATTATTTTGATATTCATCCAATTTTTTTATAAGAATAATATAATAACAAAAATAATTTCATGAATAATTTTTTTTATAATAGAACATTTACCACCTTTTAATTTTGAAAATTTGTTAAATAGTTTTTTTTGAAACATTGATAAATTATATATTTCCAAATAAACTTCATTTCTTAATGTTAGTAATCAAAATTATCTTACAGTGGTTTTTTTACGAGAAGTTTCATTATTTAATTAATACGGAAAAATACTAAATTATAATTCAAAACTTCTTTTTCATCTAATTTTTTTTATAAAGATAAATTATATTTTAACTTGGTTTTAATGTCTAATTATATTAATTTTTTATACATTAATATAATTTAACTCATTGTAATAAATTTTATTGGGAAATTTTCTATAAAAACATACCAACTTTTTAACTTTTTAAAACCTGCATTGTTATCACATCTACTGGATTAAATTTTAATTTATTTATGACACTTATGTTTTAAGAATTTAAAAAAATGGATATCATATTTTTAATCATCCTAATTTATAATTTATAATAAGTTAAATATTTTTTTTCAAAGATTTTAGTGAATGTAATTAAAATTAATTATAAAAATTAAGATGAAAATTTGATTAAATGTTACTAAACCTTAATCAAAGGGACAAAATGACCTAGATAATTTTAATAAAATAATTTTCTCTACATATTTCGACTATATCCTCCATTTTCTCTACTTTGGACCATTATCGTGGCCACATTCCACATGAATAACATTTTTGGAATTCCCATTTCAAAAATGTAGAAGAATGTGTCTCCTCCTCCACTATAAATAAGTACTCAATCCTCCCACATCATCACACCTTTAATGAAATTTTTTCTTGACCGTTATATGCCAAAATATAAATTAATAATATATCCCCTACTTTTAGATTCCTCATCATAGTATGAGTGAAAACAACACATCACTTTAGTCCCAACCAAAACAAGTTACTCAAAGTAGAGGTGACATCACTCCTTAAGCTCTTTTGTTTTATTTTCATTCTCCACCCCCTAAAATATTATTGTCTTAGGATTAAATAATAAAAAAATATAGTAAATATAATTTTATGTGGTTATATATACAGTTAAACTACAGTAATGAACACTAGAATCAAATTGGTAATGAACATACCATTTGAGTACAATGAATTTATAACGACCCATACTTTACATACATTGTTATTACTTCAGAATTGAAGCACAATTATTACAACATATAACAAAACCAAGAAAGGACCGTATAGGTATAGTGTCTTTAGAAACTGGGAAACATAAACAACTGGTTCATAAAGCATCTACTTTTCCTCCCATTTATTTCATCATATCTAGAGTCCCTTTTGGCATATTCTACATAATAACCTTCTTCCTGACCTAGGGAAATAAAACATACAAAAGGTTGAGCTCAAATGCTCAGTAAGGGTAAACAAAAGAAATATCAATCATAAGCACATAACTTTTGGAAATCTTAACCTACAAAAGAGATCATAATTTCATAACATGGGATAAATCATAGTAGTGAAATGTAATCCCAATAATCATAACTTAAAACATGAAACTTTGTGGCATACACACATAATCATAGATAATCATATCTTATTAGTCAAGACTCATTTCCATGACTATCTTAGTGGAAAAAGTCCATTTCTGAACCGAGTTCATTCCTCGTTTCAGTCCTATTTCACTGAACCGGTATAACCTACCATTCCAGCCATGTCTATCTCATGAGATATAAAATCGTTACCCAATGCATTGGAGGGAGATATAGGTCCCATCCATCTCATAATGACACCATTCTTATGTGTGCCACAAAATTATAAATCATACATCATTGCATAACCCGTGTAGTAAAAATTGGATTCTTAAACAACATCACATCATAAAAAAATTAATATAAGATAAAGGAATCCATAAAAATATTTCCATCACAACATAATCAAATCCATGTAATAATAGGGATAGAAACAGAACACTTTATTATCTTAGATGGAAAATAATTTTGATAAAACACTTGAACTCCATTCTTGAGGAAAATATCCTTTCTACGTTAAAAAATACTTTTCCTTTCTTAACATGTAATAAAATTCTAAACTAAAAGAAATTGATTAAAAATAAACTTGAAAACTTGTAAAGGAAGCTTCTTGGAAATAATGTTTTAAAAATCCATTCATGCCGTATAAGTTAAAAAAACATTCTTCGTACTTTTGTCGGAAAAGTCAAAAAGTACCTCGTACGAAAAACGACAAAAGATTCCTTTGATATCTTTTACTAATAACCCACTGAAGTGTAAAATTGGATTTATAAAATTGTAGGTGGATGGAAATAATATTACATATTGAGTAAACATGGATGTGGATGATAAAATACACCCCAGTAAATGCCAAAGTATAAAAAATCTCGGATAAAAATGAGATTGTGATTTTTCCCTTACCTTAGGTCCGATAAGCTTTGTACGTGTCCGAACCTCCTGTATAATGATTTAAATAATGTTATTGACTTATTAAATAATCATACTTATTTTTATGATATCATATATGGTCATATTTCATTACTACTTGTTATTCGGGTGTTTATTACTTTTTGTTCTTATGCATGTCTTGTCAAATAAATTCTTATTTTTCTTTTTATTTTATAGATACCTCATTTCCAGAATGGTATTAGTGTAATATATATCATATTTATTCACTAAATTCATTTATTTAATCATTATGTAATGAAAATCATGTAGAACGAGTCGCATCACATCGTGGAGACGGTATTCCGTACGTACGCACGAGCGATGATATTGTTCCCATGATCGTAGAATTGTATTGGAGTGTATGTATACTATTTAAGAATCAATATAAATTTACAATAGTCATATATAGTCATTATTTAAACCATTATACCCATCCAAGTAAGGTGGTGGTGGAAAATAGATTTCACCACGGTGTGGAGACAGTATTCTGTACGTACACACGCACGGTGATTTCTTTTTTCCGTAGGATGGATAGATGGTGAAATAGGGTTGTTTAATACTTATAATAACATATCCGTATATGAGTGATACTGATGTTATTACTTCATAATGAAACAACCAAAGAAGAAGGAGTGGAAGAAGAAATAAAGATGAAATAATCGGTAACAGACATTACCTCTTCTTTGAAGTTCTTCTTTGAGACCTCCTTTTAGGGCACTAAAATAGGTCTTTTAAGAAGACCAGAACCTCTAGGATGTCTCTAGGGAAGTGGAGAGGAGAAGGTGGTAGGGTTTGGTGGAGAATGAAGGCTCAAAGTGGTGTGAGGTAGAGGGGGAGGATGTGCCCTTTGATAAGGGAGGAGAGGGGCACCTTTGGAATAATTAAAAATATTATTTTATTATAAAGTCGTGTTCGGTTTTAAATAGCTCCAAATTTATTTATTTCAAGGATAAGGTGGGTATGGGTCTAAATCCTCTCATATAATAGAATTAAGACAAGTTTAGGTTCCTATTTTATCCTTATCATGTAGATTTAACATTAAGTTAAACAATTTTACTTTTACCATGTCTTCTTGTGTTCTTATACTATAAGTTTAATAAACATACTATAAGAATCCAAACGAACCACAAGTTGTTTATTATTAATATATATAACCTTATCTAAGTCATTTGGCCAAACCCTGGATTTTTAGGAATAAAATAATAATTACTAATACAATATTTCTGTTAAAAACTATTTGATGTCAATTTTGACACTATTTAGTAATTGATTTTTGTGAAAATCATAACAGAATGATTAGTTCGAAAAAAGTTAATTAAATAAATAATAACATGTCATATTAACCTAGAAAATTAGTGGAATTCATAAAAAGTCTCAAATTACATTTATTTTTCTGTTTATAACATCAATTATGTCAATATTTCATTAATAAGATAATTACTGCATCATCTTTGTGTCATAAATAAATTATATTATTTAATGTCTAAAAATTACAAATAAATTTCCATTATGTAGGAAATCTTTTTATCTTTCTAATTAATATTTATAGTCGAATTTATCTTATGTATAACCCGATATTAAAAATGATTTACTTATTAAACATTGATTTTAACTATTTTAACCTTTCTTTAAATAAATTAATAATAAATGTCCTAATCTAATCCAAGTGGGCCTAAATGGTCATATTTTATTCCTATGGTTGTTTTTGGTCGAATTACACTTGTCCAATAGAATTAGGACATGTGTTAGGATAATAATATTATCATTTTTACCCTTAATTACCATATTTACTTTTAACCGTGGTAAAAAAAAGTAAAAATTTACTATTCACCCAAAAATTATTTTCATCTCATTGAACCATATTTTACTTACTAACATCAATCGTGTCTCTCGAATTTTAGAAATTCCACTCACAGAAGCAGTAAAATTACATCTTATGAAAAATTCAGTTTTTTAACTACCACTTAGTGGTTTCACTATTCATCAAAATTGAAAGTTTTCAGAAAAATACCAAAATTTCACCCTAGGATAATTTCGATATTCCGAATCCAAAAATGAAGTCCATTATGAAAATAAAATTTATAATATTTCAAAAAGAACATATTACTATTCATAACGGCTAGTTTTAATAATATTTTAATAGTATATCAATGTTTAGTGAAACTCGGTATTGCGTACGATGCAAGCTATCGAGGAAGCTCGCGATTTCGTGTAAAGTAAGACAAGAAAGTGGTGTGTGTAGAAAAAGATTTCTTTGATGATTTATATAACATTAAAGTCTCGGGTGTTACATTATACCCCCCTTAAAATGAATTTCACCCTCGAAATTCGTCACTTTGTAACAAACAGATGAGGATACCTCTCCCTCATCATATCCTCAAGCTCCCATGTAGCTTCTTCTAATTGGTGGTTCCTCCATAAAACTTTCACCAATCGAGTGGTCTTGTTTCGTAGAAATTTTTTGCTACGATCAAGAATCTCTATCAGTTGTTCTTCATAAGAAAGATCTTGCTCCAACGGTACAACTTCTGAGCCGAGTACATGTGAAGGATCAGGTATGTACTTTCTCAGGAGAGATACATGGAACACATCGTGAACTTGAGAGAGATTCAGTGGGAGCACCAATCTGTAAGCTACCTTCCTAACACGATCCAGTATTTCAAAAGGACCGATATATCTAGGGCTCAACTTCCCCTTATTTCCAAATCTCATGACCCTCTTCCAGGGAGATATTCGTAAGAACACTTTATCACCCACTTCAAATTCTAGGTCTTTTCTTCGGTTGTCGACATAACTTTTCTGTCGACTCTGAGCAGCTCCAATGTGTTGTTGAATAGATCTGACCTTTTCTGCCATTTCATCAAAGAGATCGGGTCCTAATAGCTTTCTTTCCCCAACTTCATCCCAGCAAATTGGAGTCCTGCATTTCTTTCCATAGAGAGATTCATAAGGAGCCATCTGAATACTGGAGTGAAATCTATTATTATAAGAAAATTCCACCAAAGGTGGGTGTTGATCCCAACAACATTTGAAATCCATAGAGCAAGCTCTCAACATATCTTCTAGAGTTTGAATTGTTCTCTGAGACTGATCGTCTGTCTGAGGATGATAAGCAGTGATGAAACTCAACTCTATATCCAGAGTATGCTGACGACTTCGCCAGAACATCGTTGTAAATCTCGGATCCCAATAAGATATAGTAGAAAGTGGTACTCCATGCAATCTTACCACTTCCTTTACATATATCCTTGCAAGCCGATCCAGAGAGAAATCCTCTCTAATAGCAATGAAGTGTGAAGACTTTGTAAGATGATCAACTATGACCCAGATATCATTATTTCCTTTGGATGTTTTAGGATGTCCTGTGACAAAGTCCATAGTGATGTTTTCCCATTTCCATTTAGGTATGGGTAATGGTTGTTACATCCCCTTAGAATTCTGTCTCTCAGCTTTAACTTGTTGAAAAACCAAGCATCGAGAGACATATTCAGTAACATCTCTTTTCATGCCATCCCACCAGAAGTATTCTTTCAGGTCCCAATACATATTCGTGCTTCCAGGATGAATAGAGAATGAAGAACTATGAGCCTCATCCAGCAGCTCCTTCTTTAATTCGGGGATGGGAGGAACACAAACCTGATTCCTGAACTTTATTATCCTATCACAATCAAGGTTGAATTCAGGATCATTTCTCACCTTCTTTTGTAACTCTACATCTTCTTTCTGTGCCTCTTTAATCTTCACATGTATATATGGTTGAACATTCATTTGAGAAATATACGATTTTCCCCTTTCATTATAATTCCATGATCCATCCTTTGTAAATCCATAAATATTGGATCTTTTTTATCCTCATCATGGATAAACTAGCATGGTCTTGTCGACTTAATGCATATGCCACCTTATTTTCTTTCCCAGGGTGGTAATGGATTGAGCAGTCGTAATCCTTAATCAGCTCCAACCATCTTCTATGGCGCATATATACTTTAAACTTTTATGATCAGTATAAATGTCACACCATTTCCCATAAAGATAATGCCTCCAAATCATTAATGCAAATATTACCACAGATAACTCCAAATCATGAGTTGGGTAATTTTGCTCATGTATTTTCAATTATAGTGACGCATAAGATATCACCATATCATTTTGCATAAGAAGACACCCCAATTCCTTCTTGGATGCATCATTGTAGATCACAAACCTTTCTCTACTACAAGGCAGTGTGAGCACAGGTGCACTGGATAACCTTCTTTTCAACTCCTTGAAATTCTCTTCACATTCCTCCGTCCAAACAAACATAACTCCTTTACGAGTCAACTTGGTGAGTGGATTAGATAATAGTTAAAAATATTTCACAAAACGTCGATAATATCTAGCCAAACCAAGAAAACTTCGGATCTCAGTTACTGTTGTTGGTCTCGACCATCTTTCGATAACCTCTGTTTTTGCTGGGTCCACAGATATCCCCTCCTTTGAGATTATGTGACCAAAAAATGCAACTTTTTGAAGCCAAAATTCACACTTGGTAAATTTGGCATAAAGCTTGTCCTTTCTCAGGGTCTTTAATATAATTCTCAAGTGATATTCATGTTCTTCCTTACTCTTTGAATAGACAAGAATATCATCTATAAAGACTACCACAAACTGATCAAGATAGTTTCTAATGACTCTATTCATTAGATCCATGAAGATAGCAGGGGCATTAGTAAGACCAAATGGCATCACTATAAATTCATAGTGTCCATACCTTGTATGGAAAGCCGTCTTTGGTATATCCTCCCTTTTGACCCTTAATTGATGATACCCTGAAAAAAGATCAATCTTGGAAAAATTTTGAGCTCCGCGTAGTTGGTCAAATAGGTCATCAATGCATGGGAGAGGATATTTGTTCTTGATATTAATCTTGTTAAGTTCTCGATAATAAATGCAGAGTCTCATTGATCCATCTTTCTTCTTAACAAACAGAACAGGTGCTCCCCAAGGTGACGCACTAGGGCGTATGAACCCCTTATCAAGATTCTCATGGAGCTGCTTCTTCAATTCCTGCAACTCAATTGGGTCCATTCTATAAGGTGTCTTTGAAATAGGCAAAGCACCCGGTACAAGTTCTATTGAAAACTCAACTTCAGGATTCGGTGGAAGACCCGGTAATTCCTCCGGAAAGACATCATCAAACTCCCGTACAATGAGAATATTTTTATTCGTGAGTTTCTCACCAACCATTTGAGATAAATAACCTTCATTTAGTGGAATAAATACCCATAAAATAGAAGAAATTTCCACTGCAAGGTTATGTTCATCCTTGCATCGATAGACGATCATAGATTGATCTGGAATATGAAATGTGACTTCCCTTATTTGGAAATTGATATGAGCTCCATGTTGAGAAAGCCAATCCATGACAAGAATCACATCAAATTCCACTATAGGAAGTATCACAAGATTTGCAAGAAGCACTTTCCCACAAACTTCAATCAGAGAAGAATTATAAACTTTTGATGTGACTGTTGTCCATTAGGTGTTGTCACAACTAACTCAACATCTAATTGTTGAGGTAATATGATGATACCCATAGAAAATTCTTCAGAAATAAAGGAGTGGGTGGATCCAGAATCAAATAAAACATTTTCTACTTTAGAGTGGATGGTAAGTGTACCTTTCACCACATCGTTATCGTACTCCACATCGCTGATAGAAATTGCATGTGACTTTCCTTTTTCATTAGCCTTAAGAGTTTGTTGACGTTGACCATCATCATCAACCCTTGGATTAGGGAATTTATTAGCATAATGTCCCATCTCCTTGCACTTGAATCATTGAAGTGTAGTAGGTTCATTATGTGTATCCCTTCCTTTGTTTGCATCATTAGACATCTTTTTCCCATCATCGGGGAATTCAAATGCCCAATGACCTTCCTTTCCACATTTTAAACATTTACTTGTCCCTTTAAGACAACTCCCTCCATGTTTCTTTCCACACTTTGAGCATAAGGGAAAGCTCATCTTCTTTTTAGTGTGCTCTTTATATTTTCCTTTGAATTCCATTTTCCTCTTCTTATCAAGCCCATATGACTGATGGGTTACTCCAATCTCCATCTCAACTTTGAGAGAACATCGAACTATTTCCTCGTAGCTATTGAAGTCCCTTATTACTAAGGCCCTTCGAAGACTCGGTTTTAAGCCACTAAAGAATCGATAGATCTTACTCTCAGGTTGGATAATAATACCAGAAGCGTACCTTGCAAGTATTGTAAAATTTTCTTCATAGGTACCAACAGATTCATCATCCTTTTTCTTCAGTTCAAGAAACTCTTTCTCCATCATTGTTCGGAGAATACGAGGGAAGTACTTATTGAAAAATAAGTTCTTGAACTCGTCCCATTCCATGGACTCAATTTCAACCCTTTTCCTCGTATTCTTAATAATATTCCACCATTTATTAGCATCACCTTCTAAACGATACACTACTAAGATGACTTTATCATGCATAGAAAATTGAAGAACTAAAAATATCTTTTCAGTAGTACTAATCCATTGTTCAGCAACTAATGGATTAGTAGACCCGCTGAATGAAGGTGGACGCGGTCTCATGAAGGATTCAATAGAATGTTTCTACTTTCTTTTCTCGTTTGGAGGCCCTGCATGATTCATAGCTTGAGAATGTTGTGTGAGCATGGCTACAAGGTTTTGCATTCCAGCTCCCATAACGTTTGGTTGCTCAGGGGGATAATCATTGCATTGCCCGTCGCATTCTGCATTAACACGATTCCTTCGGGTTCCAGCCATTGACTAAAACCAAGTAGAATAGTGTGAGCAACACTAATTAATAATAGGAAAAAAACATAATCAAGAATAAAATTTCACACTTATGGTCTTATCCTATGTTATTCATGGCCATTTCTAAAACACTAAGATTGTGTTCTATGATTAGACTTATCCTTAGGGTTCTTACTAAGGCTTTCACATCCTAGTTTCCAAAGGTTGACTATACCTTTCCTCTGATACCAACTATAACGACCCATACTTTACATACATTATTATTACTTCAGAATTGAAGCACACTTATTACTACATATAACAAAACCAAGAAAGGACCGTATAGGTATAGTGTCTTTAGAAACTGGGAAACATAAACAACTGCTTCATAAAGTATCTACTTTGCCTCCCATTTATTTCATCATATCTAGAGTCCCAATTGGCATATTCTACTTAATAACCTTCTTCCTGACCTGGGGAAATAAAACATACAAAAGGGTGAGCTCAAATGCTCAGTGAGGGTAAACAAAATAAATATCAATCATAAGCACATAACTTTTGGAAATCTTAACCTGCAAAAGAGATCATAATTTCATAACATGGGATAAATCATAGTGGTGAAATGTAATCCCAATAATCATAACATAAAACATGAAACTTTTTGGCATACACACATAATCATAGAGAATCATTTCTTATTAGTCAAGACTCATTGCCAAGACTATCACAGTGGACAAAGTCCATTTCTGAACCGAGTTCATTCCTCGTTTCAGTCCTGTTTCACTGAACCGGTATAACCTACTATTCCAGCCATTTCTATCTCATGAGATATAAAATCTTTACCCAATGAATTGGAGGGAGATATAGGTCCCACCCATCTCATAAGGATAGCATTCTTATGTGTGCCACAAAATCATAAATCATACATCATTGCATAACCCATATAGTAAAAATGGGATTCTTAAACAACATGACATCATAAAAAAATTCATATAAGATAAAGGAATTCAAAAAAATATTTCCATAACAACATAATCAAATCCATCTAATAATAGGGATAGAAACAGAACACTTTATTATCTTAGATGGAAAATAATTTTGATAAAACACTTGAACTCCATTCTTGAGGAAAATATCCTTTCTACTTTAAAAATTACTTTTCCTTTCTTAACATGTCATAAAATTATAAACTAAAATAAGTTGATTAAAAATAAACTTGAAAACCTGTAAAGGAAGCTTCTTGGAAATAATTTTTTAAAAATCCATTCATGCCGTATAAGTTAAAAAAACATTCTTCGTACTTTTGTCTAAAAAGTCAAAAAGTACCTCATACAAAAAACGAAAAAGGATTCCTTTCATATCTTTTACTAATAACTCACTGAAGGGTAGAATTGGATTTAAAAAATTTTAGGTGGATGGAAATAATATTACATATTGAGGAAACATAGATGTGGATGATAAAATACACCTCAGTAAATGCCAAAGTATAAACAATCTCGGATAAAAATGACATTGTGAATTTTCCCATAACTTAGGTCCGATATGCATTGTATGTGTCCGAAACTCCTGTATAATGATTTAAATAATGTTATTGACTTATTATAGAATCATACTTATTTTTATGATATAATATATGGTCATATTTCATTACTACTTGTTATTCGGGTGTTTATTACGTTTTGTTCTTATGCATGTCTTGTCGAATAAATTCTTATTTTTCTTTTTAGTTTATAGATACCTCATTTAAAGAATGGTATTAGTGTAATATATATCATATTTATTCACTCAATTCATTTATGTAATCATTATGAAATGAAAATCATGTAGAACAAGTCGCATCACATCGTGGAGATGGTATTCCGTATGTACGCACGAGCGATGATATCGTTCCCATGATCGTGGAATTGTATTAAAGTGTATGTATACTTTTTCAAAATCAATATCACTTTACAACAGTCATATATAGTCATTATTTACACCATTATACTCATCCAAGTAAGGTGGTGGTGGAAAATAGATTTGACCACGGCATGGAGACGGTATTCCGTACGTACACACGTGCGGTGATTTCTTTTTCTGTAGGATGGATAGATGGTGAAATAGGGTTGTTTCATACTTATAATAAAATATCAGTATATGAGTGATACTTTTTTTATTACTTCATAATGAAACAACCAAAGAATAAGGAGTGGAAGAAGAAATAATGATGAAAGAATCGGTAACAGACATTACCTCTTCTTTGAAGTGCTTCTTTGAGACCTCCTTTTAGGGCACTAAAATAGGTCTTTGAAGAAGACCAGAACCTCTAGGATGTCTCTAGGGAAGTGAAGAGGATAAAGTGGCATGGGTTGGTCGAGCTTGAAGGCTCAAAGTGGTGTGAGGAAGAGGGGGCGGAGGTGCCCTTTTATAAGGGAGGAGAGGGGCACCTTTGGAATAATTTAAAATATTATTTTATTTTAAAGTCAAGTTCGGTTTTAAATAGATCCAAATTGATTTATTTCAAGGATAAGGTGGGGATGGGTCTAAATCCTCTCATCCAATATAATTTAGACAAGTTTAGGTTCCTATTTTAACCTTATCCTGTAGATTTAACATTAAGTTAAATAATTTTACTTTTACTGTGTCTTCTTGTGTTCTTATACTATAAGTTTAATAAACTTACTATAAGCATCCAAAAGAACCCCAAGTTGTTTATTATTAATATATATAACCTTATCTAAGTCATTTGGACGAACCATAGTTTTTTAGGAATAATATAATAATTACTAATACAATATTTGTTTTAAAAACTATTTAATGTCAATTTTGACAATATTTAGTAATTGATTTTTGTGAAAATACTAACAGAATTATGAGTTCAGACAATGTTAATTAAATCAATTCTAACATGTCATATTAACCTATAAAATTAGTGTAATTCATAAAAAGTCTCAAATTACATTTATTTTATTGTTTATAACATCAATTACGTCAATATTTCATTAATAAGATAATTACTGCATCATCATTGTGTCATAAATAAATTAAATTATTTAATGTATAAATATTACAAATAAAATACCATTATGTAGGAAATCGTTTTATATTTCTAATGAATATTTATAGTCAAATTTATCTTATGTATAACCCCATATTAAAAATGATTTACTTATTAAACTTTGATTTTAAATATTTTAACCCTTCTTTAAATAAATTAATAATAAATGTCCTAATCTAATCCAAGTGGGCCTAAATGGTCATATTTTATTCCTAAGGTTGTTTTCGGTCGAATTACACTTGTCCAGTAGAAATAGGACATGTGTTAGGGTAATAATATTATCATTTTTACCCTTAATTACCCTATTTACTTTTAACCGTGGTAAAAAAAGTAAAAAGTTACTATTCACCAAAAATTATTTTCATCTCATTGAACCACATTTTACTTACTGACATCAACCGTGTCTCTCGGATTTTCGAAATTCCACTCACAGAAGTGGTAAAATTACGTTTTAAGAAAAATTCAGTTTTTTAAATACCACTTAGTGGTTTCACTATTCATCAAAAATTGAAAGTTTTCAGAAAAAATACCAAAATTTCACCCTAGGATAATTTCGATATTCCGAATCCAAAAATGAAGTCCATTTTGAAAAATAAAATTTATAAAATTTCAAAAAGTGGTCATATCTATTCATAACAGCTAGTTTTAATAATATTTTAATAGTATATCGTTGTTTAGTGAAACTTGGTATTGCGTACGATGCAAGCTATCGAGGAAGCTCGCGATTTCGTGTAAAGTAAGACAAAGAAGTGTTGTGTGTAGAAAAAAGATTCCTTTGATGATTTATATGACATAAAAGTCTCGGGTGTTATATTCTACCCCCCTTAAAATGAATTTCTCCCTCGAAATTCGTCACTTTGTAACACACAGATGAGGATACCTCTCCCTCATCATATCCTCAAGCTCCCATGTAGCTTCTTATAATTGGTGGTTCCTCCATAAAACATTCACCAATCGAGTGGTCTTGTTTTGTAGGACTTTTTAGCTACGATCCAGAATCTCTATCGGTTTTTCTTCATAAGAAAGATCTTGCTCCAGCGGTACAACTTCTGAGCTGAGTACATGTGAAGGATCAGGTATGTACTTTCTCAGGAGAGATACATGGAAAACATCGTGAACTTGAGAGAGATTCAGTGGGAGCGCCAATCGGTAAGCTACCTTCCCAACACGATTTAGTATTTCAAAAGGACCGATATATCTATGGCTCAACTTCCCCTTCTTTCCAAATCTAATGACCCTCTTCCACGGATATATTCGTAAGAACACTTTATCACCAACTTCAAATTCTAGGTCTTTTCTTCGGTTGTCGGCATAACTTTTTTGTCGACTCCGAGCTTCTCTTATGTGTTGTTGAATAGATTTGACCTAATCTGCCATTTCATCAACGAGATCAGGTCCTAATATCATTCTTTCCCCAACATCATCCCAGCAAGTTGGAGTCCTGCATTTCTTTCCATAGAGAGCTTCATAAGGAGCCATCTGAATACTGGAGTGAAAGCTATATTATAAGAAAATTCCACCAAAGGTAGGTGTTGATCCCAACCACCTTTTAAATCCATAGAGCAAGCTCTCAACATATCTTCTAGAGTTTGAATTGTTCTCTCAGACTGACCGTCTGTCTGAGGATGATAAGCAGTTCTGAAACTCAACTCTATATCCAGAGTATGCTGATGACTTTGCCAGAACATCGAGGTAAATCTTGGATCCCGATCAGATATAATAAAAAGTGGTACTCCATGCAATCTTACCACTTCTTTTACATATATCCCGGCAAGCTGATCCAGAGAGAAATCCTCTCTAATAGCAATGAAGTGTGCAGACTTTGTAAGACGATCAACTATGACCCAGATAGCATTATTGCCTTTGGATGTTTTAGGAAGTCCTGTGACAAAGTCCATAGTGATGTTTTCCCATTTCCATTCGGGTATGGGTAATGGTTGTAACATCCCCTTAGACTTCTGTCTCTCAGCTTTAACTTGTTGACAAACCAAGCATCGAGAGACATATTCCGCAACATCTCTTTTCATGCCATCCCACCAGAAGTATTTTTTCAGGTCCCTATACATCTTCGTACTTCTAGGACGAATAGAGAATGAAGAACTATGAGCCTCAACCAGTAGCTCCTTCTATAATTCGGGGATGGGAGGAATACAAACCCGATTCCTGAACATTATTATCCTATCACAATCAAGGTTGAATTCATGAACATTTCTCACCTTCTTTTGTAACTTGGCATCTTCTTTCTGTGCCTCTTTAATCTTCACATGTATAGATGGTTGAACATTCATTTTAGAAAGATATGATTTTTCCCCTTTAATTATAATTCCAAGATCCATCCTTTGTAAATCCATAAATATTGGATCTTTTGTGATCCTCATCATGGATAAACTAGCATGGTCTTGTCGACTTAATGCATCTTCCACCTTGTTTACTTTCCTAGGGTGGTAATGGATTGAGAACTCGTAATCCTTAATCAGCTCCAACCATCTTCATTGGCGCATATATACTTTAAACTTTTATGATCAGTATAAATGTCAAACCTTTCCCCATAAAGATAATGCCTCCAAATCTTTAATGCAAAGATTACCGTAGCTAACTCCAAATCATGAGTTGGGTAATTTTTCTCATGTATTTTCAACTATCGGGAGGCATAAGATATCACCATATCATTTTGCATAAGAACACACCACAATCCCTTCTTGGATGCATCCCTATAGATCACAATCCTTTCTCCACTACAAGGCAGTGTGAGCACAGGTGCACTGGATAACCTTCTTTTCAACTCCTTGAAATTCTCTTCAAATTCCTCCATCCAAACAAACATAACTCCTTTCCGAGTCAACTTGGTGTGTGGATTCGATAATCATGAAAAATATTTCACAAAACGTCGATAATATCTAGCCAAACCAATAAAACTTCGGATCTCAGTTACTATTGTTGGTCTCGACCATCTTTCGTTAACCTCTGTTTTTGCTGGATCCACAGATATCCCCTCCTTTGAGATTAAGTGACCCAAAATGCAACTTTTTTAAGCCAAAATTCACACTTTGTAAATTTGGCATAAAGCTTCTCCTTTCTCACGGTCTTTAATATAATTATCAAGCGATCTTCATGTTCTTCCTTGCTCTTTGAATAGACAAGAATATCGTCTATAAAGACTACCATAAACTGATCAAGATAGTCTCTAAAGACTCTATTCATCAGATCCATGAAGATAGTAGGGGAATTAGTAAGACCAAATGGCATCACTATAAATTCATAGTGTCCATACCTTGTACGGAAAGCCATATTTGGTATATCCTCCCTTTTTACCCTTATTTGATGATACCCTGAATGAAGATCAATCTTGGAAAAGTATTTTGCTCCGCGTAGTTGGTCAAATAGGTCATCAATGCGCGGGAGAGGATATTTTTTCTTGATAGTAATCTTGTTAAGTTCTTGATAATCAATGCAGAGTCTCATTGATCCATCTTTCTTGTTAACAAACAAAACAGGTGCTCCCTAAGGTGACGCACTAGGGTATATGAACCCCTTATCAAGATTCTCTTGGTGTTTCTTCTTCAATTCCTGCAACTCAATTGGGGCCATTCTATAAGGTGTCTTTGAAATAGGCAAAGCACCCGGTAAGAGTTCTATTGAAAACTCAACATCACGATTTGGTGGAATACTCGGTAATTCCTCCGTAAAGACATCATCAAACTCCCATACAATGGGCATATTATTAATCTTGAGTTTCTCACCAACCATTTGAGATAAATAACCTTCATTTAGTGGAATCAATACCCATAAAATGGATGAAATTTCCACTGGAAGTTTATGTTCATCCGTGCATCGATAGACGATCATAGATTGATCTGGAATATGAAATGTGACTTCCCTTCTTTGGAAATTGATATGATATCCATGTAGAGAAAGCCAATCCATTCCAAGAATCACATCAAATTACACTATAGGAAGGATCACAAGATTTGTAGGAAGAACTTTCCCACAAAATTCAATCGGAGAAGAATTATAAACTTTTGATGAGACTGTTGTGCCATTAGGTGTTGTCACAGCTAACTCAACAACTAATTGTTGAGGTAATACAGTGATACCCTTAGAAAATTCTTCAGAAATAAAGGAGTGGGTGGATCCAGAATAAAATAAAACATTTTCTACTTTAGAGTGGATAGTAAGCATACCTTTCACCACATCTTTATCGTACTCCACATCGCTGATAGAAATTGCATGTGACTTTCCTTTTTCTTTAGCCTTAAGAGTTTGTTGACGTCGACCATCATCAACAACCCTTGGATTAGGGAATTTATTGGCATAATGTCCCATCTCCTTGCACTTGAAGTATTGAAGTGTAGTAGGTTCATTCTGTGTATCCCTTCCTTTGTTTTCTTCATTAGACATCTTCTTCCCATCATTGCGGCATTCAAATGCCCGATGACCTTCCTTTCGACATTTGAAACATTTACTTGTCACTTTAGGACAACTCCCTCCATGTTTCTTTCCACACATTGAGCATAAGGGAAAGCTCATCTTCTTTTCAGTGTGCTCTTTAGATTTTCCCTTGAATTCCATTTTCCACTTCTTATCAAGCCCATATGACTGATGGGTTACTCCAATCTCAATCTCAACTTTGAGAGCACATCGAACTATTTCCTCGTAGCTATTGAAGTCTCTTATGGATAAGGCCCTTCGAAGCCTGGGTTTTAAGCCACTAAATAATTGATCGATCTTACTCTCAGTTTGGATAATAATACCAGAAGCGTACCTTGCAATTCTTGTAAACTTTTCTTCATAGGTACCAACAGATTCATCATCCTTTTGCATCAGTTCAAGAAACTCTTTCTCCATCTTTGTTCGGAGAATACGAGGGAAGTACTTATTGAAAATTAAGTTCTTGAACTCGTCCCATTCCATGGACTCAATTTCATCCCTTTTCCTTGTATTCTTAAAAAGATTCCACCATTGATCAGCATCGCCTTCCAAATGATACACTGCTAAGATGACTTTATCATGCTCAGAAGATTGAAGAACTGAAAATATCTTTTCAGTAGTACTAATCCATTGTACAACAACTAATGGATCAGTAGACCCGCTGAATGAAGGTGGACGCTGTCTCATGAAGGATTCAACAGAATGTTGCTCTTTCCTTTTCTCTTTTGGAGGTCCTGCATGATTCATAGCTTGAGAAAGTTGTGTGAGCATGGCTACAAGGTTTTTCATTCCAGCTCCCATAACATTTGGTTGCTCAGGGGGACAATCACGACATAGCCCGTCGCATTCCCCATTAACATGATTCCTTCTGGTTCCAGCAATTGACTAAAACCAAGAAGAATAGTGTGAGCAACAATAATTATAATAGGAAAACCACATAATCAAGAATAAAATTTCACACTTAAGGTCTTATCCTAGGTTATTAATGGCCATTTCTAAAACAATAAGATTGTGTTCTATGATTAGACTTATCCTTAGGGTTCTTACTAAGGAATTCACATCCAAGTTTCCAAATGTTGACAATACCTTTCCTCTGATAACAACTATAATAACCCATACTTTACATATATTTTTATTACTTCAGAATTGAATCACACTTATTACAACATATAACAAAACCAAGAAAGGACCGTATAGGTATAGTGTCTTTAGAAACTGGGAAACATAAACAACTGGTTCATAAAGCATCTACTTTGTCTCCCATTTATTTCATCATATCTAGAGTCCCTTTTGGCATATTCTACTTAATAACCTTCTTCCTGACCTGGGGAAATAAAACATACAAAATGGTGAGCTCAAATGCTCAGTAAGGGTAAACAAAAGAAATATCAATCATAAGAACATAACTTTTGGTAATCTTAACCTACAAAAGAGATCATAATTTCATAACATGGGATAAATCATAGTAGTGAAATGTAATCCCAATAATCATAACTTAAAACATGAAACTTTGTGGCATACAGACATAATCATAGAGAATCATATCTTATTAGTCAAGACTCATTGCCAAGACTATCTTAGTGGAAAAAGTCCATTTCTGAACAGAGTTCATTCCTCGTTTCAGTCCTGTTTCCCTGAACCGGTATAACCTACCGTTCCATCCATGTCTATCTCATGAGATATAAAATATTTACCCAATGCATTAGAGGGATATATAGGTCCGACACATCTCATAATGATACCATTCTTATGTGTGCCATAAAATCATAAAACATACATCATTGCATAACCCATGTAGTAAAAATGGGATTCTTAAACAACATGACATCATAAAAAAATCATATAAGATAAAGGAATTCATAAAAATATTTCCATCACATCATAATCAAATCCATGTAATAATAGGGATAGAAACAGAACACTTTATTATCTTAGATAGAAAATAATTTTGATAAAACACTTGAACTCCATTCTTGAAAAAAATATCCTTTCTACTTTAAAAAATACTTTTCCTTTCTTAACATGTCATAAAATTCTAAACTAAAATAAGTTTATTAAAAATAAACTTGAAAACTTGTAAAGGAAGCTTCTTGGAAATAATGTTTTAAAAATCCATTCATGCCGTATAAGTTAAAAAAAACATTCTTCGTACTCTTGTCGGAAAAGTCAAAAAGTACCTCGTACATAAAACTACTAAAGATTCCTTTCATGTCTTTTAATAATAACTCACCAAAGGGTAAAATTTGATTTAAACAATTGTAGGTGGATGGAAATAATATTACATATTGAGGAAACATGGATGTGGATGATAAAATACACCCCAGTAAATGCCAAAGTATAAACAATCTCGGATAAAAATGAGATTGTGATTTTTCCCTTACCTTAAGTCTGATATGCTTTGTACATGTACGAACCACCTGTATAATGATTTAAATAATGTTATTGACTTATTACAGAATCATACTTATTTTTATGATATCATATATGGTCATATTTCATTACTACTTGTTATTCGGGTGTTTATTACTTTTTGTTCTTATGCATGTCTTGTCGAATAAATTCTTATTTTTCTTTTTAGTTTATAGATACCTCATTTTCAGAATGGTATTAGTGTAATATATATCATATTAATTCACTCAATTCATTTATGTAATCATTATGCAATGAAAATAATGTACAACGAGTCGCATCACATCGTGGAGACGGTATTCCGTACGTACACACAAGCGATGATATCGTTCCCATGATCGTGGAATTGTATTGGAGTGAATGTATACTATTTCAGAATCAATATCACTTTACAATAGTGATTTATAGTCATTATTGACACCATTATACCCATCCAAGTAAGGTGGTGGTGGAAAATAGATTTCACCACGGCGTGGAGACGGTATTCCGTACGTACGCACGCGCGGTGATTTCTTTTTCCGTAGGATGGATAGATTGTGAAATAGGGTTGTTTAATACTTATAATAACATATCAGTATATGAGTGATACTGATGTTATTACTTCATAATGAAACAACTAAATAAGAAGGAGTGGAAGAAGAAATAAAGATGAAATAATCGGTAACGGACATTACCTCTTCTTTGAAGTGCTTCATTGAGACCTCCTTTTAGGGCACTAAAATAGGTCTTTGAAGAAGACCAGAACCTCTAGGATGTCTCTAGGGAAGTTGAGAGGAGAAAGTGGCAGGGGTTGTCCGATCTTGAAGGCTCAAAGTGGTGTGAGGAAGAGGGGGAGGAGGTGCCCTTTTCTAAGGGAGGAGAGGGGCACCTTTGGAACAATTAAAAATATTATTTTATTATAAAGTCAATTACGGTTTTAAAGAGCTCCAAATTGATTTATTTCAAGGCTAAGGTGGGTATGGGTCTAAATCCTCTCATCCAATAGAATTTAGACAAGTTTAGGTTCCTATTTTAACCTTATCATGTAGATTTAACATTAAGTTAAATAATTTTACTTTTACCGTGTCATCTTGTGTTCTTATACTATAAGTTTAATAAACTTACTATAAGCATCCAAAATAACCCCAAGTTGATTATTATTAATATATATAACATTATTTAAGTCATTTGGCCTAACCTTAGATTTTTAGGAATAAAATAATAATTACTAATACAATATTTGTTTTAAAAACTATTTGATGTCGATTTTGACACTATTTAGTAATTGATTTTTGTGACAATCATAACATAATTATTAGTTCAAAAAAAGTTAATTAAATAAATACTAACATGTCCTATTAACCTATAAAATTAGTGGAATTTATAAAAAGTCTCAAATTACTTTTATTTTGGTGTTTATAACATCAATTATGTCAATATTTCATTAACAAGATAATTACTGCATCATCTTTCTGTCATAAATAAATTAAATCATTTAATGTCTAAAAATTAAAAATAAAATACCATTATGTAGGAAATCTTTTTATATTTCTAATGAATATTTATAGTGGAATTTATCTTATGTATAACCCCGTATTAAAAATTATTTACTTATTAAACATTGATTTTAACTATTTTAAACCTTCTTTAAATAAATTAATAATAAATGTCCTAATCTAATCCATGTGCCCCTAAATGGTCATATTTTATTCCTAAGGTTGTTTTTGGTCGAATTACACTTTTCCAATAGAATTAGGACATGTGTTAGGGTAATAATATTATCATTTTTACCCTTAATTACCCTATTTACTTTTAACCGTGGTAAAAAAAAGTAAAAAGTTACTATTCACCAAAAAATTATTTTCATCTCATTGAACCACATTTTACTTACTGACATCAACCGTGTCTCTCAGATTTTCGAAATTCTACTCACAAAAGTAGTAAAATTAAGTTTTATGAAAAATTCAGTTTTTTAACTACCACTTAGTGGTTTCACTATTCATCAAAAATTGAAAGTTTTCAGAAAAATACCAAAATTTCACCCTAGGATAATTTCGATATTCTGAATCCAAAAATGAAGTCCATTTTAAAAAATAAAATTTATAACATTTCAAAAAGTGGTTATTACTATTCATAACAGCTAGTTTTAATAATATTTTTATAGTATATCGTTGTTTAGTGAAACTGGGTACTACGTACGACGCAAGATATCGAGGAAGCTCGTGATTTCGTGTAAAGTAAGACAAGAAATTGTTGTGTGCAGAAAAAGATTCCTTTGATGATTTATATAACATAATAGTCTCGGGTGTTACAGAACTATTGCCTTGTGAAATGATGATTATCCTTTTATTCATTAACCACCATTTATGGCTGGGTATTATTATGATATATAAAATCCAAGGATTTACATACACTGATATTACATCATTTATATCGAATATTCAACGCATTACAAAATTTCATGCATGAGGACCAGAATAGTTTAGTGTCATCATAAAACGTAGAAAAAAATAGTCTAACCTAGGGAAAGATATTAAATGTCTCTAGTAAATAAATTACCCTATATTATTTAAACCTATAACATTCCGTCATAATCTATAGAAAGGAAAAAATATAAAGGGGTAATATCTAATGCTCACTATGGGTAAATAATGGAAATGTGTAATCATTACAGGATCATAACGGTGTAATAATGTCATAATAACATTTGAAGATCATACCCTGCTAATTAATGATACTAATCACAATACATGTCATAAACATTAGAAGTTCATAATAAATTAATAATAAGTAAATGAAGAGAATAATCCATAAAATAATAACATAAGAATATGATAAGGATTTTATTCATACATATAAACATATTACCTCATTAACATGTATAAGTTGAAATAGGTTCACACATTAAGTTAAGAACATGAAATAATGTCCTCACCTATGCTTATGGATATGTAACTAGGTCCACACATAATATTTTAATCATGAAATAATGTTTACAAATAACATTATTAACATGAAATATAGTACATTCATAAACATTTGGATATAAAACCAAGTCTATTCATAACCTTGTGAACATATAATCAAGTTCATGCATAACGTCATTAACAAGTAGTAAGGTTCAATCATAACATTTTGAACATGTAATAAGGATTACACATAATCTTATTGAAATAAAAACATGTACATGAATAAAATTTTGAACATTTAGTCAGGTTCATGCATAACATTGTGAACATATAATAAGGTTCACTCATAACATTGTTAACATGTAATCAGGTTCAGGAATAAAGTTATGGGAAAGAAATAAGGTACATACATACCATTGTGAACATGTAATCAGGTTCATTAATAACATTTATACACATGATTCATCCATATGTACCCAATGCATTAGAGGGAGATATTGATCCCACCATCACATAATTCCATAATACATGTTGTTCCACAAAACATTCATCATATCATGACCCATACAAATAGGTGGGTTCTATAAACATAATAGCATAAACCATGAAATAAAATGGGTATCACTAAAATTTCATCACCTCATCGCCTTTTAAAAGAGATAGATTTCATAATAATTTCATCAATTCATAACTCATTAAATGTAGTAGGTATCAAAATAATTTAACTCATAGAAGAAAAATGAGTGTCCTAAAGTCCATTAAATCAAAACATGAACCATTCATGAAATAATATGAATGGAACCTTTGGATAATTTCATATAATGTAATTATTAACATAAAAGTATGTCATTATATATGGAAAATAACTTTTAATTACATTTTGAATACAATTATTTGTGAAATTTTCAATTCTTCTTTGAAAATGGTTTTATAAAACATAAAACCTTTAGAAAAACATTTTATTTGAAAATTTATTAACATCCAAGAAATACAATTAAAATAATTTTAAATTTTATTTACCTTAACAACATATAAAAAATCATAAAATAATTTTTAAAATAATTTTTATGAGAAACATAAAAAATTATAAACAACCTTTTGAAAAAAGCTTTCTAGAAAAATACGCTGAAGACATAAAAATAATGCATGATTTTTAAAAACAATTATATTAAAAACATTTTCATAAAAATTATCCTTTGAAACATGATACTAAATATTGAATGAATTTATGGAATATAAATCCATACATGTCATTTTGGGTAAAAAGATCATTGATTTTACACTGTAAAACAAATAAAAAAAAGCATGGTTCAAAAAGTGAAAAGATGATTCCTTTGAAAAAAATGTAAATTAAAAAAGAAGAAAATGTTCTTTAAATGATTATATAATAATAGATTAATTTTCATTGAAAACGTTTTTGTAAAACAATATTATTAAGGAACACATATTTTGGACTGAAGAGAGGGTAATGTAAGGATTTCATAAAATTGGTTTCTTAACTATTTAATGTTGCGAAGTATATAAAATGTTATCAATAAAGGAATATATCATGGATAAAAAGACTATAATAAAATTAATTATTGTTCTTAATGTATTGATCATAATATTTCAGGAATGAAACATTAACTTAAACAATATAGAAAAGTGTTTAGATTGTTTCAATAAACTGTTAAAACATGGTAACATTTAACCCTACTCCCCATGTAAGAAAATTAAATTTCATTACGTGTAATATATTATAATAATATGTATATTCCTATAATAACATATCAGATTATGTATATACACATCATAGAAAAATATAATTTTACCACATGTCTTGTGTCTCAATGAAGGAAAATTGAGACAACATTACATTATTGATTTCTTAACATTTGGAACATAAAACTAATGAATGAATAGTCATGAAATGGATATTAAAATACCAATAAATTTAATTATAAGATTCATGTAATAAATCAATGGTTAGTGTACACACCACTTAAATAGAATTGGTGATGAATAATGAAATTATCTCATGAAAATAAAAAGTGAGTTGGAATTCCCTTACCCTATGCCTTGACTATCATCGTACTCATTGAAAACTAATGTATAATATATGTAATTTTATTAAAAATAATTTTAATAATCATATTATTATAACTAATACAATATATGGTTTTATTTTGACATTATATTACCCTCTTGTTTACAATTTTTTGATAAGGCTACTCTTCAGTTAATATTTTCTTTTTTCGCTTGAGTCTTAATTTGATTTATAATTGGTCCTCATACATATATCATGATTTCCATAATTTAAACCATGATATAATATCATTAATATTTAGTAAATTTGAATTATAATAATATATAAAATACATATGTTTGAAATCAAATACACCCTCCATGGAGATAGTAGGTCCTTTGTGTGCATGGAGGCTGCTTATGTTTTATTAATGTATTGAAAGAAAGAAAGAAAATTAAATATATGTATATATATCTAGGTATATAATATCATTAAATTATAATAATTATTTCATATATTTTATATACATTCATTAAAAATATACATTATACATTCCTTGTAGAGGGTGAATGAATCACACCACTTTTAGGGGGCGGTAGTCCACAATTACTCAAACAGAAATATCCTATTTATCCGGGTGAGTGAGCCAGAGGTGAAAGACCCTGACCTTTTATTAAAAGAAATAAAGAGTACAGTAGAGAAAGAAAAGGATGAGAGCAAAAATCTTTCCAACACCCAACCATCAGATCCAACAGAAATGAGACAATTACATATCATAATATTCAAATCATTCACCACCTCTATAATCATGAGTTTCTTCTACAGTAGTTTATTCCAAATCTGAATTCATTTAATAATGCTTCAAAATATTATGGTACTTCTCTCTTAGCTTCAATTGTTCCAATGATAACCCATCTTTATTGTATTTTCCTTTTCCTTTTTTAGAAACAAGAATATCTCCTCTCTCACTCTTTGCTAAAGACCTAGTGGCCATTTGCTTTGGGAGGTAAGAATAATATTTCCTTGGTTTCCGCCTTTGTCGCACAGTCCTCCTTCCATCACTGTCGGACATCTTGCATCTCCTACCTTGAACAATGTGACTGTAAGACAGCCTGACAAAGTCTCTATTTTCATTGTCAATGTCATAACAGCTTCCCCTTTTTCCAGCACATTCCACAAAAGGGATATTTATTGACATCGTCCCTCAGATCAAATTGCTTCATAAGATCAATCGGTGCATGAACATGATTAATCTTCATGTTTCCATGACCATCATGCAGCTCTGTCTCATGCTCTTCAATACCAATTCCCACTTGATTCCTGGGATCAATCTGGATAACATCAATCTCTTGATGTCCCTCAACCAGCACATGAACCTGCTCATGTTCTATGCAAGAAAACTGATTGCCTTCCCTAATATGATTTTTCACTCCACCGTTTTTACGATCCTCACTACTAAACTACTTCATCTGCTGAATCCCTGAGATCAAATTAGATTAATAAACAACATTCTCCATATTGGACATCTTCCCAAGCCCAAGGTCACTCATCATCCTATCAAAAAAATGCTTCACTGTCGGGTTTTCAGACACCTGCAACTCCTTCACTCGACAACAACTCGTAGGCTCCTCTGTTGGATCCCCTGGCCACTGCTCCTGCATCCCCACTAGAGCCAAAGGATCAGAAACCACTACAATGCTATTTGGATCCCCTCCAATACAGACCTCCACCATGCTACCCTCCATCCCCAGAAGGCCCGGACCATAGACCACACAGCCCTCAGTACCCTCTAGCAGGATTTGACTCAGCTTCTCGTGACGGCAAACCAACTCCAAATGACCAAACTGAAAATAGTTCGTGCAGTACTGCATCCAGGATTCAATCACAACTTCTTGACTCTAACAAAACTCCTCACCATCAATGATCCAAACACAGTTCACCGGAGGTCTCGCAACATCAACCTCGACACCAATGCACATATTAATTGGATGAATCACAGCCTCGGTACGATGATCAGGACACAAGAACAACCCTACCATATTACCAATTTCACACAAAATGGAAGGGTTCTGAAAGGAAAGAGGTAAGCCAGGAAATCTTACCCATGTCGCAATTGTCGAAGGGTCACGCCTCATGTGAGAGTCGATGCTCCATCAAAAAAGGTAGAATGGTGATCCACTGCATCGTCTAGTTGCCCTAGACTAGGCAATGATCAAGTCTACTTTCGAACCAAATCAGACCATAAAGTGCTTTCAGTCGATCAAACCATCAACCGCACATTGACGCAAATTCCAATCAGTATTGAAAATTTGATGAAACACAACCACCTATGGATGATTGAGCCAGAAACGGGCCACCAGGGTGAGACGACACATATCTCAGGCATTATGAAAGGTGGTAATGGAAAAATGAACAATCATTGTTTCGTGAGGCGGTAGTTTGTCATACACATTAATATTATGTTTTTTACGCATTAGATGGATGTGTGGGTAATTTTAGGTTGAAAACATAGAATAAAAACATAATAGTATATTTAGGATACTGGTTTTGTCATTAATTTATGTCATAATAATATTTTAGGTAGTGTACAGCGAAAATAAAATAAAGGAGCTTAAGGAAAGGTTTGTACCTCTTAATCATGTATCTCCTTTTGGTCTTCTCCAAAGGGATTCATTGGAGATATTTATGTATAAAGGGAGGATTGAAAGATTCATGGAGGGTTTTTGTAATTATATTAGGAATATCCTGGCCAATACTAATTTTTTTGTGTGGTATGAGGAAGTGGGAGATGTGGTGGTGTTTTATTACGAAGGTAACACACTATGAAGTTTTGAAAACAAGTTCAGTATACCAACATTTTTACCAAAAAAAGTAATAACAAACAAAAAAATAAACTATAGAAGGTTTATGGTAGAATTATTGGAAGAAATATATTTCTTGACAATTTGATAGGTCATTTGAGTTCTGATGTTTATGGTTTATTCACATATTAAGCGTAATTTTCCCTTAATTGCTGTAATTAATTTTAATTTCAGTTACTATTCTTTTTGGAAAAAAATTAATTTGATCTCATTAGAAATTATAAATCATCTTTATTCTAAATATGGAGTAAAATATTAAATATTCAAATCACATAAGTGGTAGAAAATAATTTATAATTAACATTACATATGGGACGAAACATCATGTTTTTAAAATAAAAATAAATGTCTAAAAGATTTCTAGGTGTATATACCCAATTTAAAGGTGATATTAATTAAAATGACCAAAAATTGATTATTTAATAGAAATATTATCTAATTATATTTTATAAAAAAATAAAATATTATTTATCCTCATAACTAACTTATATTGAAGTGTAATTTTGTACTAAAATTTTATATTTTTTATTATTCATTAAAAAATAAAACCTTACAGAAAAATAAAAAAAATTATCGAAACCTAATTTTTATGATAAAATTTAAATGAATAAATATATTTTTACATATTGAATATATGAATGTTTATAAAATAGGAAATAAAATAAACTCTCCATTAAAAGGTAGTCAGACAGCCTGTATAATAATATAGGTTTTAGGCATAAAATTGTTTTTGTTTTATCTTATGTATATCAAATCAGTTGGATGAATTTAATTTTTTTTTAATATATTACATATATATTAATTTAGTATTACATTGTAAATGTAAATAATTTAATTTATTATGATATAAAACCTTTAGGTGCATAAAAAATATATCCTTTATATTAAATAGGTTCTTATATTTTCATTTTTAATTAATTAGTAACATATGAAATCATCTTATATTTTTTTAATAACATATTTTTATATGTGAGTTAATAATATTTATAAAGACTAATTTAATGACTAGGTTGTATCATATTATATTATATAATAATATATTTTTTTGGAAAAACATGGTCTTACGTGTTATGCCAGACATCTGTAAAGACCCGGAAATTTCAAGGAAATTTTTTTCTTAATTTTCATTGAATTTTTCACGAACGCAGTTTCTAACGATGCCTGATTCCGAGGCCCGGTGTGCCCGGAATTAATTTCCGAAGTTTAGCTCGGGTACGTTCAGTGAACGAACGAGCGGGTTTTTCTAACTTTTCAACCGGTGCTCAGAATCGAATTCCGAGGGCACCGATGGAATCGCAGTGCCGGTATTTGCTTAGGAGGACCTTTTTCGAAGGTGTGTTTACTCGGGAGGAGTTGTTAAAAATGTGAGGAATAAAAATAATTGTTTTACAATTTTATTTTATTTCTTTACCAAGAGGTATAAGTGTTAAGTGAAATAAAGTTGTGTCACAACTTTATTTCTCTCTTCTAAGTGGTTTAACTTCCATGTGAGGGAGTTGGGGTGGAACCCACTAAATCGTAACTTCTCTTGTTAGGATATTTGTGAGGTGGGGCCCACACGAGCCCACCCCTTCAAATTCTTAAAACTCCCTCTTAAGTGTGTAATCCTTAAAACCTCACCATTGATTTGGGTGACTTTCCCTCTCCCCACATTAATTCAAAGACAACACATTATCCTAATTAAGTGAGTTATGTGTTTTGAATTTTGAGTTTTTGAAAATGTTTGCATAAGTAAATAAAATAAGGCAAAGCCTTATTTTATTTCAGTTTGGTTTTTGCTGTGAAGAATTGTGAGAGGGAGAGTTATATACTTTGAAGAACTTCATCTTCCATGTTGAAGAACGTGAAGAACGGTTCTTCTCCGATGAAGAACATCGACCCTTCGACATAGAAGACTCGGCGACCCAGATTCTTCCGTCTTCATCTTCCTCCACGACAATGGAGAAGTCGCCGACCGTGGTGAACATCGCCAACAACAACGTACCTTCCTTATTTATCATAACAACAAGTGAGGAGACGTTGTTTCCTCCTTGGACTCACCCCGACGTCCACAGAATCTACGTCTGACCCCGCGACGCCATTCTCCGCGACACCCGACGTGCGACGTCAAATATCCAAGTAGGGGTTATTTAATTATTTTTTCGTGTTTACCAGCTTATCGTTCTTTGTGAAAATACAACCAAATGCTATCGATTTATGAGAGGGGGGCGAATAGCACAAACACGGCCGACCCTCCTCCTTTATCCATGTTTGATTTTTTGTGGTTTGAAACGAGAATGGCGCGGTGCCGTCGCACCGTGTGTGATCGTGCGATAAGGAATGTGCGGTGAAGTCGCACCGCGCCGTGGAAATGAACAAGGACACGACCCCATCATTCCGTGTCGGAGAAACCCAATGACATCTCAGCCGTAGCGGGGCTTCGGTGGAAGAACACGGCACCGTCACGCCGCACCGAATGACCAAGGCCGCGGCCGGTTCCGGCCCACGGCGAAGCAGGGTAACCGGCGGCCGGAGACGGGCTGTCGGCATCGGATCAGGGAGGGGACCGGGTGACACCGGTCCCATGGTGGCATAAACCAGCCGGCCAGGGCGGGCCGGCTGGACAAGAGGATGCCGGGGTTCAAACCCCCGGCCGGCCAGCACAACGACCCCCTTAATGGGGGGCTGCGGTTACAAACCAGGGGGGCAGGCGCCCCCCACTCCAAACGGCTCAGCCATTTGGCCGAGCGCCTAGACAGCGCGCTGGGCTCACTGTGCCCAGGTCGGGCCGGGCTGCACCCAAGCGGGCCGACCCTGGGGGTATCGGGCCGGGTCGGACCGAGCTCGAACCCCTTAATACCGAATCTTTTCGGTCTTTCACCCATATCATGATCTGTAGACCTCCGATCGACACACCGTCAGCGGCGATGCAATTCTGGGATCGAGACGGTCGTTTCGGTATATCACACTCAAGGTTTCGGAATATTTTGGGTTTGGTTGGGTTTGTTCGGATACGAAACCAACCGGGCCCTCAGAGCAGAAACGCTTATATCTTGAGTTCTGGACGTCCGATTGATGTGCCATCAACTTTGATGGATTTATCTTGTCACGACCCGTCCTCGGGGCCCGTGCCGTGACTACCCCAAGCCCGCCTTCCATAGGCCAGGGGCTGGCGACTAGCACCAAGGCGTAAAATCCCAGTAAACAGGGAAGGCATTGCCTTTATAAGTAACAACCACACAGAGTCAGCAAGCGGAAAGTAAAGTGCAGAAAAGTAAAGGGGGCCGGAAATACAAGCCCAACTGTAAAGTACAACTGAAAAGTAAAGTACAGCAACTGAAGAAAAGACGGCGGCCTCGTGTCGTCCACTGGCAATCCCACCTGAAGGGTGGGTACAGATAGCCTCCAGGCTCCTCGGGTCCCACGTCCGCTCCGAGCACGTCCCGCCCAGTGGTCCACCTCCAGGTACCGTCCTGCTCCACGCCCCAACCGTGATCAGCGCTGTCCGTCGTCTGCAACCAACACAACAAGGTGCGGGCATAGCCCGTGCAGGGGTGAGTACAAGCTACTCAGTAAGGACCCCGAGACCCCCGAAGGTCTCCCGAAATCCACAAAGGATATAGCACAAAAGAAAGATGCAATCACGAAGTAATATCTGACTCGACTTAGGTATATGCCCATACATATACCTAAGTCCCCAATTCTAGCTCTGCTCACGAGCTCAAGAACAACTCAATCCACAAAGGAAAGCAAGACTCAAATCCACAAGGAGAGTAAACAGTAAATCCACATAGGATAGTTCAACACAGTCCACAAAGGAGAGTAACAGTAAATCCACATAGGATAGTTCAACACAAACCACAAAGGAGAGTAACATAAGATTCAGCTCAACCAGGATTTTCATTATCGAAACCGTAAGTGTTGAAGAGCCCCATCTCTGAAGTGTACAGTGGTCCTGTCACGACTCCGAGGTACTGCTCACTAACCTAAGACTGCTGAAGTACTCCTCCTGTCGAGTACCGCGGGTCTGCTGCCAACTACCGGGCGCTCCGTCCGCTGAGGGTCTGCTGCCAAATACCGGGCGCTCACCCAGATAGCCTACTGAGGTACTCCTCCTGTCGAGTACCGCGGGTCTGCCGCCAACTACCAGGCGCTCCGTCCGCCGTGGGTCTGCTGCCAACTACTGGGCGCTCCGTCCACTGGGCTAGTCGACTCACTCCAAGTCGAGTCGGTCAAGCAGTCGTCAGGTCTCAGTCATCTACACGGTCTCCGTACTCCGCACGCACGTCTCCACCGTCGCGGGTCTGTCGCTACAACCAAGCGCACACACTCCGTAGAGTATCGCGGGTCCGCCGCTACAACCAAGCGCTCCACCGCCAAGGGTCTGCTGCTGCATCCAAGCGCACCACCACTGTCAAGTACCACGGGTCCGCCGCTACACCCAAGCGCTCCACCGCTCAAGGTAAAAAGAAGATTCAGCTCACACAGGTTCGGTAGCACTCTTCCACGTAGGATCGCTGAGTGCAGTAGTCGACGCAGTCCACTGAGGATCTCTGCACAGTCGTCGCCGCAGTCCACGAAGGATCTCTGCTCTGCCGTCGTCGCAGTCCACGGAGGATCTCTGCTCTGTCGTCGTCGCAGTCCACGGAGGATCTCTGCTCTGTCGTCGAAGCCACAGCCAGCACTAGGGTTCCCGCACTTAGACAGCTCGTTTAGGAGGGTCCGCTCCACGAGCCGAGAGGCTGATACATCAACTGACACTTAGTCCGAAGTTGATGTATCCAAAAGTTCCGTATCGACAACAGGATCTCAACGCAACAGACGGCGCGTCAATCGGACGCCCGGTCTGAGAGTTATTGGCATTTCCGTCCCAGGGGCCCGGTTGGTTTTTAGGGCAAAACCAACCCGACCGTACCCCGCCTGTATCCGATCCTCGGGCGGAGTATGCCAAAAGTTCCGTCTCACTTAGAGGAAACTACCACAGCTGACGGTACGTCGATCGGACGTCCGTAGCTCAAGTTATGAGCGTTTCCGCTCCGAGGGCCCGGTTGGTTTCGTGTACGAACCAACCCGGCCGAACCCAAAGTCTCCCGAAACCTTGAGTATAATATACCGAAACGACCGTCTCGATCCAAGGATCGCGTAGCCGCTGACGGTTCGTCAATCGGAGGTCCCAGGCCCAAGATATGGGCGAAAGACCGAAGAGGGCCCGAAACGGGGGTTCTGGGCCCGGGGCGACCCGGCCCGAACCCCCCCCTTGGGTCGGCCGAACCGGGTCGGCCCGAACCGGGTCGTCCCGACCCGGCCCGACCCGGCTAGGCCGGGTCCGGCCCGGCCAACCGGACTGGCCGGCTCGGCTTCGGCCGAGCGGCCGATGGAGCCGCCGCGGGTCAAACCCGCGGCTTTGGAGAAACGCGGGCCGCGTGCTGTGTGGCCGGACCGCGGACGCGGTCCGGCGGTTCGCCGCCGCCGCGGCTCGGCCGCGGCGGACTCCTCCGGCGGCGCGCCGGGCGCCGCCGCCTCCTTCCGCGGGCCGCCGGAGTTGCTCCGGTGGCCCGTTTTGCCTCTCGTCTGCGCCGATGCTCCTCCCGGGGGCCGATCTTCACTGCGGGATCAACGGATCGCCCCTGCCGCGCGGTTCATCGTCGTCCGCCATATCCGCACAACAAAAGAGATCGGCGGAGGGTTGCCGGGTCTTGTTCGTTAGACCCGCACCCCCCGCGTTAGTCATAACCAACGGGAGGAAAGGCTACAACAATTTTTAATCAAAGATAAAAATTGTTCACTCCTTTTCTTTTAAACGGCATTTCAATTTTTAATTAATTGAAATTATTCATGCCGGTTCTTTATTTAAAAGAAATGAGAACACGGGAATGAATCATCAAGGAAATAAACCCCTACCTTGTCGTCGTCGTCGGACGAGTGGTCGTCGCGGAATCGCTCGTCGCGGAAGAAGGGGGGATCGTTGCGTCGTCGCGGTATCCGGCGTCGCGTCGCCAAACTCCGGATCAAGAACAAACGGATTTAATTAATTAAATCCGTTGCCATGAAATTAAAAAGGGAGAAATAAAAGGTTCGATTCTCACCTTTGTTGCCGAACGAGGGTCGGCCGCGGAATAAGAGGCGTCGCCGAAGAATGTCGCGGGTAGGGCTCGTCGACGTCGCAGATCTCGGTGTGCGTCGTCGAATTCCGGTCGCCGGCGTTCTTCGCGTTCTTCGCGTTCTTCGCGTTCTTCGCGTTCTTCGCGTTCTTCGCGGGGAGATGAAGAAACAAGATTCTCTCAAATCCTTTCAAAGGATTTTTAGGTTGGTCTTATTTTATAAACATGCCAACACACGAAACCGGTTAAGAAACGATCCATCAATTCGAAAGAAACAACCCATTTAATTCACGAAAGAAACAGCCCATTTAATTCACGAAATAAACCGCCCAATTAAATGGTCTGTTAAGAATTAAAGAAAACGCGTCGGTTGACTTTTCAGTTACTTTGACGGGTTTTCGCGGGTGCGTTACTTAGCGAAAGAAACGGCGGGGCTCGTGCGGGCCCCACCTCACAAATATCCTACCAAGGGGGTAGGATATTTCTGGATAGAATCCTATCCAGTTCAACTCAGTTCAAGCCGCCTTTAAGTGACTTCAAGTGGCTTCCAAGCAGCTTAAGTGAAATAAAATAAAGTTGTCGCACAAACTTTATTTTATTCTGACTTAAAGCCGCAAAATTTAAAAACCACGTCTGAGCAAACGCAACTCCGGAAGAGGCGTTTCTAAGCAAATACCGGCGCTGCGATTTCATCGGTGCCCTCAGAATTTGATTTCGGGCACCGGTTCAAAAGATAGAAAAACCCGCTCGTCCGTTCACTGAACGTACCCGAGCCAAACTTCGGAAATTGATTCCGGGCACACCGGGCCTCGGAATCAGGTGCCGTCTGAAGCTGCGCTCTTGTAAAATTCCAAAGAAAATTAAGAAAAAAATTTCCTTGAAATTTGCGGGTCTTTACATTACTCCCACCTCAGGGCTTTACGTCCCCGTAAAGATACATCAAAAACTAGGGGAACAAATGGGGGTACTGAGCACGCATCTGAGCCTCCCGCTCCCAAGTGCTCTCCTGGAGGTTCCCGTGCTGCCATCTGACGCGCACAAGAGGAATCGACCGCCCACGTAGGACCCGCTCCTGTCGATCCTCGATCTCCACTGGGACCTCCGCAAAAGTCGCCCCATCGTCCACGTCCAGCTCCCCAAAGTCGATGATGTGCGTCGGGTCGTGCACGTATCTCCTCAGCTGAGACACGTGGAAGACGTCGTGCACCCGATGCAACTGAGGTGGTAGAGCCAGGCGATAAGCCACCTCTCCTATCCTGCTGAGGACCTGGAAAGGCCCGATGAAGCGTGGAGACAACTTGCCGCCTCGGCCAAATCTCCGTAAACCACGTCGAGGTGAGACACGCAAAAAGACGTGGTCGCCATCCTCGAACTCCAGTGGCCTCCGCCTCTTGTCAGCATATGACTTCTGCCGGCTCTGAGCTGTCCTCATCCTCTCCTGGATGATCTGGACCTTCTTGTCGTGGCCTGGACCATCACAGGTCCCACAAGAGCTGCAAGATTTCTTCTTTGCCGAAAAGAGAAATCTGGTCTCATCCCCTGGATGAACCACATTCTTTGCCTAAAACAGTCAATCCTAACATGGATGATACTAATCCATACCAAGGATGACGTCGTAAGGCCTCGACGCTACTACTAAGAGATTCAACTGTTACTCTCGCCTCCAAGGGTTGAGTCACACTGTCGGCATCAGTGTGTGGTAACTGGGTCTCCTCCAGTAGATGTCTCACAAGTGAGGGTCAAGTCAACAGCCAAAACTGGAATCTCCTAGTAACATCACGAAAGAGGACAGGAACGAAAATATCACAAAGGTATGCATCTTTTATTATTGCAGCTCATATTACAAGACGCTACACAAAAGCAACAAGGAACCAGAAGTACAAAGGATGTATCCACTAGTTCTGCTCCTGTCCATCAGCTCCCAGGGCTCCATGATCGAAGGCCTCGACTGCCTGAAGCTGAGCTCTCCCCTGCGGTCGGGGTGGACCTCCTGGTGGTGGTGGTGGTAGAGCCTCAAAGCGTCGTCCACCACCTGCTGCTCGGCCAGCTCCTCTACCTCGTCCGTCTCCTCCCTGCAGACCGCCACGGTCGAACCTCTGCCTCTGCCTAGGTGGTTCCTCAACCGTTTGCTGCTCCCCCGCATGGCGGGTCGGGCAGTCACGAGCCATGTGACCAATTCCGCCACAGGAGTAGCACTGCCCACTCTCGGCACGCCTGGCTCTGACTCCACCCCGCTTCCCCGCACAACTGAGCCTGAGTCGTGCAGTCGGCCACTGGTAGGTCTGGTCTGCCTGGAACCCTGAGTCATCTGTCGGCTACCTGCCACCGAAGACTCCGCTACGTGCCGCCCTGCAGTGGGTCTCTGTGCTGGTGTAGACTCAGCAAGGAAGCTCTCGATCAGAAGGGCCCGCTCTAGTACTCATGTCTGAGTCGGTATGCTGAGGGAGATCAGCGATGCCCTGATCTCGTGTCTCAAACCCTGCTCGAACGTCCGGGCCCGGAAGAAGGGGTCCCGTACCATGTCTGTCGAGTACCGAGAAAGGTCGGTGAACCTCGCCGCGTACTGAGCGACCGTCATGCTGCCCTGCCGCAGCTGTAGAAGCTCCTGGATACGCACCACACGAAGGGTGGCTGGGACGAACTCAGAGCGGAAGAGGCTCTCAAAGTCCGTCCAAAGAAGAGATGCCTCATCGTGCACCTGGAGCATCAAGCTCCACCATCGTCCTGCCGCCGCCTGCAGGAGGCTCGCCGCGAGAATCACCATGAGATCCGCTGGTGTCCTCACTAGCCTAAAGATCCGTACCACCGCCTCTAGCCAGTCCTCGGCGGCCTGGGGGTCCGCCTCACCGCGAAACCTGGGCGGTCGCTGGCTCTGAAACTCATGCAGTGCCCCGAGGCGACGTGCATCGTCAGCGTCTGGTACTGGCAGCATCGGTGGCTCGGCGGGTAAAGCTGCCGCCGGTGCCAATGCTGGCAAAGGGCCCTGCACCGAGCCCTCGTCGCTCGGTGGGCTGCCGTCGCGCCCTACACTCGGAACCCTAGCTGGCTGTCGTCGCGGGGCCATCCTGAAAAGGAGAACAAGAGCACCACAGTCAGAACAGTACACCTGGTGAGCTGGCACAAGTAATCACAAGGAAACTTGAGACTTTCATAAAGCAGATCAGTATACCCGGTGAGCTGACACAAGTAATCACAAGGAAAACTTGAAACACACACGCAATCAATGTTTTCATGCATTAAGTCGGAAATCAGGAGTCAGGGTCCTGGTGTACGGATACGTCGGCCGCCGCACCAACACTGGGCTCCCTGAACTGATAACCACACTCAATACACTAAACACTATTGCTTCACATAGAAAGAAAGGACGATCAGAGTCTGCGGTAGAACCGACCACCTCTGATACCAATTTGTCACGACCCGTCCTCGGGGCCCGTGCCGTGACTACCCCAAGCCCGCCTTCCATAGGCCAGGGGCTGGCGACTAGCACCAAGGCGTAAAATCCCAGTAAACAGGGAAGGCATTGCCTTTATAAGTAACAACCACACAGAGTCAGCAAGCGGAAAGTAAAGTGCAGAAAAGTAAAGGGGGCCGGAAATACAAGCCCAACTGTAAAGTACAACTGAAAAGTAAAGTACAACAACTGAAGAAAAGACGGCGGCCTCGTGTCGTCCACTGGCAATCCCACCTGAAGGGTGGGTACAGATAGCCTCCAGGCTCCTCGGGTCCCACGTCCGCTCCGAGCACGTCCCGCCCAGTGGTCCACCTCCAGGTACCGTCCTGCTCCACGCCCCAACCGTGATCAGCGCTGTCCGTCGTCTGCAACCAACACAACAAGGTGCGGGCATAGCCCGTGCAGGGGTGAGTACAAGCTACTCAGTAAGGACCCCGAGACCCCCGAAGGTCTCCCGAAATCCACAAAGGATATAGCACAAAAGAAAGATGCAATCACGAAGTAACATCTGACTCGACTTAGGTATATGCCCATACATATACCTAAGTCCCCAATTCTAGCTCTGCTCACGAGCTCAAGAACAACTCAATCCACAAAGGAAAGCAAGACTCAAATCCACAAGGAGAGTAAACAGTAAATCCACATAGGATAGTTCAACACAGTCCACAAAGGAGAGTAACAGTAAATCCACATAGGATAGTTCAACACAAACCACAAAGGAGAGTAACATAAGATTCAGCTCAACCAGGATTTTCATTATCGAAACCGTAAGTGTTGAAGAGCCCCATCTCTGAAGTGTACAGTGGTCCTGTCACGACTCCGAGGTACTGCTCACTAACCTAAGACTGCTGAAGTACTCCTCCTGTCGAGTACCGCGGGTCTGCTGCCAACTACCGGGCGCTCCGTCCGCTGAGGGTCTGCTGCCAAATACCGGGCGCTCACCCAGATAGCCTACTGAGGTACTCCTCCTGTCGAGTACCGCGGGTCTGCCGCCAACTACCAGGCGCTCCGTCCGCCGTGGGTCTGCTGCCAACTACTGGGCGCTCCGTCCACTGGGCTAGTCGACTCACTCCAAGTCGAGTCGGTCAAGCAGTCGTCAGGTCTCAGTCATCTACACGGTCTCCGTACTCCGCACGCACGTCTCCACCGTCGCGGGTCTGTCGCTACAACCAAGCGCACACACTCCGTAGAGTATCGCGGGTCCGCCGCTACAACCAAGCCCTCCACCGCCAAGGGTCTGCTGCTGCATCCAAGCGCACCACCACTGTCAAGTACCACGGGTCCGCCGCTACACCCAAGCGCTCCACCGCTCAAGGTAAAAAGAAGATTCAGCTCACACAGGTTCGGTAGCACTCTTCCACGTAGGATCGCTGAGTGCAGTAGTCGACGCAGTCCACTGAGGATCTCTGCACAGTCGTCGCCGCAGTCCACGAAGGATCTCTGCTCTGCCGTCGTCGCAGTCCACGGAGGATCTCTGCTCTGTCGTCGTCGCAGTCCACGGAGGATCTCTGCTCTGTCGTCGAAGCCACAGCCAGCACTAGGGTTCCCGCACTTAGCGAGCTCGTTTAGGAGGGTCCGCTCCACGAGCCGAGAGGCTGATACATCAACTGACACTTAGTCCGAAGTTGATGTATCCAAAAGTTCCGTATCGACAACAGGATCTCAACGCAACAGACGGCGCGTCAATCGGACGCCCGGTCTGAGAGTTATTGGCATTTCCGTCCCAGGGGCCCGGTTGGTTTTTAGGGCAAAACCAACCCGACCGTACCCCGCCTGTATCCGATCCTCGGGCGGAGTATGCCAAAAGTTCTGTCTCACTTAGAGGAAACTACCACAGCTGACGGTACGTCGATCGGACGTCCGTAGCTCAAGTTATGAGCGTTTCCGCTCCGAGGGCCCGGTTGGTTTCGTGTACGAACCAACCCGGCCGAACCCAAAGTCTCCCGAAACCTTGAGTATAATATACCGAAACGACCGTCTCGATCCAAGGATCGCGTAGCCGCTGACGGTTCGTCAATCGGAGGTCCCAGGCCCAAGATATGGGCGAAAGACCGAAGAGGGCCCGAAACGGGGGTTCTGGGCCCGGGGCGACCCGGCCCGAACCCCCCCCTTGGGTCGGCCGAACCGGGTCGGCCCGAACCGGGTCCGGCCCGGCCGACCGGACCGGCCGGCTCGGCTTCGGCCGAGCGGCCGAGGGAGCCGCCGCGGGTCAAACCCGCGGCTTTGGAGAAACGCGGCCCGCGCGGAGTTGCTCCGGTGGCCCGTTTTGCCTCCCGTCTGCGCCGATGCTCCTCCCGGGGGCCGATCTTCACTGCGGGATCAACGGATCGCCCCTGCCGCGCGGTTCATCGTCGTCCGCCATATCCGCACAACAAAAGAGATCGGCGGAGGGTTGACGGGTCTTGTTCGTTAGACCCGCACCCTCCGCGTTAGTCATAACCAACGGGAGGAAAGGCTACAACAATTTTTAATCAAAGATAAAAATTGTTCACTCCTTTTCTTTTAAACGGCATTTCAATTTTTAATTAATTGAAATTATTCATGCCGGTTCTTTATTTAAAAGAAATGAGGACATGGGAATGAATCATCAAGGAAATAAACACCTACCTTGTCGTCGTCGTCGGACGAGAGGTCGTCGCGGAATCGCTCGTCGCGGAAGAAGGGGGGATCGTTGCGTCGTCGCGGTATCCGGCGTCGCGTCGCCAAACTCCGGATCAAGAACAAACGGATTTAATTAATTAAATCCGTTGCCATGAAATTAAAAAGGGAGAAATAAAAGGTTCGATTCTCACCTTTGTTGCCGAACGAGGGTCGGCCGCGGAAGAAGAGGCGTCGCCGAAGAATGTCGCGGGTAGGGCTCGTCGACGTTGCAGATCTCGGTGTGCGTCGTCGAATTCCGGTCGCCGGCGTTCTTCGCGTTCTTCGCGTTCTTCGCGTTCTTCGCGGGGAGATGAAGAAACAAGATTCTCTCAAATCCTTTCAATGGATTTTTAGGTTGGTCTTATTTTATAAACATGCCAACACACGAAACCGGTTAAGAAACGATCCATCAATTCGAAAGAAACGACCCATTTAATTCACGAAAGAAACAGCCCATTTAATTCACGAAATAAACCGCCCAATTAAATGGTCTGTTAAGAATTAAAGAAAACGCGTCGGTTGACTTTTCAGTTACTTTGACGGGTTTTCGCGGGTGCGTTACTTAGCGAAAGAAACGGCGGGGCTCGTGCGGGCCCCACCTCACAAATATCCTACCAAGGGGGTAGGATATTTCTGGATAGCATCCTATCCAGTTCAACTCAGTTCAAGCCGCCTTTAAGTGACTTCAAGTGGCTTCCAAGCAGCTTAAGTGAAATAAAATAAAGTTGTCGCACAAACTTTATTTTATTCTGACTTAAAGCCGCAAAATTTAAAAACCACGTCTGAGCAAACGCAACTCCGGAAGAGGCGTTTCTAAGCAAATACCGGCGCTGCGATTTCATCGGTGCCCTCAGAATTTGATTTCGGGCACCGGTTCAAAAGATAGAAAAACCCGCTCGTCCGTTCACTGAACGTACCCGAGCCAAACTTCGGAAATTGATTCCGGGCACACCGGGCCTCCGAATCAGGTGCCGTCTGAAGCTGCGCTCTTGTAAAATTCCAAAGAAAATTAAGAAAAAAATTTCCTTGAAATTTGCGGGTCTTTACATATCTAAGTGAGATGGATCTTTTGGCTTACTCCGCTCGAGGTTTGGATGTCGTCGAAGTACGGTCAGGTTGATTCGCTCACGAAATCAACCGGGCCCCTGGAACGAAAAAGCCAATAACTCACAGACCGGGCATCCGATTGACGCGTTGTCTGTTTCGTTGAATTCCTCTTGATGAGACGGAAGTTTTGGCATACTTTGCCCGAGTTTTGGATGCAGTTGGATAGTGGTCGGGTTGGATTTCACCCGAAATCCAACTGGGCCATTGGAACGGAAAAGCTGATATCCTTCAGACCGGACGTCCGTTTGACGAAACGTTAGCAGCGTTGGTGATCACGTTGAGAAACGGTCTCTATAAGTATACCCTATGAGTGTTCGGGGTATAGTTGAGATACGGCCGGGTTGGTTTGCTCACGAAACCAACCGGGCCCCTGGGACGAAAAGGCTAATAACTCACAGATTGTGCGTCTGATTGACACACTGTCTGTTGCGTTGAGACCCCTATGACGAGGCAGTTCTTTGAGATACTTCTTCGTGGTACTTTGAGATACTTGGAGTATCGACCTATAGCTCGTGGAGCGGACCCTCCCAAAGACGAGCGTGCGGAGTATGGAGACCGTGAAGTTGACTGAGACCTGACGACTGCTTGACTGACTCGACTTGGAGTGAGTCGACTAGCCCAGTGGACGGAGCACTACTTTGTTTGGGTGCAGAACCATGGCAGACGGAGCACTACCTGTGTGACAGTGCAGACCCACGGTACTCATCCGGAGAGAACCTCTGCAGGCTACTAGGGGGTGTGCACTACTGTGTTTGGGTGGCATACCCCGGCGGGAAGCACAACTGTGTTGGGGTGGATGACCCGCAGTACTCGATAGGAGGAGTACCTAAGTAGTCTTAGGTTAGTGATCAGTACCTCGGAGTCGTGACAGGACCACTGTACACTCTAGAGACAGGGCTCTTCAGCAGTTATGGTTTTGATAATGAAAATCCTAGTTTGAGCTGAGACTTTTGACCTTTGTGTTTACCTCATGATTGAGATGGGTCACTTGATAACTTAGGTATATGTATGGGCATATACCTGGGTAGTGGTTATCCGTTGATTTCATAATCTTGGTGTTTTCCTCATGATTGATATGGGTTACTTGATAACTTAGGTATATGAATGAGCGTATAAATAAGTAGAGGTTATCTATGGAGATCTTATTTGTGGTTAACCTTTTTGGTTTTAGTGAGACCTTGAGGGTCTCGGGGTCCCTACTGAGTATCGTTATACTCACCCCTGCACGGGTTATGCAAGCACCTCGTTGTGTTGCTTGTAGACGACGGGCAGTGCTGACGGAGGCCGAGTGTTCGAGGACTGGACGGTACCCGGAGGTGGACTACACGACGAGTCAGTACCCGGAGATGGACTACACGACGAGTCAGTATCTGGAGGTGGACTTCATGGAGACACGACACTCAGAAGAGGTTGACGGGCGAGAGCGTTGTGGAAGCTATTTTTACCTACCCTTCAGGTAGTATCCGTGGTGGACGATCGAGGAGATGCGCCATCTGTACCTACCCTTCAGGTAGGATCCGAGGAGGACGACCCAGGAGCCGATTCTGTTCTTCCAGCTATTTTCTTTTCCTATTGTACTTTGTTCAGTTGTAGTTGTACTTTCATTTTGGTTTGTATTCTGGCCCATTTACATTTCAGCACTTCTCTTTGTACTTAGTGTTTTACTTCTGCTTGTACTCTGTGGTGTTTTGTTTAATTTTATAAAGGAAATTCCTTCCCAGTTATTGGGATTTACGCCTTTGATGCTAGTTGCCAGCCCCTGGCCTATGGAAGGCGGGCTTGGAGTAGTTACGGCATGTGCCCCGAGGACGGGTCATGAAAAATTAGTATTAGAGGAGTTGGTTCTACTGCAGAACTTATAAATCTGATATTTTCTTTCTGTGAAGAAATAGTGTTAAGGGTACTGAGTGTGGTCTTCAGTTCAGGGATTCCAGTGTTGATGCGGGTGGCCGAAGTATCCATACACCAGGACCCTGACAACTGATTTCCGACTTTGTGCACAAAAACACTGATTACGTGTGTGTTTTCCACAGTTTCCCCTTAAAACGGCTCAAACCAGGTCATCTCACCAGGTATAATCGTTTGACCGTGTCACGTTGTTTCTTTTAGGATGCCTTTTCACGGACGACCTACTAGAGCCCAGAGGGATGTGCATACTGACAGCCTGTCAAGCGATGAGGCATCGGTACAGGGCCCTCTTGCAGTTGAGGCACTAGCGGAGGCACCAGCGGTACTACCATACGTTGGGCAATCGATGCCACCAGCCCAAGCAGTAGGTGATGCACGCCACTTGAGTGCACTGCACGAGTTCCAACGTCAGAGGCCACCCAGGTTCTGGGGAGTGATGGACCCACAGGTGGATGAGGATTGGCTGGAGGCTGTGGTTAGAGTCTTCAGGCTAGTGGGGACGCCAGCAGACTTCATGGTGATTTTTGCTGCCAGCCTTCTTCAGGCAGTAGCAGGCATGTGGTGGAGCAACTTGTTCCAGTTTTGTGACGGAATGTCCTTCCCATGGGATGACTTCATTACCTTCTTCAGGGTGGAGTTTGTGCCAGTAGCTCTACACCCCGAGTGTGTACAGGAGCTTCTGCCTTTGCCACAGGGTTTTCGATCAGTATCTGAGTCATCTGTGGGTAGTAGATAGACGATGCAGAGGTCCAGGAGGACTAGACCAGCAGTTGGGCGATCTCGGGTTTTAGGATTGGTGGTGTGGGGAACCCGGGGTGGGTTAGAGCCCGGCGTTCTAGAAACGGACAGTGTTACTCTTACGGCAGAAAGGGTCACCTGGCACGCGACTGTACGACCCCCCGCATAGTTGATCCGTGGGTGTTGGAGGAGCCACCGAGACAGAAGCAGCAGATGGTGCTTGAGAAACAGCCAAGCAGTGGACAAGGCAGTAGAGCTCTGGGAGAAGGTGGATATGAGAGGAACTAGTGGATACATCCCTTGTACTTCTAGTTCCATGTTGCTGTTGTATTCGTCTCTTTGTACTATGAGCTGCAATAATAAAAAGACACTTATCATTGAGATGTTTTCTTTCATGTCCCTTTGTTCAGTTGATACTGAGAGATTCTGGTTAAAACGGTTGACTTGACCCTCACTTTCGAGATATCTACTAGAGGAGACCCAGTGACCTCAAACTGATGCCGACAGTGTGACTCGACCCTTGGAGGTGAGAGTGACGGTTGGATCTCTTGGTAGTTACGTCGAGGCCTTACGACGTCATCGATGGCATGAATACATCATTCATGTCAGGATTGACTGTATAAGGCAATAAAAATGGTTCATACAGGGGATGAGACTGAGTTTCTCTTTTCGGTAAGGAGAAATTTTAGCAACTCTTTCAGATCGTAGGCAAAGAAGGTGCAGATCATCCAAGAGAGGATGAAGACTGCACAGAGTAGTAAGAAACAGGAACTGATGCCAGTCTTAGAGACTCGAGTGTGTTAAATGTTTCAAGAAGAGGATGATTTAAGGAGAAATGAGTCTGTGAAGCAGCAGTCGTAGAGGCAGATCTAGGAGAGCAATATGAGGTGGTGTACATTTTAACATGCTACAACTACCCGCCTTAGTTATCCCCACCAGGCTCAGGGAGCTGGAGGGCGGAGGAAGAGTGCGGCTGCATGCGGTCAAGGAGTGTGACCCAATGGCTCTAAAAATGATTCAAAGGATAGTCTCTGTCCACTACTAGCTGTTGTAGTAACGGACGTCGATATGAATCATTCCTTTCATTCACAAATCTTGTTCCAGACCAAGAGTTTCTGGTAAGCCATGGACTTGACCCTCACATCTGTAGATATCTTGGGAGGAGACTCGATAATCACACATATGCCGATGGTGTGGTCAGACCCTTGAGGCAAGAGTTTCGGTTGGAATCTCTTGGTGGCAGCGTCGAGGCCTTAAGACGTTAGTTTGAGTATAGAATGGGAAATAACTGTTCATACTCAAATTGATGGTTTAGGCAAATGTTGGGATGAGTTTTCCTTGGTCGGAAAAAAGGAAACCCCAGGAAGCATAGGATAACTCATGCACAGGAGGGTGCGACCGATAACTCTTGAGTCGGTCAACCTTACCCTCATGGCAGCAGTCGTTTTGAGTTCAAGTTCTAACAGGAATTGGAGACCTCTAGTGTTTGAGTATGACGATCACGTCCATATACGGGTCTCACCTCGACGAGGTTTATGGAGATGTGGCCAAGGCGGCAATTTATCTCCAAGGTTCAACGGACCTTATTAGGTCCTCAGCTGGGTAGGCGTAGTGGCTAACCGCTTGACCCATCCACCTCAGTTGCACTAGGTGCACGACGACTTCCACGTATCTCAACTGAGGAGATACGTGGTCTTCTCTTCGCATATCATCGAACATGGGGAGATGGATGATGGTGATATAGTGTCTTTCACGGAGGTTCCAGTGGGCATCGAGGATCGACAGGAGCAGATCCTACGAGGACGATCGATTCCTCGGGTGCGATTTCTTTGGCAGTACGGGAATCTCCAGGTAAGCACATGGGAGCGGACAACTCAGATGCGTGCTCAATACCGCTTTTGTGACCCTAGTTTGTGTTGAAGCTTTACGGGGATGTAAAGCCCTGAGGTGGGAGTAATGTAAAGAGCCGGAAATTTCAAGGAAATCCTTTTCTTAATTTTCTTTATAATTTTACAAGAACGTAGTTTTTGAAGGCACCTGATTCAGAGGCCCGGTGTGCCCGGAATTAATTTCTGAAGTTTAGTTTAGGTATGTTCAGTGAACGAACGAGCGGGTTTTTCTAACTCTTGAACCGGTGCTCAGAATCAAATTCCGAGGGCACAGATGGAATCGCATCACCAGAATTTTCTTAGGAGCACCTTTTCCGAAGGTGCGTTTACTCGGGAGGAGTTGTTAAAAATGTGAGGAATAAAAATAATTGTTTTACAATTTTATTTAATTTGTTTACTAAGAGGTATAAGTGTTAAGTGAAATAAAGTTGTGTCACAACATTATTTCTCTCTCCTAAGTGGTTTAACTTCTATGTGAGGGAGTTGGGGTGGAACCCACTAAATCCTAACTTCTCTTGTTATGATTTTTGTGAGGTGGGGCCCACACGAGCCCCACCCCTTCAAATTCTTAAAACTCCCTCTTAAGTATGTAACCCTTAAAAACTCACCATTGATTAGGGTGACTTTCCCTCTCCCCACATTAATTCAATGCCAACACATTAACTTAATTATGTGAGTTATGTGTTTTGAATTTTGACTTTTTGAAAATGTTTGCATAAGTAAATAAAATAAGGCAAAGAATTATTTTATTTCAGTTTGGTTTTTTCTATGGAGAATTGTGAGAGGGAGAGTTCTATAATTTGAAGAACTTCATCTTCCACATTGAAGAAAGTGAAGAATGGTTCTTCTCCGATGAAGAACATCGACCCTTCGACTTAGAAGACTCAGCGACCGGGATTCTTCCGTCTTCATCTTCCTCCACGACAAGGGAGAAGTCGCCGACCGCGGTGAACATCAACAATGACAACGTACCTTCCCACTTTATCATAGGAACAATTGAGGAGATGTCGTTTCCTCCTCGGACGCACCCCGACGTCCACAGAATCTACGTCCGACCCCACAATGTCGTTCTCCGCAACACCCAATTTGCGACCTCAAATATCCAATTAGGGGTTATTTAATTATTTTGTTCATGTTTACCACCTTGTTGTTCTTCGTGAAAATACGAAAAAATTCTATTGATTAACGAGAGGGGGCCGGACCGCACAAACAAGGCCGACCCTCCTCCTGTATCCATGTTTGATTCTTTGTGGCTTGAAATGAGAATGGCGCGGTGCCGTCGCACCGGGTGTGATCGTGCGACAAGGAATGTGCGGCGCCATCGCGCCGCGCCGTGGAAACGAACAAGGACCCGACACCGTCGCGCCATGTCAGAGAAACCCAAAGACATCGCAACCGGAGCAGGGCCACGGTGGAAGAACACGACGCCGTCACACCACACCGAATGACCAAGGCCGCGGCCGGTTCCGGGCCATGGCGAAGCAGGGTGACCGGCGGCTAGAGACGGGCCGCCGGCAACGGAGCAGCGAGGGGACCAGCCGAGGCCAGTCTCGTGGTGGCAGAAACTGGCCGGCCGGGGCAGGCTGGCTAGACAAGAGGATGCCCAAGGTTCAAACCCTCGGCCGGCCAGCACAACAACCCCCTTAATGGGGGGCTGTGATTACAAACCAGTGGGGGCAGGCGCCCCCCACTCCAAACGGCTCGGCCATTTGGCCGAGCACCTGGCCAGCACGCTGGGCTCACTGCGCCCAGGCCGGGACGGGCCGCGCCCAAGCGGGCCAGACCTGGACCCTGTTCGGTTCGACCCGATTCGGGCCGACCCTGGGGGTATCGGGCCGGGTAGGACTGGGCCCGAACCCCTTAATACCGAATATTTTCCATCTTTCACCCATATCTTGAGCTGTATACCTCCGATCGACACACCATCAGTGGCAATGCAATCCTTGGATCGAGACAATCATTTCGTTATTTCGCACTCAAGGTTTCGGAATACTTTCAGTTCCGTCGGGTTGGTTCGGATACGATACCAACCGGGCCCTCAGAGTGGAAACACTTATATCTTAAGTTCTGGACGTCCGATTGATGTGCCGTCGACCTTGATGGATTTCTCTAATTGAGATGGATCATCTTGCTTACTCCGCTAGTGTTTTGGATGTCGTCGATGTACAGTTAGGTTGATTCACTAATGAAACCAACCGGGCCCCTGGAACGAAAAAGCCAATAACTCATAGATCGGAAGTCCGATTGACGCGCTGTCTGTTTTGTTGAATTCATCTTGATGAGACGGAACTTTTGAAATACTTTTCCTGAGTTTTGGATGCAGTTGGATAGTTGCCGGGTTGGATTGTACCCGAAATCCATCCGGGCCCTTGGAACGGAAAAGCGGATATCTTTCAGACAGGACGTCCGTTTGACGAAACGTCAGCGGCGTTGGTGATCACGTTGAAAAACGGTCCCTATAAGTATACCCTATGAGAGTTCGGGGTATAGTTGAGATACGTCTGGGTTGGTTCGCTCACGAAACCAACTGGGCCCCTAGGACGAAAAGGCTAATAACTCACAGACTGGGCGTCCGATTGACACGCCGTCTGTTGCATTGAGACCCCTATGACGAGTCGGTCCTTTGAGATACTTCTTTGTGGGACTTTGAGAATCATAGAGTATCGACCTGTAGCTCGTGGATCGGACCCTCCCAGAGACGAGCGTGCGGAGTACGGAGACCGTGAAGCCGACTGAGACCTGAGGACTGCTTGACCGACTTGACTTGGAGTGAGTCGACTAGCCCAGTGGACGGAGCACTACTTTGTTTGGGTGTACACCCATGGTGGATGGAGCACTACCTATGTGATAATGTAGACCCACGGTACTCGTTCGGAGAGTAACTCTTCAGGCTACTCGGGGGGTGTGCACTACTGTGTTTGGGTGGAATACCCCGGCGGGAAGCACTACTGTGTTTGGGTGGCTGACCCGCAGTACTCGACAGAAAGAGTACCTCAGCAGTCTTAGGTTAGTGAGCAGTACCTCGGAGTCGTGACAGGACCACTGTACACTCCAGAGACGGGGCTCTTCAGCAGTTACGATTTCAATAATGAAAATCCTGGTTTGAGCTGCAACTTTTGACCTTTGTTTTTACCTCATGATTGAGATGGGTCACTTGATAACTTAGGTATATGTATGGGCATATACCTGGGTAGTGGTTATTCGTTCATTTCATGATCTTGGTGGTTTCCACATGATTGAGATGGGTTACTTGATAACTTAGGTATATGCAAGAGCATATAACTAAGTGGAGGTTATCTGTTGAGATCTTATTTGTGGTTAACCTTGTTGGTTTTAGTGAGACCTTGAGGGTCTCGGGGTCCCTACTGAGTATCGTTATACTCACCCCAGCACGGGCTATGCCCACACCTCGTTGTGTTGGTTGCAGATGACTGGCAGTGTGACGGAGGCTGAGTGTTTGAGGACTGGACGGTACCCGGAGGTGGACTACGCGACGAGTCAGTACCCGGGGGTGGACTACACGACGAGTCAGTATCTGGAGGTGGACTTCATGGCGAGACGGCATTTGGAGGAGGTTGACAGGAGAGAGCGTTGTGGAAGCTATCTGTACCTAACCTTCAGATAGGATCCGTGGTGGACAATCTAGGAGCTGCGCCCTCTGTACCTACCCTTCAGGTAGGATCCGAGGAGGACGACCCAATAGCCGCTTCTGTTCTTCCAGCTATTTCCTTTTCCTATTGTACTTTGTTCAGTTGTAGTTGTACTTTCATTTGGGTTTGTATTCTGACCCATTTACCTTTCATCACTTCTCTTTGTACTTAGTGTTTTACTTCCGCTTGTACACTGTGGTGTTTTGTTTACTTTTATAAAGGCAATGCCATCCCAGTTATCGGGATTTAAGCCTTTGGTGCTAGTCACCAGCCCCTGGCCTATGGAAGGCATGCATGGGGTAGTCACGACACGGGCCCCGAGGACAGGTCGTGACAAATTGGTATTAGAGGAGTCGGATCTACCCCAGAACTTATAACTCTGATATTTTCTTTCTATGAAGCAATAGTGTTAAGGGTACTGAGTGTGGTCTTCAGTTCAGGGAGTCCAGTGTTGGTGCGGGCGGCCGACGTATCTATACACCAGGACCCTGACAACTGATTTCCGACTTTGTGCACAAAAACACTGATTGCGTGTGTGTTTTCACAGGTTTTCCCTTAAAACGGCTCAAACCAGGTCATCTCACCAGGTATAATCGTTTGACCGTGTCACATTGTTTCTTTTAGGATGCCTTTTCACGGACGACCAGCTAGAGCCCAGAGGGATGTGCGTACTGACAACCTGTCAAGCGACGAGGCTTCGGTACAGGCCCTCTTACAGTTGAGGCACCAGCGGAGGCACCAGTGGTACTACCATATGTTGGGAAACAGATGCCACTAGCCCCAGCAGTAGGTGATGCACGCCACTTGAGTGCACTGCACGAGTTCCAACGTCAGAGGCCACCCAGGTTCCGGGGAGAGACGGACCTGCAGGCGACTGAGGATTGGATGGAGGCTGTGGTGAGAGTCTTCAGGCTAGTGGGGATGCCAGCAGACTTCATGGTGATCTTTGCTGCCAGCCTTCTTCAGGCAGCAACAGGCAGGTGGTGGAGCAACTTTTTCCAGTTTTGCGACGGAATGACCTTCCCATGGGATGACTTCAAGACCTTCTTCAGGGTGGAGTTTGTGCTAGTAGCTCTACACCCCGAGCGTGTACAGGAGCTTCTGACTTTTCCGTAGGGTTTTTGATCAGTAGCCGAGTCATCTGTGGGTAGTAGACAGACGATGCAGAGGTCTAGGAGGACCAGACCAGCAGTTGGGAAATCTTGAGTTTAGGATCGGTGGTGCGGGGCACTCGGGGTGGGGTCATAACCCGACGTGCCAGAAATGGATAGTGTTACTCTTGCGGCAGGAAGGGTCACCTGGAATGTGACTGTACAACCCCCCCCCCCCCCCCCCCGCGCACAGTTGATCCACGCGTGTTGGAGGAGCCACCGAGACAGAAGCAGCGGCTGGTGATTGAGAAAAAACCAAGCAGTGGGCAAGGTAGTAGAGTTCCGGGAGCAGGTGGACAGGAGAGGAGGTTGTGCCATTGGCATGGGGTCGCTCACCGAAAAGAAGGTCAGTCAGGGCATCCCTCGCTAGAAGGAATGTTGACCAGGGAGAGGGGTTTGGTGTGTCGCACATAGAGTGGGAGGTATGAGGGGAAAGGGGACATGTTGGGGAAGAAGGGAATGTGGGGAGGAAGGAAAACAGTAAAAAATAAACAGATAAACAAGTAATAAACTATTATGATTATTAATAATTTTAGTCAAAATAATATTAAAAATAATAACAATACTAATAATAATAAAAATAACTTAATAAAAACTATATTCAAAACACTAGTAATAATAAGATCAATTATATTAATAATAACATTAATAATAATAATAATAATAATAATAATAATAATATACTCAAATAATATTAATAATATAATAATTAAAATAATAATTAAAATAATTATTTCATTTTCCTTTTTTTATTCTATTTTCATTTTAACATCATTTTATTGTTCATTTAATTTTTTATTTATTTCAAATAACGGGGACGATGCCTGGTGAACCAAAAATTCCAAATGGTCTCTAATCTATGTACTGATCGCGCGTCAGATGATGTCTGGCCCAAAAAACTCATTTATCTGTAAGAAAACAAACGTATAACTAGGACTCGACCTACACCTTGGAAAAAAATATTCAATGCCCAGAAGTATAATTAAATAAAATTACTTCTAAATTTATCATGTGATAATTCTCCCCACCACAATTATTTTAATCCCCAGAAAGTCACAATAGGGCATGAAATCAATGAAAAAACTAATACCCCTTCTGAATCAAAGGGAATTCCCAATGAAGCACAAAGAAAAAAATTCTATAACACTTACAACAAAGGAAGAGACATAACAGAAAAACTCATACGACTGAAAAAAGAATCCCCAGCAAGTGTCTGCAGCTCCCAAATGTGAAGCCACCTGCAGTTGATAATCAAAATATAGTAACTCTCTTAATAAACCGTTCAATATACTGAGAAAAAATGCCTTAAAAATACCCAAGATGATCATGAAGTCCACATGAAATAAACAAAAACCCTAATTACTATCATATGTTTGTCTTTATGGACTCCCTTCCAAAATGAACAACCTAAAAGTAGAGGTGGAAATAGGAAAATTACATGGGAAGGCCCAAATGGACACCCAACATGATAATTTGGCTAACACGGAATTAATTTGGAAGAATTTCACTGAGAATCATGATGGGACTCCCAAACATAAAAACTGGGTAGATTATTCGAACTCGAGTACTTCTCTGAAAACACCATAACCCCCCCCCCCATGAGGGTAGGAAGGGGAGGGGACCATCTAATGGACCAAAAATACCACTACTGAAACATCCTAATAGATCATTTCCCTCTAATGAAAAAAATCCAACTATTATTGATTTATAAGCTTTGGCCACACAATGGCCATTAAAAGAATACCCACATTTGGTGGAAAACAACCACCAGGATTCTGAGGAATCAAAATTACTATACCTTATTATAACCAATGAGAATTTCTTAAACCAAAATGGGACATAACGTGGAAATTAGTTCACCAAACCAGTTCTGCAAAACGATGTACAATTGAAACAAAAAAAACTATACTAGAGGATTAGACTATATCCTTTTTTAGATACGAGAGACGTGAATTGGTCTTATACCCCTTACACTCATGGGGGATATTTTCTACATGGTAGATTTACTCTAGGAACTATAGCTAGATATTTGTTGATTGAAGTATCTCATACCTCATAGTCATGCATTAAAACCACAAAACTAATCTCCTACAACTTTTTCAACAACCACACATACCATGATCTAGACAACACCAAAAGACACAACACTTTCCAAAATCCACTTTCTCCCACATGACACCTTTAGTAAAATAGGGTAATAAAAAATTAATACACACCACCCCCATCAGTCTAAATAAGAAATAATAGAAGAATGCACACACAGCAGCCACCATCACTCAGAATAATGAAATTCAGAGTTTTCCAATGGAAAACACCCATCATGTTAAAATGGATATTCTCAAAATATTTCATAGCCTTCACCATTGATGTTGTACCATAATGTGTCACCAAACATGGAACTTAAAACTAAAAGAGAAATTATAATGAGATAGACTTTGAACCGAGTTCCAAACATCAAACAATTATTGAAAGAAGCCATAATAGCATCGTATTACTAGATTCACCACACGACCAGCTTAACAAAATATATTATTTAGATGAAACCAAAAAAGACTCCAAATTACCTTTTAAAATATTTTCCCACACAAATAACTCCAGACTACTTCCACTTTTTCCCACTGAAATTTCTTTCAGCAGTTACAGATAGGACCAACATATATATAGATGTTAAAGTCTACAGTAAAAAACCCAAGAAACCCAAGAGACCATAGATTCATCTAACTATCTCATCTGCTCTCCCACTAAAATATTATTCAAATTACCATAAAAGGATAGGTAGATTTGAATCTAAAAGATAATAATGAAATCTATATTTTAATCAACTAGAGGATATACCTAATAAAATTCACCCATTTCATCACTACATTCATTCATTAACTCTTAATGGGGGCGTACACTAGCTAGTGTGGAAAAGGCCCAAGTACCCAATCAAATAGGAATGTTGGCTAAAATATGACAAAAACTGAAACCAAACACATGAGGGGAGAACCCACAAAGGCTTCCCAAAACACTTCTTAAAAAATATGGATATCCAATATCAAAAAATAACTTACTAAGGAAACAGAAAATAGAAAAATTACTCAAATATGAGGGGCTTTAATTATAATTTTATTAACCAATGGAGTCACAAGATGATTTGATTCAAAACTAGTTTCTATAAGTAACTCAGACATATGGTTAGAAAAAATATGCAGATCACAACAACATCAAAGAGAATATTCTTGAAAAATGTATCCCACTCCATTAGGACTTATAATCCCTACAAGATCATGAAGACCAATGCACCAACTCTCTTTTTATTTTCCAAAAATCAACTTATTGTAATGACCAAAAGACTCACTTGAAACAGACTTTCCCTTGTCACTCATTCCCAATTTGAGGTGTTATGGCTGTACACCATACTTGTCACCATAAAATCCAGTTCTGATAATCCAAATTCTTGTCGACCTGGATTCTTTCCCATCAATCAAGACACAAAAGAACATAAACACCTCTAATTCCATTTTTTCATGAACCAATATAGGTTTCCATCTGACCTAGCACTTAACCTAGTCTGTAGTAATTCCCATGGGGAATTCCTAATCCCTACAGGCTATGAAAAGTTCCTCTGTATTATAACAATATTTGGGAATGATTTACCTGATAAACGGAAGAAAATAATTAAATGAAATAAATTTAATCTAAGAAAAATAGGTATATACAACCTGTAGAAAATAAAACAAATATGTTGGAAAAAACATACCTCTATGTGACCTCATCGGTCATCACACAACACAGAAACATGCTCACTGTAAGAGAGATCAATAACTTAACACTGAAACTAAAAATATAATATAGTAGTGAGTATCGAGTTGTTCATTGGGAATTCTAGAGTACAAAAAATGCACTATGCCCTTGCCTCTTAAAATAAATCAAATCACGAAAATTTGAAAATAAGGCATAATAAAGTAATAATTTTCATTATTCTCAAATTCATGTCACATGTTTACATTTTTTACCAAAATAATTTCTGTGAAGCTATATTTTTAAAATTATAAGAATGAATTAACATTATAGAATGAGAGGCAAACTATTTAAATTAAAAAAGATGATTTTAAAAAAAGGGAATTAATATTGAAGTAACGAAAATAGAAATATTTTCACAAACCACATATCATAAGAGAGAGCCATGGTCAATCCATATAGGTAGCTAGCACAAATAGGGCACTATAACCTCGTACCTTGGTGTAAATGTGTTATAGAAACCATGACATACTGTGTTCTCATGCACAATAGACTAGTAGAGAACACACACATAACCTTGTGTCCTCCAATAATCATAATTTTTTGTTAGTGCTATAACCCTCAATCTAAGTAGTTGAAACAAGGATGAACCACTTCTGAATCATCTAGCATACTAGTCCCAGTCTTCTCACCTAAGTACCTAGGGTTACCAATGTGCTCTATTTCAAATGGTGGTGATGTTTTATCAAGCGAACATAAATTACCACAACACTTTATCTAGAAACCTTTTAACCTATCACCACTATTCTCCCTCCTCAAGTGGATTCTACCTCTTTCAAGTAACACAATTCCCAATCCTCGACACTAGGAACATATCTCAAATCACATTTTTAAACTTTGATCACATTTCTCAGACTAGGGGGAATGCCTAAAGAGGGGTTTTCCACATTTGTGAACATTTCTCAATGTTCCAAAAGGAACTCGTTACTTTATAATAAACATTATAATTTTAGAAAATGCTATTTACCAAAAACTACATGTTCTATAAATAATTTAAAATCATACTTTCACAACCAAGGCACCCCACTTTTAAAACAAAGATAGAAATAATTTTTAAATCTATGCAACCATTTATGAATACACATTACACACGAACGCCTTTAAGGAAAAAACAATTAATGATTTAACATAAATGATCAATTTATCATTAGAAATACCCAAAAATTTCCAAGAATGTAAAAAAACATGTTTCAATGTCAACAAATTAGATTAGATCTTAGATAAAATATGAAAAATAAATAAATAATTATTTATAAAAATTGGAACCAGACCACATAGTATGAAAATACTATATAAATATCAAACATAGTTTTATAAAAATTTATCAACCATATATTTAAAATTAAAGGGCTAGTCATTGGGATCCTGCCTTAGGGTGGATCCAAATTAAACATTCCACTCTTGTCACTTTCTAACTAGAAGCTGCTACTAGAACCAACATACCTGCATATATATATATATACCCTTGACCTGATGCATGTATTCCCAATTACAAGAGGGAACATGTACCCATAAGATATATATGTATATAGATATATATATATATATATATATATATATATAATCATACCATTGCATATGTGTAAAATTTATTTTAATGTTGACCGAACTCACTGGAGAGGTAGTGGAAACCCGAAACCTCATCAACTGGACCCAACACACACTGGAGTGATTTACCAACAACATAAAACACCATAAAAAAGAACCATTAATAACCCAAAAATATTTTCAAAACATGTCTTCCTACTTTTAAAACAATTTATAATTTTATAAAAAGTTCACAACAAATCCAAAAACAACAATAAAACCACCATTTTTCTATAAAACTAACCATCCTTCATTTTACTCACTCAAATTTCACTTTTCAAATTAGTTATCATCACAAGAAAGATTCAAAAAATTTCCTTTCTAAAGCACATGAAAAATTACATGATTACTCACCCTATTACTCATGCCAAGCCCCTTTTAGAAATTTAAAGATAAACTAAAACCAATTCCAAAAAATACATTTTATTGTTTAAACAATTTACAATATACATTTACAAATGTAAGATAATAAAACATGCCAAATCTTGAATTTACCTTTTAAAACCTACAATGAAACCCATTTGATGCATTGTATCCCTTGAAAATGTGATTCATTCCCTTTAAACAACCCATATGACCCTTTTTATGAAACATTACTCGACCACACACTAAAAACATGGCATGATCTTTCATTAGAAATTCATTTCTAACAAAAAAGAATGCCAAACATTTCAAAAACAGAATTCACACAACTCCAAAAAATAATATAACACATTCAAATAAATTTAACAAGAAAGTTAAATCATCAATAAATGATAAGGCATGAAACCACCTACTGAGAGTGCATAACTTTCAAAAAAAATAGTGTGATGTCCATCTACACAACAATCACACATTATGAAATCCATAATGGTCCATAACATGAAAATATTTAACCAAAACACCAAGATTAAACCCCAACAAAAATGAACTCCAAAAATATGAAAGAAACTCCACCTAAGATGAGGGAGGGGTTTACCTGAATGAGATCCAAGAATGAAAATGGTGAGTGGGGTGGAAATGAAGATTTTTGTATTGGAGCTTTATTGGAAGGAGCTAGAGGGTCAGCAAGGGATAACCAGATGGTAAAGTACTGTCGCGTGAAAGCATGTCTAGGAAAGAGGGTAAGGTCAACAACATGTGGTCACTAAATGAATTGAAGGTCCTCCAAGGAATTGCTCAACAAATGGATGGCTAGATAATGTGAGGGGTTTGGTGTGTTGCGCAAGGAGGGAGAGGCTCAGAGGAAAAGGAGTGGAATAGGGGAAGAAGAAAATCGGGGGAGGAATGGAAAACCATAAAAATTAATAAACAAATGAATAATGTAATAATATTATTAAAAATTTCTTTTACAATAAAAATAATAATAACTATAACTATAATAAAAATAAGGATAATAATAATTTGAATACCCATAACTTGATAAAAATTATATTCTTAACACTAGTATTAAGAAAATCAATTATATTAATAAAAAAATTAATATTATAAACACTAATAAAAATAAAAATAATATTGATTAATAATAAAAATAATAATATAATTATTATTAAAATAATTATTTAATTATTTCTTTCATTTTCCTTATTTTATTTTATTCCAATTTTAACTTCATTTTATTGTTAATTTAAATTATTATCAATTTTGAATACCTAGAATGCCATACAGTGACCTAGAAAAGCCAAACAGTTTCTAATCCGTGCTCTACGCATGTGTCAGATGCTGCCATGCTTGAAAAAAATATTTATCAGCAAAAACAGAAAGGTCCAATTTGGACATGACCCACACCTCGAAAAAATTCATAAAATCCTAGAAGGATAATAAAATAAAATTTTCTCTAATGTTTTGGTGTGACATTAATGGTCTTGGGTTTTCATAAGGATCAAACATAATGTCAGATAATTGAGCTTTTTCTTAATATATATTTTTTTATCACTGTTATTGTCCATGAGGTTTTCAAATGATAAAATATATGGACCAATTTCATTCCTAGTTTATTGATGAAATTTAATGTGTTTTTAGTTTCTTACCTTGCCATATTTATTTTACCTTATTTAGTTATTTTAAAGGAATGTATTTTCAGTTATTTTCCTTTGAATGTTGATTTATTTTTATCAATTCATTATTTATTCTACTTTACATACCCTTATTATACACTTGATATCAACCTTATTTTATTTCCATTCACACCGTTATGAGGGGAAAAAATTTGAATATTATTCAAAGGATGTTGTTTATTTAATTTTTTATATATCAGGTTTTTATTTTGATTTTGCAATGTATTATGGTTATCATGTATGTAATTTGGTTTTACAAAAAAAACTAAAAAATTTGGTCCCATGGGATTTGAAACATATATCTAGGACAATGTAATAAATCAAGGTACCGACTTCTGGATTCTAGGGCCAGGGTGTCCCAATATACATTTGTAATAATATTTGTTTACATCAATCGCGAGATTAATATTTGTTAAACCCATAAAATTTCACCTAAAATATTATCATTAGGTTAAGATAAATATTTAACACATTATATAAGAAAAAATAATAAATTATCATTAAATATTTAACTTTATATATAAGAATATAAATTCAATAGAATGATGTAGGATGTAATATCCTCACCTAGCCCATTGGTTTGGATGATGATTAAGGAGAGTCTAACATCAAGTGACATCCTGAAGACACTAAAGGCTAAAATTAAATTCCAATGGATTATATGAACATTAGGGGATGATTTTTCATTAAAAAAGAAAATACAACCAAACATAACAAAATGGAATGATATAAAAACTTATATGATTTAGGATAAGAAATCAATTATAAAAACACTATAAATAAAATCCTTATTAAAGAAACAAGCGACATAAGATACATCTACCAACATAGACTGAATGTTTTCATTACCTAAACAAAGAAAACAGACATCATCCCAATAATAACCCAAACTATATCTAATTTCTATCTCCATATGCCTCTCACATGGTATCTTAATGAATCTTTGGGGAATAATGATAACATTCACTTTCTTGTGATCTAATAAATAAAATATGAAAACAAAAAAAAACTTGAGAAGGGGGTGGGTATTAAACTTAGTAAGAAACCCATTAATACATGTCAAAATGTCCTACTAGGATAATAAAATCATAAAAAATTATTTATAAAATAGATGATGAGTTGGTAACTATTTATATAAATCCACAAATAAGATCCATGTAAGAAAACATTTATCAAATATTTGGAAAATTTATTATGACTTGACATCCCCATCCCATGTAAACACAAATAAACACACACATATATTCGTTGGACCTATATATATACTAATGTGAGGCAAGTCTTCCTCCCACATAGTGTTTATTTTTTGATCATTATTAACAGTGGTACATAAAGACCATGTTCTATACCTTATTGGTGGGGGAACATGACTACCATGTCTTATCTAAATTAATACCAGTTGACCATATTAGAAAATATTTCAAACCAATTGATTACAAATAAGTAAATACACCTTTTTCGATAATTTAATTTAATATTTTTTTAATTAAAACAAGGAAAAAATTAAAAATTATAATTTCAAATTATAATGAAATGATTTTTTCAAATAATGTCCAAATTATTATGTTCACAAATTATTAACAAAAATTGTTTCAACTAGAAATAATTAAGAGTTTAATTTTAAATCCTAGAATGAAATTAAAATAAAACCAACCCTTTTAATTCAAAAATGAGTGGTGAAGAGATATAATCCACCTAACACTCAATGGGAGGTGACAACGATCAAGGAAAAATTAAAAATTCATGATCTAGAAAAAAATAATTCTCTATAGTTATATCCAATAAATATCTCACCAAAACACAACATGGATAATTTATTTTTCCCAATGAATTATATATAACATTTTTCTTTATCGATTATTATGAGAAATAACGGTATAGTGAGAAAATTTTGACTCTCCATTGATTCTGGAGATCCAACAAACATAGAAAATTCAAATCATGCATTCAGAAAAAAGATTCACAAAGAATGATTAAGGAAATAGAAGATTTTAAGAGGCTATGCGAGGAGAGGAAAAATGATTGGTTTGGAAAAAAATACCAATTTAATACATAATACTCAGAATAATAAATGCATGGCACATAGTTCAGATTCATGGTTTTTTAATCTATGCACTAACTTTGTAAAACCTAGTACCATCAAACACCCACTCAAATGATTTGGTAAAATGTGAACCAACCATTCTTATCCCCTATATCTACACTATCATACATCCACCTAACTCTCACATGGTTTTTAAAAACAATGAACCAACCACGCATAATTTGATGCAATCCCATAATCTCTTTCATAATTTCTTAGAAAAGTTCAATGTTTTCTCCATAAAATTAGAAAAACATGAATGATTTATAAACACCTATAACTCATAAAAATCACTATAATCTCCCAAAATGTAAAACAATTACATGAATTTAAAGAAACAATAAAAGGGTATAGTATAAGAAACAAGGGGTGTTACATTCTATCAACCATTGGACATTCAGTAATTGAAAATTTTGATATTACTAGTGTTTTAGAAATGTTTACATCATTGATTTAATATAAAATATTTATTATTACATGTCTTATCATTAAATTGAACATGATACATTAAAAATAAAACCCAATGAATAGACATTATAAGTAACACATTCTCTTTTTTATCTGGAATCTGAAACAGAATGTTAAACAAAGTAGTATATAATTTAATATCATGTGTTTTAATCCAATCAAATGATCAATATCTGGTACTTATATCTTCAATTATGACTCATGATACCAAATTGGTATGGATGTAAATCACTGTGGTAAATCTAATTAATAAACCTCATCAATATCACATTATTGAATATCATTAGATTCGATGTTCCGTAGAGTAAATTTATATTCATTTCCCAGATGTTGACGAACTTTCCATGAATATACCTTTAGAAACACATAATCTCACTCATCAACTAATAATGACCAATAAAATTGATCCACATATTATATTTTTGTGACTCTAATTTGTCTCTATTATTTCCCTAATCATATTAATCTCCCAATTCATCTCAAGAACAATAATAGTTCCCATCATTGAAGGTTCTTAGATATCTACTAAAAAAATGGAGATAGAAAAGGATGACCATACCATGCTTCAATGGGATCCATATATATCGATGCAAGAAGATATTTATTTTATGATAACTCTATTTATGGTATACCATCCCCCAATGGGAGTATAAAATATATGAAATGGTATCAAATAATGTATTCTAATATTTGGATCATCTGTTCCAATTTTACATATGTTTTATGATGATAATCCTTCCCCATAGTTAACTAGGTACCATTATGATGCTATTAATATCTCTAAATCTAAGATAAATTTCTGATCTTGGTTTGATGCATTTGAAAATTTTATTACATGTATCATTACCTCCACATGAATATATTGTTTTCATGTATTTAGCTATATTGTATTAAAAAATTAGAATAAAGTTAGTTGAGATTGCGAGTTGGTCTGCAATAATTACTATGGAATAATGCTTCCATAAAATTATTTGATGATATATGACAAAATCCGTGGATATGTGCTCTAATTTCTAGACAGGGATTTATAAAAGATGAAACATAATAGTTTATTGTTTGTTATTACATTTGACTTTCTGAAAAGTTACACATCATGAGACATATTAATCCACTTTTCTCTTCATTGCAACCCACAGTAGATGGGTTTTCATTACATTATGGATTTATTAAAATAATATATGAAGAAACCATTTTTACTATGGGTGTATAGAATAATGATATCCATTGAATTATTACAGAAAAAATATTCAATCAGTAAAAAGAAACACTATATTTCATTGTTCATTCAACTAATCGATGGACTCCCACCATTATGTTTTAAAATAATGATCTGGAAACTGGAATTTGATCTATGAAAATACATTACATGTTTGACCATGTTTGGAATAAGTCATACTTAAAATAAAATTGAAACATCGTATTAATCAGAGAAATAAGTGAATATATCTTCTTTTGTAAACATAAATATTGATAGATAACTAGAATATTTGGCTAACTAATTGTATTATTGTTGGCTCAATGAATCTCCCAAAATATAAAATTTATCCAAGTGTATAAGCCTATTAAAAATCACTCATATAAACGTATCCCAACCATTTCCTTTTACATAATATTAAATCATTGTATGAAAATATATTTTTCAAACTCTTTTGACTTGTGATCATACTGATACTATTGAAAAATATATTATATTACCATGTTTTAAATTTATATACTACCTTATATTATTATAAAGGTTAGTTTGGATAATTATTTTCATAAATTAATTAAAATTATGACCCATAATCCACCACATGATATCCATGAATGATGTGTCATAATAAAACACATATTCATTCCCAGCCTTTGAAAAAATATGAATTGGTGTGGATGTGCGCATATATTTAAGGTCCAAACAAGAATTTTGTATATACCATCTCTAATATAATGAGGTTCTAAATCAGATGATGACAATCATTAGAGGTGTCATTCATGATAAATTCTATAAAATTTGATAATTATTACCAAATAACCCAAAGAAGTTATGCCTCTTAATGAAATTTTTTGGTGGTTTTTAAGAGAAAAAAACTCTTATCTTTAGGGTATCATGATATAACTTTCCAAAAAATGGAATTGCTAAAATAATATAAATCATGTATCCAGAAATTATATTTTTACAAATTTAAATATAATTAATTTTCTTAAAACATCTAAAAAACTCTCTAAATGTTCATCATGTTATTTTTGTGTTCAAGAATACATCATAGTATCATCAAAAAATAAAAAAATGAAGAACTCATGATACCAAAGAATAAAAAAACTTTTCAATTTTCTCATATCCAGAACTGAAATTATATGTCTAAAGGGCTTGGTCATATATTCATAATTACTATAATGAATCCTAAAATCTACCTTTGGTATATCATCTTTCCCAACATGGGGTTGAAGATATATAGAGTATAGATCAATTATATAGAACCATTAGGTTCACTTTAGTTGAATAAAAATGTAATCAATCTATGTTACTTTTTATATATTATTTATAATAACCCAATTTACCTTATGATAATAAACCAACAGTCATAAATAATCATATTTCATTTTCAGAAAACCAGTAATAGTCCAAGGTAATGTACTTTGTTTTCTAACCATTTAATATTAAATTTTTCCTATGGTTTATTCAAATAATTCAATTACATTGGTTCTATTATATTTGTTGATGTGAAATGGGATTCCCCCAATGGAGATTAATTCAAAATTCATCATCCCCATCAGGTTGGAAAATTGTGAAATTTAGAGGAAACATTTCTAGACATTGATCTAATATTATAAGAATATTTTTTCTCAATTTTATAATTAGAACCCAATGTGAGTACATCTAATTGATAATAATAATGTCCCATAAATGTTTTTAATATTATTATTTTCCATCATTCACATCCGAACCATCTTTAAAGTGATACACCCTCTCATAGGGATATGTAAACATTACTTCTCATGCATAAAAATAAATAACACACTTGAATGAATATCACCAATAATTACACATGATCAATTAAAATACAACATTTTACAAAATAACTAATTCCCAATCAAATTGGACAGTAATGGATGTTGGTGAAAAAGGTGGACATTTAAAACCCCAGTACCACTATTTCATGAGAGCTATCTGGAAACTCATGATATGTGGAATCACATCAATATAAAACCCCATTCAATTAACTACACATATATTAATAAAATATTTGGAATCACCACTATCAAAAATACATGTATAAGAGTCGAATTAATATTAATGATTCTTAGTATAGTTTGAGGGACTGATTGGACTTCTGTGATCATCTCTTCGACAATTAATATTTTTTTACTCACTCCCATTATTCCTTTCATATATACTATGATTTCATTACCTGAGGATTCTTGGTTTATCTATAATAAACCTATGAATTTTAGATATAAGGATAATAAATTTTTAAAGAGATCATCCAGTCATAGTATAAGGCATCATAGAGACATGAGAGTCATTTTTAATATTTGTAATGGTAACATAAAGGGTGAGTTGATTTTCTTAGTAAGAGAAAACAAGTATATATCAATATAACAATATCATAAGGGTATTATAAGTTTATAAAAACATTTAAATACCAAAACATGTATATTATATAGCATATACATGGGCCACAGATTAAAAAATGGAATTTCATAACACTCAAATCATAATTTTTTTTTATCATAATCAATTAGAGTATTACATTGAATGAAGAATACTTTTTTTTGATGTATCTCATTCAGATAAAAACCTAATGATTGCTTTCAAAATATTGAAATGAATTCAAAAAGGTGTATAAATTAAAATAAATAATTATTTTATAATAGTAAAAACATTATTAAATTCATTTCAATAAATCAAGGAAATAATAGATAAATTAATTTTGAACAAAGAGGGATATAATTTTTTTTATTACCTAAAAACTTTATTTCAATCAATTATATAAAGAAATTGAGTAAAATGAAAGGAAATAGTGAATTATCTTGAATGAAACATTACGGAAGAAGATTAATTATTTTTTTGGAAGATAAATAAAAAAACTTATCATGGAATATTTATCATAAACAATGTTTTTGAACAGTAAAATTGCATTATAAAACCCATACAACATTTGTAAGATTTGAATTAAAAGACCCATGAAATAAGAAACATATGTGGAAATTTATATACAATAAGTACCATGAAAATAATGATATAATATATTTATTATTAGTGTATACGCAGCAAAAAATAAACAAGGGGTGAATGAAGAAAATGTCCATTGAAAATAAAAGAGATATAAGAATCGATTAACTCAAGTCTCCAATTACATAATACAGAGTTGAACCTCTAATATAATAAATATATCATTATTTTTAAACTATTAAAAAAATATATGTAAGTGATAACATATATTAATTACTGATGTAAAATTTTCACAAATTTAGTAACATTTCTTTTTAAAAATCACTAGTTTAGGTAATAACTGCTTCCTTTTTAGCTATGTTTTTGTTCGGTAGTCTATGTTCTTGTACATTGATTATGGTTCCATAACATACATAATATTAATGAGGAAATATATATCATAAATATTAATTATTTATAAATTTAGAGTCATTGAAAATAAATAGATATTAAGAAACCTGTTACACCATTTTTGGAGACAGTAATATATTTGTACACATAAATGCTATTTCCATTTTCTAATGGATGGAATGAAATAAACATAAATAATATTTCACCTTTCTAGAAAAAAATTATATAATATATAAAATATAAATAAATTAAATAGTTATTTATTACTATCCATGAAAATATAATTTTAAAAAAACACATAAAGTCTATTTTTATCTCCAACTATGAGAGAAAGTGATTGAAAAAAAATATAATCGATTCATGAGGTGGTAGTCCATTATAAACATGATCAACTCTTTAGATTTTCATTTAATAAAATAGGATTGAGATTTATGATATGATAAAAACATAATAACATCTGAATATATTGTTTATACATATACTCTTATGTCATCATTGTTGAATACAACTTTAAAGGGGCAAAATCTAAAATAAAATAAAAAGATCAGTTATGAATTATGCCTCTAAATTAGAAAACCATTTTATGATAGCACCAAAATGCTTCTTTTATGTGTATAAAAATAAAACCAAAACATGTATGTTGTGGTAATGTATTTCACATAGGTTTTTTAGTAGTTATTATAAGTCCCTATACTTAAAACATTACTTGATAATGAGTTAAATCAAGAATTAACTTTGAGGAACTTTTCAGGTATAGAGTTTTAGAGAATTAATTCATAACTATTACATTACATCTCAAATATTAATAATTAGAAATATCTAATCAATATCCATTTTTTCATAAAACAAATACTCTTAATGAAAGAAACTTGTCTAGTTCAATGTTTTAGACAACATGACTTTTCCATGATCCAATCCTTGACCCTATTCATCTTTATGTCCTATGAAGAACACTTTAAAAAGATGGGATGAGTATAAAAATCACATTATGGGATATAAAATATGGAAATAAAACATTATTCTATGAATACATATAAACCAATAAATCATACATTTCAATATTAATACATAATCTCTTTAACATAGTTAATAAAATCGAAAGATTTATGAATAAAACAAATAAATCCTAAATCGTAAATATAACATGTATAATCCATAACATACTTAAATCATAGATTTCATAACTATATAGGCTGTTACATTTGAATTCCCATTATAGTATATTCCCAAAATAGCTTAGGAGAAACATTAACGTTTATCTTTGTCAAGTTACCCAATGAATTAGATAGCTATCTCGATCTCATCAACACAAAATTTATTATGGAACCACTTGTTTATGTAGACATTTCCCAAGAACAATAACATATTAATAAGATATAAAAATGAATAAAGGAAAGATAATATTTCAACATTCCAATCACAGTATTACATTTCATGATACTGAAATAGTAAATCCATTTCTAAAACCATTTAAAACATTTAACAAAGACATTTTTGAATCAAAGTTTCCAATAAAACATTGATTCATTTAAAAGAAATAACATATTAAAATATTATTTTCTATATAAAAAATCATTAAACCATTTTAAAATCATGGTTATTAATGAGAATTATTTATAAGATTTAATCTTCCAAACAATTAAAACAATGTTTTAGTTAAAGATTCATATACCACATAAGGAAATAGATGATTAAAAATAATCAAATAATAACATTAAAAGAAACCTATAATGTCATATGAATAAGGATATTCATGATAAAATATATAAAATGGTATTATATACAACTTCTAATATAATGAATTTGCACAATATCTAGATATGCCTCAATAAAAGGATATTGTGATGTACTACATTACAATGATTGTATCCATGACGTATGAATTTATAAATGGGGTGATTATGTGTAGCAATAGAATATCCACACAAAAATAAGTGGAAATTATAACTTAAATAATTATATAGTGATTCCACACATAATCATGGCATAATTTAATCAACGATGTGTGTGTAAAACCTAAAGAGTAGAAATTGAGATTAGAAATTCTGTTATCAAAATTTGGCAGCTTAATAACGTCACATAAAAATTAAAAAACTGAGTTGATGAGAGAAAAAAGTTCTCTCATCACTTGGACAAAATATTTACAGCAACAAGGATATATAAGAACATATCCCAACATACAAAAATTGAAATTAAAAGACATAACATCAATGAAGTATTTGACTAAAATAGGAGGGTGAAAGGTTCCCTTACAAAGATCATTTTGTAAATAAAATAGATAGACAATGTGTATTCACAAAAAATTCACATAAATCAAGTACAAATATAAGATAGGACATCAAAATTTATTAATCACATCATAATAGTGCATCATCTCTGCTAAATAATGATTAATATATTTTTATATTTATTAATATTTGTGAATTAAATATTAATTTTACTTTAAAGGGGACGTTATGTTCTATGGAATACCCAATACACACAAACAAGTTTCTTTGAAATCTTATGTTGCACACAACATTGAGTTATACTGGAAAAAATTATATTATAATATTATTATTATAAATGGTAGTTAATGTCTTTCCATTTCAATGGCAATAATGAATATAACTAACAAAAAAATGATTATAAAATTTTGTTATATATTTTTACATTTATCCAATAAAAGTTAGTGGCTTAAAATATGAATGAATCTAATTTTAAGCATGAATACTCTAATATTCTCTAAAAGGATGATTTAATGCCTTTTGATGGGGAACCCTATTTAAATCTAGTTTTATTCAATTTTATATGTTCTATTTGAGAAAACAAAATTATTCTTTATATTCAGGACATCAAAATTTACTTTGGGTAGATTTTTGGTATTTTCTGATAAAGATCATTTTTTGATGAATAGTGAAAAATACTATATTTTAATTTAAAAGTGCCTTCTAATCTAAATTATTTATATTCCTATATTATCTTTTTAATTGTTCTTAAAGTGTAATTAGAATTTATTTTTACCATTTAATCCAATTTTGGTCATTGTAATTAATTTCACATTGAAATTGGACATAAACAAGTATCAATCTACTGATAGTTATTCTTTCTAAGAAACATGATATTTTTTTGGCAATGAGAAATAATTTTAAATTAATTAATGTTACTTTTATTTTATGAATTTTGTAAAATAGAAATCATTTTTGAATTCGTAATATCAAATATAGGTTATGCTAAATTGTTTGTATTTTTCTAAAAAACTTCAATTTTTGATGAATAGTGAAACCACTTAGTAGTAGTTAGAAAATCCGACTTTTTAATTTAAATGAAATTTTACAGCTTATGTGAATTGAATTTTGAAAATCCAACATACATGGTCTTTATTATTAAGTAAAATTTGGTTCAATAAGATGAAACTTATTTTTGGTGAATAGTAACTTTTGACTTTTATTTACCACAGTTAAAGGTAAATATGGTAATTCAGGATAAAATTAACATCATAATAATTCAAAATTACCTTAACACTTGTCCAAACCTTATTGGTTGATTATTTTACGACCATGGACATATTAGGGTCGATTTTGGGACCCCATTGAGCCACTTGAGAGTGATAATGTCAATTTATATTAATTAACTTAAAGTAAAGACAAAAATGACAAAAAAAAAATATCTTTTAGTAATTTAATTTTTATATGGTGTTATATAAGTAATGTTTTTTACAATAAATATTAATTGGAAGTAAAAAAAATATTTCCCACATCATGGTATTTTTTAATAATTTTTAGACATTAAAAAATTTAAATTATTAATGACACAATAATGATGCAGTTTTTACCTCATTAATAAATTATTTAAATAAATAAGATTATAAACAATAAAATAACATCCAAAACTTGTCCAATTCTTATTGGATGATTTTATTTCTTATATTACTCATCGTATCTTCGACATTAATGTGTTTTAGACCATTTTAAACCAACGATAAGATTATAATAAAATATTTTTTTAACACATTTCTAAAGATCCCCTCCTCCCACTTATAAAATGAGACCACTTATAACCAATTTCTCACAACTATAAATCCTTTAGGCTCGCCCAAACTCTACCCAATTAACCTCCCTACATCCCTCTCCTCCACCTAGAAGCCTTACATTAGGCAGAATTCACTTTAAGAAGTCCTTTTGGATCAAACCAAAAAAGTTAACCAAATTAAAGGTAACTGTTTCTCTTAACTTATTTTATTTTATTTTTCTTCTCCAACCCTTATACTCTTTTTATTCCTTTATTTTATAAAAAAACATATCTTCAATATACTACTATTTTTTTTGGTTAATTATTAAACTACACTTACACACACATCCATCTAATGGGTGAAAAACATAATTTTTCTATGGATGGAAAACTAACTTCTCACAAAACAATGATTGTTCAATTACATCCTACCGCCTCTCATGGTGGACATTGTGATGGAAATTTATTTGTATATGAAATATACTATGTTTATGTTTTCTTTATTATTATGTATTTTCCTTTTATATCATACCATTATAGTGTCCATTACGGGTAAATGTGATAATTTCATTTGAGGAAGTGGAGACTACCACCCCCTCAAAGTGATATGACCCATTAATTCCATATAGGGGATGTATAAAGGATGTATTTAATGATATTATATATGATATTATATTGTAATTATAATATAAATAAGTATCATTACGTTTCCATTCTATAACAATAAAAAATATAAATGAAAGTAGCGTTCATGCGTACGTACGGATTACCGTCTCCATGAACGGTGCATTTAATTTCTTATCTCCAAATGTTATGTACTTTTATAAATACATATATATAATGGATATATATGATATATATGATATATAAATAATGAATATATTTTTTGAGATAATGGTCTCTTGACCACATGGACAACTTTTAAATATAAGGCGTTCATTTTTTTACTCAAGTACCAAATATCGACCAAACGACCATTATCAACTTAAATGATTGAATAATTTCTATAACATGGTAATAAGTAATATAAAAAGGATAATAATCTTGAAAAAAACATCTTAATAAAGTATAAATTAACTTTATTTTATTATTCATGGAGAACAAGGAACAAACAAATTATGTCAGACACGAGGTAAGTGATTTTCTTATCTCACATTTAATTCCGTAATATTTCCAATATTCACCACTTATTCATTGAATATGGTGCATTGTGTACTGGAATTTGATATATATTATCATGATTCTAAATATATTCATTCTATTCTATGATTCATTTGGTGGTTATTAACTTTTGGTCATACGACTCAGTTGATTACAATGTGGTAAAGGGTTTCATCTCACTTTTTATTTCTATGAGATTCATGCTATATTTTCCACTATTTCCTTTTGTGTGGTGTATGTACTTCCCATGATTTTACTCTTTTTGTAATATATTTTAATTTATGAGTATTTAAATCTTCATTGTATGATCCTTATTTCATGTGTTTTATGTTTCATATGTTACCAAATCGGTAAGGGAAGTTCAAACTTCAATTTCCACTCAGTGGGCTTTACGCATACTTCATTGATTATTTTACTCCATGATTATGTGTGGAATCACTATTTATTATTTGTGTAGTAATTTACACTCCCCATTCTATGGATACACTTTTGATACACGGAATCACTCCATTGATAAATTCTAATGTCATCGATATGAACTTAATAAGAGTAATTTTTAACTCAATCTCCGTTTATTGAGTTAAAAATCCAATTCATTGGTGTTGTTTTTACAAGAATATATTATAATGTAATGTAATTGATTTACAATTAATATCCAAACATATTGACTCTATTTACATTTTTCACACATAATTATGTCCTTGAATTATACTTAACCAAATGAGACAGTCTTTATAGGAGATTTCATCTCAATTTACACTCCATTGAGACTTCTTTGTTTTTATACACCAATTAAATTTTATATGATATATATAATGTACTTTGACATAGTATATCATTAATCCTTTTATTCCCATGATATTATAATGTTTTTATTACATGAATTATTTGTATTCAAGAGTCTCTCTTTTGGTTAGGAACATTAACATAAATATTATTTCAAATTTTTTACAGATTTATTCTTCTAAATATTTCCCATTAATATCGATGTTTCCAAAATGGTTTCTTGGATTTATTTATGTGGACATTATTGTTTTATAATTATAATTAATTTAAAATATTCAAAGTGGTATGAGACACTTTGATTCGAAAATCTATTTTTAAATGGTTTTGAAAATGACTTGATAAATCTTTGTTTATTTAAATATCTTGATTTGATATATTAGAATGTGCAAATGTTATATTTCATTTATACTTGTGATATGTGTTATGATTATGTTATGGTTATTAGGCATTTTTTTACATATACGGGTGGTTCCGTGATAAACCTTGGGCAGGTGAGCCCGAGATAGCTCTCCAATGCATTAGGTAACGTGACAAAGTTAAACGTTAATGTTTCTCCTAAGAGATTTAGGGAATATACTGTGATGGGTATTCCAAATGTGACTCCCTATGTAGCTGTGATAGCTACAATGTAAGTATGGTATGAATTCCATAAGTTACCTTTATGATTTATGATTTGTGTGTGTTATTATAAATATTTTGACTTCGTATGGTATGTAATGATTGAAAAGTATAGTTTCATTGATTTGTATTTATTGATGAGATAATGTTTCTTTTAATTATTTTATTAACTTACGGAGTATTTTATGCTCACCAAAATTTTTGAAATGTTTTTCACGGGACATAAAGATGAATAGGTTCAAGGATGAGATCATGGAAAAGTCAGGCTACGTAAAACATGGAACTAGACACTTCTTTTTTTATGATTTTTTATTTTATGAAAAAATGGATACTCAGTAGTAGTTTCTACATGTAATATTCAACTTTTTATGTAATAGTTATGGCCTAATTATCTATAACTATAAACATAAAAAGATCCTTAATGTGAATTATTTATTTAATTCAAGATTATGTAATGTTTAAGGCTGGGTCCTTATAGTTGGTATCAGAGGTCGGTTTAGATAACTTTAGAGGTTTAGGTGTAATTTAAGAAAAAGTGACATAACCATAATGGTTTAGATAATAGAAATATTCATAGTTATATTAGAATTGATAAATGATTATTACATTTTGGAGTGAAAAATGAAAGGTATTAGATAACCTTTCTAGATAAATTATGTTATGGTTATTTTTGAGGAATTTGTCTCTATTTTTTGTAATGTTATGAAATTTTATATTTTTTGAAAAAGTACAATACGCAGACTGTGTAACAACTCGTCGTGTCGAACAATGCTGTAGGAATCGAAGCCACAACCAAAGTGAGATTGGGATTTATCACCTACCACTAGACTACATGAAGACCCTGGTTAGTATGACTAATTATTTTTAACTAAATGATTTTATTGATCAAGAATAAATTTATTTGGGATTATATGATTTATCAAATGTAAATTCTTAGTATAGTAAAATGATTTGGTGATAAGTGATAATGTTTTTTTGAAGACTTTCTCTCTTTTGGGAACACTATATGCTTAAGGAAAATAGAATACCTTGGGATATAAATTGTGGAGTAATGGTTGAAATATTATTTTGGAAGAATATGTGTTGATTTGGGTCATTTATGTAAATTATTGGTCTATCATATAGAATATATGATTATGTTTATTATACTTTAGTATGAGACTTTAAGAGTAGTCGATGTTTTGGGGCATAAATATTAAGATTTATTGTGGAAGACTATGTGATTTAAATCCTTCTGAGTTTTGGGTTTCAATAATATTTTTGATTATATTGATGATTTTTAAGGATAATTGTGTATTGAATAGTCTTTAGTGAACTTTGAGTACTTTTTGTTGAGTTATGGAGATTAATAATAGTAATTTTTTATAAATGATTATCCATTTGGGGGATTATATGATCTTGTACTAACCATTTATATTTTAGATAATATATAAAGAAAAGGGAAATATATATTTTATCTTTTATGGATTATGTTATTCTCTCTATGTTGATTATAGAACTTTTAATTTGAACAAGTCAACCTGAATACTCGTCGTTTGGAGGAAATATGAGTTTGTGGTAGAACTCTAGTAAAGGATAAATGTTTACATGACAAGTATGCTTACTTATGTTATTATTTAAGCTCATACATAGATTACTTAATGAAAACTAACATAAAAAATGTTGTATTTTAACTTTTCCGATTGGGGAATGAAAGACTATTTAACCCATCACAGGCTTGTGATTTTATGGTGGTTAACATTCTCTTAATCGTGTTTTCCATCACTCCCCATCAGAAGATGATTGTTTATATTCTCTTTCATATCATTGTTTTCATGGAATCGTAGTATCTGTTATCTCAGGTGACCATTTTACTTTTCTTTCTTTTAAAGTGATATATTTATTCACTCTTTTTCCAACGTGGGACATTCAATTAAGTTTCAAAGTCCTGTTTTAAAATTGTGAGGATGCAATTTCTATTAGGGGGAAGGATGTAATATACCTATTAAATAATTTGTAATTTATTTTCATATTTATTAATATTTGTGAATTAAATATTAATTTTACTTTAAATGGGATGCTATGTTCGATGGCGTACCTGATACATAACAACAGGTTTCTTTGAAATCTTTCATTACACACAACATAGAGTTATACTGAAAATAATAATAATATAATATATGGTAGTTAATGTCTAGGAATTATAATGGAGGGAATGAACATAACTAACTAAAAAATTATTATACATGTTTTTAAAATGTTTTTACATTAATCCAATAAAAGTTAGTGGCTTAAAATATGAATGAATCTTATTTTAAGCATGAATACTCTAATATTCAGTGAAAGACTAATTTACCACCTTTTGACGGGGAACCCTATTTAAATCTAGTTTTGGTCAATTTTAGATATTCTATTTATAAAAATATAATTCTTATTTAGATTCAGGACATCAAAATTTACTTTGGGAAGATTTTTTTATTTTTCTGATAAAGTTCATTTTTTGATGAATACTGAATAATACTGTATTTTAATTCAAAAGTAACTTTTAATCTAAATTATTTATATGATTATATTATATTTTTATTTGTTTTTAAAGTGTAATTAGAATATATTTTTACCATTTAATCCAATGTTGGTCATTGTAATTAATTTCACTTTGAAATTGGACATAAACAAGTATCAATAATTTGATAGTTATTATTTCTTAAAAACACGCTATTTCTTTGGCAATAGGAATTAATTTTTAATTAATTAATGTGACTTATAATTTTTTTAATTTGGTAAAATAGAAATCATTTTTTAATTCATAATATCAAATATATCTTAGGCTTATTTTTTGGTATTTTTTTGAAAAACTTCAATTTTTGATGAATAGTGAAACCACATAGTAGTAGTTACAAAAATCTGAATTTTACATTTAAATGAAATTTTATCTCTTCTATGAATTGAATTTCAAAAATCTGACATACATGGTTGTTATTAGAAATTAAAATCTGGTTCAATAATTTGAAAATAATTTTTGGTGAATAGTAACTTTTTACTTTTATTTACTGCGGTTAAAAGTAAATATGGCAATTCAAAATAAAAATAAAATCATTATCATTCAAAATTACCTTATAATTTGTCAAAACCTTATTGGTCGAGTCATTTACGACCATGGGCATCATTGGGTCGATTTTGGGGCCACATTATTCCACTTCAGAGTGATAATGACAATTTAGATTAATTAACATAAAGTAAAGACAAAAATGACAAAAACAAATATATTTTAGTAAATTAATATTTATATGGTGTTATATAAGTAATATTTTTCAAAATAAATATTAATTGTAAATCTAAAAATAATTCCTACATCATGGTATTTGTTTTATAATTTTTGTACATAAATTAATTTATATTATTCATGACACAATAATGATGCAGTGTTTACCTCATAATCATTTAAATAAATAATATTATAAATATTAAAATAACATCCAAAACCTGTCTAATTATTATTGGATGATTTTATTTCAAATATTATTCATCTTATCTTCTACTTTAATGTGTTTTGGATTTTTTGAAACCGATGATAAGTTTGTAATAAAATAATATTTTCACACTTTCCTAAAGAGCCCCTCCCCCTTAAAAAAAAGAGACCACTTCTAACAAATTCCTCACACCTTTCATGCCTTTTGGATCTACCAAACTCTACCAAATTAATCTACATACATCCCTATACTCATTTTAGAAGCCTTACATTAGGCAGAAGGCACTTTAAGAAGTCATTTTGGTTCAAACCAAACGAAGTTACACAAATTAAAGGTAATCTCTTCTCTTAACTTATTTTCTATTATTTTACTTCTCCAACCCCTATACTCTTTTTATTCCATTATTTTATAAAAAACTGTATCTTAAATATACTACGATGTATTTATGAGAAAGATTCAAACTACACATACACACACATCCATCTAATTGGTGAAAATATAATGTTTTTGTGGATGGAAAACTAACGCCTCATGAAATGATGATTATTCAATTACCACCTCTCACCTCTCATGGTGGCCATTGTGATGGAACTGTATTTATTTATGATATATATTATGTTAATGTTCTTATTTTGCTTCTATATTTTTCTTTTATATCATACCTTTATTGTTTCCATTATGGGTTAACGTGAGAATTGCATTTGAGGATGTGCGGACTACCGCCCCTCAAAGTGATATGACACATTAATTCCATATATGGGACATATAAAGGAAGGCGTTAATGATATTATATATTATATTATACTGTAATTATAATATACTTAAGTTTCAAAAAGTATCCATTCTATTACAATACAAAATAGAAATGAAAGTAGCGTTCATGCGTACGTACGGCTTACCATCTCCATGAACAGTGCATTTCATTTCTGATCTCCAAATGTTATGTAGTTTTATAAATACATATATATACTGGATATATATGATATATATGATATATAAATAATTTATATAATTCTGGATATAATGGTCTCTTGACCACATGGACAACTTGTAAATATAATGTGTTCATTTTTTTACTCAAGTACCAAATATCGACCAAACTATCATTATTAACATAAATGATTGAATAATGTTTATAACATGTTAATAAGTGATATAAAAAGAAAAATAAACTTGAAAAAGGTTCTTAACCAATTAGAAATTAAATTTATTTTATTATTCCGGAAGAACAAGGAACAAACCAGTCAAGTCAGACACGAGGTAAGGGATTTTATTATTTCACTTATAATTTCGTAATATTTTCAATGTTTCCACTTATTCATTGAATATGCTGTATAGTGTATTTCCATTTGATATATATTATCATTATTATCATTATATTCATGTTATTCAATGATTCATTTGGTGGTTATTAACTATGGGTCATACGACTCAGTTGATTATAATGTGGTAAAGGGTTTCATCTCACATTTTATTCTTGTGAGATTCATTCTAAATTTGCCACTATTTCCTTTTGTGTGGTGTATTTACTAACCATGATTTTAATATTTGTGTAATATACTTTCATTTCTGAGTATTTAAATCTTCATTGTATGATCCTTATTACATGGGTTGTTTGTTTCCAAAGTTACCAAATCGGTAAGGGAATTTCCAACTTCAATTTCCACTCATCGTGCTTTACGCATACTTTATTGATTATTTTACTCAATGTTTATATGTGGAATCGCTATTTATTATTTTTGTAGTAATTTCCACTCAAATTTATATTTATATAATTTTGATACACATAATCATTCCATTGATAAATTCTCATGTCATCGATATGAATTTGATAGGAGTAATTTTTGACTTGATCTCCATTTATTGAGTTAAAATTCAAATTCCTTGGTGTTGTTTTTACAAGAATATATATGAATGTACTTTGATTGATTTACACTAAATATCTAATCATATTTAGTGTATTTATATTTGTCACACAAAATTATGTCCTTGATTTAACCTTAACCTAAGGATACGGTCTTTATAGCAGATTTTATCTCAATTTACATTCCATTAAGACTTCTTTGTTTTTATACACCAATTCACATTTATATAGTGTATATAATGTATGTTGTCATATTATATAATTAATCCCATTATTCTCATGATATTATAATGTTTTTAGTACCTCATTTATTTGTATTCATGTGTCTCTCTTTTTCTGTGGAACTCTAACTAAAATATTATTTTAAATGTTTTAAAGATTTATTTTTCTAAATATTTCTCATTAATATCCATGTTTTCAAAATAAGTTTTAGGATTTATTTATATGGATATTATTGTTTTCAAATGATAATTCATTTAAAATAATCAAAGTGTTATGAGATACATTGATTCAAAAATAACTTTTTAAATGTTTTTGAAAATGATTTGATAAAGAATTGATTATTTCAATATCTTGATTTGATATATTGTAATGTTGAAATGTTATATTTCCTTTATACTTGTGATATGTGTTATTATTATGTTATGGTTATTGGTAATTTTTTATGTATAATGGGGGTTCAATGATAAACCTAGGGCGGGTGAGACCGAGATAGCTCTCCAATGCATAGAGTAACGTGATGGAGGTAAAAATTAATGTTTCTCTTAAGAGATTTAGGAAATATACTATGATGGGTATTCTAAATGTGACTCCCTATATAGCTATAATAGCTAAAATGTAAGTATTTTATGAATTCCATAAGTTAACTTTATTATTTATGGTCTTTTTGTGTTATTCATAAATATTATTACTTCATAAGGTATATTATTATTGAAATGAACAGTTTCATTGATTTTTATTTATTTATGTGATAATGTTTCATTTAATTATTTTATAACCCTTAATGAGCTTTTTATGCTCACCCAAAGTTTTGAAATGTTTTTTACAAGACATTAAGATTAATAAGGTCAAGGATGAGATCAAGGAAAATTCATGTTGTCTAAAACATGGAACTAGACATGTCAATTTTTTAAGAGTTTTTATTTTATGAAAAATGTATATTGGGTAGTAGTGTATACATGTAATATTCAAGTTTTTATGTAATAGTTATGGCCTAATTCTCTTAAACTCTAAACCTAAAAAGATATTTAATGTGAATTATTCATTTAATTAAAGATTATTTAATGCTTAAGTCTGTATCCTTATACATATGATGAAATAATCAAGAAGCTTAAGTTCAACTGAAAAGAATGGATATTTGGTTAAAAATTTCCCTTACCTCGTGTCTGACTAAACTCATATGTTCCCTATTCATCCCGAATAAGAAAATTTAGTTAATTTATAATTTCTTCAGAACCTTTTTAATGTTTATTATTCATTTTATATCACTAATTCCCATGTTATAAACATTACAAAATCATTTTAGTTAATAGCGGTCATTTTCTTGATATTTGGTACATGAGTCAAAAATGAACTTGTTATAATTACAATTTGTACATGTGGTCAAAAGTACATAATCTCAAGAATATTATTCATATATATATATATATATATCATATATATAATATATATCCAGTATATATGTATTTTGAATAGTCCATATCATTTGGATATATGAAAATGAAATGCACTCGTTTATGGAGACGGTAGGCCATACGTATGCATGAACGCTACTTTAATTTAATTTTTTTCATTTTAAAATGAATGAAAACAAAATAATACATAGGTATATTATAAATAAATTATAATATATATTTTTTATATATTTAATATAAGTTCATTAACACCATCCTTTATATGTTCCACGTAGGGAATGAACGAGTCATATTACTTTGAGGGGGTGGTAGTCCACACTTCCTCAAATGAAATTATCATATTTACCCTTCATGGAAACCATAAAAGAATTATATAAATGAAAAATAATAAAGCATATAGACAATATAAATATAATTTATATCACATATAAATACATTTCCATAATAATTTCCACTATGAGAGGCGGTAGGAGATAATTAAACAATGATCATTTCGTGAGACATCAGTTCACCGATCACAGAAACAGTTTCTTTGTATCCATTAGATAGAGTTGTGTGGAAGTGTAGTTCAAATAAATATCATAAAAAATACCTATTATATTATTTATAATGGTGTTTTTATTTAATCAAACAATAATAAGAGCATAGGGAGTGGAGATAGAAAATATAATAAAAGAACTTGGGAGAAGACGTTATCTTTAAATCGAGTAACTCCATTTTGTTTGAACCAAAAGGCTTTCTCACATTTACTTCTGCCTAGGGGGAGGCTTATAGGTGTAATATTTGAACTATAGGAGCTTATTGGATAATTATTTGTTTGATACAAGTGGCTTGATAGGTGTGAGTAATGGGTTCGAGGTGATGGCCTTTTATAAGGGGGAGGTGGGGCTCTTTAGGAATGATTGAAACTATTATTTTATTATTCACATAATTACAATATAAAAATGACCCCAACTCATTTAATTAAAATATAAGGTGATTATTTTTCTAAATACTCTCATATTGTTTCTTTTACTGATGTTTAGGTTATAAAATTAACCTTAACTTTTAGTTTTAACACTTAGTTAACTAATTTACCTTTCACCCTATCCTTTTGTATATACATAATATATGGTTAATATATTTACTATAAAATTATAAGTGACCTAAAATAGATCATTAATGAAATTTACAACATCATACATGCAATTTTGAGGAATAATATATTTTTTTGCTTATTTTATAATATAATAATTTTTAATTATTTTAAATACTCATTTATGTGAATTTATAAAGTATTCATATCAAGACTCTTAAAAAGTCTATAATAACTTTATTATTTTAAAAAACCTACATTAATCAAATAAAAAAAGTTATAATAATCTATGAAATTCATTTATGGCCTAAAAAGTTTGAAAAAAATTTATTTTAAAACTTATAATCTCAATTATTTAAATATTTTATTAATATGGTAATCACTACATCCCAATTGTGTCATAAATAATTTTATTTATTTGATGTTTAAAAATTATGAGTAAACTAAGATGATGTAGGAAATATTTTTATATTTCTAATGACTATTTATAATCGAAAATATCACCCATATAACCTCATATAAATTTTTTTACTAAAAGATATATGTTTATGTTTCTTTTTTCATTAATTTTAAATTAATTTTATAGTCTCATTTTCACTTACAAGTGGCTCCATGGGGTCTCATAATCATCCCATGGATTCCCATGGTCAGATATATATCAAAAAATAAGATTAATAAATGTGTTATGGTAATCTAATATTATTATGATATTATTTTTTTAACCCTTATTTACCATATTTATCTTTTAACCATGGTAAATAAAATATTTACAGAAGTTGTTATTCCTAAGGTATAAAAATAAAAGTTACCTATTTAAAAAAAAAATACATACAGATTAAAAATATGGAATCCATTTTGGTAAATTAAAAACATAGAAGATGTATCAATTAATTTAAAATTAATTCCCATGTTCAAAACCAAAAAACGTATATTTATGAAATAAGATCTATCAAAAGATTGGCATCTATTTATGTCTAATTAAAAAGTTAAATTACATAAAATGAAAAAAATAGTATTAAATGGTAAAATTATTTTCCAATTAAACTTTAAAACTAAATAATATGACAATTTAACTATATTAATAAATTAGATGAAAAGACAGTTTTGACTAAAAATGCAGTATTTTCCACTATTCATTAAAAAAATGAACTTTATCAGAAAAATACCAAAATTTAACCCAAAGTAAATTTTGAAGTCCCACATCTAAAAAAAGTATAATTTTTCAAATGAAACATTGATTACTAAAAAAATATATTTAAAAATGATTCTGCATCAAAAGGCGGTAAATCTGCCTTTTAAAGAATACTAGAGTATCTCATGCTTAAAATCAGATTCATTATTATTGAAAGCCTAAAAAATTATCTGATAAATGTGAAGACATTTAAAAACGATTTAAAATCAAATTTTAGTTTTTTTGTCCATTCCTACCAATAAAACTGTAATGTTTTAACAACCATTTAAAATAATAATTATATTAAATTATTTTTTAGTATAGCTCAACATTATTTGAAACCTAAGATTTCAGAGATATTAGTTGTTTCATGTTGATTAAATTATCGAATAAAGTGTCCTATTTAATATTAAACTAATATCTTATTTATAAATAATAATAGATATGAAAATGTATTATTCTATAAAAACCTAGGTTGTTACATCCTTCCCCAATTTTAGAAATTGTGTCATCACAATTTTAAAATTTGGCATGTAAACGTCATTGAATGTCTCACATTAGAAAAAGAGTCAACAAAAAAATCAATTTAAAAGAACAAAAGAGAAGTAAAGGGGCCCCCTGAGATAACACATACTCGGATTCCATGTTGGAAAACATTGATATGGAAGAGAAATTGAGTGTCACGTTCAGGTGGAGAGTGATAAAAAACATGATAAGGAGAATGTTAACCACTACAAAACAACAAATATGTGATTGGTTAAATGGTCTTTAATTCCCTAGTAGAAAAAGTAAACGGACAACAATTTCTTGTTTTAGGTTCATTTTTATAATGTTAGAGAGTTTATTTTTGATATTTACTAAGAACATAAGGAAATAAACATCCTTTTCAAGTAGAGTTTCATCTTTTAATAAATTTCTACCAAAAATTAATCATTTATATAAAGTATGAGTATTCAAGATGACATGGTCACATCTGAAGTGCAAGAATCAACTTTCATAGAATTAAAATAATCCAGAAAATATAAACTATATATTTCGCCTATCTTTATACATTATCCAAAACTAAAATTGTTACTAATAGATCAGATAATACCCAAAAAGGATTATCTTTTATAAAAAATTAAATACTACTCTTAATAATTAAAATTGAACAATCAAATCCCAATGCCCAAAAAGGACCATTAGAGACATAGTTTTCCATCAAATTATTTAAATTAAGCCAAACTAATTTTGAAATGCAAAATTAAGAAGTATTTGATCACATAGTCTTCCACAAAAATCTTAACATTTATCATCAAGTAACATTATATACTCTTAAAGTCTCATACTGAAAATGAATTAAACTAATCACATATTCTCCAAGAATGGTTAATCATTTCCATTAATAACATGAATCACTATATGTCCACAAAAAAGAATAGTTTTTTCCAAAATAAAATTTCACCATTACTCCTCAAAAGATATCCCACTGTTTTCTATTTTCCAAAAGCATATAATGTTCCCAAAAGTGATAATGTCTTCCATAATAACCATTATCACTTAATCACCAAATCATTTTACATTACAAAGGATGTTCATTTGATATAACATAAGTTCCAAAGTAAACATATTCTTGATTTATAAAATAATTTAACTAAAAATAATAAGTCATACTAACCAGGTACATCATATAGGCCAGTGGTAGGAGATGCGCCCTTCTCACCCCTCAGTTGTGGGTTTGATTCCTATGGCCTTATCAGACGCGATGAGTTGTCACCCATATGGAGTGTTTTTCATTTTTTATAAAAAGAAAAAATAACCCTAACATGATTTAACCAAAATAGTGGTCTTATACCTCTCATTTTTATCCCATCTCATAATGACCTCAATATCTTAATTAATGAATTCATATATATATTGAAATGTTTTTACCTCCATAAAATAAAACTATTCCCAAAGAAATAACATCATACATTGATCATGGAGTCCACCTAGTTTCATCATCATCGTGTTCACATATATAGATGGTACATGCATTTCAATATTAATTTAGAACTCCTTCAAAATCATCTGATTCATTCATCGAAATACACCTCTTAAAACCCGGGTCATATGTGTGTTCATAGAAAAATAGTTTCAGAATATAATCATGTATGATATTTAATTTAAATAATTCTAATAAAACATGATTTTTAGAATATAGTCAGACGGAGTTTGAGTTGAAACATTCAATCAATTGTCATTTTAAAATACCATAAGTATGTACAGAAAGTCTATAATTTGAAATCAAATTTAAATAGGCCATGCGAGTGTATCCTTCTTCAAAACCTTTTTCAAATTCATAATATGCTTCAATATCTTCTTATAAGGTAAAATATTTGAAAATGCCATGATAATATTTACCTTTCTTGAAAATATGAGAATATTTAGAAAATAGGATTTGACAAAACAAAACCCATGATACACGATGCAATCAAGGTATATTAGAGGTGTTTGATATCATAAACAATTTCTTTCAAGTGAGTTGTATGTTAGAAAATGTTTTACATTCATCTAGACATGAGTTGCAATATCTATTGCATGAAAGTGATCTGAAAGAGATAGGAATGTTGATTTAGATCCCCCTCCTTCCAATGGTAATAGACTTTCCATGATTTGAAAAAATATTAAAATATGGATTTAACTTAATGAGTAGACATATATACTAGCAATGTGTCAATAAAAAACTATTAATCCTTAAAGTTGCCTAAACCGACCTATGATACCAACTGTAAGGCCTTAAACTTATATTATTACATAATGTTGAGTTAAATCTAGAATTAATATTGAGGATGATTTTAGGTTTAGAGTTTTAGATAATTAGGTCATAATGATTACATTACATCCCAAATATTACCAAGTATACACTTCTACATAGTATCCATTTTTTCCTAAAATAAAAACTCTTAAATAAAGAAATATGTCGAGTTTAGTGTTTTAGGCAGCATGAATTTTACATGATCTCATCCTTGAACCTTTTCAGCTTTATGTCCTTTGAAAAACATTTCAAAAAACAAGGGTTTAGCATAAAAATATCAGTAAGGGATATAAAATATGGAACGATAAAATTATTACATGAATACATGCAAATCCAGAAATCATACTTTTCAATATTAAGTCATAATCTCTTTAAAATAATTCAAAAAAACATAAGATTTATTAACAACACATAGAAACTATAAATCATAAAGGTAACATGTGGTTCCAATAACATACTTACATGGTAGATTTCGCTGCTACATAGGGAGTTTTTTCGGAATACCCATCATAGTTTATTCTCAAAATCCTTTAGAAGAAACATTAATGTTTGACTCCGTCACATTACCCAATTCATTGGAGAGCTATCTCGGGCTCACCTATCCTTATTTTATCACAAAACCACCCATATATGTAAACAATTCCCAAGAATTGTAAAATATTAATATGACCTAAAACAACCATAAGGGAATGCTAGTATTTCTACATTTCAATCACAATATAACATTTCAGGATACCAAAATAGTCAATCCATTTCCAAAAAACAATTAACACATTTAATAAAGATATTTTTAATCGATATATCCCACACCAAATTGAAACCTTTAAAATAATTATCATTTTAAAAGATTAATGTATATATAAATAAATCCTTAAAATCAATTTGAAAACATGGACTTTAATGATAAATATGTAGAAGAATAAATCATTAAAACATTTAAAGATAAGTTTTTGTTAAAGATTCCCATACCACTTGAGGAAATAATTTTATAAAAATAATTAGAGAATAACACTAAATGAAACCAATAAAATCATGAGAATAAATATATCCATGATAAAATATGTCGAAGGGTAGTACATACATGTTCTAGGATAATAAAGGTGTACAATATCTAGATATGCCTCAATAAAAGGAGATTGAGACACTTTCCATTACAAAGATTGTATCAATGATGTATGAATTTATCAAAGGGGAGATTATGTGTAACAATAGTATATAAAAGAACATAAGTGGAAATTAAAACATAAATAAGTAAATAGTGATTCCACACATAATCTGGGCATAATATATTAAATGAGGATTGTGTAAAATCCAAAGAGTGAAAATTGAATATAGAAATTCCCTTTTGAAAATTCAGCAGCTAACGACAACATGTAAAATTTCAATAAACTTAGTTGATGAGAGAAAAAAGGGTATCTCATTACATGTTCATAAAATTTACATCACGAATGATATATAAAAACATATCCCAAAATAATAAAATTGAAATTAAAAGACATAACATCAAATAATTATTTGACTAAAAGAGGAGGGTGAAATATTCCCTTACAAATATAATATTGTAAATAAAACAGATCATCAATGTGTATTCACTAAAAATAAACATAAATCTACTATAAATATAATATTGGAAATAAAAATTTATTTATCACATAATCATATCATGACATAATCACGAAGTAGATGATCAACACAATGAATGGAAATCGTGATAAGATGTTCCCTTACCTCGTGTCCGACTTGACTCGTATGTTCCTTATTTTTCTAGAATAATATAATTATGTTAATTTATACTTTCTAAAGAACCATTTTAAAATTTATTATTCCTTTTATAACACTTATTAAATTTTTATAAACATTACATAATCATTTAAGTTAATAACGGTTATTTTGTCGATATTTGGTTCCTGAGTAAAAAATGAACTTGTTATAATTACAGTTAGTCCATGGGGTCAAAAGTAAATTATCTATAGAATAGTATTCATATATATTTCATATATATCATATATATCCTATATATATTCATTTATAATAGTCCATATCATTAGGATATATTAAAATGAAATGCACCCGTTTATGGTGACGGTATATCGTACGTATGGATGAACGCTAATTTCATTTAGTTATTTTAATTATTAAAGGAATGAAAACCAAATGAAAAATAGGTATACTATAACTAAAGTATAATATCTATGTTTTGTATATGTTAAATAAGTTCATTAACTCTATCCTTTATACGTTTCATGTATGACATGAATGAGTCAATCACTTTGAGGGGGTGGTGATTTGCACTTCCTCAAATGAAATTATCTTATTTTCCCTTTATGGAAACAATAAAGGCATGATATAAATGAAAAATACATAAGCATAGAAAAAAAATATAATATATATCACATATAAATATAGTTTCAGCATAATGGCCACCATGATAGGTGGTATGTGATAATTGAACAATCTTCATTTTGTGAGGTAGTAGTCCATCGTTCATAGAAACAGTATGTTCGTACCCATTATATGGAGGTGTGTGTTGAAGTGTGGATATAATAAGTCTCATAAAAACAACCTAGTATGTTGGAGATAATTTTTTAGTTATGTAAACAATGAATAAGAAGAGCATAGGGAGTGGAGAAGGAAATTAAAAGAAAATAACTTGAGAGAAGATGTTAACTTTAAATCGGGTACCTCCATTTTGTTTGAACCAAAATGCATTATTTTATTTCTTTCTGACTTGGGGAAGGATTCTAAGTGGAAGATATAGATTATGGGAGGTTATTTTAGTAGTTTTTGGATGATCCACGAGGCTTGAGATGTGTGAGTAACGGGTTAGAGGTGATGACCTTTTATAAGGTGGAGGAGGGCCACTTTAGAAATTTTTGAATGTATTATTTTATTATAAATAGTATTTCAATTTTAGAAGGCCCCCAACTCATTAAATTAAAATATAATGTTATTATTGTTCAATATAATATTATCCAATGGGTTTTTGATAGGTTTAGTCCAAAAATTAACCTTATCGTTTAGATTTATCCCTAAGTTAACAAATTTAACTTTTCTCATATTTTTGTATTTTCATACTATATGATTAATATAATTACTATAAAATGATAAGAGTCCCAAAATGGATCATTAATCACATTTATAACATCAAATATGTCTTTTGGATGAATATTTTATTTGAAGGATTATTTCATTATTTATTAAAATATTATTTTGTTTTAATATTTCATTTATGTTAATTTATACGCTATTCATATCAGGGCCTTTAAAAAATCTATAACTTTATTATTTTAAATAACTGACATTAATTAAAATATTAAAAGTAATAATCATCCATAAAATTCATGGATGTCATAAAAATTCTGAAAATATATTTATTTTAATACTAATAATCTCATTTATTTAAATATTTCATTAATATGGTAATCACTACATCACCATTATTTCATTTGTAATTTTATTTATTAGATGTCTAAAATTTATAAATAAAAGACCATGATGTAGGAAATAAATTATCTTTTTAATTAATATTTATAGTAAAAAATATCACATATATAACCCCATATAATTTTTTTACTAAAAGATATATGTTTTTGTTACTTTTTCCATAACATTAAATTAAATTTTATAATGTCTCATTTTCCCATAAAAGTGGCTTCATGGAGTCCCAAAATTGACCCATTGATTAAAATGGCATGATATTATCATCCAATTGGATTTGTACACACATTAGGTTACATTAATCCAATTATAATATTATTTTTACCCTTATTTACCATATTTACCCTTTAACAGTGTTAAATAAAATATTTACTAATGTTACTATTGATAATGTCTAAAAATAGAAGTTTTCTATTTACAAAATTTGGAAATCTAGATTCTAAATATGGAATCAATTTTTTCAAATTCAAAATATAGAAGTTGCGGAAACTATTTAAAAATTAATTTCCATCGTCAAAACAAAAAAGTGTGTTTTAAAGAAATAATAACTCTCAAAAAATTGGCTTCTGTTTATGTATAATTAAATAGTAACTTAACTTAAAATGACCAAAATTATATTAAATGGTAAAAATATAATCTATTTTCACTTTAAACCCAATTAAAACTTCAATCTAAATATATAAATATATTATATTAAAAAAAATATTGAGTAAAAATGTAGTAATTTTTACTATTTATTAAAATATTAAACTTTATGAGAAAAATACCAAAATTTTACCCAAAGTAAATATTGATGCCCCTATTCTAAAGAAGAAGTTTATTTTCTCCACTGGAATATAAAAAAGTGATATAACTTGATTTAAATAGGGTTCTCTATCAAATGGTGTTAAATCATCCTTTTAATGAATATTTGAGAAATTCATAATGAAAATAAAATTTATTTTTATATTAAGCCTCAAAAATTTATCGGATAAATGTAAAGACATTTGAAAAAAATATAATCAAATTTTAGTTAGTTATTTCCATTCATAATAATAAAATTTCAAGATGTTAACTACCACGTAAAATAATAATAATATTATATTATATTTCGGTATAACACAACATTATGGGAAACATAAGATTTCAAAGAACTCAGTTATTGTGTTTTGAGTATGCTATTGAACAATGTTTCATCTATAACATAAAATTAATATCTTATTCATAAATATTAATATATTTTAAAAATTATTATTCTATAAATGCATGGGTCTTTATAGGGATTTTCTAAAATAAAAGGATTATGGAGTGTGGAGTGGAGAGAATTGGTAATGTCCTTTTATAAGTGAGAAGTAATGGAAGATTAGAAAATACCCAACAATATTAAATGATGGTTAGTAACAATTAAAAAATTTTCCCCTATAATTAATAATTATTGGAGTGTGTTTGCATTAAGATTGATCCACACCTCCACTAAAACATAATACACATTTTTCAAACATGTTATTCCATGATACTATATGATTAAATACTTTTTCCATTTTTCACTATGGTAACTTTTTTTAAGAGGTATGTATCCTTTAATGAAAAAAAATAGTGAGACATATTAAATATATATAAAAATTTTATTATAAATGTGAAATAAAAAAATTTCAATAAATTCATTATGCAGGAATTAAATGAGATATAACCCAAGATCATATACAGTGCAAAAACTAATTTTAATAATAACATTGGTGAATACTATGTCAATATTGAAGTGTTAAAATGTTATCATAAATGGAAAAAATGACTCTAAAATGTAATGAGTTTGATATTTTCAACCATATTACGTACACATGGATGATGTTAATATTTTTATGAATTTTATGTCATTTAATAATATAATATTTGATGAAAATATAATTTATTTCTTTAATTGAACTATTAAAAAAAATTTAATTTAATGATATGAAGAAAAATATTTAATTGGATTATATTATTTTCACAATCCCAAAATATGTTATTCTTATCTAATTTTTTAACTAAATATTTCTTCCAACATATATTATTTTTTTTATTTTAAATATTTTTTTTCTTTATATTTCTTTTAATTAAGAAAATATTATATCGATATTTTTTCATAATTAAAGGTAAAGATTTCATTAATAAAAATAAATTACTAGTAAAAAAATTATCTTTAATATTTTTATCTATAATCCATCACAATTTATTTTTATTAGGGATAATAAAAATATTATAGTTTTTAAATTGAAAAAATTGAAATTTTTTACTTTTCCTTTCATAAATTATAAGTACAATGATCACGGCCATATGGCTCTAATATAAGAATTTTCTATAAAAAAATATGTTATATTGTACAAATATTTCCATAAAATATAAATTAGATATGTTTTTAATCCATTATAGACATTACCACATTAGCTTAACCCCTAGAAAACTTGTTTACCCTTAACCCTGGTTACAATATTTTACTATTTTTTTTGATTATTAGGAAAGAAAATTATGTCAGTATTATTGTATAATATTTATTATTTACATTCAAAATATATAATATATTTTATCATCTTCAATTAAAATAAATTGTTTAATCATTTTTTAAAATAATATTACAAAATGTTTCAAAAACAATTTCTACGGAATGAATTTTGAAGCATAAGATTTTATTAAATAATAATATGACTATTTTTCATCATTTTATAGATATAATATAAAGTATTTGTATATATATTATATAAATTTCATTTAAATGTTTCATTTTTATAGAATATTTTAATTAATTAATAGTCTTGAATCTATAAATTTAACAACACTTTCTAAAAAAACTATATATTTCCCTATTAATTAAATAATAGAAATATTCCAAAAATCCAAAAAATAACCATAATATAATATGCATATTCTGAATATATAAAATTAATATAATTTTTTCAAATTTTATTTATCTATATATAAATAATTAATTATATTATCTACCCACAAAAAGTATTTAAAATAAAATACGAATGACATGCATTTTTTCTAATAAAAAAATTTACTAACTTTTTTTTGATTACTTATTAAGAATTTATCAATTGATTTATATTTATTAGGACCACTATGAAAATTTCACAAATTACTAAATCCTATTCATATAAACTAATTTTACTACATGATTATAATAGTCATATTTCAATAATATAACTCAGATGTTATTGAATCTCAGTGTTTCTTATCATATGTACTATAAAACATAATTATCATTAAAAAAGCTAAGGTTAAAACATTCTCCTCTATTTTATAAAATTTTAGCTAAAAAGTTCATCATGATATTAATAATTAATTTATTTACATATGAATATACCATTTTTTAAAATCTCACATCAAATAATTGGTTAAAAAATCCACTTGGTAAGGAAAATTAAGAAGTATGATGTTCATCGGGAAAACCCATAACACTATTATAATATATGAAAACATTATTATGAAGTAAAAAATACAAAAAAAGTATAAGACTAATTGTGATGGTCTAATGATAGTTATTCAGAACATAGTCTGGAGAATGATTTTGAATATAATGTAATAAATTTTTGATGGATGAATAGACCAATGATTCATAAGAAATAAAGGTAAAAGTATTACATTTTTTCATGATCCTTTGCTTAATGATGAGTTTTTTTAAACTATCAATTTAATGAAAACTAAAATTATATGTACTGGATTTTATTCCATATCATAAAACCATTTTCATTATTTGGGTGAGCTTAGATCAGTTTTCAAATCATTTCTCACTCATAGCAATGAATATTGAAGTTGAATTTTTTTATTTTTGAAGAAATAAGGTTATCTTTTAATAGATCATAGGATCCATAAAATAATAAAAATATATTTTTATAATAATTATAAATATCTAAATCCAAAATTCATAGCACAAGGTAAGATATTTCCCAAAATGAATAAATAATCATTTTATGATATAAAAAATTAATCTCACAAGTCAAATTTATAACACACATTGTTTAACATAGATAATTTGATATAAAATTTTACCCAATATTAATTAAAATATTACCAACCATGTTCAAAAAAAATCATATGGTTTTTATCATATATTATTTTGAGATTAAATCAAATTTTATATCTAATAAATATTAATCACACATAATATCATATCCCTAAAATATATATCTTTTTATCATATAATTTCCAATTTTTTATATTTATTATTTTAAAAATAATTAATTAATATAAATACAAATTATTATATTAGATTCCTCTACAAGATAATTCACCTTTTATCCCTCAATTAAAATCCCATATTACATTTTTCCATAAAATAAACATAATATTTATTTTTCACATTATAAATTTTTTTACACAAACCAAGATATCATGTAGTATAGTTGTATACACTTTACACTTTTTAACCTTAAATTGTGGGATTATGACTCACAACCTTATTAGATGTAATGGGATTCCATTTTTACTAAAAGTATATTCATATAATTCTCATAATGTCCGTAGTAATATACATAAAGTACAAAAAATTTACTCTAATCATAAAATATCATAGAACCATGAATTTATTAAATTCTTTTAAATATATCAAATTACTTCTATTCTTATATAGTTTGTAATTTTTATCCTATGGGACACACATAACTTATCCCAATAATATTTCTCCCAAAAATACCAAAACTCATATTAAATTTCCATCTCTTAAAACCTTAAAAGTGGTGTTTAGGAAATTAAAACTATTATCAACCTTCTACACATAAAACCATAATATTATTTACCATTATTATTTTAATCCTACAAAAAATAATTATATTACTAATAAACTAACACAACCCTTAGCTGTTTCATGATTCTCCTTACCAAAATAACATTTTAAAAAATACATGTTCAACATAGTTTTTAAATCCCAATACCTATATACTTCAAACCTTTCACATCAATGCTATGTATAAAAATTTTTCATCCATTATATTGGAGTTAAATCTTGTAATATGGTATTTGCTTGGATAATATAAACATTTCCACCACATATGACATTGAAACCATCAACAATTAATTTCTATATGACCTTCATTTCCACACTAATAAAAGTTTACCCTTCCTTTGAGAAATTCCCTTGGGTGTCTCTTTTAACATTAACTGCATGATGGAAATTGAGTATTCATTCCACCATGGAATTTAATATCTACTATCACAAAAAACTCAATCATTTTCAAAATTGGTGTGTCTAATAGTTGGTTGAGGTGCAAGTTGTTAATCATATATCCTAATAACTAATTAAACATATATAATATCTTTTTGTTTAGTCATAATAATTTTTCCCTAATAATTACAGTGTTTTATATCACATCTAGTGTTAACATTATTATTAATAGTTCTATATTTTGAATAAAATTGAAAAACATAATTTGAGAAAAAAATAATAGTAAGAAACCACATTATATTTTTTAGTATGTATAAATCAGGAAAACATATTTTTTATATGAGAAACATTTGGTTTGTCCTAAATAATTAAATTTCATTATCTAATAAAATATTTTTTTATGGTTTGTAATGTGTTTGGGAATTTTTAAAAATATATCCCTCATGATTGAAAAACCATGTGTGCATGAAGTCCCATTTTCATCAATTGGGTGATAATAAAGTAAAATCCCAATGTGCATTTTTTGGGTTTCACTACCCCATGTAAAAATATTCGAAAGCCCCATCCACATGTAGTATCTATACAATGATATAATTTCATGGAATTTTTTTTCTCTATCATTCACAAAAATTACCACACATTGTTATATAATTTGATTTATCCATGTAGTTCATATTATTGATTTGTTATCCTAGATTTCAATGGATAAATTAATCATAATTTAATGGAAACTATAGAAACCCATACATTCAACACATCAATATCAATTCATAATAGACAAATAATCAATACAGAAAATCACTATCCATGATCGAATCATATAAGACATGTATTATTAGCAATTTGGATACATAAGAAAAATGATTCAAAAGTGATGTAAATAATCACCCATTAATTTATCTATTTATAGAACCCTTAATGTTCATATCAAAAAAAATTCTTCTACTTATATCCTAGGTAATTAAAACATAACAAATGATGATCCCAGATTTTTAGTAAGGGTAAAAATGGATATATTAATATAACATGAAAATAAGTGTTTGAGAACATGAAAAGTACAACAGAAAACCATACCCCACATATCATAGATCATAAAGTTGAGTTATAACATAAATCATGGAAGTTCATAATAAATGAATAATAAAGGATTAAAATAACATAAGACATGATAGAATAACATTGGTTTAAGACTTACAGTTATGGAACAAACATAAGCATATAAATTTTTATATCAAGGACACCCTCCAAGATGTTATATATATTTTCAGCTTTGGCTAACCGCCTGGGTACCATCATACAACATGGGATAACCACCAATATACCCTATTTTTAGATTTTTATGATCTTTCACGTTCACTTTTTTAGGGCTTCTGATGACCTCCAATGTAAACTCAATTTGTTTAGGATTGGGAACACCTCTTATGTACCCTTTGAGCTCATATGACATTAATAGTTATATAATGAATTGGATGGATATATAATTATATACCTACCCATCCCATAATGAAAATTATATGTATGTTTTCTAAAATATTAGAAAATATTCATCATATGATAACACATGAAAACCAAATTGGTTTCATAAAGATTTCATCCTTGAATAACCCATGGGATAAAACATGTTCCATAATAGTCTTGTCATTGTAATCACAAACCATTGAGTGAAATAATAATTATGGTATCATTAGATCATATCACTAGTTAAATATCTATAACTACAATAGTGGTCATCATAGATGAAATGATCTTTTAGTAGAACAATTGGATTATTTACTAAGGAAAATAACTATTTTAGATTGAATAAAAATCAAAATTTACCAAATAATAAGATAAAAGATTTATTTATAAATAAATATATCATATTTTAAGGGAAACATCAATTCAATGAGTGACCATAATGCTGTAAATTTGTTTTCATATCATATATGATATAATAATATTTTCTTTTATATTGCTGGTATAAGGTAAAAATACCATACTAAAGAAAAGGACTTGAATATTCCATCTTAATTTTTTTTAAAAAAATCAAATAAGGGAAAAATACATGAAGGAATATTTATAAAATATTAAAAACATTTTTGAAAATAATATTATAGAAATAAAGAAGTAGAAGAGAGGGGATTTTCAATAGAATAATGAATGAAATGAATTTTTATTGAAAACATTATATCAGTATATTGAGTTCATTAAAAGGGGAATGAGAATGAGATGAAATTAATATATAGAAATAAAAAATGGGGAATAATTATCACTATTTTAATAAGATATAGATAATAACATTTCATCATCATAAAATAAATCATAAACAATTCCAACTGACAACTAGATTATATTACAAAACCCTTAACGCTTTTATAAATTTTTAATATTAAATCCAATGAATTATGGACCCCTATATAGTTATTAGTATCTTTTTTTTAATAAGAATAATAAAATACATTCATGGGAAGCACCAACACCCCAAAATATAAATAAATTTTTAGTATAACATGTGTCCCAAAGAAATAATGTGAGATGAATATCCATTACCTCAAGTATCAACATGATTCATACATGGTCAATGCCCCCATAAAATAAATATAGTTTTATAATAAATATATTATAGATAAATAATAAAATATATTATGTATTATATGATTTACTTATAACATTTTATCCCATATTTAATATTATTCACTACCAAACCACTATTTTTCCTAATAACTACTACATTATGCGTGTATGTTTTAGCTCAGCAGTCATCATTCTTCTACATTGATTATGGTAAAACATAAAAAATGTGTTAATAGTGGTATAAATTTTTATATCCATCCATAAAATATAGAGAGAGAGAAATTAATTACATCATTCATGGAGACAGTATGTTGCATGTACACATGAGTGTTGTTTCCATTTTTTCAAATAGAATAAAAGAAATGTATATAATATTTTAATTTTCAATAATCACTAATGTTAAATCTACATCATGTGTATTAATTAAATATTTCTTTCTTAAAATTCATTTCATAATAAAACTAATCTGAATGACATTAATTCAGGGGGGTGGTAGTTCACATATACATATGAGCGACATAAACATTTTCCAATAGAATGGAATATATACCGGTAGCTGTGATATTATAGTTCATGGACTATAATTATTTCCTAAATATAAGAAAATAAAATTGCATCCATAATAATCTCCATCCATGAATATATGGTAATGTAAAATGAATTTCATTGGTTTTTGAGGTGTTATTCCATCACACACATAATCGATGGTTTTTTCCCAATTGGTGGAAGAGGATATAGATATAGTTAATTAAATAATAAAAATAACATATTATTATATTTTATATAAAAATATTATTATATGATTTTTAAAAAAAATTGAAGGGTGTAGAAGAAAATTATCATAAATCACATTGTTAGGAACAATACTGCTTCTTCCGCCAATATCTCTATCATGAAGACTTATTCAGATGATTTAATAATGTCACCATGGCCTACAGAATGTGATAATATATATATATAATGGTTTCAGGTATATATTGGAAAAGATAAATGTATATTTAAGTGTATAAAGTAGAGGATAGGGGTTTACCATTTATATGTATGAACAAGTGACATTTTTGAAAATACACAACACAAATGAATAATGAGAATTTTCCCTCAAGTAATTATTCAAAAAAAATAAAATTAATGGGGTTTAGAAAATATATGTTTGATCCAAACATCCGACAAAAAAATAAATGTTTTTACTCATGTTAATCCCTAAACCATTATGTTTTCTTAGTCATACCATTTTTATATTCACCATAGTAACAATTTTATTTTCCTTCGTAATGTTCCCTTTAATACAAAAAATTTTCTATGGAGTATTATGATTTTTTTAATTAATTCTAAATATTAAATATAATTTCTCAATGAAAAAACCTATATGTGGGTAAAATTAATTTTAACAAAACCACACATACTAAACCAAACCATGGTTTATCCATAAGTGTGGTAGGAACTATTTCTGTATTTATAGAGTTAGAATATTATCATTGTTTGGAAAAGACTAAAATATGGACCATGACTGATATTTTGAACCATTTTCCATTCACTATTTAAATTTATAAGATTTTTATAAATATTAAATAATTTTAAAAATTAATATTTTTTCCGAATATCCTTAATTTTTATTTGTAATTGTTCATTTATTTTGAATTTAAAGACACCATGAATAAAAATTAGTTGAAATATATTCTATTAAAACACTAATTTTACTTATAATTATCAAATTTTTCATCATTATAACAAATTCAATTTATATTACTTTTAATATTCTTTTAATATTTTTTATTTCATTTCATATTAATTAAATAACTAATGTTTCAGCATTTTTTTAGAAGTTAAGAAAATTATTTCACTACAAAAAATTTGAAATAAATTACAATGATAAAAATTATTTAACTTTTTGATGTCTACTTGTTACCAAACATCAGTTATTTTAATGCTTTCCACAAAATATTATAGTTACAAAATTCTATAAAGTTATATTTTTTACATCATAAATTGTTATAAGGGTCATAGTAATTGTAATATGGCTCAAAAATGAGACATTTTGAGAACTTATATGATATATGGTCAAAATATATCCATAAAATTCCAATTTGAATTATTTTTAGATCTTTAAAACCATTATCTCTACAATTTAACCATAGTAAACATGTTTAACATTAATTGTGGTAACATATTTTTTTTAATTTTTTACAATTCATTTTGAAAAATAGTAAGGTTTATCATATTATCTAATATAAATTATTCTAATTCCAAATTTGGATTTATAACATCCTAGCCTAGGTGCCACATAACAATACCTTGAGTAGATCGGTCACATGACCTCCACCTTGACTCCCCTTATTCTAGAGGCTTATGACTTGAAATAGGGGTCTATTATCATTCATGGGGAGACTATACCCTCTTTTTTACTTTTCATATTAATACAACTGTGTAAATAAAAAACAACAAAACAATGAATGACCAAATCATATAACATATATAGAACAGTACCAAGACCATTAGAAAACCAAAATTTGAAATACATAATCAAAATTGAACAATAAATATGTCATGGTAACATACATGACATATGTCAAATGGAAGCTCAAAATTGAAGACACTGACAACATCCAAGCGGATCCTGACCCACATATGGTTCCTTCATTAGTGATCCATACCAATTCAAGTATCTAACACATGGTCATTTCCCTCAACCTATCCAGAAAACCCAAAGTATTTTTAGTCACTAATTAGGGAGTCTGTGTAGGGTTGGAGTATAACTCAGTAGGACACCACCAATGGTGTCTAAAACAAAAAACTAGTATGAAAATTATTTGTTTAATTGTATAATTAGATAAGTATAATTCACAAGTAAACAATTATAACATTATCAAATTATTCTTTATTTAACCACATAAACATCAGGGTTCCTTGAGGATACTCGTACACAATACTAGCTCCAGATAAGGTTGAAGCCCGAAGTGTTCCCTAGGTAATATCATATCTTAATACCTACTTTATCTATCTGTAGAGCATGTTGTTTTTAAGGTGATATCATAAATAAATATGTATTTTGACTCAAGCCAAAGCTCAAAGTATTATCGTGTGATGTCATATCTAATAGTGCCATTGTTACCATTCCATAGTTAATATATGATTTCTCATAGAAGCAATATTAGATTCATTCTTGAATATTGATGTTACCACTCAAACAGCACACAAAATAATGACCATGCTTCCGTTCTACTTTTCACAAGTATAATGACAATTCTACTGTTTATACTTATTTATTCAACAACCATGTTACCATTATTTTACTCTCATGTATATTGACCATGTTACTATGTATACTTATCAATTGAATGACCAAGATCCCATTCCATGACTCACCAGTGAATGGACCTATATCTATTAGGACATGCCACATTATAATGACCATGTTTCAATTTATTTACACATAATTAAATAAAAAATTAATTATCAACATAAATTTCATTAAAAATTTAGTAATTAGGTAAACATAAAAATTCCATTAGATAAATCAAAAATTTACTAATCATAAAAATAAAATAAATTAATTCAAAAATTAATTAATCATAATAATTGCTTTAGTTAATCAAAAAAATAACTAATAAAATTAATAATATTAATTTATTCAATAATTAATTATTCATTTCCCATAATTAATTTAACAATTTATTTTATCAATTCATAAAATCAATATCTCAAAATTAATTCATTAATTACTTATCTCAAATAAACAGTCCCAATATCTCATGATTAATTCATCAATTAATTATCCCACATCAACATAATAAATATATAATAATAAATTATACCATTTATCCAAGCTAATTATCATGATATCTCATAATTAATTCAACAATTAATTATCCAAAATTATTTGCTAAATATTTAGTAAATAAATTAATTCACTAATTAATTGTTCATTTCAATCCTATTAATTAATTACATAATTAATTAATCATATCCAACTCCTTCTATTAATTTACCAATTAATTAATTCCATCATTCCTATTATGTAGTTCATCATTTAATTAATCACATTTATACTCAATAAATTAATTCACCAATTAATTAAGTTCATTATATAATTCAATAATTAATTAATTAACAAAACTACTATTAATTAATTAATTAATTATTTAATCCCTTTATTTAATTAAATAATTAAATAATCAAATAACTCTCAGTAATTAATTCATCAATTTACTAATGTATTTATTTATGTAAAAAATTAAATAATCAAATTACATTAATTAATAAATTAATAAATTAATCCTTATTTTAATGTTAAAATAAAATAATCGCATAGCTCCAATTAACTGATTTTTACAATAATTAATCCATTTCTTTAATTAAATGATTAATTTTCCAAATAACTCCATTAATTAATTCATCAATTTATTTATCTAGTTATTTAATTCCATAATTAAAAGATAACATAATTCCCATTAATTAATTCGTTGATTTACTAACAAATTTATTTAATTCAATTAATAAATTATCACACAACTCCTCTTAATTAATTCAACAATTAATTAATCACTTTATTTAATTAAAAAAATTAAATAATCACACAAAACCCATTAATTAATTCATCAATTAGTTAATCACATTATTTAATTCAATAGTTACTAAATCACTTAAAAACCATTATTTAATTCATCAATTAATTAATCCCTTTATTTTATACAATAATAAAATGATCACTTAACTTTTCTTTATTAATTTATCAGTTAATTAATTCATTTATTTTATTAAAAGATTAAGTAATTACAAAACTGCCATTAATTAATTAACCAATTAAATAATCATTTTGAATAATTAATAAATTGAATAGTTACATAAGATCTTTTAATAGATTCTTATATAAATTAATCTATTCATTTAATTGAACAATTAAATAATCTCATAACTCTTATTAATTAATAAGTCAAGTTATTAATCTATTTAATTAATTCAATAAATTAATAGTCACATAACTTCATTTAATTAATTATTATATTCATTAAATTTAATCATTAAATTATCACAACCTCCCACTAATTAATTCATCAATTAACAAATCCTTTTATTTAATTCAATAATTAGATAAAAAACAATAATTAATTGATCTATTAATTTTATTCCGCAATTAGATAATCTCTCAACTCACTTTAATTAATTCTTCAATTAAAATAACCATTTATTTAGTTTAATTTTTAAATAATCACATAACAACCATTAATTAAATAATCAATTAATTAATTTGTTTATCTAATTTAACACATAAATAATAACCTTATATATATTAATTAATTTATCAAATAATTAATCAAATTCACAATCACAAAATTCCCAATAATTAATTCTTCAATTAATTATTCCTACTCACACAATTATATAACCCCTTAATAAAATAATCAATTAATTATTCTTACTCAACCAATTTAATATCCCCACTTAATCCCTTAATTAATTTATCTCTCTTAATCAATTCAATATTCTGATAATAATTCTATATAATTAATTATCCCTAATTAACAATATGAATCACCTTATAATTAATTCAATAATTAATTACTCACAATCTTTCATCCAAATATCCCTATTTTCAACATTTCCAATAATTAATTAATTCATCAAATTCATTATTTCAATAAAGAATGAAATTTCTAAACATCTAATAGAAATTATACAATTACAAACACATAATTATTTTTAAGACTTTGCGACTTGAATTATTGTCCACCTACCTCAAGAATGGAGATGAAGAATGCTCAGAAACAAAAAACTCCTACATGATGCAGATAAATCGAGAACATGATAAAGAACATAATGTAGATCTAAAACTAAAATCCATGATAGAAAGGAAGAAGATCTCTAAATTCAATATGTAGATCGAACATGTATAGATATATATCTCCCAAATAGGGATCATTATCAAATAAAAGAGTGTATAACTCCCCCTGTCTATCTGGGAAGAGGAGATTAAGATGGTGATAGATCTATCTGAGAATATCTCACATACCTGAGAGGAGAATATCTTCAATTAACCATTCAATTATCCCATAATGGAGGTTGGGAGCCCCATGAATTTTTTTGAAGCCACTAAAATTTTAAGAGATTTAATTAGGTTTAATGTGGGTTGAAATTGGTGATTTATGGGGTCTAGGTGAATTTAAAAAAAAAATTCAGGCCATTTGAAATATCTTTCACAATTTTCTAGGCAGAGAGCACAATTTTCTCTAACAATGGACAAAATGTGCGCCAATTATTTTAGGGGTTTCATATTTATCATTTTAGGGATCACATTTCAAGAAACCATGTGCTATCCATGCGAACCTCCACAATAAAGGGTTTCATAGTCTCTTGGTATGAGGAACGCCATTTTTGTTAATTGTTCGACAGCCGTTCACAACCCTATTTCATTCAAATTTTCTAAAAATTCCCCCAAACACACCCCAAGGTAAATACCAATCGAAAATTCCTCAACACTAGGAAAAACATACAAACAAATGTGCTTGAGAAAACACCAAAAAATTCATGATCTTATCAGAATCAATTTCCCAATTTAAATTCACTAATGTGGTATGATTTTTATTAAAAAATAAATATAAAAAACATGTTGAAAAATAGTTATTAAGGAATTCAGTTTCCACGCATAGGATGATCTCACATTCACAATAAGACTATTGATAATCACTATATCAATTTAAATTTATATAGTTAGATATATAATCTATACATTCCATCTATATTAGTTCTTATTAATGATTAGCATAATTAATTAAAATGGAATGAATAGATACATTTAAAGATACATTCAAATAAATTGAAGTATTTTTATCTATTAATTGAAAAATAATAGTTTTCATAAAATTTAAACAAACTAACTCTACGCTAACTTCCATATTTTCTTCAAAAAAATTTATATCCATTTTATCAAATAAACATTATAAAATATAATAAACTCAAATATATTATTCTCTCAAAAAATAAGTAAAAATAAAATTTGAAAAAACATACATTACAAAACATTGAGTGAGTGTTTACTATGAATTTATCACCACATTTATTTTTATTTATAAAAATGAAAAAATAATGAATTAGTTTATTTTATTTATTCATTAAAATTTAATTTCTATGTTATAATAGTTGTATTTAAATAATTTATCATGTTGTTCATTTATACTCACTGTTTCTTATCATAAACACAACAGAAAATAAATTTTTAAAAAATGATTATTAATTTTTATAAAGGAGGCTATGTTTATTTTAATTTATATACTGCACAAGATCATTAAAGTAAGGAATACATCCTTTATGTGATACTATAAATTTTTATGTTTATTCGGTATTTAATTTTACTTCTTTTCCCAGATAAAATTTCAAATATTAGTGTTACTTGATTGCAAAGGGTCACATCTTTTGATGAAAAAATATTTCTTAATATATGAGGCTTATATTTTATCATTTCAATAATTATAAATGACAATTAAAAATTATAAAATATAAAAGAATAGATGTTCAATAAATTTCAAAAATAATATTTGAGTTTATTTACTAATATTTAATAAATTTGTTTTAGGGGATGAGAATTAAACATTTTATATATAATAATTTTGTATATAGATAAAATATAATATCTTAATATTAAAATCTAATGATTATAAAACTAATAAGTAATGAATTTATTTATTTCTTATTTTTAAATATTTTCTTATATTTTTGATCATCTATTAATATTATCAATGCTTTAATATATGGGATAATTTTTTTCTTACAAGATTTGTATGCCATGTATTGTATTATGGGTATAACAAAATATGAATTGCTTTTCATCTACCATGACCTTGGTTTAAAATTAAAGATATTATATTTAATATTGAAATGGAATATATTCTTTTTTTATTTTATATTTTATTTATTATGGAATTAGATTCTGGCATGACTAACATATCCCATGATAGTGGGACTTTCAGTCTAACTTCACACAAAACTAGGGACTTGTGCCTTATTCTAGAAATATATGTATTCCATATCTATATATCTAGTCGTACACATATATAGATTTCTAATTTAATACAATTATAAAAAATTAGATGTAATGTTCATTTAACAAATATAGAGAATGCATTAAGATATGTAATGATATGTCTATATTTTATGATTTGGTGAATTAAAATATTATGTGATATGTAAAGAGTTACTTTTTTTTCATTTTCTAGTGATTTATATTTATATTTTGATGTATTAAAAATAAAAACAAAGAAATACTATATAATATATTCTTTGATAGAAGGAAAATTTCAAGACCTAAATTATATAACTCGGAATGTTCTTCTATTTCATGATGAACACCAATTATATTATGTACATTATTGTAAGAATGGTTACACATAAGGCTTAGGAAACCAAATATTATTGGTTTATTTGAGTAAAGAATTAATTAGAAACCTAAAAAATTAAGATACTGAAGGAATATAGTTGAGTTAAAATTCATATAATGGATTTGGGTAAAGAATATTCCATTCAATAATAAAGATTCATATGTGACATGAATATGATATTTTCCTACCTAATAACTGAGTACTATAATTTATTCAATATCAGGCTAATTAAATTGTGAAATAAAAATATCATCTCAACAAAGGTAATGATGTTTGTTATAATAATTTTATTATTTTTACTTAATATAAGAATATTCAATAAAATGTTATAGAAATTTGTACTCACCTATGGATATAACTTTATTATGGATTATAACATGCATTATTTTATTTATTTTATTTCTTCATATAATAATTAATAAAAAATTAATCTCAATTGGTATCAAAGATTGATAAGTGTTTTAAAATAGATTCAGTCTGAAAGAGAAAACATTAATTTTATCCATCTTTGACTCATGGGTACTAGATACCGATTATGAATCACATGTTTCATCTAATAAACCCAAACTTATATTAAAATATAATTTATGAATGGATATGTTGACCAAAATGTATTAAATAATGCATGTGCTTCTTCATTAGAGTCTATTAATTATGAACATTGTATTTTCAGTGGGTTTGGTCTATTGAAAAATCTATTATTATGATTCTAATAAAACAATATTTTTGATTTCTGTATCATACTTTGAAATGATGGGATTTTCATTCATTATGATGAAGATGAGTTTTTATGTAAATGAATTAAATATTTATGTAATAAAAAAAGAATTAAAATTTTATACTTTATGGTTATTGATAATTCTATCTAATACACTATGAATTAAGAGTTTTAGATTAAATCATTCTCTGAATTCCATTATCATTGATTAATTAGACATATAATGGAGAAAAACATTAAGATTCCTCAAAGAGAGAGATATTAGAATCATTTTAAAATGAACTATTTGATAATTAAAAATCTTATTTATAAGGTATAATGACCAATGAACCATATAGTGTAAATGGTGAATGATATATGTATATTTCAATACTACATAGAGTGATGGTTATAGACCAATTAATACTTCTAAAAATGATGTGTTTGGGTATATTATATCCATAACAAATGTCTTTATTCAGTATAGTTATAATTTTTTATGATACACATGTATGAATAATTTGAAATGATCAATGTGTTTTAGGAAAAAAAATAAAAAATAAACTAGGTAAAATTATTAATATTATATTATTAGATTGGGGTATTTAATACATGATAATGTAATCCATTAATAATTTAACCAATTTTGGAATTATTACACAACTCACCCATTGAAGAAAATTGTAGTTGAATGGTGTTCTTATATGGATGAATCTTACCAATTTTGACATGGATATATTAATGATGAGTCTCGGTGACCATCTTATATCATTCTCAGTATATGCTCTAGAAACAGTTGTATTTCTACTTAAATACATTCTAAATAACTTAATCACAATTTCAAAAAATGAGAAATGGTATGGAGACATACCAATTATTCTTTTAGAAATATTTGTGTCATTTAAGAAATCTTATAATGATTGGATGCATATAATATTTACTAAAGTTCAAAAAAGGCATTATTTTTTATTCACCCCATGACAATTAATGTATATTATATCCATAATCCAACTAAGAAAAATGGTTTTGTGGCATGCTTTTCTATATTCACTATGATTGAATATATCAGTGGTGGAGTTAATTTTTTAAAACTTATAGAACGAAGTTTTAATAACAAACATATTGGAATTGTTATTATTAATAGATTTTATTGATTTGAACAAAGAGTTAAAGAAGATAAAATAACATTATTTATAGAAGAACCATAATGATTGGTAGGATTTATTAGAAGTATGAGACATATGAATTTAATATGGAAAATGACTCTCATGAAATTTTAAAAGAGGAATAATATACTACCTATATTGTGGATATTTGGGGTTTCAATTCCATAATATGGATAAATAAAACATAGCATAAAAATAACTAAATTTATAATACCCTTGTTTGTAATATTGGGGTTACACATGAAGGGTTTTGAACTATAGGGTTCAAGTGGTGTTATTATATGAAATATGACATTAATGGTAGTGATTATACATATAAATCTCAACTGATAGTAAATGGTTATAGAAAAAAATCATGTAAATGATTATTAAAAAACCATTATAAGAATTGGCATTATAATGTTTATTAAAAAATTAATTTTCATAGTAGTTAATTATATTTATGAGATATATCAAATAAATTTAAAAAAAATCTATAATAACAATTTATTTAGTGACCTATATGTCATATATCCAGAAGACTTTGAAGTTCCAAATGAGTATTTTATGTTTTTAAATTTGTATTGATCCATTTATGGATTTAAGAAAGATTATGAAATTTGGAACATAAAATTTGATTATTCAATCAATGATTTCAATATCATTAAAAAAACAATTTATTATTTTTTATAAAAGTTATATATTGGGAGTGAGGTTATATTTTTGATATTTTATTTTGAATAAATATTACTTATAAAACATTTTTCTTGAAATTAAACTCTATAAAGATAAGTTAAAATTCTCGTCAATGGGGATGTGGGTTAACTAGCCTTCATATTGGGTAAAAATCACTTAGAGAAATATCTCATGGGTTTCAATAGCTAAGTGGTAAAAAGTATTTTAGTAATCAGGGGGTAAAAGATGGGGCAATCTCTGATGATGGTCGAAGGCGATGACCTCCCTAGCCAGTGCTGATGAACGACAAAGACTCCCCTACTTTCGGAGGTAGGATGGGGAGAGGATGGCCTTACTCTGCCACCTCCAGATTTTAATAATCCCTTTACCAAATTTTCTAACCATAATCTCCTCCACGATTTTGTGGTGATTTATCTATGTACAAAAGTTCTTGATCATTATTTTTGTGATCCTCAGCTCTTGATTTCTACCTCATAGTTCTTTGAAGAATCAAGCCTTTTAAAGACAACACTTATAGAGCTTTTTAATCATCTAATACCCTCATTGGATGCTTTTTCTCAATTTTATTTTAAAAATTGGGGATTACATGACTTTTTATATGTGGGTGTCCCCGATAAACATCATCTGATTATTCAGATCACTTAGAAAGAGGACTTGATTTACACATGGTCCAGGGCTCCTTACAGGTGTATCAGATGTAAATTTTTCCTTATCCACTGGTTGTCTTATCTCTATATGATTTGAGATTCAACCCTCATAGTGACATGTTTAAGTTTCCCTATGCATTCCTTTCCTTTTAAAAATTGTGTGATTATTCGAATATTGGGAAATACGGTGGGTCTCTATCTATGTTTGGATAGATGAACTTCTTCAGTGCTAAACCCGATTAATCTGAGGATTTTTGTTGAGGTGTATGTATCAAATCTACAGGTTGAGTGGGTTTGGATCATAGTTGGTGAGGAGTTTCGATGCAGTATAGCTTTTGTCTTTGAATCCTGGTTTGATCATTACTTAGTTTTTTATTATATGGGTCATGGGGATTCCCATTATCATCGCAAAAAACATGGGAGTCCCTCTGGAATGAAGGATAATATCATGGAATCTGGTCTTACCCTTGGTAAACCAGTTCTATAGGAACCCATATGCATTATACCTCTTGAACCGAAGGTCAGTTAAGTGTTTGGCAGATTGAAGTGTAATCTTCAATTGGTTATTCTGGTGGGAGACCCTATTGCAGATTCAGATGTTAGTCCTTTAGGTGGAAAAGATTATTCAGGGAAGCATCATGAGAAAGATTTTCTGAATATGGACTTTCATGTATAAAATTTTATGGGGAATTTTGTATAAGAAGATGCTAGTTGTGGTAAATGGGTAGTTATTCAGGAAGGTGGAGGTCATTTTTCTCCTTCATCCTTGGCAGATCCAATTTTGTTTTGGGGTGGCCAAGTGATTGATCAACCCTTGTAACATATAGGTACTGATTCTCATGTCAATATTAGGGTTCTAAAAGAGTTTGAGGTTTTTAATGTGAATGATCTATTATCCCTGAGCTGACATGTGCCCCATCTTCACAAGGCTACAAAGTTGACTGATGTGCATAATTGATTCTCACTATTCGATGTGGCAGGGAAAGAATATAGAGATCCCAAAGGATGGAAAACTATCATTCCAAGGTGGAAACATAAGGAGGTCAGGAGTAGGCACATAGAAGAGGAGTAATCAAGTAGCCAATATGGGGTATTAAGTGATCAAGAGTGGGTATCTAATACTAGTATAGACTATGAAAAGGATGCATTGGTTCGATCAGGTTCAATGAAAGGGAAACAATAACTCCTCATAACCAGAAGACATTTGGCTCCCAAATAGGGGTTGGTGGGAAAGAAAAGACTGCACAAAGACTATTCAGGCACTCCAAATAATACAGTGACCAGATTAGTAAGTAAGGCTAAGTGAAATGACATGGAGGCTATTTTGGGGGTTTCTTCCTTGAACAAAGAACGAGTCTCTATTTATGGTGATACCCCTATGAAGAATACATCAGAGGTTAGTTAATCTCTTATAAACTGATCTGAGAGGTAGGAAAGTGGATTGTTAGACACTTTGGTGATCAGGAAGGGAGATATTTCTGTTGTAGGAGGGGAAGATTTCACATTAGAAGTGGTTGTAGAAAATTATTGGGTCCATCTTATGTCCTCCTAAGGAAGAGATGAGGGAGGGGGTTCTGTCCATTCAGACCTCAAACAAGGATGCAGAAAGGATGGATGGATGTACAGTTCATGTGGATCTAAGAATAGGGATGACTGATTGGATCGACAAACAATACTTAATTTTGACCAGAGGCATTAAGGGATAGAATATTACAGTAGAGGATTTATTACATGCATGGGAAAAGTTGGCCTCTAATTTCTAAGGGATCATCAGTGATGAGCTGGATAAAAAGGAAAATGACCTATCCTATATATTATTCTGGGTAGTTGTGTCCAATATTTTCATGTTGATCTTCAATATTTCTATTTTATACTTTTGTTCTTGATGTGCTGTTGACTTGCTGGTTTCTCATATTTTCCACAAAAGTGATTCATAATAAAAAAATTTAACATGGAGGTAAATCTCTAAATTGGTTCATTATTGAGATCTCCAATAATGGGTCCTTACCTTAGTTTAAGTGATCTAATATTAGTATTATTTAAAATAGTTATAAACAGAAAGAATTAATGCATAAAATTCACTGCGAATATTTAAAAGGATATATCATGTATACCATGATTTCAGTACAAACTGATGCCACTTATTCATTGAGTATTATATGTGGATACAAAAATAATCCTCATGAGAGGAACTATGTTTCATTAAATAACATGTTCAAGAACATATAAAGAGGTAATGTTGTGTTTTTAATCTTTTGTGGTGATGATGAGATAAAGTTTAGCTACTAGATTGATGCTATTTTAATAATTGTAAAAAATAATATAAGATTTCAATCTATTTTTATTTTTTTTAAACGGTGCTGAAATAATAATGAAGAATTATAAAAAATAGACCATAATAAACTACATAATTGAGGAAGAGTACATCATTGTATTTTATGTTATGAATAAATCTATTTGGACTAGAATATTAATCATTAAACGTATGGGTGGATCTAACAATTGAGGGATAAATAATGAATTATTTTGATATAAATGGAGTTATTTCATAATTAAATCATCCCTAGTCTCACTAAACGTCCGAAAAAATCGTTCTAAATTAAAATGTCTTGTGATATATCAATTATGGGGTGATTTACAGATATTTTGGAAATTAGAAATGTAAATTTAAAATATCTATTGAAAAAATCATTACAATAAAATTTTTATAATTGTTATGTTTAATCCCATGGTATTATATACATGATAGATTGGATGTAATAATTGTATAATTTCTCATGATTTTAAAGTAAAATAAATCTATATTTATCATTCATTGATGTATTTTCCATTTATATTACATTTACAATAGAATGATAATACCCCATAATTGTATAAATTATATTTCTCTGAATTGATATTTATCATAATATATTATATGTTTTGTTGATATGTTAATATTTGTGTGTGGAGAATTTTGTACAATATATAAAGAGTTTTACATGTGATATAGAGAAAATGCGGATGAGATAATAAGTGATGACATGTAATCTAAACTAACAAGAAAATGTATATCATGTTTAATGTTATACAATAAATTATAGACATAAGGGTTTATTTATATTTTTAATCCATATTAAATAAATTTTGAAATATATATTGCATGAGATACTTTAATAATTTGATAAATTTCATTTCCATGCCTTGTGGGCTAGTAAGATAGTGTAGTAAGGTATTCTAATCATCAATTAATTAGTTATACCTCCAAAAATAGGGGTTTCATCCACCCATATGATGAATTAAATACTTCTAGGTCATTGGTTGAATTGAATATATGAAATTCATGGAAATTAATATTTAATTAAAAAGTAATTTTTTTCCAGTTTTGATAAATGTCATGTGATGTATTCAATCATACTAACTAGCTTTTATAGGGAATCATAAATATATTAGATATAATGTAGTGCATTGAAATGTTCCATTCTATCTTCTCATGTGATGTCATATACAGATGAATTATTTAAGTATATATAATATTTATATGATAGATCCTATTGTAGAAATGTTTAGACTGAGATATGATTATGTTTGGAAAAGATGAAACTGGATCCCATGGTAGCTTAAGAAACACCAACGTTTTCCTAGATGACACTATTTTCATACATATATGAAATAGATAATTTAGTTCATTTTAAATGATACAAAGGTCTACAGGCCCCCATGGTTTGACCTTAAGATAAATATTTTGTTTTGAAAAAAATGTAACCATTCAAAATTGAAAGAGATTTATAAACAATATCAGAAATAATTCAGACATATTTTTAGCATGTTTTAAGGTTTTCCTAAAATAGTTTTTGTATTTTAGTGAATGTGAGAGACTATTAAAAATTCAATACAGAATGGTAAATTATATAGTATATTACACTATATTTGTATCTAAGGATATTCCTTGTAGATTCATATATAATAATAGATAATCTACATCTATCATGGATTACAATATTCCATGAATATGGAATATCTAGTGCTTTGTTATCTAATATGTCTTCAAGAAAAGATTCATTTGGTTATGAATCAATGTGGTTCTTCCACTATAGCTTAAAAAATCAATTTAAACAATGAAATTATATATATCTCAATAGGAATCATTTTTGGTAATTCTTATCATCAACTATATGATGAAGGCTAAACCACAACTCCCCTTAATGAATGATGAGAGACTATATAAAAAGAAGGGATCCCTGGTTGTTGCATCGTGAATCCAATATTTCATTGTTGAATATCCAAATTCATTATTTCACATCATTTTTCTTTATGTAGAAGGTAAGATCCCACCATTTATGTTAAGGGACCCTTCTATTGTGTATTTGGATCCTAGTGGATAGGGTCATCATAAGAGAGAAATCTATATGATAGTTGGTTTTAAGTGATCTAAATCAAGTATACTCACTTATTTATAATCAATATAGAGACATTAATATAAATCTGTGCATATTATATTTATTTTCTTCATATTTTATGATGATTCATGATGATATTTGGGATATAGATGTGTTTTAACCACTTCCATTACCATGAATAGACTATACAAAACCCATATTCTACATGTTCCAACCATATATCACCATAATCAAGGGTACATATAGAAATAATAAATTCATGAATATATATAATGTGATCATATTTTACATATATCATTTTATGTTAATTTATAATCAAATGTATATGAGTAAAAAAAATCATGCCCTATGAGAATTGAGATATAAAATTTCCATTATGGTTATATAATTTTTTTTGGAATCCCATAAATCCAATTAATCTCTTATAAAAAATTCAATTTAATTCTATTAAGTATAATATCTTATTTGATCAGATTAAAATTAAGAGTCTTATTCAATGGATAAATATAACCAAATCTGAAACCATGATTTTCAAGGATCTAAGGAAACATGTCACATATTCCATGGAAAAAACATACTATTTGCAAATTTTGATGGGAAAGGACAAAATAATACCCAATAGTCTATGATTCATAGACTTTCAACAATGATATATAAAAAAAAGTGAAATAAATTATAATACGACTCACTCCTTTCATATCCAAAAAAAGTTATCATCAATGATTATAGAATATGTATCTCATACTTGGATAAAATGGCCACTTGAATATTTAGAAAACTATAATCACATCCCATCTCAAAAAAAGGGAAAACTGTTAGATGAAAATAAAAAAGGATTCATCTTTAAAATTGTTCTTGTGTGTGTTATCCCAATTTTTTAATCCCCCATTAATACTCAACAATTTAATATAATATCAAAACCCTTTTAATAATCTCTGTTAATGATGAATAAAATACTAAAGAGGCTAAAATAACAAGAATTAATTTATCAAGAATATCAATATGTAATTTGAAAAAAAAATATTAAAATAAAACCAATATTTTTATTCAAAAGATATATCTTCCTTATATTTAATTCTCAAGGAATCATCTATACCATTTTATTTCTATAGGAGTATATATCATGTAAAATTCATTTAATGGTATTATATTATTTTTTGTTTTATTTTCATGTATTATTTTACCTCATAGATCACATGACTCTAGGATTTCCCCAAAAAACCCTCATCTTAGTGATTTCATTTTTTTAAAAAAACTGGCCATACATTATTATTCTTTCTCGGGCCTTCCCTAGATTTGGCCGTTTTATATTGGCATAGGGATTGATTTTCAAGACATCAGCTAATTTTATGGCCATATATTTTTTTATTTGGATTTTTTCTTTGTCTACTTTATTGATATGTTATTACTTTGACTGTATATTGATTAGGGCCTTATACCCTATATCTATTATATTTATTCCTAACCAGTCACACAATATCCCATATTTGGTAAGATAAAATGGTGTATATAAATTCTTATTTCTTTAGTAGTGGATACATACAATTTTATAATTCTTGTTTTTATTCCATGGATTATTTATATATAGTTCTAATGTTTTGAATTTTTTCAAATAATAGTCAACGCTCATAGTTTTCCCCTCTTACAAATGTTCGTTTTATCTAACCCATTAAGTTGGGGCTGATTTTTCTATTGTGTGATAGTTTTTTTAGTGGATTTGGGTTGGGAATGTGGAGACTCAATGAAGGATCTATTGATAGTATCAGTAATTTTCATTATTTACACACACGACATATTTTTTTGATTCCAAGATTCCTGTTGTTTGAAATTTCACTTTAATTTCCATTTTTCAATTTTCATTGGTGTAGGTTTTGTAATCTGAATTTCCCTACCCAAATATTCTTTTTAAAACAAATTTTCCCTCGAACCACCTCTAGATAGGAATATAGAGTACCTGTTAACTTGAGTTTTTGTATTTATTTACTGAATGAGGTTGTAACACCCCAGGTAAATAAAAAATATTACTTTTACATATTTATTAATATTTTTGAATATAATAATAAATATTACTTTAATGGGGATGCAATGTTCGATGGCATACCCAATACACAACCACGAGTTTCTTTGAAATCTTACGATGCACAATAATAATGTAATAATATTATTGTAAATTGTAGTAAAATCCTAGATGATGTAATGGAATCAATGAACACAACTAACTAAAAAGTGATTATATATTCTTGTAAAATATTTTCGAATTTATTCAATAAATGTTAGATGATTAAAATGTGAATTAATTCAATTTTAAGCGTAAATATTCTAATATTCTTTAAGAGCTCGATTAATCGCCTTTTGATGGTGAACACATTTTAAATCCAATTTCTGACAATTTTATATTTTATATATGACAAAATAATGTTATTTTTAGAATCGGGACATCAAAATTTACATTGTATAATTTTTTGGTATTTTTCTGATAATGTTTATTTTTTAATGAATAGTATAAAATGTTGTATTTTAATTCAAAACCTCCTTTTAATCTAATTTTTTTATATGATTTTATTATCTTTTTAATTGTATTTATTGTTAAATTAGAATATATTTTTACCATTTAATCCCATGGTGGTAATTGGAATTAATTTCACTTTGAAATTGGACTTAAACTAGTGTCAATCTTTTGATATATTTTGTTTCTTAAAAACACGCTATTTGTTTTAACAACAGAAATTAATTATTAAATTGATTAATCCACCTTATATGTTTTTAATTTTTTAAAATAGACATAATTTTTGAATTCGGAATATCAAATATAGCTTAGGGTTAATTTTTGGTATTTTTCTAAAAAACGTCAATTTTTGATGAATAGTGAAACCATAAAGCGGCTGTTAAAAAAACTGAATTTTCGTTTAAATGAAATTTTACCACCTCTATGATTTGAATTTCAAAAATCCAACATACATGGTTGTCATTATAATTTAAAATGTGGTTCAATGGGATGAAAATAATTTTCTGTGAATAGTAACTTTAATGTTTTATTAATCACGATTAAAGGTAATTAGTGTAATTTAATTTAAAGATAATGTTATAATAGTATGATATGACAATGACACAAGACCTATACTTATTGGATGATTCATGGTAGACCAAGACAATCCCTGGTCCATCTTGGGGACCACATGGAGCCACTTGGGTAAGAAAATGACATTAATAACTTTTTATTTAAAGTTAAAATAAAAATGTCACAAACATGTATTCATCTATGATAACAATTTTTAAATAAGGTTTTCAGGTCATATTTTTTACTATAAATAGTCATTAGAAAGATAAAAATATTTCCTACATCATAGTATTTTTTTCATAATTTTTAGACATTAGATAAATTAATTTATTTATGACACCATGATGATGCAGCGATTACCTCATTAATGAACGATTTAAATAAAAAGAAACGATAATGTAAAATCTAAGACATAAACTTTTCAGAAACATATTTTATTTATGGATTTAGAACCTTTATCACCTTATACTCGATATATATCTTTTTGGGGCCTTAAAAATTCTAAAATCATTTTAAAATAATGTGACATTTCATGACTTTCCAAGAGTGCCCCTCCTCCCTCTTATAAAAGGCCCCCACCTCAACCTCCTTACCCACACCTCTCAAGAATTAAGCTTGGCCAAACGCTGCTCATTTAATCACTCCAAATCCCTATATTCATTCTAAAATCCTTACCTTAGGCATAAAGCTCTTCAAGAAACCCTTTTGGTTCAAACGAGAGGGATATACCTTATTTAAAGGTAATGTCTTCTCTTATGTTCTTTTGTTTTATTTTTCTTCTCCAACCCCGTAATCTCTTTCTATTACTTTATTTTATAACAAAACCAGTATCGTAAATATAATAGTATTTTTTATGAGATTTATTCTAGCTACACTTACACACACCTTCGTCTAATGGTTAAATAACTTACTGTTTCTGTGGATAGTGAATTGCTGCCTCACGAAACTATGATTGTTCTATATTCTCCTACCACCAATCATGGTGGCCATTATGATGTAAATATATTTATTTATGATATATATTATATTTATTTCCTCTCTATGCTTATGTATTCTATATTTAATACATACCTTTATGCTTCAAATGTTCTGAAAATGCCATAATTTCATTTGAGGAAGTGTGGACTATTGCCCCCTCAAGTGATGTGACTCGTACATGCAATACATGGAATGTATAAAAGATGAAATTAATGAACCTATGTGACCTATATATCATATATATTATACTATAATTATAATATATACATATATCATATTTAGTTTTAATTCCATTAATGTGACAAAGAAATGAAAGTAGCGTTCATGCATACGTACGGCCTACCGTCTCCATGAACAGTGCATTTCATTTTCTTATCTTTCAATGATATGGAATAGTATAAAATGAATATATACTGGATATGTATGATATTTAAATCATTTATAATATTCTTTAGATGGTGTAATTATAACTACATGGACAATTCTTTTGAAACATGTTCATTTTTGTCTCATGTACCGAACATCGACAAAAACGTCTGATATGAACCCACATTATTAACTTATTATTATAACATTATAATATTTGACATGAATTTAATAATAAATATTAAAGGATTTCCTTATGAAATTATAAATTGACCAATGTTTATTATTCGAGAATATAAATAAATGAACAAGACAAGTTGGACTTGACGAAAGGGATCCTACCTCTCTCTTTCTTTTAAGTACTATCTTTTATGTCATTTATTTAAGCTCATCTTTCTTACATTGGGGAATGTTATTTAATATTCTTATTACTGTAATATATTTTTTCATATGATGAGACACCATTTTTATATCATCAGTCCATTTTGGTAAGCTTTAAGTGGTGTCATTAGGATGCCGAATTTTCTTAACAGATTTCTTATCTAACTCTTAATTCAGTGAAATTTCCATTGTTCGCCACTTATTTATTGCATGTTGTGTATTGTGTACTGCCCTTCCATATATATTATCATGATTCTATTTATTGTCATGGTATTATGCGATTCATTTTGTGTGTATTATCTTTTGGTTATATGACTTAATTGATTACAACAAGGTAAGGGGTTTTTATCTCACTTTTGTTCCCGTGAGATTTATGCTACATTTTCCACCATTTCCTTTGAGTGGTGTATGTACTGCCCATTATTATACAATTTTTGTAATATATATTCATTTATGAGTATTTACATAAATGTTTTAAGTAAAATCCCAGTTAAATAAAGAATATAACATTTTTACATTTATCCATATTTGTGAATAAAATGTTAATATTAATATAAAGAGAACGCTATGCTCGAAGGCTTACCCATTACGCAATAACGAGTTCCTTTGAAATCTTACATTGCACTCTAATAATATAATAATATTATTTTAAATGGTAGTTAATGCCGAGCCGTTGTAATGCCGGGAATGAACAGAACTAACTACAAAATGATTATATATGTTTGTAAAATATTTTTACTCTTTACAATAAATGTTAGAGGATTAAAAATGCGAATGAATCCAATTTTATGCGTAAACATTCTAATATTCTTTAAAGGGTTGATTAACCGCCTTTTGATGGAGAACCTCTTTTAAATCCACTTTTTTACAATTTTATGTGTTATATTTGACAAAATAAAATTCTTCTTTAGAATCGGTACATCAAAATTTACTTTCTATTAATTTTTGGTATTTTTCCAAAAAAGCTCAATTTTTAATGAATAGTGAAAAATGTTGTATTTTAATTCAAAAAATCTTTTAATCTAATTAATTTATATGATTAGATTTTCTTTTGAATTGGTTTTAAAGTGAAATTATAATATATTCTTACCATTTAATCCATTAGTTGTCGTTGGAATTAATTTCACTTTTAAATCGGACTTAAACTAGTGTCAATCTTTTGATACATTTTGTTTCATAAAAACACGCTATTTGTTTTGACAGCGGGAATTAATTATTAAATTAATTAATTAAACTTATATGTTTTGAATTTTTTAAAATAGAAATCATTTTTTTATTCAGAATATCTAATATAGCTTAGGGTGAACTTTTGATAATTTTCTGAAAAACTTCAATTTTTTATGAATACTGAAACCACTAAGTGGTACTTCTAAAAACTTATTTTCCATTTAAATGAAATTTTTCCATCTTTGTGTTTTAAATTTTAAAAATACAACATACATGGCTGTCATTAAGAAGTAAAATGAGGTTCAATGGGATTAAAATAATATTTTGGTGAATAGTAACTTATTAAGTTTTTAATCGCGATTAGAGATAATTAGGGTAGTTTAAGGTAAGAATAATGTTTTAATAAAATAAAATGACCTAGAAACATGTCCTACCCTCATTTTATGTTTCATGGCCGACCTAGAAAATCCATGGGTAAACTCTGGGACCCCATGGAGCCACTTTGGTTGGAAAATGACATAAATACCTTTTTATTTAATGTTAATGTAAAAATAACACAAACATGAGATGTTTAACTAAAACAATTTTTACATGGGGTTATACAAGTCATATTTTTGACTATAAATAGTCATTGGAAAGATAAAAATATTTCCTACATCATATTATTTTTTTTATAATTTATAGACATTAACTAAATTAAATTATTTGTGACCTCATGAGGATGTTGTGATGACCTCATTATTTAACGATTTAAATAAAATGGAAGGATAATGTAAACTCTAAGACCTAAACATGTCCAAAACCTATTGTATGTGAGGATTTCGGACCCTTATCACCTTATCCTAGAAACACATCAATGTGGGACCATTAAAATCCTAAACTCATTCTAATAAATGTAACATTTCTTTACTTTCCAAGAGTGCCCCTCCTCCCCTCTTATAAAAGGCCCCCACCTCTACCTCCTTACCCACACATCCAAAGCCTCTGGCTCAGCCAACCCCTACCAATTTGGTCTCTCCACATCCCTCTTTTACTCCATGAAGCCTCACATTGGGCAGAAGTCTTCCCAAGGAAGCCTTTGAGCTCAAACCAAAGGGAGTTACCCGATTTTAAGGTAATGTCTTCACTTGAGTCCTTTTGTTTGATTTTGCTTCTCCAACCCCCTAAACTCTTTTTATTCTTTTTTTTTGTAACAAATAAAGTATCTTAAGTATACTAGGATGTTTTTATAAGAAGGATTCGAGCTATACCTACACACAGCTACATCTAATGGTTAAATAACATGCTGTTTTCGTGGATGGAGAATTTCTGCCTCCCGAAACGATGATTGTTCAACATTCTTTAAATACCTTCAAAGGTGGCCATCAAGATGGCACTAAACTTATATATGATATATAATATTCTTATGTTTTCCTTAAGCTTCTGTATTTTTTATTTTGAGAATACCTTTATGGTTTCCATTATTGGTGAACGCGATATCTTCATTTAAGGAAGTGCGGACTACCGCCCCCTCAAAGTGATTTGATTTCGTTAATGCCATATGTGGGATGTATAAAGGATTTAATTAATGATATTATATATTATGTTATACTGGAATTATAATATACCTTTATATAATTATGATTCCATTCCATAAAAATATGAAATAGAAATGAAAGTAGCGTTCATGCGTACGTACGGCTTACCGTCTCCATGAACGATGCATTTCATTTCTTATCTCCAAATGTAATGAACTATTATAAGTACATATATATAATGGATATATATGTAATATATTACATCTAAATTATGGATATCATTCTGGAATTATAATACATATATCTCTCATTTTGTTTTAATTCCATTAATATGACAAAAAATGAAAGCAGTGTTCATGCGTACGTACGCCCTACCGTCTCCATGAACGGTGCTTTTAATTTTTTATCTCCAAATTCTATGGAATAATATAAAATTAATATATACTGGATATATATGATATTCATAACATCAATAGTATTCTGGATATGATGTACCTATAACTACATTTTCCAACAACTTCAATTTTTGACTCATGTACCAAACATCGACAAAAACGTCTGATATGAAATCATATTATTAACCAATTATTATAACATTAAAATATGTTATATGAACTTAATAATAATCTTTATATGAAGTCCTTAATAAATTTCAAATTTACCAAAGTTTATTATTCAGGAATATAAAGAAACGAACAAGACAAGTGGGACTTGAGGTAAGGGATCCTACTCCTCTCTTTCTGTTTAAGTACACTCTTTTATGTCATTCATTTTAAGATCATATTTATTATTATTGGGATTTTCTTTTATATTACTCCAACTGTAATTTTTATTTTCATATGGTGAGAGACCCTATTTTCTCTCATCAATACATTTTGGAAGTTTTGAGTGGCGCCGTTAGGCTGCCGAATTTTCGTAAGAGATCTAACCTCTCTCTTTTTTTAAGTACTCTCATTTCTGTCACTTCTTTTAATCTCCTCTTTGTTATGATGGGGGATGTTCTTTTATATTCCACTTTCTGTACATTTTATTTTAATATGATGGGATACTCTATTTGTTCTTGTCAATCCATTTTTTTAAGTTTTATGTGGCGCCGTTAGGCTGCCGAGTTTTCGTAAGGGATTTTTCTTCTCACTTTTATTCCCGTGGGATTTATGATACATTTGCCACAATTTCCTTTGAGTGGTGTATTTACTACCCATTATTTTACTCATTGTGTAATATAAATTAATTTAGGAGTATTTACATCAATGGTTTATTGTCCTTCTTTCATGGGGTGTATGTTTCGAAAGATACCCATGTCAGTAAGGGAACCATTCACCCTCCTCTTTTTAAAAGACTTCTTTTGTTATGTCTTTTAATTCCCATACTATTATGTTGTGATATGTTCTTATATATCCTTATTGATTTAAGTTTTATTTACATGTGATGAGATTCCCTTTTTATCTCCCATCAACTCATTTTCCGAATTTTGCAGTGACGCCATTAGGATGCCAAATTTTTGCAAGGGAACTTATTAACCCAAATTGGATTCTTTGGGATAAACTTATACTCCTTGAATATGTCGTTCTATGAATATGTGTGAATATCCTCTGATTGTTTTACAATTAATATCCAATTATATATGGTGTATTCATTTGTGACACATAATTATGTAATTGATTTACCCTTAAACCAAGGATATCGTCTTTGTAAGGGACTTCATCTCAATCTCCTTTCATTGAGGCATATTTCGTTTTATACACAACTTTATTTTATACGGTGTATAAAACCCTTTGAGTTTTACTTTTATACAAAAGGAATCTTTTTATACAAATCATTTTACTAAACGACAAAAAGGAATGTTTCTTTTAACGTACGCGATGACAACGACCTTTTCCGCTGCCGTGAGTATTATTTGGTCTTTGGCTTCCTCAATAAGCCGTAATGTTTTTTAAAATGAAATCAATACCTTATAATATTTTATATATGTTGGTATTGAAAATGGATTTTATAAAGGATTTGTTATGTCGATATATTTAAGTGATATATTGTGATCGAAATGTGAAATGTTTTCTTTCCATTATATTTGTTTAATGTCTTATGATTTTATAATGGTACTTGGACATTATAACGGGTGGTGTCGTTAATACAAGGACCGGTGGTTATGTTATAACCTCCAATGCATTGGTTATGGAAGTCGGCGGTATGGCTATTCCATTAAGTATGTATGGAAATTGGCTGTATGGCTATTCCATTAAGTGATATGTGTGGAAGTCGACCTTATGGTTATTCCACTTATGTATGTTTATGTCTCAAGTTACCTTTATATGTTATGTGTTCCTTATATGGGTTTTATAGTAATCTTTTGTTTATATAAGGGTATGTAATGAACTTTTATTCAGTGAAGAGTTTTTACTACTTCAAGAAGGTGAAAAGTATTACATTGATAAAGTATTCATGGTTTACTTGTTGTTTTGAAAAACTAACAGTTTTCATTCTTTGTGTATCCCTTACTGAGCTTTTTATGATCATACCAAGTTTTTGAAATGTTTTTCACAGGACTTAACGTAGAATAGTGTCAAGGATGGGATCAAGGGAAATTCATTCTACCTAAAACATGGAACTAGACAGGTTTCTTTTTATGACTTTTTATTTTATGGAAACTTAGTAGAAGTTTCTACTTTGCTATCTTTTGAGATGTAATAGTTATTTCCTAATTCTTTAAAACTGTAAACCTGAAAAAATCCTCATTTTGAATTATTCATTTAATTCAATATTAAGAGATGTTTAAGGTCGGGGCCTTATATATTATGACCCTTCTTTCATGTGGTGTACGTTTCAAAAGTTACCCAAATCAGTAAGGGAACCTTTCACCCTCCTCTTTTTAAAAGACTTATTTTTGTTAGGTCTTTGAATTTACATAATTGTTATGTTGGGATTTATTCTTCTATATCCTTATTGATGTAAATTTTCTGTCCAAGATATGAGATATCTTTTTCTCTCTCATCAACTCAATTTCTGAATTATAAAGTGACGCCATTAGGCTGTCGAATTTTTGCAAGGGAACTTCTTAACTCAATTTCAATTCTTTGTGTTAAAATTGTACTCCTCTAATATGTCATTCTATGAATATGTCTGAATTAATATGATTGTTCTACACTTAATATCCACTTATATTAGGTGTATTGATATTTTTAACACCAAATTAAGTAATTGATTTATCCTTAATCTAAGGATAACGTTTTTGAACGGGACTTCGTCTCAATCTCCTGTCATTAAGGTATATTTTGTTTTATACACAACCTTATTTTATACAGTGTATAAACCCATTTGACTTTTACATTTATTCAAAAGGAATCTTTTATATACAAAGTGTTTTACTAAATGACAAAAAGTATGTTTCTTTTTAACGTACGTGTTGACAATGACCTTTCCACCACCCGGAGTATTATTTGATCTTTGGCTTCGTCAACAAGCCATAATGTCTTTAAAAGTAAATAAATACCATATACTCTTTTATGTATTTTGGTTTTGAAAATGGTTTTGATAATGGATTTTTTATGTCAATATATTTAAGTGATATATTGCGACTAAAATGTGTAAATGTTTCTTTCATTTATAATTGTTTTATGTGTTATGATTTTATAATGGTACCTGGACATTTTCCATGTGGTTACGTGACAAACCATATGATGGGTGGTGCCTTGAATACAAATATGGGTGGTTACATTATAAACTCAAATGAATTGGGTGTGGAAGTCGGCCGTATGGCTATTCCATTTAGTGATATTTGTGGAAGTCGATCGTATGGTTATTCCATTTAAGTATGTTTATGTCCCAAGTTACCTTTATATGTTATGTGTTCTTTATATGGGTTTTATGGTAATCTTTTGGTTACAAAAGGGTAAATAATGATCTTTTATTAAGTAAAGAGTATTTACAACTTCTTAAATGTGAAAATTATTACCTTGATTAAATTTTCATGGTTTACATGTTGTTTTGAAAAACTAACAATTTCCTTCTTTGTGTATCCTTCAATTGGATTTTTTTGCTTATCCCATGTTTATGAAATGTTTTCCACAGGAAATACAGATGAATAGAGTCAAGGATAGGATAAAGGAATGATATGCTATCTAAAACATGTAACTAGACATTTTTCTTTTTAAGAGTTTTTATTTTATGGAAACTTAGTAGAAGTGTCTACTTTGTAATCTTTTAGGATGTAATAGTTTTCTCCTAATTCTCTAAAACTCTAAACCTTAAAAGATCCTCTATGTGAATTATTCATTTAATTCATGATTATGTAATGTTATAAGGCTGGGTCCTTATAGATGGTATCAAAGGTCGGTTTAGATAGCTTTAGAGGTTAGGGTATTCTCTAAGCATAAGTGACGTTACAATAATGGTTAGGATTTTAGAAAGAGTCATAGTTTAAGATAAATTGAATGAGTAAGTATATCTTAGTTTTTATCATCCTCATTATTACATGATAATTTTGTTGATATACCCACACTGACATTTTTGGTTTTAGTAAATGGAGGGATCTAGCAGGCACCAAAGTGACAATGGGTTTGAAGGAAACTGTGGTGGTTCTCTGATTAAGAGACTGGATGAAATGGGGGATTCAATGAGGAATCTCATGGTTATTTTAAACATACTTTCAAGGAGTCATGATTAACCACTTGAACCTTGGTGATTTCTTTGATGTATCATGTACGAGAGAACCAACTCGAGGTGGAAGTTCATGTATTAATTATAATGGTAACCATTAGGGTTTATATGATCCTTGCTTTTGAGGTAATTATGGGTTACTATATGTTATGATGGAAAATGAAAGGAATGAGATAAAATTGAGGTTAAATTATGTTATGGTTATTTAAGAAGATTTTATCTATTTTTGGGGAATTTTTTAAGAATTATATAGTTTTGGAAAAAGGACAACACACAGACTGTGTTCCAACCCGTCGCGAAGGACAAGGCTACGGGAATGGAAACCACAACCAAAGTGTGACTGGTATGTATCACCTACCACTGGACTACGTGAAGTCCCTGGATAGTATGACAAATTATTTTTAGTTATATAATTTTATGAATCAAGAATATGTTGATTTTGGGTTATCTAGGAAAATATTGACCTATCATGGAAGATATATGATAATGTTAATTACTTTTCAATATAAGACCTTAAGTGCAACTGATGTTATTTGGAGATAAATATTACTTTTTACCTTGGAAGACTATGTGATTAAATACATCAAATATTTCAGTTTCAATTTTAGTTTGGTTTAATTTGAATAATTTTATGGATAATTTTTTTATCGAATACTCCTCGTTGATCTTTGGGTTTTGTTGGACAAATTTTGGAGATTAAGAATAGTTTTTATTTTTATAAAGGATTATCCTTTTGTGGATTATCTGATCTTGTTATAACATTTTTGGTTTTTGTAAGGGTCTAAAGACATGGGAAATATATAGTTCTCTTTTTTGGATTAGTTGATTCTCTAGAAGTTTATTATTGTGCTCTTAATGTGAACAAGTGATCCTAAATACTCATCTTTTGGAGAAAATATGAGTTTGTGTAAGAAATCTAGTAAGTGATGAAAGTCTATATTACAAGTAAGTATGCTTCCTTAGGATTTAGTTAAACTCATAAATAAATTCCTCGATGAAATGTAACTTATAAAAATGTTGTCTGTTAACTTTTCCTACTTGGGAATCAGATACCATTTAACCCATCATAAGTTTGTGATTTTCTTATGGTTAACTTTCTCCTAATCATGTTTTCTATCACTTTCCATCAGAACATGACCCTTTGTTTTCTCTTACATGTCCATGTTTTCCAACATGTAATACTAGTATGGATTAACTAGGGTGACATTTTTACTTACCTTTATTTCTTTTAAATTGACAATTTAATTTACTTCTTTTCTGATGTCGGGCTTTCAATGAAGTTTCCAAGACCAATTATAAAATTGCGAGGACACAATTCCCAAAAGGGGGGAATGATTTAACACCCCAGGTAAATTAAGAATATTATATTTCCATATTTATTAATATTTGCGAATAGAATATTAAAAATTACTTTAAAGTGGATGCAATGTTCAATGGCGTACCCAATACACAACAACGAGTTTATTTGAAATCTTACGATGCACACTAATAACGTAATAATATTATTGTAAATGGTAGTAAAATCCTTGCCAATTTAATGGCAGGAATGAACAAAACTAACTAAAAATTGATTATATATGCTTGTCAAATATTTTTACATTTATTCATTAAATGCTAGATGCTTAAAATGTGAATGAATCCAATTTTATGCGTAAATATTCTAATATTCTTTAAAAGGTCGATTAACCACCTTTTGATGGAGAACCCCTTTTAAATCAACTTTTTGACAATTTTACATTTTATATTTGAAAAAATAAATTCTTTTTAGAATTGGGACATCAAAATTTTTCTTTGTATAAATTTTTGGTATTTTTTTGATAATGTTCATTTTTTAATGAATAGTATAAAATGTTGTATTTTAATTCAAAACCTAATTTTAATATAATTTATTTATTTGATCAGATTATCTTTTTAATTGGTTTTAATTTAACATTAGAATATATTTTTACCATTTAATACAATGGTGGTCATTGTAATTAATTTCACTTTGAAATTGGACTTAAACTACTGTCAATCTTTTGATATATTTTGTTTCTTAAAAACACACTATTTGTTTTGAAAACAGGAATTAATTATTAAATTGATTAATGAAAATTATATGTTTTGAATTTTTTAAAGTAGAAATCATTTTTTATTTTGTAATATCAAATATAGCTTAGGGTGAATTTTTTGTATTTTTTTGAAAAACATCAATTTTTGATGAATAGTGACACCACTAAGTGGTAGTTAAAAAACTGAATTTTCGTTTAAAGGAAATTTTACCACCTCTGTGATTTGAATTTCAAAAATACACCATAAATGGTTTTCATTAAGATATAAAATTTGGTTCAATGGGATAAAATTAATTTTTTGCTAATAATAACTTTTAAGTTTTATTAATCGCGATTAAAGGTAATAAGTGTAATTTAAGGTAAACATAATGGTATAATAATATGAAATTACCTTGAAACATGTCATATCTTTATTTTATGAGTCATTGCAGACAAATAAAATACATGGGTCAACATTGGGACCCCATGAAGCAAATTGGGTAAGAAAATGACACTAATAACATTTTATTTAAAGTTAAAATAAAAATGCTACAAACATGTATTGATCTACTAAAACAATTTTTACATGGGGTTATACAAGTCATATTTTTTACTATAAATACTCATTGTATATCTAAAATTATTTCCTACATCATAGTATTTTTTTATAATTTTTATATATTAAATAAATTAATTAATTTATGACACCATGATGAAGAAATGATTACCTCATTTATAAATGATTTAAATAAAATGAAAAGATAATGTAAACTCTAAGACATAAACTTGTCAAAAACCTATTGGATGGATGTATGTCGAACCCTTATCACCTTATCCTCATAATATATCTTTATTTGACCTTTAATATCGGTAATTAATTTTAAAATAAAGTGACATTTCATGACATTCCAAAAGTGCCCCTCCTCCCTCAAATAAAAGGCCCCCACCTCTACCTCCTTACCCACACATCTCTAGCCTTTGGCTCGACAAAAATCTACACATTTTATCTCTCCACACCTCTCTCTTTATCATAAAATCCTTACCTTAGGCATAAGGATCTTCAAGAAACCATTTTGGTTCAAACCGAAGGGAGATACCTGATTTAAAGGTAATGTCCTCTCTTATGTTCTTTTGATTTATTTTGCTTCTCCAACCCCCTAAACTCTTTTTATTAATTTATTTTGTAATAAAAACAGTATATTTAATATACTAGGATGTTTTTATGAGATTTATTCGATCTGAACTTAAACACACATCCATCTAATGGTTAAAAAACATATTGTTTTCGTGGATGGCGAATTACTGCCTCATGAAATGATGATTGTTCTATATTCACCTACCACCTCTCACGGTGGCCATTATGATGGAACTATATTTATTTATGATATATATTATATTTATTTCCTCTCTATTCTTCTTTATTTTATATTTAATACATACCTTTATGCTTTGCATGTTGTCAAAATACGATAATTTCATTTGAGAAAGTGTGGACTACCACTCCCTCCTATGATGTGACTCATTCATGCAATACATAGAATGTATAAAGATTGAAATTAATTAACTTAGGTGACCTATATAACATATATATTATTCTGTAATTATAATATATACATATATCTCAGTTATTTTTAATTTAATTTATCTGACAAAGAAAAGAAAGTATCGTTCATGCGTACGTACAACCTACCGTCTCCATGAATGGTGCATTTCATTTTCTTATCTCCGAATGTTATGGAATAGTATTAAATGAATATATAATGGATATATATGATATTTAAAAAATTTATACTATAATTTAGATGGGTTAATTATAACTACATGGGAAACTCTTTTCAAAAAAGTTCATTTTTGACTCACGTACCAAACATCAACAAAAACGTCTGATATGAACTCACATTATTAACTAATTATTATAACATTATAAAATGTGACATGAATTGAATAATAAACTTTAAAGGATTTAATTAAGCAATTATCAGTTGACCAAATTTTATTATTCAGGAATATAAATAAATGAACAAAAGAAGTCGGACTTGAGGTAAGGGATCCTACCTCTCTCTTTCTTTTAAGTAGTCTATTTTATGTCATTTCTTTAAGATCCTCTTTCATATGTTGGGGAATGTTATTTAATATTCCTATTTCTGTAATTTTAATTTTCATATGATTAGATACCCTATTGTATATCATCCATCAATTTTGGTAAGCTTTATGTGGCGTCGTTAGGCTGCCCAATTTTTGTAAGGGATTTCTTATCTCACTCTTAATTCTGTGAGATTTCCATTGTTGGCCACTTATTTATTGCATGTGGTGTATTTTGTACTTCCCTTTCATATATATTATCATGATTCTATTTATTGTAATGGTATTATGTTATTCATTTGTTGTTTATTATCTTTTGGTCATACGACTCGATTGATCACAATGAGGTAAGGAGTTTTTATCCCACTATTTGTTCCCGTAAGATTTATGCTACATTTTCCACCATTTCATTTGAGTGGTGTATGTACAGCCCATTATTATACTATTTGTGTAATATACCTTCTTTTATGAGTATTTAAATCAATTTTGTATGAACCTTCTTTCATACGGTCTACGTTTCGAAAGTTACCCAAATCGGTATGGGAACCTTTCACCGTCCTCTTTTTAAAAGACTTATTTTTGTCAGGTATTTTAATTTACATAATTTTTATGTTAGGATATGTTCTTCTATATCCGTATTGATGTAAAATTTAAGTCCAAGTTTTGAGATACCATTTTCTATCTCATCAACTCATTTTCTGAATTTTAAAGTGGCGTCGTTAGGTTGTCGAATTTTTGCAAGGGAACTTCTTAACTCAATTTCAATTCTTTGGGTTAAAATTATACTCCTTGAATATGTCATTCTATGAATATGTGTGAATTAATCTGATTGTATTACACTTAATATCCACTTATATTGGGTGTATTTATATTTTCTACACATAATTAAGTAATTTATTTATCCTTAATCTAAGGATACCATTATTGAACGGGACTTCGTCTCAAAATCCTCTCATTGAGGTATATTTTTTTATACACAACATTCTTTTATATAGTGTATAAACCTCTTGTAATATTAGTTTTATTCAAAATAAATCTTTTCTATATGAAGTATTTTACTAAATGACAAAAAGTATGTTTCTTTTTAAAGTACGTGTTGACAACGACCTTTCCACCACCGCGAGTATTATTTGATCTTTGGCTTCCTCAACAAGCCGTAATGATTTTAAAAGTAAATAAATACCATATAATATTTTATGTATTTTGGTATTGAAAATGGTTTTGATAATGCATTTTTTATGTCAATATATTTAAGTGATATATTGTGATTGAAATGTGGAAATTGTTTCTTTCCATTATAATTGTTTTATGTGTTATGATTCTAAAATGGTACTTAGAAATTTGACGGGTGGTTACGTGATAAACCATATAATGGGTGGTGCCGTGAATACCAGTACATGTAGTTACGTTATAACCTCCTGTGCATTGGGTATGTAAGTCGGCTTTATGGTTATTCCATTTAGTGATATGTGTGGAAGTCGACTGTATGGTTATTTCATTTAAGTATGTTTATGTACCAAGTTACCTTTTTATGTTATGTGTTCTTTATATGTGTTTTATGGTAATCTTTTGGTTAAAAAAGGGTAATTAATGATATTTTATTCAGTGAAGTGTATTTACTACTTCTTAAAGGTGAAAAGTATTACTTTGATAAAGTATTCATGTTTTACTTTTTGTTTTGAAAAACTAACAGTTTTCCTTCTTTGTGTATCCTTTACTAGGATTTTTATGCTCATCCCACATTTTTGAAATGTTTTCCAAAGGACATACATATGAATAGGGTCAAGGATGGGATCAAGGAATGACATGCCATCTAAAACATGGAACTAGACATGTTTCTTTTTAATAGTTTTTATTTTATGGAAACTTAGTAGAATTTTCTACTTTGTAATCTTTTGGGATGTTATAGTTATGTCCTAATTCTATAAAACTCTAAACCTGAAATGATCCCATATGTTAATTATTCATTTAATTCATGATTATGTAATTTTATAAGGCCAGGTCCTAATATTTTGTATCAAAGGTCAGTTTAGATAACTTTAGAGGTTAGGTTATTCTCTAAGAATAAGTGACATTACAATAACGGTTAGGATTTCAGAAAGAGTCATAGTTTTAGATAATGTTAATGAGTAATTATATCTTAGTGTCTATATTCCTCATTACTAGATTATAATTTTGTTGACAAACTCACACTTACATTTTTGGTTTTAGTAAATGGATGTATCTAGTAGGAACCAAAGTGACAATGGGTTTGAAGGAAACTGTGGTGGTTCTCGGATTAAGAGACTGGATGAAATGGGGGATTCAATAAGGAATCTCATGTCTATTCTAAACCAACTATCAAGGATTAATGATTATCCACTTGAACCTTTCTGAGTTCTCTAATGCATCATGTATAAGAGAACCGACTCTATGTGGATGTTTAGTTAATAATTATAATGGTAACCTTTAGGGTTTATATGATCCTTTCTTTTGAGGTAATTATGGGTTACTATATGTTATGATGGAAAATGAATGGAATGAGATAAAATTGAGGTTAAATTATGTTATTGTTATTTTTGATGATATTATATCTTTTTGGGGAATGTTTTAATAATTATATAGTTTTGGAAAAAGGACAACACGCAGACCATGTGACAACCCATCGTGTCAGACAAAGTTTTGGGAATCAAACCCACAACCAAAGTGTGACTAGTATGTATCACCTACCATTGGAACATGTGAATTCCCTGCATAGTATGACAAATTATTTTTAGTTATATAGTTTAATGAATCAAGAATATGTTGATTTTGGGTTATCTAGGAAAATATTGACCTATCATGGAGGATATATTATTAGGTTAATTACTTTTCAATATGATAATTTAAGATTAACTGATATTATTTAGAGATAAATGTTAATTTTTACCTTGGAATACTATGTGATTAAATCCTTAAAATATTTGGGTTTCAATATTAGTTTGGTTTAATTTGAATAATTTTATGGACAAATTTTTTATTGAATGGTCTATGTTGAACTTTGGGTTTTGTTGGACAAATTTTGGAGATTAAGAATAGATTTTCTTTTTATAAAAGATTATCCTTTTTTGGATTATCTGATCTTGTTTTAACAATTTTGCTTTTGGTAAGGTTCTAAATACATTGGAAATATATAGTTCTTTTTTGTGCATTATGTGATTATCTAGAAGTTGATTATAGCGCTCTTAATTTGAACTAGTCTTCCTAAATACTCGTCTTTTGGAGAAATTATGAGTTTGTGTAAAAAATCTAGTAAGAGATGAAAGTCTACATGAAAAGTAAGTATGTTTCCTTTGGATTTAGTTAAACTCATAAATAAATTCCTCAATGAAATGTAACTTAAAACAAAAATTTTGTCCGTTAAATTTTCCTACTCGGGAATCAAATACCATTTAACCCATCACAAGTTTGTGATTTTCTTATGGTTAACTTTCTCCTAATCATGTTTTCTATCACTCTCCATTAGAACATGACCCTCTGTTTCCACTACCATGTCTATGTTTTCCTACATGTAATCCTAGTATTGGTTAACTCGCGTGACCTTTGTACTTCCCTTTATTTCTTTTCAAGTGACAGTTTAATTTACTCCTTTTCCGATCGGGGGCTTTCAATGAAGCTTCCAAGCCCAATTTTAAAATTGAGAGGATGCAATTACCAATAGGGGGGAAGGATGTAACACCCCAAGTAAATAAAGAATATTACATTTCCATATTTATTAATATTTTTGAATAGAATATTAAATATTACTTTAAAGGGGATGCTATATTCGATGGTGTACCCAATACGCAACAACGAGTTGATATGATTTTTTACGATGCACACTAATAATGTAATAATATTATTGTAAATGGTAGTAAAATCCCAGCCGATGTAATGGTGGGAATGAACATAACTAACTAAAAAATGATTATATATTCTTGTAAAGTATTTTTATATTTATTCAATAAATTTTAAATGCTTAAATTTCGAATGAATCAAATTTTAAGCCTTAATATTCTAAAATTATTTAAAAGGGCGATTAACCGCCTTTTGATGGAGAACCCCTTTTAAATCCACCTTTTATCAATTTTATATGGTATATTTGACAAAATAAAATTCTTTTTATAATTGGGACATCAAAATTTACTTTGTATAAATTTTTGGTATTTTTCGGATAATGTTCAATTTTTATTGAGTAGTATAAAATTCTATATTTTAATTCAAAACCTACTTTTAATCTAATTTATTTATATGATTATATTATCTTTTTAATTGGTTTTAATGTGACATTATAATATATTTTTACCATTTAATCCGATGGTGGTCAGTGGATTTAATTTCACTTTGAAATTGGACTTAGACAAGTATCAATCTATTTATATATTTTGTTTCTTAAAAACACCCTATTTGTTTTGACAACGGGAATTAATTATTAAATTGGTTAATTCAACTTATATGTTTTGAATTTTGTAAAATAGAAATCATTTTTTAATTTGGAATATCAAATATAGCTTAGGGTTAATTTTTGGTATTTTTTTGAAAAACTTCAATTTTTTATGAATAGTGAAACCACTAAGTGGTAGTTAAAATAACTGAATTTTCGTTTAAATGAAATTTTAACACCACTGTGATTTTAAATTCAAAAATATGAAATACATGGTTGAAATTAGGATGTAAAATGTGGTTCAATTTGATTAAATTAATTTTGGGTGAATAATAACTTCTAAGTTTTATTAATCGCGATTAAAGGTAATTAGTGTAATTTAAGGTAAAGATAATGTTATAATAATATTAAATGACCATGACACATGTCCTATACTTATTGGATGGGTCATGTCCGACCAATAAAAACCATGGGTCATCTTGGGGACCCCATGGAGCAACATGGGTAATAAAATGACATTAATAACTTTTTATTTAAAGTTAAAATAAAAATGTCACAAACATGTATTGATCTACTAAAACAATTTTTCCATGGGATTATACAAGTAATATTTTTTTTACTATAAGTATTAATTTAATAGATAAAACTATTTCCTACATCATAGTATTTTTTTATAATTTTTAGACATTAAATAAATTAATTTATTTATGACACTTTGATGATGCAGTGATTACCTCATTAACGAACGATTTAAATAAAATGAAAAAATAATTTAAATTCTAAGACATAAACTTGTCAAAAACCTATTTTATGGATGTATGTCTAACCCTTATCACCTAATACTCTAAATATATCTTTTTGGGACGTTTAAAATCCGAAATTAATTTTGAAATAAAGTGACAATTCTTGACTTTCCAAGAGTGCCCCTCCTCCCTCATAAAAAAGGCCCCCACCTCTACCTCCTTACCCCACTTCTCAAGCCTTTGGATAGACCAAAATCTGCTAATTTTATCTCTCAAAATACCTCTATTCATCATAAAAGCCTTACCTTAGGCATAAATCTCTTCAAGAAACCCTTTTGGTTCAATCCAAAGGGAGATACCCGATTTAAAGGTAATGTCCTCTCTTATGTTCTTTTGTTTTATTTTGATTCTCCAACCCCATAAACTCTTTTTAATCCTTTATTTTGTAACAACAACATTATCTAAAATATACTAGTATGTTTTATGTGATGTATTTGAGCTACACTTACACACACCTCTGTCTAATGGTTGAAGAACATATTGTTTTTGTAGATGGTGAATTACTGCCTCAAGAAACGATGATTGTTCTATATTCTCCTACCACCTCTCTTGGTTGCCATTATGATGGAACTATATTTATTTATGATATATATTATATTTATTTCCTCTCTATTCTCAATTATTTTAAATTTAATACATTCCTTTATGCTTTGCATGTTGTGAAAATGCGATAATTTCATTTGAGAAAGTGTGGACAACCGCCCCCTCAAGTGATGTGACTCATTCATGCAATACATGGAATGTATAAAGAATTGAATTTATGAACTTATGTGACCTATATAAAATATATATTATAATATAATTATAATATATACATATATCTCATTTAGTTTTAATTCCATTAATGTGACAAAGAAATGAAAGTAGCGTTCATGCATACGTACGGCCTACCATCTCCATGAATAGTGCATTTCATTTTCGTATCTCTGAATGTTATGGAATAGTATTAAATTATTATATACTGGATATATATGATATTTAAATCATTTATACTATTATTTAGATGGGTTAATTATAACTACATGGGTAATTATTTTCAAATAAGTTCATTTTTGATTCATGTACCGAACATCGACAAAAACGCCTGATATGAACTCACGTTATGAAATAATTATTATAAAATTATAATATGAGACATGAATTGAATAAAAAACCTTAACTAATTTCTTTAAGAAATTATAAATTGACCAAATTTTATTTTTCCGGAATATAAATAAATGAACAAGACAAGTCAAACTTGAGGAAAGGGATCCTACCTCTCTCTTTCTTTTAAGTACACTCTTTTGTGTCATTTTGTTAAGCTCCTCTTTCTTATGTTTGGGAATGTTTTTTAATATTACTATTACTGTAATTTTAATTTTCTTATTATGAGATACCCTATTTTATCTCATCCATCCATTTCGGTATGCGTAATGTGGCGCCGTTAGGCTGCCGAATTTTCATAAGGGATTTCTTATCTCACTCTTAATTCTGTGAGATTTCCATTATTTTCCACTTATTTATTGCATGTGGGGTATTTTTTACTGCCCATTCATAGATATTATAATGATTCTATTTATTGTAATGGTATTATGGGATATATTTGTTGGTTATTATATTTTGGTCATACAACTCGATTGATCACAATGAGGTAAGGGGTTTTTATCTCACTTTCTGTTCCTATGAGATTTATGCTATATTTTCCACCATTTCCTTTGAGTGGTGTATGTAATGCCCATTATTATAATATTTGTGTAATATAAATTCATTTATGAGTATTTCATCAATTTTGTATGAACTTTCTTTCATATGGTGTATGTTTCGAAAGTTACCCAAATCGGTAAGGGAGCCTTTCACCCTCCTCTTTTTAAAAGACTTCTTCTTGTTAGGTATTTTAATTTACCTAATTGTTATGTTGGGATATGTTCTTATATTTTATTATTGATGTAAATTTTATGTATAAGTGATTAGATACCATTTTCTCTCTCATCAACTCATTTTCTGAATTTTAATGTGACGCTGTTAGGCTGTCAAATTTTTGCAAGGGAACTTCTTAACTCAATTTCAATTCTATGGGTTAAAATTATACTCCTTGAATATGTCATTCTATGAATATGTATGAATTAATCTGATTGTTTTTCACTTAACATCCACTTATATTTGGTGTATTTATATTTTTCACACATAATTAAGTAATTGATTTATCTTTAATCTAAGGATACCGTTTTTTAATGGGACTTCGTCTCCATCTCTTTACATTGAGGTATATTTTGTTTTATACACAACTTTATTTTATATAGTGTATAAACCACTTTTACATTTACTTTTATTTAAAATGAATCTTTTCTATATGAAGTGAATTACTAAATGACAAAAAGTATGTTTCTTTTTAACATATGCGTTGACAACGACCTTTCCACCAACGCGAGTATTATTTGATCTTTGGCTTCCTCAACAAGCCGTAATGTTTTTAAAAGTAAATAAATAACATATACTATTTTACGTGTTTTGGTATTGAAAATAGTTTTGATAATGGATTTTTTATGTCAATATGTTTAAGTGATATATTATGATTGAAATGTGGAAATGTTTTCATTCCTTAATAATTGTTTTATGTGTTATGATTTTTATAATGGTACTTGGACATTTGACAGGTGGTTACGTGATAAACCATATAACAGGTGGTTCCGTGAATACTAGGTTGGGTGGTTACGTTATAACCTCCAATGCAATGGCTATGGAAGTCTGTCTTATGGCTATTCCATTTAGTGATATGTGTGGAAGTCGACTGTATGGTTATTCCATTTATGTATGTTTATGTGCCAAGTTACCTTTATATGTGATGTGTTCTTTATATGGGTTTTATGGTAATATTTTGGATACAAAAGGGTATGTAATTATCTTTTATTCAGTGAAGAGTATTTACTACTACTTAAAGGTGAAAATTATTACTTTGATAATGTATTCATGGTTTACTTGTTGTTTTGAAAGAATAACAGTTTTACTTCTTTGTGTATCCTTTAATGGGCTTTTTATGGTCATCCCATGTTTTTTAAATGTTTTCCATAGTACTTAAAGATAAATAGGGTCAAGGATGGGATCAAGGAATGACATGCTACCTAAAACATGGAACTAGACACGTTTCTTTTTTAGAGTTTTTATTTTATGGAAACTTAGTAGAAGTGTCTCATTGTAATCTTTTAGGATTTAATAGTTATGTACTAATTCTATAAAACTCTACACCTAAAAAGATACCCTATATTAATTATTAATTTAATTCATGTTTATGTAATCTTAGAAGGCCAGGTCCTTATAGTTGGTATCAAAGGTCAGTTTAGATGACTTTAGAGGTTAGGGTATTCTCTAAGCATAAGTGACCATACCATAATGGTTAAGATTTCAGAAAGAGTCATAGTTTTAGATAAATTGAATGAGTAAGTATATCTTAGTGTTTATCTCCCTCATTAGTACATGATAATTTTGTTGATATACTCACACTGACATTTTTGGTTTTAGTAAATGGATGGATCTAGCAGGCACCAAAGTGACAATGGGTTTGAAGGAAACTATGATGGTTCTCTGATTAAGAGACTGGATGAAATGGGGGATTCAATGAGGAATATAGTGGTTATTCTAAACCAACTATCAAGGAGTCATGATTATCCACTTGAACCTTGGTGAGTTCTCTGATGCATCATGTACAAGAGAACCAACTATATGTGGAAGTTCAGGTAATAATTATATTGGAAACCATTAGGGTTTATATGATCCTTTCATTTGAGTTAAGTATGGGTTAATATATGTTATGATGGAAAATGAATGGCATGAGTTAAAATTGAGGTTAAATAATGTTATGGTAATTTTTGAAGATTTTATCTCTTTTTGGGAAATGTTTTATGAATTTTATAGTTTTGGAAAAAGGAAAACACGCATACTGTGTGACAACCTATCACGTTAGACAAAGCTGTGGGAATCGAACCCACAACCAAAGTGTGACTAGGATGTATCACCTACCACTGGACTACGTGAAGTCCCTTGTTAGTATAACAAATTATTTTTAGTTATATAATTTTATGAATGAAGAATATGTTGATATTGGGTTATCTAGGTAGATATTGACCTATCATGGAGGATATATGATTAGTTTAATTACTTTTCAAAATGAGACTTTAAGATCAACTGATATTATTTGGACATAAATGTTAATTTTTAACTTGGAAGACTATGTGATTAAATCCTTCAAATATTTAGGTTTCAATCATAGTTTGGTTTACTTTGAATAATTTTATGGAAAAATTGTATATCGAATGGTCTTTATTGAACTTTTCGTTTTGTTGGACAAATATTGGAGATTAAGAATAGATTTTCTTTTTATAAAGGATTATCCTTTTGTGGATTATCTGATCTTATTCTAACAATTTCAGTTTTGGTAAGGATCTAAAGGCATGGGAAATATAGAGTTATGTTTTTTGGAATATGTGATTCTCGAGAAGTTGATTATAGCGCTCTTAATGTGAACAAGTCATCCTAAATACTTATCTTTTGGAGAAAATATGAGTTTGTGTAAGAAATATAGTAAGAGATGAAAGTCTACATGACATGTAAGTGTGTTTCCTTAGGATTTAGTTAAGCTCATAAATAAATTCCTCACTGAAAAGTAACTTAAAACAAAAATGTTTTCCGTTAACTTTTCCTTTTGAGGAATCAAATACCGTTTAACCCATCTCAATTTTGTGATTGTCTTGTGGTTAAATTTCTCTTAATCATGTTTTCTATCACTCTCCATCAAAACATGACCCTTTGTTTTCTATTCCATGTCCATTTTTTCATACATGGAATCCTAGTGTGGGTTTCATCAGGTGACCTTTTTTACTTCCCTTTCTTTCTTTTAAAGTGATAGTTTAATTTACTCCTTTTCTAATGTGGGGCTTTCAATGAAGTTTCCAAGCCCAATTTTAAAATTTCAAGGACGCAATTCCCAAAATTGGGGGAAGGATGTAACACCCCAGGTAAATAAAGAATATTAATTTTCAATTTTTATTAATATTTGGGAATATAATATTAAATATTACTTTAAAGGCGATCCTATATTCAATGGAGTACCCAATGTGCAACAACGAGTTTCTTTGAAATCTTACGATGCACACTAATAATGTAATAATATTATTACAAATGGTAGTAAAATCCTAGCCGATGTAATGGCGGGAATGAATAGAACTAACTAAAAAGTGATTATATATTCTTGTCAAATATTTTTACATTTATTCTATTAATGTTAGATTCTCAAAATTTGAATGAATCCAATTTTAAGCATAAATATTCTAATATTTTTTAAAATGTTGATTAACCAGCATTTGATGGAGAACCACTATTAAATCCACTTTTTGAAAATTTTATATGTTATATTTGACAAAATAAAATTGTTTTTATAATAGGGACATCTAAATTTACTTATTATTAATTTTTGGTATTTTTCTGATAATGTTCATTTTTTAATGAATAGTATAAAATGATGTATTTTAATTCAAAACCTACTTTTAATATAATTTATTTATATGATTATATTATCTTTTGAAGTGGTTTTAATGTTTCATTAGAATATATTTTTACCATTTAATCCGATGGTGGTCATTGGATTTAATTTCAGTTTGAAATTGGACTTAAACTAGTGTCAATCTTTTGATATATTTTATTTCTTAGAAACACGCTATTTGTTTTGACAATGGGAATTAATTATTAAATAGATTAATGCAAATTATATGTTTTTAATTATGTAATATAGACATCATTTTTGAATTCCGAATATCAAATATATCTTAGGGTGAATTTATGGTATTTTTTTGAAAAACTTCAATTTTTTGATGAATAGTGAAACCACTAAGTGGTAGTTAAAGAAATTGAATTTTTGTTTAAATGAAAATTTACCACCTCTGTGATTTGAATTTCAAAAATCCAACATACATGGTTTTCATTAAAATGTAAAATTCGGTTCAATGGAATGAAAATTATTTTTGGGTGATTAGTAAGTTTTATTAATCGCGATTAAAGGTAATTTGTGTAATTTAAGGTAAAGATAATGTTATAATAATATGAAATGACCTTGAAACAAGTCCTATACTTATTGGATGAGTCATGGAAAATCATGAAAATCCATGGGTCAACATGGGGACCCCATGGAGCCACTTGGATAAGAAAATTACATTAATAATGTTTTATTTATATTTAAAATAAAAATGTCACAAACATGTATTAATCTATTAAAACAATTTTTACATGGGGATATACAAGTCATATTTTTGACTATAAATAGTAATTGGAAAGCTAAAAATATTTCCTACATCATTATATTTTTTATAAATTTTAGACATTAAATAAATAAATTTATTTATGACACCATGATGATGAAGCGATTACCTCATTAATGAACGATTTAAATAAAATGAAAATATAATGTAAAATATAAGACATAAACTTGTCAAAAACCTATTGGATGGATGGATTTAGAACCCTTATCAACTTATCCTATAAATATATCATTTTTTGACCTTTAAAATTTGAAAATAATTTTAAAATAAAGTGACATTTCATGACTTTCCAAGAGTGTCCCTCCTCCCGGTTATAAAAGGCCCCACCTCTACCTCCTTACCCACACCTCTCAAGCCTTTGGATCGACCAAAATTTTCTCATTTTATCTATCAAAATTGCTTTATTCATCCTAAAAGCCTTACCTTAGGCATAAATCTCTTCAAAAACCCTTTTGGTTCAAACCAATGGGAGATACCTGATTTAAAGGTAATGTCCTCTCTTATGTTGTTTAGTATTATTTTGCTTCTCCAACCCCAAAAACTCTGTTTATTAATTTATTTTGTAACAACACCAGTATATTAAATATACTAGGATGTTTTTATGAGATTGATTCAAGCTACACTTACACACAACTCTGTCTAATTGTTAAAGATCACACTGTTTCCGTTGATGGTGAATTACTGCCTCACGAAACGATGATTGTTCTATATTATCCTACCACCTACACATTGTGGACATTATGATGGAACTATAATTATTTTTGATATATAATATATTTATTTCCTCTCCATTCTTATGTATTTTATATTTAATACATACCTTTATGCTTTTCATGTTGTCAAAATGCGATAATTTCATTTGAGGAAGTGTGGACTACAGCCCCCTGAAGTGATGTGACTCATTCATGAAATACATAGAATGTATAAATAATGAAATTAATGAACATATGTGACCTATATAAAATATATATTATACTGGAAATATAATATGTACATATATCTCATTTTGTTTTAATTCCATTAATGTGAAAAAGAATTGAAAGTAGCGTTCATGCGTACGTACGACCTACCGTCTCCATGAACGGTGCATTTCATTTTCTTATCCCCGAATGTTATGGAATAGTATAAAATGAAAATATAATGGATATATATTATATTTAAATCATTTATACTATTCTTTATATGGGGTAATTATAACTACATGGGCAATTCTTTTCAAACAAGTTCATTTTTGATTCAAGTACCGAACATCGACAAAAACGTCTGATATGAACTCACATTATTTTATAATTATTACAACATTATAATCTGTGATATGAATTTAATAATAAAATTTAAAGGAGGTCCTTAATAAATTATAAATTGATAAAAGTTTATTATTCAGGAATATAAAAAAATGAACAAGACAAGTCAGACTTGAGGTAAGGGATCATACCTCTCTCTTTCTTTTAAGTACTCTCTTTTACGTCATTTATTTAAGCTCATCTTTCTTATTTCATGGAATGTTTTTTAATATTAATATTACTATAATTTTAATTTTCATATGATGAGAGACCCTATTTTATCACATCAATCCATTTTGGTAAGCTTTATGTGGCGTCGTTAGGCTGCAAAATTTTCATAAGGGATTTCTTATCTAACTCTTAATTTTGTGATATTTCCATTGTTCACCACTTATTTATTGCATGTGGTCTATTGTGTGCTTCCCTTTCATATATATTATCATGATTCTATTTATTTTCATGGTATTATGTGATTAATTTTGTGTTTATTATCTTTTGGTCATATGACTCGATTGATCACGAGGTAAGGGGTTTTTATCTCACTTTTTGTTCCCGTGAGATTTTTGCTACATTTCCCACCATTTCCTTTGAGTGGTGTATATAATTCCCATTATTATACTCCTTGTGTAATATATATTCATTTATGAGTGTTTACATCATTGTTGTATGACCCTTATTTCAGGTGGTGTAACTTTCAAAAGTTACCCAAATCGATAAGGGAACCTTTCACCCTCCTCTTTTTAAAAGACTTAATTTTGTTATGTATTTTAATTTAAATAATTGTTATGTTGTTATATAATCATCTATATCCTTATTGATGTAAATTTTATGTCCAAGTGATGAGATACCATTTTCTCTCTCATCAACCCATTTTCTGAATTTCAAACTGACACCATTAGGCTGTCGAATTTTTGCAAGGGAACTTCTTAACTCAATTTCGATTCTTTGGGTTAAAATTATACTGCTTGAATATGTCATTATATGAATATGTGTGAATTAATCTGATTGTTTTACACTTAATATCCACTTATATTGGGTGTATTAATATTTGTCACACATAATTAAGTAATTGATTTATCCTTAATCTAAGGATATCATTTTTGAACGGGACATCGTCTCAATCTCCTTTCATTGAGGTATATTTTGTTTTATGCACAACTTTATTTTATACGGTGTATAAATTCCTTTGAATTTTACTTTTATTCAAAAGGAATCTTTTCTATGCGAAGTGTTTTACTAAATGAGAAAAAGTATGTTTCTTTTTAATGTACGCAGTGACAATGACCTTTCCACCACCGCTAGTATTATTTGATCTTTGGCTTCCTCAACAAGCCGTAATGTTTTTGAAAGTAAATAAATACCATATACTCTTTTGTGTGTTTTGGTATTGAAAATGTTTTCCCTAATGGATTTTTATGTCAATGTATTTAAGTGATATATTGTGATTGAAATATGGAAATGATTTCTTTCATTTATAATTGTTTTATGTTTTATGATTTTATAATGGTACTTGGACATTTGATGGGTGGTTACGTGATAAACCATATGACGGGTGGTGCAGTGAATACTAAGATAGGTGGTTACATTATAACCTCCAATGCATTGGGTATCGAAGTCATCCGTATGGTTATTCCATTTAGTGATATGTCTGGAAGTAGACAGTATGGTTATTTAATTTAATTATGTTTATGTCCCAAGTTACCTTTATATGTTATGTGTTCTTTATATGGGTTTTATGGTAATAGTTTGGTTAAAAAATTGTAAGTAATGATATTTTATTCAATGAATAGTATTTACTACTTCTCAAAGGTGAAAAGTATTACTTTGATAAAGTATTCATGGTTTACTTGTTGTTTTGAAAAACTAACAGTTTTCCTTCTTTGTGTATTCCTTACTGGACTTTTTATGCTCATCCCAAGTTTTTGAAATTTATTCCACAGGACTTAAAGATGAATAGGGTCAAGGATGGGATCAAGGAATGGCATGCTATCTAAAACATGGAACTAGACATGTTTCTTTTTAATAGTTTTTATTTTATGGAAACATAGTATAAGTGATTACTTTTTAATATTTTGGGATGTAATAGTTTTGTCTTATTTATCTAAAACTCTAAACCTGAAAATATTCTCTATGTGAATTATTCATTTAATTCATGATTATGTAATGTTATAAGTCCGGGTCCATATAGAGGTAGTGTTTAATTTATATGGTACTATATTCATGAGGTGAGAACATTTCTAATACATGGTTATGGGTAGTGTACAAATAGTATGTGTTGATGACTAATGTGGTCTTTGGTAGAATAAAATTCATCATTAGTGGTTCTAATGTACCATGTTGATATATTCCATTCCTTTGGTCATTTTTTCATTATAAACATTAGGGTTTATATGAGGTTTTTATGTTATTATGGAAGGTATTTATCAATGATGTTTATGGAGAGAAGAATATATTTTATCATGTAGAAATCAATGAATACTTAGGGTGCATATAGAGTTAATTATTTTAAATTGATGAGAAAATGGTTGTGTGGCCTTGATAAAAACTAAATTGTTTCTGATTATCATTTATTGATGTGAGGTGTTCCAATAAGGGGACCAGGACATTTGTGATGATACAAAATAACGAGGTGTTGTGATGTAATGTGAACCTTAGTTGTGAATTTCAATTTTATTCATTGTATATTGAATTATCCTAGTTTCTAATCCAAATGGGACATCTCCTACTAATCCATTTTTTGAGTAGTTTTGATTCAATTTTGGTTAATGGTGTCTTGAATTTGACCATTTTCTTGTAGTTATCACTGACTCATTCTTAATATTTTTTTATAAAACTAATAAAAGGGAATGAGAAAGAGATAAAAAGTAGATACTAAATTAAAATGAAATAACTAATTATATTAAACATATATATTGCATTAGAAAACCAAATATTTGTATGAAAATATAAATTGATGATAACATTATTAGTAAATATAAAAATATCTCGCTAAAAATATAGTATTTTTTACAATTAAGTCCATAAAATGTTATAAAAAACAAAATATAATAGGTAAGGAAACTATTCTTATGATGAATTAGTTATTGAAAACTATTTTCCACCATCTATAACTCATTTAAAAACTCACACCTTAAACTGACATCATAAGAATAAAAATAAACATCATAGATCATACATGGATCTATTAAAGAGAGAGTGAGTTTTGATTACAACCCCTTCTTCAATTGCTTAAACACTTCTTGATAGTTATCAATGAATTATTACTTCACTCCCTTTTTAGAATATGTTCCCATGTATCTTTAAGATTTACAAGGACCAAAATGAAATAATTTTAATTACCACAAAGTCATTAAAATATTTGGATATAAAAACCACTCATTGGTTTCCCCAAAGGCATCATTGTTTCCAAATTATTGGGACCCACTAATATTTTAAATGCATTGTAAATATTTCAAGGATCATCAATACTATCATCCAATGATAGAACTTTGAAATATATGAATTTAATAATTGCCTCATAATGAGTACATTAAAATGAATAATTCATTCCCCTAAGACTTATAGGAGTGTGTGTATGTCAATATTTGTTTAATAATCATAATCATGATTGAAACTCAGCTAATATTGGGAAATTGTTTTATTAAGGACTTTAATATTGTCAGGGTATTTAGAACCTTGAATGGGATCCATAAAAATACAAATTATCTGTTTATTGTTTATAATTTTCTCTTAGATAATTCCTCACCACAAATTTTAGTTACTAATAAAGAAACCAATGGTGAATTTTTTAAAACATTGGATATCCCCTCAATTGGCCATCAGATTCTGAAAATATAGAAAAATGAGCAATTTTTCATTATCTCAATCATGTTCACCAAATGATGTTCATAACTCAAGTTTAATATATTATACAACTTATAGAAAAAAATTACAATAGAACTAAAAAATGATACTTTTTTTCAGAAGGAATCATTTTCATTAAATATCATCCAATTTTGGGGTCAATTATTTAACTATATATAGAGTTATATGATAAGGAAATAAAACAATTGAATTAGTACCTAGTATATATTCAGTCATGAACTTGACCTCCCATTCTAATATAAACCCTTGAATATCATCAGGGAACACAACTAGATATATATCCTAATAAGAGAAACAAATACACAACTAACACCATTTGATGCATGGGAAACCATCAAAATTATCAAAATTTTTATCATTATCAGCTATAAAAAATTGTATACGTGTCTTTTGAAATGATAAACATACACTCCTGTAATAAATAATTTTTTTCATTATTATATATAACTAAATTATTTTTCAGTAAGAAAAATTTTACAAAAAAAATTCTTTCAATAAAATTAAATAATCACATTTAACCCCTTTATTTATATAAATTCTATCCCCAAATAATCATAAATAAGAAAATATCAATGACACAAGTAGTTCATATTACTTTGGGTTCCTCTCTTATTCCTGGCGTATTATTCACAACCAAAACACTAGATAAAAAATAAAAATTCAAACCAAACTTAGATGAGAATGAATAAAATTAAATGAATGAAAATATCGTCTATCAAATTATATATTACAAAAGGAAATAATAAATATAATTATACATAAATCAATGAACTATTACCCAATATAATCAAATAGAAAATACTCCCTAGAAATGAACAAACTATAACCTACACTTCTATGATACCCTTGGTTTTATTGACTCATCATTCCAACATCACGCAACTGGGTCTATCCCTAATATTCCCTACCATATTATGAAAATAGACCTCATAAATGATGTATGGATGGAACATTGAATTGGTTAAAAGAATTATGCATAAAATTTATAAATTGATATAAATTGACAACATCCACCCATATAATACAAATTACTATAGAATTTTTGTATATAACCAATTTTTATACTCTAATTACATTCCTTCAAGAAATAAGAACATAAAAATCAGGTATAGAATTTATGATCATGGTCATAACACTCAAAAGGATCCAAACCTCTCTAATAAGGCGAATATAGAGTATTCCTCTAATATATGGATTAATCATTATCCTTATAAATATCATTAAACTTTATTTTCTTGATACTTCTATATAATAAAGAAATCATAGATTCTCAATTATTCTATTTAGGGTTCTTCAATGGTGTAATATTTTTTTCCATGTTAGAAATAAATATTTAAAAATTATATAAAAATAGAAGAAATCTATAATATCAAACCATATTTAAATCATTATTCATTATATGAATCAACAGTACCAAATAGATGTGGGAAACAATGTAAGTACATTAACATTTTATATAAATAAAAATGGATATAATCACAAAACTCAACACTATAATCTTTTAAAATGTAACAATCATCAACGTATATAGACATAACTTATCAAAGAAGATTGATTTAAAATATCCCCATGGTAATCCCTCATGCATCATTGTTTAGACTAGAATATCCCAAAACATTATATCAGTCCCCAAAATCATAAACACTCTATGATTATCATTATAATTTTTAGTGCATTAATTATCTTAGATATATTTTTTATTACCAATTTAATCTTATCAAATCCACACAGTATATAATCTCTTACAATGTTATAAGGATGTTTTGATTGATAATCTTGAACAAAATCTTTAATAATAGTCTCCTCATTAATGGGACTCCATCTATATTTTTGTTAAATTTAGAGATATTAACATTAATATTATTTATACTATCCTCAATATCTCACAATAGAGAAACATATTCAGCCTCTCCCTCAATATATACCTCATCAAAATATTCCTCATCTACCTCATTAAAATGAGTCTCATTTATACACTTATTTAGTGTCAAAATTTGAGAAAAATAAACATACATATTAGTGTGTACATTTATATGTTCATTAAAAAAACTAAACACTATATCCCACAAATAATACCAATGTAATTATTCAAATCATTATTTTCAAATTTAATCATTAAATTTACCTCATTATTATGAATTAACTTATTCATTATAAATCAACTATTTTTTGAAAAAAACACATATTTTGCTAATAATTATACCATTTATGTAATGTAAAATCACAAATAAATCATAATAAAATGTATAAACATTTATTACAATAAATTATTTATAAAAAACATCAATTAATATCTTGTTACTTATCCTTATAATGGTGATAAACATAACAAATATTCCTTTTTAAAACCAAAAATTAAGTCTCTTACAACAATTAACTTGGACTTCAACTATAGTACTGTTATTATTGAAAAAAATTGATTCAACACAATGTTCCATGTTCAAGTGTATATTTTAAAATTTTATAAAATATTAAAAACTTATAAATGAAACAAATTTGATATTTTTTTTAGTACACCTAGATTTAAAATTATAATTATACTAAGGAAAAAATACAGCATGTACTCAAGTTTACTAACAAGTCAATAGTAGATGAAAATTATTTTTGATGATCATTATTTATTACTTTATGAGAGATTTAACCTCCAATGGTTCATCATAATAATGTAAAAAAATTAAAAGTATAACTAATTACTGAAATCAAAAATAAGAAAATAGAACCATATAAATATATGAAACTACCTCCAATAATTCCTATTTGAGTCATACATCCAAAATAAATATAACAATATAGCCAAAGTAAAATTCTATGAACAATAACATTAAATTAAATTGAAAAAATCTATGAAAAGAACCCTTTCTATGAATAAAGAATTATTGAAAAAACTACATGATGTTTCCTAACATCATCCACAAGATACTATATACCTTTTTCATTATGTGAAACACTCTCTGTAAGTTTTTTTACAAAAATGAGGTGTGTAAAAAATGATGTGAGAATCAATTATCAGTAGAATCCACTAAAACCCCAAAAATACATTTGAGTTTAATATTCCCATATATAATTTTTTAAATCTATTTAATGATTTAAAAATTTTATTTGTAATAAATATTAAAAAAATTTATGTGTTATCCACATACGTTAATAACATATATACATTCATTAGATAATTATAGAAGAATATTATAATATGAATTAAGGATCAACGTAGTATAAAATATGGAATATTTTAATTTTACTACAACAAGTGATATATAAAATAATTCTATAACTAATATATGGAACAATGTAACCCATACCTCATATAACATCATCCCATTGAAAATATTTGTCAATGCTTGCCAAAAAGTTTTCCAAATTCATGAAGTTCAAACATTAACTGTATTGTGTTATAAATTTACAAATATAAATATAATTTTTTATATTACAATAATATATTTTTCCCACATCATCTAGTTAAAATTCATTATTTTTATTTTTCAACAGACATAAAAACATGAAAATATAACTCAATTTCTCTATAAATAAACGGAAATCCAAAAAATTAATTTCATATAAAATAGTGTCATTTGATTATTTATTTTTAAATAATATCTTTTAATATTGTTTAAATATATATTTCCACTTTTTTCTATATTACTGTTTTTTAACTCTAATTTGGAAAAATGATTTATTTAACAACATGTTATATTATATAATGATAAAATAAAATCTATATAACCAATAGTTAATTTATTTTGAATCATTCTCTTGAGTTTTACCCAAAAGTAGACATATTATTTTGTAAAGTAAAAATTTTCCTAGAAATAAATCTCAAAAAAATATTTATATTTTCACTCAAATTATATTTAATAATATAATGAAATTCATAGAAACAAGATATGAATTTATATAAAAAAATAAAACATTAATAAAATAGAAAAGTAAAAAAAAAATCCCATCAAACCAATTGTTAATTATTTTATAAATGATAGAATGAAACTCACAATCATAATCACTGAAATTCTAATTATTTTAACATTTTTTTAATTATGTTGGTCATTTTTAGCAATAAATCATTCGATTAGTATACATTAAAGGTATAATAATTCATCTATAATTATTCTTAATATTTTAAGCTTAATCTTCCAAAAATTCTTGTTAAAAAATGAAACAAAATCACAATAAAAATTCAAGATTTATATATAAACACTGATATTAATTTGAAATATGCGACAGGTCACATACCACTTGATTAATTTAGAAACTACACCAGAACAATGATTAAATTTTTCATTAAATACAATAAATCCAATAAAAATAAAAACTATAAAATGAGATTAATTTTTGATCATAATAATATATACACCACAATTCCTTCACATAAGTGATAGGTCTTCTAAATTTTATATTGATGTGAGTAAAAGTCAAATATTAGATCGATTATTTTCTTTGAATTGAATGATATATCTTAAAAATTATTCCTGGTGTTAAAAAGATAGATTTGATAGATTATTTCCCTTACTAACAAACCCTAAAAAAGTAAAATAACTATTTCATCCAAATTTTATATCAATAAAATCACTAATAAAACCATTTTATGAGACACACATTTACTTTTGTTTCATAAAATATGTAGATATGTATTTTATTGATTTACTGATATAGTGAAATTTTAAAATTATAAATAAATTAAATTGGATAATTTTGGTGTATTTTATGAATTTAAATATATTTCTAACTTATCATAACTCATGTTGATTATTAGTGTAGTATTTTAATAATGAGATTGATTGATTTAGATGGGGTGGGTGGGTGTTATCACCATCAAACATTTTCATCTCTCAACACTGCATTTCTAAAAAAGGTAAGGTAATAATGATTTTTTTGAGAGAATTATTTTCAAGAAACATATGTTGTGTATTAACAATGTTTGAGGTTTCTGAGAAAAACCGGGGAAGTAAGAACATAGTTTAAGATTAAATTTTATCTAGGAGTTATGTTTTCGGATTAGTTATTGACCATGAGACCTAGAGGTTGAGAGGAAGAATTTTGGATATTGGATTGACTTCGAGGATGTTTTTCTATAGTGTGAGGGTAAAGATGTACCCTATATTCCATTCTTATGTTATAAGAAGTTACCATTATTAAATCATCTTCAGGAATGATATTTTTATCTAATGGTTCATTTTTCGATACTACAATGTAGTATAGTCAAGGACCTTGTAACACACCGGATAACGATAATTGGTTTGGTGCCCTCTTGATGTGGATATAACTATGGTGTGAGCATAAGACATGTCATGATGCCCTGAATATTGCGTTATGTAGTGTTTAACTTTTATATGGTAACTATGTGATTGGTAGGGGTCTATACTATGAAGTCTCTATATTCCACATGAATTGGTTTAATGATTGGGAGACACATTATCCTAGTGTCGTTTTTGAAAATTTGTTTTACCCTTTGTTTTTATGAATAATTTTGAATAATTGTTTTATCAGGGGAGGGGGTATAAAACATGATTTAGTTTTATGGATTTTAGAGGTAATCCTAGACTAAGACTATTACGACTTATCCATCCTTGGTACAATATATTTTCAATTAAATATCTAAGGAAATGGGTGTGGTCAATTAAGTTGTGAAAATGTTTTTTATATATAAGAATTATAAATTCACGGAACCTATAAAATTATCCATATCCCGCTTTCTCCTCTAAAAATTATGGAACTCAAAGTCATGGTTTAGAAAAATTGAGACCCATTTTATAGTATTTAACCCCTGGCTTCTAGAGATTAATCCCTTAGTGATCTGAGGATTTTGTTCTCATTGCTATTAGATCTTACTTCCACTTTTCCCTCAATTGTTGTAATGAAGTCATCATTTGTATATTTTTTCTTGTAGTTTTCATTTTTTTATGGATGATTAATTATATAATGTGATCCTAAGGAATAATGTTATTCCATGTTGGAGATTTTTTTAAAAAAATGCTTTTATCCATCTATTCATTGTTAGCGAATCCAGTGAATTCCATCCAAATGAAGTGTACTATTGAATTTTTTGTTTTTATGTTTTGGTGTAGGATTATCTTGATTTTTATTCTTTTTATAATAGTATAATTTAACTAAAGTAAGAAGATAAATGTAACTGAGAATGAATCCTAAGGTTATCATGATCATAAGTGGTGATACAATAATGATGATTTTTTATGTTTTTTCTAGATAGTGTGCAATATATTTTCAATGATTTTTTCCCATAAAATGAATTATATTATTGTATTATTCTATAAAACATAATTCTATTATAGATGAAATGACTAATAAAAAGGTAATGGGGATTTAATTATTACCAGAAAAGATCATTCAGAGGCCAAGCCTCTAACCATTTATTAAGATAATAAAATTACTATAAAAAAGAACAACAAACTAGAGAAACTAGTTACATGTCATTAAATTCATACCTGTTTCCAGAACCATGATAGATGAATTCCTCTATAGTAGCTGATTTGAATTATGAGCTTTCATAGTTCTTCCATACCATAGAATACATCTATTTAAGATTCAATTTCTCTAATGATATAAACTCTCTAGGGGATTACTTGACAGATGACCTAGTTTACACTGACTTTAGCATATTATAATAATCCATCCTCGGTCATATTTTACCTAGGAGAGGATACTCATTTCTAGATTTATTATTCCCATCCGTGACAACATCACTAAAGGAAGGCTTGACCAAAGCACCATGATTTTATTTGTCACTCTCCATGATGTCCCCCCATTTTCTAATGATGAGCATAGCTTGGAAAGCATCAATAATAGTTAGGTCCTACTCATATAGTCCATTAGGATCAATCATAGCCAAACATTGTGGAGGCTCCACAAAATCATTAATATCATCCACCTCTATCTTCGTTGAATCCTCTATAATAAGCTACATGTTGTTGCCTTTCTTAATTTGAGAGCCCCCTTCATCTCATCATGAACCAATTCTTGAAATTTGTTACAAGTGTCAATTTTGATTTGAAAACCACCATCATAATTCAGATGAAAATGAGTCTCCTTAAAAGATATACAAATAAAAAGTGCATGATGGGCTTACCCATCACAGACTGAGCTCAATGCCAGCTCTCCCACCTTATGCCTATCATCACCAGCATTGATCTGCCAAGATTCTTCCCTGCTTGTAGCACATTGATCGAATGATCTTCCCCATGATGCAGTGCATCCCCTGAAGGACCAAGCACTCCTAAACTGCCTACAATTCCATTACCAGGACCAGCTACATCCATATCAATATGATTCACACCAGTATTTAGGAGAAGATATTTCTTCAATATCTCATTGGGGATTTAATTATTATTCTTCCTTGGAATTAATTTTATGCGAAGGTGTTGCTCAACTAATTTTTATATTTGATTTATTGATGAATATAAGTGTTTTATTTATTGTCAATTGTTGTGGAATATTTTATATAATGATTCTCTTAATTCAATATAGTAATGAAAATGTTTTTTTTGTGGAAATTTATGAGTTTTGGGATATTTCAATCCAAACCTTGATATTATATCATATTTTCAAGTTTAATGTGCCTAATGTTTTTACTGTGGTTTTCCCTATATATTTTATCCAATTTTTTTATATTCATGTATATGTTATCAATAATGATAGAGCCCTAATTTTAATTTTTATATGATTTTTTGTATTGATGATAGTGATAACATGGTATGAAATATAAGATTTCCTATAATTAGAACATTTTAAACAATTATTTATTATTTGGATAGTGTAGGATGAGAGAAACACTTTCCTATAATTCTCTATGTTTTCCATTGATATATAATTTTTTTATGGTTTTCAATTGTGATTTCCAATTGCCTGCTACAGAAGGATTTTGACCTATGTGTGCATATTATTTTTGGCATACAAGAAAGATTCATATAATTCAATGATTATGTAATGGTAAATGGAAATATAAATGAATTAATGGTATGAGTGTAGATGCTAGTTAAGGATAAAATAAATGAGAAACATGGAATAGAAGGTTTCATTATATAAGGTAATATAATGTAATATTAAATTGAAATATAAATTACAAAAAAGTGTCATGTGATGTAATTAATTGATTATATGATATTTTTATTTTTATTAATGAATGGTTAGTAATTACTGATTACAGAATCAAAATAAATAATGATATTGAATATTTGTTCTTGTGGGCCTACCTAGATATTATTCTCCCTGGAAGTAATTATGGTATAATGGTATCACGATTGATGATATCTATAGTTTAACCAATGTGTTGGAATTTGTCCATATTTTTCCATGTGAAATACAACCCATTATATTTCAAAATTTCATTCACACCTCCACCCATGTCGAAATGGAATCTGACGACCAAGATGAGTTGGGTTATGAGCGTTTTCTTTAACATCCACTTCTGTAATAGTATGTATGAGTGAATTCTACCTCTTCCCAACTCTACCATTAAATTTAGAATAATTTTTATTTTTATCTGAGATATGATGTGTTATGTTATTTTGAATTTTTCTATATATATTACGATGACTCTCGGTTTTACTATTCATGTGTTTGATGATTCATCGACCTTAGGTTATAAATAATATATTTATCCAAACTATAGTGATTGTGGTTATAACATGTATAAATTAATAGAAAAATATATCATGGTATATAATTCTTGAAAAAATGGCTATGATGGTTTTATTACTTGTTTAAATTTGATTGATGTGATGATATGGAAATGGGATATGTTTTTTCGAGGTGTTGTATGACTTCTAGAGCAGATTGTATCACAATATATAGAGTGTTGTGGGGAAAAGAAAAAACTATTGTGTATGTGGAAGCATGATACCAATATAATGTGTATTATTTGATATGGTTAGTCTTATTTCATTTTTTAATTAATGTGAGAGAAAAGGGAGGTTGGGATATATTTTTAACTATATAGCTAAATGGTTGGTGACATTTTTAATTCACTGGTATATAATATGTTTCATTGACATTTTCATGAATGAAAAGTAGAAGAATCTTAATATGTAACCCTATATTCAATATATATATATATATATTGTTTTTTGTCTTCAAGAGATGGATATTGGTCATGTTGGGAATTAAAATCAATGAGTTGTTATTCACGAGTCGTCAGAGTTCATGGTCGGTGCCTTTGATTTTTTTGGGATTTCCAATTTACTCTAATATATATATTAAAAACCATTTATGTTATATTTTTTTATTTTTTATAACACCTAATGATTTTAAAAATGGAAACTATGTTTGATAGCGTAAATGATGCACAAAAGAGAGCTTAAAGAAGCTATGAAATAATATTATTTTAAATTACACTGTTAGAACCTAGCCATTAAATTAATGACTATGAATAGTGTTAATGATATTATAATATATATAATATTCCCTACTAAATATATCTTTATTTATAATTTCTTTGTAAATAATCAATAAAATATTAATAATGTAATTTTGTTATTAAAAAATAGGTTATTTTCAACAAATAAAATTCATTTATTATTGTATTAAAAAAATTTATAAATATTTTCAATATGATTTTTAAAATTAATATTAAAAAATTATGTTCAATTTAAGTAATACAAAAATAATCTTCATGTAAAATTTTTGGATTTTATGAAAATAATGTTTTTTAGTGAATAGAAAAAAAAATATATTTATTGAATCTATTATTTATTTTAAATAAATTATTTAATATAAATGTCCAACAATATTTATAATATTTCCTATTGGAAATTCTATTTTTTATTTTTGGAAATGTTTTTTCTGGAAAATGTTTGAAACTATACATATTTAAACTAAAATATATTCAGTACCATACGAAATCATTAAAATAATCAATGAAAACTTGAGATAACTAGAGGAATTTTAGTTATATAATTTCCACTTCAGTATAGATACCATATAATCTATATCCTTTATAATGAGATATTTTTATTTATATTCCATTATTTTCAATGTTCGGATGAACACCACCAAGTTTACATTTTTTTCATTGAAGTTATTTATAAAAATAAGATATTTCTTATCGATCCAAAGATACTTGTCTTCATTAGTGTTCACTAAATTTCATCTCGCATACATCATTTCAACCTCTTATTTGGAGGAACCAATTATAAATGCTTCCACGTAGAATTTTTTCCATATAGTGCATGATGAAATCACTTGGTTTTTATTTCTTTGGATCCTTCCCACCTACCACCCACTATTGGAATACAATAACATCTTTATCTAGGGTTTCCAGATTATTGATAGAGTCACTGTTAGGAAAATAATAAAAAATATAATATCCTTGTATATAATCCTAGGAATCTATCCGTGATCATTCTCTTGTTTGTACACGACACTACATACAACCATTTGTCTTCCACCCTGAATATCCAAACTCAGATGCCATTCTTAGGTAATATAATATGTTTGACCATGAATCACATTAGATGTATAATTTTAAATAGTACATATCTCCATTTTTTTAGTAACATGAGAATAATACTAACACATTTTAGATTTCTTCAACTTGAACAAAATTTATGTCCCATATTCTAGATTTATCTTATTCCCAATATTCCTTATTGGGATTTGATGTCATGTTTCCCTCCCACCATCGACACTATCAGCTAATAAATTACTTGGAGACTCATAACCTTATTCAATGACTAAAACAGTTGATCTTCAGTGAATTATTCTTCTTGATCTAATTCTTATTGATCCTGATTCATACCTTCCACATATAGTCCATAAAATGTATTACTTAAATTAATTGGTGGAATGATATTTCTATGACTTAACCTATAAACTACATTCTCCCAATGCCCTTGTACTATAAGGCCCCAGCCTTAAACCTTACTTAATCTTGAGTTATTACAAGATTACACATTGAGGATCTTTTCGGGTTTAGAGTTTTAGAGAATTAGATCATAAAACTTGCATTACAATCCACATATAAACAAAGTGGTTACATAAAGATAGTATTCTTCATTCCCATCAATGGAAACATATTTAAAATAAAACATGGATTATTTCTTGACACATCCTTAACTCTATCATCTTATCATGTACCTTTCCCTTGACCTGTGAAAAACATTTCAAAAAAACTTGGGATGAGCATAAAACTCAGTATGGGTTAAAAAAAACATGGAAAGGAAACATGAGTTCCTATATACATAAGAATGAAATCATACTTTACCCATAAAACATAGGCACTTTAACACACCTCATAAAATCATGAATAAATCATAGAAATCATAAGACATAAAGGTAACTTGAGGCATTCATAACATTCTTACGTAGGGAGTAACCCTCTTGGTTACGTTTGGAATACCCATCACAGTATATTCCCTAAAATATCTTCGGAGAAACCTTAACGTTTCACTCCTTCGCGTTACCCAATGCATTGGAGAGCTATAACGGGCTCACCCGCCCTTAGTCTATCACGGAACCACCCGTCTTCATAATAATGCCCAAGAACCTCAACATAAACGTATCACATAGAACATGCATAAAGGAAACATAACATTTCCACCATTCAATCACAAGATATCAATACCACACATTGATATAAAAATATTATGAAAACCATTTTCTATACCAAAATAAAAGAAAAGTAAAACATGGTATTTATTTTTCTTTTAAAAAGAAGGTATGGCTTGTAGAGGAAGCCGAAACTCAAATAACGGTCATGACGGCGGAGAAGTCGTTGTCGCCGCATACGTATAACAAAAACATTCCCTTTTGTCGTTTAGTAAACGCTTCGTATAAAAAAGATTCCTTTTGAATAAACGTAAAAGTCAAAGGGGTTTATACACCGTATAAAAGAAAGTTGTGTATAAAATAAAATATGCCTCAATGAAAGGAGATTGAGACGAAGTCCCATACCTCGTATCCGACTGGACCCGACCGTTCTTTAATCTCCTGAATAATAAACTTGAGTTAATCTCTACTTGATTATGAATCTTTTCAAGTTCATTATTCCTTTTATACCATGTTATGAACATCATGTAATCAGTTAAGTTAATAATGTTCATTTTGTCGGTATTTGGTTCTTAAGTCAAAAATAGACCTCTTACACTTACATGTTGTTAATTTGGTCAAAGGTTCATTATATCCAGAATGTTATTCATGATTTAGATATCATATATGTAATATATATCAAGTACATACATGCATTTATAATATTACATAATCTTTTAGAGGTAAGAAATGAAATGCACCGTTCATGGAGACGGTAAGACGTACGTACGCATGAACGCTACTTTCATTTCTATTTTGTATTTTATAGAATGGAATCATAATGATATAAAGGTATATTATAATTATAGTATAATATAGTATATAATATCATAGTTCCATCCTTTATATGTCCCACATATGGTATTTAACGAATCAAATCACTTTGAGGGGGCGGTAGTCCGCACTTCCTAAAATGAAGATATCGTGTTTACCCATAATGGAAACCATAAAGGTATGCCCAAAATGAAAAAAACAGAAGCTTAAGGAAAACATAAACATATAATATATCATATATAAAAATAGTGACATCATAATGGACACCTTTAAAGGTGTTAAATGAGTATTGAACAATCATCGTTTCGGGAGGCAGAATTTCGCTATCCACGGAAACCGTATGTTCTTTAACCATTTGATGTAGTTGTGTGAGAGTGTATCTCAAATAAATCTTATAACAACATCTTAGTATATTGAAGATACTGGTGTTGTTACAAAAGAAGTAAATAAAAAGAGTTTAGGGGGTTGGAGAAGCAAAATAAAACAAATGAACATTAGAGAAAGAATTACCTTTAAAAGTGTAACTCCTTTTGATTTGAGCCTAAAGGCTTCCTTTGAAAGGATTCTGCCCAAATGGAATCCTCTAGGATGAGGATAGGGATGTGGAGAGAGTAAATGGGTATGGTTTGGCCGAGAAAAAGGCTTGAAGAGTGTGCGAAATGAGGTAGAGGTGGGGGCCTTTTATAAGAGGAGAGGAGGGGCACTTTTGGAAAGTAAAGAAATATTACTTTATTTGAAAATGTGTTTCGGTTTTAAAAGGTCCCACATTGATAGAATTCGTGGATAAGGTGATAAGGGTTCGAAATACACTCATCCAATTGGTTTTGGACATGTGTAGTTCATAGATTTTACATTATCTTTCTATTTTATTTAAATCGTCAAATAATGATGTCATCGCTGCATCATTATTATGTCATAAATAATTAAATTTATTTAATGTCTAAAAATTATAAAAAAAAGACTATGATATAGGAAATCTTTTTATCTTTCCAATGACTATTTATAATCCAAATTGGGACTTGTATAACCCCACTTAATTTTTTTTTGTAAAACATATTATGTTTGTGTCATTTTTACTTTTACATTAAATAAAAAGTTATTTAGGTCATTTCCCAACCAAAATGTCTCCATGGGGTCCCCAAGTTGACCCATGGCTTGTATTGGTCGGCCATGACACAACCAATAATGTTGGGACATGTGTCTAGGTCATTTCATATTATTAAAGCATTATTTATACATTAAACTACACTAATTACCACTAATCGCAATTAAAAACTTAATAAGTTACTATTCACCAAAAAATTATTTTAATCTCATTGAACCACATTTTACTTCTTAATGACAACCATGTATGTCGGATTTTCAAAATTCAATACACATTAGTGGTAAACTTTCATTTAACTGAAAAATCAGTTTGCTTGATTACCACTTAGTGGTTTCACTATTCATCAAAAATTGAAGTTTTTCAGAAAATTACCAAAAATTCACCCTAAGCTATATTTGATATTCTGAATTAGAAAATGAAGTCTATTTTAAAAAATTAAAATCATATAAGTCACATTAATTAATTTAATAATTAATTCCCGCTGCCAGAGCAATTAGCGTGTTTTTACAAAACAATAAGTATCAAAAGATTGACACCAGTTTAAGTCTAATTTCAAAGTGAAATTGATTCCAATGACCACCATTGGATAAAATGGTAAAAATATATTCTAATTTCACTTCAAAACCAATTCAAAACATAATCTAATAATATAAATAAATTTGATTAAAAAGCAGTTTTGATGTAAAATGCAGTATTTTTCACTATTCATTAAAAAATGAACATTGTCAGAAAAATACCAAAAATTCACACAAGGTAAATTTTGATGTCCCAATCATAAAGAATATGTTTATTTTGACAAACATAGTTTATAAAATTGTCAAAAGATAGATTCAAAAATGGTTTGTCATCAAAAGGCAGTAAAACAATCTTTTAAGAATACTAATGTATTCCATGCATAAGATTGTATTTATTTTCATTTTAAGCCTCTATAACAGTATCTTAATCATTAATAGGCATAGATAAAAATATCTATTATTCATTACTTATTTGGGATGTTACATCCTTCCCCCCTTTAGAAAATTGCGTCCCCGCAATTTATTTACTTATCGAATAAATGGGGGTACTTATCCCTCATTGCATTTTCAGATTCCCATGTTGCCTCTTCAATCATGTGGTTTTCCCACAAAACCTTTACCTGGCGAATCACCTTATTCCGTAACACTTGCTCCCTGTGGTCAAGAATCTGGACCGGTTGTTCCTCATAAGATAGGTTCTCTTCTAGCTGAACTACCTCTGGACTCAAAACATGAGATGGATCCGGCATATACTTTCTCAACATCGAAATGTGAAAAACATTGTGTACCTGAGATAAACTCTGAGGTAAAGCCACTCGGTATGCAACTGATCCAACTCTCTCCAGAATTTCATATGGTCCAATGAACCTCGGACTCAACTTTCCTTTCTTACCAAATCTCATCACACTTTTCCAAGGAGAAACCCTGAGAAAAACATGATCACCTACCTCGAAAGATAGATCCTTCCTCCGGTTATCCGCATAACTCTTCTGCCTGCTCTGAGCTGTTCTCATGTGTTTCTGAATCAGCTGAACTTTTTCTACCATCTCTTCTACCAATTCTGGTCCCATCAACTTCCTTTCACCCACTTCATCCCAGAAAGCTGGAGTTCGACACTGCTTCCCATATAATGCCTGAAATGGTTCCATCTGTATACTGGAATGAAAACTGTTATTATATGAAAACTCAACCAAAGAAAGATGTTGGTCCCAACTTCCCTTATAATCCATAGAACAAGCTCGTATCATATCCTCCAATGTCTGAATTGTTCGTTCTGAATGCCCATCTGATTGAGGATGAAAAGCTGTACTAAAATTTAATTCAGTACCCAATGACTTCTGAAGGCCTTTCCAAAAGTTAGAAGTAAACCTGGGATCACGATCCGATAAAATGGAGAGAGGAACTCCATGTAACCTGACTATTTCATTAAGATACAAACGGGAAAGTTGATCAAGAGAGAAAGTATCTCGTATAGCAAGGAAATGAGCAGACTTGGTCAAGCGATCAACAATAACCCAGATTGCATTATTACCTCGAGATGTCTTCGGTAATCCAACAACAAAGTCCATGGATATATTCTCCCATTTCCACTCTGGCACTGGTAAAGGCTGAAGCATCCCTTTCGGTAACTGCCGCTCTGCTTTAACCTGCTGACAAGTCAAACACTTCACAGTAAAATCAGCAATGTCTCTTTTCATTCCATCCCACCAGTAATACTCCCGCAGATCTCTATACATCTTAGTACTACCCGGATGAACTGAAAACGGAGAACTATGAGCTTCACATAACAACTCTCTCTTCAACTGTGAATCACAAGGCACACACAATCTCTTCCCAAATCTCAAAACGCAATCATTATCAATGTTGAATTCAAGAAACTTACCATTCTGAACCAGCTCTACCTTTTTCTGCAACTCACTGTCTTGCTTCTGTGCTTGCTTGATTCTATCTGATAGAGAGGATCTCACTGATACCTGAAACAAAACAGAAGGACTTCCTGCACCAACAACTTCTATGCCAAAGTTCATCATATCGTTAACCAAAGGATCACGTTCCAACCACAACATTGTTAATGAAGCATTACTTTTTCGACTCAAAGCATCAGCCACTTTATTTGCTTTTCCCGGATGGTAATGAATTGTACAATCATAATCCTTGATTAATTCTAGCCATCTCCTCTGTCTCATGTTTAACTCTTTCTGAGTGAATATATACTTTAAACTTTTGTGATCGGTATATATTTCACACTTTACTCCATACAAATTATGCCTCCAAATTTTTAAAGCAAAAACAACAGCAGCTAATTCCAAATCATGTGTAGGGTAATTTACCTCATGAGTTTTCAACTGTCGTGAAGCATAAGAAATTACCTGATCATTCTGCATTAGGACGCAACCAAGTCCTTTCAATGAAGCATCACTGTATATAACAAACTCACCATTCTTGGAAGGTAGTGCCAAAACTGGAGCATTCACCAATCTTCTTTTCAATTCCTGAAAACAATCATCACATTCTTTTGTCCAGATAAACATAACACCCTTCCGAGTTAGCTTAGTCATTGGACTAGATAACCGTGAAAAATTTCTAACAAACCTTCAGTAATAGCCCGCCAAACCAAGGAAGCTACAAATCTCGGTTACATTTTTGGGTCTTGGCCATTCTTCCACAACTTTTGATTTTGCAGGATCAACAGTTATTCCATCTTTAGAAACAATGTGACCAAGGAAAGAAATTTGTTGCAACCAAAACTCACACTTGCTGAATTTCCCATACAGTTTCTTTTCTTTTAAGGTTTGCAAGATAACCCTTAAATGTTTTTCATGCTCCTCTTTACTTTTAGAAAACACCAAAATATCATCAATGAAAACCACCAAAAACTTATCCAAGAACTCATGGAAAATTCTATTCATTAAGTCCATGAATACAGCAGGTGCATTGGTTAGCCCAAAAGGCATTACTACAAATTCATAGTGGCCATATCTCGTACGGAACACGGTCTTCGGAATATCTTCCTCCTTTACCTTCAGCTGATGGTACCCCGATCTCAGGTCAATCTTTGAAAAAAACTGAGCTCCCTGGAGCTGATCAAACAAATCATCGATATGAGGCAAAGGATATTTGTTCTTAACAGTGATATTATTCAAGGCTCTATAATCAATGCAAAGTCTCATAGAACCATATTTCTTTTTAACAAATAAAACAGGAGCACCCCATGGTGATGTGCTAGGTCTAATGAAACCTTTCTCTAATAAATCTTGCAATTGCTCCTTCAACTCTAAAAGTTCAATTTGTGCCATTCGATAAGGGGGTTTTGAGATTGGCTTAGCATCAGGAACTAAGTCAACAGTAAACTCAACTTCCCGATCTGGTATTATTCTAGGCAACTCATCAGGAAAAACATCAGGATACTCATTTACCACTGGCACATCATTAATCTGAACAGTTCCTTTATTTTCAACGATGTGTGCAAGGTAACATTCATTTCCATCTTTTACAAGTTTCTCGGCCTCTTGATATATTATCAAAAGTAAGGGTTCATTCTTGTAAACAAACTGAATGACTTTCTGAAAAGAAACTTCTTTAGCTCTACAGTCAATCTTAGCATGGTAAATGGAGAGCCAATCCATACCCGGGATAACATCAAACTCTACTAGAGGTAGAACAATAAGGTTTTCAAGTAGGTTCTTTCCACAGATAAGGATAGGAAGATTCTTATAAATTCTTTTTGCCTCAACATTTCCCCCAGGTGTTTTTACCAAAAGTTCAGGAGTCATTTCTTGAGATGGTATTCCCATTTTACTAGAAAATGTTTCAGAGATGAAAGAATGTGTAGACCCTGAATCAAACAAAACACGGGCATAATCTGAAAAAACAAACAAAGTACCTGATACAACTTCATTTGATGGCCCGACATCTGCTGAAGCAGTTTCAAAGGATTTCACCACCCCTTTCTGCTTGTAGTCTGACTGCTTCCCATCACTCAAGCTCTTTGTCAGACACTCGTTTGCATAGTGACCCATCTCATTGCACTTATAACATTTCACTAACTGTAAATCAAATTTGTTCTTACCTTCACCTTGATCCTTTTCAGTGCAATCACGAGCCTTATGTCCCATCTTACCACATTGGTAGCACTTTCCAGAATTCAGAAGACATTCCCCAGCATGCCTTTTTCCACATTTATCACAAAATGGAAACTTAGTTTTCTTACCATCAGACTTTTTTGAAGAATTCTTACCTTTCTCCTGCCACCTCGGTCTCTTCTTCTGCTGGTTGTTATAGAACACTTGGTCATCGGCAAACTCCATTTCCACCTTCTCAGCACATCGAACAAGCTTTTCATAAATTTTAAACTCACGAGAAGCTAATGCCCTTCGATACTTTGGCTTTAATCCTGAGTAAAAACGATTGATTTAACTATCAAGGTCCCGGATAAAATTTGGAGCATAACTTGCCAATCGAGTGAACCTTTCTTCATAGGCAGCCACTGAGTCTTCCTCTTGCCTCAATTCCAAGAATTTCTTTTCCATCCTAAGTCGAACAGCCTTAGGAAAATACTTCTCAAGAAACATACCTTTGAATTCATCCCAGTCAAGAGCATCAATCTCATCGGCGTCCCTGATATTTTTAACCATAGACCACCACTGATCTGCTTCACCCTCCAAACGGTAAATAGCAAGACTAAACTTTTGATTGTCTGAACACCCCATGACATCAAAAATCTTCTCCAGTTCTTTAATCCACCCTTCATCTAGCACAGGATCAGATGATCCTCTGAATGATGGGGGATGTTGCCTCATGAAATGTTCCACCACTGACATGTTCCTCTGCGGTTGATCTGCCTGATCTCGTGCATGGATACCACCACCATTTATCGCTTGAGTCAACAGCGGCATTACTACAACAAACTGTTCAGTTCCAATTCTGATCATTTCTGGATGCTGATTCGGAAGGTTATTTCCTTCTGTATGCCTTCCTAGCACTGCTTCCCTGTTTCCTCTGCGGAAAACCATTCTGAACAAACATGTCTTAGATGAAGCAACATGGTAATCCGTAAATGCTATATCATTTCAAAATAAAATATTTTTGGATAATATTTTAATAGAATTATAACTCCTAAAGTTATCTAAACCTCCCTTTGATACCAACTATAAGGCCCCAGCCTTAAACCTTACATAATCTTGAGTTATTACAAGATTACACATTGAGGATCTTTTCGGGTTTAGAGTTTTAGAGAATTAGATCATAAAACTTGCATTACAATCCACATATAAACAAAGTTGTTACATAAAGATAGTATTCTTCATTCCCATCAATGGAAACATATTTAAAATAAAACATGGATTATTTCTTGACACATCCTTAACTCTATCATCTTATCATGTACCTTTCCCTTGACCTGTGAAAAACATTTCAAAAAAACTTGGGATGAGCATAAAACTCAGTATGGGTTAAAAAAACATGGAAAGGAAACATGAGTTTCTATATACATAAGAATGAAATCATACTTTACCCATAAAACATAGTCACTTTAACACACCTCATAAAATCATGAATAAATCATAGAAATCATAAGACATAAAGGTAACTTGAGGCATTCATAACATTCTTACGTAGGGAGTAACCCTCTTGGTTATGTTTGGAATACCCATCACAGTATATTCCCTAAAATCTTTTCGGAGAAACCTTAACGTTTCACTCCTTCGCGTTACCCAATGCATTGGAGAGCTATAACGGGCTCACCCGCCCTTAGTCTATCACGGAACCACCCGTCTTCATAATAATGCCCAAGAACCTCAACATAAACGTATCACATAGAACATGCATAAAAGAAACATAACATTTCCACCATTCAATCACAAGATATCAATACCACACATTGATATAAAAATATTATGAAAACCATTTTCTATACCAAAATAAAAGAAAAGTAAAACATGGTATTTATTTTTCTTTTAAAAAGAAGGTATGGCTTGTAGAGGAAGTCGAAACTCAAATAACGGTCATGACGGCGGAGAAGTCGTTGTCGCCGCATACGTACGACAAAAAAATTCCCTTTTTTCGTTTAGTAAACAATTCGTATAAAAAAGATTCCTTTTGAATAAACGTAAAAGTCAAAGGGGTTTATACACCGTATAAAATAAAGTTGTGTATAAAATAAAATATGCCTCAATGAAAGGAGATTGAGACGAAGTCCCATACCTCGTATCCGTCTGGACCCGACCGTTCTTTAATCTCCTGAATAATAAACATGAGTTAATCTCTACTTTCTTATGAATCTTTTCAAGTTCATTATTCCTTTTATACCATGTTATGAACATCATGTAATCAGTTAAGTTAATAATGATCATTTTGTCGGTATTTGGTTCTTAAGTCAAAAATAGACCTCTTACACTTACATGTTGTTAATTTGTTCAAAGGTTCATTATATCCAGAATGGTATTCATGATGTAGATATCATATATGTAATGTATATCCAGTACATACATGCATTTATAGTGTTACATAATCTTTTAGAGGTAAGAAATTAAATGCACCGTTCATGGAGACGGTAAGCCGTACGTACGCATGAACGCTACTTTCATTTCTATTTCGTATTTTATAGAATGGAATCATAATGATATAAAGGTATATTATAATTATAGTATAATATCGTATATTATATCATAGTTCCATCCTTTATATGTCCCACATATGGTATTTAACGAATCAAATCACTTTGAGGGGGTGGTAGTCCGCACTTCCTAAAATGAAGATATCGTGTTTACCCATAATGGAAACCATAAAGGTATGCCCAAAATGAAAAAAACAGAAGCTTAAGGAAAACATAAACATATAATATATCATATATAAATATAGTGACATCATAATGGCCACCTTTGAAGGTGTTAAATGAGTATTGAACAATCATCGTTTCGGGAGGCAGAATTTTGCCATCCACGGAAACCGTATGTTCTTTAACCATTTGATGTAGTTGTGTGAGAGTGCAGCTCAAATAAATATTATAAAAAAATCCTAGTATATTGAAGATACTGGTGTTGTTACAAAAGAAGTAAATAAAAAGAGTTTAGGGGGTTGGAGAAGCAAAATAAAACAAATGAACATTAGAGAAAGAATTACCTTTAAAAGTGTAACTCCTTTTGATTTGAGCCTAAAGGCTTCCTTTGAAAGGATTATGCCAAAAGGGAATCCTCTAGAATGAGGAGAGGGATGTAGAGAGAGTAAATGGGCAGGGGTTGGCCGAGCAAAAGGCTTGAAGAGTGTGTGAACTGAGGTAGAGGTGGGGGCCTTTTATAAGAGGAGAGGAGGGGCACTTTTGGAAAGTAAAGAAATATTACTTTATTTGAAAATGTGTTTCGGTTTTAAAAGGTCCCACATTGATATAATTCGTGGATAAGGTGATAAGGGTTCGAAATCCACTCATCCAATTGGTTTTGGACATGTGTAGTTCATAGATGTTACATTATCTTTCTATTTTATTTAAATCGTCAAATAATGATGTCATCGCTGCATCATTATTATGTCATAAATAATTAAATTTATTTAATGTATAAAAATTATAAAAAAACTACGATGATATAGGAAATATTTTTATCTTTCCAATTACTATTTATAATCAAAATTTGGACTTGTATAACCCCACTTAAAAATTGTTTTTGTAAAACATATTATGTTTGTGTCATTTTTACTTTTACATTAAATAAAAAGTTATTTATGTCATTTCCCAACCAAAATGTCTCCATGGGGTCCCAAAGTTGACCCATGTCTTTTATTGGTCTTCCATGACACAAACAATAAGGTTGGGACATGTGTCTAGGTAATTTCATATTATTAAAGCATTATTTATACCTTAAACTACACTAATTACCACTAATCGCGATTAAAAACTTAATAAGTTACTATTCACCAAAAAATTATTTTAATCTCATTGAACCACATTTTACTTCTTAATGAAAACCATGTATGTCGGATTTTCTAAAATTCAATACAAATTAGTGGTAAACTTTCATTTAACTGAAAAATCAGTTTGCTTGATTACCACTTAGTGGCTTCACTATTCATCAAAAATTGAAGTTTTTCAGAAAATTACCAAAAATTAAACCTAAGCTATATTTGATTTTAGAAATTAAAAAATTAAGTCTATTTTACAAAATTCAAATCATATAAGTCACATTAATTAATTTAATAATTAATTCCCGCTGCCAGAGCAAATAACATGTTTTTACAAAACAATAAGTATCAAAAGATTGACACCAGTTTAAGTATAATTTCAAAGTGAAATTGATTCCAATGACCACCATTGGATAAAATGGTAAAAATATATTCTAATTTCACTTCAAAACCAATTCAAAACATAATTTAATAATATAAATAACATAGATTAAAAAGCAGTTTTGATGTAAAATGCAGTATTTTTCAATATTCATTAAAAAATGAACATTGTCAGAAAAATACAAAAAATTCACACAAGGTAAATTTTGATGTCCCAATCATAAAGAATATGTTTATTTTGAAAAAAATAGTTTATAAAATTGTCAAAAGATAGATTCAAAAATGGTTTGTCATCAAAAGGCAGTAAAACAATTTTTTAAGAATATTAATGTATTCCATGCATAAGATTGTATTTATTTTCATTTTAAGCCTCTATAACACTATCTTAATCATTAATAGACATAGAAAAAAATATCTATTATTCATTACTTACTTGGGATGTTACATGTACAACCTGAGAGAATTGTATTACATTCTCATGGTCATTGAATACCAATTAACCTCCTTCAAAAAAATTCCAAATCAACAACTAATGCATTAGACTAAAATAAATACATACTCCCACTTAATAAGGTGATTATTTTTTTAAGTTGGATCCTAGTTCCATATAATCATTTTCTTTCACCCCGCTATCCCCCATAAACTATATGGGCCTTTAATATAAGGAATGTAATCATTAAAATATTTTAATAAACATTGTAATATATCAATAACCTATGGCTAAAAATATATTTTTCATCCCTATTTATTATATGGGATCATCTGATGTTGTACCAATATAGTCCACTTCAATGGAAGTAAAAGCCTCAATCCCAAAGCCTATCATATAATCGAGTTAGGTCTAAGCCAAAACCCATGAACAAGATGAAATAACGAAACAAGATGACCCATCCTTTTAAAAGATGATAACTAATCATTCCAGGACTGAAAACCACTACTTTATTATATTTAAATAAATCCTAAACTACGATCCATACCCACTATACTGATATCTTAGAAACAACCACCTTAATAAAAAAATATTTGGGGAAATTCAGTTAAAAATTGAAATTATTCAGGTATCAAAACACACATATATTCACACCATATTTCCATGAATACAGATAAATGAGTTATTTTGGAATTGGGATGGTAATTCTAGAAAACAAACACACACTTTCATTGAAAGAACATCTCGATTCATCCTTTTTTTAAAATATATGGTTATTGAAAATTCATTTTTAGTTTCATATTATATTTATATTTCAAATTATATTTTTTCCAAGTGGATTCCATATTTTGAATATTAATATTTTCAATTATTTAATATGGGCACATTTATATGATTTCATAATTTATTGTGAAATGATTTAAAATGATTGTACATAGTTAAGGTAACCAATGATTTATGGGGGTTATTATACTAAAATGATAATTGATAACATAACATAAAAACATTTCAAAAATAACTTTTATGTTTATATTATCAAATTATCATGTATAAGAATGCCAAATTATTCAATTAGGATAATTTTTGAATTTAGATATTGTTGGATGTACATTTTATTTTGAAATAGTACAATTGTTTCACTCAACACACATATAAAAGCCCACAAAATCTCATATATTCATTATACAATAAATGATATTTATATAAACCAAAACCTATATAAATATATTTCATTAATATATCCTCATTACCTAGATCCATTATTTTTTCATAAATATATCATATCTATCCTTTCGGTTCTAACCTATAGAGGTTCTCCAAAGAATAGATATCAAACATAACCAAGTAACATTGTTTTATCTCATCTTACTCATACATAAAATTTTGATCGATTATGATAACATAATAGCACATATATATAACATGTAATGAATTTTTATTATATTAATTGAATAAACTAAATTCATTATCTATTCTATAAAATGACAATTGATAATATTATTTGTGTGTATGATAGAGTACAGCCTCACGAACAGTTTAATTAGTTTTTCATAATCGCATCTCAAACGATTATATAATGATGGATTTAATGTATATATATATATATATATTATATTTTAACATTATTATAATTTTTTATCTTTTAAATCACATATACCCTCTTAATTAATATTCAATGGGGGATATGATAATGTCACTTCTGTGTGTAGAAGAATACCACCTCACGAAATGATGTGATTCATTTTTCACAAACACTTTATATAGTAGGTAATAATGGCAATGTAAATCAATATATGAGATATATATTCCATAATAATGATATTCAGGACATATTTATCATTATTAAAGTATATTATATCCAATTATACATTTATATTTCCACCCACTAAGATGTGATAACGTCATTTATTCATGTGTGTGGACTACCACCTCCACGAAGCTGTGTGATTATTGTATCATCACCACATCACATTAATTATATAATTTGGAATACTTAGTGAAAAATATGGAATTTGTGATATTATTAACATTATTCAAAAATAAAATGTTTCTTAAATTCTGTCAATAATAATCATTGATAAATAGAAATGGTACTCAAGTAAACGTACGACCTACAATGTCCATGATTGTAACATGGTTTATTTTCATAAAAATAATCAATGATGGGTTTCAAAAGTATAATTATTTTTAAAAATAATAAATATTTCATTACTATTACTTTTTATAATTGTTAATAATTTTCTTTTTACCTTAACCAAGTCAACAAAGTATAGCCATTTTGAAAAAATGAACCATACATCCTCAAAACACACGATGTGGTCTTAATTCATTTTTTATTTAAATATATCATTTAAATAAAAAAATTATTTAAGTATAAGAGATAAAACCTAGAAAAAATATTATGAAATAAAATAATTTATATAAAATTATTATTATGGATTTAATGGATATATATAGACAGTTTGTACTCAATGTATGGGATTCTATCTCAATTTCCTTCTATTGGGATATAGTTTAATGTTATGAATCAATGTTTTTATTATGGTGTATATAATTCCTATTTTACTTATAATGTTATAAATAATTAATATTTAATGGTATTTTATGTTTTAATTTCAATTATTTAAACTACGAATATTCACTTGAAGGATACCACGTTATTAGTAAATTTTATAACTCGATCTTTTTTCATTTGGTTATTTACTTAATCGTCGTATTTGATATTACAAGATTATTTGTGTAATTAAATTGAATATTTGAAGTTTCATTTCTATTATTTCTGAGTGTAGTTATATTTTATACAAATAATCTATTCATGGATCAATTCTTACATCAACATTATTGCCATTATAATAGTTATTCATCCAAAATACCCTTCTTTTGCACAAAAATAATACATATGCTGCTATCTTATTTTATGAGTTGCATATACTAATACTCTGAAATTTTATATCATGAAACTACTTATTATCTTAAAAAATTATTTTTCATTTGATTTTATTCTTTAATGGGGTTTATAATTTAACAGTTACCAAATCTGAAAAGGATTTATGTTATAATATATTTTCATTAGGGATTTTTGATATTCATTGTATTCATGGATGAAATAATATTCAATTATATTCCTGAACCAAAAAATACATTCTTATAATATGGTCATGAATTTGGTTCACAATTTTATTTTCCTTTTAATCAAAAATTGACTGAGTAAATACCCAAAAATAATATTTGTACATGACATTAATCTTGTATCATTCTTTCAGTAAGATAATCATTCTCTTCCAAATTATGGGTTTCTAAAATCATTAAAAAAATTGTATTATAATCATAAAATATTTACTAAATCCATTTTCATGGTGATTTAGTATTTTTTAATGTTTAAAAAATTTATTAATATCTTTCAAATGGGTCAATTTAAACTCAATTTTTAAAATATTTGATAATATTATCTATTTTCACATTTAAAATAATAATATATATTCATGTTGTCATGTGAATAATTTTCCTTCAAGATTCCAATATATATTTTCTAGGGTTTTTTCAATAGAAATTATTTTCATAATTTTTTTTAATTTATAAAATTTAATGTTATTTTCAATGAAAAAATATAATTTTAATAAAAAATGATTTCAAATATATTTTAATGGAATTTACATTATTCAACATCTACAACCCTTGATGTGAAATATGATGTAGTGTGTATATTGTTTAATAATACTGTCTTCATTATTTCCTTGGATGTATTATGATTGATTCAAATTGATTTCCAAGGAACTTATTTCATTACCATGATATAATCATGTTTCAAATAAACTTTTATGTAACCAAATACCTTCTAGATATTAATCATGTTATAGATGGAGTAATGGTTTTTATGAGTTTTTAATAAAATAAAATATCTATGTACATTATTCATGTTGTGGCACATGGACATTTTTATTTGATGGGTCTCTCATGATAGCATTAGGTGAGCCTGAAATAAAATTTACCATATGTGAGACCATATAGAACATAAGGAACATGATTTAGCTTTTATTATGGATGTGCCCATATATCACTATTTGAGATTAATATATCTTACACAACTGCTACACCTAGATATTAATCCAATGTGTTGGGTAAGTATATTAGAAGTTAGTCATATAGTTTCCCAATTTTTAAGGATGTTGTAAGAGTTCTATGCATATAGTGACCCCTGAAACAACAATTTTTTTATAATTAAATGTTTCAAACATCCCCTTTATTAAATATTGAAATGAAAAGGCTATGGATTTATTGATTTTCATGAGTCATCCAGTTTATAATTCTTGAATATATCCTACATATTTTTTTGTACTGATTGATTAGTATGAGTTCTTTTATGTTATTCTCAAGTATACTGATTTTTTTATTACACCCTAGTGTTGATGTTATTCTCACTGAATAAATTCAATTAATAATGATATATCTATAATTATCTTTAATTTCATATCATCTTTCTTTTTATTCATATTCCAAATGTAATCTTGAATTATTTTTAACGAATAATGGAATTAATGAATTCATATGGATGAAAAAAATCACATATTGTGAAATAAGAAAATGTAGATTAAGTGTGAGAAATACTCAATTAAAGATAATGTTGTAATTTATAGAATATTTTTTCCACTATTTATTTAAAACACTAAACCTAAAAGGTCCATTGGTATGTAAGTGATCAAATATATCATTTTTCTTTTTTATGTTCTTTATTTTCAATAATGGGTCACCTTCACTGGGATTAATTCTAGAAATAAAATGTTTATGATATTAACACTAGATCCTATAGTTTGGTATTGGGGATTTCATATTTGGTATCAGATAATGTTATAGATAACTTTGGATATTAAGAAGTTATCATGAGAGGTTACCTAAAAATGTTATTGATACAATTATTGGTCTATTATATTATGTATGATACTATTTCCAATGTCATATCCACTTATTTGATATTTTTAAAATATATATCTTAATGTGATTAATGATATATTAGGAGATGATTAATTTGGTTTTAATATATATAATTATTTTATTTAAAATGAAGTATTCCATTAAATTTTATTGAAATATGATTCATGTAATTTTTAACCATTATGATTTATATGATATTAGGTACTAAGTTAATAATTGGATAACATGATTTATTATATAGATAATAATGAGATTAAAAATTGATATTATTACTATGTGGTTAAATTTATTTAAAAATATTAATTCTTTATTTTTGGAAGTGAAATATGAAAGGTATTATATATTATATGAAGTTAAAACACTCTTAAATATTGATATTATCAAGTAATGGTATATTTTTATCTTTGGGTAGTACTGTTTAAATTTATATAATAATGTATTATTTCATAACAAAAAGCTTTCCTCATTTTTAAAATTATCATTACATGTTCTATTAATTTTTTTTGTTAATGTATATTGAAAACTATAATAATTTTGTCTCTTTTATGTCTATGTGTTCCTTTTAATGTTGATTTTAGTGCTTCTAGAATAAAAAAATAATCTTCAATGCATATCATTTGAAGAAAAAGTTGATATTTTGGTAGAAATATATTTAAGGAAGAAATTATTCATTTAAATTAAGTATTATTTTACTATGGTTAAAATTGTCATCATATACAAAATAAATGTGTAAAAATTTATAATTTTATCCAAACCCAATCATATCTGATGTGTCTATGGTCAATTAAATCATCATAGATTTATGGTTTTGAGTTCTTTAACTTTATATTGACCATTAAATTTGTTATATTCAATAAACTATGTTACATTCCATAATTATTTACACTTTTATTAAATTTTCATATCATCAATTTCCACTAATACTCTCCAATGTGGAACTATAATCATGTGATGACCTTTGTATCTCCCTTCCAGTATTTTTACGAGAAATTTTTCACAACCCATTTTACAGTGGTGGATTAAAAAAATGGTATTTTAAATTATCAAACATTTAATTTACATGATAAAGTTAGACTTTTTGGAAATAATTTGTTAATGGTGGGGATAATATATCACCCTAATATTTTAAAAAAGAATTTATACTTGATAGTATATAAGACATGAAGCACTGAGTTTAAACTAACCCAGAAATAATGTTATTATAAATATGACCATTTTAACGTATATGTTAAATCATTGGGTATGGATAATATAAACTAAACAATAATATAATATATATATATATATATTCCTTATTAAAATTTAATTTATTGATAAATTAAAATAAAATAATCTATTAATTTTTATTAAAGTAATTTTTTTTCATTTGAAAAATATCTTATTCAAAACATTATTTTCATTTCTTTTTGTGAGAAGATATTGTAATTAATATTTGGATATTTTAGAAAATATTTTTGGAAAAATTAAATTCATTTTTAGAATATTTAAAAGTGATTTAACACAGATTTAATTGTTTTTATTTTTTTCAAAAATATTATATTTCAATAAATAGTGAAATTGTCAAATATTGCAAAACTATAATTTATTTTGAGTAATTTAGGAAAATGAAAAAAATATTTGTTTCATATTATCTCATATAACATAATTATTATTTGGTTATATTTAATATACTTAAATCATATTCATATTGGATTTTATTATATGTTAATATTTTTGTTTGAAATGGTTTAATAATGTTTTTTGCGATTCATAATGTTTCTTCACATTAATTTGATAAAATTCCTAAAAGGAGGAATGATTTAAATTATATTTAAAGATAATATTTCAAAAATATTAATATAAATTAGTTAAATGATTGTTGAGATCAATATAATTCATATAATTTATCTTTTTTTTAAAAAATACATTTCTTAAGAACCGAATTTTCATCGCATCTACATGTCTTATATCATGTTAAATTATTCCAATTATATGAATTAGATACTATAAAATATATTGAATATTTTTAAATAAATGAATTTTTATTATCTATGAAAATAATCTTAATGTTTTTTCATAATTAATTGTAAAAAATGTAGAAATATTTTACTGTAAATATTATGAAAACATATTTATTAGGGTCAAATATAAATGATAACCATTAAAATTCAAAAATTAAATTTATAAAATTCATTGGTTAGAAATATTTATAATTTATAATTTATGAGGATCTATAAATTTCTATTTTGAGTCACTTTGGAAAATAAAAATATTGGATATCATTTTTCATTTCAAAAATTATATGTGCTTACATAATTATACATATAAAAGGAAACCAAATATCATATCAAATTCACACTATAAAAATACATTAGATCATATTATTCCAACCCTAATATCATTATTACTTCCCTCCAATAACCTATGGATATAATTTTTATTGGAGATACATACTATGAATCCTTTATTTATTACCTAATGAGGTTTTCTAAAGAAGAGGTATCATGTTTAACTATTAATTTTTTTTATCTCATCATAAGCCTACTTTAAATATTATTCAAATATGGTGATAAAATAGTAAAAATATCTAAAAAACACATATAATTTATTTTTTTAGTGGAATAACATTAATATGTAATTCATTATATAAAATTTGAAAGGGAAATACTGTCCATATATAAAATGAACTACCACCACACAAACTAATGTAATTGTTTTTCATTATCATCTCTAAATAAAAGTTATAATGATATATTTAAAGTATATATATTACATTTTTAACATAATTTAACTTCCATTATTTTCATATCACATATACTTTATTACATTTCATTCTATGAGTGATACAATAACATCACTCACATTTATTCCAGTCTACCATCTCGCAAATCTCTATAATTATTTATTGACCAAATCATTATATAAACATAAATAAGGATAATGATAATGAATATAGGTTATATACATGAAAATAATTAATATTATATAATGATGTGTCATTCATAAAAAATCATATATAATATTATTCTTTCCTTTTCTACTCACTATGAAAAGACAACATCTTTCATGCGTACATGTTGAATACCACCTTCACAAAGTGATATAACTATTTTCATATAGCCACATCACATGTGTGATAAATATTATTTTTCTTAAATAAAAATATATTAGTTATTATATTATTATTATTCTATAATGTTCATATATTACATAACTTATTTCCATAATGATCATCAAAAATTGAAACATTACTCATGCATACGGATGAACTAACCTTTTCATAATTGTTATATGGTTCATTTTTCATAACCGTCATCCAAGATTGGTTTAAAATTTATAATTTATATATTAATAAGATAAATATTTAATTATTATTATTCTGTATATGATGTAATAATGATATCTTTGACCTTATTCAAAACACCAAGGACATTTTGAGACCATGAACCAAACATCCATGAATGAAACAATGTCAACCTTACTAATTTAGTTTTTAAATATTTAATTAAAATTACGATAACAAATTATATAAATATTATATATTAATCCTAAAATATTTTTCATGAAATTAAATAATTTGTATAATAGTATTATCTAGGAGTTAATGGACATAAATGGATGTTCTGGACTCAATGTTAGGGATTCTTTCTGTATTTCTTTTCATTGAGGTATATTTTAATGATATGTAAAAAATTCATTTATGTGATGTATATAATTCCAGTTTCATGTCTAATATAGTTACTCTGTCTTAAATTATGGTATTTTTGGTTTCTATTATAATGATTTCATCTAAGGGTATTTTACGTGAATGTTAACAAGTGATAAGGTAATTTTATAATAAAATTTCTTTTCATTATGTCCCATAATTTATTCATGTTCATTAATATTATATCATTATACAGGGAATTAATTTTATCATATTATGTTAAATTTTATAATTTTTTTTGGATTTACATTTGATGTACTTAATATTTTTTTATTTTTTTATTCAATGTTATGATCATTGTAAGGCTTATTCATCTCAAATTCCCCTTTCTTGAGAAACATTCATTGGATATGAACCTATCAAATTTTATAAGGTGTATGTATTACCTGATTGATATTGTATAACATTAATATCATTACTTTTTTAATACATTACATTTTATTTAGATTTTTTAAATTTTGTTTAGTATGAATGAAGGGATAGTAATATTGTAATGTATTTATATTACAACCACATTTTATTCGGTTTTTTATGTTATTGGATAATTTTGAGAAATCATATGCTCTAATTTTAGTAAAAAATATATCTATCGTTATCATGTTTTCATGAATGTGGTTAAAATGCATACTTTCTATTTCATCCATTTTTTGATGAATAAATATCAAGACAGTTATTTCTCATTGATAAATATAATGTATCATTCGTTCAAATCGTGATTATTTATCTTCTATAATCATTTTCTATCAAATATTTTAAGAAAAAATATTTTAAAAAATTTAAAAAATAAGAAATATATTTCTCATTATTTTTTCACTTCATTTATTTTTTTATAATCAAATTTATTTACTTTTTCTAAATTGATCAGTATTGAATCTCTTTACAAAATTTTTCAAAATAATGTTTATTTTATCATTTACAGCATGTATTTTCCCACCCTAATTTACATTATTTTCCTCAAAAAAATTATATATTAATGGGGTTTTTTCAAAGTATATTTTTTCTATAAAATTCTATTAATTTTAATTTTTAAATACAGAATTTTAGTGTGATACATTAATTTTTCCCAAAATTGTTTTCAATGTTATTATAAATGTATTTAAATTCATCCATATCAATAACCCTTGAGGTCAATTGTGCTTTAATAGATATAATTTCTAATGATACATTCTACATTATATCTCTTGATTGATTATGATGTTTTAAAATAGACTTTGAAGGAACTTGTTTCTATTCTAGATATTGGTCATTATTCAAAGATATTTTCATAGAACCCATTCATTTTGTACATTTTAATCTTGTTTATTAAAGTATTTAACGTTGTTTAATGAGTTATATAAATAAATTCATTATCCATTTAACGTAATCATATTAGTGTTCTTAGACATTTCATATATGATATGTGCACCCAGATAACATCGTGTTAGCCCGATATATCTAATATAATGGATGTGTTGAGATTTCATTAGATGATACTGATATAGATTATATGATGTGTGCACCTAACTAATATCAAGTGATCCCAATATAGATTATATGATTGTTTCACGTTGATAATTCTCCAATTCAATGGGTAATTATACTAGAATTCATAAGTATGGTATTATATTTTATAATGTTTCTCTAAGTATTCTATGAAGATCATATCCCAATATACCAAGAATATTTCATAATGATTTTATGGGGTTAAAATATTTTAATTGATCAATATTGTTACCACATGGATCATGATTATTGATATCCATTAATCTTTTTTGTTAATTCTTTATTCATCAAAATATATATATTTCTATGGGATTATGGGAGTGAATATTGTTGTACCAATTACATTTTATTATGTTATTATACCCTTCAAGTCACCTTATTCTCATTGATGAAATTAAAATTTGAATTCCTATTTGTACCTTTAATGTGAATTTGATCCCCCCTTGTTATGTTTCTTATTACCTAAGATATTAAGAAGTCATTTGAATAAATAATGACTAAAATTGTTTTAGTTGGATGTTAATAATTACATAATGTGAAATAAGATAATATTATACATGTTAGTGAAATTCTCATTTTAATACATGGGTGTTTTTTATGTTAGAGTTATTCTTAATTCTCTAAAACTATACACATAAAATATTCATTGGTATGCAAGTGATTCAATATTTATTTTTCATGTTTTAATCCTTGGATGGTTAAAACTGGGTTACCATCATTATTATCAATGGAAGAAATCTAATTCTCATGGATTTGCACTGGTTCCATATTTTCGTGTTAGGGGATATTATGTTTAGTGTTCTTTAGTGGATTTCACATTATCTGTTATCTTAAAATTTTATAAAGAGTGTAATGAGTCCCATATATATTCATTATATATTCTTACTGCTAATCACAAATTAATTTCCTACTGAAGGATGGAATTTTATGGAATCCATATCGTCACTCCATTCCAAGAATGGATACTAGTGGAGGTGGTCATGATAGAGTGGAATAAAATAATATTTTTGATATAGAAGAATCATTTTTACATAGGAAATGGTATGGATTACTTTGTTGGTACAAGAAACATTGTAGTAAAAAATAGTGTGTGATATATGAAATGGAGTCCAGTTTGAAAATTGTTTTTTAGACTACCTCAAATATGGTGCAATGATTTTTTTTTTAATAAAACTACTAAATGATGTGGTGTTTCGAATGGTTAGAGACCTAGGTAAGGATTATGAATCATATTTATATCTGTATATGATAAAATTTTGTATGACATGGGTAATTTGATGTACCATAATTTTGTAGCCCAAAATATTATATATTTTACATATAGTAGTACCTAAATTTCATTAATTTCTGAATTGAATTTTGGTCGAAAACCTTTATTAACATTATATATTTTATATTATAGGTATAGGTGTACCTAAAATTTATTTATTTTTTAGAATGTATTTCATTCAATAACCTAAATAGGTTTACACTGAATATGTCTAGTTAGATGTTTTAATGGGTCAACACATAGTGGTGGATGATGAACAATATCCTTAGTGGAGGCTGCTTAAAGAGTTTCTATACAAGTGTTTATAGAATTGTGAGTCACAAATATTTAATTAGGATGGAAAAGCATGGTTCATGGAGGTGGATAAATCATTTATCTAGATGCATGTTTTGAGGGGGTCCTTGATTTGATTGTATGATTCAATAATATTTTATGTTTCTCAGTAATGATGTTTCTTTTCTATGGGTGATTGTGAGGTGTTAGTTGTTTCAGGGAGTTGGTTTTTGATCTATTTTATCAGGGGTTTTTTTATAAACATCAATTCAACTTATTGGAACATTAATCCTACTCCTCTATAAGTTAATTATAGTTTATTGGTACTTAAAAACATGAATAATAAAATTCTATATCATGGATGATAATTAATTCTTGATGGTGAGTCTACGGAGATGTATTATTTTTGTCTTTATATTTAGACTTGTAATAACCCAATTTTATATTAGGGTATAGATCCTATTATTTTTTTAAAATATTTGGTTTTAAAGAAATATAAATTATTAGTGAGGCTATACAAGATATAAAAGTGTTAGGGGAAATTATTTGAGCTTGTATCCCAGGATGATGAATGAAATCATCGGTCTATACAATTAATAGAAAGCATACAGCCAAGCCTGAAAAGATTCTCCTAACAGTGTGTGGAATTTTAGGGAATATAATTTGATGCATGGTTTTCCATAACCATTCAACATGTTCTGCACACCCATGCCTATTCTATATGGTTTTTAGCAAAGGAGAAAATTACTATTTTTTCATGGTTTCCCAAAATGTGTACATGACCAATCTGACATGGGTTCTGAGGCATAAAAGTGTGTATGGTTGGAATACAACTTTTCCAACTATGAGGCCAATTTTTAAGTGCCGATATTTTTATGTAAAGCCATCATTTTCTCCCTAATTATATTCTATCTTAATACACCTCTTTATTTCACCATTTCAGTGGAAAAGAATCCCTCTTCCTTCTCTTATGGGATTCTAAGCCCCTCCTCCTTTAAATTTCTTCAGATTCATCATCCAAACAATGATTCGACATCTAATAATCACATTTAAAGGAAAAATATTAGTACACTATTTATATTATTCTTTTTTTCATTTTTATTCCTCTAAATAGATTTATTTTGGTGTAGGCTCGTATGCCCTTATTTCAAGGAGATTATATGTTTTTTCATTTTGTTAAAATCTGGACCAAACCAAAGGCCAATACAAAACAATTTCATCTCGACATGTTGAAGGTAGGTGTGTAGTATTTGTCCCACAATGTTGAGATATTTTATATTGTGTTCCTTGGTCTCGCATTCCATTTTTACCATGTATTTCAATTAAATTTAATATGACTATAATTAGTTGTTTATTTTAGAATGTAATGATAATCTTACGCCCCTATTTAAATTTTTATTGTCCCATGGGGAAATGTGATGAAATTTAATCATTCTAATAATGTTATAAAATAAATAAAATAATATATATAGTATTATAGTTAATCATAATTTTAATATTCTAAATAAAATAGCTTTTTGTTTTCATGTATCATGGATAACACAATTATATGCCCATAATTAAATTCAAGTATGTTCATGGTATGTCCACATTACTTGATTGAATAGGAAAATTGTTACACCCCGGTATAAATAAGAAACCTACTTAATTATGAACTATTTTTTGGATTTGATTAACATATTTTACTTTTTACCATTGATATTCATCATGTATAGAGATACTTTTTATAAAATTTGGGCATGGAAACCCTCAGGTGTTATGTTTTGGGAATGAAGTCCCTTCTATAACATATATGATTCAGGCATGGATTCCTTATACCATGATATGATCATGGAGTCCTAAAATAATGAAAATTGGTAATGGTGACCCCTGTGAATTATAATGAATGTGTATAGAGACCCTTATAAGACATGATATATAGGGATAAGGTCCCTATTTTGATTTTATCTTGGAGACCCAATTGTTACATATGGGATTAATGACCCTTATTGTTATTTTATTCATGATAACCCTTACTGTAATATATAGGCATTATAGCCCTTATTGTCACAATATAGGAAATGTAGAACATATTGTTGTGGTTAAATAATGGAGAAATTGTTGTAATAATTCATGAATCAAAACCCTACAACTATGATACTAGGCATGGTGAGCCTTTAAATTTCTGAGACTCAGAGCCTATGGAATCATGAGTTATGCCCTAGTTCTCAGAAAATAGTAATATACATATATAAATATATATATATCGACATAGATTTCACTATGTTAGTCCATATATTTGTACGCACAGGAATACTTATTCAGAGATTAATTGTCTTATGATGAAGCATGTACTAGTAGCCTTGTGTCTATAGGAACAAGAGATGGCTGGTTTAAAATTTTATTTCATAGAACCACTTATCTTTATGAACACTATTATAGTATATTAACCAATTGGATATATAAAGACACAATCAGTGGTGTAATACCATGTTTATCTCACACCTTATTTGGGCCACTAATAGTACCTCTGTAGATTATGTTGATATAGGTTGGGGGAGGGGTGAGCACCCTTTGGTTGACAATTGATCTGGAAATATCATGTATTAAGGGAATAATTGGACCGATCAATGTATCATGACACAATTGGAGATAATATTTTGGTTCATTTTTCTATATTAGTAAATTTATTGTATTATATGCCAACTTCCATGTATTCCTAATTAATGTGATGAATATAATAAAAAATTAATTTTGGATACAAATAAAGATGATAGTTATTAATTATTTTTGTAGTCTTTGTATTATTTTGTCAATTATTTTTTATAATTTCATAATTTATCTATCTATTTCACAATTTTGGAACTCTGATCATAAGGGTATAATCTGACTACATTACTTTCATGGACTCTCATGACATGTCAGAAGACTCTAAAATATTGGGAGGCATTCTTGAGGCCTTGTATCCTACCAGATCAGGGAAGTTTGAAGATACAACTGGTCTGGGAAATTTGAAGATATCTAGTTCCAGGTAAAGCAATATTTATTTATTATATCTTTTGAGGTACTAGTGAGGATATTTTTTTAATAGGGTGTTGGATAGAATCATATCATCATGGGTAGGAAATGTCTAGGTATCTCTAATATGTATATTAATTTAATCATGTTATCCGTTTTTTGGTCACAAAAACATTTGGACTATAGGGTGTCATTTTTATCTAACTTAATACAATTTCAAATAGGTGAGAAGCACTCAAACCACTTCCATTGAGCAGTTGTGCTTTGTTTTGCATGTGGATTTTGTGGCCAAAAAAATCTTATGTTCTCAGAATATCATGGAAAACAATGATGAGATAGAATCCATCATTATGCCCAACCATTTTGGAAGTGTCATCAGAGGTAGTAGTAATGATAGGATGACTCAGCCTTTTATCTATCAAAATAGGATCTGGAGGTCATAGTAAAACCTAGTGATACCCATCATCCTCAAGTATTGTGAAAAGAGAGAGAATTCTTAAGTGATCATCGTCAGTTACAGAGAGGTTACTGAGCCTGATGCGGTCTTATACAAGCAATAAAACTCCATATCCATGCAATCTATACATCATAGGAGGTGTTATATGGTAATATTCTACCTAAGTGTATATAATGTACAGTTTATGAGTTACAAATTCCATCATTTATCCTAACCTTGTCATTTAATTAGGAAATTAGTATGCGATACTTCTATCACCGTGTATATTTAATACACATGATAGAGTTAATGTTTTATTTTTTGATTTCTGTAGTTATTTTGAGTCATTGTTGTGGTAGAAATGCTCATGTGGAGATATTCCATATTAATATGTTTATCCATATGAAATCATTCTTAAATTATATTTTTTATATTTAGTGTATACTATTCAAAATTAACACCGGATGTGAAATATATTCTATAATGATAGTGGAGATTAGGATCTATTTATTGGTGAGTAAGTCCCTTATATGGGTTGGAGATATTTATAGTATCTATAATTATTGATCACTAACTGACTCTAAGTTCAGTAGAGGACCATCTGTTTGTGTTTCCAAAGGTCATTGTAGAGTACCATACTGTTTTTATAGAGTAGATTATGGTGATACCCCATCATGTGTAATCGCATTTGGGATAGAGTTATAACTGGGTATCACTATGATATTGATGTACCTATATATTATGGCCATATCATAGACATGGAATCAATCAACTCTTATTGAAGGCCTTCTATAGAGTGTATTTATTCAACCAACAATATCCCCATAGGGTGACCTAGTCATGTTGTTGAAGAAGATGGAATGTGGCTTATATAAATATCTTGATTGTCATTGAATGAATTAGGTGAAACTGGAGAACTATTTTCCACTTCCAAGGATTTATCATTTATTAAATTATTTTACTGGATATTTCAAGGTATAAAATATCAATTTATGATCATGGTATCATTATATATTAGTTAGAGTTGTAGAAATTTTGAAGACGGGTCATATATGTTAATATGATAATTTTGAATTCCTTGTAATGTTTTGTGATGTTATTAATTCTCTAAAAATTTTTATCAAATTGTCAAATTTTTTACCCAATTATTTTTGGGATGAGTTCAAATTGATTCTTCTTAATGGTAATTGATTTATTTAGTGTTTTATATAGACCTAAAGTGCACAAAGGATGTATTTTATGATTTATTTGGTTTGGTCAACAATTTGGGTGAAATAAAATATTATGTGTTTAGCCTGTGGTGTCTATTCCGTGGGATATTCTATACATTAATAAGGATTACTTGATGATCTAATGAATATTGAAGACGTTTCATCATAGGTTTCCAAAAAAAATGTTCTTGAGGTCTATAAATTATAGGTATTTAGGAAACACTAAAAGTGTATGTTCCATGAATTTTTTCTGATTGCGAATCCTATAAAAACTCTATCTTAGAGGGATTCTTTTATATAATATATTTCTTTGTTATAATGCGTATTTTAATAACAATATGTATAGTTCTCTGTTTAACTATAGTCATGTAGAGGGTGTTTCATTTTAGGTTTACAATGATTATTTTTTCATGAATTTGGTTGGGTTTTATTGAATCATTCAGTGGTTATCACTTCTAGGTCTTTGTAGTTAAAACATTATGAATGTAACCATGCTCCCCATAATCTAGAGGTTGTTTTGGATGTATTTTAATAATATTTAAGGTTGTATTACCACATTGGTGATCACATTTTGGTCCTAAAAAATAACAAGATATTGAGGTATGTCTTCTAAAAGTGTAATTTTAATTTATAATGGTGATGGTGGATGGAATTATGGTATGATTATGGATTTAAAATTTCATATACACTAGTTTATGGGAATTCTGAGGTTGATTCCTTGAGAAGGAAGACAAAAAGGGTGATCTACATCAGTCTGGTGATGTTTCAATGGTGATATAGGAGCTATTCATGATTCATAATGATAATGGAATATTTTCCTGTAGAGGTTGTCGTTACCTGGTGAAATTGAAATTATCATTGGAAAAAAAAGTTCTAGGGACCACATTTTGGGTATTTTTAGGTAGAGTTTCTCCAATATCTAGTTGTTGGTGATTATTGTAACATCCAAAAATTTAGTAAGTAAAATATTTTTACTAATAAATAAATTTTAATGGGTATAAAGTTAATTAATATATATTTTAGGATCATTATAATCATTTCATAATTGTGAAATAATATTAATTCATAGTATAAATAATATAGTTATCAAATTATCAATTTATAGAATTTATATTAAATATTATTATTATTTTAACATATATGAATCATATATGATATTAAGATAACTAAAATCAGATAATATAATTAAATTCTAATTGAATTAAATTTAAATATTTGAAATTAAATTTCTTTATGTGTCTAGTGATATATAAAATAATTATACAAATTTTATTAACTGAATATTCTATTTATTTTAGATAAATTAATTTTAATAAAAATAGTTTAAATTTAAATAAATGGTATTAACAATGTTTATGGATTACCAACCCTTATGCTAAGGAATTTCAGGCCAACCAAACAATATTTCTAATTAATTCTTATGGTCATTAATCAGTTTGTGTGTATCACTTAATAGTTGAGAGGGAGAAAAAAAAGAGATTTTTTGGGAGTTAGTGAGATGTTATTCTCGGAAAAATAGTTTTTTATATTCCACTAGAGGGATATTAATGTGTCGAGGTTTATAAAGGGATCATAAAATATCTCAGAGTTTGACGTTGTATGGGTCTTATATGGGTACCATTTTAAACTAAGAACATACATAAATATGATAGTATTTAGATATAATTAATATAGGTCTTTAAATATAGTTGATAATTCATATTACCTCTAAAATTTTAAACCTAATTTCGCAATGAAATTTATCTTTTAGTTTCATAAAATCATAATTATCACCAAAGGGACTATGTATATAAAATCAAAAAGAAAATATATCTTCACCCGGTGATCATTTCGGGCTCATCATTCAATTCATAATATTCATCAAGTACCATATACACTATTATGTTACTCCTCTCAAGTATGAATATATATATTTATACATATATACCTGACATTTTGAGGTAATATTCATGAATGACGTATGACTAAACGACTCTATAAGTGCATTAAAAATTGATTGATCAGGGTTATATTCTAATTCCCACACTATGTTTTGGGATTTCATTTGAGTTATATATATGTATTCCTATAAGGGTATTGGATCCTTCACCATGGATGAAGGATGATAGGATTTATAAAAAAAGTCAACTGGGTCACTGGTTCAGCAATATAGATATCTATATATATTAAAATCATAGAGTAACCATTTTATACGGGATTTTCAAATTATATACAATGTTATCAATGAATTTCAAATATATATATATATTAATTTTTATTTTAACATAAGATATGATAATGAGATACTAGACACTGAATTAAAAAAAATTTATATTTTTCTAGTAGGGTATATTGGATTTTAATAAATTAAAATAATAGTCTCTTTTAGATGAACACCACAAAAAGATTATAAAAAAATTGTTAACATCCTTCATTAAAAAGAATATTTTACCTTATGAATTGGATGTTTAAAAATAAATTAAAAAATATTAAACCAAATAAACATTTCTTAATTATTTAAAATAATACTAAACCATTAAAATGTGAAAAACCCCTAAAATGAATATTATTAACTTATTTTATTCTATATTCAGAATTTCCTATAATTATAGAAGATACCTAAATTCATTATAATCCTAAAATAAATGTTAATGAATAAATTTTAGAGGTAAACAATGAATTTATAGGAAATTATAATCAATGAAGAGAATATACATAATAATTATAGTGCAATATTTTGGAAAAATCAATTTTGTTTTGATATTAAGGTAAAAGAAATCAATTTTGTCTAATAATCAATTTTAATATTTATGAAACCAATTACTGATGAGGAACTATTTTATTCAATATTATATTTTCTAAACACTTTTTAATAGAGAAATTAGTTTTAATTTTTTAATTTTTTATTTTAAAAATCCTTTTTATAAAAGTTTTATTTAATTAATTCTATTTCTATACAATGGTATTACATGGTTTTAAAATTATTATGTAAAGTGTAACATTTAATTTTAAGTCCATGTTTTTATTTATGATTATTTTTATTATTTCTCTACCTATAATTTTTTCATTTATGTTACATATATGTTATAAAGATAATTTTTATTATTTTAGATTTCATTAATTTTTTTGATGTATTGTCATAGATTTGTGAGAATTTTTTATTATATTTTCGAAAATATATATTTTATATTATGGTAAAATTTTTATTTTTATTAAATAATAAATTAAATACCTATTTGAAAATAAGTTTTGTATGATTTATTGCTTATAAAACTTTATTTCCAATTTCTTTTCCATGATAGATCTATGGTAAAAACAATATTTAAAAATTTTACACTTGGGTGATGTTTATGATGACATGGAATGGAGAGTGTACCCATTACCTAAAAGAGAACTTTTCATAAATGTGTTTTACAATTCTCTAGTATTAATATTGGCCTAAATATTTAATTTAATTATTCTAATTATTATTAATATCCATAAATAGATATTATTATCAAAAAAATGATTTTAAATTAAAAAGGAAAATCTTGATTTTATTTTAAAGATATTATTTTTGAAAATAATTTTTTTAAAATGTTAGTAATTTTTAATGTTTTTTTTAAATAATATCTTATTATGATTTTGGTGTTATGAAAATATTAAAATTTTATTTATGTTGAAAACTTATGTTATTTCAAATGATTTTTTATCTCAAAATAATTTATATAGAAGAAACTGATTTCCAAAAATTTTAATTGAATTTTAAATTTTTACTGACTACACATATTGTTTTAATATCCCATATTGATAAATCCCATTAAGACCACACATTTTCAAAATTATTTTTATATGTATATAGAATATTTAAACATTAAAGAGGAATGACCCTGATTATGATTCTACCTTGAAAAAGAAATATATGTTTTTACATGCTTTATATTATTATTATACACTCTTTAATGTATATAGGTTCTTTAATCCCCTAATGTTCTCTATTAAAAAGATTACGGAGTGTGAAAAAGAATATATTTAGGTATTAGAGATATTAAATTATTTTATTTATATAAATATTCAGTATTTTGTTTACCATAATCTAGAGAATACACCTAGGGAAATATAGTGATTCACCAAAGGGTTAGTATAAGGATGATTGACATCATGTTTTATTTCAAGGGATTCTCTTCCTTACTTTAGGGATGTTTGATAAGGTTCTCATTGAGTTCCATTTTTCACAATTGGAGGTAAATACTAATGTGAATATGATGTATTATTCATTTCAAGTTCAGTTTTTGTTATCTGATGTGAAGTGATACATTACATATTTTCTATATTAATGAATTTTTTTCAAAAGGGTGAATTCTAAGAAACATGTTTCTGGTGTGTTTCTCAAACATCTCGATGTTAGAAAATAAAAGTGGGAGGAAATTTTTATGTATATTGGAAGAGGTTTTTCTCTAGGATAGGGATGATTTTAATATATATATATATATATATATATATATGATTATAGACCTCTTAATGATGTCATCTATCTTTTATGTTGTTAAAGATTCATTTTCAGTGGATGTTTTGTTGAGGCTGTATTTTGAGTAGGTTGTGATACCACATGAGGTTATGATGATTTCCACCCCAGATCATAACCCCATTTTTACAATCATGATAAGGAGAGTTCATGTAAAACCTTGAGAATTTTGTAATTATATTATTTCAAATTACTTTATCTCTGTGATGTTTTTCATTTCATGCGACATTGGAAATAATTATATATATATATATATATCAAAATAATAAGTCTAATATTCCTTTCACACAACACCAAAATGGATTTAACTACATGTTTTACCAACTTGTATTGCGCTACATTCAATACTGACTTGGATCGCTCTACCCACAATAATGACTTTGTATACGATACATGCAACAATGATATTTCTACGAAACATCATTTTATTATTATTATTATTATTTATCTAATAAAATTATAACCTATCCATTATAAATAGTTTTAGTAATTGTAATGATTAAATTTAAAATATTATTTACAATCGTTATATATATATAATATTTATTGGTAATGAATGATATAATTTTTGCAAAGTCCTTTTATGTTTAAATATACCATTTTCTCGATTGAACCAACTTTATAATAAAAAATATTTTAGTCAAATTTGGAAATTTAATATGATAAAATCAACTTCATTTCTTTATTTAGATATTTGAAATTATCCTATGGTGATCTTTGGGACTTTTCTACGAAAATTAATTATTTTGATGAATAGTGAGAAAAACTATTTTTTAGTTTAGAAATGAATTTTTTTAATTAATTATTAATTTGTAATGATATTATATTTTTTAATGTCAAATTAAAAAGATATTACATCAATTAATACAATTTAATAAAATATCTATCCATTTTACATTGAAAATGAATAAAAAATATTAACAAAATTTTGAACATTTTTCTACTTTATGAAATCGTTATTTCATCTTGTAAGCAGGATTAGCATTAATATTAACTTTTCTAATTATGTGATTTTAATTTTGAATAACTGAAATAAAATATTGTATTCAGAATAAATTTTTTGGTCTATTAATACCATGTTAATTTCTGACTAACATGTGTATTAAAAGTTGTTAAAATTATTCACACCTTGGGATGGAGGGAATGAACAATATCGACTAAATTTTGAAGTATAGTTTCCACTTGTTTAAATAATGATTCATTAGTCAGCAAATTTATTAGAAATGGAAATAAAAACCAAAGGAATATAAAAGATGTGTTTTTACGAAAACCTATTTAAAAAAGAATAATTGTGTTCAAAAAATCATATCACACTTTATGGAATTTTATTTAATGAAAAAAATGTGTTATATATTCAATAAATGAATTTAAATTAATCTTATATTTTTTCTACATATTATATAAGAACCAATTAAAATTTTTAGCTAAATAAGTATTTTTCTAAAAATGTATTTTTACTACCTTTTGATGGAGAACACTTTTTAAATTTAATTTTTGACACATTTATATAATATATTTAACAATAAAAACCTATTTTATAGTATTGGGACATAAAAATTTACATTCAATGAATTTTTGCATTTTTATGATAATTATCATGTTTTGATGAATAGTTAAAATATGCTAAATTTTAATTCCAAATGACATTTTTACATTGAGACAATTTATATGGTTAAATAATATTATTTAATGGGTTTAAATTATAAATGGAAGATATTTTTATCAATTAATATAATTTTGGTAATTGGAAGTATTTTTCAACTAAAATTGTATATATAAACATGTCATTATTTTGATAAATTTTATTATTAAAAAATCAGATTTTTGGTTGTGACAACGAAAATTAATTTTAAAATAATTAATTAAATTGCATTATTTTAAATTTGGGTAAATTTATTCAATATTTGGAATCATAATGTCAATCTTGTGTTAATATTTACCTTTTAATTTTTTTGACTTTATGAATTTTATCATCAGTAATTATTTTATTTACCATGGTTAAAGGGGAAATCTGGTAAATATGGGTAACCAATAATATTTTAATAATATTAAACTACCATAACACGTGTAATAATCCTATTTTATGAGATATTTATGAAAATGGGAATCCTTAGGTCACTTTTTATATCCCATTGAGCCACTTGGGTGTGAAAATGACATTTTATAATAATTAATTTATAGTAATGATATATATAACAGAAACATGTATCTTTTACTAAAAAAAATTATATAGGGTTATATAACTGATTACATTGTCTATAAAAACTAATTAAAAAGATAATAATATTTTTTACATCATGGTATTTTATTTTTAATTTTTAGATATTATATAAATAAATTTAATTATTACACAATTATGATATAGTGATTGCTTCATTAATAAAAGATTTAAATAAATTATATTATATATATTAAGACAAATATAATTTGATTATTTGGATTCCATAAATAAAATTTAGGGAATATATTTACATATTATATTTGAGTTAAATCCTTTGGTTGGAAGGAATCATGTTTTTATGACTTTAATAAAAATCAACTATATTATAGTGTCAAAATTTACATAAATGAGTTTTTATAACAAATACTATTTTATTAAATGATATAATTGTTTTAAAATACAATGATTTGAACAACTGACTTATATAACTTAAAATTTTTATTAATATTCTACATATTGTTTTTTTGGAATTTTATAGTAACTATAATTACCATATATTTTGAAAATTCAAGAAGACATGTTAAGAGTTAATGTTTTTAACTGAAGGTTAATGCTAAAATATAAGGTTTATTTTGTGACCTAGACATGTCTAAACCAATAAGTTTATAGGTTTTTAACTCAAAAGAATATTATATTTGAATTAAATGAGTTTGGGATAATTGGAACCTGAAAATAAGTTTTTAATAAGATAATATTTGGAGTCCTTCCTAACGTGCCCCTCCACCATCTTATAGAAGGCCTCCACCTCTACCCAGTTACACACACCTCTCTATACCCTTGGTTCATCAAAATTATACTCAAATAATCACCCAAAATCCATACATTACTCTTATAATCCTTGGCTTCCGAAAAATGCAATTCATTTAATCCTTTTGGCTCAAATCAAATGAAGTTACTCGATTTAGATGTAACGTATTCTCTCTAGTTCCTTTCAATTATTTTTCTTCTCCTCTCACAATGATCTTATTATACATTTATTACATAACAAAAAACATATCCTTAATATAAAAGGACGTTTTTATGAAAGTTATTACAAATATACTTACACACACCTCCATCTAATGGATTTGAACACACGAAATGATGATTGTTCAATTTTCTCATACCACCACTCATGGTGGCCAAAATTATGGAACTATATGTATATTTTATCTATGATTTAATATTATTCATTTACAACATACCTTTATTCTTTCCACAATCTGTAAATAAGATAATTTCATTTGAGGAATAGCGTATTATCGCCACATCCAAGTGATATGAATCATTAATACTATACATGTAATGTTTTATGGATCGATTTAATGAACACATTTGACATATATAAAATATGATATTATAATATAATTAAAATATAATTATTTATCATTTAATTTTCAGTCCTTTAAATATAAAAAATAAATGAAGGTAGTGTTCTTGCGTACGTACGGCTTACCATCTCCATGAATAGGGAATTTCATTTCCAATCTCCAAATTTTATAGAATATTATAAATAGAGACATAAAGTATATAAATAGATATATAATAAATAAATATGACACTTAAATAATAAATCATATTCTCATTATGATTGACTTTTTACTATAGAGACAATTTACATCAAAACAAGTTCATTTTCGACTCAAGTACCGAATATCAATAAAATGACCATTATGAACATAAATAATTATGTAAATTTTATTACATGACGATAAGTAATATAAAATGAAAAATAAACATGAAAAATGTTATGAAGAAAGTATAAATTAACCTATGTTTATTATTTAGGAACATAAAGAATTAATGAGACAAGTTAGACTCATGTAAAGGGACTTCATCTCAATCTCCTATCATTGACTAATATTTTGGTTTATACATGATATTATTTTATATGGTACATAATTATAACTTTTTTCTATTATATAAATTCAATGATTTTAAAAATGATCTTTTTCTATAAAGTATTTTACTAAATAAAAAAGTAATTTTTTTAATGTACATGGTAATAAAGACCTTTCCACCACTGCAAGCATTTTTTGATATTTGGATTCCATAACAAGATGTAAAGTTTTTAAAAGGAAAATAAATAACAGATAAACTTTTTATGTATTTTGGTATTTAAAATGTTTTTGAGAAATCATTTATTATGTCAATATCTTGAAATGATATATTGTGATTACAATGGGGAAATCTTATCTTTACTTTATTCTTGTTTTTTGTGTTATGAATATGTTATGGTTCTTGGGAATTATTTATGTATATGGGTGGTTCCTTCATAAACCAACAGTGGGTGAGCCCGAGATATCTCTCAAATGCATTGTATAACAAGCTAGAGGTAAAATTTTAGGTTTCTTCTAAGATATTATTTGAATATACTATGATGGGTATTCGAAATATTACTCCCTATGTAGCTATGAAAACTATAATATTAGTATGTAATGGATGCCACTAATTACGTTTATGATTTATGATTTCTATGTGTTAGTTATAAATGTTATTATTTAATTAGGTATGTTATTGATCTTATGTTTTATGATTGAAAAGTATGATTTCTTTAAATTGTATGCATTCATTGACTAATGTTTTCTTTCCTTATTTTATATCTCTTACTGATATATTTATGTTCATCCCATGTTTTTGAAATGTTTTTCATAGGGTATAAGGTAGGGTAAGAGAAAAGAATAATTCATGATGATTTTTATCATGAAAATAATTCTTGTTTTATTTAAGGTGTTTTATGGTGGTGAAAACATTAGATAAAGTAGAAGTGTCTACATTGAAATATTTGATATCTAATGTAATAGTTAAGGACACATTCTCTAAAACAATAAACCTAAAAAGATCCTCAATGTGAATTCTTGACTTAACTCAAGATTATGTAATGTATAAGGCTTGGGACTTACTATAATGAACCAAACATTTGAATAATATGTTTTTCCTAATACTATGTGTTATTTTATTTTCTACACCACAAACTATATCCTTTAATTAATGAAGTGATACCAATGGGTTTCGACTATTATATGACCATTAGAAATTAAACTCATAATGTTACAATTATTGTTTTTATATAAAAGTGATATTTGATAATTAATACAGAAAGAGGAGTCAATGGCCTCATCAGGTAATCTCAGGTCGTACGAAGCCCATCTGTCAGAGATTGGGAAGGAGGTAGTAACTCAGGGCTTTGTTCTGGACCAAGCCCAAGCAAAGCATCAACATGTGAAGCTTGAACGGAATCACCTAAGGGAGATTTTCAAGCTGAAAGAAATAACCAATTGCGCCATGATATCCAATCCTCCCCAGGATTCTATCACCATAGCACACATTACACTTAGGTCCCTTGCAGGTTTTATAAGGGGCTATGAAACGAGGTCTTAGATACATATTATATTCCCTTGGTATAAATAATCTTGTTATTTATTCTTGGTAAAATTTGTAAATTTCAAATGTCCGGATAAATGTAGGATACATTTATAGAAGTTCCATATTACTAATAAATTTGGGAAAAATGGTATTTTGAAATATTTATATATACTTTAAATAATTAAAAATGTAAAATGATTTTCAAAAAATTGTCTTCTATAGTTGTGACCAGTAATAAAGTTAGAGTCTAATAAGATCAATATAATTTATATTAAATAGTAAATTATGAATAGTTTCATACCGTTATAAAAATTAATGAATAGTAAATCAGCCAAAACTATCAAAACATAACACATTAATGTATAAATATAATTTATACATCTTAAAAGTGAAAAAATTTCCATAATATATGTTTTGGTATTTTTATATATCATAAATAATTTATTTACAATTAGATAATTAATATAATAATTTAAAATGAAAATTTATTTTCATAAAATTTAATCATAAATTGTTAATTTATTTTCTTATGGTTATACGATAATTTAATGGGACCTTGATTACTTTTACAAGGTTTTATAAAAACAAGTTATAGTTTAACTGTTGTTTTCTTGAATAAATAATGATTATACAAAAAAATTAAATTAAAATTATTTAAAAAATTATTTTCATAAAATAGAGTTAATTTTTTAATTTAGAGCATCGATATTAGGTTAGGGCAATTTTTTGGGATTTTTCTGTAATAGTTTAATTTTCGGTGAATAGTAAAAATACAGTTTTGAGATTCAGGTGTTTAATGTCATCATTTATGATGTAATAATGATGTAATCATTCTGGTAGACTTGTTAATAGTAAGATATGCTATGAGGTTTCTCAACTGGTCAATACCATGGGAAAATACCATGGGGGATCCCATGGTTCTGCAAATACCACCGATTAGGTGTCCCTTAGAAATTAATTAAATATTCCCTCTCTTTCCCTATAAATACTAAGCCATTCACTCCTTCATTTAATTCCAAAATTCTCCACATTTAATATCTGGTCTTTTTACCTTCCAATGAGTTCTCACAAGGTTCCCTCAATCCTATTAAGGTCACAAACTCCATGAATTCGAAGTTACTCTTCAAGGTAAGGGAACCTTTCACCCTCCTCTTTAAGCCATGACTTCTTTTATGTTATGTCTTATAGTTTCTATTTCATTCTGTTGGGGTATGCTCTTATATATCATTCTTTCAATACATTTTATTTACAAATTATTATAGACCCTTTTGGATCTCATCAAATTATTTTCTGGATTTTTAAGTGAAGTCTTTAGGCTGTAGAATTCTTGTAAAAGAAATTGCTTCTTCTCTTTTTTCAAGTTTCCTTTCCATGTTGTATGTCATTCAAATATCCATTCCATGTTGTTTTTTATATTTTATTCTCTCCCTATACTGTATTATGAGTTATATCTAACTGGTTTAACATTCTCCCATCTCTTTTTATTGTTTTCTATATCCACTTTATATAGATGTTAGGCTGTTGAAATTTCATCTCAGCATTTCTCTCTCTTTCTCTAAATAAATTTTCTAATCTTATTTATGTGAATACATAGATCTATTTCACCTATATGGGTATTCATAAAAACATTAAAATTATATTCTTGATTCTGGAATTTACAAACATATAACCCTCATTCACTTCCATCCATTATAAATGACACCCAGATCTTATTTTTAATCACTTTTAAAACGTCACGATATTGAAGTGAAACCAATTTATTTTACTGCCTTTGGGTTATTTATGGAATTTATGATTATTATATACATTTTACACATGAATAGAAAGAAATATTGAGGGTTCTCCCTCATATCTCTCCAATACATTGGGTATATAATTTCATCTCAAGAGATGACATGTTTCATGATACCTTGGTGAATAACCTTTGTAATTCTTATGAAAACGTGGGGATGAACCTTGGTGATATGATCAAGAAAGTATAAATTAAATGTTGTTTCCACATATTCATGTTATGGTTCATGTTATTTACATTATTTAATACCTCTACTTCCATTTCTCATGTCTTTATTTTTTTATCATGTTCTTATTGATTTCACAAGTAAACTGATTCCCTTTCTTTCCTTACCAGGCCTTATGCTCACCATTTCTTTTAATGTATGACTCTAGGTTATGAGATGCAATAATTGTACATAGGAAGAACTTATTATGATTCCCTAAAAGTGGATTAGAATAATGTTATATGATTTTATGTTTTATGTTCCAAATTTCAATGTCAATAGACTTTAATGATCCTCTATTTGTAAAATGTAATGAAATGTTATGTAATAAATGTGCAGGATGCCATATTTGGTATCAAATGATAATCCTGAATGGCCTGAAGGACTTCATTTTCATTGATTTTTGATAATATCTTTTCATGGGATGAGGTGGAACCCTTGCAAGGCCTATAGTCTTAGATATTACATGGAATGTAGGTTTAAAAGTTTACATGACCCACAATCTAAGATAATTCAACCAGACTATCTATAGGTAGCTTCCCCTCCCCAGTATCTAAATCATGATAGTAGCTCTCCACCTTCACATGACCATTTGGATAGGCTTCCTATGAAAGAAAAAGCTAGTATAGATGGCATAGCCATACCCTCTAACTCTAACAAATCCATTTGGCTCTGCTCTGGTGAGTGCACCTACTCTAAATCCTCTTCTAGGGATGTTCCTTTTTTTGTAGTTTGTCTGGGGAAACTGTATGTGGCCCGAAGGACTTGAGGTGGCATAAAGGCCTTAAAGGTGGCCCAAAATCCCTATTGACCTGAAGGTCTTGGTGGCCCAAAATCCTTAAGGACTCCAAGCCCAAACTGGTGGCCCAAGGTTAATAGTTACTAGATGCTACAGTATCGAACAGTACCTGCTATAGTTACAGCTACAGTACCCGCATAGTGTTCAGTTCTGCTATAGTACTACTATAGTGCCTGCTATAATCCCTGTTACAGTACCCAATAATATATCTCTATCTAGTTTTAAACAAGGGTCATGTGGATACACTTAAGGATACCTCACCAACTGGGCTGAGGATCATGTGCTCAAATGATAGTTTTGTTATTTATGGAAATTAGGCTATGAAAACTTTAGGAAGAAACCTATAAAAAATTTCAATATAGTAATACTTGATAGTATTTTGGTGAGTATTGAGTAAGTCATTTATCAAGAAAACACATCACTGTCTGTATAAGTGCAGGTAGAGGCGGCTCTAGAAGATATTTACATAGGAGTGAAAAATATGAAAACGATTTTCGGGCTTGACCCGGGGTATCCTGGTACACAAAAACATGCCTTGCTTTACTCATGGTTATGACACTATGGGGGGTTATTTTTCGTTTACCACAAGCTGTTTATGAATCATTTTGAATTATTTATGGATAAATGTTTTTATTTAAATCCTTAAGTTTTAAGACATAAAATCCATTATAGGTAAAATATTAATAAATGAAATAATCTTCTCACTAAGGTTTTATTATTTTAGAAAAATGAGGGAAATTTAAGGAACTGTGCAAATGGTGACCACAATGAACCATGCGCCGACGGCCCTCCAATGGAATCCGGAATGGAAGCTTTCCTACGAATGATGAACCAACTGACTGATGTTATGGGAAATAACATGAATCAAGATGAGAGATGGATCTCACCACAAAGGGAACAACTTTCTGTTGAGTCCCTTATGCGTCAACGACTACCAACCTTTCGTGGATCTACCAACTCATTGATTATTGAACAATGGATTAGCTCTATCAAAAAGATCTTGTCTGAGCTGTGCTATTCTGAACAAGAAAAGGTAACCATCGATATGTATCTCATAGAGGGAGAAGATAATTAGTGGTGGGAACTAATTATAAACACAATTCCATGAGTGAATGTTGAAGCTATGGAGTGGTAAGAGATCATAGGGATATTCTTCAACAAGTATTTTCCTTGATTGATGAGAACAAGAATTAAGAAGAAATTTCTCAAGCCGGAGTAGAAGGAGAATGTATATGTGGGAAGATACAAGATGAACATCACAAGGATTTCATGTTACACCTCTAGATTTTTCATGGATCCAAATGGTAAGGTTGATAAGTTCTTCGGTGGACCGATACCTCATCTGCTGAAGAATCTAGTCAACCGAGATTATGACAGCTATGAAGAGATCGTATGAAGTGCTATGAAAGTCTAACTAATGTTTGGTGAGATGAAATGGTCTCATAAATCATATGAAAATAAAATATCGATGGATCCAAGCTTAGGGATGAGTGTCGATCAGGGAAGAAGAGGCAAGAAAGTACAAATTATCACATGTAATAAAAATGGTTAGAAGCATTCGGGGAACTACCTGTTTAGGAGTGGGTAGTGCTACAAGGGTGGTAGAGATGTCCACATAGCACGTAATTTTCCTAGTGAGGTGAATACACAACTTCCCAATACTACTGAAAAATGGAAGATGGTTTAGGACCTACATGTTATCCAATGTTATATGTGTGGACAACTTGGAAACTTTGCTAATCAGTGTCCAAATCCAGGGGCAGTAGAGGGGAATCACCATCATTATCAGAAAAATCCAAAAGAACAAGGAAGTAATTTTTCAATCATTGTGGCCAATGTTGAAGCTCAAGATGATGTGGTGGTAGGTAATCTTTTTGTTCTATCAAAGCTAGCCAGTACATTATTTGATTCTGGTTCAATTCATTCTTTTATTTTCTCCATGTTTGCAACGAATTTAGAATCAAACCCTAATTTGATAAAAGTAGAGTTATCATTAAAAACTTATGGTGGTATTATCCAAGAATCTTCACTGTTTAAATACTCTAATATTTACTTTTGTGATAACAATGTTATAAAAAATCTAGTTGTCAATTCCATGCTGGAATTTGATAGTATACAAGGGATGGACTAGCTCTCAAAGTAAAATGTGTTGATCAAATGCAGAAGTAATGAAATCTTAGTAGTCATGAATAGAAAACCTATAGTTATATTCCAAGGAGATATATCAAAACATGATATTTTTATATAATATCTTATTATATCTTTCTTTATGGAGTTTATTGGTGAAGAAGATTAGGGAAATTAGAGTTTGGGATAGAAAATGTCCCCATCGTCTAGGAATACATTGACATATTTCCTATTGATAATCCCAGAACTCCACCAGAAAGAGGGGTAGAGTTCTCTATTGTACTCATACCTAGATCCGATCCGATATCAAAGACCCCATATAGGATGAACGATGTAGAGCTGGAGGAGTTAAATAAAAAACTCCAAGATCTTTTTGAGAATGGTTTTATCTAACTGAGTGAGTCTCCTTGGAGAGCATCTATTCTCTTTGTGAAGAAGAAGAATGGATAAATATATCTATGAATTGAATATGAAGAACTAAATGGGATCACAATGAAGAACAAATTCCCTCTTATAGAATTGATGACTTATTTGACCAACTTTATGGGGATCAATTATTCTCTAAGATTAATCTTCGATCTGGTTATCATCAATTGAGGGTGAAGAAAGAAGATATTTTGAAAACTTCATTCTGATCAAGATATAGGCATTATGAGTTTGTGTTAATTCCCTTAATATTGACTAATGCACCTTCTATTTTTATGGATTTTATGAATAGAGTTTTAAAGGAATACCTTGATAACTTTGTGATAGTTTTTATTGATGATATTATGATATATTCCAAAAGACTTTAGGTGCATGAGGATCATCTAAAGGTTATTTTAAAAACTCTACGGAAGGGGAGGCCTTTTGGAATGTTCAGAAAATGTGAATTTTGATAACAACAAGTTGCTTTCATGGGGCACATTGTTTCCAATGAAGGAATCATAGTTGTTCCTGGAAAGACAAAAGTTGTAGAGGAGCGATCTTAGAATACAAAAATAATTAATATTTTTAGTTTCCTTAAATTACCAAGATATTATAGAAGGTTTGTTAAAAAATTCATTAATTTCTAATCTATTACCAAAGTTAACTTGAAAAGGGTACAGGTTCATCTTGACCATGGAGTGTGATGAAAGTTTCCAAGAGCTAAATAAGAGATTGGTCACTACACCCATGGTAACTCTACCCTCAATTGGAGAAGGATTCATTATTTTTAGATATGCATATTTGAAAGGGATTGGGTGCGTCCTCATGAAATATGACAATGTCATTGCTTATGCATCTCGACAGTTGAAGACTAATGAGAAGAACTATCCTATGCATGATCTGGAGCTCGGTTCGGTCATTATTGCTCTGATGATATGGAGGCACTATCTTTATGGGGAGAAATGTGATATATACATATACCATCAATTATTGAAGTATATTTTCACGCAAATGGAATTGAACATGAGATAGAGGAAATGGTTGGATCTTTTCAAAGTCTATGATTTTTCAATTCTTTTTCATCCCGAAAGAGAAAACAAAGTCAGCGATGTATTAAGTAGGAAAGACCCAGTTTTTTATTTCAGGATGAGGGTTCAAAGAAATCATTTGATCAATGAACTAGTAAAGTTGTAGAAGGGAATTATAAGGGAAGGGACATTATCAACCATAACCAAAATTATTTCCCAACTGTCATTACTAGAGAATATCAAGAAAGCATAGAAAAAATAGATCCTTTGTTACAGAAGATGTTTGAGGCTGCGAAAGATGTGAATTTTCCTGAGTTCATTATTGATCTAGAAGGTGTACAAAAATTTTGTACAAGACTATGTGTTACATCTATTCTGGATATAAAGAAAGAGCTTATGAATGAAACTCATAGATCTAATTTCTCTATACATCTCTAAAGAATGAAAATATATAGATACCTTTGTGATTATTATTGGTGGGATAATTCGGAAAGGGTTATTGATTAATACACTTCAAGGTGCCTGGAATGTCAGAAAGTGAAGGCAGAGTGACATATTCTTAAAGGGATATTACCACCACTACCCATACCAGTATGGAAGTGGCACAATATCACTATGGGCATTGTCACTTATGTCCCTATAACTTCTAATGTAAACAATGTGATATAGGTTATTTTGGACCGTCTCACTAAGACTTCCCATTTAATCTCAATTTTGGAATATTTATCTCTTGATCAACTTGTCATGATTTATGTGAAAGAAGTGGTAAGGATGCATGGAGTTCCACTTTCTATTGTATCTGATCGTGATCCTAGGTTCACAACAAAATTCTAGAGAAGTCTTTAACAAGCTCTGATCACTGAATTGAATTTTAGTATGACATACCAACCCCAAACTGATGGCCAATCTGAATGAACTATTCAAACACTAGAGGATATACCGAGAACATGCTCAGTGGAATTTAGTGGTGGATGGGATCAACATTTCTCTTTAGATGAGTTCTCTTACAATAATAGGTTCCACTGGAGAATTAAAATGGCACCCTATGAAACTCTATATGGGAAGTGATGTAGAACATCTACTTGTTGTCTTGAAGCTAGTGAGAGAAGGATTCTTGGGCTTGAACTTGTGCACGAGATGGCAGGAAAATTCCATGTCATCCAACAACACATTAAGGCTTCTTAGAGTCAGCAAAAGAGCTATCACGACCACTGTCGAAGGGACATGGAGATTGATGTTAGTGACAAAGTCATTCTCCAAATTTTACCTAGGAAGAGAGTCATGAGGTTGGAAAATAAAGGAAATCTTAGACCTTATTACATTAGCCCCTATGAAATACTTGATCGCATAGGAGTAGAGGCATATCGGCATGCACTTCCAACAAATCTAGCACAAGTTCATGATTTCTTCCATGTATCCCTCTTGAGGAAGCAGATAACTGACTCTTCACATGTACTAAATCTAGAGGTGGTACAACTGGAACTTGACCTCTCTTATGAGGAGCAGTCGGTGGAGATCATGGATCGTAGAGACAAGGTTCTACGCAACAAGACTACCCACTTTGTTATGGTGTTGCAGATGAACCAAAAATATGAAGAATCCATGTGGGAACCAGATGAGTCTATGAGGACAAAGTACACACACATTTTCTATTCTTAGGGTATGACTTAAAATTCCATTGAAAAAGTTTCTTAAGGGGGGAATAATGTAATGACCTGAATATTGGAATAATATCTGTTTCCTAAATTTCTGTGTTTTTTCATGTTATACTCCACAAATGATATCCTTTAATTAATGATATGATACAGTTGGGTTTCGAAATATTATATGACCGTTTGAAACTACACTCATAACATTTCAATTATTGTTTTCAAATACACGTGATCTTGGTTAATTAATACAGAAAGATTAGTCTATGGCCTCAACCAATAGGCTCAGGCCATACAAATCCCATTTGTCGAAGCTTGGGAAGGAGGTAGAATCTTAGATCTTTGCTCTGGACCAATCCCAAGTGGAGATTCATCATGTGAATCTAGAATCAAATCACCTAAGGGGGAAGTTCAAGCTGATATAAATCACCACTCGGGCAATGTTATCCATGTCGCCCCAAGATTCTATCACCATAGCACACCATACACTTAAGTCTTATTCAGGTGTTATAAGGGTAAATTTAACCAGGTCTTAGTTACTTTTTTTAATCCCTTATTATAAATAAAATTGTTTTTTCTTCATGGTAAAATTTGTGAATTTCAATTTCCCAGATAAAATTAGGAAAAATTTATAGAAGTTCCATATTACTAGTAAATTTTGAAAAATGGTATTATAAAATATTTATATAATCTTTAAATAATTAAAAATGTAAAATTATATTCAAAAAAGCTCTTCTACAGTTGTGACCAGTAAGAAATTTAGAGTCTAATAAAACCAACATAATTTTTAGTGAATAGTAATGTATGATTAATAACATACTCTTATGAATAGTAATAAATAGTAAATCGGCCAAAAAAATAAAAACATCACCCATGAATGTATAAATATAATTTAGACATCTTAAAAGTGAAAAAATGGTCATAATATAATGTTTGATATTTTTATATATCATAAATAATTTATTTACTATTTTATAATTAATTAAATAATTTAAAATAGAAATTTATTTTCGTAAAATGTAAACATAAATATTTACTTTATTGTCTTTTGATAATATGATAATTTTATGGGACCTTGATTACTTTTTCATGGTGTTATAAAATAAGTTATTGTTTTAGAGTTGTTTTTTTAAATAATGATTTTATATAAAAATTAAATTAAAAATATTTAGAAAATTATTTTATTAAATAGAAATCATTTCTTAATTCAAGTCATTGATATTATGTTAGGGTAAATTTTATGGATTTTTCTAAAAAAGATGAATTTTCGGTGAATAGTAAAAATACTGTTTTGAGTTTCGGGTGTTTAATAACATCAATAATGATGTAATCATTATGGATGACTTTTTAATAGTAATATATGCTATGAGGTGTCTTGAGTAGCCAATACCAATGAAAAATACCATGGTCAAGCCCATGGTTTTGCAAATACCACCGATGAGGTGTCCCTTGAAAATTAATTAAATATTCCCTCACTTTCCCTATAATTACCAAATCATTACCTCATTAATTTCAATCCAACATCATCCTAAACGAAGATATGGTCTTTAAACCTTATAAGGAGTCCTCTTATGGTTCCCTCAGGCCTCCTAAGGTCCCAACCATCATGATTTCAAAGTTACTCTTCAAGGTAAGGGATCCTTTCACCATCTTCTTTTAAGTGATGACTTCATTTATATTATGTCTTCTAGATTCTATTTCATTATGTTGTGGTATGTTCAATTATATAATTCATGTTTTACATTTTATTTCCAAATTATGAGATACCCTTTACTCTCTCATCAAATTATTTTCTTGATTTTTTAATGTCGACGTTATGCAGCTGAATTTTCATTAAAGAAATTACATCTTCCCTTTCTTCAAGTTTCCTTTCCATGTGGTATGCCATTCAAATATTCATACAATGTTCTTGTTTATATTTTATTCTGTACCTATAATGTATTATTAAATATATCTATGTTCTTTACCCTTTTCCCCTCTCTTTTTATTATTTTATAAAACTACATTATATAGCCGTTATGCAGTAGAAATTTTGTCTCAAAATTTCCCTCAATTTCCCTCAATAAATTCATTAATCTTATTTATGTGAATACCCAGACCTATTTCGCCTATATGGGTATTCATAGGTGCATATAAATTATATTCTTGATTCTGTAATAGACATACAATAACCCTCATTCACTTCCATGTGTTATAAATGATATAATGATCTTATTTTTTAGCACTTTTAAAACGTCACGATTTGGAGTGAAACCCATTTCTTTTACTCTCTTTGGAAAAATTATGAAATGTATAATTATGATCTATGTGTCTCACATGAAAATAAATACATATTAATGGCCTTCCTTGATATATCTCCAATTTATTGGGTTAAGAATTAAATCTCCAAAGATGACAAGTTTCATGATACCTTGGTGAATAACCTTGGTAATTTTTATGACACCTTGAGGATAAACCTTGGTGATATGTTCATGAATGTCTAAATTATATTTTTTTATCCACATATTCATGTTATTTTCTTCATATTTTCATTATTAAATGCCTCTACATTCATTTCTCATGCCTTTATGTTTTTATCAAGTTCTTATTGATTTCATAAGTAAAATGATTCCCTTACATTTCATACTGGGCCTTCAACTCACCATTTCCATTGATGTATGTATCTAGGTTATGAGATGAAATAATTTTACATAGGAAGAGCTTATGATGAATCCCTACAAGTGGATTAGATGAATTATTTATTTTTTCATGTTTTATTATCCTGATTTTCAAGACACTATACTTTAAAGATTCTTTGTTAGTAAAATGTTATGAAACGTTATGTAATAAAAAGGCGGGATGACATAGTTAGTATCAAGGTATTGTTTAGTTATTTAAGTAAATTAGGATATGAAAACGTTATTAAGAACCCTATAAAAAATATTAAATATAGGAATATTTCCTGGTATTTCTGTGGGTATTGAGTATGTTGTTTATCAAGAAAATACATCACTAACTAGATACAAGTAGTTAAAGGCGGCTCTGGCATAGATGTACCGAGAAGTGAAAACACAGACAAGGTGTTTCGTGCTTGACATGGGGTATATTGGTACACAATCGTTGGCCTTGATGCTTTATTTTTTATGGCACTCTCGGGGGATATGTTTGGTTAATCATAATATTTTTACGAATCATTATTAATTATTTATAGTGAAATGTAATTGTTTCAAGAAATAAGTTTTAAGACATAAAATCCTTTAGAGTTAAAAGATTCATAAATGAAATAATCTTATCACTAAGGTTTTATTATTTTAGAAAATGGAAGGAAATTGGTGGAACTGTGAAAATAGAGACTACAATGGACCATGCACTGACAACCGTCCGATAGAAGACGGAATAGAAACATTAATGTGAATGATGAACCAACAGACTCATGTTATGGGAAATAACATGAATAAAACTCAGAGACAGATATCTCTATGAAGGGAACACCATTATATTTATTCCTTTATTTGTCAATGCCACTAACCTTTAGTGGATCTACAAACTCATTGATTTATGTAAAATAGATTAGCTCTATCGAGAAGATCTTTTTTGTGCTCCGCTATTATGAACAGGAGAAGGTTACCTTAGTTGTTTATTGCTTAGAGGGAGAAGATGATCATTGGTGGGAACTGATTAAAATCACAATGCCATGAGTGGAAGTAAAAGCTATGGAGTGGGAAGATTTCAGAGGGATATTCTTCAACAAGTATTTCTATAGTTCAATGATAAAAAAAATGGAGAAAGAGTTTCTCGAGTTGAAGCAGAAAGAGAATGAATATGTGAGAAGCTATGTGATGAAATTCATAAGGATTCCACATTAAAACTCTAGTTTTTTCATGGATCCAAATTTTAATGTTGATATATTATTCTATGTACTGAGACCTCATATGCAAAAGAATCTTACTAACCGAGATTATGATAGTTATGAGGATATCATGCGAAGTACGATCAGTGTTGAACAAAAGTATGGTGAGATGCATTGGTCTCATAAATCCAATGGGTAGAAAATATTTATGGAGGAATTCATAGGGAGGAGATTTGATCGTGGAAGAGGAGGCAAGTAAGTACACCGTCCCACATTTAATAAATTAGGGATTAAGCATTCATGGAACTACATACTCAGGAACGGGTAGTTATACAAGTGTGGTGTAGATGGCCACATTGTTCGGAATTGTCACAGTGAGGTGAAGCCACAACATCCCAATACTAAAAAAATGAAAGATGGTGTAGCCCCTATATGATGTCTAATTTTTTGAGTGGGAACAACTTGGGAACTTTTCCAATCACTATCCAAATTTGTGGGTAGTGGAGGGGAATCACCATCAGCCTTAGAAACATCCAAGGGAATAAGGTAGTACTTTTGAAATCACTACGGCTGAAGTTGAAGTGCCAAATGATGTGGTGGAAGGTACTCTTTTTGTTATCTCAAAGCTATCATATACGTTGTTTGATTCTGATTCTATTCGTGCCTTTATTCCCTATATGATTTCAATGAATTTAGAATCAAGCTCTGATTTTCTAAAAGTAGAGTTATTAGGAAAGACTCTTACATGAATTATCTAATCGTCGTTAGTGTTTAGAAACTCTAGTATTTATTTTTGTTAGCACACTCTTATCGCAAATCTAGTAGTCATTCCCATGCTGGAATTCGACATTATACTAGGGATAGATTGGATCTCAAAGTATAATGCTTAGATCAAATTCAGAAGAAAGGAAATCTCAGTAGTCTTGAATGGAAAACCTATAGTTATCTTCCAAGGAGAGATATATCAACCTGATATTTGTCTTAAAGAACCACATATATCTTCCTTTATGGAGTTTATCGGTGAAAAAGAAGAAATAATTGAGAGTTTGAGGATATATAATGTCCCCATCATCCAAGAATATATTGACTTATTTCCTAAAGAGATACCCAGACCTCCCCTGGAAAGATGGGCAGAGTCCACCATTGAACTTGTACCTGGATCCCACCCGATATCAAAGACCCCGTATAGGATGGAAAATGTAGAGTTGAAGGAGTTAAACAAATAACTCCAAGATCATTTGGAGAAGGGTTTTAACTGACCAGGTGAGCCTATTGGGGATAATCTAATCTTTTTGTGAAGAATATGGATGGATCAATGTGGCTATGCATCAATTATAGGGAACTGAATAAGATCAAAGTGAAGAAAAAATACCCTCTTCCAAGAATTGATGACTTATTTGACCAACTTCGTGGGCTCAATTATTCTCTATGATTTATCTTCGATGTAGTTATCATCAATTGATGGTGAAGAAATATGATATTTTGAAAACTACATTATGATGAAGATATGGGCATTATTAGTTTGCCTTTATGCCCATCGGATTGACTAATGAACCTTCAATTTTTATTGATTTGATGGATAGAGTCTTTAAAGACTACCTTTATAACTTTGTGGTAGTTTTGATTGATAATATTATGATATATTCCAAAATTATTGAGAAGCATGTGGATAATATAATTGTTATTTTGAAAACTCTATAGAAGGAGAGGCTTTTTGGAAGGTTTAGAAAATACGAATTCTAGTTACATAAAGTTACTTTCTTGGGGAACATTGTTACCAATGAAGAAATCACAGTTATCCCTGTAAAAACAAAGGTTGTAGGGGAGTGGCCTCAGCCTTCAACAATAACTGAGATTTTTAGTTTCCTTGTATTAGCAAGATATTATAGTAGGTTTGTGAAACAAAATTCATGACTTTCTAATCCATTAACCAAGTTATCTAGAAAAGGGGTCAAGTTCATCTGGATAAAGGAGTGTGAGGAAAGTTTCCAAGAGCTGAAGAAGAGCTTGGTTACTACACCCGTGTTAACTCTGCCCTCATGTAGAGAAGGATTCATTATTTTTAAAAATGCATCTTCTAAAGGGCTTGTGGGCGTCCTCATGAAAAATGAAAAAGTCATTGCTCATGCATCTTGACCGTTTAAGACTCATGAGAAGAACTATCCTACGTATGATTCGGATCTCAGTGTGGTCATTTTTTTCTCTGACGATATTGATGCACTATCTTTATGGGGATAAATGCGATATATACAAAAACCATCAAATATTGATATATATTTTCACACAAAATTAATTTAACATGACACAATGTAGATGTTTGTAACTTTTCAAAGACTATGATTATTCAATTCATTATCATCCCAAAAGAGAAAAAAATTCACTAATGCATTATGCAGGAAATACCCAGTTGTTCTTTCCATGACGAAGATTCAAAGAGATCCTTTGATAAATGACCTAGTGAAGCTGGACATGAAAATTATAAGATAAGGGACATTATCAACCCTAACCCAAATTATTTATCAACCATCATTACAAGAGATGATCGAGAAATATTAGAAAGAAGATCCTTTGTTACAGAAGATGTTTGAGGCTGTGAAGAATGGGATGTTCCTTGAGTTCAATATTGATCAATAAGGTATTCTGAAATTTCATACAAGACTATGTGTTCTATATATTCAGGAAATAAAGAAAGAGCTGATGAATGAATCTCATAGCTCAACTTTCACTATACATCCCAAAAATTCACAAAAATATATAAATATTTTCATGATCATTATTGGTGGGATAATTTAAAAAGAGAGATTGTTGAATACACTTCAAGGGGCCTGGTTTGTCAGTAATTGAAGGTAGAGTGACAAATTCTTAAAGAGGTATTACAACCACTACTCATACCAACATAGATGTGGGACAATATTACTATGGACTTTGACACTTTCCTATAGAGAACTTCCAAACGAAGCAATGCGATATGGGTTATTTTGGACCGACTAACAAGGACTACCTATTTTATCTCTATTTAAGAAGATTTCCCTCTTTATCAACCTGCCAGGATTTACAAGAAAGAAGTTGTAAGGCTACATGGAGTTCCACTTTCTGTCATATATGATCCTTAACCAAGGTTCGCATAAAAATTCTGGAGAAGTCTTCAACATGCTCTAAGCATTGAATTGAATTTCAGTACGGCCTATCACCCGCAAAATGATTTCCATCCTGAAAGGACAATTCAATAAAATGATTATATAATGAGAACATTCTCAATGGAATTTAATGGTGGATGGGATCAACATCTCCCTTTATTTGAGTTCTATTACAACAATAGCTTTCACTCAAGCATTCAAATGGCACCCTATGAATCTCTATATGGGAAGTAATATAAAACTCAAACTTATTGGCATGAATCAGGTGAGAGAAATCTTCATGAGCCTGATATTGTACAAGAGATGACAGAAAAATTCAATGTCATCCAACAACACATTAAGGATGCTCAAATTCAGCAAAAGAGCTATGCCAACAACCATCAAAGGACATGTAGTTTTATGTTGGTGACAAATCCTTTTTTTTTGAATTTCAACTTGGAAGAGTGTCATGAGGTTAGGGAAGAAAGGGATGCTCAGCCCTAGGTACATTGGAACCTTTGAAATCCTTGATCTTATAGGAGTAGTGGCCTATCGGCTTGCACTTCCTCCAAATCTAGCACATGTTCATGATGTCTTGCATGTATCCCTCTTGAGGAAGCATATACATGACCCTTTACATGTACTAAATCTAATGGTGTTACAACTGAAACATGACATCTCTTATGAGGTGTTTCCGGTGGAGATCTTTGATTGTAGAGACAAGGATCTACACAACAAGACTACCCACCTTATTAAGGTGTTATGGAGGAACCAAAAATGTGAAGAAATGACATGGGAACCAAAGCAGTATATAAGGCCAAAGTACCCACACTATTTCTCTTCTTAGGGTACGAGTTAAAAATTTTCGGATGAAATTTATTAAGGGGGGAAGAATGTAATGACCCGGACTTTTGAATAATATTTGTTTCATAAATTTTTGTGTTATTTCATTTTATACTCCACAAACTATATGTTTTAATTAATGAAGTGAAACCATTGGATTTCAACTGATATATGACCATTGGAAACTAAACTCTTAACCTTACAATTATTTTTTTTAATTAGAAGTGATCTTGGTTAATTAATATAGAAATAGGAGTCTATAGCCTCTTCTAGTAGATTTGGGTCATACGAAGCCCATCTTTCATAGCTTGGGAAGGAGGTAGCATCTCTGGGCTTTGCACTGGAACAAGCCCAAGCAGAGAATCAGCATGTGAAGCTTGAACAAAACTTCCTAAGGGTGATGTTCAAGCTCATAGAAATCACCACTCGGGAAATGTTATCTAAGCCGCCCTAAGATTCTATCACCATACCACACCATACAAGTAGGTCCTATGAAATTGTTATAAGGGGATATGTAACGAGGTCTTAGATACTTTTTTGTTGTCCCTTGGTATCAATAAAATTTTTATTTCTTCTAGGTAAATTTTTTGAATTTCAAATGTTTGGATAAATGTAGTATAAATTTATAGAAGTTCCATATTACTAATGATTTTTGGAAAAATTATATTTTAAAATATTTTCGTAAACATTAAATAATTAAAAATGAGAAATGATTATAAAAAATGGTATTCTATAGTTGTGACCATTAATAAATTTAGAGTCTAATAATATCAACGTAATTTTTAGTGAATCGTAATGTACGGATAGTAACATACCATTATGAATAGTATTGAATAGTAAATCATCCATCAAAATAGAAACTTCACCCATGAATGTATAAATATAATTTAGACATCATAAAAGTGAAAAAACGACGATAATATATGTTTTGTAATTTTTATATCTCATAAATAATTTATTTAAAAATTTATAATTAATTTAATTATATAATATGTAAATGTATTTTAATGAAATGTAATAATAAATTGTTAGATTATTGTAGTATGGTTATACGATGTCTTTATGGGTCCTTGGTTACTTTTTCATGGTGTTACAAAACACGTTATAGTTTAAGAGTTGTTTTTTAATAAATAATAATTTTATTTAAAAATTAAATTAAAAATATTTAGAAAATTATTTTCATAAAATGGATTTCATTTTCAAATTCATAGAAATGATTTTATGTTAGGGTATATTTTAGGGATTTTTATGAAAAAGTTGAATTTTCATTGAATAGTAAAAATATAGTTTTGAGTTTCGGGTGTTTAATGACATCCTTAATGATGTAATAATAACGTAATAATTCTGGTAGAATTTTCAATAGTAAGATATGATATGAGGTTTCCCAATTGGCTAATACCATGGGAAAATACAATGGGCATGCCCAAGGTTTACCAAATACCACTGATGAGGTGTCCCTTGAAAATTAATTAAATATTTCCTCTCTTTCCTTATAAATACCAAGACATTTCTTCATTTATTTCATTCTCAAAACATCCTCTATGAAGCTCTAGTATTTTTACCTTCCAATATTCCTACCAAGGTTCCCTAAAACCTCTTAAGGTCCCAACATTCAGGATTTCAATGTTACTCTTCAAGGTAAGGGAGCCTTTCACCCCCCCCCCCCCTCTTTTAAGTCATGACTTCTTTCATGTTATGTCTTCTAGTTTCTATTTAATTTTGTTATGGTTTATTATTATATATCATTCATGTTGTCCATTTTATTTCATAATTATGAGAGACCCTATCCGCTCTCATCAACTAATTTTCTGTATTTTTATGTGACGTCATTAGGCTACTAAAGTTTCATAAAATAAATATCATCTTCTCTTTTTTTAAGTTTCCTTTCCATGTTTTATGTCACTCAAATATACATAACATGTTCTTGTTTCTATTTTATTCTATCGCTATACAATATTATGAGTTATATATATGTGGTTTACCCTTATACCCTCTCTTTTTATTGTTTTATAAAACCGCGTTATATAGCCATTATGCTGTAGAAATTTCACCTCAAAATTTCTCTCTTTCTCTCTCAATAAATTTTCTTATCTTATTTATGAGAATACCCAGACCTATTTTGTCCACATGGGAGTTCATAAATACATAAAAATTATATTCTTGATTCTATAATTGAAATACATATGACCTTCATTCACTTTCATGGGTTATAAAAGACATTATGATCATATATTTAAGTACATTTAAAATGTCACGATTTTCAAGTGAAACCCATTTCATTTACTCTCTTTGGATTATTTAAAAAATGTATGATTATGAACTAAATTTCTCATATGAAAGTAAAGATATATTAAGGGTTCACCCTGATATCTCTTCAATGCATTGGGTAAAAAATTTAATCATTAGAGAAGAAAATTTTCACAATACCTTGGTGAATAACCTTGATAATTTTTATGAAACCTTGTGGATAAACCTTGGTGATATGTTCATGAATGTCTAAATTAAATGTTGTACCCACATATTTCATTTATGATTCAAGTTATTTTAATTATGAAATGCCTATACATCCATTTCTCATGTCTTTATGTTTTTATCAAGTTCTTATTGATTCCAAAAGTAAATTGATTCCCTAGCTTTCCAAACTGGGCCTTCTACTCACCCTTTCCTTTGATGTATGTCTCGAGTTTATGTGATGAAATAATTGTACATAAGATAAACTTATAATGAAGTAAAAAAGTGGATTAGACTAATGTTTTATGTTTTCTTATTTTATGATCTTGATTTCTGAGACCCTAGACTTTAAATATCCTCTGTTAGTAAAATGAAATGAATAGTTATGTAATAAAAAGGCGTGATATGATACATATAGTTGGTATTAGAGGAATGGGATAGAAAACATTGGAGATTTGGTTGTTTCCTTAAGGGTTAGGGATATCATCACGAGTATATTATTTTAATATAGATTATAAGTTTAATGTCTTAGAAAACCCCTTTAAGGCTTTAGGATCTGAGATATTAATGTGACAAATGGTATTTTTGGATACATTCACGTTTAAGGAAATTTTGTGTTATTAATTTCTGGGATACAAAATATGAGGTATGAGATAACCATTGAGGTTAAAATATGTTATGGTAATTATTTATTGATTTTATCACATTTTTCATAATATTTAATGAATTATGTATTTTTATGAAAAGGACAAGTTGCAGGAAGGGTGAAAACCCTTCATGTCTATAAATGTTGTGGGAATCGAACCCACAAACGAAGGAAAACAAGGGTGAATGGCCTACCACTAGTATATATGAATCCTCTGGAAAGAATGAATTATTCTTTTTTATTTACCAGATTTTATGGATCCAAAATAAGTTGATTTTGGGGATTCAGACCTTAACAAATTAATGTCCTTAGTATAGGAAAAACGTTTATGATTAAGTGTTAAATATTATTTTGGAAGACATTCAGTCTTTCTAGAACACTATATTCCTAATGAAAAAAGAATACTATGGGAATTTATTTGAATTCTAATGGTTGAATTTTATTTTGGAAGAATCTATTTTTTTTATATGGGGAAATGGTGATTTGGGTTGTTTATAAAAATGATTAACATATCATGAAGAAAATGTGATTAGTATAATTAATTTTAAGTATGATAAATTAAGAGTAGTCTGTGATATTTTGAGATAAATGTTATGATTTATCCTTGGAGACTAGGTGATAAAATCCTTATAAATATATGGGTTCCAATTTTAGTTTGGATTAAATTGTTTAATTTTATGGATAATTTTTTTTTTCTTGGTATTTGATGACCTTTGGGGTATTGTTTGTTGATTTTCAGAGATTAAGTGTAGTATTTATTTTATAAAGGATTATCATTTTTGGGGATAATTTGATATTATACAAACACTTTTTGTTTTGGTTAATGTCTAAAGATAGGAAAAATATATAGTTTATCTATTGTAGACTATGTGATTCTATATAAGTGGATTCTAGCACTTAAAGTGTGACAATGTTATCTTGAATACTCATTGTTTGGAGAAAAGATGAGTTTGTGGTAGACATTTATTAATGAATGAATCTCTATAAGACAAGTAAGTATGTTTCCTTATGATCTTAGTATATGTAGTATTAATATTCTTCAACTCTATAATAAATATCTTGATGAATAAATATTATATTCTTCCTTTTATCAATACAATTTTACCCAACCACAAATTTATGGTATTTAGGTTGTTGAATTTCCATGAGAAAGTTCTCAATCACTCTCTATTAATCTATGAGAGATAATTTTTCTTCCATATACATGTTTTCTTATATAGAACCCTAGTATTTGTTATATTGGTTTACCATTTTACTTTTCAGTCAGTCTTTTAAATTGGTAGTTTTAATAACCCTTTTTTAAATGTGGGATTTTCAATAATGTTTCTTAGAACAATTTTAAAATTACAATGATGCAATTCCAAAAAAGGTTGAACGATTTTAGAACCCAGTTATTTATAGACTAATATATTTTCTTTTTGATTTTTATTTATGAATAAAATATTAATTATACATTAAAAGTTGTGATTTTTCCAATAGTATACATGACATGAAACAACGAGATTCCCCTAAATCTTACAATGAACACAACATTGAGTTATACAAAAAAATAACATAGTAATAATATTATTATTTTAAACAGTATTCATTTCAGTGCCATGGGTATGGAGGGAATGAATACAATCAACTAAATCATGATATATGGTTTACATATGTTTATATAATGATTCATTGGTTACCAAATTTATCAGATGTGGAAATAAAAAACAATTGGATAAAAGGATGTGTTTTTATCAAAACCTTTTCCAAAGAGAATAATCATGATTATAAAATCAAATCACTCTTTATTGGTTTTTATTTAATGAAAATTATATGTTATATATTAAATTTAAATTTTTATATTCATCTTATATATTATCTAGATATGATATAAAAACAAATTCAATTTGTTTTGAATAAAAGAAGTATTTTAATAAAAATGCAGATTTACCACCTTTTGATGAAAAACCTCTTATAAATTTATTTTTTGAAACCTTTATATTTTATATTTGGAAATATAAACTTATTATTTAGAATATTTATATAAAAATTTAATTTAGATGATTTTTATGACATTTTTTTGATAAATATCATGATTTTATGAATAGTAAAAATATGCTAAATTTTAATTGCAAACAAATTTTTCCATCGATATAATTTATATGGTTAAATATTTATATTTAATAGTTTTAAACAATAAATTGAATATATTTTTATCATTTAATTCATTTTTGGTCATTGGATGTAATTTTTATTGAAATTAGATATAAAAACAAGTCAATATTTTGGTAGAGTTAATTTCTTTAAAACCCGTATTTTTGTTTTGACAGTGGAAATTAATTTTAAATTAATTAAAAAAACATATGTCTTATGAATTATTAAAAATTGAATAATTTTTTGGAATCATAAGTTCCAAATTTTTTGAAAAGTTACCTTTTATATTTTGACAATATGAGTAGTAACTTCAGTACTTATTTTACTTACCATGGTTAAAGGGTATATCTGGTAAATAAGGGTAAAAAATAATATTCTAAAAATATTAAACTACCTAAACACAATTAATAATCATATGGAATTAGATATGTTTTACTATAGTCATCCATTGGATGATTTTGTGACCCCATGAACCACTTTGGTGTGAAAATGACATTTTATAATAAATAATTTAATGTAAAGAGGAATATAACATAAACATGTATCTTTTATTGAAAAAAAAATTATTTATAGGGTTATATAATTGACCTATTTGACAATAAATAGTCATTAAACACCTAAATATATTTCCTACTTCATGGTTTTTTATTTATTATATTTATCCATTAATTAAATAAATTTAATTGTGACATAATGATGATGAAGTGATTGCTTAGTTAATTAATGATTCAAATAAATGATATTATAAATTTTAAAATAACATTAATTATATTATTTTGATTCCATACGCGAATCTTTTGGATTATATTGAAATATTAAATTTTAGTTAGTTCATTTGGATTTATGTAATCATGTTCTTATGACTTTAACAAAAATTAATTACTATACAGTTTCAAAATTGACATAAATGAGTTTTTAAAAAAATAGCATTTTATTAAATGATATAATAGTTTTAAAAATACAATATTCTTAAAACTCATGTATATAATGTTAAAAAATTTATTAGTGATCCACTTATGGTTATATTATAATTTTATAGTTACTATAGTTACAATATATTATGAAAATGCAAGAAGGCATGGTAAGAATTAACATTTTTAACTAAGGGTTAAAGCTAAAAGATACATTTAATTTTGGGACATATACTTTTCTAAAACCTATGGGTTGAGATATTTTAGACCCAAAGTCATATTATATTTTAAATTAATTATTTTGGGACCCTTTTTATTTGAATATCAATTTGTAATAAAATCATATTTCAAGACCTTCCTAATGTGCCCCTCTTTCCTCTTATAAAAGGCCACCACCTCTACCCACTTAATCACACCTATCGAGATCTTGGATAATCAAAATTATTCTGAAATAATATCCCAACATACCTAACTTAATCATATATGACTTACCTTGAGAATAAGAAAATCCACAATTTTAGTTTGGCTCAAATCAAAAGAAGTTACCTGATTTAGAGATAACCTATTCTATCATGTTCCATTCCATTATTTTCCATATCCACTCCCTATGATCTTAATATACATTTATTTAATAAAAAGTCCAGTATCCTCAATATAATAGGTTTCTTTATGATAATATTTCAAACTACACTTTCACATACATCCATCTATTGGATACACGCATACTCTTTCAGTGTGTGGCGAACTACTATCTCATGTAACGATGAATGTTCAATTTTCCCATTCCACCTCTCAGGGTGGCCATTATGGTGGAACTATATTTATATATGATATATATTATATTTATATATTATATCTTCTTATGTATTTTTCATTTAAATCACACATTTATTCTTTCTATAATGTGTAAATATGATAATTTCATTGGAGGAAGTGCAGAATACCACCCACTCAAAGTTATATGATTTATTAATACCATACATAGAATTTATAAAGAATAGAATTAATGATATTATGTAACATATATGGAATATTATATTATAATTAAATTATAATATACATATGAATTTTTTTTGTCGTTCCTCTAAATATTAATAATAAATGAAATTAGCGTTTATGCGTACTTATGACTTATAACTCCCTGAATGATGCATTTCATTTTTATCTCCAAATTTTATGTACTATTATAAATAAAAATATACTAGATATAAATAAATATATACTTGATATATGTGATAATTAAATCATGAATAATATTCCGGTGATGATGGAATTTTCACTATATGGACTATTTACATCAAAACAAGTTCATTTTAGACACAAGTACCGAATATCAACAAAATGACAGATATAAACATAAATAATTATAAAAAATTTATATAATAACTATAAGTAATATAAAATGAATAAAAAATGAAAAAGGTTCTGAATCAAAAATAAATTATCATATATTTATTATTTAGGAATATAAAGAACAAACGAGATAATTCGAACTCATGGTAAGGGACTTCGTTTCAATATACATTCATTGAGGAATATTTTTTTTATACGAGTCCTTGTTTTATATAGTGTATAATTACAAAATTTTACATTTAATTTAATTAAACTATTTTCAAAAAGAATGTTTTTCTATGAATAATTTTACTAAACCACAAAAGTAATGTTTTTTTAACTTACATAGAGACACTGACATTTCTACCGATGTGATCATTATTTGATATTTGGATTCCTTAAGAATATGTTATGTCTTGAAAATGAAAATAAATACCATATAACCATTTATGTATTTAGGTATCTAATTGTTTTTGAAAGAATTGATTATGTCAATATCAGGAAATGATATATTGTGATCGAAAAGTGGAAATTCTACCTTTCCTCTATGTTTGTTTTATGTGTTATGAATATGTTATGGTTGTTGGGAATTTTTTACTTATACAGGTGGTTCTGTGATAATACTATGGTCGGTGATCCTAAGATAGCTTTCCAATGAATTGAATAACATGACGGATGTAAACGTTAATGTTTCTCCTAATATATTTTGGGAATATACTATGATGGGTATTCCAAACATAACTTCCTACGTAACTGTGAAACCTATAGTGTAATTATGTTATGGATGCCATAAGTTACATTTATGATTTATTATTTATATGTGTTATTCAAAAAAATTATTATTTCATGAATTATGTTAAATAGATTATGATTTATGATTAAAAATTATGATTTCATTAATTTGTATGTATTTATGGACTAATTTTTCATTTACTTGTTTTATATCCCTTACTAAGCATTTTATGCTCATCCCTAGACTTTGAAATTTTTTTCACTGGGTATAAGGACGGTTAAGATAAATAAATAATTAAATAATATTTATATCTAGAAAATAATCCTTTTTTTGTTTAAGGTGTTTTATTAATGAAAAAAATTGTATAGAGTAGAAGTGTATACTTTGTTATATTTTATATGTAATTAAATAGTTATGGCCTAATTCTTTAAAACTATAAACCTCAAAATATCCTCAATGTGAATTCTTGAATTATATCATGATTATGTAATGGTTAATGATGGGGCATTACAATAACATGTTGTCAAATATCACATGACTGTCTAATCCATTAAATAATTTACATGGAAAGGATTTATGTCCCTTTATAAATATGAATGTCTATTAAAGTGAAAGGACCATAATAGAAAGTTAATCATTTTAATTTTAATTACAATTTTATGTAGTGTAAAAGAATTTATGATATAAAACCATAAACAAATGTGGTAAAATGATATATCCTTATTGAAAAATAAAAGGTGATAGAGTGTGAGTTATGTTAATTATTTTTCAATTAAAAAATTACCTATATTATGATTTGGATCTATAAATGGTTATATTTTAATTAATGATATTGATATATTAGATCTTTGGTTATGAATGCACTATATATACTGATAAGAAAATATTAATGTATACATTCAGAGAGAAATAGTTCAACATGTGTTAGTAGTGATTGTTGGAATTGATCAGACATTACGATTTCTCAATACATTAACACCCTATAAAGTATAAAAAACATATGATTCTCTTATTATGAAGGATCATTCCACCTTATATATATTTAGGATTAAATTAGACCCAATCCAAATGGATATTCAATATATAGACCTATATATCAATATAGAATGGGATAATTCATATAATTCTAAAGTGACTTCTCAACCATATATCTATGTTAATATCAATGAGGGGAATAATAAGGATATATAGAAATAGAATAAGTTAATAATTTTCAATAATTCATCCTTGATAATGATTTTATTATAATTTTCATGAAATGAATATATTTAAATTTAACACTAGAATTATAGAAGGGGATTTCTGGAAATTGACCATGGTTCATTGATCTCAATATATCTGTGAACCATAATGATGTATATAAATTTTCCGAATAATTAATTATGAGAATTAATTATGAGGCAAATTTATATTTTATATCTCTATGATTGAAATATGAATAAGTTGGTGATGAATGTTAATAGTATACGAGTATGGTGTAAAATATACCCATAATTATATAAAAATGGGAGAAAATCACTATACATTTCATCATACTATACCACTAGACATATAAAGGCTATAATTACATATGGGATTTTGTTTGTTTCCATTAAAATTCATTATATTTTATTTTTATCTAGGAGGATGTTATAAATGATCAACATTCCTTCATTTATAAAAATAAACTTATAAAACATCATGGAGTTCCACATTAAATTTTATCTGATGGATATATTTAGATTGCCTTGATGATCTATAGACAACATCCAATGTAACTGAATACATAGATGAGATTTATCATTTCTTATAATCCCCAAATTAATTTCCAATATTGTGGAATAATTGAAACCATAGACGACTTTCTAAGATATTGATCAATTGATTTAAAAATAGAGTGGGATCAATGTCTCTGTTTATAATATTCCTATAACCACACTATTCACATGATATCATTCATAGGGAACAAAATAAGAATCAAATTGGGAAATGGTTAATAAATCTATAATTTAATGATGGTGTGTTTTTAAAAAATTTAATTACCCAAGATCTTTCATTTTATTTGTTAGAGAAGATTCAACCAAAATAGTGATATTTCAAATAATCAAAAAATTTAATAAAAATATACACTAATAATCCTTGATGAGGTTTGGTTTTTTAATTTAGAGATTAGTTATTCCCTCAGATATCCCCATGTTAGTGGGTTATAAGGAATGAGGAAATGGGAATATTTAACCATAGAAACATTAACCCCATACAAATATTCAATCAGGGAGGTGACATATCTTATCGCCTTTCACTTTTACTGATCCTCTAACAAGATCATGATTTTTCTTATATATAACATATAAGCATGTATATTTCAAATCCATTACATGTACTAATCACATGGGCTTAATTTTTTTAAAATGAACTCTCTTTTGGGGAACAAAATGAAACTGATCAGGGATTACAAGGATAATATACTATAAAATAGGTCCAATCACATGGTTAATGTTCAATGGATAAGTCATATGTCTAACGAATATATATAAAGACCCTTAGATGTAATGCCGATAGAATATAAACATTTTTATACATTTTGTAATGAAATTTTAGGGGGGGAAATCATATAAGGGGGTAGAATATAACAATCAATGGTTTTAATATTTAATATCACTTTAATAATTTCCATGTTTTTTATAAATATTTTTTATGAAATGGTGAAATAAAAAAATTACTTATTTTTTTATTTTAAAAAAATATAAAACCTAAAAAGATACATTATAAGATAATTTAACAAATCGAAATTATAATTTTACATAAAATAACATAAAACCAGAAGTATATAAATGAAAAAAATACATTAATTTGGCCCTTATCCTAAAAAAAATTGTGATAAAGTCACTCATGAAAAATATATAATGAAATAAAAATTTAAAATAATAATAGACATTGTTAGAAGGAATTGAAATAGTACGAATAAGTATTTTTTTGGAAGAATCAATGGTCATATGTAGTAAGGTAATGAAATCATCATATATATAAGTATAGGATAAATGAGTTTTAGATATATGGTCATTCGATATGTGGTCCTTGGGTATGCCATTATTAAATTTTAATTTTATGTTTTAATTTTGATCATTTCAATAAGTGTAATTTTTTTATCAAATAAAATACAAGAAATGTAATTAACATAAAATCATATTTTATTAATTTCAAAATATTATATTTTCTTAAATAACTATTATTATAATTAATATTTATTTATATAATATGTTTTACATTAAGATTAGTTCTATTAAGGAGACTTATATTAAAATATAATGACCAAATTCATGTAATGATTTTCAATATAAGGGAAAAATATCTGATAAATAATTGTAGAGTTGTAATTAATATTAATGTAATGAACTAATATGAAAACCCTGCTTTTTATTAAAAACATAAACATGATTTATTACATAAACATCACATGATACAACATAGAAGATCGAGAGGTTTATTGTCATTGGGGCTTAGGATCATTACATAATATCATAAAACATGAAACACAACATCCTTATTGAAAACTCCCTTTACATGACCACTACATTCCCTCGTACATAGCATTTCATGGGATAACCTGAGGACATGTATAAGAAAAGGGTGAGCCATAAAGATGAGTAAGGGAATAAAAATGAAATAACATGAAGAGTACAATACATGTTAGACAATATGCATCTCAATAGATCACAAGGGAAGCATAAACATAAAGGCATGATAAAGTATGGTAATCATAAAATGAAAATGTGGAAGCAACACTTAACATGGAATTAGCATGAGCCAAGGCTCATTGCACATAGAGCATGAGTAAACCCTCATTGAACATAAAGTAAAATTAAACCCTCATTGTACTTGTATTAGAATGAGTAATCACCATTTTAACATAACTTATCATGATACTATAATTTACCCAATGCATTTGAGAGATATCAGGGCGCACCCTTCATAAACATTTCATTTCACACATAAGTGTGCCACATGGATCATAAAACATTAAATCATTAAACATAATTATTTATTCCATGATAAAAGAATGTGGAATAAATTCTTGAAACACTATAAAAAATATGTAAATGTTTATAAAGGCAAATACCATTGATACATAAATGGACATGGTATTCACTACAGAATGACTTTGGCTTGGAAAATCGTGGTGCAATATCGGCAGCATAACGGCGTGACATAAGAACACATAAAAATGGTTGATGATAGATAAATGGGTGTATCATAATATTTAAATGACATGGAAAGTATGGGAGTTTTTTAGATACATGTCCAAAAAAAATTAATGGAATTTAGATTCATGATACAAAATAATTTCTTGAATGTAAATGAGGAGAGGGAAATTCCTTTCGGAATTTCAGCATAGTAACGGGTGTACATGGGAAGAATTTAATGAGAGAGAAAGGTGTTCTCCATAATTCAAACATAAATAGGGAAGTATAGAGGAGGTGAAAAAACATACCCCAAAATTTATAATTTAAATTAAAAGGGAATAACATCTTAATGACAATTGGACAAAAATGAGAAAGGAAGAAAAAAACCCTTACTTGGATGTATGCTTCAAAAGGCATGAGAGAGGATTCAGAACGGCTTTTTGGAAGCTTAGGTAACCATGGGAGGATTCTAGAGATATTAGGGAATATGTTGGATGAACTCCAAAGTCTTTGAGTGAGGATGAAGTGGGAGCATTGAGGGGTTTATATAGGAAAGGTGAAAAAATTCTTTATTATTTAGGGTTGGGACCCTCACATTAAACTAATCCAAAGCAGAAACCATCCCATCGTTTTTGAAAATTGGTTTTTGGAAAAGGGAAGTGGAAAAAAATATTTTATAAGGCCAAAATATGAACTTCTTAAAATAATGGGTTTGCTTATGTGAAGGTGAGTCACACTCCCAAGGAAAACAATTTAAAAAGACAAGATGTTTAATAAGTCTTGAATGGTCAATTTATGGTTTGTAAAATACGTAAAAGAAACCCAAAATCACTTTATCTTAATTTTAAATCATATATTGTCCGAACAAAAGTCTTATAGTATTTTATTACTTCACTATTGCGTCATTATGATGTCATAAAAACATATTATATATTTAAACTGTATTTAATTTTTAACCAAAAATTTGACTGTCTTAGAAAATTTTAAAAATTTCACCATTGGATAATTTCGACATCCTGATTCTAGATATAATATTCATTTTAACAAAATAATTTTTTTAATATGTTAATTTTTACTTTTAAAATAAATACCAATATTTATAAAAAATCATGGGTTTTGACAAAAATGGATTTCAATCCTTAATAAAAATTACAATTTCAATCATAAAATTATAAGATTATTTATATTTCATAAAATTTAATTTAATAATATTATTATTATTTTATTAAAAAAATTAATTAAAAAATCCTTTAATTCATCAAAATAGATTTCTTAGCGGGGCATTAACTAAAAATACTATTTTTGCTTTAAAAACTATTGACAAGGTAATAATAATAAAATTAAAGTATATTCATTATTATATACAAAAATAATGTACATAAACATTGTACTAGGGTCTTGTTAAATAACCCCTTAAAACACCTGCATAAGACTAAAGGGTGAGGTGTGGGATGGTGATAGACTCTTGGGGTGGCTCGGATAACATTGCACGCATGGTGATCTCTATCAACTTTCACTTCTCTTGTAGATGGTTTTGTTTTAGCTTAACTTGTTGATTCTTGGCTTGCAGTTGTTCAAGACCGAAGCCCAATGATGCCACCTCCTTTCCAAGCTCCATCAAATTTTCTTCGTATGAAGAAATTCAACTGGATGAGGTCATCGCTTCCTTTATCTTAGTAAATTATATTGTTAAAGCCAATATTTATACAAATCATGTGATCACTATTCAATAGCTATATTAGAAATGGTGACAATTCATAATGGTATTTTAAAATCCAAAAACATAAAATAAAAGAAGTGCATATGTTGTATGATCATTTCACATACTAAGGCATTTAATCAGATCAAGTGGGATTTTCATTAACCCATGTTTGGGACATTACAATCTTCCCCCCTTAAGATTTTTTTCCCTCAAAATTTCATTATACATTTTAGGCCAAAAACAGATACGGGTAATTTTCTTTCATTGCTTCCTAGAGTTCCCATGATGCTTCTTCGTACATATGGTTTCACCGAAGTACCTTGAGAAGATGAGTTGTCTTGTTATGAAGAACATTGTCTCTATGTTTCAAGATCTCCATTGGCTAGTCCTCATAGGAAAGATCATCCTCCAACTATACTACCTCGGAAGAGAGTACATGTGAAGGGTCCGGTATGTACTTTCTTAAGAGGGATACATGAATGAAATCATGTACATTTGACATGGTAGGTGGAAGTGCTAATCGATAGGCCACAACCCCAACACAATCAAGATTCTCTAAGGGGCCGATGTACCTTGGACATAACTTCCCTTTCTTTCCAAACCGCATGACCTTATTCCATGGATATATGCGTAGAAATACCATGTCTCCAACTTTAAACTCAAGGTCTCGTCGATGGTTATAGGAATAACTCTTTTGAAGACTCTGGGCTTCCTTGATATGTTATGGAATTATTTTCACCTTCTCCACAATTTCTTCAACCATTTCTGGTCCAAGAAGTTTATGCTCACCAACCTCATCCCAAAATGTCGGTGTTCTGCCCCTTTTCCCATGAAGGGCTTAATATGGTTCCATTTGGATGCTCGAGTGGAAACTGTTGTTATATGAGAACTCAACCAGGGGAAGATGTTGATCCCATCCTCCTTTGAAGCCCATTGAACATGCTATGAACATGTCCTCAATTGTTTGGATTTTCTACTCGGATTGGACATCATTTTTAAGATGATAGTCCATACTGAAGTTCAGTTCAGTACTCAGAGCATGTTGAAGACTCTTCCAAAACATAGAGGTGAATCATGGATCTCGATCTGACATGATCGATCATGGTACTCTATGCAGCTTTACCACTTTCCTGATGTATATCTGTGCCAGTTGATCCAATGAGGAATCATCCTGAGTAGCAATGAAGTATGCATCTTTTGTAAGACGATCCACAACAACCTAGATTCCATTGTTTCCCTTGGATGTCTTTGGATGTCTCATGACAAAGTCCATGGTGATGTTCTCCCATTTCTATTATGGTATGGGAAATGGTTGCATCATCCCTTTATACTTCTGCCTATTTGCCTTCTCTTGCTAACATACTAGACACGTTGTGTATATTCAGAAATGTCCCTTTTCATATTGTCCCACCAAGAGTTTTCTCATAGATATGGGAACATCATTGTGCTTCTTGGGTGGATAGAGAATTTCGCGCTATGTGAATCATTCAATAGCTCCTTCTTTATCTCTGGATCTGATGGTACACATAACAGCATCCCAAATGTTACAACTCCTTCCTCATCAACCTTGAAATCAAAGGATTTCCCATTTCTAATAGCTCCCAACCTTTTCTGAATATACACATCTTTTCATTGACCGTCCTTTATTCTCTCCAAGAGGTATGGTTGAGAAATCATTTGAGAAAGGATTGATGATGTTCCTCCTTTAATGATTCCAATGTTAATCCTTTTCAAATATAAGAATATTGGATCCTTTTCATTTCTCATTATTGATAAACATATAGGGTCCTTCCTACTTAGATCATATGCCACCTTGTTTGCCTTTCCAGGGTGGTAGTGGATAGAGTCGTCATAGTCTTTGATCGGCTCTAACCATCTTCATTGATGCATGATAAACTCTTTCTGTGTGAATATATACTTGAGGTTTTTGTGGTCCGTATATATTTCACACTTCTCCACAAAGAGATAATTACGCCAAATTTTCAAAGTAGAGATAACTGCAGCCCACTCGATGTCATGTGTTGGATAGTTCTGTTCAAGAAATTTCAATTTCCTTAAAGCATAAGAAATGACTTTTAAATTTTTCATCAACACACGTCCCAAGCCCTTCTTTGAAGCATCAATAAATACCACAAAATGTTCTGCACTTGTGGGTAAAGTGAGCACAGGTGCAGTAATAAGCCTCCTTTTTAACTCTCTGAAGCATTCTTCACATTCATCACTCCAATAATATATTACTCTCTTTCTAGTTATCTTGGTAAGAGGGTTGGGTAATCATGAGAAGTATCTCACAAATTGCCGATAATATCCAGCTAACCCCAAGAAGCTACGAATATCCATTACCGATGTTGGCCTCGGCCATCCCTCTATTTTAGATGTCTTTGAGGGATCCCCAGTTATCCCATTGCTTGTGATGATATGGACAAATAATGAGACCTCCTTAAACCGGAACTCACTCATGATGTAATTTTCATAGAGCTTCTCATTCAGCAAGGTCTCTAGTACAGTTCATAAATTCTCCTCATAATCCTCCTTGGTTTTAGAGTATAAAGAATATCATCTATAAAGACAACCACAAATTTGTCAAGGAAATATATAAAGACAATATTCATTAAGTCCATGAAGATTTCTGGAGCATTAGTGAGTCCGAAAGGCATTACTATGAATTCATAGTGCCTGTTTCTTGTATGAAAAGCAGTCCTAGGGATATCTTCCTTCTTCACCCTTACATGATAATATCCCGACCACAAATCCACCTTGGAGAAGTATTGTGCTCCATGCAGCTGATCGAACAAGTCATCAATTCGTGGGAGAGGATACTTGTTCTTTATCTTGATTTTGTTGAGCTCATGATAATCGATGAAAAGTAGAATTGACCCATCATTCTTCTTGATGAAGAGGACTGGTGCACCCCATGGTGAAGCACTTGGGCATATAAACCCTTTATCTGGATTCTCTTGTATTTTTTTATTCAGCTCCTCAAGCTCCACAACAGCCATTCTATATGGATTTTTGGATACTAGAATTTCCCCAGGTATAAGTCCAATTGAGAATTCAACATCTCTTCTAGGAGGAAGACCAAGAAACTCCTCAGGAAACCCTTCAGTGAAATCACTCACAATAGGCATGTCCTCTACGATGGTTTCCTTTTTAGGCTCAATCATCTAATCCAAATACGCATGCTCATAGGGTAATAATATCCACGCTTGAAATGATGGATCTAAAGAAGATTCATCTTCCTCCTTGCACTTGTAATGAATCGGGGATCAATTCTCCACATGGAGAGTGATTTCCCTCTCACAGTAATGTATGTCAGATATATATAAGGAAATCCAATCCATGTCATGAATTGCATAAAATTCCACCATAGGAAGTATAACGAGGTTCACCGACAAGTTCAATCCACATATTATGACATGGGAGGAGTTATATTCAAGGGATACAATGATTTCCCCATTTTTTGTACTCATTGACATCTTCACCTCCATGATTTTTGGTGGTACTGGGATTGTTCTACTAAACATTAGAGATATAAAAGAATGCGTAGAACCTAAATCAAAATGCACATTCACTATAATTGAATGAATAACTAGTGTACATGTCACCACATTATTTTCTGGCTCCACCTCAGTGGTAGTGAGAGAATAAGCTCTTCCATGTTGCCTCAGAGGTTGTTGTTGGTTGCCTCCGACAACCCTCAGTATAGGGAAATTGATTGCATAATGCTCAAGCTCCCTGCAGTTGTAACACTGCACTGCCGGGTGAGTGTTTATCTGAACCTTCCGTTCATCATCAACATTATCGGTAATTGTCATATCCCTTCAGTAGTTCGGGGCTTGATGACCAAACTTTCCACATTTGAATCAATCCCTACTTCCCTTGAGAAAGTTACCAGGATGTTTCTTTCCACAATTTTTGTATGGGAAAAAGTCAGTATTCATTCCATCATGAGATTTGTTTGATGGACCACCCATGTTTTTCTCTATTTTATGCTTCTTTTCAATGGGCACATGAGACCACTAAGTGTCTCCAATATTCATTTCAACCTTGAGGGCATAATGAACAATATCCTCATAACTGTTGAAGTCTCAAATTGCCCCTGATTTTCATAGACTCGACTTTAGTCTGCTAAAGAAGTGATCCACCTTGCTCTCGGTGTTCATGACAAAGCCATAGGGGTAACTTGAAAGCCTTTTAAAGTTTTCTTCATATGACCTGATGGACTCATCTTCCTTCTGCATGAGTCTGAGGAACTCTCTTTCCATCTTGAGAAGGAGGGTTCGAGGAAAATATTTGTTGAAAAACATCCTCTTGAATTCCTCCCAATTCATGGAATCAATTTCTTCTAGGTTTTTTGTATTCTTTATCAGTGTCCACCACTGATCTACATCCCAATAAGAATGATAAACCACCATTACAACTTTTTCATATTTAGGGAAGTGGAGGATGAAGAATATCTTCTCAATGGTGTTAGTCCATTTTTCCACAAATAGGGGATCAGAAGATCCACTAAACATGGGAGGCCTTTTTTGCATGAATTATTCTACCACAAATTTATCTTTCCGTGGAGGAGGAAGGTGTTCTACCTTATTCTCGTTATTATTGATAACTCGACCTATCTATGCAAGTACTATAATTATGTTTTGAGCACCCACTCCAGTCATATCAGGAATATCATTAGAGAAATGTTCACATTGCCTATCACATTTGTTGTTGGAACGTGTCCTTCTATTTCCCGTAATTTACTAAGAAAAAGGGCGTATAATTATTGGTCTTGAATACTTAGAAAAAATAATCTTTGAACATAAAAGTATAATCTTATAAAGAAGATGTATAACATATCTTGTGATCTATCTTATTTTCAATCTATTTCTTAACTTATCTTCTAGTGGGGTTTTTTTATCCCTCAAAAATAGTTTCTACGAAGCTCATGTTTTTACCAATGCATATCCCATGGGAGTGTCATAACCAAGAGTGCAGCAAGGCCCATTTTCATGCACTGGTTCCCGTTCGAGTCTAGCTCAAAGTTGTTTTTTTGTTTTACCCCTAGGATAGATATGTGCCAGAGCCACCTCTACCTGCTCGTATCTGGACAAGGATGTATTTTCTTGATAAACAACTGACTCAATAATAACCAAAACATAGGGATGTTTTTATTAGTCTTGTATCTAAGGCTTCCCTAGGGTTTTCTAATCCTAATCCCAAAATTAAATAAACATATCCTCTAATACCAACTACGAAAACCTAGCTTTTTAATACTAACTTAAACATGATTTATTACATTAACATAACTTGATAAAACATAGAAGATCAAGAGGTTTAGTATCTATGGGGCTTAGGATCATTGCCTAAAAACTAAAAACATGAAATTCAACATCCTTATTGAAAACATCCTATACATGAACAATACATTCCCTTGTACTTAGCGTTGCATGAAATAACCTGAGGACATTCGTAAGAAAATGGTGAGCTATAAAGCCCAGTAAGGGAATAAACATGGAATAACATGAAGAATACAATACATGTTAGAAAATAGTAATCTCAATAGAGCACAAGGGAAGAATAAACTTAAAGACATGATAAAGAATGATAATCATAACAAGGAAATGTGGCAAAAACACATAACATGGAATTTTCATGAGCCAAGGCTCATTGCTCATAGAGCATGAGTAAACCCTCATTGCACATAAAGCATGAGTAAACCCTCGTTTAAATTGTATTTTAATGAGTAAACACCCATTTCACCTAACATATCATGATACTATACTTTACCCAATGCATGGGAACACTATCAGGGTGTACGCTTCTTAAACAATTCATTTCATGTATAAGTGTGCCACATGGATCATAAAAAATTAAATCATTCCACATAATTATTTATTCCATGATAAATTAATGAGGAATACATTCTTGAAACTCGTTAAATATTACGTAAATGTTAATAGTGTTGAATACCATTGATAAAGAAATGGACATAGTATTCACTACATAATGACATTGGCTTGAAAAAATGTGGCGCAATTTAGGCAGCATAACGACGTGACATAAGATCTCATAAAAATGGTTAATGAGAGATAAAAGGGTTTATCATCATATTAAAATGACATAGACTATAAGGGGGGCTATTTAGATACATGTACAAAAAATGTAATGGAATTTAGATTCATGATACAGAAGAATATCTTGAATGTAAATGAGGAGAGGGAAATTCCTTTCAAAATTTTGGCATAGTAACAGGTGTACATTGGAGGCATTTAATGAGAGGTAAAGGGGTATCCCATTATTAAACCATAAATAGGGAAGTATAGGGGAGGTGAGAAATAATACCCCCAACATTTATAATTGAAAATAAATGGGCATAACAACTTAATGAAAATTAGACAAAAATGAGAAAGGAAGAAAAAAACTCTTAGTTGGTAGTATTCTTCCAAAGGCTTGTGAGAGGCTTGAGTGAGGCTTCATGGAAACTTGGGGAACATTGAAAGGATTTTAGAGAGAAGAGGGAAGATATTGGACGTACTCCAAAGGCTTTGAGTGAGGAGGAAGTGGGGGCTTGGGTGGGTTTATATAGGAAAGGTGAGGGAATTCTTTATTATTTAGGTTTTGGACCATCACATAAAACTAATCCAAACCACAAACCATCCCATGGTTTTTGACCATGATTTTTTGTGAAGGGAAGTGTAAAACAATATTTTATAAGCCCAAAGTCCTAAATTCCTAAAATAATTGGGTTGATTATGTGTAGGTGAGTCACACATGAAATCATTAAAATCAATCAAACACAAATCATCAAAAAAGGATCCCCAAACAAAAAAAATTAATCAATCCTTCAAAATCAAAAGATAACAGAACAAACAACAATTGGTGATTAAAACATCATAATTTTCCCCTTGGAAATGTTTTTTAAAAGAAAAATCTTGTGAACTTCACCACACTTCCCCCCAAATGGTATTCCATGGATTCTAACACATGCACATTCCCATGCCACCGAAAGAACCCCTCAACTCATGCCAATATTTCTACTCATCCACTTATTCCATCAACCACCCACATCCTCAAATACATCCATGCACGTGAGAACTCATTAGAATACCAAATTTTAAAACAATACATTTCCACTTTGCAAAAAAAAATTGTCTATTGTTTTTGAAAAAAAAATTTATTTCTCAATACTTATTTTCACTAATATTCTCAAACATCAACAAAAATACATTTCCTAAAATATAATTATTTAAAAACGAATTTCCATTTAAATTGTTTCATCAACCCAAATTCAGAAATACATTCCTTCAAAGAATCACAAACAATCAACTTTAAGATAAACTTAATGTAAATTCAAGAATATATCCACATACTCTATCATAAAGTGGTTCTCCATCATCATAATGAAAAAAACATTTTGTTCTAGAAATTTTAAACATGCAAGGATATATTTTTTTTGTTGAAAAATCATTCAAAATACTCCTATACAATGACTTGGACTAAATTACTCTGAACTAAAAAATTTCACCACATGTATGAATTAATATATAGTATATATATTTCCTACTTAACTTTTATCTTAGATCTTGTGCCTAGAAAATAAGAGATTTGAATTGTACAAATTATCTGCATCGCTACCTTATGTTATTCTGAATCACCCTGGATGATGGGTGGATTCTTTTTCTAGAACATGATGGAATTTTTATCTTTTCTTTTCTCATACCTCATGTTCCCACCATCTACAGTGTGAAAATATTGTATAATTTACTGAACTAGATGTTGGCTCTCTTTTGGATCAGGTGAATCCACTTTTTCAGTAGCTTTATCAGGTTTGTTTTTTCTATACCAAATGGGTTCCATTTTATATATCCCAAAAATGCCATGAGTCTCACTCTATAGTAACTCGAAGCTTAATAATTTCAAATATACTGCATCACAACTATAAAAAATGATATAAAAAATTCAACACTTTTTGTTGTCAAAATGTTTTTTTAAAATTCCACCACACCTATTAAAATCATACCACTTTCAAAATTCCATAGCCATACCCTATAAAAATATTTCATTTTGAAATAAAGATTATCATTTTTTAAAAATCAACAAGTTTTTACAATATTATAAATAATTAATATAAATGAATTATGAACTCCTAGTGGGAAGTCATCTCTAAAAATACATTTTATACAATTCTCATTGGATAAACCCATGACAATGAGGTAACACTCCTAAAAGTGTCTCAAAAACGCCTATGTACCAAAATCCATAGAAACATACGGTTCATCATAAATTATTTTTCTATGAATTTTTCTGATCTAAATTTCATGTTATGAAAATCCAAATCCTTTCCTGCATCCCAAAATGAGGACTAATAATGAATGATTTGAAACTCCATGACTAACACCACTAATACCAAAGGATCAAACAAAATTATGCAACTTGTCCCAAAAGATTTATACCAATTATGATACCAATTTTAACACCCCATACCAGTCCATTGGATTGAGTGGAGGTTTAATTTATAGTTTTCCATAGGTGACATCCCCTAATAAGCCAACATTTGAGAATAAATTCCTAGTAATTCATTCAAATTGAGGGAGAATTTTCCCTTTGAAAATAAAACAACCCCAAATAAAAAACCTTTATAATAAATCCTCTAAATTATGCAATAAACATGTGTAATTAAAAATACAACAATGTAAACCTATTCCATAAGATATATTAGGCTACAATAAAAAACCCAAAACCAATACCAGAGGATAAAGATAAAGAAAAAACCAAGGAAAACAAGACTTCAAGGACAATAAGTCCACATCTCCCAACAAGATCCAAACACTAACTCCATAGTCCATTCTTAGTGTATCATGATATATCACTAAAAGAATAATATTCTTTTCCTTTTCCTCTATCACAATAAAGAATATTTTCAAATAAAACAACATTCTAAAATAGGGGTTGAGTAATGAAACTCATTAGGTATTCAACAAATGACATCCATACTCACAAAAATATGATAGAAGAAGAAATTTTTTTATAAAAAAAATATATATATAATCATTTAAAACATTTTAACTATTTATATCATTGTCGTGAATTTTTTCAAAAAAATAAATTACATGGGAAAACCCTAAACAAGTACTTCAATCCACTTCACAAATCCATTTGTAATAACCTATTCCAATCCTTGAAAAACACACATGTATACCCAATTGATAGTTTTATATTCATGAGAGATCTCTCAGTTGTCTACCAAGTCATTAAAAGGTAACCATAAACTAGATTCACAATAGAACACACCCCTTTAATAGGGCCATATTAATTAAAACTAACACAAAAAAATAATCTTTTCCAAATGATAATTTTATTCAAAAACCTTTATGAAAAACAATTTTCAATGAGTCAAACCAAATAACCATTTTTAATATCATTATTTTACAATAAATTTCATAAAAGTTGTTGCAGAACAATTCCACAATTTCACAAACCATCATTACACATGGTTTCTAACAAGATTTTTATAATAGAATAATAATAAATTTCAAGAAATTAAATAAATTGGAATCCCATCCTTCATGCTCAAATTAGAGGAGTTTTTCTTGAAGACACATACCTCAGAAACTGTGCCCAAAATGAATAATAAGAAAAATTATTCAACAAAAACAGGTTAAAATTCCAAAAACCAACCATTTATTTTCTTCCTAACATAAAAAACATATATAATCATTATTGAAAAAAATCATTGATATATCCCTAAAAGAATATTATTCTGAATCCAAGATAGGAGGAATAATAGATCTAAGAAAACCCTAAAAGAAAAAAACATTCAATGAAATATGGTTATCAAAGCTATAAGATTACACAACTGGCCACCCGTCGAGCAAAGGGATCAGTCTCCAAAACCTTTAGAAATATAAAAAACTGAGATAGGGTCATTATAGTGGAAAACATAAGGATAAGTGGATAAACCTTATGAGATTCAGAATTTTTTAATCTCATATTTATACATTCATGGTTATCTCACATTATTAAGGAAATCGTACACAAAATATGAACATGATGTGGGCATAAAAATCACCTATCCTTGTTGAATAGATGGCTAGAAAACCATTCCCTAACTGTGAAAAATCCATTTATTCCAAAATCAAGGTTTCTATAAGTTAGACACATGGATTGGACAAAAAACATGCCTAACGGTGCACCAAACCAGATCTCACTACATCTCTTTTAATTATTTTTCATATGCTTTTCATGGTTTCTACTAACCTTGTTCTAATACAAAACCTATATAAAATCTCCAATAACATTCTAGAATTCATCAAAAACCTACCAAACATCACCCAAATGCTTTAAACACATTTAATACATAATGAAAGGGGTTAGTTACATGGACTTGGGGTGTTACAATGATGTTTAGGTAGAATAACTCATTAATAGGGTTAAAAGTAGGATACAATTAATGGGATGTGACAACATGGGAAAGGAAGAATGAGTTTAAATAATTTTTGATTGTAACAATGTTCATTGATTACAAGTATATGAATGATGAAAATAATGTTATCTACCATAAAACCATAAATATATTCTAGGTTAAAAGGCTATTTTTTCATTAGATACACAGCTAATATAAAAACCTTTTTTGATTAATGGCCCTTTTTTATTATTGAGGGATTTTTTCATCTCGAGAAAAAGATTGAAATAAAATATACCAACATATTATATTATAATTTTATAAGAAAAATTTCATCCTTTGGTTGTGCATAAAACAATTACCAATTCATCTCTTATTCAAAAGAATGAATATTCAATATGAATTTCTTCTTACCAAATCCCAAAAATTAACATTTTATAGATCAAAGTTTCATTAAATAATGACAACTCCTTATAAATGACTTTTAATATTTATAAATGACCAAATAAATAGCATGATTTATCCATTAATATCTATTCCTTAATAGAAAAACCAAAAGGTCAACTAAATATTTATCCATCAAATATATTAATTAAAAATGAATTTCATATTGACAGGAAAAACACAAGAGTTAGTGGTATCAATTTCATCCTTATCACCCTTAAATTGTGGGATCAAGCCTTGTGTCATTGCTAGATGTTATATGTTTTCACTAGGAATGTATTATTTATTTTTTCAAAATCTTTTTTACTATAATTCCTATAACATTACAAAACATTAATGAACCCTAATTAACAAAATATAAAATATATTATAATTTGTAAACATTACAAATAGCTTTAATTTTATTTCAAAAATAATTAAAGACGTTATTCATTAAATAAATATTTTAGTGAAATAGATGCAAATCCAATGGGTTGTATTGATATACATGTCTTTTAAAATATCCTTAATATTGATATACTAGAATCACATAAAACCTAACAAAGGGGAATCAAAATTATTTATCTTATAGTTATACTTAAAAATCATAATCACATGATGGTATCCATAACAATTATGTTATTTTTATGTGAACACATATATTCTACAGAAATTCAAATAATATTTAAAGTTATGTTGATTATTATAACCAAAATAAAATTTTTAAAAGTAAAAAAAAAGTAGTTCTTGAATCCCAAAAAATAATACTTGAAACCCTTTACTCAATATAATTTGATAGTATAGGCAGTTCTTTGTTTAAGGAGAAAATATTTAGAAGAGGGAATTGACTCAGATATTTCTTAAGATCCCCATATTTGAAACAAAAAACTATAAATGGATCTATAAGATAAAATTAATTTCCCTCCATTGAACTACTCGCCTTTCCATAAAAACTATTTCTCTATTCCTTTATATTCCACTTATAAAACATTTCCTTACTTCTTTGAGACATTCTCATTGGGTTATACTTCCACATTTCCAGCATTAATGGAATTGATATTTCTTTTCACTATGGTCTCCACCACCAGAGCTCTTTGAGGACTATATATTTCTTTTATTTGGTTAGTCCAAGAGTTTTTTAATATATATATTGTTAATCATATGTCCTGAGAAATGATTAGGAATTATAAAAATATCATTCACAATAGTCACCATACTATTTGATAATTTAGAATCACCAGATTGTGCATCACGTTCTGCATTGAAACCATAATTAATAGAACCATCCATTGGATAAAACCAAAAAATGATGTGAAAATATATAACAATAATAAAAACCCATACAATAATTTATAGGATATCTAAACAAGGACACCTTATTTGTAATATATGACACCTTATTCTAAACCTAGGTCATTTATTTTCATTATCAATTCAAATACTTAATATTAGTTTGTAAAGAAAATTTGGAAAAACCCTATCCATTTCATCTTAGAGTTTCAAACCAGGGGTGTAGTAATTTCTGTATTCATGCACCATGTAATTATCAATTCATATCTTATTTCACCCTTTATGTAGATATTATCCCTGTGTACAGGTGATTTAGAATTAGATCTAGGTTTAGTATCAATAAAGAGACTAATTTCTAGGAAAATTACCATAATATATTTCCCTAAAAACATTAAAATATTCTTCTATACATATTAATCAATGACTAACAAGGTGATATGTTCTCTAAAATATGCTTTTATAAATCTATTTCAAATGGTTTCTACTACAATTTCTTTGATTTTTGTTGTAAATTCCCTAACCCCACTACTATAGAGTTAATGGTGACATTAATACTCTTGAAAAAGATACAGGAGGTCACATCCGAAAGTACAGAATAGGTAAGCAGTCTTAGTACGTTAAATATATACTTGATTATCATATTACATTTTAAAACATAAAATAAAGTATACTGAAATTAAATATTATACAAACCTAAACAAATTTAGAGATTAATTTATCTTGTCATAATGTGAGGACAACTAAATAAATGGGGACTCAAGATTCTCATTAAGGGATACATGTAGTGGAAGATTTCATGAATTATTAAGGCATAATAAATACAGAATGATGAATAACTAAAACAAACCCTATTTAATCAAAAACTTTAGCACTATGAATAATATGTTAGTAATAAATGATGTTCAAATAATTCTATATAAATAACTAGAATATATTGATTCTAATCCATTGATGATTTCAATGATATAGTAACATGGATTTTAATTATTGAATTCTAAATTAAGAAGAGTCATAATACAAAATTTCTAAATATCATATATTATGAAATATGTAGTGTAAATACATTTCACTAAGAAAGTTAACTATGGGTATAATCCCATTTAATTCCATTTTACTAATTTTTTTATGAGACATGTTGACACATCTAGGGAGTTTATTATTCTGATCCTCACCCTCCACTGCATGTCCAAATCATTCATTATATATGAAATGATTGTTTTTATTTATAAACAATATTCCTTATAAAAAACAATTATTGAATAAATATTACATATTTAACATTATTTCCCTACCCATTAAAATAACATTTAATATAAAACACCTTATGTATTAATAATATATGATTTAGGTAATACCAATATACATGTTACAAATATTATGGATATCTATGCGAAATGTAATGTCCAATGATCTCTAGAATGTGAATGCCTAAATAGAAATTTATCAGTTTACCAAATTAATAAATAAAATGAATTTAAAATTTTCTATGGTTAAAATGATCATAAACCATATAGATAGTGAGTAACCATTAATTCATTACTACATAAGTACAATGGTGCATAAGTAAATTAATGTTATTTTTTAGTATAAATGCAATAAGAATATCATTAAAATATTACTGAGAAAAATAAACCTTTTGAATTGGAAACCACGTTAAAAAAATATAAATTCCATAATATTAGGATAAGATTTTTAATTGAGAAAATAAATTTAGATATTTAATAGAAACTAATAATGAGAGTCATGGTTGAAGAAATAATCCATTATTTCTGAGTATGTTAAAAAATATTCTTTTCTAATTTTGAGTTAAAATTTCAAGGGTACATTATTCAAAAAATGATAAAAAGATTCCATTTTGACCAATTTCAAAAACAAAATCATACAAGGGTAAAAATTAATTTAATAAATAATTTAAAAATATTAAAAAATTATTTAAAAAATTATATGAATATATATATACATGATAAAAATTATTTTCAACCAAAATAGAATTAATGTTACATTTTCTTATGAAATTGTTTCTCAATCATTTTTAGTAAAAAAGTGGGAAGAATGGAACTGTTACATATAAATTTCAAGGTTAACAAGAGGAGAAAAAATTGATGGGTTTTATTATACAATGATTGAATAAACACCATCAATGTAAATTCAATCATAAACAATCTTGATTAAAATGGGTTTGAAGCATAAACAGTTACCGATTTGGTAGCTTTTGAATCATAACACCTGTTGAAAAAAAGAAATTGAAATGGAAAATTAAATACCATGAATATGAAGAGTTTTGTGATATCACATATCAAAATAAATTAGAGGCACTTAATAAAAATAAATAGTATCATGATAACAAATACGTCGTAATGAAGATAAAATTGTAATGAAAACCTTTTAATGGTCATATGAATGAATTGAGGATTAATCAATTAATTGATAATGAGACTCATATTTAAATGATCATAAAATAGGATAAATAGATCATAATATAATATCAATACAATAAAAACACAATCATATGTTCTCAAATATAAATAATAAGTAATATAACTTAATTTAAAATTTAGATATGAAATTACATACCACATAGAAACGTTTAAGTAAAATCCATTTGTATAGAATAATTGAAATTGAAACATAACGTTCTAATAAATTTTTCTATTTATGATATTACATGTAAAACATTCATTATATAAATTGTACAACTATTATTTGGATTACTAGTATGAAATCATTGGATCACTTCAATATAATTATAAGATTCCTTGGATACACTCCTTGGATCCATCATTGACAACTAGGTTCCATGGTTAGTGCCCATCGGTTCCAATCATTGCTTAGACCCATTTAACATTTGATGTACTACTTAGAATCAGTAGGAATCTCATTATGGAATGACTTAGACTATGCTCATAGGATTAAACTCTTACCCCATGTATGACAATAGTTTTTACTGATTTTGTGACCCTTGAGGTCTACGTTTCCTTGGTTCTTACCTTAGGACTTCATTGTTAAATATCATTATAGGTGGCCTTTTTAAAAATTTGAGCCATAACATTTGTTAACATGTGACTTATTTATATACTAGTAATAATCATTTAATGGATTGGTTATGTTTAAACGCCAGCTGAGGGATAAATGAGGTACTTGGTTATTTAGTTATATTGAACTAATTTACATTATATATGCATTTTTTACAGTGTTACATTTCCATTACATGGGATAGATGTTATAGATACTATTTTTGGTGGGACACTGAGATTTATCTCACACCCTATCCAGGTTTCATTTGGTTCATGAAGTAGATTACATGGTTGCATGTGTTGACAAAGGGAAGCATACAACATCGAACACTTGATTGTCTATTATTTAGTATGGAGCATGGTAGCAAATGACCAAGTAAGATCTTGGGATTATTTGTATAGTATTTGATTTCATTTATACTTATGCAGAACATGTTATGCCTATTTTCTTGTATCCATTTTTTATAGTTTTCTAGAGACATGACATATCATTAATTGTTGAATGATATTCCAGTTATTTCAATTATTTTTACTATTTTCTCTATTTTCTATTGTGTATTCTATTTACTTATATTGATTATTCTATTTACAATCTATTTATATTTATCTATTATCCTACACTTTATTAATTTGGTCATAGTCTCCCCATAGACACACTCTAATCCCTTGCTGGTAGTTGGAAACCTCTTTTATTTGGGTATATTCCCTTGATTCCATGTATTAACTAGGCTCGGGGAACCTATTAAGTGGCATCCAGGTCTGGGAAGTCACATGCCATGATTTATTACATGAAATCTGATCTGATGGTTCCATTCTAACAATGAGTATCTACCACAATCTAAAAATATGCTAAAATAATATCATTTTTCAATAGGGTTAGGCACCCTAACATTCCTACCTGTATAACCTATTCACAAAACATAAGGAACCTTGGTTATTTATAAGAAACTAATAGAATCGCCATAAATTTATCACAAAAACGGATTACCTACCCTTCATCGATCACAAATGAGTATAAAACCAATCTCACTCCCTAAAACTGAATCCATAAAACTTGGATAACCTTACTCGTATGAAGAACTCAATCAAAATGAAACATTGAGCTATAAGGGTTTTAGTCAAAAAAAGGGCCTCTAGGTTCCCCAAAATCCCTACAGAATCATGTATCACAAATAGGTCAAAAGATATATTTGTATATCCAAATAGATCAAACCTCCCAATGATATTTTAGGATAAAGTATATCTTCAAGTGTGAAATCTATCAACCTGGCATACAAGGTCTTGATCTTCTATGGGAATTTTCATAAATAAATTCTCCATACAGGTCATGATACAAACAAAAAAAAATATACAAAATAGAAACTCACTAGGCTTTTGAAATTGATATTACCCCTCGAGGTCTAGTTCACTAGAAACATCATGGTACCTATCAAAATCATACTCTTTGATCCAACTAGATGATAACAAAAAAATTTCTATAAAGTTTAATTTATTTCATTATATGATGGAATACATGTTATATTTTTTTACTAACACATTAAATAAAAAAACATAAGAAAAAATACCCTACACTGGGTATAACATTTGGGAATCATGTCCCCTATTGACCTACTAGGAATGTTGCACCACCAATGCATGTGGGATAAGTTATTCCCTTCACAATTAAATGTCTCAACATATATCCGTGTTACTTTCCATCAGAATGAAACTTATGTCTATGTCAACCCAATTATGTATAATTTCAACAACATACCTCACTGGAAAACACCATTTAGGGTTTTTTTGAAAAATTAAAAAATTCAATTCTTTTACCTGTAAAGTCACACAGAAGAAGTTGTATATAATATGAAAAAATTGTGCTAAATATGATGTGTAGGATGCCACTTACATTTTTTTGACAATAGTAAAATTCAATCTTAGTCCTCTTTCTAAAATCCATGATCTAAAAGTCCATCATAAATCACAAAATCCATAAGAAATTTGCATCTATAAAGAAAAATTGTTATAAACTACAACATTTCCGACTATGAAAATCAATACCATGCCCCTAAAAAAACTGGAATTTTAATAAGAAAATTTATTATAAATACATGAGTCTGATATCCATCATAAGATTCAATGCATTCCTCTAACTCCTAAGTAACATATCTCAAATTTTGAATCAAATGTAAATAGACCCCTCTAATATCACATTGTATTATCCTAACCATTATTCCACTAAACAAATGTTTCTATTAGATTATCTATAATTCCTCAAGCACGAATCTCAATATAAAAAATGATACATACTAGAAACAACGGCCTAGAGTGTTCAGTCGAGAGGCTATACCCATTTATCAAAGTAAAAAATAGTTAAAATAAATTTATAACATCCAAAAATGTAAATTAATAGAGTGTTAAAGGAGTAAATAAACTAAAATTTTACACTCTTAAATAATAAATAAAATTCTTCAAAATCCTCAAGGGTCATGATATAAATATAACCTTGGCCACCCACTAGGATGACCATACATGAAGGAATAAAAAAATAAATTAAAAGAATATGTCTCTCCTACTAAATCTGATCCAGAAAGCATACCATATCTCCAAGACATAGTCGAGCTACTCCAGTCCAATCAAAATAATCTACATGAGTGCTTCCAGTCGATCATGCATCCTTGAGTGGCATTCCTATTCATCATGCAGTAAGTTATCAACATGAAAGGTGAATATAAGGTCTTTACGTGACCCTCAGTGACTATATTGGGGTGATAAATAATATAATTAGGTCACTGCAACGATAAAACTATATATCTTCTATCATTACTGCATGGTCATTCAATATACTGATCCTAAATGAGACACAACAACAATGATAAATCAAATAAATAACATGAAACAATATTCATTAGTTGGTTCCATAATCCCAGACAACTTGGAAAGGTCTCAACATGTATATTTAAATTTAAACGTGTATATATAAATTCACATAAATAAATAAATAAATATAAATATATATACATAAATATTAATATATCTAAGTAAGGTGAAAAAATAACATAAACAAAAATAGTCAATCATTGGGTGTGCAATTCCATGTGTCTAGAAATCATTTGAAAAGTGAGTCGAGCTGGATTTCATACTACTCAAAACATGAATCATTGATTCGTTCTATGGGTCTATAAGCATGAACAAAAATACCTATTTTGGTCATTGTGGGAGATTTTTATGAGCAAGCTATGCCACCACAGGATGATACATGTCCTAACCTGGGGTCTTCCCATACACACCTCTAATAATTATAATGATACATTCCATATAACAGCACACAATCCTATGAATGGTCACTAATATGGATTCCATGCCACTCAATCCACGTGAATCTATTTCTATGTTTGAATCTTACACCTTGGTACATTAGAAATCATGACATTGCACATAACATAATTTATAAGAGGATAAAAATTTGGCTACAAGTAAAAGGAATTATATCTATATCCATGTACAAGAATGGAATACCTTCAGATAAATTTATGAAATGCCCTATCCCTAGTAAATTTTTTGGGTGATGTGGTAATGGTTCATCCACCTGACCCTGGGGAGTATCCTATGTGTTCCTTGAGGAGAGGATAATCATTTATGTGAAGTTCTATATCCAATACCTCAATCAAGAAATTAATCAATGAGATGATAAGCATCCCCACCACATGTGAGAGCATAATAATCCATGAATATATATCACATCAAAGGTGAGGAGTGCAATGTCCGCTAATTCAATAAAGTAATTGACCAGAGAGACTATAATCATCCCCATCACTCTAGAGAGAATAATCATCCACTAGTATCACTAATAGGGAATCCATTATCATATATCATAATCATATTGATTCCATTACCAACACCACAAACATAGGGTTTTTATACCTAATATCATAAACATAGGCTAAAAATCTAGCTCCTAGGAAGTACATCTAATAATCCCAATACTTAAAAGAGAGGGTTCGTAAGATGGATCTATAGAAATATGTATGGGCTTCCAAATATATAAAATAATGCTTTCAAATTTTGTATCCATGAAATGAATCTAGCCATTATAATCATTTAATATTATTGATCCTAGGAAGTATATCTGGGAATAAAAATGATCAGTGATGCAATAGGGCAGGCTCATCAACTAAAAACAAAGAAACACCCATAGTAATCATTATTCCATCAGCAGTAAAATGGTGATTGTATAAATAAAAGAGTGAGGTTGGTTGAACACCTAATCCCACCACTATTTTCATAACCTACTAGGCTTACACATTCATCAAGGGTTCTAAGGAGACATGATCTACCATCACTACCCACACCCAATGTACTATCTCATTGTTGGTCAAATATAAGGGAATCACTAGGTCCCTAATGTCATAACACATGAGAGGCATATAATTATACAAGTTTCCATAGAACGGGAAAATGACTTTTTACCCCATACAAGCAAGGGAAAGAAAAAAATAAAATTTAATCTCAATTTTCCTATCCATAAAAAAATAGATCCATATAATTTTCTAACTTTTAGAGAATAAAATTTAGAAAAAATTATTTTAAATATTAAAAATTAACAAATATTCATTAATAACTTATTAAATAATTATAAATAATGGTAAAATAATTTATTTTTAACAATACATACTTTTAGTGAAATTATGTATAGAAATATATAACCAAATAATTTAACATTCATCCAATTATAATTATTTTTTATTGAAAAAGATTAAATGAGTTATTATACTTCAAATTACACGTTTTTATTTTCATTAAATATTATGCACTTTTATCACGTGGATCTAAGTATATAATTTTATAAGGATGATTATCTAAAATTGTAATGTTTATAAATGTATGGAATTAATTTATCACCCATTTAATTATTACTAATTTATATGAAATATGAATAAGATAAAAAAATATTTAAAAAGTGATTTTTCAACTAGAAATAATTATATATTTATATATTTTGTTTTTAGCTAAATGTTAGATTTCTCATATATATATATAATTTTATAACAATAAATTGTGTCCAAATTTTTAATATAGTCATCCAAATTAGGTTTATAGGTTAATATAAATTTTATGTATCAAAATAATTTACCAAGAATAAAAATTGATTTACCAAAGTAATTGTAATATTTGGTAAAAAGTTTGAAAAAATTTATAATGTCCTAAAATATAATGAAAAAAAAGATATAAGTTGAGTTTTTGAGGATATTCATGACCCATATAAATTATTTTCACCATTTATCCCCTTTCTATTTAAAATTGAAACGTTATAAACGTTGGACTATAAAATTTTTAAAATTCCACTCAAAGCATGACAATAAAATGACCCCTCTTATAACCCACACAAAACACTATTTTACTTATTTTATCTCTTGAATACATATACAGTTTTAATATCCCAATTTATTATATGATATTTTTATACTCTATTCTGAAGAAGGAATCCTAAATCATTCATTCTAATGGAACCCATTTTTTAAAGGAGGGAATTCACCAATACACTAGTTACTCAGCATATTCCACAATTACCTTCTCATTTACACTATTTATAAAACACATTCATAATTTAAATGATTTTATTTTAAAATAAATATTCTTATAATAAAAATATATTAATATTCTATAAATTTATTCATGTACACATTCATTATGATAACATTTATTACTTGGGTCATTTATACAGCTATGTAAATAAAGTTATAATGATTACATCATAAATGAATATTAAAACATTAACAATTTTTATGTTATATAAAAATGATAAATGTTAATTTATTTTAATAATTATTTAATGTAAAGAAATATAATTGTTCTAATAAAAAAATCAATACTTTTTTATTGAATTGAAATTCAAAAAAAATGATATTTTAACCACTCTCAGTGATTTTTCTCCATATCCTTAATAAATCAACTATTGGACTTTATAAATACTTAAAAACAAAATTTTAACCTATATTTAAATTCTATAGGTGATTATAACATGATAAAGGATCATATACTAGATCCACCATACTGAAGCTAGCACAAAACAAACTGAACAATTAACCCCCAAAAAGTAATTTTATAAATAAATTGTGAATACATGTGTAATAAGTATTTATAAGTGAATTTTATCAAGTAATATATATATATATATGTATATATAGAGAGTTCTGATATATTTTATTATTAAAAATAAATTTTTTATATTTGTGGTGTGAGTGTGTTTAATCAAAAGGGAATCCATTGTTAAGGATTTTCTCTTCAATTTCCCTTAATTGAATCATATTTCAAATTAAGAAAAACATTAAAATTTATATTAATTATTATAAAAACATTGAATTATTTTTTTATTCAATTATTTTTATTTCATGGTATTTAAATATATATTTTATGATTTTTCCTTCATATTATTCTAATTAATATATTATGAAATTTCTAAGATGTTTTCACTAACTCAACATCCTTTCATTGTGCTAAGATCATTTCTAATGCTTTCCATGTGATCCTTATTTCAAAAAATACATATTATTTAAATATCATTGGCTTAATCTCAATATATTCATGGAATCCCAAAGTATTTTCTGATCCCATTATTTTATAAATTATTTCTATCATAAATAATAATTATTAGAAATTTTAGGGTTTATCAAAATTATTTTTCATTCATTGAATTATTTTTCATATTCACTGCTGATATTATTTTTAGGGTTTAAATATTAATATATGTATTTAATTTATCATTATTTTCATAGAAATAATTTTATTTACATATCCATACCGCATTTTCTCATTCAATGGATTTTGATTAAAATGGTACCAAAGCTAAAACTATTTTTTTAATATGATGTTGAAATCAAGATTGCTTATGTTTTGCATTCCATTGGGTTGAATTATATTTTATTTACCTATAAAACCCATATACTATATTATATTATAGTTATTTATATGTTTTTTATGTATTCTAATAATTTCAACTCCTTTTGGTTCACAATTTGACTGACATGATTCTTGTTATTAGAGTTGACCCTATTTTTTCTTATTGGTCTTTAAATTTTACTCTTCCATGTCCATATTCAATATATGATTTTATTATTATCATTATCTATGTTTTAATGAAATATTATTTAATTTTTCAATGGAATTTGCTTTACTTAAAAAAGTGATCTTCTATTAACATTTCATGTACAATAATTTGCTTCTAACATTAACCTTCTTCTAAAAATTATGAAAGGAATATATTTTTTAAACATATTCAATGAAATTTATTTTTATAACCATCAATTTCTATGTTATTTTTAAAACTTATTATACAATTTTTCATGGATTGAAATTTTAATTTCAATTACCATAATATTGTAATTTATTATCTTTTACAAACAAATTATCAAATGTAAAGAAATTGCGTTCTCATTATTCAATGAAATATTATAATTATCTTATAAAAGTATTTTCTATCAAGGTCAACATCCTTTGAATTTTTTTAATATTAAATGGGAATATTCCCTAATGATACAATCTATCATCATTATCTAGATGACTTATGATAAAATTTAATAAATATTTTAATAAAACATAATTATTTTTCCTGGGATAATCAATATATAATGGCATTACGAATGTTTTATTGTTCAAGTGGTAGACATATGTATGTTTTATCATTTTAAGACTGGTGGTCCAAATATAATAATTTAATTAATTATATAGAGCCTTATATCTCTTTAGATAATTATTCATGTATATTATTTTTTTATTACAATCTAGATGGAAATTGTTGTCATGTTAAAATTTATATACATGGAAATTATTTTTACGTAAAAATTTCACTTGTCTAAATTTCTATTATATTCCTAACTCAATTGATAGATTCTATTTTTATGTTTGAATCATTATATATGGAAATTATTATAGTTGTATTTTTCCAAAATTTTATGATTTTATATTATTATTCATCTGATAAATTGTTATTTAATGAAAGAGGAATTTTATATTCTCTATGGTGATGATTATTGTCTCATGTATCATCATTTTTATACCATGGTATATGTATAATTATTTTTTGTACATATTTACATTCATCATGAAATGTGGATAATTATTTTTATTTCATGCAATTTTTAATCATACATTTATCAAATGTTCTTGTTTTTTGAAATTCTTATAAACTAAATAATTATAAATAATTTATTGTTTTTCCTTTACTCTATTTTTGATATCACTCAATATGATTTAATTCCCCATGTAATCAAGGAGTGAAGTGTGATTTTTCTAAAAGGATATCATAGGAAGAGGTAAATTATTGAAGTCATTAAATAAATAATTTGTAATAATACATGTATTCTGATAATCTCTAAAGACACCAAACCACTAAGTTTTAAGATTATGTGTTTATTAGTGATATATAATTTCTATTAATGTTAAATTATAAAAATATTTTCCTGTTAAACTTGGTTCATCATATATTCTGTAAAATCATATTTGTGATATTTTTATTTTAGAACTTGATCATGGGGTGTTGTATTGGTCAACTTCAACTAGAATCAGAGTGGGAATTAGTTTATGAATACTAATTTATTATAACCTAAAATGACATATGATGAACAAAAAGTGATAGAGGGTGAATCTAAAATATAATTGGTTAAAATTATGTTTCATAATTAATAACATATTTGGATTGATTTACAATATCATTTAATCTCTTACTCATATTATTATTTATTGATACTCGTAATAACCATTCAAGTTTAGGTAAATGTTTATAAACTAGATTATTTAGGATAATAGTGAATGTAATTAAAAAATCTCTGTCTATATCAATAAAAACATTATAGGATAGGATATGGATTCACAAACTTTATATATTGCTATATATAGATTTGAATAATATGATGTATCATTTTGATATTCCAAATACACTTAAGAATGAGTGACATAAAATTTTCTCTTTCATGTGCCAATTACCACAATCATTTAGTCTATCATCCTATAAAATAATTTCAAATAAATGGATCTACAAAATTGATATTATATTTTACATTTAATAGTTATCATAACATAAAAATACACTTTTAGTGGTTAATCATTTGGATGGTGAAGATGATCAACGCAAGCCTATAATCATGAAAATTAAAATGAGTAATAAATGGTCATCATGTGATGAAGGGAGACTAAGGAGGTATTTTTAAATTATTAATGTCACTCAACTATTAAAACTAAAAGAGGGAAAATTCCTAGAATTTATGTACATGGGTGATGAATCTCTTGGTACTTATTACGATAACTTAATAATAATTACATGTTACATATCTAATAGTATAATTATTACAAAACAAAATTGAATTTTTATTTAGTGTCTTAAAAACATGTATCCCAAAGGATTTAGAGATAATGTAAATTGGTAGATATGAATAAATTGATAAGTATGAAAACAAGGAAGAAATATTGATTATTGACTACCATTATTCTCATGATTTTTGATACAAGAATAGAAAATTGTTTTTTAGGAAACTTGATTGATAAAACCCATGTATAAAAGAAAATTAGTCTTTTGAAATGACAAAAATATAAGATCGATGTAGATAATATATATAAATTTATTGGTAAATTCTTATTGTGGGGAAGATAATGCCATCAAAGACATTAGTACCAAATAAATATAAAGTGGAAAAACAATGAAATGGATGAAGAAAATATCATCCAAATAAACAACCCAAAATATAATAATTTGATTTTATATAGTATGTATATTATGCCAAATAATAAACCAATCCAAGTGTTATTAATGATAATCAATGTTAGAAACCTTAGAAGAATAAGGAAATAGTAAAGCCAATATAATCAAAACTATTGGAGTGGTCCACGAAAATGAAGTGGTTTAAATAACACTAATCATCCCATTATGAAGTAAAATGTCTCTTTCAACTATAGTCCTTAAAAATAAATTAAATTTTGATTATTTATTAGTGAATAAAATCATCACCTGAATTATTAAAAATATATATATCTTTAAAAACACCCAATGTTATAATGTTTACATCCCAATACTATAACTCTTCTCTTATTGAAGTTCAATTGAATTTTATTCTCACAAGTCATATTAATCATTGTTATGTATAATTTGATGTTACATTGGGAATGAATTAGATATCATTACTTAGATTACAAGTTAATTATCAGTATAGTAAAATAACATTTCATATAATAAATCAAACTTTTCCCATTTATCAATATAATCTTGACTATAAAATCCATAGGGAAATGACTTCCATTATATGGGTCTTAATACCCTATCATAAGGGATACATTGATAAACTAGTTATGGATTAAATAAATACTTGGGATATTTATATTATGAGGGAAGATATGAGAATCATATCTTTACCCATTTTAATGTCTATATATGGGATCCACATGCCATTCCTCAGATCTGTTTGTTACAAGACCTTTGGCACACCTCCCTATATGCCAAAGGCTTCCAAATAGAAGTGGGGGTCTAATATTATTATCATGGAGAGATAATAAACTCATTATAGAACCATCACAATAAATTAAATCAATAAATTATATCCAAATGACAATAAAAAATATCTATAACAATACTATAACCAATATGTTAATACCAAAAAAGGAAAAATGACCATAAACCAGATTTGATGAAATTTCAATCCATATAAGTGTCAACTATAAATCCAAATCCAAAAATAAATCCAAAAAAACTATCCAAACAATTCCCAATGTAATGTCATGTTCCATCATCCATGGTCCATCCCACATCCAAACACAGCAATCTGTTGTGGGGATTTTTACATTATAATGCCCTATAATCAAGAAGTCTATTACCAATTAGAAATCTTGAGTAGGTTGTGCCAACAACTCATCAGGACACCACCAAAGGTGACTAAAATAATATCTAGTTTATAATAGTGTATGAAGTTGTATAATGAATACACATTTGGGGAGTTAAAAACCCACATGCATGGTTTATTAGGTAAGGGTGCATGGTTTTATGAACTGTGCCTCCTAGTCATTCACCCCTACTCATAGGATGAATAGTTTATCCTAAGTGGTTCAATTTTTTAAAAACCATACCCCTATTATGGAAATCCCCTCTGTTTGAGGGTGAACAGTTTGGGGTGGGAGGCTACATGTTTTTTCCAAACCATGTTCCAATTGTGTGGAACCTCCTATGTCTCTAAAAAGGGTCATATAGTTTCCTTGGGAAAATCACATGGTTTTCCTTACCCATATTCCAATAGTGAAAACCCCCACGGGATCCCCAATTTATGAAATTTCACTCAAAATAGCCACAAAACAAACCCAAAATACGGTATAACCAAAAAAGTGTAACAGAGTACCTAAAAAAGAATGATCCATATCTAAAATGGTTGGAATCTTATAATCCCCCACCATATAACAGGTCATCCTCGATTTGTACACCCAAGAATCTCTAAGATTATGAGGTATAAAATTCCAACCACTTAGCCTTCATGTCTACTTCCCTATCCAATGTTTCCTTCTAACATGGAAATATTTCCATATTAATAGGACTATTCACACGGTCTTTCCCTGCTATACTTTATCACTATTTTCCATAACATTAATATAATGATCATAAAAGTTTGAAGCAATCTCAAGATAAAAGTAACCTACATTGATCACATGAGAAGGTTTAGGGGGATACTACTGATGCTTTGAAAAATGAAAAACATCATGGATATAACTATAACTCTATGGAAGATCCATTTGGTATTCCACTAGTCCAAGCCTCTAAATAATATCAAAATGTTCAAAAAACCTTGGTTCCAACATTCCTAGTCTACAAATCCTAATGTGAACCAATATAGGAGACACCTGATGGAATACATGATCACCCATTCTAAACTCATTGGGGATTCGATGTTGATTAGAATACAACATCTACCTACTTTGAGCTATATTCATATATTTATGCACCAACTAGACCAATTTTGATATCTATTATATGAGACTCGGTCCTAAAAACTCAAACTCACCTACCTTTATCTAGCATAGAGGTTAACCATATGGCCTACTAGAAATTCTATCATATAGTTCTATCTAAATAGTCACCTGATAAATATTTTTATAGGAAATCTAAATGATTATTAAGTGATTCTCCCAACACCAACCAAATTATCAGATGTACACCCTTAGAATATACTCCAATGCCTATATAATAAACTATAGATTCCCTATATGTCTGTGGGTGTAAAGGCATATTTATAAACTCCTCATTTCCTAAAGGGTTATGTAAGAGTTAAGAGTTATGAAGTAAATAATAGATCATGTTCTGAAATAATACTCTATAATACCCCATGTAAGTGGACTATCTCCAAAACAAACATGTCCCCCAACTGGTCCACTGTGAAAGTCACTTCGATAGACAATAAATGGGATACTTTCATTAGGTTTTCCATAATATCTTAATAGAATAATTCATTTGAGTCTTCCTCGAAAGTCCTACCCTGAGGTCCATGATAACGTCATCCCAAATACTTTATGGAATGTGAAATAGATGTAGTAAACTACCAGGTTACTGATGCTTGGTCATCATCTACTAAGAAGTATTGAATCATGTCACAAACACTGTAATCTCTCATTTCATACCTGGAAAACTACACTATCAATGTCAGTCAAAGTATATTTTTTATAAAACTGGGATTCATTACCCACATATAGGAATTAAACTCACACATAACCTCCTCACATGTACACGTAAGAACAAGAACATTATTATATACATAGATGATATCATCATCATCTATAGTCCAATCAGAATGTGACTCCCCACATTTAAGGCATTCCTTTAAGTCAAACCACTATAAATCCTTATTATTTATCTCCATGATTTATCTCATAAGTTTGAACTCAATAGATAAGTATAAAAGGGTTATATTCCCCAATACCTCTTGAACCATAGTAAAAATATCAACTAGGAAGGTCATAACATTCCACTTAGAAGTGGACTCTTGAACAACCTATGTTTTTGGTTTCTACTCAAATCATTAGTATTATTATTTCCTTTTCTGTGTTTATACACTAGGAATGTCATGTGTATTGTAGTTCCAATCATGTGGCCTCAACATCCATGACTCATAAGCCACAACCCAATATACATGCATCAATATCGCTTCATGTATGATCTTAGTTTCATAAAAAAACATAGTATACTACTCAACCGACTCATGTAGGATATGGATTGATGTTGTATTCAAACACTTCTTCTACTTAGGGAAATCATTCTGACAAGTTAAATACCATTAAAACATGATCCATTTATTATTCAATCCCAAATGTTGTGTCTCGAAATGCAAACAGTCCTAAATAAAACTCATATAATAAGCCTCCAATTCTAGAAATCTTCGAATATCAAAAAACATCTTAGTTTGAACCCAAGAAACTATTTTTTTCACCTACTATGGGTCCTTGAACACTCCTTACATAGAGATGATTTTACCTAATAAATTCACCAAATTGATATATTATTAACATTTATATATATTTTCATATTGAGGATTCCTTGTCAATGTACTTAGAATGATGTCAAGTTGTTGGGCATAATTGTCATGGGTCTTGGAGTTTACCAAGATGTCATCCACAAAACCACCACAAACTAATCTATGTATAGGACAAATATTCCATTTATCATGGTTATAACAATAAAAGGGTATTTTTTAGACAAAACAAAATGACATATATTTCATATAGGTCATATATGATTTTGAATGTAGTCCAAGGTATCTCAGAAGGTCTAACTATCAACTAATGTTACCCTGAACTCAAGTAAATATTGGTAGAAATCAAAGATCCAAAAAAATTGGTCAAATATATATTTTATATATAGAAGTGGATATTAGTTATTTATTGTTATCTTGTTCAACTTATGATAATCATCACAGAAATGAAATATCACATTATCCTTCTTGTTAAACATAACCTTAGAACCCCAATGCGATGTACATAGATGGAAAAATCCAATTTACATAAACACTTCATATTATGACTGATGTTCCAGAATCTATGTTTATACAATTCTATAAGTTGTAATTAAAGATGATTCAGTTCTAGGAATAAATCAATTGTAAACTAAAAATCCCTCTCATTTGGAAGCCCTGATGTGTCCATAGGCAACATATCCTAGAATGAGTCCACTGTAAGTGGAAATATATCTTTCTTTACACCCTTTCCATCTATAAAACACTTCTATCTAGGTAGGAGAGCTCCCCCATGTGTTGATATACTATCCCTGCATACCATTTTTGTATATCCTACTCTCTATGATAAACATAAATATTATCCTCATGATACTTAAATTTCACTCTCCTATGCTAACAATATATATGGGATTGGTGCTATCCTAGCTAGCATATAACCAAGATAAATTCAAATCCATATATGTTATGAATGTATATATCCCAAAAGAAATGATAATCCCTAACCATGAGAGAACACCCCTTTCATAAATACATATCCATCAAATGCTCTTCCAATAGTATGTCAATCATCATAACACCCTTACCAACTACACAGTCATACTCAACCCATTAAAAAGATTATTGGATATAAAATAATAATAGGATCATAAATAAATAAATAACTATAAAGTGTGGAATCTACAAAAATATTACCTTTGACTATTGATGGTCTAAGCTCAATATAAAAAATTACTAGTTGAACTGCATTAAACTGTCATTCTTCTCCTCCCTGTGATGAAAACTGAATCCCCTTTTCCACTAAAATATGAAAATATGGGAATTATTTCCTTTATGTACCACTTCATAGCCTCAACCACTATAACTAGAAGAAACCAAACTATTGTTCTGATAAAGGGTAGAGGACTCACTTCTATCACATTATTTTTTCCTTGATCCGCCTTCACTACCCAATGGAAATTTTTTCCCCTAATACCTCTATAAATTCTATATCATGCTATAGGTGTGAAACTACACTAGTGGTCACAGAAACTGGCTATAAATATGACCCAACCTACTACACGTATGTTAATTTATTCAGTTAATACTCTGAGTAACTGATTCTTCTACCTCGCCACTTAGTTTTTCATTCTCATGGTTTATGTTCATATAGAAATGGTTTATACTCCCAGAAGGTGTGTCTTCTAGTCATCTTACTAAAACCACCCACATGTTAGTGGAATACCACTTCAAGTTCCCCTCATATTTAAGAGCCTCATTAATAAATACAAAAAAAACATCATCATCCAAATGATATTAACCTGGGACTCGATATCATATTTAATTACATCATAAAAATTATTCTATGGAGTCGACTCATAACCTGCCAATGCTAGGAAAAAGTGGTGAAAATAAGTCCAAAAAAGTATAGACTATCACTAACATACTCTCCTCAATCATATATATAATCATTTATACATTATCTTACCTAAGAATCTCTAGATAAAATATCTCTAGGAACTTATACTCAATGTCCATCCATATCATGTTCTCCAACTATCCATCCCGAGTATGAATATCCCACCAATGCATCACTTAACCACATTGAATACAAGTATCCAACAAGAGTCTCTTCTTTGTATGAGTCTCCAAATGGTCACGGATCTTCTAAATTGACTCAATAAAAATCTCATATACATCAATTGAAACCACTTTGGTAAATTTAATAGGGTACTAAAACTGAAAATCTCATGTTATCTCAAACATATTCCACACAATCCAGCCTTGTTCTATTTTCATAAACTTTAAAAATAGAGAAAATAGCTCATATTACTTCACTCTGAATCCATCACTTAGAACTATTATATCTTGTAGCTACACAATTGGGGGATTATTTCCATTCATCTCATCATTTTATACTCTAAAAAGAATCATCATGGAGGCATATATCTATAATTCCAAACACAAATCTTAGGACACATAACATATCATTATCACATTATATAAGAGGTATTCACATAATTTTATAATACATCATCCCACATACTCTTCCACGTCGTCAATATCAAGGAACTATAACTAATCTTAATCATAACTCATATGGATCATGGAAACATATTGTAAAACAAATCCATATTTCATAGTTTTTCATTAGATGCCCATTAATCAATTTTAAATTACCTCATTTACCACAATTTTTGAATTATCAATTTTTCATTAGGGAAAATTTCAATTTTTTAATACTCAAATAAGAAACAACATTTTTATTACATAAAATTACCAAAAAACTAGTTTTCAATTTGTAATTAAAGTGATAAATGTCACATAAAATCATGAGTTCCTAAAATAATTCATGAACACTCAACTCCCATTCAATAGCAGACCACGAGTAAAATATCATAAAATGATAACATCAAAAAAAAGGTGAATCACCAAATGAGAAAAAACATTTAAATATGATACAAAACTTCAATAATAGTAGTCCCAAACCAGTGACTTGGGTTTTACCTTATACATGGGTGAGCTACTCCCACACACAAGCTCATAACCAAGGCGAAAATCATCCTAGTATCCTCTATAACATTACAAATTAGTAATACAAATGAAAAAAGATTAATCACCCCTTTGATCGCACTTTCTAGCATCCTAAATAAAGTTACACATGCCCCTACCTTAGATCAGTCATTTACATGACGTCATTTACACATCCCCATATGTTAGAGTCTCCACACAAAGGGAGAGGGTCTCATATATTTATAGTGGTGAGACTATAACCTCATTATAAAAGTGGAACAAGAGTGTAAATCAATAAACTATAACAAAATTATAATATCAAATAACTAGAATAATTACATAACCAATAAATACTAACATCACGTGATAATTTCATAACATTGATAAATAACCACAAACCAATGCTATAAAAATATCATGCCATATAAGTTTCAAGTGTCAAATAAAAACGAAAAATAATGAAATATTGAAAATTCACCAAGTGGGTTCCAAAAATCATATATGTTTCCCTCATCAATGATCCATCCTAAATCCCAAATCATCCATAGAATATAGCACTTTTTCCCTTATTTGGTCCTAAAAACATGAAGTCTATTTGGGTTCTGATCTAGCAGCCAGATTAGGGTATGAGTAAAACTCCATAGGCCACCACCTAGTAAATGTAAAAAAAATATCCATTATATTATAGTGAATAAAATTATATAAATAATGAATTACAAGAGATAAAGTAAATAGTTTTAAATTAAATTATTCTTTAGTTGGCTGCATAGGTCCCAAGTTTTTGGTAACCCTCACTGTAAAAATACCAGCTTTATCCCATGTTGGTTTTTGAACTATCCAACAATAGGATATAAAGATTCATTATATCATGGATTTTAATTAATATTTTATTTCAAATCTTAGAATAGTAAAATAGTTTGTCTAGAGAAACAATCTATAACCCCTTGTGTGTTTAGAGAATTTGTCTATATCCCACAACTCATTGATTGAATGAAATAAATATATATCATGGGGGCATAGACTAGATTAAAATAACACCATGGTTATTTTGATCTATAGTCCCAATCCTACAACTATATGTTCACATAAATAATAAATATATTATATCATTGTTCTATATTCATAACCAATTTACTAACCATTTCCATAATTGAAAATTCAAAAAAATCATAATTTTATATATCAACAATATTCACAATTCCATTTATCACCCATAAAAAAATTATATATCAAAATTTTAATTAAATATAGACACTCCATGTGTTTTTATCATGATCATTCTAATATAATTAGCATCTCCAATGATATATATTATGGGATTAACAATCACATGTTAAATCAATTAATTAAACAAATTTAGATAACTATTTCCAAAAATATAAATAAAAAATAAAAAATATAAATACATAAAATTATAATCAAGGTTTGGGGAATGGGTAATTATACCACCTACCAAAAGGTAGTTGATAAACGTTCTCCGAATGAAAATCAATAATTTGATTCGAAATGATCGAAATCACAATGGTATGGAAGATCTATGACCAATACCTAAGACCAAGTTCCAATAGAATAAGATCCATCAAAACCAAGATCTAAAACACTAAAAACAGAGGAAAAATAATCTATCTTTATCATAGAAAAAATAGATGGGGGAGATAGAAAATCAGACAGGGATTATATTACCATCCTCATAAGAGTTTACCCTTCAATTGGATCATTGATTTTCTAAGAGAAGGGTTCATTGGGCCATTGGAATCCTCTCCCGGACCTCAAAAAATTAATGAACAACTTTTAAGTCGAGTGAGGGTAAATAGGGATAAAAAATGGCAGTTTCATAATTTTAATAAAATTTTATCTATGTTAAAAACCCACATGCATGGTTCTCTTGATAGAAGAACACTATTTTCTAAATTTTTCACCTTAATAGTGTTACCCTATTTCTGGGGTGCACAATTTCTCCAAAGTGGTGTATTTTTTGGTAGAACATGTATCCACCAAGAAAATCCCTTATTTTTGTGGGAACACTATTTGAAGATGGAGGCCACACCATTTTTTCAAATTGTGCACTAACCATGTACCACATCACATGTCTCCAAAATGGGGAGCATAATTTCTATATTAAAATTGCATAGTTTTCCATAACCATTATCAAACCATGCATAGCCACATGGGATTCCAAATTTATCATATTTTACCTAAAAATTAAATGAAACCCCCAACTAAGATACAACCAAAAACGGAAACAAGAGTTCCTGAAAACGAGCATGATGCATCATCGGAAAGGTCAAGAAATTACACCTATAATAGCACCCTTAAAATAAAATTAGAAATTATAAATTTAATCTTATCTATCTTATGGGTACCCTAAAATTTTTTCAACCATGAGAGATAATTAGAATCGTGAGGATTAAAATTAATTGAAGGGGGTGTGATGAAACACCCAAGTGTGGGGAAATTTTTTTTCCTTAAACTATATTTCTATATTCCATAATTATGTTTCCCAATTTCATTAAATTATTTGAATATTGATATGATTTAATTTATATAAGTTATTATTCATATTAACTATAACTATTTCGAACATAATAGTGTATTAAAACAAAGTTACATAAAAATAATACCATGAATAATTATATACATTAAAAGTGCATAATTGATATACTGAAATAAAAATAAAATAATTATAAATTTATAACTAAGAAAATACCATGGATCTTTATTATCTTTTAGATTAACTGTTATTATAAGTAAACCAATAATGAAAAAAATATCATAAAAGGGGAAATAAAGTTTTAAAATCCAAAATAAAAACTATTGTAATGAGTTTTGTTATTTTCAAAGTACAAATTGAATGAATTTATATGATCTAATGGGTATAATGTAGTTTGTATACTATTGTTATAGTATATAATTTTTGGGTAAAATTTCATTCAATATCATACCAATTTGTAATTATTTTAATATAGTTGGTATATATAATGTTTAATTATTTGTTCATATATATATATATATATATTCATTTTAAATATAAAATTTAAAATAATATATACTATTTTATAATGTAATTAAAAGATAAAAATTCATTGTTTACAATGTCATTGATTATAAATATAATATTTATATGAATTATGTAGTTATCTTAAATTTACCACTTTTAATGAACTCTATCAATTTTAAAAAATTCAAGAAATTTTTAGTAAAATAAATTAATAACATCTATAAAACAATTAAGAAAATATAAGTAATACTAATTATATATGTATAAGTGTTATAAATAATCAGTTTTCAGTTTGAGATTTGTTGTGTTTGTTAATAATAGTTTGTGAACTACATTTTTAAGTATCCTAATGCAATTGAAAAATTATTGGGAGGAACCACCATTTCTAGTTTTTAGGGTTTAATACTTTACCATTTTGGGGACAATGTTGGTCATTTTGTGTATAAGATTTTTGAACCATGGGATGTTTTGGGTATAGTTTTTTCTCTTCCATTTTTGAAGCTTTAATTCCATAATAGAGAACCCTAGTAAAAATAAATATTATGCTGGTCTTTATTTTTCCATTGTTTAGGTTTTTAGGTCATGAGGATTATTGGCACATCACAAAGGTGGTCTGGAATAATTTATTTAGAACTTCCATGTTGGATAGGTACGCACCACAAGTACCATTTACCTCAATATACTGTCTATAAAATGGTGTTCGATGATGAAAGAGTTTTATTGTACTATTAATTTTGATATGATGAGTTTAAAGGACACAATCTATTTTTGGAGTTCATTTTCATGGTAAAAGTAAGGTTTATAAATTATATTGGGGATTGAGGGAGGCTGAAAAATTAAAGTTGATATTATGGGAGAATTAAATATAAGAAATCAATTCATTTTTTTTATATGGGTTTTAACTTGTCTCTATACCATAGAAATGATGGCCACATCATAGATGTAATAAAGTCAAGATATTCCACACCATGGTGATGGGTATCATGTCATTGTAAATGTATTTTCTAGTTACAATTTGGAACATGTGATCATTGAAATGGAATGTAATTATAGGGGTTAAATTTTCATTATTGTTTTGTTGTGTCCAAATTAAATAATTGTGGTGCACATGGTATAATCATAGTGTCATAGATAATGGATAATTGATCGAAAATGTTTGATCATGGGTTTTATTCTAAGGATATTACAATAAAATCTTATAGTAGTTTTGAAAATATTGAGAAGGGGAGGAGAAAGATAAAGGATACTTATAGGGGTTTCATACCATGTCTAAAAAATTAGAGAAGAATTGTAGAGATAATTGGTAGTCTCTATCGCCAGAATATTTGGGGAGTTGTTTAAGTTTATGATTTATGATTTTAGTGAAACACTATTCCTAGTGTTTTCTTATTCTATGATTTTTAATAATATGCTAAAAACATATGGTGGAGATGTAACATAGTTCAATGTTTGACAGTAATGACCTTATTATATTATGATGATTGTAAACTGGGTGGATTAGTGAAGATGTACCAAATATGTATTCTAAATAAGTGATCTTACTACTTACTGTGGATCATCGTGTTTCATTTACATCCCCAGTGGATTATCCTTGTTAATGTAATGTAGATGAAATATTCTTTCCCTATTTTACCATTTTATCACTTTATATCATTATTTATGGAGAGAGAGATAAAAAGGGGTTCCCAATAATTATGGAATATTATCATTTATAAGGGAGAGTTTAATAATTTTCATACTTAGACCCCCCTATGGTATTAACATTGTTTTGGGAAAACAATTTTTATCAAATTTAAAGGTTATACATGACTATTTCTTCTGTCTAGAGTTATGAAAACTATTGTAAACCATAAATGAATTAATATTTTTGATATAAATAATTACCAACCATTGAAAAAACTAGATGCTACAGATATTTTTATCACTGGGCATAGATGTGTTCATATATGGAAAACATGGAATCTCACCTGGCATTGAGTGTGGTTCCCTATCAGATAGAGATCTTTAAGAGTTTTATATCAATACAATAGATATTTATGTTCTTTATTTTTCACTGAACAACCCCATCTATATGAAGATTATGTTGTGAACAAATTCGATTTCCATGAGGTAAAATTTCCTTAACATCTATAAATTTGATCCTAATTTATGGGAAGAGAAGATATAAGTGTTGTGGAATAAGTATAAAAATAAATGTATGAGCTAAAATGATATAGTTGATGTATTATTTGAGAAAAATAAAATTATTTTTTAGATATATAAAGTCTTTTATATATCATTGATGACATAAAACTATGAAAATAATTTAGAATATTACCTACTCAGTTTAATCTAAAGGCCTTTTTTTCTAAAGATAAAGATTTAAAAGAGGTTGTGTGGGATGGGGTTCATAATACTCTATTATTATATGGAATTAAAACAATGAAAATTATTGAATGTGAAAATAGATTTACCCTGAGGTATCATTTATAAAAATTAAGAAACAGTTATTTAAGGATATTCTTGATGATATATAAATTGATGAAATTATGTCTTTTATTTCCATAAATCAGAAAAGGGGAAAACTAAAATTCAAATAAATCTTCCACCTAATTTAATTCACATTAAAAAAATTTAGAATCCATTTTCCAGGAGTTTTTAGAAGATGAAGTATGATTATAAAGATAAATTACATCCAAATAAGTTGATAATATACGAGGAAGGTAACGATAATTATTAGTAAAAGATCAACTAAATAAAGAACAAAAAATTTCAACAACATTAAATATAGAAGGGAATAGAAGTAAAATACTTTTATAGAATTTTATTCCTATATGAAGAATTTATTTTGGTTTTTGTATATAATCAATAATGTGTGTAAAATTATTATAAAATTTATGTAGACCTTAGAATAGTATAACTCAAATATAAGCTATAACATACACTTAAAGAAATATAAATTTTAGGGATAATACTATGAAGGATAGTCAAGTGGTATGAAATAGAAAACATTATATGGAGATAATAAGAGAGGGGAATTTAAAATAATAATTAGGATATTGAATAACTAAAATATGGAAATTTTAGTAACTCAGAGAATGATGTCTAGGTAAAGATCAATGTTTAATATTATTCCAAGATTATTGATATATTAATTTATTTCATGAAAAAAAGGGTCAAAATAATTAGCAAACTCAATGTTGAACTCTTGTTTTTTATAATCCTAGTGTGATGATTACGAATTAAATCTTCTTACATATATACTATCACATTTTTTTTGAGTTTATCAAAATATAATGATTATTGATATGTTTTTGTGAAGTCTTATTAAAAGTAGTATTATTTCCTACATTTGTAAATCTTCAAAGACAATGGGAAATCAATATGGAGATTGAAGACAAGAATAAATTAGTGGTTGTTGATGTACAGTTGAAAACAAGACACTCTTTAGTATAGGATTTATTTGGGAAACACTCAAAAAACCAAAAAGACTATAGGTATAATAATTATTAAAAATGATAATACACCGAGAATCATGTTATATTGTTTTGGAAAGATGAAATATAAAAAATATATGTATTCCATAGATAAAAGGAACATTAATAAAATTAATTAATATAAATAGATGAGAATAATTTTTTATGGATATTTCTTTTTTGTGGTTGTTATAGACACATGGTTAGGATATTTCTATAAATAGTTTAATAAAATATACCAAAAGAGACTCATGTTAAATACTAATTGTATTTGGTGACATCACGATATAGGATAAAAACACTGAAAATATTTGAATATTGGGGAGATTGGGAAGAAGAGGTTAATCTTTAATTTGAATACATATATTCACCACCAAAAGAAACTAATATGTTGATATTGAAAAATAACGTAAAAGATCAGGAGGAAAATGTCCCTAATGTTTCCATAGAATTAATAGACAAAGTCAAATCAAGGATTCAATATAGTGGATGAACATACCATATAATATAAAATAAATATATTTCTACATGAATGGAATATAAAAAATATGGAATAATTTTATTCAGAAATGATTAAGGGATGAAGATAATTATTTCAAGAAAGACCATGTTCTATGGAAGATACCAAAGGATCATAGACATCTTTCTAGTTGAAGACCCCATGTACACTCTACATGGTGTGAAAAAAATGTGTAACTTAATACATGTGATGATGTTAAAAATGAATAACTATATTATTAAAGGAAGACATGGTTAAACTATATTTCAAGGAAATGACACAAAGGGAAATATTTATCAAATTGTTAAATAATATAGGTGATTATTTTTTAAGGAATAAAAATACCTATGTTATTGAAGACATGTATATTTAATATATAAATAATTTGGGGACTTGGTAAAGAATTATGGATTTTGAGACATCCTAAATATGACATGTGATCACACTCTGACATTTGATTCATTTCAAATTGGATGGATTTTTCAAATAACCTACAAGCCGAAGAGGAATAAATAAACATGTTTTCTCAATTTATTTCATATAGATGTTTCTAGGCCTATGACAATCAATTAAATGGTTGGAAAAGGTATTATATCTAGTTTATTGATTATATGATGGCATGTTTAATTGTTATTAGCCACAAATCCAAGCTTTTCAAATGCATTACTTGGTATTAGTGGCTTTTGAAGAAGATGATTTTTTTAAAATTTAGATGTTCTTGAATGATAATGTAATGGAATTCACTAATAACTTGGTGGAATATAATTTTGAATTAATTTAATCTAGAATCCATTATTAGTGGTGAGATATCCTCAATAGAATGGAAATTTTCATGGGATTATTGGATTATCAAAAACATGGATCATATAATGCTCATCTAAAAGAATATACCAAATAATAATTAAGAAGAAGTAGTGATTAAATTAGTTTATATCCCCAATATAGCATTTAAATTTAAAAATAAAGAAAAAACCCCTTATGGGCTATGATAAGGGAAGAATATGACATTAAAATACATTTAGGTGTTTAGAAGGAAATGCATTATTATAAATAAGGATATGAACTCATCATTTTAGGCTCATGGGTATGGATTTATATGCCTGTGATACTAAAAAAATAATGGAATTCAAAATCTATAAAAAATGATTCTGAAAATTTTCTACATCTAAAATTTAACTTTTATAGTGAATAAATATGATTTGAAAACTAATTAGAAAAATTCATAGAATAGTAGAAGGTAAACCGAGGAGAATATTGATGAGTATGTGTGTGGGTTATAGGGAGATCATGGGGTTATATGAGTCTCATAATAATAATCAAATTTTAATGAAATAATCCCAATTTCCGAGAGTTGGTGTCTAATTTATTACATTATCATTACACAAAATAAATATCACCCTAATGGATGAATATTTTAGTATTTTTGGTAAACTAGATACCTAAATATTTCCCATATTATATTTCAAGACACATTTTATTAAATAATTGTTTTTGAGATCATCATTAGTCTCTCTAGAATATCCTTGAATATCATTCATAGTACCCATCTAGGATTCTTCAAAATGGAATAAAATAAGAGTGAGCTCAAATTATCGGTCGGGGTTAAGTACATTGAAATATATCATCAATAAATATGAAAAATCAACAAGGAAATGGAAAAAACTAAACACACATTCCATTTAAATAAATTTAATATCATAAAAAAGATAAGGCTTACCTAATATGGAAAGGTAATTATCTAAACACTCATTACATTTAATCAATAACATAACTATCATGTTTAGATAAGGGATAATAAATATGGTAATGTAAATATCAAAATACACATTACATTTAATACATAATTTTACTCTTGTGGTTAGATAAGGAATAATTAATATAAAAAGGTAATGTTTTGAAAACACATTCCATTTAATCAATAAAATGAAAATGATATTCATCTAGAGATAATATCATTGTTACATTGCTTGGATATTAGAAATTAAATTCTTACAGAAGTAAATTCTTAGTCTTTGGACATCATGATCTCATACATCCTGATCTCATGCGTCATGAAACCTCCACTTTCAATACTTTTGACAATATATTTTAAAAATAATGGCCAGGTATACACAAAAAACCTATTTTACTAATACTATCCAATTGATTCATATCATGAGACTACTGATGCATTTAGGGGATATCCATTACCAACACCCACCATTATCTATATGTCCATATCATATATCATATATTAAATAATTAATTTAATTCTTGAAAAAATTCGTTATCAAAAAAATATATATCGTGTAAGGAATAAAGAGTAAAAATAATTTCCCCTTTCAATTATATATCCTTTAAATTAAAATCTTATATGTATAAATGTTATATGTTTTAAGTAATAAGTATGTCCATGGTAAATACTATAGATTTTTAGGTTAATTTTATTATCCATTTATAATAAGAATGTGAATATTTCATTTGAAAGTTAATGGTTAAAAATTTAATAATGTTATTAATTTATAAACGAATGATATTCAAATTTATAATATCATATAGGATCCTCTTATAACATATTACCACCATTTTATTAGTAATATTTCATTTTTTTAGTTGTTTAGGGTGTTAATTGTTTTATTTTCAAATGTGGGTTTTGTTAACATTTTTTTTTCATGGGTATAGGATATAGATTCATAATCTAAAAAAGATATTAATGTTTTAAATTTCATATGGACTCATTATATACATTTTTTAGTTAATCTTTAATTTTTTTAATGGAAATTGATTTTCATCACTTTGTGGAGACGGTTGGTCATACGTACGGATGAGTGATGATATCATTCCATAAATTAGTGAATGTATAAGGAAGTGGGAGATATATTAATCTTATTTAATTAATATAATTTCATATATATCACATATATTTATCAAATTTAACCTTATTACTTTCCATTTATATCGTATGTGAAAAAACAAATCACATCGCTTTGTGCGGTAGTAGTTTGTCATAAACATGAGCGACATTATCATATTTTAAATGAAATATAAAGTAAAAAAGGTATATGTGGTTTTATAAGAGTATAAGTATAATAATATCATAAATATCATATAAATTTTTAAAATAAATCTTTATATCATCCCAATAATTGTGGTGGTGGAAGATTAATTAAATCAGTTCATGAGGTGGTAACCTGCCATGCACACGATTCGTGATTTCAATTCAAATATCATGGGAGAGGATATGTATTTTGTTTATGCACATAACTTAATAAAATATCATTTTATCGGATAAACATAGTATAAAATGTAATTATGGTTTAATAATATTTTGATTATTTTTAAGAAGAAATGAGGAAATATTGTTTAAGAATGTTACCTTTGCTCTATAAAACATCATTAGGTATACACCAAAATACATCAAAGGTTGAATTTATGAAAAATAAAAGGGATCTATGATTTTATAATGGAATTAATTATTTTATTTTATTTTGGTCTTGAACATGAAAAATATATTTGGATGTTTGATTTTGGGTTTAGGGGTGGCCTTTTATAATTGGTAAAGAGGACAAGCCAGGAATGTTTCAAAAGAATCAATTACACCCCTGTTTCATAATGGTAAAAAAAATAAAAACTTTATTCCTAAACCTTAGAGCTTATAAATACTAAATATGTCCCCAAAATAGGTTTTTGACAAGGTTTATTTCACTTTCAACCCTTGTTTTATTGGGACAACACCATAGTAAATATGTTTTACCTTAACCATGGTAATTAATTTTTGCTTTTTTCACTAATAATTATGTTTAAAATTATGCTAAAAAAATTAGATAATATAATTTATTTTGATTCCAAATATGGAATCAATTTTTCAAAATTCAATTCACATTTCTTCCAGAATCCAATTTAATATTATACCTATAGAAGCGATGAAAAAATGGGTTTCCAAAGAGTAAATTCTCATAAGTATTGAAGGATTTTATATAAAAATTTAACATGAAATTGATTTTGATTAAAAAATATATAAACATTAATATAATTGAACTATATTTACATTAAAACTAGTTTAAAACATAATTTACCGGTGTAAATTATTTAAATGAAAATGTTGTTTTCAATAAAAAGTACTATATTTAACTATTCATAGAAAAATGAAACATCAACAAAATATCCCAAATAATTACCCTAATATAATTTTTATATGTTGAATTGAATACTTTTTTTCACTTAGTTGAATAAATTTTCTATAATTTGTAAAAATTAGTTTTAAATAATGTGTGCATAATGCAACTAAAAATATTTTAGAAAAATATAGTTTTTCAAAAAACATTCCATTTAATTTCAAAAGATATTATTTAATTTATAATAAATAAGTAATAAATGAATTTTATTAGTACTATTCATATCATCAATTTAATGGAAAATTTATAACATTATACTATATTATGGTGCATTTACCCTCGGGGTTGTGCATTCCCCGAACTATTAGAGAGATAAAATTTATTTCAATAGAAATACATCATAATGTCTTGGGGTGTTAAATTATCATCCATTCATTTTATCATGTCATATATACTATCACAACCCATTTTCTTCTTTTTAAATCTCAAGGTATTACATTCTCCACATATTCAATAAATCATGTCCCCGTAATTTATACAGGATCCCAATAATCAATGGTTTCATATTTGGAAATACCATTTTTTAAAAATCACAATTTGTAAAACTCTTAATGAAACATCATCATAATAAGAGAGAAAGGTAAATATTAAGGTAACATAGAAATAAAAGTATCTTTGTTTATAAATAAGTGAACATTGGTGGAAAGTAAAGATATGGACATGAAAGAAAATTTTAAATAATTATAAAGAGTGATAGGGTTCAATGATCATAAAAAATTGAATGATAGATATAATATTAAGGACCTAAAAATAATAAATTTGTGATGGTTTAAGAGACCATTTTATTCCTTATATATGGTGTCAATAAGATAGAAAAAATTCCATGCCCATTTCCTAGAGTTTTTAAATTTATTTAATTTCTTTAATATGAATATAAGGAAAAATACTTACTTAATATCCTTCCATTTCATAGGTATAATTTCATCATTTGATTGTGCATCGTTAAATTTCTTCTTCATATCATACTCTGTGAAATGAATATCCAATAAGTAATTTTCTATTCCTGAATCACAAAAAATAAAATTTAACAGATTGTATAATCAATAAAGTAGTGTTTGGTCCTTCCACCAATTTTTAAATATTTTCCAAAACTGATATAGTTACCGCTTGTTATCCAATATAATAAATTAATATTTAAACATAAATTGTAACATCACTCATTCAACATTAATATTTATCCATCAAATATTTTAAGTAAGAATAATTAAATATTAACTAGAACATCATGTATCTAGTGGTAGGCACACCACCCTTATTGTCCTTCAGTTATTGGTTCAATCCCTGTTGACTTTGACGAATGAAATGGTTTGTATCCCAATATGTTGCTTTTTCTTTTTATAAAACCATATCTATATAAATCCCATAAAATTCCCAAAGTGTGATAACCAGTAATTACCTCAAAATAAAATATAAGATAAAACCTAAAGTTTACTAACACCATCAAAATTATTCCCAAAAAATATAGGAAATTCTTTATTAAATAAAATTTTCACTCAAAAATATACTAAATAAATTGATTGTACTGACAAAAATGCCTCACAAAATATCCTTAATTTTAGTAGACTCTCAGAAAATTAAACCTTAAAATGTATGTTTAAGACTGTGAATATATGATTGAAATTAAACTCCTTAAACCATGATAATATTCATAACTCTTAAGATAATAAAGACATGCATTATTATAAATTTTAACACAATCCTTATAAGGACCCAGCCTTAAAACATTACAAAATCTAGAATTAAATGAATAATTCACATTGAGGATCTTATCAGGTTTAGTGTTTTAGAGAATTAGGACATAACTATTACATCTCAAAAGAATTACAAAGTACACACTTCTACACAATATACATTTTTTCATAAAATAAAACATCTTAAAAAAAGAGTCATGTCTAGTTCCATGTTTTAGACAGAATGACTTTTCCTTGATCCCATTCTAGTCCTTATTCATCTTTAAGTCCTGTGAAAACATTTCAAAACTTGGGATGAGCATAAAAAGCTCAGTAAGGGTTATAAAAAAAGGATGAAAACATTTTTTTATAAATACATAAAAAACATGAACTCTCTTACTTACATCATGAAATCATAAGATTTATGAAATATAAATAGAAATCAGATATAATAAAGTTAACTTGTGGCATCCATAACATACTTACATTTTAGCTATCACAGCTACATAGGGAGTTAATTTAAAATACACATCACAGTATATTCCCTAAATATATTATAAGAAGCATTCATGTTTACCTCTGTCATGTTACCCAGTTCATTGGAGATATATCTCGGGCTCACCCACCCTAGGTTTATCACGGAACCACCCGTATACATAAATAATGCCCAAGAACCGTAACATGAACATAACACATAACATAAACATAAAGAAAAGATCACATTTCCTCATTGAAATAACAAAATATGATTTCAAGATATTGAATTAATAAATCCATTATCAAAATCATTTTGAATACCAAAATACATAAAAAGAGTATTTGGTATTTATTTTTCATTTTAAAAACATTACGTCTTGTTAAGGAAGCCAAAGATCAAATAATACTTACGGTGGCAGAAAGGTCGTTGTCACCAGTTACGTAAGAAAACATTCGTATTTTTCATTTAGTAAAATTCTTCATATAAAAATATTACCTTTTAATGATATAAAAAGTAAAAGGTTCTTATACTGCGTATAAAAGAAAATCGTGTATTAAAAGAAAATATGCCTCAATGAAAGAAGATTGAGACGAAGTCCCTTACCTCGTGTCCGACTTGACTCAATCTTTCTTTAATCTTCTTAATAATAAACTAAAGTTAATATATACTTTCTTAAGAAACTTTTTAAATTTTATTATTCCTTTTATATCACTTATTTCCATGTTATAAATATTATGTAATCATTTAAGTTAATAATGTCCATTTTGTCGATATTTGGTACTTGAGTCAAAAATGAACACCTTATATTTACAAGTTTTCCATGTGGTCAATATTCCGTTATATCCAGAATGATATTCATGAATTATATATCATATATATCATATGTATCTATTATATACATGTATTTATAATAGTACATAATATTTGGAGGTAAGAAATGAAAGGCACCGTTCATGGAAACGGTAAGCCATATGTACGCATGAACACTACTTTCATTTCTATTTATTATTTTAATGGAATTAAAACATAATGATACATAGGTATATTTTAATTCCAGTATAATTTCATATATAATATCATATATAATATCATTAACTCTATCCTTTATACATCCCACATAAGGCATTAACGAGTCACATCACTTTGACGGGGCGGTCGTCTGCACTTCCTCAAATGATATTATCGTATTTACCCACTATAGAAACCATAAAGGCATGATATAAATGGAAAATACAGTAGAATAAAGAAAAAATAAACATAATATATTTCATATATAAATATAGTGTCATCATAATGGCCGCCATGAGAGGCGGTAAGAGGTAATTGAACAATCATCGTTTCGTGAGGCATTAGTTTTCCATCCACAAAATCATTATGTTCTTCACCCATTAGATGGAGGTGTGTGCAAGTGTAGTTATAATCCTTCTCATAAAAACATCCTCGTATATTTATTATACTATTTTTTTTACAAAAGGAAGTAATAAAAAGTGTTTAGGGGTTGGAGAAGTAAAATAAAAGAAAACAATTTAAGAGAAACTGTTACCTTTAATTTGGGTAACTCCCTTTCGTTTGAACCAAATGACTTATGGAAGTGCCTTATACCAAATTTAAGGATTCTAGGAGGATTAAACGTATGTATGGAGCTTAATTTGGCAGATTTTGGATGAGCCAAAAGGAATGAGAGGTGTGAGGAATTCGATAGAAGTGATGTCCTTTTATAAGGGAGGAGGAGCTCTTTAGGAAAGTATGAAAATATTATTTTATTAAATAATGATATTCGGTTTATGAAGGTAAAAAATCATTAAAGTCTAATATAAGATGACTCATGGTTGAAATAAACTCATCTAATAGTAATTGAATAGGTTTTATATAATATTTTAATCATTATAATCTTATTTATTTAAATCATTTATTAATAAGGTAAACAGTGCGTCATTATTATGTCCTAAATAATATAATTTATTTTTGTCTAAAAATTATATGAAAATACCATGATGTAAGAAATATTTTTAGCTCTCCAATGGATATTTATAGTAGAAAAAATAACATAAATTACACTAAGTAAAAATTAATTTACAAAAAGATATTTGTTTTTGTCATTTTTGTCTTTACTTTAAATTAGTTAATCTAAATTGTCATTATCACTCCCAAGTGGCTCAATGGGGTCCCAAAATCGACAAAAAGATGTCAATGGTCGTAAATGACTCAATAAATAATGTTTTTACAATTGTTAAGATAATTTTTAATTATTATAATATTCTTTTTACCTTGAATTACCTTATTTACATTTAATCGTGGTAAATAAAAGTGAAAAGTTACTATTCACAAAAAATTATTTTCATCTTATTGAACCATATTTTACTAACTAATAACAACCATTTATTTTTGGATTTTTGAAATTCAATTCAGAGAAGTTGTAAAATTTCATTTAAATGAAAAATTTAGTTTTTTTAACTTCTGCTAAGTGGTTTCATTATTCATCAAAACTTGAAGCTTTTTCAAAAAAATACCAAAAATTATGCCAAAGATATATTTGATATTCCAAATTAAAAAATGATGTCTATTTTTCCAAATTCAAAACATATATGTGGCATTAATTAATTTAAAATTAATTCCCACAATTAAAACAAATACCGTGTTTTTAAGAAACAATAACTATCAAAAGATTGAATCTTCTTTATGTCCACTTTCAAAGTGATATTAATTCCAATGACCAAACTTGGATTCAATGGTAAAAATATATTCTAATTACACTTTAAAACAAAAAATATATAATCTAACCATATAAATAAATTAGATTAAAATGTAGTTTTGAATTAAAATACAATATTTTCAATATTCATTAAAAAATGAACTTTCTCGGAAAAATTCCAAAAAATTACACAAAGTAAATTTTGATGTCCCCATTAAAAAGAAGAATTTTATTTGGTTATATATAATGTATTAAAGTTACCAAAACTAGATTTAAATATGGTTCTCCATTAAAAGGTGGTAAACCGGCCTTTTAATGTAAATTATGCTTAAAATTAGATTCATTCATATTTTAAGCCTCTAACTTTTTATTGGATAAATGTAAATACATTTATCAAAAATGTATAATCATATTGTATTTAGTTTTGTTCATTCCCTCCAATAAAATGGCTAGGAGTTAACTAACATTTAAAATAATATTATTATATTATTAGAGTGAAACATAAGATTTCAAAGAAACTCGTTGTTGCATATCAGGTACGCTATTGAACATAGAAACCCCTTTAATATAAAATTAATATTTAAATCACAAATATTAATAAATTTGAAATATGTATTATTCTTTATTTACATGGGATGTTACATCCTTCCACCCTTTTGGAAATTGTGTCCTCACAGTTTTATTCACTTATCAAGTAAATGAGGGTATTTATCCCTCATAGCATTTTCAGATTCCCACGTTGCCTCTTCAACCATATGGTTTTTTCACAAAACCATTACCTGGTGAATTACCATATTCCACAACACTTTCTCTTTTTGGTCAAGAATATGGACTGTTTGTTCTTCATAAGAGAGATTATCTTCCAAATGAACTACCCTTGGGCTCAAAACATGAGATGGATCTGCTATATACTTTCTCAACATCAAAACATGAAAAAAAAAATTGTACCTAGAATAAACATGGAGGTAAATCCACTCTATATGCAACTGATCCAAATTTCTATAGAATTTCATAATGTCCAATGAACCTCGGGCTCAATATTCCCTTCTTACCAAAATGCATTACACTTTTCCATTGAAAAACTCAGAGAAAGACATGATCACCTACCTCAAAATAAAGATCCTTCCTCCGATTATCTGCATAACTTTTCTGTCTACTCTGAGTTGTTCTCATGTGATTCTGAAACAACTGATCATTCTATGCCATCTCTTCTACCAATTTTGGTCCCATCACCTTCCTTCTACATACTTCATCCCAAAATGCTGTATTTCGAAAACTCTTACCATATAATTCCTCAAATAGAGCCATCTGTATACAGGAATGAAAACTGTTATTATATGAAAATTCCTCCAAAGAAAGATGTTGGTCCCAACTTCCCTGATAATCCAGGGAACAAGCACGTAGCATATCCTCCAAGGTCTTAATTGTTCATTTTGATTTCCCATATAATTGAGGATGAAAAGTTGTACTAACGTTTAATTCAGTACCGAACGACTTCTGAAGGTCTTTCCAGAAGTTAGAAGTAAACCTGGGATCGCGATCAGATACAATAGAGAGGGGAACTCCATGCAACCTAACTATCTCTTTAATATACAACTGAGAAAGTTTATCTAGAGACAAAGTATCTCAAATAGGAAGGAAATGAGCAGATTTAGTCAATTGGTCAACTATAACCCAGATTACATTATTACCTTGAGATGTCTTTGGTAATCCCACAACAAAGCCCAAAGATATATTATCACATTTCCACTCTGGCACCGGTAGAGGCTGAAGCATCCCTTTTGGTAACTATCACTCTGTTTTAAACTGCTGACAAGTCAAACACTTCATAGTAAAATCAGCAATATCTCTTCTCATTCCATCCCGCCAATAATACTCCCGAAGATTTTTGTACATCTTAGTACTACCAGGATGAACTAAAAGTGGATAACTATGAGCTTCACATAACAACTCATTCTTCAACTATGAATCACAAGGTACACATAATCTATTTCCAAATATCAAAACAAAATCATTATCAATGTTAAATTCTGGTAAACTACCCTTCTAAACCAAATCTACCATTTTCTGCAACTCACTGTCTTCTTTCTGTGCTTGCTTTATTCTATCTGATAGAGATGATTTCACTGACTCCTGAAACAAACCAAGAGAATTTCAAACACCAACAACTTCTATTCCAAATTTTATCAAATCAAAAACCAAAGGATCTCCTTCCAAATGTAGCATGGCTAATGAGACATTACTTTTTTGACTCAAAGCATCGTCCACTTTATTTTCTTTTCCTGGATGGTAATAGATCGTGCAATCATAATCCCTGATTAATTCTAGCCATCTCCTCTATCTCATGTTTAATTCTTTTTGGGTGAATATATACTTTAGACTTTTGTGATCAGTATATATTTCACATTTTACTCCATACAAATGATGCCTCAAAACTTTTAAAGAAAAAACAACAGATGATAATTCCAGATCATGTGTAGGGTAATTTAACTCATGAGGTTTCAATTGATGTGAAGAATAAGGAATTACTTGATCATTCTGTATTAAGACACTACCCAGTCCTTTCAATGAATCATCATTGTAGATAAAAAACTCACTATTTCTGGATGGCAGTGCCAAAACTGGAGCATTCACCAATCTCCTTTTCAATTCTTGAAAACAATCATTACATTCTTTTGTCCAGATGAACATAACACCTTTTTGAGTTAACCTAGTCATCGGACTAGATAACCATGCAAAATTTTCAACAAACCTCATGTAATAACTTTCCAAACAAAGAAAACTATGAATCATGGTTATATTTGTGGGTCTTAGCCATTTTTCAACAAGTTTTGTTTTATCAGGATCAATAGTTCTGCCATTTTTTGAAACAATGTGACCAAGGAATGAAATTTTTTGTATCCAAAACTCACACTTGATGAATTTCTCAAACAGTTTCTTTTCTTTTATGGTTTGCAAGATAACCCTTAAATGGATTTCGTGCTCTTCTATACTTTTTGAATAAACCAAAATATCATCAAGGAAAACACCCACCAACTTATCAAAGAACTCATAGAAAATTCTATTCATAAGATCCATGAATACAATAGGTGAATTGGTTAACCCAAAAGGCATAACTACAAATTCATAAAGGCCATATCTAGTACAAAACATGGTCTTCAGAACATCTGCTTCCTTTACTTTTAACTGATGGTACCCTGACCTGAAATCAATCTTCAAAAAATACTGAGCTCCCTAGAGCTGATCAAATAAATCATTGATATGGGGAAAGGGATACTTATTCTTAACAGTGATGTTATTCAATGCTCTATAATCAATGCAAAGTCTCATTGAACCATCTTTCATTTTAACAAACAAGATAGGAGTACCCCATGGTGATGTGATAGGTCGAATGAAACCTTTATCTAATAACACCTACAATTACTTCTTTAACTCTAAAAGTTCAATTTGAGCCATTTGATAAGGGGGTTTTGAAATTGGATTAGCATCAGGATCTAAGTCAACAATAAATTCTACTTCTCAATCAAGTATAATTCCAGGAAACTCATCAGGAAAAACATCCAGGTACTCATTTACCTTTGGCACATAATTAATCTAAACAGTTCCTTTATTTTCAACAATATTTGCAAGGTAACATTCGTTTCCATATTTTACTAGTTTCTCAACTTCCTGATATATTATCAAAATCAAGGGTTCATTTTTTTATACAAACTGAAAATAATTCTGAAAAGAAACCTATTTATCTCTGCAGTCAATCAGAGCATGATAAAAAGAAATCCAATCCATGCCCAATATAACATCAAACTCTACTAGAGGCAAAACAATAAAGTTTTCTGGTATATTCTTTTCGCACACAAGGACAAGAATGTTCTTATGTTTTCTTTTTGTATCAAAATTTACTTAAGGTATTTTACCATAAGTTATATATTCATATCTTGATATTTAATTCCCAGTTTACTAGAAAAATTTTTAAAAATGAAAGAGTTTTTAGACCCTAAATCAGACAACACATTGTCATAATCTGAACAATCAAACAGTGTACCTGATACAACTTCATTTGATGGCCCAACATCTGCTGAATTAGTTGCAAAGGATCTCACCACCCCTTTTTTCATGTAGTCTGGTTGATTTCCTTTGGTTGAGTTCTTTAATGGACACTCATTTTCATAATGACCCATTTCATTGTACTTAAAGTATTTTATTGACTATAAATCAGATTTTGTCTTACCATTAACCTGATATTTTTCAGTTCAATTACAAGACTTATGTCCCATTTTACCACAACAGTAGCACTTACCAGAATTCAAAAGACATTACCCAGCATGCTTTTTACCACAATTTTCACAAACTGTAAACTTAAGTTTCTTACCATCACACTTTTTTGAAGAGTTCTTCCCTTTCTCCTACCACCTCGACCTCTTATTCTTTTCTTTGTCAAAGAATACCCGATCATTGGAAAACTCCATTTCCACCTTATCCACACAACGAATAACTTTTTGAACTCATGATAAGCTAAAGCCCTTCGATACTTTGGCTTTAATCTTGATTAAAAATCGTTTATTTTTCTATCAAGATCTTGTATGATATTTGGAGCATTATTTTCCAGTCGATCAAATTTTTCTTCATATGCAGCGACTGAGTCATCCTCCTACCTTAATTCTAGGAATTGTTTTTCCATCCTAAGATGAACAAACTTCGGAAAATATTTCTCATGAAACATACCTTTGAATTCATCCCAATCAAGAGCATCAATCTCCTCACTATACCTGATATTTTTCACCATCGACCACCACTGATTAGCTTCACCTTCAAAACGGTAAAAAGAAAGACTAAACTTTTGATGTTTTGAACAACCCATGACATTGAAAATATTTTCCAGTGCTTTAATCCACCCTTCTTCTAGCACCAGATCAGATGATACTCTGAATGATGTGGGATTTGGCCTCTTGAAATGATCCCCTAATAATATATTCCTCTGTGGTTGATCTGGCTGATCTCATGCATGAATACCAACACCTTTTATAGCCTAATTAAACTATTCTATCACTGCATTAAACTGTTCACTTCCGATTCCAACCATCTCAGGTTGATGATTTGTAAGGTTGTCTTCCTCCTGATGTCATCCCAACATAGCTTCCATGTTTCATCTGCGGAAAACCATTCTGAACATAGAAATTTCCTAGGTGAAGCAACATGGTAATCTATAAATGCTACATGATTTCAATATTAACATAAATTACTTTATGGGTATTAATTTAACAATACCCTAACTCCTAAAGTTATCTAAACCATCCTCTGATACCAACTATAAGGACCCAGTCTTAAAACATAACAAAATCTTGAATTAAATGAATAATTTACATAGAGGATCATTTCAAGTTTAGAGTTTTAGAGAATTAGGACATAACTATTAAATATCAAAAGAATTACAAAGTACACACTTCTGCACAATTTCCATTTTTTATAAAATAAAAACTCTTAAAAAAGAGTCATGTCTAGTTCCATGTTTTAGACATGATGACTTTTCCTTGATCCCATCCTTGTTCTTATTCATATTTAAGTCCGGTGAAAACATTTCAAAACATGGGATGAACATAAAAATATTAGTAAGGGTTATAAAACAAAGGATGAAAAAATTTGTTTATAAATATATACAGAACATAAATTATCTTACTTACCTCATAAAATCATAAGATTTATGAAGGACACATAGAAATAATATATCATAAATGAAACTTGTGGCATCCATAACATACTTACATTGTAGCTATCACAGATACATAGAGAGTTACATTGGAATACCCATCAAAGTATATTCCCTAAATCTCTTAGGAGAAACATTCACTTTTACCTCTGTCACGTTACCCAATGAATTGGAGAGCTATCTCGGGCTCACATGCCCTAGGTTTATCATAGAACCCCCCGTATACATATATAATTCCCAATAACCATAACATGATCATAACACATAACATAAGCATAAAAAAATATAACATTTCCACATTGTAATAACAAAACATCATTTCAAGATATTGAAATAATAAATCGATTCTAAAAATAATTTTTAAAATGAAAATACATAAAAAGAGTATATGGTATTTATTTTTCCTTTTAAAAACATTATTGCTTATGAAGGAATCCAAAGATCGAATAATACTCACGGTGGCGGAAAGGTCGTTGTCACCGCTTACGTAAAAAAACATTCCTTTTTTTCATTTAGTAAAACCCTTTCTATAAAAAGATTCCCTTTGAATGAAATGAAAATTCAAAGGTTTTTATACAGAGTATAAAATAAAATTGTGTATTAAAACAAAATATGCTTCAATGAAAGGAGATTGAGACGAAATCCCTTACCTTGTGTCAGACTTGACTCGATCATCCTTTAGTCTACTGAATAATAAACTAAATTTAATTTATTCTTGATTAAGAACCTTTTTCAAGTTTACTATTAATTTTATATCATCTATTACCATGTTATAAATATTATGTAATCATTTAAGTTGATAACGTCCATTTTGTCGATATTTGGTACTTGAGTCAAAAATGAACACCTTGTATTTACAAGTTGTCCATATGGTCAATAGTAAATTATATCCAGAATGATATTCATGATTTAGATATCATAAATGTCATATATATCCAGTATATACATGTATTTACAATATTACATAACATTTGGAGGTAAGAAATGAAATGCCCCGTTCATGGAGACGGTAAGTCATACGTACGCATGAACACTGCATTCATTTCTATTTATTATTTTAATGGAATTAAAACATAATGACACATAGGTGTATTATAATTATAGTATAATTTCATATATAATATCATTACCTCTATCATTTATACATCTCACATAAGGTATTAAGGAGTCACATCACTTTGGGTGGGCGGTAGTCCACACTTCCTCAAATGAGATTATTGTATTTACCCACTATGGAAAACATAATGGCGTGCAATAAATGGAAAAGAAATAATCATAAACTAAACATAAACATAATATATATCATATATTAATGAATTACCATCATAATTGAAACCATGAGAGGCGGTAAGAGGTAATTGAACAATCATTGTTTCGTGAGGCATTAGTTTTCCATCCACAGAAAAATTATGTTCTTCATGCATTAGTTGGAGGTGTGTGTAAGTATAGTTTGAAACCTTATAAAAAAACATCCTAGTATATTGAGGATACTGTTGTTGTTACAAAAGAATGAATAAAAATAGTTTAGGGGTTGAAGAAGTAAAATAAAATAAAACAATTTAAGAGAAACTGTTACCTTTAATTTGGGTAACTCCCTTTGGTTTGAACCAAATGACTTCTTGAAGTGCCTTCTGCCTAAGGTAAGTATTCTAGGAGTAGGAGAGGGATGTAGGGAGATTAATTAGGCAGAGTCTAGATGATCCAAAAGGCTTGAGAGGTGTCAGGAATTGGTTAGATGTGAGGGCTTTTTATAAGGGGTAGGAGGGGCTCTTTAGGAAACTGTGAAAATATTAATTTATTATATAACGATATTCAGTTTCTAAAGATCCCAAAATCATTTCAGTCAAATATAAGATGACTCATAGTAGAAATAAAATAATAAAATAGGAATTTGACAAGTTTTAGATAATATTTCAATCAATATAATCTTATTTATTTAAATGATTTATTAATGAGGTAAACACTACATCATTATTTTTTCAGAAATAATTTAATTTATTTGTTGTCTAAAAATTATAAAAAAATACCATTACATAAGAAATATTATTATATTTATATTTAATATTTATAGTTGAAAAAATAACTTATATAACACCATGTATAAATTAATTTACAAAGAGATATTTGTTAATGTCTTTTTTTGTCTTTACTTTAAATTAATTAATCTAAATTGTCATTATCACTCCCAAGTGGCTCAATGGGGCCCCAAAATGGACCCAAAGATGACCATGGTCGTAAATGACTCAACCAATAAGGTTTTGAAAAGTGTTAAGGTAATTTGTAATTATTATAATATTTTTTTACCTTGAATTACCTTATTTACCTTTAATCTCGGTAAATAAAAGTGAAAAGTTACTATTCACTAAAAATTATTTTCATCTTATTAATACACATTTTACTAACTAATAATAACCATATATGTTGGATTTTTGAAATTCAGTTCACAGAAGTGGTAAAATTTCATTTAAATGAAAAATTCACTTTTTTTAACTACTACTACGTGGTTTCACTATAAATCAAAAATTGATGTTTTTTAGAAAAATACCAAAAATTCAGCCTAAGATATATTTGATATTTCAAATTCATAAATAATGTCTATTTTTCTAGATTCAAAATATATATGTGGCATTAATTAATTTAAAATTAATTCCCGCTGTTAAAACAAATAGCATGTTTTTAGGAAACAATAATTATCAAAAGAATGACATTTTTTATGTTCATTTTCAAAGTGAAATTAATTCCAATGGCTAACATTGGATTAAAAGGTAAAAATATATTCTAATTAAACTTTAAAAACATTTAATAATATATTCTATCCATATAAATAAATTATATTAAAACGCAGTTTTGAATTAAAATACAATATTATCAATATTCATTAAAAAATGAACTTTCTCAGAAAGATTCCAAAAATTTACACAAAGTAAATTTTGATGTCCCCATTCTAAATAAGGATTTTATTAGGTCATATGTAATGTATTAAAGTTACCAAAACTATATTTAAATAGGGTTCTCCATTAAAAGGTGGTAAATCGACCTTTTAATGTAAATTATCCTTAAAATTAGATTTATTCATATTTTAAGCCTCTAAATTATTATTGGATAAATTTAAATACATTTATCAAACATGTATAATCATATTTTAGTTAGTTTTATTTCATTCCTACCAATACAATGGCTAGGAGTTAACTACCATTTAAAATAATAATATTATATTATTAGAGTGCAACATAAGATTTCAAAGAAACCCATTATTGTGTATCGGGTACGCTATCGAACATTGCAAACCCATTTAAAGTAAAATTAATATTTAAATCACAAATATTACTAAATTTGAAATATGTCTTATTCTTCATTTTCTTGGGATGTTACAATCCTTATATGTTTCAAGACTCTTATGACCAAAATTCCATTGTTAGAAATATATATACAATATAATTCTTGAATCTGGATACATAAATTTGTTACGAAATTTATTTCAACATAATTCAGTACTTGGTCTAGGATTTAACCATAAGAATAGGTAATGGACTTGGATAATTTATAGGTTCTCCTCATTTAAGACAGTAAACTATAAATTTATCCTTATGATGAATGTTATTTCCTTGCATAAAACTCTTTATTTCTCCCAAAAATTTATTTCTATTTATCCTTATTCTCCAAACATAAAACATTTTCTAATTCTATTGAGGAATATTCTTGGTATAATCTTTCTACAGTTATCACATGAAGGAGATAGATCCTTTATTCCTGCTTGGTCTCCACCACTTGGGTTCTTAGCGAACTCCATCCATATTTTATTCGGTGAGTATAAGAGTTTTTTATGATATAAATTGTTAATAAAATTTTAGAATAAATTATTACGAATAATCAAAATGTGTTTAACTCTATTCATCATTCCATTTGGTGACTAAAATTTACCAAACTTTCCATCACATTCAATGTCGACATGATTTAATCGGGTTTCATCCATTAACTAAAATGAAATATAATAGTGTGTGAAACCATAAGCGTATTGATAAAACCATATTATAATTTATAAGATGTCTAAATCATGAATCATTATTTTAAATCTAAGAAAACTTATGTTTAAACTTGGCTATTAATTGTCATCATATATTCAAAACCATCATAATGATTTGTAATGAAAATTTGAATTATCTAAATCATTTCCTCAGGGAGAATAAAACCAGCTGTATAGTAAGGCCCATTATTGTGTACATGGTCAATCACAATTCATTCCCAAATATCCTTTTGGATTTATTACCCCTATTTATATTTATTACAGAACCACATCCACTTATAGTATCCATAAAAGAATGTATTTTTAGGAAAAATCAAATAATCTCTACCTTAAAAAAACATTATGATGTTTTATGTGCTTATCCTCAACATCTATTGTAGGGTTTAAACAATAATATATATTTTCCTAAATCTAGTTCCAAATATTTATATTAAAACATGATGTAATACCAATTGTACCGAACTAGACCCTAGTAGCATGAATCTTGTCTCTACTATATTACATTGTCATATGAAACATGGTTTCACATCATAAAGGAAAAAATATTTTAGTAGTATTTGTAAAAAAGATATATAAATTATTCACATAATACATTTGAATAATAAAATTACAGCATAACTTTTTTCATGAACCTCATTATTAAATCTATAAAATTAATGCATATCATTCGTAGTACACTTCTTGGATTCGAGTGAATGGAAAAAATAAGGTTAAGCTCAATTTATCATTAAGGGTTATGGAAAAAAATATATATTTAATCAATGAGAATAATCAAAATGGAAAGATAGATAAGCAGACCCAAATTCCTTTTAAATAATTTAAATATCATGATTAGATAAGGGATAATCAATTTGAAAAGGTAAATGTCTTAACACATGTAATTTCATTAATATATGTCTGCCATTATTGGATCAGGGATAATAAATATGTCAAGGTAATTATCTGAACACAAATTTTATTCAATCAGTGAATTTTATATCATGATTAGATTAGGAATAAAGAATATGTAAAGGTAAAAAATGGAAAACACATTCCATTGAAACAATCAACTGATAATTAAATGAATTCATGGATAATAATAACTTAATTATTACTAATATAAATACTTAATTATTGGAAATCCTAATATCATGAATCATGATACCTCTACTATTATGACCTTTCATGGAATTTTTAAAATAGATGGGTATATATACATTAGAAAACCAATTTAACTAAGGTTGTAAAATTGATTCATATCGTTGTGTTATTGATGCATTAAAGGGATATTAATAATTAGGATGCTCTCATATCTACATTTCCAACTAATTCCCCATATATCAAATAAAAAATTTAATACCATAATAGTATGACTTGTCAATAAATTTTTGTAAGGATTAAGGAATATGAATTAGAAATAACTTCCCATGTAAATAATATAACTTTCATAGTGAAATCACATTTTTATAAATTATATACGGTTTATGTAACAATTATATCCATGATAAATAATATGAATATTTATAGGAATTGTATTGTTTAATGATAACAGGAATGTGAATATGTTAATAGAAAGTAATGATAAAAAAATTAATCTAGAAATAGAATGTAAATAGATTCCCTGGTCGAATTGATCATAAAAAATAAAAATAAATTATAATTATTTTATCAACACAACATATTCCTAATGAATTATAAATAAAATAAAGGGTTTATGTCATTGATGAATAAATATACAATAAAAACTTTATTTAAAATAGTCTTAAAGAAAGTTTCATTTTCACATTGAAAATATTTTAAAAACTAAAAGATAAAAAAATATTTGCAAAAAACAATTAAACAAATATTTGGAACTTATAAATATTATTTTAAACATTGACTGATCCCTATGACTATAAATATCATTAATTTCATACATGTTAAAAAATGATTCCTTTTGCATTTTCATAAAAACCAAAATCGGTCTTGCTTGGAAAAAGATATGAAAATCACATTCAATAAAATATGAAAAAATTAAAACATGTGTAAAAAAAAATTTATTAAATATTTTCGATAATGTTAAAAATATTTTTTTAAATAGTTTTAGAAAACGTGCATTTTAGGAAAAAGGGATATTCAACTATGGAGAGAAATAACATTGAATTTTCATTTAAAATGCTCAATAATTTTAAGTAAAAATATTTTAAAATGATATTATTAATTTAATATTAAATGAATAACTATAAGTTATTAAATTAAATAGTTTTAGTGTAAACTTTTTAAACAATTTCATTCAATTGAAATTTATGTATATAGAATCCCGATTAAAATCAGATTATGAGATAAACCCATACAAATATCCTAATATTGAAGTGATATTTAATTAATTAATTTTTTATGTGTATAATACATAAATCAAGGTAAAACACTTAAAATACTACATAATATAGTCAAAACTATTTACATACATAATCACAGTATCTCAGAAACAATAAATATGCAATATAACCCAAAGAAACAAAATTGAGTTCTGAAATTATTTATAACTTGGAAATTTTAAATTGAAATCCCATTTGATTAAATTATTAATATTAAAACAAATAATACTATGAATTTTTAGTTATTCAGGATATTATATTAGAAATGTGCTGCATATACACTATATAAAATAAATTATGTGTATAACATTACAATATGCCTCAGTGATGAAAAATTGGAAGAAGATCCCTTAACTCATGATTCCTTTTAGTTAAAATGATTTATTAACATATTTAATTATGTTAATAATATAATTAATTTATTTAAGAGCCATATTCATATTTATTATATCATATGGGATCCTTTTATAACATTTAATGACCCATTAATTAATAATATTTTATTATTTTCATCATTTTGTGTATTACTTTTCAAACATTCTCATGCGTATTTTGTCATAAAGGTTCTTATTTGTTGGTATAGGGTACAGATAGTTACTCTATATAATTAAATTAATGTTATAAATATCATATTTACACACTTTTATATTTTTAGAATCATTCCTTATGGTTGGACAAGGAAAATAAATTGTATATTTTCGTGGATACAGTAAGTTGTATGTATGCACGAGCAAAAATATCATTACATTAAAAAGGGAAAAGATAATAAATGGGATGATATATTTACATTAAAGAGTAAATATAATTTCATATATATTATTTATATTCATTAATTTTATCCTTATTACTTTCTATGTAAACCATAAGTGGAAAATGAATCACATCGCTTCGCGAGGCAGTAGTCCATTGTACACACGAGAAACATTATCATATTTTAAATAGCATAGAAGTAAGAAGATATATGTTATATTATAACTCAAAAAGTATAATAATATAATATATTTCATATAAATGTGTAAAATTCATCCTTACATATATCCTTGAAATGTGGATTTAGAAAACGAATTACAATGTTTTTGATGTAGTAGTCTGCCTTACACACGATCGACGATTTCATTTCAAATTTAATATAAGAAGAGATAGATATAATTCAATACCTTAACATAAAAATATTTGTATATTTAATAACTATTTTTTATTATATAATCATTTTTTACAATATTTTAATTATGTGTAATGATAAACAAAATATAAACACTAATTTAAAAATGTTACCTCTTCTTTGGAAAACTTCTTCAGCTTCAGACCAAAATCCATCCTATGTTGGATTTATTAGAAAACCAGGGGATGTATAAATTTTTTAGGGGGTATTTAAGTTATTTTATTAGTTTAAATATTAAAAATTATATTTCTAAGTGTTAAGAGAAGAGGGGAGTGGGTGGCCTTGTAAAAGTGGCAGTTATGATAGACATGGAATTTTTTAAAAGAATCAATTAAGACAATATTTTTAGCATGAAACGAGACTAAAATTTAAAAATTACCAAAACAAATAAGTGAAAAGGTATAAATATGTCCATAAAATGTGTTTTATACATGTTTATGTCATTTTTTACCCTTATATTCTTTTTGTAACCCTCAGTAAACCCATTTTTACCTTAATTGTGTTACTTTCTTTTTCTAGTTTCCACAAGTTTTTATAGTAAAAAATTAGTTGACCATATTAGGTAATATAGATTATTGTTTATCTAAATATAAAAAAACTTAAAAAATTTCAATTAAAATAAGTGGAAGAATCAAATTTATAATTATACTCTCATTTGAGATGAAAATGTGGGTTTCAAAAGAGTTAATTTGTATATGTATAAAAGGTTTCAATATCAAAATTTAACATTAAATTGATTACAATAACATAAATAAGATATATTTTAAAAAAATAAAATTTATGTTTTAAAAAATTAAAATATAATTTTACCATGTAAATTATATAAAATAAAATACATTTTTATTAAAAATCAGTATTTTCCACTATTCATCAAAAAAATGAAATATTTGATAAAAATTACAAAACATCACAAAAAATAAATTTTTTATATGATTATTTAAAAATGAATTTCATATTATTATATAAAATTTCAAAAAGTGTTAAAAATAAATATTTAATATTATGGGAAAATAATGACTAAACTGTCGTTTAGAAAAATATTTTTTTCCGAATACATTTATTTTTCTTTAAAATTATTCTTATTTACTTCCTAATAAATTGATAGTGAAGGAATTTTTTTATAAATCTATAAAATAGATAATTTTTTATAATTTAGTTAGAACTATCCATACCCTCTAACATAATTTCTACCTTATAATGGTATACTATATTAATGTTCTTTTAGACATGGGGTTGTGAGTTCTACAAGCTATTATAGATGTCAAATTTATTTAAAAATAAATATCATAAAATCTTGGTGTGTTACATTCTCATCTAAAATTGGTGTTGGGTGTTATATAAGTTATCAAACCTAATATTTTTCTTTTTAAATAATATGGTGTTAGAAAATTGATTATGAAAACATATCCATTTAGAAGAAGTAATTATAACTAGTCATATATAATGAATTATAAATGAAAATATAGCATAATATTGGACTGGTCCAGTTAAAACTCAAAAAAGTATAGATCAAAATAATACACCATTCCTGTCTCAAGTAGATACTAAAATTATTTAATAGTATATTATAGATAATAACTATGGGATATGCTTTAAAAGATCGACCAAATATAATAGAATAAAATATGGGATGTTGTTAGATGGCTAGAGAAAAATAATGTCATTAGAAAAATGATTGTGTTCTATAATGAACATGATGTATATGGAAGGGTAACATAGAACAAATCATGGTTATTGTGAATGTGATATTGTCAAATTGAGGGTTTTTATACTGATAATACATGTCACTTGTCTTACAATTAGAGAGTATACAACTATTTTTAGGTATAGATGTTTTTAGAGGCTTCAATGTTTATAAAATGGATATAAAATTTCAATTTTTCAATAACATAATTTAATAATAAGTATGAGTGTGTAAATTGGATGGGGTGATTATATATTAATAAGAAAAAAATTCTTATTAAACAAAAAAATTTATGGAATTAAATAAATACTGAGATATGGGTACTTTTGGATTGATCAATATCCAAATAATATCATATTTAAAAGAGGTGGAGTTGATCATAACCTATATATTATGAAGATAAATGATCAAAGTATGATGTTTTTCATTTATTTAGATGAAATTATTTTTATTGGATCAAAGGATTCATAATAAAACTTTTTCCATAATATATGAGGTTAGAATTTGAAATTTCTATAGAGATGAGTATTTCATCTTCTAATGGGTTTTGTAGAGTGGGATTTTTGAAATTTTGTAATTCTAGACAATATAATAGAAAACCATTAAATAATGAAATGATATATGATGAAAAAATATTTTCATATATATATATATATACTACATCTTTTTAGATGAATAAGAATATAATACTCACTAGAACAGTTAAGGTTTAGAGTCTTTGGATATTAGATATAAAATATTCTTATATATATATATATTATATATATATATATTATATATATATATATTCATTATCTCTCATATAGATCATCCCACTTATTAATCTTTATAGAAAACCCCACTAAAAACTTTATTCATTAAGAAAAACAGTAATGTAGTGAGCTAATATTCTTATTAATTGAAATCATGGGTGATATCAAATATTACATACGTATAACATGAGAAAAGGGTATAAGAACATGAACATAACATCTTAATGTTATACCGTATATATGAAAGATAAAAATATTGTCTTAAGTTATAAATCATGGATTCTCATAAGTCATTATTCACTATAGAATAAATGAACCTAAACCATGAGATAAAAACATAATACATGGAATTGTTATGTAATCATAAGTATATAAAATAATTCCCTCAGTAGATAAGGATCAATGCCAAAAACATATAAAGGAACTGTATGGGTAGCTACACCTCTTGGTTGGGACACACCACTCTCCCTAGTGGAATCCATTTCCTCATAAATGATAGGTTCACTCCTTAAACCCTCGTAATATTAAATATTATCTCCCAAACCATGATGTGGTACAAAGTACCTTACTAAACTGATTTAACATCCCATTTCTGTATTTTCCTATATAGTATAGTTCACATAATTTTGTATTCTTATATTACTGAACATATTTATCTTTCCATTTGAGTCTGGTATCACTGAACCGAGTTCACATCATGTTTCAGTCAGGTCTATATCATGTAACATAAATCATTACCCAATGAATTGGTTGGAGATATATATCTCACCAATCACATACTATGGAAAATATATTTTTGTGTCTTAATAACACATATAATTTATGATATCTAAACTCACGGTAAAATAATTTCACCATAACATAACTCATGGAAAAGAAATTAAATTCATTAGAATCATTCCACCAGAAACATAAACCATTTAGAGAATGAATAAGAATGGTATCCTTAGTTAATATACAAAGTAAAACTTAAATAACATAAAATAATGTTATTTTATATGAAAAAATTTCATTGATAGATCACTTGAAATAAATATTCAAGAAAATTTCCTTTTGGTTTTGATATAAATTTTTTTAAGAAGTGGAATTATAAAAGAATACATCTTCTTCTGAAATGAACCTGTAATATTATAAAGGAAGCTTCATAACAATAACGCATCTTGAAGGTGTAAAATTTAGTTCATGTTGTAGAATTTAAAAAAAATCATTTTACCCATTTTTAAGAAAACTAATAAAATACCTTTTGGAGAACAATAAGAAGATTCCTTTTAAGATATTATGTAAAAAATTAAAAAAAAATATTGGTAAAAATCGCTATAAAAAAATTTTATATAGTATTAAAAACGTTTTTGAAATCATTTTTATAAAATATGGGAAGGGAAAAAATATTCTTCAAGGGATATATAAACATAAATACTCAAGAATAATAATGATATTTTGAAATAAATTATTTCCTCAAATCGCACTTTTCCTTCTTTTTTTCAAACTTCACGTTCCTTGAAATGAATCCTTTTGAACTCCTATAAAGTGTTCTAGGTTTGGTATTTTTGAAATAAAAGCGTTAATGAAATTTGGATGGGGAACTGTAAAATATATTTTGGTAGAGTATGGTTTTTCATGAAGTCTCAAAGTAGTGAAATGAAGCAAGGGAGGAGGTTTACATTTATAATAGAGGTGAGGACACTTTTTAACTTTATTCCAATAATAATTTATAATAAATTCAATATCTTCTCAAATACCTCTAAATGGAAAGTAATTAAATGATAAGGTAAGATAGGGTTTTAATCCAATCCAAAAATATATTTTATATAGGTTTTGGTAAAATTTTAAACCTTATCTTTTTTATTGATCCTTAGTAAACATATTTTAATTTTAACTAGAGCAAAACGTTTTTTCAAAATTAAATGGTTTTAATTTTTACATATAATGTGACAATTTGACAAAAAATTACAAATTTATTATATTTTATTCCAACCTTATCCCCTTTTCCCTTTTTAGTATTTTTATGATTTTTAAATAATTTAATAATATATTATTTTGATAAACTATCATTATTGTTAGTTTTTACACTATTCATTACATTTAAATTAAGAAAATAAAGATAAAAATATAAATTCAAACCAATATATTTAATAGACCCCTAATATTTCATAAAAATATTTAAAATTATTTGATCACCTTGAATAATTTAAATTATATTTCTCTTAATATTGTTAATATCATTCATTAGATTTTCTCATTAATTAAATAATCAATTCATTAGTCTTGTATAATTATTTATGTTAATTATTCCTTCACAAAAAATTTAAAATATAATATCATGAGGTTGATAAATATTTATATTTTAGAATAATATTTATTTTCAAACATATATTTTGAAGAAACCTATATTATATATGTCAAATGTTTTTAAACATGAATGTGAAATCTATGACTTTTCATTAAATAAAATATTATTAACAACATAATATCATAAAAAGGTATATAAAAAGTCATATGACGTAACATTGAATGATTTTCGGTGAAAATTAGCCATAAAATAAATTTTGGGCATGTTTTGGGGTCGTTTTATTTTTCTTATCATATTATTTTTATCCAAAATTACCCAATTTACTATTTATCATGTTAAAAAAAATTACCAAAGTTGCAAATCATATTGGCAAAAAATAAAGGGGAATTATTTACTATGTTCTGGCATTATAATTCTATATATGGAATAAATTTTCTCAAAATTAAAAAAAATTATAAATTTTTCGATTTTATGTAAAATTAGTCACACAAAATGTAAAGAAAAACTATTTTCTGAAAAAAAAAATATTTAATTTTTCAGCCTAAAAAGGTAATTATACAAAATAAGGTTTAAATTTGATTGAAATTTAAATAATAGTATTATATATAACATATGTGTACATAAGTAACATTTATATCTAATTTATATCATAAAAAAACATTTTAATATACTGAAAATAGAAGTTTCATAAAAATATGTCTTTTTCACGATTCATTGGAAAATAAATCTATTAAGAAAATTACAAAAAATAACCATAAGATAATTTTAATATTATGATTTCAAAAAGAATATTATTTTTCTAAAATAAAATTTATATGTTTCTGAAAATATATTATAATATGCATTCATAAAACCGATGAAAACTATTTCAGAATAAAAAATATTTTTGAAGAATAAAATGGCATTACTATAAATTGTCTGATTGTATTATACAATTATTAAACAAAATCATATTAATATGGAACCTTATATTTATTTCAAAAAATTTTAATCTTATTCATACCCTCCAGTCGAATGGATTTGTAATATAGAAGAAATAATATTTTATTAATATTTCGTGGTTTTTTTAAACTCACAGTTGTATGGAACAAAATATATCAAAGATATAAAATTATTTAATGATAGACATTTATTAAAATAATCTTAGGGTGTCACATTATACCACCCATAAAATGTCTTTATCCTCAACATTCATCACATAGATTTAAAGAGATGAGGATAGCACTACCTCATCACATCCTCAGGTTCCTAGGGAGTTTCCTCAAGCTGATGGTTTTTCCAAAAAAAACATTTACCAGGTAATTTTCCAAGTTTCATAAAACATTATGTATATGATCTAGAATATTGACCTATTATTCCTAATTAAGAAATCATGATCCAGTTATGTGACCATTGATCTTAGTATATATAACTAATCAGGTATTTACTTCCTCAAGAGAGATACATGGAACACATCATATACATGAGAGAGGTTTGATGGAAGACCAAAATGATAACATACTATCATGATACGATCAATTATTTTAATAGGACATATATAAATGGGTATTATTTCATTCTTTTTTCGGCGGATAATTTTATAAAAGGTCTTTCTCACAAACATTAAATTCTATATCATGTCGATTATTATTATCAAAACATTTCTAGCCAATTTTTCAGTCCTCACAAATTATAAAATGTCTCTAACCATATTTGTTATCTCATTAGATTTCTCATGTCCCAATATCATTATCTTTACAACTACATCCAAATATTTTGGAGTTTTAAATATCCTTAAATAATGGGTTTCATTAGGATCCTTCTTAATTATTGAATTAAAGCTATTATTGTAAGAAAACTCAACTTAATAAAGGTTTTGATCCCATCCACCATTGAAATACATTGAATGAGATCATAAAATCTCTCAAGGGTTTGAATTTTTCTCTCAAACTGACCATCTACCTGAGGATGATACGAAGTAATGAAACAAAACTATGTATCAGGATCATGATGATGACTTTAAAAACTCTTTAAGGTAAACTCTAGATTTTGATAATTTAAAATTGAATTTTTTATTCTATTCATCCTTACCACATTTTTAATGTATATTCTTGAAAGAAGATCCAAAATAGAAATATTATCTAATAGAAAAAACGTTTTTTGAATTCATATATTTATCAACCATAACTAATTATTGTCTAAATTTAAAATGTAATTTAATACCAAATACCATTAATCATATATCCAAAAATTTCAATTAAATACCTCCTTAAATAAATTTTTCACTATACACACAACCAAAGGATTACATTTCAACAAAAATATATTAAATTACACTTATTCTTGATAAACACCCATCACATATAACCTGAAAAGGCGTGTTAAATACATTGAAATTGTTATCAACCTTAAATTAATAATCCCAATATAGTATTCATAACAATTAAATTTATCTTAAATGGAGTCATGTATGATTACAAAATATAATTCACCCTTTATTAATTAAATAATCCATAATCTTAAAAAAAACATTTTCATTTGAATATTGGGTTAAAACTTGTACAAATATAATATAAAATGAGATTTCATTATTCTATAATTCATGCTGAGGGAGGTAATCACATGAAATTCCACTGCAGGATAAACAATAAAAATTTCGATGGTTATAGACATAAAAAATTCCACATGCAATTACCAACTGGGTGGGATTATAACACTCGATATTTTTATGAGAAAATTTTGGTTTTTATGCTATATAAATCATTAAATAAATCTTTGACTACACACAACACTAGCTTGCCTTGCTTTACATGCAATCATGACCTTCCTCGATATCGTGTGTTGTACGTAATACCGAGTTTCACTAAACAACAATATACTATTAAAATTTTATTAAAACTAGCAGTTATGAATAGTAATACCCACTTTTTTAAATTTTATAAATTTTATCTTTCAAAATGGAATTTATTTTTGGATTCTGAATATCGAAATTTTCCTTGGGTTAATTTTTGGTATTTTTCTGAAAAACTCCAATTTTTGATGAATAATGAAAACACTGGGTTACTATTTAAAAACCGACTTTTTATTAAAATAATTATTTATTTTATTTATATTTATTTTAGGAAAAAATTGATACATAATACATATATAAGTTCAAATTAATTCATTGGTGTCATTTTATAATAATTTTAGATATATAAAAAAATTTATTGAACTTTTCACCGTCTTTTACCCACCTCCTATGAGAGTTTTAAAATTTACGTAAAACTTAATTTTACCGCTTTTGTGAGTGTAATTTCGAAAATCTGAGACACACGGTTAATATCAATAAGTAAAATGTGGTTCAAGGAGATGAAAATAATTTTTGGTGAATAGTAACTCTTTACTTTTATTTACCACGATTAAAAGTAAATAAGGTTGTTAAGGGTAAAAATGATATTATTATTTCCCAAAAACATGTCCTAATTCTATTGGATAAGATTAATTTGACCAAAAATAACCTTAGGAATAAAATATGACCTTTTAGTACACTTGTATTAGATTAGGACATTTAATATTTTTTATTTAAAGAAGAGTTAAAATAGTAAAAATCAATGTTTAGTAACTAAAACATTTTTAATATAGGGTCATAAATAAGATAATTCGACTATAAATATTAATTATAAAGATAAAATTATTTCCTATAAAATGGTATTTTATTTATAATTTTTAGATTTCAAAATATTTAATTTATTTATGACACAATGATGATGCAGTAATTACCTTATTAAGGAAATATTAACATAATTGATATTATAAATACCCAAATAAATGTAATTTGGAGATTTTCATGAATTAAACTAATTTTATATGTTAATATGACATATTATTATTGATTTAATTAACTTTTTTCTAACTAATCATGGTTTTATGATTTTCACAAAAAACAATTACCAAATAGTGTCAAAATTGACATAAAATAGTTTTTAAAACAAATATTATATTATTAATTTTTATTTTATTCCTAAAAATCTATGGTTCGGCCAAATGACTTAGATAAGGGTATATATATTAATAATGAACTACTTGGTATTATTTTGGTTTGTCATAGGAAGTTTATTAACCATATAGTGTAAGAAAACAAGAAGACACGTTAAAAGTTAAATTATTTAACTTAGAGTTAAATCTAAATGAGAAGGTTAATATAGTAACCTAAAGTTGTCTAAAATCTATTGGTTGAAGGTATTTTGACCCATTTCCCCCTTAGATTCTAAATAAATCAATTTGGAGCTATTAAAAACCAAATAAGAATTAATAATAAAATAATATTTTAAGTTTTTCTAAGGTGAGATTCTCCTCCCTTATAAAAGGGCACCTCCAACCTCTCCTCCTCACACCACATTGAGACTTCAAGAACGGAAAAACCCTGAAAATTTCACTTCTAAACTTCCCTAGAGACATCCTATAGGTCATTATTTTCTTCAAGGACTATCTTTAGTACCATAAGAGGAGGTTAAGAAGAGGCGCTTCAAAGAATAGGTAATGTCTGTTACCGATTCTTTCATCTTTATTTATTCTTCTACTTCCTCTTCTTTAGTTGTATCATTATGAAATAATAACATAAGTATCACTAATATACTTATATGTTATTTTAAATATGAAACAACCCTATTTCACCTTCTATCCATCCTATTGAAAAAGAAATCACTGCGCGTGCGTATGTACGGAATATTGTCCCCACACCGTGGTGTAATCTGTTTTCCACCACCACCTTACTTGGATGGGTATAATGGTGTAAAGAATAACTATATATGATTATTTGAAAGTTATATTGATTCTAAAATAGTATAAATACACTTAAATACAATTCAACGATCATGGGAATGATATCATCGCTCGTGCATATGTATGGCCTACCGTCTCCACGATGTGATGCGACTCGTTCTACATGATCTTCAATAGATAATGATTATATAAATGAATTGAATGAATAAATATGATATATATTACACTAATAACCTTATGGAAATTAGTTATCTATAACCTAAAAAGAAGAATAATAATTTATTCGACAAAACACGCATAAGAACAAAAAACAATATACAGCCGAATAACAAGTAGCAATGAAATATTACTAATATTAAGCTAAGAATATGACTGTATATGATATAATAACAATGAGTATGATTCTGGAATAAGTCAATAACATTATTTAAATCATTATACAGGATTTTTAGACACGTACGAAGCAAATCGGACCGAAGGTAAGGGAAAATCTCGCAATCTCATTTTTATCCGAGATTGTTTATACTTCAGAATTTACTGGGGAATATTTATCATCCACATCCATGTTTCCTCAATATTTAATATTATTTCTATCCTCATAAAATTTATGAAATCCAATTTTAACCTTTGGTGAGTTTTTAGTAAAAGATATTAAAGGAATATTTTGTGGTTTTTAGTATGAGGTAATTTTTTAACTTTCTGGCCAAAGTACAATAAGAATGTTTTTCTTTAACTTATACAGCATGAATGGATTTTTAGAACATTATTTCCATGAAGCTTCCATTAAAATTTTTAAATTTTATATTCAATCAACTTCTTTTAGATTAAAATTGTATGATATGTTAAGAAAGGAAAAATGTTTTTTAAGTAGAAAGGATATTTTCCTCAAGAATGAAGTTCAAGTGTTTTATCAAAATTATTTTCCATCTAAGATAATATAGGGTTATTTTTCTATCCCTATTTTACATTTATTTGATTATGTTATGATGGAATTATTTTTATGATGTCTTTTTATTTTATATAGATTATGTTATGATGGAACGATGTTTAAGAATCCCATTTTTATTACATGGGTTATGCTATGATTTATGATTTTGTGGAACACCTAAGAATGGTTTCATTATGATATGTGTGGGACTTATATCTCCATATAATTCATTGGGTAATGATATATATCTCATGATATAGACATGGCTGGAATAGCAGGTTAATCTGGTTCAGTGATATAGGACTGAATCGAGCAGTGAACTTAGTTCAAAAATGGACATTGTCCGCTAAGATAGTCTTGTAAATGAGTCTTGACTACTTCGAAATGATTCTATATCATTATCTGTATATACCACAAAGTTTCATGTTATGATTATTGGTATTTAATTTCACTACTATGATTTATCCCATGTTATGAAATTATGATCTCTTTTGCAGTTTAAGATTTCCAAAATGTTATGTTCTTATGAATATTATGTGATTGATATTTGTTTTGTTTACCCTTACTGAGAATTTGAGCTCACCCTTTTGTATCTTTTCTTTTCCCCAGGTCAAGAAGAAGGGTATTAAGTAGGATATTCCAAAAAAGGATTCTAGATATGATGAAATAAATGGGAGACAATGCAGATGCTTTATGAACCAGTTTTTTATGTTTTCAAGTTTCTAAAGATGTTATACCTATACGAACCTATTGTGGTTTTGTTATATATTGTAATAAGTGTACGTCAATTTTGAAGTAATAAAAATGTATGTAAATTATGGGTCGTTATAGTTGGTATTAGAGGAAACGTATAGTCAACCTTTTGAAACTAGGATGTGAAAGCCTTAGTAAGAACCCTAAGGATAAGTCTATGCATAGAACACAATCTTAGTGTTTTAGAAATGGCCATGAATAACCTATTATAAAACCTTAAGTGTGAAATTTCATTATTGATTATGTGGTTTTCCTATTATAATTAGTGTTTTTCATACTATTCTTCTTGGTTTAAGTCAATGGATGGAACCCGAAGGAACCGTGTTAATGCAGAATGCGATGTGTAATGTAATGATTGTCCCCCTGAGCAACCAAATGTTATGGGAGATGGAATGAAAAATCCTGTAGCCATGCTCACACAACATTCCCAAGCTATGAATCATGCAGGACTTCCAAACGAGTAAAGGAAAGAGCAATATTCTGTTTAATCCTTCATGAGGCAGCATCCACCTTCATTCAGTGGGTCTACTGATCCATTAGTGGATGAACAATGGATCAGTACCACTGAAAAGATATTTTCAGTTCATCAATGTTCTAAATATGATAATGTCATCTTAGTAGTATATCATTTGGAAGGTGAAGTTGATCGATGGTTGAATATTATCAAGAATACAAGGCCAAGAGATGAAATTGAGTCAATGGAATAGGATGAGTTCAAGAACATATTTTTCAATAAGTACTTCCCTCGTATTCTTTGAACAAAAATTTAGAAGGAGTTTCTTGAACTGAATCAAAAGGATGATGAATCTGTTGGTACCTACGAAGAAAATATTACATGACTTGCAAGGTACTCTTCTGGGATTATTATCCAACTAGAGAGTAAGATTGATCGATTCTTTAGTGTCTTAAAACCAAGTCTTCGAAGGGCATTAGCCATAAAGGACTTAAATAGATACGAGGAAATCGTTCTATGTCCTCTCAAGGTTGAGATGGACTTTGGAGTAACCCATCAGTCATATGCGTTTGATAAGAAGAGTAAAAAGGAATTCAAAGGGAAATCTAAAGACCACACTGAAAAGAATATGAGTTTTCCCTAATGCTCAAAGTGTGGAAAGAAACATTGAGGGAGTTTTCCTAAAGGGACAAGTAAATGTTTCAAATGTGGAAAGTAAGGTCATCGGGCATTTGAATGCCATAATAATGGGAAAAATATGTCTAGTGATGCGAACAAAGAAAAGGATACACAGAGTGCACCTCCTACACTTCAATGTTACAAGTTGAAGGAAATGGGGCATTATGCTAATCAATGACCTAATCCAAGGGTTGCTGATGATGATCAACGTCAACAAACTCTTAAGGCCAAAGAAAAAGGAAAGTCACATGCAATTTCTATCAGCGATGTGGAGTACGATAACGAAGTGGTGAAAGGTACACTTACCATCAACTCTAAAGTAGAAAATGTTTTATTTGATTCTGGATCCACCCACTCATTTATTTCTGAAGACTTTTGCAAGGGTATCGCCATATTACCTCAACAATTAGATGTTGAGTTAGCTGTGACAACCCCTGATGTCACAACAGTCGCATCAAAGGTTTATAATTCTTCTCTGATTGAAGTTTGTGGGAAAGTGCTTCCTGCAAATCTTGTGATCCTTCTTATAGTGGAATTTGATGTGATTATTGTCATGGATTGGCTTTCTATATATGGAGGTAATATCAATTTCCAAAGAAGGGAAGTCACATTTCATATTCCAGATCAATCTATGATCGTCTAACGATGCAAGGATGAACATAACCTCCTGGTGGAAATTTATTCCATAATATGGGTCTTGATTCCACTAAGTGAAGGATATTTATCTCAAATGGTTGGAGAGAAACTCATTATTAAGAATATGCCCATTGTACAAGAGGTTTATGATGTCTTTCCATAGGAATTGCCAGGTCTTCCACCAAATCGTGAAGTTGAGTTTTCAATAGAACTCATACTGGGTGCTATGCCTATTTCAAAGACACCTTATATAATGGCCCCAATTGGGTTGTATGAATTGAAGAAGCCACTCCAGGAGAATCTTGATAAGGGATTCATATGCCCTAGTGCGTCACCTTGGAGAGCACCTATTCTTTTTTTTAAGAAGGAAGATGGATCAATGAGACTCTGCATTGATTATCGAGAACATAACAAGATCACTATCAAGAACAAATATCCTCTCCCATGCATTGATGTCTTATTTTAACAACTACGCAGAGCTCAATACTTTTCCAAGATTTATCTTCGTTCAGGGTATCATAAATTATGGGTCAAAAGGGAGGATGTACCAAAGACAGCTTTCCGTACAAGGTATGAACACTATCAATTTATAGTGATGCCATTTGGTCTTACTAATGTCACTTCTATCTTCATGGATATAATGAATAGAGTCTTTAGAGACTATCTTGATCTGTTTGTGGTAGTCTTTATAGATAATATTATTATCTATTCGAAGAGCAAGGAAGAACATGAAGATCACTTGATAATTGTATTGAAGACCCTGCGAAAGGATAAGATTTATTCCAAATTTACCAAGTGTGAATTTTGGCTTCAAAAAGTTGCATTTTTGGGTCACATAATCTCAAAAGAGGGGATATCTGTGGATCCAACAAAAACAGAGGTTATCAAAAGATGGTAGAGACCAGCAACAATAACTAAGATTCAAAGTTTTCTTGGTTTTTCTGGATATTATTGACGTTTAATGAAATATTTTTCATGATTATATAATCCACCCACCAGGTTGACTTGAAAAGGAGTTAAGTTCATTTGGACGGAGGAGTGTGAAGTGAAATTCAAGGAGTAAAAAAGAAGGTTATTCAGTGCACCTGTGCTCACACTGCCTTGTAGTGGAAAAAGGTTTGTGATCTATAGTGATGCATCCAAGAAGGGATTGGAGTGTGTTCTAATACAAAACGATATGGTGATAGCTTATGCCTCATGATAGTTTAAAATCTATGAGAAAAATTACCCAACTCGTGATTTGGAGTTATCTGTGGTAATCATTGCATTAAAAATATGGAGGCATTATATTTATGGTGAAAGGTGTGATATTTATACCGATCATAATAGTTTAAAGTATATTTTCACAAAAAAGGAGCTGAATATGATCCAAAGAAGATGGTTGGAGCTGATTAAGGATTATGACTGCTCAATTCATTACCACCATAGGAAAGAAAACAAGGTGGAAGATTCATTAAGTCGACAAGACCATGCTAGATTATCCATGATGAGGATCACAAATGATCCAATATTTATGGACTTACAAAGGATGGATCTTGGAATTACAATGGAAGGGGAAAAATAATATCTTTCTCAAATGAATGTTCAACCATATATACATGTGATGATTAAAGAGGCACAGAAAAAAGATGTAGAGTTACAAAAGAAGGTGAGAAATGTTCCTGAATTCAACCTTGATTGTGATGGGATAATAAGGTTCAAGAATCGGGTTTGTGTTCCTCCCATCCCAGAATTAAAGAAGGATCTACTGGATGAGGCTCATAGTTCTTCATTCTCTATTCATCCTAGAAGCACGAAAATGTATAGGGACCTGAAAGAGTACTTTTGGTGGGATGGCATGAAAATAGATGTTGCTGAATATGTCTCTCGATGCATGGTTTATCAGCAAGTTAAAGCTGAGAGAAAGAAGTCTAAGGAGATGTTACAACCATTACCCATACCCAAATGGAAATGGGAAAACATCACTATGGACTTTGTCACCTGACTTCCTAAAACATCCAAAGGCAATAATGCTATTTTGGACATAGTTGATCGTCTTACAAAGTCGTCACACTTCATTGCTATTAGAGAGGATTTCTCTCTGGATCAGCTTTCTAGGATATATGTAAAGGAAGTGGTATGATTTGATGGAGTTCCACTTTCCATTATATCTGATCGGCATCCGAGGTTTACCTCAAAGTTTTGGAGAAGTCTTTAGCATACTCTGGATACAGTGTTTAGTTTCATCACTGCTTATCATCCTCAGACAAACGGTCAGTCTGAGATAATAATTCAAACTTTAGAAGATATGTTAAGATATTGCTCTATGGATTTCAACGGTGGTTGGGATCAACACCTACCTTTGGTGGAATTTTCTTTATAATAACATCTTTCACTCAAGTATTCAGATGGCTCCTTATGAAGCTCTCTATGGAAAGAAATTCAAGACTCCAACTTGCTGGGATGAAGTTGGGGAAAGAAAGCTATTAGGACCTGATCTTGTTGATGAGATGGCAGAAAAGGTCAGATCTATTCAACAACACATAAGAGTAGCTCAGAATCGACAAAAATTTATTCCGATAACTAAAGAAAAGACCTAGTGTTTGAAGTGAGTGATAAAGTGTTCTTACGAATATCTCCCTAAAAGAGATTAATGAGATTTGAAAAGTAGGGAAAGTTGAGCCCTAGGTATATTGGTCCATTAAAAGTACTGGATCATCTTGGGAAGGTATCTTACCGATTGGGGATTCCACTAAATCTCTCTCAAGTTCATGATGTGTTCCATGTATCTCTCCTGAGAAAGTACATACCCGATCCTTCACATGTACTCAGCTCAGAAGTAGTACCACAGAAGCAAGATCTTTCTTATGAAGAACAGCCGATAGAGATTCTGGATAGTAGCAAAAAAGTCCTATGGAAGAAGAACACTCACTTGGTGAATGTTTTTGGGAGGAACCACCAATTAGAAGAATCTACATGGGAGCTTGAGGATATGATGAGGGAGATGTATCCTCAATTGTTTGTTACCAAGTGACGAATTTCGAGGGAGAAATTCATTTTAAGGGGGGTAGAATGCAACACCTGAGATTTTTAGGAGAAAAATATTGTTTTTATGTTATATAAGTCATCAAAGGAATCTATGAATACACACTACACTAGTTTTTCTTGCTTTACATGAAATCACAACCTTCCTTGATATCTTGCGTTGTATGCAATACCGAGTTTCACTAAACAACGACATGCTACTAAAATAATATTAAAACTAGCCGTTATGAATAATAATACCCACTTTTTGAAATATTATAAATTTTATCATTCAAAATGGAATTCATTTTTGGATTCATAATATCGAAATTATCCTAGGGCGAGTTTTTCGTATTTTTCTGAAAACTTTCAATTTTTGATGAATAGTGAAAACACTGGGTTACTATTAAAAAACTGATTTATTATTTTAATAATTACCTAATTTATTTAAATTTATTTTAGGTAAAAATTGATACATAATACCTATATATGTTCAAATTAATTCATTGGAGTCATTTTATAATAATTTATGATATATAAAAATTTTATTAAACTTTTCACTGTCTTTTACACACCTCCTATGAGAGTTTGAAAATTTACATAAAACTTAATTTTACCACTTCTGTGAGTGGAATTTCAAAAATATGAGAGGCACGATTAATATCAGTAAGTAAAATTTGGTTTAATGAGATGAAAATAATTTTTGGTGAATAGTAACTTTTTACTTTTATTTACCACGGTTAAAAGCAAATAGGGTAATTAAGGGTAAAAATGATATTATTATTACTCTAATACATTTCATAATTCTATTGGATAAGCTTAATTCGACCGCAAACCACATTAGGAATAAAATATGACCATTTAGGTCCACATGGATTAGATTAGGACATTTAATAATATTTTATTTAAAGAAGAGTTAAAATAGGTAAAATGAAAGTTTAATAACAGAAATATTTTTAATATAGGTTAATAAATTAGATAAATTAGACTATAAATATTAATTAGAAATATAAAATTATTTCCTACATAATGGTATTTAATTTATAATTTTTAGACTTTAAATAATTTAATTTATTTATGACACGATGATGATGCAGTAATTACCTTATTAAGGAAATAATAACATAATTTATATTATAAATACCAAAATAAATGTAATTTGAATCTTGTCATATATTACACAAATTTTTAAGGTTAATATGACATATATTTATTGATTTAATTAACGTTTTTGGAAATAATCATTCTGTTATGATTTTCACAAAAATCAATTACCAAATACTGTCAAAATTGACATAAAATAGTTTTTTAAAAAAATATTATATTATTAATTGTTATTTTATTCCTAAAAATATAAGGTTCAGACAAATGACTTATATAAGGTTATATATATTAATAATTAACCACTTGGGGTTCCTATGGCTTTTTATAGTATATTTATTAACCATATAGTGTAAGAAAACAAGAAGAAATGATAAAAGTTAAATTATTTAACTTAGAGTTAAATCTAAATTATAAGGTTAAAATAGTGACCTAAACTTGTCTAAAATCTATTGGTAGAGAGTATTTAGACCCATACCCAACTTAGATTCTAAATAAATTAATTTGGAGCTATTAAAAACCAAATAAGTCTTTATAATAAAATAATATTTTATGTTTTTTCTAAGGAGCCCCTCTCCTCCCTTATAAAAGGGCACCTCCTCCCTCTCCTCCTCACACCACTTTGAGCCTTCAATTTGGGCCAACCCCTGAATATTTATATTCTACAATTCCCTATAAACATCCTATAGGTCCTTCTCTTCTTCAAATACCATCATTAGTGCCCTAAGAGGAGGTTAAGAGAGGCGCTTCAAAGAAGAGGTAATGTCCGTTACCGATTCTTTCAAATTTATTTCTTCTTCTACTTCCTCTTCATTAGTTGTTTCATTATGGATTAATTAAATCAGTATCACTTGTATACTTATATGGTATTATAAATATGTAACAACCCTATTTCACCTTCTATCCATCCTATGGAAAATGAAATCATCACGCATGCGTATGTATGGAATACCGTCTCCACGTCGTGGTGTAATCTGTTTTCCACCACCAACTTACTTGGATGGGTATAATGGTGTAAAGAATAACAATATATGATTATTGTAATGTGATATTGATTCTGAAATAGTATAAATACACTTCAATACAATTCCACGATCATGGGAACGATATCATCGCTCGTGCGTAAGTACAGCCTGCCATCTCCACGATGTGATGTGACGCGTTCTACATGATCTTCAATGCATAATGATTATATAAATGAATTTAATGAATAAATATGATATATATCACACTAATAAAATTCTGAAAATTGGGTATCTATAACCTAAAAATAAGAATAAGAATTTATTCGACAAAACACGCATAAGAACAAAAAGCAATAAACACTCGAATAATAAGTAGTAATGAAATATTACTAATACGAAGCTAAGAATATGACCATATATGATATCATAACAATTAGGACGATTATGTAATAAGTCAATAACATTATTTGCATCATTATATAGGAGGTTCGGACACATACGAAGCAAATCGGACCTAAGGTAAGGGAAAATCTCGCAATCTCATTTTTAATTGAGATTGTTTATACTTGAGAATTTATTAGGGAATATTTATCATCCACATCCATGTTTCCTCAATATTTAATATTATTTCTATCCTCCTACAATTTTTTAAATCCAATTTTACCCTTCTGTGATTTTTTAGTAAAAGCTATGAAAGTAATCTTTTGTCATTTTTAGTACGAGGTACTTTTTTGACTTTCCGGCCAAAGTATGAGAAGAATGTTTTTATTTAACTTATACTGCATGAATGGATTTTTAGAACATTATTTTCATGAAGCTTCCTTTAAAATTTTTCATGTTTATTTTTAATCAACTTATTTTATATAAAAATTATATGACATTTTAAGAAAGGATAATATTTTTTGAATTTGAAAGGATATTTTCCACAAGAATGAAGTTCAAGTGTTTTATCAAAATTATTTTACATCTAAGATAATATAGGGTTCTGTTTCTATCCCTATTTTACATTTATTTGAATATGATATGATGGAATTATTTTTATGATGTCTCTTTATCTTATATGGATTATGTTATGATGGCATGATGTTTAAGAATCCAATTTTATTTACATGGGGTATGCTATGATTTATGATTTTATGGAACACATAAGAATGGTTTCATTATGAGATGGGTGGGACCTATATCTCCCTCCAATGAATTGAGTATAGATTTATATGTCATGAGATAGACATGGCTGGAATGGAAGGTTAATTTGGTTCAGTGATATAGGACTAAAACGAGGAGTGAACTCAGTTTAGAAATGGAATTTCTCCGCTATGATAGCCTTGGCAATAAGTCTTGACTACTAAGAAATGATTCTCTATGATTATGTGTGTATGCCACAAAGATTCATGTTATGATTATTGGGATTACATTTCACTACTATGATTTATCCCATGTTATGAAATTATGATCTCTTTTGCAGTTTAAGATTTCCAAAATGTTATGTTCTTATGAATATGATGTGATTGATATTTCTTTTGTTTACCCTTACTAAGCATTTGAGCCCACCCTTTTGTATATTTACTTTTCCCCAGGTCAGGAAGAAGGGTATTAAGTAGGATATGCCAAAAAGGGATTCTAGATATGATGAAATAAATGTGAGACAATATAGATGCTTTATTAACCAGTTGTTTATGTTTCCCAGTTTCTAAAGACACTATACCAATACGGTCCTATTTTGGTTTTGTTATATGTAATAATAAGGGTACTTCAATTTTGAAGTAATGACCATGTATGTAAATTATGGGTTCTTATAGGGATGTTAATTTCACCCTAGTTAACAATTTTCACTTCGTTTTTATTGCATAATATTTCCCATTATCCTTTTCCTCTGTAGTTTGTTCTGTATTATCATCCATATTAGTCCTTGGACTTAGGAATTGATTCTCATAATTCTAAAACTCATTGAATTTAAAACAATAGATTGTAGGGGTTATATTCCATTAATCTTTCTCACTATTTTCATCATTAACTATCTTATTCCCATCACTTAGGAAATAATTTTCCATATTACCATCTATTCTATGTTTATTACATTTAGTAGTTTCATTAAGACTATTACATCCATGTTTCATCCCACACATTGATCATAAAAAAACTCTCATCTCCTTCACCCCTTGGTTTTTAATAAATCTTTGAATTCTATTTTTCCCTTCTTATATAAACCATGATATATATACATAAATACAAACTCAATTTAAACATTAATATCCCATAAAAATATATCTTCATAGATACTGAAGTCTTTAATGTATAATTCCCTTTCATAGACATGGTTTTAAGACAGTGGAAACTTAATCAACTTTACCTTCAAGTTTCAAGATAATACCAAAAGTATACCTTGTATCTCTTATAAAATTTCACTCATATGTTCCAACCAAATAATAATCTTTTTATTAAGATCATTAAATTACATATTCTTTATTTTATATATAATATGGGCAAATAAATTTTGGGGAATGTCCCCTTAAACTCATCCCATTCCGTTAAATAAATGTATTCACATTGACTACTATTATTAATAAGTTTCCACCATTTATCACCTTAACATTCTAGATTATAAATATATAATATTGTGTTGTCATGTCTTTATCATTGAAGAATAAAAAATATTTTCATAATGTTTTTAATCCATCGCTCATCCACTAGCAGATCAGATGATCCACTAAAAGAAGGTGGATGATTCCTCGTGAAAGATTCTATAGTAATCTTTTCCCTCTATTCAAAATATAGAAACCCAATATGATTCATATAATGGTAATGTTTCATGAGAACAATATTAAGATTCTAAAATAGGGGTCCCATAACATTTTTTTATTATATTTAATGTCATTTCATTTTCCATCACAATTATCTTTAACAATATTCCATCGGGTTTCACACATTGACTAAAAGTAAAAAACCTAATGTGAGAAAAAATTATAATCATGTAAAACTATTTATAGAATTTCAAAATTACAACACCTTATTTTTTGAAACATTATGTTTTACCGAGGTCATTCATGAACTTTACCAAAACATTAGAATTAAATATTATACTTATACCTATACCTCTATTTTTCCTCAAATTTTTTCTAAACCTAATATCCAGTGATTGATTAAACCCTTCTCTATAAACAACTATAATAGCCAAATATTTTCATACATATGTATTACATATTTTTATATGAATAAAACTTAAAAACAGGCCACAACCGTAAGGGTTTATAGGATTTGGATATTAGATATGCAACCTTCTTATTTTATGGAATATCTTCCATATATCCCCTATAGTTATTCCTACATCATACTCTTTATAAGAATACCCACTAAAAACATTATTCATAACTTGGGTAAAGAAAAAAAATTAGCAAGCTCATATTCTTAGTAAGAGTAAACAACTGAGACATCAAGGACAACATAAACATAACTTCACCCTAATAATATAATAACCTAAATGTAACATTTTAAAGTTATAATATTTATAAAAATGATCATAATATTATGTCAATGAATTAATAATTTAAGTTCATAAGACATAAATTCTAAAATAATCAAAGACCATAAACCATGATATCATAACATGAGACATGGAATTGGGAAAAATAAAAGAATAGAAAATCATTCCCTTAGTAGTTAAAGTCCATTTATAAAATACATTATGGAACACTATCGGTAACTACACCTCCTAATCGGGACACACCACCGTCCCGTGTGGAATCCCTTTCAACATAGTGGATGGGTTCACTCCCTAAACAATCATTGTAGTCAAGTTTTACTCCCAAGACCAATGTGGACCACAAATTCCCTTACTAAATAGATATATCTTATTATTTTAATCTAGTATTAATGAACTGATATCACATCACATTTTATTCATGTATTATAAAACCTAGTTCACTTTCCTTTTTATTCATGTTTTACTAAACTAATTTCACATCCCCTTTTTACCATATCTTACTGAACTGAGTTCACATCCTGTTTCATTCTTGTCTATCTCATGATATGTAAATCCTTACCAAATGCATTGGGGGAGATATGGGTCCCACTCATCACATTCTAAGAATAATAAATAGACATTACATAAGACCCTAAATCATCCATCATATCATAACTCATGAGAAAAAAAATTCAATCTAACACAACTCCTAGAAAAGAAACAACATTTGTAAACATGATGCCATCATAAACATTATCTATATAGAAAAAGAATAATGATGGTATCCTTAGATCATATCCTCAGTAAATCATAAGTATTATAAAACATCGTTATCATATATGGAAAAATGATTTTCAAATATCACTTGAAATAACTTTTATTGAAATTATCATATATATTCGAGAATCATCTTTTTAAGCCTCCTAATTATAAAAGAAAACATTTTCTTTCAAAATATCCTTGAAATTTGCAATGGAAGCTTCAACACATTAAGGAATCATGATGGTGTGAAATTATTCTCATTCTATATATGTTAAAAAACGTCCCTTTTACACTTTTCTATGAAAACTCCTAAAATAATATTTGGAAAAAAATAAAGAGATTCTATTTTAAAAAAAAATTAAAAATCAAAAAGGGGTGAAAATGACTTTAAACATTCATTGGAGCTATTACAAAAAAAATTTAAAACACTTTTATAAAACATGGGAATAGAAAATAAATATTAACCAATATATACATTGACATAAACAATCCCCAATAATAATAACAATTTGAAATAAACCCTTACCTCATGCCTCACATTTCCTTATTCATATTCACAGATCCTCTTGCTTGAATCTACATAATTAGATCTCCTCTAAAGGGGTCAATGTTTGGTCTTTTTGGAAGACCAACCCATCTGGAATGTGTCTATGTAAGTATATAATAAAATTTATTTGAGTATGGTTGAGATAAAAGGATCGATGTTTTGAAATGAAGTGAGGAAGGATGTGTCATTTTATAATTGACATGAGGGATACTTTCAGAATTTCAAAATAGATTAACTTATAATAAATTTGATATCAATCAAAATAACACAAAATGTGAATTGATTTAGGGGAAAGGTAGTATATATTGTTAATACCATTGACCAATAGATTTTTTAAATGTTTTTTTGTAATTTTATACCATGTCAATTTGATTAACCATTTGTTACTATATTTGATGTTTAACTATGGTATCAAATTTTTTAATACTAAAATGTTGTAAAATTTTATTATAATGTGCCAATTAGACCATAAATAGAAAATTTATTATATTTAAACCATATCTTATACAATTTTTCTTTATTTTTTATTTTTAGGATTTTGAAATAATTTAATTAAATATTGTTTTTATTAAATATCATTTGTTTAAATTTTGACAATATTCATTACATTGACATTAAGAAAATCAAAACAAAAATATCACATAAAAAAATATTTAATACACCCCTAATATTTCATTAACATATATATAATTATTTTATCACCTAAAATAATTCAAAATATGCTTATTTTATTATTTATATTATAATTAGTTTGATTTTTTAATTAATTAAATAATTTATGCATCCGCATTGTATATTTATTTTTGGTAATTATAAAATCACTAACAATTAAAAATTAGATACCTAAGGTAGATAAATATTTCATATTTTAGGATAATATTTATTATCAAGTATATCTTATAGATATCCCTCTACTAAAATTTATATAGTTATTTAAAACCTGGATGGGACAACATGGATTTTTATTAACTGAAATTTTATAAACATCATATCAATTAAAAATTTCAATGAATGGAAAAATAACCAAGCCCTAAATGATTATGGTTTGAGGATAATGGTACAATAAAATTTGGATTTGAATTAGGGTCATTTAACTGTTTTTGTCATATTATTTTTAAGCAAAACTACCTTATATACCATTTATCGCTGTAACAAAACATAAAAAGGTTACAATTCTTATTGGAAAATATTAAATGGGCCAATTTACTAAATTTTTACATTATGATTCAAAAAAAATTATCCACATTTCAAAATTTAAAACAAATATGTTTCAGAAGTTATTTTGAATTTACTCTCGCAAAATGTAATGAAAAATTGTTTTCAGCATAAAAAAAATTTTAATCCTTAAACGGTAGATATAAAAAAAATAAGGTATAAGGAAAATTTAAATGAAATTAACTAGATTATATATAACAAAATTTTACTTAATTTATATTTAGATCAAATTTAAATAAAAAAGAAATTTTAATATACCGAAGATGACAGTTTTATAAAAATCAATATATTTCACTATTCACTAGAAAATAAATCTTTTCAAAACAATTCCCTAAAAATTCACTACAACATATTTTTAATATGATGATTTAAAAAATGATATTATTTCTCAAAAAACATAAATTTTCATGAAATTTATTATAAAATTCCATCATAAAATGAAATAAAACCATTTTTAAAAAAAAATATTTTGGAAGAATAAAATTATTTTACAAAAAACTATGTTATTTTTTACTTATCATTTTTCATAAAATTAATATCAATTTAGAAACATATATTTATTTTATAAATTACTTAATCCTATTAATACCTATTTATCCAGAGGATAGGGAATAATAGAAAAAAAATATTTTATAATATTACATCGTTCGTTTAAACTTGTGGTTTTGTGAAATTCATGCTATCAGAGAAAACAAATAATTTAAAGATGAATGTTTCATAAAACTATCATAGTTTTACATGATATGAATATGTTGGTATTTCTTGTATATAGGTATTTATACCATAATTAGGATTGGTTCATCACAAAAGGTGTCTAGATGGATTACCATGGCTCTCACATTTTGGAGATGTCTATTACATAGGGGTTAACCACACTGTATATAAGTATAAATTAATTTTTTTTCCACACCACAAGATGTATGTTTATCTTTAGTATGATTATATAAGGTTTAGTTGTATTTGAATTTTACTGTCCTCAGTGCCATAAAGGAAGTGTTGCACCTCAACAAGATTAGAGATCAAGGGAGATTAATTAAATTATGCAATGATCATGGGAGAATTAAATAAATGATATTTTAGTGGAAGTTTGAATTTTATTTTTGATCGATCAACACAAGATAAAAAAGGAATCCATAATAAAAAATTATTGAAGTCAAGATAATCCATGTCATGGTGATAAAATTCATGTTAAGGAAAATATATTTTCCAGTTAAACTATAATTAATTATTTATGAAATTCAAAATAAATATTTATTTTGACTCATATATATTTTAATATTATGAGAAAATTTGACATACATGGAACATATGGAATTGTCTTGGTGTTCTAGAGGAAGGATAATTAATTCTAAGCAATTGATTGGGGGTTTAATTAAAAGGATACTAAAAAAAGCTTTTATCCATTCCAAAAAGGATGGAAACATAATAATACAAATCAGGGAGGCGGTAATGGATTCCAAACCAGGTATAAAATGTTAGAGAATAAGGAATAATATATCTAAGAGACTTTTTCTAGTAGAATTTTAGAGTTACTTAAGTGTAAAAAAGAGGATATGATTGACCAAAAATTATTTTTATTTTATTATTAAATCTTTTAATGAATTTAGATGTAATATTTGTAGGATTAGGGAATTATATTAATGATTGGTAGTAGTGATATTTCATAATTTTGAAGGTTGTAAACCCAGTGCTTCAGTGAAGCCACTAAAAACGTGTAATAAAACGTAGTGAGATTAGTAGTTTAGGTATATTGGTATATTTCCTTCTCCTACTCCTTGTATTATCACCGATAGGGTAAACCATATAAAATTATATGTGTACATACATACATATTTATCTCTTCATTGATGGTTGTTACATGATCATCCTTTAGTCCTATGAAGTGAAATAAAATCCAAAAAAAAGATGTATCATTTTCAGATTGAATCAAAATTTCTTGAAAATAAATAACACCTAATAAAAATCAATCCTAAAATGACTATGCAATATCCTCCCTTATGATGGAGTAACCTTGAATATTATCACTATTGTAAAAAACATGATTTCATTCATATATTGGTAATTCATGGCCAAATGATCTATAATCATATTGATAGAACTCTAGTACTCTAAAAGGGTGATAGTTCATACAGTATATGGTGAATTATTTTATGCAAAATGAAACAGATTTTATAAACTTTTCATGAAACATATGATCATTATAATAATACTATTCTTATAAAATAAACCCATATTGCAATGGGAAAACTACCTATATATATATAATTCAAGATACTCTTAAATGAATGTGTAGAATTTGTAGTAGAAACTTTAATTACTATCCATTAGAGTGTTCTTTATTGAAAACTTGAATTATGATTTACATGTTTTAACTAATACATATTATGGATTTAGAATAAATTGAATTCATTTGTTAGTGGAGTGTCAAGTCTAGTCTAAGGTAACATTTAGGCAAGATTATCACATGAAACTAAGTAACACTTACATCAAAATTACATATGTTTCATTATTAATGATATATGGTTCTAGTATACCATAAGGAAATATGAATGTTATTTAAATAGTTTTATTTCACTTCAAAAAATCTTTCACTTTTTCAAAAATATCACAAATTCATTATAATAAACTTCAAAAAACTTTTGTGAATCCATACAAAATATATTGGTTATGGGTTTATCAATAACTCATTATTTTAGAGAAAAACAATATACAAAACATATTCCTTATACAAAGGCCTAATAGTTTTATCCCATGTTTCTTATTTTCATTGACATTAGACTTGAAATCCAAAAAACATAGATGTAAGTAATGAGAGAATTCTAGAAAAGTGTCCGTGATACAGAAGCTTCCAAGGGTCTAGTGAAATTTTCATTAAACGTAATCAGAAAACTATATAATCATGTTCAAAATTATATGTATCATGTACATAATATAAATTCTTGTTGGATCTATTTTCCTTGATATTTAATGACCACTAAAAATTAATATATGTCAGTTTTTCCTCGAAAATATCATGTTTTCTTGATTCCCCAACAAAATACTAACCATTTTAATGAATACATTAAATACCGTAAATATAGTTGATAAGTACCTCACAATTACCTCATTCTTACAGCTATAAAAATAACATGTTTCTTAAAAAATTATCTTCATGCATTCCCTCATTCAATGTCAATCAAGGGCCAGATATTTTTACTATTCATACATCTAAACAAATCCTATATTAGTTGTTCTCAAATAGACAACATGATCATTAAAATACCCAACCACCCCCTTATGAGGTACGTTACAATAAAATGCATAATTTATTTATCAAATTATGATATATCACATACTATTGATGCCCCAAGATTTCACTTTTCATTTTTTAAAATAAATTTAATTTCTTCGATAATGTGTGATTCATGCAACCAAGAGTCATATTGAACTGTAAAATAGAATCTCGTAATAAAAAATCTATTAAAATTTTTATATTAATATAAATAACCATATTTTAAAAATATTTGTAATGATTTTATACAGAGAAAACTTAATTTCAATTAAATTCTTTATATGCTTTAAAAAAATATTTTCTCCTCAATAATGGTTCTTATTGTTTGGTATGATAAAATAATATAATTTATTTTTTTTCACATGTAGAAAATATATTTTAAGAAAATGGAATTATTTTTTAAATCAATTTTTCTAAATTATCTTATTTTTAATTTTTGATAATTTTTCTAAAATGATTATTTTTTTGATGAGTAGTGAAAATAATAATTTTAATTGAAAATTGTCTACTCATTTAATGATTCTAAAAAGATCCATTTTTTAAAAAATGTTATCAAATGTAAAATTAGATCATATTTATTATTAATAATAAAATTGTGGTCATTAAAATTGTTTTTTAGGTTTTTTGGTTCTAAAACATTGTTTAGTAGAAGAAACATGTTTTCTTTAATACCATTTTTCATTATGTTTTCAGAGTTAATTTTAAATTTAATTTATGAAAATGTAAGAAATGGAATTTGATAGAATATATTTCATAGTATAAATCATAATTTTAAAAAAAATATGGTAAAAGCGTTCATTTTTTTACTTAATGAAAACTAAATATAATAAAAAATGCAATGTGGTTAAAGTAAAAATAGATTTATAGGTTGAGTTAAACACAAATATAAGGGTAAATTTTGCAATAAAAATTGACCAAATAAAATTTTATGATAACATATATACTTCATACTATAAAAAAGTAAAATATTTTTCCATTTTAAATATTTTTTCTTGAGAATCGCTTCATTTAATTTTAATTTTTTATTATATTTTAATTGTGTCATCTCCCACAGTTATAAAGTGAAACCCATAATTTTTCTTATTTACACCAATTTAATCCATGTATATCAATAACGTCCTACCCTAATATCATCTCAACATCACAATACTTAATTTACATGTTCTATTAATCTTAAAATACCACTCCAAGGGTTCTCAAAAAAGGATCTAAATGAGGCCAACTGAATAATAGTTAATCGTCTTCCCAGACCTATTTCAATTTCTTTCTTCTTATACCTACTCTAAATATATCATACATATCATAAAATAATGAATTAATTATCATAAATATAGTAAAATTTTATTATGATTATGAATCCGCCAATATCTTCACTCTATTTAATTAATTGGGAAGTGAAATTATCCCTCATGCATACATGTGGATTACACCTCTACACAGTTATATAATTAATTATCCATCAATATATTTATTGTATTTTTATTATTACTAATTTTATGTTTATATATTATATATAAACTATAATTATTATTTTATAATATTAATAACATATCAACCTATTTATCTTCCTATTTGTTGGAAAATGGTAATCTTACTAGAGTATATGTGTGGACTGCCACGTCCATGATGCGATGTTATTTGTTTCCCATTATCAATTTACATGGATCTTAATAAGGATATATTTAACGAATATATGTTATATATACATATATGAAATAATTATTATTAATCATATGTGAATAATTATTTATATTTCTTTTGTTCCATATATCTGAAAGTGAATATAATGCTTATAAGTATATATGACCTATTGTCTCCAGGAACGGTTTAATTAGTTTTTATGCCTCTATAATTTATGAATTATAATAAATATATATAATGAATATATATAATATTATAAACATGATTGAAATTAATTATAATATAAAACAATTATTTAAGTACAAGTACCAGAACCAGCAAACTAAATTTCACATGAAAAACATAACAGTTTACACACAAAACCCATTATTTTAATAAGGAATTGATAATAAATTTGTGTTGAAATTTTATAAATGGATAATATATGAATTTATAAGTATTTAAATTATTCAGGTATTGATGTATAATAAATTCACATTTAATATACATGAGGTTAAGGATGTTTCAAATAAATTCTATCATTAGGTAAGAGATTTTTGTTTATACCTCATTGATTATCAAGATTGTTTATGATTAAGTTTCTAATGATAAAAATTCAAGATATAATTATCAAAATACTCAACAATTTTTTTATAATCTCTTTACTTATATTGATTAAATTGTTGTTCTATTTTACACTCTTTAGAATCCCATGATACTGAATAATTTTTTTTATAGAAAATTATCATTATTTATCACTTTAGTCAAAATGTTTTTTCTTCTATGTATATTTTTAATATAAAAATTGAAAAAAAATTAATATTATACATTAATGTATTAAATTTTATTGACCCATACTTTAAATTTAAAAAAAATTGATAATTAATATTCATGTCCTTTTTTGATCTAGAAACATTTGTTTTTTTATAGAAAATGTGAAAGGAACCCTTGTTTTTTTGTAAAGGCAATGAATCAATTTTCACACCATCATCAAGATATTATATTTTAAATCTTCCTTTATGTTTTTCCAATTTTCCATTCAAATAAAATTATTTCAATAATTTTTTTAAAATTTTTAGATCATAAATAGGTTATTTCAATTTAAAAATAGTATTTTCCCCCATAAATTTTCATTTTACATTTTAAATTAATTTATCATATTTGATAAAATATTTTGATATTATTTATCATTTTTTGAGATATCAACTAATGATTCCATTAAATTTTATTATTTGAATGGATTATTAGGATAGTTATTTAAATATGATTCTATGAAACTAATTTCTTCCCCCTAGTTAATTATGTTCTATATGATACAATTTTATAAATTGTTTATTTTTGTTGGGTTATGATATGATGATATGATGAAATGTTTATAAAATCTGTTTCATTTCCACTGTTTATGAAATAACGAATTTTTATAATCTTGTGCACATGTATTTATGATTTTCATAATGATATTAGTGTCCCCTTGAATCAATAGATTTTATGTGTCACTATAAAAACTAATCAAAGTTATAAAACCTAGTTACTATAATGTAGAATAATACAGGTTTTTCACCAAATGAGACTTCCCAATAAGAGTTTTTCTATCATGCTTTATTTAACTTTCCACTTTTTATTTTTTACTGGTTATGAGGTGAATGAAATTTCTCTATAAAATTCAATATTCAAAAATAAATTTTAATTTTAAACTAAATATAAACTACTAAATTAAAATTGGAAAAAGAAATTTGGAAATTGAAATAAAGAAGAAGTGGAGGAGTAATTAATAATTATTATTTTTTATTTCTTCATAATTTTTAATGGAATTGAAAATGTTAACTCTGTGAAATTATAATACTAAAATATCATGTCGTTCATATCATTTTTCATACTGATATGATTCTATAATAGAGAACTCTTAATGATAAATCCTTTTTAAAATAGTATATCAATACTCATAAAGATAACTGAAAAACAAATCATGGACAACACTCGTTGTACTAATAATATTTTATCAATGATTGATAATTTTAAATAGATTGGATCATCTTTGAAATATGTATAGTCTTCAGTTAGAAATTCACATTCACATATCATCATACTCAAATAAATTTTTTTAAATAATCAGAATTAAGGAATATTTTTATCAAACTGAAAGAATAATAAAAATTCATATTGTGATCACAATTCATTTTCCAAAATTCAAGAGATAATTAAAGTTATTAAATTAAATAAATTAAAACTCAAAAAAAATATAATGAGAATAAACTGTCTTTAGATTATTGGAGTTTATCTAGACATCACTGTGGGTAAGAGGAATAATTCGATCTGTATTATGAACACCTTAAAGAGTAAAAACATTTTCCAATAGTATCTCTCATTATTATCTCATTTATTATCATATAATGTTATAAAATTTCTCTCTATGTGTTACTTCCCATCTCTAAATGTATCCCCCCCTCGCAAATAATAATTTTTTATTCTTTGTTGAAGACACTGACCCAAATTTCTTATGTTGATGTTATAGTCATCACTGCCAGTGTTTTTTTATTATCCATTTTATTAAAGTATCATCACATTAAGATTTTCCTCTAAAAAAACTTCCATATTCCCCAGAGATAAATGTTCCAATAGATATAATTATCATTCCATAATGACATCAACAAGATTGGACTTCAAAATTCCTCTTTGTATCAAATTCTACATCTACAACAACTCCAATCAATGATGTGTCTTTACTTGGTATGAATTTATTGATGCATCACAACAAACATCATGTATTTAGCACAATTACTAAAAAAAACATAATGGTTGACTGATTTTAATACATTACAAATTAAATAAACAAGATATATATAATAATTTGAATAACCAGAAAATAAAAATTATTTTTTATAACATCAATCCTCATCATAGTTTGATTCTCAGATTTATTAGGAAGCATGGTTCGATCAAGAAAGAACCCAAATAAAGGGAATCTGAAAATACACTTGAACCTAAAATAAAGCTTGGATCATAATAAACTGACAACATTAAAATGATTGTCATATTCTATGAGAATAAATCCAGAAATCAATAATAAATGATGAAGCCACAAATATGTATAAAATTTTGGTCCTATTCATCTTCAAGTACTCACAAAAGATCCAAACTAGTGGTCAACCAAATTCAACGTCATCGTTTACCACTGGTGAAACTCATCCAATCATTGCAAAATTGAACTAGTGTACATTACTCTAGAAAAAAACTATAATTATCTTCATTGGTGCTCAGTTTCATTGTTCATAGATCTAAAAATTCCCATTTTCTTCCTCTACATCATTAGTCAGAACAACAACATATTCATCCCTTCATGAAAGTTCTTACCTATATACAAAATGGTTTATTTTGTCATATTTTTCAATAATTCTCATGTTTACACTACCACAAAAACAGTTTTTCCCAGCCCCCCCCCCCCCCCTTTATCAGCCCTAACAAAAAAGCGCTGATAAAGGGATCCCCTTTATTAGTGCTTGTTTAGTAGCGTTGATAAAGGGGGGGCCTTTATCAGCACTTTTTTTAAAAGCGCTGATAAAGGATCGAATTCAAAAAAAATTAAAAAATATGTTAATATATTAATATATAAATATATAAATATAGTTATATTGATATAGATATAATATATAATTTTTATATATATTTTAGATAAGTATAAATGTACATTAACAATTAATTTACTTAATATATACGATATTTAGTGAAAATGGATTTTCAAAAATTAAAAAAAATATTTTTTATTAATAATTTGTTATTTATTATGGAGTAGTAGTCATTTAATAACAATTTTAAGACTAAAAAAATTTAAAAAAAATTTAAAAAAAGATCCAAAATAAGTTGAAAACGCAACTCAAAATTCAAACGGCCATAACTTTTGATCTGGGTGTCTGTGTGAGCTCAACCACATATCAAATCGAAGCCTGCAACAAGCAATATGTCGTTGTGATCTAGAGGGACCTTGGTGAACCGTTTTCTGAGGCCAAAAGAGGCCCAAAAGGCCTCCAAAACTGAGTTTTTGATCGGGGTACCCAAATTTTTTAACATTTTGTGGGTTTTTAGCCTCGTTTGAGGGGGTATTAATGGATTATTTGGTGGGGACTAAATTTATTCCACCATTTTACATTCATATTTATATTATATATTTTAAATTTTATCATTTTTTATAATGAACTACTATTTATAATCAAATATATAACTATATGTACATATTTTTTATATATTCACACCAAAAAATTAAAATTTTAAAATAAATAATTAAACATATTAACATATAAAATATATTAGCTCTTTCTAAATAATAACTAATATACATTTTATTTAAAATACCAATGTATGAATATTTATATAACTTCTATATATTAATATAACTATATATATATATATATTAATCTAGCTATATATATATTAATATAACTACATATATATTAATATAACTATATATATATTAATATCACTATAAATATATATATTAATATCACTATAAATATATATATTCATATAACTATATATATATGTATATTAATAAATATATATATTATTATACGAATAAAAATAACAATATATATATATATATTTGGAGATATATATTAATATAACTATATATAGATATATTAATATAACAATATATATATTAATATAAATATATATTACTATATGAATAAATATAACTATATATATATATATATAAATAGAGATATATTTTAATATAACTATATATATAAATTAATATCACTATATATATTAATATAACTATATATATATTAATATAACTATATATATATTAAAATAACTATATATATATATATTAATATAAATATATATTACTATATGAATAAATATAACTATATATATATAGATAGATATCATGAAATAGTAAAAAAAATCAAAATAGAGTAGTGGTAAGGGCTTAGGCTTGCAACGGGGAGGTCTCGTGTTCAAAACCTGCTGGAGGCAGAGGTGCGCGCATGGGGGTGGATGTTGGGGGCTAGCGGTGATAAAGGGTGGGGGGTGTGTGTGCGGGCAATGGAGGGGCTAAAAATCACTGTTAAAAGGGGGGATCAAGCGCTAAAAAAGCCCCCCCCCCCCCCCCCACGATTGGCATGATTTTTTTAATTTTTTGTATTTTTTTAAATGTTTTTAAATTTCTTTAAATTTTTTTTATTTTTTTAACTTTTTTCAGCGCTTTTTTAAAAGCACTGATAAACGGGTCCTTTATCAATGTTAAAACGAAAGTGCTGATAAATAAAGGGCTGATATAGGACCCCTTTATCAGCACTAAAAAAGCGCTGATAAATGGGTACTTTTATCAGCGCTTTTTTTAGCGCTAATAAAAGGGGTCTTTATCAGTGATTTTTTTTAGCGATGATAAAGGGGACCCCCCCCCCCTTTATCTTTGTCGTCTTTAACAACGCTTTTACTAGCGCTATTAAAGGACCTTTTTAGCGCTGATAAAGGGTGTATTTGTAGTAGTGTTGATCTCAGATCCAAACTATTGGATCCATTAGTGTTGGGTAGACTATAATGTTAGTGATGACTCCCTAGACTTGGTATCATTAAATGGATTTTAATTTCAAATTTTGGCCTTGGTCCATTATATTTTTTCAAATCATCTTATTTAAAAACCTGTTATTTGGTTTTCATAAATCGGTCTCATTTGGTATCACAGTCATACATACAAAATTGGGTTCAAGTAATTCTCATCAAAATCCACATACATTCTTCATCTGTAACTAAGTTAGAGAGTAGAAGGGTAAATATTCATCAATAAGATTCATTTAGTAGTTTATGATCATATCCCCTATCATCGACTTGGGTTTATCCTCAAGCTCAGATGGTGGCCTTATTTTTGTATACATGGATCCTTATTCAAAATAGATGGGTGAATTCATTACTGATAATTGGTGTGTTTGAGCTGATCTGATGGATTCATAATAGAGGTTTCAACCTTGGATGGGATATAACTTCAACTTCTAAAATCAAATTCAGACTATCTTGATCAGACTAGTTTCATAGGTGTTTATTTTATTTAGAGCGAGTCACCTTCGGTAGGTAGAGTGAGTTAGATAATTTATGAAACATGTTATTATCTTCATCTCACCTACAAAAATTATCTTCTACTATTACATATTATATTTTTTGTGTACAGTCATATTAAATATTGATGTATCTAAAATTAATGTTATGTTGTATCACTTTAAAAGTTCCTAAAAATTATCTTAAGCACATAGAATTAAATTATTTTCTGAAAGTAGAAAATTATTATCTAGTCCTAAACTAAACTCGTGATATAATTCTTCCATGTAGTTAGTGAGAAAACAACTCATAACTTCTAGGAAAATTAAATTTATCCCACTCTCTACAATGAAAATAATAATAAAAAATAAAAAATAAAAATTATAGATTATAATAAAATAAAAAAATTATAATTTTATTTATTTTCAAAAAAAAATCAAAAAATACTAAAACTTATTATTAACAAAAATCATTGATTAAATAAGTGTCAAATCACCTCTAACAATGAAATATCACCATAAAAACATAATTATTTATTAAATAATATAAATTAAAAAGTATTAAATTAGTAATTAAATATCACAAACTATTAAATATTCTAACAAAAATAAATTAAATAATACACTTCAAGTAATTAATTATCAAGACAACATAAAAAATTGTTAAATTACTATAAAACATAATTTAAAAAAATAAAAAAATCCAATAATTTTCTAAATTAAATATTAAAATCAATGTCTTAGAATTTATAATTAAAACAATAATGAAAATTTAATTTATCACAAAATAATTATTTTAATATATTTTTAATTTCATCAAAAAATTTGACATAAAAGTAAATTAACCAATTACAAAGGGATTTTAAAATCTAAATAAATTTAATTTTATAAATTATGTGCCAAATTAGTATAAAAAATAAAGACATAAAAAATTCCCCACACTAAAATATTTATTTTTCTCATGAAAATAATGTGTCAAATTTAGAATAAAGAAATAAATTTTATATCTGAAATACTATGTTGAAAAGAATAATTTTGTTTTTAACAAGATTTCCCCCTCGAAAAGAAGTGAATATTTTTACCCCTTAGAAATTATGATTTTTTTGTGAAAATCAATTCAAGAATTACAAAAATATTGACCTACAAATTTTGATTTCTATTTGAACTTATTTATGTTTTCATTTAAATTAATGTATAAAACTATATTTACCTCTATGAGAAAAAACTCACATAAATTTGAAACCAAATAAAATAGACACTCTATTTGGTTGAGAAAAAATAATAAATGAAAAGTAGTATAAGTAAATCTGTAATAATATGAAATAATTAAAGAAAGGGTTTAACATTGATAAAGAATTTCATTTCACAATTCATTTTGATGAATAACTTGTGAGTTTGAATCCAAAATCTATGATATAATGGAAATGATAAATGTAAGAAATTCCTCAATCCTTTAGCAATGTCCCAACCCATTATAGTGAGGCCCATTCCATGACTTCCCAAGTCTTCATACAATCGAATAGGGGTTGGTGACTACAACTGAGTTGGAATTTCACTAACATGGGTGGAATCGCCTATGTACCTGTTCACATGCACACATCTCCAAGCCCACAAAATGTTAAAATGTAAAAATTACTAATAAATGGATGCATTCAAACATCTATAACCCAAAACTAGGGTACAATAGGATGTAAAGTAATTAATGATAGGTCCAAATACAATCCCATCATAATGGTTCTATGATAGAAGTATAACTTATAAGTAAATAAGTGGTACTAGGGACACTATATAAAATTTTTAGGGACACACCTCAATATTTCTGATGTCACTAAGCACCATCTAGTCCCGGTTTGATGATGACTTCATCAAAAGGCTGATCGTTTGCAGAATACACAATACATGAAGGGAAATCCCATGAAATGGTGAGTATAATAATACTCAATAGGACACCCTAAAACCATAAATAGATATAAAAAAAGACAATTATAGTTAGATATACACAAGTATATTTCTACATTAAATATAAAAAGAATATACAGATATACTGAAACTAAGAAACATTGTCTAGTAGTAAGCCACAATGGTAATCTACCAACCCTATGACTCTAGCTTGAAGATTCCATTAAGAACTCATCCAGAAGAACACACTCCTGATTCTGATATCACTAATGATGTATGTCTGAGAGGTACTGCTCATCGAGTACTCTCATGGGATGGATACACTAATAAATATAAAGAGAATACAATAAAATAGATTGGGATCACAATTGCGGCCATGTGGTGATACAAAAAACTCTATATAGATTTACCCACTAAGTATAGGATCGATAAATGGTCAGATTGGTCATTTTAATTCCAAGAACTCCACATAGGGAGTGAAGATGAATAGAGGATCCTGCTCCAGGCCTCTCAGGGGATTCAAAAAACTCTATACAGGAAGTTATATTGAAGAAATTGTAGTCCTAGGAGTAATAAATGATTCACACTTACCATTAAGTAAATGATAAGGGGAATAAACCCTAATAAAACATTTCCAAGATAAGAAGGAAAAGATATATAAGTCATTATAAAGGGGTACAAGACATGTAGTAAGGCTATACACCATGGACCTTGAACCTGGGTACTGCCTATGTAAAAAGCTCATGTCATTTAAATTGTGTCATGTAAAGGAGGAGTACACGTAATGTAGAAGGGTTACACATTGCGTCCTTGTATCCTGGGTCCTGACTATGTACCTAGTAATGTGCATGTACATAGAATCATCTCATGTATCCATTAACATGTACTTGTAAATAGGGTAACCCATGTACATGGTCCAGGCCATGTTTATGTGTTGGAGTACATACCATGTAGGCTGGCCATGTAGTCCACCCCGTGTCTGTGTACTTCTTAAGGTACACATTGAGTTACCTAGGAGAGTTCATATGCAATGTGACAGGGTCACGCGCCATGTGATTCTTAATTTTCTCCCAAAACCCTAGCTACTGCAAAGGGGCGCCCACACATCATTTAATCCAAGATTACACGTAGTGTGGTTCTCAATTTTTCAAAGTCACTAGAGCTTCTCCCGTGTGCTTCCTTCATTGCCAATCTTTGATCCAATAATTGATTCTACACAAAAATTGATATTCAAGATCATCAAGTCATTCCATCACCAAATCAATGTGTTTTTTCATCTGATTTACTCTCAAAATGGATAAAATCATTATTCTTTATTCCACATATAAGAATGTTGATAAATGTTGATTTGAGGATCCACTTTCATCCAAATCGCTTCATATCCATCATCACACCTCCATCAAGTTTTGTCAATACTAGGTCTAGGAGATTAGATCATTTCACCAAGAATCAGATGTGCAATGATCTATTTATTGGGATGTCTTGAGTCATGGTCCAAAAGAAGAATTCTAGCAACAAATGATGAATCTGGGAAGAAAATAATAATAAAAAATAGAGGAATGAACCTCGATTGATGTTCATGTTGATCTCGATCTATCAGCATTAGAACAAAAATCAAATAAAACAAATAATCCCAAATGATATATCTCCCATAAAAACCCCACAAATATAATCTCATCATATAAATACGATTAAACCATAGAAAAATCTATTCATGGATTATTCTATTCATCATAGGAATCAAGAACATGGAATGAAAATCCAAATAATGCATCCTACCTCAATTTTTTTCAATCACTAATGAAGAACGATCGTTGTTTTCATCATTGGAATGATATTTCTAATCAGTTTGGGCATCGATCATTGATCCACAATCTATCATCATTCATATAGGTGGATTCTATAGAGATGTCTCTATAATGGTCTTACAGTGTCTCCAGGGTTATGTGGCTAACCTTGTATTTCTATCAAAAATATATATTTAATGTTACACTCATTTTCATGTCAATGATTTAAGATAAATTTTTTTGACTTAATTATTTTATTCGCTTATGCACCCATGATGACTTTTCCACAAATGGATTACACCAAAAAATGTTAGGTCATGCCTCGGGTAAATCCGTCATTCTAAACTCAATGGTTCCTTCATATTTATGATCTATTCCCCAGTTTAAATGTTATTCTGTGGTTTTTAGAAAACCACTTATTATTTCTATTTATTTTGTTTAATATATTTCAAAAAATTATTTTGGTAACACTATGCCTCAAAATATTATTTCATTTCAGCACCTGGTCTCAAAAATTAATTCATGTAATATCCAAAAATATTATATGAAAAATATTAGACATTACATTCTGCCCACCTTGGGGATTTATGTCCTCAAAAATACAAAATTAGATCTAAAAAATGAGGATACTGGGTATAGATCTGATCCTCCAACTCTATGTTCTCTCCTATAGATTCTCATTTTACAACCAAACACACACTAAAGGAATAAATCACTCAAGAAGGATCCAACAAACTATGGCCAGAGTCCATCATGAAATCTCACAACATATCCACTAGAACCAAAATGGTTCTCTCAGTCTGGTCGTTAGTTTGTGGGTAAAATGTTGGGCTCATGTAAAACAGGGTATCATATGCACCTTGAAATCCCATATAATGATGATATGTAAATAAAGAATCACAATCGAAAACAATCATCAATGGAACTCCATGGAGTCAAGTTATCATCTCAATGTAGTGTTTTCCCCTACCCTCTACTGAACTCAGATATTGAATAGCTAGGAAGTAGTCTGACTTGGTGAATCAGTCAACTATCACATAGATTTCATCACGTCCCCTAGACGTATGTGGTAATCCCATTATTATTTCTATATATATACCATCCCTCTCAAATTTTAGATCCAAAAGGGGTTCAGCTAATCCCGCCTGAAGATAGTACTCAGCATTCACTTGCTAATAAGTAAGGCATCGAGAGACAAACTCTACAACTCTTTTATTAATCCCTTCACAACAAAACTGACATCATAGGTACTATTACATCTTAAAAACACTTGGATTTACCATGAAACTTCCTTAGAGACTCCTCTTACAATAGCATTGGTTCTATCATGCATCCTTTGAAAAGAACTACGTTCTCCCCACATTTTGAAAATCCATCAACAGCATGTCTTATGGATATTTGAACCTATAGGATCTCACAGTAGGTATCCCCATGTTGTGCCTCCATGACTCACTGTAAGAGTGGAGGGGTGAAAACCATCAATTGGAGGTAAGCTATTCCATCTCCATCTACAAAGGATAACTACAATAAGGCCGACTTTCTAGATGCCTCATCCAACAACTCAAACTAGATCTCTTTCCAAGAGAATATTCCACCATGTTTCACTTCCCATGAGTATAGACAATATCTAAGTAAAGTTCTTAGAAGAACTTTATCCATCGTATCTTTCTCAATTTAATAACCTTGTGATAAAACATATATTTGAGACTCTTTTGATCAGAGTAAATGATAAACCACTCGCCCATTCAGTAGTGTCACCAAGTCTTCAAAGCCAATACTATAACTACTTACTAAAAATAACGGTTTATATATTTCTAATCATGTGTTCTCAACTTCCATGAATCAAATACAATCACTGCTCACATCTTCATCAAAACACATCCAAGATCGATTCCTAATGTATTGCAGAACGCTACATAATCGATACATTCCTTCAGAAAAATCCAGATTGTATCACTCTTAAAATATTTCCATGACTACTAAAAATCCATATAGAACCATTTTATCCACACAAAAGGTTTCCCCTTTAGATTCAAGGTTTTCATGGGTACTGATATCCTGGAGAAATTGGGTATGAATTCCTGATAATATCCTACAAACACAAGGAAGCCATGTACCACTATCATTCTCTTAGGTGGATCCCATGCTAACACCACCACAACCTTGGATGAGTCTATTGTCACTTTATACACTAATATAACATTCCCTATAATTTTTACTTCCTAAATATAGACCAATAATTTCAATAGATTTCCATAAATATTGTTCTCTTAGAGTACATCTAGAAATATCCTTAAGTGTCTCGCATTCTCCTCTTCAGACACTGAGTACGCAAGGATATCATTGATCAAGACCACCATAAATTTATCTAAGTAAGGATGAAATATCGAATTTTTGATTCCTATGAACACATCTAGATCATTATTCATTTCAAAGTTCATTACCTAGTACTCATAGTGACCGTAAAGACATCATAATTTCATATTTAGGATATCCTCACCCCATCTTCGCAACTAGTGATAACCTGATCTAAGGTCAAATTTGGAGAACCATCATGTCTCTCAAATAATCAATGTGGTCATAAATCCTTGATAGTGGATACTTATTCTTCATGGCCACCAGATTAAAGCACTGATAGTCTATAAGCAACCTCAAGCTATTGTCTTCCTTTTTGGAAAAAAAATGGGGCTACCAAGGGTGAAACACTGGGTATCATAAATACCTTCCTCTGTAAGTCCTATAACTACACCCCTATCCCACAAAGCACTATGGGGGACCTGTGATATGATTGTACAAATATCGGTGATATCCCAGGGTGAAAATAAATATAGAAGTCTATTTATTGGTGGGGAGGTAAACCCGAAACATCTCCAGGAAAGACGTCCTCATACTCTACCACCACTGTAGGAAACCGGTAACTCAGAACATATACGACACCAAGCTTTAGGATATCCAACTAATGAGTGATTGGAGACACCCTCCTATGCATGAGTCCATCATTTACTGCATGGGGTCCCTTTTCAGCAAAAAATTAAAACCTCATTCCATAACTACTGATACAAACCACCCTTTCCCTAAAATAGTAAATCTTGTAAAAAGATTTTAGATAACCAATCCAAAACAAGAATGACACTGTAAGGCTATGACATCACCACAAAAAGGTTCCAAATGAAACTATCACCTACAAGGGTCCAGTTACACATCCATTATAGGTGTGTGATCAATGAGTCTTCTCCTTTATGTGTCTCCATGTATAAGGGCCCAGTCAATGATTCAAATAGAATCTATAGGTATCATGCAAGATATGTGAAAATAAAGTAATGGATAGATCATTTGTCTATCATTACTATAGTTAATTAGGAAATACATAGATAGTACCTTGAAACATTATGGGATCCTTTGGGTCATACACCATGACTTCCTGCAGTTGTCCTTATCCCTATCCCCCAGCTCCCTGTGCCTGACATAGACCATTTCGGGGAGATAGTAACTTGTCAAAACATCGAAGACATCCCATTTCTCTTACATCACCTCATGTCCATTTTCCTATAGAACTATCTTCTCCCACCAATTACTCGGCCTTGACAGCCTGTCTATAGCTTCACTGTTAGCTGCATGGCGGGTCGGACAATCTCATGCGAGATGTATCCTTCCATTACATGAGTAACACCACCTTTCCTAGTCTGACTGGGCGCACCCTGTGAGTCCTGAACTATAGATTTTATATCCTGGGGAATCCTCTTGAAACATCTCATATGACCAGGTCTCTAAGGCTGAAGTTGGCCCCTTCTACCGAGGTCTCTACTCTTGCTTTCCTATTGTTGGAAACCAATTTCTGTGTCCGACCAACCAAGAAACATTCAACCCCAAAATATTTACCAAGAACCCCAAAATACATAATAATTCACAGAGGGATAACACTAGATCAGATGTATCTATGAAAACCTCATTTTAAGCTCTGATCCGGAAATTACTGATTGTGTATCATATCCATAGAGTACCTATAGAGGTTTTTATGCCTTGATTAATACTCAGATACTAACATGTCATCCTTCTAGAGAAATATAATCTATTATATATGTATAAAACTTAACTTATAAGGTCAGAAATACTCTTTAAAAATGTTCTCAAACTCTGACCACAAAAGCGTTTCCTTTTCATAAGTCTAAGTAACCAAACCCCACCATCGTCCTAATGAGCCATGAAGAAGTCTCACCTCCAATACCACCATCTGATCTGTTGGTGTCATAACCAGATGGAAACCATGGGTCACCACCTCAAGACAATCCTCATCCACCAATAGTTTGGTATTACCTCAAAACCTAAGGGGAATCTGCTATTGGAACATGTGACTGATTCTCATCTTGTGCTCCTCATTTGTTGGTATAGTGGGTACCATGTTCTGCACTACAGGCGGGGGAATGGATGGTGCACCACCTGGAGGTAACATCTGAGTAACTAGTCCCTATATCAAAGCTTGTCCATTGAGGCAGTCATCATCATGATCAAGATCCCAAATCCTATCTAGTATGCATTGTTGAGGAATCCTGTAAGTAAACCAGTTCTTCCTTGGTGAATGTGTATATCTAGAGAGCTTAATCAATAAGGACGTGGAAACCAAAACTCGTTCTTATATGATCCATGTACCATTATTTTTTCTTTTAAATATTGTTATCATGTTTCGAGTCATAAATTAAGAGATCAGAGTCCTAGTGTATGGATGTGTTGGTCGCCACACCACCACTAGAGTCTCTAGCCTGAAAGCAGAACTTGGAAAACTTAACACTGTTTCACCAAAAAATTATAAAAAACTCTCATTCTTAAAGTATAATTTACCCACTATGATACCACTCAATCATAAATCTACCCAATGGGGACTATGACGTGACTCCCCATGCCCACATCCAATGGGCCAGGGGATGGTTACAAGAACCGATTAGGCATATCACTAACATGGGACTGCTTATGTACATGTACACATGCACACATCTCCAAGCCCACAAAATGATGAAATGTAAAACTCACTAAGAAACCAATCCATGTTTACATCTATAAACCACAACTAGATTATTATAGTAATTAATTTAAATCAAGATAGGGTCAAATGCAATCCCACCACAGAGTGTGTAACAAAATTACATCCAATAAGTAAATAATAGATACCAGGACTATTATCTAATAGCTACAGGAACACACCTCGGTTTGTCCAATATAACTAAGAACAATCTGGTCATTTTACACCTAGGACTCCATCAATAAGTACATTGTCTACAAAAGATATGGCACATGTAGTCAAAGTCTATGCATGAGTGAGTATAAAAATACTCAGTAGGACACCCCAAAATCACAAAAAAGTATAACAAAGGAAAGTATATTTATGTCGACATAGGTATATGTCTAAAGTATATATAATAAGAATATCATGATATACTCAAACAAATACACACAATCTACAGTTAATCCACAACCATTATATACCGTCCCTAGGATTCCAGTTCAAATATTCCGTGAAGCACTCATTTGGAAGAACACACTCTTGAATATGATTGCACTGATGAAGTCTGTCCAAGAGGTACTGCTCATCGGGTAATATCATGAGAGAGATACAATAAGGTATCATATTTTTTCATTTACTATTTTTATATATTATATGGATTGATTTCAAGAGCAGGTGATGAGACATTGTGTGATTCTGATGCCCGGTGTGCCAATAAAAAATGTTTGAAAATTATTAATTTAATTAATATCACTCAAGCAGGGTTTTTTCAAAAATAGTGGAATAACTATTAAATGAATTCCCAGATAAGAAATCTAAGGGCACCCTTGAGTTCATAATAGAATATTTACCCTAGGCGTGACCAAACATTAGTCATCACAGGTCGATTGTGAATACTTTTCCATGGGATTTTAAATGAATAAAATAATATATTTTATTTCATTAATGCAGAAACATTTTTATTTAAATTTATCCTTTTGTAAAAATTATCGGTTTAGCCACATAACCCTATAACATTTATAAGATAGTGGAGGGAGAGATATTTGAATACCTTCTGAATAACGATGATGGATTAAGGATTGATGATGATAAATCTTTATTATTCATTAGTGATTGATTCAAATCGAGGTAGGGATTTTGAGTTAACAGTTTTTTCCCTATTTTTGATTCCTATGATGAACTCAAACTAATCCACAAACAGATTAGCTTGTGGATTGGTTGTATTTATAGGATGGGGTTATCGGGGGTTGATTCTTGATATTTTTTTGGTTTTCTTTTACCATTCTAACGGTGAATAACAAAGATTAACACAAAAATTGATCAATTTTCTTCCCTATCGATTTTATTATGCTTTCATCCCTCCTATATTCACATTCATCACATTATTTACATTCCTCACAATTGAAATATTATGATTCCTAGATCAGCATTTTTGGGTGGTTTGTACTCAATAAGACCCTCATATTGAAGGATAATTGATAACCGATGTAGGATATATGTAGATCAAGACCCAAGGGCCTATTATTTAGGGCTTTTATAAATTTTGGGCATCAAAGGAGGCATGGTGGTCCGTAGAAGGGCCTGTTGGCACGGAGACAGTGAAAGGAAACTAACAGCGGTGCACGGTGGTGGAGTTCATGTGGGTAGTGGAGCCAAGGTAGCTAAGAAAGGCAGAGGCTAATGTCGTAGTGGCATCAAACAAGGAGCGGTGGTGGCAATGCAGAGTGGGTTGGGCCCGCAAGGTCGAGTCAGAATGGTGAGTAGGGACGGACCCAGGTCGGATCTAAGGAAACCAATATGGAGCCCAGTTGCAGCAGACCATGATGGTTGAATGTGATGGTTGATCGTGGGTGCATCGACTGCATGGTAGGTGGACCTACAATGGAATTAGGTCCACAGACCCTGGTGGGTCTACTCTCCACTTCATTAAAATGAGCTTAACTCCTAAACAGAGTATCCAATTGATGATCTATCTATGTCTTTGAGACCCAAAAATTGAAATGGATATTTTGAAATGATTGGTGGGTTTTTAATTTGGACCAGTATATGTTGAAATCATTCCTTTGGTCCTTTCCTCGAGGGTTCAGTATGAAATTACATCAACAGTACTAGATTACAATCCCATCTAGATGTCAAGTCTCAGATACAGTATGGTATCCCTCCCCAATACTTTATTATGATCCTCTATAACCCCATGTGTATTTTTTGGAAATGGCGTAACCAACTTGAAAAGTTCATTGATCCTTCATCTAGGGAGCTTCATGGGTAGGGTTTGCGGGGTACCTCAATAGTTTTGGGCATGATCTCTTACATAGTGGGTTGATCTAGATTTGTTATGTGGTATCCCCCAATGGTTCTAGGCATGATCTATGGTATCCCCCAGTGGTTCTAGGAGTGATCCCCTCTATGTGTATCATAATATTTGTTGACCAATGCATTCTTGTTTGGGTAGGGCCTAAACGAGATAGACCTCTTTGTCGAGTTTGTAAGATGATATCATGGGTTGAAGAGTTAGTTTACATAGAATGAGTGTGCATCGAGAAGAAACCAATGGTTGGAATTTGGTTATGACCACCTAATTGTTTACTGTCTCTCTTGAGTAAAATCTGAATGTTCTTGTTATATGTGATATAGACATATACATTGGTAGAGCTGTCTATAATTTAGTTTTTTGAATTACTTTGTGGGTTTAAGGTGTCCTATTGAGTATTTTTATTCTCACCCCAACATGATCTTTTCCCATATGAGTTGTGTCTTTTATGGATAATTGTCCTTTTGATGGAGTCTTAGGTGGAAAAAACCAAATGGTGGTTAGTGATACTGGATATACTGAGGTGTGCTCCTACATCTTGGAGGCAGTAGTCCGAGTGCCCTTTATTTTCATGATGGTCCTATGGTTACAAAAACATTATAGTGGGATTATTCATAGACCTTTTTAGTTTTAATTACTTTCACTATCAACCTTTATTTTGGGATCTTAGCTTCATGAATTCATCCTTCGAGTATTTTACATTTCATCGTGTTGTGGCTTGGAGATGTGTGTGTCTGTATCGGTAATTTTGACTAATGCTTACCATTTGTGGGATATTCCAACTCATTGAAAGTTACCACACCTAGCCTATTGGAGGTCAGATTGGGATAGTCATGGAATGGTCCTCTCTTGGATGGGTCGTGATAGAGTGGTATAAGATGCAGTTACAACTTTAGGACCAGGAGTCTATGAGGTTAGTTTGGGGTAACAATTTTAAGTGTTTCGAGTTCATATTTTAGGTCAGGGACCCCAGTGTTGGTATGGTGACTGACATATCCAAACACAACGACTCTAATTACCTATTTTTCAACTGGGTACATGAAAACATGGGTTTAGTGAAAAAAAATGGTAAATGAATCATATAAGAATGGTTGGGTAATCCATGTCTCTCTTGAGTTATCTCCCCAGATATACTCTATTAATCATTGTACATCTTGTTTTATTTCAGAATTCATCCATATAGATAGATATATAAAATTCAACCATGTGATCATGAGGATGATCTTCCTAGTGACTGGGAATCGATATAGATGCATATACTAGAGACTGTACCACCATGTGTTTTACCATCTATACTACAACTCATCAAGCAATAACTACTACCCAAACTACTAACTGAGGATGCATGCAGGCTAAGTGTGTTTCATGAATTCTAGAGGTAGTGACCTCCAAGGTTTCAGAATGATCTATACCCCCAGATGGATGAGTATTTTCTAGAGCTATTAATGTGTGTTTTTCTCCTTGTGAGGATGCATGCCGATCAGATGGAAGTCCTTACTGAGAGACTTCTTCAGGGCTCTATAGAGTGATCGTGGAGCATGGTGAATCAGTCACATGATGAGACAAATGTATACTAAAAAATCTTTTAATGTATCCTCATAGAGGAGTTCTATTCATCCACGTTGTGATCGTTACACATACAAGAGCTCCTCCATCTACAGCAGGGCTGTATGAATATAGTGGATTATTCATGGAAGTTTACTGATCTTCTGCGCTGGTCCATGGATATGGTATGTAACCAGTTCTTCAAGGCTCGATCCTTTGATTAGGGATTACTCCATTACATCAGGGAATCATTGGTATCCCATAGAATTTCTATATATGTTGGGGTACTTACGAAAGCCCTGCTAGTGTAGAGTTTTTTTGGCAGTGTAAACACCAGGGTTGGGAGCTAGTAGTGGGAACCAGGTAGTAGAGACCTCGGCAGTAGATATTCAATGGCTATCAAATGGATCTATTCAGGTTAGGTTCTTTAGGGGGAGATCCCAGGACTAATGTTTAGCAGTTAAGGTCTCCTAGGGCGGATGTAATTAGCCAAGGGACAGACGGTGTAACTCATGTAGTGATTAGGGACCTCTGTCATGTGATTTCCCAACCCGTTGAACACCTAATCTGGACATGGTCGAGGGACTACTAAGGAAGAGGAAAAGAAAGTACTATGGTGGTCTCCAAGGTGGAAGATGTGTTAGAGGAGCAGGAAGGGAAGTAATATGTGGTCAAAGGTTCGACTTATTACGGCCATCACCCCCATGTTGTCCACGTCAGGCTCATGTTGCTGGTGAGGAGGGATGAGCCGAGCTGCAGGCTATGGAGGCCTATAACCCTAGGTATTTAGGGATGATACGAGGTATGATATATGTATTTTCTACCTTAGATGCTATTTTTATAGGCATAGGTTCTTTTAATTCCATTATGGCCATGAATCTAGTTCGAGACTTAGTTCTTCTAGTTTAATCATCGACTCGACCCTTACACATGGAGAATCCCATTGGAGGAGACTCGATGACCACACACTGGTGCCGATAGTGTGACTTGACTCTTGGAGGTGCGAGTTCTGTTGGTATCTCTTGGTAGCACTGCCGATGCCTTACGACATCATTATTGTTATGGACTAGTTATCTATAGTTCATGCTTAGATTAAATAGTTTAGGGGAGGAGTTGGTGTTTCTGTAGTGATAGAACTAGGTTTTCCATTTTTTGTGATAATTAAATGCAGGTATCAAATGATGGACTCACACATAAGAGGTTTTAGCCTATTACTTATCAATTGGCTAGCCTCGAACATGGTGTAGTAGATGATATGAGTCCTCATTTTCTTTCATTTTTGGTAGAGTGTAAGGATCAAGCTGATGATGAAGGTGATTTATTTCAAGTGTTTACTTTTTTTTCAAGAACGTTTATTCAAATAAATAAGGTAACCTATCGTTGTATTTTGGTGAAAATCAGATGCACAATTGTTTTTTAGAAAATACCAGACACTCCTCGAGTACAGAATGGAAAAAGATCATAATGATTGTAATTGTATTCACACTGACTCCAGAAATAAGGGTTCAATAATTTTAAGGAAGATTATTTATGGAAGTAAATAGTCATTAGATTCACCCTTGATCTGATATATAATAATTGTTTGTATTGATTGAGAATCGGATTCTACATGACTACGATAAAAATGTGATGATTCTTTGTTGATTTTTATTTCACATAAATGAAAATTTTATTGGAGAACCAATGATTCAATATTGATAGAAGAAAATGGAAAATAGGTATTCCAAATCATACCCAGATTTATCATATCTAGGTGGAAGAGAAGAAATAAATGTTTCTTATCGAAAAAGAACTGTGCCATGTATAATTGTATCCAAGAGGAAGAGAAGAAAAATAAAGCAGAAGATCATACACAGAATGATCATAAACAGAATTATTGTACCTAGAATAATCATATCTAGGATAATCATTATCAGGATGAACATACCAAGGCTAATCATATTCAGAAAAGATTGTACTCAGTCTAAGAAGAAAATAAAAAACATAGAATTAATGTAAAGTTCTGAAAATTTCCAATTGAAGTATGAAAATGTTGTATATATTCTCAAATGAATTTAAATTCATGATGGAAGTTATGATACAATCATAGGTTTTTGAATGAAGTAATTTTTTAAAGATGAGATGATATCGGTGAATATCATTATGATAAAAACTGATCAATAATGTTTTCAACCATTCAAAAGAGGGTAAAATTACATTGTTTACATTTCATGTGAATTTTTAAGTGGGTCAAGAGAAAGGTTAAAGATGTAAAAGTGGTATGATTGTTGAGTTAAAGGAGTTTCTTGAATTTTCTATGAAGGGGTATATTGGAATTCAGAATAATGGTTGTTTTCAACATTCAGAGTTGTATTCATTTATTCATACACTTAAATTCAATTGATGCAATGCTCTGTTTTGAAGAATTCAGTTTAAAATAATTGTATTAAGAAATTGAATTCCAACTGGAATTTGAAAAGAATGTGCGAAGAAGGAATGAATATTATATAATAATCAGGAAGCTTAGAGAAGAGTTTAAGAAGTCATAAATTCACTCGATATTTTAAGGTAAATAATGATTTGGGTGAATTTAAGAGAGTGGTAAGGATTTTGTAATTCCCAAAAAACCACTTATGGGTTGCCTATAAAAGGGGAAAAGTATATCAAACATTTCTGATGATGGATGTAATGTTCACTGCATAAGAGAGAGAAGTTCCAAGTTTTTAGAGAGAAGAATAGGATTTCCATATTAAGATTTTTTTTGAAAATGTTTTGAAGGATTAAAGTGGAAGATAAGAGACAGGATCCCAACAATGTATTCAGCTGATCATAATACTCAATTCTTATCATACTTAGCTGGTTATCATATTTGTCTAGTCAATCATATTCGGTTGATCATAGTATTGGGATGGATTATCATATTGAGATTTATGTGCTGAGATATCCAGACTGAAGAAGAAATAATTTTTAACTTTATCAATCATACTTAGCCAATGTTATATCCTTTTGCATTGAGTAATTATTCCAGGAAGAATCAAAATCGTAAGAATTGGGATGAGGAATCATACCAAAAGGAATCGTATCAAGGAGAATAAGACTCAAAGGAATCATACTGGGAAAAAAACATAGGGAAATTGGAATTGAGATTTTCTTTAACAAAGTCCAATAAGTTCTTACCATCTTCTGGGTAAGAAATTGATGTTGTTTTTACAATTGAATAAACTTTTGAAATTGAAATGAAGCATAGGTAACATTATTTGTTACACAAACTTATTATTACCTTATTTGTGATAAGAAGGTGCACATTCACTATTTAAATTGTTTACATATTGCTATACATGTGAAAGGTTATATCCTACTCATTTTTTAAAAAAAAATTCTACTGGATTTTCTAGTCTTGAATTATTTCTATTCCATACCAAGGATATAGCATTTATTACTGAATAGTGAAATTGTAAATACTTGTGTTCAAATTTATGTGTATTTCTATTACTTTCAGTAGGGAAGGAAATATTTAACATAAGGTGAAGGTTGTTTTAGTTATAAGGAAACATAAAAGGAAAAGTATCACTGATTCACCCCCTCACCCTCTCAGTGATACAAGTATCCTAATTAGTCACATTCAAGTGGTATCAGAGCATATTTTCCCTTTTCTTATTATTTACTGATAGAGAATTTAAATAGTCTAAATAGTAAAGTTATTCTAGTTTTTAATGGAAATAATTATCGTATCTAGAAAAATAGAATTCTTTCATATATTATCTCTATTAGATATGATGTTCTTCAAGATGCAATATATGAGTTTCCTCTTATTGATTTTAAAACACCTCTTACATCTATTGATTAATAAAATTTGGAGAATGATGGAAGGCCCATGAATGATATATTATCATCACTTTGTGAAAGTATATTATTAAGAGTAAAAGGATTTCCCATAGCCAAAGCTAAATGGGATAAATTAAAAAACATATATGAAGGCAATACAAAATAAGATAAGGAAATGTAACAATTATGGAGATTGAAATATGAATATTTGAATATTGGTGAGTATGAATCTGTTGGATACTTCTTTATGAGGGTAAATAAAATTGTTAGTACTATCATATGTCTTGGTGAAAAGTTAGATTATTCTACAATTGATGAAAAAAAATTTAGAATCTTTCCCATCATGTTCAATGAAAAAGATTCTTCATTAGAATATAGATATCATAAAACATTATCTCTTGATGGTTTCCATAGAACTCTCAACACTTATGAAATGATATGGGAGAAGCATTTGAAGATAAAAAAAATGTTGATAACGAACTGTCTTTCAAGGATTCTAATAGAGAAATGTCAAAGAATATTTTTATTGAAGATGAAGCTGGTGAATCTGACTCTGAAAATGTGGTATATAAAAATCATGATGAAATTTTATCCTTATTTTCTAAAAATTTGAAAATAGAAATAAGTAAATATAAAAATAATTTTCTATAGAAATATTTTTAATATGGAGGTCTTGGTCACTTTGCGGCTAATTGTCCTCGAAGAAAGAAATAAGAGGATAGTAATGAAGAAGGGATAAAGCCAAGAATATTTTATAATTAATATAGAGATAAAGGAAAATTAAATTCCAGGGGGAATGAAATAAAATTCTTCAAATACAAAAGAATAAGTTTCTTATCTATAGATGAAGAAGACAAATTCAGTGATGTTGAATCAAAAAAATCTGTTGAATATGGTATTGAAATTACTTTTATTGCAACAATTAATGATAAATAATTCATAATTATTACTCTAAAGATGAATATATTAAACATGAACATCATTTGAAAGAAAATATGAATGAATTTCTGAGAAATATTAGAAGGATTGAAAAAAAACAAAAGGTTGGAAGATCAATGTTCCTCTACAAACAATCAAGAGTGTTTTTCTAATGGTAAAGTTAGGATGGTGAAAGAGATTGATGACTTTATTAAATCAATTGAGGAATAAAAAAATTTAATGAACATCTAGAGGATAATCTGAATACAAAAGAAGAAGAGTTGGAACTTGTCTAACAAAAACATTCTAAAGCTGAATTCAGAAATTAAATTTTCAAAAACTCTATTACAACGTTTTTTTTAAGTTCCTAAAATAAGAATCCATATAAGGTTCAAAAAAATATACCTTCAATGGGTGAGAATAAATATGTAATTGTATTTTAAATGAAGAATGTTGGGAAAGTCATGTATATGCCCAAGACCAACATAGTCGGGAAGTCACAAGTCTAAAATAACCCTAAGTCCAAAATTTTTTTGAAACAATTAGAGTCTGTAAAAGCTTAAAATACTTCTATTTATGATAAATCAAAAAATAAAAGTAAAACTGTGATTAATAATAGAAAATTTTATGGCTCGGAAAATAAAGAGAAGAAGGTTCCTGGTAAACATATTCATAATTTTAGTCGATATGGAAGTTTCAGAGGAAAATACTCATTTTAGAGATATTGTTAGTATTGTGGTGGATTCAGAAATACCAAAAATATGTTTTGGTTCAACCAACCAAATTACTATTATTTCATAGGTTATAAAAGGTATGGTTTTGGGAGAGATAATTCCATCAAAAGAAGAAGTCTGAGAAGGTTGATTTGAAGAAACCTAAGAAAGGTGGAGTAGAAATTGAAAATAGGTTTCAAACATGGGAAACTATTTGGGCAAGATGTTAACAACCTAAACACCTTGAAAAATAATGTATTTATTTTGTTACCAGCACAACAAAATATTTTTGACAATTCATAGAATCTGAAGATGAATAAAGAAAAGGGAGAAGAAAAGGCAATTTTTTCGGAACTGATTTGAAAAAAACAAAAGGAGAAAAAATTAGATTCTTTATAGTTTTTGTTCTTCTCATATGAAAATATATTTGAAATATTTTAGTAATATGAAAGACGTTAAAAAATTCATAGTGACATTTGGCAATAATGAATCCCTAAGAATCAAAGGTGTTTGATTAACCATTATTGGAAAAGAAAATTTGAAATCCAATAAATCTGTGTATGTTGATGGGCTAAAAAACAACTTGATAAGTGTTTCAAAAAAAATTTATGAGGGAAAAAAATTTATCTTCCAGAAATATTGGTTTTTTTATGAAAATTGAAGCAGATGGAAAGATTGTTACAAGAGGGTAATGTACAAAAAGAAGCTTTTTCATGTTGTTGAAATAAAAAACTCTTGTTACATGAGTATGGGGGATGAAAATAAATTATGGCATAAAAGGCAGGGACACATGTCTCAAATAAACCTGAGAAAATTGAAAAATTGAGACATTGTTTTAAAAATTATTGATTTTCCAAGAAGATTAGATTATTGTTGCACTTTATTTTAGAAAGGAAAGATTACCAATGTTGTGCATAATAAAGTTGATATATGTTCAGAACAACCCCTAGAGATGAATAGTTCTAATATTTGAGATCCAATGATGAATTAATTTTCAAATGGAGATAATTAATTCATTACTTTCATTGATTATTTTACTCACATTGCTTGTGTTATGTATATGAATCATATGTCATATTCTTTTAAAATATTTAAAAGTTACAGAAAGAAAGCTGAAAAAGAATGTGAGTATTCTAGAATAATTTGAGAACCAAAAATGGTGTGAATACATAAGTGAATAATATAAATTTTATCTTGAGAAGAATGGAATTTGGTACGATTATAGATCTTAATACACTCCTCAACAAAATGGGGTTTCTAAAAGAAATAATATAATTTTTTTGGAAATGTGTAGAACTATGTTACCCGAACGTGGTCTTTCTCATTACTTTAGGAGATAAGTCATGAGTATTGTGGTTTATATTGAAAACTATTTTTTATACATAACTCAATCATATATGACTCCATATTAATGTTTTTATGAAAAAATCTATGTTTGGAACTCTTTATACTTTTTGGGAGTCAATGTATTATAAATAAGAAAAATGGAAACATTTGAAGGTTCGAGCATAAGGGTGAAGATGGAATTTTTCTTGGATATTCCATAGAAGGAATAGGATATAGATGTTTTACAAATAAAATAGTAAGTGTTATCGATTATATTTATGTGAAATTGATTGGAGTATTTGAGGAAGATAAACATGCTCAGAAAGATAAGAAATCTGAGTGAGATAGTTTTAAAAACAATTATGATAAGGATATATATAATTACAATGCTTCTCAATAAGAATAATAAAACTTATCTATTTCTAATGATGAGTATGATGTTCAAAAATCACATCCTGTGTTGAGGAAGCAAGTGGAATCTTATAACATTATTATTTATCAACATCATAAGGTTCAAACAAGAATAACAACCAATTCCATTACAGAAACTTCTTTGTTTTTAAAAGTGTATTTGAATGATGTGACTGAATAATGTTAGTATATATAACGGGTTCAAGACATGAATTAAGAGTTGTAACAAATTGAAGAGAATGATACATCGGAACTTTTACCCATGCTAGAAAAAAAACATTATTTGAAAAGTGGGTTTTTTCCGAACAAGATGGATGGATAAGGTGAAGTGATAAAAAACAAAGAATGATTAATGTGAAAAAGGTATTAAAAAATATAAGGTATTGGTTTTGATGAGACATTTTCTCTAGTTTCAGGATTAGAAACAAACAGATCTTTCCTGATATTGCTACACAATGTGGGTATAATATATTTCTAATAGATTTCAAATCAGCATTCATGAATGGTGATCTTGATGATGAAGTTTATTTTGAAAAAATATATGGTATTATTGTTTGGAAAGATCAAAATTGTGTGTGTAGATTGAAAAATTATTTGTATTGAATAAAACAGGATTTGAGGGCATGATATTCCTAATTGGATACATGCTTTAATGAAAATAAATTTTAATAAAGGGGTGTGGATATCAAACTTTCTGTCAGAAAAATTCAAGAGTATTCCCTCATTGTTATTATTTATATCGATGAAATTATCGTTTATTAGAATAATGAAACAAGTTGTGAAAGGTTTTATGAAGAAATGAAAAAGATATTTAAAATTTTCATGATGTGGTGGAATGAAATACTTTCTTGGGTTATTAATACAAAGAAATAAGGGAATGAATTTTTCTTTCTCAAGAAAAGTATGCTATGGAACTTCTTAAAATTTTCAGTATGGAAAAATCAAAACTAGTTTCTATACCTATTAAAGTGGAAACAAAGTTGAGAAAAAATGGATAAGGAAAATAAGCTGATTCGAAAGAAATTAGGAAGATGATTAAAAGTTTATTTTATTTGAATATCTCAAAACCTGATATAGTTTATGTTGTTTCCATATGTGTAATATTTTAGATTGATCCAAAATAATTGCATTTAATTTATTGAAAACAAATTCTCATATACATAAAAGGAATCAAAATATTTTGAATCAGGTATGACATCTTAGATAGTATTTAATTTTTTGGGTATTCAGATGTAAATTGGGAAGGTAATGTTGATGATAAAAGAACCACATCTTTTGGATTATTCTTTATTGGAAAGAGTTGTGTTTTTTTTAATTCAAAGAAACAAAATTCTATAACTCTTAGTATATCTATAGTATAATATATTGCTAAAACTTAATCCAATACTCAACTAATGTGGATGAAAACTCAATTGGAAGATTTACTTATGGAAATAAAGTTACCCTTTCTTTGGGGTTGTGATAATAAAATTACAATAAATCTCACCATGAATCTAGTTCAACATTATCTTTCAAAACATATTAATATCAAATATCATTTCATTAAATATCATGTGGATAGAATTTAATTAAAGAGAAAATTTGTTCTAACATCCAAAAAGTTGTTGATATTTTCACAAAACCAGTATCGAAAGAATCCTTCAATAAATTGAGGTTGAGAATGTGTTTTAAACCTCTTTCTCATCAAGGTTGGGGTATCTCTTTATATACCCTCTATCATTTTACCTTAGGATAGTGTTTTTAGGGGGATAATGAATTGTTTCATAAACATATCCTATTGCATTTTAAAAAGAGGATTTCTAGGTAATATATGAATTCAGCATTGTATTTTGTGTGAACTATTATAACTGTTTGTTGGAGTTGTTGTAGGAAACAGATTTTTTTTTTTTCCATGAAAGGAGAAGAGCTGAGAAAGAAAATATAGAGAAGATATGGAATGGTGTCACTATCACTTTTCTTGGAGTGAATGTTTTTGTTTCCAATGATTCTTATTTCCTAAAATGAGTTAGATCACATAGGATTATAATTATTGATAAGTAATCCATTTCATGAGGATACAAATTTTAGTGATTTATGCAACATGGTTGAAAAAAAATCCAAAGGGGGATATTGTTAGGACCAAGATTATAATGAATGTTATTGTTTTCAAGTGATGTATTTTGTTTTCAAGAATGTTTTTTTAAAGAAAGTAAATCACCTCACATTGTATTTTGGTGAAAATTTGACTCACAATTTCTTTTCACAAAATATTAGACTCACCTTGGGTTTAGAATGAGAAAATATCATAATGACTATAATCGAATTCACACTGAGTCTGGAAAGAAATGATCAATTGTTTTGGGGATGATTTTTTCAGGAAGTAAAAGGTAATTGGATTCACTCTGGATACGATGTGGTAAAAGTGTTTGTATTGATGGATAATCAGATTCTACATGACTATGATCAAAATGGATGATTCTTTATTGATTTATATTTTACATAAATGATAAGTTTATTGTAGATCTTATAATGAAATCCTTATGGAAGAAAAGGGAAAAGAGGTATTCTAAACCATACCGAGATTCATCATTTCTAGGTAGAAGAGAAGAAATATATGTTTATGATCAAAAAGGAATCATATCTAGTATAATTGCATCTGGTGGGATGAGAAGAAAAATGAAGCTAAATATCATACTCAGAATGATTATAACTAGACTGATCATATATATGATAATCGTTATTAGGATGATCTTTTCAAAGCCAATCATATTTAGAAAAAATCATATTCGGTCTAAGATGAAAATAAATAAACTGGAATGAAAATAAAGTCACACTATGTTCCAATTAAATATTGAAGATGTTGAAGATGTTCTCAAATTAATTTAATGTCGGGAAGGAATACATGATACAATCCCAATTTTTTGAATTAAGGAAGTTTTTTAATATGTGTTGAGGCCGGTGAAAATACTTATCACAAAAACTGGTCAACAATGTAGTTAGCCATTCAAAAGGGGTTGAATTAATTTGATTACATTTCAAGTGAATTTGCAATTGGGTTAAGATAAAAAGTGAGTAAGTAAAAGTAGTTTTAAAGTATAGATGAATGAATTTTCTGAATGTGCTATCAAGGGGGGCTTGGTTTTTAAAATAATGTTTGTATTCAGCATTCACAGTGGTATTAATTTATTCATACATTTAAATTAATTTGACATAGAGTACTGTTTTAAAGAAATCAGTTTGAGATAATTTTATTCAGAAGTTCAATTCAAACTGGCATTTGAAAAGAAAATCTGAATATGGGATTAATATTATAGAAGAACTGAGAATCCTTGAGATGAGTTGAAGAAGTCATAAATTCATCCGAGATTTTAGGGGAAATCACAATTTGAGTGAATTTATGTAACTGAGAATGATTTTTGTATTACCTCTAAAAACACTTATGGATCACCTATAAATTGGGAATGGTAAATAAACCTTTTTTATGATGTATATACTTTTCACCATATAATAGAGAGAAGATGTGAGTTTTTAGGGGGAATAATAGGATTTCTGTATTGATGTTTTTGTTAACAAATTTGTGATGGATTGAAGTGAAAGAGAAGATAAAATATCACAATATTGTATTTAGATGATCAACATACTCATCGGTTATCATACATAGCTAATTATCGTATTATGATTGTCAATCATATTCTGCTAATCATTGTATCAGGCTGGATTATCAGATCATGATTTCTGTGAAGGGGTTTGTAGACTAAAGAAAAAAAGGAGTTTTTAATGGTCTCAATCATTCTCAGCTAGTGTTATATCATTTCATTTTAAGAAATCATACCAATAATAATCAAACTCAGAAGAATTAGGATAAGAGAATCATATCTAGAGGAATTGTGTCGAGGATAATCACACCCAAATGAATCGGACTGGAAAAATTTTACTAAAAAAATCATAATAGTTTTTTCTATAATTAATTCTAAAAAGTTCTTACAATATTTTGGCGAAGAAATTAAATAATTATTTTTAATTGAATACATTTAAAAAATAGAAAATAATCACAGGTAACATGAGTTGTTACATAAACTTTTTATTACCCTATTTATGCTAAGACAGTGAACATTCACTATTGGAATTGTTTACATAGTGTTACATGAGTGAATGGATTAATCCTACTCATTATAATACAAGGATATCTTTCTAGTGAATTGTGTTGTATTGGATTATTTCCATACCAAACCAAGGACATATCTATATTTATTAAATAGTGAGCCTTTTAAATACTTGTGTTCATATAGATGTGTGTTTTTTTTGTTTTCAGTAGGGAACGAAATATATAACTGGAAAAAAAATTTGTTTCGATTTAAAGGTAACATAAAAGAAAAATTATCACTGATTCACCCCTCCCCCACTTAGTGATACATGTATCCTAACTAGGTACATTGATCGAGTATAAGGAAATCATTCATAAAGATAATCTATGTTTACATCCCTATAGAGAGATAGACTTATTCATTGATCTACACCCCGGGAAAACAATAATATCTACACCTACATATTGTATGGATCCTACAGAGCTTTATGAGTGGAAGATATAGTTGGAGGACATGTAGTGATAGGCTTCATGAGACCTAGTGTTTCACCCTAGGAAGCACCATTTTTGTTATCTAATAATACAGATAGGAGCATGAGGTTATATGTGGATTTCTAGTGCTTAAACCAGGTCATTGTGAAGAACAATTATCCAATTTTGATGATCAAATAATTATTTTATCAATTGAAAGGGGTATGATGGTTCTCAATTATTGACCTCATATTTGGAAATCACCAGCTACGAGTATGGGATGAGGATATACCAAAGATAGACATCATATGTTGTTACGATCACTATGAGTACTTATTGATGTCATTTGGCATGACGAAAACCCTGGAAGTGTTCATGGGACTCATTAACACGATCATTTAACCTTACATAGACCCATTCATAGTTTTCTTTATTGATGACATCCTAGCATACTCGGCATCCTAGTAGGATCACACGAGAAACTTGAGGCTAGTCCTGGATACAATATGAGAGCAACAACATACGGCAAGTTCTTTATGTGTCTGTTCTATATTCAAGATGTCCATTTTCTAAGAAACATCATTTTAGAGGCTGGATTTCTAGTGGATACAGCGAAGGTTGAAGTATTTATTTCTTGGTATGTAGAGACCTGGTTTTTTCCCTGTAAGACTTTGGAATATTTATACATATATTTCCAGAGCTAGGAGATAAGACAGAATGTGATTCCGAGGCCCGGTGTGCCCACAATAAATAATACAAAAATATTATGTTTTTATTAACTATGAATGTGGAGGGTTTTTTTTTCTAAACGATAGTTCAGATCAAAAATATGAGGGCACGGTTGCGTCTGGAGCATGTCGTTTACCCTAGGCATGGTGTAAATGTTGCAGGCGTGGGCCTGCTGTGAGAGATGTCACCCAGGGAAAAGTTGTCATTTTAAAATAATGACATAGTGATTTTTCTCACTAGCATTATTTTCAAATAACATTTGAATAAAGTCTCAAAATGTAAATCTGAAACATTAATTGATTTCAGAATGGGGTGTTTTGCCTAGGCGTGATATAAAATAGGTGGGCGTGGAGGTTTTGGATTTCTCAGTAGAGTTTCAGAGAGAGTTTATAAATTCACCTAAGTTTTGGATTTAAGGGAAATCCATAATTTTCCTTCTCTATCTCTCTCTCTCTATCTTGTTCTTCAGTGTGTTCTTCACCGGATTGAGGAGCGAAATTCGGCGGATCGTAGTGGGATTGCAGCGGGTGTGTCACCAACGACGAACGACCAGATCGATGTAGGCTTTCAATTGATTTTCTACTCCATCATCAATTTCATGAGTTTTTTTCAAATATTTCATTTTAAATTCCATAATTTTTTAATTAGGATGATGGACAAATGAACACGGTCGTCGTCCGAGCCAAATTCTAAAACCTATGTTCAACGCATTCTTCGTCGTTCATCGTCAGAATTTTTGGATGTGCTAAAACCTTGATGCATCGTCGATCAGAGGTAGGCATTTTGAAGGCCTCTTCTTGAGGATCCCACATCCACCTTCGGATTCGAAATCATGCTACCGGAGTGGTTGTGGCGGCCGACGGAAGGCCTGGCTCCGGTGAGGGGCGGTGGTTGGATGTTGGGGTGGCGCAGCGGTGGAGGCGGGCAGAGGCATTCGGTGCGGAAAGGTAGGCCTAGGCGGTGGTTGGACGATGGCGTCGGGTGTGGCCGGATCGGTGGACTCAGGTGCGGCCAGTATGGTGTGGTGATGTCCGGTGGAAATGCCGAGAATGATGAGGCGGGGCTCCGAGCATCGGTCGAGCAGGGTTGGGCGGAGACGGCTGTTCCGGCGGCGGCGTGGCCTAGCGGGGAGAAGAGGACTCGGGCTGTCCCGACGGCAGAGCAGGGAGCCCAGGAAGTCATGGCGTGGGCGGATGGTCATGGTAGTGCACTCAACCGGCGTGAGGGTCTCACCCTCAGGCTGTCGCGGTCCTGAGGAGCCCCGAGGCGCTGACCTCAGGGGAGCCGCTAACTAGGACCCGCAACTCGTGGGTCTTGCTGTGCGGCGCGGAACAAAGACCGGCCAATTGGTCGGTCTATTTAAAGGAGATGGACCCAAGGGTTCTAGTAGTTTTTGGACGGGCTGTGGCCAGTGGGCCACGGCGTGCTGGACCGGACCCACGGTTGGGCCGCGGGCCGACAGTCTGGACTGGCCCAATTTTGGGCCCCCTTTGTTCAAAGGGGCATATCTTTTAAACAGCGTGTCTGTTTGACGCGTCGTCTGTAGCTGTGAGTTATTCTCTTCAATATTGACATTTTGAAATGGTTTTCAGTGTTTTGAGTCTAATCCCAAGGGTGGGTGACCCAAAATTCATTACGTTAATAATAATCAATTATTATTAAAGTTTAAAACGGACGTATTCACAAGTCGGATGTCCGTTTGATTCGCTATCAGAGGCGATGTGGCATGGGAGATGAGACGGTCCTTCTAAAGTTGGTTCGGAACCATTAAATTTTGGTTTCGTTCCTCGGTGGCACAAAACGGTTAATGCAAATAATTAATTGATTGATTAATTAATTAATTAATTAATTATTCTTGCGTCGTACCTAACTCTTGTTTGGGATGTCCGAGTGACGCGTCGTCAGCGGATGTTTGACCCCAGTCCTCCTGTTGAATTTTTGAGATGCTTTTTGAAGCGTTCAGGATGGAGACAAGGTGTGGGCCCCACAGGGCCTAGTTCACACATTTTACGGTGAAACGCCACTTTTTCAGCCGACATCTGTTTGGGGTGTTTGAGTACTTGTTTTTGAGTGTTCTTCCAAGGGTATTATGACGTTGCAATCCGTCAGCCTAAATTTGGGCCCGAGGCATGGGCCCCACGATGCGGCTTTCAGAAGTATGCTGCGTTTTTACAACTTATGTATCATAAGTCCATTCTGAGAAAATGAATAGCCTATACCTCGTGGTTTTCTGCAAGGAATTCAATAGTACGATCTGCGTGATGTGTTTCGGGGTCGAGGTGTGGCCCCACAAGGCCCCGTTTGCATAATGTGGGGAGTTGCAGCTTCTGCATCCAGAGTCCATTTTAGGTGCCGTCAGTGGCATTGTGACCCTAGCATCGAGGTGAAGTTGACCAGGGTGGTATCAGGCGTTGAATCTGGAGTTGAGGTGTGGGTCCCATGGGGCGTCTTTTAAGGTGTGTGCAGCGTACTATGAATTTTTCATCTGATTTCCATTTGGGTGTATGAATAGTCGATTTGGATTGTTTTTTCGAGAGCATCACGATGCGCAGTCCACCAGAACTTTTTTGGGAACAAGGTCCGGGCCCCATGAGACATTTTATAAGCATAAAGCGGTGTTGAATAACTTCTTATTCGGGAGTCCGTTTCAAGCGAGTAAATAGTCTATCTCAAATTTTTTTTCATGAGGATTACAACGGTGCAATTTGTTTTGGTGAGATGAGGCTCTTTTTAGATCTCATTAAATGTGGAAACATGAAATTGTGTTGGTTGGAGGTTCCTTTGACACACTCCGAACCTACGCATGGTAGCGGTGTTAGTGACACCTAGTGATGGAACGGGCAGTGCGGAGTTATCGGACCAATTCTGGTTTTACCCTCCAATGGGGCTGGGTAGTGGGTTACCCATTTTCCTTAGGGTTTACCCTCTAGTGGGGTTGGGTAGTGGGTTACCCATTGACCCTAGGGTTTACCCTCAAGCGGGGATAGGAGTGGGTTACCCGTTGATCTCATGGTTTACCCTCCAGGGAGGTTGGGTAGTGGGTTACCTGTTGACCTTAGGGTTTACCCTCCAGCAAGGCTGGATAGTGAGTTACCCATTGACCTTAGGGATTACCCTCCAGCGGGTCTGGGCAGTGGGTTACCCGTTAACGTTAGGGTTTACACTCCAGCTGGGCTGGGCAGTGGGTTACCGGACAACATCTTGGGGTTTACCCTCCAGCTGGGCTGGGTAGTGGGTTACCTGATGACATCTTTCAGACTCATCCCTTTCTATGAAGCTAGTCAGTGACTTTTCTCTATGGTTCTCAGAGTGGGACCCTTGGTTTTGTGGTTTAGTGATGAGACAACATTGACGTTCGGGACTATTGGGCATCATTGATGGATATCCTTTGAACTATTGGAGACATTTCATGGGCTGAGCTTGGAGATAAGGATCCCCTTAAACACTCGTTCAGGTTTCTTGTTGAGCATATATATACATTCCACTTTGTTCCCACTCCATGGGTTTAGTTACTCTCCTTCTAAGAGGGGTGAAGATGCTCAGGGTATGCCACAAGCTTTCTGTGTCTATCTCCTCTTGGATTGGAAGAGTCTACATTCTTTCTTTGGTTGGGTTGAGCTACACTCTCGCTATTGTACTATTACATTGTTCTTTGTTCTGTCTACTGCTCACCATTTTAGTACCTACTTTGTTGCTCCCTCGAGCTTTCGGAGAATCCTACTGAGTATCTTTATACTCACCCCAGCTTGGGCTTTGGCCGCACTTGGTGTGCCCTTTCAGACGACGGACTGGTCAATCGAGACTACGTAAGAGCATTGAGAACACAGGATCTTTGGTTGCATTCTGTGGTCATAGTAGGGTTTTTAGGTGTGAGACGCACTAGTTGTTTACATTCATTTACCTATTTCCAGCCTGTGGCACCTTTCTAGTTGGGCGCGTGTGTTCCCATTTTTTCTGTTCAGTTGTCTTTTTAGTACGTTTCAACACTTTACATGTACTATTTAGAAGTTGATGCATGAATTTGGTTGGGTTATAGTTGGTTGTCCATTGGTTTTCTTTTTATTACTCTGTGCTTCTGCATTGAGTGGGTTGTGTGTGTGTGTGTACAGGTTCTTAGGCAAATGCCTCCTTGAGATCTTTATGCCTTTGGCGCTTGTCGCCAGCCCCTGACCAATAGGGGCGGGTCTGGGGTATTTTTGGCTTGAGACCAGTAGGGTAGGGTCGTGACATAGTAGCCACAAAAGAGTGTTATAGAGTTGTGGTACTTTACATGGATTGGTAGGGTTCTATCTGAGGTTTGTACCCAACTTCTACAGAGTGGAATCACCCTTGAAGTCATTGACATGAAAGGGGAAGCCCTTCATGTGTGTGGAAAAGTTCCAGTAGTGCTTTCAGAAGCTGAGGAAGTTGTTGATGATTTCTCCCATACTGAAGTTACTAGAGGAAGGCATCAAGTAATTGGTGTTCTACAATGCATTAGGTATCAGTATCAGTTGTGTCTTTTTATAGAGGCAAGTGGTGATTTCCTATCGTTCATGTCAATTGAGGCCACATGAGAAAAACTATGTAACCCAAGATCTTTAGTTAGCAGTTGTATTCTTTTCATTAAAGATGTGTTGACACTACCTAATGGGTGAGTGGTTTATTGTCTACTCTAATCACAAGATTCCTGGTTATATCTTCTATTAGAAGGATCTAAACTTGAGGTAGTGGTGATGGAAAGATTTTACCCATGACTATGACTTTTATATTGTATATACTCTTGGGAAGGGGATCTTGGTGGTAGATTCCCTCTATAAGTGATCCAATTTGTATTTGATAAACAAGGAATCAGAGTAGTTGGCCTCATTATAGATATCATTTATGGATGGAGATGGGGAATCTTAACTCAAGGTGATGGTTCCCCCCCCCCCCTCCACTCTTATAACAAGTCAGGGAGGCACAATTTGGGAATATAGACTACAAGACCCTATGTGCCACGATTTCCATAGGGAATGCCCTTTATGGATGTTCAAAAGGTGGAGAGCATGTTGTTATTTTCAGAGGACGCATAGTAGTACTAGTGGTGTCGTGGGAGTATGTTTTAAGAGGGTTTTATACATCCCCTTTAGTGGTACATCCTAGTGTGTAAAAGATGTACCAGGACCACCAACATCAGTTTTAGTGTCCAAGTATGAAGAAGAGAGTGTAAAATTTAATTTCTCAATACCTTACTTTTTGGAAAGTGAATCATCACCACTAGGTTTTAGTAGGTTTATCTCAACACCTTGAGGTTCTCAAATGGAAGTGGGATTGGATATTGATGGACTTCATGATAGATTTACGAAGTATGTACAGGGGACATGATGCTATATGGGTGATCATTGACCGAATCACCAAGTCAAACCACTTTCTATCTATCCTTGAGAAGAGTTCAATAGAGATCATAGGAATCCTATATATGCATGATATAGTTCGACTCCATAGAGTTCCATCGATGACTATTTCAGATTGTGATGCTCTCTTTACTTCTTGGTTATGGAAGGGATTAGAGGAGGCGTTTGGGACACAGTTACACTTGAGAACAACATTTCATCCACAGATGGATGGACAGACTGAGTGGACCATTTAGGTTATAGATGAAATGTGGTGGAATTTAATCTTAGACTTTGGCTATATTTTGGAGGATCACCTACCATTGGTCGATCTTACACACAACAATAGATATCATTCCACATTTGGCATAGCACTATTCGAGGCTTTGTACGGGGAACCTGCAGGTCATCACCTTGCAGGACTGATATATGACAGTCATCACTCATGGTCCTGGAGTTGGTGAAACCTATGTAAGAGAATGCTCACGTCATCCCAGAGTGGATGAAGACTACAAAGATCCGTCATAATACTTATGATGACAGAAGAAGGAGGCCTTTTGAGTTTAAGGAAGGAGGCCATGTGTTCCTTCTCATTTCACCTTAACGAGGATTATGTAGATTTTCATGGGGAAACAAGCTATCTATAAGGTTCATCAGTACATTATAGATACTGAAAAGAGTTGGAAAGGTGGCATACCGCTTGTCTCTACCACCATTGTTAGATCAGTTACATGTTTTCTTCCATGTTTTGCATATGAGGAGGTACGTTCATGACCCATCGAACATCATTTATTCGGGTGATCTGAACATCAAGGATGGAGCAACTTTTTCTGAGTACCTGGTGGAGATCTAGGATTGGTAGGAGAGGATTTTTTGGGGATAATTTATTCCTTTTGTGTGTGTATTTTGGTAGAATAGGAATCTTCATGAGAGAAAAATAGTGTGGGAAGCTTGGATTCATGCTCAATACCTTCATCTATCTATATAACCCTTGTTTTGACTTTTCAAGGACGCAAATCCCCAATGTGGGGAGAATTTAACATCTCCTATTTTTTCATGTACTATTTTTAAGTATTTTATGGATTGATTTCGAGACCAAGCTCTAAGAAAGCGTGCAATTCTAGGCACTGGTGTTCCCATAACAAATGTTTGAAAAATATTATAATATTTAATAGCATGTCTGCATGGTTATTATAAAAAAGTGGAATAACTATCAAACAGGTTCTTGGATCAGAATTATGAGGGAATTGTTTAGTTTAGAACAGTGTCTTTACCCAAGCCATGACCTAACATTAGTCGGTGCAGGTCGGTTGTGAAAACGTTATTGTGCATGATTTAAATGACTAAAATATTTAATTTTATTTTATTTTATTAGGTAGTGAATTTTTTCTTTAAATTTATCCTTATGTCATAATTCCATGGTTAACCACATCACCTTGTAACTTCTAGAGGATTATGGAGAAAGTGCTCTGCAATTCCCTTCCAACGAACGGAAACGGATCAAGGATCGGTGATGATGCAGCTTCGTTCTTCGTCAGCAATTGATCCAAATCAAGGTATGGATTTTGAGTTAATGTATTCATCCTTTTTTCTGATTCCTATAATGAATGCAGACTAATAAAAATGTATATCATACCATATAAATATTGTATTTTGGGGATGGGATTTATATGCGGGGGTATTGGGAGTTTATTCTTAAGATTTGTTTATATTTCATTTACCATTATATTGGTTATGAATCAAGATCAACATGAACATCAATAGAGGATAATCCCTATCGATTTGATTATTCTTTCCTACTTTTTTTCTTTGTGGTCTTCAAGTTCTTCGTGTTCTTTTTCATCAGAATATCATGGTTCCCAGCTCAATATTTTCTGGTGGATCCGAACTTGATTGACTACCCATATTTGATATGAATGAACAACTAAGTCTAGATCTCTATATTTCAAGACCCAAGGAAATCATATCTAGGATTGTTTAGATTTTTGGGAATAAAAGGTGGTGTTGTGGTCCGCAAAAGGGACCACTAGAGAGGTAGTAGTGGATAATGGTAGCACGCAGAGATGGATAACGTGTGGGAAATAGAGTCATGGCAGCCGACAGTGGTAGTGGTGATGGAGATGGCAGATTTGGAGTAGTGGTGGATGAGAAGCGGTGGTGGAAACATGAAGTGGGCTGATCCAAGTGGGTCGGGTCAAGATGGTAGGTCTGGCCCAACATGAGTTGGTCCCGAGTTGGATCTGGGGGAACTGGGGTGGGGCTTGGTTGCAGCCGACCATGGAGGTCGACCGTAGGGCCGCTGCAACTCAAGCTTCCCTAGGTGAAATAACTACGACAGTCAACCATGGTTATAGGGACCACTGGTTAGGTGGATCGACTATGGGGGTTAACCATAGTGGTAGGTCTACAGACCCCAAAGGGTCTATGGGCCGCCTCATTTAAATAAGAATAAATTCTAAATGGGGCATCCAATCCACAATTTGATTGCAGTGTTGAGACCCTAATTTTGAGACTGTCATTTTGAGTCAAATGGTGGGTTTTTAGTTTGAAATATTTCATATTGAGAGCATTCTCTTATTCCTTTCCTTAATGGTTCAGTACAACATTACATCCACATCACTATATTATAATCCCCCTAGAGGATTATTCTTAGATAGAGTATGGTATCCTTCCCCGAGACTAGGGTGTGATCCTATATCACACCTAGTGGAGTTCTTAGAATTTTGATAACCTCACTCAGCAGTTCATTGATCCTCCATCTATCAGACCACATCGGTAGGGTTTTCAGTGTACCCCAGTGGTTCTTAACGTGATCCCCAATGTAGTGGGTTGATCCATAATGGGTATGTGGTTTCCCCCAGTAGTTCCGGGTGTGATATACAGTTTCCCCTAGTGGTTCTAGGCATCATCCCCTCTTTATGTATCGTAATATTTTTTGGCCAATGTGTTCTCCTTTGGGCAGGGCCCAAATGAGCTATACCAATTCATAGAGTGTCTCTATTGATATCATGGATCAAGGAGTGAGTTTTCATAGAAAAAACTTTCTTCAAATAGAATCATGTACCTGTAAGTTGGTTACGAACACCTAATGGCATGGTGTCTCTCTTGATTATATCTGGGTGTTCTTGTTATCTGTGCTATGTACATATACCAGTGTAGAGCTGGTTGTACTTTCCTTTGTGGTATTTTTTTGTGGTTTCAGGGTGTCCCAATAGATATTATTATACTCACCATCACATAATATTTTCCCTCACATGTAGTTTCATGATATGATGATTATTATTGAGATCATACAGACTGAGGTGTGTTCGTGTGGCTTTCAAATAGTAGTCCTTATACCATTACATTAATGTAGGACTTGTGGTTACAGAATCTTTGTGGGGAGCTTGTTTTTTTTCCAATTTACTTTCCATTACTTTCAATTTTGTACTCTATTTTGGGATATTTTATGTACGCATGAATCCTTTTAGATGTTTTAAATTTCCAAATTGTGTGGCTTGGATATGTGTGAATTTGTACAATTAATATAGGATAATGCCTCCCATTTTTGGTATATGCCTACTCGGTGCTATTACCCAGCCTCTAGCCTATTGGAGGTTGGATTAGGTTAGTCAACAAATAGGCCCCTCTGGTATGGTTCATGACATATTTTTTGATAGATATGAAGAGAATAAGGTACAGTAGGTGAGAATCATAGCCAAGGCCATGGGGTGACACCAACAACTTCATCAGGATTTACCCTCTATGTTGAGGATCTACATCTTCTAGGATTGGTCACGTCGACACCAAGGACTCCACCGAGGGAAAAAAATATGAATAGAGGATCCCACTCTTGGACTATTATAGGATTCCAAAAACATTATCCATAAAGTATGGTTGAAGGTATTGTAGTCCTAGGAATAAAAATGATTCGCACTTACCTTCTAAGAAATGATAAGGGTAAAGCACCCTAATGATATTTTTCCAAGATAAGGAGAATTAAATATCTATGTCATGTAGAAAGGCGTACAGGGCATGTAGTAAGGGTACACATTGTGTACCTTGACCCTGGGTACATCTTATCTAAACAGCTCTTATCATTTATTCCATGTCGTATAAATGAGGAGTATATAGAATGTTGAAGGGTTACAAGTCATATCCTTGTATATGAGGTCCCTCAAATTGTGTTCCAATATCTGGAGTCATCCCGTGTATCCAAGACCATGTACCAGTACATGGGGTAACCCATGTACATGGTCCAGGCCATGTCTGTGTGGGGGAGTAAATGTGGTGTAGTCCACCCCATGTCTGTATACTTCCCATGGTACATGTAGAGTAACCCAATAGAGGTCACACACTGTGTGATCCTTAATTTTATCCTAAAACCATAGGCACTACGAAGGGGTCCCCACAGGCCTTGTAATCCCAAATTACATGTCCTGTGGTACACAATTTTATAGAATCATAGTAGCTTCCTGACACGTGCCTATTATGGGGTGTGGAAAAAAAATTATTTACTAAGTTAAAATATAGTATATAGGTTAACCTAGGTTGTCTCCAGATATGAGCTCTCAACAATCATGTTGTCACCTTAAAATAAGAGAAAGAAGTGAGGTTGTTTTTTTGAAAATTGATTGATTTTTGAAAAGACAAGAAAGAAACGTAACAAAGGAAAGAAATTTAAGAAAAATATAGAGAAAAATCAATAAAACAAGTGATTGAAACTATTATATGAGAAGAGTGATTAGGTCAGGGTTATTTCATCAATTGTAATGTTATCATAGTTCCAATTTTATTCAACCCTTTTCTGTTAAGCCGGTTTAAGTGATATTTCACGATCGGTTCCTATCACTCCCTTGGTAAATGGAGATGGTGAGAGTAAACCTTTACAATATCTCATATTGGTCTACTCTCTTTCCTATGTGTTAAACATATGTAGAAAATACCCTCAATTGATTTGGGTAATTCCCGATTGGGCCTTGTTTTTTCCAAACAATTTAGAATATTCAGTACCCCTTCCACACGTACTGATGATTGCCGAGTACTTCACCACTAAGACCTGGTCTATTACATTGTATATAGATCAGAACCTAGTAGAGGGAGATTATGAACTTTTATCAAAGAAATAATAAAAACATAATATTAAATCAAATAAAATTACATAAGATAATAAAACTGTTTATTAGAATTTTAAACTAACATCTCAGAAGAGAGAGAGGTTCTATTCAATCAAATTCAAGAACTCAAACATTAAAAAAGATAAAACCTAACCTTCCCCAATCACTCAGAATATTTACCCCACCATGGTAAGGGTAATTGAGAAGAAGTGGAAGATGAAGTCATTATAAAACTAAGAAGAACAAAAGAAAGAAAAGAAAGAATGGAATTTTTTCCCTCCAGAATCTATCCGCCAGAAAGATAGCTTTGGTTATCCAACCGTATCATTGAATCAGGGAGAGGTACCTTATTATAGGATGTGTGTAATGTAGTTTTCCATATACCCATGAAGTTGGAAAGAATTTTGAGTTGTGTGGAATATGTTATTTCCGAATTAGTAGACCTGACTTTTTTTGGCCGCCAATCACTATTCCACCAACCCAACTTTGACTGGTTGAAGGGTGACCTTAATACACATATTTCTAAATGAAAGTTTAGGGAAAGATTACTCATAGATTTTTCCTTAAATCCCAACTATAATAATCTAATTTTATGGTTAGTAGCCCGAGATATGAGTCATTGAATGAGTCATGGTGTATTCTGCCGGCCAGATTATTTGTTCACATTGACCGATTTTGTTTGGCCTCTTAGAGTTTGAATTGGCTCTGGGTCCAAAATACTTATTTGTATCCCACCAATCCTATCATCCTAAATAAATGAACCCGGTGAATTGGATTAAATTTGTAGTAGTTATACTCGAAATACAAAGACAACATAAAATTGTTAAATGTCCAGAATTAGCCAATTTTCACACTTAAGGTCAAAACTCGCCAAAACTCATAAAATGATCCAAAGAAGCTAAAATTGGTTAATGATAAGGGATTAAATAATTAAAAAACATATTTATATTTATGAAAATATTATCTCTGTAAATTCCTCCAAACTTAGCAGTTGGAATCCTAGACAAGTAAACACCGATATCAAATCACAGAAAATTTAAAACAGATATTCTTGAGATCTAACCATTTATTACAAGAAGAAAAATATATTGTTCCTTATAAAAACCCATTATTTAAAGTTCTAAATTCAGTTCATTAAATATAGTTCCTCTACATTTCATCTCTCATGCACACAAAACACTTACCTCACTTTCATTTTCTCTTATCACACAAATTTCATCTTTTCATCATTGTCTTTCTCATCCAATACTCATACAAGGGTCACCATAGGCTGGATAAATTTCTACATCTCCACCCAATGTGATTCAAGGACATATATTTATCATGAGGACTTTATAGGCTTGTTCTGTGGCTTTAGGTTATTTGGATTTAGATGTGAAAAATCTGAGGTAGAATAAGGTGGCTTTGGCTCTTTTTGAAACAAAATTGCATTATTCTAATTTTTACTCAAGTACAGTCTCCTCCTCACTTCCCTTAGTAGTAAATCAGCTCTATTAGCATGAAAAATCAGTGATATTTTACACCATTAATCATTTAATTGGTAACCATTTCAATCATCTCAAACATGATTTTTATTAAAATCTCCAAAAAAGGCACAACTTTCTTTCTCCATTGGAAGCTCTAGAAAGGCACATCTTCTAATACATGAAATCTCCAGAAAAGGCACATATTCCAACAAAATGATTTTTTGGAAGTATATTCTTCTCTTAAAAATTTTATTTTCCACCTAAAGTATCACAAAATGAGGCAGCACAGTATAAGAAATTTTCCCCACACTTAAGTTTAACTAGATTATGCAATCTCACTTCAAGAGCAGGTTCAATAGGGAAAAATGGATTCTAATGTGGCTAACATAGCAAGATGTTCATGGATTAAATGGGATAAAAGAATTAAATGTACAAGGTGGGCCACTATAAAAATGAATCATATGAAATAGGGGCTTTAATACCAAAGAAACACCTTAATCATTTAAAACACATTTACCTCAAACCCTCAAGTTTTGATAGAAATAAATCAAATTCTGGTTAAATCCAGCATGGTATGATTCTCTCAAGAAATGAGGTGAATGAAAAGTATATGGAAATTAGGTTCATAAGACTCACAAGAAAGTGATTTCAAATATAATGATAGTGAATTGTGTCATGGCGTTTAAAAAATCAGTGTACTTTTCATGAAATTTCCAAATATTTGAACTTAAAAGGACATCATTTTTAGCATTCATTTAAGCTCAGTTTCATGGGATAAATTGTTTCACACATTGAAATGGGTTTCAAAAAGGATGATGATATTCATTTTAGCTCAAAAGTTTTAAAACACAAAAAAAAATTGAAAAAAAGACTTTTTTTTGAAAAATAGAAAAAAAACAAAAAAATGAAATTTCTAAACTAAAAAGGCTCCCTCCCACACAATTAAATGATGCAGTGTCCACAATTATTTCAAATTGATTTAACATATAATAATATTTTAAATTTAATCACAATAATCAAGAAAGAGATAACGGTAGGTATAACCTGACTTATTGGTAATGCAATGTTGAGTTAAGCTCCTAAGTGTTATACATATAAACACCTACAAACAAAGGTAGATAATAAAACATAATAAAATTATTAAAAGTAAATAGAATGAGAATGAGAATGAGAATAGAAGGATAGATCTTGGTTTAATCCCCCAAGTGGGCCCTGGGTTTTGACTGCCTTCAGATGGGCAGTTTCAGTTGGTTATCCCCAATCCAATGGTGGGTGAAGTTTCTTTAATATGAACCACCAAAACTTATTCTTTTCATCATAAACATATTATTTTTTGATGAGTACTCTATGGATATATTACACCAAATACACCCTTATGAAAATGATATTAAACTTTTATAGTGGGGGTAGGACAAAGAATGGGTCCTCCTCTTTATTGGTTTCCTATTTCATAACTACTTCTTCACTCTCCAGCGGTTTCTCAATGTTTGCTACATCAAAAGAATAATAAATTAGAGAATCAGAAAGTAATTCAATTTGAATAATATTAAAAAATGATGAATCAATATCAAACTCTTCCCTTTCAATGTAATCATCTTGTGTCTCTTTTTCCTCAAGAGAGTCCACTTGGATCTCATCTTGAACTCCTTCCAATAAATGACCAACATGTTTGGGGAGCTCTGGCTATTCCTCTTCAAGTGTATCTTCTTATTTTTCCTCATCCACCAAGGAAATACATTTCTTATCCACATCTGAAAATTTCATGCAAGGGGAGGTGATACTCAATTCAGATTCTATATAATTAGAATGAAGAGAGTTATGAAAATTATTATCTTCATTAAGTGTCTTGACTTCAATTGATTCTTCAATATGAGGTTCCTATTATAGTTGAATTTCATAATATAGAGGTAGGTAGTCTAGCTCCTCCATCTTTTCTTTAAATTCTACCGCTTTGGTGGTGTCTTCCTTCAATGGTTCTAGTTCTTCTACTTTATAAGGAATATGTGGATCAAGTAGTTTTTCACACTCAGTGTCAAATACATATATATCTTTTTGATCATCCACATGTATCTCAGTAGTCAATTCTTCAATATTGGCCTCCTCAAGTTCGTGCTTAGGTTCTGGTTTCTCCATAAATGCACGAACATATTCAAATTCAAGTTATACTTTTCTCTCTAGTTGTTCTATGTCACTTATAAGCTATTGAATATGAACTATATTATACCCAAAATCTTCTTCTTGTTCCACTTGTGGGTAATTTTTCCATGAATTAAATAAATAATAACTTGAATACATCATGGATAAATATTTTTTTAACTTTTTTTTTGAAAAATATTAAATATTAATAATTAGATTGTGGTACTGCCTCCCCTGTAATGATGCCAAGTTTTAACAAGTTCCTGTCATGGTTTATGGAAAAAATATTATCTAATAAGTTAAAATATATTATAGAGGTTAACCTAGGTTGTCTTCAGAGAGGAGTTCTCAACAATCAAGTTGTCAGCATAAAATAAGAGAAAAAAGTGAGGTTGTTTTTTTAGAAATTGATTGATTTTTGAAAAGAGAAGAAAGAAACATAACAAAGGAAAGAAATTTAAGAAAAATATTATGAAAAATTCATAAAACAAGTGATTGTAACTATTATTTGAGAAGGGTGATTAGGTCAAGGTCGGTTCTTCAATTGTAATGTTATCATAGTTCCAATTTTCTTCAACCCTCTTCTGCTTAGTCAGTTTAAGTGATATTTCACGATCGGTTCCTATCATTCCCTTAGTAAATGGTGATGGTGAGAGTAAAACTTTCCAATATATCATATTGTTATAATATCCTTCCTATGTGTTAAACAAATGTAGTGAATACCCTCAATTGAATCGGGCAATTCCCGATCGGGTCTGGTTTATCCCAAACAATTAAGAATATTCAATACCCCCACCACACATACTGAAGATTGCCGAGTCCTTCACCACTAATCCCTGATCTATTCCATAGTATATAGACCAGAACCTAGTGGATGGAGATTATGAACATTTATAAAAGAAATAAAAACAAAATAATATTAAATCAAATACAATCATATAAGATAATAAAATTGTTTATTAGAATTCGTAACTAGCATCGCAGAAGAGAGAGAGTTTTTATTTAATCAAATTCAGGAACTCAAACATTACAAAAGATAAAACATAACCTTCCACAGTCACTCAGAATATTTACCCCGCCATGTTAAGGTTAATTGAGAATAAGTGAGAAGATGAAGTCATTATAAAACTAAGAAAAACAAAAGAAAGAAAAGAAAGAACATAATTTTTCTCCTCTAGAATATTTCCACCAAAAAGATAGCTTCGGTTATCCCAACATATCATCACGTCAGGCCAAGATCTCTTCTTATTGAATATTTGGAATGTAGTTGGAAATATACCCATGAAGTTTGAAATAATTTTTATCTGTGTAGAATGAGTTATGGACGAATTAGTAGACCTGACTTTTTCTGGACGCCAATCACTATTCCACAAACCCAACTTCGACCGGTTGAAGGGCAGCCTTAATTAAATTATTTCTACATGAAATTTTATGTAAAGATTTCTTATTGAGTTTCCTTTCGAAACTAGCTAGAATAATCCAATTTTATGGTTGGTATCCTGAGATATGAGTCATTGTATGAGTCATGGTGTATTCTGCTGGCCAGATTATGTGTTCACATTGACCGATTTTGGTTGGCCTCTTAGAATTTGAATTGGCTAGGGGTAGAGAAGACATATTTTTATCCCACCACTCATGTCATCCTAAAAAATGAATCAGGTGAATTGAATTAAAATAGTATGAGTTATTCTTGAAATACAGAGACAACATAAAACTGCTAAATGTCCAGAATTAACCAATTTTCACACTTAAGCTCAAAACTTGCCAAAAGTCATAAATTGATCCAAAGAAGCTCAAATTGGTTAATGATAAGGGATTAAATCATTTAAAAACGTATTTATAAATATAAAAATATTATCTCTATCACTTCCCCCACATGCTTCCTCCACTTCCTGTCTTTGATCCGATAATCGATTCTCCATAAAGATGGAGACCCAAGCTCATAGATTCATGACATCACCAAATCAATGTGTTTCATATTCAGATCTGCACTCAAAACTAATCAAACCATTGTTCTTTGTTCTGCGCATAAGAACACAGAAGAAAAAAAATTCTTAGATCCACTATCATCTGAGTTGCTCTGTCTCCATCATCACACCATCAGCATGTCATGTCTATCCAAGATCTCTAATATCAGATTGTTTCACCAAAAATAAAGTGCGTAAATATTGATTGATCAGTATGTTTCATGTTGTGGGAAAAATGAATAATTCCCACAATGAATGATTAAAAAAGGGGGTAAAGAACACTAAAAAAAGAGGGGAAGTAACTTTAATTGATGTTCATGTCGATCTTGATTTGTCATTGTTAGAATGATAATCAAAAAAATTATCAAAAATGATAAATCTTCTATCAAAATATTAAAAATATAAACCCATTTCACAAATCTGACTAAACTATGGATTATTCTATTAGTGGATTGGTCGGATTTCATCATAAGAATTAATAATCAAGAAATAAATAAAAAAAACTCATCCTTCCTTGATTTAGTTCAATCATAACAAAGAAATATTATAATCATCATCATTAGAAAGATCTGTTGAATCATATGTGAGTCGATCATTGATCCATGATACATTGTCATCTGTCTAGTCGGATTATCACAATCTCTTTATCCAATGGTCCTACAATGTCTCCATGGTTATGTAGTTAACCATGTATTTCTATCAAAAAGGTTTATTAAAAGGACACTTGTCACAGCATCATTGATTTGAAATAAAATAATTTTACTTAATTATTTTATTCATTTCTTCTCCCATGACATCTTTTTCAAAAACAGACCTTGGTGACTAAGGTTAGGTCTCAACTAGGATAATGTTACCATTATAAACACAGTTTTTTCATTAAATTACTAATATCAGAATCCATTTAGAAGTTATTTCACTTTTTCATAAAAAAATTGTGTGTGTGATTTTAAATATATTTCAAATATTTATTCCAGTCACACTTGTCCTTCAAATCATATATTGTCTCAGTGCCTGGTCACAAAATTAATCCATATAATATTCAAAAATAATATACAAAAAATCTGAGACATTATAAGAAAAAACATCTAATTTCAAAGAGGGAAATAAAAAATGTAATTACCCTTTTAGCACCAATGGGTATTAATAAATTAACCAATTTAATGTGGAAACACATCATCCAATATCCAAAAAAATACAATCATTGAAAATGATTTATAGAAACTTCAAAAACAATTATATTGGAAAATTGTAATTTGGTTTTAAATGGTTTTACATTGGGGTAGTTTTTAGCACAATGAAATACCCTCCCCCTATATAATATCTCAACATTTTACACAATGTTGAATCCCTGATAGACAAACAAGTTAATTCAATTTAATGTTCAAAAATATTTTACAATTCAGCATATTAAAAACATTTTTTATTGGTTTTAGGTAAGGTTAATTAACTTTTTACATATAACACAAAACATTAATAAACCAAAATGTCCAAATAAGTGTGCTGAAAATATTACCTGAATGAAGCTGATCTTTATCACTAATACACAATCAATTGAGTTAATTTCATCAAAGAAACCATCATGTTCAAACACAAAATTCATTATGAAAAAAATATATAATTTAAAAAACCACCAATTTATGTTCACAAAGGAAGTAGTGGGAAGATTTATAGAAATCCTTAAAAGGATTTTTATTTTAATGAATAACTGTCATGAAATAGAATATTTATTACCCATTAGATCTAATTAAATTGTCACCCTTCTTTACTTTTATAGTGTCTATATGGTCAACATAAAAACTCCTATCAATGTAAAAAATTGATGTTAGATTCATGAAATGATAGATCATGTAAAATATAACCAGTGTTTATAAAGTAAGAAGATGAATCAATTCTCTATATCTAGTAGCTTATATTGATTAATGTAAATTGTAATACACCTTATCCAATGGGAAGATAAAGTGAAGGGAATCACTAAGTGGATTCCTAAAGGTGAAATAATATAATAATATCTTACCACTAAGGTCAATTTATTAATTTTAAATAAAATATATGAAGGAAAAAACAAAATATGAACACACACAAACTTATGTACCACCCGCCACAGTTATTCAAAACAATAAAAATCTAATGGAAGAAACAACCTTTTTATTTAATGGTATTCATATTTCAATAAAAGGAAATCATACCCATGAAGTCCCTAATTACCTTCTCTAAAAAATTTCATCCCATATACATTAATAGTAGTTGAACATACTTCCCATGATCTTGATTCTAGATAGCACCAAAATGGAAAATATGAGTTACAATTAATGTTCCATCCCATTTATAATGAAATTTACCTAGGAAAAGATTCATCCCTAAGTAGTAGAGCATAACCTAATATCCAATCTGAAACCCTTTTTAAAATCATCTTTTTATTCCCAACCACTGTGTTCTCTTTAAAATTTTATTCATTTTCATTAAAAAAATCACTTCTCTCCTCTAAATTTTATGACCAAAACATTCGTTATTTTTCAACATAACAAAAATTAATTATATAATATTGTTCATCCCAAAAATCATTATGTCATTCTTTTATGGAAATATAAAAATATCTTCCAAAAAATATCTTATAAAGTCATATGTCTATTAGAGTCCTAAAGGGAGTCATATATTCCCATAAAGCATCCTCAAGACATAAGATCCAATATTTATTATTTGGGTTAACAGTTTTCTAAATAATTTTATTAATATCTATATTTAAAACGTCATCCATACCATTTTTAAGTGTTATAGGTTGTAAAAAAATTCTAAACTACCCCATATATTTTCAAAAAAACCTCAAAATTACTTTTAATAAATTTTTTCCTTAGTCTATAAGAATAAACCTTTTTTCCCAAATCTACAAAAATATGTTACTTTTGAGGAAATATAACACAACTATAGATTCATTTGATCTATTTAGAATAGATTCAATAAAATTAAACACATATTCCACATAATAAGGATATCAAAATATCCAATGAAATTTAGAAATTTTCCCATGAAGTCTTTTCCCCAATCTTAAAAGACATACCATACCAAAAAATGTAATTATGGAATCTCATGTCCCTAAAAAATGCTTCCTTGGAATTAGTAATATTTAATTATCCTAAAATCATCTTGAGAATAATTAAAAATTTTGGGCCAAAGTATCCATAAATATAAAACTTTTCGAACTATCCTATGTCTTCAAAAGTGACCACCCCAACACAAAATATGGAACAAATTAAACACTGAGGAAATCTCTAAATTCATGATATATCTCCTAAAAACTTGATCACTTCCCATATGTCACATTTAAGGATAATCCCAAACATATTTCATTGACATGGAAATCAATATATCAACTTTATTCTTGGAAAAATTGTTTGTAATAATTTCACGAGTTATGTAATTTAAAATGTTCGAAAACCATGGCCTTTTTTCAATAACAGCATAATAAAACATCTCCCTAGGAAAAATATCTCTTATTGGTTCGATTTTAATTACGTATTTAATTAATAAATAACTCTAATTTTAAATATTAATTATTGTAGTATAATAGAAACAAATTTTATCTCTGAATAAGAGTGCCCTATAATTTTTATTCTATCATGATTTATTCAACATTCCACTTTCATATATTTTTGTGGTGTTAAAAAGTTCAATAAAAGAAATAAATTAAAATTTCAAAACTAAATTTTAATTAGAAACAAATTTAAATCCACTAAAAATTATTATATTAATAAAAAATTTTAAAAAGGATAAATAGCATAATATCCCGTAATTCTTATGAATCGGTATCTCTTGATAATTTTTAACATATTTTATAGTTGTAACTATCAAGTATACAATTTAAATATAAAATACCACATATAATTAAACATATTAATATGATTATACAACTGATATCATATAATTATAACTTATTTACAAAGTATTTGATTAATTTTCCCAATGATCGATGAAAACAAATTCACTGAGAACAATTTGTGTTCTCATAATCCTTGGGGAATTATTAGAAAATTTAAATAGTGAGTATCATATTCAAAATCCAAATAGGGATGAGTTAATGATCCACATTTTGAGATCTCCACACTCTAATCATAAATCTGATATACTCATAATGGGAGAAAAATGTTTAGAAAAATGATACAATAATAAAACATCAAATAGCGGTCACATTTGGGGTCCTGAAATTATAGGGAGAATTATTATTTTGAAATTAAATAAATAAAAACTCATAATATTGTAACCATGAGAATACAATATATTTTTTACTAGTAATTTATCCAAAAATAATTGATTTTTATAGGTACACATAGCTCACCATCTTCATCAGCTTTAAGAGTAGTAGTTTTTGTTGAGAAAATATCCAAATTCCGCTCATGTTTCTCTAATAATAACGTCTCTAAAAATCTATATGATTTTTTTAATTATCAATGATTATATCTCCCCTTTTTCAAAAATAATACTTTTATAATTACAAATGAAAGCCACTAAATAAATAGATTCATGTTGATGAACCATTCATCACTTCCAGTATTTTTTTTATTTGTCCTTCTATCAAATCCTCATCACATTAGTATTTTTCTACAACAAAATATTCCATCTGCATAAGAAACACATAATCTAACTCTCACCACAACTATTCCAACATAATTTCATAAAAATAATACATTGATCATCTACTTCATCTCAACATATACACATCAAGAAACTATAATAAATCATGTATCTATATCTGTTCTGAATCGATTGAAGCATCATATCAAATGTCATGTATCTTACACGATTCATATATCTGTAATATTGTGGAGGTGAACATGATGCCAAATTTCATTAAATCAAAACTCAATAATAATTTCAACAACCATAAAATCAAAAAATCATAGTTGAAAACATAAAAAACTCATCCTAGTTTGATTCTAAACTTTTATAGGAATCTTGGGTCGATCAAGGATGAACTCAAATAGATGTCGTCAAGTAATCCACTTAAACAAACAAGAATTATTAGCTTAGACTTCACTATACATATGAAGATATCTAATTGGAGTGTTTATCTAATCATAAATCATGCCATAAACAAAATTTTCTTATGCCACAACTCTGGAGAAAATTAAGTCCCTCATCATCTTAGATTACAAAAAATAAATTAAAACTAATTGTCAACCAAATTCAAATTATTCATGTTAATCTAGTGAAACTATATGATCATAACAAACTCAACCATTATAAATTTTAAAAACAAATATAACCATACTACTATTTATCAATTCTTGGATTTTTTGTTAATATATTTGGAAATCCCCATCATCTTTCTTGGTATCAGTATTCTTCAATATAGCATCTTCAAGCCATATCAAGTGTATAATTCTTAGTAAAATAATGATGTGTTTGGTATTCTACTTCAATATAGATCACATTCGTGTTCATGTCTACATAATTGGATGCATCATTATCAAAAAAACATTAAAAGAAGTGGTGATTCGCTTGACCTGGTAGCATTGAAACCAATTTTCAAGGTATATTCAATCCTTGGTATATTCTATTGTGTCGATGCGTCTTCTTTAAAAATCAATTATTTAATTTTCTATAAATCATTCTTAGTCGGTGTCTCAACTATTCTCCAAAAAGTACATTAATGAAATTCTCATTGTAAACCTCATATATTCTTCAGTCATTAGTATGTTCAGGAGTGGGAGAAACAATCTTCATCAAGAAGCTTTATCGACTAGTTTAATCTTGGAACCCCTATCATCATCTTAGCTTAATCCTCAAGTTCAGATAGTGGCATTGGTTTTGTCTTCTTGGATCATTCATCAAAATCAATGGACAATTTCATTAGAAATGATTAATGATTTAGAGAATCTATGATGGATTCAAAATAAAGGATTCTTCTCCAGTTTTTATTTTTCATCAACTTATGAAATAAACTTTAATATTCATTAATTTGAATAGGTTCATAGGTTTTTTTATTTAGAATGAGTCAACATCAGTATTTTAAGTGCATATGATAATTTATGTTGCATGTTATTTATCTAATGGTATCCTTCAAAAATTATCTTATATTGCAACATATATTTTAATGAGAACAATTCTATTATACATTGAAGTGAAAAAAATCCTTATGCAGTTACGCATTCCAAGATCAAAGAAATTATCATACATATAAACTATTAAATTATTTTTTACCACTTCCTAATGATGGGTCCACTCATTAAATAAACTTACATACCAATTCATTGATGTAGAGAGTGAGAAAATATCTTACATCATCTAGATTGAAATTTATCTTTCCAATTACATAGAAAATAAAAAACAATAATAATACATTAAAATGATATATTAAAATTAAATTCGAAACATTAATAATAAAAATTGTTATAAAAAACAATTAAGTGTAATAATAAAAACATTATTAAAATAATAATTATTTAAATAAGTTCTATATTACCTTTAATAATTAAATATCTTCTTTCAAGGATAATTCCTAATGAAATAATTAAAATTAAATTAATTAAATTAATAATTAAATATCAAATTCTATTAAATTAATTAAGTAATATATAATAAATGTTATACATCAATTAATTAAATAATTATGAATATAAGGAAAATTAATGGTAAATAAATTGAAAACAAAATTTCAATAAAAAAATAAATATTAATATTTTAAAAGAGTTATCAAGATTTTAAAAAATTAAATTCTGAAAAAAAAATTGAATTTAAAATTAAAAGGTAAAATAATTAATCAAAAATTAATTAATTAATTTTTTATTATATTATCAAAAAACTAACATAAAATTAAATTAACCAATTAAAATATTATTTTAAAATAATAACATAATTTCATAAGAGAAATTATGTGGACAATTAGTACAAAAATAAAGCCACATCATCTCAGAATTATATATCCTTCCAATGGATTGGGTAAAGATGGATATCTCATTAGATTATATGGGTTTTAATGGGGGAGTGAATGTAGTTAAGTAATAGAGTCTTTTTGCTATGATAATCTTAGGATTAAACCTTGACTGAACATATGATAGAATGGTGTGTGTCCCTAATTAGCTACAATAGTATTTGGCCATGAGCCTTAACTAAGGACATTATTTTCCATGAATATACATATATCGTCAAATGGATGTCTTATGCCAATGTTATTAATTTAATAATTATGATCATTTATTTATTTATGATTCATGCCTTATGAATTTCCAATCTTTATTCCATGACTCAAGATTATAATCTACGATAAGAATGGTATGGTCTTCAAATGTTATTCTCATGTTCTCATACCCTAATCCTCATGTTATGTCTAAGTGATCATTTATATCTTTGTTGTTTACCCTTATTGAGAATCAGAGTACACCCTTTTTTATGTTCACATTCCCTAAGTTGTGACGAAATTTCTTATGTGTGATATGTTTATTAAGGGTTATAGTAATGAAAAACATAGTGGGAGATGATTTATATATATTATGAAAATGAGTTTTATCTATCCATGTTTTCAATGATATTAGACTTATACGATTCTAACATAGATCATAATATTATGTATTTAATATTTAAATTATAAGAAGTGATATTTATGTATGAAATGTATGGGTCATTATAGTTGGTATTAGAGAAATATAGTATTACCTTTTGAAATTTGGATTTGAAATCATTATTGAGAACCCTTAGGATTGTCCTATGTATTGGAGAATATCCTATGAAATGATAATGTAAGGAGTTTGGTTTTCCTATAAAAAACAACCATTTATAGATAATAAAATTTGATTTCGTTTTTGAATAGATACATATTGGGTAAATAACCTAGAAATGATTTGGTAGACTATATCTTAACCATTATTTTAGTGCATGGTGATTGTGACTTGGTTACTCACCAAGACTGAAACTAAGTAGGGATATTCTTGGATAACTAAAAATTATATTCTCATACATTGTGAAGGTTTTGGATAGATGAGTTCCATGATTGATCTAGGTTAAACTAAATGTGTCATAGTTTAGAAAAAAAGGTGTCAGTACTTATACATCCTATAAATTATATTTCAAGAATAAGTGCTTTCCCTTTACGATTATTATTTCTCACACAATGGTTTTAGGTTTTATTTAATTACTTAAATCGAAAGAATCATTTTACTGATGAATATGATTTAAAATTCATTGATTTTATTTCTATGAAACCAAATTTAATGGGAGAGGTAATTCAAATTCTTGTATCTATAATTATTCAACAATGTCAATATTTTAATTATATTGATCATCCATTTTCTAAACAAAGGGAACAATATTTTCATGAGTCCTTCACGGGGACCCATCAACTATATTTTAATGGGTCCACTGATACACTAGATACTGATTACTGGATTAGTACCATTTAAAATATATTTTTCATTATCCAGCTTTCTGAATACTATAAAGTTATTTTATTTGTATATCATTTGAAAGGTGAAGTGGATCAATTGTGGACCATTGTCCATAATATGAGGCGACATGAAGAAATTGAATCGGTATAGTGGGATGATGTTAGTAGTTTAACTTTAAGTATGTAATTTCATTTAATTATTAAAATGAAAAATCAGAAATACTTAAATGAGCTAATGTGGAAGGATAATGAATAGTTTAGTACTCATTATGCAATTTTTATAAGCCTTGTATTTTATTCTTATCGTACTGTTATAAAACATAAAATTATGGTTGACCAACTCTAAAGTGTATTAAAACCAATTATTTAAATGGTTTTAATAATAAGGGACTTCATTAGATTTGAATAAATCATTTTAGGTGCTATCATGTTGGATATGGTGATTGGAGTTACCCATCAATAAAGTTTTTTTAATTAGGTAAGAAATAAAAAAATTAAACAAAATTATAAAAACCATAGAGGGATGATTGTGATGATCTTTATTTTATGATCAATGTTCTAAAGGAAACATCAAGGAAAATATCTCAATAGGATTGGAAGATACTTTGTGTGTGGAAAGGGAGTCCATCATGAAATTGAATTCCAATGTGATAGAAATAAATATAATAGATAATGATGATAGGAAAACACCATATAACGCATAAAACAAAGTATATGGTTTTAAATGCATGGGTAATGGGTATTATTTTAAATAGTTATAAAATATTAAGTTCAATTATGATGATCAATTTCAATAATTTATTATTCCCCAAAAAATTGGAAATCACATACGATTACTATTTTTGATGAAGGGTATGAAAAAACATTGTGAAATGTGCACATTCCATCCACTCTAGAACTCATAATTCCTTATTTTATTATTGATGTACCCAATATATTATATTTATATAATTTTCTAAGGGTAACATAATATCACATATATGATTTTATGTTTAAATAAAGGTGAAATATGTTAATGGTATTGTGATCTAATATTATGTTTATTAATCTTATTTAACTTAGTTTTGGGGGAATTTACATCCTAAAAACATTGTTATTCTCCCTGTATTTTAAATTGGTGTTATCATAGGAATAGATTAGATTTAATTACATGAATACCAGATTAATTTATGGTTACGGTAAGTGACATTTGATATTCTAAAAAATGACAGTATGTTAGTGTGATTATAAATATAAAATTCTTATAGAAATCATATCCATTATATGGTTCTAGATTCATATTCAAAGGTGATTTTTATCCCTAATGGTTGGTGAGAAAATCAACATCAATGATATTCCTATTTCAAGGGATTTTTTTGATATATTTATAGATTAGATACCTAATATTTCATGTAATAATAAATATATTTTTTCAATAAAACACATACATCATGATAAACCTTTTTTAAATACTCCATAAAAAATGGCCCCAATTCTCATTTATAAACAGAAGAGCAAATTAAATGCTTATCTCGAAAAGGGATTCATTTAGCCAAGTGTTCCACCATAAGATTCACCTATTATTTTTTTAATAATAAATATGGACCAATGTGACTCTAAATTAATTATCAGGAACATACCAAGATCACTACGAAGAACAAGTATCATATACCCCATATTGATGAATATTTTGATCAACTGCACGAAGAACAATAATTTCCAATGATTAAACATCATTTTGGATATTATAAATTTTGTGTTAAGAAGTATGATATACCAATGAAATTATTCTTTACATGGTATACACACTATGAATTTATAGTGAAGAAATGTTTTCTTACTAATTATATTACTATATTTTTTAGATTTAAGGAATATAATATTTAGATATTACCACGAATAGTTTTTGGTAGTCATTATAGATGATATTATTATATATTCAATGATAAATGATGTTAATGAAGTACACTTTAGGATTGTACTAATGGTATTAAGGAAGGATAAGGTACATGAAAATTTTACCAAGTGTACATTTTGGATAAAAGAGTTTCATTTTGGAGTCTTATATTATGTAGTGAGGGTATATCAATGGATCCATAAAAGTCTGAAATTATTATACATTGTCAAAGACTAACCACAGTGACTGAGATACATATTATTCTTAGTTTAGATGGATATTATCAATGAATTGTGTAAAATTTATCATATATTCCCAATTCACTCACTATGTAAATTTTGAATGGATCCATGTTAAATTGTTCAGAAAAATGTGAGGAAACTTTATAAAAACTAAAGAGAAGGTTAGTTTACAAAAATATAGTTACAAAAAACTATATTAAATAATGGATTCAAGAATGATATGTTGATAATTTGTGCCTTATATAAATTGAATTTTTATAAGAAAAAATACCAACTCAGGATTTGGAGTTAGCTATAGTAATTTTTTCATAATGATATAGAGAATCTATCATTCTATAGAAATATGTTATGTATATACTAATCCTTACTATTTGAAGTATATATTCACATAGATAGAGATTAATATATGAAAGAGAATATTATTTTAGTTGTCCATTGATTAGGAATTACCAATGTAGTAACACCTTGGGAAAGAGAACATGGTGGTCAATACACTGATCCAAAAGGATCATGGGAGGGTATTTTATTATTTGAATCACAAAATATCCAATATTTTTGGATATTTTAGGGAATGGATATGTAAATCATAGATGAAGGGGGATGATCGTATTTTTTACAAATGGGTGTTCACCCATATTTCTAGGTAAAGATTAAATATGCTAAAAGATAAGATGTATTTTCCAAAAACATGGTTATAAATTTTCCCAAATTAAACCATTATTGTGACAAAATGATAATAACGTTAAACTTTGTATCTGTCCCATCAATGAAAAACTTGAATAAGGTGATATTGGATGATTATAATAGTTCATTGTTCTCTATTCATACTATGAGTATGGAGATATATATATATCTAAAATAGTATTTTGTTGGGAAAATATTAATTGAGGTATTGTAGAATCTAAATATCATTTCTTGGAATGTCATCATGTTAAGGCTAAATAAAGATGATGTTACAACCATTACCCATACCATAATGGAAATGGTAAAAAATCACCATGGATTTTGTCATTGGACTCCCCAAAATATCTTAATTTAATAATTATATTTAGGTTACTATCAATCACCATACAATATCAGTGACTATCATTTATATTATAGAATATTTCTTACTTAATCATATTTCCAAAATATACAATAAAGAATTAGTACGGTTTTATATACTTACAAATTCTATTATATTTTATTGGGATCTAAGGTATACCTCAAATTTCTAGTGAAGTTTTTAGTAAGAAATTTATTCATATTTGAGTATTAATACTACATATCATTCTTATATATATGGTATGTATAAGAGGACCATTTAAAACCTAGAGGATATTCTCATGAATTTTTTAGTGGATTTTAAATGTGGTTAGGATGAACACTTTCCTTTGGTCTTATATACTTACAAAAAATAGCTTTCACTCTATCATTAAGATGGATCCTCATGAGTATCTATATGGAAAAAAGTGTAAGAATATAATTTTTTATTATTAAGTTGAATAAATAAACCTATTAAGACATAATACATCTAAATAAATGGTAGAGAATGTTATATCCATTCAGCAACACATTATAGAATCTTACAGCCGACATAACATTAATGCTAATAGTAAGTTCAAAAATCAAGAATAAGAAATTTTTTATAAGGTTTTATTGAAAATAACTCCATAGAATAAGGTTATGAGATTGTGAAGGGTGGTAAAGCTAATTCCTAAGTATATTTTCCCATTTTAGATTCTTCATCGAGTACATATGGTAGCTTATCCCTGGATGATTCCACTAAACCTTAAAAACTATCACAATATGCCCCATGTATCTCTACTTGGAAATTACATATCTGATCCATTACATGTACTAATGTCATAGGTCAAACCGATGGAGATGATCTTTCCTATATGGAATTACAATTATAAATATTTTACCATAGAGATAAAGTGCTACAGAACATGAATATTCAATTATATAATGTTCTATAGAGGAATTAGAAATTTAAGGAAGCTACTTGGGAGCATAAAGATATAGTGAAACAAAGATATCCTCATTTTGTTTCACTATAGTGATGAAATTTATTAGGATAACATCATTTTATATGGAGTATAATGCTGATATTTTATGATGTATATATATATATATAATTTAATTTCTTTAATAGCTTTTGATACATGAAACCCTAAGTCTAAATAATTCAAAACGTATTATAATATTATAACCCAACCATTATATTTTATGTATGAATGGGAATAACCAAATTTGGTAAATATGTTTAAAGTTTTTAGATAATATATATATATATATATATATATATATATAATGTCTTTATATATATCAAAAAAATACATTTTCATCAAACAATGGTTTTTGTTTATTTTGCGATGAAATAATATAATTAATTTTTTACACATTTAGAAAAAAAATTAATATATAAAATTAATTTTTGAAATAAATATTGAAAAATTATCCCACAGTGAATTTTTCATTATTTTTTAAATAATATAATTTTTTTTATGAATAATGAAAAATACGAATTTTAATTCAAAATTGTCATTTCGTTTATATATTTTAAAAAAATACATTTAAAAGAATTAAAAGTATTATTAGTTCATTAATATTATTAACAATACAATTATTTTCATTATAATTAATCTTTTTTGATTTATGTATAAAAAAATTATATTCTAAAGAAAATATGTTTTCATGAACACTATATTTGGTAACATTTTTAGAGTTTAATTTAAAATTAATTCATACCATAGCTAGATATTTCATTTGGTAAAATGTATTCCATATTTGAGATATGAAATTTCAAATTTGGTAATTATTCCACTTTAATTTTTTGTTATAATGAATAGTAAAAGCTATAAAAATTTGTCATTATAGTTAAGGTCAAAATTGTTTTACTTGGGGGAGTGGTGGATAATTCAATAGATAAATAAAAAACATGCCAATTAAACAAGTATATCCCCTATTTTATGGATATATTAACACAAACTTCTTTACCACCTTCTAATATCTATTTATTTTGAGGCTCTTTTCTTGAGAATAACATTTTTATATTTTAATCATCTAATAAATTCCAAGTGTGTCCTCCCCCTGACATATAAAATAAATACACTCCTTTCTCTTATTTACATAAATGTTTTTTTTTTATAACTACAAAACCCTAAAAAAATATCATTTCAACCTTTTTTATCAAGTATTTTGAGAAGATATTCTTATTAAAATATCTTTATAATAGTCCGTAAGAAATGATTTAAAGGAGGCCAACTGAAGGTGAGTCAATCATCTTACCTGACCTATTCTGATTAGATATTGGTTATACCTTGACCAAATTGATGGTATTTATAATAAAATAATAACTTTATTATCCTAAATATATATAAATTTTAATATGATTATGGAACCCCCAATACCCTCCCTCGATTCCATCATGTGGGAAGTGAATGTATCGCTCATGCATGTGTGTGGATTACTACCTCCAAGAAGCCTTAAAATCAATTTTCCCTCACCATATTTAATATACCACTATTATGATTGGTTTAATTTTTATATAAGATATATATAATATAATTATTCTTATATAAATATAATAAAATTACCACCTTCTTACATTCTGTTCGATTGGAAAACAATAATGGTGCTTGTGTGTATATGTGGAAAACCACCTAAATGAAATGTTGTGAATGTTTTTTAATTAAAAATTAAATGGATGGTAATTAGGATATATTTAATTAATATATGTGATATATAAGATATAATATCTAATATATATATAAAATAATTATTAATTTCCTCTTTTTCCATCAGCCGAAATATGAAAACTACATTCATGCTTTCATATGACCTACCTCCTACATAAGCAATGTAATCCATTTTTATATATATTTAATTTATGTATGACTCTAAATATATATATAATAAATATATATTTTATTTATATTATTATAATAATTTTTAAGATAATTGAAACATGATCAATATAGAATAACCAGAACTTCAAAACTAATGTTCTCATGAAAGAAAAATAGTTAACACATGGAATCAAATATTTTAATATGGAATTATTAGTAAATTGGGGTTAAATTTATATAATTTGGTAATATAGATATTATAATTATGTAAATTAGACTATAATAGTTGAATAATAAATTTAAATTTATTATATAGGAGGTTAAAGAAGTTTCCAAGAATAACAAACTTAAGGTATTGGATTTTTGTTACAATCTCATTGTTTAATGTGATTTTTTATGATTTAGTATCTCGTAATGATATTTTGGGATATAATTATCATGAAACTCATGAATATTCTCCTAATATATTAATTTCTAGATATTTTATGCTTTAATTTAATTTTAATCTCATTTAAAACCCATGATACAGATAGAATGTTTCTACCAAAAACTCAACCTTATTTCTCTCTTCGATCGAAAATCCTTTTTATTCTATGTCCATGTTTTTTAAAAATATTCTCAAGAACATTTTTAATATTCTATAGTTATTTTTTAATGTAATTTTTCCATATGTTTAAATTTTTAATAATTGTTTTTATAAATAATAATCTTATTATTTTCCAAACATGGAACTTTTGACTTTTTACTAAAAATGTCAATATAACCATTTTTTAAATCTAAATTGAATGAATGTAATCCCACACTGTCATGACCACTCAATACATTGAATCCATATTTAAAATATTCCACAGTTATTTTCAAATTAAATTTATCCTAAATCTTTGAGTTTTTTTATGATTTTAAACAAGTTATTTTAATGCTGAAAGGTTATTTTCACCAACAAATGTTCTGGTAATCTTTTAAATGAATTTTTCATATTGGATTACACCCATGAGTTTTAATTATGGTTTAATATTTATATGATCCAATAATACCATCCACATTAATTATTTCAATTTATTATTACAACAATGATGATTTATGTATGATTATTTGAAGCATGTTTCTTTTACAATTGATAATTATGTAATGATGAAACCTTTATAAAACTGTTTCTTTTCTATGAATAATGTTATGAAGATTGATTAAATTCTTATTAATCCCATATCCTATAAAATATTCAAGAAATGATTATTTTTTTATTATCTTTTTTCACACATATAAATGTTTATCATTATTTTATTGGTTGACCTAGAACTATGTTTCCCTCCAATGAATTATTTTAGGAAGTAAATATTATGAGAAAATAAATAATGTAATGGTTGGTTAACCCAGTTTAGTAAGGGACTCTATCCACTATGATATTTTTGAGAGTGATTGTTGACTAAATATACAATGGAATGAGGAGTGAACCAAATCCACTATAATTGTATTGGTAATTATCCTTGTTCATGAAAATTAGTTTCCATGCTTTTGTATATGCCACAAAATTATTTTTTATGCCTATGTTATGATTTCATGGTTTAGGTTCTTTGATTCCATTATGATACAAGTCTTATGAACAATAATTCTTTATTAGAAAACTCATAATTTTGTTCAAGGATATACAGGGTATGGTTTTAAAATGTTATTCTCAAGTTCATATACCTTTATAATAATGTTATATTTATGTGATCATTGATATATCCATTGATTACCCTTATTGAGCATCACAATATTCCCTTTCTAATGTTTCCTTTCCCTAGGTTATGATGATTATTTTTGATATTTATATAAATGGTTTTAGTTACGAAGAACATAGTGGGATATGATGTATATATCTAATGAAATTTTTTATTTTTACCCAATTTTATAAAGATATTAAACCATTGATATTATATTGTGGATTATAGTAATATGTGTTGAATAATCATCTAATAAGATGTGATATTTATGTCTAAAATGTATGGGTTGTCATATACTAGTTATATTTCCATCCTCGTGTAATAAGGATTGATAATAACAATACTACCTTATATATATTTAGGATTGTATAACATTCAATTAGATATATTTTTTATAATACAGGAATTAATTATATATTTATAAACTCATAGATCCATTGTGTGTATATCACAAAAACTATTTTTAATGGTCTAAGATAATTTTTATACTAATATAAATATATATTTAAAACCCAAAATTCAATGTGATGTGCATCAATTAGAGATAACACAGTCAGAATGGCTTAAAGGCCTTTATTTTTTATTATTTGTGATAATCCACCTTTAAAGGGGTGAGGTAGAACCCTTACATGTCCTGAAGTCTTAGAGAAATTACATGACCCATAGGTATTAGAGGTAATCACCAAGACAAGAAAACATAGAACTGTTCCTCCCCAGCATATGTCATGATATCATCACTCCACCTTCGCAGGGCCGGTCAGCTAGTTGTCCTATGAAAAGCTGCACAGGCCTGGTACAGATGGAAAATCCATACCCTCTCATTCTTGTAAACTGAGTGCATAATTATCATTTATTTTAATTAATAATACGCAAAAATTATAAATAAGGAACAATTATAGATATACATTTGTAAGACATGATTAATTTTATATTATTATAAAATTTAAGAATAATTAACAAAACCTTACCTAATATTTTTTATAGCATGTAATATTTGATATAAATATGAATCAACCTTATTTTTTCTACACTTTCAGTGGATTTTTAAACATATTACATCTAAATATAATTTGTGTGAAAAATATATCTGACCACATAATGAAATATACCCAATAAAATATTTTTAACAAATATCTATGAATAAATAATGTTGGAGTAATTATAAGATTATGGAATCATATTCCTAATATTAACTTCATGGACATTTTCAAATTCATAAAATCCATAAAAATAAATTTTAAAATAACTTCTATTATCTACATAAATTTTTTTAGTCATAACCTTGTCTTCATGAGAGGCCTTTCCATCAAAATATTTCTTTGAAATATTTATTAAATAATATATCTATTTAAATTATTATTTATGAACACATTATAAAGCATTTTAGGATAAAGTTATATTTACTTTGTCATGGTAGCTAAATGTAATGCTTTATATTTTCTTTACTGGTGTATATCAAAATATCATTAGAAAATTAAGTGATAAATAATTTTTTAAATTGGTGTAATCTCTGATTTGTTAGCATTGAACTTATTAAGAACAAGTATACTCCCACAATCCACCTAAACACTATATTATTTTTTAAGTATCATGCAAAGATACACAATATTCTTTGTGTTAGTAAATAAATACTATTTCCATTAGGCATGAATATTTAGAAAAAATAAACTGTTGTTTTTATGTCATATATGGTAATATATGTGTTTATATAATTTTTATAAAAATATTATTATTATTTAAAATATTTCATTGTTGAGTGGTGTTATGAAAACCTTCCATCATATTTTAAAAAATATATATGAATAATCACATTAACATGGATAATATTCTTTTATCATTACCCTCTTCTATAAAAATGTTATATAATAGGATTAATCATAACCTATTTACATTCAACTAATCATATCATATTTTTCATAACTACCCATTTTTATTATAACATATCTTAATATATAAATTGGATATGATATTTATATATATATATATTCTAATTATATTCATTAGTGGTTGTTTTATTCCTTTACAGTCACCTTTGTAAAGTAGTAAATATTTCATTCGTTACTTGAATGTAAACCACAATGTCAATTTGTTCATAAAATTGTTTTAAAATATTTATATTTAAAACTATAATAAAATATATATTATGTATTATATACCCTTTCAAATTATTTTTTATATGCATTAAATGATATTTGATAAATGAATTCTAGTATTCTAGATAATCACAATAAATGGAATTATTACTCACTCTTCATCCTGATAACTCTTGGTTTTAATAACCATTTATAGATACTTAAAAAAACATTATTGGATTCTATAACTAGCTTTTTATTATATATAAACTTTTATCAACATGTAATATATTTTTAGTGCAAGGACCATGTTGTCAAATATACAGCTCATTTATTCTAAATAGTTGCGAATATATGGTAAATTTTTATTTAATTCATTCATATTTTTAAAACATTTTCATTGGGGAAAACAAAATTAATTCCTTTAAAAAATATTTTATAAAACCTTTAGTATCACATTAGTACTCTCCATATCATTGAGTATATTCGTATTGAATAAAATACCTTAGGTCATTCTTGTATTTCATTCCATTGAAACCTGAAGAAAATCATTCTATGATTTATAAAAGCATCTAGATTTACATGTTGAACACACATTCAAAAAATTGTTATTCATAAATTTCTTTCTATAACACATAGAATGTTATTTATTAATGAATTCTTATTAGGTTACTATTCTCAATAAATTCTTACATTACAATTTTCCTTCTTAATGGTTAATCTAAATTTTAAGGTTTGTTATAATAATTTCATTTCTCAAAAAATGATTTTACCATATGAGTGATTTATATCATTTATTCAAACCATTTTAATGTAACTCACCATGAATTTTGAATATATTTATCTTTAAATAAATTTTATTTCTTTGATTACTTGTATTTACCATACAATATGTTTAAAGAATCCGTGATAAAATTTTAAAATATTATAATTTAAAAATGACTGATATAACCTAGTCATTAAATTGGTTTGTATGAATAATATTAACTAATTTATAATATATTTATATATATGTAATAATTAATTTTAATTTATTTACATATTTTTAATTAATAGGAAATTAACTTAAATAAGGATGTTTTATTATATAAAATATGTGTTTCCTTCAAAAAATATATTTATATCTTTTTTGATAAAATAATATAATTAATTATTGGAACATTTAGAAATATTATTTTTTAAATAAACATAGATTCTTAATTCAAAATATTGATATTAAATTGGAGTAAAATTTTGTGATTTTTTTAAATAATTATTTTTCAATGAGTTGTAGAATATATAAATTTTTAGTAAAACTCTCGTTTTATTTTATTAAATTAATAAATTTGAAAGTATATTTTTTCAAAAATATGTTTTAAAATTCAAAAATGTATTTTTTTTATTTCATGAAATTAATTTCATTCAAATTATATTTATATTAGATTTTAATATTAGTTTATTTTTGGGATTAAAAACACTTTTTCCTAAAAATAGATTTAAGGTTCATAATTTCTCTCTATTTTATCTAATTAAAATAACCTATAATGGGGAAATATTTAAATAATATTTATATATTATATTTTTGTAAATATTATTTAATAATTATTAAGTTATTATTTCTCCTCATATATTTAATATAAGATCATCTGATGCTTCAAAAATTTATTTCTTGAAAAATCAATTTTTCTACATATTTGTAGGATTAATTTAGAATTAAATTTCAAAAAAACTTGATTTTAATTTGGTAAAATGACTTCAATATTTTTAATTGTAAAAATTTATATTAAATAATATTTTTAACTTAATTTTTGCTCATAATTAATATTAACAATAGAAAAAAAACAGTTACCATGGTAAAAAGTTTAACATAATATAAGTGAGTAACCTTAGAGGTAAAAAGGATAAAATGTTGAAAACATATTCATTTTAAATTTAATCAATTTATATTGGCCTTATCTATTTTCCATCAATTTATTTTTCATTTTTTTAGGTACTTGGATGGATATTGACTTCCCAATATTCAATAGTTTTGGGTATTTATAACAATTTTACTCCTCATCTCTTATAAAAGGGAACAATCTCTCTATTCATTTACATGCATAGAAAAACTCATCAGTTCAACAAATACCCAAAAAACCAATTACTATATTTCATAAACTCATCCTATAATTCATTACATTATTTTAAATCTAATATTCATGGCTTTATGTTTAATCTAAAATAGGTGGTCTGAAGAAGAGTCAATTGCATTCAATAAGTTCTTTATGTTTTATTATTACTTTACAACCTATAAATATGTCTTAAAAATTAAAATATAAATATAGCATTGTCTTATATATAAATATATTATATTATTTTTTTTACAATATTCATTCTTCTCCACATCCACCAATTGGGAAATGAAACCATCGTATGTGTGTATTATAGACTACCACGTCATTAACTGATGTAATTTGATTTCCATCATCTTCTATAATGTATATTTATAATGAAATATTTAATGATTATGTACTATATTAATAAAATATTCATAATTATATATAATTAATAAATCATATACTATTTTAACTTACCATCCTTTTGAATACTGATAAAACCATTCTTCTATACTGTAGACTAATACCTCACAAAGTGGTGTGATTTTTTTTATTACCACATCACATAGAGTGTATATGTGAGTTTATTTTAATTTATAATATTATATTTATGATATTATAATCATTATGAAATGGTATAGTATCTCTTGTCTTCTTTCCATCATGATAACTAAAAAATGGAATCTTATACATGCATAAGTATATTATGTCGTCCCCATGATTATAACATAGATCATTTATCATAACTATAATTCATGGTTATATTTAAAATTATATATTTTTTTAAATTATAATAATTTCATTATTATTAATCTTGGTATGATTGTAAAATTACCCCTTAAAACTTTCTCATCCAACCAGTACGATTTTGATGTATTGAAATGGGGATTCTCAAAACACATGATGTGTAATATACTGATAAATTAATTAAGCATATCATTAAAAAAATCAAGTAAATGCTTTAGGTCTAAGGGATTAAAACAATAAAAGTGTCTTATGAAAAATAATAATATATTTTTATTATATATTAGATAAAAGAAATACATGATAAGTTTATACTCAATGTAAGTGTTTCTATCACAAAATTGTCTTCCTTTGGACACAAGTTATTATATAAACATTATTTATTTATTATGGTGTATATACATAACCATTATATATTATATAACAAATAAATCATAATTTATGGTATTTTATGTTACAATTCACTTACTTTTTTCAGGGGGGGTTATGATTCAAAAAATTTAATGTTTTGACATTTTTATGCTTGAATCTCATTTTAATTGGGATTTTTTATGCTTGAATTCCCATTGAAGGAAATTATTTAATCATTATAAAGTAAATATAATTAATTTAAATGTTCTCTTTTTATTTATGAAATTATTAGGTAATAGTATCATTTTTATCTCTTAGGTAGTTAACATTATTGAGGAAATGTTTTTTTGAATATCCAACTTAATTTTCTCTTCTATGTAAAATAATTTTTCCTTTCATATCTATGCTTTCTATAAAAGTTTTACAGAATTATTTTAAATATTATCTATTAAATTATTTAATAAAATTTTAAAAATGTTTTACTTTAAAAAAATTGTTAAAATCAATCTTACCATTATTGTTTAAACAAGTTTCTTTTTAACTTTTTCTTGAAAAATGTTAAAAGGAATGTTTTTTTAATTTAACTAATATTTACAAAACCACCCACCATCATTCTCATTGAAGATAACGTTAGAAGTTTCCAGTTATGTTTTCAAATAAATTTATTATCACAATATTTTGTGAATATATTTTTTTCAAAAGTGATTTTCAATGTGGTGTGATTATTTTCCTAAATAATGTTTTTTATCTTTTTAAAAGCATTTATATTCATTAGAAACAACAATAATTGATGCTATGTAATTAATATATATATATATACCTCCTAGATATATAAATTTCTCACTATTCATTCCTTTGATGGGGTAATACATACCTTATGCTCACTTCAGAAATGAATTCATTATGAAAGTTCCTTAAATTGTGATAAGAGGAAAGATTATGTAATGCATTTTCATTCCATGGGTAATTATTATGTATGTCAGTTATAATTTATTTATATGTGAAAAAACATAACAATATACATGAATGTATTATGAATGGTGTTTCGGTAATTATATAGCCTTATAATGCATTGGGTCTCATGAGATGTCATGTATGGGATTCGGGAGTAAAAATAATCCATTATGGGACTATATCCACCATGTGATGTTCTCTCGGTAGTTATCCTTGACTTATGTTTGATACATGTCATATTTTTATACCAAATTTCATATCGTTCAATGATATTACGATACCATGTTTTTTAAATTTCGTTTCCTTGTGATTAATCATGTTCCATCGCTTTTATGATATCATATTTTTCCTTTTACTCACATGAAAGGATTCATTATCATGTTTATTTCCATAATAGTATTTTTACATCTCCCCATATATTTATGATTTTCATAAGTTATCCCATGTTTTTTAGAGCTATAATGGATTTAAGGACTCATTATGGATAATAAAATGTAGAAGTTTTATTTTAGACACTCTTTGATATATTATGAATCTATTATTATAAAGGCAATAGAACTCACGATTGTTTTTTTGTAATTAATATATTTGTACATTAAAATCCTGAAATGATAATTGTAAAAGTATTGGGTTTCTATAGTTTCTATTATATCGAAGTCTTAGAAAACCTTTCAAATCTATGATGATAAAACACTATTGAGAACCCTTGGGATGGGTCTATGGATAAGTATATGTATAAAAAATATCTTTAATTATTAATGATGTATATAGAGATTAGTTTCTATGAAATTATATACATGTTTGGATATCGAAAGTTGATCTTGTTCTATAATAGATATACCAATGTGTAATAACTCTAGAAATTTTATATCGTTATTGACTCTAGGATTACTTAGTACATGAGATTGAGCCTTAATGAACACCTATTTTTACACTTCCAAGGGTTATTATTTTAAAATTAAAAAACTCTTTACAAACCATTATTAAATACATGGAAAAATTGTTAGTTTATGAAACATAATATAAATCATTATGATGGATATCAATGATTGAATCCTAGAAACATGTGATTCATGATATACTTATCAATAATAATTTATTCATTCTAAATATATGAATTTTTTTATAATAATGTATTATCATCAATTCTTTTATTTTATTTAGTAAATGGTGGGAAATAAGATAAATAATTACAATAATAAATGTGATGGGAAATTTAATTATTTACCTACTATTATACCTAACCTAATGGGATTGTAAGTTAAACATATTATGTTCATTCCAAATTATTTTTCTCAGATTAATATTAAAAACTGGATCATAGAGAAATCCCTTAATGTAGAAAAGTAAAGAAGGATGTCATGTCCCTAAAGATCAAGTTCAAAAGTTGACAAATAAATGATGATTCAACTACCAACTTTTGAAAAATGTGGAAAGAGGAACATTGGAAAATTCTATAATCGAATTTTGAGATTATTTATTTGTGTAAAATGAGGTAAAAATGAATCTAGTTAATGAAGAAAATTTAATAGTCGGGTTAAAAAGATAAAGGAAAATAAATTCCATCCTAAATCACAACTGAAATTTCAATTTCATCAATTTTGTGATCATGTTCATTATCAAAGTCAATGCCTATTTACAATGATTAATTCCTAAGGGCCTATGTTATGAAAATAATTTATGTGGAATGATTAAATTATTTAGGTTTTGGAAATCAAGAAGCATGTTGTTGAATTATTTTTATCAGTGGTATTTAGGTAACAAGAATCGTGAAAATTCTAAGGATTATTCTGAAGTGTATATCTATAATGATTTTGAAATTTTTGTTTAATTATACTAATTATCGAGAATGTTCAATTAATTTTTATATTATATTATATAAAAAACACAATATTTAGTAAAATATAATCATGGATATGTTCATAATATTTAGGTAATTATAGTCAATTAAACCTAATTTAGTTTATTTAAAATAATTAGGTTCCTAAGAAATCATAGACGTTAAAAAATGGACATGATTACTAATATTATTTTTGAATATGATCTTAACTTTCTTGATAAAATTATAATAATGAGTTTAATTATGAATATGATTAAAAAATAAGTTTTTACATTATTTTTGAAAAAGGACAACATTAAATCCAGGTGACAATCCATTACATTTGTAAAGGCTTTGGGGTTTGAGCCCATAACCTAAGGGTGATAAGGTAGAAATTCATACTATTGGACTACATGATGTACTAGTTAGTAGTGAATTATTTCACATCAATTTTTTGGTGGATAAATACTAATTTTATTTTATGAAACATATTATAGGATTAAATATTTTTTAATTTTTATTATTTTTAGGTGATTGATGATATGTTGGGAAAAATTTTATTGGTTTATGATATATATATATATAACATTTAGTTAAAATGTAAACCATTATTTGGTAGGTACACAATTAGGTTTTTTGAGATGTAACATAAAGGTTATAATATGAAAACTGAGGTTAAAACACCATTCATGTTGAGGTTACTAGAGTTATTTTTGATATAGGTTTACTTATTTTAGAAATTATTTATGTTAAACCTTTGGTTTTATTATTGAAGTTTGGAGACTAATACATTCATATTCATTTTTTTAATTATATTACCTTGTGATAATAATTATTTTTAATAATAATAGTAGTAATATCATGTTGTTATTTTATGAATTTAATGATCTATTAAAATTTAATTTTAGTGCTTTAGGATTAAAAACACATATTTTAAATTAATTATGTAGAGTAATAGTGATGTTTAAATTGATTTAACCACAATGAAAGGATGATATTTTTATATAAGGTAAAAATATATTATGTAAGTATATTTTATGGTGTTCTACATCATGATTTAAAAATAATCCCTCAACTCTATTAATGACATCTTGAAACAAAAAAAATATTATCCTCTTGCCTTTATATCCAATGAGTCATTAGTCTTTTAATTCATTACATATTTATAGTTTTTTGTTTTTTAAATTTGTTTTGATCATTAACTATATTGTGATCCATGATATCTATCACACTTTATGATTATTTATGATTTAATTTCATGTACCTATTTTCACCTCCACATAATGTTCTCTAATGTAGAAACCTAGTATTATGATGACCTTTATATTTCCCTTTTCTAATTTTTTGATGATATTTTTTTAGACCCTTTTATGATGTGGGGTTTTCACAAATAAAATTTCAAAATTTACCCATTTATTAATGATAAAAAGTTTAAATTTTGAGTAAATACTTGTTTAAGGGGTGGAATATAATACTCAGGGAATGTGTAATTTATTTATCATTAAAAAATATTATTTCTTTGATATTATTCAATATATGCCACACCGAGTTTAAATAAACAGTAAAATATTATTAAAATTTTATTATTTAAACACAAATAATATAAATTATCTTTTAAATTTAATGGTGTGAATAGAATTGATATCATTATTAAATTTATAAATAGTTCTTACACAATATAAATTTATTTAAAATTCATTAATAAATAAGTGCTCAACTTTTATAATGATATTTCATTCTATATAAAATATGTTTCCTTCAAAAATAATTTTTCATTATTTTGTGAGACAATATTATATTTAGTTTTTTTAACATTTAGAAATTTTATTATATAAATTTAAAATAAGTTTTTGAATTGGAATATTTTTATTAATTTAGGGTGAAATATTTCTATTTTTTATAAAATATTGATTTTTTAGTGAATATTGGAAAAAATATATTTTTCATAAAAATATCATTTATTTTTAGTAAATTAAGTAATTTTATGTTCTCATTATTATATAATATGATTTAAAAAACATAAGTATAATTTTTTTGGGATTTTTTCAAAATAATTAAATTTAAATCATCATTATATAGGATTTTAATATAAGTTTATTTTTAGGCTTTAAAACACTTTTTATATGTAAACTATTTTAATGTGCATAATGTTTCTCTATTTTAAATAATTAATATAACCCCTATTTATGAATTATTAAAATAAAATTTATATATTAAATATCTATAAATAATAAGTTAAAATTCATTTGGACATGATAAATTTTCATGTAGTTATTGTAAGATCATCTTGTTCTTGTAAAATGTATATCATGAAAAATAGTTTTGTCACTGTCTGTGAGTTAAATTTTAAATTAAATTTTTCCACTTTGTTGAATTGAATTTGAAATATATATACATATATATATATATATATATATATTTGGAATAATAATAATTTATATTTTATAATATCTTAAACATTATTTTTTGTCATAGTAAATAGTAAAAACTATAAAATAATAATTATCATCGTAGAAAAATTAAAAGGGTATAAGTGAGTAACGTTATATATAAAAATCATAACTTATTTTAATCAAGTTTATTTTTAATTTTAGATTATTTTTTAGTACTTATATATTTTTTCAAATTTTGAGTCACTTGGTCTAAGTGTGACATCCAATTATAGAATAGTTTTTGGGTATTTACCAGAATGTCACTCCTTATCCCTTATAAGTCAAACCCCCCTTTCCTCTCCTTTCCTATTTTCCAAAAATCCATTAGTTAACAAAATAACTACCCATATAATTTCCTTAATTGCATACCCTCATCCAAGAATATTTTTTTGATCATAAATCCAATCTAGTAAGAATTTAGGTATAATCCTAAAGATGTGGTCTAAAGTATTGGTAATAGTCTTCACCGAGCACTAACTCGTTCTGTCTTCATTTTACATCTTCAAATAATTAAAAAAATACAATATAATACCAAAAATATAATATATATAATTATATTTTATTAAATTGATGGGATATTATTCATTAATCTACTCTTCCATCAAATGTGAAGAGAAAACATAGTTTATTTGTACATGGGACAACTACCTCAACAACCGATGTAATACATTTCCACTATCTCCTATCATGTATATTAATAATGACATATTTAATTTTTATTTGTCATGTTATTTAAATATTAGTAAATATATATATTAATATATCATATTATTTCTTACCCTTCAATCCATTTCAAAATAATAATAGCTTTCGTGTGTACGGAGGACTACCTCCTCACGATGTGATGTGATTCATTTTTTATTACCACATCACATGGATAGAATATGTAAGTATATTTAGAGAAATATTTTTATATTTATGTTATAAATATAAATCTCGAATTATATAATAATACTTACCAATTTTCCATCATTTTCTTCAAAAAATAGAAATGATACATATTTTAAAGTACAACCAACTAGTTAAATATTTTTAACATAATTAATTTTTCATTGCCATAATTCATGGGTATTATAAAAAATATAATTTATGTAAAAAATGATAATTATTTTATTATTATCATTATTGGAATGATTGAATATTTACCCCATTTACCACGATCAATACATTGATTCTATTTTGAAATAACAAACGGGTATTCCTCATAACACCTAATGTGGACATGACTGATTAGGTAATTAAATAAATTCTTAAAATAAATGCAGTAAATAGATTAATATTAGGTTATTAAAAAATTAATAATTATTAAAAAAAATTGATATAATTTTGTTATATGGGACATAAAAGGCATAAATAAAAACCCTAGACTCGAGGTAAGGGCTTTTATCTCAAACGTTACTTCTTTGAGATACATGTCCTATTATACAAATAATTTCATTTATATTGTGTATATACATCCCAATTACATATTATATCATGAAACCATCATACTTAATGGTATTTTAAGATAAAATTCACCTACTTTATTCATGGGGGTTATGATTAAAAAGCTACCAAATCAGTAACAAGTTATGCTTCTATCTCATTTTAAAAGGGATTATTTATGATTAATTGAAATTCAAGGAAATTATTTAATCATTCTCTAATAAACCCCTTTAATTTTATTTTTTTCTAGTTATTTATGATTTTTTCATGTAATAGTGACATTTTCTTCATGTATGAACTTAAAATGACTGATAAAATGTTTTTAACAAAATGTGACTTCATTTCTCTCTTAGGTAAAAAATAATTTTTTCCATCCAAACACATGTTTTAAAAAAGTATATAATTTTTTTTAATATTATCTAATGATTTATTAAAGAAAAATTGTCCCTATTTTTTCTTTTAAAAATATTATTTAATAAAATCTTGCCATCATTTTATGAATAAGGTACATTTTTACATTTCATACCAAATTTATATATATATATTTTATATTATATGTTATATATGGTGTTAAACACGTTAATTTTTTTTTAATATTTTTTTATACTTTTCTAATTATATTTTGAAATAAAAATATTCAAATAATATTTGGTAAATTTTACTTTTCCAAAAGTAATTTTAAATGTTGTACGTTAATTTTCTTTATTAATGCTTATTTTTTATGTTTTTAAAATTATTTCAATTAATCAACAACAAAAACCATTAATGTTATATAATTATTGTAAAATATTAATATGTGTATCTTATATATATATCACTCTATATTTTTTTATGGGGTAATAAATTCCTTATAATAATTGGCCAAATTCATTCATTATGAAATTTCAATTGATTTGGAAATGAAGAAATATTATGTAACCCATTTTCTTTCCATGGGTGATTATTATTTTTATTAATTATGAATTATTTCTTTATATGGAAAACATGTGCATTAACATGAAATTAATATAACTGGTGGGTCTAAAAATATATATATAACTCTAATGCATTCGGTAATGTTTTACCCTCATGTGATGTTATATATGGGATAAGAGAGTAAAACTAATCCACTATAAGACATTTTCTTCCATGTGATGTTGTCTCAATAGTTATCCTACAAAAATGTCTATATAATTTCTTATGTTGATGCCACATTTCACATGATTACATAATCATTTGATACCTTGTTATTTATGTTATCTTTCTGCATGATTACTCATACACCTTATATTGTATCATATCATGTTATACCCTTGGATGAAATGTTAGGATTCCTTATTATGTTTATTTCGGTTCTATGATTTTTAGATCACCGATTTTTTATATTTCTTCCCCAATTTATCCCATATATTTTTCAGAGCTCTAATGTATTTAGATGATAATTTTTTAGAATAAATTAAAGAGGATTTATTTTTTACTCACATTGAAGTATTATTAACTTATTCTTCTAATGAGACTAGGCATCACAATCATTGGGTTGTAATTAATATATATTTATGCTAAAAATAATTTAATGATATGTTTAAAATGATTGGGGCACTATATTTAATTAATATACTATAACTAAAAATTTTTACCACTTACATCATATTTTTTAAGTGATCCAATATCCATTTTTCATCATGATATATACTTAATTAGGAACATAAATAAGATAGGATTTTATATGGTAGACATCATCCTCGTCAATAATATTATATATGATCCTTGTATATCTAAGTTGTTAATTTCTAATCCTTCTCTATTAAATATATTAACTTTACCATATTCCTCTAGTATCCAAACTATTATAGATTATTAGCTAGTTTAACCCAAATAAATTGACAACAAATATCCTAAATTTTAGGTTTACCTTTAATGATTTATTAAGGTAATGATAATTGACTCTATGGAAGAAATATTAAAATTTTAATTTTAATTTTTTCATAAACTACACACTATTGTAGTATATATATCATCAATATTAAACCCCTTTCATCTCATGTAATTTTTATTAGCTCATTATTTATACCTTTATGTCTGAATTCATCTATAGAATTAGTTTTGGAATCGATTTTCTTTACTTTATATTTTTTTCACACCACATTAATTTTTAACTCTTTACGCAGCCCATTGGTTTGTTTTACACACCCAAAAACAAAATCCAATTATATTCAAACATTTGTTAATATATCTTGTTTATTAAGTACATGAAATATTCACTTAATGTTATAAATTTATATTAGATGGAAAATATATAGATGATTAAATCAATAGAATCATAAGCCCAACACCTCACATTTCTAGAATAAAGAATAATACACAGGGATAATGGGTAGTATGACACCAAGTCCCTTTTATAGAGATGAAATTTCATAGAAGAAACCTTAATTGAGGAAATTCTTAATACTTAATATGAAGACAATATTTTTAACAACTATAATCAAGCTTATAAATCAAAAAAATAAACATATGTCCTTTAAGATGAAAACTAAATCTTATATAGTCACATCTGAGATATAATGCAGGGATCTATCTCATAGATGAAATTTATCTCATAAATAATAAATGTGAAAAATTAAAAATCCGTCCAAAATTTATAACTATGGATAACAATGTGAATAACCTTTAAATAAATATAGAATTCAAAAATTTAAACTTAAACTAAATATTTATAAACAAATAAAAAAATATAACAATAAATATTTTATTAATTAGTTAATAATTATTTACATTTCATAATATATAATATAAATACATTAAATTCACTTCATAAAAAGAAATCTTATATATTAAACATTATATTACATTTAAACTATTTATATGATATTTCATGAATCATAAAAATTTTCAATCTAATTTCTATGATGTAAACATTTTACATAATATAAATATTATATTCATAACAATACTTAAAACATAGTATTATTAATAATAAAACATAATTATATGATGACTAAATAATATCCCAAATAAGTCCCTTATTTTTAGAATTTCAGTTTAACTATTATAAATAATTTCTTATCTTTGAATATAAACACATTATTTTTAATAATTATTTTATAATTTATTATCTTTTTATAAGTTATACTAAATATTTCTACATAAAAAATTTATATTAAAATTTTAAGAATGCAAAATAATATCAAAAAAATATTATTAACTCCTAATATTAGAGAATATTTATTCATAAATGTGTTAAAACATTTAATTGATTATATTTAAAGAATTTATAAATAATTGTCTGATAAACCTCTGATAATTAACAAACTACAAAATAAACTTTTAATTATTATTTATTAATATTCATTTATAATTTATAGGACATTTTAAAACTATAATAATTTATACAATAATTTATATAAATAATAAAATTATTTTATTTTTCCTAACAGGAGGCCTTAAACAAGCTTGAGTGCCTGAGCAGCTAACCGCCACATGGATAAATACCAAACTCTAGGGAAATATATCTAATAATGTAAGTATATGTGATAATTATTCAATAAACACATTTGGATCTTGGGTTTTTTGTTATTTTTAGGTTTGGGGATATCAATGAAAGGGGGAGGGATTGAATCAATGATCCATTTTTTGTTTATAAATGTTCCTTATAAATTAAATCTATCTTTCGAGTTACCGAATTGACCCACTCATATTTTTTATCTATCTAAATTTATCAAGAATTAGGGACTTAAAAGTAATATGACACATATTTTTACATAGTTCTTCCTTGAATTTTAATGTAATTCATCGAATGTTATGTCTAAAGAATAATAATCTCAATAACATTGTTAACAGGGAAAATTAATCTTTAAGAAAATTGTGATATATTATTTAAATATTATTATAACATAGAAATAGAAATGAAGGGTTTGAATGCGAGCAAATATATTTTCAAATAAATTTATAATATCATTACACAATAAAAAATTAATGATTAATTGTTTCCAAATAAGTACATAATGTTTATTTTTGTCATTTTGTTCTTAAAAATTTATTTTCTTCATAACAGATTTTTGTTTCATTTTTTCTTTAGATATTATAATTAATTTCTAAAAATTAAAAAAATATATTATTTTATAAAAGTATCATCGTCTTTGAAATAATCACATCCAAATTACTATTATGTGAATGTTTGGGATTTTTCTGAAATGATTGATTTTTCAATGAATAGTATAAAATGCAGACTTTTCAAAATCTATTATTTAATTTCCTTAAACATTGTAAATTAAAATTCTCATTATATTTTTTATTTTATTTTAATAAATAAAAATATTATCCATTTATGTATAATAATTTAATAAATTTCATATAAATAATCATCAATCGTCATTTTAGCATGTCTTTTTTTATATACATTAAAACACATTCATTTAATCATTATTTTACATTTCTTTATGTGAATTTAAATAAAATTTATTTGAATATTTTATATAGATTTAAACGTAAGAACCTCATACTATATTAGTAATTGGTTGGATCAAATTTTGTAAAGGGGTTTCTTTTATTTTTGGTCTTTATAATTATTAATCATGGTAAATATTTGTCACATAGGTATTGTAAAATGGATAAAATAGGTATAAAACAATGGATTAAGGTCTCCAAATCAAACCTAAACATGAATTAATATAATTTTCTAGGATAGATAACAATCTATTTATCTATCATTCTAATATATGTAATGTTGGTTCCATTTTCCATTAATAATGTCATTTAGATTATTTTAAGTGAAGAATATTCCAAAATGTCCCTGTCTTGACTTTAATATACCAAAAATATACACATAAGGATAGAAGGAGAATAATTTTAGTTATAAATATTAATTTTAAAAATGAATTATTTTTTATCAAGGACATTTATTTTTAATTTTTGGTGACAAAATAATTACCTTATATGCTCACTATTAAAATAATATATATTTAGTATAAATGATTTTTAAAATATTAAAAGTAAAAAAATTAGAATAAATAATTGAGTTATATTAATTTTTTAGAAAGGATATGTTATATTAGGTATATATTAATGGATTATATTTGAATTCCATTTTTATTACTATTTTTAGTGTCAAATTAAATAAATATTATCCAAAATTACATTTATGATATTGTATGAGAATAATATTTTCTAAAATTATTTAAAAAACATACAAAATAAGGAAATAGGAAATTTTGGATAATTTATGGCCTAATTTTTCATCTATTTTCCATTTATAATACAATTTTATCCTTATATGTAAAATTAAAACCATTTAAGATTGAAATAATTGTTATTGTGTTTAAGGTTAAACATGGTAAATAAAGGGAATAATAATAATGATAGGTATTTCAATGAAAGAAATACCTATATAAATTTCATTTTATGAGTAACTTTGAACCATATCATATATTCTTTTGACTAAAAGTCCATTTGGAACCATTTTTTGTGAGAATTACATAATTATATTTCAATAATTTCTATAATTCATAGTGTCACCTTTCCCTCCCTTATAAAATAACACCTCTTATATATTTTCTTCACATAAAATTGAGCCATATAGGACAAAAAAATTTCCCAACTATCTTTTATACATATTAATCTGTTAATTATTTGTGTTGGTCTTATTTTGATAACATTAAATTGATCCTTATGAATGGATCAAAAGAAGACCTACTGATAAAGAGGTAATCATTATAACTAACATCATTCAGTTTATTTCTTCTTATACCTCATATAAAAAATGGAATTAATTATAAAAAATAATTTAATAATGATAAATATATTAAAATTTTAATATTATTATATAAAATCCAATATCCACCCTCTATTACATCAAACGGGAATTGAAAGTATCAAATATGGGTATGTGTAGACTACTGCCTCCACATAGCGATACAATTCATTTTCCTTCACCATATTTCACATATGGTAATTATTGTTAGATTAAAGTTTGTATGTGATATTTATTATGTAATTAATCTTCTAGAATTATAATATAATATCTATCTTGATACCTTCAAGTTCATTGGAAAATGATAATGTCACTTATGTGTATGTGTGGACTACCACCTCCACAAGGCGATGTGATTTGTTTATTGAGCCTGCATTACATTGATGGAAATAAAGATATATATAATGAATATATATGATGTATCTGATATAATTATTTTTATATAAAGTTTAATTATAAATTAACATTATTTAATCCTATATGTTGAAAGGTGAAAATAGAATTCATGCGTACATACGGCATACTATCTCCATGACCACTGTAATTTATTTAAGTATCTATATATTTATTTTATGGATTAGTATATATATATCATTTATATAATATTTATATAATTATGAAAATTTTTGATATGTTGGAACCATGATCCAAGTTCAAATACAAGAACAACTGAACAGAAATTCTAATGAGATACGAAATAGTTATCACTAGAAAATGATAATTATTAAAAGGAATTATTAATAAATGGGTGGTTAATTATAAAAATTAGAACATAAAAAATACTATAATTGTGTAAAATAATATTTTAATGAATTATAATAAATTTAAGTTTATTGTACATGAGTTTAAATCACTTTTGATGAAATTAAAACTCAGGTTATGGGATTTTTATCTCACTTTTTGTTATGTTAAACACATGTCATATTCAACACTTTTTTTATTTATATAATACCCAATAATTTATTTTATAATAACTATATTTTAAATTATATGGATTTAAATATCTATCTATATTTATCTCTACCATGATATTTTTAATCGAATGTTATACATGTGGTAATGGATTTATTTTTCAATCTCATTATTTATTAGTTTTGTTTATGACTAAGCATCTGATGATTAAATTAAATGTCATAAATGAAAATAAATTAATGAATGTTCTTATCCTGTTTTTATTTTTGTATATTACATGTTATTATTTCACTTTTCCTCTTTGTAGGAACCCAAGAGACTGAAATGACGTTTTTATGGAAAATTGTCATTATTTCTCTCTTCTATCAAAAATCCTTTTTCATCCATATCTATTTTTTCTAAAAATGTTATCAAGATCATTTAAAATTTTATAAAATAATTATTTAAATTAATTTTCGATAATATATTACCTTTTTAAAAATTAAAATGAATCATTATGTCATTTTCTAAACATGAAACTTTTAACTTTATACAAAAAATGCGAGAAAAAAATATTTCATATACACAACATGAACGGAATTTCCCACCATCATAACCACTAAATAAAATGATTATTACATTAATAGTTTCCAACTATAATTTTGAAAAATTTCCCATAGAATTTCTAAATATTTATATTTTAAAAATTTGTTTCAAAGCCAAATAGTTATTTACCTTATAAAATGTTACAGTGATCTTTTAAAATATTTTCATCTATGAAAATATACATTTATTTTAATTATGATTTAATAGGGATATGATCCAATTATAATAAACTAATATTATTTTGATGGATTATGAATATAATTATTAAGATATGATTGTATGAAAATCATTTCTTTCTTAGTGGTTAATTAAGTTATGATGAAACCTTTATGAAACATATGTCTTTTCTACAGGTTAGGTTATAAAATAATGATGAAATATTTATGAAACTCATTTACTTTCAACATTTTATGCACTAATTAATGTTTTAAGACATTTTTTGACACTTATATATGATTATAATTATTTTATGGAAATCCTAGAATTATGTAAACGTCTTATTCATTGGGTAATTATAGATATCTCATCAGATAATAAGGACAAGAATTATGAGTGAAAATATTTAAGTAAAGAATTATATCCACTATGATAATCTTGGGATTTAACCTTGTGAAATTATATGATGTAATTGGGAGTGAATTTAATCAAATATGATATTCTATTAAGTGGTACTTGATAGTGTGATTTATTTTCCATGTTTATGTTTATGCCAGAAAGATATTCATTTTTCCTAGATTCATCTTTCTTGGATCATTTTTTGTTTCCTTCATGATTCAAGTGTTATGAACCTCCAATATTTATTCCATGACTCAATATTATGATCTATGATATAAATGGTATGGTTTTCAAATTATAAGATCATGGTTTTATACACTTATTCTCATGTTATTATTATTTGTTAATTGATATCTCCCTTGTTTACCCATAGTGAGTATCTCAGATCACCCTTTATTCCACTTACATTCTTGATGTTATGAAGAATATTATTAAGTATGGTATGTGTAATAATTATTCTAGTAATTATGAACATAGTGGGAGATTATTTATATATCCTATGATAATTTTTTATCTGTTTTTGTTTCCTATGATACTAGACCTGTACAATTCTAGCATGGATTGTAATGTTTTGATATTAATATTTATCTAAGATGTAATTTCTATATATGAAATGTATGGTTTTCAATAGTAAGTATTATAGTAAGTTTTAATAACCATTGGAAAGTATGTTGATAATATAATAGTGAGAATACTTTGGATAATATTATATATAGCATAACACCCATTGTTATGGAAAATGAAGGAGTTCGGTTTTCCAAGAAACACACCCATATATGGATACTATAAGTGGATGTGGTTTTAAAAAAAGATAAATATAGTGTTTATAACCCCAAAATTAGTTTATTGATTATATATTTTTCATCTTTTTAGTATATATTGAGTGCTTCCCTACTAAACAATAGGTTTGACACTTATTGGTGTTATGGTTAGTTTAATTGAAATTTTTTATATGAGCCATTATGATGGATTTAAATGGATGATAACCATGGATGGCCAATGCTAAACCTAAAATGTCATATATTTAAAAAGTTTATCATCATTTAGAAATAATTTAAATGATTTTCATTATTATTTGGTTTCCAAAAATGTTTATTATTTCCCACACTATGAACTTTTCTTTTAGTCATGTCCAAGATGAATATTTTTTACACTAAATTTAATAAACATTGGAATGATTTAACTTTAGAGGAACCAAGTGAAACTAGTGTAAGAATGAGAAAAATAATTATTATATTTAATGTAAATATTAAAATCCATTAACGTAGATCTAGTGGATAGTTAATTACATTGGCAGAGATACAAGGGGTCTAATCCCAAAGAAAAAATTAGTTCAGCAGTCTTTAAGAGATAGATACATACTTGATACCCATGTTATGTTGGAAAAAATTATAAAACATAGTCAAGGAAAACATTATGAATCATTGAATGCAGTCAAATAATTCTTCCTCATAAACTTGGGAGTGTGAAATAAATTAGGCTGACATAAAATTCTCAGAAAGGATTAATTATACTGGAACAAATATTTTGTAACAAATTATAAATTAATATATAATGGTAAATAAATGAAAACACATTCCATTTAAGTAATAACATGATTAGAAAATGCATACATAGATAATATCAATGAAATAATATCATTGAAAATAATTATTAAATTCTCAATGAAAGGAATTATTAATATTGTATTTCATGATCTTATAGATGAAAATATTTATACCCTTAAGACCTTGCCTATTGATAGTATGAAACTACGGGTAGGTATACACTTAAAACCCAATTAATTTTGAAAAATGGTTTGTCTCTAAAGACATGTTGATGCATAAAAGGACAATATATAAATGGGCCCCCCAACAATTTTATGTCCAATGTATTATTCATATATTAAATTATCAATTATGTTTATATATAGTGTTCATTATCAATAAATGTGTGTATTGAATAATGAAAATGGAATATCAATATTTACCTACTCAATAATATAACTTTCAAAATAAATAACCATATATGAAAATGATATATAGTTTAATTAATAAGTAAATTTATAATAAATAATATTTATATTTATGGGAAGTTCAATGTCCAATTATCACATGAATTTGAATGTCTAAAAATAATAATATTGATAAAACAATTAATAAGTTATAAGAGTTGTCTATAGATTCAATGGGAATAAAGTCTCTAAAGAAATATTTTTATTACAGAGATAAATAAAATATAAGTGAACTATTAAAAAATCATTAATTTAAGATTTTTATTTATTAAACCATTTAAAAAATGTATAAATATCTAAATATTGTAAAATGGTTATGGTGGAAGGAATTTTTTTACCATCGTATTAGTTAAAAAGACAATCATTTTGACTTTTGTTAAAGACATCCCTTTCCAAAAAAATGATTAAACTAAACCCATTTAAAAAGTAAATTAAAACATAATATGACTTTAATTATCTATTTATGTACTACAAATTTATTTCTTGAAATAATTATTGAAAAATATAGTCTTAGAATAAATATATTTATGATCAAACGAGAAATAAGAGTAATTTTTCCTTCAAAAAATTTAATTTTATATTCAAATTCCATAGAGGTGAAAATTTGGAAGAAAATATGAAATATATTTAATATCTAGGTAATAATAAAATAAATTTATTTTATAAAGGTTACAATATATGTTTCCTTCAATGAAATAAGTGCACTCCCAAAAATTAATATTATAAGACAAATTCTTACCTTTTGGGAAACATTTTAATTGAAAACCATTGATAAAATAAACATGAAATAAAACAATATAAATCATTAATAAAATATTATTCATGATAAATACAAAAATTTTGTATAAATACACTACATAAATTTGAACATGTTCATTATGAGAAATATGTCCCAAGAGAGTAGAAATTTAGTAAAAAAATCCATTACCACATGCTTCCCATTAGATGAACGTGATTTAAAATCTTTTTTAAAGGTTTTAAAATTTTTATTAAATTACAGTAGAACCATATTAATTTTTATAATATCATATATTATCCTATTATAACATATTATCACAATCTCTTTAATGATACTTCATTATTACCCTTATTTACGGTGTCCAGTGCTTCATTTTCTAATGCTCGTTTTTCATTAAATATCTAGTTCATTAGCATAAGATATATATTAATAATATAAATAATGATAGTAATATAATAAATATAAATTTTATCCATTTTTTTCATTTTTAGAACCGTTCATGAAATTTAGACATTTAAAAGGAATCACATCGCTTCATGAAGATGGGAGGTCATATGTACGTAGGAGAGACATCGTCATTTCCTTAATAGGTGAGAGGGTAAGTTAATATATGATATATTAAATTTTAATAAACAATATTATTCCATACTTATCATATATATTAATTATTTCCATCAGTATTACTATCTATGTGATTCGGTAGTAGAAAAATAATTCCGCAATTCGTGGGGTGGTAGTCCTCCCCACATATGAGTGATGGTTTTGTTTCCCATTTACAGTTGAAGGAGATTAATAAGTTTTATTCCATAAACATAATAACACCTCATAATATTTGAGATAATATTTTTATTATAGTTAAATTTTTAATACATAATTTAAGGTGGGTAAATAAGAAGTAATAAATAAAGATATTTGTTAATACAATTACCTTGTTTTAGAAGAGCCTCCTTTGAATCTCTTATTAAGGACCCTATGGGTGGAATTTTGGGAATAAAAAAATCTAAAATGTGCATAATTATGAATACGAGAAAATGTATTATGATTTTTTTATCTATATGGATTTAGTGGTGTGAAGTAATGAGTGCATTGGGTGTTAATTTATAATTGAGGATGATAGAAATTTTTGTAAATACCCAAATATGTTCAATAATTTGAAGTAACCTTCAACCCATGTTATCCCACAGTTGATAAATAATTTATTCTTTGAATATAATAAGTATTAAAACCTCAAAAACTAAAATGAAACATGTTTGATGAATGTTATTTCATGTACCACTGAGTGTACTTATTTTGACCATTTTAGTTTTCACCATTAAAACTAATTTTTTAACCGAGATTATTCATCTTTTAAGAATAAAATCCCAATTATACTTATTATATAATTTTTACCCACTAATTATAAATATGAAATACAATTTATAAAATAAAAATTCTTTGTGTTCGTAAAATTAAATTTCACTCAAGCACATGAAATGTTCACAACCCCATTTTAACCTTAATAATACTAATTATTTTTTACTTTTTTATTATTCATTATGAAACAAATTTGTGTATAATTAATAACAAATATTAATTATTATAATTCATAATATGATATCTATTTTATAAAATTAAATTCACATAATCTTTAGAATATATTTTAATATTAATACTGTAATCAAGAAGAAAGATTGGGTTTTCATGAAATACATTTTTAAGCATGGGATGCTCTTAGGTTAACTATGTTATTAGTAATAATCCCTATATAGATAGAAATTAATATAATTATATATATAATTGATACCATTCATTTATATCATTCACTATTAAATATTTTTTTAATTATTTAAAATGAATGGACATTATACAATTTAAAAACAGTTTTTTTAATATCATTTTTTACTATCAAATAATCTTATCCATTTTTCAGTTAATTTCATTGTTGAAAAATTATTGTTTATTTTTATTAAAAAATACTAAAAATAAAATGATGAATATTTAAATACTAAATTTTTTAATATTCATAAAATCTAATTTCTATGGGAAATTTTCCAAAATTCATTCTATGAATTTTTTACCGTGTAAGGTCATAATTGATATCCATCCTATAAAATTGGAAATTTTATGCCCTAAAATATTAAAATGAATTTTTATTAGAGTTTTTTCAAAAGAAAAAAGATGTTCAATTACTATAATTTAATCTCTTTTGTTATATTCTACCGTCCTATAAAACATTCCTTAAAATTTTTATGGATATTATATTCTAAATATCTAAGGATTGTTCTTCTTCATAACATCCTCTAAATACCATGTTTCCTCTTCAATTTTATGATTTATCTAATGTAACTTTACAAGTAAATTCATATGATTCCCTAATAACTAATCTCTAGTATCAACAATAGGGATAGCCATTTCACAGTATGATAGATCGTGATACAATTATATTTATTCAGGGGTGAGAACATGCATTAGGTCTATAATTTATTTCCTTGACAATAATATGTGGAAAACATCATGTAATTTAGAGTGACTTGGTGTAATATCCAATTAGGAAGGCATAAATCCAATAATTTATAATATATGAAAGTCTATGATGTACCTAGCCTCATTTTTCCCTTCTAACCAAACCATATTACACCCTTACCTAGAGATACTTTCCAGAAAACTTGATCCCCCATTTGAAATGAAAAATATTTCTTATTGTTAGCAATATATATTTGTTTTCTTAGTTGATCTAATTTAATATCAATCTAAATAGTTTATGAATATGTTTTTGACCCCTAAATAAATTGAGCAAATATTTTTTGTTCTACTAACTTTATCCACATTATATTGGAGTACTATAACTATTTCAATATAATTCTTCACACAGAAACATTGGAATACCTAAGTAGAAACTGTTTTTATTTAAAAAAAATCTACCAAAGGTAAATAATTTTCCCACATACAATGCAATTCAGTCGATAATGATCTCAATATGTCATATATTGTTTTAATGGTCCTTTGGGACTACCCATCTGATGTGAGGATGACAGGTGGCACTCAAATGAATCTCAGTATCAATATCATTTTGAAGATTTTTCTAGAATTTTGATATAAAATGGGTCTCATACATATAAACAATTAATGGAGGTAATCCATGAATTCTTATGAAATAATTAGTATAAATCCTTGAAAGGAACTCAAGAGTAAAATAATTTTGTATATAGAGGAAGTGTATAGATTCGATAAGGCAATTAACAATAACCAATACAGAATTATTTCTTTTAAATTTGTTTGGTAATCCATGGAAAATGTACATCTTAATTTCATCCCATTTTCATATAGGAATAGGTTTTCTAGGTATTAATCCTCTAGTTTTTTTCTCTCTTACTCTACTAGTTAACAAACCGAGCATCTTAATATATAATCATCAATTTTCTGCTTCATATTATCTCACCCTAATTGTTTCTTAAAATTATTAGATATTCTGGTTATATAAGGCTGTATAGATAAATTTGGGACATGTTCGACATAAAAAATCATTCTTATCTAGATTTTATTGGGTGAAAATAGTCCCTTTCCAAATTCCAATGTCCATATTCACAAAAAAAAAGTCAAAAAATGTTATATTATTCATGGAATTAATTTTTTTCTGAAAATTATCATTATGAGGTGGAAAGAAATTATCTTGTCTAATAAATATGATTTAATAGTCCTTAAAAATGATTTTTGTATCCCCTTAATAATTTTCATATCTATCTTTACTAGATCCATGAATATAAGTTCCATTTAAATCCTTCTATTAGTTAGGACACCTTGATATTTTCAACTCAAAGAATACATTAGATATTTTTCTTCCCTGGTTAGTAGTGTATTCATCATTCATAATCCTTAATTTTCTTTGGTCATCACTTTTTCCTCATAATGATCTATTTTTATTAAATTATTTATTTTAGGATTCTATGTTCTAGGAATATCTCACATCATTCACCATAGATATATTGTCTATGTATCTTTAAAGCAATGATTAGGGTATGTAACTCAATACCATGGGTTGAATAGTTATGTTCATGAATCTTCAACATCCTTGATGTATATGAAAAAAATATAATTTTTTTATAATGAAATAACCTTGTATCATCCTAAATATTTCTCTACATATAACAAATTTATCATTTCATGATAATATAATCATAACTAGAGAGTTGACCAATATCTTCTTTGGTTCTTCAAAAAAATATTATCATTCGTTTATCTATATGAACTTAATCCCTTTATCTGTAAAATAGAATAATATATTATCTTATCAATAAAAATTATAAATGAATTAGTGATATTGAATTTCAAAAAAAATAAAAAAAGTACCTCCTTTATATTTTTTGTTGTAGCCCTTTATTTTAGAGCCTTTTTATTCATGGGATCAACTGAGATTCCATTCTGGAAGAAAATATTGAAAAGAAAGGAAAATCCTAGAATCCAGAACTCACCCTTTAAAATTTTTACATATTAAAATTTTATTCTAAGAGTATCAATAATGATCCACATTGATTATCATGGTCCCCATATCTCTTAAAATACTCTATGATATTATTAATAAATATTATAGAAAATTTATAAATATAATCATTGAATACTCTGTTTGTTAGATCAATAAAAACTAATGTTTTATTAGTCAATCCAAATTGAAATATTTTAAACATGTAATATTCATGCATCATTTCTAATTATGTATTCATAATCGATTATTTATTTATATTCAATTGAAGATATCTAGAATAAAGGTAAATTATTATAACTTATTGAGTTTAGGTTGTGATTGGTCATTACTTCGCTCTCATCATACCTCTCTGCTGATGGTCTAGGGCATGGTCATGATACCTATAATATCCCTAGACCTCTCTTCTGGACTTAGTGTTTAAAAATTATGTGTAATTGTTTCTATAAAAGTAACATAACAATTACACAACACTTAACACAAACGGGGACCTTTTACCGGTGTAGGTTCTAGAAGACTAGAAAACACCTTACATTAAACATAGTTGAATAAAACAAATTCCTATTACACTTATTCATATTATAACTTTCATAGTGAATATTTTATAAATATAACGTCTAAGATGCCTATGAAAAATCATTTTAAAATAAAGGTTGATCTTTCAATTGCCCAGTAAGGGATTTTGAAATCGTTGAATACTTTTTAGAAAATATTTCCATAAAATTAACTATAAGAAATGATTTCAAAAATTCTTTTGATAATACAATAAAAATAATTTTTGTAGATACCATTGAAAATGATATTTAAATTTTTTACATCTTGAAAATAATTCAATATTTTGAAAATACTTGGGCACAAATTGGTTTAAAAATAATCCAATGATATTTCTAAAAAACATATATGCAAGATTTTTTAAAACATAATACTAGGGAAACTTGTAATGTTGAAGTCTATCTTGGGCCTACCCACTTAATGATGAATTGGGTTCACTCCCTAATTCCCTACTATATTTATAATATTCAAGCACCAGTTTTATAAAAACATTTTATGATTGCTTTACATTTATATACATTTTTCAGTTGGTTTTCTGCTCTCAAATTCATGGAAACATATTTATATACATACAAACTTATATATATATATATACATACTTATATATATATATATATATATATATATATTTCATGGAAGTTAATTTTATTGATTCTAGACAACTAATTCTTTACACTTTTAATACATAGAATGCTACTAAAAGAATATTTAAAATAGTATATACATACACACACACACAGAGAGAGATATATATACATATACATGAAATACATATGCTTAATTTTGATTTTTTATATAATGATTATAAAAACTAATCTGCATTGAATATTACATTTTTTACTTGATTCGAAAAAATATCAAGATACATAGACTTTTCATGATGAAAGATTAATTATCATACACATACTTAAAATTGTATTCTTTAACCCATAAAAATAATTTTTTTTAAAATTAATTCAATACTCATGATTATATATATATACATATATATATGCTTATGCATGTATGAGGTGCCCTAAAAAATCATCGATATATGTCCATAATCATGATTTATGCATAAAATGCATATGAAACAATGAATTTATGATATTTTTAATTAATAATTTCATACCTAATATTGGGTTGATCATAATCTATTTAAAATGGTTACATACTTGAAAATTATACAAATGTGTGTGTGTGTGTATATATATATCAAATCATAATAGAATAAATTCATGTTTTAATAAAATGTTGATAAAATGAAATCAAATTTTAACATATGAGTAGTTTTATAAGATTAACCTTCTGTAATAAGTTGAATTATCAAAAAAAATCAAAATTTTGACATAATTAATCTAAAAAAATCAAAGCCACAACTTACTAAAAATTTATCAAAATTTTCAAAACTAAAAAACATGTTTTATTTTGATTTAAAGAAACTATAAAAACACATATATATATATATATATATATATATATAGATAAACATATATATATTTACATCCTTGTAAATAAAAGATAATTTTTTTAACAAAAATAAAAACAGAAAACCAAAAGATGAAAACATAGTTCAGGTAAATTAAATTTCTTACCAAATTTTTACTTACAGTAAAAAACATTTTTCACATCTACTCTTTCGAAATTTGTACTCCCTGATTAATTTGTTTTCTCTCACACTAGGTGTGAGAAAACTTTCCTTTCAAAAATCATTTGAGCAGTGAAGCTGATTTTATAGACTCCTATATCCACAATTTTATAATGATATATAATGATACAATCGGGGTTTGGAGAATGAAACAATGACAGATTCATGTGAATAAAATGAACAAAACAAAATATTAATGAAATATTTAGTATGTGGTGTATATAGAAAGCATGTTGAGAAATATTTTACTCCAATAGAATATATATATTATTGAAAATAATTAAAACAGATGAATCTAAAATTAATATCTAGCTGAAATTATTGACAAATTGGTTTGATACATTGAAATCATCATAGAAATGCACATATATGAGAATGATAAATAATTAAATCAATTTACTAATATCTGATAAGATTCAAATATAAAATACAAAATAACATAATACTACTTTCAGATCTAAAAATAGATGATATGAGGATGTTTAAATTAGATAAGAAGAACTCAGGACAAAAGGGATAACAGGTGTCGACTTCAAGAAGAAAAATGAAGAAATTAACAAAACATGAAACTATTGAGATTATTTTTAGAAGATTCTATGATTAAACTCATATATACTCAGAGATCCAAATCACATAAATTAGATAAACCTACCGCACCAAATATTGAAACCCTAATTGCAATCTTGAATTCACTCAGATCTTCTTTGACATTTTCTAGTTCATCGGCGACTGACCTCGCACTCCCCCAGATGTGTGATGACATGCAAACTCAAACTCAAATCTAGATCAGACTTTATCCAATCATCCGCACTCATGGTGATCGAACACCTCAAAACAAACTCGACCTTCTTTTCAAAGGTTTAACCCTCAATGATATCCTATCTATGGTCTAATGCTAGATTTAAATGAATCCCAATTTTCTTCTCCACGTTTATTATTATTATTATTTATATAATTTTATTCTTGGAAAATTTCTGATTATTTTTTATTTAAATTGTGTATTGTTTTATTAATAATAATTAAATTCATTTCGTTATATATATACGTAATCATATTAGTAATTTTTTTATATCAGTTTCACTGTTTTTTTTTAATTGTCTATATTTACTATTATTTGTAAAACATAATTCAAAATATTATTAATTAGAAATTAAAATAGTTTATAATTTCGAAACATAAATTATAATTTTCATAATTAAAATATATAAAACATTATTAATAAATTTAATTTAAAAAGTGATTTAGAATTTCTATGTTTTTTAATGTAATAATTATTTATAATACTTTCAAAATCACTTTAGATAAAAATAATCAAATAATAAAATATTACCTTAAATAAAAATTTGTTCATAAAATATTAAGTATATATCAAATTTTATGCCTCCAAAATAATTATTTATAAAAAAAATTATTATTGATCCTCATTAACAATAAAGTAAATATATTTTTATGAAAATTAATAAAAGTGATTTTATTTCTAATATTTAAATTTTAAGATTATTATTAAATTTAACAAATTTAATCTTAAAATTTAATTCAAAATTTATTTAATTTACAAAACAAAGTACCTAATATTATTAATATCTATGGGTTGTTACATTCTCACCCCCCCCCCCTAAAAGAATTACTCCCCCTTAATTAATTCATCAAACTTACAAAAATTCAGAAATTATATCTCAAAATTAAAGAATCTCAAAGGGGACTTAACTATCCAAATAAACTTCTAACACATATATTTGTTTTCCAAAAAGAAAAAATATAATCTCTAAAGTTTTCTATACTGTTCTATTGATATTAATTATAATATCCTGAGCCCACTCTTCTAGACTCGGTGCTTGAAAATGTTGTGTAAATTTTTTTATAAAAGTAACTGAATAATTTCATAACACAAAACACAAATGAGGACCTTTTACCGATCTAGGATCTAGAGGATTAGACAACACCATTCATTTAATGAAGTTGAATAAAATAAATGACTATTATGCTTCCCCATGTGCTAAATCCAAAATTGAATCTATCTCAAATAGAACATCTAATATACCTTTGAAAAATCATTTCAAAAAAAAGTTTAAGCATTCAATTGTCCAGTAAGGGGTTTTGAAATCATTGGAATACATTTTAGAATATATTTCCTTGAAAATAACTTTAAAAAATATTTTCAAAAATTCTTCTGAAAATACCATAAAAATAATTTATGCACACACCTTTGAAAATAATATTGAAATTATTTACATCTTGAAAATACTTTAATATTTTGAAAATACTTAAACTCAAATTGGTTTAAAAATAATCCGGTGATTTTTCTAAAAAAACATATAGGCAATATTTTTGAAAACACAATAATGCGGAAACATGTAACATTGAAGGCTATCTTGGTCTTACCCACTTAATTATGTATTGGGTACACTCCCAAATTCCCTTCCATATTTTAACATTTAAGAATCAGTTTTATAAAAACATTTTAATCTTTATTTACTTTAATAAATATTTTTCACTGGGTTTTCTACTTTCAGATTCATGGTAACATATTTATATATATACATACTTATATATATTGATATATATATATACATATATTCATATATATATATATATATATATATCATTGAAGTTCATTTTCTTGATTCTAAACCACTATGTTCTTACAATTTTAATACACAGAATGTTACTAAAAAATATTTAAAATTCTTGAAATGTTATTTCATTTATTAAACTCATAAAACGATTTTTTTACTATATACGACAAACACACACAGACACACACACACATCTATATATATTTATATACATGAAATAAATATTCATACTTTTGATTATATATATAATGATGATAAAAAATAATCTTCATTGAAAATTACATGTTCGACTTGATTCGACCAAATATGGGGATACAAATACTTTTCATGATGAAAGATTAATTATCATCCACGTACTAAAAATTTCATTATTTAACCCATAAAAATCCATTTTTGTAAATTTTATTCAATGCTCGTGAGTATATTTATATACTTATATATGCATATGCATGTATGAAGTGCCATGAAAAATCATCGATATATGGCCACAATCATGATTTTCTCATGACATACAAATCAAATGATGAATTTATGATATTATTAATTAATAATTTCGTTCATAATATTGGTTTGATCCTAATTTATTTGAAATTGTTACATACTTTAATATTATACAAGTGTGTGTGTGTGTATATATATCACATAATAAGAGAATAAATTCAACTTTAAATAAAACTTCTATAAAATTAAATCAAATTAAAACATACATGTAGTTATATAAGATGATCCTTCTATACTATGTTGAATTATCAAATTAAAATAAATACTTTAACATAATTAAACTAAAATCATTTAGAGTAGAAACTTATTAAAAATTTATCAAATTCTTCAAAACTAAAAAACATCTTTTATTTTGATTTAAAGAAACAATAAATATATATATATATACATATTTATATGTATATATTTTTTTAAAAATGATAGTTTTTTACAAAAGTAAACCCTTAACATGATAATATGAAAACATAATTGATATAAATGAAATTCCTTACCAAATCTTTACTTGTGATCAGCAATATTTTTCACATCCACTCTTGTTAAATTCAAACTCTATGCTTAATTTGTTTCCTCTCACACTGGGTGTGATAACACTATATTATTTAAAAACATTTCAGTAGTGAACCTTATTTTATACTCTAGGATCCACTATTGTGTAGTGATATTTAGCACTGCATCTTGGGTTTAGAGAATAAAACAATGACAGAATCATGTGCAGAAAATGTAAACAATCAAATATTAAGGAAATTTTGAGTATATGGTGTATATAGATGGATTTTCAAGAAATATTATACTCAAATAGAAAATATAAATATCTATTATTGAAACTTTTTGAAAAAATATCTAGATGAGAATGTTTATAAATTGGTTTGATACATTGAATACATTACAAAAACCACATATATGAGAATGAAAAAACAACACAAACAATTTACTAATATCCGATAAGATTAAAATATCAAAAATTAAATAAACCAATCCTACTAAAAGATCTTAAAATTGAATATAGGAGGACTTCAACATCAGATAAGAAGAACTCAAGACAAAATGGATATCATACGTCGACTTCACCAAGAAAAACGAAGAAATTGACAAAACATGGCACTATTGAGACCAATTTTAAAATATTCAGTCCTTTAAGTCTTGCATACTCATAGATATAGACCACAGAAACCAGATAAAACTACCTCAGTAAACATTGAAACCCTAACTACGATCTTAACTTAGCTCAGATCATCTTTCACATCATCATGTTCATCAACGACTGACCTCGCACTCAACCAGATGCATGATGGCCATTGGAATCGAACTCAAATCTAGATTGGACTCAATCTCATCAATTACACTCATTTTGCTTGAACTCCTCCAAACGAACTCGACCTCCTTTCTAAATATTAAAACCCTTAATGGCATCAAATCAATTTTTGAATTCTAGACTCACTTGAATCATGATTTCCTTCTCCACATTTATTATTATTATTATCATTATATCATTTTACTCTTTAAATTATTATAATTATTTTTTTATTTAAAATGTTTATTTTTTTATTAATAACAACTAAATTCATTTTGTTATATATATATAATCATATCAAAAAAAATTATATCAATTTCAATGTTTTTTGAATTGTTTATATTTATAATTATTTTTAAAATTAAATTCAAAATTTGATTAATTAATAAAGAACATAGTTTAAAATTTCAAAATATAAATTATAATTTTTATAATTAAAACATATATAACATTTTAAATAAGTTTAATTTCAAAAATTATTTATTATTTATATTATTTTTAATGTAATAATTATTTAGTACACTACATTAGATAAAAATAATCTAATAATAAAACAATACTTTAAATAAAACTGTGTTTATAAATTATTAAGTTAATATCTATTTTTTCCTCCAAAATAATGATTTATAAAAAAATTGATCAAGATTCAAAATAAAGGTAATATATTTTTATGCAAAACACTAAAAGTAATTTTATTTCTAATATTTTAATTTTAATTTAATTATTTAATTTAATCCGTTTAATCTTTACATTTAATTAAAAAAATTATTTAATTTAAAATTTAAAGTACTTACTATTATTAAAATCTTAAGTTTGTTACAGTTTCGCCTCCCCTCCTTGACCTGCCTTAGCCGAGGAGGGGAGATGAAGATTCTCTTTTGCACTCACTCCCTTCCTGTTTCCCCTTTTTCTCCCCTTTCATGGATCCTCCCTCCCTCCCTCTTTTCCCTCTGATTAAAATAATCCATAAATTCCAATCTTATATGAATGGAGTTCTCTCGGTACCTATTTCTCCTTTAGAGTTCATGGAAGCATCAACTTTACAGGGTCTCTATTTGGTATCCCAATTAAAAAATAATTGTCCCTATATTGATGCGTTACACCGGTATGTGTTCTCTTCTTTGAATTTGTTGGATTGGGTGATTGTTGGCCGTTTATATGCAATACACATACAAATCCCTTTCTCAAATGAAGAAGACCTAGTTTATTCTTGGCCCTTTACTCTATGTTCAATGGAATGATTTAGGTTTTCTCTCTTCTGGTGGACATTCAACTTTTATATGAGGCATGGACCTCTGACCACAGCACTCTAGATATCCCTTTTTGGACTTTCTTTTTCATTCCAGAACCTGATGATCTTTCAGTTGATAGACAATATGTTAGGACTCTACCTCTATTAGAATTTTCGAACATAGGTTATTTTATATCCAGTCATTCCTAGGATCTATATTGAAGTTTATAGATCAAAAAAACAACTAGAATAACTCACTACTGCGTTTGAGGGAAAGTTATGCTGGCATCAGGAGGTACATTACGATTCGTGGATCTCATATTGTATTGTTTATCATCGATTCGGTCATGAAGATTCCAGATGTCATCGAAGCTTCTTTTCTTTCTCTCGAATTGCTCCCACCAATCTTATGAAGGTTGGAATGGGAACAGTATGAAAGGCCATAGAGGTTAATCAATAGGATATGGGGAAGGACATTATTAGACTGCAATATAAAGTGGTTATCATTAAAACTGCACTAGGGCAAGATCAAGCGATAACTGATCCATCAGATTATATTCAGTATGAGGCCAGAAGGTTGAGTGAAAATCTAAAGGTTTAAGATGTGTTTACTTGATTAAAATAATAATTGGGTGTACTCAATCAGTTTCAGGATTCAGGTTCTAATGAGGAGAAGATCCGTAGACAGCTTGGTTGTATTGGTATTGAACAAAATGGCTCAGTCAGTGCTCTGACAGCTAAAAAAGAAAATTCCTTAATCACTCAATGAGCCCCTATAAGTTCTTCCATTATGGTTAAAAATAGTGTGGAGGCTGATCCACCTAGAAATTAATTATAGGGGGGGTCTCTGTTGGTTACTACAAAATCAAAACTAGGAAAAGGGAGGCTGGATGAGGTGAGTGTTTTGGGGCACTTGGACCTGGATACTCACATTTAAAAATCCCCATCTCATCTAAAGGCTAATAGTGTGGGTAAGAAGACTATCTTATAGGAAAAAGGAGGACATCTGAAGTCTCTAACTGGCAGATCCCCCTCAAAAAAGGCTCAGTGGTTGAGCTAATCAATCGTTTTGATGGTCTGAATTTTTAATAACCAACATTGTCATAAGAGAAGGATGATTCAGTTGATGATAGTTATCTTCAATTATTAGTGGATAGATTAGAGAAAATAAAGGGAAATTTCTTCATAAACCTAGAAGGGGGAAAGGGAAAAAAGGAAATCAAGACTCAAGGAAGTGTATTGTGGTCAAAGAAAAAAACCAAAGGGATGAAACGATTATTCCAACTTTCCTAAACTGAAGGAAAATAAGTAAGCTAAATAGGGTGGAAACAGAGAAATAAAAGCCTTACAAAATAGGGAAAGTGGAGAACAAATTTGGAAAATAGGAATGGTAGAAGAAGAGGAAGGTTAGTGTTTAAATCTCATCCTTCATTCCAAGGAAGAAATGCATAATAAATTTATATGGTTCAGTTCCTCAAAAAAGGATATCGAAAGAATATATGAAATAAGGTTGTGATTTGACACCAATGAGGATAAACATGCATGGATAAACAAACAAGACCAAATCCTAGCCTAGGCCTTCAATTAATGAAAAATCAACTTGGGGAAATTCATACAGACAATGAACAGAATGGCTACCCACCATTAATATCTTATTAGTGAGGATCCAGATACATAGTTTAGTACTATGCACTAGGAATTATATAGTGTGTCTGATTAAAATAATCTGAGTCTTGTGTTTAATCAATTTTTGAGCACTTTCAGCACGTAGTGGTATCTATTTTTTGTGAACTATGGTTTCCACTTTTTCATAAAGTGTCTTAATAAAAATCTATATTTGGTGGTGAAACATAATGAGCATTGAGAATTTCATCAAATAATTATTCAATTTTAGGATGAAGATAATTTTTCATTATTATAATAGCACTAATATCCCTATAATCAATAAATAACTTCATGGATCCATAATTTTTTTTACCATAGATAACATGGGGTCCCAATAGTGAAACACTAGGGTGTATAAATACCTTATAAAAAATTAATCTATTTGTTTCTTCAAATCCACTAATTGAACAGTGGATATTTTATATGGAGAATATTATAAAGGTCTGGTTCCAGGGACTAAATCAATGGAAGACTCGGCTTCATGCTTTATAATATATCCAAGTAATTCTTCATAAAATATATCAATGTATTATTGTACAATATGAACATCTAAAAATAAAGGTTATCCTTTCCCTATGTAGATTTAGTTTTCTCTACTTCTCCGATAATATAATTCAGTAGTGCTTTAGGGTGTGTATCTATAAATGAATTAGATAATGATGTATCCACACTAATGATAAGCAATTAAACACCATCATCATTAATCCTAATTTCCTTCTGCTTTTAATAATTTTATATGTCATTTTTTATCATCAGTCTATATCAATGATTATATCAAATTAAACAATTGGTATGATAATAAATTCCTTAAATAGAGAACATATATTTTTTATAATGGGTACTTCTTAACACATACTTGATATAGTTACATAATAATTAGGTGTTTTTGACTGAAAACACCCTTCATAAGTTTCTATATAAGTATCTAATTTTATTGGAAAACTATCAATGATATAAAAGGGTGTGATAATCCATAATAAAAGAAGTAATTATCTAAATATGATTATTTGAAAAAACATACCACCACTATATCTTTGGGAACATGAATCTAAGTTGTATTAATAAAATAAGCTTGGCATTATCCCTATAGCTTCTGCTATAGTAGATTCCATTAACACATTGGAAATTTTTTTAAATAATTCCTTATTTTTTATAATTGAATATATAGATTGTATTGGTATATTTATTTACCTTACATTAATGAGACATATGGACCTTATTTACACACTTATAACAAAATTTCATTCCCTTCAATCATTTACCATGATGTTTTTCCCACAATTATTACATGATGGAAATTTCATCATCATATTCCTCTTATTTTAAAAATTCTCTTTTACTTAGTATTCAGCTGATATATTTTTCACTTAATTCTCCATAAATATATAGGATCTTTAAAATAACTTCTCTGTATTTATGGAACATAAATATATTTCATCAAATGTTGAAAATCTTTTAGAAACTAGTTCCATTTTGAGACATTTCATAATCCGTTTAAAAATGAAAAATATTACATTTTGTATTATATATATAATTCATAAAATGACTAGCAAGTATAGTAATGGTATCCTCATACTCCACAAAACTTTCTTATTCATTTTTATTTAAGATGAGAAACATTATCTTCATTTTGGTTCATTTCTCCCAATAGAAATATTTATTGATGAATTGTAATTTAAAATATCTCTATCCTAAGTGTGTTATATTTTCTTCTTCCCAATTATTCTAGATCAAATACCATAACTGATCAGAATCTACCTTGAGATAATATATTTCTAGTTTAAAATTTTCATTTTCATCACATTCCAATGTCAGAAATATCTTCTCATGGTAATTAATCGATTTCTCATCTAGCGCTAGATTAGTAGATCCACTAAATAATGGGTAATTTTTTCGATTAGAATTATCCGAACTAAGAGAATAATTATGTGGAATGGTAGGTTTCTCAATTAAGGCATATTTATTCATCCTAACCTAAGTATTTTTCTCTGATATGGACATGATCTACTCAAATATAACACCAGTTCTATTGTCTTTCTCAGTGTAAAGATACAGGCCCTAGTATCCTGGAGCCGGTGCCTTACTTTATTACTTTTTCATAGATACAAGATTCAAATCCCAGAGGACCAAACATTTTAGTACTATTGAATAACTATATATATGCCTGGTGACCTTATTAAATTATTAATAAAATATAAATCATAAAAATGGAAAGTAATTTCAACTATGATCTCATTCAAAAATTTCATCATTATAACTTGGGGAAAAGAGAATAAACAACAAGGTGAGCTCAAATGCTTAGTAATGGTTAAAAACAACAACGGTTTCAAAAATTAATGATTAATGAAACATAATAAATGATGAAAGGAATATATATATGATAGAAATACATACCAATTAATAAAAAACTTTTCATTCAAGAGAGGATAAAGAATGATCATTATAGAAATGTAAATGATTAAAAAAAATCCATTTAGTCAATAACTTCAGTACAATCTCAATCCATAGATAATATCATAGTGAAAATATCATGGATAATAATGAAGGAAATATTAATGAAGGAAATTATTAAAAATTAGGTCACAATGATCTTATCCACCTTGGTAACTTTACCATTAATAACATTCACCAAATTATTTAATTCTTATGGGTAAAAACACATTTAATTTAGCTAACATTTTTCATCTCATGAGCCTACTGACGCATTAAGGGGCTATCTATAACCAGGACCCACCCATGTCTATATGTAAAAAAATTAATCAAATATAAAAATGATCAATTAACATCATGAATCAATAATCTTTATCAATAAATATCAATACTGAGTAAAAATAAACTTATTTAACATTATTTCCCAAATTAATCAAATAAGTTTCAAAGTAAATTCAATATAAAAAATTAGTATACAAATTTAAAAATAATAATATCCATGAAACAAGATATATATATATTTAATTAAATATTATATGAATAATGATAAATAAAAGGGTTATTATATTCACCATAAGAAATAATATAGGTGTATGACATCAAAAATATGCCTCAATGAAAAACATTAAGAAAAATTCCCATACAAGGATCATATCATTAATCAAACAAATAGATTGTGTTTATTGACTATAAATCCACATAAAAAAGTGTAAATAAAACATAATATGATAAATTTTATTTTTACACATTACTTTATCATGACATAATCAATGAAATAGAAGTTTACCCCAATGAATAAAAATTGAGTTAAGAAATACCTTACCCCTTTGTAATCTGGTGAGTCATATTCCCATGATTGTAAAAATTATCTAATGAATCATTGAATGCCATGAACATAATTAAATTCATGATATTTTATATCAAAGGTCAATATACATACATTACACATAATAAATAAGTGGTTAATAAGGAATATATCTCTAAGAAGTAAAAGTGAGTTTAGCAACCCCTTCACACTTTGTAATCAGTTGAATTGTATCCCCCATGAAAGAATAACATTTATAAAAACATTAAATAAAATGATAATAAATAGATTCATGATATTATATATCAAATTTTATTATATACACCACACAAAATAAATTATGTTGAATAGTTCATATATCTCATAGAAGTAAAAGTGGGATGAGAAAACTTGTACCAAATTGTAATCAGTCGAATCATATTCCACATGAAAGAATAAACTTTAACAAAACATTAAATAACATTAAAATAAATAGATTCATGATATGATATATATAAAAGGGAATTATATACACCAGAAAAATAAATTAGTGGTGCATAATTCATATATCTCAAAGAAGTAAAAGAGTGATGAGAAAACATATACCTTATGTTTGAATGCATTCTATACTTGTGATTAATATTCTGGATAATAAAATTAGATTCATAAATAATTTAATTTAGAATATATTAGACATAAATTTTATTTATTATAATATTATAAAATTAATTTGTTTCCATTTATGTGAGTTATATTGTTTAACTTCATTATTTTGGAAGCATTCGTTTCAAGGTTTTATGGTCGGTTCCCCTGAGAATATATATGGGAGTTCTTTTCAAATAAGAATAAATTCAAAAAAAGTTTAATAAATTATTATTATTTATATTTAATAAGTTCAAATGGTATCATATATCATTTTTTATTATGGTATGAGGAATATTCATTAGATAAATTATTAATGAAAAATGATTAGGTTATTTTAGTGGTTTTTACGACCACCACAAACAAGTATCGTTTTATTTAATATTATATTTATATATTGGTTCCATAACATTAAATAATTTGTAATACACATATTTTAATATCTTTTAATCATATAAATTGTATTATGACAAACCATAAAGTAAGTAAAGAAAAAACACATTATTCACGAAGGTGGTGAATTGATACAACACAGATGATGTTTTCATTCTTAATATAATAAAAGGAGAGAAGATATTTAAAGATGGATATATCATTAACACAAAAACAATATAAATTTTATAAGATATTGGAGTTACCATGAAACTTTTTGTGTGGTAGGTGGGGAGAGGAAAATAGAAGAAAAGAAATAAAATGAGAAATAAGGAAGAGTTTACCTCTCGAATATCATCTTCTTTGGAACCTCCTTGAGATAGTTAGATTTTGGTATTTTGGAAAGACCTATAGGTATTCATTATGTGGAAAATGATTGGTATTGGAATTTCAAATAATTTAGAAAAAATTCAATTCCTAGATGTTGTGAGGAGAATGGGTGGTGGGAGGTATTTATAGGGGGGAGGGGTGTTTTGGATTATGTTTTTCATTTATTTATTATATTTTCTCAAGATTACCAATAGTCTTCATTTGTGTGACTAATTATAGTAAATAGTTCATGTGATTTCAAAAAATGTTTTATTACATCATCCATGACTCAAAAAATCAGTTATTTTTATTAAAATCTTAAATACCATAAATTATTGTAATTCTCTATTCACTAGAAAATCAACCATTTTAGAAAAAACCCCAAAATTTCACCATAAGATTTTTTTGATGTGAGTATTTATAAAAATAAATCTCTATTATGAAAAAAATTCTAAATACGAGAAATATAATTTCTAATTAAAATCATAATTTATTTGAATAATACCAATTTTAATATTATAACTGATTTTACAACTCTTCGTAAAATTTATTACTGTATCAAAAATTATAATATTACTAAAACACACCAAAATATTTATTTATGAATATATTTTATGAAAATAAATTCTATTATAAATAATTATATAAATTATAAAATTGTAAATAAATATTTACATTCAGCAAAAATACCAACACTTAATTTATCATTTTTAAAACATTATTTTCTTATTATATTATATACAAATATATTATTTTTATTCAGTTGATATATAAATTTTATTTATAATTTCATAGGTTAGATTATTATTCTAACAGCCACATATATCATCTTAATGATTACATTACTATTATAATGGTCATGTTAATATTATTGTATATCATGGTTCGTTTGTAAAACAAAAATTCTTGAATAAATTGATTTTATTTAAGAAGATACATATTGCAAAATCATTAGGAGTTATATCTTTCCATCCTTCAAAAAAAATTACATAAAAGTATTTATGAATATTACCTTTTAAATAGATTAGGATTGTTCTTTTTCATAACATCATCAAGATTTCATGCTGCTTATTCTTTCTATGGATTTTCCAAAGAACTTTTAACAATAGAGTGATTAGATTTATCAATAATTTCTCTCTAGTATTAAGAATATCAATAGGCTCTTCATATTAAGACAAGTCAAGTTCAGGTTCTATTTGATTATATGTGAGTACATGTGTTCGGTATGGCATGTACTTCATTAATAATGATATATGGAACACATCATGAACATTGGAGAGACTTGGTAGAATTGAAAATCAGTAAGCTATAGCTCTAATTATTTCAAAAATTTAAAAAATCCTTATTTATATATATAAGTCTCTTTTTCCCTTTCTTACTGAACATTATGACAACATTCCATGGAGATACTTTTAAAAATTCAGGATCTCCCACTTGTAACTATATGTCATTTCTTCAGTTATCCGCATAAATCCTTTTCCTATGTTGATATTCTTTAATATAATCTTGAAAATTATTTAGCTTTTCCGTTTTCACTTCAATAATTCCAGGGCCTACAAGAATCATTTTACCAACTTTATCCCAATAAGTTTCTTTATTACATATCTTCCCATTTAATGATTCATAGAGCCCCATTTTAAAATTATAATGGAATCTGTTATTGTAGGAAAATTGTATAAAATGTAAATATTGATCCCACATAACTTGAAAGTCATGTATTCATGATCTAAACATGTATTCCAATGTTTTAATACTCCTTTCAAATTGTTTTTTTGTTTTAGGGTGATAAGAGGTACTAAAATGAAGCACAGTATCCATATCCTTCATAATAATCTTCCATAATTTTGATGTCAAATGGTGATATAGACTATAAAACATTGATTGAGGTGAACCATAAATTCTTAAAACTTCATTAATATAGAGTTATTCTAGGAGCTCATGAGGAAAATATTCTCTTATAGTAAGAAAATGTGCCGATTTTGTAATATGATCAACAATAACCAATATCACATCATTCTTTATAGGGGTCCTTGGAAGTCCTATGAAAATGTACATTATAAATTATTCTCAATTACGCATATTTGTAGGTATAGGTTGCATGATCCCTCTAGGATGATGTCTCTCAATCTTCACTAGTTGAAAACTAGGTATCTCAATACATAGTTAGTAATTTCTTACTTCATATTGTCCCATTAAAAATGTTCCTTCAGATCTCTAAATATCTTGTTACAATGAGGGTGTATTGAGAAATTTGAGAAATGAGCATCATCTAATAGTTCCATTTTGAGATTAGGTATTGATGGAAACCATGTCCTCTTTCCATGTTTTAGAATACCATCTTCACAGACAAATATTTCCAATTTTCCATCATTCACAACTTTGATTTTATTAAGAATATTATCGTTGTCATATTGAGATATTTTTATCTTTTTTAATAAATATGGTTTTATAATGATATAAAAAAATATGTGTTTCCACCCCAAATGTAATAATTTACAAATCCATATCTACAAAATCCATGAACATTGTATCTCTCTCAATATTTATTTGGTTTTGAACTCCATAATATTTCCTTCTCAATGCATCTATACATTATTTCTTTTACTAGGTTGTAGTGTATATTTATAATCACAATCTTTTAGTAAATAAAGGCATTGTGTTTGAATTATGTTGAGTTATTTTTGTGTAAATATGTATTTCAAACTCTAATGATCTATATATATCTCACATATTTTTCCATAGAGATAGTGTATTCATATCATTATAAAAATGATTATAGATTCAAACTCAAGATTGGGAGATGGATAATTTTTTTCATGAATCTTATAATTACATGATTCATATAAATTAAATTTATAATTTTTTATAAGGACACAAACCAATCCTTTCTTTAGTGCATCACTATATATCACAAACCCATCATTTTAGGATGGTAGACTCAAAATTGGAGCATTGACAAGTCATCTTCTCAATTATTCAAAACATTCTATACATTCTTATGTCCATAAAAACATAACACCTTTATGTGTGATCTTGGTTAACTCATTAGCCAATTGGGTATTATTTTGAACGAAATACTAATATTAACCTAAAGAATAAATGAAACTAAATAAATCAGTTCTGTTTGTTGGCATAGGATATTCTTCGATTGAATTTTTCTTTATAGGATCAACTTTGATCCCATCCATATAGACATAATGCCCATTAAAATAAATTTCATGAATCCAAAATTTAAACTAAATAAATTTACCATATAACTATTTCATTCTAAGAGTATCAGGATTTAGAGGTAAGTTACTCTCATTGTCTCCAAATTTTTTAGAATATACCATACTATCATCAATGAATAAAACAAAAAAATCACCAACATATTAATTAAATATTATATTAATCATATCCAAAAAAAGAGGGTACATTAGTCAATCCAAATGGAATTATTGTAAACTCATAATTTCCATACATCATCCAAAAAGCTACCATTCAAATATATTCTTTATTTACTAATAATTAATCATATCCATAACAAAGGATGGTTTTTGAAAAATATTTAACTCTATGAAGTTGATCAAATAAATCATCAATGATAGGAAGAATATACTTTTTCTTTATTATAATATCACTTATTTCTCTTTAGTCTATACACAACCTCATGTATCCATATTTCTTTTTAATAAAGGGAACATAGGATCCCCATTGTGAAACCCTGGGGAAAATAAATCGATATTTACTCAACTCCTCTATTTGTTTCATTAGATCTACTGATTATACATTTACCATTCTACAAGGAGTATTTGATATTGGTGTTGAATAAGATATTAAATCAATTTTAAACTAATCATCATGCAATAGGGTTGTTTAGGTAATTCCTTAGGAAATACATTAATTTTTTCTTGTACAATAGGTACATATTCAATTTTAAGATTACCTTCTTCATCCCAATATATTTTTTCTATTCCTACCTAAGAATATAATTTAGTATAGATAATTTATATGGATCAAGATAATAGTAAGATGGTGAAGTTTATTCTCTAAAGAAAATGAATTCTGCATCTTCCTCACAAATTGTAATTTCCTTTTTCTTAGAATAAATTTTCACAACATATTTTAAAATCAAGCCTATATTAAAGATTATATCAAAATAAACCATAGGTATGAGGATAAGATCATCAAATAAAGCACATTTATATTCTATAATATAAACTTATAGACACATAATTGTTGCTATGAGACTTACCTTAGGATTTTATACTGATAACTCCCATATTAAACCAAAAGGGAAATAACTAATTTTCTTTGAAAACTGAGTATATATATAAGACTATGATAATAGAGAATCAAAACAAAGAATTAGATAAATTTGAATATATGATTAATGTACATACTACCACGTCATCGGGTATTTCGATCCCAACTATAGTGATCACATAAGCTTATTCATATCATTTTAGCATCTTCTATGATAGATTACCATGGAAATTAGTATATTGGTTTGAATAATTCCTCATGTATATGTAGTTGAAGCAAAATATGTCATTAATTTGTTTCGCTTTGAACTCATGAGAAAAATGACCCTTATCTTCACTCTTATAACACACTCCAACTCCTTCTAGAAATTTCCCCTGATGTTTTTTAACCCAACTTTCACTAGACTAAAAATGCATCATTATATTATTATTATTTGGTGATTTCTCTTTCTCATAATTCTCAGATTCCCTCTTCATATCTTTATTTCTAATAAATATATAATATCTAGAAAAATCATTCACTGTCTTTATAGAACATTTTATTATTTTACCATATGATGAAAATGTTTGAGAATTTTATTCCATTCATAGGAATGTGTTAATACCTTCGAAGAAATGATCATTTTTTTTCTAAATCACATATGTAATCTGCAGTATACCTGGCTAGTCTTGTGATTTTGGACTCATACTCTACAACACTCTCTTATTAATTTATAATTAAACTTGGAAATTTTCTATTCATTTTAGTTAGTTTTTTGTGATGGAATCTTTTGTCAAAGAATGTATGATTAAGTTATCCCTTCCATATATTAAATTTCATATTTATCCACAGTATTCTGGATCTATGACCATCATTGATCAGCATCACCATTGAGGAAATATACCGCTAGTACTAAATTTTCCCTTTCATCACATCAAATTTCCAGAAATATATTTTCATGATACTTGATCCATTACTCAAAAAACAACAGGATTAGTATTCTCACTAAAATATGGGGGCTTCTATGACATGAAATGATCTAACATATGTGTAATATGGTTATTCATCAAAACCTAAAAAAGCTGACCAAATATGTTCTTGATATATTCAGCTCCACCAAAAACAATGTTGACTTCATCAATGGGTAAATCCCTACATTTTATATCAGTGTTTATTATATTCCTTCTATTAGGATCCATCACTAAATATCAACACACATAGAGTTATCCCATAATCATCATGACTATTGATCCACATAATAAAAATTCTTCCAATGGAATTTTTTTAAAATACTATACATAATTATTAATGTTCTCATATTTGTTTTGTTTATTTTAAAATATAGTTCCCAAGTTTACTACTAAAAATTTTATGATACGAACTATAAAGAACCATACCCCAGTAGCCCAGAGTCAGAGCATTACTTTATTACATTGGAATAGATAAAAGATTCAAATCCCAAAGGACCGATCAATTTAGTTATCTTGAATAACTACATGCATACATTGTAACACCCGAGATTTTTATGAGAAATATTTTGTTTTTATGTTATATACATCATCAAAGGAATCTTTCACTACACACAACACTATCTTGTCTTTCTTTACACGCAATCGTGACCTTCCTCGATAGCTTGTGTTGTACACAATAACGAGTTTCACTAAACAACGATATGCTATTAAAATATTATTAAAACTAGCCTTTATGAATAGTAATACCAACTTTTTGAAATTTTATAAATTTTATCTTTCAAAATGGACTTCATTTTTGGATTCAAAATATCAAAATTATCATAGGGTGAATTTTTGGTATTTTTCTGAAAACTTTCAATTTTTGATGAATAGTGAAAACACTAGGTTACTATTTAAAAACCGACTTTTTATTTAAATAATTATTTATTTTATTTAAATTTATTTTAGGTCAAAATTGATACATAATACCTATATAAGTACAAATTAATTCATTCGAGTCATTTTATAATAATTTTAGATATATAAAAATTTTATTGATCTTTTCACCGTCTTTTACCCACCTCCTAGGAGAGTTTGAAAATTTACATAAAACATAATTTTACTGCTTCTGTCAGTGGAATTTAGAAAATCCGAGAGACACAGTTAATATCAAGGAGTAAATTTTTTTTCAATAAGATAAAAATAAATTTTGGTGAATAGTAACTTTTAACTTTTATTTACCACGGTTAAAAGTAAATATGGTAATTAAGGGTAAAAATGGTATTATTATTACACTAAAACATGTCCTAATTCTATTGGATAAGTTTATTTAGACCAAAAACAACCTTAGGAATAAAATATGACCATATAGGTCCACTTGGATTAGATTAGGACATTTAATATTATTTTATTTAAAGAAGAGTTAAAATAGTTAAAATCAAAGTTTAATAACTAAAACATTTTTAATATAGGGTTATAAAAAATATAAATTAGACTATAAATATTAAATAGAAAGATAAAAGATTTCCTACATAATTGTATTTTATTTATAATTTTTAGACAATAAATAATTTAATTTAATTATGAGACAATGATGATGCAGTAATTAACTTATTAATGAAATATTAACATAATTGATGTTATAAATACCCAAATAAATGTAATTTGAGACTTTATAAGAATTACATTAATTTTATAGGTTAATATTACATGTTATTATTTATTTAATTAACTTTTTTAGAACTAAAAATGCTGATATGATTTTCACAAAAAAAATCAATTGCCATATAGTGTCAAAATTGACATAAAATAGTTTTTGAAACAAATATTATATTATTAATTATTATTTTATTACTAAAAATCTAAGGTTCGGCCAAATGACATAGATAAGGTTATATATATTAATAATTAACCACTGGGTGTTCTTTTGGCTTGTTATAGTAAGTTTATTAACCATATAGTGTATGGAAAGAAGAAGACACTATAAAAGTTAAATTATTTAACATAGAGTTAAATCTAAATGATAAGGTTAAAATAGTAACCTAAACTTGTGTAAAATATATTTGTTGAGAGTATTTCGACACATCCCCACATTATCTTTGAAATAAATCAATTTTTATCTATTAAAAACCTAATATATCTTTATTATAGAATAATATTTTATGTTTTTCCTAAATTTCCCCTCTCCTCCCTTATAAAAGGGAACCTCCTCCCTCTCCTATTTACATAACTTTGAGCCTTAAAGCTTTTCCAAACCCAACCCATTTTACTTTTCAACTTCCCTAGAAACATCATCGACGTCCTGGTCCTCTTCAAATACCGTATTTAGTTCCCTAAGAGGAGGTTAAGAAGAGGCGCTTCAAAGAAGAGGTAATGTTTGTTACTGATTATTTCTACATTATTTCTTCTTCTACTTCTTCTTCATTAGTTGTTTAATTATGAAGTAATAACATCATTATCACTCATATACTGATATGTTATTATAAATTTGAAACAACCCTATTTCACCTTCTATCCATCCTACGGAAAATGAAATCACCGCACGTGCGTACGTACGGAATACCATCTCCACGCCGTGGTGTAATATGTTTTCCACCACCACCTTACTTGGATGGGTATAATGGTGTAAATAATAACTATATATAATAATTTTAAAGTGATATTGATTCTGAAATAGTATATATACACTTCAATACAATTCCACGATCATGGGAACGATATCCTCATTCGTGCGTACGTACGGCCTACCGTCTCCACGTTGTGATCCGACTCGTTATACATGAAATTCATTTCATAATGATTATATAAATGAATTGAATCAATAAATATAATATTTATTACACTAATACCATTCTGTAAATGAGGTATCTATATCCTAAAAAGAAGAATATGAATTTATTCGACAAAAAATGCATAAGAACAAAAAGAAATAAAAACTCGAATAACATGTAGCAATTAAATATTACTAATAAAAAGATAAGAATATGACTGTATATGATATCATAACAATTATTAAGATTCTGGAATAAGTCAATAACATTATTTAAATCATTATACAGGATTTTTGGACATGCATGAAGCAAATCGGACATAAGGTAAGGGAAAATCTAACAATCTCATTTTTATTCAAGATTGTTTATAATTCTGAATTTACTGGGGAATATTTATCATCCACATACATGTTTCCTCAATATTTAATATTATTTCTATCCTCTTAAAATTTTTTAAATCCAATTTTACCCATTGGTTAGTTTTTAGTAAAAGATATGAAAGGAATCTTCTGTCGAGGTGCTTTTTGACTATCTGGCCAAAGTACGAGAAGAATGTTTTTTTAACTTATACAGTATGAATGGATTTTTATGATTTCATAGAACATTATTTTCGTGAAGCTTCCTTTACATGTTTTCAATTTTATTTTTAATCAACTTCTTTTAGTTTAAAAATTATATTACATGTTAAGAAAGGAAAAAAAAATTTGAAGTAGAATGGATATTTTCCTCAAGAATGGAGTTCAAGCGTTTTATAAGAATTATTCTCCATATAAGATAATGTAGTGTTATGTTTCTATCCCTATTTTTAAATTGATGTGATTGTGTTATGATGGATTTATTTTTATGATGTCCTTTTATTTTATATGGATTATGTTATGATGGCATGATGTTTAAGAATCCCATTTTTATTACATGGGTTATGCTATGATTTATGATTTTGTGGAACACATAAGAATGGTTTCATTATGGGATGGGTGGGACCTATATCTCCCTCCAATGCATTGGGTAAAGATATATATATCATGATATAGACATGGCTGGAATGGCAGGTTAATCTGGTTCAGTGATATAGGACTGAAATGGGGAGTGAACTCGGTTCAGAAATGGACTTTGTTCGCTAAGATAGTCTTGGCAATGAGTCTTGACTACTAAGAAATGACTCCCTATGATAATGTGTGTATGCCACAAAGTTTCATGTTTTATGTTATGATTATTGGGATTAAATTTCACTACTATGATTTATCCCATGTTATGAAATTATGATCTCTTTTGCAGGTTAAGATTTCAAAAATGATATGTTCTTATGAATATGATGTGATTAATATTTCTTTTGTCTACCCTTACTTAGCATTTGAGCTCACCCTTTTATATGTTTTCTTTTCCCCAGGTCAGGAAGAAGCGTATTAAGTAAGATATGCCAAAAGGGACCCTAGATATTATAAAATAAAAGGGAGACAGTGTAGAAGATTTATGAACCAGTTGTTTATGTTTCCCAGTTTCTAAGGACACTAAACCTATACGGTCCTTTCATGGTTTTGTTATATGTTGTAATAAGTGTGCTTATATTTTGAAGCAATAAAAATGTATGTAAAGTATGGGTCATTATAGTTGGTATCAGAGGAAAGGTATAGTCAACCATTGGAAACTAGGATGTGAAATCCTTAGTAAGAACCCTAAAGATATATCTAAGCATAGAATACAATCTTAGTGTTTTAGAAATGGCCATGAATAACCTATGATAATACCTTAATTGTGAAATTTTATTCTGGATTATATGTTTTTCCTATTATGATTAGTGTTTCTCATACTATGCTTATTGGTTTTAGTCAATGGATGGAACCCGAAGGAACCGTGTTAATGAAGAATGTGATGGGAAATGCAATGATTGTACCCATGAGAAACCAAACCTTATGTGAGTTGGAATGAAAAATCTTGTAGCTATGCTCATACAACTTTCTCAAGCTATAAATCATGCAGGACTTCCAAACGAGCAAAAGAAGGAGCAACATTATATTGAATCCTTCATGAGGCAGCGTCCACCCTCATTTAGCGGGTCTACTAATCCATTAGTGGTTGAACAGTCGATCAGTACCACTGAAAAGATATTTTCAGTTCTTCAATGTTCTGAACATGATAAATTCGTCTTAGTAGTATATCGTTTGGAAGGTTAAGTTGATCGATGGTGGAATCTTATCAGGAATTCAAGGCAAAGAGATAAAATTGAATCCATGGAATAGGACGAGTTCAAGAAATTATTTTTCAATAAGTACTTCCCTCATATTCTTTGAACAAATATGGAGAAGGAGTTTCTTGAACTGAAGAAAAATGATGATGAATCTGTTGGTACCTATGATGTAAATTTTACAAGACATGCATGGTACGCTTTTGGGATTATTATCCAACCAGAGAGTAAGATCAATCAATTCTTTAGTGTCTTAAAACAAAGTCTTTGAAGGGAGTTATCTATTAGGGACTTTAATAGCTATGAGGAAATTGTTAGATGTGTTCTTAAGGTTGAAATGGAGATTAGAGTAACTCATCAGTCATATTCATTTGATAGGAAGAGGAAAAAAGAATTCAAAGGGAAATCAAAAGACCACACTGAAAAGAAGATGAGTTTTCCCTTATGCTCAAAGTGTGGAATGAAACATGTAGGGAGTTGTCTTAAAGGGACAAGTAAATGTTTCAATTGTGGAAAAGAAGGTCATTGGGCATTTGAATGCTGCAATGATGGGAAGAAGATGTCTAGTGATGCGAAAAAAGAAAAGGCTACACAGAGTGTACCTCCTATGATTCAATGTTACAAGTGCAAGGAAATGGTGTATTATGATAATCAATGCCCTAATCCAAGGGTTGTTGATGATGATCGACATCAACAAACTCTTAAAGCTAAAGGCAAAGGAAAGTAACATGAAATTTCTATCAGAAATGTGGAGTATGATAACGAAGTGGTGAAAGGTACACTTACCATCCACTCTAAAGTAGCAAATGTTTTATTTGATTCCAGATCCACCCAATCATTTATTTCTGAAGAATTTTCTAAGGGTATCTCTATATTACCTCAACAATTAGATATTGAGTTAGCTGTTACAACCCCTAATGGAACAATCGTCACATCAAAAGTTTATAATTCTTCTCTGATTGAAGTTTGTGGGAAAGTGCTTCCTGCAAATCTTGTGATCCTTCCTATAGTGGAATTTGATGCGATTCTTGGCATGGATTGACATTATTTATATGGAGCTCATATCAATTTCCAAAGAAGGGAAGTCATATTTCATATTCCAGATCAATCTATGATCGTCTATCGATACAAGGATGAACATAACCTTCCAGTTTAAATTTCTTCCATCTTATGGGTCTTGATTCCTCTAAATGGAGGTTATTTATCTCAAATGGTTGGAGAGAAACCCATGATTAAGAATATTACCATTGTACGGGAGGTTGATGATTTCTTTCCGGAAGAATTTCCAGGTCTTCCACCAAATCGTGAAGTTGAGTTTTCAATAGAACTCATACTGGGTGCTATGACTATTTCAAAGACACCTTATAGAATGGCCCTAATTGAGTTGCAGGAATTGAAGAAGAAACTCCAAGAGAATCTTGATAAGGGATTCATATTCCCTAGTACGTCACCTTGGGGAGCACATGTTCTGTTTGTTAAGAAGAAAGATGGATCAATGAGACTCTACATTGATTATCGATAGCTTAACAAGATCACTATCAAGAACAAATATCCTCTCCCACACATTGATGACTTATTTGACTAACTACGTGGAACTCAATACTTTTCCAAGATTGATCTTCGTTCAAGGTATAATCAATTAAGGGTCAAAAGGAAGGATATACCAAAGAATTCTTTCCGTACAAGGTATGGACACTATGAATTTATACTGATGCCATTTGGTCTTACTAATGCCCCTGCTATCTTCATGGATCTAATTAATAGAGTCTTTAGAGACTATCTTGATCAATTTTTGGTAGTCTTTATAGACGATATTCTTGTCTATTCAAAGAGAAATGAAGAACATGAAGATCACATGAGAATTGTATTGAAGATCTTGAGAAAGGAGAAGCTTTATGCCAAATTTTCCAAGTGTGAATTTTGGCTTAAAAAAGTTTCATTTTTGGGTCAAATAATCTCAAAAGAGGGGATATCTGTGGACCCATCAAAAACAGAGGTTATCGAAAGATGTTCAAGACCAAAAACAGTAACTGAGATCTGAAGTTTTCTTTGTTTGGCTTTATATTATAAATGTCTTTTGAAAGATTTTTCACAATTATCTAATCCACTAACCAGGTTGACTCGAAAAGGAGTTAAGTTCTATTGGACAGAGGAGTGTGAAGATAATTTCAAGGAGTTAAAAAGAAGGTTATCTAGTGCACCTATGCTCACACTACCTTGTAGTGGAGAAAGGATTGTGATCTATAGTGATGCATCCAAGAAGGGATTGGGGTGTGTTCTCATGAAAAATGATATGGTGATAACTTATTCCTTCACGACAGATGAAAATCAATGAGCAAAATTACCCAACTCATGATTTGGAGTTAGCTGTGGTAATCTTTGCATTAAAGATTTGGAGGCATTATCCTTATGGGGAAAGGTGTGATATTTATACTGATCATAAATGTTTAAAGTATATTTTCACCCAAAAAGAGCTGAATATGCGCAAAATAAGTTGGTTGGAGTTGATTAAGGACTACGAAAACTCCATTCATTATCACCATGGGAAAGAAAAAAGGTGACAGACGCATTTAGTCGACAAGACCATGCAAGCTTATCCATGATGAGGATCAGAAAAGATCCAATATTTATGGATTTACATAGGATGGATCTTGGAATTATAATGGAAGGGGAATAATCTTATCTTTATCAAATGAATGTTCAAAAATCTATACATGTGAAGATTATAGAGGCACAAAAAGAAGATGTAGAGTTACAAAAGATGGTGAGAAATGTTCCTAAATTCCACATTGATTGTGATGAAATAATAAGGTTCATGAATCAAGTTTATGTTCCTCCCATCCCAGAATTAATGAAGGATCTACTGGATGAGGCTCATAGTTATTCATTATCTATTCATCATGGAAGCACAAAGATGTATAGAGACCTGAAAGAGTACTTCTAGTGGGATGGCATGAAAAGAGATATTGCTGAATATGTCTCTCGATTCTTGGTTTGTCATCAAGTTAAAGCTGAGAGACAGAAGTCTAAGGGGATGTTACAACCATTACTCATACCCGAATGGAAATGGAAAAACATCACTATGGACTTTGTCACCGGACTTCTTAAAACATTCAAAGGAAATAATGCTATCTAGGTCATATTTGATCATCTTACAAAGTCGGCACACTTTATTGCTATTAAAGAGGATTTCTCTCTTGATCAGCCTGCCAGGATATATGTAAAATAAGTAGTAAGATTGCATGGAGTACCACTTTCCATTATATCTGATCGAGGTCTGAGATTTACCTCAATGTTTTGGTAAAGTCTTCATCATACCCTGGATACAGAGTTGAGTTTCAGCACTGCTTATTGTCCTCAGACAGACGGTCAGTCTGAGAGAACAATTCAAACTCTAGAAGATATGTTAAGAGCATTCTATATGGATTTCATAGGTGGTTGGGATCAACACCTACCTTTGGTAAAATTATCTTATAATAATAGCTTTCACTCCAATTTTCAGATGGCTCCTTATGAAGCTCTCTATGGAAGGAAATTTTGAACTCCAACTTGCTGGGATGAAGTTGGGGAAAGAAAGCTATTAGGACCTGATCTTATTGATGAGATAAAAGAAAAGGTCTGATCTATTCAACAACACAGAAGAGTATCTCAGAGTTGACAAAAACGTTATGCTAATAACCGAAGAAAAGACCTAGAGTTTAAAGTGGGTGATAAAGTTTTCTTATGAATATCTCCTTGGAAGAGAGTAATGAGATTTAGAAAGAAGGGAAAGCTGAGCCCTAGGTATATCGGTCCTTTCGAAATACTGGATCGTGTTGGGAAGGTAGCTTACTGATTGGCGCTTCAACCGAATCTCTCTCAAGTTCATGATGTGTTCCATTTATCTCTCCTAATAAAGTATATACCTGATCCTTTACATGTACTCAGCTCAGAAGTTGTATCCTTGGAGAAAGATCTTTCTTATGAAGAACAACCGATAGAGATTCTGGATCGTAGCGAAAAATTCCTACAGAACAAGACCACTCACTTGGTGAACGTTTTATGGAGGAACCACCAATTAAAATAATCTACATGGGAGCATGAGAATATGATGAGGGAGAGGTATCCTCATCTATTTGTTACAAAGTGACAAATTTCGAGGGGGAAATTCATTTTAAGGGGGGTAGAATGTAACACCTGAGATGTTTATGAGAAATATTTTGTTTTTATGTTATATACATCATAAAAGGAATATTTCACTACACAAAACACTATCTTGGCTTGCTTTACACGCAATCATGACCTTCCTCGATAGCTTGTGTTGTACGCAATACCGAGTTTCACTAAACAACGATATGCTATTAAAATATTATTAAAAATAGTTGTTATGAATAGTAATACCGAGTTTCTGAAATTTTATAAATTTTATCATTCAAAATGGACTTAATTTTTTGATTCAAAATATCAAAATTAGCCTAGGGTGAATTTTTGGTATTTTTCTGAAAACTGTCAATTTTTTATGAATAGTGAAAACACTAGGTTACTATTTAAAAACCAAATTTTTATTTAAATATTTATTTATTTATTTTAAATTTATTTTAGGTCAAAATTGATACATAATACCTATATAAGTTCAAATTAATTCATTGGAGTCATTTTATAATAATTTTATATATATAAAAATTTTATTGAACTTTTCACCGTCTTTTACCCACCTCCTAGGAGACTTTGAAAATTTACATAAAACATAATTTTATCGCTTCTGTGAGTGTAATTTATAAAATCTAAGAGACATGGTTAATATCAAGGAGTAAAATGTGGTTCAATAAGATAAAAATAATTTTTTTTGAATAGTAACTTTTACTTTTATTTACCACGGTTAAAATTAAATAGGGTAATTAAAGGTAAAAATGGTATTATTATTACCCTAACACATGTCCTAATTCTATTGGATAAGTTTATTTCGACCAAAAACAACCTTAGGAATAAAATATGACCATTTAGGTCCACTTGGATTAGACTAGGACATTTAATATTATTTTATTTAAAGAAGAGTTAAAATAGTTAAAATCAAAGTTTAATAACTAAAAAAATTTTAATATAGGGTTATAAATAAGATAAATATGACTATAAATATTAATTAGAAAGATAAAAATATATCTTACATAATGGTATTTTATTTATAATTTTTACACTTTAAATGATTTAATTTATTTATGGCACAATGATGATGCGGTAATTACCTTATTAAAGAAATATTAACATAATTGATGTTATAAATACCCAAATAAATGTAATTTGAGACTTTTTAAAAATTAAATTAATTTTATAGGTTAATATGACATATTAGTATTGATTTAATTAACTTTTTTAGAGCTAATAATGTTTTTATGATTTTTAAAAAAATCAATTACCAAATAGTGTCAAAATTTACATAAAATAGTTTTTAAAACAAATATTATATTATTAATTGTTATTTTATTCCTAAAAATATAAGGTTCAGAAAAATGAATTTTATAAGGTTATATATATTAATACTCAACCACTTGGGGTTATTTTGGCTTGTTATAGTAAGTTTATTAACCATATATTGTAAGAAAAAAAGAAGACAGGGTAAAAGTTAAATTATTTAACTTAGAGTTAAATATAAATGATAAGGTTAAAATAGTAACCTGAACTTGTCTAAAATCAATTGGTTTAAAGGATTTTGACCCATCACGAACTTATCTTTGAAATAAATTAATTTTGAGATACTAAAAACTGAATATGACATTATTATAAAATAATATTTTATGTTTTTCCTAAAGTGACCCTCTCCTCCCTTATAAAAGGGCACCTCCTCCCTCTCATATTTACACAACTCTGAGCCTTAAATATTGGCCAAAACCTACCCATTTTCTTTCTCAACTTCCATAGAAACATACTAGAGGTCTTGTTCTTCTTCAATGATCATATTTATTACCTTAAGAGGAGGTTAAGAAGAGGCGCTTCAAAGAGGAGGTAATGTTTGTTGTCGATTCTTTGAACTTTATTTATTCTTCTACTTCTTCTTCTTTAGTTGTTTCATTATGAAGTAACAACATTATTATAAATCATATACTGATATGTTATTATAAATATGAAACAACCCTAATTTACCTTCTATCCATCCTATGGAAAATGAAATCACAGCGCGTGCGTACGTACGGAATACCGTCTCCACATCGTGGTGTAATCTGTTTTCCACCACCACCTTACTTGGATGGGTATAATGGTGTAAATAATTACTATATATTATTATTTTAAAGTTATAGTGATTATGAAATAGTATACATACACTTCAATACAATTTCACGATCATGGGAACGATATCGTCGCTCGTGCGTAGGTACGGCCTACCGTCTCTACGATGTGATTTGACTCGTTCTACATGACCTTCAATGCATAATGAATATATAAATGAATTGGATGATTAAATATAATATGTATAACACTAATACCATTATTTAAATGAGAAATATATAACCTAAAAATAAGAATAAGAATTTATTCGACAAAACACGCATAAGAACAAAAATCAATAAACACCCAAATAACAAATAGCATTGAAAAGTTACTAATATGAAGCTAAGAATATGACCATATATGATATCATAAAAATAATTACGATTCTGTAATAAGTCAATAACATTATTTAAATCATTATACAGGAGGTTCGGACACGTATGAAGAAAATCGGACCTAAGGTAAGCGAAAATCTCACAATCTCATTTTTATCCGAGATTGTTTATACTTCTGAATTTACTGGGGAATATTTATCATCCACATATATGTTTCCTCAATATGAAATATTATTTCTATCCTCATACAATTTTTTGAATCCAATTTTACCCATTGGAGAGTTTTTAGTAAAACCTATGAAAGGAATCTTTTGTCGAGGTACATTTTCACTATCCATCCAAAGTACAAGAAGAATGTTTTTTTAACTTATACGACATGAATGGATTTTTATGATTTCATAGAACATTATTTCCATGAAGCTTCCTTTAAAGGTTTTCAAGTTTATTTTTAATCAACTTCTTTTAGTTTAGAAATTGTATGACATGTTAAGAAAGGAAAAATGTTTTTGATGTAGAAAGGATATTTTCCTCAAGAATGGAGTTCAAGCATTTTATCAAAATTATTCTCCATATAAGATAATATAGTGTTCTCTTTCTATCCCTATTTTTAAATTTATTTGATTATGTTATGATGGAATTATTTTTATGATGTCTTTTTATTTTATATGGATTATGTTATGATGGCATGATGTTTAAGAATCCCATTTTTATTACATGGGTTATGCTATGATTTATGATTTTGTGGCACACATAAGAATGGTTTCATTATGAGATGGGTGGGACCTATATCTCCCTCCAATGCATTGGGTAAAGATTTATATCTCATGAGATAGAAATGGCTGGAATGGAAGGTTAATCTGGTTCAGGGATACAGGACTGAAATGGGGAGTGAACTCAGTTCAGAAAAGGACTTTGTCTGCTACGATTTTCTTGGCAATAAGTCTTGACTACTAAGAAATGATTCTCTATGATTAGGTGTGTATGCCACAAAGTTTCATGTTTTATGTTATGATTATTGGGATTACATTTCACTACTATGATTTATCCCATGTTATGAAATTATGATCTCTTTTGCAGGTTAAAATTTCCAAAATGATATGTTCTTATGAATATGATGTGATTGATATTTCATTTGTTTACCCTTACTGAGCATTTGAGCTCACCCTTTTGTATGTTTTCTTTTCCCCAGGTCAGGAAGAAGGGTATTAAGTAAGATATTCCAAAAGGGACTCTAGATATTATAAAATAAAAGGGAGACAGTGTAGATGATTTATAAACCAGTTTTTTATGTTTCCTAGTTTCTAAAGACACTATACATGTATGGTCCTTTAATGGTTTTGTTATATGTTTTAATAAGTGTGCTTAAATTTTGAAGCAATAACAATGTATGTAAATTATGGGTCGTTATATACATGGTACCCTTATTAAATTAGTAAAAAAATATAAAATATAAAAAAGGAAAGTAATTACATCCTTGAACTCATTTAATCATTTCACCTTCATAAATAGGGGAAAAGAGAACAAATTAAAGGGTGATCTCAGATGCTCAGTAAGGGTTAAATACAATGGATGCTTTCATAAATAAATAATAAATGAAACATAATAAAAATATAAATGTATATATATAATATAAATACATAATAATTAATAAATATATTTTAAATTATGAGAGGATGTGGCATAATAATTATTCAAATATAAATGATTTAAAGAAAATGTAATTTAATCAATAACATTATCACAATATGAATTCATGGATAATATCATAGTGAAAATATTATGGATAATAATGACTAAAATATTAATTAATTCAATACATAATAATTTGGATTCCATGATCTAAGGAATCAGGGTACCTTTATCGTGAATACCCATCCTTAGATGGTTTAATAATTATAGGTAAAACCCCATTTAATTTGGCCAACTTGGTCATCTCATGAGACTATCGATGCATTGAGGGGCTATCTATAACCATCCCCCATACATGTTTTCATTTAAAATCATTCATAAAATCTAAAAATGATTTATTTATTTCACAAATCAGTATTCCTTATCAAAAAATATCAATATTGAGTAAAAGATAGAGATTTAACCTTATTTCCCTAGTTAATCAAACAAATTTCAAATTAAATGTCATATGAAAAATTGGTATACATATTTGGCCATAATCATATCCATGGAATAGTACATATAGATATTCAATAAAATATTCAAGGAATAATGATAAATAAAATGGGTAGTATATACACCATAAAAATGAAAATATGTGCATAATGTCAAATATATGCCTCAATAAAACAAAATTGAGATGAGGTCCCATATAAGGATCATGTCATTAATAAAATGAATAGATTTTGTGTATTCACTATAAATACACATAAAAAAGTTTAAATACAATATTATATAATTAAAATTAATTTTACACATAACCTAATAATGAAATAATCAATGAAATAGTTGTTTAATCTAATTAATGAAAATTGAGTTACTAAATCCTTTACAACATTTTAATAAGTAGAATCGTATGCCCCATTAAACTAATAATTATCAAATAAAAACACTGAATAACACGAATATAATAAAATTAATTATATTATATATCAAAGGTAAGTATACAAACACCAAAAGCAATAAATAAGTGGTGAATAAGATATATATCTCATAAAAGTAAAAGTGAAACGAGAAACCCCTTACCACTTTGTAATCAGTCGAATCGTATACCCCATGAAAGAATAAAATTTAACATAAAATAAAATAAAATAAAAATAAATAGATTCATGAAATGTTATATAAAATGGTTTTATATACACCAAAAAAGAAATTAGTTGTTAATAATTCATATTTCTCACAGAAGTAAAATTGATATAAGAAAACCCATACCATTTTGTAGTCAGTCGAATCATATGACCCATGAAATAACCACATTTAAGAAAACATTAAATAACATGAAAATGAATATATTAATGATATGATATATTAATATTATGTATATACACCAAAAAAATGAAATTAGTAGTGTATAAGGCATATATCTTAATTAAGTAAAAGTTAGAAGAGAAAACTATTACCTTATATATGAAAGTGTTCTACACTTGTACTTAATTTTTTTTATAATCAAATTTGATTAATTAATTAATTAATTAATAACCAATTAAAGATATATTATATTTATTAAAACTTTATTAAATTAATTTATGGGAATTTTTATGAGTTATAATGTTTAATTTTATTGTTCTAAGAGAATTTTTTTCATGGTTTTTTGGACGGTTCTCTTAAGTATAAATATGGGAGTTCATATAAAATGGTAATAAATTATAAATTAGTGAAATAATTTATTATTAATGAAAATTAATAATTTTAAATGTTCTCATATATAAGTTTTTAATAAGGTATGATGATAATTCAATAGAAAAAATGTTAATGAAAAATGACTAGTTTATTTTGGCGATTTTAAAAACATCATAAACTAGTATCATTTTATTTAATATTAAGTTTATATACTACTTATAGAAAATTAAATAAGTTTTAATACAAATTTTATAATTTATTTTAACCGTAATATTGTTTTATGACCATCCTTGATGGTGGTAATGGAAAATGAAAACACATCGTTCATGAATACAGTGAATCAACACACCACAAATGATGTTTTAACAATTTAAAATAATAGGATTATTGAATATATTTGGTGATTTATATTATATTATTAAAATAAAATTACAATATATTTATGATAATATAGTTAAAATTCCACTTTGGATTGGTGATTTGAGGAATTTAAAATAAAGAAAAGTAAATTAAAAGAGAACGAATGAGTATTTTACCTCTCAAAAATCATTTCGTTGGGAACCTCCTTAAAACACTTTGATTTTGTTATTTTGGTCATAAAAACAGGTCATGGAAGTGGGTAAGGGGATTGGGAAGTGAATTGATTAGAATTCCTATATTATTAAAGTCTAATAATGTGTGAGGAAAAGGGGTTTTGAGGGGTCGTATTTATAGGGGAAGAGAGAGGTGTTTTTTTATTATTTTTTCCATTTGTTTATTATTTTGGCTCAAAAAACTCAATAGTGTTGATTATTGTGAATATTTATCATAAATAGTGTATGTTTGTTTCTAACTAATGGTTTTTACATAATCCCTAACTCAAAAATTCATGTATTTGTCTTAAAATGATAAATATCATAAACTACTGCATTTCACTATTCACAAAAAAATTCAAAAATCTTATAAAATTCCCAAAGTTTTACCCTTAGCATTTTTTGATGTGTAGATTTAAAGAATGGACTGTATTTTATGAATAAAAAATATAATCATGGGAAATGTTTTTAATTAAAATTAAAATTCTTTCAAAAAATACAAATTCTAATATTATTACAAATTTCAATACAATTTGAAAAAATAATTATGGTCCTATAATATTATATTATAAGTATAATAAAACAAAATATTAATTTATTAACTTATGTTCTGAAAATAAATTTTCTTTTAAATCATTATATTAATTATAAAATTGTAAACAAACATAAACTTTGCATATAAAATATCAACACTTAATTTATCATATTTAAAACATTTATTTAGTTATTCTATGATATAAATATATAATTTTTTCATTTATGAGATACCTAAATTTTATTTTTAATTTCATAGGTGAGTTTATTATTCAAATTTCCACATAACTATTTTTAAGAGTCACATTACTATTCCAATGGCCTTATTAATATTTAATAGTGTATCTATAAGGACCTAGCCATAAACATTTCATATTCTTGAATTAAGTTAATAATTCACATTGAGGATCTGTTCAGGTTTATATCTTTAGATAATTAGTTCCTAATATATACATAACAACTTGAATATTACATGTATATACATCTACCAAATTTCCATTTTTTCACAACATAAAAATTCTTGAAAAAAATAGTTATGTCAAGTTCCATGATTTTGATAGCATGACTTTTCCTTGATACCATCCTTTACCCTATTCCACTTTATGTCTGGTGAAAAACATTTCAAAAACTTGGGATGAACATAAAAATATTAGTAAGGGATACACAAAAAAGGAAAACAGTTAGTTTTTTCAAAACATCAAGTAACTATGAATACATTATCATAAGGAATACTTTTTACCTTTATGAAGTAGTAAATACACTTCACTGAATAAAAGATCATTGCTTACCCTTTTATAACTAAAATATTACGATAAAAACCATATAAAGAACACATAACATATAAAGGTAACTTGGGACATAAACATACTTAAATGAAATAACCACATGGTCAACTTCCACACATATCACTAAATGGAATAACCATACGGTCGACATCCATACGCAATGAAATAGAGGTCATAACATAACCACCCATCCAAGTATATCATGGCACTACCCATCATTTGGTTTATCATGTAACCACCCGTCAAATGTCTAAGTTCCATTATAAAATCATAACACATACAACAAATATAAAGGAAATAAAACATTTACACATTTAAATCACAATATATCACTTAAATATATTGACATAACAAATCCATTATCAAAACCATTTTTAATAACAAAATACATAAAATAGTATATGGTATTTATGTTCCTTTTAAAAACATTACGGCTTGTTAAGGAAGCCAAAGATCAAATAATACTCGTGGCGGTAGAAAGGTCGTTGTCATCGCTTATGTTAAAAGAAACATTTATTTTTTTCATTTAGTAAAATGGATTGTAGAGAAATATTACCTTTAAATGAAATGAAAATTCAAAGGTGTTTATACATCTTATAAAATAAATTCATCTATTAAAATAAAATATGCCTCAATGAAAGAAGATTGAGATGAAGTCCCTTACCTAGTGCCTCACTTGACATGTTTGTTATTTAATCTCTTGAATAATAAACTAATAATAATTTGTACTTGATAAAGAACATTTTTCAAGTTTTTCATTCCTTTTAAATCACTTATTACCATGTTATAAAAATTATGTAATCATTTAAGTTAATAATGGTTGTTTTGTCGATATTTTGTACTTGAGTCAAAAATGGACTTCTTATAATTACAAGTTGTTCATGTGGTTAGAAATTTATTATATCCAGAATGATATTCATGATTTAGATATCATATATATCAAATATCTCCAGTATATACATGTATTTATAATATTACATAACATTTGGAGATAATAAATGAAATGCACCGTTCATGGAGAGGGTAAGTTGTACATACGCCTGAACGTAACTTCCATTTCTATTTAGTATTGTAATGGAATGGAAAATTAATGATACCTAATTATATTATAATTAAATTATAATATCATATATAATTTCACTGACTCTACCCTTTATACATTCCACATAAGGCATGAACGAGTCATATCACTTTGAGGGGGCGGTAGTCCGCACTTCCTCAAATGAGATTATCGTATTTACCCACTATAGAAACCATATAGGTATTCTATAAATAAAAAATACAGAAGCATAGAAACAATATAAATATCATATATATCATATATAAATATAGTTCCATCATAATGGCCACCATGAGAGGTGGTGTGAGATATTTTAACAATCATCGTTTCGTGAGGTGTTAGTTCGTCGCCTACAGAAACAGTATGTTCTTAACCCATTAGATAGAGGTGTATGTAAGTTTAGTTTGAATACCTTTCATAAAAACATCATATTATATTTATTATACTCTTGTTTTTATAAAATAAAATAATAAAAAGATTTTATGGGATGGAGAAGTAAAATAACCAAAATAAATCAAAAGAATTTAAGGGAAATTGTTACCTCTAATTCAAGTAACTCCCTTTGGTTTGAACTGAAAGGACTTCTTTAAGTGCCTTCTGACTAAGGTAAGGCTTATAGGTTGTAGAGAGAGATCTTGAGAGATTATTTTGGGAGAGGTTTAATGATCCAAGGGGCTTGGGAGGTTTGAGTAGTTGGTTAAAGGTGTGGTCTTTTTATAAGGGGGAGGAGAGGCTCTTTAGGAAAGTGTGAAAATATTATTTTACTATATAATTATTTTTGTTTTCTAAAGGTCAAAAAATATTTAAAGTAAAAGATAATATGACTCATGGTTGAAATAAAATCATCCCATATTAATTGGAGAGGCTCTAGATATTGTTTTAATCTTTATAATCATATTTATTTAAATCATTTATTATTGATGGAAACACTGCATCATTATTGTGTCATAAATAATTTAAATTATTTGATGTCTAAAAATTATAAAAAAAATATGGAAATATAGGAAATAATTTTATATTTACAATTAATATTTATAGTCTAGAATATAACTTATATAACCCCATGTAAAAATAAATTTACTAAAAGATATTTCTTTATGTCATTTTCGTCTTTACTTTAAATTAATTAATATAAAGTTTTATTATCACTCCCATGTGGCTCCATGGGGTCCTAGAATCGACCCAAGGATTTACGTGTTTGGCCATGACTCATACAATATGGTTAGGACAAGTGTTAAGGTAATTTTGTATTATTATAATATTCTTTTTACCTTGAATTATCCTATTTACCTTTAACCGCGGTAAATAAAAGTCAAAAGTTACTATTCACCAAAAAATATTTTCATATTATTGAACCACATTTTACATACTAATAACAACAATTTTTATCAGATTTTTGAAATTCAATTCACATAAGTAGTAAATTTTAATTTAACTGAAAAATTCGGCTTTTTAACTACTACTCAGTGTTTTCACTATTCATCAAAAATTAATGTTTTTCAGAAAAATAAAAAAAATTAAGCCTAATATATATTTTATATTCTGACCTAAAAAGGGATGTCTATTTTAAAAAATTCAAAAAATTGAATTTGGATTAATTAATTTAAAATTAATTCCCGTTTTCAAAACAAATAGCGTGTTTTTAAGAAAATAATATATATCAAAAGAAGGACACTTGTTTATGGCTAATTTCAAAGTAAAATTAATTCTAATGACAACCATTGGATTAAATGGTAAAAATATAATCTAATTTCACTTTAAAATGAATTAAAAATATCATATATCCTTATAAATAAATTATATTAAAAGTCAGTTTTGAATTAAAATACCACATTTTTCGCAATTCATTCAAAAATGAATTTTATCAATAAAATACAAAAAATTTACCCAAAGTGAATTTTTATATCCTGATTCTAAATAATAATTTTATTTTGGTCAAATATAACATATAAAATTTACCAAAACTAGATTAAAGAGGGTTCTCCATCAAAAGGCGGTAAATCAACCTTTTAAAGTAATGAATGCTTAAAATTTGATTCATTCACATTTTAAGCCTCTAAATTTTATTGGATAAATATAAAACATTTAACAAACATGTATAATCATATTGTATTAAGTTCTATTCATTCCCACTAATACAATGTCTAGGCATTAACTACCATTTAAAATAATAATATTATATTGTTAGTGTGCAATGTAAGATTTCAAAAAAACTCATTGTTGTGTATCGGGTACGCACTCGAACATAGTAACCCCTTTAAAGTAAAATTAATACTTAATTAAAAAATATTAATAAATATGAAAATGTCATATTTTTTTATTTAACTAGGATTTTACAGTATCAGAGTTCATTTATGTGATGAAAACTATCGAATAAATTTAATTTATTTAAGAATATATATATATTAAAATCTTATGGTGTTATACTCAACATGGAAATTTCTACACCCACTATGGGTGTTGATACCAATATATATTATTATCTCTATTTCTAAATTTAATATACTATACTAGATCATATCATTATGAATTTCAAATAAATATATACATAAATCTATATTTTATGAAATTCTTAACAAAAATTAGAAATTGGTGAATTGTTAATCTCAAAATCATAAAACCTGTTTTTTTTAGTATATATTTTAAGCATAATAAAAATTTTAAAATCCATATTAGTGTTTTGTAAAGATAATGAAAGTTAATGAAGGAAAATATAAGGTTGTTATCAAATAAGGTGTCCTATAAGGCTCATTTCCATGAATTATGTGATGATTTTGTCAATACTCAGTGCTCCCTTTTATGAGTTATTACCCCTAAGTACATCTATTATAGAGCCACATCAACTTGTAATATCTTGATTATGAGGAAATTTATTAATGAAACCACATAATCTCTTATATTCCAACTATATAGTATTTTATTACAAAATTTTACATATATTCAATGTCTATAATGGGGTTATGTCCTTTCATATATTTTTTCCAAAATCTTGTTCCCATGGTTCTTACAAAAAATGTTGTGATAAAAACCATAACAACCCTGAATCAAGTATCCTAGAGATGATGCATGTTTTATTAAATTCTTATAGACAGAAGTGTTTTAATATTGAAGGATTTATTGGTTAATTTTCATTGGATATATATATATATATATATATATTATATTCACAATTTATATTAGGGATAAAATTTAAAACACAGTACCAGAAAAAATTAGGATAATTAAACCCATTCAATTAAATGTTCTTTATATCCTACGAAAGGGAATAATACATTCAAGATAAAATTCTCATTAATTATTATTTATGTTATCATTTATTATGAGTTAATAAGGAATAATCAATAAGATAAGTTAAATAACATAAAAACATGAAATTTAATCAATAAAATTTCCAAAAAAATGCATCCATAGATAATGTCAATGCAATAATCTCAAGAATAAAAATAAAATTATTATTATTGAATGAAATAATTAATATTAAATTTCATGGTCTCATACATCCTGATATTCATTCCCTCAATACCTTTCAAAAAGATAATCAAAAATTGAAGTTGGGTATGAACCAAAAATAGATTTAATTTTTTCAACTAATTTTTCTCATAAAACATGATGAACATTGAAGGGTTATCTATAACTGCACCCCACATATTACAAAATTTACAATTTAGTCCCAATATATTTAATGATCAAATTAGTTTTATATATGATATTTCTTATTAATAAATAACTATATAAAATAAGGAATACAAAATATTAATATTTCTCAAGTCAATCAAATAACTTTCAATGTAAGAAATCATTTGTAGAAATGATATATGGTTTAATAAAAAAATTTATCAAACATATATAATATGTCTTATTAAGGGAAAAGTAATTTTTAATGATCAAAATAAAGTGAATGTTTTAAAATAAAGATAAATAACAAAAAAATAATAATAGTTAAGAGTGATCATAGATTCATCGAGAATATAGTGATAAAAAAATATAAATTGGATAAATAAATGAAATTCAATTGAGATACTAAAATAACATTCCATTTATTTTTTTATCTATAAAACCATTGAAAACATTTATATAAAACCAATTGTCATAAAATGGTTATATTGGATGGAATGTAACTTATCGTCATATACATTAAAAATACCTACCTTTAGACTTTTATTAAAAAAAACCTTTTTGAAAAAAATTATAAATATTCACTTAAAACATTTTAAAAAATAAAGGAAAACATAAAATTTTATAAATTAATTATTTGAGATATTGATAGGACTTCATTAAAACAATTTTATAAAATTATGGAAATTAAAGAAAAATATACCCAATCAAAAGAAAAATAAGATAACTTTTTCTTTTCAACATTAATTTCCATGATTCAGTTTAAAAATAAAAGAAATTTTATAATAATCTATTGAAACTAGTTAAATATTTAATGGAAAATAGAATAAATTTATTTTATAAAGTTTGGATTATAAATTTTCTTCAAATAAATTACAACTAATCCCAAAAATTGTGATTTTAAATCAAATTCTTACCTCTTTGGTAATATTTAAATTTTATCTCCTTAAAATATTAAATATAAATTGAACCACTATTCATAATTAATAAACAATTTTTAATATAAAATACACCTATGGTTCAGTATATATGACACATAAAAGTGAATAAATTCATTATAACAAATATGTCCTAATGAAGAGGAATTTGAGAGAAAATTCCCTTACCTCAGGTTTCCCTTTTATTGAACATGATTTATCCACATTCATAATGGTTTTAAAAAATGAATATTTTTTAAAAAAACATAATCATATTTATAATATCATATATTACCCTCTTATAACCTATTATCACTCATTCATTCATAATATTTCATTTTTATAATTGTTTTTAGTCTTAACTTCTTTATTTTATCATGCATGTTTTGTAATGGAAGTTATTATTATTTTTCATAAGATATAGATAAATCATATAAAAATTAATATAATTTTATCAATATAAATTTTATTTATTATATACAATTCTATAACCATTCCTAAGATTTTGACATTGAAAATGAATCACATGGATTCATGGAGATGGTAGGTTGTACATACACATGAGCGACATTATAATTTACTTAATGGGTCAAATCATAAATAAGTAGATGATATATTAAATTTAATAAATCAATATCATATCATAATTATCATATATATTTATTTTTTTCATCATTGGGACTATCTATTTTAGTCTGTGATAAAAAAAAATTCATCATTTCACGTGGTGGTAGTTCCCCATACACATTAGTGATGAATTTGTTTCACATTTGATGGAGATGAATATAGATAAAATATTATGTCAAAATAATGATAATATCTTATTTTATGATGAATAATTGTGTTAGTAAATTTCAATTTTCAATAAATAATTTATGGGGCAAAATACAAAATACAAAAGAAAGAGCATAATAGTGGAAATTACCTACGCTTAGAAGAACATCCTTTAGATCTATTATTAAAGACCCTTGTGATTGTATTTTGGGAATATTAAAAGAAATAAAATTTGGATAATGATTTTTTGGATATATATTTTTAGGTTTTGTTCAATCTATATGGTTTTATTCGTTTAAAAATATGAGGGGAGGGGTGCCCATGTATAATTGAGAAGGAGTGGAATTATTTTAAATACCTAATACTATTCAATATTGTGAAGTCACTCTCAACCCAAGTGCCTAAAAAATTAATAAATAATGTAGTGTTTGGAATATAATATTGATCTACACCTCTAGATTTAAGAGTAAAATTGTTTTGAACTTTTTATTTCCATTGTATTCATGTTTACTTATACCATTTTCATTTTAACCACAACATATTTTTTAACCTAAGTAATTTGTCCTTTAAGTCTAAAAATTAAATGATAAAAATTAGAAAATATGGACCAAACAAATCTATATATTAAATATAATTTATTAAATAATAATTTTATGTGTTTGTGATATTAATTTTATCTCAACATCACTTAATGTGAAAAATGCTATTTTTTACAAAAACTATGGTAATTAATTTTTTTCATTTTTAGAATTCATTATAACTAAAAAAATAAGTTTACCATATTACCTACTATTAATTTTTATAATTAAAAATATGTAATTTAATTTACCAAACTCAATTCACATATGTAAACAATATTTATTTAATATTAAACTTGCATTCACGATGAAAAATATTTTTTCAAGAAGTACATTTTTCAAAAATAAGATGATATTTTATTAACTATGTGATTCTAATAAAAATTATATGAATTTAAAATCAAATATTTTTATATATATAATCTATAAATTTAATTTAAATCATTCATATATAAATATTAATTTAATTAATTAAAATGGAAGGATAATATTCCTTTTGAAAACCCTATTTTTTGAAAAACAAACCTTTTTATATCCATGTTATCTTATATTTTTTCTATCAAACTGAGATTTAATAAGATGTTATTTATAAATATTATAACCCGTTATTATAAATAAAATTATTAATTGTTATATAATAAATTTCTATTTTTTGATAAAATATTATTTCTAAGGGAAAATATTGAAAATTTATTTTATGCTTTATTTTGACCAAGTATGATCAATATTGGCATTCATCGTATCAAGTTATGATTATTTTTAAATGAAATATTTATATGTTAATTTTATTATAGTTTTATTATAATAATATGTTCACTTAATATAATTGAAACTTGTGTGTTATGCGTAATCATATATCTCATTATAAGACTAACAATATCAACTTTGATAAGTTTCCAAGCACACCTAGTAAGATATAAATAGTGTTTCATCAATACCATAGAGGGAACGAGATTTAGTTCCCTACATGTAAAATATTTTGGAAGAATCACCTCTTTAAATGTCTCAAAGTAATACCAATATGTTTTGGGTGTAGAAAATAATGACATAGAGAAAGTAGTTATCAAGGTTAAATGAAATTTTTTGTTAACACACTGGAGAATAATATTAGTTTGCCTAGGTTTCATAAATGGTTGAATGTTTTAAAAAAATTTGTGAATTATGGAAATAATTGGCCTATAAAAAAATATTTAAAAGTTGATCATTATTTTTTGAGTTATTGTATTACTATTGATATTGAAGATATTACGAATGACATATGAAGTGAACAAGGTATTAAGGAATAAGATATAAATAATTTTCAATGGTTTATGAAGAAGGTTTAATTAATGATTTTTTATGTATTATAATACATTTATTATATTTTAGAATTATTTTTATCAATTATTTTTGTTTATAAGAATCATGAAACATTAAATGACTATTATTTTGGATTTTTTCATTAAGTATTTTCATGAATATTTTCAATAGTCCTCATGATCTCGAAAAGTTATTTAATATTATGGTGATATTTTCTAGAATGAAATATTATTGAGGTAAAAAATAACCCTTAATATGCTCAAGATGTTAAAATAATAATGTTTAGTGGATATACAGGTATTATTGATAAAATAATTGGATATTATTTATGACATTGGAACTGATTACTTATTTGATGAAAAAGTAGTTTATATTATCTTTTATGGGGTTAAAAATATTTTTAGATTTGTGGAAGATATTATATAATATGATATTTTATTTAAGTAATGAGTTAGGAGTTATGTTTTGGAGTCATGTTCATTTTTATTGAGGTTTTATGGTAATTCAGGTTATTTCCTTGTTTCTGGAGATTTTATAATCAAGGTATTGACATATTTAGAATGTGTAATTTAGAGATACTCTATTTTTCTTGGTGTGTTAATTTTAAGAAAAAACATTATAGACCTTATTTCAAAAAATATTAATAGTAAATTTGTTCTGATATGTTTTGGAAGAGTTGTAAGGTTTACTACCTATGAAATTATTTATGTTGAGTGTTGGGAATTATTGTTCCAGGTTAAAGTATGATTTATAATAATGGATTAAATGTGTAAATCATTAATGTTTTAGTAAATATATTTATATTTTATGAATTTATTTTCATTATTTTATGGATTTTATTATTTTTTAGAAGATAATTTTAGTTCTTTAGGTCTGAAAAATTCATCTTTAATATTTATTTCAGAGTAAGGCATAAATTTAAAAATTATTAAAGCAAAACCAAATAGTGGAATTTTGATTATGGTGTAGAAATAAACCAAGTAATTATATTTTCATATTTTAACTATCTTTATATTAAAATAATTAATGAACATTATAAAAAGAATTTATAATATAATTTTATTCTTTTACCTTAATTTTTGATGAATATATAGTCATTTCACCCATTATAGAGTGCTAATTTTTTTATTATTAAATTTATAATGACTATGTTCTATATCACTATATATTATTCTTTGGGTGGTATTTATATCCTCCATGTCTATAATTTAACATCCTACCAGTGTTATCCTTGTTTGGGAATACAATTATCTGCTAATTCAGGTAACATCTACATTCACACATTTCCTTTTCAAATAAAATTTTGTTATCCCTAAGTATGATATGGGTTTTCAATAAGATATTTTAGAAATATTTTACCAGTGAAGATTGAGAGAAAATTTCATTGTTACATTTTATTTAAGGGGGATAATATAACTCCCCAAAAATATTTTCAAAATTAGTCTATCTTGACATGAAATACAAAGTTATAAGAAAATTGTGATATATTATAAAAATATTATTACAACCCATACATTAAGTTAGAGGGTATGAATACTATTAAATATAAAATGGAATAAATGTATCATTTCCCTATTTAATAAAAAAATTATTAATAATTATTTAATTAGAATCCAATTTTTATTGATGTAATTTTATGCTTCAAAATTCATTTCCTCAAAAATTATTTTCATTTAATTTTATGCGTGGAAATATTAATTATATTCTGAAGTTCCATATAAATTTTATTTTATAGAATGAACAAAAAAAATTAAACATTATAACCAAATTAAATTAAAATTCAATTTTGAGATATTTTTTGGAATTTTGGATTTTTCCATGAATGAAAAAAAATACTAATTTTTAAAATATTGAAAGATATATTTATTAATAAATTTAAATTAAAAGTAATATTATATTTTGGATGATAAAATTAAATTGAAATATTATGCATTTTATCTATGATAATCAAATTAATTTGATTGTAATCAACAACATTCATAATTTTGATATATGTTAATTTTTGTTTTTTAAAATAAAATTTTCTAAAAATTGTTTTCATTTCATTTTATGAATTTCTATTTTAATTTATTTATTATATTTTATGTAATTTTATATTTTTTAATTGATTCCCTATTTTGAATTTGGAGGTTCAAATTTGGTAAAGTGGTCTCTTTTATTTCATCTCTTTATGAATACTAACCACAATAAATATTTTTCATCTCAGTATGGGTAAAATGGGTAAAAGTTATTAAAATCCTGAATTAAGGTCTCAAAATCAACACAATAATTGCATCAATTTTATTGGATGGGATAAATTCAACCATTTCCAAAAAAAATTTAATATATGGAATTTTGGTGCAATTTTACATTGATAATGACATTTTGATTATTTTATGTAAATAAAACTCCAAAATGTCACTTTCTTGATGTTAAATCCTAAAAAATATATGCATAAGGATAAAAAGAGAAAATGTTTGATTCTAAATATTTATTATTAGTACAAATTAATTTTTTTATCATGGTAAATTTGTTTTAAAAAACTAGTGGAAAAATTAATTACCTTATATTCTTATGAAGCACCAATACAATATTTATTTAATTAATAGGAAGAAAAAAAATCAATTTAAAAATATTAAAAGTATTATAATTTGGTAGAATTATAATGTACCAATAAAATTATTTAACAAAGGGGTTAATAAAAATATAAAGTGTATAATTTTAGCAAAGCCTATATAAATTGAATTTTATGAAGATAATTTAACCATAGACTGTATTTCTAAAAAAATAGCCATTTGGATTAATATTTATTTAAAAAATGTAATTATATTTTATTCTTTTTTAAAATTTCAAGTGTTTCCTTTCCCTCCCATAAAAAATAAACCCCTTATATCTTTTATTAACAAAATATTGTGTCATTTATCTCAACCAAACCCTGTTGAATTATATTATTAACACCCATATTAAAAAATTAGAGGTATTGGTATTCTTGATTGATCATTTCGAGGATCCTTAAGCAAGGTTATAAAGAAGTCCTGTAGAAGTAGACATAATCATAATACCCACCATAGTTCAATTTTTTTCATATTAAATCTCATCTGAATATTTTTTATTCAAAAAATAATAATTTAGTGTCCCAAATATAATGAAATGTTATTATTATTATGTAACAACCAATATCAACCCTCTATTCCATTAAATGGTAAGTGAAAATATCGGTCATGCATATGTGTGGACTATAAGGTCTATATAAGGTTACAATTAAATTTCCATCACTATATTTAATGGATTATAATTATGATGGGTTTAATGTTTATATATGATATTGGTGTCATATTCCTTATTATAAAATTATAATATCGTATCAACAAACTTATATTTCAATTCAATGAAAAATGATTATGTCTCTCGTGTCTATGTTTGGCCTACCACCTCCACTAAGAAAAGTGATTCTTTTATTCAATACCTATTTACAAGTATGGTAATAAAAATATATTTAATGATTATATATGACATATATAGTATAATTATGATTCAAGAAATTTTTATTTTTAGTTTACTCCCTTCTATTTCATTAATCGAATAGTTAAAATAATGTTCACACGTATGTATGGTTTACCATCTTTGTGAATGGTTTAATTCATTTTTATATCACTATAATTTATAGAAAACTAAATATATATATATATATAATATGATATATTTACATTAAGTATAAAATTTTGAAGACGATGGAACCATGATCATTATACAAGGATTAGAACTAAAAAACCAAAATTGTCAACAAAAACAAAATAGTTGACAACCAGAAATGATGATTTTAAAAATGATTTATTAATGATTATGTTCTAAAATATTTTAAGTAGGTTATATATGATATTTTAATTATTTAATTGAATATGGAACCAAATTATAATAAATTCAAAATTATTATGAATGAGGTTTAAATGATTTTGAATAAAGTTGAACTTGATATAAAGAATTTTATTCTCACTGTTATTTCTGTGGGTAACAAGTCAGATTCACCACAAGATTATTTTATGTGATGTCTATACTTTCCATGAATGTATTTTATTATAATTATCATTAAATTTATGACTAAATATATATCCATTTATGTTTCCATCCTTAATGTTTTTTAAAAATAATATTACCAACCTTTTAATGGATTTGTGTTTCAATCTCATTATTTATTGGGACTGTATATAAATAAGTTTCCAATGTCAAAATTTTATGATATACCTGTCAATAAACACATGAATTTTTTTACCACATATATATTTCTAGAAATTATATTTTTTCCTTATATATTCCTTTTTTTAAGAAACTAAGATACTAAAATAATGTTTTATAGGAAATTGACTTTATTTCTCACATTGATGAAAAATCTTTTTTTATATATCCATGTTTCCTAGAAATCCTCTCTAGAATATTTTTTATATTCTAAAATTATTTTTTAATGTAATTTTAGCCAATTTTTAAATTTATTTAGTAAAACTAGACGGAAATTTATTGTATTTTGCAAACAATGTGTTTTTTAATTTTTACTAAAAATGTGAAAGGAATCATTTGTCTAACATACATGGTATGAATGGGATTTTTTCCATAATAAAGGGTCAATAATATTAAGCATACATTAAAATATTCAAATTTTATTTCCAATGAAAATTTTTCTTTGATATTTTTTAATTTTATTGATTTTTAGAAATAGATTTCATTATGAATAATATATTCTCCTCAAAAAAATAATCCAGTGAACTTTTAAAAGAATTTTTAATCTTTAACTATATACATTAATGGTACATATGTCTTAATTGGGATATTATACAATTATACCATCAAATTTAATTCTTTGTATGGTTTATGATCATGATGATTTAATAATGATTTTATGAAACTTGCTTCTTTCCTATAATCTAATTATGTTATGATGAAACCATTATGAAACAAATTTATTATCTATAGATCATTCTATAATACAATTATGGAATGTTTATTAAACCCATTTCCTTTCCATGGGGTGTTCTATGATAAGTTTTTTTTATATTATGCACACTTATAGATTATTTTAATTATGTGATGGGTGAGATCGAAATTATATTACCCTTAAAATAATTGGGTAATGATGGATGTCTCCTAAGATATTAGTAACTTCAATGAGGAGTGAACCTACTTCAGTATGGGGCTCTACTCACTAAGATAGTCTTGGGAGTGAACATTGACTAATAAAACATTTTAATGGTATGAAAACCCAATCTAGTGTAATATAATTAGTTGTGATCCTTGAAAAAAAATAATTTCTTTCTTATATATATGCCACAAACTTATGTATTATTCAGAAGTAAGGCTTTAAATTATCATATTCTTTGATTCCATTAAAATTCATGTTTTATAAACTACCGTAATTACTAGGATGAATCAAGATTATGATCTATGATATGCATTGTATGGTTTTTAAATGTTATTATCATATTCTTATATCCTTATGCTCATTTTATGTATTAGTGATCATTTATATCTCTCTTGAATATCATTACTGGGAATCATTTCTCACCGATTCTTATATTTTATTTCCCTAATTTTGTGAATAGTGGTTTAAGTATGATATGTCTATGGAGGGTTCATGTTATGAAGAACATAGTGGGAGATTATGTATATATATTATGGCCAAGTGATGTATATATCTAATTTTATACAGATAATAGACCTATACGATTATGATGACTATTGTAATGTTATGAAGTGAATATTCTTATATTAATATGTAATATATATGTTTGTAAATATGGGTTCCCATAGATGACCTCTTTATAGGTTCCTATTTTTCATGTTATGGATTCAATGCTATGAATTAATTGAGTATAATATGTTAGTTATATCTCATGAATCATGATGAATACCCTATAGATAATCTCTCAAAATTTATAATATTAATGTGTTTAAATAATCCATCTCATAATGGGATATTTATATAAGCATCGGGTTAATTGAATTTTTCTCTCAAAAAGTCACTCCTTCACCACTCCTGGTGGGATATTTATACCTCCTTCAGACATTTCTTCTAGGGTCATCCATAATTTCTTCAAGAATATATCTTCAACTTATTCAGTGTTATATATTCATACTTTTCCCCCTATATGTTTGTGTGCCCTCACTTTTTAAGGATCACTTCATTGTTCTCAATGGATAAGAGGTTGCACAAAGATGCACTTCTAGATCTAGGGATAAAAACAGGTACATTACATTTAGAATTGATATAACGTGAGATGATCCAACCTAAATGTGTATATATTTAACATTAAAATTACAAACCACAATTTTCTCAAATAATCCATAGAACTGAATATTTAGTGACTTTAGATATTAACTACATAAAATTCTAAATTTATAATACATGTGAACATTTATCATTAATTTCACCTTACTAAGTAACTTTAAAGACATATCAAAATTTATACTCTTATTTATAAACTGGGGAATGGAAATCATAGAAAATTGGTGGGATCAATTGCTCAGTAATGTAAATACCTATCAACATATCATTAGGGTTTTGATCACATGCATCAGAAAACATGATCATGGAATATATATATATATATGTATGTATGTATATATATATGAATAAAATAACATGAATCAACAATATTTTCCAATGTAATATACGGTTATCTTATCTGAAATAATAAAATACATATCATTGAATAATTTTTCAAAATCATGATATATATAAAAACATTACATGATTATAACAAAGGAATATAAAAATAGAATTGTTTCATTCACATAACAAAAGGTAATAATAAAATTATGGATGATTAAAATAAAAAATATCTATGTTCAACATTAGTTGGCTTCGCTAACCACCCACCAACCATTTTTCTAATGGGCTTACAACTCATGTACACTTGGTCTTGAGAATATCACCCATATATCATTGGCTTGATATAACCTCCCATGTACACTTTGGCTTGGGATAACCTCATGTGTACCCTTATGATCTAATAAGATATAAGTTTGATAGTGTAATTGGAGGGATATAAGGGACCCAACCATCACATAAACCATACATATAAATTCCACAAGAACAAATAAGATTTCATAATTCCTTAATAGCACAATTAACTCATTCAAAAGAAATGGGATTCTCGTAAATTTCCTCAAAAATACATCATAATCCATATGAAGAAAGAATGTGGATGATAACATTATACACTATCCATATTGAATCATATTAGTCATTAAAGTATCTTAACATATATTAAAACACATTTTTGTAATCCAATATAATTATTTATTAAAAACATAATGAAATATATGTTTATCTTGTTAATAAAAAAATAAAAAACCAATGAATAATGGGAATATTATTTTAATTTTAAAAAACATTGGAACTTATAGTGTTATATTTATGATTATAGAATGAATTGATTGTGAGAAAAGAAATCTGATATAAATGTTAAAAACATTTATTTTCTATATTTTTTAGAGAAAATTAAAATTAGAACACTTAGAAAATGAAAAGAATATTAATTTAAAAAATTGGAAAAGAAATACAATATAGATTAAAACTACCATTTTATATCATTAAAAAATATATATTAATTTTTGGAAAAATGATATTAATGAATATGGTTGTGGAGGAAAAATATTCTCAACCAAAAAAGCATAAATTAGATCATCCTTCTTTAAAAAAATTATTTCTATATTTTTTACTCCCGAAGAGGGGTAAAAAGGAAATACAACTAAAATACAAGAAAATATCCCAAGGAGAATAAAATATATTGTATTTGGGGAAAGTACGAATCTAAAATTCTTCTAATGTAAATTTTCATACAAACAATCCTAGTAGAAAATTATATTATAACATAAATTCTTATATATTTAGTATCATTTTTATTAATACATCCTGAATGATAATATATTAGATGAATTAGTAAATCACTATGATTTTTATGAAATTTATAATAAAATAAATTCATGGTATATATGTTCACCCCACAAAATTACAAAGCTGATGAGTATATAATATATCTCAAAATAGATAAATTTTGATGAGGAAACCCTTATGGATTCTGTAACCTTAGGATAAAAACTCTTTGAAAGAGAAAAATTGAAAGATAACATTAATTACCATTAATAAAATATATTCACTATAAAATAGTTTAAATAATATTTATATACACCTTATAAAAAATAATATTTTCAAAATACAAAACATGTATCAAAGAAATATGTTTCAGATAAAAACCCCTTTCATTAACTCTCATCTTTTACAGAAGTAATTTATCTACCATTATTAAATACATAACCATATTGATGAAATGTTTCATACCATTATATATACATATTATTTTATTTTATTTTATTATATTCAGTCAACATACATTCATTAGCTAGTTAATATTTATTTTCATCAATATATGATATTAATTTCAGTAGTTTCACTCATGTTTGGTAATGGAAAACTAGAATCTAGTTCTTTGATACATATTACATAATTCAATGATTATAAAATACAATCAAATATTTTTTTCAATTATTTAGGTATCTATGTTATCGTTTTATGGAATTTATGTTCTTTGATTAAGAGAAAAGGACTCATGAAGAACTTTTCTGGGTAATTTATGTATATTGATGGATTACATTATAATAATCATTGATTTTTGAGTAATTATTACAAATAATATTCAAGAAATATATTAATCCTTATAATTATATAAAATCAATAGTATAAATAGGGTATTTTGAGATTATATTTTGAATTCAATTTTTATATAATGATGTTAAAAGAGATAGGTAAATATTTTAAATTCTTTTTTGGGAAAAAATTGACATCAGAATGTATTCAGTATTACTTTTAACATTATTTTTCTATGAAACCGATGTTAAATGTTATTAAAAATATTGTAATATCTATTTTAATGAAAACTAATGTAAAAGTAATATTAAAGTATTTTTAACATTGGTTTTTAGAAGAACAATGTTAATGTATAACAATTTATTGTTATTTCCATGAAAACTAACACAAATAATCCATTAAAAATATATTGAAAACCCAAAGAATTATTTTTCTTTAATTACAAACCCTCTCTCTTTATGGAATCTTGACTAATAATGGCACCTGAAGGATTTGATGACCCTCAAAAACTATCAATTATCTATTTTCATCAATACTTATCATATTTTCACATTCACTCTCTTAAAAATTAAATACTTTAATACTGTTTCATGATCCTCAATCTATTATAGTCAACTCACAAACATGATTTGAGGATTTTTTTTGGCTTTCTTTACTCTTTTTTCACTCATTTTTCTTTAGTATTGCATCATATGCTCTGTTTCTATAGACATGTGTTTATTTTATCAGAATTTATGAGGTATTTTTCGTTATAAATCTTAAAAATTTTAAAAAATAATAATTTTCAAAAATAAATAATGTAATGTTGTTTATTAAGGTGATATTTTTTATTTTATTATACATTTTTATATTTAATAATTTTTATGATATTTTTTTATAATCATTTTTATTTTATTTTTTATAATTGTTTGTATAATATCCTGTATGTTATTTATGTGTAAATGTTTGTAAAATTTTTCATATAATTTTATTATTATTTTTTTGGATAATTTTTTGTAAGTTATTTTTTATAATATTTTTTATAATATTTTGTGAAATTGTTTCTATAATAGTTTGGAATTTATGAACAAATTTTATTAATATTTATATGTTATTTTTTAAGTTTATTTTTTCGTTATAAAAATTGTTTTTAAGATAAATTTTGTATAAGTGTTTGTCATGATAATATTTAATTCTGATAATTTCTTTATTTTATTATTTTATGTTATTATGTTTAATAAATAATATATATGTGTTTGTAATTTATTTTTTATTTTTTAAGATATATTATGTTTATTTTTTAAAAGATAAATTATGTAAATTTTTTTGTTATTTTTGAAGATAAATTATGTATAATATGATTTGATCATTATGTATAATTATCTGTTATGATCATATGGGTATCAATAATTCATTATTTTAATTACATGTTTTTATATTTAAAATTTATCTATTATTATAAATTTTTAATTTTTTATATGTTTTAATATATTCACCTTTTATGTTGTGATCATAGGAATTTAATGGATATTAATTGGATAATTTTATTAAGAAACGATGATGAATATGAATAAATAGTTATTGATTTCATGGAATTTTCCAAATAAATTCATTAAAACGTTGATTTCATTTTTTTCCCATGTTAAGTGTTTAAATATAAGAAATTTATATTCCAAAAAAATCCAGAATTGCCTAATTTTCTATGTTTTTTAGAAATTATTAAACATATTGAATATATAATAGTGAAATAATGGTAAATCCAACGTCTAATGTGGATGAAAATATTCATAAAGAGATATAGGATCATGTTGAAGAATTAATTCATGATGCAAGCATTTAAACCACCAAAAAAAGTAATTATTGAATGATTTTATGGAGATTCTATGAAAAAATTATTCTTTGGTTTTACTAAATAAACAATGATATCTTCTATTTTGAGATTATATAACTTAAATGTAGAGAATGGGTGTGGTGAAAAAAAAATTATCTATGCTACTTGAAATTTCAAAAGGGATACTTCCAAAGGAAATAGGCTTTTAGATTATAAATATGATGTAATGAAAATATTACTAAAATGGGATTTGTGTATAAAAATAAACATTATTTCCCAAATCATTCAGTGTTATAGACTATTTAATATTAATTTTTATCATTATGTCAAAAATGTGGGACATCATGATATAATATAGATGATAAAATCAACTCTGATTCATTCTTAGGCACTGACATTAAACCTCCTCCTAAATAAATTTGGTACCTTCAAATTATTCCAACAATACAACTATTATTCATCCTCAAATGTAAAAATTAAAGACCATTATAAATAAATTTGTTACCTTTATGTAATTCCTCATTTTCAACATCTATTTAAAAATTATATTTATTAAAAAAGGATAAAATTATACATAAATGATAACATCTATAATGGTAAAATATGTCACTCTACTGATTCACTATAGTGGAATAGATTTGATAAATAATTTCTTGATTTTATAATGTAGTTATAACACTTCGAATGATACTATGCATAGATGGAATGAATCCATATCGGATCCTTAGTATCCAATATATTTCATGACTAGTTTTTTAGTTTAAAACATTTTCCCAAATATATGTATGAAGAAAATATATGTTATGATGAGAATGAACATTTCTGGACCAAAATAGATAGGAAGTGATATTGATTTTATCATTCACTTTTTATTGATTATTTGAATCATCTCTGGTAAATAGGGGTTATAGTTTTTGATTTATATGTGAAAGATTGTTTTTAATGTCTTCTATGACAATTCTCACTATTAAATACATTCAGGTATATGGAATCTTCTTAAGATATAGTGTTATTGGACATATAACATATCTAATTTTTTAATAATATAATTCATATTATCATCTAAAAATAGAAGTAATATAGTTTTCATGGGAAATAAATTATATTTATGAATAGTTCATCCTTATTGAATATTGAAAAAAGCGGTGAAGAATTTACAGAAATATAGTCTTCCCCCAAAACCATTATCAGTTGAATAACATTAATAGGGGTGAAAAGTATTTATATCACATTTTTAGATAAATTTTTGGTCATCAAAAAAATATCTGGAAGAAACATCAGATCTTTCTCAAACTACCATATTTTAGATTTTTAGAGATAAAATATATCATCGAAATTATTCATGTTGAGAATAACATATAAAATAGTTTAATTGGATCTTTTTTAGATAAAAAGGAAAGAGAATATATGGATTTTATGCTAGGTGGGACTTTATATCCATGTTAATACATTTAGAGTTATCTCCCACTATCAAATGATACATAACATATTAACCTCTATCATGTCACATGGTGATCAAGAGTGTTATGACAATTTTTTCCAATTTCATCCTGGTATTAAAGTACCCACCGAATAATCTTTGAATTTGTTGGATTTTTCATCATTTAATGATTAAAAATTAATATTTATTAAAAATCATAATTTTTATGTATTTGTATAATAATTGATACTTATTGCACAATGAAATATATTTTTGACGCCTAACAGAAAGACTATCATCAGGTTATGTGATTTTTTATAATCCATTTGTAGAAAGGTCATGGGTCCAAATTTTCTAGATGTGATTAAGAATAAAGCATCTCTTATGCATTCTTGACTATAAATGTATTTTACACCAATGTTTTTAAATATAATGTTTTATCTAGTGATTCATCTAGTGTATGAGATAAGAATATATGGGACTATTTATTTACATTGTTTCTATATTTTTGAATGATATAATTATAATTTTAAGGGATATGTTAAAAATCCACATCAACTTGAGGCCTCTATTCTTTAAAAATATGTCTAAGATGACGTGATTATGTTTTTTATGGATTATTTGTTTCAATTGGGGTATATTTTCATTATTATATCTTGAAATATGTTATTTGACAATAAAGGTAGAGGGATTGAAGGATTAAATGTAAATTTCACCCCACATTATGAAGTGATTTAGACACATTTATGCATTCTGAACAACACATATGAGGTCCAACCATACATAAAATTTGATATTGTTTAATTAAATGTTTGATAAATAAAAATGAAATTATTATTATTTATAGAAGATAAAATTAAATTTGTGTCATGTTTTAAATAGAAATTCATCTTAAAAATATCTAAATTAAAAACAATAAATTGGTTGGAAGGGGGTCCATTTCATAATGTGATGACATTGTATTGTTTTGATATTAATTGTTATATATTTGACAGGAACAGAACTGGATAAGAAGAGTACCCTTAAAAATATTTGGCTAATAGTAATTTCTAAAGCACAATATTTTTCAAGCATAAAAGATAAAATCCCAGTTTCGATATCCACAGAATATTTTGGTCTTCTTTAAGATATATGGTAAATTTATTATAATAAGTTTTTATTCATTATGTTTAAGTTTAAATGGATTGATAAAAATAGTGTTGTAAAACATGATGATTATGGTTTTACATTGGTTAATTTTAAATGTTTTAGTTTCAAATTGTAACGGTTTATCATTACGATACATGGAAATAAAATATTTCATTTCATTGATACATGGAATTTTTGGTGGTCCATTATTCTTCAAGGGAAAATAATTCATTTTGGTGATGAGGATGAGGATGTTGTTATAGACTTATATGAATCTTATTGGTTAATTATGATATTTATAGAAGATAAAAATGACTATAATGCATACACAGTCTATACTGTAAGAAATTATCATGATGAAGTGATATTGGATGACACTAAATTACCCTCCTTATTATTCAGGTAAATATTTATATTTTAATAATTTTTTTAAATTTACATCTGTAAAAACTCTATTTTTAAATATTTTTGTATTTATAATAATATATATGTTCACTATTTATTTGAATTTTATGTTGAATTATACATTCAATAGTTATGGTTAATGATTTATTGATTCAAAACCCTATCATACATCATTTTGTTTTTTAAAATTTATACATATAAAAAGAGTTATTTATGACATCAATTTTAAAATTTATAAATGTTTCTATAATTTTATAATTAATTTTTATATTTAGTTATTTAAATTGAATACTTTTTTGTTATGAATCATGATGTCATTTTTTTCAAAACATAAACATGTGTGACTATATTATTTCACAAACATGTTTTTTAATCATTATTTTTAAATATTTTCTTTTTTAATAAAATACAGGTACACAAAATTTAATTATAGTTGTATATTTAAAAGATAGAAACTAAGGCTTCGGAACAATTGTCGATGTATAAGTATTTTTTCATATTATTAAATATTCAGTAATATAATTATTTACTGAAAGAAAATATTTAATTTACAAAAATAAATCCAAGACTACTAATGAACCTCTTACAAGGTATTATTCTAATTATTCTATAAAGAAATTATTTTATAGATTTGGTATATGTCAGATTACAAATTTTCTAAAAATTTCACTTTATCTTGGAGAATAGAGAATATATATTAATTTTTATGATAATAATAACACAACTAGTCCAAACTGAATATAGTTTACCAGTTATATGTCTATATAGATTCCTTTCTGGATTATAATTTTATATTTGGATAGGAATTCTATTTAAAATACAGAAAAGTAGTAGTTTTTGGAGTTTATAATAGTAAAATATCTCAATTGATTCATTTTTATCTCATTTCTCAAAAATTATATATTTTAAATGACTGATATTTAATATTTTCACTAATATATGACATTTAATTTTTAAGAATCAAAATAAATAAAAAATATGTTTATATCTCTATTAGTGGTTCATTAAAGATATTTTAAAATAAAATCAAAAAACATTATGTTTTTGGGAATTTTCATAATGAAAAACTATGCCTTAAGTATGGTTCCATAGATACAAATACATGGAATAAATTTATCACCAACAGAAATGATGAATCATTTATTGTATGATAATTATTTTTTATAATAAAATTTATTATATATTACCTAATAGCATAGTAGTTTATTTTTATGTAACATGTCTCTAAGATATCTCAACAAGATACCTAATAGTAGAACATATACCCTTATACTTTATCATATGGATGGGATTATTTATTATAGGAGAAAATGTTACATAAAATTTTGATACATTAAGAGCTCAATATATTAGTGGTTTAAAAGATCTCAAGTTAATTCCTCCATATCCCCCCACTATCCATGAAAAATAAAAAATAGGAAGAAGAAAAAAATGAAATATATCTAACAGAGTAATCCAACAATGTAGATAAAATAATTGTAAGAAAATATTTTTTATTTTAAATGAATGTTTTTATTTCTTAAATTAACAAAACTATTAAACAATTTTAATTTTTCCTTTTTGGATGACCTTTGGTAGAATGTGATGTAGGGGAATTTTATCCTAAGTGTAGTATGCACATCCTAGATACTCTTTTTAGAAATCCAGTTGACCTCTATAGTGTAAGAGGATGTGAGGAGGGATTCTATAATAAGATTTTTTTCTTCAATAAATTTATGAAATTAAGATACCCAAATGTAGATTATTTAAAATATGAGCTAAAAAATATGAAAAAATTCATGGGAAATAAAAATAAATTAGTTTTGAATTAAATTTTTATATGTTATATGAGACAATCATATTATACACTACATTCACAGTTTCCTAGCTCACCGATCCTATCTATCAATATCCTCTACGTCCTCATTCAGACCAAACCTTATATTAATATTTATATTACATACATAACCATGCATGTATTGTAGCATACAGATACATACATATTTTTGGGTATTTCCTACATCACCATCCTATGCATTCGGATCTAGTAAGAATATCAATATATGATAATATTTATCCAACTAGTCTACAGTCATTACCTTATGAGGAGGTTACCATAATCGTATATTAAATTACTTATTTTTTTACTTGGGTTAATTATCCTTATTTATCATCTAACATATGAGTTATGTTTTGTTATTAAAATATTATTTACTTTTGACTGAAAATTACATATAATGTTTTCTGAAAATTTATTTATATAGGATTATTTAAAATCACAAATAAATTAATAGAAGACAAACAAAAGTTTCAAGAACTAACAACGTTAGATTATTATAATATTTATTAAGGGATAAAACAAATTCCCAGGTTTATTCTAGTTGGAATAATATCAATGTGTTTTGGATGATGTATAATATATCTAGAAGAAATAATTAATTGATAATATTAAAAAATATCATTATATGGTTATTTTTTATGAGATCAGTTTACCATTGTTAAAATTTTTTCTATGTAAGTAAATTTATGTTTTAGTTTTTCATTATTTAGATAAAGAAAATTCCAAGTGTCTTACTATATTACATATTTAATTAGGTATCTACAAACATTTATTATTTAAAATAATAACACTGGTTTTTATGGTCTTATAGATCTAGGATACATTTCAATAGTTATGAAATATATGAATACTTATGCTATAGATATATATATATGTGAGAGATTATCAAATACATAGACTGGTTGTTAGTTTTTTAAATTACTTTATGGGTAAGTATACAATGATAATTATGAACTAATATTCATTAAAATGTTATTATTTGAGCTCTTTATATATTATAGAGGTCATTGGAAGTTAGGAATATTTTTTTCCAAATAAATGCACATTGTATTGGATTTTCTATTCATTTGGTGGTGTTTATCAAAAATATTGCATTTTGTTAGATTAATAAGTTTTATTATTATTTTTAAGTTCATTTTTTATTCTGATTGTGTATATATATATTTTTATTTGATAAATATGAATACATGTCATGGAATCTTTTTAACAAAAATAACATGTCAATAATGTTGCCAAATAAAATACAATGCATGGATGTGATGTAAAATATATTTTGAATGAGAAAATAACTATTTATATATATATGTGTGTGTGTGTGGGTGTTGGTTTTTATTTTCATGATAATGTTTTTCAACCACTATGTCATCATCAAAAAAGGATAGGTGGAATGTGGTTGTTATGTTTTAATATTCATGTATGAGATAATCATAATTGGGTCAACGAATTAATTTTTTAATTTTTGTTATATAAATTATTTAATGTTTTATATCAAAATATTTTATTTTTTAATATTATAACAATAATATTTATTTTATATTTTTAATGATTTTTTAATCGTATACAAATGAATAACTTACCCATATTCAGAATTTTTTCAAATTATTTTCACGTATGATTTTGAAATTAATTATCATGTATATATGTTTTAATTGATGAAAAAAAATGTGTTTTTAGAAAATCATTTTCAACATTATATCAGTATATTATATTTATTTTTAGAGTAATTTTATATATTTTAAAAGTGTTACTGATTTATAAAACAATTTCTACAAAAAAAAAATCCATTAATAGAGAAGAATACATCAGGAATACTGAAGGATATGAGAAACTAAACCATGGACTCATATGAGTGAGATAAAATTAATTAATCAAGGACACATGAGAATCCTTTATGTAATGTATCTCTTTTATAAAATCAATATAATATACATACATTACATAGTAGAAAAATTCAAACATAGAAACCAATATATAAAAATTAATCATAGACAAACATATCTATAGAAAAATTAAATTTTATATTAAGAAAATAAGAATTTATGAACCTATAAATATAAAAACCTAAATATCATGCACATAATTCCTTACATTATAATAATTATCAATTTTATCTTAAAATATTATTTTAAATTAAATTTTCACAAAACCATAAACCATATGTTTTTAAATAAGGTAATCATAAAAAATCTATTACATTCATTATGTAAAAAATCCATGAAAATTAGTTTTCTTGAAATATTAAATAATATTTAAAATCCATCCATTAATAATTATAAAGCTTAAAGTGTTATTTTTTTCATTCATTTTGGTGTATTTATAATGTTTATTTCATTTTTGGTTCTTATTATTATATAAACTTTGATGATTTCATTTCAGATTTTCAAAATCATCAAATAAGTGTTTAAATTTCATCTTCTAATTAATCTTGGAATTTATTCATCCATGACAATTTTTTCTCCTCCTATCAAAATTTATCAATTATTCTATTTTTTATATAATTTTATGTTAACATTATTTCCATTCATTTATAATATAAATTTTTATCCAAGTAATGTTGAATCCTAAGGAGATATTGTATTAATTATATCTTTTTTTCTCTTATTATAAATTAGTTTGGTTTCAATCCTCTATTTTGATTATTATGTTATTTAATGTTAAAAAGAACTAATAATTATGAATATTCTACCCATCTATAGATGTTTTTCATGTATTAAATGGTTCCACTCATCCCATATCACATAAAACTCATATTAGATCATTCATGGACACTTAGACAGAGTTTCTTCCTTGATAAAAATTTCATATATTATATAGTGATCTATGGTTTTTCAATTATTACTTCCCTTGCATCGTGAACCATTAATGTTATAATAGTTTTAATCTATTTGATTAACTTTATATGAAAGGTATGTATGATATCATTTTTTGATCATTATTCTTAAATAGATTCTTCTATTTAAATGACAATTGGATACATTAATAAAACCTTTTTTCTATAATAATGTATTTAACATTCCTCTAAATATCATTGTTATATATTTTTAGTGGATTTTATAACATTGTCTTTTTATAAATTCAATTTTTGTTGCAGCTTTGGAATGATTTCAGTAATTTGATTTTAGGGGATATTGAGTGTCGTGATCTAAAAACTATGAGATATGTTTATAGATATTTCATTTTGATTACATAACTATTGGTAATAAATAAGTTTAAGTGATATATTTACACAAGGAAATTCAAAAAATATAGTTTACATAACATCAATGTAGTCATATCTTGATATATTCAGGTATGAGTGATCAAATTACAAACCAAACATTCCATATCTGCATTGGATTCATTTTTCCATAATTTTTTTATTTGTTTATCTATAGTTTTGATTAATTGGTTTATTATTGGTCTTTTTTATGTTAAGGTCCCAATGGTATATGATATGTTTCATGTGGTGAAACAAAGAATATCATAGCCCCATCTTTATGATTCATGTAATTATATTTCTATACCAATTACATTAATAGTATTTTTCAACAACATCCTGGTTTTTTGGAAGTTTAAATACGTGATCCAATTAATTATTTTTATGTATTGGGGTCATTAAAATTTTATCAATATAAAGTCACATCTTATTATATCTAATTAATTTTTGAGATAACTATATGTTATTATACTAGATAATGTAAGAGGTGTTGAACTTCATTCCCCATTAGGTAAAATTTTATTATGAATTTTTAATTTATATCTAAGTGGATAGTAGGTTATTAAACCATTTCCATAGTTCTAATTGATTAAATTTGTGTACCAATGTCATACATTAACTCTCATGGACAAATCAAATTTCCTCTGAACATATCACCTCATTATCTTCCTACATTACTCATTATAAATTGAATAAAAATATAAGGTTACATACTTATCATTTATGTTTATTAGTAATTTAATTATTTGGTCACTATTTCTCAACATGGGACATAGTTTAATGGTAACAATATATTCATTCACATGGTTATACCTTGTATTGTAAAAAAAAATTTATATTAACTATATATTAATGAAATATATTTACTGATAAATTTGAATGAAAACCATAAATGATTTCTAGGAATTACAAGAAATTTATGTTGATTTATACTCTATCTATAATGGTAAACTATAATAAAACAAATTTTTTTCTAGTTTTGTATGTTCTATAATTTCTAATTCTTTATTTATTATGTTTTAGCTTTATTTATTTCTTTTACACATAAAATTTTATGTATTTTTTTAATTATCCTTTCATGTGTTCCTTATAGTTCTTCTTGGCAGATTTACTTAACCATATTCAGCCACTGTATTATTCTCTATTTTCATTTATGAAAGAGTAAATAGTTTCTTGTATGATTATAAAATGTTTCTATTATTTCCTTTCATTTATTTTATAAAATTTTATAATAATTGATGAGAATAGTTCCAAATCAGACTAGGTGAAGTATGGAATAATAATCATTCACCACTTCATCAAAACCATGTAATCTACATTATAAGGTTTGATGTATTTTCATAATTAAATGAGATTAAAAAAAACATAATAACATTGTTTTTTCCAGAACTAATAATTTTATAAATATCTTGGTTTAATGATTTAAAAAAATGTATTCAGTTATTTGAAATACTTCTAATCATACATTAGATAGACTACTTTCTCTAAAATAGTTTTTTTAATAATACAAACTCAAATCATTTTTCTTATGTTTTCAAGTTTAATAGATAGTTGAATACCCAATTGAATTTTTCATCAAAACACCTTGTTACAGCTGTTTTATATATATATTAATGAAAACATTATTACTACTTTCTTCCCGTAAACATTGATCTTATTCTCCATTTTCAAAAATACCATTTTTTGTTTATATATCCTATATTGGTGGTTTATATTTTTGTTTTGTTTGCTTGAGATTTTTCTAAATCATTATATCAATAGTTACTGAATATGTAAGAAGTTACATCATTGACATTTAATGATGATTGAAGGTTCCTAATTAAATGTTTGAAGAAGTATAGGAAATGTAAAAAGAATAATCATTTTTTCATATTAATTTTTTCTCTTGAATCTCTAATTTATTTTATTACATTCCAACATACTATATTTATATTTTAGGTACATATTGACAAAAAACTACATTACTAGATATATTAAAATATTTTTACAAACTATCTATTAATAATTCTGAAAGTAAAGTTATGTTTTTATAATTTATTTGGGTAAACAACTAATAGGAATGTCCCTTGAATATCCTGAATGTTTACATGATTATTTGGGACCCCCTACCTTGTTAATTAGAATGTTGTATCAACATAAGGATCTACAAGGAAGGAATCAAAGGAAAACAAGTATGATTAAATTATAATTTATTTAGAATATGTATTTATTATTTTACTAATACAAATTATTATTTAACAATATTATTCTCTTTAAATATGTTAAATTATATTTTTTATTTATATTCTCTTTTATATATGATGTTTCCCTACTGTATATTTTATTCAGTTTTAAAAAAATTAGATTAATTTTTGGCATGTAAATTATTGTACTTATTTAAAAAAATCAATATTCCATGTTGGTTTTTCTATAAACTAGAGGTGAATCAAAATTATTTGACTTTAAACATCGAATTTTCATAAAAACAATCATTTAATTTCATAATAATTTTTTCCATTTGGACATTATATTTTTTTTATTTAAAAAACTGATGTTGAAATATTAAAGTTAATTTTTATTACATTAAATATAATATAACCTTCAATGTGAGTTTTTGGTAAAACTAACATTGAAATTTCAATGTTATCTTTTTCACATCATCTTAATTGAAAAAATCATATGGAAATATATTTTTAACTTATTTTAATATAAAATCTATGTTTAAATACATCATAAATAATATTTTAGTTAATTTTTAGATTTTAGTTTTATTAAAACCTAAAATGAAACTATAATTTACTATTTTTCATGCATAAAAGTCAGTTAAAATTGAATTTGAAAATAAAAAAACTATGTGGAAATATATTTTTCCACTAGTGATTCATTAAATATATTTTATAACCATTCTGGTAAGGTGGTTTTGAAAATAAACATGTCGTCCAGGGAGGTTGTAAACTCCATATATGAATGTGTGATGTTTTCATTTAATAAGGGATGGAAAAAGGGGAAGATATATAATTATTTATCATTATTGAATCATTATTATTAAATAGATATAATATTTATTTTTTAAAATACATTCTTTGAAACATCCTTGTATCTTGGTGATGAAAATATACACCACCCATGGATTTTTTTAGTTTGTACATACACATGATCGATAATTTCATTTTTTTAATATATTAAAGATTAATAGATAATGGAGGTTAAATGAATATAATGACATTTAAATATACCAAGGATACTTATTTCAAGGTATTATAATGTTTATAATCAGCTTTTAGGAAAATGGATGAGAAATATAATGATTGAATGTCTAGGGGTAGATAACAATCATGTTGAGGATTTGGGTCATCTCTTGAAAGACTTCTTGTAATTGGAATACATAGAGAGATTACATGTAACTAAGGGGTTTAAAAAATTTAAGGATATTATAATATTACAAAATTGTAATGGGATCATTATTAATTAAATGTTTATGTGTGGAGTAGTGTGTGTGTAAGTTAGATCGGTTTATAGGTGAAAAATATAACTTCCATATAATTGAATTGTAGGTGAGGGGTGAGGATTGAATGAAATAAGTGTAAGGTGAGTTAGGTAAGGAATGTTTGGTGAGATATTAATTTATTACCTTAGAACCTATAAAAGTTATTATATATTGTTATTATGTCAAGTTAATTTTTAAAAATTTGAGAAACCTTATGTTACTAATTTTTCAACTTATTAAAATTGATTAAAAAATAAAAATGGTAATTATTTTCTTGCCAGAAATATAAGATTACCCCTCTTGAAAAATATCAATGTTATGATTGAAAATTTTGAAATATTTTAATCTAATTCAATTTCAAAATATGATAAAATAATCTTCTATGACAAACAATATGATATATAGAAAAAAATTTAAAAAAATGAATTTTCATACATCAAGTGTTTTTATTCTAATTTTATATAAATTACTAATTAAATGACTGGAAATATGTATTTATATTTTTCTAAAAATCATACAAGAATCTTAATTTTAAATAGATTAATTTTTTTATTTAGATAAAAATTGTACAATGTTTATAAAAACAATTCTTCAAAAAATGTCTATTTTATTAGTTCAACTATTGTTTACATTGGAAACATATTTTTTTCTCAGTAATAAAGGTGAAATTTTTTAAAACAAAAAATATTATGACTAAAAATATGAAAAAATATATTAGACTGAATTTCTAGAGTTTAAAAAAATTTAATATTAATATAAGGGAATAAAATCCATAAAAAAAAATTAAAATATTTATTTTTTAAGTATAAAAACAATTTCATCATATTACATCCCAAGTGATATTATTTAAAGGATATTGGATTATTTTTTGAAATATATTATTATTATATTCTAAATTATTCAATACTGATCAGTTAGTTTAAAAATAAAAAATATATATATATATATATATAATATTTTAAGAAAATATTTTTTATCCCTATGTGATTTTATTCCAAATTCTTTATAATTTATTACTCGATTGATAAGAATTTTATATATTTTACAAATAATTTTGTATTAAAATACAAATTTTAATTTTTTTAAAACATTATCTCATTATTTAAAAAATAGTGATAATAATAATACATGATGCATAAATGCATACATATTAATTAATTTTCTATAATAAAATGTTTTAATTAAGTTTTATCCTTTTTGTTTCATATTACATTATAGTTGTGTTTTAATTTTTATCTTTTATTGTAATAATTAAACTTAATGAACTATTTCATTGTTTATTTTAATGTATTTTGGAATATTAAATAACATATTCAAAATTGTATTTAATTTAACGAAAATATGTACTAAATTCCCAATCAATAGTATTCTCCACTTTTAAAAAATTTCATCCTTAAATTTTTAATTATAGTTCACTGATGAAAAATATCTATCAAAAACTATAATATACAAAAGTCTCATTATTTTATTTCTAACTCACTATTGTGGGAAAGATAATAGAATACAAAATTTTCTTTATAATAGTAATATATTAAGATTCCTAACCAATTGTTCCAAAGATGCCTCATTTTCTACCGATAAGTCTTATATGTTTATCGGTAGATTCCTTTCACCACATCATTTTTATGATCATATTTCTAATATATAACTATAAACAAATGGTAATAATTATAATATCCTATCAAAATAAAACATCATATGGATAAGATAAATCAACCCTAAGATGTCTTCTCCAATGAAATCTTTTGTTCATCTTGTGATATATTCACTTTAATCTAGTTTTATTTAATTTATATTATTTTTTTAATTATTATTCAAATACCAAGAATAATTCTCCCAAAATTAGCATAAATATTCTTATAATATTCTAAACATTAAAATCATTGGAAATTATTCTCTCAAGATTCAATATACCCTTGATTCTTAAAATTACATTTCAATTAATATATACCTCATTTTAATAATCACTATATTTTAATATAATTTATCCAAGATCATTTCCTATTATTCTATTTAACCTAAATATCCCATATCACTCATAATTATTCCAAAATATCATTTTAATTAACCTAATAATATCCCCCCCCCCCCCGATAGTTTTAAACAAGGTGTACATTTTGGCCAACATTTTTCTCACTTAGTGAACATTGAGTAAATACTCAATCAATTATTTTATATTTATTACCCATAGATGAATCTATACAAGAGCCAATATCAACTTGTATATATCTAGATATGGATGTTATTGTTCAGAATCAACATTATTACCAAATTTTTAGGATGACAACCTATACATAGACTTATTCATATGTTTTTCACTGATTTCCTCTCATCTGAATCCCCCAAAATAAAACAAATCAATCCCCAAGAATAGGTAAACCAATATTTTATAACAATTGAGGTAACCCACACCCATATTCTAATATTTAGTGTTAAAATTACATACCTTGAATCAATATTTGATACCAATTGAGATAAACCAAGATAAAAAAGTCACCCTAATATTACATCTCAAAATAATCTTACATAGTCTTGAGAATATATATTTATGTGCCTTTGGATATTAGATACATAAATGAATTATTTTATAACACTTAGGAACATTTATCAATATTCACACAAAAATATATCCCCTTATATAAATCTCTTATGTTAGACTCGTATTCATAACATGGCGAATAAAAATGTAATAAATAGGTGACCTCAAATTCTCAATAAGGGAAAATAATATCACCATATCATCAATGGTTGGATCATAAGAATGATAGAAAAAGGGATTCAAACATATATCTTGTTAAAATAATATGAATCAATAATATTATTCCATATAATATATGAACATGTGATCTCAAATATTCAAACACATATCATGAAAATAAGGTGGAGAATCCTAGCAGATAAAATCACATGGCCTAAGAAAAAAAGGAATATAAAAATAATTTTACTATAGAAAAATGAATTGGTAATAATAACATTTTGGATGTCTCAAAATTCAAAAAGATATATGTAAGACATTAGTAGGTTTTGTTTAACCACCATTTTACCTTATTGGTCTCTGTATTACCACTCATTTACCTATTGGCTTTGAATTACCATCCATGTACACTTAGGCTGGGGTAACCACTCATGTACCCTTTCTCTAGGTATATCCTTCGGCGTTTCTTTTTTAGATTAAGACATATAATCATTAAAAGTTTATTTTAGGGATGAAATGGACCCATTTTCAACATAAACCATTCATATGTATGGCAGAAGAACATTAGAGCATCCATCATTCCTACATATCATATCTATACCATGGTAAAGAAATGGATTTCAAGAAACATACCTCAAAATGTCACCATAATACATCCAAATATTGAATTAGGATTCTATTATTATATAATATCCCCATTTTACCATAATTATCATTATAATAAGAAGATTCATTTGAAAAATACATTTATAATATTGTTGAATACATTCTTTGAAAAAAAAAAGAACTATACTTTTTATTTAGTAACATAAAAAACTAAGAAATAGAATAATAATTAGAATGAAATTTTATATGATAAAAATGTAAACTAGTTAAGAAATCATCATGAAAATTTATTTAAATGACATCCCTAATTCCATTCATGCCATAAATTTTTATAATCATCTCTTTTCTCACATTTGTAATGACCAAAAAAAATTACCATTCAAAAATTAAAAATAAGTTTAATTTAAACCATTATAATTAAATTAAAATATATTTGAAAAAATAGTTTTTAAATATTTTAAAATATTTAGCCTACATAAATTAATTTTTAATAATAACGATGTGGATGAATAAAATTCTTGACCTAAGGAGGAAAATAAGGTTACTTCTTTTTCCCTTTGGTCATTTTGAATACAAAATAAAGAAAAATGGAAGGAAAATTTGAAAACCCCATTATTAGAAAACATATAAGAAAATATATTTTTTAGGATATAAATAACATGTAATTCCCTCAATGGAAAGTAAAGATAAAATTTCCTGATAAAATGTTAAATTTTAATATAAACTCCAATGAGTTTGGTAACTGCTTAATTAAAACCTCTTAGAAGATATAAAATTATATGTATTAGTAAATAAATGTAATATTTATGAAAATTATCATAAATATATACATGTTAGGTATATAGGACACAAATATGAAATAAATTTGAGAATCTTGAACATATCTTAATGAAAGTAAATTGAGTTTAGAAAATAATTATGTATTTGGTAACATTTTAATTATAATACTTTGAAAGTGAAAATTTTATATAGAACCTTAAATAAAAAGAATAAAATTTTATCACGCTTAAATATTCCACATAGGTAGTATATACACCATATAAACAAAAATAATTTTATAATATGAAACATTTATCAAAGAAATAAGTTAGAAACGAAAATTTGTTACCTTAACTCCCGGTTTACACAAAATTGATTCAATATCCATTATAAAAAAAATATATCAATAACATATTTTATAACCACATTCATATATATTTATTTTTCAATTATTCAATTATATTCATCCATTATACATTCATGGGATAGTTAATGTTTATTATTTTATCATATATATGTAATTTTGGTTTCTTCATGCAATTTATATATGTTGGGTAAATAATATTTTCTTATAACTTTTCCAATCCAATATGTTTTGAAAATCACAAATATTTTATCGTAATGAAAACTATTTTTCCCTAAGGATAATTTTCATAAGGAAATTTTACCTTCTCTAAGGAAATTTTTATCTTTACCTCTATTTTCATTATTTCGTTTAATAATATCTCTAACTCAAACTCATTTATTAACTAAGACTAAAATTAGGATTATTATGTAAAACATTGGAATATTATAATTCCTTGGATATAGAGTGTTCTGTTTTCAAAATCTGAATTCTCTGAAATTGAGACACTGAATTCTCTATAATTTAGTTTCCGAATTCTCTAAAATTCAGATATCAAATTCTCTGAAATTTAAACTCTAAATTCCCTAAAATATAGATTCCAAATGCTTTGAAATTCAATCTCCAAATTCTATGAAATTCAAACTCCTAATTCTCTAAAATTACGATTCTGAATTCTCTAAAATTTGGACTCTGGATTCTAGGAAAATTAGACACCGAATTCTTTAGAGTTTGGAATCATAATTCCTCAGAATTCAGACTCTGAATTTCTCAGGATTCCAACTATGAATTCCTTAGAATTTGGAATCTGAATTCCAAAAAATTCCAACTTTGAATTCCTTAGAATTCGGACTCTGAATTCCTTAGAATTAAGATTCTGAATTCATTAAATTTCTGACTCTGGAATCTATAAAATTCATATACCGAGTTCTTTGTAAAATAGAATCTGAATGTCCATGTCTTATAAACTCTGAATTTTTATTTGGTAAGACTCATAATTCTATTTTTTTCTAATACTCTAAAAATAGATTTAATTAGGAAACATCATTTTTCTAACACTTGTTATTATTATGAAATTATGTCTTGCAATTTGTTTCTAACTAACCATTGGTTAAGTGACATGTGTACAGGACCCTCCAAAATTCAAGGAAAAATATGACCATTGGAGGAGGAAGCCGACCGTTGTAGTTGTACCTATAAATAAGATCTCGTTTAAAATAACTCACCCATTCTATCAATCATAATATTACATGTTGTTAAAGTGATTTCTAGAGAGAGATAATCTCATTACTTGTGCATACTGAACATATATTTTAGCTTGCTTTGTGCGACTCCAATTGTTGATGAGTACAATCGAGGGCTTCTGGAGATAGAAAGAAAGAGGTGACGAATACCTTAATGTTCGAGTGATTCTTGGGATAGGAATATAGAGGTTTCGACTACCATAAAGATCGAGGGATTGTTGGGATAGCAAGAAATATTCTAATATTTCTATTGAGGACTTACCCTAGTGTGGGTAAGACATACTTTCGTGAAAGTATAAATCAAGGGACCTTTATCCAAGGTTTTTGGATACGCTACTCTTAGGGTTAAGATATCATACTTGTTACCTATTTTGTTTCCAGTTTATTTTCGCTATATTTTGATAAATAAAGAAAGTATAACCTTCTAATACTTTATTATTCTTTTATTTACTCTAATAAATAATATTCTATATTCTTTAAGATAAAATCGTTAACTAATTAAACTTTCCTTAAGTTTCATTTCAAGAACCATATTTCCGAATCCTAGAAATTTTGCCTTATAGAACTATTTTAGGGATTTGGAATTTACATTTTTAAAATTTGTTAAACATGGTTTTCCTTAAGGTTAAAATGATTTTTTTTTTAAACTTACAATTTACCCACCTCTTGTAATTGAGTATCTACATTTATATTTTTATCCTACAATTGGTATCAATTGAGGTCTCTAAAATAATTATATTCACATATAAGTTTTATTTCTCGAGTTTTCCTTGTTCTAAATTTTATGTCTTAACTTTTCCTTCTTATGTTTTTCTTAGGGATTTGTTATCTTTGTTTACAAACTTTTTCTGTTAACAAGTCTGGTGGAAAAGATATTTACTTATAGAATGGAAAGAGTTAATATTGGTTCTATTGAAAATATAAATCCTACTAGACCACCTATTTTTGATGGAAATTATTTTGAGTACTAGAGAGATCGAATTAATTCTTTTGTTATGAATAATGTAGTAGACAATTTTTTCATGCTTACTGGAGATTAAAAAATTCTTGATAAGGAAGTCAAAACCTTACCAACCAATAAAAGTCAGAATATCAACTAAATTATAGGGTACGCAATACTTTGTTGTGTTATGTGACCAGGAATATATATAGTCAAATTTCTTCTTGTTAATTTGCTAACTAAATCTAGAATAAACTAGATGTTACTCATTTTGGGACTTCTAACATGATAGAGACTAGAAGAGCTATGCTTATAGCAGAATATCATGGATTTATTTTTCCTTATGGAGAACCTGTTTATAAAGTGAAAAAAATAATTATGACCATTGTCAATAGTCTACAATCTATGGGAGAGAAAGGTCTTGATGATGAATATCTTATGGACAAGATAATTAACATCATGCCAAATTAGTGGGAATCAAAAAGGAAAGCTATTATTGGGAATAGGAAAGTATCTCAAATTACTCTTGATGAGATTTTTGTAAATATTCTTCAATGTGAAACCAGAATGAAAATAGATGCAGATATGCATAAAATGAAGAATGTAAATAGAATTTTAGCCTTCACTACAACTAAAGTTAATTCTCTGAAAAGGGTTACAAAATCCAAGTCTAAGAAAATCAATGTTCTATCTTAATCTAGTGAAAGTGAACATTCTAAAAATGAGCTATAAAATCTTTCTGGAAGGATAAAAAAGATAGTGGGGAAGATATATTTTGAGTACAGATATAAGAAGAAAGATATAAAGGATAAAAAAGACTCATAATTCACTTGTAATGAATGTAAAATATCTAGACACATCAGGCCAGATTTTCCCATGCTCAAAAGAAAATATATAAAGGAAAAACATTTTGAGAGAAACCAGAAGAAGTATTATAAGGATAAGGCTAAGAAAGTTTTCAATGAAAATGGCACCTGGAGTGCCAGTGGTGGTGACTCATCAGATGAATCCTCATATTATGAATATTCTGGTCAGAATAATACTGGCCTTATAGCTATAGTACCTATTGAAATTAATTATCTTATGGCTAAGGTACACAATGCTGAATCCTTATCTAATATGTCTTTAAATGAAATTTTTTCTAATGAAGAATATTATGAATCTTTAAATGATGAATCTTCCTTATCAAAAGATAATACCTTACTTTCATTTGAATAAGATTATAGATTTTCTAAACTCATTGAAAATGAAAACTGTAAGATAAAAAAAGTTAGAGTAAGAAATTATAGAATTTATCTTTTAACTAAAGAAGTATCAGATCTTTATAAGGATCTTGATCAAAAAAATTGATCTTTAAAGTTTTTATAAAAAGAAAATGAAGTAAATTCTTAGAAGGATAAACTTTCTAAGGATCTTGAAGATGTTATTTCTAAGAAAAATATTATAGAGGCTAACTCTAGTTCAAAAAATAATTTTTGTTATGATAACAATTTGGTTATTAAACTGAATTTAGAAATATATTCCTTTAGGAAATTTTAGTCAAACTTTACCTCTAGTAAGGAAATATTTTACAAGATGTATTCTCAAATTCTTCCTTTAAAGAATCATTCTGGATTTAGTTATGCTTATTCTAAACTAGTTGTTATAATAAATATTTTGTTCCCCAAAGTGCTCTATTTTTCACTAAATGAAAATGTGGTGGACATTTAGAGAAAATTTTTCATTTAAACAAAACCCAATCTTTAGGATTTAATAAAGTTTATTTTTCTATGAAAATGAGGATTCCTAAAATTTTACTTTTTGAAATTTCCATATCCAAGAAAATTTGGATTCAGAAAGTATAACTCTTTTATTTTCACAAAAATAAAGATAGTCCCAACAGCAATACATGGTACATAGATAGTGGACATTACCAGTATATGACTAGTAACAAAAAAAAATATTTGAAAATATTATCAAGATGAAATGAGGAAAAGCATCTTTCAGAGATAATGTTGAGGGAGAAAATTTAGGTATATGTAACATTGTTCTTATTGGAAAAAAAATGATTTCAAATGTTTTACTTGTTAAGGGTATTAATCAAAACCTCATTATCATAAGTCAATTATGTGATGATGTTTACCTTGTGAATTTTAGGAATGATAAATTATTAGTACACAATTCTAAGGAAAATTTTATTCTTTAAGCCCATAGGCAAGAGAATGTATAAACACTAAACATAAAAGACCTTAAGAGTCATGATCTAACTTTCCTTACTGCAATGGAAGATCAATATTGGTTATGGAATAGAAGGTTAGGACACTGTAACCTTAGGAACTTATAAAAACCCTTCAAAGAAAAGACTCGTTAAGGATCTATCAGGGCTTAGATTTCATTCTTCAAAATTTTGTGATCCTTATAAATTTTGAAATAAACATAAATCAAGTTTTAAATCAATTTGTTAAGTATCAACATCTTATGAATTACAGTTGGTTCATATGTATATTTTAGTTCCAATAAAAGCCATAAGTATTAGAGGTAAATATTATGTATTTTTTTAGTTGATTATTACACTAGATTTATGTGGGTCTATTTTTTAGAAAAGAAATATTATGATTTTTCTTATTTCAAAACTTTTAGAGCCCAAGTTAAAAATGAGAAAAACCTTTTTTTAATAACTATTCATAGTGATCTTAGAGGAGAATTTCAAAATTAATATTTTAAAACTTTTTATAGTAAGAGATGTATCAATAATTACTTCTCATCACTAAGAACTCCTCAATAGAATGGTGTCGTTGACAGAAGAAATCGAATTCTTCAAGAGATAACTAGAACCATGTTGAGTGAATATTCTATTACTAATAAATTTTGGTATGAAGCTATTAGTAGTGTTTTTTATACTATAAATCGGTCTTTAATCAGACATTTTCTAAATAAAACACCTTCTGAATTGTGGAATGGTAGAAAACCTAAACATTCTTAATTCAATGTATTTGGTTTCAAAGTATCCATCATGAGTACTCAAGATAACTTACATAAGTATGTACCCAAATCTGATGAAGGAATTTTACTAGGCTACTCCGCAACTTCTAAGTCTTATATAGTTTTTAATAAAAACACTTGTATTATTGAAGAAACAATGCGTGTTAAATTTGATGAAATTGATCCTTTTTTTAAACAACCCCAACCTAATTATTTAGATGTGTTCTCAAAAAATGATTTTTGACCCATGATAGAAGATACTTATGATAAGGAAATTTTTCAAATAAATATTTCTGAATAATTTACCTTAGAATATTTTCTGCCATATGTTGATGAAAAAGTTTTACAAAACCCAAATTAGTTGTTTCTTAAGAATCAACCCAGTGATAGTATCATTGGTGTTATAAATCAACTTGTAAGAACTAGAGGTTCCTTAAGAAATGAAGTAGAACATCTATCATTCCTTTCTTATTTAGAACCAAAAAGCACAGATGAAGCTTTAGGTGATGATTGTTGGATTAATCCATGCAAGATGAGTTAAGTGAATTCAAAAGGAATAAAGTCTAGACCTTCGTTGAAAGACCTAAGGAACCCTTTGTAATTGGAGTAAAAGGGATCTTCAGAACTAAATATGATGAAACTGGAATCATAGTAAGAAATAAATCTAGATTAGTTGTTAAATGTTATAATTAAAAAGAAGGAATAGACTGTGAAGAAACCTATACTCTAGTAGCTAGACTGAAATCTATTCGTATTCTACTTTCCATTACAGCATTCTTTAATTTTATACTTTTTCAAATGGATGTAAAATGTTCTTTCCTCAACGAATATCTTCACGATGAATTTTTTGTTGAAAAACCTCCTTCTTTTGAAGAAAAAAAAATCTTAAACATGTTTTAAAACTTACCAGATATTTATATGGACTTAAGAAATCCCCTAGATCCTATTATGATATAATTACATGTTTTTTGTTACAAAATAATTATGTTAATGGAACAACTGATCCAACCCTTTTTATAAATAATGAGGAGAAAAATGTTTTTATTGTTCAAATTTATGTCGATGACTTTATATTTTGTTCCACTCAGCAATATTTAACTAATTTGTTTGTTAACTTAAAGAAATTTGATATTAAAATGATTATGACGGGTGATTTAACATTTTTCCTATATCTTTGGAAGCATCTCCTCATAATAAAATGTCTTAAATAAAGGAGAATTCATAATGGAAGATTTATAGAGATAGTTTAGTAGATCTGAAGTTCTTTTCCAAGTATGATTCTATCATTATGAAAAATATCAAATTTAATGGATGGGAAAGCTTGTGTTTAGCCAAAACCAAAAGGATAGGATCCAGTTTATCTAGATTTTCCTATAGAATTTTGTGAGTTAGTAAGTTTTTTTAATGAAGGTGGTAAAGATAAATTTTCGTTCAAAAATTATAGGAAAACTTATTCTCTTTCTTTATATAATGCTCATAGTATCCTTAGAATACCATATGAATGTGAATCTATTTTCTTCACCCACAAACTACCAGATCAATCAGGTAGTTTTGAGAAGAATAAAGAATTAGAATGTCTCAGACTCAAAGGATTCAAAACACTAAATATATATCATCTCTCTGCAAAATTATGGTTTCTAGAATTATGGGTTTAGGTTTTCGTAATTCTAAGAAAAGGGGATAAGGAAAACTTGAAGAAGAGTGATATCTTCGCTCTGCATTTCATGATGAACTTGAAGAAGATAAATTTAGTATAGTATATCTTCCTGATGATCACAAATATAAAAAATGGCACCCTCAAATTTCAAATAATTATGTATCTGGAAATCCAACCCAATATCATTTTCTTATACCTAGAATCATTTAAAATCCCTTGTAGTTCAAATCCCAGATCTTTCAAAGTCATGTTTCTTAGTGATGATACCCTTAAGAGGATAAATGTTGGATTTAATAGTAAATCCAATGAATTTTATGACTTATCAGAAACTGAAATAGAATCCTTATCTAAGAAATTGGAAGTAGCTAAGAATTCAATAAAGGGTCAGAAGAAGATAAAGTAGAAGGAACCATAAGACAAGGGAAAAGTCTTATAGATCTTGAAACTCAATCAGCACCCCCAAAGTCTAAGAAGAAAAAATCATATATTAATGAAGTTTTTGAAAAGTGGAGGGAAGAAAAGGATAATAGGAAGGAAGGAGATCCTAGCTTTGGCCTAGATCCTAATGAGGAAAAATCATTGAAGATTAAGGCTGCTGACAAGTATGAAAAACAAGAAAAAGAGAAGAAGAAAAATAAGAAAATGTTTGAAGTTGAGATTGTTCAATATCTTCTCAAGGAAACTAAGAAATCTTCTGATCAGATTCAGGTACCAGAATCAATTCTCAAAGAACCAGTACTAGTAGAGACTCTGGGAAAGAATGTTGTAATTTTAGAATCTCAAGAAGAATAAATTGTTTAGGAAGAGGCAGTGGAAGAAGAATAAGTGGAAGTTAGTGATGACATTGATGATATGATAAGGAAAGTTGAAGAATATCATGAGAAGGAAAGTCCTTACAAAAAAATTGTCGATCTGTACTTCTCAGGCTGAATCAACCAAAATTCCTTCACAAGGAAAAGAGGATAAAAATCAAGAAGAGGTTAATAAACCTTTTGATAATGAGGGAATAATTCATGAATTCATTCAATCAGATGATCTTAAGGCAGATACTGAGAAGGAAAATTTTTTATGAAGACAAAATTGTTCAAGTATCAGATAGTGAACATGAATCCCCATAAGTAGAGGAGACCATTTCTAAAGATGATAAAGAAAGCAAGTGGAAGTTGATACACCTAAAAAATTTTGTTAGATAAGAAATTTATTGGTAGTTCTTCAAAAATAAAATTTGTTGAGATAGAGAAAGAATACTCACTAATAAGAGAATATGATTCAGAATCATCCTCCTTGGGTCAGGACTTTGTGGTTCAATCGTTGAAGAAATTAGTTGACACTATTCCTTTGATTCTGAGTATTGAATCAAGGTGTCAAATGCTTCATCATTCATTCTATCAGAAATCAGATTCTGTTATCATGCTTACAGAAAAATTCTTTAAGATTGAGGATGATTTCAATACATTCTATATCGAGTATGATGCTCATTGAAGGTCTTGTAAGGAAATAACTAAGTGGTCCAAGAAGAAGATTTAAGAGATGAGAATTCTTGATGGCTTTAAAGACACTGTGAAATAAGCCTTTGATAGAGCAGATGTGAAGATGAAGGAGCATATGAAAAGTTTTTCTAAGAAGTTGAATTTAGAACAAATAACTCAAAAGCAGGAGAACAATGATTTTAATGGGAATTTGAACTCAGTTTCTAGGAATTTAAAGAGGGAATGAGATCTGAGAATTGATTTCAATGAAAATTTTAGTAAACAATAAGATATCTTGAAGTCTCATATAGATATCTTAAAGAATCAGTATGAAAAGATCAAATCACTAGAGAAGAAAAATAAGGATCAAGAATAGCTTCTCAGGAACATTGAAGAAGATCATAAGGAGCTTAAGAAGATGAAGACCATCAGGAATAATTTTATGTCAAAAGATAATGAATGATGAATTTTTTTCAAATCTGATCTTTTGTTATACTTTACTAGTATTGATGTTTTCAACCATAATGAAAAAATATTGTTGTCCTAATTTTTTTCATTGTATTTAGTTCTAATCTTTCAGGTAACATATCTGTTTCATTCTCTCTATTCCTTTTTTAATATTATAAAGGGGGAGAAAGGAATGATAAAAAAGAATACTATGTAAATAAGAGAATTCCCTAAGTAAGGGAAAGTCTCTCTAAGGGGGAGTTTACTCAAAGAAGATTTCTTTATAAAAGAAAAGGTAAAATATATTTAAGGAATTCAAGAATATGATCCTTAGAAATTTCAAAATCTAAGGGGGAGTTATTCATATTCACCATAATTCATAAGTAAAGGGAGATAAGTTTTTCTTATAAGTTCATAAAGAAAAATTCCTAGACCTTATATTCTTTTTCATAAGAATGTTTGTGCTTTCCAAAAAGGGGGAGATTTTTGAGTCAATAAGATTTTCATATGGATTTTTCATTCCCTGTTGTTTTGAAAATCACAAACACTTTATATTAAGGTAAACGGGTTTTCCATGAGGATAATTTTCATAAGGAAAATTTCCCTTCTCTAAAGAAAAATTTATCCTTTCCTATGTTTTAATTATTTCATTTTATAATCTATATAAATCAAACTAATTTTCTTGCAAATTCTAAAATTTAGATTCTTATGTAAAACCTCAGAATCTTATAATTCATTATATATAGAGTGTTCTATTTTTAGACTCTAAATTCTCTGAAATTCAATCTCTGAATTCTCTAAAATTTAGAGTATGAATTCTCTAAAATCCAAACTCTGAATTCTTTGAAATTCAGACCCCGAATTATTTAAAATTAAGATTCTAAATTTTATGAAATTTAGAATACAAATTATCTATAACTCAAACTTAAAATTTGTTGAAATTATAATTCTAAATTCTCTAACCTTTAGAATCTAAACTATATGCAAATCAGACTCCCAGTTCCTTAGAATTTAGACTCTAAATTCCTTAGAATTCGAACTCTGAATTCCTTATAATTCTGACTCAGAATTCCTCAGAATTAATACTCTCAATTCCTCATAATTCTGACTCTAAATTTCTCATAATTATGACTCATAATTCCTCAGAATTCATACTTATAATTATTCATAATTCTGAATTTTAATTCCTCAGAATTCAGACTCAAAATTCCTCAAAATTCAGACTCTGAATTCCTCATAATTCATATTCTAAATTCATTTGAATTCAAACTTTGGAATCTATAAAATTCATATACCGAAAACTTTGAAAAACATACTCTGAATGTCTTTGTCTTACAAACACTAAATGTTTATTTTGTAAGACTCTAAATTCTATTTTTTCCTAAGACTCCAAAAAATAGATTTGATTAATCAAATTCATTTTCCTAAAACATGTTATTATTATGAAATGATGTCATTAAATCTATTTCTAACTAACCCTTGGTAGAGTGAAATGTGTACAGGTCCCTATGAAATTCAAGGAAAAATAGGACCATTGGAGGATAGAGTTGACCTTTGGAGTTGTACCTAAAAATATATCTCATTTAAATGAACTCACATGTTCTATCAATCTAGATATTACATATTGTTAAAGTTATTTCTAGATAGAGAGACTCTAATTCATTGTATATACTGAACATATTATTCACCTTGCTTCATACAACTCTGATTGTGACTGAGTACAATCTAGGGCTTACATAGATAGAAAGATAGAGGTGTCGACTACCCTAAAGTTCAAGGATTTTCGGAGATTGGAAGACATAGTTAATATCTATCTTAAAGTTCGAGGGCTTTTAAGGATAGAAAGAAAAATCTGATATTTATATCATGGACTTACCCTGGTGTGGGTAAGAAAGACTTTCTTGACAGTATAAATCATGGGAACTTTATCCAAGGTAATTGGAAACCCTACTCTTTGTGCTAAAATATTTCATACTTGTTACTTGTTTTGTTTCAAGTTTATTTACACTGTATTTTGATAAAAAAAGAAAGTATAACATTCTTATACTTTTCTATTCTTTTATGTAATCTGATAAATAATATTTTATATGCTTTAAGGTAGAATATTTACCTAAGTAAAATGTTCTTAAGTTTCATTTCTGGAACCTTATTTTTGGAACCTAGAAGTTTGTTATATATAACTATTTTAGTGTTTGTGAATTTACCTTGTTTAACTTTGTTAAACATAGTTTTCCTTATGGTTAAAAATGAAATATTTTAAACTTCAAATTCTCTCCCCTCTTGTAATTGAGCATCTACATTGGTATTTTCATCCTACATTATCATGAAGATGTGGAACCACATTATTTTATAATAATTTAATTATTCCTATATTATTATGGATATTTAAATTATCATATTTAAATTCTTTATGCATCCCTATGTTCTTTATAGGGAAAAAACTAGTATGCTCTAAGATAATTTTACCCATTAGGGTATTCTTTTTTGTTAATTTGCAGATATCAATAAATTATTTTATAATTATCATTGAATATTTTATAATATTTTTAATATAATAATCATCAAAAATATTAATACATGATATCATATATTTTTATTAGATATAAATTTTAATTGGACATGTAATATGGTGATCAAAATGAGACAAATCATCCATGGAGGCGGTAGTCCACATATATATGCATGTGACATTGTCATTTTTTAATAGAATAAAATAATGGAAGATAGGTAATTATTTATTTTTTGAGAATAATAATTTATCAATATATATATATTCTTTTAGTTTAATACATTATTAGGACTATAAATGAAGTTTGTTTATTTAAAATGAAACATGTAGTCTATGGAGGGGGTATTCCACATGTAAACACATTCAATGCTTTATTTTTTTGAATAGATGAGAGTGAAATTTATATTTTTTGAAACATGGATATAATAACAAAAAATAATACAATAGATTAAAAAGTCATTATATTAATATGGTTAAAATATTTTTTAGGAGGATAAATGATAATGATAAAAAAGTAATAACTTATAGGATAATACTCACATTGGGTATTTGAGTCTTCTTTTGATAGAATTCTTGGAATTAAGGTAAATGGTGATATTTGATGTAAAACTAAAATAAAATTGTATAATAGAATTATAGGAGAGGTAAAATAGTTATGGAATCAAGAGTAATTATATGGTTAATTATTAATTGATGTGAGTAGAAGATAGTTCCTTATAATAGTGAAAATGAGAGACTTTTACTTGGAATTGAATGGTAGGTGAAGAGTATATGTGGAATAAAATGGGAGTTTTGTGAGAAAATAAGGATAAAACATATATATATATATATATGTAATTTAAAAATAAATAGCTCTTATATAAGGTTTTTTTTATGTTATTTTAGTACAATTTGAGCCACTTTATGTTACTCATTTGTATCCTTATTAACCTTGATTAAAATTAAACCATGGTATTTATTTTTTCAACTAAAAATATATGTGTACCCATCTTAACTAATATTGATTTGATGATTCCAATTTTAAAATGAATTTTATATAATTAAATTTCAAAATTTTATAATTTAAGTTTTTATGTTAAAAAATATTTTAAATAAATAATATTCTGTATAAGATTGATATATTGTACTCTAAGTTTTTTATTCTTATTTCATATCAATTAAAAATTAAATGAGTGTAAATATTTATATTTATTTATTATAATATCATATTATAGTCATAATTAAAAATAGTTCAATTTAAATTATTTATATTAAATGTACACAACATTTATAAAAAATCCATAAAAAATTATAATATTATGATTATGACTAATATTTTCATTGTAAACTTTTTTATGTTATAAATGAAACTGATATTAATAAATATTTGGATATAATGATTAAAATTGTAAAAATAATTTTTAGACTTAGTTTCTATTGTTTTAGAAAATAATTTTCATGTAAGTGTTCATAACCCATATAATAATATTTTAAGAAAATTATTTTTTAAGAAGAAAAATATTTTATATATTTTAATTATTAAGTTAAAATGATTAGATAACCATAAATAATATTTTTATACATGTTATTAAAATATTCTACAATTTTCAATATTTATCAATTCATTTAAAAATATACAATATATTGAAAAGGTATAATTCTTTAAAAAAAATTCAAAAGAATATTTTTTTCCTAATTCATTAAAATTGGTTATTAGTTTAATAATAATTAGAATATAAAATTATATACTTTTTCATTAAAATAATTAATTTAATTTTATAAGTACATCAAATAATTCTTTTAAAAAAAATTTAATATTAATAATTTGTAACTTATAAATATATATATATTAAAAAAATAATTAAATACTATTCTTTTTGTTTCATATTTCATTAGCATAATGTATCAAATTTTATCTTGTATAGTAAAATTTTAACTTGATAAAATGTAACATGGTATGTTTTAGTTTCATGTGGAATGTGAATCAATCAATTAAAAATATTATTAAAATATTTTGAAATTATTTAAAAAAATATCAAGTTTTCAGAGGATATATTTGCAATATAGTTGTATTTTAAGTAGTAGAAAGTGGTTCTAACTTATCACATTCTTCTAATTTTCAGAACATCATAATTCATATTGGCCTATATTTATTTCATCATCGATGCATAGGGAAATCCCAAATTCTATCAGTTTCTTCTTCTTTAATACACATCAAATGATATATAGGGTTTCAATAGTATATATTTATCTCCCCTATATTATCTTATCGGTACCTTGTTATTTATTCACAAAATAGTTTCCCACATTTTGATTCCATTCATATTTATAAACTCCATGATATTTATTTAAAGGTGATATCCACATTTAAACAAATGAATGATATTCTAAATTTATTTCATCATTCAAACTCTTTTTATTTCTCATTAAAACCTTTAATTTAAATATCATAGAGACTCAAAATTTTACTCTATGTGATATTTAAATAATTGTTGACACATATTCTCTAAAAAACATGTGGATTGCATGTATGAATTAATGCATGAACTCCATGGTATAGTCAATTTCATATAAATCCGTATGTCAGTATTTCAGCATCAAGGGTATATCAAAATAGCCACAGTTAATTACATAGGGTGAGGTCTGTATTCTATCAGTTTGGAGCATCTCAAACATACCATCTTCATTTTTTATTAGAACTTATTCAATATTAAATAATCATCTATGGTTTGTTACTTTATTCTCTATAGGTGGTATCAAAATCTATTTATTTAATCAGGATACATGAACCCATTATCAACATCAAAATCATTGTATAATTTTCTCCAAATATTCTCTATTTATTAAAAATTATTTTCTAGATATTTAGATAATATTAAATATAAAAAATAAAACCATTTCATAACCCTTATTTAGGTATCAATATTCATATATAACTTTAAATGAATGTAATGGTACCTATATGAAAGTTATTATGACAATTATGTAGACAATAAAAATCCAAGGATAATTTTAAAAAGGTTATGCAATTCAATATTTAACCTTAGATACCTCTTGGAGATCAGAGTCACTATTACCAAGTGTACCTTTAAAGATTGTGTGACCAGTAAAAATATCACTTTACCATTGACACAACACCTATACTCAATGTTAACATTATGTAATTATACAAATATTTTAATAAATTTACATAAATTTCTTAATGTATTGGATCAAGCATATGAAAAAACTAATAATATGATCAATACTGAGGATTAATATTGAGGTATATAGGAGACCACATGTAAAAAATGAGTATGAAAATTGATTATTGAGTTGGAAACCAACCATGAATATTTCCCATGAATTTGAAAAGTTACTGTATGAAGTGATTGTTAGGAGATTTATTGTAATACATATAATCAATCATTAAGGTATTGACAACATGTCTCATTCATAAACTTGTAGACTTCCTTCAACTCAAAAAACCCCCCTCAATCCATCCTCATCCTTCCTTAATCCAATTAAAGAATCTTCCAAGATATTTTAGATACTTTTTATACCTCCAAAAAAACATTACATTACTTCCCATTATGATCAACACATCATTCATTAGATTAAGTCGATGATCCTTGAAATTATCTAGCTAGTTATTATATGTAGAAACATGCACTTATTTCCTTACAATATTTTATAGAATTACTTGGGTATCTCTTGTATATATATATACACATATATTTATAGATTATTATATCTTTATTATTGAAAAAAAAATATTATAATCGAACATGGGCATGTAATATCCACCATTTTAATTGTAGTTCATACCACCAAACTTCTCAAATGCCAATATATATATGTAGTCAAATATTACATACACCCTTATTGACAAAAAATTATAATGTGTATATATGTTTTATTTACACATAACTATTATACTATTTATTCTTCTATAGAAATTTTTTTCACAACTAGTTCATCTCCCTCTTAGATCTAAATTAAAAACTAATTCATTTAAGAGTGAGGGATGGAACCTCACACAAGATAACCAAGATCATTAAGACAACATAATCTATATCTATACTGGCTAAACTAGTGTAGAATAAAATATATACTTCACTAATACATGAATAATATAAATAAATTCTCTTCTATGTGATACTATACTTAATACCATTCATTTTGGGGTTCCATAAATAGATTTATCTTGAAATGAATACATTTCACACACCTCATCAATGACATCAAAAATTTCAATTGAAAGGAATCAATACCCATTTTTTATCTATCCAAAACAAATTAACCAACACTCTCCTATATATATACACTACTAATAGAATAAGAGTGAAAAGTACCTCAACTTTTAATTAGTTCTGGGTCTGTATAGAAATAAACTATTTACTAAAATTATGATTTTCATGAAATATAATACATATAAAGACTCTTCATTTTTTCTCCACATTAAGGGATACAGTCCATATACCTAGATTAGGGTATTGAAAATTTTAAATGATGACAAATCATTTAACTTTTTCACATTTTGACAAAATTATAAAATTACAAATGTATGGTTCCATCAATTAACTACATGGTAGTATAGATAAAATGAGATTAAATAAGGATTGGATACCATTCTCTTTACAAATAGTGATAATAGTGAGAAATGTATCTCAACCAGAATATTTCATTCATTCCAACATAATTGTTTCAAATACTTTTCATATTTATTTTCTAAATTTTCTTATCATTTAAATTTATAGACATTATAGAATTTTTCATCAACCTAATAGGTATATTATTTCGAAATTTTTTATCTTAAGAGTAAAAAAAGAAACATTCATCCTCATATTCATTCATATTTTTCTTCATATTTTATATTTTTTTTTTCTTTATAACATGATCAATAACCCAGAATATCATGTACATATTCTATATAACATTAGGCTTTCCTTTCCCTTAAGAATCATTTTGTTTATCTATCATCTCTCCACTCTATGCTACCATTGTGACCAAATTTCTTAAATTTTATTTTCATCTTCTAAAATTTAACAATTTATGATATTTTTTAGTATTATTTAATCCTCAAACATTTTCCTTCATAGACTATTTAGTTTTAGAGTGGAACTTCTTATTTTCTTCTCAACTATCCACCTAATTTATTCGTGATAGTTTCTTATTAATGAAATTTTATACCATTATTTAAATGTTTTGTTCCTAAAAATTACACCACCAATAGTGTCCCATGATGTTTTTTCTTTCAATTTATTATTTTGGATATTGTGATTTTTGTCTAAGAATATACTAGAATTTATGAAGATTATTTTTTATAGGTTTATACCTTCTCATTTAATATTCACTTATCCTTACTGTAAGAGGAAATTTTTTATAGATTTATTCTACCTAAACTTATTCATATTGAGTTTCAAAATTTGTACAACAAAAATAAATAGATTCATTATCACTTGAGAATTTTAGAAAATCTATAACTTTTTCTTTTGGATATATTTCTCAGTATCCTTTGATGATTCTACCAAAATATACACCTATATATTATATTATTCTATCCTGTTGATAAATTAGTTTTCATCTTTAAGTAATTAGTAATAATACTAATTTAGTTCATCATTATTTATAGCTAGATTTACATTAATATATTCTAGAATCTTCTGTTATTTTATAATCTTTACTATAGAAGATTTATTATATTTTATTAGATCACTTATATTTACTTATTTACTTATTTTATCCTTTTCAAGAAGCATTATATTCTTCTAGAAAATTGTATTTTTTTCAGGAAGGCCTCCAGTCCTGACCTTAGCATATACTTAGTATATCCTTCTTCTTCATCTTTTTTATGCTTGATTTGACATTATACTTTTTTACATATCAGTTTAGGCCATGTGATGTTGAGTGAGAATAGTATATGACCCACATGAGGATGATTAATATTCACTATATTCTTTATTCATAAAATTCATATTTAATTTTCTATAAGGAATTTTCTTCATATGGTCAAATTTTATGAATTTTATGATATTCCTTATAGAATGTTCTTCATTTTCCATCTCACTCTCGAATTATTTATATTCTTTATTTGGGAAATTATTTTTAAACCACTAAAAATACATTATTAAAACACATTAGAGGGAGATTACATTTATACTTTCCTATTCCCATTCTTATGTTTTAAATATATTTGAATGGATCTTCTTGTACTCTCCATCATAGTCATCTTTAGATTCTGATAATTTTTCATCTTTTATCTCATTTATATTAATACTCACTAAATTATTTTATAGATACATAAAATTTCTTAAGTTAGAAATGTGAATTTTTCATGATGTTATCATCACACATCAAATATTTGGGTCACCACCTCTTTATAGTGGTATTTTCCCAGTTAATAAGTTTTCACCAAACTTTTATCTTTATGATCAACGTTTAATTGACTTAAGAAAATGGAAACAACTAGTTTCATATTCCATTGAAACTATCAATTACCATTCCTCATGTAATGGAGAATACCTATGTGTGGGTAGAAATAAGTATCTTCAAACTACATAAGGGTAACCTTGATCCATACTATGATCTCCATCTAATCATTACTTGGTCCAATGACATTTCATCTATTTAACTCTATCTAATGGAATTTCTATCTATTAAAAAAATTTCTTACCAAATTCTCTAAAATCACATTAGGAAGCATCCAACAAATCTATCCAATAATATCGATATGATTATCTCTATCCAAATATCTTACTTGAACAGCTTAATCTAAAAAACATTCTCTGATGAATCCTGATGAAAGTTTCACAAACCCAATAGTATCCCACTTGGAAATTACTTTAGTATTTCTATTAAACATATTATTTAATTCACCTAAACCCTTCCTCTATATGTTTCATGTAGTTTCTTCCATTCTATCTGATCATCTATGTCACACTATGACATAATATTTCCTAAGGTATTCTTGAACTGTCACCATTATAAACATATCTACAGGATTTTACTTCTAAATGATCCTATAAAGTAAAAAATATTTATCCTCTAGTAGACTTCATATATAATGGTATTTAACATCAATGTTTTTCATTATCAAATAAAACATTAGTTTTTAAGGAATATATTTGGAACTCTGAATCTCATAGAATAGCATTCCTTTATCTGATACCTTTCTAAGTTCATTTAGCATGTGCATGAAACAAATCATCTCTTTACCTACCTTAGTAGTAGTAACATAATTTTTTTATATCATATATAAAGTGATCACTAGTTTTAAATGAGAAATCTAATATGTTTTTCTTCCACTAAAATTAAATACCAACATTGTAGTAATTGTTTGTGAATCCATGTCTCCAGCTGAATCTACATCTAAAAAACATTTTAACTAATTGTCATCATCGAAGAATAAAGTTGAATCCTATAACCCTCTAAAGTATCTTAAGATCCATTTCACATATTATGAGTGATTTTTTACATAATTTAAAATGAAATATCTAACACATCCCACTGAAAAAGTAATATCTGGTCATGTGCATTCCATTTCATACATCAAACTTCCTATAGCTGAATCAAAAGTAAAATTATCCTTGTCATGAAATTCATAATCTATTGGTGATTCCTTAGTTTTGGTTGGTTTGAAGTGTCTAGTGAAGAGGGTTTTAAACAAGTTTACACAAATTCATTCAAAATATTTTGATGAATTTCATGATGTATTTATTCTTGGATAAAACCAGTGATCTATTTTCCTAGTCATCTCAATTCCCATCCCCAATATTTTATTAATTTGGCCAATATCCTTTATATTTAAATTTTAAGATATCTTACTCCTATGTTCCTCAATCCATTGAAACTTTGGAGTATAAATCAATATATCATCCACACATAATAGAAGTATGATATATGTTTTATTTTACCATTTCCATTTATAACAATAGTGATCAAACTCATATAGACTAGAACTTTTTCAAAAAATGAAAGTTTAAAACTTCTTATTCCACTATCTTGGAGCTTGATTAAATCCATATAGACTTTTTTTCAACATACAAACCAAATCCATCATTTGATGAACCTCCAAACCCTTGGGTTAAAACATGTAAATTTCTTCCTTTAAATATCTATAAAGAATAACTACTTTGTGTATATCTTATCCACATGTAGATCATCAAATTAAACAATGCTGAGATTTTTATAAATAGTTGTGTGTTTTACCCCTTGTGAGAAATTTTCAAAAAAATCAATTCTTTCCTTCTGTTGAAATCCTTTCACTACCAAACTTGATTTATATCTCTTACTTCCATTAACATTCTCTATCAAATTAGATCACCATTTTTTTCAAATCCATGTTTTTGTATGTTAGTTAAGTCTAAACCTAATTTTTTTGATATTTAAGGAATTAATTACATCTTTTATGGTTAACTCCCATTATTTAGAGTCTCTAAGATTAATTGCATCTTCTAAACTATATAGTTCCCATGAATACATTAGAATTAATAATTTCATGTTATCCCCAAACATCTAAATAGGTATTCTAAAATTATTATATCTTCTAAAAAACCCCATTTTTTGTCTATTTAAACATCAATGTTATGTAAAGGTATGTCTACTCATTTTTCTATTTGGTATGTTTCTATATGAACTTTTACCATATATCAATAGTATATCTTATCTTCCTCTTCCTGGTACCCTAAATAATAGAGTTCCAACATCTAATGTTTCTTCTGAACTCTCTGGACTAAAGGTTCTTCAAGTAAATTTAATCTGATCACTCTGAAATTTGGTAGTTAAAATTTCCTCAAATTCCTTTTGATAAAGGTTCTAATATTTCCACAAAATTTATTCATTGAAAATAACATCTAACTCTATATATACCTTATTTCTTTTCATTATTCTATATGTGATAACCACATTTATCATCTCTATATCCGATAAAAAAACCCACATTGTATTTTTCCTCTAACATATCTCTATATTTAGAATCAATATGAACATATTTGATGTTTCCAAATATCTTGAGATGGTTGAAATCTGGTATATTACTTGAAAACATTTTCTCAAAAAAATTATATCCCATAGTTGAATCCATACATATTTTCACTAGTAAGTTGTTGTATTCAAGGCCACTACCCAAATTCCCTTAGGCATTCCTGAGTGTAGCCACATATGTCAAAATTTATCTTCGTTGTCTAATTCATTCTCTCAACTATAATATTTTTTGTGGATTATGGGGAATTTTATTACAATATTTGATTCCCATATTCTTATAGAAGTTATGAAATTTGTGTCTGGTGTACTCTCCACTAATATATTCTTGGAGAAATTTCAATTTTCTTTCACACTCTTTCTTGACCATAAGTTTGCACTTAACAAAATCATAAAATGTATCAGATTTACTATTTATAAATTAAATACAAACCTTGAAATTGGAATCATCTATAAAAGTGGGAAAATTCACTGAACCTCTGTATGATTGACTAGGGTTAGTGTTGAAAACATCATAATTAACAAGCTCTAACTTCCAATTCCTCAACTTTTATCCATATAAGTTGAAGGAAACTATCTTTTTTTCTTAACATACAAATTTCACATCTTCTAACGATTATTTTATTGTGTTTAATTATTCCCTTAACCATTATAAACTTGGTATTTTTTAACTTAGGTGATCAAAATTACACTTCCACATTTATGGACTATCAGATGGAGTTTTTTTATATATGTTGTCATGAACCAGCCTAGGTTGACCTTGAGTCGGTCACCCAGGACACTCCATGACAAGTCCTGAGGGGTGTTACCAATCCCCCTGAGATGGTGACAATCACTGAGGGAATTAGTATTGTGATAAAGTAATGGTTTTTCCCACATATAAACAATTAAACAAATGATAGAAAGAAACAGACATCCCAATTCAAATCTAAATGAAAATGGAACTAAACATTAATTGTACATGAAACTGAAAGTACAAATGAACTAGAATAATCAACCAACAAAACCTTAAAACCAACTGACACCATGGGATCCCTCTGGTCACTCTCCAACAAATCGATCACACATCTCCCATGGCAATCGAACTCAAGATGAAACATGCACAAGGGATAAAAATAAAAGAAGACTATACAAGTGAGTATTAAAACTCAGTAGGTTACCCAAATATTCTATTCCTAATGTACTTTGTTTAACATAAAAGACACATCAATTTCATTTTTTAAATACAATATAGAAAATTATTTCTTTCCAAATAAGATAAACTCATTATAAAATAAAAATTCTTGTAATTTTTCACAAACAAGAAATGCTAGTAACCAATTTCAAAGATATGCATATTCGAAATGAAAGTAATTCTCAAGAGGGATGATTTAATGAATGTAATATTTTATAAAAACACACATTCTTCTGATTTTACCAGACAAACACACTGTATACTTATGGTGAGAACAAAATATCCAATGATCACAAGTCATGGGAACACCCTTAGGTACTAGCTAACTATAGGCCCTAGATACCCCATATCTCAGTGAAAATTAACCATAAAAAATATTTGTTCTCATGCATGAGTCACTAGTAGGTAAAAATACCCATAACCTATTAGTCCCCAACATTATCATAACAGTTTAGTTAGTGTTTTCATCCTCAAACATTCTACATGAAATAGGGATGAAACCACTCTGAATCACTAACATACTAGTACACGTCTGCCAACCCAAATACCTGGGTTTCCCTCTATGCTCAATAAATTTACATGTGTTATTAAATACACTTTTCACATAAAAATTCAATTTATAAATCATACAAACACAAAAAATCCCGCAAACATGTTTCATATCTCCTTCATAGATCAATAAACCACTAAAAACTTTCATAAACAATTTCATGAAGTATAACGAGGATTTTCACATAAAATCCATTAAATTATGATATTTTAAGGAAAAACACCCATAAATTCCATATCAAACCAGATTTTTCATCCCCAACACCATTTAAAAAAAATTATTTCATGAGTCATAAGATGACCCCACTTGGAACAAACATGAAAACCCCTTTTCTTAAGAAAAATGTCGAATGGGACTTTAAGCATTTTACCCAACCAACGTATAACTAAGATAAAACTTTCACCTTTAATAAAGAGTTGTACACACACCATTATAAGAAACAAAACATTCACAGAGACCCTTTAAAACATCTAGGTTACACTTTCAAAGTTCAACCATTTTCATAAAAATGACAAATGTGCCACTTACCAGCAACTCATGCCAAAACATGTCAAAACACCAATACCCTTCTATTTATAATACCAAAACCACTTATGAAATCTATAAAAGGATCCAATAATATCACTTTTCATGATTCCCATAATTTATAAAATTCAAAAAAAATCATTTTATATCACATTTAGCACACAAAATCCAACTAGGCACTTTTTCAAAAACTAGGCATGCAACATTTAGCAAAAAAATCTACTTAACACCCAAAGGGGAACAAAACCAAATTTTCATGCCAGAAATTTATTAAAATAGTGAAAAAAATTTATAAAAATAATAACACATATGAAAAAATTGTAAGAACATTTATTTGAATAAGTGATGTGAACTTTTATAATGAAACAACTCCATTTTAAACAAAGCAAGGCCTAAATAACCATTTGGCACACCAAATAGATCATCCAAAGGATGAAAAACAATAATAAACTTTTATATAAGGTGATAAAATAAAGAAAAGATTAAACTCAAATAATAAATGAATTTTATCGGGAGAATCTACCTCAAAACCACGGTGGAATTGAAACGCACAACCGATATCCCATTCTGAGGGTTCACAAACCCTAAACCTATGAATACTAGACCAAAATGAACAAAACCCCCCATCAAAAGACATGTGTTAACATAACCCTAAGTAGAACATGACCATGGGAGAATATAAACCCAAGAAAATTAGAAGTAGAAGGATGAGGGAGAAGATAGTAGAAGGAAACTCACCTTGGAAAGTAGTCAACCATTCATCTTCTTTTGGATCTACGCCAAATGAAGACGGGGAATGTCTTGGGAAGACATGGGAGAGCTATTTAGGTTTGGATTCACTAGGGGGAGGAGTGTTTGGTCAGATTAGGTCTAAAACCCCAAGGGGGAAAGTTTTAAAATTAAAATTTTTAATTCTGGGTAGGGTCGCACGATTAGGCCGCACTATTTGTTAAACTGTGCACCAAACCATGTGGAAGCCATGGGGTTGACCACACGGTCACCCCTAAATGGAAATACACTCGTTCTAAAAGAATTCAGTAGGTTTTATTCCTACCATATGTTTACCCCTAATCCACTGCACGGTCATGTGCCAACCGTGCACAGGGCCTTCTTATGCCAAAATTTTTATCTTTTCTCCATAACTCCAAAACAAAACAAGGGGAAACTCGAAGGTAAGGACTGAGAAAATAATACACTCCCAAACCCAACACTCATAACACCTGGAACCTAAGAAACAAAATTTGGATTCCCAAATGAATCAGATCAAAACCCAAACACAGAAACCCAAGTGTGACAATTATCCCTACCATTAAGGCTTTCCGCCTTAGAAAGCCATAACACATTCTAGATGATTGATCAACACCTAAGGGTTCCTTCTTAACATGATCCAACATCTTAACCATGAAAATTTACTCACCAATGATAGAACCTAAGCCTTTTTTCCAAATAAACACCAAATCACAACCACTTCCTGAGAGAAAATAGAAGATCAAGCCACCACCCCCACAACCATGCCAAGAATCATATTGTTAGGTATTCTCCCAATGTTCCCAATGATCACATAGACCAAAGAGCACTCATTAAATCCATCGAATTAGGGGGATCCATAATGGACTATCCACCATTAAATCATAACTATCATCCCATAAATCCTTAAATGAAATATCATCAGTGCCCACGGTGTGTGTCCCCACCATTAGAAACCAACTAGCAATGAACAAACAAGAATTCAACATGAACTAAAATCGGGCCTCACCCGTATAGGCCTTCCAAAAATCTCCCTCAACAAACTACAACCCAAGTTAAGAGGATTACAAAAAGAACATTTAAACTAATCACTCATGAACAGAGGGGAAAATAACTGTGTCAATTGTTTCTTCACTAATCAAAACCCCCACCACTCGGGGAGGGGAGGGAAGGGGACCCAATTATTAGGCCATTAAAACCAAAAAATAAATACAGGAACTATGAAACACTCTCCACCTATGGATAGGTAAAACCAAGACTGCACCCAATTCACATAGGCGGTCTACATAGAAACATTGATCAGAAACCCACATCTGAGAAAGCATAACCATAGATACTGTGTGAGGGGTAAGTCCAACACACTATTTACAACAACAGGAAATTCACAGTGATGAGAAACCATTATAGAAACATAGAAACTTACCCACCCCAACGATTGAGGTATGAACTTTTTCCATCTCCCCACACCACTATAAATTTCATGACTATGTGAAAAGATTCATTCTGAGGCCTATGGATGAAGCCCTGATGTTTGACGAATATGTTGCACTATAGTCAGAAGCTAAGGATCACAACAACTCACGAAACTCACTAGATCAAACAAAACACCATTACCCAATAGATACTTAGGGATACACACCATCATTCTAAATTACTATAAATGAGGATTGGAATGAACATAGAACATAGTGAAACACTTCAAACATCACTGAACATAGCCGCTATAACCGAGAGAAACACCACAATGGGAAGGCACTTTAAATCAATCCCAAACAGCTCTATACATCAACAAATGGTCTGAGGAATTATTTGAATAGGTTGATATAAATTTTGAAACATGAGGTAGAATCCTTAGGTTGAACAATTGGAAATATTCCCAATGAAGAACTATACATGGCCACGTCACAACATCCTATATATCTTTATAAACCCACTGAACATTTTCCCAAAACTGATCCACCAACAAAACACCATCTCAAGACACAACAATCGTATGACTTCCAGATCACAAGGAATCATACCAAATAAAAAAACAATTCTAATACATAAGAAAAAACATCCACATAACCATCTATTTATAAACAAACCCTAATTTTTTTAGCTCAAACAACTTTTTAAAAATAATCTAACTTGGTGTATTTTCACATTAACCATTGGGTTTTCATCAAGTTTCACTCACATGAACATTTTTGTTCCACCTTGGGCACCCAACCCCCATTCCATAGTAGCCATCCATCCATATATCCATAAAACTATGCATGTGAGCACTGATGAAAAGACTAAAGGATGAAAAAACAACATCATTCTAAAAATCATGTACCTTCCAAAGGAACATTGACCACCAAGTCAAAAACCATTTTTATATTTCAAAAAATAATCCACACTTGAACATGAACCACTTGGTTAAAACACAATTCCATTTCATTTAATACAACTTCCAAAACAAACATTCTATTAAAAAACCCTTTCCCATTTTCAAAAAATAATCAAGGTCTCATTTCTTAATCTAGTGGCCACAAAGGCTAAAACCCTCTTAAGGAAAACACCAACAACTCAAAACCAATTTCCAAAACCAATTCATCATATTAAAACACTTTTCAATAGCCCAAACAACCCATTTAAAACCAATTTTTAGAATCATCTTAAAATAATACAGGCTTCCAAAACATTTTATTTCAACAAACCAAAATTTTAATTTAGGTTCAATCTATTCCCGTTAAATCATTTTCACTTTATCCCCAATATTTGTTTAACTAAAACCCATATTTATAAAAAAAATCTCATATTAAATTTTGAAAACCCATTTTCATATTTTCAAAATCCAACCATTCCTTGAAAATTAATTTCCACAATTCTCACACAAGGACTTTCAAAATAATTTCCACAATTAAAGAAACGTCTAACATACCCACAAAAGAGAACTAGTGTCAGTTGATGACTTGACCATATGTTGGAGTCCATATGTCAAATACCCCCACCAACACATAGATCCTTCTTAGGACCATGTCCCATCTCCACATAGCTTTACAAGCCCTGCAAGATCATAGAGGCCATTAGTCCAACTCCCCTTGTTGTATCATAATCACCAAAAAGTCCATAAGAACCAAAGAAACTAATAAAACTGGACTTCCCATAGATACTCAAGGATCAGAACGAGTAAGAGTTCACAATGCTATTCCTAAACCTACAAATCATGTTCCAAAAATCCTACTATATATGCCTTGAAATCTCATAAATAATAAGTGTGCTCTAAAAAAGTTTTGTTAGGAGATAACCTCCATTGATACCATGTTTTCACCCACCAGCCTGGGTCGACCCTAATTCAGTAACCCAAGCGGCTCCATGAAAAGTCATGTGGGGAATTACCCATCCTCTCAGAATGGTAACAAGCATAAAAATAATTAGTAGAGTGAAAATAGAATGATTTCTCCAATATATAAACAATTAAACAAACAGTGGAAAGAAATGGACAGCCCAATTCAAATTTAAATAAAAGTCAAAATAAACATTAATTTTACATGAAACTGAAAGTAAAATTGAACTAGACAACTCAACTAACAAAACCTAACAAACAACTGACCCTATGTGACCCCATTGGTCACTCTCTAACATATATATCACACATCACCCAAGGCAATCGAACTCAAGATAAAAAATACACAAGGGATAAAAATAGAAGAAGACTATAGGCGTGACTATTAATGCATGGTAAGTTAGGATTATATTCTATTCCCAATGCACTACCTTTAAAATAAAAGAAACATAAATTTCATGTTTTAAATAAAATATATAAAATTATGTTTTTTTAAACACAATTCCATGCAATAATCATTATAAAATAAAAATTCTTGCAAGTTTTCACAAATAAGAAATGCTGGTAACTAATTTCAAGGAGATACAACTTTGAAATGAAAACAGTTCTCAAGAGGGATTCTTTAAAGAATGTATACTTTTAAATAAAACACACACAATGATGAATCTACCAAAATAATACACCATGTGCCGACATTGAGTACAAAATATCCAATGAGAACAAGTCATGGGAACACCCTTAGTAAATACCTAGCTATGGTCCCCAGGTACCTCGCATCCCTATGAAAAGTAACCATAAAAAATATTTTATCTCATGAAAAATACACTAGTAGGGAACAGTAACCATAACCTAGTGGTCCTAAACATCATCATCAGTCTAGTTAGTATTTTCATCATCAAACATGCTATGTGAAACAGCGATGAAACCACACTAGATCACTGGCATACTAATACATGTATGCCCACCTAAATACCTAGGTTTCCATTTATGTTCAATCAATTTACAAATTTTATCAAATATACTTAACATATGAAAATTCTATCTCCAAATCATACACATAAAAAACTTCCCACAAACAGGTTCCACATTTCTTTTACAAATCAATAAACCCCTTAAAACTTTCATAAAACAATTTCAAGAAGTATAACAAGGATTTACACTTTAAATCCATTCAAAGATACTATTTTAAGGCCAAATGCCCAAAAATTCCATGTCAAAACATATTTGGAAGCTCCAAACCAATTTAATAAAATTATTTCATGAATCATAAGATAACCCCACATGGTACCACATGGAACACGCATGAAAATCACTTTTCTTAAGAGAAATTTCAAACAGGCCTGTAAGCATTTTACCCAACCAATGTATAACAAATATAAAAATTTCACCTATCATAAAGAGGTGTACACATAAAATTATTAGAAGAAAAAATATTTCATAAAACCCTTAAAACATTTAGTTTAAACATTTAAAGATCAACCATTTTCATAAAAATGTCGAACAAGCCACTTACCGACAATTCGCGCCAAAACATGCCAAAACCCAATACCCATTTCTTTATAAAACCAAACCCACTTGGGAAAGCCATAAAAGGACCCCCCCCCCCCCCATAATATAACTTTTAATTCTTCCCAAACTTTAAAAAATTCAAACAAGTCATTTTATATCACATTTAGCAGAAAAAGCTAACTGGACACTTTTCTAAAAACTAGGAATGCAACATTTATAAAAACAACTTATATTTTACACCCAAAAGGGAAAACGCAAATTATCATGCCAAAAATTTATTATATTAGTTAAAAAGTTAATAAACATCACAATACATATGTTCAAACTGTTGAAACATTTATTTGGACAAGCGGTGTGCACTTTTATAATGAAACAACTCCATTTTAAACAAAGTAAGGCCTAAATAACCATTTTTTCCACCAAATAGATCATTAAAAGGTTCAAAAGAAATAATAAACATTTATATAATGTGATAAAATCAAGAAAAAGATTAAACTCAAATAATAAATTCATGTTCTTGGGATAACCTGCCTCAAAACCATAGTAGAATGGAAACGCACACCTGATATCACCTTCTGAGGGTTCAAAACCCCTAAACCTATGAATACCATTTCGAAATGAACAAAATCCCCATAAAAAATCATGGTATCAAATAACCCCAAGTAGATAATGACTAGGGGAGAAGAGAAACCAAATATAAATTGGAAGGAGAAGGGAGAGGGAGAAGATAAGTGAAGGAAACTCACCTTGTAAAGTAGTCAACCCTTCATCTTCTTTTATATCTACACCAAATGAGGAAGGGGAATTGCTTGGGAATACATGGTTGATCTCCTTAGGTCTAGAATCACTGGGGGGAGAATATTTTGGGTGTATTAGGTCTAAAATACCTAAGGGGGCAAAGTTGTAAAATCAAAAAATTTAATTCTGGTGAGGGATTCACGGTTAGGCAGCACAATTTGTGAAATTGTGTGCCAAACCATGTAGCAGGCACAGGGTCGACCACACAGTCACCCCTAAGTGGCTGAATGCTTGTTCTCCAGTCATGTGGTAGGTTTTATGCCTGCCACATGGTTACCCCTAATCCATCGCATGGTCGTGCGCCAACTGTGTGCGGGACCTTCTCATGCCAAAATTTTTATCTTTTCTCCAAAACTCCCAAATAAACCAATGGTAAACCAAGAGGGAAGGACTAGGAAAATAAGATACTCTAAAACACAAAAATCATCACACTAGGAACCCTAGAAATAGATCGGGATTCCCAAACGAACCAAATCAAAACCCAAACTTGAAAAAGTGAGTGTTACAATTCCCCCCACCATTAAGGCTTTCTGACCTGGAAATCCATAATACATTCCAGATGATTGATCAACACCTAAGGATTCCTTATTAACATGATCCAACTTATTAACCATGAATATTTACTCACGCAAGACAGAACTTAATCCTATTTCCCAAAAAAACACCAACTCTCAACCACTTCCTGAGATACAACAGAAGATCAAGCCCCCACCTCTACAACCAAGAAAAGAACCATATTGTTGGGTCCTATCCCAAAAAAAACTCAACGATCACCAAGACCAAATAGCACTCATAAAATCCAAAGACTTAGGGGGAGGTCGGAACAGAATCCCCTCCATAAATTACAATTATTATCTATAAAATCCTTAAAGTAAATATCTTTGAGACCCATGGTGGGTATCCCCACCATTAGAAACCAACTATAAATGAACAAAAAAACTCAACATGAACTAGAATCAGACCTCACCCGCACAGCCCACCAAAACTCTCCCACAACAACCTACAACCCATGTTAAGATTATTATAATAAGAACATTTGAACTACCCACTCTCGAATAGAGGGTACAAGAATTGGTTCAACAATTTCTTCACTAATAAAAACCCCCACCACTCAAGGTGGGGAGGTAAGGTGACCCAATAATTGGTCCATTGAAACCACAAAAGAAATAAAGGAACTACCCAACACTCTCCACCTACGAATAGGTAAAACCAAGACCGCACCTAATTTACATAGGCTTTCCACATAGGGACATTGATTGAAAACTCACATCTGAGAAGGCTCGATCATACATACTTTGTGAGGGGTAATTCCACCATTCTCTTTATAATAAGAATAAATTCACAATGATGATAAACCAAGATAGAATCATAGAAACTACCCCACCACAATAGTGGAGGTAAGAGCTTTGTCGATCTCCCCACAACTCTAGCGATTTTTTGGCTGCATGAAAATATTCACTATGAGTCCTATGGCTAGAGCTCTAATGTTTTAAGCATCTTTTTCAGCGTAGTTAGGAGTTAAGGATCACAAGACATCATGAAAATCACTAGCTCAATCAAAACACCGCTACCCAACAGAGACTTAGGGATACACACCATCATTCTAACTTACTCTAAATGAGGAGTGTAATGAACATGGAATATGGTGAAACACTTCAAACATCACCGAACAAAACCTCTATAACTGTGAGAAACACCACAATGGGAAGTCACTTTAAATCAATCCCAAAAAGATATCTACTTCAACAAATGGACTGAGGCATTATTCGAAGAGGTGGATCTAGATTTTAAAACATGAGGTAGAATAGTTAATTTAATCAATTGTAAATATTGATAATAGAGAACTATATGTGGACACATCACAACATCAAACATATCTTTAGAAACCCACTGAACATTGGCCCAAAACCGAGCCACCAACAAGATCCCATTTCAAGACACAATAGGAGTATGACTTCCAAATCACAAGGAAGCATACTGAATAAACAACACTTCTAATAAATGGGAAAAACCAACCACATAACTAAAGGTTTATAAAAAACATCAATTTTCTTCAACTCAAAATAATTTTGAAAAACAATTTAACTTGGTGGATTTTCACCTTCACCAATGGTATTTCATCAAGTCTCACTCACATTCACATTTTCGTGCCACCCTGGGCCCCCAAACACCATTACATACTAGACATCCATCCATATATCCATAAAACCATGCATGTGAGCACCCAATAATACACCAAAGGCTAAAACAAAACAACATAATTCCAAAAAACATGTACCTTCCAAAGGAACGCTAACCACCATGTCAAAAACCATTTTCAAATTTCACAAAACAACCCACACTTCAACAAGAACAACTTTGATAAAAACCAATTCTATTTCATTTAATATAACTTTTAAAACAAAAGTTCCATTCAAAAAACCCTTTCCAATTTTCAAAAATTTAGTAAGGTCTCTTTTCTTTATCCAATAGATGTAAAGGCCAAAACCCTTTTTAGGAAAATACCAACCACTCAAAACTAATTTCCAAAAAAATCACCTGATTCAAACACTTTTCAGCAGCCCAAAACATCCCATTTAAAATAAATTTTCAAAATCATATTAAAATATCCTATGATTACAAAACATGTTATTTCAACAAACCAAAAGTTTAGATTAGGGAAAATCCAATCCTGTTAAATCATTTTCACTTTATCCCTAAGAGTTTTTTCACAAAAACCCAACTTTATAAAACCTTTCTCATATTAAATTATCAAAACCCATTTTATAATTTCCAAAATCCAACCATTCCTTGAAAACCCATTTCCACAATTATCACAAGAGTGTTTTTAAAATAAATTTAATAATTTAAGAAAGGTCCAAAAGACCCACAAAAGGGAACTTGTGTTAGTGGGTGACTTGACCATATAGTTGGCGGCCATATGTCAAATACAACACCAACACGGAGATCCTTCTTAGGACCATGCCTCAGCTCCACATAGATTTCCAGTCCTTGCGATCTCATGGAGGCAATTAGTCCAACTCCCCTTTTTGTATCCCAATCATTAAACAATCCCTAAGACCCAAAGAAACTAATAAAACCAGACTTTCTATAGACACCCGAGGATTAGAACAAGTAAGAGTTTGTAACGCTCTTCCTGAACCTACCCATCATGTTTCTACAATCCTACACTATCTACCTTTACATCCCCCATATAATAGGTGTGATCTAAAAATAAAGGTCCACTAAGATCCTACCTCTTTTGATACTATTTTGTCACGCACCGGCCTAGGTCGACCCTGAGTCGGTCTGCCAAGCTGCTCTACGACAAGTCCTGAGGGGCATTCATGATCCTCCTGGGATGGTGATAAGCACTGAGAGAATCGTAATATTTATAAGGTAATTATTTCTCCCACATATAAATAATTAAACAAACAATAGAAAGAAATTCACATCCCAATTCACATTTAAATAAAATTTGAACTAAACATTAATTGTACATGAAACTAAAAGTATAATTGAACCGGAAAACTCAACTAACAAAACTTGACAAAAAATAACTCCATGTGACCCATCTAGTAACTCTCTAGCACATTGATCACATATCTCTCAAGGGGATCTAAATCAACCTGAAACTTGTATAGGGGCTAAAAACAGAAGAAGACTATAGGCATGAGTATTAAAACCTAGTAGGTCAGCTCGATATTCTATTCACAATGCACATCCATTAAAATAAAATAATCATAAATTTAAGGTTTGAAATAAAATTTACAAATGTATGTTTTTTAAAATAAGGTTCCATGATATAATCATTATAAAGTAAAAATACTTGCATGTTTTCACAGACAAGAAATGTTAGTAACCAATTTCAAAGAGATGCAACTTCGAAAAGAAAACAGTTCTTAAGAGGGATGCATTAAATAATGTCCAATTTTAAATAAAACACAAAATCTACTAAATTTACCAATAAAACACACTATATGATGATTTTGAGTGGAAAATATCCAAATATCATAAGTCACGGGAACACCCCTAGGCACTAGCTGTCTGTGGGCCCTAGGTACCTCATATCTGAGTGAAAAGTAACTATAAAAAATATTTGTTCCCATGCATGATCCAATAGTAGGGAACAATATCAATAAACTAGTGGATCCCAAAATCATCATCATATTTTAGTTAGTGTTTTCATCATCAAACTTGTTGCTTGAAATAGGGATAGAACCACTCTGAATCACTCTCATAGTAGTACACATCTGCCCACCTTGATACTCGAGTTTCCCTCTCTGCTTAATCAGGTTCCACATGTTATCAAATACACTTTACACATGAAAATGAAATTTACAAATCAAATACACACAAAATAGACCACAAACATGTTCCACATCCCTTTCACAAATCAATAAACCACTTAAAACATTCATAAAACAATTTCAAGAATTATAACGAGGCTTTGCACATAATATTTATTCAAAGTTTCTCTTTTAAGGACACATTCCCTACAATTCCATATCAAAAAAGATTTGTAATCCCAAAAACCACTTAATAAAATTATTTCATGAATCATAAGATGAACCCACAATGTGCCACATAGAACACACATAAAATCCCCTTTTCTTAAGAAAAATAGAAAATGGGCCTTTAGGCATTTTATCCAACCAACATATTACAAAGATACAAGTTTAACCTTTCATAAAAAGGTGTACACACACCATTATAAGCATAAAAACATTTATATAAACCCTTTATAACATTTAGGTTACACATTCAAAGCTCAACCATTTTCATGAAAATGTTGAATGGGCCACTTATCGACAACTCCTTCAAAAACATGTAAAAATCCAATACCCATATATTTATAAAACCAAAACCACTTTTTAATACAATAAAAGGATCCCAAAAATAACTTTTAATGCTTACTATAATTTAAAAAATTCAAACAAGTCATTTTATATCACATTTAACACACAGAATCCAACTGGGCACTTTTCTAAAAACTAGACATGGAACATTTAGCAAAAAAAAAATCTATTTAACACCCAAAGGGGAATAAACCCAAATTTTAATGCCAAAAATTTATTATATTAGGTAATAAAGTTAATAAACATTACAATCCATATGAAAAACCCAGTGGAAAATTTATTTGAACAAGCAGTGTTCACTTTTATAATAAAACAAATATATTTTACAAAAATCAAGGCCAAAATAACCATTTTTCACACCAAATATATCATATGAAGGTTAAAAAAATAACATGTATATAAGGTTATAATAGAAAGAAAAATATGAAACTCAAATAATAAATACATGTAATTGGTAGAACCTACCTCAAATCCATGGTGGAATAGAAACACACACCTGATATCACCTTATGAGGGTTCACAAACCCAAAACCTATGAAGACCAGCCCCAAAAAAACAAATCCCCCATAAAAAATTATGGGATAACATAACCCTAGGTAGAGAATAACTAGATGATAAGATAAACCCAAGAAGAATTGGAATGAGATTGAAGAGGGAGAAGAGAGGAGAAGAAAACTCACCTTGGAAAGCAGTCAACCCTTCATAATCCTTTAGATATAAACCAAATGAGGAACTAGAATGTATTGAGAATATATGGAGAGATAATTAGGTCTAGATGAACTAGTGGAGGATTTTTTTTTGGATTGGATAAAAAAACCCCAATGGGGAAAATTTTTAAAATTAAAATTTTTAATTTCGGGTAGGGTCGCACGGTTATGCCGCACTGTTTGTTAAATCGTTCACCAAACCCTATGGAAGCCACAGGGTAAACCACACAGTCACCCCTAAGTGTATTCACACTCATTATCAATCCATGATTTAGGTTTTATGCCTACCACATGGTAAACCATAAGCCACTGCACGGTCGTGCTCCAACCATGCGTAGGGCCTTCTTATGCTAAAATATTTATCTTTTCTTTAAAACTCCCAAATGAATTAAGGGGATGCCAAGAGGGAAGGACTAGGAAAATAATACACACCCAAACCCAAAATTCATCACACTTGAAACATTATAAAAATACTAGGATTACAAAACGAACCAGATCATAACCCAAACTTGAAAAACTAGGTGTGACATGTGAAACTTCATCAATTCATTCAGTAAGATACAAGGTACCATTCTTTACTCCATGATAAATCACCATGGAAACTCTATTGATATTATAAAAAACTATTTTAAAAATTCATATTAAAACCTAAATTATCAATATATACCACTGATATGAAGTTATTCTGGACACCTGGAATGCTTTTTACATATTTCATCTTCAAGAAACTTCCATTTTGCTTCTAAATGTCCACATCACATTTACCAACTATATCCAAATCTTCATTGTCCAGTAGATAAATGTTTACTAATATTTCTAGTACCTAATCATCCATGAACCCTCACTCAACTATTTAATTTGATGATTCCCCTGGGTTAATAACCCCTGACTCCCCTAGATTAATAGTACTTTATATCATGTTATACCATTCATACATTGTTGTGTCAATTTTTTCTATATAAAAGTTGATTCCTCTAACTGATTCCTTCAATATTTCTTGATATAACCCTTCCTCCAAAAAATCCATCATGTAGGGCCTGACCCTACTAACTTACTATGATTTATTCACTAGGACTTATCCCCAAAAGATTTATTCTTTTAATGACCTATCCAGTGAACTAATTGTCCATATCTATTAGTATTCAAAGAACATGTGGATGATGTATAAACATCATTTCTACTTAACCATTTATTCAAGATTATGTTTTAAATATATTCAACCATAGGATCTACCTTCCCATTGGAGTTTCCCGCTACTATCACCATGGAATCCCAATCCTTTAGAATTAAATAAATAAGAATAAAATCCCAAAAATCAATTTCATATTCACATATTCTATCATCATTCTAATCATATTGAATTCATTCACCTGATTAACATTATTCCTCTCATTCTATAACATCATGTTGAACAACCTAAACAATATAAAAACTTTTCTAATAGTTGTTTACTTCCAGTATATTTTTTCCAATGCTTTCATAACATATGTAATAGTTTTCTTCTCTCTAATGTTGAATAAATCATTTTGGACAAGAGACATTCTTATTAAGGCCAAATCCTTCTTTTCAAAAAACCACATTCTTCTTCATCCTTTTCCTTTAGACATTTTCTAAATAAAGTATAATCAAGATATTTATATATTAGAATATCTTCTACCTAAATTCTAAAAAAGAAAAATCCCATTCCATTAAACTTATCAATACAAAATTTTAATTTTTTGAATTCATTATATCGATAACAGTAATGTGACTAAAATATAATAACTTTAATTCCAAGGGGATAACTCACCTAAATGTTGTGAGTAAAGTAAAATTGGATGGTATCAACTGAGTATTCCTTTGATACCACTTATTCATAATAGAGAACTCGCTTTCAAACAAACATGAATCCTATTTAGGTTTGATTCAATGGATGGAACTAAAGATACAATGTTCATCAAATAAATATATTTTTCTAGAAACCTCAACCTATATAGTGGAACAACTTCAAAAAAAATATCAAAAAAATATTACATCTGATAATCTCTACCTCCTTATTTATATGAACTACAACTAGGATGAGTGAAACCAACCTAATCACCACCACATAAACCCAATGGTTTCACTTCACATAAAAAAGGAAAAGTGAAACTGGATAAATAATATGTATGGTTTCGATAAACTCCTACATCCATGGAGGAACACTACAAAAAAATTATTTTAGGAGACACGAGTGAATATAAAACACTCCATCACACTCTAGGTTATCAGGTTTTCTTAATTCAAAAACATGAATGGTTAATACTATAATCATCACACATTATAGAGTTGGGCCACTACCTATTTATAGAGGTATTTTTCCAGTAATAAAGTTTATACTCAGATCTAATATTTGTGTTGAGCTATTCATTTACTTTAGAAATTTTTGTTACTTAGTTGTATATTCCATTATAACCACCAATTTACAGTCATAAAGAAACAAAAAAACTGTCTTATAGTAGAAAAAAATTCATCTACCCACATAAGGGTAACCTTTCTCCATATAATAATGTTTTTCTAATCATCTCTTATGTAACACCCTGACCCCAGAAGCCCGAAGTCGGTGCATTATTACATTATATTGAAATTATTACAAAGAATAAAATCCCAAAGGACCTATCATTTTACTAGTCTTGGAAATACATATTACATACATAATACCCATAATACATTGGTAAAACATAATAAAACATGTTACATAATTAACTGAAATAAAATCCATCCTTGAAAGATTATTAAAAGTTATCTTCTTAATAACATGAGGAAAGAAACATAATAAGGGTGATATTAAATGGTCATTAAGGGTGAGTATAATGGATGTAATAATGAATCAATCTATATTTAAGGTAAAATAACTAATCACACTTTCCATTTAAAAAACTAGATAAGGCACAAATAATTTGGAAAGTAGGAAACTGAAACACTTGCCATAAATCAATTAACTGTGAATGAACTACATTCATAGATATGTCGATGAATAATCTTATGGATAAAGAATTACTAAAACTAAATGAGGGAAATAATTTATTGATATACTTCATGTCTGAGTCACATGAAAATCTATTACCATCAAAACCTTTCACAAGACGGTTTAAAACTAACGGTAAAAACCCATTTGGCCAACTTATTCATCTTGGGAGAACTTGTCGATGCATCGAAGAGCTATATAAATTCCAGGTTCCGCCCTTCATATCCAGTAAAAATAATTTCTAATATTGAATAACCAAAAAAACTAATATGACTTATTAAATAACCATATTTAATTAGAAATATGTATTTATCAATAACTCCCCAATTAATCAAATAATTGTCAAAGTAACCATTGTTTGAATAATGGTATATGGTCTAGGAAATAACAATATCCATTGTATGAGAGTATGGATATTCAATTAAATTTATGATGAAAATTTATTACAATAATTTGATTGTTTCAAGATAAATTTAACAATCACCAAATGAAGTGAGAGTAAGAACATTCTTGAGGAGAATAATCTTTAAACATTCCAAAGTGTCCCATACCACTTTGAAACATTTAAATCATAATCACCATAAAGGTATGACATTAAAATAATTTTATAATATCATGAGAATAATAGTATTCAAGATATAATATATCAAGAAAATATTTATGTCACACAAAATTAGTAAGTATTGAATATGAAATTAATCTCATAGATTTAAAAAGTGAGATAAAAATCATTACCATAACTTTCCTTTTGTTGTGTGATATTTATCCTCCTATATAGTGTTTTAAAATATGTTACTAACTTATACCAGAACCATAATCAGGTTTATAATACTATATATTAATTATTGTTAATTTCTTATTACCCATTTGTTAACAATCCTTCATTATTTTGACTATTTTGGGTGTTAATTTCCTAGTTTTAGCAAGTACACTTTGACTTATTATTTTTTGTTCATATTAAATATATCACGGTTTAATTATATAAATAATGTCAACCATGACTAAATTGTCTTATATATTCAGTACATATGTATTTATAATAGTCCATAATATTTGGAGATTATAAATAAAGTGCACCGTTCATGGAAACGGTAGGTCGTACGTACGTATAAATGCTAATTTCATTTATTTTTTGTATTAAAAGAATAAAAACAAAATGATAAATATATATATTATAATTCTAGTATAATATTTATGTTATATTTGTTACATAGGTTTATTAAAACCATCATTTATACATTCCATGTATGGAATGAATGAGCCATGTCGCTTTGAGGGGGCGGTAGTCCACACTTCCTAAAATGAAATTATCCTATTACTCAACTTGGAAATCATAAATTTATGTTATAAATAAAAATTATAGATTAATAAGACATTTTATATAACATATATATCATATATAAATATATTTTACAACATAATTTCCACCATTATAGGTAGTAAAGGATAATTGGACAATCATCATTTCGTGAGGTAGTAATTCACCGTACAGAGAGACGCTATGTTTGTTACCCATTAGATGGAGGTGTGTGTAAGTGTAGGTAGACACTTAGTATAAAAACATCTTATTATGTTGATTATATTGTTTTTTATCTAATAATATAATAATAATAGTATATGTAGTGGATAATGGAAATGAAACTAGAGAGCTTGAGAGAAGGCCTTACCTCTTAATCGGGTAACTTCTTTTGATGTATACCAAAATATTTACTTAAGAGGTTTTATTACCTAAGGTATGATTCAGGATATAGGGGATTATTGTTGGGAAAGATATTTGTGTAGATCATGGCCAAACCTAAAGGGTTTGAGAGGTGTGAGGAAAGGGTACCGGTGGTGGCCTTTTATAGGGGAGGAAAAGGACTCACTTGGAATTTTTGGAAACAAGTTAGGTGTTCACATGTTATTACCTAAAAAAGTCATAAAAACCCAAAAAAAAATATCAATAATTTAAGGTTTAAGGACTAATTATGAACATACAATGAGTTTTGGAAAATTGTCTAGGTCATTTGGGCCCTTATGTTATAGGTTTAGTCTTTTATTAAGCTTAGTTTTAATTTAATAATTGTAATTAATTTTAACAAATTTCACTAATATGTTTGGTCAAAAACAAAGTTGTTATTATTAAAAATTATAATTTATGATTATTAAAAAAATTAATCCATTTTTTCCAATTATAATCAAATATTTGGAAGTAATGAAATTAAAATTAATCCCAAAGACGGGACGACAATGTGGGGTTTTAAAGTAAAAATGTCTGAATGTTGGCATTGTTTTCTTATAGTCAATTTCAATGTAAAATTGATTTGAATAACATAAATTTAATTAATTGATAAAAATATTTTCTAATTAAACATCACAACCAATTAAAATTACAATTTAAACTTATTAATAAATTAGATTAGTAAGCATTTTTGAACTAAAATTCAGTATTTTTAACTATTCGTTAAAAAATGAATCTTCATCGAAAAATACCAAAAAATAACCCTAGAATAATTTTTTTTTAAATTATAGATATTACGTTTAGTTTGAAATATTATATTTTTAAAATGGTCTAATATTATATTTAAAGAGGGTTATCCCTCAAAAAGTGGTAAAATTACAAATATAAAAATATGGTATTTTATGTGTAATATTGATTTTTTTCTTATCGTATACCTATTAGATGATTGTAAAATTATTTATTGCATATATAATATATAAATAAACTCTAAAAAAGTTTTATAATTTAATTTACTATGAAAAACATGACTAAATAATGTTTTGTTTGAATCGGGTGTTGTGTGTATTGTAAAGATATCTATAGGTAAATATGGTAAAGTCTTAGGGTGATACATTCTTCCCTCATACAAAAATTTTGTAATAGAAATTTTAGGATTATTAAATTTAAAAATATTTGGGCAGTTTTCCTTCATATAATCCTCAAGTTCCCATGTTGCTTCCTTTATTTTGTGATTTCTCCAGAGAACTTTTACCATATGAGTTGTCTAATTCCTCAAAACTTACTCTCTGGTATCCAAAATCTAAATGTGTTATTCATAATAAGAAAGGCTAGGTTCCAATTATACTTCATCATATGTGAGAATATGTTTTGGATTATGCATTTACTTCCTCAGCAGGTATATATGGAATCCATGGTGAACCTTTTAGGGATTTTGCGGCAATACTAATTGATAAGAAACAGCTCCAACTCTTTTAAGAATATTAAAGGGTCCAATGTACCTGGGAATTGGTTTAGCTTTCTTAACGAACATGATAACACCCTTCCATAGAGATACCTTTAATAAAACATAATCTACCATTTGGAATTCCAAATCATTTCTTTTTTATCATTATAACACTTTTTCTAACATTGAGTAGTTTTGATATGAGCCTAAATATCATTCACATTCACTATCATCTCTTCAACAAGTTATAGGCCTATGAGTATCCATTTTACAAATTCTTCCAAAAAATTTGGATTACAACACCTATTTCCATATAATGCTTCATATGGTGTCATTTAAATACTTTAATGGAAACTATTATTATATTAAAAATCCACCAAAGCAAAGTATTGATCGCACATACCTTGATAATCGAGTGAAAGTTATATCAACGTGTCTTCCATTGTTTAAATTATTTTTTTAGACTCTCCATCAGTTTGTGGTAGGTAGTTCTCAAATGAAGTTTAGTGTCAAAAGCCTTTTGAAGACTCTTCCAGAACATTGATATAAAGTGGGGGTCTCAATCATAAACTATGGATAGAGCTATTCCATGAAGTCTTATAACTTCATTAATGTGGATCCTTACAAGGTGCTCAAGAGTAATATATTCTCTTATGGTAAGTAAATGTTCAAATTTGGTTAGGAAATCAATAATAACCAATATTTAATAATTCTTTCTATGAGTATTTGAAATTCCTATAACATATTTCATAGTAAATTCATCTCGTTTCCATAGAGTGATAGGAAGAGGTTGTAGAACTCCTTTAGGATACTGCATTACAGCTTTCACTTATTGTCAAACCAGACATCAGGACACATAATCCACAATTTCATGCTTCATGTTATCCCACCAAAAGTGTTTTTTCAAGTTTCTATACATATTTGTGCTCCTTGGGTGTATAGATAAATTGGATCTATAAGCGTTATCCAAAAAATCACTTTTTAGCTCAGGTAAAGATAGAACACATAACCTATTTCCAAATTTTAGAACACCATCTTCATAAAAAATTCTTCTAATTTTCCATCATCCACACCTTTAATTTTCTTCTAAAATTCCTCATCATCATATTGATAATTATTTATCCTCTCCATTAAAGATTTTTTTTCAATCATTTTATAAATGATTTATGTCTCCCCTATCTTATAAATTCACATATTCATCTCTACTGGATCCATGAACATATGATTCTTCTCAATCCTAATTTGGGTTAGAACTCCATGATCTTTCCTACTCAATGCATCTATGACCATATTTTCTTTCCCTAGGTGGTAGTGTGTTGAAAAATCATAATCCTCAAGTAGTTAGAGTCATCGCCTGTGTCTCATGTTGATATCTTTCTGTGAGAATATCTATTTCAATATTTTATTATCTGTTTATATCTCAAATATTTATCTATAGAGTTAATTTCTCAATATTTTCAAAATAAAAAATTACAGATTCTAACTCCAGATCATGGTTTGGGTAGTTCTATTCGTGAATATTTCAATTACCTTGATGCATTTGTAATAACTTTTTAATTTTTCATTAAGACACAACCAATTCCTTTCTTTGATGCGTCACTATATATAAACACCCCATCTCTACTAGATGGTAGAGTAAAAAATTAGAGCATTAACTAATATTCTATTTATCTTCTCAAATAATTTTTCACATTCCTTTATCTAGAAAAACATAACACCTTTAAATGTAATATTGGTTAAGGGGTTAGCTAATAGAGAAAAAATCTGAATGAATCACCGATAATAACCTTAAAAACCAATGAAACTATATATCAATGTTATGTTTGTTGGAATAGTTAATTATATGAATAACTTTTTCTTTTCAAGATCAATACATATTCCATATTTAAAGATAATATAATCAAGAAAAGATACTTCTTGAATCTATAAATCCTATTTACTAAATTTCCCATATAACTCTTCCCTTATAAGAGCTTTAAGGATGATCTACAAGTGATCCTCATGATCCTCATAGGTTTTAGAATACACCATAATATCATCAATGAATACTAAAATAAAATTTTTAAGATATTCCTTGGATACTCTGTTCATTAAGACCAAAAAAAATAAAGGGTGAATTAGTCAATCCAAATGGAATTACTATAAACTCTTAATGTCCATACCTTGTTTGGAAAGTTGTCTTCAGACTATCCTCCTTCTTCACTCTCAGTTGTTGATACCCAAAACAAAGATAAATCTTTGAAAAATATTAGTCTATGTGAAGTTTTTCAAACAAGTCATCAATGTTAGGTAGAGGATACTTGTTCTTTATTGTAATTTCATTGATTTCCCTATAATCAATGCACAACCTCATGGATCCATCTTTCGTTTTGAAAAATAGGAAAGGGGCTCTAGAAGGTGAAACACTAGGGATAACAAATCCTTTATTACCCAAATCATTTATTTTTTTATTCAACTCTAAAAATTAAATAGTTTCCATTCTAAAAGTATTCTTTTATATTGGCCTTACATCAGGTATTAAATCATTGGATAATTCAAATTCACATTCTAGGTGATATAGAAGTAAATCCTTAGTAAATACATCAATGTATTTCTACAAAATAGGTAAATCTTCAATATGGTGATTACCTCCTTTATCACTAGACATTAATTTCTCTTCCTCTACAAGAATTCCATTCTGTAGAGATACTGTGGGTGGATCAAAATAATAATCAAGTAAGGAATCTTCAGCTTTAAAGATGAGGGATTCAACATTTTCTTCACAAATCGTAACTTTATTTCTATTATAATAAATTTCTGAAACATATTTATAGATCCATTCCATAATAATAATGTCAAAGTAAACCATAGGTTTGATTATTAGGTTATAACATAAAGTATGTTTATGTGTCATAATTAGGACTGAATGACAAATCTTTGTTGCAATGATACTCCCCTTAGGTTTTTTTACTGAAAACTATCTTATTAAATCAAAAGTTAAATGTCTAGTTTTATTGGAAAACTAGGAATATATAAAAGATTGTGATGATCCAGGGTCAAATAAGGAATTGGATAAATTTATAGATATGATTAATGTACTAGCCACCATGTCATTTGGTACTTCCACCTCCATTGTAATGATCTCATAAACTTGGCCATTTCCCCTTGGCTTATTCTATGGTAGTTTCCCCTAATTATTGGGTTAATCATTTTCATAATCTCTTGTATCCTAAAAATTATAGAACTAGGATCATTAATTAGCTTATTCCCCTTTAATTCATTATCCTAGTTACCTATATCTCTACATTTATAGAAAACTCCCAATCCCTTCAAACATTTACCAAGGTAGTTTCTCCCACAATTTTCACAAGATGTGAATCTCTAGAACTTATGATTTTTCTTTTTATTCCCTTTCACGTGGTGCTCATATGACCTATTCTAGTATTATTTTCCTTTGAATATATCGATTCTATAAAATTTATTCTCTTAATTAATGGAACATAAAACTATCTCTTCATATGAAATAAAAATCTGATAAACCAATGCCCATCAGAGATGTGGCTTAATACCTTTAAAGAATTTTTCAATCTTGTACATTGTGCTACATGTATAATCTGAAGCATACCTTGATAACCTTGTAAAGGTATATTCATAATATGAAACACTCTATTCTTTCTTTTTCTTTAATCTTAGTGAATTATTATTCATCTCAATTTCATGATCACAAGGGAAGTATTTATCAAATAAAGTCTCCTTAAAAGTCTTTCATTCCATGAGTTCAGATTCCTTTTCTTCCCTTAAATACTGGATCATAGACTACCCCTAATCAGTATCAAGTTAGAGACATTATATCACAAGTTTAAACATTTCTGTTTCACTACATTCCAAGGCCTTATATATTTTTTTGAGAGAATTAATCCACTACTCAGATACAATTGGATTATTAGTTCCACTAAATTATGGGGTATTATTCCATATAAATTGGTACAACATAGGATATTCTCTTTATGGAATAGGTTTCTCCATTCAAGAAAGGTTATTTTTTATGACTTGATTAAGTTTCCCTAGTATCACCATGATTTTCTCTATTCTAATACCAGCTATATTGATTTCCTAGGGAGGGAAATATCTCCATTTTCCATGAGTGTTGACACAATTATTCCTTCTAGGATCCATTTATAGACAATGACATATACTATATTATCTCAAAAAATTATGAACTTTCTAAAACTCGAAACAAGGAATAGAACATAACATGAATTTACGCATCATAAATCCATGAATTATACACTTTTTTTTCTTTTAGAAAATCATTACTTTTAAATCCTTCATAATGGTATCTAAACAAAATGTGAAATATACTTCACATATCCCCTCAGAGTGTCAAACCAGGTGTGCAGTAAGGCTCATTGTTGTGTACCAGGTTACCCCGAGTAAGGCCCAAAACACCTTGTCAGATTTGTTACTCCTAGATACATTTGTAATATAACAACATCCACTTGAATTATCTAGATAGGAATTTATTGTGAGGAATACCCACATAATCTCTATCTTAAAAAAATTCTAGGATGTTCTTCTATATTTATCTTCAAGATCTATCTTAGAGTTGTGCTAACTAATCTATGTTTTCTAAATCTAGTTTCTGAGGTTTTTGTTAAACCTACTTTGATACCAACTATAGCTCCCCCACCCTAGAAACCCAAAGATAAAGCATTATTACATTATATTGGCATTATTACAAGGAAGAAAATCCCATAGGACCATTCAGTTTAGTAGTCTTGGAATGTTAGATTACATATATAATACCCATAATACATTGGGAAAATAGAATAAAACATGCTATAAAATAAACTAAAATAAAATCCATCTTTAAAAGCTTATTTAATGTTCTCTTCTCATAAAACTGCGAAAGAAACATAATAATTGTGAGCTCAAATTCTCAGCAAGATTAAGTAAAATGGAAGCGATAATGAATCAATATATATTGAAAGGTAAATAAATGATCACACTTTTCATTTTCAAAACTATATAAGGCACAAATAATATAGAAATTAAGTAATTTAAATACATTCCATAAATCAATTAACTGAGAATAAACTACATCAACAGATATGTCAACACAAAATCTCATGGATAAAGAATAACTAAAATTAAATGAAATAAATACTTTCTTAATGTATTTACTGTTTGAGGCACATGAAAACATTTTGTTGTTAAGACCTTTCATAAGACGGTTTAAAACTAAGGGTAGAACCCCATTTTTCCAACTTATTCATCTCATGAGAACCTGATGATGCATCAAGGAACTATATAAAGTCCAGGATCCACCAGTCATTTCTAGTAAAAATAATTACTGATATTTAATAATAAAAATAACTAATATGCCTTATAAAATAACTGTATTGAATGATAAATGTGGATTTATCAATAATTCTCCAATTAATCAAATAATTGTCAAAGTAACCACCGTATGAATAATGGTATAGAGTTTAGGAAATAACAATATACACTTTATGAGAGTATGTATATTTAATTAAATTTACAATGATAAATGATTAAAATAAAGTTATTTTTTCAAGATAAATTTAACAATCCCAAAAGTAAGTGATATTAAGAAAATTCTTTAGGACAATAAGCTTTAAACATTCCAAAGTGTCACATACCACTTTGAAACATTTAAATCATAATTACCAGAAAAATATGAAATTAAATTAATTTTATAATATCGTAATAATAAAAGTATTCATGATATAATATATCAAAATGGTTAGTAGTTATGTCACACAAAAGAAGTAATTAGTTAATATGACTTTAATCTCATAGATCTGAAAAGTGAGATGAAAATAATTACCTTAACCTTCCTTTTATTGTGTGATATTTATCCTCTTGTATAGTTGTAGAAAATATGTTACTAACTTATAAAAAAATCATACTCATGTTTATAATACCATATATTAAATTATGGTAATGTCTTATTACCCATTTGTCAAAAATATTTCATTATTTTGACTATTTCGGGTGTTAATTGACTATTTTTCTCAAGTACATTTAGACTTGTTATTTGTTGTTATTATTAAATAAGTCATGGTTTAATAATATCTATAATTTAAAACAGGAATAAATTATCTTATATATTCATTTCATAGGTATTTATAATAGTCTATAATATTTTTAGATTAGAAATGAAGTGCACCATTCATAGAGACGGTAGGTCGTACATACGCATGAACGTTACTTTTATTTATTTTTTCTATTAAAGGGATTAAAACAAAATGATACATATGTATATTAAAATTTAATTATAATATATATTTTATATGTGTTACATATTTTTATCTGAACCTTCCTTTATGCATTCCATGTATGGCATGAATGAGTCGTACCGCTTTTTGGGGAAGGTAGTTCATACTTCCTCAAATGAAATTACCGTATTTACTCAACTTGGAAAGAATAAAGGTGTGTTATAATTAAAAATTATAGAGGATTTATAAATTTTAAATAACATATATATAATATATAAATATATTTTCCATCAAATTTCCACCATGATAGGTGTTAAAGTAGAATTGAACAATCATCGTTTCGTGAGATAGTAATTCATCGTACACAGAAACATTATGTTTGTTACCCATTAGATGGATATTTATGTAAGTGTAGGTAAAAATCATAGAATGAAAAATCCTAGTATATTTAGGATACTAGTGTTATTATGTAATCGTAGAATAATAATAGTATAGGGAGTGGATAATGGAAATGAAACTAAAGAGCTTGATAGAAGTTGTTACCTCTTAATCGGGTAACTTATTTTGGTGTATACCAAAATATTTCCTTGGGAAGAATTATTACCTAAGGTAGGATTAAAGATAGAGTGAATTATTGTTGGGAAGATATTTGGGAAGATATTTTCTGAACATAAGGGGTTTGATAGGTGTGAGGAAAGGGGAGATGTGGTTGCCTTTTATAGGGGAGGAAAAGGAATCACTTGGAATTTTTGGAAACAAGTTTGGTGTGAACATGTTCTTACCTAAAAAAAGTCACAAAACCCCAAAAACAAACTCAATATTTGAAGTTTAATGTATTAATTATGTCCATACAATGGGTTTTTTACAAGTTTATAGGTCATTTGGGCCCTTAATTTAATGTTTTAGTCCTTTATTAGGCTTACTTTTACCTTAATAATTGTAATTAATTTTAATTACTTTCACTAATATTTTTTGTGAAAAACAAATTTAGTATTATTATAAATTATAAATTATGATTATTATAAATATATAATCTATTTTTTCCAATTATAATCACATAGTTGGTAGTAATTAATTTAAAATTAATCCCACGGGCAGGACGACAATGCTGGTTTTTAAAGTAAAAATGTCTGAATGTAGGATATGTTGTTATAGTCAATTTCAATGTGAAATTGATTATAATGACCTAAATTGGGTTAATTTATAAAAATATAATCTAATTAAACTTTAAAAACTAATTAAAATTAAAATTTAACCTTATAAATAAATTACATTAAAGAGTACTGTTGAACTAAAATTCAGTATTTTTAACTATTCATTCAAAAATGAATATTCACCAAAAAATACCAAAAGAGCATCCTAAACAAATTTTTATGTTTCAATTATAAATATTTCATTTAATTTCACATATTAAATTTATAAAAATGTCTAATATTTTACTTAAATATGGTTCACTATCTAGAGGCAGCAAAACTGTATAAATAAAAATATGGTTTTTTATGTGTTATATTGGGCTTGTTCTTATCCTATACCTATTAGATGAGTGTAAAATTATTTTTTTGGATATATAATTTATAAATAAACTCTATAAAGTGTTATAATATAATTTACTATGAAATGTGTTACTAAATATTGTTTTTTTAAATCAAATGTTGTGTGTATTATAAAAATATCTAAAGGTAAATATGGAAAAGACATGGGGTGTTACATCTTAGTATAATGAAACTACATCCGTTGAACTCTTCCCAATGAATGTTTTTTATGGAAACAAACTTTTATTACAAAAATATCTGAACTTATAGTATAAAACATTAATTTGTTCTACCAGATAATATATAAAAAATTATCTATGTCCAAAAAACTATTTCTAAATAACTCTTTATGAAGAAATCTATCTAATTAATACTCAAGAAATTTCCAAAAACCCAACAGTGATTCATAGGAAATAGTTTCTGACCTATGTGGATTGAGAATTACCTTCGATCCTAGTGGTAATAAGGGTTAGGTGAATGTTTATATGGCACCTTAGGATGGATTTACCCACATTATTTTCATAAAACTCTAACAATCACACTTACAATCACCCTTACAAAGGAATAAACTTCATGATTAATTCAAAAATGTATCCTTTAGAGAAAATATAATTTCTGTATGTATTGTAGAGATATATAGGGACAACACATCATCACATAAAATGTAAAATAATTATAACATTACTAAAAAATAGTATCTTTCACTTTTATTATAAAACTCATACAAACATTCATCATTCATTCATAGCATAAATAACCTGTGGAAAAGAAATTGGCTTAAAGAAAATTTCCTTGAAAATAATCATAATTAATTCATAGAAATAAAGAGGATGAAATAATTAAAAAAATTTCCTCATAAATTATATGAATCATTTAATTTATGTTGACATGGATGAAAAACACTTTTTCAAAACTTTAGAAATATGTTTTGAAAAACAAGATGAAATATACATTTCTTTTTGTAACTTTTCAAAACGAAAAATTCCCTGAAGAATGGAAATGGTATTTTATAATAAAAAACACTTGAACTTGTAAAATAATATTAATAATGAAAAATTATCATGATGATGGTAAAATTATTTAATAACATACATGTTAAAAAATATTAATTTTACATTTTTATAAAGAATGTCAAAAGTGATTCACATAGAAAACATTTAAAAATATTCCTTTATAACATTTATAATTAAGGTAAAAACTAGTTTAAAATTAAATTTTACAATATTTTAAGAGAAAATAAGAATATTATTGAAACACTTTAAAGAACATGACATGGAAGATAAATATTTTAAAGCTTTTAAAATAAGGGATTAAAGAGAAATACTTTATAGATTTTAAAATAAAAAACCCCTTCTGAAATAAATAAATTATGAATGGAATTAAAATACCATGAGTATATATATATTTATGATATTATATATAAAATATTTATTATATGTACCCTATAAATGAATATAGGTGAATCAATTAAAACATGTCTCAAGTAAAGAATTTTGATATGAGAAACTATTATAACTTTGGTAATGCTTGAATCAAAAATTCATTGAATGAAGGAACTTAATATGATTCTGTAAAAAACATAATTTAAATGAAATAAAATTTGAAAATACATTAATGCAATATTAAGTATACCATATAAAACAAATCATGATTCATAACATGAAACATGTCTCGATGAATTTAAAATTGAGGCCAAGAACACTTATAAATATCATTTAATTTGAAATAAGAACCCATAAATGTAATAATTATATGTGAAAAATATAAATATAAATAAAACAAGTGTAAATACAAAATAAATAGTTATATTTCATAACACACATAATGTTTTCATAACATAGTCAAAAAAATTTGATATAACCTAATTAAGGAAAATTAATATAAAGATATCCTAACCTCAGACTTTTTCTTGGTTAAACACTTTCTAAAATCATGTATAATAAATTTATACTTATTATAAATCCATAATATAACCATATTAATACTTATATTATTATATATAATTCTCTTATAATTTGTAATTACCCATTTATTAACAATTCTTTGATAAAAATCAATGTTTATGTGTTAACTCTCCTATTTACCAAGCATGTTTTGATTCATTAGTTTTGATCGTTATGTAACACACCAACCATAGTTACCTAGAATCGGTACATTATTACCGAAAATTGGCATGATACAAGGAATATTGTCCTGAAAGACCGATTAGTTTAGTAGCCTTGGAAGTACTAGATACATACATAAGTTTTACATTACATCATGAAAGAAAAAAACATTGTGTCCTCTTTGAACAATCTTATATTCCTTATCTTATTCCTGTAGTTTAATCGTAATATACTTCTTTGCATCCTAGAAAAAATAAAACATAAGAAAGTGGTGAGCTCAGATGCTCATTAAGGATAACTATATAGAGGAAACTTTCATAAATAAGCATAAACATTTAAGGCAATGTATAAGAATAAAACAAAATCCTTTTAAACTTAAACTTCATCATAATATGGAAAATATAAATAAAAATAATGACATTTACTTATTCACATGGATATTATAATAGTCGAATAATCACATGTAATATCATTATATAATTTCATAATGATGGAATTCATAATTCCAGACTTCATAGCCACATAGTTAAGGCCTTGTGCCAAGACTACAAATATGATTTTGTCAATGCCTTGTGCCAAGATACTAGTTTGTCTTATGAGACCAACCAACTCATCAAGGAGCTATAGTGATCTCCACCCATTAATTAATAAGTCCAATGAATTCCTCATATAAAAGGGTTTAAACATAACATAAACATTCGTATTAAAACTAGCATACTAAATGTCAATACTTTATCCATAAACCATGAGTGGTATAAAAATAACACATCCATAGTCAAACATATCACAAAACCTTCAATACAATATGGAATATTTGTATTATAATAAATAAACCTTGATTAAGAATAATATCCCATAATTAATGTTGACATAGTTGAAAATTATTAGTAAAAATATTTGAGAGAAATATCAATTTTTTCGTGAAATCATTTAAAAGTCACATAATTTATAAAGGAACTCATTTAAAAGATAGTTTTGAATCAAAGTGTCACATACCACTTTTAAAATTTTTAAAGTAATTAACATTTTAAAACATTCATGTAAAGATAATTAAATCCATAAAACCATTGTGAAAACATAGACATTAATGAGAATGGTTTAGAAGAATAAACATATAAAACATTTAAAATGATATTTTAGTTAGAGTTCCTAACAAAATGACAGATGCTTGAATAAAAATAATTGAGGATATAAAAACATTATAATATCATGAGAATAAAATGATTCATTATATATTATGTCAAAGTATAGTATATGCACCAAATAAAAGTGAATTGTCACATAACAACAAAGAAGTCTCAATGGAATGTATGTTGAGATGAATTCTTTTATAAATACCATATCCTTAGGTTAAGGATAAATCAATGACATAATTATGTGTGACAAATATAAATACATTCAATATGATTGTATATTTATTGTAAATCAATCAGAGGACATTCACACATTTTCTTGTAAAAACAACACCAATGATTTGGATGTTTAACTCAATGAATAGAAATTGAGTTAAAATTACTCTTATCAAGTTTATATCGATGAATTAAGAATTTTTAAATGGAGTGATTATGTGTATCAAAAGTATATCCACACAAATAAGAGTTTAAATTACTATATCAGTAAATAAATAGTGACTGAACACATAATATTGGAGTATAGTAATCAATGAAGTTTGTGTATAACTGAATGAGTGGAAATTGAAATTTGAAATTCTCTTACCTGTTTGGAAACTTATGAAACATACACCAAGTGGAAGAAGGATCATCCAATGATAAAATAAATACCCATAAATTAAATTATATTACGAAAATAATATAATCATGGGCATTACATACACCACACAAAAGGTAATAGTGGAAAATATAGCATGAATCTCATAGAAATAAAAGTGAGATGAAAACCCCTTACCTTGTACTTTTCCTTAGTATAGGGTAGGTTAACCTCCTGTATAATTTTTAAATAATTTTTATTAAATTATACAAGAAAAAAATATAGAGATATGATATCATATATGATCTTCTAATATTTCTTTATTAATGATATTTCAGTAATATCATTGTTTTGGTTGTTAACTAATATATTTTCCTTTATATGTTTTGTTACGTAAGTCATGTTTTTTATGTATAATAAGTATTTTATTAAAATATATAATGATATTAAGTTCTTAAAAATCATTTCTAATCATAAAATGAAAATTATTCTTGAATGATTATGATGGGGAATGAATCTCATCGCGTTCATAGAGACGGTAAGCCGTACATACACATGAGCGACAATATCATTATATTGATGGTGAAATCGTATGTAATTGGATGGTATATAATATATACAGAATAATTAACATTTTATATTTACTATTTACATCATTTATACTCATTATTATATCCATCCAAATAATGAAGTGTTTGAATGACAAACTACACCACGACGTGGAGACGGTAAGTCGTACGTCTGCACATATGGTGACTTTGTCAATTATAGGAAGGATAGAATAAAGAATATGGTTTTACCATATTTATAATAACATCACAGTATGTATAATTTACTGGATTTATTATTTTTTTATGGAAACAAAAAAAATAGGAAGTGGAAGAAGAAAAGAACTTGAATGAGGGTGGTGAAATTATTAACTCCTCTTTGGGTGTTTCCTTTTGAGTTGATCAAAAGGTCCCAATTGGTTGGATTTATGAACGAAGTAATGACTTTAGGTTGATTTGAGGGATGTTGGGAGGATATTGGGGTAGGTTATGTCCACGAAAAATGGATTTAGAGGTGTGATTTTGAGAGAATGGGAAGAACCATTTTATAAGAGTTGTGAGGGGCACTTTAAGAAAAACTTGAAATATTATTTTATAATTAAATAATTTTCAGATTCTAATAGCTCCAAATTTTTTGTTTCATGTATAAGGTGGTTATGTGTAGAAAAAATCTCAATAAATAGGTTTTAGAAATGTTTAGGTCACCATATTAACCTTATCATTTAGATTTAACTCTTAGTTAAATAGTTTGACATTTTCCATGTCTCTTTGTATTTTTATATTATATGGTTAATAAAATTAATATAATAAGCCAAGAGAACCCCAAGTGGTTCATTATTAATATATATAACCTTATCTAAGTACTTTGGAATAAACATAAATTTTTATAAATATTATATCAATTAATAACATAGTATTTGTTTTAAAAACTCAATTATGTCAATTTTGACGCCATTTAGTATTTTATTTTTTTGAAAGCTATAAAAACTTTATCACTTAGAATAAAATTTATTAAATAAACTCTAACATGTCATATAAACCTAGAAAATTAGTTTAATTCCTCATAAGTCTCAATTTACATTTATTTGGATATTTATAATATTAATTATTTTAATATTTCCTTAATAAGGTAATTACTGCATCATCATTGTGCCATAAATAAATTAAATTATTTAGCGTTAAAAAATTATAAATAAAATACCATTATGTAGGAAATATTTATATATTTCTAATTAATATTTATAGTCAAATTTATCTTATGTTTAACCTAATATTAAAAATGGATTAGTTATTAAACATTGAATTTAATACTTTTAACTCTTCTTTAAATAAAATAATAATAAATTTCCTAATATAATCCTAGTGGACCAAAGAGGATCATATTTTATTCATAATGTTTTTTTTGGTCGAATTACACTTATCCAATAAAATTTGGCCATGTCTTATGGTAATTATAATATGATTTTTACCCTTAGTTACTCTATTTTCTTTTAACTGTGGTAAATAAAACTCAAAAGTTACTATTCATAAAAAATTATTTTCATCTTATTGAACCACATTTTACATACTTATGTTAACCGTGTCTCTCGGATTTTTGAAATTCAACTCATAGAAGCGGTAAATTATGTTTTATTGAAATTTTCAAATGCTCCTAGAAGGTGGGTAAAAGACGGTAAAAAGGTCAATAAAATTTTATATACCTAAACTTATTATAAAATGACTCAAATGAATTACATTGAACATATATAGGTATTATGTATCTATTTTTAATTAAAATAAATAAAATAGATAACTATTTAAATAGAAAGTCGGTTTTAAACAATAACGCAGTGTTTTTCACTATTCATCAAAAATTGAATGTTTTTAGAAAAAAACCAAAAATTCACCCTAATCTAATTTTGATATTCTGAATTCAAAAATTAATTATATTTTAAAAAATTAAAAACATAGAAGTTTTATTAATTAATATAAAATTAATTCTCATTGTCAAAACCAAAAAGTGGGTTTTTAAAAAAGTAAAAACTATCAAAAGATTAACATGTTTTTATGTCAAATTTAAACATGAAATTACTTATAATGACCTAAATTGTAATAAATGATAAAATAATAATCTAATTTTACTTCCAAACCATTCAAATTCATAATTTAACACTATAAATTATTTTTATTTAAAAATTTGTCTGTAATTAAAATTTTGTATTTTTCAGTATTCAACAAAATATAAAGTTATCAAAAAAGTACCAAGAATTTATCCAAAATAAATTTTTATGTCCCGATTCTAAAGAAGAATTTAATTTCATTAAATTTAATATATAAAAGTGTCAAATATTGGTTTTAAAATGGGTTTTCCATTAAAAGGTTTTAAAATTTCATTTTTTGAAAAATACTTCTTTTATCTGAAAAAATGAATTTGTTCTTATATTATGTCTAATAAACACATAATATGGATTCTAAAATTATATTGAGTATAAAAAATTAAAATTTTAGTTAATACTATTCATAATCACTTTTTTAACGGCTAGTTTGGTAAGTAAGGGTGCGCTCGAACTCGGTGTTGCGTATAGCGCAAGATATTGAATTAATTTAAAGAAAATAACTTTCTATAAAATCTTGGGATGTTACATTATTCCAAAATTTTGGAAATTGAGTCCTCGAAATTTTACAATTGGGCTTGGTAACTTCATTGAAAGTCCCACATCGAAAAAAGAGTCAATAAAACTGTCATTTTAAAAGAAAGAAAGAGAAGTACAAAGTTCACTTGAGATGACCCATACTAAGATTTCATGATGGAAAACATGGATATGGAAGATAAACTAAGTGTCCTGTTCTGATGGAGAGTGATAGAAAACATGATCAGGAGAAATTTAACAATAAGAAAACCACAAACTTGTGATGGGATAAATGGTTATTAGTTTCCCAGTAGGAAAAGTAAAAAAGACAAAAAAATTTGTTTTATGTTCCATTTCATAAATTTGAGGAATTTATTTATGAGATTGACTAAGAACATTAAGATATACACTTGATTTTTAAGTATAGTTTCATCCTTTAATAAATTTCTACCACTAACTTATCTTTTTTTCAAACGATGAGTATTCAAGATGACATTGTCACACCTGAAGTGCTATAATCAACTTTTAGAGAATAACATAATCCACAAAGGATAAAATATATATTTACCTTTCTTTAGAGATTAACCAAAACCAAAATGGTTAGTACAAGATCAGATGATCCCCAAAAAGTATAATCCTTTAGAGAAAGAAATACTAATCTTAATTACTAAAATTAAACCTACAATACCCAAAGTTCAATAAATACCATTCAATAAACAATTGTCCTTAAAATACTTCAATATAATCCAATCTAATATTGAAACCCAAAACATAAAAGAATTTGATTATGCAGACTTCCATGTTAAATTGTATCTTCAAATAACATTGACTACTCTTAAAGTCACACACTTAAAAGTAATTAACCTAATCACATATTCTCTATGATAGGTTAATCATTTCCATAAATAACCCAATTCACTATAAATCCATAATAAAAACATAGATAAAAATCCACCATTACTTCTCAATTGAAATCCCATAGTATTATATTTTCCTTAGGCATATAGTGTTCCCAACAGAGCGAACATCTTCCAAAATAACATTTATCACTTAATCACCCAATCATTTTCCTATACTAAGGATATCCATTTGATAAGACAAAATATCCCAAATCAACTTATTATTGATCAATAAAATCATTTAACTAAAAATAATTAGTCACACTAACCAGGGACTTCACGTAGTCTAGTGGTATGCGATAAATCTCAATCGCACTTTGGTTGTGCGTTCGATTCTCACAGCTTTGTTCGATGTGATGGGTTGTCACATGGTCTGTGTGTTATCCTTTTTTAAAAACTATATTTTATAACATTTTCAAAATGAGATAAATTATTCAAAATATCCATAACATAATTTCCCACAAATGCTAACTCATACCTCGCATTTTCAACCCAAAATTTAATAACTTGTAATTGACTCAAATTCAAGGATCATATATACCCAAATGGTTATTTATAACTATATCAACAATAGAAAAGATAATTCTTCCTAAAATTTAATTTTCACATAACAAACAATAGGGTTACACATACCAGAGAAAATTCTTCCAAAGTAATCCCATAAACAAAGAGCACTAACACTTTTAAACATTTCACCATCCATTTATTTCTATATAGGTTCTTCCTTGACCAAGATGTTATCCTATCGAATAGTGAATTCACTTGGGTAATGCCCAGGTCCCCTACATTTACGGAAAATGACTGTAAATTGATTCTTGGGATCATTTTTATTTTTTTCCATAGTACTCTTCATTTTTTTCTCTACAATTATTTAGTTTATGTCCTTCTTTCCCACACATAAAGTATTTCTTTGTTCTATTGAGACACTTCCCTAGGTGTCTTCTTCCACATTTCCTGCATGATGGAAATTGGCCTTTCTTTTCTCCATTGTCTCCACAGCTGGAGCTCTTATCATTCACTGCCTTTCTCATCATTATTGAGTCTGGGAGTTTGTTAATATATATGTGGTTGATCATATTTTTGGAAAAATGATTTCGCATGAACATAATATCTTTTATACCTATCAACATTCTATTTTGTTACTCATTTCCACCACATTTCCCACCTTTTAAATCATATTCAATGTTACTATGACTTCCTTATAATCTAGCCATTAACTAACACAAGAAAGAATAGTGTGAGTCATAAAATCATTTAGAGAATATCATAACACCTTATTTTCAATATAAAACACCATATGATTAACCAAGGTTATTTATTCTCATCTTATATTAAAATCCTAAAAATCAGTTGGTAAAGAAAATGTGAATTATCCTATGCATATTCCCCAAGAGTGTCATAACCAAGAGTGCAGCAAGGCCTATTGTCGTGTAGCAGGATACCCTGGGTCAAGCCCAAAACTACTTGTCGGAGTTTTCACTCCTCAGTACATCTATGCTAGAGCTGCCTCTACCTGCTCATATCCAGACAAAGATGTATCGCTTGGAAAACCCACATAATAATTACATTACAAAAATTTTTGGATGTTCTTCTGTACTAATTCTCAATATCTATCATAGGGTAGTGTTTCCTAATCATATTTTTTTCTAAATCTAGCTTCCAAGGTTTTTAATAAACTTCCTCTGATACGAATTGTAATTCCTTAACCCTAGTTACCCAAAATCGGTGCATTATTACATAACATTGGCATGATATAAGGAATCAAGTCCCGAAATACTAATCAGTTTAGTATCCTTGTAAGTACTGGATAAATACATAAGTTTTACATTACATCGTGAAATAAAAAAATAACATTTTTTCCCCTTTGAACACTATTATATTCCTTATCCTATTCATAAAGGTAAATCATAATATACTTATTTACATCCTAGGAAAAATAAAAATATAAGAAAGGGGTGATCTTATATTCTCACTAAGGATAACAATATAGTAGAAACTTTCAAAAATAAGCATAAACATTTAAGGAAATGTATAAGACTAAAACAAAAAGCCTTTTAAACTTAAACTTCATCATAATATAGAAAATATAAATCAAAATAATGTAATTTACTTATTCACATGGATATTCTACTAGTCGAATAATCACATGTAATATCAATAGCCAATTTCATAATGATGGAATGCATAATGCTAGACTTCATAACCACATAGTCAAGGCCTTGTACCAAGACTACAAATAAGATTTTGTCAAGTCCTTATGCCAAGACACTAGTTTTTCTAATGAGACCTACCAATGCATCGAGGATCTATAGTGGGCTCCACCCATCACTTAATAAGTCTAATGAATTAATCATATGAAAATGTTAAAACATAACATTAACATTCATATTAAAACTATCATACAAAATGTCAATACATTATCTATAAACCATGAATGGTATAAAAATAATGCATCCACAGTCGAAAATTTCACAAAACCTTCAATACAATTTAGAAGATTTGTATCATAATAAATCAACCTCGAACAAGAATAATATCATATAATAGATGTTTACATAGTTGAAAATGATCAGTAAAAATCATTGAGAGAAATATCCATTTTTTGTGAAATCATTTAAAAGTCACATAATTTATAAAGGAAGACATTTAAAAGATAGTTTTGAATCAAAGTGGCACATAACACTTTAAAACTTTTGAAAGGAATTAACATTTTAAAACATTCATCTCCTTATAAAAAATCCTTAAAACCATTTTGAAAATATAGAAATTTATGAGAAAGGTTTAGAATAATAAATCTTTAAACATATAAAATGATATTTTAGTTAGAGTTCCTAACCAAATGAGAGACACTTGAAAAAAAATAATTGAGGAAATAAAAACATTATAATATCATGAAAATAAGGTGATTCATGATATACTATGTCAAATTATAGTACATACACCAAATAAAAGTTAATTGGAACATAACAACAAAGAAGTCTCAATGGAATGTAAGTTGAGATGAATTCCTTTATAAAGACTCTATCCTTAGGTTAAGGATAAATCAATGAAGTAATTATGTGTAAAAAATATAAATACACTCTATATGATTGGATATTAAGTTTAAATCAATCAGAGGACATTCACACATATTCTTGTAAAAACAACACCAATGACTTCGATGTTTAACTCAATGAATAGAAATTGAGTTAAAATTACTCTTATCAAGTTTATATCAATGACTTAAGAATTTATAAATGGAATGATTATGTGTATCAAAATTATATCCACACAAATGGGAGTTTAAATTACTATATAAGTAAATAAATAGTTATTAAACACATAATATTTGAGTAAAGTAATCAATGAAGTTTGTGTACAACCGAATGAGTGGAAATTAAAATTTGAAATTCCCTTACCGATTTTGTAACATATAAAACATACACACCGTGGAATAAGTATCATACAATGATGATGCAATTACCTATAAATTAAACTATATTATGCAAACAATATAACAATGGGAAGTACATACACTACACAAAAGGTAATAGTGGAAAATACAACATGAATATCACGGGAATAAAAGTGAGATTAGAACCCCTTACCTTGTACTTTTCCTTAGTATAGGATAGGTTAAACTCGTGTATAATGGTGAAATAATTGTTATTAAACTATAAAGGAACCAAATACATAAATATGATATCATATATGATCTTCTAATATTTCCTTGTTAATGATCTTTAAGTAGGATCATTGTTTTGGTAGTTAACTGATTAGTTTTCCTTTATATGTTTTGTTATGTAAGTCATATTTGTTATGTATAAGTTGTATTTGATTCATATATAGAATTATATTAAATTATTAAACAAAATTTTTAATCATAAAATTAAAATTATTCATGAATGATTATGATAGGGAATGAATCTCATCGCATTGGTGGAGACGGTAAGTCGTACTTATGAATGAGCGACAATATCGTTATATTGATGGTGAAATTGTATGTAATTGGATGGTATATAATATATACAGAATAATTAAAATGTTATATTTATTATTTACATTAGTTATATGCATTATTATACCCATCCAAATAATGAAGTGTTTGAATGACAAGCTACACCACGACGTGGAGACGGTAAGTCGTACGTACGCATGTATGATGACTTTATCATTTATTGGATGGATAGAATAATGAATATGGTTGTACCATATTTATAATAACATCACAGTATGTAGAAGGTACTGGATTTGTTATTTTGGTATGGAATCAAAAAAAAGAGGAAGTGGAAGAAGAAAAGAACTTGAAAGAGGGTGGTGAAATTATTACCTCTTCTTTGGGTGTTTCTTTTTGAGTTGATCAAAAGGGCACCATAGGTTGGCTTACTGATAAAATTAATGACTATGGGTTGATGTGAGGGATGTTGGGAGGATATTTATTCAGGTTTTTTCTGAGCCAAATTTCTTTGGAGGTGTGATTTTGAGATAAGGACAAGAGCCCTTTTATAAGAAGGGTAAGGGGCACTTTAGGAAAATCTTGAAATATTATTTCATAATAAAATCATTTTCGGTTTATAATGGATAAAAATGATTTATTTCAAGGATAAGTTGGGTATGGTTCGAAAACCTCTCAACCAATAGGTTTTATACAGGTTTAGGTCACAATATTAACCTTATATGTTAGATTTAACGCTTAGTTAAATAGTTTGACATTTACCATATCTCTTTTATTTTTATATTATACGGTTAATAAACTTACTATAACAAGACAATAAAACCCTAAGTGATTCATTATTAATATATATAACCTTTTATAATTCCTTTAACCAAACCTTAGATTTTTAGAAATATTATATCAATTAATAATATAGTATTTGTTTTAAAAACTCAATTAGGTCAATTTTGACACTATCAGTATTTGATTTTTTTTGAAAGTCATAAAAACTTTATCACTTTGAATAAAATTTATTTAATCAACCCTAAAATTTCATATTAACCTAGAAAAATAGTGGAATTCATCAAAAGTATCAATTTAAATTTATTGGGATATTTATAATATCATTTATTTTAATATTTTATTAATAAGGTAATTACTGCATCATCATTGTGTCATAAACAAATTAAATTATTTAATTTCTAAAAATTATAAATAAAATATCATTATGTAGGAAATCTTTTTATATTTATAATGAAAATTTATAGTCGAGTTTATCTTATGTTTAACCCTATATGAAAAATGTTTTAGTTATTAAACATTGAATTTAATACTTTTGACTCTTCTTTAAATCAAATAATAATAAATGTCCTAAACTAATCCTCGTCGACCAAAAAGGATCATATATTATTCATAAGAATGTTTTTGGTCAAATGAAACTTATCCAATATAATTATTACTTGTGTTAGGGTAATTATAATACCATTTTTACCCTCAATCACCCTATTTACTTTTAACCTTGGTAAATAAAAGTCAAAAGTTACTATTCAACAAAAATTATTTTAATCTTATTGAACCACATTTTACATATTGATGTTAACCGTGTCTCTCAGATCCTTTAAATTCAACTCATAGAAGTGGTAAAATTATGTTTTATTGAAATTTTTAAATGCTCTTAGAAGGTGGGTAAAAGACAGTAAAATGTTTAATAAAATTTTATATATCTAAACTTATTATAAAATGACTCCAATAAATTAAATTAAACATATATAGCTATTATATATCTATTTTGAATTAAAATAGATAAAATAATTAATTATTTAATAAAAATTCGGTTTTAAACAACAACGCAGTGTTTTCACTATTCCTCAAAAATTGAAAGTTTTCAGAAAAATACCAAGAGTTAACCCTAAGATAATTTTGATATCCCAAATTCAAAAATTAATTCTATTTTACCAAATTAAAAACATATAATTAGCATTAATTAATTTAAAATTAATTCCCATTGTCAAAACCAAAAATGCGTTTTTTAAAAAGTAAAAACTATCAAAATATTGACATGTGTTTATGCCAAATTTAAACGTGAAATTACTTATAATGACCTAAATTGTATTAAATGATAAAAATATAATCTAATTATACTTCAAAACCATTCAAATTCATAATTTAACACTATAAATTATCTCAATTAAAAAAAATTCAATTAAAATTTAGTATTTATCAGTATTCATCAAAATATGAAAGTTATCAGAAAAGTACTAAAAATTTATCCAAAATAAATTTTTATGTCCTAATTCTAAATAAAAATTTAATTTCATTAAATTGAATATATAAAAGTGTCAAATATTGGTTTTAAAATGGGTTTTCCATTAAAAGGTGGTAAAATTGCATTTTTTGAAAAATACTTCTTTTATCTGAAAAAATGAATTTGTTCTTATATTATGTCTAAGAAACACATAATTTGAATTATAAAATTATATGGAGAATATAAATATTAAAATTCAGTTAATACTATTCATGACCACTTTTGAACGGCTAGTTTGGTAAGTCATAGTGCACTCGAACTCGGTGTTGCGTGTAGCGCAAGCTATTGAATTACTTTAAAGAAAATAACTTTCTATGAAATCTTGGGATGTTACACCTTACGCCTTAGTCCTTATTTCATGATCTCAAAATTATTAATAAATATCTATATCATTTTTTTAACATAGTTCTATATTTTCATGGTCACTTCATAAAAATTATGTTAACGGTTTACATGGAATGCTTAAAAATTCCCTTTTTTAGTGATTATCAAATTAAAAAAAGAATTGAATTTATAATAAAATATAATTCTGAATATAAGAACTCAAAAATTATTAAAATATTATGAATTAATCATTATTACATAATATTAATAGTATATAACATTGTTTAATCATTCATGATGTAAATTTATAATAATATTCTTATAGGTGGTAAAACTGAACAAAATAATAACACATTATAACAGTTGAATGAGTAATAACATGTTATTATTTAATGATATTATCAATTTTATAGAATCTTAGTGATTTCATGGAGGTGGTAGTATGTACATACACATTGACGATGTTACCATTTTTCAACGGATGGGAAAGAAAAAAATACAATAATATTATATCCTTATAGAATTTTAATTATACTATAAATATAATATATATTCATTAAATTCATATTTATAACCATACATGTGTGGTGGTGATGGAAAATAGAATACATTGCTTCGTGAAGACGGTAATTCGCATGTACACACGAGTGACATTTTCTTTTTCTATTGAATGGAAAGAAAGTAAAAAATACATGTTCCATAAACATAACAATATCTTATTATATATAATATAATTAATTATATTATATTAGGATAGTTATAATAAATTTTAAATTGGTATAATAAGAAATAAAATTGAAAGAACTTGGTTCAGACTTATACATCCTCCTATGATATCTTCCTTCGTAATACACATTTATCCTTATAGGGTTAGACTTTTGGTGAGACCAGGACCTCTAGAAAGTATATAAGAGATGTAGGGAGGTATTTGGGTAGATATTTGTCAATATAGAGTTCTTAAAAATTATTAATAAGTGAATATATGTTGTTCGCTTTTATAAATGAGAGGAGTACCACCATCATAAATATTAAGAACTTTAAAATATAACGATTGTATTTATCATGAAACTTGTATCCAATTTAATTAATGTTAGAATATATGATAATTTAATTGCTAAATATACCCATCCAATAATTTTTAGGCAATTTTATGATATATTTTAATCCTTATCTCTTAGTTTAACCACCTCTTAAACCCTTTTTACCCTTACCATTGTGATTAATTCTTATCATGGTTGTTATTCTTTATGACTAAAAATAAAATTAAAATTATTAAATAATATTAAGATTATGATTTCAAATATGAAATCCATTTTATGAGATTTAATATATATTATTAGTAAAATTTAATTTTAAAATATGACCGTGTAATGTAGTGAAAACACGTTTTTGGAAAAAATCATTTTTTTATGCATAAAAATAATTTTATTCCAAAATCATGTATATTTTTTATTCTAATAGAATTAATTTTATTATTTTTAATAAAATTATAATATATTTTACTTTAAAATCAAATAAAAAATTAAATACACCATATTAATAAAATATTAAAGTAGAAGAACCAAAAATAGTTTTTATTTGAATAAAAGCATTAATTAGATTTTTAAAATGTCCAACATAGATTTTTAATTTAAACATTATATTTTAAAATTATTTATTTTATTTATTAAATATATATATTATATAAAAATTAATAAACATTCAAGTCACTTTCATATTTTGAAAATATTATAAATGTGACAATATTTTCAAAATTAGCATTGTTCACTATTCACCCAAAAATCAACATTTTCGAGAAAAATCCAAAAAAATACCCAATGAAAATTTGGATATTATGAATTAAAAAATAAATTTTATTTTATCAAACCCAAATTCTAAAATTCATAAATTTATTTTTTAAATAAAAATACAAAATATAACCACTTTTGTAAAAAAATGGCTCTCTTAAACTTTAAGTGTTTTTAACCATATTTTATTTCAATTACCAATGAGTGTTATATTATTTTCTTTCACGTTGTATGTTCCGAAGGTTTTGATGTTTAATTTTCATTTTAAAATTTTTCTTTTTTACTTTAGTTTAGTTTTTGTTATATCATTTTCTATTCAACAAGATATCTACTTAAAGTAATGCATATTAAATTCTTGGGGTGTTATAAAATTGAAGCCACCATTCTCAGGGACTATTCACTATAAGGGTTTTAAACCCCTTATCCTCAATAACTTAGTTTCTAGAGTGACAAAGTATTATTTGGGTCACCCCAATAAAATCTTGCATCCTAAATGGAGGCGATAATTCTCTTGTAATCATTGGAATGTCAAAAGTTTCCCTTAATTTTCACACTAGCACCAGGAAATCAATTATCGATGCATCCAAAAGTATCTAAAGTGTGTTTGGATAAACTATAGGGATACTACATTGGTTCCTTTTGGAAATTAACTTCAGTGAACAGTGGAACACACCTACTTCTTCAAATATAATGTGGTAATAGTTAGATTTAACTTTTATGCTTAATTCCTTCCACATGAGATCCCTGGGATGAAATTGGGCATCACGCATCACTGTCTATGATTTTTTACATCATAAATAGATTTAATAATTTTAAATTATATATTTAACAATTATACTTTGTTCCCAATACCATAAATTAGTATCAAAGTGATTGTGTTCATAATTAGTCTATGTTTAAATTAAATTTACATGAATTTGAGTATAGGGAATCAAAACGGTCTCAATGCCACTGACAAAGCTTTGATCTAAGATTGGATGGTTGGTTTATGACCATATAGAGATTGAAATTTTATTTTATGGCTTAAAATTTAATTAAAATGAAAATATAATTTGGGGTGAATAGTAAATGTGGTTCACTATTCACCTATTGTTTAATAGTATCATCGAGAGGTGAAGTCATGGTGGACTTATTTAAAAATATAAAAAATATTATTATATAAATTTATAAAATAAAAAAAATATAAAAATATATATATTAAATGCCATGTATGAGGCTAAGCCTCCTGTGGATTTCAACTTCCACCTATTTTGGGAGTCCAGAAACGGTTGCACACTTATACAGAAAATTGGATATTGTAATATTAATAACATGAAGAAGTTGCTCACAGAATTATTGTCTTTAGTTCTCCAAGAAGATAAGGATGTGGAAAATACCAATTCATTGGTTTGTATGTTGAACAAGAGGAATAAAAATAAGTCCAAAGAATTGAAGGATAAGTCTAAGCTAAATAAATTAATGCACTACCCTTCCAAGAATCCAAATATATAGAGGGATAGAAATGATAAGGAATAAGTATATGTTTCTTGTAGAAAGAATTCCCACAGGAATAATAATTTCATATCTTAGAAGAGGAATCAAGTAAATGATTTTACTTCTAGTATATTTTTCATTAAATGTGTTCTATCTATATCTATGAGTAATGAATAGGATACAACATGTGGCTCACAAATTTATATTCAATTACAAGAACCAACTATATTATAAAATATTATGAATGTTGTTATGAATCTTCATGTAAAAAATGGTGCAAGGATAGTAGTATTTGCAGTGTAAAATTATCATCTTACATTGCTTAGTGGTTTCTCTATTATATTAAACACATGTTTTTACATACCCTACATTACCATAAATATAATATCAGTTTCAAGTATAGACACCGTGGGATTTTATTTCTTGTTTGGTATTAAATTTTTTCACTTTTATAAGGATATAATATGTTATTGTATAAGACATCCTAAAATGGATTTTATATAATTGAATTTGATAAACAAGTCTGGGAAATCGATGAAAAATCCAGTCAGAATGACTCATATCATACACTTCTATGGAACTTCAGTCTTGGTTATGTAAATGAGAAGTGTATACACAAATTACATAAATTAGGATATTTATACTATATATAATTCAACCACATTGATTTTATTCACGCTTGTTTGTAAGGTAAAATGACCAATGAACCTTTCCCTGAGAAGGGAGAAAGAGCTATAGAACTACTATATTTTATTCACACTAATGTATGTGATCCATTATTAGTATAGAAAAGTGGATTGTGTTCCTACTTTATTAATTTTACTTGTGATTTTAATATATATGGTTATATCAACTTAAGGAGTTATAAGTCAGATTTATCTAATGTGTTTAAGGAATAACAAAGTGAAGTAGAAAACTATCCTGGTAAGAAGATAAAGAAACTCTAAGAAGACCTAGGTGGATAATATCCAAACCATGTATTCATCGATCACTTAAAGAAGTGTGACATAGTCACCCAACTCACCCCTCCTTATACACCTAAGTGGAATTGTGTAAGTGAAAGGAGGAATACTACCTTACTTGATATAGTACAATATGATGAGTTAGAGAACTCTCCCATTATCATTTTTGGGGTATACACTTCAAGCATAGTAATATACCCTTAATCGAGTACCAACTAAGGTATTAGATGATATTTCATATGATTTATAGTTTGTAAATAATCCCACTATGTCACATATATGTGTATGGGAATGAGACGTATTTTTCAAGACAGTGCCTAATGAAAAACTAGATTCTCTAACCATTAAGTGCATATTTATAGGTTTTTCTAAGGAAACAAAATGATATTACCTATATTGTAATTTACATAGAAAATTAATTATTGAAATTCATGACATATTTCTAGAATAGAAACACATTTCCAATGTAAATAGTGGTAGAAATATTAACTTTAAAGAATTTGATGATCCAGATGCACAAGATTTGGTACAAAAACAATCTCTACAAGAGATGGGGGTAGATAAAGATATTCTTAAGACACTAGTATTTTGTAGGCCTATTGAAGAGGTTAAAGAAGAAATGAGATATTGTTTTCTTATCACTGAGTTAGGTGATACATTACTTATTAAGGATAATTAACCTCTAACCAATTGGGAAATAGTATATGGAAGGATTCTAGTAAATGTAAAGAAGTCATACATTCTAAGATGGGGTCTATGTACCCAAATAAATTATGGGTTTTTATACACCCTCTTGAATACGTAAAACCTATTGGGTTTAAATGGGTATTTAAAAGAATATGATTATAGATGATCAAGTACTTATAAATCATGACTACTTGTGAAGGGTGTTTTGAAAATCAAGGAATTGACTTTGATAAAACATTTTCACCAATCATGATACTAAAATCTATTAGAATATTGGTTGAAATAACAACCTTCTAGACTCTGAAATTATGAAAACTAATCTCAAAAATTATTTTCTAAATGGGAAGTTTATTGAATATTCCTATATGATGAATCCCAAAGGGTTTATCATGTAAAATATTTCCAATAAAGTGTTTAATATGTAGATATCCATTTATAGATTGAAACAGGAATCATGGTCCTGGAATTTATACTTTGATGAGTCTAGAAGGTAATTTTTTTGTCAATATTGAAATCGTTACATGTGCCTATTATAATTTTAGTGGAAATTCCATTATTTTATTAGTATTATATGTTGATGACATATTAATTATGGGAAATGAAGTTCAAGTATTTCAATATGTAAATACTTGGTAAAATGAATGCTTCTCCATGAAATACTTAGGTGAAGCGGTCCACATTTTAAGGATCATGATCTATAAAGATAGATATAAATGGTTTCTTGGACTAAGTCAAAGTATATATATTAATAAGGTTCACAAAAGGTATAATGGTTAAAAATTAAAGAGTGGATTATTACCAATGTCACATGGAATCAATCCCTCTAATAAAATGTGTCTACTTACATAGAAGGATATTGAAAGGATGAGTTGAATCCCTTTTTCTTTGGTAGTGGGATCTGTCATGTATGTCATTCTATGTACTGGGATTGATATTTCCTTTTATTTAATAATAATGGGAAGAAATTAGGATAATACATGAGAGATAAATTTGGAAGCAGAAAAAACTATCATAGAGTACATGAGATGTACAAAAAATATTTTACTAGGGTATGGAGAAGATGGGGATCTATGAGCCAGAGGATAAACTGATTCTAGATTCCATAAAAACCATGATGATCAAAAATCATAGTTAGGTTATGTATTTTTCTGGAATGGTATCTCAATGAGAGATGGAATATCAAATCACTCTATGGTTGCTAATTCTAAAGTAGAATCCAAGTATATATTAGATTCTAATGAAGCTAAGAAGGTTGTCTTGATACACATTTTGGTCTAATATATTGGTGTTGTTCCTAGAAATATATACCCTATTAAATTTTCTATGATAATACTATAGTAGTGGTACCTTTCAAGGATCATAGGTTACACCAATGGATAAAGACTATACTTTATAAATTTTATTTATTGAGGTATATTACTCAGAGAGGTGAAGTCATAATTAGTAGAGTAACCATAGAGGATAATGTGGAAGATCCCCTATCTAAATCCGCATCTCAGTAGAATAATTATTCTCATGTGAGATCTAGCAGGTTGAGAGTTAATAGGTGGATATAATGTGAGTGGAACTGTTGTAAGTGGGATCCCTAAACCCAACTCTTGTATGTACTTTTTTTACCATCACATGTACATATTTTTATATATACATGTGTTTTTATTTCAATTATAATTAATTTTATTCTCCTTGTGATATATATATATGGTAAATTACTTAGATTCCTTGTTATATCAAAATTTTATAGTAGTTTCAATCCTTAATAAGAAACTAGAGAATCTTTTACAGTAATCTTAAACTTATGTCCAATGGTCTTGATACTACATACTGACAAGAAAATGATGATTCTAACTCTCAAGTGATGGGGGATCATAACCATTGAGACTAAGTCTCATAAAGTTTTCTCTTATTGATCTCAAGTAAAGAATATTATTAGGATTGGTCTCCCAATATGAACACCACAAGTTAATTTTGTCATTGGTTGTTCTTATATATTAACATCAATATTGGTCTCTTGAATTGATATCATTATTAATGTGTACCATCTGATTTTGTACTTTGATGTAAGATGAAAACCGTAGAATTTGTTTTGTGGTGAGGTAGTCTATGTTGGGTGTGTCATTGGTGGTATGGTTTTGATTTAATGGTCAAGATTGGATTTTTCACTACAAAAATGAACATATAACACTAGGACAGTTGACCAAGATGGTGGTAAATTTACTAAATCTAGGGTCATGGTAGTAAAAAGTGTAAACCTTACCAATATGGTCAAGGATAAATAAATAAATAAATGATGATGAAATTAAGTTTTCATCCTTTTTATGAGATATCATGAGATATAGATATTATATTACAGGGTGTGTGTTCATTGGAGAGGTTTTATTTGTTATGACTAAACAATATCCCTTTAGGGGTTATGATGCATTGCTAGATACCACTATTATTTTGTGGGTATGACTCAATACTATTGAGATAGGGCCTAGATATCCATACACTAAGAATATTTTGATGTTTGAAAAACATTGGTGAATTGGAGTTTTGGATATGGTGGGCCCCAAATTTGACGATAGGATGTGCCTGGGTTTGAAAAATCAAAAAAATTCACAATTATTGGAGATTAGAATAATAGGAAGTAGATTTATTTTCTCAGTTTATTCTCAATTAAATATAGAAAATAATATTTTATGACTGAATATTTTAATCAAGGTTCATTAAATATTTTTGAGAGATAATATTCAAGTTAATGGAATTTATTTTATAACCTAAAACTATTTATATGTTATAAGTAAAGTGATAAAATATTTAGGATTTTTTTGAAAAGTTCACTATATCATTAGTCATGAATCTGGTTCAATTTAAAGGGTTTAATTTATAGAAGGGATAAAGTGAAATTTTGATAAGTAAAACCCACATATTTAAGGAAATAAATTCCACAATTCACAATGACTATTCATTGCATGATTTTCAGAGCCTGTCACGCTAATATCCCAAATTATATAAATATTAATATATAATCAAATCCCCTTAATCTAAGATTATATCCTAGATCAGATTGATGGTGATCATTTGATCATCAAAATGTCAAAAGATTCATTAAATTTCCATAGTAAAACCTGAAAATCAATGATCAATGCATCCAAAAAGTATTGGGAGTGCATGTGGAATATCCAGAGGGATATTATGTTGGTCCCTTTGATCATTGATCACCAATTATGAGCTGAATATGCATGCATCATTAAATTGAATAATGTAACAGTTTAGTTTAATTTTTGTGCTTAATTCCTCTAACATGATATCCCTGGGATGAAATTAAGCATTGTGCATCACTAGTGATGAATATTTTGGATCCAAAATACATGATTTTTTTGAAATTCCTTGTATCACACTTCTGATGTGCACCTAATAACAACACATAATGACTTAAAAGAGATTTAATATATACTATAAAGTCTTTATCAACCAAAAATTAATTTTCACATTAAAATAATGTATTTTAAAGTAATGTTATTAATTTCCAAAACTATAATGAACCTTCTAAAACCTAAAGTATATTTTAAGCTTCTAAAAATAATTATTTATGAATACTAATTATGTCCTCATCTAAAATAATATATAGTAAAGGGGGTGCACTCATAAACTATTACCAACATTTAAATAATTATTATACTTTATTGGAGATATATTCTAGTGATTCCATCCAATTTCTTTCCATTGATGTATTATGATGATATTTTTAAGGAAATTTTCATGAATCCCAAATCTTTTCCATGGGTTATTTAGGATATGAATGAATTATGAATGTTTTTATGATTTTTAGGATAAAATTTTAAGATCACATGTGTTATTCATTTTACAGTTCTTTGGTATTTTATGTGATGGAGGTTAGGTCTGATATATCCCTCCAATAGGTTGGGTAATAATATGTTCTCAATAGGATACATGTTGGAATTATCCATGATGGTTATTTATTTATAAGGGTGATTTTAAGAGTGGTATAAAGATAATTTATGAAGGTACAAAGATTTTTTTATATTCTCATTATAATTATTATTAAATAATATTTTGAAAAGAAAATGGGTTCCTGATTAAAGTAAATTTTATGATATTCTACATCTGAAAATTTTGTTTTCACAGAAAATATTTTTCTTTTAGGTGTTATTATTTTTTTTACAATTAATCTTACTTATTATTCTTTTATACATGTTTATGGGATTGTACTATGGAATTTTTTAGCTAAGAAGTTAAAATATATCTATGTTATGATTTATTGGGTATGAATATCTTATTTTATATAAAATAACCTTGATTATATTCTCATATTAATTTGATCATCTTATGATCACTTATGATATTTGATTGTTAATCTATATGTTTAACTTTACTGAGAATTTGAGCTCACCATTATTATGTTTCCATTTATATAGGTTATGAAGAAAAATATTTTGTATTATATGTCTCGAATTTTATCATGTTTGAATAATTTTGTGGGAGATTTTGAATACTTATTATAGAATAAGAAAATTTGGGTATAATGGGAAAAATGTTCATTGGAAGAGAAAAATATGGTTTTTGTTAAGTAATTGGTTTTTCTAATTCTCTAAAACTCTAAACCTATTTGGTATGTAAGTGACTCAATATTGGTTATTGATTTCATAATTATGGATGGTTAAAATTTAGGCACAATTGTTGGTATCAAAGCTAGTATATAAATTTTATGATTTTATCCCTGAATATTGATGTGCAGGTATGGAACATTATATATTTCCTTAAATATGTAGGTTTTATTTATGAAAATTTCACCTTATTTCTTATATAAATGAATCCTATTAAATAGAACCATATTTTTGGTTTATGATGTATTAAACATTTCATAAACATGATAAATGTTTTATCATGATACTTTTAACATCTAAGTAGTGATACATTATAAAATATGATTCATTAACTCAACCCATCAATCCCGAAAATATGTAATAAACCTTGAAAAAAATATTAACTCATAAAATATTTATTTTGTATTCACCTAACACTTGTGAATAGACTAAGAAAATAAATTTAGATATTATTCTTCTAAAATTTAATAAAGGTAAATTTATTTATTTCATGTGATTCTTTATAATTGGACATATCTCATCGCTCAACATGGGGCCCACCATGTTGAAAACTCTAATTCACTATAATTGTTCGAGAATTTGAATAAGTGTAGTATACGACCATCTAGAACCTGATGTTGTTGTAGTGAGTCATACCCACATACCAAGAGTTGTATCTATCAACACATCAAAACCCATAAGGTGATGAGATTAAGTCATATAAATGATAAAAACTCCTACAAACACACATCGTGTGATATAATCTCTTTATATTGTGATATCTCATAAAATGAGACATATACATCATGTCATAATCCTTTCATGATTTATTTATTCTTTATCTTGCTATACTGACTTATCTTCTTTTGTTGTAGCCATGGCTTTTCTAAATGTATTATCATCCTGGTCAATTGGTCCCAAGATATCTCTTCCTTTAATAAGCTAATAATATTTTCTTGGTCATTCAATAAATGATATACCACCATTGGCATGCCCAATATAAGTTACCTCATCATAACATCAATGTCATTGTATTTTGACTTTCATCAAAGTATGAAATATAACGGTACACATTAATAATGATTTCAAGTCAAGAAACCAATACACATGCTTGTAAATATGAATAACATATGACACAAGAAATGTGTGGTTATTTTATTGGCATATCAGTCCTCATTATTTATTTTACTCAATATCAAGAAGTATAAAATTTATAAGAGGAAATCTCAATGCTTATGAGCCCCCATCACTAGATAGTCAGACATCATTTTTGTCTCATTATTATGATATATCTAGACCATATTATATATATTTAAAATTATTGTTATGATGTATTGAGGTTATTATTATAGTCAATGACTGATATAACCTTTTGATACAACTATTAATATAAGAACATTACTACACCTACAACATAAGCAGAAAAAATGGAACTATGATGGTAAGAAAAACACATGTATATATCAAACTATATACATGTGATGGTAATCAATGTACATAGAGAAGTTAGTTCTATAAAACCCTCTTACAACATTAAAATTTCATAATAATTATGATATATTTATATTTTATTTTACTTTTTACCCAAAAAAATTGAATCTATCAAAAAATTATAATAAAAATATCAAATAATTTTTGTTTTCCATTTTGAAAACAACATCATTTTCATCAAAATTATTTTATAAATATGGGGGATTTAATTTTTAAGTAAAATAGTTATTTATTGAGAAATGATTATTTTTATAATAGGATCAAGTTTCTAACTCTTAGACAAACTACATGGGATTTTATAATTTTTTGTTACTATTTATATAATAATAAATATTATTATTTAAAACCTTTATATAGAAACAAAAATTTATTTTAAATTTGAAAATTTATAATAAAAAATAACTTTACTAAAAATCATACAAATATAGTTTACAAAAATACAATTATAGTATCGTTTTATTGAAATTATATTTCATTATAATCATCCTATAATCATATTAATTTTATCTTTTACATAGGGGTAACAAACTAAATAAAAAATGTGGGATTAGTGTAACCATTATTTTATTTCTAAAAGAATTTACACCTTAATACTACTTAAGGTATAGATACATATATCCTTATCAAACCAACATAAGCTCTAAGGGTAAAGTGTGTGATTTTGGTACTTTCATGGAGTGTTTCATCTAACATTAATTTGGTTCTGATATCCACTAACTTGAACTTCTATCACAGTTGATTCTACTCTATCATCACTTGTTGAAGATCTGCTCAAGCTTAGTTAAGGGGAAACCCCGGTAATGCTACCTCTCTCTCAAACTATGATAGATAGGATTCATAAGGCATAAGAATTATTGTTGAGGTCATCATTTCTCCCTTATATATCAACTATCTCTCATCATTTTAATCCATATACACTAATTCTAATAGTAATATTATCATCAATAGTCATAATTCTCAATGGTCATAATTTCTAATGGTCATACATGTAACAGTTAGGTCATAATGGTCACATTTTCCATTACACACACCATTATCAAACTTCATTATTAACTTTTTCACATGTGAACTTTTTAAACTTCCCTTGATAATTTTTATCATATTCCTAATTCTTTATTTTTCATTTTACCATTTTTATATAAGGGGTGGTCTTCATGGGAGAATTCAAACCTATAGAGTTTACCATTTTGTATATACTATTCTTTGGTGTTTATCTACCTATAAATGTAATTTCCCAATTCATAGGTGTCACACCCCAACCTGTGTAAATATTTTATTTTATTATTTTCTTGTTTTTGATTAATTTTTGTTGAGGATCGGGTTCAGTCCCTGATGAAATTTTTGAGTTTATGTTAAAAGGTGAATATTTTGAGCTGATGTTGTTGAGCGTACAGGCAGAGCGTGTTTTGGAAACTACACTGCTTTGCCCAGATAACTGTGTGACCTGTCCGTCTTCGAAAAAAATTTAAATGAGAAAGTTTTTCAATTTAAAATGAATTTTAATTATTGTGTCATTCATATTTTTTATAGTAATTATTAAATTTATTATGGTTATTTAGAATTTTATTATTATTATTATAAATAATATAATTATTATTCATATTAAATATTATTTTTATTAAGAATTTTATTATTTTTATTTTTGGTGAAAAATAAAATTGTTAATTTGATTAATATGTATTATTGTTTTTGTTTTTGTTGTTATTATTATTGTTTTTTTTGTTGTTTTTGTTGTTGTTGTTATTATGGATATGTTTTTTTATTTTCTATTTTTATTTTTTTAGGAACACTAGGGTGGGTACCACCCCTGTACTCCCTCTCTTTCACCTAGTGTGGCGTGAGCCCCACCCCTAGTACCTCTATTCTTGGTTTCCCACCACCACCAGCGGCTACTTCTCCACATGCTTCTCCAATGGTGCGACCCCTACCACACCCACTCAGCGGCGTAGTGCCTGGCGACCTCAGACCTCCCTACCTCTACAACCCCCACTGGCACGCGACCTCCCTACCTCCTCCCCCCCCCCCCCCGATCATGGCCCCCTCATCCTGCTCAAACCTGTGGTGTGACTCCCCCCTTCTGGACTACCCTCCATCCACGTACACAACCCCATCCCATGGCCCTTTCCCCTGCTGCTACATTTTTTCAGTTCCCTCTCTATTAGTGGTCGCCTTGTCAGCGCACACCATCTGGCCCAACCCCCTACTAGTGTGTCACACCCTTTCTGATGTATTTTCCCCTTCCTTTGGTATACCCTCTTTCCATTTATTTTTGTTATTATTGTTTTTTCTCCTTGGTTTGTTAGGGTTTTAAATTTTTAAGTGTTATTTTTGGGTTGCTTACGATTTTGAAACCCACGTGGAGTAATCTTGATCATGCATTGTCATTATACCATAAATTTGAGGTAGTATTCCCATACACTTATCCTTTTTAATTTAATAATCATAAATTTTATATTTTTCACACCTTATAAGATTAATATATTTTAATTTTCATGACTTGGTTTAAATTTATTTTGTGTGCAAACATTTATCTATGCTTTTTTTTGTGATATTTTACATTATTTTTTGAAATAGCACACACCATATGCAGGTTCCTATTGCGCTTGGATTTGTAATTTTAATTTCATCTATTTATTACTATTATACCCTTATATAGGTGTTAATTAATATTTTGTAACATTTTTTTAATTCATTTGGTTTGAAAATTGGTAGTTTAGTCCTTGTTTTGTGAAAATGGTATTGTCCATTCATTATTGTTTACACTGGTTGTTTAATTAAGTGTTTCATTTTTTTCTCACTGGATTTGTGATGTTTAGAACCTAGTATATAATTTTAAATAAGTTCCTGGCATGCAAAGGGGTGTTTTATAACTTTTTGACTGCCAACTGAAATTGTTTGCTAAGCATTGTATGCCTTATCTTCAGAATGGTGCTCGATTGGCTTTTATGTGTTAAAAGTGATATAAAATGTTTTGTTTGTTTTTTTAAGTGTTGTAAGCATGTGAAATGATGTTTTGGGGTCTTTATGGCTATCAAAAAAAATTTGTCTTTATAAAGAAGTGGTTATAGTTTCTTAAGGTGTTTTAGCATATGTTAATAAAGTGTATCCCATTTGGAATCTTAAAGAAATTGGTTTTTATTTGCAAATGGGTCTTGAATTCCCAAATGGAATTTCCTAAATTATTGTATAATGGAGATGTTTTAAGGGAGATTTTTAAATTGTTTATATGGGGAATGTGTGCTTTACACTTCTATTTTTAAGATGCTTTTCATTTTTGACAAAAGTTGGTTTTTATGAAATTTTTAAGGGCTCGTTTGGCCACTTTGTAAAAATAATGAAAAGTGATTATTATGAAAACCCTTTTGGTATGTTTTTAAATCCTTGTTAGCATGGAATGGTTGGGATATCCTCATCATGCAATCTCTGGGTTTCATTATATGGGTTCCTCATTTGTAACCCTTTATGATCTATTTATTTTTAAGGCATGAGATCAGTCCCAATAGATACTCAGGGTGAGGCCTGATGTTGAATTTTTATTATATAAATTTTGATTTGATATTTAGTTGGAATCTATTGGATCCTCCCCTTTAATAATTGAGACATTGGAACCTGGCATATTGATAGAATTTTCTAAGATGAGTGTTTCACTAGTAGTTTATGGTACTAACCAGTGGCCCATAGTAGGTGAATATATTGGGTTCATTACTATGGTATTTTACCTTATCCAATTCTATGAAAGGGTGGATGAGCATATAGAGAATTATATTTCATCATATGTGGCATGGTACTATATATGGGGTCACAGGTAGTGGTGATGTCTGGATTATTCTTGATCTCTTGGGTTCACTTATGTCTAGTGTATTTTAGTTATTTGAACTATTGTTGAGATACTTGTATACCTATTTATGTTTCCCTTGTTATATGACTACCTTGGTACTCTTGTGTGGTGTTTTTTTTGAATGTTATGTTTTGGTTTCCTAAATCCTATAAATATGTTTTTCAAAATAAAATGTGTTTCAATCTCTTTAGTTCCAGTTTTAAATAAAACAATAATTTTCCCCTTAAAATAGCATGGTAACCCTTAAAGATAGAATCTGGATTTCAAAATGATTAATGGAGATATATTGTACATTGATTTCTTGTAAAAACTATATAAATTAATACTTTAATATATTTTAGTTCAAACTTAGAATTGATGTTTCTTTAATTTTAATGGTAGTGCATTGGGGAATAAAATATCTGGCTAGCCTACTGAGTTTTAATAATCACACCTATAGTTCATTTCTATTTTTAGTTCTTGTGAAGTTTCTAGCTTGGGTACGTTCACCTTAGGATATTTTTTATCACTGAGTTGGAGAGTGACCTGTGGGGTCACATGGAGATAGTGGTTGTCCCATTCGGTTAGTTTTATTTTCTTCAGTTCTTGTTTTTCATTTGGTTTGGTTTATTTATTTTGAGATGCACTTTACTAATTCCACTACTTTTATTTATTTATATTGGTAGAAATCATTACCTTGTGTACTCTATTTATTCCTTTACACATTTCTCCAACCCAGGAGGATCAGTAATGCCTCTCGAGTCTTGTCGCGGATCGGCTCGGGTGACCGGTTTAGGGTCGACCCGGGTTGGTTCATGAAAATAGGCCATTTGACTGGTGCCCTATCCCAGTTCACTTCATGACCTTATGAAAACCTCCTCATACATAAAAGCCTTAAAACTATTAATGGGGGTCTATGGTGATACTATAAGGAGACTATACACTATGTATCAGAGTGATCAATCATAGATAAATCACCCAATAACATCCACACCATCACATCTGAGTATGCATAAGCAATAAACATATACATGAATAATAAATAGATATAAATGTAATATAGACCCAAATAATCATGTTCACATACAAGAATGACATACCATTGGGTCGGTCATATATACAATTTAATTAAAGAAAAATAAATTACGTTACCAAGAGATTCATCCCCTAGCTCTAGGACTCACATGTAATCTCTTGATCATACTTGAGTAGCTCCAACTTGAACACACAATATTGGATCTCGAGCTAACTTATACCTGTAACCAAATGATCATTGTTTGGGTACTCATGTGAAATGGAATCTTGAGAAAGTTTTTATTACATAACTTAGTCGAGAAGCACCAACGTGGTCATGAACGGACCAGTACATGTTTTAATATGTGCACATGAAGTACTCTACTGAAATCAACAAATAAACTACTATAAATAAACAAATTAACAAACAACCAAAAATACCTGATATTTATAGTTTTATAAATGTATATGAGAACATTACATTTATCTGTCCTATCATAGTAAAAATATCTCCCCATGGGCGCATAGATATAGCCTAGGTCATGCCTAATAATCATTATTGATCATCAGGAATACAACCCTGATCAATCATACTTACTTTTTCTAGTTATGGAATTTCTCTAAAAATGATCATAACCTCAAGGTAATTATTTCCTAACATTTTGGATCCTACGCTCACACCTCCATCATTGAGTAGTGGACCCAGGTGTGTCACTAAACATTACTTATCCTCAAGCCCTCGGGCTGAAACCCGTGATTGTACCAAAGCATATCCAATGTGAGTCCAACATCTAATTTCTAATAGGGGGAGTACCTAGGAAATAATATACATATATTAATGATTGATTCCTAGATGAACCAATAAATAGAAGATAATAACTTTCCTAGATCTCATGTTTAGACTCATCGGTATCCAATTTCATATGGATCCTCATCCAATCCAAAACTTGTGTGTCCGCCCGACCCAAGGGGTATCCTAGGCATCATTTGAGGGGATCCAAAATTCACCCTATGGATGTCAAACATCCATTCTTGAGGATATATACCCACCCAAATCCATAGAAAACATTATAATCTCAATCTATCCAGGTATTTTCAAGGGAAAATAGTATAACTATTCGAACTCAGGAACCCTATACATTCACAATGGTCCTAGCTATAATCAAAGGAATATCATGAATCTTAATAATTTATTTATTCATATTATCACAAGTCTCAAATACTAGATCCTAGATACAACCTCTAAGTATACACTACTACAAAAACCATATCACTATATTCTAGTTGTACAATGCCTCCACCTCTAGTATATCACGAGAATGGATCTCATACATACTGAGGATCCTAAGATCTCATCCATCTCACAAAGTGATTCCCATTCATCTTAATAAATAATAATATTATCAGTATCATTAGCCTATTCTTAAGAATCCTTTGAAATATCAATAATCAGGTATAAAAATAAAAAAATAATAAGGTTTGGTTGAATTCCCGTGCCTATCATCATCATCTCAGCCCCATTGAGCTTCCATGTTTGTTCAAGTTTCAAGGTGACACTAGAAACCATCACTACTCAACCACTAGCACCCACTCATGGTTGATCCATAAATGGGAACCCAATCAAGCCCTCTAGGTTAGTATGTAATTGGCGGTATCCCTTTTTGGATTAATTGGGTCATCACACAAGAAGGGGAATCCCACTTGGGATCCTTTGATATTCCATGCAAGCGAAGGCATCCATCTTGTGATCATCAGAGTCAATATATAAGTGGAAGAGTCCCTTTTAGGATCCTTATGGTCATTATATATGCAGAGTTATCCCTATTGTGATCCTCATCCATAACCTATATTGTGGTACTATGCCCATCACTCAAGGAAAACATCCCAATAGTGTCGGCACATAAATTTTCATCTTGGCCACAAAGGGAAATCCACATAGACACCTATCAAGGGAGATACCTCATGGCCTATCTCAGCTCAAAGGTTCTACTTGGTTAGTCTTCTCACCCAACCCAATTCCAGTCCAACTCAAGTCCTTCCACCTAAATTAAGTCAAAAATAAGGTAAAGGCATGATCACTCTCAATCAATACCATGATATCTTTGGATTGGAGGTATAGACAATGTCTTATAAGGCCTAGAGAGACCAAGGTATATAAGTAAAACCTTACCACTTCTTGGAGGAGTCTCAAGGGTCTCACCGAGACCTCTTGGTATGTTCATCCCAAGTCACAACACACCTCATTTAAGAGGTGAACAAGGCTCCTAATTTAGATCCACTACATCTCATAAGTTCTAATCACCCAACTCAATATCATAAAATTCGCATAGAATATCAAAGTTCAAGTCCTTGTCCATTGGTGATAAATGAATTAGGTCAGTGCTAAAGACCCTAAATGCTCTCTGGCATTTATTCTAGTTCTCCCATATCATTCAATCAATTTTAAATTTTGAATTTTGAATAACCATTTAATTTAAATTATTTAATTAGATTAAATAGAGTGTAATTTTCTCTAGTAGTGATCCTACACACCTCATGTCACATAAAAACTATAAAAAATATATGGTTATCATGTGAGACTACCTACCTCAATTTTATGCCCTTTTTCAATTTTATATCACTCGACAACTCACTATCTAGCCTCACCTGATCTTTCTCTGGATCAACCGGTCACTGACCACACTCCTAGATCATAATCTACACCCATAAATCAAGTATAATTAATTATAATCATTTATAATTAATTGATTCATTTTAACCAAAAAGTCATAATTCTCAATTTCTCACTGAACTCCATCACCATTCTAGGACCACATCTAGCAGCACCCTAAGGTCCCATATCACATCCCAAATCCTATATAGAGTAAAATAACCCACAAAAATACAAAATTTAAAGAAAATTAAATTTAATTTAAAATAAAACCCCTTGAAAAATCATACAGCACCGCACCTTTGAAGAAAATAATGACGGCACCCATACATCATCTCAGGATGTCCCCGAGCTAGTCAAAACAAATTTACCATGAAAAACAACTAATACCACCATGATTTGGTGGAATTATATTCCAATTGAAAAATATAGAAACCAAAATTAGGGAAGAATAGATAAAGAGAGGAGAAGGAACCAATGGAGGTGAACACATACATTGAATCACTACAAATCACCTTCAAAATTCATCTCAAACCAAGGGGAAGAAGTGGATGTGGGGGATCCAACCACTAGTCATGTGATCCAAAAATAGGCGAATGGGGTGATTACACCTTCTAAAATTTTAGGGGGATAATAATTTTTATTCTTCCCCCTTTAAATTCCATTGATTGATCGGTGGTTATGCTGCAGTTTTGGATGCAGCAGCCACCCGACCTCTTAGAAGGATTCTCTAGGCCCCCTAGATGCCTCTAAAGCCTCATAAAACATCTAAAAATTTCCTTTTTATACATTACATTCCAATAAATTGTATTCTGAATCTTGGTTCTCAAAAAAACATGTCCACCAAACTCAAAAACATCAAATTCCCTCAAAAAAATTCACATATGTAAGGACACAGGACACTACAAACTCTCAACCACAACACTTATTATCCATAATAAGTATCAGTGGTCATAAAAACACACATCCAAACCTATCTAGGACATAAATAACATATTATATGGTCATGTTCTATTCTAGAACACCCAAGTCACATTCAAAGCATAACCTCCCATTCATGGTTCTCAATCCACTAAAACCTGAGACAATTATCTTGACCATTGTCAAAACACCTCTACAAAACTTGTTTTATCCTTTCCATATTGAAATAAAATTATTTCATCACCCAAATTAACATTAAGAATATAGTTCCCCCCACATTATTACTTATCTCATAATGGTTAATTTCAATTTCATGGTACTTCTACTATTGGAATTGTCTATCAAAATAGAGCACTCATATTCTAATGATGTTCCCAATGTATTTTCCACCTTACCATACCTGATAACATGTGATAACATCATTCACAAACTGGTATCACATCTCATTTTCAAAACAAGACTGATATGGATTCATAATTTTTGTCCACATAAATATTTGATAATACCAACATTACCTCAAAAGTCCCATTTTAATTCCAAAAACACACCTATCGTATCAAAAATGATGTACTTGATTTATTTTTCAATACAAATCATCTAATTCCAAATGATAACATCTTTCAACCCACCTCTGGTTGACCCATCCAAAAAATGCTTGGTTGCACCCACCAACGCATAACCCAAAGCACCCGATCAAAATGCTTTCATTCCTAGAGGCATCCTAGTATTTTCCAAACATGCTTACCAAAGTACATATATGACTTATGGTGTAACTCCATAGTTGGATCCTTGGCCTATAAAAATCATCATCATTCTCTACAACATGCTCCAAAACACTGATGATCCATGATCCCTCAGATAATCCAACTCTACACTCATCTTGGAGACAATGCTTGGTTTCGATCCACAATCACATATGATTCACCTATAGAATTCCAGAAGGAATCCAGTTATGAACTGATTCCTTCATACACTACCATATAAAATCCACTATGACTTATCCATGGTAGGTTGTACACACCCATGACTGGAACATCACTCCCCACCATAAAGAGTTTCTTCAACATTGATTTTCCCAAAAAAAAACTCACAAACTCTTTGTCCCGTAATCTATTCTTCGTTGAACCAAAAGTCTATACGTGATCGTCCCAACCATAAGTGAGCTCTAACACAAAGTATCACTTTCCACCTATTATCAACTCCCAAAAATGGAACTTATGGATGCTTCTTCCATAATGAGAGACACACCCCCAAATAGGTGATGTTGCACTCCCAACCATATAGATTCCCTTAAACCGCTCCTTGATCATAAAATCAATAAGAACTATCATGCACATGTCACTCTCCTTGATCCATACTCATCATTTTCACCAATAAAACTATGAATCATACATCATAATCATCAACAAACATTCCCTCAATGCTTCTATTCAAAATTAGGCACCCTATATGTGCCAAAAAATTTCATGTAGCACCACCTCATGAAATTATTCTAGAAACCCACAGTATCCAACCATGCTATAACCACATAACCAAAATCATATAAGACCAACTTTTTGGGAATATAAATGATCCTACACTCTATTCCATCCTTAATACCATAGAACTAGCACTCATGGTTCCTTCCTTGATACTATGGAATCGCCATTACTATATCTCAGACTCGGTGGAACCTCCCTGAATCGATTAGACACAAAATATATTGGTGCTTCCTACCTCTAAGGATAAAACTTAATCCAACCCCTCACGCAGGTCAACCTTGAACAAAAATATAAACTAACTCACTAAAACCTAAGTTGTAAACCAATATAGTCACTAGGGTCTCCCATCTAGCCTATAAACTAATGTCTCACTAGAATCCAATCACATGGGGAACATCTCATTTTTCCAATCTATAAAACCCATGATATATCACATGCCAACACCCTATAAAGGGTCACACACAAACAATAAACATCACATTCTAAGACATAAACTTTTAAGGTACTAATTATCATTTAAAATCCACATATCGAACTGCTCCATCAATAATCACAACTCGGGTTGATCCCCCACATCATTTTCTAAGATGATTTGTGTCAATGAATCAAGGTCAAGCGGCTCAGTTAAGTAAAATTTCATTCTAATTATACATGAAAACATTATATAGGTTGTTAATAGAACTTTAAATAAATATACTTTTACCACTTAAACTATCATCAAGGTTGTAACACAAAGGAATTATATTTTTACATCGACCCATTAAGGTTACCACAATGACACTAAAGGAAACCTCCTCTCCATTATAGGTCATTATACATTCTATGTGTATATACTACTCCATAATCATAAAGTGTCTCACTGTGGATCCATATAAACTTACATTAATACTAAAGTCATATAAAAGTCATCCCATTTAAGTAGAATTTTAACTGGTACTTATATGGTAAAATACTATATGAGTCATTGTTAACACTTTAAACAACTGAGATTCTATTGTCTGTGATAATAATCAAACTAGTAGTTCTGTTTTTCATGTGAATCATGCATTCCAAATATGATTCATGAAATTATTTTTTTTCTCTATGTAAAAGAGCCAAAATCCATGATAAATAATAACCTCAAACATTCATTTGAGTCACTGAACACGATAATCATATATAACCATGAAATAAAACACCAAGAACAAAATTCCAAGCCCCTTGTAACCTATAATTCTTACTAGAATAATTGTTATTGATACATTGGTTTTATATTAATCATAGGATCCATAAAAATACTATTTAATCTATCTACTATATTAAAAATAGTAAAATAAAATAAAAATGATCTGATACCACTTTTTAATGTTCTCGGTCATAGGCCACTTGACTATTTCCCCATCCTATTTCTCCATGTTTCCTCAAGCATGCCTCTTTTCACACCAGAGGTAACCTACTATCAGTGAATGTCTAAGGTGGTATTGTTAGGAGACTATAACCCATATATCAGATTGCACAATCATATATAAATCACCCAATAAGATCCACATAATCACATTACATTACACATAAGTTATAAATAAATTCATCCATAATAAATGAATGTAGAAGAAATATATTCTGAAATAATAATGCTGGTATAAAAGACTAACTAACCATCAAAATGATCACTTATACAATGTAAATAAAAACAAAAAAACAAGGCAAAAAAGTGGTACCTCTCTAGGCTCTGGGCCTCACCTCAATTATCTTGATCCCACTCAAGCTACTTCAGCTCGAAAACACAATATCAGGCCTCATCCCAACTTATACCTACAACCAAGTGAGCATTTATTATATACCCTTGTGAAATGGTGTCCTGAGTATAGTGTGAGTACATAACTCAATAAGGAACCTATAATTCAGTCCTGAACTAAATAATACATGTTGTAATATTTGCATGTGATGTGTTCTAAAATAATCAAATAAACTGATATAAAAAATAAATAAATAAACAACTCACATTAACTACTTCATCTAAATCCTAAAATCTCTATGATAATTCCATGCTTTCCATGACAATCACACTAAAAATATTTCCCCATAGGTGAACATAAATAAAATGGGGCAAACCCAATAACCATTGTCTATTATCCTTAAGTTCATGACCCTGATCAACCTTACCTCCTTCATCCAGTGATGGAATTTCTATGAGCATGAGAATCACATCAGGGGAACTTTTTCCTCACTTAGGGGATCCCGTGATCACACCTTTCCTAATGATTTGTGGGGAATGGGGAGTCACCAATCATCCATCTACCTCAGGCCATTAGGTTGAACCCCACAGTAGTACTTAGGTATTCACAATGTCAAGATTACATATAATTCCTAGAAGGAGGAGGCCCAAAGAAATATTATACACCCAGGTCTGATTGATTCTTGGGAATCCTATGAAACAGAACATAATACCCCCCTTGAATCCCATATTTAAACTCTTGGGCATCCAATATCATTTGTTTCCTCATCCAAACAAAAATGGGTGAATCTGCCTAATCCTATGGGGTATATTAGGCATTGATTGATGGGTCCAACAGTCGAACTCAGGATGTTCAACATCTATTCTTAGAGATATACACCCACCTAACACATCATAACACCATTCAAAACATGGGAATATTAGGAATTTAAAATGGGATAACGGTATCACCATTCAAATATCAATCTCTTTGGGTATTCGTAATGGCCCTCGCTATAATAAAAGAAATCCTATGAATTAATGTATAAATTATTTACATAACTCAGCTGTTGGATCTAAGGTACCACCTCTAGGAATCCACTACTACATCAACCATATCACTATATACTATTCATATTATGAATATTCCCCCAATAGGTCGTGAGACAAGATCCCATACATACTAGGAATCTTATGGTCTCGTCTATCTATTCAAGTGATTCTCAAGCATCTTAGACAATCACAATAATATCAGGACAATCGGTTGATTCCCAATAAACCTTGGTAATCTCAAACATCAATCATAGACAAAAATTAAAATAAAATAATGGTTGGTCGAACTACCATAATCAGCATTATCATCTCAACTTTATTAGGCTTCCACATTAGTTTGGGTTCTAAGGAGATAACTGCATTAATCACTACCCAACCACATGCACCCACTCGAGTCTTATGGGTCAATATGTAAGAAGATTCATCCATATTGGGATACTCTAGTTCATCATGCAAGAAAGGTAATTCCTCTTGGGATCCCTTGAATCAGTGTGAAAGAGGAGGCATCTCTCATAGGGTCATTAGGGTCAACACGTAAACAAAGACATCCCTCTTGAGAACCTCATATTTAGTTCATAAGCAGAGGCATCCATCTGGGTAACCACAGTCACAACTAGTCTCTCAGGCCAACATCCATAACTTTGATAAAATACACTTCCTAGAAGTTTCAAAACATAAATTTTACTCTTGACCAAATAGGGGAAACCACATAAACACTAATCTATATAGATAGCTCATGTCGCATCTTAGCTCCAAGTTTTCACTAATTTGGCCCCCTCACCTAACCCAATCCTAGTCCAATGAATGTTTTTATAAAAATACTAAGTCACAAATAAGGTAAAATCATGATCACTCTTAACAAATTCCATGATATATTTAGCTTGAAGGCATACCCAATTTCCTCTAAGCCAAGAAAAGCCACGTTCACTAAGTCAAACCTCACCCCCTTCTTGGAGGTGTTTCAAGGGTCTCACATGGTCCTCTTGGGTTGTTCATCCCAAGTCACAACATACCTTCTCCAATAGGTTAACAAGGATAGTATTCTAGGGCTAATACATATCATAAGGTTCATTCATCTCACTTAAAGGTTTGAAAGTTTCATGGAATCTCAAACATCAAATACACTATCATTGGCGATTGAGGCATCAGGTCAATGTACATGACCCCATGTGGGCCTTGGAATTTAGTTCATTTTTTCCATGGTGTTCAATAGATTTCACATTTTAAAATTTGATAATCATTTAATTAAAATTGGTTTCTAGAATTAACCCAAGGGTAATTTCCTCAAATGGAGAGACCACACATATCATTCCATATAACAATCATAAAAATATTAGGGATAGAACATGAGACTACTTACCTCAACTCAAATCCCTTTTTCAATTATATACCAACCGATAACACTACCTAACCTCACCCAAGTTCACCCTCACTCAATCAGTCAAAACTCAGTATCCTAACACCTAATTCACACCAAGAAATCAAACATAATTAATTTTAAACATTTATAATAAATTACTCCATTTTAACCAAAAAGGAATAATGACCAATTTCACAAAAAACATCATTATCTCACTAGAATCACATCCAATATCATCCCAAGGTCCTGTCTAATATCATTGTCCCTACACCAAATTAAATATCCAATAAAATACAAAAAATTAAAAGGGGATTTAATTTAAATTAATTTAAAATAAAAAATAAAAAAAATTATATGGTGTCTCGCTATTGAAAAAGAAAAGAATGATGGCACCCAGATGTGATATCAAAGAATCCTCTAGCTAGGATGAACAAAATCCTCATGAGACACAACCGATTCCACCATGATATGGTGGAATTTTATCCCAATCCTTGAATCTAGAAACTAAAATTAGGTAAGAATGTAAAAAACCAATGAAAGGGAACACATGCTTTGAATTGCCTCATATCACCCTCAAAAGACATTCCAAAGTAAGGGGAAGAAGGGGATAAGGATAGGGAGTCATCCCCTATCCATTAAATTATATAATAAGTTAAGGGGGATTCCCTTTATAAAATTCAAGTATGATACTTTTAATTTTTTCCCCTTTAAAGTCAACTAGAGAGCTAGTGGAGGCCATCAGCCAGCCGGTGGTTCTTCTTCACTTTTAGATACATCAAACCATCAGCCTCTTCCAAGGCTTATACAAGCCCCTGATATACCTCTCAAACCTTATACCATTTCTAAAAAATCCATTGGAGGTGTTCCAATCCTGATTATTTTATTTTTAATCGTGGTTCTCAAAACAACATAGCCACCAAACTAAAAAACATCAAATTTACTTGGGAATTTTGACATTCGTACGAACATGGGAAACTAAGGTACACTTATTATCTATTATCTTTAATATTATTACATTAGTTTCATTTTTTATATAATATTTAATAGTTTTTATATGTGTTTCTAACATAATAAAACAGTAATTTTGGAACATGGGTTCTTTTACTAATAATAAAAGGAAATTTTGGGTCATTAAACAATGGGATTTTAAATTATGTAGGGGTTATATATCGACCTAGATAAAAAAAACATTAAAGTAATTCCCCTTGATAGTTACTGTTTCAATTATATATTGATATATTTGTGTAATGTGTGAAAGGATTTATGTTTATACCTTTATTGTCTCCAGGATGTGTCGAAGAGCTTCTGCAACTAGAATGGGAATGTGTACCCACTCCTTAGTTAGAGAAGGAATGTGTGAATACTCTTTTCCTCTGATACCTATTTGTATATACCAATGATAATCATTTATCGGGGTGGGAGCTTGGTTTTTCCCACTTTTCTTTGTCAGGATGTTCCAAAAAAATTCCTCAGGTGCTGCTAGAATATAATGGCAAGATTACTAGGTATAGCATTGGATGTGTGTCTACTTGAAGATTAAAACCAAAATATATTGTAATGATTCTATAGTGGAATTAGGTATGTGGGTTCACTCTAGATTTTTGATTTTTCATCACCCTTAACGGGTTATCATGGGTGCTCGTATCTGGGTGACCTGAGTCGGGATTCGTGAGGTGGTGTCCTCGGTAGGCTAAGGGCTTGACATTTCATAGTATTGGAAATGATGATTAATGGAAGGATACCTTTGTTTTAACTTGTGTCTTAGAGTTTTGAGGTCTCTATTAACATTCTAGCCCATCTCTCTAAGTTAAGGGAGGTATATTTTGCTACGTTCTAGAGAGAGGCTCCTGAAATAGTTTGAAATGGAAATGGGTTCCTTTGGCTTTCTTTCCACCACTCATCATTGGGTGGATGGTTGGTGGGGCTTCATGTCTTATAGATATTTATAGATGAACTCCAATGTCAGTAGAATCATTAATTTGGTACTCATTATTAGTGTGTTTTCTATCCAATGTTATTGGTGTTCAGTGGGCGATCGCACCCTCTAGGTTTATGGTGACCCAGTTTATAGGAAGGAAAATGCGTAAGTCTGTCATGATTGGTAGGAAACCATTTATATCAAATATAGTTCCAAAAAATGTGTTTATGGTTAAGAAACAAGAAAAAATAAGTGAACCCATAAAAGTATCATCATAATTAAACAAATTCATACATGACTGGTTGCTTTGAAGGATCCATATTGGGCCTATTTTTGTTTCACTCTATAAACAGTAACTAGACTGGATGGAGACAAGGCCTCGAGAGAAATTCCCCTTATGACAGAGGATGTCAACTAGTATTAGCATTGTAAAGGTGGTACAGTGGGGAGAATATTCCCACTGAATCAATACTAAATATAGAGGAATCATAAATAAACAAAAGGTAGTGGAATATAATGATAATTGACAATTATAAGTAAATTGATAACTTGATCGTATCCAATAAAACTAATCATGCATGAACAAGTTTATTCATAATAAAAGTAGTCAATAAATAATAGGTGATAGATACAACAGGACTAGACTCACAAAGAATAAATAAAACAATAACTCATATCCTGTAGGTAGTATGAGTATATGCTTATCCCCAATCTCCCATGTCATATCCCAATCCTGATAAGTAATAGAAAAATAGCACAGACCAAGTCCTAACCTACATCCTTGAGATCTATTCGGGTATCAAATGGCATCCTGAATAGGGTGTGATTAAAACTTGGAAGGCCACCATCAACGGTGTCTATAACAAATCTAGTATGTGAGTATATATAATGAAGCAGTGTACAGGTAATAATAATAATAAAATAGTAAATAAATAAATAATACTCATGGTGGCTCATGTTCTTTATGGGATACCCATCCAAAACTACCGGCTTCAAACTAATCTTGAATAGATTTAAATAATTATAATTATATAATGTAGTTTCAGTATCCAAGGCACCTGACCAAGGAATCCATACATAATAATTATCATATAAGGGATCAACAAGTCCCATGAAATTAATTTCATAGCAGTTGTAGGTAAATCAGTCATACAAATATTCCATAAGAAACATGGTGTCCATTAATTCTAGTTTAATAATAATTCATGTCATGCCCATTAATTCAATTTAAATAATAAGGAATTTCATGTACATTAATTCATGTTTACCCAAAAGTATAGTCATGTACCTAAATTCCAAATAAGTAATAAGAAACATCATGTACCCAAATTTCATATAATCTGTAAGGAACATCATGTCAATTAATTATAGATAAATTGTAAGGAACGTCATGTCCATTAATTATAATTAACAACATGGAATTTCATATCCATTATCAAAGGTAAGCATGATGTAACCACATCTATGCAGTATCATAATCATGACCAAGGGGTGTCACCATTTCCTTATATTAATTCCAATCCAAAATTGAAATCGTATGACTAGTTACTAATCATGATGTTCCAAAATGGTTAACCCATATGTAAAGTCCATGAAATTACATGTAGTTTTTTTAATTAAATGTAATTATTACAAGTCTACAAAAATAGATGGCACGTGATTCCAAATTCTGGAGATCCCAGAACGAATTTATAAAAAACATTAAGGTATATTCAGTAAATGTGTGAGTGGAGATTTATAACTTTTCAACTGGTGCTCAGATAAAAAATTTGAGGGCAACATTGAATTTTTAGTGCTAAGATTCGCTTAAGGGAAGCTTAAATTTTTTTAAAAAAATCGAATGAAAAAGTTAATTTTTAGACTTTATAAAAAAATTATAAAATAACTCAATGAGTTATTTTATTTCTTTCCTTGTAACTGATTAAGGATGTTGGTTAGACCGCTTGGTTATCAGACCATTTAATGGATGGTTACACTTTCTTATGTAACTGCACCATTGGAAGATTAATGGGTTCATTAATTGAATACATTAATGAACCTTATTAATTGTGCGGTAAGCTAAAATCTCCTTTCTCTCTATTTAATCAAAGCTTGGGCATAGGTTTTGGGAGAGCTACAAAAGGAGGATCTAAAGAAATTTTAGTGACTTTCTGCTCCAACAAAGAATGGAGATCAAGTGATAGTCATTGAAGGAATCTTCGGGCGACAGTGAATGTTGACAAACACCTGCAGACATGGACCCTTCTTCTCCATTTGTAGCGCTTTCCAAAATATTTAATGTAGGGGGATTTGTTTAAGATTTTTTATGATTTCTTTAACCTTGATGATGTTGAAAACCTTTCTATGCTATAATTATAACACGAAGGGCGCGAGCCAAATTCAACAAGGCCTGGATGCTCCACCAACATTACTTTGATTGTGTTCTTCGTAGGCGATTGACCAAAATGGCGGAAATCGGTAGCAGCGGTCGACTCTCGCCTTCCGTGAGAAGGTAGTGGTGCATGAAGGCACTACGGTGGATAAAAGGGGGCAGCCAGCCATCCCCAGCCACGTTGACAATGGATTCTCACTACAGCAGCGCGTCATAGAGGAGGGTCATGACTCTGATATGTGCCGAATAAAGGTGCATGGTCAGCCATCATCGGCTGTGTTGACGACGGGCAGCGCGCCACAGAGGAAGGCCACGGATTTGAGCTACAGTAAAGGGTGGACCTGCACCCCTCGGGTTCCATGGGTGGCTGGTCCGAGTGAACCAGCCAGCTAAAGTGGTGCCAACTGGCACCACTACTTTAAATACTCGAACGACTGAGTCGTTTGGGAGGGGAGTGGACCCCCACGCCAGCCAACGGATCGGGCAGTTCCATGGCCTAGCGATCTGTACCCAGTCGGGTGGGGTGAGCCTAACCCATGGCCCATTGGGCCAAACAAGGCCTACCTGAACTGATCCAAGCCCATCCCCTTCATTCTGGACCCAATGTGATGGGTTGGGTTAGTCCAATTGGGTCGGACGGGACCCAAACCCACTTACGGCCCAGTTTCTCTTAAATGGGCATTTCTCCTAAACCAGGCATCTGTTTGACGAACCATCTACGGAATTGGAATCCTTAGGACGAGTTAGACCTTTTTAGATAATCCACTTGAGTTTTGGATAAAGTTAGAGTATGTCCGGGTTGGATCGATCCCAAATCCAACCGGTCCCAAGGCACTAAAATTTCTATAACTTACGGATCGGGCATCCGATTGATGCCTCGTCATTTTCATTGAAACCCTTATGAAATTTTAGTTCATTGGGTTACTTCTTTGTGGTACTTTGTGGTGGTTGAGGTATTACCAATGGCATGAGGATAGAACTCTCCTGGAATCAAGCATGCTTAGTATGGGAATCCAGTTGTTGGTTGTGATGTGAAGAAATAATATTGATCATTTGTGGGTTAACACCTAGAGATCCTATGTGGGTCATCATCTATTGGTCTTGTGTGGTTCATCACTTAGAGTTCTTGTGTGGGTCTGCATCTATCGATCCTATGTGGGTCATCACCTAGCAATCTTGTGTGGGTCAATATCTATCGATCATGTGTGGGTCAGCACCTAGTGATCCTATGTGGGTCAACATCTATCGATCCTGTGTGGGTCAGTAGTAGAGACTCTCAATAGAATAAGATGGCCTAGTTTTATGACTAATCATTTGTACTTCTAAACTTAAGTTATATACCTGGTGTGAGAAGTCTTTTTCTTTGTTCTTGTGTTTGAGATCATGATTTGTGGTTATTTCCTTTATCGAGTTATGGGAGACCTTTGGGGGTCTCAGGGTCCCTAATGAGTATTATTATACTCACTCTTACATGGTCTTTTCCTGCACCTTGTTGTGTATTATTCAGACGACAGGAATTTTTGACTGAGACTTGGGGAGCTAGAACTTGACAGTGTATGGAGGTGACCGGTTGACATGGAGAGCCGCATTGATGAGTTGTATCTATCCTTTAGGTGGGATCCTTGGAGGGTGACCTCAGGAGCTGTTTTTCCTTTTACTTATACTTCCATTTCAATTGGGCTTGTATTCTAACTCCTTTTACTTTCAGTACTTATTTTTACACTCTTTTGAGGTTTTAAGTTGTGATTGTACATTTCTTCTTCCATTATGTTATACTTGTGCATAGTGTGCCCTATCTATTTATGTATAGGTTTTGAGGAAATGTCTTTACTTTTAGGTATATGACTTTATGGTTCTAGTCTCCAACCTTTGGCCTATAGAAGGTGGGCTTGGGGTAGTCACAGCACGGGCCCCGGGGGACGGGTTGTGACAAATTGGTATCAAAGGAGTTGGTTCTACCAGAAGAACTAAGAGTCTATGTTTTCATTGGAGCAATAGTGTTAAGTGTCTTGAGTTCAAGTTTCAGTTTAGGGAGTCCAGTGTTGGTGCGGTGGCTGACATATCCATACACCAGGACCCTGAATTCTGCTTTCTGACTCGGTACACAAAAACACTAGTTGCATGTATTTTAAAAATGTTATTTTCTTTTTTATCTCTTTGAGTTAAATAACCAGGTATAAATTTTGACTCTTGTGCACCTATTTATTTATAGGATGTCACCACATAGATATTTAGCTATGATTCTAGAGAGTGTACATGATGATGGCCCCCTGAGAGATTAGGCTTTGGTCTAGGGCCCTCTTACATTGGTAGAACCTTCGGGTGGTGTACCAATAGCACCACCACCCATAGGGATTCAGTTTCCACCAGCCCCACTAGAAGACCATGCATGTCGACTGAGTATGTTGCACGGGTTCCAGAGATAGAGGCCTCTGAGGTTTTGTGGTCAGACAGACCTGCAGGCGGTTGAGGACAGGTTGGAGGCTGTGGCACGGGTGTTTCGCTTGGTTGACACACTGTCAGACCAGATCGTGATCCTAACTATTATCCTCTTTTAGGGCACAGTAGGGAGATAGTCGAGCCTAATGCTCCAAAAAATGAGGAGTATACACTCTCCTGGTTGGACTTCGAGACCCTTTTTATGGCGGATTTCATACTGGAGACTCGATGCTATGTGCATAATCAAGAGCTATTGCACTTACAGCAGGGCAGACTGATAGTGGCCCAATACTCGGCGAGATTCACCGACCTCTCTCTCTACTATAATGACATAGTATGATACCCTTTCTTCATCACCTGAACCTTTAATCGGGGTCTTCGATGGGAGATTAGAGTGTCGATGATATTGCTCAATATTTCAATTCAGGCTGGAGTGCTAGAGCGAGCACTATTGGTGGACAGCTTCCTAGCTGATCAGGAACTGACAGTGAGATCCACCACCAGAAAACAAGTGGCCAAGTCCTCTACATTTGGTAGTAGAAAGATGATGCAGGGGCCCAAGTAGTACATAACTTCTGGTGGATGACCCTAAGATGTGGAATTGGAGGTATGGAGTTCATAGGATAGAGGAGGTCAGCCTACGAGAAAAATGTGCTACACGTGTGGCGAGTAGGATCACATGGCTTGAGACTGACTGACCTTCTGTGCCAACAATCAGCAGATGGTCGAGGGACCGCTGAAATAGTGATATAGATTCGAGCAAGGAGGTCTGCAAGGCGGCCGACGTGGCAAAGGATCTGGTCGTGCAGTAAATGGTGGATGATAGTTTCAGGTTCTACTGGAACCACCTCCAGGAGGTCCACCCTGACCTCAGGGAGTAGATGGATAGGGATGAGATCAGCTTCAGGCAGTTGAGGCCTACGATCACGGCACTCCAGAGATGATTGAAGGTATGATCTATGTTTATTCCAGCATATCTTCAGTACTTATAGACATAGGTTTCAATCACTCTTTTATTTTCATGACTCTCATTCGGTTCTTGGAGATTCTGATGGAGCTATTGGATCGATCCTTACGATTAGATAGTCCTATGAGAGAGGATTCGATGTTTACGCACTGGTTCCGGCAGTGTGAGATTACTCTAGGAAATGGTAGCCTTGGCTGGGATATCCTAGTAGCAACATCAAGACCTTACGATGTCATCTTGTGTATGGAATGGTTATCCATGTTCTATGCTCAGATTTACTATTTTAGGCGTAAAGTGTGGTGTGACTGCGAGGATGGGACCATGTTTTCCTTCATCGGCAAGAAGGGAACCATTACAAATCAGGATGGAATTTCGCAATGGAGGGTGCAGCCGATCACTCATCAGTTTTCTAGCCTTACCCTCGGACAATTTGACAATAGGATTCTGAGTTATCCTATTGTGGTGGACCAGTATGCTGATGTATTCCCTGATGATGATCTGGGACTATCTCCTCATAGATAGGTAGACTTCTACATTGACCTATACCCCCAGGATGACACTGATATCTACACCAGCATATCAAATGGCTCCCACAGATCCTTGTGAGTTGAGGGTAAAGTTGGAGGACTTTCAGGGTAAGGGGTTCATAAGGCCGAGTGTTTCTTTATGGGCAACCCTGATTTTTTTCACCAGGAAGGAAGATGGGAGTTTGACTCTTTACATGGACTATAGGTTCTTGAACCAGGTGACCATGAAGAAAATGTATCCACTTATAAGGATTGATGATCTCTTCGATAAGCTGAAGTGATCTCATTGGTTTTCGAAGATAGACCTCAGATCAGTCTATCATCAGCTCAGGGTATGAGATGAGGATGTACTGGAGATGGCCTTCAAGTACTGGTATAGCCACTATGAGTTCTTGGTGATGCTTTTCATCATGACCAATGCTCTAGAAATGTTTATGGGGCTCATGAATAGGATCTTCTAGCCTCACCATGATCGCTTCATGGTGGTTTTCATTGACAACATCTTGATCTACTCACTGTTGAAGGAGGATCACACTACGCATCTTCTGATAGTTCTAGATACATTCAGAGAGCACCAAATTTATGGAAAGATATGAAGTTCTAGTAATGGATATGGGAATTCCACTTTCTGGGACACGTTATCTCATAGGTTGTATCTTAGGAGGATCCAGTGAAGATAGAGGTTGTTCTTGCTTCGGAGCCACCCAAGAGTGTGACCGAGGTGTAGAGTTTCCTAGGGTTGGATGGGTACTACCGGAGGTTTGTACTTGACTTTTCCATAGTAGTAGTATCCCTCTTATCTTTGAAAAATAATGTACATCCTTTCTTATGGATAGAGATATTCCAGCAAAGTTTTTAGGAGCTGAGGTGAAGATTGACGAGTGCCCCAATCTTGAGGCTACCAGAAGAGGGCGTTCTGTATGTAGTCTACTTCGATGCATCAGGGACCGGACTGGGATGTTTCATAATGCAAGAGTGAGCAGTGATCGCCTATTGATCATGAAATATGAGGCAACATGAGCATAATTATGCTACCCATGACCTGAAGTTAGTGTTAGTGGTCTCTGCCTTGAAGATTTTGCGGCACTACTTGATGGGTGAATGGTTTATCATCTACTCTGATCACAATAGTCTCAAGTATATCTTCTCACAGAAGGACCTGAACCTGAGACAATGTCGATGGCTAGATATTCCTCTAGTATTATGATTTTTAGATAGTTTATACTCCTACGAAGGGGAATGTGGTGGAAGACGCACTCAGTAGGATGTTTGGTTTATAGTTTCTAAGTGAGGTGACAGAGTAGTTAATCGTGTTGCAGTTGTCCTTAATGGATAGTGATGGAGAAGCTTACCTTTAGTCTTTGTTAGTTACTCCCCCCAATTTCAATGAGTCATGGAGGCACAACTTGGGGATGTTGACTGTAAGACCATACATGCTCAAATATCCTCAGGATGGGCTTCTGAAGGATTTTATGAAGGTAGGAAGCACGTCATCCTTTTAAATGGACGTACTATGGTACTAGTGATGATAATAGAGGAGGTGTTGAGGGAGTTCTACACATCCCCTTTGGAGGTACAACCTAGTGTGGTGAAGATGTACCAGGACCTCTGGTGTCAGTACTGGTGTTAAGGGATGAAGAAAGCAGTGGTGGAGTTTGTTTCACGATGCCTCACTTGTCACCAAGTGAAGGTTGAGCACCAGGTTCCAGTAGGCTTGACTCAGCCACTTTAGGTGCCAGATTGTAAGTGGTATGACATCTCCATGGACTTCATGATAGGGCTACACATATTTCCATGGGCCACGATTCTATATGGGTGATCATTGACTAACTCACCAAGTTGGCCCACTTTCTACCCATCTGAGAGTAAGGAACAGTAGAGTGATTAGGACTCCTCTATGTACAGGAGATTTTATGGATTCACATGGTTCCATTGACGATAGTTTCAGATCGTGACCCTTGTTTTACATCTCTATTGTGGATGTGATTTTAGGAGATGTTCGGAACTCAACTATTCTTGAGTATCTCCTTTCACCCTCAGACAGATGGTTAGATAGAGTAGAACATACAGACGCTTGAGGACATGCTTTGTGCTTGTGTCCTTGATTTTGGTCATAGTTGGGAGGACCACCTTCCACTGTTAGAGTTCTCATACAACAACAATTATCACTCCACCATTAGATTGGTTCTGTTTGAGGCCTTCTAAAGTTGACCATGAAAATCACCACAATGCTATACAGACCCAGGGGAGTCAGCACTTATGATTCGAGAGTTGGTTCAAGCTACCAATGAGAAGATGAAGATCATCCAAGAGTGGATGAAGACTACACAGAGCCGGTAGAAGTCTTATGCTGACAGAATATAAAGTCCCATGGAGTTCTAGTAGGGAGACCATGTCTTCCTACGGGTCTCACCCCGATGAGCATTGTGGAGATTTGTTCATGGAGGCAAGCTATTTCCGTGGTTCATCAGACCTTTCCAAATCCTTAGTAGATTACGAGAAGCGGTGTACTACCAAGCTCTTTTCCAACAGATGTACCAGGTGAATAATGTTTTCCATGTGTCATAGTTGAGGGGGCACGTGCATGATCCATCACATGTTATCACCTAGGGTGAGTTGTACATTGATGATGGGGCGACGTTCATAGAGTTCCTGATAGAGATAGAGGATTGACATAAGCAGGTCCTTCGTGGATAGTCGATCCCTCTAGTGCGAGTTCAGTGGCAGCACAGAAACATCCATGAGATCACATGGGAGTGATAGGATCATATATGTGCTCAGTACCCCTTTTTGTTTCCATAGATTTTGTTGTATCTTTCAGGGATGAAAATCCATAAGGTGGGGAGAATGTAAAGACCCAAAAATTCAATGTAAATTTTTTTAATTAAATGGAATTATTATGAGTCTGCAAAAATTTATGGTGCATGATTCTAAGGTCTGGAGATCCAATAAATAATTTCTATACTTTTTTAAGGTGTGTTCAGTAAACGTGCGAGTGGTGATTTCTATCTTTTGAACCAGTTCTTGGATTAAAACTCTGAGGGCGTCTTTGAATTCGTATCACTGAGATTCTCTTAATAGAATCTTAACTTTTTTTGGAAAAAGTCGGATGAAATTTTTAATTTTTAAACATTAAAAAAATAATAAAATAAATCAAAGAGTTATTTTATTTATTTCCTTGTAACCGATGAGAAATGATGGTGGGACCACTGGTTTGTTAGACCATTTAATGGCTGGTTACACTTTCTTGTGTAACCGCGCTGTTGGGAGATTAATGGGTTCATTAATTTAATTCATTAATGAACCTTATTAATTGTGCAGTAAGTTAAACTCTAACTTCTCTCTATTTAATCAAAGCTCGGGCATAGGTTTTGGGAGAGCTAAGAAAGAGGATCTAATGAAATACTAGCGACTTTCAGCTCCAATGAATAATAGAGATCAAGTGACGGTCATTGGAGGAATTGACGGGAGATGGTGAACGCCGATGAACACTTATGGACACAGACCCTTCTTCCTCATCTACAACGCCTTCCAATGAATTAAAGGTAAGGGGATTTTTTAAAGAGTTTTTATGATTTCTTTTACCTTAATGATGTTTAAAACCTTCCCATTCTACAACTCTAACATGGGGGAGTAGGTCAAATCGAGCAAGGCCCGAACCCTCTACCAACATTACTTTCATTGCATTCTTCATGGGAGACCGACCAATACTGAGGCAAACAGTAGTGGAAGATGGCTCTAGCCGGCCATAGAGAATGAAGGTGGGGGGTTCGGCCATCATTGGCCACATTGATGATGGCTGCAAACTGCGGAAGCGCTCTACGGAGGAGGTTCGTGGCTCTGAGATGCGGCAGATGAAGGGGGAGGTTAGCCATTGTCGGCTGTGTTGACATCGGGTGGTGCGCCGCATTGTAGTCGGTCGGCACACTGTGTTGACGTTAGTCAGCGCATCGCGGAGGAGGGTGGACCCATGTCCCACGGGTTCCATGGGTGACCGGTCTGAGTAGAACGACCAGCTGAAGCTGCGCCAACTGGCACTACTACTTTGAAGACCTGAACGACCAAGCTTTTTAGGAGGGGAGCAGACCCCCGTGCCACCCAGCGGGCTAGGTAGTTCTGCGGCCCGGTGGACCATTCCCAGCCAAGTGGGCCAGGCCGAACCTGAGGCCCAGAAGGCCTCACCCTTGGCCAGCTATCCAAGCCCATAGCCAGCGGGCCAGACCGAACCCAGCAGGTCAGGTCTGTCCAACTGGGTCGGACAGGACCAGAACCCACTTAAGGCCCAATTTTGCATAAAAAAGAATATCTTCTAAATAGATGTCCATTTTACAAACCTTCTACAATGATGTAATCCTTTTGATTAGTTAGACCTTTTTAGATACTCCACATGAGTTTTGTAGAATGTTGGATTACTTCCAAGTTGGATCGAACTCGAATCTAATCAGGCCCTCGGCACTAAGGTGCATATAACTTACAAACCGGACGTCTGATTAATGTGCAGTCAGTTTTGTTGGAACCCTTTTGGAATGTCGGTTCATTGGGTTACTTCTTCATGAGAATTTTTGGAGGTTGAGGTATGACTAATGGCTTGAGGAGTGGATCCTTCTGGAATCAAACATGCTTAGTGCGAGAATCCAGTGGTTTCCTGTGACATAAAGAAAGAAGATCACATGTGTGGGTCAGCACCTAGCAATCATGTGTGGGTCATCATCTATCGATCCTATGTGGGTCAGTGCTTAGTGATCCTATGTGGGTCAGCAGCTATCGATCATGTGTGGGTCATCCCTTAGTGATCCTATGTGGGTCAGCATCTATCGATCATGTGTGGGTCAGCACCTAGCTATCCTGTGTGGGTCAGCATCTATCAATCCTATGTGGGTCAAAATTAGAGCCTCTCAGCAGAATAAGATAATATATCTATATGAATAATCATCAGTATTTTTATACTTAAGTTATATACCTCGTGTGACCTGTCTTTTTCTTTGTGCTTGTGTTTGATATCATGCTTTATAGTTATTTCCTTTGTGGAATTCTGAGAGACCATCGGGGGTTTCGAGGTCCCTACTGAGTATTGTTACACTCACCCCTACACAAGCTTTTCTCCCACCTTGTTGTGTCTTGTGAAAATGATAGGAAGCTTTGACTAAGAATTGGGGAGCCAGGACTTGACGGTGTACAGAGGTGACCAGTTGACATGGAGAGCCACAGTGACGAGCTATACCTACCTTTTGGGTAGGATCCTTATCGGGCGACCTCAAAATATTTTTTTACTTTTACCTATACTTCCATTTTATTTGGGCTTGTATTCTGGCCCCTTTTACTTTTAGTACTTACTTTTACACTCTATTGAGGTTTTTAGTTGTGGTTTTACCTTTCTTCTTCTATTGTGTTATACTTGTGTGCGATGTGCCCTGTCTGTGTGTGTACAGGTTTTGAGGAAATGCCTTCCCTTTTAGGGATTTTTCATTCTGGTGCTAGTTTCCAACCTATGGCCTATGGAAGGTAGGCTTGGGGTTTCCACAGCATGGGCCTCAGGTGACGAGTTGCGACACCATATCATTTAATCAATTAAATTTATTTTTTAGGCCATATGATCGAAGAGTAATAAATAGGGTCCAAGTGCAATATACTTTCCACTGTATAATCTACAAGGGTCAAGTGACATTGTATTACCATTCACCATTTATTTAATTCTTTTACATATGATCACATTTTCCATGGGTATGTCCATTCCTCATACATCTTAGTAATTCAATTCAAAACATTTCATAGGACAATGCCAAGCCAAACTCACTAAAGTGTTGTTTTGGTCATATGGTAAGAATAGTTTATAGGGCATATAATCAAACCCAAAAAAGGTGGTTCAAGTTGAGTTTGTCAACCTCAAACCAATTGTAAGGGTAGAATATCATGTCTATATCAAGGATTATAAAATTAATGTAAGTGTTTATCAATTTTAAGAGAAACGCCTGGAAGGCCTAGTGTGTGGTAGAATGAAAAAAAATATAAACACCAAAACTATTAGTGAAAAATTATATACCACCTACCACATTCTTGGAATGATTCACTCATCCATTAATAAACATTTATTCAATATAAAACAAGAGAAATTGTAGAAATAGAAAAATCCTAATAAAATAATAAATATTATCTTGCATAGAGATAGAATTCAATATAGTAGAGAGAATAGAGATAAGAAGCAAGAGAAATCATAGACATGACAGGGGGGATCAAATTCAACTGAAAGTACTTGAATCAGATCCTTAATGAAGGAGATCCATCAATTCCTAGGTGAGAAGAGGGAGAGATCCCACGATTGTGTTCTGTGTGAATGGGATGAAAGAGTATTTTGAGTTAAAGTAAGAAGGGAAAATTATAAATTCAAACTTTCTATAGAGGTGAATGATTTTTTTGTGTGGTTAGACTAAATGTGAGCCAACCATGCACCAAAAATGTCCCAGTGGAATGCCCCTTTCATGGTTATACAAACCATGCATAGCCTATTTGGTGCCATTTTCCAAGCGCTCCCCCCCCCATGCATAGCTAGGCACACTATTAGACAAACCATGTTAAATACATGCACTTCACCCCTACAATTTACTATAAGGTTGTTCATATCATGCAACATCGAGTACATGGTTTTACAAACCATGTGATACCCCTACAAGGATGCATGGTTTAGGTGAACAGTTAGCACACGTCCCCTTTTATTTCCAAAAACCTAATCTTCCAAAGACTAATGATCCCAAAACTCATTCCGAAACCTATAAAACATATCAATCCTAAAAAATATCTAAAAACAACACTTATAAGTATTAAAACTCCCATAATTACCTTTTGATGATCGTTTTAAGATTTTTCACATTCTCTAAATGAAAATTTGAATTCCTTCAGAAATTTTCAATTGTATCAAAACACAATATCTTACAACCTCTCAACTGTAGAACATCTTGTCCCTGGGAATCCTTAGGGAATAATGAAAACATCAACCAACCTACATGAGTAGTGAATTTCCTATGAAAATGGTTGTGTTTCATTTCCAACACCCAACACACCTCCAAGCACCATTTAAAGGATGTGAAGCTTAAATTGCGAAATCTCAAGCCAATACTCATATCCAAAGTTGAAAAATCAATAAATTTCTTAATAAATCCAATATAACTTGATACATGATCACATAATCATCTATTTCAACAATTGGCATATGATACTCTTCACCACAGGTCCTAGATTTACTCTATCGATTTTGAGACATGGTACTCCCACTTTTGGAATCACCTATTGAAACACGCCCTCATAATCCTAGTGATGTTCTTGGAATGAGTCTCAACTTTCTAAAACTTATCATATTTGAGGATACTACCTCTTGTCCTTGATTATATTCAAATTTTCAAATCCCAATCGACCACACACAACCTGGTCGCATTGGATTTTCCTTGAAAAGCCTCTTCCAACCTTCACACTGAACTCTAATGTAATACTAGACGTGGTTTCTCATTGAACTCATTAAATTACTCAATAGAACTCAAGTAAAACTACCTATGCCTGACATTTTTCTAAAAAGGTTTGTCTTCAATAGCCGATGCATCACAAAAACTTTATTTCAAAACCCTTTATCTATAGGCATGTGGATATTTTTTTTAGCACACTCACTAAATTCTGTACCGGACTTCCAATAATATCTTCTGACGGAACCATATCTTGGTCATTTCCACTATCATGTCACTGCATCAATATTAGTGCATTCTTGATCTAGCATCCTTGGATTTTCTTAAACCATCTTGATCCTGACACCCACACATGAACTCTACCAAGACCATATTCAAACATGTACCTTTCATTTACTTAGAAATTGATTCATACATTCTTTCATTTATCCAACAACATTAAAAAACCAAAACAACCATCACACAATCGGTCTTAGGGTCCCATGACCCTTCTCATATAAGGGTCTCCCTCTAGCGACCTACATCCTTCTCCCCAACTTAGAAGAATCCATGTTTTCACACCAACAAAACAATTTTTTTTAAACCACAGCCCATGCTTCATCCATCCATTAGACATAACAACTAAAATGGATAACAATATTCTCACTCTCTAGCGCTAAAGAGAACATCACTCATCACCCATTCCTACTTCTTAATAATGGTTTCCATATCATTAGTAAGGTTTTAAAATTACAATGAGGGTTTACACTCTAAAACGGCCAATAGTTCACTCCCCACCGTATAACATTCCATTAAACTGCTCCTCAAGCATGAATTCCATGGGGTCCCTCCATTAAGAAATAAAAATAAGTTTAGATACCTCAACACATATACAATTCTCTATCGGCTTACTTAGGATGATGTCAAGATATATGGCATGATGACCTCCAACTATGAGTACACTAAGATTCTATAGGTAGGTGTGTATCACTCTCTCAAGCTACACTCACATCAAACTAGGCTAGACATGCCTTAAACAACCCCTAACACCATGTCAACCAACCATATGTGCCAAGGTCCACCCATGAGTCAATCGTCTCATGGTACCCGGTTCATTTCCAAGATAGCCCTTATCACAGGGGAACTTCCTTTAATTATTCAAAGCTCTAGGACATTGTGCCTACAAATGTTAAATTTGAAACCATCGATCCTCATCTTATACATAGTCACTCACAGATTTCCAATATCAACCAATTCTCATTCACAATCGATATGAACTAAACACTCCTTATCCAACGAGTGTACAATCTCATACCACTACGTTCAAGACCCAACTCACATTCTCATGAGTTGTTCATTAACAATGATATATTGATCGTGATACATGGAATTTAATTCTTAACACACTAGAAGATCACTCAAAACTCCTCTTCAAAATCAGGCACTTCACATGTTCCCTGATTTATTGAACGAATGCCCGCCTTGCAACTTAGTTTCAAAAATTAAACCTCAACCATAAAACCACAGGTCAACTAGTCTTGCTGCCTGAATAGTCCTTATCATCGAATCTAGTCTCAAAACCTAACAACCCTTTGTCTATTACTGAAAACTGCATGCATCACCATGCATATATCACAAAACTAGAGAACCTTTCATGCATCTCTCTCAAAATGAGTGTCCAACTAAGATCATCACCTCTAAAGTAATTTTTAAACCTAATCCAACCTCTCTTTTGGGTTTCCCTCGATCAGACCAAAATTTCTAACTCAATAAATTATAAGTCAAAGCTAAGGGTATCTCAGTATCTTACTTATCCATACTGATCGAGTATTAAAACAAATCCACTAGGTCTATCCACCTAAACCTAAGGTATATCAAATGAGAACCACATTCCATTTAAGTGACTTTATTACATGGAATTAAACACGCTTATAAACTCTCTCTAAATAGGTAAAACTAAAATCACATAAAAATATCAATGACCTGTAGTGGTTAAAACCTATCAATATAGGATTAAGGAAATCACCTCTCAACAATTGGCCTACCAAGACCTAATACACTCTAGGAATAATCAAAGGGGAGTGCTCCCTAGATGTTAACAAAGTCATTGTAAAAGGAATAAGAGATGACACTCATTGGGTATCTTCATATAATAATAACCCCTCATGGTTAAACTCACCAAAAAATCAACCACTGACTCGAGGTGTCATTTCATAGACTACGAGTCATACTCAACTCAAACGGTCAAATAATGACACTTACCATCCCAAGAAACTCATCTCTTAAGTCTATCAGTTTCTCATTTCCATGGGAATTATCACAATAGGATAACCCATCACTAAAGCATAAAGAATCAAATTTAAAAACAAGAGTCTTTCCCAAAATATCTCTAGGAATACTCCTTAACCTCTAATTCCAATGCAATAGAATAAGGCCATTGAATCCTATAGGAAATTTCCATGTTCCCATTCAGTACATCTCTCATGGAAACATTAAAGTTATCCCCTACATGAGGGTACTACATTGACAACACCATAGAAATGTTTTATTTAAGACACTACATCAAACCATGTATATTTTTTTTGGCGCCAAAATATGGCCCAAAAGAAAAGCATCAAAGAAGGCTGTCGCGCTGCCTCGCGAAGCACCGACGCGAAGCCCCACCGCGAAGCGCCCCGACCATCGGGGCCCCACGAAGCTCAGGAGGTGGCGATGCTCCGCGAACGCATTTGACGTTCGCGGGCCGTCGCGAAGCTCCAGAGGCGGTGATGCTCCGCGAACGCATTTGACGTTCGCAGGCCGCCGCGAAGCTCCAGAGGCGGTGATGCTCCGCGAACGCATTTGACGTTCGCGAGCCACCGCGAAGCTCCAGAGGCGGTGATGCTTTGCGAACGCATTTGACGTTCGCGAGCCGCCGCGAAGCCCTTGAGGTGGCGCACAGGTTCTGATTCGCGGCTCCCCTTCCCTATAAATACCAGACTCCCCCTGAGTCCTGAGGACGGACAATCTGACCTTTTGGATTCTCCTCTCCCGAATCGCGAAGCATGCTTTGACCCGGGAATCATGAGCTCCGCGAGGTATTCCTACTTCACGAGACGACTCTCCTTTGTTTCGTTTTAATCCCCTCTTCCGAGAGGGATGCCCTTCGCGAAGCTCAAGGGCATTCGCGAAGGAAGGGGATTCCCAAGGGAACCCGGGCAGCCGTGGAGCACTTGTGCTTCGCGAAACACCCAACCCATACGAGTAATCTCTGTGCTAAGGCAGGATCGCTCCACTTCGCGAAGCACATTGCTTTGCAGGACCCTGCTTCGCGAGACACCCCTTCTTCGCGAGGCAGTGCTCCGCGAACACTGTTCCACTTTGCGAAGCACATTTCATTCACACCCACGCCCCGTGATAAGGCCAAGGCGCTCCACTTCGCGAAGCACATTGCTTTGCAATACCCTGATTCGCGAGCCACCCCTTCTTCGCGAGGCAGTGCTCCGCGAACGCTGTTCCACTTCGTGAAGCACCTTCCATCGGCACCCATGCCCCATGCTAAGGCCAAGGCGCTCCACATCGTGAAGCACACTCCTCTGCTTAGCGATTCCCCTTCCCGTGCGACCCTCCAGGTTTGCACGATGTGATTTCAAAGTCCCATGGACAATACCACTCATAGCGTTGCTTCGCCTAATGCTTCTTCGCATAGGCACGCTAACGGCTATTGCTTCTTCGCATAGCCACGCTAACGTGGACCCCTCGATGGTTCGTTCCACAACCCCCCTTGACCATGGCCTTACTGGTACCTTCCCTTCCCCAAGGACCAGAGGGTACCGGTTATGTAAGCCCTAGGGGTGCGGAGTGAACCCACCTCGTTCGAGCTGCAGGACGTTAAACTTCCAAGCACTATGTCCTCAACACATGACACTAAAATGTGACCCAACCCCGTCTCCCTCACGAAGGGTTCCCCCAGCTTGAACATTCGTTACACCACTCGTCTCCATGATAATGGAATCACCCATCCATAAGGGGTGATATCCTCCTTTTCGGAGTGCCGTATGTTCATAGGAGAAGGGCGACCCTAGTTCCCCAACGGATGGCTGCACCTCTGCATCTCCGTACTTCCCCACTACCAAGGTCAGTGGAGGACGTGATATGGAACGAGGTACCTCCCATCATTGGACCAAGGTCCATCTTTCTCATGCTTTGTCATTCCATGGGCCTCCATCCTGGAGTAAGTCCCAACACAATGGGCCGCCTAACGTGTAAGCCCCTCTTCGCTTCTCACGGACGCATCCTTCGCGACATGATCGTCAGGTCCTTGCAACCTCTTGTTTCTCACACCGAGCGTGACTCACGTGGTCTTAGAGTGAGCACCGACCCTAACACCTAATCCCGAACTATGAGGACTTTGATCTGTGTCAAGGCATGGTACGTAGGAAGCCTCCATGAGGTTCAATCCCACCGCCCGTCGTTCATTCACGTCAGGGTTCACTACCGTCCCGCATGACGTTAAACTGCATTCCCATCCCGAACTACGAGGACTTTGATCCGTGTCAAGGCATGGTATGTAGGAAGCCTCCACGAGGTTCAATCCCACCGCCCTTCGTTCATTCACGTCAGGGTTCACTACCGTCCCGCATGACGTTAAACTGCATTCACCACCTGAACTACGAGGTCTTTGATCCATGTCAAGGCATGGTACGTAGGAAGCCTCCCTGAGGTTCAAGCCCACCACTCATTGCGAACTATGGGGTCTTTGATCCATGTCAAGGCATGGTACGTAGGAAGCCTCCATGAGGTTCAAGCCCACCAATAGTGGACCCCCGGGTCTACTTTCACGTCGGTTCACCGACGAACCCATCTATCCGAACTACGAGGACTTTGATCCATGTCAAGTCATGGTATGTAGGAAGCCTCCACGAGGTTCAAGCCCATCATTAGTGGACCCACGGGTCTACTTTCACGTCGGTTCACCGACAAACTCCCATCTGAACTATGGGGACTTTGATCCATGTCAAGGCATGGTACGTAGGAAGCCTCCACGAGGTTCAAGCCCACCCGTCGCTTATTCACGTCAAGTTCCATCCTCGTCCAGCACGACATTAAACTGCATTCTGGTCCAATGGCAAGAAATTGCGACTAATCCCATATGAACTACGAGGTCTTTGATCCATGTCAAGGCATGGTACGTAGGAAGCCTTCCAAGAGGTTCAAGCCCACCACTCATTGGACCAAGGTCCGCCTTCACGTCGGTTCACCGACAAAACCCCATCTGAACTACGAGGTCTTTGATCCATGTCAAGGAATGGTACGTAGGAATCCTCCATGAGGATCAAGCCCACCACTAGTGGACTCACGAGTCTGCTTTCACGTCGGGTCACACCCGCATCTAGCACGACGTTAAACTGCACACTCTCGTCCAGCACAACATTAAACTGCATCCCGGTCCAATGGTAAGCCATTGTGACCCACCCCTTTGAACTACGAAGACTTTGATCCATGTCAAGGCATGGTACGTAGGAATCCCCCACGAGGTTCAAGCCCATCCATCATCCAATTCACGTCGATTTCTATCTACGTCCAGCACGACGTTAAACTGCCATTCCAGATCTGAACTACGAGGACTTTGATTCCCTGCCACGGGGATACGTAGGAAAGCTTCCCAAGGTTCAAGACCACCATTAGCAGATCCACGGGCCTGCTTTCACATCGGTACACTGACAATGCATGTCGGACCAAGGTCCACCCTCATGTTGGTTCGCTGCCGGCATTCATCGGACCAAGGTCCACCTCCGTCGCCGTCCTTGCGATGGTCCCATTTCATTCCCCTCCACTCCATTTATCCACCTGGCACCCATCCCGACTCTCTCCCGGACCATAGTATCTCGGTGAGACTGTGTCAGTATGACCCTCTTCACAGCCACCCATGGGATGACCCGTCTCCGCTGGACGTTAAACTCGCGGCGTGCCCTGTGTTAAACACGGGAAGCTGAGGAAAACCTCAGATATGTGTCTATGACATAATTACCTGCGCTCAATGTGGGATTCCTCGGGCTTCCACGCCCTCGAGAAGCCCTGCAATCAGGGATAATAGACAAACACGACAGATTCCCCGGCATCCAGACACGCTACTGGTGCCTCAACGTGACTACTCTCCCGACTGAAGGTTGCTGCCCTGACCGGACCCTTTGGAATGTCCCGACAGAAGCAGTGTAATTAACTGGCATCCATGGAAACATGGCACTGGGAAGAGTTTCACGAACTATGTATTAAATCTTTGAGGGAGACCCGGACTAGGTGACAAGTTCCGAGGAGGAATCCAAGGAAGGAAGAACCGACATCCCATCATCCCGTTTCGATCAAGGAGCAGACGTACCTGAACAAGGAACGGATGCCGCCTGCCTTTGGAAAGCGGGAATGTGGGGCAACAGCAGCGCGTCCTCCACGGACGGATGTGCGCGCGCCCCGGTGAAAGCATCGGAAACAGAAATGGTGAACCCGATGTGAAATTCTTCTCCTCAGCATAGAGATTAGTAGCATTCGAGTCACCAGTGGATTGACGTGTCACCGGATCCAGATATCTGGTGCCTGGTCCTGCCAAGAAAATAGCGGGCCTGTCGTGAAACTCACCAGAAGTCGGCACAGTAGAACGTGGGGCATTCTGCCCTGCAGCGTGTTGGCGTGGATCCTTCTTATAAACGTGGAGAATGGAAGGAAGCTGGGGCACTGGTTGTCAATCCTCTTCCCTCTCGGTGTTGATGAGTTGATCCCTTTGTTTCTCAGGAACCAAGTTGCAGTTACAGAGATGCGATCACCACCCGCGAACCTATGCAGGGGCAGGGGAAACATTGCCATAGCCACCCCACATGGCGCCACTACCGCCACGATGGCTTCCACGTCATGGAATACGGGACGCCCACGTCCCCTTTCCCCATCAGAGGTCATCCAACGAAGGGTGATCAACAGACTCGTGCGCTGGTACGAGGAGGAAGGGGTCATCCCGACCAGGGATATGGCCTTCTTGGACCTGGAGGCCTCCAGGCCCCGCCATCAACGTCTCCCTAATAGGCCGCGCAGGGAGCCCCTGCTCCCCACCCCGACATTCAACCGTTTCGGGAGCCTATCCCTGGAACGCCTTGACGACTCCTCACCTTACGCTGATGAGGTGGGTGCCATTCGGTTTAGCCCGCTCAGGGTCCCAACCCAGGGGCCCCAGGCGAGAGCCCCTACCCGGCCACGCCAGCGCCACCGTCCGACTCCGCAGGGAGAGCAGGCAGCCCATGCTCCTGCGCCACCTGCACCGGCCCGCCTGACCCGACATCAGCACCGGGCCCGGGCTGAGGACGCTCGCTCAGGCGCGACCACGTCGACAGCTACAGTGGCCCGAGCCACCGCCGACGTGCATCATGAAGCCCCCGCGTACACTGAGCAGGGTCACCCCTTCGCCCAACCAAGATTGAGACCCCAACCGCCCCATGGGCAGGCTGGGTTGACTCTCCAGGTTGCAGGCCCAAGTGGTGATCGCCGCGAGCCAACCCACGGCGGCATCACCCCATACTGAGGTCCTCCCCGTACCTTTGCTCCACAGAGCGTGGGACTTCCCCGCTCAGAAGTTCGTCATGGAGGTACGCCTCGTGCTACCCCCATCCCGATGGAAGACTTCCCCCGCGGCAGTGACGTTCGGCGCAGAAACCTTTCCCGCACCCACTACACAGGGTACGGAGCCCATCCTCCTGCCCCCGACTTCCAATCTGAAGGCACCGTGCGTCCGGCCCTTCTTCAACGTGGGGGTCCCCCCTACGTCCTCTCTGCGACTGGTGAAGGTCCTCCTCGCCCCAGCAACTCAAGGAGTGAAGGTCAGCCTCGCTCCGCCCGCATTGACCATGGAGGTCCTCCCCATGCTCCTGTCGATCCCAACAGAGGCTCCGCCTACATGGGTGTTCGTGGAGGCCCTCCCCACATACCCTTCGATATTTGCCCTGGTTCCCCTCGCACCTCGGGCATCTCGAGTGGGGGCCCTCTCCGCCACGGCGCCAGTGCCGCCCCACGACTCCATGATAGGGATCAACCCTGTCCCGAAGAGCCACCCCGGGGCAGGATAGCGGGTCGCTGCCGCCATAAGAAGAATCCTGGGAAAGCCCGGGTGGAGATCAAACCTGCTCGTTTCTCTAACTCTGAAGTGGAGTACGACTCAGCCATGGAACCTTCTCCCAGCTCCTCTGTATCAAGGACCGGGGCAGGAACCAGATGCGTCAGCCTTGTTCTCCCAGAACATGAGGTCCACCGGATCCCCATCTCCCTCCGCAGGTACATCCAGGAGGAAGAGATTCTGGGAATTTTGCAGGTCTCGACCGCGCAGTCACCGCCATCGTCACCCGAAGTGCCCTATACCTCTACCCGAGATCACGGAGAGCTATTTTGGGGGCCAACGGTGGTAGAGCAACGACATGACCAGGCACCGGTAACGGCGATTCCTGTACCTGAAGCAGTGGCTATTAGCCCATCCTATCGTGACATTGTGGCCAGGTCACCTCGCTCTTCAGAGGAAGGCCCAGAATTCGGTGGCCAGTCCGCTCGCTCTCCGTATTCTCCACCGCCGAGTTTGCTATCCCAGAGGTCCACCTCGGTACCGCTACTGGTCCCTCAGCCACCCCTGGTTGATGAGTGGGGCAATACAGGGCCAGACCCCGAAGTCGAACCCAGGAGCTTCTGGAGTATTCTTGCAGTGGACTACTTCCCAGAGAAGTTCTGGCCCACGGCGGTGCTAAATTTCCGCGTACCCGAGTCTCTTACCCCTGAAGAAGTGGGATGCTTTTGTCGAACCCTCTGGGTGACACACTTTCTCCTCCGTTGCGAACGGGTGGTATACCCCAGGATCCGAGAGCACTTATGGTAGATTGGCGAGCAGTGCCGCCTGATCGATGCTGCCGTGCTCCTCGTGGCCCAGCACCCCGAGTCGCCAGGTCACCAGAGTGCCCTCCAACAAAAATGCGTTCAAAGTTTTAAAGCACTCCGCAAGATCGTCAGGGAAGCCACCCCTCATGTGCAAGTCCGTGGTTGGGGACACTATGTTGCCCTTCTTTTCGATCCTATCCGACGTCAACCCGATTCGCTATGCGACATCGAGGACATGCCCTCGAGAGGAATCGCGGTCCACATGGCCGACATTGTGGACAAGGAAGACGAACTGGAATTCCTTGATGGAGACTTCCCCCCATAGGGCGCACCGCCACTACTGGACCCATCAGGGAGAGTTACCCATCAGCAGAGGAACCTACTAGGCCTTCCCGTACTCACCGAGTTTCTGGTACTCAGTCGAAACACCGGCAAGGGTAAAGAGCACGTTGTAACTGTCAAGCACTCCGACCCATCCGCTTCTGTGTAGAAAACGGACGAAGATTCCGAGAAGGCCATGTTACGCCAACAACTTGCCGAGCAGAAGAGGCTGGTTGACGAACTCTTGGCCGAACGTGCCGCGGAACGGCGACCCGACTATGGTAATCCCAGGCCAGGGCAGTAGGGGCAGGAACAATTCCCCCCGGTGAGATGCCTCCGGGCAACCCTGATCATGATACTACCTCAGACAGGGCAGAAGCCGGAACGTATGGCAAGAGGGCGCGATACGTTTCGCCAAACACCCCCGAGCGACGGGGTAATCCAAAGAGCCCAGCCCGGGTCCCCCAGTCGCCCCGCAAGTCGTTCCGCCAGTTGATCCACGAGCGGCTGAGGCAGTCTACCGTGTTGAAGAACCCGGTAATGCACTGGTGGTTAGGGATCCCCGTCAAGACAGGGACCCCCACCGGGATGACCTTATTGCGGCACTCACAGCCCGCCTCGAAGCATTGGAAACGCGACAGGTGGCGGTTCCACCGGATGGCAAGCCTTATCCCGCGTGGGTGGATGATATGCCCGCGCCTCCGTGTTTTGGAAACCCCACTTTCTCACCATTCAATGGGACATGGGACCCGCCACAGCACTTGGCACATTTTTCTTCCAGGTGTGGCCCCATGCTGGGGACCCCGGCTCAGCAAGAAGCCGCCAAGCTTCGATGCTTTGTACAGACATTGGAAGGTCCGGCATTAGTCTAGTATAGCCATCTCCCTATCGGATCGGTGACCGGATGGGAGGACCTCCGCCGGCAGTTCCTGTACCAGTTCAGCTCCACCACGCGGAAGACCAGTATTGCGGACCTCTTCAAGTGAAAGCAGAGGCCTGACGAGCGGGTTGCAGATTTCATCGCCCGGTGGAAGGGACTTACGTATTCCCTCGACATGCCACTGACTCAGGAGTAATTACTGATGATGTGTGTGGGGAACATCAAAACGGAGCTGGTACCCTCCTTGATTACTCAGAACTACCCTGGAGGGTTCAGAGATTTCTCAGATAAGGCTCAGCGCCTCGAGGAAGCCCTGCAACAGGCTAGTCAGGCACGTTTGTTGCCCCCTATGATCCCGGCCAGGAGGACCGCCAGGGCTGAACCCGCCACGGTGGCTCAAATAGAAGCCCCGACACAGCTGGCATTACTGCCAGCAGCACCACCCTCGTAACCCCATAGAGTTCCTCCACCTCAAGCACAGGCTCCTGCCCAGCAGCGACCGCCTCAGAACCGACAGGTTCCCCCGCGAAATTCGCCACTGCCACCTAGGCAAGGCAATCAAGCGCCGCCTCCTCGATAGGCCCCTCCGGCCCCTCGTCAGGGCCAAGCCCCCAGGGCCCCCTATCTGGAAAGAAGGCACCTGACTTATTCGTTTAACGAAAATCAGGTCCCTGGCTATTTCCGAAGTGCTCTAAAGCAAGGGATAGTATGGTTGCCCGAGTGCAGAAGGCCGGCAGAGGCAAATCTCACTGATCACCCCAACTACTTCCCTTATCATCGGATCCTAGGGCACACCCTTAAGCAATGCCATGTGTTTAAAGACTAGCTTCAAGACCAGGTCAATAATAACATTGTCAAGTTGGGCCCGGCTCCAGCCCAAGTGGCGGGTGTCTTTACAGGATCAGAGATCAGCAGCGACAGCGAGGGCGAATGGCAACAGCTCCCCAACTGCGGATCTTGGAAATACGATGACTGGATGGCTCGAAAAACTGTCGTCCGTGCCCATGGTATCATCCGGGTGCGCCTGAAGCAGTCGGGACCTTCAGAAGAAGTGGCTGGTACCTCTGCATCGTCTTCGCAGTCAACATCTTCCCAAAAGGGCAAGCAGCGGCGACGCAAGAAGAAGCAACGTGCACCACCGGTGCCATCGTCATCCCGCACATTCGGCGACTTTCTGCCCCCTGAAATGGGGATTCCGCCTAGAACCCGCCCAACGGCGGATGACTCCTCGAGTGACAGTCAGAGGTACGCTTCGGTTAACACTGTGGAGCTGGTAAAGCCCTATATGACTCCCGACGAGAGGGAACGCCAGGTGAACCTCCCCAACGTTTACAGCTGACGTCAACGTCATCGGAATTGCAATCGCGCCGGCCATCGAGGTACGTCTGCGGGCACCTTCAGTCAAGCCGTGCACGCCGCTGAGACCAAACAGCAGGCTCAGCGCAGAGCTTATCATGTGCAGCCCCATCTAACGCCCTCGGCTCTACCTCCACCCCCGTTTGTGCTACTGGATTGGGGAGAGCTGCCTCGTTCATATGACAGTCAGTCTTGCCCGGCTACAGGCCAGCCTCCGCTGTCCAATCCTAGTCCGATGACTATCCTCCAGGCTTCTACTAGCAGGCAGCAGGATGTACCCAGTGCTAGCCGACCGCCAGTTCAACCGGTAGGACCGGTTATGCCTCCAAATGTCGAAAGACCCCCTGTAAGCAGAGGTTCGCATTTGGCACGCAAGTATGATGTCCTAAAGCACCTTGCCGGCATTCTGGTGAGGCTCTCCATCCTTGAGGCCCTGCGCCTGTCGTCCGAGATGCGCGAGGCACTTGCCGAGGCCCTAAGGAGCCCCCTCCAGTTCGAGACGGAGGTAGCAGCTGCAGAAGCCTTCCATACCGAGACGATTGAAAACGCCGAGTGTCAGGATGTTATCTCATTTTACGGTAAAGATGAGGACCCTCCGATACAGGCGCACATTTGCCTGATGTACATCACTGGCCATTTTAATGGCGTGGAAATCCGCCGCTGTCTCGTTGACACGGGTTCTGGAATCAATCTAATTCCGACCCGGACGTTGCGAAAGATGGGTATGTCTGAAGGTGATTTAACTCCCTCTGACCTCAGGATCCAGGGGTACGACAGGACTGAGCAAACCCCAGTCGGCAAGATCCGCCTAAAAACTCAGTTCGGTGGCTTGGTTGCCAGCACCGAGTTCATGGTCGTCTCTCAGGACACCGCCTACAACGCGTTGATGGGTAGGCCATGGATCCATCTTCATGCAGCAGTCCCCTTGTCACATCACCAGTGCCTCAAATACTCCCTCAACAGTCGAGTAGGCGTGCTCCAAGGAGATGCATCCCCTTTCGCTTCTTGTGAGGCCCGCTATCTGGATGCGGGTTATTACAAAAGTAAGGATAAGCAGATCCTAGTAAGTGAGGATGGACCCGCCCCAGTCACAAGTGATCCCTGGGCAAGCATGGATGACGCCTACATCCTTCCGATCCACCGGTTGGAGGCCACGACCCCCGACATGGGGAAATGTTTTGTTGTTTCGGGTACGCAAGGAAGGCATGTTCCCGTGTCCAAGCGGCGGCGGAAAATCACCTCGTACTCCTACATCAACCAGGCTCGGGCCATCCCGGAACCTCCTACCCCTGTACGGTACCGGGACGTCAAGCTCATGACGACGGCGGTACGCCATACGTGTCTCTTCCGTCGGGCTGGAATCCACCGACTCAGGCTGACACATCACCACTGCTTTGATATTATCAGGCGTGGCCCCTTAGGCCGGAGGCCAGATGGGATAGGATCAAATGCATTCATTGCTATGGTCTCAACGACAAGTGAGTCTCCCGATATAATGACTGCTGCTGCCCAAGCCGGCACTAGCTACCCCTCGGATTTTGAGAGCCCAGAAGTATCTCCCGTCGCGGGAAGTTCCCCCACGGGTGGGGAGGAAGACCTAGAGGATGCTCCCCCCGCCTTTGAAGAAGGCGTCTCTACCACGGTTGATGAATTGGTACAGGTGAACCTTGGTAGCGAGGTAGATCTGAAACCCACATTGATCAGTGCGGCCATGTCCCTCGAGGAGCGACAGCAGTACATAGACTTCCTCAAACAGTACCATGATGTGTTTGCCTGGAGTTACAACGTAATGCCAGGACTAAATCCCCGGGTAGCTGTTCACCGTCTGGGCCTCCCGGCAAAACATCGTGGGTTTAAGCAGCCTCCCAGGAAAATCCACCCTTCTCATGGTGCTATGGTTGAGGCCGAAGTTGACAATCTTATCAAAGCCAACTTCATTAAGGAGGTCCAGTACCCCAAATGGCTGGCCAACATTGTGCCGGTCAGGAAGAAGAACGGGCAGATCAGAGTCTGCATCGACTTCCGCGATCTCAATCGCCATTGCCCAAAGGATGACTTCCCACTCCCGGTGACGAAATTGTTGATTGACGCCACAGCCGGATTCCAAGCCCTCTCTTTAATGGATGGGTACTCCGGGTACAACCAGATCTGGATGGCCCCCGAAGACGAGGAGTCCACCGCCTTCAGGGCTCCCCAAGGTACCTTTTGCTACCAGGTTATGCCATTCAGTTTGAAGAATGCATGTTCCACTTATCAGAGGGCCATGCATCGCATATTCAAACTGATCCTCGGGACATTGGTGGAATGCTACATGGACGACCTCGTAGTCAAATCACATCAGCTCCAGGACCATCTAAAAGACCTCGAGAAAGTGTTCGGTTTCCTCCATTCCCGTCACCTGAAGATGAACCCGTTGAAGTGTTCCTTCGGTGTCACCTCTGGGAAGTTCCTGGGCTTTGTTGTCAGATACCGAGGTATCGAGATCGACCCTGAGAAGATCAAGGCCATCAGCCAAATGCCTCCCCCGAGCAACATTCGGGAGCTTCGAGGCCTGCAAGGCCACCTAGCCTATATACGCCAATTCATCGCGAATCTGGCCGGCAAGTGTAATCCCTTTTCTCGGCTCATGAAGAAGGGTGCCGCCTATGAATGGGATGAGCAGTGTCGGACCGCCTTCAAGGAAATCAAGAAGTATCTGCTCCAACTTCTAGTCTTGATGCCACCCGTCTCCGGAAAGCCGCTGGTCCTTTATGTGACTGCCCTGGAGAGATCCCTCGGCGCGCTGCTCGCCCAGAAGAATAACGAGGGAACTAAGAACTGTCTCTACACTCTCAGCCGTATGCTTCTCGATACGGAGGTCAGATACTCCCCTATCGAAAAGAGCTGCCTTGCGCTCGTCTTCGCCATGCAGAAGTTGCGGCACTACCTGCAGCACCACGAGGTGCAATTAATCTCTCGGGTAGATCCACTGAAGTACATCCTGAACCACCCCATGCTGACTGGCCGACTAGAACGGTGGGCGGTGATTCTCCAGCAGTTTGATATCAGGTTCGTGCCTCAGAAGGCCGTTAAGGGACAGACATTGGCAGACTTTTTAGCTGCCCATCCAACCTCCGCGGATCAATCCCTGGACCTAGATTTCCCCCGATGAGACGATCCTCTCAGTCGATCATGCTGTCCCGTGTTGGCAAATGCATTTCGACGGCGCCTCCCGGAGCCCCACCGGTAGAAGGCTCAACGACCCCAAGCTCAACAGAGTGGGTCTGGGTATTGTCTTCATTACCCCGGCGCAAGCTGTCCTGCCATACTCATTCTTGTTGTCAGAAGGTTGTACGAACAACGAGGCAGAGTACCAGGCTCTCATCACCGGCCTCGAGTTGGCCCTTGAGATCCATGTCCCCCATCTACATGTGAAGGGAGATTCTAAGCTGGTAATCAAATAGGTTAATGGCGACTATGTCGTCAGGAAGCCTGATCTAGCACCATTGCTGGAGTACACCCTCTGCCTAATGGCCTAGTTCTCCTCTCGACCAGATTTTACCCATGTCCCACGGTCGCAGAACGGTCAAGCAGACACCTTGGCTGGCTTGGCCGTGTCACTCACAGAACCCGAGCAAGATGATCTAATCATACATGTGGCACACCGGAGATTCATTGCCCCCGTCACCCAAGAGGACGATGATGGCCTGCGGGTAAGTCATCTCACCGTGGGACCCTCTATATCAGGGATCCCGGGCTCGTCAGACACAGTGGTGGAAGCCACTCCCGACTGGAGGGTGCCTTTTGTTGAGTATCTCCAAAATGGTCGCCTCTCGGACGACCGGACTGAGCGCGAGCGAATCCAACGCCACGCACTTCAATTTACCCTCCAGAGCGGGCCCAGTCTTGAGCAGATCCTCTATAAACGGAGTTTCGATGGTGTCCTCCTCTGTTGCATCCAAGGAGTAGAGATACCTCAAGTTATGAAAGAGGTTCACACCGGTTCCTGTGGCGCCCATCAAGCTGGGCCGAAGCTGTCCCATCAAATCCGGAGGTTAGGGTACTTCTGGCACTCCATGATCCATGATTGCATTGGGTATGCCAAGAGATGCCACGCGTGCCAAGTACATGCGAACTTCTTGCATCGGCCGCCAGAACCCATCCACCCCACCAAGTACTCTTGGCCATTTGCGGTATGGGGACTCGATGTAGTGGGACCGTATCCACCGGCAACAGCCCGCCAGTGCAGATTCATCTTGACTGCTACAGATTTCTTCTCCAAGTGGGCAGAGGCAGTTCCGCTCAAAGAGGTCAAGGCCTATTCTATCATTGACTTTGTGAGCTCCAACATTATCCACCGGTTTGGGGTCCCTCACTCCATCCTCACCGATAACAACACCAACTTCCGAGCGGCTGAACTGAAGAAATTGTACGCCAAGTACGACATCCGGTCGAACCATACTTCCCGCTACTATGCGCATGCAAATGGACAGATCGAGGCATTCAACAAAACCCTCTCTAACATTCTGCAGAAGATGGTTGTCCAGAACAAGAAAAGTTGGCCGGACAAGCTCCCCAACGCCCTCTGGGCATACCGGATGACGACTCGCAACTCCACCCAGGTGACCCCATATTCCTTGGTGTATGGAGCTGAGGCTGTCCTACCCATTGAGATCAAGCTGTCATCGCTATGCACTGCAGTTTATGATCACCAGACATCAGATGAGGTAGCCGAGATCCATCTAGCTGAATTGGAAGCATTGGACGAGAACCGACTTCGTGCCCTGCACAATCTGGAAAGGTATCAGGACAAGATAGCGAGGGCCTTCAACAAGAAGGTTTGTCTCTGCTCTTTTCTACAAGGCGACCTGGTACTGGCCCTTCGAGCGCCAATGATTCCCGATAGGAAACTGCCCAAATTAGAACCCAAATGGGAAGGGCCTTATATCATCCATAAGGTTTACCCCAATGGATCATACTCCTTGGTGACCACAGATGGAGAGCATATAACCCCTCCCACCAATGCCAAATTCCTCAAGAGATACTTTGCCTAGGGCAAAAGTGGTCCTGCACGACCCTAAACTGCATCTTCGTCCTCACTGCAAGACGTTAAACTGCAAGCCAGTCAGGCCTTCCTGACCGAGGCCTAGCCTCAGGCCCCTTGGCCTCCTTGGGCCCCTGGCCCCCAGTCTTCACCGCGGGACGTTCAACCACAAGCTGGTCAGGTCTCCCTGACCACGGTCTGGCCCCAGGCCCCCTCGTTTCTTCCCAACTTACCCTCTTACGGGATCGTACGGTGTGGTGTAGGACTACGTCCTCATTCACGACGGATTACCTGCCGCACCGTACACATCCCTGAATGAGATGTCCCTCGTCCCGCATGATGATAAACTGCATGTCAAGAACTACGTGTGGCTTGATTCCCATCTTCATGGGATACGTAGGAACGCTCGGACGCCTCGTCTTGAGCCCAGCCCCAAGCATTTTTCTTCCACTATCCCCTCTGGGGGTAGTTTCCTTGGAGAATCTTTGTGCAGCAGGAGTAGGGTTTTTTTAGCCCCATTCATACAACCCTGCTTGCACAAGGATTGTAAGGGTCACACCATGTGCCCACTCCCGTTCCTCTATCCTCCCACGTCCTTACCGCATGACGCTAAACTGCATGGCCTTCAAGAACTACGTACGGCTTGATTTCCATCCTAATGGGATACGTAGGAACGCCCGGACATTTCGTCTGTTGGCCCAGCCCAAAAGCCGAGATCTTCCCCTCCGGTTAAGATATGGAAGGGCGCACACTTTTTTCCCAATTCACATCGAGCAAGCCTCGACCCGGCTGCACATTCCCCCTAGAGGTGTTTTCCCCTTTCGTGGATGGATACAGCTATGCTTCACCCACTCCTTGACTGGGATTCCATCATTTTTCACACCCAGAGGGACCCCCAAGAACGGCCTGGATACAATGCCCAAGGGCTCTCCTACCGATACGGGCCAACGCCCATGAGGGTTTTTCAAGCAACAAGCCGATACAAGTCCCGCGTTGTGAATTTGGTCAGCGGTCGACGCTCACTTGTTACTCCCATATCAGGTTACCATCGGAACGCTGTGTTTCGAACATGGTCAATAGTGTCCTGGATCTTCGGGTCCACCCCGAGATGTCCCATACATCGAGTGTAGTGATTCATTCTGCCCCATCACGAGGTGACAAACTTCTCCCGGGGCGGTGCTTGCAATCGGGGCCACGGCCCTGATTGCCCATAGGGGAGTACGGTATGGTATTGGACTATGTCCTCGTTCACATCGGGATCATGTACCATGCTGTATGCCCTCCTTTACAAGGCCCAGCCTCAGGCCCCTTGGCCTTCTCGGGTCCCCGACCCCCATCCTCATGTAAGACGTTAAACTGCAAAACCAGCCAGATTTTCCTGACTGATGCCTGACCTCAGGCCCTTCGGCCTTTCCGGGCCCCGGCCCAGGTCCCTTCTTACCCGGAGTGTACGGTGTGGTGTGGGACTACGTCCTCATTCATGTCGGGATCATGTACCATGCCGTATGACTCCCTTTACGAGGCCCAGCCTCAGGCCCCTTGGCCTTCTCGGGTCCTCGACCCTCGTCCTCATGTAAGACGTTAAACTGCAACCAGTCAGGCCTTCCTGACTGATGCCTGATCTTAGGCCCCTTGGCCTTCTCCCCAATCTCTCACCCGGAGTGTACAGTGTGGTGTGGGACTACGCCCTCATTTACGTCAGGATCATGTACCATGCCGTACGACTCCCCTTACGAGGCCCAGCCTCAGGCCCCTTGGCCTTCTCGGGTCCCCGACCCTCATCCTCATGTAAGACGTTAAACTACGACCCAGTCAGGCCTTCCTGACTGACGCCTGACCATAGGCCCCTTGGCCTTCTTGGGCCTCTCCGCCCAATCTCTCACCTGGGGTGTACGGTGTGGTGTAGGACTACGTCCTCATTCACGTCGGGATCATGTGTCATGTCGTACGCCCCCCCTTTCTTACGAGGCCCAGCCTCCGGCCCCTTGGCCTCCTTAGGCCCCTGGCCCCTCGTCCTCTTTGCAAGACGTTAAACCGCAAGCCAGTCGGGCCTTCCCGACCGAGGCTCAGCCCCAGGACCCTTGGCCTTTCCGGCCCACGGCCCAGGTCCAATCTTATAGGATCGTATGGTGTAACGTAGGACTACGTCCTCATTCACGACGGCTTCTTCACCATGTCGTACACCTCTCTTGTTTAGGGGTATATTACTCCCCTCCTCGTCCCGTATGACGTTAAACTACGTTTCAAGAACTATGTGTGGCCTGATTCCCATCCTTATGGGATACGTAGGACCACATGAACGTCTAGGCTTCGGGTCCAGCCCCATCCCTCGGGAATCTTCATCCCATCTTGGCCCCTTGGCCAACCCTTCCTTCATGAGAGGATTATATGGTGTGGTGTGGGATTATGTCCTCATTCATGACGGTCTCGTAATGACCACGCCATGTACCTCTCCCTCCTGAGCTGTTTCGTCGATCCATTTTTCCGGTGGTTCACCAATGTGCCTAAGAGCACTCTGGTTTATTACCTGGAATGCTAAGCTTTACTCGGACACGTCTGCAACGCCTTCCAGGCTTTGTGTATGCCTGCATCAGGGCTTCCATCATCTTTCACACCCAGAGGGACCCCCAATAACGGCCTGGACACTATGCCCAAAGGCTCTCCTACCGTTACGGGCTAACGCCCCCGAGGGTTTTGGACAACAAATCGATAAAATCCCGCGTTGCGAATATGGTCAGCGGTCGATGATCGTTTGTTGTTCCCACCTCGGGCTAGCGCGACATGGACGCTGTTTTTCCACCATGGTTAACAGTATTCCTCTCTCTCCACGCCAACTCATTAGGCCCAAAATGTCGGGTGCACAATTCACACCCTTCATCACTTCACCGTGTCCAAGTAGAGTCTCGGAACACTTGGTACATTTCCTACGTGCACGCATGCGCGTTGGGTGAACAGGTCGTGTAAAAGGTGTCCTTCGGGGCTCTCTACCAATTCCTGTTTGACTCGCCCCAAGTATTGCGATGAGGATACCCCCCCCCCCCCTTGTTTCCCACACCGAGTTTAACTCACGTGGGCTTAGGGATCGGGCTGACAACTGTGCTTAATTGGGAAGTTGTCACCATTCACGGTCCGAGCTCTAAGACCATAAACTAAGATTCTCATATGGAACTACGTTCAGCGTGATTCCCATCTTCATGGGATACGTAGGAATGCTCAGACCCCTTGTCTCCGGGCCCAGCTTGAGTTCATCAAATTTACCTCTCTAGTCCTGCCTTCAGGACCCTGATTACGGGGCTGCGTGGCGCAGTGAAGGACTACGTCCTCATTCACGTTGGGTTTTCAATACCTGCACCACGCACGCCCCCATTCTGAGGTTCAGTCCTCCTATTCCTTGTCCTGCATGACATTAAAAGGCACCCTTCAGAACTACATGTGGCTTGAATCCCATCCTCATGGGATACGTAGGACCACCTGGATGTCTAGACTCCGGGTCCAGCCCCCATTTCTTAGAAATTTCCTGATCTCCCGGTCACCTAGGCCACATGGCCTATCCCTCTCTAGGAGAGGGATATGTGGGTATGATACAAGGTTTTGGGCACCATGCCCCCTTTCCCCCGGGAACCCGCCATCTCTTGGTTACCCTCAAGTCGAGTCCCTCGACCCCTTGCAGTGGTTCACCCATGTGTTAAGAGTATTATGGTCTAGGACCAAGAGTGTCAGATTCAACTTGATCAAGTTCCTTCCACTTGTCAAGCTTCGTGTTCCCCTCCATTTGGGATTCCATCACCTTTCACACCCGGAGCGACCCCCAATAATGGCCTGGACACTACGCCCAAGGGCTCTCCTACCGTTACGGGCCAACTCCCCCGAGGGTTTCGGGCAACAAATCGATAAAATCCCGCGTTGCGAATATGGTCAGCGGTCGATGCTCATTTGTTTGTCCCCATTTCAGGCTAATGTGGCAGGATGTTGTGTTGCGAACATGGTCAGCAGTAATCTTCTGTCGTCACGCCAGCCCCTTCGGTCCTCGAATGTTGGTTGCATGATTCACATCATCTTCCACCTCATCATGTCCAGGTAGAATCTCAACACTTTTGGTGCTATCCCTCAGTGAACTTTTGCATGTCAGGGAGATAAAGCTGCAATATGGCGTCCTTCAGGGCTCCCATGGTTCGTGGTCCTATCATACGACCCTAAACTGTGACATTATCGTCCTGACTGCACGACGAAAAACGGCACTGCATTGTGGTGACCTCGTTGTAGAGGACATCACGTTGGGTATTGGTCACATGCCATGCCATTCGTCAATGCCCATCACGGCTTGATCCTTGTGGTGACATCACGACCTACTATTCTTGGCATGTCGCTTCACAAAAAAAACCATTCACCTTAAAGAACAAACAAGATACATCAAATTCCGCTTCTTTTAGTGCTTGGGCCACGCCCACACTCCCCTTTTCCTCTGGCACTGGTATCCTACCATGTCACATTCCAGAACTATGTATGGCTTGATTCTCATCCTTATGAGATACGTAGGAGCGCCCGGGTGCTTCCCCACGGGCCCAGCCTGACCCTTGTGTTCGGCCCCTCGACTCGAGCATTTCCTCAGAGAACGCATAGTAAGTAGGACTATGTCCTCATTCACGTCGGGTTTTGATGCCATGTGTCCCCTGATCCCTTTACCCATTTATGGTCTAAGGTCCATCTAGAACTACGTATGGCTTGATTCTCATCCTTATGAGATACGTAGGAGCGCCTGGGCAATTCTCCGAGGGCCTAGCCTAACTTTCTCTCTCGGTCCCTTGACCAAAAACCTCTCTTAAGGAGGTTGTGCGGTGTGATATGGGATTGTGTCCTCATTCACGTCGGGTTGTTCACCCCACCGCACACACCCCCTATTCCCATTCACGCCAGGTGTTTGAGTTACTCCACCATATATCCCACGTTCCCCTTACCCATCCATGGTCCGAATTCTATGACCCTAAACTAAGATTTCCCCATGGGAAAGGACTCTGCTCCCTCTATCTAATATGTCTAGTTGTCGTAGTCAGATGTGTTTTGATAAAAAGCTCTAAGTGTGGGACTTTCATAGGGACATTCCCCTCATTTGATGACCATGCTTCGTGAGATCGCTATTTGGATCCTCATCCTCTTCCACGTCCAAAAGCACCCTCGAACGACATGGATACTAGGCTTCAGGGATCTCCATGAATTCTGGATCTAAGGGCCCTCCAATCATTTCGGGCCAATGTCCATACGGATATTTGACAACATTTGTGACATGGTCCCGTGTTTCGAACATGGTCAACGGTCAACCCTCATTTGTTTGTCCCCATTCTAGGCTAACGCGACAGGATGCTGTGTTACGAACATGGTTAGCAGTAATCCTCCATCATCACGCTGCCATCATCGTGATCCGAATCTCGAGCGTCATGATTCACACATTTCCACTCCTTCATGTTCAAGTGGAATTACATCATACTTGGCTCTTTCTCTTCGCGCATCTAGGTGCGCTAAATGATCGTGTTAGTTTCATTGGTCCGGTATTCACCGAGAATCCCTTTGCCCTAACCTGCCCCTTTTTGTGTTGGTAAATTCCCACCACTACTGCTTTTTTCCCACACCGAGCACGACTCACGTGGGCTTAGTAGTTTTGGTAGGATGTATGCCAATACAGTCGGTCTGTTCCTCGTCCCGCATGACGTTAAACTGCATTTCCAGAACTACGTACGGCTTGATTCCCATCATCAAGGGATACGTAGAGACACCCAGGCATTTCACCTAGGGTCCAGCCCCTGGAATCACAAAATCTTGTTCCTCCCCATTTCCAGCCCTCTAGCCTGACCCCTCGGGGAGAACTATGTAATTGAGATTCTACCCTAAACAAGTTCAGGATGCCCCAGGATTCCATTGGGAAGTGACAGATCCCCTCGCCAGAGAGGCCCTATCTGGAAGAAAGGATGATCCATGATCAGACCGATGCGCCCATCTGGCGTACTCCCACCATGGTGGTGTAACTACCTAAGTGTTGGATTCTATTTGGACAAACCATCACTCCATATTCCACGCTTTGCGTGCCCCTTATTCGGACCCTCGTCCTATTTCATGTCTAAAGGAACCCCCTAACGGCCTAGTCTCATGCCACATCGGCTCATCTACCGTCCTGGGGAAACGTTCCGAAAGACGGGTCATGTCTGGAAGGACCCCCTAACCGTATGGATGTCTGATCTATGGTCCGCCCACTATCCTAGGCCAACGTCCCGAAGGATTGATCGACAACGCTTGTGACATGGTCCCGTGTTTCGAACATGGTCAACGATCGACCCTCAGTTGTTGTCCCCATTTCATGCTAATACAGTAAGGATACCATTTGTCCGCCACGGTTAACGGTTGTCCTTTATTGTCACTCCATCCCCACAGTGTTCCGGATTTGGGTATCGTGATTCACACTTCCCATTTTCATATGTTTGGACCGATTTCAGCGCCCCTGGAGTTGCCCCGTTCTTGCATAAGAGCACGCTGAAGAAACGGTAATTTGGCTATCTTGGAAGTTCCTTCTCCGATCAATCCAACTACCTCCTGCATCTCACATTGGGCTCGACCCATGTGGGCTTGAAGGACTGTCGCCGAACATCCCACAAACATTGTAGGGATGTAACAAGCCAATTTAAACAGTGGAAATCGTGCATGCCACGGCACTCAAAACAAAGGAAAAAGAAAGAGTTGAAGCACGAAAGTACTAATAAAAGGTTTTTGGGTTTTTTACAATACCCGGGGGTTGACTTCTCCCATAGACGGGTTGACCCCGTCAAAAGAGCGTTGCAGCTCCGACACCCGCTGACTTGTGGCGTCCAAAGCTTGTTGCCGCTGATTCAACTCCCGCTCCTCCTCAGCAACAGCGGGGCGTAATTCGTCAACTCTGGCTCTGGCCCTTTCTACCTCGGCCTGGACGGCAGCCATCCTTCCAGAGGTCTGCCCCATATGCTCCTCAGCCTCTGCCAGCTGGGCCTTCAACCGTGAGACCAGCTCAGACTGCGTATCAAGAGTGGCTGAAAGCTCGTTGGCCCGGATCTGCATCTGTTGGACCTCGCCTTCAGCCTCCTGGAGCTTCTTAATGTTGGTCACCTTCCTCCGCTGCCATCCCACACTCAGCCCACGATCATGCTCCCGGATCTTCTCAGCCATAAGATCTCAGATGAGCGCGTGAGGGCGTTGGGCATCCACTCCCCTGGCACACAGTTCGCGCAACCGCGAGCGGAGCCTATCCATTTCGGCCAGCCATTGCACTTGGGGAGTGTCCCTGATAAAGCGCGTGATCAGCTTCCACGACCGGCGATGGACTATGCTGCTATCTTCCTCGTCAGAGGCCGTTTCGTCCCAGTCTGTGCGGTTGGCAGGCTCATACGCAGGATATGCCTGCAGGAACTCCTCGGCAGGATCTGCATCCAGCGTTGAATCTGGCACGACACCTAGTGCTGGAGCAGGTGCAGCAGGAGTAGGGCCCGCCGTCCGATCCTCTTCATCGGAGTCCACCTCAATGACCTCGGGCACGACCCTTGAAAAAGCGTTGTCGCACACGCTCTCAAAAGAACTTCAAAAGTGAGTTACGTTGGATAAAACTCCAAGCACAACACTCTATGAATCTAATGTTTAGTTTACTTGGTGTAGCATAGGGGGCTAACCAAGGTCGTCTCTCAAAGGAGGAAGTGAATTAAAACATCTTATTAGAGGTATTCTAAAAATAAAATAAAAGAGAATAAAAACACTACTTGAAAGGATGGGGGTGGTTGTTTATAGTTTATGAATCTAGAAGAAGTTTGCTGGAAGAAGATTGTATAATTTTTTTGTTTTTAGTTTTGAAATGAATTTCAATTTAAATGACACAACAAGAAGATGTTTTTTTTTTAGAAATCTATTTAAAAAGCGTAATCGATCTAACTCTACCTCTTCAATTTATTATTAATCATTATCATTTAAATTAACATTCACTTAATTATGATCCCTTAATTCGTTAAATCCCGAACCCTACGAGAATTAACTTTACCACAAAGATGATGTGAATTTAAACCTAGGCTAACTTTGGAACGTGCAATCGCAGCACCCTGCTTTGATTGATGTTCTAAGATTAGCTTATGATCAGTGGTAAATTAAGGCACATATCCATTCTGGAAATGAGGATGAATTGTGTTTAGGGATTATATTTGAACTCTACAAATTAATCCCGTGTGGTCTTGTATTACCGATTAAGATCACGCTCTCACAATTTACACAAAATCCCGACCTCGCGTGTTTTTGTGTTAATTGTTCAATTGCTTGCTTAGTTTCTTACAATTTAAAAACATAATTCATGGATCATATTAAGTGAATTACAGTAGGCTCAATGATTCAAAATAATTAAATGAAGAGGGTAGAAGATAGATCGATCACTAAAAATTACTCTTCCATGGGTGGCGTAATCATCGTAGAAGCGTTTTGCATGTGCAAAGGTTTATAATGGGTATAACCCAATATCGCTTCTACTCAAGAATTCCAGCCCCAAGAGGAAGATTAAGAGAAGAATAAATTTAAATAAAACAGAGGAAAAGAGAAGAAATAAAAGAAGAACAAAGAAGTTTATTACACAAACAAAACAATTACAACATGAAGGAGAGAAGGAGGCTTCGATGAGAGGATCCTTGCTTCAAGAGCTACCTCTCTTACAATGGTTGGAGAATTTGGTTGAAACCAATTCTCCTCTGCCTCCAATCTCCCAATGCACGAACCAGCCTCTCCAAATGAAGAAATCACTAATTTATAGAGTGGAGGGGAGGCTAGGTTTAAAGTGGTTTCAAGTGTGAATGCAAAATCTCGGCCAAATATTTTAATGAAACTTGCACCGCCCATTTGACCACCAAAACGCGTGAATTGGCCGGCCTTCCAGACGGATGATTTGTGCCACATCATGTCCCCGAGCTTTCATCAAAATTTGGGCTCAATCCAAGCCCGTATGTAGAATATATGGCCCAAATACAGAACCTTCTCCATTCTGGCGAGCCCAGCCCAACTTTGACTTCATGGCCCAATTTCAACAACCAAATGAACTCTTTAGCTTTAGTGTCCTGAATAAAAGTTGTAGATAATTAAGTTAGAAACACTGTTACAAAATTTCAAAATCAAATAATAAACATAAAAATATATATCTTCGAAATACTACAGTGCACTATTAAGGGTAAAACTGGAATTTTCACCAAATTTTCAAATGAATGATCAAATCCCAAATATTTAATAAATAAACATGTTTAACACAATGTGAGGAAATTATATCATTTATTATCAATAAAATATTCAATAAAATAGTGTTTTATCAACTCCCCCACACTTACCCTTTTGCACACCTGGGCAAAACCTCATATCAAGTAAACATCAATATCAAATCAAAACCAATTTTAAAACACATATCTTTAAGATCAATCAATTTCACACCAAGAATCAAAAGATATCATGCCACATAAAAAACCTTATTTCAAGTTCTCCATTTATATCATTCAATATATTTCCACTTCATTTATCCACCCATGCACAAAACACTTACCTCGCTTGAATTTTCTCTCATCACTCAAATATCAATTTTTTTGCAATGTCTTTCTCATCCAAACTCATACAAGGGTCACCATAGGCTTGATAGATTCCTACATCGCTACCCGATGTGAGTCAAGTACATATGTTTATCATGAGGACTTTTCAGGGTTGTTCTGTGGCTTTCGGTTGGTAGGATTAAGATGTGAAAAACTCTGAGGCTGAATGAGGAGGGCTTGACTCTTTTAAAGCAAAATTGCATTAATCTAATTTTCACTTAAATATGGTCTTCTCTTCAATCCCCATAGCATCAATTCAGCTCCATCATCATGAAAAGTCATGAAAGGTTTACACCATTCATCATTTCAGCATAAAAAATGTCAATCTTCTAAAACATGATTTTCTTGAAAGCTCCAGATGGGCACAGCTTTCCACCTCAATTAGAAGCTCCAGAAAAGGCACAGCTTCACTTGTCATGAAAGCTCCAGAAAAGGCACAGCTTTCAATATAATGACTTTCTTTAGCAGCAAACACATCTCTTCAGAATTTAATTTTCCACCCAAAGTATCACATAATGTGGTGGTACAACACAAGACAGCTTCCCCCACACTTAAGCTCAACTAGATTATGCAATTTCACTTCAAGAGTTGGTTGGATAGGGAAAATTGGCTTGTAATGTGGCTTAACCTAACAGGCTGTGCATGGCTTCTAAGGGCTACAAGGATTAAATATTCAAGGTAGGCCATTATAAAAAAGGATTCTTTGAAAAGGGGGCTTTAATACCAAACAAATGCCTCAATCATTTAAACATATGTACCTCAAACCCTCAAGTTTTGACAGGAATAGATCAAATTCTGGTTAAATCAAGTATGGTTTGGTTCTCTCAAGAAGTGAGGTGAATGTAAAGAATATGAAAATAATGGTTCAGAAGCCTCACAGGAAAGTGATTTCAAATTTAAAGACAGTGAGATGTGGCATGGGATTCAAAATTCGGTGTACTTTCCATGAAATTACTAAATATTTGAACTTGAAACAAAGTCATTTCAGCATTCATGTAAGCTTAGTTTCAAGGGGTAAATTGTTTCACTTATTGATATGGATTTAAAAATGGTGATGAGAATCATTTCAGCTCAAAAGTTTCAAAAACACACAGAAAATTGTAAAATAAACACACAAATTTTGAAAAACACACAATTTTTGTTTTTTGGTTTTTTTTTTTAAAAGGAAAACAATTGAAATTACTAAACTAAAAGGTTCCCTCCCCCACACTTAAAATATTGCATTGTCCTCAATGTGAACCCGTGAGATGATATATGCACATGAAATGCAGAATTTTTAAATAGGACAAATAATATAAAAGTGAAAGGGTTAGGAACAGCCTGATGTGATCAAGTGATGATGGGGTCATGCAGTGTGATAAAATCCACTGCATCAGTAGGATGTCCCTCAATATATCTCTTCAAACGTTGCCCATTGACTGTAAAGCTCCTTCCAGTGTCCTCTTGTGTGATCTCCACTGCACCATAAGGAAAAACATTAGACACAATATAAGGACCTAACCATCTGGAACGCAACTTACCAGGCATCAACTTCAGTCGTGAACTATAGAGAAGGACTTTCTCTCCAATATGAAACTCCCTTTGTTGGATCATTTTGTCATGAGCTGCTTTTGATCTTTCCTTGTAGAGCCTTGAGTTCTCATATGATGACAGGCGAATCTCCTCAAGCTCTTGAATTTGCAACTTCCTTTGAATTCCAGCTTGGGCCAAATCCATGTTACATTTCTTTATAGCCCAATATGCCCGATGCTCGACTTCCACGGGGAGATGACACGCTTTCCCAAAAACAATCCGAAATGGGGACATACCAATGGGGGTCTTGTATGCTGTCCTATAAGCCCACAATGCATCATCCAAGCGCTTGCTCCAATCCTTCCTATTTGGCTGCACGGTTTTCTCCAAGATTTGTTTCAACTCACGATTTGAAACCTCAGCCTGGCCATTTGTTTGGGGGTGGTATGGTGTTGATGTTTTGTGTGTCACCCCATACTTCTGAAGGAGGGAAGAAAAATTCCTATTGCAAAAGTGTGTCCCTTGGTCACTGATGATGGCCTTTGGTACTCCAAACCTGCAAAAAATCTGGGCTTTGACAAAATCCACAACAACATGAGAATCGTCAGTCCTGGTGGCCTTGGCCTCCACCCATTTACTCACATAATCAACAGCAACCAAAATATACAAAAATCCAAATGAACTAGGAAAAGGACCCATAAAGTCGATGCCCCATACATCAAAAATCTCACAAAATAGTATGGGTTGTTGGGGAATCTCATGTCTCCTAGAAATGTTCCCAGTGTGTTGGCAACGAGAGCATGACTTACAAAACACATGGGCATCATGGAATAATCTAGGCCAATATAATCCAGAGTCCAAAACTTTCCTAGCTGTCCGTTGGGGTCCAAAGTGTCCACCACATGCAAGTGTATGACAGAATTGCAAAACAGACTCAAACTCATGATCAGGAATACACCTCCTAATGACTTGGTCACTACACATGCGCCATAAGTATGGATCATCCCAAACATAAAATCTTGACTCACTCTTTAATTTTTGGACTTGATGTTTCTTCAAATTTACTGGGATTTCAGAGCCAACAATGTAATTAACTAAATCAGCATACCAAGGATGCTTACCTGAGATGGTATAGAGATGCTCATCGGGGAAAGTGTCCTGAAGTGGTACCTGGTCCAAGGTGTCACCCTCTAGTGTGTGAGTAAGCCTACTCATGTGGTCTGCCACCAAATTCTCTGACCCCTTCTTGTCCTTTATCTCAAGGTCAAACTCTTGAAGAAGTAGCATCCAACGGATAAGTCGTGGCTTTGCATCTGGCTTCTTTAGGAGGTACCTCAAAGCTGCATGGTCAGAAAAAACAACTACTTTAGAGCCCAATAAATATGAACGAAATTTATCTAAAGAAAATATAACAGCAAGAAACTCCTTTTCTGTTGTGGTGTAGTTTGATTGGGCTGAATCTAGTGTCCTCGATGCATAGGCGATCACATGTGAACGTCCCTCCACCCTCTGAGATAAGACAGCTCCAACCGCAAAGTTGGAGGCGTCACACATAAGCTCAAAAGGAATCTCCCACCGTGGGGGCTGTATGATCGGTGGAGTGGTCAGACACTTCTTTAGCTCATCAAATGATACCCTGCATGAATCATCAAAATTGAAGTCAATATCTTTTTGAAGCAATCGAGATAAGGGTAGAGCGATCTTACTAAAATCTCTGATGAAGCGTCGATAAAATCCAGCATGTCCAAGGAATGATCGAACATCACGCACACATGAAGGGTAGGGTAAGGATGAAATGATGTCTACCTTAGATCTATCAACCTCTATCCCATGTTTTGACACTACATGCCCTAAGACAATGCCATGCTCTACCATGAAATGACACTTTTCAAAGTTCAGGACTAGATTATTCTCAATACAACGATTCAACACATTTTCCAAACTACTTAGACATTCATCAAATGAAGATCCATACACTGTAAAATAATCCATAAATACCTCCATGCAGGTCTCAATAAAATCAGAAAAAATACTCACCATGCATCTCTGGAAGGTACCTGGGGCATTGCAAAGTCCAAATGGCATCCTCCGATAGGCAAATGTCCCAAAGGGACAGGTGAATGTAGTCTTCTCCTGATCCTCCGGAGCTATAGGAACCTGAAAATATCCAGAAAATCCATCCAAGAAACAATAGTGTGTCTTCCCAGCTAGTCTCTCAAGCATCTGATCAATAAATGGGAGGGGGAAATGATCTTTGCGAGTGGAATGATTTAGTTTCCTATAATCAATACACACGCGCCAACTGTTTTGTACCCTCATTGGAACTAACTCATCTTTCTCATTTTTAACAACAGTAACACCACTTTTCTTAGGCACAACCTGAATAGGACTTACCCACTGAGAATCTGAAATGGGATAGATTATACCTGCCTCGAGCAATTTTTCAACCTCTTTTTTAACAACCTCCAGAAGGGTTGGATTGAGTCTCCTTTGTGGTTGCCTCACCGGTTTAGCTTCATCTTCCAAAAGAATCCTATGCATGCAAATGGAGGGGCTAATACCTGATATGTCAGCCAAGGTCCACCCGATTGCCCTGATGTTCTCCCTCAAAATATTCAAAAGTTTTTCTTCATGTTCAAAAGAGAGATTGTTAGCAATGATAACAGGTAATTTTTCACCACTTAACAAGTATGAGTATTTGAGATTTGGTGGCAATGGCTTTAGTTCCAGTGATGGTGGCTGCTGAATGGATGGAAGCATGAGTGGTGTAGACATCTGTGCACAATCATACATATCATCTGAATGACAGAACAATGCATCAAATCCATCAGAAAAATTAGCAGCCATATCATAATCAGAGTATACATGCTCAAAATTCGAATATGATTGGACAAATGAACCAATCCCAAGATCAGAAAGATCATGAATTAAAGGGGATGAAGTAGAATGAGACATCAAGTTGGACCCAATACTCATTATTTCATTAAGAAGTGAATAGTCCTCAAGAGATTGGGAATCAAAAATAGAGGGACTATCACATGGAGACTCAGAATGAGAGAGAAAGAATGCTGAGTGTTCCTCTGGTGGGTACTTCATAGAATCCAGGATTTTAAACCTCACGATTTCATCCCCGAATTCCATGGAAAGAGTACCCTCATGAACATTGATAATGGTCTTAGCAGTTTTGAGGAAGGGTCTACCAAGAATGATAGGGGCATGAGAACTTACCTGGTCATCTTCCATGTTTAGTACATAGAAATCAGCAGGGAAGATCATGTCCTTTACCTTTACCAACACATCTTCAAGGACACCAGCCGGATATGTTGTAGCTCTATTTGCTAGCTGCACCACTACCCTTGTAGGCTTGAGCTCACCAATCTGCAATGAAGAGAAAACAGAGTGAGGCATCACATTTATTGAAGCTCCTAAATCACAAAGAGCATCAGAGAAGTGAAACTCCCCTATGGTGCATGGGATGGTGAATGTCCCGGGATCCTTGCACTTTGTTGGCATTGCTAGAGTTGGTGTAATGAGTGCTGAGACATTCCTTCCAAGGTTGATCCTCTCATTTCCCTTGAGCCCTCTTCGATTGGTACAAAGTTCTTTTAAGAATTTGGCATACCTTGGGATTTTCTTAATGGCTTCAAGTAGAGGAATGTTGATCTCCACACGCTTGAATGTGTCCAAAACCTCCTTTTGCATTGCTTCTTCAGCCATCTTCTTGGTTTGAACAACCCTGTTTGGAAAAGGAAGTGGTTTAGGAGGAACATCATCAATCTTTTTCTTACCTTTATCTTTCTCCTTGGATTGTTCATCAGTTGGTATGGAATGTGGCTTCTCTGAAGTTGAGGTGAATCCCGGTGGAATGGTAGGTACAGCTGTATCGTTCATTTGCTTCCCACTTCTCAATGTTATGGCACTAACATTCCCCTTTGGATTTGGAGTGGGTTGGGAAGGTAGATTTCCAGAATTCTTACTTACAAGTTCATGGAGGGCGGTGGCAATCTGGCTCATTTGAGTCTTCAACTCCCTCAGCTCCGAACCTTGACTTTTCAGCTCATTCTGTTGATTAAGAACAATTTGTTTCAAAAGATCATCAGTGTTAGAGTCTACCTTGGGTTGGAGATTCCCTTGTTGCTGACTTGTTGATGTTTGAGCTTCAAATCTCCTTTGGGGTTGTTGGAAACCCTGTTGGTAAGGTGGAGGCTGCTGGAAGTTTTGTTGAAAGGGGGGCCTTTGTTGTTGTCCAGAGCCATACCTCATGTCCGCTAGATCTTTCCACCCTTGGTTGTAGGTTGGATCAAACTTCTTTTGGGGATATGGTTGTTGTTGTTGCTGCTGAAATGGTCTCCCAGGGAACACTGCTGCACAATCTTCTGTTTCTTGGAGTTGTGGGCAACAGTCAGTCGGGTGGCTTGTCTCAGTGCAAATACCACAAGGCCTTGAAGGAGGGGGTAGAGATGTCTTTTGTGCCAATGCAATCTGCCTCACCATAGTTGTCAATTCTTCTAACTTAGTATCAATCAAATGACTTTCAAGAGAAGAAGGACTTACTTGATGTACTCCTCGAACATGTGGTGTACCTCTATCACCAAATTGTTGGGAGTTTTGGGCCATCTTGTCGATCAATGCTCGTGCAGCTACTGGTGTCTTGTCCACCAATGCTCCTCCAGCTGCAGCATCCACCATGCTCCTCTCCATGGGTGTGAGTCCTTAATAGAAGTACTGGATGAGTAATTGCTCACTGATTTGGTGATGCGGACAGCTTGCACACAACTTCTTGAATCTCTCCCAGTACTCATACATTGACTCTCCTTGGGCTTGCTTGATCCCCGATATCTCCTTTCGAATGGATGTTGTCCTTGATGCTGGAAAAAATCTTTGCAAGAAAAGACGTTTCAAATCATTCCAACATGTTACATCTTCAGGTTGCAAATAATACATCCAATCTTTTGCAGCTCCATCAAGTGAGAATGGGAATGCTCTTAATTTAATTTGATCTTCAGAAACATTTCTTGGTTTTAAAGTTGAGCAAACCACATTAAATTCCTTAAGGTGTTTGTTGGGATCCTCACCAGATAAGCCATGGAACTTTGGAAGAAGGTGAATTAATCCAGATTTCAATTCAAAGTCCGATTCGAGATTTGGGTATGCAATACAATTTGGTTGATAGTTAATATCAGGTGCAGCCAATTCTCGAATGGTTCTATTAAGTTCATTTCCATTATTATCAGCCATTGGTTCTTCTTTTATGTTTGAATTTGAATTGCTTCCAATTTCAATGTTCTGATATTGGAGTAATTCTCCAACTGGTTGAATGTTGAAACTTCCCGTAGACTGAGAATGTCTGATTCGTGCCCTAAGGCTACGTTCAATCTCAGGGTCAAGATCTAAGAGATCTTCGGGATTAGTTCGTGTCATAGATCAAATAAAAATGAAAAGAAAGAAGGTGGACCATAGTAAAATAAAAATGAGAAGTTTGAGTTGATGGTCCACAAAGAAGTAGGAGAAAATAAAAGAAGAGGATGAAAAATCAGATTGGGTAAAGAAGGAAGAAAGAAGAGAGGAAAATAATAAAATGTAAAATAAAATAAATACCTCTAGTTGGTTGAAATAATTACTTGCCTCCCCGGCAACGGCGCCAATTTGAAAAAGCGTTGTCGCACACGCTCTCAAAAGAACTTCAAAAGTGAGTTACGTTGGATAAAACTCCAAGCACAACACTCTATGAAGCTAATGTTTAGTTTACTTGGTGTAGCATAGGGGGCTAACCAAGGTCATCTCTCAAAGGAGGAAGTGAATTAAAACATCTTATTAGAGGTATTCTAAAAATAAAATAAAAGAGAATAAAAACACTACTTGAAAGGATGGGGGTGGTTGTTTATAGTTTATGAATCTAGAAGAAGTTTGCTGGAAGAAGATTGTATAATTTTTTTGTTTTTAGTTTTGAAATGAATTTCAATTTAAATGACACAAGAAGAAGATGTTTTTTTTTAGAAATCTATTTAAAAAGCGTAATCGATCTAACTCTACCTCTTCAATTTATTATTAATCATTATCATTTAAATTAACATTCACTTAATTATGATCCCTTAATTCGTTAAATCCCGAACCCTACGAGAATTAACTTTACCACAAAGATGATGTGAATTTAAACCTAGGCTAACTTTGGAACGTGCAATCGCAGCACCCTGCTTTGATTGATGTTCTAAGATTAGCTTATGATCAGTGGTAAATTAAGGCACATATCCATTCTGGAAATGAGGATGAATTGTGTTTAGGGATTATATTTGAACTCTACAAATTAATCCCGTGTGGTCTTGTATTACCGATTAAGATCGCGCTCTCACAATTTACACAAAATCCCGACCTCGCGTGTTTTTGTGTTAATTGTTCAATTGCTTGCTTAGTTTCTTACAATTTAAAAACATAATTCATGGATCATATTAAGTGAATTACAGTAGGCTCAATGATTCAAAATAATTAAATGAAGAGGGTAGAAGATAGATCGATCACTAAAAATTACTCTTCCATGGGTGGCGTAATCATCGTAGAAGCGTTTTGCATGTGCAAAGGTTTATAATGGGTATAACCCAATATCGCTTCTACTCAAGAATTCCAGCCCCAAGAGGAAGATTAAGAGAAGAATAAATTTAAATAAAACAGAGGAAAAGAGAAGAAATAAAAGAAGAACAAAGAAGTTTATTACACAAACAAAACAATTACAACATGAAGGAGAGAAGGAGGCTTCGATGAGAGGATCCTTGCTTCAAGAGCTACCTCTCTTACAATGGTTGGAGAATTTGGTTGAAACCAATTCTCCTCTGCCTCCAATCTCCCAATGCACGAACCAGCCTCTCCAAATGAGAAAATCACTAATTTATAGAGTGGAGGGGAGGCTAGGTTTAAAGTGGTTTCAAGTGTGAATGCAAAATCTCGGCCAAATATTTTAATGAAACTTGCACCGCCCATTTGACCACCAAAACGCGTGAATTGGCCGGCCTTCCAGAAGGATGATTTGTGCCACATCATGTCCCCGAGCTTTCATCAAAATTTGGGCTCAATCCAAGCCCGTATGTAGAATATATGGCCCAAATACAGAACCTTCTCCATTCTGGAGAGCCCAGCCCAACTTTGACTTCATGGCCCAATTTCAACAACCAAATGAACTCTTTAGCTTTAGTGTCCTGAATAAAAGTTGTAGATAATTAAGTTAGAAACACTGTTACAAAATTTCAAATTCAAATAATAAACATAAAAATATATATCTTCGAAATACTACAGTGCACTATTAAGGGTAAAACTGGAATTTTCACCAAATTTTCAAATGAATGATCAAATCCCAAATATTTAATAAATAAACATGTTTAACACAATGTGAGGAAATTATATCATTTATTATCAATAAAATATTCAATAAAATAGTGTTTTATCAACTCCCCCACACTTACCCTTTTGCACACCTGGGCAAAACCTCATATCAAGTAAACATCAATATCAAATCAAAACCAATTTTAAAACACATATCTTTAAGATCAATCAATTTCACACCAAGAATCAAAAGATATCATGCCACATAAAAAACCTTATTTCAAGTTCTCCATTTATATCATTCAATATATTTCCACTTCATTTATCCACCCATGCACAAAACACTTACCTCGCTTGAATTTTCTCTCATCACTCAAATATCAATTTTTTTGCAATGTCTTTCTCATCCAAACTCATACAAGGGTCACCATAGGCTTGATAGATTCCTACATCGCTACCCGATGTGAGTCAAGGACATATGTTTATCATGAGGACTTTTCAGGGTTGTTCTGTGGCTTTCGGTTGGTAGGATTAAGATGTGAAAAACTCTGAGGCTGAATGAGGAGGGCTTGACTCTTTTAAAGCAAAATTGCATTAATCTAATTTTCACTTAAATATGGTCTTCTCTTCAATCCCCATAGCATCAATTCAGCTCCATCATCATGAAAAGTCATGAAAGGTTTACACCATTCATCATTTCAGCATAAAAAATGTCAATCTTCTAAAACATGATTTTCTTGAAAGCTCCAGATGGGCACAGCTTTCCACCTCAATTAGAAGCTCCAGAAAAGGCACAGCTTCACTTGTCATGAAAGCTCCAGAAAAGGCACAGCTTTCAATATAATGACTTTCTTTAGCAGCAAACACATCTCTTCAGAATTTAATTTTCCACCCAAAGTATCACATAATGTGGTGGTACAACACAAGACAGCTTCCCCCACACTTAAGCTCAACTAGATTATGCAATTTCACTTCAAGAGTTGGTTGGATAGGGAAAATTGGCTTGTAATGTGGCTTAACCTAACAGGCTGTGCATGGCTTCTAAGGGCTACAAGGATTAAATATTCAAGGTAGGCCATTATAAAAAAGGATTCTTTGAAAAGGGGGCTTTAATACCAAACAAATGCCTCAATCATTTAAACATATGTACCTCAAACCCTCAAGTTTTGACAGGAATAGATCAAATTCTGGTTAAATCAAGTATGGTTTGGTTCTCTCAAGAAGTGAGGTGAATGTAAAGAATATGAAAATAATGGTTCAGAAGCCTCATAGGAAAGTGATTTCAAATTTAAAGACAGTGAGATGTGGCATGGGATTCAAAATTCGGTGTACTTTCCATGAAATTACTAAATATTTGAACTTGAAACAAAGTCATTTCAGCATTCATGTAAGCTTAGTTTCAAGGGGTAAATTGTTTCACTTATTGATATGGATTTAAAAATGGTGATGAGAATCATTTCAGCTCAAAAGTTTCAAAAACACACAGAAAATTGTAAAATAAACACACAAATTTTGAAAAACACACAATTTTTGTTTTTTGGTTTTTTTTTAAAAGGAAAACAATTGAAATTACTAAACTAAAAGGTTCCCTCCCCCACACTTAAAATATTGCATTGTCCTCAATGTGAACCCGTGAGATGATATATGCACATGAAATGCAGAATTTTTAAATAGGACAAATAATATAAAAGTGAAAGGGTTAGGAACAGCCTGATGTGATCAAGTGATGATGGGGTCATGCAGTGTGATAAAATCCACTGCATCAGTAGGATGTCCCTCAATATATCTCTTCAAACGTTGCCCATTGACTGTAAAGCTCCTTCCAGTGTCCTCTTGTGTGATCTCCACTGCACCATAAGGAAAAACATTAGACACAATATAAGGACCTAACCATCTGGAACGCAACTTACCAGGCATCAACTTCAGTCGTGAACTATAGAGAAGGACTTTCTCTCCAATATGAAACTCCCTTTGTTGGATCATTTTGTCATGAGCTGCTTTTGATCTTTCCTTGTAGAGCCTTGAGTTCTCATATGATGACAGGCGAATCTCCTCAAGCTCTTGAATTTGCAACTTCCTTTGAATTCCAGCTTGGGCCAAATCCATGTTACATTTCTTTATAGCCCAATATGCCCGATGCTCGACTTCCACGGGGAGATGACACGCTTTCCCAAAAACAATCCGAAATGGGGACATACCAATGGGGGTCTTGTATGCTGTCCTATAAGCCCACAATGCATCATCCAAGCGCTTGCTCCAATCCTTCCTATTTGGCTGCACGGTTTTCTCCAAGATTTGTTTCAACTCACGATTTGAAACCTCAGCCTGGCCATTTGTTTGGGGGTGGTATGGTGTTGATGTTTTGTGTGTCACCCCATACTTCTGAAGGAGGGAAGAAAAATTCCTATTGCAAAAGTGTGTCCCTTGGTCACTGATGATGGCCTTTGGTACTCCAAACCTGCAAAAAATCTGGGCTTTGACAAAATCCACAACAACATGAGAATCGTCAGTCCTGGTGGCCTTGGCCTCCACCCATTTACTCACATAATCAACAGCAACCAAAATATACAAAAATCCAAATGAACTAGGAAAAGGACCCATAAAGTCGATGCCCCATACATCAAAAATCTCACAAAATAGTATGGGTTGTTGGGGCATCTCATGTCTCCTAGAAATGTTCCCAGTGTGTTGGCAACGAGAGCATGACTTACAAAACACATGGGCATCATGGAATAATCTAGGCCAATATAATCCAGAGTCCAAAACTTTCCTAGCTGTCCGTTGGGGTCCAAAGTGTCCACCACATGCAAGTGTATGACAGAATTGCAAAACAGACTCAAACTCATGATCAGGAATACACCTCCTAATGACTTGGTCACTACACATGCGCCATAAGTATGGATCATCCCAAACATAAAATCTTGACTCACTCTTTAATTTTTGGACTTGATGTTTCTTCAAATTTACTGGGATTTCAGAGCCAACAATGTAATTAACTAAATCAGCATACCAAGGATGCTTACCTGAGATGGTATAGAGATGCTCATCGGGGAAAGTGTCCTGAAGTGGTACCTGGTCCAAGGTGTCACCCTCTAGTGTGTGAGTAAGCCTACTCATGTGGTCTGCCACCAAATTCTCTGACCCCTTCTTGTCCTTTATCTCAAGGTCAAACTCTTGAAGAAGTAGCATCCAACGGATAAGTCGTGGCTTTGCATCTGGCTTCTTTAGGAGGTACCTCAAAGCTGCATGGTCAGAAAAAACAACTACTTTAGAGCCCAATAAATATGAACGAAATTTATCTAAAGCAAATATAACAGCAAGAAACTCCTTTTCTGTTGTGGTGTAGTTTGATTGGGCTGAATCTAGTGTCCTCGATGCATAGGCGATCACATGTGAACGTCCCTCCACCCTCTGAGATAAGACAGCTCCAACCGCAAAGTTGGAGGCGTCACACATAAGCTCAAAAGGAATCTCCCACCGTGAGGGCTGTATGATCGGTGGAGTGGTCAGACACTTCTTTAGCTCATCAAATGATACCCTGCATGAATCATCAAAATTGAAGTCAATATCTTTTTGAAGCAATCGAGATAAGGGTAGAGCGATCTTACTAAAATCTCTGATGAAGCGTCGATAAAATCCAGCATGTCCAAGGAATGATCGAACATCACGCACACATGAAGGGTAGGGTAAGGATGAAATGATGTCTACCTTAGATCTATCAACCTCTATCCCATGTTTTGACACTACATGCCCTAAGACAATGCCATGCTCTACCATGAAATGACACTTTTCAAAGTTCAGGACTAGATTCTTCTCAATACAACGATTCAACACATTTTCCAAACTACTTAGACATTCATCAAATGAAGATCCATACACTGTAAAATCATCCATAAATACCTCCATGCAGGTCTCAATAAAATCAGAAAAAATACTCACCATGCATCTCTGGAAGGTACCTGGGGCATTGCAAAGTCCAAATGGCATCCTCCGATAGGCAAATGTCCCAAAGGGACAGGTGAATGTAGTCTTCTCCTGATCCTCCGGAGCTATAGGAACCTGAAAATATCCAGAAAATCCATCCAAGAAACAATAGTGTGTCTTCCCAGCTAGTCTCTCAAGCATCTGATCAATAAATGGGAGGGGGAAATGATCTTTGCGAGTGGAATGATTTAGTTTCCTATAATCAATACACACGCGCCAACTGTTTTGTACCCTCATTGGAACTAACTCATCTTTCTCATTTTTAACAACAGTAACACCACTTTTCTTAGGCACAACCTGAATAGGACTTACCCACTGAGAATCTGAAATGGGATAGATTATACCTGCCTCGAGCAATTTTTCAACCTCTTTTTTAACAACCTCCAGAAGGGTTGGATTGAGTCTCCTTTGTGGTTGCCTCACCGGTTTAGCTTCATCTTCCAAAAGAATCCTATGCATGCAAATGGAGGGGCTAATACCTGATATGTCAGCCAAGGTCCACCCGATTGCCCTGATGTTCTCCCTCAAAATATTCAAAAGTTTTTCTTCATGTTCAAAAGAGAGATTGTTAGCAATGATAACAGGTAATTTTTCACCACTTAACAAGTATGAGTATTTGAGATTTGGTGGCAATGGCTTTAGTTCCAGTGATGGTGGCTGCTGAATGGATGGAAGCATGAGTGGTGTAGACATCTGTGCACAATCATACATATCATCTGAATGACAGAACAATGCATCAAATCCATCAGAAAAATTAGCAGCCATATCATAATCAGAGTATACATGCTCAAAATTCGAATATGATTGGACAAATGAACCAATCCCAAGATCAGAAAGATCATGAATTAAAGGGGATGAAGTAGAATGAGACATCAAGTTGGACCCAATACTCATTATTTCATTAAGAAGTGAATAGTCCTCAAGAGATTGGGAATCAAAAATAGAGGGACTATCACATGGAGACTCAGAATGAGAGAGAAAGAATGCTGAGTGTTCCTCTGGTGGGTACTTCATAGAATCCAGGATTTTAAACCTCACGATTTCATCCCCGAATTCCATGGAAAGAGTACCCTCATGAACATTGATAATGGTCTTAGCAGTTTTGAGGAAGGGTCTACCAAGAATGATAGGGGCATGAGAACTTACCTGGTCATCTTCCATGTTTAGTACATAGAAATCAGCAGGGAAGATCATGTCCTTTACCTTTACCAACACATCTTCAAGGACACCAGCCGGATATGCTGTAGCTCTATTCGCTAGCTGCACCACTACCCTTGTAGGCTTGAGCTCACCAATCTGCAATGAAGAGAAAACAGAGTGAGGCATCACATTTATTGAAGCTCCTAAATCACAAAGAGCATCAGAGAAGTGAAACTCCCCTATGGTGCATGGGATGGTGAATGTCCCGGGATCCTTGCACTTTGTTGGCATTGCTAGAGTTGGTGTAATGAGTGCTGAGACATTCCTTCCAAGGTTGATCCTCTCATTTCCCTTGAGCCCTCTTCGATTGGTACAAAGTTCTTTTAAGAATTTGGCATACCTTGGGATTTGCTTAATGGCTTCAAGTAGAGGAATGTTGATCTCCACACGCTTGAATGTGTCCAAAACCTCCTTTTGCATTGCTTCTTCAGCCATCTTCTTGGTTTGAACAACCCTGTTTGGAAAAGGAAGTGGTTTAGGAGGAACATCATCAATCTTTTTCTTACCTTTATCTTTCTCCTTGGATTGTTCATCAGTTGGTATGGAATGTGGCTTCTCTGAAGTTGAGGTGAATCCCGGTGGAATGGTAGGTACAGCTGTATCGTTCATTTGCTTCCCACTTCTCAATGTTATGGCACTAACATTCCCCTTTGGATTTGGAGTGGGTTGGGAAGGTAGATTTCCAGAATTCTTACTTACAAGTTCATGGAGGGCGGTGGCAATCTGGCTCATTTGAGTCTTCAACTCCCTCAGCTCCGAACCTTGACTTTTCAGCTCATTCTGTTGATTAAGAACAATTTGTTTCAAAAGATCATCAGTGTTAGAGTCTACCTTGGGTTGGAGATTCCCTTGTTGCTGACTTGTTGATGTTTGAGCTTCAAATCTCCTTTGGGGTTGTTGGAAACCCTGTTGGTAAGGTGGAGGCTGCTGGAAGTTTTGTTGAAAGGGGGGCCTTTGTTGTTGTCCAGAGCCATACCTCATGTCCGCTAGATCTTTCCACCCTTGGTTGTAGGTTGGATCAAACTTCTTTTGGGGATATGGTTGTTGTTGTTGCTGCTGAAATGGTCTCCCAGGGAACACTGCTGCACAATCTTCTGTTTCTTGGAGTTGTGGGCAACAGTCAGTCGGGTGGCTTGTCTCAGTGCAAATACCACAAGGCCTTGAAGGAGGGGGTAGAGATGTCTTTTGTGCCAATGCAATCTGCCTCACCATAGTTGTCAATTCTTCTAACTTAGTATCAATCAAATGACTTTCAAGAGAAGAAGGACTTACTTGATGTACTCCTCGAACATGTGGTGTACCTCTATCACCAAATTGTTGGGAGTTTTGGGCCATCTTGTCGATCAATGCTCGTGCAGCTACTGGTGTCTTGTCCACCAATGCTCCTCCAGCTGCAGCATCCACCATGCTCCTCTCCATGGGTGTGAGTCCTTCATAGAAGTACTGGATGAGTAATTTCTCACTGATTTGGTGATGCGGACAGCTTGCACACAACTTCTTGAATCTCTCCCAGTACTCATACATTGACTCTCCTTGGGCTTGCTTGATCCCCGATATCTCCTTTCGAATGGATGTTGTCCTTGATGCTGGAAAAAATCTTTGCAAGAAAAGACGTTTCAAATCATTCCAACATGTTACATCTTCAGGTTGCAAATAATACATCCAATCTTTTGCAGCTCCATCAAGTGAGAATGGGAATGCTCTTAATTTAATTTGATCTTCAGAAACATTTCTTGGTTTTAAAGTTGAGCAAACCACATTAAATTCCTTAAGGTGTTTGTTGGGATCCTCACCAGATAAGCCATGGAACTTTGGAAGAAGGTGAATTAATCCAGATTTCAATTCAAAGTCCGATTCGAGATTTGGGTATGCAATACAATTTGGTTGATAGTTAATATCAGGTGCAGCCAATTCTCGAATGGTTCTATTAAGTTCATTTCCATTATTATCAGCCATTGGTTCTTCTTTTATGTTTGAATTTGAATTGCTTCCAATTTCAATGTTCTGATATTGGAGTAATTCTCCAACTGGTTGAATGTTGAAACTTCCCGTAGACTGAGAATGTCTGATTCGTGCCCTAAGGCTACGTTCAATCTCAGGGTCAAGATCTAAGAGATCTTCGGGATTAGTTCGTGTCATAGATCAAATAAAAATGAAAAGAAAGAAGGTGGACCATAGTAAAATAAAAATGAAAAGTTTGAGTTGATGGTCCACAAAGAAGTAGGAGAAAATAAAAGAAGAGGATGAAAAATCATATTGGGTAAAGAAGGAAGAAAGAAGAGAGGAAAATAATAAAATGTAAAATAAAATAAATACCTCTAGTTGGTTGAAATAATTACTTGCCTCCCCGGCAACGGCGCCAATTTGAAAAAGAGTTGTCGCACACGCTCTCAAAAGAACTTCAAAAGTGAGTTACGTTGGATAAAACTCCAAGCACAACACTCTATGAAGCTAATGTTTAGTTTACTTGGTGTAGCATAGGGGGCTAACCAAGGTCGTCTCTCAAAGGAGGAAGTGAATTAAAACATCTTATTAGAGGTATTCTAAAAATAAAATAAAAGAGAATAAAAACACTACTTGAAAGGATGGGGGTGGTTGTTTATAGTTTATGAATCTAGAAGAAGTTTGCTGGAAGAAGATTGTATAATTTTTTTGTTTTTAGTTTTGAAATGAATTTCAATTTAAATGACACAAGAAGAAGATGTTTTTTTTTAGAAATCTATTTAAAAAGCGTAATCGATCTAACTCTACCTCTTCAATTTATTATTAATCATTATAATTTAAATTAACATTCACTTAATTATGATCCCTTAATTCGTTAAATCCCGAACCCTACGAGAATTAACTTTACCACAAAGATGATGTGAATTTAAACCTAGGCTAACTTTGGAACGTGCAATCGCAGCACCCTGCTTTGATTGATGTTCTAAGATTAGATTATGATCAGTGGTAAATTAAGGCACATATCCATTCTGGAAATGAGGATGAATTGTGTTTAGGGATTATATTTGAACTCTACAAATTAATCCTGTGTGGTCTTGTATTACCGATTAAGATCGCGCTCTCACAATTTACACAAAATCCCGACCTCGCGTGTTTTTGTGTTAATTGTTCAATTGCTTGCTTAGTTTCTTACAATTTAAAAACATAATTCATGGATCATATTAAGTGAATTACAGTAGGCTCAATGATTCAAAATAATTAAATGAAGAGGGTAGAAGATAGATCGATCACTAAAAATTACTCTTCCATGGGTGGCGTAATCATCGTAGAAGCGTTTTGCATGTGCAAAGGTTTATAATGGGTATAACCCAATATCGCTTCTACTCAAGAATTCCAGCCCCAAGAGGAAGATTAAGAGAAGAATAAATTTAAATAAAACAGAGGAAAAGAGAAGAAATAAAAGAAGAACAAAGAAGTTTATTACACAAACAAAACAATTACAACATGAAGGAGAGAAGGAGGCTTCGATGAGAGGATCCTTGCTTCAAGAGCTACCTCTCTTACAATGGTTGGAGAATTTGGTTGAAACCAATTCTCCTCTGCCTCCAATCTCCCAATGCACGAACCAGCCTCTCCAAATGAGAAAATCACTAATTTATAGAGTGGAGGGGAGGCTAGGTTTAAAGTGGTTTCAAGTGTGAATGCAAAATCTCGGCCAAATATTTTAATGAAACTTGCACCGCCCATTTGACCACCAAAACGCGTGAATTGGCCGGCCTTCCAGAAGGATGATTTGTGCCACATCATGTCCCCGAGCTTTCATCAAAATTTGGGCTCAATCCAAGCCCGTATGTAGAATATATGGCCCAAATACAGAACCTTCTCCATTCTGGCGAGCCCAGCCCAACTTTGACTTCATGGCCCAATTTCAACAACCAAATGAACTCTTTAGCTTTAGTGTCCTGAATAAAAGTTGTAGATAATTAAGTTAGAAACACTGTTACAAAATTTCAAATTCAAATAATAAACATAAAAATATATATCTTCGAAATACTACAGTGCACTATTAAGGGTAAAACTGGAATTTTCACCAAATTTTCAAATGAATGATCAAATCCCAAATATTTAATAAATAAACATGTTTAACACAATGTGAGGAAATTATATCATTTATTATCAATAAAATATTCAATAAAATAGTTTTTTATCAACCCTACTGGTGGTCCCGCCAGTGATGGTGTGCGTCGCATCCTGGGGAGATTGGGGAACTATTGTCACCATCACCGGAATTCCCCTAGGAGGGATGCCACCAGACATCCCGACCAACCTTGCTGCAGCAGCCCACGCCAGTCGGAGAACTGTATGACAGAAAGGGATATAAACGTTAGTTGGCAGGCATAGTCTACATATGACAACAAGGGAACCAGTGGAGGAGACTTACAGAGATCGACCTCCTGGCGCTGCTCTTGAGCCGGTACCAACGGAACCCCGAGGCGAGGCCCTCCATATATTGTTGGAAGGTCTGGAGATTCCGAGAGAGCCTCTACAGATACTCTAGTCCCACCAGACGTGGAACTGGATACAGCCCTAGGTGCGGGTTCTGAAGATCCCGCATCATCACCCACCAAGGGGCGAGAACGAGGTCTGTGAACAAGTTCCTCCTGCATGGCCTAAAGGTTGGTGAGAAGTCCATAGTGGCCCAAGAATAGATTGTAAGGAGAGAAGTTCGGAATGCTACCTCGGGAGCCTCCGCGAAGTCGTCGGATTTTGAGCCTCGGTCTCCGACCTCGCACTCCTCCAATGGGCTCCCTCCTCCAGCCTCATCCCCCTGAGAAGAGTCCTCTGATTCCTCCGGCAAGGGGAAGCGCTCCCTTAGATCGGCAGCCGATAACTGCGGGGGGACCGTCTGATTCAACAATACCCTCACCCAATCCGTCATTGGGCGAGGAACACCGCTGGAGTGGACGTAATCCTCCAGCTCGTCCAGGTATTGCTCTGCCTCCACCGGAGATACCATGAATCCAGCCCGAACTGGGCCTATGCCCGGCAATTCCATCCCAAGGCAATTCAAGTGGGCCCACATCTCAGGTGGGCTGAGGAATTGCCGGTTGACATCCCAAATGTCCCAAGCTTCCGGTAAGACAGCATCTTCTGCCATGTCGATGTGACGCAGCCGCATCCCCAAAGCCTGAGTGGATATCCGACGAAATCCCCTCAGTGTCCGCCCCTCCGAATGGCCCTGCTCTTCTGGAACCACCGGATCCACCGCTGCTGCCATACCCTCGGCAGGTTCGGGTCTCACCGTCATGACAGCCTCGCTACCGTGAGTGGCCCTAGCTGCCCTCCGACCCCGACCTCGAGACAGAGGAGACCCACCGTCACCGACCCGGATAGTTGATTGCTTCAGTATCTCCCCTGGGTAGGCAGCCTCCCAACTGATGGCGTACTCCCTCACCAATCCGAAAGCGGCGGTGGATGGAGGCAAGACAATCCGTATCTTCCCATCTTCCCATGTGAACATGAGCCGCAACTGCCTCATCACACACGGGTGCTCCTCGTGGCGCACCTCCCAGTAGACCTGCAGAGTCAGCCACTGGAGGCACCGGAACTGCCTCGCAAACCGATGCGGGGTGTACGGTTCGCAGATTGGATCACGATCTATCCGAGCCACCAAAACTCCACCTCATAAGGCCAGAAGGTAAGCCCGATGTTCTTCCGTTCCTCTCCCATCGTCAGTAAGTATTCTCGTCGACAACGGGAAGGGGTGAAAATTAAACTCATCCGCCCTCCACACCCGATTCAGCACCATCGGGACAGCCAGTTTGAACGGGAAGCTCCCAACTGCATTCAGGATGGAGGGGAAAAAGTTTGATCCCGGTGGTGAGATGGGGTTTGGATACTCGTAAATCCTCCTGATGTGCGCTGCGATCCACCCATACAGGAGGTGGAAGGGCCCGCATATCCTTGGTGGCTTCTTGCCCTCACTAATGTGCCGCAGCATTCTGTACAGTTTGGTGAGCATCGGAATCCCCAGGTTGATCTGCTGCCCCATGGCCAACATCAACGCCATGATGAACGAGCTGGGCCGCACCCCCATGCTTGTATCCCTCACCGGTAGGATCCACCCACAGATGAGAGCTGCGATGAACACCGCCAGCCTGACTATCGGCTGTTGTTCAGTGCTAACACTGAAACCCCAAGTCTTCCATTGGCTTTCCTCCAAGACCCGCCAATACGAGTGCCCCTTTCCCCATTGGGCCGCCCTCGGACAAGTTCGAGGCCTCAGCGGGAACTCTCGATCTTCTGGGAAATTCAGAAATCATTTGAACCATCTCTTGAAGTGTACATCCCTCACTGCCTCCTTGTCCTCTCCAGGGACGAGCGCCATCAGCGCTGACGCTAGTCGCAGCATTTGCTCCGGATCCTCCCACGCGCTGATGACGGGGAGGAATTCGTCATACATGGCCCCAAGATCGGGACCCCGGAAATCTGGTGGACATCCCATAGGCTGATGCCCACCTCCCCGTGATGAAGGTGAAAAGTGTTGGTCCTGGATGACCATCTACTCAGCAGTTCCGGCATCAGCTGCTTTGGTTGGTAAATGTGGAATTGGGAGGCCCACGCCGCCTCATACAATCCCACTCTCCTCAGCTCGGCCTCGAACTCCTCGCATGAGGCGCCTACCTAGTAGGCCCAGGCCTAGTCGTCGGTAAAATTGCCGCCCTGACGCAGGTCCCACTCATCGGACCATCCTTTCCTTGGATCCTGCAAAGCCGCCTTCAGCATGGTGCGGTAGAGAGGAGGGGACATCTCCTGTTGCAGTGGCCTCCCATCAATATCATTCACATGGTTGTAGAGACAGTCAACGGTGATGGGTGTGAAGTCCTCCCGCGCACGACCATCGTCCGACCTAAACCATTGGTGATGGCATGGTATGCTCCTGAACCAGCAAGCTGGTTCGTCCCTACTCGCCTCAGGGATGAAGATGTCATCCCTCAGCCTGAAGTCGTACAATGGCAGTTTCTTGCACTGCGGATAATCCTTCTGACCTTCTGACAGCAGATCTTTCAAAGTAGTGTGGTCCGAGTGGCTCCGAACCATTTCCCCCAAGCCTGGACGGTTGGCCATCTCATCCCGACGAGCAGCATCTGCAAGCACTCCCAGCACAGCCTATTGATGGGCCATTTTGATGCCGACCCTCAAAAAAGTTTTTTTCCTGAATCGCGAAGCTCGACCGCGAAGTTGAATCGTGAAGATCGGTCGCGAGACCAAGCCGTGAAGTCTGGCCAAGGCCGACAAGAGGTTCGCTTAGCGCGGACGTGGAGCCAGAGACCCGCGGTTCGCCGCGAAGCTCAATTCACGGAGAGCTGTCGCGGAGTACGCGGAGCTTCGCGAAGTCGAGAGCACAAAAGACAAGGATTCACGTGAAGATAAAAGCGTTCAACCCCCCTACTTATAAGCGGCGACCACGGAGCATCGCGGCGCGCCACCCCCTCGCGGAGCATCGCGGCGCGCTCGGATCCATGACCCCAGTTAGCATCGTGGGCCCCCTTCGCGGAGCAGCATCGTGAATCACCGAGAAATTTTGGCGATTTTCCCTCAGACTTCGACCCTTCGCCCCCCGTGGCTCCAAGTCTGAGGGGGGGCATTTGTTGGCGCCAAAATATGGCCCAAAAGAAAAGCAACAAAGAAGGTTGTCACGCTGCCTCGCGAAGCATCGACGCGAAGCACCGACGAGAAGCCCCGCCGCGAAGCGCCCCGACCATCGGGGCCCCGCGAAGCTCAGGAGGCGGTGATGCTCCGCGAATGCATTTGACGTTCGCGGGCCGCCGCGAAGCTCCAGAGGCGGTGATGCTCCGCGAATGCATTTGACGTTCGTGGGCCGCCGCGAAGCTCCAGAGGCGGTGATGCTCCGCGAACGCATTTGACGTTCGCGGGCCGTCGCGAAGCTCCAGAGGTGGTGATGCTCCGCGAACGCATTTGACGTTAGCGAGCCGCCGCGAAGCCCTTGAGGCGGCGCGCAGGTGCTGCTTTGTGGCGCCCCTTCCCTATAAATACCAGACTCCCCCTGAGTCCCGAGGACGGACAATTCGACCTTTCGGCTTCTCCTCTCTTGAATCGCGAAGCACGCTTTTCCCCGGGAATCATGAGCTCCGTGAGGTATTCCTACTTCACGAGACGACTCTCCTTTGTTTCGTTTTAAGCCCCTCTTCCGAGAGGGATGCCCTTCGCGAAGCTCAAGGGCATTCGTGAAGGAGGGGGATTACCAAGGGAACCCGGGCAGCCGCGGAGCACTTGTGCTTCGCGAAACACCCAACCCATACAAGTAATCCCTGTTCTAAGGCAGGATTGCTCCACTTCACGAAGCACATTGCTTTGCAGGACCCAGCTTCGCGAGACACCCCTTCTTCGCGAGGCAGTGCTCCGCGAACATTGTTCCACTTCGCGAAGCACATTTCATTCACACCCACGCCCCGTGCTAAGACCAAGGCGCTCCACTTCGCGAAGCACATTGCTTTGCAATACCCTGCTTCGCGAGCCACCCCTTCTTCGCGAGGCAGTGCTTCGCGAATGCTGTTCCACTTCACAAAGCACCTTCCATCCTCACCCATGCCCCATGCTAAGGCCAAGGCACTCCACTTCGCGAAGCACACTCCTCTGCTTAGCGATTCCCCTTCCCGTGCGACCCTCCAGGTTTGCACGATGTGATTTCAAAGTCCCATGGACAATACCACTCGTAGAGTTGCTTCGCCTAATGCTTCTTCGCATAGGCACGCTAACGGATATTGCTTCTTCGCATAGCCACGTTAACGTGGACCCCTCGATGGTTCGTTCCACAACCCCCCTTGACCATGGCCTTACTGGTACCTTCCCTTCCCCAAGGACCAGAGGGTACCGGTTATGTAAGCCTTAGGGGTGCAGAGTGAACCCACCTCGTCCGAGCTGCAGGACGTTAAACTGCCAAGCACTACATCCTCAACACATGACGTTAAACTGTGACCGAACCTCGTCTCCCTCAAGAAGGGTTCCCCCAGCTCGAACATTCGTTACACCACTCATCTCTACGGGAATGGAATCACCCATCCACAAGGGGTGATATCCTCCTTTTCGGAGTGGCGTATGTTCATAGGAGAAGGGCGACCCTAGTTCCCCAACGGATGGCTGCACCTCTGCATCTCTGTACTTCCCCACTACCAAGGTCAGTGGAGGACGTGATATGGGACGAGGTACCTCCCATCACTGGACCAAGGTCCATCTTTCTCGCGCTTTGTCGCGCCATGTGCCTCCATCCTAGAGTAAGTCCCAACACCATAGGCCGCCTAACGCGTAAGCCCCTCTTCGCTTCTCACGGACGCATCCTTCGCGAAGTGATCGTCAGGTCCTTGCAACCTCTTCTTTCTCACACCGAGCGTGACTCACGTGGGCTTAGAGTGAGCACCGACCCTTACACTTAATCCCGAACTACGAGGACTTTGATCCGGGTCAAGCCATGGTACGTAGGAAGCCTCCACGAGGTTCAAGCCCACCGCCCGTCGTTCATTCACGTCAGGGTTCACTACCGTCCCGCATGACGTTAAACTGCATTCCCATCCCGAACTACGAGGACTTTGATCCGTGTCAAGGCATGGTACGTAGGAAGCCTCCACGAGGTTCAGGCCCACCGCCCTTCATTCATTCACGTCAGGGTTCACTACCGTCCCGTATGACGTTAAACTGCATTCACCACCTGAACTAAGAGGTCTTTGATCCATGTCAAGGCATGGTACGTAGGAAGCCTCCCTGAGGTTCAATCCCACCACTCATTGCGAACTACGGGGTCTTTGATCCATGTCAAGGCATGGTACGTTGGAAGCCTCCACGAGGTTCAATCCCACCAATAGTGGACCCCCGGGTCTAATTCACGTCGGTTCACCGACGAACCCATCTATCCGAACTACGAGGACTTTGATCCATGTCAAGGCATGGTACGTAGGAAGCCTCCATGAGGTTCAAGCCCATCATTAGTGGACCCACGAGTCTACTTTCACGTCGGTTCACCGACAAAATCCCATCCGAACTACGGGGACTTTGATCCATGTCAAGGTATGGTACGTAGGAAGCCTCCACGAGGTTCAAGCCCACCCGTCGCTTATTCACGTCGAGTTCCATCCTCGTCCAGCACGACATTAAACTGCATTCTGGTCCAATGGAAAGCTGTTGCGACTAATCCCATATGAACTACGAGGTCTTTGATCCATGTCAAGGCATGGTACGTAGGAAGCCTTCCAAGAGGTTCAAGCCCACCACTCATTGGACCAAGGTCCGCCTTCACGTCGGTTCACCGACAAAACCCCATATGAACTACGAGGTCTTTGATCCATGTCAAGGCATGGTACGTAGGAAGCCTCCACGAGGTTCAAGCCCACCACTAGTGGACTCACGAGTCTGCTTTCACGTCGGGTCACACCCGCGTCCAGCACGACGTTAAACTGCACACTCTCGTCCAGCATGACAATAAACTGCATCCCGGTCCAATGGTAAGCCATTGTGACCCACCCCTTTGAACTACGAAGACTTTGATCCATGTCAAGGCATGGTACGTAGGAATCCCCCACGAGGTTCAAGCCCATCCATCATCCAATTCACGTCGAGTTCTATCTACGTCCAGCATGACGTTAAACTGCCATTCCAGATCTGAACTACGAGGACTTTGATTCCTTGCCACGGGGATACGTAGGAAACCTTCCCAAGGTTCAAGCCCACCATTAGCAGATCCACGGCCCTTCTTTCACGTCGGTACACTGACAATGCCTGTCGGACCAAGGTCCACCCTCATGTTGGTTCGCTGTCGGCATTCATCAGACCAAGGTCCACCTCCGCCGTCGTCCTTGCGATGGTCCCATTTCATTCCCCTCCACTCCATTTATCCACCTGGCACCCATCCCGACTCTCTCCCGGACCGTAGTATCTCGGTGAGACTGTGTCGGTATAACCCTCTTCACATCCACCCATGGGCTGACCAGTCTCCGCTGGACGTTAAACTCACGGCATGCCCTGTGTTAAACACGGGAAGCTGAGGAAAACCTTAGATATGTGTCTATGACATAATTCCCCGCGCTCGATGTGGGATGCCTCGGGCTTCCACGCCCTCGAGAAGCCCTGAAATCAGGGATAATAGACAAACACGACAGATTCCCCAGCATCCAGACACGCTACTGGTGCCTCAACGTGACTACTCTTCCGACTGAAGGTTGCTTCCCTGACCGGACCCTTTGGAATGTCCCGATAAAAGCAGTGTAATTAACTGGCGTCCATGGAAACATGGCACTGGGAAGAGTTTCACGAACTATGTATTAAATCTATGAGGGAGACCCGGACTAGGTGACAAGTTCCGAGGAGGAATCCATGGAAGGAAGAACCGACATCCCATCATCCCGTTTCGATCAAGGAGCAGACGTACCTGAACAAGGAACGGATGCCGCCCGCCTTTGGAAAGCGGGAATGCGGGGCAACAGCAGCGCGTCCTCCATGGACGGATGTGCGTGCACCCCGGCGAAAGCGTCGGAAACAGTTTTAAACATTAAGGAGGTTCAAACATATGTTATAACAAGTACCTGATATAAAAAAAACTATACTTTGTATTTTATTTATTTGAGGCCTTGTAACATTCTATGAAAATTATTACATAATTTTATTTTAAACTATTTTATTTATCCATATGTTCTCATGACATGGATTGGTTAAAAAAATGTAAATTTCATGATATATAGGAAAACTACCTTTATATGATAATTTTAATTTCAATTAACTAAAACCTCATAACAATAAGGATCAAAATAGAAAAAAAGTCTTTTATCATTAAGGGGAAATAGTTAAGTAAGATTCCACTATACACTTATATGTAACATAAAATGATTGGTTGTAGACACTTTAATTAACTATCCCATTTAAAATAAGCATACTCCCAAAGTGTTATATACAAAAGAATATAAAGATAGAGGACACCTATGAGGGTATCTTCGTGCTAGCCTAAGTTTAGTTATATGAGAATCCATTCCTAATTTATGGAGCTAGCACTATATAAATTAAAATTAGCATCTCATTTAAATGAAACCCATTTATAGTTAATTTATCATAATTTTAAAACACCCTTAATGGTTTTATCTCATAAAATCAACATTCCAAAGCTGAACTACTCAGGTCAAGTAATGTATGTAGGGATTTAGTTTTATGGATAGTCATTTCCAATTTATGAAGGTAAAATATATTATAAGTTTGAATTAACACACAATTTAACTAAAATCCATAAGTAATAAAATGAATTTGGAAAAAAATATAATTCCTTGATATTTAGAAAATTCATTTAGGCTAATTCATTAACTATTCCAAACCTTTGTCACTTATTTAATTAATTTCATATTAGATAGAATTTTATCATCAAGATATGTGGGAAGAAACAATTTAGGTTGATGTTGAAACATTATTTAACCAACTTTACATCGTAAATATAATAATAAAATCTTTAACATCACCAAATAATACACATATACAAGACAGTAAATCACAAAATCATGGTATACAAGTAAGCATGCTAATGACATGTAAATCCTATATACCTGAAATGATTCATGAACACACCTAATCTCTTTTCTCACTTAGCCAAGAAATAGATATCATAAATAAATAACCAATATAATTATATCAATCACTCAAGGTGAAATAATAATCAACTGTATTAACAAATAGTATGATCAATGATCCCGTCCCAAGAAACATAATCTTTACCATATGTGTGGGTTGGACATTCCTAGACACAAGCTATTTACCAAGTTTTGAACACTTTATTACTCTTTTTTAAATCAGATCCAAATAGTAAGAAGAAGCAAAAAAATAATATCTTGTACAAATTTTTCACATCCTGACCCAGTTCACTCTATATATAGTAATCAAACTAGTTAGAGATTGGTCCTCAAGCATGCCTCCCCATATTCTTGAGAATATTTACTAGAAGCAAAGATTTAAAGGTGGTATAGGGGGGAGAATATTACCTATGGATTATTACTAAATATAATGGAATTATAAATAAATTAAATAAATTGGAAGATAATGATAACTTAAAATCAAAAGTAAATTGATAACTTGTACATATCTAATAAAACCAATCATGCTTGAACATGCTAAGTCATGATACATGCAGTCAATAAAATGAAAGTGATACATACAAAAGTACTAGACTAAAAAATAATAAACAAATAAAAGACCAATATATTATAGGAAACCAAAGTACATGCTTGTCCCCTAGCTCCCATATCAAGTCCCAGTCTATATAAGTAACATAAAGCCAGCACAATTCAAGTCCTTACCTAGATCCATGAGAACTGTCTGTGTACCAAATAGTGGCCCGAACAAGGTGTGAGTAAAAATATATAGGACACCACCAATGGTGTGCATAAATAATCCAATTTATTAATTTAATATCCTATGACTATATTAATTGTAAATTTTATAAGTAATTTGAATTTCTTTACTGGATGGGTTGAAATGTGAACCAATACTCTAAATGGAATTATATGATTTTGAATGCTTCAAAGTGGTGTTTTGAGATGAGGAATGATATTCAAGAGATATATTGGGTGTTTAAATGATCTATAGAGGATTTGGGTTATGTTTTGGTAGCTTTTGAGATTTCTAACCAAGGTGCACAATTTGGTGTGCATGGTTTAGGAAAAATTGTGAGACACCTAGATGCTAAGGGAGTTTTCAGTTCATTTTGAACTAAAAAAATTTGTGTTTTATGGTTACCGCAAAGTTAAGTAAAAACAATGCGAGGTCTAATGGGAAACTGTTTGAGGTTAAGGATTTCCTAATACATTGTATACATCCTGTATATTATTTCAGAAATAAAACATGCACCATATTGTGGAAGGGGTCCAATGGGGGTGTTGCATGGTTGGTACGTGGTCATGAAACCATGAAAGGGGTGTTGATGTTGGATAGTGGCAGGCACATGGTCAGTAAACTGTATGTCTAACCATGTGGGTAATGTTTCATGGATAATGGATGGTTCACGATTGGAATACAGTTTGGCAAATTGTGCAACTTCCTAGAACTTAATTAAAATTGAGGTTTTACCAAATTACCCCCCTCGAGTTTTTAGGCCACCCCATACCATTTCTCTCCTATTTGGTTCACATGAACCATGGGGCACTGAACCCCATCTTCCTTCTCCTCCACCCCCATTCTATTTTGGGTGTTTTAATGGTAGTTTTTAGGTGATATTCAACCTCTGGTGGCTTATTTTCTTCTTCTTCTTTCACCTCTCTAATTTTAGAGTTCTTCAATTTATGTTTTTTTATGATTCCACTAGATCATGGTGGAATCGTCTATTTCAAAAATGTATTTTGGTTTGATTTTATATAGGAAGTACTTAAATGATTTTTTTACATCATTGTGTGGTGTTTCATTAAGGTATTCATTCTTGGTTAATTTTCATAGGTTTTCTATCAATTTTTTTTATTAACCTTATAAATGGTATTTCCTCTTAGGTATTTTCCTATTAATGATTTGGGGAGTCTATTATAGACCTTACATAGTGTTTTTGTGGGTTTTTTTATAATAGTTGATCACCTAGTGAGTTTTATAAATTTATTCCAAGTTGTATTTTGGTTAATTGATTGATTGATTAATGTTTCTTTGTGTGAGGTTATAGATTGGGTGGTTAAGATGATCTTGTTTGGATGTCGAGGAGTTTGAATGAGGCTCAGAAGGGCCTTGGAAAGGCCATTGGGCTTTGTAAATGTTATAGAAATATTTGTTAATGTGGTAGGCGGTCTAATATTTTTACCCATAATATTGTTAATTATTTTTCATGTGTATGTGGTCTATGCATTAAATCCCATGTGTGGTGTGTTTGTTCCTTGGTTAAAGTAAATCGTTTTTGGATTTAAATTGATACCTTATAACTTACATGTATCATGTTGGGTCCATTCATTTTTATAATACTAAATATATAGTTGTCCATGGGGTGGCTCATTTCTTGGAAAGGGTGGAACAGGGTAGTAAAGGGTAAAGTGAATGGGTTATGAGGTTAACCCAGTTAAGTTTTTTGGTTGGCTTGATTGAATGGTTAAAGGATACTTGGTTGGACTTGGAAATAAATTTTTAAAATATATTAAAATAATTAATTGGAATTATTTTTTGTGTTAAGATTTTATGAAATACATTTTAGGCCTTTCAAATTGTTATAATCATGTGAATTGAGTTTTGACCTGATTTTGGGTGTTAAAGATGGAAAGCTATGTTTTGAAATGGTTCTTGTTTTAAAAGGAGCTGTTGACCTCCAAGTAGTTTATAAAAAGCGTTGTATAAATGGAATTCATATGTTTAATTAAAATGGGTGTGTGGTTTCCCTTTTGTGAAATTTTTTGATCACTCTTTTAATGGTTTTAATGGAAATTAATGATTTGGCATGGTTTTGGTGTTAAGGTTTGTAGGGAACATGGTAAATAAAAATGGTTTGAAAATGTATTTTTTATGGTTTTTCAAATTACAAGTAAGGTAATGATGTTTATCCTTATTATTTTTATAAATGATGATTGGTTTAGGTTTTATACTGATTCTCCAAGAATAGGTAGTATACTATAGGTCAGGTGTCTGACTGATGCTCTAGGAGATGATAGTATGCTCTATGGTTTGTGTTCTAGACTAAGGTTATAGGCATGCTAGTATACCAAGTGGATTAGATAGAAAACTAATTCTCTACATCTCTGGTTGGGTGTTGTACTAATGATTTCTGCCCTGTTATAGTGGTCGGATTGATTCTCCTCATCTTTGGTTTAGTGTCATATTTACACTCTAGTAACCACAAAGATTTATGTATAAATAGATATTGGACTATTTTTCATACAACAAATGTTATAATTTATGATTTTAATGCTGGTTTGGAAACTCCATCTTGGTATTGATAGTTTTTTTACAGGTTTTAGGTGATATATCTGGGTTCCCGACATGGTTGATATTGATGTTAATATATGATTGAGATGCCAAACTAATTCTATAAAAATTGGTAACATGGATAAACGAGATAGGTACCATGGATTAATGTTTGAGTATTTAATGAGTAGATAATGGGTGAAAATTCATTTTACTTATTGAAATTATGATCCAACCAATTTTATGATTTAGACAACTATCTTTGGTTGATTCATGTTTAGTTGGCTTGGTCATATCCTTAGAACCTTAGGTACATAGGTTACTAGATAGACTATTTTTTATGTGTTTTTACTTTCCATACTTATTATTTATATCATTGTATATCTACATAAACTATTTTACTAGATATTATTTACTTTATAAATCATTTTTGGTGGCCAATAGAGTTTTAATCACACCCTTCTTAGGTCGTCACTACATATGGTTACCCAAGAAACTCTCATTTTTTTATTATAGGTACAGGTTTGGGATGAGGCATGTGTTGAGTATTTCATGATTGGGAAGGATAACTAGGATGGTATTAAGGTATTGGATATTGGGTGTGTGATATGGATCATATTTGGTTTTCAAGAATATGTTATTTATTTTTTAGTTTATTTTGTCCATGTGTGATCGGCCTAAATGGTGATTGATGTTGTATGTGTGGCATGGTTGTTTGGGTGTTTACTATATTTCACTTTATTACAGAATGATTCTATTTCAATTTTTTTTATTTTTTCTACATACTCAAATGTGTATTATGTTTTTTTATTTACTTATAGTTGTGAAAATTAATATATAGGTATAGTATCCTCATAGTTCCACCTTAGACCCTGATCACATAGCTATTCAATATTCAACTCTAAACTTACACCGCTATTTTAAACTGGTTTTGTAATGAATATTCTAAATATAACAATAAATTTAACTTCCTATTTGATTCAATGAATTAATGTTTATAACTTTTTAATAGTGTAATTTTACTTATTTCGGTGTTTATATTTTAGGTGGATGTGATTTGGAGGCCTTGGAGATGATCTAGAAGAAAAATGGGCCAAAATGCCTGGCATCCTATGGACATCTGTCCACTGTTTTGATAATTACAAGAATTGAATGAATCCAAATGGGATGAAACGTTTTAGTCTATTCCAAAACATAATAGTCTAAAACATTTATCAAGGAACTGAATCCCAATTTGACCATCTAGTGGTCTGTCCAAACCATTCTGTCAAAGATAGAATCTACCCGAAATCAAAAGTTTCGTTTGGTCTTTGACTATATCTCCCAATACAGATGTCTAAGGGCGACCAAATTTGACATGGATACATTCAATAGGACTTAAAACAAATCTTATCTTTTTACCAAGTCATTATATGGCTTTCAACTATTCCAAAACTGAGAAACAAATGGTATCTTGGAAACAGGGTGCTCAAAACCATGTCCCATTTTGGCTTTAAAAAGGCACCATGGGAACCTAATTTGAAAGTTAAAATAGGAGGAAAATCTATGGTATTTTGGAGACCCAAAGTATCAGTCTCCTCAACCAGGAAGATCTGGAGGCCCATATTCTCATAGGGGGTTCAAGTATGAAGGAAAATTTCCACTCGAACCTTCTACTCCACTCGATGGAGAGATAAACAGTGGACAATCTTTTCGACGGAGCTACACATACTTGGGAGGGAGTTATGGAACTTGATACTCTACTGGTTCTATGCAATTTTTGTGTGGATTATTTCACTTATGTTTTATCTAAACATGTTTCTCCTCTGAATTCATTGCTTGGGTTTAATTAAGTGAACCTCTTTTCATTTCAACACCAATTAGGTTGAAATTTCAAGTGGGAAACTTGGGTTGTTCTGATTGGGAAACATAAGTATCCTATTTCAATATATTAGTATTATTTGGTAGCCTTTAATATATTCTTTAATTCCAAACCTTTACAACATGATTTCTGTGTCAAGGTTTGGTACTTTGTGCAATGTTTTGAAAGGCAAGAGGGGAATCAAGATCTTGACAACCCACAACCAAAGAATTAAACAAAACCATGTGAAATTTTCAAAAAAAATGAACTATCCAAGATATGTAGTAAACTTGAAGTGATCTCCTTCTATCATAATTCTTAAATTTCCACCCCATTATATCAATTATTAAACTCTTTAAGTTGATTTATTTTCATAAAACTGTTTTCAAAATCACCCCCCTCTTTTAGTACTCTTTATTAAAAATACCCACTATAAGTTACCAAATCTCATTGAGGGACGACCTATAGTCTTACCTAGACTAAAAAAATTCTTTAAATAACTATCAATTTTACGTGTTGTGACAACACGGTCATACCCCTATTACTGCTCATCAGGATCAGGCATAGAAGGATGTGTGCTTAAGTTCATGGGGAAAATCAACTGGAGACACTGGTTTAGTAGCTCCCGGGATGAGATGTTTCAAATTGGTATCATAGGTTTTTACTTTCATATTTCATTATTATTTGGGATTTTTTAGGCTGGAGATATAGTAATGTGTGAGAGATTGTGATGGATACTGAGTTGGTGCATTGTGAACACCTATTCTGGTAAGATGTCTATGTTACTAGGGCTCAGATTTTTTTTCTAATTTGTAATTTTATATTTTTATTTTATTTTCACTTTGAGTGGCGGACATGTGGTTTGGATTTGATGGTTTATGATAGATTCCTATCTCTCAGGACATTGGTAAGAGGCCTGAAATCTGGTTTTGATTCCTAGACTATATAGGTAATAGGTGTCTCGAGAATCATGATAGGCAAATGGGATGTATAATTCATACTCCAACTAGTGTGTGAATTTACTGATTACGAAGCCTCAGTTGTTTAAAGTGTCAAAAAATTATCATATGGAATTTTCTCACATTAGTACTTGGTGGAATTCTACTCAACTAATCTGACTTTTATATGATTTTTTTATGATTGAATATTATGTGGATCTATTATAAAATGATTTATGATGAGTATATTGATGAAATTATCATTCACAATAGGTGTAGTGACCTGGTCGGTCTATATGGTATGGGTACATAATTTTTGGACCCTTTTCTATGGTTTTTCTTGAGGTTGGTCATGTGGCCTATTCTTCTAGGGAGCAGTCTGATGTATATATTCTCATAGAGTATGTGTGCCTCAATTGTGGATGTTTGGTTTAGAATGAGATATCTTTTAGATTTGATTCCATAGAGGAGGTTTTTTTGACCCATTTATGCCATGTGATGTTGGGATGGGATCTTGTTTTATGTATCATATGTTGTGACCTTCTATGAGTTTATATATACCTAAGAGTTTGGATCTAGTGTTTCTTAATGATACTTGAGTGGTAGGGATAGGTGGAAGTGTCTGGTTACCTTCATTATGTGGCTTTAGATTAGGTAGTTAGTGATGTTAAAATTTTGAGGGTGATCCATGAGAGGGTTAAACCAAGTTATGAGTGATTTTGGGGTGTGTGAGGCATATATGGATGCTTGGAATTTTGGAAACGGTTAATGAAGGGTGTAGTATAGTATAGAGTTTAGGAATGTTGGATTCCTTTTATTTTAAGAGGAATCATTTGTGTACTAGTGCATCATCCTTGTAGTTGATTTTTAGAGGGGCATGCTCTTTTGGGAGCCTCGCCCAGCCCAGGTAACTGTTGTGTAGGTGGGATCTGTCTGATGGTTATGATCGGGATTGGAACCATGGGTAGTGCTCTATGGTATTTGGTTTTATTTTTTTAGGTTTTCTTTTGGTGATTATTTTAAAAGTGAGGTAGACCATGTATGTTCACAATGTGAGACCCATGGATATTCCTAGTTTCCTTGAGATAGAAGGAACTTGGAGTGTTAGTTCTTCAGTGGAGCATGTGGTTTCTAAGGGAAGGATTGGTTAAGTTCCTAGACCGGTTAGCTCTAGATGCATCTTCAGAAATGCAGTGAGATTATATAGGGTCCTAATGGAATTTTTTAATTAATCTCTAGACTTAAGTGGTCATGCAAGTTATTTTGGCTTATTTATTATTATTTGGTTTTGTAAATCAGAAAGAGTGATCTTCATTGGGTGATTGGGGTATACTGGAGAGTCATGTCTAATAGATAGGGCTTGTGAGCTAATATTTTATAAGGCATGACTCGTTATAATCAAAATCAGGTTCTGTGGTTGGGTTACACAATAGTGTGTAGTGGTTAATGTTACTGGGACCTTGGTTACGTGAGAAGGTGGTGATACGCTATGTCATTTGTCTTGTGTAATGGATGTTATAGGAGTGTACAACCAAGGTTCTTGAGTTTTGTAGGTAGTCATGTGTATGATGAGAATTGAAGTGAGTGTGATGATATGAATATATTTTGAGAATTATAGAGTTTTTAATGGGTATGACATTTCCCTATAAATAGAGGTGACATTGGAAATTGATGAGTGATGGTGGTATTTTTCGACAATGTATTAATTTACTCTTATCCTAATGTAAATTATGTCTAATATCTTAACATCATCTTGAGTACTTTTAGAGATAAATGCCCATATGTCAAGATATCCAAATCTCATTTCTAGTTTTAGATAAGGTCTCTTTATAAGAAGTGCTCATGGAGTGGTGTAAGTGAAGTTATATGGTGGGATAGGCACTATCGGCAATCTATGAGTGAGTCCTTGTCGTGGACTAGATATTTGAAATTACCATGGGTTTCATTCTCAAAAGTCAGGAACAGGTGATTGTTGATGTTCTATTTTGTTTTTTTGGTGATAGAGATATGGACACATCCAATTATTGGGTTAGTAGTGGTTGGATCATGGTCCATGGTTGTTTTAATTTCTTGAGATAGGTGGTGAAAGTTACATTCTTGTGGTGGGTAATGATGTGTTAGTCACAGGGTTGTGGGCCTCATGTTGGTAGGGTCTTCGATTTGTATAACTGACTGTGGATAGGTTTTGGTGGAAGTGTGATGACAATGAGGAACCAATGAGGTGTGAGATTGAATTATGTAAACAATTTTAATAGGAAATCATTTTTGGTGGATGACCAAGTTGATAATTGGATTCAAGATTATGATGGTTTGAAAAATTAATCTAATTTGTTTGTTTCAAAGGTGATTTGGTGGTGTGGTAGAGCACGATGGAGGTTTTGGGTCAGTGAAGGATTAGACATTGGATTCTCATCAAGATTCAAGTATAGACTCCATTGGGTGTGTTCAGTTTATCAAGGAATGAATCTAGGCATTAAGGTATTGTGATCATGTGAGGGGAAAATTTTCATGTAGTGGGATTCGATCACTTTTAGGATTAGTCAATTGGGGATAGTCTGACTTTGGTTAACATGTGAAATAGGTGTGTTTTGGATTTTGGAATGTGATTTTGAGAAAAATATGGTTTGTTCTTATTTCATACTTAGATGGTTGGAATGTACCCACTGTAGTTGTTTTTTAATGATGAGGATAGTTGTAAATGATGATTTACATTCTCATGGGTGTTTGGGTGCAGTAAGTTGGAAACCATGGTAGGTGAGTTTTGGGAGCATGATTTTGAGGTTATTTTGAGATTTTCTGATTATGGAGGTGTTAAGTATCAAAATTTAGTAGTTATGAGAAGATTATTATGGTGGTGAGAACCAAAAATCCATAATTAATCATGTGATGAAAAAAATTATTTTTTTGATTGGATAGTCTCAAGTAAGCATCATCTTGTGTTTTTACTGTTGATTTCTTTAGGTTAGAGTTTATTCTTTGGTTATGTTTTCAACATTCAAAAAATAAACAAGGATATTAGTGATAATATGAGACTAACATAGATTGGTGGTGTGGTTATATGACTACTAGGACTTATTGGGGATGATAATTATTATGGTGGGGAGGTTGTAAGATCATGTTTCTGTACAATTTATAAATTTCCGAAGTAATTTTAATTTTTGTTTACTAGATAGGTTGAATTGTGAACCAATACTTGGAATGGAATTTCAAGATCTATAATTAATTTAAGTTATTTTTTTAGGTGAGTAATTATATTCATGGGATAGACCGGGTGTTTAGACGATCTTTGGAGGATTTGGGTTATATTTTGGGAGTTTTGGAGCTTTCTAACCATGGTTAACGGTTTGGTGTGAACAGTTTTGTGTTAACAGTTTTGTGTTAATAGTTGGTGTGCACAGTTTAAGAGAAACCATGAGACACCTAGATGCTAAGGGAGTTTTCATTTCATTTTGAATGGTGAATAGTTTTGTTAGGTGATTACTTTATGGTTAAGGAAAACCATGTGGGGTTAAAGGGAAAATTGTGAAAGGTGAAGGAGGGCATGAGAAATAGTGTATGGACTGCATACAGTTTCAAAAAAACCATGTGACATGTTGAAAAAGGGGTCCAGTGGGTTGTTTCATGGTTGGTGCATGGTTAAGAAACTATGTGGACAAACCATGAAAGGGGTGTTGGTGTTGGATAGTGGGAGGTTAACGGTTGGTGCACGGTTTTTCTAACCATGTGGCCTAACCATGCAGGGTATTTTTTCATGGGAATTAGAGGATTCATGGTTGTTTCATAGTTTTAAAAATCACACAACTACCTATAACTTCATTAAAAGGGGGATTTTACCAAAATACATGCACATACATTTAATACATTATACCTCCTTTCTCCCCCATTTGGTGTGCAAAAACAAGGGGGCTCTCATCCCCTTACCCCTCTCCCCACCCCACCCCCTCAATTTGGGATATGTTTATAGTGGTTTTTCAGATTTTTGAGGTGAGATTCAACCTTTGTTGGCTTCCTTTATACTTATTCTTGATCTTATATAACTTTGGAGTTCTCCAATTTAGGTTTTGTTTAATATTCCACTAGAAAAAGGTGGAATCATGTGTTTCTCAGAAGGATTTAGGTTGGATTTCATAGAGGAGGTCTCTAGATGACCCTTGCATGTCGTCTCATGGTTTTTTTAAGGTATGTGTTATTTGTGAATTTACTTAGGTTTTAAACCAAATTTTTTTATTAACTTTATAAATGGTATCTCATCTTAATTATTTACCCAATAAGGATGTGGGGAGTCCATTGTAGACCTCCCATGGTGGTTACATAGAGTTTTGAAAAAATATGAGCATCTGGTGAGTTTTTTTACTTTATTTAAAGTTGGGTTTTTGTTCATTAATTAATTATATTCATTATAATTTATTTATTTATGTATCATGGTGTGTTATTAGAGAATGGGTGGTTTATATGAGTTTGTTTCGATACTAAGAAGTTTATATGAGGCTTGGATGGTCCTTGGTAAGTCCTACATACTTTGGAGATGTTATGGAAAGATTTTTTAAAGAGGTAGGTGTTCTATGAGATTTACCTATAGTCTTGTTAATTATTTTTCATGTGTATGTGCTTTGTTCCTTAAATCTCATGTGTGGTGTGTTATTTCCTTGGTTAAAGTAAATTAGTTTTGAATTTAAATTGATACCATAGACCTTCTAAGAATCCTATTAGATATATTGGTTTTTATAAGACCAAATATATGGTTTCCCATGGGGTGGGCTGCTTCTTGGAAAGGGAAGAATGGGATTGTAAAGGATAAAGTGAATGGGTTTTGAGATTAACACAGTGATGTTGTTTGGTTATCTTGATTGAATGGTTAAGGGATACATGGTAGAAATTTGGAATAAATTTTTAAAATATATTGAAATAATTAATTATAATTCTTTTCTGTGTTTATATTTTATGAAATACCTATGAGGCCTTTGAAATGGTTATAGCCATGTGCATTTTGACCTAGTTTTGGGAGTCAAAGTGGTAAATATATGTTTTTAAATGGTTATTATTTTAAAAGGAGGTGTTGAAGTCCAAGTTATTTATAAAAAGGGGTTTATAAATGGAATTAGAATGTTGATTTAAAATGGGTGTGTGGTTTCACATTTTTTAAATTCCTTGATGGATCTTATAATGGTTTTGATGGAAAGAAAGGATTCAACCTGGTTTTGTTGTCAAAGGTTCTTAGGGACCTTGGAAAATTAAAATTGTTTGGAAAGTAATTTTTTTGTTTTCAAATGCTCGGTAAGGACAAGATATTTAGCCTTATCATTTTAAGAAATTATAAATTGTTTAGGTTTCAAAATGACACTCTAGACACAGGTAGTATAATATATATCATGCATTAGACTTATGCTCTTGGTGATGATAGTATACTCTATGGTTTGTATGCCTGATTAAGGATCTAGGAACACTAGTATACCAGGTGAAGTGTATAACAGGCTAGGGATCTACATCTGTGGTTTGGAACTTGACTAATTCTCTAGGCCCTATTATAGATTTTGGACTAATTCTCCTCATATTTAGTTTGGTTCCAGATTGACACTCTAGGAACCACCAAAATTTATGGATAAATATATATTGAACTGATGTTCTTAGAACTACTATTATAAATTATGATTTGAATGTTGTTCAGGACAATTTGTGTTAGTAATTACAGTTAGGTACAGGGTTTTTTTGTTTGATCAAGGTTGTAGGAATGGTTGATATTTATGTTAATACATTATTGAGATTTTATACTAACACTCTGAGAACTAGTAGCATAGGAAAATGAGATAGGTACCATGGATTGATGTTTGAGGCCTTCAGAAGTATATGATGGATGAAAATCACCTTTAAATATTGAAAGTATGATTCACCCTATGTTTATGATTCAAATGACTGTCATGGATTGATATAGGTTTAGTTGTCCTGGGTCTCTCCTTAAAACCCGAGGTCCATAGGTTACTATTTATACTATTGTTCATTTTTTATGTGTGTTTCCTTTCTATAATACTTCTTTCTACCATTATATTTCAACATAAACTATTGTACTCATTGGTGTTTTCTTTAGACATCCTTGGTGATGAGCTGTTGAGTTTTACTCATAACTTGATCTGTCCACCATTACACATTGGTACCTAAAAAGATCCCATAAGCTTATTACAGTAATAGGTTTGAGATGAGGCTCATGTTGAATGTTGAAAAATTTATAAGGATGTCTTAGATGGTATTACAGTAATAGAGATTGGGTATATAACATAGTTCGAGGATAGTTATAGATATTGATGTATTTATATTTTAGTTTATTTTTTATATGTGTGATTATACCTGGGTTGAGTGATGTTGTATGTGTGGAATGGTTTCTTGGGTCTTTATTGTATTTCATTTTATTACAACATGCTTCTATTTCAGTTTGTTTATTCTTTACACATACTCTAATGTTTATGATGTTTGGTTATTTAATTCTGGTCATGCTCTCTAATATGTGGGTATAGTATCCTCATAGTTCCACCATAGACCCTCATTGTTAGTCAGAAACCTCTTGTAAATGAGGAGGCGTTCTTAAGGTAATTTAACAAACTAGATTGGGACACCATTTTAGTGTCTCCTAGGTTGGGACATTACATTTAATATATATAATGAAGTATTGTACATGTATTAATAACAAAGTAGTAAATAAATAAATAATACTCATGCCATCATATGTTACTCATGTGATACCTATCTTATACCACCTTATTTGGACTAATCTGGAATACCTCTAAAGAATCATCAGTATACAATATTGGTTAGGGTCCCGAGGCACATAACTAAGGCGTCCCTACATAATAATAATCATATAAGAGATCAAAAAGTCACATGACATTAATGACTTAGTAGTAATAAGTAAATAAATCATATAAATATACCATAAGTAACATCATGTCCATTAATTCTAGTTTAAAAAATAAGGAACATAAATTCTATTAATTCAAGTAAAATAATATGGAATGTCATGTCCATTTTTTCAAGTTTACCCATAAGGAATTTCATAAATTCCAAATAAGAAATATTGAACGCCATGTACACTAATTTCATATAATCTCTATGGAATATAATGTCTATTAATTATAGAAAAACCATATGAATGTTTTTTCCATTAATTATAATTAACAAAAAAGTGTTTCATGTCCATTAAAGAATGTAATCATGATATAAACACATCCATGTCATATCATAATCATGACCAAGGGGTTCCACACTCTTCATCTATTAATTCAAATCATAAATTGAAATAATATAACTTATTAATAATCAGGAGGGTCTCAAGTGTGTAACCCATTCCATTTAAAAAATTAAATTTATCATTTAGGACATACGACCAAACAGTAATAAAAAGGGTCCAAGTGTAATCTACTTTCTATTACATCATCTACAAGGGTTATTTAATTAATTTACAAGTGATCACATGGTCCATGGGTATATTCATTACATATACATCTCAGTAATTCAATTCATATCATTTCATTGGACAATTCCATGCCAAACTCACCATAATGGTGTTTTGATCATATGGGAAGAATAAGTTGTTAGGGTATATAATCGAACCCACTTGATGGGTGGTTTTATTTGAGATCTTCAAAATCTAATCAAGTATAAGGGTTTCATAGAATATTCATATCAAGGTTTATATGATTGAAGGGTTTATCAATATTTGGATCAATGATCATAAGTTTTGGTGTGAGTCATAATGGAACATAATATAAACACATAAAATTTTAGGGAAAAGGTATAGACCACCTGCATTGTTCTTAGGAAGCTTCACTCATCCATTATTATCATTTTATTCGATCTTAAATGATAAAAATCAATAAACTAGACAAATTACATAAAAATATTTCATATTATATCACATGTAGATATCATCTGATATGAAAAATAGAATAGATATAATAATCAAGAGGTGTCGAGACTTGTTGAGGGGGGTCAAACACAAATGATGGTTCTTAAATCAGAGCTCATACATAGGAGATCCATCAATGCCTGTGTGATAAGAGAGAGAGATCCCATGAGTGGAGAAGGTAGTGTGCATGAATAGGAGGAGAAGGAAGGATTTGGGGTTAAAGTAAAGAAGGTAAAAATCTTAAAGTCGCCCTTTTTAAAGGGGTGAATGGTTGGGTCACATAGTTAGACTAACTGTGCACCATCACTTTCCTAGTGGCATGACCCTCACTCAGTAAGGAACATAGTTAGAAAAAATTTGTGTAACCCTTGTAGAGTCACAATCTAAGAGCTTCCACCCCCCCCCCCATCCCCACCCCCCACTCATGGCTAGGTATGTGGTTAGACAAACCATGTGAAAGACATACACTTCACCTATACAATTTAAAGATGATTTTTCACGATTGTGTGTTTGAAGGTGAACAGTTTTAGAAATCATGTGACACTACTACATGGATTCATAGTTTGGGTTCATGTTTATCACTAACTATGATCCTACCCTTTTATTTCCAAAAAAAATAATGCTTTTGAAGCCTAGTTCTCCCAAAACTCATTCAGAAACCCATGACACCTCTTTGTCCCTTAACCCTGTCTAAAAAAATAAGTTTTCCAACACTCAAAATTACCTTACAAATATAATTTTACTAATTTTACCATCTACTAAATGAAAATTCTAACTCCTTCATCAATTTTTAACCAATTAAAAACATGTGATCTTAAAATTGTGTCATATGGTTCGATGGGAACCCAGTTCATATGACAGCAGATGGATAAGTCTATCATGATTGATAGGATTCCATTAATATAAAATGAAGTTCTATTGAATGTGTATGTAGTTTAGAAATAAACATAAATAATGAAAACCATCAAAGTGACATCATAAATAAACAAATGCATACATGACTGATTGCTTTAAAGGATCCATGTTGGGCCTATTTCTATTTTACAATAGGAAATTTTCTAATGTGTGGGAAAATAAATGTGTCTAGTTAATGATTGATTCATGCAGGGTTTACCATTTTTGTTTTGTGTGAGGCATGAAAAAAATGTTTTGATGTTTTATGGTGAAATACTAATAATGGTTGAAAGATTCATATTGGGTTCACCATTTTTGTTTTTCACCCCTGTAGGGTCACCTGTGGTTATTCTTATGTGTGAAATTACTTTAACTATCAAGATGATTTCCAGTATGGTTTATTAATAGAACTAAAAAAATTAAATGGTTTCCATATCAGTAGTGATTTATGAACCTCCTTTACAAAGGTAGGTGGCCATTGAGATGCTTTATAAATAGTACTTAGGTTTTTCATTGGTCTAGAGTATGGGAGGTTGGGCTCATAACACCCTATTAGGGATAATTATTTCCTACTCTGAGACTCTATAATATATTTAAAAAATATTCATGAATCCTTCACAAATATCAATATGGGACTAGTTTCTCTTATATTTTCAATTAGTTATTAACATATGTGAGTGTAAAAAAATATATTTATAATAGGTTTTCCGTTAATGGAATCATATTTATTTATTATAGGTTCTACATAAATGGATTCAATTGTATATTTTATATATTCTTCATTAATGGTATCATCCATATGTATAAGTGGTTCCCCATCTTGTTTTATTATTGTTTTGTGATTTTTGACTTTAAATAACTATGGTTTAAAGTTTCATAGTTGGGCATTCTAGAATTTTATCACCATTCAAGGAGACGATTATTTTTATTTTTATTAGGATTAGAACCCAAACTGGGTTTCCTATATATCCTTATAAGAGGAATTATAACTCACATAGTTTGGTGAAACTTAATGGTACAAATCATACCTTTTAAGGTCATGTGACAAGGTTCGGACCGTGTAGTTTACCATCATGTGGATAGGACATCTAGGAAGAAGGTTTCTAGAAAATTCTAGTGTGGGGTTAACCCATAAGTGGCCCTTTATAGATTAGAAGGCCTAGAAAGAGAATAACCCAATGGGTGGGAGCATGATCTCATTAGTAATATGACCTAATAAGTGTGATTATAATGGGATAAAGATATTGGGTTTGAATCTCAGGGAGGTATCATACATATCCTGTAAGGATGAGAATAAAATCCCACATAGTTTAGTTGGGTTGGGGCTTATACATAAGGAGGATGCCTAGTATTTTTTAATTATGAATCAAAACAATCACATCAAATATAAATATTGCATCATTTTAGATGAATATTCAAAAAATTTCACAATAATACATTCCTAAGGATTGTAAAGGATTAGTGTCTTTGGGGAATAGATACATAATATTCTTATTTCATGAAAGATATTCAACATCTCATATAAAAATATTCTCACATGGTAATATTATTATACATAAGATACTTAGAAACTTTATTCATAACTTGGGAAAGAAAACATAAAAAAGGGTGAGCTTAGATGCTCATTAAGGGTAAAAATTAAAGATATCAATTGTTAAAGGATAATATGATCATAAGGGTAAGATAACATATTCAAATGAATTTTCTCATTATAAAATATTTATACCCCAAAAAAGATTAACTCAATATCTTCAGAATCAATTCATATCTAAAATCATGATCAATAAGGGTGTCAAATTAGTAATCAACATCCAAGAGTCGTAATGTAGGTATGTGTAATCATAATCATAAGAAATAATAGTCTTATGAATATAGAAAAATTCAATCATGTACAGACATATTCTTGTGAGCATAGCTATAATGATATTATACTCACACATAAAAATTTGAACAAATCTATTCACAATCATGTTCATGCATTTTCCTATGGGAATATCTATAAAGCAATAGCACTCATGCATCATGTGAAAAAATATATTCACAATCATGAACATGCTTATCATCATCATCTCATGTGATATCAATATCACTTTAACCAATTAATTGTAGGGATATAACAAACTTTACCATCACATAATAAAAAATTATTCATATAAATCTCACAAGATCATAAAACATTCTTCAGGTCATTATAACATTACCCCTGGAAAATAAATTCATTTTGAAATCATATCATCATTATATTCATAAACTATCCAAAAAAATTATAAGGATAATATTATTGGATCATTACCCTAGTAAAGCATAATTAACATCAAAGGATGTTATTATATAAGAAATATCCTTTAAAAGAATCATTGGAATATTTCTCAAGGAAACTACCCATTTCATATTGAAATCACTTATTTAGAATCTAAAAAATTATTGAATATTAAGTTAAAAATTTCCTTTGAAAATAAACATGATAACTTATATGATAATCTTAAAGTTATTGAGCTGTTATGAAATTAGGAAATTATGTTCACGATGTATAAGTAGAAAGAAACCATTCCTTTCACACTTTTGTAAAAATTCAAAAAGTACTTTTATTGGAAAATAATAAGAGGATTCATTTTTAAAACATTTTTTAAAAAGTAAAGCAGGGATAAGAATGAATTTAAAACATCATATAATAATGTTAAAAAACTTTATTGAAAACATTTTTAGAAAACATGGATATGGAAGAAAAAGGTTTTTTGATCAATGATAAAAATAAAATTAGTTTTCCTTAAAAAAAATATTTAGATCTATTGAGTACTTAATGTAAGGAAAATGAAAGGAAATATGTATTCTATATAAATAACCATTGTATAGAAAATTTAAATGGATTTATCATATAATAATCATATAATTTCCTAAATATAAATTTAAGCATAACCAATATCGATTAAAATAGGCTTGAAACATAAATCCCTTAACTCAAGTCTGACTTCCTTCATATGTGTTCAAAAAACCTATATAATAAACATAGATTTGTTATAAATTTTTTATATAATAATAATCATATGTATTATACAATATATGATTTAATTATAACTTTTTATCACTTTTTTATTAAAAATTATTTACTAATATCATTGTTCTGGGTGATAACTGCTTCATTTTTCATGTATGATTTGGTTTGGTAGTTTTGATCATTATAATTTGATAATGGTTCCATTATATACCAAATTTTAATCATGATATAAATATTATATATATTCATTATATATATATATATTTATATTCAATCATAAAATATAGAGATAGAAAATTGAATTGTGTCATTCATGGAGATGGTAGGTTGTACATACACATGAACATTGTTTTCACATTTTTATGGATGGAACGAAAGAAAGGTAAATAATAATTATTCTTTATAGAATCATTATAATATCATATATATCATATATAATTATTAAATTCATCCTAATTACTATCTATTTAAAGAAAAAATGAAAAACAAATCACATCTCTTTATGAAAGTGGTAGTCCACTTGTGTGCACGAGAAACGTTATCATTTTACAATGAAATATAATATAAGAAGGAATATATGATATTATAATTATTTAAGAATAATTATGTCATAAATATTATTTTTAGACATTAAACCCATCATAATATCCATACATGAAAGATGGTTGTGGAAAATAAATTGTATCATTATGTGAAGATAGTTGGAGTTAGTGTCCTAAGACCCACTATTTGTACTCTGATTCCATGTATATTTGATCATTTTAATATAATAAAATATATTGTTATATATTGTTAATTTTTATTTATGAATTTAATGTAAAAATTTCCTTGGGTATCTATCACATTGATAAGGTCATAAAATTTCTTCACTATGATGAGAACCTTGAACTGTTATGATGACATTCTTAAATATAGATATACAGTTGGATAACCTACTATGTTTTAACACATGGTAAATATACTATTATGTGTGAGTACTCATAAGTGGATGAGGATTCTTCTCATGAATTTTATACTTGGTAATCTCTAAGATAGGAGATTATGGGAACACTCCCTCTAGAAGGAAATCTAAAAGTTTTGGTGTCATCGGATATTCCGATCTTTGAGTGTGTGTAATGGTCCTTAGATTTTAATATTATCATTTATGACTTTCATGACTCGCATACTTAGATTTAATAATAAAAACCATCATGCACAGATTGAAAGGAATTATGGTACATTGGGTTTATCAGGAATGACATGTTAATCATGGATAAATAGAGGAAGGATTTGTCCCTACCATATTTATGGAAGCTTATATCTTGATCCTTTGATTGGAATAGAAATTTCATATTAAATTTGATGGTCATGGTGTAATGACGTGTTTATTTTAGATAGTCAATGAGAATATTGTTCAGCACATATATTGATGAAACTAATTTGAAACCTTCTTGATGATATATTACATAGGGAGAGTTCGTATATGGTTATCAACATTGCAACATTAAGTTATTTCTCTTGGATTCCATGACATATTGATAGACAGTAATATTGGAATTTATAAAATCTTTCCTAATGCCAATGAGAATGAATCATAAAGGGCCACACACTAAGTGTTTCAATTAATCTCATTTAAAATCTATTTAAATTTAATTAATGGAATAAATATTATTCTCAATAACTAGGAATAATTTTATTCATGTTTTATTGATCTCTAATATTCATAAGGTAATAAATAATTTATTTATTTTATTACATTAATATTTTATAAATATTGATTCCCTATATTATGAATAAAATATTTATTTTATTTATTGATGAATAGAATATTTAATTAAATATTTATTAGTGTATTTAATAAATTCGAGGTATTGGAGTGGGCCAAGATCATATCCACTGATGAATATTTATTTTCAAGCTGGTAAATAATATTTATCACTATTCATGTTAGCACACATCATTAAATATTATTATTCTTATTGTTGTTGTTGCTATTGTTGTTGTTATGTGTCATGGGGTTTAATAATTATTACTATATTATTTAAGGTTTGTTATGTAATTAAATAATATTTTAACCTAAACTCTAACTCTATAAATAGATGGTTATGTCTATTGTGTAGGGTTATGTCTATTATGTAGGTTTAATCAAGATTTTAGAATCATTGTGCATAATTTAATTCTATATCCATTCTTCCTTCTCACTCTCTCAAGAAAGAGAATCACTATAGATATTCCATCAAGATCAAAGGAACTATAATTGGTCAATATGAAAAATACAATAAAATTTATTCACCGTACTAGCACCTAGAAATCAATTGGTGTTCTTTGGAGATCAAAGGTTCACATGTCGATCATCGCTAGAGGGATTCTTCACTTGGATCCTCAAATCATAATTAAGGTAACCAAAATATGGTTTTTATAATGATCATCATCTATATTACAGAAATATCCTAAGAAGTTGTAATATTTCCAACAATCATAAACCGTTTAATTATATATTTAACATGAAATATCCTCTCTTTGGGTTTCTGGCATATTTGGGTTAAAATAGATTTTAACATAACGCACACCAAAGGTGATTCCACCATGCCTGGAACTTACAAGTGGTATCAGAGTGGTCACATTTTAAATTTATAATTATTTATTTTATTTTTTATCAATATTTGAAATTGTGGTTGTATTTTTTTCTAATATTATTCATTCTATAATCTGATTTCAATTAACATATCTTCTATAATAGTTCAGGTCATTACAATCTTCCTCCTTAATAAATTTCTCCCTTGAAAATTTCTTTTGCCACACTAAAATATATAAGGGTAACTCTATTTCATCACCTCCTCCAATTCCCATGTCACTTCTTCAAACTTGTGGTTTCTCCACAACACTTTGACAAGGTGCATTGTTTTATTTCGTATAAATTCTTCTCTACGATATAAGATCCTCATTGAATTATCCTAATAGGAAAGGATGTTTTCCAATGGAACTGCCTCTAGACTGAGTACATGTTATGGGTCTGGTATGTAATTTCTCAAAAGTTATACATGTAATATATCGTGTACTTGATATTGGTTAGGTGGGAGTGAAAGTTGGTAGGCCACTATTCAGATGCGATCAAGGATCTTAGAGGGGGCGATGTATCTTGGACTAGGATTTCACTTCTTCCCAAATTTAATCACTTTATTCCATAGAGATATGTGAAGGAATACCATGTCTCCAACATCAAACTCTATGTCTCATCAACTATTGTCATTATAGCTCTTCTATCAACTCTGAGCAGCCTTTATGTGCTACTAAAAGGTCTTAACCTTTTCCACCATTTCCTCAACCATTTTGATACCTAGAAATTTTCATTCCCCAACATCATCCCATCATGTAGGCATTATAAACCTCTTCCCATAAAGGGATTCAAAGGTATCCATTTTGATTCATGAGTCAAAACTGTTGTTGTAAGAGAGATCAACTTGAGGTAAATGTTGGTCTTATCCTCCTTTGAAGTCCATAGAACATGCTCGCAACATGTATTCTATTGTCTGAATAGTCCACTCACATTGTCCATAAGTTTGAGGATAATAAGACGTACTAAATTTCATATCGGTTTTTAAAGCATGTTTAAGACTTTTCCAAAAACTCTGAGGTGAATCTAGAATCTCAATCGGATACAATCGATAGTGGTAATCCATGAAGCCTTACCACCTCTCTAATGTATATACATGCAAGTTGATCCAGTGATAATTCCTCTAAAATTTCAATAAAATGAGTTGTATTTGTAATAATATCCACAAAAACCTATATAGAACTATTTACCATAGATTTATTCAGAAGTCCACTGACAAATTCCATGGTGTTGTTTTCCCATTTCAATGTTGGTATGGGTAATGGTTGAATAATCCCCTTAGAATTGTTTCTTTGATCCTTCACTTTCTTACATACCAATAATTTGATGTGTATTCAGTGATCACCATATTCATATTGTCCCACCAATAGTTCTCTAGGAGATCTCGATATATCATTATACTTCCTAGTTGAATGAAGAAAGTCTAAATTTTTGCATCATCCAATAGTTACTTCTTTAATTCAGGATTTGATGGTACACATAGTTATAACCCAAATCTCACAACTCCTTATTCATTAACATTGAACTTTGAGGATTTAACTTTTCTTATATTTTCCACTTTCTTCTTAATTTCCATGTCATCTCTTTGAGAATCCTTTAACCTCTCTAAAAGGTATGGTTGAGCAATCATTTTTGAAAGGATGGATTATTTTTCTTCCTTTATTATTCTCATGTATATTCTTTTCAAATCCAAGAAGATTAAATCCTTCCCAATTATCATAAATGATAAAATTGGTAGATACTTTATACTTATAGAATCAACTAATTTATTCACCTTATCATAATGGTATTATATTGAGAATTCATAGTCCTTGATCAGCTCTAAAAATCTTCATTGGCGCATATTTAGATATTTCTATGTGAATATATAATTTAGGATTTTTTGATCTGTATATATTTCACACTTCTCTACAAAGAGATAATTCCACCATATTTTCAAATAAAATATCACTAAATTCAACTCTATATCATGTATTGGTTAGTTATATTCATGAACATTCAACTACCTAGAAGCATAGGCTATGACATTTTCATTTTTCATTAACACACAGCCCAATCACATCTTTTAAGTATTACTAAATACTATGAAAAGTTCTCTATTTGTAGTTAGTGTGAGCATAGGGGTAGTGATATTCCTTATTTTTAACTCATTGAATTTCTCTTAACATTCATCATTCTAAGAAAACTTGACTCCATTTTGAGTTATCATGGTTAGGGGGTTTGTCAATCATGAGAAATTTCTCATAAATCGATGATTGAACCCAACTTATCCAAGGAAACTATGGATATCTGTCATAGATATTTCCCTCATCCACCCTTCAATTGATTTTATCTTTGAAGGATCTATGGATATCTCATTTCTTATGATGATATACCCCAATAATGAGACTTACATAAACTAAAACTCACATTTTCTATACTTTTCATAAAGATTCTCCTTTTTCATGGTCTTTAGCAAAATACTTAGATACTCCTCATGATACTCCTTGGTTTTAGAGAATATTGTAATATCATCTACAAAGACTACCAAAAAAATTCGAGGTAATATTTAAATACTCTATTCATCAAGTCCAATAATATTAGAGTAGAATTAGTGAGTTGGAAAGGTATTACTATGAACTCATAGTTCACATAACTTGTATGAAAAGTATTCTTGGGGATATCCTCCTTCTTCACCCTAACTTGATAATATCTTGATCGTAGATCCAAATTGTAGAAGTATTGTGCTCCATGTAGCTGATTGAACAAGTCATCAATCCATGAAAATGGATACTTTTCCTTTATCATGATCTTGTTAATCTCACAATAATCAATACAAAGGTGCATTGAAAAATCTTTTTTCTTGACGAAGAGGAATGGTGAACACTATGGTGAAGCACTTGGGCTTATGAACCCATTGTCTAGATTATCCTATAGTTGTTTGTTTAGCTCTTAAAGTTCCACAACAACAATTATATATGGATTATTGGATAATGGAAGTTCCCCAAGTTTAATAATGATTGAAAATTATACCTCTCAGATAGGAGGAAGTCCAGAAAATTCCTTAGGAAATGCATCACCGTATTCCCTCACAATAGGCATGTCTTCAAGGATTTTTCTTTCCTTATAATCAATCATTTGAGCTAGATACACTTTCTCATAGGGAAATAATATACATGTTTAAGATATTAGTTTTAAATAATATCCATCCTTCTCCTTTCATTTATATAGAATCAAGGGTCAATTCTCAATAAGGAGAGCGATTTCATTATCATGGCAGTTTGTGTGGGCTCTATATAGGGGAATATAATCTATACCCAAAATTGCATCAAAATATACCAAAGGTAGTATGATAAGGTTCTCTAGGAATTACTGCCCACAAATTTTGACAAGGGAGTAGTTATATACTTGGGATGTAATAATTGACCCATTTTATATTTTCACTAACAACTCTACTTCCAAGATTTGTAGTGGTGTTTGAATAGTTATACTAAACATTCATGATATAAAGGAATGCATGGAACCAAAATCAAAAATTACATTTTATATTATTGAATGAATAACTAGAATACCTATCACCGCATCATTTTTAGGAGCCACCTCAATGGTTGTGATGAAAAAAAAACACCCTTAGTATATTGGGGGTTATTGGTTGTCTCTAAAAAATATTTTCTTAGGGAATTAGTTTGAAAAGTTCCATGGTTCCTTGTTGTTGAAGAAAAGAACAATGCACTAAAGGTTTACTGGAGCATTCCTTTCCTCTATCACATTAGTGGGTTTCTCCTATCATAAATTTCTATCTAGGTTACCTTACTTCCTACACCTAAAACATTTACTTATACCCCTTATTCGTTTTTAGGGGTGTGTCTTTATGCACATTTGGTAATTGGGATGTTGAAATTTCTTCGCACCAATATATTTCTCTATTGGAACACCATAATTAAACTCTACTTTATATTTCATATCCTAATGATACACTTGAGATTATTTGGTCTCTATTTTGACTTTGAGGTTACATTATATAATTTCTTCATTTCTATCAGAGTCACATATCACCAGGGATTTTAATAGACTAGGTTTTACCCCACCAAATAAGTGGTCAACCTTGAATTTGGGGGTAACAACAAAGTCGAAGTCCTATTGTAAAAGTCTTGTGAAGTTTTCCTCATAGTCACTAATAGATTCAAAATATTTTTTCTTGAGGGAAAGAAAATATATTTCCATTTTTATTTGGAGAGTGTGAGGAAAACATTTATCAAAAAACATTTTTCATAATTCCTTCCACGTCATCACTTTGATCTCTTCCTCGAGCTTCGTATTCTTGATCAATTTCCACTTCTAATCTACTTCTCCCTCCATATGATAAATAGTCGATAGAACCTTATCTTATTCAAAAAAATGAAAAATGTAGAAGATCCTATCAATGGAGTTGATCCATTGTTCCGTGATTAAAGGATAATATGATCCATTGAATATCAGAGGATTTTTTCTCATAAATAAATGAATCATACCTTGTTCTATCTTTGTGGGATTTGGACTCTCCTCCTGATCCTAGTTTCTATTCATAACATGAGTTAGCTGAGAGAGTATCACCATGAATTTCATGATTCCCGATCCCATCAAGTTGGAAATATCATTAGGGAGGTCATCACATTTCCCTTCACATTGATTATTTACCCAGTTCCTCCTATTTTCATCCATTGCCTAAAATAAATGAAAAATTAGGGATGAATATTTTTTTTAAACTATTAAACACATAAATGGGGAATCCAATGACATGAAAGTGATAACTTATAAATTACATTTATTTTCTTAACTATTGAATTTCTAGGATTCAATCTATGTTATCCATGATCTATTTACTAACATGTACTCTTATGGGAATTCTTTTGTTTTGTTATTAATGGTTTATAATAATCTTATGAATATACCAAAGAATTTTTCCCAGTAGTGTCAAACCAGATGTGTAGTAAGGATTATTATTGTGTACTAGGTTACACCGAGTCAAGCTAGGCACACATTTTCGGAGTTTTTTCCCCTAGGTACATATGCTCCAGAACCACATCTACTTATAATATCCAAAAAGGTATGTATTTTTTTTGATAAACCACTTACTCTCTACTTACCAAAATTTATTGGTGTTTTCTTATACTTAGTATTATCCCTAAGGTTTTCTTTACAGTATTCTAATATTAATCAAAAAAATAACTAAACCTTTCCTCTGATAATAACTATAACAGTTCGGGTCATTACATATTCAAAATTTTAATTTATTCATTCAAGATTCACAAATTTTTAAGTCAAAGAATAAATGAAAAATGATCAAAGAGTTAATCGGGAAGTGTTGAGGAATCTTGTTAGATAGAAGTGGATTACACATCGTGTACCCAAGTGCACTTCACCTGGTCATGTTGTGGGACACACGAAACATCGAGTAGTAATTACATATGGTGAATTTATTTCAAACCATGTATAAATTGGGCCAACTTGGCAAATGGCATGCTGGATCACATAGTGTGTAGCTGGAGTACACATCATGTAGTTTACACGTGTTAGCATAGAAATTTTCACTACTTTTGTGGTCATTATACATAGTCAAAACTATGTGATACTTATATCCTATTTCATTAATGGAGTATATGACATTTAACCAACATAAAAAGTGTGTAACTCATTAATTCTCACATATGAAGTACATGTTGATCTATTTAATGAGACAAGACAACACATGAAATATGATATACATAGCATGTAGCTGGATTGTACATGTTGTGTAGTTCCGCGTTCAATGAACATGTTGAGTCCTTCAGTGGATTGCATAGACACATGGAAATAATAACACATTGTGTGTAGCTGATAGTACATGTTGTGTAGTCTGATGAATTTTCATGTTGAATCCCTAGTCATGTAACTCGGGTACATGGTAGTCGAGATACAGGGTGAGTGGCTTATAAGTAAACTCCATGTAGTCTCCCAATTAAGGATAGAGTTGAATTATATTAAATATATAATTTGAACATTAAAATCTTATTTTATTGATTGGAAATTTTTTGATAGTTTAAGAATGGTTTTAAAGTATTATTAAAATTATCAATTAATTTATTCTAATAATATGTAATAATTTTTTTTTGTTTATTTTTCATTAATTACATTAAAATGGGTATCTTAAAAAGAATTTGGATGGTTATTAATATGAAATTAAATTATTTATTTATTTCAAGTATTTTATCTTAATAATAAATAACAAATACAAATTAGTGTTAACCGGTATAATGTTTCATATATGTTGCATGTATGACCATACAAGAGCTTGACCAAGACCTATGTATGTATTGGATGTTTCAAATTATTTTATTTCATTAGTTTGAAATTATTTAATGTTAAATTAAATTTGATCTTTTGTGTTTCATCCCTCACTCCATTATTATACAAGACCTGTGTGTCCATGGTCATTTACATAATCCCCATTAATCAATATTTTGGTCCCCCTTACCAACACATGAGTTATAAATACTTATAATTAATGAAGCATACCAAGGAATGTGGAGGTGGTTCGAGATGGAACCATAATGATTACACCTAGGTGATACACAAGTGTATAGGTAGAATGTTGTAACTTGTTCCAAGAAAGAAAAAATGAATTTTCCCCTAGGAAAAAGGTTGATTTATTTTCCACTTAAGAAATAAACCATTAGATAAGTTCATGATCAGATCATTTATGATTTATTTATTTCTATATTATTCATTATTTTTGTATGGATTCAAGAACACTATCATATAAATAAAGGAATTAATGTATAGGAATTCAAATAAATAGATTATTCATAGATGTTTTATCCAACATGTTTAACTAATTATTTAAAATTAAATAAATGTTAACAACTTTTTTAAAGGATAAAACAAGATAAAATTTATGTATAATAAATTAAAATCCATCAAATATGTATTAAGTCAGACTTGGCCTTCTATTACTTGATTAGAAATTAAATCCTTGGAACAAAGTGTTTTACCAACCCTCATTGGGACACATACTTTTAATATAGAGTTCTTATGAAGGTTATGGGTTCACTTATCTATCTTAAATCAAGATAAATAGTCATATATAAAAATGATGTAACTTATAGGAAAGTGTTGATAAAATCCAATTCATGATTTTAGGATTATGGGGTCCACATTACGGATCAAAGATCTAGAAGACCACTGTCGTCAAAGACTTTTTTACCTAAAACCTTCAAGTAGAATGACTAACCCTCATTGGGGTTATGTGAAAGGTAATATGGATCCATACCATTAGAATTTACTGAAAACTAGACATTATAAGTTTAATAGTTAATGTTATTGCGACTTGATAAAATAGTGGGAGACTTAATAAATATAATTTTATTATTTCTTACAAAATTTTTAATCAATAATTTTACTAATAATTTTATCTTTTATAATTATAAAAAATGGTAGGTTCATTATTCTCACTATCCCTATGATTCATTTAAAGAGAGATCATCTCCTCACTGTAAGTAACTTCAAATAGAGTTTTAGAAACCCTTGGGTCGTGCAATTTCATGAATGGAAATCTTGTGTCCTGGAATCCATAATACATAATCTAGCTTCCAATGAGGTGATTGATGAAGAGTTATTTTTCTATGAAAAACATATAAATGGTGTGGTCAACATTCAATATTTGATTTCATCATCTATATATAGTGAAATTATAAATTTTCAATAAAACATGTATGCTTATAGAATTCTCAAACATATTTATGGTTTATATCAGGAGAGAGAAAGACAAGAATGGTTTTAGATATCTAAGGAAATCTTTTAGAGTAAACTTGGGGAGAGAGATCTATCTAGGCTTCGCGTAGTCAATATCATTGGATACATAAAGCATCTAGAAGTTGTAAGGTTTAAACTTCATGAAGAACTATGCACTAATCTCATTATTACATCAATAACTCAAATATTATCTAGTTTTGTTATTAATTTTAATATGAACATCATTAAAAAGTCTCTTCTATATCTCTTCAATCTTTTTATCTAAGTAGATAGGGAGATGAATTGAGAAAATAATTTCATCCTTATTGTGAATAAACAAAACTGGAAAGTGAAGAGATATTAGCCCAGAGATTCTTCACACCCATCCAAGAAAAGAAAGATCAAGGTGAAATCAAGGGAGTCGGATGTGGTTTTTTTCACATGTGGAAAGAAGTTCCTCTGAAATAAAAAATACACCCTAAAAAAGAAGCAAGGGGAAGATTCAGGTTTGTTTGTTATCAAGAGAAATTTATCTATTTCTATAAATTGGGTATTAGATACAGCTTTTGGTTCTTACATATTTATTCAAAAATAAAAACCAAGTAGATTTTGAAAGATTGAATGAGGGGAGGTAGATCTATGAGCATCCAATGGAGCTAAAATTGTTGTTGTAACTATGGATGACTACCACCTCATGCTGCCAAATGGAATGATCTTGGTTTTAAAATATTGCTATTATGTGACATATATTACCAAGAAACAATATTTGTATATACAAATTAGATAAGGATGGATTTATATTCAAATTAGGGAAAAAATTCTAATTATTTTATAAGGATTTAATTTTTTATGGTAAGGAATATTTAAATAATAGTAATTTTGTATTGGATTATGCAAACCAAGTAATGGAGATCGATAACGAAATTACTTCACATGATTAATACCACACCTAAATTTTACATCACTGGATAGTCCATGTAAACCAAAAGCATTTGACTAAATTAAAAAAAATATGGATATTTAGATTATTTTGAACTAAAACCACTCAGTGTACATCATGCATGTTTACAAGGAAAAGTAACAAAATACCCATTAAGTGGAAAAGGTGAAATATTCAAATAGATTCTTGAATTAGTTCATACTGGTGTGTGTGGACCTTTCATAATGAGTCAAGGGGTGGGTACTTATACTTAATAACTTTTATAGATGATTTTAGTATATGCATGCTTGATGATTTATAAGGTAGATTACTTTGATAGATTAAATAAATACAAGAATAAAATTCATAACTATCTTGGTAATATGATTAATAAACTTTACTCAGATAATGGTATAGAATATCTTATTCAAGACTTTATTGATTATTAAAAAGTGTTTGGGATCCTATCCAAACTCACTCATCCTTATCCACCTTAATGGAATAGTGTGTGAAAAAGGAGGAACTTCACCTTTTTGGACATGATGAGATCAATGATGAGTCATGTGAGTCTTTTTTATCCTTTTAGGGATACACATTATAAAAAGTAGCAAAAATAATAAATCAAGATCCAACTAATGTGGAAGATGATATATCATACAAATTATGGTGTAAAAATAAAACGGTGTGGTCATACTTATGTGTTGGGTTGTGAATCATTTTCTAAGGCCACCTCAGGTAACAAATTTACACCTAAAGGCACAAAATGTACCTTTATAGGTTACCCTAAGGAAACAAGGGGATATTACCTGTATTAACCCTCAGAAAAAAATGTAATAGTGGAAATACATGAAATATTAATTGAGAAGAAGAACATATCTAAAAGAGATAGTGGGATCAAAATAGAATTAAATTAATTTAGGGATCAAGGTATACAAGAATTGGTACATGATAATATTCCACAAAGTCCTATGGAAAGAGAATAAGTTCGAGAGACACAAGTATTGTGTAGGACTACTAGAGAGGTAAGAGAACCAGAATAATAAGGTTTTATAGTCCCAAAGGATGTAGAATCCTTATTAGTAGATAATAATGACCCCTTAACATATAAGGAAGTAGTAAGTGGAACATATGTTTCCAAGTGACAAGAAGTTATAAATTCCAAAATGGATTCCATGTACCAAAACCAAGTCTATATTTTGATAGATCCTCCAGTAGATGTAAATTCTGTGGGTTAAAAATTGGTATTCAAAAAGAAATTGGAAATGTATGGGAAAGTCAATTCCTATAAGGCATGATTGGTTTAAAAAGGGTTTAAACAACATTAAGGAATAAACTATGATAAAATCTTTCCATCAGTTTCAATGTTGAAATCTATTAGAATTCTACATTCCATTGCAGTCTTCCATGACAATGAGATTTGGAAATGGATATGAAAACAACCTTACTTAATTGTAACCTTAAAAAATATTTCTATATGAAATTGCAACACCACTATACTTTATAATATATTTCTTTCTAAATAAATTCAATCTTTTCAATATCTTATAATGCACGCAACACCAGGTTAAATGAAACATGATACTCTATTAAAATATTACTTTTTGACATAGTCATTATAACCTAGAAGTTAAATTGGTGGATGTGAATAGGAATAACTAAACATTTAAAATTATTTTTTTCACATTTACAAAATAAATTCAATTCTAATATATTTATTATAAATAAAATAAGAACAATTTTAAATAGAATGAAATTTTTCCTAAAAATGTGTATTTTTTCTGAAATGTTGATTAGTCGCTCTTTGTGCATATAATTTAAAATTAATTTTACCAAATTTTTATAAAATTTATTTTAAAAAATTAACTTCATTTTAAAAATAATAATATTAAAATTATCTTAGTTTAAATTTTTAATATTTTTTAAAAAAAATCACTTTTTGATGAATAGTGAAAAATAATGGTTTTTATTAAAAACTAACTTTTCATTTAAAGAATTTACAAGACCCATTTTATTTTAATGTGATTTTATAAGTAAATTTTGTTCAATTATATAATAATTAATCCAAATTAGTTCATTTTAATCAATTTTATATTAAATGTTTTTATAAAAACTCTTTCAACTTTTGAAAGTTTTTCTTTTGGAAAATTGTTCTTTCGACACATATACGGGTTTAATTTCAAATTAAAATAATCCAATTAAATGTTTTAAATTTATAAAAATTAATTCCATATATTTAATAACCATTATTTATATTATCAAATTATTTCAACATAATTTTTTACCATACTAAATATTGAAAACAGTAAAAATTATTTATCACGGTTAAGGTAAAAACAGGTTTACTGGGATTAAACTAAAAAGATAAGGGTTAAAAATGGACAAAAACTTGTATAATTCTTATTTTATGGTTATATTTTGACCTTATATATTAAAATTTTTGAAAATACTTTATTATTTATCCATTTTCCATGAGAAAAATGTGGGTGTAATTCTATCTTTTCAAAAATTCCTAGTGTGTCATCTCCCCCACTTATAAAAGGTCACCCCTTATCCTCTCCTTTACACACATCCAAAAACCATTGGTTTATCTAATATTAACCCATATCACTTACCTAATTCCTTCCCATAATCCTATAATACTTTTTTTGTTAATAAATCTAACCTAGGAATAATTTTGGTATAAACCAAAATAAGTTTTCCGAAGAATAGGTAATGTTCTTAACTGATTGTTTTGTTTTATTTATTATTCTAATTACATAAAATATTATTGAAAAATTATGATATAATAACCTTGTTATATTTAATATAATGATATTTTTTATGTTAATTTCATGATCTAAAACCTTGTCCTCCTCCCTCAAATTGGAAATGAAACCATTGATTGTGTGTATAGCGGACTACCACCTCACAAACTAGCGTAATTCATTATCAATCATTACTTCTCGTGACTAGATATAATGACATATTTAATATTTATGTATTATATTTGAGACATAATTTTACTTATTTAATTATAATATAATATATACCTTTTTACTTCTCATTCCGTATAGAATATGACAACGTCATTCGTGTGTACGGCAGACTACCGCCTCGTGAAGCAATGTGATTAGTTTTTCACATACACTTTATGTGGAAATTAATAGGGAATAATTTTATGTTTATATATGATATTAATGAAATTTTAAATATTATATAAAATTAATACATCATATATTTTCCTGCCTTATAATTCATTGATTAAATTATAACATTGTTTGTGTGTACGGAGGACTACTTCCCCGTGAAGTGATGTGGTTCATTTTTATTACCACATCATATGGAAGTTATTTTTAAGGGTATTTATAGAAATAATATTATATTTATTACATAATTATAATCCTATAAACATAAAATAAAACTTATCTTCTTTCTATTATGATCATTGAATAATGAAAATGTCACTCATATGTTTGTACGACCTACCATCTTCAAGATTTTAACATAGTTAATTTTTCATAACCATATTTCATGGTTGGTTTTAAATAATAATTTATGTAACACCCCAATATTATATGGTATTATTCTCTTTAAATAATATAATAGTGTGTGTTGTATGAAACTTCGAGTTCTAACACAGCACAACCACTCAAACTAGCCATTATGAATAGTAATACACAATTTCGGAATTTTTATGAATTTTATCTTTCAAAATGGACTTCATTTTTGGATTCTGAATATATAAATTATCTTAGGGTGAATTTTTGGTACTTTTCTGATAACTTTCATATTTTGACGAATAGTGAAAATTACTAAATTTTAATTAAAAACAACTTTTTTAATCAAAATAATTAATAATGATAAATTATGAATTTGAATTTTTTGGAAGTATAATTAGATTATATTTTTATAATTTAATAAAATTTAGGTTATTATAAGAAATTTTACATTTAAATTTGACATAAAAAAGTGTCAATCTTTTGGTAGTTATTATTTCATAAAAACACGTTTTTTGTTTTGACAATGAGAATTAATTTTAAATTAATTTCTTCTAATTTTTTGTTTTGAATTTAGAAAAATGGATTCCATATTTGGAAGCAGAAGGTCCAAATTGAGTAAATAGGTAACTTTTATTTTTAGACATTTTGAATAATTACTTCAGTAAATATTTTATTTACCATGGTTAAAGGGTATATCTGGTAAATAAGGGTAATAAATAATATTATAATAATTTTAAATTACCCTAAAACGTATACTAACCCTATTTTATGATACATTAATTACCATGTGCATCTTTGGGTCTATTTTGGGACCCCATGGAGCCACTTGTAAGTGATAAGGACACTTTATATTAATTAAGTTAAAGTAAACACAAAAATGACAAAAGCATATATCTTTTAGTAAAACAATTTTTACATAGGGTTATACATGTTATATATTTGACTATAAATATTAATTAGAAATATAAAAATGTTTCCTAAATAATGATATTTTATTTATAATTTTTATACATTGAATAATTTAATTTATTTATGACACAATGATGATGCATTATTTTCCTTATTAATGAAAAATCAATTAAATGATATTATAAATAGTAAAATAAATATAATTTGAATGTTTTGAAGCCATAAAAAAATTTTAGAGGTTACTATGACATGTTATGGTTGATTAAATGTATTTATGTAGAAGTAATAATGTTGTTTTGACTTTAACAAAAATAAATTATTAAATAATCCCAAAATTGACATAAAAGAGTTTTTAAAACAAGTATTATATTATTAATTGATATTCCATTCCTAAAAATATAAGGTTCGGCAAAATGAATTATATAATGATATTTCTATCATTAATTAGCCACTTGGGGTTCGCTTGGATGTATATAGTAAGTTTATTAACTATATAATATGAAAATACAAAGAGACATGGTAAATGTCAAACTATTTAACTAAGAGTTAAATATAAAAGTTAAGGTTAATATAGTGACCCAAACCTATCTAAAACCTATTGGTTGAGTGGTTTTATACCTTTACTTACCTTATCCTTTAAATAATATATTTTGTAGCCACTAGAAACCGAAAATTATTTTATTATAAAATAATATTTCTAGCTTTTCCTAAGGTGCCCTCACCCCTCTTATAAAAGGGCAGTCCCCCTTCTCTCTAATTCACACCTTCAAATCCATTTGGATCAGCCAAAATCTTCCCAAATACCCTGTAAAATATCCTCCCTTCATCCTATAGGGATTCCTTTAGTCATAAAGACAACCTAAGGAGCTATTTTGATCAAATCAAAAGGAAGAACCTGAAGAAGAGGTAAATATTTCATCTCCTCTTTCAAGTTCCTTTCTTCTTACACTTCCTTTTTCATTGTTGTTTACATTATAAAATAATAAATCCAATATATTCTATATACTTTGATGTTATTATAAAAATGGTACAACCGTATTCATTATTCTATCCATCCTTTGAATGACATGTCACCATACGTGCGTACGAACGGCTTACCGTCTCAACGTCGCGGTGTAATTGTTATTCAATACATTATTATTTATAAGGGTATAATAATGATGTGTAATTGATATAAATAATAAATATAACATGATAATTATTCTTTATAAATGATATACCATCCATTTATATATTATTTTAAAATCAAAAGAATGATATGGTCGCTCGTGTGTACGTACGGATTACCATCTCCACGAATGCGATGAGATTCATTCCCCATCGTATCCATTCAAGACTAATTTTCATTTGATGATTAAATGTAATATTTAAATGATTGATATCATTCTAGATATGAATAATATAAATCCCATACATAACAAATATGACTCAAAAAACAAATAATATAAAGGAAAACAAATCCGTTAAACCCTGAAACAACGATAATACTAAGATATTATTAACGAAGCAACATTAAAAGATCATATATGATATCATATTAATGTATATGATTCTTGTATATTTTAATGACAATTATTTCAAAATTATACAGGAGTTTAACCTACCATCAACCAAGGAAAAATACAAGGTAAGAGTTAATTCTACAATCTCTTCATTATCTGAGGTTGTTTATATGTAATTATCTACTGGGGCCTCTTTAACATCCACATCCATGTTTCTTAAAAATGTATTTCAAAACATTATTAATATTTACTAGACTATGGGATAAAGTAATTTATAACATTTTTTACTTTTATAAGATGTTTATAAAGGAATCATTCCGTCATTTTCCAAATAAGGTCATTTTTTACCTTTTTGACAAAATTAAGGTAAGAATGTCTTTTTTTAACTTATGTGGCAGGTGTGGATATTTTACGCCATTATAAAATCATAGAAGCTTACCTTACAATATTATAAGAATATTTTCAAAGTAAATTTTTTCTTTTATAATTATGTGACTTTTAAATGATTTCAAAAAAAGAGATATTTCTCTCAAATAGTTTTGATTTCATCTATGTCAACATCCTTGATAGATTTTAAGCTTATTTGAAGTTGATTTATTATGATACAAAACTTCCATATTGTATTGAAGGTTTTGTGATATGTTTGAATATGGATGTGTTATTTTTATACCATTCATGGTTTATGGAGAAAGTTTTGACATTTCGTATGCCAGTTTTAATACGAATGTTTATGTTATATTTAAACATGTTCATATGAGGAATGCATTGGACTTAGTAAGTGACGGGTGGAGCCCTCTATATCTCCACGATGTATCGGTAGGTATCATGAGACAAACTAGTGTCTTGGCACAAGTAATTGACAAAACTTATTTGTAGTCTTGGCACAAGGCCTTGACTATGTGGTTATGATAGTCTTTCATTATGCATTCCATCATTATGAAAGTGGTTATTGTTATTTCATGTTATTATTCAACTAGTAGAAACTCCATGTGAATAAATAAATGGAATTATTTCATTTTACTTTTTCCATATTATGCTGAAGTTTGGGTTTAAAATTATTTTTTAGTTATACATTGACTTTAATGTTTATTCTTATTTATGAAAGTTTCCGCTATATTGTTATCCTTACTGAGCATATGAGCTCACGCCTTTCTATGTTTTATTTTTCCCAGGATGTGAAGAAGTATTTTATGACTGGCCTGTAGGGATAGTCTGAGGGGATATGATTGTGGACTATGGAGACTATGTTGTTTTAGCTTTTCACTTTATCATGTAATGTAAGACTTATGAATGTATCTAGTGTTTCCAAGGCTACTAAACTAATCGGTCTTTTGAGAATTGATCTATTGTGATCATTCTAATGTTATGTAATAATGCACCGACTCTGGGTAACTGAGGTCAGGACAATACACTTGGTATCAGAGGAAGTTTAGTACAAACCTTGAAAGCTATATTTAGATAAACTCTGATTAGATCACATAGCCCTAAGATAGACTTTGAGGATTAGTATAGAAAAAATTCCTAGAATTTTGGTATTGTATAGATTTTATGAGTTTTCCAAGAAATACATCCATGTCTGCATACGAGAAGGTAGAGCCAGCTCTAGAACAGATGTACCTAGGGGTAAAACCCAAAAACATTGCATTGAGCTAGACTCAAATGGGAACTAGTGCATGACAACGTGCCTTGTTGCACTCTTGGTTACGACACTCCCGGGAGATATGATTAGGATAACTCTCATTTTCTTTATAAACCATTATTAAGGGTTTATGAGTATATACTTCCTTAAAGAAAACATTTTTATGATTATGGATTATATCCATAAACTATTCAATTTACATTAGGTATTTTACTAGTTTGGAATTATGTATTTTGATTCATAAACTAATCTAGTTTATGCCATTGTTTAGAAATGGAACTTAGTGGAAAAAATGGAAATCGTATCAACGCACGTAATCTATGTAGGGATTTCCCTCCTACTCAAGATAATTATAGTGGAGATGGTGATACAACCGATGATGATCAGATTATCACCATACTGGGACAACTCACTCGGGTTATGAATAATAACCTTACGCATATGGAGCACCCTGATCTGCAGCATGGAGGATCAATGTTAGATCACTTCATGAGGAAACAACCACCAATATTCAATGAGAGTAAAAATCCATTTGTAGATGAGAGATGGATAAGTTCTTTAGAGAAAATATTCCACACCTTGGGCAGTAGCGAAAAGGAAAAAGTTTTCAGGGCAGTTTACTGCCTCACTAGAGATGTTGATCAATGGTGGTCATTGATTTAAAACACAAAGGAAGATGATGAAGTATCAAATATGGAATGGAGGGAGTTTAAAGATCTTTTATTAGAAAAATAATTTCCTCATGACCATCGAGTAGATATGGAAAGCCAATTTTTGAGCCTGAGGAAAAAGGAGGATGAGAATGTTGCAAAGTATGAGTCTAACTTTACAAGGATAGAAAGGCATGCTGCAGATTATATACATAACCAAAGTAGTAATATTGATAGTTTCTTTGATGGGTTAAAACCATTTCTCCTTTGAGCTTCAGTATCGCAATCCTTCTCGTCATACGAAGATATTGTCTCATGTGCTATCAATACAGAAAAGGAATTCTCTAAATCTTATGACAAGAAAGTAAATCAACAGAAGAAGAGAACGGTGGAGCAAGATACAGGTAATGGGAAAAAGGGAAATAAGGATTTTCCATTATGAGATAATTTTGGGAAGAAACACCATGGTACTTGACTAAAATGAATGGGAGTCTGTTACAAGTGTAGTGAAACATCCCACCAAGCTCATGATTGAAAGGGAAAGACAGTTGATGTCAATTTTGAATGATATAATTGTAATGAAATGGGGTATTATGAAAAATAATTTCCTAAGTACCAAGTAAACTTACCTCAGAAAAGGCCAAGGGAGCAATGCCAATATTCTGATGTTACTATAGTTGAAGTTGAATAATTATTGTATTTCTGTTTTTGGATTCAAGAGATATATTCTGGTTATAAGAATAATGTTATATATATATAAGTATTGTACTTTAGTAATTTTTGTTTTCATTAAGGTTTTAATATGACTAAGTTAATCATATTTTCTGTATGTGACAATAAGAGAAACTTTACTTTGTTTGGGGAACCTGATGTTACAATTGATTTTGGAATTTAGATACCTTTTACAGAGAGTCTGGATAGAGGAATTTTGGATAACTATAATGTTTTTAATAGATTAAGTTGAACTTTGGATAGTATTTTTTATGGATAAAACATTTGTTATGATTATTTTTGGAATATTACAATATTATAGTCTTGGGAAAAGGATAACCTTCAGGTCAGGCGATAACCCGTCGTGTCAGACAAAGCTGCAGGAATCGAACCCACAATCATAGTGTGATAGGCCTTTATTACCTACCACTAGCCTACAGGAAGTCCCTAGTTGTTAAAAAATAATTTTCATCATTTAAATGGTATATTTTTATATTTTTAACCCTATACGATTAAGATAAATATAGTATTTCTGAGTTCTATTATGTTTTGGATTGAAAGATAAGTTGGTAGTAGAAATTTATTAGTGGATAAAACTCTATTTATTAAGTAAGTATATATCCTTATGATCTTATCCAATCTCATAAATAAATTCCTTAACATTATGAAAAGGAACTTAGAATAAAAAAGATTTCTGTTTACTTTTCCTATGGGGTAATCAAAGACCTTTCAACCTATCACAAGTTTATGGCTTTCAGATCGTTAACTTTCTCGTAATAATATTCTTGATCACTCTCCATCAGAACTTGACTATTTTTTTTCTCTTCCATATCCATGTTTTCCTACACGGAACCCTAGTATGTGTTATTTTCGGTAACCTTCATACTTACCATTCATTATTTTAAAATAGAGGCCTCATTAATCCATTTTTTGATGTGGGATTTCAACTAAGATATTTTGAAATGTCAACCCCAAGTCTCCAATACCGAGCATAAATTATGAGGACGCAATTTATTGAAGGATGGGAGAATGTAACACCTCAAGCTTTCATGGTACTCTTCTCTTTGAATAATACAATAGCAACTTTGAATTTTAACACACCATAACCACTCAAACTAGTCGTTCTGAATATTAATACCCAATTTTTGAAATTTTATAAATTTTTTCTTTAAAAATGGACTTAATTTTTGGATTCAGAATATAGATATTAGCTTAGGTTTAATTTTTGGTACTTTTTTGACAACTTTCATATTTTGATGAATATTGAAAATTACAAAATTTTAATTAAAAACAAATTTTTTAATCAAAATAATTAATAGTGATAAATTAATAATTTTAATGTTTTGGAAGTGTAATTAGATTATATTTTTATCATTTAATAAAATGTAGGTGATTATAAGTAATTTCACATTTTAATTTGACATAAACAAGTGTCGATCTTTTGGTAGTTATTATTTCATAAAAACACACTTTTTGTTTTGACAATAGGAATTAATTTTAAATTAATTTTTTCCACTTATATGTTTTGAATTTAGTAAAATGGATTCCATATTTTTAATCAGGAGGTCCAAATTGTGTAAATATGTAACTTTTACTTTTAGACATTTTGAGTAATTACTTTGGAAAATATTTTATTTACCATGGTTAAAGGGTAAATCCGGTAAATAAGGGTAATAAATAATATTATAATAATGTTAAATTACCCTAAAATGTTTCCTAAACCTATTTTATGATACATGTCCGACCATGGTCATATTTGGGTCGATTTTGGAACCCCAATGAGCCACTTGTAAGTGATAATGACACTTTATATTAATTAATTTAAAGTAAACAGAAAAATAACAAAAACATATATCTTTTAGTAAAAAAAATTTTACATAGGGTTATACCTGTTATATCTTGGACTATAAATATTAATTAGAAATATAAAACGATTTCCTAAATAATTACATTTTATTTATAATTTTTATAAATTTAATAATTAAATTTATTTATGACACAATGATGATGTAGTATTTTCCTTATTAATGAAAAATCAATTAAATGATATTATAAATAATAAAATAAATATAATTTAAACATTTTGATGTCATCCACAAATTTTATCGGTGACTATGACATGTTAGGGTTTATTAAATTTATTTAGGTATAAGTAATAATGTTGTCAGGACTTTAACACAAATCAATTATTAAATAATCTCAAAATTGACATAAAAGAGTTTTTAAAACAAGTATTATATTATTAATTGATATTGTATTCCTAAAAATATAAGGTTTGGAAAAAGGACATATAAAATTATATGTGTATCATTAAGGAACCACTTGGGGTTCTCTTGGAAGTATATAATATATTTATTAACTATATAATATAAAAATACAAAGAGACATGGTAAATGTCAAACTATTTAACTAAGAGTTAAATCTAAAAGTTAAGGTAAATATAGTGACCCAAACATGTCTAAAACCTATTGGTTGAGTGGCTTTCAACCCATCCCCACCTTAGACTTTAAATAATATATTTTTTAGCCATTATAAACCCAAAATTATTTTATTATGAAATAATATTTCTAGCTTTTCCTAAGGTGCCCTTCACCCCTCTTATAAAGAGGCACTCCCCCTTCTCTCTAATTAAAACCTTAAAATCAATTTGGCTCGGCCAAACTCTACCCAAATACCCTTTAAAATATCCTCCCTTCCTCTTATACTCCTTCATTTAGTCATAAAGCCAACCTAAGGATCCCTTTTGATCAAATCAAAAGAAAGAACCCGGAGAAGAGGTAAATATTTCATCACCTCTTTCAAGTTCCTTTCTTCTTCCACTTCCTTTTTCTTTGTTGTTTCCATTATAAAATAATAAATCCATTATATTCTATATACTTTTATGTTATTATAAATATGTTACAACCATATTCATTATTTTATCCATCCTTTGAATGACATGTCACCATACGTGCGTACGAACGGCTTACCGTCTCCACATCGTGGTGTAATTGTTATTCAATACATTATTATTTGGATGGGTATAATAATGATGTGTAATTGATATAAATAATAAATATAACATGATAATGATTCTTTATATATGATATACCATCCAATTATATATTATTTTAATATCAAAATAATGATATTGTCGCTCGTGTATACATACGGATTACCGTCTCCACGAACGCGATGAGATTCATTCCCCATCATATCCATTCAAGACTAATGTTCATTTGATGATTAAATGTAATATTTAAATACTTGATATCATTATATATATGTATAATATACATCCCATACATAACAAATATGACTCACAAAACAAAGAATATAAAGGAAAACGAATATATTAACACCCGAAACAACGATAATACTAAGATATTATTAACGAAGCAATGTTAAAAGATCATATATGATTTCATATTAATGTATATGATTATTGAATTATTTAATTAAAATTATTTCACCATTATATAGGAGGTTAACCTACCCTCGTCTAAGGAAAAGTACAAGGTAAGGGTTAATTCTACAATCTCTTCATTATCCGAGGTTGGTTATATGTAATTATCTACTCGGACCTCTTTATCATCCATATCTATATTTCTTAAAAATGTATTTAAAATCATTATTACTATTTACTAGACTATGGGTTAAAGTCATTTATACCCTCTTTTGACTTTTATAATATTTTTATAAAGGAATCTTTCCATCGTTTTCGAAATAAGGTCCTTTTTAACGTTTTCGACAAAATTAAGGTAAGAATGTCATTTTTTTAACTTATATGGAGGGTGCGGCTATTTTCCTCTATTATAAAATCATTGAAGATTCCGTTAAAATCTTATAATAATGTTTTAAAAGTAAATTTTATCTTTTATAATTATGTTACTTTTAAATGATTTCAAAAAAAAAAGAGATATTTCTCTCAAATAGTTTTGATTTCACCCATGTCAACATCCATTGATGGATTTTATGCTTATTTGAAGTAGATTTATTATGATACAAAACTTCCATATTTTATTGAAGGTTTTGTGATATGTTTTATTGTGGATGTGTTATTTCTATACCATTCATGGTTTATAGAGAAAGTATTGACATTTCGTATGCTAGTTTTAATACGAATGTTTATGTTATATTTAAACCTATTCATATGAGGAATGCATTGGACTTAGTATGTGATGAGTGGAGCCCGCTATAGCTCCTTGATGCATCGGTAGGTATCATGAGAAAAACTAGTGTCTTGGCATAAGGCCTTGAAAAAATCTTATTTGTAGTCTTGGCACAAGGCCTTGACTATGTGGTTATGATAGTCTGGCATTATTTATTCCATCATTATAAAAGTGGTTATTGATATTGCATGTGATTATTAGACTAGTAGAATATCCATGTGAATAAGTAAATGGAATTATTTCATTTTATTTTTTCCATATTATGCTGAAGTTCAAGTTTAAAAAGATTTTGTTTTAGTTATACATTGCCTTAAATGTTTATGCTTATTTATAAAAGTTTTCTCTATATTGTTATCCATACTGAGTATCTGAGCTCACTCCTTTTGATGTTTTATTTTTCCCTGGATGTGAAGAAGTATTTTATGACTGAACTACATGGATAGTATGAGGGGATATGATTGTGTAATATGGAGACTATTTTGTTGTAGTTTTTCACTTTATCATGTAATCTAAGACTTATGAATTTATCTAGTGTTTCCAAGGCTACTAAACTAATCGGTCTTTCGAGACTTGATCTTTTTTGATCATGCCAGTGTTATGTAATAATGAACCAACTCTAGGTAATTGGGGTCGGGGCATTACAATTTATATATAAAATTTATAATTATTTAAAGGTTAAAATTATGGATATGATTAATTAATAATATTTTTTACCTTAGTCGACTTACCAAAGTGATTGTGGACAAATGGTTTATTTATCATGAAAATTTCTGATGTGAAATTAATTGATTAAGTAATGGAATATAGCATGGTAAAAATTAAAATAAAAGGAATAATTAAATTTAAGAATTTTATTAATCAATTAAATAATTAATATAAGTTTATTATTCAGGAAGGTATATAATTCATGTGATAAATTAAGCTCAAGGTAAGGGATCTATCTCAACCACACTTTCCTTTGGGTTACGAAATTTCTCTCTATAACTCATTGTATCTCTTTATTAATGATATGGAATGATTCTAAATTATTTACATATGTATCTCACATATATACCTATATTATTATCCCTTCCTTTTATGGGGTAATACATTCCTTATGACCATTTCTTGAATTCCTTTATTATAAAATTTCTCTTTTATAATATGAAGCAAGATTATGCAACAAATTTTCTTTCTATAGACAATTCATATGTTATGCCTAATGATTTATTCCTTTATTTGGAACACATATATCATGAACATGTTATTATGGGTGTTTCTATATATCACTCCAATGCATTTGTTAAAGCTTTACTCTCATAAGGATTTATGAATGGGATTATGTAGTAAACCTAATCTGTTTTGGGACTTTGTTCACCATGTGATATTGTCTAGGTAGTTAACATTTACTCATGTTTATGTCATGTTATATGTTTTTTCCACATTTATTTATTTTTCATTGTCTTTTGATAACATGTTTTTTTATGTTATGATTCTACTTTATTACTCATGTACCTTCTCTTTTGCGATATCATATTAAACCTTTGAGTCACATGTTATACTTATTTATCATGTTTCTTCCCTTAATGGTATTTTTATCACACCCCTTTCTTTATGTATTCCCCAGGTTACCCCATGAATTTTCAAGATATCATATGTATTATAGGATCTAAATATATATAATAAAATAAGGATTTAAATTTTTTATTTCCTTTTGATGTAATGTGAACCTAGTTTTCAAAAGACACTGGGCCTTTAGGGTCATTATGTTATAATTATTGTATATTAATGTTCAAGAATCGTGTAATAATATGTGTAAAAGCCTTGGGTATCCATAATTGGCATTAGAGGAAATTTTTTGTTAAACATTATAACTAGGATGAGAAAACATTAGTTATAAACCTAGGGATGAGTCTAAGGATAAGATTAAGTATAGAAAAATATCCTAGAATCTTTGTGAAGTATAGAGTGAGTAGTTTTCAAGAAAATTCATCCTTGTCTGGATACTACAAGTAGATGTGGATACGACATAGAGGTACAGAGGGGTAATAACCCTAAAAATGAAACAATGATTTGGACTCATTTTTTACCTGGTATATGATACAAGCCTTTTTTACACCAATTTTAACACTCCCATGGGATGTACATTAGAAATTCAAAAACTCTTTACAAACCATTATGAAGGACATGAATGAATTTTTAAGTTATAAAACCTAATAGGAAACATTATCATTGATAGTTTAGAACTAAACCTAGAGGCCAATAATTTAATATATACTTATCATTAATGAGTTATTACTTTTAAATTTATAAGTTTCTCTTTATTATGTTTAATTATTATCATCCAGGAGAAATTGTAATGACCCAAAGTTTTATCTATAGAAATTCCCTTCTTATAATTATTTTATATGGTATAAACACATAACAGAACATAATATAGACTTTATAAATGAAGAATGTATGAAATAAGAAAATTTTATAGAAGTTAATAAACCTATACTGATGAAATAGTAACTTGACCTATGGAATAGTAATGTGGCCCTTTTGAATAGTAAACCGGCCAATTGAATAGTAACCTCACTAATGAAATTATAAATAAAATTTATCAATATTATAACTAAAAATATGATAGTATAAGTAAATAAATATTTTAAAAATTATTAATTAAGTGTTGGTATTTTTGTAAGTCACAAATATTGAAATACAATTTTATGACTAATTTAATAATTTAAAAGAAATTTTATTTTCATCAAATGTATTCATAAATTAATATTTTTATGTCTTCTGATTATAATATAATTTTATGAAACCTTAGTTAATTTTTCAAAGTGATATAAAATTAGTTAATGTTTTAAAATCTATATTTTTCGAGTAATTTATTATTTTAATTAAAAAATAAATTAATCATATTTAGAAAAAAAATTCATAAAATGGAGTTAATTTTTTAATTATACATGTCTAAAATTGTTTATGGTTAATTTTTGGTATTTTTATGAAATACTTGAATTTGTTGGGAATAATATAATATAATAATTTAGGTATATAAATATTATATGTTAAATACAGTATTCATTATTTCATTTATAATGTAAGAATAATTGGTTCAAATTCACATGATTTAATTTCTGTTTTTAGTCTCAATAATCAACACTATTTCTTGTCTTGAGCAAAATAATAAACTAATTAATTAAATAATGAGAAAACACCCCTCTCCTCCATTGTAAATACCACCCCTCACCACCTCTTCTCCTCACACCTCTAAAGACTTGTGCCTTGTCTAAATTATTCCCAATACTATTTCCAAACCTATCTCCCACATCCATGAGCTTTTGGTCTTAACAAAAGACCAAAACCAATCCTCTAAGGAGGTTCTCAAGAAGAAGGAATCAAGAGGTAAAACCCTCTTCAGTTTTCTTTCAATTTATTTTTCATGTTCCTTCATTTTATTATCTTATCCCAACTTCCTCCTGTCCAAGTTTCTTGAAAACTCCATTATCTCATATATACTTAAATTTTATTTTTTATGGAATAATTATTCATTAATATCTTCTCCTCTCTATTTTACTTTAAGAATGAAAATATCGTTCGTGAGGTTCCAATTTACACCCTTCGTGGATGGCGTGCTTTCATATTTCAATTTTGTATTCAAGTATGGTCATGAAACTATTTTTATTATTAAAACATATTATAATATGTGTATTATATCTTATATAATGTTCTGTAATTTTTTTGTATACATTATATTAATTTATAAAACAAAATGAGTTTGTTGTGATCGAAAAAACGCCAAATTAATCCAATCGATTATCCTTAAAATTTTATCTAATGATTCATAATCATTCCATATAATAAAATTAATTGTATAAAAATTTTATATTATATAAGTTAATTAATATAATATAATTACACTTCTTGAAAACCATTCTCATTTTACATGAACTTTCATACTCATATACAAGTAAATTGATCAGGAAAACCAAGGAAACTCATGCTTCCAAGTGATGAAATTCAATTTCATAATCCACAAAAAGAGACATAAATGAACTTAATAAAATCATAAAAAATAAAATAAATGTATAAATCATTCTGTAATTATTAATTAATGAATATAATTTGATTATTCGGGACATTAAGATCAAGTTCAGAATCACTTTGGACATAAGGTAAGGGATTCTACTCGAACCTCCGTTATTTTTTGGGTTATTCTTTATCCATTTTTATCCAAATAAAATTATCTTTTATTGTTATATACTTCCTATAAATAATTTTTATATGTTCCAAACTCATTTATCAAGATCCATTCATCCTTATTTTTGGGGATATATATGTTTTTAAAAGGTTCCTTACTTAATTATTCCCGATAAGCAAGACGATTTAAGGTAACTTCCAAAATTCTTAACCATTTTAAAGTATGATCCATAATATATTTTAATCCAAAATTATTTTTATAAAATCAGTCATTTTATAGTAAATTAACTAAATTAATTAAATTCTAGTTTTATACAAACTATTATACCTTTTCCATTTAAATAATCTTGAAAATTTTCCCTTAAGCCTTACAAAAATGATTTATTTATAAATTTTCTTAAACACTATTTTCACTTTATTTTGAAATATCATATAATGATATATTCCTATATTAATTTATTAATGTACATGTATTATTTAATTCCTTTCATTCATGTACACTTTTATGATACGCCCATTTATTATTCTTTTGACATGATTATGATACCCAATTCTTTCCTAAGGTAACCCTTATGTTTATGTTTAATTACTTATGTTTGTTTTTTTATGTAGAAGGAATATTCATGACCATGTAATGATGGTTTCACCCATATATAACTTCAATGCATTGGTTAAATTTTACTCTCATGAGATTTTATGTTAAACGGTCTTGGTGGTTAGCCAAGACTTCTTCTCCTCCATGTGAAACAAGCCTTGACTTGTGCTCCTCTATGTGCAACGAGCCTTGAATCATGCTAAATTAATTTTTTATGTTGCTTACACATTACTATTAATCCATGATTATATGATCCCATGTTATTATTCCTTATGTTTAATCATATTCCATTACTGTTTATATCATTATATTATGCCTCCTAACCTATGTTCTAAGCTTTATTTTAACGTTTATTCCCTTATTGGGATTTTCAGATCATCCCTTTTTTTATGTTATCCTTAGGTTATCCTATGTATATTTAAGGTCTTGAAAAAATTTAGAATCTCATAATTGATGATAAATAAGGAAATATTTAATTTATCTCCATGTTTTTAGTTTTATGTACCTAGTCTTCCAAGACACTAGATATTACGATCATTTTCTTTTAAAATAATGTTTAATTATACTTAAATCATGTAATGATATATGTAAAAGGATAGGGTCTCTATAGAAATCATTCCAACAACCAACATGATAGGAAATGTGATTATATTCCCAATGATATACCTAATATCATGGGTGTGTGAGATGATAACTTCATGGTATTACTTGATAAACTAGCTCAAGTTATGAATATTAAACATGAATCTTATGGAATGCCCTAGTCCTCCTAAGATGGATCAAGTTACAGTTGAGTATTTTATATAAAAAAGGCCTCATAACTTAAGTGTATCTTATAATAACCTCACCACTGAACAATGGATTAACTCCATTGAGAAGATATTTTGTGTCCTCTAATGCATAGATTAATAGAATGTTTTTTTGTCTGCCTATCATATTGAGGAAAAACCTGATCAGTGGAAAAAACCGATCAAGAAAATGAATTCCAAATTGGATATTGATTTCATGTGATTTGAAGACTTTAAGAAAACAATTTTCAATAAATATTTTCCCCAAACTCTTCATCTTAAAGTAGATACAGAGTTCCTCAGTTTTAATTAATAGTAAGAAGAATTTGACATAGTGTATGTGATAAACATTACAAGTCTTTCATGGTTCACCTCCAGCTTTGTTATCAGCACTGAAAGTAAGACTGTCCATTTCTTTAGTGGGTTAAATCTGGGTCTTTTAAAATCATTTGTGATTATAGAAATATATATTTATGACTATATTTTTCATTGTTCCCTCAAATTTGAGATGGATAATGGTGAATCTTAGTTGTATCATGGTACTGGAGAAAATAAACATAAAATAGAGTCTCCTTCAAGACCATCAAAAGTTAAATCCCATGGAGGAAATAAAACCCAGCATATGACTTGTCAAAAGTATGGTAAGATGCATCCCAAAAACATCCTAAGGGGAACCGAAATATGCTTCATGTGTGGAAAATAGGGGCCTCAGTCAAACAAATGTTATAGGTAAATGAATAATCCCTCTAATTAGAAAGAAGAAGAATAATTTTTAGATCAACACTGTTATAATCATACAGTGGTTTAACTATAAGTAACATGGGAATTATAAAATTCCATACCCTAAACCAAGGTTTTTTTAAGACAATAATCAACAAAATCCTCTATGGAAGCAATGAAAGTCATGTTATCACTAAGGATAAGGTAGATGGTGATAATGATGTGGTGAAAGGTACACTATTTATTCATTGGTGAATATAATTTTTTATTATATTTCTATGCATTATTTCATATCTTGTAAGTTTAGTAGAACTATTTAAACACAACCTAGAAAACATGGGGGTTGAGATATTTATGAGAACAATAATTATATTAGTTGTTTCATCCCAAGTATATAACTGCTACCTAGTCAATTATTTTGGACTTAATATTACAAAAAATATTTTCATACTTGCTTTAGTGGAGTTTGATTCTCTTTCGGGAATAGGTTGGATATCCTTATATAAATTCAACATCAACTATCGAGAGAGGGAGATCACTCTTCACATCCCAAGTCATCCTCTCCTTTTTTACAAGAGTAAGGAGGAGGATGAATCTCCCCTATAATCTTATATTCGAGTATGGATATTATTATCTTATGATCATGAATATCTATCTCCAATGGTTGATACAAAGGAGATAATCATGCATAAATACATGCATATAATGAGGTATTATACTAATTTATTCCCTAAATAGTTGTATGTTCTTCCTCATAACTAAGAGTTTGAGTTCTCAATTGAACTTATAAATAGATCTCTACCCATATTCAAGGATCCTTACCGAATATCCACCTTTAAATTAGAATAACTAAATAAGAAGTTATAAGATAATATGGAAAATTGTTTTATATACCCGAGTACTTCACCATAGGGTGCACCGGTCCTCTTATTAAGAAGAAGGATTGGCCAATATGCCTCTATATTGATTATAATGAACTCAAAAAATCATGATAAAAACATGTATCCCCTACCCTTGATAGAAAATCTTTTTGATCAACTCTGTGGAGCTTAGTATTTCTCTATGGTGGATCTATGGTTGGGATATCACTAATTAATGTTGAAGAAGGATGATATTCCCAAAAAAAATCAAACAAGGTATGGACATTATGAGTTCATAGTGATGCCTTTTAGACTCACCAATTCTCCAGAAATATTTATGGATGTAATGAATATATTATTTAGGCTATACCTAAAAAGGATAATTTTTTTACGACAATAATCAAAAAAGGACACTTCTATTATTTAGGGTTTACTTAAAATAAATATGAGTTTTGGATGAATTAAGTATCATTATTTAGGAAAATTATCTCCAGAAAAGTGATATCTATGGACACTTCTAAGATAATGGAAATTGAGGACTAGCTAGGACTAGTATCAAAAATGGAGATTAGTAGTTTTATTAGATTGGCTGAGTATTACCGGCAATTTGTTAAAAACATTTTGCAATTTTCAAACTCAATAACCATGATAACATAGAAGGTAGTAAAATATTTATGCACTAGTGAATGTAAAGTGAGCTTTAAGAAGTTGAAAAATAGGCTTATCACTACACCAGTACCTACGCTTCCCTCAATTGGGGAACTTTTTATGGTTTAAAGCAATGCTTCAAATAAGTTTTTAGTTTTTGTACTAATGTATAATGATAACATGATAACTTATATCTATAAGAAGTTTAAATTTAATAAGAAGAACTATCTCACACATGACCCTGAGTTATCTATAGTGATCTTTGCATTAAAGATCTATAAACATAATCTTTATGGGGAGAAGTTTGAAATATACATGGATCACAATATCCTCAAATATATATTCACCCAGAATTAGCTTAACATACGCCAATGAATATGGTTAGATCTGATCAAGGACTATTATTTTTCAATCCATTACTATCCTAGGAAATCAAACCAGGTGGAAGATTTTCTAAGTAGAAGGGATCAAGAAATATTATCAATGATGAGAATTTAGAAGGATCTAATATTCTTTGATTTGAATAGGATGGATATGGAAATAGTAAAAGGATCTTCATCCTACCTTTCTCAAATAACAACCAAACAATCCATTCTTGATTGGTTCAAGGAGTCCCATAAAGATGATGGGGTTTTATAAAAAAAAGGTAGTGAATACTCTTGATTTCAAAATTTTTTGAAGATGGATTTATAATTTTCATAACTCAGATATGTGTCCCATAAAAATCAGAGCTGAAGAGCGAGCTTCTAGATGATTCAAACAGATCTTCCTTCTATATTCATCTAGGAACCACTAAGATTTATATATATTTGATGTAGAAATTTTGGTGAGATAACATAAAGTGGGAGATTGCAGAATTTGTAACTTAATGCTTGGCATGACAAAAATTCAATGATGAATGATAGAAGTATAAGTTTTTTATGAAACTATTTCCCATACTATTCTGGAAATGAGAAAACATAACCATGGATTTCATTATAGGACTCCCCAGGACACCTAAATGTAACAACTCCATCTAGGTGGTAATCGATATCCTTACAAATCCACTATATTTCATTACTATAAAGGGATATTTATCTCTTAAACAACTCACTAAGATATACATAAGGTAAGTGGTATGGTAGCATGGATTTCCTCTCTCTATTTTATCTAGTTGAAAACTGAGGTTTACCTCAAGGTTATAGAGAATCCTTTAACAATATTTGGATACTGAACACAGTTTTGGCATTTTTTATCAGCCTCAGAGGCATGGTTAGTCTAAGAGAACCATCCAAACATTGGAGGATATGTTGAGGTTTTTTCAATGGATTTACAAGGATATTGTAATCGATGCCTTCACCTAATAGATTTCTCATATAACAATAGTTTACATTCTATCATTAAAATAAACCTTATAAGGCCTTGTATGGGAAGCAGTTTCAAACTTCGACATGCTGGGATGAATTGGGAGAGAGAAAGATGATGGGGCCTTATCTATCCCAAGGGATGACAGAGAAGGTCCAAACTATTTAGCATCACATGAAATCTATGCAAAGTCATCAGAAAATCTATGCATATAATCATCTATGAGGCATAGAGTTTGAGGTCTAAGATAACGTGTACCTTCATATTTTACTATAGAAAAAAGTAATGAGGTTTGGTAAGAAGGGAAATCTTATCCATAAATAGATAGACATATTTGAGATCCTTGATCACATCAGAATGGTTTCCAACCGACTTGTACTCCCACCCAGCCTATCTCAAATACATGGTGCGTTCCATGTATCTCTCTTAAGGAAGTACATACCAAACCACTAGAATATTCTAAATCTAGATATGGTACAATTGGAGAAAGTCATTTCCTATAAGGAAAATATGGTGAATATTTTGGATCATAGAGAAAAAAATTTATGATGCAACACAACTCACTTGGTCAAAGTGTTGTGGATAAACCCCAAGTTTAAAGAAGAAACTTTGGAACTAGAAGAGGCGATGAAGAAGAAGTACCCTAACCTATTTTCACCTTAGAATGCAATATGAAATTTTGAAGAAAAAAAATTTAAGGCTGGAATAATGTAACACCCCATTAATTTAAAATATATTTCTTTTCAAATAAATTTAATTTCTTCAATAGGTTGTTATTTACACAACACTGAGTTTAGAAAAAACGCAATACTATATTAAAATATTATTATTTAAACATGACCATTATAACATATCTATTAAATTAAATGGTATGAATAGGAATAAATATATTATAAAACTTATGTTTCACACATGTTTAAAATAAATTAAATGTTTAACAATTTTTTATAAATAAAATAAGAATTATTTCAAAGAGAAAGAAAAGTTTTCGGGAAAACAATATTTTTTTATAAAAGGTGGATTAGTTGTCCTTTGCCCACTTAATATAAAATTAATTTTTAAAAATTTTAGAAAATATATTTTATAAAATTAACTCTAATTTTGGATCCAAAATATCAAAATTATCTTAGCGTAAATTGTTGGGATTTTTTCTAAAAAAAATCAATGAATAGTGAAAAATACTGATTTTTATTAAAACTACCCTTTCATTTAAATAATTTATAAGACCATTTTATTTTAATCTTATTTTAAAATTAAAATTAGTTTAATTATATTTTAAATAATTCAAATTATTTCATTAGAATCAATTTTATATTAAATTTTTATATAAAATCATTTTTAACTTTTGAAAGTTTTTCTTTTGTAAAATCATTTTTTCGACACGTTTGTGGGTTTAACTTAAAAATAAAATCTACCACTTATATAATTTGAATTTATAAAAATTTATTCCATATTTTTTATAATCATAATTTATATTATCTAATAATATCATCTTAATTTTTTACCATAATGAATCGTGAAAATAGTAAAAATTATTTACTATAGTTAAGTTAAAAACGGGTATACTAGGGGTTAAACTAAAAATATAAGGGTTAAAAATGACCCAAAAGTTGTCTAATTACTATTTTTTATCATATTTAAACTTTATATCTTCAATGTTTTTTTAAATTTTATATTTTTTATTCATGTTTCGTGAGAAAAAAATTGGTGGAATTATCTCTTTTCAAAAATTCCAAGTGTGTCCTCTCACCCACTTATAAAAGGTCACCCCATATTTTCTCCATTACACACTTCACAAAAAAATTGGTTCAACAAATATCTGACTAAATAACTTAACTATTTCCCTAACATCATTTTAGAATTCTTTATTTGGTCATAAATCTAATCTAGGAAGGCTTCTGTTTAAATCCAAAAGAAGATATCTGTAGAAGAGATAACATCCTTAATCGAGCATTTTATTTTATGTATTCTACCAAATCTATCAAATATTATCAAAATATGATTATATAATAACTTAATTATCTTACATATACTTATATTCTTTTATGTTAATTTAATGACCTAAAACCATCTCATCCTCCCTCAAATGGGAAATGAAACTATTGATCGTGTGTATAAAAAACTACCACCTCATGAACCAATGTAATTTTTTTACATCACCACTTATAATAGATGGATTTAATGATATATATAATGTTTATATATGATATTTATTATATTATGATACTTATATAATTATAATATCATATATAACTTCTTATTTTCCATTTCGTAGAGAATACAACAACATCGCTTCTGTGTAAGGCGTACAACTGCCCTGTGAAGCGATATGATTTGTTTTCACTTACACTTAATAAGGAAGGTAATAAGGAATGATTTAATTTTCATATATGATATTAATGAAATATTTACCATTATTAAAAATTAATATAACATATAATTTCTTACCTTATCATTCATTGAATAAATGATAACATCGTTCGTGTGTACGGTGAACTACCACCACATGGAGTGATATGATTAATTTTTATTCCTCCATCACACAGATGGTATGTGTAATGGTATTTAAAGAAATAATATTATATTTATGATATAATTATAATACTATAAAGATAAAATAATACTTATCGTTAATCTATCATGATCATCAAGAAATGGAAATGTTACTCATGTATATGTATGAGTTACCATCTCCATGATTGTAATATAGTTCATTTTTCATAATCATGTTTCATGGTTGGTATAAAAATAATAATTTATATATAAACATGATAATTATTTCATTGTTACAATTATTTATTTGATTAATTAATAATCTCTTTGACTTTATTCAACTTACCAAAGTGATTTTGTACATATGAGTCGTTTATCGTTAAAAATTCCAACATAAAATTAGCTGGTTAAGTAATTTAATATGGCAAGGTAACAATTAAAATAAAATAAATAATAAACTTGAAAAGGGTTATTAATAATGTAAATTTTGTTTTTCCATGTCTTATCAGTCTGTTACTTTTCCGGTTTTAGGTTTTGGAGCTGTTTCATAGGAGGAATAAGAATATTTCATGGTGGTTAGAGGTGTCATAGTGATGATGTTGTATATTAACATTATGAATGATTTACACAATGAGAATTAGTTATTAAAAACTTGTGTATCTTTCTATTTTCATGTCTTTTATATATTATAAGGTTAAACTATGAAATTGATTCACATCATTCAAGTATTACATGATGTATAATTAATTAAAAACCTAGGTAATGTAGATTTAGGTGGAAACTCAAGATATGGGGTTTTATGTCCTGTAATGGTTTCATGGATTGTAATATGTAGGGCCCTAGAGAATTAACATCGTGAATGGAATAAAAAAAATGAAACTGGAAGGATCTAGTTTGTTTATAATTCAGGTTCGGATGATTTTATTCTCATTCATTTGTATCCTTCCCTTTCTCTCTCATTCTAGGTGAACCTTAGGTTCCCTAAGGAGACCTTATAGCCATCTTGTCCCCGAATTTGATCCATGTGTTCCAATGGATTCTTATTGGAGATATGTGGTGATTTATCCTCTCTTCCTTATAGTTTTCCTTCCATTATTCATAGAATATCCACTGTGACGGTGCGGTTTTGGTTTGGGGTGTGTATGGGTTTGGTTTTTTATGAACCTTCAGTGTGGTGTAGTTTGATCTGTTATCTTGTGGGGTGGTTGTGGTTGTAGATAGTTTCTTCTTCTTCTTATGGTACACAGTGATATCAGAAATATTTCTTGAGGTAGGGGATCCTTGTTCTAACATGTTTATATGATATGTGTGATATCTTCGTGCTTTTTCTTACCTTTGGGTGGATAGTAAGGGTCAATTTAATTATATAATTAATTGGCATGTCTAAAGTTGATGGGAATGTTGAGTTTCTATATGTTGTACTACTTTGATATAATTTTTTGATGATATTATGCATGCATGTTGGCAATTATGAAAATAATGATGTTTTGGATCTTTTTTTCACTATATTTATTATGTTTTAATAACCCTTGTTGTGTTGTTGTGTGATCTTACTCTAAATAAAAGGCTAAGTAAAGTATATTTGGTTAATAAAAAGGTCGCTGCTATTGTAAAAGAGGGTTCCCTAAACACATCTTTATCAGTACTTTTGATTACCATACTATATATATAGTGAGTTATCCATGATGTAAAATTACTATTATAGTGTCCACATTTCTATAACCACTGTTTAATGGTAATGTCCATAGATTATTTGTCATATAAAAAGGTTATAGAATTTATTAGGATATTATGAGAACCTAAAGATACTATGACATTAATCTTAAATATATGTCATATGTTATAGATATATCATACTGACTAGACATAGTAGATGTATGAATATCAGGTGCTCAGGGCTCATAAGTATTAAGGGTTCTTCTCATGAAATTATCACTTGGTGATCTCTAGTGGATGAGATCATAAGGACATGCCTACCAATAGGAACACCATATGTTTCAGGTGTTATTGGTTGTTTCTATCTATAGAAATGTTTATTGGTATTCTTACTTTAGATCATTATCAATGTGTTCCATTTGATCGTGTACTTTGATGCAAGGTAAAAACCATGATAATGAAATCATAGTGAGGTAGCTTGTGTTGGGTGCATAGTGTTATGGAATTGGTTGAATTTTAAAGATAGAATTTGTTGTTTTCAAGTTGAGGAAGTAATATCTTGGTTCTGGTTTATTAGGATAGCAGTACCTTTATAAATCCATGGCCATAACAGTTGAAGGTAAATTCATCGAGTTAGATTAACAAATGCAATAAAGGATGATGACACGAGTGTATGTTCTACTTTGTGTGATATATTAATATAAAGATATTATATTAGACAATGTGTATTTGTAGGATGGTTTTCATTTCTATGATTATTATTTTTCTCTTTAGGTGGCTTGATGGGTTGCTAGACTCCAATCTGGGTCTCTAAATACTATTCACTACTACCAAGATAAGGTCCTATAGGGTTACAGACAATAGCACATTCAAGTATTTTACCTATTCTGTGGAATATGTGTATAGGATATGGGGATCCCCACCATGAGGTCTAAGAGTTTTTGAAGAATTATCAATCACCAATAAATAAATAAATTCATTATTATTTGAGTTTAGAATAATTGGGTTGAATTTTTTATTAAAATTATTAAAAATTATTTAAGTAAATACAAGTAATAATATTATATAAATGAATATTATTTTAATATTCAAGGTTCATTTAATATTAGTGGGAATTACTAGTTGAGTTAATGACTTGTTTTTATCACATAATATATTTGATATATTTTACAAGTATTTGATAAAAGATAAATAATATTTATGATGTAGTTAGTTCATCATAATTATTTATTTATTACTTATTTAGTAGATGTTAAATATACAGGGGCCATGGAACCTTAACCAAATATTTTGTGGTATCCACTATATAAGTGAAGGATAGGATCATTTCATACATCATTCATTCATTTGGAACTAGATCCTCTATCTCCAAACACCTCTTATAGTGATAAATTCTCTCTTGAGAAATTGATCTATGATTCCTTTAATAGATTCAAGTCCTAAGATCATGGTGATCGCCATAATGTTGAAGAGATCATCTGAGCTCTGTGCTAGCACCAAGAATTAAAAGAACGACATGTTTTCAGAATCTGGGATCATGTGTGGAAAATATAGAGGGGTTCATTTTTAGATCCTTTAAGAAATGGTCACCAGTAATGATTTGCAATCGAGCACACTTCGTTTCAAAAAAGTTATTTGTTCAGTTTTAATTTTTGTACTTTTTTAATTCACATTAGATCCTTAGACCATATCAGGGCACAGATTAATGGATACGTTAATCATTATTTCTCAGATGATAAAAATTTTAAATCCAAGACCCACTGTATTTTGTTTCATGCCCGGGTACAAACAATTGATATGAGTGTGATCATGTTTATTTTTTGATCCAATAAAAATTATTTTTCATTAAATTTAAGTAGAGGGTATTATTTCATTCCCAGCAGATCTGACCAAACTTTGATCCTATGTTGGATGGCCATGTTATGGACATAAAAAAAATATGGATCTCCATCCATGGTTTTTACGTGTATAAAAATTAAAAACATATATATGTTATATGTTTTATTTTTATTAGGTTTTGATTTTCGATGAATAAGAATTATGGCTAGCGATGGTTGGAATAGTCTTCTCTGACATGGCTCATAATTTCACATGGATGTGGAATTCTTAAAAAAAATTGATAATATTATTTTTAAAATTTTATATGTTCAAGGATTGAAGAAAAAATTGTATAATTCCAATTTGGGTGATGGGGATTAACAAAAAAACAAAATATTCTTGAAAACCTTTAAAAATAGACAGCCTTTTTATTTTTTCAAAAAGGAAACATCCACGTTTTTTAAAGGAAAGGGGGTTTTTAATATCATGACTCACATGGTGGACCCCCCTTTTTAGATCACATGTCCCCTTCCTTGGGAACTCCTCCCTCAGCTGACCACACCTCCCTAGTTTCATCCATATCCCATTCGATGAGACCATACGATAATTGTTGCATCATCCCCTTATTCTAGCCAAACCCCTTCAACACCACCCTACCTCATTGGAATCCCCCTCCCTAGTGGAACCTCCCTCATCTACGACCAAAAACCTAATGTTGGTTCCACACCTAATCTCAACAAATGTCCAAATCGAACCACTTTTATGCCACAACCCCTCAGTCGGCTGCTCACAGAAGGTGTGCACCATCCATCCCTAATTTCACCATTGTAAGGATGTTGTTGTTGCCCTCATGTGGTGCCTCTATGGATGGTTCCCTATGCTGAGTCGTTGTCTTCTAGTTTCCTCCACCACCTCGATCGAGTCTCCTAATGTCGGCCACCCCGATGTCAGGTCATTACCTCCACTTCTCCAGATTCCATCACCCTTGACCCACATCCAGTTAAGTCCACCTCTCTCTCCACAGTCGTTTCATCCCTTCTTTGTCCCGCATTTGGGTGGGTTTCCTCCCTTCCATGTGAAATTAACCAAACCACACTAATCCCATGTACGACACCCTATTTGGAAGGTAACCCCTGCCACAGCCTCCCTCATTTTCTGCCAGACTAGATCTACCCTGCAATGATCTAAGGCAGGTTTTCCCAACCCAGAACAGGTCTGGGCGGACCCATCCAGCCATGAACACCCCTACATGGGTCTTCCATGCCCAAAATGGGACTGTGGGGTTATGACCAAGCCTGCAATGGGATAGGGTGAGGTTTTGGGGCCTATTCAAATTTATATAATCAAAAATTGAATAATTAATTTAATTTAGTTTAATTATTATATTAGATTAATTAAAATTAATTTTTGGTTTGAAAATAATAATATTTTAATATTATAAAAAATAAATTAATTTAATTTTAGTATTAAATTAATTTAATTTTTTCGAATAAAAATTAAATTGATGAAGGGACCAAATAAAAATAAATTATATGAATAAATTATTTGAATTTAATTAATTAATTTAATTTATTTAAATATACCTCATACTTTAAATTTATATCACTTTAATTTTATCATGCATTTATTATATATATCGATCGATCTTGAGTTATTGAAAAACCTTTCATGTTTGGTTTTTTTTATTTAATTATTTACTACCTATGTGTGATGTTGGTAATAAGTCGTTAATTTTAATGGTATTTTGTGTATCGTATTTTTTATTTAAATATGTATAACAAAATGTGTTTTCATCAATATTATTGTATGTACATTGCACTTATTGATTCCCCCTCACCTATGTGTGAGTAAATTTTTATTATAATGAAGATAATGTATGAAATGGACCACACCAAGTCGAGGTGAAATCAAAATGAGAAATGGGCACACTGGATGGGGATAAGTGGCAACATGATTCAAGACACATCTCATATATGATTCCCCTATGTCTTGGTTGATCCAATGTTAAAATGTATCAACCAATATTAGAATCTCAAGGAAATTCAAATATTTTTATTTTATTAATACATTTGTTTATTATTTTATGTATTTTCATGAAAAAGGGAGACACATTAAATAATAAATAGTAAAATGCATAAAGATGTAATGAATGATTTTTCTATTAATGTTTAGTTATGATCATGAAAACATAGAATGAACAGATTAAGAGAAATGGATTACATTCATCTATAAAAATTTAAAACCCATTATATAAATATTAAGTCACAAACTCCTTCCATCATTTGAATTTGAACAAAGTTGGGTGTTTATCAGCTAAAGTTGAGGGTTCCTCCTACTACTAGGGAGTTATTATGAGAGTGAGGGGTTGACTTAACTAGATTTTTTAGAAAATAAGTATCCAAATATATATTTCTATAAATTTAGATTCAAGTGTTTGAGTAAATCATATTTATGATTTTAGAAATTGGGACTTCACTCAATAGATAAAGGATATGTGAGTTAATGTGATTGGCCAGTCAAATGTCTACCTTGATCTCTATGAGTAGTGGTGTATCCAATGCTTGTAAACTATGAGGGGAGTTTTAAGGATCATTTACACAAGAATACTTAATATACATATTATTATAATTCAATTATATAGGGTTTCTATATTTTGATAAAATAGTGTGAGACATTTAATAATTTAAATAACCAGTAATTTCTAATCGGTAATCATGATAAAATTACTGATATGGTAGTTTTTTATAAAATTACATGTAATACTACAATACATACTATGATATTTATTATAAAAATTTAATTTCCTATCTAGCATGAGTTTCCAAAGAATAGTACATGTGCCTGTGCACAATACTACGATATAGAAAATTCAAGGTACTGGAGTTCCCAATATCTGTTAAGCCACATCAAGAAGTGAGGGTGTAAAAATGATTATAGGAAAATCATGTATGATGTATATAATGGTTATTTAATAATGATATCATCATCATCCTATGTGATTTATGGAAACAACATCAGGACATTGATGATTTTACATATTCCCTCATTTCCGAGAATCTTGTAAGGAGAAAGTGAAGTGAAAATATGAATGGGTAATAATTACACATGTTATGTATAAATATCAAAGGTTGATCATAATCTTTAAAGACATCCCATTATTAAAAAATCACCCATATACTATAGTTTTTTTTAAGATTACAAAATTAATAGTATGGAGAAAATGATTCTTTACCTTCTAGGTAAGGTTTTTCAAGTAAATAAGAACTTAAAGAAAGTATAATCTTTAATTATTATGGTGAACAAGTTGAAATACAAGGAGAAAAGGACAATGGAAAGAGAAATTACAAAGTAACATTCATAATGTCCTTAAAAGAAATAGGTATTAAACATTAGGTTATTTACTTCTCATATCATGAAATAAGTATATGGAAGTTTAAATGTAATGAATTTAATTGAAGAAGAAACTAGTCCTTCTTCTTTAGGTATATTCATCAATTTTAGGTGATGTTTCTTTTTTTACATATTGGGTATTAAATACAATATTTCTATTAAATATATATATTTAAATACAGTAACCAATTGTAGAAACATTACTAGAAGTAAGGTTTCTTCTTCAAGCAGCTGGTAAAATGGTGGTTCCTAAGTCAGTGGTGAGAAGCACACAACTTCTATATTGCCATGTTTTATGATTCAAATTGAAATTTTATTAAGTATATACCAAAAATTTATATCATGTGTCCACTAGACACTAGGATACATTATTTTGGTTTAGGATTGAATGTTGTTTGAGGTGTTTAATACTCAATCAATAGTTTTTTGATACATGAATCATAGTCAATATGTGATGAATACAAAATATAAGGCTTATATACCCAGTTGTGGAAAGATAATTCTTTTTCAAGTAAAAATAAAAGTGTATGTCAAAGTTATAACTAGTATGGTATTTAAACTCAATGGAGATAAACACATTAGGTATTATCAATGTATATATTTATTTAATTTGGACTAGAAAACCCTCAACAATAAAGGTAACCCACAAAGATTTTAGAAATATTTCTACTAGAGAGTCTGAACTATTCAAATGGTAATCTAGTGGTGAGTATACTTCATAAGATTCATTTAAGTGTTTAAGGAATGTAAAATTAAAGTATTGTATATGCATGGTTAGAAGATGTGAGATGCTTCGGGTTGGTGTGCCGAAGAATAACTTGACCAAGTATTCATTGATCAATTTAATGTAGCATGGAGTAATTCCTAAATGCATGTTACCTTATACACATCAAGGATATGATGAAAATTATGAGAATCAATGATGATTCTTACATGTTAACATTAATAAATAAAATATAGAATTTATGAATTCCTAAATAAAAATTTACTTATACAGATCAGATCCATGATATAAGTAAAAGGGAAATCAATGTTAAAACTCGATCATTGAAGATACTTCCATTTTTCATGAGATGCTTTTCAAATAGTGACTTTATCCCAAAACCACATGCCAACTATAATGAAAAATGGATATCATATGAGTTAAATTATTATGGAAATCCATTATGTCATGAGAACATGTGTTTAGGTGAAAAGTGTTTGTTAAGGATATAAACAAACATGCATCAAGAAAAATACAATGTGCATCTAAAGTAATTATCCTAAAAGTTTCTTGGGATATTAAAAATATCACTAAAATAGAAAGAAAGTAGTCAAGTGATAGACTGAATTTATATAAAAGGGTTCACATCTCTACCTAAGATAGTGGGGGAAATATTGGCTTGGGTTTAGTTAATACTATAGATACACAAGTAATAAGCATAGGAAGAGATCCATAAGAGGTGTGGAAGTGGAATGTTCCAGAGACACATGCGGCATAGGAAGGATAAAACCATGGTGATGGTTTTATATTCACCAGTAATAATGATACATTATTCATTGAGAATAATAATTCCTATAAGTATGTAGTATATTTAAATTAACTAAAATTGACAAATTCAATTAAAATTTAATAATTGATTCCATGTATTAAAGTGCAAGGGGATTATTATTTTGAATACAATAGTGGTCTTTCTGTTGGTACCAATGCATGTAGTGGAAGCTAATGTGATGGGGATTTAAAAAAAATTAATCACCAGAACAATATAACTTGTCATATCTGGTGATTCAAGCCCCGGTACGGTCTGAGGATCTTACAAGAATTAATTAGATCATATAAATTAAATATAATGAGTGCCTCATTTGATTCAGGTCATGATTGACTGAAGATCATATCCAGTGATTGTTCCTCAAAGTATCTAAAGTTGAACCCCTCAATATTTTCCACACATGCTCTAATAATTTTTGTTCTCTCCATTCTTTGAATTTTGGGTGCTAGCACAGAGCGCCGACGAATCCATCAGCATCACGATGATCACCTCAATCTCATGGATTCAATCCATAGTAGGAATTCATGGATAAAATGCTTAGATAAATAGGCTCTCATTCCATTACAATGAATAGCCCATGGAATTAGTTCCTCCATCCAGCTTATATAGTAGAAAAGTCAAATATTGGAAAAGGGTTCCTTATCCCTTGGAAATAAAACATCCACTAAATAAGCAATATATAAATAATTATGATGAAAAAAATGTATCATGAATATTATTTATATTTTATCACATACTTGTAAAATATATGAAATATATTTTGTGATAAATTCGAGTCATTAATTTGACTCGTAATTCCTTCTAATATTAAACAAACCTTTAACATTAAAATAATATTCATTCGTATAATATTTTCCATGTATTAACTAAATAACTAATGAATAATTTTAATAAATAAATTCAACCCAATTATTTTATACTCAAATAATAATAAATATATGTATTCATCAGTGATCTTCATTACTTGGAAAACCCTCATACCCCATGGTGAGGCCCACCATGTCCTATTTACCTATTCATCAAAATAGGGCAGATTCTTGAATACGCTATTGTGTGTGACTCTCTAGGACCTTATCATGTTAGTACTGAATAGTATTAATAGACCAAGTGTAGATTATAGAAAACCATAAATTCCCTTAAAGAGTTAAGGAATAGTCATATCAATGACAACTATCCTATGAACCTGCACTGTCTAATATAATATATTTGTCTTTAGATATCTCATAAATCATAACACACACTTATTTAATCCTTCTTTATTTATTTATTATTTTTTGATCTAAAAGTATGTACTTACCCCCAACTACCTTGTCCATGGATTTATGAAGGTACTACCATCCAGATTTAACTAGTCCCAAGATATTACCTCCTCAACTCAAAATCAAAAAATTATATCTTGACCATTCAACTAATGTCATACAACCAATGACGTTCCCAACACAAGCTACCTCACCATGATTTTATTTTCATGGTTTTTTCATTGCATCAAAGTATGTAATCAAATGGCATACATTGATAATAATATCAAGTTAGTAGACCAATACACATTTCTATATATAGGATCAACTAATGACACCTAAAATATGTGGTGTTCCTATTGGCGAGTTTTTCCTCAGTATCTCACCTAATAGAGATCACCAAGTGAAAACATCATGAGAAGAAGTCTCAATGTTTATGAGTCCCCAACACCAGATATTTATATATCAACTATGTATAGTCAGTATGATGTATCTATGCCTTAGGATATATATTTAAGATTAATGTCATCATATCTCAAGGTTCTCATTATAGCTTGGGATATTATATAAACATTTGATATGAGAAATAATCTATGAGAATTAAAATTAAAATAGTGGATGAAGAAATTTATACACTATAATGGTAAGTTCACTTCATGAATATATCATTGTATACATGAAATTCTAATCAAAAAGTACTAGTCACTTTGGTTCTAGGTCACCCATGATTACAACACTCCCAATTTCACTGGATTCAACATGAAAACTATCCTTGTTATCTCTTACATGATAAATATCATGCTTCTTTTTATTTATGGATTTAGTTTTTGCATCTTCCATTTCTATGCTACATGGTTATTATACTATGTTTGATCGTATCTCCTTGAGTAAAACTTTTCAAGAGATGATATCTTAGAGTATATCACTTTTTTCACTATCATAACTTGACATCTTGGATATCACTAATAAAGAATTATCTTCATAATAAAACTTTACTTACTCAGTATGATTCCAAAAACTAGAAAAAATAATTGTGTATTTTACACTACTTTTTTAGCTACCTTAAAAGCCACAACGTACTCGGTATTTTTAGATATGGCTATTACTATCTTGTTTGAGATTTTCTTTCTCATTACCTTGTTATAACTATGATATAAGATCATATTGATCCAAGTAGAACTAGTTTGTGTCTCCTAAAAACTAATACTATTTTTCTCTCTGCATACCAGGTATATATCCTTTGTACATGCTCCCAAGTATAATTTGATAGTTCGAAATGATTCCTTTTCATTTCTCATAGATATAACTGATATTTTTCTATGATAAATTTTATGTTGGTAATATAATTTATTATATATATCGTGGAATACATGATTGATCTATCATAGAAGAATATGTTATTCACCTTATTACATTAATCTCCTATTATGCCCATTCATGCCTTTATGGTGAGATATATTCCATGTGACATTGGTAATAATTCTCTCTCAAATTTTTCCAACTTTTATTTTTAATACCAGGTCAGTATATGTACAATTAACTTGGCGAAAGCAACCTTTTCATCTACCATAGTATAAAATGATACTTTAAGTCAATCTCTAGATAGATAAATTTATTATGATCTTAACTAACTATGAGACCAATATTTTTTTCCATATATTAATAAATATATTTTACTTTTAAAACCATGGCACTCTCACTAACCACTTTTAGACACATGGGAAAAATTAATTCCAAATGAATTTTCTATGATCTTGTTTCTTACTTTAATCCTAATTTTTTTTTAGTAACTCTCACACCATATTGGAATTCTATAATGTCACCATTCCTTTCTAGTTTCATTGTAGAGACAGATTCAATGATTTTTTGTCTTGGCATCTAATTCTTAATGAAATGGTCATAAAAATTAGCTATGACAAGTAAAATTCTAATGGATCTAGGCTTTTCGGCTTGGTTTAACCAATCAAGAATTGTTGTTACCATGCTAGTACCATCCATATATATTTTTACTTTCAAAATAATAAACCCCATATACTTTAATAAATAGAATCCACTGTTGAATTTTAATTGATCTTTTCAATTTTAGCTAATTTTCATATACTGCCTACTTATGGGAATTATTATTCTCAATGAATAATGTATCACCAGATGCAGTGAATATAAAACCATCACTATGGTTTTATCCTTCCTATGTAATATGTTTCTCTGGAACATTCTCTTACACACCTCCTATAGAACTTATTCTTATGACAACTACTTGTAAAACTTTGGCATTGACCAAAACCAAGTCAATATAGATCCCAATATATCAAATAAATATGTGCACCCTTTTATAAGAATATAGTCTATAACTTTACTATATCTTTTCTTTCTTAGGGATTTTTCTAATATCTGAATAAAATTTTACAATAATTATTATAGATGTACTTTGTGTTCTTCTTAATGAAATTTTGTTTATATATTAACAAAATATTTACATATTAACACGTGTTCTTATGAAATAATGGATTTAAATCATATTATAACTCATATGATATCCATTAGTCATGATAGTTAGCATTTTATTATGGTATAACGTCGTTATTTTCAGTGCATGTCTTGAAAAATGGAAGTATCTGCAGTGCATGAGATTTAACATTGATGCTCATTTCAATTACATCAAGAAGTTGATGTATATAAGGAAATTTTCATTTATAAATTACTCCATGCTACATTTTATTGATCAATTTTTGCATGTAAGACTCATAATTGATTCTCTTTATTAACATCATAACTTTGATGTAGATAAGGTAATGTGTGTTTAGGAATTTTTCCATGCTATATTATGATGATCAATGAAGGGTTTATAAATATATTATTTGGAATACCATCCCAAAGAAAATAATATCTTCTTACCATAAATATATCATAATTCATTTTCACATTCCTTGATAATAAGTAAAGGAATCATATGAAGTATATTAACCATGATATTTACCTTAGAATGGTCCACGCTCTCTATCTGAACTAATTTCAAATTCTTTATAGCGTACCTTTATTTATAAAGGTTTATTTATCTAAACTAAATAATTATATGTGTTGATAATAACTAAGCTGTTTAGCTCTAATGATTCTAAATACCATATTGGTTATATCATTGAAATCCACTTTTAGTTTTACTTGAAAAATAATTATCTTTCCACAATTGGGTATATAAGTCTTACATTTTATTTTCATCATGTATTTCCTATGATTCATGTAGTATTTAACTACTTTTTGAGTATTAACAACCATAAAAAATATTAATTTTAAAACATAAATAATGTAGACATATCTTCAAAAGACATGTGTGATAAAAAATTTCGTATTACTTAAAAAAACAACTATAACCACTAAAATTGGCAATATAAAATTTGTGTACTTCTCACTATGGACTTAGGAACCACCCTTTCTTGGATACCTGGAGAACACACCTTACTTATTATAATTTTTCTTTTCGTAATTGGATAATTTATTTCAATACATAGATGTGATAATCATATTGTATTTAATACCTAAGAATTATGACAGAAACATTACTTACAATTGATGAATATTCCAGAAGAAGAAGCTATTACTTTATTCTTTAATTCGTTTTATATCATTTAAATATCCATAGATTTATTTCATGATATGAAAAGAAAATAACCTAATATTTAATACCTATTTATTTGATGGGAATTGTAAATATTTCTTTGATGTCATGATTTACATTGGCCATTTCTCCTTTTCTTTCAAATTCTTCACCATAAAAACTAAAGATTAATCTTTCTTTGATGGTATAATTACATAGAGAACCGTACCCATAAGGTAATGATTCATTTCCTCCATAGTGTTCATTTTTTTTAAATATTAGATGAATCTAGAGTAAATGGTTGAAAACTATATGAGAAAGGGATCAATTTAAAATATTGTGATCTATCTTTCAATTTACACATATATAATGTAATCATCACTTATTAATATTTGTGCTTCACTTTCTAATTAAAAGCTTCTCAGAGATGAGACAACATTTAAACCCATCTATTTATTGATGTTGTATCCACCACTCACAACGGAACTTGATGATATAATTATAACATTACCTTCATATGCATCATACATGAGTCTCATATAATCATTTTTAACACCCTTGCTTCCTAAGGTGTCTTAACAGATATTATGGACATTATCACCTTGAATTTACAATATTGTATTACTTTGTGAAATCACCTATACTAATCCTAAAAATTCATGTTTCTAATGAAATTGATTTTTTACAATATTTTTCACACTTTTCTTTTGATATTTTATACCATTTAATACAAAAAAAAAACATAAGATTAGTATTTTATATTGATTTCCAATTTAGATATTAGTGACTAATTAATTAAATCATTAAATGTATCCCACTATTTTATCAAACTCTATAAACACTTTGTACTAGAATTAGAATACTACATCACTTGAGTATTCTAGTGACAATGATCCTTGAATCTCCCCTCATTGTATACAAGTTATTTCTATGAAACTACTTAGATAGTTCAAGGTAGTAGTTTTACTAGTCAACCACATTAACTTGAAACTCATTGATCTGTTGAGTGAAGTCTCTACTTTTAAAATAAAAAATTTGATTTACTCAATGCTTGTCTGTAAATTTTAAACAAGTTAGCTATGGATACTCATTTTCTACTAACTTTAGTTAGATCAAGCCATCACTCTCATAAGAACTACCCAATAATATGAGGCACCCTCAATAATCACTGATTAAGCACCATGTACACCTGGTTTTGTTCAAATTCAAATGATGGAAGAAGTTATTGAATTAATATTTCTTGAGCATCTAGTATTGGTTGATCCATTTAAAATTAATGGATTAACCATGAACTAGGGGTATCATACTTGATCTGTATCTCGACTCATGATACAGCTCATCCCTATCTAGTGTGTCCACTTAATGTCTGAATTGTTCCTCAATTTAATTTGTTATGTGACTTACTTTTTCCTCATCATAGTACAAAAATACTCACATATAGGTAAGGGGGTATCAGGAGTAAAAAATATAGATAATGATGGACGTATAGGACCTTATGATTTTTTGAATAAAAATGATGATACATAGATCATCAATAAAAATAATTATTTTTTATAGCCTTTCCATGCAGATAATAAATAATTAAATAAAATAAACATATATATACATATTTAGTCAGTGATAAAAATTGTTTATTAGGTAAAATAAATGTATGATAAAATTTAATTGCAAAGTATGAGGGGTTTAATTAAATTATATTAAATTATTTATTTTAATTAAAAAAAATTCTATTCGGTCTGAATATGAAATTAATTTTAATTTCAAAAATGAAATTAATAATTTAATTTAATTTAATATGAAAAATAAATTTATTTTTTTGAAGTATTAAAATATTATTATTTTAAAACCAAAAATAAATTTTCATTTAATTTGATTTAATACTAAAATTAAATTAATTGAATAAATTAATTTTGATTTTATGAATAATTAACCAGACCCTAAAACCCCATGAATGGCCAATACGAGTTAGAATGACCCCATGCAAGCCTATTCCAGGCTATGCAGGCCTCGTGTAAGGTAGTTCTGGTCTCAGTGGGCTCGTGCATACCTATTTTGGGTCGAGCGTCCCCACCCCGACCCACAATGGAGAAGTTCGAGTGAAATCAGACCCTTAAAAACTGATACATGGGTGTAGCATGAGGTTCTGTACTATTGGGAGGCTGCATGCCAGTGATCAGCAGTGCTCATGGTGGTTGGCTTACTGAATCAATCCAAGAAATAAATGAGAATGTTGTAGGAGTAGTAGGTGAAGACGATATCTGGCTGGCTTTTGGATATAGTTAGTGACAAATGGTTGGTATGCGAGGTCTCAGCCACTTCACAGAGGTGGATACATGGGTGCAAGGTGTATTGGGCACCATTGTTATCGCTCAATGGGGAGGTGGCTAACGATCCCATCGGATCTGGATGGGGAAGATTCTTGTCACAGAAGCAGCATAGGATATGTCTGAGAAGCGATGGTGGTGAGAATTAGAAAGATCCTATGATAGTGATGGTCTAATTAAGGAAAATATATTGCAAAGGCCAAGGGAGGAGGTTTGGTGTCAGCTCTAAATGATCAAACTAAAGAGGGTAGCATACTTGTTTGACTAGGGAGGAGGTGCTGGTGGGTTGTGCCTTTCAGGAGGTGTTGTGTGGGACTAGATGGATCACCTAAGGGTGGCGGTGAATGCCGGGATGTCTTCATGGCTGGTAAAAGTCTGGGGTCCATAGTGGTGGTCAATATCTATGAAAGTGAAGGTGGCATGATAGGGGTGGATGGTGAGTGACCAAGTAGTTGTGGGTCACCAGATGAAGGAGGAGTGGTATTGGTCTACATACTAGAAAAGATAACCATTGCCCCCAATGTTCCCCTTTTTTGTTTTTTTAAATCGGAAGTCAATATGGCCACCACACCCCCTTTTATGGGAAAATTCACAATCACTACAAATTATTTTATTGAAAATTTTGTTTGAAGAAACATTTTTTAATCTTAAAAATTTGTTTAGTTGACTAACAAAAAAAATAATTATATTATTATAAATTATTAATACTAGAATTAATCCTATCAGTTGATATAACTTCTGGAAACCAAAATTTGGTTGGATCTTGGTTTGATTTTTGGGATGACAAAAATTATCATCAGAATCGGTTTCATAAATTAAAATGGATAAAATTAACAAAAATTTAAAATATATGTTCTTTGAATTTTAATACCAGTAAGTCGCAAAAATGACCCGTATTATAAAAATTACATCCATAACTTGGTCATATAAAGTTGAATTGATGTGGGGTATGTGCCATTGGGACCGAAATTAAACTCTATACTTAATTTAATGTAAACTAATTTTTTCTTAGCTTTGAAAATTCACACGATCACTCTAATACCAATTATTGGTACTGAGGATCATAGAGAAAGATGATGGGATGAGGATTTGGAAATTTAACATCATCAAAGTGATGTAAATTGTTATCTTCAATGATCTAAGGCTCGGTATAGTCTGAGGATCTCACATGAACTAATAATTACACATAAATTAAATAAAATGAGAACCTCATTCGATTCGAAGCACGATCAACTGTAGATCATCATTGGAGATCGTTGTTCTAAGAATTTGAAGTCGAACCCCTCTATATCATCCAAACATGATTCAATAATCTATATTATCTTCATTTCACAAATTCTAGATTATAGCATGAATCTTATATGAATCATTTGGTCTTACGATGATCACCTTGATCTCATGCCTTCGATACATCGAAGGAATTCTTGGATTGGACACTCAAAGAGATACTTTATCTCTATAGAATGTGGTAGGAGAGAAATACTCTCATTTTGTAAGAATGAATTGCCCATGGATTTAGTACCTCTCTCGTTCTTATATAGTTGGAGAGTTAAATACCCCAAAAGGGTTCCCTGGCCCTAGAAATAAAATGTCTACTAAATAAGGAATAAATAATTAATTATGATGAAGTAAGCTAAATCATAAATTTTATTTATATTTTATCATATAATTATATTATATATAAAATATATTAAATGATAAACTTGAACCATTAACTTGACTCCTAATTACCACTAATATTAAATGAACTTTTAATATTAAAAAAACCATTTGTATAATATTTTTCTTATATTAACTAAATACCTCATGAATACTTTTAATACATAAATTAAACCCAATTATTTTGTACTCAAAAAATAATGAATTTTTTTATTCATTGGTGATAGTCATTACTTGGACAACTCTTGGACCTCTTGGTGGGTCCCACCATGTTCTATTTACCTATTTTCTAGAATAGGAATGATTCTTGAATAAACTATTTTATGTTACCTGCTAGGCCCTTATCTCAATAGTAGGGAATAGTATTCATAGACTAAGAGTGGAGTCTAGAAACCCATCAAGGACCCTAAAGAGATAAAGAATATTCATAGGAATGGAAACTATCCTACAAACATGCATTGTGTAATTTAATCTCTTTGGATTTATATATCTCATAAAGTAGGATGCACACTTGTGTCATCATCCTTTTTTGCTTTATTATTTGTTGATTTAACTAGACAAACTTACTTCTCACTACCTTATTCAAGGATTTATGAAGGTACTACTATCCTAATTAAACAGGATCAAGATATTATTCCCTTATCTCAGAAGCAAAAAATTTTATCTTGATAATTCAATCAATTTCATACCACCAATAACGAACCCAACACAAGCTACCTCAACACGATTTCATTATCATTGTTTTTCCCTTGCATCAAATTACTTGATAAAATGAAACACCTTGATAATGATCTCAAATTAGGGGACCATTACAAATGCACATATATAGGAAGAACCAATGAAACCTAAAATAAGTGGTGTTCCTTTTGGTAGGTTTTCCCTCATGATCTCGCCTACCAGAGATCACCAATTGTGAACTTCATGAGAAAAAGTCTCAATTACTTTCATCCCCCAGCACATAATAGTCAGACATAACTAGTCTCTAATTAGTATGATGTATCTAGACCATAGGAAATATATTTAAGGTCAATGTTATAGTATCTCAAGGTTCTAATTATATCTTGGAATATGTTATACCCTTTTGATACAAAAAATAATCTATAGACATTACCATTTAAATAGTTGATGCAGAAATTTCTACACTATAATGGTAAGAGTACATCATTCATATCTCACTATATACATAAAATGGTAATTTAAAATTACTGATCATGTTGGGTCTAGGGAACCCACTATTACAACACTCCCACTTACACTAGATACAAATTAATAATTATCTTTTTTAGTTATCACATGATGAAGATAATGTTTCCATTGAGTCATGAATTTATTTACTATGTTTACCACGTCTCCACTACATGGATTTTCTGATATTTGGGATTTTATGTCCTTGAGTAAAACTTCTCAAGATATGATATCCCTAAGTATTTCACTTTTTTCCACTATAATAACTTGAAATCTTGGATAGAACTAGTAAAAGACTTATCTTTATGATAAAAATTTACTTACAGAGTGTGATTCTAAGAAATTGAATAAATCATTGCATATTTTACACTACTTAGTTAGTTTCCTTAGAATCCAAAATGCACTAGGTATTTGTAGATATAGAAACCATTATCTTGTAGGAGACTGTCTCTCTCATTACCTTATCATAAATGAAATATAATATCATATTGATCAAAGTAAGACAATTTTTTGTCCACTAAAAACTAAAATATTTTTCCTCTCCACGTACCAGGTATATATCCTATGTACTTGCTTCCAAGTATAATTGGATAGTTTTGACTAATTCCCTTGTAGTTCCCCTAGATATAAATTTTATTTTTCAACAATAAATTTTTTGTTGGTAATATCATTTCTTATGTATATTGTGGAATACATGATTGATTCATCACTGAATAGTAAGGAATTAGACTTGCTACATTAATATCCTCTTACTCCCATGCATGTATTCTTAGAGATATATATTCCATTTGAAACTCATAACAATTCTGTCTCAAATTTTTTTAACTTATATTTTTCAATACCATGTCAGTATATATATTATTGACTTGGTCTAAAAACCCTTTTGATATATAACTGTATATACTACTACTTTAAGTCAATCTCTATAGAGATACATTTATTAAGGTATTAAATAACTAAGAGACCAATAGTTTTTTCCATATGTTACTAGACATATTTTACTTGTAAAAACTTGGTTCTCCCACTAACCACTTTACTAACCACAAAAAATTTCATTACAAATGAATTTTCTATGATATTGTTTCTTACTTTAATTCTAAACTAGATTTTAGTAACTTTCACCCAATGTTGGAATTCTAGGACATCACCATCCCTTTTTGCTTGAATCATATAGACACCTTAAACAATAGGGGGTCTTGAAATCTAATTCTCAATAAAATGATCATAGAAATTATCTATGAAGAGTAAAATTATAATGGATTTAGGCATATCAACTTGGTTTAACCAATTGAGCCTTATTGGTACTCTTGTAAAAGTTGGTTCCCTAAAACCAACTTTATCAGTACTTTTGATTTTCATACCATGTGTACAGTAAATTATGCATGATGTAAACTTACCATTATACTAAAGACATTTATTTTTTATCTTTTTAATATTAATTTCTATACGTTATTGTTCGTATCAAAAGGTTATAGTAGATCCAAAAATATAATGAGAAACTTGAGATACTATGACATTAATCTTAAATATATGTCTTATGGTCTAGAAGAATCATACTAACTTGAAATAGTTCATGTCAGACTATCAGGTTCTAGGGGTTATTTATCATTGAGACTTATTCTCATGAATTTCAAACTTAGTGATCTCTAGCAGTGAGATCATGAGGTCAGACCCGAAAATAGGAACACCACATGTTTTGGGTGTCAATGGTTTTTCATATCTATGGACATGTGTATTAGTATCATGACATGATATCACTATAAATGTGTTCCATTTTATTGAATACATTAATGCAATCAGAAAACCATGAAAATTCAATCATGGTGTGCTAGTTTGTGTTGGGTGTGTCATTGGTGGTATGGCATTGGTTGAATGATCAATATAGAATTTTTATATTTCGAATTGGGGAAGTGATATCTTTGTCCTAGTTGATCGAGATGGTAGTACCTTTATTAAATCAATTTCCATGATAGTGAAAGGTAAGTTAACCCAGTTAGATAAAAAAATAATAAATCAAGGAAAGGATAGTGACATATGTATGCAACCTAATTTATGAGATATCATATGACAAATAGATTATATTTCACTGTGTGTGTTTTTTGGTTGGTTGTTATTTCTATGACTACTCATTATCTATTTTGAGGTCATTATGGGTTCATAGCTTCCACTCTTTGCCTGTTAATATTATTAAATGCTATTAAGATAGGTTCTTATAGGGTCACACACAATAGAGAATTCAAGATTATTCCTTATTATGATGAATAGGTATATAGGAAATGGTTAGCCCCACCATGGGGTCTAAGTGTTGTCCAAGATTTATCGATCATAGATAAATAAATACATTCATTATTATTTGAGTATAGAAAAATTGAGTTGAATTTATTTATTAAAAGTATTTAAAAGTGTTTACATAAATACCTGGAATAATATTATATGAATAAATATTATATTTAATATTCAATGTTCATTTAATAATTGCGGGAATTACGAGTTGAGTTAATGAATTGGGTTTATCATGTAATATATTTAATTCATATTATATGTATATGATGAAATATAAATAATATTTATTTATTTCTTACTTATTTAGTGTATGATAGATATACTGGGGCTGGGAAGTTTAAGTGGGTATTTTTCATATCCACTATATAAGTAGATGAGTAGCTCATTTCCTGTAATTAATGGATTTATTTTCTAATGGGTAGAGATATCCTCTTTCCTCCTCCTGCATCCTTGATAGATAAATACATAGTTAAAGAAATTGATCTAATTATTTCTTCATAGATTGTAGGAACAGAGTCCAGGTGATCATCACAATGTTTAAGTAATCATCAGGGCTCTGTGATAGCACCCGAAATTTGATAATCGACCATTATGCAAATTTTTGAATCATGTGTGTATAGTCTAGAGGGGTTCAGCTTCATATTCTTCAAGCAATGATTGCCAATGGAAATATGGAGTTGAACACACAGAATAATTAAACAAGTTACTTGTTTAATTTAATTTATTCAGATTTAAATAATTCACACAATATCATAAGACCTCTAATGGGGGTCAGATCATTGAATACATTGAATTTATGTATTTCTGGTGATGAAAATTTTAAAATTCTCAGCCCACAATCTTTTTCTGTGTACCTAGATACTTTCAATTGGTATCAGAGGTATTGTGTGAATTTTTTGAGCCAAGTAAAAAATAATTTTCATTAAATTAAGCAGAGATATTTATTTCAGTCCCAAAGTAATATACCCTATGTCTATTAAATTCCAGATGGCCAAGTTATGGTCATCTTAAATTTTTAGTATGGATAAAATATTGTATTTGTAGTTTATAATTAAATAGAAATAAATTTATAGATTTTTTCATGTTATATTTGAGGAATTTATCAATTAACCCATGATTTCTAGCAAAGTTCCTGCTAGAATCTGATGGTCAAAACTCCACTGGTCATGATAATTGTTTCCTTGATGAGGGTTTCTTACAAGGAGATATTTTTTTAACATAATATTTATATATATATATATATATAACTTTTATAAATCCTATACCATAATATTTTTGAAAAAATGAGGGTGTGATGGATATCAATGGGATATAGAAAAATCAATAAAATTGTGGCCAACAATTCCTTCCAACTAAATACTAAAAAAATAAAAAATGATAATAATTTTAAAATGATATCTTATAGACTTTTTAAAAGTGAAATTGATTTGTTCATTTTGATCAATTTTTTTGGGAAAACCTAGCTTTATATGGAATCTAGGGTATTCAATTTTCATTAATAATAAAAAAATTGAGGCTTCTAGGAAAATCAGGGCTTCCCTCCTCCTATCACTAGTTGAAGCTTCCCATGAAATCCATTCCAGCTATGATAGAGGTTTTACTACCTTCCCACTAAGCCAATCCACCATTCCCCTTACCTCTAAGGTTATATTTTTTTCCTGGAAACTAATGAATCTCAAGCCTAGACTCCTTCCCTCATGAGAAAGACCTCCTGTTGGACCTCTGGTTTAGCCGCATCTACGACTGGGCGAACCCCATGCCGACTATGGATGAGGTCATCATCGCACTGATACCCTAGTAACTAACAGCTGCCATTATGCAGCCTCCTCACCCACATGCATTGATATTTTGATTGAGAACCCTCTGGAACACCTTTCTTAATAGGTGATGCCTCCTCCACTCACATCCAACTGTCATCACCTTCATGTGGGATGCCTCCACAGAATTTTTTTTCCATCCCTCCTAGAACTACCACTAAACCTTAAGAGGCCCATTCAGATCCCTTAGTGTGACTTCCTCCATTATTTCACTTCTAGATAGAACCATCACTGGTCTCTATCTCTTGATAACACCTATCCCATTTTTTCCCCACCCCAAATCCACTTTATATCTGTGCTTCTAATCGGGGACACCTACTAGATTCACCTTCTAGCTATATCCCATTATAACCACACCTATCGTGTCTTTCCCCTATCAAGCCATTGGGTTCCCTTCTGGCACCACATGAGGTAATCCTAATTTTTTCCCTAGAAATTAACTTTAATTCTAAATTTAGGCCTTATGGGAAAAATCAGTCCAGGCTAACCCAAAAAGGATCAAAACGGGTCTCCCAAACCTAAAACCATGGCACGGGGTTTTCTCGACCCATGAAGGCCCTAAATGGGATCTTCCCTTCCTAGAGTGGGCATGCATTAGTTTAGCCTGACCCCTAATGGGTCTGGGAAAATTTTATGGCCTCTGGAAATATTTAATTAAACTGAAAATTAATTTATTGATTTATTAATTTAAAAATAATAATATTTTTTAATTAAAATAATTAATTTAATTTTGGTATTAAATTAAATTGATTGATTAATTTAATTTTTGTAATATAAATTAAATTGATCTATGGACTGAAGTAAATAAATTATTTCAATCGAATAATTCATCTAATTTATATTTATTCCATAAAATTTTAATTTATTACAATTTAATTTTGTCGCGCATTTACATTTCATACCGACTGGTCTTGAGAAATTGACAAATCATGTGCATGTAAAAGTTTATTTATTTAATTATTTATTACTATATGTGATATTTTTAATCATTAGTTAATTTAATGTGGTATGTGCGTCATTATTATTTTTATTTCAATATATATAGGGGCCTACGCATCCAATTTATCATTTGTATATTGAACTCTCGAGACCCCCTCACCTACGTGCAAGTATATTTGTACATTTGATGATGATGATGAAATGAGCAAACCTTGCAAAGACTAGGAGCTAATCTAGACTAGAAGTGGACACACTGGATCATGTATAGGTTCTATTAGGAGTCAATACTTACTTTGTTATGATACCCCTAGGTTATGGTTGATCAATTGAGTTTAAATAGATCAACCATTATTAGATGATCAAGACCAGTTAGATAATTCATTTCCTTTTTGATTTGTTTATTATTTTATGCATGTACATTTTTAATATAAGAATAAATAAAATAATAAACAAGTAAACAAGTATAAATACATGATGAATGTTTTTATATTAATGTTCAGTAGAGAATAAAACAACATTGTATGAGCAGATTAATAGAAAAGGATTGCATTCATTAAAAAATATAAAACCCTTAAAGAAATATTAATTCTCAACCACCTTCCATCATTTGAATTTAAACAAAACTAGGTGTATGGGGTGCTCAGTAAGTCAAATTTGAGGGTGCCTCCTACTATCAGAGATTTATTGTGAGAATTATAGGTCGGATTAACTAGAGTTGGCAGAAAATAAGTAGCCAAAGCTAGATTTTTGAAACTTCAAAGGAAAGAATTGAGTAAATCGTATTTATCATTTTAGAATCTAGGACCTCACTCAACAGATCAAGGATTTGTGAGTTAATATAGTTGGTCAGTCAAAAAACTACCTTTAACTCACCAGGTAGCAGCATAGCCAAATTGTGTAGACTATGATGGGAGGTTCAAGGATCTTTTCCACTAGAATACTCAATATATGGAGTATTCTGATTCAAGTATAGAGGTTTTCTATAATTCAATAAAATATTGGGATGAATTTAATGATTTAAATAATTGATAATTTTTAATTGGAAATCAATATAAAATTACTAATTTGATAGAATTTATTTTTATAGAAAATAGAAAGTAATATCACGGGAAGAATGCGATAAGTATTGGAAAAAGTAAATTTCATATCCAATGGTAATTTAGAAATAGTAGTACAGGTGCTTGTGAAATGTACTACGACATAGAAATTTCAATGTGTTGGAGTCTTCATTACCTATTAACCCCCCTTAGGAAGTGAGGGTGAGAAAAATACTTATAAGAGACTCATGTATGATGCATATGATAGTTATTTTATAATTTTATCATTAATGTTCAAAGTGATTTTTGGATACTATATCTAAAAATGGATGATTACACATGTTTTCTCATCTCTGAGAAATTTGTGGGGTGAAAGTGAAGCAATATATGAATAATTTGATGGTAATGCCTAATATGTATAAATTGAAAGATAAGAAACTATCTTTTTAATACATTCCCTTATTATATAATTTTCACCCACTTTCTCTATTTTTTTTTAAGATTATAAAACAATAAATATGTATAAAATGATCCATTACCTTAGGAGAAATTTAACTAAGTAAATAATAACTTAAGTATAATCTTTAGTTCTTTTGGTGAACAAGTTGAAAGAAGAGGCAAAAATTCTAGTGGAAAGTTTGATGCCAAAGGAATATAGTGCATAGGAATGATAAAACCATTGTATTGGATTCACCACAGTCAGTGATATATTATTCTTCGAGAACAATAATTCATACAAGTAAGTAGTTTATATAAATTAACTAATATTTAAAAGAATAATTAAAATTCAATAATTGATTCCATGTATCAATGTACGGAGGATTCTTATCTTGAATACCATGGTGGGTATTCAAGTAAAACTATTCATGGATGGTATAAGTGTGGTACCAATAAGGATTGATTGGCTATTATGTGTCGTTATGCATAAATCATTAGAATATTACTTGTCATATCTAATTTCTATTATCATTTATTGAATATTTGATTTCAAGGCCACAAATCATGGAAGGTGGCTATATGGAGCAACTAAAAAGGGATAGTGACATCATATAATTCCAATAAGGGGTAAAAGTTATTGAAATATAGTTCATGATTCAAGTAAGCAACATGTTCACTAAATATTCATTTAGAATGAATTTTTTCATTTCTCTATAAGAGGTTAGTGGGAGTTCTGATATTTTCCAAGTAAACTATTTTTGATAACATGTGGAAAAAAACTATTTATATTATAGTTAATTATGACCCAGATGAAAATGTCTCTCTAGAGATTGATTTAAAGTACCAACCTAAGTTCTATGGAAAAATATCTATTGAGGTAGATCTGATGGCTACTTGGACCCAGTCAATTATACATATATTAAAAATGTATTATAAATAAAATATGAAAAAATTCAAGAGACAATTGTTTCCATTGTCACTTGACATAAATCTCTCTAAGAAGACATGTGTGCCACATAAAGTTGATTTCCATGTACTTTTGTGATAGATCAATATCATATTTCATTCTATGCATAAGAAATGATATTTCCAATATATACTTTATGGTTGGTAAATATTAGTTATATATAAGAGAATTTCATGGGAGGTAGTCAGAACTGTCTGATTATACTTGAGGAAGTGTAAAGGTATGTACCTCATATGTGGAGAGGAAGGGATACTAGTTTTGAGGGGACACAAACTAGTCTTCCTTGGATAAATATGATCTAATATCATAGTTAGGATATGGTAGTGAGTGATAGAAACTAAATCCATCTAGTGCTAACCATAACTAAAAATATTGAGTGCATTGCAGCTTCATTGAAAGCTAAATAAATTGTATATAATATGCAATGATTTGTTCTTATTCTTGGAATCATTCCTAGAAATTAATGTTTTATGATAATATAAATTATGATAATTATACTACTAGTAATATCCATGATTTCAAGTTTTGATAGTCGAAAAAATGTGAAATACTCAAGGATATCATCTCTTGAAAAGTCTTACTCAAGGAGGAAAATTCACAGATAACAGAATTTCATCCCCAAGAAAACTTGGCAAGACCGTGACTAAATCAATAACTCAGTAGAAACATGATCTATTCATGTGATATATAACATGGTTGGTTATTAAGTTTTATCAAATGTGAGTGAGAGTGTTGTAAAAGTGGGCTCCCTAGACCCAAATTTTTTAGTACTTTTGATTATCATACCATGTGTACATTGAATTATGCATGATGTAAACTAACTATTATAGTATAAAAATTTCTATGTCAACTATTTAATGGTAATATACATAGATTATTTTTCATATCAAAAGGTTATAGTAGATCCCAAGGTATAATGAGAACCTAGAGATACTATGAAATTAACATTAAATATATGTCTTATAGTTTAGATACATCATACTGACTGGAAAAATTTGATTTCATGCTATCATGTGTTAGGGGTTTATAAGAATTGATAATTCTTATCATGAAGTTCTCACTTGGGGATATCTAGTATTGAAATCATGAGGACAGATCTGCCAATAGGAACACCACTTGTTTTGGGTTTTATTGGTTGTTCCCATCTATGGACATGTATATTAGTCTTATGACTTGAGATCATTATCAATGTGTGTAATTTTACTAATAATATTTTTTCATGAATAAAAACTTTTATGTAAAAGTGGGAAAGTAGTCAAGATTACAAAAGGACATCACCCAACCTGATATGAAATATCCAAACAAATGAATTGTAATTTAAACCTATTAGAGAGATTACCTCTAAGGAGACTCCATTACAAAGATAAAGCCTTCTCTTTCGAATAATAATTGAGAAAGATCTCATTTGATCATGTAATTTGATGCAAGGAAAAAACCATGACACTGAATTAAAAGAGAGGTAGTTTATGTTGGGTGCAACATTGGTGGTATGGCCTTGGTTGAATGATCAAGATAAAATTTATTTATTCTGAGTTGAAGAAGGGATATATTTTACTTTGTTGATTAGGATGGTAGTACCTATATTAAATCCATTTTAATGGTATTAAAAGGTAAGTCTATCCAGTTAGATCAAAAAATAATAAATCAAGGAAAGTATGGTGAAACAAGTGTCTTCTTTATGAGATATTATATAACAAAGAGATTATATTACACATTTCATGTTAGTATATTGGTTTTAATTGCTATGACTACTCCTAATCTATTCAGGGTTCATGATGTGTTGCTAGATTCTACTATTGTACTGTGAATATTATTCATTTATATTAATATAGGGTTCTAGTGGGTCACACAAAATATCGCATTCAAGATTCTTCTATATTCTATTGAATATGTGTATAGGACATGGTTGGACCCACCACGAGGTCTGAGTGTTATCCAAGATTTATCAATCATCAATAAATAAATTAATTCATTATTATTTGAGTATAGAATAATTTATATGAATTTATTTATTTAAATTATTTATAAGTGTTTAAGTAAATACATTGAATAATATTATATGAACGAATATTATATTTAATATTCAAGGTTGATTTAATATTTGTGAGAATTATAAGTCGAGTTAATGACTCAGGTTTATGAAGTAATATATTTAGTATATATTAAAATTATGTGATGAAATATAAATAATATTTATGGTGAAATTATTTCATCATAATTATTTATTTATTTCTTACTTATTTATTGGATGATAGATATACAAGGGTCAGCAACCCTAATTAGGTATTTTTTAACATCCATTATATAATTAAATGAGGAGATCATTTCATGTAATCATGAGGTTCATTTTCTAATGGATTAATAGCTCCACTCTCCTCCTATGGCATCCTTGAGAGAGAAAGATATCATTTAAGCAATCAATCCAAGGATGTCTTCATGGATCATAGGAACAAAGTCAAAGTGATCATCATGGAATCAAAGGAATCATTGGATCTCCACACAATCACCTGGAATTTTACGATCGGTGTCCATAGAGATTATTGAAGAATGTTTGGATGATCTAGAGGGGTTCTACTTCAGATATTTTGAAAAAAAATCAGCAGTAACAAGCAGTGGTCGAACACATTGACAAATAAAATAAGTTAATTGTTTAATTTAATTTATTTTGCTTTGAATAATTAACATGAGATACCCAAACGTCTACTGTTGTTTGGATCACTACAAACTACGAATTTATGTCATTATGGTGATGAAAATTTTAAAATTTCTAGGACACCAACTTCCTCTACACACCCTGGTACCTTTAAATGGTATCATAGGTATTGTGTGAATTTTATAAGCCACAAAATTAATTTGTATTAAATTAAGTAGAGGGATTTAAATTGGTCCTGATAGAATAGACTATGCATTAATCCAATTCTGAATGGACAAGTTATGGCCATATAAACTTTTGGGTATGAATAAAAAATTGTATTTTGATTTTAAAATCTAATAATAATAAATTTATATATTTTTTTCATGATATATTTGAAGAATTTACCAGTGGAAGCATGATTTATGGCCAAGTTTTGTCCAGAATCAAATGGATGGAACTCCACCAGTTGGGATAATTTTTTCCCTGGTGAGGGTTGCTTAAAATGGAATCTTTGTTTACTATATATATATATATACATTTTATAAATCCTATCCCATGGTATTTTTAACCAAATGGGGGGTAATGGCTATCTATTGGATATAGAAAAATAAATAAAATTGTGTCCAAATATTACTTCCAACGGAATCTTAAAAAATTTAAACCATATAAAATGATAATATTTTTAAAAGGTTGTGTTATAGACTTTTGAAAAGTGAAATTGAGTTGTTCCTATTGATGGATTATTTTTAGGAAACATAGATTCCAATGGATTCTAGGGTATTCATTTTTCATTAATAATAAAAATTTTGAGGCTTTTGTGAGAAGCATGTCTGTCTTACTCCTACCTTCAATAAAAGCTTTCCATTAAATCTATTCCGGCCATGGAAAAGGCTCAGCCACCTTCCCACTAAGCTGATCCACCATTCCCCTTTCCTGGAAGGTGCTACATCATGCCTAGACACCCCTATATTTCAAGCCCATCCTCCCACTCTTATGAGTGAGACCTCATGATGGAACTCCCATTCTGTTGCATGTCAGGCTGGATGAACACCACACAACCTTCGTACAGGGCTACCATCCCACCACTCCCCTGGTCATCGACTTCCACTGTTATGTGATCTCCTCACCAGAGGTCACATATCTCTTGATGGAAAACACTCCAGTATGCCTTTATTTGAGTGCACTACCTCCTCTATATGAAGCCAAGATGCCACTCGGGTCTAGCTTTCATCGATTCCCCATAAGCTATTGTCATAGTTAGTTTCATCCAGCCCTCTTAGCACTACTATTGAGCCCTATTAGACTTGTCCAAATCCCTTAGTGCACCTTCCTCCTTCATTTGGATTTTTGGTAGAACCACCACCAGTAACCATATCTTGATGACACCCATCTTATTTCTAGCTGACCCCAACACCAGTTTCTATCATCACCCCCATCCAGGGACCCTTACTGGACTCACTTTCTAGACATGATACATCCTGACTGATCCTCTAAATTATTTCCCCTATCTAGCCTTTGGGTTCCCTTCCGGTGCCATATGAGGTAATCTTGATTAGTTCCCTAGAAGTGCACTTTCATTATAGATTTGTCCCTTGCGGGAAAAACTGGTCTGGACCAACCCAAAATGAATCAAAATAGTCCTCCCCAACCAAAAACTACCCTAGGATTTTGCAGACCTATGAAGGCCTTGATCAGGATATTCCATGCTCGGAATGGGACTACGTAGGTTCTATATAACCCATAATTAGTCTGGGCGGAATTTATAGCCTCTAGAAATATTTAATTCAAACTAAAACTAATTTATTAATTTATTGTTTTAAAATAATAATAATTTTATTATTTAAAATAATTAATTTAATTATGATTTTAAATTAAATTAATTGATTAATTTAATTTTTGAAATATAAATTAAATTAATTTTTGAACTGAAGTAAATAAATAATTGGAATTGTATAATTCATCTAATTTATATTTAATCCCCTGACTTTAAATTTATAAAAATTTAATTTTATCATGGATTTAATTTTCCTGACGACTGGTCTTGAGAAATTGACCAACCATGTGTATGTCTATTTTTATTCATTTAATTATTTATTATTAAATGTAATATTTATAATAAGTAGTTAATTTAAGATGGTATGTGTGAAATCATTTTTTAATTCAATGTGTATAAAGGCCTATACATCCAATTTATCAGTTGCATATTGCTATCTTGAGACACCCTCGCCTGTCTGTGAGTATATTTGTAAATTTGATGATGACATTGAAAGGAGTGGACCCCAAAAAGATGAGGGGATAATCCAGATAAGAAGTGGACACATTAGATTGGGTATGATCTGCATCATGAGTCAAGACTCTACTCAGGTATGATACCCCTAGGTCATGGTTGATCTATTGATTTTAAATGGATCAACCATTATTATATGCTCAAGACTGGTCAGATAATTTATTTCCTTCATTATTTTTTTATTATTTTATTCATGTTCTTTTTTAATATAAGAAAACATAAAATAATAAATAAGTAAAAATGTATAAATATGTGAGGAATGTTTTTATATTAATTTTCAGTTGAGATCATGACAATATCGTATGAACAGATTAATAGAAATTGATTAAATTCTTCAAAAAATATAAAACCTTAAAATAAATATTAAGTCTCAACCACCTTCCATCATTTGAATTTGAACAAAACCAAGTGTACGGGGTTCTCGATCAGCCAATGTTTAGGGTGCCTCCTACTACCTGGGAGTTCTTATGGGAATGATGGGTCAACTTAACTATAGTTAGTAGCAAAGATGTAGACAAATATATATTGTTGAAACTTTAGAATCATAAATTGAGTAAATAATATTTATGATCATATAATCTTGGACTTCACTGATTAGATCAAGGAGAAGAAATTTAATACGATTGGGAAGTCAAACGCCTACCTTAAACTCTACAAGTACCAGCATAGCCAAATATTATAGACTATGAGAGAAGGCTCAAGGATCATTTCTACTAGAATACTCAAGAAACGTAATATATAGATACTAGTAAATAGGGTTACTATAATTGTATAAAATAGTTGGAGAAATTTAATGATTTAAATAATTTGTAATGCTTAATCGATAATCAAGATAAAAGTACTAATATGTTAGAGTTTATTTTTATATAAAATTTCATGTAATGTCACATGTACATGATGATACCTACTATAAAAATTAAATTTTTTTATACAAAATTAATTTTATAGTGACCCTATCCTTTTACACATATCATTTCATGATTATAAGCATAATAAAACATCAATTCAAAATCCAAGGATCATAAAGTCTAGTGTCTTGGAAGACTAGGTATATAAAACTGAAAACATGGGGATAAATACAATATTACTTTATTTATAATCTATTGTTATCTACTAAATTCCTTTTAACCCTTAAATATATATAGGATAACCTGGGGAGAATATAAAAAATAGGATGAGCTAAAAACCCAGTAAGGGAATAAAAATTAAAATAAAGCATAGAACATGGGTTAGGAGGCATAAGATAATGATATAAATAGGCATGGAACATGATTAAACATAAGTAATAATAAAATGGTATCATATAATCATGTATTCATAGTAATGTGTCAGAAACATAAAACATGACTTTAGCACGTTTCAAGGCTCGTTGCACATAGTGGAGCATGAGTCAAGGCTAACCACTAAGACCATTTCACATAAAGTCTCATGAGACTAAAATTTACCTAATGAATTAGAGATCTATCTAGGTGCACCCATAATAACATGTTCATGAATATTATTTCCACATAATAAATCGTACAAAAGTAATCAAACATAAACATAAGGGTTACCCGTGAAAAGAATTGGGTATCATAATCATGTGAAAAGAATAATAAATGGGTATATCATAAAAGTTTCCATGAATGAAAGGTATTAAATAATATATAGACATTAATAAAGGAATAAAGTCGTACATCTTGATAATATCTATCAAACTAAAGTGAAAAGTGTGTTTAAAAAAAACATAAGAAATAAAACATTTTGGTACGGTACAAAGGAAAATTTTCAAGATTCTTTAAAATGGAAAGGGTATAACAATTTTTTATAAAAACCATTAATAATAAGTAAATAACAATAAAATAGGCTTTAATTTGGGTAAAAAGGGAGAAATAATAACCCGAAGAAATAATTGAGGTTCAGGTAGAATCCCTTACCTTTTGTCCATAACGATTCCTCACTTGATCTTAATTTCCTGAAGAATAAAACATGATTAATTAATTAATAATTAAATAACCATTTATACATATATTTTATTTTTTAATATTTTATTAATTTCATTTATGTCTCTTTTTGTTGGTTATGAAATTCAATTTCATTTCTTGGAAGCGTGAGTTTCCTTGGTTTTCATGATTGGTTTACTTGTATATGAGTATGGAAGTTCATGTAAAATTGGAATAGTTTTACAGAAGTGTAATTATATTAGAAGATAAAATGGTTATAAAATTCATTTTATAATATTGGATGAGGATGAATCATTAGATAAAATTTTAACGATAATCACTTGGATTAATTTGGCAGTTTTTCAATCACAATGAACTCATTTTGTTATATAAATTATTATCCTATATAAAAATGATTCTAGAAAATTAAATAAGGTATAATATATATATTATAATATATTTAAAACATAAAAATAATTTCATGACCAGCCTTGAATATGGAATTTAAAGTTGAAAGCACGCCATCCACAAATGTGGTAAATTGGCACATCACGGACGATGTTTTCATTCTTAAAGTAAAAGAGAGAGGAGAAGATATTGATGAATAAATATTCTCTAAACATGATAAAATTATATTATATTTGAGATAATAGATTTTTAATTCCACTTGGACAAGGATAATTGAGGAGAAGAGAAGAAAATAAAGTAACATGAAAAATAAATTGAAAGAAAACAGAAGAAGGGTTCACCTCTTGATTCCTTCTTCTTGAGAACCTCCTTAGGGGATTGGTTTTAGTCTTTTGTTAAGACCAAAATCTCTTGGATGTGGGGGAGAGGTTTGGGAAGAGTTTTTTTATAAATTAGATAAGTAATAAGGCTTGAGAGGTGTGAGGATAATAGGTGGTGAGGGTGGTATTTATAGTGGAGGAGAGGGGTGTTTTCTCATTATTTATTCATTAATTTATTATTTTTCTCAAGACAAACAATAGTTTTGATTATTGAGATTAAAAATAGTAATTATATAATGTGAGTTTGAAACAATTGTTCTTATATCAGCCAGGACTCAATTAATAGTGTATTTAACATATAATGTATATATACTGTAAATTACCGTATTTTACTATTCACAAAAATTCAAGTCTTTCATAAAAATCCCAATAAATCACCACAACCATTTTTCGACTTATATAATTCAAAAATTAACTCCATTTTATGAAAATAATTTTCTAAATATGAGAAATTTATTTTTTAATTGAAATCATAATTTACTCGAAAAATAAATGTTTTAAAACTTTAACTGATTTTATATCACTTTGGAAAATTAACTAAGGTCTCATAAAATTATATTATAATAATAAAACATAAAAATATTAATTTACGAATACATTTTATGAAAATAAAATTTCTTTTAAATTATTAAATTAGTCATAAAATTGTATTTATATATTTATGAATTACAAAAATACCAACACTTAATTAATAATTTTTAAAATATTTATTTACTTATACTATGATATAATTATATCATATTGTCACTTATAAGATGGAAAATTTTTATTTATAATTTCATTGGTGAGGTTACTATTCAATTGGCCAGTTTACTATTCGTAAGGTTCAGATTACTATTTAAGAGTTCAAGTTATTATTTCATCGATATAGGTTATTTAACTTCTAGAAATGCTTATTATTTCATTAATTAATCATTTATAAAGATTGTATCATGTTATCCTATGTTTTTATACCATATGACATAATTATAATAAGGGAATTTCTAAAGCTAAAACTTTGGGTTGTTACATTCTTCCCCCTTATGAAATTTCTCCCTCGAATTTTTTTTACATTCTAAGCTGAAAATAAATGTGGGTGTTTTTCCTTCATCACTTCCTCCGGTTACCATGTTGCCACTTTGTACTTATGGTTACCCTATAGTAATTTTTCCATGTGAGTTGTTTTTTTTTTCAAAGAATTTTATCTCTACAATCAAAGATATTCACTAGTTTCTCCTCATAAGAAAGATCATTCTCAAACTGTACCACCTATGAAGTCAATACATGTGAAGGATCTGGTATGTACTTCCTTAAGAGGGATACATAGAATAAATTGTGTAATTTATGCATGTTTGGTGTAAGTTCTATTCGATTGGACACAACTCCAAAATGATCAAGGATCTCAAAGGGGATAATGTACCTAGGACTTAGCTTTCCTTTCTTCCCAAATCTAATGATCCTCTTACAGGGATATATGTAGAGGAATACGATGTCTCAAAATTTGAACTCAAGGTCTCATCAATTATTTTATAAAAAACTCTTTTTTCTACTTTCGTTTTCCTTGATGTGTTGTTGAATTTTTTTCACCTTTTTTCCATTTCTTTGTCCATTTCAGGTCCTAGCAACTTACTTTCACTATCTTCATCCTAGAATGCTAGTGTTATTCACCTTTTACTATATAGGGCTTCATATAGAGATATTCATATGCTAGAGTGGAAACTATTTTTGTAATAGAATTCAACTAGAGGAATGTGTTTGTCCCATCCTCCGTTCAAGTCCATAGAACACACTCTCAACATGTCTTCTAGTGTATAAATAGTTCTCACAAATTGACCATTAGTTTGAGGATGATAGGCCGTACTGAAGTTTAGCTTAGTGCTTAGAGCATGTTAGAGACTTTTCTAGAACTTTGAGGTGAATATTAGATCTTGATCAGATACAATAGATAGTGGTACTCCATGTAGCCTTACCATCTCTTTGATATAAATCTGTGCAAGTTAATCCAATGATAAGTCCTCTGAAATTTCGATAAAGTGGGTTGTCTTTGTAACATGATCCATAATGAACCATATAGAATTATTTCCTCTGGATGTATTTGGAAGTCCAGTGAAAAAATACATGGTGATTTCTTTCCATTTCCATGTTGGCATGGGTAATGGTTGCATCATCCCTTTAGAATTTTTCCTTTCATCCTACACTTGTTGACATACTAGGTACTTTTATTTATACTCAGTGATCTTCTTTTTCAAATTTTCCCACAAACAGTTCTCCTAGAGATCTCGATACATCTTTGTGATCCCTGGGTGAATAGAGAAGGTTGAGCTATGTGCATCGTTTATAAGCTCCTTCTTAATCTCTAGATCAAATAGTACACATAGTCTTCACCCAAATCTTAGGACTTTATCCTCACTGGTCTTAAACTTATATGATTTCCCATTTCGGATAGCTTCCACCATTTTTGGATTTCCACACCATTTCTCGGTGCATCATTTATTTTCTCTAGAAGGGAAGGTTGAGAAATCATTTTATAAAGGATTGATGATGTTCCTACATTAATTATTCCCATTCCCATCCTTTTGAATTATAATAAGATTTTATCCTTATCAATTCTCATTATTGATAAAGATTCAGGATCCTTTCCACTTAGAGAATCTGCCACTTTATTTTCCTTAACAAGATTGCAGTGGATTGAGAAGTTCTAATCCTTAATGAGCTTTAACCATCTTCACTAGCACATCTTAATCTCATTTTATGTGAATATATATTTGAGATTCTTATGATCATTATATATCTCACACCTCTCCCTATAGAGATAATAATTCCAGATTTTCAACACGAAGATCACAACTACCAACTCCAGATCATGTGTGGGATATTTTTTATCATGAATTTTTAACTACCTTGAAGTTTAGGCTATGATTTTATTATTTTTCATTAGTACATAGCCTGGGATGTTTTTTGAAGCATCTGTGTACACAACAAAGAGTTATCCACTTTTTAGGAGTGTGAGTACTATCATAGTGATAAAACTATTTTTGAGATCATTAAATCTTTCCTCACATTCTTGAGTCCAAAAAAAAGAAACTCCCTTCCAGGTTATCTTCATTATTGGATTTAACAATCAAGAGAATTTATTAAAAAATCTTTAGTAATACCCAGCAAAACCAAGAAAGTTTTGGATCCCCATTACAGATGTTGGCATGGGCCACTCTTCAATGGCCTTTGTCTTATAAGGGTCCACATATATTCCTTTACTGGTGATTACATGTCCTAGTAATGATAATTCCTCCATCTAGAACTCACATTTAATATAATTTTCATATAATTTATCGCTTTGAAAAGTCTTCAGCACAGTATTCAAATGTTCCTCATGTTCCTCCTTTCTCTTGGATTATATCAGAATATCATTGATAAACACTACCAAAAATTTGTTAAGGTAATCTCTAAATAATCTATTCATTAAATCCATGAAAATTATTGAATCATTAGTGAGTCTGAATGGAATCACTATGAACTCATAGTGTTCATGCCTTATTTGAAAGGCAGTGTTGGGAATATCTTTCTTCATCCCCTTTAATTGGTGATATCCCAACCGAAGTTCAACCTCATAGAAATAACTAGCCCCACATAGATGATCCAACAAGTCATCTATTTTTGGTAGTGGATACTTTTTCTTTATCATAATTTTATTTATTTCATGATAAGAAATGAAGATGCACATTGATACATCCTTCTAATTGAAAAAGAGGACTGACGGACCCCATGGTGAAGCACTTGAGCGTATAAAACCCTTATCTAGATTCTCCTATAACTACTTCTTCAATTCTTCCATCTCAACAGTGGCCAATATATAAGGTTTGTTTTATATAGGGAGAGATCCAGGAATATGTTCAATTGAGAACTTAACATATTGATCAGGTGAAAGACTAGGAAATTCTTCTGGGCATACATCAATGTAATCCCTCATGAAGGGAATGTATTTGAGAATGATAATATCCTTTTTATTAGTCATTTGAGTGAGATATGATTGCTCAGAAGGTAGTAATTTTCACACTTAAGATGATTATTCTAAAGGATATGCATCTTCCTCCTTACAATTTTAAATAATTTGAGGATGCTTCGGGATGTGAAGAGTGATCTTCCTTTTTTGAAAGTTGGTGTTGACTTTGTATAAAGATATCTAATCCATACCCAAAATAGCATCAAACTCCACCAAAAAAAGTAATGCAGTATTTTTTGTGAGGTTTAATCCACAAACATTAACCGAGGAGGAGTTATGTACTTTGTATTAAATAATTTCCCCATTATATGTTCTCACAGATAACTCAATATCAAAATTTTGAGGCAGTTCTTAAATAGTTGTACTAAACTTTCAAGATATAAAAGAATGCATGGAACCAGAATCAAATAGTACATTCACTATTCTTGAATGAATAACCAGCATACTTGTCACCACATCATTTTCCATCTCCACGTCAGTAGTAATGATAGCATAAGCTCTTTATTGATTCCTTGGTGGTTTTTGTTTATTTCTTATGAAAACCCTGGGCTAAGGGAATTGGTTTTCAAAATTCCCATGATCCTTGTAGTTGAAATGCTACACTACTGGTTGAACATTGATATGAACCTTCCTTTATTCTTCCATGTAATTGGTATTATTCATATCCCTTAGGCAGTTCTTATCCAAATGTCTCATTCTTCCACATTTGAATCATTTCTCGGTTCCCTTTATATAGGTCCTTGGATTCTTATTCCCACAATTTTGACATGTCGTATATTAATTATTCTTTCAATCATGGGATTTATTTTTTGATATTCCCATATTAGACTCTATTTTCCATTTTTTTCTCTAGGCCCATGATACCATTAAGAGTATCAAATCTCTATTTCAACCTTGAGGGCACAACAGACAATATACTCATAACTGTCAAAGTAATGTATCTCTAAATATTTTCATAGACTCTTATTTAGTCTTCCTTAATAAGTGATCCACCTTTCTTTCAGTGATTATGACAAAGCCAGAGGTGTACCTTGCAAGGCTTGTAAATTTTTCTTTGTATTCCCTAATAGAATCATCTTTCTTCTATTTAAGTCTGAGGAACTCTCTTTCCATTTTGAGATAGAGGGTTTGGGGAAAATATTTATTGAAAAACAATTTATTTAATTCCTCCCAATCCATGGAATCAATTTCCTCCTTGGAATTTTTATTTTTGATCAGTGACCACCACTAATAAACTTCCTCATCAAAATGATAGACCACCAGCACAAATTTCTCATATTCTAAGCACTATAGGACAAAGAATATATTTTCAATGGAGTTAATCCACATTTCCAAAATGAGGGGATAAAAAGATCCACTAAACATGGGAGGAATTTTCTACATGATGGATTTGACGGCAACTTTCTCTCTCTTAGGATAAGGTGGGTGTTCCACACAATTCAAGTTATTATTAATAACTTGAGCCAGTTGATCAAGTACTATCATGAATTTTTGAGCACCCATTTCCATCATATTTGGAATTTCATTAGGTTAATCACCACATTCCCTATCATATTGATTGTTGTCATGTGATATTCTATTTCCTTCCATTAACTAAGAAAAATAAAGTGCAATTAGGGGGCTTGAATACATACCTAATAAGCATAAAAAAGGAAACTTTATATATAAAAGGATAAAATATTAAAGGAAAAGTATATCCTAATTTTTGATTCCCTATGTTTTAATCTAGGTTATCAATGATATATATCTTAGCATATATTCTTATGTTAATTTCTTTTTTCCCTCAATAATGGTTCTTAACGAGATTATGAATTTACCAAAGCATATCCCCTGCGAGTTTCAAACTAGGTGCATAGTAAGGTCTCTTTTCATGTACCAGGTTACCCCAAGTCAGGCCCGAAACATCTTATCAGAGTCTTCACTCCTAGGTACATCTATTCCAGAACCACTTCTACTTGTAGTATCTACATAGGGATGTATTTTATTGATAAACCGCTTACTTTGTACTAACCAAAATTTAGGGATGTTTTCTCATACTTAGTCTTATCCCTTGGGTTCTTATTAAAATTCTCTATTTATAGTCTCCAAAAATAAATAATCCTTTCCTATGATACAATCTATTGTGACCTTATCCTTTTACATATATCATTACATGATTTTAAGCATAATTTAACATCAATTTACAAGACAATGATTGTAAATTCTTGTGTATTTAAAGACTAGGTACATAAAATTGAAAACATGGAGATAAATAAAATATTTATTTATTTATCATCTATTATGTTCTTCTAACTTACTTTGAGCCCTTAAATATGCATAGGATAACCTGGGGATAACATAAACAAATGGATGAGAGAAAAAGCCTAATAAGGGAATAAACATTAAAATAAATCTTATAACATGGGTTAGGAGGCATAATATAATGATATAAATAGGCATATAACATGATTAAACATAATTAATAATAACATGGGATCATATAATCAAGGATTCATATTAATTTAGCAACAATATAAAACATGACTTTAGCATGAGTCAAAGATAACCACCACTACCATTTCACATAATGGATATTGAGACTAAACTTTACCCAATGAATTAGATAACTATTTTGGTGCACCCATCATAACATGTTCATGAATATTCATTCCACATAAGGAATCATATATAAGTAATCAAATATAAACATAAGGGTTACCAATGGAAATAATTGGGTATCATAATCGTGTTAAAAGCATAATAGTTGGGTGTATCATAAAATTTTCCATGAATGAAAGGAATTAAATAATACATGGAAATTAATAAATTATTATATGAATATATTACTATAAGATAAGTCAAACTGAAGTGAAAATAGTTTTTAAGAAACTTTAGAAATAAAACATTTTTGTATGGTTTAAGGAAAAATTTCAAGATTCTTTAAAATGTAAAAGGCATAATATTATGTATAAAAATATAATTGAACAGATGTATTTTATCATAATAAAAAATTTTATTTTATAAAAATTATGGTGGATTAAAATAGATTATGGATCACACTTGAAAATGGATAAGAATTCGGTAAATTCCCTTAAATCGGATTTCTTATCGGGAAGAATTGAGTATGGAGAATTTTAAAAACATATATATCCCTGAAAGGAAGGAAGAATGGATCTTGGTACATGATTTTGTAACATATAAACATCATTTATAATAATTTAATAATAATAAAATATAATTTCATTTGGGTAAAATATAGAAAGAATAACCTGAAGGAATAATGGAGGTTTGGTTAGAATCCCTTACCTTATGTCCAAAATGATTCTGCACTTGATCTTAATGTTCTGAAAAATAAAATAAAATTCATTAAATAATAATTAAAGAACCATTTATATATTTATTCTATTTGGTATGATTTTATTAAGTTAATTTATGTCTCTTTTTAGGGGTTATGAAATTCTATTTCATCGCTTGGAAGCGTGAGTTTCAATGGTTTTCATGACCAGTTTACTTGTATATGAGTATGGAAGTTCATGTAAAATGGGAATGGTTTTAAAGAAGTGAAATTATATTATATAATATAAAATTTTTATACAATTCATTTTATTATATTGGATGAGGATGAATCATTAGATAAAACTTTAATGATAATCGGTTGGATTAATTTTGCGGTTTTTCGATCACAATGTACTCATTTTGTTTTATAATTTAATATCATGTATACAAAACGATTTGAGAAGATTAAATAAGATATAATACATATATTATAATCTATTTTAACCATAAAAATGGTTTCATTCCCATCCTTCAAGTTGGAATTAAAATATGAAAGCATGTCGTCCACAAAGGTGGTAAATTGTCACCTCACAGGCGATGTTTTCATTCTTAAAGTAAAAGAGAGAGGAGAATAGATTGATAAATAATTATTACATAAACATGATAAAATTAAAGTATATTTTATATACTAGAGTTTTCATTCCAATTGGAAAATGTTATGTGATGATAAGAGAAGAAAATAAAGAAATGTAAAAAAAGAAATTGAAAGAAAACAGAAGAGGGTTTTACCTCTTGATTCCTTATTCTTGAGAACCTCTTTAGGGGATTGATTTTGGTATTTTATTAAGAAATAAATATTATGGAAATGGGGGACAGGTTTGGAAAGAGTATTGGGAAGAATTTAGATAAGGAAAAGTCTTTATAGGTGTGAGGAAAAGAGGTGGTGAGGGTTGTATTTGTATTGGATGAGAGGGGTGTTTTCACATTATTTAATTCATTAGTTTATTATTTTTCTCAAGACAAGAAATAGTATTGCTTATTGAGACTAAAAATAGAAATTAGATCATGTGAGTTTGAACCAATTGTTCTTAAATTAGGCATGACTCAATAAATAGTGTATTTAACATATAATGTATATATACCATAAATTACCGTTTTTTTCTATTCAAAAAAAATTCAATTATTTCAGAAAAATCCCAAAAATTTTCCATAACCATTTTTCAACATTTATAATTAAAAAATGAACTCTATTTTATGAAAATAATTTTCTATATATGATAAATTTAGTTATTAATAAAAATTATAATTTACACGAAAAATACGTATTTTAAAACTATAACTGCTTTTATATAACTTTGAAAATTTAACTAAGGTATAATAAAATTATATTATAATCATAAGAAATCAAAATATTAATATATTAATACATTTTATGAAAATAAATTTTCCTTTAAATTTTTAAATTATTCATAAAATTGTATTAAAATATTTATAACTTACAAAATACCAACACTTAATTAATAAATTTAAAATATTTATTTACTTATAATATGATATAATTATATAATATTGTCACTTATAAGATGAATAAATTTTGTTTCTAATTTCATTGGTGAGTTTACTATTCAATTGGTTTTTTTACTGTTTATAAGGTTGCATTATTATTTCAGAGGTCAAGTTACTATTTCATTGGTATAGGTTCCTTAACTTCTAGAAACACTTATTATTTATTTCATTCATTATTTATAAATCTTGTATCATGTTATATTATGTGTTTATACCATATGAAATAATTATAAGAAGGTAATTTATATATATAAAACTTTGGGTCATTACAAATTTCCAAAGAGTAGTACAAGCACTTTCTCAAAGCACTATGACATAGAAAATTCAAGGTGTTGGAGTCCCCATTAACTGTTAAGCCACCTCGGGAAGTCAGGGTGAGAAAATTTATTATAGAAGACTCATGTATGATGCATATTATGGTTATTTTATAATTATATCATCAATTCACTATGTTATTTTTTGATACTATATTTTTAAATGGATTATTACACATGTTGTCTCAGCTCTGAGAATGTTGCGAGGAGATAGTGAATAAATATATGAAAAATGTGATTATTACACCTAATACATGTAAATTGAAAGATTGGAAACTATATTATCAATACATACCATTATTATATCATTTTTGCCCACTTTCCCATTCCTATTTATTATTATAAAATGATAAATATGTAAAAAAATCGACATTACCTTAAGTAAAAGTTCTCTAAGTAAATAAAAACTTAAGTATAATATTTAGTTCTTATGATGAACAAGTTGAAACAAGACATAAAACTTCTGGTGGAAAGTTTGGAACCAAAGGAACCTTTTCAATTTTCTTCAATGAAAAGTGGTTGGTTATCATACAGGATGTTATTTGCTTCTCATTTCATGAAATAATTCTTTAAACATTTAAATTCAATGAACTAAATTGTAGATTCAAGTATTATATTATTCTTCAGGTATATTCATCAATATGAAATTTAGTACTTTAGTAAAAGTTATAAGGTATTAAATACAATATGCCTATCACATATGTGTATTCAAATATATTATCCATGTAAGTAAAGAGACATTACTATATATAAGGGTTGTTCTTAAAGTGTCTGAGAAAGGGTGGTTTCTAAGTCAGTATTAATAATTACACAGCTTCTATATTTCCAAGTTTATTGATTCTAGTAGACATTTTATTGAGTATTACCAAAAAAACATATCTCCCATGTCCTTTTTACATAATAAGACATTATTATACTCTCTTAATTAATGTTTTTTTGTGTAAAATACTCAAGTAGTAGTTTAGTGATACGTGAATTATTGGAAATACCTGATGAATATAAAAATGTAAGTCTTATATACCCAGTTGTGGAAAGATAATAGTTTGTCAAGAAAAACTATGTTTTTTCAAGGATATACACAATATGGTTATAGAATCTTTTTGAGTTGAGGCCTTAGGTATTATCTACATGCTTAGTTTTGGACAAATAAGCCTTTATAAATAAAGGTAATCTACAAATATTTTGGAATTAGTTCAGATAAAGAGCGTGAACTATTCCAAGGGTAAGATAGTAGTAAGTATACTTCATAATATTCCTTTAAGTGTTTAAGGAAGATCAATGTGAAGTATGGAATATGCATGATAAGAAGATATAAGTTTATTAGGGCTCTTATTTTGAAGAATATCTTGACAAAGAACTCATTCATCAATATAATGTAGCATGGAGTAATTCCTAAAAACACATTACCTTATCCACATAATGGAATTGATGCAAATAAGGATGATCAATGATGAGTTTTACATGTTAACATTGATCAATAAAATGTAATGTGGAGAAATTTTAAATGCACATTTTGTAATACACATCAAAGTCTTGATGTAAATAAAAGGTTCATCAATGTTGGAAATTATATGAATTGTAAGTACTTACATTGTTTTTCAAGACTTACCTCATAAATAAAAGTGTTATCTCATAATAACATGCCAGCTATAATAAATAATTGGTATCATATGAGTCATAGTATGATAAAAATCCATTATATAATAAGAACATTTGTTTAGATGTAAAGAGTTCATTAAGAATATAAATGAACTTAAATCAAGAAAAACATAGTGTGCATCTCAATTAATATCCTAAAGTACATATTGGATATTATTTAAATCCCTATCATAGAATAGTTATAGCTAAGTGATTAACTATATTTCTATAAAAGGGTGAACATCACTATTTAATATAGTGGGAGAAAGATTGAATTGGATTTAGTCAATGATGAAGAAGAAAAAATATTTGACATAGGAAAAAATTCCACAAGACCTTGGGGAAAATGAATGTCTCAAAGACACATACTACGTAGGGATGATAAAACCATTGTATTTGATTCAATGTGACCATTGATATATTTTTCTTTGAGAATAATAATTCTTACAAGTAATAAATTTATGTAAATTAGTTGAGATTGACAAGAACAATTAAAATTCAATAATGTATTCCATGTATCAACGTATAGGGGATTATTATCTTTAATGCTATGATGGGTATTCAAGTAAAACTATGCATGGATGGTATAAGTGTGGTGCCAATAAGTCTAGATTGGTTATTCCAAGTTTTTGTGTCTAAATCCATTATAATTTAACTTGTGATGGATAATTTCAATTATTATTTATTAATCATTGGATTTCAAGACCACCAATCAAGGAAGGTGTCTATACGACGCCACCAGAAAGGGATGGTGACATCATAGAATGCCAATAAGGGGTGAAAGTTACTAGAATATAGTTTAGGATTCAAGTAAGCAACATGATCCCTGAGTATTAATTTATAATGAATTTTTCCATGTCTCTATAAGAGGTTAGAGGGATTTACACTATTTTACAAGTAAAATATGTTTGATAACATATGTAAAACAACTATTAATCTTATAGTTAATTAATTCTAAGATGAAATTATCACTCTAGAGATTTATTTAAAGTAGCAACCTAAGTTCTAGAGAACAAGATCTATTGAGGTAGATATTATGGTTTCTTAGACCTATTAAATTGTATATATACTAAAAAAAATTATAAATACATGTTTGGAAAATTTAAGAGATAATTTTTACCTATATCACATGGAATAAATCTATCTAAGAAGACACATGTGGCACATTAGAAGATATTAATGTGTTAAATTGAATTCCATATGCTTCTATGATGCATCAATCACATATTCCATTCTATGTATAAAAAAAGATATTTCCAACATATAATTTATAGTAGGAAAATATTAGTTATATCCAGGAGAATTGAATGGAAGGCAGTCAAATCTATCTAATTATACTTGAGGAATTATAAAGGTATGTACCTAGTGTGTGGAGCGAATTGGATACTAGTTTTTAGGGGATAAAACTATTATTCCTTAGATCGATGTGATCTAATATTGTAGTTATGCTATGTTAATGAGTGATACAAGATCATATTAGATAGTGGTAACTATATCTACAAATAGTAAGTGCATTGTATCTTCAGTGGTAGCTAAATAAGCAGTATATAATATGCAACGATTTGATAAATTTATTTGAATTATAACTATTAAGTAATGTTTTATCATAATATAAATTATGATAATTCTACTAATAGTACTATCCAATATGTCAAGTAATTCTAGTGGAAAAAAGTGAAATACTCAGGGATATCATCTCCAGATAAGTCTTACTCGAGGAGGAAAAGTCACAGTTAGCAGAATTACCTCACCATAGAAACATGGAAATCCCATGACTAAAGTCATAAATAAATAGAAACATGATATGTTCATGTGATATCTAACAAGGTTGGTTATTAAGTTTCCTCGAGCATAAGTGGGAGTGTCATAAAATTTGGTTCCCTAAACTCAACTTTATTAGTAATTTTGATTATCATACCATGTGTATAGTGATTTATACATGATGTAAACTTACATTTATAGTGTAGACATTTTTATGTCCACTATTTAATGTTAATGTACATAGATGTTTTACCATTCCAAAAGGTTATAGTAGATCCCAAGATATAATGAGAACCTTGAGATACTATGACATTAATATTAAATATATGTCTTATAGTCTATATACATCATACTGATTAGACACAGTTGATGTTAGACTATCAGGTACTGGGGGATTATAATCATTGATACTTCTTCTCATGATGTTTTCACTTGGTGATCTCTAGTAGTGAGATCATGAGGATAGACCCGCCAATATGAATACCACATTTTTTGGGTGTCATTTGGTTGTTCCTATCTACAGAAAAGTGTATTGGTATCCTAACTTGAGATTACTATCAATGTGTTTCATTTGATTGTGTACGTTGATGCAAGTTGAAAACCCTGACAATAATTTCATGGTGAAGTAGTTTGTTCTAGGTGCATCATTGGTGGTATAGAATTAGTTGAATGATCAAGATAGAATTTGTTGCTTCTAAGTTTAGGAAGGGATTTCTTTGGAATGTTTCATCAGAATGGTAGTACCTTCATTAAATACATGGTCATAGTAGTCAAAGGAAATTCCATCTAGTTAGATAAACAACAAATAAATAAAGGAAAGGATGATGACATAAGTGTGTGTCCTTATTTATCAGATATCATATGACAAAGAGATTATATTACATAGTTCGTGTTCATAGGTTGTTTGTCATTTATATGACTAATCCTTATATATTTTGGGGCCATGATGGGTTTATAGATTCTACTCTTGGTCTATTAATATTATTCACTAATATTGAGATAGGGTCCTAGAGGGTAACACACAATAGTGTATTCAATATTATTCCTTATTTTTCTGAATATGTATATAGAACAAGGTTGACCCCGCCACAGGGTCCAAGTGTTGTCCAAGATTTATCGATCAATGATAAAAAAATAAATTTAATATTTTTCAAGTATAGAATAATCAATTTGAATTTATTTATAAAAATTATTTATATGTGTTTAAGTAAATATATGGAATAATATTAAATGAATGGATATAATATTTAATATTCAAGGTTAATTTAATATTTATGGGAATTATGATTTGAGTTAATTACTCAAGTTTATCACATAATATATTTAATATATATTACCAGTATATGATGAAATATAAATAATTTTTATGACATAGTTAGTTCATTAAAATTATTTATTTAATTATTACTTATTTAGTGGGTGATAGATATACAGGTTTGGGAACCCTAACGGGGTGTTTTATACATACACTATATAAGTAGATGAGAAACTAATTTCATACAAGAAAGGGAATCATTTTCCAATGGATTTATAGATCATATATCCTCTTCTCGCGTCCTTGAGAGAGAAATATACCATTAAAGTAATCGATCCAAGGATGTCTTCATGGATTATAGGAACATATTCAAGTTGATCTTTGTAACATTGAAGGAATCACCTGATCTCTGCACTAGCATGTGGAATTTTATGATCATCATTCACATAGATTCTTGAAGCATGTGTGGACGATCTAGAGGGGTTAGGTTTCATATCCTTCAATAAATGATCATCAGTAACAAACTACATTTGAACGCACCATTGTATCAAACAAGTTACTTGTTTAATTTAATTTATTGTGATTTGAATAATTCACACAAGATTCTCTAAACTCTACCAGGGCTCAGATAGCTGGACAAGATGAATTTATATCATTCCGATGGTAAAAATTTTAAACTTACATTCCCACCATCTTCTACTACATTCATTGGTACCTTCAGGTACCATAGTTGTACCATATATGTATATTTTCAATTGCATGCCCACCACAGTATTCAAAATAATAAACCCCCTATACTTTGATACATGGAATTCATTATTGAATTTTAATTGATCTTTTCAATTTTAGATAATTTTCATATACTGCCTACTTATAGGAATTATTATTCTCAATGAATAATTCATCACCAGTCTTGGTAAATATAAAACCATTACCATGGGTTTATCCTTCCTACGTAGTATGTTTCTCTAGAACCTTCACTTACACACCTCTTATAGAGCTCATTCCTATGAAAAATACTTGTGTTCAACCTTTTATAGAAATATAGTATATAAATTGATAATCTTTTCAATATTATATTTTTTTTAATATCCCAATAAACTTTAAGGATAATTACTATAGATGCTCTTTGTTTTTTTCTTGATGCATGTTTGTTTATATATTAACAAACTCTTTTCATCTTAAAACATGTTCTTATGACATAATGGATTTCCATAATACTATAACTCATATGATATCCACTAGTCAGGATAGTTATCGTTTTTTATGGGATAACACCATTATTTGTTATGCATGTCTTGAAAAATGGAAGTATCTATAATGCATGAGTTTTAACATTGATACACCTTTTACTTACATCAAGATTGTGGTTTATATAAGGAAATGTGTGTTTAAGAATTACTCCCCACTGCATTTTTTTATTAATTTTAGCATGTAAGACTCATAATAAATCCTCCTTATTAGCAACATAATTTTGATATAGATAGGGTAATGTGCATTTAGGAATCACTCCTCACTATATTATAATGATCGATGAATAGTTGGTCAAGAAATTATTCATCTTTCCAACCCAAATCAAATAAAATATCTTGAACATGAATGTATCATACTTCACTTTCACATTCCTTAATGAAACTTAAAGTAATCATATGAAGTATATTTACCAGTAGAATTCCCTAGGAATAGTCTATTCTCTCTAGATGAACTAATTATGAAATATTTGTGGAATAACTTTATTTCTAAAAGGTTTTTTCCAAAATAAATAAGTATATACATTGATAATACTTAAGGTTTTTATCTTCATTGGGTTTAAATAACATAATGGTTATATCCTTGACATCCAATTTAAGTTTTATTTGACAGAGAACTATCTTTCCGCAACTGGGTATATAAGTCTTACATTTTTTATTCATCGTGTATTTCCTATTATTCATGTACTACTGAACTATTGGTTGAGTATTAAACACAAAAAATAACATTCATTTTGGAAATTAAATAATGTATCCTTATGTTCAAAGGACATGTGAGATAATTCTTTTGGTAATACTTAACAAAAATTCAACTATAACCATTAAAATTTTCAATATAAAAGTTGTGTACTTCTCGTCACTAACTTAGAAACCACCTTATCTCAGCTACTAGAAGAACATACCTTAATTCTTATAATGTTTATTTTCTTAATTGGTTACTATATTTCAATACACATAAGTGATAATAATATTTTATTTAATACCCAAGAAGTATGATAGAAACATTACAAAAAATTGATGAATATTCCTGAAGAAGAAGCAGTTACTTGATTCTATAATTTAGTTTATAGAATTTAAACATCCATAGATTAATTTCATGATATACAAAGAAAATAACCTCTTATTTAATACATCTTTCTTTGAAGGGAAATGTGAAGGTGCTTTTGATGTCTTGATTTTCATTGGACTTTTTGTATTTTCTTTCAACTTGTTTTCCATAAGAACTGAAGATTAATATTTATTTAATGTTCTTTTTTTAAAGGTATTGTCTTGGTCAAAGACCAAGACACAATTTATTAATAATCAAAGAAGGGAACTAAAAAAGTCTGAAAGAATGGATTTTATTACAATCTCTTTCATAAAGAGGGAGAAGGTCAACCGGCAGACTATCAACCAACATAACGCTCTAGTTGATACCTTTGTTAGAAAGAGCATCATCCACCATGTTTGCTTTCTAGTAGGCATGTGTGGAAATATATCTAATCTCCCGAAGAGAGTCCATGCATCTCATCCAGTGAAATGTAAGGGGCCAGGCAAGGTGGACTACGCCATTCCAAATTTCTTGGATGATGAAGGTAGAGTCTCTTTCAATAAAAATGTCGTTCCAACCCTTTCTTTGCACAAAATAAATAGCCTGGATCACCGCCATCATCTCAGCTTCTAAGGAAGTGGCGCTGGCGCAACATCCAAAGAAACACCCATGATAGTGGCCCAGATAATCCCTGTAGATTGCTCTAAAACCTGTTGGACCCGAGTTCCCTTTTAAAGCTTCATCCATGTTTATTTTGATCCATCTAGGAATAGGGGCTTGCCAGAACACCTCAATTGATTGATGCAGATTTTTTTAGAGGCCGACAACCCGAAGACATTTGAGAATCATAAAATCTTCAACGGAATTGTTACAAAATTCCTTTTGAATTGAAGCAGCATCCCTGATAGTAGTGAAAATTATCTAATGACCTACATTGAGATTGAGTGAGTGTATGTTTTGTAAAATATTATTATGATCATACCAGACAACATGGAGGAGCTCAGAAATAGATGTAAGAAAAAGGTTCTTGATTTTCTTCGAGGCGTTGAGCTCCACACAACGTTTTAGATGTATAATAATTGAGTCAGAAAAAAGCCATCTGCAATCAAACATGTCAGTAATAAAATTCCAAAGAGCCGAAGTAGTAGCACCGGATAGAAATAGATGGTTGGTATCCTCTTAATGCTGATGACACATATTACATTTAGAACAAAGTTGGATGCCAAAGGTCTAAAGGCAAACATCAGTAGGAATACGATTATGTTCAATCCTACAAATAATATTAAGTCTAGAGGGCATGATCCAATTATTATAAAAAATTTTGATCCACCCAAAAATATTTTAAGATGAAGAAAAATTATGATTATAGAACGCTTTTGAATCCAAGATACCATTATGTGCAGGTTCCCACACAACGAAATAATTCGTAATAGAGAAGGTATGACTATAAACCACATGCATAATAGCCTCCGGTATATTGGGACAGGGGGCATTCATAACCTCCTGAATAGAGAGATTTATGTTGTCAGGATGGGGGTGTGGAGATATTATGGAAATTAGGGGGGATCTAGACCAGTTATCGAGCCAGAAATTCAATGACAAGTTTTTAATGTCCATCCATCTAGCGTTATTCATAATGTTGTGAAAAGAGTCTCTGATAGAGGTCCAGATAGAGGAGCTAACATAACTCAAGTTACCTTTATTAATCTATTTTTCAAATAAAATCAGTGGCGTTAGTATTTTGATTGATCAAATTCCAATTGATCTTGGTTTGAAGCGCTTCATTAAAAATTTTGATATTCTTAATGCTCAGACCCCCATTTTCCAACAGTTTGCAGCACATAGACCAAGGAATAGTAACAATATTTTGTTCAACAGTGATTCCAGACCAAAAAAAAGTTTTTAATGTAACCATTAATTATTTTAGACAGAGAGGCAGGCCATTTGTAAATCATTAAAGAGTAGACCATTTTAGAAATAATGGTAGATTTGACAAGGAAAATCTATCCGGCCATGGATAGGAATTTCCCCTTCCAGAAAGAAAGTTGGTGAAGAACCTGATCCACCATAGAAGAGAAATACACATATTTAGGTCTTCCCCAGAATAAGAGAACACCTAAATAAGTAAAAGGTAAAATACCCTCCTTAATTCCAAGTCTTTCAATTATGTTGGTTTTATGGTTGGCAGGGAATCCTTTACCAAAGAAAATAAATGACTTTTTTCAACTAAAAAATTGACCTAAAACCTCCTCATAATGATCTAAATCATTATTAAGATTCAGAATATTTCTATTTCTCCCATTAAGAAAAAGGATAATTTCATCCGTATAAAGAAGATGGGTCAGGGCATTAAGGCCACAAGAATCTTGTATCAGTTTTAGCTTGTTTTGATAAACCAAATTAGTGAGAAGTCTTCTAAGATAGTCTTCCATGATGGAAAATAGGATGGAAGATAGAGGATCACCTTATCGGACAGCCTTAGAGAATTTAAAATATCCTTTAGGGGAGCCATTGACAAGGATAGAAATGGAAGAATATGTGACCAAAGAATGAATCCTACTAATAAAGACCTCATTAAAGCCAAAGTGACGGAGAACCTTGAAGATAAAATTCCAGTCCATGGTATCAAAAGCCTTCCTAGTGTCAAGATTAATGGAAACATTACTGCCTCTTGAAGATTTATTAAGCACATTGGTACATTTCTAGGTGAGGAAAATTCAATCTTGAATGGATCTACCTTTAATGAATCCAAATTGGTTCCAAGAAATAATTTTTTTACAAAGAGGTGAGAGACTGTTAGCCAGGATCTTAGTAATAATTTTATAAAGAGAGTTGATAAGAGTGATGGGCTGGAATAAATGAATTTATGAAGCATTCACAACTTTATAAATCAAAGTAAGGAATTGAGAATTGAGACATGAAGGAGGAAACCATGAGAAAAGAAAGTTTTGACAAGCTTACAGACATCAGAATGGATAACGTCCCAATATTGTTGATAAAAACCATTATTAAAACCATCCGGACCCGGGGCACTGTCAGGATTTAGATCAAAAATAGTGGCTTTAATTTCATGATCAAGAGGGATTCTCAGAAGATAGAAATTATCTTCCTCATCAGCAAGAGTAGGAATAATACTAGTAATGAGATCTTTGTTAATGGGTGGATCATTAAAAATATTTTCAAAATATGAGACCACATGATTAGATATGGTCACTTCAGTGTCCAAGAGAGTGTCATTGTCCTTGAGGAGGGAAAGATGTCTACAGACATTCTTAATTTTTTGCAAGGCATTATAGAACTTGGAATTTCTATCCCCATCAGCAAGCCATTTCGTTTTTAAGACTTTATTATGGATTTTATCTAGTGTAATCATCACTTATTCATATTTGTGATTCACTTTCTCTGTATAAGCTTCCATAAGATGAGGCAACATGTAAAACCATCCATTTTCTAATGTTGTATCCCTAAATCACATTGGACCTTGATGGTAGTATTATTACCTAACATCATATGTGTCATACATGAGTCTTCTATAAGAATTTTTAACACTGTCACTTCCTGAGGTGGCTTAATAAGTATTAGGAACACTATCATCTTGAATTTTCAATATAATAATACTTTGCAGCAGTACCTATACTACTCTTGAAAATTCCTGTTAGTGAGGACATTAACTTTGTCTAATAGTTATTGTGGTGTTCTTGTGATATTTATTACGATTTACTATAAAGAAAAAATTGATCAGGTTGGTACTTTTATCTTGATTACCAGTTTAGATATTATTGATTGATTAATTAAATCATTAAATGTGTCTCGCTATTTTATCCAACATTAACAACCCTCATAATACAATCAGAATACTCTATTGCTTGATTATTTTAGTGGAAATGATCCTTGAATCTCCCCTCATAGTCTATAAGATATTGTTATGGAAGTAATCTAATATTTAAAGGAAAGTATTTGACTGGCCAACCACATTAACTCGTGGCTCTTTGATCTATTGAGTGAAGTCCTAGATTCTAAAATAAAAAATTTGATTTACTCAATTATTGCATATAAAGTTGCAACAAGATAGTTATGGCTACTCCTTTGCTTCCAACATTAGTTAATTTAACTCATCTCTCCCATAATAACTCCCTAGCAGTAGGAGACACCCTCAACTATGGCTGATAAAACACCCCGTACACCTGGTTTTGTTCAAATTCAAATGATGGAAGGTGTTTATGACTTAATGTTTATTTGAGGGTTTTATTATTTTTCTTGAAGAATGTCATCCATTTTTATTAATATATTTATTCTATTTTGTTGTGCTCAAAATTGAACATTAATAGAAAAAACAACCATCGCATCTTTATGCATTTCACTATTTATTATTTTATGTGTTTCCTGATATCATGCAAATGCATAAAATAATAAACAAATGCATAAAGAAAATAAAAATACTAAACTTGTCTTGGGAATCTAATATTGGTTGATCTATTTAAATTCAATGGATCAACAATGACCTGGGGGTATCATATCTAAGCCGTAGCTTGACTCATGATGCAACTCCCCCCCCCCTCCATCCAGTGTGTCCACTTCTTTTCTAGATTTCAATGTAACTAGGCATGGTCTGTGACTTACTCCATCCTCTTCAAAGTACAAAAATACTCGCATGTAGGAGAGAGAGTCATAGAAGTACAAAATATAGATAATGATGGATGCACAGGCCCTAATAAATTTTTCAATAAAAATAAAGATACATTGATCATCAAAAAAACAAATTAATTATTTATAATCATCACACAAAGATAATAAATAATTAAATAAAATAACCAGATATACTCATATTTGGTTAGTGCTCAAGATCAATCAGTGGGTAAACTAAATGTATAATGAAATTAAATTGTAATAGTTTTAAGTATGAGGGTTTAAATTAAATTAAATAAATTATTTAAGTTCAAATAATTTAATTCTATTAGGTCTTAAAATTAATTTAATTATAATTCAAAAAATATAAATTAATTAATTAATTTAATACCAAAATTAAATTAATTTTTCATTGTATTAAAAAATTAATATTTTCAAACCAAAAAATAATTTTTAATTAATTTAATTTTATACTAAAGTTAAATTAATTAACTAAATTAATTTTGATTATATAAATACTTACCCAGGCCTTACAACCTTACGTAGGTCCAATGTAGGTCGGGTCAACCCTGCGCAAGCCCATTTCGGGCCATGAAGACTTCATACGGGGTTGTTCTAGGACAGTGGTCCTATCCAGACCAATTCTAGGTTGGGTGGACCTACCCCAAACCATGGTGGGGTGGTTCGAGTCCAGCAGGACAAATAGAAACTGAGCTAGGGGCCTAAAAGGGGGTACCTGGCTGTTGAGATTCCACACTCCAGTGATCGGTGATGCTCGAGGTGGATGGATTTACGGATGAGGCTAGGAAATGGAGGAGGAAGACATAGGAGTGGTGAGTAGAGACGTGATCCATTTAGCTTCCATCTGGAGGTAGTGGTAAACGATTGGGTCGTGAGGTCCTGGTGTCCTCATAGTGGTGGTGGCATGGTCACGAGGGCGGTGGGGTTGTTTTATCAGGGAGGAGATGTCAGTGGGTTGTGCCTTGTGGGAGGTGTCATACAGGCCTAGCTGGATCACTCTAGGTCAGCGATGAAGCTATGGGTGGCGCTATGGTTGGGAGGCGGTCTGGGTTTGTGGTGGTGGCCAGCGGCTGCGCAAGTGAAGGCGATCCGATAGGGGTGGACGACAAGAAAACATGCAGCTATGGGTCATCAGAAAAGGGAGGAACGGTGTAGGTCTGTGTATTGGGGAATTTATCCATGGCACCCAATGTTCCCCCTTTTTTGAAATGGTAAGTAAATATGGCCACCATGCCCCTTCTTTTGTGTGAAAAACACCACCATTTTGAACTTTTAGGTGATTGAAAATTTTGTGAATAAAAAAATAATAATTATGTTATTATAAATCATTAACAGTGGAATTAATTCCACATGCTAGTTTAACTTCCAATGATTGGAATCTGGTCAGATCATGTCCGGATTTTTGGGATGATCGGAATTATAATCAGAATAGGTACCAAAAATTAAAATAGATAAAATTAACATATATTAAAAATATATTTTCCCGAAATTTTAATACACATAAAACTCAAAAACAATCCGTATTAAAAATTTGGGATGGTCATAACTTGGCCATCCAAAATTGGATCAACGTACAGTATATGCCATTGTGACTAAAATTAAAATTTCTACTTAATTGAATGAAAATTAATTTTTTTATTAGCTCATAAAATTTACATGATCACTTTGATACAAATTATTGGTACTGGGTTGCATAAAAAATCCTGTGGGTTGGGGATTTTAAAAAATTTCATCACTGTAGTGACGGAACTTATCATCTCTGATGATCCGAGCCCTGGAATAGTTCGAGGATCTCACATTAATTAAACAGAGCACATGAATTAAATAGAACATGCACCTCATTCAATTTAGTGAATGCTCAACTATAGCTCTTCCCCGATGAAAGTTTCCTAAAAGATTCAAATTTGAACCCCTCTAGATCATCGACACGCACTCCAAGAATCTTTGTGCTCTCACTCATAGAATTTTGGGTGCTAGCATAAATCTTTGATTGTAGATACTCAGTTTTTGGCTCTTTCAAACTTTGCAATATTTCTACGTATAAGTCCAGTTATAGGCACGAAAGCGACGTGTGATTCCAAGGCCCAGTGTGCCCAGAATTAATTTTATAAAAATATTAAGTATTTTTATACTATGCATGAGGCAAGAACGAGTTATCTCCTAAATGGTAGCTCGGATCAGGAATCTGAGGGCACGGTTGCGTCTATAGCATGTAGTTTACCCTAGGCGGGGTGTAACCTTTGTGTGCGTGGGCCTACTCTAGAAAAAGGTGACCAGTGGAATTTTTGTAAATAAATGAATAATTTATTTATGGGAATCATCTTGAATTACTCCTGAACGGAGTCTCAGATTACAATTTTGAGCCTACCGTTGCATTCGGAATCACACGTTTACCCTAGGGGCGACCTAATCTCCTCTACACTGGGAGGTCTGGTCAAGGGTGTTGATTTAATTAATTAAATTAATTAAATAAATGGGGGGAAATCAATCAAATATCCCCCATTTCTCCCTCTTCAGGTCAGAGAAACTCCCTTCCTTCCTCCTCTATTCTTCTCCATCAATCCACCAAATCGTTCAAATGAAGCGTCGTTGGTCTCAGATCTTGACAACGGATGCTCCCAGATCGTGCAGCAACAGCGGTGGAGTGTAAAAAGAGTCAGTGTTCCACCAAAAGGTAGGCGATTGAGTTTTAGAATCCTATATCATTTTTATGCATTGTTTTTTTTAAATTGACATAAGGGTTCTGTAGTTTGGGTCCTGAGCTTTCTGAAACATGTTTCGAATCTGAATTTGGAGCACCGAGGTGCTCCCAGTGGTTCCTAGAAGTTTTTCGGTAGAAAACCCAATTTCCAGTGGCGGACATGGAGAATTCCGGTGAGGGAGGCAGCATCATGGTCAATTTCAGCTCTGGCATGGCGGTTTTTGGCGGCGGCGTGGTGGTTTCCGGTGAGATAGGCGTTGGTCCGACTAGGATTTTTTAGGGTTTCTTTAAACCCCCGTAACTTGAAAATCGTAACTCTGATTTGTGAGTTGTTTGTGGAAACACATTACTTGCATCAAGGAGGACATTTTGACTTTCTTCTATAATTTTATGATTCAGTTTCATGTCTCGGGACTTTGAAATGTTGAAATAATAATAATATTTTATTATTATTCAGCTTCGACCCACTGTAACTTCTGCACAAAGCGTCCAATTGATGTGCCATCAGGGGCATTGTGATCCTCATAGTAAGGAAACATTTTCAGGATAGTTTTCAGTTACTGGGACCAAAATCAGGGTGTGGGCCCCACAAGGCTGGTTTTGGGTGTTTACAGAGAAATGTGACTTTTCCATCTGGTGTCTGTTTTGGACGAACGAGTAGACGATCTCGTGCATTTTTTTTGAGGGGATCGCAATGGTGAAATATTCTTAATGAGTTTAGGATTCATGGTGTAGGCCCTACTAGGACTTCTTACATTGAATAGTACCTTTTTCATCGGTTGACCGTTTCAGGTGAGTAAATAGCCTATCCTTCATGCTTTTCTACGTAGAACGTGATGGTAGCCTCGGTTTAGACCTCATAGGTACACAGTGTAGTGAGTTTGTGGGTCGCTTGGGTTAGCGATGTTTGGACTAGTAGCGGTTTATTAAACTTCCTTAGTTTGTTCCTATGATGGTTCATGTGGAATTATGACCCTAGTACAGGTTTGTGATCCCCTCGATAGGATGGATTTTCTAATAGATTTGTGGCATCCCTCTGGTGGGTTCGGATCGGGATCCTCTAGCTTTGCTTCCCTAGATAGAGTTCTTGGTATCATTGTGATTGCTTATCCATGGGTGGAGATCCCCTATCTAGTGGGTTAACCCCCGTAGGGTTTGAGTCATAATCGGGAATGTGATCCCCTACGTAGTGGGTTGTGCATAGTAGGGTTGTGGCATTGACAAGTATATGATCCCATACTCAGCATGTGGTTTATAGTAGGGTTGCGGCATCATGGGTTCTACGATCCCCTACTCAGTGCAAGGTTTTGGTAGGGTTGGTGCATCATCAGTTCGATCCCCTACATCAAGAGTTATAGCAGATTGGGTTCCAGTATCATTGTGACCACCTTTATATGGCGACGATCCTCTATCTGAGTGAGGTGATCTGTGGAGCACCAGATCGGGTTGTGGTATCCCCGAGCAGTTCCTAGGAGTGATCCACTATTTGTGAGATCTACAAGTTACTATAGTGGGTTCTTGTAACCCATAGCAGACCCTAAGAGTGATCTCCTATCCAAGGATTTTGGTAATTCTGTTGTTTTAGTGTGGTGTTCTTAGTGATGATATCCAACGAGCATGTATCTCTTGGACGAGTGTCATCTGGGATGACCGAGCTCGTGGAATGTGTTCTTCTAGTTATGTACCTGTCACAAGTGATGAGTTTGGAACCTCATGAGGCATGGTGCATGAAATGATTATATCTGGTTGTTCATGGTATATGTATGGGCATATACCTGAGAAGATGTTCATGGTGTATGTATAGGCATACACCTAAGATGATCTGCCTAGTCATTTTTAGTCAAGGATGGCCTCGAGTCTCTCTCATTTGGGTTCTCTCTGGCTGGGATGATCTGATTGTTGTCTTTCAATTACTACCTTTTATTTTGGGGTTTTCGGGGTTCCTTTTGAGTATTTTTATACTCACCCCTTCACGGGCTTTACCCACGCATGTTTGTGTCTTGTGCATACCACAATCCTTTCTACGGAGTCCTAGGAGGACCTGTAGAAGGCAGAGCTTTGTGAGCGGGACTGATCGGGGTGTTTACCGGAGCTGTGCCAAGGAGCTTACCAGTGGGTGCTTCTGACAGCGATCCCCTCCTTCTGAATAGGTTGGACACTTTTTTAGTTTTCTTTTGGTGGGCCCTATTTTTTCCCTTTTGTAGTTTTGTTGCACTCTAGTTTGGGATAGATGTATGCATGCATTTTTTTCAGTTTTATATATCTCTAAATTGTTTCATGGACGTGTATGTGGGTGCATGTGTACAGGTATCGTAGACTCATGCCTTCCATTAGTGTGATATCCTACTCGGCGTTGGTTGCCAGCCCCTGGCCTATTGGAGGCAGGCTTAGGGAGTCACGGCTCGAGGCCTATTAGGTCGAGTCATGACATTGATGAATCCTTCGGCATCACAACAGTCACCTCGATCCCGTGCCTTCGATCCGTTGAAGGATTTCTTGGATTAGATGCTCAAAGAGAGAATTTATCTCTCTAGAAAGTGGAAGGAGAGTGAGGATCTCATTATATTGTAATGAATAAACCATGGATTGGGTGCCTCCCTCCTACTTATATAGTGGGAGAGACAAATTCCCAGAAAGGTTTCCCCAGCCCCCAAAAATAAAATTTTTACTAAATAAGCAATAAATAAATAATTATGACAAACTAAATTGTGTCGTAAATATTATTTATATTTTATCACATAATTATAATATATATGAAATATATTATGTGATAAACTTGAGCTATTAACTCTACTCTTAATTCCTACTAATATTAAATGAACCTTGAATATTAAAATAATATATGTTCATGTAATGTTTTTTCTATATTCACTAAATACCTCATGAATAAATTTAATATATAAATTCAACCTAATTTTTATGTAATAAAATAATAATTAATTTAATTATTCATCGATGATATTGATTACTTGGACAACCCTCAGAACCTGTGGTGGGGACCACCATGTCCTATTTACATATTCACTAAAATAGGATAGAGTCTTGAATATGATATTGTGTGTGACCCTCTAGACCATTATCTTGATAGTAGTTAATAGTATTTACAGACCAAGAGAGTAGTTTATCAACCCATTAAGGCCCCTAAAGATATAAGGAATATTCAAAGCAATGAAAGCCATCCTATAAACACACACTGTGTAATATAATCTCTTTGTCTTTAGATATCTCATAAAGAAGGATGGACACTTGTGTTATCATCCTTTCTTACTTCATTATTTATTGATTGAACTGGAAAGACTTACCTTTGACTACCTTAGCCAAGGATTTATGAAGGTACTACCATCCTAAAAAACCAGGCCCAAGATATTATGTCACGACTCAACCCATGATGGGGCTCGAACTGCAACTACCCCAAGCCCACCTCTATAGGCTAAGGGGTGGTGACAAGCAATGAAGGCACACCTAAGTTAGAGAGGCCTTTGCCTAAGAACCTATACACACACATAGACAACTTGATGAAAAATTGCATAGGTAAAGGAGTAAATGATATAACACTGCTATATATAAACCAAAAACATGTATAAAAAGTACAATTATAGGTTTTGTAAAGTAAACTAAAAGGAAAAGGGTTAAAATACACGCCCAACTAGAAAAGTGCCACAACCTGGAAGTGGATGAAAAAGTTTCCCAACTAGAAAAGTAAAACGACTGATAGATCCCTACTCCTGGATCTCAAGCTATGACCACCATACACATTCCATGCATCCCATATCCCTAAGCTCCTTTGAATTCAAGATAAACATGTCTATCTTCTACAAATGGCATGACATGTATGAGAAAGGCTCATGCAGGGGTGAGTATAAACATACTCAGTAGGACGCCCTGAAAAAGGAAAAGGGGGGTAGTAAGAGATACAAATGAAGAGAAAATCAGTAGATAAAAAAGTTATAGTAAAGAGTATAGCTCAACCCAAAAAGATAGGGAAGGTAAACTAATCCAAAAACAAGGAGCTCGACACAGTGAGAAGATCAAATTCTCATCGAGTCTTCCCTACCTATAGTATGAGAGTAGACTCATCCAACCATGAAAAGCTAAATATAGAAAGCACGTGGCCTTCCCCATGCATCTTTAACTCTCCTGTAATGAGAGTAACCAAAACCCAATGATTGGGTACTAAAACAGGATATATAAATATGCTCAGTCAAAGAAACCCAAACAAGAGAGTAAGCAGATCTCCATCTCATAGCTCAGCCTATTAAAATAGTTTCCAACTATTCTAGGATTAACCAACAATGATACCCATCATCCCACATGTCTTCCCAAAACACACAATTCAAAGGGACTCAATCACCACACCTTGATACTATCTGCTTTGGGTGGCACTGTCTTGCCCTCACAGTTTTAGGTTGTGTCACATAGACACATCTTAGTTGGGAAAGTATTCCTATTTATTGTGATTCCAAAGGTACATCAAACCATGTCTCATCACTGATTTGGATATCCAAGAGGTTGTGTATGAGGTTGAGGACCCATGTACAGCCTGGTTGGAGGGTTCAACTCTAGTGAAATTGAGCACCCATGCCCAACCCAGTTGGAGGGTTCCACTCAGAATAGGTTGAGGTCCCATGCCCAACCCAACTAGAGGGTTCCACTCTAGTGTCATTGAGGACCCATGCCCAGCCCAGCTAGAGGTTTCAACTCAAAATAGGTTGAGGACCCATGTTCAGCCTGACTGGAGGGTTCCACTCTAATGTCATCGAGGACCCATGCCTTGCCCAACTGGAGGTTTCCACTTGGAAGATCGTCAACGAACTAAAATATTTATCCCTGATGAATGGTACCCCATAGAAAGAATAGAGTAACTCCACTTTCCAGCCCAATTGAAGGGTTAGCTCAGAAATCTATGGTGTCATCACCTGACCACTATTTTCGTTGATCGTCTCCTCAGATAGGAATCACGCTCAGAACATCAAGCATCACATTATAAAATATTTCATCATATCTTGAAATCAACTATGGAGGGAACCATCACATTCTATGTGAAAAAATACTCATGATAGGTTACTCTCATGCCAAAATTTGAGTCAAAAAGAAGAAGATATAAGATCGAAGATTTATCAAGTGGTACATGATGCGTATGGGGCCCACACAACGTATCACCCCACCTCATCGACTGGCCATGTATCTATCCATAACCGAGTACCAAACTATAATCCATTACCCCTAGCTATGTTATTGTACTCCCAAAGTATATGGCACATCTAGCCAAAAGGATAACATGCACACATTGCTCATTGTTGGTCCGAAGGAAAAAACATAATTTTATTAATAAGACTCCTCGAATGACCATAGATAACCAAATGGATCACAACATCATGATCCTTACAGAAAAATGCACAGGATAGACTATTCATTCGCTCAAATTGGACTCCTAGGGAAGAAACTACATTCCACCATGCTATTCACAAATAGTTCCTCGTGGGGCCCATGTTTCGATCCCAAACACATCATATGGATCTCACTATTTTTATCCTCATGGAAAAACACATGGGATTGGCTATTCATTTTTCCAAAATGGACACCTGATGAAAAGGTCACATTTCACCGCAAATGCTCAAATCAGGCCGCATGGGGCTCACACCTCCATTTCGGTTTAAGCACCCAAAATTGTTCTTGAAACATATGCCTCAATTTCAGAGTCATGATTCCACTAACGGTGTGTCAATTGGACATTGTATATGGAAGATACGTCTGATACAAGATATCCCAATAATAATAATTATATTATTATTATTATGTATTGATGTTTCTTGCAACAGAGTCATTATCCCAGGATATAAAATTCCAAAAATGACTTCAAATATTCCTTTATGAAGAGAGGGTCATGTTTCCATAGACAGAACATAAAACAGACGCCTGGTTTAGAAGATATAGGGGTTTAAAGTTCCCTTGGATAGATCTGAAATGCTCTAGCTGGACCAGCCCACTCTGTCCGGTCCGACCCACCTAGACTGGGCTACTTTGGCAGGCTCGCCGCTCTGTGTCCCCCCTCATCGGCCTACTGTACTATCCCCATTGACCTTACCAGATCCTAAACACATCACTGCCTATGCACCCAACGCCATCGCCTATGTGCCTTACATCACTGGCTGTGCACCCCACATTATCATCTCGCACCTGGTCAGCTGCCTCGCCAGCTTCTGTGACTGTCGCTGCCTTCTGTGGTCAGATCACTACCGAACGGTTGTGCACCAGGGGTCCCTTCTGTAGATCACTGGGACCACTCTGGTGCTCAAAAAATTGTTTCAATACTAGATCTGGAAACCTATGGATGAGATATACAGAGACTCAGGCTCTGCTCGAAGTTTTGTCGACGTTTCGACGTGAAAAAAATAGGTGTCACTTCCACTCGCTGATTCACCTCCTTCGGTGCTTGAAACTCGATACCCTTGTAGATATGAAATCCTTAGATCATGAAATTTACAGATCTATTCTTCTCTTGAATATCTGATGTCGTTTTGACATGTCAAAAATTTTATCGTCGAAGAATGCAAAGAACGGATGAAGAACAAAAAGAACGAGTGATCCAGAATTGAAAAAATCGATGGTCATGTTAGTAGGGCCATCAAAAAAGGTTTTAAATGTATAAAAATTTACCATTACTCAATTTTGAAAACTAAATAATCAATCATGGAATGTAGAATTTGAATGAAGAATCATACTCGGATTTTTGGATTTGTCGGTGCATTCTCTGCCCTATAATTTGCTCACATATGAAGTTTCATCGTGATATTCCAAGAATTCGACATCAAATCACCATCGGAAAGGGAGGTTGGAGCTCTACTTGTAATGGGCTTAAATGATCCAAACCCTTTCCCATTTCCTTACAATCCTATTTATGAAACCTCTAGCAGCTGTGGAATCTGAACCACTCGCGCCCTCCCACCTAAGGTCTCCCTTAGCGTAAACACCACACTATGAACTCAACAGTTGTTTCATATTTCCAATTTAAGTCCCCATTCAAAATGTATTCAAATTAATTCTTATGATAAAATAATTTTATTTAATTATTTTATTCACAGATACGTCCTATGTGTCATTTTCTATAGAGGCCCACACCGAAAAAAGTTATGTTCCACCTAGGGTAAAAGCCACACTCTGGACTCAACCATGCCCTCAAATTTTTGATTTTAGCTACAATGTCATGCACTGACCCCAGAAACCCTGGTTCCAATGCGTTAATAAACATGGTGTGTAATATTTTTTATAAAAATAAAGGTTGAAGAATTACACATCATGTTCCATACAGAGGATATTTGCTGTTTAGGTTCTCAAAAACCAGATACAAATATTATAATACTTAAAAATTGAATGAGAAAAGACTCCACAAAGTATCCACCATATAGTGTAACTGAAATCTACTAAACCTGTAAAAATAAATTGAAAATATAGGGTGAGAATACGAATTCCCAATAAGGGTTTTTTTTAAAATAGATAATGTTTCAAATAAAACCTTTTTAAAACTTCCCTTTTAAAATATTCATAAAATATTTTCTTAAAAAAACTGAAATACATAACATAACAGTTTTCCAAGAATTACCAGTGAACATTTTAAGGAATATTAACAGGGCTAAATTTGGAAAGTTCTAATCACAAGCATGTTTATAAAAAATGCATGGTGTGCAGCATATTAAATGAATCATTCAAGGGTGAAAGTACAAAATTTACACATGGAAAAAGTACATGAATAGAGTTTCACATAAAAAAGGTCTCAATTAATTTATCACATAAAATGCACATCATAAAATAACTGGTAAACTACCATCATTTGTTTTAAAGTTTAGGATATGGGTGCTGAATAAACATCATGTCTTGTGCATTTACTTCTTATAATACTCATAAGTACATGCTCTTAATCAACTATATTATGCTAGTCGAATATTCACTTGGTTAATTAAATATTATAAAAATAATGAGGGAATGTATAATGCTAGACTGTGTCAAGGCCTCATTTCATGACCTGATTTTTCTCCTAAGAACTATTGATGGATCATGGGGATTTCATTAAACGGTCCCCAACCCGTAGGGATTTCTTTAACTGGTCCCCAATCCATAGGGATTTCATTAAATGGTCCCTAAAAAATTATACACTGAGTCCAATACATTCCTCATATGTCTAAATGTCTTTAAACCAAAGTGTCACATACCACTTTGATTTCTTAAATTCTATCTCATTTTCAAAGTGTCTCATACCACTTTGAATAATCAATCTATTTCTATTATTCAAAGTTTCCCATGCCACTTTAGATAAATAAATTTATAAATAAGTGATAAATAAATAATAGAGTGTTTGATTTGAAAAAAAATGATACTATTAAGAAAACCCTTTCTCCGTGATAGTTAACATTCAAATTATAAGACTACATGTTTATGACTTCAAGATAGACATTACATGCTCAAATCATTGAAATGATAAATGAACTTAAATAAGTAAAAGCATGCATAATGACAATTCATCATGTATTGAATACATAATCAATTTAACAAAATATTTTATGTGAGGTATTGAAGGCATAATTGTCTAAACACCCATTACTTGCATGTTTATGTATAAACATAACACAAGGGTACTTCCAACTATTTAACCCAAAGTTATAAATTGAAAAGCATGAAAATAAACCACAAAACATATTAACATAAACAATACCGTTTAAACTTATGAAAATAAGTGTGTAATTCGTATACACAAAAAGTGATTATAAAGGGTTTGTATTACTAAAACAAATTCCAAATTGATCCTTGAAAAACTTTCACACTTCAAAAAAATTGTTATATCTTTTTATAACCCTTTGATAACCCATATTAATATCAGGATTAAAACATATACACACATATATATATATATAACCATATGTATATAAGGGTTCTTCATAAAAACTGAAGAATCCAATACATAATCTACGTATAATAAAAAAACAAAATTTAAGCCAAAGTTCAATATTTTAAAAACATAATGTAAAACCAAGGGTTTGTTTCATAAATAAATACATATATATGTGTGTGTGTGTGTGTGTGAAAGAATACATAAATATTTATAATTTCATCAACATAAAACACCATGAAAACTAGCATGTTTCACATTCATTATGAATACCATTAAAGTAGAAGTTCTTCTTCCTTAAATAAAAGAAATCAGTATGGTTTTATTAAGAACATATATATATATATATATATATATATATATGTTTGTGTGTTTATATATGAAGTGAAAATAATTTTAACATAAAACCCTTTCATGATTTTCATGACAATAAAATCATTTAAAACCAAGAATTTGTTTTTATAAAACCATCCAAGAAAATCAGTAGGTTTTAAGAACAACCAAATATATATCTCTGTGTGTGTGTGTCTAACCTTCTTACAAAATTAAACATAAATCCAATCTAAAAAAATGAAAACACTTACATGGATTTAATAACTTCATTTAAAATCGAGAATTTCCATGCCAAAGTCATCCCATAAAACCAGTAGATTTTATGATCAAACATATATATGTTTATACACATACTTTTTATATAAGTATAGTAAAATCACACACAAGGTAAATATTGAAACCCTACATGGATTTAAGGAAGATATTGAGTCAATCAGATGTTGGGGGATGTGTTGGAAGAAGGGAACCCCATAGGGTTCTTGGTGCAAGATGGTCATATATATAAACTGTATATAACATATGTTTTAAGGGAAACTTTCAAGGGATCTGAGGCATTTCTGTTTAAATATAAGACTGAGTGCATTGGTCCTATGGAAAAAGAGAAAGATTAGGGGCAATTATGGATAAACAGGTGTCACGAGAGTGAAAAAAAATAAAGAAGGTGGGTGCAGTGAAAGATACTTGTGTGGTGCGGGGAAAAAGAAGATGAGGAGAGGTGTGGAAAAGAATGGATGGTCGGGATTAACCGCACCTTGATCCAATGGCTATAGAGAGACCTCAGGTTTTTAAAAGGGTTTTACAGACATGATTCGATCACGTTCACGATCGGATGACTGTGAGGAAGCATGGAGCGGGATCACGTGCTCGATCAAGCGAATGGATGAGATCGTTGCGTTGCGCAATCCGATGGCTGAGGGCGCTCTCGCAGCAAAAAGTCGCATCCCATGTTGAAACATGGTGCACCTTTCACCTCCTTTATAAGGCTGGAGGTGCTGAGGATGGAGAAATAAGATCTATCCCCCCTCACTGGTACCAACCCGTACTAGCTCTCTACGGGTGTGCATCTTCGCCCAACCTACGTTGTTGTGATGCCCTGCACGGTGGCACAACGCCTCAAAATACTGATGCACGCACTTCCACTGGATTTCACACACACAATCATGCCCACACGGGTGCTCATGCCATCACGTGGGCACCTTCAACTGGTTGGGGAGCTAAGGCTTGACCTCCTCACTCCCTTGTGAGTGGTGCGAGTTTCCTCCCCTAGATGGAAACGGTTTCCCTAGGGAAATATTTTTTTAATTAAAGTAATAATTCACTTCTATAAAACATAATGACATAATTAAGTATAAAAATGTTTAAAAACCAATGGAAATAAATTTCTTCTTATGGTTATTCGAAACCTTCAAAACTATTATTTACATTAGTTTTAAAAACATTTGAGTTTTAAAAACATAAAACATAAAAATCTAAAATCAATGTTTAATATTTTATAAAAACAATCCCACACTAGTATTATATATTTAAAATACAAAATGTATTTTTAATTAAAACCTTATTTTTTATTCATCCGAGGATAAAAGAATTTAATGGTAACTTTATAAAACATTTGAAATACTTAAATACCTAATTCAATAAGTATAGATAAAATACTAAAAACAACCATAATCATCAATTTCATTTTCCCAAAGTATGTTTTCAAACTCAAAAAAATATATTTCTTTGTACCAAAAACCAAGAAGTAACATGTGTGTACTTCTCTTGTTATTTTCTTTAAAACACAGGGGTTATGATTTCAAATCCATTTTAAACTTTAAAAAGTTATCCTTTAAAAATTTAAATAAGAGTTAATTTCAAACATGTTTAATGATATAACTTTAATGAATACTTAAAACACTTGAAAATATCAATATACTTAAATACTAAAAATAAAATAACCCGAATACCCAACTTCTATAAGGTCTTATCGTCGTTATAGAATCAACAGTCACATAAAAGAGGCCAATGGTTGAATTAGCTTTAAGGCCTTATAAAAACATAATTAGGGTGTTCCAACTTCGAAACAACTTGGAAAAGATCGTGCTCATCATACCCTTAATTCTTAGTTATGTCGCAATAGCTCTGGCTATAATGTTTTTTCGTAGTGGCAGACCTGAAAGAATTTCACTATTTTCCTAGGATTTTTTTTGTATTTGGTAGTCTCCCAGTGATTTTGATAGGTCTCTCAGTAGGAATTCTAGGTAAGTAGGATTCTTTTGGCCTTGTTGTAATGTAATAATTTTTAGTTTTTTATTGAACAAATAAAAAAATGTCTTGTGTTTATTTTGAAAGTATTTTTTCGGATAGTACAGAAATTAAGTAAATGTTAAAATATTATTATTACACATGAAATAGGTTCGGGGTGTCACATTATCCCCCATTAAAATAATTGAACCCTTTCAATTCTATCATACTCGCACACTTCTACCAACAAAACCAGAAAAACGTCACTCCCGAGGTTCCTTTACTAGGACCACCATCATGGATAGGTCGCTTCCAACCTCAGGTGGATTACTAGGGTAGTATTCAGATCCTCAACTTCTTTGGTCAAGATACAATGTGAGTAGTTAGGGTCAAACCCATTCATAAAATAATCAACGTTCCAAAGAGAGGCATGAGAGGTGTGGAGGTCATAGATTTGAGAGTGGACTAGTTCCTTATAAATCCCTCAAACTATATCATTCTTGAGATCTTTGATGTCGTAGAGTTCCCCGTAAATACTAAAAATTAGGACTTGGAACAAATAGGTCGCTCAAATGTCACCCCCCATTGTAGCTTCTCGAAATTTTCCTATGGCTTGGTAGTTATCAACCAAAGTGAAACATAGAAATAGACCTTATAGATACATTCCTTTTTGCCTATATTGTGAAAATTGTGTATTTTCAATATGGAAATAGACAAAACTATCTCTTTGGTAGAGATGAAGGATGTTTGGGCGGTTCGACACCCAGTGGAGTTGTTTCCAAGACAGATGTAAGTTTGCATAGGGATGATATTCTTCTGAACATATCTTGACAGTTATAATCTTTAGTAGTTTGGTAGGAAGTGACAATAGGTTGGTTGGTGACCTCTCATCTTCCATCTACAAATTTTAAGAAAACGTTCTCAGTAAAGAATAACCATATTAAAACAAAGATGTTATTTTTCAAATACTTATTAAAGTACCGAAACATAAAATATAACATTATCCATTTAAAACAAGGTTCATAAAACTCAAGATGTTACATGACCATTTTCCCCTATCAAAACTCACTGTATGGATTTCCTGACATCCATCATGATGTCCCATCATAGTCCCCACTAGCGATGATGATTTTCCTAGTTTTGGATTAATTGGATCCCTAAAGTAGTTCTAAACTCTTTGATCTCTTTGGTTCAGATGCAGCACAGGAAACTTTTATCAATGTGGTGTAGACATCAAAAGTTACAAGAGAGAAAATCATGAAATGTATGAAGCTGGGTGACATTAGCATAAACTTGACGTCTATAATGTATACGGGTAGACTCATCCTCAAGAATCTTGAACTCTATAACTTAACCATAAATACCGTAGGTCAACATTTGAAAAAGATACGCTTCTCGGAGGTCACCCTATGGTGTAGCCTCTCAGAAGTCCTCTAGGGATGAAAAATTTTCAGCTAGGGTGAAGCATTTAAAAAACCCTAAAAATACATTCCTTTACTTACATAGAATCAAAATCGTGCATGAATCATAAGGAAGTAGTCAAAGCCTGATCCTTAGTGGAGTTGAAGTACACGAGGAGATTTGGATACACGATAGAGGTGTTTACAAGACAAATGAAGGTTTTCAAAAGTCTCATAGCCTTCTAAACATGACTTGGACACTATATTCTCTAATATTTCTGTTGGAAGAGACAGAAGGCTTGTTTCACCTGCCATATGAAAATTTTAAGAAGAATTCAACTAAATAATATATAATCAAGTTTTTAATGTTGTTATAATTTTCCAGGGTTGTCTAAACTAACCTCTAATACCAACTTTCATTCCCCTACCCCAGAAACCCTAGATCTAGTGCATTAATAAACATGGTGTGTAATTTTTTTTATAAAAGGAAATGTTGAATAATTACACACCATGTTCCATATAGAGGGTCTTTGCGGTTTAGGTTTTGGAAAACCAGATAAAAATATTAAAATCCTTCAAACTGAATGAGAAAGGACTCCACAAATCAGCCACCACATAGTGTAACTCAAATCTACTAAACCTATAAAAATAAATTGAAGACATAGGGTGAGCATATGAATTCCCAGTAAGGGGGGATTTTATTTTAAAATAGATAATTTTTCAAATAAAACCTTTTGAAAACTCCCCTTTTAAAATATTTAGAAAAAAATTTAAAGAGAACTACAATACATAACATAACATTTTTCCAAGAATTACTAGTGAATATCTTAAGGAATATTAATAGGGCTACAATCAAGGGTGTTCCAATCGTAATCATGTTTATACAAAATGCATGGTGTGCAGCATATTAAATGAATCATGCAAGGGTGTAGGTACAAATTTTACACATGGAAAAAGCACATGATCATAGTTGCGCATAAATAAGGTCTTAATTAATTTATCACATAAAATAAACATCATAAAATAACTGGTAAAATACAATCATTTTTATTAAATTTCAGGAGATGGGTGTGGAATAAAAATCATGTATTGTGCATTTAATTCTTCTAATACTCATAAGTATGGGATCTTAACCAAGTATATTCTACTAGTCTAATATTCACTTGGTAAATTAAATATTATAAACATAATGAGGGAATGTATAATGCTAGACTGTGTCATGGCCTCATACCAATACCTAATTTTTCTCATGAGAAATATCGATGCATCGTGGGGATTTCATTAACCAATCCCCAACTCCTAGGCCTTTCATTAACTGGTCCCCAAACCATAGGGATTTCATTAACCGGTCCCCAACACGTTATACAATGAGTCCAATACATTCCTCATATGTCTAAATTTCAATAAACCAAAGTTTCCCATACCACTTTGATTTCTTAAATTTTGTCTCATATTTGAAGTGTCTCATACCACCTTGAATAATAAAGTTATATCTCTTATTCAAAGTGTCACATGAAACTTTGAATAATTAAATTTATAAATAAGTGATAAATAAATAATAGAGTGTTTTATTTGAAAACAAATGATACTTTTAAGAAAACCCATTCTCCATGATAGTTAACATTCCAAGCATAAGAGTACATGTTTATAAATTCAAGATAGACATTACATGATCAATTCGTGAAAATGATAAATGAACTTAAATAATAAAAAGCATACATAATGACAATTAATCCTAGATTGAAAACATAATCAGTTTAAACGTAAACAAAATATTTCAGGTGAGGTATTGCATAATTGTCTAAACACCCATTATTGCATGTTTATGTATTAACATAACACAAGGGTAATTCCAACTATTTAACCCAAAGTTATAAATTGAAAATCATGAAAATCAACTACACAACTTATTAACATAACCAATACCATTTAAACTTATGAAAATAATTTTGTAATCCATATACACAAAAATTGATTATAAAGGGTTTTTATTACTAAAACAAATTCCAAATTGATCCTTGAAAACATTTCACACTTCAAAACAATTGTTATATCTTTTTATAACCCTTTGATAACCCATACTAATATCAATATCAAATCCCATACATACATATATATATAACTGTATGTACATAAGGGTTCTTCATAAAAACTTAAGAATCCAATAGATGATTTAAGTATAACAAAAAAACATAATTTAATCCAAAGTTCAATATTTAAAAATCATAATTTAAAACCAAGGGTATGTTTCATAAATAAATACATATATATATATATATGTGTGTGTGTGTGTGTGTAAGAATATATGCATATTTATAATTTCATCAACATAAAACACCACAAAACGTAACATGTTTCACATTCATTATGAATACCATTAAAGTAGAAGTTATTCTTCTTTAAATAAAATCAAAGGGTATCGTTTTTTAAGAACATATATATACATATGTGTATATATGAAGTGAAACTAATTTTAACATAAAACCCTTGCATTATTTTCATGATAAGAATATTCTTTAAAACCAAGAATTTTTTTTTATAAAAACATCCAAGAATATCAGCAGGTTTTAAGAACAATTGTATATATATATATATATATATATCTGTATATATATTTATGTATATAATCTTTGTTAAAATTTAAACAAAATTCCAATCTAAAAAAATGAAAACCCTTACATGGATTTAAGAACTTCATTTAAAATCAAGAATGTCCATTCCAAAGTCATCCAAGAAAACCATTAGGTTTTATGATCAAATGTATATATGTTTATATACATACTTTTTATATAATTATATTAAAAGAACACACAAGGCAAAGATAGAACCCTTACATGGATTTAAGGAAGTTATTGAGTCAAGAAAATGCTTGGGGAGGTGCTGGAAGAAGGAAAACTCGTAGGGTTATCAGTGTAGGATGGTCAAATATATAAACTGTATATAACATATATTTTAAGGGAAAATTTCAAGGGATCTAAGGTGGTTTTGTTTAAATATAAGATCGAGTGCATCCGTCCTATGGAAAAAAAGAAATAGAAGGGGCCACCATGTAGAAACGGGTGTCATGGGAGTGGAAAAAATGAAGAAGCTGGGTGTAGAGAAATATACTAGTGCATCGTGAGGAAGAAGAAGATGAGGAGAGGTGTGGAAAAGAATGGATGGTTGGGATTAATCGTGCCTTCATCCAACGGCTGTAGAGAGACCAAGAATTTTTTAAAGGGTTGGATGGGCAAGATTAGATCACGTCCACGATTATAAGACTATGAGGAAGTGTAGAGTGGGATCACACGCTAGATCAAGAAGATGGCCGAGATCGTTGAGCTGCACGATCTGATGGCTGAGGGTTCTCCCGTGGAAAAAATTTGTGTCCCACATCAAAATGGGGCATGCCTTACTCTTACCTTATAAGACTGGAGGCACTAAGGATGGAGCAATAAGATCTCTCTTCCCTCCCCAGTACCACCTCGTACTAGCTCTCGGCGGTCGCACATCTATACCCAACCTACGCTGATGTGCTGCCCCACACGGTGGCACAACACCTCAAAAGACCTATGTGCATGCCTCCACTAGTGCTCACGCACACAGTCATTCCCACACGTGCGCTCATGCCCTAACGCAGGCGCCTTCACCTGGCTGGGGAGCTAAGGCTCAACCGCCCCACTCCCTTGTGAGTGGTGCGAGTTGCCTCCCCTGGCTGGAAAGGGTTTCTCTAGGGTAATATTTTTTTAATTAAAGTAAGAATTCACTTCGATAAAACATAATGACACAATTAAATATAAATATGTTTAAAACCCAATGGACATAAATTTCTTCTTATGGTTATTCAAAACCTTCAAAACTATTATTTACATTATTTTTATAAACATTTGAGTTTTAAAAATAGAAAACATCAAAATCTAAAATAAAAGTTTAATATATCATAAAATAAATCCCACACTAGTATAATATCTTTAAAATAAAAAATTTATTTTTAATTAAAACCTTGTTGTTTATTCATCAAAGGATGAAAGAATTTAAAGGTAAATTTTTAAAAAAAATTGAAATACTTAATTACCTAATTCACTAAGTATAGATAAAATACTAAAAAAACCATAATCATCAATTTAATTTTCCTAAAGTATGTTTTTAAACTCAAAAACATATTTCTTTATACCAAAAACCAAGAAGTAACAAGTGTGTACTTCTCTTGTTATTTTCTTTAAAACACAAGGGTTATGATTTTAAATCCATTTTAAACTTTAAAACATTATCCTTTCAAAATCTAAAGAAGAGTTAATTACAAACATGTTTAAATATATAAATTTAATGCATACTTAAAACACTTGAAAAACTCAATATACATAAATACTTAAAATAAAATAACCAGAATACAAAATGACTATAAGGTCTTATAGAAGTTATATATTCAATGGTCACCTAAAGGAGAAATCTATTGAATTAGCATTAAGGCCTTATAAAAACATAATTAGGGTGTTTCAACTTCAAAACAACTTGTCGAATATGGTGCACATTATACCCTTAATGCTCAGTTTGGTCACTATAGATCTGGCTAAATTTTCTTCATAGTGGTAGACTCAAAGGACTTATACTATTTTATAGGTATTTTTGTTGTATTTGGTGGTCTCACAGTGATTTTGATAGGTCTCTTAATAGGAATTCTCGGTTATTAGGATTCTTTTGGTCTCTTTGTAATGTAATCATTTTCAGTGTTTTATTGAAAAAATAAAAAAAAATTACTTGTGTTTATTTTGTAAGTATTGTTTTAGATAGTACAAAAATTAAGTAAACATTAAAATATTATTATTACACATGAAATAGGTTTGTGGTGTCACATATGATTTAAGAGATATCTTATTTCCATCATATTCATAGTATAAAATATAATAAATATTTTTATAAAATTTATTCTGAGAACACCGGGCTTTGTAATCACACATTGTCTCAGCACCTAGCTCTGGAAATATGTTTAGAAATATTTCAAAGTATTACACAGTAAAAAACAGGCCTCTATATATTACTTCCTCAACTTAGAAGTGAAAAAATATATATCGTGACCATTCAACTAATTTCATACCACCAATGAAGCACCCAACATAAGTTACCTCACCATGATTTCATTATCATGAGTTCTACATTGCATCAAATTATGTGATCAAATGGAACACATTGATAATTATATCTAGTTAGGAGACCAATACACATGTCCATAGATAAGAACAACCAATGACACCTAAAACATATGGTATTTTTATTGGTGCGTCTGTCCTCGTGATATCACCTACCAGAGATCACCAAGTGTGAACTTCATGAGAATTAGTATCAATGCTTATGATCCACCAGCACCTAATAGTCAGACATCAACTATGTCTAGTCAGTATAATGTATATAGACCATAGGTTATATATTTAAAATTAATGTCATATTATCTTGAGGTTATCATTATAGAATGGGATCTTCTATAACATTTTCATATGAAAATAATATATGGACATTACCATTTAAATAGTGGGTACAGAAATGTATACACTATAATAGTAAGTATACATCATGCATATCTCACTATATACATTAAATGGTAATTGAAAATTACTAATAAATTTATGTCTAGGTCACCCGCTATTACAATATATTCAAGTAAGACTATACATGGATGGTACAAGTGTGGTACCAATAAGGATTTATTGGTAATACCAAGTAATTATTCCCAAATACATTAGAATTTTACTTTTCATAGCTAATTTCTATGACCATTTTATTGATAATTGGATGTCAAGACCACCAATCCTGAAAAGTGTCTATATGATGCAACCAAAAAGGGATGTTGGTGTCATAGAATTCTAATAAGGGTTTCATGTTGCTGAAATATAATTTAGGATTGAAGTAAGGAACAAGATTATAGAAAATTTATTTGGAATAAATATTTTTCATGCTTCTACCAAAGGTTAGTGTGAGTGAAACTGTTTTCCAAGTGAAATATGTTTTTTAACATATTGAAAAATAACTATTTTTCTTACAGTTAGTTAAGATTGGGATGAGATTAAAACTCCAATTATTGACTTAAAGTAACGGACTAAGTTCTAGGGAGATGGATCTAATGAGGTAAATCTAATGGTTTCTTAGACCTAGTCAATCATATATATATACTGACAATTTATTGAAAAAATAAAGTTGGAACAATTTGAGAGAGAATTGTTACCAATGTCACATGTCATAAATCTCTCCAAGAATATATGTATGAGACATATGAGGATATTAATGTGGTGAGTTTAATTCCATATTATTTTTAAATAGATCAAAAAAATATTTCATAATATTTACAAGATATTATATTTCCAACATATATTTGATTGTAGGAAAATATCATTTATGACTAGGAGAACTTATAGTTAAGCAGTCAAAACTATAAAATTATACTTGAGATAAATTATAAAGGATATATAACTGTTATGTAGAGAGAAAGAGATACTAGTTACAAGGGGACACAAACTAGTCTTCCTTAGGTAAATATGATCTAATATCACAATTAAGATAAGGTAATGACAAATACATGCGCATTAAATTTAGTGGTATCCGCATTTAAAAATACCAAGTGTGTTTTGGATTCTGAGGCGACTAAAGAAGTAGTGTAAAATATGCACTGATTTTTTATAGTTCTTAGAATATAAAATAGTAAGTAAAGTATTATCATAATGAAAATTATGATAATTATAACACTATTAATATACAAGATTTCAAGTTTAGGTAGTGAAAAATAGGAAACAAACTCAGGGATTATATCTCTTGAGAAGTCATACTCAAGTAGGATAGGATGCACATAGTAGAATAGCCATGCATAAGAGATGTGGTAGACCCAAAAACTAAATCCATGACTCAATAGAAACATTATATTTACCATGTGGTGGCTAAAAGGGTTTGTTAGAAAGTTGGATCTAGTGTAAGTGGGTGTGTTATAAAATTTGGTACCCTAGGCCCAAATTTATTAGTAATTTTGATTACCATGCCATGTGTACAGTGAGTTATGCATGGTGTAAACTTACCATTATAGTGTATACATTTCAACATCCATTATTTAATGGTAATTTCTATATATTATTTGTCATATCCAACGGTTATAATATTTCCCAGTCTATAATGATAAGCATGATATATTATGACATTAATCTTAAATATATATCCTATGGTCTAGATACATCATACTAATTAGGCATAATAGATGTTTGACTATCATGTGTTTGGGGATCATAATCATTGAGAATTATTCTCATGAAGTTCTCACTTGGTGGTTTCTGGTTGGTGAGATTGCAAGGATAGACCCGCCAATAGGAACACCACATGTTTTGGTTGTAATTGGTAGTTCCTATCTGTGGACATGTATATTGGTCTCCTAGATTAATATCATTATCATTTTGTTCCATTTTATCACATACTTTGATGCAAGGTAAAACCCATTATAATGAAATTATGGTGAGGTAACTTGTGTTGGGTGTGTCATTGGTGGTATGGAATTGGTTGAATGGTCATGATTGAATTTATTGCTTCTGAGTTGAGGAAGTAATATATTATTTTTGGTTGATTAGAATGGTAGTACATTTATAAATATATGGCCATGGTAGTCAAAATTAAATCCTTATAGTTAGATAAAAAATTAATAAATTAAGAAAGGATGACTACATAAGTGTGCATCATGCTTTATGATATATCTGAAGACAAAGTGATTAAATTACACAGTGTGTGTTCATAGGATTCTTATCCTTGTTATGAATATTTCTTTAATCTTTAGGGGACTTGATGGGTTTCTAGACTCCACTCTTGGTCTGTAAATACTATTCACTACTATTGAGATAAGGGACCAGAGGGTCATGTAAAATATCACATTCAAGAATCTATTCTATTTTGGTGAATAAGTATATAGGACATGGTGGGACCCACTATATGGTCTGAGAGTTGTTAAGGAATTATCACTGATAAATAAATAAATTCAATATTATTAAATTTCAAAATAACTGGTTTCAATTTATTTATTAAAATTGTTTTTCAAGTGTTTAAGTGAATACAAGGAATAATATTATACCAACAAATATTATTTAAGTATTCAAGGTTTGTTTAATATTAGTAGGAATTACAAGTTTATTTAATGACTTAGGTTTATCATTTAATATATTTAATATATATGTAAAATATTTCATAAAAGATAAATAATATTTATGACGTAGTTAGTTTGTAATAATTATTTATTTATTACTTATTTAGTGGATATTAAATATATGAGGGTTGGGGAACCTTAACCGGGTATTTTTGGGAATCCACTGTATAAGTAAATAAGAGGATCATTTCATAAAATTTTTATTACTTTTTAATGAGAGTCTCTCTCTCATACATCTTCTTAGAGAGATTAAGTATCACTAGAGTAAACGATCTAATATGCCTTCGATAGATCGAAGGCACAGGATCGTGGTGATCATTGTGACCTTGAAGTGATCATAGGAGCACCATTCTAGCACCTATAATTCAATAAAAGAAATGGGAACAAATTCTTGGAGTATGTTTGGATTATTTAGTGGGGTTTTGGATTTGGATCCTTCAAGCAATGGTCATCAAAAATGAGCTGCGGTCAAGTACACTTTGTTTTGAATAAGGTATTTTTTTTATTTTTATTTTCATGCTCTATTTAATTCATGTGAGATCCTCAAACTATACCAGACTTGAATTTCTGGAGATGAAAAAAACCATCACACCAATGAAAAATATTTTAAATCCCTAGACCATTGTCTTCTAATGTGTGCCTCAGTACAAACCACCCCTCGATTTAGGTCTATGTGATAATACTCAAGATAATTAAAGAAGTAATGTGTTGAAATTCCCTGAATATCATGGAAGTTGGTTTGTGATGTTGTTTTGTATGTTTTTGCTTTTTGTGTTGTTTTACATGGTTTGGGATATTGTGCGATGATGGAGGTTACCAGCTAGGTCATGTGTTGTGTGGGGTTATGATGCAGATTTTGGTTAGAAAGGATACGATGTGGGAAGTTGTTCGATGTGGTGTGTAGAGTTGTGATGTGGTTATGGTGTGCAGTGGTGTGATGCACAGTGGTGGTGATGTGTGGTGATAATGTGTGATTGTTTCATGTGGAGTTTCTGGTTGTGAGATGGATGAGATGTGTGTTTATTGTGTTCAGATGGATTGGGTAATGTGACATGATGATGATGATGGATTTGTAGTGTTGTGGTGGTGGTTGTGTGACTTGGGCTAGTTATCGCATGGTTTGTTTGAGATATTTTTCTGGTTATCCATGGGATAAACTATGATGATAAACGAAATAAAATAGGATAGTAAATAAATGATATGGACTAGAAATGGATGTGTGGTAATTGGCTAATTGAATTGAATAAATGAATGAATAGTTTAATGTGAAATGAAATGGATAACAAACAAATGTGGTGAAACCTATAAATAGAAATGGGAAATTTTGTGTGGTTTTTTAGGTGGTTACATGGTGTTGCATATATTAGTGGTGATATTTATGATAGTTTATGTGGTGTGTTCTAGTTCAGTTGACGTGAACTAATAGTTTGGGTATTGTGTCTTATCTATATATCATGTATGTTTATATTATTTTATACACGCCCCAGCTGAGTTGGATAACCTTACCAACACTTAGATGTGCTTATTTTTTAGTGTATTCTCCAACATCCAGGATGGTGGTGATATAGATTGTTGGCTACCCCCTCTCCTCCACTCTTCCTTTAGCAGTAGTGATATGGGTTGGTGTTGGAGATTACCTAGTTATGATGTGTGGCCCAGGTGTCTATGGGTTGGATGTGATGTGATGTGATGTGTGTATCGGGGGTCTACAGGCGAGATGTTATGTGGTGTGATGTGTGGCCAAAGTGTCTTCTGGTGAGATGTAATGTGATGTGATGTGTGGCGCAAGTGTATGTGGGCAGGATGCAATGTGATGTGACGTGTGTCACAGTTTTCTGTGAATGGTATGTAATGTGATGTGATGTGGTGTGTGTGGAAGGGATGGGAGCATATGATTTTCACCATTGGGGAATGAGAGAGGAAAATCAGTGGAGAAGCAACAGTGGGGTGTATTTCATTTTTATGATCTCGATGCTATATTTTTATATTGGATGCATGATTTTGTGAGTGATTCATTGTGAGTCTGGGTTTGGTTAAATGATTTTTATAAGTGGTTGTTGGTTCTATTATTTGTTCATTAGTGTTTTAGCATGTTCCTTTCACATGTGCACTTGAGGCCTTGGATATATCCCTACTGAGTATACCTATTATGATCACCCTACGTATATAAACTATTTTCAGGCTTTTAGGAGGACTTTGGGGACTAATATGGACATTACTAACTGGGATGGAGCTATTTTTGAGTAGTTTTCATAGATTTTTCTTTTTTTATATTGTTGGATACTTATATATGTATCGGTTCTAATTTATTCATGCATTATGGGATGGTTTTTGGTTTACCTTTATATTTCATGTTAGAGTTTTTTGGTGATTTTTTATCCTATCTCCCGATCCAATTTCATTTATAAAGGGTAATGTATCCCATACTATGATATTTTTATAACCTTGGTTATAGTCGCTAACTTAGGTCTTGTTGGAGGTGGTAATTGATGTATTATCATCTCTCTCTCCTCATTGCGGTATATTTGGTAGGATGGGTTCGTGAGAGGGTGGTATCAAAGGATTAGTTAAGAGATATGATGTATATAGGAGTTAGGAACTGTGAGGATTGAAGGTTTGGTATGGTAGTAGTGCCAATTAACCTTGGTGCATAACATAGGCTAGGGAGACCAACTAGGACATGGGATTTTAGGACCCACTGTGATCTAGTGCACAAACTCTGGGCTTATTGAACGGTCATGTAAAGTGGACCTATTTGTAGGGTAGAGACCTAAGAGTGGAATATTCGACATGATTTTTTTCCATGTGTGAAATGGGTTTTATGGGAAAATAAAATGAATAAATTAAATAATATTGGATAAAATTCCATGATATTGGACATAGGGTGTTCTCCTTGCTTTCAATAATGGATCATGTTCACCATCCATGAGTCACTCAAGCAGTTGATATTCAATAGGTTTATATGGTTGATCATCATAGGGTTGAACTAATTGAGGAGGATGAGACATGGAAGTGACATTTTCATGCCTTTCAGTGGTAGAGTTTTGGAAAATATGAGGGGAGTGTCTTATATATGGAGACAAAGTTCTAGATGGAGGAATTCAAGATCACTTTCAGTTTGATCTATGTAAGAGATTATTTTTTGGAACTATTGGCAATTAGTTAGATGTGGGGAGTTTTACATCAGTGTTGGATTTCATTTCTTGGTGATTGTAAGGATGAAGATGTGTTGTGGAAAGACTTTCAGAGGGGGTTCCAGACAGAGTTTCTATCATCAATGATGATGGAATCCAAGAGGTAGGATATTCTCTCCCTTTAATAATGAATTCTAATTGTGTGGGATCTAGGTATCAATTTCAAGGTCCTCTAACACTTTTCCCCAAATGTTTTTACAGATGTAGAGTCCAAAGTGTGGCATCTAGAGGAGGATTTGTGCCTAGTGATCAGGTATTTGGTCACTCTATTTACGCTCCTGACGTATCTAGAGGTGCAGAAAAAGGATTATGTTATAAAGTGGATTATTTACTTGGGATTTGATCCTCATCAGAGTGTCCAATAAGTAATTTCAAGGAGAATATCTTCCGGCAATGGGTCATGGGTGGTCGGGCAGTTAGGGTTCTATTTAGCAGGGAACCAACCGTGGCATTTTCTTTCCCAAACATCAGGGATAAGTGGTTTTTGAGAAAATTCTGATGGTTTTCCTTTTGTTTATCATATATTTAGTGTGACATCCCTCCCTAGATTCTGCTGAATAGTGCCCTGAGCTGGTGGTCCAAATGTCCTCAAGCGTGCATCCCCTGACGACATAGGCCACCAACTAACGGTGAGGGTCTAAGGTGGTCTAATGGCGATACTATACTCTCATGATCAGAGTAGAAAAGTGGTGAAATATATATAAAAATAACATAAACATAATATCAAATATTAGTGGAAGGTAAAAAACTATATTTAATAAAAAACCAACAAAATCTATAACCAATATCATATACAGAATGATGTAATTTCATTTCCAAAAAAAGTATAATAAATCATGTTATACAATACATGTATCAAAAGGGAAAAAACCAAAAGGACTATCTCCAGTAGCATCACGAGCCACTACTTGGTCTTGTGCTTCCCCACTCTCATGCTATAACCAAATAAATTATCAATAACTAGGCACTTCACCCAATCCCTACCTTCATCCACATAATCAATTTGAGTACCAATGGTGTCCCAGGTAGGGTGTGAGATAAAATCAGTAGGTCACCACCAATAGAGTATATAAATATTCAGTCAGTTAATATAATATAGTAGTTTATAGATAATAATGGTAAGTAGTAATAAAGCTGAAAAAGGCTAGCTCTAGTTCCTAAAGGACATTATGCTAATTTTACTAGCTTTGGACCATGCTAAAAACCTCTGAACAAGTAACTGAATGTATACATATATATAGAATGTGTATTTAGTGATGTCTAAAACCATATATATGGATACTACTACTATCCTAGAGCTAAGTTGTAACTCAGGCATCCATGGGTTTTAGAATGAGTCTCATGGCCCAGTATCACAGTAATAGGGTCATTATTCCTAAATCATAATAGTGGGGTCATCATGCTCAGTATCATATCAATAAGGGTCATCATTCCCATATATAATAGTAAGGTTCATCATGACTTTATATAAAAATAAGGTTCATCATCCCGTATATAACAGTAAGGGTCATCATGCATGTATCATAGAAATAGGTTCTATATGTCCATATCATATCAATAGGGTCACTATGCCCATATCATAGTTATAGGGTCTCAATGCATGTGTATCATAATTAATGAGGGTATCCATGCCCATATATCACAATAGTGCATGGGACATCATGGCCATGTATAATAATATAAAAAGTGACACCATGCCCATATAACATAAAGCATAGGGGTTTTCATGACCATTTATCATAATAGTGATAATTAGTCAAAGGATTTAATATAATCCAATAGATAATTTATAATTCAATAGAATTTCTCTTTAACAAGTGTATAACCATTATTCAATTTAAATAAGTTACGTGGTCATACCACCCACCTTCAATTAAATTTATGACAATTCTCTCACTTAGGAGACACTTCAAAACCATATAAAATGTGGTTTTGTCAATTAGACATTTATAATAACATTGGAAATTAATCATCACACCTCAAGGGGTGGAAAAATTTGAAGGGGTCTATTTCATTATGTATCAAGGGATAGTTGGCTAATTTTATTAGGGATGTTTGATTAAATATGGTTTATGTATTTTAAGGAAATTTATGGAGAATATGGCATGTGTCATCAAAACACATAATAAAAGGAAACAAGATTTGAGGGATAAATACTAGACCAACTACTTATTCATGTAGATGATCACTCATCCAATATCAGCCTTTGGTTGGGTCCATATTGGAAGAAAACAAAAAAACGAATACCCTAAAAATAGGGCATGTGAGACTACACCTAAATAACTCTATTGAGAGAAATACAGACAATGGAAGGTGAAAGATGAATAGAGAACTCACCAATTCCCATATAACGAGATGATATAAAGTATAATCACAATTTAGATGATGAATTAGGATCAAATCCTAATTCAAAGTCTTGGAAATATCTCCAAGTAGGAAAATGTGAGTTATTTTATACTATAATGAAGAAACAATATGAGGGGTAAATTTTAATATAATTTAAGGGTGAAATAGTAATTCCACCCAAAACCTAAGGGTTTCACAGTTTGGCTACACAGATGGACAAACTTTGTGCCAACCATGCTTAAGCCACTGTCCAATTGTGTAGCCAAACTGTAAAACCCTTAGGTTTTGGGTGGAATTACTAAGCCATTGTCCAAAGAGAGGACATGCATGGTTCACACACATGGTTTGGGAAATAGTTCATAAACTCTACCTTATTCCTTAGATATAAATTACAAATCTCCTCACATAGGAATTTTCCTTAATTCACACAGTTAGGGAAAAATATATCGCCCACTACTACCCACTGAAACTCCCCGCATAGTTAGGGAAATCATGTAGACTGGGTTTCATGATTTATACTAACTGTGTGGCCCAGTGTTATCTTCCACCAATCGGGGTTTCAGGATTTGAAAAAGCCTTGAACACCATTTTTCCTCCATAGCCTCAATAGGAATCAATATTAGATAAAAACCAAAGTATTAAACCAAAATTTAAAGGATTCATATGTAATAACCTGGATCTTCTTTTCAGGTATGTTTTTCTTTTCTAGTTGTTTTTTAGAAAAAGAGGAGTTTTAGGAAATTTCAGGAGTACACGCCGTGTACTTTTAAGTACACACCATGTACCTGGTTGCCACTGGTGACCGTGTGATGGCCATGTAACAGCTGAGCACATGGACATGTGTGGTGACCTGGAGAGTTCCTAAAGTGGAGGTCGAAAAAGTGAAAGTACACACCGTGTACTTTTCTTCATTAAACAGACCGGGGTCGCGTCTGATGGACAGAATGCTTTTCTTCTCGACCTATTTCATCTAGGAGCATCTGTATAGCCGAGCATATTCTCTAATACCCTGAATCACCATTCGTTATCTGAATCAATCTCTGTCAATTGTGTTAGAGTCGCATCGGTGAGTTATCCCTTCTTCTTGAACTTCATCTCCCAATTTCTCCTCTTTCTTAAGTTATCCTCAGTTGAATGTTCTTAATTTTTTTGTAGATATACAGAGTTATAGGGAAATTAAAGGCCTGGTGTTCAAGTATATCAACCTCATGATTCCGAGGTAGGTGGTTTGTGCCTTTCTGTAAATAGTCTTTAAATTTTATGTGCAAAAATGCCCAATACCCAAGAACGGGGTATTGCGTGTTTATGGTTTTAGCCCTATTATTACCTGTTATGCCTTGTTTGTTTGGATATAGGTTAATTTTTGTGAATAGGTTTGACTTTTCCATGATATGGATGTTTTTCCCATGTTTTCTTGTTTTTGATTGTTTGGTCTAGCTTTTCCTTTTAGGTTGCTGCTTTTCTTTCCATGCCTAGTATTGTAGGATGGAGTGATTTTATATGACATGCTATGATATGTTGTATATTGTTTATCCAAGTAGTTCTTGAGGTTTACTTTGGATTCCACGTATCATTGTGAATGAATAACTTACACAGGGCCATGAGAACCTGGTGTAGTAGACCATAGGGAGAATGGACGTTGTGGGCTTCTCTAGAGTGTCTATTTACTGTTATGTTGCGAGACCATAGGGGGTGGAATTTGTGCTTCCTCAGAGTATCTGTAGTTTCCTCGATATAGGGAATAGGGGGAATTGTATGTTGAGTGCTTCCTCAGAGTACCTATTAGTTATCGATATGAGACTACAAGGGGAATTGAGGGTGAGTGTTTCCTCAGAGTGTCTTTGCTAAAGCTGAACCAGAGGGGTTAGATTGTGTGTACTTTCTAGAGGGTTTCTTGTGTTTATTTGGTTGAACTAGAGGGGTTAGGCTATGTGTACTTCTCAAAGGGTTACCAACTTTTTATTAGCTACTTACTTGATATATTAAAATGAATGCAATTGAATTTGTAGGATCGTTACTATGTGTACTTCTTTGTTTACTTCTTTAGTTTTCTTATTGTCTGCCATATATATTCGATGACTGTTAGGCACATATATTTGGGTTTTTTCCTACTGGGATTAGTCTCACACCCTATTTGGGTCATGTTTTTGGGTCCAAATAGATTATGTTGTTGCAGGTATAGATAAGGGCAAGATCCCTTCTACTTCAGGTACATGATTGCTATGGAGCTGGGGAGCATGGGACTAAGCTGAGGCTTGCGATGCTGTGGAGCTCTTTACTACTTTTATTTTTTACTTTGGTTTAGTACCGTATTACATCATTTTGATTTGTTTTTATGATTTCCTAGACATATGTATCATGCATCATTTATATTTGTGTGCTCCAGTTATTTATTTCTTGAGTCTTCCACTGTTTACTTATTACATGCTTTTACTACTTCCACAATTTTTTTTACTTCTACTTTGTTACTCTACCAATGAGGGAATAGTTTTCCCACTATCTCACCCAAGTCCCTATATACTATTAGGTAGCCTCTGGCATTCAGGGAAATGTGCTTAAGGCTATGTGACCAACTGGGTATGGGGCGCCTCTGGGTGGCTTACAGAACTGGGGCGTTATAAAGTGGTATCAAAGGGATTTTTTTCTTCTTGACTTACTATTTAGAGCCTATATCTAGGGATAGGAAAGAATAGGTAGTTGTTAATAAGTTGTTCATGGGAGTACCTAACTCGTGTACATGGAAAATCCAATTTACCTCAGTGATTGCAATTTTTATAATTTTTCAATTTTACAGTTGATTTGATTTCACCATTGGGTGATTCACGTGTTTTGTGCTATTATTATTGATGTTATTTAGGTTCTATTTATGTTCTAACCTGATGAGATGAGGGTAATCCATATCATGCATCATATAGGCACTTTCTAGAGATCACATGTCATGCATTCTTTCCATGCCATTTAGGGTGCATTAGAGATTGCATGTTGTTGTGATAGAGGTTGTGTTTGGTATGCATGTTTTTGTGATAGATGCCTTGATAGAATACCTAATTTTTTATAAGGTATTGTTTGTGTAAGGTTTTGTTTTAATGGATGCAAAAATTAGGTTCTTAAGGTGTTATGGGCCCTCATGGATTGGAAATTGGTGGATCATTGTATTGTTATTCCTTGTGTATGTAATGTATAAGATGCCAAGGTTTGATTTCCGGGGAGTATGGGCCCTCACGGATCAGAATTTGGCACTTTAATGTTTGTTTCAGTGTTTTTCTTGGTTCCAGAGTAGTTTCTAAGGCTTTTTGTCTAGAAAAACCCAGAATACATGGCGTGTAATGATAAATACACGTCATGTGTCCTTCTATTTGGGAAGGAACTATTTTTCTTAAGTACACGCCGTGTACTATATGTACATGTCGTGTAGTCTCTAACCGTGTCACTGGCTGTGTGGGAAGAGACATGGGGTTGCGAAATATTTGTTGGAACATGTCATGTTCCTGATGTATATGTCATGTGGTGTAGACCATGTGTCCACCTGTGTGACTAATACACGAATGGGTGAAAACTTAAGTCATACATGTTGCGTCAAGATTTAACACATCGTGTAGTGTAACCTTTGACTCCGACCATGTAACAAATAACCTGGGTTGGTGGAATCCTTCTGGTACACGTCGTGTCCATCTAGAACACACCGTGTAGAGTGAGTCGTGTAACCGGCCATGTGAAGAACAACACGGGTTGGTGAAGTTCGTATAGTACACGCCGTGTCTGGAACTAACACGCCGTGTAGTCTAGTTCTAGGAGAACCATGTGGCTTAGCTGTGTAGAAGAACTCAGGCAAGGGAAGAGGATTAAAGTACACGTCATGTTTTAGGACAACACGCCATGTGTATGGGGTGTTACACGACCTGAGTTGGCAGAAGTACATGCCCATGTGAAGGCTTAAGGGAACACGTTGTGTAGGCATTATACACGCTGTGTATCCATGTTTTGAAAAACTTGAATGATTTATTTCTCTTGTTCCCTTCTTACACTTATAAGTTTTAGACCTTATTAATCTTGATCTAAGGTGAGTGCTTGACCTTGCAGATTCATGCCACCAAGACTTCCTCTGGTTGTCCTCTAGTTATAAGGCAGTGATCAGACACTGGATATGGCTTATCAGGGACTACCATCAGATCCTCTAGTTGTGCCAGTCTTGGCACCAGTCGTCATTCTGGACACAAGTGATGATGCATAATTCTGATAGGGATTTATGAGGTTTATGCAGACCTTCCCAAGAGTATTACATCATGCCCCTTCTATGGAAAAGTTGATGTAGGTTTTCCAGTAGTAGCATCCTCCCACCTTTACAGGGGAAGGAGGACCTTAGGCTATAGAGTCATGGTTAGAATCCATGGTTTCTATCTTCGAGCATCTGGAGACACCTCCAGAGAGGAGGTTGAAGATCACTACGTATATGCTTCGGGACTCTATCAAGAGATGGTGGGATGTGATATCACAGGAGGGATGCCAGTAGATTATGGAATGAGATGAGTTTAAGCATGCCTTTTAAGACTACTTCTACCCAGAGACATTAAGGGATGATTGAGCCTGAGATTTCATGAGTCTGGAGTAGGGTACTCTTTTTGATATGGATTATTCTTCTCATTTCACTAAGCTACAGTTCTTCATGCCTATCCCAAGAGCTGATGAGTTATTCCTGGAAAGGAAGTTTGAGGGTGGTCTCAAGCACGACATCTGATCTTAGGTGGACATCTTTAGGTTGACTTTCGTCACTTCCATAGTCAACCAAGTTCTAATCACAGAGCATAATATGAGGGGTTCTGGAGTTGTGAGCTAGGGAGGATAGACATCCAGAGTTGGTATCCCTCCTACTAATAGTAGAAACCACCGTAGGGAGTCTATGCATGAAGATCATAGTAGGAAAGAGACATCTTCTAGTAGCCAGGTGGCGTGCTACCAGTTCGAGAAGAGTGGGCATACAATGCCACATTGCCTGAGAGACCCAGTAGAGTGTCGATCATGTGGAAAGATGGGTCATCCTCAGCGCTTCTGTCAGATCTTTTCACCAGTACCTGGTGATAGGGGTTCTTCTAGGAATCCTTGTTTGGGAGTAGCACCACCAGTTTCTCATCAATCAGGGAACTGGAGTTCTTCTAACCATTTAGGTTGAGGTAGAGGTCATGGCCGTGGTGGTCAGTTTCCAGGCTTTCAGCGATAGCAGGTTGGATTAGCTCAGGGTGGTCAGGTAGGGTTGCAGGGCCGAAGTGCAGGTCAGCTTTTTGTAGTATAGCTAACCCAGCAGGAGCAGGATCCCAGACCCTTTATAGTTCGAGGTACAATTCTAGTTGCCTCAATTTTATCTTCTGCTCTTTTTTATACAAGTTCTTCCCATAACTTTATATCTATTGATGTTGTGGAGAATCTTGGGCTCTTTATCTTTTCTTCTGCTAATATCTTGAAATTAGATAATCTGTTGGGTACAATAACAGCTAGTGTACGATAGTGCAAGGAGTGCCCACTAGAGGTTGGTGGGTGCCACTTATTTTGGGACCTCTATGTCCTAGAGATTACAGGTTATAATGTCATTCTTGTAATGAATTGGTTAGTTCCCTTCTAGGATTTTTTCAACTTCTATCACCATAGAGTGAGTTTTACATCACTAGAGGGTGGATCATTTCTACATAAGGGTGAATGGGATGTTCAGGCCAGCAGAGTGGGACCTGAGCATCATGTGTTAGGAAGAGTTATAGCCCATATTGTTATTCTATACCCGGATAACCAGGGGACTTCACAGATGAACTTTACTCTAGTGGTGGATTGTTTTAGGGACATCTTTCCAAAGGAATTTTTAGGTTTTCCTCTAGAGCGTGAGGTATAATTTTCTATTGATCTTGTGCCCAGAGTGACACCAGTGTATATTCCTCCTTATAGGATGGCTACACAAGAGTTTCAGGAGCTCAATAAGTAGTTGGAGGATTTGCAAGAAAAAGGTTTCATCTAACCCAGTACTTCTCCTTATGGTTCGCATGTCCTATTTTCAAAGAAGGAAGATAGTACCCTCATATTTTTTGTGGATTATCGGAAGTTGAACCAGTTGATGGTCAAGAACCAATATCCCTTTCTGAGGATTGATGATCTCCTTGATCATCTTTGAGGAGCCCGAGGTTTCTTGAAGATTGACCTGAGATCTGGTTATCATCAATTGTGTGTTAGACCATCAGTTGTACCTCTTATAGCCTTTCAGAGCAGGTATGGTCTATACAAGTATGTGGTTATGTCGTTTGGTCTCACGAACACGCCTGCAGTTTTCATGGCGCTAATGAACTGAGTGTTCCATCTATACTTGGATTCTTTCATGGTAGTCTTCGTGGATGATATCTCGGGGTACTCTCACACTCGACACAACCATTCCACACATCTTGAGATCATTTTTAGTACACTGAGAGAGCATTGGTTATATGCTAAGCTCTCAAAATTCCACTTTTGGATGGACCAAATTCACTTCTTGGGTCATGTTATCTCAAAGACAAGAGTATCAGTAGACCCAGAGAAAGTGAGAGCAGTAGTTTCCTAGGAGCATATAAATAACTTCTTTGAGGTATGAAGTTTTCTAGGACTGGTTCGTTACTACATATGTTTCATACGTAACTTTTCACACTTAGCAGCACAACTAACATGTCTGACTAAGAAGGGTGCGAAGTACTTGTGGTCAGAATCTTATGAGTGAACCTTTTAGGAGCTGAAAGGGAGGTTGACTTCAACACCGATACTAGTTCTTCCAGATCCAGGCAAGATCTATACTATTTACTATGATGCATCAGGTATTGGGCTGGGAGTAGTGCTTATGCAGGGAGAAGGGTTGTTGCATATGGGTCTCGGCAGTTGAGGCCACATGAGAGGAACTACCCGATGCATGATCTCAAGCTGGCTACAGTTTTTCATGATTTACTCTATTGGAGACACTATCTTTTGGGAGATCATTTTGTGGTTTTCATCGACCATAAGAGTATCAATTATATCTTTACTCAGCATGATCTGAATTTGAGACAGCTAAGGTGGGTTGAGTACCTTCAGTCCATTGACTTTGAGCTCTCCTATACGCTTGGGAAAGGCAACGTTGTGGCTGATACATTGAGCAGGAGGACTCAGATACAGAAAGTTCAGGATGCCAACAATGAGTGTCATCTTATGGCTCTATTCTCTAAAATTCATTTAGAGGTGCATGACAGATAGGGGTAGACATTTTTATCTTCTATAGCTATTACCTCTACTCTTCTTGATCGAGTGTGAATGAGGCAGCTATCTGATTAAGAAGGCCTAGTCCAATGGAAGAGTGTGCCAAAAGAGGACCCTATTCCTGAATGGATAGTAGGCAAGGATTAGATCTTGTGTTTACATGGATGCGTGTAGGTTCCAGAAAACATATGTGAGGAACTGATGTGGAACTTTCATTCCTCAGTTTGGGAAGTTTATCCTAGTGTCACAAAGATGTATCATGATATATACCATCAGTATTGGTGGCCAAGTATAAAGAGATATGTTGTTGGTTTTGTCATGAGATGTTCCACATGTCATCATGTGAAGGCGGAGCATCAGCGACCAACAGGGATTTTGCAGCAGTTACCCATTCCCGAGTGGAAATGGAACGATGTCGTGATGGACTTCATGATGGGTTTACTGAGGTCGCCTTGAGGGAATGATGCAGTTTGGTTTGTCATTGACAGACTCATGAAGGTTTCTCACTTATTTTTGGTCAAGGAGACCTCTAGTGTTGATAATCTAGGATGGTTGTACATTCGAGATATTGTACGTCTACATGGGGTTCCACACTCCATTGTTTCAGATAGGGATGCATGTTTTACTTCTCAGGTTTGGTAGGGACTTCAGAGGGCTTGGGGTACACAGGTACTTCTGAGTACATCTTACCATCCCCAGACAGATGGTCAGTCTGATCGTATGATTTAGGTGCTTGAGGACATGCTTCAAGCATGCATCTTGGATTTTATAGGTTCTTGGGAGAAATACATAGCTCTTGTGGAGTTTGCCTAAAATAATAGTTTTCAAGAAACTATTCAAATGGAACCTTTTGAGTCTTTATACGGTAGGCCATGTTGATCACCCTTATGTTGGCTGGAGGTTGGAGAGATATATATGTTGGGACCTCGTCTTGTCTAGGAGACCACAGAGTAGATAGAGTTGATTCAGAAGAGGATGGCTACTACACAGTCGCGACAGAAGTCTTATGATGATCGACGGAGACGACCTTTGTAGTTCGAGGTTATAGATCAGGTTTTTATATGTGTCACACCGAGGTTGGGAAATAAGATGATTAAGAGGCAAGGTAAGCTTTCACCAAGGTATGTCAGACCATTTGAGGTGTTGGAGAGAGTCAAGACGATTGCCTATCGGTTGCAGTTACCTCAGAGGTACTGATCTATGCATGATGTCTTCCACATTTCTCATCTTCTACATTACTTCTCAAACCCTTCACATGTTTTCTAACCTGTGGAGGTTGAGATCTAGGTGGATGCCTCGTTCAAGGAGCATCATATCCAGATTGTTGATTGAAATATGAAGGTTCTTTGTGGCTGGTCTATTTCTTTGGTATGACTGCTATGGCAGCACGAGAGAGTACATGATGAGACATGGGAGAGGGAGGCCGATGTATGATCGTGGTGGCCAGAGTTGTTTAAGGATTCTTATTCTATACTGCCTTGATAGGGAAATTCGAGGACAAATTTATTTCAGTGGGGAAGTTTGTAAGAACCTAGATCTTATTTTCATGTATTTTTTTCTTTTCTGGATTTTTTTAGAAAAAGTGGAGTTTCTAGAAATTTCAGGAGTACACGCCGTGTAGTTTTAAGTACACACCATGTACCTGGTTTCCACTTGTGACCATGTGATAGTCAGGTAATGACCGACCACATGGACGTGTGTGGTGACCTGAAGACCGCCTAAAGCGGATGCTATAAAAGGCAATTACACGCCGTGTACTTTTAAAGAACACATTGTGTACTTTCTTTTTTTTATTAAATGGACTGGGGTCATGTCTAATGAACAGAACGCTTTTATTCTTGACCTATTTCATCCAAGGGCGTCCGTACATCTATGGATCTTCTCCAAGCCCCCGACTCGCCATCCATTCTTCAAATAGAACTTTGTCTATTACATTGGAGTCGTGTCAGTGAGTTCTCCCTTCTTCAGGAACTTCATCTCCTGATTTCTCCTCTTTCTCGAGTTATCCTCGGTTGAAATTTTTTAATATTTTTATGGATCTACAGCATTATAAAGCGATTTAAGGCCTAAGGTTCAAGTATATTGATATCATGATGTCGAGGTAGGTGTTTTGTGCCTTTCCATAGATAGTCTTTGAATTTTATGTGCAAAAATTCCCAATACCAAAGAATAGGGTATTGCGTGTTTATGGTTTTAGCCCTGTTATTACCTGTTATACCTTGTTTGTTTAGATAGAGGTTAATTGTTGTGACTAGGGTTAAATTTTACATGCTATGGATTTTTTTCCCATGTTTTCTTGTTTTTGGCCATTTGGTCTAGCTTTTCCTGTTAGGTTGCTACTTTGCTTTCCATGCCTAGTATTGTAGGATAGACTGGTTTTATCTGACATGCTATGATATGTTGTAGATTATTTAGCCAAGTATTTCTTTAGGTTTACTTTGGCTGCCACATATCATTGAGCATGACTGAATTACATAGGGTCGTGAGAACCTGGTGTAGTAGACCATAGGGAGAATCGATGTTGAGGGCTTCTCCAGAGTTTCTGTTTACTGTTACGCTGCGAGACCATAGGGGGGATGGGCTTTGTGCTTCCTAAGAGTGTCTGTAGTTTCCTTGGTATGGGCCATAGGGGGAATTGGACGTTGAGTACTTCCTTAGAGTGCCTATTAGTTATTTATACGAGACTACAGGGGAAATTGACAGTGAGTGCTTCCTCAGAGTGTCTTTGCTAAAGCTAAATCAAAGGGGTTATACTGTGTGTACTTCCCAGAGGGTTTTTTGTGTTTGTTTGGTTGAACCAGAGGGGTTAGTCTGTGAGTACTTCCCAGAGGGTTTCCTGTTTTTTATTAGATACTTACTTGATATATGAAAATTAATGCAATTGAATTTTTAGGATTGTTACTATGTGTACTTCCTTGTTTACTTCTTCAGTTTGTTTATTGCCTTCCAGATATATTCACTAACTATTAGGCATAGATCTTTGGGTGGTTTTCTACTGGGATTAGTCTCACACCCTGTTTGGGTCATTATTTTGGTCCCAAATAGATTATATTGTTGCAGGTATAGATAAGGGCAAGAACCCTTCTACATCAGGTACATGATTGTTATGGAGATGGGGAGCATGGGACCAAGCTGATGCTTGCGATGTTGTGGAGCTGTTTATTACCTTTATTTTGTACTTTGGTTTAGTAATGTATTCTAGAAATGTGATTTTTTTGGCTACTTTCCTAGAAATATGTATCATGCATCATTTATATATGTGTGCTCCAGTTGTTTCTTTCTTCAGTCTTCTGTTGTTTACTTATTGCATGCTTTTATTGCTTCCTCTATTGTTGTCTGTTTTACTTCCTCTGTGTTACTCTACCAATTAGGGCATAGTTTCCTCACTATCACACCCAAGGCCCTCGCTGCTAGTCGACAGCCTCTGGCATTCGAAGAAATGTTCTTGAGGCCATGTGACCAACCGAGTACGGGGTACCTCTGGATGGCTTTCAGAACCGGGGTGTTACACCATACCTCATAAAAAATTTCAGGTTCTTACAATCTTCCCCCCTTAAAGAAACTCATCCCCAAGTTACCCTTCCAAGGGCGGTATAGCATCATCTGAGAATAACTCCAACTAAAAAAAATGTACATCGGCATGTCGATCCCAAGTCTCATATTGTACCCAGTCATACTGCCATAGCACATATAATAAAGGGATAGACCAACCTCAAAAATCATTCATTCTCCAATCAACAATAAATATGGGATACTCCTCTAAAGAAGCATCAACATATAACTCAACATCCTCGGGATCAAAATTTTGAGACAGTTTGGCATGGTGATGGAGAAACTATGATATGTGGAATACATCATGCATGTAACGGTACCACTGAGGTAATAGAATCTAATAGGCTACCAACATGACACTCTCCAAGATCTCAAATGGACCGATATAATGAGGCAATAGCTTCCCCTACCTCTGTATCTATTTAAGCTGAAGTCTGGGTGATACCCACAAGAAAACATGATCCCTAACCTCAAACTCTAGAGGTCATCAATGGTGATCAACATATAATTTTTTTCTAGACTTAGTAGACATATGATTTCTGATATGATGAACCTTCTACAAATTCTTCTGAATAATACTAGGACCCATTATTTATTTCTATCCTGCCTCTAACCAGAATAGGGGTGAATGTCATGGTCTGCCATATAGGTCCTCATAAGGAGCCATCTAAATCATTTCTTGAGAGATATTATTGTAGGAAAACTTGATGAGTGAGATATACTTCTCCAAAGAACCACTTAAATCAAGGATTCATTCTTATAGCAGGTCCTCTGATACCTATATAGTACATTACAACTTTTCATCAGTCTGAGGGTGAAAGGTTGTTCTCAAAAGCACTTTTATACCCATAGCTCTTTATAACCCCTTCTAGAACCTTGATCTGAAATAATCAACCCTATATAGAATGATAGTAAAAGGGAACCTTTTATCAATATAATATCATGAACATACAGTCTTCCCAAATCATAAACTTAGAAAGTATCCTGAACGGGAAGGAAGTGGGCTACCTTTGTCAGTCGATCCACGACTTCCCAAACCACACCACAACCTTGGTAAGATAACTAAAAAATCCTTCAAAACATCTTCCCATTTCCATTTCGAGACCAATAACAGTTATAGAAATCTAGTTATCTGCTGGTGTTCTACCTTCACCTGCTAAAAATTGGAACACCTAGTGATAAAATCCACTATCTAACATTTCATCCCTAGACACCAATACTTTTGGTGCATATCGTGATATATCTTAGAGATACCTAGGTACAATGGCCATTGAGATGCATGTGACTCTTACATTAACTCTTATCTCATGTATATAGGGATCTAGATATTCCCATGTATATAAAAGATGTCATCACCATCAGCAGACCAATCCAGAGGTGGATCCTTACCTGAAATACTCTCTCATATGAAAAATCCTTCAGGGTTTGAAACTAACTCATCTTTAGTTTCTTTAGAAGTGAATATGTTATTGACAGTGATACATCTACATACTATCCATGAAAGTATTACACCTCTATGTTAATCTCAAAAAATAGGGCCATAAGATACTGCTTGTTACTATCCTCCTAAACAACCTATGTCTGAGTCCTCATTCCTAGAGAATCGACAACAATATTTCCCTTTCCAAGCATAAAGGCTAGCTCGAAATTGAAGGACTGAAGGTATTCAACTAACCTTATCTATCTAAGGTGTAATTCATGATATGTAAAATATATTTGAGACTTTTTTGGTCTGAAATAAACACAAAAGTCTCTCCTATAAGGTAATTCTTTCAACAATTCAATGCATGAACCATAGACACCAACTCGAGATCATGTGTTGAGTAATTCTGCTCATGCGGCCTTAACTACCATAACCCATATGCAGTGACTAAATCTTCATACATTATAATGGAACCTATCTTGATAAATGATGCATCAAAATATATTGTATAAAATCTTCCTAAATCTATAAGAATCGAGATCAGTGTTAAATTCAGTATCCCTCTCATCTCTTGAAAGTCTATCTTGTAGTATTCTGACAATATAAACTTCACACTCCTCTTATTCAAGACTGTGATAGGTGTTGTTAAGCATGAGAAGTCCTATATTAATCTCTTTTAATAACCATATATCCCCAAAAAAACATTGTATATCAAATACTTTCTTGGGATTCTCCTAGGAAACTACATCACTCGCCTTCTTTGGGTTAAATGCTACTCCTTCCTCTGAGATAATATGACCCAATAAGTGTACATTTTTTATCAAAAAGTGACATTTACAAATATTTAGATGCATTTGGTGCTCTCTAAGTGTATTCAAAATGATCTCAAGATTTTTATCATGGTCTCTTTGAGTATGATAATACACTAAGATGTCATCTATGAAAACCATGAAAAGGGAATCTAGATAGAGATGGAAACCCCTATTCATCAAATCCATAAAGACCATTGGCACATTTTTAAGATCAAACTACCTAACCAAGTACTCACATAAATTGTACCAACTATGTAAAGTTGTATATGGTATATCTGAAGGTCTAACACACACCTAGTGATAGCTCAATCTCAGGTCAATCTTTGATAATACCGTTTCTCCTATGAGATGGTCGAAGAGATCATCTATACAAGTTAAGGGATACTGTTTGTTCTCATTAAGATGATTCAAATTATATTAATCCACACAAATCTTGAGGGTTCTATCCAACTTCTTGGAAAAAAGGACCAGTGAACCCCAATGAGAAGTATTGGGTTGTATAAAACTCTTTCCCTATAAATCCTATAGCTTCTTCTTGATCTCTTAAAACTCAGTATTAGTCATCCTTTAAGGATTAATAGATACCGATGCAACTCAAGGAAATAGATCAGTTGTAAATTATACCTCTCTCTCATGAGGTAGTCTAGAAAATTCATTGGGTAAAACATCCTTGAAATGATTTACTACAGGAAGGAATTCAGTATGACGAAATTCTTGATCATCCATATAAAGAATGGAAATATGGGACATCACTCCACCTATCCCAAGATGTTTTGGTCTATCTCTACATTCATGTACATCCAAATTTCCCCTTTTAATATAAGTATCATCTTATGGTGATGTGAATGACACCCTTTAGTGATAACAATCCACATAGGCATGATAGTGGACCAACCAATCCATCTAAAGAATGAAATCAAAGCTCGTCGTCTCAAGGATGAAGAGGTCCTGTAAGAAACAATGGATTCCTACCTCAATGGGGGATTCCTTACACTAGAATACACTCTTTGATCATATACCCAAAGGATTATAAAGTATCATCCTACCACAGGAGTACTCAATATGAAGCCCAATTATTTCCACAATAGTCACAAAGATAAAGAAATGTGATGAACCTATATTAAATAAGGAAGAAACTATAGTAGGGGATACTAGAATAGTGCCACAAAGAGTAGATTTCTTGTCTCCCTTCTCCTATGGTATAGGCTATACTGAATAAATATGGCCAGATCCACGACCCAATGCTATTACCAGACTACCCAGAGCAGGTCTGCTCTGCTGGAACTATATATCTAAATCTTGGTGACCTCATCCATAACCTCCTATTCTTCCTACACATTAATTAGTACTCTAGATACCTGCATGGTGAGGTTCTACTGATCCTACTCCTAAATGTGAATCTGATATAGATCTTCTCTCACTAGGCATAAATAAAAAGGTCTTATAGAAATGCTGAAGATGCCACAATATACCATGGCCTCAGCAATCATCAGGGTCTATAGGACACTGGGACTTCTGATTCCTAGGATTCCCATATAGGAAAAAACCACATAACTATTCTTAGGTATCACCTATAAGCTACTGATCATGCATGTAGTCTCAAATTGTCTCTTATGACTGCTAGTTGAACCACTAATCTACCAAAATTTTGAATAGCCCTGACCCATATTTTCTTTTTCTATCAGGTTCTACTTTGTGACGAGAGCCTATTTCACTATATAATATATGGTATTAAATTGGAAATAATTCACCTAATAATTAATAGGATGCCTAATTCCATCCTTAAATAATCTCACTTTTGCTAGTTCATCAGTAGTATAGATAGGCTCAAATTGTTGAAGCTTTATAAAAAGAGATGAGTAGTCCATAACTTTAATAAAAACCTACTCCAAGTTCATAAGATAATTGTCATAATCATCCCTTAGGGTCTTAGGGAAGAAATAATCATAAATTATATATTGTAAATCACTTTAAATAACTTCCTAATATTGACTTACCTAGTTTAGAATATCCCACCAACATTTTGAAGATCTATGAATCATATAATTAGTGATCCTCAATCTCCTCTATGGAGGTTTATTTAGGTGCTTGAAGATATATATGATTGTCCCAATCCATAACTCTATAATATAGGTCCCACCATCCTCTAAATAATTATGTGGATGTTTCTGATTAAACTCTCATATAAGCTCTACCATAGAAGGATCAAGTCACTTAGCCCCATGTATGATCTTCATAATCCATAGAAACTTCCCTCAAAACTAAACATCATTTCCCACATCAAGGATAACATGAGGTACCACTGGTGTCTCAAGTCCCACCACCTCTAGATCATGGTCATCACCACCCTATTGACACACTACATGAGTAAATCATGGTGGAATGGATCTAAAAAATTCCAAATGCGTGCCTTATATAGGTTCGATAACAATAAGGATCACAAATACACAAATAGGATAGGTACCCACCTTACTATGTAAAAATCACACCTCTCGGTCTTCTCATGAAGCTAGGTCTAGGTGATAGGAATAATTATATAGAACACAAGAGATGTTACCTACTTCCCACTACAAAGTTCAGGTTTTGGTCAAGCTCTGTGTTTTTCTATATGGGTCTCGATGTACAGAATGTCAATTGAAATTTATAGAGGAAAACACCCTTTAAATGGAAATTTTCATCCATATTTAATGGATATCAATTCATTTAAGATTTCAATTTCATTTGTTTTAATTCTCATTTGTATATAATTTTTTCTTAAAAAGGTTGAACTATATTGGTCACCACTTCCAATTTACAAGGGTCCATACACCTTAAAAATTGAAATGTTGTTCCCACTTAATCAAAACCACTCACTCATAAAGTACCTAAATGATATTTTATAACAATTAATGGACATATAAATAAGCACCAATACATGCTACAAGCAATTAATGTAGTAAATAAACGTGACATGGCATAATACATGACATATAAATCTTGTAAGGTTTCTAAAATGATTCATGATCAATGATTCAATTCAATATTAGTAAAAGGATAAAATATAATCGTCAATCATAATATTAACATCACACATCATGTGTGTCACTCAATGGTGGAATAAAATCAGATGTAATAGAAAAAATACAGAACAACATGTATCATCCAAGGTATTTTGGTTTTTCCCTATACATGGGTTAGCTACTCATAGAGAAAACTCATTGACAAATTATGATACATTCCTAATCTCTTACATAGTTTTTGATGCTCCATTCCATCACAGATTCCAAGGATTGACTAAGGATAGTACATTAAGAAAATAAGAAGGAAGATTCATAAAAAATTTCAAAGGCATTAAGGCACGCAAATATACCTGCGCGCCAGCCTTGGGCGTGCAAGTCACTTGTGCGCCAGACATGAGGTGCGCAAGTCACTTGCGCACCCTATGTGAAATTTCTCCCAGACCTAAGGTGGCCTATAAATACCCCTTGTGGGCCCCCCATTTCGAGGAAAATTTTTCCAAAACTCATAATTAAGGTCTAGTCACCCTAGTCTCTGCTTGAAGTCTTTCGAAAACTTCTAAGGTAATTTCTTACCTATAATAGAAGATCTAAAGAGGAAGAATAAGTCCTAAGTATTAGAACTCATCAATACTTGTGTGCCTAAGTATCCAGCCCTTTAAGGGAAGTGATGATACTTGTGCGCTGCCTTTCCCTCTCAGGGAAACTTGCAAGGCACCCATATGAAAGCCTATAAGGATGATTCTAATAGCTCCAATTCAAAGTCTCCCAAGTATCACTTCACAGGTTCTTCGTCATCCAAGTGAACTCCTGTCGTGCAAGTATACTTGCACGACTAGGACTTGCACGCCCGAAAAAGAATTACGTGCCTGCCTCTTTTTGGGTGCCCCTCCTACCTATTCACTTCCTTTATTCAATTCACCTTTACTTTTCAAGATATAGCCTTCAAAACCTTCTTCAAAGCCACTTATGGCATTGTTTCTTTGTAGGATTCCTTATCTGAAAGGAGTTCTATGGAATATCTCCCAAAACCTTGTGATTTATATAACTTTATATCACTATGGTTAGAGATTTCCTTCATTCAACCTCATCCCTTAAGATGATAGAATCTTTGATATGGGCATACTTCTTAGGAGTAAGCCCCAATCATAAGATAAATCCCCCCTTTAATCCGTGCATCCTTATTAGGAGTAAGCCCCAAATTAAGAATCTAAATCTCCATAAAACACAAATACCTTTATGGACCCTATTAATGGGCCTCCTTTTCAGGAGTAAGCTCCAACCTTATAATTCTTTTGATTTGGGCCTCCTAAGGAGTATGCCCTAAGTTAAAAGTCCCCTTAACATGGGCATTCTCCTTAGGAGTAAGCCCCAGTATTAATTCTTTTGATTTGGGCTTTCTTCTTAGGAATAAAACCCAATAATAAGTCCCTCTTAATTTAGGTTTCCTTTTCCGGAATAAGTCCCGATTTAACATTCCAAATCTATATAAAGCAAGAAATACCTTTATGGATTCTACTCTTGGGCTTCTTTTCTAAAACTAAGTCCTGGTCTTCATTTAATCGGGTCGTCATACATATGTAAGCCCCACATTATTTCTTATGAATGCATATTTCATGGCACAATCATCATATTTACTGATACCTCTTGTTTCTCACATCGAGTATGACTCACGTGATCTTAGAGTGTGAAAGTAATTACGACATCTCTCTTTGGGTTGTTAATCATATGTAAGCCCCACATTTCTTACTCGAACTACTTGGACTTTGATATATGCCTTAAAAGTAGAGTACGTAGAAATCCTTTCTAAGGTTCAAGTCCATCACCCATTTATTCTCATCTATCCCATAGGACGTTAAACTAATCTTAATTCCCAAATTGTGTGGGTTCTGATTCCTCTTTAACAAGGATACGTAGATAGCCCATCTGTAGGTACGATCCCAACTCTAAAATAATCCATGTCTTTCTGAATGAAAATAAACTTCAAGTGCCCCACTAAGTGGATTTAAAACCAGTATGGTTATCATAATGACCAATAGATTTCTATATAATGTATTGAAGGATATCATTGACTAAGAATCTCCAATATATACGGATGATTATCCATCAATGAAGAACCTCAAATACATATAAAAAATTCTCTAAATCTCATACATATCAATCATTGATTGCAAAGTCTAACAGAAAAAAACTCATTTTCATGCTTGGTAATTTAATAAGTATTCATGAACATAACTTAAATCTATAAGAGAGTCCCAGAGTAGACAATAATTCCCCCCCAAAAAGTTGTGATGAGTCTGACCTCCCATCCTCTCGACCAATGCAAATTCTTAAGCCTCATCAGTCCACAACTAATGAGAACCTACCTTTGGAAAGTAGGTCCAAATGGATATAGAATCATTGGATGTTTCTGGTTCTATGAATAAACACATTAGAAACTGATTGGAAAGCTTTAACCTTAAACAAAAAAAGTCATCCCCATTTCCAGAAGAAACAAAAAATGGTGAACCCGATGTGAATCCTTAACCAAGTTAAATGATGTTTTTCTTATTTGTTAGGCCCCTATTTAACTTAATGTGAGGGCCAGCAAAGCAATCAATAACATATGTGCTCATCCAAAAGATGTAGTCTGGAAAAACTTATATTGATTATGTTTGTTATATCAAAGAAGGACTCTTTTCCAAGATCTCTCTGTATTACAGAAATGGATTCTCTAAAGTTTACACCGGTGAATGCCTTGGCTGCTACTCCTACTGGATCCTCGTTCACTCTGAGGACAACATCACCTACTCAGCGTCTGAAATGTTGGGTCTCAAATGCGTTGGTGAAGGAATACCATCAACACGGTACCATTCTGACTCTGGAGGCTACTCGACAAGCCCTCCAAGTTAACAATTCACTCTGGTTGTCCGGACAGCGACGATCAGTGGTCAAGAAGCAGGTGGTTCTAACCACCATCACCAACCGTTTCGGGTCATTATCCCTAGAACGCAACAACCAGTCCCTCCCATATTATAGGGAGGTGAATGAAGAGGTCACTCCAGGCCTTAATTAAATAAGACAGGAGTCCTTCCCGAGGGCTCTCATCAACAATCGATGCCAGACTTGTGCGGTAGTGCACCCTCAACATGATTATGGTATCGCCTTTAGGGGTTCGGCTCAGGTTCCTCAAACTCGAGCATGTAAGACGAACTACCAGAGGAGAAATTCGGCCAACACAGAGCAGGTTCTTGCCTATTCCCCCTCCAAAGAAGTCCATCAACCTAACTTGATGGAAGGCAATGATCAGGCACAGACACCCATCCATTCTAATCCCATTGTCTAGCAGACTCATCTAGCAGCAACCCACTAATCCCATCAGGCAATTCCGATGAAGTACTATAGGCAGGCACATACACCTGTTTATAATTCATCATCTGGTCAGTAGGATCATCTGAAGGAAATCCACCAACCATACTTGATGGGGAACATCTAGCAGGCACATACACCTGCCAATGTTCATCATGTCTGCCAACAGTCTCGTTTGGTAGCACCCGGAGAAGTCAATCGGAAAGCTCTGATGACAAATTTGGAGCAGACTCAACTCTCTACCGCTATGCATAAGTACTGTCAGAATTCATTGATAGAAAAAAGAGGATAGGAGTAGGCACATACACCTACTCCAGACATGGAATGGAAGTATATTCCCGTTCCAGTAGCTGAAGTCACCAAGCACATTCTGACAATGGTGAAAGAGCAGAAGCAAATCCCTGCCCATATTCTGGATGCCTGTTAGAATATTATAACAACTTCAATAGCATCATAGGGAAAGAAACATTAATATATCCCTATCAGTGGAGTGACTCATCAACATGTCACTCCAGAGTAGATACACACCTCTGTTCCAGTCCAAGAGGGTCGTGGGGCATACTCCCCCATATCATACGGACAATCAAGCCAAGAACATACACACGATTTAAATGGATATAATCAACCTAACCTGACCATTTCTCTTGAGCAGGAATATACACATACCCATAGTAACCAATTTAATCAACAAGTGGTTTCAAAAGTCTCTAAGATGGTGTCTAAGAAAAATACCCATCCAGCACAGTCGAGAAATCAAGGGTCAATCTACAATAAGGCCTTGCTCGATGCTGGAGTTCTTGATTCACTCAGAAAACTATCTATTATAGCTCAAGATTCTACTCTCTCATTTCCCAGTAATGGGAACCATAATTCCAAAGGTCTTCATTAGACACTTCCTCATGAATTCTTTCTTCATGATAGTTCAGTTGATCTCAAAGTATCATCTTCAGAATAGAGCCATGATAACCCTCTACATGTCCAGAAGACCAAGGAGCAATAGGTTTCATCCTTTGTTGTAACCCACCATGGCGGTCCTCCCCATGATGATGAATTTAGCTACGAAAGTCCTCTCTATAGTAGTAATTCACATTGCCTGGAAAATTCTCCAATGGACAATGCAGTAACGAGAAAACCCTATTATCTTGAGGCACTTGCAAATGTGAAGCCAGTCATGTCTGATAATTTACCTCTATTGGGTGAAATAATTTCTCAATCAGAAGATAGCCTAGGATGTAGGTCATTCTCCAAACCACCCCTGGTTCATTCATATTCTAATTTAATAAATGAATTCTCTACCAATATTGTTGAATCTAATAAATCAAAAAAGAAGCACCAGCTTTGATCTAATCAGGTAGAATAATCTTCATCGAATGATACGGACGAAGTGCTGAATATGAGAAAACAACTGGTGAAAGTTGAAGTACCATTCATGTTTTGGACTTTGGATAACTCTCAGTATGATATTCCAGAAATGTTGACGAAAGATTGTATTCACGATATTTGTCTTAACATGTGGAAAACTCTTTGTCATTTAAAAGAGAAAATACTATCTTATGATGAATATAAAAATCATTTTAAGATAATAGAAGGCTTGTAATGCCAAATTGACTTGGCATCTCTCTCAGTTTCTCGGCGTCCAAAGGTTGAAAAGCAGTAGAAGGCCCTTCAGCGTTCATGCCTTGGCGCGTTAAAAAGGTTGTGTCAGTTAATTACCAATGCTCCATCTGGTATTCATATCAGGGGATGGGGTGTTCATGGAGAACTACATTTTACTGTACTCTATAGTCAACAAAGCCCACCAAAATTGGTCTCATGCAATGTTATTGCCCTTGGCCGGCCACAACCAATTGGTTTTGTGTGTAATCAAAGGCTTGCTAAGGAACAGACCTCAACTAGTTCTTCCCAAAGTCAGGCATACAAATAAAAAGTTGTCGAATTACTCTTGCATCAAGAAAATGAGAATATCGAATAGGATTCTCATTTAGATCATGTGCATCATCAAGTGATAGAAGTGTCAGAAATCATCCAATGGTCATTCGAGCCAGGTGATTTGAGTGGATGTAGGTTGATGCATCTGGCTAATTTCCGGACTAAAGTCTGCAAAATCAGGAGAGATTTTAAGAAATTCTCAGATGTAGCAGATCAAGAGCCACCTCATCTTTCTAGGCTGGGAAATATTTTAGCTCAACCCTTGGGATCAACAGATAGGATTCAAGGAGTTGAGTAGGAACAGCAGGAACAACCCCAGTCCACCGGACTAGGGACTTTTTCAAATCCTCAATATCTTCCTCAGCAAAAGTCAGTCTTCTCTCAATTAGGGAATAAGCCACAAGAGGAACGCAGAGCTGAATTATCAAAAGATTCTCTCCAAATTACAGTTCATCAAGAAGTTTCTGAGGGATCAACTCAACAAAAGGCAATGTCTCATAAAGTAAATAGAAGGATAAAGTATCGTAGAAATGCTGATAGAAGGGATTCAATGTGTTATACATCGATAAATGTCATCAATGTCATTGTCACTGATCCTCCAGAACATGAGTCTCTCTTAGAGGAATCAGATGAAGAAGTTCATGTTTAAGTGGTTGTACACACAGAGGCAAATGAAAAAGGTGTGCGTACTAGAAATCAAAGGCTAACCCAGAATTTAGGTATTCCTTCAAATAACCAACTTCTCCCTCTCTAAAAGGCATCCATAAAGGGAAAAGGAAAATGTCAGGTTACCCTTAACTCTGGAGAAGGTCAATCAATCTCATTAGAGGAAAGTTTTGCATAGAAAGAGGAAGAAATGAAGGAGTTAAGGAGGTTAAATGCAGAACTAATTCAAGCTATAATTCCTCCTAAGCGTGCTGGAGTTAGTCAGTCAAGGGAATTCATTGCAGCTACTAGGAAAGATCAAGAATATCCCCCTATACAAGTACACCCTCACAGGTCTAATCCTATGGTTTGTATGCGACAGCAACCAGTAATACTACCATCAGTGGCAGTCTCGGTCGCCACACCCGTCCAAACTCCAGTTCTTGCACCTGCACAGGTCCAAGCTCAACCAGATGTTTCTAAAAAATTAATGACTACCATTGAGTCATTAACAGCTTAGTTGGAAGATATGGAATGAAAACGTGCACCAGCTCAACCAGATAAGAGAGCTTACCCTAAATGGGTTGATGCAATTCCTCCCCCATCAAATTTTGCGAGTACCTCATTCCCAATTTTTAATGGTTCGAGAGATCCAGAACAACACTTAACACATTTTATTTCTCGTTTTGATCCCATGATGGTAACTCCTCAAAACAAGAAGCAGTTAATCTCAGGTTTTTTGTATAGTCATTACAAGGACCTTATTTGGTCTGGTATACAAGCTTGCAATCCCGGTCAATTACTGGGTGGGAAGATCTCCGTCAAAAATTCCTTCTTCAATTCAGCTCAACGTTGCCAAAGATGAAACTTTTTGATCTTACAAATTGTAAGCAAAGGTAAAATGAAAGAGTTTCAGATTTCATTGCTCGATGGAAGGGATTAACATATTACTTAAGTTTATCACTCCCACAAGAAGAATTTTTGCCAATCTATGTGGAAAATTTGCATGATGAATTATGCACACCGTTGATCCCTGTGAAATACACAGGAGGGTTTTAAGACCTTACTTCAATCGCTCAGCAGATTGAAGATTCTCTTACAAAGACTAAGGCTAAAACCCATGTAATTCCATTAGTTCTAGGAAGGAGAATAAAGAAAGTAGATACTGCTATAGTTACGCTTAAACAAGCACATGTACCTACTTTTACTTCAAAACCTTAATCTTATCAAAGGGCTCCACCTTCTAAGCATCAACAACAACATCTGCCTCATCAAGATGATCAAAGAGGTCAAAGGCAGAAACATTTTGATGATTTTAAGAACAAAGTTTATTCTTTCCAGAATGAACAAGTTCCTGGCTACTTCATCTCAGCTCTAGAAAACAATCTAGTTCAGTTGTCAAGGCCCAAAAGGCTGAACAAGGAAGGAGATGAAGACCTTCCCAATTATTTCCCATTTCATAAAATGTTGGGGCATCCCATTCTGGAGTGTTTTGTCTTTAAAGAACTCTTGAAAAAGATGGTGGACTCTGGATAGGTAAAACTGAAAGGTTCTTCAATACAGGTAGCATGTGTTACTGCTATTGATCTAGAGGAAGAAAGTGAGTGGCATGAATTCAAAAGAAAAAATGCGCAGAAATATGATGATTGGATGGTTAGGAAAACGATCAACTGAACTCATTCCATTTTATGAACACAATTGAATCAACCAATTGTGTCTTCTGTTATGAATGCCACAGCAAAACCTTTTCATCAGAAGGAAAATCTTCAAGGAGGCAGCATAATTCGAAGAAATAAGAACAGTCATAAGAAGACGAGTTCGTGTCAATGCCTAAATTGTCTTCGACTCTGGCAGATTTTATGCCATCTACTTTAAAAGCACAGGAACTACCCCACAAAATAGCACAGCCTGAACTGGCTAATCAGGAAGAATCTTCATCAAATGAAGAATTGATCTTTGGTTCTGTTAATATGATTCATTTAACAAATCCTTATGTCAGTCGCAGTTTCGATCTTGATGATCCTAAGTTCCCTGTATCAAACAGAGGAATTATAAAGAGTTCCATAGGTCTAGGATACAGGGGAAGATGTGGATATTTGAGAATCCACTATTTCAATCTTACCCCTGCTAAAACTATATACGCAGAAGAAACTCGTGGAAAAGCCCTTCAGTGGTCTCAACAAGAGCAAGAAAGTTCATCCACACATGACAGATTCGGTCCTGGAACAGTTATTTTGGAAGATTGGTTAGAGGTTACACATTTTTCCTCTTAGCATGTAAATAGACCTAGTCGGTCTAATATTCCAAATCCAGAAGTATTTCCAACTCCTACCCCGATACAAGATGCATCTACTTCCAAAGTATCAACTTCTAAGGCACCTGTGAAACCACGTTTTCCTGTTGGGAAATGCAGACCTTTGGATAAAAAGTATGATTTCATGAAACATTTGTCCCAAGTACTGGCCAAGTTATCAATTTTGGATGCCTGGAATCTATCAAAGGATCTTCAGGAGTCACTTATTAAGTCTTTGTCAAGTCCTCAGGAATTTGAAACTGAAATTGTTGCGGCTGAAGTCTACCATATAGAGAATGATCCTACAGAATTCCATGCATTGATATCTTTTACAAATGAAGATTAAGATGATGTGGTACATGTACATATCAGACCTTTGTATTTATCTTTCAAGGTCAATGTTATAGATATCCGATGAGCTTTCATTGATAATGGATCTGGAGTCAGTCTCATCCCTATTCATACACTTTGTTGATTGGGCCTCACTGAATCTGATTTATCTCCTTCAAATTTGATTTTTCAAGGATGTGATAAAAATGAACAAGAACCTCTGGGTGAGATTACACTCAGAACTCAGTTTGGAGACCTTGTGCTTAATTCAGATTTCATGGTTGTTCGTCATGATACAGCCTTCAACATTTTGCTTGGAAGACCTTGGAAACATCAATATACGGTCGTACCTTCGTCATACCATCAGTGTCTCAAATATTGTTTCAATGGTCAAATTGGGACATTTTATGGTGATAAATCCCCATTCAAAACATGTGAATCTCAATACGTAGAGGCAAAATTCTATCACGTGGTGGGAAAGTAGAAATTCACGACAAAGGAGGTTACCAAAATTAATGCTCCATATGGTTTGGAAAAGATTCCAGTAAACCCATTCATACATGTGAGTACAGATTATGTGTTGCCTATCAGTAAAATTGATAGGATATACCCAAATCCAAATACTCTTATGAAAACTTCCATAATGTCAATTACGAAAACCAAGCCAGACAGCATGGTAGAAATTTTTGATTCACTAGGCAATGATGAAAGCTCAAATGGAGATGTCTTCATTTCATCTGCTGAAATCCAGCAATTCTATACTTCATCAACCAGACCAGAAGAAGTTATAGCAATGTTAGAGGTGAACAATGATTTTGATTCTCAAACCGTCATCTCCTATTTATTACCCAAGGAAGACCCTTCATCATCAATAGGTTCAGAAATGGTAGTCTCTTCTTCAATATGTTCAAATTTTAACTTCTCTCCTGATCATGGAAATTCTGATTCATTATATACTATGCAAGTATAAACAGAATAATTCACACATATTGAAGAAGAAGAGGAAGATCTCAGATATGCTTCTCCAGCATTCGAAGAAGGTATCTCTACCACTGTGGATGAACTCAGAGAAATAAATCTGGGTACAAAAGAAGATCCATGCCCCACATTAATTAGTGCTTCCATGACTCTTGAAGATCAAGAAATTTATACTTTATTCTTAAAGAAAAATCGAGATGTATTTTCTTGGAATTATACAGAAATTCCAGGTCTTTATCCCTATGTTGCCACTCATCATTTGGGTTTTCCAGAAGAACATCGATGATTCAAGAAAGCCGCAAGAAGAACACACCCAACTTATGCCTCCAAAATTGAAGCTGAAGTGGATAAGCTTATCAAGGCTAACTTCATCAGAGAATTTCAATATCCTAAATGGATGGATAATATTGTCCCTATGAAAAACAATAATGGACAAATTAGAGTTTGCATTGATTTCACAGATCTTAATCGGCATTGTCCCAAATATGATTTTCCCGTTCCGATCACAGAACTCTTAATTGATGCAACAGTTGTCTATGAAGAACTTTCCTTCATGGATGGATATTTTGGTTATAATCAAATCTGAATGGCCCTAGAGGATGAGGAGTCTACAGCTTTTAGAGCCCCTCAAGGTGTGTTTTGCTATCAGGTAATTCCCTTTGGCCTGAAGAATGCAGGTGCAACGTATCAACATTCCATGCACCATATTTTCAAACCCATTTTAGGGAAATTTGTTGAATGTTATGTGGATGATTTGGTGGTTAAATCCAAACAACGTTCTAATCACTTGGATTATTTGGAAATCATATTCCACAAACTTCGACAACACAATTTGAAGATGAACCCCTTGAAATGTGATTTCGAGGTAACCTCAGGAAAATTTCTCGGCTTTGTTGTACGCCATCGTGGTATCGAAGTTGATCCTGAGAAGAAAAAATCAATCCTTGGTATGTCACCTCCTTGAAATTTGAAATAATTAAGAGTAATTCAAGTAAACTTGGCCTATATTCGGCGTTTCATCACCAATTTGGCAGGCAAGTGTTTACCCTTCACCAAATTAATAAAGAATGGAGTCACTTACCAATAGACCAAAGATTTCCAAGAGGCATTTGATATCCTCAAGAAATATCTATTGATTCCACCGGTATTAATGCCACCTATTGAAGGAAGACCACTTATCCTCTATGTGACAGCCTTAGAGCGATCATTGGGTGCCTTCCTTTCCCAAAATAATGATTCTGGGAATGAAAACAGCCTTTACTATATTAGTCGAACTATACTTGAGGCAGAAACTCGATATTCAAGTATTGAAAAATGCTTCCTATCATTAATATTTGCGATTCAGAAATTGAGACACTACCTGCAACATCATGAGGTTCAATTGGTATCTCACAATAACCCACTCAAATTTATCCTTAGTCGTCCAATTCTCACAGGACATCTGGCAAAGTGGGAAGTTATTTTGCAGTGGTTTGATATCTATTATGTGTCTCAAAAGGAAATAAAGGGACAAGATCTGACAGATTTCCTTGTTGAACAACCTTCAGTAGAAGATACATCTTTAGATACTGAACTTCCTAGTGAGGAAGTCTTCTCTATTCAAGATAATCTTCAAACATGGGAAATGTACTTTGACGGTGCTTCCAGAAGTCCAACAGGTAAGAAAATGGAAGATCCTAAATTCAAAAAATTTGGGTTAGGAATTGTGCTTATTTCCCCAAAAAAGGTAGTGCTATCCTATTTCTTCTTATTATTGGGAGTCGGTAGAAATAATGAAGCAGAATATCAAGCTCTCATTGCAGGATTGGAATTGACGCTTCAGGCACAGGTGAATCACTTAAAGGTAAAAGGTGATTCAGACTTGGTAATAAAACAAGTCAATGGGAATTATACCATCAAAAAAGGAAGAGTTAATCCCTTTTTATGATTACGTCAGAGAGTTAATGGTGGAATTTCCCTTGGAACCGACATTTTCTTATGTCCCGCGATCATGAAATGCCCAAGCTGATGCACTGGCTAATGTAGCCATAGCTCCGGAAGATCCAAATCGGGACAAAACAATCATCAGTATTGCCCACCATCGTGTAGTTTAACCTTTTGTTCAAATCAAAAAAGAGGAAATCAATGAAATTAGTACCATTTCTAAACCATATGGTCATACTACGAGATTGATGACACCTATCAGGGAATACCTTTAAAATGGAACACTCCCACCTGATAGAGCTGAGAAAGAACAAGTCTGGCGATGTGTGGTCAATTTTACTCATTGTGATAGCCCAGATCACCTAGAAAAAATTCTATACAAGTGAGGATTTGATAGAATTTTCTATAGATGTATTGATGGTGAAGAGACAATGGCTTTCATGAAAGAATTACATGAAGGAGTCTGTGGTTCCCACCAGTTAGGACATAGACTGTCTGATCAAATCTGAAGACATGGATACTTCTAGCCTTTAATGATACAATATTGTATTTATTTCACTAAGAAGTGTCATTCTTTCCATGTATATGCCAATTTCATTAATCAAACCCCAGAGTTTCTCCATACAGCTAAATAATCATGGCCATTTTTCACATAGGGAATGGATGTAGTAGGACCTTACCCTTCGGCTACAACCAAGCAGTTTAAGTATATTATTACTTCTACTGACTTATTTACCAAATGGGCAGAGGAAATACCTCTCAAAGAAGTTAGTTCTAAAAGCATTGTTAGCTTCATCAAGTCTAATATCATTACCAGATTTAGTGTTCCTCATACCATTTTGACGAACAATGGAACCAACTTCTGTTCATACGAGGTAAGGAAGTTGTATCAAGAATTCAACATCAAATCCAACCATTCATCTCGGTATCATGCAACAGCCAATGGCAAAATAGGGGCCTTTAATAAGACTCTTTCAAGCATACTAAAAAAGATGGTGGATAAAGATAAGAAATCATGGCCAGATAAACTTTTTCATGCTTTATGGGATTATCAAACCACCACCCGCACTGTTACGTGGTTAACTCCATATTCATTGGTATATGGAACAGAAGCAGTCTTTCCCATTGAGGTTGAATTGCCTTTACTTAGAGTATCCATTCTTGATCAGTCATCTACAGATGAACAATCTCGAAAGCGATTGGAAGAATTGGAAAGATTAGATGAAAAAAGATTGTGCACCCTACACCACTTGGAAGTCTATCAAAAACAAATATCATGGTCTTTCAACAAAAAAAATTTGTCTCCATTCATTCATTCAAGGAGAATTTTTATTGGTCCTCAGAACTCCAATGATACCAGGAAGGAAGCCTCTAAAGCTTAAGCCAAAGTGGGAAGGACCTTATTCAAAACATAAGGTCTACTCTAATGGTGCTTATTCTTTAATCTCAATGGATGGAGAACTCATTAAAACTCCAACCAATGCCAGATTCTTGAAAAAGTATTTTGTGTAACACAAATACTTATGTCCTGCAAGACGTTAAACTGTATAACCATCGTCTTGGCTATATGATGTTAAACTGTACAACCCAACATCCTACATGACGTAAAAATGTATTGTCCTAAATGACATTAAAATGTTCACATATTCATCCTACATGACGTTAAACTGTATCTTGTCCTTGCTACATGACACTAAACTGTGTAGCACTGGTCCATGAATATGACCTTAAACCATTTTAGTCCTCACTGTAAGACTTTAAACTGCACGGTCCCCATTTTCCTTACTGCAGGATATTAAATTGCATAGCCCCTCATTCTTCCAACATGACGTTAAACTATGTCCCCTTTTTATTTTCATCCAACATGACGTTAAACTATACATGTTTGACTGAGCTGCAAGACGTTAAACTGCCAAGCACCCCATGTCTATGACACATGTCATTTAAACTATGAAATAGTCCCCTATACGTCCTACATGATGTTAAACTGTGCGTCGTTAGGGTTGTTGTTACCTATTGTTTCTCACACCAAGCATGACTCGCGTGAGCATAGAGTGATCATTAACCATAACATCCTCTCTGGGCCGCTAACCATGCGTAAGTCCCAATACCATTTTTAGGTTGCTATCCTAAAGTACAACTCGATCACCAATTCATTATTCAATTGAACTACGTAGACTTTGATCCTTTCCTTCTAGGCTGGGTACGTAGGCAACCTCCTGAGGTTTAATCCCAAAACAAATCTCTTAACGTTGGTTCACCTTCATCCCACACGATGTTAAACTATGTACGTCCCTTTTTTCCCAACTACATGACACTAAACTGTACAGCACCATCGTCCTTGCTATATGACGTTAAAATATACAGTTCCCCATTTTCCCTCGCTTGAGAGGGAATCATCATTGACATTGATCTCCAATCATGTCATATTTCAAAGACTACATTCATACATGGTAATGCCCAAACTTTTAATCTTGGGTCAAACCATCATTGCACTAAAGTCTTCTTTCACCCTTCACTTGTACTAACCAAATATGTACAGAGGTTATTTCAAGAACTATGTATGGATTGATTTCCATCCTTATGGGATACGTAGGAATGTTTGAGCGTCCCTCGAATCCAACCCCAAGTCATTGGCCCTAACCCCAAATTCCACTTTCAGTACCTTGGCTGAAAAGTCTCCCTGTGAAAACATGAATGTGGTATGAAAACCCTGGTCTTCATTCACATCTGGTTTATAAAACACAAAATGTGTATTCCTCATTATGGTCCGAGCACTATGACCCTATACTAAGATCTCCTACACTCTCATCCCACATGATGTTAAACTGTATTTCAAGAACTACATATGGATTTATTCCCATCCTTATGGGATACGTAGTGAAGTCCAACATCTCAATTCAGGACCCAGCCACAACATGATTATGTTTAGCATTGGTCTATGTATCTCCTTCATGCATTGGATAATGCCCATTTTGATGTGTCATTCTCCTAACCTTAAATAATTCCATATCTCCATAACCCTTTTCTTGACTTCTGGTCACAAAATGTTTGATACCCGGGAATTATTTTACCTAACTATGAAGCACATTCCCTTGGGAGGCGTTGCATAAGTAGTCTACATAACAGACCTGTCAACCAAAAGATGCTATTATTTGACTATGCAGCCAATGCCCTTAGATGGACCTGCATAATTTAACCCCCTAACAGGTTTTTCAAATAGTGTTAACTTCATTCTTGGGGAGAAAACCTTTTTTGTCCTTATTGGTCTTATTGACAATATGTAGGGATCCATAAAAATAGCCATCCTTAACATATTTTTCCCATATTATTTTTCATGATCTGAAAGTATTCAAGTATATGGTTCATATTTCCCTTCCCTACATTTGGGTCAGACCTTCATAGGAGCAACATTCATCCAATTCTTTGACAATCTTGATTGGTAATATCCTCTCCATATTCAAGCACCTCTCTCCATACAGCAGACTCTATGCTTTGGAAAATTTGAATCTCCATAAACTTCCACTGGATTTTTAGCAATAGAAAAGTAAAATTTATGAGAGTTATTTTGCCTGACTATGTAGCACATGCCCTTAGGCGGCCTTGCATAAGTAGTATACATAATAGACCTGTCAGCCAAAAGATGCTATTATTTGACTATGCATCTAATGCCCTTAAGTGGCCCTGCATAATTCAACCCCCTAACGGGTTTGTTAAATAGTGGTACCTTCACTCTTAGGAAATAATTCCTCTAATTCCTCTTAGCCCTTTTTTCATATCATTCCTCAGATTCAAAATTTCTTAAGTCATAGTTTACATATTTTCCCCCATACTTGAATATGGTAATATGTTTTCAGATAAATTATCAAGGAATTGAGTTAATTTTAATACATATGGTCAAAGCTATTCGACCTTAAACATTAGACTTTTTATGCTTGACATGCATGAATTTAAACTGCCCACAAAAGACAAGGGAACTTTGAACAAAATTCAAGTCCCAGCTCGCTAAATGTACATATTGTATGATTTAGGCAATATTGAGCAACAAAAGATGCAAAGTTTGTGGGGTTATTTGTATCACCCTATAAAAAATCAAACTATTCTTACTAGTCCCATTGGCTTAAGTATAATTAATTAAAGCAATTAGCAAGAGAATGCAGGCACAAATGATTGAAGATGAAAGTGTTTTTCATTGATTCACAAGAGTTAGAATAACATCCATAGATTGGAGTCTCTTCTCTTTTTCAATAATTACAAGAGACTTTCAACATAACTCTTCATTTGATTTATGGCATCTCAAACTTCATCAGAAGCCACTTGATTTTCATTTACTCAACCAGATTCACTCTTTTCAGCTTGATGGAGTGATTTCTTGGCATCTGCGATGGCTTTCATACCATTCGTTTGAACTCCTTCCAGTGAATTGTTAAGCTGGTCAAGTTCCCCAGTAATAGCATCTAACTATTGCTGAAGGTGCATCTGCTGAACAACTTTCTCCTTGATCTTATGATTCAAATCCTTCAACTTTAGAGCATGATCAGCCTCATCTCAGGACACTGTAGCCTCAAATTCACTGATATTGGTTAATAGCCTTGCTCTAGTCAGATCTTGATGGTACTTTTGCTCCATCTCCCTCCTTAAGATGACTTGTTTCACTGTGGCATGGATCTCTTGATATCCAAAAACACCAAGTCCTAACATTAAAAACAAGGATGATAGTCACGGGATACTCTAAGACAAATATTCTAGAGTCACTTCAGATATGATCTTCCATATATTCTTCCATGCCTTGCGACGTGAGAATTGGAGCGCATTCTACACCTCTGGGTCTAACTCAACATCACTATCACAAGGGGGGATATAGTCCGGGATTAATGCACTTAAAGAAGTTCCATGTTCTGCTCTTTCTCCCCTAACCCTTAGTATTTTAATTTCTACTCCCATTGGGGCAGAGGTTGAGGCTTCACCTCTAGATCTAGCCACTGAAATTGACATCCCTGCATAGTCAATTGACAGTTTTGGTTAGTTTCAAAGGATAACAAAAGTTGATTAAGCTATCTTGCAAATTAATATCTTACCCAAAAGTAGATCAGCAGCATGAGAAGGATCCTCCCCATCTCTCCTAGCTTTAACAGGATATTCATGACAGATTTCAGGAAGCTCTTCCAGGTTAAGGTCCACTTGAGCTAGCGTCTCTACAATGATAGGGTTTTCCATACCCCCTTCAGGCATCAGCAGATCAGCAGCTTTCTCAGATGGAACTGCACATTTCAACCAATCATAGTCAGAGATGTAATAAGAAAATTTTAACAGGATGAAGGATAACACTCACATCCAAAATCATCTAAATTACATGGTAATTTAACATGATCTAAAAGTTCTTCAAATGATGCGCCAAGTTTCATCATATCATCCAGTGATATCTCATATTCCTGGTTAGTCTCACCAGTGGGTGAATTTGATATGTCTTCTTGACGACCCTCCTCCTGCATCCTCTGACCCCAGATAGCTTCCTCAGAGAGAATTGCAGAGTCAGTTGCAGTGGTCTCCAAATGTTCTAGTGTAGGTGTTGAACCTAAAGCATCACATAATGGAAGTCAGTTGATGTATTCATTCAAAGTTCTATGAAGTATTGTTAATTTACCAGAAGTGGGATCTTCTCTCCTTGCAGTATCAATAGGAGTAGCACTGGGAACAGAAGTTGGCTCTTCTTCTCTCCTCGTTTCTTCAGGAGCAGCCAAGTCAACATGAATTTGCAACTGTTCGCCAGCACCCTCTGTCCTCCTCAGAGGATGGTCAATCCTCTCCCTCAAAGGAGAAACTGAGGAAGCCCCTACAATCCTAAGAAATATGATCAATCTTTTCATGAGTTAATATTCATGATTATTCGAAGAACTTACCACTACTGATGAAGCGTTTAGATATAGACTTCTTCCTTCGATGTCTTTTCTTCTTTCACTTCTTGGGTGTGTTGACATCATCACCTCCAAATACAGTAATTGGAGAATGAAAATGCCTTTCTAACTCTTCTTCCATGGCTTGTCAGCCTGGATATACTTCTCCCAGTTCACGGGGAGATTCAGAAGCTCCGATAGTGGTGCTATCAGGGCTATATTGTGGTGAAGGGACCTCAGCAGTTCCTTTCTTTACAAGCTGCAGGATGAAGAAAGTAATTTCCTTGAGTAACAAATCTTTGACTGAAATCAAGTTTCAAAGAAAATAAGAAAAAAAAACTTACATCTTTAGGAGACATGTAATCGTGCCACTCCTCATCTACGAAAGCCCCAATCCCCTCATTGGTTCCATGATCCATCATTTCCTTCACCCAATTGGTGATAGGAATGGAATAATCGGTGGCATATATGAGCATCACCAGCTCTCTGATGTAATCCCACACTTCATCGGGGTTATCCTTGAAACAGATATCATTAGAAGCCCGAAGATTTCATACTCTAAGGATGTGTATCCCTTCGCATAAGTCCAGCCAGGTGGTTTCAGCATCGCAATATAAACTCCTCCATGTCTGGATAGCCTCTGGTCGTACATATTCATCATGTTCACTAGAAGGCTACGAGGAGGGTCCTAAAATCTTGGACTTCAACCTTTTCCCAGCTCCTGCAATCACAAATAAGGGATAAGAAAATAAAACTTGTTGCTCTATAAAATAATGAAGATTAAATTTCCTCAATAATATAAATCACTAGGAGTCAATGGAGTAGGTCTCTTAACTCTGGCAGGAGGATTCTATCTGGCACGAGGCTGCTTTGATGCATGTCGTACCTCATCATCCCCATCCTGAGAATCTGGTGAATCAGCTCCAGGTGAGGAACCCAGTGAATCAGCTCCAGGTGAGGAATAATCACCTTCCAGATAAAGGGTTTCTTTCCTGACAGTTCTCTTTTTTTTCCCCACCCAAGGAACCGGATGATTCAGTACCCCTTCAGGGTATGATGCTACCCAGTTCTTGACATACCATGTAGTCAGGTGACTTGCCACTCAAGAAAATGGTAGATCAAACACTACCCTGATCTTCTCCATAGTTGTCAGCAACCAAAGTTATCAGGAAACCATTGGATATTGTTCTGACCTGACATGCGTAGGAGGGGATACAATAATCTGCTGCAGACATTTGAATTGGCGTGCAAATCTATATGGAGCATAGGCCTCGCATATAATCTTTCCATCAATTCTGGTGGCCAATACACCATCTCTTCAAGCTAGAATATAAGACCTCAACTCCAGGATATTCATTCCATCATCAAAAAATCTCCCTATTGGTGGATTTCCATAAGGAAAGAAATGGAATTCCTTGAACATGCTCAGCCTCACCTTCATGTCATAGGGGTTGAGGGACAATGGAAAAATTCTATAATATTCCTACACTGATGGCCTGAAAGAACTTTTAGGAACCTATACTCCGCTCTGTATAGCATATGTCCTGAAGTGAGTGGCGATCCATCCCCATAAAACATAGAATGGTCCCACTATTCTCAAAGGATAATTACACATATAGACATGGAGTAAGCTCCTGTGAATCTTCACCAAAATTGGGGTGGCCATCCCAACTATTCTCCTATCATCCAACTTGGCTGAAACAACAAAGGTCTCTGGCCTGACACCTCCCTTCGAATCCCTAACTGGCAGAAGATAAACGCTGAGCCATAAGGCTAAGAAGCCCACCAGGTGGGTCTTTTCTGGTATTTTTTGGTCCACTTTATACCCCCACTTTTCAAATTCCCCTACTTCTAGATTTGGCCAGAATGTGCCAAGAGCACCTCTCTTCTCTGTTCTGGGGTAGCTGGTAGGATGATTACAGGTGGGCCCCTTCTCCTTATTCTTGGTAAGAAACATATCCATCCACTCCTCTAGATGAATATCCTTTCTAGAATGAGTTTTGGAGGAATTTTAATTCTTGATCTTGTGAAAAAATTTCAACAATTCTCGAGCCAAAGTTGGAGTCTTATCTGAATCATTCCAAGTTGCCTTGGGGGATGAATTCATCATACATATCGCCTAAAATTGGAGCCCCAAGATCTTGTAGACATCCCAAAAACTGATTCCTACATCTCCATGAGTCAGATGGAAAGAACTGGTTTCTGGGCTCTAGCGGCTGATTAGCTCTGGCACAAAGTCATCATTCATGTAGACATATGTCTGCCCAGCCCAAACGGCTTCATATATTGCAGATCCCTTTAGATCCTCAATAAACTCTACACAAGTTTGTTGTACCAAATATTCCCACATCCAATTTGGCTTCACACCTCCTCCAGGACGGAAGTCCCAACTCTTCTTCCATCCTTTGGATTGATCCATCTGAGAATTTTGGAAAATGGAGGGATAGAAATGCGACTGTAGCTCAGACTTATGAGGTTTCAGATCTGGAGCACATGGGCTATGATGCATTATAAATTCCTTCTCCACTGTTCCAGCATTTACAAATGATCTTCCAACTGAGAAATTTGCTGAAGAAAAGTTGGTATAAGTCTAAAACCAATAATGCGGGAGATAATTCTTTGGCTCTGGAATATTGACTCCTTGCAGATGACCATGGCCATATAAAGGCAATTAAATGCTCTGTGAAAAATTAAGATGATACTTCTTCAAGTACTTGTCCAAATCTGGGAGAGTGTTGTCGTAGATATCATAGTAATCGTGGCCAAAGATGTTCATCATGTCATCAATTATTTTGCTTTCCAGTTCATCAGCTGATTAAATTCTTTTGGGATCTATTGAATCTTCACAAAGATCAGATAATTAACTTTTAAGTAAGTTAGTTTTTCATAAAATTTGTGAATAAATTTGGAAAAATGGCTAAGGAATTAAGGCACGCAAGTATAATGTTGGCGCGCAAGTCCAAGTCAGTCATGCAAGTTTTACCGTGCGAGTACTGGAGTGCAAGTCAGAAAGTCACTACAGAAGTGCGACACAAACAGAAGTGCAGACGAGTAGAAATTAGAGTCACTTGCACGAACGAGAGCCCACTTGCGTGATGAGAGAGAGTTTCCTTTAACTTCGAGTGCTTTGTGTGAGAGTGACACCCATATTTATAGGTGAAGTAGTACCCCTACACATCGTAACCTGCGTGCCTCACACCTGCGCGCCGGTACCTGTGCGCCCAAAATCCTTGGTTTTCTCTTTTACCTCAGAGTTAAACCCTCTTTCCTTTATCGGATTCAGCTCTGAGGGAAGACTTTTTTTTATGCTCCCTTCCATCACAGAGTCCAAGGATTGACTAAGGAGAGTACTTCAACAAAATAAGAAGGAAGATTCATAAAAAATTTCAAAGGCATTAAGGCGCGCAAATATACCTGCGAGCCAGCCTTGGGAACGCAAGTCACTTGCGCGCCAGACATGAGGCTCGCAAGTCACTTGCGCACCCTAAGTGAAATTTCACCCAAACCTTAGGTTCCCTATAAATACCCCATGTGGGCCCCCCATTTCAAGGATGAATTTTCCAAAACTCGGAATTAATCTCTAGTCACCCTATTCTCTACTTGAAGTCTTCCGAACACTTATAAGGTAATTTATTACCTAGAATGGATGATCTAAAGAGGAAGAATAATGCCTGGGTATGAAAACTCATCAATACTTGTGTGCCTAAGTATCCATCCCTTTAAAGGAAGTGATGATACTTGTGCACCACCTTTCCCTCTTAGGGAAACTTGTACGCCACCCATCTGAAATCCTCTAGGGATGATGCTAAGGGCTCCAATTCAAAGTCGCCCAAGTATCACTTCACAGGTTCTTCATCACCCAAGTGAACTAATGTCGTGCAAGTATACTTTCATGACCAGGACTTGCACGCCCGAACAAGAATTGCGTGCCTGCCTCTTTTTGGGTGACCCTCCTGCCTATTCACTTCCTTTCTTCAAATTCACCTTTCCTTTTCAAGATCTATCCTTCAAAACCTTCTTCAAATCCACTTATGGCATGGTTTCTTTTTTTTCTTCCTTATCTGAAATGATTTCTATGGAATATCTCCTAAAACCTTGTGATTTATATAACTTTATATCACTATGGTTAGATATTCCCTTTATTCAACCTCATCCCTTAAGATGAGAGAATCTTTGATATGGGAATCCTTCCCAGGATTAAGCCCCAATCATAAGTTAAATTCCCCCTTTAATCTGGGTATCCTCCTTAGGAGTAAGCCCCAAATTAAGAATATAAATCTCCATAAAACAAAAATACCTTTATGGACCCTTTTAATGGGCCTCCTTTTCAGAAGTAAGTCCCAACCTTATAATTCTTTTGATTTGTGCCTCCTTCTCAGGAGTAAGTTCCAAGTTACAAGTCCACTTAACCTGGGTATTCTCCTCAGGAGTAAGCCTCGGTCTTAATTATTTTGATTTGGGCTTCCTTCTCAGGAATAAAACCCAATCATAAGTCCCTCTTGATTTAGGCTTCCTTTTTAGGAATAAGTCCTGAGTTAACATTCCAAATCTCCATAAAGCACAAAATACCTTTATGGACCCTGCTTCTGGGCTTCTTTTCTAAAACTAAGTCCTAATCTTCATTTACTCGGGTCATCATACATACGTAATCCCCACATCATTTATTATGTATACATATTTCATGTCACAATCATCATATTTACTGATACCTCTTGTTTCTCACACCGAGTATGACTCATTTGAGCTTAGAGTGTCAAAGTAATTATGACATCTCTCTTTGGGCCGTTAATCATACGTAAGCCCCACACTTCTTACTCAGACTACTTGGACTTTGATCTATGCCTTAAAAGTAGAGTACGTAGGAAGCCTTTCTAAGGTTCAAGCCCATCACCCATTAATTATCATTCGTCCCATATGACGTTAAACTAATCTTAATTCAAAAACTATGTGGGTTCTGATTTCTCTTTAACAAGGATATGTAGGTAGCCCATCTGCGGGTATGATCCCAACTCTAAAATAATCCCTGTCTTTCTGAATGACAATAAACATCAAGTTCCCCACTGAGTAGCTTTAAAACCAGTATGTTTATCATAATGACCAAGATATTTATATATAATGTATTGAAGGATACCATTGACTAATAATATCCAATACATACGGATGATTCTACATCGATGAAGAACCTCAAATACATATAAAATAGTCTCTAAATCTCATACATATCAATCATTGATTGCAAAGTCCAAAGTAAAAAAACTCATTTTCATTCTTGGTAATTTAATAAGGATTCATGAACATAACTTAAATCTATAAGAGAGTCCCGGAGTAAACAATAATTCCCCCCAAAAATGTGTGATAATTCTTACCTCCCATCCTCTCGACCAATGAAAATTCTTAAGCATCATCAGTCCACAACTAATGAGCACCTACCTTTGTAAAGTAAGTCCAAATGGATATAGAATCATTGGATGTTTCTGGTTCTACGAATAAACCCATTAGAAACTGATTGGAAAGTTCGAACCTTAAACAAACAAGGTCATCCCCATTTCCAGAAGAAACAATAGTATTCCCAAATGATTTGACAAAATAAAAGAAATAAATATGATACCACTTTGTGATGACCTGACTTGGATGCCACTGAATGAAGCCCAAAGTTAGTGGGCCACGTGGCCTCAAACGTGCCTCCCCATACGCCAGAGGCTTCCAATTAGCAACGGGGGTCCAAGGTGGTACAATGGGGATACTATACCATCATGATCATAGTTACGTAGGGGTGAAATAGATAGATAAATAGAGTAATCGTAATATTAACTAGAATTGAAAGCCAAACATCCAGATGTAATAAATAACCAACAATAACCATAACTAGTATCATATATAGAATGATGTAATGTCATGTTTCTAAAAAAAGGAATAGGAAATCATGCTATAAAATACATTTATCAAATAGGGAAAATAATCAAAAGGACAGTCTCTAATAACATCATGAGCCATATCTCAGTCTTGTGCTTCCTTGATCCCATGTTATAACCAAATCAAGTACCAAAAACTGGGCACTTTCCCCAGTCCCAACCTGCATCCACATAATCTTTCTGGGTACCAATGGAGACCTAGATAGGGTGTGATATAAACCTGGTAGGCCACAACCAAAAGTGTTTATAAATATTCAATTAGTGAAAATAATATGGCAGTATACACATAATAATGGTATGCAGTAATAAAGATGTAAAGGGTTGGCTCTGGTTTTTGAAGGACACCAGGCTGACTATACCTACTTCGGCCCATCCCAAAAAACCTCTGAACAAATTAAAAAATGTAAACATATATATGGACTATATACGTAGTTATTTCTACTGCCATATATATAACTAATACTACTAGCCTGGACCCGAGGCCTAACTCAGGCATCCATGGGTTGTAGGTTGAGTCTCGTGAGAATCAAGGGATTCCAATCCCAGTATCACTATAGTAGGGTCACCATGCCCAAATCATAATTGTGGGTTCACTATTCCCATTATCTTTTCAATTAGGGGCTTCATGACCATATATAATAGTAAGGTTTTTCATGCCCATATATAACTGTAAGGGTCATCATGCGTGTATAATAGCAATAGGGTTTTCGTGCCCATATTATATCAGTAGGGTCTCCATACTCGTATCATAAATTTAGGGTTTCCATGTCCATGTCTCATAATTAAAGAGGGTCTCCATGTTCATATATCATAATTAATGAGGGTCTTCAGGCCCATATATCAAAATTAATGAGGGTCTCCATGCCCATATATCATAATTAATGAGGGTCTTTATGCCCATATATCACAATAGTGTATGGGTGGTCATGCTCATGTATAACAATAAAAAAGGGACACCATGATTGTATAACATAAAGTATAGGGTTCTTCATTCCCATTTTTAATAATAGTGATAATTATTCAAAGGGTTTTAATATAATTCAACAGGTAATTCATAATTAAATATCATTTCTCATTAACAATGGTGTAACCATTGTTTAATTTCAAATATGTGATTTGGTCATACCACTCACATTCAATTAAATTCATGATAATTTCTCACTTACGATACATTCCAAAAAAATATAAAATGGTTTGGTCAATTAGACATTTATAATAACATTTTCAATTCATCGGCACACCTCAGGGGGTGGAAATAGTTAAAGGTGTCCTATTCCATTATGTATCAATGGATTCTAAGCTAATTCTATCACAAATATTTGATTAAACATGGTTTACATATTTTAAGGAAATGAACGTATAATTCAATGTACAAAATCACAATGCATAAAAAAATGCAACAAAACTTAATGGATAAATAAGAAACCACCTACCTTATGCCTGTAGATGAGAAATCATTCAAAATCAACCTTTGGTTTGGTCTAGATAGGAAGAAAATTGAAAAACAGACGAATTCCATAAAAATAGGGAATATGATCCTACACCTAAATAACTCCTTTAAGAGAAAGATAAATGGATAAAGGTATAATATGAACAGAGAACTCATTGGCGCACATCCAATGAGACGATCAGAAGTTGAATTGAATTCTGAACGATGAATCAGGATAAAATCCCAACTCAAAGGCTTGAAAAACTCTCCAAGGAGGAAAATAAGAGTTGTTTTCTTCTAGAATGAATAAAAAATAGGAGGGGTAAAATTTATAAGAATTTAGGGGTGAAATGGTAATTTCACCCAAAATTTAGGGGTTTCACGGTTTGGTTGCACGATTGGCCAAACTATGTGCCAACTATGCTTAGGCCACTATCCCAATAGAGGAAATTCACTATTCATGCACATGGTTTGGGAAATAGTGTGAAAATCAGGACTTATGCCTCTACTAAAAATTGTAGAGCTCTCCACATGGGCATGTGCCCCGGGTCTTATGGTTAGGAAAACCATGAATCCCACTGCTAGCCACTAAAATGTCCCCACATGGTAGGAAAAGTGTGTGGATTGGGCTGCACAGTTTCTACTAACCTTGCATACTTCGGCAACGGTGGTGGGTCCATTCATTGTAGTGGTCTCATTTAAAGGTGATGGTAGAGGAGCACATGGAAGCATCAGGAGTCGGGGTTAGCTTGGTCTTGAGTGTGGAAGCATAGCACTTATCGATGGGGTATTTATTTCATGCCTCAATATCCTATAGTGCAGATCTAGATGAGGGCATCAAAGTAGTAACTCCCAGATTTGTAGCACTACCAGATTGGAAGAAAGATAGGGTATGGAATCTTCTATCGGTACCAGGCACCATACATCTCTGCATGATAAATTTATAGCTAAGTAGACTTATAAGTTTGGAAGCTAGGTTAATTGTTAAAATAGGATTAGGAGGGTCTATTCTATTAGTGTCAATTATTTGGGGCCTTTGGGTCATATATTAGGTCTAAGTGCCTCTGGGATTATGAACCATGTAAGGTTACCCCTCAACCAGGTTTAAAAAGTAGAAAATAAATAAAAATTTAAAGGCCTTCATACCTCATAGAAAATTTTGGGTTATTTCAGGAAGGGATATGGGCACTATCATGATCAGTGTCTAACCTCCTTGAAAGGTTAGTTTCAAATGGGCAGTTAAACACCTTTTCAAAAGGGGTAGTTATAGAAATTGGGCCCTACTGATAGCAAAGACACCCCGCTCTACATGGTCATCGAGTCATGGCCCTCCAAGTACCACCAGTTTCCCCAAAGACACGTAGTCTCTACCCTGGGGCCCACCCACATGATCGAACGGGTCATCTAACTAATGACTATCCTCACATGCCAACATATGTCCTTTCTAGTGTTCGTTGTCCTCACTCACACACACCTTAGGAAACTTCCCAAAAGGTCACCCATCCTGGTCACTACTCCAAGACAAGCAGGCTTAACTATGGAGTTCTAACCAGGTAGACTTTCAAAAATGAAGGTGCAATTTATCAGCATGAGTCATATCATTTAGCGATTTTACCCTTTATCATTATGGGGTGTTATATTCACCCCCCCCCCCAGAGCACAATATCCTCATTGTGGGCCCTACATCTCAACCTAGGTAGTGTGCTGCACTTATGTCTGAGTACCACCTATGATACCAAATGTAACAACTGGGCCCCACTGACAGTATAGACACCCTGCCTTAACATGTGTGTCAGGTCCGGGCCCGCCAGGTACCACCAGTTGCCCCGAAGACACATAGTCCCTACCCTGAGACCACCCATGTTCCTGAATGGGTCATATGACTAATTACTGTCCTCATGGTCCAACAAATTTCATTTCCAGTGTGCTTTTTCCTCACTCACACACACCCTAGGAAACTTCCCATAAATTCACCCATCATGATCACTACTCCAGGCCAAGAACGATTAATTGTGGAGTTCTAACCATGTAGGCTCCAGAACAATAAGGTGAACATTGTTGACATGAGTCATATCATTTAGTCATTTAACCCTTTATCATTATGCGGTGTTACAGAAGTTGCCTTCGAGGTAGTTTCAGCATCAGGGATGGAAGTTTATTGTTCAATATCCAAGAGCAGATGGATTTGGAAGAGGTAAGCCTCATGATGATCCTAATCCATAGGGACCTAGGCTAGATCACATCCATGGAGGTTGGAAGCAAAGAGGCAAAGGAGTGGAGCGTGGTCAGATTCATGCATTAAAGGTGGAATTACCAACATAGTCAGGTGTTGTTCGAGGTATTATTATTTTATCACTTACCCTTTTTTATGATTTATTTGATTTAGGAGCCTCACGCTCCTTTTTTCCCTACTTTGGTCCATATGTTTGGATTATAGGTGTAGTGTCTTTCGGTGCCCCTGATGTTATCTATACTAGTTGGAGGTATAGATTCTTTTTTTAATTTTTGTCAGGGATGTAGACTGAAAATGGGGAAACACCAATCAGTGTGGATACTTCTTATTGTTATAGATAAATCCATATGATATTATATTTGGTATGTATTTTTTGTATTATATCATCAACTGCTTTTGGATAAGAGTTTCATTTCATGATGTCAAGGGCTAGGGAGTAGTGTTCATTGGTGAATGTGGTTATTAGTTGGGTGGTAGGAAAGTGAAGACTCTTTTTTCATAGTTAGTAGAGTTTTAAGTAGAATATAAATTTGTGGGTGTTTACAAGGTTGTTCTAGAGTTCTTAGATGTTTTCTAAATGAAGTTATGGCACTACCTCCTCAACACAATGTTGAGTTTGAGATAGAGTTGCAGTCGGGTGCGTATCCTATTTTGATGGCTCTCTATTGGATGGAACACACAGAGTTGCATGAGTTGAGGATGAAAGTGGATAATCTAATGAAGAGGGGTTTCATCCAAACTAGTATTTCATCATGGGGTGCTCCAATGTTGTCTTCCAAGAAGGAGAATAATAGTCTGAGGCTGTGTATAGACTATCAAAGGTTGAATTAGGTAACAGTCAAGAATTGTTACCCTCTTCGGAGGATAGAAAGTCTATTAGACCAATTGAGAAGGGCTATTTGATTCTAAAAAATATTAATATGTGGTCTGAAGATCAAATATTCATGGTAAAAATGAGGATTTTCATAAGACTACCTTCAAATATAGGTATGGGCTATTTGAGTTTGTATTCATGTAATTTGGTGTTATGAACGCACCATCCATGTTCATGGGGCTTATGAACTCTATGTTATATGAGTTCCTAAAATGGTACATTTTCATATTCATCGATGATATCTTGGTCTACTTGGATCCAGAGGAGGAGTATGTCGATAATCTCAGAATTGTTTTCCAGGTCCTTCAACACTGCCAGCTTTATGGTAAGTTGTCCAAGTGTGAGTTATAGAAATGATAGATATATTTCCTTAGAAATGTGGAGTCTTGATAAAGTTTGAAAGTGAACTCATTGAGGGTTGAGGTAGCTGTTTCTTAGGAAACACCCAATAATTTGGTAGAGTTTTGTAGTTTCCTTGGTCTCATAGGATATTATTGGAGGTTAGTTTCTTATTTCTATTGAGTTGCATCCCCACTAACAACATTGATCAGAAAGTACAATGATTTTGTGTGAACAAATTAGTGATAGGAATCATTCAGATACCTAAAGGAGATGTTGGTCAATGCTTCAGTGCTCCTATTTCCAAAACAGGTGTTTTGTTTGAGTTTTTATGTGATGCATACCATCTAGGATTGGGATACATTTTGTTGTGGAAAAGAGTGGTGATCTCTTCTGGGTCTAGGCAGTTATGTACCTGTGAGTGTAAATATTCAACCCATGATATAGAGATGTAGAAGTTATTTTTGTGCTAAAATTTTGGTGATATTACCTCATCATTGAGAATTTTTTGGTTTTCATTGACCACATGAGCTTGAGATATGTTTTCTCTTAGTGGTATCTAAATATACGCCAGAGGAGGTGGATGGAGTTTCTTTAGGATAAAAATTTTAGGATATATTAGGGAGGGGTAATGTGGTTACCAATGTGTTAATTCGAAATTCCTAAGAGAATATTTCTCAGGAGTCTATAGATGTTTGGAAAGGAATGGAAGAGATTGCAGTGAAGCATCTTCATGTTGGGAAGAGCAGTCAGTGAGGTTTTCTTCATCATAGGATCATGGATTCATCTTTTATGTAGAAGGTAGAGGATTTTTAGTGGGGAGACTTAGAGGAATAGGTGATACATGATTGTGTTGGCCATGGTGATTCTTCTAAGGGATGGTTAGAGGACTATTTTAACATGGTGTTGTTTCAAGGGAGGTTTTTTGTCTCGCAGGCGATGCACGTGGGAGTTCTCCATGAGTTTTATAGCTCACCATTAGAAGTACATCCTAGTTTGACAATAATTCATCATGGATTGAGGAGAAATATTTGGTGGTCAGAGATGAAATGGTCATGGTTGAGTTTATGGGAAAATTAATAGTTTTTAGCAGGTGAAAGTAGAGCACCGTGTTCTAATAGGTTTTTTTGTAGTCTTTAGATATCCCTGAGTGTGAATGTGAGGACATATCAGTAGATTTCATAACATGGTTTCCCTAATCTCAGGGAGGATGTGATGCAGTTTGGGTGATATTAGATCGACTAAAGAAACCATCTCACTTACTGGTGATCCATGAGTTGTGTTTCATGGATGTTTTGGTGAGGCTATATATTGATTATCTAGTTAAGCTTGATGGAGCACTAAGTAAAATCATCTCTTATCATGATCCTCATTTTACCTTGTGAATATGGAAGGGATTTCAACATTATTTTGTCTCTCAATTTTACCTTATCACTGCTTTCCACCCTCATATAGATGGGCAGATGGAGAATACTATCCAAATGCTAGAGGATATGTTGCGAGTATACATCTTGGACTTTAGTGGATCTTAAGTATGAAACCTACCTATGGTTGAGTTTGTGTGCAATAATATCTATCAAATTTGCATTGGTATGGATCTATTTGAGAAATTGTATGGGTGATCATTTCATTATCTATTATTTTGGATGGAAGTTGGAGAGTTAGCATTTCTTAATCCTAATGTGGTGCAGAGATTGATTGAGAAGATCCAGTTGGTTTGAGAGAGGATGAAGGTGGTTCATGACCATCATAAGGCCTATTCAAATCATATACATAGGCCCTTGTATTTTGAGCTTGGTGACCATGTATTATTGATATTCTCCCCTTGGTGTGGACATCAGAGGTTTGGAAGGGGTGATCTTTATCCTAGTTTTGTTGGTCCCTTTGAGGATTTGGAGTGATTTGGGGAGGTTTCATATTGGTTGGTGTTTCCACTGTGGTTGGAGAGGATCCAAAACATCTTCTACATGTCTCATCTTCATTGGTATCTTCATGATGACTCCCACATTATTGATTCGGGATAGTTAGATATTGAGTACAATGTGACATTCATGGAGCAAACTATAGAGATCTAGGATCTTAGAGAGAAGGTGCTATGTGGATGAATCATTCCCTTGGTCTGCATGTCGTGGAGGAATGGTGGATTGGATGATAGTACTTGGGAGTGAGAGACAAAGATATGTTCCCAGTACCGGAAGTTGTTTTGAGTTTTTTTCTTATTTTGTTTGATGATGTGTTGTTTGGATCTTGTTATGATATGAGATTTGATGTTTCCTTGATGTGTGATGTGTGGTAAAGTTTTTGAAACATGAAAAAGGTGGGACTTGATTCGTAATCGAGATAAATTATAAACAAATGTGATTAAAAATGTGTGGGTGAGTTAGTGCCACCTATAGTGTATGGTATCTTGAAATGGAGGATAAAATTCTTTGGTTTGTGTGTTTGGAATAGTGTTGTGTGTTGATAGTGGAAAATGTTGGTTTGAGGTGTGTGGAGGTTAATGTGGTTGTGTGGTGATAAGGTAGCATTTGATATGTGATGAGATCCTTGAGAGGTATCTCATGAGATGGTTTTCCAGACCCCTTTATTTTCTTGGGTTTGGTTTTGATTCTTGAGGATGATGATCATTTGAGAAGTATCTGAGGTAACAGTCTTTGCCTTTTGGTTTGTTACTTTACCGATTTTGGGTGTTGGAGGTGTTTCATAGGAGGATTGAGGAGGTTTCATGGTGGTTGGAGGTGCAGAAGAGTTGCATCAGGATATTCACATTGTGAACGGTTTACACAATGTGAATTGGTGACTCGTAGCTTGTGTAGCTAACTGGTTTCACAACTTGTATGCAGGCTAAGGGGAAACTGTAAAAAAAATTCATGTTATGAAACTAGTACATGACATGTAATTAATTAAAATTTAAGGTGATGTAAATTTCAGTAGAAACCTGAGATATAGAGTTCATGGCCCATAATGGTTCTACAACTAGTAATTTATAGGACCCCATGGAAGTCATGCCGTGAATAGAATACATGATGTAAAATCAATGAGATCTAAGTTGTTTATAATTCATGTTAGGGTGATTTTATTCTCATTATATTGTATCCATACCTTCCCCTCTTTTTCTAGGTGGACCCTAGGAACTATGATAAGACCTTCTATCCCTCTTATCCCTTTATTTGATCCTTGGGTTTCATTGGATTCCTATTGGTGATTTGTGGTGAGTTATCCTCTCTTCCCCATGGTTTTCCTTATGTGCTTCTTCAATGATTTGATGCAATGGTTTAGTTTTGGTTTGGGGTATGTATAGGTTGTGTTTTTTATGACCTCTCAGTGTTTTGTAGGTTGATACTTGATCTCATGGTGTGGTTATGACTGTGGGAAGTTTCTTATTCACAATGCGGTGTGTAGCGAGATCTGAAAGATTCTTTTAAGTATGGGGATCCTATTTCTCACCTGTTTATGTGATATGTGTGAGATTTTTATGTTTTTTCTTACCTTTGGGTGGATAATAAGGTGCATTGTAATTAAAAAAAATTAATTTCTAAAAATTATGTAAATGGGGAGTTTTGCATGCTTTACTACTTTGATATATGTTTTTGATGATATTAGGCATGCCTATTGCCAATTCTGAAAAAAAATAGTTTTTGGGATCCATTTTTGTGTTGTAGTTGTTATTTTGTAATGAAACTTGCTATTTTTTTGTGTGATATTGACCTAAATAAAAGTATAAGGAATGTGTATTTGTCTAATAAACTTATTTCACCATGATTTTGGTTTGTGTGATAGTACCCATGCTAATTAAAGAAGTAATGTGATGAAACCCCCTGAATAATCATGGAAGCTAGTTTTTTATGCCAATGTGTATGCTTCTGCTTACTATGTTTCCTTACATGGTTTGGGTTGTTGTGTGGTGATGGAGGTGATGGGTTAGGTTGTGTAATGTGTTGGGTTGTGATGCAGATGTTGGTTAGTATGGATGTTATGTAGGCAGTTGTGTGATGTGGTGCGTAGAGTTGTGATGCGGTTATGGTGTTTAGTGGTGTGATGTGTGGTGGAAATGATGTGTGGTGATAATGTGTGGTTGTTTCATGTGGTGTTTTTGGTTTTTTGATGGATGAGATGTGTGGTTATTGTAGTGAGATGTCTTGGGTGATGTTACGCAGTGATGATGGTGGATGTGTGGTGTTATGGTGGTGGTTGTGTGAGTTAGTCCAGTTGTAACATGGCATGGTTGAGATAGTTTCTCAGTTATCCATGGGATGAAATTGTGATTATAAATTAAACAAAATAGGCTAATAGATAAATGAGATGGTCTAGAAATTAATGTGTGATAATTGGCTAACTGAATTGAATAAATGAATGAATAGTGTAATGTGAAATGAAATGGATAATGAATAAATGTGTTGAAACCTATAACAGGAAGTGGGAAATGTTGTGTGTTTTGTGAGGTGGTTTTTTGGTGTTGCGTATAGTGGTGGAAGTATTTGCGATAGTTGATGTGGTTTGTTCTAGTGTAGTTGATCTAAACCTATAGGTTGGGTATTTTTTCTATCTATATATCATGTATGTTTATATTATTTTATATGTTCCTCACCTAATCTAGATAAAATTACCAATTATCAGAGGTGCTAAGTTCTGTATGTATTCCTCAACATCCAGGATAGTAGTGATATGGATGGTTGGGTACCCCCTCTCCCCTACTCTTCCTTCAGTAGTAGTGATACGAGTTGGTGCTGGATATTACCCAGTGGTGATGTGTGGCCCATGTTTCTATTGGTGAAATGTGATGTGATGTGATGTTTAGACCATGTGTATATGATAATGTTGTGATGTGAAATGATGTGTGACTCATTTATTTTCAAGCGGTATGTGATGTGATGAAATGTGTGTTCCAGGTTTCTATGGTTGGGATGTAATGCAATGTGATGTGGTATGAATGGGATTTATGGGAGCATAATATGTTCACCATTGGGGCGTGAGAGCAGAAAATCAGTGGGGAAGAGGAAAAAGTACACCTTTATTTATTATGATCTTTATTATATATTTTTATATTTGATGTGTGATTAGTTGAGTAATCCATGGTGAGTCTAGGTTTGGTTATATGACCTATATAGGTGCTTGTTGCTTTTGTTGTTTGTTCACTGGTCCTTTAGCATGGTCTTTTCACATGTACACTTGAGGCCTTGGATATTTCACTACTAAGTACTATTTTTATAGTCACTCTACATATATGAACTATTTTTCAGGCTTCTAGGAGGACTTTGTGGATGGATATGGACATTACTAGCTATGTTGGAGCTGTTGTTGAGTCGTTGTTATAGATTTTTCTTTTGGTATAATATTTTAGAATTTTTTATGTATTAATTCAACTTTATTAATGCATTATGGGATGGCTTTTAGTTTATATTTATATTTTTTTCTATATTTTTTTGGGGATTGTTTATTTTATTTACCTATCATGTTTAATTTATAGAGGGTAATGCCTCCCATACTGTGAGATTTTTATACCCTCGGTGCTGGTCGTCAACCCGGGTCCTACTAAAGGTAGGACTCAAGCGGCCATAATCTATCTCTCATCATTGCATTATCTTTTACAGGAGGGGGTTGTGACATAAATAATTAACATAAGTTTATTATTCAAGAAGATAAATAATGCATGTGACAAATCAGACTCGAGTTAAAGGATCTCTCTAAACCACCCTTTCCTTCGACTTATGAACTTTATCTCTCTAACTCACTTTATATCTCTCTTAATGTTATGGAACGATTCTAAATTATTTATAAATGTCTCCCACATATATGGCTAGATTATCCTATCTACCTTTTATGGGGTAATACATGCCTTATAAACATTTCTCAAATGCCTTCATTATGGAATTTCCTTTGTTTATGATATGAATCAAGATTATGAAACCCATTTTCTTTCCATGGATAATTATTATGTTATACCTTATGATTGATTCCTTTATGTGGTACACATATATCATGAACATGTTATGATGGGTGTTCCTAGATAGATCTCCAATGCATTAGGTAAAGCTTTAGTCTCACATGGAATTATATATGGGATTAGGGAGTAAACCTAATCAATTATGGTACATTTTCCATAATATGATATTATCTAGGTAGTTATCATTGACTCGTGTTTATGTCATGTTATATGTTGTTTCCACATTTCTTATGTTTCTATAATCTTATGATATCATACTCTTTATGTTATGCTTCCACTTGATTACTCATGTACCTTATTTTTATAAAATCATGGTATACCATTGACTCACATGTTATGCTTCCTTATTAGGTTTATCCCCTTACTGGGATTTTTATCCCACCCTTTTATTTATGAGTTTCCCAGGTTACCCTAATAGATTCAAATTTTCATAATTTTTTATATGTATTTAAATTTTTTAACCCTCCCAATTTATCAATTTGATCTTATATGTATCAATTTTGGATTTATGATACGTTTTTGAACAAAAATGTAAAAATTGGTTAAATCTGTATTTTTGGCAGATTTCTATAATAATAGTATTTTGGGTATAATTTTTAAAATATTAATCCAGTTTGTGTGATTTTTTTTGGATTTATTGATTTATTTTCTTCATTTTTGTCTTTATGACAAAAATAAGATTCTAATATCTAGAGACTAGAAAAAATAATTGAATTTGGAAAATATTTTCAGCGGACAGTGTGGACCCCACCTTCATAACAGATTCATAAATCAATTTACACACCTCCAATTGATGTGGTTCTATATGTAGTGGAACGATGAATCATAGGTGCATTCTTCTAATAAATTTCATGGAATTATGAGATCATAAAGGTGGCCTTTTAATGAAATATTTTGAAGGAGGATTTCAGAAACCTTCATCCAAAAAAATTAACAATCAATAAAAAATAATAAATCCTTTTTTTATATGGCCAATTAATCTTAAATTGTTATTTTGAATAGAGTATACAATTATGAACAACTTCTATGAAGGAGGAAATGAGTGAATAATCCATTTAATGAGTAAGAAAGGTGACAACTTTTGGAGGATAAAATTCTTCCAATAAAAGGAAGGGAGATCCTACCTCTCAAATTATTCCAATACACCCCATTCTATTCGAGGAAACAAGGAGAGGAGTCCAATGGTCATTATAATTTCTCTTTTTTTTAGTTTTATTTTCTCATGTAATGAATTCATATTTTTTATATTAAAGTGTTTCCCTTTCATTCTTTCATCCATCTTTCTCTTCCAAATCTAATTATCCTTCTCTATTCCATATTTCCATTGTGATCTCTATTCAAATTTCAATTGAAAGTTACTAACCTGAGGCTTATCTCTAGTGGAGGTTTGGCAGTGTTCTTTGTTATTTCACTTCAATTCAAAAAGATTAGTCTATTTGTAGTGGATGTGGGAGTATTGCATGGGTGTGGTGGTCATCCACCATGGTACTATTTCCAAATCCATTACTTACCTTTGATTCATTATTTTTCCCTCCCTTATCTCAGGAAAAACATTCTTATGGTAGAGGTGAGGTTTCATGAAGGGATGAGAATGGCATACAATATAGCCGAGTCTTTTAGGAATAACATTCATGGTCGAGGTGTTATCCTATTTGACTATTAGAGGATGTGTGGTTTGGTTTTTCAGATGCATGATAAAATCATACACTCATAAATCAATGTAAAGTAATTCATTAATGACGTTTCACTAAATAAATTATCAAATAAAATTTAAACAACAAATAAACAATGAATGAACTCGTGTTATCAAACCTTGGACCAAGACCTTTCTTACAAATCGGTATTTTGTCTGAATTTGCATTTAGATTTAAATTCAACATTTTTTTATTTTAATTTTATGTTTTTCAAATCAAACACCAACATTTTCATAAATAATATAAAAACCCAAAATAATTATATTAGGTGAATTATAATTAGTTATTAAACCAAATGTGATGCTCAACAAGTGAGACGACCCTATTCACCCTCTATACTATATTAGAAAAATAAATTTTCTTTTTTCATGCCCTATGATATGTGTGTGTCAAAAATGGCACCATTTCTAGGGATCTAAACAGTTATTTTGATCATTTTTTTTCTAAATTAATATTTCTGTAAATATTTTTCATTTATTTTTTATTTTAAAAAAACCTAAAAATTCCCTTTTCAATGAGGTATTCAAATTCAAATTATTATGCATAGGAAGATTACTCACAGGTGAAATATCAAGAACCATAAGTTGATTATACTGATATAAATGCCCAAGTGGAAAGGATGAGAAATACTCTAGATGAATTGGGGAGCAAAATAGAAATACAATTTGACTATATTCAAGTACTAATAGAGCAACCTAATCCTGAACCAGATAATAATCCTAAGCAAGCTTTGAAAGAAATTTCCCCATTGGTTTTTGAATTTGAATAACCTAAGGAGGTAAAAGAGGATTTTCTTGAAGATTCATTCATCCTAGCTCAACCATTTCAAGGATAAATAGACTAAAATGACTTTCCTAATAAGCTACATGAGGGAGATAAAAAATAACTTGATGCATCTTGGAATAAATGTGAGTAACTAATTGATCTTCACAAACCATGAAAATAAGAAGAGTTAGCACCCTTAAAGGAAGACACCACCCAAGTGGTGGACTTCGAAGTAAAGATGGAGGATCCCAACTACCTACCTCCACCCATCTATGATCAACTCCAAGAGGCACTTTCCATATAAGAATAGATTCAATCAGAACCACCACATGGAGATGATATATTCTTGAACTCCAACTCATTTAATTTTGTTGAAACTAATTTGAGTATCACTCTTAATAGTTTTGAATTTTAAAATTTGGCCAACTCATATGATTCCCTAGAGGAAGATGAAGAAAAATAAAATGCACCTATTGAGGAACACTTGGATCTCCCTAGAGACGTTGAACATTTACCAGAGGTAGTACATGAAGATATTCTAGTGGTTCTTCCTAAAGAACCAAATATTCAAGCTTCCTAAATTAAAAGGGGAGATTTTGAAATTAATACTTCAAATTTAAATTTTAAATCTCCCTTTGATTATTATGTTAATTCATTACATCTAGAGAAACCACTAAAAGAAGAAGAATATGTTTCACAAGTAGCAATGAATGAGGAGGTTCTATACTTAATCATACCCCCACCATGAAAGTTGTGCCACATTGCAAAGGGGGCAGATCTAGTTTACTATATACATGTAATTATCCTAAAAAATAACAAATAAGTAGATGTTGGTAAAATCCAAATGTGTAGGTTCATGTCAAAGAAGCCCCAACCACCATCACACTTTGGATAATAGTTGGTACTTCCCTCTGGGGGCTGTAAAAATTCAGGGACCACTTGGGGGATCATACCAAGATTTATATTTACATGCTTTCTAGGAATTTATATTTAAATTATAATTATTCTAGCATGAATCCCAGTCCTCCTTATATTTTTTATCTTTAATGAAACTATCCTTATTCTTAATTAAGTAATTCTATTTTGTAGGTTCATAAATGGAAAAAGGAAGCCTCAAATAGTAGAAGAGAAGGACTAAGATTCATGGTAAAGGGAGTTTGTTTTTATTGTTAAACTTTTTAACTCCTTACATTTTTGTCTAAATCATGATTTGAAATTTCAATTGGAATTACATGCCCATACTTTAATTAATGATTTACTTGAATTATCTAGGAGACATGAGTTTCTTAATAATTTAGTGATTCCATGTTTTAGATTTCAATGTTAATGAAATGTAATGAGTAAAATGTAGAATTGAATGTTTAAATTGAATCATGGATAATTAAATGAGGACTCATGATTTAATGGAATTAGTTGATTCATCTAAATGAAATTCCCCTACCATTTTTATGCTTTGAATTTCTGAAATTCATGTGAATTGATTTGTTATTATTAAGCATGCCTTGAGTGATTGTCTCAAATCATATTTCCCATTCTTGAGAGGATTTCTAGACCAAGTACTTTCTATTTTATCATGAGTATATTTCTTGAGTGATTTTGGGACATGTCACTGACCAGAACATTCATTTGAATTTTTCAAGGCTATGACTGTACAAAAACACATTTAAAATGATTTAGGAATCTTTTGAAAATACCTTATCCTTAAATACCACCATTAAATCAATAATTATTTATCTCATAGATACTATGAATGACCTTTATAGGGATGATCCATGTTTCAAGCCATTTTTATCCATTCCTACGCTACTCTTGGTATTTGTATGATATTTTAAAAATGAAGTGTGGAGGTAAAGGGAATCATTGTGGAAGATATGATATACATTGTAAGGAAGAATTGGGGGGGTGCTATATTGGGTAATGATAAAGTTCATTTTATTCATTCATTTTACTCTTTATTTATTTCCCCCTCTTGAATAACAATATAAAAAATTAAAAAAAAATCCAAAAAAATTAAAAAAAAGGGTTGTGATTTGGGAAAACCAAAAATCACCATTACTATACCGATGATTTTTGTCATATGTGGTTAGCTGATAGATGTGAGGTTTTTTTCAAGCATAACTTTTGAAAAAAATAAAAAAAATAATGTAATATAAATATATATATTCAAGAGGGTGCACAAATCATTCACTATACTTAATTTGATCATGACCTTACATTGAGTTTGGGGAAGTGGGAGCTACTAATTTGAAGGGGATAATTTCATTATAATTTTATTTTTGATATTATTCATTGTACTTAAGAGATAAACCTACTCCTTGAGTCCTAATTTTTAAAGAATCAAATCCTACCAACCTTAAGCCTCAGATTCATTTGAACTTTAATTACAAGTCCTCATGATTTTTTGTGTTTTTTATCTTTAAAAAGTGGAAAAATTAGTTATTTTAAAAACCTATGTATAAGGAGAATTTTCTCATGATATTAGAATAACTCCACCTAATTTTTATCATGAGATATGAGAGAAAATATTCACGTGAGGTAAATCATGACTTGACATGCTTAATAATAATGAATTGAGGAGCTTGAATGAATGAAAGGAGAAGTTTCATCATTTTTCAAAGGGGAAAAGTAAAATAAATGAATTGATTGTTTCTTTGAAAAATGAGAAATTTAATTGATGTGTTATGTGGATTTTTGAAATTTTGATTTGACATTGAAATTTTTTTGATTTTATTACTTTGGAATTTGAATACTGGTAACATGGTGTCCTTTGATTTCCATGTTGAGATTTTATTCTTGAGGACAAGCATGGTTTAAGTGTGGGGAAATTTATAGATTAAATATCTTCATAGTTTTTTATATGTATTTAAATTTTTTTAACCCTCCCAATTTATCAATTTTAGATTATATGTATCAATTTTGGATTTGTGATATGTTTTGAACAAAAAAAGCAAAAAATTGGTTAAATCTGGATTTTTGATAGATTTCTAACAAAAGGGTATTTTGGGTATAATTTTTAAACTATTAATCCAATTTTTGTGATTATTTTATTTTTGTATTCCTTGATTTATTTTATTCATCATTTTATTTATGACCAAAAAGTGATTCAAACATCTATAGGCCCAAAAAAATCATTTAAGTTGGAAAATCTTCTGGGAGGACAGCATGCACCCCTCCTTTGTAACAGATGAATAAATCAGGATACACATCTCCAATTTATGTGGTTCTAAATGGAATGTAACTAGGACTCATAGATGCATTCTTACATTATATATCATGGAATTATAAAATCATAAAGGTGTACTTTGATAGAAATATTTTGAAGGAGGATTCCTAGAACCTTCATCTAGAAAAAGTAACAATCAATAAAAAATTAATAAATCCTTTATTATATGGCCAATTAAGATGAGATTTTTAGGGTGAATATAGGTTTCAATTATAAAAAAATTATATGAAGGATTAAATGTGTGAATCAGACATTTATAGATCCAAAATGCAACAAATTTAGGAGGACACAATTCTTCCTATAAAAGGAGGGGAGCTACTACCTCCCAATGCATTCTAATCCACCCCATTCCATCTGGGGAACCAAAGAGAGGAGGATAATATCCATTTATGATTTCACTTTTTTTTGTTTTTTTTCTTTTTTGTTTTCTTTTCTTATGTAATGCATTCATATTTTTTATATTAAAGTGTTTCCATTTCCTACTCCCATCCTTCTTTCTCTTCCAACTCTAATTATCCTCCTCTCTTCCATATTTCCATAGTGATCTCTATTCACATTGCAGTGGAAAGTTAATAACCCAAGGGTTGTCCATAGGATAGGTTTTATGGTGTTCTTTGTTATTTCACTTCAATTCAAAAATAAATTATTCTATTTGGGTTGGATGCGGTAGTATTGCACGGGTGCGTAAATTGTCCACCACAACACTATTTACAAATCCATTCCTTACCTTTGATTCATTATTTTCCCCTCCCTTATATAAGTAAAACCCTTCATATGGTGGATTTGGGGTTTCCTGGAGGGATTAAATTGGCATATGGTGGAGCTGGGTCTTTTAGGAATAAAATTCTCGGTTGAGGTGTTATCCCATTTGACTATTATAGGAGGTGTGGTTTAGTGTGCTGGACACATGCTAAAATCACATACTCATAAATAAATGGAAAGTAATTCATTAATTATTTTTCAATAAATTAATTATCAAATCAAATTTGAACAACAAATATATAATTAATGAACCTGTGTTATTAAACCCTGGACCAAGACCTTTCTTTCAAATCTACATATTCTCTACATCTACATTTAGATTTAAATTCATAATTGCATTATTTTAATTTCATGTTTTCCAAAACCAACACCATTGTCTTTAATAAATATTAAAAAACCAAATATAATTAGATTAGGTGAATTATAATTAATGATTGAACTGACTATAACACTCCTCAAGTGATACGACCCTGGTCAGCCTCTATGTTGCATTAGGAAAATAAATTTGTTTTTTTCCATGCCCTATGACAAGTGTGCATCATACCCCATATAGTTTTATGAGATCATATGTATTTTAAGATATCACTATGGAGAATAAAATAAATATGTTGTATTTTAAGTTATTTTTTATGTAATATGAACCTATTTTTAAAATGCACTAGGACTTTATGATCATTATGTTATAATTATTGGATATTTATGTTTAAGAATCATGTAATAATAACTGTAAAAGACTTGGGTTTTCATAGACACAACCTAAAAGACTTGTATCTATAAAGTAATCTAACATGTAATGAAAATTGAAAAAATAAATTTATGGATTAATGCAAGTATCTAGGTGTTGGAACATTTGATTTGATGAGGTTATGAAATAATGTTTTTTCATAAATAATGAATGTGATGCTTGTGTCTATAAAAGATTTAATGGGGATGTGGTCATATTATTAATAGTATATTTTAATGATATATTACTCATTAGAAATGAAAAACCAGTCTTACTTTCTATTAAGGCATGGTTGAATGAATGCTTCTCTGTAAAGGACTAAGGTGAGGCGGGATACATTCTTGGAATCAAGATCCATCATGATAGATCCAAGAGAATACTCAGCCTAAGTCAAGGTATATAAATCGGTGATGTTGAAAAGGTTATGTATGGAACAATCCAAGAGGGTATTGTTGTCAATGTCACATGGAATTCATCTTTTTAAGAAAATATGTCCTTAGACACATGAGGAAAGATAAATAATGGAAAAGATTTCATATGTGTCAGTGATTGGATTAGTCATGTATGTTATGATATGCACTTGGCTAAATGTCGCTTACCCCTTAAGTGAAGTAAGAAAATATCAAGTTGACCCAAGTGGCCTTCATTGGATAGTCTTCAAGACTATCCTAATGTATCTCAAGCGTACTAAGGATTGTTTCTGGTCTTTAGAGTATATAAGGACTAGTCATCAGAGGATATGCAGATGAAAGTTTTCAAACAGATTAAGAAGATATGAAATCACAAATAGGATACATCTTCACTTTGAATGGAGGTGTTGTAAGCTGAAAGAGATCAAAGTAGGTTGTAGTCACAAATTCTATAGTAGATTATGAGTATATTGAGGATTTTGAGGTAACTAAGGAAGTAGTATGGATACAAAATTTCATCTAAGATCTTTACATGGTACCTAGAAGTAAAGATATTATCACACTCTATTGTGATAATATTATAGTGGTGGCTCTCACAAAGGAGCCAATGTCACATCAACGGATAAATCATATACTTTAGATGTATCATCTATTGACAGATTTTACTTAGAGATGTGATGTTACAATGAGAAGTATTTATACAAAATAAAATGTGCTAGACCCCTTGACTAAAGCCTTGACTCAAAAAAATGATTATCTTGTGAGGTCTAGGAGACTGAAAGTTGTAAGCATTTGCCTCTAGTCAACTTCCTCTTTTCAGAACAGGGCCTGGGATGGTGTGTCGAAAAGATCCAGGAATGGTTTAATGAAAGAGACCAAAGAATTATTCTGAGCATCCCCTGGGTCCCCGATGCTAGCCCCGACCATCTTTTTTGGACCAATGATTCTTCAGGCGAGTTCACGGTGAGATCTGGGTACAGACTGTCTCTTGGCATTCACTCTCTCAACCGAGATGAGGGACCATGGAAAGCGCTTTGGAAGCTCAACGTCCCCCTAAAAAATCACCATTTTGGGTGGCAGGTGTGCACGGGCACCCTCCCTACCATGAGCCTCCTTGTTTACCGACATATGTCCAGTGCTGAATCCTTCCCTTTTTTCCCGAATATTCCTGAAACCCCTTGTCACACCATCTTTCACTGCCCGGGAGCCAAGGAAATTTGTAATAAATGAGACTCGGCTTCAGATGCTTCACTGGACATTTCCTCTGACCTCCCTGATCTTCTAATGCACTGGTGTTCCTCTCTTTCATCATCTGATGCAAGCTCTCGTTGCACCCTGTCCTGGATCATTTGGGATCGGTGTAACGATTCAGTTTTCCACCATGTTCATCAGCCTCCCGAGTTATGGATTGAACGAGCCACTTCATGGATTGAGGGTTGTAAGGACTGCAAAGGACACTTTATTCCAGGCATTTCCCCCTCCTGTTCCCCTCACTAGACCCCCCCCCCCCCCAAGGAAGGGAGTCTTAAGATTAACGTGGACACTTCTCTCCCCAAGGATGGGAATGTTGCTCTCGGCCTCCTGGCTCAAAATCATCTGGGGTAGAACATTGCAGAAAAATATGAACCACATCATGCCTTCTGGGAACCTACAATTGCTGAGTCCTATGCCATTCTGGCAGGAATGATACTCATTGTGGAACGTGGATGGGCTGATATCATCATCGAGTCTGAGTGCCTTTCGGTTATCAATGCTATTAACCACGATGACGCCAGACTCTAGTCCTTTGGCTTTATCGTCAGAAGGATATGCTTGCTGCGCCAAGGCTTCTCTTACTGCACCTTCTCCTTTACCAAAAGGGAATGAAACAATGCATCCCGTTAGCTGGCGGCCTCAGGCCCCTTCGATGTCAACAAACTATGGCTAGACATTTTCCCTTCTTGGCTCTGCTTATGTACGACTACTGATATTTTCCATTAATATAATCTTTCTTTCCTAAAAAAAGTCCATTCTAGTTCCCCGCTATGATGGGAACCATGAAGTTCTATGATGATATTATTAAATATAGTTCTACATTTGGGTAATGAAAATGGTATAAAACGTAGTATGTAATCTATTAGATGTGAGTACTTTTAATTAGATGATGCTTCTTATCATGAATTTATCACTTGGTAAGAAGATGATGCTTCTTCACATATTATGTAGACTATTAAGTGAGAGTAATTATAAGAATATGAGGCTTCTTCGCATGAAGTTATCACTTGGTACTCTCCAAGATAGGAGATTATAATAACAGACCCGCTATTGGGAATTCTGAATGTCTTGGTTTCATCATATATTTTTATCTGTGATCATGTGAAATGGTCCTTGGACTTTAAAATTTTTATTTATGAATGTCATGACTCATGAAATTAGGTTAACCAACCAAAAACATCTTTTCATATGTTTTTGGGAAGTAGGGTGTGTCACAAATGACATGTTATTAATGCATAAGTCAATTAAGGATTTGTCTCTTCCATCTCTTTGAAATCTTATATCGCATCCCTTTGTTTAGAATAAAATTATTGCATTAAATTTCATGGTCATGGTGTAATGACGTGTTTATATCAAATATTCAAAGAAATACGTATCAAGAACATAGGTTGATGACACAAATGCGCAACCTTCATGATAAGATATTATGAAAAATGGATTATATTACACATCAAGAATTCATATATGGTTTTCAATGTTGCGACATTAATTTCTTTCTCTTGAATATCTTGACTCATTTCAAGATAGTAATCTTGTACTTTAGTTGGTCCTACCTAATTCCAATGAGAAAAAATAACAAAGGCTCACACACTAAGTGTTTCTATTGATCCTGATTAAATTCTATTTGAATTTAATGTAATAAATATTATTCTCAAGATCGAGGAATAATTTTATTCATATTTTATTGATCGCTAATATTTGAAAGGTAATAAATAATTTATTTATTTATTTATGTTAATATTTTATAAATATTTATTCACTAGATTATGAATAAAATATTTATTTTATTTATTGAAGAATAAAATGTTTAATTAAATATTTATTCAGGTATTCAATAATTGTCGAGGAATTGGAGCGGACCAAGATCGTGTCTGGCGATGAACATGAGACAATTGATTCACTAAAATAGTACCCAAAAATCAATTGGAATCATTTGGATATCAAAGGAACATGTGTGTATCACCACTAGATTAATTCTACACTTGGATCCTCCAAGCACAGTGAAGGTAATTTGAATAGGGTTTTTGGAATGATCAATATCTACATCGAAGAAATATCCCAAGACAAGGTAATATTTTTTCATATCATAAATGAATTAGTTGTAAATTTAATAATAAATATCCTCTCTTCATATTTAAATCATCTCCATGTTAAAATAAATTTTATCATAACATCCACTAATGGCTCTTTTTTCATGCTCAAAACCTACAGAGATGGTAAGTCATACATACACACGAGTAATACTTTCACTTCCCATTAGATTGAAAAGAGAGTAAATAAAGGTGGTTTAATAATAAAAATAACATTTTAGAATATTTAGGATTATGAAGTTATTATTTTATAAATAATACCATATATTTAGAGGAATTATAATAATAAATAAATTGAAATGGATCTGGTAAAATTATTACCTCTTCTTCAGGAGACCTCCTATAAATCCTTTATTAAGGACCTGTAGAATGGTTTTCTAAGAAGACAAGCACCTCTACATTTTTTAAAGGTAATTTGAGAATAGATACAAGTTTTGGTTGAACTAAAATGCTAAAAGTATAGTAAATAAAAAAACTGAGGGGTTCCCTTGCATAAGTGGTGGGATGGGCACTTTTGGAATTTCTTAAAATATTAAAATATAATAGTCATTCGCTAGAAAAATGATTCTAAATGGACATATATTTGAATCCAAAGACAATAAATATTAAATATAAATAACCAATGAAATTTATATAGGTTTTAGTGTCATTTTAAACCTTAACTTTTTTATTAACTCCTTAGTTGACCAATTTTAATCTTAACCGCAGTAATGACTTTTTAAATATTAAAGGGTTATAATTTTACTTATAAGGTGAAAATTGACTCATAAAGGTAAGGGATAAAATTTTAGACCATATCTTATCCACCTTTTAATCTTTAAAGTTTTTTATTATTCTTAAATAATGTAATAAAATATTATTTTCATAAAATATCATTCATGTCATTTTTGACACTATTAATTTAATTTGAGTTTGAAAACAATTTGATAGTAAAGTAATTAAAATATAAACATTTTAAATTTATCTAATATGTTATATTTATCTAAAAAATTCATGAAACATAATAATTCATCAAAATCATATTACTTTTAATATTTTTAAAATCAATTATTTTATTTTTCTATTAATTGGATAAATATTGTGTCAGTGTTGTGTAAGCATTTAAAATAATTATTCAGTTAATAAAAATTACAAATAAATTACTATGATAAAATTAATTAATTTATCTTTAAAATAAATATTTATAACCAAAATTATCATATGTTTATCCTTATAATAAAATTTAGAATTAATAAATTCAAGAGTGACATTTTGTATTTATCCTTTTCTCAAAATTCTATAAAGGTCATAATCAAATAAATATGGAACTAAGTGACCATATATTTGGAGATTTTATGTAAATTTATGAACTCCACTCTTATAATAGGATAAATTTAGGTGTTATAGAAATATTAAAGCCTCATCCCAAACCTATTTTACTTGTTTTACCCTTATCGGGGTGACAAAATTTTACTATAGTTACTATTCATACAGACCCAAAATAAAAGGAACATATTTAAAAAATTTCATAATCATGATTCCAAATATGGAATACATTTTTAAAGATTCAATTTCTATAATTGTAAGAATTTAATTTTAAAATAAGTGTGCAAAACGTGACAAAAACCATTTTTAGAAAAATGAATTTTTAAGCATAAAACTGAACATGTATTCTTATCTCATGCCTTGGAAAGTATTAGATAAATATTAAAAAAGTAGATTGAATATATAATATATAAATTTTATTAAATTAGTTTTCCAATATTTATTAATTTAATTTATTAAGATAAAAACACATTTCACACATAAAAATAGTTTTTTCTAAAAACATCTCTTTTACTTTCATAAGGTTTTTATTTTCATTTCTAATTAACTTATAACCAATGAAATCATGAAAACCATATGTTTTTCATAATTTTTTTAGTAATATTAATACCCTCCAATCCAACATATATGTAATAAATATCACATTAAATAATAATATTTTAATAATATATCATGAATCATTTAAACTCAATGTTGTGTGTAAATCAATCAATTAAAGAAATAAAATTTATTTATAGATAAATATATCATAAAATATTGAGGTGTTACATTCCACCACCTTAAAATTGAATTTTTTTTCCTCAAAAGTTTATCACTCTAATATAAAAAAATGATTATATCTATGTTTCATCATATCCTCAGGTTCCCAAGTGGTTTCTTTAAAATTATGATTCCTCCAAAAAACTTTAACCAGGTGACTAGTCTTGTTATGAAGTACTTTTTATATATGATCAAAGATTTCTAGTGGTTGTTTTATAGTAAATATCATGTTACAGTGGTATGACCTCTGAGTTTAGCGCATGCGTTGGATCAATTATGTACTTTCTCACGAGAGATACATGGAACGCATCATAAACTTGAGAGAGGTTAAGTGGAAGCATCAATAAATTGGTTATCATCCCTAGTCAATCAAGGATATCGAAGGAAATAATACCATTAGAGATAATCTTTCCTTTATTTAAAAATCTCAAAACCTTCTTCCATAGAAAAATTCATATAAATACCTTCTCACCAACTTTTAATTCCAAATTACACAGATGATTTTTAGCAAAAAAATTTCTATTAACTATGAGCTACCTTAATGTGTTGCTAAATGACTCTAAATTTCTCTATCATTTCCTTATAAATATAAAGTATCAATAGATTTATTTTACCAACTTCATCCTAGAATGTTGGAGTTCTACACTTTTTTTCATAGAGGGATTCATAATGAGTCATCTTAATGCTCAAATAAAAGCTATTATTATTAGAACACTCAATCAGAGGAAGGTATTAATATAAAACACCTTTGAATTTTAGAGAAAAAGATCACAACATATCCCTCAGGGTTTGAATAGTTATCTCATACTGACCATTTATATGAGGATGATAAGAAATACTAAAACTTAGTTCTGTATCTAGATCCAACTGAATACTTATCTAGAACATTGAGGTAAACCTAAAATCCTGATTAGATATGATATAATGTGGTATTCTATGCAACCTTACCACTTAATATATATTCTATAAATATGATTAAGATAAAAACCCTCTCTGATTTCAATTAAGTGTGATTATTCTGTTAGGTGATCGAATACAACCCAAATAGCATTATGACCTTTAGAATTATTGGGGAGTCTGACGACAAAATCTATAGTGATGTTTTATTATTTTCATTATGGTATGGGTAATGGTTATAAAATCTACTTATACTTCTATCTATCAATATTAAATTTATGACATACCAAGAATCAAGATACATATTCGATAATATCTCTTTTAATTTTTCCCCACCATAAATGCTTCTTCAGATCTCTAAACATATTCATACTTTCAGAATGAACAGACAATGTTGAACTTTGATCTTTATCCAATAGATCCATTTTCAAGTCTAGTATAGATAGAACACATGCATAGTTCCTAAACCTTATCATTCCATTATAATCAATTTTGAAATCAAGAACATTTCCCACATTCTTTTACAACTCCACATCCACCTTATGCACCTATTTAATCTTTACTTGGATAAATGGTTGAACACTCATTTGAGAAAGATAATATTTCTCTATTTCCATTGAGATTTCCATATCCATCCTTTGAAAATACTAAAAATTTTGATATTTTTTAATCCTCATCATGGATAAACTAGTTTGGTACTTCTGACTCAGAGCATCAACCACCTTATTCGCTTTCTCGTAATGGTAATGTATTGAGCAGTTGTAATCTTTAATCGACTCAAAATATCTTCTCAGGGAATATTCATCTCTCTATGAATGAATATACACTTTAAAATTTTGTGATCCATATATATGTCACACCTTTATCCATAAATATAATTACCTCATATCTTTAATGTAAAAATTACCACAGCTAATCATGAGTTGGGTGATTTTTCTCATAAACCTTTAATTATCATAAGGTATAAGATATAACCATATCATTCTTCATGAAGGCACATCTCATTACCTTCTTTGATGTATCACTAAAGAACACAAACTCTTCCCTACTTCAAGGTAGTGTAAGCACAAGTTCACTGAATAATATTCTATTTAGTTCCTTGAAATTTTCATCACATTCATATGTCCAAATGAACTTGGCTCCCTCATGAGTTAACTAGGTGAGTGAATTAAACAGACATGATAAATTCTCTATAAGTCATTGATAATAACTATCCAAACCAAGAAAACTATGGATATCAGTCAAATTGGTTGGTCTATGTAAATATTCAATAACTTTTTTCTTTGATGGATCCATTGATATACCCTTGTTTGAGATTATATGACCCAAAAATGCAACTTTTTGTAGCCAAAATTAACACTTTGTAAATTTTTCATACATATTATCCTTCCTTAGGGTCTTTAGTATAATCCGAAAGTGATATTCATGATCTTTCTTACTCTTTGGATATATAATAATATCATCTATAAAGAGTACCACAAACTAATCAAGGTAATCTATAAATGCTCTATTCATTAAATTGATGAAAATAGTGGGATAATCAGTAAGACCAAATTGTATCACTATAAATTCATAGTGTCTATACCTCATACATAAGTTTTTATTTGTAATGTCATCCTTATTTACCCTCAATTGAGGATATCTAAAATGAATTTAAATATTATAAAATTATTGATCTCTGTGTAGTTGATCAAACAAGTCATCAATATGAGGTATATGATACTTTTTATTTATTTTGACATTTTTAAGTTATTGATAATCAATAAAGAGTATCATTGACCTGAATTTCTTCTTAACAAAAAGAACAAGTTCACTGGGACACACTTGGAAAAATAAATCTCTTGTCAAGATCCTCTTGGATTTTCTTCTTCAATTCTTACAACTCAATCGAGGTCATTCTATATGGAGTATTTAGAATATTTAGAGCACTGGGTATGAGTTCTATTGAAAACTAATATTCATGACTTAGAGGAATACCAGGTAAATATTCTGGAAAAACATCAAAAAACTCATGTGTAGTCAGCATATCATCAGTGTTGAGTTTCTACTCAACCATATGAGATAAACACCCCTTTTTTATAGGAATCAAGACTCATAAAATGGATGAAATTTCCATCGCACTGATAGATGATCATAGGTTGGTTTAGAATATAAAATGTGACTTCCCTTCCTTGGAAATTGGTGTGGTATTTATCTAAAGAAATTTAATTGATTCCATATCAAAAACCAACCTAGTCAACCCCAAACCGGTCACCCAAGCCGACCCGCAACAAGGCCCGAGAGTTGTTCCCAATCCTCTTAGGATAAAAACTAGTGTTTTGCATCGAATATAATATAATTTGGAACGATTTATCCTATAAATAATTTATATAAAAAATATAATAGAGTAAATAGAACAAATCCACTGATCATAAATAAATAAATAAATAACAAATCTAGATACAGAAACTGCAACACAAAATAGAAAAAAAATGAACCCAAAATGGAAATGACATGATCTCCATGTGACCTCTTGGTCACCATCATCCATAAGACCAGACTTCTCCATGGGAAAACTTGAACCAATGTTGAACCTGCACCACAAATAATGTCTACCGACATTGAGCGGTACAAGTAGGATGTGAGCATAAAACAACTAAGTATTTAAGCATCACAGAATCCATACATTTCCTTTCCTAAAATAGTCCATAAATTCTAGTTTGAAATAAATTTAATGAAAATATGGTTTTTATCATTTAAAGAGACAATAAAATTTTTTCTTTTTAAAAACCAGTTTGAAAACCAGATAGAAAGAAGGAAACACAACCTAAATACTCCATAAAATAAAGGAAAATCTGAACAAAGAATGAGATGAAAGGTATATCAAAAAAATCCATGGATAAATGAAACAACATAGGTGTAAGCAGACAAATACTAAATAAACAAGTAGCAAATGTGTTGTAAAAAATTAGGAATATACAAAATATGTAATCATGGGAATTTACTAAACATCCCTAAAATAAATCCATGGATATACACGGTTTGGACCCACCTATCAGCATATGGTGAAAATCCATAGTCAATAACCAACCTAGATGCTCTAATCTAGCCTCATCAGTGTAAATGTCCACCTAGATTATCCACTTTATAGGGGTTTCTAATCCATCTAATTGGGACTAGAAATCAACCATTACTCGAACCTCTAGATGAATTAGAGGAATCCCATGATAATAGTATAAATAATAATTAGGAGTTCATCACATGCTTGGAATTAAACAAAACTCATTGATGCCACCATGCATGACTTTCCCAATCCCCAACACCAACTATGTGAAGTCCCTCTCGTTAAAATAATGAACATAGGTGTTCCCATTATATATAGAACCATTAAATAGTGTCAACTAGTCCTACACATCATATTAATTTAAAAACAAGTTCCAAAACATTAAAATGTAACAATAGTGTCTTTACATTTACATTTATAAAACCATATTCAATGAGAATACCTTTCCTTTCAGAATCTTTCCCTAAACCATAGTAAAAATGTTACATACTCAAAAGTTTCCAAAAGGTACTTTAAAGTCATGGGGTCTCCGATCATGTTTTAAAGTGGAAAATGGGCCAAGTTTTAGAGAACACATTTTAATACTACATTTGAAGTAATTTGGAAGTCAAGTATCTATATAAATTCATTGGAAGTTTTTAGAAAATCCATTTGAGAGATGGAATAGAAGAGAGGATAAAGGATGGAAGAAGAGTGTTTTGAAAACCAAGTTCAAGTTGGATATGTTTATAAAATTACATTGATGTGTGTGTTTGCTTATCCATATGTTTATTCCAAGAAAATATGTATATTTTATCATCCACATCATATATAGAGAGAGATAAAACCATAAAAACACCCAGAATTCCAATTAAAGAATCACAATTAACATTACAACCCATCACAAGGACTTACACATAAGAACTAAACCATAAAGAGGCCTCACAACCACACTAAAATACCAATTCAAAAGAAAACCAAGTAGCTAAAACCCAACCAAGTAAAAAATCAATACAAAAATACTCAATTTCATTTTTAAAGACCGATTAGAATTTTATCAAACATCATGTATACATATACATATGGGCATAACTAATAAAGTAATTTAAAAATCTATTTTTATCAAATTTCCAACATAGAAACACCATAAAATTCATATGAACACATAAAAAACATTAGAAACACATTTATAAATCAATTAGAATATCTCAAGTATCAAATTTCATGTTTTAGAATGGAAATGGATGGAAACACCTACCTAAACAATTTGTAAATGAGATGAAACTCTAGGAGAAGGAAGAACTAACCATGAGGAACAAACCACACACCCTAACATCAAAGAAACATAAGAAAACATCACCCCTCTGCCGCTAGGATTTATCCAAGATATAATACAACCAATAAAAACCAAGAAACCAAGAGAGGGGGAGAAGAGGAGAAGAGGAGAAAATGACCAAAATCCAAGGAAACACACCTAGGAACTTTGAGTAAGCTTCAATGGAGGAAGTAGAGACAAGGGAGTGGGGTTAGGGATCCCCCTTCATATGAAAAATTGACCAAGATGGGAGTAGGGTCAAATTGGGGTAAAAACATAAGAGGAAAAACTTTTAAATCTAAGTTTTCATGATTTTGGGTAAGTATCGTGGTTTTGCCACATGGTTTTTCAAACTGTGTTCACCCTACCGGAAGGAAGGGGCACCTACATGATCTAGCCACATGGTTTGAGAAACTGTGCGTAAATCATGAAAATTGGATCTGTCAAAATTATAGAGCCTCTCACACCTTTGCTGCATGGTTTCCTCTAACTATGAGCAAGTCATCCACCTTGTCCCAGACACAACCAAAAAGTTGCACGATTAATCCTTTTTTATTCATGGTTTGGGCCAAACTATTCAAGAACAAAATGAATTGAAAACACTATGAACCACCATTGGACACATAGTTTCTCCCCAAACTATAATTACCCAATCATGATGGTTGTATCACTAAGAGGGGGAGGGAGTGAATCAGTGATATCTTTTTCTTTTTAGGTTTCCTTACTAATGAAACAACATTCATCTCCTCTTAAATATTTATTTCCCTCTAGAAAATAAATCAAACACACATCTATAATAACACAAGTATTTACAAGGTTCACTATTCAACAATAATAGCTACATCCTTGGTATGGTTTGGAAATAATCCAATACCACACAATCCACAGGAAAACAATCCTTTTTTGTGGAATAAAATGTGTAGGATATGCCCTTACACTCATGAAGAACTATGTAAACAATATAATAGTGTGTGTGATTCAAAAATGATGAAATAAAAAATTTTGTAACAAAACATGTTACTGTGATTTTTGACCAACTTTCATGAATATGATCTTTCAAAAAAATCACTTTCTTACCCAGAAGCTGGTTGGAACTTCATAGACTTTGTAATTAAAACTCAGTCTGATTCTATAGTATGATCCCCAAGTCCAATTTCCCAATATGGAAAATTTATATATATATATATATATGTTAGATTATGGTTGAGACAATTCTAAACCACTTCTATCTAATTTTGGAAATCCCAGTCTGATTTTCTCAGTCTGATTTTCCTAATCTGATTTTCCCAGTCTTATTGCTCAATAAATAAAATATATAGCTTTGTATAAATAACACTAAAACAATTATATACTACTTATTCAATACATAAATCCCAATCTGATTTTCCCATACTTAATGATTCATCTCAATATGATGAGCAGCTGAATATGATACTGTCTTTTCTCCTATGTTTTCTTCTGTCTGACATGACTTCTTCAAGGAAACTTAATTTGTAAACTTCTTCTCTCTTAAATTATTCAGTGCTTCACCTTGTAACATCCCTGATTTGGGATCCTCTAAACTGGTGCCCTAAGTTGGGTCTCCACATGACCTCAAGTGCGCCTCCCCATATGCCAGAGGTTTCCGACCAGCAGCAAGGGTCTAAGAGTCAAGTGGGGAAACTATACCCTATTTTTCAGAGTAATACATAGCAGCAAATATAAATAATAGCAGAATAAATATAAAAAAAAATGATTAACATTCCTAAATAACCAACCTCTAACTAGTTACAAACCATAACCAATAGTAAATATGTCATTTCATGCTACAGTGCCAAGTGAACAACCCAAAAATAAAGGAAAATAGTAGAATCCCCTAATTGTTCTTGGATCCAAGTCCCAGACCTCATCCATGCACATACCAAACCTGAATCACTTCTAAAGCATAAGGCCCTTTATTATATCCTAACCTGCAACTATAAAATCTGCCTGGGTACCCAACAGAAGCCCGAACAAGGTGTGAGTATGACTCAATAGTCCACCACCAACGGTGTCTACAAAATATCCAGTCAAATAGATAATGCATGCAAGTGGTAAATAATATAAATTATAAGGAAAATAGTTCAATAAGACATTCTAGATTATGATCCTTTAAGTTATTCTACCCTTTAATCCAAGTTCACTATTTAAGAATCTCATGGTTTAGTTCACTCTTTTATCATGTGTTCAATGGATTAGGCATGTTCAATATTCTCAATGCATATGGGAATAATTAAGTCCTATCTCGCTAGGAATCACATCACAATAACCACATTATCCCTACCTAGAAGCCTTAGTTCGAGTGGAATGAAACTGTTAGGTGAATAGAACTTCATCCCCTTACCTAACTCATTCATTTAGAGGGAAGAACTTATAACCTCAGTCAAACTCAACCCGTGGATGTAAAATCTCATGTATATACCCCACTCTACCAAGATATGTGCACAATCTTATTTATCAATTTCTGTAACAACCACATTACAACCAAGTATAGCCAATATCATTGGAAACATCACAAAAATATCAAATAAATGGGAAAATTAACATTATTCCACAATACATTAACACATTAATCATTTATACCCCATATCCATTTAGCCCCATTTCACATTTCCCATTCCTATCTCACTAAGCATATTCAAGAACAACATGGTCTCTTAACATATTTTCATTAATCCCATTCATCCCATTTACATGCCAAACAAAAAATCACTTATCCTTTAACCACATTAGACACAACTATCCACAACCCTTATAACTCATTATATAACCCATTAATGCATTCACTGAGTATTTACAACATCATGATTCAAATTCATACATTAAATTTCTGTTAGCCTATTCGAAAGGGTCGGTTCACCCCATGGGTGGCCCTAAAATAAGTCACAACATCCTCTATGCATCCCATGGGGATCATGATGAATTAATTTGGGTATTTAGACACTCAATACATCACATTCTTCTAATGGCATTAAGAACACATCAATAAGAGGGAAATAATAAAACCCTACATGCACAAATCTAAATACAAACTATGGGATATAACTTATAGACCATATACCTCAAATTCATTGGTGAACACACCCTTAATAGAGGCCTTAGATCCTGATCTAAACCCCCTTTGAAGATTCACCCTAAATCTCATCGAAAAAGAAGGGTTTTAGAGCTTCAGATATAGATAAGAGAAAGATACAAACCCTAATCAAGAAAAGGAAGCAAGGAGTGGATTAGCTTTACCTAGATCTTAAATTCACAATTGGTGGCACTCCAAATTAACTAGGATATAAGGAGAAGAACCTCTTGGAATATCTTAGAATTTTGACTTTTTACTAGGGTTCAAGGAAGGAAGAAGGATGAAAATCCTGAGTGGAATACAAAAATCCCATAATGGAATTTTTGTAAATTTCTCAAAGTTAGTGGGTCGCACAGTATACCCGCACGGTTTTCCAAACCATGTGAAAACCTTGCAGATGCTTCTATTGGAAAACAACCCCTTTTTCATGGTTACCTGTGTTGATCATCACGGTTAGCACTAACTATGCAACAACCCAAAAACTCATTTTCTTCCCTTTTTTATGTCCCAAACCCCTAGAACACTCCCCTAATCTTCACATGAACTTGGAAAAAACACTTATTTAATCAAAATAATGGAATTAAACTAAAACATAAACAAAATACACCTTATGTAGAAATCTGAGATCTTACAACCTCCCCACCTTATGATGTCTCATCCTCGAGCTGCTACTTCCAAGCATCACTGAGTTCCCATGGAAAAGAGATCAGGCCACTGAGCTTGTATATCTGATTCTTAATCCCAAGTTTCCTATTGGACGTGTCCATGATTTCATAGAACATGAACCAGAGGCACAACCTTCCCCCTCAAGTCCTTCTCACTGTGATATAAAATACAAATCAGATGCTTCTCAAAGAATGAATTAGACTCAATCTTGATATCATCAACATTTATCTCATGAGATATATCGGGGTGATACTTTCAAAGATGTGAAACATGGAAAACATCATGCATCATACTATACCACTATGGAAGATCTAATCAGTAATCCACTAGTCTGATCCTCTCCACAAACTCAAATTCCCCCACATACCTAGGCACCAACTTTCCCTACTTCTGAATTCGATGGTGACCCAACCTTTTAGATACTCGAAGAAACACACTATCACTCACCCTAAACTCGAGAGGTCTATGAAACTGATCTTCATATGACTTCTACCTAATCTAAACCATTAACATATGCTTTTGAATCAAATGAACCTTCTCTGATGTATCTTTCATGAGACTCGGTCCTAACACCTCAAACTCCCTTGCCTCCAACCAACATAGAGGAGATCTAAATAGTCTCCCATAGAGAGCCTCAAAAGGATCCATATAAATTGTGGCATGAAAAATGTTTTTGTAAGAATTATCAACAAGAAACAAGTGACTTTACCATGAACCACTGAAATTCAGAACACAAACTCTCAACATGTCCTCTAAAACCTAGATCATACGTTCTGACTGCCCGTCAGTTTGCGGGTGATAAGCCATACTCGAAAACACCTAGGTACCAAGTGTCTTATGAAATACCTACCAAAAACACAAGGTAAAACATGGATCATGATCCAAAACTATAGTTATTGGCACACCATGGAACATCACTATCTCTCAAACATATAAATCGCCTAACTGGTCCGCTGTATAAGTCTCCTAGATTGGAAAGAAATGAGCTACTTTCGTCAACAGATCCACAACTTCCCAGATTACATCATTCTTCTAAGGCATCCTCTAAATACCAACTTCGAAGTATATCATTACGTCATTCCACTTTCACTATGGAATGGGCAATGAATGCAGCAACCCACCTAGACATTGATGTTTGGTCTTCACCTGCTGACAAGTAAGGCCACAAAACCCTCAACGTATTTCTTAATTTTTGGTCAAAAATACTGCCTACAAAGATTGAGGTACATATTGGTTAAACCAGGATGCACCGCCCACTTCTATGCATGGAACTCATGCATCAAATCCTTCCGTACACCTCTTGGTACTACAACACGACCATGAATATTATCAACTCCATCAGCACCAAAATCCCAACTAGAAGGTGACTCCCCACATTTAAGACTTTATTTCATATCCAAAAACTCTAGATCCACTAGCTAACTCTCCTTAACCTATCTCAAAAGCATAGATTAAACTGCTATGGATGCGAGATCCATCTTCCCATGCCCATCATGTACCTCCAAAATCATCTTAGCAAATAGAGCCATCATCTTCTACTCTAAACTGGATTCCTGAACCACTTAATTTTTATTCTTCCATCTTAGAGTATCAATTACACTATTTCCTTTCCATAGTGTATAGACCAACTCAAAATATAAGGATTGTAGGTACTCGACCCACCTTTGCTATCAAAGATTCAAATCCCACTGAGAGAAGATGTATTTGATACTTTTATGGTTGGTAAACACCATTAAGGGTTCTCCCAACAAGTAATGCCTCCAACACTTCAATTCATGAACCACAGCAGCTAGCTCGAGGTCATGAGTAGGGTAATTTCTTTCATATATTATCAACTATCTTGACTCGTAAACTAAAACCTGGTCATCCTGCATCAACACTACCCCAAGTCCAACACCGAACGCATCATAGAACAAGGTGTACTTCGTACCTAGTTCGGGTAAGATCAAAATAGGTACAGTATTAAACCACATCTTCAACTATTGAAAATCATTCTCACAAGACTCTAACCATTCAAACTTAACCCCCTTCTTTGTTAATCATGTGAGAGGTGTTGGAAAACAAGATAAATCGCTAATGAACCTCTAGTAATAACTGGATAAACCCAGAAAACTCTAAACATTAGAAATATTATTGGGCTACTCTCAATACACCACAACCTGCACCTTCTTTAGATCCACCAACACACCTAACTCAGAAATAATATGTCCCAAAAATTTCACCTCATCAATAAAAAACTGACATTTTTATAGCTTGGAATAAATCCAATTCTCTCTTAGTGTAATCATGATGATGTTAAGGTGTTTGGAATGATCATCATGAGTTTTGGAGTACACCATTATGTCACCAACAAATACAACCGCAAACTAATCTAGATATGGGTGAAATACATGGTTCATCAAATCCATGAACATATCAAGTGCATTGGTTAACCCAAACAGAATCACCAAAAATTCATACAACTAGTACCTACTTCAAAAAGATATTTAGTGTACATCAGATGGTCTCACCCTCAAATAATGGTATCCTGATCTCAAATCAATCGTAGAAAACACTAAGTCACCTCTAAGCTAGTCAAAAAGTTCATCGATTATAGGAAGAGGGTATTGGTTCTTTACCATCATCTAGTTCAACTTAATATAATTGACACATAACCTTAGTGATCTGTCAAACTTATTAGAAAATAGCACAGGAGATCCCGAGGGTGATGTACTAGGATGAATAAACCCCTTATGCTCCAAATCCTCTAACTGAACCTTCAGTTATTGGAGATTTTTTTGCACCATTTGATATAGTGGAATGAAAACTTCCTCCACTCCTAGTAGTAACTCAATTGTGAATTAGAAGTCTCTCTCAGGTGGTAGTCCTAAGAAGTCCTTTTGAAACACATCCTAAAACTAATTCACAATAGGAGGGAAGATTGGCTGCTCTTTCTTCTTATCATCTAACATAAGGCATGCTACTTGGGATGTTAGTTCTCCCAACTGTTGGCATAGTATCCCTGCGTGTCCTGGTCGAGTATCCCACTTACCACGGAGGACATAAGTGTCTCCATTAAGAGATGTGAACATTACATAATGTCAATAACAGTTGATATGGTCTTGATACGACACCAACCAATCAATACCCAATATTATGTCAAAACCCGACATCTCTAGAATGAACAGATTCCAAATAAAATGATATCTACTAACCTCCGGTGCACAACCCTTACATTTCCTAATGTTCTCGACTCATACCCCCAGTGAAGTATCAAGTGACATTACCCCACACACACTCTCCATGGTTAATCCCAATACAACTATGAACTGAGTAGAAATAAAATAATGTGTATCACCTATATCAAATAAATAAATAGAAAGTGTGGAAGCTATAAGGATCATACCTTGAATAGTAGACGGTCCTACCTCACCACTTTACGTGTAGTCTGAGCTTCATGGAGATGACCTGATCCTCTACCCTAGGTTCTATCTTGAGTATCCTATATTGCACTTCCCTACTAGTAAAGATGATCTCGCCCTAGAGTTCCACGTCCACCACCACTACCAGTGAGACTTGCAGAGCTCCAATTTTCTTCCTGATACGGGGTAACTGACCCCCTTCCTGAACTCGGAATCTTCCTCTGACTTCTATCATTTCCTAACTGTCATGGGTTCCTGTAGAACCTCTACACATGTACTATCCTACTTCATGCTCATAACTCAGCTGGTGTTAGGGGACACTGGCCACACATGTTCCCTATCCTACCACACTGATAACAAAACACATGATCGCCACCCAGAGGGGTTGACCCCCTCTTTTTTCTTCTCTACATGCTTCCACCCTGCTAAAATTTTTCAAAACTATACTTCTTACTATCGGAAACCATATCACTTTATCACCCAACTAGAACCACAAGTTCACTAATCAAATCCCCATTTATATTCCCCTATGAGATAAGGTCTTGATCCACAATCTTAAAAAAAACCTTTTCAAGTGAAAGATATTCACCTGAGACCTGATCTCGTGTCTCAGCCCATCCTGGAAACATTTCACCACAGCTATCTTTTCTCCTGTCAATGTCTAAATAAAGTATCACAAATCGGTGAAGCAAATAGAATAGTCCTTTATCAAAATTTTCCCTTAGGTAAATCTCATAAAATATGTATCTTTCACCTATCTCAAGGTTTATAGGTAAAAGTGTTTGAGAAACTTCTCTTAAAAATCCGTCCACATCATTCCTTCAGCCTGCTCTATTTGAACCATGATATCCCACCAATTATTTTCTTGGCCTCTCAGCATATAGCCCGCTAATTTGACTCGATTCTCAAGAGGGATCACTAAATGGTCAATAATAGTCTGGATGGACTCTATCTAGAACTCTACTGCCTTTGGAACACCCTCTCTAGTAAAGGTCAGAGGGTGTTGCAGCTGAAGCGTCCTATTCTGCTCAAACATACTTGGTGCAACCCATCATGGGTCATGTTACATCATCTACATAAAAAAAGTGAATTTATCATGAAACTATTCTTCCCTATTATCTTGAACCACTGGGTCCCCTTGCTCCACTATTGGGGGAGAATTATCAGTAACGTCTTCTTGTCCCCCAACCAGAACACGTCTTCATGGTGGCATTTCTCTACAATTCCAAGCACAAGATTTAGAACACATTCCATAAAGAAATAACGAAAATATAAAGGAATGATCATCACTATCCATAAACTAATCATTTCTCTCACACTACCCAAATGATCCCAGTCACAATTAGAACACTACCCTTGGCCACCCCACCAAGGTCAAGGCTAACTTGACAACCAACTCACACGATTACAAACCTTACATTCCACATCATTCCAACCATTTTATTAGAACCAATTTTCATCATTTTTAATAAATCAAAAGCAATTTATTCTTTATGCCCTACATTTATGTCTTGTGTGTGTGCCTAATATGATGCATGTCAATTATTTACATAGGTGCCTAGATTGATGCATGAATTCACAACCTAATTCCATTCCGTCCATGAGTAAAATATCATAAAATTGTCACATCACACCACATGTGCATCACCCAATGGTAAAATATCACCAAATTTAACAACACGCAACAATAACAATAATTATTTCCCTAAATGATTTGGGTTTTCCCTCATACTTGGGTTAGCTACTCCCAGGAATTAGCTCATTACCAAGGCCTGACACTGTCCTAATATCCTGTCTACCATCCCCAAATCATAAGAAAGAGAAAATAACTCCTTTAATACCACTTTGTAACATCCTTGACATGATATCCACTAAACCGGTTCCCCAATACTAGTCTCCATCTGACCTCAAGTGCGCCTCCCCGTATGCTAGAGGTTACCAACTAGCAGCGAGAGTCTAAGAGTCAAGTGGGGAGACTATACCCTCTTTTTCAAAGTAAGACAAAACGGACAATATAAATAATAGTAGAAGAAATATAAACAAAATGATGAACATGAATAAATAATCAACCCCCAGCTGGGTATAAACCATAACTAAAAGTAAATATTCCATGTCATGCTACAGTTCCAAGTGAATAACCTAAAAAAGAAAGGAAAATAGTAGAATCCCCAAAATGGTCCTAGATCTAAGTCCCAGACCTCCTCCATGCATATACCAAACCCAGCTCACTTCTCAAGCACAAGGACCTTACCACTTTCCTAACCTAAAAACATGAAATATGCTCGGTTACCTAATGGCAGCCCAATCAGGGTGTGAGTATAACTCAGTAGGCCACCACTAACGATGTCTAAAAAATATCCAGTCAAATAGATAGTTTATGCAAGTGGTAAATAATGTAAAGTAAAGGAAAATATTCAATAATCCATTCTAGATTATGATCATTTAAGTTATGCTACACTTTAAGCCAAGTTCACTAATTAAGAATCTCATGGTTTAGTTTACTCTTTTATCATGTGTTCAATGGATTAGGCATGTTAAATATTCTCAAGGAATATGGTAATAATCAAGTCCTATCTCACTAGGAATCACATCACAATAACCACATTATCCTCACCTCAAAGCCTCAGTCCGGGTGGAATGAAACTATTATGGGAATAGAACTACATCCCCTTCCCTAACATGTGTATTTAGAGGGAGGAGCTTATAACCTCAGTCAAACTCGACCCATGGGTGTAGAACCTCATGTATATACCCCACTCTACCAAGCCTTGTGTACATGATTATTTATCCATTTCCCCAACAACCAAATTACTACCAAGTATAGCCAATATCATTGGAAACATCACAACAATATTAAATAAATGGGAAATTTAACATTATTCCACAATCAATTAACACATTCATCATTTATACCCCATAACCATTTAGCCCCATCTTCCATTTCCCTTGCCTATCTCACTAATCATATTCTAGCACAACATAGTCTCTTAACATATTCTCATTAATCCCATTTATCACATTTACATGCCAACCAAACAATCACTTAAACATTAACCACATTATACATAGCTATTCACAACCCTTCTAACTCATTACATAACCCAATTAACACATTAGTTAAGGCTTTATAACATCATGAGTCAAATTCATACCTTACATTTCTATTATCCCATTCAAAAGGGCCGGTGCACCCCATGGGTGTCCCTAAAATAAGTCAAAACACCCTCCATGAATCCCATGGGGATCATGAGGAATTTATTTGGGTATTTAGACACTCAATACATCATATTCTTTTAATGTCACTAAGAACACATCAATATAAGGGTAAGAATAAAACCCTACATGCAAAAATCTAAATACAAACAATGGGATATAACTTTTAGACCACCTACCTCAAATACATTGGTGAAAGCACCCTTAATCGAGGACTTAGATCCTAATATAAACCCTCTTCTAAGATTCACCCTAAATATCACTGAAAAATAAGGGATTTAGAGCTTCAGATAGAGAGAATAGAAAGATACAAAGACTAATCAAGAAAAGGAAGCAAGGAGGGTATTATCCTTAACCTAATCTTCAATCCTCAACTGAAAGCACTCAAAATGGACTAGGATCGAAGTAGAATCACCTCTTAAAAGATCTTGGAAGGTTGGATCATAACTAGGGTTCAAAGGAGGAAGGAGGAAAATCTTGAGTGGAACATAAAAATCCCGTAATGGAATTTTTTTTAAATTTCTAAAAGTTACTGGACCACACGGTTTACCTGTACGGTTTTCCAAAATGTGTGCAAACAATGTGGATGCTACTATCTAAAAACATCCCCTTTGCATGCTTACCTGGGCTGATCTACATGATTATCACTAATCATGTACAAACCATGCAATAGACCAAAATCTATTTTTTCTTCCTTTTTTCATGTCTTGAACCCCCGAAACACCCCCCTAATCTTTACATGAACTTGAAAAAACACTTATTTAATCAAAATAATGGACTTAAACTGAGACATAAACAAAACATACCTTATAGAGAAATCTGGGATCTTACACCGCCTTCTCTCTTCTTCACCCATGAACAGTTCTTATATTAGAAAGTAAAAAGTACGTTCCCTTTTATAGGTGACACAAATTAAGTTTGGGTGGGATTATGAAATTGTTTCCCACTCAACCAAATTTTCCAAATTTTCATGTTCCCAATTGAATTTTGGATGCATTTATGACTTGTTCAATAATTATCAACTCTTCTCAAACCTTCTCGAATCTTCTATCAACTTCAGCTCACTTCTGGATTTTTGACAGACTTTAATCTAATTCTGATTTTCTCAATACGATTTATTTATTATGATGCTTTGTACCAATTGCATGTATGAATAAATAGAAAGTTTTAATCTTATTAGAAAACCTCAGTATGATTTCAATTATTCATTCTGATTTTTATTACAATCTACCTCATTATAATGAAGAAAAATGTAAAACAGTCAATTCTTCTTCTTATTTTCTATTAACCCACTATAACAAAGTAATTCAACCAAATGAAAATGGTTGAATACATTATTGATTAAACTCTAAAATTATTCTTCGTATTGTTCACCACATACTTTTCTTTTTCTTTTCATTCATCGGTCCCAAATAATTCTTCCTCTAATGATTACGATGGCATATAGATTTTGATAGACCGGTATTAGTAGCTTTGACTTCATCAACTTCTTTCTCTTCTGAATATGATACCAATGACTTTTCCTACAAAACAAGATCTTCCTTTTATGAATATAATTAAGAACTAAATCTAATGAATCGGTATTAGTAGCTTCTTTTATTTCTATATATGATGTTCATCAACTTCTTTCTTCAAGGATTAAAATCTTTTTGATTTTGTTCTGATTGAAAACCAGCACCTTCATTACGATCATCCTCCTTAGCCTTTAAACAAATCTGCATTCAGAAAGATAATTATTATGATCTTGAGACCAAAAATCTTTAACTTCATCAACTTTTATCTTATTAGAACTTTTATAAAGTAAAATGACTTTGAATACATTGAAGATCAGCTTCAAAATCATCTAAATTACAAATAAAAGTATTGTAACTTTCCTATCAACATATTTCTTTACTTCTCATCTTGAATATGATTTGAATGACTATGATTAGACTGAATAAAATTGGAATAATCAGTTTTTCTCTCTTTATTTCATCAATATTTCATCACAAGTTCTATAACTGACTTATGATTTATGATAAATCCAAGATCAGTAAAGCATTGTCACATTTATATCAGATCCATAATGAATTTGATTATGATCAAAACCTCATTACAATCTGAAAATCATTACAATCAGCACCTCATTATGACTAGAACCTCATTACAATCAGATTTTTCTTGATTGAACCCAAGGTGGATCCGATGATCCTTTTCTTCCAGAAAAAAACTTCTGAATATGATGGAATTTCTTAAGTACTCTAAGTCATAATTCCTAAATATAATGAATTCCTGAATAAAATGAATTCCTAAATGTGATTTTTTATTCTTTTCACCATCTTTTACAAAGTGAATTGATTTCTTTTTCCTCTTTGGCAGCAAAAATAATCACCTACAAACTTTTTCTTGATTATAAAGGTGAATCTTATTTCCATAAGCTTCTAACTTCTTATCAACATCCCAATATGATGGATCATATTAACTCATCCATATGTTTTGAATCTGATTTAAAACTTTCTTCAATTCATATTTCCATCCATCATATTCTCAATATACTTTATTTCTCAAACATAATCAACATACTGATCTATTGATAATAATTCAAACAAAACACAACTTGGGCCTAACAATCTCCCCCTTTATGTTTGTTGTCAATACCCACTACAAACACTTCAAAATAATAAGTGGTATTTTTTTATTTTCTCATTTTTTCTTCTCTCCATTCTTTTATTTCTCCCTCTATTTATTTTATCTCCCCCTTTATCTTATCTCTCCCCCTTATTGACAATCAAATTCAAAGGGGTCATTATGAAAAGTTCCTCCCTTATTGAAAAATGATCTCATTTCCATGGGTTGGAACTTTTTTTCTCTGAATCTTGAACCTTTTCTTCAACATAGGCATCACATGATTTTATTAACAAATAACTTTTCACGAAATAACTCTAAGATTACATGGTATAATCCTGTATAGAAAACAATGGTGAATAATCAAGGTTTTCAATGTTTTCCATTGCACAAATTTCATGTAATTATCTTTTCATGTTTCTTTCAACATTATCATGATTGGGGAAATCCTTAAAATAATTTGTTTAAGATAAAAGTATCATGCACCCATCTCAACAAACAGATCTAAAATTTTAGGTTTGTAAACACAACTTTCAGAAACTTTTATTTTGTAACCTTGTTATTTTCTTTTACAAGAATAGTATGAGAATCATCACCGTAAGATTTATTATTTCCACTTCTTCAATTCCCTGCAAGATAGTACAAGTATACAAAGATTTTGGGAATAAGGAGGAAACTTAGTTGTTTATTAGAAGAAAAATTTGGACTAAGATTCCTCCCTCAGTCTTGACATTTTCTTCTTTTTATTGGATTTTTCATTGGATGCGTTTTCTTCCTTCTATTCATCCTTTTTAGGTTTTGTAACAACTTTCTTCTTATTTGTAGAATCATATGATGAGGATGTCAACTTTATTTTATCTTTAGTAACATATTTATTAAAATAATTTTGTAACATTTTTTCCATGCCTATCTTTTATACTAGAAATATAGTTGAACAAATTTTGATATAATTCCCTTCTTTCCCATATCCATAATCTGTTGATACCTTTTTGTTAACTTTTATTATATATTTAGAAGTTTTTTTCTTCCCATCTTCTTTTTTTGATTTGTTTGATTCCTCTAACTTCATATCCAATTCAACATGTTCTATCTAGATAACTAATCATTATTTTTTCGGACTCAGCAGATCTGTTTTTATTAACTTCCAAAACATATAGCTTATGAGAATTGTTTAGAAACTTTTGTTTAGATGGTAACAAAACAAGACGTTATTTAGAAATATTTCTAGGTTTCTCACATCTTTCATAAATAGTTTCTAGATTTTGGAACCTACTTTCAATTTTCACATCAACTTTCTCATGTTTCCTCCAAAAATCCTTCTCATACTTCTTCCCTTGAGAGGATTGACTTCTCCTCAAACTTTTCCTTATATATCTTGTGAAATAGTTGTAATATTTTTGGTTAAACCAAAACATGTTAGTTATATCCCAAAATCCAGCACAATGATAGCAATATACATAGAAAGAGAATTTCCTTCTATAACTTCCATATGGACAAGAGTTGTGAATACGTTTCTCAACAACCTTCCTAATATATCTTTATTGATCACTAACTTTTCTATTTTCAATCAGAACCTTATTATTTAGCTTGGTTTTCTTTTTAGTCTTATTGGAACCAGAAGTAATATAAATTTTTTCATATTTATAATGTTTAAAAACATTTTCAAACTCATGTTTTTTAGAAACTTTTTAATTCTCTACTTTATTAATCTTGGCCATGTACATAACCTTCCATGTTTTCTTCTTTTAAAAAACAATTCCTAGTTTCTTTTCAACCTTTGAAGGTATCTTTTGTTGATCCATATCAGGTTTCTCCTTATGAGAAATTTCATCAACTTCAAATATAGAGTTTTTTAAACGTGTACCTTTTTATCCAACTTTAGAAAGTTTTTGTTGGACAAGTTCCTACTCTTCTACTTTTTACTTTATATTTACTTTCATATGTTCATTATGATTCTTTTCTTCCTCAATAGATTTCTTTGAATCATTAATCTCTTCCATTGGCTTGAATTTATCATTAGGAATACATTATTAATTTTTTGTTGAATAATTTTCACTTTTCAACTCTCTGATTGTAAGAACCTGGTTCTTCTCTTTGAGGTACGGGCTTCTTCTTCTCTCTTTTCCTTAAGTATTTTTAATAAAATAAAGAAAATGGAGAAAAATCCTAAATTTTGGAACTACACGCCGTGTACTTTTCCACACACCGTGTACTTCTGGCCATGTTGGGATGAGTACACCGGGCGTGTAGCCATGTCGGCGACAAACGGTGTAGGAACCGACTACATGCCGTGTAGTGGTCCTTTACACGCTGTGTAGTCAGTCGGCAGGACAAAATAGTAAGTCAGTGGAGCAGCCGCCAGCTGGGCGGCATTACACGTCGTGTACTCAAAAGTACATGTCTTGTACTCTTGTCGGCAGGTGAACAGTGTCGTGCTGGCGGGAAGCCGCTAGAGGAATAGTTTAAAATTTGGGAAGTACACGCCGTGTACTTTGTTTTTTTGGTTTAAAACAGGAAGTAGCCTCTTCATTTGGCAAAGGAGGCATTTGAGCCATTTTGGAGCCAAAGGAGGAGGCTGAACCTTTGAAGATCCGCCGAGTGTTCGTCTGGAATCGGTTTCCGCCTCGGATGATCTCGTTGGAACCGCACGGGTAAGGGATTTCATCTCCTTGACTGTTTATTACCAATTATTCTCCTAATAAGATTTATTTAAGGTTAAGAGAGTTTTATTCTTCGTCAGATCTACGCCATTCTTGGGCGTTTCTGGAGTCGGTGTTTGGGTATAACGTTCGTTGGCGTATAAGGTAGGTGGCTTGGTGTTTAGTTTTCCAACTGCTATGTGTTTTGTACATTTTTGTGCCATGAACCCATGTTGGGGTGTCATATGGCTGAGACCGTTTCTATATTAAACACCTATAATTTATTAGGTATTTAATTATGATATTAAAATGCTGGTTGGGATTGTTTCTTGGATCTGGGACCACCCTAGGGGTGTGTTCCACTGTTTAGCCGTTTGTCTAGGATACCCAAGGGTATGCCTTTTAAGTAGTAATTTTAGAATTTCCTTGAGAGGAATCGCTTGTTACTGCTTGTTTACCTGTTGGGCATGGCCCAGTTACCTGTTTAGCTTGAGGGCATTGTTATGATTAGCCTGAGGGCACTATACTATTTAGCCCAAGGGTTGTACTTATTTCACCTGAGGGTAACCTTTCGTGCCTGAGGGCTTGACTTCTATGCCTGAGGGTGACACTTCCTATGCCTGAGGGAAATTTCTATTACGCCTGAGGGAAATACCTGTGGGTTGGATTCTGTATAGCCTGAGGGCGTGGTTCACTATATTAGCCTGAGGTCAAGATACTGGTTGGCCTGAGGGCTTGGTGCTGTTGAGCACAGAGTGATACTAAATTAAATGGATTAAATAAATAATTAAATGTAAATATAACTGGTAAGTTAGTTACTTTTGAGTACTTCTTGGTTTATTTCATTTTATTATTGCACACTGGTGTTGCAGGCTTACACGCAGTTGGGCACGGGCCTTTGGTGGGTGCCTACTGAGATATACTTCTCACACCCTGTTTGGGTAACGCTTTTCGGCCCAAAAAGATTACGTTACTGCAGGTGTAGATAGGGGAAAGAGTCCCTATACAGTTACATGATTGCTTCTAAGGAGTAGGAGGGCATGGGACCGAGCCTAGGATCGCGATGCCACTGCCAGCTGTTTTGCTTTGTATTGTTGTACTCTACTTTTGTTGTACTGTATTGATGTATAACATGTTCTGACTATTTTCTTATAACTTGAGACATGTAGCATCATCATTTATATATTGTTGGTTATATCCACTGCTGTTGTTTATTTCAGTTGTTTATGGTTTACTGCTTCCGCTATTGATGTATGTTTTATTCTGTATTCTGCTATGCTACACTTTGACAAATGAGGGAATAGTTTCCCCACTATCAGACCTGGGCCCTCGCTGCTAGTTGGAATCCTCTGGCGTTTAGGGAAATGCGCTTGAGGTCACGTGGCGAACCGGGTTCGGGGCACCTGTTGAGCGGCACCCGGAACTGGGACGTTACAAAGTGGTATCAAAGGGGTTCTTTTCTCTTGACTTACTATTTGGAGCCTTAGTCAGGGATAGGATGAACGTTAGTTGGTAATAAGTTGTGCTCAGGTGTAGCTAACCCGTGTATAGGGAAAATCCAGTCTACCTCGTATTTTTCAATGATTTTCCAAATCTTACAGTTGATATGCTTTCACCATTGGATAACGCACTTGTATTGTGCTGTTTATATTTTATCTATGGGTTCTATTTAGTTTCAACCCGATGAGATGAGGGTATTCCATCTCATGCATCATTTAGGAACATGCTAGAATCACATTCCATGCATTGTTTCCATGCCATGTAGGTGCATTAGAAAATTTCATGTTGTTGTGATAGTTGTTGTGCTAGAAAAGCATGTTGTTGTGATAGATGCACTGATAAAATACCTGCCACGGGTCGGAATTTGACACCTAGGTGTTGTTTTTTCAGTGTTTTCTGGGTTCCGGGGAAGTTTCTGAGGCATACTGTCTGGAAACCCAGTATACACGCTATGTAGTATTTTTACACACGCCGTGTATGGCCTTCTATTCGAGAAGAAAAATGAACTTTTTAAGTACACGCTGTATACTCTGAGTACACGCCGTGTAGTCTCTTCCCATGTCACAAATAGTGTGGGCGGCGACACGGGGTAGAGAAGTGCTTGGATAAAACACACTGTGTACCTTATCTACACACCGTGTAGTGTTGACCCGGAGTCCAGCTGTGTAACTAACAAACACGGGTCGGTGAACTCCTTTACAGAATACACCGTGTCAATTATGAACACGTCGTGTAGTGTGACCTGGGGACTCGGTCGTGTAACTAACAACACGGGTCAATGTCACTATTCCTTGAACATGCCGTGTACCTTTGAGGGCACACCGTGTAGTCTTGTCCGAGGACAGACTGTGTGGACTTAGCTGTGTGGCTGGGGAACGAGGTGATGTACACGACGTGTGCAGGTGTAACACGCCGTGTAGTTTCAAGCCGAGTAGTCAGCCATGTCACAAATGACACGGGCAGTTGGAAAATAACACCATACATGCCGTGTAGATTATGTACACACCATGTAGTTTTGTTTAATGGGAGCCGTGTGGCTTAGCCATGTCGAAGGACCCAGGCAGGGGAAGGGAAGTCAAGTACACGCCGTGTAGTCAGTATACACGCCTTGTAGTCTTGTTTTGTAAATTTTGAAATACCTTCTTCTTCTTGTTAACTTTGTGGTTTCTTCATTTCAGCCTTAATAATCTTGAATCTAAGGTGTGCTTTTGACCTTGTAGTGTCATGCCTCCTAGACTACCACGCGTTGTTTTCCAGAAGAGCAACAACGAGAATACTCCAGAGATGGTGGGCCATTGGCTACCAATTAATCCTCCAGCAGAGCCAGATACAGCACCAGCTGTTATACCAGACATAGGCACGGAGGCACAGTTCCATGAAGGCTTTATGTGGTTCATGAAGACCTTTTAGGGAGCACCACAGGCTGCCACATCTATGGCTGAGCTGACACGTATCTTCCAGCAGCAGCATCCGCCTACGTTTTCAGGGGATGGTAGACCACAGGCTGCAGAGTCTTGGCTAGGATCAATGCAGACTATTTTCGAGCATCTAGAGATGCCTCCAGGGCAGAGGGTCAAGCTCGCGACATATATGCTGTGTGATTCCGCCAAGAGGTGGTGGGATGTTACCACCCAGTCAGAGCATCACAGGGACATGGCGTGGGAGGATTTTCAGGCAGTCTTCTATGACTTCTTCTTTCCTGAGATACTGAGGGAAGATAGAGCTTGAGAGTTCATGAATCTATAGAAAGATGCTATGTCAGTGATGGAATATTCTGCTCGCTTCACCGAGCTTCAGTGCTTTACACCCGTGCTGGTGGGTGATGAGACGTTGAGGGCCAGACATTTTGAGGATGGTCTTCATTATGACATCCGGGTGATGGTGAATGTTTTCAGGTTGCCTACTGTCCATTCTATTGTAAATCAGGTGCTGATTACAGAGAGGAACCTACAGGAATCTAGTGTTGTGGGCCAGGGCGGTTCCATACCAGTTACTGGTACTATTTCTGCTGGCAAGAGGAGGAGACATATAGACTTCTCTCAGGGAGGAAGTACCAGCCAAGCAGCTTCTTCAGGTAGCCCAATCAGGTGCTACCAGTGTGGTAGAGAGGGTCACAAGAGGTCACAATGTCCACGTGATCCAGTGGAGTGTCGAGCTTGCAGCAATATGGGTCATCTGCAACGCTTCTGTAGGGTGTATTCACCAGTGGCTAGTGAGAGGGGTTATGTGCAGACTCCGCGTGCGGGAGCAGGACCAGTGGCTTCTTACCAGTCAGGTAACTGGAATACGTCAGGGCGTGTAGGTAGAGATGGTGGTCATGGCTGTGGTAGCCAGACGTCAGGATCTCAAAGGAATCAGGGTGGGACATCTCAAGGTAGTCAGGCTGTTTCGTAGGGCCGCAGCACTGGGTAGACATATGTAGTGGAACAGACCTAGCAGGAGCAAGATCCCAGACCTTCTACAGTCAGAGGTACTATTTTAGTAGCTTCTGTCTTATCTTCAGTACTTTTTGATATGGGTGCTACGCATATTTTTATATATGTACCCGTTGTGGAGAGCCTTGGGCTCTGTGTTTCTACATATTCTAATATCTTGACGCTAGACACTCTGTTGGGGACTAGAACGGCTGGTGTGCATCAGTGCAAGGAGTTCCCCCTTGAGGTTGTTGGGTGTCACTTACTTTTGGACCTTTATGTCTTAGAGATGACAAGATATGATTTCATTCTCGGTATGGACTGGTTGGTTCCCTTTTGAGCCTTTGTAGACTGATATCGTTGCAGGGTGCATTTCACATCACTATAGGGTGGAGAGTTTCTATACAAGGGCGAATGGGATGTTCAAGCGAGTCGAGCTGGACCAGAGTATCATGGGTGAGGTGGAGTCATAGCCTAGATTGCAAACTTATATCTAGATGATCAGGGGACTTGTCAGACAGATTTCCCTCCAGTGGTTGATCGTTTCAGGGATGTATTCCCAGAAGAATTTTCAGGTCTACCTCCGGAGCGGGAGGTGGATTTCTCTATCGAGCTTGTGCCAGGAGAAGCACTGGTGTCCATTCCTCCTTATAGGATGGCTACACCTAAGCTGTAGGAGCTCAAGAGGCAGTTAGAGGAGTTACAGGAAAAGGGCTTTATCCGACCCAGTACTTCTCCTTGGGGTCCGTCGGTCCTTTTTTCAAAGAAGGAGGATGGTACCCTCAGACTTTGCATGGATTATCGGAAGCTGAACCAGTTGATGGTTAAGAATAGATATCCCTTACCAAGGATTGATGATAGTTTTGATCAACTTCATGGAGTGCGAGTGTTCTCGAAGATTGACCTGAGATCAAGATATCATCAGCTGCGCGTGAGACCATCTGATATACCTCTCATAGATTTTAGGAGTAGTTATGGTCTATACGAGTATACGGTTATGTCGTTCGGACTCACGAACGCGCCAGCAGTTTTCATGGATCTAATGAATCGTGTGTTCCATCCTTATCTGGACTCTTTTGTGGTAGTATTCATGGAAGAAATATTGGTGTACTCTCATACTCGACACGACCATTCCACCCATCTTGAGATCGTATTGAGTACACTGAGAGAGCATCGGCTATATGTTAAGCTCTCAAAGTGCCACTTTTGGATAGACCGGATTCACTTCCTGGGTCATATTATCTTAGAGGCAAGAGTTTCAGTAGACCCAGAGAAGGTGAGAGCAGTATTTTCCTGGGAGAAGCCTAAGAATGTGTTTGAGATACGGAGTTTCTTAGGGCTGGCTGGTTACTACAGGTATTTTATAGAGGACTTCTTCTGCTTAGCAGCACTGTTGATGGGATTGACTAAGAAGGGTGTGAGGTTCATATAGTCGGAAGCTTACGAGATAGATTTTCAAGACCTGAAAGGAAGGTTAACATCAGCACCGATCCTGATACTCCCAGAGCAGGGAAAGATCTATACAGTTTACTGTGATACATCAGGTATTGGGCTGGGAGCAGTGTTGATGCAGGCCAATCGAGTTGTTGCATACGGGTCTCGGCAGTTGAGGCCACATGAGAGGAATTACCCGACACATGATCTCGATTTGGCTACAGTTGTTCATGCGTTGCGCTGTTGGAGACATTATCTATTGGGAGAACATTTTGTGGTTTTCACCGACCAAAAAAGCCTCAAGTATATCCTTACACATCGTGACCTGAATATGAGGCATTGAAGGTGGGTCTAGTACCTACAGTCCTTTGATTTTGAGCTTGCCTATACACCTGGTAAAGGTAATGCAGTAACTGATGCACTGAGCAGGAAGACTCAGATACAGGAATTGCATGAGGCCATTGGTGAGTGGAAGCTCATAGCTTTGTTCTCTGAGATGCATCTAGAGGTGCACGACAGTCAGGGGCAGACTTATCTTTCCTCTTTAGCTGTGAATTCTACCCTCCTGGATAGAGTGAGGATGATACAACTATCTGATATAGAGGGCCTAGTTCTACGGGATTCGGTGGCAAGTGAGGACCCTCCTCCTGGTTTGATGATAGGAACTATGAGGTATTGTGTTTCCATGGACGAGTGTGGGTTCCAGGGGATATACACGAGGAGATTATGCGAGCGTTTCATGCTTCAGCTTGGGTAGTTCATCCCGGGGTTACCAAGATGTACCGTGACTTGAGACGTCGGTATTGGTAGCCGGGTATGAAGAGAGATGTAGCTGGTTTTGTTACGAGGTGTTCCACCTATCAGCAGGTGAAGGCGGAGCATCAGAGATCAGCTGGGATGTTACAGCAGTTACCCATCCCAGAGTGGAAATGGGATGATGTCACGATGGATTTCGTGACTGTTTTCCTGAGGTCACCTTGTGGCAATGATGCAGTGTGGGTTGTTGTGGACAGACTCACGAATGTAGCACACTTCTTGCCAATCAAGGAGACCTTTGGTGTTGACAAGCCCAGAAGGATATATATCCGAGAGATCATACGTCTTCATGGGGTCCCTCGTTCTATCGTTTCAGATAGGGATGCCCATTTTACGTCTCGTTTCTGGCATAGTTTTCAGAGGGAACTGGGTACACAAGTGATTCTGAGCACAGCTTACCACCCTCAGACCGATGGCCAGTCAGAGCGTGCGATATAGGTGATAGAGGACATGCTACATGCATGCATCGTAGACTTTGGGGGCTCTTGGGAGAAGTATATACCCTTAGTTGAGTTTTCCTATAATAATATATTCCAGGATACTATTCAGATGGCACCATACAAGGCTTTATATGGTAGTCTGTGCCGATCACCTTTGTGCTGGATAGAGGCAGGTGAGGCCGCTTTACTGGGGCCACAGCTCGTGCAGGAGACTTCTGAGCAGATCCAGTTGATTCAGAAGCGGATGGCTACCACGCAGTCTCATCATAAATCATATTCCGATCGCTGCAGACGACCTTTGGAGTTCGTGGTCGGGGATCAGGTTTTTCTATGTGTTTCGCCGAGGCTGGGACACAAGCGGATCAGGAGACAGGGTAAACTTTCACCACGGTATGTGGGTCCATTTGAGATTATGGAGAGGTTCGGGCTAGTTGCTTATCGGTTGCAGTTACCACATTGGTACCGAGCCATGCACGACATCTTCCACGTATCTCAGCTATGTCACTATCATTCAGACATGTCTCACGTCTTTCGGCCAGAGGAGGTTGAGCTGGAGGCAGATGCATCCTTTTAGGAGCATCCGATTCGTATCGTTGACAGGAGCATGAAGGTTCTCTGAGGCTGGTCAGTTCCTCTCATGCGGGTGCTATGGCAGCATAACCGAGTGCAAAACGAAACTTGGGAGTGGGAAACCGATGTACGTGCTCAGTGGCCGGAGTTGTTCACGGCTATATCTTCTCCACCCTTGGAAGGGAAATTCGGGGACGAATTGCTATAAGGGGGGAAGTTTGTAAGAACCTGGTTCTTCTCTTTGAGGTATGGGCTTCTTATTTTCTCTTTTAATTAAGTATTTTTAATAAAATAAGGAAAATGGGGAAAAATCCTAAATTTTGGAACTACACGCTGCGTACTTTTCCACACGTCGTGTACTTCTGGCCGTGTTGGGATGAGTACATAGGGTATGTAGCCATGTCGGCGAAAAAGGGTGTAGGAACCGACTACACACCATATAGTGGTCCTTTACAATCCATGTAGTCAGTCGACAGGCCAAAATAGTAAGGCAGTGGAGTAGCCGCCAGCAGGGCGGTAGTACACGCCGTGTACTTAGGAGTACATGTCATGTACTCTTGTCAGCAGGTGAACAGTGCCGTGCTGGCGGGAAGCCACCATAGGAACAGTTTAAAATTTGGGAAGTACACGTTGTGTACTCGGGAGTACACACCGTGTACTTTGTTTTTTCGGCTTAAAACAGACAGTAGCCTCCTAATTTGGTAGAGGAGTCATTTGAGCCGTTTTGGAGCCAAAGGAGGAGGCTGAACCTTTGAAGATCTGCTGAGTGTTCGTCTGGAATCGGTTTCCGCCTCATACAATCTTGTTATAACCGTAAGGGTAAGGGATTCCATATCCTTGATTGTTTCTTACCAATTCTTCTCCTAATAAGAGTTATTTGAGGTTAATTTAGTTTTGTTCTTTATCAGATCTACGTCGTTCTTGGGCGTTTCTGGAGTCGGCGTTCAGGTATAACGTTCGTTGGCATATAAGGTAGGTGTCTTGGTGTTTAGTTTTCCAACTGCTGTGTGTTTTGTGCGTTTTTGTGCCACGAAACCATGTTGGGGTGTTGTGTGGATGAGGTTGTTGCTATATTAAACACCTAGAATTTATTAGGTATTTAATTATGATATTAAAATGCTGGTTGGGATCGTTGCTTGGATCCGGGACCACCCTGGGGGTGTGTTCCACTGTTTAGCCGTTTGGCCAGGATACCCGAGGGTATGCCTTTTAAGTAGTAATTTTAGAATTTCCTTGAGAGGAATTGCTTGTTACTGCTTGTTTACATGTTGGGCATGGCCCGGTTACCTATTTAGCCTGAGGTTGTTGTTGTGATTAGCCTGAGGGAACTGTACTATTTAGCCCAAGGACTGTAGTTATTTCGCCTGAGGGCAACCTTTTGTGCCTGAGGGCTTGACTTCTGTGCCTGAGGGTGACACTTTCTATGCTTGAGGGCAATTTCTGTTATGCTTGAGGACAATACCTGCGGGTTGGATTCTGTATAGCCTGAGGGAGTGGTTCACTATATTATCCTGAGGGCAAGATACTGGTTGGCCTGAGGGCTTGGTGCTGTTGAGCACAGAGTGATACTAAATTAAATGGATTAAATAAATAATTAAATGGCAATATAACAGGTAAGTTAGTTACTTTTGAGTACTGCTTGGTTTATTGCATTTTATTATTGCATGCTGGTGTTGCATACTTACACGCAGTTGGGCACGGGCCTTTGGAGGGTGCCTACTGAGATATACTTCTCACACCCTGTTTGGGTCACGATTTTCGGACCAAACAGATTACGTTGCTGCAGGTGTAGATAGGGGAAAGAGTCCCTATACAGGTACATGATTGTTGTTGAGGAGTAGGAGGGCATGGGACAGAGCCTAGGCTCGCGATGCCGCTGCCAGCTGTTTTGCTTTGTATTGTTTTACTCTGGTTTTGTTGTACTGTATTGATGTATAACATGTTCTGACTATTTTCTTAGAACTTGAGACACGTAGCATCATCATTTATATACTGTTGGTTATATCCACTATTGTTGTTTATTTCAGTTGTGTATGGTTTACTGCTTCTGCTGTTGATGTATGTTTTATTCTGTATTCTATTGCACTACACTTTGACAAATGAGGGCATAGTTTCCCCACTATCAGACCTAAGCCCTCACTGCTAGTCAGCAGCCTCTAGCATTTTGGGAAATGCGCTTGAGGTCATGTGGTGAACCGGGTTCGGGGAACCCGTTGAGTGGCACCCGAAACCGGGACGTTACACTTATCTCCTTTTTAAGTCTCCCAATATTCCTTATAAATTATTTCAATTCTTCTTTGATATTGTATTATAATTGGTTTTTTTCTTATTTAAAGTTGTTACTATCATATTATTCATTCTAAAATGTTTTAATGAAAGTATTTTATTCTGAATTTTGAGTTTATTTTTTAGATTCAACTTCACTATCTTCTTTTTCAGAATAACTACTTTCAATATTAGCAATACTTTCCTCATCAACTATTACAATAAATATTTTTTTCCTTAGCATCATTTTAAACTTATTCACTATCATTATCCTTAGATAAAAAGCTTCTATTTTTTAATTTGAAGAACTTCTTATATGTCCTCTTAGAATAGTATTTTTCCTTATCACCCTTTTTCATCCAAGATCTTATTGGTCTTCTTTCTTCTTCATCACTTTCTTCTTCATCACTTTGTTCTTCGTCACCTCTTTGGGGAAAATTGGTAATAAAGTTCCCAATGGATCCACAACCAAAACATTTAAAGGATATTTTCCCTTTATACCTTCATGTACCTCTTTTCACATTTTTAGAAAATAAGGATAAAATTTCATCAATATTTTTACATACCTCATTTTCAGAGTTAGAGTCAACAATATCACCTTCCTTAGAAACCTTCTTAAACTTTTCTTTCTTAGCAGCTTTGAAATACATTTCTCTATTAGATTTTATTTTTTCCTTCATAATTTTTTTCCTTCTCATATCATGTGTGATGAGAGTACTATAAAAATCATCCATAGATAATGTATTGGTATTTCTATCTTCCAGTGAAGAAAATTTGGCATCAAACTTATCAGAAATAATTCTTAACATATTTTAAACAATAATATAATCTTATAACTTTTCACCAAGAGCTCTGATGGTGTTAACAATTTTATTCACCCTGTTAAAGTAGTCACCAAAAAATTCATAATCACCTATATTTATATCTTTATAATTCAATATACAGATCTGTAACTTTTACTTTTTTACTTTTTTATTGCCATCATAGATGTTATTCAGCTTATCCCAGATACCATTGGGAGTGGTAACTTCTTTTACTCTCAGAAACTCACTTTTATAAAGTGATCAGAGTAAATAATTCTTATCTCTTCCATCATTCTCAATGTTTTCCTTATCAGTATTTGTGATAGGAACATTCTCAATATGAGGATTAAAACCATCTATAATAGCTTTTGAAACATCATGTCCAAGAGATATAAGATATGTAAGCATTATACCTTTCCAGATATGATAATTCCTATCATTTAATATTAGAATCCCCTTATTTTTCACACAACTCAGATTTTCCATAACAACTTCTTATTCAAATACTTCAACAAAGAGTAATCAAAGGGAACCTCCCCTCTAATGTTAGTTGTAAGTGCCCAGTCTTGATAATTGTATCACTAAGAGTGGGAGGGGGTGAATTAGTGATATCTTTTTCCTTTTATGTTTCCTTACTAATGAAATAAAATTTTCCTCTTATTAAATATTTCTTTCCCTGCTGAAAAAAAATCAAACACAAATCCATAGGAACACAATTATTTATAAGGTTCTCTATTCAACAAGAATAGATATGTCCTTGCTATGGTTTGGATATAATCCAATACCACACAAACCATAAGAAAATAATCTTTTTGTGTCGAATACAATGATTATGATATTCCCTCACACTCATGTAGCACTATGTAAATAATAAAATAGTGCCTATACTTCACAAATGATGTAATAAAATTTTTTGTAACAAAACATGTTATGGTGCTTCCTAACTAACATTCATGAATATGATCTTTCAAAACAATTCTTCACTTTCTTACCCAGAAGCTGGTAAGAACTTCCTAGAATTGGTAATGAAAACTCAATATGATTTCACAGTAAGATTCCCAAGTCTGATTTCTCACTATAGAAAATAAATATATCAGTCAGAATATAGTTGAGACAATTCTGAACCACTTCTATCAGATTCTGGAAATCCCAATCTGATTTTTCCAGTCTGATTTTCCCAGTTCGATTTTCCCAGTCTGATTTCTTAATAAGGAAAATAAATATCTCTTTCCAAATACCAATAAAAGAATTTTGGACTAATTATTCTTCAATTAATAAATTCCAATATGATTTTCCTAGACTTTATGATTCATCTTAATATGATTACCAAATAAATACGATCTTGTTTCTTCTTCTATGTTATCTTTTGTCTGGTACGACTTATTTAAGAAAAATCAATCCGAAAACTTATTTTATCTAGAATTATTCAGTGCTTTTCCTTCTCTATTCTTCACTTATGAAAAGTACTTATATCATAAGTACAAATTACTTTCCATTTTATTGGTGAACCAAATTTGGTTTGGGCGGTATTCTAAATTTTTTTCCACTCAACCAAATTTTTTAAATTTGAATGTTCACTTGAATTTCAGATGCATATATGACTTGGTCAACACTTCTAAAATCTTTTATAACCTTCTCAAATATTATATCAAATTCCACTCACTTCTGAATTTTTGATAGACTTCAGTTCAATTCTGATTTTCCTATACTACTGGAAAATGGGTCTATACCCATGGTTTTCTGAAAAACCGTGGGTATAGACTCACATATACTCATGGTTTTCATGATTTGTGGGTATAGGTTGCATTTTCTAACCTATACCCATGATTCTTGCTAAACTGTGGGTATAAGGTACCCATGTAAGTGCGAAAAGACAAAAAATTATGCGGTAATATCATGGGAAAAACTATCCCCATGGTTTACATTGAACCGTGGGGATAGGTGGAAGCTATCCCCATGGTTTTCATGAACCGTGGGTATAGCCTTCATTATATAATCCTATACACATGGTTTACAATGAATTGTGGGCATATGAGGCATCTATACCCACGATTTTCAAGAACTGTGGGTATAGCCTTCGAAATATAAGCTTATACCCATGGTTTATGAAAACTGTGGGTATAAGGTACTTTATTATTTAAGCATGAAAAAATATATATAATTTAATATATATATACATCTAACAAAAAATAATATTGGTGTTGTGGTAAACCGCTTCATCTATGGGGGGAAAATGTGGTTTCGAAACTCGGTGGCCTATTTTATTTATAGCATGTTTTATAAATATATATATAACATAAAAAAATTTAATTTGTTTATGTAAAGATAGTTAGTGTAGTTGTTGGTTACTTCATCTCCTCTGCAGAATCACCGCTTCGAAACCTGGTGTCTCTTTTTTTCTATAGGCAGTTAAAAGAAATATAATTAAATATATTTAGATATATATAAATAAAATTGTCCCAGCTTAGAGGGTTAGACGGTCTTTGTTTGAACAATAGGTTGCGGGATCCACTCTTGTCAAATGTTTTTTATCCAAAACAGACTCTATATATTAATATATAATTACATATGTATTTAAATATATATAATGGTTAATTATCTCTATGAAAAATAAACTTATTGAGTGTGGTTTAATTGTCATTTTTTTAATTTTTCTGATATTTTATACCCACGGTTTTGTATGACCATGAGTATAGGAATTTTAGTTATATCTAGACCCACAGTTTGAAAACTGTGGGTAAAAGTAATATTTATACCCAAATTTCTAAAACCATTGGTAAAATTATATGACACAGTGGCAAAAACTATACCCATAGTTTTCTAAACCATGGGTATAGGCTGTGGAGTTATCCCAATGTCTCAGTTTCCCATGGTTAGCCAAACCATGGGTATAGGCTATACCCACATTTTTGGGGGCTATACCCATAGTTTTGAACCATGGGTATAGGTTATTTTTTCAGTACTAGTATGATTTTTTCAGTACTAGTATGATTTTATCATTACGATGCTTTGTACCAATTTCATGTATAAATAAATAGACATCTTTAATATTCTTAGAAAAATCCATTCCAATTTTTATTCTTCATTCTGATTTTCATTATGATCTGCCTCATTATGATGAAGATAAATGTAAAATAATCAACTCTTTTTCTTCTTTTCTATTAACCCACTTGAATAAATTAATTCAACCTATTGAAAAAGGTTGAATACATTTTTGATTAAACTATGAAATTCTTCTTCATATTGGTCACCACATACTTTTATTTTTCTTTTTATTCATAGGTCCCAAACAATTATTTCTTCAATGATTATGATGGAATATAGAGTTCAACGGACCAGTATTAGTAGCTTCAAATTCAGTAACTTCTTTATCTTCTGAATACAGTATAAATGAATTTTCATACACAAAAAATTCTTCCTTTGATGAATATTATGACACAATGAATCTGATGGATCGATATCAGTGGATTCTTTTCTTTATAAATATAATTTTCATCAAATTATTTCTTTAAGGATAAAAATATTTTTGATTTTCTTATGACCAAAAATCAGTTCCTTCATTACAATCATCATCCCCAGCCTTTAAACAAATTTGCATTCAGAAATATCATTACAATGATCTTAAGACCATAAAGCTTTAGCTTCTCCAACATTCATCTTCTTTAAACTTTCAATAAGTATCATGAATTACTTCATGAATTCAAATATATTGAATATGGGCTTCAGTATCATCTCACTTACAAAGGAAAGTATTGTAACTTCCCTATCAATATATTTCTTTCCTTCTCAGCCCAAATACAATTTTCATGATTACGATCAAACTGAATACGACTGGAAAAATCTTTTTCTCTCCATTTATTTCATCAAGATTGCTTCACCAGTTTCAAAAATTACTCAAGATTTATAAGAACTCCAAGATTAGTAAATCATCATCACATTTATATCAGATTCATGATGAATCTGATTAAAATCATAACCTCATTAGCATTTTAACATCATTATGATCAGAACCTCATTACGGCCAGAACCTCGTTGCAATCAGATTTTCCTTGATCAAACCTAAGGTGGATCTAATGATCCTTTTCTTCCAACAAGAAACTTCTAAATATGATGTAATTTCTTAAGTATCATGAGTCAAAATTCCTAAATACCATGAATACCTAAATACGATGAATTCCTAAATATGATTTTTGATTCTAATCACTATATTTTACAAAGTGAAGTGATTTCCTTTTCCTATTTAGTAGAAAAACCGATCACCAACAAACTTTTTCCTAATTTCGATGGTGAATCTGATTTCCACTAGCTTCTGACAATTTATCAACATCCCAATCTGATGGATTGCATTGAATCATCCATATGATTTGGATCTGATTAAAAACTTTCTTCAATTTAGATCTTCATCCATCATCTTCTTAATATAATTTATTTCTTCAACATAATCAATATACTGATCTATTGACAAAAAATAAAACCAAAACACAACTTGGGTCTAACAACCTTCCCGTTTTTGTTTTTTGTCAGTACCCACTTGAACCACTTCAACTAATTCAAAAACAATAAGTGATATTGTTTTCTTTTCTCACTCTTTATTCTCTCCATTAATTTCTTACTCCACCAATTTCTTTTCTCTCCCCATTTCTATTATCTATCCCCCTTATTGACAATCAAATTCAAAGGGTTCATTATGAAAAGTTCCTTCCTTATTGAAAAATGATCTCATTTCCATGGGTTATAACTTTTATTCTCTGAATCTTGAACCTTTTCTTCAATATATGTATCACATGAGTTTCTCAATAAAGAACCTTTAACTAAACAACTTTTAGTCTATGTGGGTGAACCTAGTGTAGAAAAAAAGATTGAATAATCAAGGTTTTCAATTTTTTCCATTGAAAAACTTTCATATAATACCCATTTCATATTTCTTTCAGCATAATCATGATTAGTGAATTCCTTGAAATAATTTTTTTAAGATAAAAGTAATATCAACCCATCTCAAAAAACATATCAGAAAGTTTGTGTGTATAAACACAACTTTCAGAAACTTATATTTTGTAACCTCATTATTTTATTTTACAAGAATAGTATGAGACTCATCACTAAAAGCTTTATTATTTCTACTCCTTCAACTCCCTACAAGCTAGTATAAGTATAAAAATATTTTGGGAATAATTAGGAATGTAATATATTTATTAGAAGAAAAACTCACACAGAGAGTCCTCTCTCAGTCTTGAAATTTTATTCTTTTTTTTTTGATTTTTTATTGGATGTGTTTTCTTCTTTTTGTTCATCCTTCTCGGATCTTGTAACTAATTTATTATTATATATATAATATTATTATGGGGATGTTAACTTTTCTTCATCTTTAGCAACATCTTTGTTATAATAAGTGTGTAACATTTTTTCCATGCCTGTCTTTTTTTCTAGCAAGATAGTTGAACAAATTTTGTTACCTTTCCCTTCCTGCTCATATCCACAATCCATTGATACCTTTTTTATCAAATTTTCTTATATATTTAGAATTTAGTTTCTTCCCATCTTCTTTCACTAATTTTTGTTCTTACACTAACTTCCTAGAAAATTCAACATGTTCTAGATAGATAACAAAGAATTATTTCTTTTCGGACTCAGCAAATCTATTTTTCTTAAATTCCAAAACATTTGACTTATGATAATTGTTCGAAATATTTTGTTGAGCCGATAACAAAATAAGACATCCTTTAGCAAGATGTCTAGATTTCTCACATATTTCAAAAACAGTTTCTATAGGTTGGAACCTATTTTAAATTTTCATATCAACCTTCTCAAGTTTATTCTGATCATCCTTCTTAGACTTCTTCCCTTTAGGGGATTGACTCTGCCTCAAAATTTTACTTTTATATCTTGTATAATAGTTGTAATATTGTTGGTTGAACCAACACATGTTAGTTGTATGCCCAAATCCACAAAAATTCTAGAAGAATCCGTAGAAAGATTATTTTCTTCTATAACTTCTATACTAATAGGAGTTGTGAATACATTTCTCAGAAACCTTCCTAATAGATCTTTCTTGATCACCAATTATTTTGTTTTCAATTGGAACCTTCTTCTTCAGCTTGGTTTTATTTTCATACATATCAGAACTAGAAGTAACAGAAACTTTTTATTATTTATCCTCCGACTGAGACTTTACTTTTTGGAAACACTACTTACATAACTTCTCTAAGGGACCCAAACAACAACATCGTAGATAGCCCTTTGGAGGATGATGGCAATATAACTATAAATTCCTAAACTGGTCACACTGGAAGCACACAAGGGGGTGGTTTATTGAATGATAGGAAGGAAATAATAAAGGAAACTTATCAAGAATAATTTCTTTTAGAACACACTCTTCACGATATGGGGAACCTTTATGAGAACCAAGAGAAATCAGATTTCCAAATTCTTTAGACTATGCTATGGGAACCATCTTAGATAAAAATTCCTTATCCACTAGATTCCAAAATAGAATTTCCCTAAATTAAATAAATCGCTCCTTAATCTCTGGGTGAAGAACCTAAATGAAAATATGAGAATTCAATAGATCCTTTGATATTATTTTTGATGAAAAGAAAACCAGATCATTAAAGTGGTCAATATAGGACTTCACCATCTGTTGACCTTGTTGAAAACCCAAGAGATTTTCCATTTTTCTCACCTTAACATCTTAATGTATTAACCATTAGATAAAAGTAGTATTAAAGTCTTCCCAATACATTCTAACTTATAATGATGATGGAATTATCACATTCTACCGATCCAAACTTGGACCCTCAAACGATTCCATAACAGCTCGTACCCTCATTGCTTCGAGAGTTCCCAAAGACTTAAAGACACTTTTGACTTCATCAAGCCACTCTATAGTCTCTAACGGACCTTGATCACCACAATAAATAGGCAAAGACTAAGAAGAGCCTGAATATCCCACACCACTTGGAGTTTGGACAAGTTCAACACCTAGAAGAGACTTATTGGAACCCTTTAGAATCTTTTTGGGTGGAATACTCTATATAACATAAAAACCCAAAACCAAATCAAACCAAAATTCAATATAAAGAACATCCCAAGCCGAAACACCAAGCACATAAATCAAAACATTACAAAAAAATAAAATTCCTCTTTCAAAAATCACCATTTCCATTCCAAATTCAAACCATTTCACTCCTACATCACTTTCTCAAAATACCAAAACTCATTTTCAAATCCAAAACAAACATCAAATCCTAATTTAAAAATAAAACCATTTCCTAAAACCATTTCCTTTTGAAAAACCTTTTTACAAAAACCATTTTTAATTCAAAATCCACCCATACTAACCAAAATAAAGCCAAAACATGACTCACATCGAAACATCTAGAACAGGGAACTAGTGGTCATGCATAACATAACCACGTAGTTTAGTATACCATGACCAAAGTAAGAACCAACCACTAGAAGTATCTTGAACTATTCACTCAGGTTCTACATGGGTTGTGAATTCATGTAAGACCACTTTATAACACCATATCACTTCCATTGTGATTCCCTGACCATACAAACCAAACAAAAACCAATGACATAAACCCAAAAATCCAAAAAAAGATTAAATCCCATATTACCCTTGGTAACTCAAGGCTCAATATGAGTAAGAGTTCATGACGTTCTTCTCGTACCTACCTCCAAAATCTTGAAAATTATATATCCAAACTACCTGATTCCCCAAATAAAATGGTATCCTCTGATGCCATTTTGTTATGAACCAACCTGGGTCGACCCTGAACCATTCACCTGAGTCGATCTGTAACAAGGCCAGAGAGGCACTCCTATTCCTCCTAGGATTGAAACTAGTGCTGGGCATCAAAGATCATATAATTAAGAACTATCACAATTGGAATTTGAGGTATTTGTGATGGGCTATTTGCGACGGGATCTCTTCACAAATGAGCTTTTACAATGGGGTCCTGTCGCAAATAGTCCATTGCAGAAAATGGAATCACAAACAGTTATTCGTTTATATAGATTATATATACAAAGACTTGTTGCAACAGGCCCATCACAAATACGTATTTGCGACGGGAAAGTTTTTCCATCGCAAATACTTATTTAAAAAATATATAAACTATTTGCGATGGGACCTCGTCACAAAAGGACCCATCGCAAATACTTAATAAAATAAAAAATATTCAATAAAATAACGATAAATTAATATTAGAAAATAATAATAATAATAATACTATTAATATAAATAATATAATATTATTTAATATTAATACTAATATTAATAATATAAAAAATATTATTATAATATTAATAATAAAATAATACTAATAATATAATAATGTTATTATTATTATTAATATTTATGAAAAAATAATATTAATATTATTAAAATTATAAAAAAATTATAAAATATTAAAATTCTTGATATTTGAAAAAAATATAAAAAATAATAGAATATTATTATTATTATTAGTAAAATAAACAAACATTAAAAAAATATAATACTAATAATAAATATTAAAATATTAAAATATTAAAAAAAATATGCAATATTCACACAATATAAAAGATAGAAACTATAAATAGTTAATATTACAACAAACTTTGAATTCAAATATTTTTAACATTAAAAAAATTCAGTGAGGGGTAGTCTTCTAGAGGAGGTGAAGGAGCTGGAGGAGATAGTTGAGGAAACTCCATACCTAAACTACGAGTCAGACGACACATGTAATCTATCTACTCGTGATGTTGCTGCTTCCATTGACGTGTCTCCTCCTCATACCACTGTTGCTGCTGTTGTTGCTGGCACATCTCTTCATGCTGCTTATGCAAACTCTCTATAAGCTCACTCTGAGCTTGCAGTTTCTCCTGATACTGTGATCCAAAAGATGATACCTCTCTATGACCTCCTCTCAAGCTGGTCACCGACATCACAGCAGTACCATAATAAGTTCCAGGAGTGAAATAAGAGTCGATACCAACTACTCGGCCCTTCTTGAAGCCATAATGGGTCGCCTGCATCCATGTTGCCTCAATGAAATAGTGGGCACTAGTCTGATCAGCCGTCTCGGCCTCACTCTCAACCTATGTCTGAGAGGTCGCAGCCTTATATGACTCCTTCAGTTCCAATTAGAAATTAAAATAGTTAAAATATTATATGTAGTTAATTTTTCAAACTAAAAAATAAATAATACTGACCATAATCTGACGATGGAAATCACCTCTAATCTCTCCAGTGGCTGGATCACTGTACATCCTCCGATAAACATCATACTCCGTAATATCAGGCTTCTCGACTAACTATATTAATATACAATAAACTGTTTATATTTAAGTTTATATAAAATATATAAAAAGGTGATTTCCAGATGTTGTCTATGTGTACTGAATGTACAGCTACAAGCTCGATGCATCACCTCCTTTCTCCCCCGGTTCTATCAGCCCAATGAATATTTCCTCTAAAATCCACCACCCAACCAGTGTGAACATAATTCATCCCAAACATGAGATGAAATGTACTCTGGTCAGTGGGATCTACATGACTCATCAAATATTTCCACATGTGCTTTCTTTATGGTCGTCCTTCTCAAATTGTGAAAAAACTGACATAAATAGTCACACATAGACACCTCCCATGCCGTGTGGATAGCGTCACACATGATATCATCTATGAGATACAATAAAACCTACAAATAATTTATAATAATAAGTTATTAATGAAATAAATTTAAAAATAAATATTATTTATTTACATACAATCCAATGATTGAACACACCAAGCTGCACATCAATGGGAATTTGTTCCCATGTGATCCATGGCTGATAAAAATAATTGCACAAGATAGAACTCCCCTTTCCAACAACTATATGTGAAAAACTTTGAAAAAAGAACAAATAATAAAATAATTAGTATATAAATAAATTAATGAAATCTAACTAAAATACACAGGTTATCATACCTCTGCGTGCGTGGATTAAATCCAAGATGTGGACGTCACTTGGGGATACGGTTAGGAATCATCATTCACACAAGACCACGCCCCCTCCACGTACCCCTTGAACCGCCAGTATGCTGAGGGTTAGATGATCCCAAAACCTCCTTATCCAAAGGTAGCTCAGCCTCCTACAACTCATGAAATAGATCAAATTCCATATGAAACACAAAATTATTGTTGTTAGAAAATAGTTGAAAATAACTATTATATATAGATATATAATAGTTATGATTATATCCAGCATTTAACTATGTTAATGTTCACCTTCATTGTCATCTTCATATATGATGATGTCAATGTCTTCATATTCCTCCTCAGTATCATCAATATCTATATGAGTTTCAGTTTCATCATATCTTACCATTTCAAATTCATTTTTAACATCATTAACTTCATCATCACCACCGACCCTTAATTCTAGGGTGTCATCATTGATATTCATATCTATTTGTAAAAAATATGAATTTTGAGTAGTCTCTTGAAAAAATTCAATTCCTTTCACTTCAGTGAAACCAAATTCAGTTTGAGTAAAGTGATTTTTCAAATATTTCATTTTTATTATGATCCACCAATCACTCAGGTCTCTTGAAATAACACAATACTTTACGTAATAAATTTTATGTGCATGTTGAGCCATTAAAAATGGTTCATTTACTGCAAGAATAAATTTATATTTAATGTTAATGATTCCATGAGTTAGATGAACACGCAAGCCTCTCTCAGTATCTGACCACCGATACTTAAACATCGTTATGTAATTTTGTCCTAGATAACACAATTTAATAATTTCATCTAGTATGCCGTAAAAATCAACTTCAATTTCTCTATGATGTGATCCTCTCAAAAAAACTCCATTGTTAATTATTTTTTTGATTCCCCATATGCACATGTATGAAATTTAAAACCATTCACCACATATGCATTACAAGATTTAACCATTTGGGATGGTGGGTTACTCAATATACACAGTCACTTATCAATTTTATCAGCATGTTGAGACACCTGAAAATTTTTAAAATAATTATCAATATAATAAATAATAAACTGAATTAATATGTTAAACCGTCAATAACTTATGTTACTAGTTTTTGAAACCATTGAGAAAAAAAATTTCAACGTTCTTCAAGAGCAGTTGTTGTAAATTGTGGAAGTTTTTTCTTGATATGATTATCATATAACCTAAAAATAAAATAATTTTACTTACTATAACATAAATTATATAAAAAGTGATATAAGCACTCACAGTACAAATGATTTCATTTCTTCACAGTTGAGAACAATATATGTATGATCTCTATGATGTTCATCATCTAAAAGTTGTCATTCATGAACTCCACTTAAGCCAAGCTCTGGATGATTAAAAACTGATAATTTATTTTCTATTTCATTATCAACATTACCCTCCTTATTTCACATGTGTTTTTTTAGGGATATTCAGATTCAAAATAATGAGAGCAGAAAAAAAACAATTTCCTCTTGCAAATAAGCTTCAGAAATCGATCCTTCAATTGATGCTTTGTTACATAATTTTTTCTTCAATTTCTATATGCATCTCTCGAATGGATACATCTATAAAAACTGTACCAGACCTCCACATTTTTATTCATGTGAAAAATGTAATATCAAATGTTCCATTGAGTCAAAGAAAGCCAGCGGAAATATTTTTTCCAATTTACATATAATTAAAACAATATCTTCTTCCAGTTTTCTTAGTACATCGTAGTCTATTTTTACCACAAAAATGTATCTGAAAAATATGATATGTCTTTATTGAATCTCAAATCATAGAATTCAACAAACCTATGAATTAAATCATCATAATTATTTCAATTATAACATAATAATCATGACTTATTAATCTGGTAATATGACCATTCTTAACACATCTGTCCAAATTGGAAGCATAGACCTCTGGAAGTCTCAAATCAGAAATTCACTAACAAAATAATAAGTGAATCTCTTTGGATAGTGTATAAGCTTATTTTGGCTTCATTAACCTCTGTGATCTGACATTTTTAAATAGTTCAAGTTCCAGTTGCCTGCAAATTTGGGCAAGATCTAATCATGCCTTTAAATTATCTTTGGTCTTACCTGGTGTATCCAAAACTATATGAAATAAATTATCAAAATAGTTCTTCTCAATATGCATGACATCTAACATGTGACGGACCAACAAATCAGACCAATATAGAAAATCCCAAAAAAAATATCCATTTTATCCAATTGTGTTCTTTCCCAAAGCCATGAATTTTCTATTGGTTTATTATTGGTCCAAATGTGATGGTAGGTAATGAAAATACAATTTATTTTAACTCTGTGCCTAAGATCATTTTTGGAGTTCCATTCCTTTCAATTTTTCCTTTTTTGAAATGAGATTTTTTCCTCCGAAAAGGATGATCGGTTGGAAGAAATCTGCAATGACGGTCAAAATAGCAAGGTTTTTTCCATTGACGAGAATAAATGCTTTTTTGTCTTTTATACAGTAAGGATATGATTTTGGACCATGTGTACTCTATCCAAATAACATTCCATATGCCTAGAATTCACTAATTTTCCACATCAATGCAGCTTTTAGTAGTAAATTTTGTTTCATAACAACATCATATGTACTAAAACCATTACTCCACAATGAATTTAACTCATCAATTAATAGTTTAAAATAAACATAAATATTCTTTTTCAGATGTCCTGGGATTAATAAAGTCAAAAAGATATAGATATCCTTCATCAACTTCCATGGAGGTAAATTGTATGGAGTTATAAAGACAAACCAAAATGAATACTAACTACCATAAGAACCAAACAGACATAAATCGTCAGTAGAAAGACCCAGTCGCATGTTTTGGGCTTCTAAATAAAAAGACGGATGCACTCAGTAAAAATATTTTCATGAATCACCATCAAATGGATGATTCAAGATTTTACCTGTTGAAATCTTGGTTTTGTTCCATGACTTTATTGATGCTATATTTTGAGAAATAAATAAACGTTGCAACCTGGGTGTAAGCAGGAAATATCTCAACTATTTTACAAGAATTGATCCAAACTTCCCCAGTTGAGCTTCTTTATACCTTGATTTTCCACATGTGGGAAAACTATTTAACGACTCATTTTCACCAGAATATAAGATGCAATCATTTTCACATGTATTAATCTTTTGATATCTTAGGACTAGATTACGAACTAGCCTCTTGCTCTCATAGTAATTTGCAGGAAACACATTTCCTTTAAGTAATAGTGTTTTAACCAAATAAAATATCTGATCAAAACAGTTGTTTGATATTCCATTATTTGATTTAATAGCCATAAATTTTTCAACCGCTTCTAATTTTCTTATCTTGCAACTAGGATTTAATGCATCCTTAATAGAACTCAACAACTTATAAAATTCAAATGGTTCCAACTCAGAAGTTAAATCAATGTCATCCTAAGTTTTAGTTTGTTGAACAGATGGACCTGCAACATCATGTACTAAATTTTGAAACCATGATGGATTCAGAATCAAATTATTAGTATCTTATCTGGAACTTTGTTCACCGTGTTGATACCAAAAAACATAATCGGTTTGAAAACCAAAACGCAAAATATGTCCCCCAACATTTTCAAATATATCAAACGTTATCATAGCACATTTTTTACAAGGAAACTTAATTGTGCCTTCTGAAACAAATTCTATATTGATGATGAAAATGATAAGAAAGCTTCAACACCCTCAATATATACAAGACTTAAACCAGGACCATTTGGATTTTTGTACGGATTTATCCAACTGTGATCATCTAATAATGACTGTTGTCGATTTCCCTATTCTATATTTTTTTACAAAATATAAAATCATTACTATTTTTGAATAATTTGAAATAAGAAAAACACTATCTAAAAAAAGAAGATTAATAATTATAGCTACTTTTTACTAATTACCATTAATTACGGGTGACACAATTTCCAGTGGATTGGCAGCTACTCTTTTTTCTAAAGGCTCATTTACTTGCAACTTTTTCACACTAAAATCACAATTAAGAATATGCTTGGAGGCACGCATAATCATTCTTATGCATATGAGAATGTATAATCATACCTCTGAGCAGATTCTTCATTGTGGTTTTAGTGTGATAAAGATGAAAGTAAATGAGAAGTCAGAAAAAATAGCCCCCTTTTCATCAATGAATCATCATCTTGCAACTGTCACCACTTGAAAACATTATAAAAAATGTGTTCCTATGAATGCATATCCAAACTTGTGCATACGAGATTGGATATGCATACATAGAATCATATTTTTCATAATATTTTGAGTTAGTGACAGTTGAAAGGAGAAGATTCATCAAGCAAAAGGAATGTCTCCAATCTACTGGAAATTGTGCCAAGTTTTTCCTATTTATTACAATTTATTACAATTATTCCTAATTATTCTTAATTATTCCTAATTATTCCTAATTATTCCTAATTATAGCTAATTATTACAAATTATTACTATTTATTACTAATTATTGTTATTTATTCCTATTTATTTCTATTTATTTCTATTCATTCCTCTTTATTCCTGTTTATTCCTATTTATTTTTATTTATTCCTATTTATTCCTATTTATTTTTATTTATTCATATTTATTCTTATTTGTTCCTATTTATTTCTATTTATTCATATTTATTCCTATTTATTTCTATTTATTCCTATTTATTCCTATTTACTCCTATTTATTCCTATTTATTCCTATTTATTTCTATTTATTCCTATTTATTCATATTTATTCATATTTATTACTAATTACTTCTAATTACTTCTAATTATTACTATTTATTACTATTTATTACTATTTATTACTATTTATTACTATTTATTTCTATTTACTCATAATTACTCCTAATTATTACTAATTAATACTATTTACTCATAATTACTCCTAATTATTACTATTTATTACTATTTATTACTATTTATTACTATTTATTACTATTTATTACTATTTATTACTAATTATTACTAATTATTACTAATTGTTACTAATTGTTACTAATTGTTACTAATTATTACTAATTATTACTAATTATTACTAATTATTACTAATTATAACTATTTATTACTATTTAATACTATTTCTTACTATTTCTTACTATTTGTTATTATTTATTACTATTTGTTACTATTTATTACTATTTGTTACTATTTATTACTATTTATTACTATTTATTACTATTTATTTCTAATTATTGCTAATTATTACTAATTATTACTAATAATTACTAATGATTACTCATTATTACAAATGATTACTCATTATTACAAATGATTACTAATTATTACTAATTTTTACTAATTTTTACTAATTGTTACTAATTATTACTAATTATTACTAATTATAACAAATTAGTACTAATTATTACTATTCATTACTATTTATTACTATTTATTACTATTTATTACTATCTATTGCTATCTATTATTATCTATTACTATTTATTACTATTTATTACTATTTATTACTAATTATTACTAATTATTACTATTTATTGCTAATTATTAATAGTTATTCCTAATTATTACTATTTACTTCTATTTATTACTATTTATTACTATTTATTACTATTTATTACTAACTGTTAGTATTTATTACTATTTATTACTATTTATTACTATTTATTACTATTTATTACTATTTATTACTATTTATTACTATTTATTACTATTTATTACTATTTATTACTAATTATTACTAATTTTTACTAATTATTACTAATTATTACTAATTGTTACTAATTGTTATTATTTTTTACTATTTTTTACTATTTTTTACTATTTAGTACTATTTATTACTAATTTATTACTAATTTATTACTAGTATATTACTAATTACTAGTATTTATTACTAATTATTAGAATTTATTACTAATTATTACTAATTATTAGTATTTATTACAAATTGTAAATATTTATTACTAATTCTTAGTATTTATTTCTTTTTTTACTAATTGTTACTACTTTTTACAAATTATTACTATTTTTTACTAATTATTACTATTTTTCCCTAATTATTACTATTTACCGCTAATTATTACTAATTACCGTTAATTTTTACTAATTGGCATTAATTACTATTAATTACTGCAAATTACAGCTACTAATTACTAATTACCGCTAATTATTTATATTCATTACTAATTATCGTTAGTAATTATTAATTACTACTAATTACTAATAATTAGTACTAATAATTTCAATTTATTATTACAAATAAATACTGATGACAAAACAATATAAATCTAATTTAATTACAACTAATTAACAATAATTAAAATTAATATAAAAAAATGAAATAAATACTAAATTAAATAAAACATAAATACCTTTAAACTTGATCTCTTATAAGTGTAGATGTCTTCAAAATTTGTTTATAAAAAAAAATTAACTCAGAGAAATTTTAACTCTAAAATTAAAGTTAAGAGAGAGAGAGAGAAAGTAGAAATTGAGATGAAGAATGAAAAAAAACGGATGGGGGTATATATAGGTTAGATTATTTGCGATGGTACTATTTGCGATGGGTTTCCCATCGCAAATACCTTCGATCGCATTAATTATGGTCTGCGGTTAAAAGAGTATTTCTGACGGGTCCTGTCGTAAATAGTGACATGCTGACACACTATTTGCGATAGGGGCATATCCCTGTCGCAAATAGTATTTACCACCGCCGGGTATTTGCGATGGGGAGGCACCCCCGTTGCAAATACCCTTCCTGCGGTTTTCTGTGAAAACTGCACCAAACCTTTTGCGACAGGACCTCCTTGTCACATCGCAAATAATAAGTTATTTGCGACGAGATAAGTTCCCCATCGCAAATAACTTCTTGAATGGACTATTTAGGATGGGATCTATTCCCGTCGCAAATAACCTGTCGCAAAAGGCCATTTTTTCGTAGTGTATTTGGCCCATAAATAACTGATATAAAATAAACATGTAACGATATGTACCCTCCAGGTTCGCTACTTTCCCATTTTTGGTTTTTGGAGTTGTTTGAGGGAGGTTTTGAGAATTTTCAGTGGAAGCTAGAGGTGCAGCAGAACTAGTGTATGAAATACACACCATGTAAGTTTATTACACGATGTGTAATAGTGGTTCACAACTTGTGTGAGTCTGGTTAACTATGTGTAGATTTTCAGGGTTAAATACTAAAAAGGTGATGCTTTTTTTAGTGAAACTGAACCCAGAGTATTACATGACATGGAAGGGGATTGCACGTCATGTAAATCCCCAATTCAATGTAGTTTTAAAAGTTCTTTTATGCTTAATTTTCATTCATTCGTTTGTGGATTATTCTTCCTCTCATTTTGGGAGAAACCTAGGTTCCCTTAGGATTTCTTCAATCCCTCTTCCTCCCTCTTTGATCTATTGGTCCTAGTGGTTGTTTGTTTTCAATCCATGGTAATCCATTCATTCTTCTTGGTAGGTTTTATTCTATTCTTCTTCTAGGGATTAACTACGGCGATGTTGTTATGGTTTGGGGTGTGTTTTGGGTTACATTTTGATGGTATTTGGTTGCGATGTAAGTTGATCCATGTTTTCTCTTGGTGATGTTGTGGTTTGTAGGTGTTCTTCTTCACCATGCGGTGCACAATGAGTCGGTAAAGCTTATCTGAGGTAGGAAATCCCTCATTTCTATTTATTGTTTGTCATGCAGGAGGGGTTTGATTTTGTTTACCTATGGGTTATGGTTTTCCTGGCTTAATTAAAGATAAATAATTGGTTAAATGTAAAATGAAGGGTAAAAAGGGGTTTGAATCACATGTTTTATAGCTTTATTGTTAATGTGATATTATAAATTGTGAGGGCTTGATGCCCCACTAAACATTGTGGTTGTTGGGGGATTTGTTTGTGCTAGATATATGTGTTGAGATTTCTTCTTTAGTTGTGATTTTTGTGATATCACCCTAAAATGGAAATTGATTAACCACTTATATTTGGATAATAAAATGGTTTCCCCAGGATTATGGCTTGTGTGGTAACACCCCTAAAATAAATTGGATTGTGATAAAAGCCCCTTTGTAAATCTTTAAAATGATCTTGATGTGTTGTGACATGTGGACATGCTTTTGGGACGGTGATGTGTGGTTGGGGCATGTGGGGATGATGGTTCATGTTCCATGTTTTTGGGGTGGAGAGTTTATTTTTGGGTTGTTCTTTTGGGGTGGTGAGGTGGTGGTTGATTTGTGCTAGATTTCTGAGTCGTGATGGGATAAATGATTTTTAATGATTGAAATGACATGGGTTGGTTTGGTCAATGGGATGAAAATGGTTGATGAATAATTAAATAATGGGTTGTATGATTAAACGTGGTTGATGATAAATAATTAAAATAATGAGATGATTAAATGGAATTGGTTGGAAATGTGGAACAGGGTTGCGGCTTGTTATGTGGTGTTACACATTTGGAGATGGCAGCAAAAGTGGCGGTGTTGTGAGTTGGTTGGTTTGTTTTTTAACCCATAGGTTGCGATTGATTGTTTTATATTTTATATATATATATATATATATATATATATATACTTATATATTCTTTCAATTTCTATATGTACCCCACCCACATCGACCACTATGTGTCGACACCCGTATAGTCATGCGGGGGGAGTTTTTCCTAACATTTAGTGAGGAGTACATATGGATGGGTACCCGCTCTTTCCTTCTCTTTCTTCCAGGAGAGGTATGTATTGCATGGGCTATTATGGATGGAGGTATTCTAGTGCATTAGATGGTGGTTGTGATAGCCTTGGTTTTTGAGGATGAGGTGTGATGGCTAAGGTGTTTTCAGGTGAGATGTGACCGTGCTTGTGGGGGGAAGTAGCCCAGGTGGTTTCGGGCGAGGTGTGGTGTGGTCGTGCTTGTGTGGAAGTGATACCATGTGTCTTTGGGTGTGGTCTATTGTGACCATGCTTATGGGGTGGTGTGGTATACAGAAGATATAGGAGTACTTGGACGTACGATGTTGGGTGTGAGAGATGCATCCTATTGGGAAAGTGTTTTAGGGTACCCTTATCAATGTGATTCCTCTTATATTATATTACTTGGTTTGAGTTATTTGGTGAGTGTGCCTTGGTGGGGTTAGGATGGTTAGTATACCTTGATAGGTGTTGTTTGGTTTTTCTATTTTCTCACAGGTTCATTAGTATAATTCTTTCACATGTACACAAGAGACTTTGGTTTTCCTACTAAGTATACTTGTATGCACATCCTACATATATAAAAAAAAATTTAGGTTTACAGGGGGACTACATGGATCATGTTAGAAATTACTAGTTTGGATCCTTGATAATTATTGGGTCACTTCATTAGATTTACTTTTAAGTATTTACTTTGGAGACTTTTATCTGTATCAGTTCTATTTATACATGCATGTGGGATGGTTTTGGATTTATTTTATATTATGTATTGGAGTTGTTTGTGGATGATCCATATTATCTCTCAAGCCCATATTATTAGAAATGGTAATGTCTCCCATATCATGATATTTTTATACCCTCAGTGCTCGTCACCAACCTGGGGTCTACTGGAGGTGGGAATCAGAGGTCATTATCTCTCTCCCCTCATTTTGGTATCTTTGGAGGGAGGGGTCATCCTAGAGTGGTATCAGAGGTGTGGTTGAGTGATATGATAGATTTTGGAGTTAGGCACAATGAGGATTTCATGAGGTGGTATGGAAATAGTATCAGTTAAACTTGGTTCATGACATAGGCCAGGGAGACCGGCTGGGACATAGGAATTTAGGGACCCCTATGATCCAGTGCATGGACTCTGATCTTATTGAATGGACAAGTGAGGTGGAGCTATTTGTAGGGTAGAAACATATGAGAGGTACATGCATCATTATTACTTGTGTTCTTGTTTGAATTAGATTTTTTTGGAAAGATTAGAATAATTAAATGAGTTAAAATTAATCTTAATAAAATTACACATTGTTAGGATTAGGAATTTCTTTGCTTTCCATTCAACTATGGATCCTATTCATCATTTGTGTGTGGATTAGGTAATTGAGGTTCATCTGGATGATCTAGTTGATCATGTAGGGTTGATCTGATTGAGTAGGATGATCAGTGGTAGTGGAAGTTGAGTGATTTCTAATGGAAGGATTTTGGGAAGTATGAGAGAAGTGTATCAGATATAGAGATAGATAGCTAGCTGGAGGAGCTTGAGATCGCTTTCAGTTTGATCCAGTCCCTGACAAAGTAATGGGTCCCTTTGGTATTCAGTCAGGTGCGGGCAGTTGTGCGTCAATGGTGGATGCAATATCTGGGAGAGTGTAAGGAGGCATATGTTTTTTGGGTCTACTTACAAAAATATTTTTGGGTAGAGTTACTTCCATCGACCATGAAGTCAATGAAGAGGCGAGAGCTTCTTTCTCTTCAGTAAGGGAGCATTTCAGTGCGGGATCTGAGAATCAAGTTCAAGGAACTTCTATGTTTTTTCTCATATATTTTTCCATATGATGAGTCTCATGCAAGACATCTTGAGGAGGAACTCTATCCTTTTATCCAGTATATAGTTACTCCTTTTATGTTGCCGATGTATCTAGAGGTTTAAAAGAAGGAAGAGGTGATTGAGTGGATGCACTTGCAAGGAGGTTTGTCATGGGAGGGGAACCAATAGGGTTCCTTGAGAAGAATAGTTTTTAGTGGAAGGTCTTAGGAACTAGGACCTTCAAGGTTTTGATCTACAGAGAGTCGACCTCAGTATCTTCCTTTCCAACCTTCTAGGGATAATGGTTTCTATGCTTTTCCTAGAATTTTTGTGCTAGTGTGTTTTAGTTTTGGGGTTCGTAGTCATCACTAGAACCAGTTCCCAGTGTTTCCCCAGGATTAGTTTGGTGGAGGTGGACAGGTTCAGTACCAACCTCAGTATCAGTTTCTAGTGATACCATTTCAATAGTAGAGGAAGTAGTTCCAAAGGGGTCCTAGATCATCATAGGTATATCAGTTTATTTAGTACCCTTGTTTTTTCCTTGTTTGAATTAGGAGAATCACGCTCCTTTTTTGTACCCTATCTAGACCATGCTATGGGACTTGACGTAGAGATTCTTCTCATGCCCCTGGTGTTAACTACACTAGTCGGAGGCCAAAACAGATTTTTTTATGTGTGCTGGGGGTGTAGACTGATGATGATGATGCATCAGTCCTATGAGGATCTTTTCTTACTACATATTTTTCCATATGATGTAATAATCTCCATCAACTGGTTTTATTTAATATGTGTTTTTATCAACTGCTTCTAGAGTAGATTCATGTTTTCATATTTGGATAGCCAACATGTGGTTTTCGTTGTCGAGTGGGGTTTTAGGTATACAATCGGCGTGTGGAGCCCCTTCTTTCCTTGTTGTCTGAGTTTTTGATAGAATCAGTATATGATGAGATGGTAGAAATCCCTAGGTTCATTGGGGGAGTTCTTGGATGTTTTTCCCGATGAGTTTGTGACGCTTCCCCCTCAACGTGATGTTGAGTTTGGGATAGAATTACAACTCGATGCTTCTCCATTTTCAATGGATCCTTATAAAATGGCACCTTCTAAATTGTAGGAGTTGAGGATTCAGATATATGATCTGATGCATAATGGTTTTATCTAGCCTATTATGTCACTATGGGGTGCTCCAGTGTTGTTTTCCAAGAAGGCAAATGGTAGTCTAAGTTTGTGTATAGACTACCGGAGGTCGAATCAGGTGATGGTAAAAAACTATTACCCTATTCCAAGTATATATGATATTTTTGACTAGCTTAGAGGGGTGAGTTAGTTTTCTAATATTGATCTATGGTCTGGATATCATGAGTTGATGTTGAAGGAGGTAAATATCCCGAAGACTTCCTTCTGATGTGGGTATGGGTACTTTGAGTTTTTATTCATATCATTCAGTGTTACGAACACTCCAACTATGTTCATGGGGATTAAGAACTCTATGTTCCATGAGTTCTTGGATTGTTTTGTCATCTTATTCATCGATGATATCTTAATCTACTCGAAGTCATAGTAGGATCATACCAAGTATCTTCAAACTATATTTCATATTCTTCAACACCACCAACTCTATGGAAATTTGTTCAAGTGTAAGTTTTTGACATGATAGGTTCATTTCCTTGGTCATGTGGTGTCTCAACAGAGTGTGGTATTATACCCATCAAAGGATGAAGCAGTTGTTTCATGGGAAGCACCAAATAATGTGGCATAGGTTCATAGTTTTCTTGGTCTTGTAGGATATTATCAAAGGTTTGTATCCAATTTCTATCAAGTTGAATCCTCATTAATAGATTTGACCAATAAAGACCAATATTTTTTGTGGAGTGATCCATGTTAGGAATTTTTTGTTTACCTGAAGGGTAAGTTGGTTAGTGATCCAATGCTTTGGATGCCTGAGGAAGGGGTGATGTTTGAGGTGTTTTTTGATGATTCCTATATAGGATTGGGATGAGTTATGATACAGTAATAGGTGATGATCTTGTATGAGTCTAGAAAGTTATGTCCCCATGATCTTAACTATGCCACCTATGATTTGGAGCTAGTAGCAGTTGTGTTTGATCTAAATTTTTGGTGGCATTAACTCATTAGGGAGAACTTTGTGCTATTCATAGATCACAAGAGTTTGAGGTATGTCTTTTCCCATTGTGATTTGAACTTGTGGTAGTGGAGGTGGATGTATTTTCTTCAAGATTATGATTTTGATATCCTCTACACCTTAGTAAAGGGAAATTTTGTGGTCAAAACTTTCATAAGGAATTCATAAAAAGGTGTTTTTTGAGAGTCTAGGGATGCTTGGAAAGAAATGGAGGAGTTAGAATCCTTGAACTTATATTAAAGAGTGTATGGTGGTAGAGGTTGTTAGTTTCAGGTGATGGTGTAGTCTTCTATGATATAGAAGGTGGAGGAGTCTCAGTGGGGAGACTCAGAGGCAGAGGTGATGCACGATCATTCTGGCCATGGTGATGCTCCATAGGGATGGCTAGAACCGGATGTTGTTTCATGATAGGTTGTTTGTTCCTATAGTAATGTGTGATGGATCCCTTCATGAGTTTCATAACTCACCATTTTTGGTACACCCATCTGTTTCCAAGATGTACTATAGATTGAAGATTCAGTTTTTATGGCTCGAGATGAAATAGAAAGTGGTGGAGTTTGTGGTAAAGTGCTTGGTTTTACAGCAAGTAAAGGTCAAGAATCATGTTCTTGATGTGTTTTTTTAGCCCTTAGATGATACTAAGTGTAAATGGGATGACATTTCAATGGATTTCATCCTAGGGTTACCCATAACTGAGGTAGGTTGTGATGTTATATGGGTGTTCATGGATCGGTTGACAAAATTGGCCCACTTCTTAATGATCAAGGAGTCGAGTGTAGTGGATACTTTGGCTAAAAAGTATGTGGATGAGGTGGTGAAGTCTTATGAATTTAAGAGTTCCATTGACTCATATCATGATTAGTGTTTTACCTCATGAGTTTGGAGGGTATTTTAGCATGATTTTAGCACTCAGTTACATCTCAGCACTGCTTTCCACCCTCATATAAATGAGTAGATGAAGTAGACTATCAAGACATTGGAGGATATATTTCGGGCATGAATTTTGGACTTTGGTGGATATTGGGTATGAAACCTGCCCTTGGTAGAGTTTGATTATAATAATGGTTATCAATCATCCATTAGCATGGACCCTTTTTAGGCTTTGTATAGGATACCATGTCGTTCTCTATTATGATGGACAAAGGTTGGGGTGACAACTATTCTTGGTCCTGATATGGTGCAAATAATGACAGACAAAGTTCAGCTTTTTGTGAGAGGATGAAAGTATCATAGGACCATAAAAGTCTTATTCCAATCGTAGAAGGAGGCCCTTTGAGTTCTAGATTGGGGACCACATGTTCTTTAATTCTTCCCCTCAATGTGGGCAGTGTAGGTTTGGTATAGGGAGTAATCTTTCCCCCCAGTTTTTTGGGCCTTTGAGTTATTGGGGTGAGTTGGAAAGGTGGTGTATTGGTTGGCATATCCACCATAGTTAGATAGGATCCATGACATCTTCCACGTATCTCATATTCATCAATATCTTCATGATTAATCCATGTCATTGAATGGGGAGAGTTTGATATCAAGGACAGTGATTTTTTTTTGGAATGGCCAATAGAGATCTAGGATTACCAAGAGAAATAATTTCATGAATGAACCATTTATTTGGTTTGTGTTTTGTGGAGGCATGTTGTCCTAGAAGAGAGTAATTAGGAGTTATAAACACATATGTGTGCCTAGTACCTAGATTTTTTTTTTAGTTTTTCTTTTCTTTGTTTTTCTTTGTGATGTGATATTTCGATCTTTTTTTATGAGATGAGTTGTTTTCCTTGGTTTGTGAGGTGTGTGGAGAAATGTGTGATAAATTTCTAACATATGAAAATGGTAGGAACTGATTCCTAATCAAGATTCATTGATTATGATGTGATTAAACTCAGGCAGGAGATTCAGTGCCTCCTAGAGAAAATAGTATCTTGAGATGGAATATGAAACTCCCTAATTTATGTGTTTGGGATGGTGCGGTTCATTGGTTATAGCAGTTGCTGGTTTGGGATGGGTGGAGGTTGAAATGGTTTTGTAGTGGTTGAGATGAAGTTGTCTTCTGGTTTTGGTTATATGGTTATGAAATTTGTTTTGTGGTCATTTGGGTTGGTGTGTTTGTCTGGTGGTAGTGTTTGAGGTATGATGAGACCCTTGAGCGGTATCTCATGGGGTGGTTGTTTGGAACCCTTTTCTTATGGGCTTGGTTTTGGATTCTTGAGAGATAGAATCATTTGAGAGGTATCTAATGTAATGTTTTGTTCCCTTCTGGTCCATTACTTTTCCAGTTTTGGTTATTGGAGGTGTTTGGGGGAGGTTTTAGGAGTTTTTGGTGGAATCTAGAGGTGAAACAGAATTGTTGTAGGAAATAAAAGTCATATAAGTGTATTACATAACATGTAATGGTGTTTCATGGCTTGTGTGAGGTCCATTCATGGCCTAGACAATTTTAGGGTTAAATAATAAAAAAGCTACATGTTTTTCAGTGAAACCTGACCATGAGGATTACACAATGTGAAAGGGGATTACACGTCGTGTAAATCCCTAATACAGTGCATTTTTAAAATTTATTTTGGCTGAATTTTCATTTATTCAGTTGTGTCTTATTCTTCCTCTCATTTTGGATTAACCCTAGCTGCCTTGAGGAGTTCTCCAAGCTCTATTACTCCTTTTATCCATTGGTCTCTGTGGTTGTTTTTTTTAATCCTTTTTAATCCCTTCTTTCTTTTTGGTAGGTTTTTTTCCATTCTTCTCGTAGGGATTCACTGAAGTGATGTTTTTATTGTTTGGGGTGTTTGTTGGGTTATGTTTTGATGGTATTTGGTCGTGTTGTAGGTTGATTCATGTTTTATCATGGTGTGGTTGTGATTTTTAGTCATTATTCTTCACCATGTGGTGTGCGGAGAGTTAGCAAAGCTTCTTTGGGGTAGGGAATCCATCATTTCCCTTTATTGTGTATCGTGTGAGAGGGGTTTGTTTTTTAACTATGGTTTATAGTTGTTCTTGATTAATTAAAGATAAATAATTGGTTAAATTAAAATTAAAGGGTAAAAAGGGGTTTGAATCGCATGTTTTTATAGCTTTATTATTATTGTGATATTGTGAATTTTACAGGCTTTATGCCCCTATGAATATGTGGCCATTGGGTTCATTGTTTGCACTGGATATATGTATTGAGATTTATACTTTGGTTGTGATTGTTGTGATATCACCCTAAATTATAAATTGATTAACCAATTATATTTGGATAAGGAAATGGTTGCCCCAAGATTATGGATTGTGTGATAACACCCATAAAATAAAGTGGAATGTGATAAAAGCCCCTTTGTAAATCTATAAAATGATCTTGATGTCTTGTGACGTGTGTCCATGATTTTGGATGGTGATGTGAGGTTGGGGAATGTGGTATTTATGGTTCGTTTTCTATGCTTTTAGGGAAGCAATGTGGTTTTTGGGCCATGCTTTTGGGGAAACTATGTGGTGGTTGCTTTGTGCTAAATGCCCGAGTAGTTATGGGATAAAGGATTTATAATGATTGAAATGACATGGGTTGGTCTGGATAATGGAATTAAAATTGTTAATGAATAATTAAATGATGGGTTTTGTGATTAATCATGGTTGATGATAAATAATGAAAAGAATGAGATGATTAAATGGAATTAGTTTGAAATGTGGAATAGGGTTGCAGCTTATTGTGTGGTGTTATGCATATATAGTTGATAGAAAAAGTGGTGGTGTTGTGAGTTAGTTAGTTTTTTTAAAACCCATAGGTTGGGCCTGAGTGTTTGATATTATATATATATATACACTTGTATATTCTTTTCATTTTTATACGCACCCCACTGACATCGATAACTATGTGTCGACACCCGCATAGTCACCCAAGGGTTGTCTTTTTCGACACCTAGTAAGGAGTACCAAATGGATGGGTACCCACTCTTTCTCACTCTCTCTTCCAAGAGAGGTACGTATTGCATAGGGTGTGGGGGAAAGAGGTATGTTAGTTCATTAAATAATGGTTTTTATAGCCCAGGTGTTTATGGGTGAGGTGTGACGACCTAGGTGTTTTTGGAAGAGATGTGACTCTGATTGTGGGGTGGTAGCCCATGTGTTTTCGGGTGAGGTGTGATGTGGTAATTATTGTAGGGAAGTGATCCTAGGTTTCTTTGGGTGTGGTGTTTTGTGACCATGCTTGTGGGAAAGTGTGGTATATGAAAGAGATGGGAGTTCTAGGACATATGACATTGTTTGTGAGAGTGACATGCCATTGAGAAAGTGGTGTGGGGTACCCTTATCATCGTGATTCCTATTATATTATATTACTTGGTTTGAACTATTTAGTGAGCATGAATTGGTGAGGTTTTTATGGTTAGTATACCTTGATATATGTTGTTTGTTTCTATTGTTTTATCATAGGTGCATTAGTATGATTCTTTAACATGTGCACAAGAGGCTTTGGTTTTCCTACTGTGTATACTTGTATTCTCACCCTATGTATATAAAACTATTTTTAGGTTTTTAGGAGGACTACATGGACCGTTTTGGACATTACTAGCTTAGATTCTTGACAGTTGTTGTGTCACTTCTTTAGCTTTAATTTTGGGTATTTACTTTGGAAACTTTTATCTATATCGGCTCTATTTATACATGCATGTGGTATGGTTTTTTATTTCTTTTATATTATGTCTTTGAGTTTTTTTTATGATCCATCTCATATCTCAATCCCATATTATTATAGAGGGTAATGCCTCCCATATAACTATATTTTTATACCCTCGGTGCTAGTTGCTATCCTAGGGCCTACTAGAGGCAGGACTCGGGGGGTCATTATATCTCTCCCCTCATTGCAGTAAATTTGGAGGGAGGGGTCATGAAAAAACATAATATAGTATGTAGAAAAAATCCACCGATCACAAATAAATAAATAAATAACAAATCCAAATACAGTGACTGCAAAACAAAATATAAAATTAAACAAAATTGAACCCAAACTGGAACTAAAACGATCTTCATGTGACCTCTTGGTCACCACCATCCAGAAGACCAGTCTACTCCACAGGAAAAGTTAAACCAAAGATGAACCTTCAAAACACCTTGGATATATAGATTCCTTGTGGTACAAGTAGAGTGCGAGTATAAAATATCTTAATAGGTAAGCACCATAGAATCCATAAATGTTCTTTCCTGAAATAGTCTATAAATGCTAGTTTGAAATACATTTAATGAAAATATAATTTTTATCATTTAAATATCCAATAAATTTTTTCCTTTTTAAAACTTGGTTTGAAAACAAAATTCCAAGAAGTAAACACATCCCAAATAATCCATAAAGGAAATGAAAATATGAATAAATAATGAGAAGCATGGTATATCAAACAAATCCACAAATAAAGGTAACATCACAGGTGTAAGAAGAAAAATACTGAATAAATAAGTAGCCAAAATGATTTAAAATAAAGCAAGAACATACAGATATTTAATCATGGGAATTTCCTAAACATCGCTATAATCAATCTCTGGATGTACTCGATTCAGACCCACCTGTTTGTGTATTTTGGAACTTCATAGTCAATAGAAAACTCGGATACTCTAAACTAGCCTCATCAGTGGCAATTCTCACTTGGATTATCCACTTACTAGAGGGTTATAATCCATCTAATCGGGATTATAAATCAACTGTCACACAACCATCAAGATATTGTCTAGGAATCTCATGATAATAGTATAAAATAGAATGAATGTTTCATCACATTCCAAGATTTAAACATAACTCATCGGTGCCACTGTACATACCTTGACTAATCCCCAACACCAACTTTGTGAAGGCCTTCTCATCAAAAGGATGACCATAGGTGGGTCTGTCATATATAGAATCATTCAAGTTTTAATCAGACCTACATGTAATATTAACTTAAAACTATGTTCCAAAACAATAAAAGGTACCAATAAAGAATTTACATTTACATTTATAAAACCATCTCCAATTAGAATTCCTTTCCTTTCAAAATTGTTTCCAAAACTATAGTGAAATATTATTCATAATATAAAGGTGAAAATTGGGTCTTTGAAGTTATGGGGTTTCCAATCATGTTTCAAAGTGTCAAACGGACCAATTTTTAGAGAACAAATTTGAAGAGCACATTTGAAGTCATTTGGAAGTCAAGTGGCCATATAGAGATATTGGAAGTTTTATAAAAAACAATTTTAGAGATGGAATGGAAGAGAGGAGGAAGGATGGAAAAAGAGTGTTTTGAAAATTGGGTTCATGTTAGACGTATTTATAGAATGCCATCGATATGTGTGTGTGCCTATTGATATGTGCACATTGTTCATATATGGATATTCCCACATCCACAGCATATATTTATATTTATCTATATATATAACCATAAAAACACTCGGGTTTCTAATTAAAGAATCACAATTAACATTACAACTCATCATGAAGACCCACACATAAGCACTAAATCATAAATAAGAATAAAAAATACACTCAAAGCCCAATTCATAAGAAAACCAAGTTACCAAAGTTCAACCAAGGCCAAACTCAATACCAAAATACTCAATATCATTTTTAAAGGCCAATTAGAATTTTATCAAACACCTTGTATATATATACATATAGTCATAACTAATAAATTAATTTAAAATCAATTTTTATAAAATTCACAACATAGAAACACCATAAAAATTCATATGAACACATAAAAAACATGAGAAATACATTTATAAATCAATTAAAATATCTCAAGAATCAAATTGAATTTTTAAGAAAGTAAATTGATGGAAACACCTACCTCAATGATGTGTGAATGTGATGAAACTCTAAGAGAAGGAAGAATTAATCCCTAGGAACAAACTGCACACCCTAACATCAATGAAACACAATCCAACATCATCCCAATACCCCTAGAATTCTTTCAAGAGATAATCTCACAAAGAAAAACCAAGAAACCTAGAGATGTAGAGAAGAGGATAAAAATGAAAAAAACTAAGGAAACTCACCTAAAAGCCTTTAGGAAGCTTAAATGGAGAAATGAGAGCCAAGGGAGGGGTTAGGGATCCCCCTTCATGCACAAAAATTGACCAAGAGGGTAGGATGGTCAAATTAAGGTTAAAACATAAGAGAGAAAAATTTAGAGATCCAAGTTTTCAAGATTCTGGGTCAGTCGTAGGGTTTGGCTGCATGGTTTTCCAAATTGTGCGCCAACCATGCACATCCTACTGGAATGAAGGGTAACCCACACAATATGGTTATATGGTTTGGGAAACCGTGTTCCAATTTTGAAAATTGGATCTGTTAAAATTTCAGATCCTCCGTCATGTTTATCATACAGTTTCCTCTAACCGTGCGAAAGTCATGCACCTTGTACTAGACACCACCAACAGGTTGCATTGTTACTCCTTTTCCTCACAAAGTTTAGGAAAAACCATGTCCACTCCATGAAAAAATAAAATGAACTGAAAATACTCTCATCCTTCACCAACCATATGGTTTCTCCCCAAACTATGCACAATAACCAAGCACATGCCGAAAAGCTGCCTAAACCCTCCAAAAATTAAAAATTATCACTAGAAACTCAACCCTAACCTCAACCAACAATACCAAACATCAATAAATGAATAAAAATAGAATAAATAAAGTAAAAATAGAATTAAGGTGTGACATGACCAAAATAACATCGAATTCAACTAGTGGGAAAATAATGAGATTTTCTAGAAGAACATTCTCACAAGATTCAATCGGGGAAGAATCATAGATTTATGATGTTATAATTGTGACATTATGTCACATTCCACCTTCACCAAGATGAGGAAAGGTACATTAGATTTTCAAAACCTTCCTTCTTCAGGTTGAAGGAGGGATAATGAACCCTGAGACCCACCTTCAATAGGTCCCGGAGTGGCGACTAGCACCAAGGGTATGGAATTACGTGAAAAATGGAAGGCATTACCCTTTTTATTTAGTAGTATTAAGAGAAAAGATAGTAATTCCCAAACAACACCAAAACTGGAAATAAAATTAAAACCCAAACAATCCATTCCCATATGCATGTTTAAATAATAAGTGCTACAATACAAGAAGACTTCAAAGGTAAATACCAAAGAAAGTAAAAACAGCAACAACAACTATCCCAATGTTCGAACTAGTACAATCCCACACAGTCCTTGAAGTCCACCTGGAAACCTGAAAGTAGTTTTATATACATAAGGTGAGTATAAAAGTATACTCAGTAGGTAAAACCAAAAGCTCTCATGCACAAGTGGGGAGGCATTCTAATGCCCTGTGAGAAAAATATAGGTAAATAAAACACCCACAAAGGAAACTATCCACCCAACCTCACCAAGGCACACTCCCCAAATAACGCAAGTCAAGTAAAGTAATAGTAATAGCACATCAATATTTGGGTACCCCGCACCACTTTCCCACTGGTTATTAAAGTCATCATATGCGTTAAACCTCTCTCTCCATTCTCACCATAGTCCCACTACCATACCCCACCTGCACACACCTGGGATACCATAACCACACATCCCTCCCACAAACTCCTAGGACATAACCACCATACATAACCACACCCATAGACACCTGGGCCAGAATAACTACCACCACTCCCGAAGACACCTGGGCCCGAACAACTACTGCCACACCCGAAGACACCTGGGCCTCATCTTGAAGACACTTGGGAAACAACCTACCCACACACACACCTGGGCCAACCACCAAAACTAACTTGGCCAAAGAATCTTGGGATATAATGGACATCAGGCCGTCACAGCCTGCCTGAAGAGTCTTGGGATACTCGAGAAACAGATCAGAAAATGAGCTAATAACCAGCCACTCATAGAAGTGTTGGGAAAAACACCCTCCCCCATTGAAATGGGGGTGTTCGGCAGGAAGTGCTCACCTTGGGTGGGGAAAGAATAAGAAACATAAGAACTAAATTATACAAATAGGTAAACAAGCACTCATCTCAACCTAGGGGTTCCAAAACTAGCCTATACACAAACACCCTCATTACAATTCATTCATAAAAAGCACACCACCCATATCCAAGTCACAACTCATTCCCAGAAAAAAAAATTCCCCATTGAACCCATTCTCATTATCATATTTGAGTGGTTCTATTTTTAAATAATTATTCACTACTGGGAAACTAACAGGAATATCCACAAGCCAAGGAAGGAAAAAGAACCAAGCAACAAATTAAGCATTCACACCCGGTTCTATTGGAAAGTCACAACAACAAAAGGGATCTGTGAGATCTCTCAAAGTACTGGAACCAAATCAAGACCCAACATACGGACCCAAATGGTCTTAGATCCACAAACCAACAACTGCACCACAACAGGGGATCCCATCCCTATCCATGCCACCCCACAAGAATCAAGTAGAACAACCACACATACTACCAAGACAGATCAAGGGAGATTCCAGATTCTATCACATCATTCATTGAGTTTCTTCTTCTCGTTTGGTTAACTGGGGTGTTAAAATAAGGATTATTGTTCACTGGAAATTCATTTAATCAACCGAGTTTACGTGATTAACCAATTTCCTTGTTACAACCATTCAATAATCACATAAGATAGGGGTCCATTAGTGTGCAAGGAAAGACCACCAACGGCCATGATTTTTAGAGGACACAATCCCATACAGTTCACAACATATAAGAAAGGATAAAATAGTATAGCAGCATTATCAAACACACACTTTCATGCATTAAAAGTCCGTTTATTATCTTCATTAAGGTTTGGTTTCATCCATCCCCATAGAAACATTAGCATACCCGCCCTGCATGATACACAGTAAAGAGAGATGAAGGAAGAACCCTACCTGTATGATCAGTGATCGAAGTTTCTCTCCACATGCCAAGAATTGGGGATGTGCGACTTATAGGGTAGGAACTCTGAGGACTCCAAGAGTGAGAAGAAAGACACCAGCATAGGCGCGCCACCTGCCTTGGGAAGGGGGGACTCCAAATGCACCCAGGAAGGGAAAATAGATCATCCAAGAAGAATAAGAAGATTAAGAAATTCTCATGCAATAAAAAGGTGAGATCATGGAGTTACAGAATATGAATTTTGAATGACTAAAAAGGCATATCATGGTTTCACCATGTGATTGAGAGGTTACACATGATGTAATTAATTTTCATTGAATAATTCTCATCAGAGAGGTGGCCATAACAGCTATGAGTTAAATGGTTTCTTTTAATCATAGGAAAACACGTAACAGGGGCGGAAATAGAAAGTATAAAAAAAGGTGTTACACTAAGGAAAAGCCACACATTTTGGTAATTCAAGGGTCACTCGACTCTTTGGTAGTTTTAGATATCATTCATGGGATTTAAATTGATTTAAAAGGGGTATTAAAATGTTCTTACATCAAAAGATACATTGCGCGAGCGAAACTGGAAAAAGAAACAAGGGTGGGACACTGTTTGGTGAGACACCATAAGCGGTGCCACAGTCACGGTTCCACCATCATGGTGCCACCGTAAGTGGTGCCACCGCTTCAGTGTGCAACCGTGACAGTGCGACCATTACAGTGCCACTGTCATGATGCCACCCTCACGGTGCCATCTTCAGTGGTGCCACCATCACAGTGCCACCCTCAATGTGCCACCGTTATGGTGCCACCATCACGGTGTCATCGTTTCGGTGTGAGACCATGACTGGTGCCACCGTTTTGGTGGAACCATTTGATGGAACTGAGTTTTTTTGGAAAACTCCTTAATGAGTCATTGTTCAGGCCATTACATCAGATACCTCTCAAACTATTCTCACCCTCAAGAATCAAAACTAGACCCAAAGAAAATAGAGGTGTTTGAAAAACCACCTCGAAAGATACCTCTCGGGAGAAAACATCATCGACATATAGGAACACCTCTCCCTAAAATAACCAAACAACATATAAAGGTGCCACTATCTAGACATATATATTAGGGAGACCTTTCTCCTATGTCATGATATTATCCGCTTTGGGCAGCACTGACTCACCTACACGGGTTTAATCGCATCCACATTAATGTGTCTTGATTAGAGATCGGGTCCTCCCCTCCCCAATATCATGACTCTCCACACACATTCAGAGAATAAGGAAAAAAACACATTTCATAGTTAATAATTTTAAACACTACATCACAAACAAGTACGAAACAAAATAGGAAAAAACTCAAAATAGATCTAGGTATTAGGCGTGCATTTGTGCCTCTCGTTCCCAGGTACTCTCCTTGAGGACACCATGCTTCCATAACACACAAACCAAGTGAATGGTTCATCCATGGAGCACCTTCTCCTCATGACCTTCGATCATCACTGGTCGCTCTACAAATTTCATTTCATCCTCGATATCTAGATTTCCTCAGTCAAGGACATGTGAATCATCGTGTAGATACCAACGGAACTGAGACACATGGAAGACTATGTGCACTCTCAGTAGCGGTGGTGGTAGAGCTAGCTGATAAGCCACTTCGCCGACCCATCGCAACACCTCGAAGGCTCTGAATAACCTAGAAGAAAGATTAATCCCCCTGTTGAACCTCCATTGTCCACACCTAGGAGAGACCTTCAAGAACACATGGTCCCTGACCGCGAACTCCAAGGGTCTCCTCCTATTATCATCATACGGTTTCTTCTGGTCCTGGGCCACCTTCATCCTCTATTGTATAAGTTGAACCTTCTCCTTCGTGCTTCGCACCACTTTCGGTCCAAGAACATCTCCTTCCCCAACCTCTGCCCAGTACATGGGTGAGTGACACGGCCTCTCGTACAAAGCTTTGAATGGAGCCATGCCAATGGTAGAATGATAGCTATTGTTGTAGGAAAACTCTACCAGAGGAAAGTGTCGTACCCACGATCCCCCAAAGTACAAAACACATGCTCGTAGAATATCCTCCTATGTCTGGATGGTGTGCTCTATCTACCCATCTTTCTGGTGGTGGAAGGAAGTGCTGAGGCATAGCTGGGTTCCAAAATCATGTTGAAAACCTTTCTAGATCCTTGAGGTAAACCGGGTATCCAGGTCAGAGATTATGGACCACAGAACTACATGAAATCGCACCACTTTTTCTATGTACCATTGTTCTAGGGAATCCACCACACTCAAATCCTTTATTTCTAGGAAGTGAGATAATTTCTTCAGCCAGTCCACCACTACCCAGATGGCATCGCATCCCCCTTGAACTTTGGGTAGTCTTGTGACGAAATCCATCAGGATTTCATCCCACTTACACTCGGGGACATCTAAAGGTTGTAGCATACCCCCTGGGATGTGGTGTTCAGCCTTCACCTACTAACATATGAGGCACTTTTCCACAAACTCTACTACTTCCTGCTTCACCCTTGGCCACCAAAACTAACCCCTCAAGTCCCGGTACATTTTGGAAACTCCTGGGTGCACTGATAGGGGTGAGTTGTAAAAATCACCAAGAACTTTCTTGCGCATTTCCATCTGGAAAAATAAATTCCCATGAAACATCATCTAATTCTACCTGTCTTCCAACCATCCTCTTGGAGCATCACCCTAGCTAACATGATCGTGAATCACTTTAGCCTCAAAGTCCCCCCATTGAGACTCCTCCACCTACTACAACAGAGAGGACTACACTGTCATATGGAATAGATATCCTTTGCCATCCTCCACCCTTGCATCCTGATGTAGGGAAGCCAAATCCTCCATCACCTTCCAAGAATCTACTGACTCTCGAACCGCATCCTTCTGCAACTTCATACTCAAGGAATCATCCACCATATTCTCCTTAACTTCAGTGTAAGAGATTTTGAAGTCGTAGTCCTGAAGAAAATTCATCCAACTCTACTGCCACAAGTTTAGGTCCCACTGGGAGAAGATATACCTCAAGATCTTGTAATCTGTGAAGACCACAAAGCACTCCCCAATGAGATAATTCCTCTACAACTTTAGTGTGAACACAACCGCTTCAATCTCCAGATCATGGGTGGCATATTTATGCTCCTGGGGACGTAACTTCCTAGACCCATAAGATATCACCCCTTATTGTTGCATCAGCACACACCCCAATCCTTGTCCTGAAGCATCACAGAATACCTCAAATGTCACTTATTCTTCTAGAAACCTCAGAACTGGGGCACTGACCAACTTCCCCTTCAGATAACTAAAGGTTGCCTCGCATTGACCATTCCACACGAAAGCCTAGTCCTTCTTGGTCAAGGATGTCAAAGGTGTCGCAACTCAGGAGAAGTTGGGAACGAATCTATGGTAGTAACCTGCTAGGCTCAAGAAACTACGAACCTCCATCACATTATTGGGTGTCTCCTAAGAAACAATCTCCTTGAACTTTGACAGGTTCATCTCTATTCTCTGCTCGGACACCACGTGTCCAAGGAAGTGTACTTCTCACATTCAGATCTTGCACTTGGACAGTTTCCCATAGAGATGGTGCTATCGGAGGACCTCTAAAACTATCCTCATATGCTCAGTGTGATCCTCCTATGATCTTGAGTATATCAGGATGTCGTCAATAAACACAACTACAAACTAGTCTAGATATTCCCGGAAGATAGAGTTCATGAGCCCCATGAACACACTTGGTGTGTTCATAACACCGAACAGAATGACTGCAAACTCAAAGTACCCATATCTGCACCTGAAGTCAGTCTTAGAGATTTCAACCTCCTTCACCCTCAAATGGTGATATCCTAACCATGGGTCTATCTTAGAGAACCATCATTCCCCCTTCAATTGGTCAAAGAGGTCGTCTATCCTTGGTAGAGGGTAACAGTTCTTGACTGTTACCTGATTCAGTCTCCGATAGTATATCAACAACCAGATACCACCATCTTCCTTCTTCACAAACAAGACCGGAGCACCCCATAGTGACTCTCTTGGTTGAACAAAACCTGTCTTCATCATATCATCAATTTGAATTCATAACTCCCACATCTCAGAAGGTTCCATCCAATAGAGAGCCATCGAAATCTGATGGTCAACAGGTTGTAAGTCTATCCCAAACTCAACATCACGTTGAGGGGGTAGATTCACCACCTTCTTAGGGAAGATGTACATGAACTCGCTGACAATCCCTGAGACATCCACCATCTTTGTATCCACCAACTCTACTGACAGCTTGGCTAACAAGGAAAGAAGGGTCTCCACTCGTCGGTTGCCCTCCTGGCAACCCTGCTCGCCGACGAAGGTCACACGTTGTCTGCCCACATCTGAAAACATGATCCGTATTTGGAAGTATTCGATAATAGAACATACAGAGAACAGCCATTCAATGCCTAGTATGAACTCATAGAGCTGCATCTACAGCAAAATAAGGTCCCCAATGGATTGATGTGGTCCCAACATTAGTCTACATTCTCAGAAAACAAGAGACAAGATAGTCTGACCTCCGACTGGCGTACTCAAAACCAGGGGTACAGAAAGTTTCTCTGTATCTAGACCCAAAGAATGGGCTAGACTGGGTGCAACAAAGGAGTGTGAATCTCCTAAATCAAACAATGTACATGCAATAGTACTAAAAAATCTTATCGTACCGCAGACGACTTCCAGCCCTACTAGAACGGCTGCCTCTGCGGTGTGTAACTGCCCACACCCAGCTCCCCTTATCCTAGGCTATCAGTCGCCTCCACAACTCTGTCCTGGTCAAGGTCCCTGAGGAGTGCCCTGAGTTCAACCTCCTCCTGCAACGTCTACTCTCGGAGGAGCAAGAGCTCGATGTCCCTACTGATGCTGCTGAAGGGACCTGACTAGAAACTGCTGCTGCTGAGGTGGGCACTGAACTGGACCACCCTCATTGTACTGCACTCAGTCCGGTCACTAATTCCAAAGGTGCCCACAACTGACACAGATGAATCATCTCAGTCCTAGGACCAAAATGAAAGGTCAAGGACCAGGAGATCAAAACTGGAACTATTGGGGCCTGGTCCCCACTAGTAGAAACCTAGAAGGCCCCGATGCTTGAGGTCTGTTGTTGACAGCCTTCTCCATTGACAAGCCCAACTGGCTCCCCTCTCACAGCACACCTCCCAGTGTGTGCATCCTATCTACCACTTCAGCCTTCTTCTGGACCTCCAAGTATGTCGGTAGAGTAAAGGGAGTAATAGCATACTGGAGAGAAGGTCAGAGTGCCTCCTCTAAACGTCTTGCCCGAGACTCCTCATCTGGAAAGAGGTATGGATAAAAGTGAAGAATATCCTTGAACTTGATCCCCAACTCTCTCACTAACATACCCCCTACTAAAGGGAGAGTATATTCTGCCTCTTCTCAGCCTTCATTGTGGAAGAGATAAATTTCGCCCATAAATCCCTCTCAAAGTCAATCCACGTAACCTCATCCTCCCTCTTCTCCCCAAGATAGAGCATCCACCACTGGCGCGCTGCTTCCCAAATCTGGCTTACAGCCATAGGAACCCAGTACTCCGTCGGAGCTTGGATCAAGCTGAAAGATACCACCAGAACCTCGATCCAGTTCTATGTCTCCATATCCGATATACTACCCTCTTACTTCCCAAGGGGCTACCCCTAAAAGGCATGAAGTGTCTTCTGCAACTGATCATCCTCCTCCTCTCGGTCAGCCCTCCGCTGATCAGCCATATCAGACTCCCAGGCCTCAATCACTCGCACTACCCATGGTTGTCATCCATGTGACATAGCTGCAAGGTAAACAAGGAATGCCTAAGCCCGAGTAGTGTAGAAGATTGATTTTAATTTTTCTTAGACTTATTATTCATTTTAAATACCCAAAATACTCAATGCACACAAGAACACAAGTCATTATGATGCATGTACCTTTCCTAGGGTCTCTACCCTACTATCAGCATAGCCTCACTTGGTCATTTGGTAGGCCCAGATTCCTTGTATTGGATCCCGAAGGTCCCTAAAATCTCATGTCCTAACTGGTCTTCCCTGGCCTATTTCACGCACCAAGATTTCCTAACACTATTTCCCTACCATACCATGAAATCCTCACTATGCCTAACTCCTAACTCCATCCAATCTCTCAAACTCTCCTCTAATACCATTCTGTCACGACCCGCCTTCACCAAGATGAGTGAAGGGACAACAGATTTCCAGACCCTTCCTTCTTTAGTTTGAAGGAGGGATAATGACCCCTGAGACCCTCCTTTAATAGGTTTTTGAGTGGCAACTAACACCAAGGGTATGGAATTACATACAAAATAGAAGGAATTGACCTTTTTATTTAGTAGGATCAGGAGATAAGATAGTAAGTCCCAAAAAACACCAAAACTAGAAGTAAAAGTAAAGCTCCAACAATCTGTTCCCATATGCATGTTTTAATAAAAAGTGCTACAATACAGGAAGACTCCAAAGGTAAATACCAAAGAAAGTAAAAACACCAATAGAATTTGTCCCAAAGTCCGAATTAGTATAGTCTCGCATGGTCCTCGAATTCCTCCTAGAAACTTGAAAGTAGTTTTATATGCATAGGGTAAGTATTCAGGTATACTCAGTAGGGAAAACCAAAATCTCTCATGCATATGTGGGGAGGAATTCTAATGCCATGTGTGAAAAAATAGAGGTAACCAAAACACCCACAAAGGAAATTATCCACCTGACCTCACCAAGGCACACTCCCCAAATAAAGAAAGTCAAGTAAAGTAATATTAATAGCACATCGATATTTGGGTACCCCGCACCACTTTCCCACTGATTATTGAAGTCATCCTACGTGTCAGACCTCTCCCACCATTCTCACTGCAATCCTATTGTTATACCCCACCCGCACACACCTAGGCTACCATTACCACACATCCCACACACAAACACCTGGGCCACAACCACCACATGTAACCACACCCGTAGACACCTGGGCCGGAACAACTACCACCACACCTGAAGACACCTGGGCCCGAACAACTACTGCCATGCCCGAAGACACCTGGGCCTCGTCCTGAAGAGGCTTGGGAAACAACCTACTCACACACACACCTGGGAAAACCACCACAACTATCCTTTCCAAATAATATTGGGTTATAATGGACCTCAGGCCATCACATCCTACCCAAAGAGTCTTGGGATACTCGGGAAAGGGAGCAGAAAAGAAGCTAATAACCAGACACTCATAAGAGTGTTGGGAAAAACACCCTCCCCCATTGAAATGGGGGTGTTCGGCATGAAGTTCAAAACTTGGGTGGGGCATGAATAAGAAACAAAATAACTAAATTATACATATAGTTAAACAAGCACTCATCCCAACGTAGGGGTTCCAAAACCAGCCTATACACAAACACCCTCATTACTATTCATTCATAAAAAGCACACCACCTACAACCAAGTCACAACTTATTCCTAGAAAAAAATTCCCCATTGAACTCGTTATTGTTATCACGTTCTATTGGTTCTATTTTTAAATAATTATTCACTATTGGGCAACTAATAGGCATAGCCACAAGCCAAGGAAGGAAAAATAACCAAGCAGCAGATTAAGCATTCACTCTTGGTTCTCTTGTAAAGTCACAACAACAAAAGGGATATGTGAGATCCCTCAAAGTACTGGAACCAAAACAATCCCCACCATATAGCCCCACACGGCCTTATATCTAAAAACCAACAATTGAACCACAATAGGGGATCTCATCCCCATTCATGCCACCCCACAAGAATTAAGTAGAACAACCACATATATTACCAAGATAGATCAAGGAAGTTTCTAGATTCTATCACACCATTCATTGAGTTTCTTCTTCTTGTTTTCTTAACCGGGGTGTTCACACAAGGATTATTGTTCACTAGACATTCATTTAATCAACCGAGTTTATGTGATTAACCAATTTCCGTGTTATAGCCATTCAATCATCACAAAAGACAGGGGTCCATTAGTACACAAGGAAATACCACCAACAGCCATGATTTTTAATGGACACAATCCCATATAGTTTAAAACATATAAGAATGGGTAAAAGATTACATTATAATCATCAAACACACCCCTTCATTCATTAAATGTCTGTTTATTATCTTCATTAAGGTTTGGTTTCATCCATCCCCGTAGAAACATTATCATACCTGCCCCGCATGATACACAGTAAAGAGAGATGAAGAAATAACCCTACCTGGATGATCAATGATCAAAGTTTCTCTCCATGTGCCATGAATTGGGTATGCATGACTTGTAGAGGAGGAACTCCGAGGACTCCAAGAGTGAGCAGAAAGGCTCCAGCACAGGCGCACCACCAACCTTGGGAAGGGGGGACTCCAAACACACCCAAGAAGGGAAAAGAGACCAGATAAGAAAAAGAATAATAATAAATTCTCATGTGATAAAAAGGAGAGATCATGGAGTTATAGAATGTGAATTTTGAACGACATAAAAGGCGAATCGTGGTTTCACCACGTGGTTGAGAGGTTACACACAATGGAATTAATTGTCATTTAATAATTCTCATCAGAGAGGTGTCCATAATAGTTGTACATTAAATGGTTTCCTTTAATCAGAGGAAAATGCGTAACAGGGGTATAATTGGAAAGTATGGGAAAAGGTGTGACACTGAGGAAACTCCACACTTTTTGGTAAGTCAAGGGTCGCCCAACTCTTGGGGAATTTTAGATATCATTTACGGGCTTTAAGTGGATTTAAAAGAGGTATTAAAACACTCTTACATCAAAATATACATTATGTAAGTGGAACTGGAAAAAGAAACAAGGGTAGGACACTATTTGGTGAGACATTATAAGTGGTGCCATAGTTACGGTGTCACCGTCACGGTGCCACTATCATGGTGCCACCCTCATGGTGCCACTATTATGGTGCCACTATCAACGGTACCACCACTTCAATGTGCGACCATGACGGTGTGACTGTTACGGTGCCACCATTTCGGTTTGAGACTGTGATCAATGACACCATTTTGATGGAACCATTTTATGGAACCAAGTTTTTTTGGAAAACTCCTTAATGTGTCATTGTTCGGGCCATTACACATTATGGGTTTTACAGTTCTAGAGTGGATGGTAACTTTATATTTTTTAGAATGGTGCATCCTTATCTATTTGGTTGAATTTGGGTTGAATGTTAGCATCCTGAACTACACACCAGATCGTAACTCTGCAGATTGACCTCCATGGTGAGTTCTTTGGGGGTTACAAGGGTAATGTGCCCCTACTCCGGGGGTTCTGGGGACCGAAGGACCCAACCCAAATTTTGGGTAATTGTAGCATTGATGACTCACTATAGTAGAGCTAACTAGCAGCACTAAGAGGGTACTATAGTAGTGTGAACTTATTGTATCATCATGTGAGGGTTCACTATAGCTCCATGGATTTTGATGGATATGGAATTATAGTAGTGCATACTTTATATGTGGTTGGTGTCATGGATCCATCATTTTCCTTTATGAGTTCATTCAAACTAGTTTTTTGTGGTGTTATGTGAAACTATAAAATTTCTACTTATATTTGTGCTCTTGAATTAGTGAAGTTATCCTGCCTCTCTATAGACATAGGGATCATTTCCCAAACCACATAAATATTTATTTCCTATGATCTTCTTATTCTTTTTATTTTTCATCTTTTATTCATCTTCAAACCTTTTCTATCACTACAACTCCTGAAATTTCCACAACACCTTTCACCACATCATTCTTCTGATCCTCTTTAGTCCTGATAGCAAAGGCCTTTAATTTATCCATTTTCTTAAGGGTTTTTTGAGGCCCACCAACTACATTAACTCTTATATTAGGTCATTGATTTTCATAATTCTCAATATACTTACATCTTAAGCATTGAAATTAATTGGTTGAATCCTTTTTATCCTCTTTTGAATTTACTGACCTTTTCATCCCTCATCGACAAACACTAGCTTGATGGCCAGACTTTCCACAATTGAAGCATTTCCTATATCTTTTCAGAAAATTTCCTAAATAATTTCCCCTACATTATTTCATGTAGGTGGTTGGAATTTATTTACTCTTTTAGATTTTTCATTTTAGGTTCTATGAAGCTCTATTTTCCTCTTCTTTTCACTAAAAACATAATAATAATTGGAGTTCTCACTCTCAATTTTTACCTTCAAAGCACATTGAATGATTTCTTCACAATTATCAAATTCTATTACGGATAATTCCCTTTAATGACTTGGTTTCAATCCACTAAATAATTGATCATTTTTTCATGCAGTATTGATCATAATTCTAGAACCATACCCTGGTGTTCTTGTAAAGTTTTCTTCATAGGTACTATTGGATTCATCATCTCTCTATTTCATCTCTAAAAAGTCTATTTATATATTGGTATGAAGGTTTTAGTGAAATTATTTATTGATAAGTACCCTCTTAAACTCTTCTCAACCCATAGAGTTTATTTCTTCCACTTTCCTCATGTTCTTGATAATATTCCACCATTGATTGGTTTCATCTTCCAAGCAATATATTATAAAGAAAAATTTCTTGTGGTTTGGTAACTAAATAGTATAAAACATATTTTTTATCACATTGATCCATTTCTCGAAAACTACTGGATCATAAGACTCATAAAAGGAAGGTGGACATCATCCCATAAAAGACTCAATGGGATTTTTCTCCCTTAATTCATTCAGAATATCTACATGATCTATTTTATTGTTCATAACTTGAGAGAGTTGAGTGAGTATAGTCACAAGATATTTCATCCCAACTCCCAATCAATTTGGTTTCTCTTAAGGATGGACGTTGCATTGACTAACACATTCATTATTTATACGATTTCTTCTTATTCCAACCATTTATTATCACTAAAAACATAATGTAATCATCAATCTATAATAATCAGATTGAACTATCATATAATCATAAAATATCATTTACAAGATTTATAAATCATTAAACCTATTTTTTAATCTATTAAACCTTAGGTTTAACCTAGGTTATCCATGGTCAATATTAAAAATTTAATATGTTATCTTATAATTAGAATTATCCTCAGTATTCTCACTAAATTTTTCAAACTCTAATCTCTAAAGATTAACTAAACATGTCCTCTAATACAAAATGAATTAATCCAAACACATCAAATATAAATATTGCATCATTTTATATGAATATTCAATACATTTCACAATAATACATGCACAATTATCGTAAAGGTTTATTATATTTGTATACAAGATACATAATCATCTTATTTCCTGAAATATCTTCAACATCTCCCAAAAAGATCTTGTACATAGTAATCTTCTTAGATATACCATACTTAGAACCTTTCTTCATAATATAGGGAAAGGAAACATAAGAAAGAGTGAGCTCAGATGCTTAGTAAGTGTAAACATGGAAGATATCGATCATTAGAGAATAATGAGATCATAAGGGTATGATAACATATTCAAGTGCATTTTCCCAACATAAAATATTCATACCCAAAAAAATAACTCATAATCTTCAGAATCAATTCATATCTATAAGCATAATCAATAAAGGTGTTAAAGTAGTGATCAACATCCAAGATTCGCAATATTGGTATGTGGCATCATAAGCATAAGAAATCATAATCTTGTGAACATAGATAACTATAATCATTTCCACATATAATCTTGTGAGCATAGTTATAAATAGATCATACTCAATCATGAAAATGTGAACAAATTTATTCACAATCATGTTCATTCATTTTCTTGTGAGCATAGCTAGAAAGAAATCATACTCACACATGAATGTGTGAACAAAGTTAGTCTCAATCATGTTCATGATTTTCATCATCATCTCATGAGATATCAATATCACTTTACTCAATGCATTAGAGGGCTATAACAGAACCAACCATCACATAATCATAATTCATTTATATAAATTTCACAAAATTATAAACATTTTTCATATCATCCTATCATTTCCTGTGGAAAATAAATGGATTTAAAAAAAATATCATCATCATATTCATAGACCATCCAGAGAAAGAATAAAGATGGTGTCACGACCCGCCCTCGGGGTCCGTGCCGTGACTACCCCAAGCCCGCCTTCCATAGGCCAGGGGCTGGCGACTAGCACCAAGGCGTAAATCCCGGTAAAAAGGGAAGGCATTGACTTTGTAAAGTAAACAAACACCACAGAGTAAGCAAGCGGAAAGTAAACACTAAGCAAAAGCAGAGTACAACTGAAAGTGCGGAAAAGTAAATGGGCCAGTATACAAACCCAAACTGAAAGTAAAGTACAACTCGAAAGGGAAAACAGAAACTGTAAAGTAAAAGCCGCTACACCGAGCTGTCCACTGGAAATCCCACCTGAAGGGTGGGTACAGATAGCTCCACTGCTCCACGGGTCCCGTCGTCCGCTCCGAGCACATCCCGCCCAGTGGTCCACCTCCAGGTACCGTCCTGCTCTGCAAGCCTCAGCTAAGATCAACGTTGTCCGTCGTCTGCAACCAACACAACGTAGTGCGGGCAAAGCCCGTGCAGGGGTGAGTATAAGCTACTCAGTAGGGAACCCGAGACCCCTGAAGGTCTCTCAAAATCCACAAAGGATAAACCACAAAGAAAGGTACAATCACGAAGTAACAACCGACACTGCTTAGGTATATGCCCATACATATACTTAAGTCATCAATTTAAAATATGCTCCAACCTCCAAGCCCAAGTACAACTCAGTCCATACAGGAAAGTAAATGTATTCCATACAGGAAGACAAAACGTAATCCACATAGGATAGCACAACACAATCCACACAGGAAAGCAACAGGATTCAGCTCACACAGGTATACTTCTTCAAAGGACGATAAAGATAATCTCTGATCCATATAAGTCGTCGGACCCACGAAGGATAGATAGGTAACTAACCCCCGCAAAAGACCCACACAGGATCGGGCCCACACAGGACCTGTAGGCGCTGGTTCACACAGGACCGCTGAGCGCAAAGACCCACACAGGTCGGACCCACACAGGATCGGGCCCACACAGGACCTGTAGCACTGATCCACGTAGGATCACTGATTACTGTAGTCATCGTCGTCGAATCCACACAGGATCTCTGTACTGTCGTCGTCGCAGTCACAATAGCAGTAGCAGTAGCAGTAGTCACAGTCGCAGCCAGCACTAGGGTTCCCGCACACAGCAAGCTCGTTCGAAAGGTCCGCTCCACGAGCCGAGAGGCTGATACATCAACTGTCACAAAGTCCAGAGTTGATGTATCCAAAAGTTCCGTATCGTCAACAGGAACTCAACGCAACAGACGGCGCGTCGATCGGATGCCCAGTCTGAGAGTTATTGGCATTTTCGTCCCCGGGGCCCGGTTGGTTTTTAAGGCAAAACCAACCCGACCATACTCCACCTGCGTCCAAACCTCGGGCGGAGTATGCCAAAAGATCAGTCTCACTAAGAGGAACTCAACAAAGCTGACGGCACGTCAAACGGACGTCCGTAGCTCAAGATATGAGCGTTTCCGCTCCGAAGGCCCGGTTGGTTTCACGTACGAACCAACCCGGCCGAACTCAAAGTATTCCGAAACCCTGAGTGTAATATACCGAAACGACCATCTCGATCCAAGGATCGCGTTTCCGCAGACGGTTCGTCATTCGGAGGTCCGTGGCTCAAGTTATCGCCAAAAGAACGAAGTTGTCTCGAAAACAGGGGGTCCGGGTCCGGGCCGACCCGGCCCGACCCCCCCCCCCCCCCCCTGGGTCGGCCCGAACCAGGTCGACCCAAACTGGGTCGACCCAACCCGGATCCGACCTGAACCGGGTCGGCTCGACCCGGTCCGCTGGACCCGGCCCGGCCGCTCAGCTCGGCCGGTTGGCCGAGCGCAGGTCGAGGAAACGGGGGGCGCAGCCCCCCCGTGCTTTGCAAAACAACGCCCCCCCCCCCCCCACGTGGGGGGGCCCGCTCTGCCTCCATCCGGGGGTTTAATCCCCCGGAATTTCTGGAAACGGACGGTCGTTTGGCCGGCCGAAAAAAAAAGAAACGCGGGACCCTAAAGGGTCCCGCTCTTGGACCGTCGCGGCCGGCTTTGCCGGCCGCCTGTTGACCACCGCGGCTTAGCCGCGGTGGGTTACTCCGGCGGCGCGCCTCCGCCGCGAGTCGCCGGCGCCGCCGCACCGGAGCGGCGTGCGGTCGCCGTCTTCCGCGGACCACCGGACGCGCTCCGGTGGTCCGTTCCACTTGCGGTCTTCGCCAGCGATTTTCTCGGATCGAGATCTTCGGAACGGATACCTCATTCTCCCATTTCAGATTCGATTCCTCATCATTGTCAAATCCATGCACCAAAAACAAAATTACGGAGGGTTGTCGAGCCGTGTTCGTTCGGCCCGCGCCCTCCGCATTAGATGCTAACAATCGGGAATAACTAACACCCAAATGGCACAATTTTTAATTAATTAAAAATTGAACCTTGTCTCAACGATTCACACGTAAATTAATAAAATTCCCTACAATCCTCATCAAACACTTTTCCCAAACCCACAATAGATTTAGAAGGTAAAAACATGGAAAGTGATAATCAAATTGTAGTAAACCCCTACCTCGATAGTCGCACGTTGACGTAGTCGTGGGAAGCGGACGTCGTTTCGTTGACGTCAGGTAGAAGACGAAGAAGTCGAGGAGAAAGAAATCGGAGAAGATGAGTCAAGATGACATCGTCGGTGTTCTTCGTGGGCGGCGGACGTTCTTCGCGTTCTTCCACGAAGGAGATGAAGATGGTGGAGGATTTCTTCAGCTTCTCTCCAAAACTCTTCCACACCTCACCCAACAATCCAAATAAAATAAGGTCCCTCCTTATTTTATTTACTAATCCAAGCATTTCAAAAACTTAAATTTCAAAAACAAAACACTTAATTAATTATACATGAGTTGTGTAATTAATTAAGTGTTAAGTTATCAAGCTTTAAAGAGAGAGAGAGGGGATTTAGGGAATTTGAAAAGGTGGGGCTCGGGTGGGCCCCTCCTCACCTTAATCCTCTCTTAGGTGGTTAAACCACCCAAGTTCCAACAAAAGATTTTAACCACTTTAAAGATATAAAATAAATATTGTATCACGATTTTATTTTACTCTTCATTTCATCCAGAAAATTAAACAACTCCTCCTAGGCAAACGCAACTTCGGAAAAGGTCCTCTTAAGCGAATATCGGCGATGTAAGTTCATCGGTGTCCTCGGATTTCAATTCCGAGCACCGGATCAAAAGTTAGTAATTCCCGCTCGTTCATTCACTGAACGTACCCGAGCCAAACTTTGGAAATTAATTCCGGGCACTCCGGGCCTCGGAATCAGGTGCCGTCAGAAACCGCGCTCTTTTAAAATTCCAAAGAAAATTAAGAAAAAAAATTCCCTTGAATTTTACGGGTCTTTACAGATGGTATCATTAGATCATAACCTCAGTAAAATTTAATTAACATCAAATGATTTTATCATATATAAAAATTCCTTTAAAATAATCATTAGAATATTTCCTGAGGAAAATAATCTTTTCACATTAAAATCACTTATTTAAAATATAAAAATTTCTCAAATATTAAGAAAAACATCTTATTTTAAATTAATAATGTAAAATTTTAAAGAAGGATTCAAATTATTGAGTGTTCATCATTGCAAGAAATTCTATTAATGTCCTATAAGTTAAAAAAACTTTCCTTTCACACTTTTGTAAAAAGTCAAAAAAAATACATCTTTAAGAAAATGACAGGAAGATTATTTTTTAAACCATTTTGTAAAAATTAAACCACGAGTAAAAATTAATTTAAAAAATCATTTAAGAATATTAAAAACATTCTTGAAAAAATTTTAAGAAAACATGGATACGAGAGAAAAAAGTTTTTCTACTGAAGAGAGAAATAAAGTCAGTTTTCCTTAAAAACATTATTTCAACCTTTTGAGTATTTAAAGTGAGGGAAATGAAAATAAAACATGTATTATCCAAAAATAACCAAATTAGAATAAAATTAAATGGATTTAATATATAAGAATCATATAATTTCTTCAATGTAAATTCAATCATTAACAATCTTGATTAAAATAGGATTAGAACATAAATCTCTTAACTTTGGTCTAACTTCATTCATCTGTGTTCAAAACTCATGTATAATAAATTTATATTTATTATAAATTTATTCTAGAACCATAATCATATATATAATATCATATATGATTTATTTAAAACCTTTTATTACTCATTTATTAACAATTATTTATTAAAATCACTATTCTAGATAATAACAACTTCATTTTTCATGTATGTTTTGGTTTGGTAATTTAGGCCCTCGTACTTTGATCATGGTTCTGACATATCCAAAATTTTAATCATAATATAAATATTAGATATATTCATTATATATATATATATATTCAATCATAAAATATAGAGATAGAAAAATGAATTACACCATTCATGGAGATGGCAGGTCGTATGTACACATGAACGTTATATTCAATTTCAATGGATAGAACGTGTAAGATCTCAACCATTAAAGGAGGTAATTTCTTGTTTAAATTTTGACTCAAATCCCTTTATAATGTTTAATGAAATTTTTTCTTAGAATATGAGGGGAATTGAGGGTGTCTCGGGGATTTGAGACACAAAAAAGGAAGAAAGGAAGCTTTTCTGTGCAGGGTTCATAGTTGGCACACAATTAGTACTAACTATGCACCTTAACCATTTAGACTATAGGGGAGGGGTAAAAGGTTGACAAACCATGAAATGGGATCATAAAAACTATAAAACTTTGGACAAATCCAAATGTACAGCTTCTTCATAGTTTGGAAAACCATGCGGGCTCCCAAGGAAACCATACAACTCAAGCCCCCTCTTGAATAGAGGGTGGCACACGGTTGGTGAACGGTTTAGCCAACTGTGTTGAAAAATCATCCACCTCATTAAAATAGGGAATTTCCCTTTTACCCTTAGGATTTAAGGGTTCTTATCTTATTTCTTTCCCCTTTCCATCTCCATCATCTTGATCAATGAACCAAGAAAATCCCCCTCTTCCAAGGATCGTTCTCCGTCAATTTTGAGTCATTTAAAGCATCGTTGGGTGAAAATAAAAAATTCAGGTGATTATATCACTCCACCTCCTTTTTTTTAATAGGCCTTGTATAATTTTTCTTCTCCTTATAAATCCTCTAAAACCTTTTTTCTAGTAGATTCTAAGTTTGGGATTTGAAGGTTATTTGATTTCGAATTAAGGGATAAGGTTAATCGAGCACTTATATATGAACTTGAGGTAAATGTTCTACAAGTTATATTTCATAGTCTTGATGTTTGAATTATGTATATGTGGTTTTCCCCTTGTGTTGTTGTGTTGAAAATTTTAATCCTTAACAATAAATGATAAATTGAGTGTGTATACGGTGTGTTGAACCCATCATAATCCCCATTGGATTTAATGAGGTTGATTATACTGAGCCTATGGTCACCCATGTGGTGCACCACTTCCTTAAACGTGAGAATTAAATTTTTAAATGTTGAATTGAATTTTTTATGAGATTAAACCAATTTTAATTTTGGTAAGCACATTGTAATGGGATAAAGGGGTATTTTTTTTACTTGAATAAGTTAAATGAGTTGTGTCTTGTAAATGGGTAAATGTGAGAAATGGTTAAAGGGGTTTTTCTATATGGTTAATGAGCCTGAAAGGGGTGTTAAATGGTTGTAATGGTTCATAAAGGATGAAATGATCTAACTATTGTAATTTATAATATGTTAAATATAATGAACTATAGAATTGTGATAAATGAAATGGTGCACATGTGTTGCTTTTGTTTGATAAAAAGGTTGATGACGACGAGCCTTTAAAAATGTGAAAAAATGGTTGGTTGGGATTTTGTACTGATTCTCCTCCCATGGGAGGTCCAGAATAATTCTCTAGGCACCCCTGTTCATAGTAATTTTTAAATAAAGGATTGACACCCATGAATCCAAGGTTATGGACATGTCATTCCATATCATGGCTGGGATGGTCAGACATGATGTTATGAATCATGGTTGGATACTTGGAACAATGCTCCTTGTTTGAAAACATGTGGCCTCTTTGATAGATGGTTCAGATGACCAACATTGGAATGAAGCAGTTTTTATGAGCATAGGTGACATTGGGAACTAAGAACAAGAGTGGTTAATTTAAATACTATTAAATAATGAAATTTTTTCTAATTAAATCTTTTCCTTTATTATTTTTACTTTTTTCATACGCTATGATTAAACTTGATATTATTGTAGATATCATTAGTGGTTTCCAACTAAGTTGTAATCACACCCTGCTCAGACCATCATCAGGTACCCGAGCAGACTTCCTGGTTGTAGTTCATGATAAGGGAAAAGTCCCTATTCTAGATAGTTGATGTGGGGTATGGGATAAAGCATGGATTAGGGTCTTAATTTGATGTCAGGACTTGATTTGGGGATTTTTATTAGTGTTTTACTTTGATTTAATTATGGAAATTTAGACTATCATGACATGTCATGTTTTACTGTATTGGTTGTGGGTACTTCCTTAGTTTGGGAATGTGGTATGTGATGTTTTTGGTATTTATTATTATTTCATGTTGATGTTTATTTTGATTTTTGTTGTTGTTTTACTCTAGTAAATACAGTATAGTCTCTCTATAATATCCATTAGACTCTCACTTATAGTCGATAACCTCAAGAGTATGGGGAGGTGAGCTTGAGGTCACATACTACTCCAGCTCAGGGCACTAGTTATAGTGGCACCGGGGCCGAGACATTACAAAGTGGTATTAGAGAGATTTTATTTTCTATTGATTTATTATTTGGGAAATGTACTCAAGAGATTAGGATGATTCAGGTCTTGACAATGATCTCGTTCATGAGAGTAGCTAGCCCATGTGTGGGGGAAACCCCAAGTACCCAAGTTGGGATTATTTTTCTTAATGTTCACTTGTTATAGTTCTATGTTATTTCACCTTGGGTGATCCACATGTGGTGTGATGTTATTATTATTCGATACTTTAATCGTGGTCCAATATGGCATGAGTTTTGTGTGTTCATCCATCATTTTTGGAACTTCGGAATATATGTGACATACATCATGTTAGGCACACACATAAATATTATTGTGGTTGGGTTATGGGATTTAAAAACACATTTGGTCTATATTGGGGTTTAAAAGAATTGGTGCCTAATGAAAATGGTTCAATTGTTTAAATTTGAAATGTGTTAAAATGGAAATGGTTAAAATAGTTCCTAATAAATAGTTTAGATGGTTTTAATTGTGAATTGTTGAATTAGAATGATGGAAAAGGTACCTAAATGATAAATATTCAAGTTGTTGAAAGTGAAATGGTTAAAAGGGTGTCTAATGAAAGGTTTTTGGTTATGTAAGTTTGATTTTCATCATGTTGGCCATAGACCAGGATAGGGATGGTTGAGGGTAGTGATGGTATGGTGTTTATAAACATTGGGATAATGAATATGGGGTAATTTTTTTTAACTAAATGTGCGCCCTCTTTTTCGTAATTGTGGGAAACTTATATTATGTGTTTTGATACATGTGTTTGTCATTGTAGAGAGATGTCACCACAATGATGCCAACTAGTTGAGTGATAGGAGGAAATAGCTGAGAATTATCATATAGTAGTGGGTAGAGAACCCCTGTTAGTTCTAAATAATAGAGGGGATGAGTAGTTTCATGATAACTTTTCTCATTTCATGCAGTTTATGGAGAAAGACCAGGGGTGGGATGCACTGAGTATTTTCAACCTAACTAGAGAGTTTCAGCTGCAGAACCCTTTGATGTTTTCTGAAGAGGGTGGACCTGAGTTAGTTGAGTTATGGATTGAATCCATCTAGATGATTCTAGATCACTTAGATACCCCTCCCGAGAAAAGAGTTAAGTTGGAAAATTATATGTTACGAGTAATGATGAAGCGTTAGTAGGATTTTTGGGCTCAGAATGAGGAAGAAGATGGTATGTTGAGGAAGGGATTCCAAGAGAAGTTCATGGAGAACTTTTACCCCCAACACCTTGAGGAAAAGGAAAGTTGAATATTTCATGTGATTGACCTAGATAAGTATGAATATAAGTGTCATTATGAGAATTTCCACCAGAACAGTGGTGGAAAAGTAGACAAGGAAGAGGAACTCTCTCTCAAAGAGGTAATTCAGTCATATGCTATCAGTGTGGAAGACCAGTACACATGTGAGTTTAGTGTCCTAGAATATCAGTGGAATGTATATCATGCAGCAGTATGGGTCATTACATAGGTTCTATAGGAACCCACATCATGTGGGTGTTGGTGGAGGATCTAGGCTGGTACAGAGCACTGGTAGGGGGTCAGCTACCCCATAACAGTCAGGAAGTTTGAGTTCAACTAGTCGTACTGGTTAGGGTGGAGAACATGGTACTTCAGGACAAGAAAATCCATATCAATAGGGTGGTGTAGCACTAGGAATTCATACCAGAGTCCAGGGTGGAGGGGAGGGTCAACTTCATGCAGTTCAGCCTGCTCTTGGAGGTGGTGTGGTTGGACCATCGACTATTCGAGGTACAATTCTTGTAACTTACATGCTTTCTAATACTTTATTTGATATAGGGGTCTTGAATTATTTTATATATTCTCAGTTTGTGAATGTTTTGGGTTTATTGGTGGAATATATGTGTGGGGTTAGGTTGATTAACACACTTCTAGAAGTAAGAGAAGAAAATATTTGACAATGTAAAGAGTGTGCCCTCAAGGTTAGTGGGTGTAATCTCTTTTGGGACTTGTATATTCTTGGAATAAAGGGTTTTAACTTGATACTGGGAATGTAATGGTTATCTACATATTATAAACACATTTATTGTTACCATCAAAGGGTGAGTTTCGCGTCTCCTAAAAGGTGACATTTATGTTCACCGAGGGAAATAGGATATCCCGGCAGGCCGTGCAGGGTCATCTCTTCCACAACCAGGTGAGATCATTACCCAAGTTGTGAGTCTTTCACTAGATGATGAGGGAGTGGATCATAATGTATTTTAGAGTATAGTGTATCAGTTTCAAGATGTGTTTCCAAAGTACTTCTTCAGGCAGTCACCTAAGAAAGAGGATGAGTTTATAATTGACTTCATACCTAGAGATGAGCTAATTTCTATTCCACCTTATAGAATATCACTATCATAACTTCATGAAATTAAAAATTGGTTGGAGGAATTAAAGAATAAAGGGTTTCTCCTTCCAAGTACATCACCATTGGGATCTCCAAATTTTTTTACTAAGAAGGTAGATGAAATGTCGTGGTAGTGTGTCGATTATTGAAAGTTGAATTAGATGAAGATTCAGAACCGATATCCACTTTGACATATCGATGAACTCTTTGACCAGTTGAAGTGTTCTTGTGTGTTCTCCAAGATCAATTTGAGGTTAGGGTTTCATCATCTTAGGGTGAGACCATCTGATATATCATGGATTGCTTTTAAAATCAATTACGATTTATATGAGTTCTTTGTAAGGTCATTTGGGTTGAATAATTTTCCTGCTATTTTCATGGATTTGATAAAATTAATCCGTCACTCATACCTGGACTAGTTCATAGTTGTTTTTTGGATGACATCTTAGTGTGCTCCAAGACTCATAACGATCATGCTCAACATCTTGATATCATCTTGAGTACACTGATAGAGAATCAACAATATGTCAATATATCAAAGTGTCACTTCTGGATTGACAAGATACATTTCTTAGGTAAAAACATCGCAGATGAAGGTGTGTCAGTAATGTCCCAAGTTTTTAAAATGGGCTATTTTTTAGGTAAATTTAAACTTTTTGAGTTTGGTGAGTAGGAAAACTCTTTTTTTGATCTTTAGAACCCAATTTTGAGAGTGTCTTTAAACCGAGACCTTTTTTAGATGATGTTTAAGGTTCATTAAGTTCCTTGGGGTTTTGGATGGTTTTTGGGAGCATCAGGCCCAGAAAAACTAGTTTTAGGAAAGTGTGGGTTGGGGATCATGGTTTGAAAAAACTATGCAGCCTCCCAAGAGTAACCGTGCAGCCCTCTAAGTGCACTAAGAAAAGTTTTTCAAACCAGGGGGTGTGTGGTCGAGTAAAGCCTTTGAAGTTTTTAATAGAGTTGATTCACACAGTTTTCACATGATTTATAAAACTGTGTGCCTTTAGTGTGCATGTGTGGTTCTTAGGCAGAGGGGGTCACACAATTGGTGCACAGTTAGCCAAATTGTGCGGAAAAACCGTGAGAGTCACATAAATGTGTGAAATGTCCAAAATTCCTCTACATCCTTATATGATTTTTCTTCTCCCTTCTCCCCTCTTTCACCTACACACACAAGAGGTTCCCATTTCCTTCTCCTCCCTTAGGATTTGAGGGATCTTTATCTTCTGAGCTCTGATCCAAGATTTGTTGGTCTCATTGGAACTATATTGGTAAGACCTTCAATCCACTAGATTCTATTTCTCTTTTCTATTTATATAGGGTGTTCTAAATCCTTATGAGTCATTTTACCCTATTTTTTAGGCATTCATCTAAAACATCAGTTTCTTCCAATTCAGCTCGATTTAAAAGATGATATCAAATGAGTGAACATCTACCAGTATGAGGTAGGTTGTACTTAGATTTATCCATGATTTTACAGTTGTTCTGGGTGTTTACTCCATATGATTCATGTTAGATGACTGAGTGTGACCCTAATTAATTAATTGATTTCCTTTAAATTGTTAAATTGATGATGTGAGATGCCTAAGGGCATGCTCATGCTACACTACTCTTGGTTAAGACAAGGGGATTTAACTGTCTTGGTAAGTTTAGGTCGGTCATATAAATTGGTTTAAATTTAATTTTTTATATGAATTGATCGGTTCTGTGGGAATGTGTTGGTCTTGGTCTCAGGATTGAAGTCATGTTGATTACCTAGAATGAGGCAATGTGATTCTCCAGTTTGGGATTGGCCCGATACATACAAGTTATATTGATCAAAGTTTGGATGAATTAGTCATTAGTTTGAGATGATGTGATCATCAGGATGAGAGAAATGCCCATGTAACATTAAATGGTGATGAACATTGGGATAAGCGATATGGTCACAGAGGAATGAGGTGCCTGGATGATGTGGCTTAGGTTGTTTGGGTGATTTCCAATCACTGTGATTGGCCAACACACCATTAGAGTCATGTGCACATAGATAGGACTCATATCGATGTGGCGTTGACCATTCATGAGGATGGAGACCCCTGTAGAAAATGTGGCTTAGGTGGTGGTTTTGACCATCAGTTACGTTTTGGGGGTGCTCACTATAGAAAGTAACATGGATGGTTATGGACCATCGACTGACAGTGATGAGACTGTCAGTTGGGAAATGAGGCTCACTGTATCACTTGAGGCTGTTGGTCCAGGATATTGGGAGAATATATATCATTGTGCCTCAGACATAGAGCTTTAAGCTGATAGGGAATTTTGAGCTGGGGTCTAAGGGACTAGGTGAATTTTTATTGGGCTTGAGGTTAGATATTGGTGACATGATTTGTGACACATGGTGTTGGTTGGAATGAGGTGTCGGTTATACTTTTATAGTAGGTTTCTGAGGTCTCTTCATCTTGTCACTCGTTAGGGGATGTCTTGGGATTTATGTTAATTATTCTCACCACTAAAGTTACACATATAAAAACATTTGTTCTATGGAATATGTATAATTTGGGTAGTGATATATGGGCGTTGTCTGAAGCAGTTGAATGCTTCCTTGTGGCTATTAAGCACAAGGGAAGTGGGTTTTTTATTATATATGCATGTGCTTACTTTCTATTTATTTATATTTTCTAAACACCTGCATTATCAGGGATGTAAGTTAGGAACATGTTGGTGGTGATCTACTAAGATTTATTATCACACCCTACAAGGTCCCTTTGAGATGTGCATAGACTTTATGTCTCTATAATCAGGTAAGGGACCAGGATCAGAAGAAAGACCTTAGTGGTCAGGTTGGACCTTTTCATGGGATGTATTGAAAGGGAACTTAGAGGTTTTCATCAAAGGGATTTTAATTTTGAGTTTCTTTTTGTTCAGCATGATTATATATGTATGTATTGAGGTCGTTCATGGGTGACCCTTCATGTTTACTATTTTTTATGACTTGACTTATACGTGTTCTTCTACAAATGGTATCATGTTATGTTATTGTATATGTCTAAAAATGGTATGTTTGAGCATGTTGTTTATTTTTATTGTTGTCTGTTTATGCTTATGTTATTGTTATTATTTCTTTCAATGTGTTATGGTCTTTATTCCATTGTTTCATATACATAAACCATTATTATTATCACCATTTGAGGGTATAGTCTACCCACTATCACCTATTTACACTCTCGTTTCTATTCATTGGCCTTAAACATATGGGGAGGCACTCTTAAGGCCTAGTGGTCAATCGGCCTATATAACTATTTAAAGTAGCATATGGGTTGGGGTGCTACAAGTGGTATTATAGAACTTTACTTCTTTGGGAATTGGTAGCATCGTTCAGCTAGCTACCAATGGTATCAAATGATTTTCTTTTTAGTTGGGTCTTACTATTTGGGTTATGGAAGATTGGAGACTAGGATGTAGTCTGAACTGGGCACATAAATCATGTTTTGGTGCCTACAGTCCCATGAACAAAGGACATACCAAGTTTCCATGGGTGGAAAATTGATGTTCTTATTTTCTCTTTTTATAGTTGATTGATTTCCACCTTGAGTGGCTCACTTGGGTGTAGTGGTTATCTATTATGAATTTTGAACCTTTTCCTAGTATAGAAGGGGGTTGTATTTGCATATTGGTAGGAACATATGGTGTTTTGATATCTATATGTGACTGTAATTGATTTTCATTAGGATCTTGGAATGCACTAAGATGGGTTGGGTTGTTTAAAGTGTTAACAAAGGAAAATAAACTGTGGTTTTCTACTTAGCCTCTCTTTGGTGGAATTCTACTCAGCCAACCTAGGCATGTGGTTCTAATGAGATATATATTTGATTCAAGTGATATATGAGTATGACCCTGATAAGGGTGGGTAGGTATGATGATAGGGGTCAGATGTTAAAAGTGTCAACAAAGATGTTAAATAGTGTTATCTTGTATAAACTCTTTGGTGAAATTCTACTCAACTACCTTAGCTTATATGTGATACTTGACTCTGATGGTGGTAGGTAGGGGGAATGAAGTTGGGATATATGTGATATCTAACCCTAATATGGGTATTTAAGGGTCCTTGAGGCTGTATGTTGTGAGATAAGGTGAATTAGGGAAGTGTTATGGTGGTGAGATGTGATGTATGTTACATCTTTCCCTATCTATGATATTTATATATATACCATTATGGATGTATAACCATGGTATTGGTATTCTGTGGGATGCCACCTAGATGGATTCCAGTTGGTTGTCAGGAGGGTGGTGATATGGTATTACATGAGTGTGCATGGGATGAGACCCCTGAGCGTTGGGAAGAGGCCTCGAAGGGTTGGGATAATCATGAGTCATAGGTATAGGCTCAGGTGTATGTAGGATAGCCACAGGATATGGAAACTTTTGGTCCATGTCTTAACAAGTATATCAGGGTGATCTTGGTATGGGTTGTATATGTCATTGAATAGGGAGCTCAAGGAGATAATCCGTCAATGGAATACTTGAATCGAGAGTTTCAATAGTAGTACCCACAGCTATTTCAGATTGAGGGTGGACCACAATTGGAAAAGAACTAGATTAAGTTGGTCCAAACCACTTTCAACCATCTCAAGACACCCCCAGGATGGAGGGTGAAACTGGATATGTACATGCTCCATGGATCGGCAAATCACTGGTGGGATGTATAGATATAGGCAGGCAGACACAAGGGATTGTCCTGAATGGATTTTGAGGCCAGCTTCTTCGATCACTTCTTTTCAGAGATACTAAGGAAGGAAAAAGACCAAGAGGTCATGAATCTTTGGTAGAGGGATAGTTTTGTCATAAATTATTCTACCAATTTCACAAACATATATATATATATATTCACCTATGATAGTGGTAAATAACATCTCCAAGGTGAGGCAATTTGAGGATAGTTTGCGGCATGTCATCAAGGTTCAGGTAAATATCTTTATACTGAAGTATTTTTCAGAGGCGGTTAACCAGGAACTGATAGCTAAGGGGGATCTGATGTACCATTCATATTCGAGCTGGGAGATAGCATCAGGTGATGTTAGCGGTGATGCTCCAAGTAGCAAGAAGTGGGGCCAAGAGGAATTCCAATAGGGAAGTCAGACCAAGGATTTAGGAGGACCAAAAAGGAGTGGGTCCTCAACATTATGCTTCTAGTGAAAGCATCCAAGACATGCCTAGAATCAGTGTGATCGGCCTCCAAAGGAGTTTCAAGAATGTGGATAGATGGTCCATCTCAATAGGTTCTGTAGGAATCCTTCTTGGACATCTGGGATATGGGAATTGGGACAGACTCAGGTGTCTAAGATTAGAATGGGGATGGTACCAGGAGCTGGTAATTGGGAGTCAGCTACATGTGGAGGTCGTGTCAGAGATAGTGGGACCCAACTATGAGTTTAATGACTTGTATCTGGTGCAGCTCTACTGGGAGGCCAGGCCTCAAGTAGTCAGGCTTCAGGTTATGTGCACACAGTGGAGCTTCCAGGTGCAGAGTAGGTTAGGGAGCCGACTATAGTTAGAGGTATTTCATAATTATGGACATGACCAGGGTTTTCCTATTTATTGGATTTTTCCAATTTTGGTGTATGAGGTTAAATTTTATGGTTTTTAGACTAACCAGATGCTTTTTGGTATATTAGAATCATTTAGGATTCATAATATGTATATATATATATATGAGGTGTGTGGAATCGGTATTTTTGATGGGCATCGATTTGATGCGGGTTTTATTTGAGGTGTGTTGGCATATGGGCATCGATGTGATGTGGGTGATGTAAGAGGTGTGTGGTGTTGGGAATTCTTATGAGCATATGATGAGATGTAGGACATGATTGGTGTCATACATTACACGAGCGTTATTTGTGCACATGATGAGGTACAAGAATGATGATGCATCATGGGAGGATCTTTGAGCCCCAAGATAGTCTTTGGACCATCAGATGCTTGATGGGTCAGGATGCGATTGAGTAGGTAACTCCTAAGGTGGAAAGCACCTTGATGGGAGTTGACATGTGACTTAATGACTGGGGTAGACCAGGTTTTTTTAAAAGATATGGGTATGCATGGTACTATCTCTGGTTAATGATTTATAGCTATGGTATGAGCTATGTTATGGTGGGGAGATTGTAACATCTCAGGTTTTTAGAATGGTCCATTTTCCAGGTAAATTTGAACTTTTTTAGTTTGGTGAGTGGGAAAACTCTTATCATCGTCTTAAAAATATATTTTTGAGAGTTTATCTGGTTCAATAACTTTTTTAGATGGGTTCTAAGGCTCATAAAGTACCTCGTGGTTTTAGATAGATTTTAGGAGTGTCGGGAACCAAAAACCTAGTTTCGAGAAATCATAGACTAGGGTGCATGATTTGGAAAAAATTTGTGGCCTCCTAGGAGTAACAGTGCTTCCCTCCATGTGAACTGAGCATGATTTTTAAAACTATGTATAAGGGGGTACACAACTGTACGAAACCTCTATAGTTTTTAATATAGGTGATCTGCATGGTTTGTGAATGGTTTGGAAAACAATGAACCTTGATCATGCATGTGTGGTTCTTAGGAAGAGGGAGTCACACGGTTGGTGCACAATTAGCCAAACTATGTGGGTTAATTAAATGTGTAAAATGTCTAAATATTCCTACCTCCTTATATGTTTTTTCTTCTCCCTTCTCCCCTCTTTCACCCACATGCATAAGTGGTTCCCATTTCCTCCTCCTCCCTTAGGCTTTGAGGGATCTTTTTTATCTGAGATCCAATTCAATAATTGTTTGTCTTGTTGGAACCGCAACATTTATACCTTCAATATGATAGCTTCTATTTCTCTTTTCTCTCTCCATATGGTGTGCTAAATATATACAATCCATTTTACCCTATTTTTAGCGCGTTCATCCAAAATTATTATTTTTTCAATTTGGATCGAGTTAGAGGCTGATATTAGATGAGAAAACATCTACCAGTACAAGGTAGGTGGTGCCTAGATTTCCCTGTGAGTTTAAAATTGCTCTAGGGGTGTGATCTATATAAATCATGTGATACGACTGAGGAAGACCCTAATTAATTAAATATTTTACTTTAAATTGTTAAATTTATGATGTGATATTCCTATGGGCATCCACCTATTACACCACTCATGGTCAAGCTGGGTAAGGGGCTTGGACCATCTTGGAAAGTTAAGTCTGAACATATAAATTGGTTTAAATTGAATTTTTTATATGAATTTCTTGGTTTCGTGGGAACATGTTGGGATTGGAATGAGGATTGATGTGGTATTGATCACCTGGATAGAGAAAATTTGATTCACTAGGTTGGGATTTTCCCGGGACATGTGGGTGATGTTGATCATTGGATGGATGAATTGGTCATCAATTTGAGGTGATGTGATTGTCAAGATGAGGGAAAGGACCATGTGATGTGAGATGGTGATAATCGTTGGGATGATTGACATGGTCGTAGGGGAATGAGGTGCTGGGATGATGTGTCTTAGGTTGTTTGGGTGATTGTAGCTCACCATTATTGACCAACACAACTTTGGAGACATGTTCACACAGATAGGACTCAAATCAAGGTGGTTTTGATCACTTGTGTGGGTGGAGGCCCCCGTAGACTATACAGATTAGGTGATGGTGTTGGTCATGGGTTAATTTTTTGGTGTTCTCACTATGGAAAGTCACATGGATGATGATGGACCATCGGTTAATGGTGATGAGATCGTCGATTGGGGGTTGAGGCTCACTGTATTGCTTGAGGTCATTGGGATAGGTTATTGGGAGGACATACATCATTGTGCCTCGGACTTCAGGCTTCAATCCAATGGGGAATTATGAGATGGGGTCTAAGGTACCAGGTACATTTTGATTGGGTGTGTCATTTAGACACTAGTGACATGATTTGTGACCTGAGGTGTTGGTTGGAATGAGGTGCTTGTGATACTTTTAAATGAGGTTTCTAAGGTCTCTCCATCTTGTTACTCATCAGGGGATGCCTTGTGATTTTTTCTAATGATCCTCGCCACTATAGTTATACATATGGAGACACGTGTTGTATGTTATTCACACATTGGTGGTGGCCAACTGAGATTTATTATCACACCCTACACAAGATCTTCAAGATGCATATAAACTTTATTTCTCTGTGATCAGGTAAGAGACCAAGCTCAAGAGCTAGACCTTAGTGGAAAGATTGGAAATTTTCTTAAGATAGATGGAAAGGGAAATTGGAGGTTCTTTCATCATCTAGAGTTTACTTTTGAGTTTCCTTTTGTTAAGCATGCTTATATATGTATGTACTGAGGTCATCCATGGGTGACCCTTCCTACTTACTAATTTTTATGAACTGAGTTGTATGAATGCTTTTACAAATGGTATCATGTTCTATTATTGTATATGTATACAAATGGTATGTTTGAGCATGTTGTTAATTTTTATTTCTATCTATTTATGCTTCTGCTATTTTTGTTATTACTTCATATGTTTCGTTGTTTTATGGTCTTTCTTTCATTATTGTACATACATAGACCATTATTATTATCACCATCTGAGGGTATAGTCTCCCCACTATCACCTTTTTACACCTTTACTATTATTCGACAGCCTTTGGCATATAAGGAGAAATTTCTAAGGACCAGTAGTCAACTATCCCAGAGAAATATTTAAAGTGGCATTCAGGTCGGGGCTCTACAGTGCTAGTGGACCCAGAGAAGGTTCAAGAATTTGTATATTGGGAGAATCCCAAGAATATTTTTGATATTATAAGATTCCTAGGTTTGGATGGATACTACCGGAGGTTCATGAAAGACTTTTCTCTCTTGGAGTAACCACCCTCAGGCTTGAACAAAAAAGATATAAGGTTTTAGTGGTCTAAATCATGCGGGAATTCTTTTCAGGAACTGAAGAAACATTTAACTATTGCACCGATCATGATCTTACTCGATCTGGGTAAGGGGTATACTTTGTTTTGTGATGAATCTGAGATTGTAATTGGGGGAGTTTTTATGAAAGTAGATCTATTCATGGTGTATAAATCATGGAATTTGATACCACATGAACAGAACTATCCTACACACGATCTCGAATTAGACACAGTGGTTTATGCCTTGAAATGTTGGCGACATTGTCTTTTAGGTGAGAATTTTTTTGTTTATAAAAACCATAAAATACTTAAGTATATTTTTTTCCAACATGATTTTAATATTTGGAAGTGAATATGGGTTGATTACCTACATTATTTTGACTTTGATTTATCTTATACTCCCAAAAAGGGAAATAGTGTTGCAGATTCCTTGAGTAAAAAGATGTAGAATTAGGTAGTTCGGGTGTCTAGTTCCGATTGGAGGATGATGGTTTTGTTTGTTGAGATGCATCTAGGTGTTCAGGATGAGAATGAGTTGATGATAATCATTTACTTTTCTATTGATTCATCTCTTATAAAACATGTTAATAGGAGACAATAAGAGGATTCAGAATTTATGTCTTTGAGAGATAGTTTTGAAGGTGGGGAGAGCCACCTTCTGGTTGGATTATTAGTGAGGATGAGATTACTCACATTAGTGGTTGTGTTGTTGTGTCTACATGTATATAGAAAGATTTGATGTGTGAATTTTATGTCTCGAAGTGGGTGGTTCACCCTGGTTTGACCAAGATGTATCGAGATCTTCAGAGATAGTATTTGTGGTCGAGAATGAAAAAGAGAGATTGTGGGTTTTTTTAAACGATGATACACCTGTCAGCAGGTGAATGCCAAGTGTCATTGACCTACTGGACTTTTATAGTCATTGTTCATCTCAGAATGGAAGTGGGGTGATGTTACCATAAATTTTTTGATAGTTCTTATGAGGATTCCTCAGAAGAATGACACAATTTGGGTTATTGTGGATTGGTTGACAAAGATAGCTCATTTTTTTCCAAATTGTGAGACTTTTACCCTAGACCAATTGGGTTACATGTATTTTATAGAAATAGTATGTTTTCACAAGCTACCATGAACTATAGTTTCATATCATGATCTGTTTTTTACTTCGTTCTTCTGGAAAGTTTTTTAGAATGCATTGGTTACTCGAGCATTTTTTATTATGGTTTTGCACCTGCAGACAAACGGGAAATAAAAATGTACTATTTAGGTATTAGAGGACATTTTTAGGTCATGTGTCCTAGACTTTGATTAATCTTGGGAGAAACACTTACCACTATTAATTTATATTATAAAAACAGTTATTAGGTGACTATTCAGACGAAACCATATGAGGCACTCTATGGTAGCCTGTGTATTTCGCCTATCTTGTGCAGGAGATATCATATCTATTTTAGTTGATTCAGAAATGTATGATTATTACACATAGTAGAAATAAGTCTTAAATTGATCGATGTTGTCAACCTCTTGAGTTTGTAGTGGGTGACTATGTTTTTCTTCAGGTTTCGCCTATATTGGTTCATTATTGGATTCAAAAATAGGGAAAGTTAGCACCTAGGTATATGGGGTCATTTGAGATCATGGAGAGGATCATACCGATGGATTATCGATTGGATCTTCCACAGTGGTATAGTGTTATGCATGATGTTTTTCATGTGTCACATCTTTGGAAGTATCACCTCAACCCTTCGCATGTGATATATGTTTATGATGTTGAGATTGAGGCTGATGTGTCCTTTAAGGAGCATCCAGTTTGTGTTGTGGATTTCAATGAGAAAGTTTTGTGGGGTAATACCATACCATTATTCCGAGTGTTGAAAACATGGTAAATTTCAGAAGTAAACATGGGAGAAGGAGATGGATATGTGGGATCAGTGGCCCAAACTTTTTACCTTATAAGTTAGTGATGTTTGTGAGTGTTACTCGAGTACAATTTGTTATAATGTGAGGAGTTTGTAAGATCCCATCCTTTTTAGGAGGTACTTTATTAGTTAAATTTTGATTCAAATTCCTTTATAATGTTTAATGAAATGTTTCTTGGGAATATGAAGGTACTTGGGGGTGTCCCAGGGGTTTATGGTACAAAAAATAAAAAAAAATATTTTTTGTGTAGGGCGCACAGTTGGTACACGATTAGTACTAACCATGTGTCTTAACCATGCAAAATATAGGAGAAGGGTTCATGGTTGAAAAATCGTGAAAGGGAACTCTAAAAACCATGTGACTTTGGACATATCCAAATGCACTACCTCTACATGGTTTGGAAAACCGTGCAGGCTCTCTAGAAAACCGCGTGACCCAGTGCCCCTCTGGCACAGAGGGTGGTGAATGGTTGGTGCATGGTTTGACCAACTGTGTGGTCAAACCATGTGCCTCATTAAAAGAGAGAATTTTGATTTTTCCTTATTATGATTTAAGGGTTCATTCATTAATTCCTTCACCTTTCCAACACCAACAGCTTGAGTGAAGAACTAGGATATCCCCACTCTTCCAAGGATCGTTCTCCCTCAATTTTGATTTCTTTGAAGCATCATTGGGTGAGAATCAAAGCTCTGGGTGATTCTATCACTCCTCCTTTTATTTTCTAGAAGAGACCTTTTATATTTTTTCTTCTCCTTCCAAATCCTTTGAACCCTTGTTTTTCAGTAGATTCTAAGTTTGGCCTTTGAAGGTTGTTTGAGTTTTAATTAAGGGTCAAGGTTAAGCGAGTGCTTTTCTACAAAATTGAGGTAGGTGGTATACAATTTATATCTCATAATATTGATGTTTAAATTATGTTTATGTGGTTTTTACTTTGTGTCGTTGTGTTTTGAATTTGAATCCTTGGTAATAAATGATAAATTGGGTGTGTAGATGGTGTGTTAAACCCTCATGATCCTCATTGGATTCATTGAGGTTGATTAGGATAGACCTATGGTCACCCATGGGGTGTTCCACATCCTTGAATATGAGAATTAAGTTGTTAAATTATAAATTAAAGGGTTATGAGATTAAAACAATTTTAATTGTGGTAAGCACGTTGGAATGGGATAAAGGGGTGTTTTTCTTGACTAAAATTAGTAAAATGGTTTATCTCTTGTAAATAGGTAAATGTGAGAAATTATTAAATGGGTTTGTCTATATGGATAATGATATTGAAAAAGGTGGTAAATGGTTGTAATAGTTATTGAAGGGTAAAATATAATAACTATGGGAATTTTGAATATTCTAAATGTAATGAACCATGGAATTATGATAAATGAAATAGTTTTCATGTGTTGTTTTTATTTTATATAAAATATAATGATGATGAGACTTTAAAAATATGAAAAAATTGTTGGTTGGGATGTTGGACTGGTGCTCCTCTCCCTTGGGTGGTCTAGACTGATACTCCAGGTTCCGCTATGTATAGTGAGTTTCGAATAAAGAACTGATGCTCTAAACTCCAAGGGTATGGATATGGTGTTCCATATCATCATTGGGATGGCCGGACATGAAGTTTAGAATCCCGGATGGATACTTGGACTGAATCTCCTTATTTTCCAACATGTGACCTCTTTGAAAAATGGTTTTGATGACTGTAATTAAACCAAAGTAGGTTTGATGAGTGTGGGTGATGCTGGAAACTTAGAATAAGAGTGGTTAATTTAAATATTGTTAAATAATGAAAAATTTTCTAATTAACATCTTTAATTTCTTATTTTTACTTTTATATACACTATGATTAGACTAGATGTTATTCTAGACACTATTGGTGGTGGCCTACTAAGTTGTAGTTGCACTCTTCTTGGGTATGATGGTTCTGGACACAGCAGAAGCATGCGGTGGTGGGTGATATATTAAAATTTATTTTAATAATATTTTTTTGAAACCATGAGAGAGGATCTTGAATGTCAAGTTTATAATTAATTTATTTAATATCTGAAAAAATAAATACTCGATCTTAGGAACTTTCTTCATTGATGATTGTTGATCATTTGAAAAGACTCTTTCAGATTATCTTTGTTTCACTATGAGGATCCAAGGATAGAATCCCTCTTGTATTGATCCACATGTGCTCCAATGATCTTCGAGCAACACCACTCGATCACTAGGTGATAGCGCGGTGAATCAAATATTTTGCGTTGTTCATTCTTGATCGCTCATTCTTCGATCTTGAAGAAATCCCTCTTACGCTTCTTGTTCTTGAGAGGTAAGAGAGGAGTCGGGAGAGAATTCATTGTGTGAAACAATTCTCTATTATCAATTTGTGGATGCAATATAAAATAGAAATAACCATTTATTTATAGAGTTAGGGTTTAAGTTAAAATATTATTTAATTGCATGATGTCTATTAAATAACATTTAAAACCTTTAATAAGTCTCATTCCACATACTATTATTATTATTATTATTATTATTATTATTATTATTATTATTATTATTATTATTATTATTATTTGAAGCGTTCCAACTTGCACAATAAAAATTATTACGTAAAAGTCTTGTTAATTAATATTTTTCACTGGATTCAGTATTGGTCCATTATAAATCCTATAACATTTATTGAACAATCAAATAAATATTTATTAAAATTATTCAATAAATAAAATAAATATTTTATTCACAATCCAGCGAAGAAATATTTTACATATATTCACATAATCAAATAAATTATTTATTACCTTGTGAATATTAGCAATCAATAAAATAAGGATAAAATTATCCTTCATTCTTGAGAATAATATTTATTTCAATAATTAAATTCAAATAGAATTTAATCGAGATCAACGAAAACAGGATTCTTTCTCATTGGAATAAGTAAGACTTTCCTAAAGTCCAAGTTTACTGTCTAGCTGCGGGTCAAGACACCTAAGAGAAAGAACATAATTTCGTAACAATGAAAACCACATAAGAATGATCACTGTGTAATATAATCTATTTATCTCAATATCTGATCAAGTAGGTTTCACATCTATGTCACCAACTTATATTCTCAATACGCTTTCTTTGACTATCTTAAATAAACATGTCATTACGTTATGATCAAGGAATTTAGGGTGATGGTTCCATTCCAATAAAATGGCCTAGATATATTCTTCCATAAAGATGGAAGGGAAAATCCTTCCTTAACTTATCCATTAATGAAATGTCACTTATGATGCACCTAATGTATCCAACTTCACCATGAACTATTAACAGCACGGTTTATTAAATACATCTAATTACATGAGTTATAACATGAATTAATAATAATATTAAAGTCTAAGGACTATCACACACACTTGTAGATAGGAATATCTGATGACACCAAAACATGTGAAATTTCTACCAGAGATTTTATTCTCATAATTACTTGTCTTGGAGATTACCAAATTCATACTTCATGAGAATAATTCACATATTCTTATGAGTACTCACACCTGATAGTGTATATACTATGTGTCCCATCATAGTATGTTATCCAACTGTGGGACATTATTAAGAATATCATCATAACACATCAAGGTTTTAATTATAGTGGGGAACTATTGTTATGACCTTATTAATATGACATATAATCTAAGACATTATTACATTAGAGTGTTACAGAACAATGATCAATATGTAATAAGAAGTGTTATTAATATTCAATACATAAAATATACATGAAATCAAAATACAAACAATTATTCTTAAGACACCGACTCCAAAAAACTCATACTTGGACTAGATCCAACTGCCTATGACCTTTAGTCCACTAGACCTTACATTATATTCATGTTTCTACTGAGTCAGGGATTTATTTAAGGGGTATACCATGTTGCCTTATGTGGAAATACTACTTAGTACAACTTCACCTCTCTGAGAAAAATACCTAAAAAGGTGATACTTATGAAGTATGTGCTTCATCCACTGATGTGACCATTCATCTTTTGAAAGAGTCACTACTGAAATATTATCAGAATAGAGGATGATAGGATCTTTACTATTAGGTACCATGTCAAGCTCTTGGATGAAGTTTTGCATCCATACTGCTTCTTTAGTTTTCTCTAAATCTACAATATACTCGGACTTTGTTTTAGAATCTATAACCACAACCTGCTTTGATCTCTTCCAGCTCACATCACCTCCATTAAAAGTGAATATATATCTCGTTTATGACTTCATGTCATCTTGACTAGTTTGGAAACTATCATCTGCATATCCTATGATGAATAGTTGATCATCTCCTCTATAAACCAGAAACATATGCTTGGTACACTCTCGATACTTAAGGATGGTATTGACTGTCATCCAATAGCAGTCACCTAGAACATCTTGATATCTTCCTACCACACTTAATGTGTAGGTGACATCTAGACTAGTACATAACATAGCATACATGACTAACTCAATCATTGAAGAATATGGAATCCTTTTCATTATATTTCTTTACTCATGTGTCTAAGGATACATTTTCTTGGAAAGATGAATGTCATGTGACATTGCCAACAATCCCCTCTTGAATTGTTTCATACTTAATATTCTAAATAGATGTTCAATGTATGTACTTTTACATAGACTAAAAAACCTCTTGGATCTATCACTATGAATATTGATCGCAATAATATATGTTGTCTAGCCCAAGTCCGTTATAAAGAATCATTTATTCAGCCATGTCTTAACAGACTATAAGACTGGTATTTCATTTCCAATGAGTAATATTTCATCAACATAAACTATTAAGAAAACAACTGCACTCACATTAAACCATTTATAAACACACAGCTAACATTCATTATTTATAAAACCAAATTTTGTTATGGAATCATCAAAACAAATGTTCCATGACTTAGATGCTTTCTTTAATCCATAAATGTATATTTTCAATTTGAATACCTTATTAGAATCCTTTAGAGTCAAAAAAAAGTTTAGGTTGTGTCATATAAACATATTTATAAAGGTTACTATTAAGGAAGGTTGTTTTGATATCCATTTTCCAAATCTCATAACCATGTAAATTCATAATGGAAAGTAAAATTCTGATGGATTTCAGTATTGCAATTGGTGAAAAGGTTTCATCGTAGTCAATTATTTGAAGTTTCTTAAACCCTTTTGCAACCAGTCACGCCTTATAGGTATTGACTTGTACTTTCATGTTCACTTTCTTCTTGAATACCCATTTTTAACTGATGGGATTTACATTTACTGGAGGGTATACTAAAATCCATACATGATTTTGGTACATGGGAACCATTTCAGAATTCATGTCCTCTTGAAACTAGGAAATATTTGTGCCACTTACTGCTTCATTGTAGGTTAAAGGATCATTATTATCAACTAATAATGAGTCACTATCCTTAATGACTAGAAAATCATACCATTATAGTTCTCTAACCTCTCCAGTACTCTTAAGAAGTAATTTGTTCTCTGGAACAATTTCTTCTTCCATGGGGTTTTAAGGAATTTTTTCATGTGTGAAATCTAGTTTATCTTGATCCTAGACTTAATCAAAGTCTATCTTGCTCCCACTATCTATTTTAGAGATAATACCATCCTCGAGAAATGTGTAAATTCTATCAACCACAACCATTTTTTCTGAATGATTGTATAGGTAGTATCCCTTTATTTCTTTGAGATATCCTATAAAGATACACTTTGTGTATTGGAGTGAAATCTCGTTTCCTGAAGAGACCTTAAAAAAATTTCAACCCCACACATATAAGTAAGACAACATATGTTTATTTTAATTCTATAATTGGTATTGTATATCATTTGTTTCTTTAGTTGGAACTCAATTTAGTACGTATGCTTTTGTTTGTAATGTTAATCCCCAAAAAGATAATAGAAGACTCACATGACTCATCATTGATCTCACCATGTCCAATAAGCTATGATTACTCCTTTCTATTACACCATTCCACTAAGGTATATAAGGATGAGTTAGTTGAGATAATATCTCAAACTCCCATAAATAATCAATGAAGTCTTAATTAAGATATTTTCTACCATGGTCTAAGAGGAGTTTCTTAATCTTCTTACCAAGCTGGTTTTAAAATTCATTCATGTATTCCTTGAATTTATCAAAAAAATCTAACTTATACCTCATTAAGTATACATATCCATATCTATTAAAATCATCATTAAAAGTTATGAAGTATGAGTACTCATCCCTTGACTCCATAGGAAATCGTCCACACACATCATTGTGAACTAATTCAAGAATCTCTTTAGCCCTTTCACCTTTCCCACTAAATGGGGATTTGATCATTTTTCCTTGTAAACATGTGTGACATAAACCAACTAGTTTTGGTTCAAAAGAATATAAATATTCATCTTGATGTAATTTATTCAAGCATTTTTCATTTACATGACCGGGTCGGTGATGTCAAAGTTGGGTGTGGTACGATTCATGTGAAGTAACTTCATTATCGATTGTCATTACTTGGTTTATGTAATTCAACTCATAAAGACAATTATTTAAATGTGTCTTTCCATAACAAATTCTATCTTTATAAAAGAAACAACATTTATTCCCAAATTTGAAAATAAATTCATCTGTATCTAGTTTGGATACATAAATAATGTTTTTGGTAACTAAAGGCATATAATAACAACTCCTAAAAACCAATATCATTTTGGTTGGAAATGTGAGGTGGTAGTCTTTGATAGCTACAACAGCAAGTTTAACTATGTTGGTTGCTCATAAATCTATCACACCTCAGTAAATATTTCTTAATATACTCGGTTTTTATATTTGAATACTAATTTGAGCATCACAAGCTAGATATAATACCTAATTTTTAGAAACAGATTAATTGCACTCGATAACAAATTCACATAAATCTTCCACTTTATTCTTTGGATGGGTGTAATTTTTCTTCCAGTGCCCCTTATTGCCACATGTGAAATAGATAGAATCTTGTTCTCTTGTTTTCCCATTGATCTTCCTTTTATTGGAAGGGTATGAAGATGCTTTGGACTTATATCTCTTCACTTTCCCTTTCCTTTTGTTCACCATAAGGACAGAAGACTTTTCGTTCTTGTGTCCTTATTAACTTGGTTAAGAAGAGTGAGAAGATATGGAAGTGACATCTCAAAGTTTTTCATATTAAAGTCCACAATAAAGCTAAATAATCTCTAATGGAGTGATGTCATAATGGTATTGGTGCCCAATTCTTCAGGGAGTTTAAACCCTAGAACCTATAGGCGATCAATTTATATAATGATCTTGAATACGTGAGGCCTAGATGGGGCACCCTCTCCAAGATTTCTCTGAAAAAGTTCCTTGGAAATATCAAATTGTTCCCATCTAACTCTCTACTATTATAGATCACATATGTGATCTAGCATGATATACGCATCCATGTTTTCATGAGACTTCATTAGTTTACTAGATATCGATGAAAGCATAAAACATTGAATGTCAACTGCGTCGCTCAAATGTTTTTCATAGAAAATTAACTATGTATCACTCACCTCTTTTTCAAGTGAATTTAGCATTAAGGATTCTAGAACGTAAGATTTATATTCATGACTTAGTACAACCCGAAGGAATCTAAACCACTCGTGTAAGTTACTACCAGTTACGAGGATTTCTTTCCCAAATATTGATCGTATGGATAGTGTGGATGATGAAATTTCCATTTTATTCTAAAATTAAAAGAGCATATTATTTTTACTTTTTCATGATTATAAATTATATCATAAATAATAAATTAATTAATTAATTTTATTAAATCTCCCACTATTTTATCAAGTCTCAATAGCTCTCGCCATTGAACATAGAATGTCTAGTTTCTATGATATTCTAGTGGAAATTATCCTCATTACTTTTCTTAATGATCCATATTTTTTCAATGAAAACCATAAGAAATTAATTTAGGTATGTGGACTTTCCAACATAGGCTTGCATCTCCTTGGTCCGTTGAGTGGATTCTCCTATCCCAAAATCCTAAATTGGATTTCCTCAATACTCATAACAGCCTTATCCTTTTACACATGTTATTACATGATTTTAATCATAATTAGCCTTAAAATACAAACCAAGTATTGTAAATTATAGTCACTAATAGAAATTAAAGCTATAACCACAGACCTATACCCATAGTTTTATTGGTCCATGGCTATAGATTTCAAATTTCCACGATTTAATTAAACCATCATAGCTATATCTCGTCCATCAATTTTTTTCCCTAATTCTATATCAGGCTCGTCCTCCCCCAATCCGCTACTCACCTCACAATGCTCCTCCCTGACAAATTCTCCTCCCTGACGACTTCTCCTCCCAAACCTCTCCTCACCACGGTTCCCTCCTCCCCGATGACTTCTCCACTCCGTCCTCTCCTCCCCGACCTCTCCTCACTACGATGCCCTCCTCCCCAATGAACTCTCTCACCGCAGTGCCCTCCTCCTCAACGACCTCTCTCAAAGCGTCACCCTCCTCCCTAGAGACCTCTCTCACCACGGTGCCCTCCTCCCTGATGACCTCTATCACCACGGCACCCTCCTCCCCGATGCTTCCAATCAACGCAAACCTCTGTGGTATTTTATACCATATTATTTCATCAATGATTTGATTTTAAGGTTGTACTGTGATTTGAATTTCATGTGATGGTTATTTAGATCTTCCTTCCTATTGAATATAGGTAATATGGGGTTCATAAAATCCATCTATGAAGGATTTATATCTACCCACTCAAGGTCTAGATTCCTCTTGGGATGAATTAATTTTCACCTCTCATACAATGATTCATTCTGAGGAGAAAATGAATTTATTAAGTCAGGGATTATTGATAGAATGTTCTCCTTGGAATATAATCACGCGGAGGCATAGGTTAGATCAAAATATGGATTTTATCATGTTTTTTATATTTTTATCCATAATGATCATTCTTGGGTTATCTCACATGAAATATTAGTTGTTGAAAAAACAATGGAAGGTATTAATGATAGTCATGATCCTTGAGGGTTAGATAATCTAATTTTATGTGACATGGGTTATCCAAATGAGTGGAATCTAATATTGATGGTTGATACGTCCCCTCTTGTTAGGTGAATTCACTTGATGGAATATATAGTCCATCTCCATGATGTATCACTTAATTAGAAAACCACATCTATGTCCCTTAATATTGATTCTCTTCAAATTATCTATTTCAATTTCATATTCATTGCATCTATTCTCAGTGTAAATAGCGTGAAATCATTTATGTGGTGGGTATGATATATCTATGAAATTTATATTTTATTTAGTTGAGGCCTTTTATTTCAAGAAATATCTAAATATTTTGAGGATCTCAAAGATATTTAATCTACCTCTTAAACCATGTGAACACTCATTCATCATGTACTTTAGTGAGAACCATATTTTGGTTAGATATAATATCATTATGATCATCCTTGTTTGTTTCATGATATATGTTATATACATGGATAATTATAATAAAATTCACTTATTTAATGTGATTAATTGTGATCAAATCCTCTTCATTGTTGTAGGGGGATTCATTTCCATAAAACTATTTTTAAGTGGAAAAAACTATCATTGATATTTTTAATCTTGGTTGTCCATTTCAGATTATGATAACTATGAGGTTCCTCTATCTCTCTCTATTAAATGATCCATCAAAAGAGGTTTTTGATAGGTAAATGTGAGTGACTTTTCAATGGATTGAATTAAACTAGATTCTAATGGGGGAGGATGATCATAAGGTGGATGAAGACAAGATAATTCTTCCTATGAAGTCCCTCCTATCCAAGAGATGGACAAATACCTTTAAGGGGAAGGGTGTAATAATTATCCTATCTATATGGTATGAGGTTACTATACCACCATTATGACTATCTTTGAGGTTGAAATGGTTGTAATGATATCCCTATAATTATGGGGTGGGGTTTCTCCTATAACACTATAGAGGTAGTTTCTTCCAAAATATTTATTTCTATTTGGGCTTCAACTAGGGAATAAGTTTGGTGTAATACCTTTTTTTAGGTGAACAGTTCACATGAGTAGGGTATTCCTTATGGTGGCATGTTTTGTTTTCCCTAAATTGGAGGCATGTTTAACCTTATTGGAATCTTAATTCATGATTATATTAATAGATTTTCCAATCAGGTATTTTATTTCTATGATTTAGGAATTTCGTTATTTTTTTCACATATACCAACTTGAATATATGGAGTTAGGCCCTGAGACCTATTAGGGGGGTGTAGTGTGCAGGAATGAAAGTAGGGGGTGCAGGGGGAGGGGGATATCTAGGAGGGGGTCTGGGGTGGGGGTTGAGGGGGTAGTGTGCAGGGGGTGTGGGGGTGTGGGGATGAAGGGGGTAGGGGTGTGGGGGTGCATTGGGGGTGTCTAGGGGGGAAGTGTGTTGGGAGGGGGGCAGGGGGTGTAGGGGAGGGGATTGTCCAGGAGGGGTGGGAGTTGGGGGGCAGTGTGCAGGGAGCAGGGAGTGTGGGGGTGTAGGGAGAGGGGAGCAGGGGGTGCAAGGGGAGGGGGGTGTCTAGGAGGGGGTATCCAGGGTGGGGGTTGGGAGGGGAAGTATGAAAGGGGTTTGGTGGTGTAGAGGGAGGGGGCAGGGGGTGTTGGTGTGGGTGTAGGGGGGTTTCCAGTGGGGACAGTCTGCAGGTAGGGGGCAGGGGGTGCAGGGGGAGGGGGCTGTCCAAGAGGGGGGTGGGAGGTGGGGGCAGTGTGCAGGGAGCAGGGGATGTGGGGGTGCAGGGGGGGGGGGGTTGTCCAGGAGGGGTTTCTAGGGTGGGGTTTGGGGGGCAGTGTGCAGTGTGCAGGGGGTGTGGGGTGCAGGGGGAGGGGGAAGGGGGTGTGGGGTGTAGGGGGTGTACAGGGGGTAGTGTGTAGGGAGGGGGCAGGGGGTGTAGGGGGATGGGGGTTGTCCAGGAGGGGGTGGGAGGTGGGTGGGGCAGGGATCGGGGGTGTGGGTGTAGGGGGAGGAGGGTAGGGGGTGTGGGGGTCCAGGGGGGAGGGGTGTCTAGAAGGGGGTGTCCAAGGGGGTTGTGAGTAGGGAGGGGATAGGGGGTGCAGGGTGAGGGGACTATCCATGAGGGGGGTGAAGGGGGCTGGGAGAGTAGTGTGCAGGGGGCATGGAGGGGGGAAAGGGGTGTGAGGGTGTAGGGGAGGGGGTATCTAGGGGTGTCCAAGAGGGAGGGGGAGGGGTGTCTGAGAGGGAGGGGTGTTCAGGGGGTGTCCAGGAGGGGGTGTCCAGGAGGGTGTTCAGGAGGTAAGGGGGGTGTCCAGTAGGGGGGGTTGTCCAGGAGGGGGGTGTCTAGGAGGGAGGGGTGTCCAGGACGGGGGGTCGGGGGGGCTATCCAGGGGGTTTTACAGGAGGGTGGGGGTGTCTGGGGGTGTTCAAGAGGAAGGGGGAGGGGTTTCCAGGAGGGAGGGGTGTCCAGTGGGTGTCCAGGAGGGAAGGGGGTGTCCAAGAGGGGGTGTCCAAGAGGGAGGGGGTTTCCAATATGGGGGTGTCCAGGAAGGAGGGGGTGTCCAGGAGGGGTGTTGTCCAAGAGGGGGGTTTCCATCAGAGAATTCTATAAAAAACATAATATTTCATTGTTCAAACATATAAGTTTTAATGTGGGTGTTTTAAGTACATCAAAATAATCTTATGTGGTCATAGAAAGGTGTGACTATTCATGATTTTTTATAATTTGAAAAATTTATGAATTCCCTTAACCATGATATTTGTTATGATTTTGTTATTAACATGTTATGGATGGTTACTTATTATCTTATAAAACAATACATATAATGTTAAGTCATTTTCTTGATTATTTATTTAATGTATGTTTATATGCCTCATAATGGAAAGATACTGGATGTACAACATTGATCAGATCACTAATGAATTTCAAAAGGAGTTATAATATTTCTTGGACTTTTCATTCACTAATGTTTTAGATGGAAAATTGATTCGATTCTCATGTTTTGATTATGTTGTAAGACCATGGTTAACTCGCGTGGAAGTGAGTTACTATATCACTAAACAAGGTTTCCAAAAAAATATCATGTGTGGTATCACAATGGAGAAAAATTTCAAATGGTGAATGAAATTGATTCAGAGGAAAGGATTGGTATGAAAAATATGATTTTAGATCAGTTTCCTTTTCTTTCTAAATCTAGATCCTCATGTAGACTAGTGCAAGAGTAAATGAATACTAGAACATAGTTTTTTTCTATTAATCAATATTATAACATTGATAATTTTATAAATATTATGGAAGATGCAAAGACCTCAGTATATCAGGCATGTAGAAAAAAGAGAAAACTTGAGTTTTTAATGTGATTATATCATGGAAAAAAATTTATGGATTTATTAATACCATGGTCGACTATATCCTTACATTTATTAAGGATGTACTGCATGATGATGCATTTATTCCAAAAAATGATTTCATGGCATAAATTTTGGTTGAAAATTTTGGATTTTCATCTATTAAGATTCATTCTTGTCCCAAATATTATTGTTTATTCTAGAAGGAAAATGTAGAGTTGAGTTGGTGAAAATAGTGTGACAGATTAAGGTGGAAGACTAATAAAGACATAACCCAATCTCGCATACCAGATAAAGTGATGTAGTGCTTCCCTTTAATTCCTAGGCTTCAAAAAAATTATGTAAGAATAAATGGAAAAGAATATGAGATGGTGTGAAGATGAAAGAAATAAAGATAATGATGAAATAGTGCATCTTGTAGATGGGTTGGCTTGTAATAAATTTGATAGGTTACATCCTAATTTTTTAGCTAACCCACGAAATTTTAGATTGGGATTATCCTGTGATGGTTTCAACCCATTTCTCCAAATTCATACTGCACATAGTACTTGTCATGTTTTCATTCACATTTATAACTTTCCTTCATGGATGTGTATGAAGAAGCCATTTACTATCATGAGTATATTGATATTTAGACCCAGTGATCCTGAAAATGATATTGATATATACTTTCATCCATTAATAGAGGAGTTAAAGGAGATTTGGATTGTTGGTGCATAAGCATATGATCCATTCATAAAAGAGTAATTTATGTTTCATGCAGCTTTATTATGGATGATAAATTATTTCCATTCCTATGGAATGATTTCTAGTTTGAGTACTAAATGGAAATTATCCTGCCCTATTTTTATGAAAAATATATTTTCCTGGATATTAAAGTTTCGACAAACTTTCATCTTCATAGGGCATCAGCAATTTCTTTTGATGGATAATCCATACATAAAAAATTGAAGACAGTTCAATAATGTTGTCGAGATAGATGAGACACCATAAAGAATATTAGGGAATGATATTGTTAAATAACTTGATGATTTGAATTATGTTCTTGGAAAAATTCAATCAAATATCAGAAAGAGAAAACATGTTAATTCGAATTATAATAGAAATTGGATAAAGAAAATCATATTCTCTGAGTTTCCATATTGGTCATCGAATTTATTGAGTCATTGTTTGGATGTAATGCATATCGAGAAAAATATTTGTGAGATGTTACTTTCTACTATTTTAAATGTCAAAGGAAAAATAAAAGACAATTTTTGGTCTTGTCATGATTTGATGGATTTGGGTATAAGAGAAAAGCTTCATCCTGAGTTAATTGGTCAAAATAAGTGGAAAGTACCTATTTCTTGTTATTCGATGGAAAATGTGGAGAATAAAAAATTTCTTCAGGTCTTGGAAATTTTGAAGGTTTCAGATGGTTATTTAAGTAATATTTTGAAAAGGGTGAATACACAAGATGTGAAACTAAAATCTCTTAAAACTCATGATTACCATGTATTGTTACATGATTTAATTACTATTTACATTCACAATTTACTTTCACATAATGTTAGAGTTGTTGTGATTAAGTTATGTCATTTTTATTGAGACCTTTGTTCCAAAAGACTGAGCAAAAGTGTTGTTCAAAAACTGTAGAGAGATGCACTGATTATTCTTTACGACTTGGAGAAAATTTTACCACCATAATTTTTCACATGTATGTTACATCTGACTGTGCATATTCCTATAGAAGTTCTTTTTGGTGGTCCTATTTCGAGTTAGTGGATGTATCCTACAGAAAGAATGATGTTTATATTGAAATCTTATGTGAGAAATAAATATCACTCTGAAGGCTCTATTGTGAAATGTTATTTAGCACAAGAATGCATAGATTTTTGTTCATCTTACTTGGATAATGTCACTATGAGGTCAAATTGACTAATGAGAACTGAATATGAGAAATATGATCCCATTGAGCCTACATTTCCTTCACTATCCCAAATAGGGGGGATATTTTGATCGTACTCGTTGTGTACTTTAAGCAGGGAAGAGTGAGAAATGGCTCATCGTACTGTATTATTCAACTGTGGTGTGCTTGATGATTATATCAAGTAAGTAAAATAATAAATATTCATATTTTTCATTGTGTTATTTCTTCATATCTTCTGAAATTTTTAAGCTTTCATATTTGTAGAGAACATTTAGAAATTATAAAAAAGAGACATTGCACTATATCTATTAAGAGGAAGGAACTGTTTTACAACAAAGAATTTGTTTCCTAGTTAAAATCAAAGGTAATAGATTTTTTTTTCTTATCATAACATGATCACGTGTCTCTATTTAATATTCAATGTTGGTATCTTTTAGGTTTTAATTCTACCAATTAATGAAGTATCATATAAATTAAGAGTGTTTTCCTTTGGTCCAAATGATGTGGTACGTGATTTTAAAGAAATAGTTGTCAATGGATTTAAATTTGTTATAAATAGATGTGCAAAAAAATAGCAACACAGCATGAAGGTGTCACGATAAGTGCCAAAATAGATTGTTATGTGATTTCATCAGATAGACAACCTCAGTTAGAAAATATATCATATTATGGTGTTATTGAAAGAATAATTTTATTAGATTACTATACACATGGTCATGTCGTAATGATGAAATATAAGTGGCTTGATTCAATGACATGACAAGGAATGCATATTGATAACTGTGGATTTAGAGTGATTGATATGAATTGTCAGCTTCATACCGATGAACCTTATATTCTTCCATCATAGGCTAGACAGGTGTTTTATGTAACTGACACGTTACAACAACAATTTGGTGTTATTGTTGATGTCATTCCTAGACATATTTTTGACAAAGACATGGATGACAATGATGTTTTGGATAAACATGCCGGTATTTATTTGAATGTTGCATTTGATGACATAGATGACTCAATTGCTAAAACAGATTGTGAACCAGAAATTATCATAGAGCACACATAATGTTGACACATTTGTAAGTATTTACCTGACATTATCGTAATATTTTATGTGTTTTTTTAAACTTCTATACATGATATCAAATTAAATAGTATATTTTATACCATTGTCAAATATAAAACTATTTATAGTCTGACCAATTTATGTTTAAGCACATATTAGTTATTCTTAAATGTTGAAAATTATTGATATTTTATCAATATAAATATCACATTGAAAATGTGTCTCATTGTTTTATGATACAATCGTATTATTTAACATTTTTCATTATTTCTATTTATTTGAGAATATTATTTTAAATTTCTAGGTCAAAACGTCTGAATATGATGATACTAGAAGAAATAGAAGAATAAAAAGAAATTAACAACATATGTCTCATCTAGCCAACACTGTAAGTACAATTCATGTTTGAATATTATGGTCTTTCATATTATTTATCTTGTTATTGTTCATTTTATTTTATCATCTATGTTATTTTAGGCTACTTCATCGAGGAGATGGTTGGATTATACTATCGAGGCTGATAGTATGAAGGGGGTATTGATTCTATAGTTCATCCTACTATTATACCGCTTGAGTCACCAGGAGGTCGTCCTCCCATTATGCCACCTTCATATTATCCATACCCACCTTTTCCATATCCCTTCCTGCCTTAACCCAAATCAGATGGTATTTCTCAGACTCCTATCCCTCTTTATTTTCCATTCCCATCATCCACTGTACACGGAACTATGCCCCCATATATTCTACCTCCATATCCATATCCATATCCACCCTTATCTGTATATGGTTATCCATTAGGTTTTATTCCTTCATCATTACACTTATCATCATCTACCATACAGAGTACTCCTACTGTAGATATCCCACCTACCACAGAGGCTACTCCCCCTCTAGATGCTACACTTTAGGGGTCAGCAGATCCCCCATCTACTATTATGTGTTTAAACATTACTGTTAGTGATTAATGATAAATTCATATATATTATTATCTTTTATTACTTTTTTTCATGATCAGCTTTAACCTCCACCAGATGATGAGGCCGCACAAAAATGTGAGAGGTTTGAAATTGACACACATAAATCATGGTTTAATACAATAAGGACGGAGCTATAATTAAAAAAAATGGTACGGAATGTAAAATATTTATAGGAACACTTTCTAAACACAGCAATATCATTCTGGTTCAACCAATAAGTTGGAGGGAAGTTGGAGAAAAAATAAAGGACAATTCCTGGGAAGAGATCTAGGTAAATGATGTAATCACCTTTTATATATATTAATTTATAATATTTTCTTAACAAATATTTTGTCCATTTTAGCTCTGATATAATTCTTTTGATGGTCAAAATTCCAAGGCTGCAAAGTTAATGGATTTAGGTGAAATGTGGCGAGGGTACAAGTATGACTTATATCTTGGTTGGAAAAAGAGAGTTGGCACAGAGCTTGAATAAGTACCAATGATTCATGATTTCCCAATATCATAATAAAAAGATATTATCATATATTAAAAGAGTACATAGTTTAAGGTATTTGTAAAATTTATATATATATATATTCATTTATTTATTTGAAAACGATTTTTATTTATGTTAATGAAATTATATAATTTTTTTCCAGAAGAAATCATAAAAAAAAGAAATAAGAGTGGAATGAAACATGTTTATACTCATGGCCACACTTCACTCCCAGATCATGATAAAACACAGGTAATTTAATATTTATAATATTTAGATTCGTTTAGTGTGATTTTTTTGACTTCAAATTTTTATTTATTTCTTTGTTTTTTCCAGAAAAAAAAACATTCAATATCGAGGGTTGCGTTTCTCTCTCTACTTTGTTTTGTACAAGAAGAAACAAATAAAGATGGTATTATGCCAAATACTGACACTGAGAAGTCGATTGTAAGTATATTTCAATTTCATTTTTTTACTGAATTTAATTCCTCATATTATTTTATCATTTTAATTTATGTTATATATCAATCAAAAGAATTCTTTGGAGACATTGGAAGAAAAAGAACCTGACAATTTGGGCCTGAATGATCATCTACATCATGTATTAAGAGATGAGCATCAGGTCAGAGTGTGTTGTTGACCTGGGAAGAAGATTGTACCATCTCGATAATGGTATACTGACAACATTTCTTCAAGTACTGTATCTGGTTTGGTCATAGTGGAACAGATGAATTCCACAATCAAAGAAGAAACTCAAAAGGTAGAAAAGGCAATATTTTAAAATATGATGAAAGTTATGTCTACCATTTCTTCTAAACTTTCACTAGAATAAGTTGTAGTGTTTGACGCATGTTTGATGTCAATGAGTTCTGCTAATATAGATTCTTCTATCAGAGCTGAAGCTGGAGCCATAGTTGTAGCCAGAGCTGATCCCAATGTCGGTGTCGGTACTGATACTGATGTAGATGATGATGTTGGTAGTGTGAGAGGTGTCGATGGTGTTTTTATAGGAGGCATGGATGAGGGTTATCATGAATCTGATGATACTGATATTGAGACTCACTATTGATGTGAATTGTATTTTTGGATTTTTAATATGTGTAATTTTATTATGCAGTGAGTTTTAATTATTGTAATAATGAATTGTATTGTGGCGTTTCTAATTGTTTCTACATATATTGAATTGTTCTATTATGAGATATATTTGTTTATATAGTAGTTAAGTTTTATTATTATTATATTTAATTGTATCCTCCTCCAATGTGACAATCATACCTCCTCGATGATGTTGCTCCAAGTTGGCCCCTCTATCTCCTCCGACACCAATTTTCCATTTTTTGCTTGAGGTGGCCCCTCTATTAGTTTCACTAATCATATTGTGAGTTTGATGAGTTGTATTGGTATGCAGGATAGGGATTCATGCTATGCAGAAAACCAATAAGAAAACATAGCTGATTCAATTTATTTTCTTCCACTACTTTCTATTAGGATTGATGTGAATATAAAATTCAGGAGGTAATGGTTATTTTATACCATTTTTCACAAGACATTAGTAACCATTTGTTTTGTTTTTAATCAAATTGACTTAGCATACACCATGCTTGTAGAATTGATGATTTTGATTTTACTCTTGAGTGTGCAATATTCGATCTTCTGTACATTGGTCTGTATCATGGTTGGATAGTTGATCCCTAGGTATGCACTTTTGAATCATGTACCTTTATATTTTGTTTATAACAAATGATACATTATATGAAAACCTTCATCATATTATTTTCTTGAAAAATATGAATATTTTTTAATGAAATAGGTTGAATATGAATTGAAAATGGATATAATCTAATCGTATAACAAAAGTGTATGAGGATAAGAAATGAATGTATCTAGAAACTGAGATAATATTATAGGTTGTGTTGTATATATGACTATGATAAGGACCATGAAATCCTCTCCGATATGTTTTTTCCAAGTTACCTATTATGACTTAAGGACCCCTAGTAGGGTGCCTCTCCTATGTAATGAACTAGGGGATCCCATTGGGTACCCCGGTGACTTACCAAACCTGAGTGGGTGTGTTACTAATTGGGTGGATATGGTATTATGTGTCACCTTAGAATACTTAAAGGACATGCGATGAGGTTAATGATTTCAAATTCCAAAAATTCATCCTAATTTGTGGATTTCATAGAATCTGTAGTGTATCATAAAAAAAACCTAGTTCTGTTGATTTTCTATTCCATGATTTCTATGAATCAGTTGATTCGCATGAATATCATTTTATTGGTGTTTCATGGAAATCCTGTGATAAATTGTTTTTTTGGGTTTTAAATACACAATTACATTACAATATAAACTATATTGTTATTTTAATATTTTTTATATGCAATGTAATAAATTAATTGTGAACCCATCAATTTCCTGGTCTTATTCCTCCAACAATTTTCACCAAGGATCTTCAGGTTAGCCACTATAAATGTCTAGGGGGGGCTACTGCAAGGGGGGGCTATTCAGGGGGGCAGGGTGGGGTTTTCAGTAGGGAAGGGGGTTTGCAAGGGGCTAGGGGGCGTCCAGGGGGTGTCTAGGGGGTGTTTAGGGGGTGTCTAGGGGTGTTGAGTTGGCTTGGTCTTGCATATGGTGAAAATGTTATTTTTTCTACATTTTAATTACTTTCTTGTGATTTGTGATAGGAAATTTTCTACTATTGAGAAAAAAATTGAATTTGAACTCTGAAACGGTGGAGGTGTCATAGGAAAAATTACTCTCCCTAGTTGAAAAATGCTTAATTGATTCAAATAGTAATGTCAAAGTAATTTCCTTTTTTTTGGCTTCCTGATGGCTTTTCCTTTTAGATCATTTGTTGATTTTGATTACTTGTATTGGTATGCAGGATAAGGATACATGCTATGCTGAGAACCAGCAACAAAATATAGCCCATGCTTATGCATGTGAGTATATATATAAGGATTCTCTTGTGCATGGCTTGACTCCTTTGAGGTAGACTCCCTCTCCTAGCCTCTTTAATTCAAGAATTTTTTAAATTGCATTTATCTACCTTCTTAATTATACTTTTTTATATTAATTTTCAATTATTGATCAAGTGTTAGTTAAAATAATTGTTTCATTTGATAAACAAGTCATGGTTTTGTAATAAAACCCCTCCAATGAAGGTGTGCTATCTGCAAAAACTCACAGTGGTAGTTTATGATTATATAGCTTATTTGACATTATTGCATTTATGTTTTCCATTTTAATCATTACCCCTTATTATCTCATTTGACACACCACGAGCATCTCCAAAGATTTTTTTGACTCACAGGGGGGTGCAGGGGGCAGGGGTGTGCAAGGTGGGGTGGGGGCGTGTTGGGGGTCTATCTAGGGAGGGGGTCTGTATAATAGGAGGGTATATCTAGGAAGGGGGGTGTATTCCAGGGGATATATCCAAGGATGGGGGAGGAGGATACAGGGAGGGGTGGCTACTGTAGGGGTGGGGGCAAGGGGGTTGTCCTGGGGGTGTTTAAGGGGGGTTCAAGTGGGTTGTCTAGGGGGTGCAAGGGGGCTGTCTAGGGGGGCATGGGGTTCGGGGGGGGGGGGGGGGGGTTGTCAAGGGGGTTAAAGGGATGTCTAGGGGTGCAAGGGGGCTATCTGGGGGGTGAAAGGGATGTCCAGGGGGTGCAAGGGGGTGAAAGGGGGCTGTCCAAGGGGGCATGGGGGTGCAGGGGGGCTGTCCTGGGGGTGTAAGGGTTGTCCAGGGGGTGCAAGGGGGCTGTCCAGGGTGGTGTGTAGGGTGGAAGGGTGTGTGAATTAGTGGTTTATTTTTTAGAAATTACTTTTCTTTCAAATTCAAATCCTCCAACTTGTTAAGACTACAAACCTAATGAAGGCTTAATCCACTGTAGGATAATATTTAATCTTCCTCCATGATCTTGTAGGTTCAAATTTGATTGTGTACACTTAAAGTATCTTAGAAAAGAATTGAAGATGTCTATATACCTTGATCAATTAATTTTGATAACATGTAATGACCAATTTCCTTAGTGAAACAATTCTTGGGCTACAGTTCTTTCTATCTAAAGTAACAACCTCAATAAAATTCATGCAAGAAGTGCACATAATGTTCTTCAATATTTTATTCAATATAAGACTCTCACAATATCAAATTGCTTCTTCAATAATCATCAAATCAATTTAATTAGGTACACTTCATGCATGGGATGCATGGAATCCAAAACATTAACACAATTATTTATATATTATATTACTTTATGTGTTATTTAATAACTTGTTTTAGGTATGTCAATTATGCTTGCATGAATTTATAAGTAGCATGAAACCTTTGTATTTCTCTATTATTTGTTGTATTATGAAAAGTGCATGATCTAATAAAGGTTATGTGATCTATTCACTATCTTTGAGTGACCCATATGTGGCTCACCAAATGTTTTTTCATAAGCAAAAATATTCTTTTTTAGATATCAAGAATTGTCTACGGGTAGTTGTCTCAATGTCTTCACAAGAACTGGATTTCTTTTGTGTATTCTTTCGCATGGTAGTTGGTGTCCGTGGATGTATATCCCTCTATTTCTTTGAAATACTTGGTGTCTCATAGGTTCTCCTCAAAAACTTTTCAAAACCTTTTTTTCTTTTAGGTTTTACATTTGTGAGGCCAGATGTATCATGGAATTATCTCAAACTACTTCATGTTCGCAAGAAAAGAATGTTGTTTGGGTGTCTAGGGGTGTCTGGGGGGGTGTCTAGTGGGGGTGTCCAGTGGGGGGTGTCCAGGGGGAGGGGGTGTCCAGGGGGTCCAGGGGGTGTCCGGGGGTGTCTAGGGGGTCCATGGGGTGTCCAGGGGGTGTCTAGGTGGGTCCAGGGGGTCTAGGGGGTGTCTAGGGGGGTCCAGGGGGTGTCCAGGGGGTGTCCAAGGGGGTCTAGGGGGTGTCCAGGGGGTGTCCACGGGGGGTCCAAGGGGTGTCCAGGGGGTGTCCAGGGGGTGTCCAGGGGGTGTCCAGAGGGTTTCTAGGGGGGAGGGTGTCCAGGGAGTGTCCAAGTGGGTGTCTAGGGGGAAGGGGTGTCCGGGGGGTGTTCAGTGGGGGTGTACAGGGGGTGTCCAGGGGGTGTTGAGTTGGCATGGTCTTGTGTACGGTGAAAATGTTACTATTTATAAATTTTAATTACTTTATTAAGATTTGTGATAGAAAATGTTCTACTACTGAGAAACAACTTGAACTTGAACTCTGACACCGTGGAGGTGTCACAGGAAAAATTTCTCTCCTTGGATGTAGAACACTTAATCAATTCAAACAGTAATGTCAAAATAATTTCCCTATTTTTGGATTTTTGATGGATTTTCCTTTTTGATCATTTATTGATTTTGATTACTTGTATGGGTATGCAGGATAGGGATGCATGATATGCAGAGAACAATCAAAAAAACATAGCCCATGCTTATGCATGTGAGAATATATATAAGGATCCTCTTGTGTGTGGCTTGACACCTTTGAGGCAGAGTCCCTCTCCTAGCCTATTTAATTAAATAATTTTTTAAATTGCATTTATCTTACTTCTTGATCATGTTTTTTTATATTAAATTTAAATTCTTGATCAAGTGTTAGTTAAAATAATTGTTTCTTTTGATAAAAAAGTCATGGTTTTGTAATAAAACCCCTCCAACAGAGGTGTGCTGTCTGTGAAAACTCACAGTGGTAGTTTATACTTATATAGCTTGTTTGACATTACTGTATTTATGTTTTCCATTTTAATCACTACCCCTTATCCTCTCATTTGAGAGACCATGAGAATCTCCAAATATTTTTTTGACTCACAGGGGAGTGCAGGGGGAAAGGGGTGTGCAAGGTGGGGTGGGGGTGTGCTGGGGGGTCTGTCCAGTGAGGGGGGTATGTCCAGGAGGGGGTCTTTCCAGGAAGGGGGTCTGTCCAGGAAGGAGGGGGGTGTCTGTCTAGGGGGGTCTATCCAGAGGGGGGACTTCCAGGGAGGGCGGGTTGCAGGTAGGGGGTGGGATACTGTAGGGGTGGGGGTAAGGGGGTTTTCCATGGGGGTGTAAGGGGGCTGTCAAGGGGGGTACAAGGGGGCTGTCAAGGGTGTGTAAGGAGGGATATCCAGGGGCATGGGGGTGCAGTTCAGGGGGGTGAAAGGGGGTTAAAGGGGGTGTCAAGGGGGTGAAAGGGGCTCATCAAGGGGGGCATGGGGGTGCAGGGGGGCTGTCCAGGTGGTGAAAGGGCTGTCCAGGGGGTGCAAGGGCTGTCTAGGGGGTGCAAGGGGTTGTTTAGGGGGTGCAAGGGGGCTTCCCAGGGGGGCATGGGGTGAAGGGGCTGTCCAGGGGGTGCAAGGGATATCTAGGGGGTGTAAGGGGTTGTCCAGGGGGCATGGGGTGTGGGGGGGTCAAGGGGTGCCAGGGGGCTGTCTAGGGGGTGAAAGGGGCTATTCAGGGGGTGCAAGGGATGTCCAAGGGGTGCAAGGGGGCTCTCCAAAGGGGGCATGGAGGTGCATGGGGGTGTTCAAGGGGGTGCAAAGGGCTATTCAGGGGTGTTCAAGGTGGTTGTCTAGGGGGGTGCAAGTGGGGCTATCTAGGGGGTGCAGGGGGGTGTTCATGGGGGTGAAAGGGGGATATCCAGGGGGCATGGGGGGTGGGGGTGCAAGGGGATATCCAGGGGGAATGGGGGTGCAGGGGGCTATCTAGGGGGTGCAAGGGGGCTGTCCAGGGGGAAATGAGGGTGAAGGGGGTGTTCAAGGGGGGTTGTGGGGGTGTTTTTTTATGAAATGTGAATTCCTATAGCCATGGTTTTAAACCGTGGTTGTATGTCTATTTCCATGGTTTTAAACTGTGGCTAAATCCATATATCCATGGTTTTTAACCATTTATATAGGATATGTGTGTCTTAATGTAATGTGATGGTTTAAAACTGTGTCTATAGATCTATATCCATGGTTTAAACTGTGGCTATAGGGTTTTAGCCATGGTTTTAAATTGTGGTTATAGGTCTTGTCCTATAGCCATGCCAATACTAGCCATGGTCCATTGAACCATGGCTATAACCAATATCCACGGTTTTGGGGCTTATATCCATAGTTTAAAACCATATTTATAGCTTAAATTTCCAGTAGTGAGTGTCTTTGGAAGATTAGATACATAATTAGAGATCATGAAAAGAAAATAAAAACATATTTTATTATAATGAGATCCTAACGCCATTTGAACCATTACATCTTCATAGGATAAACTGGGGAGTACATGAACAAATGGGTGAGCTAAAAAACCTAGTAAGTGAATAAATATAAGAATAAAGCATAACACATGGGTTAGAAGGCATAACATGATGACATAAAAAGACATGAAACATGAATAAATATATGGAAGCATAACATACATAACATGGGATCATGTAATCATAGAATCATAGTAATGTGGAATGAACATAAAACATGACATAATCATGAGTCAAGTCTCATTGCACATGGATGATCATAGGTCAAGGCTAACCACCAAGACCGTTCCATGTGGAGCATGAGTCAAGGTTAACCACCAAGAGCGTTGCACATGATGTCTCATGAGACTAAACATTAACCAATGAATTGGAGCACTATCTGGGCACACCCATCATAAAATTTTCATCCATATGTGTGAAAAATGAATAATCAAGCATACACCTAAGGGTTACTCATGGAAATAAATGGGTATCATAATCATGTAATAAGGAATAACAAAAGGGAATATCATTATGGTGTCTATGAATGAATGGATTTAAATAATATATAGACATTAATAAGGAAAAATAGGAATAGACCATGATAAGTGATGTCAAATTGAAGTGAAAACATATAAAAATAGTGTTTAAGAAACTTTAGAAATAAAATATTTTAGTACGGTTTAAGGAAGATATTAAATATTTTTTAAAACAGAAAAGGCATAATTGTTAGTATAAAATAAGAAATGAACCAAGATATTTTTTCATGATAAAATAAGTGATTTTAGAAAAATAATAGTGTATTAAAATAGATTATGGATTTCACTTAAAAATGGGTAATAAATCAAGAATTTACTTTTAATTGGGCTTGCTTATCAAGAATAATTGAGAAGAGAACCTTTTTAAAACATGTATATCCCTAAAAAAGAAGGATGAAATGATCTAGATACATGAGTTTTGAACAAATACATAGAATATAAAAGAAGTATATAAAAATAAAGAATATTTACATTAGGTTAAATAGAGATAAAGCATAACCCAAAGGAAAAATAGAGGTTCGGAAAGAATCCCTTACCTTATGTCCGAAAGTGTTCTGCACTTGCACTTAATGTCCTAGATAATCAAATTAAATAAATAAATTAATTAATTAAAAAAATTCTACATGTATTTTATTTAGAATAATTTTATTAAGTTTATTTTTTGCCTTTTGTACAAGTTATAGGATGCAATTTTATCATTCAAGAGCGTTCATTTCTTTGGTTTTCATGATCAATTTACTAGTATACATGTATGGAAAATCATGTAAAATAAGAATAGTTGATAGAATTTAAATTATATTTTATTAATGAACTTACATAATTTTAAATGGTATTATATACCATTTTTTCATATGTGAGGATTCTTTATTAGATAAAATGTTAATGATAACTGTTTAGATTATTTTGATGCTTTTTGATCATCATGAACTAGTTTTGTTTTATGAATTAATATCATGTATATATAATGGTTTCAATACATTACATAGGTTGTAATAAATATAATATAATTTTTTTAATCATAAAAATGTTTTTATGACCAACCTTTAATACAGTAAATGAAACTGAAAACTCTTCGTCCTTAAATACGATAATTAACACATCACATATGGTGTTTTAATTTTTTTTTAAAAAGGGGAGGGGAAAGAAATGATGATAGATTATTCCATTAACATATTAACATTCCAATATATGTGAGATATTAGAGTTACCATGTAACATATTTCTTCTTCTCATTGTATTGAGAAGGCAGAAAGACATTACTTGGCCTTAAGCGATGTGCCCAAGATGCCAAAGGATGGAAATAAATTTCAAGGGATTCATTAACAGTTGGGGTACGATTTTACCTTTGAAAATAAAACAATCATACAAGCATTATATAAAAAATAAAACACTACATGATGATTGATATTTGTGAATGGTAACTCAAATCATACCATTTATATCAAAATCAAACTACACAAGAGTACCACAATGGAAGACTACAAAAAAACCAAGTATACAGCAGAAGACTACAAATCCAAAAAAACTCAAAGACAACCACAACTCCAAAGATCAAACCTACTCCATGATCTACTCCACAAAACAACTCAAGTATCACTAAGAACCACTAGAGAAGTGTGATACTTTACCTTTGTCCATGTCCCGATAAGCAACATCTTCAAAATCACCAAAGTGACGAAGCATGGGTGAGTAATGAAACTCAGTAGGTTTTTCCGGAAATAAATTTCCTACTCATGCCACTAGGATAAAACATGTTTGCCCATTTTTATAAAAAAATTATATAAAACAATTTCTAAAATCAGTTTATATCCAAATATAAACAAGAACCATAGTAAAATAGTTTTCTCAAACAATAACAAGTTCAAAGAAAAGTAATAAAAAATGCTCTAAAACCATTTCATTAATTCTATTTTGGCATAAACCAATCTTTTCCACATATTTACACATCCAACCGTGCATGAAACCTAGACCTCCCTATACTCGTGAGTGGTGAGTCATCCTTTCACTAAGTCATCACTTAATGAACCATTTGATGGGAAAAATACATGACCTTTATTCATCCAACTAATGATGGTGGATACTTCTTACCCTTATACATCCCAAATTCACATGAAAACGCACAATCATTATTCCAAAAACCAATGTTAAAACAAAGATTTCAACCATTTCAATAAAACCATTCTTTTATTGAAAACCTTTCCAAAGAACCATTTTAATAAAACCAAACTTTTTTTTGAAAACCTTTCAAATGAACCATTTCAATAAAACCAAACTTTTATTGAAAACCTTTTACATGCCATGAAACCAAAAAAACATTTTAAAATCAAGTTTACAATTTCACTTTCCACAAAAATGATCAATTTCTACAATTCTATAAACAGTCTCCAAAGAGGGTTTCCAACAAGAATTTCATAAAAATTTCACAACCAATTTCAATCAAAACAATAAATTTGAAACCGATCCTTTAAGTTCTAAATAAATTAGTTGAGAGTGAAGCCACCTACCTCGGAAATTTGGCAAAAACGATAAACGACACAAAAAATGTCCACAAAACCGGGTTGAATATCCAAAAATCCATCTTAGATCTCTTCCCCTAGAAACAAAAAAGCCAAATATAATCATATTTGGCATCAAATACATTAGATATATCCATAGTGGATATATATCTAAGAAACTGAGAGAGTGGGAGAAGTATATCTAAGCAAAACAAAAGGAAACTACCAATAATGAAGACTTATCATGAGAATCTGACTTCAATGCACCAAGAGAAGCCTTCATATTGACTTTATATTGATGGGAGAAGACTCCTTAACCTTATAGATGAAGAAATACCAAGTTAGGGTTGGTTTGGGGCACAAAAGAGGGGTTGAAAAATGATCATGACCTATATCCACTTTTTGTGTATCTAGTTTTTAAACTATGCATGATTAGTCATGCGGTTAGGAAAATAGTACACTAACCATGCGCCAACTACTACCTCAAGTAGGAACCTCACATGGTTGGCTCACATGGTTTTCATACCATGCGCCAACCATGCCAAATCCCATTGTCTCAAGTTTCACGATTTCTCCTGGGTGGCCGCACAATTTTTCCAAACCGTGCACCTATCCAGAGCCCTCTTTCTCATTGTACCCGATTTCCTGGGGAAGTTGTACGGTTTCCACTAACCATCCACCAACCATGAAAATTTATAAAATCCCCAAAAACACTTTAAACTTCTTCCATACCCTCCCAAACTCCACCCAAACACTTTATATACTTAAAAATCATAAAATAATGGTTACTTACTTGAAAACGGGGGTGCTACATTCTCCCCACCATTATCCTTTATATAATAGGAAAGTATAAAATCATCTTTGTCCCGAAAGAGTTTGGGTCATTGCTCGATCATCTCCTTCTTACGTTCCCAAGTCTCTTCCTGAATCTGACCATGTTTCCACAAAATTCACACTAGACCGATGTTTTTTCCACACAATATTTTCTCTTGCCTATCCACAACCCGCATTGGCATGTGTACCAATAAAGTATCCAGATCTATGTCAATGTGATATCATCAAATCACATGATCAGGATCAGAATGACACTTTAATTAAGATACATGAAACACATTATGCATTGTATTGAACCTTGGTGGCAATGCCAAATGATATACCACCTCTCCAGTCCATTAAATTATATCAAAAGGGCCTATGTATCGAGGATATAACTCACCCTATTTCCAAAAACATCAATTTCCACACCTTAGAGAGATCCTTAAGAACACGTGATCACTCACCTCAAAGGATAATGGTTGTTGATGATGATCCGCATAAGATTTTTGATGACTCTAAGACATCTCCATCCATTTTCTGATCAACTGAATCTTCTTCATTGTTTCTTGGAGAAGCTTTATACCAACCAGTTAAGTCTCACCTGTTTCCACCCAACAAATTGTAGAACAGAAAGGACGCCCATACAATGATTCAAAAGAAACCATATGTATTGAGTCTTGATAACTTTTTTTATACGATAACTCTACTAACGGCACATGCTCTTCCCATGAGCCACCAAAATTCATTACACAAGTCTGCAACATGTCTTCTAACATTTGTATCATCCGTTCAGATTGTCTATCTGTATGAGGATGATACACCGTACTCATATTCAACTAAGTCCCAAGGTATTTTTGTAAGGATTTCTAAAAATGAGATGTAAACCTCAGATCTCTATCATACACTATTAAAACTGTATGTCATGCCTCTACCAGTTCTCAGATATAGATTTTTGACAAATCCTTCACCGTATGTGATTCATGAATAGGAATGAAATGAAATGACTTTGTGAGTCGATCCACTATCACCCAGATGGTATTGTGTTTCTGAATCATTCTTAGGAGGCCTATTACAAAATCCATAGCTATCTTCTCTCATTTCCATACCAGAATAGGTAAAGACTGCAACATACCTGTTGGTCACTAATGTTCTTCCTTAAATTGCTGACAAGTTTAGCATCTTAAAACAAACTCATCCACCTTAATTTTCATCCCGATCCAAAAAAGGTGTTTTTAATTCCATAAACGTATTTTTTATTCTAGGATTAACAACCTATCTCAAGTGGTGGTAAGCATAAAGAAGTTGTTCCTAACAAGCCATAGGTATGACCATCCGATTTCTGAACCATAACACTGAAATCTCACCCAGTTTCCATCCCTCAATGGTATATCAACCATTGAGTTTTGACCTCAAAGCCACACATTATTCATCAAATTCCTATTCCTATTTAACTATCTTTATTAGATTAAGAAAAAAAGAATTGGAAATAAAACCACAACATCACCTCAGTCTTCACATGCCAAGTGCATGTCATCTAGGACCGACATCAACTACCACTCATCTGAATATTCATTTTCCAACTAAGAATATGAATTTATACTTAATGAATCTACCACAAAATTTCTTTTTCTTGATGTATAAATAAAGTCAAATTAAAACATTTGGAGATACTTCATCCAACTTCTTTGTCTCAAATTCAAATCCTATTGTGAGATAATATGCTTCAAACACTTATGATCCATGAGTATAGTAAATTTCTCACCAAAGAGATAATGATGTCAATTATTCAAAGCATGGAATATGGAAGCTAACTCCAAATCATGTGTTGGGTAGTTCTTCTCATGCACTCATAACTGCCTTAATTTATAAGCAACAACATGATCTCCCTGCATGAGAACATATCCCAACCCATATCCCAAAGCATCTTAATAAACCACATACCCGTGTCCTGATTCCAGAAAAATCAATATTGGTGCTAATATAAGGTGAACTTTCAACTCCTAAAAATAATTTTGGAATTCCTCATCCCATTGGAATGAAACATTCTTCTTTGTCAAAGTTGTCATAGGAAAATCTATTCATGAGAATTTGTGAAAAAAGCATCAGTAATAACTAGCTAGACCAAGGAATCTCCATATCTCAAAGACATTCATCGGTGGTTTCCAATAGATAAAGGCCTCTATCTTTTCTGGATCCACAAAAACACATCTTTCAGAAATTACATGGCCAAAGAAACATACCTCTTGTATCCAAAAATCACACTTTGAAATTTTGGAATACAAATGATGATCTCTCAAGATCCCCAACATTGTCACCAAGTGATGCTCATGCTTGGCCCATGTCCTTTAATATGCCAATATGTCATCTATAAACACCACCACAAAAGAATCTAGTTACCTCTAAAATATATTATTCATCAACACTATAAATACCATTGGTGCATTCATAATACTGAAAGGAATTACCACATATTCATAATGGGTGTATCTACTTCTAAAAGTTATCTTTGGAATATCCTCCTTCCTAACCCACAATTTGTGATATCTTGATCTCATGTAAATCTCATAGAACCATTGATCTCCCCTCAATTGATCAAACATATTATCAATGCGTGGAATTGGATACATGTTCCTTATCGTAACTCGGTTAAGATTAAAATGATCCACACATAGCCAAAGTGGTTTATCCGCCTTTTTGAAAAACAAGACTGATGTTTTCCACAGAGATGTGTTCGGCCAAATGAAACCTTTGTTTTCATCCCAAAAGTGGGGTTAAAACATGATCCTGACCTTAAGTGAAAAAAGAGGTATTAAAACATGACTACACATAACCATTTGATGAGGGAAATACCGACCCTTATTCATCCCACTAATGATGGGGGAGACTTATCATTGTCTTGAGAAGGAAGAAAGACATTACTTGTCCTTAAGTGACATCCCCAAGATACTAAAGGCTGAGAATAAATGTCAAGGTCTTCATTAACAGTTGGGAGATGATTTTCCCTTTGAAAATAACATAATCATCCAAACATTCCATAACCAAACAAAACACTACATGATGCATGATATCAATAAAAGTTAACTCAAATCATACCATTTATATCAAAATCAAACTACATAAGAGTACCACAGCAGAAGACTACAAAACAACGAAGTACACAATGGAAGACTATAAAGCCAACAAAACTCGAAGACAACCACAAATCCAAAGTTCCAATCTGATCCATGATCCACTCCACAAAATAGCCCAGGTATCACTAAGAACCACTAGAGAATTGTGATTCTTTACCTTTATCCATGTCCTGATAAACAACATCCACAAAAGCACTAAAGTTTAAAAGTAGGAGTGAGTAATGAAACTCAGTATATTTTTCCTCAAATGACTTCCCTACTCACGCCACTAGGATAGAACATGTTAGCACATTTATATAAAATAGTTTATATAAAACAATTTCTAAAAGCATCTTATATCCAAATATAAACAAGAACCATAGAAAAATAGTTTTCTTAAATAATAACAAGTTCCAAGGAAAGTAATCAACAATGCTCTAAAACCATTTCATAAATCCCATTTTCTCTTTTCCACGTATCCACACATTCAATCATGCATGAAACCTGAACCTCCCTATACTCGTGAGTGTTGAGTCATCCTTTCACTAATTCACTTCTTAATGAACCATTTGATGAGGGAAATACCTGACCCTTATCCATACCACTAATGATGGGGGAAACTTATTACCCTTATCCATCCTGAATACACATGATCACACACAACCATTATACCAAAAATCAATGTCAAACTAATCATTTCAACCATTTCAATAAAACCATTATTTTATTGAAAACCTTTCCAACGAACCATTTCAATAAAACCAACCTTTTTTTTAAAACCTTTCAAATGAACCATTTAAATAAAACCAACCTTTTATTGAAAATGTTTTCCATGAAACAAAACCAAACAATCATTTTAAAATCATCATTTTGAAACCAAGTTTCCAATTTCACTTTCCACAAAAAATAATCAATTTCCACAATTCTAAAAACTTTCACCAAATAGGGTTTCCAATAAGCAATTCACAAAAATTTCATAACCAATTTCAATAAAAATAGTCAATTTGAAACTAATCCTTAAAATTATAAATAGAGGAGTTGAGACTGAATCCACCTACCTTTAAAATTTGGTGAAAATAATAAATGGTGTGAAAAATGTCCACGAAATCGGGTCGAATCTCCAAAAATACACCTTAGATATATTCCCCTAGAAACAAAAAATACAAATCTAATAATATTTGAAATAAACTACCTTAGATCAATCCACAGCGAACATAGATCTAAGAAACTGAGAGATAGGGAGAAGTAGATATAAGGAAAACCAAGGGAAACTACCAATAACGAAGACTTACTACAAGAATCCTACTTAAATATGCCAAGAAAAGCCTTCGGGTCGATGGAAGAATCCTCCTTAGCCTTATAAAGGAATAAATATTGAGTTAGGGTCGGTTTGGGGTACAAAATATGGGTTAAAACATGATCCCGACCTAGATCCACTTTTTTGGATTTAGTTTTTGAACTGTGCATGGTTAGTCACATAGTTAGGAAAATAATGCACTAATTTTGCACCATCTACTGGCTCAAATAGGAACCTTGCACGGTTGGATCACATGGTTTCCAAACCTTGTGAAAACTGTGTCAAATTCCACTATCTCAAGTTGCACGGTTTCTCCTAGGTGGATGCACTATAAGGACCCAACCTAATAATGTTACTTAATCTTGAATTTTAGTCATGAATATGCATTATTACAAATTGAGGATATTTTTGAGTTTATAATTTTATATAATTAGGATACCTTATATACATAACATACCACATTCATACAAGAGGATACAACAAAAAATTAGTTTCCATTTTTTTCAAAATATAAAACATTAGAGATTAAAACATGATTTCTTTGAAAAATATTCAAACATTTAACATGGCTTCCTTATTTGTCTTACACATCCTTATAACCTATTAAAATCATTTAAAAACATGGTATGATAAAAAAAATATCAGTAAGGGATATAAAAAGAAGGAAGGAGCGCATGAGTCCATAAATACTTGTAACGTATGAAATCATTTTCAAAATATACACTTGTCACACATATATACTTACTTTTTGAAACATGATATTTTAAAAAAAAATCCACAATACATAAGAACATAAATAGAACCATAAAGTTATCTTGGGTCATTACTTACATAATCTTGTAACCCTCTCGGCTACCTTATAATTTGTAACCCTCGCGGATACCTTACAGTTTGTGTAACCATCACAGTTACACATGGAGTAACCATACAGCCAACCTATAACTTACACATACCCAATAATCAGAAAATAATCATACAACATTAATAATTTCATAAAAACATTTCTTTTTAATTTCGTAAAACAAAATTTTAAAAGAGGTTTTTAAAAGAAAAATTCCCTTATAAATATCATACAATTGAAGAGAAACTTAATAGAGTAGATGGAATATGTATATACACTGTAAATAAACATAATAAAACATAATATAAATAGAACCCATCACACAAACAATTCTAATAATACATAAATAATGAAGTATAAGGTTAACCCAAAGAATAGAAATTGGGTTAAGAATTCTATTACCTCGGGTTTGTCTTACTTCAAAGTCATTTAAACCTCATATATAATGGTAAAAAGAGAATTATTAATATCTTACAGAAGAATATCCATCCATATTTATAATACCTTATTTGATCATTTCATTACATCATTTAACCCTTTAATTTTTAGTATTTTGTTCATTGCACTGTTTTGGGTGAGTTCTTTACATGATTTCCATGATTGGTTCATGATGGTTGTTCTTGTCAATTGGAAGTGAAACTCCAGAATTGGAATGGAATGGTATTTAAATATGTCCATTACTATAAATTATACCAATTATCATTTTATATTATGACATGAGGATGATTCATGAGTTAAAACATTATCAATATTTGTTTAGGTTATTTTGGCAATTCTTTGATCGTAAAGATCTCATTTTGTTTCATAAATTAATAACATGTGTGAAAAAAAATACAGATCCTTATATAAGTTATAATACATAAATTATAATCTGGTTCAACCATAAAAAAATAGTTTCATGACCAGTCTTGAAGGAAGTAAAAGAAATTGAAATCGCATCGTTTATGATGTCGGTAAATTGACACATCACAAACGGTGTTTTAATTCTTTGAATAAGTTGGAGAAGAGAAGAAGAATGATGATGAATTTTCCATGACAATAAGAACATCCAGAATATACAAGATTCTATATATTTTATGCCTCTTGGGTAAGAGGAGGTGATGAAAGAAGAAGAAAATAAATAAACTCAAAATAAAAGAAAAATTGAGAAATCTCTCACGAAAATCCAGCAGCCAAACGACATCACTTAAATTTTCATAAAATAGTTTGATGAGAGAAAGGGTGTATCTCATCACTCTTACATAATATGGTAAGTAATGGGGTATGTAATGACATATACCAACATAATACAAAGAAAATTAAAAATAATAACATAAAATTAAAGACATGAAAGAAAACAAAAGAGGATGTTTACCTCTTGATCTCTTCTTCTTGAGATCCTTCTTAAGGTCTTTGGTTTTGGGCTTTTGGTGAGACCAATAGCTCTAGGATGTGGGGAAGAGACTTGGTAGGAGTATTGGGAAGAACTTAGGTAAGGTTAAAGTCTTTAGAGGTGTGAGAGGAAGAGAAAAATGAGGGTGGTATTTATAGTGGAGGAGATGAGGTATTTTACATTATTTTAATTATTATTATAATATTTTTTCTTAAGACTATGAATAATCATAATAAATGTGACCCCAAATAGTAATAATGGCATGTGAGTTTCAACCAAGTGGACTAACATCATCCTTGCATCACCTATGATGCAGTAAATCAAGTATTTAGCATTTATCGTATTTTATCGTATTTTACTATTCATAAAAAATTCTATAATTTCAAAAAATTCTCAAAAATTCAACCTAACCATTTCTCGACATATATAATTCAAAAATGGACTCCATTTTTTGAAAATAATTTTTTAAATATTATTAATTTAATTTTTAAATAAAATCACACTTAATTCAAAAATTAACAATTTTAATTCTATAACTGCTTTTATATCACTTTGAAAAATTAACTAGGATGTAATTATCTTAAATCCTTAAGAAAATAAAATAATAATAATATTTACTATTAATTAGGGTCATATTACTATTCATATTACTATTTATAAGGGTATGTTACTATTCACCAAAAAAACAAGTTGGTTTCATCAGACTCCAAATAACTTATTGATCACAATTGTAGATGAACATTTTTCAAAATTCAAAACATAAAAGTAGTAAAATTATGTTTAAAGTCTAGTTATAATTATCTACTTAAAACAAAGTTTCATGTATTTAAATTTATTTTTAGAAAACCTTGGGGTGTTACATGCACAGTTTGGGAAAACTGTGCTCCTTAATCATGTGCCTAGCCAGATCCCTTTGTCTTATAGTGCACAGTTTCTTGGGGAAGTTGCATGGTTTCCACTAATTATGCACCAACCATGCTCCTTTATAAAAGCTCAAAAAACACTTTAAAATTCCTCCAAACCCTCACAAACTTCACTCAAACACTTTATATACTTAAAAATAATAAAATAAGGGTTACTTACTTGAAACTGGGGGTGATACATACCATTTCACTTGGAGAAGGGGAGGTAAGGAGATAATAAGGAAAGAAAATAAATTGGAAATAAATTAAAAGAAAATGAAAGTAGTTTTTAGCTCTTGAATTCTTCTCCTTGAGAACCTCCTTGGGAAACTTGAGTTTGGTCTTTTATTGAGACCAAAGGATTTTGGATGTGTAGGAGAGACTTGGGAAGAGTTTTGGACATAATTTGGATAAGTTTCAAGGTTTTACAGGTGCGAGGAAAAAGGTGGCGAGGGGTGGTATTTATAGTGGAGGAGATGGGTGTTTTTTATTATTTTACTCATTAGTTTATTATTTTGGCTCAATATTATGAATATTGTGGATTATTGTGACCATGTCAGTTTGAATAAAATGTGATTACATCATCCATACACCAACCATGACTCAAAAATTCATGTATTTAGCTTATACCATAAATTACTGTATTTCGCTATTCACCAAAAATTCAACTATTTTAGAAAAATCTCAAAAATTTAACCTAACCATTTTTTGATGTGTAGAATTAAAAAATATACTCCATTTTATAAAAATAATTTTCTAAATATGAAAATTTTAATTTTTAATTAAAAACATCATTTATTCGAAAATTTTCAATTTTAAAATTATAGATAATTTTATAACACTTTGAAAAATTAATTAAGGCCTCATAAAATTATCTTATAATCATAAGACAAAAAAATATTGAATTATGAATCTATTTTATGAAAATAAATTTTATTTTAAATCATTATATTAATTATAAAATTATAAATAAACATTTATGTTTCACAAGAATACCCATACATAATTTATCATTTTATAAACATTTATTTACTTATACTGTGAAATAATTATATCAAATTTTTATTTATAAGATACATAAATTTTATTTATACTTTCATTTATTAGTTTACTATTATATTGGTCAGTTTACTATTCATAAGGGTCTTATTACTATTCCAAATGTCAAGTTACTATTCTATTGGTTTAGGTTCCTTAATTTATATAAATAATTATTATTTCATTCATTATTCATTTATAAAGTTTTTATTTTGTTCTATATGTGATTTTATATGATTTATACTATATAAAATAATTATAAGAAGTAAATTTTCATTGATAAAATTGTGGGTCAATACATTCTTCCCCCCTTATGAAATTTCGCCCTTGAAATTTCATTTAACAAACTATGGGGGGAAAGGTGAGGGTATTTTCCATTCATCACTTCCTATGGTTCTCATGTTGTTTCTTCGTACTTATGATTCTGTCATAGTACTTTGACTAGGTGAGTGCCCTTGTTGTGTAGAACTTTATCTCTATGATCCAAGATCTTCACTGGTTGTTAATCATAAGTGAGATCATTCTCCAATTGTACCACTTATGAATTTAGTATATGTGAGAGATATGATATGTACTTCTTCAAGAGGGATATATGAAATACATCGAGTACTTGAGACATGGTTGGTGGAAGTGTTATTCGATAGGTCACAGCTCCAACATGATCAAAAATCTCGAAGGGGCTGATATATATGGGACTTAGGTTTCCCTTATTCTCAAATCTCATGATCCTATTCCATGGACATATGTGGAGGAATACCATTTATCCCACCTTAAACTTCAAGTCTCTTCGATGATTGTCTACATAACTCTTTTGTCAACTCTGGGCTTCCCGGATATGTTGCTGATTGGTTTTCAAATTTTTTACCATTTCTTCAATAATTTCATGTCCTAGCATCTTACATTCACCGACTTCATCCCAGTATGTCAGTGTTCTACATATTTTCCCATAAAGGGCTTCATATAGATCCATTTTGATGCTTGAGTGGAAACTATTGTTATAGGAGAACTCGACTAGAGGCAGATGTTGGTCTCATCCTCCCTTGAAGTCCATAGAACACACTCTCAACATGTCTTCTAGTGTCTGAATAGTCTATTTATATTGGTCATCATTTTGAGGGTGATAGGTCATACTGAAGTTCATCTCAGTGTTTAGAGCATGTTGTAGGATTTTCCAGAACTTGGAGGTGAATCTCGAATCTCGATCGGATACAATTGATAGTGGTACTCCATACAGTCTTACCACTTCTCTTGTGTATATTCATGCAAGTTGATTTAGGGATAAGTCCTCTTGAATTGTGATAAGGTGATATGTATTTATAAGAAAATCCACAATAACCCATATAGAATTGTTTCCTTTGTATGTCTTTGGAAGTCTAGTGAAAAAGCTCATGGTGATGTTTTCTCATTTCCATGTTAGTGTGGGTAATGGTTGCATCATCTCTTTAGACTTTTGTCTTTCATCATTCACTTACTAACATACCATGCACTTTGATTTATATTCAATGATCTCCTTCTTCATATTTTCATATCAATATTTTTCTCAGAGATCTCGATACATCTTTGTGCTCCCTAGATGAATAGAGAAGGTTGAGCTATGTGCGTCATTCAGAAGATATTTCTTTGCCTCTGGATTGTATAGTACACATAGTCGTGACCCAAATCTCATAACTCCTTCCTCATCCATTTGGAACTCTGAGGATTTCCCATTTCGGATATCTTCCACCTTTTTCTAAATTTCCACATCATTTGTTTGAGCATCCTTTATTTTCTCCATGATGGATTGTTGAGAAACCATTTGAGAAAGTATTGATGGTGTTCTTTACTTAACAATTATCATTTTCATCTTTTGAAGGTCTAAGAAGATTGGATCCTTCTCAATTTTCATCATTGATAAAGATACAAGATCCTTTCTACTTAGAGCATCTACCACCTTATTTTCTTTACTAAGATAGTAGTGGATTGAGCAGTCGTAATCCTTGATGATCGCTAGCCATATTTACTAGAACATATTAAGTTCTTTCAATGTGAATATATATTTGAGGCACTTATAATTATTATATATCTCACACTTCTCCTCATAGAGATAATGACACTATATTTTCAATGCAAAGATCACAACTGTTAATTCCAAATCATGCCTGGTTAGTTTTTCTCATAAATTTTCAACTGTATTTATATGTAGGCTATCACTTTATCATTTTTCATTAGTACACATCCTAATAAATTCTTTGAAGCATCATTATACACTACAAAGATTTCTCCACTTGTTGTTAGTGTGAGCACTGGTGCAGTGATAAACCTCTTTTTCAAATCTTTAAAGCAGTCTTCACATTCACTAGTCCAAACAAACTTTTCTCCCTTATGATTCAGTTTGGTTAGTGGGTTTGATAATCATGATAAGTTCTTCAAAAATCGATGATAATACCCAACAAAACCAAGGAAACTATTGATCTTCGTTATAGATATTGGTCTGGGTCACTCTTCGATAGACTTTTTCTTAGAAGGGTCCACATATATCCATTTGTTTGGGATTACATGCCCCAAGAATGATACTTTCTCTATCCACAACTCACATTTGTTATAATTTTCATATAGTTTCTCCCTTCATAAAGTCTTTAGAATAGTATTCAAATACTCCTCATGTTCCTCCTTTCTCTTGGAGTATATCATAATATCATCAATAAAGACTATCAAAAAAAATTGAGGTATTCTTTACAGAATATATTCATTAAATCCATGAAAATTTTTGGAGCATTAGTGAGTTCTAAGGGAATTACTATGAACTCATAATGTTCATACCTTGTTCAAAAGGTATTCTTGGGAATATCTTCATTATTCACCTTTAGTTCGTGATATCTCGACTGAAGGTCCACCTTAGAGAAATACTTGACCTCACGTAGTTGATCGAGCAAGTAATCTATTCGTGGAAGAGGATACTTGTTCTTTATTGTGATTTTATTGACCCTGTGATAATCAATACAGAGGCACATTGATCTATCCTTCTTTTTGATGAAGATGATTGGTACGCCCCATGGTGAAGCACTCAGGCATATAAAACTCTTATCTAGATTCTCCTGTAACTGCTTCTTTAGTTGTTTCAACTCAATGGTATTCATTCTATAAGGTATCTATAATATAGGCAAAGATATATGAATAATTTCAGTTGAGAACTCAACCTATCAATCAAGAGGAAGATCGAGAAACTCTTCGAAGAATACATCAGTGTATTCTCTCACAATGGGCATGTCTTCAAGCATGATTCTCTCCTTTTTCTCAATCATTTGAGCTAGATATGATTACTCGTAAGGCAATAATATACACAATTGAGATGATGATTCTGGTGGAGATTTATCCTCTTCCTTAAATTTGTACAGAATTGGAGGATGCTTCGGGATGTGAAAAATTATCTCCATTTCCTGACAGTTGATGTTGACTTTGTATAAATATAGTCAATACATGTACAATATAGCATCAAACTCCACCAAAGGAAATAAGACGAGATTTTCTAGGAGGTTCAGTACACAAATATTAACTGGGGAGGAGTTATATACTTTGGATACAATAATTGCCTCATTTGTTGTTCTCACACATAACTCAACCTCCATATTTTGAGGTGGTGTTTGAATAATTCTACTAAAATTTCAAGATATGAAAGAATTCATATAACTAGAATCAAATAGTTCATTATCTATTCTTGAATGAATAATCAATGTACGTATCACCACATCATTATTAGGCTCCACCTCAGTAGTAATGATAACATATTCCCTTTCTTGATTCCTTAAAGGTTATTATTATTGATTTCTTCCAACAACCCTTGGCTTAGATCAATGGTTCGCATAATTCTCATGTTCCTTGTAGGAGAAACACAGCACTACAGGTTGAGTGTTAATCTGAACCTTCCCTTCTTTTTCCACATTAGTGGGATTCTTCATATCCCTTTGGCAGTTATTAACTAAATGCTTCAATCTTCCACATTTAAATCATTTCATGGTTCCCTTTATACGGTTCACATTATGATTCTTCCCATAATTTTGACACATGGGATATTGGGTTTTCTTTCCATCAAGGGATTTATATGTTGATTAATCCAAATTAAACTCTATTTTCCTCTTTTTATCTATGGCCCCACGAGACCACTGAGAGTCTCTGATCTCTATTTCAACATTGAGGGCACAATAGAAAATCTCTTCATAGTTTTCAAAGTCTCAAATATCCAATGCTTTTCGTAGACTCGGATTTAGTCTGCTAAAGAAGCGATCCACCTTCCATTGTCAATCAAGATATGTATCGTGAAAGTCTTGTGAAGTTTTCTTCATACACCCCAATAGAATCGTCTTCCTTTTGGTTCAAAATAAATAACTCCTTCTCAATCTTAAAACGAAGAGTTTGGAGAAAATATTTATTGGAAAATATTTTCTTGAAATCTTCTCATTCCATGGAATCAGTTTCCTCCTTGGACTTTGTGTTCTTGATCAGTGTCCACCACCAATCAGCTTCCACATCAAAATTATAGACCGCTAGCACAAATTTCTCTTCTTCTGAGCACTGTAGGATAGAGAATATATTTTCAATGGAATTATTCCACTTTTCCATGAGGAGGGAATCAGAATATCCACTAAACATGGGAGGACTTTGTTGCATAAAGGATTTGACTGTAACTTTCTCTTTCTTAGGAGGAGGGTGTTCCACATGATACAAGTTATTATTCATAACTTGATCCAGTTGAGAAATTATTTTCATGAAGTTTTTTAGTGACAGTTCCCATCATATTTGGCATTTCATTAGGGAAATTGTCACATTGCCTATCACATTGATTATTGGCACGAGTTCTCTTATTTACAGTCATTAACTAAGAAAAAGAAAGTACAATTAATGGGGCTTGAATACTTGGCTAATGATCATATAAAAATGAAACATTGAACATAGAAGGATAAACTTGTAAATGAAAAGTATATCCTACTTTTTATTCCCTAAGTTTCAATTTAGGTTATCCATGGTGATAGAATTATCCCTCGGGTTCTTATTAAAGTGTCCTAGTCCTAATCTCCAAAAATAACTAGACCATGCTCTGATACCAACTATAATGGCCCTAGCCTTTTACGCATATTATTACATGATTTTAATCATAATTATCCTTCAAATACAAACCAAGGGTCATAAATTCTAGTGTCTTTGAAAGATTAGATAGATAATTAGAAAATATGAAAACAAAATAAAAACAACTTTTATTTAATCTTCATAATGATCTCATAACACCCTTTGAGCTCTTACATATACATAGGATAACTTGGGGAATACATGAAAAAAGGGATGAGCTAAAAAGTCCAGTAAGGGAATAAATATAAGAATAAAGCATAGCACATAGTTTAGAAGGCATAACATAATGACATAAAAATGAATTAAACATGAAAAAACATATAGAATCATAACATACAGAACATGGGATCATGTAATCATAGAATCATAGTAATGTGAAAGAAACATAAAACATGACATAAGCATGATTCAAGGCTCATTGCACATGTAGGATCATAAGTCAAGGCTAACCACCAAGACCGTTGCACATGGATCACGAGTAAAGGTTAACCACCAAGACCGTTTCACATGATGTGTCATGAGACTAAATATTACCCAATGCATTGGAGCACTATATGGGTGTATCCATCATAACATGTCTATCCATATGTGTATCACATGAAGAATAAAACATAAACATAAGGGTTACCCATGGAAAGAAATGGGTATCAAAATCATGTCATAAGGCATAACAAAAAGGAATATCATAATGGTGTTCATGAAAGAATGGATTTAAATAATACATGGACATTAATAAGGAAACATAGGCATAAATCATGATAATTGATGTCAAACTGAAGTGAAAACAGGTAAAAATGGTGTTTAAGAAACTTCAAAAATAAAACATTTTAGTGTGGTTTAAAGAATAATATTAAAGATTCTTTAAAATGGAAAAGAAATAATTGTTTGTATAAAACTATAAATTAACCAAGATAGTTTTTCATGATAAAATTAGTGATTTTAGAAAAATAATGGTGGATTAAAATAGATTACGGAGTGCACTTATAAATGGGTAAGAAATCGGGAAGTTCTATTTAACCGGGCTTTCTTATCAGGAACAATTGAGAAGGGAACCTTTTTAAAATACGTATATCCCTAAAAAAATGATGAAATGGTATGGATATATGAGTTTGGAACATATAAATAGAATGTAGAATAAGTATCTAAAAATAAATAAGAGTTACATTATGGTAAAGAGATAGAAAGCGTAACTCAAAGGAAAAATAGAGGTTCGAAAAGAATCTCTTACCTTGTGTCTGAAAGTGTTCATCACTTGAACTTAATGTCTTTAATAATCAGATTAAATCCATTAATTAATTAATTCAGAACCTTTTCTAAATTTATTTGATTTAGTATAATTTTATTAGTACATTTATGGTCTTTTTGATGAGTTATAAGATACAATTTTATCTTTAGGGAGCATTTATTTCCTTGGTTTTTATGATTGGTTTACTTGTATACATGTATGAAAAATCATGTAAAATGAGAATAGTTTCCCAAAATTGAAATTATATGCTATTAATGAACTTAAAAATATTAAATAGTGTTATATATCATTTTTTCAGATGTGAGAATGATTCATTAGATAAAATTTCAATGATAACCATTTAGATTATTTTGGTATTTTTTTATCATCACGAACTAGTTTTTTTTATTAATTAATATCATGTATATATAATGGTTTCAGAACATTACATAGGCTTTAATACATATATTATAATCTAATTTAATAATAAAAATGGTTTTATGATCATTCTTGAAGGCGATAAAGTAAATTGAAAACTCGTTGTCCTTGAATGCGATAATTAACACATCACGAACGATGTTTTCATTTTTAGAACAAAAATGGGAGGGGAAAGAAATGATGATGGGTTATTCCATTAACATAATAAAATTCTAATATATGTGAGATAATGGAGTTACCATGCCACTTGGATAAGGGGAGATGAGGAGAAAATAAGAAAAAAATAAATTGGAAAGAAATTAAAAGAAAATGAAATAGGTTTTTACATCTTGAATTCTTCTCTTTAAGAACCTCCTTGAGGCACTTGAGTTTGACCTTTTGTTAATACCAAAGGATCTTGGATGTGGGGCAGAGACTTGGGAAGAGGTCTGGGCATAATTTGGACAAGATTCAATGGTTTAGATGTGTGAGGAAAAGAGGTGGTGAGGGGTGGTATTTATAGTGGAGGAGAGGGGTGTTTTTTGATTATTTTACTCATTAATTTATTATTTTGGCTCAAGACTATGAATATTATAAATTCTTGTCACTAATTATAGTAAATAATTCATGTGATTTCAAACCAAATGTGTTTATATCAGTCATGAATCAACCATGACACAAAAAATCATGTATTTAGCTTATACTTTAAATTATCGTATTTCACTATTCACCAAAAATTCAAATATTTTAGAAAAATCACAAAAATTAATCCTAACCATTTTTTCTATGTTTATAATTTAAAAATGGACACAATTTTATGAAATTAATTTTTTAAATATGAGATATTTAATTTTTAATTTAAATCATCATTTATTCAAAAAAATGCCAATTTTAAAATTATAATTGATTTTATAACACTTTGAAAAATTAATTATGGTCTCATAAAATTATAATATAATCATAAAAAATAAAATATTAATTTATAATTATATTTTATAAAAATAAATTTTATTTTAAATCATTATATTAATTATAAAATTGTAAATAAACATTCATGTTTCACAAAAATACCCATACTTAATTTATCATTTTCAAAACATTTATTTACTTATACTAAGATATAATTATATCATATTTTCATTTATAAGATGCATAAATTTTATTTATACTTTCATTGGTGAGTTTACTATTCTATTGGCATATTTACTATTCATAATTGTCATATTACTATTCCAAATGTTAAGTTACTATTCTATTGGTTTAGGTTCATTAATTCCTATAAATACTTCACATTTAATTCATTATTCATTTATAAAGTTTGTATTGTGTTCTATATGTGAATTATACTATATAACATAATTATAAGAATAGAATTTTCATTGATAAAATTTTGGGTCGTTACAACACTTGCCTCCAAATTTGTATTGAATAGAATTTGACCATTAAACTCAATACAAGTTCGATTAATTTGACCCAAAACTTTCATAAGATTTCCCCGATAAAAATAAGTGTTCAAACTTTCACTACACTTAGTTCTATGGTTTCATTCTCAATCAATTAATTGAATGCTTAGTCTGACTTTATATTGGGTTGAGAGATTTTAATTAATTTATGTATAAATTTTATCTTGTTTTATCATTTACATGTCCTATTAATATTAAGTGGATTTACTTAATAAATTAACCATGTTGGATAAAACATTTACGCATAATTCATTTATTTAATTTTATTCTCTGCGTATTATTTCATTCATTTATGTGATTGTGGTCTTGTATACATAAAATAAATAATGCATAGATAGAAATAAATAAATAAAAGTAAATGACTTAATCATGAGTTTGTATAACAGTTGATTTAATGAGTGAACATTAAATCAACCTATATCCTAGGGGAATAACTCCATTTGTTGGTCATGGCATGAGTTAGAGTATTCCACCTGTATATCTGTGTATCGCTGAGTTGGAATCATCATGGTTTCGTCTTGATTCGCCACTACGCTCTTGGGATGCTCCATTAATTATAAGTATTTATTACTCACACGTAGCTGAGGAAAACCAAATGATTGATTAAAGGGGATTGCATAAAATATTCTTGGACACACAGATCCTACATAATAATAGAGGGAGGGATGACTCAAAGACAATCATTTAATTTCATATTAAATAATTACAAAATCATCAAATAAATTTAATTAAATAAATGTCAACACATACATAGGTTATTATCAAACTCATGATCAGTCATACATGCAACGAATATGCAAAAGTAATCGGCTAGCATTCATTTCTTTATTCATTATTTATTATTAAGATAAATGTGATTGCATTAATTAATTAATTCTCTTTAATCTTAATGATCATTCGATCTTAATTGGACATACCCACTATTTATGGAATTCATGACAAATAAACAACAAAACCAATAATGACATATTAATTATAATAAATTAATTGAAAATTTAATATTCTTTAAAACCATTATTAAATTTTCAAACACACATTGGTGTTCCAATTAATAAAATAAGGTTTTAATGTTGTAATTTTTAATTATGTCCTTTAATTGGAGACTACACGGTGTGTACAGTCCTGCTACATATCATGTACCTCAGTTTTTGTATATTTGATTCACATGCCTGGGGCTTCAACATGTTATCTCACCTGGACTACACAGTGTGTACATGTCAACTACAAGTCATATATCCACTTGGCGTGTGTCAGGTTGGCCCGATCAACACATAGTGTGCAATAAATGCACTGTATGTAATTGACTGTTCGGTGCACCTAGGTACAATGTGCATGGATACACAGCGTGTACTCCAGCTACACGTCGTGTAACCCACTTGTACCGGTCAAATATTTAGTACTTCCCGATGACATATTTGGTCGTTCATCATCTATTCTTAAACCTTTAAGAAAATGAAACACTGAATGAATATAATTAATATGTTGAAGCATGTTAATTCAAATCGGATTAAATAACGAATAATAAGAAATGAAAATTCAATCGCGATTGCGTATGGATCAAAATCAAATAAATGATTATAAATTTAAACGTACCCACTTTGATACCACTTTATGGTTCTGAGTGCAACAGAAGCGTGTAATAGTGAGCGATATATTAAAATTTCTTTTAATATTCGTTACTCAAAACCATGAGCGAGGATCTTGAACGTAAAATTTACAATTAATTTATTTAATATCTTAAGAAATAAATATCTAAGCATAGGAACTTTATCCATTGATGATTGTTGATCATCTGAAAAGACCCTTTTAGATTGTCTTCATTGCACTGTGAGGATCCAAGGATAGTTTCCAACTAGCAGTGATCCACACTTGCTCCAATAATCTTCGAGCAACATCATTCGATCATTGGGTGCTAGAGTAAGGAATCAAATGTCTTACGTTGTTCGTTCTTGATCACTCGTTCTTCAGTCTTGAAGAAATTTCTCTTACACTTCTCGTTCTTGAGAGAGAGAGGAGTCGAGAGAGAATTTGTTGTGTGTGACAATTCTCTATTCTCAATTTTTTATGCAATATACAATTGACATAATCATCTATTTATAGAGTTAGGGTTTAGGTTAAAATATTATTTAATTGCATGTCGGTCATTAGATAACATTTAAAACCTTTAATAAAGCTCAAGCCACAAAATAATAAAATCATTATTTTTATTTTGTGATGTGCACCAACTTTCACAATAACATATATTATGTAATGGTCATGTTAATTAATATTTGTTACCGAAATCGGTCTTGATCCATTCGAACTCCTTTAGCATTTATCGAACCGAATAAATATTTTATTCATAAATAAATATTTTCTTCACAATCTAGTGAATAAATATTTATTAAAAATATTTAATAAATAAAATAAATATTTTATTCACAATCCAATGAATAAATATTTTATATATATTCACATAATCAAATAAATTATTTATTAATAAAAAAATAATTATTTATTACCTTGTGAATATTAGTGATCAATAAAACTTGAATAAAATTATTTCTCGGTCTTGAAAATAATATTTATTCCAATAATTAAACTCAAATTTAACTTAATCGAGATCAACGGAAACACTTAGTGTGACCCTCTAGGATTCTTTCTTGTTGATATTAGTCGGACTTGCCTAAAGTCCAAGATTACTATCTAGCAGTCGGTCAAGGCAGCAAAGAGAAAGAACTTAATGTCACAATGACAACAACCACATATGAACGCTCACTGTGTAATATAATCTCTTTGTCACGATATCTCATCAAGCAGGTTGCACATCCGTGTCACTAACCTATATGCTCGATATGATTTTCTTTGACTATCTGAAATAAAAACATCCCTACATCATGGTAATAGAATTTAGAGCGATGGTTTCATTCCAATCAAAGGGTTATGATATCTGATTCCATAAAAATGGAAGGGAAAAATCCTTCCTCAACTTATCCATTAATGACAAGTCGCTCATGATGCACCCAATGTATTCAACTTCACCATAAACGGTTATCTTCATGGTTTATGAAATACATCTAAGTACACGAATTGTAACATGAATTAATAATAATCATAAAGTCGAAGGGTCATCACACATACTCACATATAGGAATATTTGATGACACCAAATCATGTGAAATTCTTACTGGCGGGATTGCTCTCATAATCTCCTGTCTTAGAGATTGCCAAGTGCGAACTTCATGAGAATAAGTTTCATCTGCTTACGAGTACTCGTATAGCGACCCGACCTTTTCTTACATTACTATTACATCATTTTAAAGATAAACAACATAATAGTATTACACATGGAGGATCCAGAGGTTTAGTGTCTTGGGAAAACTAGGACTACACATAACAAGTACAACATTAAGCATAAAAATTCATTTAATCTCTTCTTCTATAGCTTCTTAGTAGCACTTGTCCTCTCCTTAGTACATGTAGCCACCTGAGGATATACATCAAAAGGGGTGAGCTAAATGCCTAGTAAGAGGATATATAAGAACAATATAGCATGGGGTGAGCATAATCATGACATAGGAAAGAGATCTTGAACATGAGAGGAGCATAAACAATAAACTTGAAATGTGGCAAAGCATAAAAATGAAACATCATGTCTTAGTGGTTAACTACCACACATATTTGTGAACAAAGCTAGCATCATGTTCACGCATCATTTCACATTTACTCATGAGATTCATCACTTTACCCAATGCATTTGAGGGCTATATAATTCCGAGCGCACCCGTCACATTTAAACATTCATATTGCGCTATATAATTCCGGGCGCACCCGTCACATCATAACATTATCATTATCATGCTTGCCACATAGAACACATATCAAACATGTACATAAGTAACCCATGGAAATGAATGGGTTTCATCTCATAATAACACATTCATAAGCTTTGGGTCCCCAAAAGAAAGAGGGAACAACATACTTGATATAAGAACCATCAACCTTGAATGAGAGGCAAAAGGTGAGATCTTGAAAGAAGAGTTCTTTTGGAAAACATTTTGATGGACATAAAAACCAGTGACAAACATGTATATCCCAGAAAATTATAGTAAATGATGAACTAATGATCTTTGAGGAGTAACCATATCAAAAATGGAGTGAAAGAGGGAGAACCCGAAGGAAGAAAATTGGGTTCGAGATTTCCCCTTACCTTGTACTCGAATGCCTCCTTCTCTTTAATGTCCTGTATAATGACATTATATTCATTAATTAGAAATTCCAAAACCTTTTATACATTAATAGGGTTCATTATGGTTTCATTATTTCATATTATGTTCCTTTGGATGACTTATAGAGTTTAAAAACATTGATCGGGGATGTTCGTTTTCATGGTTTTCTTGAGCGGTCCACTTGTATTCTTAATTTGATGTTTGGGTAGATCATGGGTAAACATCCAGAACTGATGTTACATATAATTAATGATATTACAGAAGCTTGAATGATTTTATAATGAGTTATATTAGATCCATGTGGCCGAATTATTAGATAAGAATTAAATGAAGATTATTTGGGCTAATTTGAGCGGTTTTTGGATCACAACCAACTCATTTTAACTTTTCACTTAGTAGTATGTCCATATTTTATTTCCAGAACTTAAAATAGAACATAATACATATAAAACATTCTGGTTCAACCATAAAAATTGTTTCATGACCAGATTGAAGGTATAAATGGAAGAAGAGAGCATGTTGTTTTTGAAGGTGATAAATTATCACCACATGAACAACGTTCTCTAAAATAAAAGGAAGATGGAAAGGGTGTGGGGTGATATAATTAGAATCATAATATTACATTATATATATAATACTGGATTTACAGAACAATTTGGATGAAGATAGATAGAGAGAGATCAATAAAGGAACTTGAACTTGAAAGGAAATTAAAGGAGAAAAGAGAGAGAAATTACCTTTAGAATCCTTCTCTTGAGATCCTCTTTAAGGAAGCTAGGCCTGGTCTTTTGATGAGACCAGAAGCTTTTGGACGTGGGGGATGAGCTAGGGAAGGTGTTTGGGCAGAATTTAAAGAAGGCTTGGAGCTTGAGAGGTGTGAGGAAAAGAGGGAGTGAAGGGTGGCTTTTATAGTGGAGGGGAGAGGGGTTTCCTTAATATAAAATTGATTAGTTTATTAATTTCACCTAAGACAAGGAATAGTGAGTCTTGGATGACTAAGAATAGTAAATTTGACTTGTGAATTCGGGATTTGGGTGCTTACATCACTTGTGATGTCAGGAATAGTGTGTTTTAATTAAAATGTATTTATATGATAAATTATTGTATTCTACTATTCATCAAAAATTCAAGTATCTCAGAAAAATCCCAAAATTTTACCCCAACCATTTTTCGACGTGTGGAATCCAAAAATGAAGTCCATTTTTCAAAAATAATTTTCTAAATATTATTAATTTAATATTTAATTAAAATCATAATTTACTTAAAAAAACAGTTTTTAAAATTAAAACTGATTTTGTAGTTCTTTCAAAAATTACATAGGGTCTTATAAAATTATCTAAAAACAATTAGACATTGATTCAATAATTTATGAATATATTTCAGGAAAATAAATATTCTTTTAAATTATTTAATTAATTATAATTAATTATTTATGACTTATAAAATACCAAAAACGTTTACTAAGCTCAAATTATCACTTTCTATGATGTCTAAATTTTATTTTATTATTCATAAGTATTGTTACTCTTATTTACTATTCATAAGAGTATGTTACTATTCATAAGGGTAGGTTACTATTCATAAGGGTAGGTTATTATTCACCAAAAATTATTTTTGTTTCATTAGACTCCAAAAACTGTCTTGAACACAACTGTGTATGTCAGATTTTTAAAATTCCAAACATAGGGGTGACAAAATTATGTTTAAAGGTCACTTATCACTTAGTAGTTTATTATTTTGTGTTTTTATGACATAGATATAAGAAGGGAATTTTGCATTGAAAAACTTTGGGTCGTTACATTCTTCCCCCCTTAAGAAATTTCGCCCCCGAAATTTCACTTTACACAAACAGGTGAGGGTACTTCTCCTTCATTGCCTCTTCCGGTTCCCAAGTTGCTTCCTCAAAATTTTGGTTCCTCCACAACACTTTGACAAGGCGGGTTGTCTTTTTGCGTAGAACCTTATCACTTCGGTCCAGAATTTTTACCGGCTGCTCCTCATATGATAGATCATCTTCCAACTGTACCACCTCTGAGTTTAGTACATGTGAGGGGTCTGGAATGTACTTCCTCAGTAGTGATACGTGAAACACATCATGAACTTGAGCCATATTCGGTGGAAGTGCCAGTTGATAGGCCACGGCTCCTATACGATCAAGGATCTCAAAGGGGCCAATGTACCTTGGACCTAGCTTCCCTTTCTTCCCGAATCGCATGACTCTCTTCCATGGTGATATTTGAAGGAAGACTTTATCTCCAACTTCGAACTCCAAGTCCCTTCAACGATTGTCAGCATAGCTCTTTTGACGACTTTGAGCAGCTTTGATATGTTTCTGGATGACTTGAACCTTCTCTGTCATCTCTTGAACAAGATCGGGACCAAGTAGTTTTCGTTCTCCAACTTCATCCCAACAGGTTGGAGTTCTACATCGCTTCCCATAAAGAGCTTCATACGGAGCCATCTGAATACTCGAGTGGAAGCTATTGTTGTATGAGAACTCAACCAATGGAAGGTGCTGATCCCAACCACCTTTGAATTCAAGAGATCAGGATCTTAGCATATCTTCAAGTGTCTGAATAGTCCTTTCAGACTGGCCATCGGTTTGGGGGTGATAGGCCGTGCTGAAATTTAATTCAGTACTCAAAGCATGTTAAAGGCTCCTCCAGAATTTAGAAGTGAACCTTGGATCACGGTCAGAGACAATCGAGAGCGGAACACCATGCAATCTCACTACTTCCTTCACATATATCCTTGCAAGTTTTTCAAGTGAGAGTTCTTCCCGAATAGCGATAAAATGGGAAGCCTTGGTGAGTCTGTCAACCACAACCCATATCGCATTATTTCCTCTTGACGTTTTCGGAAGACCCATGACAAAGTCCATAGTAACATTTTCCCATTTCCACATGGGTATAGGCAATGGTTGCATCATACCTTTGGACTTTTTCCGCTCAGCTTTAACTTGCTGGCATACCAAGCACCTTGATATATATTCTGCAATCTCCTTCTTCATGTTATCCCACCAGAAGTGTTCTCGGAGATCACGATACATCTTGGTACTTCCAGGATGAATAGAGAAAGTTGAGCTATGTGCATTATCCAATAGCTCCTTCTTTATTCCGGGTGATGAAGGCACATAAAGCCGCGTTCCAAACCGAATCACACCATCATCGTCGATATGGAACTCTTGCAGCTTCCCTTCCTTTACTGCATTCACCCTCTTTTGTATCTCTACATCATCCCTTTGTGCTTCCTTAATCTTCTGTTGGATGGATGGTTGCGCAATCATTTGGGCAAGGTAGGATGTATCCTCTGCCCTTACGATTCCCAAATCCATCCTTTGCATATCCAAGAAGATAGGATCTTTCTCAATCCTCAACATGGATAGAGTAGTAGGTTCTTTCCTGCTTAGAGCATCAGCTACCTTGTTCGCCTTTCCAGGATGATAGTGAATAGAGCAATCGTAATCCTTGATTAGCTCTAACCATCTCCTTTGACTCATGTTGAGCTCCTTTTGTGTGAATATATACTTTAGGCTCTTGTGGTCGGTGTATATGTCACACTTCTCACCATAAAGGTAGTGCCGCCAGATTTTCAAGGTAAAAATCACGGCTGCCAGATCTAGATCATGCGTCGGGTAGTTCTGCTCATGGATCTTCAACTGTCGTGAGGCGTAGGCTATCACATTATCATTTTGCATGAGTACACAACCCAAGCCTTTCTTTGAAGCATCACTGTATATCACAAAACATTCTCCACTTTTCGGTAGTGTGAGTACAGGTGCAGTGATTAGCCTTCTCTTTAGCTCTTTGAAGCTTCCCTCACATTCTTCCGTCCATACATACTTTACCCCTTTCCTTGTTAACTTAGTTAGCGGGCTTGACAATCGTGAGAAGTTTCACACAAAACGTCGGTAGTACCCAGCTAATCCAAGAAAACTACGGATTTCTGTGACACTAGAGGGCCTGGGCCATTCCTCAATCGCCTTTGTCTTTGAAGGGTCCACAGAAATTCCCTCGCTTGTGATCACATGTCCCAAGAACGTGACTTGATTCATCCAAAAGTCACACTTGCTGAACTTGGCGTACAACTTCTCCTTTCTCAATGTCGCCAACACAAGTCTTAGATGTTCTTCATGTTCCTCTTTGCTCTTGGAGTAGATGAGAATATCATCGATAAACACTACCACAAATTTGTCGACGTAATGTCTAAAGACTCTATTCATCAAATCCATGAAGATTGCAGGGGCATTAGTAAGTCCGAAGGGCATCACCAAAAACTCATAGTGCCCATACCTTGTACGGAAGGCAGTCTTCTGAATATCTTCTTTCTTCACCTTTACTTGATGATATCCAGAATGAAGATCCACCTTTGAGAAGTATTGAGCTCCTCTTAACTGGTCGAACAAGTCATCAATCCTTGGGAGAGGATACTTGTTCTTTATGGTGATCTTGTTGAGTTCCTGATAATCGATACACAGCCGCATGGTACCATCCTTCTTCTTCACAAAGAGCACTGGCGCACCCCAAGGTGATGCACTAGGGCGTATGAACCCTTTGTCCAGATGCTCTTGCAGCTGCTTCTTTAACTCCTCCAGTTCGATAGGAGCCATCCTATAGGGGCACTTTGAGATAGGAGTAGCTCCGGGTACGAGTTCAATTGAGAACTCTACCTCACGATCCGGGGGAATTCTGGGTAACTCTTCGGGAAATACATCGCCGTATTCCCTTACGATGGGAATTTCCTCAAGGTTGGAACTTTCCTTCGACTCAAACATTTGGGCGAGGTATGCTTCTTCATAGGGAATCATCACCCACACCATTGAAGGATTTCTCAAAGGAGATTCATGATCTTCCTTGCATTTGTAGAGGAGCATGGGATGGTTTGGAATATGAAAATATATTTCCTTTTCCCGACAATTGATATGTGCTCTATATAACGAGAGCCAATCCATTCCCATTATAGCGTCGAATTCCACCAAGGGAAGTATTACGAGATTTGCCGGGAGAATCTTCCCACATACGTCAACAGGAGAAGAATCAAACACTTGGGTTGCAATGATTGCACCACTTGGTGTTTTTACAGATATCTCTACTTCAAGGTTTCGGGGCTTTGATTCTATAGTTCTAGAAAACTTGCAAGATATAAAGGAATGCGTAGAACCGGAATCAAATAAGACTTTTTCCATTCTTGAGTGAATAGGAAGTGTACCTTGTATGACTTCATTATCATGTTCCACCTCCGCAGTAGTGATGGCATAAGCCTTCCCTTGTTCCTTTGGCTTTGGTGGTTGTTGGCGCTGATTACCCTCAAAAGCTCGAGGTTTAGTGCACTGGTTTGAATAGTGCCCTAGCTCCTTACAGTTGTAGCATTGAACCACAAGTGGTTCTCTCCTTTCATCAGATACATCATCCTTCCTTTTCATGTCTTTTCGACACTCATGAGCTAGGTTTCCTTCTTTCCCACACTTGAAGCATTTCCCCGTCCCTTTGAGGCAGTTCCCATTGTGCAACTTCCCACATTTTTGGCAAGTGGGTCGTTGTATTTTCTTCCCATCTTTGTCACTAGATCCACCAGCTTGGAACTCCATCTTTCTTTTCCTATCACCATAGTCATGGGACCATTCTCCAAACTCCATCTCCACTTTGAGAGCACACCGAACAACTTCTTCATAACTCCCAAAGTCTCGAATTGCAAGAGCTTTTCGAAGATGTGGTTTTAATCCACTAAAGAATCTATCAATTTTTCTATCATTGTTGATAACAAAACCCGAATCATACCTTGCTAGCCTTGTGAAATTTGCTTCATAGGTTGTGACAGATTCTCCTTCTTTTTGCTTGAGCTCTATGAATTCTCTCTCCATCTTCGTGCGAAGAGTTCGTGGGAAGTACTTATTAATAAACATTATCTTAAAGTCTTCCCATTCCATCTCTTCAATTTCATCCCTTGGCTTGGTGTTCTTAATCAAAGCCCACCATTGATCAGCTTCTCCATCTAGATGATAAACAGCTAGAGTCACCTTCTCTGTCTCGGAACAGTGAAGAACAGAAAAGATCTTCTCCATGGAGTTGACCCACTGTTCCGCAACTAGTGGATCGGAAGATCCACAAAACGTCGGTGGTCGTTGCCGCATAAAACATTCGATAGCTAGTTGCTCCCTCTTTGGTGAAGGAGGACGTTCCCCATTATTATGGTTATTATTCATAACCCGGGATAATTGGGTAAGCATCGCCATGAAGTTTTGAACTCCACCACCAAAATCATTGGGGATGTCGTTTGGGCAATCGTTGCATTGGCCTTCGCAAGAGTTGTTGGCCTGATTTCTCCTGGTTCCCACCATTTTCTAAAATAGAAAAGGTTAGAACAAAACATAAGTAAACATGTCATGAATAACTTATCCTTTTAAACAATTATACCAAAAACATAACATATGGGATCCCTAGGTAAATATCCTTGTGTGCATACTTGTACTTAGTCTCATGCTAGATGTTTTCTTTAGGGTTCACTAATCCTAATTCCCAAATTAACTAAACCTTTCCTCTGATACCAACTATAGTGACCCGACCTTTTCTTACATTACTATTACATCATTTTAAAGATAAACAACATAATATTATTACACATGGAGGATCCAGAGGTTTAGTGTCTTGGGAAAACTAGGACTACACATAACAAGTACAACATTAAGCATAAAAATTCATTTAATCTCTTCTTCTATAGCTTCTTAGTAGCACTTGTCCTCTCCTTAGTACATGTAGCCACCTGAGGATATACATCAAAAGGGGTGAGCTAAATGCCCAGTAAGAGGATAGATAAGAACAATATAGCATGGGGTGAGCATAATCATGACATAGGAAAGAGATCTTGAACATGAGAGGAGCATAAACAATAAACTTGAAATGTGGCAAAGCATAAAAATGAAACATCATGTCTTAGTGGTTAACTACCACACATATTTGTGAACAAAGCTAGCATCATGTTCACGCATCATTTCACATTTACTCATGAGATTCATCACTTTACCCAATGCATTGGAGCGCTATATAATTTCGGGCGCACCCGTCACATTTAAACATTCATATTGCGCTATATAATTCCGGGCGCACCCGTCACATCATAACATTATCATTATCATGCTTGCCACATAGAACACATATCAAACATGTACATAAGTAACCCATGGAAAGGAATGGGTTTCATCTCATAATAACACATTCATAAGCTTTGGGTCCCCAAAAGAAAGAGGGAACAACATACTTGATATAAGAACCATCAACCTTGAATGAGAGGCAAAAGGTGAGATCTTGAAAGAAGAGTTCTTTTGGAAAACATTTTGATGGACATAAAAACCAGTGAAAAACATGTATATCCCAGAAAATTAGAGTAAATGATGAACTAATGATCTTTGAGGAGTAACCATATCAAAAATGGAGTGAAAGAGGGAGAACCCGAAGGAAGAAAATTGGGTTCGAGATTTCCCCTTACCTTGTACTCGAATGCCTCCTTCTCTTTAATGTCCTGTATAATGACATTATATTCATTAATTAGAAATTCCAGAACCTTTTATACATTAATAGGGTTCATTATGGTTTCATTATTTCATATTATGTTCCTTTGGATGACTTATAGAGTTTAAAAACATTGATCGGGGATGTTCGTTTTCATGGTTTTCTTGAGCGGTCCACTTGTATTCTTAATTTGATGTTTGGGTAGATCATGGGTAAACATCCAGAACTGATGTTACATATAATTAATGATATTACAGAAGCTTGAATGATTTTATAATGAGTTATATTAGATCCATGTGGCCGAATTATTAGATAAGAATTAAATGAAGATTATTTGGGCTAATTTGAGCGGTTTTTGGATCACAACCAACTCATTTTAACTTTTCACTTAGTAGTATGTCCATTGTTTATTTCCAGAACTTAAAATAGAACATAATACATATAAAACATTCTGGTTCAACCATAAAAATGGTTTCATGACCAGATTGAAGGTATAAATGGAAGAAGAGAGCATGTTGTTTTTGAAGGTGATAAATTATCACCACATGAACAACGTTCTCTAAAATAAAAGGAAGATGGAAAGGGTGTGGGGTGATATAATTAGAATCATAATATTACATTATATATATAATAATGGATTTACAGAACAATTTGGATGAAGATATATAGAGAGAGATCAAGAAAGGAACTTGAACTTGAAAGGAAATTAAAGGAGAAAAGAGAGAGAAATTACCTTTAGAATCCTTCTCTTGAGATCCTCTTTAAGGAAGCTAGGTCTGGTCTTTTGATGAGACCAGAAGCTTTTGGACGTGGGGGATGAGCTAGGGAAGGTGTTTGGGCAGAATTTAGAGAAGGCTTGGAGCTTGAGAGGTGTGAGGAAAAGAGGGAGTGAAGGGTGGCTTTTATAGTGGAGGGGAGAGGGATTTCCTTAATATAAAATTGATTAGTTTATTAATTTCACCTAAGACAAGGAATAGTGAGTCTTGGATGACTAAGAATAGTAAATTTGACTTGTGAATTCGGGATTTGGGTGCTTACATCACTTGTGATGTCAGGAATAGTGTGTTTTAATTAAAATGTATTTATATGATAAATTATTGTATTCTACTATTCATCAAAAATTCAAGTATCGCAGAAAAATCCCAAAATTTTACCCCAACCATTTTTCGACGTGTGGAATCCAAAAATGAAGTCCATTTTTCAAAAATAATTTTCTAAATATTATTAATTTAATATTTAATTAAAATCATAATTTACTTAAAAAAACAGTTTTTAAAATTAAAACTGATTTTGTAGTTCTTTCAAAAATTACATAGGGTCTTATAAAATTATCTAAAAACAATTAGACATTGATTCAATAATTTATGAATATATTTCAGGAAAATAAATATTCTTTTAAATTATTTAATTAATTATAATTAATTATTTATGACTTATAAAATACCAAAAACGTTTAATAAGCTCAAATTATCACTTTCTATGATGTCTAAATTTTATTTTATTATTCATAGGTATTGTTACTCTTATTTACTATTCATAAGGGTAGGTTACTATTCATAAGGGTAGGTTACTATTCATAAGGGTAGGTTACTATTCACCAAAAATTATTTTTGTTTCATTAGACTCCAAAAACTGTCTTGAACACAACTGTGTATGTCAGATTTTTAAAATTCCAAACATAGGGGTGACAAAATTATGTTTAAAGGTCACTTATCACTTAGTAGTTTATTATTTTGTGTTTTTATGACATAGATATAAGAAGGGAATTTTGCATTGAAAAACTTTGGGTCGTTACAACTCGCATCTGACAGTCTATGTACTATGTGTCTCATCATAGTACGTTATCCAACCGCATAACATTATTTAAGAATATCGTACTAGCACATCAAGGTTCTTATCATAGTGGGGAATTGCTATGACCTTATCAATGCAACATATACTCTATGAAATTATTACATTAGATTCATGCAGAACAACGATCAATATATAATAAGAAGTTTTATTAACATTCAATACATTGAATATACATGTAATCAAAGTACAAATAGTTGGTCTTAAGACACCAACTCCAACAGGGTCATCGTTAGGTACCCGAGCATACTTCATGGTTGAAAGTCGTGATAAGGGAAAAGGCCCTAGCTAGATGGTTGGTGTGGGATATGGGACAGAGCATGGATGAGGGTCCGAACTTGATGTCAGGACTCGATTTGGGGATTGTTAGTGTTTTATTTTGATTTACTTCTATCACTTTAGACTATCATGACATGTCATATCACTACTATAAAACGCACCTTTAACAGCGTTAGAATCGACCTTTATCAATGCTAGAAAAGCGTTGACTACCTTAGCGCGGCTAAAAGTCCATGAATTTTATCAGCGCTAAAAAGGTGCTGATAAAGGGTAGATTTATCAGCGCCAATAAAAACGCTAATAAAAGACCTCATTTATCAGTGCTTTTATTTAGTGCTGATAAAAGATTTATTTATCAGTGCTTTTATTTGCACTGATAAAAGTACTATTTATCAACACTTTCTAAAGCATTGATAAAGGTAAGATGTATAAGCACCTCTAAAATTGATGATAAATCATACTTTTATCAGTGCATTTATTAGCATTGATAAGGGTGAAAACTACAGTGCGATGCTTCAGCACACTACATCACCAGAAACAGGTGCAGTTGCTGCAATAACACACTGCATCAACAGAAACAGCAACAAAATTTACCAAAATAAGATACAAATACTGAATTTAAATGAAATAAAAGTTCTAACACAAATATAAGGAAAATAAAACACTATTATAGAGTATGTAAGTTGTTTTTTTACTAAAATTAATGTAAATTTTGAATAAAAAGGCACACTTGGAGTCATACTGGTTACACTATGAGTCTAATTGAGGTGTGACTAATTCCTACATGTCATAAATTACTTATTAATCGTTCTTTTAAAATACCAAAACAATCGGAATGTGTTTTCTCAGTTTTGAGTATGTCGGTTGTTTTTTGATTAAAATTAATGTCAATTTTGATTAAAAAAGACGCACTTTGAGTCATACTGGTCACACCGTGCGTCGGATTGAGGTGCGGTTGATCCCTAAATGTCAAAAGTGATGTATGGATCATTTTCCTAAAGTATCAAAACCATACGAATGTGTTTGCTCGATTTTGAGTATGTGGGCCGTTTTTTTCACTAAAATTATTGTCAATTTTGAATAAAAAGATGCACTTTGAGTCATAGTGGTCATACCGTGCATCGGATTGAGGCGCAGATGAATGTTACATGTCCCAAATGACTTATGGATCATTTTCCTAATGTATCAAAACAATCGGAATGTGTTTCCTTAGTTTTGAGTATGTTATGTGTGTTTTTTACTAAAATGTCATTTTAAACTAGAAACATGAATTTTGAGTCATACATGTGGAATCATGTGTGGGTTTGATATAAGACCGATTCATACATATCACAAATAAATTATGAATCATTATTCCAAATTATCCAGATAATCCAAATCTGTTTTCTTGGTTTTCAGTGAGTGACACTTTTTTATATTAAAATGTCACTTTTAAATTGATAACAGACACTTGGAGTCATACTGGTCACGATGTGTGTCATATTGAGGTGCAGTTAATCCCTACATGTCACAACTAATGTATGGATCATTTTCCTAAAGTACCAAAACAATCCAAATGTGTTTGCTCAGTTTTGAGTATGTCAATTGTTTTTTTTATTAAAATTAATGCCAGTTTTGAATAAAAAGATGCACTTGGAGTCATACCAGTCACACCGTGCATCTAATTGAGGTGTGGTTGATCCCTACACATCACAAGTTATATACAGATCATTGTCCTAAATTACCAAAACAATCTGAATGTGTTTTTTTGGTTTTGAGTACACCACATGTGTTTTTTACTAAAATGTCATTTTAAACTAGAAACACGCACTTTGAGTCATACAGGTGGCATTGTGTGTCAGTTTGACATGAGACTAATTCATAAACGTCACAAATGAATTATGAATCCTTGTCCCAAATTATCAAGACAATCTGAACGTGTTTTCTTGGTTTTCAGTAAGTGACACTTTTTTGTATTAAAATGTCAATTTTAAACTGATAATAGAAAATTGGAGTCATACCGGTCACACTAGGTGTCAGATTGAGGTGTGGCTGATCCCTACACGTCACAAATGACATATGGATCGTTGTTCTAAAGTATCAAAACAATCCAAATTTTTTTGCTCGTTTTTGAGTACGTCACGTCTGTTTTTTACTAAAATGTCATTTTAAATTGGAAAGACACATAATGACTCTTATCTTAAGTGACAGGTGTTTTGTGCACTTCTAAACAATTGCTCTCAAACACAATCATGGTATGATCCTTATTCTACTTCATTTCCCAACAATTTTATTGTTTTCAAACCAGAGCTTCTTATCCTCCTATGCCTCGATCTCCACCTCAGTCTTTGCCTTTGCCTCCTCCTCCACATTGGTCTCTGACTCCGACTATGCCTCTGCCTCCACCTTCGCCTCCGCCTCCGCGATTGCCCAACAATTTTATTGTTTGCAGGTCAACACTTCTAAACAAATTGATTTCCTCCGTTATTCTTCTCCTTGAGAAAGATATCAAAAATAATATATAAGCATTCTAACACTAATGTTTCACACCTCAAATATCTTTCAAAAGTCATAACTTGTACTAGATCGCAAACATAGCAGGTAATCACCTAAATTTGTTGTCAACATACATTTTAAAAAAAAGTACACTGCTCACCCATCTCTAAACAAATTGATTTCTTCTTTTGAGTAACTTTGTTATCAGAAATCTTGATAGTACTGAGAAAAAATGTAGACAAACAAATGATTTTGAAATATATTTAATGAAATATATTTAATGAAATTGTAATTACCTTAGAAAATTACCAGTTGTGGGATGTTGGTCTTTTCATGCTTTATGATTTCTCTCATAAATTTTCAAACATAATATTCACAATCAATATCATTATCTTTTTCCAGACACTGTAGAAATATTGACCAAAATAAGTAAATTGTTTTGAAATTTTTTGATAGTTAAATCTTTCTATATATACCTTAATTTGTTTCCAGTTGTAGTAATCCACAGGCTTTAGATTTTCAGACACCAACTTCATGTCATGATCTAGCTTGTATTGAGTGATCGCCCTATCATAACAAAATTCTCATTAAAACACAAACCGAACATATAATTCAAAGTTTATCTATAAAATGTTGATTATAGTGTATTACATATTCACAATATACATCATGTGCGATCAGTTGGTTGGAAATCCATGCATTGGATCCAAAAAATAAATATTTGGGGTGTCTATGTTGACTATTATCATCATCCAGTGTTACCTGAAAAAATAAAAACAATTAAGTAATGCAAAAATTAAAAATATATTTTATGTTATTATATTGTATAGTTTTACCTTTACATTGTAGGTATCAAAAACAGTATGTCGTCATATGCTTTTTTATTAAATGCTTTGAGTAATTCATCTTTTTTCTTCTCTATTTCTTCCTTATCCACAATAATTTTTGGCGTAGAAATGATATAAGGATTAATGAATCCAAATCGTGATTCGCATGATCTTCCCTTTATATAGTAGTAATATAAACGCTTGTACAAAATATGAATAGTTATTAACTTTAATAACCATATTTAGATCACTATTTGAACAAACGTATTATGAAAATGTACCTTATGTATGTATTCACAACTGAGATGCCCAGCCATTCATGCTTGACAATGTGAGTTAGAGTCTCGAGACCAATTACATCTGTGAAGGATTCTCCATATATGTTTTCTTCATATTCAATTTAAGACATAGTTTTATCTTTAAATGTAGTCTTTGCATGAAGTTGTAATGATAATAAATATTGCTCTAGAACTGGCGGGGAGAAGGTGCTCTCAAAAGATCATTTTGTTTTCTTGGTCGATTCACTAGATTTTCTTGATTCGAACTTTCGTTTCTCTGCCTCTTTATTCATATGTAATATCATACCTCACTTCAGACCTTTTATCATCAACTATTACATGTTTTTCATATGAAATTTTCTTTTAAAGACGTACCTCATGTATATTTATAAGATTAGATGTTCAAGCTATGAAAGCTCCAATAGCAGTTTTGACCATTGTAATATTCGAACCATTGAGTGGAACAGGCAAATCAACAGTCGGCTCATAATCTACCACAATCCCCACTCTCATGTGATTTTTTGGGAGGGGTTGATTGTGTAGCTGGTCTCCTGATATATTATACATTGTACCCATCGCAACACGGTGGTATGTGGGTGTTGACAGATAAAAATCACATACAATTGTACCCTGTAGAATTTTAGTAATATAAAGTTATCAGAAGTTGTTTGATTCACATTTAGGAGAAAGAATAATGAAAAAATTGATTAGATCAGGTAAGGTATGCGGTTGGGGGAATGACTAGCCTCAAAGCTAGTGGGATCATTTCGTTTGTGTGTGGATCTTTGTTCCACTACTGGATCGCTTTGATCCTTTCTTATACATTGGTATACCAAACCAAACTGCAAAATAATATCTTGTAGTGAGTCTATTTGTGTCTGCATTCGTCTCACCATATTATATGTATCTTCATGTGGTTTTATCTTCTCGAGATATGTTCGAGGAGACACTTCAAAACCTAATCCTCTAATGTGACCATATTGTTCGGGCCACTTCAAAGCTACTGAAAGTTGTTCTTCTTTTGGTACGGGCTTTGCCGATTCTTGTGTCTAAACCATGTAAAAAATATGACCATACTTATTTTTATGTAATATTGTTATAAATCATAACGAAATAAAATTATGTCATATTTACACATGCTTCTCATACTGATTTTGTATTTTCATCAACTAATATATCATCCTTATTTACACGAGCCTCCTTCCATAGCACATGACGTGGGATGGAAGTGGCTTCAGATTTTGATTCATCAGTCTGCATGTAAACAAAGGAACAAATGTTGTTTCATATCCCATAATTAAAATTTTATTGTTGACTTGAAATACATATCAATTTCTTCTCTAATGAAGCGTACCTCATTCTTCCTTTGTGATAGGGGTACATTGGTTTTGATGCATGTTCTTTATTTTCAGCACTCTTTTGTTGTTTCATAAATTAACAATTTTGAATCAAGTTGGATAAAATAAATAATGTCAAATAATATATTATCAACCGTAATGCACCTGAAATGATTTCTCATTGCGACGATTGCAGAAAGCAATCCATATTTCCTTCTTTATAATGTGTGCATAACTAAGTGGTGGGTGAGGATTTATTCCCATCAGCAACCCTAAGATATTTGTCAGAAGAGTCCGGAAGCCTCTATGGGATTTTCCAGCAGTCATTAAGATAAAGTTATTACGATAGTCTTCTAAAATAAAAGAAGTCTGCAATGAATAATGAAAACTAAATCAATGTTTCATTATATAATTTTTCAGTAAAATAGAGAGTATATTGTAACATTACTATTATATTTTTCAAAGAAGTTCCTTCGTTACGGGTTGGACACGGCGTCATGAGTCAATATCAATCGGCACATTCATCCTCATTGTGACCCCAAGATAGCTAATGAACATTGACTTGTTGGGGTCAATAGGTTAGCCATGTTGATTTCAACCAACCTCAAATGTTATACCTAGACTTCTTGCCTTGATAATTTTATTCAACACTGTGATGTTGTGCCATTCTTGTTTTTTTTCATTTTTTTCATCAACATGATATTGATCCCCTAATAATTTCGCAATTTCATCATCAATAGTCTGTTTTTGCTCGGGATTGGCAACATCATCATGTTCAGAAGACATTGTCTGCATGAGTAGTCAAACATTTAATTTGTCTTGAATAACAACAATGTAATACACTCCATGCATAAAAATCCACAATTGCATCCATCTTGCATGAAAATTGTTAATGTCTTGAACAGAGATATAATACTTCAATACTACAGTACAATTGACCTTCACTACCTTTATTTAATCCATCCTCAGACGCTTGATTGTCTTTCATCTCTTGATAATGGGAGGAAGGCTAGTTTGAAAGAGGGAGTCTAATCCATCATCAAGAGATAAAGGACAATCAAGCATCTAAGGATTAAAGTGCCCTAGGAACCTACACTAATAGAATCACTCAAAAAGTCTCCTCAATTGGAGAGGAATTGGAATACCTCCACTCTAATGGTCTTGAAGAAATAAATCTCACCCCACCTACATTGGACATCACTTATGTCAACTCAAGGATTTCTCACCTTCCAATTCTAGACATTTTTTTAATCCATCATAAGATCTCTCCAATAACATACGTCCCTTTAAAGGGTGATTTTTTTAACTTATGCTCAGTATTGATCAAGAATTTTTTTACTCTTATAAATGAAATGAATCTATTCAATGCAATCCTAAATTTATTATTATGATATATTACCATAAAATCTTAGAGGAACCATAGATACTTCCCATCATTGAAAATTATACTGCATAGCTTGAAGTAGATCTACAATTACCTCTAGGAATGTCCTACTTTACGACTGATTATGATATTATCGGTTGTAAAATATTATATTGGAGAGAGGTATTCCCACAACTCAATCATATTCTATGATGAAACTTTAATCATACCCCATGACTACTCTCACCAAATATGATACGAGATATCGTATTTCTTTTATCATATTTAACAATTGAGGTGATATTTCATTTGTGCTTTGATCCTCTATTTTCACACAAACCATGGAAAGAGTCATATTTTATGATATCATAAATTGTATGATAAAACATTGTTCAAATCCTTAGATTTTTTATATGTCATACAATATGATATATAATAGCCATATGCTATAGATGAACAAAGAAATCCATCATATCAAAATATATGATATTGACATAATACAATATGACATTTATTTATTTGGAAAAACTAATAGATTAATACATTGTTTCCTTGAAGAACAAGTCTCTGATACCACTTATAAGTTTTAGGGTATCATCATATGATCACCGAATGAGTGCTAGCGCCTTAACCTAGTGATAAACAGTGATCAAAGAAGAAGAGAGGTTTTCTTATTGAATGCAACAAAGGGTTAATTACAATAAGGGGATTGTATCTCTATTTTGTGCATTTTGGACATGGATAACAAATTAAATGACTTATAGGACGTAAAGATCCAAACCATCAAAAATATATTTTAATCAAATTTTTTTCTCTCTACGGTTATTCACCATATTAGATGGCTTTTCAAATTATTTTTTTATCCTATAAATTAATTATCTCTCTATTTTGATTAGTAAATCTATTAACAAATCACATATCATAGTTTTCTTGATCAACTATCCAACCATGGATAACTCACTTACTTTTGGGAAATACACTCTTTATATGTTGTTGTGTATTTTTAAGTCCATTTACCCAATGATTTATCAACTCTATCCAATCTAGGAAATTTTTAAAAAAAATGTTAGGCATAATTTTCTCACCAAAGAAATTCTCGATCACTCTTTGTAACCCATGGTTAAAGTTTAATAATAATCTTAAATTAATTAAAAAAACAAAACTCTCACAACATGTATCACTAAAATAATTTTTGGAATGTGACTAATTAATTCAATTTTTTTTTGAATTCAATAAAAATTTATTCATCAAAATCATAAATCTAAGTAACTCATTTCATGATCTAACAATTTACATGAATAACCAAAATCTACAAAACATTTTTTAATGATTTTTACGCTTACCTTGGTCCCTATATGTTCATCACCCATAAATGAGGTCCACAACTTGGTATCCCCTAATCCTTAAAAACCCTCATAATTAAGCCTTTAGAATCTGTAATCTAGTATATAAGATAAATTAAATTTGAGAAACTATCTTGATTTTCGAACCCTATATTATTCAAATGAAGAGAAAACTAAGGGGGTGAGAGGTATACTTGTTAATATCAAGAGTAGAGTAAATCATCTATGTGTGTCTCTAGGGACAAATGGGTTGGACACTCAAATACATATGAAAGGAGAAGAAGAAATAGAACCACATTTGTTGTATTTCAGTAACGATGAGAAGAGATGTAGGTTCGTCATGTTTAAGAATAGCGCAAAAACGCAAAATGCAGAACCCAAAACATCAAACAATGATAGAGAAAGAGTAGAAAATAACATAAATTGGATTCTAGCCTTGATTAATCTGAGGGAACGTAGAGGAGCCGTGTCAGCAGCAGAGGAGTTCTGCGAGAGTTGAGAATCGCGAGCAACTGAGTCGTGGTTAGGGTTTTTTTAAATAGATCGGAGAAATTTTTAACAATGCTTTCAGAAAAGCACTAATAAAGATCCATTTTATCAGTGCTAAATTTATAAGTGCTGATAAAAATAGTATTTATCAGTTCTTTTTTAGCACTAATAAATCTCAAGCTTTATCAGCGCTAACGTTTTAACGCTGATAAATGTCTTTTAACAGCGCTTTTTTAGCGCTGATAAATATTGATCTTTATCAGTGCTAAAAAACGCTGATAAAAGTTTTATAATTACAATAATTTAAATAACTTTATTATAATTTTATAATTATTTAAATAAATTTATTATAATTTTATAATTATTTATATATATATAATTATTTATTTATAATTATATAAATACTTATTTAAAAAGTAATAATTATTTATTTATAATAATTATAAATATAGTAAATATACATTTATAGATATATTTATTTATAAATATTTATTTACAAATATATTTTTAACGATATTAATGGATATATAATCTTAAATACATGCATTTTAAAAATGAGTGAAATTGAATAATTCAAAATGAGTACATTTTAAAAATATTCAAAAAATAGATAAGTTTTATTAATTAAATATAATTTATTAAAAACATATGGATATATATATATTGAAGTGGATGGATACATATTTTAAATACTAAAACATAGTAAATAAATATATATAAATAAATAATAGAAAATAATCAAATTCAAAAATAAAATAAAAAAAACATTAGAAATGAAATTTTAGTATTGAAAACAAATAAATAAAATTGACCGATTAAAAATATAATATATATTAAATGTATCATGTTATAATGCAATTCTAAAATATACTAAAATTTGAATAAATTGCATTATGTGTGTTTCTATATATTGCATAAATATATTTGTGTGTATGTTTATATACAAATACATTAACATATATATATATATACACGTGAAATAAATGCAACACGGTGTTTGATGTAGATTAAATGTTTGATATATGTTAAATTGAAAAATCAAACATTAAAAATGAATGACATTAATGTGTTTTTAATTAAAACTTTATATATATTATACTTATTCATTTTATATATCTATATTTAATATACAATATTTATTAATATTGATAATCTATATATATGTATATTAAATTTATTCATTTTTATCAATAATTATTTAATTAATAAAATGTTTCATGTTTTTATTAATTTACTCATTTTATTTTTATTTGTTTAATTTTTCATTTTATTCTGAACCTTTATCAATGTTAAAAACATGCTGATAAAAGGAACCTTTTATCAATGTTGATAAATGGCGCCCTTATCAGCGCTGAAATAAAACATTGATAAAGGTTATCTTTTATCAGCGCTAAAAAAAAGCGCTGATAAATGGTGCCCTTTATCAGCCTTTTTTTAGCGCTGATAAAGGGCTGCTTTTATCAGCGCTTAGTTTAGCACTGATAAAGATGGACTTTATCAGCAAAATTTTTTAGCGCTGATAAATGTCAGCGCTATTAAACGCGTGTTTTGTAGTAATGTATTTTACTGTATTGGTTGTGGGTACTTACTCAGTTTGGGAATGTGGTATGTGATGTTTTTGGTATTTATTATCATTTCATGTCGATGTTTATTTTGATTTTCGCTGTTGGTTTACTTCGATAAAGAGGATATAGTCTCCCCATAAGATCCATTAGACTCGTGCTTGAGATCATGTACTACTCCAGCTCGGGACACTTGTAATAGTGGCACCTGGGTCGGGACATTACAGAACAAAAAAAAGGTAAATAATAATTCACCATTCCACAATCATTAATCTATCATATATATTTATTAAATCCATACTTATTATCTTTTATGTAAAGAAGAAATGAAAAACGAATCACATTGCTTCGTAGAAGTGGTAGTTCACACGTACACACAAGCAACGTTATAGTTTTCCAATAAATTGGAAGGTATGAAGGTAGATATGATGTTATAATTCTAGAAGCATAATTATGTCAAAAATATCATTTATAGACATTAAACTCAACATAATATTCATCCATGAAAGATGGTGATGAGAAATGAATTGTATCACTATATGGAAACGGTAAATCATACGTATGCACGAGTGATATTTTCAATTCTCATTAGATATAAAATATGGTGAATAAAGGTGGTTTCATAATCATGATAACATTTCAATATATTTAGGATACTAAAGTTATTATTTTATGAAGAATATCACAGATTTAGAAGAAGTAGAAGAAGAAATAAATTGAAATAGGTTACATCTTCTTCAGGAGACCTCAATTATATCATTTCTTAAGAACCTTTGAAATAGTCTTTTAAAAAGATCAACACCTCTACTTTGTGTCTACGGAAGTTGAGAAGAGAATTGATCAAGGGTTGGTCAAGTTAGAATGTTCAAAGTGGTGTAAATAAGAGAAATGAGGGGTGCTCTTTTATAAGTGATGGAAAGGTATAATAATAATTCTCTAGCCAAATGCTTCCATGTGACCGAAGATTCAAAGACAGAGGCTAAGGTCAAAATATCATCAATCAATGAAATTTAGACATGTTTTGATGTCATTTAAACTTATCTTTTTTAATGAACCCTTTAATTAATCAATTTTAATCTTAACCACGGTAACGAATTTTTAAATATTAAAGGGTAATAATTTTACTTATAAGGTGACAATTGGCCCATAAATGGCCAATGGATGATATTGTCGACCATATCTTATTCACTCTGTGCTCTTTCAATATTTTTATGATTTTTAAATAATTTTATAAAATATAATTTTTATAAAATATCATTAATGTCATTTTTGACACTATTTAATTTGACTTTGAAAACAACTTGAAATCAAATGAATTTGAATCTAAACCTTTCACACTTCCCTAATATGTTATATTTATCTAAAAAATTTGAATTACAAAATAATTCATCATAATTATATTACTTTTAATATTTCTAATATCATTTATTTTATTTTTCTATTAATTGAATAAATATTGTGTCGGTGTTGTGTAAGTATTTAAGGTAGTTATTTAATTACTAAAAATTATAAATAAATTACTACGATAAAAATAATTAATGTATCTTTTTAAAAAAACATTTAGAACTAAACTTATCGTATGTTTATCCTTATAATAAAAATTTTGAGTTAATAAAGTCAAGAGAATGACTTTGTATTTATCATTTTCTTAAAATGATATTGTAGGATTGAAATATGAATGTAGATGCTCAATTTACAAGAGAGGATGAATTGTAAGTTTAAAAACTTTCGTTTTTAACCTCAAGGAAAACTATGTTTACCAAAGTTAAACAAAGAAAATTCACAAGACCACTTTTAGTTCTACAAACTTGCTAGGTTCCAGAAATATGGTTTCGGAAATGAAACTTAAGAAAAGTTTACAAGGAAAATATTCTACCTTAAAGCGTATAGAATCTCACTTATCAGAGTATACAAAAGTACAAGAAAATATAAGAAGGTTATACTTTCTTCCTTTATCAAAATACAGCGGAAATAAACTTGAAACAAAAACAAGTAACAAGTATGAAATCTTTTAACACAAAGAGAAGGGAATCCAACAACCTTGGATAAAGGTCCCTTGATTTATACTTTCAAGAAAGTATGTCTTACCCCACACCAGGGTAAGCCCTCGATAGGAATATCAGAATCTGTCTTGCTATCCCCGCAAGCCCTCAATCTTTAAGGTAGTTGACACCTCTGTCTTCCTATCCCCAGAAGTCCTCAAACTTTAAGGTAGTTGGTACATCTGTCTTTCTATCCCCGTAAGCCCTCGATTGTACACAGCAACAATTGGAGTCGCATGAAGCAAGTTGAACAAGATGTTCAGTATGCACAAGGCATGAGAGTCTCTCTATCTCTAGAAATCACTTCAGCAGCATGCAATCTCTAGAGTGATCAATAGGTAAATCTCTATCTTGAGCTCGTTCAAATGAGATCCTATTTATAGGCACTTCTCCAACGGTCGGCTCCCTCCTCCAACAGTCATATTTTTCCTTGAATCTCGGAGGGACCTATACAAGTGTCACTCAAACAATGGTTAGTTAGAAATAGATTGTATGGCATCGTTTCATAACTATGACAAGTGTAAGAAAAATAAGGTTGCTTAACCAAATCTAATTTTCAAAGTCTAAGGAAAAAATAAAGTTCGGAGTCTAACCAAATAAACATTCGGAGACTATAACTCATGGATATTCAGATTCTGTTTTTCAAGGAATTCAGAACCTGAATTCTATAGATTTCGGAGTCATAATTCCAATGAATTCGGAATCTGAATTCTAAAGAATTTGGTGTGTGAATTCTAAGGAATTTGGAGTCTGAATTCTAAGGAATTTGGTGTCTGAATTCTAAAGAATTCGAAATTTGAATTCTGCAGAATTCAAAGTCTGAATTTCAGAGAATTCGGAGTCTGAATTTCAGAGAATTCAGAGTCTAAATTTCAAAGAATTCGAAGTCTGGATATCATAGAATTCGGAATCTGAATTCTGAAGAATTCGAAATCTGAATTCTGAAGAATTCGGTGTTTGAATTCTAAGGAATTCAGAGTCTGAATTCTAAGGAATTCAGAGTCTGAATTCTAAGGAATTCGAAGTCTGAATTCTAAGGAATTCGGAGTCTGAATTCTATGGAATTCGGAGTCTGAATTCTAAGGAATTTGGAGCCTGAATTCTAAGGAATTCGGAGTCTGAAAATAGAATACTTTATAACTAAGGATTTATAGGATTCCAAGGTTTTAGTTGTGAAACCAATTTTTAGACTTAAGAATAAAATGAGTTAGATTTAGAGAAACTATAAAATGAATAATGAAAACATAGGTAAGGATAAAATTTACTTGGGGAAAGAAAATTTTCCTTATTAAGATTATTCTTAGGGAAAATATAATTTGTCTTAAGATAGAGTGTTTGTGATTTTCAAAACATAGAGGAATGGAAAAGTCATAAAGAAACCTTATTGAATCAACAATCTCCCCCTTTTTGGAAATCACAAACATCCTTATGAAAAAGAATATAAGAACTTAGAGTTTTTCTTTATGGACTTGAAAATAAAAACTTATCTCCCTTTACTTATGAATCATGATGAATACGATTACCTCCCCCTTAGGTTTTGAAATCCCTAAGGATCGTATTCTTGATTTTCTGAACAAGAATTTACATTTTCTTGAATATGAAAATCTTCTTTGATAAGAACTTCCCATTAGATAGACTCCCCCTTACTTAGGGAAGTATCTTCTTTATATAGTATTCTTTTTATCATTCATTTCTCCCCCTTTGTGATTTTCAAAAAGGAACAAAGAGAATGAAAAAAATGGTACCTGAAATATTAGTACTATACAACAAAATATATGAAGAACAGTGAAAAATTCATTATGATTGAAAGAATTTGTATAAGGAAAATACAACAAAAGATCGGATTGGGAAAAATTATCCTTCTTTCTCCTTCGGTATTAGCTTCTTCACAATGGTTTTCAGCTACTTAAGCTCTTTATGATCTTCTTCAACACGCTTGAGCAGCTGATCCTGATCTTCATTTTTCTTCTCTAAGGCTTTTGATCTTTTCTTCTTGAGCCTTAAGAATTTCTGCTTGAGTTTTCAAAACTTCTTCTTGCTTATTGAGTTTTTCTTCAAACTCTATTCTAAGATCACTTTCCCTTTTCCAATTCATAGCCACTGAATTAAGCTTCTCATTCAGGTCTTTGACTTCCTACTTCCGAGTTGTTTGTTCGAGACTTAACTTTTCCTCAAAACTTTTAGTAACATCTTTGAAATTTCCATCTTCGGTGTCAAAAGCATCATTCACACTTTCCTAAAAATCATCAAGGATTCTCATCTCTTCGATTTTTTTTCTTGACCACTTTGTGATTTCCTTGCATTATCTTTTGTGAGCTTCATATCCAATGAAGAAAGATTTGAAATCGGCCTCAAGCCTGACAAACTTATCCATAAGCATGGTAATTGAATCTACTTTTTGATTAAATGAGTGTTGAAGCAATTGGAACCTCGAGTCAATACTCAGAAATAAGGGAATGGTATCAACCAATTTCTTCAAAGATTGGACTACAAAGTCATGTCCAAAGGAGGACAATTCTGAATCAGATTGTTTGGTTAGTGAGGATTCTTTTTCTATCTCTTCAGATTTTCTCTTCGACGAACCACCAATATCTTTCTTTTTCACTACGAATTTCCTTGGTGTATCAACCAACACATGTTTTCCCTTATCAGCTTTCAAAATGCTCTCTGCTGCTTATGGTGATTCATGTTCACTATTTGATAGTTGAACTATTTTATCTTCCCCAAGATTTTCTTTCTCGACATCTGCCACAAGATCCTCTGGATGAACAAAATCATGATTGCTACTCTCTTCTTCAGATGGTTTATTCACTTCTTCATGACCCTTTTCTTCTTTTCCTAGGGTAGCAAGTTTTGAAAATTCAGCTTCAGAAGTTTGGATTGACAACTTTTCAGAGAGACACTCCTTCTCATGATATTCTTCCACTTGTTTTATCATGTCATATGTATCATCGCTTCCTTCTTCTTCTTCGACTTCTTCTTCCTGAACTATTTCTTCTTCTTCTTTCGATTCTTGAATCAACATCTTTTTTCCCAGAGTTACTGGAAGTTATTCTTGCAAAAACGATTCTGGAATTTGAATTTGTTCAGAGGCTTTCTCAGCAGCATTGAGAAGAGATTGAACAATCTTAGCCTCTGACATCTTCTTCATCTGCTTTTCTTTTTCTTGCTTCTCAAAATCTTCAGCAGCATTCAACTTTAAAGCTTTTGCCTCAGCAAGGTCCAAGCCAAAACTAGGATCCCCTTCCTATTCTTTTTGTCTTCTCTCCTCTTGGCAACCACTTCATCCAAATAAGTCTTTTTCTTCTTTGGCTTAGGTGGTGCTAACTGAGTTTTCTTAACAGTAGAAGATTTTTCTTTCTTTTCTTGTTCCTTCACCTTCCTCTTCTTTCCACCCTTCTTTGAAGTCTCGGCCACTTTCTGTTTCTTAGATAGAGCTTCTATTTTAGCTTCAGATAAATCATAAAAATCTATGAATTCACTATTAAAGTCAACCTTCATCCTTCTGAGGGTATCATCACTAAGCAACATGACTTTGAAATTCCATAGCTTGGATAGAGCTTAGGTGGTGTTGATTGAGTTTTCTTAGCAACAGGAGATTTTTCTTTCTTTTCTTGTTCCTTCACCTTCCTCTTCTTTCCACTCTTCTTTGAAGTCTCAGCCACTTCCTGTTTCTTAGATAGAGCTTCTATTTTAGCTCAGATAAATCATAAAAATCTCTGAATTCACTATTGAAGCCAACCTTCATCCTTCTGAGGGTGTCATCACTAAGCAACATGACTTTGAAATTTCTTAGCTTAGAACTACAAGAATTTTAAATGATTCTAGAAAAAGGACTATAATCTTGGAGAGAATAACCGGATAAATGATGATTTGAGATTTCAGAGTCTCATTCTTGATATTCATGATTGTAAGTAAAACATATTTTACCAAATTAATCTTTCTGAGGTTCACCAGAAAGTCTAAAGCATAAATATCATTTTTCTTCAGGGTATCTTTGTCACCTTTTCTCAGAATGAGAAATCCATGGACCCATAATTCAAGAATCTGGAGATTTGTAGAAAGATGGATAATCTTCGGAGTCTTCACTTCTTTCAAACCAAGGCATTTCATAGCCTTCTACTTATTGAATGATCCTGATACATCTGGTAACTTATGGGTACAAAATTCAGCTTCACCTTCAAACAGAATTCCAATTAGATTGGAAGCCTTACTGCAGGAAAGAGAATAGGTCTTTCCATAGCTCTTAAATGAAAAATTGTTTCTCCCTCCTTCATTGAAGAAACTTACGGATTCATAGAATTCTACCAACAATTCTGGATAAACTGGATCTCTCAACCATTCAACTTGATATTTTTCGAGATAATAGAATTATATTTATCAAAGAATTTCAGATCTGCTAACCTTTCTCTGTATATCTGTCATTCAGAGATTTCCTTTACTGACGACATTTGATTCTGAGGAGAAGCTTCTACAGACATTCGAAATTGAGGAAAACCTAAGAAATCGGAACGAGCCTTAAGAAGAGTAATAGAGTTTCAGCACGCTAAAGCTTTGAAAATCGATGTGGGACAACCATCGGGGGGCTTTATATGGGCATTTGAGGCGACGATTCATCTTCCCAAAGAGATCAAATGGTGGAAACACTTTTGATCAGATCTGACGGTTGAGATGATAGCCAAAGAAGGAATTTAGTAGGTTCCAATCTTTTGAGGTTTTTAAGATAAAAATTCAGATTTAAAGAAAAGTGAATCCGAAAAATTTTCTTAAACAAGATGAAAATACCAACATGTAAAAGGATGATTATGAAAATTTAAGAAAGGAAACATACCTTCCGAAATATTAAGAAAAAAACAATATTAAGGAAAATTCTTCTTAAAGAACTTTAGATTCTGGAAAATTTTCTTAGTCAGGGAAAAAAATTTGAAATTGAGAGTTTTTTTAACTACGAAAAAAAATTAAACTACTAGAAATTTTGATTATGAAAAAATTTGATTACGAAAAATCTTGATTATGAAAAAAAAATTAACAATCAAATGTACTCCCCCTATGAAAATGGGTTTCTTACTATAAGGAGATAGGTTTGAACAAAAAGTTAATATTGAAGATTACCTTACGATTATCATCCCTAACTTTTGTTTAATGTATTCAAATCTATCGAAGAATAAAGATTTTGTGAAAATATCAGCAAGTTGATCTTGCGTTCCGATAAATTGAAGAATGATATCTCCTTTTAGTGTGTGATCCCTAAGAAAGTGATGTCTAATTTTTATGTGTTTTGCACGAGAGTGATGTGCAGGGTTTTTTCTTAGGGCAATGGCACTAGTGTTATCACACAATATCTGTGTTTTGGTTAAACTCATACCATAGTCTGTGAGTGTGTGTTGCATCCACAACACTTGGGCACAACAACTTTCAGCTGCTGCATATTCAACTTCAGCAATGAAAAGTGCTACTGAGTGTTGTTTTTTGCATGACTAAGAAACTAATGAATCTCCTAAAAAATGACAAGTTTCGGATGTACTTTTCCTATCCATTCTACATCCACCAAAATCAGCATCTGAAAAACTTTTTAAAACAAAATCATTTCCAGAAGTATAAAAGAGTCCTAAATATGTGGTTCCCTTTAAATAGCGAAAAATTCTTTTCACTACCCTTAAATGGGATTCCTTAGGATTGGATTGATATCTTGCACATAAGAATACTGAAAACATTAAGTCTGGACGACTAACTGTCAAGTATAGTAAACTTCCTATCATGCCTCTAAATGATGTTTGATTTACTGATTTCTCAACTTCATCAAGATCAAGTGAATTTGAGGTATCAATGGGAGTACTTATACTCTTAGTGTTGTCATATCCATACTTTTTAAAAAGTTCTTTAATATACTTATGTTCAGATATATAAGTTCCTTCTAGTTTTTGAGAAATTTGAAAACCTAGAAAAAATGTTAACTCACCTATCATACCCATTTCAAACTCAGGTTTCATTCGATTCGCAAACGAATCGGTTAAAGATTGCTGAGTTGAACCAAATATAATGTCATCAACATAAATTTGAACAATCAAAACATTTTTCTTTTCTTTCTTTATAAAAAGGGTTGAATCAGCATTTCCCTTAACAAAGTTGTTTTGTAACAAAAATCTTGTAAGTCTATCATATCATGCTCTAGGGGCTTGTTTAAGTCCATATAAAGCTTTGGTAAGTTTGAAAACATGTTTGGGATGTTTTGTGTCTTCAAAACCAGGAGGTTCAACAAAAACTTCCTCTTGAACATATCCATTAAGGAAAGCACATTTAACATCTATTTGAAAAAATTTAAAGTTGAAGAATGGTGCAAAGGAAAGTAAAATACGGATAGATTCAAGTCTAGCTACTGGAGCATAGGTTTCTTCATAGTTTATTCTTTCTTGTTGATTATAGCCTTTAGCAACTAATCTATCTTTATTTCTTACAATGATTCCATTTTCATCACACTTATTTCTGAAGACCTATTTTACTCCAATAACAGAAGTTTTCTTAGGTCTTTCAACCAAGGTCCAGACTCTATTCTTTTCAAATTCATTTAGCTCATCTTGCATGGATTTAATCCAATCATCATCACCTAAAACTTCATCAGTGCTTTTTGGTTCTAATTGGGAAAGCAATGCTAGATGTTATACTTCATTTCTTAAGAAATTTCTAATCCTTACAGGTTGATTTACATCGCCAATGATACTATCACTGGGATGATTCTTAAGAAACAACTGATTTGATTTTTGTAAAACCTATTCATCAACATATGGTAGGAAATCTTCTGGGGTAAATGCTTCAGAATTATTTTCTTGAACATTCTCCTTATCAGAAGGATCTTCTATCAAAGGTTGATAATCAGTTTTTGAAAACACATCCGAAGATGTAGGTTGAGGTTGTTTAAAAACAAAGGGATCGGTTTCATCAAATTTGACATGCACTGTTTTTTCAACAGTACAAGTATTTTTATTAAAAAATTTATAAGTCTTAGAAGATGTGGAGTAACCTAAGAAAATTCCTTCATCAGATTTGGGTGCAAATTTATGTAAATTAACTTTAGTATTCGAAATGAATACTTTGCAACCAAATACTTTGAGGTAGGAAAGTCTAGGTTTTCTTTGCATAACTCATATGGGGGTTTATTAAGAAAAGGTATAATCAAAACTTGATTTATAGTATAACAAGCAGTACTTACAACTTCAGCCCAAAAGTGTTTAGCTATAGAATATTTACTCAACATGGTTCTAGTTATCTCTTGAAGAATTCGATTTCTTCTTTCAACAACACCATTTTGTTGAAGAGTTCTTGGAGCTGAGAATTTATGAGTAATACTTTTTCTACTACAAAAAGTTTCAAAATCTAAATTTTGAAATTCTCCTCCATGATCACTATGAATAGTTATCAATGGAAGGTTTTTCTCATTTTTAACCTGGGCTCTAAAGATTTTGAAATAAGAAAAGGCTTCAGATTTCTTTGCTAGAAAATATACCCACGTAAATCTGGTGTAATCATCCAACTTAAGACAAATACATAATATTTACCTCCAATGCTTCCAGTTTGTGTTGAACCGAAAAGATCCATATGCACTATCTGTAATGCATCAGTTGTTGAGACTTCACCGATTGATTTAAAACTTGATTTATGTTGTTTTCCATATTGACAAGGATCACAAACTTTTGAAGAATCAAATCTATGCTCTAATAAATCCTTAACAAGCCTTTTCTTAGAGAGTTTACATAGGTTCATAAGGTTACAGTGTCCTAACCTTCTATGTCATAACCAAGATTGATCTTCCATTGCACTAAGACACGGTAGATCTTGGCTCCTACGGTCTTCTAAGTTTAGTGTGTATACATTCTCTTGTCTATGGGCAGAAAGAATAAAATCTTCCTTGAAATTGTGTACTAAGCACTTGTCATTCCTAAAATTCACATAGTAGCATTCATCACATAATTGACTTATGCTAATGAGGTTGTGCTTAAGACCCTTAACAAATAAAACATTTGAAATCAAAGTTTTTCCAAGAAGAACAATGTTACCTATACCAATAATTTTTCTCTGAGCATTATCTCTAAAAGTTATTTTTCCTCCTTTCGTTTTGATAATCTTTTCAAAAAAAAATTTGTTACCAGTCATATGTCAGGAACATCCACTATCCATGTATCATGTATTGTTATTGGTACTATCTTTATTTTTCCTGAAAATAAAAGTGTTAGACTTTCGGAATCCAAACTTTCTTGGATCATGAATTTTCAGAAAGCAAGATTTTAAGTATCCACATTTTCTTAGAAAATTAAGCTTTATAAAAACCTAAAGATTGGGTTTGGTTTAAACAATTTTTCATCCAATGTCCACCACGCTGACATTTAGTGCAGAATAGAGCACTTTGAGGAACAAAATAGTTATTACTGAAAACTGGTTTAGAATGAGTATAACCAAATCCAAAATTATTCCTTAAAGGTCGAATTTGGGAATACATCTTGTCAAAATTTTCCTTACCAGAGGTAAAGTTTGACAAACACTTCCTCAAAGAAAATATTTTTGACTTTAGTTTTATAACTAAGTTTTTATCCTCAAAAACATTAGTTTTAGAACTAGGGTTAGTCTCTAAAATATTTTTCTTAGAAGTTACATTTTCAAGTTCCTTAAAAAGTTTATCCTTCTCAGAATTAACTTCCTCAAGGTTTTTGGAAATACTTTCAAAATCAAAAAAAATCTTATCAAGATCTTTAGAAAGATCTGATACTTCTTTAGTTAAAATAGAAATTCTAGAATTTATTTTATCAAGATTTTTCTTGAGTTTAGAATTTTCATTCTCAAGAAGTTAAGCAAACCTAAACACTTCCTCATAAGAAGGTAAAGTATCATCTTCTGATGAGTAAGACTCATCATCTGAAGATTCATAGTATTTATCATTAGTATAATTTGCATTTAAAGATACATTGGTGATAGATTCAACATTGTGTACATTGGCCATTAGACAATGATTTTCAATGGGTAATTTGGCTAGTATACCAAGATTCTTCTGACCAGAAGATTCATACTTTGAGGATTCATCAGAAGAGTCACCACCACCGGCACTCCAGGTGTCATTGGCTTTCAAAACTTTCTTAGCTTTAGCCTTATAATACTTCTTTCTATTCCTTTCAAAATTATTTTCCTTTCTATCCTTTTTCTTGAGCATAGGACAATCTGACCTGATATGCTCTGCTCTTTTGCATTCATAACAAGTGACTTCCGAGTCTTTCTTGTCTTTTCTTTCTTATATCTATACTGAAAGTCTTTCTTTCCAACTATCTTGCTCATCCTTCGAGCAAGATTAGTTAGCTTATTTTCATAATATTCACTTTCACTAGATTCAGATAAAACAATAACTTTCTTCGACTTGGATCTTGTAACCCTTTCAGGAGTCTTGACTTTAGTAGTAGTAAAGGCTACACTACCATTGTCGTTTTTCTTTTTATTCATATCAGCATCTCTTTTCATTCTTGTCTCGTGTTGAAGAAGAGTTCCAAAAAGTTCATCAGCAGTAATTTGAGATACTTTCATATTATCATCAATAGTTGTTCTCTTAGATTCTCACTCATTAAGCATGATATCTATAATCTTGTCCACAAGAGCTTCATCATCTAAACATTTCTCACCCATAGATTGTAAACTGTAAATTGAGAAAAATGAGAGGAACCGAACCCCCAAGGTATGCACTCTAAAGGAGCACTTTGGGTGTATTTATAATGAATATTAAAAACCACACCGGACCTCAAGTCTGATGTGGGATGCAGACTTCAACACTCCCCCTCAAGCTAAGTGTATCTAGCTTGGACACATAATGAAAAGAAAACAACAAAACAGACGCTAACACTCCCCCTCAAGCTGGACATGCCCAGCTTGATGACAAAACAGGATGAAATAAAATATTAAGCTGTTGCTACTCCCCCTCACGATCAAAGCTCCCCCGCAGGATGATGGATGGATGATGTTGCGGGCGCAGCAAATGACCACTCAGACCGACCGGTTGACGGAACGCCAGGAATTCCGCACTAGTGGGGCTGGTCGATGAAACGCCGGGAAATCCAATCTAGCACCGGGAAAACCGCACTTGCGGGGCCGACGACGGGAGGCGGGGACTCCGCATAAATCGTTGCGAGATCTGGCGACGCCAACGGACCCAAATCCTAGGTGGTCGAGCTACTGCGCCAGCGAATGGGCGTGCCGACGGATAGAGATGCGGCTGCCGGGAGTCGTCGGGAGATGCCGGCGAGGCGGGGATGCCGGAGGAGGTGCCGGAGAGCCGAAACTTGAAGTTGGGCAGCCGCAAAGAGAAACCGGAGCCCGCTGGCTGCCGGAAGAGGGGCGCAGGAGGAGGCCGGCGAGGGAGCAGGACAGCGGGAGGCGGCGCTGGAAGCCGGAGGAGGCCGCCGGTGTGGAGGGGCCGGCAAGGTGGAGGCCGGTTGCTGGAGGTCAGCTGTCGGAGTCACCGGCAGGAAAGGAGGCCACCAGGAAGGGATGGTCGGCAGGGGGGTAGAACCGTCGGGCAGGAGAAGCTGCCAGAAAATAAAAAAAAGCCGCTGGAGAGTCGCTTGCGGGAGAAACGCCAGAAAAAAAAAAGAAGGGGCCGTCAGATCTGGACGCCGGAGAGCAGCAGGCCGAGCGGCGCTCGGGAGGGAGGGGAGACCCGCCGGGAGGCGCTGGAGTAGCGGGAGGCGCGGGAGGCGCTGGAGCAGCGGGAGGCGCCGGGCGAGATCGGGAGCCGGGAGCCGCGATGGAGGGTTGAGCCTGGGAGGAGTCGTCGGGAGAAAGGCGGTTGCGCGACGGAGGAGCCTTGCAGGATGAGCGCGCGGCGGGACCGCGAGGGGCGACGGGAGGCGCGACAGGAAGCGTCGCGGGCAGCAGCGGGAGGCGCGGAGCACATCGTGCACAGAGGAGGCCGTTGGGAGGTGTCGCGCGCACAGGAGGAGCCGCGCCAGCAGTTATGGGATCCAGAAAGACCGTCGGGAGGGGAGTCGCGCCAGGGGAGAAGGTCGGCATGCGCAGCAGGGGGGGACGTCGGGGGAGGGATAACCGGCAGGAGCAACGGAGGGAGGGGGCGGCGGATATGTGGATTGGAGCCGCCGCCCCCCGGACGGGGAAACCCTAAAGGAAGGGGGAAAATCAGGAGGGAGGGTCGGGAGTAAATCCCTCTGATACCATGTAAATTGAGAAAAATGAGAGGAACCGAACCCCCAAGGTATGCACTCTAAAGGAGCACTTGGGGTGTATTTATAATGAATATTAAAAACCACACCGGACCTCAAGTCCGATGTGGGATGCAAACTCCAACATAAACTATTAACAATTGTCATAAACCTTTGTTGCACCTTGCAAACTGGATCTCCATAAGGAAATAGAAATCCATGATATTCTGCTCTAAGCATAGCTCTTCTAGTTTCTATAACTTTGAACGTACCAAAATGTGTGACTTCCAATTTCTTCCAGATACAATTTGCAGTTTCACAAGAATAAATTTGACTATATATATTCCTGATTATAGAACACAACAAGGTATTACCTACCTTGTAGTTTAGTTGATATTCTAACTTTTCTTGATTGGTAAAAGTTTTGACTTGTCAGGATTCTTGTAATCTCCAGTAAACATAACAAAATTGTCCACTCTAGTATTAATAACAAAAGTCTTCATACGATCTCTCCAGTACTCATAATCATTTCCATCAAATATAGGTGGTCTGGTATGATTTAGATTGTCAATCAAACTGACATTCATTCCTGCCATTCTAAGAAAATATATTTTCACAAAAACTTGTTAATAGTAAAAGTTTGTAAACAAGGATAAAAATCCCTAAGGAAAATATTTAGAACAATGAAAACTTGAGCAAGAAAACTTATATGTGAATATAAGTATTTCAGAGACCTCATTTGATACCAATTGTAGGATCGAAATATGAATGTAGATGCTCAATTTACAAGAGGGGTGAATTGTAAGTTTAAAAACTTTCGTTTTTAACCTTAAGGAAAACTATGTTTAACAAAGTTAAACAAGGTAAATTCACAAGACCACTTTTAGTTCTACAAACTTGCTAGGTTCCAGAAATATGGTTCCGAAAATGAAACTTAAGAAAAGTTTACAAGGAAAAGATTCTGCCTAACGTACAGAATCTCACTTATCAGAGTATACAAAAGTACAAAAAAGTATAAGAAGGTTATACTTTCTTCCTTTATCAAAATACAGCGAAAATAAACTTGAAACAAAAACAAGTAACAAGTATGAAATCTTTTAACCCAAAGAGAATGATATCCAACAACATTGGATAAAAGTCTCTTGATTTATACTTTTAAGAAAGTCTGTCTTACCCACACCAGGGTAAGCTCTCGATAGGAATATCGGAATCTGTCTTGCTATCCCCGTAAGCCCTCGATCTTTAAGGTAGTCGGCACCTCTGTCTTCCTATCTCCGGAAGTCCTCAAACTTTAAGGTAGTCGGTACCTCTGTCTTCCTATCCCCGGAAGCCCTTGATTGTACACAGCAACAATCGAAGTTGCACGAATCAAGCTGAACAAGATATTCAGTGCGCACAAGGCATGAGAGTCTCTCTCTAGAAATCACTTCAGCAGCATGCAATCTCTAGAGTGATCAACAGGTAAATCTCTGTCTTAAGCTCATTCAAATGAGCTCCTATTTATAGTCACTTCTCCAACGGTCAGCTCCCTCCTCCAACGATCATATTTTTCCTTGAATTTCGGAGGGACCTGTACACGTGTCACTCAAACAACAGTTAGTTAGAAACAGATTGTACAACATCATTTCATAACTATAACAAGTGTAAGCAAAATAAGGTTGCTTAACCAAATCTAATTTTCAGAGTCTAAGGAAAAATAAAGTTCAGAGTCTAACCAAATAAACATTCGGAGACTATAACTCATGGATATTCAGATTTTGTTTTTCAAGGAATTCGGAACCTGAATTCTATAGATTTCGGAGTCTGAATTCCAATGAATTCAGAATCTGAATTTTGAAGAATTCGGTGTGTAAATTCTAAGGAATTCGGAGTCTGAATTCTAAGGAATGCAGAGTCTGAATTCTAAGGAATTCGGAGTCTGAATTCTAAGGAATTCAGAGTCTGAATTCTAAGGAATTCGGAGTCTGAATTCTGGGGAATTCGGAGTCTGAATGTGAGAGAATTCGGAGTCTGAATGTGAGAGAATTCGGAGTCTGAATTTCAGAGAATTCGAAGTCTGAATTTCAGAGAATTCGGAGTCTAGATTTCAGAGAATTCGGAGTCTGGATTTCACAGAATTCGGAGTCTGGATTTCACAGAATTCGGAGTCTGGATTTCAGAGAATTCGGAGTCTGGATCTCAGAGAATTCGGAGTCTGGATCTCAGAGAATTCGGAGTCTGAATCTCAGAGAATTCGGAGTCTGAATCTCAGAGAATTCGGAGTCTGGATCTCAGAGAATTCGGAGTCTGGATTTCAGAGAATTCGGAGTCTGGATTTCAGAGAATTCGGAGTCTGGATTTCAGAGAATTCGGAGTCTGGATTTCAGAGAATTCGGAGTCTGAATTTCAGAGAATTCCGAGTCTGAATTTCAGAGAATTCGGAGTTTGAATTTCAGAGAATTCGGAGTTTAGAGAATTCGGTGTTTGAATTCTGAAGAATTCGGTGTTTGAATTCTCAGGAATTCAGAGTCTGAATTCTAAGGAATTCGGAGTCTGAATTCTGAGGAATTCGAAGTCTGAAAACAGAATACTTTATAACCAAGGATTTATATTCCAAGGTTTTAGATGTGAAACCGATTTTTAGACTTAAGAATAAAATGAGTTAGATTTAGAGAAACTATAAAATAAACAATGAAAACATAGGTAATGATAAAATTTACTTGGGAAAGGAAAATTTTCCTTAATAAGATTATTCTTAGAGAAAATATAATTTGCCTTAAGATAGAGTGTTTGTGATTTTCAAAACATAGAAGAATGGAAAAGTTATAAAAAACCTTATTGACTCAACAGATATAAGGGTCATAATTGAAGAAATATGACACCAAGTGACCATATATTCGAGACATGGATGGGCATGTCTGAACTGCACTCATCCAATAGGATAACAGCGGGTATTAAAAAAGTAGTCTCATCGCAAAGTTTTAACCCTATTTTACATGTTTTACCCTTACTGGGTTAACAAAATTTTATTATGGTTAATATTCATATTAACCAAAAATAAAAGGGACCTATTTATCAAATTTGATCATCCTGATTTCAAATATGAAATCCATTTTTTAAGATTAAATTTCTATAAATAACATAAATTCATTTTAAAATAAGTGTGCAAAACACAACAAAACCCGTTTTTAGAAAAAATACATTTTAAGCATAAAACTGGATATATATTCTTATTTCGTGCCTAGGAAAACATTAGATGAATGTTAAAACATTACATTGAATATAATATATATATATATATATATTATTAAAATCATTCACCAATAATGATTGATTTAATTTATTAAGATAGAAACACATTGCGTGCATAAAAACATTTTTTTTAGAAAAAAAAAAGCTTTTTATTTTCAATTCTGATTAATTGATAACCAATGAATTCGTGTAAATCATACGCTTTCATAATTTAGTTAGTTTTATTCATACACATCAATCCAACGACTATGTGATAAATGTCACATTAAATAATAATATTTTAATAATATATCACAGTTTAAACTCGATGTTGCATGTAAACAAAACTATCAAATAAATAAAATTTATTTATAGAGAATTATATCATCAAATCTCATGATGTTACAGATTATGTTAGTGATATGATCAACTTGAATCTCTAAACTCACATGAGCCATGCTCGGTGTGAAAAACAAGAAACACTGGAAAATCAGCCACATTCCATAATTGATTTCAAATGGGACTCGCACCTGAATTGGAAGTTCATAATATAACTTCCTTCCTTGTCAACTAGTGGACGACAGAGGGAATATGGGAGGCAAAAGGGGTATGACATCTTGCAAAAAAGACTAGGGCGTACTCCAGGAGGGATGCCCAATTGATTCTGCTCCTTAGCCGCTAGTAGACGAGGGTGAGGCTATGGCGAGGTAGCCAGGAAGAAAGGCTAGGAGGCTTACTCCATGAGGGATGTTCAGTCTTGTTTTCTTGTGTTATTAACCCCCAGATTGGGGCTTACATATCCGTTAATAGAAAAACAAAAGGCCATGATACTGCCTGCTTTGCTTCACATTTCAGGCAACATGCAGGGAGATGAGTGTCGATGCTTGAAGCGGGAAGGTTCTCACCACAGCCTCCAAGACCGGAATCCTCGTTACCAGGGAATTCACAATTGTGAACATCCTGAGGACCCCGACCTATTAGGGAGGTTAAGTGAGGGGGGGCATCCTTTACCAAAGGAATGCACAATCGAAAGAGGGGCATGTCGGTGTGCCCTATACCTCATCCATATGAATCTGGTGGTCATGGATGAGATTTTAACAATGGCATTCTCAAGTGGGGCACCTTGGTAAAGGAGGATAGCATTTTTAGGGGAAAAGCAACTCTGAGAGGCCAGTCACTAAGGTGGGCAGCCCTGAGCAATGTGCCGCTAAGGTGGGTAACCCTGGGCGGTTGGCCGCTGAGGTGGGTAACCTGGGCAGCTGGCCGCTAAAGGGGACAACCCTAGGCGGTTGGCCGCTAAGGTGGGTTGCCCTAAGCGAAAGGTCGCTAAGGTGGGCAGCCCTGAGCGAAAGGTCGCTAAGGTGGGCAAACTTGGACAATTAGCTACTAAGGTGGGTTGCCCTCGATAGTAAATCGCTAAGGTATGCAACTCTGGTGAGGGGCCCAAAGCGATTGGTTGTTCGGGTGACCACTTTGGACCACTTCACTAAAGTTTTTCATGTTCTTAAAGCCCTAAAACGCAATAGGTTGCTTAGGAAAAAATTTGAAGGCCTATCTCGGGGAGGCTTTCTCTCTCTTCTAGGAGTGGGAGAATCATGCTCTATGTGGTGACTCAGAGTCAATTTATAGGCAAAATCTAGAGGATGGGCGAAACAGACCGAGCCGTTGAGGCGGTGCGCGGAGGAGAGCTAGGCGGTGCATGTTGGGTGGTCGTCGAAGACCTGAGCGATGCGGGACTAATGGTTAGAGGAGACCCTGGGCAAGGCAAGCTTAGCGACCAAAGGCTACCCTAAGCGAGGCAATAGGGCTTTTCCCTGGGGTTTCTTGATTTCCTCTTTACCCTTTGTCTTCAAAAGGGAGCGCCAATAGTTGGACACCCCGTTAAAATTCGTCCATAAGTCCTCTTGACTTCCCATCAATGAAGACATAAACAAAAGAAGTCAGGCATCATTAATTTTCTAATCTCACCATATAATGTATCATCTGGGCAGAAGAGAACAAATCAACCACATCAACATTCTCCAGGCTCTAGAGAAATAAGATTCTACCATTTTTAGCAAACCTGAAGTTATTTAAGAGCTTCCAATTAAGACTAGTGTAAATAAATTTAATACTGTAAGTGTTGATCAAGTTTCCAGAACCACCACAACATCAATCCTCAACATCAATCTTGTTTGTTATGATGGACTTAAGTTCCATAATTTTAGAGGGATCATTACACCCACTTGTATTCCAAAAACTGAAAATCATTTTACAAATCTGGGGGAATCCTTCACCTTAAATCTATTAGACCATCTAATACTTAGTTCAAGTTGAGCCTGCTTTTTTTCGTTTTAGAGACAACCAGTGAAAAATTGCCTTCATCCTCTCCTTTATTGATGAGGGAATTATCAAGGATTACAGAGTCTGCCCATTTTTTAATCCCCCTTTTCAGACTTATGTTCCTGATAGCCTTCTCCTGCAACAAGGGGCTTTTTCATATCAAAGGATAGGGTCGAGCTTTAGTACCCCACCTCTGCAACCGCTACAATTAGATTCATTGAACCAGACTCCCCAGTCATTGTTGATCGACCACTACCAATAGAGGCTTTCTTCATATTAACATCCACACCCATTGCAGTATGATTCATCAACCCTGACTCTTGAACCTTAGTCAATGGATCACTACCAATCGAGGCCTTCTCCAAAGTTACGTCCAACCATCAATGACTTCTACACGAGTGGTAACGACATTATCCTCACTAAAGGAATCCTTCAGTGCCCATTTTTGTTTAAAATTTATATTTAAGGCACATTTATCAGTCGAGTGACCAAATCTTTTGCAACAAGGACAGATCTCTGGCACCCATCCATAAACTATACTTTGATGGGACACCTTCCCATCTGGACTTCAAAGGATAAATTTATCAGGTGAAGAGCATTCCCGGTAAATGTCGATGCATACTCTAGCATATGCTAAACAAGAACGATCAGTTGTAAATCCGCCCATGCATATATAGCACTTGATAGTTTACTTAAGGCTCCTTCCATCCACAAATGCAAGATAGATTGGGAAACTTAACCCATATCTGAATGGATTTAAGTTTATCAGACGAGTAATTGAGGTCAGGTAACTGGGTTTTAAGGATCAAAGATCTATTATTGAATGACCATGGTCTTGAGATAATTGTATCATGCTAAGGGTGTAATTTTGGCCCAACAGCCTGACAGGCCAGGAAGCCCGAGCGGCCCGGCCCGGCAAAGCCCGCGTCGGGCCAGGCCGGGCTCAGGCCGTAGGTTTATTGAGTCGGGTCTGGGCCTATCCAAGAAGGCTCGCAGGTTGGACCGGGTCGGCCCGAAAAAGCCCAGCCAGCTGGCCCGTGCGAAGCCTAGCCCGCTGGCCCGTGCGAAGCCCAGCTGCTGTAAAAAAATTTAATGGGAAACTGCTGGTAGGGAGATTCGATCCCCCTACCTCGAGCTTCCAAGGCTGCGCCTGGACCAACTGGTTCAGACAATGCGTCTGTTATATTATCACCAAAATTTATATATATGTATGTATGTATATCATTATATATTAACAAAAAATAATATATAATATATATATTATATATTATATATTTAATAATGTGTATATATATACATATAATTATAATGTGTGTGTGTGTGTGTGTGTATATACAACGATATATAATTATATATATGTATATATATAAACAAAGTTATTAATAATATATATCAATTAAGTGTGGCTTTTAAAAATCCATTAATAATATATATGTGTGTGTGTGTGTGTCTGTGTGTGTCTGTGTGTCTGTGATTTAATATAATATATATATAAACAAAGCTATTAATATATATATATATATCAATGATTTAATATTATATATATATATATAATAACTTGTTGTATATTAATAAAAAAAATAACACACTCACTTAATGATGATCGTGCACATCCCGCAACCTCATTAATTTTTTTTAAGTATGTTGCAACTTGCATATATTATATATACTATACATTTAGAAATCTATTTAGAAAAAAAAATTAACCACCCACTGCAGTGCACCCCCCAACCCATAATTATTATTTTTACAATTTTCTCATATTACATATATATATATTTCAATAATTTAACATTATATATATATATAATAACTTATTATATATTAAAAAAAATTAACACATTCACCTAATGATGTTCGTGCACGTCCAACAACCTCATTAATTTTTTTAAAATATGTTGCAACTTCATATATTATATATAAATTTATTTTGAAAAAAAAAATAACACACCCGCTACGGCGCACCGCTCAACCCCTAATTATTTTTTTACAATTTTCTCATATTATATATATATATATATATATATATAAAATAACTTATTATATATTAACAAAAAAATAACTACTCACCCAATGATGTTCGTACACCCCCAACCTCATTAATTTTTTTTAAAATTTGATGAAACTTGCATATATTATATATATTATATATACATATATAAATATATTTAAAAAAAAATTAACTCACCCACTGTTGCGCACCCCCTAAGGCTGTAATTTCGACCCGGTCCGAATAGGATCCAGTCGGACCGGGCCTACCCTGCAAAAAAAAATTAAAAATCATTTAAAAAAATGTTTTAAATTAAACAAATGCTTAAAAATAATTTTCATAAATAAGTTAAAAAAATAAATGTAAAAAAACGTTTTAAATAAATGATAAAAAAAACGTTTAAATAACAACGCTTTAAACACACTACCCATTGCTGCGCACCTCCCAATCCCTAATTAATATATTTTTTTTCAATTTGCACATAATATATATAAATTCATAGACATATATAAATCTATTTAGAAAAAAATAACAAATTCACCCACCGTAAAATGTTAACAAAAAAAATGTTTTTACATAAAACATGTTAAATGTTTAAAAAAAATACATGTAAAAAACATGCGTTCAAAAAAACATTTTAAATTAAACATTTAAAAATAAATGTAAAAACATTTTAAACAAGTGTTAAAAAAATGTTTAAATAAAAATGTTTTAAACAAATGTTTAAAAAACGTTTTTAAAACAAACACTTAAATTAATTTTTTTAAACAAACACTTAAAAAATACATTTTACATTAAAATATGAAAAATGTTAAATGTTTTAAAAAAATACTTGTAAACAGCATGCATTTAAAAAATTAAAAAATGTTTTAAATTAATCATTAAAAAATATAAAAAAAATGTTTTAAACAGATGATAAAAAATGGTTTAAATAAAAACTTTTAAATAAAAAAATTTAAGAAACGCTTAAAAAATTATAAATAAGTTAAAAAATTTAAATGTAAAAAAATGTTTAAAATAAATGTTAAAAATACATTTAAATAACAAGGTTTTAAACTCACCCACTGCTGCACACCCCCAAAACCCCTTATTAATTTTTTTTACAATTTGCAAATAATATATATATAGATTCACAATATATAAATCAATTTAGACAAAAAAAAACATATTCACCCACTGTAAAATGTTAATAATAAATAAAATAAACATTTTTACAAAAAACATTCGTTTAAAAATTAATGTAATTTTTTTTAAATGTTAAAAAATGTTTTAAAACGTTTAAAACAAGTTTTAAAACAATCATTTTGAAAATAATAAAGGCCCGCCATGGCCCAACTCGAAAAAGCTCAGCTCAGCCCGAAAAAGCTCGGCCCGAACCGATGGTTTGGGCCGACCCGAGGCCGGGCTCGGGCCGCCTCATGGGGATGCTCGGGTCGGCCCAGCCCGGCCCGAATAGTGGCCAGCGGCCCGATTTTTTGCATGTCAGGTCCGGCCCTGTCCGGGCCGGGTCGGGCCAAAGTTATACCCTTATATCATGCATAGATTCCTTGTATGTAAAACAAAACAAAAAATACCACGAGATAACAGATATACCTTGAATGTATCCTCTTACCCCCATCGTGTTCGAATAAATCTTTGCATCGTCACCAGGTTCGAGTTGAAGATTGTATACAAAACCCACGAATATTTTCCCAAAGATCCCGATCTTCGCCCCACTCGCCTTACTCAAATGCAATGCCTGAATCCACAAATTGTTGGGGTATGAAAGCTAAGGTATGCCCTGTAACGACCCGAAATTTTTAAATAAATTTTGTTTCCTAATTTTATGTGTTATTGTTATACTCAACAAAAATGTTTTATTTGATAAACATGATTATAATTAAAATGAGATCAGTGGGTTTTGACTATTATATAACCATCGGTCAACATGACCGCTGTGAACAAAATTTTTTGATTATTGTCTCTAAATATAAGTAATCTTGGTTAATTATTATAGAAAGAAGATTCGATGGCCTCACCTAGTAGTCTTGGACCAATCGAAGCCCATCTAACAGAGCTTGGGAAGGAGGTAGCACCACTGGGCTTTGCTCTGGATCAAATCCAAGCCGAACTTCATCATGTGAAGCTGGAACGAAATCGCCTTCGTGAGAAGTTCAAACTGATAGAAATTACTACTCGGGCAATGTTGACTGAGCCGCCCCAAGCTTCTATCACCCTAGCACACCTTACTCTTAGGTCCTATGCTGGTATTATAAGGGGTTATGTAACGAGACCGTAACTACCTTGTGTAATCCTTGTTTTAAATAAAAATTGGGATTTCTTCTTATGATGAAGTTTATGAATTTTGAAATGACCGGATAAATATAGTATGCATATTTTTGATGAATTTTAGAAAAATGATATTTTAAATATGTTTATGTAAACCCTAAATAATTAAAAATGTGTAATGATTTTCAAAAAATGGTCTTCTGCAATTATGTTCAGTACTAAATTTAGAGTCTAATAAGATCAACTTGATTTTTGATGAATAGTAAATTATGAATAGTGATTTTATGATTAGGATTAGTAATATGACCAAATGGATTAGTAATCTCACTTAAAGAAAGTTTTAAAATAATATAGGCACCTTGATTTAGTAATGTGATTCAATAAAATAGTTAAATAACGGTTTCATTAATTATTATTCAAGTATTAGTTTTTTTCGGGTAAATAGTGTTTTTTTTAATTAAAAATTTAATTAAAAATAATTAGAAAATTATTTTTATAAAAATGACTTAATTTTTGAACTCAGAGCATCGATAATATGTTATGGTAATTTTTGGGGTTTTTTCTGAAAAAAAAATGAATTTTCGATGAATAGTGTTTTTATTTAAAAATTAAATTAAAAATATTTAGAAAATTATTTTTATAAAATGGATTTCATTTTTTAAATCAGAGCATTGATATTTGATTAATGTGAAATTTTGGGATTTTTCTGAGAAAGTTGAATTTTCAGTGAATAGTAAAAATACAGTTTTAGGGTTTCGGTATGTTTAATGACATCATAACGGTGTCATGATGATGTCATGAGATCTTTTGAGGGTTGGCCGGCCAAGGGTGATGAATTATTGTTTTGGGGGCCCCATGTGGCCTAACTCCATGATAAATGACAAGGGAGAGCACATGGGTTTGAGAAAAGCACATGTGAGGTGTCCCTTGGCCATTAATGCTTTGTCCCCTCACTTTCCCTATAAATACCAAGCCCTCCTCTCATCCATTCGACTCCCCACTCATTCCCAACGAATTTCTGGTCTCATTACCTCCCAAGGAGTCCTCCCAAGGTGCCCCCAAGCCCTCAAGGTCCCAACCTTTGAGGTTTAAGAGTTACATTTTAAGGTAAGGGATCCGACCCCTCTCTTTCTTTTCAAGTAATCTCTTTTATGTCATTTCTTTTATACTCCATGTTCTTATGTTGGAGGATGTTCTTTTATATTCATCCTACTGCCTATTTCATGTTCATATGATGGGAGACCCCCCCTTGCTCTCATCAATTCGATTTAAGAATGTTTAAGTGGCGCCGTTAGGCTGCCGAATTTTTAAGGGATTCTTTCACCTTCCTCGTTTTCAAGTTCTATTTTCATTCAAGTCTTTCATGTTCCTTTTTATTATGTTGGGGTATGATCTCTAAATTATCATACTGATCTTTTATGATCATATGATGAGAGACCCCATTTGATCTCTTCAATTCAGTATTTTGAAGTTTTAAGTGGCGCCGTTAGGCTGCCGAATTTTTAAGTGGTTCTTCACCATTCTCGTTTTGAAGTTCTACTTTCACGTCAATTCTTTCAAGTTCCTTTATATTATGTTGGGGTATGATCTCTATATCTATCATACTGGACTCTTATGTTCATATGATGAGAGACCCTATTTGACCTTGTCAATTCAATTTTGTTGAAGTTTAAGTGGCGCCGTTAGGCTGCCGAATTTTTAAGTGGTTCTTCACCATTCTCGTTTTGAAGTTCTACTTTCACGTCAATTCTTTCAAGTTCCTTTATATTATGTTGGGGTATGATCTCTATATCTATCATACTGGACTCTTATTTTCATATGATTAGAGACCCTATTTTACCTTGTCAATTCAATTTTGTTGAAGTTTAAGTGGCGCCGTTAGGTTGCCGAATTTTTAAGTGGTTCTTCACCATTCTCGTTTTGAAGTTCTACTTTCACGTCAATTCTTTCAAGTTCCTTTATATTATGTTGGGGTGTGATCTCTATATCTATCATACCGGACTCTTATGTTCATATGATTAGAGACCCTATTTGACCTTGTCAATTCAATTTTTTTGAAGTTTAAGTGGCGCCGTTAGGCTGCCGAATTCTCACAAGAGAAATCTTTTTTTTTCTTCCTTTCATGTTCTTCATTTCATATGGTATATTTTCAAATTTCATTACCATGTTCTTAAAACCCTTATATTTTTCCTCTCTACTATTTGATGGGACATTTATGAATGTTTGACCCATGTCCCCTCTCTTCTCAATGTTTTCTAAAACCCCGAAACATAGTCGTTATGCTGTAGAATTTTCATCTCAAAGTGCCTCTCTCTCTTTCTTAAAAATTATTTTATGTTATAAAGTGAATACTCAAAGCTCTTATTTCTATAGGGGTATTCACATATATATCAAAATGTTATATTTTAAATTCTGGGATTTACATATATGAAACCCGCTTTCCCTTTCCGTGGGTTTAAAGTGCCGTAAAGATCATGTCTTTAAAGCAGTTTTTAAAACGTTATGATTATGAAATGAAACCCATTTATTTTATGTTATGTGGGTTATTTATGAAATGTTTTATGATGATATATGTGGCTCACATGATAATAAAGGCAAATTTAAGGGTGCGCCCTGATAGCGCTCCAATGCATTGAGTAATGATGTAACCACTAGAGATTACAATTTTCATGATACCTTGGTGAATAACCTTGGTAATTTTCAAATGACACCTTGGGGATGGACCTTGGTGATATGTTCATGATTGTCTATGTTAAATGATGTAGCCACATCTTCAAGTTATGGAAAATGTTATTTTTATTATGAAATGCCTCATGATTTTCTTTCTCATGCCTTAAAGTTCTTTTCATGACTTTATTGATGTATCTCAAGTTCATATGTAAAATGTTTCACTTGTTTCCCTTGCTGGGCCTTCTGCTCACCCTTCCTTTTGATGTATGTCCCCAGGTTATGAGATGCAGTAATGAGCCTAGGGTGAACATGAGGAGAAGCCTTTCAAGTGTTTAAGAAGAATGTTTTTTTTTGTTTCATGTTTTATGTTCCTTGTTTCCAAGACACTAAACCTTAAAGATCCTCAGTTCCGTGTAATGGAATGAAAAGTTATGTTATAAAAAGACGGGATGCTATAGTTGGTATCAAAGGATGGTTTAGTTATTTGTGGAAATTAGGATATGAAAACTCTAGGAAGAACCCTATAGAAAAGTTTAATATAGGAAATCTTCCTGGTATTTTGGTGAGTATTGAGTAAGGGGTTGCCAAGCAAATACATCCCTGTCTGGATACGAGCAGGTAGAGGTGGCTCTGGCACAGATGTACATAGGGGTAAAACCCGAAAACACCGATTTGAGCTAGACTCGAACGGGAACTGGTACACGACAACGGGCCTTGCTGCACTCTTGGTTACGACACTCCCGGGGGATATGCTTTGGTAAATTCATAAGCTTGGTATGAACCATTGTTAAAGGAACGAAGATAAAATAAAATAAAGGTTCACATAAGAATATATGATCATTCATAACCTAGATGGGAACCTAGGAGATCACAAGTTAGGGTATACCTTTCATATACAAGTTATCCTTATATGCTTTCAGTTCCTTTTCATGATTATTAGCTAAGTACTTAAGCCCCTAATTATGCTTTCTCTTCTTAGTTAATGGTGGGAAATGGAAGAACATGTTCCGACAACCAATGTGATAGGAAATGCGACGATTTTCATATTAATATGACAGGGATGATTAGGGGATTAAAATATGATTATTATTTTGGAAGACGTTCATTATTTTGGGAACCATATTTGATCGAGGTAAATAGATTACTACGGTATTTTCATTGAGGAGTAAGGTTGATTTATATTTTGAAGAATCGATGAATTTAAGGTGAACTTATAGTAATTTAGGTTACTTATGGGAATGACTAACCTATCTTGGGTAAAATATGTTTAGGTTAGCTACCTTTTTATAAGATGTTAGGAGTGGTTGATGTTGTCTGGAGATGAACAATGAAGTTGTTTTGGAAGACTATGTTATCAAATCCTTATTGTATTTGGGTTTCAATCTTAGTTTGGTTTGTTTTGAGGAATTTTAAGGACCGTTATTTATGGAATGGTCTATGATGAACTTTGGGTAGTACCATGGAACTTTGATGATTTAAAAGTAGTTTCCATTCCTATGGGATTATTTCTTTTTGAAGAGTTGTTTTACCTTAACCTTTCTGTTTTTGGGATAATGTTTAAAGATAGAAGAAATAGATAGTTAATCTTTTGTAGATTATGTGATTCTATAGAAGATGATTCTTGTGCTTTTATGAGACCAAGTGTTTTTGAATTCTCATCATTTGGAGAAAAGATTAGTGTTGGTAGGGACTTGTTAAAGGATGAAACTCTACTTGAAGGTAGGTATATTTTCTTGTGTTTTTGTTCTATGTAGTAAATGAAATCCTCAAAATTATGAAAAGAAACGTAAAACAAAAATGTTGTTGGTTTATGTTTCCTACTAGGTAATCAAAGACCGTTTACACACATCATAAGTTTGGGATTTTCTCATGGTTAACTTTCTCCTAATCATGTTCTCTATCACTCTCCCTCAGAACTTGACCCTTTGTTTTTTCCTCCATGTCCATGTTTTCCTACATGGAACCCTAGTGTGGGTTAACTTGGGTGACCATTGTACTTCCCTTTCTTTATTTTAAAGTAATAGTTTTACTGACTCCTTTTCCGATGTGGGACTTTCAATGAAATTTCAAAACCCAATTTTAAAATTGCGAGGACGCAATTTCTTAAGGGGGGGAGATTGTAACGACCCGAAATTTTTAAATAAATTTTGTTTCCTAATTTTATGTGTTATTGTTATACTCAACAAAAATGTTTTATTTGATAAACATGATTATAATTAAAATGAGATCAGTGGGTTTTGACTATTATATAACCATCGGTCAACATGACCGCTGTGAACAAAATTTTTTGATTATTGTCTCTAAATATAAGTAATCTTGGTTAATTATTATAGAAAGAAGATTCGATGGCCTCACCTAGTAGTCTTGGACCAATCGAAGCCCATCTAACAGAGCTTGGGAAGGAGGTAGCACCACTGGGCTTTGCTCTGGATCAAATCCAAGCCGAACTTCATCATGTGAAGCTGGAACGAAATCGCCTTCGTGAGAAGTTCAAACTGATAGAAATTACTACTCGGGCAATGTTGACTGAGCCGCCCCAAGCTTCTATCACCCTAGCACACCTTACTCTTAGGTCCTATGCTGGTATTATAAGGGGTTATGTAACGAGACCGTAACTACCTTGTGTAATCCTTGTTTTAAATAAAAATTGGGATTTCTTCTTATGATGAAGTTTATGAATTTTGAAATGACCGGATAAATATAGTATGCATATTTTTGATGAATTTTAGAAAAATGATATTTTAAATATGTTTATGTAAACCCTAAATAATTAAAAATGTGTAATGATTTTCAAAAAATGGTCTTCTGCAATTATGTTCAGTACTAAATTTAGAGTCTAATAAGATCAACTTGATTTTTGATGAATAGTAAATTATGAATAGTGATTTTATGATTAGGATTAGTAATATGACCAAATGGATTAGTAATCTCACTTAAAGAAAGTTTTAAAATAATATAGGCACCTTGATTTAGTAATGTGATTCAATAAAATAGTTAAATAACGGTTTCATTAATTATTATTCAAGTATTAGTTTTTTTCGGGTGAATAGTGTTTTTTTTAATTAAAAATTTAATTAAAAATAATTAGAAAATTATTTTTATAAAAATGACTTAATTTTTGAACTCAGAGCATCGATAATATGTTATGGTAATTTTTGGGGTTTTTTCTGAAAAAAAAATGAATTTTCGATGAATAGTGTTTTTATTTAAAAATTAAATTAAAAATATTTAGAAAATTATTTTTATAAAATGGATTTCATTTTTTAAATCAGGGCATTGATATTTGATTAATGTGAAATTTTGGGATTTTTCTGAGAAAGTTGAATTTTCAGTGAATAGTAAAAATACAGTTTTAGGGTTTCGGTATGTTTAATGACATCATAACGGTGTCATGATGATGTCATGAGATCTTTTGAGGGTTGGCCGGCCAAGGGTGATGAATTATTGTTTTGGGGGCCCCATGTGGCCTAACTCCATGATAAATGACAAGGGAGAGCACATGGGTTTGAGAAAAGCACATGTGAGGTGTCCCTTGGCCATTAATGTCTTGTCTCCTCACTTTCCCTATAAATACCAAGCCCTCCTCTCATCCATTCGACTCCCCACTCATTCCCAATGAATTTCTGGTCTCATTACCTCCCAAGGAGTCCTCCCAAGGTGCCCCCAAGCCCTCAAGGTCCCAACCTTTGAGGTTTAAGAGTTACATTTTAAGGTAAGGGATCCGACCCCTCTCTTTCTTTTCAAGTAATCTCTTTTATGTCATTTCTTTTATACTCCATGTTCTTATGTTGGAGGATGTTCTTTTATATTCATCCTACTGCCTATTTCATGTTCATATGATGGGAGACCCCCCCTTGCTCTCATCAATTCGATTTAAGAATGTTTAAGTGGCGCCGTTAGGCTGCCGAATTTTTAAGGGATTCTTTCACCTTCCTCGTTTTCAAGTTCTATTTTCATTCAAGTCTTTCATGTTCCTTTTTATTATGTTGGGGTATGATCTCTAAATTATCATACTGATCTTTTATGATCATATGATGAGAGACCCCATTTGATCTCTTCAATTCAGTATTTTGAAGTTTTAAGTGGCGCCGTTAGGCTGCCGAATTTTTAAGTGGTTCTTCACCATTCTCGTTTTGAAGTTCTACTTTCACGTCAATTCTTTCAAGTTCCTTTATATTATGTTGGGGTATGATCTCTATATCTATCATACTGGACTCTTATGTTCATATGATGAGAGACCCTATTTGACCTTGTCAATTCAATTTTGTTGAAGTTTAAGTGGCGCCGTTAGGCTGCCGAATTTTTAAGTGGTTCTTCACCATTCTCGTTTTGAAGTTCTACTTTCACGTCAATTCTTTCAAGTTCCTTTATATTATGTTGGGGTATGATCTCTATATCTATCATACTGGACTCTTATTTTCATATGATTAGAGACCCTATTTTACCTTGTCAATTCAATTTTGTTGAAGTTTAAGTGGCGCCGTTAGGTTGCCGAATTTTTAAGTGGTTCTTCACCATTCTCGTTTTGAAGTTCTACTTTCACGTCAATTCTTTCAAGTTCCTTTATATTATGTTGGGGTGTGATCTCTATATCTATCATACTGGACTCTTATGTTCATATGATTAGAGACCCTATTTGACCTTGTCAATTCAATTTTTTTGAAGTTTAAGTGGCGCCGTTAGGCTGCCGAATTCTCACAAGAGAAATCTTTTTTTTTCTTCCTTTCATGTTCTTCATTTCATATGGTATATTTTCAAATTTCATTACCATGTTCTTAAAACCCTTATATTTTTCCTCTCTACTATTTGATGGGACATTTATGAATGTTTGACCCATGTCCCCTCTCTTCTCAATGTTTTCTAAAACCCCGAAACATAGTCGTTATGCTGTAGAATTTTCATCTCAAAGTGCCTCTCTCTCTTTCTTAAAAATTATTTTATGTTATAAAGTGAATACTCAAAGCTCTTATTTCTATAGGGGTATTCACATATATATCAAAATGTTATATTTTAAATTCTGGGATTTACATATATGAAACCCGCTTTCCCTTTCCGTGGGTTTAAAGTGCCGTAAAGATCATGTCTTTAAAGCAGTTTTTAAAACGTTATGATTATGAAATGAAACCCATTTATTTTATGTTATGTGGGTTATTTATGAAATGTTTTATGATGATATATGTGGCTCACATGATAATAAAGGCAAATTTAAGGGTGCGCCCTGATAGCGCTCCAATGCATTGAGTAATGATGTAACCACTAGAGATTACAATTTTCATGATACCTTGGTGAATAACCTTGGTAATTTTCAAATGACACCTTGGGGATGGACCTTGGTGATATGTTCATGATTGTCTATGTTAAATGATGTAGCCACATCTTCAAGTTATGGAAAATGTTATTTTTATTATGAAATGCCTCATGATTTTCTTTCTCATGCCTTAAAGTTCTTTTCATGACTTTATTGATGTATCTCAAGTTCATATGTAAAATGTTTCACTTGTTTCCCTTGCTGGGCCTTCTGCTCACCCTTCCTTTTGATGTATGTCCCCAGGTTATGAGATGCAGTAATGAGCCTAGGGTGAACATGAGGAGAAGCCTTTCAAGTGTTTAAGAAGAATGTTTTTTTTTGTTTCATGTTTTATGTTCCTTGTTTCCAAGACACTAAACCTTAAAGATCCTCAGTTCCGTGTAATGGAATGAAAAGTTATGTTATAAAAAGACGGGATGCTATAGTTGGTATCAAAGGATGGTTTAGTTATTTGTGGAAATTAGGATATGAAAACTCTAGGAAGAACCCTATAGAAAAGTTTAATATAGGAAATCTTCCTGGTATTTTGGTGAGTATTGAGTAAGGGGTTGCCAAGCAAATACATCCCTGTCTGGATACGAGCAGGTAGAGGTGGCTCTGGCACAGATGTACATAGGGGTAAAACCCGAAAACACCGATTTGAGCTAGACTCGAACGGGAACTGGTACACGACAACGGGCCTTGCTGCACTCTTGGTTACGACACTCCCGGGGGATATGCTTTGGTAAATTCATAAGCTTGGTATGAACCATTGTTAAAGGAACGAAGATAAAATAAAATAAAGGTTCACATAAGAATATATGATCATTCATAACCTAGATGGGAACCTAGGAGATCACAAGTTAGGGTATACCTTTCATATACAAGTTATCCTTATATGCTTTCAGTTCCTTTTCATGATTATTAGCTAAGTACTTAAGCCCCTAATTATGCTTTCTCTTCTTAGTTAATGGTGGGAAATGGAAGAACATGTTCCGACAACCAATGTGATAGGAAATGCGACGATTTTCATATTAATATGACAGGGATGATTAGGGGATTAAAATATGATTATTATTTTGGAAGACGTTCATTATTTTGGGAACCATATTTGATCGAGGTAAATAGATTACTACGGTATTTTCATTGAGGAGTAAGGTTGACTTATATTTTGAAGAATCGATGAATTTAAGGTGAACTTATAGTAATTTAGGTTACTTATGGGAATGACTAACCTATCTTGGGTAAAATATGTTTAGGTTAGCTACCTTTTTATAAGATGTTAGGAGTGGTTGATGTTGTCTGGAGATGAACAATGAAGTTGTTTTGGAAGACTATGTTATCAAATCCTTATTGTATTTGGGTTTCAATCTTAGTTTGGTTTGTTTTGAGGAATTTTAAGGACCGTTATTTATGGAATGGTCTATGATGAACTTTGGGTAGTACCATGGAACTTTGATGATTTAAAAGTAGTTTCCATTCCTATGGGATTATTTCTTTTTGAAGAGTTGTTTTACCTTAACCTTTCTGTTTTTGGGATAATGTTTAAAGATAGAAGAAATAGATAGTTAATCTTTTGTAGATTATGTGATTCTATAGAAGATGATTCTTGTGCTTTTATGAGACCAAGTGTTTTTGAATTCTCATCATTTGGAGAAAAGATTAGTGTTGGTAGGGACTTGTTAAAGGATGAAACTCTACTTGAAGGTAGGTATATTTTCTTGTGTTTTTGTTCTATGTAGTAAATGAAATCCTCAAAATTATGAAAAGAAACGTAAAACAAAAATGTTGTTGGTTTATGTTTCCTACTAGGTAATCAAAGACCGTTTACACACATCATAAGTTTGGGATTTTCTCATGGTTAACTTTCTCCTAATCATGTTCTCTATCACTCTCCCTCAGAACTTGACCCTTTGTTTTTTCCTCCATGTCCATGTTTTCCTACATGGAACCCTAGTGTGGGTTAACTTGGGTGACCATTGTACTTCCCTTTCTTTATTTTAAAGTAATAGTTTTACTGACTCCTTTTCCGATGTGGGACTTTCAATGAAATTTCAAAACCCAATTTTAAAATTGCGAGGACGCAATTTCTTAAGGGGGGGAGATTGTAACGACCCGAAATTTTTAAATAAATTTTGTTTCCTAATTTTATGTGTTATTGTTATACTCAACAAAAATGTTTTATTTGATAAACATGATTATAATTAAAATGAGATCAGTGGGTTTTGACTATTATATAACCATCGGTCAACATGACCGCTGTGAACAAAATTTTTTGATTATTGTCTCTAAATATAAGTAATCTTGGTTAATTATTATAGAAAGAAGATTCGATGGCCTCACCTAGTAGTCTTGGACCAATCGAAGCCCATCTAACAGAGCTTGGGAAGGAGGTAGCACCACTGGGCTTTGCTCTGGATCAAATCCAAGCCGAACTTCATCATGTGAAGCTGGAACGAAATCGTCTTCGTGAGAAGTTCAAACTGATAGAAATTACTACTCGGGCAATGTTGACTGAGCCGCCCCAAGCTTCTATCACCCTAGCACACCTTACTCTTAGGTCCTATGCTGGTATTATAAGGGGTTATGTAACGAGACCGTAACTACCTTGTGTAATCCTTGTTTTAAATAAAAATTGGGATTTCTTCTTATGATGAAGTTTATGAATTTTGAAATGACCGGATAAATATAGTATGCATATTTTTGATGAATTTTAGAAAAATGATATTTTAAATATGTTTATGTAAACCCTAAATAATTAAAAATGTGTAATGATTTTCAAAAAATGGTCTTCTGCAATTATGTTCAGTACTAAATTTAGAGTCTAATAAGATCAACTTGATTTTTGATGAATAGTAAATTATGAATAGTGATTTTATGATTAGGATTAGTAATATGACCAAATGGATTAGTAATCTCACTTAAAGAAAGTTTTAAAATAATATAGGCACCTTGATTTAGTAATGTGATTCAATAAAATAGTTAAATAACGGTTTCATTAATTATTATTCAAGTATTAGTTTTTTTCGGGTGAATAGTGTTTTTTTTAATTAAAAATTTAATTAAAAATAATTAGAAAATTATTTTTATAAAAATGACTTAATTTTTGAACTCAGAGCATCGATAATATGTTATGGTAATTTTTGGGGTTTTTTCTGAAAAAAAAAATGAATTTTCGATGAATAGTGTTTTTATTTAAAAATTAAATTAAAAATATTTAGAAAATTATTTTTATAAAATGGATTTCATTTTTTAAATCAGAGCATTGATATTTGATTAATGTGAAATTTTGGGATTTTTCTGAGAAAGTTGAATTTTCAGTGAATAGTAAAAATACAGTTTTAGGGTTTCGGTATGTTTAATGACATCATAACGGTGTCATGATGATGTCATGAGATCTTTTGAGGGTTGGCCGGCCAAGGGTGATGAATTATTGTTTTGGGGGCCCCATGTGGCCTAACTCCATGATAAATGACAAGGGAGAGCACATGGGTTTGAGAAAAGCACATGTGAGGTGTCCCTTGGCCATTAATGTCTTGTCCCCTCACTTTCCCTATAAATACCAAGTCCTCCTCTCATCCATTCGACTCCCCACTCATTCCCAACGAATTTCTGGTCTCATTACCTCCCAAGGAGTCCTCCCAAGGTGCCCCCAAGCCCTCAAGGTCCCAACCTTTGAGGTTTAAGAGTTACATTTTAAGGTAAGGGATCTGACCCCTCTCTTTCTTTTCAAGTAATCTCTTTTATGTCATTTCTTTTATACTCCATGTTCTTATGTTGGAGGATGTTCTTTTATATTCATCCTACTGCCTATTTCATGTTCATATGATGGGAGACCCCCCCTTGCTCTCATCAATTCGATTTAAGAATGTTTAAGTGGCGCCGTTAGGCTGCCGAATTTTTAAGGAATTCTTTCACCTTCCTCGTTTTCAAGTTCTATTTTCATTCAAGTCTTTCATGTTCCTTTTTATTATGTTGGGGTATGATCTCTAAATTATCATACTGATCTTTTATGATCATATGATGAGAGACCCCATTTGATCTCTTCAATTCAGTATTTTGAAGTTTTAAGTGGCGCCGTTAGGCTGCCGAATTTTTAAGTGGTTCTTCACCATTCTCGTTTTGAAGTTCTACTTTCACGTCAATTCTTTCAAGTTCCTTTATATTATGTTGGGGTATGATCTCTATATCTATCATACTGGACTCTTATGTTCATATGATGAGAGACCCTATTTGACCTTGTCAATTCAATTTTGTTGAAGTTTAAGTGGCGCCGTTAGGCTGCCGAATTTTTAAGTGGTTCTTCACCATTCTCGTTTTGAAGTTCTACTTTCACGTCAATTCTTTCAAGTTCCTTTATATTATGTTGGGGTATGATCTCTATATCTATCATACTGGACTCTTATTTTCATATGATTAGAGACCCTATTTTACCTTGTCAATTCAATTTTGTTGAAGTTTAAGTGGCGCCGTTAGGCTGCCGAATTTTTAAGTGGTTCTTCACCATTCTCGTTTTGAAGTTCTACTTTCACGTCAATTCTTTCAAGTTCCTTTATATTATGTTGGGGTGTGATCTCTATATCTATCATACTGGACTCTTATGTTCATATGATTAGAGACCCTATTTGACCTTGTCAATTCAATTTTTTTGAAGTTTAAGTGGCGCCGTTAGGCTGCCGAATTCTCACAAGAGAAATCTTTTTTTTTCTTCCTTTCATGTTCTTCATTTCATATGGTATATTTTCAAATTTCATTACCATGTTCTTAAAACCCTTATATTTTTCCTCTCTACTATTTGATGGGACATTTATGAATGTTTGACCCATGTCCCCTCTCTTCTCAATGTTTTCTAAAACCCCGAAACATAGTCGTTATGCTGTAGAATTTTCATCTCAAAGTGCCTCTCTCTCTTTCTTAAAAATTATTTTATGTTATAAAGTGAATACTCAAAGCTCTTATTTCTATAGGGGTATTCACATATATATCAAAATGTTATATTTTAAATTCTGGGATTTACATATATGAAACCCGCTTTCCCTTTCCGTGGGTTTAAAGTGCCGTAAAGATCATGTCTTTAAAGCAGTTTTTAAAACGTTATGATTATGAAATGAAACCCATTTATTTTATGTTATGTGGGTTATTTATGAAATGTTTTATGATGATATATGTGGCTCACATGATAATAAAGGCAAATTTAAGGGTGCGCCCTGATAGCGCTCCAATGCATTGAGTAATGATGTAACCACTAGAGATTACAATTTTCATGATACCTTGGTGAATAACCTTGGTAATTTTCAAATGACACCTTGGGGATGGACCTTGGTGATATGTTCATGATTGTCTATGTTAAATGATGTAGCCACATCTTCAAGTTATGGAAAATGTTATTTTTATTATGAAATGCCTCATGATTTTCTTTCTCATGCCTTAAAGTTCTTTTCATGACTTTATTGATGTATCTCAAGTTCATATGTAAAATGTTTCACTTGTTTCCCTTGCTGGGCCTTCTGCTCACCCTTCCTTTTGATGTATGTCCCCAGGTTATGAGATGCAGTAATGAGCCTAGGGTGAACATGAGGAGAAGCCTATCAAGTGTTTAAGAAGAATGTTTTTTTTTTTGTTTCATGTTTTATGTTCCTTGTTTCCAAGACACTAAACCTTAAAGATCCTCAGTTCCGTGTAATGGAATGAAAAGTTATGTTATAAAAAGACGGGATGCTATATGCCCCACTCAGAAGCCTATTATAAAAGGGGCACAAAACTAATTCAATGTTTCAAAATAGGACAGTGAACAAGTAAACAGTTGTTGGAATTTCAAAAGAACGCATTGTAGCCCTACGGGTCAAGGTTGCTGGGTGCAGGGACCTTGTCTCACATTGAAGACTGGAAGGCGTTGGGCATCATATATAAGCCTCAGTCATCCCCACTCCCATGACAAGGCCTTTTCAAAAGGGGGATGACAGTGAGTCACCCTGGTGGGCAGTGAACCCTGCTGAAGAACAAACTCGTGAGGTAGTGAACCAAAGCGGACAATATTGTGATGTAGGGTCCTGCAGCCCCGATGTAAGCCCTACAATTGGTATCAGAGCCGGGTAGGCGGTGTTGTCAAAAGCGCGCGGCACAATAAGGCACAAAGACTACTTGGGGATGCGGCGCGAGGCACAATTAAGACGCAACTAAGGAGGATGCACACATAATTAATTATATATGGTTTTCAATAGTATTTTAAATTTAAAAAAAAACTTAAATTCAATCAAAAAAACGCAAATTAAAATACATTACGATAATTTTTAACCAAAACTATAATCAATTTGAGGTATAGCGAGAAGCATTTGGGGGGCTAAAAAGCTCATGAATAAAGGACTGGGTTGGAGGATTGGGTCTGGCTCATCGGTCAATATCTGGACTGATCCTTGGCTTATCGATAAGGATGGTATGCGGGCTACATCCCCCGTCCAACCAGGTCTTGAAGACGCCACTGTCAACTGCCTCCTTTCCGATCAGGGATAAGGGTGGTGTTTGGAAAAGATCCTTGATTGGTTTAACGAAAGGGACCAAAGAATCATCCTTAACATTCCCTAGATCCCTGACGCAGGCCCCGACCATCTTTTCTAAACCAATGACATCTCGGGCGAATACACAGTGAGATCCGGCTACAGACTGGCCCTTGGCAACCACCCAGTCGGCCGAGATGAGGGACCATGGAAATCGATCTGGACACTCAACATTCCCCCTAAAATTCGTCAATTTTGGTGGCAGGTTTGCACGGGTACTCTCTCAACCATGAGCCTTCTCGCTTACCGGCATATGGTCAGTTCTGCTTTTTTCCCTTTCTGCCCGAGCACTATTGAAACTCCTCTGCACGCCATCATTCACTGCCCGGGAGCTAAGCAAGTTTGGAATAAATGGGGCCCGACCTCTACCGATTCACTGGCTTTGGCCTCTGACCTTCCTGATCTTCTGACGCGTTCGTACTCCTCTCTTCCCTCGGCTCTCTCAAGTTCTCTTTGCACTTTGGCTTGAATTATTTAGATCCGGCATAACGATGTCGTTTTTCATCAAGCTCACAAACCCCCCGAATTCTGGATTGAAAGGGCTTCTTCTTGGATTGAGGGCTGGAAAGACCACAATGATCATTTTATGTCAGGAGCTACCCTCACCTCCCCCTCTCATTAGAATTCCCCAACGGAAGGGATTCTTAAAATTAACGTGGACGCGTCTCTCCCAAAGGTTGGTCTTGTTGCCCTCGGTCTTCTGGCCCCTAATCATCTGGGGCAAATCTTTGCTGCAAAATATGGTCCACATCAGACTTTTTGGGAACCGGCGGTTGCTGAGACCATGGTCATCCTTGCTGGTTTGTTGCTCGCATTGGAATGTGGATGGAGCGATATTATTGTTGAGTCTGACTGCCTTACCGTTATTGATGCTATTAACCACAACGATGGTGGGCTCCAGCCTTTTGGCATCATCATTAGGAGAATTCTCTCACTTGGCCAGTGCTTCTCTTCTTGCACCTTCTCCTTTACAAAAATGGAAGGAAACAACGCGGCCCATCAGCTTGCGGCCCCAGGCCCTTTCGACTCCATCCAGCTCTGGTTGGACAATTTCCCTTCTTGGCTTTGTACTTGTACTTCTGCTGATATTCGTCATTAATGATTTCTGTTTTAATCAAAAAAAAAGGTGGTGTTGTCGGTGATGTTTTTATAGTCTGATATGATTTTTTATTAATATATTAAATATTCTATTTAATTGAATTTGACTTACTAGCACCACAGTTTCGACCTCCTACCCCGATCTCTGTCTCGATCTCCGCCGCGATCTCCGCCTCGATCTCCGCTGATCGCCCTCACCCACCCGCCACCCCAAATTTCATCAGGGGCCACCCACCACCCCAATTTTCGTCACCCCTGATCTCCGCCACCCCTGTCTGTACCCCCAATTTCTGCTTGTACCCTAAATTTCCATCCTACCCTGATTTCAGCTGTCACCCCCTATATTGTCACCCCCGATCTTCGTCGCCCCACTCTATTGTATCTGCAGGCAGTACCCATGATTTTTGTCGCCCCTGATCTCAGCCGCCACTGGTGCGCCTTACGGCGCCTCGCGCTTTTAGCACCACTGGGTTCGGCGCGTGCTTCGGTGAGGTTGCCTCGCCTCACCCATATTGAGGCGCACCGAGTGCGCCTCGCCTCACCTCGCGCCAAGGCACGCTGAGACGTACGCCTTTGACAAGATTGCGGGTAGGCAAGCCTCTGATCGTAGGGCAAACACTGAGGAGAGAGATTGTTGGAATTCCAAATGAACGCAGTGGAGCCCTACGGGTCAAGGTTGTTGGGTGCAAGGGCTCTATCCCACATCGAAGGTTGGAGGGCGCTGGGCATCATATATAAGCCACAATCATCCCCCCTCCCATGACAAGGCCTTTTCAAAAGGGGGATGACAGTGAGTCACCCTAGTGGGCAGTGAGCCCTGCTGAAGAACATACCTGTGAGGTAGTGAACCAAAGAACATACCTGTGAGGTAGTGAACCAAAGACAATATTGTAATGTAGGGTTCTGCATCCCCAATGTAAGCCCTACAACAGCCCTCTTCAAAGTTCATAAAACTAGCAATAGATCTTCTCATTTCAATTGAATAACCACCAAAGAAGATATTGTTTTTTTTATCATTAATGAAAAGATCAGATGATTTGCTAAAATCACAAAGAACTTTACCAAGATCTTAGTTGAAGCTAGGTCACCGCAAGCAAAGACAAAAAGATCATCAACAAACATAACATGTGTAATCCTAAACCTAATACATTTCAAGTGGAATTTGAACCCTCCGATTTTAGTAGCCTCTTTTAGCATTTTAGAAAAATGTTCAATGACTATAATAAAGGAAAAAGATGATAAACATGGTAGTCAAACTCGCAAGTTAACTGCAAGTTTGCAAGGCAACTTGACTTGCTTCAAAACCCGTTTTTGGACAAACTTGGTAGTAAACTCGTAGACTCGATAGTAAATGCGTAGACTCGCTGCTAAACTCCTACTGACTCGCCGAGTCAGACGAGTAGCCATTTTTTTATCTAAAAAAACAAAGACAAAATATTAAGTATAAGATGCACACCTAACGCTCGAATGGGTTGAAGTAGACTCTTACGAGTATACGAATCGAGTCCACAAGTCAAGTCTATGGGTCGAGTTTGCTGACGTCAAACGAGTCTAAGTAGACTCAGGTTTGACTTCCTTGGTGATAGAGGATCCCCTTGTCAAAGACCTTACCTACCTAGAAAAGAACCACATAAATCCCCATTTATCATAACCAAATATTTCGCTTAAGTTTACACAGCTCATCACCCATTTTATGAATTTCAATAGAAATTTATATCTTAAATTACGTTCCAGAAATGACCACGACACAGAATCAAAAGCCTTCGATAAATCAATTTTAATAGCACATTTAGGACTAATTTGTTTTCTCAAATAGTTCCTTACAGTTAGGAGTGTGAGAGAGTGGAAGGAGAGAAAAGACAAACTGTATTCGCTAATTCGTAACAGTGTGAACCTTTCTGTAGAATTACAATAGGTAGGAGACGATAGAAGGAAAATGATGAAGATGAAAGACTCCCTTGGGAATGACCACTTCCCCGAGGCGGGAACCATATCCTCCCAAGGACCGGCTAATGCAGCAGCTACCAAGCTGAGCTGAAACCAAAATGAAAATGTAAGCCTCCCACACAGCTGCCCCCGCCCCCAATTTATTACCCCAACCACTATCTATAGGAAAAAAGACCAAACTGCCCCTAACAACTAATACCCACTCCAACTAACAGAACAACCCTCTAATACCCACTCCCAGTGACAGAGCAGCCTTCTCCCTAGCACCTAATATACACATTCCTAAAAATTTCCTCCACCCCTAAAAACCACCTTGTCCTCAAGGTGGGGGGACCAAACACATCCTCTTTTGTGGATTCAAAGAAGGATCCTCTTTACATATGCTGAGTATGTTTCCCACTGCACAAAAATGTTGCACCTTCCAATGGATCTGCCTTCAGTCCGGCGAACCAGCTGGACTATAAAATCAGCTCTGATGTTTCCCGCCTGATCTGTAGTAGCAGTCATGATCTTGCTTCGTGTGGCATAAAGCCCAGTAAGTGCATTCTTGTCAACGTCAGGGTGAGACACCCAAACTGCTCCAGCTTCATGGCCAAAGCCAGAGAAGCTATTGAAAGCTCCAGCAGGAAGACCTACCTCTCTGCACCCACCTGCCAGCTCCAAGCGACAGAAGCCCATTTGGTAGGCTGCAGCATCGCTGTGCACCCGGCAGCCAGCACAGGCGCCTCTTTCCTTGCATTTGGAGCAGGTATAAGACTGGCTCCACAACTTGAAACAAGTGAACTTGCTAAGTTCAGGTCGGAAAGAGGTACTCCATAGAGTCGCAGCAGTGTAAGAACTCTCTGAATGCTGCACTGTGTGTACACCCTGGGAACGGCAGCTTGCATTGGGAGTCCCATGCTAAATAATTTTGGAAGGCATCAAAAATCTGCAGCCTCCTTATCAAAGACAATTTCATCTAGCATCGAAACCTTTATGTCTCTGACAATAGCAATCAGTGAGGCACGGCTGAGTTCAGGATTCAGGAACTCAATACGAACAACAACACAAACAAAATTTAGATTGGCATCTAATATATCCTCCAGTCCAGGTTTCAAGACCTTCATAACCTCTCCCTCTTTGGTACCTCAGAATCATGCACCATGAACTTGTGCTGTTGATGCAGAAGTAATTGGGACTGGATCAATGAACTCATCATAAACAGTCCTTGCTGGTTTCCCCAATTCTTCATGCAAAAGTGTTGGAATTCCCTCAAAAGGAACTGCGGCATCATCAAAACATTTCTGAAATTCCTGTACATACTCCAGTAGGAACAACGTAGGTGCAGATGTTAAGAACTGCATTTCAGTTAGATCAGGATAGGATATCCCCAACCTGCAGCCTCAAAAACCAAGCATGGGATTTACTTCAGATAACTTCTCAACTCGTGATAAAACTCCACCTACAGCCATTCCGGTCTCTGCGTGCACTATCAATTTGATCAGAATCGCCTTCTGGATGAAATTCATGGAGAGGGGGGACTAATAATCGGACCATCACTGGGTAACCATCCATTACACGAAATATACCCTCAAAGTCAGATCTTCGAAACTTCAGTAAAAACTTCAAGGCTGCCTCCCTCCGATGTGGAGTAACAGCCATTATCTTCTTCCGTGCAGGCTTGATCTTTCCAGCGGATGCAAAGAATAAGTGTCCTATCCTGCTAAACTCATTACCCTGAGCGCTATTACTTCTTGCTATAGATGCATCTTCAGGTGTAAATTCATGCAGTTTATTCAAGCAACTCGGATCAATCTGAGCAGCAACCATTAAGTCCGCCATCTCTGCAACTGAAACATCCTCCCCCACCAAACCAGGGGCCTCCAAACACAACTCATCAGAAGCCGCCACTCCCCGGAAGAGTCTATACCAGCACCAATTACATCTCCTGAATGGCCAAGTCGTCCTTAGAAAAATAGTAAAGCCCCCGCAAGACACAAAGGCACAGCAAAGAGATCCAAACAGCTCTGCTGCCTTAGCTGCAGCAGAACGACCCAACTCAGAAGCAGATAGTTGCCAACTTAGACCAGCATTAGTAGCAGAATAATCAAGAGCAACCTTGCCCAAATGAACCAACAGAATCTTGTCATTCGGGAAGTACCAATCCCAAATAAACACGCAGCCAGCAAGGTAGCATTTTTTCCAGCCCATAGCAAAGACCCTCAAGGCACCTCTAAAAAATCCATACCACATTTCCGTGTTCAAATCTCGACCAAAATCCATTAGGAGAGAATCGACCCATGAAGGAGCATCAAGGGCAATGGCAGAAAACTTCACTACTCCCTTTTTGGCGGCACGAGTGGCTATTACAGCTGCGTGCCCTCTACTAGACACCACTAAATCCTTATATAAACATTTTATAGGGCTGCTACGTGCCTTTATGAAGACAATCGGGAAGTTCTCCATCAAATCTGCATCATAGTTTAGCTTTGGGCTAACAGAGAAACCTAAACCAGGCCAGTCAGCAATAGTAGCTTGCCAACTGTCCAAACCAGCACCCTTCCCTCCATGTTCCTCGTAGTATATATCCAGAGTTCTATCTGTATAATTTCCACTGCCAAAAAAAAGTCACCTCAACGAGTTCGGAATATGCCCGCATCTTTAATGGATCATGTAGTGCCCTGAAAAGCGATGGTTCCCCTGCTGACTTTAAACTGGTCCCAAAAGCTGCTGCCAATGAACAAAGAGTGATCACATCGGCTGCGCGTGTTGAACACCGAACCTGCAGGTAGTCTGCACTGCTTTGGTAACCCAAGTGCATCGTTACTCTTGCTGTAACCATCCTCCACAGTCTCTGCAACCAACCGCGGCACAACCAGTAGTTGCATGGCTGGTGGGATAAATTCTCGTGTCGCTTGTACAGGCTTTTGCCCCTTCAGTTGATGTCAGCCCAGCTTACAGTCAAACTCCACAATAGATGCTGCACTTCTTCCTGGTCAAACTTGATACTCACTGCTTCCAGCAAAGTCACTTATGTAGCCAAACTGAATATTAATGTTAAGGATGTGAGTTTCAAAGTTGAGGTATTATGTCATCTTTATTATTCATTATAAATAAACACCAAGACCTCCCTTAAAGAGACATCTTGTGTATTTGGGTCCACTCCTTCATTTTAACATGGTATCAAAGGAGGTCTTACCCCCCCCCCAAAAAAAAAAACACCCTCCCGTATATCCTCTCTCGGCCTAGGTTTTCCAGGAATTTCCCCTGTTGGGGGCGGCGGCCCTAGGCTCTTGGCCACCGTCACAGCAGCGCCACCCCCTGCCTCTCCCGGTGCGACCCCTCCAGCCGGTCGCGACACCCCCGGCGCCCCAATCCTAACATCGCCGCCCCTCCTCTGTCGGCCACGCCAGCCCCCGGCGCCCCCTCCTAACGTCACCCCCCTCCATGCACGACGAGCCGCCAGCCACCCCCCACCTGCGACGCCTCCCTGCGCAACGGGCCGCAGGCCACCCCCCCACCCGCGACAACTCCCTGCACGACACATCCCTGCAGCGGCCCTCTGCACGTCGCCCCTCCTGACGCGACGACCCCTTCCCCGACCGCCCCTTGCACGATGTCTGCCTGTGTGGCGAGCCCTCCCTACACGACGGCGCTAAACCAAGACTTCCACCGCGCCTCCTGTTGTAACGCTTCCCTGACACAACACTCCTTTTGCGTTGCACGTCGTTGTTCTTGTTGATCGCCTCCTTCACCCCCTCCCCAGTTGCACGCACGCCCCTTCTTGATCCAGTCGCGAATGACCCGGTCGTCACCCCTCCCTGATTGGATTCTCTAGATCTACTCCTTGCTCGCGCACAACCTGCTGGAAAATAAATTTTTTACCTCTATCAGGTTCTTCGTTGTCCCCTACTGTTCCTCAGACCTTTGTTGTCAACCTCAATCATTGGGTCCGCAAAATCGGACGTCGTTTCACCTCGGTAGTTTAGGGTCCGCAAAGTCGGACGTTGTTTCACCTCGGCATTTTAAGGTCCGCTTGTTGGATTGGTGTAGCCCGATTCGGTTTGGATGTTTGGGCCGAATGCTTGTGGCCTGTATTGCGCATCAGGCCGCAACTTCTGCGGATCGAGCTCCGCGGTGAGCTCGTTGGGGGTTGCAGGGGGCAACGCGCCTCTGCTCCGGGGGTCCGGGGGCCGAAGGCCCAAATTTGGGGGGTTGTAGCAATGCTAACCACTGTAGCAAAACTGACTGACCGACACCGAAAGGGCACTCTAGCGACTCGGACTTACAGCCGCCATTCACTGCAACTCCTTGGACTTCCAGCCGACACCCACTGCATCACTTTTGACTTTGGTGGTCGTCTTTCACTGTAGCGATACGGACTTCTTGTGCAGTTAGTGGAACAGTGGATCGTCTTCCTCCTTTTGTAGCCCATTTCAGGCTAGAGTTCTTAGAGTGAGAAACTCTTTGTAATTGTGCTCCCGAATCATAGTGAATATTTTGCCTCTCTGTGGACCGAGATTATTCTCAAACCACGTAAATCCTTGTGTTCTCTTTCTGTTTTTTTTTTCCCTTTTACTCTTCTCCGAATCATTTCTTTTCTGTCGTTGTGACTCCCAACGTTTCCGCATCAGAGTCGGACGTCGTTTCACCTCGGAAATTTGGGTCCGCAAAGTCGGACGTCGTTTCACCTCGACAAGTTGGGTCCACTAGTCAGGCATCATTTCATCCAACATCTCAAAGCAAGGGTCGTCCTCGGCATGGGAGCATAAGAGTTCTACGATGGTCATATTTTCTTACGCAGCCATGAGCGAGAGCGCAACAGGTGAAGAAAAACAGTGGGCAGCGCATACGGGGATGCTATTCTTTTTTATCTTTTTTTTTAAGTAATCAAGTTGGATATGTCTAAATTGAGGGAGGGTATTACGAGTGTGGGAATGTTTCTTTTTTGTTTTCTTATGTATCCAAGCTAGGTAGACCTAGCTTGAGAGGGAGTGTTAGAGGATGTGAGTCCCACATAGAAGTTGAGGTATTATGTCATCTTTATTATTCATTATAAATAAACACCAAGACCTTCCTTAGAGAGACATCTTGGGTATTTGGGTCCACTCTCCTTCATTTTAACAATCAACAATGGCACATCCTAGCTCACTTAAAGCAACACCACATGCATCTACAACAGCTCCCTCTGCAAAACCAGCAACGAATTCTTCCGAAAAATTAGGTGCGACTCCAGCACTACGAACTCCCACAAGACAAGTTTCCTGAGCTAAAACAACTTCTGCCACGCTATGATCTCCACAACTCAAACTAGGAAAGGTGGCACGTTCTACCTTAACACCGAAAGAAGAAAATGAGGTGATTGTCACCATACCTTGCTGAACCCATGTTGCATGCAGCACGCTCAAAGTCGCTTCTTCCACGGTTCATGGTTTCGAACACCAACCTGGCACAGGCAGCTTCTTTATACCTTCAACCAGAGTCACATCTTCCGGAACTTGGCTTCGACCATGTATGTTGCCTACCTCCACATTTCCACTTCCAAACGTACATGCAGCGGCCACCTCACCTCGCTTTCAAGATTCTGTGCAGCAAAATTCTTTTATCTCCAACTCCCATGTTTTTGCTCACAAGGACCGCTATTGTTCTTTTAAAGTCATTAGAAGTTCTTACATCTCGACCGCCTATGCTTGCATATTCCATACCATTTATGACTCCCCTGCAGCAAATCCTGCCTCCATTCAGAACAGCTTCCTCCAACGAACCTCAATTCTAGCATCTTCCTACAAGCAGCGTTCGTCCTCACTCCTTGGCAGTAACACAGAGATTGTCAAACGACGTCTGCAGCACTCAACGGTCAGCAAGGTGTCAAAACTTCCTCACAACGATCAGTCGGCTATGATTGTCAACTCAGTCCACGCATTCTCCTGTGATCGCAACTCAGTTGCGATGGTGTCTTCTGTCAATGTAGTCGCACTGTCGTCCTGATTTCCAATCCGTGTCCAGCTTGTTCTGATCGTCCTCACATCGTGCGCAGACCTCCAGCGTTCGCGTTCCACGACCATGAACACATTGCGCTCTCTCAACAACGATCGCGGTTCTCCAGCGAAGTTGCCAAACTGTTAAGAGAAAGGAAGGAGAGAAAAGACAAACTGTATCCACTAATTTGTAACAGTTTGAACCTTCCTGTAGAATTACAGAAGGTAGAAGAAGATAGAAGGAAGAAGGCGAAGGACTCCACACTTCCCCAAGGCCAGAATTGTATCCTCCCAAGGGCCAGCTCATGCAGCAGCCACCAAGCTGAACAGCCCATTCCACTCCCACTAACAGAACAGCCCTCTCCCTGAGGGCTAATATACACATTCCTAACACTTAATAATTCTTGAACCAGCAAGATGTTATTTGGCATATCCCTCCCTTTTACAAAGGCCCTTTGTTTTTTACCACCAAGTTTAGGCAGAACATGCCTAATATGATTGGCCAAAATGTTTGCAATACATTTATACAAAACATTACAACAAGAAATAGGTCTAATAACAGATGGAAATTCATGATCAACGACCTTTGGGTAAGAGAAATTATGGTAGAATTCATTTCCTCTAGGGAAAGATTGTCTTAGAAAGAATATCTTATACCCTGGACGTTACTATTTTCAGTGATATCCCATGTTTCTTTAAAAAAAAATGTGAAGAGAATCCACCAGGACCTGGTGCTTTATCATTCCCTATCGGGAACATGACCGCCTTATTTTCCTCCATAGAAAAAGTTCCATAAAGTCTAAAACAGTCCTCTTCCTCTACTCTAGGATATTCCTCAAAAAAATAGTCGCATTAAACCCCACATCAGGACCTGCTGCCCCTAAATGATTGATAAAGAAGAAAAGATTTCTTGACCTTCAACCAAACAGTTATCAGAATCTCTAATCATGCTAATATGATTTTTAGCCCTTCTAGAATTAATACAAGCATGGAAGAGCTTAGAATTTTAATCTCCATCTCTAATCCAATTTATTTTGGCTCTCTTTTAAATAAATATTTTCAAAAAATAAGAGCTTTTTCATTTTCCAACAAGCTCAAACTCAGTTTTTAACTCATTTTCCAACAATCTGCCTTTTTGAACGTGTTGTACCTCTCGTTCCCCTCGTGGTTTGATTTTCATGATCACAATCACTCTCTTATTGTTCTAATCTTGTTTTCAAGTGTCTTTGTTGTTAGGTATGTTTTCAGGAGAAAGAAGTGGCAAAAGTTTGAAAGTGGACTGAATTTCAGTCCACCGGCCAAACCGGTGGATCAGCACCGGCCAGCCGATGGAGGCCTGGACAGAAGGCATCCCTCTGTCCAGACCACCGGCCAACCGGTGTCACACCAGCGGCCAGCCGGTAGCACCCAGACAGGAGGCTGAGCCACTGCCTCAGCACCGGCCAACCGGTGGCCTCAGCACCGGTCAGCCGGTGGCACCCAGCCAGAACAGTGTCAGCCACTGCCTCAGCACCGGCCAACCGGTGGCCTCCTCACCGGTCAACCGGTGGCCCCTGGACAGAAATCCTCATCCATTTTGCACACACCGGCCAACCGGTGGCCTTGTACCGGTCAGCCGGTGGAGCCAGTCAAACTAGCCGTTGGGCCTTTGACCAGGCTGGTCCACTTGCCTTCCAACGGCTCCGAAGGCCTCTCCAACGGCTCCGAAGGCCTCCAACGGCCATATGAGGGTTCCCCCTCTATAAATAAAGGATCTTGATGCCCCGGAACTAGAGCCGGACCATAATTAAGCATTTTGTAGCCAACGGACACATTTTCTATCATTTGGCGAACCTCCGGCGGACTTCCTCCAAGGAACCCCAATCGCTCCAACTCAATTCCATATCCAAGGAGCATCACCAAAGAAGCTTGGGAGTGCACGTCTTCAACTCCAATCAACCTTTGGCGCCCAAGGCTTCTCAACAATACGGTTTTTACTGTTTTATTTATTTTGAGCTTAAAATTGAGTTTGTGCCTACAAACTCCCAATTCTCTCATCCTCTCTCTTTAGGTTTTCACATCACCCTTAAGGTGTGAAGAGGTTAGTCAAGCCTTTCCTTTTAAAAGGCTTGAGTCACCGGTGAGCTAGCCTTCACCCGTTAAAAAGGCTAGTGGGTTTCTTGCTCAAACCATTAAAAAGCAAGCTGTAATAGGTGAGCTAGCCTTCACCTGTAAAAAGGCTAGTGGGTTTCTTGCTACAACCATTGAAAAGCAAGCGGTAGTTAATCTCTCAACGGTTGAGTTGGGAGCGGAGACGTAGGCCGGGTTTTAGGCCGAACTCCGTTATCAAGATTGTGTGTCTTGCCTTCTTTATTTCCGCTGCATTTTTAACTCTGATTTTAATTTGTTAATCATTTTTTAAAAAGGCAATTCACCCCCCCTCTTGCCATCACTTCCTTTCTTTCTCCGCCTAACAATTGGTATCAGAGGCAAAATTTGAGTAATACCTTAACCGGTTTCAAATTCAAGATCCATTGTGATGGCCTCAACTTCTTTCGCCCCCGAAGGATATTCTTTGGGTCGTGCTCCATTTTTTGATGGAACCGACTACACTTATTGGAAAACCCGCATGACCACTTTTCTTAAAAGCATTGGCTATCCCATTTATAAAATTGTCATGCATGGTTATTCTTTAACTTCTCCCGATGAATCCAAATGGACCCCCGAAGACATTGCAAATTTTGAGCTTGATGGCAAAGCCATGAATGCTCTTCATTGTGGGCTAGACCGTAATGAATTTAATCGTATTTCTACTTGCTCATCTTCTCATGATATTTGGAATCTTTTAGAAGTAACCCATGAAGGTACTAAAAGCGATGACAAGCCCGAATGTCCACTCAACAAGGAAAAGGCCAAGCAAAAGGAGAAGAAGAAGGCATTCAAGGTCACTTGGAGTGATAGCTCCACATCCTCCTCCTCCTCCTCAAGCGACAACAGTAACAAATGCCTAATGGCATTTCATGAGGTAACATCTTCCGACTCCTCTTCCTCTTGCTCGTCAAATTCCTTTAATCATCTATCCTACGAGGATCTCCAACATGCTAGAGATCAATTGGAGGAAGGTTTTCACGAACTTTCTTCCAAATTTGTTTCTTTAAAAAAGAATTTCAAAAAACTCTCTTCCGAAAAAGAACAATCCAAAACCTTCCCGATATTGATTCCATGGAATCAACTATCAAAGATTTAAGGGAATCCCTAGCTAAGTTCACCCAAGGTGAACAAAATTTGACCAAACTTCTTGGTTCCCAACGTATATCAAGAACCACCGAAGGGCTTGGCTATTCCAAGCAAGCTTCCTCTTCCCATACTCCAACTATTTTTGTAAGGGGGAGCTCTCAATTTAAATTTTGTAATTATTGCAAAAAACCCGGGCACTTAATTTATGAGTGCAATTGCAAAAATGTCCGGTATGGTAGGCCCAAAACCATTTTCTTAAATGATGAATTTTATAGGAGAAGACCCGCCACTAGACAAGTATGGATTGAAAAATCCCTATTAGCGAGTCTCTCCGGCCCAAAATTTATTTCGGTTTCAAACACCTCTCCCCGGTGATTTATTGTTTTTATTTAGGGGGAATTAGGATCTTTTAAGCTTTTTTGTGTATTTTAAATCTTTCATTTCAACTTTCAATTTCAACACTTGGTTTCAAAACTTTCAATTCAAATCTCAAAAATTTCAATTGGTTTAAAATCTCTCATTCCCTCAATCAAGTTTTATGCCCCGTGCTATTTTGATAATCACAAAGGGGGAGAAATTCTTGATTGATTGGGGGAAATATCTTTCTCTCATGATTTGCTTCTCTTTTAATCTTTCCGTTAAAGCATGCCTATCTTTTTAGTATTTTACATTGATTGTTTTGGTGATTGTGATCATCAAAATAGGGGGAGATTGTTGTACCTCTCGTTCCCCTCGTGGTTTGATTTTCATGATCACAATCACTCTCTTATTGTTCTAATCTTGTTTTCAAGTGTCTTTGTTGTTAGGTATGTTTTCAGGAGAAAGAAGTGGCAAAAGTTTGAAAGTGGACTGAATTTCAGTCCACCGGCCAACCGGTGGATCAGCACCGGCCAGCCGATGGAGGCCTGGACAGAAGGCATCCCTCTGTCCAGACCACCGGCCAACCGGTGTCACACCAGCGGCCAGCCGGTAGCACCCAGACAGGAGGCTGAGCCACTGCCTCAGCACCGGCCAACCGGTGGCCTCAGCACCGGTCAGCCGGTGGCACCCAGCCAGAACAGTGTCAGCCACTGCCTCAGCACCGGCCAACCGGTGGCCTCCTCACCGGTCAACCGGTGGCCCCTGGACAGAAATCCTTATCCATTTTGCACACACCGGCCAACCGGTGGCCTTGTACCGGTCAGCCGGTGGAGTCAGTCAAACTAGTCGTTGGGCCTTTGACCAGGCTGGTCCACTTGCCTTCAAACGGCTCCGAAGGCCTCTCCAACGGCTCCGAAGGCCTCCAACGGCCATATGAGGGTTCCCCCTCTATAAATAAAGGACCTTGAAGCCCCGGAACTAGAGCCGGACCATAATTAAGCATTTTGTAGCCAACGGACACATTTTCTATCATTTGGCGAACCTCCGGCGGACTTCCTCCAAGGAACCCCAATCGCTCCAACTCAATTCCATATCCAAGGAGCATCACCAAAGAAGCTTGGGAGTGCACGTCTTCAACTCCAATCAACCTTTGGCGCCCAAGGCTTCTCAACAATACGGTTTTTACTGTTTTATTTATTTTGAGCTTAAAATTGAGTTTGTGCCTACAAACTCCCAATTCTCTCATCCTCTCTCTTTAGGTTTTCACATCACCCTTAAGGTGTGAAGAGGTTAGTCAAGCCTTTCCTTTTAAAAGGCTTGAGTCACCGGTGAGCTAGCCTTCACCCGTTAAAAAGGCTAGTGGGTTTCTTGCTCAAACCATTAAAAAGCAAGCTGTAATAGGTGAGCTAGCCTTCACCTGTAAAAAGGCTAGTGGGTTTCTTGCTACAACCATTGAAAAGCAAGCGGTAGTTAATCTCTCAACGGTTGAGTTGGGAGCGGAGACGTAGGCCGGGTTTTAGGCCGAACTCCGTTATCAAGATTGTGTGTCTTGCCTTCTTTATTTCCGCTGCATTTTTAACTCTGATTTTAATTTGTTAATCATTTTTTAAAAAGGCAATTCACCCCCCCTCTTGCCATCACTTCCTTTCTTTATCCGCCTAACAGAACGGTCTCTGGAAATTCAAACAGCTCCTCTCTAACATCATCAATTCTATGTTTAAAGCTAGGAATACCTATTTTAAACCTAATCATAAGCACTCTTTACACAGCTCTAAATGATTTAACAATGCAACTGAATGAATTCCTAGAGCAGTTGCCCATCCGGATGTTATAAACCAACCAATGAAAGCCCTTTCCTTTCACCGAAAATTAAAAAAATTAAAATTGGCTTTCCCAGAGGCCTTAGGAATAATCCGGATAATGCGTGGGCTATTGTCGGAAATTCCAGGAGAAAAAAATTAGCAACAGAATCTTGGAAAGAAGAAAAGCATTGTTTATTAATCAGGACTCTGTCTAATTTACAATAAATATGTTTACTTCCTTTTTGCTTATTAGACCATGTTAGGTCCACTAGGCTGAATACCCTGAGAGGGGGGGTGAATCAGGGTATGACTAATTGAAAATTAAAGCCCGTTCTGATCTTGTTTTGGTGTTAAGCAAAACACTCTTCTCTCTCTTTCCTGCTGCACAATATAAACAGAAAGTAAAGCAAGCACAGGACACAGCAATTTTACTTGGTTCACCGCTAAGGGCTACGTCCAAGGAGCATACGCCGACAGGTTGCCGGTCGTACCAAGTCCACTAAACTTCACTAGCTGTGGATTACAATGTTCGGGCTAGATCGCTTCTATGCCCAGGCTCACTGCCTATACAAAGTTTAGGGTCAGCTCACTGCTTTCCCAAGGGTCACTCCCTGTTTCTCTCTCTCTGGCTCACTGCCGGTGGAGAGGATCACCTTCTTCCTCTTCCTAAGCTCACTGCTCCAGAAGGGTATCCACTCACAGTTTATAGACCTGTAGGTCTCTTCATTTCCAATAAGGAATGCATCTTTCTCTGTATATAGATGCTCTGTTGAAGTTCACCTTTCACCCGTAGATGAATACCCCTTTGCCACTATTCACTGGGCAAACTACCTTTGGAAAGACCTTCGCAAAGCACCCTACAATGCGAGGCTCCCAATTTCGCGAAGCTCCTACCTTTTCGCGAAGCTCCCTCGCGAAGCTCCCTCGCGAAGCACTCTCGCGATGCTCAAGCCGTCGCAAAGCAACGACCCTCGCAAAGCTAAGTAAGCCAACGCGAAGCTCGCGGGTTTCGCGGAGCTACAATAGCCGCCGCGAAGCACCTCTTTCGCGAAGCAGACTAACTTTGCGAACCACCTTCGCAAATCGAGAGCAAAGTATTTTCTCTGAAAAATTCTCTCTACTTCGCTCGAAGGGGTCGGCCTCTATTTATAGGCGATTCCACCGACCCTCGTCCCTTCCGCGCGAAGTCAACACCACGTCATCTCAAATCGCGAAGCTCCAAAGTTTCCACCGGAATTCTGTCCAAATCGCGAAGCTCCACGGCAATTATCCGTTCGCGGAGCTTGACGTAGTCGCGAAGAAACACCATCAACTTACCTTCGCGGCTCGCGCCTTCGCCGCGAAGCTCCCTCGCGAAGCTCAACATTCCTTCGCGCTTTCGCCGCGAAGCTCTCTCGCAAAGCCCTTCTCCGCCGCGATGCGCTTCAGCCTCTGCCGTTCGCGAAGCTTGACGTAATCGCGAAGCATCACCGCCTCCATTCTTCTGGTCTTCGCGATTTCCAAACCATGCATCTTAGCTTCGCGAAATTCATGCCTTTGCCATATTAAAATATGCTCTTCATGAAAATCCTATTTTCGCGATGCTCACCAATCTCCAAATTTTGGACCCCAAAAATTTGGCAAACACTGGGAAACGGCGCCACCTTGTACTGCTCTTTTCGTACCGCCTCCAGATCGTCCTTTCCTTTGTCATCGTTCTTTGTCAACATGGATTGTCAACAACATCTTGAAAAACTCGACAATTCTCCATGGAAACCTGCTTTGTCAACAAACACAATCAACCCAAAAATACTACAATGTTACCTTGAGGGATTTTTGCCCAACAGACCAAGTATAAAACAAACCTAAAGAGACATGATCATCTAATTTAAAAATAGTTTTAAAATTATTTAGTTCCTCGAACTCCTTTACATTTACTTTGCTCCCATACAAACAACCATACGTACTAGTTAAACAATTAAAATCCCCCATTATAATCCAAGGTTCATTACTAGTGTTGGACAGCCGGTTAAAATTATTCTGTAAGTCTTCTCTTGACTTCCTATCATTGAAGACATAAACAAAAGAAGCCAGGCAGAATTTATTTCCAAATCTCACCATATAATGTATCATCTGGGCAGAAGAGAACAAATCAACAACGCCAGCATTCTCCGGGCTCCATAGAAATAAGATTCTACCATTTTTAGCAAACCTGAAGTTATTTAAGAACTTCCAATTAAGACTAGTTTGAATAAATTTAATACTATCTTCGTTTTCAAGTGTTAATCAAATTTCCAGAACCACCGCAACATCAATCCTGTTTGTTAAGATAAAGGACATAAGTTGCATAATTTTAGAGGGATCATTACACCCCCTCGTATTCCAAAAACTGAAAATCATTTTAAAAATCTAGGGGAACCCTTCCCCTTAAATCTATCAGACCTTCTAATACTTAGTTCAAGTTGAGCCGGTTTTTTTTCCTTTTAGAGACAACCAATGAAAAATCTCATTCATCCTCTCATTCATTGATATGGGAATTATCAAGGATTGGAGAGTCAAAACCCACTTTTTACTTCCCCTTTTCAGACTCATGTTCCTGACAGCCTTCTGATTTAATAAGGGGCATTTTCTTATCAGACAAAGGATAGGGTCTAGCTTTAGTACCCCCCTCAGCAACTGCTACATTAGATTCATTGAACCAGACTCTCCAGTCTTTGTCGATGGACCACCACCAATAGAGGCTTTCTCCAGATTAACATCCATACCCATTGCGGTATGATTCATCAACCCAGACTCTCCAACCTTAGTCAATGGATCACTACCAATGGAAGCCTTCTCCAAAGTTACCTCCATACCATCCATGACTTCTACACGAGTGGTCTCACCATTATCCTCACTAAAGAATCCTTAAGTACCCATTTTTGTTTAAAATTTCTATTTAAGGCACATCTATCAGCCGAGTAACCGGATCTTTTGCAACGAGGACAGATCTCCGTCACCCATTCATAAACTACGCTTTGATGGAACACCTTCCCATCTGGACTTCCTAAGGATTAATTTATCAGGAGAAGAGCATTCCCAGTTAATGTTGATGCATACTCTAGCATATGCTAAACAAGAACGGTCTGCTGTAAATCCGCCGATGCATATAGGTTTCCCAATAGCACCTTATGGTTTACTAAGGGCTCCCTTTCGTCCACAAATGCAATATGAGATTGGGAAATTTAACCCATATCTGAATGGATTTAAGTTTATCAGACGAGTAATTGCAGTCAGGGGACCATGTTTTAAGAATCAAAGGTCTATTATTGAATGACAAGGGTCCCGATTTAATTGTATCATGCATGGATTCCTTGTATGTAAAACGAAACAAAAAATACCACGAGATAACAGAGATACCTTGACTATATCCTCTTCTCCCCGTCGTGTTCGACTGAACCCTTGCATCGTCAACAGGTTCGGGCTAAGACCGTATACAAAACCTACAAGAGTATTTTCCCAAAGATTCTGACCTTCGTCCCACTCGCCTTCTACAAATGCGAAGCCCGAATCCACGAATTGCTGGGGTATGGAAGCTAGGATATGCTCAGTATTACTCAAGACAGTTTTCGCTCACGACTTCAGCCAAGATCTATCAGTCGCCATGATCACTGCACACAGATCTAAGGAACAACAGCATGAAGAAGCTGAGTGGAGCGACGGCCAGGATCTATGGGAGAATACGTTAGTCGACTTCGTCTGTGGCATCAGACCGGCTCTTCCGACCATGCAGGGTTTCATCCGAACCCGCGCTTATGGGAGTGTTTTCGTGCATGACACTGGCATCAATCAGGTTTTATTTATATCAAAAATTTAATAAGTGATTCCTTATAGTGTGATCATAACCTAGGTGCTAATATCATGACAACATCCGCCACAAAACCATTTAATATTGCGTCATGAATGATATTTTCAACATTGAATTTGTTGTAACTCAAGAGGTTGTGTTTGATTTGTTGACAATAATTAAGGATGTTGTGTGCTAAATTAATATAAGATCGATTACATCTGTCATCACATAACACAATATAAGAAACAAATTGCAATAAATATGCAGTCCCAATGACTTTGACACTAAAGATTTGGTGGAAGCATAAGTGGATGGTGATGAAACTTCATAGATGATTTAGAAAGGGATGATGCACATGAATGCACTTGTGTTGAAATGCAGGGAAACACTGTGATATCTCTACATATAATGATCATGGAGTTGTTGAAGAAGGTTGAAGTTGAGATGAGACGATTGTGCTGCATGTTGGAACAAACTGATATAGACTGCGATGCAGAACCATGGACCATGTTGTGACCTAAGTTGAAGTCCGAAAAATGACAATTTTTTGAATCTCATAAGGTTCATTTGGTTATTGGGCATTGAGGTTCACGCCACAAGACTACTGTCCACACCATAGTGGTGAATGGAGTTTAAAAAAGGTGGGGGTCATGTGTAACGTCCCGGATCCGGGTGTCACTCAACAGGTGCCCCGAACCCGGTTGGTCACATGACCTCAAGCTTATTTCCCCAAACGCCAGAGGCTAACGACTAGCAGCGAGGGCCTAAGTCTGATAGTGGGGAAATTATGTCCTCATTTGTCTAAGTGTAGCGCAGCGGAGAAAATATAAACATACTAAAAGCGAAAGCAGTATACAATATCAAAGCTGAAAGGACAACGGTACTGAAGAAAAAAGATAACCAACAGTCGTATACATATGATGATGCAATATGTCATATTCTAAGAAAGTAGTCAAACAGGATACACTGCAATCAAATACAATACAGTACAAGGTGCAAGTACAGCAAAGCAAAACAAAACAGCGTAGCAGGAACCCAGCAGCATCGCAAACCTAAGCCTGATCCCATGCTCTCCTACTCATCTGCAACAATCATGTACCTGTATAGAGACTCTTGCTCTTATCCACACATGCAGCAATATAATCTGTTTGGGCCCAAGACATGACCCAAACAAGGTGTGAGAAATAAATCCCAGTAGGCAACCACCAAAGGCCCGTGCCCAACTGTCAGTGAAAATGTGCCACAACAGTGTGTAGTAGTAAAATGCAGTAAACTAGGCAATACTCAAAAGTAACAATCACTACCAGTTTCATTGCCATTTTAATATTCATTTAACAATGTCAAGCCTGCGCTTTAGCTTGACAGATATAATAAAAAAAAAATCACCACAGTGAATACACAGAGTAAACGTTGTCCGCATACATGCAAATCCTTACCCTTAGGTAATTAGAATCGAAACTCGCAGGTGACTGCCCACAGACATAACGAATATTGCCCTCAGGCATATGAGATATTGCCATCAGGCACAGAAGCTACTGCCCACAGGCATGAAAAAAGTTGTCTGCAGGCTAAACGAAACACTGCCCTCAGACTAAGCAAGTAACTGAGCCGAGCCAAACATATAAGCAAGCAATTTATATACAATTCCTCTCAAGGCCATTTAAAAGCATGCTAAATTCACGGTATACCCTCGGGTAACCTGGCCAAACAGCTAAACAGGGGGACGCACCCACGGGGTGGCCCTGGATCCAAGCAATGATCCCAAACAGCAATTGTACATATTCATTAAATTACCTACGCAATTCTAGGTATTTAATTAATTAAGGCCTCAGTCATACGACACCCCAATCATGGGGGCGTAGCACAATGGTACACAAAAACACTTAGCAGTTGGAATTAAACACCAGACCACCTACCTCGATCTCCACTGATCGATATACGCGAACGACGCCTCACAAAACGTCTGAGAACGACGTAGATCTGGGATAAACGTTCACCCATTCAACCTAAAATAACTTCCACTCAGAAAATAATTGGAAGGAAACACACAATAAGAGTGAATAACTCACCCGCACGGTTCAATCGAGACCGTCAGCGAAGGAAACCGAGTTCCTGTCGACGATCAGGAGCTCCTCTAAGCTCCGACCGTCTCCTCCCGAGCTCCAAACATGTCCAATGCCCCCTCTGCCGAATGAGGAGGCTACTTCCCATTTTAAGTGGAAAAAAACAAATTACATGGCTTGTACTCTCAAGTACACGACGTGTACTTTTCATTTTTTTAACTATTCCTCTGGCGGCTACTTTTCACCGTCGAACTGTTCATCTGTCGACATGAGTACACGGCGTGTATTCCTGAGTACACGGTGTGTATTGTCGCTCCGCTGGCGGCTACTCTCACAGCCTTACTGTTCACCTGTCGACTGATTACACAACGTGTAAATACTAAGTACACGGCGTGTAGTCAGTTTTTACACCCTTCATCACCGAAAGGCCTACACGCCCTGTGTACTCATCCCACACAACCAAAGTACACAGTGTGTGGAAAAGTACATGACGTGTACCCACAAAATATGGGATTTTCCCCCATTTTTCTTATTTTCTCGAAAACACTTAAGGAAAGAGGAAAAGAAGAAACCCGTACCTCAAGAACAAGAACCGGGTTCTTACAAACTTCCCCCCTTAAAGTAATTCGTCCCTGAATTTCCCTTCCAAGGGTGGTGAAGATAAGCTCAGAATAACTTTGGCCACTGAGCATGTATGTCGATCTCCTGCTCCCAGGTTTCATCTTGCACTCGACCATGCTGTCATAGCACCCGTACGAGAGGAACTGACCGGCCTCAGAGAATCTTCGTGCTCCTATCAACAATACGAATCAGATGCTTCTCAAAGGACACATCGACCTGAATCTCAACATCCTCGGGCTAAAAGACGTGAGACGAGTCTGAGTGATAATGACACAACTGGGATATATGAAAGACGTCATACATGGCTCAATACCTTTGTGGTAACTACAACCGATAGGCAACCGACCTAAATCTCTCCAGAATCTCAAACGACCCCACATACCTCGGTAAAATTTTACCCTGTCTCTTGATCCGTCTGTGTCCCAACCTCGGTGAAACACGTAAGAAAACCTGATCCCCAACCACGAACTCCAAGGGTCGTCTGCGGTGATCAACATAAGATTTCTGACGAGACTGTGCAGTAGCCATCCACTTCTGAATCAACTGGACCTGCTCTGAAGTCTCCTGCACGAGACGTGGTCCCAGTAAAGCTACCTCACCTGCCTCCAATCAACACAAAGGTGATCGGCATGACCTACCATATAAAGCCTTGTAATGTTCTATCTAAATAGTTTCCTGAAAACTATTATTATAGGCAAACTCGACCAGGGGTATGTGATTCTCCTAAGAGCCCCCAAAGTCTAGAACGCATGCGCACATCATGTCCTCAAGCACCTGTATCGTACGCTCTGACTAGCCATCGGTCTGAGGGTGGTAAGTTGTGTTCAGAAGCACCTGTGTACCCAGTTCCCTCTGAAATCTCTTCCAAAAACAAGACATAAAATGGGTGTCCCTATCTGAAATGATAGAATGAGGGACCCCATGAAGGCATACTACCTCTCGGATATACAACTTCCCGAGCTCATCAACAACGAAGGTCTCCTTGATCAGAAAAAAGTGATCTACCTTCGTAAGTCTGTCCACAACAACCTATACGACATCACTGCCTCGAGGTGATCTCGAAAATCCGGTCACGACATCATTGCCTCGAGGTGATCTCAGCAATCCAGTCATGATCCCATCGCCTGTCGTCCAACTAGGAGGAGGGTCCTCACTTGACACCAACTCCCGTAGAACTAGGCCTTCCGAATTTGATAGTTGTCTCATCCTCACTCTATCCAGGAGGGTAGAAGTCATAGCTAAAGAAGAAAGATAGGCTCTCCCCTGACTATCGTGCACCTCCAAATGCATCTTATAGAACAAAGCCATCAGCTGCCACTCACCACTAGCCTCCTGCACTACCTGTATCTGAGTCCTCCTACTCAGTGTATCGACTACTGCGTTACCTTTACCAGGTGTATAAGCAATCTCAAAGTTGAAGGACTAAAGGTATTCAACCCACCTTCGTTGTCTCAAGTTCAAGTCACAATGGGTAAAGATTTACTTGAGACTTTTGTGGTCCGTAAACACCACAAAATGCTCTCCCAAGAGATAATGTCTCCAACAGCGTAACGCATGAACGACTGCAGCCAACTCGAGATCATGCGTTGGGTAATTATTCTCATGTGGCCTCAACTATCGAGACCCATATGCAACTACTCAATCGCTCTGCATCAACACTGCTCCCAACCCAATACCTGATGCATCACAGTAAACTATATAGCTCTTCCCCTTGCTCTAGAAGTATCAGGACTGGTGCTGATGTCAACCTTCCCTTTAGTTCCTAAAAGGCTGTCTCGCAAGATTCTAACCAAACAAACTTCATGCCCTTCTTAGTCAAACCCATCAACGACGCTGCTAAGCGGGAGAAGTCCTGTATAAATTGCATGTAGTAACCAGCCAGCCCCAAGAAACTCCGTATCTCAAACACGTTCTTAGACTGCTCCCAGGAAACTACTACTCTCACCTTCTCTGGATCCACTGCAACTCCTGCCTATGAGATAATAGGACTGAGGAAGTGTATCTGGTCCATCCAAAAGTGGCACTTTGAGAGCTTAGCATATAGCTGATGCTCTCTCAGTGTACTCAATATGATATCAAGATGGGTATCATAGTCATGTCGAGTGTGAGAGTACACCAAGATGTCATCCATGAAGACTACCACAAAAGAATCCAGATATAGATGAAACACATGACTCATCAGTGCCATGAAAACTGCTGGCACATTCATGAGTCCGAACGGTATAACCAAGTACTCGTATAGACCATATCTGCTCCAAAAAGCTATAATCGGTATATCTGATGGTCTAACTCGTAATTGATGATATCCAGATCTCAAGTCAATCTTCAAGAACACTTGTGCTCCTCGAAGTTGATCAAAAATATCATCAATCCTTGGAAAGGGATATAGATTCTTGATCGTCAACTAGTTCAACTTCCAATAATCCACACAGAGTCTGAGGGTACCGTCCGCCTTCTTAACAAACAGAACAGGCGAACCCCAAGGAGAAGTACTGGTTCAAATGAAACTCTTTGCCTGCAACTCCTCCAACTACCTCTTGAGCTCCTACAACTCTGGTTTAGCCATCCTATAAGGAGGAATGGACACCGGTGCTGCTCCTGGCACTAGATCAATAGAGAAATCCACCTCTCGCTCTGGAGGTAGACCTGAAAAATCATTTGGGAAGACATCCCTGAAACGATCAACCACTGGAGGGAAATCCTTCTGACAAGTTCCCTGGTCATCCAGATATAAACTCGGAATCTGGGCTGTCACTCCACCTCGCCCATGATTCTCAGGTCCAGATTGGCTCACCTGGACATCCCATTCTCCCTTGTATAGAAACTCTCTGCCCTCTGGTGACGTGAAAATCACCCTGCGACGATAGCAATCTACAAGGTCTTGAAAGGGTACCAACCAGTCCATCCCGAGAATGACATCATAACTCATCATCTCTAAGATATAGAGGTCACATAGAAAGTGACACCCACCAACCTCTAGGGGTAACTCCCTACACTAACGCACACTAGCCATTCTAATCCCCAATGGAGTGTCTAGCGTCATAATATCAGAAGAAGAAGAAACACAGATCCCAAGGCTCTCCACAACGGGAAAAAATATAAAGCTATGTGTACAACCCATATCAAAAAGTACTGAAGATAAAACAGAAGAAACTAGAATAGTACCTTTGACAATGGATGGTCTGGGATCCTGCTCTTGTTGGGTCTGTTGCACTGCATATGCTTGCCCAGTGCCACGGCCCTGCGACACAACCTAGCTACCCTGAGCTGACCCGCCCTGCTGTCTCTGAGATCCTGGTGTCTGGCTACCACAACCATGACCACCACCTTTGCCTGAATGTCCCGACATATTCTAATTCCCTGACTGGTAAGAAGCTGCTAGCCTTGCTTCCGCATGCGGAGTCTGTATAGAACCCCTCTCACTAGTCACCGGTGGAAACGCCCTGCAAAAATGCTGTAGATGGCCCATCCTTCCACAAGCTTGGCACTCCACTGGGTCACGTGGACACTGAGGTCTCTTGTACCCCTCTCTTCCACAGTGGTAGCACATGACCTGGCCACCTGAAGAAATAATCTATCTAGTACTGCCACCGTGAGAGAAATCCATCTATCTCTTCCTCTTGTCGGTAGAAATAGTACCAGAAATCAGTGTTGAACTGCCCTGGTTCGCACCACTAGCTTCCCATAGGTTCTGCTCAGTAATCAGTGCCTAGTTAACAATAGCATGCACTGTAGGCAACCTAAAAACATTCACCAGTGCTCGGATGTCATATAGAAGACCATCCTCAAATCATCTATCCCTCAGCATCTCATCACCCACCAGAACAGTTGAAAAACGTTGTATCTCGGTGAAGCAGGCTGAATAGTCCATCATCGACATGGCGCTCTACTGTAGATTCATGAACTATTGAGCTCGATCTGCCCTCAGCGTCTCCCGGAAGAAAAAGTCATAGAAGACTTCCTGAAAATCTTCCCACGCCATGTCTCTATGATGCTCAGTCTGAGTGGTGACATCCCACCATCTCTTGGCGGAATCACACAACATGTATGTAGCGAGCTTGACCCTCCGCCCTAGAGGCGTCTCCAGATACTCGAAGATATTATGCATAGAACCCATCCAAGACTCCACAACCTATGGTCTGGCATCCCCTGAAAATGTAGGTAGATACTGATTCTGAAATATACAAGTTAGCTATGCCATAGATGTGGCAGCCGACGGTGCTCCCTGGAAGGTCTGCATAAACCGCATGAAGCCTTCACAGAACTGTGCATCAACGCCTGTGCTCGGTATAATAGCTGGCACCACATCTGTCTCTACTGGAGGATCCACTGGTATCCCATGGCCTACCATCTCGGGAGTACAATCGTTGCCGCTCTCCTGGCGAACAACTCGTGGTCGTCTCGATGGCATGACTCTACAAGGTCAACACACGCCTTAGATTAAGATCATCAATGACCAAGAATTGGAAACGTAAGAAGGGAACATGATAAAGAAAACATTCAAGTTTGACAAAACAAGACTATATGACGTGTATAATAACTACACGACCTGTTCCCATAAGCCTTTCACATGGGCGTGTACCTCTGCCAAAACTGGTCGTGTAACACCCCAAACACGACGTGTTATCCACAGACACATCGTGTACTTGAATTCTCTTCCCCTGCCTGATTCCTTCTACACGGGTTTAGCCACATGACTTTATTTTGAACAAGACTACACAACGTGTACTAGACGAGCTTCACTGACCCGTGTTTTCCGTTACACGGCCAGGTACACAACTCAAACTACACAACATGCTCCAAATAGACATAGCATGTACTGCTTAATTCCAACCACCTGTTTTGTTAGTGAAACAACCGACTACTCAGCTAACACTACACAGTGTGTTACACCCACACATGGCTTGTACACCACCCCGTTTCCCTAGCCACATGGCCAAGTCTACACGGTCTTTCACCGGTCAAGACTACACGACGTCTCCCACAGGTACACAGTGTGTCCAAGAAGAGGTAACACCGACCCGTGTTTGTTAGTTACATGGATGGATTCCCAGGTTAAACTACACGGCGTGTACATTATTAACATGACATGTACAAGATCAGATTTCTCCACCCGTGTTGTTAGTCACACGAAGAACATATGGTTAACACAACACGATGTGTATAAGATCTACACGGCGTGTGCCTTCGAATTTCATTATCCCATGTTTCTGCCTACATGGCCTATGACATGGGTAGACACTACACGGTATGTACATATGGTACACGGCCTGTACTTAATTTTTTTTTCATTTCTTCCTGAACAGAAGAGTAAACGACGTGTAATCAAAACTACACAGCATGTATTCTGGGTTTTTCCAGACAGTAAGCCTTAGAAACTTCTTCAGAGCCCATGAAAACACTGAAACCAACACTTAAGTGCAAAATTCTGAACCGTGAGGGCCCATACTCCCCGTGAATCAAATCTTGGCATCTTATACATGTTATAAACAAGGTAAACAGTCAATGGTCCACCAAATTCCATTCAATGAGGGCCCATACTCCTCAAGAACCAAAGTTTGGCATTAATTCTACAATACCTCACATAACAATACCCGATCAAATATCAGGTATTTAATCAAGGCATCTATCACAACAACATGCTTTTACTAACACAACATCTATCACAACAACATGCAATTTCTAATGCACCTACATTGCATGTAAACTATGCATGGCATGTGATCCTAACATGTGCCTAAATGATGCATGTGATGGAATACCCTCATCTCATTAGGTTGAAACTAAATAGAACCCAAGTATAAAAATATAGAAGCACACCATAAGTGCATCACCCAATGGTGAAAATCAAATCAACCGTAAAATTGCAAAATCAGAAAAATTGCAACACGAGGTAAATTGGCCTTTCCCTATACACGGGTTAGCTACTCCTAGGCACAACTTATTACCAAGTACTTATTTTGTCCTATCCCTGTCTATAGGCTCCAAACAGTAAGTCAAGAGAAAAGAAACCCTTTGATACCACTTTGTAACATCCCAAATCTGGGTGCCACTCAACGGGTGCCCCGAACCTAGTTGGTCACATGAACTCAAGCGCATTTCTTCAAATTCCAGAGGCTACCGACTAGTAGTGAGGGCCTAGGTCTAATAGTGGGGAAACTATGCCCTCATTTTTCAAAGTTTAGCACAACGGAGAAAATATAAACATACTAAAAGCGGAAGCAGTATACAATATCAAAGCTGAAAGGACAACGATACTGAAGAAAAAGATAACCAACAGTCATATACATATGATGATGCAATATGCCCTATTCTAAGAAGGCATTCAAACAGGATACACTGCAATCAAATACAATATAGTACAAGGTACAAGTACAACAAAGTAAAACAAAATAGTGAAGCAGGAACCCAGCAGCATCACAAGCCTAAGCTTGGTCTCATACTCTCCTACTCCTCTACAACAATCATGTACTTGTATAGGGACTCTTTCCCTTATCCACACCTGCAATAATATAATCTGTTTATGCCCAAGACATGACCTAAACAAAGTGTGAGAAATAAATCTCATTAGGCAACCACCAAAGGCCCATGCCCAACTGTTAGTGAAAATGTGCTACAATAGTGTACAGTAATAAAATGCAGTAAACTAGACAATACTCAAAAGTAACAATCACTACCAGTTTCATTTTCATTTTAATATTCATTTAACAATTCTAAGTCTGTGCTTTATCTTGGTAGGTATAATCAAAGAAAATCACCACAATGAATACATAGAGTAAACATTGTCCGCAGACATGTGAATCCTTACCCTCAGGTAATCAGAATCAAAACCCACAGGTGATTGCCCACAGGCATAACAAATATTGCCCTTAGGCATACGAGATATTTCTCTCAGTCACAGAAGCTAGTGCCCACAGGCATGAGAAAAGTTTCCCATAGGCTAAATGAATCACTACCCTCATGCTAAGTAAGTAATCGGGATGATCCCAACATATAAGCAAGAAATTTATATACAATTCCTCTTAGGTCAATTTAAAGCATGCTAAATTCATGGTATACCCTCGGGTAACCTAGCCAAACGGCTAAACAGAGGAACACACCCATAGGGTGGCCCTGGATCCAAGAAATGATCCCAAATAGAAGTTGTACATATTCATTAAATTACCTACGCAATTCTAGGTATTTAATTAATCAAGGCCTCATCCATACGACACCCCAATCATGGGCGTGTAGCACAATGGTACACAAAAACACTCAGCAGTTGGAATTAAACACCAGACCACCTACCTCGATCTCCACTGATCGATATACGTGAATAACGACTCAAGAAACGTCTACAAATGACATAGATCTGAGATAAATGTTCACTCATTCAACCTCAAATAATTTCCCCTAGGTAAATAATTGGAAGGAAACACACAAGAAGAGTGAAGAACTCACCCGCGTAGTTCAATCGAGACCATCAGTGAAGGAAACCGAGTTCCGGTCGACGATCGAGAGCTCCTCCAAGCTCCAACCATCTCCTCTCGAGCTCCAAATGCGTCCAATTCCTCCTCTTCCAAATGAGGAGGATACTGCCCATTTTAAATGAAAAAAACTACACAACGTGTACTTTCAAGTACACAACATGTACTTTTCATTTTTTTAACTATTCCTATGGAATCAACTTTTCACTGCCGAACTGTTCATCTATCGACATGAGTACACGGTGTGTATTCCTGAGTACACGGCGTATATTGTCACTCTGCTGTTGGATACTCTCACCACCTTACTGTTCACCTGTCGACTGATTACACGACGTGTAAATACTAAGTACATGACGTGTAGTCAGTTTTTATACCCTTCATCGCCGATAGGCCTACACGCCCTGTTTACTCATCCCACACGACCAAAGTACATGTCGTGTGGAAAATTACATGGTGTGTACCCACAAAATTTGGGATTTTTACCCATTTTCCTTATTTTCTCGAAAACACTTAAGGAAAGAGGAAAAGAAGAAACTCATACCTCAAGAACAAGAACCGGGTTCTTACATCATGCGTCATGCCTTGAGGTTGGTACCCAAGAAACCCACTATCTATGATGGTGGTAGAGCTCAAAGGTGTCATTTGAGAAATAAATGAAGGATCAGATAGCTCAACGTAGGTCGATGTTAGGCGATAAGAAGGACCACGATGCTGAGCGACACTATGGACAAGATCATTGTGTGAGGTGGCACGATGACCCGCCAGTCAGGGTAGGGCCCAAGGGATTTGTTTAGGGGATTTAAAGAGTGTCCAAGCTTATAAAGGAGTGATCTCCCAGTTTCATTTTTTATGAAAGATTCATCCATAAATAGGATACACCGCAAGCCAGGTGACCGCACCATAGAATGTAAAGGATTGAATGCACATAAGAAATTTTTTGACTACTCCATGGAGGAGGAGGCTATGCTGTAGAGATGGCCAAGATAATTTTAGTCGCACTGGAGATTTGGTGATTCCCATGCCATAGGAAATGGTCATGCTACAACTAGATTGAAGCTCTGAAGGGGGAGACGAAGGCCACACCAAAACATGTTTCCTGTGAAGGGTGTGTTTTAGATAGTGGAAAGGCTTGAGTCTTTTAAAAGTCTACATAAATCCAAACTGTGGATATGTTGACCACATTTTAATCAAGATGGAGAGGAAGTATTTCATACAATAGGATAAAGACTGTGTCGTGAAGGGTCTGTTTTGGATAGTGTGATAGTTAGGGATTTATCAAGTATATAGAAAACTGCACCATGAAGGATAGAATTGTTGGGATATTTTTGATTTTAAAATTTTAATATGAGAGAGAGATAAGGGGATACAAGATTTTCATATGAAAAAATAGATACATGGTATTGGATATGGAAAAAATGAAATATGTGAGATTAGATATGAAAAAAAAGATCTTTTTCATATCTTTGAAAGGGGTGGAAGTCTCTTATAAAAAGGCTGCACCGGGCCTCTAAAATAGAACAGGAGATTCGGCAAGATGTAGCCACTGTGAGAGATAATCGAGAAGGGGTTTCCGCGTTTGTGGTAACCAGTGCAGAGGAAGGGCAGACAAGATGTAGCTGCCAAGAGATAACTGAGAAGAGGCTACCGCTTGTGGTAGCTCGTGTGAAGAGATGACGAAGACAATGACGTGCGTAGATTACAAGAGAATTGTCAATGATGGTGTGAAAAGAGATTCATGATGGTGCCATGTATAGAAAGTCTTCTTGTTTGTAGAGATTAAGTGGAGTGTCCCAGTTGTGGTGATCGACGATACAACAAAATGGTACGTTCATGGGTGTGGGTGCGTTGTAAAAATGCCTTCGGGTGTGGTGTGAAAATCCTTCGGCTGAGTATGTCAAAATTCCTTCGGGTGAAAAAATCCTTCAGGTGATGTGTACAATTCTTTTGGGTGATAAAAAGCCTTCGGGTGAATTATGTGGTGTTTTTCGACTGCTTCCGCTGTGACGTCGGGCTCCGATCCCCAACAATTGGTATCAGAGGAGGTTCAAGGTTCCGAACTGAGAAGATCGAGATGTTGTGATGGATGATCTGATACAGATGCTGACTAAGGTAGATTTGATGTGACATATTTGATCATGGATGAGTCGATGATGGTGGAGCTGACAATCATGATGACGTTGATGGTGGAGATGACAGTGGAGTATTCAAATTTTAAATCAAGGTGGAGATTTTTGGGATATTTTTTATTTTAAAATTTGAATATGAGAGAGAGAAAAGGGGATAAAATATTTTGATATGAAAAAAGAGATATGTGGGATTGGATATGGAAAAAAGGAAATACGTGAGATTAGATATGAAAAAAAGAGAACTTTTTCATATCTTTGAGAGGGGTGGAATTCTCTTATAAAAATGTTTCACCGGGCCTCTAAAACAGAACAGGAGAGTCGACAAGATGTTGTTGCTATGAGAGATAATCGAGAAGAGGTTGCCAAGTTTGTGGTAACCAGTGCAGAGGAAGGGCATACAAGATGTAGATGCTAAGACATAATCGGGTAGAGGCTACCGCTTGCGGTAGCTCGTGAGAAGAGATGACGAAGACAATGACATGAAATTATTTTTAGAGAATTGTCAACAACGACATGCAAATAGATTCCTGATGGTGCCATGTATCGAAAGTCGTATTGGTTGTGGAGATCAAGCGGCGTGTCCTGATTGTGGTGATCGACGGTACAAAAAATAGCACGTTCATGGGTGTGGGCGCATTGTAAAAATTCCTTCAGGTGTGGTGTGAACATCCTTAAGGTGAGTATGTCAAAATTCCTTCGGGTGGAAAAATCCTTCGGATGCTGTGTAAAATTCCTTCGGGTGATAAAAAGCCTTCGAGTGAATTATGTGGTGTTCTGCAACTGCTTCCGCTATGATGTCAGGCTCTGATCCCCAACAAGAACTACATCGTAGCCTTCATTATAGTTGAAAACACTAATTTGAAATTGTTTCATCATGCCACAAAGGGGTATGTTGCGTTGTGATATAAGGCTTCAGTAGAATTCAAACAAATCTATCTATGTGATAGTCATTTGATGGTTTGGTGGTTATTTGGACATTCAATAACTACCATTTCAAATCTTATTGATGGAGATAAAATTGAAGGCAATCCAAAGGTTGAGATTAAATTGGGATAAGTTGGAAGTTAGTTGTTGTTTGAAATTCAAATTTAAGATTCAAATGCATTCTATGATTTATCTGGTCTCCTATGCAGAACTGAAAAAAATAGAAAATCAAAGAGAGAATAGAACAGGGAAGGAGAAGGAACTATGTGTTCCTAGAGAGGAGAAAGGGAGTCATAAACATGATCACTATTGTAAATTTGAATTAAAGGGGAAGAGTTACTAATGAAAGTGACTAGATTAAAGATCGGTATTATAAGAGGAGGTCATTGTGCACATCTGGTCTATTGAAATGAAGAAGACAATATTCACATTGAAGAATATTTCCATTGCTAAGAATACTATATGGCATTTATGTTTGCTACTTTGTGAAGTCATATTGAAGATAAAATACTCAACTCTTCTTACAAAGGGTTGTTTATATTTGGAAGAGAATTTGGAAGAAACACATTAGTATTCACTGAAGCGTCACATCTAAAATTTATGATATAGATTTAAAGGACAAAACTTGGAGTGGCCCTTGTGTCATTAAACTGAGCAAAAGACCTACAAGTCTATAAATCGACACCTTAAACAAAATAATGCATGAAGGAGAAAAATATGGAGTGGCCCTTGTGAAGCAATGTGTTATCCCTAGACCATCATCAAACAGTGAGCCTTGAGAGACAACGAGTTCATCACTAAATCTTGTATAGTAAGTTATCCTTTGTAAGGAGTGACCTTACCTAAATATTGTATCCACAAAACAGTGAAACTTAGTGGATTCTGATACACCAACACAATACTGAGTTTATTCTCCTTAGAGTAGCCTTTTATAGGTGAACCAAGTAAAAATATTTATGCGTCTTGCATTTACATCTCCATATATATGCTTGTGATTTGATTGGGTTGAGTAAGAAGATAAGAGGTAGGTTGAATAAGTGTTCCTTATAACAAGGGAACAAGATCCTAAGGAAAGACCAGAGAATAAAAGTTTAAATATGTTATCACTATGATTCACCCCCCCCCTCAAGTTATCCTAAGACCCTACAAAATTCCTTTTTTTTGCAATGCAAAAATAAAATATTTTCATTCATGAAAGAACAACGTATAATACTAGATCATATTAAATACAAAAGGACTCATTTTTTTTAAAATATTATTAGCACAAAATATGATGACCAAGAGGGGAGAATTATTCAAATATTATTTTTAAAGGCATATTAGGAAATTCTAATGTTGATCAAGGATTGCACCTTTCTTTTTAAATATTTTTTGGATTTTAATTTTGTTGATAAAAAACCTTACAACATGGATTAAAAAATATGCACAAGAACATAAAATTTGTGATTGTTTAGTTAATGTGACACAACCTATTATTTAATTTGATCCACCCTAGATCAAATATTTGTTTTAATTAATTTATATACTTGGTTTTGTGGCCAACATAATAAATAATTGCATATGTTGACACTAAATTATAGGAAACTCAAATCCATCACTTTTCCAAGTCTAATAAGGATGTATCTTGCTTCAACTCGAGATATAAAGAAACCAAAGTTTTTTTATTTTATCATAAAAACATGAACCTCCCTCACAATTAATACCAGTGATATAATTAATACTGCATTGTTACTAATGGTGGTGAGACACCCAACTTTCTTGAAGTTTCTAGGATGCAGTTGAAGCATTGGGCACGTGTCAAATTTTGGTTTTTCTTAAGAATCAATGGATAAATTTAAAGAACTTGATGAATGCTCCCTGGAATCACATAGATGAATCATACACATTTAATTTATAATCAATTTAAGTCTAGAATTTTCTCATTCATGGTAATCCCCTTGATCAAAATTCCATTAACACTCTTGTCGCGTTATAGTTTTCACGGATAATCCAGGTGAGAATCCTTATAAATGTATTAACATTCACTCCACAAATCTTTAAACAATGCTCTTATAACTCTGGGTACTAGAATGAATGAAATGAGTGTTTTGTATTATTAATTATTGATCTCAATAGTGTTTTCTTATTCTCTCTATGATCTTGAGAGGAAGGGAGAATTTTTCTCTAGTTCTTGAGAGAATTCCAGAGGATGTGTCTCTGTTTTGTTAGCACCCCACCTTAAAAAATGATATATTTTAGAATATATACTCAGGGTTAAACAATGATAATTGCACGAAGGCCCTTATTTATTATTTAATCTATGTTATTAATCATGTTAAAATATATTAACAATAATAATAATATTATTATTACATATCATGACATATGTTTATAATAATACCATTTCTTAAATAAATAAATTAATATATATTTAAATGGAATTAAATAAAATACATCATTTTCATCGGATCATCAAACTTGATCCATACCCTCCCATAAAATATTATATTCACTAAACATGAATATTAATATTTATTTTAAATATTTATATATCTTAAATAAATATTTATTTTAATCTATTCATTAAACTGGTGGATAAATAACTATTTATTTATTATCTTGTGAATAATTAAACAACAGATAAAAATTAAACTCACATATTCTAAACATTAATATCTCATGAATGAATTTCTATGATCAATATTTATTATAATAATTACTATTCTGAAAATTAGTGAATAAATATATTCTAATATTTAAATTCAATGGAATTAAATAAGATTCTGCATATTCTTAGTGTGTTACCCTCTTATCCCCTTTCTCGAGGGAAATAGGCGAACCTAACTACAGTACAAGATCAATATCTAGTAACACATAAAGACACCCGTAGAGAAGGAAGTTAATGAAACAACTACAACACTCTTCCTACAAACACAACTGTGTAATATAACCCCTTTATCAACCGATATCTCATCAAGCATGATATATACTTATGTCATCACCCTATATGCTTGATTCATTTTCTTTGACTTTTTGAAATGAAATCATCTATAAACTACCACGACCGTGGATTTAGTTATAAAATTTAGTTTCAATTAAAGAGACAAATATATCTTCTTTCATTAATATGGAATGGACAAATCCTTTTTGACTATTCAATTAACATTATATCACTTATGATACACTTGACGTATACTAATTCACCATGATCATATGCCATCCTAATTTTTATTAATGCATCTAAGAACATGATTCCTGATACACATTAATAATTATCACAAGTCCAAGGACCAATACACACATCCACATATTAGAACATCCAATGTCACATAAAACATGAGCAATTATTAATTGTAGGTCTATCCTCATGACCTCCTGTAACAACCCGACCCCAGTTACCTATAGTTGGTGCATTATTTTAATACATTGGAATGATTACAAGGAATCAAGTTCCAAAGGATCGATCAATTTAGCAGTCTTGGAAAATAGATTACATACATGAGCTTTACATTAAAATTTCTAACATAAAACACAACATAAATAATCCTTTGATAATTCCATTATTACCTTAGCTTAAACCTGCATATAAATCATAATATACTTCTTGGCATCCTGGGAAAATAAAACATAAGAAAGGGGTGATCTCAGATGCTCAGTAAGGATAAAAAATATAGCAGAAGCTATCATAAATAATCACAAACTTTTATGGAAATGTATAAAATTGAAACACAAGCCCTTTAAACATAAACTACAACATAATATGTAAAAGAGAAATCAAATAATTCCATTTACTTATTCACATGGATATTCTACTATTCCAATAATCACATGTAATATCAATATCTAATTTCATAATGATGGAATGCATAATGCTGGACATCATAACCACATAGTCAAGGCCTCGTGGCAAGACTACAAATAAAAATTTTGTCAAGGCCTTGTGCCAAGACACTAATTTGTCTCATGAGACCTACCAATGCATCGAGGAGCTATACAGGGCTCCACCGGTCACTTACTAAGTCCAATGCATTCCTCATATGAAAAGATTGAAACATAACATAAACATTCGTATTAAAACTAGCATACGAAATGTCAGTACTTTAACTATAAACCATGAATGGTATAAAAACAACACATCCATAGTCAAACATATAATAATTCATTCAATACAATATAGAACATTGTATTAAAATAAATAAACCTCAATCATGAATAATATCTAGTAAAGGATGTTTACATAGTTGAAAATGATCAGTAAAACTCTTTGAGAGAAATATCCCTTTTTCATGTAATCATTTAAAAGTCACACAATTTAGAAAGGAAGAAATTTAAAAGAAATTTTTGAATTAAAGTGTACCATACCACTTTGAAACTTTTTAAAGTAATTAACATTTTAAAACATTAATGTCCATATAAATAAATCCTTAAAACCATTTTGAAAACATGGACATTAATGAGAATGATTTAGAAGAATAAATATTTAAACCATTTAAAATGATGTTTTAGTTAAAGAGTCCCTTAAAAATAATCCTTTTGAAAACTATTTTATGAAATATGGACATGGATAATAAATATGTCCCAGTAAAAAAACTTACACATAAACAATCTTGGATAATAATGAGATTGAGGAATTAACCCTTACCTTGTACTTTCCTTTGGTCAAGGGTACGTTAAACCTCTTATATAATGACCATAATATGTTATTAAATTATAACAGAACCATATTTAGATTTATGATATCATAATTTATTCATTTATGGCTTTATAATACCCATTTGATAATAATTTCTATGTTAAAATAACATTTCAGGTAATAATTTCTTTCTTTATCATACGTTTTTTAACTTTTTATTCTTGATTTTATAACTTATATCATGATTTAATTGATTCTAGAATATAAACCATTATTTATGTATCATATATATTTAGAATATAAGTATGTATAATAGATATATATATGAAATAGAAAAAACCATTTATGGAGATGATAGGCCGTACATATGCATAGACATTGTTTCCGTTTTCATATCGTATTGAACAGAAGTAAGTGAATGAGATATATGTAAATACAGATATATATATATATATATATATATATTTCCAGTAGCATTATTATGTCATATATTACATACTTATTAATAATATATATATTTATAATCATTGTTTAATGGTGAACGTGGAAATGAATCTCATCGCATCGTGGAGACGGTAAGTCGTACGTACGCACAAGTGATGATATCATTCTATTGATGGTGAAATAGTATGTAATTGGATTGTATATTACATATATATAATAATTAACATGTTATATTTATTATTTACATCAATTATACTCATTATTATACCCATCCAAATAATGAAGTGTTGAATAACAAACTACACCATGACGTGGAGACGATAAGTCGTACGTACACACGTATGAAGACTTTGTCATTCATAGGATAGATAGAATAATGAATATGGTTGTACCATATTTATAATAACATCATATTATATATAAGGTACTATAGTTATTATTTTGGTATGGAAACAACAAAGAAAGAGGAAGTGGAAGAAGAAAATAACTTTGAAAGAGGTCATGAAATTATTACCTCTTCTTTGAGTGCTTCCTTTTGATTTGATAAAAAGGGATCCTTAGGTTGGCTTTATGATCAAAGTAAGGACTCTAGGTTAAATTTAGGGTAGTTTGGAAGATATTTGAGAAGGTTTTGGACAAGGAAAATGGATTTTGAGGTGTGATTTTTAGAGAAGGGGAAGTACCCTTTTATAATAGAGGTGAGGGTCACTTTAGAAAAAACCTGAAATATTATTTTATTATAAAATAATTTTCAGTTTATAATGGATAAAAATAAATTTATTTAGAGGATAATGTGGGAATGGTTATAAATTCTCTCAACCAATATGTTTTAGACAAGCTTAGGACACCATATTAACCTTATCTTTTATATTTAACTCTTAGTTAAATAGTTTAACTTTTACAATGTTTTCTTGTATTTTTATATTACAAGCTTAATAAACTTACTATAAAATACCAATATAACCTCAAGTAATTTATTAATGACATATATATCATTATATAATTCCTTTGGATGAACCTTATACTTTTATGAATATTATATCATTTAATAATATAGTATTTGTTTTAAAAACTCATTTATGTCAATTTTAAAACTATTTAGTATTTGGTTTTTTTGAAAGTCAAAAAAACTTTATTACTTTAAAAAAAATACATTAAATCAATCATAAAATTTTATATTAACCTATAAAATTATTGTAAATCATAAAAAGTTTCAATTTACATTTATTTGAATATTTATAATATCAATTATTTTAATCTTTCATTAATAAGGTTATTACTACATCATCATTGTTTCATAAATAAATTTAATTATTTAATGTCTAAAAATTATAAATAAAATACCGTGATGTATAAAATATTTTTATATTTCTAATGAATATTTATAGTCAAATTTATCTTATGTATAACCCTATATTAAAATGGTTTAGTTATTAAAATTTGAATTTAACACTTTTAACTCTTTTTTTTAAATAAAATAATAATAAATGTCCTAATCTAATCCAAGTAGATTAAAAATGATCATATTTTATTCCTAAGGTTTATTTGGGTCGAAAAAAACTTATCCAATAGAATTAGGACATGTTATAGGGTAATTATATTATCATTTTTACCTTTAATTACCCTATTTACTTTTAACTGTAGTAACTAAAATTCAAAAGTTACTATTAACCAAAAATTATTTTCATCCTATTGAACCATATTTTTATTAATGATTTCAACCATGTCTCTCATATTTTTGAAATTTAATTCACAAAAGTGGTAAAATTACGTTTTGTGCAAATTTGCAAATGTGCCTAGAAGGTGGGTAAAAGACGTTAAATAGTTCAATAAAAATTTTCATATCTAATCTTATTATAAAATGACTCTAATTAATTAAATTGTACTAATATATCTATTATGTATCTATTTTTAATTTAAAATAAATTTAAATAAAAATATTAATTATTTAAATAAAATGTTAGTTTTAAACAATAACGCAGTGTTTTTCATTATTCATAAAAAATTGAATGTTTTCAGAAAAATACAAAAAATTCACCCTAAGATAATTTTGATATTCCAAATTCAAAAATTATTTCTATTTTACCAAATTTAAAACATATAAGTTGCATTAATTAAATTAAAATTAATTCATGTTGTCAAAACCAGAAAACGGGTTTTTAAGAATTAAAAACTATCAAAAGATTGACATATGTTTATGTACAATTTAAATGTGAAATTACATACAATGACCTAAATTATATTAAATGATAAAAATATAATATAATTATACTTTATAACCACTCAAATTTATAATTTAACACTATAAATTATTTCGATTAAAAAATTTGTTTTTAATTAAAATTTAGTATTTTTCACTATTCATCAAAATATGAAAGTTATCAGAAAAGTACCAAAAATTTATCCAATTTTTTTTTATGTCCCACTTCTAAAGAAGAATTTAATTTCCTTAAATTAAATATATAAACGTGTCAAATATTGGATTTAAAAAGGGTTCTCCATTAAAGGGCGGAAAAACTATATTTTTTTTAAAATACTTCTTTTATATGAAAAATTGAATTTGTCCTTATATTATGTCTAAAAAACACAGAAGATGAATGTTAAAATTATATAGTATATATATAAAATTCAAAATGTGGTTAATACTATTCATAACTGCTTTTTAAATGACTATAGTTCGATAGGCCATGATGTGCTTGAACTTAGTGTTCCGTGTAACGCAAACTATTGAATTACTTTAAAGAGATAAAGTACTATGAAATCTTGGAGTGTTACACCTCCATACATGGATATAACCAAGTGAAAAATTATTTAGAATAAATTTATATGCTCATGAGTCTCAAACACCTAATAGTAAAATAACACTTGTTTCATGTCATAAATATGTATATAAACCATATAACATATTTATTTAAGAATATTATCATAACATCTTTGGGTTCTCATTATAGTGGAGAACTGCTTATAACTATCTGATGCAACAAATATTCTAAGGACATTGTCACATTAATGTAACCTATAATAATAATCATTATGTTATAAGAAATATATATACATATATTCTGGTAATAAAAAGTACAGGGTCTGTTAGTTCTAGACCACAAACTCTAACAGACTCCCACTTTCATTGGATCCAACTACTAATAACTTTTAACTTGATATCTCTCACAATATGTTTATGCTTTCACTGAGGTGCGACTTTAGTTAATTTTTATCTATTACTACTCTACTAACTGCAACTTCACCTCTTTTAGTATACTTCCAAAGTATATGCTTCATCAATTGTTGTGGAATGGAATCCTTAGATAAAAACACTACTTCAATGTTATCACTATAAAAAATAACAGGATACGTACTGCTACGCACAACACCAAACTCTTAGAAAAAGTTTCATATCTATAATACTTATCTTGATGCATCAAAATCCATAATATACTCGAATTCTGTTATAGATTCAATAACTACTAGCTACTTAGAACTATTTTAGGTAATAAATCCTCCATTGAGGAAAAACAAATATCCTAATTGTGATTTTAGATCATCCTAATCTATTTGGAAACTACCACATCTGTATCTCCTCACAACCAGTTCCTCATCTCCATTAAAAATCAAGGACATATCCCTTGTACGCCTAAGGTGATGGTTCCGGGCGCAGCGGAAGCTCATGGGTGGATGTGCCCACTTGCCTTTTTGTCATTAGCAATGATCAATCTGGGATCAATATGATGATAAATGCCAGTCTTCATGGATCGATTCACAAAAATAGACAAAGAAGGAGAAAGGTCCCAGAACCACAAAAGTGGATCGTCACAGGTTGATTATAATCAAGAACATATCCCTTGTACACCTAAGGTGATGGTTTCGAGCGCAGCAGAAGCTCATGGGTGGATGTGCCCACTTGGATTTTTGTCATTAGCAATGATCAATCTGGGATCAATACGATGATAAATGCTAGTATCCACGAATCGATTCATAGAAATAGACAAAGAAGAAAAAAGGTCCCGGAACCACAAAAGTGGATCATCACAGGTTGATTATAATTAATTTAATTAATTGACAAGAAGTACCTTTTGTGTGACAACTAGGTCCCGGTGACTGCACAGTCACCCCGACTTAACATGGTCGTTAGGTCCTGGCCCACCAGGTACCACCAGTTGCCCCACAGACACGTGGTCCCCACCCCGGGGCCCACCCACATGCCCGAACGGGTCATCTGACTAATAACAGTCCCCACAGGCCAACACATGTCCTTTCCAGTGTACTTCATCCTCACTCGCACACACCCTGGGAATCTTCCCAGAAGGTCACCCATCCCGATCACTACTCCAGGCCAAACACACTTAACTGTGGAGTTCTAATCAGTCAGGCTCTTGAAAAGGAAGGTGCACCTTGTTGACATGAGTCATATCATTTAGTCATTTAACCCTTTATTATTTGGGGGTGTTACAATCACCCCCCCTTTAGAGCACAACGTCCTCATTGTGGGCCCTACATCTCAACCCAGGCAATGCATCACACTTAAGGCTGGGTACCACCTCTGATACCAAATGTGACAACTGGGTCCTGGTGATAGCACAACCACCCCGCCTTAACATGGCCATCAGTTCTGGGCCCACCAAGACCACCAGTTGCCCCGCAGACACGTGGTCCCCACCCAAGGGTCCACCCACTTGCCCGAACATATCATCTGACTAATGGTAGTCCCCACATGCCAACACATGTCTTTTCCAGTGTACTTCATCCTCACTCACACACACACAGGGAAACTTCCCAGAAGGTCACCCATCCCGATCACTACTCTAGGCCAAACACGCTTAACTATGGAATTCTAATCAGACAGGATCTTGAAAAGGAAGATGCACCTTGTTGACATGAGTCATATCATTTAGTCATTTAACCCTTTATCATTTGGGGGTGTTACATTTTGGGTGTTCTTTCTTCGTTGATATTCTTGATCACGTTCCGATGTGATTTGTCATTGCATCGCAGAAGCCAAGGGTAGACTTCCTCTAGTAGCGATCCACACGTGCATCACGTATCTATGGACATCTCCAAAGGTGTGTCTGGGTGCTAGCGTGGAGAAACCTTTGCTTGCGTTGCCCACCTTAGATCGTCTTGATCCGATGAAGAGGATCTCTCTCGATCTTGAGAGAATTCTTGGAGGAAGGAGTTCTTTCGGTCTTGAGATAATTCTCTAGAATTGTTGTCCACAACTATTCTCTTAGGAAAAGAGTTGGGGTTGTGAGGATATTTATAATCGGGTTTGAGGTTGTAGAGTTATGACAATAAATAAACATGTTACACATTTTATTTATTTAATTATATCTTTTGAAAACCCCATGTCGAATCATGCGCCCACGCTGATTATAATAAATATCATTTAATAAAATGATATTATTTCCTCAAAATCCCAACAGGAAAAACTACACGACGTGTAATCATAAATACACGACGTGTACTTGTTTTTCATTGAAAACTACACGGCATGTACATTCAATGCACACAGAGTGTATATCTTATTTTCATTTATTCAATTCCTTTCCAAAATGAAAACTACACGGCGTGTACATTCAATAATACATGGCGTGTACTTTTTTTCAAAATAAAAACTACATGGAGTGTAATCATTAATACACGACGTGTACTTGTTTTCATTTTATTATTCCTCCAACATTAAAACGATTCAGGATTCCTTGAATAATTATTAAACCACGTACGGGAATAATCTTTATTCTACTTGAGATACTTGAATACACTTAGCGTGTGACCCTCTAGGCCTCTTTCCCATTGAAATTAGGCGGTCTTTCCTAAAGTCCAAGATTACTGTTGATTCTCGCTCAAATTTACCCAAGAGATGAAGGTAGAACGGTCCTTGTAGTTTAGCTTGGGTTATCGAATCTTCAGAGACCTAAGAAGAAACCTATAGACATGTATATTACATGGACTATTTTTGGATATGAAGTGGCCAAATTGGGTTGATTTTATATGGGTTTAAATGATAACTAATAGATTTAAGTGAATTCAATTTAAAAGAATGATTTGATCCTAGGTTATGGCTCGGGGTGGATTGGACGTATTTCCTTTTCAATGATTTCAATTTCTTATATTTGAGATGAGTTCATTTAAGGAGATAAAAAAACATCATCACTTACTGGTTTAATGACTACACCCTTTAATAATAATCACCTATACACTTGAAGGATCAAAGTTTTGAGCACTTCAAGGTAAATGTTCGTATTAGCACATGAAGTGTGTGGCCTTAAATTCAACAAGGACGATGGAGTTTAAAGATCATCAAATAAAAATTTCAATTAAAGAAGTGATTATACATTAATGAGGTGATAAATAACATCCAATCCAGCCCATTGATACTCCCTTTGATCAAACCATAAGTGGGTTATCCCTCCATTGATGCTACGGTTTCAATGGAAGCAGGAAGTAGACTCATGAGGGAGGAAATGAAGAAGTAAAAAAAACACAATAAAATAAGAATCACTCCACCGTTGTGTGATAATATCACAAGGTTTGGTATGAAAAAGTTCACACCTTGAACCAACGGTATCAAAGTGAGAAGGAGAAGAACTGAATAATAATAGAATAAGAACTTTTATTAAGAAACAAGGATTAATTAAAACAACTTACATGTGGAAGACAAATTTGAGACAGCAAAACCGCAGCATAACATTACAATGAAATAGAGCTCAAAGATTCTTCAATACTCCAACACCACTGCCTTAAATAGGAATTTTTGAGCCCTTGGGTAGATCCTCCAACAGTTCAAGTCTCTTCAATTAATTGTGGTAGGCCATAGGTGGGTGGAAAGTAAGGGAGAGTTGATTTTTCCACCCTTGACCCGAGGTGGCAGCCAACTTTCCTTCACCGAACAGAATCACTTGCAAGACCTTCTAGATGGCCGAATAATAGTGGGTCATATAAGAAGAAAATTTATTCCCGGATGTCTTCTAACCTCCTGTAAAATTTGAAACTATTTGGAGTTGTAGATTCCGAGATATAATCATATTAGTGGGCTGTTTTTCTGGGCCGCAGAATCTGGCCCATAATTTTATCTCTAACTTGGGCCGATTAAATAACCATAATGGAGGCATAATTAGCACTGGATCCTGAATAATGATTTGTTCCTATATATGTATTATAAAATCTTACGAAATTTAGGCTTCATTAGGACTGTATTGTGGGACCCACATTCTCATCAGTAGGCTGGTGTCCAATCTGACTTCTCCAGAATTGTTTCTTTTCATCGCCAAATATCTCCTTCATCCTTTATGAATCATATATTGATCCCTAAATAAAAAATGTTTAAATTTAATTTAAGATCCATTTCAAAAAATATCAAATTAAAATATGTATAATTACATTCCTTAGAATTAGATGACTCATTGGGCCTAAATTGGTGTACATTAGGCATGAAGTGCACAAATGATGAGAATGGATGTTCAAAATCAAAATCCACTAACTCAGGCCCATATGATCAAAAATGAACATTTAATACAATTTAAATGTAATTAACATATATGTTTTTATTGGATAATCACACCCCCCAACTTGAGATTTTCTAGTCCCGAGCAAATAATTCAATGATTTTCTTTGAATTCCTTTCTTCAAACACATTATAACAAACAATGCTCACAATGTAAACTGCACACAAATATATCTTTATAACCTATCAAGATAATTTAAAAAAAGATAAATTTAAAAGCACATCCCAATCCCAATCCCATTCCTTTGATCAAATCCATCATCATACTTCATCCAACTCAATTAGGTGGAATGATGTGTTGTGAATCACAATAGATATGGGGGTTCATTTTCATTCAAGGGGGAAATCATGTAAGCACTAGGTGGAATCACATTTTATCCTAATATGAGTATTCTTAATTCCTTTTTTTTGAATTTTTTTTCAATATTTCCATATTAATTGAGATTTCAGTTAATCAAATTAACCCATGTAGCAAGACTTTGTCGATGGCTCCCAGACTCAAAGGCCTTAGGGCACCAAGTGAAGCTCACATACTCGGGCATCATCTCGAGTTAACTTAATCAAAAACAAATTCATATTACCATAAATAGAGATATAGTAAAAAACTCAGGGCTAAAAAACTCTGGAGTCACGATCCCCAAGTGCTGAAAGCCTCGCATTTTATCAATCCATTGCTCTACACCCAAATTTTTATTTTATTTTATTTTATTTTATTTATTTTATTTTATTTTTTATTTTTATTTTTAGAATACTCATATTATTCATAAAAATCAAACCAGCCTATGCTATTTATTATGGGACCCCAGAAATTCAAATTAGTACCCCACAGTCTAGAGGACGTGCATTGTGGCATTTTGATTTAATGGATGAAAATAAAAATGATGAAAATTTTCATTAGACAACCAAACTTCCAAAATCAATGCTTTTAAACTTAATCATGAATTAAATTAAGAGTCAAAGAAATAAAAATTATTTTCTATATAGTTTTAATGTGAGCAAAGATGTTATTATATAAATGATAAAGGAATTTTACTTTACTTTTTTTATCATTGTTTTTTTAACAAACATTTTGTTTCCACACCCCCCAACTTAGAATGAAACTATCCCTAGTTTCGTAAAAAAGAAAATAGAGGAGAAGTGGGTGGGGGGAATGAGTTGGAAATGGCATGGAAAAAGTTCACCTGGTGGCTTCATAATGATGATTGTGGTGCTCTCAAATCACTCTTTGGTCTCATGGGAGATGTAGGAACCTCCTTGATTGAATATGTATCACCAAAAAAATAGTCCCTAAACCATACAAACAAGAAAAAACCAAACCAAACAAACAACACAATAATTTATTTAATACCAAGTCTCATCATTTTTATGGTTTTCCTTTTTTTTAAATCAACTGATGATACATTGTCTTCTTTTTAATTTCTGGGTAAGGTAGTACTCAGAGATCACACCACGTGACATGGATGAATATGATGCTCCCTTTTCATACCCATCCATACTCATAATAGAAGAACAGATCAACAGTCTATATATTTTTTAAATATCAAAATGATTAATAAAAAAAATTATTCCAAAAAGATTGAAAACATGAAAACCATGGGTTGCCTCCCATGCAGCGCTTTGTTTAACGTCGTTAAACCAACATGGATCCTAAATCTATCATTTTTTTTCCAGTTCATAGGTTGGCTTAGTCAAATCCACCTCTATTTCCTGTTTAGTGAATGATTTAATGAATGGTTTTAACCTTTGACCATTGACCTTGAAAATGTAACCACTTGTGGGATCTTGAATCTCTACTTCCCCATGGGGGTACACCTTATGCAATATATATGGACCTGACCATCTAGACCTTAACTTTCTTGGGTGTAAATGAAGTTTTGAACTATACAAGAGCACAAATTTTCCCGATTCAAAATGTTTGGCTTTGATATTCCTAGATTAGTAGGCTTGAAATCTATCTTTATTTATCCTTGAATTTTCATAAGCTTCCATCCTAAGTTTCTCAAGTTCATTAAGATCTAATTTCCTCTTTTCTTTGACTATAGAAATGTCAAAATTAATTTTTTTGATTGCCCAAAATGCCTTATTCTCAATTTCAACAGGTAAATGGCATGATTTTCCATAAACCAACCTATATGGGGACATTTTTAGGATGGTTTTTAATGCTGTACGATATACCCAAAGAGCATCTAAGAGTTTCTCAGACCAATCTTTCCTAGAGGGGTTGACAGTTTTTTCAAGAATTTACTTAATCTCCCTATTTTCTAACTCAGCTTGACCATTGGTTTGAGGATGGTATGAAGTGAAAACTTTATGAGAAATACCATACTTAGACATGAGTGAAGAGAATGGGCGATTGCAGAAATGGGTTCCTCGATCACTGATTATAGCCCTAGGAATTCCAAATCGAGAAAATATGTGCTCTTTCAGAAATCAGATCACAACATGATGGTCATTAGACTTGGTGGGAATGGTTTCAACCCATTTTGAGACATAATCAACAGCTAAAAGGATATAGAGGTATCCCCTAGAGTTTTGGAAGGGTCCTATGAAATAAATTCCTCAAAAATCAAAAATTTCAACGAACAGAATGGGAGTGAGGGTCATTTGATTTCTTTTTGTGATGGAACCTACTTTTTGACACCTCGGGCAACTTTGACAAAATGTGTAAGAGTCCCTTGAGAGGGTGGGCCAGAAGAGACCACACTGAAGAATCTTAGCAGATGTTTTCTTAGAGGAAAAGTGACCTCTACATGACTCACTATGACAGAATTTAAGGATGGACTCTTGTTCAGATTCTGGGACACACCTCCTAATAACTTGGTCAGGGCAGAACTTATAGAGGTATGGATCATCAAACACATAGTGTCTAACATTAGAAAGAAATTTCCTTTGAGCATGAGTCCCTGAGAATTTTGGAATGACTCCTGTAACTAAGAAATTGGCTATGTCGACATACCAAGGGTAGTCACTCATAGAGTATAGGTGTTCATCAGGAAATGAATCAGACACAAAAAGGTGATTTGAGTTGTCTTTGAATTCCATCCTATAGAGGTGATCAGCTACAACATTTTCAACGCCCTTTTTATCCTTGATTGTGAGGTCAAATTCTTGTAAGAGAAGGATCCACCTAATCAGTCTAGCCTTAGCATCTTATTTTTGGAAGAGGTATTTTAGTGCAAAATGGTCAGTGAACACAGTGATGGAGGATCCTAAGAGGTAGGACCTAAACTTCTCTAAGGAAAACACAATAGCAAGTAACTTCTTTTCAGTGGTGGTGTAGTTGATTTGGGAATCATTTAAATATTTTCTTGCATAAGCAATGACATAAGGAGTTTTATCACAACGTTGTCCTAACACAAATCCTACAGAAAAGTCACTGGCATCACACATAAGTTCGAAAAGAAGGTTCCAATTTGGAGATTTCATAATGGGAGGAGAGGTGAGAGAGGATTTGAGGGTTGATAATGAACCCTCACAGCTTTCTGTCCAAAAAAAAATGGATCACCCTTTACTAGGAGAGAACAAAGGGGATGAGATATTGAACTAAAGTCCTTGATGAATCTTCTATAGAAACCATAATGTCCTAAGAAATACCTCACTTCCTTGATAGTTTTGGGTGATGGAAGGTGACGAATGATGTCAACCTTGGCTTTATCAACTTCAATCCCCCTACCTGAGACTAGATGGCCTAGAACTAGTCCCTCTTAAACCATGAAATGACATTTTTACCAATTTAGGACAAGATTATTTTCTTCACATCTTGACAAGACTCTCTCCACATTCCTCAGACATCCCTCAAATGTATCCCCAAACACAGAGAAGACATCCATGAAGACCTCTAGAAAATCCCCTACCATGTCTGAGAAGATTCACATCATGCACCGCTGGAAGGTTCCAGGGGCATTGCATAACCCGAAGGGCATCCATTTGAAGGCAAAGGTTCCGAATGGATATGTGAATTTAGTCTTCCCTTGATCCTCTAGGGAGACCTCAATTTGATTATACCCCGATTACCCATCTAAGAAATAGTAGAAGGCATGACCTGCCACTCTCTCAAGGACTTGGTTAATGAATGGTAAGGGGAAATGGTCCTTCTTGGTGAATAAGTTTAGCTTCCTATAGTCAATGCAGACCCTCCATCCACTACTCACCCTTGTTGGAAGAATCTCTCCATCCTCATTGGTTATCACTGTGATTCCAGCCTTTTTTATAACCACTTGGATTGGTCTCACCCATTCACTCTCAGCTATGGGATATATGATACCAACTTTTAAAAATTTCAGAAGTTCTTTCCTTACTACCTCCATGAGATTAGGATTGAGTCGCCATTGAGGTTGACGACATGTCTTTGAATCAGATTCCAGAACAATCCTATGAGTCCCAATTAGTGGGCTAATCCCAGGAATATTAGACAGGGTCCAACTAATGGCTTTCTTATGTTTCCTAAGGACATCTAGAAGCATCCTTTAATGATTTGATTCAAGAGAAGAAGAAATGACAATAGGATGTGTTTGATTGTCCCCTAGGAAATCATACTTGAGTGTAACGGGAAGTTCCTTCAATTCAAGATCAGGTTGGTTCAGAATTTTAGCAGAAGATTGGGACATTGGATCAAGTTCAATTTCTTTTTTTAGAGTTTCAGATAGGATTGATTCCCCACATGTAGAAGTTTTAGTTACTAGATTGGATTGATCAAATTTAGGGAAGGAAGTTTGATTGGTCTCCATGAAATTGGTTTCCTGAAAGGTTTCACTGATTGTTGGGCCTAAGACTTCATCATAAGAGAAATTTGAAAATGATTCAAGCCAATGATATAAACTTCCTTCATGTGAACAAAGGAAATCAATCTCATCCTGACTTAAACATTAAGAAAATATTCCTTGATGTTATATGGATTCATTATCAATGCATCCTATCATTTTTACTTCATGAATGTCCTCATCATCCCCTATTTGTGAGCTTGCATTATAGATGTTCAAGTATAGACTCATGTTCCCAAAGGTGATGGTCATGTTCCCATTTTGGACACGGATAATAGAGTTGATTGTTGCCAGAAAAGGACAGCTAAGGATGATTGGGGTTTGTTCCTTATTTCCTAAGTTTGGATGGTTTTCAAGGACAATGAAGTCAGTAGGGTATATGAAGTTTTCAACCTTCACCAGAACGTCCTTTAAAATCCCCTTTGGAACCCTAATGCTACGATCAACAAGATGAAGTGTGATAGATGTGGGTTGGAGTTCTTCTAGGCCTAACTGGCAGTACACAACATATGGGATGATATTGACACTAACACCTAGATCACACAAGGCCTTGACAACTTTGCTTTCTCCTAGTTCAACATTAATGTAAGGGCAACCTCCAATGGCCCGAAGGCCTTCATTTTTTTATTGATTTTTGATAATCCACATTTCTAGGGATGAGGTGGAACCCTACACTACCCTTAGGTGAATGATTACATGCCCTTAGTCCATAGAGGAATTCATTTCCCATAGGCCATAAGGGCAACCTGGGTCTTTCAACTTAAGAGGAATGGTCCCTTGAATGGTGGTACTCACATTAGCAGCCAAAAGGACTTTGTTTTTATGTGAAAATTTTCTTTTAAAAGTGAACAAGTCCTTAAGGTACTTTGAGTAGGCAGGTATGGTTTTTATGACATCAAGAAGCGGAATGTTCAACTTGACTTGTGAGAATATTTCCCTCAATGTTTCACTCAGTTCAGGCTTGGGTTTCCCCCTCATGCGTTGAGGAAATGGTGCAGGTTGTGGGGTTTTTTGTTGAAGAGTTGTTTCTTTCACATTGTTATCAGTTTCCTCAGTTTGATCTTGTGGTTCATTTGAATTTTCATCCAATTTTGAATCTTCAGGTGGGTTATGAATTAGTTGTTCAGGTTTCTCAATTGATTTCCCACTTCTTAAAACAGTCATAGCCTTTAGTTGTTCATGAGTTGTTTGAGTACAACTTGACTCTCCCCTTGAAGTTGAGGATGGCACCGCCTGAGTAGGCATGGGTGCCTTTCCAATTTTGATGGTTTGAAGTTCTTGTTTAAGGGAAGATACTTCTGAGTTCATCCTCTCTATTTGTTTGCACAACTGTTCTAGTAGGCTTTGTGGAACCGTTTGGGTGGGTGCTTGAGTAGGTTGGTTTATCCCAGGGGGATATTTTGGAGGTGGGATGGTTTGTTGAAAATGGACTGGTGGCTATTAGTATTGTATAGGTTGGGTTTGGAACTGGTTATGGGTTTGGTAGTTCTGATGGGGGTAAGGATTTTGTCCTTATGGTTGGCTAGGTTGTTGGTTATCTTTCCAGCGGAAGCCTGGGTGGTCATTATACCGTGGGTTGAAGTTGTTTTGCTATTGAGGCTTTTGAAAGTTTAAAGAATTTACTTCTGCTGGGGTTTCTCCTAAAAGAACATCCTTGATGGATGGAATGGTTGGGCAGTTGTCTGTATTATGGTCATGTTTGTCACAAATTGTGCAAACAGGGTCAACAGTTTGGATTTCATGGACTTTCCTAAGGTCTATCTCTTCAACCTTCCTAGAGAGTGCTGCGAGTTTAGCCCTGAGGCTTTCCTCTTCTCTAAGTGTGTGAATTCCAGTAGTTATTTGTGGATTTTCAGAATAAGGTGAAGTTCCCCATGTTTGGTTTTTTTCAGAAAGGCTTTCTAGATACTCGTAAGCATCATTTGGGGCTTTGTTTTTAAAGGTTCCATTACACATCATGTTAATGAACTGTTTGTTCCCCGGACCCAACCCTTCATAGAAAATTCTCATTTGTTCAGGTATAGAAAAACCATGGTGTGGAACCATGTTTAGAGTGTCTTTGAACCTCTCCCATGTTTCATAGAATGACTCTCCCTCTTTTTCAAAAAAGTTTTGGATACTCTTTTTAAGTGCAATTGTTTTGTGGTGGGGAAAGTATTTTTTGTAGAATTATCTTTGTAATTGGTACCAAGAGTTTATGGATGATGGTCTCAAATTGTTTAGACAATTTTTAGCTCGTTCCTTTAATGAAAAAGGAAATAGCCTCATCTTATCTAATTCTAGTTGATTTGGGGGACACATGGTTTCTATAATGTCATTGAATTCCTTAATGTGAAGGTAGGGCATATCGGACTCCATTCCCTGGAACGTGGGAAGGTGGTTTTGGAAATGGGGTTTAAATATTTAGTTTTCATCTCCTAGGGAATTGTGTCTAATGCATGAGGGGGAATTAGTCCAGGAAGGTGTGAGGTAGTCATTCATGGTTTGATCCATTACATTCCCCAAGTTTGGGGCTACCTCATTCGGGTTTCCATTTTGGTTCCCACCCGGGTTTATGAGTTGGTTTCTTTGAAGACCTTCCATTGAAATAGGCTCAATTTTTGAATATGGAGTATTAGAAATATTAGGATCTAATTTAAAGAGTTCCCTTGGTGTACTTGAATCCCCAACCCCATGACTATCCACCCTAACTAGACGGTTTGATTGATTGCGGGTGTAGGCGGACATGCGCCAAAAGAAAAAAAAATGAGAAAGGTACAAGATAAGAGAATTTGGATGAGAAAAGAAGAAATGGGGGATAATAGAATGGTTGTTTAGATGACTTACTTGGGTCCCCAGCAACGGCGCCAAAATTTTATTCTCGCTCAAATTTACCCAAGAGATGAAGGTAGAACAGTCCTTGTAGTTTAGCTTGGGTTATCGAATCCTCATAGACCTAAGAAGAAACCTATAGACACGTACATTCTATGGACTTTTTTTGGCTATCAAGTGGCCAAATTGGGTTGATTTTATATGGGTTTAAATTATAACTAACAGATTTAAGTAAATTCAATTTAAAAGAATTAGTTGATCCTAGGTTATCGCTCAGGGTGGATTGGACGTATTTCCTTTTCAATGATTTCAATTTCTTATATTTGAGATGAGTTCATTTAAGGAGATAAAACAACATCATCACTTACTGGTTTAATGGCTACACCCTTTAATACTAATCATCTATACACTTTAAGGATCAAAATTTTGAGCACTTCAAGGTAAAGGTTCGTATTAGCACATGAAGTGTGTGGCCTTAAATTCCACAAGGACGATGAAGTTTAAAAATCATCAAATAAAAATCTCAATTAAAGAAGTGATTATACATTAATGGGGTGATAAATAAAATCTAATCAAGATCCTTTCTACTCCCTTGGATCAACCCATAAGTGGGTCAGCCCTCCATTGATGTTATGGTTTCAATGGAAGCGGGAAGTAGACTCATGAGGGAGGAAATGAAGAAGTAAAAAAAAACACAATAAAATAACAATCACTCCACCGTTGTGTGATAATATCACAAGGTTTGGTATGAAAAAGTTCACAACTTGAACTAATGGTATTAAAGTGACAAGGAGAATAATATAATAATAATATAATAAGAACTTTTATTAAGAAACAAGGATGAATTAAAACAACTTACATGTGGAAGACAAATTTGAGACAACAAAACCGCAGCATAACATTACAATGAAATAAATCTAAAAGATTATTCAATCCTCCAAAACCACTGCCTTAAATAGGAATTTTTAAGCCCTTGGGTCGAGCCTCTAATAGTCCAAGTCTCCTAAATTAATTGTGGTAGGCCATAGGTGGGTGGAAAGTAAGGGAGAGTTGATTTTTCCACCCTTGACCCGAGGTGGCAGCCAGCTTTCCTTCACCGAACATAAGCGCTTGTAAGACCTTCTATATGGCAGAATAAGAGTGGGTCATAGAAGAAGAAAATATATGTCAGGATGTATTATAACCGCATGTAAACTTTGGGCCCATTTGGAGTTGTGGATTCCGAGATATGATCATATTAGTGGGCTGTTTTTCTGGGCCGCAGAATCTGGCCCAAAATTTTATCTCTAACTTGGGCCACTTAAATAACAATAATGAAAGCAGAATTAGCACTTTCTCATGAAGAATTATTTGTTAATCTATATGTATTATAGCACCCTACGAAATTTGGGCTTCATTGGGCCTGTAATGTGGGCCCCACATTCTCATCAGTAGGCTGGTGTCCAATCTGACTTCTCCAGAATTGTTTCTTTTCATCGCCAAATATCTCCTTCATCCTTTATGAATAATCTATTGATCCATGAATAAAAAATGTTTAAATTTAAGTGAAGATAAATTTCAAAAAATATCAAATTAAAATATGGATAATTACATTCCTTAGAATTAGACGACTCATTGGGCCTAAATTGGTGTACATTAGGCATGAAGTGCACAAATGATGAGAATGGATGTTCAAAATCAAAATCCACTAACTCGGGCCCATATGATAAAAAATGAACATTTAATACCATTAAAATGTAATTAACATATATGTTTTTATTGGCTAATCAACTTTCTAGCAATGGGTCAAGGCACCCAAGAGAAATAAGTTGACGTCGTATTGACGTGTCACCTCATATGAACGCTTACTATGTAATTTAATCCCTTTGTCTCAATATCTCATCAAGTGGGTTTCATGGAAGTGTCATAAACCTATATGCTTGATCTTTCATTCTTTGACTTCCAGAAATAAAATCATCGTGTCACCATAGACATGGAATTTGTTCGACAGTTCTATTTCAATCAAAGGGCCTGAGATATCTACTTCCATAAATATGGAAGATACAAATCCTTCCTTGAATTATCCATTAACAACATGTCATTCGTGACGCACCCAACGTACCCTACTTCCTTACAACTATCTACGTGACAGTTTTCATCAGAAAATCTAAGTGCGCGAGTCATGACATGAGTTAATGATAATATTCCAGTCTAAGGACCATTACACACGCTCACAGATAGTAATATCTGATGACACCAAGACATGAAAAATTACTACTGGCGGGTATGTTCTCATAATATCTCATCTTGGAGATTACCAAGTGTGAACTCCATGATACAGAGTCTTGTCTTCTTATGAGTACTCGCACATGACGTTCTGTATACTATGTTCCCTATCATAGTATTTCATCCAACCGTAGAACTTTATTTAAGAATATTGTTATAGCATTTCAAGGTTCTCATCATAGTGGGGATCTTCCATGACCTTATTAATGCAACAAATATTCCAGGACATTATTATATTATAGTCATGCAGAACAATGAATAATAAGAGTACATTCATGTAATCAAAGTATAAAATAGTTGGTTCTCAGGACACCAACCCTTACAAACTCCCACTTGGACTAGAGCCAACTTCCTACGACTTTTAGTCCGCTAGACCTCACATGATGATCATGTTTCTGCTGAGTCAAGGCTTTAGTCAAGGGGTCTGCCACGTTGTCTTCTGTGGAAATACTACTCACTTCAACTTCACCTCTCTGAGAAAAATCCCTCAAGAGATGATACTTCCGAAGTGTGTGCTTTGTCTGCTGATGTGACCTTGGCTCTTTTTCAAGTGCCACCACTGCAGTATTATCACAATAGAGTGTGATAGGATATTTATTTCTAGGTACTACATCCATCTCTTGGATGAATCTTCACATCCATATTGCTTCTTTAGCTGCCTCAGAAGCTGCGATATACTCGGACTCCACTGTAGAATCTGCCACCACACTTTACTTTGAGCTCTTCCAGCTCACTACACCTCTATTCAAACTGATGATGTATCCAGTCTGTGACTTCATGTCATCTTGATTAGTCTAGAAAATAGCATCTACATGTCCTCTGATGACTAGTTTCTCATCTCCTCCATAAACCAGGAACATATCCTTAGTACGACTCAGATACTTAAGGATAGTCTTGACTACCATCCAATGGCGGTCTCCTGGATCATCTTGATATCTGCCTACCTCACTTAATGCGTAAGAAACATCTAGCCTTGTACATAGAATAACATAAATGACTGAACCAATCATGGATGCGTAAGGGATCCTTGCCATTTTCTTTCTTTCCTCATGTGTTTGAGGTCACATTTTCTTAGAAAGATGAATGCCATGTGACACTGGAAACAATCCCCTCTTGGATTGCTCCATACTAAATCTCTTCAGTATCTTGTCAATGTATGTACTTTGACTCAGGCCCAACATTCTCTTGGATCTATCATGATGGATCTTGATCCCAATAATATATGCTACCTCGCCCAAGTCTTTCATGGAGAAGCATTTATCTAACCATGCCTTAACTGACTGTAAGATAGGTACTTCATTTCCAATTAGTAATATGTCATCAACATATACTATTAGGAAAATGACTGCACTTCTAATAAACCTTTTGTAGACACAAGGCTCACATTCATTCTTAACAAAGCCAAATTCCTTTACAGCTTCATCAAACCGAATGTTCCATGACCTTGATGCTTACTTTAATCCATAAATGGATTTCTGCAACTTGCATACCTTGTTGGCATAATTTGGAGTCACAAACCCTTTAAGATGTGTCATGTAGACATCTTCCTGGAGGTTCCTATTAAGGAATGTTGTTTTGACATCCATTTGCCAAATTTTATAGTCATGGTAAGCGGCAATGGCCAATAGGATTCTGATTGATTTCAGCATCGCAACTGGTGAAAAGGTTTCATCATAGTCAATTCCTTGACGCTGTATAAAACCTTTTGCAACTAGTCGCTCCATATAGGTGCTGAATTGCCCCTCCATGTCCAGTTTCTTCTTGAATACCCATTTATTACCAATAGGCTTTACATCAACTGGAGGATCTACCAAAATACAGAATTGGTTTTGGTACATGGAATCCATTTTAGAATTCATGGCTTCTTGCCACTTAGAAACATCTGTGCCTTCAACTGCTTCCTTGTATGTAAGAGGATCATCATTGTCAACCAATAATGAGTCACCATCCTTGGTTACAAGAAAACCATATCATTCTAGTTCTTTCAACTCTCTCATGCTCCAACGCAGTTCTTGTGTCTCTGGAATAGATTTTTCTTCCACGTGGCTTTGTGGAATCTATTCTTGTACCAACTCCTGTGTATCTTGAGCCTCAACTTCATCGAAGTCTGTCTCGCTCCCACTATCTCTTTTGGAGATGTGCTCCCTCTCAAGGAATATGGCGTGTCTTGCCACTGTAACCTTTTTGTATGAGGGGTTTTATAGGTAATATCCCCTTGTTTCCTTGGGATATCCTATAAAGATACACTTTGTTCCTTGGGGTGAAATTTTGTTACCTGAAGTGGCCATAACAAATGCTTCGCTACCCCACACATTTAAATTCGATAACATGTCTTTGAGTCCACTCCATAACTCGTATAGAATACCATTTATCGATTTAGTTGGTACTTGGTTTAGTATGTGTGCTGCTGTTTGTAACGCATATCCCTAAAAGGATAATGCAAGACTCGCATGACTCATCATTGATCTCACCATGTCCAACAGGGTGCGGTTCCTCCTTTCAATTACACCATTCCACTGAGGTGTGTAAGGAGGAGTGAGTTGAGATAGAATCCCAAACTCCCATAAGAAATCAATGAAGTCCTGATTAAGATATTATCCTCCTCTATCTGAGCAGAGTTTTTTAATCTTCTTACCAAGCTGGTTCTCAACTTCATTCTTGTATTCTTTGAACCAATCAAAAGAATCTAACTTATACCTCATTAAGTAAATATATCCATATCTACTAAAATCATCAGTAAAAGTTATGAAGTACGAGAAACCACCCCTTGATTCAACTAGAAATAGTCCACACACATATGTGTGAACTAATTCTAGAAGCTCTTTAGCCCTTTCACCTTTCCCGCTAAATGGGGCTTTGGTCATTTTTCCTTGTAGACATGCATGACATACACCAAGTGGTTTTTGTTCGAAAGAATCTAAATATCCATCTTTATGTAATTTTGTCAAATGTTTCTCATTGATATGACCTATCCGGTGATGCCAAAGTTGGGTGTGGTATGAGTCATGTGAATTAACTTTGTCATCGATTGGCATTACTTGGTTTGTGTAGTCTAATACACAAAGGATGTTATATAAATGTGCCCTACCAAAACAAATGCCATCTTTATAAAAGTAGAAACATCCACTTCCAAACTTGAAGATGAATCCATCAGTATCTAATATGGATAATGAAATAATGTTTTTGGTTACAGAGGGTACATAATAACATCCTTTAAAAACCAAGACCATCCCAGTAGGTAATGTGAGGTGGTAGTCCCCGACAGCTACAACAGAAAGTCTGGCTCCATTGGCTGCTCGTAGATCTACCTCCCCTCAATCAATTTTCCTGAATCTACTTGGTTCCTGTATTTGGATACATATGTGAGAACCACAATCTGTATCTAATACCCAATTTTTAGAAATAGATAGATTTCATTCGATAACAAACACACCTGAAGCTTCCCCTTGCTTCCTTGGCTGGGTGCAGTTTTTATTCCAGTGGCCCTTCTTGCCACATGCGAAACAAACAGTCTCCTGTTCTCTTGCCTCCCCTTTGGTCTTCCTTTTCTTGGAAGGCCTTAAAGAAGATTTGGTCTTAAATCTCTTCTCCTTCCCTTTCCTTTTATTCACCATGAGGATAGAAGTATTTTCATGCTTCATGTCATTGTCCACTTGGCGAATGAGGATAAGAATATCAGACAGATACTTCTCAATGTTGTCCATGTTGAAGTTCACAACAACGTTTGAGAAGTTCTGGGGGAGTGATGTAAGAACGAGATCGGTACCTAGTTATTTGGGGAGTTTAAACCCTAGAACCTCCAAACACTCAATGTAGCCAATGATCTTGACTACATGAGGCCCGGCTGGGGAACCCTCTCCAAGCTTTCTCTGAAATAGAGCCTTGGAGATCTTAAACCTTTTCTGTCTTTCTCTCTCCTGGTATAGATCATAGAGGTGATCGAGCATGCTGTAATCATCCATGTCTTCATGAGACTTCATGAGCTCACTAGACATTGATGACAACATCAAACATTGAACTTCAAGTACATCGCTCAAATGTTGATCATAGACCATGAAATCTTTATCACTCACCCCTGGGGTAGGATAATCAGGAAGTGAGGACTCCATCACGTAAAAATTTTGTTCATGGCGTAGGATAAACTGAAGGAGCCTAAACCATTCCCAAAAGTTATTGCCGGTGAGGATATTGTCTTTTTCCAGAATTGATCGCAGAGAAAATGTGGTTGATGAGTTTGTCATATTGATTTTACAAATTAAAAGAGAAGATTTATCAGTACCTTTTGATTACATTTTATGAAAAATAATAAATGAATTTATTAATTCTCCCACTATTTTATCAAGTCCCAATGGCCCTCACCATTGAACCCAGAATGTCTAGTTTCTTTGACATGCTAGTGGCAAGGATCCATATTCCCCTTCGCATAACCCCAATAAGGGTTGGTCAAGCTATTTGAAGGTATTTAGGTAGGCAGGTCTTTGCCAACCGTGAGCTGAAAGTTCCTTGATTTTTTGAGTGGACTCCCCAATCCTGAAATCCTGACTTAGATTTCCTCAACTCTTGCCTCAAATATTACATCAAGTCTATCAAGGGATACTCCTCTTGATGTAATATGGTTAAGTCAACCTGAAGCCTTTCATAAGGGTTTCCTTTATAAAAGTAAGTGTCCCAACAAGGGTTGGTCAAACATATAGTTTTATTGATACTTTACCTTAATCAAGTAATGGAAGGATTGGTCTGACTTAATATGGAATTGAGGGATTTTAATCCTTTATGTATAGTTTCGCATTATCACATGCTTGTTAATATTAAGTGATTCTTGCTGAAGTGATTAACCATATTACGATAATGTTTACGCATAGTCCAATTTTTTATTTTATTCTATCTTTGCATGCTTGTTCATTTTATTGACTATGTGATCACGACAACACATACATAATAAATAAACCATGAAATCAGAAAAAAATAAAATAATATGGTATGATCATGAGCTTTTATTGGTTATCTTATCTAGCGGTTTGATAAGCTAACCCTGACCTAGGGTAAAACACCTTGAACAGATGGTTCATGTTTTGTAGCTCCCACATGTACACCTTTGTATCATCTTGGGTTGGTTTTTCCTCAGCTTCAGGTTTTGAACCGTCTCCTCTAGCTTGGGAGATCCTCCATTACATCAGGTTTACATTAAAGAAACCATGAGCACACAGACCCTACATTTTATTGGAATAAGGCTCACAGGCCAACGAATTTAAATTGAACAAATTTAAATGAAACCATACACACATACAAAGGGTCTTTGGTCTATCTCATAATAATCCATAGCATGCAATGACATTTACGCATATTTATAATTCAAATTCCTTTTAATCGTTCTATTATTTAAGATAAGTCACACTTGAAATTAATTAATTATGATCTTATAATTAATCAATTCTTTATCTTAAATTCCTTTCTGAATTTCCTTGAGATTCTTCTCATCCATATCCCTTGTACAGGTCTTTGTAATTTTGGAGGAAACCTAGTGAAATTCTATTTCTGTAAAGTACACGGTGTGTAGTTTATATTTACACGGCGTGTATTTATTTTCACCCTTTATCCAAAGTACACACCGGGGGCTTTGTCATGTTTTCTCTTCTTTGGAAATTTTGGAGTACACGGCGTGTACTTCCTTGTTATGCGGTTAACGGCCTGGAAATCCACTGTATGCGGAACACGAATTCTCCTTGTACATGGTTTCACTTGGGCCAGATCGGACTACACAGCATGTTGATTCAACATACACTCCGTGTATTCCAGTTCCACGCGCTGTTCATTTCTGGTCAACACGGTGTAATAAAACTCAGGTATACTCAATTCACATGGCGTGGTTTGGCAGACCAGTACCTGTTCGTTGAACCTAAGTACACAACGAGTAGTTTTTATTACACGTCGTGTATTCCTGTGTTGTACAGACAGAAAGACCGGCTCCTCCGGATGAGTTCCTCATTTTTTATTTTAATCAAAATTAAAATTAAAAGGTCGTTTCTGTGATGTGAATTGAGAAACGAAAGAGGAAGAACAGATCTCATTCATTCAATTTAACAGAACGATTTATCATAAATTGAATCAAATATAAATGCGTAAATTATCAGCGAAAATTAAATAACTATAATCAATGTTGTAACCGCCCTCTGATACCAATTGATGGTTCTGGGCATAGCGAAAGCTCATGGGTGGATGTGCCCACTTGGATTTTTTTCATTAGCAATGATCAATCTGGAATCAATACGACGATAAATGCTAGTCTCCACAGATCGATTCACAGAAATAGACAAAGAAGAAGAAAGGTCCCGAAACCACAAAAGTGGATCATCACAAATTGATTATAATTAATTTAATTAATTGACAAGAAGTACCTTTTGGGTATTCTTTCTTCGTTGATATTTTTGATCACGTTCCAATGTGATTCATCATTGCATTACAGAATCCAAGGGTAGAATTCCTCTATCAGTGATCCACACATGCACCACGTATCTCTGGATGTCTCCAAGGGTGTCTCCGGGTGTTAGCATGGATAAACCTTTGCTTGCGTTGCCCACCTTAGATCGTCTTGATCCGATAAATAGGATCTCTCTAGGTCTTAAGAGAATTCTTGGAGGAAGGAGTTCTTTCGTTCTTGAGAGAATTCTCTAGAATTGTTGTGTATAACGATTCTCTTGGAAAAAGAGTTGGGGGTTGTGAGGATATTTATAATCAGGTTTGAGGTTGTAGAGTTATGAAAATAAATAAACGCGTTACGTGTTTTATTTATTTCATTAACTCTTTTGAAAACCCCATGTCGAATCATTAATTCCTTGACATGCGCCCACACTGATTATAATAAATATCATTTAATAAAACAATATTATTTCCTCAAAATCCTGACTGGAAAAACTACACGATGTGTAATCATAAATACACGACGTGTACTTATTTTTAATTGAAAACTACATGGTGTGTACATTCAATGTACACGGTGTGTATATATTGTTTTCATTTATTCAATTCCTTTCCAAAATGAAAACTACATGGTGCGTACATTCAATAATACACGACGTGTACTTGTTTTCAAAACAAAAACTACACGGTGTGTAATCATTAATACACGACGTGTACTTGTTTTCATTTTATTCTTCCTCCAACATTAAAATGATTTAGGCTTCCTTGAATAATTATTAAACCACGTATGGGAATAATCTTTATTATACTTGAGATACTTTAATACACTTAGTGTGTGACCCTCTAGGCCTCTTTCTCATTGGTATTAGGCGGGCTTGCCTAAAGTCCAAGATTACTTTCTAGCAACGGGTCAAGGCACCCAAGAGAAAGAAGTTGACACCGCATTGACGTGTCACCTCATATGAATTCTTACTGTGTAATTTAATCCCCTTGTCTCAATATCTCATCAATCAAGTTTCATGGAGGTGTAATAAACCTATATGCTTGATCTGTCATTCTTTGACTTCCATAAATAAACTCGTCGTGTCACCATGGCCATGGAATTTGTTCGACAGTTCTATTTTAATCAAAGGGCCCGAGATATCAACTTCCATAAATATGGAATGGAAAAATCCTTCCTCGACTTATCCATTAACAATATGTTATTCATGACGCACCCAACGTACCCTACTTCCCACCAACTGTCTACGTGATGGTTTTCGTCAGCAAATCTAAGTGCGCGAGTCATGACATGAGTTAATGATAATCTTCTAGTCTAAGGACCATTACACATGCTCGCAGATAGCAATATCCGATGACACCAAGACACGAGGAATTACTACTGGTGGGTCTATTCTCATAATCTCTCATATTGTAGATTACCAAGTGTGAACTCCATGAGAGAGAGTCTCGTCTTCTTACGAGTACTCGCATATGACGGTCTGTATACTATGTGTCCTATCATAGTATGTCATCCAACCGTAGAACTTTATTTAAGAATATTGTTATAGCATTTCAAGGTTCTCATCATACCGGGGATCTTCCATGACCTTATTAATGCAATAAATATTCCAGGACATTATTATATTATAGTCATGCAGAACAATGAACAATAAGAGTACATTCATGTAATCAAAGTACAAAACAGTTGGTTCTCAGGACACCAACCCTTACATAAGGTACTTCAGGATAGTCTTTACAACCAACCATTGTGGATTTACTAGATCTTCTTGATATCTTCCTACCATGATCAAGGTATAAACAACATCAAGCTTGGTATATAGCATTACATACATGATAAATCCAATCTCTAGTGTATGAGGGATTATAATCATTATTTCTCTTATTTTTTTTGAGGACACATTTTCTTTGAGAGATGTATACCACGTGACATAGGTAATAATACTCTCTTGAATTGTTACATCTTGTATCTTTTCAATACCTTGTCAATATATGTACCTTGTCTTAGTATAAACATCCTCTTAGATCAATCTCAATGGATTTTGATCCCTTGAATATGGCTTGTTACACCAAATTCTTTCACGGAGAAACATTTATTCCAACATGTCTTAATTGATTTTAAGACTAATATCTTATTTACCATCAGTAATATATCATAAACATATATTACTATAAAAATAATAACACTCCCACTAATCATTCTATAGAAATAGGGATCACATTCATTCTTAATAAAATCAAACTCTATTATGGATTCATAAAAATGAATATTATACAAACTTGATGTTTTCTTTGATCTAAAAATGAATCTCTAAAACTTTCATACTTTATTGGAATCCTTTGGTGTCTCAAACACTCCTAGTTGTGTTCTATAGACATTTTGTTGGACCTTAGGGGTTTGTGTTGGATGTTTTTTCAATATAAGTGGAAGATGGACCAAGGTGTTTTATCAACAATATAAGTGAAAAATGTCCCAAGGTACTTTTTTGAAAATACATGTTTGATATAGATGAAGTGATTCTTAGAGGATTGTTATAGATTCATTAAATCCATAAGGTTTGAAGAATAAGGCTAGAGGATGATAGAGAGAAATCATTCTCGAATATATACTCTATGTTACAATACCTTTGGTTACGTCATATGATGTATTTGGATGAAGAAGTATCTCTACCAAATGAAGGTTGTTCATGCTGCAACATTTAAGGCTATGTCACAATAATGGGTTTATGAGGTATTTGTATGACTTTTAATGTCTTATTAAATCCCCATTCATGCTACATTGATGTTGGTTGCACCATAATTAATGTTGGGTAAAAGAAAAAGTGTCTAGCCAAAGGCTAGAACCATTCAAGCATCCAATTTCCCATCAATAGCCACCTAGGCTCAAAGAAAACCCAAAAAAGGCAGCAGTATAGGTGAGCACCGACGCAGGTCGACACTGGTATATGTAAAGGAAAGCCATAACACAGGGTGACACCATGGTGAAGTGGTCGTGGTACAGGTTGGTACCGCACGAGTTATCTAGTAAGAGGATGTCATATTGTTGGTCCTAGAGGACAACTCAAGAGGGGGGGGGTGAGTTGAGTTTTTAATAATTTTTTTATTAAAAACAATTTAAAAAATTAAATCCCCCTAATTTGATAAAAATGACCAGTTAACAAAAATAACAGGGTAATATAATTTTATCTTTAGAAAATCTTCTCAAAAGCTCGATCACAACTCAATTAAAATAATTTTGAAAATAATTTAACTCTTGAAACTAATTTAATCATATTAAACACTGTATATAAACACTAATTTAAGTTAACTACTAGATTAAAGTTTTTTTTAAAATAAATTAGTTTATAGAAATTAGTTTGATTTAAAATAAAGAAAACAATAAAAAAGATAATAAGGCACAACATAATTTAAATAAGGGGTACAGTCTCAAATCAAGACTTAATCCTTTACACTTTGAAATCAACCACTACTAAGTATTTTATTATAAAATAAGTTGATCCAAAACCTAGATCAAGATTTATAAACAACAACACATGAGGTCTTGCAGGCATAAATTGTCTTCCATAGTTATACATGGGATAAAACAAGTACAAGTCACACATGACCTCTTCTACAGTTGAATTTGGGAATGAAAATGAATAAAATTGAGAGAGTGTGTCAATAAATCTCTAGTTTAGTATAGGAGACTATGTTTTACAAATAAATAGGTTAAAATAAAACACAGCTCAAATGTAAAGTATAAACAGAAAAAAAGAAATAGATTAGGGATGATAAAGTGTGGTGCTTCTCAATCCGAATAACATTAGTTGTTCAAGAGTCCTTGAATCTGTATTTGAAAGGATCCCGAACAGGTTGCACAGAAAATGAAGAAAAATATAGTGTCATGGAAGTATAGAATAACCTTCAGTTTTTAGTTTGTAATTATCCAATGTTCTTTCACACACAAGTGTCTTTGTATTTATTTTTCTTCTAACCTATGAGAGTCTACATTTTTCTGTCCATGTATGTGACACACTATCACACTGTGTCTCTTTTTTCACATGAGGGAAGTTTTTCTAAATTTATAGTGCTTCGGGTATAATTATTCTTATTGGATAATAATATAATAAACTAAATCCTCGTACTGAGCAACATATCTAAAAAGTTATGAATTTTTATTTAAGACAACCGTGGAGTTTTTTAAGAATAATAAATCTTGAATCCATGTGATTATTTCCAACATTAAATTCATAAACTATCCATTGAGAATTAATTTTGAAATTAATTATAGACAGCTATGATAGCTCTCTAGTGGTAGATTCTCTAATGGTTGATTCTGCTAAATGATAGCTTTGAATTCAGACAATAGCTTGTGGCAGTAGCACATCCTGGCAGTAGCTTCATCGATGATATCTATTTTAGTGGTAGATGCTCTGATGGTAGAACCACTTAGTGAACTAGCGATAGTTTCAATTAACGGTAACACCATTGAATTTGTGGTAGCATCGAGTGATGGTAGTATCTACTGGAAGTAAATATACTATATAGTGGTGGTAGATCCAATTGATGGTATCACAACCTGACGGTAAATCCTGGTGGTCATAGAGTTGAATTAGTGGTAGTTTGTTCAGATAATGGTAGCTAGGGGCGATAACTTACTTAAACTAATGGTAGATTATTATAACCAATAGTAGATCAAGACTTAGCCAATTTTCACAATCTAACCAAAAAATGGTTTACTATCATAAAACATTGAATTAATTAGAAACATAATAAACATGATTTATGATCATTAAAATAATGAGGTGCTTTGACTAAGCCAAAAATCTATCCCTTTTTTATGATCACAAATCATTAAATTCATAACCAATATGAAAAATATTTAACTGATGAATAACATATGAATAGAAAAAATATATTCTACTTAAAAATAAAAGTCCATATGCATGATGCGTAGTTATTCATTCATGCCATGCACTTTCTCATGTGATATTCCATAAAATTACTCCCCTTTTCAGGATTCTCAAAAAGGTAAAAATAACAGTAAATTAAATAATAAATATGAAGAACAATAGGGTTGTAATTATATATATCAATGTCAAAACATTACATTAGAAAACAAAATATAAAGAAAATCCCTATCAAAAGTCTAATCTGAGTCTGATGAACCATCTACATCCTGACTAGAAGCAGGATCCTCTGGATCCTTTCCTTTTCAAACAATATGAGGGATAAGAGGAGATGGAGGTGTAGGTGTCTGAAACGTGATAGAAGATACAACTGGACTAAGATTCCTCATATATTCAATAGGGTTAAGTCAAAAAAAAAAACTAACCGCAATGGAGGTAGACTACAAGGGGAATGATAAAGGTGTATAAAGGGATTCAGTCAAAGGGATGGTTGGAGGTGCAATAACCATAACCATGGTGGTATACAAAAATAGTTATATAAAATCAAAAACTTGAGTGATCACACATCCACCATGCTCTATAACCTTGAAAAATTCAGCCTTTTCTTCCATAAACAGCTTGAGCAGTGGTACTAAGGTCTTCAACTGGGTCACTTTCTCCTTGAAGGTCTTGGTCACAGGAGGCATTCTCAAATTCTTAGTCAATAACATAAAACGAGAAGTAAGCTCATGCTTGGTATAAATCCTTGAGAGATAATGCTTAATAGCTTTAGTGATTGTCTCTATATCACTCCTAAACTTATTTAAGAATTCTCTAACAAACTTATAAATGTTATCACCATGAGATTTAATATGGTGAATCTCATCCAGATGAGAAGTAGAAAGGTCACCCATTAAAACATGCAGCTCTTCTTTGACTATAGATCAGATTAGATAAGAATCCACTGAAGTAGGAGTAGAAGGAGGTTAAGCTATAAATTATGATGCTCCATGAGTAGAAAAATACTCAAACCTCTACAAAATAGATATCTATCTCTTAGTAAAATAAGAACTCATGTATTCCATAGTGATTTTAATATCATCCATCTATTCCACCAACCATTTATTATCTATTTTTAGACATTCCATTTTTAAGAACATTCTGGGTTGGATATGATCAATGACTAAAGTGACTATTATCCTTGTATCAGCTCCATTGAGCTCAGTCTCCTGAACTGAAGTGAACTAAATCATCCCACTAAGATCTGTCAGCAAAAATGTCTTAAAGGCATCTAGATCATCTTTTTTTCAAATTACTAGAATGAGGAGGATAATAAGGAGGAGGATTATGAGGAGGTTTTCTCTCCTTGATGTTCATAGCAGCATCCTCAGGTCCAATATCTATAATAGGTAACTTAGAAGAGAAAGGTTCCAAAAAGTTTCTACATCAATCCACTTTAACAATGACACCTTAGGATCTCTCTAACAATCGATATGGAAGGTCCACCATGCTTTGGTGGACTACCTTAATCATCATCGTCATTATCTGATTCAGAGTATTCTAACCCAAGCTTAATAGATCCTAAAAATTTTTCCTTCTCAGATGGTGATTCATCCTCATCTTTATCTAATGTAACTAGATCAATATGGCTTGAATAATCTTGAACTTCTAAAGCAGCTAGATCAACTCTATCACTAGATTCTTGGCTAGCTGAGGTAGATGTATATATGACCTACCACTCACCACTGGCATATCTCCTAGACTTAGTGAAAGTCTGAAAAGGGATATATTACTCATCCTAATCCCATCCATCATTTTTATATTATGAATCATTAAAAATAGTAACCACATCATCTAGAGTCTATGAAGAAGATCTCTCAACCCGATAACTATTAGAGACTTAAGTCACTTCTTTCTCATAATATTATCTAAAAAAACTCTCTCTAGTGGGAAGGGAAAGAGGTGTACTGGCAGATCCATAAGACACATTGGGAATCTTATTCACATCTAGATCACTACCCTCTTCCACTAATACATTCACAAGCACCTCTTCATCATCTATAGCTTCTTCCACTTCAACCTTAGCTTCTTCATCAGAGGATTACTCCACAACCACATTTGTATCCAAGTCAAGGTCATCCATATCTTTCAGTCTGGTAGGATTCTGTACTAGACTAAACTTTTCATAGAGTTTATCATTATCTAATACCTAGTTTTTCAACCAAGGGTTCCAATTTAATCTCATCCTCTTATAGGTTATCCGACTCAAGTAGAAACCACCACACTTAGTTACTTTATTTTCTCCTTCAGGCATAATACCTTTAGCTTCTAACATAGTAGAGATCATATTTTGGATAGGCTAAAGAAAAACTCCATCATATGAACCATAAAATATAAACAAAAGTTAATATTATCTTCTATTTTCATAAGAAATAAGAAAAATATTTCCAAATAGCTCATTATGCTAAAATCTAACTTCTTAAGACATAACATATGATAAATAAACTTGAACAAAAAATGAAATTCCTCTTCAAGATCTACTATAGTAGGCCTTTGTACAGTGGAATTCCTAGAAAACTCTAACAATGAATCCTAAATCAAAAAATTATCTTGGATAATAGGGATAAAACCTTGATAATAATTATATATAACTTTGTAAGGAACATTCAAACACCTTTCCTACTCCTTCAAAGAAATACAATCTCTTTTCCATCTATCATAGTCTTGATAACATCCTTGTTTTCTCCAAACCCATACTCTATAAAACAATAGAAATCATGAACCAAACTAAGGTAGAATGTTTGATCATCCCTTGAGAACCATTCAACCCATCCCTGGTATTGAAACACATTACACATAAGCAACTTTCTCGATGGAAACCATGTGACATCGATTTCTTTTTGAGTGATAACAGCTCGAGACATGAGTTAGGTATTATTTGGTTCTATAGGCCAACTCAATTCACCTCTTACTTTCTTAGAGGGATATGAATCATCATCAGACCCACTAGGATACTTCACTAGCACCATTTTTTCACTATTTTGAGTGATGAAGGAGGAATATATAAGTAAGGTCATTGTTTTAGAGAGAGAAGAGAAAGGATTAAAAAAAGGCGCATGCAAGAAGGTTTCCCAAACTCCAATTTCAGGTAAGTTTTTATAATTTAGGGATTAAAAATCAAAAAATAAATAAGTATAATGAAAATAATAAAAATAAACTAGATAATAATTTAATTATAGATAATAGGGATGGTAGGTCCTATGGTAGATTCTCATGATAGAATACAATGGTAGTTTGTCACAATTGTATCCGGACAGTAGCATAACAATGGTCGATCATCATGATAGATACCAATGGTAGATAATCCATAATATATACCAATGGTAGATCATCCAAAATAGATACCAATGGTATATTAGCCATGGTAGATACCAATGGTAGATTAATTATGATATATACCAATGGTAGATCTACCACGATAGTTACCAATGGTAGTTCAACAACAGTTGATCCGGTCTTGTGATTTTTCTCTACAAAAATTGATCCAATCTTGTGATGTTTGTGAATATATCAACAAAATAATTTTTAGTACCAATGAACTCAAGATTTATATCAGGATTTTGAAAATGGTATCTTAAAAAGTGATGTCTTATATAAATATGTTTTTTCCTGGAGTGAGATACAAGATTCTTATAAATGTTTAAAGTACTTGTATTATCATAATACATAGGGACATATATAAATTGATATCTATAGTCTAGTAAAGTGTGTTTTATCCAAAAAATTTGTGCACAATAACTTCCTACAACTATGTATTCAGCTTCAGTAGTGAATATTACCAAAAAGTTCTATTTCTTACTACATCATGAAACTAGAGATTTTTCCAAAAAGTGACATGTTCTAGAGGTTATTTTTCTATCAAATTTACAACCACAAAGACCTACATCTGAATAACTCACTAGGTCAAATTATTTTCTTCTAGAATAGAACAATCCTAAATTGGTTATACTTTTGAAATATTTGAAAATTGTTTTCATAGTATGTAAATGTGAATATTTTGTATTTTCTTGAAAATGGGCACACATACACACACTAAAAATTATATTAGGTTGGCTAGTAGTTAAGTATAGTAAGCTTCCAATCATACCTATATAAGTGGTTTGATCAATGGGTTTTTTAATTTTATCAATATTCAATTTATATTTTGTACTCATGGGAGTATCACTACATTTAGTATTATTCATACTAAGACATTTTAAAAGATATTTAGTATAATTGGTTTGATTTAAAATAATTATATCTTTATTTTGAAAAATCTGAAAACCAAAAAAGAATTTAATTTCACCCACCAAACTCATTTCAAATTCACTTTGTATAATTTTTGAAAATTTAGTATACAAATAATTTCTTAAAGATCCAAAAATAATACCACCAACATAGATTTTTACAACTAAAACATATTTTTAAATTATTTTAATAAATAAATTAGGGTCATCTATTCCTTAAGTAAAACCTTTTAAAGTCAAAAATGAGTTAAGCATAACATACGAAGCTCTAGGATCTTGTTTTAATCCATATAAATCCTTTTTTTAATTTAAAAACATGATTTGTAAAGTGAGGGTTTTGAAATAAAAGGGTTGTTCAAAAAAACATCATCAACTATATAACCATTTAAGAATGCAATCTAATATTCATTTGATTTAATTTGAAATTAAAATGTGCTGCATAGGCAAGAAAAATTATAATGGATTCAATTCTAGATACTAAAGAAAATGTTTCCTCATAATCAATATCTTCTTCTTGATTATATCCTTGTGAAACCAGTGTTGCTTTATTTCTTATTATTGTACTTGAATCATCAACCTTGTTTCTGAACAACTATTTAGTACTAATGATTAGGTTTTCCTTGGGTCTTTAAAATAGTTCCTAGAATATATTTCTTTTAAACTAGTTTAATTATTCTTTAATTTATATTGCTTATAATTCATCATTAATTGCTTCATTGATGTTCTTAGGTACAATTTGTGATAAGAAAGCATGATGTTCAACTTTGTTTCTAATAGAATCCCTAGTATGAGTTCCTTTATCTAGGCCTCCTACAATCACATCTAAGGGATGATATCTACGTGTCCTAATATATCTAGTAATATAAGTGTCTAATGATTCATTTTCCTCTATAGGTTCGAGTTCAAGCTATTCCTCATAACTAGAAGATTTTTTCTATAGAAGTTATGGAAGAATTGTCACTAGTTTTAGCATTAGTGTCTAGATTGGAAAGACCATCCTCTTTATTTTATAAATAGGTCTTAGGTTTATGTGGATATATCTTATAAAACTTAACATGTACAGATTCTTCCACAATCTTAGTACTTTTATTAAATACCCTGTATGATTTACTGGTTGTAGAATATCCAAGGAAAATTATTTCATCACTTTTAGATAAAAAATTGTCTAAATTATCCTTTATATTGAGTATAGAGATTGTACAACCAAAAACTATAAAGTAATTAACTTTTGGTTTTCTACCATTCCATAATTCATATGGGGTCTTCTTTAAAATCAGTCTAATAAGAACTCTATTAATTATATAGAAAGTTGTGTTCATAGATTTTTCCCAAAAATAAATAGGCAAATCATACTCACTGAGAATAGTTTGAGCAATTTCTTGAAGGGTTATATTTCTTCTTTCTACTAAACCATTCTACAATGGGGTTCTAGGAGTAGAAAAGTTATGATTATAGACATGTTGTGAGTATAATGATTCAAAATCTTGATTTTCAAACTCACAACCATGATCTCTTCTTAAGGTCTTTATTTTTAGTCCACTAAGATTCTCTATAGATCTAGAATATTTGAAAAAACATGAAAGAGATTCACTCTTTTAGGTGAGGAAAAAAACCCATGTATATATTGAATAATCATCCACTATAACATATGCATAATGTTTTCTTACTAAACTAGAAACTCTATAAGGTCCAAAAAAACCATGTGAACCAAATATAAAGTTTGATAAGTTGAAACTTATTTCTTTGGTTTGAAAGATATTTTGTGTTTCTTTCCCTTTTGACAGGGATTACAGACTTTGTTTGTTGACAACTCTAGTTTAGGTAGATCCTTGAATAATCCTTTGCTAATTAGATTTCTAAGTGAGTGTATATTTCAATGTCCTGGTCTCCTATAACAAATCCAATATTCTTTGTGAAAGGAACTTAACCAAAAATCATTATGAGAAAATAAGGAATTCAAATCAACAACATAAACAATATCATTATGTATAGTAGTAACTAAATCATGTTTGGAATCAAATAATTTGCAATAATTTTTTCAAACTTAACATGATAACCATTATAAAAAAATTTTAAAATGCTAAGAAGATTATATTTTAATAAATCTACAAATAATACTTTAGAAATTACAATAATATTAGAGTTACTGATTTGATCGAGTCTAATTATTTTTCCTTTGGAATTATCACAAAAAGTGACATGTCCACCATCCACTTTGATTAGGTTTTTGAAGCTTGAGTAGTCCCCAATCATATGTATGGAGCATCCACTATCCAGATACCATAAGTTCTTATTGGAACTTTTCAATCACATTTCCTACAATAAATATTTAAACCAAAAATGATTTTGATAGCCATATTTTCTTGGGTCTAGAGATGTTAGCAATAAGAGATTTAGGAATCCACAATTATTTAACTGGTTTCTTCTAAGTAGAACTCATGCTTTTAAAAGTTAACAATTTATTAGGTCCATTAGAATAAGAACCATTAACAGAAGTAGATGAACTAGATCTAGTTACAAACATGTTCTTATATATTTTTCTCTGTCTAGGTTGGTAACCAATTCCTGTAGTATATTTAAAAGTGGCTTGTTTACCAAGTATCTTGGTTAGAGTTTTTATTACATTAGTAAATCTCTCCATTTATTTATTTAATCACTCATTATACAATTTAAAATCATTATTTTATTTTACCAGTTGATAATTCTTATCCTTATCTATAGAATAATTATCTTTAAAGTGAACAGACCTAACATGTTACTTCTTTAAACTTTTATCTTTATCCTTTAATTAATTAAATAACTCTTCTATCATATTATATTATTCTAATAGATCATCACTGGTCATATTTTCCACATCATTTTCATTACTAGAAAAATTATAAATATGTTCAGTATATGTAGGAATAATATTTTATAACTCAGACGTGTTTGTCATGAATTTCATATTGCATCTGTAATTTTTTTCTTCCCTGCTGGAATCTAAATCACTTGAACTATCCTTTGAGGTAATCCATGTGGTTTTTATAGAATTTTTATATATTTTTTATTTTTCCTCATACTTTTTCTTATATTTCAACTTGGTACAATCTTCTTTGATGCGTCCTTTCCTTTTACACTCATAGTAGGATATTTCATTTGTAGAATAATCATTATTCCATATTTTTCTCTAAATTCCGTTTATATCAAACTTACCTCCATAGTTTTATTTCTTGAATAAATTCCTCAACCTATATAATTTATTGAAATGTCTGGATAAATGATCTATTTATTCATCACTATTAGATGTATATTCATCATAAATTTAACTTTTAATTTTGATATTCTCTTTTAGTTTTGAGTCAAAAATATTGAAGGATAATGAATTCCTTTAGGGTTCATTATCCTCTTCCATGTTCTCTTGTAGTTCCTCTTCATACATCATGAGTTTTCCAATGAGTTCATTCACTACTAACTTACTGATATAACATGATTCTCTTATGAAAATAGAGGTTCCTCTCCATCTGTATGGTAATCATCTTAGTAGTCTCATGACTTGATCCTTATCAGCTGTTTTATTTCCAAGTGTGTGCATGGTGTTCATGATTTCATTAAACTTGAGATACATGTCAAAAAATGGATTCATCAGGCTTCATATTAAAAGTATCATATTTAATAGTATAAGTATTTAAACACATTTCCTTAACATTGGAAGTTCCTTCACGAGAAACAGCTAGTGTATCCCATATTTCAAAAGAAATAGTACAAGAATATATTCTATTAAATTCATCCTCTCCTAATGCATAATAAAAATCATTCATAGATTTATAGTTACAATCATAAGTAGCCTTAGTGTAATTGCTCCAATATTTTCTAGGATATTTAGGTATTTCATATTTATCCTCAATAAATATCTAAATATCAAACCCCATTCCCTCTATATGAATTTTCATTTTAATTTTCTATTCAACATAGTTAGTTCTATTAAAATAAGGAGGCATATTAATGGAAGTTCCTTCAAGATTAGTATTATCCATAAAGATATAAATTTAGATAAAACATAAATTTAAGATCTTTAAGTAAAAATAGATCACCGTAAAAAGTATTTTTGAAGTCACTATGATACCAACAGTTGGTCCCAGTGGAAAACTCAAGAGGGGGTGAATTGAGTTTCTAATAAAATTTCTGTTAAAAAAAATTTAAAAAATTAAACCCCCCAATTTGATAAAAAATTCAAGTTAACAAAAACAATATGATTATATGATTTTATCTTTGTAAAATATTCTCAAAATCTCGATCATAACTCAATTAAAATAATTTTGAAAATAATTTAACTTTTGAAACTAATTTACTCGTATTAAGTAATGTATATAAAATACTAATTTAAGTTAACTATCAGAGTAAAGTTTTGTTTAATAAATTAGAATATATAAACTAGTTCGATTTAAAACAAATAAAACAAAAAAAATTAATAAATCATATCAAAATTTAAAGGGGTTCGGTATCAAGCTGATACTTAATCACCTCCACTTAGAAAACACCACCTATAAGTAGTTTATTATAAAATAAACTGATCCATAATCTGGATTGGGTTTTATAAACAACAACACACAAGGATTTACAAGAACAAAGAATCTTTTACAATTATACATGGGATAAAAAAATCATCAATCACACACATGACCACTTCCACAGTTGAATGTGAGAATGAAAATGAAAAAAATAGAGAGATATTTTCAAGAATTGTCTAGTTTAGTGCAGAATAATGTGTTTTATAGATAAATAGGGTAAAACAAAACACAGATCAAATATAAATTATAAAAATAAAGAGAAATATATTAGATATGAGAAAGTGTGGTGATTCTCAATCTGAATAGCTTTAGTTGTTCGAGAGTCCTTGAATATATCTTTGAAAGGAGCTTGAACAGGTTGCACAAAAAATGAAAAAAAGTGTTATGGAATTCTGGAAAAGCCACATGTTTTCAACCTACAATTATCTGATGTTCTTTAACACGCATGTGTCTTTGTATTTTTTTCCATCATATGAGAGTTTGTATTTCTATGTCCATGTATGTTCCACTCTACCACACTGTGTCTTTTTTTCATGAGGGAGGTTTTTATAAATTTATAGCACTCCAAGTCTAATTATCTATTGTAGGATAATAATAGAATAATTTAGATCCTCTTAATAAAATATAGACCTAGAAAGGTTTGAATTTTTCTTTAAGATAACCATGGAGTTGTTTATGAAAAATCATTATTAAATCTACATACTTATATCCAATATTAAATACATAAACTAGCTGTTGGGAATTAATTTTGAAATTAATTTTTGATAGTTACAGTAGATCTCTGGTGGTAGATGCTCTAACAGTAGCTTCTACTGAACGATAGATCTGGATTTAGATGGTAGATCATAACATTATCACATCCTAGCAGTAGCTTCACTGATGGTATCTCTTATAGTGGTAGATTCTTTGATGGTAGATCCACTTAGTGAAGTAGCGATATTTTCACTTAATAGTATCACCATTGAACTAGAGGCGGCATCAAGCGATGGTAGCAGCTATTGGTGGTTGATTTACTTGGTAGCGTTGGAAACTCTACTCGATGATAGCATAACCTAATGGTAGATCCTATCAATCATAGAGTTTAACTAGTACTAGATTTTTGAAATAACGATAGCTTGGAGAAGTATGTTGATTCAACTAATAGTAGATCATTATAACTAATGGTATATCAAGACTTATCCAATTTTCGCAATCTAACTAGAAAATGGTTTAATATCATAAAACATTGAATTCATTAGAAACATAATAAACATGATTTTTTATCATTAAAATAAATAGGTGATTGGACTAATAAAACAAATGCTTTTGTTGATATAACTATGGTATTTTAGAGGAAAGCCTGATGTGGGACACTAATAGGTTCAAACTGCACCACAAAAGCAAGTGCCCAAGATATAGAAGATGGAAATAATGAGAAGCTGCACATGTGTAAGGGTGATTTAAGTTTCCTATTCCATAGTGCAATAAGGATATGTTGTAAGGGTTATATGGGGTTCTTCATGTAAGGGTAGAACCCAATTCACATAAAGTTGATTTCATGAAGCAACAGGCTGTGTAAAGGTAAAGAAGGGTACATGAGATTATTCCATAGAGTGATGGGATACACCATCAAGGAACCTACATAAAGGTAATACAAGAATTTATCCACCAATGTAAAGGTTAAATAGGGTCCCACATAAAGGAATATCCTAGATCGTGTAAGAGTGCATATGCCATGGAAAATATACTATGAGCATTCTTGTCAAAGAGGATACGTCCACGCTGTAGAAACTCCGTATGATGTGGAAGGTGTGATTTAGGTAGCATAGATGAATTGATATTTTTAATCCTACCTAAGATTATGCTACAATGTAAATAGAACATGATACAACTAGTCTAGTGCTCAAAGTAATTTTGAGAAGACCACGACATGATCGTGGGTGATTTATGAGGAAGTTAAATGTGTGATATTTATAGACCTGGTCAAAAGGATACTACACCGTAAGGAAGTGGTCCACACTGCACATTTTTATTGATCTCACTTTACCATAGTGGAATGTGCCACATTGTGGTGAAGGTATAAAGGAGAATGAATATATGATAGAAGTAGGTATCACATTGTTTTCAAGCAGTTATATTCAAGCTATAAATTCAAATAGAGAAGTTTTTCTTGAGATTTCATGGAATTAACTCAGCTTTAATGGAACTAAATAGACACACTAAATGCGTGACATACCTGAAAAAATATAAATAGGAGAAGATGGAGGATTAATCCAAATCATTAGATTAAGGGATACATGTTTATAAAACCACATATAACAGTTCTAGATAGAACATCTCTAAAAATAGAGAATATCATGAGATCTAACTTTCATAAAAGAGAATATGGAATTGTTATAGTGAAATAAAGAAGGAATAAATAATAAATCTTGACACTTGTTGAATAAATTTCCAAAGAATAAGAAGAAGTGTTCACTAATGTGTTTCCATGACCCCTCATAGAAAGTAGATTCTACTAACGGTGATGTTCATAATAGTCCTATAAAGAAGAAATAGGATATAAAAGGCACCCGTTATTATATTATGGTGCATCTATAATATTAATTGATGTTCTTATTAGACTATAATCCAACATTGTTTTCCCTTTGAAGTAGTGAGTGTAAGAGGGAACTATAAGGTAAGTAGTCCTAGGTATATTGTTTATATGTCCTAAATCATTATAAAGGTAATGATCCTAGGAAGTTTTTACCAAGCTTAAATCTCAAAAGAAGTTATATTTAATGATTCAGTTCATAGACACATTATCAATCACATGCACCTTAGATTAGCCCATTGTGGTGAACTAAGTAAAAATCTGCGTGTCCAGTGTGATTTGTGTTGTTTCTATCTCTTCCATAATAAAAAATATTAAGTGGGATAAAGAAATTAAATAATACTTGATATAGAGTTGGTCAAGTAAAGTGGTGACTATATTAATATTGAAAATAAGATCATAACAATGTGACCATTCTTATTAAGAGTTCAATATTTGAGTTGGGATGTGATAGGTAAAGGGAAAAAGAAGTTAAACCGGGAATTAAATTTATGCCTTGATTAACTCTCCCCTTATTAGTGTATTTCTTACATAATCCCTCTAAGGGACCTACAATTGGTATTAAAGATAGTATTATTTTCTATTGGATTTATTTTTTCTCTGATTTTGTTTGAAGTTTTTAAAAGGAATCACATCCACAGTGAAAGCTCATTTTTCTAAATAGAAATTATTTCTCCAATTGGTATAAAGAGTTAATTGCATACATGGAAGAACAAGGGGCATTCCTCGAGAAATGTTGTTGGGTGGAATTATTCTATTAAGCTTACATGGAATAATCTTTGAGACAAATAAAATAAATTTGGATATTGATGTCTATACAAGAAGGCATTAAAGGATGCTCTAAAAGAAGATATGTTCAAGAATATTACTCATTGAAAGTTTTCCAAAGAAATGTGGATAAAATTGTGAGACTTTTATGGTATGGATTTTATAAAATAAATGTGTAAAGTTGGTGAAAAATTCCTTATGAAAAAAGGTAGTAAAAATAAGAAGAAGCTCGCCAAGATAAATAACTCTCTAATCAAGGTATAAGATTTTGAAATCACTATCCTATCTAATTATAACCCTAGTTTATAAAATTTATATGTTTCAAAAAATTAAAAATATCTCATAGAAAAAAATGCGATTCTGGTGAAGAGGTGGAAACAACATTAGGTTTCCACTCTGGGGAGTATTCACATAGCCACCAAGAAGTTCAATCCCTACAAGAAGTGGTAGAACAACAAGAAGTTATGTATGAAGTGAACTACCCCTTCATAGAAGATTTGGACTTGGAAAACAAAAGGCTAAAAAGGTAAGAACTAGACTTTAAGTTTAACATGAAGAATATGGGGACAAGAATAAAAGATTAAAGAGATTTTCTTGAAGAAATGTCCTAATAAATAAGAAAGAAAATGCCCCCCCTGAAAAGGAATTGAGGGAAAGAATTACCCCTCTCAAAACTCAATTGGAAGAGAGGAGATGGGTTGGTATGGAACTTTCCTATAAAATAAAATAGTTGGTTGTCAAGATGAAGGAGCATGATGATAAAATCAAGTAACATGAAGAGATGATAAATACCTCTGATGAAAGGAAGAAGATACCCTCTATAAAGGCCCCAACTTGTACAGACAAAAGAATTCCATATCTGAATTCTAGAAAAAAAGGAATCTAGAATATGTAAAAATAAATACATATTTTAAATTAGGTAATAAGGATTATATTCTTGAAAATCTTGGAAGAAGAGATCCACAAAAGAAGGTAAATAAAAGGTGCTACTATTGTGGAATACTTGGGGTACATTATGAGTATATTCTTCGAATCCCAAAGGCCCAAATGTAGAATAAAACCTACTATGCCAACACCTCAATCAATAAGATACCACATGAGGTATGATTACTATAGTAGATGTTTTATTTTTTATAAAATTATTGCATGGGAAGTAATTTCAATTGGGAGGATGCATGGAAGGTAAAGGATTCCATAATGAGGAACTCCACTCCAGTGATATATAAGGAAAGAGATTATCTCAAAAAAAGTATTGTTAAGTAGGAAAAGTGGTTCAATATATAGGATGAAAGTGATGGATCTCAATAAATATTTCAAAAAACACCAAAATCTAGTTACTCATAGCAAACCTCCTAAAAATAAAGAAAATAAATTCTGAAGAAAAAACAAAGGGATACCCCAGTTGTGAGAAATAATGAAAAGAAGGATCCACTAAATAAATTATAGATGGATCTCATGACTATTAAGGAAGAGGAAAACCTAAGTGGTATTTAAAAAACTACTATAAGGAAAGGAAAGAAGAGTGGGGGAAGTATCCTCCAATAGAGAAGTAAGATGGAAGAAAGATCAACTAGATTCACATCATAAGAGGAGGTGCGCACAAGTGGAATCTATTCCACAGTTATTGAAAATACCAATCTAGGAAAGTAAAAGAGTTCTCTCATTCAAGAAGATATGTGTGTAAGTGGTTTAACATAAGGAATATTCATTTTAAAAGGGTTAAAAAAATATAATATCCTTGACCTGGTTCTCCCTCACATGACCAATATGGGTTATTACAAAACCTCTACCATGCCTCCCCATACACCATAGGCTACCAACTAGAAGAGAGGGTCTTGGTAATATAGTGGGGAGACTATACCATCTATTAAAGAGTAGTAATCATAGTTGGAATACAATAAACTAGTCAAAACATACAACTCAAGCAGCTAATAGATTAAATCCAAATAAATCCAAATATAGTAAACCATGTCATGCCATACATTATTCTAAACTAAATGTTGCATTGAGAGTCATAAAAGCAATAAAATAAAATATAAAATCCAAAATAAAGACTCCAAAACCCTAGTACCAAACCCCATGATTGGTCCCAACTCCAAGCTCCAATCTTAGCTAGCATAACAATAAGCCAAATCAAGAATAGTGACCCTTTCCCTTGTCTATCCCTGCATCTATGAAATATATATGGGTACCAAATGGTGGCCCGAACAAGGTGTGAGTAAAAATTAGTAGGACACAACCAATGATGTTTAAAAAAAATCTATTCTAAGTAATAGTTCATGCAATAATGTGATAAAAATGGGAATTAATTCATAAATTAACACAGAACATCAAATAAACATAGCTACCCTCGAGCTCTAGGTTGACACCCAGGGTTATCCATACCTTCTCTGACCCGATGCCAGATGTCTCTATCATTTCACCCCCATAAAAATAATCTGGAAGGAACTTCATTTCCTAGCCCCTACTCTTTCCCTCAGGTATCATGTACAACCATGCATCATACCCTCAGGCTTTAAGGAACCAAGGATCTTGCCCTCTGGCATCAAGTAACAATGAACCTCACCCTTAGGCATCAAGAAATATTGTGTCTCACCATAAAGCATCAAGGAACCAAGAATACTTCCCTAAAACATCATGTGGATATTCACCTCTCCCTCAGGCATCAAGTAACAACAAGATCCAAAGCTTAAAGAAGCACCAAAACATACCAAACATGCAAACACGCGACTTACAGGTTAATTCATACCAATTACCAATTATCACACCATTTATTCCATTATTCCAAGTCACCCATCTATAGGTCAATAATTCTCAAATCCCAATTACTAGTTTCATTCCAATTCTTATAACATTGTGGTAGTTTAATTTAACATATCAATTAATCCCAATTACCATTCCATATGTCATTATTTTCTTATACTGTCATGCCATCATTCCAATTATAATTTCATACTAATTACCCACTTACAAGCTAAGTGATTCCTTAGAAATCCAATTAAACCAATTTACATATTTAACTAATTCACAAGTAAGCCATTCCATAAACAATTACCAATTCTATGGAGGGCTCTAGGTTTGTACGTTCCAAGTTCCAACCTAGGGTCAAGGGTATGCACACCTCTTGAGTGGTTTCAAGTCCTAGTATCAATTTCAAAAAACCCAATGAGATCCATGGGAGGTATAAGTATAAGGATTCAAAAATTTTAATGGGTTTCCAATTAGACAAGGTCATTCACACGACATGCTAACATGATCTCACAAGTTGCACACACTAGAAAGAAAAAGTAGACCATAAGGAGATGTTTCCGACCATCCACCTTAAGAAGAGAAGAGGAAATCCAAGATCGAGGGTCTGAATCCACACACAAAACCACAATACCCTAAGGAATATGATAGAATCTCCCCTTTAAGGAATGAACAAGAATATTCTTGGAGAAAGCACGAGGATTTCACCAAATCCAATCAGAACTTACCAAAACTAGATCACTAGATTTAATAATGGATCAAATGACCATGTAAAGGTGTTGGAGAAGATAAAGAATCCTTGGAGAACCCTTAAAAAACTTAATTACTAGGTTAGGATCAAAATAGTGGATTAAAAGGCTTAAATAGGGTTTTTAGGGGGCATAAATATGATTCTCCCGTCATTAATCCAACCTAGCCCGATGCCACTGATTAGCCGATGGTGTCAGCCAAAATCACTACACCACTGGAAACCCCACCAGTGAGTTGGTGAATCTCATTTAGGATACCCATTATATGAGGTTTTCACTGGATGGATAGTGGGATTCCTATATCCATATTAGGCTACTGCCTAGTCTACTGGCTAGACAATGGACTATAACATCTCCCTTGCTGCATGCCACCTCTAGACTTTGCTAGTCACCCTCCTCTAAGCCCCCAAACACCTCCAAAGACTCATTTTGAATAAGGAAAAAAGTTCGATTACATAATTTAAAGAGGTTCACAAAAAATTAAATAGATAAAACACCTTGAGAAGGGTGGGATCTTACAAACTCCCCATTATATAATATCTCTTCCCCGAGATGTGCTCTCATGCATCACTGAGAGGTATCAATGAACAAGTCAGGACAATACAACCACATATCTGAATCCCTATCATAGGTATATTACATATGCCCATGCTGACACTACACTCACAGTAGGGGAACAATCTTTCCTAAGGGATTCTTCTCACTACATTCTATGATATGAATCAGATTTTATTTAAAGGACATGTCATCATAAACATATATCATGTAAGAAGGGTCAAGGTGATATCTAAAAATCTATGACATGTGAAACATGTTGTGTATAGAACCATAAAACTATGGAAGATCCAATTGGTATTCCACTAGACCAATCCTATCCACTATCTCAAATAACCTGACAAACTTGGGAGTTAGTTTTCCCTACTCCTGGATACAATGTTTCCCAAGTTTAATTGACACTTAAAGAAAAACCTAGTGACCAACCTCGTACTCCAGAGGTTATATTTTATAGATAGTATAAGATTTATACATACTTTTAATGGGTTTTAACCACTTTCTGATCAACTGAACTTTCTTAGATGTCTCCTTGATGAGACTAGGTCCAACGAGCACTGAATCGCCTGCCTCTAACCAGCACAATGGTGAATGACATGATGTTCCATATAAATCCTTGAAAGGATCTATTTGGATTGATTTATTATAAGCTATTATTATAATATAACTCCATGAGTTCCAGGTTATGCTCTTTAGAACAATGAAAATTCCAAACATAGGCTCATAACATGTACTTTAGAATTTGAATCATCCACTCATATTGGCCATTAATATGAGGATGATTGGTTATACTAAAAAAACCTATGATCCCAATGACTTCTGAAGGACCCACCAAAATGTAATGTGAAATTAGGATCTAGATCAGAAATTATACTCCTCAAAACACCATAAAAATAAACTATCTACTGAATATAGATATTACCTAGATCATCGATGGTGAAGGTCTCTATGATAGAAAATAAGTAGGATACCTTCATCAGTTGATCCATGATTAACCACACTGCATCATTTTTTTGAGGTGTCTTAAGGTAATCCTATCATGATTCCCATACTAATATCATCCCACGTCCATTCTGGAATAGGAAAAGGATTCAATAACTTAGTAGGCCGACGATGCTCGACCTTTACTTAATGAAAGGTGAAACATTGTGCCATAAATATCACTATCTCCGTCTTCATCCCTAGACACTAGTATTTCCTATAGAGATCAAGATACATATTTCTCAAACTAAGATGTACCACCCACTTATAAGTATATAATTCTCTCATCATATCCTCATGAAATATAGTAGGAACCCAGATATGACCATGTACATGAGGAACCTCCTCGCTGCTAAGAGACCAACCCGATGGTGCCTCCCCACTATATATGTTGTCCCTAAAGGATAAACCCTATGGATTAGATAACTACCTTATTTGATCAAATATAGAAGGATATAGACCACAAATATCGATTTAATAGCTTCTCACCCTTGATAATTTTAAACATCCAGATGCATATCCTCAAAGATTTCCATCAACCACTACTCATCGCAAGATTCTCATACTTACCGAGTATGCGTCTTCCTAATCAACATGTTTGAAATAGTGTTTCCCTTACCAAGAGTATATGAAAACTCAGAGTTGAAAGACTATAGATACTCAAGCCACCTCCTATACCAAAGGTTCTAGTCTCATTGTGAAAAGATGTAATTTATGCTATTGTGATATATGTATACCATGAATCTCTTGTCCAAAATACAATGAATCCAACATATTATAGAATGTATCATGACAGCTAACTCTAGATCATGAGTGGTATAATTCCTCTCATGAAAACTCAATTCAATAGAACCATGAGTAACCAATCGATCCTATTGTATTATAACCACTCTATGACCAATTTTTGATGCATCAAAATACATGGTATACTTCTTACTTGGACCGGGTAAGGTGAGGATTGGTACTGAGGTCAAAATTCTCTTCAATTATTGGAAAACCACCTTATAAGAATCAGATGAAACAAACTTCACCCATTTCTTGTTCAACACACACATAGATGTTACTGGATGGGAGAATTTATGGATAAAACACCGATAATATCCCTCCATACCCAGAAATCTCCAAATCTCAAAGATATTCTTGGGTGGTTCCCAAGATACCACAACTTCCACCTTCTCTAGGTCCACTAAAATGCCATACTTTGAGATAACATGACCCAAGAAGTTCATTTTGTCAATCCATAAGTGAATTTTATATATCTTGGCATATAGATGATGAATTCTTAGTGTACTCTTAATGATGTCAAGATATTGGGCATGATCATCTCTAGATCAGGAGTACACTAAGATGTCATTAAAGAAGACCACTGTAAACTGATCAAGATATGGATGGATGATCTGAGTCATCAAGGCCATGAATATTTCCAATGCATTAATTAGTCCAAAAAATATTACCAAGAACTCATAAAAGATAAATATTCTCCTGAAAGAAATCTAGGGTATGTCAGGCGGTCTCACTCTCAACTGATAGTAATCTGACCTCAAGTCAATCTTGGAGAATATCCAAGCACCTCTCAGCCGGTAAAATATATTTTCAATATGTATAATGGTACACTAGTTATTTACTATAATCTAGTTTAGGATCTGATAATACACACATAATCACACCATTCCATCTTCCTTATTGGTGAATAGCATAGGTGAACCCCATGGTGAAGTAATAGGTTATATGAATCCCTTTTCTTCCAGATATTCCAAATATACTTTTAAATCTTGAAGTTCTACTAGTTCTATCTTTTAAGGTGAGATGGAAACAATTTTGGATCTTGAGACCAACTTGATCTCCTTCTCAGGCGACAATTCAGAGAACTATTCAAGAAATAAATCTTAAAAATAGTCCAATACTAGAGGAAAGTTACTTTGATATAACTATCCATCATTCAAAATAAGACTTACTACCCAGGCCATATGACAATACAATATGCACTAAATTGGTCCCACATGATTATCCTGAATATCTCATTCACCACAATGGATATAGTTTCTCTTCTAGAGATAGATTGATAACTCTACTTTGATAATAGTTGATATGACCATGGTATAAAATTATCCAATCCATACTCAGAATCAAATCAAATTCCATAATTCCCAACACAAATAGCTCCCAAATAAAATGGTAACCACTAATTTTGATAGAAACTCTTTAAAGTGTCTGATACTCTCTGATTGTATTCATAATGGTGTATCAATAACACCCAAACCCATGATATTGGAAAATTGAGCAGATATAAAGGAATTCGATTCTACTGTATCAAAAAAACAGGGGCAAGGGTTGATGTCACAAGAATCATACCTATAATAGTAAAAGTTCCTATATCCAAATTGGTAGGATTAGACTGCATGGAATACATATGACTCAACCATCTACCTTAAGATCTAGTTTGGATCTCCTGTGATGCTTCTTCATGTAGATATGGTCGCTCCTGTATTGGGGTACCACATACCTTACCCCAACCTGAGCGACCAGTGGAACTATAACTACCTGTCTATTAAGGGGTAGTTGAGTCCTTGATGTCTACATTTTATACATTCATTTTTAAATATTAAATATATTGATTCTTTTAATTAAATTGATAACTCATGCCAACATATTTTATGTTTTATTTATTTATGGTAGAATATATGTGAAATTGATTCAAAGGAAAAAATAACAAAAAATATTTGAATTCATGATGATAAGGATGTCCCATGACGTATTCTAAGTCAAGGATCAAGTTCATGATGTGGAATTGAAGATTCAAACAAATAATAAGTAGAATACACTGGAAAAACAACCATTAACATCATGAATCACCTATTAAATATGTGAAATTCATTGTAAATTCATAATGGGAGGAGAAACAAATAAAAACTACACCAGGGAAGGAACATAATTTTTCATTGTGTGACACTATGTGTCACACCATGACACTTTCTGAAGAAACCCAGAAACCTCCAATTTTGTGACATATTTTACCAAGGCCCATATAAATGTCTGGTAACTACCATGGTTGAATTTACCACATGAAAAGATGATTTTATGTAATTTAATCCATTGTGGGGGGGGGGGGGTCATTTTTACTATAAATATATTTCTTGGGTGCTCCTCCCAATAGATCAATTCTAAGACAAATGATTTACCTGGGTATGAATTGATGCACCATCACCAAGTTGCTACACCATTTCCCATAGTTTTTCTTTTCTTCCCCCCTTTTACCCACTCATGACCTAGCACGGGGGGGGGGGGTAATTATTTTATGTGTAAAGTGATGTAATTTTAAGGATATTATTCTAGTCGGATGTTTTTTATTTATTTTTTAGCTTATGTTGGATTGTATATTCATGTTGAAAATTCCACCTCTTTATATTTACTTCATCATGACCATTGATAATTTAACTAGGTAGAATCATTAAATATATGACTAATTAACCTAATTCATACATTCCCATTGTACAAATTGTGATAATTATTCTTAAACATAGTTTTGAATCACCCAATTAATCAATACACCCAAATTAATTGACCATATGCAAAGTGTGAATTGATAAATTAGAGAGTAATAACCAAAACCAAGGGAATTATTAGATTAAATTCTAGTTAAAACATAACTAAATGGGAATAATTGTCAATAAACTAGCACATTGACCTGAAAATTACTGAACTTGGCATGTTTTCTCAATTTTATTTCAAACCAAATATTTTTCTCCACTCTCTTTCTCATTCAAACCCAATCAATCATTTTTATTTTTTTTATAATTAGTTTTATTAAAATTGTCTATTGGGTTTTACCTCAGACTCACCAATCACTACATTTAATTATTTGATAGCATAGTATGAGTTTTTAAATAAATTAATAAATATGACTAATCATGAAGGAATTGACGATTCCCTTCTAGCTAGTAAGATTTATGGAATCATCTTTGGGGATGATTGTTGATTATGATTAGGATAATTAGAAATTGTTCAAATTATTTTTTATTTTAGTTATTTATTTTATACTTGGTATTTCCATTATATGGTTTTAGAAAATAATTTTACACATGATTATACTAATTATGTTAAAGTAAAAGTGGATGAACTTGTATACAATCCTGAGTTAGAACAAACCATATGAAAATACATAAAATACAAACAAGAAGGTATGGATGGACAAGGAAGACACAACATGATTGGAGTAGAACCACATAGTCCAACAAAGATGCCTATATTCATGGAATATAGAAGTTCCTTTGTTGTGGGGATTCAACCTAGCATCCCGATGTCTCCATTAATTTCAAATAAATTCAAGATTAAGCCAACCATAATTCAAATGATCTCAAATTCAATTCAATTTTCCAAGTTTCCACATGAAGACCTAAATGCTCACATAGAGAGTTTTCTTGAACTATGTGACACATTTCAATTAAATAATTTCTCAATAGACGTGGTAAGATTTCATTTTTTTAAATTTTTATTAAAATAAAAAGAAATGAAATGGATTTAAAGACAACCACCTCATCCCAACACTACATATGATGGGTTGGTGATAAATTTCTTATATCAATTCTTTCCGCTTCAAAATTCATGAACATCAGATTCAATATTTTAAGTTTTATCCAATTTGATGATGAATATATTTACAACACATGAGATCAATTTAAATATTTAACTTGAAAATTCCCTCATCATGGAATATAAATATGGATTCTAATCCAAAATTTTTACAAAGGTTCATAATAATAAAAAAGGCCTATTATTGATGTTGTAGTGGGTGGGTCATTGATGATGAAATCACCTAAGGAGAACTATAATCTTTTTGATGAGATGGCTATCAATAAATTCTAGTGGAAAATAGAAGGAACCTATAAATAAAGGGTGAAAATATTATACAACCAAAGATTGATGGTATCTTAGATGGAGGCTATGATAAGAAAAATGGGTAAAATTATGGATCAATAAAACCCCCAATGTATACATATTGAAGATGTAAATTATGTTGATATAATCACTAAAAACATTTTCATGGGTGGAGGCCACAACAACCACAAGCCTAAGGATTCTAGATGATACAACGAAGATACTAGCAACAAGAACCAAAAGGTCACTCACTCACAATCCAAATTCACTCCTTAAAGGAGACATTGACCAACTTTATAACCACCACATGAGAAACTATAATAGAACTTAAATAATATTAAAATACTAAAAAATATTCCCTATGAAACATAGATTTACAAATGGGGTAGATCCTTAAAAAACTTAGATAAAGGCCGAGAGGAGTATTACCAGGCCACCCAAAAAATAACCCATATAGAGAAGTTAAAGAAATCACCTTGAGATGTATGAAAATAACCCAAGAACACCCTAAATAAAGCAAGAGACAACAAGAACAACAAGTTAAATAAGTAAAGTAATATTAATAAAATAATGAGGAATAAGAAAAGGCAGAACTACCATAACTGTTCAAGCCACGCCTACCATTTACCAAGAGAGTAAAGTAGGAAATGCTTGAAGCATAGAGAAGTAAGTTTATTGAATAGTTTAAAAAATTGAGAATTAATATTCCTTTTTTATAAGTTCTATCCAACACAACAAAATATTAAAATTTTATGAAGGAAATAGTGATGAAAAAAATCAATTTATAAGAAATTTGAATACCACCACTCATGAGAGAGTGTTCTGATGCAGCATCAAAGGATTTACCTAAAAAGAAACAATACCCAGGTAACTTTTACATTCTTTATATTGGGTTTAAAAATTTTGTAAAATCATTATGTGATTTAGGTTTAGGAGTAAATATCATATCCTAAAACACCTTCAAAATACTATGAATTAAGGACCCAAATCCCATAAGATTTGTACTTCAACTAGTGGATTCAACAAGGAAATACCCATGAGGACTGATCAAAGACATTCCGATTAAAGTGGACAATTTTAAATTCCCCATGGTCTTTCTATTTATAGATATGGATGAGAAGTAAAAACCTATAATTCTCAGGATAATATTATTAGAGACTAAAATAGAACCAATTAATGTGAAAAGTAGTGTATTTTATCTGATAGTAGGCAATGAAAAAGTCAGTTTCAACATACACCAAGCAATGAAGAACCAAGATATGAAGGAGGTTAAATTTCAAGAAGATGAAACGCATGAAGTTGAATAGGTTTCCATTTTAGACGAAAATAAAGAGGTGCATATTATCCATGTTGATGAAGAGGAAGAAATAATTTAGAATAAAAGTGGAAATATTAGAGATAAAACTATCAATTATGGAGGGACAGTTGAAACCAAAAACTTTAAAGAAGGATAATAGGTTTCGAGAGTACAAGATTTGGACTTTGGATTTTTTATTATGAAGAATAATTAGTGGATAGGCCCTATGGAGGTTGAGAATATTTTACCTCAAGGAAGGATGGATCTATTTTTAGAAGAAGAAAGAAGGCTAATATATGTGGAAATGTCACAACCTAGGCCATTTGTGGATCCAGACTAGGTAAAATCTTTCTAATCCTCTATCACTTGAGTTGAAGAGCTAAGGTCAATCCAATAATGTTAAAAAAAACTTATTATGGGAGGCAACCCTAGTGTTTTTTATATTTTTCTTTAATTTTTCATTTTATGTGTATAAACTCTCCCCAAATCATTTTAAATTTCATTGATAAAGGGACTACACTTTCAAATATGTATTTTTATTTTCAGGACCAAATGAGGGGAAAAAAAGAAAAAAAGGGAACCAGATAGACAACCAAAAGAAAAAGTTAACCATTTAAATAGGGGAGTGTGTTTTAATTCAATAATTTCTTCCACCCCCCAACATTAATTAATTAAAAAAAGCATGACTCTCACTTGACTTTTTGTTTTAATCATTGATTAGGGAGAAAAATAATACTCATGATAATCATCATGCCGTATTTTTAAATTTCTTTATCAACTAAATTTAATGAGAAAAATGGATTGAATTAATAAATATAAACATGAGGATTTTGGATTTTAAGAATTATGATTCAGGAGTTTGGTTAATTTTTGTAATTGAAAATTTTCAAATATTTTCCATGCTTATAATTTCTGATATTTGTGTTAATTAATTTTATTTTTGATTTGGATTTCCATGAGTGATTGCCCCGATTTTATGTTTGCATTCTTGATAAATTTTATAAACCTAATATTTCCTATTTTTTTCTTGAGTATATTTCATGTGTGAAAATCAAATATGATTTCTTCAAGAACCCACTTTTCATCTTGTTGAAGCTATGATTATAAAAATTCATATCTAATATGATCGAGGAATTTTTTTAGACCTTATCTTAAGACACACCTTTAAATTAATCCTTAATAAGCCTATATAATTCATGAATATCCTTGTTAGGGAAGAGACACATTACAAGCCTAATTTTTCCTTTCCCACCATAGTCTACGTATTCTTAAATATTATCAAAAATATGAGTGTGAGGTAGATGATACCTTGGTGGAAGGGACAAGCATATTTAAACTGATAAGTGGTAAGATTTTTCATGGGATATTGATAAAGTTCATGATTTATCATTTATTGTAATTTATATCACACTATCTTAAAAAAATTCAAGAAAAATAAAATAAAAATAAAAATAAAAATAAAAATAAAAAAATGAGTTTTGTTTTAGAGGGTAAAAAATATCTGTTTACTTGACTAATATGTTTTTTTATCATTTGGGTATTGGTGGTGGATGTGAGTCTTGTCCATAATCAACTCTAAAAAAATAAAAAAATTTAAAAAAAATCAAGATGGTACATTATTCATTACACTTCATTGATTTATGAACTTATTTTAAGCTTTTAGAAAAGGAAGATTCATTTTTAAAGTAAATTTTTTTCATTGATCTGATATTTATTATCATTAAAAGTACTTTAGAGAATAGCCTCCTTTGTTTTTAACTTGTTTTACATCACTTACCAACCTACCCTTAAGCCTTAGAGTAATTTGAACCTCATGATGAAACCCTTATAGTTATTTATGATATTTTTCTCTATGAGGTGGATAATGTAGATGCATTTCAAGCCTATGGTAAGGAGCAGGATTCAAGGTATGAGTGTAACTTCATTTAAATTTTCATTTTTATGATGAGTGAAAAAAATTTAGGCGAGGTTAATTGAAAGTGGCATGCATTTTTATAATGAATTGAAAAATATGAATTGAAGAATGAAGAGGCACGATTAATTTGAAAGAGGAAAAATAAAATACATATTGAATTATTTCTTTGAAAATTGAGGATTTTATGATATTTTCTTATAAAATTCTTGAATATTTAAATCCCCATTTTATCACTTGATTCTATTGATATTTATTTTTAAATCATAGAAGGGTGGTTGTCATTTGTAATTTGTTGAGATTCCATACCCAAGTAAAAACATAAGTTTAGGTGGGGGGGGTTAAGAAATTTTATTGTCCTAAAGGATTCCATTAATTCGTTTGATATTAATCAAATTTATTAATTTATTTAAAAGCTCTAAATATTCTATAAATTAATTAAATTTAGTGATTTGAAAGTCCTAGGTACAACCCAAGAGATGATTTTAATAAAAATACTTATGAAAAATTAAAAATGATTGATCTAGTTTGAATGAGAAAGAGAGCATAGAAAAAGATTTTTTTTTGAATTAAAATGGAGAAAATGTTCCAAGTTTAGTAATTTTCAGGTTCATGTGCTAGTGGATTAACAATTAAGCCTATTTAGTTATGTTTCCACCATAATTGAATCTAAGAACATCCCTATTCTTGGTGACTCCTCTCTAATTTATTAATTCCCCTTTTTCACATGGTCAATTATTTCTAGTGGATTAATTAATTGAGTGATTTAAAACCATGTTTAAGCCTAATTATCCCAATTCATACAATTTTCATGTATGAATTAGGTTAATTATTCATATATTTAATGATTATCCCTAGTTCAATTATCAATGGTCATGATGAAGGAAATGAGAAGAGGTAGAATTTTTTGTGTGAACATACAACTTATCATAAGCTAAAAAATTAAAATAAAAAACATCCAACTAGGGAAAATGATAGAGAAGTCTTGAGGCAATATGAACCTTCATACCTAGGGAAAATGTTCGTCTTTTAATTGATCCATTTGGAGGATCAATCAAGCCATATATTTATAGGCGAAATGCACCCCCTAGTGGCTTAAATGCCTTAAAATCATCCTTTGTATATAGTAAAGTCAACCATGGGAGTTAACAGGGATTTATATGTGTGACTTAGTAAAATATGTCACAAATCATAGGTTTCTAGGTTTTGTAAAGAAGTATCATGGTGTGACACATAGTGTCACGCTATTAATAATTGTGTTGTTGGAATGGTGTAACCCGATCCATTTGGATGAAGTTGGGATGAATGCTAGTGGTCTAGATTATACAATAGAATAAAAATCTCATAGTTCAAGAGTTGACATGTTTACTATAGTATCTCATCCTTTGGATACTATGGTATAGTATCAAATCTAACCATACTATAGCATATCTTACCAGATGACACTAAAACGAATTGTAGCATTGAAGACTTTAACATGGTTATTTTAGCATCTCAAAATTTAGAGAAAAAAATGTTTTATATTAACATAATTCAAGCCACTGATCACTGTAAAAACTTATACTTGGGTGGTTGTGCCACTATATCATAGTGGCCTTACTATGTGTTTGGTGTAATAGTTGTACCGTCTTCTTTATTATCTCATTCGAGCTATGGTTTCTTGTGTGTATCTGAAACTCTAAAAATCTACCTGTAATTTTTCTCCTAATTATAGTGAATTTTTTTCCTCCCCATGGATGTATAGATCATTTACCAAACAATTTAAATCACTATGTCATGTGATCTTATTCTCTTTCTTTTGTTTTTCTAATTTACTCTTCTTTCATGAATCATTTGTCCCTTGTTGCTCCTAACATTTTCACAACACATGCTCCTTCCTCGGGTGTCATTTTTCTTTGGTTTTCCTCCCATAATACATTTCTTATGAATTTTACATTGTGAATAGGTTATTCATGATGTGAATGGTTGTTTTCCAATGTATTCTACTTTTTTTTTTCTTGAATCTTCAATCTTGAGCTGTGAATTTGATCCCTGACTTAACTTACATCGTGGGACATCCTTCCTATCACGAATTCATCTCTTTTTGTTTGTTTTATCATTTGAACTAATTTCACATATATTCTACCATAAATGAATAAAACATTAAATATATTGGAAAGAGTTATCAATTTAATTACAAGAATAAATTTATTTAATATTTAAAAATAAATGCATGAAATGTAGACATCAGTCCTTCCAAGAATTCAGTGCTTTCCATGATCCTATACCACCACTCGACTACCGAATGATCCTAAAAAACATGTGTAGGTGTCCAATATTACTTTAAGAATGAAATTCCAACAATGGTTAAGGGAACTAATCTCACTTATGGTTGGGCCGACCACACTAGAAATAGCATACCAAGTCACCACCTGGATAAGATGACCCACCGCCTTGATTGTTATGCCCAATGTTTTCCTAATGGAAACACTCAAAATGATGCTTCTTATTGCATAAATAAGTGCTACTAAAACTTCTAGTTGAAATTGTCTACCCACCACTTGCCCCCCCTCAGGTTCCCTTTATAAAAGAGAGCCTTATTTACAATGTATGAGAATTTGGTCATTTGGAAGACATTCACTTGTGACTTGATCTCATACCGGAGAACATATTGAAATCGATTCACCCTGGATACATCATCTCCTTCCAATGAAGGTGAAAAACATCATAGGTATATGAAGTTGTCATCATAATCCATCATTAACATGCTCCCCTATGTGAGGAGAATGAACTCTTGAGATATCTCCTCCCTCAACATATCTAGGTATAAGTAGTCTAGGAACCTTATTTGGAAATACTCCTAAGCTATCCCTTTATACTGATTTCCATAAACCAATATGTCTCACTAGTGCTTGGTGGATCCCTGCAACATGTACAACACAAAATTCACCCTCTTTTAAATAGGTGTCTCTATATGATTGAATATCATCTTGAAATACTCAAGCTAAAATTCTTCTTCCTAGGGGCTTCCCTCCCTAGTGAACATGGATGGGTGTTACAGCTAAAAATCCCTTGTTAGCTTAGAAATAGAAGGAAATATGTGAGTAGTTCCCCTTTCCATGGATCACATGACCCATTGGAAACTATTAGGAGTTAACCATCCATCAGATTCCTTAGAGCTACGAGAAGTTCTGACTCAACTATGTGAAGTGTTTGCTAGTTCCCACTATTCTGATTCTCAACTAAAAGATAACACAATGATATTTTCTCTAAAAGGGTAAACACACTCCTTAGATCACATGTTTCATAATAGTTTCAACTCAGTAGGATAAATAGATAACATATAGCCATAGGTAAAAGGCCACTGCAATCTTGGATCAACAAGTAAATTACCATGTGATAACATTCATTTTTATCAGTTATGCCAAGGGGTTTTATTTCTCTATTTAGATAGGAATATATATCACATACAATAAATATGTTCCTAGCATGAATAATTCATATCAATATATTTACATATGTTCCTACCATGATTCATGCATACACATCTCGTTACATACTATACCATGAGTAAAATATCATAAAATAGAAACATCACACTACAAATTAATCACCCAAGGTGAAATAACATCACAGTTGTAACAAGAAAACCTCAAAAACAACAAACCCATACCCGAGAACTTGTTTTTACTCTCATACATCCATTATCTACTACCATATATTATCTCATCACCAATTCAAGACACATACTATTCTTATATATACCTTTTATAAATGGTAAAGTAATAAAAAAGACCTAGGATCTGATACCACTTTGTAACATCCCCAACCTAGTTCTCTATCACATGACCAAGATGGGTCATTATAAAACATCAGGTATGCCTCCCCACACTCCAAAGGATATCAATTAATAATGAGCATATAATGAATATAGTGGGGATACTATATGCTATGGTGAAAATTAGAAATCATAATGGAAATAAGATAAACCAGTCAAAACATACAACTCAATAAAATAATAGATGATAACCAAATCAATAAAAATATAGTAAACCATTTCATTAAATATAGTATGACAAGCTAAATGTTGAATTGAGAGTCATAAAAGCAATGAACTAAATGATAAAATACAAAAATAAAGACTATAATACCCCAGTCTCAAACCCCATCCTCAGTCCAAACTCCAAGACCCAATCCCAACCAGCATAATTATCAACAAAATCAAGCACATAGAATTTTTCCCTTATCTAAACCCTCATCCATGAAATATATCTGGGTACTAAATGATGAATTGAATAGGGTGTGAGTTAAAATCATGAGGCTACCACCAATGGTGTCTATAAAAATCTAGTTTGAGTAATAGTGTATGAAACAATGTGACAAATAGAGGAATTAATTCACAAATTAATGCAAAACATCAAATAAACCTTCCAAACCTCTATCTCTAGGTTGACATCTAGGGTTATCTATACTTACTTTAAACTGATGCTAAATATCACTATCCTTGTACCCCAGTGAAAATAACTAGGAAGTAACACCATGCCCTACCCCCACTCTCTCCTCACAAACCACATACAACCATGCATCATACCCTCAGGATTCAAAGAACCAAGGATCTCACCCTCATGAATCAAGTAAAAATTCACCTCAACCTTAATTATCAAGCAACCATGCATCTCACCTAGTTATCCAATGGCACTGAAACATATCCCTTGATACATTCCACCTTTATCCTTCACTATCCAGCCTCCTCTGAGCCCCTGAATACCTCTAAAATATCATTTTGAACTAGGAACAAGGCTTTATTATAGAATTTAATGATTTTTACAAAAAGATAAATAAATAAAGTACCTAGATAAGGGACATATATTACAAAACCATTTATAAATGATGTTAAAAATGAAGAAGATCTTGAAGAAGCTATGGAATTACTTTCCATAAATTTGAAAAAGGGAAAAGGAAAGGTGAAAGATGAAGGGATAGTCCACTATAAATTTTCCCATTCCTTATCTTGAGGAAATATAAGGTACCCCTCTCTCCATATACTTTGAATATTTATAACTAATTTAAGGAGGTTCATAATTTAGGGGGAGACACAATACATGGGATAAGAGTGCTTAAAATCACATGAAATTGATCTAAAAGATAGATCTGATTTAAAGATGGAAGCTACATATAGTAGTGGTTATTAAATAATTTTAGGTCATGATTGGTATCAAAACTGAAGGTGCATACTGTGGAGAATTTCCAATACTGAAAATTGCTTGGAAAAGGGATAGAATGGTGGAAGAAAAGATGTTAAATACTATTTGAAATAATCAATGGTATCTTAATAATTATTCTATATTACAGCTGGTATAAATTTGAATCTAGTGTGTAATAATTAAAATCAGGCTAGGAGTTAGTGGAATCAAACCACTAAAAGAGGAGTGTTGAGTGGAAATATGAGCACATACATGAATAAATTTCTTATTTCTTTGTTTATTTTCTAACAATTGGTATTATATGATTATGTTTTATAGGATACCAAAATATATTTTCCAAGAAATGTTATTCTCAACAAGTAATATCCAAAGGCTATTTTTTTCTTATATTAGTGTCAATATCTAATGTTACAACTCAAGGGGAGTTGATGACGAATTTTCAAAGGTTGTTCAACCTCAAAATAGAATAAAATAACCTATGATAGTTTGGTTGACCTAAAATTCAAGTGGAAATAAATAATTTGGTATTTAAAAATGATATCAATTGATGCTTCAAGTGGCATGTTTCTCACACTTTTTGGATTCTTGATTATATACTAATGGTTTGTGTGAAGATGTGATGAGATCACAAGTTGTGTTTTTATTAAGAAATTAGAAAGATAAAGTTATTTTAGTTTTTTGGTATCCATAACCGACATGTAAAAATTTATGGAGTATAACATAGACTTTTGTTTCCTATAATGATCTATGACTCATTAGGATTATAGAACTTGTTGACAACCCAAATGCTAAGTGGTAAATTAACTTACTGGATGTATTTGAGTTTATATAGTTTTCATGGAAATTATATTTATGGAAGATTCTGTAATTATAAATTCCATCCATAAAATATTTACAATTGGTATCTTTAAATAGTTCAAGGACATTATTTCCAAATAGAGTCCAAGATTTTAGGAAGACATTTTTGTATTCTCCTGACAAAAGGAGAGTGTGTGCATCAGGATGAAGTGGAGATGTCTTTCCATGGAGCTCAAACATTGATAGGGAGAAAAATTAGAGTTTAATGAAGTCCAACCATTGGATTTAATTTACAAAGGGGGATTAATAAGAGTTTTTATTATCAATAAAATCCAAAGTGGGATATTTTTATAACCCTATGGTTTTGTGTTAGATTTTTTGATAATATAAGTGGAAGATGGACGAAGTTTTTTTTCTTGAAAATATAATTGGAAGATGAACCAAGGTGATTTATTGAAAATAAATGTTTGATATGAGCTAAGTGATTCTTAGAATATTGTTATGGATTTATTAAATCCATAAGTTTTAGAGAAGAAGGATATAAGGTGTTAGATAGAAATCTTTCTGGAAGATAAAATCTACACTGTAATAACTTTAGTTGTGTCGTATGATGGATTTGGATGAAAAATTATCTCTACCATATGAATATTATCCATACCATAACACTTAAGGATACAAAATGAATAAGTATTCATGAGGAATTCATATGGACTTCAAAATTTTAAGAAATCCCTCTTCATAATATAGTAATATTGATTACACCACAATGAAGGTTCGAGAAAAGAAAAAGTGGCCATCCAAAGTCTAGGTCCATCCGAGCATCCTTCCACCCAGCAACAACTAATCGGGCCCAAATAAAACTCCATATAAATGTGGTATTATAAGTGATCACTAGTATAGGTCAACACTGGTGCACGTGAAGGAATGCTAAAATGCAGGGTGACATTATGGTAACGTGGAGATAGTATTGGTCAATACCATGGGAGTTATCTGGTGAGTGGATGTCACACATTTATTGATACAACGATTGTATTTAGAGGGGATTTATGATGTGGGATAATAATAAGTTCATAAAAAACACAAAATCAAGTGTTAATTATGTAGAAGATGAAAATAATGAGAAGTAACACATGCATAAGGGTGGTTTAAGTTTCCCACATCATGATGAAACAAGCCTACACCATAAGGGTCACATGATGTCTTCATAAAGGCTAGAAGATAGTTCAAATAAAGGTGATTTCATAAAGGAAAAAATCTATGTAAAGGTAAAGTAGGGTACAATAAAATATGTCATAGAGCGATGTAATATGATATTAAGGAACCCATGTAAAGGTAATCCATAAATTAATCCACCTATATAAAGGTGAAATAGGGGCCTGTATAAAGGAAAATCATAGATCACGTAAGGGTTCCTATACCATGGAAAACAAACTTTGCTACAATATTTTTTAAGAAGATATTTACACACCACAAGAATGTCTTACGATGTTGAAAGTATGATTTTGGTAGTGCAGATGAATTGATGTTTGTATGCCTGCAAGATATTAAACTGAAATGTAAATAGACCATGTCAGAGCTAGTTTGATGCTTGAAGGGGTTTTGAGGAGATCATGTTGTGATCGTGGGTGAGTTCAGAGGAAGTTAAATACGAAAAATTCATGGATATAGTCAAAAAGTGGATACATTTTAAGGAATCTATCCATATAATGTGTTCTTATTTACCTCACTTTCTATTCTATAGTAGAATGTGTTACTTCATGGTGAAGGAATGAAGAATAATAACTATACCATAGAAGTAGGTATCACATGGTATTCAAGCAGTTACTATCAACTTGGAAACTTGAACAAGGAAATAATGCTTGAGATTGTATGGCCTTAACTTAGTTTTAATGGAACTAAATGGACACTATAATTGTGTGATACACCTAGTGAAATATGAATAAGATAAGAGGAAGGCAGATTAATTTGAACCATCAAATTAAGGGATATAGGTTTATAAAATAACTTGCAGTAGTTTTGGAGAGAACATCTCTAAATAAAGAACATATCACGAGATCTGAATTTCAGAGGAGAGAATAGGGAATTTCTACATTGCAGTACAGAATAAATAATGAAGAGAGTTTGACACTTGTTGAATAAATTTCCAAAGAATAAGAATAAGATTTCACTATAGTTAAGTGAAGAAGAGGAATTAAAAGACTATCCTAGAATATGAAGGAAGATGTTTCCATGAACTCTCATGGAAAGTAGATGCTGCTCAAGATAATGTCCAAAATAATCCTATAAAGGAGGTAAATAATATCAAAGGCACACATCTCTATATTATGGTACTTCTACAATAATAGGTGATGTTTTTATTGAAGGGTTTCATTAAAGTCTAATAATATTTATCAGATCAAGGGGAAGTGATTAAAAACTATTTTTTGAGAATATTCATGCATGATAATATGAAACCTATACAAAATATTGGAATGAAGAATACTATAAAACATGCATACCTTACATTGAAGAGCCACTGTAACCATTCACAATCTCCTTCAGATGAGTTTGAGAGAGATCAAAAAAGTGAAAAACAAAAGCATCCCACCTTTGTAGTGTATCCAAGGGTCGAATGAATCACATGTTATACATATAGGATTCTTCTTTAACCCATGATGTTCTATCATCTTGACATGAAAAGAAAGAAGAAGAAATAGAGCTATGGATATCTGGGATTTTTTTCCAAACATCATGTGTACACCCACACCCATAACCACCATTGTATGACAGTAGGATTTATAAAGCCTTTGAGGACTCTCCTTGATAGTGAAAACATCAATTTATGCATTTATAACACATGTATTAATGCATCAAATAATTTATGCATCATATTCATGAATGAATTCAACTCCCATTCATTTCAACATATAAAACAATTTCTTTTAATGATAGCCAAAGTGGAGGATTGATCGGTTGTCTATTAAATACTACCCATATAGAAAATATAATATATATATATATATATATATTCCATTATACATGAAAATTATAAATATCTTGAAATTCATAACACACACACACACACACACACACACACACACACATATATATCACACCTATATATAAGGCTTTAGGAAATATTTATCTTTCAATCTCACACTTTCACTAAAGCCTATAAGATTTTGTGTCATCTCACCTTATATTGCATCATATACAATAACTTGTGAAACCATATCCAAAAATCCTTTTGGATATCTTCAAAAAAACTTTTTGAAAGACATCATTAACTTCACATTGTATTATATTATATGTAATACCTTGTGAATACCCATCTAAAACACATTTGGATTAACTCTAAACACTTTTAGAGTAACGTGCTGAGTCAAATAAATCCTCATTCTGTCAACCACAAAGTGTGACCTCACAGGAATTTATAGTATTGACCAAAAAAATGAATCTCCAGGTCCATCTATGTAAGAAAATAAAGGTCTCTAGTAAAGCATCAATTCTACTCAAGATATAAAGGGATATGACATGATCTCCATCAAACACATGTATCTATATACCTATGTTTACTAGTTTTTATAATACACAAATGTGGATTCTCATATTTTCCCTTTGTCCAAGACATCAAGTGACCATGTTACACAAAACATGTTAATCCCATCACTAAAAAAATAGTAATTTAGTGATGTTTCCTCAAAACATCACTAATTTAACAACATTTCCTAAAAAACGTCGATAATTTAGGGACTTTTCTTGAAAAGGTCGCTAATTTAGCGACGTTTCCTGAAAGCATCGCTAATTTAGCGACGTTTTCTGAAAGCATCACTAACTTAGTGATATTTCCTGAAAGCGTCACTAATTTAACAACGTTTCCTGAAAAGTGTCACTAATTTAGCGACATTTCCTGAAAATCATCGCTAATTTAGCCACTTTTTCTAAAAATCATTACCAATTTAGCAACATTTTCTGAAAAGCATCACTAATTTAGCTAAGTTTCCTTAAAAGCGTTGCTAATTTAGCCACCTTTCTTGAAAAGCATTGTTAATTTAGCGATGTTTCCTGAAAATCATTGCTAAATTAGATACGTTTTTTAGGAAACATTGATAGAAATATTAATACTTATATAGCTCATTAACCCACATCGATATAAATATACATTTATATATATAATTATAAACACATATATTTTAAAAACACATAAACACACACACATAAATATATTTATATATAAAAACACATATATTTTAAATTTAGTCACGTTTTTAAGAGAATCTTATTATTTTTGTGGCATTTTTACTAGTGTTTTAAAATGTGGCTAATTATATATATATAATTATATATATATACACACACACACACACACACAGAGACATATAGACATATATATATATATAAACACACACACATATATATTAATATAAACATGTGATATATATAAAATATAAACATATATATATACACAATATAAACATATCTATAAACATAAAATATAGACACACACACACACACACACACATATATATAATATAAACACACACATATATAAACATAAAATGTAAACATAAACACACACACACATATAATATAAAACATAAACATATATATATATATATATATAATATAAAATATAAACATATAGATATATAAACACACACACATATATAAAATATAAACACACGTATATATATAATATAAAATATAAACATATATGAAAAATATAAACATATATATATATATAATATAATATAAACTTATATATATATATAAACAAAAAACAAAAAACAAAAATAATATATATATAGATATATTAATATATGAATATTAATATATAAAATTATATATATATATATATATAATATTAATTTTTTAAATACTGACACATATATATATATATAAACATATATAAACATATATAAACATATAGACATATATTTAGATATATATATATAAACACATACACATTATGTAAACATATATATATATATATATATATATATAACACACAAACACATATATAAATATAAATATAAATATATATACATATTTATATATAAAAACACACATTTTTTAAATTTAGTCACGTTTTTAAGAAAACGTCGCTATTTTAGTTACATTTTTTCCAGCATTTTAAAACGTGGCTAATTATATATATGTACACACACACACATATATAATATAAAATAGAAACATATATATATATATATATATATATAACATAAAATATAAATATATATATAAAAAATATAAACACATATATAAAATATAAAATATAAACATATATGTAAAATGTAATAAAATATAATATAAAATTATATATAAATATAAACATAAAACATAATATATATATATATATATATTAATATATATAAATACATACACACATATATATAAACACATATATAAATATATATATAAACATATATATATAAAAATATATATTTATATATATATATTAACACACACACACACAAAAATAAATATATACATATATTTATATTTAAAAATACACATATATTTTAAATTTAGTCATGTTTTTAAGAAAGCGTAGCTATTTTAATGACATTTTTACTGGTGTTTTAAAATGTATATAATTATATATATATATATATGTATGTATGTATGTATACGTACACATATATATTTAAACACACACACACATGAACACACACACACACACATAAATACAAACATATAATATATATAAAATATAAACATGTTGTGAAATTGATCGAACACCGATTGAAACCGCGAAGCATTTCAAAATTGGAAATGTAAAATCGATTGTAGATGCAACGCATCGTTGAGAAAGCAGATGTCGTATTTGCGTATGATGATGATAATAACAAATGGAAATACAAATAAAAAAGAATATAAGAAGTAGAGAACACAATGTAGAGCCAAAAGTCCTTACTATTTCATTAACATTTCACTATATTTATAAAGTACATGAGATCTGATCCAACGGTGAAAATATTAAAGGTTGGCCATTAAGAGGGGAATTAATTGGGAATTTAGGAGTCATCATTATGGTCATAATTATGAAATCCATTAATAACATTTCATAACACCCCCCCTTGGATGTCATAATTTTATGGAACCTTATTTAAACTTCACTTAAAAAAAACCCTGTGGGAAAAATAAGTGAAGCCAAAATAAAATAATTCCATGTCATGCCGCCTCATTAAAAACCTTATTAGGAAAACCCAATGGGAAAAAACCTGATGAAGGGAAAAAGAGTGCAGTATTCCCAACTCCCCCTAATTATATCATTTAAATGTGTCTTCAGGACATCAATTAATATTATTAATTAATTATGTCTTTGAGACATAGGAGGAAGACCAAAGGTAATAATGAATGGTCTCATTGAAAATTATGACTCGTGGGGAAGGTCAACAATTTCCATTAATTATAGATATCCATAATAATTTATAATATTCCCTTGGATATCTGTTATGATGTATTATTGCCTCATTAAAAACCCCATCAAGGAAAAACCCTTCAGGGGAAAACACTTGATTTAGGGAAAAAGAGTACAATGACATCAACTTCAAATCAGTACTAGAATATAAAATAAACCCAAGTACACATATGAAATGTCATGCAAAAGCACTACAACTGGAAGGTAAAAACTGCAAGTACCCAAAAGGAAGTAAAATAGCAGCAACCGCAAGCCCGAACAGCTCCTGCAACTCCAAGCTAGTAGAAACCAGCTTGATCTCCAACCGGATCCAAGTGACCTGAAAAATAGTTTATATATACATAGGGTGAGTATAATAGTATACTCAGTAGGATCCTCCCTGAAGCCTCTCGTGCAAAAGTAAAGAAAGCATACTAAAGCACAGTGAACAAAAATTGAAACTAACTCGTCACCTAAATAGGTATACTAAGTTCCAAACCTCACCATGGCCACTCTCACCAAGTAACGCATACAAGAATATAGAATATAGTAAAGAATATCAAGGGTACCCCGCTACTACTTACCCACTGGTTTTCCGCTTTTCCCCAATGTCGCACGTCCTAAGAATCTCTCTCCAAAAGGCTTGCCCGCTGACACCTGGGCGAAGCACCACAATATGCACCTCGTGCACCACAAAGGTTTGCCCGCAGGCACCTGGGCGAAGCACCGCACCATCCTTACAACCAAAAGTAACCAGGTAAGTTTCAGGATCCACCACAACCTGCATAACGTGTATCATACGTCGGATATTATACCTCAAGCCATTATAGCCCATACACCGAGTAGGGATCCTTAAGCCATCACAGCCTATACACGTTACACCTATAGTAGTCCATAGGATACTATATCTAGAATATATGTGTGTGAAATAACCACAAGCCATTACAGCCCTCTACACACATATATGGGGAAAAACCGTTGTACCTGTTGGCACAAGTATCTACCAAGAGAAGAGAGCGGGGCCAAAGGGGGTAGTCAGCCATTCATCCTCCCACCGGAATGTTGGGGAAAACACCCCCCCTGGGCTCAGAATCCTCGGGGTGTCAGTTTCCCTTACTGACAGGGTGGAGTATCATATAGAAACATAAAAAGTACAGAATATATTATATCTCACAACCAAACTATGGGCATTACCTAGTCTTAGACACAACTGCAGCTAACGTCTCTCAGACTCCGGGCTACTACTTCTAAGACTAGGTATCATATAAGCACACAACCATTTGTAGAGATTTATTAGATTACTTCATTCCCTTTTTATCAGTTCCACTATACGTTAATTAATTCTTTAAAAATTAATTAACCATGAACAATTTAACATTAAACTTAATTAGCATCACACCCAATATCCACTGTACCATCCAAATTACAACCTTGTCATTATGTTCCAGCAACTCCAACCCCATGAGTTAACACCATTTATTCAATTATTCATTACATAATTACTTTCCCATATTCCCAGGCATTCTAGAAAATCATTCTATGCTACTAAACACAAAGGGCTCAACACGGTGAGTATATGTACTACCTGTCGAGTCTTTGCCGCCTATAGCAAGAGCGTAGACCCATTCTCCCTTGAGAGGCTAAACACGGAAAGAACGTGACATACCCCGCGTGTCTTTGCCTCTTTCAGAAGAAGGGTAAGCAAGACCAACTTCCTTGAGCAGTGGGGAAAAGTAAATAAGATAATCAACCAAAGAATCAACAAGCATCCAACAATCACATCCATCCCATTCCATCATCCCTGGTGTCCTCCCTGACACCCACATGCATAAACCGATGCATCTCGCCACTCTAGGAATCATCTACTACCACCACCAAAAGTCTCCATGCCTCCACATATCTCAACAACCATCCAAGATCACATCACAACACAAGTAGTAGGAAAACAACAATCACATCAATGGGCTCTTGGCCCTTTAACAATCAAGAGGGTAACTCATAACCCTTTTAGAAATTTTCAAACAAGCAATTATTTAATCCATATTGAATTAACATATTTATTAAACGTAGGTTCAAAATTCAGTAAACCTAATCAGTAAGCTATCACAAATAATTTATCATTCTTACTATACTAATTTGATTAACATCAAATTACAATAAGAACCGGATTCTTTTTCATGCCTCTTTATCTTTAGCCAATAGTTATTAATTAATCCCAGTTTACATTCTTTACCTATTTCCATCGAGAACAAATAGCTAAACAAAAAAAGAATAGATATCACACTATCAAGAAAAATAAGAGGCAATAACATACGATAGATATCAATTTATTTATCCAGTTCAAATATTTATCAAGTCAATTCCATTGTGATCCCATGGGATAAAATATGCTAATGATACAGTTGCATGTAAAAGAAGAGAAGTGATGAATCCCCTACCTTGAAGAGTTCTTGACATTCTTTATCCACACAATGGGTCACGATCCTCCTCTCGTGACAATTGCATCCACCTGAGGATGCCACGGTACGTCCGCACCAACCAAACCCCAAGAAAACCCCATTAGAATCATGGATATTACATGCTATAAGATGGAAAGGAGAAACATGGGAAGATGATCCCAAAGGAACGACGATAAAAACATACCTTATATCGAAGATTGATCGATACAGCTTGGTTGCATCAAAACAGAACGGAATTGATCCGAGGAGTGAAGTTTGATTGTGCAACTCCTACGGGAAGGATTGAAAGGTTCTAACATCTCATAGCCGAGAACAAAGAGGAAGAACAAGGAAGGATGATGTCTTGTCCCTTTTAAATATTTAATGGGGAGACGGTTTAAGATACACTTATCCCCATTAAATGAGGATCGCATTAACCCACGCGGTTTGACCAAGTAAAAACATCCTGAGCCATAGTAATAATTAATATAGGATTTATGGTCTTTGAATCATCAGTATTAATTTAAGGGGTGCAATGTCACATACAGTTCATCAATAAAACACCGTATGAAGAAGATATGTTGAATACAAGATCCCATAATAATAATAATAATAATAATAATATTATTAGGTGTTTCGTGGACCCGAGCCACGAACCATAATTTAATATTCCACATTAGAATTGAATCGATCATATTAATGATAGGATCACATTGCCACTAATGAGAAGTAAATCGAACATCGCACGTGGGAGTTATGGCGGGTCAAAGATTTAATAATAATATTAAATCTATTATTTTCCGAGCGCTTCGGGTACCCGACCCAAAAACCAAAAAAAGACATCCAATATTGGACTTGAAATGTCCGTCTCGAAATCTGGGTTACACTACCGCAGGCGGTTTGTGAAACCGAGGTCGCACGAATAAGTTACGGTCGAAAAAGTGTTTTATCAACAAAAACAATAACATGATTATTATATTATTATTTTTAATTGATTTATTTCAAATACCTAAAGCCACACACCACTCTCTCTCCAATTTGGTGCGCCTCACTCCCTTTCTCCTTAATTGATTTCCTTTTCTTTTCTTTTATTACTTCCCCTTTTAATTCTCACACTCTCTCTCCAATTTATTTCCAATCTTTCACCCACTCCACAAAAAGTGGCGCCTCCCCCTTCCTTTTCTCCATGTCCAACATGCCCCATCACTTCCTTGATTGATTTATTTAATTTATTTATCTCATTCCCTTTTCTCTCTCCAATCTAATTCTTCATTCACAATTTCTTCTCCCAATTAACGCCTAACTCCATTTCTCACTTCAACTTTATTATTAATACAATTAATAATAATAACACCCATCATTATGGAAACACCCTACTTTATGGAAACAACAACATTATGGAAATATCTAAATTTATGGAAATTACCGACATTATGGAAACATCTAAATTTATGGAAACTACCAACATTATAGAAACATAAAAATTAATGGAAACACTCTATATTATGGAAACTCTCCATTTATTACACACCAAAATCCACCATTACTGTTATTATTTAATAGTAATAAATCCACTTTCAATTTCATCAACGGGTCACCATCATTATCATTAATAATAATAATAATTATTGATGCTCATTATTATCTTATAATTACTCCATCTCTCAAATCACATTATATTCACGCACGGGTTGGGAACCCCTTCCATTATTCATTATCATTTTATTATTATTTTTTATAATCTATTAAATGAATATTATTATAATTATTTTAATATTCCAAAATACAAGTTGGATTCATCCGTAAGGGGTTGCGCCCCATGCATTTCATTCCTTTATAATTTATTACATGTGCATCATTTATTATAATTTATTCCTTTATAATTTATTTCATGCGGTTCCCCTCATTGAATTAAATAAATTTAATTTTATTTATTTTATTTCACAATGATTAAATTAAAACCATTTAATCTAATTAACCCCAAATATTTTCATGCCACCCTTATCAATCATTATTATCAAAAAAAATTATTATTATAACACGCGTCGTGTTTGACCACATCAAATTTTTACAAAGTAATGGAACAGAGAGGTCCGAACCATTACATCAGATACCTCTCAAAACATTATCATCCTCGAGGAAAAAAACAACCCTTAAAAAGGGGAAAGGTCCGAACAACCACCCCACAAGATACCTCTCAGGGCTCTCGTCATAATAGGAATCCAACCACTATCCTAATTATATGAGTCAGGGAATTCCTTCCCCCATGTCGAGATATTATCCGCTTTAAGTGGCACTGACTTGCCTGCACAGGTTTAATCGCATCCACATTAATGCATCTTGATTAGGGATTAGGTCTTACCACCCCCATAATTTAGGATTTCTCATACACACACTGCCTCCAAAACCACAAAAAACAAGCAACACGCTACCCCAACACATGTATTGGGGAATCCCTTCTCCCATGTCAAGATACAATGCTGACAGTTCTTCCATTACTCTCTAGGAATCACTAGATTCACGCACAACATCACTATGTGACTTTTGGATCAGTGCATCAGTTACAACATTCCCTTTTTCTAGGTGTATACGATATTTCGAACTGTAAGAACTCCATCCACCGATGTTATCATAAGTTCAAGTCACGTTGAGAGAAAACATACCTCAAACTCTTATGATCAGTGAAAAGTACAAAGAGCTCACCAATAAACACCACTTGCTCTCCATCCTCACTAAGGAAAATGACCTTCTTCCTGAAGCAATCCACGATAGCCTGCACCGAATACAACCAATCCATACCAAGGATGACATCATATGGTTGTATTTGTAAACATAGGAATTATCCCCAAGAGCGGTGTTTCCCCAACACTATCTCACAGTCTCTACATACTTCAAACAAGTCAGCTCGACCTCCAACTGGCATAGTCAACGCCAAGGGCACTGGAAGCCTCTCTACCTCAAGTACCAAAACATGGACAAGGGTAGGTGATATGAAGGAGTGCGTCTCTTCTGAATCAAACAAGGCATACAACAAGGTAGAAAATAAGCAAAGGGTACCTCGAACGATATCTGGATAGTTTGGAGCTGGCAATGCTAGAGCATGAAGCTGACCACGACCTCCTCTACGAACTCTCTGACCCAGATGACGACCACCACCATAGCCGCGCTCTACTCTTTGAGGACGAGGAGCATCATGGGGATATCCTCTACCTACCCCATCTACCCTCTGCTGATCAAAAGCTGGCGCAACTGGCTGCTGTTGCCTCGGCTGGAACTGCCTCAACGGAGGAACCTGGAGTGTAGCACCTGGTGCACGATGACCATTCTGAAAGGTCGGGCATTCCCACTGCTGATGGCCACGACCACCATAAGAAAAACAAGCACCTGATACCTTGGTATAGGCCTGTGAGTTGCTGCCTCCGGAGAAACGAGATGTGAAGGGCTGGGACCTACCCCCGGATGAACGGAAACTATTCTTCCCTGAAAACTGGGAACCCCAAACCACAATTTTTCTTCGTGAGGGATCATGATGATCCCCCTCTCGTGATGATCCGGTCCTGGCCAAAGTCCTCTCGACAAACTCTGCCCTCGCCAACACCTCAAGATATGTCTTCAACATAAATGGGGTGACCTGACACTGGATCTCTGGACGCAAAGCATCCATTAACTAAATTCATCATTATCCCTCTGATGGATGTCTACTATGTTATCAATAAATTGATTCTCATGTATACTTGAATCAATATCTTTCATTATAATTGATCCTAGATGGCCTAAATCATCATGTCATATATTTGAAGTTCCAGGATCAGTAAACTTCTGGTTTACCATTATTGATTCGATTGTACATAACAAATTATTTATAATCACTTTTATGAATGCTTGTTACATATCGAGGTACCTATTTTGCCTCCATATGATATTCATTTTCAAGAATACCATTCATTTATCTCATTGAGACATCGGATATAACAAATCATTAAGAATTTTTACTACCAGGTAGGAATATATTCGCTCTTCTGTATTCGTTTATTAATTTTCACTACCGGTAAATGTACTTATATGAGCATATAATAACACATATATGAGTTCTTTTGAAGCATTTAATAAAAATAATATTTTTAAATATTTTGCTTCAAGATCGATGCATATAATAACTCCAGGATCTTTCATTGTGCAAACTCATATTTGTCATTATAATTTCCACTTATGGTGGTTGATGAATTCATAATATAATCATAACGAGTTAGGCCCATCACCAAGCGGATTATTGCATAATTTAAAACTTCTGGCCAAAATATTTTGGAACTTTAGGCCCAAATATTATTTTATAATACATCTACCTAGGATAAAAGCCCCCACGTATTTTGAAGCTCATGAATGTGGTAGTGATAACTAATGTGGATGAATCTTTTGGATTCACAACACATACCTTATCAGCATCCAAAATAATAATTCATAAACAACATTCACTTTATTAAATGAAAGATAAATCATTTGATCAAACCTCATCAACTCTCAAATATTCATGATATCATAAATCATATAAAAAAAGTCATGAATAACTTTATTCGCTTCAAGGAATGAGATATAGTAATTAATACTACATTCACATCAGGAATTAATTCATTCATCAAATTTCATGATCCATGAATGATAATTTATTATTTATCAATAATGATCATCCTGCATAAAATATAAATTTTATTGATTATGATGATCATTTCTTTAACCACTTCAGGTGGTAAAATCATTTTCATAATATATATCGGATTATCAAAACTATGTAATTAAATAATTTCATTTATGAATTATATGAACAACAACGTCCACTTCAGGGGATAAATGAATTACATGAGATGAAATTGATAATTCATAAGAATATGATAAATAATAACATTTCCCTTGATATTGTTGCTGTAGGAACAATAAATGATAAATGAAGATATTATTCAATATAATGTCAAAGGACATTATTTTCATATCATCCTTCAGGGATGTATTATTTTATAAATATTAATAAAATTCATTGTGCTCTGTAAATATTTGTTGTCATCAAACCACTTATGGTGGTTATATTATTATTATTTGTTACAAAAAAATACAACACAATGATCATTCAAAAAACATCATATTCACCTCGAACTTGATTTACAATAAAACCAGGTATATTTGCATTCACTTCAGGGAATGAAATAAATCATTTTCAATAAATATTCTCATTCACTCCAGGGAATAGAATAAAATTATTTGTTTGATTTTTATAGTGTCTTCAAGACAATTGCATGAATATTTAATTCAGCAATTTCATCAATTTCATCCACTTCGAGGGATTAATATATATAAAATATATTTATGCTTGTTCATCAAGAATATTTAATTTCTCTAAAACATTTTATAAGAAATAAAAGAAAGAGAAAATAAATAAAACAAATATTTACAAATATTTAAAGTAATCATTATCTCCATCATGAACCTCTATATAGCATAATCAAACTTGACACCTTCAGGGTGAACAAGAAATAAGAGATATGAAATTTCATGGTTCATGAACTTTGGATCGACATACGATAGGTACGCGATGATCATCAAACTTCAGCTCGACGTACGATGGGTAGGTGATGTTCATCAAACTTTGGATCGACGTATGATGGGTACATGATGGTCGTCAAACTTTGACTCGACGTACAACGGGTACACGATGTTCATCATTCAATGGCTCAACATACAACGGGTACGCGATGTTCATCATTCAATGACTCGATGTACGACGGGTACGCGATGTTCATCATTCAACGCCTCGACGTACGACGGGTACACAGTGTTCATCATTCAATGGCTCGACGTACGATGGATACACGATTTTCATCATTCAACAGCTCGACGTACGATGGGTATGTGATGTTCATCATTCAACGACTCGACGTACAATAGGTACGCGATATTCATCATTCAACGGATCGACGTACGATGGGTACGCGGTGTTTATCATTCAACCACTTCTGGTGGTGTAGTTTTTTATTCATTTGATGAATGATGTTTGTCTCAGCATCGACCACATCAGTTATTAATCAAACACATTATTTCCAGGGAATGAAGTGAAATTTGTCAACCGTGAGTCATTACAGCTCTTCAGGAGCTCACTATTTTTCCCGCAACAAAAGATTAAGAAAATCATATATTATTTTCAGATTTATCAAGAGGGGAAAAATAAATGTAACAATATATTACATTTAAAATAAGACTCACCTTTTTGATGTAGCACTTCGAATGAGTGGAGTCGATGTGCATGCGAAAGAGTATGTCAAAATAAGAATGTTTATAAAAACATGTGACATACCTTTTTCCTATGAGATTTTCTTATGCCGATGATGGGGATGAAGACAACGACGTCACGATGCACAATGTAGAGAAGAAGATCATGCTGCGCTGATTGAAACTGTGAAGCATTTCAAAATCAGAAATGTAAAATCGATCGTAGACGAAGCACATCTTTGAGAAATCGGATGTCGTATTTGCGTATGATGATGATAATAAAAAATGGAAATACAAATACAAAATAATACAAGAAGTAGAGAACAAAATGTAGATCCAAAAGTCCTTACTATTTCATTAACATTTCACCATATTTATAGAGTACATGAGATCTGATCCAATGGCGAGAATATTAAAGGTTGGCCATTAAGAGGGGAATTAATTGGAAATTGAGGAGTCATCATTATGGTCATAATTATGACATCCATTAATAAAATTTCATAACAAAACACACATATATAAATGTGTGTGTATATATATATAATATAAACATATACACACACACACACACACACATGATATAAACATAAATCATAAACATATATATAATATAAACATAAAATAAGCATATATATCTACAAAATATAAAGTATAAACACACACACACACACACACATATATATAATATAAAATATAAACACACACACACACACACATATATATAATATAATATAATATAAACATATATAAATATATATAAACATTAAATATAAAATATAAAATTTAAAATATAAACACACACACACATATATTAATATAGGTATATTAATATATATATATATATAATATTAAATTTTAAATACTAAAATGTATTTATATATATATAAATATAATATAATATAATTAAATATTTTAAATTTAGTCACGTTTTTAATAAAACATGGCTATTTTTACCAACGTTTTAAAACATAGCTAATTATATATATATATATATATATATATATATATATATTTACACACACACACACTTATATATATATATATATAAAGATATAATATATATATATATATAATATACATACATATATATATATAAATAAACATATAAATAAATAGAAAATATAAACATAATATAAAATATATATAAACATAAAATATAAATATATCTATATAGTATAGAATATAAACATATATATATATATATAAATATATTAAAATATGTATATATATAATAGTAATTTTATAAATACTAAGATCTATATTTATATATATATATATATATATATATATATATATATATGTAACATAATACAATTATATTATTAAAATTCTAATAGGTGAGTTGGTTAGTTTATTTGTTGAGATAATGGAGGTCTATTTATCAAACCATAATGTATGACTTTTTTATTATTAGGGACGTGGAGGCATGGTGAGGGAGGGAGCTTGGGTGGATGAGGGATGGGAGGGGGCTTGGGTATAGGATGGGGACAGGGACAGGCTGTGGTGGATGGGAGGGGTTGGGGTATAGGAAGAGGACGGGTTGGGTTATGGGGTATGGGACACAAGATGAGAGGGGGTTTTGGGTACAAGATGTCGATGGGGATGGGCTGGGGTACTGGACGTGAGATGGGAGAGGGCTAGGGGTACATGATGGGGATGGGAGGGGTGGGGGTTGGGGTGGATGCGGCCAGGGGTATATATATATATATTATAAATTTCCAAATAAACATGGGTTAAATAAAAAATATAAATTAAAAAAAAAATACTGGAGGATCTATTTTTTTTTAAAAAAAATTACAGACATTTTTTGAAAACTTCGATAAATAAGGTGTCATTTACCGACGTTTCAAAAAAATGTTGGTAAATGAGGTGTCTCTAAATAGAGACGTTTCTAAACGTCACTAATTTAGAGACATTTATTTACCTATGTTTCTAAAAAATATCAATAAATGAGGTGTTGTTAAATAAATACATTTATAAATTTCACCAATTTAGGGACACCTCATTTAGAAATGTTTTCCAGAAACATCGGTAAATGAATTAGTGGATTTTATAAACGTCACTAATACAAAAAAATGTTGCTAATTGATTTTTTTATAGTGAATATAGCTAAGTCATATGTTCTTGATTATCAGAGTGTAGACTAAACTAATCAATGAATACATCACGTATCATTAATCCTTTTGGATAAACACATCACATGTCCCTTATCAAGATAGATATATAATATCTTGGTATGAATGCACACACCCATAGTCTATCTCAATTGAGGGCCCTAATGTTATACTCTTCATACGATAGGATAAATCCTATCTTGGTTAAAATCCAACCGATGATAATATCATAAATATACCCAACCACCCCTCTTTATCTAAGTCAATATGTAAACTTGCGTAAGTAGGGTATCAAAGTATGAAGGTTCTCATGCTAGGTATCTCATCAACCTTAAGTATTTGGGACTCAAATATGACCCATGTACCCTTAGTATACCAAATAAATCTTTGTATGAAAATACTTGTGGAATATTTAGTAGGTCACCCAACACACACAAAGAATTAAATTTCAGTTTTATGCCTCATGATCATATTCTGTATCTCTATATAAGAATACTACTCACACTAGCCTTAAAATTTCATCATAACCTATAATAATCCATGAATAACTTTTGTTAGGGATAAACTAAAAGTTTTACTTTGAGAGGTCTATTATCATTACTCTTCACAAAATGTATATCTATATATTATATATTTATATATCCAACATGAAATAATGATTTAAATATTTCCTCTAATACAAAATGTTTTAATATTCTTAATCTATTTAATAATATTTAACTAACCCAACATAAGAACTGATTTATCATATCATATATAATAAACTACTATATCAACCTTATGTTTGATACACTTTCTAGGTTTTGTTGACACATTACATCATATGTAATTCATGTCACATATTTATGTGATCATCTAATAAACCCCACTAAATTATTTAGTGAGAAACATCTATAAATTAATCTAGTTTGAATAATTGCGAGACTTTGGAATTATATTCTCATTTTTAAACTCTTTGAACATATTCAAACATATTAACTTCACAACATCAAATGTTATGAGGTTAACTTCTATTATCTACATAGAATTCTTTCTATGTTCATCATCATCATTATTGGAACCCTATTCCATCAAACTCTTTCCTTGAAATAATGTAACTACTTACATTATTGATTACTAATACATCTTAACTCTCATAGGATATTAAGTAAAATTTACTTTAAAATTATATTGGTGAAATTATTTATTTGTTAACTTTGAACTTCTTTAAGTCCAAACATACTCCCACTAGACTCTTAGACATTATATTCTCTTCAAAATATCTTTCTAAGATACATAAACACTTTTGTGTTAGTAAATAACATTTATTTCCTTTTAGTAGTAATATTTAACATACAAACCATTATTTCCATATCATATATGGAATTATATGTGTTTGAAACATTTTTCATTTAGAATAACACTTTATTAAAGTATACCACCGATGGATGGTGGAAACACATTCCTACAAATACTTGGATAAACATTTTAACCTGAATAAAACACTTTTATCTATATCTTCTTCTCAAAACATGTTATAAAAATTTATGAATCCTAAACCATGTGTATATAATTAATCATCTCATGTATGTTAATAAAAACTCTTTTTAATCAATCGAATTCTCTTATCACATAAGGTAAATGAGATAAAGATACACATATTTTATTTAGATTCATTTGAGCTTGATAAAATCCTTTACGTTCAAATCCTTGATGTAGTAACCATTTAATTCATATCATGAATATTAACTATAATATTGACCAATTATTTATTTTATTTTGAAATCATGTATATTTAAAACATTTTTCAAAATACACATTCAGTATCACATACCCTTCAAAATAAAATAATTAATTTATATATAATATAAACCTAACATGTACATATCACGAAGTTTCAAAAACTTCTTTAAGTATATATTAGATAATCCAATCATATTGAATTATTACTCTTCCTTCCTAACAACCCCAGGTTTCAATGACCTTTACTGGCTTATTTAAGAAACATTTTTGAACATTTCAAGTAACTTTTCTTCTTCCAGTTTGAAATTTTACCCACTTACACTATCTATACAATAACAGAATCCAAACATAGTATGCCTAATTCATCCATTCTCAACACTTTGAGAATATTGAGTAAAATTTATATGAATTCAATCATATTTTAAGAACATTTCCATATATTAAAATAAGATAAATTCTTTAACTATAACCATACATTTTTAGTCTTTATTAAAGCATGTTATATAATGGAACAAATCATAATTATGTGTATCAAAAACACCTCATCTCATTTTATTAAATAAAAATTATTTTCATGCTCTTAATAATACAAAAAATGAGATAATACACATTATATAACAAGTTCATAAAATATTGAAGCGTCCAATTTATCAATAAAGAAACTCCTTTACCCCATTACCTAAAAAAAATACAAGATTAAATTATTTTCATCTTCTATGCTTCTGTATATTTACAACTCTTGTAAATTATAAAATCGACATCACATATCTATCTAATTAATATAATTTATTTCTATAACAAATATTATTTAAGTACACCTTTAGTTTCACCGAGTCATCAATATATTCTATCACATTGAATATCATTTTACACACCCAATCATATTGAGTATATGTGAACATTTTTTTAAAATCATTGACATACCCAATCATATTTAGTACATGAGTGTAGACTAAGATTACATTGTCCATTTTTACATATAATTTATTTCAAACCCTAAATAAATCACTATATACTACACTTTTTGAAAATTTCAACACTTGGTTATTTAGGAAGTTATTTTTATAACACATGGAATAATTTTAAATAACTTTTCTTAAATTACCAATCTTTCTTAAGAAATTTTCTTAAGTTACTAGTTTAAGGGGTAACTTACATTAAGTTTATCCTTATCAATTATTGTTCACAAAGTTTAGCTTGATGAAGTTGATGATATTATCTACAAAAGAAGATTTTATCAAATTATTATTATGTATTTTTAACCATTTAATAAGCAATTTTATTAAATGGAATCACACTAAAATGATGACCCATTTTAAAATTCATCATGCTTTTTAGTGGGACAAGATCCATATTTCACTAATAAATGAGTACACTATAGCGTTTCTCTCAACACATAGTTATTTAGGTAGGGAATCATCCCAATCATATCATATAATATTCTTGGATAGTTAGGCATAAAAACCTTTTTACAATCCATCATATGGATTAACCCAACTTCATTCCTATAGTAACCTAATCCTATTGGGGTCTCCTGGTTAGTTTAACCCAAAACAAGCACCAAGAATAGGCTAACAAAGGACAATATAGGGGCACCCAACTATGGTATGACCTACCCAAGTATGATCCAGTGTCTCCCATATTTTCTTTCCTTACACAAGATAATCTAGGGGTACCTAGATATGGAATGACCTACCGGGTTGGATGATCGTGGTCCTGAAAAGTGTCACTTTGGAAGGAATCTCACACTTAATATTTAAAGAGGATTTTAATATCGCCATCTTATCTCATGTCATTCCATTTTATGTATACATGCTTCTAATAATTTAGTTTGGAATACTATTACCTTCACCAAACCAATATGTTCAAACCATATTGATATGTAACTCTTTACACAACCCATAATTTTATGTTACTTACCCAATAATAGAAGTCAAACATATTCATACATATCCAGATGTGTTACATACATATGGTACATGAACACTCCATGTAAAGGTTTATAATTATATAATATTGAAAATATCTACATGAGTAAGCCTGGAGTGAGAGATAACCAACCCCATTCACCTAACTATACAAGACAGAAGCCTATAGGTTGGCAGGTAGTCCGATCCCAAGTCCCTCTACCCAAGGATACTTTACTCAAGAGATAATTAAATTTATCATAACTTCAACACCTAATCTTTATAAAATATATTTGATAACTAAATTCAATATAATAACTTCTATTAAAAACCAAGTTCAAGGTGGATGAAAAAACTAAATTCATTATAGAGACATTCCTAGCATGTAATGAAAGGATTTATCTAGAAGTAGTTTAACAATTAAACAAAAACATACAAAATATTCACATTTCTTAAACAATTTACTAAACATGAATAAAGTAGGGAATAAAATTCAAATAAATGAACACTTAAAATATTTAAACATGAGATAAATATTTATTATTAATTCATAAATAAAAGCTAATTATAAACCCTTTTTTAATTTTTATCTTTAACATTATAGACATTCCATAATTTTGAATATAAACATTTTATATTCATTTCAATATGAACATTTTCATATTTATCATTATATGAAATTCACATTTTAAATATATGATATTATATAAATTATAAACAATTTATATTCCAATTTATATTATGTAAATATTTTACATAATCTCAATATCATATTCTTAATTATTATTTAAATCTTGATCATATTAATCATAAAAACATTTTTGATGTTGCTTAAATAATATCCAAATAAGGACCCTTTTATTTTGAACAATTAAATATAATTAATTATGTAAAATTCATAATTTAAATATAATCATTTTATATTTTGACCTTATTTCATAATTTATAGCCCTTTATAAATTATTTTTTATTATTTATAGATAAACAATTTTATTTTTATATCATAAGACATGAAATATAATTTGTTAAAATGTTTTTCAAATATAAACATTTAATATTTTGGGAAAATGTTTCATAAACATTTAATTAATTATAAAAAATTTATAATTAATTAATTTATAAACCTTTAATAAATTAATATATCGCAAAACACCTTTTTATAATGATGTATAAATATTTTATAAACTATTAAAAACATTCTCGATTTTTAAAACATTTTTTTAAAAATTTTCTATTTACCCATATGCAAGAACCCATTCTTGTATAAAGATAAGCTCACTCTACCCTTACACAGACACTTTGCATAAGGGTAATCTAATTCTGGAGTTCTTGTGTAATGGTAATTTATTGGTTACCTTTATGTATCTATATTTCATACAAGGGTAAGTCTAGATGACCCTTACACAATTCCAATTGGGTAAGGGTAATGAGGAAACAACCTTTACTCAACACCTCGTGTATAGGTAATACCTTTACACATGCTATTTATGTATAGGTAATTTTTACTTTTCTTACGCTGTGTAAAGGAAAACTTCAAGGACCTTTATAAGATGGCTCTAATTCTTATACGCATAAGTTTAAAGCTCCTAATTACTATATAAACTCTATTTTTGCATTATAAGACTTTGAAATATATTAAAAAATATTTCGGAGTTAGGCGCTGGGACAACATGAGATTATAAGATCTAGTGGGAATGAAATTAATTTTATAAAAATATTGAATATATTTACATCACACACATGTATTTTTTCAGAAACAATAGAATATATCCTGAATAGAGTCTCAAATTAAAAATATGAGACCACGGTAGAATCCATAATGTGGGGTTTACCTAAGGAACAATATAAATTTGGTCAACACTGAACGTTTAGATAAGGCATCTACTGGCAGGTATGTTAAGTGAATGAATAAATGAATGAATGAATGAATTAAATTAATTCATTTAATACTCATAACCTAATTTTCTCTTTAAATAACATTTTATGGTAATTCTCCAAGGTTATCTTCATAACCCTGAGATCTTTGAGAAAATATTTAGAGTGTTTATTAGAGAATTAGAATTAGACGATGAAAAACAATCAAATTGAGGTGGATTTATATATATATCAAACACAACATAACTTCCCCATAAATGGTAAACAAAATTTTCACCAATAACTGATCCAAAATTGAGGTAGGACTTGTCAGTTGTGGTTTACTCCCTTGATTAAATGTTTGATCATGGATTTTGTTAATATTTTTTTGATATGGGATTTATCCACCCTTCGCATGAGCCAATTTTCAATATATTAAATGGTTGATTTAATTTTATCTTATATTCCATGAAATCACCCCTAAAAATCCCTGATTTTTTGGTCATTAGACAAGAACTCTTGGCCCATGATGATATCACCTTTGTTATTATGTCTTTCACTCACTCGTGTTTCGTGTTCTTCATCACTGGACCATGAGGTCACAATTCGACTATTTTCGGGTGGATTCGAGCGTGACCAAACCCCCATATTCGCAATGGTTGTGTTCACAATGACTGAATTGGAGTTTTTTCAGATGAATCTTAGAGAATTTTGGGTAATAGTGATGGATTCTTGGATTCGGTATCTGAAGCGATGATGGAAGTGGCATAAGAGGTGTTTGGGACACGCAAAGAGCCACCATGGGTGTTCAAGATCTAATTTTCAGCCGTTGGAGGGCCGAAATTGACAGTCAGAGGCTTCTCCCACCAATTTCATGTGGTCAACAGGCACAAATTGTGACAGAGGCCATAGATATGGAAGTCATGTGATAGGGATAACATTCTATGAAAATCCTGATTACATGATGTGTATTGGTATAAACACACGTCGTGTAGTCACCCAGCTGTGATGGCTAGGGTTTCAATAAAAAGATAAGGATGACATGTTGTATGGCTAGGACACATGTCGTGTGACCCTCCACAAGTGTCTAAACCATGTGACAGTAGAAAAAAACACATGAACCCATGTTTAATGAAACTCCATGTAATATTGGAGTACACGATCATATTCCAATACCCAAGTATGGCCAGTTACATGACCAGGTACACGAAACATCTTGACAGACACAAGCATGGTCAGGAGCACACGAGCAGGCTCTGAGTGGACAAGAAATACTGTTTTGGACCCGTACACACCATATACGGTGACATGGACACTAATCCATTTCCACAAGAGACATGACTAGGCGATGAGGTGGGGTTGCACACCATGTGGACCCCCATACATGCCATGCACTTTCATGCACAACTTCTTTCTCTCGTATCTACTTCATTTTGACTCAGATTTTGGCCCGCGAGTAGATTATCCTGAGTGTTTCTCTATATAGAATGTGATGGTAGAATTAGTTGTGTATTTTGAGATATAATGAGATATTTTCAGAGTCAGATGATTCATTAGGTGATGCTTGGTGATAATTATGATCGAGTATGATCATTAGAGATTTCAGATGGAAATGATACTCCCCTGTCACACTAGGGCGTAGGTCCTCCATACTCTTTTCTTAGGTAGAGGAGGTACCATCCTATCCCACTAGGGTGAGTGTCCTATATCTATGGAGATGGTGATCCCCGTCACACCTGGGCACCGGTACTCTACACTCATTATTCAGATAGAGACGAAACTACCCTATCAAGGGAGTGAGTACTCTATCCATAGAGATGGTACTCCCCTGTTACACCGAGACACAATTACTCCAAGATTTTTATTACAGGAAGAGGTGGAACTCCGCTATCATACCAGGGTGTGGTTCCTCTAAATATGGGGATGGTAATACCCTCTCACACTAGGGTGCGGGTCTCCCATATTTTTTACATAGATATAAAGACAACACTCCCCTATGTGGGTGCGAGTCCTCTATCTAATAAGTGTATTTCCACCAATTATACTAGGGATTGAGTTATATATATTTTTATATTTCAATCCCTAAGGATGTGGAGTAGCTACCAGGTGCGATCCCTCCTCATGGATTCTTTGGATAGACACGTGATATGCTGGGCATCGATATTAGACCTTTGGAGCTATAGGAAGACTCATCATCCCAGGATGGGATGTGATATGTAGATCCCCTTTCTCTATCATCTAAATTTATTTTATAAGAACACACACACACACACACACACACAAACATATATGACGTTGGGTTTTGTTTACCTCTTACTTTGGTTTGAGTTACTACTTCTATCATGTATTATATTGCAGCCTTTTTAGTTTTTTGAGGCATCTTACTGGGTATGTATATAATCACCCCTACATGGGATTTGCCTACATGTTTCATGTATTATGCAGATAATGGATAGGTTAAAATTGATTTCATAGGATCATAGGGATACTCAGGTGCATAGACTATGTATGATGGTTGGGGTTTAGGGATTAGGAGTTAGGCTTTCTCAAAACTTTTATATTCGAGTTATTGTTAGGTGACACGTGCCTTTCATAGGGTGTGAAAAAAAAAATTATTTCCTAACTTGAAATAAAATATTGTGTTCAAAATAGGTTTTCTCTAGATAGTATTGAAAAACAATCAAGTATGTCACTTTTAATTAGATGAAAAACTGGCTATTTTTGAATTTTTTGATTTTGAAAACAAAGGAAAGAAACAAAACAAAGAAACCAATTAAGAAAAAATTGAAAACAAATTGAAAATAAAAGTGATTTAAAATAGTTATATGATTTGGTTGATTAGGTCAAGTTAGGTTTTCTAATTGTAATTCTATCCTAGTTCCAATTTATCCAATCCTCTTCTACTAAGCCAATAAAAGATAGATTCCACAATCACTTCCTCTCACTCCCTTGGGTAAATGGTAATGGTGAGAATAAACCTTACCAAAATCCCATCTTATTATAAAATACTTAAAATGTGTGATAGAGTTATAGTGAATAACCACAATTTACTTAGGAAATTATCAATCGGGTATTATTTATCCCAAACAATCAAGAATTTCCACTACCCATCCCACACGTACCAATGATTGCTGATTACTTCACCACTAATCTCTGGTCTATTATATCATATATAAACCAGAACCTAGTGGAGGGAGATAATGATAATTGACCAAATAAATAATAACAATAGAATATAAAATCAAATATAATCATAGATGACAATTTAAACTGCTATTAGAAATTGAAACCAACTTCACAGAAGAGATAAAAGGATCTTAAACCATTAAGTATTAGAACTCAAGCATTACAAAAGAAAAACCTCCCCTTACCAAATCACTCAGAATTTTACCACTCCATGTGAAAGGTATCCATGAATTATGGGTAAGAGTAATCCATTACAAAGCGAAGAAGAAGAAAAGAGAGAAAAGGAAAAGTATAAAAATTATCCTCCAGAATCTGTCCTTTTAATGTTTTATCCATTTATTCCCACCATATGGATGAAAATTTCAAAGGTTACTTATTAAAAGTTGTTCATAATTGATTTTTCCATCTACCCTAAAAAATTTAAATTTTTTTGGACACATTTACAAGAATTTATGGCTACATTAATTAATTTTACTTTTTTATGTCTGAAGAAAATATTCAACTTCTTCCACTTTGGAACATTCAAAATCTGACTTAATGAGTGATTTTCTCTATGAAATTTAATTTTCAAATGATAATTAGAATATTATTTCATTTACAACTATAATCACCTCAATTAATGGTCGGTATCTTGAGATATTCCCCATTTAATGAGGTTGGGTCCATTCTGTCGGCAAAAAAATATTTGTCAACTTGATTGATTTTTTTGGGCCTATTGATTTTAGAATTAGATCTAGGCCTAGAAGAAGAATTTTAATCCCAAAAAATCAACATTTCTAAAAAAATTAATCAATAACTTTTTATAAATAATTAAAAGTTATTCTCTAAATACTCAAGTGATAGAAAACTGTTAAAATTCTAATATTAGGATTTTTTTACATTTTAGCCCAAAATTCACCAAAAATTCCAAAATGATAAAAATAACATCAAATTGTTAAATTGGTAGGGATTATTTTACTAATATACATGTAAAAAATAATATATATATAAGCTCTATCAATTCCCCTGCACTTAGAACTTGGACTCCTGGACAAGTAATCCTCAAAATCATATCAAGGAAAATTGAAAATACATACCCATGAGATCCACCAATTTGTCAAAAAGAATCAAAAGATATCATGAATTCTCAAAACCCATTATTTAAAGTTCTCTATTCATATAATTAAATAAATTTTCACTTCATTTATCCTCCCATGCACACAAGACACCTTGCTAACATTAATTTCCTCTAATTTCACAAATATGAATTTTCAATAAGGCTTTTCTCATCCAAACTCACACAAGAGTCACCATAGGCTTGATAAATTTATAAATCTATAAATAATATGATTTAAGGACATGTGTTTATCATGAGTAATTTTCAGGGTTGTTTAGTGTCTTTTGGTTGGAAGGATTTAATTGTCAAAAACTTTGAGGCAGAATAAGGAGGGTTTGGCTCTTTTTGAAGAAAAATGACATGATTCTAATTTTCACTCAAGTATGGTCTCATCCTCACTACCATTAGTAAAAAATAAACTCTAATAATATTTTAAAATATCATGTACATCCCACAACATCAATATTTAAGTATAAAAAACAAAATTTATCTTATTTTTTTTGTCTTCAAAGCTTTAGGAAGACAAAACTTTTTTTCTCCTTTGGAAGCTCTAGAAAGGCATAAATTCTTTTATCATGAAAGCTCCAGAAAGGCATAGATTTTTAAATAATAATTTTTTATTAGGAAAATAATCTCTTAAAATTTTATTTTCCACCCAAATTTGTACCAAACAATGTATCATAACACAAGATAGCTTCCCCCACACTTAAGTTCAACTAAATCATGCAATTTCACTTCAAGAGAACATTAGATAGGGAAAATTGTCTTTTAATTTGATTAAAATAATATGATATTCATGTATTTTAAGGGATAAAAGGATTAAATTTACAAGTAATGACAAAATAAAAATTATTCCATTGAAAAAGGTGGCTTTAAAACCAAATAAATGCCTCAATATTTTAAAACACAAGTACTTCAAACCCTCAAGTTTTGACAGGAATAAATCAAATTATGGTTAAATAAAGCATGGTTTGGTTCTCTCAAGAAGTGAGGTGAATGTAAAGAATATAAAAAATGGTTTTGAATACTCATGGTAAAGTTATTTCAAATATAAATATAGTGATATGTGCTATGTGATTCAAAAATCATAGGAATTTTCATGAAATTCCTGAAGATTTGAACTTGAAACAATGTCATTTTTAGTATTCATTTAAACTTAGTTTAATGGAATAAATTGTTTCAATCATTTAAATTGGTTTAGAAAATTTAAAATATAATCATTTGAGCTCATAAGTTTCAAAAACACACAAAAATTAGAAAAATAACACACAAAAATTTAAAAAACACACTTTTTTTTTTGAAAAATAGAAAATAAAAAAAATCATAAACTACAAAGGATCCCTCCCCCAAACTTAAATGATGAAGTTTACTAAATTCATTCAAGTATATTTTAATGTGTAAGTATATTTTTAATTTAATCATAACAATAAAGCAAGTGTTAAGGAGAGGTACGACCTGATGACTTTTATTGATAAATAGGTTAGAGGAGTGTGATATCCTCCACTAGCTCTATTGGAAAGTTCCCATTGAATTTCTTCAGTCTGTGTTCATTAACAGTGAATGTATCCTACCATCTATCCTTCATAATATACACATCACTAAAAGGATATACATGAGTAACTATAAATGGACATTTTCATTTGGCATGAAGTTTACCTGACATCAACTTGAGTTTTGAGTTGAATAACAACATTGTGTATCCAGGATGGAAGTATTTTGATTGAATCATATTGTCATGATCCACTATAATTCTCTATTTATAAATTATATAATTTTCATAATATTCCCTTTTAATTTCCTCCAGTTCCTATAATAGAAATCTTATCTCTTTTCTAGCACTTTCAAGATCCAAATTCATCTTTTTCATAGCCCAATACTCCTTATGCTTCAATTCCATAGGAAGGTGAGAATTTTCCCATAAATAAAACTATATGGACTCATTCATATAATGGTTTTATAGGATATCCTATAAGATCATAATTTTTATTCAAACCTTTAGGTCCAATTATTCTTATTCAGTTTAACTATCTTTTCCCAAATTCCTTTGATTTCCCTGTTGGACACTTTAGCTTGACCATTAGTCCATGGATGACAGGGAGTTGATGTTTTATAATGAAACCCATAATTTTTCAAAAAAATAATCCATTATAATATTATAAAAGTGAGTACTTTGATCACTGATGATGGAACTGGTCACTCTAAATGTAACGCCCCGACCCTAGTTACCCAGAGTCGATGCATTATTACATAACATTGGCATGATCACAAAAGATCAAGTCTTGAAAGACCAATTAGTTTAGTAGCTTTAGAATCACTAGATACATTCATAAAGGTTACATTACATCATAAAGTGAAAACTACAACAAAATATTATCTCCACACTCATATCCCCTTATACTATCCCTGTAGGTCATTCATAAAATATTTCTTCACATCCTGGAAAAAATAAAACATAGAAAGGGGTGAGCTCAAATTCCCAATAAGGATAACAATATAGCATAAACTTTCATAAATAATCATAAACATTTAAGGCAATGTATAACTAAAACAAAAGCCTTTTATACTTGAACTTCAACATAATATGGAAAAAATAAAATGAAATAATGCCATTTACTTATTCACATAGATATTCTACTAGTATAATAATCACATGCAATATCAATAAACAATTTCATAATGATGGAAGTAATGATGCCAGACTATCATAACCACATAACCAAGGCCTCGTGCCAAGACTACAAATAAGATTTTTTCAAGGCCTCGTGCCAAGACACTAGTTTGTCTCATGAGACCTACCGATGCATCGAGGAGCTATAGTGGGCTCCACCCGTCACTTACTAAGTCCAATGCATTCCTCATATGAAAAGGTTTAAACATAACATAAAAATTCGTATTAAAACTAGAATACAAAATATCAATACTTTATCCGTAAACCATGAATGGTATAAAAATAAAACATCCATAGTCAAACATATCACAAAACCTTCAATACAATATGGAAGATTTTTATCATAATAAATCATCTTCAAACAAGTTTAAAATCCATCAAAGGATGTTGACATAGATGAAAATGATTTCTAAAACTCTTTGAGAGAAATATCCATTTTTCATAAAAACATTTAAAATTATCACAATTTAAGAAGGAAGACATTTAAAGATATTTTTGATTCAAAGTGTCCCATACCACTTTGAAACTTTTGAAAGGAATTATCATTTTAAAAACATTCATTTCCATATAAATAAATCCTTAAAAACCATTTTGAAGACCTGGACATTAATGAGAAAGATTTAGAGGAGTAAATATTTAAAACAATTGAAATGATGTTTTTGTAAAAAAAGTGACTTAAAATAATCCCTTTGAAAACTCTTTCCTGAAACATGGACATGGATAATAAATATGTCCCATTACGTAAAAACAACCTCTGATAACAAAGAGATTGTGAAATTAACCCTTACCAATTTGATAACTTACGAAACATACACCCCATGAAATAGGTATCATACAATGAATATGTAAATACACATAAATTAAATTTTATTACACAAATAATAAAATTATGGGCAGTACATACACCACACAAAAGGTAATAGTGGAAATATGGCACAAATCTCACGGGAATACGGGGTGAGATGAAAACCCCTTACCTTGTACTTTTCCTTGGTTGGGGGTAGGTTAACTTCCTATATAATGGTGAAATAATTGTTATTAAATTATACAATAATCATATACATTAATATGATATCATATATGATTTTTTAACATTGATTTTTTTAATAATATCTTAGTATTATCGTCGTTTCGGGTGTTAACTTACTCATTTTCTTTTATATGTTTTGTTACAGAAGTCATGTTTGTTATGGATAGGTTGTATATTATTCATATCCAGAATGATATCAAGTCCTTAAACAATATTTTTAATCATAAAATGAGAATTATACTTGAATGGATACGATGGAGAATGTATCTCATCGCGTTCGTGAAGACAGTAGTCCGTACTTATGCACGAGTGATAATATCATTTTTTTGATATTAAAATAATATATAATTGGATGGTATATCATATATACAGAATAATTATAATGTTATATTTATTATTTACATGAATTACACATCATTATTATACCCATCCAAATAATAATGTATTGAATAACAATTACACCACGACGTGGAGACGGTATGCCGTATGTACGCACGTATGGTGACATGTCATTCGAAGGATGGATAGAATACTGAATATGGTTGTACCATATTTATAATAACATAAAATTATATAGAATATACTGGAGTTATTATTTTATAATGGAAATAACAAAGAAAGAAGAAGTTGAAGAAGAAAGGAACTTGAAAGAGGGTGGTGAAAACATTACCTCTTTTTCGGGTTCTTCCTTTTGATTTGATCAAAAGGGTTCCATAGGTTGGATTTATGATCAAACTAAGGCCTCTAGGTTTAAGTGAGGTAATTTGAGAGAATAATTGGTCAGGGGTTGGCCGAACCAAATGGCTTTGAAGGTGTGAAGAATTGGTTATAAGTGGTGTCCTTTTATAAGGGGGAGGAGGGGCTCTTTAGAAAAAACTTAAAGTATTATTTTATAATAAATTCACATTCGATTTCTAATGGATAAAAAGTGGATTATTCAAATTATAAGATGGGGGTGAGTCTAAATACTTTCAACCAATAGATTTTATATAGGTTTGGGTCATTATATTAACCTTATCTTTCAGTTTTAACTCTTAGTTAATTAATTTGACATTTACCACGTCACGTTGTATTTTTATATTATATAGTTAATAAACTTACTATATACATCCAAGAGACCCCAAAGTGATCCATTAATGATACACCTATCATGATATAAGTACTTTGACCAAACCTTAGATTTTTAGGAATAGAATATCAATTAATAATATAATATTTGTTTTAAAAACTCATTTATGTCAATTTTGACAATATTTAATAATTGATTTTTGTTAAAGTCTTAAAAACTTTATTAATTTGAACCAAATTCATTTAAAAAATACTAATATGTAATATTAACCAATAAAATTCGTGTATGTCCTCAAAACTTTCAAATTATATTGATTTTAACTTTTATAATACCAATTATTTGATTCTTTCATTAATAAGGAAAATACTGTATCATTATTGTGTCATAAATAAATTTAATTATTAAATGTCTAAAAATTATAAATAAAATACCATTATGTAGGAAATATTTTTATATTTCTAATTAATATTTATAGTCGAAAATATATCATATATAACCCTATGTAAAGTTTTTTTTCTAAAAGATATATGCTTATGTCATTTTTGTATTTACTTTAACTTAATTAATATAAAGTGTCCTTATCACCTACAAGTGGCTCCATGGGGTCCCAAAATCGACCTAAAGATGCTCATGGTCAGAAATGTATCAACCGATAAGGTTAGGACACGTTTTAGGGTAATTTATTATTATTATAATATTATTTTTTTACCTTTATTTACCGGATTTACCATTTAACCATGGTAAATAAAATATTTACCGAAGTAATTATTGAAAATGTTTAAAAATAAAATTTACCTATTTAAAAAATTTTTAAATCTTTATTCCAAATATGGAATCCATTTTTCAAAATTCAAAACACATAAGTGGTAGAAATTAATTTAAAATTAATTCCCGTTGTCGAAACAAAAAGCGTGTTTTTAACAAATAATAACTATCAAAAGATTGACACTTTCTTATGTCCAGTTTAAATATGAAATTATGTCCAATGAAAAAAATTGGATTAAATGGTAAAATTATAATCTAATTATACTTTAAAATCACTCAAATTCATAATTTATCACTATTAATTATTTCGATTAAAAAAGTTGTTTTTAATTAAAATTTAGTAATTTTCACTATTCATCAAAATATGAAAGTTATCAGAAAAGTACCAAAATTTCACCCTAAGATAATTTCAATATTCAGAATCCAAAAATGAATTATATTTTACCTAATTAAATACACAAAAGTTTCATTTATTAATTTAAAATTAATTCCCACTATTAAAACCAAAAGGCGTATTTTTAAGAAATAATAACTATACAAAATTTGACACTTGATTATGTCCAATTTCAAAGTGAAATTACTTAAAATTACCATCATTGGATTAAATGGTAAAAATATAATCTATTTATACTTCCATACCATTAAAATTTATAATTTAACAATATAAATTATTTTGATTAAAAAAGTTTTTTTCAATTAAAATATAGTATTTTTCACTATTCACCCAAATATGAAAGTTATCAGAAAAACACCAAAACTTTATTGAAACTAAATTATTATGTCCCAATTATAAATAAGAAGTTTATTTTGTCAAATTTAATATATAAAACTTTCAAATATTGGATTTAAAAAGGCTTCGCCATTAAAAGGAGTTAAAATTGCATTTTTTGAAAAATACTTCTTTTATCTGAAAAAAATGTATTTGTTCTTACATTATGTCTAAGAAACTCACAATATGGATTCTAAAATTATAAGGATTATATAAAGTTCAAAATTCAGTTAATACTATTCATAACCGCTTTTTAATGGCTTGTTTGGTAAGTCATGGTGCGCTAGAACTCGGTGTTGTGTGTAGTGAAAGTTATTGAATTACTTTGAAGAAACAACGTACTATGAAATATTTGGGTGTTAGATTCTTCCCTCCTTAAACAAATTGCATCCTCGCAATTTGAAATTATTTTTCGAAAATAAAAGGTTGAAAATAGAAAATACCTTTGGGAAAACCCACATCGGAAATTAGGTTAATAAAATTTAGTCTTAATAAGAGGAAAAGAGAAATGAAAGGGTCACCACCAAATTATGATCTTTATTAGGAGAAAATTGGTGGAAATTAAAGACATATAATTGGAGAAAAAACATAAATATTTATAGGTAGTGATTGAGGTCATCAATCACAAACAGGTGTAAAATTAAGGGCCTTAAATTCATCAATCTATGATGATTTAAAATACCATTGGTTCAACAAAACATATGGTATTAGGATAACACATTTTTTGTTCTAAGATCTCTTCACTAAAGTATAAGAATTAATTTCTTCATAGAAAAAGAGAAGAAGAAAAATATATACTTGACAAGTAGAGTCCCATCCTTTAACTAATTTCTACCACAAACTCATCTTTTACTCTAAAAGATAATAGAACTTAAAAATAATATTCTATTTATCCTATTCATATTGGGTTCAAAATAAATGAATTTATAATTCATCTACCAGAATTTTTTAAAAAAATACTACATTATTCAATCCAGGACATCACGTGGGTCAGTGGTAGGTGATACACCCTTGTCTCCCTTCGGTTGTGGGTTCAAGTCTCGCGGCCTTTCCGGATGTGACGGGTTGCCACCCGACCTCTGGGTTATTCTTTTTATGAAAATACAAAAATAATCTCAAACTAGACTTATCCAAAATACTTCTGTCCAAACTCACAGTACAAAATTTATAAGGTAGGTAAACACAATGAAGATCCTTTTTTCCACGTAATAGCATGTGAACACCTTCATCATGTATTCTTTTAAAACACTGCATCATCTTAAAATACCATAAAACCTTATTGATTACATTCATGATCCCTTGTTACTTATAGAATATTGGATATACTCCTTCTATCCAAAAATTTTGTAAAATCCAAAAATGATGAAATATACAAATCATTAATCAGTTTCAAGGTAGTCAAGAATATCCAATATAATTTATCCAAATCAATCATGTATTATTCCAAAATCACTACCTCAGTATCAGAACCATATTATGGATTATCTTTCTCTCAACCATATATTTTCCAAAAATTTAACCTGTTATTGAGTCACTTTTCTTTGTTCCACACAATCTCAAGTCCTTAATGAAATAGAACTGCAGTACAATCCTTATATACTCCATAATTATTATAACCAGTACATTGTTGATACAACACTCAAATGACATAATCAACACAATAACTCTAATCATTCCTCCTCATTTTTGGTAGTATCATAACTTTATTATTATCCAATAGCATCATTTGGGAAATACTCTGATGATTTGGTCATTGGTTCGCGTAGTGTCCCAACTCCTTGCAGATGAAGCACTATACATTTGAAACCTTTTTCTTACCCTTGCAGTTACGTACATGGTGTCCTTTTTCTCTACACTTATAACAAACTCTCATTCCCTTCAAGAAAGTTCCAGGGTGTTTCTTCCCACAGTAATCACATATGGGAAAATTATTCTTTTCCCTCTTCCCTTTATCCATCTTTCTCTCTTCCATCCTTTTCTTCTCTTGCTTCCCTTCAAAGCCATAGGACTTTGAGAATTATTTACTTATCTTATTAACACAAGATAATATTTATTCATATGTTGAGAATACATGGGAGACTATTTCCCTTCTAAATGTTGGATTAATACCGTGAAATATATGATCCTTCTTACTCTTTGGATCATTCGTATTGCTGGAGTTCACATTCCTTCTACTGGGCGCCATTTCTATACAATAGCATAAACTATGTCAGTTTATGAATTGCAATGAATAATTCCAAACTTGTAAAATACCTAACATAAATGGAAAAGTTTATGGATATAATCCATAATCATAAAAATGTTTTCTTTGAGTAGGTATATACTCATAACCCCTTCATAATGGTTTGTAAAGAAAATGAGAATTATCTTAAGCATATCCCCCGAGAGTGTCGTAACCAAGAGTGCAGTAAGACCCGTTGTCGTGCACTAGTTCTTGTTCGAGTCTAGCTCAAAGCGGTGTTTTCGGGTTTTACCCCTAGGTACATCTATGCCAGAGCCGCCTCTACCTACTCGTATCCAGACAGGGACGTATTGCTCGGAAAACTCACAAAATCTTTACAATACCAAAATTCTAGGAAGTTCTTCTATACTAATCCTCAAAGTCCATCTTAGGTCTATATAACGACCCATACTTTACATACATTGTTATTAATTCAGAATTGAAGCACACTTATTACAACATATAACAAAACCAAGAAAGGACCGTATAGGTATAGTGTCTTTAGAAATTGGGAAACATAAACAACTGGTTCATAAAGCATCTACATTGTCTCCCATTTATTTCATAATATCTATAGTACCTTTTGGCATATCTTACTTAATAACCTTCTTCCTGACCTGGGGAAAGAAAACATACAAAAGGGTGAGATCAAATGCTCAGTAATGGTAAACAAAATAAATATCAATCACATCATATACATAAGAATATAACTTTTGGAAATCTTAACCTGCAAAAGAAATCATAATTTCATAACATGGGATAAATCATTGTAGTGAAATGTAATCCCAATAATCATAACTTAAAACAGGAAACTTTGTGGCATACACACATAATCATAGAGAATCATTTCTTATTAGTCAAGACTCATTCCCAAGACTATCTTAGTGGACAAAGTCCATTTCTGAACCGAGTTCACTCCTCGTTTCAGTCCTGTTTTACTGAACCGGTTTAACTTGCCATTCTAGCCATGTCTATCTCATGAGATATAAAATCTTTACCCAATTCATTGGAGGTATATATAGGTCCCACCCATCTCATAATTATACCATTCTTATGTGTGCCACAAAATCATAAACCATACATCATAGCATAGCCCATGTAATAAAAATGGGAATCTTAAACATCATGACATCATAAAACAATTCATATAAGATAAAGGAATTCATAAAAATATTTCCATCACAACATAATCAAATCCATGTAATAATAGGGATAAAAACATAACCCTATATTATCTTAGATGGAAAATAATTTTGATAAAACTCTTGAAACTCCATTCTTGAGGAAAATATCCTTTCTACTTCAAATTTTTTTCCTTTCTTAACATGTCATACAATTTTAAACTAAAAGAAGTTGATTAAAAATAAATATGAAAACTTGTAATGGAAGCTTCTTGGAAATAATTTTTTAAAAATCCATTCATGCTGTATGAGTTAAAAAAACATTCTTCTCGTACTTTTTTCAGAAAAGTAAAAAAAGTACCTCATACGAAAAACGACAAAAGATTCCTTTCATATCTTTTACTAAAAACTCACCGAAGGGTAAAATTGGATTTAAAAAATTTTATGTGGATGGAAATAATATTACATATTGAGGAAACATGGATGTGGATGATAAAATACACCCCAGTAAATACGAAAGTATAAACAATCTCGGATAAAAACAAGATTGTGATATTTTCCCTTACCTTAGGTCCGATTTTCTTCGTAAGTGTCCGAACCTCCTGTATAATGATTTAAATAATGTTATTTACTTATTCTAGAATCATAATTATTTTTATGATATAATATATGGTCATATTATTAGCTTCTTATTTGTAATATTTCATTACTACTTGTTTATTCGGGCGTTTATTACTTCTTGTTCTTATGCGTGTTTTGTCGAATAAATTCTTATCCTTATTTTTAGGTTATAGATACCTCATTTCCAGAATGGTATTAGTGTAATATATATCATATTAATTCATTCAATTCATTTATATAGTCATTATGCAATGAAGATCATGTAGAACGAGTCGCATCACATCGTGGAGACGGTATTCCGTACGCACGCACGAGTGATGATATCGTTCCTATGATCGTGGAATTCTATTGGAGTGTATTTATACTATTTAAGAATCAATATAAATTCACAATAATCATATTTATTCATTATTTACACCATTATACCCATCCAAGTAATGTGGTGGTGGAAAATAGATTACACCACGGCGTGGAGACGGTATTCCGTACGTACGCACGCGTGGTGATTTCATTTTCCGTAGGATGAATAGATGGTGAAATAGGGTTGTTTAATAATTATAATAACATATCATTATATGAGTGATACTGATGTTATTACTTCATAATGAAACAACTAAAGAAGAAGAAGTGGAAGAAGAAATAAAGTTGAAAGAATTGGTAACGGACATTACCTCTTCTTTGAAACGCCTCTTTGAGATCTCCTTTTAGGGCACTAAAATTGGTCTTTGAAGAAGAACAAGACCTCTAGGATGTTTCTAGGGAAGTGGAGAGGAGAAATTGGCAGGGGTTGGCCGAGATTGAATGCTCAAAGTGGTGTGAGGAAGAGGGGGAGGAGGTGCCCTTTTATAAGGGAGGAGAGGGGCACCTTTGGAATAACTAAAACTATTATTTTATTATAAAGTAAAATTCGGTTTTAAATAGCTTAAAATTGATTTATTTTGAATCTAAGGTGGGGATGGGTCGAAATCCTATCATCCAATATAATTTAGACAAGTTTAGGTTCCTATTTTAACCTTATCATTTAGATTTAACATTAAGTAAAATAATTTTACTTTTACCGTGTCTTCTTGTGTTCTTATACTATAAGGTTAATAAACTTACTATAAGCAGCCAAAAGAACCCCAAGTTGTTTATTATTAATATATATAACCTTATATAAGTCATTTTTCCGAAACTTATATTTTTAGGAATAAAATAACAATTACTAATATAATATTTGTTTTAAAAACTATTTTATGTCAATTTTGACACTATTTAGTAATTGATTTTTGTGAAAATCATAACAGAATTATTAGTTCTAAAAAAGTTAATTAAATCAATAATAACATGTAATATTAACCTAGAAAATTAGTGTAATTCATAAAAAGTCTCAAATTATATTTATTTTGGTATTTATAACATCAATTATGTCAATATTTCATTAATAAGATAATTACTGCATCATATTGGTGTCATAAATAAATTAAATTATATAATGTCTAAAAATTACAAAAAAAATATCATTATGTAGGAAATATTTTTATCTTTCTAATGAATATTTATAGTCGAATTTATCTTATGTATAAACCTATATTAAAAATGATATACTTATTAAACTTTGATTTTAACTATTTTAACCCTTCTTTAAATAAATTAATAATAAATGTCCTAATCTAATCCAAGTGGGACTAAATGGTCATATTTTATTCCTAAGTTTGTTTTTGGTCGAATTAAACTTGTCCAGTAGAATTAGGACATATGTTAGGGTAATAATAATATCATTTTTACCCTTAATTACCCTATTTACTTTTAACCGTGGTAAATAAAAGTAAAAAGTTTCTATTCACCAAAAATTATTTTCATCTCATTGAACCACATTTTACTTACTGAAATCAACCGTGTCTCTCGGATTTTTTAAATTCCACTCACAGAAGCGATAAAATTAAGTTTTATGAAAAATTCATTTTTTTTTTCTACCACTTAGTGGTTTCACTATTCATCAAAAATTAAAAGTTTTCAGAAAAATACCAAAATTTCACCCTAGGATAATTTCGATATTCCGAATCGAAAAATTAAGTCCATTTTGAAAAATAAAATTTATAAAATTTCAAAAAGTGGTTATTACTATTCATAACGGCTAGTTTTAATAACATTTTAATAGCATATCGTTGTTTAGTGAAACTCGGTATTGCGTACGGCGCAAGCTATCGAGAAAGGTCGCGATTTCATGTAAAGCAAGCCAAGCAAGTGAAAGATTCCTTTAATGATTTATATAACATAAAAGTCTCGGGTGTTACATTCTACCCCCCTTAAAATTAATTTCGCCCTCGAAATTCATCACTTTGTAACAAACAGATGAGGATACCTCTCCCTTATCATATCCTCAAGCTCCCATTTAGCTTCTTCTAATTGGTGGTTCCTCCATAAAACCTTCACTAAGCGAGTGGTCTTGTTTCGTAGGACTTTTTTGCTACGATCCAGAATCTCTATCGGCTGTTCTTCATAAGAAAGATCTTGCTCCAGCGGTATAACTTCTGAGATGAGTACATGTGAAGGATCAGCTATGTACTTTCTCAGGAGAGATACATGGAACACATCGTGAGCTTGAGAGATATTTGGTGGAAGCGCCAATTGGTAAGCTACCTTCCCAACACGATCCAGTATTTTGAAAGGACCGATATATCTAGGGCTTAACTTCCCCTTCTTTCCAAATCTCACGACCCTCGTCTAGGGAGATATTCGTAAGAACACTTTATCACCCACTTCAAACTCTAGGTCTTTTATTCGGTTGTCGGCATAACTTTTCTATCGACTCTGAGCTGATCTTATGTGTTGTTGAATAGATCTGACCTTTTCTGCCATTTCATCAACGAGATCAGGTCCTAATAGCTTTATTTCTCCAACTTCATCCCAGCAAGTTGGAGTCCTGCATTTCTTTCCATAGAGAGCTTCATAAGGAGCCATCTAAATACTGGAGTGAAAGATATTATTATAAGAAAATTCCACCAAAGGTAGGTGTTGATACCAACCACCTTTGAAATCTATAGAGAAAGCTCTCAACATATCTTCTAGAGTTTGAATTTTTATCTCAGACTGACCGTCTGTCTGAGGATGATAAGCAGTGTTGAAACTCAACTCTGTATCCAGAGTATGCTGAAGACTGCGCCAGAACTTTGAGGTAAACCTCGGATCCCGATCAGATATAATAGAAAGTGGTACTCCATGCAATCTTACCACTTCCTTCACATATATCCTGGCAAGCTGATCCAGAGAGAAATCCTCTCTAATAGCGATGAAGTGTGCAGACTTTGTAAGACGATCAACTATGACCCAAATAACATTATTGCCTTTGGATGTTTTAGGAAGTCCAGTGACAAAGTCCATAGTGATGTTTTCCCATTTCCATTCAGGTATGGGTAATGGTTGTAACATCCCCTTAGACTTCTGTCTCTCAGCTTTAACTTGCTGACAAACCAAGCATCGAGAGACATATTCAGCAACATCTCTTTTCATGCCATCCCACCAGAAGTACTCTTTCAGGTCCCTATACATCTTCGTGCTTCCAGGATGAATAGAGAATGAAGAACTATGAGCCTCATCCAGCAGCTCCTTCTTTAATTCGGGGATGGGAGGAACACAAACCCGATTCCTGAACTTTATTATCCCATCACAATCAAGGTTGAATTCAGGAACATTTCTCACCTTCTTTTGTAACTCAACATCTTCTTTCTCTGCCTCTTTAATCTTCACATGTATATATGGTTGAACATTCATTTGAGAAATATATGATTTTTCCCCTTTCATTATAATTCCAAGATCCATCCTTTGTAAATCCATAAATATTGGATCTTTTGTGATCCTCATCATGGATAAACTGGCATGGTCTTGTCGACTTAATGCATCTTCCACCTTGTTTGCTTTCCCAGGGTGGTAATGGATTGAGCAGTCGTAATCCTTAATCAGCTCCAACCATCTTCTTTGGCACATATTCATCTCCTTTTGTGTGAAAATATACTTTAAACTTTTATGATCAGTATAAATGTCACACCTTTCTCCATAAAGATAATGCCTCCAAATCTTTAATGCAAAGATTACCGCAGCTAACTCCAAATCATGAGTTGGGTAATTTTGATCATGTATTTTCAATTGTCGTGAGGCATAAGCTATCACCATATCATTTTTCATAAGAACACACCCCAATCCCTTCTTGGATGCATCACTGTAGATCACAAACCTTTTTCCACTACAAGGCAGTGTGAGCACATGTGTACTGGATAACCTTCTTTTCAACTCCTTGAAATTCTCTTCACATTCCTCCGTCCAAACAAACTTAACACCTTTCCGAGTCAACATGGTGAGTGGATTAGATAATCGTGAAAAATATTTCACAAAACGTCAATAATATCCAGCCAAACCAAGAAAACTTCGGATCTCAGTTACTGTTGTTGGTCTCAACCATCTTTCGATAACCTCTATTTTTGCTGGATCCACAGATATCCCCTCTTTTGAGATTATGTGACCCAAAAATGCAACTTTTTGAAGCCAAAATTCACACTTGGTAAATTTGGAATAAATATTCTCCTTTCTCAGGGTCTTCAATATAATTCTCAAGTGATCTTCATGTTCTTCCTTGCTCCTTGAATAGATAAGAATATCGTCCAAAAAATGATCAAGATAGTCTCTAAAGACTCTATTCATCAGATCCATGAAGATAGCAGGGGAATTAGTAAGACCAAATGGCATCACTATAAATTCATAGTGTCCATACCTTGTACGGAAAGCCGTCTTTGGTATATCCTCCCTTTTGACCCTTAATTGATGATACCCTGAACGAAGATCAATCTTGGAAAATTATTGAGCTCCACGTAGTTGGTCAAATAAGTAATTAATGCGTGGGAGAGGATATTTGTTCTTAATAGTGATCTTGTTAAGTTCTCGATAATCAATGCAGAGTCTCATTGATCCATCTTTCTTCTTAACAAACAGAACAGGTGCTCCCCAAGGTGACGCACTAGGGCGTATGAACCCCTTATCAAGATTATCTTGGAGTTGCTTCTTCAATTTTTGCAACTCAATTGGGGCCATTCTATAAGGTGTCTTTGAAATAGGCAAAGCACCTGGTACGAGTTCTATTGAAAACTCCACTTCACGATTTGGTGGAAGACCCGGTAATTCCTCCGGAAAGACATCATCAAACTCCCGTACAATGGGCATATTCTTAATCATTAGTTTCTCACCAACCATTTGAGATAAATAACCTTCATTTAGTGGAATCAAGACCCATAAGATGGAAGAAATTTCCACTGGAAGGTTATGTTCATCCTTGCATTGATAGACGATCATAGATTGATCTGGAATATGAAATGTGACTTCCCTTCTTTGGCAATTGATATGAGCTCCATATAAATAAAGCTAATCCATTCCAAGAATCACATCAAATTCCACTATAGGAAGGATCACAAGATTTGCAGGAAGCACTTTCCCACAAACTTTGATCGGAGAAGAATTATAAACTTTTGATGCGACTGTTGTTCCATTAGGGGTTGTCACAGCTAACTCAACATCTAATTGTTGAGGTAATACAATGATATCCTTAGAAATTTTTTCAGAAATAAAAGAGTGGGTGGATCCAAAATCAAATAAAACATTTGCTACTTTAGAGTGGATGGTAAGTGTACCTTTCACCACATCGTTATCTCACTCTACATCGCTGATAGAAATTGCATGTGACTTTCCTTTTTCTTTAGCCTTAAGAGTTTGTTGACGTCGACCATCATCATCAACCCTTGGATTCGGGCATTGATTTGCATAATGACCTATCTCCTTACACTTGAAATATTGAAGTGTAGTAGGTTCATTCTGTGTATCCCTTCCTTTGTTTGCATCATTAGACATCTTCTTCCCATCATTGTGGCATTCAAATGCCCTATGACCTTCCTTTCCACATTTGAAACATTTACTTGTCCCTTTAAGACAACTCCCTCCATGTTTCTTTCCACACTTTGAGCATAAGGGAAAGATCATCTTCTTTTCAGTGTGCTCTTTAGATTTTCCTTTGAATTCCATTTTCCTCTTCTTATTAAACCCATATGACTGATGGGTTACTCCAATCTCCATCTCGACTTTGAGAGCACATCGAATGATTTCCTCATAGCTATTGAAGTCCCTTATGGCTAACGCCCTTCGAAGACTTGGTTTTAAGCCACTAAAGAATCGATCGATCTTACTCTCAGGTTGGATAATAATACCAGAAGCGTACCTTGCAAGTCTTGTAAAATTTGCTTCATAGGTACCAACAGATTCATCATCCTTTTGCTTTAGTTCAAGAAACTCCTTCTCCATATTTGTTCTGAGAATACGAGGAAAGTACTTATTGAAAAATAAGTTCTTGAACTCGTCCCATTCCATGGACTCAATTTCATCCCTTTTCCTCATATTCTTAATAAGATTCCACCATTGATCAGCATCACCTTCCAAACGATACACTGCTAAGATGAATTTATCATGTTTAGAACATTGAAGAACTAAAAATATCTTTTCAGTAGTACTAATCCATTATTCAGCAACTAATGGATCAGTAGACCCGCTGAATGAAGGTGGACGTTGTCTCATGAAGGATTCAACAGAATGTTGCTCCTTACTTTGCTCGTTTGGAAGTCCTGAATGATTCATAGCTTGAGAAAGTTGTGTGATCATGGCTACAAAATTTTTCATTCCAGCTCCCATAACGTTTGGTTGCTCAGGGGGACAATCATTGCATTGCCCGTAGCATTCCGCATTAACACGGTTCCTTCGGGTTCTAGCCATTGACTAAAACCAAGAAGAATAGTGTGAGCAACACTAATTATAATAGGAAAACCACATAATCAAGAATAAAATTTCACACTTAAGGTCTTATCCTAGGTTATTCATGGCCATTTCTAAAACACTAAGATTGTGTTCTATGCTTAGACTTATCCTTAGGGTTCTTACTAAGGCTTTCACATCCTAGTTTCGAAAGGTTGACTATACCTTTCCTCTGATACCAACTATAACGACCCATAATTTACATACATTGTCATTACTTCAGAATTCAATCACACTTATTACAACATATAACAAAACCAGGAAAGGACCGTATAGGTATAGTGTCTTTAGAAACTGGGAAACATAAACAACCGGTTCATAAAGCATCTACACTATCTCCCATTTATTTCATCATATCTATAGTCCCTTTTGGCATATCTTACTTAATAACCTTCTTCCTGACCTGGGGAAAGAAAACATACAAAAGGGTGAGCTCAAATGCTCAGTAAGGGTAAACAAAAGAAATATCAATCACATCATATACATAAGAACATAACTTTTGGAAATCTTAACCTGCAAAAGAAATCATAATTTCATAACATGGGATAAATCATAGTAGTGAAATGTAATCCCAATAATCATAAATTAAAACATGAAACTTTTTTTCATACACACATAATCATAGATAATCATTTCTTATTAGTCAAGACTCATTGCCAAGACTATCTTAGTGGACAAAGTCCATTTCTGAACCGAGTTCACTCCTCGTTTCAGTCCTGTTATACTGAACTGGTTTAACCTGCCGTTCCAGCCATGTCTATCTCATGAGATATAAAATCTTTACCCAATGCATTGGAGGGAGATATAGGTCCCACCCATCTCATAATGATACCATTCTTATGTGTGCCACAAAATCATAAACCATACAACATAGCATAACCCATGTAATAAAAATGGGAATCTTAAACATCGTAACATCATAAAACAATTCATATAAGATAAAAGAATTCATAAAAATATTTCCATCACAACATAATCAAATCCATGTAATAATAGGGATAAAAACAGAACCCTATATTATCTTAGATGGAAAATAATTTTGATAAAACTCTTGAAACTCCATTCTTGAGGAAAATATCCTTTCTACTTCAATTTTTTTTTCCTTTCTTAACATGTCATAAAATTTTAAACTAAAAGAAGTTGATTAAAAATAAATATGAAAACTTGTAATGGAAGCTTCTTGGAAATAATTTTTTAAAAATCCATTCATGCCATATAAGTTAAAAAAAAATTCTTCTCATACTTTTGTGGGAAAAGTCAAAAAAGTACCTCGTACGAAAAACGACAAAAATTCCTTTCATATATTTTACTAAAAACTCACCGAAGGGTAAAATTGGATTTAAAAAATTGTATGTGGATGGAAATAATATTACATATTGAGGAAACATGGATGTGGATGATAAAATACACCCCAGTAAATACCAAAGTATAAACAATCTCAGATAAAAATGAGATTGTGATATTTTCCCTTACCTTAGGTCTGATTTGCTTCATAAGTGTCCAAAACTCCTGTATAATGATTTAAATAATGTTATTGACTTATTCTAGAATCATAATCATTTTTATGATATCATATATGGCCATATTCTTAGCTTCTTATTAGTAATATTTCATTACTACTTGTTTATTCGGGTGTTTATTACTTTTTGTTCTTATGCGTGTTTTGTTGAATAAATTCTTATCCTTATTTTTAGGTTATAGATACCTCATTTCCAGAATTGTATTAGTGTAATATATATTATATTAATTCATTCAATTCATTTATATAATCATTATTCAATGAAGATCATGTAGAACGAGTCGCATCACATCATGGAGACGGTATTCCGTACGTACGCACGAGTGATGATATCATTCCTATGATCGTGGAATTGTATTGGAGTGTATGTATACTATTTCAGAATCAATATAACTTCACAATAATCATATATATTCATTATTTACACCATTATACCCATCCAAGTAAGGTGGTGGTGGAAAATAGATTACACCACGGCGTGGAGACGATATTCCGTACGTACGCACGCGCGGTGATTTCATTTTCCGTAGGATGGATAGATAGTGAAATAGAGTTGTTTCATACTTATAATAACATATCAGTATATGAGTGATACTGATGTTATTACTTCATAATTAAACAACTAAATAAGAAGAAGTGGAAGAAGAAATAAAGTTGAAAGAATTGGTAACGGACATTACCTTTTCTTTGAAACGCCTCTTTGAGATCTCCTTTTAGGGCACTAAAATTAGTCTTTGAAGAAGACCAGGACCTCTATAATGTTTCTAGGGAAGTGGAGAGGATAAATTGGCAGGGGTTGGCCGAGATTGAAGGCTCAAAGTGGTGTGTGGAAGAGGGGGAGGAGGTTCCCTTTTATAAGGGAGGAGAGGGGAACCTTTGGAATAACTAAAACTATTATTTTATTATAAAATCAAATTCGGTTTTAAATAGCTCCAAATTGATTTATTTAGAAGCTAAGATGGGTATGGGTCGAAATAATCTCATCCAATAGAATTTAGACAAGTTTAGGTTCCTATTTTAACCTTATCATTTAGATTTAACATTAAGTAAAATAATTTTACTTTTACCGTGTCTTCTTGTGTTCTTATACTATAAGGTTAATAAACTTACTATAAGCAGCCAAACGAACCCCAAGTTGTTTATTATTAATATATATAACCTTATATAAGTCATTTGGCCGAGCCTTATATTTTTAGGAATAAAATAACAATTACTAATATAATATTTGTTTTAAAAACTATTTTATGTCAATTTTGACACTATTTAGTAATTGTTTTTTGTGAAAATCATAACAGAATGATTAGTTCGAAAAAAGTTAATTAAATCAATAATAAAATGTCATATTAACCTATAAAATTAGTGTAATTCATAAAAAGTCTCAAATTATATTTATTTGGGTATTTATAACATCAATTATGTCAATATTTCATTAATAAGATAATTACTGCATCATATTGGTGTCATAAATAAATTAAATTATATAACGTCTAAAAATTACAAATAAAATATCATTATGTAAGAAATCTTTTTTAGATTTCTAATGAATATTTATAGTCGAATTTATCTTATGTATAACCCTATATTAAAAATGATATACTTATTAAGCTTTGATTTTAACTATTTTAACCCTTCTTTAAATAAATTAATAATAAATGTCCTAATCTAATCCAAGTGGGCATAAATGGTCATATTTTATTCCTAAGGTTTTTTTTGGTCGAATTACACCTGTAAAATATAATTAGGACATGTGTTAGGGTAATAATAATTTCATTTTTACCCTTAATTACCCTATTTACTTTTAACCGTGGTAAATAAAAGTAAAAAGTTACTATTCACCAAAAATTATTTTCATCTCATTGAACCAAATTTTACTTACTGACATCAACCGTGTCTCTAGGATTTTTGAAATTTCACTCATAGAATCGGTAAAATTAAGTTTTATGAAAAATTCAGTTTTTTTTAACTACCACTTAGTGGTTTCACTATTCATCAAAAATTGAAAGTTTTCAGAAAAATACAAAAATTTCACCCTAGGATAATTTCGATATTCCGAATCCAAAAATGAAGTTCATTTTGAAAAATAAAATTTATAAAATTTCAAAAAATGGTTATTACTATTCATAACGGATAGTGTTAATAATATTTTAATAGCATATCGTTGTTTAGTGAAACTCGGTATTGCGTATGACACAAGCTATCGAGGAAGGTCGCGATTTCGTGTAAAGCAAGCCAAGCAAGTGAAATATTCCTTTGATGGTTTATATAACATAAAAGTCTCGGGTGTTACAGTCTATGTGCTGTAATCAGAGTTTATCTAAATCTAGCTTCCAAGGTTTGTACTAAACTTCCTCTGATACCAACTGTAACACCCCGACCCTAGTTACCCAGAGTCGGTGCATTATTACATAACATTGGCATGATCACAAAATATCAAGTTTTGAAAGACCGATTAGTTTAGTAGTCTTGGAATCAGTAGATACATTCATAAAGGTTACATTACATCATAAAGTGAAAACTACAACAACATCTTGTCTCCACACTCATATCCCCTTATACTATCCCTCCAGGTCATTCATAAAATATTTCTTCACATCCTGGGAAAAATAAAACAAAGAAAGGGGTGAGCTCAAATGCCCAGTAAGGATAACAATATAACGAAAACTTTCATAAATAAGCATAAATATTTAAGGCAATGTATAACTAAAACAAAAGCCTTTTAAACTTGAACTTAAGCATAATATGGAAAAAAATAAAATAAAATAATGCCATTTACTTATTCACATGGATATTATACTAGTCAAATAATCACATGCAATATCAATTACCACTTTCATAATGATGGAATGCATAATTCCAGACTATCATAACCACGTAGCCAAGGCCTCGTGCCAAGACTACAAATAAGATTTTGTCAAGGCCTCGTGCCAAGACACTAGTTTATCTCATGAGACCTACCAATGCATCTAGGAGCTATAATGGGCTCCACCCATCACTTAATAAGTCCAATGCATTCCTCATATGAAAAGGTTTAAACATAACATAAACATTCATATTAAAATTAGCATACGAAATGTCAATACTTTATCCGTAAACCATGAATGGTATAAAAATAACACATCCATAGTCAAACATATCACAAAACCTTCAATATAATATGGAAGATTTGTATCATAATAAATCATCTTCAAACAAGTTTAAAATCCATCAAAAGATGTTGACATAGATGGAAATGATTTGTAAAAATCTTTGAGAGAAATATCCCTTTTTCATGAAAAACATTTAAAAGTATCACAATTTAGAAAGTAAGACATTTAAAGACAATTTTGAATCAAAGTGTCCCATACCACTTTGAAACTTTTGAAAGGAATTAGCATTTTAAAAACAATCATGTCCATATAAATAAATCCTTAAAAACCATTTTGAAGACATGGACATTAATGAGAAAGATTTAGAAGAGTAAATATTTAAAACATTTGAAATGATGATTTTGTAAAAAAAGTTTTTTAAAAGAATCCCTTTGAAAACTCTTTCCTGAAACATGGATATAGATAATAAATATGTCCCATTAGATACTTACGTAAAAACAAACTCGGATAACAAAGAGATTGTGAAATTAACCTTACCAATTTGGTAACTTATGAAACATACACCCCATGAAAGAGGTATCATACAATGAATATGTAAATACACATAAATTAAATTGTATTACACAAAGAATACAATTATGGGTAGTACATACACCACACAAAAGGTAATAGTGGCAATATGACATGAATCTCACGGGAATAAGGGATGAGATGAAAACCCCTTACCATGTAATTTTCCTTGGTTGGGGGTAGGTTAACCTCCTATATAATGGTGAAATAATTGTTATTAAATTATACAAGAATCATATACATTAATATGATATCACATTTGATATTTTAACATTGCTTTGTTAATAATATATTAGTATTATCGTCGTTTCGGGTGTTAACTTACTCGTTTTATTTTATATGTTTTGTTATAGAAGCCGTGTTTGTTATGGATAGGTTGTATCTTATTCATATCCAGAATGATATCAAGTCCTTAAATAATATTTTTAATCATCAAATGAAAATTAGACTTGAATGGATACAATGAAGATTGAATCTCATCGCGTTCGTGGAGACGGTAGTCCGTACGTACGCACGAGTGATAATATCATTCTTTTGATATTAAAATAATATATAATTGGATGTTATATCATATATAAAGAATAATTATAATGTTATATTTAATATTTAAAAGAATTACACATCATTATTATACCCATCCAAATAATAATGTATTGAATAACAATTACACCACGATGTGGAGACGGTAGGCCGTACGTACGCACGTATGGTGACATGTCATTCAAAGGATGGATATAATACTGAATATGGTTATACCATATTTATAATAACATCAAATTATATAGAAGATACTGGATTTATTATTTTAGAATGTAAATAACAAAGAAAGAAGAAGTTGAAGAAGAAATGAACTTGAAAGAGGGTGGTGAAAACATTACCTATCTTTCGGGTTCTTCCTTTTGATTTGATCAAAAGGGCTCCATAGGTTGGATTTATGATCAAAATAAGCCCTCTATGTTGAAGTGATGGAAGTTGAGAGAATAATTGGGTAGGGTTTGGCTGAACCAAAAGGCTTTGAAGGTGTGAAGAATTGGTTAGAAGTGGTGTCCTCTTATAAGGGGGAGGAGGGGCTCTTTAGAAAAAACTTAAAGTATTATTTTATAATAAATTCATATTCGGTTTCTAATGTCTCAAAATTCGATTATTCAAAGTATAAGTTTTATATGGGTCTAAATAATTTCAACCAATAGATTTTAGACAGGTTTGAGTCATTATATTACCCTTATCTTTTAGTTTTAACTCTTAGTTAATTAATTTGACATTTACCATGTCACTTTGTATTTTTATATTATATAATTAATAAACTTACTATATACATCCAAACGACCCCCAAGTGGTCCATTAATTATACACCTATCATTATATAAGTACTTTGGCCAAACCTTATATTTTTATGAATAGAAGATCAATTAATAATATAATATTTGTTTTAAAAACTCATTTATGTCAATTTTGACAATATTTAATAATTGATTTTTGTTAAAGTCTTAAAAAATTCATTAATTCGAACCAAATTTATTTAAGAAATACTAACATGTCATATTAACCAATAAAATTCGTTTATGGCATCAAAACTTTCAAATTATATTTATTCTAACTTTTATAATACCAATTATTTGATTCTTTCATTAATAAGGAAAATACTGTATCATTATTGTGTCATAAATAAATTTAATTATTAAATATCTAAAAATTATAAATAAAATACCATTATGTAGGAAATATTTTTATATTTCTAATTAATATTTATAGTAGAAAATATAACATATATAACCCTATGTAAAAATTGTTTTTCTAAAAGATATATGCTTATGTCATTTTTGTATTTACTTTAACTTAATTAATATAAAGTGTCCTTATCACCTACAAGTGGATCCATGGGGTCCCAAAATCAACCCAAAGATACCCATGGTTTGAAATGTATCAACCAATAAGGTTATGACACGTTTTAGGGTAATTTATTATTATTATAATATTATTTTTACCCTTATTTACCGGATTTACCCTTTAACCATGGTAAATAAAATATTTACCGAAGTAATTATTCAAAATGTATAAAAATAAAAGTGACCTATTTACACAATTTGGACATCTTGATTCCAAATATGGAATCCATTTTTCCAAAATTCAAAACACATAAGTGGCATAAATTAATTTAAAATTAATTTCCGTTGTCGAAACAAAGAGCATGTTTTTAACAAATAATAACTATCAAAAGATCGACACTTTCTTATGTTTAGTTTAAATATGAAATTATGTCCAATGACCAAAATTGGATTAAATGGAAATCTTATAATCTAATTATACTTTAAAATCACTCAAATTCATAATTTATCACTATTAATTATTTCGATTAAAAAAGTTGTTTTTAATTAAAATTTAGTAATTTTCACTATTCATTAAAATATGAAAGTTATCAGAAAAGTACCAAAATTTCACCCTAAGATAATTTTGATATTATGAATCCAAAAATAAAGTCTATTTTACCAAATCCAATACATACAAGTTTCATTTATTAATTTAAAATTAATTCCCGTTATTAAAACCAAAAGGCGTATTTTTAAGAAATAATAACTATCAAAAGTTTGACACTTGATTATGTCCAATTTCAAAGTGAAATTACTTACAATGACCATCATTGGATTAAATGGTAAAAATATAATATATTTTTACTTCCATACCATTAAAATTTATAATTTAAAAATATAAATTATTTTGATTATAAAATTTGTTTTCAGTTAAAATATAGTATTTTTCACTATTCAGCCAAATATGAAAGTTATCAGAAAAACACCCAAACTTTATTGAAACTAAATTCTTATGTACAGATTCTAAAGAATAAGTTTATTTTGTAAAATTGAATATATAAAACTTTCAAATACTGGATTTAAAAAGGCTTTTCCATTAAAAGGTGGTAAAATTGCATTTTTTGAAAAATACTTCTTTTATCTGAAAAAAATGTATTTGTTCTTACATTATGTCTAAGAAACTCATAATATGGATTCTAAAATTATAAGGATTATATAAAGTTCAAAATTCAGTTAATACTATTCATAACCACTTTTGAACGACTTGTTTGGTAAGTCATGGTGCGCTAGAACTCGGTGTTGCATGTAGTGAAAGTTATTGAATTACTTTGAAGAAATAACGTACTATGAAATCTTGGGGTGTTACTCTAAAGCTAAAAAATATGTTTTCCCTAACAAAATCACAAATAAATTTTGCATCGTCAGTCCTGGTAGCTTTTGTCTCCACCCATTTTGAAACATAATCAAATTCAAGAAAGATATTGGAATTTTCATATGAAATTGGGAAAGGGACCATAAAATATATCATCCTTACTTCAAAAATCTCACAAAAATTAAGTGTATTTTAGGTAATTTTTTATATCTTTGAAATTTTTCTAGAAAAATGACATTTTTTACATTTTTTTGAAAAATTCACGAGCATATTTAAAAAGGGTGGACCAATAAATTATAGATTATGAAAAATTTCTTGATATTATATGAGTTTCAAAGTGGTATCCACAAGATAAAGTGTGAAAAAACTCAAAGAAATATTATATTTCACTTTTAGGAAAACATCTTCTTATCACTTCATCATTGAAAATCCTCCAAATAAATGGATCTTCCCAAATGTAATATCTGGATTTAGATATCATTTTTTTTAATTTAGTAATAATTTAAATGATTTAGAACCTGATATGTTACTAGATAATTGACCATGTTAGCATACTAAGGCACTTCTCCTTCAATCAAGTACAACTGATCTCCTTGAATATGATCATTCAGTGGTTCTTTGTCGGGGATTTCAGCTTCAGAAGTGTTGGGAAGTCTAATTAAGTGACTGGCCACTTGGTTCTCCACACCCTTATTATATTTGATTTCTATATTGAACTCCTGTAATAGTAACATCCATCTCACTAGACTCATTTTATCTTTATCCTTATTCATCAAGAACCTAAGAACTGCATGATTTGAAAACACAATGATTTTAGTTCTAAGAAGATATGATCTAAATCTTTATAAAGTAAATAAAACTGCTAATAAATATCTTTTTTTTGTGGTTGTGTAAATGAATTGGGCTACATAAAAGTTACTTGAGGCATAGGAAATGACTTTTTTCCTTCCCTAAATTCAGTGAGAAAGGAATACTCCTAATTCTTGGTATGAAGCATCATAAAGTAACTCGAACGGTTCTTCCCAATTTGGTGGCTGCATCATTGGTGGTGCAATAAATATCCTCTTAAACTCATTAAAGGATTACCTAAATTCACCATTGAAATCAAAATCAACACCTTTCAAAAGTAATCTAGAGATAAAGAGATAAATCTTACTGAAATCTTTGATAAACCTCTTGTGGAATCTTTCATGTCCTAAAAATAATCTAACATATTTCACACAAGTTGGGTAAGGCAATGAATGTATCAATTAAATTTATAATTTATCCACTTTAATTTTTTTTAAATAAAACACCTAAGGAAAATTACTCTATTAACCATGAAATGACACTTTTCAAAATTTGAAACAAGATTCTTTTCAATGTAGGTTTTCAAAATATTTTTCAGATTTTTCAAACAATGGTCAAAAGAATTTCCAAAAAACTATGAAATCATATAAGAAAACTTAAAATAAATCTTCAATGTGATCATAAAATATACTTACCATTCACCTCTAAAATGTACATGGATAATTACATAATCCAAATATAATCCTTTTATATGCAAAAGTACTAAAGGGATAAGTAAAGGTTGTATTATCTTGATCCTCAGGAGTAATAGGTACCTATAAATAACCTAAAAATCCACCCAAAAACAATAATGAGTTCTCCCTTATAATCTCTCTAATATATATTCATTGAATGGTATGGGGGAATGATATTTTTGGGTGACCTAATTCAACTTCCTAAAATCTATGCACACTCTCCAGCTATTCTGAATTCTCACAGGGATTAATTCATTCTCTTCATTCCTCATTGTGGTTAGACTAATTTTTTTAGAGTTATGTGAATGGGGATAACCCATTATAAATATAAAATGGGATATATGATCCCATATTACAAGATCTTATTGACTTAATTTCTCATAAATTCCATCAAGGTGGGATTCAACCTCCTTTGGGGGTTCCTGATAAGTTTGGAATCCCCCTAAAAAAGAATTCTATTTGAGCATATTTTTAAGCTTATTCCTGGTATATCACCTATGATCCACCCCATTTCTTGGAAATTATCTCTCAAAATATCAATCAAATATTATCTTTGGGTTTTAGATAGATTATTATAAATTATTACTGGTAATTTATCTCCCTCCATGAGGTAAATATATTTCAAATCAATGGGGAGTGGTTTTAATTCCAGATCTGGAGGCTGCTCAAGGGATGGAATTAAATTGAGGCTCCCCACTTACAAATTTTGGACCTCCTATACAAAATAAATCATATCATCTTCTTCATCATTTCAAAAATCATTAATGAAATCATATTTTACCTCTTCTTACCACATGAAATAAGAATCTATATTTTTTTGAGAATTTATATGTTTAGTGATATTTTCAATGTAAAAGTTATATACCAAGGGTAATAATTCATGTAAAATACCCAATTATTCAATTGGTTTAACACCAACTTCCTGGGAGAGTGAAAAGAGCGAGTGATCATCTGATGGATGCCTCATGGAGTCAAAAATATTGAATTGGACATTGTTATCTACAAACTCTATGGTGAGTGTCCCTTCATGGAAATTGATAATGGTTTTGGCCATATTTAAGAAAGGTATCTCTAAAATTACGGGTGTGTGTGATGGGATCCTATCTTCTTCTATATTCAACACATAGAATTTAGATGAGAATAAGTAATATTTGACTTTCACATGGACATCCTCCAGAACTCATGCTAGGAAAACTATGGATCTACCTTAGATGAAAGTTTGATTCATAATTGAATAACCTATATCACTTAAATCGTTATATAAATTTAAATATCCAATGGTTCATATAATGTAAAATGTACTTGGATCTTGACATTTGGTTGGAAATTGTGATGTGATAAGGTCTGAGACACTTCTTCCCAAGTTGATCCTTTCATTACCTTGAAGTATCCTATTCTTGGTGAAAATATACTTAAAAAATTTATAATTACTTGTATTTTTTTAAGTGATTCAAGAAGGGAGATATTAATTTCCACTTTCTGGAAGGTGTCCATAATTTATTTTTGAAGCGATTCTTCCTAAAATCTCTTTGATTTGATCATCCTTGATGAAAATGGTGGGGGTAAGTATTTATTCTCAATTTTTTTCTTTGAAATGGAATTTATTATCTCTTACTCCTTGGTCTATCCTTCTCATAATCCTCTTTATTTTCTTCTTCTTGATTCATTTTCCTAGAATTTTAAAAATTCCAAATTTCATTCTCCCTAATCATAGGTGTTATTATTTTAGGTTCAATGGTATATAGTGCTGGGATTTATTTTCCACTTCTTTTTATTATCATAATAAAATTATATTTGGTATTTTGGATCATATTTTAAGGTATTTTCCTTGTATTTTAGGTTAGAAAGTTCATGAGACTATCAAACTTGTTGGAAAAATATTTTATGGTGTTTTTCAACCCCTAAAACTTAGATTACTATTATTGATTTTGAATAGGAGTTTGTGAAATGTTTGATGGTTTTTCATAGGGTATTTTTAAAGTGGGTGGTTGGTTGTAAGAATTATAGTTATAATATTTCTTTTTTTTGAAATGCTAGTGGATTTTGTAATTGATGTTGAAATGGGGGATGGTTTTGGAACTAATTTTGGTATAGGGGTCTAGCTTGATTATAATGATTTTCAAATCCATATTGGACTTAATTAGTCTCTATACATCCTTGATTTTGATGGAACTATCTTAGATGAAAGGTTGATTCAAAATTTTCCATTACTTGTAGTTTAGAACATTGGTCGGTGAAATTATTAGGTGATGAGAATAAACCACATACCTTAGCTTGTGCTTGTTATTCATTCACCTGTTTCAAATCAATCTATCTCACAAAACTAGTTAGATCTTAAATATTAGTTTCTAATAAGGGTGATGAATGATATGTTCTTACCTAATTAATACATATTGTTCTAGTACCTCTTGTACCAAACTATCGAGAGTTCTGAGAAATATTCTCAATCAAGACCTTGGATTCTTCTGATGAATTTTCAATCAATGCACCTCCAGATGATGAATCCAGAAGGTTTTTTTCATTTTCCAATAAACATTGATAAAAGAAAATAAGGAAGTGATACTCCTCAATTTCCTAATGTGGGAAGCTGGCACATAGATTCTTAAATCTCTCCTGGTACTCGTAAAGGGTTTCTCTATATGATTTTTTGATAGAATATATCTCCTTTTTGATGGCTGTGATTATAGAGGTGGGGAAGAATCATTGCATGAAAAATATTAGTAAGTCATTACAATCATTCAAATCTCCTGGTTGTAGGCCATACAACCATTCTTTAGTATCTCCTTCGAATGAAAATGTGAATACCTTCCACTTTACCTTCTCCTCTACTACTACTCAGGGCCTAAAAGTAGAGGAGACATATGTGGAATCTTTAATATGTTTTTTTGGGTCTTCTCTGACCAAGACATGAAATTTTGGAAGCAATGGGATCAAGTTAGGATTTATCTAAAAATTATTTTGTAACTCTAGGATTTAAATTTGATCGTTTTTATTAATTAATTGTGGATCATAGAGGTCTCTAAGGGTTTTTTTTTTGTGATTTCCAGCCATGATAATAGGCTCTAAGTGAACACTTGAAGATTAAATCAAGCCTACAAGAGAAATTTAGTCAAATTAATATTGTAATCAAGGATTCTAAGTCTATTAAACAAGGTTATTTCAATTTCATGATCTAGGGGAAAGGGTTAGTGTTAGTAGTTCTAGACATATAATTTAAAAATTAGATTGTTGGAACCACCTCCCTAGAAATGAATTCAAGTTTTGACATGTTTCTATCATGGGACATGATAAAAATAATTATTTCCTTAGTTAAAATGTATTATAGTGGTAAACCTAGGTTTTATCCAGATAGGAGCGTACAAAAATAAAGCATGTTAATTTGAATTAGAGGAAAAAGTATATATTTTTAAAACTTCTTGATTTTGAAAACAAAGGGAAAAAATGAAACAAAGAAATAAATTTCAGTTAGTCAGCTAGTGTAAATTGTGGCTATAGATGTGGATCTAGAAGTCATGTGACAGAGCTAACTTTCAGTGAAAGTACTGACTATATGATGTATACTGGGATGAACACACATTGTGTAGTCACCCAGATGTAGTGGCTAGGGTTTCAGAAAAAAGATAAGGATCACAAGTTTTATGGATAGGCCACATGCCATGTGACCCTCCCCAAGTATCTAGGTCTCATGCCAGCAAGAAAATGCATAGGACCTCATATGGGAGGACATGCCATGGAATCCAGAAGTACATAGAAATGTTTTGATACCTAGTCATGGCCAGACATACAAATAGGTACATGAAACATCTTGACAGACATGGGCATGGCCAAGAGCACATGAGCAGGCCCTAGGTGGACAAGAGACACCATGTGGGACCCGTGTACACCATGTATAGTGACATGGCCACTGATCTATGTCCATAGGAGACACAAATAGATGATGAGGCGGAGTCACATACCGTGTGTACCCCTATATATGTCATGTACTCCTGTGTACAACTTCTTTTTCTCATATCTACTTCATTTTGACTCAGATTTTGGTCCGTGAGTAGACTATCCTAAGTGTTTATCTATGTAGAACATGATAGTGGTATTTATAGTGGATTTTGAGATATGATGAGAGATTTTAAGAGTGGTAATATTTCTTATGAGATGCTTGATGATGGGAGTGATTGGGAAAGATTATCAGAGAGTTCATATGAATATGGTACTCCCTTGTTGCACCAGGGTGTGAGTCCTCCATACTCTTTGCTCAGGTAGAGGTGGTACTCCCATTTCACACTAGGGTGTGGGTCCTCTATCCATGTATACGGTATTTCCCTATCGTACCATATTACTAGTACTCCATAATCATTATTCAGATAGATATGATACTACCCTATTGAGAGCACAAGTCCTCTATCCATGGAGATGGTACTCTCCTGTCACACCAGGGTGTGGGTCCCCCATATTATGTACACAAATATAGGGATGGTACTCCCTTATATAGGTTAAGGTCCTATATCTACTTAGTGGATTTCCATTATTGATTTAGGGTGTGAGTTCTCTATATTTTGAAGATTGCACTACCTTGTGATTTGAATCAGTGGCGAGGTGCAATCCCTCCTCATGTCTTCTTCAGATAGAAACGTGAGATGTTGGACATTGATGTTGGACCTTTGAAGATATAGGAAGACTCATCATCCCAGCCTGGAATGTGAGATATATATCCCCTTCCTCTCTCATATGGGTTTATTTTATGAGCATATATATATATATATGATGTTTGGTTTCATTTCCCTCTTGCTTTGGGTTGAGTTGACTACTTCTATAATGTATTCTATTGCTCCCTATTTTGTTTTTGGGGTGTCCTACTGGGTATGTATATAATCACCCCTAGATGGGGGTTTTACAACACATTTCATGTCTTATACATATGAAAGATAGGTTGAAGGTGATTTTAGAGAAGCATATGGATACTCAGGTGCACAGACTGCGTACGATGGTTGGGGATTAAAGATCAAGAATCGAGATCTCTCATCTATTTTCAATTATAGTTATTATAAGGTGAAACGTGCATGTCATGGGGTGTAGGAAAAAAAATTATTTCCTAAGTTAAAATGTATTATATTGATCTATCTAGGTTTTATCTAGAGAGGAGCTCATAACAATCAAGTATGTCACTTTGAATTAGAGGAAAAATGGCTATTTTTGAATTTTTTTAATTTTTCAAACAATGGAAAGAAACGAAACAAAGAAATAAATTAAGAAAAATATTGAAAAATAATTGAAAATGTAAGTGATTGAAAATAGTGATATGATTTTGTTGATCAGGTCAGGGTAAGTTTTCTAATTTTAATGCTATTATAGTTCCAATTTATCCAATCCTCTTATGCTAATATGATAAAAGTGATATTCCACAATCGCTTCCTCTCACTCCATTGGTCAAATGGTGAGGGTGAGAATAAACCTTACCAAAAACTCATATTGGTCAACAATCCTTCCAATATATGAGAGATTTGTAGAGAATACCCCAAATTCACTTAGGTAATTCCCAATCAGGTCTGGTTTATCCCAAATAATCAAGAATTTCCACTACCCCTCCCACATGTATTGACAATCACTGAGTACATCACCACTAAGAAATGGTCCATTACATCCTATATAAACCAAAACCTAGTAGAGTTATATAATGATAATTGAACAAATTAATAATAAAAATAGAATCTAAAATCAAATATTATTGTACATGATAATAAAAACCACTATTAGAAATTGAAACCAACTTTGCAAAAGTGAGAAAAGTATCTTAAACCATTAAGTAAAAGAACTCAAGAATTACAAAAGAAAAAACTCCACTTACCCAATTAATTATAAATTTACCCTTCAATGTGAAGTGTATCCATAAATTAGGGGGCATAGGAATCCATTACAAAACCAAGAATAAGAAAAGAGAGAAAAGGAAAAGCATAAAATCACTCATCTAGAATATATTATCCTATAATTTTCTCTGTTTCTACACACCAGATGGAATGAAATCACAATGTTCCTTATAAAAAATTGTTTTTAAGTGAGTTTTATATCTACCCTAAAAATTTCAATTCTTTTGGACATGTTTACAAGAATTTATATCTGCATTAATGAAGTTGACTTTTTTTTGAAGAAAATCTTCAACTTCTTCAACTTTGGAACATAAAAAATATGACTTCATAATTGATTTTATATATGAAATTTAATGTGATCATGAAAATTAGATTATAATTTCATTTCAATATATAATCACCTCATTTTAAGGTTGGTATCCTGAAATATGCCTCATTTAATTAGGTGGGGTCCATTCTATCATCTAGAAATATTTTTCAATTTGATTATTTTTTTGGGCCCATTGAGTTGAGAATTAGCTATGAGTCATGAATAAGAAGTTGAATCCCACAAACACATGAATCCTAAAAAAATAAATCACTCAATTTGGATCTATATTGAAAAATTTATTCTCAAAATACTTAAGTGATAGAAAACTATTAAAATTATAGATTTAAGTAGTTTTCACATTTTAGAACAAAATTCTTAAAAAAACCTAAAATGATGAAAATAAGTTCAAATTGTTAAATTGTTAGGGATTATGTAATTATTATACACATAAAAAACAATATAAATATTATCTCTATCATCAATCTTGGACATCTTTTTTAGGTAGACATTTATTTTTCCCTTTAGTTTTTGGATTGTATTGTCGTACTCTTTTGTATACCATATAGTTTATTACATGAATGGTTTTTACAATAGATGTTATTGTATTTTATTATTATTCCTCTTAAATTATATATAGATATGGTTGGTTTCATGAATATGGGTACTTTATTCAAATTCATCACGTTTTAGTTATGCCTTTTTAGTTCTTGTCACTAGCCCCTGGCCTATGGAGGTGAGCTTGGGGTTGTGGTGGCCCAATCTTCTAATGGATAGGTGGGTACCAGGGGGTCGAGTTATTATAGATTGGTATCATAGACGGTTCAACCTTGGGATGATTTTTGGATTTTTGTTCCCATATGATGTTTAGTTGATAATTTAGGGTAATGGTGTCAAAGTGTCTTGAGTGCGTCTTTCAGGCCAGGTAACCCAGTGTTGGTGTGGAAGCCAACATATCCATTCACCAGGACTTCGAATACCTGCTTATTGATTTGGACTAATGAGAAGTTATTTGCAGGGGAATTGGTATATGAATCATATAATATTGATCCCTTTTACTATCCTTCTTGAGTTAACTCCCCATATATTTGTGCTCATTTGAATGTGGTACGGCTTGAAAACTTTCATGATGCCACCACAAAGACAACTATCTAGATTACCGATTCAAGATCATGATGATGATACGACGAGTGATGAGACCATGTTCTATAGGCCATATCATGAGATCTTTTCTCTAGGAAGACAAGTTTTATCTCCACCGCCTATCGAGTAATAGATTATTCTAGCAGAGCAGGCTTAGGATGTGTGTAGGCTTAGCACACTCCATGAGTTCTAGCACCAGAGGATGTTGAGGTTCTATGATGATCTAGATCCCTAGGAAGTGGAGGATTGGATTGAATTAGTGATCTAAGTTTTTATATTTTTATGGACCCCAACTGATCATATGGTTGTGCTGGAAGCCTATCTTTTCATGGAGAAGCTGGGCGCTGATGGAGTTTATTCATACAGACACACGATGAGTAAGCACTCTCATGACCCAACTTCTAGTAGTTATTTCATGATGAGTACTACCCATCATGCTTGGCATCAGTTAATATTTAGGATATTTTAGAGATATAATAAGTATATATGATAATTTCTGAGTATTTCATGAGGTTCACTGAATTTACATAGTATTATCTCAACATGATTCAAGATGGTTACTTCTGAGCATGGAAGTTTGAGCAGGGTCTTCACAGATAAATTCATGACAATGTGGTACCCCTGTTCATTCCCATATATATTGTAGTTATAGAGTAGGTTCTAGTGATGGAGATATTACTATCTAAGGGATTACATGCAGTTGGAGTCATCAGTAGGCATCGTAGGGATGAGTCATCTACAATGGTTGGCAGATGACTAGTGTCAAGGTACAAGAGGCGTAACAATGATCAAACTCAGGCATGAAGTCATGTGGATCAGGGACATTATATAGGAATTTGTTATCCTAGAGAGGTTTGATTCTATACATTTGATGGGTGAGGTCACATGGAATGTGATTTCCCAACATGATTTTTTGAGGAGGGAAGATGGACAGTGGATGAACCACCATGACAGAGGTAGCACCATGATCAGGCTTCTCCCAGGCATGGCTATAGTGGATCCCAAGGAGGTGGAGCTAGTAGAGGAGCAGGCGGGGATCCCAAAGGAGGATATGATTATGGTGGAAAATGTTATAATCTAGTTCCACCACCACCACCACCACTAGGTATACCACACCAGGATCAGGTAGCTAGCAGTTAGGGCCACGGGTAGCTGCAGGATTTGGAGACTTATGACCCATAAGCTCACAAGATGATTAAAGGTATGATCTATGTTTATTATACTCTTACTTAAATACTAGTATACATAGGTTCAAGTCATTCATTCATCTCATTACTCCTAGTGAAAGGTTTGAAGCTCCCAGTTAAAACTTTAGACCAGTAGTTTTGGCTTGAGGTTTGTGTAGGTAATGTTTCTTCGATATCACTTATATACCAGTAGTGTGACACATTTATTATTGGAGATAACTTATCATGGGACCTCTTGGTCATCATGATGAGACCATATGACATCATATTGCACATTGATTTTTTGTCCATAATCTGAGCCCAGATTGACTATCACCATAGATGAGTCAGATTCTTTTGAAAAAATGGGATGGAATTCTCTTTTGTGGGTGAGAGAGATATCATAGTGGAGTGAGCGGGTCTTGTGAGTAGGAAGATGCAACCCATCACTCATAAGTTAGAGAGTTTATCCCTTGGTGTATTAGTATCTTCAAGCATATTGGTTCCTTCAGTCATAGAGTATTATATGGATGTATTCCTTGAGGGAGTTCCAAGACTACCTTTGAGGTGGGATATGGAGTTTTGCATTGACTTGTACCCCAAGAACACTTTGATACATTCTGTAACATATCAAATGGCCCCTACAGAGCTCCAAGGGTCGAGGGTATAGTTAGAGGACCTTTTTGAGAAGGGTTTTATCAGGGCCATTGTGTCCCCCTAGTAGAACTGGTTTTGTTCATGAAAAAGGTAGATGAGAGCTTGAAAATTTATTCTGATTATCATCACCCAGACCAGGCCACTATAATGAATAATTAATAGTTTTAGAGGATTTAAAACCTCTTTGATTAGTTTCGAGGTGTGAGATGGTTCTCAAAGATCGATCTCAGGTCCAACTACCACCAGTTGAGGGTTCAAAGGGATGATATTTTGAAGCTATCATTCTGATGTTACTAAGAATACTATGAGTTCCTAGTGATGCCTTTTAGTGTGACTAATACCTCTAATGTGTTTATGTCTCTGATGAACTAGATCTTCCATCCATACTTGGACTATTTTTTCATTTTCTTCATTGATGACAAACTCATCTACTCTCCATCCGAGGATGATCATGAAGAGCACTTAAGGATGGTCATAAAATTACTCTAGGAGCACTATCTTTATGGTAATATCTCGAATTTCCAGTTATGGATCCATGAGTTTCACTTTCTAGGGGATTTAATTTTTGAGCATGAATTAGCTATGGACACGACAAAGATTGATGCAGTGATTACTTGGGATCCACCCAAGAGAATATTAAAGGTGAAGAATTTTCTTATATTTATGGGGTATTATAGGAGGTTAATGGTGGAATTATCCAAAATTTCATCCCCTTTGACCACTTTGATTCGGAAAGGGAAGCCAATTACCTGTACTGATTAGTTCCCAAGAGCCTTTGAAGAGTTGAGGCCAAGTATTATGAGTTCTCCTATTTTGAGATTACTGGAGGAGGGATTGGAGTACATAGTGTATTGTGATTTTTTATAGACTATGATTGGATGCATGTTGATGCATAGACAAGAAGTGATCGCATATGGGTCAAGGAAGTTGAGACCCCACGATCATAACTATGAAAATCATAACCTGAAGTTGATAGTAGTAGTCTTCTCTTTGAGGATGCAGAGGAACTATCTTCTAGGAGAACACTTTGTTGTTTAATCATACCACTATATTCTAAGGTATGTCTTTATGCAGAGATATATGAGCCTGATATAGAGGCACTGATTGGAGTTCCTATAGGACTATGAATTTGAGATATTCTATACTTCTAGGAAGGGTAATGTGGTGGTAGATACACTTAGCAGGAAGTCCCATTATTTCCAAGTAGAGGAGGCTTTTGAGTAGTTGGCTTCATTGCAGCGAACCATAGTAGAATATAGGGTGAAACTTATCTTCACTCGATGGTTTTGACTCTTCCACTTCTCAAGCATGTGAGGGTGGATCAGTTGGGAGACATGGACTATGAGTTCCTACATGACCAAATATCCTTAGGGGATTCACCAGATGGATTCTCTAAAGGATGAAATCACATCATCCTTTTTTAGGGAAGGATGATGGTTTTGATCACATTACAAGAGAAGGTGATGAGGAAGTTTCAAAATTCTTCTTTGGTTGTATATCCCAGTATTGGGAATATTTATAGATACCTTTGGTGAAATTTTTGGTGAGATGACATGAGGTGGAGTCACTGAGTTCATCTCTCAAAATCTCACATGTCAGTAGGTGAAGAATGATAACCAGGTTATGGTAGGTTTGTTTCATTCTCTTGAGACTTATAAGAACCCAAATCTTCTTTTCAGGTATGGATCTTGTTTCTTAGTGTTTTTGAGAAAAGATGATTTTCTGGAAATTTAAGGAGTACACGCCGTGTATCCGGTTTCTGTGGGTGACCGTGAACTGACCGTGTAATGACTGAGTACACGACCATGTGAGGTGACCTGAAGACCACCTAAAGTGGGCCCTGATAAAGGCCTATACATGCCATGTATCCTCAGGGAACACACCGTGTATTTTTATTTCTATTTGTTATATCATACCGGGGTCGTGTCTAATTGACATAAAAAAATTCTTCTGGCTTCATCTCGTCCAGGAGTGATCGAAGATTGCCGATTCTTATTCGAGCCTTCGATCGGTCGTCCGTTATCCGAATCAAGAATTTTTGGTTGCGTTGGAATCACATCGGTGAGTTATTATTTTTTCTAGAGCCTCTTCTATTGATTTCTCCTTTTTTGTGAGATATCTTTGGTTTAACTTTTTTTATAGATATACCATGTTCTAGGTCAATTAAAAGGTTGGTATTCAACTATACCAATCGTACAATGTTGATATGACATGACTAGTGTTTTTAGGATGAAGTGATATTTTTTATATGTCATGATTATTATATGCATTGGAGTTTTTTATACAAATAGTATTTGATATTTACTTTGGATGCTGGATATCGTTTGTGCACGATTGTATTACACAGGGCTGTGAGAACTTGGTGTAGTTAGACCATAGGGGGAATGAAAACTAAGGGCTTCCCCAGAGTGTTTGTTATAATTTCATGTTGTGATACCATAGGGGGGATGTATGTGAGTGATCCCTCAGAGTGTCTATAGTTCCATGTCACGAGACCACAAGGGGAATTAGATGTTGAGTTCTTCCCCTGAGTGTCTGTAGTTTACCGTTACAAGACTACAAGGGGAATTGACGGCAAGTGCTTCCTCAGAGAGTCTTTGTTAAGTTGAACTAGAGGGGTTAGACTGTGAGAACTTCCTAGAGGGTTGTTTGATATTGTTGGGTTGTTTATTTAATAAATGTAAATGAATGTAGTTGAAACTATAGTATTGTTTAATTTTGTGTACTTCCTTGTTTATTACTTCATTTTGCATATTTCCTGCCATATATATTCACTAACTAGTTAGGCATAGATATTTGGGTGGTTGACTACTGAGATTCATATAACACCCTATTTGGGTCATGATTTTAGGCCAAAATAGATTATATTGTTGAAGGTATAGATAAGGGAAAGAACCCTTCTACTTCTGGTACTTGATTACTGTGGAGTTGGAGAGAATGGGACCAAGCTAAGGCTTGTGATGCTGCTGGAGTTATTTATTTGTTTTCCTTTGTACTTTAGTTTAGTACTGTATTCTAGCATTGTGACTTATTTGGCTGTTTTTCATAGATACTTGACATGCATCATTATTTACATATATGCTACAGTTGTTTATTTACTCTCAGTCTTCTTCTGTTTACTTATTGTATAGTATTACTTATTTTGTTACAGTTATCTATTTGTTTCTACTGTGTTACTCTTCCAATGAGGGAATAGTTTTCCCACTATCATACACAAGGCCCTAGCTGCTAGTCCACAACCTCTGGAATTCAGGGAAATGCTCTTGAGGCCATGTGACAAACTGGGTACGGGGTGCCTCTAGATGGACCCAGAACTAGGATGTTACAAAGTGGTATCAGAGGAATTATTTTCTTCTTGAATTAATATTTGGATCCTCTAGAAAGGGATATGAAAGAATAAATAGTTGGTAATAAGATGTGCCTGGGATTATCTAACCCGTGTACAGGGAAAAGCTTATCTATCTCGATTATTGCAATTTTTTTTGGTTTTGTGATTATTACAGTTGAATTGATTTCACCATTGGGTGGTTCACATGTTTTGTGCTATTATTGTTGATATTATTGTGGTTCTATTTCTGTTTCAACCTGATGAGATGAGGGTATTCCATCTCATGCATCATATAGGAACTTTCTAGAGATCATATGTCATGTATTCTTGTCATTCCATTTAGGGTACACTACCAATTTCATGTTGTTGTGATAGATGTTGTGATAAATATGAATGTTGTTGTGATAGATGCCTTGATAGAATACCTTCTATATGATAGGGTATTGCTGATATGAAAATTTTCTTTTGTATGAGTGACAAAATTTGGTCCTTGAGGTGTTATGGGCCCTCATGGATCATAATTTGGTGGATCATGCGATTTATTGCACTGTTATACTATGTTATACATGAATAAGATGCCAAGATTTGATTCGTGGGGAGTATGGGTCCCCAAAGATCAGAATTTGGCACTTTAATGTTTGTTTTAGTGTTTTTATGGGGTTCCAGAGTAGTTTCTGAGGATTACTGTCCATAAAAACCCAAAATACATGGTGTATAATGATGAATACATGCCATGTATCCTTCTGTTTGGGAAGGAAAACAAACTTTTCTTAAATAAATGCCGTGTAGTTCTTGACCGTGTGAATGATTGTGTGGGAAGAGACATGGGGTTGAGAAATCTTTGGTGGAACACACCGTGTTCCTGATGTACACACCGTGTTATAGAGACCATGTATCCGACCATGTGACTAACAACATGGAGGGATGAAAATCAGGTAGTACACGCTGTTTCCATCTTGAACACGCCGTGTGGAGTCGACCGTGTAACCGACCATGTGACTAATGACATGAGTCTGTGGTTTCCTTCTAGTACACGCCGTTTCTGGCATAAACACGCCATGTAGTCTTTTTCTAAGAGAACCGTGTGGTTTATCCATGTAGAGAAACTCGATCAGGGGGGAAATGAATCAATTGCACTTCGTGTCTCAAGGAGAACATGCCGTGTGTATGGGTGTTACACGAACAAGTTTGGAAGAGGTACACGCCATGTTAAAAACCTAAGGGAACACGCTGTGTGGAGGGTATACATGCCATGTAACCCTTTTTTGAAAAACTTGAATGTTTTCTTTCTCATGTTCCCTTATTTCACTTCTAAGTTTCTATCCTTGATAATATTGATCTAAGGTGTGTACTTAACCCTACAGAGTCATGCCACCGAGACGTCCTCTGGTTGTTCCCCAGATACCGAGCAACGATCAGACACCAGACATGGTAGATCAGGGACTACCATCAGATCCTACCATCATGCCTGTCTTGGCACTAACATTAATTTTGGACATAGGTTTTGATGCATAGTTCTGAGAAGGATTCATGAGGTTTATGAAGATCTTCCAGGGAGCACCTCATCCTGCCCCATCTATGGTAGAGTTGACGCGGGTTTTTCAGCAGCAACATCCTCACACTTTCTCAAGTGATGAAGGACCTCAAGTTATAGAGTCATGGTTAGAATCCATGCTATATATCTTTGAACATCTTGAGACGCCTCCGGAGAGGAGGGTAAATATCGCTACGTACATTCTTTGGGATTCTGCCAAGATATGGTGGGATGTGATATCACCAGTGGGATGACATTAGGTCATGGGTTAGGAAGAGTTACATCCTAGATTTCCAGTCTGTATCTGGATGACCAGGGGACTTCATAGATAGACTTTCCTCCAGTGGTGGATCGTTTCATGGATGTCTTTCCAGAGGAATTTTCAGGTTTTCCTCTGGAGAGAGAGGTAGAATTTTCTATTGAGCTTGTTCCATAAGTGGCAACGGTGTCCATTCCTCCTTATAGGATGGCTACACCAGAGTTACAGGAGCTTAAGAAGTAATTAGAGGAGTTACAAGAAAAGGGTTTCATCTGACCCAGTACTTCTCCTTGGGGTTAGCCTATCCTATTTGCGAAGAAGATGGACAATACCCTTAGTCTTTTCATGGATTATCGAAAGTTGAACCAATTGATGGTCAAGAACCAATATACCTTGATGATAATTGACGATCTCTTTGATCAGATTTGAGGAGACCAGGTGTTCTAAAATATTTAATTGAGATCCTATTATCATCAGTTGTGCATTAGACCATCAAATATACATCTTACATCCTTTCGGAGAATGTATGGTCTATAAGAGTATGTGGTTATGTCGTTCGGTCACACGAACACACCTGCAGTTTTTATGGAACTGATGAAATGAGTGTTCCATCCATACTTGGATTCTTTTATGGTGGTTTTCTGGGATGATATCTTGGTGTACTCTCACACTTGACACGACCATGCTACCCATCTTGAGATTGTTTTGAGTAAACTAAGAGAGAATCAGTTATATGATAAGATCTCAAAATGCCTCTTTTGGATGGACCAGATTTACTTCTTGGGCCATGTTATCTTAGAGACAGAAGTATCAGTAGACCCAGAGAAAGTGATAGCAGTAGTTTCCTAGGAGCAACTGAATAGCATCTTTGAGGTACCGACTTATCTAGGGTTTGATGGTTACTATAGATATTTCATATAGGACTTTTCACGCTTAGCAGCGCCACTCACAGGACAGACTAAGAAAGGTGTGAAGTACCTGCAGAAAAATTCCTACAATTTAGACTTTTAGAAGCTGAAAGGGAGATTGAATTCAGCACTGATACTAGTTTTTTCAGAGCTGGGAAAGAGCTATACTATTTTCTATGATTCATCAAGTATCGGTCCAGGAATAGTGCTTATGAAAGGGGATGAAGTTATTGTGTACAGGTCTCGGCAGTTGAGGCCATATTAGAGGAATTACCCAATGCATGATCTCGATTTGACTACATTTGTTCATGCCTTACGATGTTAGAGACATTACCTTCTAGGAGAGAATTTTGTGGTATACAATGACCCCAAAAGTCTCAAGTATATATTCACTCAGTGAGATCTAAACTTGAGACAACAAAGGCGGGTTGAGTACCTTTGGTCCTTTGACTTTAAGTTTTTATGTCTGGGAAGGGAAAAATAGTGGTTGATGCGTTGAGAAAAAGGACTCAGATACAGGCTATTCATGAGGACAATAGTGAGTAGCATCTTGTGGCTCTATTCTCTGAGATACATTTGGAGGTGAACAAAAAATAGGGGTAGATGTTTCTTTCTTCTGTAGCTGTTACCTCTACTATACTTGATCGAGTGATAATGAGGTAGCTATCAGATTATAAAGGCCTAGTTCTATGAGAGGGTGTGTCAGGAGAGAACCCTATTTCTGGATGGACTGTAGGTGAGGATGAGATCTTGAATTTTCATGGGCACGCATGGGTGTCAGTAGACATATGAGAGGAGATTTTGCGGGATTTTCATTCCTTAGTTTGGGTAGTTCATCCTGGTGTTACCAAGATGTATCGAGATCTCCATTTCCAGTATTGGTGGCCGAGTACGAAGAGAGATATTACAGGTTTAATCATGAGATGTTCTACCTTTTATTAGGTGAAGGAGGAGCATCAGCAACACACAAAGCTTTTGTAGTAGTTACCCATTCCCGAGTGGAAGTGGAATGATGTCGTGATGGACTTCGTGACAGTCTTGCCGAGGTCACCTTAAGGAAATGATGCAGTTTGGGTTGTCATTGAAAAACTCACTAAGGTTTCACACTTATTTTTGATCAAGGAGACCTTAAGTGTAGATGAGCTGGGAAGGTTGTACTTCTGGGAGATTATACGTTTACATAGGGTTCCACACTCCATCATTTCAGATAGGGATGCCCGTTTTACTTCTCAAGTTTGGCAGGGAATATAGAGGTATTTGTATAGTAGTCCATCCCGATCACCCCTATGTTGGCTAGAAGTAGGAGAGATAGCTATGTTGGGACCTCGTCTTGTCTAGGAGACCATGGAGCAGGTGGAGTTGATTCAGAAGAGGATGGATACTTCACAATCACAGAAGAAGTATTATGCTGATCGATGGAGATGACCTCTAGAGTTTGAGGTCAGGGATCAGGTTAGTCTATGTGTCACACTGAGGTTAGGACACAGGAGGATTAGGAGATGGGGTAAGCTTTCACCGAGATACATCAGTCCATTTGAGGTTTTGTAGAGAGTTGAGTCGGTTGCCTATCGATTGCTGTTATCTCATAGGTACCGGGATATGCATGACGTCTTCCATGTTTCTCAGCTATGACATTAATTCTCAAACCCATATCGTGTCTTTCAACCTGAGGAGGTTGAGTTAAAGGTAGACACATTGTTCAAGGAGCAACCTATCAGGATTATTGATCATAGCGTGAAGGTTCTCTATGGTCAGTCTGTTCCTCTGGTATGGGTGCTATGGAAGCATGGGAGAGTACATGGAGAGACTTGGGAGAGGGAGGCTGATATATGATCGTAGTGTCCAGAGCTGTTTAAGGATTCTTCTTCTTCTTCTTCTTCTTCTTCTTCTTGTTTTTCTTCTTCTTCTTCTTCTTCTCCTTCTTCTTCGCTACCTTGTTAGGAAAATTCAGGGATGAATTTATTTAAGGGGGGAAGTTTGTAGGAACCCATATCTTCTTTTCAGGTATAGATCTTGTTTTCTAGTGTTTTTGAGAAAAATGAGTTTCTGGAAATTTAAAGAGTACACGCCATGTACTTAGGAGTAAATGCCATGTATCCAGTTGTCAAGGTTGGCCATGTAATGGCCGTGTAATGACCGAGTACACGACGGTGTGAGGTGACCTAGAGACCACCTAAAGTGGGGCCTGGTAAAGGCCTATACACGCCATGTATCCTTAGGGAAAACACCATGTATTTTTATTTTTATTTGTTATATCAGACTGAGGTCGCGTCTAATTGACATAAACAAATTCTTCTGGATCTATCTCGTCCAGGATCGACCAAAGATTGCGGATTCTTCTCCTAGCCCTCGATCATCTGTCCGTTCTCCTAATCAAGCACCGTCAGTTATTTTGGAATCACATCAGTGATTTCTTCTTTATTATAGAGCCTCTTCTCTTGATTTCTCCTCTTTTGTGAGATATCCTTGGTTAAAATTTTTAGACGTTTTTGTAGATCTACTGCATTCTAGGTTAATTTAAAGACTGTTATTCAACTATATCGATCGTAAACCGTCGATGTAGGTGGTTTGTGCCTTTCTGTAGATTTTCTTTGAGTTATATGTTCAAATAGTGCCCAATACCCTAGTTTAGGGTATTTCGTGTTTAGGGAATTTAACCCTATTGATGCCTGCTATGATTTGTTGCTTGAGTAGGGGTGTTTGGTTATGAATAGGGTTTATTACCATTCTATGGATTTGTTTTCCCATGTTTGTTTGATATTGGCCGTTGGGTCTAGAATTTCATGTTAGGATGTTTTTCTTTCCATGCCTAGTGCTGTTAGGATGGAGTGATTTTTTTATATGACATGATTATTATTTTCATTGGATTTGTTTAGCCAAGTAGTATTTTAGATTTAATTTGGCTTCTGGATATCATTTGTGCACGATTGTATTACAAAGGGATATGAGAACCTGGTGTAGTTAGACCATAGGGGGAATAGACATTGAGGGCTTCTGTCGAGTGTTTATTATACTTTCACGTTGTGAGACCATAGGGGGGATGGATGCGAGTTCTCCCTTAGAGTGTATGTAGTTCCATGTTGTGAGACCACAAGGGAAATTGGACATTTATTGCTTCCCCATAGTGTCTGTAGTTTACCATTACGAGACCACAAGGGGAATTTATGGTGAGTTCTTCCTCAGAGAGTCTTTGTTAAGCTGAACCAGAGGGGTTAGACTATGAGAAATTCTGATAGGGTTGTTTGAGATTGTTGGGTTGTTTATTTAATAAATGTAAATGAATGTAGTTGAAACTGTAGTATTGTTTACTTTTGTGTACTTCCTTGTTTATTACTTCATTTTTTATATTGTATTCCATAGATATTCACTGACAGTTAGGCATAGATATTTGGGTGGTTGCCTACTAGGATTAGTCTAAAACCCTATTTGGGTCATGATTTTGGGACCAAAAAGATTATATTGTTGCAGGTACAAATAAGGTCAAGCACCCTTATACTCCAGGTACTTGATTGATGTGGATATAGAGATCATGGGACCAAGCTGAGGCTTGCAATGCTGATGGAGTTGTTTATTTGTTTTCCTTTGTACTTTAGTTTATTACTGTATTCCAGCATTGTGACTTGTTTGGATATTTTTCATAGATTCTTATTACATGAATCATTATTTATATATATACTGTAGTTTTTTATTTAATCTCATTCTTCCAATGTTTACTTATTGTATGGTATTAATACTTCTGCTACTATTATCTATTGGTTTCTGCTGTGTTACTCTTCCAATGAGGTAATAGTTTCCCCACTATCATACCCATGACCCTCACTTCAATTTGGAAGCCTCTGGAGTTTGGGGAAATGTGCTTGAGGCCATGTGACCAACCGGGTATAAGGAACCTCTAGGAGGCACCCAAAACCAGGACGTTACAAGACCCTATTTTGAAAATGTGATGGAATATCCATGGACTTTGTGATGGGGATTCGATGGACAATGTATTCTATAATTCCATCTAGATGACAGTTGACCAATTTATAAAGTTAGTTCACTTCTTTATTATCAAGATTCAGATTTTAGTGGAGTGTTTGGGGTAGATGTATGTGCAAGAGACCATCTATATTTATGGGGTCCCCTCAATGATTTTATCCAACCGTGATGCGTGGTTCACATCACAGTTGTGGAGAGGCCCATAGTAGGCATTCGGGACCCAGTTGAGGATGAGTGCAACTTTTCACCCCCATATGGATGGGAATATAGAGCACACTATCTAGGTGCTGGAGGATATGTTGATGTATTTCATGTTAGACTTCAGTCTAAGATGCTAGGATCTCTTAAATTTGGTAGAGTTTTATTATAACAATATTTATCGCTCTACTATCTACATGTCACATTTTGAGGCCCTATAAGGAAGACCCTACAGGTCACCCTTATGCTGTACTGAGATCGGTGAGGCATATCTTGTTGGGTCATAAATGGTGAGGGAATTGACAGAGAAGGTCTAGGTGATTCGCAAGAAGATGTGGACAACCCAAATCCAACAAAAATCTTATGTAGATCGACATTGTAGTCCATTGGAGTTTGAACAGGGAGACCATGTTTTCCTAAGAGTCTCATCTGCTATGAGTATTGTAGATATTTGGGCGAAGAGGCAAGTTATCCCTAAGGTTTATCGGGCTTTTCAAGATCCTATAGAGGGTTAGTGAGATTTTTTACCACCTATCCTCACCCCCATAGTTGGAATGGTTTCATGACATTTTCCATGTGTTAAAAATGAGGAGATACATGCATGATCATATGCATGTTATCAATTGGGGTGAGCCAAAAATTCAGAATGGAGCTACCATCACAGAGTACCTGATGGTGATCGAGGATCTATAAGAGTGGATCCTGTGAAGATGGACCATTCCTTTGGTTCGTGTTCTGTGGCGACATGATATCATGCAGGAGAGATCCTGGGAATGAGAGAGATAGATGAATAATCAATATGCCCACATTTTTGTTTAGTTTGTTCTTTTTGGGGATAAAAATGTTTAAGGTGAGAATAATTTAGAGACTTTTTTCCTTGTAAGATATTGAATTATATTAAAGAATATTTTTGGATCCAAGCACTAAGATGGAGTGATATTACAAGGTATAGTGATTCTAGAATTAATTTTATAAAAATATTAAATATATTTATATCACATTTGTATAGTTTTTCAGAAATATTAGAATATATATTGAATGGATTCTTGGATCGAGAATCTAAGACCATAGCTAAATTCAAAATATAGATTTTACCCTAGGAATGACCTAAATTTTGTAAGCACTAGAAGTTAAGATAAGGCTTCTATTGGAAGGTACATTAAGTGGATTAATTAATTTTATTTAATTAATTAATTAATTCATTTAATAACTATAATATAACTTCCTATTTAAATAGTCTGTTATAGAAATTTTCCAGGGTTATCCACATAACCCTGGGAGCTATGAGTGGATATTCAAAGAATTATTCATCAGTGAATCAAAATTGGATGATGAATGAAAATCAAATTGAGGTGTATTGACATATAACGAACATAGTGGATCTTCCCCACGGATTGATAATGCGTTCTTCACTAATTATAAATCCAAAATAAATATAGGGATTATCAATTAAGGTTTCAAACCATGATTAAATGATTGAGAATGGATTTTATTAATATTCTTTTGATTTGTGATTTATCTATCCTTAACATGAGCCCATTTATAGTAAATTAAATGGTTGATTCAATTTTATCTTATATTCCATGAAATCAGCCCTAAAAATCAGATATTCTTTGATTGTTGTCCAAGAATTATTGGCCAATGATGATATCACATTTTTTCTTGTGCCTTCCCCCCGTGCTTTGTGTTATTCATTGTTAGACCATGGGTTCATGATTCGACTATTACAGGGTGGATTGGAGCATGATTGAACCTCCAAATTCACGATGGATGTGTGCACAAATAATGGATTAGAGTTTTGTATATGAATCATAGAGTATTGTGTGTAGTGGTGATGGATTCATGGATCCAAAATCCCAAGTGATGATTTTAGTGGCACAAGAGGTGCATGAGATGTGTGGTGATCCATCATGGGTGTTTAGGATATTATTTACTGCCATCGAAGGGACAAAATAGATAGTTGGAGGCTTCTCCCACTAATTTTGGGTGGTCAATAGGTGCAAATCATGATGGAGACCACAGATCTGGATGCCATGTGTCAGATCTAACTTTCTATAAAAATCCTGACTACATGGTGTGTATTGGGATGAGAAAACACCATGTAGCCACACATCCATGGTGGATAGGTTTTTAGAAAAAATATAATGATCACACATTGTGTGGCTGGGCCACATGTTGTGTCACCCTCCTTGGGTTTCCAGGTCATGTTCTAGTAGGAACATGCCCAAGATGCTATGTGGGAGGACATGTCATGTAATCTAGGAGTATATCGGCATATTTTGGTACCCAAGCATGGCCAGGTACATGTCCAGGTACACGACATGGCTTGAAAGACACTTGTATGTCCAAGAGCACATGGGCTGGCCCCAGGTGGTCGAGACAGCTGTATGGGACTAGTACACATCGTGTGGGATTAGTACACACCGTGTGGGACTAGTACACACCATGTAAGACTAGTACACACTGTGGAAAGTGATATGGAAACTGATTCATGTCCATATAAGACATGGATGGGCAATGAGGTGGGGTCACATGCCTTGTGGATGCCCATACACATTATGAACTTCCCTTTATAACTTCTTTATCTCATATCTCTTTCGTTTTGACTTGGATTTTGGCCTGTGAGTAGCCTATCCTGATTGTTTTTCTATGTAGAATATGGTGGTGTATTTTTATTTATTATGATAGATTTTTATAGTGTTATTAATCCTTAGGTGATGATTTATGATGACAGTGATCAGGTAGGATTATCGGAGAGTTCAGATAGAGATGGTACTCCCCTGTCGCACTAGTGTGTGAGTCCTCCATACTCTTTGCTTAGGTAGAGATGACACTCCTCTATCACACCAAGGTGTGGTTCCTCTATCCAAAAAGATGATACTCCCCTATCTCAACAGGGCATGGGTCCTTCATACTCATTATTTATATGAGACAGTACTCCACTATTTAGTGTACGGGTCCTCTATCCATGGAGAAAGTACTCCCCTATTGCACTAAGGAATGGGTCCTATATGATTTTTATTCCATGAATAGGTGGTAATATCTTATTGTACTCAGGTTAGGGTCCTCTAAAAATGGGGGTGATACCCCCCTATCTCACCAGGGCACGGGTCCCCCATATTCTATACACAGATATAGAGAGAATACTTCTATACATGGGAATGGGTCCTCCATCCACTGACTAGATTTCCCCCTATTATACCAGGGAATGATTCCTCTATATTTTGGATATTGAGTTACCTTGGGATATGAAGTAGTGTTGAGGTGATATCCCTCCTCACAAATTCTTTAGAAAAACATGTGAGGTGTTGGGCATCGATGTTGGACCTTTGGAGCTTCAGGAAGACTCATCATCCTAGGATGGATTGTGATATAGAGATCCCCTTTCTATCTCATCTGGGTTTCTTTTATGAGTGTATATATATGATATTGGGTTTCATTTCCCTCTTAATTTGGGTTGATATGACTACTTCTATTGTGTCTTATATTGATCCCTCTTCAGTTTTCAGGGAATCCTACTAGGTATGTATATACTCACCCCTGCATTGGATTTATCCACATGTGCCATGTATTATGAAGACGAAGAATAAGTAGGTAATGATTTTTAATGAGAATAGGGATACTTTAGTGCATAAACTATGTATGGTAGTCAGGTCTTGGAGATCAAGAGTCAAACTCCCTCAACTATTTTCTATTCCAGTTGTTATGAAGTTAGGACATATTTTTTGGGAAGGCATGTATTTTTACCTTTACTTTTCATATTGCATTATCACACTCTTTTTTATTCCCTAGATGTTATTACATGAATGTTTTTTACTCTATATGTTACTATATTTTATTATTATTCCTATACAATTCTTCATGAATATGGTTGGGTGCATGTGTATGGGTACTTTAGGCAAAGGCCTCCCATTTTGGTTATGTATTCTCAGTACTTGTCACCAGCCTCTGGCCTATGGAGGCAGACATGGGGTTGTGGTGGCCTAGTTTTCCACCAAACAGGTGGTCTCTAGTGGATCTGTTCATTAAAATTACCTCCCTTTTAAAAAACTCAACTACCCTTACACAACCCTTTAAAAAACTCAACTACCTTTACCCATACCTCACTTATTGTAAAGGAAATTTACAAAGACCCTTTCATAGACCACTCTGTTTAAGGGTAATTTATTGGTTACCTGGTCTTGCCCAAATTTACCCAAGTTTTTAGGGTTAAGCGGTCACTTTTAGTTTAGCTTGGGTTGTCGAATCCTTAGAGACATAAGAAGTAACTTGCAGAAACGTACATTATATGGGTTGTTTTCGGCTATGAAGTGGCCAAATTGGGTTGATTATAGTTGGGTTTAAGTGAAAAATAATAGAATTAAGTGAATTCAAATTAAGATAATGAGTCGATCCTAGGTTATCACTTGGGGGAGATTAGATGAATTCATTTTTTTAACGGTTTCAATTTCATTAACTCGAGAAGGATTCAATCAATGAATTCAAACTAAATTCATCACTTAATGGTTAAAAACATTCACAAACACATTCTAATCACCTATACACTTGTAGTATCATTTTCATAAGCACTCCAAGGTAAATGATCTTATTATCACATAAAAGTGGGGAGATAAAATTCAATAAGGAAGAGGAAGAGAGGAAATCCTTGTATAAAAGAAACTCAAGTAAAAGAAATAAATAACATTTAGAGATTGATAAATAACATAAAATACAGCCCCTTTATACTCCCTTGGATCAACCCATAAAATGTTTATCCCTACATTGATGACATGTTCTCAACAGAAGTGGGAAGTAGACTCATAAGGGAGAAATTGAAGAAGTAAAAACAACAAAATAACAATCACTCCGCCGTTGTGTGAAGAATATCACAAGGTATGGTTTAAATAAATTCACACCTTAAGGAAAATATATCAATGTGATATATAGAAAAATATTATAAGAGTAAAGGAATAAATTTTATTAAGAACTAAGGTGATTCAAACAACTTACATGTGAAAGAAGAACGTTACAAAGACAAATCGGCATAATAACATTACAATGAAAAAAAATCTCAAAGATGAATAAATTCTCCAAGAACACTGCATTAAATAGGAATTTTAGAAGCCTTGGGTCGATACTCCAATAGTTAATGTGATCCCACTTGAGTATGGTAGGCATAGGGTGGTGGAAAGCTTGTGGAACTTAGACTTTTCCACCCTTGACCCGAAGTGGAAGGCAGCTTGCATCCACCGAATAGACGCATCAAAATTACCTTCTAGATGGCCTAATTAGAGTGGGACATATAAGAAAAAAATGTATATCTTGATGTCTCCTAATCTCCTATAAAATTTAATCCCAAATGGAATTTTTTTTGCGAGATATTATTGAAATGGTGGGATGTTTTTTTGGGCCACAGAATCTGGCCCAGAATTTTATTTCCAACTCGGGCCGCCTGGAAATCCATTCAAAAACCAGAATTGGCTTTTTACATTGTCTAATGAAATGTTTTTCATCATTTACTCTATCTTCAGTTCAATTTTTATAATTATTGGGCTAGGATATTTTCCTCTACAGTAGTTTTATTGGGTTTCTATCTAGTTTACTTCACCCAGAATGTTGTTTGTTCAAGGCCAACTTTGTTGGTATTCCAATATGAATCTTCAAGTACTAAAAAAGTATGAATTGTTACCAATGTAATTAGAAACCTTAAAATTAAATATGAAAATAAAATCAAGATAATTGGGTACTTTAAATGATATTAAAAAATGTATCATGTAATAGTGCATTTTAAGAAGGAATTAAAATTATAATATGAAATAATGTTCAAAGTGTAAAATGCACTAAAATGGTGTATATGAATAATAAATAACATGAATATTATATATATTAACAATGAATATTATCCTTATTCAGGGGCTAATCACACCCCCAACTTGAGTTTTTCTAGTACCGAGCAAAATGTTTCTCAATAATATGAAATTTGAATTCCCTTTTCCAAAAAATTTTTAATACACATTGATCACTAAGAACTCTTATACCAAAAAATCATGAAACCCATAAAAATATTTTAATACAAGATATTTTCATAAGCAGATCCTAATCTGAAGCCCATTCCTTTGTTCAAATTCATTTCCATATTTCATCCAATATCAATTAAGTATGAGGATGTGTTGTGTATCGCAATAGACATGAGGGTTCATCTTTATTCAAGGGGGGAAATGACGAAAGCGCTAGGTTGAATCACATTTTAATATTAAGATGAGTATTCAATTTTTTTTCAATATTTCCATGGTAATTGAAATTGCACTCAAAAGAGTCAACCCATGTAGCGAGACTTTGCCTATGACTCCCAGGCTCAAAGACCTTAGGGCACCAGGTGAAGCCCACATACTCGGGAATCATCTCGAGTTAACTCAGTCAAAAACAAAGTCAAATTACCACAAATAGAGATAAAATTACTAACTCTGGGCCATAAAACTATGGAATCATGATCACCAAGTGCTGAAAGACATGCATTAGGTCATTTAATTACTATATACACACATTTATTGTTTTTTCTAATTTTTTTATTAAATACTCATATTAAAACTAAAATGATCACCAAACCTATGATATTTATTTGGGGGACCCCATGAACTCAAACTAATACCCCACTATCCAAAGGACGTGCATTGTGATTCTTTTTTTTAATTTGGATGAAAATATAAACAATGAAATATCATATTAAACAGCCACACTTTCCAAAATCTATGCTCATAAAATATACATAGATTCAAATTAGAATCAGGGAATGCTAAATTATTTGATATTTAGTTTCTAAGTTTTCAATTTTTATTATCATGTTTAAGGTTAAAGGAAATTTTCCTTCCATTTACACACATTTTTTTCAAATCATTTTTTTTCACACAAAAGAATTTTTTTTACACAAAAGCTATTTTTTTATTTCATATCCCCCCAACTTAAAATAACAATGTCCCCAGTATTTAAAGAAAAGAAAATTTAAAAGGGGGTAGAGGCAGATAAGGGGAGTTCAAAAAGGAAATTGAAAATGAGGATCATGGAATGAAGTCACCTGGTGGTTGAAGTTGAAGTTCGTGCTACTCCAATTTAGTCCTTTGATATCCATGTTACTCGCATAGTTCCCTAGTGAAAAAAGGAAAAAACAAACAAACATACAAAACAATATATATATATATATATATTTATAATAAAAAAATTAAAATATAAGTATATATATAAAAATTATAGAATAAGGAAGCACTATAAGTCATAGGTCAGTGGTAAGCACGCACCCCTGTCTCCCTTCAGTCCCAGGTTCGAGTCCCCGTGGCTTTGCTGGTTGTGACGGGGTTTGCCCCATAACCTACAACGTGTCCTTTTATTTTTTTTAAATTATTATTATATATTTTTTTATATTTTTATTTTAACCTAAAAACACATAAAAATAAAAATAAACCGATGATACATTGTATTATTTTTAAATTTCTAGGTAAGGTATTACTCAAGGATCACATCACATGACATGGATGAATATGGTGCTCCCGTTTCATACCCATCCATACTCATAATAGAAGAACAAGTCAACAATGTATTTTTTTTAAATATCTAAATGATTCATTAATCCTATTTGAAAAATAAAGATTACTCAAAAATATTGGAAACATGAAAACCACGGGTTGCCTCCTGTGCAACGCTTTTGTTTAATGTCACTACCTCAACATAGACCCATAATTGTTTAAGTATTTTCCTCATCTAATTTTGGTTCACAAAAGTCTTCATCTAATTCATATTTTTGGAATGGTTCAATGAATGATTTGACTCTTTGACCATTAACTTTAAAGGTTTGACCATTGGTGGGATCTTGAATTTCTACAACCCCATGGGGGTTCACCTTATGCACTATGTACAGACCTGACCATCTAGACCTCCACTTTCCTGGGTGTAAATAAAGTTTAGAGCTATATAAAAGAATAGGTTTACCCAGTACAATGTGTTTTGTTTTAAGATTTTGAGATTGGTAGGCTTGAAATCTAGCTTTATTTATCCTTTAATTATCATAAGCCTCCATCCTAAGTTCCTCACGTTCATTGAGATTTAATTTCCTTTTTGTTCTGGCTAATGAGAGGTCATAACTCATTTTCTTAATTTCCTTAAAAGCCTTATGTTCAATCTCCACTAGAAAATGACATGCTTTTCCATAAACCAACCTATATGGGGACATTCCTAGAATGGTTTTATATGTAGTTCTATATGCCCAAATAGAATCTAAGAGTTTTCTTGACCAATATTTCCTAGATGAATTGACCATTTTCTCAAGATTTTTTTTTGATTTCTTGATTGGATAAATCATCTTGACCATTGTTCTATGGGTGGTAAGTAGTGGACACTTTGTGAGAAATTCCATACTTTTCCATGAGTGATGAGAATGGATGATTGAAAAAATGAGTTCCATGATCACTAATGATAGCCCTAGGAATTCCAAATCTAGAGAGGATATTTTCCTTGAGAAATCTAATCATAGTTTTATGATCATTGGATTTTGTAGGAATGGACTTGACCCATTTGGATACATAATTGAAAAGTAAAAGGATGTACATATATCCCCTATAGTTTGGGAAGAGTCCCATGAAATATATTTCCCAGCAGTCAAAGATTTCAATCACTAAGACGAGAGTGAGTGACATTTAATTCCTTTTTTTGATGGACCCTACTTGTTGATACTTAGGACAACTTTGAAAAAATGTGTAAGAGTACCTTGAGAGGGTGTCCCAAAAGAGACTACACTGAAGAACCTTAGTAGAAGTTTTTTTAGAGGAAAAGTGACCTCCACACGCCTCACTATGACAGAATTTAAGGATGGAATCTTGTTCAGATCCTGGGATACACAACCTAATGACTTGGTCAGGGAAGAACTTATAGAGGTATGAATCATCAAACACACAGTTACTAACATTATAAATGAATTTAATTTGATCTTGAGTCCCTAATAATTTTGGAATGACTCCTGTAACTAAGAAGTTGGATATGTCGGCATACCATGGGAAATAACTCACTGAATAGAGGTGCACATCGGGAAATGAATCAGACACAAAAAGGTGATTTGAGTTTTCTTTTAATTCCATCCTAGAGATATGATCAGCTACAATATTTTCAACATCCTTTTATCCTTTATTGTGAGGTCAAATTCTTGTAATAGAAGGACCCACCTAATCAGTCTAGCCTTAGAATCTTGTTTTTGGAAGAGGTATTTTAGTGCAGAATGGTCATTGAACACAGTGATGGGGGATCCTAAGAGGTAGGACCTAAAATTTTCTAAAGAAAATGCAACAACAAGTAACTCCTTCTCAATGGTGGTGTAGTTTATTTTTGTATCATTTAAATATTTTCTTGCATAAGCAATGACCCATGGAGTTTTCTCACACCGTTGTCCTAAGACTTCTCTTACAGCGAAGTCACTCGCATCACACATGAGCTTAAAAGGAAGTTTCCAATTTGGATATTTCATGATTGGTGGAGAGATAAGAGCTGACTTGAGTATAGATAATGATTCCTCACAGATTTATGTCTATAAAAATGGAGCATCTTTCACCAATAGAGCACAAACTGGTCGAGAAATAGAGCTAAAATTCCTAATGAACCTTCTATAGAAACCAGCATGTCCTAAGAAGGACCTCACTTAACAGTTTTAGGAGAGGGAATGTGATGAATGATATCGACCTTAGCTTTATCAACTTCAATCCCTCTACCATATACCAGATAGCCTAGAACAAGTCCTTCCTTTACTATTAAATGGCATTTTTTCCAATTTAGTATGAGATTCTTATCCTCGTATCTTGAAAAAACCATTTCAAAATTCAAAATTCATCCCTCAAAAGTATCCCTAAATATGGATAAGTCATCCATGAAGACCTCTAAACAATCCCCCACCATGTCCAAGAAGATTCCCATCATGAACCGCTGGAAGGTACCAGAGGCACTACATAACCCAAAGGGCATGGACTTGAAGTCAAAACTTCCAAATGGACAAGTGAAGGTTGTTTTACCTTGATCCTATAAGGAGACCTCAATTTGATTATATCCTGAGAATCCATCTAGGAAGCAATAGAATTGATGACTTTCCACTCGCTCGAGGAATTGATCAATAAAGGGCAAGGGGAAATGGTCTTTCTTGTTACAAGAATTGAGATTCCTATAGTCAATATAGACTCTCCATCCACTACTGACCCTTGTGGGGAGAAGGTCACCATCCGCATTGGTGATCACAGTAATTTCAACTTTCTTTGGGACAACATGAATTGGGCTTACCCACTCACTCTCAACTATGGGGAAGATGATACCCACTTTCAATAAATTAAGAAGTTATTTCCTTACCACATCCATAAGATTTGTATTGATCCTCTGTTGAGGTTGACAACATGGTTTGGATTCAGATTCAAGAACAATCCTATGAGTTCCAATGAGTGGGCTAATCCCAGGAATATCAGAAAGGGTCCATCCAATTTCTTTCTTATACTTTCTTAGGACATCCAGAAGCATCATATCTTGATTAGATTCAAGAGAGGAATAAATGAAAACAATAAAGGATCGATTGTACCCTAAGAATGCATACTTGAGTGATAAAGGTAAGACCTTAAGTTCTAGATCATATTGGTTATCACTTTCCAAGAAAGGATGAGACTTTGTATTGAACTCAGTTTCTTTGTTCATATTTCTTAAAATAATTGGTTTCTTGTGAATGAAATTTTTATCCTCTAAATTAGCCAGAGTAGTGTCATGAATGGGTATGGACTCAATGTTATTGATTCACCCATGGTTTCATTGATTGGTGATTCTATAAAATCATCAATAGATCTATCCGAAATATATTCAATCCAAGGAGACAAATTTCCCTCATGTGAACAAAGAAAATCAATCTCTTCTTGACTTAAGCATCATTCAGTAATTTCTTGATGTTCCTTGAGTTCACTATCAACACTACCAATACAATTAACCTCATGAATCTATTCATCATCCCCAATTTGAGAGTTTTCATTGTAGATATTCAAGTCTAGACTCATGTTTCCGAAGGTTTTTTTCATGTTACCATTTCAGACTCAGATGACTGAGTTGATTGTTTCTAAGAAGGGATGACCAAGGATGATGGGGGTTTTCTCCCTAGAACCTAATATTGGGTGATTTTCAAGGACAATGAAGTCATCTAGGTAAATGAAATTTTTTACTTTCACCAAAACATCCTTTAAGATACCCTTAGAAACTTGAACACTACGATCAACAAGTTGAAGAGTGATAGATGTGGGTTGGAGTTCTTTGAGCCCTAACTGAAAATACATGGAATAAGAAACGAGGTTCACACTGGCTCCCAGATCACAAAGGGATTTGACAAATTTTTTCTCTCCTATCTCAGCATTTATTTATGGACATCTTGGATCTTTCAACTTTGGAGGAATGATCCCTTGAATGGTGGTAATCACATTATCAGCCAAAAGGACTTGGTTTTTATGTGAAAATTTCCTTTTAAAAGTGCATAAGTCCTTAAAGTACTTTGAGTAGGCAGGAATGATTTGGATTGCATCGAGAAGTGGAATGTTCAACTTAACCCTAGAGAAGATTTCCCTGAAAGTTTAATTCAGTTCTGGTTTAGTTTTTCCTCTCATGCGTTGAGGGAAGGGAGAAGGTTGTTTGATTTTTTAGTGTGGTTGTAGTTCCTTCACATTCTCATTGGGTTTTTCAGAATCTATGGGTGGTTCTTCATCATTTTCATGCATTTTTGAATCTTTTAATGGTTTAGGAATGGATTATTAAAGTTTCTCAATAGATTTACCACTTCTTAAAATAGTTACTACTTTGAGTTGTTCATAAGAGTTTTGTGTGTAACAGGATTTTCCCCTTAAATTTGAGGATGATACCACCTGAGTAGGCATGGGTGCCTTTCTGGTTTTAATGGGTTTTAGTTTATGTTTAAGGGATGAGACTTATGAGTTCATTTTCTCCATTTTTTTACACAACTTCTCAAGGATTAGAAGAGGGACAGATTGGGTAGGGGCTTGTGATTGATGGTTTATCCCAGGAGGATACCTTGGTTATTGGATTGGTTGTTGCATGGGTTGTTGGATGGGTTGTTGGTATTGGACAATAGGTTGTTGGTATTGGACTAGTTGTGGTTGGAACTGTTTATGGTTTTGAAAATTTTGTGGATGGTAGTGGTTTAGTCCTTGTGGCTAGCTAGGTTGTTGGTTGGGTTGCTGGTTATCATTCCAACAGAATCCTGGATGGTCATTGTACCTTGGATTGAAAGTGTTTTTGTACTGTGTCTTCTAAAAGTTCAGAGCATTGGCCTCCGCTGGTGGTCATCCTAGAATAACATCTTTAATTGAAGTTATGGTTGGGAAATTTTCAGTCTTTTGGTTATGTTTGTCAAAAATTGTGAAAATAGGGTCAACAATTTTAATTTCATGTATTTTCCTAAGGTCTATCTCTTCGACCATCCTAGTGAGTGCTGTGAGTTTAGCCCTAAGGCTTTCATCATACCTAAGTGTGTTAATTCCACCAAATTTTGGTGGATTATCATAGTAAGGTGATGTTCCCCATGTTTGATTTTGTTCAGTAAGGATTTCTAGATACTCAAAGGCATCAATTGGGGATTTTTTTTTGAAAGTTACATTACACATCATGTTAATAAACTATTTGTTCCCCAGACCCAAACCTTCATAGAAAATTCTCACATGTTCAGGAATAGAAAAACCATGGTGTGGAACCATGTTTATGGTGTCTTTTAACCTCTCCCATGTTTCCTAGAATGACTCTCCCTCTTTTTCAAAAAAGTTTTGGATACCCTTTTTAAGTGAAATTTTTTTGTGGTGGGGAAAGTATTTTTTGTAGAATTCTCTTTTTAATTGGTCCCAAGATTTTATGGATGATGTTATTAAATTGTTTATCCAATTTTTAGCTCGATCCTTTAAAGAAAAAATGAATAAATTCATCTTATATGATTCCATTTGATGTGGGGGACACATGGTTTCTACAATATCATTGAACTCCTTAATGTGAAGGTAGGGCATCTCAGACTCCATTCCATAGAATGGGGGAAGGTGATTTAGGACCTGGGGTTTAAATATGTAGTTAGAATATCATAAGGAATTATGTCTAATGCAGGATGGGGCATTGGTCTAGGTAGGTGTGAGGTAGTCATTCATTGTTTTATTGACTGCACTCCCCAAGTTTGGGGCTACCTCATTTGGATTTCCATTTTGGTTCCCACCTGGGTTTATGAGTTGGTTTCTTTGAAGACCTTCCATTGAAATGGGATCAATTTTTGACTCTGGAGTATTTGGAAGATTAGGATCTAATGTAAATAGTTCCCTTGGTTTACTTGACTCCCCAACCCCAGAACTATCCAACCTAACTAGACGGTTTGATTGGTCACGAGTGTAGGCGGACATGCGCCAAAAGAAAAAAAACAAGAAAGGGAAAAGATAAGAGAATTTGGATGATAATAGAAGAAATGGGGGAGAATAGAATGTGTGTAGAGATGAATTACTTAGGTCCTTTTCAATGGTTCCAAAATTTGGTCTCGCCCAAATTTACCCAAGTTTTTAGGGTTAAGCGGTCGCTTGTAGTTTAGCTTGGGTTGTTGAATCCTCAGAGACCTAAGAAGTAATCTACAAACATGTACATTATATGGGTTGTTTTTGGATATGAAGTGGAAAAATTGGGGTGATTTCATTTTTGTTTAAGTGAACACTAATATACTTAAGTAAATTCAAATTAAGATAATGAGTTAATCCTAGGTTATCGCTTGGGGTGGATTAGATGAATTCCTTTTTTTTAACGATTTCAATTTCATTAACTTGAGAAGGATTCAATCAATTAATTCAAACTAACTGCATCACTTACTAATTAAACACATTAAAAAACACATGATAATCAACTATACACTTTTAGTATCATTTTCATGATCACTCCAAGGTAAAGGATCTTATTATCACATAAAAGTGGGGCGATAAAATTCAATAAGGAAGAGGAAGAGAGGAAATCCTTGAATAAAAGAAACTCAAGTAAAAGAAATAAATAACATTTAGAGATTGAGAAATAACATCCAATTTAGCCCCTTGATACTCTCTTGGATAAAACCATAAAATATTTATCCCTCCATTGATGACATGTTCTCAACGGAAGAGGGAAGTAGACTCATAAGGGTGAAATTGAAGAAGTAAAAACAACAAAATAACGACCAATCCACCGTTGTGTGAAGAATATCACAAGGTATGGTGTGAATAAATTCACACATTAAGAAAATAGTATCAATGTGATATAGAGAAAAATATAATAAGAGGAAATTAAGAAATTTTATTAAGAACTAAGGTGATTCGAACAACTTACATGTGAAAGAAAAACGTTACAAAGAAAAATCGACATAATAACATTACAATGAAAACAAAGCTCAAAGATAAATAAATAATCAAACACCACTTCCTTAAATATTCATTTTAGGAGCATTGGGTCGAGCCTACAATAGTTAAAGTCATCCCACTTGAGTATGGTAGTCCTAGGGTGGTGGAAAGCTTGTGAAACTTAGACTTTTCCACCCTTGACCCGAAGTGGAAGGCATCTTGCATACACTGAACAGACGCGTCAAAATGAACTTCTAGATGGAAGAATTAGAGTGGGCCATAGAAGAAAAAAATTGAGATCCGGATGTATCATAACCTACTGTAAAATTTCAGCCCAAATGGAATTTTTTTTGAGAGATATTATTGGAATGGTGGGATGTTTTTCTGGGACGCAGAATCTGGCCTTGAATTTTATCTCCAACTTGGGATGCCTGGAACTCCATTAAAAAATAAGAATTAGCTTTGGAAACTATTGAATTAAAGTTACAAATTATTTCCTCTATATTCAATCCAATATTCAGAATTATTGGTCTTGTATAGTGTCCTATATAGTAGTTTTATTGGGCTTCTTTCCAGTTTACTTCACCCAGAATGTTGTTTGTTTAAGGCTAAATTTGTTGATCTTCCAATATGAATCTTCAAGTAATCCAAAAGTATAAATTGTTACCAATGTAATGAGAAAAATTAAAATTAAATATGAAAATAAAATCAAGATCATTGGATACTTTAAATGATATTAAAAAATGTACCATGTAATAGTTCATTTTAAGAAGGAATTACAATTATAATATGAAATAATTTTCAAAGTGTAAAATGCACTAAAATGGTGTATATGAATAATAAAGCACATGAATATTATATATATTAACAATAAATATTAGCCTCATTCAATGGCTAATAATTACCCTTACACATCTCAACTATATATGGGTAGTGTGTTGGTTACCTTTATGTATCCCAGCTATGTAAGGGCAAACCTGTTTTTGAAATTGAATTTTTAGAAATGAAAAATTGCGTTGTTTTTTGATTTTATTTTTCATTTCATCACTAGTTTCATAAAACTAAACCATGGACCTACTATAATACCATTTAAGGGTTTTTTTAGAGTCTAATAACATTTATAGGTCAATAATAAGAGACTAAAAACTCTTGTACAAGGATCTCCATGCAAGATAATATAAAACCTGTATAAAATACTAAACTGAAGAATACTACAAAACAGTCATACCTTACACCAAAGATTCATTGCAACCATTAACAATTTCATTTGGATGAGTTTAATAGAGATCAACAAATTGAAAAAAATTATCCCACCTGCATAGTGTATCTACAATTCAAATGAATTGAATTTAATAAATATAGGATTCTTCTTTCTTCCATGATGTGCTAACATCTCATCATGTAAAGGAATAAGAAGAAAGTGAGCTATAAATATCTAAGAGTTTTGTCCAAGCATCATGCATACACACCCACTCACTATCATATGGAATTAGGCTTTATAAATCCCTCTAAGACTTTCCTCGATAGTGAAAGCATTAATTTATGCATTTATATTGCATGTATTAATTCCCTGACTGATTCATGCATCATATGCGTGAATTCATTTAACTCCCATTAGTTTCATCTTATGAAATAGTTTCTTTTAATGACATCCAAGGTATAAAATTGATCAGTTTTCCAACCAATACTACCAATGTAGGTAGTATAATATATATATATATATCCCATTATGTATGAAAATCACAAATTTCATTAAATAAATAATATATATATATATTACACACACACACACATATAAGGCTTTATGAAATATATATCTTTTATGTAATGACCCAAACATTTATGAATAAAATTCTCTTTCTTTTAATTAAATGTCTTATGGATATTGAAAAAACATGCACTCCTTTTGTTTTATTATATCTAATTATATTTAAATGGACATTAAGTATCCTTATAATTGATAATACAACCATTGAACAATGATCACATGACTAGTATAAATATAGGGTTTTAAAAAATCCTTTTGACATATACAAAGGAAGTGATGACCTCAACTAGTAGGATCATACCCCATGAAGCCCATTTATCAGAGCTTCTAAGGGAGATAACATTTTTGGGATTTTCCCTAGACCAATCCCAAGCTGAGATCCAATAAATAAAGCATGAGTAAAACCATTTACAGGAGAAGTTCAAGCTCATCGAGATCACGACCCAAACCATGTTCACCGAACGACCCCATGAAATCCCCACCATCGCAAACTTTACTCTTAGGGCGTATGATGGTGTAATAAAGGGATATGTAATAGGACCATAGCATTATGTGTAAAAACCTGTCCCCCAGGGCCCGTGCTGTGACTACCCCAAGCCTACCTTCCATAGGCCAGGGGCTGGCGACTAGCACCGGAAAGGCATATCCCTAAACAGGAAGGCATTACCTTTATACCTATACATTCACATAGAGTAGAATGTAAAAAGAAGAAACCAATAAGTAAACTGCTATAGTAAAAATAGTGCTGAAAGTAAAGGGGATGGAATACAAGCCCAACTGAAAGTAAGATTACAAATCAAAAGTACAAATACAACTGAATAGTGAAAAGCAACTTCTGGATCATCCACCATGGATCCTACCTGAAGGGTAGGTACATATCACCTCCTTATAAATCCACGTTCATCCATCTCCTCTACGTCACGTCTCGCTGAATGGTCCACCTCCGTGCATCATCCAATCCTAGCTTCCTCAGCCTTGATCAACGTTGTACGTCATCTGCACCAGACACAACAAGGTGCGGGAAAAACCCATGCAGGGGTGAGTATAACAATACTCAGTAGGGACCCTGAGACCCCATAGGTCTCCTAAAGTTCCACAAAAGAAAACCACAAAGCAGGACATCAACTCTACTTAGTTATATGCCCATACATACACCTAAGTTATCAAGATAAACACATATTATACATGAGGGAAGGATACCACAAAGGTAACTCCACGAAGTTAACATCACAAAGGTAAAAGTACCACATAGGTACCACCACGAAGATAATACCACGAAGGTAAAAGTCTTAGTTCAAACAGATTCTCACCTCAAACCCAATTTTCAGAGAATTATAGAAGTACATATGATTAGTCGTGAAGCTAGATCATCTTATTCTGTCAAGAGGCACTGCTGCTGATTATACGGAGTCTGACCCACACATGATCGATAGGTACTAACTCCCACAATGACCCACACAGAATCTGACCCACATAGGATCAATATGCACTGACCCACACAGGATCACTGAGCGCTAACCCACACAAGATCTGACCCACACAGGATTACTATGAATGCTGATAGCCAGTCAAAAATTCTCTAGGCCTAAGAACAAGTAACATTCCCAGTCACAACGTCGATCACCTCAGCTACGGGAGAACTCCTCCTCTAATGAGTAAAGTGGGACTTCCACATCACACATAGGTGATTTCCACTAACCTTGGACTGTTGAGGTATTCCTCCTGTCGAGTACTATGGGTCTACGACGTTACACAAAGGTGTTCCCCACTATGGGTCTGCCGCGTCACACAGAGGCGCTCCCCCTTGTGGCCTGCTGAGGTACTCCTCCTGTCGAGTACCGTGGGTCTTCCACGTCACACAGAGTCACTCCCCACCATGGGTTTGCTACATCACACAGAGGCACTCCCTACTGGTCCTGTCGAGTCACTCTGAGTCGAAACGGTCAGCAGTCATCAGGTCTCAGCCAGTCGTAGGGTTCCGTACGTAGCACGCTTGGGAGAACCGCTACCCAAGTCATTGGCCATACCTAAAACACTTCTAAGTCCCATGAAGAAGTATCCCAAAGGTCTGTCATGTCATAAGGGACCCAACGCAACAGATAGTGGGTCAATCGGATGCCCAGTCTGTAAGTTATTAGGGTTTCCGCTCTGAGGGCCCAGTTGGATTCAGGGTCTGATCCAACTCGGCCTTACTCCAATCATATCCAAAACCCAAGTGGAGAATACCAGAAGGACCATATCTATACAAGGACTCTAGTGCCGTAGACAGTTCGTCAAACAGACACCCAGTTTATAAGTTATGGCCGTGAAGGCGTAACTGGGTCCAGATGGGCCTGGGTCTGGTCCGACTCGGCCTGGGCCAACTCGAACTGGTTTGGGTCGACCCGGCCTGATTCGGATCTTTCCTGGGTAGGGGTCGGCCCAGCTCGACCTGCTGAGGCGGCCCGCGGTGCGGCCCACGATCGGGTGGTATGCCGGGTGGCGGGGTCCGCCCTTGCCACAACCTGGGGGGAGCCCCCCCCGATATTCTGAACGTCCTGATGGCTGTTCGGTTGCCCTGCTGGCATGTGGGACCACTCGAGGGTCCCACTCGGCATGCTGCGGCCGACCAGTTCTCCTTCCAGCGGCACAGGCACGTACCGCTGTCCACCTGCGGCCATCCGGGTGCCGGCCGCCGTCCGACCTCCTGCTCTGGCGGTGCAGACGCGCACCGCTGCTTCACCACTCGGCTGGCCGGATGCCGGCTTCGACCTTACTCCACTGTGACCGAAGGGCCGCAACCTCCTTCTCAACCGACGGCGCGGACGTGCGTCGCCCCACCTTCCTCGCGGTCGGCCGGGTGCCGGCCCCCACTTCCTTCTGCGAGCCATTACGGCTTCATTCCAAGCCCGAAAAATAAAACGATCACTTATTTGTGATCCTTGGGGTGAGGGATCCGCGTCCATATGTCACACTCAACAAGTCTTGGTATTTTCAGCATCAATAAATATTTGGTATTGAAGAACGCATGAAGAATGCATGAAGAATCAATGATAAGAGGCAAGGTATATGCGTGGGATGATGGCCATGTTGGTTTGACCATCGTCGTTGTGAAACTAGATTATGAAGAATCGATAAATAAATTCAAACATATTAAAAAAAAACCCCTACCTCGAAACCCATTGGAGAGCGTCCGTGGCTTGAAGGCAGATCATGTTCTTCGTTCCCGCAACCGGTTCCCAATGACGGAACTCAAAAGTCGTCCTTTGGTTTGTGGTTCGATGTCGCCTGTCACCTCCCGCTGGGTCAGCTCAATCTTCTAAGGGTCCAGTGTCATGGTGCTCCTTTAGTGCTTCGTTACTTGGTGAAGCTGTGCTGGTACCTCCCCCCAAGCTCCATATATATAGGAGAGGGGAGGGTAAATAACGATGTTGAAATTTAATGGTGGATCATTAATTAGGAAGATTCCTAATTTCCCCCAACATTGCTGTTACTTAGATTGGAGGGTCAAGCCATTTATTGGCTTGACACGTCGTCAGTCCCACCTTACCGCTTGTCCGTTGGAGGAATAGAATAAAAATAAAATAATAAATTTATTTTATTTATTCTATTAAAAAGTTCCAAAAACTAAATTTTTCTCTGGACCTAATATGGTCGAAGTGAAGCCTCCCTTAAGCGAATCCTGGTGCTGCAGATTCAATGGTGCCCTCAGATTTTTAATTTGAGCAATGGTTCAAAAGTTAGAAAACGCTGCTCGCGCGATTACTGAATGTACCTGAAAAAAAGTTCAGTAAATTATTAACAGTCACCATCAACCTGTGATGGTCATGGTTAGACTCTACCTAAGTGAAACACACCCTAGAGAACCCAACGGTACTCTCGGATTTCCAATCCGAGTTACCGTTTAAAAGTTATGGATTTTATAATAAAATAATTGTCACTTAATTATTTTATTTATGGCTAAAAACCAACTTTCATTGGTGGCCCGCATCGGCCAATGTTAGTATCTTCCTAAAGAAAGGATACCCTCATGAGTTTAGTAGTGGTCTCAGATTTTTAATCCGAGTTACCATTCATGAGTTATAAGCATTTGAAAAATAAAATAATTTTATTTAATTATTTTATTTACGGTTATGCCATTTTCAGGTTTTATCATAGGAGGCCCACATCGACTAAACTTAAGTCGTACCTAGGGTAAAATTTCCATCCTGAGCATAATGGTGCCATCATATTTCCGATCCGAGAAACCATTTAAGAGTTATTCTACTTTTTCAAGAAAACTGCTTATGCCTGCTAATTAAAGCTTAACAAAACTTTGACGGATCATTCCGGGCACTCTAGGCCTCAGAATCACGTACGGTCAGATTTTGCGGTCTTGAAATAATTCTATATAATTAAAAAAATATGCAGAAGTTATGGGACATTAAATTCTCCCCACCTTAGGGCTTTACATCCCCGAAAGACAAAACATAGACTAAGGAAACAAATGGGGGTACTGTGCACAAATCTGAGCCTCCCGCTCCCATGTGCTCTCTTGGAGGTTCCCGTGCTTCAATTGAATGCACACCAGAGGTATCGATCACCCATGAAGTACTCGCTCCTATCAATCCTCAATCTTTACTGGAACCTCCGTAAACGTCACCCCATCGTCTAAGTCTAGATTTCCATGGTTGATGACTTGAGAAGGGTCATGCACGTATCTACTCAGCTGAGATATGTGGAAGATGCCATGCACCCACTCCAACCAAAGTGGAAGTGCCAAGTGGTATGCTACCTCACCTATCCTCCATACTATCAGAAATGGATTGATAATCCTTGGTGATAACTTGTCGCCCCAACCAAATCTCCACAAACCTCATTGAGGTGAGACCCGTAAGAAGACATGGTCTCCCTCCTCCTGTCAGCATAAGACTTCTGCTGACTCTGAGCAGTTTCCACTTGCTAACAAGTGAGGCATTGTGATACAAAATCTACCACTATTTCCTTCATCTTGGGCCATCAGTACTGATGCCGGAGGTCTTGGTACATCTTCACCACTCCAGGATTTACCGTTAAAGGGCCTCAACACCTACTTCTGAAGCATCATTGGTTCCATGGTGCATCCTCTGAAGAGGATGATGTGCTCTCTACCTTTAGAAAATCCATCAGGTGATTTCCCTAAGGATATCTGAGCACGTCGATCCTCGTAGTTAGTGTCCCCAAGATCCACCTCCCTGACTCGATGAAGGAGTGGGGGTGTGACTGTCATAGACTGAAGGTATGCTGCTCCATATCTATCCATGAAGGATATCTGCAACATGGCTAGCTGCTCTGTCGCCTCACTCAGCAACTGCAGACCAGACCTCCTGCTGAGTGAATCTGCTACCACGTTCCCCTTACCAGGAGTATAGACTATCTCAAAGTCATAGTCCTGGAGGAACTCTAGCCATCGCCGATGTCTCAGGTTCAAGTCCTTCCGAGAGAAGATATACCTGAGACTCTTGTGATCAAAGTAGACTGTAAAACGTTCACCCATCAAGTAGTGTCACCACATCTTTATTGCAGAGACCACTGCTGCTAAATCCAGATCATGGGTAGCATAGTTCTACTTGTCAGTCTCTATCTCATCTCCTGAAAGCTCTGATCACACTTCTCCATCCACAGGAAAGGCTCCCCCTTCTTCATCAAAGCTAACAAGGGTGCCACTACCCTAGAGAAGTAAGGTACAAATCTCAGGTAGTACCCAACCAAAGCATATTTCTCTCTCCCTCAGGGGAGGTAATCCTGGATACATCTTTTAAAAAGATGTCCCCATGCTCTGTCACTCCTGTTTGGAACTAAAAACTCAAAAATCCTAATTCCATGGGGGTAAGTTTGGCCAACTCAAGAGTGATCGGATGCACCCTCCTATACATGAGTTTATCCTGTGCTTCCTGAGTTTCCTTTTTTGCTGACCAAGGAAAAATCCATTCCCACATTGTAGATAAACCACAACATTTTTTCCAAATACAATCAATCTGAGTATAAACTGTGAATGTCCAGTTCATACCCAAACTAATATCGTAAGGCCTCGATGCTGCCACCGAGAGGTTCCAACCGAAACTCTCACCTCAAGGGTTAGATCACACTGCCAGTATAAGTGTGATTATCGAGTCTCCTCCCAAATGTATCTCCATACATGAGGGTTAAGTCAACAACTTAATCAGAAACTCTAGGTATTTGAAAAGATTCATGGAAAAAAGGAATGATTGGTACCTATTTCTATTAATATGGTAGCTAGTAGTAGACACAGACCATTCATCGAATCATTCCTAAATCCCTTGGGTCACACTCCTTGACCATATGCAGCTACTCCCTTCCTCTGTCCTCCAGCTCCTTGAGCCTGGTGGGGACCACAAAGGGGGGTGGTTGTAACATGTCAAAATGTACACCACCAGATGCTACTCTCCTTGATCTGCTTCTACGTTTACAGCCCTAAAAATTCATCTATCCCTAACACTTATTCTTCCCAAAACATTTTTACACACACAAGTCTCTAAGACTAGCGCAGATTTTCTACTTTCCTACTACTAACATTCCCTGGATGTATCCGCTCAGCCAAATAACATTCAACTACAAAGGTTCTCTCTAGCACCCTAACATAGGTAGGAATTCATAGAGGAATAGTTCTGGCTTGGATGTCCTTAAACACACCATGCTTGGAAGTCCGAACCCCAAAGCACTAATCGTATCGTATTAATCGAGTATCAGGAATGGTCGGTATGCCTCGATGAATACTCAACTACCGACATGTCGTCCTGCCAAAGCTGTAGAATCTCTAGAGAACTCCCAGCCACCTCCTCATGATAGTACTCAGCCACCTGTGAGTCAGGTTCTCCTCAGAACCTAAGGGGTATCTGATGCTGAAACACGTGTATGACACTAAGCCTACAAGTGTCCTCTAGCAGTATTGCTGGTCGTAACTACTGACCAACGGGTAATGATGTAGCTGACACACTACCCGAAGGTTCCATCTCGGGAAATGGTCCACATAACAAAGCCTCATCACTATGCGGACCATCCTCATGGTCACTCACTAGAAACAACTAATAGCTAAGTTCACCATCTGCCCTACTGGTATCTCAACAAGGCAGAAAACTCTAGCCACAGCCTCCAACCAGTCCTCAGCTGCCTGAGAATCTATCTCACCTCAAAACCTCTAAGGCCTCTACCACTAGAACTTGTGCAACATGCTCAGTAGACATGAATCATCTACTGGTGTAGCTGGTGGTAACAGCTACCCAAAGGGTAGTGGTGCTGCTGGTACACCACCCGAAGGTGCTAACACCGTAAGAGGGCCCTGTACTGAGGCCTCATCACTCGGTGGGCCGTCATCGCGTACTCTCTTGGGAATCCTAGCTAGTTATCTTTGTGGTGGTATCCTGATAAAGAATAGGTGAGTCATGGTCATTAAGTTATACCTGGTGAGCTGACTCCAAAGAAATCAAAAGAAAAAATTTTCAAAAACACACGCAATCAGTGTTTTCATGTGCTGAGTCAGAGATCAGAATTCAGGGTCCTGGTGTATGGATACATGGGCCACTGCACTAACACTAGATTCCCCAAACTGAAAACCACACTCATAACACTTAACACTATTTCCACACAGAAAAATCAGAGTCCTAGTTCTTCGGTAGAACTGAAATCCTCTGATACCACTTTGTTAACACCCGTCACCCGGGGCCCGTGCCGTGACTACCCCAAGCCCTCCTTCCATAGGAAGGGGGTTGGTGACTATCCCTGAAAAGGAATATCCCTAAATGGGAAGGAATTGCCTTTAAACCTGTACATACACAGAGTAGAGCGCAACAAGAAGCAACCACTAAGTAAACCGTTGTAGTAAAAAGAGTGTTGAAAGTAAAGGGCCGGGAATACAAGCCCAACTGAAAGTATGAGTACAACTCAAAAGTACAAATACAATTGAAAAGTGAAAAGAATCTCCTGGATCGTCCACCATGGATCCTACCTGAAGGGTAAGTACAGATAGCCTCCTCATCACTCCACATCCGTCTGTCTCCTCTACGTCACGTCTCGCCGAATGGTTCACCTCCATGCACCATACAGTCCTAGCTCCCTCATCCTCGATCAATGTTGTACGTCGTCTATAACAGACACAACAAGTTGAGGGAGAAGCCTGTGCAGGGGTGAGTATAACAATACTCAATAGGGACCCCAAGCCCCATATCTCTCCTAAAGTCCCACAAAGGAAAACCACAAAGAAAGACACCAAATATACTTAGGTATATGACCATAAATACACCTAAGTTATCAAGATAAACACATCTCATACATGATGGAAGGATACCACAAAGGTAACATCATGATGGTAAAAGTACCACACAAGTATCACCACGAAGATAGTACCTCGAAGCTAAAAGTACCACACAGGTACCACCACGAAGATAGTACCACGAAGGAAAAAGTACCACACAGGTATCACCATGAAGATAGTACCATGAAGGTAAAAGTTTTAGTTCAAATAGAGTCTCAGCTCAAACCAGGTTTTCAGTGAAGTATAGAAGTACAGATTATTAGTCGCGAAGCTAGATCATCTTATTCTTTCATGAGGAACTGCTGCTGATTATACGGAGTCTGACCCACATAGGATTGATAGGTACTAACTCCCATAATGAACCACACAGGATCTGACCCAAACAGGATCGGTATGCATTGACCCACACAGGATCGCTGAGTGCATACCCACACAGGATCACTATGAATGCTGATAGCCAGTCACAGATTCTCTAGGCCTAGGAACAAGTAACATTTCAATTCATAACGTCAAACACCTCGGCTGCTGGAGAACTCCTCCTATAATGAGCACAATGGGCCTGTCACATCACACAGAGGTGCATCCTACTAACCTTGGACTGCTGAGGTACTCCTCCTGTCGAGTACCATGGGTCTACCGCGTCACATAGAGGCACTCCCCATCGTGGGTCTGCCGCGTCACACAGAGGCGCTCCCCCTCATGTCCTGCAGAGGTAATCCTCCTGTCGAGTACCATGGGTCTTCTGCATCACACAGAGGCACTCCCCACCATGGTTTTTCCGCGTTACATAGAGGCGCTCCCCACTGGGCCTGTCGAGTCACTTCGAGTTGAAATGGTCAGCAGTCGTCAAGTCTCAGCCAGTCACAGGGTTCCGTACGTAGCACGCTTGGGAGAACCACTCCCAAAGCCATCATTCATACCTCAATTGCCCTAAAGTCCCAAGAAGAAGTATCCCAAAGTTTTTTCACGTCATAAGGGACCCAACACAACAGACAATGCGTCAATCGGACACCTGATCTGTAAGTTACTAGCGTTTCCACTCCGAGGGCCCGATTGGATTTGGGGTCCGATACAACCCGGCCGTACTCCAACCATATCCAAAACTCAAGTGGAGTATACCAAAAGGAACATATCGATCCAAGGATTCTGGTTCCAAATACATTTCATCAAACAGATGCTCGGTTCACAAGTTATGGCTACGAAGGTGTAACTGGGTCCAGATGGGCCCGGGTCTGGTCCGACCCGACCCAACCCAGCCGAGGCCGACCCGAACTGGTTTGGGTCAACCCAGCCTGATTTGGGTCTATCCTGGATGGCCTGGGCCTTAGCGGGCCTGGCCCGGCCCGGCCCGCTGGCGCGACCCGCTGCGGTGCGGCCCGGTGGTGCGGCCCGTGATTGGGTGGTCCATCATGTGGTGGGGTCCGCCCTAATCGCAACTCGGGGGGGGGGGGGGTGGTATTCTGAATGGAATGATGGTTGTTCGGTCACTCTTCTGACACGCAATATTTGGTCGGTGGTCCTGCTCGGTGTGTCGTGGCCGGCTGGAATGGCTGACCGGTTCTCCTCCCAGCGGCCGACCGGGAGCCGGCCACCGTCCATCCTCCGCCGCGGCTAAGAGGCTATTGACTCCTGCTTAGACAGTGAAGACGTGAATTGTCGCTTCACCCCATGGCCGGATGGATGCTGGCCTCCACCCTACTTTTCCATAACCAACGGGCCGTGTCCTCCTTCTCAACTGACGGCGCGGACGTGCGCCGCCCCACCTTCCTCCTAGCCGGCCAGGTGCCAGCCGCCGCTTCCTTCCGCGAGCCATTACAGCTTCGTTCGAAGCCCAAAAAATAAAAATATTGCATATTCGCAATCCTTGGGTCGAGGTCTCGGCATCCATATGTTGCGCTTAACAAATATTGGTGTTTACAGTGTCAAAAAATATTTGGTGTTGAAGAATGCATGAAGAATCAAGGATAAGAGGCAAGGTATATGCGTAGGACGATGACAATGTTGGTTTGGACATAGTCATTGTGAAACTAGATTATGAATAATTGATAAATAAATTCAAACATATTAAAAACAAACCCCTACCTCAAAACCTGTTGGAGAGCATTCGCGACTTGAAGGCAGATCGTGTTCTTCGTTCCCGCAACTGGTTCCCAATGACGGCACTCGCACGTCGTCCTTCGGTTCATGGTTTGGTGTTGGCCATCACCTCCCATTGGGTCAGCTCCATCTTCTAAGGGTTTGACGTCATGGCACTCCTTCAACACTTTGTTTCTTCACGAAGCTACACCGGTACCTCCCCCCAAGCTCCATATATATAGGAGAGGGGGAGGGTAAGTAACGACGTTGGAATTTAATAGTGACTCATTAATTAGGAAGCTTCCTAATTTCCCCCAACGTTTCTTTTACTTAGATTGGAGGGTCAATCCATTTATTGGCTTGACACGTCGCCGACCCCACCTTACTGCTTGTCCATTGAATGAATAAAATAAAAATAAAATAATAAAGTTATTTTATTTATTCTATTAAAAAGTTCCAAAAACTAACTTTTTCTCCTGACCTACTGCGGTCAAAGTGAAGCCTCCATTAAGAGAATCCCAGTGATATGGATTCAATGGTGCTCTCAAATTTTTAATCCGGGCAATGGTTCAAAAGTTAGAAAATACTGCTCACGCGATTACTGAACGTACCTAAAAAAAAGTTCAGTAAATTATTAACAGTTACCCTCAACCCGCACCGATCAAGGTTAGGCTCTACCTAAGTGGAAAACACCCCAAAAAACCCCACGGTACTCTCATATTTCTAATCCGAGTTTACTGTTTAAAAGTTATGGATTTTATAATGAAATAATTGTCACTTGATTATTTTATTTATGGGTAAAAACAAACTTTCACTGGTGGCTCGAGCCGGCCAATGTTAGTATCTACCTAAAGAAAGTATACCCTCATGAGTTCAGTGGTGGTCTCAGATTTTTAATCCGAGTTACCATTCGTGAGTTACAAGCATTTGAAAAATAAAATAATTTTATTTAATTATTTTATTTACGGTTATGCCATTTTTGGGTTTTCTCACAGGAGGCCCACAACGACTAAACTTAAGTCGCGCCTAGGGTAAACCTGCCATATTGAGCACAACGGTGCCCTCATATTTCTGATCTGGGAAACCGTTTAAGAGTTATTCAACTTTTTCAGGAAAACTGCTTATACATGCTAATTAAAGCTTAACAAAACTTCGACGGATCATTCTGGGCACTCCAGGCCTCAGAATCGCACACCGTCAGATTTCAAGATCTTGAAATAATTCCATATAATTAAAAAAAATTATATGGAAATTACGGGACATTAAATTATGATTATGTGCAATATTTGTTTTATGGAATAATGAATATACTTTCATTCTATTATTGTTACTTTGTAAATAATTTTTAAAGAAAAAATATTATTTTTGGTTAATATTAAAATTCAATTAAGAAATATATTTTGATGAATTAATGGATTTATGAATTAAAAAATATTATTTATAAAATATTATTATGAAATTAATTTTATTAAATATAAATTATTGTATAATTTTTATGAAGTCAAATATAATTTTAATTAAGGTTCGAAAACTATTTTTTTCAAAACCCGTCAATTTACAATAAATGTCAATTTTTATTTTAAAAGTGAAATTTAACATATTTATAAATTATTTATATAAAATCAATATTATTTTTGGAATCAAGATGTCGAAATTATCTAACGGTGAATTTTTCACAATTTTCTGAGACAATCAAAATTTTTGGTGAAAATTAAATACTGTATAAATATATAATGTGTTTTATGACATCATAATGACCCAGTGGTGATAAAATAAAACACTATAAAAGGTATATTTAGAAAAATATATGTTTTTCCTTTAAAATAATGTAATTTTAGGTTTATTTTATTTATTTTATAAAGCCTTTGTGAATCCTCCAAGACATATAAAATATTTTGAGATTTTAAAATCATTTCCTTGAAAGTGTGACTAACCTCCACATGAGAAAGAGAAATTGTTTTTTATCTTAAATATTTAGCCTTATAAAATAATTTATACCAATCCCCTTTTCTGGAAACCATGGGCAAAAAACATGAGATGATTTGTGGTTTTGAATATTTTATTGTGTAGGGTCCAAAACCAAAATAATAAAGAAAACCCCATCCTTTCCTATATAAACCCACCCAAGCTCCCATTTCTCTTCACTAAATATCTTTTAATCTTGAACAACCTCTTACCCATAATACCTAGAGTCCTCCCAAGGTTCCCCAAGCTCCGAAGAAGCCTCTACCAAGCCTTTGGGATCACACATCTAAGTAAGGGATCCTTACCTTTCTCTCTTCCTTTCAATTCAAGAACCTTGTTCGAAATTAGTCTTTTTAATTTCAATTGGTTATTTTTTCATCCTTTTATAATCAATTAACTAATTTCCATTTTATGTTATGTGAATTAAGGATCATTTATTCTCCCTCATTTGGACACTTACCTAAGCTGTTACTATGCTGAAATTCCATAAGAGATTTCTCTCTTCTCGTTTTCATTCAAGAAAGTATTTTATATTATGCATCTAAATTCCATTTAATATGTTGTTATATTATGTTCCATGACACCCTTACTGTACATTTCATGTATATATGATGATATAACCCTTTATATCTCATCAAAACATTTTACAAATTTCTATTTGATGTCATTATACAACTGAAATTGCACCATGATTTTCCATGCCAAAATCATCGTGTAGTAAATACTATACCCATTTTTCCAAAAAGTGTATTCACATTTAGGCTCATGTACTTATTTATCAGGGAATTACATGTATTCATTATACATTCATTATTCATGGAATAAATTATGATGTTTAATGAATCCATATTGTATGATCTATGTGACACACTTACACATGAAAACAAAATGATTATGATGGGTGCACCCTGGTAGCGCTCCAATGCATTGAGTAATGTTTAGTATCATGATACACCATGTAAAATGAGGGCTTACTCATACTAATACATGAAAAATGCGCCTTGGATCATGATAATATCATGTTGTATGTTGTTTCCACATTTCCAAGTTACGATAATCATGCTATATCATGCCTTTATGTTCATGTTTCTCTTATGCTCCATTGATATGCCTATTTCCTAACATGTATTGTATTATTCATGTTATGCCTTGCTTATTCCCTTACTGGGATTTATATATCACTCTTTTCTTATGTATGTCCTCTGGTTATCCCATGCAATTCTAAGTACGAAGAAATGTTGTGGTCATATAAAATAAGTTTTTAATAAAGATGTGTATTTCATGTTTTAAGTTGTTATGTAATGTTCATAATCCCTAAAGGAATTATAACTATTGATCTTATGAGTTATATTAAGTTAAATTTTATGTAATAAACCATGTTTAATATGAAATAAAGAGTGGAGTTTTATAGTTGGTATCAGATTATAGGTTTATTTATTTTTGAGATTATGATTAGAAAACTCTAGTGAAAGACTTAGGGATAAGACTAAGTATAAGAAAAGAATCCCTAAATTTTGGTGTGTATAAAGTAAGTGGTTTATTAAGAAAATATATCCCTATCTAGACATGAACAAGTATAGGTGGCTCTGGAACATATGTATCTGGAGGTAAAACCTAAAAACACCGCTTTTAGCTAGACTCGAACGAGAACTGATGCACGAAAACAGGACTTGCTTCAATATTGGTTCGACACTCTCGGGGGATATAATTTGGTAAATTCATAATCTTAGTAAGAACCATAATTAATGGAATAAAAAAATATCCCATAAGAATATATGTTAGGAATTAGATCATGGATAACTTAGATCGAAGCTTAGAAATTCATAAGTTAAGAAGATAAATGTAATTTATAAGTTGTCCTTTAATGTCATTATATTCCCCTTTATGTGTTTAACTGTTTAAGATACTCATCCCTAATTTTCCTTTTATTCTATCCAATGGCTGGTAATAGGATGAATCAAGCTAATAACTGATGCGAAGATCAACGTGATGATTTCCCTAATGAGATGCCCAATCTGATGGGAGTGGGAATCAAAAAATTTGTCATGATACTCTCTCAGTTAAATCAAGTTTTGAATAGAAAACTGGGTCAAGAGGAACATCCAAACCCCCCAAATAAATAAAAAGTCACAATTGAGAGATTCATGATACAAAGGCTTCCTACTTTCAATGGATCATTTGATCCCTCAATCGTCGAATAATGAATCAAATCCATTGAAAAGATCTTATCTATCCTTCAATGATCTGAACAAGAGAAGGTTATTATATCATATGGAGGGTGAAGCTGATAAATGGTGGACATTGATAAAAAATACGAAGCCTAGGGAAGAGATTGAGGTGATGGAATTGAATTATTTTCAGAAAATGTTTTTCAATAAATATTTTACCCGCACCCTCCAACTTAAGATGGAAAGGGAATTACTTTCCCTTGAGAAAAAAGTCAATGAATCCATCAGAACAAATGAGGAAAAATTAACAAGACTTCCATGGTTTTCCTCTGATTTTTTCGTCACCCATAAATGAAAAGTTAACCACTTCTTTGGTGGGATAAAGCCTAGTCTATGAAAATCCTTGGCAATCCATGACTTTGATAGCTATGAGGAAAATTTCGGATGTGACCTCAAAGTTGATATGAATATTGGAGAATATTAGTGGTATCATGGGGATAAGAAGTAGAAATTGGACTTTAGTTCTAGTGGTTTGATGGATAAATCCAACGGTGCTAAGAAATTACAGCACCCTGTCTGCAAAAGTGCAGAAAGAAGCACCCCATAAATTGCCTAAGGGGATCAAGGAAATGATATAGGTGTGGAAGAGAAGGGCACCTGGATAATAATTTCCAATAGGAGAAACCTCTCAATGTGACAGAGGAAAGTAATTCTCTGGTTGACCCTTAGCACTTTGTTCATTTCTACAATTGCAAGGAACTAGGGAACTTTGCAAACCAGCACCCTAATCCAAGGGTAATTGGAGGTAACCAATAACCTCCAAGGAAGAAAGGGAGAGCTTTTTCCATCACTACCACCGAAGTGAATCCCGACAATGAAGTGGTTATAGGTATTCTGGTTATTCATTCAAGAATAGAAACCATATTTTTTTATTTTGGTTTTATTAATTCTTTTATATCCTAAAAGTTTATTAGAATAATACAAACACCACCAAAAATCATGGAAGTATATATGTCAGTGAAAATAGAAAATGAGAAAATTATTGTATCCTATGTATATAACTCCTACCCTATCACAATTTTTGGATTGGACTTCCTTGCAAACCTTATCATACTCCCTCTGGTGTAATTTGATTCAATTCTTGGCATGGATTGTCTTTCCCTATATAGAGCCAACATAAATTTCTATGAGAGGGAAATCACTCTCCATATGGTGAATCGACCCCCAATTCTATACAAGTGTAAGGTGGAGGATGATTCTTCTTTAGAACCATCATCTAAAGCATGGATATTACTAACCTATGAGAATGTATATATTTTTCAGATGATTGAGTTTAAGGAAAGAACTATCCTTGAAGACATTCCTATTGTGAGGGAATTTGCTAATGTGTTTCTCGAGGACTTTTCTGGTCTTACTTCTAGTAAAGATGTTAAATTATCAATTGATCTTATACTTGGGGTGTTTTCAATATCCAAGACTCTGTATAGAATAGCTGTTGTGGATCTTGAGGAGCTAAAGAAACAACTACAGGAGAATCTGGATAAAGGGTTTATACACCCAATTGCTTCACCATGGGTTGCACTAATCCTCTTTGTCAAGAATATGGATGGGTTAATGAACCTTTGCATTGATTATTTTGAGCTCAAAAAAATCATGATAAAGGAAAAGTATCCTTTTCCATGAATTAATGACTTGTTAGATCAGATACATGGAGCACAATACTTCTCCAAGGTGGATATGCGATCAGGATATTACCAAGTAAGAGTAAATAAGGAGGATATCCCCAAGACTACTTTTCATATAAGGTGCGGGCACTATTAATTCATATTAATGCCTTTTAGACTCACCAATGCTCCATAAATCTTCACAGACTTGATGAATAGAGTATTTAGAGATTACCTCGAATTTTTTTGGTAGTCTTTATAAACAATATTATAATATACTCCAAAACCAAGGAGGAGCATGAGGAGAATCTGATCACTATTATAGAGACCTTACTAAAGGATAATCTCTACGAAAAGTACAAAAAGTGTGATTTTTGGTTGAAGGAAGTCTCATTCTTAGGGAATATCATCATAATAAATGAGATATCTGTGGATCCTTCCAAAACAAAAGAAATTAAGGGATGGTTGAGGCCAACATCTAGGATGAATATCCATAGATTCCTGGGGCTAGCTGGATATTATCACCGATTTGTGAGAAATTTCTCACAATTTTTAAAACCTCTTACCAAGCTAACTCAGAAGGGAGTAAAGTTTTCTTGGAATGATGAATTTGAAGAAATATTCATGGAGTTAAAGAAGAGGCTTTTTACTACCCATGTTCTCACACTACCCACAAGTGGGGAGATTTTCGTAATCTTTAACAATGCTTAAAAGAAGTTCCTAGGATATGTGTTGATGTAGAATGACAACATCATTGCCTATGCCTCAAGACAATTAATAATTCATGAGAAAAACTACCCCATCCATGATATAGAGTTTGTAACACCTCGAGATTTTATGAAAAGTATTATTTTTAATTTCATTAATGTCTTGTGTTGTATGCTACACCAAAAAAATCTTGCACAACACACATTCTTGACATGCCTTGTATTACACGCAATCGTGACCTTCCTCGATAGCGTGTGTAGTATGCAATAACGAGTTTCACTAAACAACAATATGCTATTAAAATATTATTAAAACTAGTCGTTATGAATAGTAATAACCACTTTTTGAAATTTTGTAAATTTTATTTTTCAAAGTGGACTTCATTTTTGGATTCGGAATATCGAAATTAGCTTAGGGTGAAATTTTGGTAATTTTCGGATAACTTTCATATTTTGATGAATAGTGAAAATTACTAAATTTTAATTAAAAACAATTTTTTCAATAGAAATAATTAATAGTGATAAATTATTAATTTGAGTGGTTTTAAAGTATATTTAGAATATATTTTTACAATTTAATACAATGTTGGTCATTAGATGTAATTTCACATTTAAACCAGACATAAACAAGTGTCAATCTTTTGATAGTTATTATTTCTTAAGAACACGCTATATGTTTTGACGATGGGAATTAATTTTTAAATTAATTAATGCAACTGATATGTTTTGAATTTGGTAAAATAGACATCATTTTTGAGTTCAAAATATCAAATATAGCATAGGCCTAATTTCTGGTATTTTTCCGGAAACTTTCATTTTTTTGATGAATAGTGAAACCACTAAGTGGTAGTTAAAAAAATGAATTTTTCATAAAACTTAATTTTACTGCTTCTGTGAGTGGAATTTCAAAAATTCGAGAGACACAGTTGATGTCAGTAAGTATAATGTGGTTCAATGAGATGAAAATAATTTTTGGTGAATAATAACTTTTTACTTTTGTTTACCACGGTTAAAAGTAAATAGGGTAATTAAGGGTAAAAATGATATTATTATTTCCCTAACACATGTCCTAATTCTATTGTATAAGTTAAATTCGACCAAAAAAAACCTTAGGAATAAAATATGACCATTTAGGCCCACTTGGATTAGATTAGGACATTTATTATTAATTTATTTAAAGAAGGGTTAAAATAGTTAAAATCAAAGTTTAATAAGTATATCATTTTTAATATAGGGTTATACATAAGATAAATTCGACTATAAATATTCATTATAAATCTAAAAAGATTTCCTACATAATGATATTTTATTTTTAATTTTTATACTTTAAATAATTTAATTTATTTATGACACAATGATAATGCAGTAATTATCTTATTAATGAAATATTGACATAATTGATGTTATAAATACCCAAATAAATGTAATTTGAGACTTTTTATGAATTAAACTAATTTTCTAGGTTAATATTACATGTTAGTATTGATTTTAAGTAACTTTTTTCTAACTAATAATTCTATTATTATTTTCACAAAAATCAATTTCTAAATAGTTTCAAAATTGACATAAAATAGTTGTTAAAACAAATATTATATTATTAATTGTTATTTATTCCTAAAAATCTAAGGTTTGGAAAAATGACTTAGATAAGGTTATATATATTAATAATAAACAACTTGGGGTTCGTTTGGCTTGTTATAGTAAGTTTATTAACCTTATAGTGTAAGAACACAAAAAGACACGGTAAAAGTAAAATTATCTAAATTAAAGTTAAATATAAATGATAAGGTTAAAATAGGAACCTAAACTTGTATAAATTCTATTTTATGAGATTATTTCGACCCATACCCACCTTATCTTCTAAATAAATCAATTTGGAGCTATTTAAAATCGAATTTGGCTTTATAATAAAATAATATTTTTAGTTTTCCAAAGGTGCCCCTCTCCTCCCTTATAAAAGGGCACCTCCTCCCCCTCTTCCTCACACCACTTTGAGCCTTCAATCTCGGCCAAACCCTAACAATTTCTACTCTCCACTTCCCTTTAAACATCCTATAGGTCCTGGTCTTCTTCAAAGACCAATTTTAGTGCCCTAAAAGGAGATCTCAAAGAGGCGTTTCAAAGAAGAGGTAATGTCCGTTACCAATTCTTTCAACTTTATTTCTTCTTCCACTTCTTCTTATTTAGTTGTTTCATTATGAAGTAATAACATCAGTATCACTCATATACTGATATGTTATTATAAGTATGAAACAACCCTATTTCACCATCTATCCATCCTACGGAAAATGAAATCACCGCGCGTGCGTAAGTACGGAATACCGTCTCCACGCCATGGTGTAATCTATTTTCCACCACCACATTACTTGGATGGGTATAATGGTGTAAATAATGAATATATATGATTATTGTGAAGTTATATTTATTCTGAGATAGTATACATACACTCCAATACAATTCCACGATCATGAGAACGATATCATCGCTCGTGCGTACGTACGGACTACCGTCTCCACGACGCGATGCGATTCATTCTCCACGTTAACCATTAATCAATGATTATAAAGTATATATAATAAGTAATCATGAAATATATGACATAATAATGATACTGTATTTATGTGTATATATATGTATTTCATCTACTTAATTCCATTCAACTCAATAAGGAAACGAAAACAGCGTTCATGCGTACGTACGGCCTACCATCTCCATGAACGGTGTATTTCTTTCCATTTACTGATCTATTATATATATGTATATTCTAAATATATATTATATATAAATCATGTTTTATATTATGGAATTAATTAATCATGATCTAAGTAATCATATGAATAATTACAAGTCAAAACACGGACGACAAATGAAACGATTTTACCCAAAACGCTCTTTAACATGAAATTTACAAAAGAACGGGTAATATAAAGTCGTAAGTGAACCATATATGATATCATAACAATGAGTATGATTCTGGAATACGTCAATGAAATTATTTAAATCATTATACAAGAGGTTTGGACACTTACGAAGCAAATCGGACCTAAGGTAAGGGATAATTATTCCAATCTCATTCTTATCCGAGATTGTTTATTCGTAAGTATTTACTGGGTTATTGTTCTCATCCATGTCCATGTTTCCTAAAAATGGTTTCATGTATGTTTAATTTCATTTTTACCCATTTTTTACTTTTACTACATGGTATGTATGGAATCTTTCTTTTACGAGGTACTTTTTTACTTTTCTGGAAAAAGTACGAGAATAATGATTTTTTTAACTTATACGGCATGAATGGATTTTTAAAACATTATTTCCAAGAAGCTTCCTTTACAAGTTTTCAAGTTTATTTTTAATCAACTTCTTTTAGTTTATAATTGTATGACATGTTAATAAAGGAAAAATGTTTTTGAAGTAGAAATGATATTTTCCTCAAGAATGGAGTTCAAGTGTTTTATCAAAATTATTTTCCATCTAAGATAATATAGGGTTCTGTTTCTATCCCTATTATTACATTGATTTGATTATGTTGTGATGGAATTATTTTTATGAATTCCTTTATCTTATATGAATTGTTTTATGATGTCACGATGTTTAAGAATCCCATTTTTATTACATGGGTTATGCTATAATGTATGGTTTATGATTTTGTGGCACACATAAGAATGGTATCATTATGAGATGGGTGGGACCTATATCTCATGAGATAGACATGGCTGGAATGGCAGGTTAAACCGGTTCAGTGAAACAGGACTGAAACGAGGAGTGAACTCGGTTCAGAAAGGGACTTTGTCCACTAAGATAGTCTTGGCAATGAGTCTTGACTAATAAGAAATGATTTTATATGATTATGTGTGTATGGCACAGAGTTTCATGTTTTATGTTATTATTATTGGGATTACATTTCACTACTATCATTTATTCCATGTTATGATATTATGATCTTTTTTGCAGGTTAATATTTCCAAAATGTTATGTTCTTATGAATATGATGTGATTGATATTTCTTTTGTTTACCCTTACTGAGCATTTCAGCTCACCCTTTTATGTTTTCTTTTCCCCAGGATATAAAGAAAGGTTTTAGGTAGAAAAAAAAGGAAGATATTTATGGGAGATGTTGAAGATCTTTCACCACGATTAGAAGATTATATTCTGAGTTTCCAAAGACACTAAACTATTACGGTCCTTGTGTGTGTGTTTTTTTTATGTACTAAGTATTCCACAAAAGTAATGTAATGTCCATGTACGTTAAGCTTTGGGTCTCTACAGAGTTGGAAGCTATGATATTTGCGTTGAAAATATGGTGGTATTATCTCTTTGGGGAGAAGTGTGAAATATATATAGATCAAAAAAGTCTCAAATATATATTCACATAGAAATAGATGAATATGAACCAATTAATATGGTTAGACCTCATCAAGGATTACGACTGCTCAATCTATTACCACCCTGATAAAGCGAACAAGGTCATGGATGCTCTAAGTAGAAATGTCCCAACAATTCTATCATTGATGAGAATTGAAAAGGATCCAATATTCTTAGATTTGATGAATATAGAAATGGGAATCATAAAGAAGGGAACATCATAAATACTTTCACAAATGGTTGCTTGATATTCTCTTTTATAAAGGTTAAAGGATTCTCAAAAAGATGATGAGGGAGTTTACAAGAAAGTGGAAACTACCAGAAAAGGGAAATCCTCAAAGTTCAATGTTAATAAAGAAGTAATTTTGATATTTGAATCGATATTATGTATTCCATCAAATCCTAAATTTTAAAAATAACTTTTGGATGATTCACATAGTTCAAATTTATCCATTCACCCAGGAAACACAAAGATGTATCAAGATCTATAATAGAACTATTGGTAGGATAACATAAAGAAGAAGATCTCTAAATATACATCAAAGTGCTTGGTATGTTAGAAAGTGAAGGATAAGAGGCAGAAGTCTAAGAGGATAATGCAACCATTACCAATACCAACATGGAAATGGAAAAACATCACCATGGACTTTTTCACCAGACTTTAAAAGACATCCAAAGGAAACAATGCTATTTGGGTTATTTTAGATCATCTCACAAAGATTTAACACTTCATTGTGATTAGAGAGGATTTTTCACTCGATCAACTGGCATAAATAAACATTATATAAGTGGTGATGCTGCATGGTGTACCACTATCAATTATATCCAATCAAGATCCAATATTAACCTATAAGCTTTGGAAGATTCTCCAATATACTCTGAACACTGATTTGAACTTTAGAACAACCTATCACCCTTAAAATGATGGCCAATCTGATCAGACTATCTAGACACTTTAGGACATGTTTAGAGCTTTCTCAATAGACTTTAAAGAAAAATGGGACCAACATCTTCCTTTGTTGGAGTTCTCTTACAACAACAGTTTCCACTCAAGCATCCAAATGGATCCTTATAAATCCATTTATGGGAAGAGGTGAATAACACTAACATGTTGGGATGAAGTTGGGTAATGAAAAATTCTAGGTCTGGAAATGGTTGAAAAAATGGTGGAGAAGGTTAAGACCATCCAACAGCACATAAAAGCTACCCAAAGTTGATAAAAGAGCTATGATGACAATTATCGATGAGACATAGAGTTTAATATTGGAGACATGGTATTCCTATGAATATCTCCATGTAAGAGAGTTATGAGATTTGGGAAGAAGGTAAAGCTTAGTCCAAGGTACATTGACCCTTTTGAGATCCTTGATCGCATCAGAGTAGAGGCCTATTGACTAGCACTCCCACCAAACCTGTCTCAAGTCCATGATGTATTTCATGTATCAATATTAAGGAAGTATATACCAAAAACATCATATGTACTTAATCTAGAGGTGGTACCATTGTAGAATGACCTACCCTTATGAGGAGAATCCGGTGAAGATATTAGATCATAGAGAAAAAGTTCTATGAAATAAGACGATGCCCCTTATCAAGGTATTGTGGTGAAACCACAAGTTTGAATAAGAAACATGGGAACCAGAGGAAGTGATGAAGCAAAGTTACCCTAATATATTTTAGTGTAGGAAAAGGAAATTTTGAAGGCCAAATTTCTCAAGGGGGGAAGTTTGTAACAATCCAAACTTTTATGAATAAAAATACCTTTCTTTTAATTAAATGCCTTATTGATATAGAAAAAACATGCAATCCTTTTGTTTAATTATATCCAATTAGATTTAAATGACCATTAAGTATCCTTACCATTAATAATATATCCTTTGAACACTAATCACATGACTAGTATAAATATAGGGTTTTAAAAAATCCTTTTGACACAGACAAAAGAAGTGATGACCTCAACTAGTAGGATCGTACCATATGAATCCCATTTATCAGATCTTCTGAGGGAGATAGAATTTCTGGGATTTGACCTAAACCAATCCCAAGCTAAGATCCAACAACTTAATCATGATATAAACCATTTACGGGAGAAGTTCAAGCTCATCGAGATCACGACCCAAACCATGTTCACCGAACGGCCCCATGAAAGCCCCACTATCACACACCTTACTCTTAGGGAGTATGCTGGTGAAATAAAGGGATATGTAACAATAACATAGAATTATTATTATGTGCATTATTTTTTTATGGAATAATGAATATACTTTCATTCTATTATTGTTACTTTGTAAATGATTTTCAATAAAAAAATAGTATTTTTGGTTAATATTCAAATTCAATTAAGGAATTTATTTTGATGAATTAATGGATTTGTGAATTACATAATTTTTTTTATAAAATATCATTATTAAATTTCTTTTATTAAATATAAATGATTTTATAATTTTTATGAAGTCAAATGTAATTTTTATTAAGGTTTGAAAACTGTTTTTGTCAAAACCCGTCAATTTTCAATAAATGTCAGTTTTTATTTTGAAAGTAGAAATTTAAATATTTAGAAAATTATTCAGATAAAATTAATATTATTTTTGGAATCAAGACATTGAAATTATCCAATGGTTAATTTTTCATAATTTTATGAGATAGTCTAATTTTTGGGTGAAAATTAAATGTCGTATAAATATATAATGTGTTTTATGACATCATAATGACCTAATAGTGATGTAATAAAATAATATAAAAGTTATCTTTGGAAAAATATATATTTTTTTCTTTAAAATAATTTAATTTCAGGTTTATTTGATTTATTTTATAAATCCTTAGTGAATCCTCTAAGACATCTAAAATATTTTAAGATTTTAAAATCATTTCCTTGAAAGTGTGACTCAAATCCACATAAGAAAGGGAAATATTTTAATATCTTCAGCCCTTATCCTTATAAAATAATTTATACCACTCCATTTTTTCAAAAACCATGAGTAAAACCCATGGCATGGTTTTTAGTTTTGAATATTTTATTAAGTAGGTCCCAAAACCAAAAATAATAAAGAAAATCCCATCATTTCCTATATAAACCCACCCACGCTCCCATTTCTCTTCACTCAATATATTTGAATCTCTACCAACCTCTTACCCTACTCCCTAGAGTCCTCCTAGTGTTCCCCCAAGCTCCCAAGAATCCTCTACCAAGCCTTTTGGATCACACATCCAAGTAAGGGATCCTCACCATTATCTCTTCCTTTCAATTCAAGAACCTTGTTTGAAATTAGTTTTTTAATTTCAGTTGGTTATTTTTTCATCCTTTTATAATCAATTACCTACTATCCATTTTATGTTATGTGAATGAGGGATCATTTATTCCCCCTCATTTGGACACTTACATAAGCCATTAATATGCCGAAATTTCATAAGGGATTTCTCTCTTCTCATTTCCATTCTAGAATTTCTTTTATATTATGCACCTAAATTCCATTTCATATATTGGGATATTATGTTTGATAAAAATAATTCTTATATTTACTTTAATTTTATTTTTCCATTGATTTTCATTAAAATATGTAATAATGCACATGGTATGTGTCTAATTTTGTAAGAATAAAGGCTTTATAGGTTTTCAAGAAAGAAAATGCAGAAAAAGTGAAAAACCAACTGAGTACACGTCATGATTCCACCATACACGTCATATACCTGAATCTCATAGCCTGATCCAAAGTTGTGAATCCAGTCATGACCAATCCATGTAACCAGCAAGAAAATGCCATTACATGTTGGGAACTAATCATACATGACGTGATGACCAGTTGAAGCCTCAGATGAGAAATCTATGAGGAATCCACACAAAAATAGAATGAATTCATGATATACATAGTTACCAATGGACACAAGTCATGTACTTGGTCAAAATTCTTAATGTGTGAGGCCCACATGCCACACTGGAGATCCGTAGTGAAATGATGTGGATCAAGGGTATATGTCATGTACCACAGGTACATGTTGTGACCAAATTTTCCTATTTAAGAACAGTAGCAACAGAGCATTAGAGACACTTCCGGACAAGCCTCTCTTCTCCATCTCAATACCTTGAGAACTCTTTCACCCTTTTCCCTCTCAAACTCTCAATTCCTTCATATTTTGTGTATTTTTATTAATCCAAGAGCCGTGGAGTTTCTGTTCTTCAACACATTCAATTTCCACCATTGCATTTAGATTTGGGTTCCATTCCTCTTTCTCAAGTAAGTTATTTTATAATTGTGAATCACTTCATGCATGTTTGTTTCAATTATCTTTCCTAAACCTCTTGTATGATCCTGATTCCATTAATGTTTATCGATCCATCAAATATGGAATCTCTCATTTATTTAATTTCATTTTACCCTACCATGAGTAGCTAAATATGTAGGGGTAGGAATCAAGCGATGTATCTGAATAATTTAAATACACCATTAAATATAAGCTTGGTAAGTATAATTTAATTAGTAAATAGAATATTAATTCAAGGTATATCTCATTTCTGTGAACATCCCTGACCATAATACAATCAAACAAATGACCCTATCCTAATTGGAGTGGAATGAACTATGACCACTAGCTCTGGAAACTTTTGGTGTATGAATCCAAACTTAATGCACTTAGGATGTTGCTATTTCCTGACCACAAAATAGATACTTCCTAGGTAGAGCTATGAGACTAAGACCAAAGTCAACTAGTGACCCCTATTTTCTTCATAGACTAAGTCATAGGATCTTTCCAAGGTTAGACTTATAGGGAATCCTTCACCTAGATACTCAACTTGATCTCGATCCCTCCTCTATTAATTTAAGTCACCCCAATTAGAACTCATACCAAAATTCCCAAACAAAGGACTTCTAGAAAAGAATCCTTTTCAGAAATTGAGACCATAATTCTTCAAGACAAATGATAGTCTCCCTATGGATTCGAACCCGCACTACCACTATAGTACACCCTTGTAGATAGTGAAAGTTTGGGAAAAAATATAATTTCTAAATTTGATCCATTCTAGAGGAAGTAATGACACCACTATGCAAGAGGACATTAAATTTATGGTGTTTTTGCTGGGGAGGAAAAGCCTCTTTTTGAAGAACTTTGGTTTTTGTTGACCAAAGATTACTTTTCTCTCATCTTCTTTCTTCTTTCCAGATGCTTCTTTGTGTCTTATTAAGTGAATATAACAAGGTACCTTGACCCGATCAACTAAACTTGAAACACTATAACCGTTGTCCTTCGATCCTAAGATTGAAATACATATGATTTCACTTCATCAGTCAACAATGGCTGAGCAACATCACAACACGGGACCCAACCTGCCAAATCATCAAGTTATAGAACACCCAATGCAACCAGAGAAGACCATCATGGATTATGGTTGACCATCAATCCATGGGCCTACAAAAAACATCATTCTACCACCAATTCAATCCCACACATTTTAAATTAAACCTGGACTCATCCATATGATCCAGAACATAGGGCAATTCAGCGGTCTTCATAGCAAAGAACCCCATGAACAAATCTATAACTTCCTAGAAATTTGTGATACCTTTAGAAAATAGGGAGTATCATCTGAATCTATAAGATTTCTTGTCTCCCCCTTTACAATTAAATACTGAGAAAAATATTGGCTCAAAATCCAATCTCCCAAGTCCATTATGACTTGGGATGAGCTCGCGAAAAAGTTTCTCAATAAATACTTTCCACTAATCTGAACCTGGAAACTTCGGAATGACATTCAGGATTTTGCAAAAATAGATGGAGAATCTGCATGGGAGGCATGGGATCTATTCAAGGAACTCATGAGGAAATGTACACATCACATACTTGACACATGGATTCAAATAAAATCATTTTATCAAGGACTCTAGCCAGTAGTACGAACAGTGGTCGATGCTGCCGCTGATAGAGGTCTGATGTTTAAAACCCCTAAAGTAGGAATAACTATTTTGGATAAAGTTTTAAAAAATGCCAGTCTATGGAAAAGTGACCTAGGACCACCATGATGTGGAATCCACCAAATTGAAGAAATTGCCAGGTTAGCAGTGAAAGTTGAGGCACTAACCAAAAATCTCAAATCATTTCAAATATCTACCACTCAACCCCCTAACCCTAGTCATGGAGATCCCATCATGCGAGATATGCGTTGGACCACACCAGTATCAAGACTGAAAATCCAGATATGAGGAACCACAAGATTGTAATTACATTAATTAAAATAAATAGAAACAACCATTTCAGTAGCAACAACAACAACCATTTTATCAGAAGAGGCCTGCTCAGCATCAACCTCAGAATAATCAAGGATATTTTCAGCAGCGTAGTGGTCAAACTCAGTTTTGAAATCAGGGACCACCAGTGTATCCACCAATAAACCCTTCCTAGAGACCACAAAAACAAACATATCCACAATAACCCTTTTTGAATCCCCAACAACAACAATTTCTTCCCACCCAGCGAAGACCACAATAGGCACCTCCTCCACTCCAAAGCAACTTGGAAAATATACTAACATATTTCATTCATAAATCCGATCAACAGATTACTAAAAAGGAAACTAAAATGCAAAATTAGTGAGAAAATTTGAGGAATTTGGATATTAAAATGGGTCAAATCTCAAAGACCTTATCTGATATATTACTAGGTACCCTACCAGGTAACACTGTAACATACCCATGAGAGGAATATAAGGATGTAGTACTAAGGAGAATAAAAGTTTTGAAATTCCAACAACTAAAGGAAGTAAGGTCACAAGAAGAACCCAAGAAACCATCAGAAAAGGTAGAAGAATTCATCCCTACATCATCACCAGAATCAGTTCCAGCTAAGAATAATCAAGCCCCAGACAAACATAAGGAACCCATTTATATAGCCCCACCTCCATACAAGCCACCTCTCCACTTTCTAGAAAGAGAAAAGCAAGGTAGGTAGGAGGCTTAGTGCAAAAAGTTCCTATAAATGTTTAACCAATTGCATATCAATATTCCTTTTGCTAAGGTAATCATGAAAATTACTGAGTATGCGAAATTTCTCAAGGATTTTCTATCAAACAAGAGAAAGATAGAAGATTTAGGAGTCATCTCATTAAATGAAGAATGCTCTACTATTTTACAATAGAAAATCCCACCAAATATGAGAGATCTCAGAAGCATTTTAATTCCTTGTGAAATAGGAGAGTTCAAATTTGGAAGATCACTCTGTGATCTTGGAGCCATCATTAACCTAATGAAGATGAGTGTTTTCTACAAAATTGGACTCCAAAAGCTCAAGGAAACAATAGTAGCATTGTAGTTGGCTGATCATTTAGTTAAATACCCACACAATATTCTTGAAGATGTTCTGGTTAAATTCAGAAAATTCATTTTTCCAATAGAATTTATAGTTTCAGACATGGAAGAGGACAGAGATGTATCGATCATTCTCAGAAGACCCTTACTAGAAACAGGGAAGGCCTTGATTGATGTTAATAAATTACACCTCATCTTCAGAGTCAGTGAAGAACAAGTGGTGTTTAATTTGATAAAATATGCACAACATCTAGATGACCTGGTTGACTGTCACGCCATCTCTCTCTCTCAAGAAGGGGAGTACATGGCTATTGAGGAAGATACTGATGATTCAAGATCAGACAAGGAAGAAGACTACAAATTCAAGGAATTCTGCTTTATTGAACCACTTACCGAAGAAACCATACCACCATTTATTCCATCCATCATTTAGCCACCCATGTTGGATTTAAAACCTTTACCCAGTACGTTGAAGCACTCATACTTAGGGGAGTCATTCTCTTTACCCATCATTATCAACACCAAACAATATCAGGATCAGAAAGAAAATCTGGTTAATGTCCTAAAAATACATAATTAATCAATTTTATGGGTAGTGGTAGATATTAAGGGCATCAATCCTTCAAAATGAACCCATCGATTTTTTCTTGAAGAAAAGGAAAAACCAAAAAGACATCCTAATAGGTGGATCATGCCACCATTGAATGAAGTTTTCAAGCAAGAAGTGCTGAAGCTTATGGATTTTGGGATAATATTTCCTATCTCAGATAGTGAATGAGTGAGTCTCCTCCAAGTCATTCCCAAAAAGGGATGACTCACAATCATAAGAACAGATGATAATGAACTCATCTCAACACACACCATCACTGGATGTAGAGTTTGCAAAGATTACATATGTTTGAATACAATAATAAGGAAAGATCATTTTCAATTACCTTTTATGGATCAAATTCTTGAGAGGCTATCAGGAAAATATTTCTACTATTTCCTAGATGGCTATTCAGGATACAATCAAATTACTGCAGACCCCATGGACTAGCCCAAAACCACCTTCACATGCCCATTCAACACTTTTTCATATAGACTCATGTCATTCGATATGTGCAATGCACCAACAACATTAAAAAGATGCATGACACACATATTTCATGATATGGCTGAAGAATTCCTAAAAATATTCATGGAAAAATTCTCTGTCTATGGGAGATCATTTTATGTATTTTTAAGAAATCTAGAACCGGTTCTTCAATGCTGTGAGGAGAAATTCTTAGTGCTGAATTGGAAAAAAATTCACTTCATGGTGCAAGGAGGAATTGTTCTAGGACAAAAAATCTTTAAAGAAAGAATTGAGGTTGATCCCACTAAGATCAAGGTTATCAAGGATCCGCCGGAATCAACAACTGTAAAAGGTATCAGAAGTTTCTTTGGGCTTGCTGGATTCTACAGATGCTTTGTAAAAGATTTTTCTAAAGTTTTACGTCCATTGAAACACTTTTTTTAAAGAAAATTACTTTTTAATTTAATGAGTATTGCTGAAAAGCTTCTAAAACACTAAAAAATAGTCTGATTGCATCTTCAGTTATCATTGTACCAAAATGGGAAAAAGAATTTGAGCTTATGTGCGACGCTAGAGACCTTGCTGTAGGAGCTATGCTCGGAAAATGTATAGACACCATCTTCTTCCCAATCCATTATGCCATCCACACATTTAAAGAAGCCCAGATCAATTATAAAACTACGAAGAAGGAGCTCTTATCCATCATATATGCCTTTGCAAAGTTCCATTCATACCTCGTTCTATCCAAAGTCATTGTCCATACCGATCATGCCGCCCTTCGATACTTGATGAGAAATAAAGATGCAAAACCAAGAATGATATTCTAGTTTCTTTCTCTACAATAATTCAAAATTGTAATCAAGGACACCAAAGGAACAAAAAATGTCATTGTTAACCACCTCTCATGGTTACCCCTGACCATCATTAAAGAAGACAGCGAGACTAATATTGAAGTAGATTTTACATATGAGACATTATTTTATGTTAAAACCCAGCCTTGGTTTTCAGATGTCACGAACCAGCCCGGGTCGACCCTGAACCGGTCACCCGAGCTGGCCCGCGGCATGGCCCGAGGGGCGTTCCCGATCCCCACGGGCTGACAACAAGTGCCGGGCATTGAAAGTTGATCGTTGGGAACGATTTCAGCCCAAACAAAAGTAAATAGAACAGAATAAATAAACACTAACAGCGGAAAAGAAATAAAAGCAACATGACCACGTACCTCCGTGTGACCTCTCAGGTCACCACCCAACTAGAGAGCAACCTCGCTCCAACACTGAGCGACTCAAAACAGAAGACCTGAGCAAGGGAAGACCTACAAATGAAATGATAATATAGGCGTGAGCATTAAAAATGCCCAGTAGGTAAGCCAATGTAAACCACTGAATCCAAATGTTTCCTTTCCCAAGCAATCCGTTGACACAGGTTTGAAAAATACAATTATAAAAATAGATTTTTCACATTTAAAAATAAACAAAATGTTTTCCCCATTTGAAAACCCAACGCACACTATAAATCACTTCCAAAACCATTTCCTGTTTTTTTTTTAACAAAGCCAAATACAGATAATACTACGACTGTGCTAACAAGAAACAGGTGAACAGTACAGGCTGAAGGCAAACCAGTGAAACAGAAAGTAACCAAGTAATGCAAGATAATAGTAGTGCAAAAGGATACAAGTAACACTATAAGCTGTAAAGAATAACTGAAAGTAAACAATCAAGGTGAACAAGTAACCATGGGTGATCCTAAACATCCCTAGAAAACCCCTGGACGTACTCGGGTTCAGACTACCTGCCGGCGTGGTACTCCATAGTCAATAACCAACTGGCCGCCCTAATAGCCAACCAGTGGCACATCCCTCCTGGCCTGTCTACAACTCCAGGGGGTACCAACCCGTCTAATCAGGGTTAGCAAGCAACCGTCACTCGATAATCTACAAGACGCCCAGGAACCCATGGTGGTTTTAGTAACACTGTGTAAGTGGGAGGCCCACGCACGCGTGACTCATCTCACCGCACTTGCCAACCCCTTACACGGACATCGCTACATGACAACCCTCGAAGGGAAGTCCCCCTGTAGATATGCCCTCACAAGTACGCATATATATATATATGTACAATCAATTCACAATTAATAAAGTGCCAACCGGGCCTTCACGACATTTGATTATCAAAACTATTTTATAAAATACCTGGAGTTGTCAAGCGAGCACTTGGTTTTTCAAAAACAAACAGCTTTACACGAATATTTCACAGTATCATTTTAAATAACTCAAAACACTGTTTTTGTATTAAGTAAAGGGCCAAACGGGCATATCTTCGTATATTTCTTTTTAAACAAGTTCGATGTGTCTCAAAAATAGGCGAAAACATTTTGTAACCAAGAACCATTTAGAAAAGTAGAGATCTCGAGAAAATAAAAATAAATGGACATAAATGGTAACAATTTCAAACACCATCTTCATTTGAGGGCACATCCATGTGTGCACCTGGTGCACCCATGGATGTGTCAACATCCAATGGTGCGTCAAACCTGCAAAGGGGCACGACAACACTTCCAATTGATACTAAATTTCATAAAACTAACCAGCACAAGATAATAAGATCCAAGAGTGATTTTTACAAAAAGAACACCACTTAAAACAACCAATGATCACATTAGAAAATATAGGCATTTAGTTCCAACCAAGATGGCAAAGCATAAACAGGTGCATAAACAGAGGAGCATCCTAAAGTTTATTTTTAATCAAATCTTTCATCACGAAAACACTACCGCAGGTCACTATATAAACAATAAAATGTGCAAAACAACATCTAGTGTACAACTACATAGGCATAAAATATAATTGCTTCAAAACATAGTTTCGAAAAAAAACTATCAATTCTAATACACCAAAATAAGTTACGCAAAGAAAAAAAAATCAAGCATAAAAGGAAATGCATTGGAAAGGAAAACCATGGATTCGCCTACCTCAAACATGGATTGGACGCGACGGAACCCCAACGGAAAGTCGGACAATCCTTCGCGGACAAACTGCGTACGCTGAACAGTGAAAAAGTGCACGTCACTCAACCTGCGACAGAAAAAGGATTGATATAAATTAAATATAAACACCAAGATGCCATGAAGGAAAAATAAATAATTAAATAAATGAATAAATTAATTAATCAATTAATTAATAAACAAATAAGCAATTAAACAAATATATATAGATGAATAACACATACAAAAATAACCAAGAGAATAAATAAATAACAATAATAATTTAGCACAATAATAATATAATAGTAATAACAATATTAATATAATACAATAATAATAATAATAATAATAATAATAATAATATGATAACTAAATAATAATAATAATTATAACAATAATGATAATAATAATAATAATATTAATATTAATATGATAATAATTATAATAACAATAGTAACAATAATAATATAATAATAATTATAATAATATTTATAATAAGATAACATTAATTATAATAATGACATAATAAAATAATATTAATAATATGCTAATAATCATAATAATAATAATAATAATAACAACAACAATAACAATTCAACATAATTATAATATATTAATGGTATAATAATAATAATAATAAAAGTATTAATCTTATAACATTATTAATAATAATATTAAAAGAGCAAAACGTAATAAAATAAAATTAAAAAAAAGAAAAAGAAAAAAGAAAACCATACTTACAGCGTAGGGGGAAAGGGAGCGCGCAGGGGGGGGGGGGTCGCCGGGCGGCGGACCACCGGACAGGGGGAGAGGGAGCCGGGACGGCCGGGATGAGGCTGGGGCGCCGGCGGGAAGGTCTAACGACGGCGAGGGGAGCCGGGGCGGCGGGGCTGGCCGGGGGAGAGCAGGGGGTCCGGGCTGGCCGAGGGCGACGCGGTGCTGGGGTGAGCGGGACGGAAGGAGGGTGCAGGGGAGAGGGCACGCTGCTGGGGTGCTGAGGCGGAGCGAGGTCAGAGGGGAGGGGAGATCCGCCGGACGAGAGGGGAGGTCGGCGCAGGGCTGCGGGCGCCGGCGAGGCGGCAGGTCGGGTGGCGGAGAGCGCGCGGGGAGCAGAGCGGGAGCCGTACGGAGGTGGGTGTGCCAGCGGTCGGGGGGGTGCGCTGCGCGAGGCCGGTGGTGCAGCGAGGCGGGTGGTGCAGCGAGGCGGCCGGGGAGCAGGGAGGGCGGCGTACGCAGGAAGGAGGGACGGGATGACGGCCGGAGCTGCGGGTCCGAGGGAGGCCGTACGAGGGAGCGGCGGCCTGGTGTAGCGACGGGAAATGGAGGGGGCGGGGATGGCGCTGAAGGAGGGGGCTGCCGGGTGTGCGGTGAAATTCCTGGAGAGGGGAGGGGAAACCACGCGGGGAAGAGGGTGAAGGGATGCGGGATGAGAGGAGAGAAGGGAGAGGGGGGGCGGCGGCTGGGTAGAATAGGGTTAGGTTAGGGTTAAAAATATATATATATATAATAATAATAATAATAATAATAATAATAATAATAATAATAATAATAAAACTTATAATATTAATAATAATAAAACTTATATAATCATAATAAAACTTATAATAATAATAAATAATAAATTAGTTAATTCAAATAATAATTGTTTTGATCACATATTTAAAATAATAATTAGAAAATAATTTAAAGATGTCACACATATATATATATATATTTATACATATATAATTCTATATATATATAAATACATTATTATACATATATATAAACATATATAAACATATATACAATAATAATAACACAAATAAAAAGTTATTAATAATAAAATACCAACATAAAAATTATAGTGTTTAAAACACCGGGTGAACACACTGTCACCCGGGCTGAACGCACGGTCACCGCTAACGATGCGGCGACCGCGCACCGGCGCAAAACCACCAATGCAATTAATCTCTGAAAAATTTAAATCGGGACCAAGAAAGGAGAACAATTACGGACATCCGCGGTCAGGGTGTGACAATTCTCCCCACCACAGACACTTTCTGCCCCCAGAAAGTCACCAGGTCACAAGTCATCCAAAAACCAAGTCTATGCCCAAACAGAACTAAAGGAACTGAGGAAAACTGAGGTTCTCGGGGATGACCTTACTCTACACAGGTCACACCCGACCGATTCAAGAGAAAACTGGGGTCCGAGATTGAGGGGAGAACACGAAGGGGTTCTCCCCACCACAAGAACTTAACTAGTGCAGAAAAGTTGACCATATAAATAGAAAACCCTGGTAAAAAGGGGGTCGACGCGGGAACTCCCAACCAATTCAAACCGACTCCTATAACACGATCAGATTTACACCTCCGTCGAAACCTTGAACCCACGACTAGAGTCAATAACTTCAACACCAGGGAAAACCCACGAAAACCCTAAACCAAAACATCGAGTCAGAAACATGGCCCACTGAAATCCATGAAACACAACCACATCTGACAAGCATTGCTAAACAAAGGTCAACCCACCGAAAAGTCACACTTTTAAGAAACACATACGATTCAGAAACAACAAATTTACAACGCTGTTGAAACTTTTGTAGCAGGAAAACAAGTACTAAAAGATCTTGATTGTTCCACTGCTAACACGGAACACAAAACCTGGACCAAGGCTTCGCACCCCTTGGAACTCCTGACTGTGCGCGAGCTTCACCCCGAGACTTGTGGCTGGGGCTCTGATGGCTGAAGCATCTTCTGCCTCACAGTCAGGTACTGACATTCTCTCATCACAGCTTCCTCTTCAAGCGACGCTTCTTGCAAAACTTCTCCAGATGACCCAGACAACCACAGCGATGACACGTCTTCGGAGGGTTGCGACAAGACGACTTTAAATGCCCGAAACGACCACACTGATAGCACACCATCGAACGATCTGATGAACTGGAAGCTGGGACCAAAGGGGATAACTCATTAGGAACAGGTATCTCTGGCGCCTTTTCCTCACCAGAGGGGGAACTCTTACGAACAACAACAGGGGACGCTGTAGTAGTAGCCACCCGCACACCGGAAACCAACTCAGCCAAGAATGCTTCCTCCACCAGCTTCTCGAAACAAAGGTCTTTAGAAGGGAGGACTCGCACCTTGATCTCTGGACGAAGACCCCCAGTGAAGAGAGAGGCCTTCATGAGCTCATGCGATGATACATCTGGAGAAAAGGGAATTAGTTCCTTGAAATGGTCAACATATGCCTTCACCGTCCGTTGACCTTGTTGAATATGTACAAGCTCTCCCTTTTTCTCCAGCTTCACCTCCTCAGGTACAAACCATTGGATGAATACAATTCTAAAGACATCCCATGTCATTTCAACTTGCGTCGATGGTGGGGAAACCACCTTCCACTGGTCCAGAGCTGGACCCTCGAACAACTTCATAATTGCACGAACCTTAACATTATCGGGAGTTCCCAACATTCTAAAGACACGTTCCACTTCCTCGAGCCATTTTACTGCCTCTAACGGACCCTGATCACCATGGAGAATAGGCAAAGTCTGAGGAGGACCAAAAACTGGGCATGACTTATCAGAATCCTTAGGAACCTTTCTGGGCGGCATTTCCTGAGCGATATATAAAACACAAAGCCAAAACCAACATCAAATCGAAGAAACATCAATAAAAGCGCCTTCATCAAAAACAGTCAGCACAAGGACCAAACAAATACAACACAACCCAAAATAAAATCTCCTCTTTAAAATTCCCTTTTCATTTTTGATTTCAAAACCACCCTTTCTCAAGATCACTTTCCAAAAACCAATCCACTTTCAAACCAAAAACTTTCCAAAACCATTTCCCCTTTAAAACCAATTTAGAAAACAAGGTCAAGCCCTTAATTTCAAATACACACCCAGGTAATCTCATGAACCGTTGCACATGTCTTTATCCACATTCCATTCATACGTGCATCAACACACACTTTTCATGCATTCTCACACATGTGCAAACGTTCATAAAGAGGACCTGGGGTTTCATCCCGAACCATTCTGAACCAACTCCAGGCAGACAACATTTTTTTTTCCAAATCAAGAGATTTCAGTTTTAAAAACCCATTTTATACATTTAAAGTCCTTTAAAAGAAACCAGTCCAATTTTCAAAAACCCTTTTTTTTCATTTCCAACTACGCACTCACACAGACCAAAACGAAAACAACATCCAAATTTGCATCAATTACTGAGATGAGGGACTAGTAGTCACGCTCAACCTGGCGACATGGTAGTGGGCCATGTCCCAAGTCAGCGTCGACCACAAGGAGGAATTCAAACCACGTACTCGGACTCCACATGGGTCACTACTCCATGTGAAATTAAGATGTAACGTCGGCTTGCCTCCATTATCATCTCTCAATCCAAGACAAACCATGAAAGACAAGGACACAATTCCCGAACTACCCCTGGTAACTCGAGGATCAGTGCGAGCAAGAGTTCGCGACGCTCTTCCCGCACCTACCCCTCGAGTTCCGACAGTCCTAATCTCCTTCTACCAGACAACCCAAATAACAAGAACCACCTCTGATACCATTTTGTCACGAACCAGCCCGGGTCGACCCTGAACCGGTCACCCGAGCCGGCCCGCGGCATGGCCCGAGGGGCGTTCCCGATCCCCACGGGCTGGCAACAAGTGCCGGGCATTGAAAGTTGATCGTTGGGAACTATTTCAGCCCAAAAAAAAGTAAATAGAACAGAATAAATAAACACTAACAGCGGAAAAGAAATAAAAGCAACATGACCACGTACCTCCGTGTGACCTCTCAGGTCACCACCCAACTAGAGAACAACCTCGCTCCAACACTGAGCGACTCAAAACAGAAGACCTGAGCAAGGGAAGACCTGCAACTGAAATGATAATATAGGCGTGAGCATTAAAAATTCCCAGTAGGTAAGCCAATGTAAACCACTGAATCCAAATGTTTCCTTTCCCAAGAAATCCGTTGACACAGGTTTGAAAAATACAATTATAAAAATAGATTTTTCACATTTAAAAATAAACAAAATGTTTTCCCCATTTGAAAACCCAACGCACACTATAAATCACTTCCAAAACCATTTCCTTTTTTTTAACAAAGCCAAATACAGATAATACTACGACTGTGCTAACAAGAAACAGGTGAACAGTACAGGCTGAAGGCAAACCAGTGAAACAGAAAGTAACCAAGTAATGCAAGATAATAGTAGTGCAAAAGGACACAAGTAACACTATAAGCTGTAAAGAATAACTGAAAGTAAACAATCAAGGTGAACAAGTAACCATGGGTGATCCTAAACATCCCTAGAAAACCCCTGGACGTACCCGAGTTCAGACTACCTGCCGGCGTGGTACTCCATAGTCAATAACCAACTGGCCGCCCTAATAGCCAACCAGTGGCACATCCCTCCTGGCCTGTCTACAACTCCAGGGGGTACCAACCCGTCTAATCAGGGTTAGCAAGCAACCGTCACTCGATAATCTACAAGACGCCCAGGAACCCATGGTGGTTTTAGTAACACTGTGTAAGTGGGAGGCCCACGCACGCGTGACTCATCTCACCGCACTTGCCAACCCCTTACACGGACATCGCTACACGACAACCCTTCAAGGGAAGTCCCCCTGTAGAGATGCCCTCACAAGTACGCATATATATATATATGTACAATCAATTCACAATTAATAAAGTGCCAACCGGGCCTTCACGACATTTGATTATCAAAACTATTTTATAAAATACCTGGAGTTGTCAAGCGAGCACTTAGTTTTTCAAAAACAAACAGCTTTACATGAATATTTCACAGTATCATTTTAAATAACTCAAAACACTGTTTTTGTATTAAGTAAAGGGCCAAACGGGCATATCTTTGTATATTTCTTTTTAAACAAGTTCGATGTGTCTCAAAAAGAGGCGAAAACATTTTGTAACCAAGAACCATTTAGAAAAGTCGAGATCTCGAGAAAATAAAAATAAATAGACATAAATGGTAACAATTTCAAACACCATCTTCATTTGAGGGCACATCCATGTGTGCACCTGGTGCACCCATGGATGTGTCAACATCCAATGGTGCGTCAAACCTGCAAAGGGGCACGACAACACTTCCAATTGATACTAAATTTCATAAAACTAACCAGCACAGGATAATAAGATCCAAGAGTGATTTTTACAAAAAGAACACCACTTAAAACAACCAATGATCACATTAGAAAATATAGGCATTTAGTTCCAACCAAGCTGGCAAAGCATAAACAGGTGCATAAACAGAGGAGCATCCTAAAGTTTATTTTTAATCAAATCTTTCAGCACGAAAACACTACCGCAGGTCACTATATAAACAATAAAATGTGCAAAACAACATCTAGTGTACAACTACATAGGCATAAAATATAATTGTTTCAAAACATAGTTTCGAAAAAAAACTATCAATTCTAAAACACCAAAATAAGTTACGCAAAGAAAAAAAATCAAGCATCAAAGGAAATGCATTGGAAAGGAAAACCATGGATTTGCCTACCTCAAACACGGAGCGGACGCGACGGAACCCCAACGGAAAGTCGGACAATCCTTCGCGGACAAACTGCGTACGCTGAACAGTGAAAAAGTGCACGTCACTCAACCCGCGACAAAAAAAGGATTGATATAAATTAAATATAAACACCAAGATGCCACGAAGGAAAAATAAATAATTAAATAAATGAATAAATTAATTAATCAATTAATTAATAAACAAATAAGCAATTAAACAAATATATATAGATGAATAACACATACAAAAATAACCAAGAGAATAAATAAATAACAATAATAATTTAGCACAATAATAATATAATAGTAATAAAAATATTAATATAATACAATAATAATAATAATAATAATAATAATAATATGATAACTAAATAATAATAATAATTATAAAAATAATGATAATAATAATAATAATATTAATATTAATATGATAATAATTATAATAACAATAGTAACAATAATAATATAATAATAATTATAATAATATTTATAATAAGATAACATTAATTATAATAATGACATAATAAAATAATATTAATAATATGCTAATAATCATAATAATAATAATAATAATAACAACAATAATAACAATTCAACATAATTATAATATATTAATGGTATAATAATAATAATAAAAGTATTAATCTTATAACATTATTAATAATAATATTAAAAGAGAAAAACGTAATAAAATAAAATTAAAAAAAAGAAAAAGAAAAAAGAAAACCATAATTACAGCGCAGGGGGAAAGGGAGCGCGCAGGGGGGGGGTCGTCGGACGGCGGACCACCGGACAGGGGGAGAGGGAGCCGGGACGGCCGGGATGAGGCTGGGGCGCCGGCGGGAAGGTCGAACGACGGCGAGGGGAGCCGGGGCGGCGGGGCTGGCCGAGGGCGAGCAGGGGGTCCGGGCTGGCCGAGGGCGACGCGGTGCTGGGGTGAGCAGGACGGAAGGAGGGTGCAGGGGAGAGGGCGCGCGGCCGGGGTGCTGAGGTGGAGCGAGGTCGGAGGGGAGGGGAGATCCGCCGGACGGGAGGGGAGGTCGGCGCAGGGCTGCGGGCGCCGGCGAGGCGGCAGGTCGGGTGGCGGAGAGCGCACAGGAGCAGAGCGGGAGCCGTACGGAGGTGGGTGTGCCGGTGGTCAGGGGGGTGCGCTGCGCGAGGCCGGTGGTGTAGCGAGGCGGGTGGTGCAGCGAGGCGGCCGGGAGCAGGGAGGGCGGCGTACGCAGGAAGGAGGGACGGGATGACGGCCGGAGCTGCGGGTCCGAGGGAGGCCGTACGAGGGAGCGGCGGCTGGGTAGAATAGGGTTAGGTTAGGGTTAAAAATATATATATATATATATATAATAAAAATAATAATAATAATAATAATAATAATAATAATAATAATAATAAAACTTATAATATTAATAATAATAAAACTTATATAATCATAATAAAACTTATAATAATAATAAATAATAAATTAGTTAATTCAAATAATAATTGTTTTGATCACATATTTAAAATAATAATTAGAAAATAATTTAAAGATGTCACATATATATATATATATTTATACATATATAATTCTATATATATATACATACATTATTATACATATATATAAACATATATAAACATATATACAATAATAATAACACAAATAAAAAGTTATTAATAATAAAATACCAACATAAAAATTATAGTGTTTAAAACACCGGGTGAACACACTGTCACCCGGGCTGAACGCACGGTCACCGCTAACGATGCGGCGACCGCGCACCGGCGCAAAACCACCAATGCAATTAATCTCCGAAAAATTTAAATCGGGACCAAGAAAGGAGAACAATTATGGACATCCGCGGTCGGGGTGTGACATCAGACATGGACAACTATCTTGCCATAGGGTATCTCCATCATGACCTCTCATACCATCAAAGCAAGAAGTTTCTATCTGATGCCAAACAATAATTTTGGGACGAACCATTGTTATTTAATCATTGTGCTGATGGATTGTTATGACATTGCATCCTGGAGGAAGAGATACAAAATGAGATCGAAATGTGTCACACATCACCAATTGAAGGCCATCATAGAATAGAGAACACAGTGGAAAAGATCCTACAAAGCATATTTTTTTGGACCTCATTGCATCAGGATCTTAGGAGATTCTATCATCAGTGTGACAGATGTCAAATAATGGGGAACATCAGTAAAATAAATGAAATGCCAAAAAACCCCATTTTAGAGGTTGAAATTTTTTATGTCTGGGGAATTGAATTTTTGGGACCATTCCCTTCTTCACATGGCATGAATTACATTCTAGTGGCATTAGAATATGTTTCAAAGTGGGTTGAAGCCGAAGCCACAACATATGAAATAACAAAGGTGGTCATGAATTTTCTTTAAAATAATGTGTTCGCATGATTTGGATTTCTGCGGTTACTCATTAGTGATCATGGAACTCATTTATCAAATCAACCAGTACAAAAAATGCTTGAAAAATATGGAATTTTCTACAACACTCAAACTCTCTATCACCCATGAACAAGTGGGAAAGTTGAATTGTCAAATAGGGAGGTGAATTTTTTTTAGAAAAGACTATCAACACAAAAAGAATTGATTAGAGCTTGAAACTGGATGATGCATTATGGGCATATCGAACTACGTATAAAACTCCTATAGGCACCACCCTATTTAGACTAGTTTATGGTAAACCATGTCACCTTCTGATGGAATTAGAACATCATTCATTTTGGGAAATTAAGAAAATGAATCTCAATCTCGAAAAGGATGTAGAGAAATTATTATTGCAATTAACCACATTGGAATAAATCAAGAAACTTGCATATGGAAACACATATATTTACAAGGAAAAAATGAAAAAGTGGAATGACTAATGAATTTCACGATGTAGTTTCATTCCAGGGAATAAGGTTTTTCTATTTAATTCATGATTAAAACTGTTCCTAGGAAAGATGAAGTCATGATGGTCTGGTCCTTTTAAGGTTGTTCAAGTTTTTCCTTATAGAACAATTTAAATTTAATGAGATGGAGAACCACTATTCAAGGTCAATGGTCAAATATTGAAGATATTTAAAGAACCATTCCATGAAGGCTTTGTCCTCAGTCTCAAGTTCAACTGAACCTTAAAGGAGTCAATCTCCCAATGTTAAAGGAAGCATTGACTGGGAGGAAACCCAGGGTAGGAAAGTTTTTAAATAAGTTATATTTGGATCTTCATCCAACAATTTCATGAATAACAAATGGTGAGATGTTGTAGGATCAGTAAATAGGACCAAGCATAGCTCAGTACACATCACGTACCACCGATACACATTGTGACTCATTTTCATCCCCAAAAATCTAGTTTCCTCCCTATACATGGCGTGACTCATATATACATGTCATGTACAGCAGTAGGTTGGTTTTTAAAAAATTTCCGGTTGCGACCTGAACAGTCACGAACCACATCACAAAAACACCCTCGACCGCTCATCTTCCTTGACCTCCCTTCCCTTTACACCTCTCAAAACCTCCCACACCCACCCTCTGCTTTCAAACCCTCGCCACACCCCTCATCCTATTCCATCCCTTATCACCGCCCTACCCCTATACCCTATCCATGCACCCCCTCTCCATTCTCTACATACCAATCACACCACCTACCTGCTTCTATGGAATGCACCAAGCACCCAAAACCCTCTCCCTTCTCATCAACTTCCACCTCCTCATATTTACCATTCGAGGAAGGACCTACCTACAAGCATCCATGGACCACCACAAACACACCGTCTGCACCCGCCACCACACACACAACACCAGCTCCTCTAGCGCGGTCTGACACCACCACCACATCAAGTGATGATGACCTAAACCTGCACCCCGTATTATGTTTTTACAACCAAGTGCATAGGGTTAATCTTCTCAAGTTACAAGTGAATACCATGTGTACAAACAAGACCTTGGACATGAGGACACTCGCTCAGATGAACATTTCTGATACCGTCACTGACCTCCTAGATACTCTCCACATTGGAACCATTATCAAAGTCCAAGAGGAGACGTTCCAAGATTTATTTTTGGAGTTTTTGGAAACCTTCTAAACGGGCATTGAAAATCTCCGTTTCTGCCTTGGTGGCTGCCCACACGAGTTGTCTCTTGCTGAGTTTGGGGTCAATATTGGCATATATACCGAGGAGTTTGTAGTTTCTGAAATTTATTTGATGCTCCAGATCCAGTAAAATCATGGTATATATATGAAATTATGGCTGTTGATATCCTGTGACTCCCAGTCACATCATGATCCTTGACTCACGAAGTAGACTCAGCTTTAGGGACCGACCTTGCGTATCATACATTGAGCCATGGAGCATGGTTGGTTCACACAAGGAGAGACCCATGGAAGCTTCAAAAAGATGGATGTGATGATTTTAGTAGCTTCCATGGGTGGTCCACCCATAAATTTGGCCGCCTAGTTTTCTTCCTACTTCAGAGCCCTAACTCAGAGGAATCAGGTCACACTCATGGGTGGATCTTTTATCACCATGTTGGCCTGATATCTTGGAATCTTCAAGGCCTCTCTACCTATCACCTACATTTGACAAGTGGAGATGATAGATCTTATGCTATTACACAAGATGAAGATGCTGGTAAAGGAGTCCGGTCCTTATTTCTAGGTTCCATCGATACAGGCACCGACACCTCATGAGCAGGCGGACAAAGCAGTAAAAGTAGCCTCACCTTCCCAGCCACCCACCTCCACCACACCATCTCCACCCATACCATCATTCAACATAGTTAAAACCCCTATGACCACCCATCCAACCCCCATATATTTTTTGGGGTATTCTTCAGTGTATTATGGTGAATATTCTCCATATCACTACCAAATTGTTAGAAAAGGAAATTCCTTCACTATATAGCAAGCATTAGTTCATAGGTAAAAGCAGTTTGAATAGTAGAATAATGGAAAATGTACAAAATGAGAAACTGAGAAACACATTTTATTCAATTTGTATAAGATATACATAACATTTCCAAGGAAGAAATGAAATAAAAAATAAAAAACATGACAATGACACGTTTGAATCAATCATCTCCAAGGCATACCAGATACTCTAGGGAGATCTCAATTCCATTTTATTTAAATTATATCTACAAAAATGCCATTTCCAATTCTTTTCACACTCAAATGAAAAACCACTCCCACTTATATTTCACTAACAATGAGGAAACTATCTCATTCTAAGTGTGTGTATGTGTGTGTGTGTGGGGGGGTCTCATGTTTCAACAGTCTTGGAGATATTTTTCAAAAGACAAGCATGCTTTAGACCTCAAAATATTTATGCCCTTGTAATTAAAGAAAGAGTTAAGTGGAAAAGTGTTAAGGACCATGTTTCACTCCTACCTAGACTTTTTTAGAATGATTTATGAGTTTTGAGGATGAATTCAAATTAAAAAATTTGAAATTATGATTAATTAACCCACTACTTATGGTTTATGCCCTTTGTGATTGGCAGTTTGGTTTCGACTCCCATTACCCGTCAGGACTCTCAGCCTATGATTTCATTTTCTTGTCTGATCATATTTCTTGAGAGAGACCTAGGGCATGTAAACCTATTATAACTTTCACTGAGATCTTATCTAAGCGATGAATGAATAGGTATAGAATTAAAATGATTGAGGCACTCATTGATAGCCACTTCCCCGAGGCCCATCTGACATATATCCTTTGTTCAAACCATAGTTTCCATGAATGAACTATTAGAATAAATATATTTTAAGACTTTTTCCCTTCCTACCATGCTCATTATACTATGCTTAAAGATTACCTTTGAACAAGTGTGGGGGAGGTATTCAAACTGCATGGAATGATTCCACTTCTAGAGATGTATGGTGTACTCACCTGACATCAAGGTTGTGATCCATATACCATTTTTTGTATTCCATTCGAGTTTTGTTCCTTTTCAAAATTCCAAAAGTAAAGAAAGAAACAAAATTGATATGTCTTGTGTACTAGGAAGGTCAAAAATCACCATTTTCTAGACAGATGAATACCTCGAAGAATCATATGTGGTTAGGTGATGGTTGTGAGATTTATCCTAGGCATAACTTTTGAAAAATAAAATTCAAAGAAAAAGAAAAATGAAAAGAATGAAAAATAATGGAATGGAATCATTTTTCATTTACATACTTATGATACATATGGATCCAACCTAAGCTGATATAGTACCAATTTCATCATCCAGAAGGAGGAATAAAATCACACTTGTTCATACACCTTTTTGCATGGTACTGTAGAGCTTACCCTCCCTTTTGATCATGATTTTCACATTTTCCTACCTACCCACAGCTACAGAGTCATCAGAACCCAAATTTCTTAAAGCCCTAAAGATTAATTTTACACTGAAATTTTGAGGTAAATTACCATTGGTCATATAACTTAGGGAACATTTGAAAGATTGTAATTAAAGAAAGAGAATTTGTTTTAATAATCTGAACTAGGAGTCATGAATGACTTTATCTGTAGGATCAATTCTATAACTTGACCCTTTATATACTTGCACCTAATTTAATTGCATGGAAATAATGAATATTTCTCACATTAATAATTGATTATCCTTTAATAAATCTTTTTTGAGACATTTTTTCTTGAGGAAAATCAACTGTTTAAGTGTGGGGGGATTTGATAAGCATAATTCATATATTTACTTTGATTTAATTTTTTCATTTCTTTTCATTAAAATATGTGATAATTCATGTGGTATGTGTCTAATTTTTTAGGAATAAAGGTTTCACAGGTTTTCAAGAAAGAAAAGGCAGAAAAAGTGCAAAACCAACTAAGTACACGTCATGATTCAACCATACACATCGTGTACTCGAAGCTCACAGCCTGATCCTAAGTTGTGAAGCTAGTCGTGACCAAGCCACATAGCTAGTAAGAAAAATCCACTACACTTTGGGAACTTCACATACATGATGTAATGACCAGTAAAATCCTCAGGCAAGAAATCTATGAGGAATCTGTACAAAAACAGAATGAATGAAAGATACACATCATTACCAATGGATACACGTCGTGTCCTTGGTCAAAATTCTTAATGTACAAGACTCGTGTGCCATACAGGATATCTGTATTGAAATGACGCGAATCTAGGGTACACGTTGTGTACCAAAGGTATACGTCGTGACTATTTTTCTATTTAAGTTGCGTAGCGACAGATCATTAAAGACACTTCCGGACAAGCCTCTCTTCTCCCTCTCAATCCCTTGCGAACTCTTTCACCCTTTTTCCTCTTAAACTATCAATTAATTTATATTTTGTGCATTTTTATTAATCCAAGAGCTATGGAGTTTTCGTTCTTTAATGCATTCAATTTTTTCCATCACATTTAGATTTGGGATCTATTCCTCTTTCTCAAGTACGTTCTTTTTATAATTGTGAATCGCTTCATGCATGTTTATTTAAATTATATTTCCCAAAACTCTTGCATGATCCTAATTCCATTAATTTTTATCAATATATAAAATATTCTATCTGTAATTTATTTAATTTCATTTTACCCTACCATGAGTAGCTAAATCTATAGGGGTAGGAATCAAGCGATGTATCTAAATAATTTAAATACACCATTAAATATAAACTTGGAAATTATAATTGAAGTAGTAATTAGGATATTAATTCAAGATCTATCCCATTTATGCAAACATCCTTGACCATGATATAATCAAATAAATGAACCTATACTAATTGGAGTAGAATGAGCTACGACCAATAGATCAGGAATCTTTTTGTATAAGAAACCAAACTTAATGCAGTTAGGGTGTTGTTATTTCCTGACCATGGAATAGATACATCCTAGGTAGAGCTAGGAGACTAAGACCAAAGTCAACTAGTGACCCTTGTTTACTTCACAGACTAAGTCATATGATCTTTACAAGGTTAGACTTATAGGGAATCCTTCACTGAGATACTCGACTTGATCCTGATCCCTCCTATATTAATTTAAGTCACCCTAATTAGAACTCATACAAAAATTCCCAAAAAAAGGACTTCTAGAAAGGACTAATTTTCAGAAATTGAGACCAGAATTCTTCAAGAAAAATGGTAGTCTCCCTATGGATTCGACCCCACACTACTACTATACTACACCCTTGTAGTTAGTGAAAGTTTGCAACAAAATATAATTTCTAAATTTGATCCATACCAGAAGAAGTAACGACACCACCATACAAGAGACTATGAATGTTTCATGATCCCATTACTGTACATTTCATGTATAAATGATGAGATACCCATTTTGTTCTCATCAACCCATTTTATGAATTTCTATTTGACATCGTTATGCTACCAAAATCTCACCATGATCTTCCATACCAAAATCATCGTGTAGTGAATACCATACCCATTTTCCTATCAAAGGTATTCACCTTTAAGATCATGTACTTATTTATTGAGGACTTACATATATGTATTCCACATTCCTTGTTTGTGGAATAAATTATTATTTTTATTGAATCCATGTTTTATGATCTATGTGGAACACTTATACATGAAAATGAAATGATTATGAAGGGTACGCCTTGATAGTGCTCCAATGCATTGGGTAATGTTTAGTATCATGATACACCATGTGAAATGAGGGTTTAACCATGATAATTCTTGTGAAATGAGGGTTTACTAATGATAATCCATGTGCAATAATCCTTGGCTCATGCTAATATCATGTTGTATGTTGTGGCCACATTTCCATGTTATGATAATCATGCTATATCATTACTTTATGTTCATGTTTCTCTTATGATCCATTGATATGCCTATTTCCTAACATGTATTGTATTTTTCATGTTATTCCTTATTTATTCTCTTACTGGACTTTATAGCTCACCCTTTTCTTATGCATGTCCTCAAGTTATCCCATGCAATACTAAGTATGAAGGATTGTTGTGGTCATATAAAATAAGTTTTCAATAAAGATGTGTATTTCATGTTTTAAGTTGTTATGTAATGTTCCTAAACCCAAAAGACACTAGACATCTTAATCTTATGAGTTGTATTAAGTGAAATTTTATGTAATAAATCATTTTTAAATATTAAATAAAGAGCAGGGTTGTTATATTTTAGTTATTGGCCAGTGAGACAACTTTATTTTACCTTTGGAGTAGTGAGTGTAAGAGGAAACTATGAGGGAAGTGATACTAGGAAGATAATGCATCTTAACCAAACCTTTTTAAAGGTAGTGATCCTAGGTATATGTGACTTATCTTAGATCCCATAAGTATAAAGCTTTAGTGATTTGGTGCATTGACACATTTTCAATCACATGCTCCTTATATTATCTCATAGTGGCGAATAGAGTAAATATCCAGCTGTCCTATATGCTGTGTGTTGTTTTTATATCTTTCATAACATAAAATGTTAAGTGAGTTAAATTAGACTTAAATAATATTTTATATAGGTATGGTAAATTAAATTGATAATTAGATAAAAATTTAAAAGAAGATCAAAACAATGTGACCCTTATTAGTAAGAGTTTAAGATCTGAATTGGGTTGTGATAGGTAAAGGAATGAATTATAATATGACAGGTAAAGTAAAAAATAGTTAAATTGGGAATAAGTTACATACCCAAATTCTCCCTCTCTTTGAGTATTTCTCAGCTAATCCCCTTAAAAGACCTACACATATTCCGTAAGATTTCCATTAATGAAATTGGTCTTAACATCTATTTTAAAAATTTCATAATCATGGATCACTACTATATAAAGTAGAATATTTAAATATTTTATCACATAAACTGGTGAAAAGTTTTCATCATAGTCTATTTCATAATTTTTTTTGAAACCTCTAGTAAACAATCATGCCTTATAGGTACAAACTTTACCATCCACATCTAGTTTCTTATTGAATACAAATTTTCACCCAAAAAACATTACATTAACCAAAGGATCTACCAATACTCAAACTTCATTTTGGTATATGAAGCCCATTTTAGAATTCATAGATTCTTTCAACTTGTAAACTTTTGAGTTTTTTACTTATTCCTTATAGGATAAATGTTTTTTATTTTTAACTAATAATGTTTTGTCTTTTTTAGTGATAAGAAAACCATATCTCTAAGGTTATCTAACCTATCTAGTACTCCTACATAGTACTTGTGTTTATAGAATAAATTATTCCACTGGGTCTTGTAGAATTTATTTATATACAAATTGTTGTGCATCTTGAGATTCAGCTTCGTCAAAGTCTACATTGTTCCCACTATCTCTTTTATTGATGTGTTATCTTTACATAAATATAGATTGTATATCAACTACACCCATTTTATCTAAGATATTAAATAAATAATATCCATTGGTTTACATAATATATCCTATAAAGATACACTTCATGCCTCACGATGCTATTTTATTTCTAGAATTATCCTTAACAAATTTCATACATCCCCATCCATAAATGTATGACAAAGAATATTTCTTTCCATACTACAACTCATATGGAATCCTTCCTACCACTTTGGTTGGTACTAAGTTTAGTATATGTGTCTTAGTTTTTAATGTATATTCCCAAAATGATAATGGAATATCTACATGAATCATCATTAATCTCACTATGTCCAACAAAGTGTGATTCCTCCTTTCACTGATGCTATTCAACTGTGGTGTATAAGGAAGAGTGAGTTGGGATAATATCCCAAAATCTTTTAGAGAATCAATTAATTATTATTTAATATACTTCTCACCTCTAATCCAATACTCTAATTCATTCTTGAATTTCTTAAATTTCTTAAAGGAATCATACTTATACCCCATCAAGTACATATATACATATCTACTGAAAATATCAGTAAAAGTAATGAAATATGAGTATCCACTTATATATTATACCTGAAAAGGTCCAATAACATTAGTGTGAACCAATTCAAGAAGACTTGTGGCTCTCTCAACCTTTATATTGAAAGTTGATTTGGTAATTTTCATTGTAAACAATCATGGAATACATCTAAGGTTTTTATTTCAAAAAATCTAAATACCATTCTTGATATAATTTTTTCAATCACTTATAGTTTATATGACCAAGTCGATAATGTCACAATTGGGTGTGATATGAGTCATGCGAACTTGATTTTTTAATCAATTTATAAGACTTTATTTTTATATTCTATTATAAAATACCATTATTCAAATTTACCATACTATAATATGTGTTATCTTTTTAAAAATTACAACCATTATTTTCAGACGGGAAAATAAAAGCACCCATGTCTAAATTAGACATAGAAATTACGTTCTTGGTTATACTAGGTGCATAATAATAGTTCTTTAAAACATAAATCATTCCATTCAATAGTGTGATATATTAGTCTCCTATTGCCAACACATCTAATCTTGCTCCATTTTCTGCTTGAAGATCCACCTCACTTTTAGTGATCTTATAGAATCTACCTGGTTCCTATATTTTGATACAATTATAAGAAGCATAAGTTATACCCAATACCTAATTTATATAAATAGAAAGATTAAAATTGATAATAAATTCACTTGAATATTTCCCTTGGTTCTTCATCGAGGTTAAATTATTCTTCCAATGACCCTTCTTTCTATAAGAAAAACATACAACATCCTAATCTTTAGCCTCTATCTGGATCCTTTTATTCTTGTAAGGGAATTTTAAAGTTATATCTGGCTTAAAACCTTCCCTATACCTTTTTGACTCACCTTGATTTTTTTTTCAATCATAATAACAGAAGGATTATCATGCTTAATGTCTTTAAAAACTTGTAAAATTAAAGTTAGAAGATATGAGAGTGCCTTTTATATATTTTTCATGTTGAAAATGATAATAAAACTCAATTGTCTAGGTGATAGTGAGGAGATGATGAGATATGTGTACAATTCTTTGGGCATATTGAATCCAGAAATCCATAGACACTTAATATAACCAATCATTTCAACTTCATGAATCCTGACATGGACACTTATCTTAAATTTCACATAAAGAGTGCCTTGGAGATTTTGTACCTCTTATATTTATTTCTCATGATAGAGATCAAGGAGATGAGACAACATGGAGTATGAATCATTATCTTTGTGAATATTTTGAAGATCACAAATCATGGATGATAAAATTAAGCATTGTACATTTAATGCACCATACATGTGTTTCTAGAAGAATATTTTTTATTCCACACTTTCCTCCTTGAAAAGTTTAGTAGGAATATGGTACTTTGATACATATAACTTCCTTTCTTGGAAAAAAAAATGTGCAAGACCCTATACCATTCTTAGAAGTTTACACTGATAAGAAGATTCCCTTTATCTATAACTGAACATAATGATAGTGTGGTGTGGCTTGTCATTATCTATAATAAATAAAATAGCATATTTATCACTTTATGTTGATTAATATTTATGAAATGATTAATAATTTAATTAAGTCTCTCACTATTTTATCAAATCCCAGTATCCATCACCATTGTATTTAGAATATTTAGTTGCTCAAATATTCTAGTGGCAAGGATCTATATTTCCCTTCTCATAACCCAAACCATGTCCATGAAAATTACTCAAAGGTATTTAGGTAAGATTTTCTTTCCAACTGCATCAATTCATAGTTCCTTGATATATTGATCTGATTCTCTAATCTTGAAATCCTATAATCATATTTCTAAAACACTTTACTGTAAATTGTATTAAGTAGAGTATGGTTGTTACCCTTAATACCAATCTGGTTAAGCCAAATAATTATCTTTATTAAGACTCCATGATAATTGAAAGTTCCCTCAATTATGAAAAGACTCACACTTTGAATTATGGTTTCATACTAACACATAGAATAAAAGGAATTTTGATGAATTAATATTTTAAGTTGAGGGATTTTATTAAATTATGTGTAAATATTATTTTATTCTTCATATGCTTGTTAATTTTATATGAGGCATACATAATATTTATCCATGTTTGATAAAATAATTTATGCATATGAATTTTACCCATATAAGTTATCTTATTTTATCCTTTGTTAATTACTATATGTTGAACTTACATAAGTAATCAACTATACCTAATAAAATAAACTCATGCACATTATTTTATTTTATCATTCTTTTTTTACTTTATTTATATTATGTGGTTGCATTTAATCATATAAATAAATCATGCATAACATAAATAAATAAACAACCATGCATTAAAAAAATAAAATTAAGGCATGATATGATCATTATATATTATCTATTGTTTGGTTTATTGAGTGATGATAATCAAACATTAACCCTAAGGGAAATAACTCCTTAATCCTTATCTTGGATCAGGTTTCAATATTCACCCTTCTTCTATATATCTCATTAGTTTCATTTATCTCATCTTAGGTCCTGAACTATCTCTTCTAGCTTGGAACTCCATCCTTTATAAATGTTTATACCCACCCATAGGTGAGGGTAACTAGTGGTTTAGGGTTATATAAAATAATCCATGGCCATACAAGATGATACATAATAAAGGAGGGAGGGATAATTTTTATAACATAATATTTAATTTAATCATAATTATTAGACAATTAACCATGAAATAAATAATTAAATCTAAAACATACATAGTTTAGTCAAAGATCATGATCATCCACAACATGTAATTACAACCACATTTATTATTTCTAGATTTTGTTTCTGGTTATTACAATTAAGATAAATTGTCTTGAATTAATAATTAATAATTAAATTGATAAAAAAATTCTTTATCTTAAATTATACCCAATTAATGGTCTTGAATACCTTTTAAGAATCCAATAAATTATAATTAAATAAATTTCAATTTCAATTTAAAATAATTAAGTACACGACATGTTCTTGGAGGACCCATGATGTGTATTACTTATGTAACATTAAATCGCTTATTGGAATTTAATGTACCACATGACGTTGACACCATTTACTGTATACTACACAACATATAACTCATAATGGAACACCATGACATTCATGACCTATTATTCTGCACGGTCAAACCACATATTCTTTATAGCATATATGACCACACAACACATCATTAATGTACAGAACAAGTACCATTAGAATGCACATGTGGTGCATGATGTGTAATAGATGGTTACGTGTCATGTATTGTAAATAATTACATAGAATTTATTGATACTACATGTTTACCCACACAAAATTTGAAAATCAATTAGTGTGTACCTGGTGTGGAGTGACATGTGTCACACTGTGTGTACGTGCCAACTACATGTCATGTAGTTTATGTTTTTCCATGTGACATTCTGGCAGTCAAAACATGACTTGTATTGATGTCACATATTGACCCACACAATGCACCATAATTTACACAATATGTAATTCATATAGGGTCACATTAAATGTACATGTCAACTATATGCTGTGTAGTCCATGTCAACCCATGTGCTGAGCTAGTAGTCAATATGGGGCATGTAATGATGTTGTGTAATGACCCACATGATGCACCATAATTTACACAGTGTGTATGCTCTGTGATGAAAAAATGATCACACGACAAGTACTTTTTAGTACACATCCTGTAACCATGTTATGTATCCAGTGACCATAGCACCTATAGATGGGATATTTGAGAATTATTCACAATTTTCTGGACCATTCTTGGCCATATGAACCCAAATTAATGCAACATCTCAATCATTGGACATATAATAAAAATATAAACATGAAAACTACCAACCAATGTATTAAATTGATCAAATAAATTATAAATAATTATAAGTTATAATTTAACCACTATGATGCCACTTGAAGGTCCTTAGGCACAACAAAAGTGTTGTATGGGTGACCAATTTTGGGGTTTCATCAAAATCAATAGATACACCCGAAGAACTTAATTAATTATCCCTAAAATATCATAGATAGATCATACAAATTTTATTTATAACTAATTTAAATTAAGGATCAACTAATACATGGTAATCTCATTGATCAAAATTTCATCACCACTCTTGTTATGATATCATTATAATAGAGAATCCATGTAAGGATTACTCTATATGTATCCACATTTACTCCATGATTCTACAAATAATGTTCTTAAAATTTTAGGTGCTAGCATGAAATAAAAAAGTGCTTTACATTTTTCATCATTGATCGCAACAATGTTCTCTTATTCTCTCTATGATCTTGAGATAGAGTAAGAGAGGATTTCTCTTTAGGTATTGAGATAATTCTTGAGGATGTGTCTCAATTGTGTCAACAACTCACCTTAGAAAAATTATATATTTTAGAATATATGTACTTAGTTTTAAATGATAATAATTGTATAGAGGAAATTATAGATTATTTAATTTAACTTATCCCCCAAGTAAAAATATAATAATAATAATATTACTATTATATACCATGACATGTGTTTATAATAAAATTATTAATTAAATAAATAAATCAATATTTATTTAATTATATTAAATAAAATATATCATTTCCATAAGATCATTAAAATCAATCCACATCCTCCTATAAAGTATTATATTCACTAAAATTGTGAATAAATATTTATTTTAAATAGTCATGTAACTTAAATAATAATAAATATTTATTTTAATCTATTCACCAAAATGGTGAATAAATAAATATTTATTTATTACCTTATGAATAATTAAAAAATAGATAAAATTTAACTCACATATTCTAAACTCTAATATCTCATGAATTAATTTCTATTATTAATGTAAAATCCATCATTTATATGGGTGCTTGAAATTTGAGTAAGAGTTTGAACTTTTGGTTTGGTGGATGGTTTGGTTTCTAAACTAGGATTTGGAGTGAAATTATAAGGGTTATAAACTTTCAAGTGACTCAAATTGGACTTGGAATGAGGTTCCTTAAAGTTTTCAAAGGTTTCAAAAGTGTCTTATGGGTTCGGGATGTGAATTTTAAATTTTTTAGGGAAGTAAAAACATGGAGTATAATTAGAAAATGATTAGTTTTAACCTTCATCCCAAAATATTTATACCAAATTACATTGGTGAATATCTTGGATAAACCATGTGGTGGGTCAGAAGAGACCACACAAGTATTTATAGAGAACTGCGGCCATGTTGAACAATTGGCACATGATCTATTAAATCATTCACTGTAACCATGCGAAGTGGTTGGGTTCAGACAGTGATGGATTCATGGTTTGGAAAACCATGCATCCAAACCATGTTCCCATTAAAAATTGTAAAATAACTGCTTTCCCCTCTCAATATTTTAAGTTTACAACCTCCATTTCTTCTCTTCTCTTATGTGCATGACCCCCAGTGGCTCCCTCCTCTTCTCTCCTTCAAAAACCTTTGATTTTGGGTGGTTCTGGCTCATTTATTCAGTTTTTAAGGAATGTTTTTATCCTCCATTTATTTCCTCTCTTCTTAAAATTTCTCTTATATAATTTCGGAGTCCTCCAATTTAGATATTTTTTAGAGATTCCATCAGAGCATAGTGGAATCACTCGTTGCTCATGGGGCTTTTGGTTGGACTACATAGAGGATATCCCAAGATGACTTTCTCATTCAATTTCTTAGAGTTTTGTTAAGGTATGAGACTGTAGATAATTTTTATTAGGTTTTACATCAAGTTTATTTTTGATTAAGCATTGAAATTTTGTCACCTATTATGGATTTGGAGTAGAATATAGTTAGGGTTATGCCATAGGATGTTATTGAGTGTTTGGATGTGGTTCCATCATGATGGGATTGTCTGGTGAGAATTTAGGCATTATTATGAGTTTTTATTTAATTAATTAATAAATTATAATTGTTGTAAGTAATTAATTATTGTTTCTTGGAATAACGTTAGAGCTTGGGTGGTTGAGACAAGATTTTTTGGACATTAAGGAGTTTAAATGAGGCTTGGATAGGCCTTGGAAAGGTCTTCATGCCTTAGAAATATTATAGAAATCTTCATGAATGTGGTAGGTGGACTAATAGATTTACCAATAGTCTTGATAATTTAATTTCATGTGTATGTGGTATGTTACTTAAAACCCATGTTTGGTTCATTCAATTCCTTAGTTTATGCTAATATCTTTGGGATTTAAATTGATACCTTATACCTTCCACAAACCCCGTAATATCCATTGGTATTTATGAGGTTGAAACTATAGCCTCTCATGGGTTTTTCCATTTCTTGAAAATGGTAAAGTGGGGTTTAAAGGATAACATAGGTGGGTTATGATCTTAACCCAATTAGACCCATTGTTTGGATTGATAAAATGGTTAAGGTCTACTTAGTAGGACTTTGTAATACATGTTTTACAATATGCTGAAAGGATGAATTAATTTTTTATGTGATAATATTTTGTGAAATTCCTATAAGGATTTCAAAAAAAAATCACGTTATTTTGGTTTTAACCTGGTTTTGGGTTTCAAAGTGTGAAAACTATGTTTTTAAGTGGATTTTGTGTTAAAGTGAGGTGTTGAACTCCAAGTAATTTCAAAATGGGAGTTTGGGTGAATTGAAAATTTTTATTTGAAATGGATGTGTGGTTACCCGTTTGGTGAAAATTCCTTGATGGTTGTTTTAAAAAGTTTTTGATATAAAAGACGACTTTAACATTGTTTTATATGTTAAATTGGAAGACCCATGTTTTAAGGGTGGCTTTGAAATTTTTTAAAAGGATGGATGAGATCCATCATTTTTCAAAGAGTGTTGGAAAGTGTTTTGATATATGAAAAGGGATCAGAATTTTGATCCATATTTTGGTTTTAAAGGCTCATTGGGACATTGGTAAATGATTAAGTTTTAAAAATGGATTTTTATGGGTTTTTAATGTTTTGAAAGGTTAATATGTTGACCCTTGGTATTTGATAAATTATGATATGTTTTAAAGGATGGATTAAGGCTCTAAGTACTGATGGTATTTTATGTATGGTTTTGGATGTTAGACATGATACTATACATCTGTGTTTTGGAAATTTAGACATGAAACTCCACATGTATGGTTACAGATGTCTAACATGATGCTCCACATCTGTGATTTAGAATGTATGACATGGATCTCAACACCCATGGGTTGGGAAGTTGGAAATGATTATCCACATTGGAACTGATAAAATTATGTATGGTTTAGGTGTTGGACCAAGGTTATAGGAATGAATATTTTTGATAAATGTTTTAGGTTCTAAGAAGATGATCTAGTCACAGATGATATCCTGTATGGTTTAAAGTATGTATCACCCTATGTTTTATGTCTTAGATGACCAAATTTTTACAAGAAAGGTTTGGTTGGAACAAGTTTCACTTTAGAACCTGAGTGATAATGGGTTAATTTAGTAAAGAGTTATTTTAAAATGTTTTTTTTTCATTTATTTATTATATTTTATACCACTCTTTATCTGTATAAATAGTTTCTCTGATTGGTTATTTCTTTGGGCACTGTTGGTTGTTGCCTATTGAGTTGTACTCACACCCTACTCAGGCCACCACTACACATGGGTACTCGAGTACCTCCCACATTTTTATTGTAGGCAAAAGTTTGGGTTGAGACCTAGGTTGAGTTTTAAATAATTGAGAATGATATATCAGATGGTATCAAGAGACTAGATGAGTTTTTTTAGGGATTCAATAGATACCTTTTATTGATTTTTTTATTTTGTAAGTTTATGAAACTGGAACAGTGTGGGTCAATTGTATGGATGAGATGGATTTTTGGGCCCTTAATGCATTTCATTAGTTGTTTATTCATGTTTATATTTCTTTGATTCTATTTCCTATTTATTTTGAGATGTGTATATTTATTCATTCATGTGTATTCTGATGCCTCTATTACTGATATATGATACTCGATTATTTTATTTGTTATTATGCACTCTGATTAAGGGGTATAGTCTCCCCACAGTACTACCCTAGAACATCAGTGCTAGTTGGAAGCCTCTGGCATATGGGGAGGTTCTAAGGTCATGTGGTGAGCTAGTTTGGTTACTATTTATGGATTTAACTGGTCCATGATGTTACAAAGTGGTATCAAAATCATTCATTTTATTTTGTGTTATGGTTTTGGGATCTAGTAGACTACAGTTTTAGGGATGTGTTAGATCCTGTGATGGATATTACTTTGGTGCATCGAGAACACCTATTTCGATAGGAATTATAGGTTACTAAGGATATGGGATAGTTGTTATCAACATTTTATGTTACATTTGTTTATGTTTTTTTACCGTGGTAAATGCACATGTGGTTTGGATGTTTTTATTTATGATTAATTTTTGACTCTTGTATGATTGGAAAGAGACCAGTGATTTGTTTTAGATTCTTAGCATATAGAGGTGAGAGGCATCTCATGCATCATGATAGACATGTAAGATCCACATGTATAGGCCTTCTAGTTTGTGATTTTGCTGAAGATAGAGGCTTAGTTGTTTAAAGTTTAAATAAATGATCATATGGTTTTTTAATGTATAAGTAGTTGGTGGAATTATACTCATTTATACAAAAATTATATGTATATTTATTTATTATGGAAGTTCATGTGGGTCGATAGTGAGATGCTCGATGATGAGAATGATGATGCGGTCCTTGTACACATGTAAGATCCCATACTTCATGGAGGTATGTTATTTTTTTACATTTTGGTTTTAATCTCTTAAATTTGGATAATTAAATGTTTAAAAAGTGTATGAGGAATATTGGGGTGTTTTGGGGGTTTGAGACACAAAAGAGAGAGAAATAGGGCCATCTTGTGCATGTCGCATAGTTGGCGCATGGTTAGTGTAAACCATGCGAAGGGGGAGGCCAAATCGTGTAACCTTGGACAAAGGAATTTTGCACAGTTGGCACATGGTTTGTCCAACTATTCGGTATCCCCAAGTAACTATGTGACTTGGACCCCTCTTAGATAGAGTCTGATGCATGGTTAGCGCACATTTTGGCAAACTATGCAACCAAACCGTGTGCCCCATTAAAAATTAAAAAATTACCAAATCCCCCCCTCATGATTTTAATCTCCTTACATAATTTTCTCCCCATTTCTTCCTCCTACAGCCATAGTGATGAACCAAACTCCCAAAATATTCCCAAGTTTTGATATCCTTCGTTTTTAGGCCATTTTGAGTGTTGCTGGTTACAGATCGAATCTCCAGGTAAGTCTAACATTCCTCTTGCTTCTCTTTTCTAGATTAGGGATTTTCGTTTCATTATTCTTCTTCTGAAAACCTAAAAAACTTTTTTTCAGTGGATCTTAGGTTGGGGCTTCAAATAGTGATTTAATCCATATCTAAGGATAAGGTTAAGGGTGTTTTCATATTTGGATTCTAGGTAGGTGGTCTACAAATTATATCCCATAATCTTGAAGTTGATTTTTTCATGTGCGGCTGTGTTCTTGGTTCTCACTTATTGTGAATTTGATGCATTTGATAGGGTTTAGTAAAATGGTTGGATAAATGATATAATGGACCCCTCATGATCCATGTGGGATTCATTGAGGATGATTTTATTAGTTTATGTCCACCCATGGGGTGTACAAACATTCCCAAACATGACAAAATGTTAAGGTTAAGCATTGAATTGATTTAGGTTGAGGTAGATCCCATGATAAATATGTTGATATTATTGGTTTAGTTACAAAGAGGAACTAATGGTGGTTGTGTCTATTAGTTTTCATTTACATAAGGGATCGTTTTTCAAGATATGAAAAAGTGTTAAATAGATTAATGTGAATGTGTCAAATGACTTATGAATTATACTTTAAATGCATAAGGGGGTTAATGCATGTGAAAATGGTGAACATGGTGAATGGGTAATTAATTATTAATTGATGAATTATTTGTAATGGTTTATTGTATGAGAATTATTGAATATACTTAATAGGTTATGGCATGGGAAAGGAAAATGGGTTAAATGGGTTATGTAATGTAACTGGTAAATGTGCTAATGGGTTAAGGCTTGATGTTAATTTCGCATGTTGAATAATTATAAGATGTGAATGTTATGTTTATTTATTGTGTGTGGTTTGTGATATGATATATGTGTTAAATGGATAAATAAGCATGTTCACATGGCTTGGTTGTTGTAGGGTATTATACTTGAGGATCTACGCCTATGGGTCAGGTTAGACTGAGGATCTAAACCCCACCACATAATGAATGGGTTAGGGAAGGGGATCAATAATCTATGCCCCTAACAGATTCATTTGATGAGAATACCTAGACCGAGGCTCCAAGGTAAATGTGATATATATGTTTATGAAATTTTTATCCCAAGTGAGATAAATAATTTGACTTATTTCCTTACACATGGTAATTTTCCAGCTTAGGAAATTGTGTAAATGATGTAAATGCCTAACCCATGGATTAAGTGATGAAAATGGATCAATCAATGGACATTAATTAAGTGAAAAATGGAAATAATTATGTAAAGGGTTAAAGTTAATATTGTTAACCAATAGAACATGAGTTACCTTTTGTTTATATTTTATTTTATTTAGCACTTTCATGAACTATCTATTTATAATGGATATTTTGTGGATAACATTGTTGGTGGCCTATTAAGTTTTACTCACACCCTTCTTGAGCCACCATTGGATAACCGAGCAGATTTCATGGTTATAGGTCAGGATAAGGGTAAAGTTCCTATGCTAGGGAGTTGAGCTAGGCTTGGGATGTGCATGGTTAAGGATTTAGACTTAGAGTGAGAACATATTTTGGGGATTTAGATGTTGGATTTTTTTTGGGTTTTCCTTCACTTTTGGCATTGTTATCATGACATGAAATATCTATTGTTTGGTTGTGGTTGTACCCTATTTGGGAATTGGTTGGTAATTCACGTTTCTAGATTATTTTGTATTGTTCCTTCATTTTATTTGTTATTTGTAGTAGCTTAATCTAGTAAAGAGGGTATAGTCTACCAATGTGATACATTAGACTCTTTATTCTAGTCTGAAACCTCTAGTATATGGGGAGGTGTGCTTGATGTCATTTAGTGACCTTTCTTAGAGAACCAGTTTAGTGGTTTCCGGGTTGGGGACATTACAAAGTGGTATCAGAGGGAGGTTCTTTTCTCTATATTACTATTTAGTAATGGTAAATGAGAGATTAAAAAGTGTCAGGCCTTGTAAATGTGTTCATGTATGGGAGTAGCTAACCCACATATGAAGGAAAACCAAGTTTTTAAGGTAGGAATTATTGTTCTTGATGTGTGTTGTTACGGTTGAATGATATTTCACCATTTTTTGATGAACGTGTTGTGTGATGTGGATGTTTTATGATATTTTTCTCATGTAAAAAACTATATAAGGTTGTGAATTCATGCATCATTGTAGGAACCTGGGGATATAGGTGGTATGAATCATGATAGTCACACATGGGATCGGTGTTTGGGACATGAAGTGTATGATTCATTTTACTTCTTGAATATTTTAAATAAAGTATTATCTAATGAAGATGATGTAAATGGTTAAATATAAATGATTTTAATGAATAGTTAAATAATTGTTGTTAATTAAGGGTTTTAAATGAGTTAAAAATGTTGATGGTAACAAGTTTTGAAATGGGAAACATGTTTAAGAGAGAAATATTTACATTGTGAATGTGGAAATGGTTTAAAAAGGGCATCTAATGAAAGACTTATGACTATGTAGGTTTTTTTACCCAGTGTTAACCATGATCCTTAGTAGGGATGGTAAAGGGTAGTTTTATAGATGTGGTGATGTCTATTGGTATAGTGTATGAAATAAAGAAAGTTTATGTCTAGTGGAGAGCCTTATTTTATGTAAATTGTAGAGGTTTTATGTTATGTGTTCTAAGACTTGTGCTTATCATTGTAGAAAGATGCCACCGCGATGGAATGTTCCAATTGGGAGAAAAGAAGATGTTGCTAAGAATGATCCTCCAGAAGTGGGGTAGGAGATTATGGTGGTTTAGGGTAATAGGAGAGAGGAGAAATTCAGTGAGAACTTCGCTCGTTTTATCTAGATAATGGAACATGAACCACGGTGGTTCTTGCTGAGTATGTTTGATCTGAACATATAGTTTCAATCACAACACCCTCCAAAATTCACTATAGAGGGTGGAATCAAGGCTTCACAGTTCTTGATGAGTCCATTAAAATGATTTTGAATCACTTAGAGACTCATGGAGAGAAGAGAGCCAAGTTGGAAGTATACATTTTGCGAGGACCAAAAAAGAATTGGTGGGATATTTCGGTTTATACTCAATAGGGAGATGGAATGTTATGGAAATAATTTCAGGAAAATTTTCTGGAACACTTATATTCGGAGACTTTGAGACAGGAGAGGGCTTTAGAGTTTATAAAGTTGATGTAGGGAACTATGCCAGTGATGGATTGTACAAGCCATTTCAAAGACTTGCAACACTATCCTAGTGTTGGAAGGAGACGAGGCCACTACAAAAGATGTTTTCAAGATGGAATTAGATATGAGATTAAGTCCAAGGTAAACATATTTCATTTAAAGAGGTTTTTAGAAGTGGTGGATTAGGACCTTATTTCAGAAGGGAACTTAAAGGAGGCTCTAGGTAGTGGGTTTGTGGTTCCAGTTAGACAAACTAGTGGTGAGACCTCTAAGGGAAGGAAGCATCATTTTAGAAATATTCACCAGGGTGGTAGTTGGTAGAGTGGTTAGAATAAGGGACCAGCCTCTCAGAGTGGTGACTAGGTGTTTTTATATTAGTGTGGTAGACCAGGGCACATGTAGGGTCACTATCCCCAACCAATGGTTGAGTTCCAAGCATGCGACAGAATAGGGAATGTGCAGAGGTTCTGTAGAAACCCTCGATAGATGGGCATGGACGGAGGATCAAGGATGATGACAAGTGTAGGAAGGAGGTTGGTTACCCCATATCAAGTAGGAATTTAGAGATCTACTGGTTATACTGGTAGAGGTGGCAGTCATGGTACTTCAGGGTGAGAGAATCTATATCAGCAAGGTAGTGTAGCACCAAGAACTCAAAACAGGGCCCATGGAATAATGGAAGGTTATATTCATGAATTTAAATCTACACTTGGAGGTGGTGAGGTTAGAACATCGACTATTTGAGGTATGATCCTTATAGATTCCATGCTCACTAGTGCTTTATTTGGCACATGTGTCTCACATTCTTTTGTTTCTACTTAGTGTTTGGTCGTGTTGGGTATAGTGGTGAAATGTTTGTGTGGGGTTATGTCAATTAATACAACATTAGGTGTCTGAAAAGAGAATATCCAACAATTTAAGGGGTGTTCTCTTGAGGTTGGTGGGTACTATTACTTATGGGACTTTTTTTGTGTTTGAGATGCTAGGTTTTGATCTGATTTTAGGTATGGACTAGCTGGCATTGTACCAAGCCCATATTGACTATTACTACCATATGGTAACATTTACATATCTTTAGGGAGACATATATTCCCATTATGGTGAATGGTATGTCCGAGTAGGCCATGTAGGACTAGTGTGTCAGCAGATGGGTGAACTCATAGCACAAGTGGCTTATCTTATGCTTGATGTTGGGGGAGTAGAGCATCTTGTATTTCATCATGTGGTGGATCAGTTACAAGATGTGTTTCCTAAGGATTTCTTAGGTATTCCACCCAAGAGGTATTTTTATTTCACAATAGAGTTGTTTTCGGGAATAGAACCATTTTCCATTCCACCATATAGAATGGCATGGGAAAAACTCTAGGAACTTAAAACTCAATTGGAGGAACTAGAGAACAAGGGGTTTATTCATCTGAGTATGACAACTTGGGGATCTATAGCATTGTTTACTAAAGAGGCTGATGTAATATTGTAGTTATGTATTTATTATTGGAATAAGAATTAGATTACAATTAATAACTGATACCTTCTTCCTTGGATCAAAAATAATTTTGACCAATTGAGAGGTGCATCAGTGTTCTCAAAGATTTATTTGAGATTGGGGTATCATCAGCTAAGGGTGATACCTTTTGATGTCTCATGAACGACTTTCAGGAGCAAGTATGGGTTGTATGAGTTTGGTGTGATACCTTTTGGGTTGAACAATGCGCCAATAGTGTTTAGTTCCCTAATAAATTGAATCTTTCACCCTTACGTGGATTAGTTCATAGTCATCTTTTTTGATGACATCTTGGTGTAATCTAAGATTCATGATGATCATGCCAACATCTTGGCATCATCTAGAGTACACTAATAGATCATATTATATAAACCAAGCTATAAAAATATCATTTTTGGATTGATAGGGTGTATTTATTGGGTCACATCATCTCCGAGGAAGGCATGATAGTGGACTCGAAGAAAGTGCATGCAGTTGTGTCTTAGGAGCATCCCAAGAATGTTTCTGAAGTTTGGAGTTTTCTAGGGTTAGCCTACTATTACTGGAGGTTCATTAAAGGTTTTTCTCATTTTTAAGTGCCTCTTTCAGGGTTAACTAAGAATGTAATCATGTTTTAATGGTCTGGATCTTGTGAGAATGATTTTCAAGAGTTAAAGAAGTAGCGGAAAACTGCCCTAATTTTAATCTTACCTAACCCGAGTAAGGAGTATACCTTGTTTTGTGATGCATCTGGTGTTGGGATTAAGGAAGTGTTGATAAAAAATGGTTGATTTATAGTGTATGGGTTAGAATATCTAAGGTCTCATGAAATAAATTCCTTTACTTAAGATCTTGAGTTGGATACAGTGGTATACAACTTTAAGTGTTGGTGGCACTACTTGTTGGGAGAGAGGTTTACCGTGTATACAAATCATAAAAGACTTAATTACATATTCTCCCAATGTGATTTGAATCTTTGGAAGTTAATATGGGTTTATTACATGTAGTACTTTTATTTTGAGCTAGTGTACACACCAAGAAAAGGGAACAGTCACTACTAGAAAAGGGGGCATTGAAGCCCCCCAGAATCGGGCGACCGCCATTGGCGGTCGCTATAGATATCTAATAGGCGGTCGCTGGCCTTGATAAAAAAAAACCCGAGGGTTTTTGCACCCCCCCCCCCCCGTGACCCCCTCTCAATCGAACCCAGCTCCCCCCCCCGTCGCCGCCCCCCCGACGCCGCCCTCCCCCCCGCCTTCCGGCCTCCCCCGCCGCCCCCCCCCCCCCCCGTCGCTGCCCCCCCCCCCCCCCCGACGCCACCCTCCCCCCGCCTCCCGGCCTCCCCCGCTCCCCCCCATCGCCGCCCCCCCGACACCGCCCTCCCCCTGCCTCCTGGCCTCCTCCCCCCCCCCCCCCCCCGTCGCCGCCCCCCCGACGCCACCCTCCCCCCCTCCCGGCCTCCCCCGCCGCCCAGTCTCCCCCGCCGCTCGGCCTCCCCCACCGCACGCCCTCCTCCCTCCGGCCTCCGCCATCCGCCCTCTGGCCTCCGGCCTCCGGCCTCTACCCCCTCAGCTCTCCCCCCACCTCGGACGGCTCCGGCACCCCGGACAGCCCCCCCCCCCCCCTCGCTGCCTGTCCCCCGTCCCCTCACCACCTCCTCTCCTCCAGCTCCCCGCCGCCGCCGCCGCCCGTCCCCTCCCTTGCTGCACCGCCTTTGGCTCCGGCTCCCCTTCGCTGCCTCCTCTCTCTCGCTGCACCGCCTTCGGCTCCCCTCCCTTTCAGGTTTGTAGCTCAATCAGGTAACATGGTCTTTTAGTTACATTATTATTTTATCAATGGTTCTTAAACAAATGATTAATATTTATTTTAAATATAGTTGATTTGAAAAATGTAAATGTAATAAGTATTGTGTAAATGTTTGTTATACAGATATAATTATGGATAAGAGTTGGATTGATCTTCCAAATCGAACGTCTAGAGAATATTTCAATGGCATTATGCAGTTTATTGACTTCACAAGAGGATTTGAAAGTGACTATATTAGTTGTCCATGTAGAAAATGTGCTAACAGATATCAATTCACATGAGATATTGTGAGGGAGCACCTTTTCTTTAATGGATTTCTAAAAAATTATAAGATTTGGACTCGTCATGGAGAAGAATATGTTTGTTGTCAAAATACAGATGCAACTCAGATGGATGTTGATGCAAGGATGACTGATCCAATGCATGAAATGCTTACTGAAATGGTACGTGGGTTTGATCCTGAAGGCATTGACATCCAGAATCTTGAGACCGGTGAGATAAATCTTTGCTCTGGTGCAGATCGTGATTCGAGGAGGTTTTATGAAGCACTTGATGATGCGAAAACAGAATTATATCCTGGATGTACTTCTTACAATAAACTTTCATTTATCGTGGAGTTGTTGCATTTGAAGACTTTGAATAATTGGTCAGACACATCATTCGACATGCTTTTGGTTTTATTGAAAAAAGTTCTTCCTGTCAACGCTAAGATTCCTGAGTCGTATTACTATGCTCGTAAGTTGATAGAGAACTTAGGTTTTACATATGAGACCATAGATGCATCTGCAAACAACTGTATGTTGTTTAGAAAAGAAACTGCCCATTTGGATATTTTTACGGTTTTTGGTGCTTCCAGGTGGAAAGAGAACAGGGTAAATAATACTCATCAAAGTCAGATTGTGATACAAGGGGAAACCAATTGCCGTAAAGCAAATGAGTTACTTTCCCCTTAAACCGAGGTTGAAAAGATTTTTTATGTCATCTAAAGTTTCTAATTTAATGAGATGGAATGCAGAAAGAGTTCATGAAAGTGATATGTTTACCCACCCGCCAGACTCTCATGCATGGAAGGATTTTGATAAGAGACATCCCAACTTTGCTAAAGATGTCCGTAATGTCCGATTGGGATTGGCAGCAGATGGTTTCAATCCATTCAAGTCAATCGTTGGTGCAACTCATAGCACATGGCCCGTGGTGTTGGTTCCATATAATCTTCCTCCGTGGCTTTGTATGAAGCAACAATTTATATTACTTTCCACTCTTATTGATGGACCTAAAAGTCCGGGGGATAAGATTGATGTTTACCTTCAGCCATTGATTGATGAGTTGAATGAATTTTGGGGTGATGGTGTGATGACTTATGACTGCGAAACGAATGAAATGTTCAAACTGCATGCTGCTTTATTGTGGACAATCAATGACTTCCCAGCTTATGCAAATTTATCAGGCTGGAGTACGAAAGGGGAATTTTCTTGCCCTTGTTGCAATAAAAGTAAAAAATCTGTATGGCTTAAACATTCCAAAAAATGGGCATACATGGGTCACAGGCGTTTTCTCCCTCCTCAGCACAGATTCAGAAAGGACAGAGTGGCATTTGATGGTTCTAGAGAGTTCATCCCAACACCAAAGATCATGACAGGAGTCGAAATGTTATCGCAGATTGAGGAAGAAAACATCCGCACGGTATATGAAATTCAGGATTTGGTGTCTCCTCCAGTACGTAATATTCGTGTTGCGGGTAGGCAGTGCAGTCACAATTGGAAAAAGAAAAGTATTTTTTATAGTCTTCCGTATTGGAAAACTAACATGTTGAGGCATAATTTGGATGTCATGCACATTGAAAAAAATGTTTGTGATAACATATTGTGGACCATTTTAGGTGTCAGTGGAAAATCAAAGGACAATGTTAATGCACGCCGTGATTTGGAAGAAACGGGTTTAAGGAAACAGTTGCATTTACATTTAGCTAAGGTAAACAAGGCATATATGCCTGCTGCACAGTATACGATGACTACAGAGGATAAAGAGACATTTCTTTCCATTTTGAAGATGGTCAAGGTGCCTGATGGTTATTCTTCTAATATTTCAAAGTGTGTGAATCTGACGAGCAAGACATTGCAAGGGTTGAAAAGTCTTGACAATCACATATTACTTCAGCAGTTGATTCCAATCGCAATTTGTGATTGTTTATCCCCCAATGTTGTTCAGCCCTTGATTGAGATGAGTAATTTTTTTAGATAGCTTTGTTTAAGAAATCAATGAATGAGTGATTTAAAAAGTTTGCAGGACCGAATTGTACTTACGCCTTTTCACTTTGAGAAACTTTCCCCCCCCCCTCATTTTTCGATGTTATGGTCCACTTGACAGTGAACCTAACTGATGAAGTAATGGCTGTTGGTCCAGTGCAATTCAGGTGGATGTATCCTATTGAACGGTATTTGAGTACATTGAAAAGATTTGTACGCAACAGAGCTCATCCAGAGGCATCAATAGCCAATGGTTATTTGATGGATGAGTGTACTAACTTTTGTGCAGAATATCTTACGGATGTTGAAACAAAATTAGATAAACCCTCTCGGATTCATGATGGTTCAGTTGGAGAAGGAACCACATTTGATATGGACAACATCGAGTGGATACAAGCACATCGATATATTTTGTTCAATACTCCATCAGTTGCACCATTAATGAAGTAAGTATCTTATCAATGTGCTTGTATAACTTTTAAATGTTTTGTTTGCATAAGATGATATTTTAAACATCGCGTTATCATTTGCAGGAAACACATTAATGAGATAAAAGAAGAGATGCATCGTGCGACTGAGTTGCAAATTCAACAATCTCATTATGCGTCATTTCATGATTGGTTCAAGGATTATGTATGTATAAATTGATTTTCATTATGAGTGAAGTATTATACTAATTCTTTCTACATATATCAGTATTGATTTTTATAAATTATGTAGGTTCGTAAGCTGAGGGAGTTAGGGGACCCCATGCTACCTGAATTATTTATCCAACTGGATGAGGGTCCATATATAACGGCTCGTCGTTATAAATCTATTGATGCTAATGGTTTTTGATTTCACATTAAAGATGTTGACGACAAACGACCAACACAAAACAGTGGCATCAGTTGTCCCTTTGTCGATTCTGGTTATTACTATGGTCAATTGATAGACATCATTGAAGTTGTATACACACACGGTTTGAAGTACATATTGTTAAAGTGTAATTGGGTTGATCCAGTGCGTGGATGTAAAGTCGATCAATATCAGTTTTCATTGGTGAATTTTAACTATATGTTATACAGAAATAATGAACGAGTTGAGAATGAACCTTTAATTTTGACATCACAAGCGGAACAAGTATTCTTCATTACTTTGCCTTCGGATCCAAGTTGGCAAGTTGTTGTCAAAATGTCTCGGCGAGGAGTGTTTTTATTTGAAGAAGATGAACCCAAGACTGTTCCGTTTGTTTACCAACAACTTGATCAACATACCGTAGTTCAACGTGAAGAAGATATTTATTGGGTCAGAGCGGCTGTTGAAGGAGAAACAGTCGATTTGCATGCTTAATGAAAGGTATAATTGTTTTCCCGCTATTTAGTAGAATGTCCTAGGATATCATAAATTATCTAATCATTTTATAAATCTTTATAAGTTTTAATCCTCACTTTTGTAAGTTAATTCAATCATAAATATTTAGGTTGTTTTTACTCTTGATTTATTGATGTTATGGTCGGTGTATCATCCCTTTGAGGTATTCTTCATCTGATTCATGTGCTTCTTGAATTTTTATTAGTTCTATCTGAAATTTGGCTATGCATTGACTGGTTTTGTACATAATTTGTATATCTATTTTGTTAACTTTATGATTTTTTAAAATTCATTCACAACTAATTATTCAATCCATTTTTTGTTTGATTAACAGTTGTACAAGTTTGATTTTTTAAGAACAATCCAATTTATCTTTTAAACACTTTGGACTCATTACTAATGTTTTCTATGACTGCAGACATGTCAGGGGAAGAGGCAGAAGATCCACATCATCCATCTGAGGCATCTACGTCTCAGGGTCGAGGTATGTTTGAATGTCATTGTCTATATTTTTTATGTAATTTACATTCATATATATATATATATATAACATTTGTCAATTTATATATAAAATTGTTTTCAATAGGATCAGACTCGGCTGCTTCTTCCTCTCGCAGGAGAGGCCCTGGTCGTGGCATATTATCATGGAATTTCGACACGACGATAGATGTTTCATTTGATGAGGTTTTTCATCCTGTGGGACCGAATGCCCCGACATTTATTCGTCAGCTGGGTCATATCATACGTGACCCACATCGATTTCCATTGACCATGCGTGACTGGGCTTATATCCCTCAGGACACATTAGATCGTCTATGGAGGGAGGTTCAGGTAAGAAAATCATTTTACTTTATTTTCTATGTATAAAGAATACTAACATGTTTGATTATTTTCTTTATAGAAAAATTTGAAAGTATGCCCTGAAGAGTTTCGGCCTGTGTGTATGAGCAAATGTCATAAGATGTGGAAAGATTATAAAGGCAAAGTGAAGAGGGACCACTGGGTACCAAATGTGGGTGCCCTAGACATTTTGGAAAAAGTCCCGAGAGGTGTCCTCCCGGCTCAGTGGTGTGACTTGGTTGCATATTGGTCTACTGAGGGTGTTGGGGTTTGTATATTAATTATTTTGGTGTATATATATTTTCAATAATATGTGATTTGTTTGAAATTTGAATGAATTGAATGTAGGAGGTGTCAACACGCCATTCTGAGAATCGAGCGTTGCAGGGACCACCTCACAGGCTCGGGACTCATCACGTGTCTCAGATCCAACATGAGGTATATATTATTCATTTTTTAATTTATTAATTAATATGGTTTTTTGTTTATATTATTTTAATATACAGTTGCGAGAGCAAGGTGCAATAACTGATAAAATGTCGGTGTGGATGAGGACTCGTGATCGCAATGATCCAGAGGTTGCAGCATTGATAGTAAGTGTCTGTACTTACCAATAATTAAATAAATCTATATATTAACATATATATATTTATATATATTTAAATATTTCACAGGCTCAATTTGAAGCTGAGTTAGAACATCTTCCAGAGGACCAGCGACAGCTTCCCATGCGACGGGATGAGATCTTTCATCACATTATCTGTCGGGACGGGCATGACTATAGTTTGACCTATGGAGCAGGGATTCCTCGTTCTGTAGTGTCACGCGCTGCAGTTGTCGGTCCTGCTGTTGCTCATATGACATAGCAGATGTCAGATTTTGAGGCATGGCTGCGCACTTCCGAGGACGCAAATGCGCAATTGACAGCTGAGGTTAGAGCACTGCGGGAATATGTGCGTCGAGCTAATGGTGCAGGGGATCATACGACGCAGGTATATACTGTATTTATTTATTTAATTTAAATTATTTTTGTTATTAAAATATTTATAATGTTTATTTTTTGTAGGCCCCTGTCCCACCAGAAGGAGGTAGCAGTGATGACAATGCGTGACACATCATATATTCACGAGATATGTTTTTTGTTTTTACTGGTGGGGTTGACATTGATGTACTATATTTATTCATTTAATTTAAATTAGAAGGTTGTGTACTTATAATTTCTTTCTTTTCTTATTTATTATATGATAGCTAATATTATCTAAGACGTGTATTTAAAAACTCTAACCCCCCGCACCCCCATACATCCCCCCCGCACCCCCGAACAGCCCCCCACACAACCGTACAACCCCCCGCCCCCCCGTACAGCCCCCCCCCCCCCCCCCCCGCACCCCCGTACAACCCCCCGCACCCCCGTACAGCCCCCCCGAACCCCCGTACAACCCCCCCGCACCCCCGTACATCCCCCCGCACCCCCGTACAGCCCCCCCGGCACCCCCGTACAGCCCCCCGGCACCCCCGTACAGCCCCCCGCACCCCCGTACAGCACCCCCCCCCGCACCACCGGACAGCCCCCCCGCACCCCCGTACAGCCCCCCTGCACCCCCGAACAGCTCCCCGCACCCCCGTACACCCCCACCCCCCCGAACAGCTCCCCGCACCCTCCGAATGACGTGCCGTTTGACCGTAGCGGCCGGAAACGCGTTTCCGGCGCCATAAACCACCAAAACGGTGTGCGGTGGTACAATTCGGAGAAAACGTGCTCCAAACGACCTGAAACCACACGAGAATGATAGAAATATTATTCCTGAGATGCAGGAGGAGGCGGCACATCCATCAGACGTACGGTGCGCGCGGCACGACCGAATGTGTCGTTTTCAGCAGCGCGGCACGCGCTGAAATGACATGTTGGGGGGTCAAAACAACCCGAACGACCTCCGAATGCCACGAAACCGTACGAAAACAGCCGGTGCGTGAATTGTGAAATGGTCGGCCAGACGACACATCATTCGAAGGTTCTGTTTGACCACGGCGGCCAGATACGCATTTTTGGCGCCCTAAAACACCAAAACGGCGTGCGGCGGTCCAATTCGGAGAAAACGTGCTCCGAACGACCTGAAACCGCACGAGAATGATAGAAATATTATTCTTGAGATGTAGGGGGAGGCGGTACGTCCATCGGACGTGCGGTGTGCGCCGCACGACCGAATGTGTCGTTTTCAGCAGCTCAGCGCGCGCTGAAATGGGGCATTGGGGGGTCAAAACCACCAGAAAGACCTCCGAATGCCACGAAACCATACGAAAACAGCCAGTGTGTGAATTGTGAAATGTCCGGCCAGACGACACGTCATTTGGAGGTGTCGTTTGACCGCAGTGGCCGGAAATGCATTTCCGGCGCCATAAAACATCAAAACGGCATGCGGCGGTCCAATTCGGAGCAAACGTGCTCCAAACGACCTGAAACCGCACGAGAACGATAGAAATATTATTCCTGAGATGCAGGAGGAGGCGGCACATCCATCAGACGTGCAGTGCGCGCGGCACGACCGAATGTGTCGTTTTCACCAGCACGACGCGCGCTGAAATGGCGCGTTGGGGGGTCAAAACCACCCGAACGACCTCCGAATGCCACGAAACCGTACGATAACAGCCGGTGCGTGAATTGTGAAATGGTTGGCTAGAAGGCACATCATTCGGAGGTACCGTTTGACCGCGGCGGCCATATATGCGTTTTCGGCACCCTAAAACACCAAAACGGCGTGCGGCGGTCCAATTCGGAGCAAACGTGCTCTGAACGACCTGAAACCACACGAGAACGATAGAAATATTATTCCTGAGATGCAGGGGGAGGCGGCACGTCCATCGGACGTGCGGTGTGTGCCGCACGACCGAATGTGTCGTTTTCAGCAGCTCGGCGCGCGCTGAAATGGCGCGTTGGGGGGTCAAAACCAACCGAACGACCTCCGAATGCCATGAAATCGTACGAAAACAGCCGATGCGTGAATTGTGAAATGGTTGGCCAGACGGAACGTCATTCGGAGGTGTTGTTTGACCGCGGTGGCCGGAAACGCGTTTCCGGCGCCATAAAACACCAAAACGGCGTGCGGCGGTCCAATTCGGAGAAAACGTGCTCCGAACAACCTAAAACCGCATTAGAACGATAGAAATATTATTCTTGAGATGCAGGAGGAGGCGGAACGTCCATCAGACGTGCGGTGCACGCGGCACGACCGAATGTGTCGTTTTCAGCCGCGCGGCGCACGCTGAAATGACGCGTTGGGGGGTCAAAACCACCCAAACGACCTCCGAATGCCACGAAACCGTACGACAACAGCCGGTGCGTGAATTGTGAAATGGTTGGCTAGACGACACGTCATTCGGAGGTGCCGTTTGACCGCGGTGGCCGGATACGCGTTTTCGGCGCCCTAAAACACCAAAACGGCGTGCGACGGTCCAATTCGAAGCAAACGTGCTCCGAACGACCTGAAACCGTACGAGAATGATAGAAATATTATTCCTGAGATGTATGAGGAGGCAGAACATCCATCGGACGTGCGGTGCATCCGGCACGACCGAATGTGTCATTTTCAGCAGCACGACGCGCGCTGAAATGGCGCGTTGGGGGGTCAAAACCACCTGAACGACCTCCGAATGCCACAAAACCATACGGAAACAGCCGGTGCATGAATTTTGAAATGGTCAGCCAGACGGAACGTCATTCGGAGGTGCCGTTTGACCGCGACGGCCGGATACGCGTTTCTGGCGCCATAAAACACCAAAACGGCGTGCGACGGTCCAATTCGGAGCAAACGTGCTCCGAACGACCTGAAACCACACAAGAACGATAGAAATATTATTCCTGAGATGTAGGAGGGGGCGGCATGTCCATCGGACGTGCGGTACGCGCGGCACGACCGAATGTGTCATTTTCAGCAGCGCGGCGCGCGCTGAAATGCTGCGTTGGGGGGTCAAAACCATCCGAACGACCTCTGAATGCCACGAAACCGCACGACAACAGCCGGCGCGTGAATTCTGAAATTGTCAGCCAGACGACACATCATTCGGAGGTACCGTTTGACCGCGGCGGCCGGAAACGCGTTTCTGGCGCCATAAAACACCAAAACGGCGTGCGGCGGTCCCAATTCGGAGCAAACGTGCTCCGAACGACCTGAAACCACATGATAACGATAGAAATATTATTTCTGAGATGCATGGGGAGGCGGCAAGTCCATCGGACGTGCGGTACGCACGGCACGACCGAATTGGTCGTTTTCAGCAGCGCGGCGCGCGCTGAAATGGCGCGTTGGGGGGTCAAAACCACCCGAACGACCTCTGAATGCCACGAAACCGTACGACAACAGCCGGTGCATGAATTGTGAAATGTTCGGCCAGATGGTATGTCATTTGGAGGCGCCATTTGACCGCGGTGGCCGGATACGCGTTTCCGGCGCCATAAAACACCAAAACGGCGTGCGGTGGTCCAATTCGGAGAAAACGTGCTTCAGACGACCTGAAACCGCACGAGAACGATAAAAATATTATTCCTGAGATGCAAGAGGGGGCGGCACATCCATCGGACGTGCGGTGCGCGTGGCACGACCGAATGTGTCGTTTTCAGCAGTGCGGCGCCCGCTGAAATGCCGCGTTGGGGGGTCAAAACCACCCGAACGACCTCCAAATGCCACGAAACCGCACGACAACAGTCGGTGCGTGAATTATGAAATGGTCGGCCAGACGGAACATCATTAAGAGGTGTCGTTTGACCTCGGTGGCCGGAAACACGTTTCCAGCGCCATAAAACACCAAAACGGCGTGCGGTGGTCCAATTCAGAGAAAACGTGCTCCGAACGACCTGAAACCGCACGAGAACGATAGAAATATTATTCCTGAGATACAGGGGGAGGCGGCACGTCCATCAGACGTGCGGTGCGCGTGGCACGACCGAATGTGTCGTTTTCAGCAGCGCGACGTGCGCTGAAATGGCGCATTGGGGGGTCAAAACCTCTCAAACGACCTCTGAATGCCACGAAACCATACGACAACAGCCAGTGCGTGAATTTTGAAGTGTTCGGCTAGAAGGCACGTCATTCGGAGGTTCCGTTTGACCGCGACGGCCAGATACGCGTTTCTGGCTCCATAAAACACCAAAACGGCGTGCGGCGGTCCAATTCGGAGCAAACGTGCTCCGAACGACCTGAAACCACAGGAGAACGATAGAAATATTATTCCTGAGATGCAGGAGGAGGCGGCACGTCCATCATACGTGCGGTGCGCACAGCACGACCGAATGTGTCGTTCTCAGCAGCGCAGCGCGCGCTGAAATGCCGCATTGGGGGGTCAAAACCACCCAAACAACCTCCGAATGCCACGAAACCGCATGAAAACAGCCGGTACAAGAATTCTGAAATGTTCGGCTAGACAGCACATCATTAGGAGGTGCCGTTTGACCGCGGCGGCCGGAAACGCGTTTCCGGCGCCATAAAACACCAAAACGGCGTGCGGCGGTCGAATTCAGAGCAAACGTACTCCGAACGACCTGAAACTGCATGAGAACGATATGAATATTATTCCTGAGATGTAGGAGGAGGCGGCATGTCCATCGGACGTGCGGTGCAAGCGGCACGACCGAATGTGTCGTTTTCAGCAGTGCGGCGCGCGCTGAAATGGCGCGTTGGGGGGTCAAAACCACCTGAACGACCTCCGAATGCCACGAAACCGCACAACAACATCCATTGCGTGAATTATGAAATGGACGGGTAGACGACACGTCATTCGGAGGTGCCGTTTGACCGCGGCGTCCAGATACGCGTTTTCGGCGCCACAAAACACCAAAACGGCGTGCGGCGGTCCAATTCGGAGCAAACGTGCTCCGAACGACCTGAAACCGCACGAGAACGATAGAAATATTATTCCTGAGATGCAGGAGGAGGCGGCACGTCCATCAGACGTGTGGTGCGCACGGCATGACCGAATGTGTCGTTTTCAGCAGCGCGATGCGCGCTGAAATGCCGCGTTGGGGGATCAAAACCACCCGAACGACCTCCGAATGCCACGAAACCACACGAAAACAGCCGGTGCGTGAATTCTGAAATGGTCGGCTAGACGACACGTCATTCGAAGGTGCCGTTTGACTGCGGCGGCCGGAAACGCGTTTCTGGCGCCATAAAACACCAAAATGGCGTGCGGCGGTCCAATTCGGATCAAACGTGCTCCGAACGACCTGAAACCACACGAGAACGATAGAAATATTATTCCTGAGATGTAGGGGGAGGCAGCACATCCATCGGACGTGCGGTGCGCGTGGCACGACCGAATGCGTCGTTTTCAGCAGCTCAGCGCGCGCTGAAATGCCGCGTTGCGGGGTCAAAACCACCTGAACGACCTCCTAATGCCACGAAACCGCACGACATCATCCGTTGCATGAATTGTGAAATGGTAAGAGAGACGACACGTCAATTGGAGGTGCCGTTTGACCGCGGCGGCCGGAAACGCGTTTCCAGAGTCATAAAACACCAAAACGGCGTCCGGCGGTCGAATTTGGAGCAAACGTGCTCTGAACGACCTGAAACCGCACGAGAACGATAGGAATATTATTTCTGAGATGAAGAAGGAGGCGACACATCCATCGGACGTGCGGTGCACGCGACACGACCGAATGCGTCATTTTCAGCAGCTCGGCGCGCGCTGAAATGGAGCGTTGGGGGGTCAAAACCACCCGAACGACATCTGAATGCCACGAAACCGCACGACAACATCCGTTGCATGAATTGTGAAATGTTCAGGCAGACGGAACGTCAATCAGAGGTGTCGTTTGAGCGCAGCGGCCGGAAACGCGTTTCCAGAGTCATAAAATACCAAAACAGCGTGCAGCAGTCGAATTTGGATCAAACGTGCTCCGAACGACCTGAAACCGCACGAGAACGATAGAAATATTATTCCCAAGATTCAGGTGGAGGCGGCACGTCCATAGGACGTGCGGTGCATGCGGCATGACCGAATGCGTCGTTTTCAGCAGCTCGGCGCGCGCTGAAATGGCGCGTTGGGGGGTCAAAACCACCCGAACGACCTCTGAATGCCACGAAACCGCACGACAACATCCCTTGTGTGAATTGTAAAATGGACGGGTAGACGGCACGTCAATCGGAGGTGCTGTTTGACCGCGGCGGCCGGAAACGCATTTCCGGAGTCATAAAACACCAAAACGGCGTGCGGCGGTTGAATTCAGAGCAAACGTGCTCCGAAAAACCTGAAACCTCACGAGAACGATAGGAATATTATTGCTGAGATGCAGGAGAGGCGGAACGTCCATCGGACGTGCGGTGCGCGCGACACAACCGAATGCGTCATTTTCAGCAGCTCAACGCACGCTGAAATGGCGCGTTGGGGGGTCAAAACCACCCGAACGACCTCTGAATGCCACGAAACTGCACGACAACATCCGTTGCATTAATTTTGAAATGGTTGGACAGACGGAACGTCAATCGGAGGTGCCGTTTGACCGCGGCGGCCGGAAACGCATTTCCAGAGTCATAAAACACCAAAACGGCGTCCGGCGGTCGAATTCAGAGCAAACGTGCTCCGAACGACCTGAAACTGTATGAGAACGATATGAATATTATTCCTGAGATTCAGGAGGAGGCGGCAAGTCAATCGGACGTGCGGTGCGCGCGGCACAACCGAATGCGTCGTTTTCAGCAGCTCGGCGCGCGCTGAAATGGCGCATTGGGGGGTCAAAACCACCCGAACGACCTCCGAATGCCACGAAACCGCACAACAACATCCGTTGCGTGAATTGTGAAATGGTCGGAGAGACGGCACATCAATCGGAGGTGCCTTTTGTCCGCGGCGGCCGAAAACGCGTTTCCGGAGTCATAAAACACCAAAACGGCGTGCGGCGGTCGAATTCAGAGAAAACGTGCTCCAAAAAACCTGAAACCGCACGAGAACGATAAGAATATTATTCCTGAGATGTAGGAGGAGGCGGCACGTCCATCGGACGTGCGGTGCACGCGGCACGACCGAATGCGTCATTTTCAGCAGCTCGGCGCGCGCTGAAATGGCGCGTTGGGGGGTCAAAACCACCCGAACGACCTCCGAATGCCACGACACTGCACGACAACATCCATTGCGTGAATTGTGAAATGGATGGGCAGACAGCATGTCAATCGGAGGTGCCGTTTGACCGCGGCGGCCGGAAACGCGTTTCCGGAGTCATAAAACACCAAAACGGTGTGCGACGGTCGAATTCAGAGCAAAAGTGCTCCGAAAAACCTGAAACCGCACTAGAACGATAATAATATTATTCCTGAGATGCAGGAGGAGGTGGCACGTCCATCGGACGTGCGGTGCGCGCGGCACGACCAAATGCGTCGTTTTCAGCAACTCAGCGCACACTGAAATGGCGCGTTGGGGGGTCAAAACCACCTGAATGACCTCTGAATGCCACGAAACCGCACGACAACATCAGTTTCATGAATTATAAAATGGTCGGATAGAAGTCATGTCAATCGGAGGTGTCGTTTGACCGCGGCGGCCGGAAACGCATTTCCGGAGTCATAAAACACCAAAACGGTGTGCGGCGGTCGAATTCGGAGAAAACGTGCTCCAAACGACCTGAAACCGCACGAGAACAATAGGAATATTATTCCTGAGATGCAGGAGGAGGTGGCACATCTATCGGACGTGCGGTGCATGTGGCACGACCGAATGCGTCGTTTTCAGCAGCTCGGCGCGCGCTGAAATGACGCGTTGGGGGGTCAAAACCACCCGAACGACCTCAAAATGCCACGAAACCGCACAAAAACATCCTTTGTGTGAATTTTGAAATGGTCGGAGAGACGGCATGTCAATCGGAGGTTCCGTTTGACCGCGGTGGCCGGAAACGCGTTTTTGGAGTCATAAAACTCCAAAACGGCGTGCGACGGTCGAATTCGGAGCAAACGTGCTCCGAAAAACCTGAAACCGCACGAGAACGATAGGAATATTATTCCTTAGATGAAGGAGGAGGCGGCATGTCCATCGGACGTGCGGTGCCCACGGCACGACTGAATCCTTCGTTTTCATCAGCTCGACGCGCGCTGAAATGGCGCATTGGGTGGTCAAAACCACCCGGACGACCTCCGAATGCCACGAAACCGCACGACAACATCTGTTGCGTGAATTGTGAAATGGTCGGAGAGACGGCACATAAATCGGAGGTTCCGTTTGACCGCGGTGGCCAGAAACGCTTTTTCGGAGTCATAAAACACCAAAACGGCGTGCGTCGGTCGAATTCGGAGCAAACGTGCTCCAAAAAACCTGAAATGATAGCATTTCTTAAATCGGGGGTTTTAAATTATTATAGCACAATGATTCGATATTATACATGTATTTAATATTATATATATTAAAACATTTAAAATATATTATATATATATATATATATATAAAATATTGTATTTAATAGTATATATGTGAATATTTTTTTAATATATATATATATTTATTTATTTATTTCAGTGGACATTTAAAAAAAAATTCACTATAGCGACCGCCAAAAGCGGTCACTATAGGTTGCTCGGAAAGAGGCCTGCAGCGACCGTTTGGCGGTTGCTGGAGGCCGAAATCCGGGCCTCCTATAGCGACCGCCATTGGCGGTCACTAATGGTGGTTTTTTTAGTAGTGAGTGTTGTGGATGCTTTGAGTTTAGGGACTCGAAAATAGGTAGTTTAGGAATCCAAATCTGAGTAAAGAATGGTGGCGTTGTTTAATGAGATGCATCCAAAGGTGCAGAAAGGCTAAGGGAATATGACCCTTCCATCCTTAGTAGTTGAGTCCACACTTCTGAGTTGGAATAAGGAGATGCAGTGTGAGGATTTGTAATGTTTGAATTTGATGGAAAGTCTTAAAGTTGGTGAGTCACCTTCTGGTTGGGCTATAGAGACGATGGGATCATTTATGTTCTTGTCCATATTGTTGTGCCAACATGTATTCAAGATGAGTTGATGCACATTTCATGCATCAAAGTGGGAAGTGCATCTGAGTTTGAACAAAATGTATCATGATCTTTGTAGGTGGTATTGGTGACCAGAGATGAAGAAAGAGGTTGTAGGATTCATGGCGTGATGCCTTAACTTTCAATAGGTGAAGGTTAAGCATTATAGACTGGGTATTTTGCACAACCATTGACCATTTGAGAATTGGAATGAGATTATGTGATGATGGATTTTTTGCCAAGTCTCACGAGGATTCCTCAGAAGAGTGATGCAATCTGGGTGGTTGTGGACCATTTAACTAAGGTGGCTCATTTCTTACCGATTAAAGATATTTTCACCATGGATTAGTTGGGAGAGTTGTATGTTTGGGAGATAATATGTTTGCATGGGGTGTCGTGTACTATAGTTTCGTATTATGATTCATGTTTTACATCATTCTTTTGGAAGGTATTACAAAAGTCGCTTAGAACCCAGGTGTTTTTGAGTATGGATTTCCACCCGTAGATGGATGGGAGTTGAAGCATACTATTCAGGTACTAGAGGACATGTTGAGGTCTTGTGCCCTAGATTTTTGGGGATCTTGGTAAAATAATTTGGAACTTATTAAATTTTCATAAAACAATATTTATTTGGATAAAATTTAGATAGTTCCATTTGAGGCTCTCAATGGTAGATCATGTCAATATTCATTATGTTCGATGGAGGCTGGAGAATCAGAGTTGATGGGACCGAGCCTTGTGCAGGAGACGTCAGAATAGATTCAATTGATTTATAAATGAATGGATACAACACATAGTAGGTATAACTCATAAATAGATCATCATCTTCAACCTCTCAAGTTTATGGTGGGTGATCATGTGTTTATTTAGGTGTCTTTAAGGTTGGTTCATCTTCAGATTCAAAAGCATGGTAAGTTGGTGCCTAGGTATATAGGGCCATTTGAGATTGTGGAGAGGATCATACTAGTGACATACCAATTGGATCTTTCACAGTGGTATAGTGGTATTCATAATTTTTTTCATGTGTCACAACTTCATAATTATCACCATAACCCATCTTATGTGATTGATGTTGATGATGTTAAGCTTAAGATAGATGCATCCCTTGAGGAGCATCCAGTTTGTATTATGGATCAAAGCGGGAAATTATTGTGGGGTAAGACTATGCCTTTGGTGTGAGTTTTTTTGGTAGAATGGTAATGTTTAGGAAGAAACTTGGGAGTTAGAGTCAGATATATGGGCTTAAGGGCCTAATATCTTTTCTTCAGAAGTTCAGTGATGCTTGAGAAGAGCAACTCAATGATGAGCTATTATAAGGCGGGGAAGTTGTAAGATCCCGAACTTCATGGAGGTATGTTACTATTTAAGTTTTGGTTCAAATCCCTTTAAGTTCACTAATTAAATGTTTTCTGGGTGTATGAGAAAGCTCAGGGGGTATTCTGGGGGTTTGGGACATGAAAGAAAGGGAAAATGTGCGATCAAGTTCACGTAACATGGTTGACGCACAATTAGTGTAAATTTTGCAAAGGGGGAGGCCAAACCATGCAACATTGGAAAAAGAAATTTCACATGGTTGATGTACATTTTGTCCAACTGTGAGGTATCTCTAGGTAACCATGTGACTTGGAACCCTCTTAGATAGATAATGGTGCATGGTTGGTGCATGGTTTGGAAAAATGTGCAGCCAAACTATGTGCCCCATTTAAAAGTGAAAAATTACCAAATTACCCCCTCAGTATTTTAAGTTCCTCACCCGATATTCTCCCCATTCCTTTCTATTACATTTATAGTGATAAAAATAACTACCAAAATCTTCCTAAAGGATTATATCCTTCGTTCTAATTTGTTTGGAGTGCTGTTGGTTGCGGATTGAAGCTTTGGGTAAGTCTAAAGCTCCTACTGCTTCTCTTTTTCATATTAGAGATTTTAGTTTTGTTCTTCTTCTTCTGACTCCCTAAAACCCTATTTTTATAGTGGATCTTAAGTTGGGGATTTAAAGGGTGATTTAATATAGATTTAAGTAAAATGTTAAGGGTGCGTTCATCTTCAGATTTGAGGTAGGTGGTATACTAGTTATATCCTATAATTTTGAATTTGATTTATGCATGTGTGGTTGTGTTCTTGGTTCTATATTATTATGAATTTGATTACTTTGATAGGTTTTGGTAAAATTTCAAAGACCCTGAAATTTCAAGGAAATTTGTTTTCTTAATTTTCTTTGGATTTTTTCAAGAATGCAATTTCTGACGGCGCTTGATTTCGAGGCCCGGTGTGCCCGGAATTAATTTCCGAAGTTTGGCTCGGGTACATTCAGTGAACGAACGAGCGAGAATTCCTATCTTTTGAACCGGTGCTCAGAATCGAATTCTGAGGGCACCAATGGAACTGTAGAGCCGATAATTGCTTAGGAACTCCTGTTCCGGAGTTGCGTTTACACGAGAGAAGTTGATAAAAATTGTGGAAGTTAAAAATAAAAATTTAACAACAATTTTTATTTTTCTCTAAGTGTTTTTATCCTTTGGGAGGAAGTTGGGTAGCTACCCAACTTCCCTTTGTAGGTTATGAAGGAGGTGGGGCCCACATGAACCCCACCCCTTCATATTCTTAAACTCTTCAACTCCTCTCAACTCACCATAAATTAAGATAACTTAAGTTATTAATGGAGTGAGTTAAGTGTGGTTATTCAAATTTTAAACTCTTGAAATTCAAAGGTTTTGTTGTGTTAATAAAATAAGTTAGGAACTTATTTTATGGGTTAGAACCTGTGTTGCTTGGGTGGCTTTGGGAAGAAAAGCTAAGGAAAGCTAGAGTTCTTCATCCTCTTCGACGAAGAACATGAGGAACGCGAAGAACGCATCGAACTCTGTCGAAGAACGCCGAGTCTTCGAAGACCGACTCCGCGACACCGATCTGCGATGCGACGTCTCTTTCTGCGACGGTTATACTGCGATGTTTTCTCTTCGATGAACCTACGATCAAGCTCCGCTCTTGAAACCAAGGTAGGTAATTGTTTATGAAATATTAATGAACCCCATGCTACTTCCTTCTAAATCAAAGAACGCAGATCAAATAAACATTAATTTGATTCGCGAAGATTATGTTGCGGGTTGGGATTTTATTTTGGTATTCTCTTATCTTTTGAGAAAAGAACGACGAGCGCGGACCAACCAATTCCGGTTTGATCCGTGGATCGTTCGTACATGTGGATCGATGTAGGGGTTTATTTTTATTTATATTGTTCGTGAATACCAACTTGACGATCTTCGTGGTTTTTAAAACCAATTGTTATCGAATAACGTGAGGGGTCCAGACCGCAGCGGCCGACCCTCCTCTTTTTTTTCATGTTGGTTCCTTGTGGATTGAAATGGGAAAGGTGTGGTGCCGTCGCACCACGCGGAATCATGCGACAAGGAAATGCGTGGTGCCGTCGCGCCGCACTGTGAAAAGAAGAACAAGGAAGCGACTCCGTCGCGCCACGTCGGAGAAACCCGAAGACATCCACGGACGGAGTCGAGCCGCGGCGAAGGGGTGCGGCGCCAACGCGCCGTGCCGGAGAACCACGAAGACGACACGTTTCGTTTTTGACGTATGGATTGACGGGAGATGACAAACAAGGCCGTAAGGTAATTTTGAGGCCTCCGCAATGAAGGTCGGGTCCCGGGAGGACCATAGGCGAAGACAACAGGAGAAACGGACCACCGGAGCGCGTCCGGTGGTCCGCGGAAGGCGGCGGTGGCGCGCTGCTGGAAGAGAGGCGGTCGGTGGTTCGCCGGCGGCCTCAATTAGCGGCGAAGGGTGGGGGAGCCGCGCACCCCGCCCGCGGTGTCTGCTCGGCCACACTGGCCGATCCGCGCCGGCCGGGCCTGGCCGGGTCTAGTCGGGTCGGACCCGGTTCGGGCCGACCCAGGGGGGGTCGGGCCGGGTCGGTCCGGGCCCAAACCCCCCGTTTTCAGACCACTTAGAGTCAAATGACCATATCTTGGGCTACGGACCTCCAATCGATGCATTGTCAGTTGCGTAGCTATCCTTGGAATGAGATGGTCGTTTCAGTATATTACACTCAAGGTTTCGGAGAACTTTGGGTTCGTCCGGGTTGGTTCGTAGATGAAACCAACCGGGCCCTCGGAGCGGAAACGCTTATATCTTGAGCTCCGGACGTCCGATTGACGTGCCGTCGACTTTGATGGATTCCTCTAAGTGAGACGGATCTTTTGGATTACTCCGCTTGAGTTTTGGATGCCGTTGGAGTGCGTTTGGGTTAGTTCGCTCATGAAATCCAACCGGGCCCCTGGAACGAAAAAGCCAATAATTCACAGACCGAGCGTCCGATTGACGCGCCGTCTGTTTCGTTGAATTCCTCTTGATGAGATGGAAATTTTGGAATACTTCGCCTGAGTTTTGGACGCAGTTGGAGTATGGCCAGGTTGGATTGTACCCGAAATCCAACCGGGCCCCTGGAACGGAAAAGCTGATATCTTACAGACAGGACGTCCGTTTGATGAACCGTCAGTGGCATTGATGATCACGTTGAGAAACAGTCCCTATGAGTATACCCTATGAGATTTCGGGGTATAGTTGAGATACAGCCGGGATTGGTTTGCTCAGGAAACCAACCGGGCCCCTGGGACAAAAAGGCTAGTAACTCACAGACCGGGCGTCCGATTGACGCGCCGTCTGTTGCGTTGAGACCCCTATGACAAGGCGGTCCTTTGAGATACTTCTTCGTGGGACTTTGAGATACTTGGATTATCGAATTGTAGCTCGTGGAGCGGACCCTCCCAGAGACGAGCGTGCGGAGTACGGAGACCGTGTAGCCGACTGAGACCTGACGACTGCTTGACCGACTCGACTTGGAGTGAGTCAACTAGCCCAGTGGACGGAGCACTACTGTGTGAGGTGCAGACCCATGGCAGACAGAGCACTACCTGTGTGACAGTGCAGACCCGCGGTACTCGTCCGGAGAGTACCTCAGCAGGCTACTAGGGGGTGTGCACTACTGTGTTTGGGTGGCATACCCCGGCGGGAAGCACTACTGTGTCTGGGTGGCTGACCCGCGGTACTCAACAGGAGGAGTACCTCAACAGTCTTAGGTTAGTGAGCAGTACCTCGGAGTCGTGACAAGACCACTGTACACTCTAGAGACGGAGCTCTTCAGCAGTTACGGTTTCGATAATGAAAATCCTGGTTTGAGCTGAGACTTTTGACCTTTGTGTTTAACTCATGATTGAGATGGGTCACTTGATAACTTAGGTATATGTATGGGCATATACCTGGGTAGTGGTTATCCGTTGATTTCATGATCTTGGTGTTTTCCTCATGATTGAGATGGGTTACTTGATAACTTATGTATATGCATGGGCATATACCTAAGTAGAGGTTATCTGTTGAGATCTTCTTTGTGGTTATCCATGTTGGTTTTAGTGAGACCTTGAGGGTCTCGGGGTCCCTACTGAGTATCGTTATACTCACCCCTGCATAGGCTATGCCCGCACCTCGTTGTGTTGGTTTCAGATGACAGGTAGTACTGACGAAGGCCGAGTGTTCGAGGGCTGGACAGTACCCGGAGGTGGAATTCACGATGAGCCAGTATCAGGAGGTGGACTTCACGGCGAGACGACACTCAGAGGGGGTTGACGGGCGAGAGCATTGTGGAGGCTATCTGTACCCACCCTTCAGGTAGGATCCGTGGTGGACGATCCAGGAGCTGCGCCATCTGTACCTACCCTTCAGGTAGGATCCGAGGAGGACGACCCAGGAGCCGCTTCCGTCCCTATAGTAGTTGTCTTTTTCTGTTGTACCTTGTTCAGTTGTAGTTGTACTTTCTTTTGGGTTTGTATTCTGACCCATTTACCTTTCAACACTTCTCTTTTTACTTAGTGTTTTACTTCCGCTTGTAATCTGTAGTGTTTTGTTTACTTTTATAAAGGAAATGCCTTCCCAGTTATCGGGATTTACACCTTTGGTGCTAGTCGCCAGTCCCTGGCCTATGGAAGGCGGGATTGGGGTAGTCACGGCACAGGCCCTGAGGACGGGTCGTGACAAATTGGTATCAGAGGAGTTGGTTCTACCGTAAAACTTATAACTCTGATATTTTCTTTTCTGTGAAGCAATAGTGTTAAGAGTACCGAGTGTGGTATTCAGTTCAGGGAGTCCAGTTTTGGTGCGGGTGGCCGACGTATCCATACACCAGGACCCTGACAACTGATTTCTGACTTTGTGCACGAAAACACTGATTGCGTGTGTATTTCCAGAAAGTTTTAAAACAGCTCAAACCATGTCAGCTCACCAGGTATAATCGTTTGACCGTGTTACGTTGTTTCTTTCAGGATGCCTTTTCTCAGATGACCAGCTACAGCCCAGAGGGATGTTCGTACTGACAGCCTGCCGAGCGACGAGGCTTTGGTACAGGGCCCTCTTGCTGTTGAGGCACCAGCGGAGGCACCAGCGGTACTACCATACATTGGGCCACCGATGCCACCATCCCCAGCAGTAGGCGATGCACGCCACTTGAGTGCGCTGCATGAGTTCCAGCGCCAGAGGCCACCCAGGTTCCGGGGAGAGACGGACCCGCAGGCGTCTGAGGTTTGGCTAGAGGCTGTGGTGAGAGTCTTCAGGTTAGTAGGGACGCCTGCAGAATTCATGGTGATCTTTGCTGCCAGCCTTCTTCAGGCAGCAGCAGGCAGATGGTGGAGCCACTTGTTCCAGTTTTGCGATGGGATGACCTTCGCATGGGAAGACTTCGAGACCTTATTCAGGGTGGAGTTTGTTCCAGTAGCTCTACACCCCGAGCGTGTACAGGAGCTTCTGCCTTTGTCGAAGGGTTTTCAATCAGTAGCCGAGTCATCTGTGGGCAGTAGACAGATGATGTAGAGGTCCAGGAGGACCAGACCAGTAGTTGGGTGATCTCAGGTTTTAGGACCGGTGGTGCGGGGTACCCAGGGTGGGGTCAGATCCAGGCATGCCAGAAACAGACAATGTTACTCATGCGGCGGAAAGGTTCACCTGGCACGTGACTGTCCGACTCCTCGTACAGTTGATCCGCAGGATTTGGAGGAGCCACCGAGGCAGAAGCAGCGGCTGGTGCTTGAGCAACAGCCGAGCAGTGGACAAGGTAGTAGAGCTCCGGGAGTAGGTGGACAGGAGCAGAACTAGTGGATACGTCCCTTGTACTTCTAGTTCCATGTTTATGTTGTATTCGTGTCTTTGTACAATGATCTGCAATAATAAAAAGACACTTATCTTGTTTACTTTCCTGTCCTTTTATTTGGTTGATACGGAGTGGTCCCGGTTAAACTGTTGACTTGACCCTCACTTTTGAGATTTCTACTAGAGGAGACCCAGTGACCTCACACTGATGCCGACAGCGTGACTCGACCCTTGGAGGCGAGAGTGACAGTTGGATCTCTTGGTAGTTACGTCGAGGCCTTGCAACATCATCTATGGCATGAATACATCATTCATATCAGGATTGACTATATTAGGAAATGGGCGTGGTTCATCCAGGGGATGAGACCGAGTTTCTCTTTTCAGAAAAGGAGAAATTTTAGCAGCTCTTCAGATCGTAGGCAAAGAAGGTGCAGATCATCCAGGAGCGGATGAAGACTGCATGGTGCAGTAAGAAACAGGAGACCGGTGCCAGTCTTAGAGACTCGGGCGTGTTAAATGTTTCAAGAATAGGAAGCTTTAAGTAGAGATGAGTCTGCGGAGCAGCAGACATGAAGGCAGAGCTAGGAGAGCAGCATGAGGTGGTGTATATCTTAACATGCTACAACCACCCGCCTTAGTTATCCCTGCCAGGCTCAGGGAGCTGGTGGGCGGTGGAAGAGTGCGGATGATTGCGGTCAAGGATTGTGACCCAATGGCTCTAGAAATGATTCAAGGGACAATCTATGTCCACTAATAGCTACTGTAGTAATGGACGTCGATATGAATCATTCCTTGCTTTCAAAAATCTTATTCCAGACCTAGAGTTTCCGGTAAGCCGTGGAATTGACCCTCACGTCTGGAGATACCTTGGGAGGAGACTCGATAATCACACTTACGCCGACAGTGTGGTCAGACCCTCGAGGCGAGAGTTTCGGTTGGAATCTCTTGGTAGCAGCGTCGAGGCCTTACGACGTTGGTCTGAGTATGGATTGGATCCACATTTCATACACAGATTGACTGTATTAGGCACAAAGGTTGTGGTTTAACTACGATGTTGGGATGGGTTTTTCTTGGTCGGTGAAAAGGAAACCCCAAGCATCACAGGATAAACTCATGCACAGGAGGGTGCGACTGATCACTCTTGAGTCGGTCAACCTTACCCTCGTGGCAGTAGTCGTTTTGAGTTCCAGTTCTAATAGAAATTGGAGACCTCTAAAGTTTGAGGATGACGATCATGTTCTTATACGGGTCTCACCTCGATGAGGTTTACAGAGATGTAGCCGAGGTGGCGAGATATCTCTGAGGTTCAACGGACCTATCTAGTTCCCCAGTAGGGTAGGCGAGGTGGTTTACCGCTTCACCATTTCACCTCAGTTGCACCAGGTGCACGATGTTTTCCAAGTATCTCAACTGAGGAGATACGTGCATGATCCTTCACACATCATCGACCTCATGGAGTTGGACGTCGATGATAGGGCAACATGCACGGAGGTTCCAGTGGGGATCGAGAATCGACAGGAGTAGATCCTATGAGGATGGTCGATTCCTTGGGTGCGCTTTCACAGGCAGTACGGGAACCTCCAGGTGAGCACATGGGAGCGGAAGGCTTAGATGCGTGCTCTGTACCGCTTTTGTGAATCTAGATTGTGTTGAAGCTTTACGGGGACGTAAAGCCCTGAGGTGGGAGTAATGTAAAGACCCGGAAATTTCAAGGAAATTTTTTTTCTTAATTTTCTTTGAAATTTTTCAAGAACGCAGTTTCTGACGGTACCTGATTCTGAGGCCCGGTGTGCCCGGAATTAATTTCCGAAGTTTGGCTCGGGTACGTTCAGTGAACGAACGAGCGGGAATTCCTATCTTTTGAACCGGTGCTCGGAATCGAATTACGAGGGCACCGATGGAACCGTAGCACCGGTAATTGCTTAGGAACTCCTGTTCCAGAGTTGCGTTTACACGAGAGAAGTTGATAAAAATTGTGGAAGTTAAAAATAAAAATTTAACAACATTTTTTATTTTTCTCTAGGTGTTTTTATCCTTTGGAAGGAAGTTGGGTAACTACCCAACTTCCCTTTGTAGGTTATGAAGGATGTGGGGCCCACACGAACCCCACCCCTTCATATTCTTCAACTCTTCAACTCCTCTCAACTCACCATAAATTAAGATAACTTAAGTTATTAATGGAGTGAGTTAAGTGTGGTTATTCAAATTTTAAACTCTTGAAATTCAAAGGTTTTGTTGTGTTAATAAAATAAGTTAGGAACTTATTTTATGGGTTAGAACCTTTGTTGCTTGGGTGGTTTTGGGGAGAAAAGCTAAGGAAATCTAGAGTTCTTCATCCTCTTCGACGAAGAACACGAGGAACATGAAGAACGCATTGAACTCCGTCGAAGAACGCCGAGTCCTCGAAGACCGACTCCGCGACACCGATCCGCGACGCGACGTCTCTTTCCGCGACGGTTATACCGCGACGTTTTCTCTTCGACGAACCTACGATCAAGATCCGCTCTTGAAACCAAGGTAGGGAATTGTTTATGAAATATTAATGAACCCCATGCTAATTCCTTCTAAATCAAAGAACGCGGATCAAATAAACATTAATTTGATTCACGAAGATTATGTTGCAGGTTGGGATTTTATTTTGGTATTCTCTTATCTTTTGAGAAAATAACGACGAGCGCAGACCAACCAATTCCGGGTTGATCCGTGGATCGTTCATACATGTGGATCGATGTAGGGGTTTATTTTTATTTATATTGTTCGTGAATACCAACTTGAAGATCTTCGTGGTTTTTAAAACCAATTGTTATTGAATAACGCGAGGGGGCCAGACCGCACAAACACGGCCGACCCTCCTTTTTTTTTCATGTTGGTTCCTTGTGGATTGAAACGAGAAAGGCGTGGTGCCGTCACACCAAGCGGAATCATGCAACAAGGAAATACACGGTGCCATCGCGCTGCGCCGTGAAAAGAAGAACAAGGACGCGATGCCGTCGCGCCGCGTCGGAGAAACCCGAAGACATCCACGGACGGAGTCGGGCGGCGGCGAAGGGGCGCGGCGCCAACGCGCCGCGCTGGAGAACCACGAAGACGGCGCGTTTTGTTTTTGATGTACGGATTGACGGGCGACAACAAACGAGGCTGCAAGGTAATTTTGAGGCCTCCGCAGTGAAGGTTGGGTCCCAGGAGGACCATAGGTGAAGACGGCAGGAGAAACGGACCACCGGAGCGCGTCCGGTGGTCCACGGAAGGCGGCGGCGGTGCCGACGACCGGTGGCGGCGGCGCGCCGCTGGAAGAGAGGCGGTCAGCAGTTCGCCGGTGGCCTCAATTAGCGGCGAAGGGCGGGGGAGCCGCGCACCCCGCCCGTGGTGCCCGCTCAGCCGGGCCGGGTCCAGTCGGGTCGGACCCCGGTTCGGGCCGACCCAGGGGGGGTCGGGCCGGGTCGGTCCGGGCCCAGACCCCCCGTTTTCGGACCACTTTCAGTCAAATGCCCATATCTTGGGCTACGGACCTCCGATCGACGCATCGTCAGTTGCGTAGCAATCCTTGGAACGAGGCGGTCGTTTCGGTATATTACACTGAAGGTTTAGGAGAACTTTGGGTTTGGCCGGGTTGGTTCGTACACGAAACGAACCGGGCCCTCGGAGCGGAAACACTTATATCTTGAGCTCCGGACGTCCGATTGACGTGCTGTCGACTTTGATGGATTCCTCTAAGTGAGACGGATCTTTTGGCTTACTCCGCTCGAGGTTTGGATGTCGTCGGAGTGCGGTCGGGTTGGTTCGCTCACAAAATCCAACCGGGCCCCTGTGATGAAAAAGCCAATAATTCACAGACCGGGCGTCCGATTGACGCGCCGTCTGTTTTGTTGAATTCCTCTTGATGAGACGGAACTTTTGGAATACTTCACCCGAGTTTTGGACACAGTTGGAGTATGTCCGGGTTGTATTGTACCCGAAATCCAACCGGGCCCCTGGAACAGAAAAGCTGATATCTTACAGACAGGACGTCCGTTTGACGAACCATCAGCGGTGTTGATGATCACGTTGAGAAACGGTCCCTATGAGTATACCCTATGAGAGTTCGGGGTATAGTTGAGATATGGCCAGGATTGGTTTGCTCACGAAACCAACCGGGCCCCTGGGACGAAAAGGCTAGTAACTCACAGACCGGGCGTCCGATTGACGCGCCGTCTGTTGCATTGATACCCCTATGATGAGGAGGTCCTTTGAGTTACTTCTTCATGGGACTTTGAGATACTTGGAGTATCGACTTGTAGCTCGTGGAGCGGACCCTCCCAGAGATGAGCGTATGGAGTACGGAGACCGTGTAGCCGACTGAGACCTGATGACTGCTTGACCGACTCGACTTGGAGTGAGTCGACTAGCCCAGTGGACGGAGCACTAATGTGTGAGGTGAAGACCCATGGCGGATGGAGAACTACTTGTGTGACAGTTCAGACCCGCGGTACTCGTCCGGAGAGTACCTCAGCAGGCTACTAGGGGGTGTGCACTACTGTGTTTGGGTGGCATACCCCGGCGGGAAGCACTACTGTGTCTGGGTGGCTGACCCGCGGTACTCGATAGGAGGAGTACCTCAGTAGTCTTAGGTTAGTGAGTAGTACCTCAGAGTCATGACAGGACCACTGTATGCTCTAGAGACGGAGCTCTTCAGCAGTTACAGTTTCGATAATGAAAATTCTGGTTTGAGATGAGACTTTTGACCTTTGTGATTACCTCATGATTGAGATGGGTCACTTGATAACTTAGGTATATGTATGGCAATATACCTGGGTAGTGGTTATCCGTTGATTTCATGATCTTGGTGTTTTCCTCATGATTGAGATGGGTTACTTGATAACTTATGTATATGCATGGGCATATACCTAAGTAGAGGTTATCTGTTGAGATCTTCTTTGTGGTTATCCATGTTGGTTTTAGTGAGACCTTGAGGGTCTCGGGGTCCCTACTGAGTATCGTTATACTCACCCCTGCACGGGCTATGCCCGCACCTCGTTGTGTTGGTTGAAGACGACGGGAAGTGCTGACAGAGGCCGAGTGTTCGAGGACTGGATGGTACCCGGAGGTGGACTTCACGATGAGTCAGTATCTGGAGGTGGACTTCACGGCGAGATGACACTCAGAGGGGGTTGACGGGCGAGATCGTTGTGGAGGCTATCTGTACCTACCCTTCAGGTAGGATCCATGGTGGACGATCCAGGAGCTGCGCCATCTGTACCTACCCTTCATGTAGGATCCGTGGAGGATGACCCAAGAGCCGCTTCCGTCCCTCCAGCTGTTGTCTTTTTCTGTTGTACCTTGTTCAGTTGTAGTTGTACTTTCTTTTGGGTTTGTATTCTGGCCCATTTACCTTTCATCACTTCTCTTTTTTACTTAGTGTTTTACTTCCGCTTGTACTCTGTAGTGTTTTGTTTACTTTTATAAAGGCAATGCCTTCCCAGTTATCGGTATTTACGCCTTTGGTGCTAGTCGCCAGCCCCTGGCCTATGGAAGGCGGGCTTGGGGTAGTCACAGCACAGGCCCTGAGGACGGGTCGTGACAAAAATGGTTGGATAAATGATATAATTAACCCCTCGTGATCCCTGTGGGATGCGTTGAGGATGATTTTAATGGTTTAGGGCCACCCATGGGGTGAACCAACATTCCTGAAAATGGAAAAAATGTAAGGTTAAGCATTGCATTGATTTAGGTTGAGGTATATCCCATGATAAATATGTTGATATGATTGGTTTAGTTACAAATAGTCTCTAATGGTTTTTGTTTCAAGTCATTGGCATTGACATAAGGTATTGTCTATCAAGATGTGAAAAAGAGATAAATGGATTAATGTGAATGTGTAAAATGGCTTATGAGTTGTACTTGAAATGCATAAAGGGGTTAATGCATGTGAAAATATAGAACATGATGAATGGGTAATTACTTATGAATTGATTAATTATGTGAAATGGGTTAATGTATGAGAATTGTTAAATATACTTAATGGGTTAATTCATGGGAAAGGTAAATGGGTTAAATGTGGTATGTAACATAATTAGTAAATTTTCTAATGGGTTAAGGCTTGATGTTAATTTTTCATGTTGAATAATTATGGGATTTGAATGTTATTTTTATTGATTGTGTGTGGTTTTTGATATGGTATATGTGGTAAATGGATAAATAATCATGTGTACATGGCTTGGTAGTTGTGGGGTATTTCACTTGAGGATCTACACCCACAAGTTGGGTTAGATTGAGGCTCTAAACTGCACCCCATAATGCACGGGTTAGGGAAGGGGATCAAGGCTCTATGACCCTAATAGAAGCATTTGATGAGATTAACTAGACCAAGGATTAATGGTAAGTGTAATGTATATGTTTATGAAATGTTTACCCCAAGAGAGATAGGTAACTTGACTTATTTCCTTATTCATGGTAATTGACCGGATTAAGCGATTGTATAAATGATGAAGATGCCTAACCCATAGATTAAGTGATGAAAATGGATCATGCAATGGACATGAATGAAGAAAAACAAATGGAAATAATGATGTAAAGGGTTAAAGTGACTTTTTTTGACCAATGGAACCTAAGTTGACTTTTTTTTATCTTGTCTTTTATTTATTAATTGCATGCACTATCTATTTAGACTGGATATTTTGTAGGCACCATTGGTGGTGGCCTACTGATTTGTACTTACAACCTACTCAGGTCGCCATTGGGTACCCGAGAATATTTTATGATTACAGGTCAGGATAAAGGTAAATTCCCTATGCTAGGGAGTTGAGTTGGGATTGTGATGTGCATGGTTGAGGATCTAGACTTAGAGTCAGGACCCATTTTGGGGATTCATCTATTGTTCTTTATTTTTGGGTTTCCTTCACTTTTGGCACTATTAGCATGACATGACATATCTATTGCTTGTTTGTGGTTGTACCCTACTTGGGAATTGGTTAGTAATGCATGTTTTCTAATTATTGCTTATTTTTCCTTCATTTTATATGTAATATGTTTTGGATTACTCTGGTAAAGAGGGTATAGTCTCCCCACATGATTCATTAGACCCCTGTTTCTAGCATCCAACCTCTAGTGTATAGGGAGGCTCAATTGAGGTTATGTGTCAACCTAGTTCAGAGCACCTATTTAGTGGCTTCAGGGTTGGGGGTGTTACAATACATTTGGTGTAGTGACCCTTGTGGGTCTACATTTTATAGGTACATAGCCATTGGACCCCATATGGGTGGTTATTGTGTGGGTTCAATATATATAACCTGATATTCCAAGGAGTTCTATGATGTTCATATACTCAAAGAGGATGGTAATGTGCTTTAATCCCCATGAGTTATGGCCTTATTTGATTTAGATTAGACCTAGGTGGTTGGACCTAGTGGCTTGTTGTGAGACTTGAATGATAGGTCTAGGTGGGAGAGCCTCGTGACCTTCTTTGATATGAATCCATTTTAGGGATTTAGTTCTGTGTGACTTTTTTGGGTGACCTATGAGAGGGGTCAACCAAGTTGTGAGTGATGAATAAGTGAATGTTCTGAGATTTTGATAGTGGTGAACAAAGGGTGTCTCCTAGTATGGGGTTTATGCATATAGGATGCTTTTTTTTTCAGAAATAGAACTTGTGTGATACTGATTTAGTTTTTTGGTTGGTTTTCAGAATGATAGGCTTGTTTGGGTGCCTATCTCAGGTGATGGTTTTGCAGGTGGGATATGCTTGGTGGTCATGATCTAGATCAGAAGCATGGGAGGTGGACAAGTGTATATGGTTGGGATGTTTGAATTCTCTATGGGTAGTGACCATAAAGGTGAGGCGGACCTGGTGTTTTCATGGAGTAATGAGTAGGTGTTATCTACGGATAAGGACATTATTTTAGAGGGGTTTTTTATGAGGCATGTGTGAATTCCTTGTAAGGCAGTGCTAATGTTTCAGTATCACATATGGTTTTTGGAGGGAAGGATTGATTAGGTGCTTAACCTGGTTATCTTTGGATGTATCTTTAGGAGTGAAATGAGAGAGTAAGTGAATCCAGTGGAACTTTTGAATTATTTTAAGTTCTTGAGTGATCATGTAAGTGGTTCTGTATTGATGAGTTATCTCTAGTTTTGGGAAGCACCAAGGGTTCTCTACAATGGGTGAGATGGGCATGCAGAAGAGGCATGGCTAGTGGCTTGGGATTTTGAGATGATTTTTTTGCAGTATGTGACTTGCTAAAGTTGGAGATAGGTTTTGTGTCTAGTTTATGTAAGAGCATGTAACTATTAAGAATTAATGGAATCTTGTAGGAATAAATGTGCGGGGATGTTCTATGCCACTTGGTTTGTGGTTTGGGAACTATATAAGTATACACTGTGATGTCTGATTTAAGAATGAAACCATGAGTAGGATAAGTAATGATGTGGGAGTGACGAGAGGCCTGTAGGTATGGTGTTAGATGCTTACTATCAATAATCATGATGTTTTTGGCATGGGAAAGAGAATATGTAAAGAATGGGTGTGAATCCATGACCAATATAGGATGAACCTTGTTGAGGGTGTCATAGGTTGGTGTGTTAGGGAAATGATCATGGCTTGGAAGGAGATACACATGTTTGGTTTTATGGGACCATTGGTATCAATGCACTAAGAAGTGATTAACGAGGAACCAGGTGGTGTGGAGTACACCATCAGTTTTTTAAAAGCATGAACCTTTTTTTTCAGAAGGTGTTGTGATGGGTTTTAGGAGAAATGTCCCACGAGCCATGAGAGGTTGATATTTTCCTTTTTTGAGATATTATCAAAGGAAAACATCTTTATCATCATTAGGTCATTATGTTTGGTGGTGGATGGATCATGGATCACATATATGGGGAAATAGTTCGGGGATGTGATGACATGGAGGCTCCTATGGTGGGGAGAGGGATGTTAGTTGTGGGGATGTGACCCTCATGCAAGGGGGTAAAAAAACATGAGTATGATAATTATATAATTATTTTTGTGTTATGTTAATGGATAATAATTGTATCTCAATACATAAGGTTTCCTCAGTGAATTCTAGGTATGGACTCATATGTGGTAGCAGATGGGGTCTAAGTGTCGGTCTTAGTCTAGGATGGTTTGAGGTGATTTGAGATTGTTAAAATGATGGTGTATTGTTTCTTGTGGTTTTGAATGATAGTGTAAATAGAAATTTGGTGGATCAACTATGAGATGTCACTAAAAGTCGGGTGCATATTTTGGTGGGTTTTTTCAGGTCATCGCATGATGCCTCCAAGTGGGAAGGAATCATGATACGGTAAGTTGGTGAAACAATGGCAGTGGGAACTGAGAATTTTCAGGATGAGTTGGTTGAATATGGTTCAAATTTCATTTTCATATGAGTGGGATGAAATAAGTTGTAAAATATATCCAATTTTTCTTTTTGGAAATGATGGGTATGCTCAGAAATTAAAGCGGGCATTTGAGAAAATCTGGTTTGTTCTTAGTTCGTGCATGGATGATGAGTGTGCACCATTTCTAGTGAGTTTTTTATAATGAGGATGGGTTCTAATATTTTATCAGCGTTATCATGTGTGTTTTGAAATGGTAAGTTTGGGACCATTTTGACCAAATTTTGGGAGCATGAGTTCATGTTTTCAAAGGTATTTATGATGGTAGAGGTGATAAGCAATCAAAAGTTGGTAGATGTAATCTAAAACTTATGGTGGTGAGAACCATAGATATAGAGTGTGATCAGATGATGACCTAATTTGTGTTTTTGGATAGGTGGACTTGGGGAAGTTCCATATCATTTTTTTGGTTTTGATAATGGGTGTTGGATTGAGTTTTGGTAGTTTGAGCACCCTGGGTTGGAGGTTATGCCTTGGGCATGTTTGGGAATTTGAGAATGGTATAAGGTTGTTTGAATTTGTTTTGGTGATTGATGTAGGTTGAGTGGTATGGGTGGATTACCATCAATACTTATTGGGTATAATAAGTATTATGGTGGAGAGATTGTAAAACCCATCATCCATAAAGGTCCTCATAATTTGAGGAAGAGTTTGAAATTTTGGTTTAGTGGATGGGCCAATTTATAAACCAAGAATAAAAGAGAAATTTTGAGGGTTTAAACCTTTCAAGTAACTCAATTTGGAATTGGAATGTGGTTGCATAAAGTTTTTAGATGTTTCGGGACTGTACTGAGGGTTTGGGACATGAAGTTTCAAGTTTTGGGGGAAGACGGGATATGGCACACGACTGGTGCATGATTAGTGATAGCTGTGCACCCTAACCGTGCAACCTATAGTACATAAGCACACATCTTGGAGAAATGATGTGGCAGGTCAAGAGAGACTATATTAGTGTCTATAGTGAACTACAGTCATGTCACATGGTTGGTGTACAATCTATTAAATTGTACACTACAAACATGAGGGGTGGCTGGGTTGGGAAAGTGCTAGACACATGGTTAGCATACAATTTAGAAAACCGTGTGGCCAAACTGTGTACCCATTAAAAAGTTTAAAATGAAAATTTTACTCACCTGATATTTTAAGACTCTATCCATTATTTCTCCTCATCTCTTGTTCACATAAACCCCCAAACACTTCTTCCTATTCTTCCCTAAAAAAACCTTTTATTTTGGGTGGTTATGAATCATTTCTTCGGTGTTTGGGGTGAATTTTTATCCTCTAGTGGTTTCCTCTCTTCATATTTTCCCTCTATAATTTTGGAGTTATCTAGGTTAGTTTTTTTTGAAATTCCACTGAATAATGGTGGAATTCTCCATTTCTCACAGGTATTTTGGTTAGCTTTAATAGAGGAGATCCCGAGACAAATTCCGCATGTCATTGTTTGGTGTTTTGTTAAGGTATGATACTGTAGTGAATTTTTCATAGGTTTTACATCAAGTTTTTTTATTAACCTTGTAAATATTTTCACCTTTTAGGAATTTGGCCCAAAAATGTGGTTATGGTTATGCTATAGGTTTTTGGTGGGTGTTTAGTTGTGGCTCCAGTGTGATGGGATCAACCAATGAGAATTTGGACGTTATTCCAAGTTTAGATTCAATTAATTTAATATCTATAATTTTTATAATTAATTAGTCATTCTTTATTATAATGAGGTTATATCCTAGGTTGTTGAGAAAATCATGTTTGGATGCCGAGGAATTTGAATGAGGCTTGGATAGCCCTTGAAAAAGTCATCGGGTTTTGGGAATGTTATAGAAAACTTCATCAATGAGGTAGGTGGTCTAAGAGATTTAACCATAGTCTTGATAATTTAATTTCATGTGTATGTGTTATGTACCTTAATGCCCATTTGTGGTTCATTTTCTTCCATGGTTTAATATAATAGCTTTGAGCCTTAAATTTATGCCTTATAACTTCCACAGACCCCATCAAATCTGTTTATGTTTATAATACTGAACCTACGACCACCCATGGGGTGTGCCATTTCTTGAAAATGGTTATGTGGGATTTAAAGGATAATATAGGTGGGTTATGAGATTAACCCAGTTAGTATCATTAGTTGGATTGATATAATTATTAAGGGACACTTGATATGACTTGGGAATATAAGTTTGATAATATGTTTAAATGATGAATTAGAATATTTTTATGTACTAATATTTTGTGAAATGCCTATGAGTGTTTTGAAATATTTTTAACCATGCATGTTGGGGTTTGACTAGATTTTGGGTTTAAATGGGTGAAAAATATGTTTTACATGAATCTTATTTTAAAGGGAGGTGTTAAGCTCCAAGTGATTTCAAAAGTGGTTGCTGGGTTAATTTCAAATGTTGATTTGAAATGAGTGTGTGGTTTCCACTTTATTGAAAATGAATTGATTAATCTTTTAAAAAGTTTTTGATGTAAAGGAATGTTTTGGACTTATTTTTTACGTTAAATAGAAAGAACCATGTTTTAACGGTGGATTAATTTTTTTTAAATGGATGGGTGAGATCCATCATTTTCCAAAGAGTGTTGGAAATTTTATTGATATATGGAAAGACTTTATAATTTTGAGCCATGATATGGTGTTAAAATACCATTAGAAGCTTGGTAAATGATAAATGTTTAAAAAGGAATTTTGTGTGTGTATTTTTGAATGTTTTTAACGGTCAAGGTATTGAACCTTGGTATTTGGTAAATAGTGATATGTCTCGGAGGTTAGACAGAGGATTCGAGAACTAGTGGTATTTTATGTATAATTCTGGATGTTGGACATGATGTTCCATATCCATGGTTTGGAAACTTAGAAATGATTCTCCACATGCATGTTTTTGGATGTCATGCATGACATTATACATCCATGGTTTAGAATGTTAGACATGCAGCTCCACACCCATGGGTTGCAAATTTGGACATGATGCTCCGCATTGGCATTGATAACATTGTGTATGGTTTAGGTGCTGAACCTAGGCTCTAGAAAGAAATGATTTTGATACATAGTTTAGGTTTTTATAGATTTTATGGGAATAAATTTTATCCTATATGGTTCAATTTATGTATCACCATATGTTTTATGACTTAGATAACCAATTTTGACCAGGGAAGGTTTGGTTAGCCTGAGTGTCACTTTAAAACCTGAGTACCAATAGGTTAATTTTGTAAAGGGTTGTATTGAAATGTTTTTCTCATTTATGTATTGTATGTTATAACACTATTTATCTACATACACCATTACTCTGACTTGTTATTGCTTTATACATCATTTGTGGTCACCTACTGAGTTATACTCTCACCCTAGCCAGACCACCATTACACATGGGTACCTGAGTAGATCTCACATGTTTATTGAAGGAACATGTTTGGGATGAGTCCTAAGTTTATTTTTTCATGATCTATCATGATATATTTAATGGTATCAAGATATTTGATGAGGTTCATCTCAAAGATGCAATAAAGCCTTGTTTTTTATTTTATTTTATTTTTTACATTTATGTAACCATACCAATGGGAAATCATTTTTATAGATGACATGGATTTTTGGGACCTTAATACATTTAATTAGTTGTTCCTTCATGTTTATATTTATCTACTTCCATTTATATTTTATTTTGAGATGTTTATATTTATTTATTGTTGTGTATTATGATGTATTTATTGCTGATAAATAATTCTAATTTATTTTATTCATTATTTCACACTCTGATTAGGGGGTATAGTATCCATACAATACCACCCTAAACCCTCGATGTTATTCGATAGCCTCTGGAATATAGGGAGGTGTTCCTGAGGCCATGTGTTGAACTGATTCAGTTACTATTTATGGAGTGAACCAAGTCATAATATTACAATCAATATTTACTAGAATAAATACTATTCCACAAATCATCAAATAAATTTATTATTATATTTAAATTCATTATAATTTAATGAGATTCTAGATACACTTTGTGTGTGACCCTCTAGGTATCATTCTCAATGGAAATAGGTAAACTTACCTAAAGTCCAAGATCAATATCTAGTAATATGTCAAAGAACCCATAGATAAACAAGTTATTGTAGTAACTAGAACAACCTTCTTATGAATGCTATTATATAATATAAACCTTTTATCAATTGATATTTCATCAAAAATGATACATAATTGTGTCATTACCCCATATGATTGATTTATTTTCTTTGAATTTATGAAATAAAATCATCTATAAACTACCAAAACCATTGATTTTTTTCAGAAAGTTCCATTTAAATCAAATAACCATATATATCTTATTTCATTAATATGGAATAGATAAATCCTTTCTTGACCATTTAATTAATTCTATATAACTTATGATGAACATGACACATACTACTTCACTGTGGGTATATCTCATCATAGTTTTTATCAATACATCAAAGTATACAATTCATGATACACATTAATACTAATCTTAAGTATAAGGACCAATGCACATGTCATCGATAGGAATATACGACGAAACCTAAAATTTAATTAATTAGGTTGTTACAGTTGGTGTAATTCCTATAGAATTTTTTTTTGATTTAGGTCTCTAAACGGGTGTGTTAGTCGTGTTTTACATTGATTTCAGGATGTTTAAAGATTGTTAGTATTTTTAGGGATCCATGGTGTAGCCACTGGGAACTATTATATGGTAGTCTAGAGATATAAGTGTGTCTCCCCAACTTGGATCACCTAAATGAAACCTGAGTGGGGGTCACCACATAACCTCAGGTTCTCCTCCTTGTACGCCAGAGGTTGCTGACTAGTGGTGAGGGCCTAAAATTGTCATGGAGACTATTAACTCTAGAATAAATCTTGAGGGTCATTTCTGAATCTATCAAAAATTCATCTTGACCCGCCCATATAATATACATACCAAAATTTTATAGACATAAAACATGGATCCAAAATTACCCTCATATTCTAGAATACAGAGTAATCAAATTTTATATATAGTGAAACAATAAAAAATAGAGTATCAATAGATAAATATGGAATAATAAACATCATATATAAAAATGAATGCTGGCCAGTACATGATGAACAATAACTAAAATAAAATACACTATCATGTGGCCGAACTCACATTATTGTAATGCTAAATCCTTGGCCTCTATGACCAATTGAACATATGTCCTATATCCAGCTATAACCGATACCTATATCCTAAGAGAAAAAAAAGTAAGATCTACCCATGCACATCAAAAGTCATGTCATGTACATGGGTAGGGGTGAGTCCAATAACTCAATAGGAATCCCTAATGACTTAATGACACTAAGTTCTATTAAGTTAAATAAATGTTCATGAAATATAGGTGCATTCATATTCATGAAACACACCCACTTAAAAATATAACAAAAAATTCACATACACACATACATTTTGGGTCATTGTGTTCTAACTAGGACACCACGACACCTAAACACACCTTCTTTGGATCCATGCCAAAAAGAAGTCACTGCATAACAAGATACTATCCCATACCCGATGGCTCCAGGTAGGGTGTCTAACCAAGTCTCTGACTATTAACTGAGGACACATTTTAGGGTATCATCCATGCCTAGTATCATACCAATAATTAAACCATCCCTTATCACTCAAGGGAGGATACATCACCAACCAATCACTACCTTCTCACTCAAGGTAGGGAAATTCATCCATAACCTATAGTACATCATAATTCAGACCCCATATCCCTCATGAGGGTCCCACCATTAAACATTGTGTAGTATAGTCATCTCACTCATGAATGAACCAATATCCATCTACCAACCCACATCTTCTCACTCAAAGAGTGGTTGAGCAAGCAATATCACTCATGGTAATGCCCCTTCCATGACCAATACCTTATCGCTCATGTTATATCCCAACATCATGTACACTAGGACCACATATCTCTTATGGAGATCATGACAATAAAATCTCACTCATGGTGTGGACATGCCTTAGGATCGTACCCCACATTGAAATCTATTTCTTATCACAAGTACACCATCAAGAACACACAGGTAACAATATAAATTAAATGTAGATCGTATCATATCTCATTAGCTTACTAGCAGGGTGATTGTACCTTGGGACCTAGTACCATAACTCAAAAACATCCCAAAAAATAATATCAACCATATAGGAGCTTTATTATATCCACCTGGACCATCCCACTACTTTTATACCAAAAAAAGTTCTCATAGGTCTTCACACACAACACAAATCATCATTGTAACACCCCGAGATTTTATGAAATATGTTCTTTTTAATTTCATCGATGTCTTGTGTTGTACGCTACACCAAAAGAAGCTTGCACTACACACATCTTTGACTTGGGTTGCATTACACGCAATCATGACCTTCCACGATAGCATATGTTGTACGCAATACTGAGTTTCACTAAAAAACGACATGTTATATAAAATATCCGTTATGAATAATAATACCCACTTTTTAGAATTTTATTTTTCAATTGAAATTCATTTTTGGATTCGTAATATTGAAATTAGCCTAGGGTGAATTTTCATATTTTTCTAAAAACTTTCAATTTTTGATGAATAGTGAAAACACTAGGTTACTATTTAAAAACCGACTTTTTATATAAATAATTATTTATTTTATTTAAATTTATTTTAGGTCAAAATTGATACATAATACCTATATAAGTTCAATGTAATTCATTGGAGTCATTTTATAATAATTTTAGACATATAAAAATTTTATTGAATTTTTAACCGTCTTTTACCCACCTCCTAGGAGAATTTGAAAATTTACATAAAACTTAATTTTACCACTTCTATAAGTGGAATTTAAAAAATCTGAGAGGCACGGTTAATATCAAGGAGTAAAATGTGGTTCAATAAGATAAAAATAATTTTTTGGTGAATAGTAACTTTTTACTTTTATTTACCACGGTTAAAAGTAAATAGGGTAATTAAGGGTAAAAATGATATTATTATTACCCTAAAACATGTTATAATTCTATTTTATGAGTATAATTAGACCAAAAAACAACCTTAGTAATATAATATTATCATTTAGGTCCACTTGGATTAGATTAGGACATTTATTATTATTTTATTTAAAAAAGAGTTAAAATAGTTAAAATCAATGTTTAATAACTAAAACATTTTTAATATAGGGTTATACATAAGATAAATTAGACTATAAATATTAATTAGAAAGATAAAAATATTTTGATACCTAATGGTATTTTATTTATATTTTTTAGACATTAAATAATTTAATTTATTTATGATACAATGGTGATGCAGTAATTACCTAAATAATGAAATATTAAAATAATTGATATTATAAATACCCAAATAAATGTAATTTGAGACTTTTTATGAATTAAACTAATTTTATAGGTTATTATAACATGATATTATTTATTTAATTAACTTTTTTCGAACCAATCATGCTGTTATGATTTTCAAAAAAATCAATTACCAAATAGTGTCAAAATTGACATAAAATAGTTTTTTAAAAAAATATTATATTATTAATTGTTATTATATTCCTAAAAGTATAAGGTTCGGCCAAATGACTTATATAAGGTTATATATATCAATAATGAACCAATTGGGGTTATTTTGTCTTGTTATAGTAAGTTTATTAACCATATAGTGTAAAAAAAGAAGAAGACACGGTAAAAGTTAAATTATTTAACTTAGAGTTAAATCTAAAATATAAGTTTAAAATAGTAACCTAAACTTGTCTAAAACCTATTGGATGAGATTATTTCGACCCATAACCACTTTATATAAGAAATAAATCAATTTGGAGCTATTATAAACCGAATATGACTTTATTATAAAATAATATTTTACGTTTTTCCAAAGGTGCGCCTCTCCTCCCTTATAAAAAGGGCACGCATTCCCTCTTCTATTAACACACTTTTGAGCCTTTAAGCTCGACCAAACCCTGCCCATTTATCTTCTACACTTACCTAGAAACATTATTGAGGTTTGTTTCTTCTAAAAAGACTAACTCTACTTCCTTAAGAGGAAGCTTAAAGGAGGTACGTCGAAGAAGAGGTAATCTCTTCTTCCGATTCTCTCAAGTTTCCTTCTTCTTCTACTTCTTCTTATTTAGTTATTTCACTATAAAGTAATAAAATAAGTATAAATAATATAATGATATATTATTATAAATATGAAACAACCATATTTCATCTTCTATCCATCCTACGGAAAACAAAATCACCGCGCGTGCGTACATACAGAATACCGTCTCCACGCCGTGGTGTAATCTGTTTTCGACCACAACCTTACTTGGATGGGTATAATGGTGTAAATAAATAAATATATATGATTATTGTAAAGAGAAATTGATTCTGAAATATTATACATACACTTCAATACAATTCCACGATTATTGGAAATGATATCATCGCTTGTGCGTACGTACGGACTACCGTCTCCACGACGCGATGAGATTCATTCTCCATGTTAACCATTCATGAATGATTATAAAGTATATATAATGAATAATAATGAAATATATGACATAATAATGATAATGTATTTATGTATATATATATATGTATGTCATCTACTTAATTCCATTCAATTCAATAAGGAAACGAAAACAACATTCATGCGTACGTACGACCTACCGTATCCATGAACGGTGTATTTCATTCCATTTATCGATCTATCATATATATATATATGTATATTATGAATATATATAAATCATGTTTTACATTCTCTAATTAATTAAATCATGATATAAGTAATAATATCAAGAACAACAAGTCAAAACACGTATGATAAATGAAACGATTTTACCCAAAACGCTGCTTTAACATGGAATTTACAAAATAACGGGTAATATAAAGTAATAAGTGAACCATATATGATATCATAACAATGAATATGATTCTGTAATAAGTCAATTACATTATTTAAATCATTATACAGGAGGTTCGGATACATACGAAGCATATCAAACATAAGGTAAGGGATAACTATTCCAATCTCATTCTTATCTGAGATTGTTATTCGTAAGTATTTACTGGGGTTATTATTATCATCCATGCCCATATTTTCTAAAAATGTTTTCATGTATTTTTAAAGTCCCTTTTACCCATTTTTGAAATTTAACACATGTTATTAAAGGAATCTTACTTTTATTTACCACACAAAGAACTTTTTGCCTTTTCCGACAAAAGTACGAGGAGAATGTTTTTTTAACTTATACGGCACAAATAGATTTTTATGATTTCATATAACCTAATTTTCAAGAAGATTAATCTACATGTTTTCATGGTTATTTTCAACAAAATCCATTTCTTTTAAAATTTCATGGCATTTTGTGAATAGAAAACGATTTTAAAGAATAAAGGATATTTTCATCAAGAATTAATTTCAAGTGTTTTGTCAAAACTATTTTACATATAAGATGAAATTATTTCATATGTGTATGTTTCAAGTATAATATCTCTATGATTTACATGGTTTCACTTTTCTTATGATGAAACTATATCCATTTATTTTATAAGGATTATGTTATGATGGGATGATGTTCCTGAAACCCATTTTTATTCTTTGGGTTATGATGAATGAATTATGTTTATGTTGTGAAATAAGTAAGAATGATTTCAATATTATATGGGTGGGAACTATATCTTACTCTAATGCATTGGTCAAAAAGTTTATATCTCATGATATAAACATGGCTGAAACGGCAAGTTAATCTAGTTCAGTGATACAGGACTGGAACGAGGAGTGAACTCGATTCAGAAAGGGACTTTTTCTACTAAGATGGTCTTGGAAACAATGCCTTGGATATTATGGAAATCATATCATGTGATTAATGTTTTTACACAATTACATGTTTTGTTCCCATGTTATTTTATCATGATTGATGTTCCTTTATGATATATGCCTCACGTACTTCCAGGATTTATGTCTTTGCTCAAGATTTTGATGTTTAAATTTTATGTTCAAGTTTTTACATTCAAATGTTTATGGATTGTTTTATGTTCTCTATGTTTACCCTTACTGATCATTTGAGCTCACCCTTTATATGTTTTCTTTTCCCCAGGATATTAAGAAAGGTTTTAGGTAAGAAAACAAAAGGGGAAGATATTTATGGGAGATGTTGAAGATCTTTCACCACGATTAGAAGATTATGATCCGAGTTTCCAAAGACACTAAACTATTACGGTCCTTATGTGTTTTTTATGTTATGTATTAAGTATTCCGAAAAAGTAATGTAATGTACATGTATGTCAAGATATGGGTCTCTACAGTTGGTATCAGAGGTTCGGTTTATTCAACCTTTGGAAACTAGGATGTGAGAACTTTAGTGAGATCCTTAGAGATATTTCTAAGGTATGTCTAGGGATGTACCTAAGGTTATGTATAAGTATAGGTTATAGTCCTAGAATTACTGTAACAATATTAAAATTAAACCTAAGATGTTAGATATTGAAGTTAATACCCCTTGATTATGATTTTGTCCTCTCACATTATTCTTTTTGGGTTTTAGAAAATGTATTGAAACAAGAAGATTCACGATAATGGAGGATATGATGGACAATGGAATGATATTATTCATGAGAAACCAAATGAAATTGGATTTGGAAGTCCACATATCGTTATTATGCCTAATCAGCAATATCATAATATGATCAATAATCTCAACTTTGGTAAGTTTCCAGACTCCGCTAATAAGAGAAAGATGGAGTTTTATGATGATTATAGAGGAAAGAAAGTTCAATTTCCCTCATGTAAATCATGTGGGAAGAGGCATCAGGGAGAATGTTTCAAAGGAACTGGAAGATGATTTGGGTTTAGAAAATAAGGACACAAAGCTAGTAATTGTAAAGGAAAAGGTTCAGTTAACACCATGGACAAGGATAATGGTATTGCTAAGACATCAAAAATGGTTAAGTGTTTTAAATGTGGAATGTACGAGCATTTTTCAAACTAATTCCCTAAGGGAAAATCTCATAAAGAGAATCAGCATGGTCATATGAGTAGTATTTATATAGATGATGATGAAGAGACTACAAATGATATATGAGATGGAAGAAATGATTAAGCTCAGTCAGTGGTTTAAGAAGGTAGTGTAATGATTGTATGTTTATCAAGAATAATGTATGGTACTATAGAATAAAGAAAAATCTGAGGATTGTTACACTGTTGCCTTTGCTTGAGTTTTGAAAGTATATGTTGAATGGTACCGAAAACCATGAAAGGTTATTCAGATATTTTTAGAAAGCACCTAAAATGTGAATAAAGAAGGGATAAAGAGATAATGAAATATTTGATAGTATTAATGAGCTCATGACTAATATAAGGAAAAAGTGATATCATGGTTTGAGTATATAGAATTTTTGGGATTTTGGTATATGGAAAGAGTTACCTTGTAACAGCATTCATGTTTTCACTATGGTTCAAGAGAATACATGATTAAGGTATTCACATGTTTGGAATGTGACCAACAATATATATCGTATGATATATGGGGGATAAATGATGGTATTCACATGCTCCGTAGATGACATTTATAGTAATTGTTTTCTTTATACTATAAGCTTGGACAAAAGTACTTTGGATAAGCCTAAAGATTGGAATGAATTAAGTTAGACATAATATTGTATTGTTTAAGGCTAGAAATTATTTCTATTTTATTGAAGGAATGTTATTATAATGTAGTTTTAGAAAAAGGCACAACCTACAGGACAGGCGACAACTCGTCGCGTCAAACAAGGTTGTGGGAATCGAACCCACAACCGAAGTGCAACGGGCCTTTATTTCCTACGACTGGCCTATATGAAGTCCCTGGTTAGTAGAAACTAGTTTTATTAAGCAGTATGATAGATAAATTATAAGTCCATTTTTTGAATCATATATGATTAACCTCACCATAGATAGACTTATGTATATTTGATAACTTTTTCTAACCTTTTGTTTGAGACATATGGAATGACCCATCATTCTATCACATGATTTGCTAACACTTCATGAATGAAAAATTCAACTTCATTTATTTAAGAGATGAAGCGAAAATTGTTCAAGGCACGAACAACGGTGAGATTATACCAAAATAAATTAAGTATTTCTTCTAATTCAAATTCTTCAACTTTAGGGAAATGATCTTGAAAACCAAGAATGTTGTTCTAGTGCCCTTATATCTGATGAATTATATGGTACCTTAGATCATCAAAAATTTATGGCTTTTTCATAGCCTTGTTCTCTACCACTCTTCATCAGAACTTGATGGTTATATTTATTTTCCATATCCATATTTTCACCTATGATCTCCTATGTGGAAACCCAGTGATTAGTTAATTTGGGTAACCATTATGTTTCATACTTTAGTTTTTAAAGATAAGTTTTGGTATTCCTTTTTATGATGTGGGTTTCTATTAAAACTTTTGAGTAGTAAACCATTTATAACCCCGACGAATTTTGAGGCGAAATTCATTTTAAGGGGGTAGAATGTAACACCCCGAGATTTTATGAAAAATGTTCTTTTTAATTTCATCTATGTCTTGTGTTGTACACTACACCAAAAGGAGATTGCACTACACTCATCCTTGACTTGGCTTGCATTACACGCAATCTCGACCTTCCACGATAGCGTATGTTGTACGCAATACCGAGTTTCACTAAACAACGATATGTTATATAAACTAGCCGTTATGAATAGTAATACTCAATTTTTAAAATTTTATTTTTCAAAATGGACTTCATTTTTGGATTCGGAATATCGAAATTAGCCTAGGGTGAATTTTTGGTATTTTTCTGAAAACTTTCAATTTTTGATGAATAGTGAAAACACTGGGTTACTATTTAAAAATCAACTTTTTATATAAATAATTATTTATTTTATTTAAATTTATTTTATTTCAAAATTTATACATAATACCTATATAAGTTCAATGTAATTCATTGGAGTCATTTTATAATAATTTTAGACATATAAAATTTTATTGAACTTTTCACTGTCTTTTACCCACCTCCTAGGAGAATTTGAAAATTTACATAAAACTTAATTTTACCACTTCTGTGAGTGGAATTTCAAAAATCTGAGAGACACGATTAATATGAAGGAGTAAAATTTGGTTCAATAAGATAAAAATAATTTTTAGTAAATAGTAACTTTTTACTTTTATTTACCACGGTTAAAAGTAAATAGGGTAATTAAGGGTAAAAATGATATTATTATTACCCTAACACATGTTATAATTCTACTGTATGAGTATAATTAGACCAAAAACAACCTTAGGAATATAATATTATCATTTAGGTCCACTTGGATTAGACTAGGACATGTATTATTATTTTATTTAAAAAAGAGTTAAAATAGTTAAAATCAATGTTTAATAACTAAAACATTTTTAATATATGGTTATACATAAGATAAATTCGACTATAAATATTCATTAGAAAGATAAAAAGATTTCATACCTAATGGTATTTTATTTATAATTTTTAGACATTAAATAATTTAATTTATTTATGATACAATGGTAATACAATAATTACCTAAATAATGAAATATTAAAATAATTGATATTATAAATACCCAAATAAATGTAATTTGAGACTTTTTATGAATTAAACTAACCTTATAGGTTAATATGACATGTTATTATTTATTTAATTAACTTTTTTAGAACTAATCATGCTGTTATAAGTTTTACAAAAATCAATTACCAAATAGTGTCAAAATTGACATAAAATAGTTTTTAAAACAAATATTATATTATTAATTGTTATTATATTCATAAAGATCTAAGGTTTGTCCAAATGAATTAGATAAGGTTATATATATTAATAATGAACCACTTGGGGTTCTTTTGGCTTGTTAGAGTAAGTTTATTAACCATATAGTGTAAGAAAACAAGAAGACGCGGTAAAAGTTAAATTATTTAACTTAGAGTTAAATATGAAAGATAAGGTTAAAATAGTAACCTAAACTTGTCTAAAACTGATTGGTTGAGATTATTTAGACCCATAACTACTTTATATTATAAATAAATTAAATTGGAGCTATTATAAACCGAATATGACTTTATTATAAAATAATATTTTAAGTTTTTCCAAAGGTGCCCCTCTCCTCCCTTATAAAAAGGGCACCCATTCCCTCTTCTCTTCACACCCTTTTTAGACTTTAAGCTCGGCCAAAACCTACCCATTTCTCTTCTCCAATTCCCTAGAAACATTCTGGTGGTTTTGGTCTTCTCAAAAGACCAACTCTACTTCCTTAAGAGGAAGCTTAAAGGAGGTGCGTCGAAGAAGAGGTAATCTCTTCTTCCGATTCCCTCAAGTTTCTTTCTTCTTCTACTTCTTCTTCTTTAGTTGTTTCACTATAAAGTAATAACATATGTATAAATAATATACTTATATATTATTATAAATATGAAACCACCGTATTTCATCTTCTATCCATCCTACGGAAAACGAAATCACAGCGCGTGCATAAGTACGGAATACCGTCTCCACGCCGTGGTGTAATTTGTTTTCGACCACCACCTTACTTAGATGGGTATAATGGTGTAAATAAATAACTATATATAATTATTTTAAAGTGATATTGATTCTTAAATATTATACATACACTTCAATACAATTCCACGATCATTGGAAATGATATCATCGGTCGTGCGTACGCACGGACTACCGTCTCCACGACGCGATGAGATTCATTCTCCATGTTAACCATTCATGAATGATTATAAATTATATTTAATGAATAATAATTAAATATATGACATAATAATGATACTGGATTTATGTATATATATATATGTATATCATCTACTTAATTCCATTCAATTCAATAAGGAAACGAAAACAGCGTTCATGCGTACGTACGACCTACCGTCTCCATGAATGGTGTATTTAATTCCATTTATCGATCTATCATATATATATGTATATGATTAATATATATAAATCATGTTTTACATTCTGGAATTAAGTAAATCAGGATATAAGTAATAATATCAAGAACAACAAGTCAAAACACGTATGATAAATGAACCGATTTTACCCAAAACACTGCTTTAACATGGAATTTACAAAAGAACGGGTAATATAAAGTCATAAGTGAACCATATATGATATCATAACAATGAATATGATTCTTTAATAAGTCAATGACATTATTGAAATCATTATACAGGAGGTTCGGATACATACGAAGCATATCAGACATAAGGTAAGGGATAACTATTCCAATCTCTTTCTTATCTGAGATTGTTATTCGTAAGTATTTACTGGGGTTATTGTTATCATCCATGCCCATGTTTTCTAAAAATGTTTTCATATATTTTTAAAGTCCCTTTTACCCATTTTTAAAATTTACCACATGTTATGAAAGGAATCTTACTTTTGTTTACCACATGGGGAACTTTTTGACTTTTCTGACAAAAGTACGAGGAGAATGTTTTTTTAACTTATACGACACAAATGGATTTTTACGGTTTCATATCACCTAAATTTCAAGAATATTCCTCTACAAGTTTTCATGGTTATTTTCAACAAAATCATTTTTGTTTAAAATTGCATGGCATTTTGTGAAAAGAAAATGCTTTTAAAGAATAAAGGATATTTTTATCAAGAATTCATTTCAAGTGTTTTGTCAAAACTATTTTACATATAAGATGAAATTATTTAATATGTTTATGTTTCAAGTATAATATCTCTATTATTTAAATGATTTCAATTTTCTTATGATAAAACGATATCCATTTATTTTATATGGATTATGTTATGATGGGATGATGTTCTTGAAACCCATTTTTATTCTTTGGGTTATGATGAATGATTTATGTTTATATTGTAGCACAAGTAAAAATGATTACAATATGAGATGGGTGGGACCTATATCTCCCTCCAATGCATTGGGTAATGATTTTATATCTCATGGGATAGACATGGATGGAATGGAAAGTTAATCTGGTTCAGTGATACAGGACTGGAACGAGGAGTGAACTCGATTCAGAAAGGGACTTTGTCCACTAAGATGGTCTTGGCTGCAATGCCTTGGCTACTATGGAAATCATATCATGTGATTAATGGTTTTCCACAATTACATGTTTTGTTCCCATACTATTTTATCATTATTGATGTTACTTTATGATATATGCCTCACATACTTCCAAGATTTATGTCTTTGCTCAAGATTTTGATGTTTAGATTTTATGTTCAAGTTTTTGCATTCAAATTTTTATGGATTGTTTTATGTTATCTATGTTTACCCTTACTGAGCATTTGATCTCAAACTTTATATATTTTTTTTTCCCCAGGATATAAAGAAAGGTTTTAGGTAAGAAAACAAAAGGGGAAGATCTTTATGGGAGATGTTGATGATCTTTCACCACGATTAGAAGATTATGATTTGAGTTTCCAAAGACACTAAACTATTACTGTCCTTGTGTGTTTGTTTTTTTATGTATTAAGTATTCCGAAAAAGTAATGTAATGTCCATGTACATCAATATATGGGTCTCTACAATCATGAATCAACATATAAACTAGGAAACCAAAATCAAGAAGCACCACAAATTCCATAAGCTTTGGAAAATAGGGAATCACTCCATGAGGTTAAATAGGTGAAAACCATATCAACCAATCCTCTTAGGATTTTCTTTTTAAAACAAATTAAAAATCATTTTTTCAATCATTTAGAAATGTAAAAACATACCATTTACCCATTCTAGTCCCTTGTCCCAAATTATATCATCATATATTTAGAAAACTTCCATTACCATTTTCAAACTATTATCAAATCATCACTTTTCCCTTGAAATTTCTATTTGAGTAAACCCATTTATAAAACACATTTTTAAAAAGTAAAAACCATTTTATTTCCAAAATATAATGAAAAAATATAAGAAAACCATAAATATTACCACCAAAAATCATTTTACCAAGGCACCACCATCAAATCATTTGAAAATCTATGTGAACTATATTTACTATTAGGATGATGAAAGCCCACCCCAACATTTTTGGGAAACTACAAAAAATAGGAAATATACAAATAAATGATAATAATGAAGGGAAATGAATATAAAATCACCATTTAACCAAGATACTCAAATAAATCAAAGTCACCTACCTCAAAAAGTCCATTACCTATAATTCATAGCTCGAATATCATTACGAGGGATGGTCCAACATCGCCTCATCTCCTGGGGCACCTGTATCAAGCCCCGGAATCCAAAAAATAATTTTAAATATTTATAAGTAATTATTTAGTTCATTTATAATAATTTATAATTAAACCAAAAATTGAACCTATTATGAATAATGTCCAAAATCTCACCAAGCGTCATCCACACATTGGAATCACAAGCAATAGAGTGTGATCCACTCCTGACATGTACCTGAACCCAATCCATGAAAAAGACCCAAATTAAATTAATGATTAAATGTCCAATTTGAAATCAAATGATGAATTAAATATTGAATATTCCCTCTCAGGTCATCCTTTATGATCCATATATAAAATACCTATCAAGTGTAATGATTTATCCATACACTAGAAAAATCATTTGTCACGACCCGTCCCCTGGGACCCATGCCGTGACTACCCCAAGCCCGCCTTCCATAGGCTAGGGGCTGGTGACTAGCACCGAAGGCATATTCCCTAAAAATGTGAAGGAATTGCCTTTATAACCTGTACACAAACACAACCAAGCACACAACAAGATACAAAATCAAACAAACTATATAGTAAAAGAGAGAGTACAATAAGAAAAAAGGGGCCAGAATACAAGCCCAAATAGAAAGTACAAGAAACTGAAAATACAAGTAATCTAGAACAGATCCTATGGACACCCACCAAAGATCCTATCTGAATAGTAGGTACAGCTCTCAATCAGTCATATCTGCGGTATGACTTGTCTGAGGTCCACCTCTGAGCTACCTCTAGTCCTGGTACTCTCATCCTCAGTCAGTGCTGTCCATTGTCTACACCAAACATAATGAAGTGCGGGCATAGCCCGTGGATAGGTGAGTATAATGATACTAAGTAGGGACCCCAAAACCCTCAATGTATCACAAAATCCACCAAGGATAAACCACAAAGCATGAAAACAACTATCAACCCAACTTAGGTATATGACCATACATATACCTAAGTTATCAAGTAATCCAATCTCAATCATGAGGAAACACAAGGAACAACTCATTAGCCCAAAGATCAATTGTTCTACAAAAGAAGGAATACCACGTAGGTAAGTACCACACTGGTACACCACACTGAAGAATACCACCAAGGTATTACCACGAAGGAAAGTACCCCACAGGTACAAACTCAGCTCTCACTAGGTATAACTTAGGTACAATAGTAAAGATGATTATATGTAACTATTGAATAAACTTACTCTGTTAAGAGGCAGACCCACAGAGGATCCTAAATCATCATCAGAACCACACAGGATCTTAAGTGATAATGCACATAGGATCGATCGGTGCTGACCCACATAAGATCGCTCGGTTCTGATCTACATAGGATCGCTAGCTGCTGACCGATATAGGATCGCTCGGTGCTGACCCACACAGGATCGCTATTCATTCTTCATGTCACAGCCAGCTACTGGGTTCCCACAATAAGATTGCTCGTCTCTAGGAGAGTACACTCCTCAATACACTGGTCGATACTCCAACTGACATGAAGTCCTATGAAGAACATCCCAAAGGACCGCCACATTATAGGGGTCTCATCGCAACAGATGGTACATCAATCAGACACTCGGTATGTAAGTTATTTGCCTTTTAGTCACGAGGGCCTGGTTGGATTCGTGCTCGATCCAACCCGAACGTACCCCAACATAACCCAATTCTCAGGTGGATTATTCCAAAGGGGCTGTTTCACTCCAAGGTTTCCAGTGCTGCTGACGGTTCGTCAAACGGATGCCCGGTGCCAAAATTATGACCAAAAGAGTGTAAATGGGTTGAAGTTGGCTCGAGTTTGGTCCAACTCGGTCGGACCAACCCAGCTCGACCCGGCCTGGGCCAACCCAACCCAGTTCGGGTTGACCCGCCATGCTGGGTCTGGCTCGGCTTGTGCTGGGCGGCCCGATAGGCCGTGAGGGGCCGCAGAGGACTACGGAGGCCGCGGGGGCCCGCAGAGGATGCGAGGGGCCATGGGGGGCTGTGGAGAGGAGAGGCCGTGGGGGATGTGGGGCGGCATGGCCACTGGGGCCGTGAGGGCAGCGGGGAGAAAGGCCATGGGTGCTGTTGGGGGCCACGGGGTGGTGTGGCCACGGGGGCCGCGAGGGCCACTGCGCGGTGAGGCCGCAGGGGCCGCAGGGCCGTAAGGGCGGCGAGGCTGCGAGGTGGTGGTGGTCGCGGGGTGTCGAAGGCCGTGAGGTGGCAGAGACCACATGCGATGTGGTGGCCATGGGCTGTCGAAGGCCACGAGGCGGTGGAGGCCGCAGGCGGTGCGGTGGCCACGGGGCGACGGAGGCCGTGAGCAGCGTGGTGGCCATGAGGTGGCGCTGTTCCCTTCGTCGTGGCCGGCGGTGGTGTCGGCCGCCATTCTCATGCCCCGCCGATGTTGGTTTCCATCCTCCTCCATCGTGAAGAACACAACATTTATTCACAAGAATTGCGGAGAGGTCGGGCCATGTTTGTTTGGCCCGCAATCTCTGCGTTAGAGCGTAGCAAGCAGCTATAATCTCTTTCTGATTTATGATGAATTTTCAAGAACAAGTAAGGGGGAGAAATTTAGACAACCACCCTACAACCCCCAACAATGATTATTCCCAAACTCGCAAAAAGAAATCATCTGTGGATCAACTAGTTAGAGAGTTTATCCACGTTCTTTATTTAGAAGGTAAGAATATTGGAATCTATAATCACACATAATAGAACCCCTACCTCGGATATTTGTTAACATAGGTCATGAGGAAGGAAACAAAGTTGTCGGGGATAGACGGACGTCGATGGCGTCGACATTTCCTCGATCGTCGGTTTGTTGTTGTTGAAGACATTCATCGTCGGTGGGAGAATTATTCGTTGGGGATTGCATTCTTCATTAGAGAGAATAATCCCCCAATGGTTCTCTTCTCCCTATTCCACCAAAATGTGAAAATATCCAACTTTTTTATTTAAGTTTATCAAAATAAAATGGTTGTCACAATTAATTGTTGGCATAATTAATTATGCCACATTGGTAAAATTAATTGGCTTAATTAATGAATTGTGTTGGCAAAATTGAAAGTAGGATAGTTGAGAGGTTTTCTCTTATTAAAGGGGTTCAGGTGGTCCCCACCACTAATTTCAAAATGGGGGGTTTTAAGATCAGTGGTCCCCACCTCTATAACATACATGTGGGAGGTTTTAGTTTAGGTGGTCCTCACCTTTAAACCATCCACATGGGAGGATTCAATAAAAAATAAAATAAAATAAAAGTTTATTTTATTTTATTTCTGTTTCCATGAAAAACTCAAAATTCTATCTTTCACCCTCGACCTACTACAATTGAGGTCAAGGTCTTCTTAATCAAGTATCGACGCTGCGAGTTCAACGGTGCCCTCAGATTTCAATTCTGAGCATCGGTTCAAATGTTACAAAAACCCACTCATACGTTTACTAAACATACCCGAAAAAAAGTTCAGAAATTCATTCAGGGCACATCGAGCCTCAGAATCACACACCGTCAATTTTCACAGATTCTTAAAATTCCCATATGATCAAAAAAAATACATTGAATTTCTAGGTCTTTACATTATCCCTACCTTAGGGCTTTACGTCACCGTAAGACACATTATAAAACTAGGAAAACATGTGGGGGTATTGAGCACGAATGTAAGCCTCTTGCTACCATGTGCTCTCCTAGAGGTTCCCGTGCTACCAACAAATGCGCACCAGAGGTATTGACCACCCACACAAGATCTACTCCTTTCGATCCTCAATCTCAACTGGAACCTTCATAAAAGTTTCCCCATCGTTGACGTCCAGCTCGCCGTGGTCGATGACGTGAGAATGGTCATGCACGTATCTCCTCAGTTGGGATATGTGGAAGACGTCGTGCACCCAGTTCAACTGAGGGGGAAGTGAAAGGTGGTAAGACACCTCGCCAACTCTGCTGAGGACCTGGAAGGGTCCGATGAACCTCATAGATAACTTGTCACCTCAGCCAAATCTCCAGAAACCACATTGAGGTGAGACCTGTAGAAAGACATGGTTTCCATCCTCAAACTCCAGAGGTCTCTGTCTTCTATCGGCATAAGACTTCTTCCTACTCCGTGTAGTCTTAATCTGCTCCTAGATGATCTTTACCTTCTCCATGGTAGCTCGTACCATCTCTGGTTCCACTAGTGCTGACTCCCCTAGGTCAGTTCAGCATAAAGGTGATCTGCAAGGTCGCCCATACAACGCCTCAAAAGGTGCCATCCCAATGGTGGAGTGATAGATGTTGTTGTATGAAAACTCCACCAATGGAAAGTGATCCTCCTAGCTACGACCAAAGTCAAGGACGCAAACACACAACATATCCTCAAGGGTCTGAATGGTGCACTCAGTCTGGCCATCTGTCTGAGGATGGAAGGCGGTGCTCAAATGAAGCTGCATTCTGAAATCCTCATGCAACCCCTTCCATATCCAGGAAGTAAAACACGCATCATGATCGGAGACAATCTTTGAGGGTACTCCATTTAGTCACACAATCTTCTATAAATAGAGGCGTCCCGAGATCTCTACTGAACCCTGATCTCTGATCGGTAGGAAGTGGGCCAACTTGGTGAGTCGGTCGACGATCAACCAGATAAAATCATGACCCCTAGATGTACATCGAATTCCTATCATGAAATCCATGGATATCTCATCCCACTTACACTCTGGGAACTCTAAAGGCTGAACCAAGACTACTGGTACCTGATGCTCTGCCTTCACTTGCTGACAAGTGAGGCACTGAGAGACAAACTCTACTACCGATTTATTTATTCCCAGCCACCAGTACTGTCTTTGGAGATCCTGGTATATCTTCTCCACTCATGGATGTACCGCTAGAGGGGAAGTATGGAACTCCCTCAACACTTCCTCCTGAAGTGACACTGGTACCATGGTACTTCCTCTAAAGAGAATTATGTGCTCCCCAAGTTTAGAAAATCCATCAGGTGCCTATCCTGTGGATATCTGAGCATGTCGAGTCTCGCAGTTAGTGTACCCATGCTGCGCCTACCTGACTTTCTAAAGAAGTGGGGGAGTGACTGTAAGAGACTGTAGAAAAGCTGCTCCATATCGATCCACAAAGGATATCTGCAAAGAATCCGGCTGCTCCATCATCACACCTATCAGCTATATACCAGATCTCCTGTTGAGTGTATCTGCTACAATGTTCCCCTTCCCAGGAGTATAGACTATCTCAAAGTCATATTCTTGGAGGAACTCAAGCCAATGTTGCTGTCTCAGGTTCAGGTCCTTCTGAGAGAAGATACACCTGAGACTCTTGTGATCCTAGTAGAATGTAAAATACTCACCCATCAAGTAATGTCACCACATCTTCAAGGTTAAGAACACTACTGATAACACCAGGTCATGGGTAGCGTAGTTCTGCTCATGTTGTCTCAGCTGTAGAGAACCATATGCGATAACTGCTCACTCCTACATCAGGACACATCCGAGTCTAGTCCCTGATGCATCACAGTAGACTACGTACCCTATGCCCTCCTCTAAAAGCCTCAATGATGGGTGCACTAGTCAGCCTCTGCCTCAACTTTGAGAAACTCTGATGACATCTATCCGACCACAAGAAGGGTTTTCCCTTATTTGTCAACGCTGATAAAGGTTCTGCAACTCTGGAGAAATCTGGTACAAATATCCAGTAGTATCCAGCCAAACCCAATAAACTCCGTACCTTTGTCACACTCCTGGGTGGCTCCCAAGCATGTACCGCCTCAATATTCACTGGATCCATTGCAACTCCAGCCTCTGATATGACATGTCCTTGAAAGTGAACCTCTTAGATCCAGAACTGGAACTTCGAGAGCTTACCATAAAGCTGGTGCTCTTGGAGTGTATCCAGAACTATCTACAAATGATAGACATTCTTCTCCTCAGTAGTCGAGTAGATCAGAATTTCATCAATGAAGACTACTACAAAGCTATCAAGGTATGGCTGAAATATCCTTTTCATGAGTCCTATGGACACTTCTAGAGCATCGGTCACACTGAATGTCATAACCAAGAACTCATAGTGGCCGTACCAACATCTTAAATCCATCTTCTGCACATTCTCGTCTCGTACTCTGAGATGGTGATAACCCGATCTGAGGTCTATCTTTGAGAACCACAGTGATTCCTTCAGCTGATCAAAGAGATTATCAATTCTCAGAAGTGGGTACTTGTTCTTCATGGTCACTTGGTTCAGTTTCCGATAGGCAACACAAAGTCTCAAGCTCCCATCCGCCTTTTTGAAAAACAAAATTTGGGCTACCCAAGGAGAAACACAAAGCCAAATGAACCCTTTCCCCTGTAAGTCCTCTAGTTGTACCCACAGCTCACGAAGGTCCGCAGGAGCCATCTGATATGCTGGTGTAGATATTGGTGTTGTCCCAGGGTATAAGCCAATGTAAAATTCCACCTCTCAGTGAGGAGGTAGACCTAAAACATCATTAGGGAAGCCATCCATGTATTGGTCCACCACTACAGGATAACTAAGACTCTCCACATCAACTGCTTTGAGGGTAAGGCTATCCAATTGATGAGTGATCAGCTGCACTCTCATCCAGGTAAGTCCATCCCGTGCTACAAAGGCTCCCTTCTCACTAGTGAAGGTAAACCTGGTCCCATCCGTCCAGACACACCTCACTTTGCGCCTAATATAGTTAATCTGATCATGGACTATAGATAACCAATCCATACACAAGATAATGTCGTAAGGCCTCGATGCCACTACTAGGATATCTCAACCTAAGCTCTCGCCTCATAGAGTAATCTCACACTACCGGAACCAGCGCATAATCATCGAATCCACTCCCTTGGGAGTATCTAACCATAAGGATCGAGCCAACGACTCTGTCGGAATCTCCGAGCTCCAAACGAGGGCAGTGGAAATAAAAGAATGAATGGAACATGTGTCTATAAGTACTACAACTAAGGTATAATAGAAACATATCGTACCTTGTATCATCTTCAGGGCGCCGTGATCATAGGCCTCAGCTATCAGGAGATGAGCTCATCCCTGTCCTCCTACTTCTTGTGGTCGGGGTGGACCACCTGGTGGTGGTGGTGGTAACATCTCAAATCGTCGCCCACCACTAGCTGCACAACCATCTCCTCTGCCATGTCTTCCTACTCCCTATAGATCTCCTTTTTTAAACCTCTATCTCTATCTGGGAGGTCCCTCGACCATCTGTTGATCATCTGTACAGCAGGTCAGATAGTCTCGAGCCATGTGACTCTGCCCGCCACATGCATAACACTTCCTGCTCCTGTCATGACTGGCTCTGCCTTAAGTGCCCTGCAAAACCGACCCTGAATCCTGCGGTCATCCACCTGTAGGTCTAGTCCTCATGGACCTCTATGACATCTGTCTATTGTTAGCTGCAGAAGACTCCGCTACATGACATCTAGTGGTGGGTCTCGCTGCCAGTGACTGCTCAGCAAGAAAAATCTTCACTAATTGGGATCTCTCTAACATTCCCTCATGCGTCGGGATGCTAAGAGAAATCTTCGAAGCCCTGATCTCTCGCCTGAGACCCTACTCGAAGGTATGAGCCCTGAAGAATGGGTCCCGCACCATATCTGTGGAGTAGTGTGAGAGGTCAGTGAATCTCACTGAGTATTGAGAAACAATCATTCTGCCCTGCTACAAATGAATCAGCTCTTGTATGCACACTACGTGAAGACTCACTAAGACAAACTCTGCCCAAAACAGGCTCTCAAAGTCTACCCAGAGAAGAGTCACCTCATCCTGAACTTGGAGCATCAAGCTCCACCATCTTCCTACTGTTGCCTGTAGAAGGCTAGTGGAAAGGATCACCATGAGGTCAGATAGTTTCCCTACCAGTCAGAAAACTCTCACCACGGCCTCCAGCCAATCCTCAACCGCCTGTGGATCTGTCTCTCCCTTGAACCTAGGTGACCTCTGGCACTGGAACTCATGAAACACACTCAAGCAGCATGCACCCTCTACTGCTGGGGCTAGTGGCATTGGTGGCCCAATGGGTAATGGTACCGCTGGTGCCTCCACTGGTCCCTCTATAGGATGAGGGCCCTATACTGAGGCCTCATCACTCGATGTGATATCAATGCGTACTACTCTCAGAACCCTAGCTGGTTGTTTGTGTGGACGCATCCTGAAAAGAAACAGGTGCACCACAGTCAATAAGTTATACCTGGTGAGCTAACTCAAGGAGATCACAAAGAAAAATATTCAAAACACACACACAATTAGTGTTTTTGTGCACTAAGTCGGAAATCAGAAATCAGGGTCCTGGTCTATGGATACGTCGACCGCCGCACCAACATTAGATTCCCTAAACTGATAACCAAACTCACCACACTTAACACTATTTCCATTAAAAAGATTAGAGTCCAATGTTCTATGGTATAACTGACTCCTCTGATACCAATTTGTCATGACCCATTCCCCGGGTCCCGTGCCATGACTACCTCAAGCCCGCCTTCCATAGGCTAGGGGATGGTGACTAGCACCGAAGGTATATTCCCCAAAACTGGGAAGGCATTGCCTTTATAACCTGTACACACACACAACCAAGCAAACAAAAAGATACAAACTCAAGAAAAATTTATAGTAAAATAGAGAGTACAATAAGCAAAAAGGGGCCAGAATACAAGCCCAACTGGAAAGTACAAGAAACTGAAAATACAAGTAATCTGGAATAGCTCCTGTGGACACCCACCAAGGATCCTACCTGAAGGGTAGGTATAGCTCTCGATCATTCATCTCTACGATACGCCTCATCTAAGGTCCACCTCCGAGCTACCTCCAGTCCTTGTAATCTCATCCTTAGTCAGCGGTGTCCGTCGTCTACACCAAACACAATGAAGTGCGGGCATAGCCCATGAAGGGGTGTGTATAACGATACTCAGTAGGGACCCCAAGACCCTCAAGGTCTCACAAAATCCACAAAGGATAAACCACAAAGAATGAAAACAACTGTCGACCCCACTTAGGTATATACCCATACATATACCTAAGTTATCAAGTAATCCCATCTCAATCATGAGGAAACACAAGGCCCAACTCATTTTCCTAAAGATCAACTATTCCATAAAGGAAGGAATACCACGTAGGTAAGTACTACACAGGTACACCACACTGAAGAATACCACCAAGGTATTACCATGAAGGAAAGTACCACACAGGTACAGACTCAGCTCTCACTAGGTATAACTTAGTTACAATAGTAGAGATGATTAAATGTAACTAATGAATCATATTAATCTATTAAGAATAAGACCCACTGAGGATCCTAAATCATCATCAGACCCACACAGGATCCTAGGTGATGACTCACACAGGATCGCTCGATGCTGACCCACACAGGATCTCTTGGTGCTGACCCACACAGGATCACTCAGTGCTGACCCACATAGTATTGCTCAGTGCTGACCCACAAAGGATCACTAGATGCTAAACCACACAGGATCGCTCGATGCTAACCCACACATGATCACTATTCATTCTTCATGTCACAACCATCTACTGGGTTACCACACTAAGCTTGATCATCTCCGAGAGAGTCCACTCCTAAAGCCACTGGTTGATACTCTAACTGCCATGAAGTCCCATGAAGAAGTATCCCAAAGGACTACCAAACCATAGGGGTCTCATCGCAACAGATGGTGTGTTAATTGGATGCCTGGTATGTAAGTTATTAGCCTTTTAGTCCTGAGGGCCTGGTTGGATTCGTGCTCGATCCAACCCGACTGTACCCCAAATTAATCCAATTCTCAGGTGGATATTCCAAAGGGACTGTTTTTCTCCATGGTTTCTAGAACTACTGACGGTTCGTCAAACTAATGCCCAGTGCCAAAGTTATGGCCAAAAGAGTGTAAATGGGTCGAAGTTGGCCCGGTTCTGGTCCGACCCAGTCAGACCAACCTGGCCTGACCCGGCCTGCTGGGTCCGGCCCGGTAGGCCGAGAGGGGCCGCAGAGGACCGCAGAGGCCGTGGGAGGCCATAAGAGGCCGCAGGGGCCATGAGGGCTGTAGGGCAGTGAGGCCACGGGGGCTATGGAGGGTTGAGGGGTGGTGAGGCTGCGTAGGTCGTAGTGGGCCACAGGGCGGTGCGGTCGCAGGGGCCATGGGGCGGTGAGGCTGCGGGGGACACAAGGGCGACGAGGCCGCAAGGCCGTGAGGGCGGCGAGGCCGCAGGGCCGTGAGGGCGGCGAGGCTGCGGGGTGACGGTGGCCGCGGGGTGGTGGATACCACGAGACGGTGGAGATAGTGGGAGACACGGTGGCTGCAGAGCAGTGGAGGCTGCGGGTGGCGTGGTGGCACCGTTGCACCATCGCCTTCATCTCGGCTGGCGGTGGTGTCAGCCGCCATTCTCATGCCCCACCGATGTTGGTTTCCATCCTCCTTCATCGCGAAGAACACAATAATTAATCACAATAATTGTGGAGAGGTCGGGCCATGTTTGTTTGGCCCGCACTCTCCACGTTAGATCGGTAGCAAGTGGATATAATCTCTTCCTAATTTACGATGAATTTTCAAGAACAAGTATGGGGAAGAAATTCAAAGAACCACCCTACAACCCCCAACAATGATTATTACCAAACCCGGAAAAAGAAATCATCTGCAGATTAGAGAGTTGATCCGCATTATTTGTTTAGAAGGGAAGAACATGTGAATCCATAATCACACATAATAAAACCCCTACCTCAGAGATTTGTTGATATAGGTCACAAGGAAGGAAACGAATTCGTCAGGGATAGACGGACGTTGGTGGTGTCGGCATTTCCTCAATCGTCGGTTCGTTGTCATTGAAGACATTCCTTTTCGGTAGGATAATTCTTTGTTGGGGAGTGCATTCTTAATTGGAGAACGCATTCTTCATTGGAGAGAATAATCATGCAATGGTTCTCTTCTCCCAATTCCACAAAAATGTGAAAATAGCCAACTTGTTTATTTAAGTTTATCAAAATAAAATGGTTGGCATAATTAATTGTTGGCACAATTAATTGTACCATGTTGGTAAAATTAATTTTCCCAATTAATTAATTGTATTGGTAAAATTTAAATTAGGGGAGTTGAGAGGTTTTCTCTCATTAAAGGGGTTCGGGTGGTCCCCACCTCTAATTTTAAAATGGGGGTTTTAGGCTCAGTGGTCCCCACCTCCATAACATATGTGTGGGAGGTTTTATTTCAGGTGGTCCCCACCTTTAAACCATCCACATGGGAGGTCTCAACAAAAAAGAAAAGAAAAGAAAAGTTTATTTTATTTTATTTCTGTTTCCACAAGAAACCCAAAATTATATCTTTCACCCTTGACCTACTACGGTCGAGGTGAAGGTCTCCTTAAGTGAATACCGGCACTGCGAGTTCAACGGTGCCCTCAGATTTCAATTCCAATCACCGGTTCAAAAGTTACAAAAACCCACTCATTTTTTTACTGAACATACCTGAAAAAAAGTTTATAAATTCATTCCAGGAACACCGGGCCTCAGAATCACATGCCGTTAATTTTTGCGGACTCATAAAGTTCCCATATAATAAAAAAAAATTACATGGAATTTCCGGGTCTTTACATTATTCCTCTTGAAACACTAATGGTTGAACTGAAATAAATGATGAATTTAGAGGAAGAACAAGGGGAAGAGAAGGAGGTACCTTACCTTAATTCCCCAAGAAAAAACACCATAATATAACCAAGATTAAATACACAAAATAGAGAGGAAGAGGAGAACCAAAGGAGATCTCCCTATTCTATTCAAAAGAGAGTGAATAAGGAAACCTGAGGGGTTCTAAAAGAGGATCACTTGATAGAATTACCAAAAGGACCCTCAAAAATATGGTTCCTAGAATGGCTCATGGTGTGAACCTAAGGTTCATGGAATGAACCTCATTTAGGTATAGGGGTTGCCCATCTATCTCAATAATTTCATGGAGTGAACCCATGGTTCATGTTGTGAATTCTATTATAAAGAAACTACCTTAATATAGGACATTCATGGTGTGAACCTCATAGTTCATGATGTGAATGCATGCTTCCACATGTTTTTAGCAGATCATTCTCTTAGGCACTGCTTTGACATTCTCCTAAACACCCAAGGAATCCACTTAGCTCTAAAATATATCAAAAACACCATTTATGTATGTAAAAACACTCATAATCGCAATATGATTCCTAGTTCTCAAAACTAACCCTACACCATACCAAAAATCAAATTCCCTTAGGAAATCACAACCCATAACTATGCGGGTCATTACAAGAAGGCATACGATGAAAAATTAGTGGCTAAACCATAGAGATTCCCAAGAATAAATACTTACAACATAGTATAAGACCCATGCCTCAAGGGGTGTATAGAGGGAAATTTGAACCTTCTACCTCTTAGGAGGTTCTTGTGACTTATTTTATTGAACGCGTCACAATGTAGTTTGGTGAGGCTATGTAGGGGTAACACCTATTACCCTTACGAGATTCCAGAACTGTGTAAGTGTAATAATGGTTACCCTTTCACTATATAAAACTACATACTGGTAACACTGGTTACCCATACATATTACAGTGGTTAGGGTATTTCACTATTTTCCATGGGCCACACCACAACACCCCTTTTAGGTTTTTTCTAAGTCCGTAGTGAAGGTGGATTATGGTGTGTAGGGGGAGGACATGTGATGACATTGATATATTTTCTTTTTAGGGGATTTTTAGTATTTTTATAGTGTAATTATTTTGAATACCCTCAATCCCTTTAGCTTCAGTTGATCAAAAGAAGAGGTAGAATCCCTCTCTATATCTCCCACCTCCCTCCCTTTTTCTCTCTTTAATCTAGGGGGTTTAGAATGATTTCCTCACATCAATTCTTGGTAACTTTCCTCATCTCCTCTCCCTTTCCCTTATTTTTGGTTTTCTTAGATTCTTTCATTTTATATTATAATTTCAAAGACCCAATTCTCCAAATCCATGGTGGAATAATCCTATTTTAAGGGGATTTGGTGTGCGACTTATAGAGGAGGTCCCAAATGGGATGTTTATGACGTCGTTCATAATTAGTCTTAAGGTATACACCTATAAATTTTTATTTCTTTTTTTGATGATTTATGGTGAAATTATTCATTATATTAGGTGTTATTAAGGCACCCCATACCTGTACTCATGAGTTTGGTACTAAAAAAACATACTTTTACAAATTAACTTTGAAACTAAGTGAGATGATCCAAGTTAAACTTTAAAAAATTTCACATTATTTTTACATCTCCCAATAATCTCACATAAATCAGAGAACATTTTGGTTTAGTGTCTTTAATGACTAAATATATAGTAATTTTATTTTACAAAAGATGTGAACATTTCTTTATAATCGAACCATACTATACTCCCTTTTATACTTATCATAGGTTACACTCATCTTTATAACCCATGTAAAGGAAACATAAGAAAGGGTTAAATTCAAATGCTAATTAAGGGAACATTTATCAACATTTAATCAAGGGTTAGATCATGAGCATATGAGAAAACATAGTTAGGGGAGAAATTTATTTTTAAAAGAATATATAATAATAAGAGTTATCCATAAATCATGATATAAGGACATGTATTCACAAATTAACAAACATATACCATGGATAAAGAGTGTTATGTCATGAGATGATAAAAATGACCCACGATGTATAATCATTAACATATGACATATAAATACACCAATAACTTTAAAAATATCATAATAAAAAACTTTATAAAAAACATTAGCATATGAAAATTATAAAATTTTGAATAAACAAAATGTTCGTGATTTATATTGTGAACAAAAAATCTTCATTCTTCATGTTTTGAACAAAAAAAATCACTACACTTCTTGTTTTGATAAAAAAAAATTCCATGCTTCATGTTGTAAATAAAGAAAATATATATACTTCCTATTGTGAAAAAAATTATCCACACTTAACCTCTATATCTCATGAGATATAAACATAAATCAATGCATCAGAGGGCTTTAATGGACACAAACCATCTCATGGATTTATGGGGCCCAATACAACTTAGATATTTAGCATACCCAAACCATATTAGGCCTTTATTATGCCCAAAATATATTATATCTTTATCGAACCCAAACTATCAATCATATACACATTTGTGTGCCTCTTGAAAACAATCATACATCACATCATAGAGAACCCATGTAAAAAATTGGGATTCACAATATTTATAGATATAATCATTAAAATTATTCTCAAATAGTTGATACCCAAAGTTAAATCACCCAAAAAGAGTATATCATAAGATAATTTAGAGGTTTTTTTATGAAAAATAACTTCCAAGGAAATAATTAATTTTGAGATAAAGATGAAAATGGTAGAAAAATATTAAAAGATTATTCATATAATTATTTTAACTATGGTGTAAGTGGTGAAGTTACAAGTCACTTTGGAAAGGTCACTTTTGAGAATTCAAAAATAAGGAATTTTCAAAATCATTATTTTTAAAGAAAACTCAATAATTAATCCTTGAAAATGAAATAAGTGTTTCAAAAAGATGATGTGAAAATATTTTGAAAACCTTAACTTTTTAAAAAGGATCTTGAAAATGGAGCCATGATAAATATATAAAGGTTTCAAAAAGGTGTTGTGAAAAATTTAGAAAACATTAAAATTTTAATAAGAAAATTAAACAATATATCATTTTAAATACATAATGGTTATAAAAAATAAATGCACAATGGAAGATAAAAAAATTTATTTTTAAAGGTTGGAAAAACTTTTTGAATATTTTGAAATATTTTTATTAAAACCAAAATAATAAAAGAGGTAGTAAAACTTAATTTTTAATTGATTAGAATGTAAATATAGAGGTTACATGAGTAAACATGTATTTGGATTTCAAAATAATAATGATTTTTTTTGGAATGGCGAACATGTAATTATAGGAAAACCCATCTTTAAATGAGATTATATTTTTTCCTTAAAAACTTTGCACCTATATGAGAAATAAATTCATTGAGAAGAAATATTTGAGTTAAAAACATAATTTTAAATAGATAGAAAATTGGAAATGTATTATGAAAATGTGAATATAATAATTTATCAAACTTATAATAATGACGCTCAAGGTATCACATTTTAACACAAAGAAATAAAATTTGAGTTAACCAAATATTTTATGGATATCATAATTCATGAAGAAAGAAAAATTTAGAAAAAGGTTTATGTCGTGAAAATGTAAATAAAAATTAATAAATTATAAAATACTATATAATAAAATGAAATAGAATAATTTCCTCAGCTTATATGAAATAAGTTTAAGAAGAACAATCATAACTCAATGAATGAGAATCAAGTTTTCTAAAAACCCTTATAGTAATAGTAACGTAAGAATAATATATTACCATGAAATGGACATTAAAATATCATAAAATGAAGTATATTAATTATAATTGAAGGTAATAGGTAATTTAATACACCATATAAAATAAATGACGGTGCACAATATCAAATATGTCTCATGGATTTTAAAATGTGATAAAAAACCCTTACCTCAATTCCCAAATTCCACTAAAGTGTTTGAATATCCTATATAAAAAAATAACTATATTAATCACCTATTTAATAATCTTATTAATATATATAAACTTTTATAAACTTCATTTATAATTATTATATGCATGTAAATTAGTTATTATATATTTTCAATATTGGGTGTGAGTTATCTTGATCATTTTGAACTAGTTTCATAATAGCGATGTTGTTCTTAATTATTATATAAAATTTTATCATTAATAGATCATTTAAGGTACTTTAATAGATAAATTATATTTATTTATAATTCTATTATCTCATTCCATTAGTGTTTTAGTTATGTTGTGTTAAAATGGAATTCATTTAGGCTTATTTCAGTATTTTTAGAAATCGAAGATGATATTTTAATGAGAAGTTAAATAATTAATATAACCTTTCTAGAAAAATAAAAAATAATGATTTTATTATTAAATTAGAATAATATTAGTATTTAGGTTCCCATAGTCATCCATGGTAGAGTTTTATATTATTGTTGATGTAGGTTGTTAGACTGACCCAAATAAGAACATACCATAATTAAATGGGTGAGTATGGTTAATAAATTGTTTATTTTGAAATAATACCATTATACCATAAGAATAATGATATTATTTATATTAATTTAAGTTATTGAATAATATTTTAATATTTTTGGATAAATAATAGAAATCCATATGAAAAATTAAATACGTTACTTCGAGGAGGCAGTAGTCCTCACAACACACGATTAACGTTTTCATTTCCCAAATAATGAGAGAGAATGAAGTTGGATTATATTTTTTTATCAAAAATAATAATTATATTATTTATATCAAATTTATTCTATAATTCCATCCTTATAACTAGTGAAGAAAGGTGGTGAGGAAAAATGGAATTCGTCACTTTGTGGAAGAGGTAGTCCACACAAACACATGATAGAAGTTATTTTATTTTTCTAAGTGGATGGAAAGGAATAAATGCTGATCATTAAATTAATATAATAACCCTTAAGTAGAATAATTATAATTATGTAATTATATAAGTATGGCTAGGGTAGATTTGGATGATAAATATTTAGATGAAAATGATAAGGATTAAGAAATACTCGTGTTGGGACCTTGAACTTTCTCTTGAAAGTCTCCTTGGAAATAAAGGGATTATGAAAACTAATTGAGAACATAGGATTATGAAATAAATAGAGGTTTATAGTAGGATTAGGTGTTTCATGAAGTAATGGAAGTGTTACCCTTTTATAAGTAAAGAAAATGGAACTTTTGTGAACACCCATTATTTTCAATAATGGAAAGACACTATTCAAGGGTCAAAGGATCCAAAAGTGATAAATAATGGAGTGTGGGGTGGGATATGGTTGATAAAACCTCTAAATATAATTATAACACATGTTTTAAACATGTTTCAAGTTATTTAGCGTTAATGTTTTACATTTTACCATTTTCATTTTTACCTAGGTAACTTTTTTTTAACTAAGTAATTTATATTTTATTAAAAATATAAAATAATCCATATTAAAAAAATTAGGTGTGATGAACCTAAATTTAACCTCTATTTAATAAAATTAAATTTATAAATAAGATAAAATTAACTTTTAAATTAAAATATTTAATATATAGAAAAACTATTTTGTAGAAAATCTTGTTTTTACCATTAAGTATTATTAATCTTATTTAATATTGATTAAAAATTGAATGAATGATAATATATTTATATATATATTTAAAAATTATATTATTATTTTTAGAATAGATTAATTTTTTTGGATATAAATTTCACTATATTAATACAACAAATCTTTGAAAATAACAGTTTTACCATTATCATGGTCATTAACTTTAATCTTAGTAATCATAATCTTATAACCCATAATGAAATTGAACTTATCAAATAATATTATCACGTTGATATAAAATATAAAGTCCATTTTTATATATTTAATTCCTACAAGTGTTGAAAAATAATTTTTATTATAAGTGAATATAAATATTTTTTAAAGTGAAATATTACTTAAGTTTCCAAAACGTTACACATGGGTTTAATAAATTTAAAAAATGTTTTTAAATATTTTATTTTATTTTATAAATATATATAAAAAATGATTCAATTAATTTTAATTCATTATTGTATCATAAAAGTGATGATATTAGAAAAATCCGTATTTTTTTACAATTGACACTAAAATCAGTTATTTTAGAAAAATCCAAAAAATTCACATTATCCTAATTTTGATATGTGAAATTAAAAAATTAAGATAATTTTTTAAAATTAAAATTCTAAAAATTATAAATATAACCTTTAAATTATAATTCAATATCTATAAACAGAAACTACTTTTATCGAGAAAAATGTCTTTTTAAAACTTTAAGTGTTCATAATCATATTTTGTATGAATTTTATAATCAATCAATTTTTTTATTATTTACTATATGACTTATCGTTATTAAATTTATTAATGACTAATAATTCATGGGTAATTTTAGTTTGGTGTTTTATTTTGACCAAACTATTTAAGATAGTATTAATTTAAAGGATCTAAAATCTTAGGTCATTACATTCTACCCCTTAAATAGATTTCATCTTCACAATTTCATTTATTAACCACTGATAAAAGTAGGTGAAATTATTCTTAAAATATTTATCATTTGAAATATAACTTCTAATATGAAATATACCTTATTCTATTAGGCTATATGAAGTTACTTATCATTCCCCAAAAAACATTAATATTTTATATAATCATATACCCAAGTATGTATATACTCTAATCATATATTCCCCATAACATAACTTTCTCAAAATCATTTTAATCTTCAAGACATTTATCCAGAATGAAACTATATATCCTTCTAAAAATTAACATTTTATTTAAACCTAAAATAATATCAATTGATAGGTTATAAAATCACATGACATCCAATATATACAATAATACCACAAATGTGATGAAATTCACCAAAAATATCACATATATTTTTTTTATTGAATTAATAATCAATTTCAAGGCTATCAATACTATCTAAACCACTTTTCTCAAAATCAATCAACCATTTATTATATTAACAACTATAAAATGTTAAACCTAAGATTTATTCATCAATCAATCATGCATTATTCAATATTTATCTCAAAAACATATAAACTTTTCATAAAATCACCTTTCAACATTATTGATACCATTCAATATATATTTTCAAATATTTAAACCAAAACTACTAAATAATAATCCTTATATATTTCAAATAATACTCATAAATTTTAGAATATACCAGAATATAATTGATAAATATCACTCACTAATTAAAATAGATAAGAGTATCAATATTTAATTTCTATTAAGATATCAACCTCACTATATTAGGTATGAAAAATAAACTCACCTTTTCCATTATAACATACATACACTATAATTATCAACAATTTAAGTATGCTCCCTTATTCGATTATAATACATCATAGTTTATAGATATATACCATTATTAAATTCATTTTCATGATCCTATTTCAACCAAATACTAAAACCAAAATGGTTATGATAATATCCAAAATATGAATATGATAACATCAATTTGATGATATCTTCCCCTATTAAACCTTCATTTTTAAAATATGATACTTTTAGTTCAACTTATGAATCTATTTTTTCAATCCTTGATTATCCATGGTTATTTTAATATTAGTTTCTCTAACATAATTAGTTAAAATAATACTCAAATTCTTTAAAATTACTCATTATAGAGAATTTGAACTTACCATATAATATACCTTGGTAGTGTAAAACCAGGTTTGAAGTTATGCCTCTTTTTCATGAACTAGGTGATGATTAAGTTAATTATAAATCTTCCATTTTTAGGGTAATTACCCATAGGAACATCTGTTCTAGAGCTTGTATCCACCTTTAGTATCCAAACATGGATGTCATAGTTAGGAAAAACACACAATATCTACTTTATAAAAATTTTAGTATGTTATCCTATACATGGACTTATCCCTAGGGGTTTTAATAATTTTATATTATCCTAATAAAAAATAACTAAACTAATACATAAAAATTATTAAACACTCCTTTTATACCAACTAAGGTTACAGAAAACCACACTCCCAGGTTCGGTGCTAAAACACATACTTTTATAAATTAGCTTTGATACCAGATGAGATTATCCAAGCTAAACTTGAAAAAATTTCACATTGGTTTTACATCTCTTAATAATATCACACAACTCAAAGAACATTTTGGTTTAGGGTCTTTAAGGACCAATTAAATAGGTATATTATTCTACAAAAAATGTGAACATTTATTTATACTCGAACCATACTAGACTCCCTTCTAGAATTCTCATAGGTTACACTCATTTTTATAAACTGGGGAAAAGAAACATGAGAAAGGGTAAATATCAAACACTAAATAAGGGAAAACTTATTAAAATATCATCAAGGGTTAGATCATTAGAATATTATAAAACATGGACATGGGATAAATTTAATTTTAAAAAGAACATGGGACAATAAGATTTGTCTATGAATAATGATATAAGGACATGTATTCTCAAATGAATAAACATATACCATGGAAAAAGATTATGAAATAATGAGATTATAAAAATTAGGCATGAATAATAATCATATGAATATAAAATTTAAATAAACCAAGACCTTGAAACATACCATAATAAATAACTTTGAAACAAACAATTGAATATGAATATTATAACATTATAAACAAATAAAATGTCCATGATTCCTGTTGTGAATAAAAAATGTTCACACTTTATGTTGTGAACAAAAAAATGTGCACTCTTCTTCTTACAAACAAAAAAATGTTCATGATTAATGTTGTGAATAAAAAAAATCATGCAACCTATTTTGAACAAAAAAATATACGCTTATCATCCTTATATCATAAGATATAAACTTAAACTAATGAATTGGAGGGATTTAATATATACAAACCATGTCATGGATTTATCATACCCAAACCATATTTTAGATTTATCAAATCCAAATCATCTAAAAAATTTATCAAACCTAAATCATCTTATGGTTTTATCAGACCCAAACCATCACAGGGATTTATTGGGTCTAAACCTTTAATCATCTATATATATATGTAATGAACCATGTTTTTACAAACTATGAAATTGAGAAGAAATTTGATTTTTTACTTTTGGATTCTCATGAGTAAAAATTAGTATTTTTCCAATAGTATATGATATTAGATAATTTATTTGACTTCTCTGTTGGTCCTGGAATAGAGTGTCTACCATAGGATAGGTGTTTGGTAGAAATATGATCCATTTAATTTTTATTTAAATAATTAACATTTAATGTTTAAATTAATTAAATATTAATTTATTCACACATGTTTTTTTGGATATTTATTTTTAAAAGAGAATCAGATTTATATTTTTTTATCTTCCATTGAGTCTATAAATGGGATTTTTACCTAATCAGGGCATAATCTCATGTCAGGCGCTGGGGTTGAGGTCGGGCCCCTTTTCCTTTTCATTATCCTTTTTATTTTATGTTTCTTCTTTCATTTTATCCTTTTATTTTCAATTTTAACCCATGTATTATCACACATGACCCCTGTGGGTTTCCATTTAAATGACCGGGACAGGATAGGGAGAGGTAGAGAGGAAGAGTGGTGCCACTGTGATGCTTTGGATGATCTAGATTGGCATATGGTAGTGGTGGAATGAGAATACGGGCGAAGCTTTGGTGGATTCCTCCCAAAGGTAGGAAATTTTAAATTTTATGCCAAAAATACCTATATATTTACTAATTTCTAGTTTTAGATCCCTTTTATGAATTCAAATGACCTATAGTGGATCGATATATAGCTATCATAGAGAAAAATGGGGTTTCAGGCTTCTCGTAAGGGTTTCCCATTTGAAAATCCTGATCACATGACATGTAGTTCAAGAACACATGTCGTGTGTTCTTCTCATTCTGGGAAGATGATTTTTTAGAAGTACATGATGTGTATTGGGAGTACACACAATGTATTAGTGATTGGACATGTTTCCAAGAACCTGGACAGACATCCCGTGTAGGGTCACTTGGCTGTGTAGAGTACATAACCAGACCCCCATATGGGCCACACGTCATGTATAGGTACACGACCAGGAAGTGATACATGAATATTCCATGTGAGGTACATGAGTATGTACCCCATGTATGTAACACACCATGTTACTTGTTATACATGCTATGTACTTGTGGTTTTACATGCCAGATTGGGTTGGAGTACACGCCCAGGTGGGGCTTTAAGAGTACACGTCATGTACTCAGGTATACATGCCGTGTACTTATACCATTCCACCCTTTTGATGGATTTTCATTATTTTATTCCCTCAAGTTATAATTGGACATATAATTAGTCTATTTTGAGTTTTTTCCATATAGATCATGATGGTGAAAACTTTGGGGGTGATTTGAGGACTCCTAAGAGGTGTTTGGGGGAAAATGAGCTTTGATGGAGATGTTCTTACTATAGTAATCAAATAATACTATCTCAAGAGTGATACCTTGATCTGATATTTTTCATGATCCATATCCTATGACTGATTCTTATGTATATTTTCCTTTAATGACGTCTCCCTTTAGATATATTCCCTTATTTCCTAGGAAATTGTGATATTAGTTATTTCTAAGGATCCCCTGTAGGATGCCTCCACTTACGTTTTAACCTAGAGGATCTCGGGTTGGATTCCTTCTCTTATATACCTATTTTTATGGATCCTATGTAGGATTCCTCTGATTACTCTTTCTGAGGATTCTTCATAGGATAACTTTGTTCACTTACTATTTTCAAGGATCCCATGATGGATGTATTTCCTTACATACTAACTTAGAGGATCTCAAGTAGGATGCCTCTTTAGTGTTTTGACTTGAGGGACCCAGTGGGTGCCCTAATGTTTGACTGGCCCTAATCTAGTATGATTGGTTTGGATGTAGATAGTAGAGGGAGTCACCATAGAACATGTACCAAACTTGTGATCCTAATATGATGTAGAAGTAATGTTGGGTTTAGGAGTTCGACCGCCCTCACTCTTTATTTATGCATTCACTTGATTACTATTGATGAAACTATGATTTACGAAGGTGTTTCCTGAAATTTCGGTCAAGGTGGATGAGGTGATGCGATATGTGATATGAATTCCCAAATATACTTCTTGGGATCCATCTTCTGAGACTCATTGATTGATATTATTGGGATTCCTAGACGTACTTCTTGGGATCTGACTATTGATCCCACATGATTGATTATATGATGGGGATTCCCAGAGGTACTTCTTGGGATCTGGATTTTAATCCTTACATGATTGGATATTGGACTTGGAAATCCTCATCTTTAATTGGGTATGTTGGACATAGAGTTCATTAAAGATGGTTGGACATGATGCTCCACACCCTTCTTGAGATACATACTCGAGGATGATTATGCTCTCCTAGAACAATGCCTAGGATTTTCCCTAGGGTTGGGTGGATGCACCATTACTGTACTCGCTGGACATGTATGGGAGTGGGTTGTTAAGGAATTTATTAAATGGATTTTGATCATGTAATTGAATCCAAAGAGAATTCCTTTTACATATCGCCTAAGGTTCATCCCCTTAGGGATTATCTGAGCCGCAATGTCATGATTGCCTATTGATTGGGACTTAGGAATCATAAATTGGACTAGATTTACATGGGTTGAGTGGAATGATGTCAAACTCAATGCCATATTTATAGTATGTTTATTTATTACCTATAATCCTTTATTATAGTGATTGGAGGTGAGTACAGGTGTACTGTGGCTAGAAAATGTATCCCCGTATGATGACGTATCTTGCTTAGAGAAATTTTCTACATTGGCTGGAATAGGTATTGTCAATTGGGATTATGGACCCAAGGATCATCTTAATTATACATGGCTTGAGTGGCACAACATCCATCTCAATGCCTCATTCACAGGATGTCCAGACGATTGGTATTACAAATCCAAGGATCAACTATAGACATATTTATAAACATGTTATTTGTTTCCTTATCATATACATATAAATATATGCACACACACACACGCACACAAACACACACATGTGTGTGTGTGTGTGTATACAGGATAACACATTGATCAGAGACATTTTCAGATTTGGCTGAAGTAGGTATCGTCGATCGAGATTGCAAAACCAAGGATTGACTATGATTTTATTTTATTTATTTATTTCAGTTGTGTCTCAGCTAGGCCTATCATATTGAATGAACATGCACTTATGACAATATATTATAGGTTCACCATTGGGGGTGACCTACTGAGATTCATTTCTCACCCCCTATACATGCACCATGGTGTGCGTGCAGAACTTATGTTTTATTTTAGGTTGAGAAAAAATACACGATGAATAGGGATGAGGCCCATGGTTTCATGATCGAGTAGAGTCGCTCATGTGGATTCTTATTATTGGGATAGAGTATCTCGATAGTGTGATGGAGACTGGGTATGTGGTTCAACTTAGAGTTAGAAGTAGATCCATGTACTTTTATTTCAATTTCTTTTATGTACTCTTGTATATGAGATCGACCCAGTGGGTGATCAACGTTTTATGTATGATGTCACAAACCAACTCGGGTCAACCCTGAACCGGTCACCTGAGTCAGCCTACGACATGGACCGAGGGGCGTTCTCGATCCCCATGGGATGGAAACTAGTTTCGGGAATCAATATTTAATCATTGGGAAAGATTTGGCCCAAGAACAAAAAAAACTAGACAGATAAATAAAAACCGATGATGAAAAAAAACTAGTAGCGGAACGAAAGTAAAACCGAACATACCTCCATGTGACCTTCCAGGTCACCTCCCATGCAAATTCCAACCTTGCTCTAAGAACGAGAAACTCAACCAAGAAAACCTAAGCAAAAGAAACCTGCAACTGAGATGATAAAGATAGGCGTGAGCACCAAGATGCTCAGTAGAGATGCCAAATATAACCACGGAATCCAAGTATTCCCTTCCCAAAACAATCAAATAACACAAGTTTGAAATAAAATTATAAAAGTAGGGGTTTCACATTAAAAAAACACATTTTCCCATTTAAAACCCCAACACATGCTAGAGTAAAACAAGTAAAAGTGAAAACTGAAAATAAAATAGTGCACGGAAAGTAAAAAAGCAATGAAAATAATCCAATAACCATGGGTAATCCTAAACATCCCTAGAAGAACCCTGGATGTACTCGGTTTTAGAACCACCTGCCGGAATATGGTGAAGCTCCTAATTCTATAACCAACTGGACGCCCTAACTGACGAATCTAGTGGCAAAGTCCGCTTGGCCTAACAACAATTCCAGGGGGTACCAACCCATCTAATCGGGGTTGGTCAACAACCGTCACTCGATCATCTAAAAGACTCCTAGGAACCCATGGTGGTTGTAATAATACTGTGTAAGTAGGAAGGCCCTTGAACACATGACTCATCTCACCACACTTACCAACCCCAAACACAGACGCTTCCTATGCGTTCACCCATAAAGGGTTACCCTAGATAGGAGCACCCCCAAATACACATTCAATCATTTCACATTAACAAAGTGCCAACTGGTCCTTTACAACATCTGAACATTTAAAAAATTTCCCAAAAATAATGATCTTGTAAAGTGGGTGCATAGTTTTTAAACACTACCTTTTCTAAAAGTGCATACAAATATCCTCATTTGAGTTGGAGTTACCAAACGGGTCACCGCATTACTTAAACAATTAAATTAATTCTTCGAAAACAAAAGTGTCACCAATCGGACCATTAGATTTATATATCCAAAAACATTACCCAAAATATCACGAAAAAAAAACCACTTTCCCATTTCTAAATCCAAATGGGCATATGCTAAAATATTTCATTTCAAACCATTTCATAAATCACACAAGGGAACCAAAGTCCTTTATAAAGCAAGAATCATTTTCACAAAATTAGCACTCCATTTCAAATAAAAGCCAAATGCATTCCAAAACACTTTTCACCCATGATTCTCACTTCAAGCATCATTTAATAAATCGTTTACTCATTTTGTAAAATATTTCAGAAGGACCAAGCAAATGATTACATCACGATCTCCCCAATTTCACATGCGACTCACATTTTTATATTAATTAAAAATACTTAAGGGGTGAAAATCATGTTTGTCAATTTAAACAAAACCCAAGAATCATTTGGTGCACAAATAAATAGGCATAATCATTGATTACTTCAAAACTTAATTTCAAAAAAATCCATCGATTCTAAAAAATCATTATAAGTTAGATAGAGGCATCTTAAACACGAAAATTATGAAATGAAAAATATTTAAAAGAATTCAAGTATCAATAGAGAGATTCAGAAAGTAAATACATGAATACACCTACATAAAACACGTGCATAAGTGATGAAACCTCAAGAAAGGTATAACCACACTCCGCAAACTAACCACACACTCTAATCAACAAGAATCATGCGTAAATTTTAAATCAAGGAATGAAATTTTTGGTTAATTTGAGAAAAACACCAAAAAAAAAGAAATATACCAAGAAAGGGGCTTGCACTGCCGGGAACATGCTGGAGGGTGGCTGCCGGGATGAGATGCAAGGGGGAGGTAGGGCGCCAAAGCAGTGTGGAGTGGCTGATGAAGCAAGGGAGTTGGCTGGCCAGAGCGTGGAACACGCAAGAGGGTCTGCGCCATTTCTAGTTGGTCAGGGAAGAGGGCGAAGTAGCTAGAGAAAGTGTGAAGGGGCTGCTGGAGGTTAGGAAAAATCGAGAGGAGGCAAGGGGAGCGGCTGAGAGAAGGAGGTCAGAGCACGACTGGATGAGGCTTGGAGTGCGGCTACTGGCCGAAGGTGCGGAGGGTCCTGGATGGGTGTTGGGCAGGTTGAAGGTGCAAGAGGTGGAGGAGGGCCTGGCCCGAGCATGGGATAGAAAGGGGATGGCAGTGGTCAGAAGTTGATCGGACGAGGGAGACTGCGCCAGACCGGGAGGGGGCCGACTAGGTCAGCTGGGTGCTAGATCGCTGGACGAGGGTCTAGCATTGGATGAGGGTTATAGAACAAGGTGGAAAGCTGGGTGTTGGAGGGCCAGAACACAGCCTCGAGCAGGGGGGAGAGATAGGGAGAAGGAGGGTAGCGAGGGCGGTGTTGTGTAGGGAAAACTGAGGGCCGACGAGATTGTAAGAGGCAACCTAGAAAGGGAGCTGGGTGAGTGCAGGGTGGTGGAGACCTGTGGCGGATGAGGTGGGGGAGTGATGAGGTCGGGATCCAGTGGTGAGGACGACAATGGCGAGGGGGAAAGGCGGAGAGTGTGAGGTGAGTGCAGGCTGGGCGCAGGAGGGCGAGGCAAGGCCGGTAGGCCGCTGCTGAGCGAGAGGTGATGGTGGGGAAGCCTCGCGGATGGAGGGTAAAAACTAGGAGGCATTGTTGTGCAGAAAACAGGGGGAAAGGGAGGGGGTTGGATCAGGTAGAATAGGGTTTGGGTAAAAAAAAATCCCTTCATTTTATAATGTAATAATAATAACAATAATACAAATAATATTAAAAAAAATATAAAGGATGATAATAATAATAATAATACAAATAATAATAATAATAATATAAAGAATAATGAAAATAATAATAATAATAATAATTTAAAGAATAACCATTATAATTATAATAATATAAATAATAAAAATAAAAATAAAATAATAACACATTAATAATAGAAATAATAATATATTGAATAATGATAATAAATATAATAATAATGAAAACAACAAAAACAACAACAATAATAATAATAATAAAAATAATATTGAGCAATTACACAACTTTAGGGCTGGTTACACAGCTACCTCCAACTTCGTGGTGACCGCGCACAGGTATAAAACCAAGTAAAAATATTAAACAACGAAGATTTTAATCTGAGACCTAGCCCGGACCTTGGCACAAGAACTCTGTGCCAAGAATTAATAAAATAAAAATAAATTAAATGTTAGGGTATGACAATTCTCCCCACCACAGACACTTTCTTCCCCCAGAAAGTCACCGAGCTGAACAATAGACAAAACAAGAATCCATGTCCAATTGAAACCAAAAGAAACCACAACATAAGAGAATGGGAGAACATGAGAGGGTTCTCCCCACCACAAGAACTCAACTAGTGTGAAAATCTAACAACCAAAAATACCACCCCGGGAGGGGGGGGGGGGCGACGCGGGAACTACCAGCCGAACCAAACTAACTTTTAAAGCGCGAGAAAACAACACCTCCACTGAACCTTGGAACTCTTGACCTGGACCAAAAACTCCGAACACTAGAGAAAAACCTCTAAGCAGAACCTAACTCAAATAGTGAACCCGAGCATATCCACAAACATAGATTCCTCCGTAGGCACATAAATCTCCAAATGAACACATCCCAACTGAGATTAACCCACACAAGGTCCAAACACACTTTTAAGAAAAGCGCACGATTCAAAAAACCATGATCAGAAAAAAAAATTGTTTGGATTATAATAGAACATGTCGGTCATAACTCCACGATAAAAAAATGAACTTAAAACAATGTCATAACTTTAGCAATAGAAAATAAGAATGAAAAGACTTTAAATGATCCATTTCCAACAAGGAAAAAAAACTTGGACTAAGGCTTCACACCCCTGGAAACTCCTGACTGCACCTGAGCTTCACCCCAAGGCATGTGGATGGGGCTCTAATGGCTGAAGCATCTCATGCCTCACAGTCAGGTACTGAAATTACTCCGGTCACAATTTCTTCTTCAGGCGACGCTTCCTACAGAACTTCTATAGATGACTTAGACACCCACAATGATGAAACGTCTTTAGAGGGATGCGGCATGACAATTTCATGTGCCTGAACTGGCCACACTGGTGGCACACCATTGAATGGTTCGATGAACTAGAAGCCAGAACCACTATAGAAGACTCTTTAGAAATAGGTTCCTCTGGCACACCCCGCTCGCCAGATGGGGAACCTTCATGAGTAACTGGATTCACTGGATTTCCAAGAACCTGTGCTCTAGAGACCAACTTAGCTAGGAATGCCTCATCCACCAGCTTCTCAAAACGATGGTCTTTAGAAAGGAGCACCTTCTCCTTGATCTCTGGACAAAGACCCCCGATGAAGAGATAAGTCTTCATCAAATCCTGTAATGTTGCCTATGAAGAAAAGGACACTAGTTCCTTGAAATAGTCAACATATGTCTTCACCGTCCATTGTCCTTGTTGAATACACATGAGTTCTTCCCTTTTCTTCGTCTTCAACTCTTTAGGTATAAAACATAGGATGAAGAAGGATTTAAATACATCCCACGTCATCCCAACTTGCATTGACGGTGGGGGTACCAACTCCCATTCATTCAGAGCTGGACCGTCAAATAAAACCAAAACGTCACGCACTCTAACAACTTCAGGAGTTCTAAATACACTAAAGACACGCTCGACTTCTTCAATCCACTCTATTGCCTCTAATGAACCCTTATCACCATAAAGGATATGAAATGCCTAAGAAGGACCAAAAAATAGCCATGACTTATCGAAAACCTTGGTGACCTTTCTGGACGACATTTTCTGAACAACAGATAAAACACAGAACCAAAAACAATATCAAGATGAAGAAACATCATTGAATGCACCATCATCCAAAAACAACTAGCTCAAAGAAGAACAACCAAATGCAAACACAACCCAAAATTTCTTCTTCAGAAACCTCTTTCTATTTTAGATTTCAAAACTGCCTTCTTTCAAGGCCATTTTACAAATACCAAACCCACTTTTCAAACCAATTTCAATTTCCAAAAATCATTTTCCCTTTATTAAAATATCTTTATAAAAACAAGGTTAACCCTTTAATTCTAAGTGCACACCCCAGTAATCCCATGAACCATTGCACATGTATTCATCTGCTTTCATCCATACGCACCAACACACACTTCTCATGCATTCCCTCACATGTGAAAACATTCATAAAGAGTACCTGAGGTTGCACCCAAACCATATCCCTACAAGTCCCAAGAAAACACCATATTCTTAGGCTAAGAGCATTCAGTTTTGAAACCCATTTCACTAATTTAAATCCATTTAAAAGGAGTCATTTTCATTCAAAAAATCCTTTTTCTTTTTCAAAAGTTCACTCACACCAATAAAGACAAAGATGACACTTAACTTGCATCAAATCCCCAAAGGGAGGGAATAGTAGTCATGCTTAACCTAGTGACATGGTAGTGGGCCATGTCCCAAATAAGCGTCAACGACTAGGAAGAACTTAAACCATGTACGCAGACTCTACATGGGTCACTAATCCATGTAAAATCACAATGTAACATCGGTTTTCCTCCATTGTCATCCCTCAATAAAAAAAAGCAGAAGACTCAAAACCCAAACTACCCCTGGCTACTCGAGGTTCGAAACTTGTGAGGGTTCATGAAGTCCTTCCCGTACCTACCTCTTGAGTCACGAAAATCCTAATATCCATCTACCGGACACCCCAAAAAAAAAGGGCCTCCTTTGATACCATTTGTCACGAACAAATCCGGGTCAACCTTGAACCGGTCACCCGAGCCGGTCCACGACATGGCCTGAGGGGAGTTCCCGATCCCCACGGACTATAAACTAGTGTCGGGCATCAAAATTTAATCGTTCAGAACAATTTGGCCCAAGAAAAGAAGAACATACAGATAAATAAAAACCGATCATAAAAAAACTAGTAGTGTAATGAAAGTAAAATCAAACATACCTCCATGTGACCTTCTAGGTCACCTACCAACCAAAGACCAACCTTGCTCCAAAAACGAGCAACTCATCCAGGAAAACCTAAGCAAAGGAAACCTGTAACTGAGATGATAAATATAGGCATGAACCCCAAGATGCTCAGTAGAGATGCAAAATATAACCACGGAATCCAAGTATTCCCTTCCTGAAACAATAAACTAACACAAGTTTGAAATAAAATTATAAAAGTAGGGTTTTCACATTAAAAAAACATATTTTTCCCATTTAAAAACCCAACAAATGCTAGAGTAAAATAAGTAAAAGTGAAAACTAAAAATAAACTAGTGCACGGAAAGTAAACAAGCAATAAAAATAATCCAGTAACCATGGGTGATCCTAAACATCCCTAGAAGACCCCCGGACGTACTCAGTTTTGGAACCAACTACCAGAATATGGTGAAGATCCTATGTCTATAACAAACTGGCTGCCCTAACTGACCAATTCAGTGGCAAAGCCCACCTGGCCTAACAATAATTCCAGAGGGTACCAACACGTCTAATCGGGGTTGGTCAGCAACTGTCACTCGATCATCTAAAAGACACCCAGGAACCCATGGTGGTTGTAATAATACTGTGTAAGTAGGAAGACCCTTGCACACGTGACTCATCTCACCGTACTTGCCTACCCCAAACATGGACGCTTCCTATGCATTCACCCATAAAGGGTTACCCTATATAGGAGCACCCCCAAATATAAATTCAATCATTTCACATTAACAAAGTGCCAACTGAGCCTTTACGACATCTGAACATTTAAAAAATTTCCCAAAAACAATAATCTAGTAAAGTGGGTGCACAGTTTTTAAACACTACATTTTCTAAAAGTGTATACAAATATCATCATTTGAGTTGGAGGTAACAAACTGGTCACCGCATTACTTAAACAATTAAATCAATTCTTTGAAAATAAAAGTGTCACAAATCAGACCATTAGATTTACATAGCTAAGAACATTAACCAAAATATCACACAAAAAAATCACTTTTTTCATTTCTAAAGCCAAACAGGCATATGCTTAAATATTTCATTTCAAACCATTTCAGAAATCATACAAGGGAACCAAATTCATTTATAAAGCAAGAATCATTTTTACAAAATTAGCACTCCATTTCAAATAAAACCCAAATGCACACCAAAACACTTTGCACCCATGATTCTCACTTCAAACTTCATTTAATAAATCATTTACTCATTTAGTAAAATATTTCAGAAGGACGAAGAAAATTCTTACATCACGATCTCCCCAATTGCACATTCGAATCACATTTTTATATTAATTAAAAATACTTAATGAGTTTAAATCATGTTTGTCAATTTAAACAAAACCCAAGCATCTTTGGTGCACAAATAAATAGGCATAATCATTGATTTCTTCAAAACTTAATTTCAAAAAAAATCTATCGATTCTAAAATATCATTATAAGTTAGGTAGAGGAATCTTAGACACGAGAATTATGAAATGAAAAATATTTAAAATAATTCAAGTATCAATAGAGAGCTTCAGAAAGTAAATACATGAATCCGCCTACCTCAAACATGTGCGTAAGTGATGAAACCTCAAGAAAAGTAGAACCACACTCTGCAAACTAACTGCACACTCTAATTAGCAAGAATAATGCACAAATTAAAAATCAAGGTATTAAATTTTGGGTTAATTTGAGAAAAACACCAAAAGGAAAGAAATATACTGAGAAATGGGCTTGCACTGCCAGGAACATGCCAGAGGGTGGCTGCCGGGATACGGTGCAAGGGGGAGGTAGGGTGCCAGAGCAGTGCAGAGCAGCCGGTGGACCAAGGGAGTCGGCTGGCCAGAGTGCGGAATGCGCAACAGGGTCTGCACTACTATTGTTTGGCCAGGGAAGAGGGCAAAGAGACTAGCGCAAGCACGAAGTGGATACTAGAGGTTAGGAAAAACTGGGAGGAGGCAAGGGGAGCAGCTGAGAGAAGGAGGTCGAAGCATGACTGGATGAGGATTGGAGTGAGGCTACTGGATAAAGGTGCTTAGGGTCCTGGCTAGGTGTTGGGTAGGCTGAAGGTGTAAGAGGAAGAGGAAGGACTGGACCAAGCGCGGGATAGTAAGGGGAGGGAAGTTGTTGGAAGCTGATCAGATGGTGGAGACTGTGCCGTACCGGGAGGGGACCGGCTGGGTCGGTTGGGCATCAGATCACTGGATGAGGGCTTGGCGCTGGATGAGGGCACTAGAATGAATCGAATAGCCAAGTGTTGGAGGTTCGGGACACAGCCTGGAGCAGGGGGCGAGACAGGGAGGAGGGTAGCAAGGGCGGTGTTGTGCAGGGAAAACTGAGGGCCAACGAGATTGGCGGAGGTGACCTAGCAAGGGAGATGGGTGAGCGCAGGGTAGTGGAGACCTGTGGTAGATGAGGCTGGGGAGCGGCGAGGTCAGGATCCAGTGGAGAGGCCGGTGCTGGCGAGGGGGCAACACAGAGAGTGTGAGGTGAGTGCAGGCCAGGCGCAGGAGGGCGAGGTGAGGCTGTCAGGCCATTGCCGAGCAAGAGGTGAAGGTAGGGAAGCACCGTAGATGGAGGGTGAAAACTAGGAGGCGGTGCTGTTCAGAAAACTGGGGGAAAGGTAGGGGGTGCGTCGAGTAGGATAGGGTTTGGGTAAAAAAATTCACTTCATTTTGTAATGTAATAATAATAACAATAATACAAATAATATTAAAAAATATATAAAGGATGATAATAATAATAATAATACAAATAATAATAATAATAATATAAAGAATAATGAAAATAATAATAATAATAATAATAATAATAATAATAATTTAAAGAATAACTATTATAATTATAATAATATAAATAATAATAATAATAATAAAGTAATAACACATTAATAATAGAAATAATAATATATTGAATAATGATAATAAAAATAATAATGACAAAAACAAAAACAACAAAAACAACAACAACAATAATAATAATAATATTGAGCAATTGCACGACTTTAGGTCTGGTTGCGCAGCTACCGCCAACCGCACGGTGACCGCGCAAGGGTATGAAACCAAGTAAAAATATTAAATGACGAAGATTTTAATCTGGGACCTAGCCCGGACCTTGGTGTGAGAAATCGAGGCAAAAAATTAATAAAATAAAAATAAATTAAAGGTTAGGGTGTGACATATGACATGGCCATTTGGTAACTCTATCCTAATGGTTTCATAAAATCATTAGGATATGGATTTCTAGATATGGTTTTCCCAATGGTTTTAGAAAATCGTTGGGATATGACCCCTATCCCAATGGTTTTTTAAACTGTTGGGATATAGTCCATTTGATAAAGGGTATCCCAATGGGTTTTAAAAACCATTGAGATAGATTAGCCCAAGATACAAATAATCCATCCTCCTTACTCTAGAATCGATCAACCCACATTTTTCCCTAAATGAGAGCTCTCCTCTTCTTCCCAGCCTACGAACGCTTCTTCCCAAACCACGATCCACCCTTAATTCAAGTCATTTTTTTTCTTCCACTTCAAATAGGTATGTTGTAATTGAGTTATATCTTTTGCCTCTATTTATTTTTGATTTTTTAATTTGTCTTTCACTATAATATCCTCATGTTAAACTTGAATACTATTCTATTGCATTTGTTTTAGCCACTATGTAGTATGATCCCCTTATGTTATTGATTGTTTGAACTCACCATTCATAAATGGTTATACACTTAAACATACCAGTTGTGTGTGAATCTAGAAATTTTAGGAAAATAACGATGCAAGAGATGAGGAAATGTATTTAAATATAATTTTAAATTGAAATTGTGGTAATTATGGTGGTTAAAATCTATTTCTATGCATTTTAGTGTGTGTTCTATTTTTACATTGTCATTTTTTGGATCTTTTTAGGAAATTATGGTGATGGCGATGATCATTTCTGAGGTATATTGTGTTGAAGAAAAGAGGTTGTGGTTGGATTGGCATGGGATGTGTTGAGGGATGGTTAGTGGTGAATGGCAGATGGTTTTTGTTGTGTGATGATTATGATGTGGTGATGGATTAATGATGGGATGTGCTGGTGGTTATTACAATATTGATGTGTTTTTGTGTGGTGGTGTTTTTTTAGTTTCCTAGTGGCTATAGAATATGATTAGTAATAATAAAATGGAAATTACTTCATTTGAAATTAAATAAGTGTGGCATGGAATACAATATGTGGTAATTTATTAAGAACTTGAATTTTGATAAATGGGAATAAATGTGGGTGATGAAAAAAGGTGTTTTTCAATAAATATATAATTAAATGGATATTAAATGTATCTTGGTTGATAAATTGGAAAATATAGAAATTGGTTGAATCTATAAATGAAAGAGAGGAATTATGGGTTGTGTGTGGATGTTTTGTGTAGTGAGTTGCATTTTGTGGTGATAGAGTTGGTGGAAGATGTTATGGAGTGATGCAGTAATGATTGAAAATGTATTTAATGATATATAAATGATATATTATTATTTAAATAAAGATTTAATTTGACTGGCTCTATAATATTTGATAAATCATGATGATATTATTTTTATACATGTTATTACATTTTGGGTTTTATTGTGAAAATATTGAGATAAAATATAGTGCTAATAAGGGATGTTTCATAGTTAGGATATGAGGACATCATCCACCAATATGGTCTTTATACAATGATTTTCCATCACATCCACAATGTTTCACATAATATACCAATTTATTCATTGTTATGATGACCCAATAAATAAAATAAATTGAAATGAATTGATCAGACCCTAAGAAAACTAAATTTTACCAAACCGACCTAATTATTCTTGAAAATAAATGAACATAACCTATAAACCCTTTACACACTAAAAACCAACCGAACTAACAAATCCTATCTATATCATAACAAAACAGACTTGACAAAACCAACTGAATTTAATTGAAATGACTTGATTTGACCCAATTAGACTTGAGTAGATCCGAACAACACTAAACTACATCAAACTAAACTAAAATAAAAATAAGTGAAATAAATTGAACCTAACTAAAAGAAATTCAATAGTAATGATAAAAAATGAATTGAGTTGAACAATATTTAATAAAACCTTAATATGAATGCACCAACCCAATTCAAATAAAATAACCAAACCGAACCAATATCATGGTATTATATTTATAAATGAATCTAATATCATGGTTTTATATTTATATTATTTTGTTATATATATAGTATTTTTTTGTCTATTTTATATTATGATTATCATATAGAGTAGTGTGTTAGTTATGGTTTCATATAAAGTGAACAATTATTGTTTACTTAAATATATTTTTAATTAAACTTTAATATTATTGAATCGATTTTATGAAATGACTTAATTTTTTTTACATAATGAATAGAAGTTGGATGTTTCAAACTGATCACATCTCAAGAAATTTCCAAAATAAGTTGGAGAGATTTTTATATTTTTCATTTAAAAATGCTTCAGATAGTGGTCACATACACTACCCATGTTATAATTATGTTGTAAGACCTTGGTTGAGCCATGAATAAGTTATCTATAAAATAACCAAATATGGGTTTTAAAAAAACTACTCTGTGTGGTGTCATAATGGGGAGAAAATGGAATCTCAAAATGTTGATGATCCAAATGAGAGGATTGGATTGGAGAATTTATTATATGATCAGTTTCTATTTATTCTTCATCATGATAAGGAAAGGATTCAAACCGAAGAAGAATTTGATACGAGAACACATGATGCGTCTCATGAAAATGATTATGTTTACATTGTGAAAAAAATTGAATGATGCTGCCATAACTCTAATATATCATCAATGTGGTAAAATAAATATTCTAGAATTTTTAATCTATTTGTTTCATGGAAAAACCATTTATGATATTTCTAATACTACCATCGATTACATTATTAAATTCTTGAAGGAATTATTTCCAAATGATGTAGATTTTCCCTTAAACCACTATATGGTATGGAAGTTAGTTGAGGAACTTGAATTTTCAAAAAACAAAATTCAATCTTTCCTAAAAGATTGCAAATTATTTTGGGGGGAAACTTCTGAACAAAACTATTGTATAAAATGTGGCACATTCTGATAGAAGCCAAAAGCTAATAGAACACCATCTCATGTTCCATATAAATTAATGTGGCACTTTCCATTGATCCTTGAAATCGATAATATTTTCATGTCTGATGAAATATGAATAAAAATGTGATGGAATGATACCAAGATAAATAAGAATAATGATGAGTTTGTTCACCCTAAAGATGTATTTTCATGGAAGAGATTTGATGCTTGATATCCTAATTTCACAACTGACATGTATAATGTCAGGATGAGTCTTTCATGTGACAATTTTAATCCTTTTGGGGAGATTCTTACTTTTCAAAACACATGCATGGGTTTCATACACATTTATAACCTTCCCCCATGGATGTTTATGAAAAAACCTTTCACTTTTATGAATATACTCATATATGTCCCTTCTGATCCTGAAAATGATATATATGTATACATGAAACCTTTAATAAAAGAGTTGAAACTTATTTGGGATGTGGGTGTGTGCACATACAATGCATGTTCGAAATACATATTTAAGATATGTGCTATTCTTATGTGGATGATCAATGATTTTCCTAATTATGCAATAATGTCTCGATGGAACATAAAGGGAAAACTATCATGTCCTATTCTTATGAAGAATAAATGATCTAGAAGACTGAAATATTATCATAGTTTCAATTTTATGGGACATCGATGATTATTGACAATGGACCATCCATATAGAAATAATATATAAAGATTTTACAATACAATGGAGATTAAATAACCACCTCAATGTATTTTTGGAACTGATGTGCTTAATGAATTATAAGATTTCATTTTTCATTTGGAAAGGGTAAAATGAAATCTAGAAAGAGGAAGAATGTTTCCACTGAAACCTGTTACAATTGGAAGAGGATGAGTATATTCCTTGAGTTTCCTTACTGGTCAACCAATTTGTTACGTCATTTATTAGACGTAATTCACATTGAACAGAATATATGTGAAATGTTTCTTTTGATTCTTCTAAATGTTAAGGGAAATAAAAAAAGATTATTTACGATCTCAGCATGACTTATTGGATTGGGGCATCAAAATATAATTTCATCCTATGTGTATCAGTGAAAATCAATGGAAAGTTCCACGTGATTCTTATGTGATGAAACTTATAGAAAAAAATCAATTTTTGGAAGTATTAGACACTATTGAATTTTTTGATATATATTCAAGAAACATATCGAAATGAGTCAATAGAAGATAGTTGAAGCTTAAATCTTTGAAGACTCATGTTTATTATATCCTTCTGTATGAGTTGATTTCAATAGAAATCCATTATATTTTTTCCAATATTGTAAGGGTGTTAGTTATTCAGTTGCATTATTTTTATAGAGATCTTTGTGATAAGAATTTGTACAAGTCTTTATTTCAAAAAATGTTTACAGAGGCACCATTAATTTTGTATGCATTATAGAAAATATTTCCTTGAACATTTTTCACATGCATGCTGCGTATGACAATCCATATTACAACCGAAATACTTATTGAAGGACCTATTTCATTAAATTGGATATATCCAACTGAAAGAAATATGTACACATTGAAGTCTTATGTCTGAAACATGAATCATCTTGAGGGTTCTATTATGAATGGTTACTTGGATAAAAAATGTATGGATTTATACTCAATGTATTTGTCTAATCTTACTATGAGAATGAACATACTGATGAGAAATAAATAATAATAATATGAAAAAATTGAACCTAGTTTTCCATTACTTCCTCAAACAGGATGAATTTCTAGATCATATACATTGATGATATTAAGCCTTGAAGAGAGGGAGATGGCACATCACATATTTTTGTTCAACTGTGATTTGTTCAATGACTACATCAAGTAATAAAATTGAACATGTATATCTTATCTCATATCATGTAATTTTACATATCTTTTAAACTATTTCTATTTTATCTACAAGGAATATAATAAATGATAAATAGAAAACATCATTCTTTATCTTTGATAAAGAGAGATACTTTTCATAGCAAAGAGTTTTTTGTTTGGTTGAAATTGAAGGTAGAAATATTACTATAATAAATTAATAAAATCAATATTTAATTAATTTTAATATTCATTTGTATTTCAGTTATTGAGTTTTCATACCGAATCTGTCTCTGAGGAAATAAGAGCTTTGGATTTTGGTCCTAACACCATGGTTCATGATTGTAAATCAATTGTGATCAATGGGTACATATTTATCATCATTGAACAAGAAAGGAATATAAGAACAAAACATTATGGTGTTATGATAACTACCTCAACGGACTATTATTCTAGGGCATCAGATAGTATACCTTGATTTGAAAATGTAACTTATTATGGATTCATTGAAAAAAATAATATTGGATTATTACTCTCATGGTCAATTCATTATGATAAAATGATAGTGGTTTGATTCGATGATGAGGTAGGACACATTTATTGATGATTATGGACTTCAAGTTATTGACATGACTTGAAATCTTGCTACTGATGAACCACATGTATTGGTACCAATGAAGAAATAATTTTTTTATGTCAAAGATCATCTTCAATATGAATTTGGTGTAATTATTGAAGTAATTCCAAGATATATTTTTGATGATGGTGATGTTGGAATTGACACAATCCCTGCTCCCATTGGCTTCGATCCATTTAAAACTTCCGATGATTATAATAAATCAATTGTTAGATTTTATTATAAACCTAAAGTTATGGTGGGAAATATATAGAATCATCCATCTGTGTTATCAGTTCTTTTTGTTTATCTCGACCTAAGTTGTTAAGGTTGGTACTATTCAAATTGATTTACTATTGATTACAAATATTTTGTATCTGAGTTGAAATTCATGTGTATTTTCAATATTTATTGGTTTTAGTTTTATTTGAGTTGAATTTTATAATATTGAATTGAATTGTATTCAAACCTACGAAACCAAAAAAATGAAACAATTAAATTAGAACAAAAAACAAGAGGAATTTAATTGGACATATTAAACTTATTGATATAAAAATAAAAAAAATAAAAAAAATGAAAATAATGACCTAAAAAATTGGAAAAATTACCTAACCCAAAATATGAACCAAATGAACTAATACAAATAAAAATGAACAAATGAACTAATAAATTAACAAAATTTAACCAAATGACCAAAGAGAAATAAAAATGAACAAATGATATAATCAATTGAAAAAAATGAACCAACTGATGTAAGAGAAATAAAAATGAACAAATGACCTAACCAAAATTGAATTGTATCAAATTGAAAATAGAATAAAACTATATAATACCTATTCTAAACATGAAAATTTGAACATATTATTTATTCTATGACATGTCTTCTATTTTGATATTATTCCCATTTAATTTAAAATTGTTTTTTTATATCACTACATATCCTGTATTTGGTTTGATAAGTGGTATTCATTAATTAAGTCATGCATCATATTTTTTTTGTTTGGGTTACATATTAGTTATAAATTTCTAATTAATTACATATTTATTTTAAAATACAGGAAATGAAACCTATTTAGGAGATTAAAAGAAAAAGGATGACAGACAATAATCACCAAATGACTGAGATGGGTGTTCCTCCATTAGTTCCTGTTGTGAGTATTTTATTTCAACTATATAAATATCAATAAAATATAATGTTATGTGATTAATTTTGTTTTAAAATTTTATGTAGGATCCACTAATTAGGTGCCAATTATTCTTCGAGAAGCCTCGTGGTCCCAGTACTCAAGTTGAAGATACGAGGGGGGTGGTACTAGAGTTAGGCGCTCCAGTTGGCATACCCAATTAAACCATGTCCCTCCCACTAACGTAACATCTACCACACATTTTGATCCCATAGTGTCATTAGTGACACATGAGATGTTTAGGCTTCCCATGTTTTCACCAGCATTTACATATGAGCCTCTTCACCCATCTTTCATGTATCTAATGATGATTCCTACTTCTCATCCATATCATGCATTTGGCCAGCCATCCATGCCATCTTCTTTTCCTTATACTTCCTTATCTTCAATCTTCTGCATTCCCTATTCCTCAAATCCTGATCTGACACATTTTTAGCTAGTAGAGAATACACTGGGACCCATTCCAT